>OY728156.1:1330880653-1340880653 GCA_963277665.1 Viscum album
GTCCTTTCAGACTGACCATCCATTTGAGGGTGATAAGCATTGCTGAATCTCAGTTTTATATTCAATTCTTGCTGAAGGATTATCTAAAACCTCAAGGTAAACCTTGGATCTTGATCATATATAATAAAGATCATAACTCCATGTAGTTAACACTTATTTTATATATATATTAGTGAGTTAGTCAAGAGAGAAATATCCCTAGATAACAATGAAATGTTCTGAATTTTTAAGAAGATCAACTACCATCTAGATGGAATTATTATCATTAGGTGTCCTGGGGAGTCCTATGATAAAATCCATGGTTAAGTTTTCCCATTTCCATACTATTATGGGAAATGGTTGCATTATACCCTTATACTTATGTCGTTTAGCCATAACATGCTATCATACCAAGCATTGAGATACAAACTCCATAATCTCTCTCTTCATGTTATCCCACCATATATTTTGATTCAAATACGTATACATATTAGTTATTCTTGGATGAATATAGAATGATGAGATATGTGTGTCATCAAAAAATTCCCTCTTTAGTTTTGGATTTTATGGTAAAAATATATGGTTTCCAAACCTTATATATCCATCTTTATCAAAGTTGAACTTTGAAATATTTGTTACCTTCTTCCATAGAAACTTATCATCTTTATAAGCCTCCTTGATTCTCTCAAGATTAGATGTTTGAGAAGTTTCTTGATAAAGGTAGTATGAATATCATTTTTTTATTCCTATATACATAATTTTCATTTCTAGGAAGATTGGATCCCTTATAATCCTCATCATGGATAGATTTTCGGGATCCTTTCTACTCATAGAATCTAAAACTTTATTTGTTTTCCCATCATGGTAATGGATTGAACAATTTTAATCCTTTATTATCTCTAACCACCTCCATTGGAACATAATAATCTCATTTTGTGTGAATATATACTTGAGGATTTTATGGTCTTTATATATATGAAACTTCTCCCCATAGTGATAATGTTGGAAAAAAATCGTAAAGATCGCTACATCCAATTATAGATCATGAGTTTGGTAGTTATTTTCATGGATATTTAGTTGGAGAGAGGCATATACTATCAATTTTCCATTTTCCAAGAGTACACATCCCAATACCTTTTTAGATTCATCATTGTAGATCACAAATCCTTCCCCATGGGTGGGTAATGTGATCATAGGTGTAGTGATTAGCCTCTTCTTTGGCTCTTTAATACCTTCCTCGCATTCATAATTTCAGACAAACTTTACTCCTTTCTAAGTTATCTTGGTTAGGGGGCTTGAAAATCATGAGAAGTTTATAACAAATTGACAATAGTACCCAATTAATCCAAGGAAACTATATATTTCAATCACATGGGTTGTTCTTTGATACCCTTTAATTATCTCTATTTTTTCAAGGATCCATAGATATCCTTTTGTTGGTGATGACATTCCCTAAGAAATTTATTTTCTTCAACCAAAACTCACATTTACTATAATTTTCCTACATATTTTCTTTCTACAAGGTCCTCAGTACATTATTTAAATTCTCCTCATGTTCCTCTTTTCTTTTGGTCTAGATAAGAATCTCATCAATGAAGACTATAATAAATTTATTGAGGTAATCCCTAAAACTCTATTTACCAGATCCATGAAGATTTTTGGAGAATTCATGATTCCAAAAGGCATCATTATGAACTCATAGTGCTAGTATCTTGTACTAAAAGTAGTCATGGGGATATTCTCCTTCTTCACATTTTCTGGATAATATCCTGACTGCATATCAAATGTATATAAATACTGGGCTCCACATATTTTATCAAACAATTCATCAATCTGTGGTAGAGGATACTTTTTCTTTATCGTTATCTTGTTAATATCACAATAATGGATGTAAAGGTGCATTGACCCATCCTTCTTCTTAATGAAGATGACTGGTGTGCCCCATGGTGAAGCACTTGGGCATATAAACCCTTTATCCAGATTCTCCAGTAGTTGTTTCTTCAGCTCCTTGAGTTCAATAACAGCCATTCTATATGGATTTTAGGATATTGTTAAAACTCTAGGTATAAGATCAATTGAAAATTAAACCTATTAGCTAGTATTAATACTGGGCAATTCTTCAGGAAACACATCAGTATATTCCCTCACAATTACCATGTCTTCAAGGATGATCCTTTCTTTAGGATCAATCATTTGAGAAAGAAATTCCTTATCATAGGGAAAAATTATCTACACTTGAGATATTGGTACCAAATAATATTCATCCTTCTCCTTTAACTTGTATAGAATCAGAGGGGGATTCATGATACTGATGATGATTTACTTCTCTTAGTAATTTATGATGGATTTATAAAATTAAATTCAATCCATTCCTAGAATAGCATTGAATTATACTAAAGGGAGTATGAAAGGGTTTTCTGAGAATTTTAGACTATATATGTGGACAGGGGTGGTGTTATATACTTGGGATGAAATAATTCCCCCATTTTCTATTTTCATCAATAACTCTACTTCCATTCTTTTTGTTGGTGTTTAAATAGTTCTACTAAACTAGTGATATAAGAAAGAATTCATAGAACCATAATCAAAAGGTAATTTCACTATTATTTAATGAATAACTATAATAACTTTCACCACTTCATTGTTAGAATCCAACTCTTTAGTTATGATGGTATATGGTCACCCTTACTGCCTTGGAGGTTTTTGACATTTATTGTCTTCAACAAACCTTGTATTAGGGAAGTTGTTTGCATAGTTTCTTTATTCCTTGTAGTTGAAACATTAAACAATAGTAATAGGTTTTAATGTATCATTCCTATCCTCAATCACATAGGTGGTTTTATCCTATCAATTTTCGTTAGCTAGTTTCCCTTCCTTACCACACCTAAATCATTTCCTCATCCCTTTCAAGAAATTTTTAGGGTTCTTATTCCCATACTTTTGATAGGTGTTATGTTGGAATTTTTTCCACTATTATATTTATTCATCACACTATCATAATTAAAATCCCCTTTCTACTTATTATTCTCATGAGACCCTTGAGATTCACTGATCTCCATTTCAACTTTGAGGGCACATCAAACAATTTACTCATAAATTTAAAATTCCTAAATTTCCAAGGGCTTTTATATAATCATATTTAGTCAACTAAATAAGAGGTAAAATTTATAATTAGGAGTAATGATAAAGAAAAAGTAATATCATGAAATTCTTGTGATGTTTTCCTCATACACCCTGATATATTCATTGTCCTTTTTCTTGAGGCTAAGGAAGTCCCTCTCTATTTTCAGTCGAAGAGTGAAAAGAAAATATTTATCAAAAAACATTTTCTAAATTCTTTCCACTCTATTGCTCTAATATCCTCCTCAGGTTTTGTATTCTTGACCAACTTCCACCATTTATAATCTTCTCCTTCCATATTATAAACATCCAATATGACCTTATCTTTCTCAAAGCATTGAAGGATGGAGATGATTTTTCAATGGAGCTGATCCATTGTTCAGCAATTAAGGGATCAGAATATCCATTAAAATTTAGAGACCTTTGTCACATGAAGGTATCAATTTCAACTTTATATTTCTTCAAGGGATTTGGTAATTCATCCTTATTCAGGTTTTTGTTCAAAACTTGAGTCAATTGAAAAATTATAGTCATGAAGTTCACAATTCATACTCCCATCGAGTTGGGAATCTCATTTGAAAAGTCATCACATTACCCCTTATATTGGTTGTTGACTTGGTTCCTCCTATTTTTGATCATTGACTAGAATAAAGGGAAAATTATGGATGATAATTTTTAAATTATTAAACACATAAAATGGAAACTATGAACATTAAAGGTATAAATCATAAATGACATGTGTTCCATAACTTATTAATTTCTAGTCTTCAGTCTAAGTTATACAAGATCTATTTTCTAAAATAAAATATTATAAGAATCTTTATTTCCTTGATAATTGTTTATAATGAGCTTGTGAATTTACCAAATCATATCCCATTGGAGTGTCAAAGTTGATATGTAGAAAGGCCCATTTTCATGTACTAGGTGACGAACGAGTCCAGCTCAGTGTTCCCTTTTGGGATTATTACCACTAGGTATATCTATTTTAAAGACACAACCGCTTATAGTATCTAAAAAGGGATATATTTTCTTGGAAAACAATTAATCTATACTTTACCAAAATTTTAGGGATATTTTTATGTTCAATATTATCCCTAAGGTTTTTACTAGAGTTTTTGGATCCTAATCTCATAAATAACTAGACTTTCTTTTGATACCATCTATGAAAACCCTTTTCTTTAATACACATTAATTCATGATTTCTTATATAAAACATACTTAATATAACCCATGATATTTATATTTATAATGACTTTGTGAGATTATTTATATAACATAAAATCATAAAATTGGGATAAAATGAATATTGGAAACTTCCTTAACATGCTCTTAAATTTACCCCACACTTCTAAAACTGTATGGGATAACCAATGGAAATATATAAGAAAGGGGTGAACTATAAAGCTTGGTAAGGGAATAAAGAAATCATGGAATAGGTTAAAGAAATACATGTGATCTAATAGTCATAATAATGTAACATAATAGGTGATAATCATAATCATGAACAATGATGCATAGTACAACATGATAGCAAAAAGAAACATGGGAATGTGGAAACAACTTAAAACATGACATAATAAGCATAAGTAAAGGTTAAACACCAATAAATAATGACATAGTGTGCTTAGTATAACCTCCCATGAACCTTGCATGTCATATAATGAGATTAAAATATTAAACAATTCATTGGAGTGTTATTCGGGTGCACCCATCATATTCATATCATGTACATGCATAAGTGTTCCATATAGATCACATAACATAAGAATATATTTCATATATATTAACACCATAATTGAGGATTTTGGGTTAGATACATGTAATTACCAAATAAAATAAGTATATGTATATATAGGTGAATACCCTTGAGTGGAAATGGGTACAAGAATTCACTTCACAGTCATTTGGTATGAAAAATCACAGTGAAATTTCAATAGAATAAAAGCGATAATTAAAGATTTATAAAATAGTTTAATGAGAGATAAAGGGGTATATAATAATTTTGAAATCAAAAGTAAAATATTATGTATGTTCAAACATATATCCCAACATTAGGAATTATAAATCAAAGGGAATAAAATAAAGATGGTGTTTGAATAAAGAGGAGAAAAAGAGGATACATTACTATCATCATAGTAATGACTTAGGTAAAGGTCATAATGAGATGGGATAAATGATATAATAATATTATAAAATAAATTGGATATTAAATTGATTTTTATAAATTCATTACAATATATCCAATTGATATTCAAAAGGTTAAGTACAAAGAAGGTGCTTGAATGGAAAAGAAGAGAGAAAGATCCCTTCCTTGAGAGGGTGTTTCCAAAATCTTTATAGGAGCTTCTAAAGATTTTGGGGGAATATTGGGAGGAATATAGAGATATAAAGGAATATTAAGGATGTTATACAAGTGTTTTTAGTGAATATAAATAGGATATTGGGTGGGTTTATATAGGAAAAGAGAGGGGAGTTATTTATTATTCCCCAACTTAGGTTTTGGACTATATACAATAAAGTAATCAAAAATAAAAACCTTACCATGATTTTTACTCATGGTTTCTTTCAAATAGGGATTGTTTTACTTATATTATAATTCCATGATCTGATAACATTAAAATAATACCCTTGGTGATATATAAGTGATTCATGTTTACAAATATTTGATTTTAAAACCTTAAAATATAATATAAGTTTTGGAGGATTCATAAAGGGTTTAAAAAATTAATAAAAGAACCTAAAAGAAACATTATTTAAAATTGTAAACATATATTTGGTCCTAGAAAAATTTTATGGAACATATTACATCACTTTTTTATCATTATGAATTCATAATACACACCATATATTTATATCGTATTTAATTTTTACCCAAAAATTAGACTATCTCAGAAAATTAAGAAAAATTCATATTGGATAATTTTGATGTTATTAATCCAAAAATAATACTTTTTTATCCAAATAAATATTTAAATATGATAATTTATAGTTTTAAATAAAAATACATATTTATTGAAAAAAATGGGTTTTTTAATAATAACAGTTTTCTGGACCTTATAAAAATTATTTTTGACA
Source organism: Viscum album (assembly GCA_963277665.1). Classification (NCBI taxonomy): domain Eukaryota; kingdom Viridiplantae; phylum Streptophyta; class Magnoliopsida; order Santalales; family Viscaceae; genus Viscum; species Viscum album. The sequence continues at coordinate 1,330,886,828 of OY728156.1, forward strand.
TCATAGAATTATATTATCAACTATACTTAATAAATATTATTTTTATTAAAATAAAATTTATTTTTAAAATTAATTAATTCTTAAAAAAAATTCTTAATTGAAATTTCTTATTACTCAAAAATACAATTTGAGTTTTGTCGAATTGAAATATCATTTTTATCAAACTCATTATTTAATCATTTATAAAGTAAAATAAATTAGAAATAAATAGAATAATTATTTAATAAAAAATAAAATATACATATTCATGTTTCTAGGGTTGACATACATATACCTTTATTAAACTAGAGAACACCCTAAGGGTAAGGTGTGCAACAATGAGATTTTCTTAAGGTGGTTTAGTGAACATGGTTTGGGACGTGATCTCGATGATATTGGATTTCTCCCATAAATAGTTTCACTCTTACTTTAGTTTCTAAATATTGGATTGGTTTTGGTCAAGGTAAAATCTCAGAGATGTTATCTCCCTTAAAATCTCTCATAAATGGGCTTCATAGGGTATGATCCTACTGTTTGAGGTCATCACTTCTTTTATCTATGTTAATTGGATTCATCATAAACATTAATATATACTAATCATAATATCACTATTCAATGGATATATTATCAACATTTATGATACTTAATGCTCTTTTAAATATAATATAACTTATAATGAACCAAAAAGACCAAATTATTTCATGTGTTTTCTATAACCACATAACATAAATAATGCAATAAATTTAATCACAAATGGAATTTCATTTATAAATTTTCGGGTCATTACAGTGGTGTCTTATGGTTGTCATCAGATTTGACCACATGAGAAGAACTACCCCAATCATGATTTTGAGATTTCTATGATTATATGTGTGCTTAAGTGTTGGTGTCATTATATTTTTGGGGAGACGTTCATAGTCTTTTGACCATAATAGTCTGAGATATATATTTTCTCCAAAGGAATTGAATCTAAAACAAATACAGTAGGTGGAATACCTTTATATGTTTTATTTTTACATCACCTACACACCAAGGAAGGGGAATATCATCATGGACAGTCACATAAGAAAATTTCCATTGCGGGTTGTCTTGAAATCAAAGGAAAAGTGGAATATGATGGGGATATTCACTTAGTTGCATCTGGACACTTAGAAGGATGGTTTGGGTATGGTTATGAATAATTTTCAACTATCATAATATCTTGTTAAGTTTGTTTTTTAGAGTCAAAAGTGAGATGATGAGTTTAGAGGAATCATAGAAACCCATTATGGTGTGGAGACCATTTCTGGTTGGTCTCTCTATTATGATGGTATTCTCAATTTTGGGAATCAGTTTTTCATCCTAGTATCTTTGAGGAGTTCAATTTTGTTTTACTTTCATAGTTTTCATGGGTCATTCATCTAGGAATTACAACGATGTATTATGACATGAGATGATGTTTTTGGTGGTCAGGTATGAAGCACAACAATGTAGATTATGTATCTCACTATTACACCTACCATCGGATAAAGGCAGAGCACATAAAACCTTCTGGTTTTCTCCAGCCTATTCTAGTACCAGTTTGGAAAGGGGATGATGTGTCCATAGAAATTATTTTTGGATTCACATAAAATCCTCAAGGGAATAATTATATCTGGGTGGTGATTGATTTTTTGATGAAATCGTCCCATTTTTTTCTGATTAGGGACACCACTAAGGTTGAAGATTTGGGTAAGTTGTATGTGCAAGATATTTTTAGGTTACATGGGGTTCCCTTTGTTTTTGTTTCAGACAATGATCCTAGGTTTACCACCTGTTTCTCAAAGAGTCTCTAAGAGGAAATGGGGACTCGGGTTTAGTTGAGTATAGCTTACTATACACAAATGGATGGTCATATGGAGCATTATATTTATATCTAGGAAGATATGATCTATGCCTATGTCTTGGATTTTGATGGATCATGGGATATCTATTTGGGAATTTTCAAGTTTGTATATAAAAACTATTATCAGTCATCGATCAGAATGGATCCCTTCAAGGCTTTGTATGGTCTCCCATGAATATCACATCTTTATTGGGTAGAGGTGGGCAAGGCCTCTCTTGTGGGACTGTGTCTCCTTTAGAAGATGTCAGTAATGATTCAGGATATACATTAGTGTCTATTTATAGTACATATTAGGTAGAAATTTTATGTGGATTGTCAACATATTCCTTTGGAGTTTTATATTGGTGACCAAGTTTTCTTGAAATTTTCTCCTCAGTTGGTTCACTGTCAACTTGGAGAAATAGGGGAAGTTAGCTCCAAGATATGTTAGACTATTTGAGGTTATTGAGTAGTTTGGGAAGGTTGTGAATTGGTTGGAACTTCCAGTTTATTTGAAAATTATTCATGATGTTTTCCATATATCTAAGCTCGGTAATTACCATCTTGATCCCTCTCATATACTGAGTTGTCAAGATATTGAGTTAAAGAAAAATATTTCTATTGTAGAATAGCCAGTGGAGATCATTGATTATCAAGTGAAAGTTTTGTGTGGGAATTCTATATCATTTTTCAAAGTGTTATGACAATATAAATTAGGTTATTATGAGACATGGGAATACAAATATTTGGTAAGGGAGTAGTGGCCTCACCTATTTCTAGATAATCTTTCTTCTGCATGACTTCTATGGGATAGAAAGTTTTATAATGGGAATATTGTAACATTCTTGATAAAAAGGTACACTCTTTTTATTTCTTAAGGGATTTTATCTCAGGTTCGGAGGTCATAAGAGTTGTTTTTGGGATTTACTATTGAACCTAGGGTGAAGACTACTTGTTAAAAACTTTTATGTTATATGTTCTATCTTACATCATAAGTTCTTCATTGGGAATAGGTCATAATATGGTTTGCAGCACAATAATTTTATAAGATATAAAATTATTTTTACACCGCAAGACCCGCTTTTACATTATAAAATGATTGATCAGAGTAAATTTTACTCAAGGCAGTGTGGTTTTTAGTGTAAATAAATTATGGGATATTTTTTCCTTAAAAAATATGTTTACACAATAAAACCTTTGGACTGGTAGGTTTTATCATGTTGCATACCTTATGTTTTTCTTATTCATCACGAAACCCTTATCTCTCAAACCCTAGGTAGTTCCATGAGTGGTTTGGGTATTCTCCGCTCCTTCCAAGTTCCTCCATTCAATGTTCAATCTATGTGGTGGTTGCATCGCTTCTCCCTAGTAAGTGGAGTTTCTTCTTCTCAGTTTCCATTGGTTGTGGCAGTAATGAGGGACTTCATTTTGGATTCACCAACACTATGGTGACATTTTGTGTGATTTTTATAGATCCTTTGTGAGATATTCTTCTGAGCTTCGGTCCTTTGTTGGTTACGGTGTAGTGGGTGTGTATTCTTTGAGGTATGTTGTGACCTAACATATCCACTGGAAGTTTTTGTTATGGAATGTGATTATTATATGTGGGATTCAATTCTAGGGACTCTGTTGTTTTCTTTGTGTTCCTTCCTATATTAGTGGATCATGTTGTAGGTATGTGTGACCTAATTTTGAGGTAGGTGGTTCCATCTAAATCCTAAGTTAGATGAATTTTATTGTGTCTGTTTTATAAATTGAAATATAAATGAATTATCATGATTGATTTGCATGCGTAAATGGATTTTGATAAAATTTGGTATTTAATTTGGTTTTTGGTAAAGATAAATGGAATTTTAAAAGTATGTTTTAGTGTAATAAAGGGTAGTAAAATTGTTTGTGAAATGTGGAACCCTTTGAAATGATTTATGAAATACAGCACATGAGAATCCTTGAGTACTTATGTGGGACGTGTAGATTGGGACCATAATCCATTGTATTGTTGTGGTTTCACTCATAGGGTTTTCTTCTACTTCCTATGCATGTTTTCCTAGGGATTTTGTTTAACATTTTTGGGGGGTTCACTCATGTGGTGTTCTTATACTCCTTAGACCTATGTTTTAAGGACTTGAGTGTGCACTATTCATTTATTGTTTTATGAGTAGTCTGTTAGCCTGACATATTGTGATCCTTAGGATGTTTACCATTTTTCTTGTCTTTATAATGTTTGGATTTGATTATGGAAACTATGATTTGGAACTATTTTTACCTGAATTGTTTTGGAAATGTGGAAAAAGGGAAATATTTACCAAAATTTTGATATAAATATATTTTATTTATTATCATGCCATATTTTATGTTAAATGAGAATACTAGGATCATTTGTACAAATAATTGATATGGAACACCTTGGTGAGATCCTACTAAGCCTGTTTATCTCACACCTTGCACACCCCCTCAGCGGTGTGTATACATGGTTATGTCAATTAATGCAGGTAAAGGAAAGTCATCACAATGAGTTGGTAAGGTTTCTATCATCAAGGTATGGGTAGTTAGTGGTGAGATGGTGGGACATTTCCCACATATCACATGGTGTACATGGTAAGTTTTTGGTTTTCCTTTATTTTTAGAAATGTACCTTGGAGTTTGGTTTTGCTGATTTGAGTCATATCACTTCTGTTGTTTTATTTTAGTTATGGAATATATTTATTTTGGTTTTTCTTTCAATTTTTCATTCCACTATGTATATATATTCCATGCCATCTTTTTCAGGTTGGGTGAAATCATTTCCTCTGGGGGGTTTTTTATGCTCGGGTGCTAGTCGCCAACCCATGGGGGTTATGAATGCCCTTTGGGTATGTGGTGGTTCGGGTCAGGTTCTAGTTTGTGAGGGTATCCCGAGTCAATTCATTACAATATGGGATCTTGACTAGAAAAAAATACCAGCTTATATTATTTAAGGGTTCAGGGTTTCAATGCTTATATGAATCATAATTTTTATAGAAACTTGTACCTAAATCAATAAAATGATTATTTATTGGGAAATGAAGGGATTTAATTTCTATTATCATGTTTAACACAAATTATTTATGGATCAAAATAATGTATTCCTTGAGATAGAATATTATTATATAAAAAATAATGAGAATAAACATTAAATTTTTAAAGTTTAAGACCAATAAGAATGAAAAAAAAATCGGAGGAATGTGAGATGGTTTCATAAGAGAATATGAAAACAGAACTGACTCGGTTATCACAATAACTTAAGGGGACTAGTGGGATTATTCAATAACTCAAGATATCTGTATTTATTATTATGAATGATGATTAAGTTGAATTTATAAAATAAAAAATTGCTACCTATCAAAGGATAATAGAGAATTTTAATTTAGATAAGAGGGTATAATCTTTGAAATATGAAATGGAATATATGTACACTTATCAGTTTTTTAAGTTTATTGATCCATATGAATGGGTGGGACCCATAAGTTATAAGTAGGTTTTATAAAATAAAACTGACATAGATTCTGGAATTTCTATAGTAAGTATTACTTAGAGGGAAAAGGATATAAACAAATTTATGGTATTTACCATGTAGAGATCCTATCACTAAAATCATGATAAGGTTTTTTTAGATATTGATAGTTATTTCAAATTTATTTGATTATGAAATATAAAAATGGATATAAAAATTAATTAATGAAAATATATTCAAGGACATGTATATGATACAAACTAAAGGTTTTGAAGATCCAAATGGTGTTACAAAAGTATATAACTTCCAATGATATATTTATATATTAAATCAATTTTATTGGAGTTCGGTTATTTAATATGATGATAAAATAGATGATTTTAGTTTTTCCAAGAATGAAGATGAATCTTATGAATATATTTAGTCCATTAAGAGTAGTATTGTATTTATGGTATTGTGTGTAAATTATATAATACATATAAAAAATAATATCCCAAATATATAATCTATAATGTATTGATTGGTAAATGTTTCTCAATTAATGACATGGAATAACCATCCTATATTATCATGTCCCAACCCCTCAAGGAATCCTCCCAAGTAGGAAAATATATTGATAGTATCTTATAAACCAATCCTCTAATAGACTATAGGGTTCAAACTAGAAATAAAGGTATAAAACACAATTATGGGATGCATTACCCTTACTTTACAAAAATAATAACCACATACACAACATACTAAACTACCAACCTCAATAACTCTAATGAATAAATGCATGTGTGATATTATCACATGGGTCCCAAGATACTCAGTGTAAACATATATATATATATATATGGATCTAATTCACAAATCTCACTATTCAAGATAGATCACCTCATTCTTGAACTAACACCATTTGATACCACCTTCAACATAATCCTGTAATTCTAAAAAACAACATAAAATAATGGGGGAGAATTAAAGTATACCAATAGGTTCCTCTTACAAAATATATTGTATCAAGGGATTAGGTATAGTAAATATTCAATGAATTTAATATTTAAACTAATATTTTAATCATAGAAAAACAAGGAAACAACAACATAAGTAAACCACTATCACATGTCACCCACTACCTCATCCACATAATCGAAACCACAAGACCATGATTGTGTCCCTATATTGGAATCGCCATAACAACCACATGTCAATTTCCATGGGTAATACCACATCCTTAATATTACAATATAATGGAATATCACATCCCTCCAAAAAATACAACATGAATTTCCAAACAAGGTTAGTAAAATTTCATAGCATAATATCAATAATGTATAAACTAATAAGCACTTTGATTATCACATCATGAACCATATATAACCATAACTTGGAGTAAAACAGTAATCATAATAAAACAACTATAATAACTTCCTAAAACCACAATGTAGTCATTATAATATCCATACCAAAACTACATATCTATAGGAATATTATCTAAAATATCCATAGAGAAACCACCTTCCACTCCTACTATGCCATTAACCTAAAAACCACATAATCCCTCTTTCTCAAAAAAGTTTCCAAAACTTCACTTAAAATAATTTTTTGGACCAAAAAGTTTAATAAAAATATACATATTCATAGTCACAAACCTATATCTTCCCCCTTTGTAGCAGAATAATCTATTCATTTCCTTTTATTATCACATTTTTCATTTTCACCCTCTCATACATGTATTCTCATTCACCTATCCTCATTAATATGGTTATTACATGGCTATAAAAATTCAACAAGATTCACTTACCTTTCCAAATTTCCTAATATTATATTATTCTATGTCAAGTTCTTCCCAAAGTGTATTTTTCATCTCCTATTACCTCACATCATAATTCGGTGTTGATCACAATTCATAATATTACATAATGATATTAAGAAAATAAAACTTCACATGAATCATATCATAATCCATCACTATAATAATAAATTCCCATTATCTTTCTATTACATCATCTCCCTTTCCACTATTCTCAATCACATCATTGATCTATGTAAAAATGTCACGGCCCGCCCTCGGGTCCCGTGCCGTGACTACCCCAAGTCCGCCTTCCATAGGCCTGCGGCTGGCGACTAGCACCAAGGCGTAATTCCCGGTAAAAAGGGAAGGCATTGCCTTTGAAAAGTAAACAAGCACTACAGAGTAAGCAAGCGGAAAGTAAACACTAAGTGAAAACAGAGTACAACTAAAAGTGCGGAAAAGTAAATGGGTCAGTACACAAACCCAAACTGAAAGTAAAGTACAACTCGAAAGGGAAAACAGCAACTGTAAAGTAAAAGCCGCTACTCCGAGCTGTCCACTGGAAATCCCACCTGAAGGGTGGGTACAGATAGCTCCACTGCTCCTCGGGTCCCACCGTCCGCTCTGAACACGTCCCGCCCAGTGGTCCACCTCCAGGTACCGTCCTGCTCTGCAAGCCTCAGCCAAGATCAACGCTGTCTATCATCTGCAACCAACACAACGTAGTGCGGGAATAGCCCGTGCAGGGGTGAGTATAAGCTACTCAGTAGGGACCCCGAGACCCCTGAAGGTCTCCCAAAATCCACAAAGGATAACCACAAAGGAAGATACAATCACGAAGTAACAACCGACACTGCTTAGGTATATGCCCATACATATACCTAAGTCGTCAATTCCAATACGCTCCAACCTATGAGCCCGAGTACAACTCAGTCCACACAGGATAGTATACGTATTCCACATAGGAAAGAAAAACGAAGTCCACACAGGATAGAACAACACAATCTACACAGGAAAGCAAAACGAAGTCCACACAGGATAGCACAACACAATCCACACAGGAAAGCAACAGGATTCAGCTCACACAGGTATACTTCTTAGAAAGACGATAAAGATGATCTATGATCCATCTAAGTCATCGAACCCACGAAGGATCGATAGGTAACTAACCCCCGCAAAGACCCACACAGGATCGGTCCCACACAGGACCTGTAGGCGCTGGTTCACACAGGACCGCTGAGCGCAAGGACCCACACAGGATCGGACCCACACAGGATCGGTCCCACACAGGACCTGTAGCACTGATCCACGTAGGATCGCTGAGTGCTGTAGTCGTCGTTGTCGAATCCACTAAGGATCTATGTACTGTCGTCGTCGCAGTCACAGTACCAGTAGAAGTAGCAGTAGCAGTCACAGTCGCAGTCGAAGCCAGCACTAGGGTTCCCGCACACAGCAAGCTCGTTCGGGAGGGTCCGCTCCATGAGCCGAGAGGCTGATAGATCAACTGTCACAAAGTCCAGAGTTGATGTATCCAAAAGTTCCGTATCGTCAACAGAAACTCAACGCAACAGACGGCGCGTCGATCGGACGCCCGGTCTGTGAGTTATTGGCTTTTTCGTCCCAGGGGCCCGGTTGGTTTTTAAGGCAAAACCAACCCGACCGTACTCCACCTGCGTCTAAACCTCGGGCGGAGTATGACAAAAGATCCGTCTCACTAAGAGGAACACAACAAAGCTGACGGTACGTCAATCGGACGTCCGTAGCTCAAGATATGAGTGTTTCCGCTCCGATGGCCCGGTTGGTTTCGTGTACGAACCAACCCGGCCGAACTCAAAGTATTCCGAAACTTTGAGTGCGATATACCGAATCGACCGTCTCGATCCAAGGATCGCATCGCCGCTAACGGTTCGTCGATCGGAGGTCCGTAGCTCAAGTTATGGCCAAAAGACCAAAATCGATTCGAAAACGGGGGGTCTGGGTCCGGGGCGACCCAGCCCGACCCCCCCCCCCCCCCCCCCCTGGGTCGGCCCGAACCAGGTCGACCCGAACCGGGTCGACCCGACCCCGCCCGGCCCGGCCGGCGGCGTGACGGCGCGGAGGCGCGGCGGCGTGGTCCGGCACAGCGGCGCGGCCCGGCCGGCAGCGGCGCGGTCCGGCACGGCGGCGCGGCCCGGCCGGCGGTGGCGCGGCCTGGCGCCGCTCGGGTGCCACGCGCGGGGGGGCAGAGCCCCCGCCTCTTCCCATGATGGCGGCGCGGCTGAAGCCGCGCCTTTGGAGGAAACCGGCCCCCCTCGTGGGGGCCTGCCTTGAGGAAAACGGGGGGGCCGCCTGCCCCCCTTTATGAAACCGGCCCCCCTCATAAAAGGGGGGCATTCAAGGTGGCCGGGGGAATTAAATTCCCCCAGTTTTTCCCCTTCCGGCCGGCCCGACTTGGTCGGCCGATTCTTCTTCAACGGGACCGGCAAAGCCAGTCCCCTTCCGGCTTCCGACATCGGCGGCCCGGTTAGCCGTCGGTCCTCTCGTTCCCCCGCGGCCTTCATCATTCGGCGCGGTGCGACGGCACCGTGCCCCACCGCCGCGGCCCCGCTCCGGCCACGGCGCCTTCAACTCTCTTCGACGCGGCGCGACGGCGTCACGTCCTTGCATTATTTTACAACGCGGCGCGACGGCGCCGCGCATTTCTTATCGTATGATCCTGCGCGGTGCGACGGCACCGCGCCTCACCCGTCTCAATCCACAACAAAATCAATATGAAAAGGAGGAGGGTCGGCCGTGTTCGTACGGTCCGGCCCCCTCGCGTTAATTTCTAACAATTGGATAAATTTCATGAAGAAATATTCTTGGGTATAAATCATGAACAAAAGTGATAAATAAACCCCTACCTCGGTTTCAAGATCGATGATCGTCAACGACCCGCGGAAGACAACTTCGTGGAGGTCGGGCGTCGCGGTAATCGTTCATCAATTCTGTTGACGAAGAGGTACGTCTGAAGAGGTACGTCGTTGGTGAATCTTCGTAATCCGATGAAGGAAGTCCGAGGAGGAAGCGGCGTTCCCTTTCGTTGACACGGAAGGCGTCGTCGATCTTCGGAAACAACCGGCTACGAAGAAGAGAGGAGTGGCGTTCTTCGTCGGAGCTCTAAGGTTCTTCGCGTTCTTCGTCAAAGTTGAAGAAGAAGAAGGAGCTCCCAAATCCTCTCAAGATGGCTAAACAAAATAAAATAAGCTAAGGCTTATTTTATTTACACAAACATCAACTTGAATTTCAAAGGTTTGAAATTCAAATCAACCCACCTTAATTAATTAAACCAAGTTGTCAAACATTAATTAAAGGGGGTTATAGGGGAGTTTCGAGTGAAGATGAGGAGTTGGGGTTCGTGTGGACCCCACCACACTTAATCCTCCCAAGGGAGGTTAAGTGGATGTGGGTCCCACCCCTAACTCCCTTTGGGAGGTTATAACTAACAAAAAAATATATATATATATGTTTCCACATTTTATTTAACTTTATGTTAAAAACCCAAAAACTAACTCTCAACCCGCAATAAACGCAACCTCGGAAAAGGTCTCCTTAAGCGAATATCAGCACTGCGAGTTCATCGGTGTCCTCGGATTTCAATTCCGAGCACCAGATCAAAAGTTAGAAATTCCCGCTCGTTCGTTCACTGAACGTACCCGAGCCAAACTTCGAAAATTGATTCCAGGAACTCCGGGCCTCGGAATCAGGTGCCGTCAGAAACCGCGCTCTTGTAAAATTCCAAAGAAAATTAAGAAAAAATTTCCCTTGAATTTTACGGGTCTTTACATTACTCCCACCTCAGGTCTTTACGTCCCCGTAAAGATACATTAAAAACTAGGGAAACAAATGAGGGTACTGAGCACGCATCTGAGCCTCCCGCTCCCATGTGCTCTCCTGGAGGTTCCCGTGCTGCCATCTGATGCGCACAAGAGGAATCGATCGCCCACGTAGGACCCGCTCCTGTCGATCCTCTATCTCCACCGGGACCTCCATAAAAGTCGCCCCATCGTCAACGTCAAGCTCCCCATGGTCAATGATGTGCGTCAGGTCGTGCACGTATCTCCTCAGCTGAGATACGTGGAAGACGTCGTGCACCCGGTGCAACTGAGGTGGTAGAGCCAGGCGATAAGCCACCTCGCCAATCCTGCTGAGGACCTGGAAGGGTCCGATGAATCGCAGAGATAACTTGCCGCCTCGGCCAAATCTCTGAATACCACGTCGAGGTGAGACCCGCAAGAAGACGTGGTCGCCATCCTCGAACTCTAGTGGCCTCCGCCTCCTGTCAGCGTATGACTTCTGCCGGCTCTGAGCTGTCCTCATCCGCTCCTGGATGACCTGGACCTTCTCTGTCGTGGCCTGGACCATCTCCGGTCCCACAAGTGCTGACTTCCCAGGGTCTGTCCAGCACAAAGGAGATCTACAAGGTCGGTCGTACAACGCCTCGTACGGTGCCATCCCAATGGTGGAGTGGTAGCTATTGTTGTACGCAAACTCCACCAAGGGTAGGTGGTCCTCCCAGCTACGACCAAAGTCAAGGACACATGCGCGGAGCATGTCCTCGAGAGTCTGAATGGTCCTCTCCGTCTGACCATCCATCTGAGGGTGAAAAGCTATGCTCAGACGTAGCTGCGTCCTGAACGCCTCCTGTAACCCCTTCCAAAGCCGGGAAGTAAAGCGAGCATCTCGATCAGAGACGATAGATGATGGCACACCGTGGAGCCGCACAATCTCTTGAATGTAGAGATGTCCCAAGCTCTCCACTGAACCCTGCTCTCTGATGGGTAAGAAGTGTGCCGACTTGGTGAGTCGGTCAACAATCACCCAGATGGAGTCGTGACCTCTGGAAGTGCATGGAAGTTCAGTCACAAAGTCCATAGATATGTCGTCTCACTTCCACTCCGGGACCTCCAAGGGCTGTACCAAGCCTGCTGGTACCTGATGCTCTGCCTTCACCTGCTGACAGGTGAGGCATCGAGAAACGAACTCTGCTACTGCCTTCTTCATGCCCGGCCACCAGTGATGTTGTCTGAGGTCCTGGTACATCTTCGCCACTCCAGGATGTACCGCCAAAGGAGAAGTGTGAAACTCTCTCAGTACCTCCTCTCGCAAAGCGACTGGTACCATGGTACGTCCTCTGAAAAGGATGTCATGCTCTTCTCCAAGGGAGAAACCATCAGGTGTTTGTCCCGAGGATATCTGTGCACGTCGTGTCTCACAGTCAGCGTCCTCTCGCTGTGCCTCTCTGACCCGCTGCAGTAGTGGAGGGGTGACTGTGAGAGACTGGAGGAAGGCTACTCCATCTCTATCCACGAAGGATATCTGCAAAGAGGCTATCTGCTCCGTCGCATCCTCAAGTAGCTGAATGCTCGTCCTCCTGGTGAGGGCATCGACTACTACGTTCCCCTTCCCAGGAGTATAGACTATCTCAAAGTCATAGTCCTGGAGGAACTCAAGCCATCGCCGTTGTATCAGGTTCAGGTCCTTCTACGAGAAGATATACCTGAGACTCTGATGATTAGAAAAGACTGTAAAACGCTCTCCCATCAGGTAATGTCGCCATGTCTTCAGAGCAAAGACCACTGCTGCTAACTCCAGGTCATGGGTAACATAGTTCTGCTCATGCGGCCTCAACTGACATGATCCATAGGCGATCACTGCCCGCTCCTGCATCAGAACACATCTGAGTCCAGTCCCTGATGCATCGCAGTAGACTACGTACCCTACTCCCTCCTCAGGCAACCTCAAGATAGGTGCGCTAGTCAATCTTTGTATCAGCTCCTGGAAGCTCTGCTGACATCTGTCTGACCACACGAAGGTTTTCCACTTCTTCGTCAAATCTATGTGTGGGGCCGCAACTCTAGAGAAGTCTGGCACGAATCTCCGATAGTATCCAGCTAGTCCCAAGAAACTCCGAACCTCAGTCACGCTCCTGGGTGGCTCCCATGCTAACACAGCCTCGATCTTCGCAGGATCCACTGCAACTCCCGCCTCAGAGATAACGTGTCCCAAGAAGTGGACCTCACGTATCCAGAACTGGCACTTCGAGAGCTTACCATAAAGCTGGTGCTCTCGGAGTGTGTCTAGTACAACTCGCAAGTGATAGGTGTGCTCCTCCTCAGTCGTAGAGTAAATCAAAATGTCATCGATGAAGACCACGACAAATCGATCGAGGTATGGCTGAAAGATCCTGTTAATGAGGGCCATGAACACTGCTGGAGCATTGGTTATGCCGAAAGGCATAACCAAGAACTCATAGTGGCCATACCGACATCTGAATACCGTCTTCTGCACGTCCTCGTCTCTGACTCTGAGCTGATGATAGCCTGACCTGAGGTCTATCTTCGAGAACCACCGTGCTCCCTTGAGCTGATCAAAGAGGTCATCAATCCTCGGTAGAGGATACTTGTTCCTCACTGTCACCTGGTTCAGGCGACGATAGTCAACACAAAGTCGCAAGCTCCCGTCCGCCTTCTTGGCGAACAATATCGGGGAAGCCCAGGGTGAAACACTGTGTCGGATGAACCCCTTGCCCTGCAAGTCCTCCAACTGTACCCGTAGCTCACGAAGATCGGCGGGGGCCATACGATATGCTGGAGTGGATATCGGGGCTGTCCCGGGGTACAAGTCAATATAAAAGTCTACCTCTCTACGAGGAGGTAGCCCTGGAACGTCTTCGGGAAAAACGTCTGCAAACTGATCCACCACTGCAGGAAAACCAGGACTCTGCACGTCAACTGCTCCAAGGATGAGGCTAGCCAACTGATGAGTAATGGGTTGTCCTCTCCTCCGTGGAAGTTCATCCTGTGCTGCAAAGGCTCCCTTCTCGCCGGTGAAGGTGAACCTGCTCCCGTCGGTGCGTACACATCGCACCTTGCACCTAAAACAGTCAATCTGCACATGGATCGTAGATAGCCAATCCATGCCCAAGATGACGTCATAAGGCCTCGACGCTGCTACTAGAAGATCCCAGCCGAAGCTCTCGCCTCCTAGAGTAAGCTCACACTGCCGGCACCAGTGCGTAATCGTCGAGTCTGCTCCCGTAGGAGTCTCTAGCCGTAAGGATCGAGCCAACGGCTCTGTCGGAATCTCCGAGCTCCGAACAAGGGCAGCGGCTATGAAAGAGTGACTCGCTCCTGTGTCTATAAGAACTGCAGCAAGGGTGGAATAGACACAGATAGTACCTCGAATCATCTCAGGTGCGCCGTGGTCATAGGCCTCTGCTGCCTGGAGCTATGCCTATCTCTTCCCGCCAACTCCCCGTGGTCGGGGTGGACCTCCTGGTGGTGGTGGTGGCAGAGCCTCAAAGCGTCGCCCACCACCTGCTGCTCGGCCAGCTCCTCTGCCTTGTCCGCCTCCTCACTGAGGACCACCACGGTCGACCCTCTGCCTCTGCCTCGATGGTCCCTCAACCGTCTGCTGCTCCTAGGCACGGTGGGTCGGGCAGTCACGAGCCATTTGGCCCTGCCCGCCGCATGAGTAGCACTGCCTGCCTCTCAAAAGACTGGCTCCTCGATGTGTGCCCCGCACTGCTGAGCCAGTGTCCTGAGGTCATCTGCCTGAAGGTCTGGTCTGCCTGAACCCCTGAGTCATCCGTCGACTGCCTGCTGCAGATGACGCTGCCACGTGCCGCCCTGCGGTGGGTCTCGGTGCTGGTGTAGACTCAGCAAGGAAGCTCTCGATCAAAAGGGCCCGCTCCAGTACTCCTGTCAGAGTCGCTATGCTGAGGGAGATTAGCGATGCCCTGATCTCGTGTCTCAAACCCTGCTCGAAGGTCCGGGCCCGGAAGAATGGGTCTCGTACCATGTCAGTCGAGTAGCGTGAGAGATCGGTAAATCTCGCCGAGTACTGAGCGACCGTCATGCTGCCCTGCTGCAGCTAAAGAAGCTCCTGGATACGCACCACACAAAGGGTGGCTGGGACGAACTCCGAGCGGAAGAGGCTCTCAAAGTCTGTCCAAAGTAGAGATGCCTCATCGTGCACCTGGAGCATCAAGCTCCACCATCGTCCTGCTGCTGCGTGTAGTAGGCTCGCAGTGAGAATCACCATGAGGTCTGCTGGTGTCCTCACTAGCCTAAACACACATACCACTGCCTCCAGCCAGTCCTCGGCTGCCTGGGGATTCGTCTCCCCGCGAAACCTGGGTGGTCGCTGGGGCTGAAACTCATGAAGTGCGCTGAGGCGACGTGCATCGTCAGTGGCTGGTACTGGAAGCATCGGTGGCTCGACGGGTAGAGCTACCGCCGGTGCCACTGCTGACAAAGGGCCCTGCACCGAGGCCTCATCGCTCGGTGGGCTGTCATCACACTCGACTCTCGGAACCCTAGCTGGCTGCCATCGTGGGGCCATCCTGAAAAGGAAACAGGTGCGCCACGGTCAGAACAGTATACCTGGTGAGCTGATATAAAGTAATCACAAAGAAAACTTTGAAACACACACGCAATCAATGTTTTCGTGCATTAAGTCGGAAATCAGAAGTCAGGGTCCTGGTGTACGGATACGTCGGCCGCCGCACCAACACTGGACTCCCTAGACTGATAACCACACTCAATACGCTAAACATTATTGCTTCACATAGAAAAGATCAGAGTTCGCAATAGAACCGAACTCCTCTGATACCAATTTGTCACGACCCGCCCTCGGGTCCCGTGCCGTTACTACCCCAAGCCTGCCTTCCATAGGCCAGGGGCTGGCGACTAGCACAAAGGCGTAATTCCCGGTAAAAAGGGAAGGCATTGCCTTTGAAAAGTAAACAAGCACTACAGAGTAAGCAAGTGGAAATTAAACACTAAGTGAAAAGAGAGTACAACTAAAAGTGCGGAAAATTAAATGGGCCAGTATACAAACCCAAACTGAAAGTAAAGTACAACTCGAAAGGGAAAACAGCAACTGTAAAGTAAAAGCCGCTACTCCGAGCTGTCCACTAGAAATCCCACCTGAAAGGTGGGTACAGATAGCTCCACTGCTCCTCGGGTCCCGCCGTCCACTCTGAACACGTCCCGCCCAGTGGTCCACCTCCAGGTACCGTCCTGCTCTGCAAGCCTTAGCCAAGATCAACGTTGTCCATCGTCTGCAACCAACACAACGTAGTGCGGGCATAGCCCATACAGGGGTGAGTATAAGCTACTCAGTAGGGACCCCGAGACCCCTGAAGGTCTCCAAAAATCCACAAAGGATAACCACAAAGAAAGATACAATCACGAAGTAACAACCGACACTGCTTAGGTATATGCCCATACATATACCTAAGCCGTCAATTCCAATACGCTCCAACCTCCGAGCCCGAGTACAACTCAGTCCACACAGGATAGTATACGTATTCCACACAGGAAAGCAAAACGAATTCCACACAGGATAGCACAACACAATCCACACAGGAAAGAAAAACGAAGTCCACACAGGATAGCACAACACAATCCACACAGGAAAGCAACAGGATTCAGCTCACACAGGTATACTTCTTCGAAAGACGATAAAGATGATCTCTGATCCATCTAAGTCGTCGGACCCATGAAGGATCGATAGGTAACTAACCCTCGCAAAGACCCACACAGGATCGGTCCCACTCATGACCTGTAGGCGCTGGTTCACACAGGACCGCTGAGCGCAAGGACCCACACAGGATCGGACCCACACAGGATCGGGACGACACAGGACCTGTAGCACTGATCCACGTAGGATCGCTGAGTGTTGTAGTCGTCGTCGTCGAATCCACTAAGGATCTCTGTACTGTCGTCGTCGCAGTCACAGTAGCAGTAGAAGTAGCAGTAGCAGTCACAGTCGCAGTCGCAGCCAGCACTAGGGTTCCCGCACACAGCAAGCTTGTTCGGGAGGGTCCGCTCCACGAACCGAGAGGCTGATACATCAACTGTCACAAAGTCCAGATTTGATGTATCCAAAAGTTCTGTATCGTCAACAGGAACTCAATGCAACAGACGGTGCGTCGATCGGACGCCCGGTCTGTGAGTTATTGGTTTTTTCGTCCTAGGGGCCCGGTTGGTTTTTAAGGCAAAACCAACCCGACCGTACTCCACCTGCGTCCAAACCACGGTCGGAGTATTCCAAAAGATCCGTCTCACTAAGAGGAACACAACAAAGCTGACAGCACGTCAATCGGACGTCCGTAGCTCAAGATATGAGTGTTTCCGCTCCGAGCGCCCGGTTGGTTTCGTGTACGAACCAACCCGGACGAACTCAAAGTATTCTGAAACTTTGAGTGCGATATATCGAATCGACCGTCTCGATCCAAGGATCGCATCGCCGCTGACGGTTCGTCGATCGGAGGTCCGTATCTCAAGTTATGTCCAAAAGACCGAAATCGATTAGAAAACGGGGGGTCCGGGTCCGGGGCGACCCGGCCCGACCCCCCCCCCCCCTGGGTCGGCCCGAACCGGGTCCGACCCGGCCCGGCCGGCGGCGCGGCGGCGCGGTCCGGCACGGCGGTGCGGCCTGGCGCCGCTCAGGTGCCACGCGCGGGGGGGCAGAGCCCCCGCCTCTTCCCATGCTGGCGGCGCGGCTGAAGTCGCGCCTTTGGAGGAAACCGGCCCCCCTCGTGGGGGCCTGCCTTGAGGAAAATGGTGGGGCCGCCTGCCCCCCTTTATGAAACTGGCCCCCCTCATAAAAGGGGGGCATTCAAGGTGGCCGGGGGAATTAAATTCCCCCGGTTTTTCCCCTTCCGGCCGGCCCGACTTGGCCGGCCGGTTCTTCTTCAACGGGACCGGCAAAGCCGGTCCCCTTCCGGCTTCCGACACCAGCGGCCCGGTTAGTCGTCGGTCCTCTCGTTCCGCCGTGGCCCGGAACCGGCCGCGGCCTTCGTCATTCGGCACGGTGCGACGGCACCGTGCCCCACCACCGCGGCCCCGCTCCGGCCGCGGCGCCTTCAACTCTCTTCGACGCGGTGCGACGGCGTCGCGTCCTTGCATTATTTTACAACGCGGCGCGACGGCGCCGCGTATTTTTTATTGTATGATCATGCGCGGTGCGACGGCACCGCACCTCACCCGTCTCAATCCACAACAAAATCAATATGAAAAGGAGGAGGGTCGGCCGTGTTCGTACGGTCCGGCCCCCTCGCGTTAATTGCTAACAATTGGATAAATTTCACGAAGAAATATTCTCGGGTATAAATCATGAACAAAAGTAATAAATAAACCCCTACCTCGGTTTCAAGATCGATGATCGTCAATGACCCGCGGAAGACAACGTCGCGGAGGTCGGGCGTCGCGGTAATCGTTCGTCAATTCTGTTGACGAAGAGGTACGTCCGAAGAGGTACATCGTTGGTGAATCTTCGTAAGCCGATGAAGGAAGTCCGAGGAGGAAGCGGCGTTCCCTTTCGTTGACACGGAAGGCGTCGTCGATCTTCGGAAACAACCGGCTATGAAGAAGAGAGGATATGCGTTCTTCGTCGGAGCTCGAAGGTTCTTCGCGTTCTTCGTCAAAGTTGAAGAAGAAGAAGGAGCTCCCAAATCCTATCAAGATGGCTAAACAAAATAAAATAAGCTAAGGCTTATTTTATTTACACAAACATCAACTTGAATTTCAAAGGTTTGAAATTCAAATCAACCCACCTTAATTAATTAAACCAAGTTGTCAAACATTAATTAAAGGGGGTTATAGGGGAGTTTTGAGAGAAGATGAGGAGTTGGGGTTCGTGTGGGCCCCACCACACTTAATCCTCCCAAGGGAGGTTAAGTGTATGTGGGTCCCACCCCTAACTCCCTTTGGGAGGTTATAACTAACAAAAAAAAGAAATAAAATATGTTTCCACATTTTATTTAACTTTATTTTAAAAACCCAAAAACTAACTCTCAACCCGCAATAAACGCAACCTCGGAAAAGGTCTCCTTAAGCGAATATCGGCGCTGCGAGTTCATCGGTGTCCTCGGATTTCAATTCCAAGCACCGGATCAAAAGTTAGAAATTCCCGCTCGTTCGTTCACTGAACGTACCCGAGCCAAACTTCGAAAATTGATTCCGGGCACTCTGGGCCTCGGAATCAGGTGCCGTCAGAAACCGCGCTCTTGTAAAATTCCAAAGAAAATTAAGAAAAAATTTCCCTTTAATTTTACGGGTCTTTACAAAAAATATCTACCTTAATTACTATAATTACCATCCGTCAAAAAAATATTCTTATCCCATCAATTTAGTTGATCAATAATTAGTTTTAGGATATTCATAAAAATTATTCATCACCGAACTGACTAAATGATAAAAATTAATTAACATTCATAAAAATAATGGTTAGAATACCCTACCTTATCAAAGCATGATGATTTTATAAATCACCCATCAATTACTTTCTTCTACCCCACAAATCCATATCCATGAAAATCCCCCATAATTCATCCATCCACACATCAGTTCCTAAGTGATATATGAATAGTCCACCAATCCACCACCAAGATATAAACCATAAATACTACTTATAATTAATAAAATATTAAATTATATCACTATAATAAATAAAAACATCAAATGATACCAAGGATATACAATAATATCACCTGAGTCTCCATGTGTATTATCTTAGGGTTGTAAAGAGTCATCATGATACAATAATGAGGTTCAAGATCTTTTCCAATTTTTTAATATACTTTTCCCAAAAACAAGATGTATTTTATGATACCATGTCCTATTTATTTTGATAAAATACTAATTAAAAAATTATATTTTTCATAAATATTATCACATAAAATCTAAAATAGTCTTCCTTTTAAACATACACCTATCCAAATCTCACCTTAGTATTGTTAATAAAATCACTTCTTGGTTTATGAACTCCATAAAAACCAAAACTTAAAATTATGACATATTTAACTTACTTATTTAGATTATATAAAATACCAAAATTCATTCATAGCTTACTACTAAGTGGTTTATATTACCAAAATATATTTTATTCTATAAAATTTCCTGTAATTCCACTAAATATCCTCTAAATCATCCCTATAAACTACTACATTTTAGATAAAATCATGATATATTATATTAAAAAATGACTAATTTCTTATATCATAATATCCAAAAATCATTAAATCCTCTATCTTATAAACAATAAAATCACCCACTGCTATAACTACCCATGATGTTTTTTTATAAAAAATAGCATGGTTTTCATTTTAAGTTAAATTTCTCCCAAAACTCAAATCTTCACCTTCTTTCTCCAATACCCATAAGTAATTAAAAAGAAATAATTAATAGATAAATTAAACCCCTTATATTAGATAAATATAAAATAATTCTTTCCATTGAAAATTAAAAACATAAAACCAATGTAAAAATAAAAAAAAACCATAACATCTGAATCCTATCAAATGTGTTTTGGATTCAAAAACTGAAATACAACAAAAACTTAATGAGATAATCACCTAAAAACATAATCTACATATGAGATGCCTCAAAAAAATCCCATAGTCATAATAAAGACTCAACAATGACATACTATTCATAGGAAATCCCATAACAAGTACTTTAAATTCAATTTCAATATTTTACATTATATTACAAGGAATAAGGTCTAAAACAAATATGAATATTAAACTCTCATATACACTCCCACTCCCAAGTAGACTTCTCTGTTCCAACATGATTCATAAAATAGGTCTTAAATGTATAACTTTACTATTCAACACATTTTATTATAGGTCTTTAATTTTCATGATTCATTTGAAAAACTTCACATCTAGATAAATATTTAATCTCACCCTCAATCAATCACATGATAATTTCATGGGGATACTTTCAAAGATTTGATGAATGTAAAGAATCATAATATAGTATTACTTTATGTAAAACCACAAATAACTCATAACACATCCTATATAATCATTTTATATCCTTAATCACAAACACCCTCGCAAAATTTAACCATTATAAACCTCAATACTTTGAATATTTAACCATCCTAAAGATAATAAAATATTTATTAAGTAAATATCTCCATTCCTTTTAAATTATTCCTCCCACCATAATTCCATTAACATATTTATTCTCCATTATAAATATATCATAATTAATTAATTTAATTAATTATAAATCCTTTCTCCATTTTTTATTTCTCCAAATAATTGGTAAATTAAAATATCATAACTTCCTCACTCCAATACACCCTTAACTCCACCACCACTATCAAAAATAAAAATTTTAACCCCATCCTTTTAATTTATTAATCACTAAATAATAATAATAATAATAATTTTACTATATTTTTTGGATTAGGGTACAAGGATAAAAATATGCATATGCACACACACAAGCATCAAATGAGGATAAAAAATAAGACCTTACCCTTACTTCCATAAGGTCGCACCCACTAGGTTATTCCTTGTGGAGGATAATAATTATAATGAAAATGTTAATGATAATAATAATAATAATAATAATAATAATAATAATATATCGAAGGTATTTTTTAAAATAAATCCATTATACTAAATAACTGAACTCTTGGTAACAAACACCGCACTTATACAAATAATTATCTAATAATAAATATCATGATCTATCTCTCCTAAATAAACTTCATATCAAAAACATCACATCACTGGTCCAAAAAATCTATAACCATTCACTACCTACCACTAGAAGAGATTTAAATTCCAATTTGACTATAATCAGTCACCTTAAACAATTGAAAACTCACATTCATGAGATGATCAGATGCTTACAAATTCACTAATTTACAAGAAAATGGGTTACACTATACCACTATGTAAAAATTTAAAATTAAAACATCCCTAATAATCTCTACCAAAAAACATAGACATGCTAATATTATATGAACACAATACAAACAATTTATTTCTGCTCAATTCAACTCCTATAAGTCTCAAAGAAGTTAACCACAACATAGAAACATGTTCTATGTTCTATGAATAAAATAACCTAACCATTTATTCCTTATTAACTATCACCCCATTTATCTATCCTATAATACTAATTTGATCACCTATTTGATTAATAATTATCCCATGTCTACCAAGATAATATTAGATTAATTCCAAACAATAATTAAAGACCTTATCCCCACTTTAAATATATAATTATAACACTTGATCCTTCTCTATGAAATGATCAACCAATTATCAAAACTATTATTATATAATCAATCACAGTATCCATTTCCCTATAAAAAATCACCTAAATCATTTAAATTAAAAAAACATATCTAAAAAATAATCTTAAAACACAAAAGGAAAATTAATCTGTGTGAATAAAAAGAAAAATATATTTTGAGTTACCAACACTTGATTCTAAACAGTCATCTCATGCATTATAGGACCTTAATTGTGAATGATAAATATCACTTATTCTCATTTTATAAGTGTAAGCATCATAAGATAATAAATGAAAAAAAATGTATCACCTTAAGATTCCTAAAAGCATCACCCAAACCAAAACTCTTATAGGTATCTAAATCATTCTTACCTTCCTATAATTTTCCATAAATCAACACTCTAACACTAATCATATTTTATCACAAAAAAACCAAATAAACTTTTCTCCTAACCATAAATTCTAAAAAAACATAATAAATACATGAAGGAGAGACACACAACCCATATAGGGTTCGATATATACAATAATATCCTAATCATACATCTTAACTACATATAATTTTAATTCATTCATATCTCCTACAATATAGCTTCACATACCACTTAAACTATAATTTTTTCATTATTAAACTTCATATTTGAGAACAAAACCATGAAAAATGAATCTAGCCACTTAGTTCCCACTACACCCATAATACACTCACATCATAGAAAGAATAAAACAAAAATTATAGATAAATTTTCATATTTCTCAACTTTGTAGATATTTATTCATTTCCTTCTCACCACACTTTATCAAATTAACCCTTTATGTTTCAACTAATCAATTCATAATTGAAAAATCATTAGAATAATATACTGATATTTGTTTTAAATAATCATACCATAATTCATATATCAATATATGAACATCAAAAAATTATATATAATTATCACTGTCATGATTTTAACCTAATATATTTATTATTAATATAAAAAATACTATTCATATGTGAATTAAAAATAATAAATCAACTTTTTCATAAAGACACATTTGAAAAAATAATAATCTTAAAAACAATATAAACCAACATGATTTATTTATTATTATTTTTCTCATTCTATCAAAAAAATTAACCCAACAATATATTAACACCCTAAAACATTCTTAATACATCACATATCAAGGTTTGAAAATAATATTTTTTACTAGTTTATCAAATTTAAAATATTATCATTTTAAACATATTATTAATTCTTATGTCAATATAGTAACTCTTAATTTCCAATCCTCATAGCATTGTATCATAATAATTTAATAAGTAAATTACAATGAAAAATTTTTACCATCACATTATTCCCAATAACTTATATCATTTTACCAATAAAACAAAACTTCTATACAATAGAATAATGTATAATAGTTCGATATTTTCTATTTAAATTACATGATTTTAACATTAATTCATTAAAAAACCATTTAGTTGAAAATATTTAATACTTACAAATCTAAAATTTTAATTTTCATGTGATCACATCATATTCATGATGCTATAAATTTTAAATCATCATGAATAAAAATTATAAATTTTCTCGACTAATATACTTTAGAAGTTAGTATACAACATGATATAATACCATCATCATAATAATGTAATTTTTTAATAGATGGTATTATATTAATATTTCCATAAACACTAATATAACATATCCATTCATAAACCACATCAATAATCACATAAGAAAATATTTATATATCATATATAAACATCAAAATCAGATACTACATGATGCATGAACCCACACCTATATAATTACCCTTCCAACAATACATAAACCCTCTAGTAGTGATACATGGGCTATCAAAAAATTTACTTAGAACCATAGGGGGGATCTAAGTCCAGAGATGATTTCCATATCCTACTTTATATAATATTTTTAAGTAATATGACAATATTAGTATCTCATGTAACCCTCATAAGTACATACTACAAACTCCATCAATGAAAACTTGCTTTGATACCTTTTCTTCATGTCTCAACCCCACTAGGAATCTTTATCAATGGAAAAAAAGATCAAGAGTAAACCCAGAATCCCACCTTTGATAGGCCATAGGGTGGAGACCAGCACAAAGGGTATAAAACACAAAGATGGGTGGCATTAAACTTAGTTTAAGAAAACAATCACTACATCTAGTAAACAAATAACCAATACTAATAATTGAAATGAATAAATTCATAAATAATGTTAATACACATGTCATAAACAAATCAACATCAGCATATATAGAAGATTCCAACACAAAAATCCTCTCAATCTAGCTAGATCACCTCATCCTCGAACTAACATCATCCAACATTATCTTCAAAATGATCTTCTAACTATGAAAAATAATAGAGAATAATTGGGTGAGTATACAAGTATACCCAGTAAGTTCCTCCTCAAACCACTCTCGTGTTAAGTGAATAGGCATATTAAGGCCTCAATGAATAAAATATATAAATTCATAAATTAAAAACAAAAAAATAAGTAAATAATAACACAAGTAAACCATCACAACATATCATAAACCACCTCATCCACGTCACTATGACCACAAAAGTGAGAATGTATCATCATATCCCCATAATTTTAACAACCACATGTCAATCACCAATTTTTACTATCTACATATATAACAATGATATAGCTACAACAATAAAAATTATCCATTGCTATAGTTATAATAATAATAAATATATTATAGGTCTATACATCTATAATAACAAATATATAGAGATACAACTACCAATAAAAAGACTTTATTTTTTGTGAGAATATCACATGATTTTTCCACATTAACCTTATGTAAAAAAATATCCCTCACATAACAGTAATATAATAGAATTACATATATATCCAATAACAACATCAGGGGATTTCCAAAAAAGGTAGGCACAATTATATAGTATAAAATCCATTATATAATCTAAAAGTATATCAATTACAACATCAAATATTATATATTACTATAATCTATATCACAACAGTATTCATGAAATAGTAGACCTAATAAATTTCTAAACCACTAATATACTCATTCCACTATATACACTGCATCCATTATCCTTGGGAAACCAACATCAATGATCTATGGGAAAACCACCTTCCACTAATAAAATGAAATCACCTTGAAACCACATAATCCCTCTTGATTAACAAAATTTCAAAAACTTCACTACACAATACTTCCATGAACTAAAACCTTTAAAAACACAATTATTTTTAGTCACACACCCACACTTTCCCCCTTTATACAAAAATAATAATTTCCTTGCCTTATATGTTCAATATTTCTAGAAACACTCCCTCATCCATATATTATCATTTACCTATTCTAATTTATATTTTTTATCTATTCCTCTATAATTGTAACAAGATTTACTTCCCTTTTCTAACTTCCCAATATTATATTATTCCATATCATGTTCTTCTAATAAGATCTATCACATCACTTAATTTTTCACATCATAACTCAATGGTGATTGTGGTTTATAATATCATAAAATGATGTCAATGAAATTAAACTTTTCACAAACCATATCATAATCAAATAATTCAATTACCATTACCTCTCCATTACATTATCTCCTTTTTCAATATTCTTAATTTCATCATCAATCTATATCAAAATCTACACCTTAATTCCCATAATAACCATACTTCTAGTTATTTAATTATTTTATGTTAGTTTAGATTCTAATTCCACCCATATCCTATTATTTTGATTAATTTATCATTATTTCTATGTTATTCACAAAAAAATCACATAACCACATCAACCAAACTATAAAATCATTTAAAATATAGAAAAATAAAATTCTAAAATACCATAGCTTATCAAATCTTGGTCCTTTTAATGATCATTCACTAATAAAATTCTCTATATATACAAATACTTATCCATGATAGAAACCCCATGATTCATCCATCCACACATAAATTACCTATATAAATAGAGGATAGGAAGAATCCACCAATCCCCTACCAAGATAAAAAACATGAATATCACTTACCATCAATACGAGATTCAGTTTAGCCACTCCTATAAAGAAACTAATTAATATATTACAAGAATCATAGAAAATATCCCCAAAGTCACACCCTAGAACATATCAGGGTCATATAGATGTATCATGAGAAAATATAGTGGTTTGAATGATATTAAAATATACTAGTACTTTTCTAAAAATCATGGAATATTTGTCGATACCACACCTTATTTATTGTAGTCAAATATTGATCAAAAAATTACAAAATAGTTAAATCTTATCTTATAAAATTTGTAATACCATTTATTTTAAACTCTTGTTTATCCAAATATCACTATATCATGGTTAATAAAAAAAATTGTGGTTTTTTAACACCCTAAAAACCATGAATTGACATTATGGTATAATCAATTTCCTCATATTGAATAACTAAAACACCAAAATCCTATCACAAATTACTATGGTATGGTTTATATAACCCTATTGTGGTTTATTCTACATAATTTTCTATTTTTATAAAAAATCTCTTTTAAATAATGTTTATAAACAATGGATTTTATGATAAAACCATGATGTAGCCTATAAAACTATAGTGTGTTCTGAATATCATGTTAAATATAATTTTTTACCTTTTCTATCTCACTAGTATTTAATACAATCACCTGCTATGGTAAGTAACCATGATATGATTTAATAAAACAGGGAATGGTTTTCATGTTAGGTTAAATTTCTCCCCAAATTAAACACTTAATATTCCTCTTCCTTCTCCAATTCCCACAAAACACGCAAATTAAAAAATATAAAGAAAATTATATCCTTATACATTAGATATGTATTAAAATATTTTCATTATCAAAAATCAAAATCATAAAAATAGAGTAAATAGTGAAAGTGATTCATAGACTTGGTCTACTTTAACCAATAATTTTATATTAATAAATCAAGGATATAAAAATTCATAAGTTATTTGATTTGTGGAAAGGAAAATCAATTGTTATGGATTATACAAAATGAATCATGAACTTGGTTTAATTTACACAATACATATTAATGATAATTCTATAAAGGAATAGAGGTTTGATATAGGATTAAAAACTTATATACTTTCCATGGTGATGATTTAATTCCTTTATACCTATGTGAAGGTGGAAAATAAATCAATAGCGGTGTAATAAAATATATTGAGTGGCCAAGGATCTAGTGATTTATCTCCCTTTATAGGTAATTAAAATGTCTCGTCAAGTTGAAAATTGTGTATTCTCCAAGAGTATTTCTAAATATATGGAAGGATATTGGTATAATGTAAAGGAAACACTTCTTCCCTTGTCTAGGGAGGATTATAGTGGAATATCTCTAGTGTGATAGGCATGACCATATGAGGAGTGATTTATCCTTGGAAACAAATAAGTGTCACTAATGTGGGATTTGGTAGAATATGAAAATGATTTATAAGTTCCCACCCTACAGATTTAGTAATGAAGTTCCAAACTATACACAATAATCTCAGATTATGTGAGGAGTTTCTAATTGTAATGGGGTTATATGGCTAATATAGTTTGTTCATGGGGGTTAATCCACTACTAGGGTACCATAATAGTTAAAGAAAACGTATAAGGGTCCATTCCCACAACCTTATAGGGATTATAGTGGATTTAAAGATTGGTTATTTATGGTTGATTAGGCCTATGTAGAATATAATGAGGTCTCATTGATGAAATGTGATACCATTATAATAATGTATACCCTTCTATTTATTATTATTATATATATATATAACACTATTTTATCTTTTTTCATTTGATATAAAAAAATTGATTGGATATGGGATTTATTACTTTTCCAATGAGGACAGCCACACCTTTGAGAAGAAAATTAGTATAGTGCATTTTTTCCTTTTATGTGTCATCATGGTTGGGATTCTATAGATTTTATAGGACATGAACATCCTTGATATGTATATATATGATTTCATCCTAAGGATTTATTAGGTAAAGAAGTAAAAATCTCTCATAAATTATTATAGATAAATGATATTATTTACCTTAACCATAGATATTTTATACACATTTTTGGAGAGTGATATTTACAGTAATATTATGTAGGATTAGTGCTAATTTCAATATGACTCATCTCCTCATAGATAACTTCTCTTATAATTGGAGTGATGTAAGTAGTAAAACATGTGAAATTACACATGGCCATAGATCAGTTTTAGGATGTCAGTATTGATAGATTGTCACAATCACCATCAAATCAAGAGGTGAAATTCATGATTGGTCTATTTTCAGGAGTGGGAATTATTTTTATAGCTTCCTTACTCATGTATTTTAAATTCTAAGAGAGTTATAGACTCATTTATATAACTATTGGGTAAAGGTAGTTATAAAATGATTATATATCCATAGTTTTCTTTGATATTATTTTCGAAGATAGTTTATGGTGCATTGAATTTGTGGATGGATTAATAAAATATGAACCAATTGACTATAAAGAACAACTATCCACTCCCCTAAATTAATAACTTATTTGAATATTTTATAGGGATAAATATGGATTTAAAGAATTAAATTTCCATCATATTACCATCTATTGTAAGTAATAAAATAAAATATTATAAAGAATAATTTTTAAGTCGTTATGGGCACTATAATTACTTAGTTATATCATTTAGGATCAACAATTAATGGTTAATTTTCATGGTTCTTATGAAATATATCATTCACCAGTTTTTAGACTCATTAATCATGGTGTTTATAGATGATGTGAATGTGTATTATATCTTATATAATGAACACAAACTTCACCATTAAATCTTATCAGAGATGTTTAGGGAGAAAAAACTTATGTGAAATTATTGAAGTTCTAATTTTTTATTTATTAATTAAATTTTATTGTACATTTTATACTAAATATAAGAACATAAATTTATCTTTAGAATGTAAAATTAGTTATTTTATAAGAGATTATCAATAATGTATTCAAAATTAAAAGCTTCCTAAACTTAAATATATATTAATTATGATTCATTATAGGAATTTTACTCACCAATGATGACATTAACATGTAATAAACCCAAATTTATATGGTATTATCAGTGTCTATAGTCATTCTAGGAGATGAATAGTTGACTTTTCTTAGTGAATAATTTGATAGTACCTGATTGGGGTGGGAATTACATTATGTATTTTATTTATTTTGGTATAGGATTGGTATAAATTACTATTATAACACCATATTATTTTATAATATATTTCTCTTTAAATAAATTATAAGTTTTCGATAGCATGCTTGACACACAATGTCGAGCTTAAAATGAATCGTGATATATTATAACATGTCTATTAAATTGGAATATATGAATAGGATTAACCACATTATGAAATATATATATATATATAAATGTTCTAATTTATTAAAATTTATTAGTTAATTCAAAATATTTAAGTACTCAATTTTTAGTAAAATAATTTTATATTTTAAAAATATGTTTTTTTCAGAAACGGTTTTTATTTTATTTTGTGTGAGAATATTATAAATAGTTTATACCAATTTTATAAAATTAATTTTATTAAAATAATATCATTTTTTAAATTATAGTATCAAAATTATCTTAGGGTGAAACTTTGGAATTTTTCTAAAAAGATTGATTTTCAGTGAATAGTGAAAAATGCAGATTTTTTGTAAAACTTTCATTTATTTTCATTAAAAGGTATCATTATGATTTAAATTTTCACTTAAATTAAAATAGGTATACTTTAATTTTATATAATATAATTAATTATATAGTAATAATCAATAAATTTTATTTTGGTATAAGTTCATTTTTAGGCTTAAAAACACATTTTTTCTAAAAATTGTTTTGATGAGTGCAATGTTATTTTATATTAATAAATTAAATTAATAAATATTGGTAAATTATTTTCATATAATTTTTATATTTTATATTCAATAAAAATTTTTAATATTCATATAATTTTTTATATAGGCATGGAATTTGAAAAAATTCAGTTTTATGCTTAAAAATGTATTTTTCTAAAAAACAGTTTTCATTGTATTTTGAAGGATTATTTTTTAATGAATTTATGCCACCTATAAAAATATAATCTTGAAAATTTATTTCATATTTATGATCATGGGGATCAAAATTTTTAAATAGGTTCCTTTTATTTTTTGACATTATGAATTGCAATCTTGATAAATATTTATCACCTCGGTAAGGGTAAAATGGGTAAAACATGGTTAAAAATTTTGGGATAAGGCATTAATATTTCTCTAAAAATTTCCTTTATCCTATTTTATTATCATATTTTTACCATTTCCATACAATTTTATAATATATGGCAACATGGTTTTATTTTTCTTTAATTATGACCTTTATATTATTTTAAGAAAAGAATAAATACAAAATGTCACTCTCTTGACTTTAATATCTATATTATTTTTTCATAAGGATAAAAAGAGGTTATGTTCAGTTATAAATTATTATTTAAAATATAAATTTCATTTTTTTTGTCATATTAATTTTTTTAAAAGTTTTAGTGATTCAAAAATTACCTTAAATGTCTATGCAACACCGATAGGGTATTTATTCAATTAACAGAAAAATAAAATAAATGATTTTTAAAAATATTAAAAGTAATAAATTTTGGATAAATTATTGTGTTACATTAATTTTTAGATAATTATAACATATTCGGGGTGTGTTAATGGTTTATATTCTAATTATATAACTATATTGATGACTTTAATGTCAAAGTAAATGAATAGTTCCAAAAATGTCATCAATGATATTTTATAATAAGAAATATTTTATTAAATTATATAAAAATCATAAAAATCCTATTTCTGAAAATTGAATGTGATATTGTATAAAATTTAAAACATGGTCCATTTATGGGTCACTCATCTTTTTATGGTAACATTATTTACCCTTAATGAGTAAAAAGCTTTGATATTGCAGTAATTATCAAATGGGTTAACGGGGGTTAAAACTAAGAGAAAAGAGTTAAAACATCACTTAAACTTGTCTAAATATTATTATATGAGAGTATTTATAATTAACCTCATATGATATTTTAAATATATCAATTTTTATCCACTTGATTATAAAAATTAATTTTATTAATTTAATATGTTATGAAATTTAAAGAGTATCCCTGCCCTTACATATAAAAGGGAACATATTATCCTCTATTACTCACACATTTTGAGCCTTATAGATCAAATAATACCTATCATAATACCCTCACTGCTTCATTAAACACATCCCATATATTATGGTCTTTACAAAATACCATCCTTTAAAGTCTTAAGGTGTAAGCAAAAAGTGGTATCTTAATAAAGAGGTGTAACTCTTAAGCAAGAATTTTCAATTTTATTTCTTCTTCTATCGCCACTAAATACATGGTATATGTCATGACCCCCTCCCACTAAAATGATGAAATGAAGGGATAGATATAATGACCTTTGAGTCTCACATCCATTAGGCCCTGCGTTATCAGCTAGCACCGAGGGTATAAAAATCTCACAAATTAGAGACATTACTCTCTATAATATAAAACAAGATTGGGAGATATGATAAATAACCACCAAAAAATTCAAAAGATAGTATAAAATAAACCCAAATTCATCCCACAATTCAAGAGTAAAGTAAAAATAATACATATAAAAGTATCTAATATATACAAAAAGACAATTCTATAGTAGCGACTCAATAACAGCTCCAATCCAGCTAGTAATGTCTTGCTCAGTCCCAAAAGTCCTCCTGGAAACCTAAAAAATAGTTTATATACATAGGTTGATCATAAATGTATACTTAGTAGGGGCATAACTAGTTCTCAAGTTCACATGTGAAAAAATCCTGCTAATATTCCAGTGAAAAAACAATAAAACCAACAAGCACCTAAACAGGTCAACTAACCAAACCAAGCCTTACCATGGCTCGCTCACCAAATCATGCATCCAATATAATAATATATCATCAAGATCCTAATAAATAAAGGCACCCTTGTGTCGCTTCCCCACTAATTTCCTACTCTCACACCCCAACTTTAAATTTCCTTTTCACCCATCCCTTCTATACATATCACATCACAATCACATCACATTGCATCTCACATATAGACACTTTGATCATATCTGATGTGGGTCAGGATGTACCCCTTCCAACCCCACCCTTGCAATATCTAGAATCTGGTGTTAGCATCAAGTACCATCACTTCACATCTCGCCCACAAGCACCTTGGACCATACATTATATCTCATCATATCCACAATAACCACATATCACCCAAAGACAGTTGGGCCATCACTACACATCTCACCTACGGACACCTGGGCCATCACTGTTGAAGGAAGAGAGGGGAAGATGAGGTATCCATCAATTTGAATCACCACCATCCTGGATGTTGGGGAAAACACCTGGAACCCAGAACATCTGAGTGTTGGTAAGTTTATCCAAATTGTTTAGGGTGAATATA
Organism: Viscum album; assembly: GCA_963277665.1. NCBI lineage: Eukaryota > Viridiplantae > Streptophyta > Magnoliopsida > Santalales > Viscaceae > Viscum > Viscum album. The sequence continues at coordinate 1,330,919,464 of OY728156.1, forward strand.
GAAATAGCATAAACATACATGATATATATAGATAGAACACCATTCCCAACATGTGGGTTCACAACAAATACACTAGCATACACTACATCACCACCACCATACCACACATCAACTGTCACTACCGCTTCCACCACTATATTAAACACACCACACCACCATCACATATATCCACATATACTCCCACTTTCAATTTCAGGTTTCACCACTTTCCATATATAAAAAATTACACTATCTTTCATTTACTAAGACACTTAATTAACATTTACACAACTAATTTATTTATTAAATTCATTTAAAAAATTCCATATATCAATTCCATCCCATTCATATTCAATTGACACGTTATAATTATTCCATGGCTAACTGGTTAACTAACACAACCACACCACACAACAACTGGACCAACACACATCAACTATCACCACAACACCCCACATCAACCATCGATATCATGCCACATCAAAAAATCCATCTCACTAGTACAACTACACATCTCACATCCCAACCACATCTCAAAACACAACCACCACACACAAAAACCACACATTTCCACCATACATCATCTCCACTACACACTACAACCTCTGTACACCACAACCACTATGCAGCACAACACAAAACTGCCCACACCACATCCATTTCAACCAACCACCACATCACATCATAGCCCCACTCATCACATAGCCCTTCCAGTCACCTCCATCACCACAAAACAACTCCCCCAAACCTTATAGGTAAACACAACAAGCATAAACATGTACAATAGAAATATGCACTAGTTTCCATAATTATTCAGGGGATTTTATCACATTACCTATTTATTTATTATGTGTATTATCACACAAACCAGGTTTCCATGGGAAAAAAATTATTTTCTAGATATACATTCTTTATCCTTTTATTCAAGGTACAATCACACAACAACACAGAAAGGGTCTCAAAATATATAATCTACAACACAGATAGGGATTCCAACCACTGTTATTTTCAGTATTGGAAACAAGCTTTCATAGTATCATCAACAACATATATTAAAGCAGTAAATCGTGTGATATCTCTCCATACCCATTAATTTAAATTATTTCAATTAATTATATTTATTATATCAACCCTTATTATCCACCCAAATGAAATCAAAAGCATGAAAATACCACACATAGAATGTAAACAGGTGAGAATGAGGATCCCCTACCTCAAAGAAGCTTTCTAACCTCACTGTGCACCATAAGGCGAAGATGAAATAGGTTGTAAACCACTAATGCATAAGAAAACCTTAGATCAACCTAAACTGCACCAAAGGATTGTCCAAAACTCAGCCCAAATAATCTCAAACAAAACCAGAAACATCACAGTGAATTACCAAGAGAAGAATGAGGTAAAATAAGGGGATACGGGAGGAGAAATCACCACTAATTTCCAACAACCAACTATTGAAACTCAATGATATGTGTAGGGAGAATAAGAATGGAATATATCCCAAAACTTCCTAGGATTTATCTAGAAAATGAGAGAGAGTGAGTAATGGAAAAATGATAAAAGAATCATCTAAAAAGAGATATAAATTATTTATAAGCCATCTTTTTTATGGTGTAAGACCCAAATTTATGACATAAAATCCACAAATCTAAAAACTTTCATCATAAAACCAACCTTTATGTTGTCAAACCTTTGAAACCTCAAATTAAAAAAATCATCTAGGGATTAATTAATTGATATCATAAACCCCCTACTTATGAAGTAAACCCATTTTATGATCTACACCTCAACTGCACACAATTCATAAACCACAGGCCACACAAGTTGTAAACCACTAGCTTACACCGTAAACACCTATTTTATGGCATAAAAATCTTGTTGAATTTCTGTTACAGCTTCAAACTCTATAGAACCTCCTCTATCCTACTCTGAGAACTCTCCAACAACAAAACCAGCAAAGTAATGGGCTGGGAATGCATATACCATTACATTAGATACCTCTCAAAAAATTCCCACCCTTGAGAAACAAAACCAAACCTGGAAAGGAAAAGGGTACTAACAACCACCCCACGAGATACCTATCAAGGATCTCATTACAAATCAAATGTCACTAAACAAACATGCCAACCGAAACACCCATGAAATATCCCACACAACCAAATCACCACACAACCACACCATAACCTCTCACCAGGAACAACACCACACATCTAGTATCATCCACATGACACCACTTTCAACATATAAATCCACATCAACATATCAAACTCAACACACCCCAAACCAACCACTTCCAGAACCAGCACAAAGAACCACCCCAACCATAAAAATTAGGGAATTCCATCTTCTAAGTTAAGATATTATCCACTTGGGGTGGCACTAACTCAACTACATGGTTTTAATCACATCATAGTATGATTTATATTGATTAGTATTCTAGTACTCCCAATTTCGTATGTAAGAATCTTTATAACACATCACACATCAATAAGAAACAACAAATCACATGGAATAGAAGGATCCAAACATCATATATTTAAAACTAAACAAGGAAAATTAAAACTCAAAAAAACTTTGAGTATTGGTAACACATATATATCTTATTCTCCCAAGTACTCTCTTATAGGACATTATGCCTCCTCAGCATGTGAACCAAGAGAATGGTTCATCCATGAAACACATTTTCTTAAAGATCCTAGATCTCTACCAGATGCTCCATTAACATCTCATCATCCTCGATATCCAAATCTCCTCAGTCAATGATGTGGGAGTCATCATGAAGGTACTAATGAAATTGGGATATATGGAAGATGTCATGGATCCTATCCATCTGTGGTATAAATTCCAATCGATATTCTACCTCTCCAAATTGCCCCAAATCCTTAAAGGGCCTGAAAATCAAGGGAGAAAGATTACTCCCCCTACTAAAACTCTATTTCCCTTGTCGAGGGATACTCTCAAGAAAACATGGTATCCAACCTCAAAATCCTAGAGCATCTACCTAAAATCATAATAGGAATAACGGCGATCATTATCCACCCTAATCCTCTCTCAAACTAACTAGATCTTCTCAGTCATGCTCTACAGCACATCAGGACCAAGAATAGATGACTTCCTTAACACCATCGAGAACAATGTAGAATAACACAACCACCCATACAATGCCTCAAATAGGTTAATTCCAATGGATGAGTGGTAGATGTTATTGTATTCAACCTCTAAAAAAGTAAATTTCCTTACCCAAAATATTCCAAAGTTTAGGATGCAATATTACAACATATACTCCATCATCTGTATGGTTTTTTCTATCTTCCCATCTATCTAAGTGTGGAAATTCATGCTAAGGTGAAACTGGGAGTATAAATAATGATAAAATACCCTCCATACCCATGAGTTAAAATGAGGATCCTAATCATAGATAATTATCCTCAGTGCCCTGTGAATCCTAACCACATCATCCATATACCTCCTCACCAAAACATCCACAACACTCAATTCATGGATTGATAAAAAATGAGCTGACTATATCAGTTAGTCCAATATCGCCCAAAATATATCACAACCTCCCTGATATCGGGGTGAACCAATGAAAAAATCCATTTATATGTCTTTCAATTTCCACTTGGGAATATCTAAGGACTGTGAAAAAAATCTTCCAGGAAAATGGTGTTATGCTTTCACCTATTGACAAACCAGACACCTCGCCACAAACTCTTCCACTAACCTTTTCATCCTTAGTCACCAAAGTTGTATCCTAAAAACATGATAAATCTTTGTCACATTAGGATGTACCACTAAATATGAGTTGTGAAACTCATGGAGAACCCCCTTGCACATCACTTGCAGAATGAACAGCCTCCCCTGAAATAATATCTTATTCTAACCATCCTCTAACCATCCCTTAGGGGCATCACCATGGCCAATTTGGTCATGAATCACCTTTATCTTTTAGTCTCCCCATGGAGACTTTTCCACTTACTACATCAAATATGAATCTATAGTCATATGATAGAGACAACCATGGCCACTACTCTCTCTGTGTTAAGATGCATCACTGCAAGCTCCTCTTTCCATTTCCAAACATTGGAAGACTATTGAACCACATTTCCTCAAGACTTTTGACTCAATGCATCTTCTACCACATTCCCCTTTCCTAGTGTATAATAGATCTAAAAATCATAATCTTGAAGAAATTCCATCCACCTTAATTGGTTTAGATTTAGATATCACTGAGAGAAAATATATTTCAGGCTCTTGTGGTCTGTGAAAACCATAAAGCGCTCATTGATGACGTAATTCCTCCACAACTTTAGCTCAAGCACAACTGTCACCAACTCCAGATCATGGGTTCCATATTTATTTTCATGGGTATGTAACTACCTAGACCCATAAGATATTATCATTATATGCTACATCAACATTCATCCCAAACCTAGATGGGATGATTCATAGAAGACCTCAAACAACACACCCTCCTTAGGTAACTAAATCAATTGAGCACTGAGTAACTTCTAATTAAGTTAACTAAACATTTCCTAGAATTGATCACTCTAAAAAGAATCTTGATATTTTCTAGTCACTATTGTTAGAGGGGCAACAAATAAATATAAATTAGGCTAAATCCTCTAATAATGTTCTGTGAGACTGAGGAAAATTCAAATCTATGCAATGTTATTAGTTACTAATAAAGAAAAAACTACCTCAATATTTGATGAATCTACTATAACACCCTACTAAGATACCACATATTCTAGGAAATGCACCTATCATGTTCAGAACTCTCACTTGTACAACTTTCCATAGATTCGGTGGTGTCAAAAGACCTAAAAATCAGCTCTGAGATGCATGATACTCCTCTACTAACCTAGAGTATATCAATATATAATCGATGAATAGGATAATTAATTGTCCCAGTAAATCATGGATCACATAGTTTATGATCCCCATGAACATGTCTAGTGTGTTCATAACACCAAATGGCATGACTATAAACTCAAAGCTCACATACCTTCATCTGAAGGCAGTCTTCAGAATATCCTAATCCCTCACTCACATCTGGTGATATCCTAACCGTAAATTGACCTTAGAAAACCAACTATACCCTCTCAACTAGTTAAACAGATCATTAATCCTGAGAAGAAGGTAATGGTTCTTGACTATCACCTAATTCATCCCTCGGCAGTCTGTACACAACCTTATACTACTATCCACCTTCTTGGAGAACAACACTAGAGAACCCCAAAGAGACACACCGGGTTAGATGAAACCCCACTTTATTATATCATACACCTATAACCTCAACTCATGTAGCTTTTTAGACTCCATTTTATAGGGATCCATCAAAATCGGAGACACATCCGGATACATCTCTATCACAAACTCAAATTCACATAAAGGGGGTAGCACCATAACCACCTATGGTAAAATATCCAATAAATACCTCATAGACCTGGTAATACCCTTAACCTAATATTCCACTAACAAATCTTCTAGATGAGATAAAATAGGCTCCACTTTCCTACCACCCATCCAAAAACCTTTCTCTCCAATAAGTGTCACTCGTTGGCCCTCCACATCGAAAGGTAAAACTATTATTTGGAAGTATTCAATGAATGTATGCACAAAATACATATAATCCATATCAAGGATAACATTGTATGATTTTATCTACAACAATAATAAATCTCCCACTGACTGTTGTTTCCCCATCACCAATCTATATCCCTAGAACACATCAAACAAAGCAGTCTGACCTCCAACCGGCATAGATATCACCAGGGGAATTGTAATTCTCTCCACATATATTCCTAACATATATACCAAATAAGTATAAACAAAGTTTTTTGATTCTCTTAAATCAAACAAAGAAAAAACAAGGGTAGATAATAAACTAATCATACCTTGAACAACTCATGGGTTTATTGGAACTGTCGCCTTTAGTGCATATATCTGACCATGATCATCTCTTATACCTCTATGCTATCAGCCTCTATGACCAAGATATTCACTATGTACCAATGTATGAGGACCATCACAAGGATTCCCTCTGCCAACATCATCTACTCTTGACTATTGAACAACTGTCGGTAGTCCCTACCACTGAAACTGCCTCAGAGGAAACTACTACTACTACTATCAAAAAGGGGCCTAAACACCCACCTGGTACTGGTCTCCCTAAGAAATCATACATTATGCCTGGTAGTTCTCATGTACTCCGTAAATATAACATAAAAAATAGGAAACCTCTAGTAGGTTCTTGGGAGTCACCTACCCCATAAGAATATAAGGAGATCTATCATCATCGACTCCCCATTGTCTAGAACCATGACTGCCTAAACACCTATGGTCCACTGCCTAAATACCTTATCCTCAATATTCCATGTTGACCACTTTATCAAGGCTTAAATACTAGGGAAATCATATGATCAATAACCTCATCCTTTTTCTACACCTCAAGGTACATTGGGAGCATAAATGGTGTGACCACATACCTTATCACTAAACACAAAGCCTCTTCCAGATGTCATGCTCTGAACTCCTCATCTAGGAAAACATGTGGAGAAAAATACATAGGGTCCTTGAACCTAATCCCAAGATCTCACACACTTAAACTCCCATACTGAAGTTAGATCATCTTCTACCTCTTGGTTTTCCTCACCATCGATGATAGGAACTCTACTCAGAACTTCATATAAAAGTTGGGCCATAACACATATTCCACCTTATAGTCACCAAGAAATAGTGTCCACCATTGATGTGAAACTCCCCACATATGAATCACTTCTAACAGTACCCAAAACTCAACCCATTCTTGGATCAGATTGAAAGAAATCTTGATATCCTTCAACTAGTACTCTATCTCTGGATATGAGATGCTCCCCTCATACTTTCCCAAACTCTTATGCTAAAAGGAATGAAAATCCCTCTTCCAAAACACATCCTCCTCTGTCAGGTCAACCCTATGATTATCATTAGGATCATCCTTCCCAACCTCAACTACCTGAACTACTCAATTCATTTTATTTTCCTGCAACAACCCACTTCAGACATAATCATAATCAATCATGATGTCGGTACCTCTCCTAGGTATCTATATAACAAATAGGTCTACCTCACTTGTACATTCAATAAGATCATAGTCTATGAACTGGGTCGTGGGGGTCCCTAAAGTATCATGTCCTAGCTGGTCTCCTTGACCTATATCATGAACCAAGATTTACTGGAACTATTTCCTTACTAGCCCATAAAAACCTCACTATTCCTAACTCCAAAATATATCCTATCTCTAAAAAAACCTCTAATACCACTCTATCATAACCCCCTCCCACCAAATATTCAACGATGAAGGGAGAGAGATAATGACCTCTGAGTTCCACCTCTAGTAGGCCTCGATTTGGAGACTAGCATCATGGGTATAAAAATCTCACAAATAGGAGGAATTACCCTCTATAATATAAAACAGGATCAGGAGATAAGATAAAAACCCACCAAACAAATCCAGAAGATAATATAAAATAAACCCAAATCCATCTCACAATTCATGAATAAAGTAAAACTGATACATATAAAAATCTCCAATATATACCAAAATAAAATTCTACAAAAGTGAATCAACAACAGCTCCAACCCAGCTAGTAATGTTTATCTTGATCCCAAAAGTCCTACTATTAACCTAAAAAATAGTTTATATATGTAGGGAGAGCATACATGTATAATCGGTAGGGGGCTAACCAAGGTCTCAAGTACACATGTGAAAATATAATTCTAATTCTCCAATGCACAAACAGCAGAACCAATAAGAACCTAAATAGGTCAACTAACCAAACTCATCCTTTCCATGGATCATTCACCAAATCATGCATCCAATATAATAATATAGCATTGAGATCATCATAAATAAAGGAACCCCGTCGCTACTTCCCCATTGATTTTATACTCTCATACCCCAACATCGAACATCATGTGCCCCCATTCCTTCCATACATATCACATCACAACCACATCACGTTAAATATTTCCTAAAGATAGCTAGGCCATCTCTGATGTGGGTCAGGATGCATCCCTTCCTACCCCACCCTCACAAGGTCTAGCATCTATTTTTGGAAGTAGGTACTATTACATAATGTCTCTCCTGCAGATACTTAGGCCAACACATCACATCTCATCATAGTCACAACAACCACATATCACTCAAAGACAATCGGGCCATCACTACACATCACACCTCCAGACACTTAGGTCATTGCTATTGAAGGAAGAGTAGGAAAGTGGGGGTAGCCTGCCATCTATATCACCACCATCCTAGATGTTTTGTAAAACACCCAGAACCTAGAACCTCTAAGCATTGTTAAGGTTATCCAACTCAGGTGGGGCGCGTATAGAAATATTATAAACATATATGATATATAGGTAGCACACCATACCCAACATATGGGTTCACAACAACTACGCTAGCGCACACCATATCACCACCACCATACTACACATCAACCATTATTAATGCTACCACAAAAATATTCAACACACCACACCACCAACACAGACAACCACACATACTCCCACTTTCAATTTTAGGTTTCACCACTTTCTAGATATAACAAATTCTACTATATTTTATTCACTAATCCACTTCATTCACATTTACATAGATCATTTATTTATTCAATTCCTTTATCCAATTTCCACATATCAATTCCAATCCATTCATATTCAATTATTACATTATAATTATTCCATGGCTAATTGGGAAACTAACACAACCACACCACTCAAAAACTGGCCCAACACACATCAACCATCACTAAAACACCTCACATCCACCATTTTCATCATGCCACATCAAATAATCCATATCACCACAACAACCACGCACCACACTTCCCAAACACATCTCACAACACAACCTCTGCACACAAAAACCATTCATTTCTACCACACATCATCACTATTGCATGCCATTATCTCTACACACCAAAACCATTGTGCACCACGTCGCATAAGTTCCCACACCTCATCCATGCAAACCAACCACCACATCACATCATATCCCCACTCATCACACAGACCAGCCAATCACCTCCATCATCGCACCACAACTGGCCCAAACCACATAGGGAAACACAATAAGAATAAGAATGAACAATAGTAACACACACCAGATTCCAAAATTATTCAAGGGTTTTTATCCCATTACCTATTTATTCAAAATGGGTATTATCACACAAACCAGGTTTCCATGGGAAACAAATTTATTATCATATTTTCATTACTTATCCCTTTATTCAAGGTGATATCACACAATAACACAGCAAGAGTCTCAGCATATATTATCTACAGTGAAAAAAGGGCTTACAACAGCCATTATTTTAAGTATTGTAAATAAACATACACAATATCATAAAAAACATATATCAAAGTAGTAAATCATGTGATATCTCCCCATACCCATCAATTTAAATTCTTCCAATTAATTATATTTATTATGAAAACCCTTAATATCCACCAAAAGGAAATAAAAATCATGAAAATCCTACACATAGCACATAAAATAGTTAGAACAAGGATCCCCTACCTCGAATAAGATTTATGATCTCACTTCACACCATGAGGTAAAGAAGAAACTACTCAAAAACCACAATATCACAAGAAAAACTTGGATTATAATGAACCATACCAAAGGGTTTCCAAAAACACAACCCAAAATATCTAAAACAAAATGAACAACACCACAGACAATCCCTAAGAGAAAAACAAGAGAAAATAAGGGGATAAGGGAGGAGAACTCACCACTGATCACCAACGACCGACCACCAGAACCTAAAAATCAACACATGGAGAAGAGGTCCAAAAGATATCTCAAAATTTCCTAGTTTTTTTCTTGAAAATAAGAGAGAGATTGATGTCTAAATGATAAAATAATCAGAAAAACAAAAGACATAAAAATCTATAAGTCATCTAATTTACGACCTAAAACCCACATTTATGGATTAATATCCACGACTCCAAAAAATTAAACCATAAAACCAACCTTTAGGACATAAAACCTTTAAAACCTAAACTTCCTTTGAAAACATGGAATCTAGGGCTTAATTAACTTATGAAATAAACCCAAACCTTACAGCATAAACCCATTTTATGCTCTGTACCAAAAATGAACACGAGTTTTAAAAAACCATCCACACAATCTATAAACCAAATTTTACACCATAAACCCCTATTTTATGGCATAAGAATCCAGTTGCATCTATAACCTCTACCAAACCTCCTCTATCATAGTCTGAGCACTCTCCAACCACAAAAATAGAAAAATAACAGGTCAGGAAGGCACAAACCATTACAGTATCTATTATAAAATAATTAATTCAGTATATTAAATATACTAAATTTTTATTATTATGATGTAACAAAAATTATCCACCTTTCCATCCTATGAAAAGATAAAACATCGGTCATGCATATGTATATCTTATCGTCCCCATATAGTGGTGTAATTCATTTTTCATCACCACTTTACTTAGATGGTATTAATGATGAATTTAATAAATATATATGTTATTTATAATATTATTATGATTTTTTAAAAGTGAATTATTATTTAACTTTATTTATTTCTATCCTTTGAAAAATGGAATCAGCGCTCATACGTTTGTATTGCCTACTATCTCCATGAATGGTGTAATTCATTTTTCTATATATAAATTGTATGGATGAATCTAAATATATAAATATATATAATGAATATATATTATATTTATATCATGGTTAATATTATATATATAATGTGACTATGATCAAAGTACAAGGACTGAAACTTCAAAATCGAAACATGCATAAAAAACGAAGTAGTTATCACCCAAAATATTGATTTTAATAAAGAATTGTTAATAAATGGGTGATAAGATGTTATAAGTAAATAATATATGGTTTGATATATATGAGTAATGTTATATAATACATGTATAATAAATATATATTTATTATATAATAGGTTCAAATTCATACAAATAAATATGATACTTGAGGAAAGTGTTTCTCATCTCACTTTTATTTCTATGAGACATATGTCATATTCATCATTTGTTTCCATTATATATTATATGTACTATAAATGAATTAATTTCATGATTATTTTTAGGAAAATTATGTGGATTTTAAAATTCAAATATGGTTCTCTCTTCCATGAGGTTTTGATGTGGAAGTTATCAAAGTGATAAGGGTTTATCATCTCAAAATGTCTTCTTTGGGACATATGTTACGTTATAAACCTATATTATTTTATTAGGTGTATATAAAATCCCCTTTTACATGTTATATCATGAATATTATTATGTTACTGATATTTAAAGTTTCATCTGAATTTATTCTTTATTGGGACTTATGATTCAAAAGTTATAAAAGTTGTAAGGGATTTATGTCTGAATCCCAATTTAATTAGGATTATTTATACTTGAATTTAAATTGAGAAAATTATATGATCATTTTCTGATAAATTCCTTTAATTTTTATTCTCCTTTGTTTATTTCTGAAATTTTTATGTTTTAGTACCATTTTCCTCTCTTTGTAACTCAAAATGGTTCAAAGAATGTTTTTAAGAAAAATTGGATTTATTTCTCATCTTTTGATTAGAAATACTTTTTCTTACATATCCATATTTTATATAATAGTTTCAAGAATTTTTATGAATATTTTATAATGATTTTTTAAATTCATTTTTACCCAATTTTAAATTTATATAAAAAATTTAAATGAATCTTATTGTTTCTTTCCAAATGAGTTACTTTTGAATTGTTACTAAAAATGTAAAATGAATCTTTTCTTAATGTATATGGAATGAATGAAATTTCCTACTATAATTGCCTCTCAATTATTTGAATCTTATTTTACAATTTTCTATGGTTCTTATCAAGTAAAATTTTTTCCTTGAAATTTTTTAAATATTTGGATTTTAAATAAATGGTTTCAAAATGAAAAAGAGTATTTTCCTCAAGAAATGTTCCAAGGGGTATTTTAAAAGAATTTTCATCTATGATGAAATCATTTGGTGTTACTTTCATTTCACTGGGGATATGATTCTATGATATTATCCTTATTATTTATATAGATGGTTTATTTTTATGATAATGAGATGTTTATAAATCCCATTTTTTCCATGGGTTAAGTTATGATGAAATTTTAAATGTTTTCATGATCTTGTGGTGTGCATATAAATGGATTATGATTATGTGATAGGTAGAACCGTTATAGACATCTAATGAATTGGGTAAATATGAATAACTCATGAGATAAATTTTTATGCATGAAATAGATTTCATGTTCATAATCTTAGGCATGGACCCAATTTCCAGGTCCATAAGATTATGCATAGACCTATTTTTCATGTCCATAAAATTATGCATAGACCTGGTTTCATATCCATAAGTTTATACAAGGTGATAATTTCATGTCCTTAACTTAATGAGTGAACCTATTTCTATTTATATATGTTCACAATGTTATAATCTTATGATTTTTCCACATTCCTATGTCTAAGTTATTTCTCATGGATCGTGGTTGATTTTTTATGATTCTACACTCTTATGAATATTTTCTTTTATTGTGATAAAGTTTTATATCATGACTCATATTTATGATCTATGAAATATTGGGTATGAACTTTTCAATTGATGATCATGATATCATACCCTTATACTTATCTTATGCTCATTTATGATCATTTATTGATATCTCCTATGTTTACACTTACAGAGTATCTAATATCACCCTTTATTATGTTTTTCCTTCCCAATGTTAAGAAGAAATGTTTTAAGTGGGGTATGACTAAGAAGTGTTCTATGTGGGAAACGTTGAAGATATTTTATGAAATAATATGATTGTGTAACTATTATCCAATGACAATAAACCTTTATGGATCTAGAATGGATCATAATATTATATATTTAATATTCCTCTAAAAATATTTAATATTTATGTATGTAAATCTTGGGTTGTTATAATTATACTTAAGGGTTTTTTAGTAGATTATGGTTCTCAGAATATAAAGTGAGAAGAATCACTTAACTTATTATTTATATATAGCATTAATAGTTTTTATCCTAAGGTGTTAGAATATTTATATATTTTTGGATAATTTTACTTTATACACTAATTAAAATATCTTGAAATACATATTTTCATATTGATGCTTGAACCTCTGATAGAGAAAGTGGGTTTAATACATGAAAAAAAATTACTTTGATTTGTATTATAATCTAATGAAGGGAACTGTTGTGCCCGATGCACTGGGTAAGAAATCATAGTAGTAGGTTGTGCATGAGTCAAATAACTTGTGTAAGGGGATATGATTCTAATCTATGTAACATATGGATTTTTCCTAGGAGGATGGTGATATTATGTTGAATTGACTGATTATTAACTCCATATTAGTGAATAGGGCAAACAATTAGAAGTATTTAATCATAGTTTTGTGATACTAAGGTAATTCCTTGATAATGGCAAACAATTTAATGGATAGATACAAATATAAAATTTATTAATTTATTTATATATTTATATATTCATTCTAAAACTTATCCATGAAGTGGTTATGTGGGAATTGCATTATTTTTGATGGGTTGTTTATGTATATAGAGTATTTTTGGTATGTTAAAACCTCTTCATATTCTGAAATAAAAGTTGGGTTAGATTAATATATTTTTTTTAGGGGTTTCCAAAGATATTTAAGGGGGTGAAAATGATATGAATGGTACCTGATCTAATAACTTTAAATTTCACCCCTTTTTTATTTTGAAAGACATATTATACATAGTATTTTGAGATATTTTACTTTAATAAGGTCATGAAACTTTACAAAGTACCCATAAATATAATTTATTATATTTTTTTATATTTTTTTAAGGGTAATTGAGTAGTATTTTGGGATTAATTAAAGGTAAAAATTTAAAATCACATGAAAACTAATGTATAATAAAATCACAATATTTAAACATTATAAGACATGCATCAATCATTCATCTTAGACATTGATGGATCATGAGAGGGTCATTTATTCTTGGTGTATTTTTACATAATAATGGTGATCAATCTTTGATCTATATGTAACCTTATATAGATTTATATGAGATTCCATTTGGGTCACTTTTATGTTGGATAATGGTAGGAAAACCTCGCTTTTAGGAACTAGACATGTCTATGAGACAATTGGGGTGATATATATGAATTATAAATCATTAAATATGAATTATAATCATCCAAAATCATATTTTATTGATGAAAATTAGTTTTTATAGTTGTTAAACATGTCTTTATTTAGGTACCTTGTAGATTGGAACATCATTGACATGTAAAGTAGCAAAAATGAACTCCATGATTCATGGGAATTTTGAGATAATTAATAAAATCATAGGGGTTTCATATTTTTTATTAGTTATTTAATAATTCAACATTATGCATGACATGTTCCATATATATAAATTAAGGATATGAAAGTCAAACACTTCACATGTGATCATATTAGAGTATATTGAACTTCAAAGTGATTCTTTCTATGGAATGACTTGTATGAATTTTGGTTCACTAAAATAATATTATTATAGGGAATTTTATTCTAATAGTTTTAATTTTAAGGTATAAAGAGAAAGTATAGGTGGATACTTGAAATCATGATCTAATGATGAGATGGTAGTGTGATAATTTTCTTATTGATTATTATTCATGATCCCACATTGAGTATGAAAAGTCCATTAGTGTATAGATTATAAAGATTCTCATTTTTTAGGTAAATTTAATACTTCATTACATGATTTATGTTAATATTTGAATTTATTTATTCATTTAATATAAAATAAATTATAATATTTTAAATGTTATTAGTAATTTATTTAATAGTTACTTTAATAATTATTAGAGGATTCAATTATTTATTTATTTAAAATTAAGTATTTACTAGAATTAAATAATTAATTAGAGGAATTTGTAATGTCCTTGGCCTGGTCCACCTACACTATGACCGAACCAGATCACTACATACCTTAAGAATTCCTCTCCATATACCAAATGTTATTTACTAATGATGAGGGTCTATGTATAACATGGGAAGACTATACCCTCTCTGGTATAGATAACCATAAATCATAGTGAAATTATTAGGAATAAATAGTCATCACAATAATAAAGAATAAATATATATATATATATATTACATCTATGATCCAACCATAAGAAATATTATCCAACATGTTGTATTAAAATGATCTATTACAATTCCACATGGTTCATAGAGAAATAAACAAGATCGTATATGCATTGATCATATATAGTATGGTCCAAAAATAAAAAAAAATACTAAGGCATCCATAAAATTGGACTTTATTCCACATATGTCCCTAGATCCTTTCTCCATCCCATCATCTCTTGCTCATACATCACCAACAGGAGTTCCCTTTCCCCTACTGGGATCATGAATCATGAAATCTACTTGGATATTGCAGCACCCGAGTAGAGAGTGGGTATAACTATATAGGTCACCATTGATGATGTCCCTAATAAAATCTAGCAAATTTAACTATATTTAATGTATGATGTACTTTTAAGTAAATAAAAGATGATATAATAAATAATAATTTCATATCCATATGATCTACATAAGAAACCCAACAGTGGTGTATCTATTTCAGCTAGTTTTTAGGGTGTTTAGACATATCACATGTTACATATTAGGTTAAAAAAAATCAACCCAACCATAGTATAAAATATCAACTATCTATCACATCCCATTCCATGGAAGTATCACATAATGAGTAATGCATCCCACTTATAAGGGTAATAATTGGTATAGAATCCCTCATTAAACATATCATAGGGTAAATGGGGATTATTACACATACCATATCTAACAAAAAAATTGGAATTTCATCCCATGTCATAGGATTTATCAATATATATGGGCATTTCATCCCATTTCATAGGCAACATCTAAGTGGATAAAAAAAATTCTCTCACTCAAGAAATTACATGGACAAATGGAACTTCATTTCACCTCATAACATTTTTAGCACAATTGGAAATAAAATCACACAACATAACCAAAATCATATAATGGAATAATAAATTAATTAGCAATATAATATAATAAATTCAAATTGAAGTTTTCATAACATCCAACTCACTTTAAGTCTGAGATAGTTTGGTCGTCACACTCCCAAACTATATACATATCCAAAATCTAGGTATAACCTATTTGAATATATACATGACAGTAGGGGAAGGAACATTAAACCCATATACTAGTCAAACTAACCAAAAAAAGTATTTAAGGTAACTCAAGAGTTCCATAAGGGTCAATCCTCAAGAAAATCCTTCTTAATCACACACATCTCCTTCATCTAAGGAGGCTAAGGAAACCTACTCAGGATCCTCTATATTATAGTTTACCCAATATACATCCCTCTTGGTTCCAAATACTATAATTTCCAACACTTTAACTTACCTAAATGGCATTTAATTCCTGTGGAATTGAGTTACATTGCACAAGAAACCATTCATGGACCTATTAAAGTATACCCACTCTAAAAGAGATGAACAAAATTCATTTCAGTTAATTTAGGGTCAAGTGCACATGGTTGACATGAAATTATATCATAAAAATCATGTAATCGTGTATAAATTATTAGTAAAAGTTATTAATTACCTACCTTGATCTAGTAGAATCTCTCTCGTCGAATATTACTGGAGGATTTAGCTTCAATCGAAGGTTTTCACAAAATCTGAAAAAAAAAAGATCCCAAAATTAAGAAATAAATAGTGTATAATGTTGAAACAATAGAAGAATCAAAAAAAATAATGAAATAGGAGTGTTATCCTTACCTTAGTTAATCTATTGAGACTAACATCATGTGAATCGGGGAAAGAATGAGGGAGAATCACTCCTGTAGAGGGAGAGAATGAGATGAGAGGAGATTATTGGTTATGTAACCTAGCATAAGGCAAATTAAGGGATCCTATTTTGGATTAATTTTAAAAAAATATTACTTTAATTTATGAATAATTAAAAATTTCTTAGGTAACCATCAGGTTTCTGGTCACCAGTCATTGAGTACATAGTTCCCTATCAAGTACCCAACTTGGGGTCATTGGCCACCAGGTGACCATATAGGAGCTATTGTCCCTTATTTTGGGAACACTGAGTACCCAATATAGCCAATTAAGTAATTGATTTTATCTATAAAAAATGAAAAACCTCCAATACCCAGTCTATCTCCTTGAAACCAAACTCTAGGCCTCCACTAACTCCTCCAATGGCCCAAAACCATAAAATTACAAATGATTTGGAAAAAAAATTAAATAATGTATATCTCAAAATAGGTAGGGTGTCACAACCTCCCATCCATAAAGTATATATTACATAATATGTGTCATATAGTGTCACTAGTAAACAAATCTAGCCACTACACTCACATATCGCCTTCCATATCTCAAGGCTCATCCTAGATATGTGTGTGATACCATTGCATTCATACCAGAGGTATTACCTTCCCATATAAGATCTTTTCACTCTAATTTACTATAAAAATTATCCATTCTTCAAACAACACATAAAACTCCATGTCAAAATCATTAATATTGATCACATGAGAAGGATTTAGGTGGAATCTCTCAAGATGAGATATGTGGAATACATCATTCATAACATGGAAACTCTAAGGAATCGCTCATTATTAAGTTATGATACTAACCCTCTTGATAACTGCTAAGGTCCCCACATACCTAAGTGAAATATTTCCCAAACTTTAAATAAAATGATTCCCCAATCAAGGTGAAACTCTTAAAAAAACTCATTCACTCATATAAATCTCGGGAGGAAAGAATCTAAGATTTTCATATGAATATTACTTTCTCTATGTAGTCTCTAACCACTCAAAAATTAAATGGATGTGATCAAACATATCTTTAATGAGACTCAACCCAATAATAACTAACTCCCATACCTTTAACCATCATAGAGGTGAATAGGATTACCTACGAAACAAGACCTCAAAAGATTCCATCTAAATCGATAACTGATAACTATCATTATAGGTGAAATCATCTAAGGAGAGATGACTATTCCATGAACCATCAAAATATAGGATATAATATCATAGAATAACCTTTGAAAATTTGGATTGTATGATCATACTTCCTTTCAGTCTAAGGATTCTATGTTTTTCTCAAAATCACTTGATTATATAGTGTCTTATACAATCCCTTCCAAAAATGTTTCATAAATTGGGAATCCTGGTCCATAATAATACTTCTATGTACACCATGAAATTTTACAATCTCTCATACATGCAACCTACCTATCTCATTATTTGACCTAATCTCACTAATTGGTAGGATATATGATACCTTTAACAATCGATCAATGATAAACCATTCCACAGTGTTGCCTCAAGGTTATTGTGGAAACCCTATAATGAAATTCATCATTACATAATCCCATTTCCACCCTAGAATAGTAAATGATTAAAGAGGAACTATGGGTCACTAGTGATCAATCTTTTTCAATTGATAGGTAAAGCATCATGTAAAGAACCCTATAATTTCATTCTTCATCCTAATCCCTAGGTGAAAAACCTACCTAAATATGTGTGAATCTTGTATTTCCTTCTCATACATACTTGAATGGACAACCACATGAACTCTTACATATAAGGTCTTATCATAATACTAGGACTAATCAGGTGGTATCTCCCCATCATATATATTATCCCTCATAACCTATAATCATATTATGATAACTAACTCTCTTTCACTCTCTCAACGTGTGAAGAGGTAATGTGCAAGGTAGTAAGGGTTACTCTACCTTGTTACTCCTAGACATTGAGATGCATCTTAGTGAAGAGACTCATTGGCTTCCACTCGCAACTATCCATGCAAACATCTTGATCCTGAGTCTTCCTACTTAGTGTATCTTCCACAACATTACCTTTCCCAATGGTATATGTTATCTCAAAGTTTAAGTACTAAAGATACTCAACCCATCTTATTTATCAAAGGTTTAAATTAAACTAATAAAGTATGGAATTCAAGATCTTATGGTCTATATATACCAAGAACCTATTTCCCAACAAGTAATGTGTAATGTCTCGGGTTTTTAAAGAATTTCCTTTATGTTTTTATGAAATGGGGTTTCATGAGGGTATTCATGGTATTTTCCATTTAAAATTTAAAATATTTCTCTCATGGTCACTTGAATAACCATAATATTTCTTGGCATAGTTGTGTATTCAATCATTTTCTATATATAATCAGTCGTTCCCTTCATATAGTTGGTCATTCCCTTCATGTAATCAATTGATTTATTCATTCGATCAATCAATTGGTCATGAATTTGGTCCTTCATAATTGATTTGTTTGATCATGTAGTCTATCCTTCATGTGGTTGGTATGTGTGGTGGCTTGAATCCTTTGTGTGGTTTATCCCTTTGTGTGGTCACTCCAAAAAAAATTAGAAAACCCCAAATTTTCAAAAAATAAAAAATTTCCTATTTTTACATAATTAAACCTTTTAAATATAAAAATTATAAATAAAGTCTTAAATAAATGTTTTAAAATCTATTAAGTGGGTATATGATCATATCTTTTAATTCCTTAGTGTTTGGGGTTTTTAAATGGGTAGTTCCGTAGGATTTTAACAAAACTAAAATTGAATGGGAATTTAAAAGGAAAGTGGACTTCTATTTTTCGAGATAGCCATAGGAATTTGTATTTTTAATTTTAAAATACCATATTTTCCTCTAATGATACTTTCTTATTTCCCTTGAGTATTATCAATTCATAACCTTGTTCTTGAGTCTTGGGGGCCATCTTCCTTGACCTGAAGCCTTCTTTCTCGTAATTCTAGACATTTTCTTCAGTATTTTACATATGTTTTCTATAGAATTGTGTGGTGTTTGAGGTAAGGGTTTGTTCCTATCTCTTATTTATTACCTCTTTGAAAATTTTATGAGATTTATCAATCCCTTACCTTTGTGATATCCAGGACATGACATCTCTTTCCCTTCCCTCCATTTTTGGTGTAATATGATATACATCCCTTCCAAGTAAGGGATTATTATTTTCTATTTCTTTAATAAATATATTAATTTAACATAATTTTATTTTTTATTGGGTTAATAGTATGGATTAACTAATTAAGATAATGAAATGGATTAAATTAAATTAAAGGGGGTGGGTTTTTTGGGTGTGTTTGTATTTTTATTACCAGTTTCCTTATTAATATTGATGGTCTTTGCTCAAACTTGGATGATGTTGTTATGTGAATGTTATGGTTGTTGTGAATTTTAAACCATGAATATTTATTGATAACCCTTATTATGAATCATTTTTTAAACCCAACGCTCATAAATAGTTAAGCACTTATATACAATTAATGAACTGGTTGTGTGTAAATCTAGAAACTGTGTCAAAAATTCCTTCCAAGAGATGATGAAATATTGTGAAATCCCTCTATAAATGATTTTTGGTAGATTTCATGAATTGGAATTGTTTTTTTTTGTGCTTCTAGTTTTTTTGTTATTGCGATTGTGTGGGCTTTATGGGGGTTGTACAATGGTGGTGGTGATCGATTTAAATATGGGATGTGTTGAGGGAATAAAGTGTGGTAGTTGATATGTGGTTTTTGTTGTAAGATGGTTGGGTTCTGGTGATGGATTTGGAAAAAGATGTTATGGTTATTGTTATAGGGATAATAGGTTTTTGTGTGGTTCTTTATTGTAGTTTCTTGGAAGTGTTGGAATATAAAGTTATTGATAAAGAAATTAAAAGGGAATGGATAGGAATTTGATAACATGGGATGGAAATTAATGTGTAGTGATAAACTATGAGATTTAATGTTAACAAAAAAGTGGGATTGCAATATCCTGACCCAAACCACTGGGTCTAAGAAGGATGCTACAAGACTTCATGTGCGCATCCCCATACACAAGAGTTTGTTGACTAGAAATGAGGGTCTAAGTATGTTCGTGGGGAGACTATATACTTAGTATCATGTCATAAGATCAATAATAATCAATAAATAAAAAAATAAACAATCATAGTAAATGTGGAAACTGAATAAATTACATACATATAAGAAAATATATACTAATTTGGAAATCCTATCCAGAAAGTATACGGTAGATACATAAAAAGATAAAATAAATAACATCTTTGGGTCCTCTATAGTTTGTCTCAATTCTCTTTCCCTCCATGCTCCACTGCTCAACCATCCACCTTAGGGCCCTTTCCTTTCATTGGATCCCAAGTCATGAAATCTACAAGTGCACTGAAATTCTTGAGTAGGGTGTGAGTATAAAGACTCAGTAGGACACCATAAATGTGTCCTTAACAAGTGTTCACATGCATAATATTGTATAAAATAATAATAGATAAATGCACAAATAAGAAAAAATCATGTCAAGTGTTTGTGTCCTAACTAATCTACTGCAAACAATAGTTATACCTACTTCAGCACCATACTGAAGAAATATCAGAACAATCATGGAAATGTCTCAATATCAGAACCAATCTCAAGTTTCTCAATAACCTCATAGGGCTCGGGCCTTCAGGTCAAACTACACTAGGTAATCATGCCTCAATGTTATCTCTAGGTTAGGTCACATAGACCATCATCCCCCAATACTTCCATGCAAGTCTGATAACTCATGGTTTTCATGCCCCATGGTCATCACATACGAGTTTGATCACTCATGATCGTCATTCCTCCAGGTCAGGACACTCTAGTCCATCATGACTCATCATCCATCTCGGTCTCATCATCAAGTCACATACAGCATCTGAACACACTCCCCCTCTAAGGCTACTGAGTCATGATGGGCCAACATTTCACTTTGGCATCATTCATAACACAAAAACATACCATATACCAAAAATATCACAAGGAAATAGTGGAATCATATATAACATGTTAATAGTGTGAGAAAATCCATACATACACACATGTGAGAAACTCAACATGGTCTAAAGCACATCAACACGCATAATCAAAATATTTCAAATCAATCAAGCCTCGTGGATACACACACACCCACATGAATCACATAACAAGCATGGTCTAGTCCAAAATAAATCACATATCATGATAACATCATATACATTGCTCGAAATGGTAAGGAACTTCCTACCTCGAAGTTGTTGACATCAACGGAAGTTCCATAAAAGGTGTCATCACCGGAACCATGTTCTCACACCAACCAGAAATACAATCACATGTTAAGTATTCCTAAAACCAAAATCAGGTATTTTATTTAAAAAATAAATAAAATATCACATGCGATAATACTCTCCATCTCTTGGATAATTTCTAAATTATCATTTTAGTCCAATGCATGCACTTTCAATATTCTCCTCAAGAATAATTATAAAACCATTTTTTATAATTTTTATCTCTAGATTAATTCAGGAACACATGTGGTATGCCTTATAATTATTATTTAATAAAACTATATAATTATCCTTAACAATTTCATAATTATCCTCAGATAATTTCCTAAAAAATATCCTTTGATAAAAAGGTGCGATTTTCTTTTGATAATTTTTCTATAAATTGTCATTTGAAAATTTATTGCAATTACCGCTTGATAATTATTGATAATTATAATTTGATAATACCCATTATTACCCTTGATATTTAAAACATGGAAAAATAAGGATTAATTTTAATATGAAAAACATACCTTTCTTCTTTCAAAAATAAACTTGAGATTAAATTTTTTCTCGTCAATATGAATCCAATGACACTAACGGTGCATAATTCTAATCAGTAACAATGGAGATATTGAAGATATAAGTTTGATGAAATAATAAAAATAAAATAAAATAAAAATATGAGATAGGGAAGTGAGAAAATTGTGAGAGGGGGAGAGTGGCATGAGAGGCTGCACACAAAATATCTAAAAAGACTCTTTATATTATTATTATTATTCATTTTATTTAATTCCATTTTAATACCATTTTTAATAATGATATTTTGATTCATTCCCAAGACATGAATCTCATGCCTAGCACCCCACATTCATTATTTTCATTACATACCCCTTTACACATTTTTTTTTATTCCTCATTTAAACATATATTAAATCTTCCATTTAATATATATAAAAATTTATTCATGTACATATATGAAAATCTAATATATATATATATATACACACACAAATGCACATATATATATACACCCGCATATATATATATATTTATGTAATCGATATATATATACACTTGTGTATATATACACACACACGTATATATGTATATACACCCATGCATGTATATATATACATATATATACACATAAATATATTTAACACACATATATATATACACAAATTATATATATTTATATAAACATTTTAATTTTCCATACACAAATATTGTTTTTTTTAATTAATAATAATAATAGCAGCAATATTTTATTATGACTATGAAATCTATGTCATCATTATCACCATGAATAGTTCAAAAATAAATTTCATTAAAACCTTGTAGTTAATAAATTAATCACACAATAGCATTTATATGGGATAAGTAATAATGTCACTATTATTATCTAACCCCACAATAAATATTCACCTATGGTGAAATGTCACTTGTTAATTAAGAAAAAATAAATTACACATGTAATTTCAATGTTTTTTTAATGAAAATAATAAAAATAATATAATTATTATTATTCTTGCATGTGATATATCCAAACACCAGATGCACAAAAATGTTATGTTCCGCCTAGTGTAAACCCTTCATCTCAGACCTAACATTGGTATCATATTTCTCAAACGATGCACCATTTGGGAGATATTAAATTATTTTTAAAAATAATATAATAAAAATATTAAATAAGTTGTCCTCACATGCGATCTTACCAAAATCCTGACACGCACAAATTTTATGCCTTTCCTGGGGTAAAAATTACATCCCATGCCTAATGGTGGTCTCATATTTCCCATATGATACACCATTTTGGAGATATTTTATTTTTTGGGTAAATAACATGTGCATAATATAATATATTTAATATTTTTATTCCATCTATGAAAAGACTCTATGGGCCTCATAATCTCATGTTATCTTAGCACCTAACTCTGAAAATATTCCATAGAATATTCCAAGGTGTTAATTGGGATTTTACTCTTACGCAAAGCCCTCTAAATCAACTATTAAGTTCTTTTTAATAAAAAAATAAATTTTCACATAAAAATAATCATAATTTATCATCAATGAGGGTTTTTAATTTTCTATAAAAAATTAGGATATTAAAATTCTCTCCCTCTATCAAGTTATCTTACCCGAGAAGTATCTCTAGCGGTCTTTCTCGAGTAACTCAAGCCACTGAGCTCAAACATAATACTTGCGCTCTCATGTATCCTCCTGGATTTGTCTATGTTTCTAATGAAATTCATACTAATGCTACCATATTTACTCATATAACATTCTTACTCTAGTCCATAATCCACATTGAACACTCCTCAAAGTTGCATCAGGTTCCAAATCAATTTCCTTATAGTCTATAACATGCGCAGGATCGGGCGTGTACCTTCAAAGCTTAAAAACATGCAACATATCATGCATGCCTCAATAATATGGAATAAATTTTAGATAGTGTGCCATTTTCCCCCACCCGATCGGTGATCTCAAAGGGTCCCATAAAACTTGGTTCAATTTTTCCCTGCTTCCACATACATCGATGCCCCAACTGAGGAGTCGCTCATAAGAAAAACTTGATTTCCCAGAGAAAAATCCAAAGGTATCCCCCTACAGTCAGTATAAGATCTATGCCTTCTCTAAGCAGTGATCAGCCTCTTTTGTATTAAATGAACTCTCTTAGAGGTCTCTTAAACCATGTTGGTTCCAAAAACCAATGTCTCACTCACCTCATGCCAATAGATCAGTGAGTGACACTGTAATGACCCGGGTTTTTGGGGTCCATTACTTTGTGAAAATCTCGTGTTGGGTTTTCTGGTCTGGGAATCTCGGTGAAGTTTGGCATAACGATAGGCCTACCGGTAGCCTTAGCCTACCGGTAGCTGCAGCCTACCGATAGCTCGGCCTACCGGTAGCTGCAGCCTATCGGTAGCTCGGCTACCGGTAGCTGTCAACCGTCGGTAGCTCTCAGCTACCGGTGCCTCTGGCCTACCACGCGGGCCAGTAGCGCTCCTTTTTGCACGATTCGGGTTTTAAACCCTATTTTGACTCCTTTAAGCGTGTTTTAAAGCCTGGTAATGACAGTAAATGTTTTAATTAATTATTAATGAATAAACCTGGTGTGTGCATCAGTTTAAACCACCCGACCCCTTTAATGACGTGTGGGGCCGCGTGGTCAACCCACGACCCCCGCTCCTTACACAGTTTGGCGTTCTTTTCTCAACCGTTCGCGGCTCTTATAAACTAAGGGTTATTCGTGGTTTCTTCTTTTCTTGATCACCATGTGCTAAGAGTACCCTTCGTCCAGACGAGCAGCTTTTCGTTCAGACGAGCCGCATCGCTATCCGTGAAGTTCTGCCCCCAGCCTTAGCGTCGATCGTTGATCAACAGGTAGGGAATTTCTTCGCCTCTCGCTTTTGTGTATCATGTGGGGTGGGTGTGCTTTTGGTTCTGTAGAATTGGTTAAACCAGACCTAAATAAAGATAATGAACTGATTATATGAAGAAATAAGGGGGGGATGTGATCGTTGATGTTGTTTTATGTGGTGATCATCTTTCTGAATTGTGCGGGCTTACGCCTACTGAAAATCATGGTCATTGGTGGTCTTTCTCTATGCACTAATTAACCCCTGGGGATGTTTTAAATGACTTGTCTGTGGTTGTGAACTCCTGCTGTGAAAAGGGCAATTGGTTAATCACGTACACCCGACTAAATAAATTGAAAGCACCAGGATCAACCTTTCTGTGATAACCCCCAGTTCAAGCACACAAATTGAAATCATGGAGCATGTAAAATCTTTTAAATCTGAAAATACCTACATGGGTCTGCCTTTCTTGGTGGTAGTGGTTTGATTGTTCTTCTTTCATGGGCCGATTGCTGGAGATGTGGGAGGGGATGGGATCCCCTGTTGATATGGATTCAGTGGTTTTGAGTTGTAAGACCAGGTGGTTACCTTGTTTATATCACGAATTGGGGTGGGATCCTCTGTTGATGAGAAACCATTTTGGGGGACACAAGGTAGTGTCTCAAGGGTTTCTTTGGTTCTAGTACTTCGAGGGATCTCACTTATTCCCTTGTTGTTGTAACATTACAAGAGAACCGGGTGACGTTTGGCTGGATTCTTTCCTTGGTTATGCTTATGGTGTTAGTTTCCCAAGTAGGTGCATGAACTTATTTAAACATTATTACTGAACATGAAAACAAGAATGGGACAAATGAGTTTTGTTGGCGAGAGTTGTGACTCTGACTTGAGTGTTGTTGTGATCTGTAGGCTGTCTAAAGGAAAACCTAACTTTGGGTGAGTGCTTGTTACCTATGTATATACTTGTAGTTTTTTGTTTCTTATTCGTGCCCCACCCATGATGATCACTTAGTGCCGAACACCCCCATTTCATGGGGGAGGGTGTTTTTTCCAACACTATTCTTAGTGGATGGTTATTAGCTCCTTTTATTCTCCCTTTCCCGGATAGCCCAAGTATCTTCGGGCAGGCTGTGATGGCCTGAGGTCCATTATTAGCCCAAGAACCTTCGGGCGGGGTAGTGTGGTGGTTGTCCAGGTGTGTGCGGCAGGTGGTTTCCCAAGTGTCTTTGGGATGAGGCCCAGGTGTCTTCGGGCGTGGCAGTGGATCTTTTAGCCCATGTGTCTTCGGGCATGGTGGTGGTTGTTCTGGCCTAGGTGTTTGCAGGCGTGGTTACGCATGACTGTGGCCCAGGTGTTTGCGGGTGGGATTCGGCAGTGGGACTGCGTGCGGTTGTGGCCCAGGTGTGTGCGGGTGGGTGTGGTAGTGGGACTGCGGAAAGAATGGTAGGATTGGTTCGATGCGTAGGATGTCTCAATAACCAGTGGGAAAGTGGCGCAGGGTACCCAAACATCAATGTGCTCTTATTATATATATTACTTGACTTGTGTTATTTGGTGAGTGTATCCGGTGAGTGGGATGGGTGAACTCCTTGATAGTGTTGGTTGTCTGCTTCTCACGGAACTTTAGTACGTTCCTCCACTTGTGCACGAGAGTCTTTGGTTTTCCCTACTGAGTGTACTTTTATGCTCACCCTATGTATATAAAACTACTTTCAGATTTCCAGGAGGACTTCGGGGATCGCGCAGGACCATACTAGCTCGGACCTTTGGGGAAGTTGCAGTTGTTGTTTTTCTTCCTTTGGTACTTACCTTTGTAGTCACCTTTTGTACTTTGTGGCTTTTACTTTTGGAACATGCATGTGGGAATGGTTTTCTTTTGGCTTTACTTTTCTTTTACCTTGGTGTTGTTGGGATTCATCTTCTTATCTCCCGATCCTATAAAATAAAAAGGGGTAATGCCTTCCATTTGTGTGTAATTCCTATACCCTTGGTGCTAGTCACCACTCCGGGACCTATTGAAGGAGGGTCTCGGGGGTCATTATCTCTCCTTCAACTTAAAGAAAGAAGGGCCTGGAAATCTGCTGACCCTTCCCTCCTTTTGGTGAAGGTGGGTCGTGACAGACACGACCTCCCATAAAGATCCTATTAAGGTGATAAGACTAGGTGATCATTCCATGCTCCACCAAAGTCTAGGATGCAATCTCAAATCATATCCTCTGATATGTGTATAGTCCGATCAGACTGTCCGTCTATCAGATGATAGTATGTTATGCTCAAACTCAACTGAGTCCTTAGGGCCTTCTGTTTCATGACTCCTCGGGGTCCTAGGTAACCCCATCACAAAGTACACCATGACGTCCTCCCACCTAGTGATATAGAAGTCCCTTATAAGTATCTCACTGATAGAATCCCCAACTACTGCCCATTCATATACTAGGGTTTCACATCATCATTCAATGGTGTATCAAGGAAAGGTGGGTTAGGAAAACATGACTCTACTAGTAATTCAAGACCATACATAGCTCATAGATATATTAAAATTACCAATATTAAACAAGTTAATAGATCAAAAGGACAAGTTAAAGATAATACATCATATAGTAATGATTTCCTCATCACTGTCTATTGGGTTTTGATCCACTGGATTGACTTGATCTTCCTTGGCTCTATGACCCACTCTCCAACTTTCCTGAGTCCCTATATTCTAGACCACCTTTTGAGGGGGCCATCCTATCCCATGATTCAGTGCTTGAGTTTGTCTTAAACCTCCACAAGACCTTGATCATGATTCCTTTGAGCAGAAGTGTTGCAGATGTCCTTTCTTTCTGCATTGGTGGCACTTTCTCTTGGGTTTTGGGCATGAAGTGAGATAATTCCCCCACTGCCCACAGTTGTAACACTGATGACCTACCTCCTTTGTAGGAGATGTTGGTGAGCCTATGCTCAACTTAGATTTTATACCATTGTACTTATGTGATTCTTCTACCATCCTCTTCCTACTGTCAAAAGGAACTCTTGTTGTGAGAGAAAGTTCATTCACTAGCACACCTTAGGCTAAAAGTAATCCTTCTACCATGTCCTCCTTTAGTAATTTCTAAAAGGTTAGGGCCTTGTGAAGTACCTGAGAGTACATTAGCAGGTCAAATCCTCTAACCAGATGCATGATCTTCAGTCATAATCCTATCTTAAACTTCTAACATTTTTATGCCTCATCCCTAGCTAATAATGGAGCAAAGTGAAGTAACTCCATAAACCGATCAGAGTATACAGAGATAGTCATATAACCCTATCACGACTCTATGAAATTCTGGGAATGGTCTAACTTCATCGTTTCAGGGAATTATTGTTTGAGAAACAACTCCTTGAAGGTCTTCTATGTAAGGCCTTCTCATATCCTGGCTTGATTCATGGTACTACACCATCTCTTGGTGGGTCCTTGGAATATAAAGGTTTCCATAATCACTCCCCCTTCCTTAGGGGTCTAGACCAGTTCAAAAAAATTCTTGATATATTCCATCTAGTACTCTATATCTTGTGGGCCACCAATACCCTAGAATGATGGAGGATGCTAGACCTGGAAATCTCAATAATGGTCAGTCATGGTCCTCTTAACAACTCTGACTTGAACGAGCACTATTTGAAAGAGTCCCAGCTGAACAGCCTTTGCAACCTGGATCATATGTGATGATACAGGAGCATGCTGGGGAGAATCCTCCTATACTACAGGTTGTGGAACTAGGGTATCCTGGGATTCCTCAGCTGGCAGTACTATCAAACATCTTTGAGGTGGAATATTTGCATCCTGAAGGACATTAGGAACATATAATGTCCTAACCAGTCTATGGAATCATAAAAGGTTTTCTCCGGAGTCTACCATCATCCCAAGATATAACCCTCCTAATACTAACCTTGGTATCCATCCATGCACGTTATTCATAATCATCATATATATATATAATAACATAATATCATGCTCAGTTCAACTAATTAATGCATATAAGGATATATCACAATGACATAACAACACAGATATATCACACAACAAATAAACTATCCCGAATAGATAGCATGAATCAAGGCATTTTATTAAAGAACTACTATACAGGATAACAACAAGTGTATATATATATGGCATGTAAACCTATGTTCCTAGTCACGAATCCTATATGTGCTCAAAAATATATATCAGCATCATGTTCATCACCTGAGGTGAATTCAATTAATGGTAATAGAAAAACATGATTTCACATTTATGGAAACTTAGAGGTCCATTGTACAGTGCTTTCCAGGCACTGACATAGTTCTCTTAACCAAGTTCCAATCATCCTATATCTTGTCTAACCCGTCATGTCCCAAGGAAAATAGAAGAAGAAGTTAGTGAATCATGATCCTCTGATACCATTTTTGAAACGTCTTGACCCAAACCACCAGGTCCAAGCTAGATTCTATGTGACCTCATGCATACCTCCACATACGCAAGAGGCCACCAACTAGTAATGAGGGTCTAATTTTGTCCATTGGGAGACTATACCCTCAGTATCATGTCATAGGATCGATAATAATCAATAAATAATCAAAGTAAATGCGGAAACAAATAAATGAAATAAATATAATAAAACAGATCCCAATGTGGAAAGTCTATCCAGAAAGTAAGCAGTAGATACATAAATAGATAAACAAATAAATTAGCATTATCGGGTCCTCCAGAGTCTATCTCATTCCACTTTCGCTCCATGCTCCACTTCTCAGTTGTACACCATAGGTCATTTTCCCTTTTCTAGATCTCGATTCGTGAAATCTACAAGCGCACTGAAATGCCTGAGTATGGTGTGAGTACAAAGACTCATTAGGAAACCATCAATGTTTCATTAATAAGTGTGCACATGCATAAGAGTGTATAGAATAATAATAGATAAATGTGTGCATAAGAAACTATCATGTCAAGAATTCATGTGCTAACTAAGCCACCACAAACCTCAGTTATATCTACTTTGGATCCATGCCGGAGAAACATCGTAACAATCATAGAAATGTATCAATTTTATATCTAGAATCAATCTTTTCAATAGCCGCATAGCCCCCAAGAATTAGGGTCAAACCACACTAGGTCATCATTCCCCCGATGTTATCTCTATGTCAGGTCGCATAGACCATCATGTCTCACTGTTGCTATGTAGGTCTGATCACTCATGATCACCATGCACTACGGTCATCACATACATGTCTGATCACTCATGATCATTATACCCCTAGGTTATCCCACACTAGGCCATCATGCCTCATTATCTATCTCATTCATATCATCAAGTCACATGCAGTGTCTGAACACGCTCCCCCTCTAGGGATACTGAGCTATGATGGGCCCACCTATCACTTTAGTACCACACATAACACAACGATATAGAATATACCCATAATATCGAAAGACAATAGTGGCATCATAAATAACATATCATGAGTGTGATCAAATCCATACATACACACATGTGATCAACTCAACATGGTCTAAATCACATCAACATGCATAATCAAATTATGTCAATTCAAGAAAGCATCGTGGATACACATTCACCCACATGCATCATATAACAACCATGGGTTAGTCCAACATAAATAACATATCATGCTAACATCATATACATGGCCTGAAATGGTAAGGAACTTTCTACCTCAAATTTGTCGATGTCAACGGAAGGTCTGTCGAAGGTGTTATCACTTGAATCATGTTCTCATGCAAACTAGCAATATGATCACACATAAAGGATTCCTAAAACCAAAACCATATATTTTATTTCAAAAAGAAATAAAATATCACATGTGATAATACTCTCTCTCTCTCTCTCTCCTAGATAGTTTTTAAATTATAGTTTTAGGCCAATGCATGTGCTCACAATATTCTCCTCAAGAATAATTATAAAACCATGTTCGATAATTTATATCTATAAATTAATTCAGGAACACATGTTGTATTTCTTATAATTATTCTTTAATAAAACCATATAATTATCTTTGAAATTTTCATAATTATCCTTTGATAATTTCTTACAAATTATCCTTTGATAAAAAGGTGTGATTTTCTCTTGATAATTTTTCTATAAATTATCATTTGATAATTTAGTGTAATTACCTCTTGATAATTCTTGATAATTATTATTCGATAATACATGTTATTATCCTTGATATTTAAAAAGTATAAAAATAAGGATAAATTTTTATCTAAAAACATATCTTTCTGCCTTCAAAAACAAACTTGGGAGGGTGGCATGAGAGGTTGTACACAAAAGCTCAAAAAAGTCTCTGTTATTATTATTTTTCATTTTATTTAATTCCATTTTAATACCATTTATAATAATGATATTTTAATTCATTCTCAAGGCATGAATCGCACGCCTAACACCCCACATTCATTATCATTATTACATACCCCTTTACATGTTTTTTTTAATTCATCATTTAAACATATATTAAATCATATTTTTAATATATATAATAAGTTATTCATGTATATATATGAAAATTTAGTATATATATATATATAAATGCACACATATATATATACACATGTATATATATATTTATGTAACCGATATATATACACACACACACACATTTTATATATATATACACACACTTGTATGTATATATACACCCACTCATGTATATATATACATATATTTGTACATAAATATATTTAACCCATATATATACACATTATATATATATATATAAACATTTTAATGTTTCACACACAGATATTGTTTTTTTACAAATTTAATAATAATAGTAATAAGAAAAATATTTTATTATTATTATTAAATCTATGTCATCATTATCATCATGAATAGTTCAACAATAACTTTCATTAAAACTATGTAGTTAATAAATTAATCACAAAATAGTGTTTATGTGGTACAAGTAATAATGTCACTATTATTATCTAACCTCGCAATAAATATTCACCCATGGAGAAACATCACTCATTAATTAAGTGAAAATAAATTACACATGTAATTTCTATTTTTTTCAACTCAAATAATAATAATAATATAATTGTTATTATTATTGTGTGTGATGTACCCAAACATCTGATGCACAAAAATTTTATTCCCCTCCTATAGTAAACCCCTCATCTCAGGCCCAATGGTGGTATCATATTTCTCATACGACATTCCATTTGGGAGATATTAAATTATTTTAGAAAAATAATATAATAAAAGTATTAAATAAGTTATCCTCACATGAAATCTTACCAAAATCCCAACACACACAAATTTTATGTCCCACCTAGGGTAAAATCCGCATCCCAAACCTAACGGTGGTTTCATATTTTTTACATGATACACTATTTGATAGATATTTCATTTTTTTAGTAAATCATGCATGCGTAATATAATATATTTAATATTTTTATTCCATCTTCATCGAGGCTCTACGGGCCTCATAATTCCATGTTATCTCAGCACTTACCTCTAAAAATATTCCATAGAGTATTCCAAGGTGTTAATTGGGATTTTACTCTTACGCAAACCCCTCTAAATCATCTATTAATTTATTTTTATTGAAAAAATACATTTTCACATAAAAATAATCATAATTTATCATCAACGAGGGTTTTTAATTATATTTAAATAATAAGGATATTACAGGGATGGACTTAAATTGGAATTTGTTTTGGTATTGGCTAGAGTATTTTTTTCATTAAATATGAGATTATATAGATTGATTAATGAATAGTGGTTGGTAATGTAATTATCTAAAAAATGGTCGAATCTGTATATGAGAGAAGGGAGTTATGAGTTATGTGTGGGTTTTTTTGTAGAATTTTCTTATGGTGAAGTTGCATTTAGTGGTGTAAGTACATGGTAACGGTAGTATGGTGTTGATGTTGGATGAAGATGATATAGTATTTATGTTGACTATTTAGGTTGGTCTTGTGTGTTGTCTATTTATATATATATATATATGCTTGTATTTTTATGTTACTTATATACACACCCCATGCATGCTAAGTAGTACGTACCAACACTCAAGTGTTTTGGGGGGTGTTTTCCCTAACATCTAGTATGGGGGGAGAATGGATGGGGGATTACTCTCTCTTCCCTAATATTTCTTTGATGGAATTATAGGGTGGGGGTACCCAGTTGGTGGTGAGTACTGGACAATTATAGCATATTTGGTGGTAATTCCTAGTGATGAGAGGGTGAGATATGTAGTGGGGACCATTCATGGTAGAGTGTGGGTACGTGATTGATGTATTTCACATTCATTATACTCTACAACCCTAGTTATGAGGATACGGTTGGAAGCATAGTGATATGGATGATGATGTGGAGAAATCATGTTAAATGTGGATATTGACTGATGTTAGCATGGGATGTTGGTCCATACGGGTGGCTAGGGAGGGTAGGGTTGTGAATTGAACTACATTAGATACAACATGATATGTGATGACTTGGGTATGGAAGGGATGGGAGCATAGTGCCTTTAATGTTGGGGTGTGAGAGCGAAAACTATGTAAGGAAGTGGATGTGGGAACCTTATTCTTTGTTATTTTGATGTTACTTTACTACATTTAATTCATTATTTGGTGGGAGAGCCTCAGTGAGGCTAGGATGGCTAGTTTACTTATGCATGTGCCTGTTGGTTGTGTTTTTTGTTAACTGGCGAATTAATATGTTCTTTTCACATTTTCATGGGATACCTTGGGTATTATACTATTGAGTATAAATGTTATTCTCATCCAATGTATATAAAAACTATTTTTCAGGTTTCTAAGAGGATTTCGAAGACCGATCTGGGCATTACTATTTTGGAGGTTGGAGTTTCTATGAAGTTTCTACCTCGGGATTTTCTTTTTAGTAGTTTACCTTAGATACTGTATTTGTATTTTATAACATGAATTAGGGGTTTTTGTTATTTTAAATTATATTATGGAGTTTTTTGTTGTTTTTTATATTTTCACTTAATCATTTTCATTATATTGAGAGTAATTCCTTCTGTCTGAGTGTTTTATAGCCTTAGTTTTAGTTTCCAACATGAGGCCTACTAAAGACGAGACTCAATGGGTTAATAATTATCTCCACTAATAGTCCAATAAGTTTACTAGTGTGGGGGCATTATGGAGTGGTATTAAAGGGGTAGGTTGAGAGATATGATGGAGTACGGGGTTAGACATTAGTGAGGTTTTCATGGGTTGGTAGTGAAATAGTGTTAGTAAAACTTTGTGTGTGATTTAGAAAGGGATACCAGATAGGACACGGGCCTTTAGATCCTCCTATAATCTAATGTGAGGACCTTAAACTTACTAAACTCCCTATGAGAGATAATTTTGATTAGAGTTAGAGACCTAGGAGAGGTACATGCATTCTAATTTTTTTCATTTCTGATTGAATGGGGTGTTTTGGGGAAATTAAAATGAATTTAATTAAAATGAGTTTAATCAAATGAACCTTAATAAATTCTATGATACTTGGAATATATTTTTCCCTTGTATTTTCAAATATGGATCCTAGTCATTATCCATGTGAATTTTAGAGAGGAAAGGTTTAACGGTCTAATCTAATTAATTGTTGGAGGGTCGATCCGATAGAGTGGGATATATGTGGTGGTTGAATTATGTGATTTCCTACATCAAAATCAGAAAATGTATGAGGGGTTGTATTTGATCTAGAGATGAAGTGATTGTTGGTAGAGCTTAAGATCACTTTCAGTCTGATTCAGGACTGATCTGATTGTTGGGTTTCGTTGGCAGTCAGTCAAATATGAGGAATCATGCAACATTAGTGGATGTTATATCTTGGACAGAAAAAGGAGGGGTGATTCTTAGGATGACTTTCAGAAGGAGTTTCTTTTGGAAATATTATCATCAATAATGAAGGTGTAAAATAAGTAGAAGTTACTCTCCCTTCAGCAAGAGATCTATATCATGTGAAAGATTGGGATCAAGTTCAAGGACCTCCTGAATTTTTCTCTTGGCCAATTTCCATAAGAGGATTCTAGAGTATGATTCCTTGAGGTGGTGCTTCATCCATTAATCAGATATGTAGTCACC
The DNA here is from genome assembly GCA_963277665.1 of Viscum album. Lineage (NCBI taxonomy): Eukaryota > Viridiplantae > Streptophyta > Magnoliopsida > Santalales > Viscaceae > Viscum > Viscum album. The sequence goes on from OY728156.1 coordinate 1,330,955,032, forward strand.
TCATTTATTCTTCCTACATATCTGATGGTGTATAAGAAGGTGGATGTAATCGGGAAAATGCACTCATGGGAAAGAGTGCTTCGAGAGAGAAGTTAACATAACTTTTTAAGGATCTAATATTTAGGTGGGGGATTGTGGATGACAAGGAAATCTAGGTTTCAATAAATAGGGATTCGGTTGTAGTAGTCTTCTTTTCACTTTTATGGGTCCATTGGTTATCAAGCATCCACCGAGGGACTTTATTTGCATGTTATATCTATAGGGGCCTTGGCCACATTCATGCTTAGTGCTCAATCACTTGGGGAAGCTGGTATGGTATAGGCGGTCAGGCCCGTTTCTAGTTGAAATAGTAGTAAAGGTCATTAGTGTTTGTTTAAAAGCTAATTTAGCAAGAATATACTCATTTTAGGGGATATTGAGCTGGTAGAGGTCATCCCCATGATGGTCCTTACCCTCAAATACCCAAACTAGAGTGTGGTCGTTGGGGTCGTCAATAGAGAGGTAGAGGATTTGGGTGTGGGTAGGTGCATGCTATGAAGGTACTAACGCCAAAGGAGCTATAGGTTGTTCAAGGTATGATCAATTTATTATCTACCTTAGTTTCTACTTTGTTTAATTTGGGGGCTTAAAACTCCTTTTTCGTGCCTACTTTGTTCCAATCATTATGAATATACATGGAGAGTCTTTCAGTTCCCCTAGTGTTATCCACACCAGTTAGAGGTTAGGATTGCTTGTTTAATGCATGTTGGGGAAGTATACTAATGATGGGGAAGCATTAGTCAATGAGTAATTTCTTCTTATTGTAGATACAGTCATACGATGTCATCCTTGATATGGGTTGGTTGTACTCTATGCATGTAGTTGTTGACTATTTTTGGAAGATAGTCACTTTTTCTAATGTGGAGGGCTAGTGAATGGTGTGCGCTAGTGGTCATGGATATCGAATGGGTGGTGGGTATATCAAGCCTCTTATATCCCAATTAGAAGATCTATCAATAGAATCTCATAAAGTGGAGGCTACCATAGTTTTTTAGGAGTTCTTTGATGTCATCACATATGAGGTTGTAACACTACCCCCTTAACGTAACTTTGAGTTTGGGATAGAGTTATAGTTGGGAACATATTTGGTTCCAATGGATCTATATCGCATGGAACCCTTAGAGTCACATGAGTTAAGACTCTAGATTGATGATTTTCAGTATAAGGGATTCATTTGGCCTAGTGTATCTTTTTGGGGTGCTCCAGTTTTATTCTCCAAGAAAGTGTATGGTAGTCTAAGGCTATGAATAAACAACCGAAAGTTGAACCAGGTGAAAATCAAGAACTGCTTCCCCCTTCCCAGAATAGATGATCTATTCGACCAGCTGAAGGGAGTCAGTTGGTATTAAAAGATTTATTTGTGGTTGGGATATCCCTAAATGAGGGTGAAGGAGTAGGATATCCCAAATAGTATCTTATGGTGAAGGTTTGGATGCTTTAAGTTTGTGGTCATGTCGTTTGGTGTCCTAAACACACCATATAGATTCTTGGGGCTCATGAAGTCTGTGTTTCATTAGTTCCTAGACCAGTTCAAAGTCATATTCATCGATGAAATTCTTATATACTTGAAGTTGGAGGAGGAATATACCAAGAATATTAGAGATATCCTAAAGGTTCTTTGACATCATCAACTCTATGGAAATTTTCCCAAGTGTAATTTTTTTGATGCAAGGGGTGCACTTACTTGGACATATGGTGTCTCGGTAGGGTATAGTCATGAACCTATCAAATATTGAGGTGGTTATTTCTTGGGAAGTACCCAAGAATTTAGAAAAGGTTCAAAGCTTCATTATTCTTATGGGTTATTAACAAAATTTTGTGTCTGGTTTCTCTTAGATTACAAACCCAATAAGAGATTTGACCAGGAAGTACTAGGCTTTCATATTAACTAATAAGAATCAGGAAAGTTTGAACTACCTGAAGGAGAGATTGATCAATATGCTATTGCTTTTGTTTCTAGAGGAAGTTACGATGTTTGAGGTCTTTTTTATGCTTCCTGACCGGGCTTAGGATGTGACTTGATGTAGAAAAGGGTGATGATCTCTTATGGTTCTAGGTAGTTATATCCCCATAAGCATAAGTATACCACCTATGATCTATAGTTGGGGATAGTGGTGTTTTCCCTGAAGTTGTGACGACATTACCTCCTTGATGAGTGCTTTGTGGTCTTCACCAACACCAAATTTTTTAGGTATGTTTTCTCTCAGAGGGATCTAAACCTACATAAGAAGAGGTGGATAGAGTTTCTATAGGATTAAAATTTTAATATCACTTATACCCCAAGAAATAATAATGTGGTGGATGATTCTATGAGATGAAATTTGTTGGGTGATGTTGTTCAGGAGTCTAAGGATGTTTGGAAAGGGATTAAAGAGCTTATTGTGATACATCTTGATGTGGAGGAAGTCATTGTAGAGGTTATATTTATTTGATTATAATGGAATCATCTCTGATGTGGTGGGTAGAGGATTCATAGTGGGGAGACTCATAGGTGGAGGTGATGTAATACTATGTTGGTCATTGTGATGCTATGGAGAGGAAAATCAAGTATAGTCATAATTGGATATAGTTTCAAGGAATTTTGGTTGTTTAATTGTCCATGCATGAGGGATTTATCTGTGAGTAACATATCTCACCTTATTGGTGCATTTGGATGTGTCTAAGATATACCATGTTTGGGGGAGGAAACTTTGGTGGCCTGGGATAAAGCGTTCAATGGTAGATTTTATGTCACGGTGTCTTGTTTTTCATCAAGGTGAAAGTATAGAACCATGTTCTTATGGTCTTGTTTCACTATTTGGATGTCCCTTAGTGGAAGTAGGAGGGAATATTGATGGATTTCTTCATCGGGTCACCCCGGGCACAAGGAGGTTATGATGATTTTTTGGTGATTGTGGACTGATTGATAAAGTTGACCCATTTTTTGCTGATCAAGGAGTCAAGTGTTGTGTATTATCTTGAAAAGTAGTATGTGGATGAGGTGATCAGACTCCATTGGGTGTCAAAGATCACCATATCTGACTAGGATTCTCATTTTACCTCACAATTCTGAAGAGGATTATAACAAGATTTTGGATCTCAGCTATGCATTATCACAAATTCCCATCCCTAGATAGGTGGTGAGACAAAGTGGACCATCAAGACACTAGAGAATGTATTGTGTGCTTGCATCTTATACTTTAGTGGATTGTTATTAAAAACCCTATAGTTTTTTAAGTTTTCCTATCAAGACAACTATCACTCATTCATCGATATGGATCTATTTGAGGCATTGTATGGGAAATCATGTCATTGTCTATTGGGATGGAATGAGGTTAGTAAGTCAACATTCCTTGGTCCATATGTGGTGAAGATCATGAAAAAGAAGATCCAGATGGTTTGAGGGTAGATAAAGGTGGTGAAGGACTATTAGAAATCCTATGAAGATCATAGGTTGGGGGCCCTAGAGTTTATGGTTGAAAATCATGTATTTTGAGGGTTTTCTCTTATCATGGAAAGCGGAGGTTTGGTTATGGGAGTAAGCTTTCTCTTAGTTTTGTTGGACCTTTTGAGGTTTTAGAGCATGTTGGAAAGTTGGATTGTTGGTTGGAACTTCCACCATGGTCGGACAGGGTTCATGACATCTTCCATGTGTTCCATATTCATTGATATCTTCACAATGAGTCTCATTTCATCGACTAGGGAGAGTTATACATTGAGGATTACACAAAATATATGGAGAAGTAGGTTGAGATCCAAGATCATTAGGAGAAGGTGTTGTGTGGGAAAGTTATCCCCTTAATATGTGTATTTTGGGTGCATGGTGGTTTGGATGAGATCACTTAGGAGCGGGAGTCGCAGATGTATACTCAATATATGGATTTGTTTTGATGCTCTGATTATTTTATTTCTATTGAGATGATGTGTTTAATCATATGTTGATATATGAAGTATAAGTTCATTTTTGGAACCATATACGATTAATCTAACCATAAGATGGACTTATAACTTTTGCTAACCTTTTGTTTGAAACAGATGGAATGATCCATCATTCTATCACATGATCTGCTAACACATCACGAATAACAAATTCAACTTCATTTCTTTAAGTGATGAAGGGGAAATTGTTCAATTCACGAACAACAGTGAAATTGTACCAAAATCATGTAAGTATTTCTTTTAATTCATCAACTTTAGGGAAATGATCTTGAAAACCAAAAATGTTATCCTAGTTCCCTTATATCTGATGAATCAAATGGTACCTTAGATCATCGCAAATTTATGGCTTTGTGATTGTTGGCTATTTCATAGCCATGTTCTCTACCACTCTCCATCAGAACTTGATGGTTAGATTTTTCTTTCATATCCATATTTTCATCTATGTTCTCCTACGTGGAAACTCGGTGATGAGTTAATTTGGGTAACCGTTACATTTCATACTTTAGTTTTTAAAGTCAAGTTTTGGTATTCCTTTTTACGATGTGGGTTTCTATTAAACAAACTTTCGAGTAATAAACCATTTATAACCCCGACGAATTTCGAAGGCGAAATTCATTTTAAGGGGGGTAGAATGTAACACCCCGAGATTTTATGAAAAATATTCTTTTAATTTCATTAATGTCTTGTGTTGTATGCTACACCAAGATTACCTTGCGCTATACGCAACACCGTATTAGCTTGCAGTATACGCAACACTATTCTTGGATCGTGTTACACACAATTTTGATAATAGTTATTCTACGAAACATTGAGTATATATATATATTCAACGTATAAATGAAATATGGTTGGATTATGTTATACGAAACAACGAAAGATTCTTGCACAACACGCAACCCTGACTTGGCTTGCATTACATGCAAGTGCGACCTTCCACGATAGCGTGTGTTGTACGCGATACCGAGTTTCGCTAAACAATGATATGCTATTAAAATATTATTAAAATTAGCCGTTATGAATAGTAATACCCACTTTTTGAAATTTTATAAATTTTATTTTTGAAAATGGACTTCATTTTTGAATTCGAAATATCGAAATTAGCCTAGGGTGAAATTTTGGTATTTTTCTGGAAACTTTCAATTTTTGATGAATAGTGAAAACACTGGGTTACTATTTAAAAACCGACTTTTTATTTAAATAATTATTTATTTTATTTAAATTTATTTTAGGTCAAAATTGATACATAATACCTATATAAGTTCAATGTAATTCATTGGAGTAATTTTATAATAATTTTAGATATATAAAAATTTTATTGAACTTTTCACCGTCTTTTACTCACCTCCTAGGAGAATTTGCAAATTTACATAAAACTTAATTTTACCGCTTCTGTGAGTGAAATTTCAAAAATCCAAGAGACACGGTTGATGTCAGTAAGTAAAATGTGGTTCAATGAGATGAAAATATTTTTTGGTGAATAGTAACTTTTTACTTTTATTTACCACGGTTAAAAGTAAATAGGGTAATTAAGGGTAAAAATGATATTATTATTACCCTAACACATGTCCTAATTCTATTGGATAAGTGTAATTCGACCAAAAACAACCTTAGGAATAAAATATGACCATTTAGGCCCACTTGAATTAGATTAGGACATTTATTATTAATTTATTTAAAGAAGGGTTAAAATAGTTAAAATCAAAGTTTAATAAGTAAATCATTTTTAATATAGGGTTATACATAAGATAAATTCGACTATAAATATTCATTAGAAAGATAAAAAGATTTCCTACATAATGATATTTTATTTGTAATTTTTAGACATTAAATAATTTAATTTATTTATGACACAAAGATGATGCAGTAATTATCTTATTAATGAAATATTGACATAATTGATGTTATAAATACCCAAATAAATGTAATTTGAGACTTTTTATGAATTCCACTAATTTTCTAGGTTAATATGACATGTTAGTATTGATTTAATTAACTTTTTTAGAACTAATCATTCTGTTATGATTTTCACAAAAATCAATTACTAAATAGTGTCAAAATTGACATAAACTAGTTTTTAAAAACAAATATTATATTATTAATTGTTATTTTATTCCTAAAAATCTAAGGTTCGGCCAAATGACTTAGATAAGGTTATATATATTAATAATAAACAATTTGGGGTTCGTTTGGCTTGTTATAGTAAGTTTATTAACCTTATAGTGTAAGAACACAAAAAGACATGGTAAAAGTAAAACTATTTAACTTAAAGTTAAATCTAAATGATAAGGTTAAAATAGTGAACTAAACTTGTCCAAATTCTATTGGATGAGAGGATTTCGACCCATCCCCACCTTAGCTTTGAAATAAATCAATTTGGAGCTATTTAAAACTGAATATGGCTTTATAATAAAATAATATTTTTAGTTTTCCCAAAGGTGTTCTTCTCCTCCCTTATAAAAGGGCACATTCTCCCTCTCTTCCTCACACCACTTTGAGCCTTCAAGCTCGGTCAACCCCTGTCAAATTTTCTTCTCCACTTCCCTAGAAACATCCTAGAGGTCCTAGTCTTCTTCAAAGACCAATTTCAGAGCCCTAAAAGGAGGTCTCAAAGAGGCGCTTCAAAGAAGAGGTAATGTCCGTTACCGATTCTTTCTTTATTTCTTCTTCCACTTCTTCTTCTTTAGTTGTTTCATTATGAAGTAATAACATCAGTATCACTCATATACTGATATGTTATTATAAGTATGAAACAACCATATTTCACCATCTATCCATCCTACGGAAAACGAAATCACCGCGCGTGCGTACGTACGGAATACCGTCTTGACGTCGTGGTGTAATTTGTTTTTCCAACACCACCTTACTTGGATGGGTATAATGGTGTAAATAATAACTATACATAGTTATTATAACATCATACTGATTCTGATATATTGTATCATCCACTCCAATTCAATTCAATGATTATGGAAATGATATCATCGCTCGTGCGTACGTACGGACTACCGTCTCCACAACGCGATGAGATTCATTCTTCATGTTAACCATACATGAATGATCATAAAGTTTATTTAATGAATAATAATGAAATATATGAAATAATAATGCTACTGGATTTATGTGTGTATATATATATATATGTCATCTATTTAGTTTCATTCGATTCAATAAGGAAACGAAAACAGCGTTCATGCGTACGTACGGCCTACCGTCTCCATGAACGGTGTATTTCATTCCTTTTATCGACCTATAATATATATATATATATATATGATGAATATATATAAATCATGTTTTACATTCTGAAATTATGTTAATCAGGATATAAGTAATAATATCAAGAACGACAAGTCGAAACACATACGATAAATGAAATGATTTTAGCCAAAACGCTGCTTTAACATGGAATTTACAAAATAACAGGTAATATAAAGTCATAAGTGAAACATATATGATATCATAACAATGAATATGATTCTGTAATAAGTCAATGACATTATTTAAATCATTATACAGGAGGTTCGGATACGTACGAAGCATATCAGACCTAAGGTAATGGATAAATTTTCAATCTCATTTTTATCCACGTAAGTATTTATTGGGGTTACGTTTATCATCCATGACCATGTTTTCTAAAAATGCTTTCATAAAATGTTTACCATTCTTCCATGGATGTTTAAAGTCATTTTTACCCTTTATTGACTTTTTACCACATTGTATGAATGGAATCTTTCCTTTGGTTACCATATAAGGTACTTTTTGACTTTTCCGACAAAAGTACGAGGAGAATGTTATTTTTAACTTATATGGTGTGAACGGATTTTTACGGTTTCATAACGCCTCATTTTCAAGAACCTTCCTCTACAAGATTGCATGATTATTTTCAACAAAACCCTTATCTTTTAAAATTGCATGGAATTTTGTGAAAAGAAAATGATTTTAAAGAAGAAAGGATATTTTTCTCAAGAATTCATTTCAAGTGTTTTATCAAAACTATTTTCCATCTAAGATGACATTATTTCATATGTGTATGTTTCAAGTAAAATGTCTCTATGATTTAAATGGTTTCAATTTTCTTATGATGAAATGATATCAATTGTTTATGGATTATGTTATGATGGCATGGTGTTTAAGAATCTCATTTTATTTCATGGATTATGCTATGATGTATGATTTATGATTTTGTGGCACACGAAAGAATGATTTCATTATGAGATGGGTGGGACCTATATCTCCCATCAATGCATTGGGTAAAGATTTATATCTCATGAGATAGACATGCCTGAAACGGCAAGTTAAACTGGTTCAGTAATACAGGAATGGAACGAGGAGTGAACTCGATTCAGAAAGGGACTTTGTCCACTAAGATGGTCCTAGCAGCAATGTCTTGGCTACTATGGAAATCATATCATGTGTTTAATGGTTGTCACAATTACATGTTTTATTCTCATGCTATTTTATCATTCTTAATGTTTCTTTATGATCTATGTCTTACGTACTTCCATGTTTTATGTCATTGTTCAAGCTTTTGATGTTTAAACATTATGTTCATGTTTTTAAGTTCAAATGTATATGGTATGTTTTATTTTATCCATGTTTACCCTTACTGGGCATTTGAGCTCACCCTTTTTATGTTTTCTTTTCCCCAGGATATAAAGAAAGGTTTTAGGTAAGAAAAACAAAAGGGGAAGATCTTTATGGGAGATATTGAAGATCTTTCACCACGATTAGAAGATTACGTTCCAAGTTTCCAAAGACACTAAACTATTACGATCCTTGTGTGTCTGTTATTGTTATGTATTAAGTATTCCGCTAAAGTAATGTAATGTCCATGTACGTCAAGATTTGGGTCTCTACAATAGGCCAAGTCCCGAACAAGTTATTATCCAAGATATAGCGATGAATAGTTTGGTTTTCGATTCTGGGATGACAACTCTCAAAAGGTTGTCAGAAGTTGAAATGTTATCTTCAATGAAAAGATCATGTGGAAAGATTCGTACCTAGCGAAGAATTCTAATGAGACCAAAGTATCATCAAAGGCTGAAGTTCAACTGAATGGACATACGAAAGCTACATATGTTTTAGAGAATTTAAGAAGTACGTCAGTACTGAAAACACCAAACGATCCGGAGGATATTCCAAAAGGACGTCAAGTTCTGGCGGTGTTGCCAAGGTCGGAAGTACCAGAGAGCTTAGGAACTACGAAAGCTTGGAGAAGATCTTTAAAAGGTAAAGGTCTAGAAGCAGTGGTTCTTGAAGGAGTTGAGTCGCAGAGGGAGTTGCATGGGTCTACCAAGGTAAGGCGCCAAGTGCAGAGGTATGAAAGTAGCTTGCACTACATGCCACTCACGAACAATGGAGAAACTGAGCCCAGAAGAGGTTGTAAATCTGAAAGACTCGAAATAGTGGGACTTAGCCATGAGGGGTGAGATTGATTCCCTCTGTGTTTAGAACATGGTAATTAATGGAAAGGTTTGCTGGGAAGAAAGTCATTCGGAACAAATGGGTGTATCGACTAAAAGAAGAAGCAAACGGTGGACAGAGGTAAAAGGCACGGCTAGTCGTGAAAGGGTTTCAACAAATGGAAGGTGCGGATTTCTCATCATCTTTTCATTGATAGTTAAAGATATGACTATCTAAACGGTACTTGTTATGGTTGCCATGAAGGGTTTTCATCTGGAACAGTTGGACGTGAATAAAGCATTCCTTCACGGGAACATAGATAAGGAGATCAACATGGAGCAACCGGATGGTTTCGAGGAGCATCAAAATCAGGACCTTGTGTGCAAGTTAAAGCAGAGCATTTATAATTTGAAGTAGGCACCAAGGCAGTGGAATCGAATGTTCAACGCCTTTATGGCGGAGCGAAAGATCGTATGGAGCAATGTGGGTCATTATTGTTGTCAGAAGGTATTAGATGATGGGATTTCGTCATCTTGCTTCCCTATGTTGATGATATGCTTATTGTCAATTCGGTAAAGGAAAGGGTTGATGGGCTGAAAGTTGAATTGTCTGGAAGTTTCAATATGAAAGATCACAGTCTAGCTAAACAGATCTCAAGTATGAGGATTGTGAGGGACTTGAGTTACGGTAATTTGTACCTAACTCGATCGGATTACATTCGAAAGGTAGCGGACCGCTTTAACATGAGCGAGGTCAAACCTGTAACCACTCCCCTGACCGAACATTTCAAATTGAGCAAGGAGAGGTACAGTACATGGCAAAGATTCTCTATGCATCAACAGTTGTCACGATTTATACTCAATCAAACATTGTGCAAGCAGTGGGTGTTGTTAGGAAGTACATATTGAATGTCGGGAGAGAACATTGGGAGACTGTAAAGTAGATTCTTCGATACTTAAAGGGTTCTGGAAGCTTAGCATTTTGCTTCGGAACGGATGAGTCATTGCAAGGGTTTGTTGACTCTAACTTTGAGGGAGATTCAGACACTCAGAAGAGCACCACCGGATATTTGTTCACTTTAGAAGGAACGACAATGAGTTGGATGTCGAAGCTTCAACCGATAGTTACACTCTCAACGACAGAAGCGGAGTACGTTGTTTTAACAGAAGTTGGGAGAGTTGATCTAGCTAAAGGGGCTATTGGAAGATCTAAGAAGGTAAGATGATAGGATGATATTTTGTGATACATGGTGTGCTTCACTTAGTCAAAAATCCAACTTTTCATTCCATGATGAAGCATGTTCGATTGAAGTATCACTTCATATGAAAGTTGTTGGAGGACGGGTGCCAAATCCACAAAAGATAGGAGCTTAGAATCCAACGAACATGCTGAAAAGGAATCATGCAGCTGCAAAGGAAGTTTGAGGAATGAAAGAAATTTGTGGAAGGTATCGAAGGTCTTAGTGGTGAAGCTTGGAAAATGATTCTCAAGTGAGAGATTGATAGGTTTTAGTCGTGTGTGAAAACCATTTTTCGACCAAGGGGTTAATCTAACGGAAGGCGAAACTCCGAACAACTAACTTCCAATGGTTTGGATGGAAGTGGTGGAGCGGCAGTCGTGGAGTCTGAAAGTCTAGAAGCCACACAGGACGAATGATGGAAGTCGGATGATGTAATCAAAAGTTATCCCTCAACTTAGATTATAGGTGAAGTGAGCAAAGGAAAAACATTAGAGTAACTTGCATGGATCGTAAGAGTAAACTAATGAGAGTTTCAAAAGCAAGCATAGTGTACCGATTGTGGGAGTTGAGGTCGTGGGAACCTTTGACTGGACAGAGAAATATCTGCAAAGATAGTAGCTACATAAAGGCACTCACCGTGGAGATCAAAAGATATGGCGGCCAATTGCATCGGCTGGACTTTACTATATTAGTAGGGTGTAATCATGTGTGATGTTGGAATCAATCATTGTAATCATCTTCTGATTCCTTGAATCAAAGTAAAGCAGTGTTTCCCTCGTGGATTGGGACACATGTTGGAACCACATAAACTTGGTGTTCTTTTGCTTTTTGTTTTCTTTCAATCCTTGTCTTCTGGAAATCTTATATGTGTGTTTGAGTGAGGTATGTACATTACGATGCGATGATTTGGGTGATGTGTGTGTTCTAAGTTCCAAACACCATAACATAAACCCATCTAGTACTTTGTTTCACCCAGTAAGTTTCGGTGGATATCTTCTATGGGAAAAACAGAATATAGTCATGAGCCTAACAATTGTTGTACCACCATCTTAATACGGGATCAAAAAATATCACTTCCACAATCTCTCCTTTCGTTGGACTTAATTTCTTGGCCGAAAAATGGCTTTCACGCGTCTAAAGCCCAATAATCTTCCGCTTGAGAATCATTTTCCAAGTTTCACTACCAAGTCCTCTGTCAGCATCTACAAACCTCATGTTGTTCCTCAAACCTCCTTTGCAGTTGCATAGCTCCCCCACCATGCTTTTGGTCATCCCAACCTAACTGAGGCGCAACACCATCTCACCACATCCCAGACTACAACCTTCGTCATCATATTTATTGTAGTCCTCTGGTGTGATCAATGAGAGGGGGGATGAATTAGTGATCCTTTTTTCTTTTATGAATATACCTTAATTCAACCATTATAATAGGTTAAAGCTTTGATCTACTCTTTTGTCTCTCAGCCTTACTTGAATATACAAAATGTAAAAGGGACAAGACACAAGAATTTACAAGATTCGGCCTCAAAATGAACCCACTCATTGCCAAGTTCGAGTCGAGTTCTAATATATGGTTTCTTCCACTATAAATTACTTGAGTACAATTACAAGCTCTCCTAAAAATTTTGATGGATAATCTCTCGAAATACCCAGAAGACAATCTCCCAAAATGTCTAGTCTTCAAGTGATCACAACAGCTGCCACCCAACAGGTTCTTTATACTGGCTCCCACCAGTTGAAGTTATCACCTGAAAAGCTTTTTGTTGACTCTAAATGAGATCTTTATACTGTCTCCAGAAAGTTCTTCGAGGGTCCTCCCAAACTCCTTGAACAGGTCTTCAAACGCTCATGTATTCTGGTGTAAGGTGTGTGCAGCCTTGTTCATCTTTCCTCACCTCCAGATATTAATATGATCACTCAACCTTTCATCAAAGTCTCAACAACATCAAAGGGTTCCCTCTCTCACACTAGACTTTTATGTTCCCTGCATTTTTTATATTCACGAAATATGAATATAATTTCCATAAAAAATTATGGCAAACTCCTTGGCAGGAGGAAATCTATCATATACAAGTTGGAGATATTTTCTGATTATTAAAACTTCCTCATAATCTTAAAGTCGCAGCATCCTTTAAAGGGCACAAGACTACGGGGATATAATAATTCCAACAAATCTCCCATAATCTTCTATTTTTATGTGAGTCAATTCATCAGTCTTCACACTGCTTTTTAATTAGGCACCAAAACGGGTTTTTTGTTTAGTAAGTTTTTAAAAAAATATTTTTTTAAACATGTTGGGTTAAAAGTTTTTTTAAAAGTATACCACTGGTTCTCCTTTTCCTGCGCAAAACATTCTGCATTTCCGATGTGAGATTTTGTTTCAAGTACCTAGCTTTAAAAATTTATAAAATATAAACTATAAAAACAATATAAATCAAACTTAAAACATGAATTAAACATATAATAAATAGTTGAAAACAAAAAGAATTTCCTAAAAAAATCTAATGGAAGACAATTTATAAGGTTTCAAAAACATCTACTTGAAACTTAAAAATGTTTAAAGTACATAACTTTGAAATCCTATAAAATATAAACTATAAGACCAACATAAATAAAATTTAAAACATTGATTAAACATATAACAAATAGTTGGAAATAAAAAGAATTTCGTAAAAAATGTTAATAAAAAATAATTTATAAGTTTTCAAAGACAGCTACTTAAAACTTAAAAATGTTTCAAGTATGTGACTTTGAAAGTCTGTAAAACATAACTATAAGACCAGCATAAATGAAACTTAAAACATAGATTAAACATATAACAAATAGTTGAAAATAAAAAAAAAATCATAAAAAATGTTAATGCAAAATAATTTATAAGCTTTCAAAACCACCTAACTTAAAAATGTTTCAAGTATGTCTTTGAAAGTCAATAAAATATAAACTATAAGACCAATATAAATGAAACTTAAAACATTGATTAAACATATAATAAATTATTTAATTGTTTAATTAATATCGTTGATAATTAATTATATAATAATTAATTATATAATAATTAATTATATAATAATTAATTAGTTAATTAGTAATATAATTATTGAGTATATAATAGTTAATTAATAATATAATTTATAAATTATATTTATTCATTATAATTAATAATTAGTAATTATTAAAAATTATTATATAATAATTAATTAGTTAATTAGTAATATAATTATTAATTATATAATAGTTAATTAGTTAATTAGTAATATAATTATAAATTATAATTATTCATTATAATTTTTAATTAGTAATTATTAAAAATTATTATATAATAATTAATTAATTAGTAATATAATTATTCATTATAATTATTTATTATAATTATTAATTGTTAATTATTAACTATTGATTATTAATTATTAATTAGTTAATTGTATAATAATTAGTTAGTTAATTAGTAATTCATAATAATTAATTAGTTAATTAGTAATATAATTATTAATTATTTGATAATTAATTAATTAGTTAGTAATATAATTATTAATTAGTTAATAATTAATTAGTTAATTAGTAAGATAATTATTAATTATATAATTAGTAATTAGTTAATTAGTAATTATTAACTAATTAATTATATAATAATTAATTAGTTAATTGGTAATATAATTATTCAGTATATAATAGTTAATTAGTTAATTTTTTGAGAAAGATAGAGTCGAGGCTCTTTATAATTAGTTAATTAGTAAATTTTTTGAAAAAGATAGAGTTGAGGCTCTTTATAATTAGTTAATTAGTAATATAATTATAAATTATAATTATTCATTATAATTATTAATTAGTATTTATTAAAAATTAATATAATAATTAATTAGTTAATTAGTAATATAATTATTAATTATATAATAGTTAATTAGTTAATTAGTAATATAATTATAATTTATAATTTTTCATTATAATTATTAAATAGTAATTATTAAAAATTATTATATAATAATTAATTAGTTAATTAGTAATATAATTATTCTTTATAATTATTCATTATAATTATTCATTATAAATTAGTAATTAATAAATATTAATTAACTAATTAAATAATTTATGATATGTTTAATTCATATTTTAAGTTTCATTTATATTGGTTTTATAGTTTATATTTTATAGATTTTCAAAGACACATACTTGAAACATTTTTAGGTTTCAAGTAGGTATATTTGAAAGCTTATAAATTATTTTTCAACATTTTTTTGATTTTTTTTATTTTCAACTATTTGTTATATGTTTAATCCATGTTTTAAATTTCATTTATGTTGGTTATAGTTTATGTTTCAAGTATGTCTTAACTTATAAATTATTTTCTATCAACATTTTTTACGAAATTCTTTTTATTTTCAAGTATCTGTTATATATTTAATCCAAGTTTTCAATTTTATTTATGTTGGTCTTATAATTTATATTTTATAGGCTTTCAAAGTCACGTACTTAAAACATTTTTAAGTTTCAAGTATGTGTCATTGAAACCTTATAAATTATTTTTCATCAACATTTTTTAGAAAATTCTTTTTATTTTCAACTATTTCTTATATGTTTAATTCCTGTTTTAAGTTTCATTTATATTGTTTTTATAGCTTATATTTTATAGTCTTTCAAAGCCGCGTACTTAAAACAGAATCTCATATCGAAAATGCAGAATATTCTGCGAAGGAAAGAGAGAATCAGAATCCCACATCAGAAATGCAGAATGATTTTTAGAGTAAACCCTCTTATAAAAAGTAACCCTGAGTGAGAGCTTCTGTCAGAATTCAAACTGCTGTAATAGCAGTACTGCTGGATTTTAAATAGCAGATAAATTCTGCTAAAAAAAATTGTTTTGTTATATATTTATATAAACAAAACAAAACAAAACAAAAATAAAATTTTAAATTTTAAAAAAAAAATTGTTATAGGGGAAATGTGGCATCGCCGATGCCGCCTTTGTGACGTATTTTAAAAAATATTTTTAACGGTCTGTTTTAAAATATATATTTTTTTTAAAAAAAATATTTTAAAAAAAAAACTTATTTAAAAAAAAAAACTCCACCAAAACGTGTTGAATCTTCTCATCTCAAACCATGGGTCAAGTCTCCTTTGAGATCTACACGATTTTCTCCATCTAAAAACTCTTATGTGACTCAGGATATTTTTCTTGTCAAATGGCTCCACAAAATTCACACCATTTAATGTTTGAAACAGCTCCCATTTGCGGAGTGGAACTCTCATCTCTTTAGCACAACATCACATTCAGCTGGTGCTTTTTCACAACTTGAATCACAATCTACTTACATGATCATGATGTTTGAAACCATGAAGTACATAGCATCGTGATGTTTGAAACCATGAAGAACATAGCTGGCATCGCCTGATTTATATTTTCATCAAAAAAAATATTCTGAAAACTTCATTTTTCAGTATGCAGAAATCCCAAAGTTTCTCAAAGTCTTGATGCTTACCCAGATGAGCAATTCATGCTTACAAAGCAGGAATGGTGTTTACACAGGGTAAACTTCATGCATACGCAGCACAGGATGATAGATGATGGTTACGCAACAGCAAGATGATGGTTACACGATCAGTACTTTACCATTTTTCAAAATCTACTGCATTGGATGATGTTTACGCAGATGCTAAATGGTGTATACGCAGAGCACTAAATGATGCTTACTCAGACTCTCTAACCGTTATAATTTTCCAGACTTCTAAAATGACTTCAAGGTTGTCCCAACTCAACTCAAGCCTTCTCAAGACTTCGTCCAAGAGTTATTCAACACTATATTCAGCAGTCAAAATGTTAAGTACTCCTAGGATGGTTCATCCAACTTTTAGGATGGCTTCAGCGGCCAAATTTCCTTTGTCATTTATGATTCTAGCACCTCAGACTCTTTTCAACACTTACCCAATAAATATTGACAGCATACTATTATCTCAGTATCCTGGACAACAAATGCAATCAACCCATGGGCTCTCTAATCTCCCTCTTTTTATTTGATGGCAATACCATCAAACTCCTATGTCAATATGTGTGTTTTAGCTCCTTCTTTATCCCCCTTATTGTCAATAAATGTAAAGAAAATATAGGGGTTGCACCTCACTCAATGACTCCTTATTCTCCTTGAGAAAAGGGTTTTCTATAATATTTATTACATCAGTCGGGGAGGGGGAATAAACAAACGAAAAGGGTTTTCTATAATAGCTTATTCTCCCTCTTTAAATCTGAATTTCAGCCCGATTCACTTGTGAGAGAAGGATGGCACCACACACAGCTTAGCAAAGAGTCTTTAGTTGGTTTACTAAGTCTACCGGATGTAGAAAACAAGAGAGGCTTCACCAAGACATCAAGAATGTCCACAAATTCCCATGCATGTGATACCACTTCCAAACTTCTCAATTTATGGGCATCAAGAATTACATGTATCCTACACTCGTCTAAACAAATGCGTCAGAGAATTTCAAGTGTAAGACAATTTATTCCCACCTTTTTTTAAACACATCAACCCACACTCCCCCTTTGTAAGCATATTTGTCATAATAAGAGTGAAAAGTATGATTAGAATACCTTCAATTATTATAAGGTTGTCCAAAATTCCAGAATCAGTGCAGAATCATATTCTGACAGCTCAATGGGTGCACACACTTCCTCTTTATCGTGATAGAACCCAAGACCCATGATTGTCATCCTTCCCTTTGTGTTGTGCACCAATTACAGTTTTACCCTGATAAATTTCATTCAATTCTCTGCATGTACAAGCAAACAAATATAAAGGTAATGGGGAGGGGGAATCTCTTGCTTTTTAGATTAAGCATCAAGGTTGAGAGTTGCCACTCAACTAAGGTTTCCTTTGTGTTTTAACTCGTGGTGAGCTCTTTATGCCTCTTCTGAATTTTCTATCACTAGTCTTCATAGGGGGCATGGTGTTCTCTTCGCAAAAAAATCATTGTATAGATAGTCCTTATTGTGAACAATGAATGCACATTCCTCCTCAAATGTCAGCTTCTTTTTGCTTCTTCTTTGCTTTTTGTTATGGTAGGATTGTCATGCAATCCATTGCAACATGACCAAGGACTTTACATCTCCCACACAGCTCTTGAACTTCTGGTTCTCCATTATGAGCACGTTCTTGTGCTTCCCTCAGCTTTCCACTTTGGCTGGTACTGTCTTGGTCATGCCTCAATCTCCTTTTTTGATTCTTCTCAGCTTCAGCAATCTGCAGTGTCCTCCTTGCTGACTTCTCAGTTGCATATTTCTGCATTTTGAGATTGGTTCTTCTTCTTACAGAAGTGCTCCTATTAATGCTTGTAGGGCTCCGCCTTGCTCCCCTCGGTACTTCTCGAGTTCAATTCACATTTATATACAGGTAGTCCTCTATTCTATCAATTGGTCCAACCCTTCCAGTCCTCCCAGCTACCAGAGCATCCTGTCGTTGTGTGTTTTCCCAGTATCGATCGACGGAGGCATGCATTGTTCTTCCTCTGTCGCGTCCCGTCTCACATAGCTGCATCCACTGTCATCGTCTTCCTCACTTCTGTCATCATCAACACAAACGCGCACTGTTCTTCTTCCTCTTCTAGCTCACTCACATCTAACACGACTCGACGTCCAACCAAAATCTCTCAGATAAAGCGTCCACGATTGCATCAACGTCCCAGTTTCCAGGGTTGCCTCATTCTCAGCTCGCTCGGACAAGGCGCGCACCGACAACACAACTGTCGTCGGCCCACACGGCCGAACACACGCCTCATTCTTCCTCTCCTGAAGGAGGTGTGCACCGTCGAACGCTCGCGTAACCTTTCGACACGACGCGCGGTGACTCCCTTTCCACAAACAACGCACCCCGCAACATTATGTGCATTGTCGGTGTCGTCTGCAGAAGCAGCAGCAAGCTACCCATTCGTTATTTGAGGAGCGCACCCTTCGTGAATCACTCACACAGGAGGAGGCGCACGATAAAAAAAATGTTGGAGGAGGCACAGGAGGAGCCCAATTTTTCTATCTAGGGAGGGAAACATAGGGAAAAAACAAAAACAAAAACAAAAACAAAAGGGTGTTAAACTTTCTGTAAAAAAAACATTATCCCTACTGCTGGACTAAGCCTGCTTTTCTTGGGTATGGCGACTCACATGCAAGAACTCTAGGTGTCCCTCGCCAATCTGAACAGATGTCTGGACAAACACTCTGGCCAACTCATGATACCAGAATTTTTTGGACGAGATCTGGAAACATGGATACAGAACGCAGAGACTCATTTCTGAAGCCGAGAAACTCTGAAAGTGATGAAAACACCAATGGCGCGACTTTGCAAGTCAGGTATGTATGAACTTTGGTTTTTACTAACCAAGGGACTGAATACTGAGTTCACCTGAACGCAACTCAAAGAAGCGCGATGCTTGAGGATTTTGGAAGCATCGTCGAGGAAACTCTTGCGTCTTCAACGCAAACGGAAGAAGATATGAAAATGATGAGCGAGAAGGCTGGTGACAAGCGCTTAAGTGACTTCTGGTTTGGTCAGGACAGGGATAACGAGGATGAGCAGAATTACAGTGCAATCGGAAAGTCAAGTGATGTCGTTGCCATTTGCGAGCACACACAGGGCGCGGAGGAATTGGCGTTGCATCTATTGTCGGCACCATACAAGGTGCGCCCCTTAAGACCATGCAGGAAGTGCTTCCCCTTTCCGCGTCAACCGCGCAACACAAGGCACGTCAGGGGGTGCTGGAGCACGTCAACGCAACAGTGCCCAATTTGGCGAAGGGTGATGCATGGTCTATAATGTGCATGAAGGAACCAATCTCATCAATAGTTAGGTGACCTGGAGGGGACTAGGATTGGGAGACGCGCCGCACAAAGTTAGTTCACAACGCGAGAAGGACCATCTGGGAGATTATGTGGAGAGTAGGTAAAGACAGGGTCTGTCGCCAATAGTTTCTCCAAGACCATGAAGTTGGGAGAAGCATATAGAAGATTGTTTGGCATAACTATCTAACCAGTGTCTCTTGTCCTCAGTTCCCTAGAGCATGGCGGGTATGGGAGATCGCTTGGCGTGCCTGCGATCTCCACCACCTCGAGGACAACGGGACGTTGGTAGTGATAGGAGACCTATTATACCACCTTGAGGGAATAAAGGGCTTTTGGGTAATTGTAGGTTGAGTTTGTTTAGGGGGACAAGTAGGTTCCACATGTAGGCAAAGGGGAGGGGGTATGTTGTTAGTTTGTTAGGGGGAGAGGTGTTATATAAACAGGGGAGGGCGATAGCTGGGGGGGGGAGAATATCGTGGGAATCGGCCTTCTGGCTTGGAAGGCTTCGGCTTCGGCGAGAGTGTAAACTCCCGAAGTGTTTTTGATCCCCTTCTTCCATTCTTCTACTACCCCCCTCGATACTTATCTGGTTCGATTCACATTTATATACAAGTAGTCCTCTGTTTTATCAGCTTTGTGCCTGAATCTACCACAGTACCGCCAATATCCCTTGAAGCTTGGTCTTTCAATATTTTGATGAGTCTATTTATGTAAGTCTGCTTGTTATCCAGGAATATTCCAGCCTTTGTTTTACCTTTTCCGTAGGGTTTTTTCCTTTCTCAACTCATTTAAGTTTCTCCTTATAATAAGAGCATGTTTTTATAATTTTCTTCAGCCAGAACACCTCCAGTTTGAGTTTCAGTGTATGTACAATAGAACAAACCATATTCAATATCTTGAAGCATTAGAACTAGTTTGTACCTTTTTCTTGGGACTGGACTTCTCAACAATCTTGGATGATTCAGCTTCAATCCTCATAGCTTTCTCATAGTAATGCAAAACGAGCTAGCGGCCCACGGGCTTCGTGGATGTGGGGTGAGGCAAGGCGAGCCTAAAAATTTTGACAGTTAAGAGCACGGGCCAATGCAAGTTGAGCCCGCACTGGTGTGGGGCAAGGTGGGTTGAGCCCGCGCTGGTGCGCGGCAAGGCGGGTTGAGCCCGTGCGGGTGACTACTTAACCGCGAGCCTGATTTAAAAAAATATATTATTTTTACAATATATGATTCTTTAACATTTAAGTTTTTTTAATAAAAAATCATGATTAAACCATGACATGTGATTTCTCACCATAATGATCATACTAATTCACCATTCATTCACATATGAATTTTAAATTGGTCAATATTTATTGTTTTGATATAATATTAAAATATTTATATAGTAATTATTAACCATATTCACATAGTGCGTCATCCCACCTCTCAAAAAATGAAACTCGTCTCCATTGCACATGGTTTCAATTCTAAAAGAGTTATTATAATCATAATATTTTTTAAGTCGATTTATTATTGTTATTATTTAATTTTATTTTGTTATTAATAAAATAAGAAAGGACCTCATGGGAAACTTAATCGCCTCCTCGGAAACTAGTCATTACCTGGAGAGTCATCGTTCATTCACAGGTCCAGTCATTCGCATCGTCACACAACCAATATCATCATTCATCACCTCTCACCGATCACTCACCTACTTTGCATCACAACAGTTCGTCACACATCGTCATCGTTGCATGCCACCATTAACCCATTGAAAAAAGTTTCATCACATCCCTTGAAACTCAAGTTATGGGCAATCTATACTTCTCCCCACAACTACCATCAAGAACGAGAAAGAAAATACAATATTTAAATGATTATAAATAGTACGTTATTTTTAAAATGTTGGCAAGCCTACGGGCTTATGTGGGGCGGGGCGGGCTTGAAATTTGGTTCGCATTATATGTGGGCTTTTGTGGACAAACCTGCGCAGGCTTAAACCCGCGCGGGCTTGGCCCACCCCACCCTAGCTCACCCGTTTTGCATTACTACTTTCTCATAATCTTCTCTTATGGTCTTCAAGGTGTTTTCAGTTTTAAGGTATCTAGATTGTGCCTCTTGTAACTCTTCTTTTGCAATCAAGCTTACCAGGAGATCTTTCTGCATCTTTTCTTGTTCGCCTTGGAAATTCCGATCCCCTTTATGAGATCACTCTCCTTCACTTCTTCATTTATTTTCTCTTTTTTCGGTGGTTTTACTCTCTTCAACCACTGTAGCTGGTTAACGTTTCGATCCACTCCTCTTGTCGTCACTCGGCCTTACTCGAAAATGTAAAAGGCATAAGACACAAGAATTTACAAGGTTCGATATCAAAGTGAGCTTATTCCTTGTGAGGTTCGGATGGAGTTTTGATACCCGGTTTCTTCCACTATAAATCACTTGAATACAATTACAAGCTATCTACTAAAATATGCAAACAATCTCCTGAAATGTTGGGTTTTCAAGTGATCATAGAAGTCACCTCCCGACGGATTCTTTATACTAGCTCCCGCCAGTTGAAGCTATCTCCCAAAAAGCCTCTTACCACCTCTCGGTGGGATTTTCATACTGACTCTCGATGGTTCTTCGAGGGTCCTCTCAAACTCCTTGAACAAGTCTTTGAAGGCTCCTTTCTTCTGGGCAGTGTGTGTGCAACCATGTTCTTCTTTAAGTCCTCGTGTCCAAATATTAATAGGATCGCTCGACCTTGCTCATTGAATCTCCTAACAATATGATTTACATCGATGCGTGGGGGGCTATATTTACAAAGAAAAACATGTAACACAAAAATGCAGAGAAGAACTCGAGACCTAACCGAGACCCATAGAGGCAGCTATCACTAAGTTGCACCCTGAGGACTCCTGACAATATGATGATATCATAGGTAGCAGGAAGTGGTTCATGCTTCTCACCTTCTTCTTATAGCTTCAACACTACAGCAACAATGTTAGAATCTACCTTCTTCTGCGATTGAATGTGTTTCTTCAAATTCTCTGCAACATCGAAGGGTTCTCTCTCCCTCTCATTACTTTGACTTCTTTGTTCCCTGCAAATTTTATATTCACAGAATATGAATATTATTTCCATAAAGAATTATGGAAAACTCTTTTTTTGGCGGCAGGAAATCTCTCATATACAGGCTGGAGATAATATTTTCCAGTTACTAAAACTTCCTCATAATCTTGAATTTGCAGCATCCTTGAAAAGGCGCAGGATTATGGGGTATAATAATCCAACAAATCTCCAATAATCATCTATTTTTAGGTGAGTCAATTCCTCGGCCTTCATGCTGTTTTTCAATTAGGCACCAAAATATGTCCTATCTTCTCATCTCAAATCACAAGTCAAGTCTCCTTTGAGATCTCCATGATTTTCTCCATTTAAAAACTCTCATGCGACTCAGGATGTTTGGATGTTCTTCTTATAGCTTCAACACTACAGCAACAGTGTTGGAATCTACCTTCTTCTGCGACTGAATGCGTTTCTTCAAATTCTCTGCAACATCGAAGGGTTCTCTCTCCCTCTCATTACTTTGACTTCTTTGTTCCCTGCAAATTTTATATTCACAGAATATGAATATTATTTCCATAAAGAATTATGGAAAACTCTTTTTTTGGCGGCAGGAAATCTCTCATATACAGGCTGGAGATAATATTTTCCAGTTATTAAAACTTCCTCATAATCTTGAATTTGCAGCATCCTTGAAAAGGCGCAGGATTATGGGGGTATAATAATCCAACAAATCTCCAATAATCATCTATTTTTAGGTGAGTCAATTCCTCGGCCTTCATGCTGTTTTTCAATTAGGCACCAAAATATGTCTTATCTTCTCATCTCAAATCACAAGTGAAGTCTCCTTTGAGATCTCCATGATTTTCTCCATTTAAAAACTCTCAGGCGACTCAGGACGTTTGGATGTTCTCCTTATCAAATGACTCCACAAAATTCACGCCATTTAAATCTGTTTGAAACAGCTCCATGCATGCATGAATTCATGCACTCTTACGTGGTATCCCCATTTGCAACGTGGAACATCTCTTTCGCACAACATCACCTTCTGTTAATGCTTTTTCTCAACTTGAATCGTGATCCACTTACATGGTCGTGATGTTTGAAACCATGAAGAACACAGCAGACGTCATCAAATTTATATTTTCATCAGAATAAATACTATGGAAACTTCATTTTTCAGTCTGCAAAAATCTCAAAATTTCTCCAAGTCTTGATGGTTACTCAGACAGACATCATCCTTACACAGAGCAGATGATGCTTACGCAGATAAGCAATCCATGCTTGCATAGAGCAATGATGTTTGTGCAGCAGGGATGATGGACTTCATGCATACACAGCAATGGATGATGTTTACGCAGCAGTAGGATGATGTTTACGCATCCAGTACTTCTCCATTTTTCAATATCTACTACAATGGATGATGTTTACGCAAATGCTAGATGATGTATACGCAGAGCACTAGATGATGCTTACGCAGCCTCTAATCATCCTAATTTTTCAGACTTCATCAAATGGCTTCAAAGCTGTCCCAACTCAACTCCAGCCATCTCAAGACTTCAGCCAAGAGTTATCCTAACACTATATTAAGCACCCAAAATGCTAAGTACTCCTAGGATGGTTCATCCAACTTTTAGACTAGCTTTTTTTCAACCTTAGATCCCGCTTTACACTTGCTATTCACAACTATATAAGCTGTGCAGCAGGGTTCGGTTCAGCCAGCATCTTCAACCTCAACTCCTTCATTCTTAACATGTTGTAGACAGTGCTTTGCACATTTGTTAGCACTTGTCCTCGTCATACATACCAACTCAACAAACATCACACATAAAGGGCTGCTACATTGAAGCTATTCAGCCAAGTTCTCCAAGCAACAGCCGAATTTCCTTTGTCATTTATGATGGCAACACCTTAAGACTCTTTTCAACACTTCCTTAAAACATATTGACAACCTAATATCATCCCAGCAGCCTGGACAACAAATGCAATCAACACATGAGTTCTTCATCCACCAAATTTCAAACTCCATCTGTCTTTTGTAGATCCATCACTTTGTCCTCCAACAACTTCCGGAGGAAGTGATACTTAAACTTAAAATGCTTCATCTTAGAATGAAACATCAGATTCTCAGCCAAGTGGGTCGCACTTTGGGAATCTGGCAGCACTTCGGGAATCACGGAACAAAGTGCCCCTTCAACCAGATCATCTCCTTCCCAACTTCCGTTAAAGCAACAAACTCCACTTCCATTGTAGAAAGTGCAACCACCCGTTGAAACTTCGAAATCCAACTCACAGTCGTCCCTCCGAAAGCGAACACATAGCTAGTAGTGTTCTTTCGGTGTATCTAAATCTCCTCCGAAGTCTGAGTCTGCAAACCTTTGCAACGGTTCAGCAATTCTGAAGCAAAGAGACAAGCTTATGGAACCTTTAAAATACCGAAGGATCCACTTTAACATTTCTCAGTGCTCTCTTCCCAGATCTTCCATGAATCTGCTCAAAACTCACTGCTTGCACAATGTTCGGTCAAGTACAAATCATTGAAACATCAAGCTTCCAAATGCCAATGCCTAGGGAACCTTTGCAATGTACTCCACCTCAGCTTTCATTTGTGGTTCCTTCTCTTTGCTCAACTTGAAATGTTCAGTCAGGGGTGTGGTAACCAGTTTCGCCCTGCTCATTTCAAAGCGTTCCACCACCACCATCTGGATGTAGTCAAACTGACTCACGAAAAAAGTTCCAGAAGTTAAGTCACTTACAATCTGCGTCCCTAAGATCCATTTAGCTAGACCAAAATCCTTCATATCAAAACTTCCACACAATTCACATTTCAACTCATTGATCATATCATTTACCGGACCAGCAATAAGCATGTCATCAACATAGAGAAGTATAATGATGAAACTCACATTATCATATGTCTTCCGGTAACAGCAATGATCTGAAATGCTCTCGATGAACACCCACTTCGTCATAAAGGCATACTTCCGGTTCCACTGCATCGGTGCTTGTTTCAATCCGCAAAGGCTCCGCTTTAGCTTGCACACAAGATTTAAGTTCTATTTATCCACGAAACCCTCCGGCTGCTCCATGTAAATTTCTTCATCTAAGTCCAACTACTCCAAATGAAGTCCTTCCATTGCAACCATTCTAAGTGTTGAACAAAAGTGGTCGCCACATCCAACTACACCAAATGAAGTCCTTCCATTGCAACCATTCTAAGTACTATTCAAACTGTCATGTGTTTAACTACCGAATAAAAAATCTCAGAAAAATCCACTCCTTTCATTTGTTGAAATCCCTTCACGACAAGCCTAGTCTTGTAAGAACTTTCTTCTCATCAAGCCTTTCTGTTAGCTCCCATGTTCCGGACACATGTAAGAAATCGATCTCATCCCTCA
Source organism: Viscum album (assembly GCA_963277665.1). NCBI lineage: Eukaryota > Viridiplantae > Streptophyta > Magnoliopsida > Santalales > Viscaceae > Viscum > Viscum album. The sequence goes on from OY728156.1 coordinate 1,330,980,868, forward strand.
TGACCAACTCTCGTTGATTCGAGTCTTTCAGATTTGCCACCTCTTCCGAAATCTCGAGTTTTCCATCATCCGTGAGTAGCAAGTAGTGCAAGTTACTTCCATATCTTTGCGCTTAGCGTTGAATCCTGATAGATCTCCGCAGTTTACCATGCGGCTCTGCTCCTTCCAAAACTACTATTTCCAGACCTTCGCCTTCTGAGGCTTTACTCCAAGCTTCCACAGTTCCTGAGCCCTCCGGTACTTCCAACCTTGGCAACACCAGACTTCCTTCCAGAACATCTTCTGGACTGTCTGGGGTTTCTGAAACAGAAGTACTCCCTGAAGACTTTGGGCTTCTTCTTGTGGTCAAAACCACAAAAACATGAAGGGGGTCTAGAGAGAGAGAGTTAGGGTAGAATTTGAAGTGGATACCAAATTCCAGAAGTGGTTTGCAAAGGATGGTGGAGGGATCATTTTATCACTACAAATTAGTGTATTTTTTCCAATACCCATTACTTAATGGATAACGAGATGTAATTTTATATAGAAAGTGACATACAAATGGGCAAAATGAAGGTGGGTTATGCATTCCTCGTCCACACGTATTTCATGATAATGTTGTGTGGTATTTTATTAATATATAAGTCATTTTTAGAATATAACATATTTATCTCATTCATCAACGTGTTGCACTATTCACCTATGTAATTTATTTTTTAACAAAAAAAAACATATTACCTAATATCAATGTCCAAATTCCAAATATAGAATTTATTTTATTAAAATCAATGTCCAAATATCAAAATTTTAATTTTAAAATAAAAAATATGATACATAAAAAACATGTTTTTTAATAAATAATATTTATTTACCAATAAGAGTATCAATTCTTATTTCTATTGGATCTATTGATTGATAATTATTTATTTATAAATGTAACCAATATATAAAAATGTTTAGGTTATATTAAATTTAAATTTTAATTAAAAATATCAAATGTACAAAAATAAAGGTTTCCAATATGATATATTTTATAGTTTTAAAGAGAAAGTTGCATCCCATTAATAATTGCACTTAAATAACATAACCATTTAAGACGTATCAATATAGGTCCGAAGGGTAAGATAAGCAAGGGAGGGATTTAAAGATTGTAATACAGTTAACATGGATCTCGTAATGATCACTACTAACTTGAACTTCCCTTGGTAGGTGATAATTTTATCCCCGCCGTAATTGTTGAAGTTCAACTTAGCTTTGGTCCAAAGCAAATTTTAGTGATTGTATCTCATTCTCAAGCTCAAACAAATGTACCACATATGTGATGTTTGTCATAGCTTTTTCCTCCTATATATTATCTTTTTAACAATTATATCATAACGGTTATCTCTAATGCTTCTATTGGGTATGCAATGCTCAATTAAGACTGTTCACTCAATCATGTAACGACGAGTCAACTGACCAGATAATAAACCTCAATTCAATGTTACTTTATTCAATCGATTATTTTGCCACAGCGGCCACCAATGGCTGTATACTCAAAACTAAACCTCCATCAGACTTCTGTAAATACTGTTTAAGGATCATCGCTCAAATTCACTCTCGTTATTCTCATTACTATAATTACTATTTATTTGATGATATGATATTTAAGGGTTAACTGTTTCAAATAAATGTACGGTTAAACTCACGTGCTAGTCAAGGCTGAGATCTTAGGACAATCAGGACCGGATTGGGCGAATTGGCTCGAATCAAGTCAGTACACATTTAGCCATGACCATTTCTTCCAATCCAGATTTTTCTACATCATCTAGTGTTTACAAAATGGGTGCTTCACTGTTGTGAAAACTTTTTCAATTCAGCATGTTTGGTGAATTTTAGCCTAAATAAAACAATCATATTCAAATGCAACAAACCTAGGTGGAAAATGGATAAATTATCATCAAATGATAGCATAAAACGTGAATATAACAACGGTGCATTGTATATTATGCCTGTTGTTTTCAGTGCCTTAACAATGGTGCACCGTATATAATGCCTGTTGGAGCATCATATAGCATAAAATATGGATATAAAAATGGTGCATGAGTTCCCAAAATCTCACCAAATATAAGACGGCAGTGAAAATGCTTTGAATCCATCCAAAATCCATCTGTTGATGCCTGTGATCAGATCAGCGGCTACCCAAGGAAATTCATGATGACCAGGTGGAGCACCAAATTGCACAGCACAAAGTCTGCAAAAGCACGCTCCGGAGCTACGTCCTGCTTATTTGTTAGACCGCCAAAATGTCAAGTCACGCCCAGGAATGAAAAACATTAACAGTAAACAACGGGTTTGTCATGTAAATGATTGTGCTGCAACGCCACAAACCAATCTTAAAAATGTTCATAGATAATTCTGCATTAAGGCACTGTTTCTTTTCTTTTCTTTTCTTCTTTTTTTTCCTGTTATCAAGCCACCTGGTAGTCTCACACCACGACAAGACTAATCCAGACTAGTCTGAGATGCAGATGGGGTATCTGACCCAGCTACTCGTAACTGCTGTTCCCTTAGTGAATATTGAACTCTCAACCTCCCTAAACATTAACAGTCTGCATTAACAATCTATATCATCTTTAGGTTATGTTTGATGACACTTAGTAAAAACTGTTTATAACAGGTATCACTTATAATAAAGAATTCAAAAAAAAAAGTGGTACCTGTTCTGTTTCTGAAAAAAACGATTGAGATTGAATTTTAGAGAGAGAAAACATTCAAGTGAAAGAAAAACCCCTTTTCAAAAAGAAATCTGGAAACACTTATACATAATCACTGATGATGCATGCTGTAACAACTTTCAGTGAGTGTTGTCAAACAGAGCCTTAGCCCGTACATTATGTGTGTAAAGTCCATACTACACTTGCCTCGTGGAGGGAAATATTGAGACCAGCATGTTAAGATTATATACTACAATGCTTTATCTGACTACTCTTCAATTGATTTTTAGGAGGAAGTTTGGCAGTGGGAAAAATCAAACATGAGTAAAAATGCTTCACTAGTGTGCTTCGCTGTAGAAAATAGCAAACAACAATAAATCTATTTGAAAGACAATACAAATACCTGTGTAGAAAACTGTATCTGAAAACAAAAACAGAGAACATTGGAGCACTTAAATTGGAGGAGGCAGGTCAAACCTTAAATTCTTTGTTCTCTTTATTTACTTGAATCCGAAGACAAACTGCATCCAAACAAAGCAATCAGCTTCAATCACATGGGAATTCACAAAGATTATTTAGGCCTCATTCAAACAAAGTGTCAGTATTCTGCTTACCACCAAGTACTGCTGTCCCTACACAGGAAAGTACTCCAGAGAGAAAGGAGTTGAAAGGAAATGATCCAACAATGGCCATGTAAACAACCTAATTAACAGCAATGAAATAAGATAATTAGAAAAGGGAAAAAAATGGTGGAGAAAAACAAACCCCTCATCACAGAACGACTCCATTCATTCACCTCATAATAACAGCTAAGCTCACTGATGAACTATGATGAACTATGATGAACTGAATTTGAAATCATCCCATCAGATATCACATGATCAATATTTTTTCCTTCTAATCAAAATTTCCCTTCTAAGCAAATTGATAAGTCAGATTTTAATCTGTTAGCCATTCAAACCTGATGAGTCAATCCATATATTTCACATCTCTAGGTGAAAATTAATTCAAGTCTAATTAAAGATATAGAACAGATCAGACGAGGGATTAAAGAGCTAAACCTGCTCACTCCACACCCTAATCCCTGCTAAACAAAATCTTGAGGAAAAAAAACAAATCAAACAGAATGTGGTTAAGTATATTTATTTAACATTGATGGCGGAATGGTTGTTGTAATTCCTATTATCTAATATATCAGACTTTTTCCAGAAAATATTGATATGAACTGCAGTGAAACAAAAAAAAAAATCAATGAAACCTCAACCCGTCAAAGTTAATATCATCCACGGAAAAGTAAAAAACAAGTACAGGTGATGTAGCTACACACTGGCAGGCATTGAAGTGCAGCCAGTTTTGAAAATTTGGCAAAGAGAAAAAGATAAAAGAAAAACACCGAAAACAGCGGGTTATAGTTTCCATTTTGCTTCACTCGTCAGCACCGATCGTAAAGACGACGTAAATGAAACTTGTATAGCCCATTCACAGACATGCCATGCGAAAGATCGCAGAAATTGCATCGGATGTGAGCGATGATTCGAGTGAAGTCACGGTACCTGAATCAGAGCTGTGACGACTGCAAAGACCACATAAAGATCAATGACCTGCAGAAGGAGAGGGAAATAGCACAGAAAACGGATTAAAGGTTTAAACGAGTGGAAGGGAAACGGATAAAGCGCAGTGACGCGTGGGGTGCAGAGAACTGACCTTGAGGATGGTGGGAGTGGCTGAATAAGCAGATCGGAGAGAATGGATAAGCGCCTGAGCGTCCTTGGACGACGATTTCGCCATTGTTCAATCGACGACCAGCGCCCTCGCTCGGCTTCCGGACGGCGATTTGTATAGTCTCCGTGGCCGAAAAGCCATGGCGTTGGAGGATGGTGACGCGTGGAAGGCATTTCATCGTAGCCATTCATTACTGATTTAGGAGATTTTTACTTTTGTTTGAGGATAATTTCTATCGCTAAGACTTTCAACGAGGTAAAATCAACTTTCTTTTATATTCTATTTTTTTTACAATCTCTTCAAGGTGCGGGTGGGTTGGGTAAGCAGGCGTGCGTGAGCCTCTATTGACAATTGTATCTCTATAATAGTTTTTTTACTACTGTGTTATTGTAGTTTGTAGGGTTTATCGGTAGTGCTCTATTCTTGTTTTTTTCAATGCCGTGTGAAAATGCCAATTATGTATTTTTATATTTTGGATGGAAATAATCTAGATGATAAATCGTATTTTTTTCTCGATTCATTGCGTGACATCCAGCTCCCACCATTTTAGAACAAGTCATGTAACTTTCGGATCAATGGGAAGTCTGACCCAAAGTATCTACACTTAATGATACTTTATTCAAGAGAAAATACAATTCATCGTAACTGTAAAACTTAATGTGCATAAACTATAATCAACAACTAAATTCAAGCTAATAACTTTAATTAAAAACCAATATCACGGTAAATGAAGATTAAATCTTATGTTACCATGCTTAACATGTAATGCATGACTTGACAATTTATAAAAAACAATTTAACAACTTAAACTAAATCACACGCTTATTCACAATATATAAACGATTTACATCCATGAATAATAAATAAGTGAATAACAATTAAATTAATGCACATTTCATAAATTTAGATACGATATAATCATTTATGAACAATTCATAAAAATAGTTAATTATAAACCCTTTATAATTTTAACTTTGTTATGAATTATCATTTATGAATGTCATGGTGTTTATATTTATGAGAACACCTCATTTCTAAAATCCTTGACAATGCACATTGTGTTCTTTCTTATCTATTGTTTCTTTTATCATCTTGTTATTGAATTATTTTCGCCATCGCCATTTTGAATATTCAACGCTGTTTAATATTCGTCGTCACTTCGCATTCGTTCAACGTTTTCATATCGATTATGAAAATCTTCATTGTTTTAATCGGCGCCCGATCCGCCCCATAACACATTATTCGCACGATTGTTATGTCAGATCTAAAGGGCTGGTCAAATTGATAATAACAAAATTTTCATGGCGAATACTGCAAAACATAGTTTTCTCCCTCTTGATATTTTTGGAAAGCACTGTCTGTCATGGATTTTTGATGCCGAGATGCATCTTGATGCATAAGGTGTTGGTGAGATGATTAAAGATGACAACCAAGCTTCCACTCAAGATCGTGCTCGAGCCCTAATATTCCCTCATCACCACCTCCATGAAGATTTGAAGATTAGGTATTTGATGGTAAAAGGTCCTTTGGTGTCATGGTGAGACCTCAAAGAGCGGTATGATCACCTTCGACCACTACGGAAATTTCACCTTCTTGCGACGGGGTATTTGCGACGGGAATATGTCCCATCGCAAAAAAGTCCGTCCAACTATACTATTTGCGACAAAAATTTTGTCTCGTCGCAAATAATTCATAAAAAATATGTATTTGCAATGAACTGTCCAAAACGTGATAAGGGTATTTGCAGTGAGGCTAACACATCGCCGTAAATACCCTTATCGGTTTTTATTATTTGCGACAGGGGTAGTTTCTCATCACAAATAAGGTGTCGACAGGTGGGTATTTGCGACGGGTAATCACTCGCGTAGCAAACAATGTGTCGACAGGTGCGTATTTGCGACAAGACTCATCAAAGATACAATTATTTGCGATGAGACCCGCCACAAATACTATTTTTACCGCCGCCTCAATTAATAACCGTCTAATTATTTGCGACGAGACTCTCATCGCAAATAACCCCGTCGCAAAAGATCTAACCTATATATACCCCTTCTGATTTTTTTTCATTCAAAACTTCTCTCAACTTCTTTGACCCTCTCTGCTCTGATATTTTTTAGTTTAAATTTTTTAGAGTTTCACATGTTACAAAGGATAAACTTTCAAGTATTACATCCGCTAAAAGAATCAATTTCAAGGTATTTATTTATTTATTTATTTTTCAATTAATTTATTTTATTTAATATTAGTAATAGTTATTATTGATTAATAATAATTAGATTTAGTTAGAATTAATCCATTATTTTTGCATTAATTTTGTTAGAAATATTTAGTTTTAACATGCATTAATGTTTTTAATTAAAATTAAGTAGTTTTAATTTGTAATAATTCATTTTAATTTTCTATAATTAGTAGTAATTAGTTATAATTAGTAAAAAGAATTCAATAATTAGTGATAATTAGTAATAATTGGTGGTAATTAGTCATAATCGGTGGTAATTAATGATAATTAGTAATATATTATACAAATTAGTAATAAATTGTTATACATTAATAAATATTAATGTTAATTAGTGATAATTAGTAATAATTAGTAAAAATTAGTGTTAATTAGTGTAGTAATTATAAAAAATTAAAGGTAATTAGTAATAATTAATGGTAATTGGTAATAATTAATAAAAATCAGTAATAATTAGTAATAATTAGTGATAATTAGTAATAATTAGTAATAACCAGTGATAATTAGTAATTAGCAATAAATAGTAATAATTAGTGGTAATTAGAAAAAATTAAAGGTAATTAGTAATAATTAATGGTAATTAGTAATAATTAATAAAAAATAGCAAAAATTAGTAATAATTAGTAATAATTAGTGATAATTACCGCTAATTAGTGATAATTGATAATAACTAGCAATAACCAGTACTCACCCATGCTATTGCACGACATCATCAATTAATGGTTTCTCTTTTAATAAGAGATTAATATTTATAAAAGTTGAGAAGAAAAAGTAATGCTGACTAAATTTTAATTAGAAAGTAACGATGTATGATAATGGAATAGGAGTGCACAGAATATGAAAACACCATTCAAAAAGCTGACAAAGAAAAAGAAAAGAGTAAATATATACGAATTTTTAAATTTTGAGGAAAAAGATTTGAATTCATTTACAATTTCATTCACAGTAACTAAAATGCGGGCACTGAAATAAAAAATGAAAGAGAAATCATAGATAAGACAGTGGTTGAAATAATAAAAATTAGAAATGTGAAAATAAATAAAAAAATAATAAATTGAATGAGTGGGATGTTCGGGAAAAAAGAAAACGAAGTGAAACTATTCATTATATATGTGAAAAAATATGGAAAAAGGGACGTAGAGATCACAAAGTGTAAATGCAAGATGTTATAAAATGCATGCCTAAAAGATAGACTATTGGAGGCAAACAGTTGGATAATAAGATGTAAATATGAAATTATTTATTTACATAAATAATTCATGTCAAATATGACAAGGACTCTCTGTTTAGTCTTCGAGAAGCAGTAAAAGTAATCACTTAAATGGAGCGAGAGGCCATGGAAGACGATTTTGTGCTGGACCTTGATCGCGTTGTCGAGCGCGTCAAATCAGTTGTTTAATTTTGACTAGAATTTCTGCAGTATAGCAGCAACCCTAGGTCGTCTCTCGACGGAGCCTTAGATCATTAATTTAAAAAGAGAGTTCTGATTATGAAAGTATAAGGTGAATTAGGTTTTGTGAAACTTGGGGGTTTTATGATTAATGATGAAAATAGAAAATGAAAGCGATAAAACAAAGTAGAAATGAACAAGATTGATTAAGCGTGATCAACCCGGGTAAGTCTCGTGCTGCTCATCCTTCATCGCTTCAAGGGATGGGGTTATGATCTTTTAATACTTGGTTTGTAACACCTAGAACCAGAATGTTACTGAGTTTATACTAGGATACCTCCTAGGGTTTAGTCGAAAACACATAACGATTCACCGGACACCGCCGATGATTGTGTGATTTGTGTTCGACATCATAACCAAAACTCACCAAGGCAACACATGAAGAATTCGATGTGCTCTCCAGGTTTGCATGTTATTTCATTGTGATACCATGACATAAATGTACATGGCCTTGACAGAGCTTGTGTGAGTTCTATTGACCAATATGAATCACATAAGCACCGCAATTGAAAGGGGGAAAAAAGTGGTGAACGGTGTGTGAAACATCACATGAATGGGTACCCCAAACATGATCATATGAGTTGAGCATGACATACCAGTAAATAAATCAATAAAATAAGAATAGAGGATGATGAAAAACAACATACAACCTGGAATTAAAAAAAGATCATTCAAATTAATACAACTTTGAAGCTCGGGATTACATCACATTCCTCCCTGGGTGATCACAAGGGGTTTAGAAACCCATGGGAGGGGAAGAAGAAAAAGATGTTGAAGTAGCACCTCCCATAGCCTCCAGAACCTCTAGGTATGTTGAGAAGACTCCTTGGGGAATCCAAAATGACAACACCTTTCCTCTTGGCCGAACTTGCAAATGGGGAGCCCAAGGTGCCATTTTATAAGAAAATTGGAAGGTGGTTTTAGACACACATATTTCTTCAATCCACTTGTACCACACGTTTTGGCCTTCAGACAGTCTTATCTCGCTTTGGAGAAAATAGAAAAGTTGTATTAACACCTATTGACTATCTCCACCGAAATTTTGGCACCCTTTGGACAACTACATCTCAAGATATTGATAAAATACAGAACACCGCATTTGACTTGGTCCAAATTCGGTGGCTTGGACAGATCAGTTCGGATGGGCCCCATAGAAGCCGAATCAGCATTGAGTTCCTTAATATAAAATGTAGCCTATTAAATTTTGGACAGGACCACAAAATTTCAGCCCATTTGGATGCACGGATTTCGTGTACTATGCAAAACAGTGGACAAATTTCCATGGATCCATGCAATTTTGGCCCATTTTTCTTCCACTTCATCAAAGGCCCTCCAAATCACCTCCACCTACATTGAAACAATAAAAAAAGTAACATTTCCCATTATAATATTGATTAAAATTAATTGATTTATTCAAACATGAAGTACAATTTGTTATTATATTTGGAATATTCATTACAAAACTAGTTTAAAACTGCGGTGTAAGGGTGGAATAAAACAGTGAATTGTGGTACGATCACACCCCCACACCTAAACATTTGCACTTCTGGGAAAAGTCACATATCCAAATACAATGATTCATATATATATATATATTCCCAACATCCTGAAGATTTATCATTTGAGGAAATTTTATTTAAATTAAAGTGATCAATGCACGAACCACACCAAGGAGTTCTTCCTAGTGAAAATAGAAAAAGATGTCTCATAAATCATATCATAGAGAAATTCAAAAAGATTCATGATACCCAATTGAGAAAGGAATTCAGAAGTAAACCATGACACTAAATCTCCATGTGTGTGTGTGAAAACCATTCCATGCTATTCTTTCCACTTTCTATCCAATAAATATATGTTATTTTAACATTTTTCAGCTTAAATGATTTTGTCACCGAACCTGTCCTACATCCTTTGCAATCATATTTCAAGACCCACTCATTTAAGCATTCCCAAAAGTCAAACCATAATCTCCCGACCTAGATATCCCCATATGTTGCACATTTCATCACTCCCCTCATTTATTATATATATATATTTTTGAAGTTGCAATTGGAACAAATCTCACACTCATCTCTCAACCCTTGTTTGATCTCCTCATGACACTAATTGAAATAGTTATAACAAGATAAAAGGTTGAGGAGGAGTGGTTTTTGACCTGCCCAAGACACAACATTTTTTTTGAGGGCGTACAACAGTCGGACATTAGGTACACACACATAGGTTAATCTGGTACAGTAATGAAACAGATCGGATAAGGAACGAATGTATGGAAATATCATTTAAAGCTGAAAAATATTAACCCAACATATATTTACCTTATATTAAGTAAGAAATAATCACACTTTGTGGTTTGGTGAAAAAATTTGTGGAGATATTAGTGACACAGTTTTCCAAAAAAACTACTCACACAAAGGGCATCAATCATCTCAAAGGTTTCACATAGATACCACCATTTATATCATTGACAGAAAACCAATTCACTAAAAATCACTCCTTGATGGTAAACTCATACACAATTTCTTTTTAGCCTTCGTTATGATATTTTTACTTTCCCCACTTTATGGTCGCCACATCATGGAATTTCGAAATTGTTGATGGGGAAAAATGAAAATACCATAAAGAAGGCCAAAAAGATAAAACAAAAGGAGAAAACGATGAAAAATCCTAACTAACCCAGGAATGTATCCACCCCCCACACCTAGAATGTGCAGTGTCCTCACTGAAATAATTGAAAATGTGAGAAGGAAGGATAAAACCTGGTGTGTTTTATTGGTATGATGCGTCGAGAAGGTGGATTTCCTCCACCAGATTCTTTGGAAAATCCTCATAGAAGTGTTTAAGTCGCTTCCCATTGACTGTAATACTTCGTCCACTCTGCTCATGCAAAACCTGTATTGCACCAAAAGGGTAAACATTAGTAACAGTATAAGGACCGAGCCATCGGGAACGAAGCTTACCTGGGTGGAGCTTAAGCCTGGAATTGTACATGAGGACCTTCTCACCAACATGAAACTTCCGCTGGTGAATCATGCTATCATGAATAGTCTTTGTCTTCTCTTTATAGATTCGGGAGTTGTCATATGCATCACATCGAATTTCTTCCAACTCTTGAATCTGCAACTTTCTTTCCTCACCTGCATCTGAAAGGTTCATATTACATTGTTTAATAGCCCAATATGCACGGTGTTCTACCCCCACCGGGAGGTGACAAGCTTTTCCAAACACAATCCTATATGGTGACATTCCGATCGGTGTTTTAAAAGCAGTACGGTATGCCCAAAGTGCATCATCCAAGCTCAAACTCCAATCTTTCCTATTGGGTTGTACCGTTTTCTCCAAGATTCGCTTAACTTCCCGATTTGAAATTTCTGCTTGTCCGTTAGTCTGGGGATGATATGAAGTAGAGACTTTATGAACAACCCCATACTTACGAAGCAAGTTTTTCATGTTACGATTGCAAAAATGTGAACCCTGATCACTAATGATGAATCTTGGTAGACCAAACCTACTGAAAATCTGGGACCTCACAAAATCAACAACCACTCGAGAGTCATCGGTCCTGGTGGACTTTGCTTCCACCCATTTAGATACATAGTCAACAGTTAATAAGATGTACACAAAGCCAAATGAATTTGGAAAAGGCCCCATGAAGTCAATGCCCCATGCATCAAAGATTTCACAGAATAACATGGGCTATTGGGGCATTTCATTCCTCTTAGAGATATTCCCTGTGAATTGACATCGAGTACATGATTTACAAAACCTATGGGCATCTCTATAAAATTTTGGCCAATATAATACTGAGTCAAGGACCTTTCGAGCTGTACGTTGAGAGCCAAAGTGGCCCCCACATGCCAAGGTGTGGCAGAAGGTCAAAACAGAGGTGAACTCATGGTCAGGGACACACCTACGAACAACCTGGTCACTACAAATTCTCCACAAGTACGGGTCATCCCAAATGTACCATCGAGAATCATGTTTAAGTCTCTAGGATTGTGAAGTGATAAAATCAGTGGGGACCCTAGATGTTGCTAGAAAATTCACAATGTCCGCATACCAGGGGGTAAGGTCCACAACATCACAAAGGTTCTCATGAGGGAAGAATTCTCCAATGGGTAGGGGTGAGTCAACATGATGGTCCAATGGTGGGGAAATTCTACTAATGTGGTCAGCTACAATATTCTCCACTCCTCTCTTATCTCTAATCTCAAGGTCAAACTCTTAGAGGAGGAGCATCCACCGAATGAGGCGGGGATTGGCTTCAGGTTTCTTTAGGAGGAAATGAAGGGCAGCATGGTCAGAAAACACAATCACTTTTGACCCAAGAAGATATGAACAGAATTTTTCCAAGGAAAACACAATAGAAAGAAGTTCTTTTTCTGTGGTTGTGTAGTTTACCTGGGCAGGGTCAAGGGTACGCGAGGCATACACAATGACATGAGGAGCCTTTTCAACCCTTTGTGATAAAACTGCCCCAACTGCAAAGTTAGAGGCATCACACATAAGCTCTAAGGGGAGATCCCACCTAGGTGGTTGGATTATAGGAGGTGATGTGAGACTCTTTTTTAGTGAATTAAATGAATCCTCACAATTTTTATCAAACACAAACTCAGAATCCTTTTGTAATAACCGAGATAAGGGAAGTGCGATCTTACTAAATTCTTTAATGAATCGGCGGTAAAAACCAGCATGACCCAAGAAAGACCGCACCTCACGAACACATTTTGGAAATGGAAGGGATGAAATTAATTCAATTTTAGATTTATCAACCCGAATTCCCTTATTTGAAATGATATGCCCAAGAACTATCCCCCGCTCAACCATGAAATGACATTTTTCATAATTTAAAACAAGATCTTTTTCAATGCAGCGGCAGAGGACAGAACCTAGGTTTTCCAAACAATCATCAAAAGAAGAACCATAAACCGTGAAATCATCCATAAAGACTTCCATACAACTCTCAAGGTACTCAGAAAAAATACTCAACATACATCACTGAAAAGTACCAAGAGCATTACATAGACTGAATGTCATCCTTCTGTATGCAAATGTGCCAAATAGATAGGTAAATGTTGTATTTTCTTGATCCTCAGGGGCTATATGGATTTGGAAATAACCTAAATAGTCATCAAGGAAAAAATAATGGGACTTACCATCCAATCGTTCTAACATTTGGTCAATGAAAGGTAATGGAAATTGGTCCTTCCGTGTGGCTTGATTCAGTCGACGGTAGTCAATACAGACTCGCCAACTGTTTTGCACACGCATTGGAACCAATTCATTCCTTTCATTTGACACAACTGTTATTTTTGTTTTTTAGGCACAATTTGAACTGGGCTAACCCATTTACTATCAGATATAGGATAAATGATCCCTGCAACAAGTAATTTACTGACTTCCAATTTTACCACTTCAAGGAGAGTGGGATTCAACCGGTGTTGAGCCTACCTTACGGGCTTAGCCTCATCATCCAAAAGTATATGGTGCATAAAAATAGATGGGATAATCCCGGGAATATCAGCCAATGTCCATCCTATTGCCTTTTTACACTCTCTCAAAAGTTTGAGCAGTTTCAATTCCTGTTGTGGAGAGAGTTTATTGGCAATAATGACGGGCAATTGGTCAATACCCTCAAGATATATATATTTTAAATTAGAAGGAAGTTGTTTAAGTTCAAACACTGGTTGTTTCTGGATTGAGGGAGGGGATTTAGGGGGAGTGAGGTCCATGAAACTATCTATCTGCTCATGTTTATTCTCAAAGGAAAGAGAATCTATTGAAATGAGATTTGCAGAATCATCGATAGTCATGGGTACCTCATAATAAACACACTCATCAATTAAAGCACAAAATTTACATTTTTCTGAACCCACACAACATTCAAAAGAAGAACCAAAACTCAAATCATCAAAGGGTGAAGAAAACAAAAAAGAATCAGAGTTTGGGTTGAGGAGAGAATTGTGTGTGTGTGCATCATTTGAGAGCACTTCCATCGAATAGACAGGAAGAGTGGAGTGCTCTTCAACAGGGTGTTTCATAGCCTCAAGGATGTTAAAACTTACCTTTTCTCCTTCGAATTCCATGGAAAGCGTACCATTGTGAATGTTGATGATCGTCTTTGCTGTTTTTAGGAATGGACTCCCAATTATGATAGGGGCATGTCCTTGGGTTCGGGTATCTTCCATCTCAAGAATGTAGAAATCAGCGGGGAAGATGAGATTCTTCACTCTAACAAGGACATCCTCAATCACCCCTTTTGGATGTGTTGTACTCCGGTTGACAAGTTGCACAATAATGTCTGTTGGTTGAAGCTCTCCAACCTGTAGAGAAGTATACACGGAGTGAGGCATTACATTAATGGAAGCACCTAAATCTAGCATAGCATCAGAAAAGAAGGTCTCCCCTATGGTACACGGTATCGTGAATGTGCCTGGATCCTTGCATTTGGTTGGCATTGCTGGTTGAATCAAGGCCGAGACATTCCTCCCCAGGTTGACTCTCTCATTCCCCTTCAACCTTCGTCGATGGGTGCAAAGATCTTTAAGAAATTTGGCATAATGGGGAATTTTCTTGACTGCATCCAATAATGGAATATTAGCTTGAACTTTTTTAATTATATCCATTATTTCATTGTCAATCTCATTATCAAAGTTTTTCTTAGATTTAGAGAGTCTTTGAGGGAAAGGAAGAGTAATGGATTGTTCATTTGAATCATCAATGACTATTCGATTGCTATTTTTGTCTTGTTTTTCTTTACATGAAGTTTTTGAGGGTTGGGAAAGAGAGTTTTCATGAGGGGGACATACCTGCTGTGCATAATCAGTAAAAGGAGAAACTTCTTTACCACTATGAAGTGTAACTGCACATACATTACCTTTTTCCTTTGGATTGGCAATGGGTTGGGATGGTAGTTGTCCAAAACCTTGCATCTTAAGCTCATTGATGGTGTTTGCCAATTGCCCCACTTGGGTTCGTAGGTCTTGAATAGCTGATTGTGTGGTCTGTTGGAACTGAAGGTTCTGGGTTGCCATTTGCTTCACTATATCCTCAAGGATTGGTTTAGAATTGGGAGGATGAGGATTGTTTTGATATGTTGAAGGATAAGAAGGTTTCATACCTTGGCCTTGTTGATACCAATTTTGCTTGGGGTAGTTTCCTCCTTGTCGGTATTGTGGTTGTGCTTGCCACCCGGGGTTTGGATTTGGCCTGAATGGTTCTTGCTTGAAGGGAGGTGCTTGTTGGAATAGACGCCCTGGGAACACAGCTGCACAAGACTCAGATGAATCTTGAAGTTGTGGGCACTGGTCAGAAAAATGAGTGTTATCATAACAAATACCACAATGCAATGGAATAGAAGTAGAGTGTGAGTTACCTTGTGCTTGAGCTAATTGCCTTAGAAGGGTATGCATCTCATTAAGTTTAGTATCTACCTTTTGTTCTAGGGCTGAATGACTTACCTCATGAACTCCTCGGGTTGGTGCAATAGCTCGTGTACCAAATTGTTGTGCATTTTGAGCCATGTTGGCTATTAAGTCACGAGCGGCAGAAGGAGTTTTGTCAACTAGGGTACCACCAGCCGCAACATAAATCATTCCATGATCCATGGGGATAAGTCCCTCATAGAAGTATTGGATTAATAGTTTTTCACTAATCTGGTGGTGGGGGTAGCTTGAGAAAAGTCTCTTGAATCTCTCCCAGTATTCATGAAGGGTCTCTCCTTGTGATTGCCTAATTCCACAGATTTCTTTTCTAATTGATGCAGTTCAGGAGGAAGGGAAGAACTTCTCTAGAAAAAGTATTTTTAGGTCATTCCAGCCCCCAATTGTGGAAGGCAAATAGTATATCCAATCTTTGGCTACACCATCAAGGGAGAAAGGGAAGGCCCTAAACTTAATGAGGTCCTCAGACACATTTTGGGGTTTCATGGTGGAGCACACTATGTGAAACTACTTTAGATGTTTGTGAGGGTCCTCACCGGGAAGACCATGGAATTTTGGAATAAGGTGGATGAGACCTTATCTAAGCTCAAAGTTGGCTGCTTCCTCGGGATATTGGATGTACGCAGGTTGGTACTCCACATCAGGGGTAGTAAGTTCTTTTAAAGTTCGATTATTTGCAGCCATGTTTTCTTGGGTTTGATTGGGTTCAATTTTGGGTTGGTTTAGAACCACTTGAGGTTCTAAATGGGGTTCCACAATGTTACTTGACTGACCTTATCTAGATGCCTTGATTTTTGTGTGAAGTGACTTTTCGATTTCAGGATCAAATTCAAGTAGTGTTCCTTTACCAGATCTTGTCATGCAACAATGATGTCCAGTTTGATTGATTGATTGTTTGTTGTGTTTTTTTTGATTTAAGATGGATAAAAGAGAAACTTAAGAAGGGTGAAAGAAGAATAGAATTTTATACTATATAATTAGAGAGGGATATGGAGAAGAAGATAGAGATAGAGAGAGAGATAGAGATAAAGAACACACCAAAAACAACAAAAAATAAAGACAAAACCCAAAACAAAAAACAATCAAATGGGGGTGGGGTATTTAAAGGAGTACTAATTAATAAGTAAAATAAATAAATAAAATTAAATAAAGAAAAAAATGATCTTGCCTCCTCGACAATGGTTCCAAAATTTGATCGCGTTGTCGAGCGCGTCAAATTAGTTGTTTAATTTTGACTAGAATTTCTGCAGTATAGCAGCAACCCTAGGTCGTCTCTCGACGGAGCCTTAGATCATTAATTTGAAAATAGGGTTTTGATTATGAAAGTATAAGGTGAATTAGGTTTTGTGAAACTTTGGGGTTTTATGATTAATGATGAAAATAGAAAATGAAAACGATAAAACAAAGTAGAAATGAACAAGATTGATTAAGCGTGATCAACCCGGGGAAGTCTCGTGATGCTCATCCTTCATCACTTCAAGGGATGGGGTTATGATATCTTAATACCTGGTTTGTAACAACTATAACCAGAATGTTACTGAGTTTATACTAGGATACCTCCTAGGGTTCAGTCGAAAACACATAACGATTCACCAGACACCGCCGATGATTGGGTGATTTGTGTTCGACATCATAACCGAAACTCACCAAGGCAACACATGAAGAATTCGATGTGCTCTCTAGGTTTGCATGTTATTTCATTGTGATACCATGACATAAATTTACATGTCCTTGAAAGAGTTTTTTTGAGTTCTATTGACCAATATGAATCACACAAGCACCGCAATTGAAAGGGGGAAAAGAAAGTGGTGAACGGTGTGTGAAACATAACATGAATGGGTACCCCCAAACATGATCATATGAGTTGAGCATGACATACCAATACATAACTAAATAAAATAAGAATAGAGGATGAGGAAAAACAACATACAACCTGGAATTAAAGAAATATCATTCAAATTAATACAACTTTGAAGCTCGGGATTACATCACATTCCTCCCCGGGTGATCACAAGGGGTTTAGAAACCCATGGGAGGGGAAGAAGAAGAAGATGTTGAAGTAGCACCTCCCATAGCCTCCAGAACATCTAGGTATGTTGATAAGACTCCTTGGGGACTCCAAAATGGCAGCACCTTTCCTCTTGGCCGAAATTACAAATGGGGAGCCCAAGGTGCCATTTTATAGGAAAATTGGAAAGTGGTTTTAGGCACACAGATTTCTTCAATCCACTTGTACCACGTGTTTCGGCATTCAGACAGTCTTATCTCACTTTGGAGAAAATAAAAAAGTTGTATCCCTACCTCTTTAATATCTCTACCGAAAGTTTGGAACCCTTTGGACAACTACAGCTCAAGATATTGATAAAATAAAGAACACCGCATTTGACTTGGTCCAAATTCGGTGGCTTGGACAGATCAGTTCAGATGGGCCCCATAGAAGCCGAATAAGAATTGGGTTCCTTAATATTAAATGTAGCCTATTAAATTTTTGACAGACTCACAAAATTTCAGCCCATTTGGATGCACATATTTCGTGTACTATGAAAATCAGTGGACAGATGTCCATGGATCTATGCAATTTTGACCCATTTTTCTTCCACTTCATCAAAGGCCCTCCAAATCACCTCCACCTACATTGAAACAATAAAAAAAAGTAATATTGCCCATTATAATATTGATTAAAATTAATTGATTTATTCAAACATGAAGTGAAATTTGTTATTATATTTGGAATATTCATTACAAAACTAGTTTAAAACTGCGGTGTAAGGGTGGAATAAAACAGTGAATTGTGGTATGATCAGACCTTACAGTATCTTCATCATCTCCTCAAAATTGAAAAGAGGCCTTGAATTTGTTTCCATCCTATCATCTTAGAAACAGGTCCTCAAGAAGTTATGTTGTTCCTACAAAAACAAATTCAACTCTTCCAATTTGTCTCGCTACTGCAAAGTATATTCCCACCCCATGGATAAATTACATGACTCCTGGATCCGTCAGTTGAGGTCAAAATAATGACAAAATCAAGACATACAAATCACAAGAGGATTGGACATAGGTAGATGAAATCATTATATAGAACTCCAGATATGCACAGATGAATATAAATTGAATAGATTCAATCATACAGGTGTAAGTGATTTGAAAGGACTGCCACATGCATATAGAAATGGACTAAAAAACATTGGAAAAGTATGATTGTGACTTGTTCTGACCTATAAAATTTGATGTTTTGATACAACCAAACATCAACTTTACCAAAAAGCTTCATACCCGATTTTTCCCCTCAAACCAGATTCCCAAATAGCACCTAAAAGAACAGGAACATCGACATATAAGATTCTCATTTTGTTGGACCCATACAACTGGATCGTTAGAGCAACCATAACTAAATTACTGATTTTCTTATAGAACACATATTCTTTATCATGTACAGTTACATGATAGCAAGAAAGGATTATGTCGTGTTGATAATTGTCTTTGCTTAAAGGATGTGAGGAAATTCATTATCTGGAAGCAATAGTATTCCACATGACATTCTTATTTCAATATAGGTCAGTGGCATTTCCTTTGTTCAAAATAGCAACATCACCAGTTCCCTGCTAAAAAAAATATATATATTCATTAATATACCAATTGTTAGGTATACTAATCGTTAACTAAAACATTTATGTACATATACATGTGTGAAAGGGGCATCGTTTAGAAGCATTTTTGTTGTTGTAGTATAAAGTTAATTCCATAAAAAATCAGAAAAGCCTTACCCCGTAATGAAATCCCTTACCATGCCATAACCGATATGCTTCTTGCCTGCGATGTGAGATTGAGTTCTCTCAGTAGCATCATTTCCCACAAGAAAAGATCCACGAATCTCACAAAGATCTATCATTTTCTCTAGAGAAAGCATCAACACTTTGTCAGTCTACGGTTGCTAAATCAACAGTTTTTTCTCAGCATTAAGCACCTACACATTTCTCAGTCGTTGCTATGCTGCATCCACTGTTCCTGCTTCTCAAAGTTCCTCTACTTGTTCCAGGAGGTTCTTGATTTTTTCCTCTAGCACAGATTTCTGGAGAGAGGTCATTTCTTAGTTTTTCCTTTTACAAATCTAAAACCACATTCCACAAATCAGTTCAAAAATTGTTGAATTGCAATGAATAGATGAAAAATGTAAAGAAATGTACATGAGTATCATTTTATTAACACCAAATTAGTGAAAAAGAGAAGTGATTGTCTTGAATTTTCATATTGAAATCAGTCACATCCATGCACAAATTAGTTAAAAATATGTTAAAATTGCAGCATTAGTGATAGATAATAATGATAAGTAGTTAAAAATATGTTAAAATTATAGCTTTAGTGATAAATAATAATGAAAAGGAATAAAAAATAAGAACATGTATCATAAATTATAAATGAAAATGAATGAAAAGGAAAAACATGATGTAAAAAGATATAAAAAGGATAAAATTCTGTACATTCATTTATCAGCAAAAAGGATAAAATTATGGCTTATATGTGCTGTTATAGGTTTTATATATACTATATTAATAGTAGAGTTAAATATGGAAGTATAAATGTAACATATAATTTGAACACAATAGAGTCGATAATGTTTTTCTATTACCTTGCAATTGTAGCATCACATTTCAGTAAATTTTGTTAGTTTTTTTGTTTATTTTTCCTTCAAATGGGGATACACATCATTGACTTGGCTTATTGTTGTCGCAGTATCTCTAGAGTTTTTAACATTTAGTTGGACTGCATCATCATCATCAAACTCACCCAACATATTTTTTTACATCAACAAATGACTTCAATTAATAAGTAGAAAAAATGTTGATAAATGTAATCATTAAAGCGATAATATGATGTTTACCAATTTGAAATGAGAAGAACAAATGCAGTTTGTTTTAATGATACAGTCAATGTAAATCAAAGTGAAAAAAATAATTAATGTCCACTCCAATGATGTAATGAAAATAAAAGACAATGAAGATAAATATCCTAATACCTTAGTGGAGAAAAAATTTGTAGTTTCTGTAACAAATCCAATGTCATTGTTGCGGCTGACTCCTAAACATCCAATGCAACTGAGATATTATAAAACAACACTATATTAGATTTACATAACTAATCATACCAAATAAATGAATGATAATAAATATTAGCAGTTTCGTTAAGCCTATAAAGGAGAATTACAAACATGCAACCACATAATGTTGCATGGTTAAACATTCTAGGTATATGTACATATATTGAAATGACACCTAAAAAAGGCTACATATTGCATGTTATAACAAAGACATATTGAAACTGCATATTAATGTTTGGGAACCATAACAAAATAATATGTAGGAAATTTAATTTTGTACATTAATTTCTATTAAATAATACCATTCAAGAGATATTAAAAAATACATGAGGAACGAAACTAATTACATCTATAAGACAACCATTTTTTTAACTGAAAGAATGAAGATACTATAGTGAAAAGAAATAAAAAAACCCTAGATAGTAAAGTAACCAATGATGGTTGTATTCCTCTCAAAATATCCATGTTGATATGTATGAATGTTTTCATCTGACACCAAATTTTTAAACCATCACCAACCTTTTTGGTAATATATTAATAATCACGTGTGTTGTGGCATGGCTGCATACACACCTGTGAACTTCCACATAACTGGAGCTACTGAAATCATTTTATATGATGTTGAAAATAGGTTGGTCCATAACTACCTTAACTACATGATTGTTATGCTAGATTAGCTCAATTATTGTTCCAAGTTGAAGGGGGGTGTTAGTAGTGTTGATCTGCATGTTTTTCTAATCATTTCTGCTACAAAAGTAGGAGAAATAATGCTTGTGACATGGCTGAAAACATGATTGGAAATATTGGAGGGATACAGAGAGACACGAGTTTCTACGTTTTTGGAGGTTGGATATCTTTTTTGGGGTGATGCAAAATCATAGCTGGGTGACACTTATGAAGAAGTCACCCAACTTTAGTATATATAGTTGAAGTTGATTTCATAGGGGGTTTGAACCCGTGCCTTCTCATCCAACTTTCAGTATGGACCACTGGTGGGATGATCACCCGTCTTGTTCATCTTCAAATGTCAATGAGGGTTTTATTCCATTCACTCCCCTAAAGAGTTTCCTCCATTCCCTTTTATCTTGATTGGCCCCATGGTCCCATCATAAATCAAAGGGGTTTGTATTCTGATTTCCCTCCTAGAGTTCAATGAATCATTGGATCTCATTAATCTCTTTCTAGTGGATCACATTTTTCATAATCGATGTTTGTTGGTTTCCTTTGATATAATGGTTAATATATTTTGGGTTTTGAATAATCGTGTGATTGGTGGGTTGCTGACCTCAAGGCACATGATGCTACACTTGGAAGATGCAGGCAGTCTGGATATTAAATAGTTAAAAGCCTAATGGCACATCAATGGAAACTACATCTCCATATTAAGATGGATATATAAGTTTTATATGAGGTGAGACCCCTCTGTTTAACCCATCTGGTTTTTCGTTCCAGGTTTTTCGCTCCCTTTTCAGAATCCAACTATTTTAAAATCTCTAGGAAATCCTATGGTTTTTTTCAAATTGATATTATATCATTATCTTGGCGTCATCAAGTTGCCCCACAAATATATGTCGAATTGAATATATCAAATAAACCTATTGAAACAATTTTCTTATGTCAAGAGTGGATCCACTATACATGTTTACAGGTAATTCAGATCCACAACATCAACCTCTAGTTGTATGAGGGGAGATGTAGTTTGTATATTTTAGGAATAAACTATCAAACTATGATTTTGAGTCTTGGATGCATCGAGGTAGTCCATGAAGGAGAATATACCTTTGTTATAGATGCTACGGTGTAAGATACTGATGCAAAAACCAGTTACTACAACATGTGTGTTGTGACATTGCTGCAAAAAACTTCATTAATATTTTTTTTACTACTGATCAAAATTTCAACTGAATTTTCATTCTGAAACAAAAAAATCAAAATAGAATACATGTTAATAAGTGGATAAATAGAGAAGAAACCTCCATGGCAGAATAACCAATGATCATCATCATCCAGTGAACAAAACTCAAGTGGGTGTGATCAATCATAGAACGACTCATCTGCAATAACCAATGATCAATATCATCCATTGAACAAATGTTATTGGAATTCATTTACAAAGATTGTAAAAGCAAATGTCTGCATTATCTGCATACCATCATTCTCCTCGACATTATAATCATCTTTATCTTCGTCAAAATCAATCTTCTACATCAAAACAATTAGGAACAAAATCAAATGTTTGGCCCAATACCAAGTCTTGGGGAAAGCTCGATTGATATTCAGTGAGAACCTGATTATAATCAGTAATATATTTTTTAAATTACTTTCCATTGCAAACCAAACACATATTTTGACATTTTTTTCTATCAATTCCTGCAACCGACTTCCACCCAACAAAATAGGACCTTAGTCCAGACATTTAAAAAATGTGAGAAAACAGACAACAATATTGAATGACCACCTTTAAAATATAAAAAACGATTAAAGAAAATAACCACGATAGGATATGTAATTTCATTAAAATGCTTAAAAACTGGAAAATCTGGGTATACCAAACATGTTTGGAAAGTTCAATTTCATTCAGAATAAAGTAACAGTAAATCAAAGACAATGCAAGCAGTAAATTTTAAAAATGCCAAAGACAACCTTGCATGCTGAAAAAACACATTTGAAATTTAACTTGGATAGTGCGAAATTTACAAAGATATGGAAATTCATTCAAATGCTTAAAAATTGGAAAAACTTGGTTTAGAAAACATGTTCAGAATGTTCAGTTTAAGTCAGCATAAAATAACAGTTAATCAAAGGAAATGCAAGCAATAAGTTTTGAAAATGAAAAAGGCAACCTTGCACGCTAAAAGAACACATTAGTAATTGAGCATTTATGCAGAGGTAAAAACAACCAAAACCTGTCATACCTGCCCATTTAAGTTAATTTCAAGTATTGCCAAGTCAAACTGAAGAAGCACATTATTATCGTTGTATCATTAACCCCTTGTGTTGTAAACAATATAAAATTGTTGAGTCCTTAACCATAAATCAATTCAATATGGAGAATTGGTTGGTAAAAGAAAACACCAGGATCAACCAAACATGACCTTGGTCCAATGAAATTTCGAAAATGGGGCAAAGCAGACACCAATAATGAATGACCACATTTCAAATATAAAAAACTGATTAAAGAAAATAACCACGATGGTTAGAAATTCAAAAAGATTATTAATTTCACTAAAATACATAAAATCTGCAAAAACTGGGTTTACCAAACATCTTCAGCAAGTTCAATTTAAGCCAACATAAAATAACAAAAAAACCTAAGGAAATGCGAGCATTAAATTTTGAAAATGAAAAAGAAAACCGTGAACACTAGAAATTGGACATTTATGCAAAGCTAAAAACAACCAAAACAACTCATACATGCCCATTGAAGTCTAATTTAAGTATTATTAAGTCAAACTCAAGAAGCAAAAGATTATTTCTATATTATTAACCCATTGTGTTTTAAACAATATAAATTTTTTTAGTCGTTACTTGTAAATCAAATCGAGATGAAGTATTAGTTGGTAAAATAATAATAGGATCAACCAAAAAGGATGATGGTCCAATGAAATTTTAAAAATATGGGAAAACAGACAACAAAAATGAATGACCGCCTTACAGATCTAAAAAACGATTAAAGAAAATAACCTGGATAGTTCGAAATTTACAAAGATATGCAAATTAATTAAAATGCATAAAAACTAAAAAATATGGGAATACCAAACATGTTCAACTAGTTAAATTTAAGACAGAAAAGAATAACAAAAAACCTAAGGAAATGGAGCATTAAGTTTTGAGAATGAAGGAAACCTTTCTCGCTGAAAAAAAAACATTAGAAATTGAACATTTATGTACAGGCAAAAACAACCAAAACAACTCATACCTACCCATTGAAGCCAAATTCAAGTACTGTCAAGTCAAACTCAAGAAGTATGTGATTATCAATGTATCATTAACCCCTTGAGTTGTAAACAATATAAAATTGATGAGTCCTTAACCATAAATCAAATCGAGATGAAGAATTAGTTAGTAAAAAAACAACAGGATCAAACCTCTTAAAATATTATGAAAACTTGTTCTTCAAAAACATGTTCTTCGATGTGAAATCTTATTCTTCGATACGAACCCATCTCCTAAAATCAATAGATTTCACATATCAGAAACCAAAAAATGGAAAAAATCCTAGAAAGTTGACATCAGAGAACAAACGAATCAAAAAATATAGTATGCATTTACACATAACACTAGGAATAAAGCGAAGACCAGTTTATTGTAGAATAAATCTAAAAAAAATACACAGTCAAGAGGATTGAAGGAGCATACATAGGAAGCGGTGATATTCCCAGTAAGTTGACTATGTATGTAATTAAACACGTAATTAAACACGTTTATAGAAATAGAACTGACAAATATGCATGATAGAAATAGGGACAGTTATGTATTGAATAAAATAATTTTTGCTTAATAGTGCTATACAGAATAATGTGGTGGAGCAAAAAGATATGAAAGCTTGTACAAAATGCAGATGTTTAAACAGACATGAAGAAGTTGACTCAGTTTTTCTAAATCAGAGAATCATATATGTAGTTGAAACTGTTGGAAAATTCTTATGAAATAGGGTATAATAAATATTGGATACACATGAAAAATTCTTAATATTTAAAGTGTAGTCAAGTTTGGAAGAAAAAATTACTGTATACAGATTGAGCAGAAGAGATGGCTACTGCAAATGACGGTGTAGAGGTCGACTGTGAAGAAATTTCTAAATATTATGTGGGAGTACATAGCCAGGGCTATTCTGCAGGAAAAGTTGGATGCAGTGAAATTGTATTGGTTGTTATCGAAATAATTCGAAGGAATTACCTGGAGCAAGACGCCAGCTGTAATATTCAGGAGCCGTAGGAGGTGATGAGGTGAATCGCGAGTAGGATCCCAAGTATGAGAGGGGCAGAGTCGCGAGAAGGAGGCCGACTCTGTAATTGTGGGATTTGTAGTAAGAGGGGACATCAATGTTGTGTGGGAACCATAGGAGCAACGGAGGAAATACCTTGCATAGGCGGGTATGGAAGGAGGGAATGAAAAGCGATAGAGATTTTGTTACCGAAATCGCTTGAAGGAGATAGTTGTAGCCCGACGTAGGCAGTGATATGCGTCAACAGTAGGACATCCGAGGAATCATGAGCAGGAACCCAAATAGAGGAGGCTTGTGGTAGGAAAGCCCAACCAGTCGTTTAATAGATCTGAACGAACTTACGAGCCAGAGATAATTGGAAGTAAATCACAACTGGGAAAAGGTACACGATAGAGAGGTGAGGTCAAACCATGAGAAGAAGCAAGATAGAGTAGGAGCACGTCAGACTGCTGGGAAACTGGGGGGAGGAGGACGACATCGGCGAGGGTTTCAGGGTAACCCTAAGTCACAAAGAGGTGAAATCAGAGCGGGTGCGGGATACGAAACACGGTGGAAAGGTGACTTGAATCCAGGAGAAGGAGCAACTTGGAGAAGAAGGATGACAGAGTGCAATGTAACTGGGAGAATGAACACTACGACGACAGGGATTTGCGAGGATTGTAGGTCACAATGAGGTGAAACCCGAGCGGGAGCGGGAGCGGGAGCGAGAGTGAGAGGGAGAGAATGGAAGAGAATGAGAGTAGAGGAGGGGCGTGGTGGCACGGAGGAACGACACGTAAGGAAAAAAGGACGTGGAAAATTGGAAGGGTGACACATGTTAGGGGAGAAAGCCAGGATTAGAATATATAGTAGATTAGTAATAATTATTAATAAATACTAATAAATATTAATAAATAGTAATAAATAATAATAAATAGTAATAAATAGTAATAAATAGTAATAAATAGTAATAATTAGAAATAACTAGGAATAATTAATAAAAACTAGTAATAACTAGTAATAACTAGTAATAATTAGTAATGATTATGAATGATTATTAATAAATAGTAATAAATAGTAATAAATAGCAATAAATAGAAATAAATAGTAATAAATAGTAATAATTAGTAATAATTAGTAATAATTAGAGGCAATTACCACTAATTAATGACAATTGATAATAATTAGTAATAATTAGTAATAATTAGTAATAAATAATAATAAATAGAAATAATTAGCAATAAATAATAATAAATAGTAATAATTAATAATAATTAGGAATAATTAGTGATAATTAGTGACAATTAGTGATACTTAGGAATACTTAGGAATAATTAGTAATAAAAAATAATAATTAGTAATAATTAGTAACAATTAAGAATAAATAAGAATAAATAGTAATAATTAGTGACAATTAGTAATAATTAGCAATAATTAATAATAATTAGTAATAAATAGTAATAAATAGTAATAAATAGTAATAAATAGTAACAATTAGCGGTGATTAGAAACAATTAGCAGAAATTAGAGTAATAATGAGTAATAATTAGTTATAAACAGTAATAAATAATAATAAAATGTAATAAATAGTAATAAATAGTAATAATTAGTGATAATTTGTAATAATTGGTGGTAATTAGTAATAATTAGTAATAATTAGTAATAATTAGTGAAAATTAGTAATAATTAGCGATAATTAGTAATAATTAGCTGCAATTAGTGGCAATTAGTAAAAATTAGCGGTAATTAGCAGTAATTATGAATAATTAGGAAATGTGTCAAGAATGAAAACAACCACTAAGAAAAGGTGAATTCCTATTACTTATTTAATTAATTTTATCATCATTTTATCTACTATTTGTAAGTTAATTTTCTTATCATTTTCATCTAATACTTATTTAGTTTTTTTTCATAGATCTTTTGGGAAGTCATATTTTTCTTTTAACCATCTGCAACAAACCACAAATAGATAAAATGATTCTTTCTGCTAATGTAACCACGTTTTCCATATTCATTGTATTTCTTTTTCAAACTACCAATACTGCATATTGATTCAATGTTGTTAGCCGAAAAACCTTTATTGTTGTTGAAAGTTAGGAGGGGAGAGGAAACTCATGTGTCCATTGTGGTGACTTCTCGTGATATAATGGGCACATGAACTTTGTTTTCTCTTCTGACTTTCAACAATGAGAAAAAGAATTCAGCTAAGAACATCGATCCAATATGCAGTGTTGACAGTTCGACATATAAAGACAATGAAAATGTGGTTACATTAGTAGTTAGGATTATTTTGAGACTTTGGGATGTGTAAGAATCAACTGCACCTCAATCCGACACACGGTGTGACCGGTATATACCAAAGCATGCAAAATGTGACGTGTTGATGATAATAGCAGCAGTAGAAAGAGGAGAAGATGCATTGATGACTGGACATGGTTGACATAAACTAGTTTCATCATCCGATGATTGTAAAATATATGATTTATACCTTTTTATTAAATCATAGAATTTTCAATCTTAAGGCACTACAGGAAAAATGGCTTTTTGCGACGGGTTATTTGCGACGGGAATAAATCCCGTCGCAAATAGTCCCATTAGAAACTTATTTGCGACGGGGGCATTTTCCCGTCGCAAATAACTAGTTATTTGCGACGGTAAAATCTCACCCGTCGCAAAAGGCTTGGCGCGCATAGCGCGCCAAACCGCGGGAAAGGTATTTGCGACGGGTGGTTACCACCCGTCGCAAATAGCCGGCGGCGGTAAAAACTATTTGCGACGGGAATATACCCCCGTCGCAAATAGTGTGTCGGCAAGTTGTTATTTGCGACGGGACCCGTCGCAAATAACTATTTAACCGTTGACCGTGATAAATGCGGGTTAAAGTATTTGCGACGGGTATACCCGTCGCAAATAGTCCCGTCGCAAATAATCTAACCTATAAATACCCCCATCCGTTTTTTTTTCATTCATTCTCAACTTCTCTCAAAACTGTTTACAGCTTATTAAGTTTAATTTTTTTTGCAGAGTTGATATTGAAGTCTTCAACAATTATCGGAGATCAACTTCAAATCCATTTTAAAGGTACTTATGTTATTTTTAATTTAATATTTTTTTTATTTTTTTTATTAGTTTTAATTATTTTTAATTAGTTTTAATTAGTTTTAATTAGTTTTAATTAGTTGTAATTTAATTATGTTTATATTGTTTTGTTATTTAATAAATTTAAGTTATTAGTATTCATAGTTAATGGTAATTAGGTGTAATTAATAATAATTAGAAATAATTAATAATGATTAGGAATAATTAATAATAATTAGTAATAATTAGGAATAATTATAGTTATATATATATATAGTTATATATATTTATAGTTATATTTATTCGTATATTAATATAGATTTATATTAATATAAATATATTTGGTTATATGAATATATATATATATATATATATATATATTTATTCATATATTAATATATATATTTATTCGTATATTAATATATATTTATTCTATTTATATATATATATATGTAGTTATAAGTTTTTATTCGTATATTTATTTGTATATTAATTAATATATATTTATAAGCTTAGTTTTAAATAAATTTATAAAATATGTGTTTTTATGTGTATTTATAAATAAATAAATAAATAAATACATATATACAATACAGACACACACACATACACATACACACACACACACACATATATATATATGTATAGTTATGAATGAATACATAGAAATGAGGGGGTGAAAATCCTCTGCGAATGTTAAAACGACTATAACTTCTAATCCGTAAGTCCGTTTCAACTCCACAACCAGTCAAATCGAAGAACATGAAACGATCTTCGATATGATATGCAGTACAGTCCAAACGGACATCCGGATCGGAAGTTATAGTCGTTTGAATGTTAAAAGGACCATAACTTCTAATCCATGAGTCCGTTTCAGCTCCACAATCAGTCAAATTGAAGAACATTAAAATATCTTCGACATGATATATGGTATAGGTTTATCGGACATCGGGATCAGAAGTTATAGCTGTTTGAACGGTGAAAAACCGGGGTGCCCCGACTAAAAACTCAGTTTTGGAGGCCTTCGGGGCCTTTTTGGGCCTCGAAAAAACCTTGGACGGGTTCTACCCGTCCATAGGGCTGTAGAGCTCTTCGCAAGCTTCGATTTGATATGCTGTAGAGCTCAAACGGAGTCCCGGATCAAAAGTTATGGCCATTTGAAGTTTGGGTTTCATTTTCTTCTTATTTTCCATCTTTCATTAATTTTTTTATTTTTTTTATATTCAAAGAGTTATTAAATGACTATTAATTGATAAAAATTAGGTAATTATTAATTAAAAATATTTTTTAATTTATTTTATAACCCTCTTTTACTAAACATCTTATAAATTAATGTTATATTTCCATAGATCCTTTCTAAAACGTATTTATAAAATAAATATTATATTTATATCAATATAAATACGTTTATTAATTTATATATTAATAAATATTTTTTTAATATTTTTTAAATTTTTTTTATTTTTTTTATTATTATTTGCGACGGGAATATATTCCCGTCGCAAATAGTTGATTCGAGGCAACTATTTGCGACGGGAAAAGGCCCGTCGCAAAAACTTATTTGCGACGGGCCCGTCGCAAAAGTTTTTTTAAAAAAAACCACAAAACTATTTGCGACGGGCCCTTTTCCCGTCGCAAATAAGTGTTTTTGCGACGGGCCCGTCGCAAAATTTTTTTGTTGCGACGGCGTTTTCCGCAACGGGCGATTTGCGACGGAGCCCCGTCGCAAAAGGCTATTTGCGACGGGATCCCGTCGCAAATGACCCGTCGCAAATGCCTATATTTCCTGTAGTGAGGGGATTATAAATGACCAATTTATGCCAACCATGTCCAATTTTATCATTAGGTCACCAGAACCGGGGCATACATAAGATGTGTCGATGACAACAACAACAACAATAAAATGAGAAGATGCGTTGATGAATGGACATGGTTGTCATAAATTGGTGGAATGAAAAATTTGGACATGGTTGATATAAATTGGTTTCATCATCCGATGATTGTAAAATCTATAATTTATACCTTTTTAGTAAATCATAGAATTTTCAATCTTAAGGTGATTAGAAATAACCAATTTGTATCTATAACGTCCCGGTTCCGGGTGCCGCCCAATGGTGCCCCGAACCCGGTTGGTCACATGACCTCAAGTGCATTTCCCCAAATGGTAGAGGCTACCGATTAGCAGTGAGGGCCACAATCTAATAGTGGAGAAACCATGTCCTCATTGATAGAGTATACATAATGGAATAGAAAATAGTAAACAAAAATGGAAGCAGTAATACAATATAACAATAGTAAATAGCGGAAAACTGATATTAATACAACAAATAGAGCATATATAAATGATGCATGTCACATGTATTTAGGAAAGCAGCCAAACAAGTCACAATACTGGAAATACAATACAATCCAAAACAAAAGGGAAACAAGTAACTCCAATAGCATCACAAGCCTCAGCTTGGTCTCATGCTCTCCAACTCCAACAACAATCAAGTACCTGATGAAGAAGGGCGACTGCCCCTATCTATACCTGCAACCATATAATATGTTTGGTTCCAAAAGCATGACCCAAATAGGGTGTGAGATGAATCCCAGTAGGCAACCACCAAAATATATGTGCCTAAATATCAGTGAATATATAATAGGTAATATACAGAAATGAAGCAATAAACTATGAAGTACTCAACAGAAAACAATCCTACATTTTTCAATTACTTTCATTTACATTTATTAATTATTAAACTGTTGAATAATGAAATCCCAAGATCTATCCTAAGATCTGTATCCCTTTATGTAATAATAACAAAACATATGTATCAAAAGACCATCTCAACAAGCAAGTAAGTCTGAGTCCAAGCTTGTGATTTGGCTTGGCAGACTCGTCACAATAATTCAATCATTCATAAGCAACCCTCTGAGAAAGTTCTCACAGCCTAACCCCTCTGGTCTGACCTATCATCAAAATATTTACAAATGACCACCTAGGCAGCTCTCATAGTCAATAACCCCTTGGTCTATATTAGCAATAATAAACTATAATGATCACCTGTCAACTCTCATAATCAATTACCTAGGGTCCAAAATCCATTTAATAACAACCCTCTAGGTAGCTCTCATAGTCTAACCCCTCTGGTCTATTACCACCCTACAACTCTCACAGTCAATACCTTTGGGTCAACATAACAACAATTCATACATAAATGACCCTACCCCGGGAAGCTCTCATAGTCAAATTCCCCTTGGTCAAACTTTCACAATGCGTACCACATACATCTCACATAATCAGTAACTCCATCCTAACAAAACAAGGCATGTAAAACAAGGCAAGCCTACAGGCATCCTAGACCCAACGACCAAAAACAAAAAAATAAGGGAACACACCCATGGGGTGTCCCATAACAAGGTATCTAACCTTATGCATAAGCAATAACCCTTTCTCAATCAAACTAACCATAACAGATATTAACCAGGGTTAAATTCCAATCACACAATACCCCAAATGTGGGTATGCAACACTTTTAGCACATATAATCCAAAGATAAACAATGAAAGTCACAAACCACCTACCTTGATGTAGTACGATCAACACTCTTGAACGTCGAACCTTGAATCATCCTAAAATGGCATGGATCTAAAAAAAGGTGAAAAATATTAAACCGTAAAATACTCATGAGAGAGGAGGAATCAGGAAGAGAGGATTTAAGGGAAGATAGAACTCACCAGTGGGAATCCAACGCAACTGGTGGTGTCTCAATCAGAGCTCAGAAAGAGAATTGGGAGGGGTTCAGAGTTCTTCGGCATTTTGTCTCTCTCCTGTACGAAACACGAGGAGAAGATGAGTGTTCTGGATGTGGGATGCGACCCCGCACCGATTTATCAAATAAAAAGAAAAGTACACGACATGTTCATTTAATGTACACGCTATGTATTAGCCTCAACCGACCCCCACTTTAGGTGATATGCTAGGTCACCTACACGGCCATGCAATCAGCTATTACACGACCAATACACGGCTATACACGGAAACTGGGTACATGATGTGTACTCAAAAGCACATGATGTGTACCTATAAAATTTCCATTTCTTCCTTTTTCCTCAAAACAACCCAAAATAAAGATCTATACCTGAAATGAAGATATGGGTTCTTACAAACTTCCCCCCTTAAAGAAATTCATCCCCAAATTTCCCTTTTAAGGGTGGTGAAGAAGAAACTTTAAACAACTCTAACCACTGTGATCGTACGTCGGTCTCCCTCTCCCAAGTCTCGTCCTATACTCACCCGTGCTGCCATAACACCCATACTATAGGAACAAATCAGCCACATAGAACCTTCGTGCTGGGATCCATAATCCAAATAGGGTGCTCCTTGAATGATTCATCCACCTCCAACTCAACCTCCTCAGATTAAAAAACATGAGACAGGTCCGAAAAGTAACATTGTAGCTGAGAAACATGGAAGACATCATGCATAGATCGGTACCTTTGAGGTAACTGCAACCAATAAACAACTATCCCGACTCTCTAAAAAACCTCAAATGGCCCAACGTATCTTAGTGAAAGATTCCCCTATCTCATAATCCTCAGGTTTCCCAACCTCAGTGTGACACGTAAGAAAGCTTGATCTCTGACCTCGAACTCTAGATGTCGTCTCTGTCGATCATCAAAAGATTTTTGGTGAGATTATGTAGTATCCATCCTATTTAGAATCAACTCCACCTGCTCGGTGGTCTCCTGGAAAAGACGAGGTCCTAGCATAACTGCCTCTCTTGCCTCCAACCAACATAAAGGTGATCAACACAACCTACTGTACAAAGCCTCATAAGGTGTCATCTGAATCGTTGCCTTAAAACTGTTATTGTAGGAAAATTCACTAGGGGTATGTGTCTCTCCCATAATCCCCCAAAATCTAGGATTCATGATCGCAACATGTCCTCCAAAACCTGAATTGTGCACTCAGACTGACAATCTTTATGGGGATGCTAAGTTTTACTCAGAAGTACCTTTGCACCCAAATCCCTTTGTAGTTCCTACCAGACATGAGAAGTAAACTAAGCATCCCTGTCAGAAACGATAGAGCGTGGAACCCCATGAAAATGTACAATCTCTCGGATGTACAACCTTCGAAGATAATTAACACTAAAGGTTTCCTTAATTGGCAGGAAGTGTGAAACCTTTGTGAGCCTTTCGATAACAACCCAAACTGCATCATTCCCTTGACACAACCTCAGTAAACCTGTTACAAAATCCATCGTGACATCATTCCACTTCCACTCAGGAATGGGTAACTACTATAAAAGACCTTCCAGTTGTTGATTCTCTACATTCACACGCTGACAGGTGGAACATATCATGAAAAAACTATCTACATCCCTCTTTATTCCTAGACACCAATACTGATAGTGTAGATCTTGATACATCTTGGTGACAATAGGATGAACTGCCCATGCTGAGGCATGAAAATCTCACATAAACTCTTCACGTATGTCTGCTGACACCCATACACATCCATAAAAACACAAGACCTCATTATCACCCATAGTCCACCCAGGAGTAGGGTCCTCACCTAACACAATCTTCCATAGGAATAGGCCTTCAGAATCTGATAGCTGCCACATTCGTACCCGATTCAGAAGAGTAGAGGTAACAACTATAGAAGAAATAAACATCTGCCCTTGTCTGTCGTGCACCTCCAAATGAATCTTAGAGAACAAAGTCATAAGTTACCACTCACTGCTGGCCTCCTGAACTTCCTATATCTAAGTCCTCCTGCTCAACGTATCAGCCGCTGCATTTCCTTTCCCAGGGGTATCGCCAAAAACAACCCGGTCTCTCCAGACTTTTACCTCATAATCCCCCAATCGGGAATCCTCCACTTACTGCACCAAAGATGATTTTATTATCATATGGAAAAGAAAAACTCTACCCACAACCTCTCCCATATCAATATGCATCACTAAGAGTTCTTCTATTAATCTCTATGAATCCCTATATTCACGCATTGCATCACCATGTGACTTCCTGCTCAACGCATCTGCTATAAAATTTCCATTTCCTGGCGTATAAAAAATATCAAAATCATAATACTATAAGAATTCCATCCACTGATGCTAATACAATTTCAAGTCATGCTGGGAGAAGACATACCTCGGGATCTTATGGTCAGTAAAAACTACAAAATTCTTTTTGATGAGGTAATTTCTCACAACTTAAAAGAAAACACCACTACCGCCAACCCGAGATCATGGGTGGAATAGTTACGCTCATGGGGATGTAACTGATAAGACCCATAACAAACAAATGATCTCCACTATATTAGAACACATGCCAGGACAAGACATGAAGCATTACAAAAAACCTCAAACTGAACCCCTTATGTTGAAAAACAAAGAACTGGAGAGCTGACTAACTTCTCCTTCACGTACTGAAAAGCTACCCGACACTGGTCAGTCCACAAGAACGCCTGATCCTTTCTGGTCAAAGTTTTCAGAGGAGTCACAACCTAAGAAAAATCAGCTATGAACCTCTTGTAATAGCCCACAAGACCAAAGAAACTCTGCACCTCTTCCAATGTCTTGGGGGATGCCCAATAAAAAACCACATCTATCTTCGAAGGATCCACATCTACTCCCTATTGGGATACCACATTCCACAAGAAATGGACTTTGTAAACCCAAAATTCACACCTCAAAAACTTCCTGAACAACTTATCACAATGAAGAACTCCCAAAACAGAACGAAGATTCTCTGTATACTCC
Organism: Viscum album; assembly: GCA_963277665.1. Lineage (NCBI taxonomy): Eukaryota > Viridiplantae > Streptophyta > Magnoliopsida > Santalales > Viscaceae > Viscum > Viscum album. Next base: position 1,331,016,245 of record OY728156.1, read on the forward strand.
TCCCCTGACATGGATTACATAAGGATGTCGTCAATGAAAACCACCACAAAATTATCCAAGAACTCTATGAAAACTTCATTCATCAACCCCATGAACATAGCTGGAGAATTTTCCACATTTAATGACATCAAAATGAACTCATAATTCCCATGATGACAATGAAAAGTAGTATTCTGAATATCCTTATCCTTCACTCATATATGATGATATCCAAACCGAAAATTGATATTTGAGAACCAAATTGATCCTCTCATCTAATTGAATTAATCATCAATCTGCAGAAGAGGATAATGGTTCTTCACCGTCACTTAGTTCAAGCGATGATAATCGATGAAAATATATAAACTGCCATTAACCTTCTTTAGGAACAAAACTGGTGCAACCCAAGGCGACACACTCAGCTGAACAAAACCACACTGCAAGAGATCATCGAGCTATGATCATAGCTCTCTGAACTCAGAAGGCACCATCCTATATGGAGACATTTAGACAGGAGACATGCCTAGCTGTATCTCGATCCCAAACTCGATCTCCTATTGAGGGGGTAAGGCTGCAACCTCCTCTAGAATTACACCAGGATACTCTCACACAACCATGGAAACATCAAATGCTGAACCTATAATGAGATAAACATCAACTTGACCATCAAAGAAGTCAAGGACAAAACACACCTTTGACCCATCTGTGGGTCTTGTTCACCAACAAACACCACTGGTTCTATATCAACATCATAAAATATAACCTGACTCCCGAATCAATCCATGATAACTTGCACTGAATACAACCAATACATGCTGAGGATGATGTTATATGGCTATATCCATAAACATAGTAAATCTCCCCAAGAGCGTTACTTCCCTAGCATTATATCATAGTCTCTATATACTTCAAACAAGCTAGCTCAACCTCCAACTGACGTAGTCAATGCCAAGGGAACTAGAAGCCTCTATACCTCAAGTCCTAAAGCATGGATGGGGGTAGGTGATATGAAGGAGTGTGTAACTCTTGAATCAAACAAAGCATGCAACCAAGTAGAAAACAAGTAAAGGGTAACTTGAATGACGCATGGCTCGCCCAATGCTGGAAACACTAAAGCCTGAAGCTGACCACGACCTACTCCACGACCTCTATGACCCTGCTGATGACCACCTTCATGACTATGCTCTTCTATCTAAGGATGATGAGTGTTAGAGGTTTGTATTTTACCCACCCCATATCCTCTTTGATAATCCTAAACTGGAGCACCCTACTACTGCTGCCTTAATTGAAACTTTCTCAATAGAGGTACCTGAAGTGAAACACATGACACACAATGACTGCTCATAAATATTGGGCACTCTCACCATTGATGAACTCGACCTACATAAGAAAAATTAATGTATAATCCCTTGGCATAGGTCTGAGATCCATTGACCCTAGAGAAATAAGATGATGAGGGCTGGGACTTACCCCCAACTAACTGAAAATGCTTCTTTCTTTACAACTAAGAACCCTAGACCACAACTCTACTTCATGAGGAATCCTGAAGAATCCCCTCTTATGATGATCTGGTTTTGGTCAACATCTTCTCTATGACCTACGCTCTTTCCAGCACCTCGAGATAAATCTTCCATATAAAAAGAGTGAGCTAGAACTGGATATCTATATGAAAGGCCTCCTCAAAATTCCTCACCCTGAACTCATCATCTGAGAATAGGTTCGAAGCATATCGTATAAGGGTCCTAAAATGGATCCTAAACTCTCGCACACTAGAGCTCCCCTGCCAAAGGGTAAGCAGCTCCGGGCGACTGGCTGCCTTCACAATCGAAGAAAGAAACTCTGTACAAAACTAGTCTCAGAACTTCTCCCATGAGACTAATAACTCCTCACGATCCTTGAGGAACAAAAACTACCATTGCCTCGCTACTCCATACAACATCACCACAACCAGTGAAACCTAGTGCTCTTGCTGAGCACGAATAGAACTGAAGGCTATATCAACCTCCTCTAACCAGTATTCTGTGACTAAGTTTGAAACAAATACCACATACTTCTACATACTCTGGCACTAAAACTCTTGGAGTATCCTCCTCCAAGTGTCATCATCGCCAACCTCCACTCTACGGTGATCTTCTAGAACATCCTACCAAACTAATTAGTGTGAATCTAATGAGGACATTGACTTGGATCTATGCCTGCAAAAAGGGAATTTTTTTTAGACTCCTAAACCTAGAATATGGAATAATTAACATTAATTAATTATTTTATTATCTTATTAAGATTTTAACCTATCCTAAGGTCTACCCATTTCAAACATAGGTTCAAAGAAGAATGATGCATGATCCTTTCCTAGGTATCTACCCTTTAACCAATATCGCTTAATTTAGTAGGCTCAGTAAACTTAAAGGTCCATATATCAGATAATAGGGGACCCTAAATACCTATGTCTCAGCCAGTCTCCCATGTATACATTTCTTACTAAACTTCGCTGACATTGTTTCCCTACGAACCCATACAACCTTACCTGTGCCTAACTCCAAAATCCATCCTATCCATCAAACCTGAACCTTTTATACCACTATGTTATGACCCACTCCCCATAAAGATACTGCAATGAGGGGGGATAGATAGTGATTTCCTAAGTCCCACCTCCATTAGGCCCCGGGTTGGCGACTAGAACCGAGGGTATAGTAAACATGCATATGGGAGGCATTACCCTCTAAGAGAAACATGCAGAAGAGAGAGATAAGAAGAACAAAACAACAAAAAACTACTTAGACACACACAAACACACACACACACACTCACACACACAAAAGAAAATCCAAGTACAACATGTAATTTCATACAGTACTAATAAAACTAAAAGGGAAACTACAAGTACCAAAAAAAAGGTAAAGATGACAGCGCCCACAAAGCCCAAACAGCTCCTACTAAACCCCAAGCTAGTAAAGTATATCCCAATCACCAAACTGCTCCAACTGACCTAAAAAATAGTTTATATATATGTTGGGTGAGTATAATTATATACTCGGTAGGATCCTCTTTAGATCCTCTCATGCAAAATATAAAGAAAGCATGCTAAAGCACATTAAACAACAATGAAACTAACTCGTCACCTAAACAGGTATACTAAATTCTCAACCTCAGCATGAATATATCTCACCAAGTAACACATAAAAAGAGAGCATATAATATGATAATAAAACATCAAGGGTATCCCACTCCCTCTTTCCCCCTGGTTTATAGATTTTCCCCAACGTCGCACGTCCTGAGAATCTCTCTCCAAAAGTAATATAGCCCAAAAACACCTGAGAAAGGCATCAAAACATTCACCTTGTGCATCACATATCCACACCATCCCATCCACATATACATTAGTAAGAAAGTAGTTTTCAGGATCCACCATAACCCATATGACGTATATTAAACATTGAGTATTATGCCTCAATCCATTACAGCTCATACACTGAGTAAGTACCTCAAGCCATTACATCCTATACACATCATACCTATAGTATTCCTTAGGAAACTATATTAATAAATACATGTGTGTGAAATAACCACAATCCATCACAACCCTCTACACAAATATATGGAAAAACTAACCACTATGCATACCATCACAAATAACTACCAAGTGAAGAGAGTGGGCCCAGAGGGGGTAGTCAACCATCCATCCTCCCACCGAGATGTTGGGGAAAACACCCTCCCATAGCCCACTGTGTGTTAGTTTCCCTAACCAACATGGGTGGGGTAGTGTATGAAGTTAGAGAATATACATGATATAATATAGTTCACAACCACACTATGGACATAACCTAGTCTTAGACTTAATTGTAGCTAACATCACTCGGACCCCCAACTACCATTGCCAAGACTAGATATCCTATAAACACACAAGCATATAAAAGAGATATATTAATTACTTATTTACTTTACATCAATACATTCCATTAATTAATTCATTAACCATTAATTAACTATCCAAATTATTCCCCATTACATTACATTACACTACATCAATCATCATAGTAAAGTCCAGGCCCTCCAGGCATAATCCAAACCAATGACTTGGTTTATCAAGATTAATATATTTAAATAATTTTAATTCCATCATCAACTAACCCCATGGGTTAAACATTTATTCAATTCATTATTATCATCATTCCATATCCAGGTACTCTAGGAAAACCATCCTAAGCTACCACCAAGAGGAAACATGCAACTAAGCACCTACAACTTCCTCAAGTGGTGGGGAAAAGAATGCATATAAAATAAGAAACTAGACCATCAACCATTAAACAAATTAATAAGAGAGCATACCACCTCTCAACATCTCATCAATGGGTAAACCCATCTTTAACCCATCCCATCACCTTCGGTGCCATCCCCATCACCCACATGCATATACTGATGTATCTCACCATCACAGGCATCAAATGATGCCATGTCAACCATCATCCATCCCAGGCTCAACCATACCTGGCTCACAACACATCCGATCCTCCCTACCCCATATCAAAACAACCCTATAGGATTATATCACAAGCTCGTATCCATATCACATCACAAAGTAGCAAGAACAACCAAGAAAGCAACAAGGAAATTGGTCCCTCCAAACAATACATTTAGTCTTCTCATGCAAACGAGCTCTCATAACTCCAAAACAAGGAACTCGGCCTTCTCAAACAAATGGGAAACTCATGTTGAAGAAAAATACATTATCGTTAACACACAACCGATTCTTATTCCATATTGAATTAACATATTCATTTATTAACAAGTTCTAACTATATGCAACCTAAAGCATCATGTTATAACAAACTATCAAAGGAAAAACATGCTCTTATCATTTATTTTGGTTTCGAAAAACCTAGAGAAGTAACATTCTCAATTAACATGACTTTTTAATTATTATTATCAAGAGTAAACATGATTCAAATTATTTATCAATTCCATTAATCACTTTCAAGATTATATTTGCAATTAAACATGAACACTGCATCAAGTTGATTATCCTCAAATTACACTAACCACCATATTTCAACATGCCTCTTTAATTATTATTCTAATTAATTATCAATTAATTCCAACTTTATGTTATTTACCAATTTCCATCAATAAAAAAATTCTAACTCATAACATAAACAAACATGATAACAAGCAAGGTATATATATCACACTATCTAGAAAAATAAGAGGCAAACCACTATCATGGTATAAAATAACAAAATCACCAACATGAAATCAAAACCAATTATTTAATTTGGTTCAATATTTATCAGGTCAATTCCATTTACATCCAAAGAGATAAAGCATGATCAATTTAAAATTACATATAAAATAAAAGATAATCAATAAATCCCCTACCTCAAAAGCCGTCAATGTTCTTTACATGAGAATTAACCACGTTGCAGATCTACGATCCCCTCTCCCGTAAGAACTGAATCTATCCAAGGACACCATGAAACACATGCATAGAAACAACCAAGATAAACCCAATTATAAACATTTGAGATCAAGTGACACAACATGGTGAGAATATACGGAAGGAAATGAGATCAAACCAGGAGAAACTACTAGAAAAAAAAAGAAGAACACACCATGTATCACCAAAGATCACCACATATCAAAGATAGAAGCCAAGGATCAATTCATGGTTTAAGTGATCTCAAAATTATAAGGAGAGGGTTGTTGGATTGCCTATAACGATAGGGAGAGAGATACTAGCCATAGGGTTTGTGAAAAACCCAAGTGACTAAAATGATTGTAACATCACTATAGCAGGGAATTACACAATGTGTAATCCCTTTTTGACATCGTGTAATCTTAGGTGTTAAGTTGATACCAAAAAATGAATTTCATTTTTATTATTTAACCTTAAAATTTTACACATTGTGAACCTATCCTGTATAAGTCATGAACCTCACTTACATGGTGTGTAAGGATTACATGACTTTTAATCTCATTGCTTCCAGCATTTCATATCCAAACCCCTCCAGACTTATTCCAAGCCCCCTTCGTGCTTCACTAGCCTTGGAAAATCACAAAGGGTTGGAACTCACAGATCCGGGCCCTTATAAAATTTATTTTTCAATTTTCATATTCAAATTTAATATGATAATCATGTATGCATCTAGTTCACCAAGACTACTAAACTATACGATTCTTTTGGATGCGACTCATTGTATCTTATGGAAATGTAATAAAGTAGGCATCGACTCTAGGTTACTGGGGTTAGGGTCACTACAGTTGGTATTATAGAAAGTTTAATAGAAATATTGGGAACTAGATTTAGAAAAAACATAGATTAGGGAACATAATCCCATTATAGACTTGAGGATAAATACATAAAAACATCCTAAATTTTGTTAAGGTAGAGATTATGTGGTTTTTATTAGAAATACATCCATATCTAGATAATACAAGTGGATGTGGTTCAAAAATAGATACACCAAGGGGTAATAACTCTAAAAAATGAACATCGGGATTGACTCGAGCATTACATAGTATATGAAAATGGGATTTACTGTGCACCTGGTTTGGCTGTCTTGGAGGATATGCTTTAGACAATTCACATTTTTTTTACAAACCATCATGAAGGATTTGAATATATGATAACAATGAATGACCTAGGTTAAACATAAGGTGTCTTAGATTGGAAATAAGGATTCATGATTTAGACATCCTATAAATGATTTTATGGTTTTCACACTATGATTATTATTAATCACACTATGCTTTTTGGTCTTAGTCAATGGATGGAACCCAAAGGAATCATGTCAACATTGAATATGAAGGATAATGTGGTGACTATGAGAAACCAAATGGGTTGATGAATAGAGTAAGAGATATCATGATTATTCTTAATTAGTTATCCTGAAATATGATTGAAAACCTACACCTTAACCAACTCCGAGACTCGCTAAAGAAGAGAAGGATGAAGTTCACTAAGAGCTCAAGTGGTAGAGAACATGGAGGAAAGAATTATTGATTTCCTTCATGTCAGGAATGTGGAAAGATACACATAATAAAGTTTCTCAAAGGAATAAGAAAAATCTTTATATGTGGAAAAGAAGGACATAAAACAATGAATTATCAAGGAAAAATGAAGAGTATGATGGAAGGAAATAAATATCATCATAGGGATCCATTTATAGTTAATTGTATTAAATGTGGGGAACCTGGAAATTATTTGAGTCAATGCCCTCTTCTAAAGGTTAAACACTAGACCAAGGAAGGAACTCTATTAAAATAAAATGGTTGAAGTATTTATGTATTGTAATTCTATAATTATATTATAGAATTATTTTTACCAATGGTATTTTGGTTATAAAAATCATGAAACATATAAGTATTGTGTTAAATTTTAGAATCATATATGTCTTCATTAACTTAAGACTTATGGATACCATCATGGATTCATGAGTTTAAGATTGATCATAAGTTCAAAGTCTTAAAAACACCTTTTTAGGTTTTATGTGATGGGAGTCTACTAAGATTAAAGATATTTTGGGACACATTTATGGAAATAAAACCCATTGGTTTAGTATATTTTTAGTGAAAAAGTTATTTAAGGAAGAATATCCTTACTTTTTTTGGGCATAAGTTTAAAGGTATTAGTAACCTTTATGGTTTATCTTATCTTTGATGTTGAGGTAATTATGGGTTGTTAAACTTTTTTAATTCTATAGGAATTATATTAATATAGTTTTAGAAAAAGGATAACCTATATGCTAAGTGAAAACCCATCGCATCTAAAAAGGTCGCGGGGATTGAACCCATAATTGAAGGATGATAAGAGTTTAGCACCTACCACTGGCCTACATGATATTTTAGTTAATATGTAATTTCTTTTACATAAATTATTTGAAGAATAAGTATTAATGTTGAACCAATGGAATTACTATTGAGTTTTAGATATTATTATATTATACTGGAGAACTTATTCTAACCATATTGGTTTTGGAAAATATTTAGAAATAGGTGGAAAGTCTTGTCACTATTTTATGGGTCTTACAATCCATTAAAATTTAATTTTAATGCTTTAGGAATAAATATTAATTTTGGATATTTATTTCTCGTAGTAAGAGATGAAGTGTAAATTGATCGAAACACAACAAAAGGATGAAATTATGCTTATGAAATATAAACGTATCAAGTAAGTATATCTCCTTATATTCTTAGACAATAAAATGATTCCTAAACTTTAAGAAAATGATCTTAAAACAAAAAAGTTATCCTATTAAATACATATAAGATAAATCAAATGGTCTTTTAAATCATCACTGATTTATGGTTTTGAGGTCATTAACTTTCCATTGATCATTCACTTTCTTGTGATCAATGACTTTATCACTCTCTATAATTATTTATTCTTTTCTTCAATGTCTATATCTCAACTTGACACCAATGTTATCCTATTTGGAAACACAGTATGTGTTATTACAGATAACCTCGGAACTCATCTTTCTCAATTATTAAGAGGATGTTTTATCAACTCTTTTTATAATGTGATTTTTTTAATAATAATATTTCCAAATATCAAACCCTTGATTACTAAGATCAAGTTTAAATTGTGAGGATGAAATTTATTGAAGGTGGGTAGAATATAACACCTTGAGATTTTATAAGAAGAACATTATATTCGATATCATATTCGACATGAAACACCGAGCTTAAACAACCCATGAAATACATTTCTTTAAAATTTAATATCTTTGATAGCTTGTAGAACACATAACCCCAAGCCTAAATGAACCATAATATAGTATACCATTATAACCTTGCCATTAAATTGGTGGGTATAAATATTAATAAACAGATTATGAAAATTATATGGTTTAAACATGTATAAAAAAATTAATTGGTTATATATTAATTATAAATAAAATAATAATCATTTAAAAGAAAAAGAAACGTTTTCTAAAAAAACTGTATTTTTCTAAAAGACGGGTTAGCCATGCTTTGAACACATAACTTAAAATTAATTTTTAACACTTTTATAAAATTTATTTGATAAAATTAACTTTATTTTTGAAATAATAATATCAAAATTATTCTTGGGTGAATTTTTGATAATTTTCTGAAAAGATTAAATTTTTGATGAATAATGAAAAATAATGTTTTTAAATGAAAATTGTCTTTTCATATAAATAATTTACAAGGTTAAATTATATCATAAATTAGTTTTAAATTATAATTAGATAAATTATATTAAAATTTAACTAATTTAGGTTATTGGAATCAATTTCATAATGAATTTTGATATTAAAACCTTTTATACTTATGAGAATTTTCTCTTTAGAAACTCGTTTTTTCATTACGTCCATAGGCACAAGAGCCTCAGCCCAGTTGGTGAGGACTCGCTAGGTGCATCCAAGAGACCCAGGATCAAATCCTGGTGGAGGCATATTTCCGGGTTACTGTAGCAGTGCTGTAGCAGCACTGTAGCAGGCACTGTAGCAGGCACTGTTCGGTAATGTAGCAGCTGGAACTATTCATCCATCTGGGCCTTCGGGCCACTGGTTTGGTTCTCGGGTCCTGCAAGGCTTTCAGGCCACCCAAGGCCTTCGGGCCAGTTGATTCTCAAGGCCTTCAGGCCACTTTAAGGCCTTAGGGCCACCCCAAGGCCTTCGGGCCACATGAATGCAGGCCCAGACACACTACAAAAAAGGAGCAACCCTAGAAGAGGATTCAGAGCAGGTACACTCACCAGAGCAGAGCCAAATGGATTGTCAGAATGAGAGGGTATGACTATGCCATCGGTACCAGCCTGTGCTTGCACGGGAAGCCTAGCCAGATGGTCATGCAAAGGTGGAGAGCTACTATCAAAGATGCAGATGCTGGGGAGGGGCAGTTCCTTGTAGATAGTCTGGTTGAATTCCCTAAAGACCTTCGGGTCATGTAATCTCTCAAGCCTACGGGCCATGTAATCTCTGAGCCTACGGGCCTTGTAAGGGTTCCCTCTAATCCCTTGAAAGAGGGGTTATCAAAAATCAATAAAAAATGAAGGCCTTCGGGCCATTCAGGCAGGCATTACGTCCATAGGTATAATTTTAAATTGGATTTTTCCACTTCTATAAATTTAATTGATAAAAATTGATTATATATTTATAATCAGAATAATTTATATTATTTAATAATTTTAACTTAATTTTTTACCATTATGAATAGTAAAATTAGTAAAAATTAATTACCATGGTTAAGGTAAAAACTGATTTACTAGGGGATTAAACTAAAAAGATAAGGGTTAAAATGACCTACCAACTTGTCCAAAACCAATTTCATGAACATATTTTGAGCTTATAACCTCTAAGGGTCTATAATTACCCATTTTTTGCTTTATTAATAATAAAAATGTGCGTGTAATTGAATATTTTAAAAAATTCCATATGTGTCCTCTCCCCCACTTATAAATGGCTACTCCCTATCCTCCACTATTCACACATCCAAAGCCATTTGGATCTGCCAATACCTAACCAAATCACTTCCTTAATTACATACCAACATCCTAGAGACCTTTTTTTGATCATAAATTCAACCAAGGATTGATTTTGGTGCAAACCTAAAGAAGTTGTCCTAAGAATAGGTAACATTCTTAAATGAACTTTTTTATTTTGTTTCTTATTAAACATAATTAAAACCTCATTAAACCATGATAATATAATAAAATAATTATCTTACATATACTTATATTTTATTATGTTAAGTTCATGACCTATATCTATATTCTATTTAATCAAATGAGAAACAAAACCGTCGATTGTGTGTATGGCAGACTACCACCTCGCGAATTAATGTAATTAATTTTCCATCACCACTTTTCAAGGATGGATTTAATGATGGATTTGACAAATTTATATGATATTTATGATATTATTATGCTTATTAAATTTTAATATCACATATAAATTCTCACATTCCATTCCGTTTAAAATAAGATAACGTTGTTTGTGTGTATGGCGGACTACCGCCTCACGAAGCGATGCGATTTGTTTTTCACTTACTATTTACATGAAATGTAATAAGGATAAATTTAATGAAAATATGTGATATATATGACATGATATTTATTTTTTAAAATTAATATATCACCTAATTCCTTACCCTTTCACCTGTTAAAGAAATGATAATGTCACTCATGCGTACGTACGACATACCGTCTCCACAATGCGATGTGATCCATTATCCATGTTCAAATTTCAACAATGATTATAAAATTTTATCTACTAAAAAAATTATAACTATAACATTAATATAATTCTATATATAATGTAACTATATAATATTCTCAATAACTATAACTTTCACTTTAAAACATGCATGAGAAAACAAGGCAATTAACACCCGGAATAATGAAAATAATAAAATATTATTAACAAACAGGTGATAAAATGTTATAATAAGATCATATATGATATTATAAATATTAATATGGTTATAGTATAAATTAATAACATACTTAAAACCATTATACATGAATTTAAATCATGTTCAACCAAAAGGAAGCGTGGGGTAAGGGACTTCGTCACAATTTTACTTCATTGAGTCATATTATAATGTCATGCACTTAATTTATTTTATATGATATATATAATACCCATTTGAAATGTAATATCAAGATTCTGTAATAATTCATGGTATTTTAAGTTTAATTTTGAATTATTTCATCCAAGGGGATTTGACTTGAAAATTATCAAGTGGTAACGAATTTCATAACTCAATTTCTTTTCATTGAGTTATATTACTTATTCCTTGTCTTTGATATTCTTTAATTATGCGTGGATTTAATTTTAACTATATAATATTGTATATAAACTTATTTTATGTGTATTTACATTTTTTACGCATAATATATTAATTAGTTAATTCTCACTTCAACATTATGATCTTTTTAAGGGTTTACTTCACAATATCATTTTAATTGGGATTGTTTATGATTGAATTTTCATTGAAGTAATTTTTTGATCATTGGATAATGAACCCCTTTAATTTTATTATATTTTGGTTATTCATGAATTTTTCAAGTAATATTACCATTTTTACACTCTTTGGTACTTAAAATTATTGATAAAATGTTTTTAATAAATTCTGACTTCCTTTCCCTCTTCAGTTGAAAATATTTTTTATTCCAAAACCATGTTTTCTAAAATTTTTTTACCCATGATTGACTATTTACAATTTTTTTAAAGGAATCATCATTTTTTTTCAAATAAGACCAGATTGGATTTTACTAAAAATGTGAATGGAATATTTATCTTAACATGTACAACTTGTACAAAATTTCCCAACATCATATCCAATCAATTTTCTGAATATTACTTTATAAGTTTTAAAGGTTATTTTCAAATAAAATATTTTCAAAGTAAAAAGGATATTTTCCTTTAGAATGTTTTTAATGACATTTTTATGGTATTTATATTCATTAATGACAAAAAACCTTTATTTTAATTATACTCCACTAGGGATATGTTGTATCGACACCATCATTATTCATTACATGGATGGTTTATGATCATTTTTACCAAGGAAAGTATTGAAATTCACTTTCTTGATTAATTTTTGTAGTCATTAACTTTCCCTTGAAATATTTACTTTCCTATGTTCATTGACCATTAAATTTTCCCTAAATATCCATATTATTTATCATGTATATTTTTATTGATTAAACCATATATAATTTCCATATATGGTTTTCTATATTGATTTTTTTATCTATGAAAATATTGATAAATCCATATCCTTAATAAATATATTTGATGATAAGACACATTGTTCGTGAATTAAATATATTATTCAATATATGAGGAATGATTTAAAAATGTAGTGATGATTGAAGCCCAAAATTATATATCCCTTAAATAAATTGGTATTCTCATGAGGCGAATCAGTAAGCTAGAATTAAATGGGGTTTTACCCATAGTTTTAAACTGTATTGTGAAAGGTCTTGAGAATAGAGGTATCACGATGTTTGATATCATGACGTCCAATTATTAGGCATTTTATTCATTGAGAATTAAATTATTATTATTATTATCCATAATATTATCTCTAGATTCATTTTATCCTCAAATTATTGATTAAATGGAATATGAGATTAGTTATTTACCTTTACATATCGATTATGCCTTATATATTCATGATAATCAAGTTTAGTGATTAATTGGCATGTGTTTTCAGTTATTTAACTTTCCATATTGATTATTCCTTATATAATCATGATAGTCAAGTTATTGATTAAATGGAATGTGTGTTCATATATTTACCTTTCCATATTGATTATTCCTTATTTATTATCTTTATTTATTCATGAAAGCTTCCGCTTTATGTATCTCTTATTGAGAATTTGAGCTCACACTTATTTTGTTTCATTTCCCAAGAATCTAAGAAGTGTAATATGAATGATATACAAAGATATGATAGAGAGAATAATGATATTCTTGAAAAAAATTATTCTGTAGTTTTTATATTCAAATATAATATGAGAATCATATATGTATCTAGTTCACCAAGACTACTAAACCACACGGTCCTTTGGGATGTGACTCATTGTATATTATGCTAACACAATAAAGTAGACACTGGCTCTGGGCTACTGGGGTCGGGGTTTCTATAGCTATATGAAAAATATTCCCACCCATTGGCGAGTCTCTGGCTATGACACACCCCTAGAAGAAGAAGAACTTGGTTTTTAGTGATGGGGGTGGGGGTGGGTGGGGGGAATCAACATGACAACAATAGTGAAGGGGAAAGACAAGAAGAAGAAAATGAGGTGCTAGAAAGTGCTACGTACATAGACACCAGATCACACACATGACACTAGGTGGAGGAAGAGACGAATTAGGTGATTATGGTTTCTCCCAATCACTTGAGATGGAAGTTTAGGGGAGGAGGTGAGTGAGGAGGGTGGCTGGGTGGGTGTGTGAATGAAGCGTGCTATGAAAAGAGGTGGGAGGGGAGAAAACACAATTAAATAATTGTTGTCCTGAAAAAACAATTGAATGATCTAATTAGGGGGAATTGGGAACATTGCACTCTTTTCCCCATCATTAGTTTTTTCCATCAGGTTTTACTGATAAGATTTTTAATGAGGCAACATGACATGTATCTACTTTTGAATTTACATGTTTTTCCTATGGGGTTTTCTTAGTAAAGTTTATATGAGATTCTATGAAATTATGATGTCCAAGGGGGATTATTATGAATTATAATTTATGGATGACATAATGTCTATATTTATAAGAACACATCATTTCCCAAACCCTTGATAATGGCTACCATTAATGGATTTATTTACCCTTTGTAATTCCAACACACACACACACACACATATATATGCGTGTGTGAATAATATAATGGGAGATCAACCTATTAGTGATATACATTATTTTCTTTCTTATATTATATTTATTTAATTCTCTTATCATTGAATTACGTTTTTCATCTCCATTCCAAATATTTGATGTACATTAACATTCACCACCAATTTGCCTTTGATTGACATTTTCATACTGATTATGAAAATCTTCATTATTTCAATCGGTGCTCGATCCATTTCACAACAAGATTATATAATTTTGAATATAAATACTTTATATCTATTACATGATATGAAATTATTCATACTATTAATTATATGGAATTTTACTTTAAGTATATGATGATTTATGAATTATAAAAATTTTATAATCCAAACTCTATTATCTAAACTATTTACATAATCCGAATATAACATTCTGAAATTTATTTAAACCTTGATCAAATCAATAATCAAAACTCCTTTTGATGATATTTAAATAATTTCTCAAAATAAATATTTTAATTTAAATTATTCAAATTAATTAATTATGAACAATCCATAATTTAAATATAAACACTTTATATTTTTTCTTATTTTTAATTTGTTAACATTTTATAAATTTTCCTCACGATTTCTAAATAAATGAATTATTTAATTCATAAAACCATATTTTTTTGTAAAAGGTATTTTTTAATATTAACATTTAATAATAAATGTTTTATAAACATTTATTAATTAATTATAAACACTTTATAATTAATTATAAACACTATATAAATTAATAAATAGCCCCAAAATACCATTTTATAATTGTTTATAAATAATAATATTCAATTCATAGTTTAATTAAAGAACAATAAAATTTTCTATGATCCAGGCGGAGTCATAGACTAAAATTCCGAATTGTATACTACGGTCCAAATGCAATTCTAATCGAAGATCGATAACTCTACCGCACACTATAAGTCATATTTTATGACTAATAGATTACTTGTTCAATACAATATTTTATATCATATTTTACGATATATAGGGTCATTGTATTTGTGATATGATGGTCAATTTTTTAAATACACAATGTAGAAATCATATTTTATGATAGGTGGGAGTCACATGCAACAACTAGTGAAAATTCACAGAATTAAACCATGTTTTGACTTATGATATCCTATATCATATGCCATGATATAGAACCCATATAACAAATATCATTATTGTATTTTATGATTATAAAGTGATATGAATTTCAATTTTCATTATCTTCATTTCCTATATGATTTCACAAGTCTAAATGCATGGTGGGCTCTAATACCACTATTAAGATTCTAAGGAGTTTTATAACACTTTTTAAAATTGGTGAAAGTAATTAAAATCCCAAACCCAAGATCACACAATTAAAAAAAGATGCTATATCCATGAGATTTTCTATTGTGACACCAATTGGAATGGAAACAAGCAACTTGCAGTAGCCATGGGAATTGCTCGTGGCTACAACTAGTAAAACCCCATGGATTTAGGGGATTTACAAGTGTAGTAGACTGGTTTTCCTATAGCCATGGTCCCATTGACCGTGGTAATAGGTAATTCTAAAAATAATATATTGGACCAGATTTCAAACCCAACTCTCAAGATGATATTCATACACCTCCTTCCACTCTTCCACAAGCATCATTAATTATATACATCTACAAAGCTACACACACACACACACACGTAATGGTCTACCAATTCTTAAAATAATAAATATAGCCAGGTTTTGAACCTGTACCCCACTGCCGAATTCAAAGGGTGTCTTCCAAACCAACATAATCCATTTTATCAATATAAAATTACAATGTTATATATATATATATATAAATTAAGAATCTATAAAATAAAAGAGGAATCCAAGATTCGAACCCACACCTATGAACCATTTT
Source organism: Viscum album (assembly GCA_963277665.1). Taxonomy (NCBI): domain Eukaryota; kingdom Viridiplantae; phylum Streptophyta; class Magnoliopsida; order Santalales; family Viscaceae; genus Viscum; species Viscum album. Next base: position 1,331,032,448 of record OY728156.1, read on the forward strand.
ACACATACATCTTCTACTAATCTAGGAGTAATTTTATTTATTTATTTGAACACACACACATATGAACACACATGTACAAGTGTAAAAAATAAATCATACATCGAGTTTCAAACTTATTACTCAGGAGAAAATTTGAAGGACCTATTCCACTCACCTAGAACATATATTTTAATAATTTAAGAATAATTTTCTAGATGCATATATATATCTAAGATTTTTTTAACAGAGGTCTATAAACATGGGTGGAAATGCCTATGGCTATAACTAACCTATAACCACAGTCACTATAGCTCATAGATATAGTCTCTACATGTAAAGGATATAAAAATAGTCATTTTATCCTGTGGCTATATGTTATAGATAAACATGTTATATCCATGGGAAAAAATGATCATGGTTATATGGTCTTCCCACCATAAAAATAATTTCTTGCCTTGTTTACGTGAAAAAAAATCCCACGTCAACCTATAGCCATGGGAATCCCGATCATGGCTATAACCCCATGGGCAGGGTTTATTTTGTAGTAGTGTCACCATGCTTAAATATATGAAATATTTATAAACTAGAAATTGAGAAAATGATGAAAGAAGTGTGTGTACCTTACACCGTCAAGCCACAAAAAAAATATTATCATTAAATGGGTTTGAGTAAAATAACATGCATGATAATCTAAGGACTCCCACCTATAAAGGTATCCACATGCTATGCCTGAATCTCTTGAAATTTGAGCAGGATACTCCTCTCTTCATGACATTCTAACACTTTATAGAGTGAAGAAGGCAGGATAAAGAGAACTATAGGTGATGGGGAGCCTTGGTTAAGCATTGTTCATACACACATACCAACACACACTTCCATTACATGAAAATGGGATTTATAAATCCCCTAGGACATTCCTCTACATTGAATGTATTGACTTATGCATTATAACACATGAGTTTATTCCTCAGTTAGTTTATTAATTACATGCATGAATAAAAATTCCTCCTGATGTTACATATCATGCAATGATACATTCAATGATAACTTTGGCTAGAAGAGATCTAAATGTTAATATATTAATGTTTGGATACTAATTATTGTCGCAACCTTTCCAAATAAATCATAGTAAATGATTCATGGAAAGGAAATGACATATTATCAAAATGACAATCATTACAATACCTGTTAATGATGCAGTATGATTAAACTAGACAATAGCATGATATCACATTTCATGCTCTTTATGAAACACCCCAATCGTAGGCTATAATAAATCCTAAAAGCATGACAGAAAAAGGATTTAATATATACATCATCTTATTTACATATATGATATGAGTTTTGATGAATGTGGGTATACTTTTATGTTTCTTTTTAGTAATAGGTATCATTTGGTGTTGGAAACATAGTTTGAGTATAGAAGGTTATGGAGACCAATTATTTGGAAAGGTTGATTATATTTGTTGAGCCGAAGGCCATGTTATTTGCTTTCCAATTTCAGTTTTACACATGTACCCTCCCATGTGTTGTTGTTATATTTATATTATTATTCCTGTTATAAATTGTAAAAAATACTGCTACTCTATTTTATTTGTTGTATCATATAAACTATTTTAAAACATTATATTCTAATCTATAGGGGCCCTCTTGGATCTTAGTTTACTATCTATAGGTTTTGGGTTTGTCCACCACATGGATGGGTCATGCCTAATTAAAGGTAGATTCAGGTATGACCCTCAGGTTTTAGATTCTAAGGGAATAGTCTCCCCATGTTTCTTTTAGGCCCTCCCCGCTAGTCGGTGGTCTTTGACGTATAAGTAGTCATACCTGAGGTCCAGTAGTTCCCTCTACCCAGGTTTTTTTTGGGCAATCCGGGATGGGGTGTTACAAAGAGGTATCATAGAAAGTTTTGGATTGAGATAGTGCCAATTATAGGTGTAGATAGTTTTTTTGACTTGGGAGGTAGACCAATAGCATTCCTGGTCAGCATGAAATCAGTTGAAACCCAAGTTGCTATGGGGAGTCTAGTGTAGAGACTAGGCACTCTAGGATGAGTGGGGTGCTAGATCGAGACTCCCAATACATGATAGGTGAGACTCAAAATAAGTCATAGGGCTTAATTGGGACCTAATGACATGATTCATGAATCATGATAGTGGCATGCTTAAGACATGATACATGTGCCAATGGGTGGTGTTTTTTTTGATATATTAGCTTATTGAGATCCATCATTAATTGAATAAAATTATAATATATCTGATTCTTTCTTGAATACCTCATAATAGGTGATTATATTAATTTTTATTTTAATGGATTTTTTGATTGATTATTGATTATTATTGTTCGGTCTCTATAGTGAAATGATTTTCAGGATGTTTGGTTTTTGAGAAAAAACTTTTTTTTAAAATAAAACTCATGTAATGGTATGATGCATTCATAAAATGGTTTTATAAGTTGGTTTTACTTGAAATAGATCATAGATATGGTGGTTTTGAAATATTTTGGGATTTTATGGTTTAGATAAAATATGAGGAAAGGTTTTTGAAATAAGGTCTCAAGTAACTTTTAAAAATGAGGTCAGTTTTCATGAAAATAAAGGATAAAAAAGGATGAGAATTTTAGGTTTTTAATTTTGGTGAAAAAAACTTGGATAAAAAGGGGTATTTTGAAAACTCATGTGAGTTTTGGTGTCTATAAAATGTTTTGAGTATGTATGAATAATCAATAGGTACTAGTGTAAATTGAGCTACTTGGATTTTAATGTTTTTGTCAAGAGTGACCTAAATGTTTGATTTTTTTGTTTATTTAGTGTGTATTGTTTTTTGTAAAGATCCAAGTGAGGTTGGTGGGTGTATATTTTTTTGGTATGGTGTTAGGAACAAGTAATTGGTTCCTATATGGACTAGGTTTACTTGGTTTTCAGTGGTTGATCAGGCATGATTCTGATGGTTAGGTGGTGTATACAGAGGGTATGTTGTGGATGTTTTGGGAGGACCATTATGGAGAGATTTATGGATATATGTTATTATTGGGATCTGGTGTCCAGATGCAGGTCTTATTGTTTTTGGGGATAAGAATAGTTTAATTTCATTTTTGGTAGGAAAATCCTATGGTGTAGAGACCTATTACACATAATTAGATTTTATGAGTAGAGAATTTTGGATGGGAGTACCATTTTCCTAGAGATGAATCAATTTTTGGAACTTCTATATTTTTGGATTGATGGGTGTGGTTAATCACCATCTTAATGTTTATTGATGGTAATGAGTGGGGTGATTAGAAAATTGGTTTTGGAATTCAAGAGCATTTATGATTAGCTCAGGGTGTAATAATTCCATTTAGATGACGAAGATCATGGTTTTATTAGTGTATGTTTTGGATATTGGGTAGTAGGGACTTCAGTGAATAATACATTCTAGTGGTTGGGGTTGTGTAGTGGAAGTGAGTTATATATTTAGAGACATAACACGATGAGTTAATTGTGAATTATTAATTGATGCAGGTTGAGATTTATAGTTGAAGGACCATAATATATTCTAGAGGATGATAAAAATTATGGCTGGGAGTTTTCAATAACCCACATAATTATGGGTTTGTAAAAATCAGGGGAAAATTTGATTTTTTATTTCTGGAGCTGGGTCAGGGTGGTATTGCTATGAATTTATGCACTAGGTAGAATGCCTCATCATTACATAGGGGAAACACAACATGGATAGGTAATGATGGAGGATCATTCCATAGCCAGGGGCACCATGATATAATGGGAATAAAATAATAATGAAATCCCTTGACATATAATTAAAGTGTTTGAGTCTGGGGTGTGTGATGCATAAGGGTTGTGATGTGTAAGGTTTATGATGCGTAAGGTTTATGATGCATAAGGGTTGTAATGTGTAAGGGTTATGATACGTATTCATTGTGATACATAAGGGTTATGATATGTAAGGGTACCCCCACACACACCTAAAGGTACACAACTCAATATATAAGGATTAAATCCAGATATGTAATGGTTAACTATATGATGCGTATGAATTCATACATAAGGGTATATTGGATATGTAAGGGTTGACTAGTAGTAAATATAATATGTGAGGATTTCCTTACAAAAAAGGAAATATGTAAGAATAATCAAAATGATATGTAAGGGTTATCAAAGGGTAATGAGATTTGATAAAGTACAAAAGTTACCCTTTTTAGGGTTTAAATAGGACTAATAACAATTATTATAACAAGCATATATAATCAAAAACCATTACCGAGGATCTCCCATGCATGAAATATAAAATCTACACAAAACTAAAATGAAGAAATATTACAAATTTATATAATTTTTTAATGAGTCCTTTATAACCTTTGATCTCCATCTAATGATTTTGATGAAGATCGTAATAGTGGTAGAGAAAAGCCTCCCACCTACAGTTTTATTCATGAGATGCACTGAATCAATTTTTATTCTAGTGGGATTCTCCTTTCAACTGTGATGTGATAACACCTTAGTGTGCTAAGAAAGAAGAATAAGAGAGATATGAGTTCAAAATAGGTTCATCCAAGCATCATGTGAAAGCCCACCCCACTTCCATCTTATGGTAGTGGATTATATAGTCCATCAAAGATGCTCCTTATCCACTTGAATTGATTCATGTGTTAAAATTCATGAATAAATACTACGACCAAAATATGCATTCATAGTATGAATGCTTCACCACTTATACATCTCATCTTATGAAATAGTTTCTTTAAATGATAACTTATGTGGGAGAAAAACTTGGGTAGAGTCTTCATGCGTGAAATCTTATTTTATGCATACAAACAAGTGAAAATAGTAATAAGAAAATTTTATTTTCATGATACCTTTTCAACATGTCATAATATATATATATATCCTACCGTATCATATACAATAATGATTTAGGGATACAAACTCTTTCAATCTCCCACTTATACTAAATCCTAAAAGTTTCTATGAAATTTCCCCTTATATTGTATCATATACAATAACTTGTGAAATCATATCCAAAACTCATTTTGATATCTTAAAAAACTCTTTTGGAAAGCTATACATAGCTTCACCTTGTATCGAATCATATGAAATAAATTTTAAATACCCATCCAAAAAACTTTTCAATTAACTCTAAAACACTTTTAGTAAAGCTCTCTGAGTCAAACTCAATCTCCATTTAGTTAACCAAAAAGTGTGACCCCATAAGCTTTTATATCATTAAAAAAAAATGAATCTTTGGATTTATATATGTAAGGAAATAACTGCATCTAGAAAATCTTCAATGCCACTCAATCTATAAAGGTATTTGGTGTGATATCTATCAAACACATGTATCTCTATACCTATTTCCACCAGTTTCCATCATATGAAAATGTGAATTATTATATTTTTCCATTTTCTCAAGAAATTAAGTGACCATGGGACACAAAGCATGTCAATATCATAAATCCTACTAATCCATTATCAGTTCTCAGAGTATAGACCGACTTGGTCAATGAATACATCTCATATATTTCATCTACATGGATAAACACATCATATTCCACTCATCCAAATATATATACAATATTTAGGTGTGGCTACACAGTCCCATATTCAATATTAATCGAGGTCTCAAATTTCATACTCATCATATGAGAGGACAAATCCTATCTTGGTTAAGCTCCAACCAATGACATGATCAACTACATACCCAACCACTCCCATATCAGCTTAGTCAATATATAGACTTTCATAAGTAGGTTATGAAAGTATGAAAGTTTTTATGTTAGGTGTATTGCCAATATTGGGTAGTGGGGACCCAAATATGATCCACACACCCCTAATATACCAAAAAAATATGTATGACACTCCATGTGGTAAACTTAGCGGGTTATCCAACGCACACAAAGAATACCATTCTTTGTTTTGTTTTCCATGAGAATATTTTGTATCTCTATACAAGAATAATACTCATGCTAACCTTAACATTTAATCATAACATATAATACTCCATAACAATCATCAGTTAGGGATAATTGAAAGTCATACTTTTAGAGGTTATTTATCATTACACTTTATGAAATACATATCTATATATAAATTTATCCAACCAATGTGAAAAAATGATAAAATAGATATTACCTCAAATATGATGCATTTTAATATTCTTAAAAATATTTAAAGAACATTTAAAAAACCTAATATAAGGACCTATATATCATATCATATATGAAATATTACCAAATACACCTTATGTATGCTACCCTTTATATGGTTTTGTTAAATCATTACATTATATATAATTCCTTCCATATATTTATATAACCATCTGATAAAACCCTCTCACTAACTCTTTAGTGAAAAACATCTATGAAGTAATAAAGTTTGAATAATAGCGAGATTTAGGAATCATATTCCCAACTACTCAACTCTTTGAACAAATTCAAACTTCTTAACTTCATAAAATCAAATGTTACAATGTATTCTTTGGTTGTCTACTTAGAAATATTTACAAGAACATCATTACCATCCTTGGAACTCTTATATCAAAATTTTTCCTTAATTTTTTTCAAATAACATTATTTTTACATTATTATTTTACCATTATATCCTAAAACCTTTTAAGAAAATTTATATTTACTGCATTACGGTAACTAATGTAACTCTTTACATTTATATTTATCACCATACCATAAACTCTTTTAGGATTTCAAGAGTAATTTTCTTTGTAACTTGACCAGTATAATACTATAGAAAATATCAATGTTCACTTATTTATGACAACTAAATATAACTTTTTACATTTTTCTTTATCATTATACATCCTAATATCTCTAGGATATTAAGTAAAGAACAATTTAACCTTATAATGGTATAATACATTAGGAAATTGTGATATTTAATTTCTAAATAGTAAATAAATGAAACACTTTAAATTTTTATTTTCCATCACATATCCTAAAACTCTTTTAGAATATTAAGTGAAAAAACACTTGAGTCTTATAATGATATAATAATTTATTTGTTAACTTTGAACTTCTCAAATTCCAATCATATTCCCATTAACCTCGTAGTCACTATATATTTTTTCAAAATATCTTACTAATATAAACAACTTGATTTGTGTTTAGGAAATAAAATTTATTTACTTTTAGTATGAACACTTAACAAATAAAATATTATCTTCATATCATATATGGTATTCTATATGTTCAAAATATTTTTCTTGAAAAGGATTTTATTTATTAAAATACACCACTAATGGGTGGAAATAAAATTCTATTGCATTTTAACAAATAACTGGATAAATTTTTTATCTTTGATAAACCCTTTTATCCATATCTTCTTCTTATAACATTTTATAGAATCTGATGAATCATAATCCATGTGTATGAAATTAATCATCTCAATTTTATTCATAATAACTCTTCGTTATCAAAAAAAATATTATCACATAATAGAAATGAGATGAATATACATATACTTAACTTAGATCCATTAGAGTTTGATAGATTCCTTTATATTCAATATATATTGATGTAGCAATCACTTGAATAGAAACTAAAATCTATAAAAATTCTTCTATTGATTTTGAACCATTGTATATTTACAACACCTATAAAATATACATTTAGTATCACAAAACTCTCAAAATTTAAGAATAAATTTCTATATCATCCATACCTGGAATGGACCTTCCATAAAGTTTCCTAAAATCCTTTAGGTATTCTAGATAATCCAATCATATGGAATCATTATTCCACCTTCTTAATAACCCTATATTTCAATTTCCTTGACTAGATTCTTAAAGAAACATTGTTTAAATTTTTAACTAACTTTTCATCTTCTGGGTTGAAATTTTACCCATTAGAAATATTTACACATCACTAGTATCTGAACATCATATTCCCAGTTCACTTATTCTCAACACTTTGAAAATATCTGGTAAAATTTTCTTGAATTAAATCACATTGTCAGCGCATTTTCATAAAATATAATAGGATAAATACCCATACAAAAACAAGACATTTTAACCCCTTAAACCATGTTATATAATTTAACAAATCATAAACTATGTGTATTAAAAAACTCCCATATCATTTTATTAAACAAAAATTATTTATATGCTCTTATCAAGAGCTAAATGAGTAAAATACACATCTTATGACAAGTTAATACATGTTTGAAGTATCCAAGTTATCAATAAAAAAACTCATTTGATACATTAATTGAAACTTCATCCTTTAATTATTTTCTATTTATGACCTTATATATATTTACAATACTTGTAAACCATACAGTCAATACTGTGCATATATCAAAATAATATAATTGAATTCTATAACCAATAAAGCTTTAAGGAAACCTTTAGTCTCACCAAGTAATTAACCTATTAAACCACATTGAATATAATTTGGTATACCCAATCATATTGAGTATATGAGACTAAAATTTCTTAAATTATTGACATACTCAATCATATTGAGTACATGAATGCAGACTAAGATTTATTTAGTAATTTCGCATATAGTGATTTTGAAACCTCAAGTGAATAATTCTATGCATCTATAAGAATCTAGATTCATATGTTGAACAAATTAAACACTTTATTACTCATGAATAATTATTTCTATAACACATGGAATATTTTTTGTACACGAATAACTTTTAAGGTTACCAGTACATCTTAAGAACTTTTCTTAAGTTACTTGTCTTAGGAGTAGATTATGTTAAGTTTCTTATTCCAAGGATCGATCTCAAAGTTTAGTTTGATGATGATAACACTATTCATATATAATAAAATATTTTATTAGATGAGTATCATGTTTTATAAACCATTTAATAAGGACCTTTATTAAATGGTCTCCCACTAAAATAATTCCCCCTTATAAAACATCATAACCATTAGTGGGACAAGATCCATATTTCATCATGACATACAAAAGTTTGTTCATATAAATAATCCATGATTATTTAGGTATGGAATCATTCCAATCAAAATAGTTATTCCACTTAGATAGTTGAGTGAATAACTCTTTATATAATCCATGATATGGATAAAATCAAATCCATTCCTCTGGTATCGTAAACATTAGGGTTTCCTAGGTAGTGCAGCTCAAAGAAAATGCCAATAATAATAATGAATAATTTAGTGGTACTCATACTATCATTGAAAATTACCAAAAAGATATTATAAATTGATTTAATTACACAAGATAATCCAGGGGTGCTCATGCTGATCTTGACAATACTCGATTGGATGATTGAGGTATTGAAAAGTTTTGATTTAGAAGGAATCTAACACTTAGTATTTTAAGGGGATTTAATCTCATAATATTTTCTCATGTTATTCCCTTTTATGTATAAATGCTTCTAGTGATTTAATTTGGAATCCTATTCCTCCCACCAAACCAATATGTTCAAACCATATTGATTCCTAAGTCTTTACACAACTCATAAGTATGTGTTACTCAGCCAAAAATAAAAGTCAAGTATATTTATATATATCTAAATGCATCATATGAATTAGGTATATGAACTTTTAATATAAAGGAATATAGTTATATGATATTGAAAATATCTACATGAGAAGGCCCTAAGAAATAGATAACCAACCTCATTCACTTTTCTTGACAAGGCATAAGCCTCAAAGTCAGTAGATAACCTGACCCCAAGTCTCTCTACCCAAGGATACTTTACTCGAGAGAGAATCCAATCCATTAAAACTCTAAAACCTAATATGCATAAACTATATTAAATAACTAAATTTAAGTTCATGTCTTCAATTGCAAACTATGGTCAAGGTGTATGAAAAACTAAATTATTTTCCATACATAACATGTAATGCAAATCTCTATTTCCTAGAATCCATTTAACATTTAAACTAAAGAATACATGATTCATAATATAAATAATCTATAACTATGATCAAATTAGAGAATGTCCTTTAAATAAATAAATAATTCAAATATTTAAACATGATATAACCATTTATGAACAATTCATAAATAAAATCTAAATATTTTTTTTATAATTTTAGCTTTACATCATATACATTCTATAATTATGAACATAATTATTTATATTCACTTCAATATAAAAATTTTATATTCAAAATTATATGGAATTTTATTTTACATATATTATATTATCATTAATTATAAACAATTTTATAATCCCTTTTTCTATTATGTACAAATTTTACATAGTCTAAATATTACACATTAACCTTTATTTAAACCTTGGTCAAATAAATCATCAAAACATTTTGATACAGTTTACAGAATATCCAAAATTAGCCTTCTTTTAATTTGAAAAATTAAAATTAAATAATTATTAATAATTCATAAAATAAATATAAACATCTTTTACACTTTATCCTTATTTTTATAATTTAGAAAAACTTTAAAAATTAGTCTTATGATTTAAAAAAACACTTTTATTTCTAAATTATAAAACCCACTATATAATTTTATTAAAATTAATTTTAAATATTAACTTCTAATATCTATAATATTTTATAAATAAATGTTTTATAAACATTTATGTTATTAATTACAAATAATTTATAATTAATTAATTTATACTCTTTATATATTAAAATATTTCCAAAATACCCTTTATTAAGGTTTATGAACAATTTAAAAATCATAGTAAAATTTTACCAAAAAATAAAAAATTTAAGCTTTTATATTTACCTATATGCAGTAGAGGTGGCCTATGTAGAGGTAAAACCGTTTACCTTTACTCAACCCATTCTATATATGGGTAAGTAGGGATAACCCTTACATAGACCCCTCTACATAAGGAAAATCATTTATGAACCTCACATATACCTCTATAGGTAAGGGTAAGTATAAATCAATCTAAAATCCTAATATTTTTAAAAGGAAATATTATGTTCGATTACATACAAGATACACAACACTAAGCTTAAACGAACAACGAAATCTTAATATTTAAATATGACCATTATCACCTAGCTGTTAAATTGGAAGAAATTAATATTATTGACTACATTATGAAATATATAATGTTATTAATCATTTATATCATATTAATTAATTATTTTAAAATAATTACTATATTTTTAGTAAATACATTTTATTCTTCAAAAAATATGTTTTCTTCAAAAATGTTTTTTGCTTTTTGTGGGTGATTATTATAATTAATTTCTAAAAATTTTAGAAAATTTATTTGAAAAAATAATTTCATTATTTAATTAATAATGTTAAAATTATTTTAGAATTAATTTTCGAGAATTTTTTAAAAATACTGATTTTTCAAGTAATCGTGAAAATACTGATTTTTATTGAAAACTGTATTTTATTTTAAAATATTTATAATATAAAATTATGTTTTGGATTATTTTTAATTTTAATAAGTTAATTTTGATTTAATATAATCTAATTTTACTTTTTAAAATATATTTTATTCTCAAATTTAGTATAAAAACATTTTATATTTTAAAAGGGCATTTTTTCAAAAAACTGTTTTCGTTGCGTTTTACTGATTTAATTTTAAATTAAATTCCAAAACTTATGTGTTTTGAGTTTTTAAAAATTGATTTCATATTTTAAATAATTAGTTCCAAATTTAGTAAATATTTTTCTTTTTTTTGGAAAATACAAATAATAACCTTAGTAAATTTTATTGCCACGGTAAAGAGTAAGTCAGGTCATTTAGGTTATAAATAAAATTATAAGAACCATTAAATGACCCAAAAACTTACCTAAATATTATTTTATTAATATATATCAACCACAATAATCTAATTATCTAATTTATGACCTTTTTGGACCACTTGGATGAAATTATAACTATTATAATATTTTATTTAAAGAAATGTCAAACATGTCACACTCTTGTTTTTAATAAGTGCAATATTTTTAATATGGTGTTATATATAGGAAATTTTTGATTGTAAATAATATTTTGAAATATAAAAGATCTATATTCATCATGTTAATTTATTTTTAATTTTTAGTGAATAAATAATTACATTAAATGCTTTCACAACGGTGATGGAATAATTATTTAATTGATGGAAAAATCAAATAAATGATATTAAAAATATTAAAATAAATATAATTTGTGACAATTAGTGTGATAAATTTTTTTATAGTATTATAATAATTATTTTTAATTATAAGTGTTATATTGATATTATTAAAGTCAAAGTAATGAATAGTTATTATCATTGACATTATAGATATTTTGTAGTAAATAATATTTTATTAAATGATATAAAATTCATAAAAATATTAAATTTGTCCAATTTATTAGTATAAGTTTTAAAATATCAAAAAATTTCCATTTATGGTCCTTTTTTTATTTTATTGTAACTATATTAACCCTCAAAAAGTAAAAATCCATATTGTCACGGTAAGAGTTAAAGAGGTTAAATAAGGGTTAAAACAAAAATATAAGGGTATTAATATAGTCAAAACTTTTCTATTTTTTATTTTATGTGGATATTTAGACCCATAATAATATTATATTCTTAATAAATAACTTTTCATCCATTTTTTATTAAAAATTAATTTATATTAATTTAATATTTTGAGAAAGGCTAAGAGTGCCCCTCCCCTATCTTATAAAAGGAAACCTATTGTACTCATTTATTTACACTTAAAAACCATTTTGGATCGGAAAAACCCTATAAAAATAATTTAATAGAATACCTAACCTCATTATAGAGGTCTTGGTTTAGGAATAACACCAACCTTAGTGGTCTTACGGTGTTAAGCAAAGAAGGATTTCCAAAGAAGAGGTATAGTTTTTATCTTCTTATCTTAGTTTTATTTATTATTAAAAATATATTAAAACTTATTAAACCATGAAAAATAAAAATAAATCTAGTATAATAAATATAATTAGATGTTATTATTTTAGTTTAATTACTTATATTCATCCCCTCTTCCATCAAATAGTAAAATAATTCAACATCTGTGTGTACGATGGACCACCGTCTTGCAAACCGATGTAATTAATTTTCCATTAATATATCTCAATATGGGTTATAATAATAGATTAAATGTTTATATATTATATTAATGAAATATTTATTATTATTAAAATATAATATATCATTTAACTTCTCATATTTCTATGCATATAAAAACGATAACGTTGTTCGTACGTACATGTGAATTACCACCTCGACGAAGCGATGCAATTTTTTTTCATCACTACATAATATGGATGATATATATAAGTATATTTAAAGAAATAATATTATATTATGATCATTATTAAAAGATAAAATAATATTTACCTTCTTTCCATAATGATTGTTGAAAAATGGAAACGTTATTCATGCGTATATATGGTTTACCGTCTCAATGATTGTAACGTAATTAATTTTTAATAACCATATTTAATGGTTGGATTTAAAAGTATAATTGATATATAAAAATGAAAATTATTTCATGATGATTATTCTTTATATGGTGGAGTAATTACCAGTTTGACCATAGTCAAATTATCGAAGTCATTTTGGAATTATGAATCGAATATCATCAAAATATCTGAAGTGAACTTAATTAATTGAGTAATTGTATATAAAATTGAAATAAGTGATATAAAAGGACTAATGAACATGATTTTTTTAATAAAGTAAAAAATTAATCTAAATTTATTATTTATAATGATAAAGAATGTACATGATGATTCAAACTCAAGGTAAGAGACTTTCTTTTAAAAAATATTCTTTAAATTTCACTTAAAACTATCTTTTTCTTCCATATCCATATGATTATTTTCTAAAAAAGTTTTAAATAATGTTATTATTATAATATTATTTTTTAAAGTCATTTTTACCCATTTTTTACTATTTTACAAAATGGTTTTAATGAAATCTTTTTGTCATTTTCCAAAGAGATACTTTGTGACTTTTCTAAAAAAATACGGAAGAAATGTTTTTTAACCTATTCAACATGAGCATATTTTCCCGCATTCATGAATAATATTTTATTTGAAGCTTACTTTACTGGTTTTCATGGTTATTTTAAAACAATTTTTTTCCTTTGTATGTGTACAATTTTCTTTTTAAATAAGAGAATTTCTCAAGGATTTTTTTATTAGACAAGTATTCATGTTTTATGATTATGTTATGGTTATTGGGAATTATTTATGATAAAAAGTGGTTTAGTTATAATATAAAGTTAGGTGGTTCTTTTATATCCCTCTAATTCATTATTTATGTTTATGTTGTAAACTGACCGTGATGGTTATTCCAAATATAACTATGATGGTTACTCCAAGTATAACCGTGAGGGTTATTTCAAGTATAACCATGAGGGTTATTTAGTGTGTAGCTATGAGCGTTATTGCATAAGTAAGTATGATAATAAAATGATGCCCCAAATTTCCTATATGATTTATTTATGCTTGCTATTTTTTATATAAATCTCATGTTTTCACAAAGTAATTTATTGAGTTTATATTCAAAGGAAATTATATGTTACTTTTAAGGGTGAAAAGTATAACTTTGTTAAAGTTTTTTTATGAGTTTATCATGTTTTAAATTAAACCTTTATGAGTTTTATTTTTTTCCTTTAAGACTTATTATTAAATGTTTTATGGATATCTTTGGGTAGAAAAGGTGATTTCTTGGGTAAGAAAATGTTTATTTTGAGTCTAAAGTTTATTTTTATAAGCATTCATGTACTAATGGTTTATTTATTTATTTTTTCATGTCCCTTAAATAAGTTTTTATTCTCATCCCACATTTTTAAAATTTTTTTCATAAGATTTTATTATTTTAAGGTAAATTAAGAGTTCAAGTTTAAATCCATGAAGATTTTTCATAAAAATAAATCACTTTTTGTTTAAAAAAGTTTTGTTTTTTTGGAAAAACGGATACTGAGTATAAGTGTCCACTTGTAATGCATGAGTTTAATATGTAAGAGTTTTTTTTAATTCTCTAAAACTCTAAACCAAAAAGTTCCTTGGGATTTTAAAAAAGTGAATTCCATTTAAAAAACACTACAATGTGTAATGCTTAAGGACAGATCCTTATAGTTTGTATTAGAGCAGGGTTTAGATAACTTTGGAGATTAAGATGTTTTCATGTGAGGATAATTTAAGAGTTATGGATATCATCATAGTTTTATAATTTTGAGGTTGATCATATGTTCAATATCTTAGAAAACCCTTTTTAGTATTTAAGTAATGAAATTTTGAAGTGATTAATGACATTTTGGGAGAAATTTTATTGAGTTTAGGTATATGTAACCATTAGGTTTAATGCGAAGTATTATTTGAGGAAGAATACTTTTTCATTTTTTAGACATAATTTTAAAGGTTTGGATAACATTTAGAGTTTATATGATCTTTTATTTTGATGTAATTATGGGTTATTAAATTTTTAGGATGCAAAATGAAATGTATGAGATAACCTTTGAGGTTAAAACATTTATTTAATATTGAATATATTATGGTTATTTTTGAGTATTTTTATCAATTTTTTTAGAATGTAATAAATATTATATTAATATATATTTATAAAAAGTATGACTCATAGATTGGGTGACAACCCGTCATGTATGGAAAGTCCGTGAGGCTTGAACCCACAATAGAAGGGATACAAGGGTGCATCACCCACCGCTGATCTATGTGATGTCTTGGTTAGCAAGACTTTGTTTTTCTTTATTTAAACCATCTGGAAGATAAAAGTTAAGTTCTTTTTAGGGGACATATTTTTTATTGTATATATAACCATGGGTTTGGAAAATGATTTTGTGATTAATTGATTAATGTTATTTCAAAAGAAGATCACTATAATTTTTGGAGAACATTATAGGATTAAGGTAAATAGAATATTTTGAGATTTTTATTTTAGGATTCAAGGTTGAATTATCTTTTCATAATGTATATTTATGGTGATTCATGTTATTTATTGAAATGGTTAGTGTATATTAGAGATTATATGTTAGGGAGTTCACATTTTGGTATGAGACTTCAAGAGTAATTGATATTATTTGAAGATAAATGTAAAAATTTATCTTGGAAGACTATGTGATCAAATCCTTCTGATTTTTTGGTTTAAATGTTAGTATATAATATTTTTTGAGGAATTTTAAGGATATTTATTTATTAAATGATCTATGTTTAACTTTGGGTTTTATTATTGAACTATATATATTAAAGTAGTTTTTATTAGTATGAAGGTCTATTCATTTTGGAAATTATATTATAATTTTATAACCATTTTATTTTTGGTTAATGTATAAATATAGAAGGATTTTTTTTCCTTTTATGGGTTTTGTGATCCATATAATTTGATTATAGTGCTTTAGGCATGAAAAATTCATCTTGAAGACTCATAATTTGGAGAAAAAGATGAGTTTGTGGTGGAAAATTATTAAAGGATGAAATTATGATTTTTATGTAAGTATATTTCCTTATTTTCTTAGTCTAGGTAGTAAAAAATTCATTAACTTTAGTAAAAGGATTTTGAAACAAAAACGTTATCCATTTACTTTTCTTACTGAGAAATTAATGGCCTTTTAACCCATCACAGATTTATGATTTCTTGATTGTTAAATTTCTCATGACCATGTTCTTTATCACTCTCAATCAGTTCTTGGGAGTTATTTTTCTCTTCCATATCTCTATTTTCACTTTCCACTTATTTTATCCTATTTTTAAATCTTTTTATGAGTTATTCTAGATGGACTTCATACTTATCTTTTATCTCTTATTAAGTTGAAGTTTTATGGACCCTTTTTATGATGTGGGATTTCAATAAGGTATTTTGGATAGTCAAAACCTGGTTACCAAGCTCAAGTTCAAATTAAGAGGATTTAATTTATTAAGGTGTGGGGGGATAATATAACATCCTAATATTTTTAAAAGGAAAGACTATATTTGATGGCGTACAAGATACACAACACTGATCTTAAATGAACAATAGAATCTTATTATTTAAATGTGACTGTTATAACATAACCATTAAATTTGAAAGAATGAATAATATTAACCACATTATGAAATATATAATGGTTATACTCATTTATATTTTATTAATTAATTATTTTTAAATAATTACTAGATTTTTAGTAGTCATTTTATTCTAAAAAAAAGTTTTCTTTAAAAATGATTTTTATTGCTTTTTATGGATGATTATTATAATTAATTTCTAGAAATTTTAGAAAATATATTTGAAAAAATTAATTTCATTTTTTAATTCTGCATATAAAAATTATCTTAGGATTAATTTTTGATAATTTTCTAAAAATATTGATTTTCAAGGAATTGTGAAAATACCAATTTTTATTGAAAATTGTATTTTATTTTAAAGTATTTACAAAGTAAAATTATTTTTTGGAATAGTTTTAAATTTTAATTAGTTAATTTTGATTTAAAATAATCAAATTATGGGTTTTTAAATATATTTATAATTGAATTTAGTATAAAAATATTCTCTATTTTAAAAGGTTATTTTTCTAAAAAATTGTTTTTCGTTGGGTTTTTCCAATTTAATTTTAAATTAAATTATGAAACTTATGTGTTTTGAATTTTGAAAAATAGATTCCACATTTTAAATAATTAGTTCCAAATTTATTAAATATGTTCCTTTTATTTTTTGAAAATATGAATAATAATCTTAGTAAATTTTTTTAGGACGGTAAAGAGAAAGTCAGGTAATTTAGGTTACAAATAAAATGATAAGAACCATTAAATGATGAAAAAACTTACCTAAATATTATTTTATGAGCATATATAGACCATAATCAAACAATGGTATAATTTATGACATTTTGGGTACACTTGAATGAGATTATGAGCATTATTGTATTTTAATTTAAAAAATATCAAACATGTCACACTATTGTTTTTAATAAATATGGTATTTTTAATATGATGTTATCCAGAGGAAATTTTTGACTATAAATATTATTTTAAAATATAAAATATATATATTAATCATGGTAATTTATTTTTAAATTTTAATGAAGAAAAAATTACCATAAATGCTGACACAATGCTGATGCAGTAATTATTTAATTAATGGAAAAATCAAATAAATTATATTAAAAATATTAAAATAAATATAATTTTACATAATTAATGTGATAAAAGAATTTTATATATGACCATGATATTTTAGGAATTTATTAAAATATTTTTTTTCTAATTATAAGTTTTATCTTGATATTATTAAAGTCAAAGTAATGAATAGTTATAAAAATTGACATTACAGATATTTTATAGTAAATAATATTTTATTAAATGATATAAAATTCATAAAAATATAAAATTTATAAAATTTATTATAATAATTTTTAAAATACCAAATATAGTCCATTTGTGGGCCGTTTTTCATTTTATTGTAACTATATTAACCCTCAAAGAGTAAAAATCTATGTTTTCACGGTAATAGTTAAGGAGGTTAAATAAGGGTTAAAACAAAAATATAAGGGTATAAATATAGTCAAAACTTTTATAAATTTTATTTTATTGGGTTATATAGATCAATAATCATCTTATATTTAAAATAACTCACTTTGGAGCCATTTTAAATTAAAAATTAATTTATATTAATTTAATATTTTGAGAAATGCTAAGAGTGCCCCTCCCCTCTCTTATAAAAGGGAACATCTTATTCTCATCTATTAACACTTAAAAACCCCTTTTTTAGAAAATAACTACTAAAATACCTTCCTATAGTCTCTATCCCCATTATATAGGTATTTTTAGGCATAAATCCAACCTTAGTAGTCATAAGGTGTTAAGAAAAGGAGGATTTCCAAAGAAGAGGTATAATTTTTATCTACATGTCTTAGTTTTGTTTCTTATTACACATATATAAAACCATATAAAACCATTATAAAATAATAAATTCATTATCATGTATTTAATTAGATTTTATTATATTATTTTCATGAACTATATCCTTCTTCTCTTCCATCAAATGGGAAAATAATTCAATGTTCGTGTGTATGGAGGACTACCACCTCACGAATTGATGTAATTCATTTTCCATCACCGTATATAAATAATGTTTATAGTCATGGATTTAATATTTATATATTATATTAGTAAAATATTTATCATTATTAAAATATAATATATCATTTACCTTCTTACCTTCCCATGCATATAAAAATGATGACGTCGTTCGTGTGTACGTGTGGACTACCACCTCTATGAAGCGATGTGATTCATTTTTCATCACCACATAACATGGATGATATATATAAGTATATTTAAAGAAATAATATAATATTATGATCATCATTTAAATTTAAAATAATATTTACTTTCTATAATGATATTTGAAAAATGGAAGTGTTACTCATACGTACGTATGACTTACCATCTCCATGATTGTAATGTGGTTAATTTTTCAAAACCATATTTAATAGTTTGATTTAAAAGTATAATTAATGTATAAAAAATGATAATTATGTCATGATTATTATTATTGAGATGGTTGAGTAATTACCACTTTGAATATAGTCAAATTATCGAAGTCATTTTGGACTTATGAACTGAATATCATCAAAATATCCAAAGTGAACTTAATTAATTAAGTAATTGTATATTACATTGAAATAAATGATATAAAAGGAATAATTAACTTGAAAAAGGTTCTTAATCAAGTAAATAATTAACTTAAGTTTATTATCCAGGATGATAAAAAACATATGTGATGAGTCAGACTCAAGGTAAGAGATTTTCTTTTAAAAAACTTCTTTAAAGTTTCCCTTAAAACTCTCATTTTATTCCATATCCATATAATTTTTTTCTTAAAACGTTTTAAAGAACGTTTTTATTATTATTTTATGATTATTTAAATCCATTTTTATCCTTGTTTGAATTTTTACAAAATGGTTTTAATGGAATCTTTTTTTCGTTTTACAATATGAGTGACTTTTCCCTCCTTCATGACTAATATTTTATTTGAAGATTGATTTACTAGTTTACAAGGTTATTTTAAAAGAAAATGTTTCCTTTGTATGTGTGAAATTTTCTTTTAAAATAAGTTATTTTTCTCGAGGAATGATTTATGATACAAATATCCATATTTTAGGATTATGTTATGGTTCTTGGGAATTGTTTATGATAACGGGTGGTTTTGTTATAAACCAAAGTTGGGTGGGTCCGTTATATCCCTCCAATGAATTGGGTATCTTTATGTTGGAAGTTGATCATGATGGTTATTTTAAATTTAACTACGATGGTTACTCCAAGTATAACTATGACAGTTATTTCAAGTATAATCATGAGGGTTATTTCATTTGTATTCATGAGGGTAACTCCATAAGTAAGTATGATAATAAAATGATGCCCCAAGTTACCTATATGATTTATTTACGATTGATATGTTTTTAGAGAAATATAATGTTTTTATAAATTAATTTATTTAGTTTATATTCAAAGGAAATTATATGTTATTTTTAAGGGTGAAAATTATAAATCTGTGAAAGTGTTTTAATGAGTTTATCATTTTTTCAATAAAACCTTTATGAGTTTTATTTTATCTTTAATATTTATTATGAAATGTTTCATGGAAATTATTGGAAAAAATGTGATTTCTTAGGTCAGAAAATGTTTATTTTGAGCCCATAGATTATTTTTATAAGTATTCATGGACTAATTGTTTATTTATTTATTTTTTATGTTCTTTACTGAGATTTTTACACTCATCCCAAATTTTTGAAATGTTTTTCATAGGATTTTAGTATGGTTAAGGGAAAACAAGAGGTTAATTTTAAATTCTTAAAGATTTTTCATAAATAGAAATCATGTTTTTTTAAAAAAAGTTTAATTTAGTGGGAAAAATAGATACTGATTATAAGTGTCCACTTGTAATGTATGGGTTTACTATGTAATATTTTTTCCTAATTATCTAAAACTCTAAATTGAAAAGATTCTCAATATTATAAAAAAGTTAAATTATAGTTCAAAAAACACTATAATGTGCAATTATTAAGGATGAGTCCTAACAGTGACCCTTATTTAGAACGATCTATGTAAGGGTAAAGTGATATTACCCTTACATTGGATGATCTACATAAGGGTAAAACAAGAGGAGCCTTATATAGACCGATTTACATAAGGGTAACCCAAGATGAACCTTATGTATAATTCTTCTGCGTAAGGGAAATCCATGATAATCCTTATGAAGAAGCAATTTTACATTAGGGTAATCCATTTTACCTAAAAATATTAGCAAGAGAGAAATGATAATCAATTTTTTTTATTCTTCATTATATACAAGATTTCATAAATTCAATGCATGAGATGATTTTATACCACTGATAAGATTTAAATGAGACTAATAATGATTATTAGAATAAGAATAAGTGATTAATGACCCTTACCAGTGATGTCCCATGCATGAAATATAAAACCTATACAAAATTGAAATGAATAAATACTATAAATGTGTACCATTTTCTGACAATGCCTCTACAAACTTTGATATTCTTTTGATGAGTTTTATAAAGATCATAATAATTGCAGACAAAATACTCCCACCTTCAAAGGTATATATAGGCTGTATTGAATCACTCTATGTTCAAGTGAGATTCCCCTTGCAACCCCGATGTACTAGAAACTTGGTGTGATAAGGAAGAAGAAGAAGAGAGTTATGGGTTTCAAGGAGGTTTGACCAAGCATCGTGCAAACACCCACCCTCACTACCATCACTTGGTAGTGGTTTATATAGAATTTTAAAGATTCTTATCATCTGTTTACATTTATTCATGTGTTAAAATTCATGAATAAATGCTACGTTCAAGATATGAATTCATCATATGAACGCTTCACCTCCTAAATATTTCATCTTGTGAAATCGTTTATTTAAATGATAGATTATATGGGAGAAAAACTTGAGTAGAGTTTTCATGCATGAAATCACATTTCATGCATGCTAATAAGTAAAAACAATAACATTAAAAATCATATTCTCATACTTTCTTTTTGATATTTCATAATATATATAGCCTACTGCATTATATATAATAAGGATTTAGAGAATTCCAACTCTTTCAACCCTATGATATGTAAGGGTTATCCTATGATGCATAAGGGTAAACTCTACAATACATAAGGGTCACCCTATATATAAAGGTTTATATGTAAGAGTTACCATAGATAGGTAAGAGAAATGGTAAAGTACCTGAAACTTAAGGGTTACTATGATGTATAAGGGTTATAAAAATGGTAAAGTACACAATATGAAAGGTTTGACCTATGATACATGAAAGTTACATTACTGATATGCAAGGATTATTAGAATTTCTAAATTAATCAATACATAAAGGTTACTCTGATATGTAAGGGTGATATGTAAGGGTTCGAGACTTTTCCAAATTGACTATGATAGGTTGTATGTCATGAGGATAATGGATAAACCATGAGAGTCTTGATTTTTCCTAAAGGCAGAACATGATTCCATGACACCATGGATTACATAGTGAGGGTTTCATGAGGGGGAAGTCTTATGCTATAGGTGGTAGGTTGCATCATGGAGGGAAGGGTCACACCATAACGTGAACTTGGGTAGTGGTGTTAAGTTTTTGATACTGGTTGAGGGAAGTTTTTTTATTCCATAATGAGTATTTTTATAGTTTTCTTTTTAATCCAAGTTCATAATGGTCTTTTATACTTTTAAATTAGAAGTATACTTTAGGATTATTCATTTTTGAGATACATGAATAGGGGGAAGTTGAGCTCCTATTACCTCCCTCTTCTTGCTTTTAACCTAATTAATCTTTGGTGATTGAAGGTGGGGTTTCTCATCATTTAAGTTTTAGTTTTCTCCTTCTTCCTCAATTATTCATCCTCTTAGTACACTGTTGATTTGTTTTTATTTAGGTTAGGGTTTGATGTAAATTCCACTAATGCATGGCAGAATCATTCCTGATATTACTGGCCATTCATTTTTATTGGTAAAAGGGGATCCTTGGAGGTACTATTGAAAATCTGGTCTATACCAATAGACATATACCAATGGTTTTGTAGAACCATTGGTATAGGTACCCAAAAAGTCACCTATATCGATGATTTTTACAAAATTGTTGGTATATCTACATTAATTTCTGAGACCTATACCAATTGTTTTGGAAAACCATTGGTATAGGTCTCATTTGGGTACCTATACTAACGGTTTTCCAAAATCATTGGTAAAAGTTCAAAAAATTAATGGATCTACGCCAATAATTTTAAAAAACCATTGGTATAGACCTATACCAAAAATTTTCTAAAATTGTTGATATAGGTAAGACCATTTTTTATATATTTATATATAATAAAATTAAATTCTTTAAAATTTATAATTATTTTTTACAAACACACATACATATTTTTATCTAATTATATACATAAAAGTGGTCATAAGTTAGTGGTTAAGTTTTCATATTATAAAATAGAGGTCCTGGGTTGAAAAATTTCCACCATTTTTTAACACAAAACCTATACCAATAGTTTTATAAAACTATTTGTATAGGTATTTCTTATGAAATTATATATACCAATAGTTTAAGAACCATTGGTATAGACTACCTATACCAACAGTTCGTCCAAACCATTGGTATAGGTCTATCCTAATATAAAATTACCCAATGGACCATCAAACCATTAGTATATACTATACCATTAATTTATTGACCTATACCAATGGTTAAAAATATTTGGTATAGACTGTTTTTTTTCAATAGTGAGGATCAATGCATTGGGTTTTGTACATATGTAGTGAGGTATGCCACTGCTTGATTTATTTAAGGATTTACACTAGTTTGGGTGAAATTGATGGATGGGTTAAATAAGAATTGTTTCTTTTGTATTATAGAGGTTTGGGTGGATTTTAAGGGTGTTTTTAACCCCATTTATTAATGATTAATCCATGGGATATCACTCGATGAGTTGTTCTCTGATTATTTCCTAGATATTAAGTATTAAAATTAATATTTGTATAATTTTTAAATTAATTACAAGTGTCTTAGAATTGATTAAAATGGTAAGTGATAGAGTTAGGGCCTCATGTTGCTGGATGATGGATGATAGAGATGGATTAATCTTGGTCGACATTGGTGGATAAGTTTCACTTAAATAGAAATAACTCCAAATGATGTAGGTGACCTTTACATTACCGGGCATCTTGGTTAGTGGATTTTATTATGTTCATGTGATCACTATTATGATTATTACTAGCATGTTTCTATGACCCACACGATCTTTCCCCATAAATTTGGATAGGCTCTCTTTAACCTAATAGTTAATAAGGATTGCATAACATGCTAAATAATTCATTAGTGGCGTCTTTCTTAAAAGAGTGTTAGGAGCCATATTTATTCATTGTTTGGTGACGCGATTGGATTCTCAAGGTAAATGGGGTTTTATTTGTAAATTTATATTTAAAAGGGGTTTTTGATGAAAAATTTATTTCTAGAGTAAATGGTTTAAGATGGGATTTCAAGGTAAAAAAGGGTGATTTCAAGTGATGGTTTTGAAATGGAATCTGAAACAAATACAGGGTTTTATAAAGAATGTTTTCATTGGGTTTTTTTACTTAGGTATATCATGAGTAAAGATAGAATGTTGTGTCTTTACTAAATTATTTATAAAGAGTTTTTTACTTGGTTTTTAAGGGAAATCCAAAAGGGATTGGTTTGATATTGGTTTTTTTATGGTTGTTCGCATGTGGGAAACACCCTATTTTCTAAAGATTATATGA
The DNA here is from genome assembly GCA_963277665.1 of Viscum album. Lineage (NCBI taxonomy): Eukaryota > Viridiplantae > Streptophyta > Magnoliopsida > Santalales > Viscaceae > Viscum > Viscum album. Next base: position 1,331,057,107 of record OY728156.1, read on the forward strand.
TTTTTTATGATTCATGATTATTATTTCTTAGTATGTTGTTATTATTTCATGATTATATACAATTATATATGATTACATTACTATGTTTTGAAATTTATATATTCCCATACATATAATTGGGCTTGCGGGTACATGAGTTGGTCTGATAATGTTCAATTTTTGGTATTAAAGTGAGAAGGTGGGTACATATTGATTTTATTAACCCCTTAGAGGATAGATATAGGAAAATGAATTAGGTTTTATAGAACTATACCTAGTTTCATAAAGTAAGGTGGGGCTATCCACTTGGGTAAATTAGGCCTAAAGTGAGTTGTTTGGGATTGGTTAAGGCTTCAGTAACATAGTGGTTTGACATAAGGATTTGGGTGATGAATCCTTCATTTATAGAGGCGTTGAGTGCATGAACATGACTAGTTTGGGTAACCTAGATGGTTTTATTTAGGAGAGGACTATGGGATATCCTTGTGGTGTTTTATGCTTGGGATGTTCTGTTGGGATAATGCCTGACCTTCTATCCTTGCTTGATTATTCAATGTCATTTTTTCTTGTTTTTTTATATGTTGACACTGATGATTGTGATCATATCTTTTGTTAAAAACAGGCTTGGGTTGACCTGACCCATCACCTGATCTAGCTTGAAATAAGGCCTTAAGCGTGTCTCCCTATATACCAGAGATTGCTGACTATTAGTGAGGGTCTGAAGAGTTATAGCGGGGAAACTATACCCTCAGATCAAAGTGAAATAAAAGGAAAATATAATCCAAATTCATCCACATACATAAAAATCAGAGTACGTATAATAAATAATTGAAACATAAGAATGCTATAATAAATGAAATTCAATAAACAATCATATAGACACTAGTCACCCACAGGTCTGACCACATATACAGAATAAATAAAAAAGAATAAATATAAAAGGATTTACTACTAACTCCATAACTGAACATATACCCAGTATCCACAATGGTTAAATTGATCTAACATGAACCTTAGACTCTATATGAGTATCTCCACTCGATCATGAAACACTGGGCCTTTTCCTAATCCACCATGTCCTACGATCAACCTAAAGCATACATAAGTTTTTCACACACACTGAGGTAAAATAAAATGAGGTGAGAAATAAATCTCAGTAGTCCACCACTAACGGTGGTCTTAACATATACTATCATAAAATGTGAATAAAATAGATGATATTTCCATCTAATTTGAACAAATACAACTGATATACAATAAATGAAAAAAGGGCTGAAAAAAAAAGAAAACAGTAAACCTTGGGTTCTAACCTAAAATCTAAGGTAAACCGTCCCTCACTCTAGCCCTCATCGAAGGACTTATAGAATGTGGATTACCAAGACACATGAAATTAGGAATATCCACAATATTTATATAGGATATCCAAGATATCTATCACATAAATGGGCACAAAATACAAATCCCAAGATCTCATCCTAGGAATCCAAGACAATAACACACATCTACTATGATCTAAGACCCCAATAGCATGATATGAACTGGAAATAAGAATTATAAACCAAAACCTATAGAACCTATCCATGTCCCAAAAGTACTATATAATTAATTTTACTACAAGTGAGGGCTCGATAGTGTACACTACTCCAAGGTTCCCTCCATCCATGGTCCTAATAATATATATATACTGACCTAGGGGTCCCATCCAAGTTGCCAGGCATGCTCAAATTCCATGGAAGATAGACTCTAGCTAGTGTATAACTCTCAACTAGAGGGGTGCGCTCATACAGATCACCCCATTATCTCCCTAAACCCACATAATATCAACCAACCAATATAGGAGACTATCCAATCAATATCATGTACAAATCATAGTCTAATAATTTCCCAAATGTTTCCTCTCATGTTTGGTCTTGAGCAAGAAAAACCTCAAGCATTCCCGACATAATCAATTAAACATGGGAATGACTAATGACCAAAACCATTTTCATCATCCCTAACACAAAGAATCAAACCATGATCTCTGGGTTCTAAGGTGACACTTGAAGTCCAAATCCTAAAACCAACACCGACTATCTCGCAGGTTAAATAAAAAAATAGGAACTCAACATGGTCCTTGGGATCACATCAACCTTGAACCACATGATAAACATGGAAAAAGAAATATCATTCAGTGACTTAGGAAACCAACCCATCCATGATCACCACCACATCTACAAGGGAATCCTCAAGACTATCACTCCCATAAGGGCATCCTCAATGATTCACTTAGACTCAGCTCAAAATCCACTCAATGAAACCTAGGCATACCTAGAACCCCACAGTGCCACCCTAGTCCAAAGGCTCTAATAGAGATAAACCTCAAGAAACTATATAAGAATCCTATCCAAGAACACAAAACAAACTCCCACTAAAAACCTTGTCATTTCCAATCCAAGTCACTACTCGGTCCCACCTTTTGGGAACCATATGAGTAAACCTCTAACTAAACACCCTAATGATCCATATCTAAGTGAATAAATGAGTACACAACCATCACTCAGGCCTCGTACCACACATCATTTTCCTCAGGGGGATTCTAAAACCAAACCTTAAAGCAAGTCCCCCCACAAAACATCAAAACATTCAAAACCACCAATATATGGACTTTAATTACCCCAAGGTCCATACCATCATGTCCTATGTGAAAAAACACCCATAATGAACTACATGAAATTCCAATTATAACTCTAATCTGAGAAAATAGCGAAAAGACCTCTAAGGGGTAAGTACATGGTGTGTACCTCATGTACATGGAATGTACCCCCAACATCAATCCAATGTCATGTACCTTATCCCACTTATCATGAAATTTCACAAAATACATGTCATATATCAAATACACATGGCATAAAACCCACATGGGGTAACTAACTATGTACCCTACATGGGGTCAAGCCAAGTACCCTACATAAAATTTAGCCATGTACTGTATATAGGGTCTGACCGTGTACCCTACATATCCAAGTACCTCAACACAAGGTATTTGGAAGAGTTCCTGGACATACCCTGAATCACCCCTATATGGAGTTTCATAGGTACTAAATATTGTGTAGCCCTGCTATTATACCATATACCCAAAAATAAGAACACATAAAATGTGATTCAAGAACACACACCATGTGATCAGATTTTCCCAAACAAAAACCCCCATGACCTCATGAAACCCCCAAATTTACCCCCCCAAACACCAAATTATCCCTATAAGGGTCCCCAAAAACTCAAAAAAGATTAAAAATTAACAAAAACTACACTATGAAGATTTTTTTCAAAAAAGAACAAATTCCTACCTCCTAACATAAAATGGTGACGCTTCGATCTCAAATCCATGAGTCTTCCTCTCCCTACCCTTACCTTTCTCTCTCGACCAAAGAATATAAGTAGGAGGAGATCCTTGGATGTGCATGAAAATACACATAAGAGGGGAGGAGAAAATAAAAAGGAAAAATAAATAAAATAAATAGAAATGAAAAAGGGGCCTAGGCCTGACCCTAGAACCTGATGTGAGGTTATGCCTCACCTAGAAAAAAAACCCATTTCAGAATCAACTATGGAGTTATAATATCAATCCAATGCTTTTTTTAAAAAGATATAACCATTTGAACATGTTTGAATAATTAATATTTAATTAATTAAATATTATTTCAAAATTTTTATGGAACATAATTACACCAAACTTCTATCCTAGGGTAAAAACCTTATTCCGGGACCAATAGAGTGGTTAAAAAAAATATCTGAGATCTTCTAATAGGATAAATTACTATTTTACCCTTAAAACCACTCAATAATAAAAATTCAAAAATTTCTTGATTTTATCAACCCATAAAAATGTGATTTATTCCAACCTCTCTACCATAAACACTTCTTTCCCCCTGAGAATCCTTGGTAGACAACAAGCAACCAATCTTTCACTCCGAACACTAGTGCATTCAATGCCTCCTTGACCATCCAATAATCAATATCATAATTCCCACAACACTCCCAATACAAGGTAATTAAACCTTGACCGATATATTTCTCCCACCTATAAGATTATCCTTATCATCACCCAACAACCAAACCCCAAACTCTATGTCCCACACTCCATCCATCACCAAACACAATGTATGGATGTGGTTGACTAGCTAACACCTGAGTGCCAACATGAAACACCAACCAATTTTTGTTACTATATAACCAAGAAATAAACCCTCAATACTCAACAAAACACTTAAAATAAGGATCAAAATACCCAATAAACAATGGTGTGATACCCACCATATGGATTCCCTCACACAATAAGGGTTTCTTCTCAAAAGATATGATAAATCTCAGTCTCCTCCTCAAGGCAGAGTGATTCACCAAGAAACTCATGGCTGCACACTCCCATGTAACTTGAATGCATAACTAGGCTCATGGTCACATGATTCATGCCTCAATAAAACTAGGCTAATATGCCTAAACCACTGACCATGCTCCTCAAACAGGTTTGTTCCAATAAGTAAGATCACCCACAACACTCCTCTTTAAAAACCAGGAATCTCCCACATGCTAAAACCAACCACCACTGGTGGAAATAGGGGCTATACCAACACTTTTATACCAACAGTTTTATAAAACCGTTGGTATAGGAGGACTACACCAACAATTTTTTCAAACTATTGGTATACTATTTTTTGAATCAACCTATCCCAACATTTTGATTAAACTGTTGGGATAACCTCCCTATTTATAATATATACCAACAGTTTTTTTAAACTATTGGTAAAGACTGTATTTCCCAACATTTTTTTAAAATTGTTGGGAAAGTTTTCCCCTAAATAATGAATACATCTAGATCTCTGTCTGTGCGATTAAATCCCTAAATAGAAGTTCTACACTTAAAATCTATAAGTTCTACATCAGTTTTAATGTTTTACATGTATTTTTTTTAATGTTTTGATTTGGCCTAAACGAGAGGTCCGTGTGGTTTGTGGCATGGTATACCCAATAAGTTCACTTTGATTTGTTTCTTGCATGTGTCAAATTTATTCTTATGGTAGGAGACATATCATGGTGTGAGGGTGTATATTTTGAGAATTTATATATACTCTACCCAATAACAATGAATAATATTTAGGTCACATAGAGGGATGATACACCATAGAATATTTTGGTCTATATAGATGAAAAATCTCACAAAAATGAGGTGGTGTCATCATCATTTCAATTCCTAGACCACCACTACCATCCTTAGGTTTTTATTAGTGTAGTTCTACTCATGGGGTCAAAGATAATGAGACACGTAAGGAACTACATTTTTACCATGCATCAGAACTACTCACAAGACAACATCATTTGAATTGATATACACTATATACCCAACTCCAAGCTTGGGAAATATTAGGATATATGCTGGAAATATATTATTCATCATGTATAAGAAGTCCTATATTCATTATTCCATCCATTCAAACATGTCTACCTTCTTTGTGTGAATAGTAATATATACTTCTTGTCAAGAAAGTCATTAATGGACCTCATGTATTACTCATAAATCCCAAGGAAACATTTTATTTCAGACACATTCCCTAGTCCTGAATAATATATAACTTTATCTTCTTTACTTAGATCTACTGATATTCTAGGTTGGAAATCCATGTTACCATGAAATCAGACCTCATGTATCTAAAAGAGGCACTTTAAACACTTTGAGAAAAGGCCATTTTATCAATTTATACTAAATATGTTATAAATGATTCTAGAATATGATCCAACATCATTAAATATATAAATATTTCATAAAAAACACAATAATGAGTGAGTCCATGTATGATTGGAAGATTAAACAAGAAGACAATGAATGATGTTTAAATAATAAAAGGTTATTTTCTAAATTTAGGAAATGTCCATGCCTCCATTGTAAACATTATTGGTATACCTATATATAAATTTAGCACTAGATGTGGGAGTGAAACCAAGATCCATTCTAGAACTCTTAGATGAGGAAAATACTCCAAAATAACCACATGATCTAGATCGGTTAACTCATGATAAATTCATCAAATCCCCATCCAATTTGTACATAATACTAAAGGAATATAATATTCAGTATGATCCCTTTGAAACCCAGGAAAATATTTTATAGATGATGCTTCTTCCAACCATATAATAATGATAAATGAGGTCTTCATCGTTCCCTAATTATAGTTATTTTTAGTTTCCCACTAAGTCCTAGAATGATCGAGAATAAGACATTGAAAAAAAGGAATAAAATGATGAGATATTATGGGAATATTTTTCCACTAACCAACTTCCCATCATGTTTTGGCCATCTTCAAATATTCACTTATCTATTCTAGAGCTTCACACTAAAAATATCATGTAATATCTCTGATATAACTTGTGGGTGATGTTAAAATACCATCATACTCATCTATTGGTATAACATTGAAACTCATACCACCATGAGGACCTTGATCTCATGTGACAAATAGTTAATATTTATGATTCTTTCTATGGATCATCATTCTCATTTCAAGGGATACAAAAATCATTTGTGGAAGGTATATACTAAAATACATGTAGTACTCTAATGTATTTTCATGGAGGATTATCTGAATGTGTGCATTACATATTGGGGATAAAATTTTACCTTGTAATCTTATCCTCTTAGAATATGATAAAAAATTCCCAAAGTAAGCCCAACAGATGATGTAAATGATTCACAACCACTAACAAACACCATGTTGAATGTCATCATAGTAGATACCCTTTAAAATTAGGAGTGTGATATCTCTCATGAATCGAGTAAATATCCATCCCCATAGAATCAATAAAGATAGTTGGAACTTCCCATTTGTTTCACTACCCATCACTAGTTAAATGATATGTGTCATAGAATCCTGACCAAGATCCCTCTCTTAAACACCAACCAATACCTTGATAAATGGAACAATATAACTGAATCTCTCGATAGTATAGAAGTCATTGAACCCATAGTATATGATTCCCCCATCACTATACTCTAGGAACACAAGGGTTATAATCGTCGTAGTGTAAATCTCCTTTTAGGTTAGTATATTGAAATATTAAATTCATGGAAAAAATATCAAATTTATCCTGGAGTAATCAAAACCAATAACCCTTATCCGATTAATTAGGATTGAGGTAGGGTATTCTTCATATATGAGTTATAAACTAGAATTTCCAATACCCCTCCCTATTTGATCAATAAGACATCATTTTGTTGGTTCTTAGTCTCTTTACCACATTAGTATATGAACCATACAAGGGGAAGGGATGTGAGTAAGCCTTAAAAAATGAGATGATTATTTCTCTAACCACTCTACTGGAATCCATAATGATGTATCGAGCATTAGTAAATCCTAATATGAATCTATACCCTAAATAGATGGACCGAATTCACCCTAAAAAGATTTTAATCAACTTGATATTTACCACATTCAATGTAATGTGCGAATTTGAGTATAACTTAACCCATTTTCCCTCCTAATGTGGCCTAATTTTGGGAAACCATTTTCCTTCTCTCACCACTTTGCATGAATATATAATTTGATCCTACAATCCTCACAAGATTCATGAAAAGACACCAAATCTCATAAATAAATATATCAATATCATGTGCATCATTAAATATGATCATAAATCAAATGTAACATAAAAAATAAAGAACATAAATTCACATATTCACGAGACTTGAAGATCTACAACAACATTCTAGTTAGGAACAGAAATTGTTTCTCATCTCAAGTCCAACCAATCCCATCTCCAGCACACCCTGTCAAAAATCAAGGCAACAAGATGAAAAAATTTAGTGAACCCTATTGTAAATTACCATTTTATAACACCCTAACCTAAACCATTAGATATGATCTGGTGTCACACTTTACCTCATGATAACCTCCCCAAATTCAAGTGGTTTCTAATGAGAGGCATGAGATAAAAAGTGCGTTTTGGTGAGACTATTACATCAGAACTATTATACATCATGTTAATTCTGTATGTGTTTACCAAGCAATTAAATATAGAACTATAGGTATTCTGTATGTGTGTAACAAGTAATTAAATACAGAACTATAGGTATTCATAATTCTCTATGTGTGTATTCAGAACTTCACATATTCAGAAATGCAGGTATTTAGAATTCTGTATGAATTATGTGTTAATTATATAAAATGCTGGTACTTGTTGTATGTGTGCATTCAGAATTCTATATTGCATATTGTAGGTAAATGCTGCAGGAGCATAGGGGGAGGTAGGACTGCTGTTGGAATTTCAAAAATCCTATGCCAACGGTTATCAAAGAACCGTTGGTAAACATTTATACCAATGGTTTCTTATAACCATTGGTATTTATTTCATTCTGAATCCATATCCCAATGGTTATCAAAGAACCATTGGGATATGTCTATCCCCACTCATACCAATGGTTGTCCATCCTTTACCAAAAGTTTTAAACCGTTGGTAAAGATTAAGTTTCTATTAGTGTTCTCCTTCAAAGGCTCATGGATTCAAAATCTCTCATTCTCTTTGACACAAGATGTATAAGACTCTCAAAATTATCCCATAGATTATACATGTTCTCTCAATATGCACAACTGTCATGGTATTATATTTATAATTGAAGTTAATATCATGCATTTATATTAATTTATAGTATATTGTTATAAATATAGTATTTTGTTGTCTTTTATATTATGATTCTCATATAGAGTAGTGTATCAGTTATGGTTTCATATAAAGTTAACAATTCTCATTTACTTAAATATATTTTCAATTAAACTTCAATATTATTGAATTTATTTTGACGAAATGACTTATAATTTTTTTTTAAAAATGTATAGAAGTTGGATGTATGAAACCGATCAGATCTCAAGCGATTTTCAAAACAATTTGGAGATCTTTTTAGATTTTTCATTTTATAATGCTTTAGATAGTGGTCACATACACTGCCCATTTTACAATTGTGTTGGAAGACCTTGGTTGATCCATGAAGAAGTCATCTAACACATAACTAAATATGGTTTTCAAGCAAAATACTATGTATGGTATCACAATGGGGAGAAAATGAAATCTCAAAATACTGATGATCCAAATGAAAGGAATCGATTGAAGAATTTTTTATATGACTAGTTTCCATTTATTCATCATCATGAAAAAGAAAGGATTTTGACCCAATAAGACTTCGATATGAGCACACATGATGCGTTTAATGAAAATCATGATGTTGTCAGTGTGAAAAAATTGAATGATGCTGCCACGACTCCAGTATATCGACAATGTGGTAAAATGAAAAAGCTGGAATTTTTAATCTGATTATTTCATGGGAAAAATATGTATGAGAATTATAATACTGCCATCGATTACATTCTTACCTTATTGAAGGACTTACTTCCAGATGATGTAGATATTCCCTCAAACCACTATATGGCATGGAAGTTAGTTGAGGAACTTAGATTTTCAAGAAACAAAATTTATGCCTACCCAAAAGATTATAGTTTATTCTGGGAGGAAACTGCTGAATGAAATGATTGTATAAAATGTGAAACAGCCCACTGGAAGCCAAAATCTAATGAAACACCATCCCATGTTCCACATAAAGTAATGTGGTACTTTCCATTGATCCATAGGCTCCAAAATCTTTTTATGTCTGATGAAATATCAATAAAAATGCGATGGCATAATACCGAGAGAAAGAAGACTAATGATGAGTTGGTTCACCTTGCAGATAGATTTTCATGTCAGATATTTAATGCTCAATATCCTAATTTTGCAGCTGAAATGTGTAATGTGAGGCTAGGTCTTTCATGTGATGGTTTTAATCCATTTGGGAAGATGCTTACTTCGCACAACACATGGCTGGTTTTTATACATATTTATAACCTCCCCCCATGGTTGTGTATGAAAAATCTTTCACTTTTATGAGTATACTCATATCCGGTTCTTCTGATCCCGACAATGATATAGACGTATACATGCAACCTTTAATAAAATATTTGAAACTTCTTTGGGATGTGGGTGTACGCACATACGATGCATGTTCTAATGACATATTTTAGATGCGTGCTGCGCTTATATGGACAATCAATGATTTTTCTGCTTATGTAATGATGTCTAGATGGAGCACAAAGGGAAAACTATCATGTCCTGTTTATATGAAGAATACACAATCCAAAAGACTGAAACATCGCTGTAGTTTCAGTTTTATGGGACATCGATGATTCTTTCCAATGGACCATCCATATAGAAATAATCATCAAAGATTTTCCAATACCATGGAGAACGATGATCCACCTCAATGTATGTCTGGAAATGATGTGCTTAATGAATTGAAAGATTTCAGTTTTTTATTCAGGAAGGGTCAAATGAAATCTGGAAAGAGAAAGAATGTTTCCACTAAAACCTATTACAATTGGAAGAAGAGGAGTATCTTCTTTGATTTTCCTTATTGGTCAACCAATTTGTTACATCATTGATTACACATAATGCACATTGAAAATAATATATGTGAAATGTTGCTTTTTATTCTTATAAATGTTAATGGAAATAAAAAAGATGATTTACGATCTCGGTGTGACTTGGTGGATTGGGGGAATCAGACCAGAATTTCATCCTGTGTGTATCAGTGAAAATAAATGACAAGTTCCATGTGATTCTAATATAATGAAACCTACAGAAAAGACAATTTCTAGAAGTACTAGATACTATTAAAGTTCCTGATGGCTATTCAAGAAACATATCTAAATGGGTACACAAAAGAGAGTTGAAGCTAAAATCTTTGAAGACTCATGATTATCACATTCTTCTGTATGAGTTGATTCCAATAATAATCCTTCATATTTTGTCCGATAATGTAAGGGTGGATGTTATTTGGTTGTGCCATTTGTTTAGAGATCTTTGTGCTAATAATTTGTCCAAGTATTTCTTGAAAAAATTGTTGGTAGATGCCCCATTAATTTTATGTGAGTTAGAGAAAACATTTCCTCCATCATTTTTCACATGAATTCTACATATGACTATCCATATTTCAACTGAAATACTTCTTATAGGACCTATTTCTTTTCTTTGGATGTATCTAACTTAAAAAAACATGTACACATTAAAGTCTTATGTCCGAAACAGAAATCATCCTGAAGCTTCTATTGTGAATGGTTACTTGAATCAAGAATGTATGGATTTCTACTCTATGTATTTGTCTGATCTCACTACAAGAATGAACATAACAATGAGAAACAAAGAAGAATAGTATGAGAAAATTGAACCCGGTTTTCCATCACTTCCTCAAATATAAGGAATTACTGAATCATATACATTGACAACATTAATCCTTGAAGAGCGGGAGATGGCACATAACACAGTTTTGTTCAACTGTGATTTGTTCGATTATTATATCTGATTTGTTCGATTATTATATCAAGTAAGTAAATTGAATATGTATATCTTACATATCTGTCAAATTATTTCTATTTTTATCTACAGGGAACATAAATAAATGATAAATAGAAAGCATCATTCTTTATCTTTGATAACGAGAGAGACTTTATATAGAAAAGAGTTTTCTGCTAGGTTAAAATTGAAGGTAAAAATATTACTATTTAAAATAATTAAATCAATATTTAATTAAGTTTAATATTTATTTATATTTTAGGTATTGAGTTTTCCTTCTGACTCTATCTCTAAGGAAATAAGAGCTTTGGCTTTTGATCCTAATACCATGGTTCATGACTGTAAATCAATTGTTATTAATGAGTACAGATTTATTATCACTAAACAAGTAAAGAATATGAGAACACAACATAATGGTGTTATGGTTACTGTTACAACAGACTGTTATTCCAGTGCATCAGATAATAGAACTCAATTTAAAAATGTATGTTATTATGGAGTCATTGAAAAAATAATAATATTGGATTATTACTGTCATGGACGAGTCACTATAATGAAATACCAATGGTTTGATTCTATGACAAGTCATTACACATTTATTGATGATTGTGGATTTTGAGTAATTGATACGACTTGAACTCTTGCTATCGATGAACCATATGTATTAGCATCAATGACGAAATGAGTTTTTTATGTCAAAGACCATCTTCGACCTAAATTTGGTGTCATTATTGAAGTAATTCAGAGACATATTTTTGACGATGGAATTGAAACCATCCCTACTACCATTAGAACTGATCAATTTATTACTTTTTATGACTCCAATAGCTCAATTGTCAGAGTTAACTGTGAGCCTGAAGTTGCGGTGGAAAATATATAGAATCATCCATCCATGTTCTCAATTCTTTTGGTTTAGCTCAACTTCGGTTGTTAAGATTAGTAATATTCAAATTGATTTGATATTGATTACAAATATTTTGTATCCGACTTGATATTAATGTGAATTTTAAATATTTGGTTGTAATTTTATTTTAATTGCATTTTCTAATTTGTAATTGAACTATATTCAAACCTACAAAACCAAAATTTCTAACTTGGTGAATATTTCAATGTTTTATTGAACATGGCTGCTTGACCCCAAAACCCATAAACCCCCTATCCCTATCTTATATTTTTTTTGGGTTATACATTAGTTATCATTTTCTAATTACTTCCATATTTGTTTTCAAATGTAGGAAATGAAACCGATTGAAGAGATACGGCGAAAAAAGATGACGAACAATAATCATCGCATGGATGAGACGGGCATTCCTCCATTAGTGCCTATTGTGAGTATTTTATTTCATATATATATATTTTAATAACATATAATGTCATGTGATTAATTTTTTTTAAACATTTTTGCAGGATCTACCACTCAGGCAATAGTTATTTGATGAGGAGCCTAGTAGTGGTCACAATTCTCAGGCCGGTGGTATGCGTGAGGGTGGTACGAGAGCTAGATGATCAAGTTAGCATACCTGATTAGACCCTTCCCCTCCCAATAACATACCATCTATCCCACATTCTGATACCGGTGTGTCATTAGGGACACATGGTATATTTAGGCCTCCCATGTTTTCACCACCCTTTTCATCTGAGCCTCTTCACCCATATTTACCATGTTCGATGATGATTCCCACTCCCCATCCATATCAAGAATTTGGACAACCATCCATGCCTTCTTCTTTTACTTCTACTTCCTTCTCTTCGAGATTCTATATTACATCTTCTTTGACTCTTATTCCACCATATTTTGTACCTGCGGAGAATACACTGGGACCTAATCCACCCGTACAGGGTGTTCCTTCAGTTTATGTGGATCCAACAGTGCCTATTGATCAGACTGCCATAGGTATATTTATAGAACCCTAACAAATTTTTATATCATAATTTATTTTCATTATAACATGTATTGATATAATTTTTTTTTATTTCATAACAGATACATCTACTGATAGGAGGCGTGGGCAGGGGTGTACACACATGCGTGAGGTGTGGAACCGCCACACAGAGTTAATGGTGGACTACAATGAAGATAATAAAATGGTAGAAAAAATAGGGCAGTAATGTCGGAGTTTTTTGGAAATGCTTACCAAATACTCTGACATCATTCCTGTCAGCTTGCTATCATGGAGACAGTTTCCAAACAAAGTCAAAGATAATGCTTGGTCATAGATATGGGTAAAAAAATTCTATTATATTTATTGTATTTTTTTTGTATTTATATGAATTAATATTTTTGTGTCATCTTCGGTTTAATTTCCCCGATGGTGAGGGTTCACGGTCATCACGTCTATAGGAATTAGGTGAGCTTTGGAGAGGCTACAAACATGAGTTGTATATTGGATGGCATGCTAGAGTTGGCACAAAGTTGGAGGCGGTACCTATTATGGATGACTACCCAATAGAAAAGTATCGGAAAATGATTAATCATTAGATAATGAAAATTTTCATGATTTGCATTAATATTATCTTTTGTATTATTGAATTTTATTTAGTAATCATCCGGAAAAACTAAACAAAACATTGATGCTAAAAAATATCTTCACACCTTGGGGTGTACTACGATGTCAGATCATGAGAGGAAGCAGGTATGACAGTTTATAATTTTTTAGTACTTGCACTTTCTATCGATTACTCTATAATTTATTTGATTTCTATAGTTTTGATATAAATTTAGTTATGAAATTCATTATTGGTAACTTATTTTCAATTATGGTTTCCTACATTCAATGTAATTGTAGAGGAATAAATTGAATATTGAAGGACGCGTGCCTCGAGAAAAACTGTTTTTCTCGAGTAGAAAGAAAAAAGATGAAAGTGTTGTTAATGAAGTGACACAACAATAGATTTTAAGTTTTACTTTGATTATTTAAAATTTTAATATCTATCTTTTTTACTTAATAATCTATTTAAATTTTTAACATACTACTTTGGAGGCTCTTGATACTCAGGAACCTAACAATTTTGGGCCAAATGATCATTTACATCAGGTGTTGGGAGATGATCACTCTGGAAGAGTACGCTACCGACTTGGGAATTGTATAGTATTAATGAGGTATTGGCCCTCTTTAGGTACCGATTTTACTTACACCAAGTTATAAAAATTAATGCACATTCAGAAAAGGTTGAAAAAGGGCCACATAGGTGGAAGAACAAACTGAAAGGGCGAACACTGAATTCATGAAATTGATGCAAGTTTTATGTCCATCACTTCCACCAGAGGCCAGTGCGGATTGTGATGCATATATGTTATTGATGCGTTCATTATATAGTGCACCAAGTGGTAGTTATTGTGGTGTTCGAGACGATGTGGTTCTTAGAGATGGTGAGGAAGAGGTCGAGGGTGAGGATGATGCTAAGGAATAGGGCGAGGAGGAGGGAAAGGAGGAGGCCTGAGAGGAGGTCGAGGATGAGGATAGGGATGAGGGCAGGGATGAGGGTGGGGACGATGATGGGGATAGATATAAGGATGAGGTTAAGGCTAATGATGATGGTGATGAAAGTGATGGTGATGAGGGATAGATTGATCTGTTACATTTTTGACGGATATTACTAAGATTTGATGTTTGATGATTTGCTGTGTCTAATATTACTGAGATTTGATGTTTGATGATTTTCTGTGACCGAATAACCATTACATATTTTTCCTCCATTTATTTTGGATTTTTTTATTCGGTTTTGTTGCAATCTTGATTCAAGTCTCTCCTTTTATTTAAGTCTCTCCTTTGGTTATCATCATTTTAGTGATTATCTTGTTTTATTTTATCATATGTTGGGTCATTCCAAGAACTAGTGATATTTGGATTAGAATATTATAGTTTTGGAGTTTTTTGGGTGTTTCATGGTTTACCCACACAGTTTGAAGTAACCACATGGTTCACATGTATAGGGTTCAATCATGGAGATAGAGACATATTTAAATGTGTTTTGATATTAGAAGAAAGGGTTTCTATTTTGAAATTCAAGTTTTCATGTTTGGAATTGAATATCTTTGTTTGTAATAATTTATTAAATACCATTGAGACTTTGAAATGGATTTAATTATGTGTGATATATATTTATTTGATTTCATTTTTGATGGAGTGAAAACTATCAACTGATTTGATTTCATTTTTGATGGAGGGGGTGTGGGTTGTGTAGGTGGGGAGGGGGGTGTGCAGGTTGGGAGGGGGGTATGCTCTCCAAGGAGGGGTGGGGGGTGTGGGCTGTCCAGGTGGGGTGGGGGTGTGTAGGGGGGTGGGGGGCCTATCCAAGGGGTGAGGGTGTAGAGGGGGGGTGGGGGTCTATCTAGTGGGGTGGGGGGGTGGGGGCTCTCCAGTGGGGGGATGTCTAGGTGGTGGGGGGTGTGCGGGGGGTGGGGGTCTGCAAGGGGGCTATCTAGGGGGTGGGGAGGGCTGTTTAGGGGGTGGGGGTCTACAGGGGGTGAAGGTGGGGGGGGGGGTGTGGGTTGTGTAGGTGGGTATAGGGGTGTGTAGGATAAACCCCGTTAAAACCATATTTTACACTATAGGTTAAAGAATATCGAATCCCATAGTGGAAAAGTCTATATTTGGTCCCTTCTTGGAATTATACAAATGTGAATCCCTAGGATAAACCCTGTTAAAACCATATTTGACACCATCAGTTTCCTTTCCAAGATAGGCCAAAATTGCATCCCCAGTCCCTTTAACACTATCTAATCCTGAGGCTAAGGGGAAGTAAGAAACAAATTTTTTATTCTTGCACTAGGTGGGAAGTACCACCAAAACATATCCCTATAGAAAATTTGAATCACTAATGGTTTGCTAGGATAGAATCTTCATGTCACTAATTAGATCTCTATCCCTTTCATCACTTTTCATACTTGGGGTGATTGCTTTAATAGTATCAGGATTTAATTCCCTATCATGAGTAGGCATAAAGACCAAACCAGGTCTTGAATGATTCATTGCATCACTAGAGACAAGAATCTTAGTAGTCTATATGCCACTATCTATATTCTTAGGAAAATAAGGGATCTACATGATACTCACAGATCCATCCTTATTCGCACCATACTTCCTAGAAGCTTTCATAACAATATAATTTTATATCACACTTCCATGGGTGAGTTCTGATACCAATCTATGTTTTGAATGAGTCAAATCATCACATCATAGAGGATTCATAGTGGTCTACCCATTTCCCATAGGATTTGGACAATCCAACATACTTAAATTAGTCTATATACCTCAAAATTGATCCACTGTATGACCCGAGTTAAGTGGGGGGGGGGGGGCTGTCCAGGGGGTGGGGGGATATCTAGGGGGTGGGGGGTCTATAGGGGGGTGTTTGAGGGGGTGGTGCAGGTGGGGATGGGGGTGTGCAGGTTGGGAGGGGGGTGTCTAGGGAGAGGTGGGGGGGGGTGTGGGCTATCCAGGTGGGGTGGGGGGTGTGTGTGGGGGGGGGCCCTGTCTAGGTGGGGTGGTAGGGCTGTCCAGGGGGGTGGGTGTGTGGGGGTGGGAGGTCTGTCCATGGGGGGGGATATCCAGGGGGTGGTGGGGGGGGGATGTCCAGGGGGTGGGGGTCTGTAGGGGGTGGGGGGGGGGATATCCGGGGGGGGGGGGGGGGGGCTGTCTTGGGGGGGTGGCGTGCAGTGGGAGGGTGGGGCTATGCAATGGGAGGGGGTGGCTATAGGGGGCTGTAGAGGGGGGGGGGGGTATAGTGGGAGGGGTGTTGTGTAGTGGGAGGGGGTGTGCAGTGAGAGGGTGGGGGTGGATATGGGGGGGATGTGTAGTGGGAGGGGTGCTGTAGGGGGGGGATATGTAGCGGTAGGGGGGGGGGGGTGTAGGGGGAATCATTGGACAAAAGACCAAAAACACCCTCAATAAAATACTACCCAGCGCACCACACTCGCTAGCCAGTTGGGGTCCATCGATTAGATGGCAAGTCCTTCTGGGTAGCAGGAATTCTTCCTACCCCATTGGTTAGCCAATGATCTTTGTTGGATATCAAGTCTTCTTACCACCCCATTGTCTAGGTGATGTATTCAAAAGTAGCCATGGATGCTTCAGGACTCCTCAACCGAAAACCCGATCTTTGAGCCCCTTATGAGCCTTCATTAAACTCTATAAAATCCTATTTAATATGTTCAAATAGGAAAAATCTTATTTCCATCCTCTATTATCTATATTATCTATCCTCTAGATGAAAATTTTAGGTTCCCTTTGAAATTAAAAACCCATAACGATGCAGGTCATTACAATATCTTCACTATATTACTTCTAATCCTTGAGAATTTGTGGTATCATATGAATCATTCATTATGATACACCTCAATATTTATACACATATATTTCTATGTATTCCTTCCTTGAACACAAATACATCACCTCTAGGCTATAATCATTCTCAAAGGTCCATCATGCTCCCTCTAAATTACATTAAGCACAAAACACGAGAAGATGAGCCAAAAGATCACTATTCTCTAACATCAAGACCATGATCACTACATCCTTTTACCTCAAAACACCATAGTTTACTCAACCACTTTATCCCAAAGCATAAATTTTCTCCCCTACATATTAATTTCCATACATAATAGGATTTTGATAGTCAAAATACATGCTTTGTGTAGTTAAGTTCCATCATGCTTGATCACACAAATCACAACTTATAAGTCAATACCCAAACCTCATTATTTGTTCTGAGTCAAACCAACAAGTATTCATGGACTCCTACTACCTGAAAATTACAAAATTTATATAAATTCCCCAGTAAATTATTAAATTCCTCTTTTATATTTGATACGATGAGATCGATACGGTTCCTTCCCATCATATTCAGGTTCACATGGAAAACAATAGTCTGTACTTTTCTATCCATCTTTCTAAAAAGGTGACTAGACACAAAAACCAACACTCCATAAATCTACCAATAATGATGCCTTCATCCTCAGAGGTATCATTAAATTTATCAAACATCCTTACGAAATTCCAAACTTACATCAATGAAATTTCTCTGGTTGGTTCACCAAACACTTACACTATCCACAAGGCTTTGAACCTTGCACTAATTCACTAATGATATGAATCCCTATTGGTATGAACTGATTTCACCTTGAGTCTAAAAAAATATTCATTATCTATAATTTCTATATCTAAATAAAATAATATAAATTCATCATGAAAATAGATAATATCAGGTCTTTTACACATTGATCTTGTAGAGTCACCACAACCGTTCAATGGTTAGTCTTACACAATGCCATGACCCTTCCCACAAGAGGGTCATTAAATTCTGACCATATCGATGGATCCCACCATATCATTATCCTTATTTTCTCCTTTAAGTGATTCTATAAGTCTTTTTGACCCCAACTAGTCCATCTATGAATGAAATGACTAAGAGTGACCATCTGTTCATACCCAATTGTCAAGCATGACACTAAGCACTATACAAACCTATAATAACCAAAATGAAATTAACTATATACAATGATAAATTATTATTGTTTATAATGTTTCCCAGTATCCTAGGAATAGGTTATGAATTCATACTGATATAGGTCTTTTACCCTCATGCGAGGAACAATACCAAACCAAAACTTCTGTATAAAAAAAAATCGTGGATTGATCTTACAATGGTACACCAATCCACTATAAATGGTGTCTCCCACCAAAAAGACACGTCTTCTCATAAAACCTCTCTGTTTAAAATCCCTAAAAAATTATGGATATGAATCTGAGTATTTCCATTTTATCTTTTTTGTGGTTACCATTAAACTACTGTGATATTGCAGCAAGAGGAAGAGGAAAACATGAGTCAAATTATCCATGTTATCTTTGTTGTGTTTACCATTAAATTAACATTATATTCACTATGTTAATATAATTTATTAGGCTATATTTGTTGAAAAATATATGTAATAACATGATTATCATTTGGTGTGTGAATTTTTTCTGTTTTTTGTTGGAGGTTTTTTCTGCATTGGGCATGATGATTCTTGTTTCTTGAAGGTTCTATGTTTTGTGCGCAGTGGGCAGGCTGCTAGTTTATACTGTAGCAGGGAGGGGGTATTTACCAATAGTTTGATAACCATTGGGAAATATGGTGAATACCATACCCTATCCCAATAGTTCAAACTAAACTATTGTAATAGGTGTATACCAACGGGTTGATAACCGTTGGAAAATTTAAAAACAAGGAGTCTATCCCAATGGTTCAAATCGAACCATTGCCATAGGTGAATACCAACGATTATATAACTGTTGGGAAATTTAAAAATCAGTTCTATTCCAACAATTTAAAACCATTGTTAGAGACAATTTCCAATGGTTAAAATAAAACTATTGGTATTTGAAAATCCAGGCAACCTATCCCAACAGTTTCATTTGAACCGTTGGTATAGGGCTATATCCACACCTCACACACCAATGGTTCATAAAACTAATGGGATAGATTATCCCAATGGTTTTGAGGCCTTTACCAACAGTTTGAAACTGTTGGTAAAGGCTTATTTCATAGTAGTGAACATGACCACCTACCACCCAAGAATAATTCCAAAACAATGAGAACCTAACCACACTCCCATTACACCACTAGAAGTGTGACAAAAAAAATTGGGCCAAGAATCCAACTAAACCTACCCTCTCAATCCAACCTCAAAATGAGGAGTACTCCCAAAATTCCACTTCACATGCTCAAGGAAACCTCATGCCTAACCAAAAAACTTCTCAGGGAAACCAAACCTTATAGAAAATCGAGCCTAATCCAAAACATTTCTTATGAGTCCTTTCCCTAATTAATACAACCACACCACCAGGGAACCCACAAACCTCACTAAACCACTAGGGTATCCACACATCCTTAGAAAAAGGAACTACCATTCCATCACCAGTGAACATATTTCTAAAGGATCCATATAAATTATCATTAGAAAAAATTTCTTATGGTTCAATTGAGTATAATTCTATATAGGAGATATATAGTAAAACACCATATAAGTATCTATAGACACTTTAAACAAATGAACCTCCATTATTAGTGAAATCACACACAAATAGGCATATATCATATGAATCTGACATGCCTAGAATGATGTGAGAAAACTAGAATATTTTCATTAAGCCAGGATCCAAAAACCTGAATGAATTATAAATATCAAACTCCAAGTGCATCAATTGAGGTCAAAATCATACAACTTTTACATTGAAAACTAAGAATAGAAATCCCATACCCTAGAAATATAGACTTTCTATTAGAAAAGTTTCTCATGAAACACCAGTCTAATATCCATAAAAAGATCCGAAACATTCCTAAAACACATGTATACCAAATACACAAATCATAAAACAAATAAAATTAATACTCTGATACCATTTTATTATGAACTAGTCTAGGTTGACTTTAATCGTTACCCAATATGGCCTATGACAAGGCCTCAATTTCACCTTTATGTATGCCAGAGGCTACTGACTATCAGTGAGTTTATAAAGAGATACAATAGAGATACTATACCCTAAGACCAGAGTGTAATAAACTTGGAAAATAAACCAAACACAAAAAAATCTACAAACATCAGAGTACATGTAACATCTCAGCCTGACTCACTATGAACAATAACCAAACTGATTTCACTACATGACCTTAGGCAGGCCTTCTCGAACACTAGAGGCTACTGAATAGTAGTGGGGGTCTTGGGTGGTAATTTTAGATGACTATACCCCCAATATTAGAGCATTAATAATGAAAAAATAACCAAATATCATACATAATTAATCACCATTAGAGCATGGAGTTTTTAAAGTAATGAAAACATGTGATAACTAATGAAATATTGACATAAAAGTATACAAGACTGATTAACTACTAGTTTAATCACACATATAGAATAAAAAATTAAATAAAATATAAATGAGTCCCTAATCCAAATTCTAAGTCTCAACTTATTCCATCCTTTAGACTCTGAGATATCCTACTCGATTATGAAAAATCCAGGCCCCTGCCCAACCTGTACCTATAACCAAGTGAGTGTTTGCTTGAATAGTGGACTGATTAGTGTGTGATTAAATAACTCATTAGTTCACCACCAATGTAGTCCTGTACATATAGACACTATAGTGATATGTTCATGTGACATACTATAAAATAGTAAAAAATTATTGGAAATATATGAAGAAATAAATGAACCACCGTCGATCCTCAGGTCCATGACCCTTGATCAACCACACCTTCTTTAGCTAGTACTAGGGTGTCTTTGAGAAACTCAAAATGACCATGTTAACTACAATAACGGCCCAATAACCTTTCACCCTGGTATATAGATAATGACCTGAGGGACTCATACAACCTGATATAAAGTATAACTACCTAGGGAATGCTCCATCCTAGAATAAAAACTCAGGGAATACTTCATCCCAATATATAATGGTTCCCAAAAGTAGATCCTTGACAATTTAGAATACTCAACCACACCCACCAATGAACCCACAAGCCCTCGATATTTAGAATGTGTTAGGAAATATCTCCTCTACTGAGAACTAATAATACTAGCTCCAAATCCATGGATGCCCCACCATCAGTGTCAAGACCACCCTAAAAGGGATGTTTTCTTTTGTATCATGACCTACTTAAAGAAAGTTTTCATAACCTCCTTGAATGAAGTTTTTATGACCATACATAAAGTTTTCCATTTAAAACAATATAAAAACCATACTAAGGGAGTTTTCCATACACATCACAACTTTCATGAGAGTTCAGTTCATGTCACATCATAATCACCTCTAATTTGTATGTTATAGGGTCACAACTTCATCATATGTGTTTTCCATATCATTTATAAAAATAAAAGGAAACAAGGGTCATATGAATGCCTAACTCGTCATCACCATCCATAACCCATTGACTCAAATTCAAGGTATGGGTTATAAGGCGACACTTGTAACCATATCTACCCATGTATAATGCACCTAATCATGGTTGATTCATTACTAGGGATCCATTTAGGGCCCCTAGGTCAAAAAAAAAGTGGGGGACCCCACTTGGGGTCCTTAAGTCTCAGGTCATCATCTATATCTTGGAGGGAATCACGATCCTCTACATGTTATAAATATTACACAAACACATAGTCCTCATAGGGAAAACCATATGGGTAACAGTCTAGAGAGATGGTTTATGGACAATATCAATGTCTCTAGGGTCTAGATAGGATATTCCGCTTACCTAACATAAGTACATCCTGATTATGGTCTATCCACCTAGTCTAAACATATTTCAAGGGAAATTATACCTCACCCCGACCTATTTAATCGATCCTAATGGCTCTAAGGTGTCACAAGGTCTATAATATATCCCACTAAGGCCAATCGATAACAAGGAAACCTAAAAGGGCTACTAAGTCCTTTATATTTCAATTCATTTGATTAACACCTATAATTTCTTATCCCTAGTTTAATATAAGTATTAGCTAGTTTGGGTTATTACATAACCTCAAGCATGCCTCCCCATATCTAGAGACTATCGACTAGAAACGATGGTCTAATATGTGATAGTGGGGAGACTATAAACTCATACAGAGTAAAAATAGCTATATAATCACCTCATGTTCCCACAAAATTATATAATCATCATAATGGGAATATATAATCCTTGAAATCATATTAAGGTACCTCAATAGTATATAATCATCATAATGAGAATACCAGATCCTTGGAATCACATCAAGGACCCCCAATAATATATAATAAACATAACAGGCATACCGGATCCTTAAAATCACATCAAGCTCCCCCAATAATAATAATAAACTTCACATTTAATCAAATTCATTAATTAAAGAATCAACATTCAACTCATGTCTTTAATATTAGGATATTTTCTAAGCATCCCCCCCCCAAAAAAAATTGAGCATTAACCAAAACTTTTTCATGGGCATATCCCATTACTCAAGGGTAATACTTCCCTTAGTCTCAACTCAAACACAAAGTGAAAGCTATGGCCTTAAGCTCACCCAATCTATCCTTTGTTCCATGGTGACACTCATAGATGAAATTAATTAGTCCATCAACACTCCTAACTTAAAGAAAATAAAATAAAATACTAAGGCACCTATTTAGGTCCTCTATGTTCATTTATTTTTAGAACATGTTAACTAGCCTTAAATCTCTAAGGCACCTCCAAAATTACATAAGGAAAATTGGGGCTAATTATCCCAATTCATAACTCATCCCTACCCAAGGGGTCTATAGGAACCTATCAAGTATATTAATTTCACACAATTATTTACTTAATTCTTCTTATGGGTTCATGTATTACAAGGTACATGATTTCAATTATGATCCCGACCTTCAATAGTCGGGATGTACAACCAGTGAATAAGGGTCCTTTGTGGTCCTTGACGCTTTGTACATTCCATAGTATAGATATCCTGTTAAATTAATACAAATGAATTATTAGTAAAACAATTTATTAATTCAAGGATCAATGACTATAGTGGTGATTCCATATATCACATGTCATATCAAAATCATAAATAAATTTCATAAACTATAAGGAAAAGATTATGAACCACCTACCACAAACACTCAAAAATTAAAACAACTAAACGGTTTCCATAAGATGAAGGGAAAGAGTCTTCAATGAAGTAAAAAAGACACCTAAAATATAAATCTCACATCAAAAAAATTATATTGTAAGAAACTTAGGCTTCTATATCCTTTAGGTAGAAAGAAATATGAGGAATCTAGGGTAGAAATAGAGGGATAATGAAGAGAAACCAAATACCTCAAAATCCCTTGATTAACTAGGAAAAAAATTCACCAAAAATCAAACATAGGTGGAGAATAGATGATGTATATAATCCAAAGGAAAAAATTTCTCCTACTATCTGAACAAAAAAAAAAAACTCGACTAAAATATACCTAGAATATAGAGATAATATAAGATAGCAATTTGAATAAGGGTCATTCAAAACTTACCCTAGTATCATTTGGATTAATAAAATATATAAAAAGAGGAATAAAAAGGGTTTTTTTTGGAATAAATCAATTCAATGATGCACTTAAGACCCCATATTAAAGATCGCACACACCCTCATCAATGGGAGTAACTCCAACTAAACATCAGGTGGTTGGTTTATCCATTTAAAAATTCCAAAACTACTAACACCATGGCATGGAGGTGTCCACCATGATTGCAGTGGATTTGATCACACCACACACATGAGACTGACCACATCAATAGACTAAGACATAGGGGAAAAACCTTGTATGTTTTAGACTAAAGACACTTTTCACCATGGTGTGATGAGGCCATCTTGGACATGGTCTATAGAGATAATCCTCATTTTACACACTTATAACCATGCCCAACTTGGGCATGTTGGTATCCTAATTTTACATAGGCGATATCTAGGAAGAACATGAATTCCACCATGATTTGTTATTGCACGTGTTTCACCTAAAAATGGTTAAAATCTTAGAATATCATTCTGATCTCGGATTCTCAAAACAGACTTTTCACTAAATCAAAAATTCAAATTCCTTATGAATTTTTTGAAATTTTACAAACACAAGGTGCTATAGTCTCTCCAAACTAACACTTATCATCCCTAATAAGTATCATTGGTCATTCAAACAAAAGTATAGACCCATATGAGTCATTAATTTAACATTATTAGGCCACATTCTATATTTAAATTCCAAACATGCTTTCGTTGCGCTATTCTGAACTTATGTCATTCAATCACCAAAACCCAATCCACCGCTCTTTACCATCACTAAAACACTGAGAAAAAATTTACCCATTCCCATAAATTTGGAGACACCATAGTGTATTCCATCAAATCATTATTATACCATTAAAAATCCCCACTATAGGCCTTTGGACATATGTATATTTACAATCCATGATATTCCTCACAATCAAAATCACCCATAAAACACATTTTCGTGGTCCAACGACCCACTCAGTGTGGTCTCTACATCCATGAACTAAACCTCACATAGAAATTCTATTCAAAAGATGGTAATTCTCTTTATCTTGATTCCACCCAAATACAATGAGCCTCCACCTTCAAAGAACAAGGCTCAAATTATTGGATTTTCATAGAAAAACCATGATCAAATATCATAACATGTTAGTCATATCCAATTAGATGAACCAATAATTATTTCCAACTCACCACATCAAATTACACGTATAAACATTGGTTGTACCTCCTCTGGTTAACCTCTCTCAAAACACTTGAATTGAACCACCAATGTGAAACCATCCTACTCAAACATGATTCCTTAAACCTTAGGGAATCCAAAGGTTATTCAATTATCACCTTGAAGTTTGAATCCAACATCTAGTGAAATTCCATGGTGGATTTAGAATTATCCCCTAAAATTTCCATTCTCTCATTCTGAGCACTGGCATACTATCAAAATGATTCACATTTTGATCACTTCAATTTATCCCAAGCCCAATTACAACACTAAAAATCTATCAATTAACATATCCAAAACTCAAATATGGTATTAATATAAGAATATATTAGTCAGTTTCACATACTAAATAATATCCAAATTCCTTATCAATCATCCACTGACTATTCTCATTATGTCCATGACCCTTTCAATATGAGGATCATGGTTCAACAACTGATATAATTCTTTCCACCATGGGTGTATATCCATTATCACTTTATCAAACCAAATTCTTGATCACTATGGACCATGGTATATCCATTACCAAACATAAGTACTAGATGTGGTTGTCCTTCTCATACCCCGAGGGACAACAAAAAATAGTAATTACTCCTCATTTCTAGTTTAAAAAACTTCATCATCATCATCCATCAAAAATTTATCTTCTAAAAGGGTCACACCCTCAATCATCCAATGGTGGACTCCAAACCATACGGGTTTACTTATAATGATCCCCAGATACAACATTATTAGGTTCAATCGATACATAAATGTCACTCATACTGATCCACATTTATTCACTATTAGTTCCTGAAACCACATCACGAACAGTGTCAAAACCACCATAGAGGAGACACTCCTCCTCCTTATAAGATCCTCTATCCAATTCCAACGAAAAACATTATTTCATGGATATTTTAATTTCTATCAAGGATCACTTAAGAAATCATGCCCCAAGTGTTTTATAATTTCTACTGGTCCTCAACCTGTACACATCCACTCACCGATTCACAACTCAATCAGTACCATGCGTAAACAATGCACTCCATCATGATATCATCCAAACTCGATGAGTATATGCTCAAGTACCACCTTGATACATTAACTTACTCACACTACCATGAGTCACATGTTATTAAACCTAGGATCTTACACCTTGTTCACCAACTATTTACTATGGAATGTCAATCTCATCAAGTTCTAAGCACTCATGGAACTACTCTTCAAAAAAAAAAAAATCATTTCACCCATGCCATGTTTATAACATGGCTACCTATCGATCTGGGAATCATTTAATAAATCAAAATCATCCACTTAAGCTTCTACTATGCTTTTTAAGCTTCATCCAAAGGACATAGGGTTAGATATTTTACTGATTTATCCCTCAAATTATCTCTTTTATATGAAAATAACCAGCACTTAGAGTACTCATCATTAAAAAAATTATCAGGAATCACATGAATATACTATATAATTAGTATCACTTCACATGCACCATTATTATAACCTAGAGTTCCTATCCATCCTCCCTATCCATAAGGAACTCACATTACCTTTACAAGCATTTTCTTAGGTTTCCATTACATATCATATCTCAAAAATGGTAGGGAAGAACATCCTGATTTCCAATCATAACTCCCAAATCACCAAGGTCTTTAGTCAATCTCAAGGAACTAGTCTCTCTTAGCTAAAATATGGGTTACATATCACATAGGTAATATCTCATGGGTAACTCCACTATTATCATCTTTAACATTACATTATAACTCACTATCAAACTACCCACTCTAGTTCATCTTGTATCATATATATATTATGCATCTCATTCCATGTCATCAGACTACTCATGACATTGATTCTCACCATAAATCCATATACGAGACTACCCTCCTCAAGAATTATAACCTCATATATTAACACATATAAATAAATAACCACAACATCCTAGATAATCTATCCCAACTAACCACGACCTATGTTTTGGCTAAGTAGAACGTCATCAAAAAGATATATGGGAAAAATACCATATATATTGTCATTGAAACTTTAAGTAACTGGACCTATTTAATAATCACCTTCAAGGGGTATATAATTAAGGCATAAAATTCTCATACTGACCCACTAGGATCTCTATAGATTTTTACATAAATGGAATGAATGGTTATCATTTTTTGAGTACCTCACCATAAAATCCACATGACCTATCATCATAATAAATATCAGTGATAACAATCATAAGAAAGCATATTCCATGTGAGTCATACATTCCAACATGATACATGAGATTCCTCTTTCCAATGGTTTAAGAGTCAAAGGTCCAGTAACTGAACTTTTTCCAATGGTCTAAGAGCTAAAAATCTATAATAAATCATAAAAAAACATCATGTGCATCACATGAGCTGAAATCAATAAATTTTAACACCAACAATCAAAAACATAAATTCCAATACCTTGGTAACCTGGAATTTCTATTGAGAAATATTTTCATGATGCACCAGTATGATATCCATCATATACTCTAATACATTCCTATTTCTCCTTTCTACCAACTCCCAATATAGTAATATAATAAAAGGAATGCTTTAATACCACTTTGTAACATCCCATACCTAGATCACTATAAGAAGTATCTAGGTTGGGTCATTATGAGACCTCAGGAACACCTCCCCGTATGCCAGAGGCTGCCAACTAGCAGTGAGGGTATAAGATGTGATAGTGGGGAGACTATAACCTCATATCAGAGTAGAAATAATAGTGTAAATAACCAAATATCATCCATAATAATAAATAAAAAATAGAAGAAATAGAAGAAATAAATAAATAGAATTCATCAATAATAAATGGATGCAGTTATACAGATAGGTAGATCAACTGGTCTCCCACTGGGCTAATTATCTATACATAAAAGATAAAAGAAAGAAATAAATGACACTGAGGCCCTACTACATCTCCAATCCTTACCTCATCCCAGTTTCCATTCCTATTTTATCTTTCCTACTCGGTGAATATACTTTGGGACTCTACCTAACCTAAACTTATAAATAGTGAAAGCTACTTAGGTACCTAAGTGTAGTGGCCACCCAAGCAGGGCGTGAGTAAAAAAATCAATAGGGCACTACCAACATGGTTTCATACATATATAGTAAATTTAGTGATATGTGTAGGTGATATACTCATTATAATAAATAAACAATTGCAATTATATAAATAAATACAACCATTGACCTTGGGATTCTAACATGACACACGAGATCAACCATACCTTCTTCATCTAATGCTAAATGCCTGTCCATAGAACCATAGTCTTGTATATAAATATATGGTCACACTAGATTCAAGGACTATGTCTAAGGTCCCCTAATAGTATAGTAATAATGGTTACACGAAATCTAAGGAGAAACATCCAAGGTCTCCCAAAAATATAATAACGGGCACACCAGATCCATGGAATAACATTAAATTCCCCCCAAAAATATAAAAATGAGAATACCATATCCTTGGAGTTACCTCAAGGCCCCCAATAGTATATAATCATCATAAAAATCATACAGAATCCTTGGAATCACATTAAGGCCCCCAATAGTATATAATCATAATAATAGTCATACCAGACCCTTGGAATCACATCAAGGTCACACAACCATATAATAATACTAAACTTCTAATTTAATAAAATTCATTAAGTAAGAAATCAAAATTAAAATCATGTCTAAGATCTTAGGATATGTTCCAATAATCCTCATAAAAACATTTAATCATCAACCAACACTTTTTCATATAAAAATATCATCACTCAGGGGTAATACTTCCCTCACTCTCAACTCAAACCCGAATCCATAGCTATGGCCTCAAGATCACATGGTCTATCCTTTGGTCCAAGGTGACACTCATGGTTAAACCTAACTAGTTCTTCACCATTCCCAACCTAGGGTAAACAGAAAATATTAAGGTGCCTATTTAGGTCCTCTACATTAATTAATTTTCGGCTTCTGTCAATTATCTTGAAAGTTATAACGAACCTCCAAAATTCTATAAGGAAAACTAGGGCCAATTATCCCAATTCATAACTCATCCCTACCCATGGGATCAATGGGAACCTATCAGGTTCACTAATTTCACATAATTATTTACTTAATTCTTTTCATGGGTTCACGCAAATAGTTTCAATTATGCTCTTAGCCATTGGTGGCTGAGATATCTATCCAGTTCATAAGGTTCCTCCATGTCCCTTAACAATTTGTGAATTCTATAGTATGCTAATAATATTTAATTAAGAAAAATTCGTTCTTAGTAAAACAATTTATTAATTTAAGGGTCAATATCCTTTAGTGGAGAGACCATATATTAGATTTCATATCAAATGAATAAATAAACTCTATAAACCATAGGGAAAATCTTTGGGACTACCTACCTAAAACACTTGAAATTTACAACAAACAAATGGGTTCCACAAGACAAAGGGAAAGAGGCACAAATAAAGTAATAAAGATCCTTAAACCACAAATCCCACATAAAAAATTGGATTGAATGAAACCTAGGTTTCCATAGCCTTTAGGTATAAATAAATATGAGGAAAGTAGGGTAGAAGTTGAGGGAATATAAAGAAAAAAAACATAAGACAATATACATCGATTAACTAGGACAAAAATCCATAAAAAATTTCACCCAGATAGATAATAGAGGATATACACAATCCAAAGGGAAGAAGGTATCCTCTTGTCCAAGATCACAATAAAACTCAATCAAAATATACCTAGAAGAGAGAGACCATCTAAGGTAGTCATTCGAATGAGTGAGGACCATCCAAAACTCACTTTAGTATCATCTAGATCTTTAAAATCTAGTAAAATATGAATAAGAAGTTTTTTTTGGAGAAATCAATCCAATTATGCAATAAACACCCCCTATTAAAGTTTTCATGCACCCTCATCAATTTAAATGATCCCCCCCTGAAGTTTAAGTTGACGATTCAGCAATTTTAAAATTCTAAAACTATTAACACCATAATGTGGAGGTATCCACCATGACCATGGTGATTGTTTATCACACCATGACTAGGGTACTAACCACGACAACATACTATAGTATAGAGGAAAACATTGGCCAGTTT
Source organism: Viscum album (assembly GCA_963277665.1). Lineage (NCBI taxonomy): Eukaryota > Viridiplantae > Streptophyta > Magnoliopsida > Santalales > Viscaceae > Viscum > Viscum album. Next base: position 1,331,087,794 of record OY728156.1, read on the forward strand.
AGACCCACTTCACATTGCACCATGGAGTGGTGAGGAAAACTTGGCCATGGTCCGAAGGGAGACTTCTCGTGCTCTATTCTCATGACTATTCATATCTTGGGTGTGTTGGTCCCCTTATTTTACACATGCGATATCCATGTGGAATACAGCTTCCACCACAGTTTGGTCCTCTCCGTGTCTCACTTAAAATACCCAAACTCTTAGAATCTCATTCCAAGATCCAGTTATCAAAATGAACTTTCAACTAAATTGAAAATTCAAATTCCTTGTAAATTTTCTCAACTTTTATAGACATGAGGTGTTACAAACCCCTCAAGGGGTTTAAGTGTCAAGTCATACTATTAGTTCAAACCTTTTCTATTGGCGACCAAAGATTCAATCCAGTACACTAGGTCCATGGTGGCATTAACACTTTATTCCTTTTATTTCTTAGTTTCTCATGTAAATTTTGGAATTTAATTAAAAATAACTATTTAAATTAAATTTAACAATTTAATTATTAAAAAGGGTCCATCGCCTTAGTAGAGATACTGAACATACACACATATATAAACATCATGCATAAATCCATAGGGCTAGTCCCAGGACCACCTACCTATTTTGGAATATTATTCAATTATAATTCCATTTTGATAACTTTTATTAGGCTTGTTGATGCTCAACCAAGCCTGTACAATCCCATAACACATTTTGAGTACCTATCTCTAGCCTAAACATTCCAATTGAGTTAATTATATTCAATTCCATAATTAATTAACAATTTCAAATTAAAATCTAATTAAAAAAATCATAATAAACACTAAATACTCACTGAGTCGACCGCTGCACTAAAATTATGGCCAACAATTCACTTATGGTCTATGCCATGCCTTTGACACTAAAATAAGAAAAATACCTATGAATAAAAACCAAAAACATAATTAACTTAATTAAATTCAATATAAATACTTAAAAAAATGGTAGTGTGACATACCTCCACTGATTCAATAGTAAATAACATGCCTACAACATTATGGTATTCCATCAAGCTAGGATACATGAAATCCCCATCATATTAGGAAAATTAAAACATGATCCAGTGGAATTTTCCATGAAAACTAGCCCAAGATAAACAAAAATTAGAAAATAACAAATGAGGAGATCCAATGAGGCTAATGATGGATTGAACATAACTTAAACACCATAAAATCTCCATCCAAAATACCCCTTGGTCAAGGGATAATAGGAGGGAGGGTGTTTTAGAAAACTTATCATTTGATAATTTCTTATTTGTGAAATAAAATATTATTTGATTAATCGTAACTTATTAAAAAACTAATTCCTCAGGGTATAATGATTATGTTCTTATCTTATACTTGAATTATTTAAAAAACCTAAATGAAAACCCATCCTTGGTTGGTTAAGTATTCCTCTAGCCACTACCGTCTCAAATATTATCTAGATCTTTACACTTGAGTCTGATGGTGATTTTATTACATAACAATAGAGAAAAACTAGAGGATTCATGGGTTTTGGTGCATAGAGGAGATGATGCATCGAGTTTTAGGAATGGTTTTAAGAATAGATAGACTGTATTATGATAGATGGATAAAAACCACTTAATTAAGGTACAATGGTGGCCCCATGGATATTAGAGTCAAGAAGCACCGGTAGTGTGGTCAGAACTAGAAGCATCAACATGTTTATAGATGTTTTGTGTAATGTAGCTTTATATTTTCTAACTACACACTGTGTAATCCTATGTGATACATGTCATGTATCCTGAGGGCTGTGACACTAGTGTTTCTATGTTTTATAAATTTCACACTCCATGTGATTCCAAGTCATACATCATGTATACTGAGGATGAGTTCCTCGGAGTGTACTCCATGTGCATGATAAGACATCATGTTGGACTCACATGTCATGTATTTCAAGAAATATGGCTTGGCATGTATAATAAATACATTCCCAAAAGCTACATAGGTTCTATATGCTGGGTATTCTTCTGAGATTCAATCTACAACTAGGTGATACATGTCGTATATTATGCAGATCACTATGTATTCTGCATAATAATGACTTGAAATTACTTTAACGTACAATAGATTAAGTCATGAAACTCTTATCTATACACACCTTTTACCCTATTAAACACGCAATTTAGATATAATTCACATGGACTGGGATGTGGAAATATACAACTATCCTTTCTCTAGATCCCTACATATCATGCATGCTGCTTTACATATTATGTACTCAGATATTTATAATATTCTATGTTATTTATCACCCTAGTGTTAGTTTTGGAAAAATTAGTAGTCTATTATAAGTATCTTTAATATGATTCCCTTGGTCATTGGAATCTATTCACATTGTGGTTTAGATATTTTTAGGATCTTTTCTCTACTAGAGTGATATAAGGTGAGACATTTGGAGCAGAGATAGAGTTGATACTCCCCTGTGTGTCGGGGTATAATCCTCCATGTATGGGGTTTAGGTATTTACCTAGTGACATAAACACGATAGGGAATTTACCCTATATGATGATGGAGTTCATGTACACCATTTTTTATTAGGTTAGACTACTTTATAAGTGGAGTCAATACTCCACCGTATATTGGGGCATGGTCCTCCATCAGTGGAGTTGCTACTCAATCATATATTATGGAATGGTCCTCCACTAGGGTTAGGTACTCCCTTAGTTAATACTCACATACCTTGAAGAGGTATGCCCCCCCACTAAAATTCTAGAGAGGTAGTATGAAAGTTATATAATACCGGTAGAATACGAGTTACATAACTTATAACGTATCAGTTTACAGATTTCTTTGGGATGCTAATGACCCTTTTAACATTTCTAGCTACCTTCCAGTTATATCTTGAAACCAGATTATTGACAATGAGTATTATGGGACTTATAATACCCTTAGAATCACTATTTTCTTATGTGATATGATAATTCATAGAGCCAAGTTATGAATATTTTTTTTTCTTTTCTTATAGTTGTCTTGAATTTAAAGAATATATAGTTCCTTTGGGATACCTCATATTATTCCCTGGTCTTGGGTTTGAGTAGAATTATTTATTAATAATTATTTTATTTTTTTGGAGTCCTACTAGGTATATTTATACTCACCCTTTAATGGTATTTATGCCCACACATGTTGTGTCTATTTATATGTTTCACAATTCAAAGTTGACATTGATAGACATGGAGCTAGTGGAGTTAAAGGACTTGTTACACAATAGTTGACGATGGTTTATAGTAGAGATAGTTATAGATATATTCCCTTTTAGGAGACGCTATAGAGAGTAGGTTCTATACTATACTTGGAGTCATATGTACTTTTTGGTTATTTTCATTTGTATATATATATATATTTACCTTTCTATATTTTATCACTATTGAATTTTACTTGAAATTTATGTCTTATAATCAAATCATATACATTTTGGTTGTTAAATATCTATTATCTAGGGATGTTTTTTTATTATCTATTGGCGATGAGTTCATGTTTTATGTTATTATAGTCTAAGGCCTCTAATGTATATTTGTACCTTCTTAATTCTAGTCTCTAGCCCCTGACCAATTGGAGGTAGGCTTAGGGTGGAACACTTGGGGAATCACTGACCCAGGTGGGGTCCTAGTGGATCGGGTCATGTTAGAATGGTATTATATTTGTTGAATTATTATGGAAAGAGTTTAGAGTTAGTTGTCTTATGAGGTATAGTTTGGGAATTAGGGTAGCGATGCTAAGGGCATCTTGAGTTTAGTTATCAGAATAAGGAGACCAACATAGGTATAGTGGCTGATGTATCCTTTCACCAAAAATTTGATATATTCTTAGTCAACCTGGAAATATAAGGTATAATTTATGTGGTAAAAGTAAGTTAATACATACATAATTCAATGGATAATAAAGATGTTTCATTTCCTTCATATTTCATCTCACCTAGATACACTCTAAGTAAACTATGGGTCCCTATTATCTAGTTGAGGATGATTCCCACATATTTAAAACTCTTATTCATAGACAAGGTTATAAAGTAACCATACTAACAATTAATCCTATCAAAATTTAGTGACAATGAATTAATTTAGAGACCAATTATGTGGTATTTTTCCTTAAGAGTAGAGGGTGGATTCTCGATTGATTATACTTAGTGAAGATATTCCTTATAGAGCAGATGGTAGTTCCTACTGAGGTGAAAAAGTCTACCTATTGTATAAATATTCTATGAGTGCTCCATTGATGGATTCCTCATGAGTTTTCTAGGTGATATTGATCCTCATATGGTAGAGTATTATTTATAATTTGAGATTTATACTACCTATTTTGTTTGGAAATCTATAGACCAGATATTGATTGTTACATTTGATTTACCTTTTACAGTGCATTGAATCATTTGTTTATGATTATCCAAACCCATGATGATATTATCCTTACATGATTAGGGTTTGAGTTTGTGTGCTGGTTTATGGATAGATCACTTACTAAGCCTGATTTAAAATTGATTTCTATGAGATAAAGAGTTTGAGTAGGTCCACCAGTATGAGATTAAAGATTAGGGTTGTACCTATCATGTATCCCTCAACTATACCAAATACATGAGGTAATATTTTGGTGGATTATATTTTATTTATATAGTTCACCCAAACTTTCATAATAGTTTATTTATTTATTTTAGGCAAATAGAGAAATTCTGTAGATGGATATCCATGGTAAGGGAAACTTTGAGATTAGGTGCTTCCCTATTGAAGGATCTAAAAAGTTTTTAAGAGGAAGTTCTAGTATGGAGTTGGTGATGTTGAAATATCTAGAGATATATAAATATTTTTGAACATCTCCATTTACCACCTTCAGGTATTCCATTTTAGGATTAAAGTGGTGACAATAAAATTTTGATAGTTGCATGTGACATATGACTCAGAGTAGGTGGTAACTGACATGGTTGGAGGTATGAATCATGTTGTATTCATATAAGATTATGTTCATCAATGTTTTACTAAGCCATTTTACCATTACAATGTTGATTTCTGAGGTTTGGATATTATATTAGAGCTTCTATCCCGAACATTATGGATTGAGACTCTTACTGATGGTGGTCATCCCTTGTTCACAACTGTTGAGCGCATGCATTTTCTCTCTAGTGTGGAATTTTTTTATAGGATTTCATCATATCATCCATTAGTTGGTGAGCCTATCATGTTGATATATGTAACCATTATTAGATTTATTACTCAAATTGGTTATTGAACTTGATAATATTATCATGTATGATATCATAGGGCTACCATCATCGAGTATTTGATTCCTATATTATCCTAATTCAGAGGTTGTATGGATATTTATTACCAGTAATTGAATAACATGGATTATCTTAGAGAACTAATATATAATTAGATGATATATTAGAGGAAGTTTTTTTAGGATCTATGTAACCTTACCAATAAATGTTTCCTAGATATTGAGGTGGTGTCAGGTTGGTAACATCTCTAGTTTTGTAAGAATTACACTCTGCTGGAATCATTTGGGGAGTCTTTGGGACATCTTAAAAATATTAATAATTTTTTAGAACTAATGAATTCCATATTGTGATTATGATGACCCTCATTTTGTTTTTATTTCTCTTTGTTGATTTCAACTTTGCTTAAAATAAAATGGAGGGTGATTATCTAGAGAATTTATAGGTTATTTTTAACTAGCCTCAAGGATACCAACAGTGTGGAAAAGCCTCATGATTCAAGTTTTGGGTTTGAGAAATCTATCCTTCCAACTACGATATTCAAGACGATGATGTAGTGATTCACTTGATTTAAGCTTGAGGTTGTGGAAACTTAAGTGATCAAATTGTCACATTGGTATGGTGGTAACTAATTCCCCTAGTATTTTTTTATACTCAGTGGATATTGGATATATTTGAGAAGCTAGAATTAGTGTGGTTGTATTTCATAGTATATGTGGTAAATTACTCATTGGTTACAATTTTCCTCATATCTTTATGAATGTGAGAGGCCCTATATGGAATATTTGAGTTTGGGATCATGTGTATATTTGTATTCATGAATAGTTTTCTAGACACATTCACTTAATGGTGGGGAGTATGCCATCTTGATTTTGGATTTAATAATGATATGTTGGAAAGACTAATCTTGGTATAGTTGTGAAGGATTTTGAATGAGTCTAATAATACTTATAATATCATGCATAAGTGATTTAAACCCTAGTACGAGGATCTCCCACGCACAATATATGAAAAATTTAATAAAACCAGAAATAAAAAATACTGTTCATCAAAGATTCCTTCCCCCTGATATTGGTTTGATATTTTTTATGTAGATCACTAAAGTGGAAAACAAAATATTTCCACATTCATAGTGTATTCATGGAACAAACTGAATCTCTCATTTCAAAAATAGAGATTTTACTTCACCCAAGGCATGCTAGCACCTCAATGCACTAAGGAAGAACAAAAAGAGATATTTTGGGTCTCTAGGAGTTTTGGTTAAGTATGAAATAATCACCACCCTACCATCATATACAAGTGTTTTAGATAGTAAATCAAGGATAATTATTAATTAATATCTCATTTATTCATAAATTACAAAATATGTATAAATGTTATGGAAAATATATGTAATCATCATATTAATTCATAACCTCTTATACATTTTATCCTACAAAACAATTTCTAAATAAATGATAGATTTGATAGAAAAAGGATAAGGTATCTATCCAATACTTCAAATATAGATAGTATAGAATAATATACCTCAATATGAATGTAAATCACAATTTTCATGTATTCTCCAATATCACACACACACACACATAAGGCTTTAGAGAATATATCTCCTTCAATATCCCACTTCAACTAAAGCCTAATAGACTTTGTTTCATTTCACCCTATATTGTATCATATAAAATACTTTATGAAACTATATCCAAAACTACTTTTATATATCTTCCAAAACACTTTTTTAAATCTATCATTAACTTCACCTTGTATCAAATTATATAAAATACCTTGTGAATAATCACATAAAACATTTTTGAATTAACTCTAAAACACTTTTAGAGAAGCTCTATGATTTAAAATCAATCCCCATTCAGTCAACCAAAAATTGTGACCCCAAAGACTATTATATCATTGAAATAAATACAAATATATATATATATATAATAAAATAGAGACCTCTAGAAAAGTGTCAATGCTACTCAAGCTATAAATTGATTTGGTGAGATATCCATAAAACACATGTATCTCTATACCTATGTCCACCAATATGTATTATATACAAACATTCATTCTTATATTTCCCATTTTACTAAGACATTGAGTGACCATGGGACATGGAGCATGTTAATTCCATATATCCAACTCATTTTTCTCAATTCTTAGAGTGTAGACTGATCTGATTGAGGAATATATCACATGTCATTAATACTTATGGATAATCACATCATATGTCCCTTATAAAAATAGATATATAATATCTATATGTAACCACACATTATCATAGTTTATCTCAATCGAGGGCCCATATGTTATACTCTTCATACAAGAGGAAGAATCTCATCTTGTTTAAGCTCCAACTGATGACATTATCATCAATATACCCAACTAACCTCGTATTAGCTAAGTCAATATATATACTTGTGTAAGTAGGGTATCAAAGCATAAAGGATCTTATGTTAGGTATCTCACAAACCCCAGGTATTGGGAACTTGAATATTATCCATGCACCCCTTGTATACTAAAGACATCTATATGATAATCCATATGGTATACTTAGTAGGCCATCCAACGCACACACAAAATATTATTATTTTTTGTGTGCCTCATGAACATATTATACATCTCTATATGAGAATAATACTCAAACTAACCTTAAAATATCTTCATAACCTATAATAATCCATGATGAACATCAGTTAGGGATAATCTCAAACTCATACTTTGATAGGTTAACTATCATTACATTTCATGAACTATATATATATACATAAAATTATGAAACCAATGAAAAATAATGATAAATTGGATATTTCATTTTAATATAATACATTTTATACTCTTAAACCCTTTTAAAAATATTTAAAAAACCCAACACAAGCACCAATTTACTATATCATATATGAAATATTTCTAAATTATCCTTAAGTTTGTTTCACTTTCTGGGTTTTGTTAAATTGTTATATCATATGTAATTCCTGAAACATCTCTATGTGACCATCTAATAAAACTATCCCATTAAATTATTTAGTGAGAAAAATATATGAAGTAATTTATTTTGAATAATGGTGAGATTTAGGAATCATATTCCTAACTATTCCAATCTTTGAACATATTCAAAATTATCAACTTTACAACATCAAATATTATAATGTCAAATTTTATTGTCTACTTAGAACCTTTTAATATTATCATCATCATACTTGTAACTTTATTCCATAAAATCATTTCCTTGAAATAATGCAACAACTTATATTATTTTTTACCAGTCCTCTTAAAATCTTTTCAGAAAAAGTGAAAAACACTTTAATATAATAACTAAAAGTAACTTTTACATTTATCTTTACTGCTATACTTTAAAATCTTTAAGATATCGAGTGGAAATCACTTTAACTTAATATTGGTTCAATCCTTTATTTTTTATATTTGAACTTCTTTAAGTTCAAACATACTCCCAATAGCCTCATAGAAATTATATTCTTTTTAGAATATCTTTATAAGATACACAAAACCTTATGTGTTTTAGAAATAAAACTTATTTCCTTTTAACAATAATATTTAATAGACATAATATTGTTTCCATGTCATATGTGACATTCTATATGTTTGGAAAATTTTACTTTGAAAAGAAGAATTTATTAAAATATACCACTGATTGGTGGAAGGAGCACATTCCCTCATATTTTAACAAATATTTGGATAAAATTTTTATACTAGATAAATTTTTTTATCCATATATTCTTCTTAAAAAATTTTATATAAATTAATGAATCATAAACCATGTGTATACATTCAATTATCTCATACTTTTTTTATAACAACTCTTTGATATTGAACATATTCTCTTATCACATAAGATAAATGAGATTAAGACACACATATTTTACTTAGATAAATTTAAGCTTGATAAAATACTTTATATTTAAATGCCCAATTTAGTAACTATTTACTTCATCTCATGAATATAAACTACAAGATCAATCAATTCTTCCTTTGATTTTGAACTCCTGTATATTTACAACACTTTTTAAATTATACATTCAATACATATACCTTTAAAAATTAAATAATTAATTTCTATAACATCTATACCTAACATATATATTCCATGGAGTTTCACAAACTCCTTCAGGTATATCTTGGATAATCCAATTATATTGAATTATTATTATTTCTTCCAAACAACCCTAGGTTTTAATGACTTTGATTGGATTCTTTAAGAAAAATTATTGAACTTTCAAACCAAATTTTATTCTCTAAATTTGAACTTTTACCTACTTGTACTATATATACATTACTTTAGAAACAATACACTATATTCCTAGTTCATATATATTCCCACCACTTTGAGAATATCAGGTAAAAATTCTTTTAATTCAATCATATTGTTGAAAAATTTCCATAAATGAAAATAGTGTAAATTCCCTAACCAGAATAAGAAATTTTTAGTCTCCCCTTAAAGTATATTATATAATTAAATAAATCTTAAAATATGTGTATTAAAAACACTGATCTCATTTCATTTGAACAACTATTATTTACATGCTCTTCTGAATATATAAATGAGATAAAAATAACCATCTTATGAAAAGTTTATTCAATCTTAAAGCATCCAAGTTATCAATGCAACAAATATTTTTCTCTATTACTTGAAATAAAACCTTAAAACTCTAAACTTTAATTATTTCTCATATTTTTACCTTTCCATATTTTTATAAATTTTTTAAAAAATACAATTGATAACATATATCTTTTAGAATAATATAATTTATTTCTATAAAAAATAAATGTTTAAGGAAACATAGTCTTATAGAACATATTCAATCATATTGAATTTCATTTGGAATACCTAGTAATATTGAGTATATAAGACTAAAATTACTTAAATCATTGACTTACCCAATCATATTGAGTACATGAGTAGAGACTAAGATTCATTTGGTCATTTTTCATCTAATTCCTTTGAAACCTTGAATGAATCACTCTATTCATCCATAAGCATCTAGATTAACTGGTTGAATAATTGTATAACTTGGTCAATTGGGAAGGAATTGTTCCAATAAATTTAATTTTCCTTAATAACTTTTATTAAATCACAAATATTTCTTAAGAAATTTTATTTAAGTTGTTGATATTATGGGATACTTAAATTAAGCTTATCTTTATCAAGGATCAATCAAAAAGTTTGTCTTGATGATGATGATGATATTATATACAATATAATATTTTATCATATGATTATCATGTATTATTAATCATTTAATATGGAATTTTATTAAATTATCTCCCACTAAAATCATGACTCCTTTAAATAAACATCATACACATTAGTGGGACAAGATCCATATTCCACTAAGAAATAAGTCCACTATGTCATTTCTCTAACCACATAGTTATTTAGATAGGGAATTATCATAATCATAATATTTTTTAATCTTAGATATTTGAGTGAATAAAAACTTATCCAAATATATAACATGGATTCACTCAATTCTATTCCTCTTGTATCCTAACTGTTTGAGATTCACAGCTAAGTGTCACCCAAAGAAAATATAAAAAACAAGCTAACCTTGGAAAATAATGGGGAACCTGGATAAGGAATGAAACTATTGTTGAGTGGATCCTTGAAGCACTTTATGTTTTTATAATTACAAAACTTTATTTTTTTTTATTTACTATAATATTATCAATACTTTTAATTGTGTAACTACAATTTTTATCTTAGGTATCGATTAAAGTATGCTTAACTTTGATTATATCTTATATTTTTTTTGCTTAAAATATATTTATATTTAACATTTTGATTGTTCATAAAATCTTATACAATTTTAATTTTGAGTTCCTAGTATAAATATTTCATTTGGGACATTTAAATATCATCTATACATGTTTTTACTATTCCCACTTAGCCAAACCACATAGCCAAATTTTTAGAACTAGTTACCTTTTGTATTTTAGTCATAATTTGGGATAAAAAACTCCAAATTGAGTTATTATTATTTATTTGGAAAGATAATAAAATTATATACATTTCATTAGAATATATAAAATTCTGAATCTATCTTTATCATGTCCTAAATTAGGTTTTAATTCACTATAAGTTTTCAGTATGAATTCTAAATTTTTTCAAAACTATTATTCTACTATATTTTAATGATGAATTGAGATATAAAAGTAAAATTAAGGTTATTATTTATTATTTTAAAATATGATGAAATTTTATAAATATAAATCAATTTAATATAAAGTTAATTAATCTAATTAAAAGGTCTGATTTAGGTATTAAATTTGATAAGTCATACTATTTACGGATTTTAAAATTTTGGATACATGAATTTAGTTAAGTGAATTGATTCCATAAATGAATTAATCTATGTAGAATATTGTAAACTTGAATTTAGCTATGTGAATAGTTTTTATCACTTGATTTTTTCTATGTGAAAATATGCTACGTAGACAGGTTTGTTTATGTGGTAAAATTTAGTTATGTGGTATACTCAACTACATAAATTTTTGTTACATAGATATTTTGGTTATATGGATATTTAACCTATGTGATAAATTAATATATGTGAAAATAACCTACATAGTAAAATTAACCTATGTGGTTATGCGAGTTTCTATAGGGTGTTCTAAACTTGGAATTATGCTCAGTAATTCACATTATTTCATATTTCTATTTGCTTCAAGTTTATTATGAATATTATTAGTGTTTTATTTGTTCTAAAATTACTCATTAATTATATAAAATCTATGAGAACATGTTTTAAATTCTTTTATTATGAATTAAATGAGATCCAAAGGATATTAAACATTTATAGATATTCACACTGAAATTTTGAAACTTGAGATATTCAAATTCAAGACGGTTGAAATATAAAGAGTTAGTCTTGTATATTTTAGGAAGTTTTCCAATAAAATTAATACCCATTATCATGAAAAAATTTACTGCATTATTATATGTTTTAACAAGTTCCATTATAAATTTTGTATATATTTTACATAATATCAAGGATGAATCACATGAATATTATTTTTCATTTATGAAAGAAATAAATGTGAAGCATTTTACAGGAAACCAACACCAAAAAACTTTGAAGTAGTTTGTTAAAGTAACTTAAAATTTAAAATATTTTATATATGAATAAACTCTAGATACAGTTTTGAAATAACTAGTGTAAGATAAAAAATTATTGAGGATACATGAACTATGAAGCACTAAAACTTCACTACACTTCATGATATCATTGTATATTTGATCACTTTTCTGGAATTTATCATTCAACATTCATTTACTAGAGTGATCCATACTACCTCGACATTCATAATCTTAATTTTTTCAACTAGTTTTTGTGGTACTAAAATTATTTCTATTTTTTTGATAAATCACGTGTGGGTTATACCACCCCTTTAAAAGTTATGTGTGCATGGGTTGTGACTCCCCAAAAAAATTTAGTTTGGTTAGTGCCTCTAAGGAAAAAAGTCAGGACTATTTGGGTTGTGCCACCATGAGAAAAAGGAAACACTATTAAGGTTTTACCTTTAGGTGACAAAAGGTAGTTTAGTATTGGGTTTAAGACTCTATGGGAAAAAGGATTTTTAATTTTTTTGTGACTCTAGGTGCACAAAATTCAGTGTAAGACTCCATAGTTAGTGGGTAAAATTTCTCTTTACATTTGAGAGGGGTGAAGAGTAGAGTATGATTAATTTGATCTAAACTACTATAAAAATATGTTATTTCTATTTATTTTATTTCCACTACATTAAATTTAAAACTCTATATATAATTTTTAAATTTATTTTAAAAGTAAAATTCACCCCATATTAGCCATTCTACTATCTTCTCTTTGGGACCAATAATTGGTATCAGAGACTAACCCCTAGCTTGATATATATTTTTATTTATGCTAACCATTTTCTAACTTAATCATCAAGGGGAAAAGATCTATTTTATATGGTAGGAAAAAGTTAAAATTATAGGAATATACATAATATACCACCTCATTTTGATATTACTGACTATGGATACTAGAAATCTATGATGGAAGCATTATTAAAACAAATTATCAGTGATCGCTAGAAAATAATGGAAAAACCATACGAACTGCTTGAAGGTGAACCTGAATCATTAGTTGGTAATGATGTGGTAAAGTATCTATTGAATTATATGGAGATGAATATTTTATATTGTGAAATAAGTAGAAATGTGTATATTCATGTATCAGCATGTAAAACTACACATAACATTTGTAAAATTTTACAAGTTACATATCTTGGCTCAGATAATATAATTATAAATAAGTTAGGCATATTAAGAGTTTAATATCATAAATTTAAAATGGGTAAATAAGAAATTGTCAATAATATGTTCCATATATTTACTAGGAATGTAAATGGTATGATCTATTTAGAAAAAACTCTTTAAAACTATGTTCTTTTTGAAAGAGTTCTTAGATCACTTCCTATGAAGTGACATGCTAAAAAGGTTTTTATAGATGAAAGTAAAAAATTCATAAAATATTCACTTGCTGAGATTACTATATCATTATTACAATATGAGTTAAAGCTTAAAAATATTACTAAATAAGATAATATAAAGAAGATTGGAATTGTTTTTAAGTCAAATATTTCTACTTAATCTTTTGATTTTGAGTTATAGAGAAGTGATAGGAATGATACTACACATGTTAAAAAGGGAGGATATAGAATAAATAAAGGTTATTCAAGAATATTTTTAAAATATTATCCTAAATATGGTTTCAAGGATAATAAGAAAGAAAATTTTATTTCCAATCATTATAAAGATATAATATGATTTAAGTGCAGAAGAAGGGGTCACATAAAGCTTGATTTTACAAGATTAAAGAAGGTAAAAAAAATAATATTAAGAAATACAAGAAATAAAAGAAAGAAATAGAAGCTGGATGGAGTTTCAATAAGGATTCAAGTTCTAATGAATAATTTGGTTCATAAAAGGGTGTGGAAAATTTATGCTTAATGGATTCATAAAATCAAGTGAGAGACTCTACTTATTATTCTTCCTCTTAATCTATTCCTAAAAAATCCACTATAGAGTAACTACTTAATGAGGTTGAAATACTTGATCATAAAGTTGAAAATATCACTGGTTTATGTAATAACATTAAGATTCAACATAAGGACATTCTTAAGGAAAATGAAAAACTAAAGAAATATTTATTATAATACTTAAAAACTACACATAAATATCTAAAATTCACTAAAGAAAATCTAAAAATTTCTCTTGATAAAAATGAAAAATTAAAGAGAGAATTTTATTTCATGTCAAAATTCCATGAATATGAAGTAAGAAATTTTGATACCGTTCTTAAAGAGAATGAACAAATTAGAATTGAAATTGAAAGTTTAAATTCAAATCTATCCAATTTTATTCAAGGTATATAAAACTTTGAAAAATTGATGTGTTTCAATAAATTGAAAAAATAGATACTAGGTCTTGATTATAAAAACAATTTACCCAAATCGTATAAGACTTTATTTATTAAGAGCTTTAATGGAATCACATATACTGCTATATGTTTTAGATGTCAAATGAAAGGTCATTATGCAAATAAGTTCTCCTTGAGATTTCTATAATCTCTTATACATACTAGGTCTTTCATTTATAAATATTTATTTTCTGGATTACCTATAAACAAGTGTTTGAAAATAGTTTGGGTTCTCAAGAATTAATATGCTAATCCCATTGGACCCAAATTTATATGGGTACCAAAACTTTCTTAAATATGTTTTTATAGTAAATGTGTCTTGGAATCACAAAAAAGGATGTTTGGTACATGGATAGTTTATTCTCACTACATATGATAATTTCTATCATTCAATAAATGTGATAGAGGTAATGTTGCTTTTGGTGATAATTATAACGAAAGGTAAAAGGTTTTAGTGAGGTTGGAATCGCAAATTCTATTATAATTTTGAAAGTTTTATATGTTGAAGGATTGAAACATAATATAATAATCATTTAAAAATTATGTGATGATGGAATGTTAGTAAAATTTAAAAAATGATAAATGCATTGTATTTAAAGAAATATCATTTTTTATACAAACAAAATAGAAAACATTTATTTAATTTTTTTAATTAACTAATCAAAATATAAAATTATAAAATACTATACAATATGATAACATATTGTGTCATAGGAGTTTTTGACATGATAATTTTATGATGATGTATAAATTTTCTAAGAACCAAACGGTTTTGTAGTTACTTGAACTTAAAGAGGACAACACCTTTTCTTGAATGGAAAAGAAAAAAAAGTAGTTTCAATTGAATTAAATAAGTAAAAACTATAAGGCCTCTTATATTAGTCATTTGAATTTATTTTTTCATATAAATCCTACTAATTTGGGTGGTAAGATATATTGTTTTTCCATTATTGATGATTTTACAAGATACACATGGGTTTATTTTCTTGCACTTAAATATGAAACCTTATCCATGTTTATCAATTTTTGTAATTTGGTTTAAAATGATAAAGTAAACTTAATTAAAACAATTTTAAGTGATCATAGTGGTGAATTATATAGTCTAGAATTTATCCAGTTTTATGAAGAAAATGTGTATTTTTATAACTTTTCAATTGCTATAACACCATAACAAAATGATGTAGTATCAATGGAAAATATAACTATTTAAGAAATCGATAATACCATATTAACTGAGTTTAATTCACCTAAATATTTTTGTTAAAAATATTTGAATACTTCTTGTTATGTTACCAATATAATTATCTTAATATCTTTATTGAAAAAAAAACTTATGAGATTTGGAAGGGGTGGAAACCTAAAATTGGCTATTTTAGAGTCTTTGGGTGTAGATTTTTTATTTTCAATACTAACGATGTTTTAGAAAAATTTGATGTAAAATCCAATGAAGGTATTTCCTTAAGATATTCAAATAATAATAAGTCATACATAGTATACAATAAAATAACCATGGTTCTTGAACAATAAATTCATGTTATGTTTGATGAAAAATATTTGAATAAAAGGATGATGATATAGATCAACTTGAGAATGAATTTATATATTTTAACTTGAAGAGGAAGAACCTCATGATAAAGATGCACATATTAGGGGGTATAATATTTCTTCTCAATCTGAACCTATTCATGAAAGATCTTATAAGACTCATAGACATCATCCTATAAATAATATGATTGGAAATGTTGAATCAAATGTTTAAACTAGAAAAAATGTTATGAATATTTGTTCTTATCATGATTTCATTTATGAATTTATACTTAATAATATTTAATAAGCTTTAAATGATTATAATTGGATCTTTTATATGAAATATGAGTTAAATTAGTTTACTAGAAATAGCATGTGGACTTTAGCCGTTCAACTAAATGAATATCATGTTATTAGAAAAAAATGGATCTTTAGAAAAAAACATGATAAATATAGAAATACAGTTAAAAATAAATCAATTTTATTTTATCAAGGATATTCTCAATAATAAGGTATTGATTTTGAATAATATTTTCACCTATTTATAGACTAGAAGAAATTAGGATATTATTATCTTATACTATTTTACATGGATATAAATTACCTGAAATGAATGTAAAAATCACTTTTCTAAATGGATATATTTATAAAGATGTGTATATTAGACAACCCATTGGTTTTAAAAATTTAAATCATATTGATCATGTTTTTAAAATCTCAAAGTATTTATATGTTCAGAAACAAACCCCTTGATCTTGGTATGAAATGTTAACTGGTTTTCTTTTGATTTTTTTAAGAATGGAATAGTTGATCCTAATTTATTTATTAAGAAAAATTGTAATGATATTTTTATTGTGAAAATTTATATTGATAAAATTATTTTTGGATCTTCATGTGAAAATATTCATGTAAAAATATTTATAATGAACTTTCTTGGCCTGAAAATGTTTCAAAGAAATGATTGGATTTTTCTAAATCAATACATGTATGATAAAGAGATAGTCAAGTGATTTGGTTTAGACTCTTATGAAAGTGAAAATACTCCCATTTGTACATCTTACAAATTTTATTTAGATAAATATATAAAATCCACTGATGTTAAAACTTATAGAGGCTTGCTTGAAATTTTTTTATACTTAACTTCTTCCAGGCCTTATTTAATGTTTTCAGTTTGCAAGTGTCTTATATTTCAAAGTGACCCTAAGGAAAGCTACATTAAATCTATTAAGAAAATTATTAGATATGTTAATGGATCTTTGAATCATGGATTATATTACCCTACTAAAATCACTTTATTTATATGTCATTTACTTGGTAAATATTTAGTTTATTGGGCTTCAAAGAAACATAATTCTATTTCTCTTTCAACTGCTGAATCTGAATTGGTAGATGATGCATCTTATTTTTATCAATCATTATGGATTAATAAAATACATTTTTTTTATTTTGATAAGTTTCCTATATTATGTGAAAATAATTTTGCTATTTCTATTTCCAAAAATCCATTACAACACACTTGGACTAAGTACATTGATGTTAAATTTCATTTTCTTAAGGACCATGTTTAAAAAGGAAATAAAAATTTGGAATTTATTTCTATATAAAATAAGTTTGTTGATATATTTACCTATCCCTTGTAATTTACTAAGTTTTAAAAAATCAATTTTGAACTTAGTATGATGAAAATAACTTTTTTGGAATGAGTTTAGGGGAGAGTTTTAGCATGTTTATATGTCAAAATGAAATCTGTTATAATCTATAAGCTATTTTTTAGTTTAC
Source organism: Viscum album (assembly GCA_963277665.1). Classification (NCBI taxonomy): domain Eukaryota; kingdom Viridiplantae; phylum Streptophyta; class Magnoliopsida; order Santalales; family Viscaceae; genus Viscum; species Viscum album. Next base: position 1,331,105,787 of record OY728156.1, read on the forward strand.
TATTTTTAATTTATATACAAATTTTTTATTATATTACTATTTTAAGTTTTTTCATACATACTAGTTGATGTCTACTTACTATTTAAACTTTCAATCTGTATAAAAGGCAATTTTATGAATGGTTTCTTATTATTTTTCACAAACATCTTTTAAAATCATCTAACTATATATAACTTAATGTTATGAAAATGTAAGGATTTATAGTGTCTCCCTGACACATGTTTTGAAATATAAATATTTCAGAAAATTTTATACAATATTTATATGCATTTTTATGTCATTTCATATTGAAAAATATACTTATAAAATTCAATGTGTTCCCATTTTCTAAGAATGATTAAATTTTGGGGGAGTTAATTTTTGACTCTCATCCTAAGGAAATGTAACACTGTGTTAAATAAATAGGGGATAATCATTATCATTTTAAATAGATTTTTTTTCTATTAAAAATTTATCTTTTTAATAATTTCAAAATGGTGGAGAAGTCTTGAAATTATAATTGGTTTTGTAATTATCAAAAATGGAAATAATATTGAGTTTCTCCTTGAACCACTTTATGTTTTGATAATAATAAAGATTTATTTGTTTTGATTTCCTTTAAAGTCTTAATACTTTTATTGTGTAACTATAATTATTATTTTATGTATTGATTAAAGTATGCTTAAATTTGATTATATCTTATATTTTTTTTGATTAAAATATATTTATATTTTACATTTTGATTTTTCATAACATGATCTATAAGTTTAATATTGATTTCCTAGTATAAATATGTTATTTGGGACCTTTAAATATCATTTATACATGATTTTTACTCTTCCAACATAGCCAAATTTCTATAATTAGTTACCTTATGTATTTTAGTCATAAATTGGGATAAAAAATACAAATTGATTGATTATTATTCGGTTGTAATGATAATAAAGTTATCTACATTTAATTATAAGATATAAAATTCTGAATCTATCTTTATCATATAAACAATTAGGTTATAAGTCACAAAATGTTTTTAGTATGGATTCTATAGTTTTTCAGAACTATTTTATGATAGTATTTTAATGATAAATTGAGATATATAAGTACAATTAAGGAGATTTTTGATTATTTGGAAAGATAATGAAATTTTATAAATATAAGTAAAATAGACCCAAAGACGATTCTTATGTTTAGAAGGTCCAATTTAAGTTTAAAATTTGATAAGTCAAGCCATTTATAGATTTCATAATTTTGGATATATAAATTTGGTTATGTGAATAGTTTGGATATGTGAATTCATCTATGTAGAATATTGGATATTTGAATCCAGATACATGAATATTTTTTATTATGTGAAATTGGATATGTAAAAATCTACTATGTTGATAGATTCACTTACATGGTAAAATTCGGTTATGTTGTATATTTGGATTCATAGACTTTGGTTACATAAATATTTTGGTTATGAGGATATATTGCCTATGTGATCAATTCACATATGTGAAAATCACTTACATAGTCAAACTGACCTATGTGGTTATGTGAGTTTCTAAAGTGTGTTCTATACTTGGAATTATGATATATATTTTTTTGTATTATTATATATTCTAGTTTTCTTCAAGTTTATTATTAATATATTTAGTGTTTTATTTATTATGTAATTAATCATTAATTATCTATAATCCATGAGAAAAAGTTTTAAATTTTTTTATGATGAATTAAGTGAAATCCATATGGGATTAATCATGTTTATATATTCACTATGAAATTTTGGAACTTGAGATATTCAAATTCAAGCCAGTTGAAATATGAAGAGTTAGTCTTGTATATTTTAGAGATTTTTAAAATAATATAAATACTCATTATTATGAAATCATTTACTATAGTATTAAATGTTATAATGAGTTCCAATAATAGTTTATATCTATCTTATAGAATATCAAGGAGGACTCACATGAGTATGATTTTTAATTTATGAAATAAATACACATAAAGAATTTTATAGGAAAAAAACACCAAACAAATCTAAAGTAGTTTGTTGAAGTAAAATCAAATTTGAAATATGTTATGAATGAAGAATATATATATATATATATATATAGTTGAAAAAACCAGTGTGGTAGAATGAATTTTCAAGGATACATGAACTGTAAAGAACTATAACTTTATTATACATCATACGATCATTGTGGACCTGATACATTTGCTATACTTCATCATTCAAAATTAATTTAATGGAATGATACATAATTACTAAACATTCACAAGATCCATTTGTTCAAATATTTTATGTGGTGTTGAGATTTTTTATATTCTTTTGTGATTAAGTGTGTATAGATTATAATACCCCTTTAAAAGGTATGTGTGTGTGGGTTGTGACTCTATAAAAAAAATTATTTTGGGCTATGCTTCTAAGGGAAGATGGTAGGACTGTTTGGGTTGAACCTCTAGGGGGAAAAGGTAGGACTATTTTGGTTGTCCTTCCAGGTATAAAAAGGCAAGTTAGTCTTGGGTTTAAGCCTCGAGGGGATTTTTTTTAATTGGGACGTGACTCTAAGTATTAAAAATTCAGTGTAAGATTCCATAATTAGTGGTTTCCATCTCTCTTTATATTTGAGATGTGTAAATATTAGAGTAAGATCAATTTGATCTGGACTACTATAAAAATATATTGTTCTTATTTATTTTATTTTTGATACATTAATTTTAAAACTCTGATATAATATTTAAATTTATTTAAAATTCAAATTCACCCCTATTGGCTATTCTAATATCTTCCCTTTGGGACCAAAAACTACCTGACTAGAAAATCCAAGGTCACTTTTTTACTTTCTTTCCTAACAAAAGATAATCCAAGTGCACCTGACTATATAACAAAACTACATGGATGGATGATTGAGGTCTTCACAAGTGACACTTTGGAAGAAATTTCACACTATGTATTTAGGGTATTTTAATCTCACCATATTATCTCATGTTATTTCCTTTTATGCATGCCTGCTTCTAGTAATTTAGTTTTAAATTTTATTCTCTCCACCAAAACAATATGTTCAAATCATATTAATTTGAAACTCTTTACACAACCCACGATTTTATGGTACCCACCAAAAAATACAAGACAATTATATTCATACATATCAAAATGAATCATATGTTTAAGGTACATGGACACTATAATGGTCTGTGCCTTCCTAGTATGTTAATTTGCTGGTTTTGAGTGTTTGAGGTGTTCGGGGGAGGTACTGGGAGTTTTTGGTGGAAGATGGAGGTACATAATAACTATTGCAGGAATTACATGTCATGTAAGTAGATTACATGAAATAAAAGGTGGTTTCATGGCTTATCTAGGGTTGGTTCACAACGTGCATATTTTTGGGGTTAAATAATAAAAAGGTGATATGTTTTTGAGTGAAACCGAACCCTGAGGATTACATGACATGAAATGGGATTACATGTTATGTAAACCCCTAATCCAGTGTGGTTTTAAAAAAAATTCCAGCCGAATTTTCATTCATCTGGATGTGGATCCTTCTTCCTCTCATTTTGGGAAAACCCTAGGTGACCTGAGGTGTTCTTCAAGACCTTTTCCTCCCTATTTGATCCGTTGATCTCAATGGTTGTTCGTTAGTGATCCGTCTTCAATAAATGGTGAGTTATCCTCTCATTCTCCTCCATTTTCTTTCGTTCTTCTCCCAGGGATCTGCTGTAGTGGTATTTCTTTGGTTTGGGGTGCGTTTGGGTTGTGTTTTTGACCACCCTTTGGGAAAGTTTAGGTTGATCTGCAAATTTATTGTGCAATAGTGGTTTCTTCTTTTCCCAGTGGTCCGCAACGTGTTAAAAAGCTTCCTTTAGTTAGGTATTACCTTGTTTCAACTTATTGTGTATCATGAAAGAGGGGTGTACTTTTCTTTATCTATGGGTTATGGTTGTACTGGATTAATCAAAGATAAATAATTGGTTAAATTAATTTAAAGGTCTAAATTAGATTTTATTCACATGTTTTTTCAGATTTATTTGTTATTATGATATTGTGGATTGTACAAGCTTGATGCCCCACTGAAAATTACGGCCATAGGGGGCTTAGTTTGCATTGGATATATGTATTGTGATTGTTGTGACTATTGTGAATATTGTGATTGTTGTGATATCACCCTAAATGAAAAATTATTAATTACTTATACTTGGTTAATGAAATGGTTTCCCCAAGATTTTGGTTTGTGTGATAACACCCCTAAAATAAAGTGGAATGTGATAACAACCCATTTGTAAATATTTAAATGGATCTTGATGTTTTGTGATGTGAGGCCATACTTATGGGATGACGATGTGTGGTTGAGGCATGTGGGACTAATAGTATGTGGGCCGTGATTTTGGGGTAGTGAGGTGATAGTTTATAGGCTGCGTTTTTTGGGTGGTGAGGTGATAGTTTATGGGCCTTGATTTTGGGGTGATAAGGTGATAGAATGTTGAGATATTTGTAGAATATAGTTTCTTTGTGCCAGATTCCTAGGTAGTAATGGAATAAATTAATGTTTAATAAGGTTTGAAATGGAATGGGTTGGTTTGGTTAATGGGATGAGAATTATTAATAAATATTTTAATGATGGGTGGTGATGAAATAAATGAACATTTAATAAGGATTGAAATAGAATGGGTTGGTTTGGTTAATGGGATGATAATTTTTAATAAACATTTTAATGATGGTTGTGTTATTAAAGGCGGTTGATGCTAAATAATGAAATGAATGGGTGTTAAAAGAGGAGTAAATGTGAATCCGTATTAGATTATTAGGACTCTTCACCTTCTGAAATTACTATTGAAAATACTAATAAATGCATTTGGAGGTGGCAACAAAGGTGACGGTGTTGTGAGTTGGTTGTTTGTTGGAGAACCCATAGGTTGTGCTTGAGTGTTTGATACTATATATATATATATATATACTTGTACATTCTTGTGATTTCTATATGTACCCCACCCATGTTGAGCACTATGTGCTGAACACCTGTATAGTCACATGGGGGGCGTCTTTCCTAACATCTCGGTGGGAGGATGGACGACTGGACACCCGCTCTTCCTTTCTCCCTCTTCTAGGTGTGGTAGGCATTGTATAGGCTGTGATGGATGGAGGTCTATTAGTGCATTAGATGGTGGTTGTGGTATCCCAAGTGTCTTTGGGATGAGTTGTGATATGGTATCCCAAGTGTCTTCGGGATGAGTTGTGATGTAGTATCCGAGGTGTCTTTGGGATGATTTGTGATGAAGTGTCCTAGGTGTGTTCAGGATGAGTTGTGATGTACTTTCCTAGGTGTCTTTGGGATGAGATGTGATGAGATGTGATGTGATGTGCTATGTTGTGAGGGTAGGTGTGTGTGGGCGGGATGTGTTGTGAGGCCCAGGTGTGTGTGGGAAGGATGTGTTGTGAGGCTCAGGTGTGTGCAGGTGGGATGTGATGTGGTATATTTGGAAGATGTGGGAGCACCAGGACGTCTTCTGTTGGGGTATGAGAGTGGAAAATCAGTGGGAAAGTGTTGTGGGGTACCCTATAATTGATGTTCTTTACTTTATATTATATTACTTGGCTTGTGTTATTTGGTGACCATGCCTTGGTGAGGTTGGGATGGTTAGTATACCTATATAGGTGTTGTTTGATTCTTCTTCTCACAGGTGAATTAGTATGCTTCTTTCATATGTGCATGAGAGACTTATGTTTTTCCTACTGAGTATAATTTTATGCTCACCCTACATATATAAAACTATTTTCAGGTTTCCAAGAGGATTTCGTGGATTATTCTGGACCTTACTAGTGTGGATCCTTGATAGTTATTATGTCGCTTCTTTAGCTTTACTTTTGGGTATTTACTTTGGATAATTTTATCCATATCAGTTATTTTTATACATGAATTATGGTATGGTTTTTGGGTTTCTTTTATATTGTGTCTTGGAGTTGTTTGTGGATGATCCATCTTATATCTCAATCATATTTATATTATAAATGGTAATGCCTCCTATATTTTGAGATTTTTACACCCTTGGTGCTAGTCACCAATCTGGGGCCTACTGGAGGCAAGACTCGGGGGTCATTATCTCTCTCCCCTCATTACGATATCTTTGGAGGAGGGGGTTGTGACAGAGTGGTATAAAAGGTGATGTCTTAGAGATAGGACAAAGTTTGGAGTTAGGCATAGTGAGGATTTCATTTGGTGGTATGAAAATAGTTCCAGTTGACCTTGGTGTGTGACATAGGCCAAAGAGATCGACTAGGAAACAAGATTTTAGGGGCCCCCGTGATCCAATGCGTGAACTCTGAGCTTATTTAATGAACAAGTTAGATGGATCTAATTGTAGGGTAGAGACCTAGGAAAGGTACATACATCATAATGATTTGGGTTATTATTTTAATTAGTTTATTTTAGGAAAGTAAAAATGGATAAAATGAATAAAATGGATTAAAGTTAATTAAAACACATCATAATGAAAATTACATATTACTCGGTCTTAGGAAATCCTTGTTTTCCTTTCAGCTATAGCTCCCAGCCATTTCCCATGTGTGGCTCAGCTAGTTGAGTTTTGGTAGGCTAATTCAGATGATTGTCAAAGGGTTGATCCGATTGAGTAGAATGATCAGTGGTAGAGGATGTTTCACACTTTCTAGCTTCAGGCCTTGGGAAAGTATGAGGGAAGTGTTTCAGATGTGGAGATAGAGATCTAGCTATAGAATCTTGAGATCACTTTTAGTTTGATCTGGACCCTGATGGAGTACTGGGTCCCTTTGATAGTCATTCAGATGTGGGGAGATGCACTTTAGTGGTGGACACTATACCTAGAAGAGTGGAAGGTGGAAGATGTGTTGTGGGCTGACTTCCAGAAGGAGTTTTGGGTAGATTTCCTTTCGTCAACCATGAAGGTAGTAAATAGGCAAGAGATTCTTTCTCTTTAGCAAGGGAGAATGTCAGTTTGAGAGCTGAGAATCAAGTTCAAGGAACTTCTGAATTTTACCAAGATCTTTTTCTAGATGAGGTGTCTCATGTGAGATGTATTGAGGAGGAACTACATACTTATATCTTGTATGCATTTACTCCTTTTATTTTTCCAACATATTTGGAGGTTTAGAGGTAGGTAGAGGTGATCAAGAGAATTCACTCGCGAAGAGGTTTTCCTCAGGAATGGAACTAGCAGGGTTACTTGAGGGTTAGAGTTATCAGTGGAAAGTATTAGGATCTAGGACCTTTGAGGTTTTAACCAGTAGGGAGTCAACCTCCGCAGCTTCCTTTCCAGCCTTCTAGTGCAAATGGTTTTCATGTTTTTTCTGGGAGATGTATGCCATTGTGTTTTGATTGTGGGGTTTATGGTCATCAATAAAGGCAGTTCCTAGTGGCTTCTCGAGCTCATTTTTGGTGGAGGTGGATAGGCTTAGCATCATACTCAACAACAATTTCCAGTGATGCTATTTTAATAGTATGGGAAGCAGGTTTTTGCTCCACTAAGGGGAGATGGAGCAAGAAGAGACAGACCTTAGGATATTCCTCATGTTCAACGACTATGACCAAAGTGTGGTCGTGGAGGTGGTCATTAGTAGAGAGGCAGAGGAACTGTGCGTGGTTAGTTTCATATAGTGGAGACAACAATTATAGAGTGGATAGAGATCGTCAGAGGTATGATTAGTTTGTTTAGTAATCGTTTTTGTGCCATGTTTGATTCATAAGCTTCACACTCTTTTGTTACACCTGATCTAGCCCATTCTCTAGGACTAGATGTAGTGAGGTTTCCTGTTACCTTGGTATTGAGTATACGAGTCGAAGGCTAGAATAACTTATTTGATGTGTGTAGGGGGTGTAGACTGATCATGTAGCCGCATCAGTCTCGTGGGGATATTTTATTGCTATAGATGCAGCCATACAATGTCATCATTGATATAAACTAGTTGTATTCCACATATGATGTTATCAACTACTTTTAGTGGAGAGTTGTGTTTTCATATGTGGATGGATAGGGCATAGTTTTCATTGGTGAGCAGAGTTTTCAGGTGGGCAGTCGGCATTTAGAGCCCCTTCTTTCCTTGTTGGCTAAGTTTTCAGTGGAATGAGTGAACACTGATATAGTGGAGGTTCCCTAGGTCATTGGGTAGTTCCTAGATGTTTTCCCCAAGGAGGTTGTGATGCCACCCCCTCGATTTGATGTTGAGTTTGGGATAGAATTGCAGCCTGGTGCTTCTCTAATTTCGATGGATCCTTATCAAATGAAACATTTTGAGTTATGGGATTTGAGGATCTAGATATATGATTTGATGAATAAGGGTTTCATCCAGCCTAGTGCATCGCCGTGGGGTGCTCTAGTGTTGTTTTTCTAGAAGGCAGATATTAGTCTAAGGTTGTTTATAGAATACCATAGGTTGAATCAGGTGAAAGTCAAAAACCATTACCCTCTCCCAAGGATAAACAATATTTTCAACCAGGGGAGAGGAGCGAGTTGGTTTTAAAAGATCAATCTACAGTTTGGATATCAACAGTTGAGGGTGAAGGAGGGTGATATCCCAAAGACTGATTTAGGTGAAGGTATGGGAACTTTGAGTTTGTAGTCATGCCATTCGGTGTTATTAATGCACCATCCATGTTCATGGGGATTATGAACTCCATGTTCAATGAGTTCTTGGATAGGTTCATCATCATATTCATCGATGATATCTTAATATACTCGAATTGAAAAGAGGATCATGTTGAGCATCTCTGAGTTATATTGAAAGTCCTTTGACGCTACCAGATCTATGGAAAGTTGTCCAAGTATAATTTATGGACACAAGAGGTGAATTTCCGTTGGCATGTGGTGTCTTAGAAGGGTGTGGTAGTAAAACTATCGAAGGTTGAAGTAGTTGTTTCTTGGGAAACACCTAAGAACATGGTAGAGTTTCATAGTTTTCTTGGTATTGTAGGATATTATCGGAGGTTTGTACCCAATTTCTCTCGAGTTGCATCCCCATTGATAGATTTGACTAGGAAATACCAAGATTTTGTGTAGATTAATTAGCGTCAGGAATTGTTCAGTTACCCAAAGGGGAAGTTAGCCAGTGCTATAGTGCTTCAGCTTTCATAGTAGGGTGTGTTGTTTTAGGTGTTTTTTGATTCTTACCATATGGTCTTTGGATGATTGCTGATGCAACAAGAGGTAGTGATCTCTTATGGGTCTAGGCAATTATGTCCCCATGAGCGTAACTATAGATCCCCAGACCCGCACTTCCAGATTCGGTATATAAAAATGATGTATGTATTTTTTTATTTAAAAGTAACTGAAAAATATATAGAAATTTACATATGAGGATATTTTCCGGTTTAGGATTTGGAGGAAAAGGACTATTCTTACATATTATCAAAATCAAAACAAATAAATAAAAATGCAGTGATGAAACTTTGCTTATGATAGCTCTTTATTGAGCTAAACTCCATGAAAGCTCTATATGAACCTGAAAATATTTTATTAAAACATAGGGTGAAAAAAATTTCCCAGTAAGGGGTTTTTGAAAATCTAGTAAAAAAACTTTTTGAAAATAATTATACCTTTTGAAAAATACTTTTGAAAATACTTTTGAAAATAGCTTTTGCAAATACCATTGATAAATGCTTTTAAAAATAGATTTTGAAAACACCTTTGATAAATACTTTTGAAAATATATTTTGAAAATACCTTTGATAAATAATTTTAAAAATATATTTTAAAAACACCTTTGATAAATACTTTTAAAATAGATTTTTAAAATACATTTGATAAATAATTTTAAAAATTGATTTTGTAAAACACTTTAGAAAAACTTTTGAAAATACTTATAATTTTGAAAACATTATTTTGAAAATACCTTTCAAAATATAATATTTTTTTTGAAAATTATTTTGAAAAATCCTTTGTAACCATAGTTTTGAAAATTACTTTGAAAATAATTACGCCTTTGAAAACATATAAATATATTATTTGAAAATACTTATTCTTTTGGAAATGATTTAAATCCTGTGAAAATAGTTATGCTTTTGAAAACATTATATTTTTTTTGAAAATACTTATGCTTTAAAATTATCTAAAATAATCCAGCATTTTTTTAGAAAATACTAAGCAAGATTAAAAAAAACAATGTGGCTACTTTAAACATTTAAGGATGTCGGGGCCTACCCACTTGTGTTAAGAATGAGTTCAATCCCCAATCCTCTTCTTGTATACAATATCCAAGTTCTATTTTTTTATAAAAACATTTTTATCCTGCTATACATATATACATTTCCCACTGGGGTTTTTGGTTTAAAAACATAAAAATGATTTTAATACACATGAAAATTTATAAATATATACATATTTATTTTAAGGTAAAACACTTCTTAGATTTGAAACTACCAAATATCATTCTATTTTTCTTTTTCATGGTCTGTCAATAAAATAATTAACATCTAGGTAATTAAAATCTATGATATATTACTTTTCATCAAAAATTTATCTTTAAAAACTCATCCCTAGATAAAATTATTAAATAATAATTTTATTAAATTACAGTACATTAAATAATATATAAACCTTTCACATAAAATGATAGATATTGTAAATTTAAAGTCACATGAAATAATAGACATTTAATTTCTCTTTATTATAATTATCATGAGCACATAAAATATAAGAATTCAAAATAATGGTGGGTATAATAGTAATTGTCAAATTACTATTTTCAAAAAATAAATCCATTAAAAGTATATAAATATATATAATTTTACTCTCATGAAACATTATAAGTAAAATTAAATGCACCATTTACTTATAACTTTAAATGGAAAACTATATAACACATATAAGAAATTTAAAATTAATTTTCTCAAAATAAAAAATTATTCATTACTTAATTTAAAAATATTAAGTTGGATGATTTCATGCTTTGAAATGAATTATATATTAATTTAAAAACATGCAATGATGTAAAGGAACACACACACACACAATGAATATAAACATGGAAGATTTTGAGAATAAAGTATCACATGCGCACCAAAATTGATTAAACATAAGTATGAAAAATAATTATATCATATGAGGTATATTCTCATAAGTACTTATATATATTTGGTTGATAAAAATGTGATGACATGTAAGTATATATATATGTATATAAATCATAGATTTAAATTTTAAAACATGAACATGAATAAATTAAAAATAATATACACGCAGATAATATATATATATATATATATATGTATGTATGTATGAAAACATGAAATTATAAACAATATATATATACATGTAATTATACACTTATCCCGAATGGCCCGAAGGCCTTATTTTTTATTTTATTATAGATAATCCCTCTTTTAAGGGATGAAGGAGAACCCGTACATGAATCGTAGGCCCAAGGCACAAGGCCCGACACGACTCACAATACATGACCCGAAGGCCCAGATGCATACTATGCCCAATACATAACCCGTAGGCCCAACCCACATGAACTGCACCTCCCCTAGCTTCTTCATCATTGATCACCTATCTCCCCACCTTGCTTTGCTGATCGACTAGCATTGCCCCGTACAAATCTGCACGGTTCCTGGTCCCGATGGCGGTTGCCATACCCTCTCATTCTTTCAATCCGGTAGCTCTACTTCTGGTGAATGCTAGTCTTGTTGCTCTGATCCTATTTTGGGGCCTACTCTATGTGAACTGGGATACTCCATGGTCTTTGTGTCCTGAAGGCCCTGAGGTCCGAAGACCTTTAATGAACCGAAGGCCTCAGAGACCCGTAGGCCCAAACCAGTGGCCCGAAGGCCCAAATTGAGTGAATAGTTCCAGCTGCTACAGTACTAAACAGTACATGCTATAGTACTGCTACAGTACTACTACAGTACCTAGAAATTCACCTCCACCCGGTTTTGAACCTGGGTCTCTTGGATGCCACACATGATCCCTTACCACTCGGGTATGAGCTTTTTGGCAATTATACACTTAAAAAAAATGTAAATTTGAAATGATAACATGAAACACCATTACATGATAACAAATTTGAAACTAGAACTCTAGAATAAATGTGTTATCCTTGAATTGATAAATATGGATGCAAAAAAAATAAACATGTAAATTGTATCCAATATAAGTGTATATATATATACATAAACTGAGAATATTAATATAATAGTTTTAAAATAAAAATTTACCCTTACAAAACACACTTTCAAAATTTAAAAGAATAAAGTGTAACTTGAATTTGATACATATATAAACATGAAATGAACATATCATATATATTTGTTTATGTTTAAAATATGTGAATATTGTATATATATTAGTATATATCAAATAGAATTATTCCCCTTACATTACTACGAACTAAAGGAAGAAGTAGAGGGAAATTGTGGGTTCTTCTTCTCATCAAGTGAAGGAGTGGCCTTCTGAATAGGTGTGTTCAAACCAGTGGGAAAAAAGGGAATGGAAAGAAAAGGCTTTGGCTCAGGTGGGTTTCCCAATGGGGTTCTCCTTGTGTAAAATAGTGTTTATATATAGGTACACATTTAGCTTCAAGGAGAATTTGGGGGAAAATGATCAAACACAAATACTATTATGCTTCACATTTGTTATGGGTAAAGGAGGTGATAAAGAAAAATTTAACCAATAAAAAGGGCGAAGATAAAAAAGGTGTCCATGTCAGGTTCTACGTGGCTTGCAGAAGAGGCTAGCGTATAGTGATGGTATCGATGGTTTGGCTTGGAATGCACCTGAAGCATGTCGTTTGATGAGGGTCAGAGGTAGAAGATGACACATGAATGGAGTTAGTGGCCAATATTAATTCAATCGGATGGTTTTGAAGGTGTGGGGTGGTTAACAACAACTGGGGGAAGGTCGAGTGAGGTCGGACGATGGAATTGCTTCTATAGGTGGTTAGATCCAAGGTTGATGGAAGATGAGAGGAGTTCAGATGGTGATGGTCGACCGGTGAAGTGGATTACGATGGGGGATAGGTTGATGGTGGTCTACAAGGAGTCGGGTAGTTTCTACGCTCGAGTAGTAGCTTGAGGAAAAGATGACACACAACATGTTGTTTTTTTCCTTTTCTTTTTTTGTTTCATTTTATTATTATTTTTTTTGTAAATAATCGGTCCTATATATACATATATATATATAAATAAATAAATATATATACATATATTAATTATGATTATAAATTAATTAAATAGGAAAAAAAATCCATTTTTCATATTATATTCCCGATTAAGTTTTTATTACCTTTGTCAAATAATGTTAATAAATTATTATTTTACCATTAATAATTTAATCTATTTCTTGATATAATAAACCACTATTATTATTATTTTATTTTATTTTGTTGGGAAAAAATCCCTCAAGGTAACATTGCAGCATTTTTGGGTTGATTGTGTTTGTTGACAAAGCAGGTTTCCATGGATAATTGTCGAGTTCTCGAGAAGTTGTTGACATTCCATGTTGAAAAAGAATGATGACAAAGGAAAGGACGATCTGGAGGCGGTACAAAAGAGCAGTACAAGGTGGTGCCGTTTCCCAGTGTTTTCCAAATTTTTGGGGTCCAAAATTTTGAGTTTGGTGAGCATCACGAAAAGTGGATTTCCATGAAGAGCATAATTTAATATGGCAAAGGCATGAATTTCACAAAGATAGGATGTATGGAATGGATTTCGCGAAGACCAGAAGAATGGAGGCGGTGAGTCTTTGCGATTACGTCAAGCTTCGTGAACGGTAGAGGTTGAAGCACATCGCGGCGGTGAAGGGCTTTGCGAGGGAGCTTCACGGCGAAGGCGCGAAGGAATGTTGGGCTTCGCGAGGGAGCTTCGCGGAGAAGTCGTGAAGGTATGTTGACAGCGATTCTTCACGACTAAGTCAAGCTTCATGAATGGAAAATTTCCGTGGTGCTTCGCGATTTGGACAGAATTCCGGCAGAATCTTTGGAGCTTCGCGATTTGAGATGACGTGGCGTTGACTTCGTGCGGAAGGGACGAGGGTCGGTGGAATCGCCTATAAATAGAGGCCGACCCCTTCGAGCGAAGTAGAGAGCATTTTCATAGAAGATCATTTGCTCTCGTTTTGCGAAGGTAGTTCGCGGAGCCAGTGTGCTTCGCGAAAGAGGAGCTTCGCGGCGGCTATTGTTGCTCCGTGAAAGTTGTGTGCTCCGCGTTGGTTCAGTGAGCTTCACGAGAGAAGTTGCTTTGAAACGAGTTGAGCTTCGCGGGAGTTCTTCGCGAGAGAGATTTGCGAGAGAGCTTCGCGAAAAGGCAGGAGCTTTGCGAAGGCTTGTTGAGCTTCGAGAAATTGGGAGCCTAGCGAAGTTGAGTGCTTTGCGGAGGTCTTTCCAAAGGTAGTTTTCCCAGTGTTCAGAGGCAAAGAGGTATTCATATACGGATGAAAGTTGAACTTCAACAGAGCATCTACATACAGAGAAAGATGCATTCCTTAATGGAAATGAAGAGAGCTACAGGTCTATAAACTGTGAGTGATTCCCTTCATAGATCAGTGAGCTTAGGAAGAGGAAGAAGGTGATCCTCTCCACCGGCAGTGAGCTAGAGAGAGAGAAACAGGGAGTGACCCTTGGGAAAGCAGTGAGCTGACCCTAAACCTTGTATAGGCAGTGAGCCTGGGCATAGAAGTAATCTAGCCCAAACATTGTAATCCACAACTAGTGAAGTCTAGTGGAATTGGTACGACCGGCAACTTGTCGGCGTATGCTCCTTGGACGTAGCCCTTTGCGGTGAACCAAGTAAAAATCTCTGCGTCTGCCTGCTAATTTTCCTGCATTGAATTTAAAGCATCATCATCAGATAAAGGAGAAAGTAAGTGATCATAACATACACACAAGTGCAAACAAAGTGACCCTTGTAACAAAGAGGTCAAGATCCAGCAGGGCAGGAAGATCTTTGAAAAAGAATATCCATACCCTGGTTCACCCCCCTCTCAGGGTATATAGGCCCCTATTGGTACTAACAATTGGTATCATAGCGAAGGTTGCTTTTATCAGATTTGTTTGCTCTGACTTGGTGTAGTCGATCTGTGTGTTTAAAGAATCAGTCTGCACTTATCTCGGTGAGCCATGACAAAGGGAAAAACATCCAAGAAGAAGCAGAAGTCAGGTGGTATTCCTCAGTGTGGAAGTGTGTATAGAAAAAGTGTGATTCAATTAAAAGAATCAAACAGTTTGCTGAATGAAGGTTTGGATGAATCTGACAGGTAAAAGATTGATTCACTCAAGCATGATGCAGGAATGAGTGATGTACATGAACTTCAAAGTGATTTTGAAACAAGTGATGATGAAGAAGAAAGAATTGAAGGAAGAATAGATATAAAAGTTGAGTTAGAGGCTGCTCTTGAATAGATAGATGTTTGGAGATCCAAAACCAAGAAAGATAACAAAGTTGTTCACGATGCCAAACTCTATATGTATCAGCAGGAAGAAGAGAAGTCTGAGTTAATGGATAAAATTGAGGAACTCAAGTTATCAGCACCAGAGAACTCAGAAACAGTTGGTGAGTATAAGCTTAAGATTGAAGAACAGAAAAAGGAGATCGATGGCTTGAATAGAAAAGTGAAAGATCAAGTCAAATGCATCGAAGAACCTGATATTCCAAGTGATGTTGGAAACACCGAAGAAGTCAAATATAAAGATATCCGGATCAAAGTATTGGAGATTGAGGTCAACAAGCTAAGAGGCTTAAATCAAAGGCTTATTGATATAGTTACTGACCTAACAGATAAGAATGATTCACATGCTGAAGAACTACAGAAGATGGGTAAAATGAAAGGAAAACAAAAGGCTGATGATTATGAAGAGAGTCAAAAGTCATATGAAGTTCAGAATCTGAAATCTAAAAATGATGATCTTGTGACACAGCTTTCTGAACTAGTTCAGAAGAATCAAAGGCTACAACAAGAGAATGCATGTTGCTCAGATTCTGTTGTTCAAGAAAAATTGAAGGTAAAGGAGCAAAGTGAAGTGGTGGAAAATCTTACACGAGAATTGGAAGTTGAGATGAGTAGAGGAAAGTATCTCAAGAGAGAACTTGATGCTCAACTTGAATCAAGTAAAGTAAAGATTCGGAAGTTGAAATAAGAGCTAGAATCAGTGAAGAAGTAAATGGAGAAATCTAAATGTGAAGATAAGCCCAAGTTGAAGGATGCATTGCACTTATTATTTGACTATCCTTCGGCAGGCGATGATAAAATGAAAGCCAAATATGCTACATCAGAGGAGAAGCATGAAAGGATTGTATCTTCCCAAAGGCCATCCTTTTTGGGAAAATCTGGAATTGGATATGATGATCCCACTCCTATGCAGAATAAGAAAAACGTAGTGAAAATCTATAGAGGTAAGAGAGCCGTTAACAGTTCCAGATGTGAAAGGAATCCTATAGGTGCTGGAGATAGGCCTAAGAGGATAGTTTCAAGAAGTAGTGACGATATGTGCTATTTCTGTGGGATTCATGGCCACACATCAAGCTTCTTTTTAGAGGCTCAGGAATAAATTTCAGGCTATGAAAATAGAAACAATTCCAAATCTGATAATAAGAAGAAGCATCATGATAAATCAGAGAGAAGAGTTTCTCAGAGGAGAACATTAATCAGATGCTATTACTGTGGAAGGATGAGACACACCATGAGTATGTGTCAGGAATCTCAGGAGATCGATGCTAGAAGAATAAAAAAAGTTGCATCAACATCTTAGCAGAGAAGTGATGAAATGAGGTATGCCTTTAATAGAAAATGTTTTATATGTTCTGATCATGGGCATTTGGCCAGAGAGTGTAGCAAGAAGAAAGAAGGAAAGGAAAAGAAGCCCAGAAAGAGATTCTCTTGACTCCAGTGATGTATAAAGAGAAATCTTACAGTGGGATACAATGTGGTAAGGTAAATAATAGGCCCAGAGCCTCAGGGGAATCACAAGGAGTTGGGTGAAAGGTGTATCAGTCACCTCCTCTGTCACACTTGCAACATATCTCTCAGAGGGAACATGATCAAATCTGGAAGAAAAAGGGTGGAGATGCTACAGTTGTGAGAAAGAATAATGAACATTCAATGGAAGACTCACCACCGGTGAAAAGGAGTGAGGTGACCCAGATACCTGATAAAAGAAAGATGAACAAAGAATGTGATGAAAAATTCGCAGGACAAATTCCACAGCGAAGACTGGAAGAAGATGCAAGATCCTTGCAATGGTGGAAGAAGCAAGGGAAGATGGAAAGAAAATATATTCTTGCTCTGAGAAATAATCAAGGAAAATTGAATTTTGGTAGAACCTCAAATAAGGAAATGTGTACTAGTGGGTTTATACCCCAAGCGGTGAGAAAGGTTGAGCCTACCAAATCTACATATCAGAAAAAGGCTCAGCATGTAGGTAATTAATGCTTAGTCATATGGCCAGAGCAGTTGAAGTTGGCCAGGCAGCTGGAGGAAGCAAGAAATAAGTGTGATGCACTCCAAGAAAGAATCAAAGGGTTGACCCATCAGGATCAACCAATACCCTCATCTTGAGGATTCGAGAAACACCCCTCTCCCTATGAATATAAATGCTATTAACTGATGATTCATGTGTTTCAGGTTTTAGGGAGATACAATCCAAGGGGAAGTGACATCTAAGGATGAGGAGTGGAGAAATGATATGATCTAGAGTTTAAATTGATTGAAATCAGGTACTAGAGTTGAAGAAGAAAGGGAGCAATAGAGCACAATAGGAAGTGATTGTGTTATTAACTTTATCTCTTGTTTCCTACACCGAGTTTTAACTCAGTAGGCTTAAAGATTTTGTTAATGGCTCAAATCTGAGTGGAAGATGAGAACGAATGTGTTTAGGAAGAAAGAGACACAGGGAGAGTAGAAGTGGCTGATACTAATTCAGAAGAAGACACTGATGATGAACTAGAAAGTGTCAAGTCTGTGTCTACAAGGAATCCAAAGAGCTGAGCTGAAATTGATAGACAGAATATCATTGGTGATCAGTTGGATTCAGTTTAGACAAGGAAAATGAAATCACTACAGCAAGCATCTTTTCTATCTCAGGTTGAGCTGAAATGCTTTGCTGATGCAGCTAAAGACGAAAACTGCGTTCAAGCCATGAATGAAAAGCTAGATCAGAATTGAGAAGAATCAGACGTGGGAGATTGTTTCGAGGCCAGAAGATAAAAATGTCATCAGGACTAAATGGGTCTATTAAGACAAGATGAATGAATATGGAATAGTGATTCAGAACAAAGCATGGCTGATGTGCAAAGGAGACTCCCAGATAGAGGTAATAGATAGTGATGAGACATTTGCACTGATTGCAAGGTAGGAGACAATCAGATTATTCCTAGCCATTGCAGTGCAAAGTAAGTTCAAAGTGTTCCAGATGGATGTCAAGACTACATTTCTAAATGGGTTTCTGGAAGAAGAGGTGTACATTGAGCAACCAGATGGTTTTCTCATTCATGAGGATGAGAACAAAGTTTGCAGGATGAAGAAGCCGTTATATGGGCTGAAACAAGCACCAAGAGCATGGTACTGAAGGCTATATCAGTATTTGAAGAAGCATGGTTTTCAGCGTGACACAAGGAAGGAATTGAACATTCATTTCTCAATCTAAATATGCCAAGGAGGTCCTGAGAAGGTTTGGAATGGAAAATTCCAAGGAGATGAAGACTCCGGTTGCCACCCGGATGAAATTATCGAAAGATGAAGATGTCAAGGCAGTTAATATCACAGAATATAGGCAAATTATTGGAAGTTTGTTGTACTTGACTGCAACAAGGCCTGATATTGTTTTTGCCACATGCCAAGCAGCGAGATATCAGAGCAATCCCAAGGAAAGCCACATGCTTGCAGTGAAAAGAATACTTTGGTATATCCAGGGCACAATGGATTTCGGCTTGACATATACTGATAGATCTCAGATAGAGTTATTGGGCTATACTAATGCAGACTGGGCCGGTTCAGCGTATGATAGGAAATCAACGTCAGGTGGTTCTTTCTATCTTGGTGGATTGTGTATTTCTTGGCTAAGAAAGAAGCAAGATTGCATTTCATTGAGCACCGTAGAAGCTGAGTATATTGCGGCCACTCAAGCATGCACACAGTTATTATGGATGAAGCAGCAGCTTGAAGATATGGGAGTTGAAGTGAAGTCTCTGATCGGAATCCAGTGCGACAACTCAAGTGCTATAAATCTCAGCAAAAATCCCGTCCATCACTCAAGGAAAAAGCACATTGAGATAAAGTATCATTTTATCAAGGAGAAAGTTGAGCAGGGAATCGTGAAGTTGGAGTATGTGCCTACAGAGCTACAAGTTGCAGGCATTCTGACAAAGGCCTTACCCAAGGAAGCATTTGAAAGGCATCGACTGGATCTGGGAGTTCAGTCAATTCCCCGCACTTAATGTAGTGTGGATGTGGGACCCCCACCCCCCTCTCCCCGCGGTACGTTGTGTTTTTCCCTAATGTGCTGATATGTGTTCTCTACTATGTTACAGACTACAAAGGGGTGACCTTTGGGTTCGTTGACAAAGGGGGAGAAAATAGTGATTGTTAAAGGGAGAGACAATGTGGAGATTTGACAAATCATGAATTATATGGGGAGAAGCTGACTAGTGGAGCATCCAGATAGGGGGATAAATGAGAAAGGGGGAGAGTATGAAATCTGACGATGCTAGAAGTGATCGATCAAAGAACAGATATCACGACAGCTGAGGATCGTGATAGAAGCAGAACAATGGTGTTGGAATGGTGAGAGAAGGTGTCCAACTATCACCAATTGGTATCAATGTGGTTCAACAATTGGTATCAATTTAAGAATTGGTATCAGGTTGGAATCGACAATTGGGGTCTGACATGAAGTGATTCATTGCTGAACTTTTCATACTACTCTTGTTTCTCACGCTGAGCATTTCTCATGTGGGCTTAGAGTACGTGTTAAGTGAATCCTTGAACGCTATCAGAATCGCAAGAGGCGAATGGTGGTAGCAGCTGGAAGAAGACTCAGTGAGGTATCAATGTGTAGAAAATCATTCTGAGAAGAGTTGTGAAGCGTTGTCAACAAACCCAAAGGGGGAGATTGTTGGGCAAAAATCCCTCAAGGTAACATTGCAGAATTTTTGAGTTGATTGTGTTTGTTGACAAAGCAGGTTTCCATGGATAATTGTCGAGTTCTTGAGAAGTTGTTGACATTACATGTTGACAAAGAATGATGAAAAAGGAAAGGACGATCTGGAGGCGGTACAAAAGAGCAGTACAAGGTGGCGCCGTTTCCCAGTGTTTGCCAAATTTTTGGGGTCCAAAATTTGGAGTTTGGTGAGCATCGCGAAAAGTGGATTTCCATGAAGAGCATAATTTAATATGGCAAAGGCATGAATTTTGCAAAGATAGGATGTATGAAATGGATTTCGCGAAGACTAGAAGAATGGAGGCAGTGAGTCTTCGCGATTACGTCAAGCTTCACGAACGGCAGAGGCTGAAGCGCATCGCAGTGGTGAAGGGCCTTGCGAGGGAGCTTCGCGGCGAAGGCGCGAAGGAATGTTGGGCTTCGCGAGGGAGCTTCGCGGAGAAGTCATGAAGGTATGTTGATGGTGATTCTTCGCGACTACGTCAAGTTTCGCGAACAGAAAATTTCCATGGTGCTTCATGATTTGGACAGAATTCCGGCGGAATCTTTGGAGCTTCGTGATTTGAGATGACGTGGCGTTGACTTCGTGCGGAAGGGACGAGGGTCGGTGGAATCGCCTATAAATAGAGGCCGACCCCTTTGAGCGAAGTAGAGATAATTTTCATAGAAGATCATTTGGTCTCGTTTTGCGAAGGTAGTTCGCGGAGCCAGTGTGCTTTGCGAAAGAGGAGCTTCGCGGCGACTATTGTTGCTCCGCGAAAGTTGTGTGCTCCGCGTTGGCTCAGTGAGCTTCGCGAGAGAAGTTGCTTTTCAACGAGTTGAGCTTCGCGGGAGTTCTTCGCGAGAGAGCTTTGTGAGAGAGCTTCGCGAAAAGGCAGGAGCTTCGCGAAGGCTTGTTGAGCTTCGCGAAATTGGGAGCCTAGCGAAGTTGAGTGCCTTGCGGAGGTCGTTCCAAAGGTAGTTTTCCCAGTGTTCAGATGCAAAGAGGTATTCATCTACGGATGAAAGTTGAACTTCAACAGAGCATCTACATACAGAGAAAGATGAATTCCTTAATGGAAATGAAGAGACCTACAGGTCTATAAACTGTGAGTGATTCCCTTCACAAAGTAGTGAGCTTAGGAAGAGGAAGAAGGTGATCCTCTCCACCGGTAGTGAGCCAGAGAGAGAGAAACTGGGAGTGACCCTTGGGAAAGTAGTGAGCTGACCCTAAACCTTGTATAGGCAGTGAGCCTGGGCATAGAAGTGATCTAGCCTGAACATTGTAATCCACAGCTAGTGAAGTCTAGTGGAATTGGTACGACCGGTAACTTGTCGGCGTATGCTCCTTGGATCTAGCCCTTTGCGGTGAACCAAGTAAAAATCTATGCGTCTGCCTGCTAATTTTCCTGAATTGCATTTAAAGCATCATCATCAGATAAAGGAGAAATTAAGTGATCATAACATACACACAAGTTCAAACAAAGTGACCCTTGTAACAAAGAGGTCAAGATCCAACGGGGCAGGAAGATCTTTGAAAAAGAATATCCATACCCTAATTCACCCCCCCTCTTAGGGTATATATGCCCCTATTGGTCCTAACATATTTTATGAATTTCATTTATATATAACTCAATTTGATTACTTTTTTAAGGTTAGGTAACAAACATAATTATTAAAATAATATTTTATAACAAGGGTTTTAATATTTATTTTTATATATATTATTAATCGAAAAATAATATCTTAAATAAATCAAAACTTATTAGACATTTTGATATAAAAAATGATATGTATCTTGAAAGAAACAAAATAAATCAATATTATATAAGTTTAACATGGGATTTTAAAACATATTAAACACATATAATATTAAAAAAAAGCTTTTAAAAATGTTTATTTATGTAAATAATGTCATGAAAACACATTTACTTAATGAATAAAAATTAATATATCTTTATGAAACTACACTAATATCATTTCATGGAAATAAAACATATATATTATATTTTATCATAATTTATTAACAAGATCTATAAATTAATAAGGAAATATTATTATGTTTATGTTCAATTATACTTTAGTTGGTATTGAATATATGAAAATTCAATTAAATAAACATTTATTAAAAAAACTACCCTTTGAATTTATGGGGCGTTACATTCTACCCCCCTTAAATAGAATTTCATCCTTAAAATTCATTTTTCATACTTCGGGATTAATTCTGAAATTCCACTTTCAGAATTTTGAGAACTTGAATTACTAGAGTTTTATATTCTAAAAGGTTACTCAAATTTCTAGGAGTTAAAAAGTTTATTTCTAACTTGTAAAGTCCTGTGTTTTTGAATCGGGTTAAAATACAAAGGTTTTCGATTTTTTTTGGTTTATCGACGAGTCATTTTTTTAAATTAAGCTTCAGAATTTTATTTAGAGTGTTGGAACACCCAAAGGTGTCATTTTTGGACTTTCATAATTACCCAATAATTTTTAATGGGTGTCCCAAATAGTCCCAGGAGCACCAGATCCAAAAAAGTCAACTTTAATGAATCTGCATGGGCAGCGCACAGTTATGGTCCAACCCGTGCAGTTTACCCTATTTAATAAATTATTTAATTTAATTAAATAAGATTATATAAGAGATTGTGATTAATTAAAATAAAATTTTAATAATAATAATGAAGTTATTATTATTATTATTGTGGTTGTTTAATTAAATGAATGATAAAGAATTAATTAAATGACAGTTGAAGAAATTAATGTGGATTTTGGGTTTATCAAAGAACCGTTTTAATTAAATGAAGAGTTTTAGAATTATTAAAGGACCATTTATTATTAAATAGAGAAATGTGCTAATAATAATAATGTTATTATTATTATTATGATGTCATAAATAATTTTAATGCTTTGATATTTTAATTTCATGTTAAAGGAGTGTATTACTTATGAGAATTTAATGTGGCTTTTGAGTTTCTCAAAGAAACATTTAATAAAATGAGGAGTTTCATATTTAATGAAGTGTTTTTATTAAGTAGTGGTGTTGGGTTTATCAAAAGTTTGAAAAATAATAATAATGAGATTATTATTATTTTAGTTTTATGAATGTAATAATTATTATTATTAGGGAATTTAAATTAGGGGTTATGGGTTGAAGTTTTTATCATATTAATGATATTGTAATAAATTGGGAGTTTCATAATTAATTATGAAATGTTTATTAAGATAATAATGAATGAAGAAGCGTTTTTAATTAAATGGGGTATACCATTTATGTTAAAATATTTTAATTGTATGTTTAATGAGGTGTAATAGTTATGTGAAATTAATGAGGCTTTTGGGTATCTCAAAGAAATGTCTAATTAAATAAAGAGTTTCATAATTAATAAAGAATTGTTTTTTTAATAAGAGGTGTTGGGTTTTATCTAAGGTTGAATAATAATAATAATAATAATGCAATTATTATTATTGTGGTTTTATGAGTGGTTGTTATTATTATTATGAATAATTATAATAATGGATTTTTTGGGGGTTTTATTTAATTAAATTATAGGTCAATTATAATTTAATTAATCACTACGAAGTGGAGGTTTTTATTTAATTAATTTGTGTTGCGATCATTAATTAAATAATAATGAGTTGGGGTTTTTAAATTTAATTAAATTGTGTTGAGGGAATTTAACTTAAAAAAAACATGAACTGTGGAAATTATTTAATTAAAATTTGTGAATGAATTTAATTAAATAATGTGTAAATGAGGAGTTGGGCATTATCAAAGAAGGGTAATTTTAAATGGTAATATTAAATGGGGAATAAATGTGGAGTTGAGTTTAATTTAATAAAACCATTTTAAATGTAGATATCGGGTTATGCACGGTTAGTCAAATGGTGCAAGTCAGCTGTGTGGTTACCCAATTTTTAAAATGATTTATTTTTATTTTATTTTAAATAAAATAAATACTTAATAATAAGTTATTATTATTTTATTAATTTGATTGGATGATTAATGGGGGTATTCAGAATTAATTGTGAAACATTTATTTAAAGGTTAGTTAATGAAGTAACATTATATTAAATGAGAATAATAAATGTTATTATTATTATATTAATATTATTAGTTTATCTTGGGTGTAATTGATAATTGGGGGATAGAAAATGAGGGTGGCGTATCACCATATGGGAGGAACAAAAAAAATGTACGAGGCCCCTCCTTTGAGGCGCACTACACCCCCTCACTGGCTCCTCTTTGCACAATCGAATCCTCCCGGTATCTTCTCGAATCTTGTCCTTCTTGGTGAGGTGTGTCCCTCTGCATTTATTTTGTGATTTTAATCGGCCCTTTGGCTCCCTGTTTTCCTATTTTCTCATCCAAAACCCTAAGGTTTGAGTTTTATTGGGTTTCCTTTTTTCTTCGGTTCTAGGGATGTGCAAGGGGATTCTCTAGACCCTTTGGACCGTATTCTGGCATTTGCTGACAAAGGTGAGGCATATGGGTTTGTTTTTGCTTTTACTTCATGTTTTAGGTAAGGTTATATAACTGTGGTATTGTTTCGCATCATTCAATTAAGGTTTTGATAATTTATATGAGTCCCCAGTACCCAGTTAGAGGTGAGTTTGTCCTTACTGCTTTGATTCTGAGTACCTGTTTAATATTTTGAATTTTATTTATATTGTTGCAAGGTGCGTGCGTGATATATATATATATCTATGTAAGAAAGATATATATATATATATACATACATAAATGGTGCACGCACATGCGATTGCGGACCAGTTATGGACTGGTTGCCGCCAAGTATATTAAAGTGCTTCAGATTTAAAATGGTGCCACCCCGAGGTAGGGTCCCAAATCCTTAACATTTTTTTAAGAATTATAGCTTCTTTAAATAAATTGATAATGTGAGTTTCCTTGATTATGATATGTCAATGCATGAAACTTTTTGATGTTATTAAATGATGCCACCCACATGAGATAAATGAGGATTTGAACATGTGTTGATTTTAAGCATGTTTTGCTAATTTGGTTAAAGTGATATAATTAAACAGTTAAATTATTTGGATGGTTAGAATGGGTAATAGGTTAATTAATTGTAGAATTAATTATCAAGTCATGATTTGGAATAAAATTTTGTCTTTTACGAATTATTGAGAATATTGAATATTTGACGTGTTCGGGATATAAATTGGAAACTGGTAATAATTAATGGATAGATTAATTATTACATGTTAAATGGTAAATATTTAATTAATTGATTATTGGTTAAATAGATAATAATTAATTTTTGAATTAATTAATTTACATGCATTAAATTAAGATTGTGAATTGATTGTTTGTTACAACTGTTGGCCAAGGGTACTTTTTGTTGCGTATTATTTTTACATGCCTTAAGTTGTCTTTGATGGAGTTGTTTAAAAATATTATATGCTATGTGAGATGGTTTCTAAATATCTAGGATTTGTTCAACATGTTTTTAGATGATTATAACATGAATGTAAATTGTTAAAGTCCTGGACGAATCACTGTTTGAGTGGACAAGTTCAGACTTGTTAAATAATTTGGATAATTAAATGTTGAGTTAATTATTTAGTTTGATTGCTAAGAATAATTAATTATTAATTAATTATTTATTATTGAGATGTTTTATGGTTAATTAATTGTTGACTTATTTGATGGGTGATTTATGTTGTTAATTAGTTGTTGAATTAATTAATGGATTGAATTAATTAATTTATGAATTAATTAATGGATGGTTTTGGGATATTAAACATAGTGTTCTACACCAATTATAAATATATATGTATGATTGATAAATGGGTTATGAGATAAGAACTGAAACTCCAAATACTCATGGGGTGCTAGACATCACGTTCTACACCAATGATAAATATATACGTATGATTGATAAACGGGTTGTGAGACAAGGACTGAAGCTCCAAATACTCATGGGGTGCTAGACATGGTGTTCTACACCCATCTTGCATGAAAATATTCTTTTATGGGTCAGGGACTGATTCTCCAAATACCAATGGGTTGTGAGATAAAGACTGATGCTCCAAATACTCACGAGGGTGCTAGACATGATGTTTTACACCCATTAATTGACATTGGACTGTGGGTCCAATTAGTCATACATGAAATGAATTAATAGTTAATGAAAACTGTTGTGACATAATGATTTTTGAATTGAATACGAGAAAGGGTTCAGAATTATTAATGAATTGGGTGAATCACTGTTAGTGGACGGACCCAGGAGAAAATCAATATTTTAGTGGACGGGCTCATACATATTATATGAAAGATTAAATTGAATAACTTATGATGCGTTATCCAAGCTAAAGAACAAGCTTGGATTCAGTATTTACTTTGATTACTTAAATGTACTTAGAGACATCTGTGGTGAGTGACTTATATGGGGGATGTCGGGCTTAGGACAAATCTTGAGACTTTTATAATTTAATGAGGATTGAATAATCAAAAAATGAAAATGATTATGTAATGATTGTTGAGTATGCAATACAAATCTATAATGCAGGTTCAGACACCAGCTGAGGGATGAAGTAGGTAATTGGGTATATAATTACTTTGTAATGCTTACTTTATTTATGCATGCTTTCACACAGTTTAAATTATTTATTAATTTTCTATATTTGGGGTAGACACCGGTGGTCCTAGCCTATTGAGATTTATATCTCACACCCTACTCAGGCCACCATTGCACTAGGGTACCCGAGTAGATTCTATTTGGTTGCAGGATTGTGCTGTTTGCATTTACTTGGAAGATAGAAGCAAAGGACCGAGAGGATGCTCGGGATGCTCGAGGAGACCGCCCTCGGGGATTAGAGTCATTATTTATTTATTTTTGTAATGGAATGTTCAAAATGATGTTTTGTTCATTGTTTTCCATTTTTGTATCATTAGCATGTCATGCATGCATCTGCTATATAATTGACGTTGGCCATTTGTTTGTACAAGATTTATAAAATCTGCCTTTCACTGCTTTACCATTTATTAGACTAATTCCTCTATTTATTTCCATTATTTTTTATTTACTCTGATGTACCCCTATGCAACTTTGATAAGAGGGTATAGTCTCCACACTAACTATCCTTAGACCCTGGTTGCTAGTCGGCAGCCTCTGGCATACAGGGAGATGCGCTTGAGGTCATGTGGTGACCGGTCTGGCCACCGGTTCAGGGGTGAGCCGGGTCGGAACATTACATAACTCTTAGATTTTCCCTCAATCCAATAAGTATAAGACAAAGGTTTTACTAAAAGGTATACATAGAAACTAAACTTATTTTAACCAAATGTACTAATATTCAAAGTGTTGTAAACTGTTCCTCTGATACCAACTGTAGAACCCCAGACCCACACTTCTAGATCCGGTACATAAAAATGTTGTATATTTTTTATTTAAAATTAATTGAAAAATATACAGACATTTACATATGAGGATCTTTTCCAGTTTAGGATTTAGAGCAAAAGGACCATTCTTACATATTATCAAATTCAAAAAAAAATAAATAAAAAATCAGAGATGAAACTTTTCTTACACCATCTCCTCATCGAGATAAAATCTATAAAATATATATATGAACATGAAATAATTTTATAAAAACATAGGATGAGAAAAATTTCCCAATAATGGGTTTTCAAAAATCCAGTGCAAATTTTTTTTGAAAATACTTATACCTTTTGAAAAATAATTTTGAAAATAATTTTGAAAATAGATTTTAAAAATAACTTTGATAAGTACTTTTAAAAATATATTTTGAAAATATCTTTGATAAATACTTTTGAAAATACATTTGATAAATACTTTTAAAAACACATTTTGAAAACACCTTTGATAAATAATTTTCAAAATGTATTTTGAAAATTCATTTGATAAATACTTTTAAAAATAGATTTTGGAAACACTATATAAAACCTTTTGAAAATACTTCTAATTTTGAAAACATTATTTTGAAAACACCTTTCAAAATATAATAATTTTTTTGAAAACTCTTTTTAAATATCCTTTGTAACCATAGTTTTGAAAACACATTTGAAAATACTTATGAATTTGAAAACATATAAATATATTCTTTAAAAATACTTATGATTTTAGAAATTCTTTAAAGCTTGTGAAAATAGTTACCCTTTTGAAAAAATTACAATACATTTTGAAAATAATTACGCTTGAAAATTCTTTAAAATAATCTAGTGGTTTTTTAGAAAATACTAAGAAAGATTTTGAAAACAAAACAATGTGGCTAATTTAAAAATTGAAGGCTATTCAGGCCTACCCACTTGCGTTAGGAATGGGTTCACTCCCTACTTCCCTTATTATTTACAATTTCCAAGTGCCATTTTTTTATAAAAACATTTTTATCATGATTTACATATATATATTTTCCACTAGGGTTTTTGGTTTAAAAATGTAACAATAATTTTAATACACATGCACATTTATAAATATATGAATATTTATTTTATAAGGTAAATCACTTTTTATATTTGTAACTACCAAATCTCATTCTATTTTTATTTTTCATGGTCTGTTAATAAAATAATTAACATTTAGGTAATTAAAATCTCTGATAAATTACTTTTTATTAAAACTTTATCTTTTAAAACTCATCCCTAGATAAAATTATCAAATACTAATTTTTATAAATCAAAATACATTAAATAATATATAAAACATTCACATAAAATGATAGCTATTGTAAATTTAAAGTCACATGAAATACCAAGGAAAGGTTCAGGGCTCGGGCAAGCCCGATCCTAGAAATTTATTGAAGAAAAAATAAAAGAGAGTACAAAGTCAAGAGACACAAGGAAACTTACACATCCGGGAGTGGAAAACCCCATGCATGTCATCATAAACAAGAGCAGTGCAATGATCAAGGGTTCTGAAAGTCCACATCAGGGTTGCCTCTAGAACCACACTCTTTGATAAAGCGTCTACCACCTGATTGGCCTCCCTATATACATGTGTGATATGCAGGTTAAGTTAATCGAACGACCTCATACATTCAACCCAATGCGGTAAGAGATTCCATGGAAAATTACTCGTTTTCAAATTCAGAGCAGCAACAACATTTTCAGAGTCCGATTCAATCCAGAGGTCATGCCAATTATGATGCACTTCATGCTTGACTGCATAAATTATGGCCCACAATTCAGCTTCATGAGGAGTACCCATTCCAATATAGTGATGAAAGCAACCCTTAACAAAGCCACGATGTGTTCGAAAATTACCTCTGCATCCCGAAGGACCTGGCACTCCCAACACTGCACCGTCAACTTTAACTTTTATCCATGATTCAATTAGGGGTATCCATCGAATAGATTTGAGGACCAAAGGTGCATTTGACCTGCCCTCCACTCCTAATGATGTGTGTAATAATAATTGTAAAATTATTATTTTCACAAAATAACCCCATTAACAATATATGAATATATGTAATTTTACTCTCATGAAAAATTATAAATAAAAGTAAATGAACCCTTAACTTATAACTTTAAAAGGAAAACTATATAACACATATAATAAATTTAAAAGTAATATTCTCAAAATAAATAATTCTTCATTGCTTAATTTAAAAATATTAAGTTGGATGATTTCATGCTTTGAAATGAATTATATATTCATTTTGAAACATGCTATATGGCATGAAATATATATATATATATATATATGTACACACACACACAAATATATATATAATGAATATAAACATAGAAGATTTTGAGAATAAATTATCACATGTGCACCACAATTTCTTAAAAATAAGTATGAAAAATAATTATATTATATGAGGTTTATTATCATAAGTAATTACATATATTTTGTTGATAAAAATTCAATGACATTCATGCATAAATATATGTATATAAATCATAGATTTAAATTTTAAAACATGAACATGAAGAAATTTAAAATCATATACATGCATATAATATATATATATGTTTGAAAACATGAAATTATAAATAACATATATATACATGTACTTATACACTTAAAAAAAATTTAAATTTGAAATAATAACATGAAACACCCTTACATGATAATAAATTTGAAACTAAAACTCTAGAATAATTGTGTTATTCTTGAATTGATAAATATGGATGTGTACAAAATAATATTTTAATTTTTATCCAATATAATTATATATATATATATACATAAACTCATAATTTTAACATAACAGTTTTAAAATAAAAATTTCCCCTTACAAAACACACTTTCAGAATTTAAAAGAAAAAAGTGTAACTTGAATTTGATACATACATAAACATGAAATGAACATATCATATATATTTATTTATGATTGAAATATGAAAATATTGTAAATATACCAGTATATATCAAATAAGATTATTCCCCTTACATTGCTGTGAACCGAAGGATGAAGCATAGGAAAATGGTGGGTTCTTCTTCTCACCGACTAAAGGCATGGCCTTCTGAATAGGTGTGTTCGAACTAGTGGGAAAAAGGGAATGGAAAGAAAAGTATTTGGAATTTGTGGGTTTCCCAACAGGGTTCTCTCTATGTAAAATGGTGTTTATATATAGGTACACATTTAGATTCCAGGAGAAGATGGGAAAAAATGACTAAAGATAGAAAGTATTATGTTTCACGTTACTTGTGGGTGAAGGAGGAGATAAAGACAAATTTAACCGATAAAAAGGGGGAAGACGATGAAGGTGTCCATGTCGATTTCTGCATGGCTTGTGGAAGATGCCAACGTACAGTGATGGTATCAATGGTTTAGCTTGGCATGCTCCCAAAGCATGTCACTCGGTGAGGGTTAGAGGTAGAAGACGACACAGGAAGGGAGTTACCGACCAATAATAATTCAATCAGACGGCTGTGAAGGAGTGGGGTGGTCGATAACGACTAGGGGAAGGTCTAGCGAGCCCAGACGATGGAATGGCTTCTGTCAGTGGTGAGATCTAAGGTCGATGGAGGATGAGATGAGATTGAATGGTGCTGGTCGACCAGTGAAGTGGATTCTGGCAGGGGGAGGTCAATGGTGCTCTATAGGGAGTTGGACGGTTCAATGCTTGAGAATTAGCCTGAAGGGAAGATGACACACAACAATTCGTTTTTTCTTTTTATTTTTTTGTTTCATTTTTTTATTCTTTTTTGTACATAATTGGTCCTATATGTATATATATATATTAATTATTATTATGAATTAATTAAATAGAAAAAAAATCCATTATTCATATTATATTATCGATTAAGTTTGTATTACCTTTGTCAAATAATGTTAATAAATTGTTATTTTACCATTAATAATTTAATATATTTCAGGATATAATCAACCACTATTATTATTATTACAATTTACTACTACTACTATCATTTTATTTTATTTTATGAATTGTATTTATGTATAACTCAATTTGATTACTTTTTTAAGACTAGGTAACAAAAATAATTTTTAAAATAATATTTTACAATAAGGGTTTTAATAGTTATTATTATATATACTATTAATCAAATAATAATATCTTAAATAAATCAAAACTATTAGACATTTTGATATCAAAAATGATATGTAGCTTAAAAGAAACAAAATAAATCAATATTATATATGTTCAACATGAGGTTCTAAAAACATATTAATCACATATAATATTAAAACACGAGCTTTTAAAAATGTTTCTTTATGTAAATAATATCATGAAAACACATTTAATGAATAAAAATTAATATATATTCATAAAACTACACTAACATCATTTCATGGAAATAAAACATATATATTATATTTCATCATAATTTATTAACAAGATCTATAAATTTATAAGGAAATATACTTATGTTTATGTTCAATTATACTTTAGTTAGTATCGAATATAAAAAAATTAAATTAAATAAACATTTATTAAAAAAACTACCCTTCGAATTTCTGGGGTGTTACATTAACTATGCTACCCATGATTTAGAGCTAGAAACGGTTGTGTTTACACTGAAGTTGTGGAGAAATTAGCTCATTAGGGAGCACTTTTTGGTCTTTATGGATCAAAAGATCTTGAGGTATGTTTTTTTCCCAATGTGCTTTAAACTTTTGACAAT
Source organism: Viscum album (assembly GCA_963277665.1). Taxonomy (NCBI): domain Eukaryota; kingdom Viridiplantae; phylum Streptophyta; class Magnoliopsida; order Santalales; family Viscaceae; genus Viscum; species Viscum album. Next base: position 1,331,137,914 of record OY728156.1, read on the forward strand.
GGAGTTAGATGAAGTTTCTGTAGGATTATGATTTTGAGATCTCTTTCACATCAAGAAAGGGGAATGTTGTGGTCGTTGCTTTGAGTAGGAAGTCATGGAAGGGTGTTGTTTGAAATTATGTGTAAGATTGAAGAGTAATGGAGGATTTGGAAGCCTTGCACTTAGATAAAAGAGTGGATAGTGGTAGAGGCTGTTTGTTTCAGATGACGATGTAGTCTTCTCTAATGAAGCAGGTGGAGGAGTCTCAGTGGGGGAACTCCAAGGCCGAGGTGATGTGTGATCATGTTTTCCATGGTGATTCTCTAGAGGGATGGTCGGAGGATGGTTGTAATCGAATATTGTTTCATGGGGGGTTTTTTGTTCTGGTAGCAATGCGTGAAGGAGTCCTTTGTGAGTTTTATAGCTCACCTTTCGTAGTACATTTAGGAGTTTCCAAAATCTACCATAGCTTGAGGATGTAGTTTTGGTGGCCCAAGATGAAATGATATATGGTGGAGTTTGCGACAGAGTTCTTGATTTTACAGTAAGTAAAGGTCGCGCATCATGTTCCTGGTGGTTTGTTTCATCCCTTGGATGTTCCTGAGTGGAAATGGGATGAAATCTCGATGGATTTCATCACAGGGTTACCTAGAGATCAGGGAGGTTGTGATGCTATCAGGGTGATAGTGTATCAGTTGATGAAATCATCCCATTTCTTAGATATCAATGAGTTGGGAGTAATGGATGCCTTGGCTAAGAGGTATATCGATGAGGTGGTGCAGTTACATGGAGTTTCAAGGTCCATTGTCTCGAATCAGGATTCATGTTTTACCTCATGAGTTTGTATGGGATTGAAACATGATTTGGGAATTCAATTACACCTCAGCACTTCTTTCCATCCTCAGATAGATAGGAAAATATAATAGACTATCTAGACATTGAAGGATATGTTACTGTCATGTGTCTTGGACTTTGGTGGATCTTGGGTATGCCACCTGCCTTTAGTATAGTTTTATTATAATAATAACTATCACTCTTCCATTGGAATTTCCCTATTTTAGGCTTTGTATGGGAGAACATGTCATTCACTGTTGTGTGGACAGAGTTTGGGGTGATATCTATTCTTAGTCTTGATATGGTGCAAAGCACGACATAGAAAGTTCAGCTCATTCGTGAGAGGATGAAAGTAGCGTAGGACCGACATAAGTCTTATGTTGATTGTAGGAGGAGGCTCTTGGAGTTTGAGATTGGGGAACACATTTTCTTGAAGGTTTCCCCTCGACATGGGAAGTAGAATTTTGGTAGAGGGAGTAAGATTTATCTTAGGTTTTTTGGGCCCTTTGAGGTGTTGGGGCAGATTGGCAAGGTGGCATATCGGTTAGAATTTTCACCATGGTTGGAGAGGATCCATGACGTCTTCTACATTTCTCAGCTTCATTGGTATCTTCATGATGACTCCCATTTCATTTAATAGGGAGAGTTGGATATCGAGGATGATGCAACGTTTGTGGAACGATCAATAGAGGTCCAGGATCATCAAGAGAAGGTGCTGTGTGGATAGACCATTCCTTTGATTCATGTGTTTTGGAGGCATGGTGGTCTAGAGGAGAGTACTTGGGAGTGAGAAACACATATGTGTTCCTAGTACTCAGGGTTTTTTTAGGTTTTGATTTGCTATGTTTTGCTTTTCAATGTGATGTTTGAACCCTATTTTATGAAATGTGTTGTTTTCCTTGGTTTGTGATGTGTGTGATGTGATGTGTGATAAAGTCTTGAAATACGAAAAGGGGAGGAAATGATTAATAATCTAGACACATTAACTGTGATTTGATTAAACCTATGCGGGTGAGTCCATGTCGCTCAGAGAGGATAATATCTTAACATGGAGGATGGAATTCCCTAATTCATGTGTTCAGGATGGTGTAGTTTTTTGGTTGTGCAGTGGTTGTGTGGCGGTGTGGTTGTGTGAGAGGAAACAATTTGTAGTTTTAGTTTCATGGAGATGAGGTTGTGCGATATGTTTTTGGTTGTTTGGTTTGGGGTTTTTGTATGGTGATAGCATTTGAGGTATGATGAGATCTTTGAGAGGTATCTATCAAAGTGGTTATTCAGAACCCTTTTCTTATAGTCTTGGTTTTGGATTCTTGAGGGAGAAAATAATTTTAGAGTTATCTAATGTAATGGTCCATGCCTTCCCAGTCTATTACTTTTCTGGTTTTGAGTGTTTGAGGTATTTGGGGGAGGATCCTGGGGTTTTAGTTGGAAGTTGTAGGCGCGACAAAACTACTTCAGGAATTACATGTCGTGTAAGTGAATTATATGATGTGAAAGTTGGTTTCATGTCTTGTCTAGGGCTGGTTCACGACATATAGATTTTTAGGGTTAAATAATCAAAGAGAATTGTATTTTTCAGTGAAATTAAATCCTGATGATTACACGACATGAAAAGGGATTACACATCATGTAAACCCCCAATCTAGTGTAGTTTTAAAATTATTTTCTGGAATAATTTTCATTCATTTGGCCGTGGATCCTTCTTTCTATCATTTTGGGAGAACCCTAGGTACCCTGAGTTGTTCTTCAAGAACTTTTTCTCCCTCTTTGATCCATTGATCCTAGTTTTTGTTTGCTGGAAATCCATCTTTGATCCATGGTGAGTTATCCTCTCATTCTCCTCTATTTTCATCCATTATTCTCCTAGAATTCCACTATGATGGGGTTTCTTTGGTTTGGGGTGTGTTTGGGTTGCATTTTTGACCACCCTTTGTCATGGTGTAGGTTTATCCACAAGTTTCTTGTGCAATGGTGGTTTCTGGGTGGTTTCTTCTTCGTCCTGTGGTGCACAGTGAGTTGAAAATATTCCTTGAGGTAGATATTCCCTCATTTCTCCTTATTTTGTATCATGTGAGAGGGGTTTACTTTTTTTATCTATGGGTTATGGTTGTGTCAGCTTAATCAAAGATAAATAATTGTTTAATTGAATTGAAATGGGTAAATGGGGTTTGATTCACATGTTTTTTCATCTTTATTTGTTATTATGATACTATAGATTGTACGGGCTTGATGCCCCACTAAAAATTATGGCCATTGGGGGATTTGTTTTAACTGGATATATGTATTGTTATTATTGTGACTATTGTAAATATCATTATTGTTATGATATCACCCTAAATGAAAATTGGTTAATTACTTATACTTGGCTAATGAAATGGTTTCCCTAGGATTTTGGTTTGTGTGATAACACCCCTAAAATAAAGTGAAATGTGATAAAATACCCTTTGTAAATTTGTAAATGGATCTTGATTTACTGTGATGTGAGGCCGTACTTGTGGGATGATGATGTGTGGTTGGGGAATGTAGGGATGATAGTTTGTGGGAAGTGCTTTTTTGGGTGGTGAGGTAATAGTTTGTGGGATGTGCTTTTGGGGCGGTGAGATGATAGTTTGTGGGCCATGATTTTGGGATGGTGAGGTCACAGAATGTTGAGCTGTTTGTGGAATGTGGATCCTTTGTGCTATATCCCCAAGTAGTGATGGAATAAATGAATGATTAATAAGGTTTAAAATGGAATTTATTGGTTTTGTTAATGAGATCATAATTTTTAATAAATATTTTAATGATGGGTAATGATGGAATAAATGATTGTTTAATAAGGTTTGAAATGGAATGAGTTAGTTTGATTATTGGGATGAGAATTGTTAATAAATATATTAATGATGGGTTGTGTGATTAAAGGTGGTTGATAATAAAAAATGAAATGAATGGGTGTTAAATTAGGAAGAAATGTGAAGCCTTATTAGATATTAGGACTCTTCAACTTCTGAAACGACTGTTATAAATACTAATAAATTCATTTAGATGTGGTGGAAAAGGTGATGGTGTTCTGTGTTGGTTGTCTGTTGGAGAAACCATAGGTTGGGATTGAGTGTTTGATACTATATATATACTTTTACATTCTTGTTATTTATATATGTACCCCACCCATGTTGAGTACTATATTCTGAACACCCACATAGTCACATGGGGGATGTATTTACCAACATCTTGGTGGGAGGATGGATGGATGACTATATGTTCTTCCCTGCTCACTCTTCCAAGAGAGGTAGGTATTAAATTGGCTATGATGGCCAGAGGTCTGTTAGTGCATTAGATGGTGGTTATGGTATCCCAGGTGTCTTTGGGATGAGTTGTGATGTAGTATCCTAGGTGTCTTTGAGATGAGTTGGGATCTGGTATCCTGGTTGCCTTTGGGATGAGTTGTGATGTAGTGTCCCAGGTGCCTTCGGGATGAGTTGTGATGTGCTCTCCCAGGTGTCTTCGGGATGATATGTGATGTGATGTGATATGATGCAATCTATTGTGAGGATCAGGTTTATGTGGGTAGGATTCTTTGTGAGGCCTAGGTGTGTATGGGAGGGATGCGTTATGAGGCCTAGGTGTGTGTGAGTGGGATGTGATGTTGTATATTCAGAAGTGGTGGGAGCACCAGGACGTCTACCGTTGGGGTGTGAGAGTAGAAAATTAGTGGGAATGTGGTGTGGGATACCCTATAATCAATGTTATTTACTTTATATTATATTACTTGGATTTCATTATTTGGTGAGCGTGCCTTAGTGAGGTTGGGATGGTTAGTATACTTGTATAGGTTCTATTTGGTTATTCCATTTTCTCATAGGTGCATTAGTAAAATTATTTCACATGTTCAAGAGAGACTTGAGTTTTTTGTATTGAGTATACTTTTATGATCACCCTATATATATAAAACTGATTTTAGGTTTCTAGGAGGATTTTGTGGACTGTGCTGGACCTTACTAGCTCGAATCCTTGACAATTAGTATGTCAGTGATTTAACTTTACTTTTGGGAATTTACTTTAGACACTTTTATCTGTATCATTTCTTTTTATACATGTATTGTGGGATGTTTTTTGGATTTATTTTATATTGTGTCTTGGATTTTTTTGTGGATGATCCATATTATCTCCTAATCTTACTTATATTATAAAGTTTAATTCCCCCATATTGTAATATTTTTACATCCTTGGTGCTAGTCGCCAACCCGGGGCCTACTAGAGGCGGGACTCGGGGGTCATTATCTCTCTCCCCTCATTACAATATCTTTTGAGGGAGGGGGTCATGAAAAACACTTTTTGTAAATTTTTAGAGTTATATGAGACCATTAATCTCCTCATGAGTAATTCTGGAGTGACAGATAACCAACCCCATTCACCGTCCTAGATAAAGCATAAGCCTCTAGGTTGGTTGGTAGTTCAACCCCAATTCCCTCTACCCGATGATATTTTAATCAAGAGACCATCCAATTTATCATAAATCTAACACATAATTTGAAAAAACTATTCCCAATAACTAAATTCATGATAATAAATCCAAATATAAACTGAGGTCAAGGTAGATGAAAAAAAAATCATTAACAATACTTAACATGTAATTCAAGTCTCTATATAGAAGCAGTTCAAAAATTAAACTAAAGCATGCATGATGTTCACATTTCATAATTTTTTTTAATAAAAATGAATATAATAAGGGATAAGATTTAAATAAATGAACAATTTAGATATTTGAACGTGAGATAAACATTTACAAACAATCCATAAATGAAATCTAATTATAAACATTTTATAATTTTAGCTTTATTCTATAGACATTCCATAAATATGAACATAAAAATTTTATATTCATTCAAAAATTTTGTATATAAACACTTAATATTTAATCTAATATGAACTCTTTCATATTTATTATTATATAGTATTTATATTTTAAATACATAATATTATATAAACTATTTATAATACAATCTCTATTATGTAAACATTTTACATAATCTAAATGTCATATATGTAATCATTATTTACACCTTCATCACATCAATCATCAAAAAATAGTTCGATGTGTCTTAAATAATATCCAAATAATTCCCTTTTAATTTTGAATAATTCAAATTAATTAATTATGTACAATTCATAATTTAAATATAAATATTTCATATTTGGACTTATTTTATAATTTATAATGCTTTATAAATTATTTTTACGATTTCTAAATAAACACTTTTATTTATATATCATAAGACATACATTATAATTTTTAAAACAATATCTTAAATATTAACATTTAATATTTGAGGAATATTTAATAATAAATATTTCGTAAACATTTATTAATTATTTATAAACACTTTTATAATTAATTAATTAAGAAACCCTTTATTAATTAATAAATATCACCCAAAATATATTTTATAATGATTTATAGACATCTTATATACCAATTAAATCATTTTTATGTTAATTTATTTAACAATTTTTAAAAAAATTTAGTTTACTCTTACACATATAGGTATTCTTGCATAAGGGAAAATCATTCTACCCTTATATAGGCTGTCTAGGAGCCTTTACGTAAAGGTAAGTCACTATTAAACTTTATATAACACAAAAATAACATGTTTCATAATGGTAATACATAGATTATCTTTGTGAAACTCATGATTTGTAAGGTTAATAGGATGGTTACCTTTACACATGTCATCTACGTAAAGGTTGATCAAGAATTCTAAATCCTACATAAAGGTAATAAATCCACTACCTTTATGTAGATACTTTTAAAAAATGAATAACCTTTTTGTATGTTTTAAAATACTACATAAAATTTACATAGAAATAGAAAAATCACGATTACCACTACTGAAACCCATTCACATAAAGGTAAGTCTCAAGGCACCTTTACATGACCACTTATGTATATGTATTGCCTCAGTTACCTTTACTTGTAAAGGTATGTTTATGTGACACTTATATAGAATTATATATGTAAAGGTAAGGCAAGATGAACCTTACACAGATCACTCCACATAAGGGTAATTCCATGGTTACCTTTAAGTAACCTAGTTATGTAAAGGTAAACTATTTTTTTATTTTAAAAAAAGAATATGTAGAAATAAAAAAAAGATCTTTTTTTTCATTTCTTCTTCATTTAAATGAAATATTTCATAAAAATTAAGCATTTAATTCCTCTAACACCACTAAATGGTTTCAAATGAGTATAATAATACTTATTAGATCATGAATAAATGATTTAAACCCTAGTCCAAGTATCTCCTATGCATGATATATGAAAAACATGATAAAAATATAAATAAAGAAATACTGTAAAACACACCATTCACTGAAGATTCCCATGCTCCCCTTGATCATAGTTTGATATGTTTGATGTATATTACTAAAGTGGGTAATAAAAGCTTCGTAGCTCCATTGTGTATCCATAGTCCAAACAGAATATATCATCATACAATAGGGATTCTTCTTCACCCATGGTGCACTAGCACCTCAACATGGTAATGAATAAGAAGAGAGATTTTGGGTCTCTTGGAGTTTTGACCAAGTATGAATTAATCACCCACCATATCATCAATGTCAATGGTTTATATAGGAAATCAAGGATTCTTATTAATTTTCATCTTATTTATTCATATGTTATAACAACTAAATAAATATTATGGACAATATATGCATTCATCATATGAATGCATAACCTCCTATAAATTTCATCTTATGAAATAGATTCTGAATAAATGATAGCTTTAGTGGAAGAAATATTTGGTATCCATCCAATAATTCTAACATAGGTAGTATAAAATAATATACCTCAATATACATGAAAAAGAAAATTTTTATGCAAGCCTTAATATCACACACACACACACACACACATATATATACATATATAAGGATTTAAGGAATATAATTTCTTCAAGTTGATGAGTAATCATGAACTAAGGTTCCCTAGTGAGTATGTAACCTCAGTGATGTAAATTTATTGAATCATTGTGATTATTGTGTGGTGATTTTATCTATGTAGTGAATGATATCGCTCTATGGGTTTCAGTTATGGTCCCTCGATTTTGGTAGCTGTTATCCTGGGGTATGAGACTGACATAGTATGTAAAATCCCATTACCGTTCTGATAGGTATGCCTTAAAAATTGTCTTAGTTTTTACTTTTCTTTGACAGGGTAGGATGAAGTTTTTATTGGGAGGATACTTATAAATGTGAAGTCAGAGATTTGTTGGATTCTCACCTTCAAATTGACTTTTCATGAAGACTGCTAGAGGGTTATATGCTGTGTAACAAGATTACATGTCATATAATGGTCCTACTGAAAGTCATGAATGGATTCATTCTATGATGGGTACACATTGTGATTAGTCATTTCACATCATGAAGGATTTAATAATCAGTTTTTAATTCAAAGAATCAGAATTTAAGTTGAGGTGACATGTTTTTCAGTGGTTATGAAAATTAAAGGGTTCATGATGTGTATTGGGATTACACGTCATGTAATACCCTGAATTAGTTTAAAAAATAGGCAGTGTGGCTAGTGAATTATTTCTGGATCCTATCCAATTCCTTCTCCCTTAACCAAAGGCTTTCCTAGGTGATATCAAATATGTCCAACCCTTCCAGATCCATTCCTTTGGCATTCGATCATCGTTTCTCTTACAGTGTGTTTCTTGGGTAAGTGTTTTCTCTTGTTCTTCAAATTTCTCTCTTTCCCCTCTCTTTGGTTTTCAATAGATCATATTGGAATTTATGGATCTAATCCCTTTGGTTTTGGATATTTCTTCTAGGTCAGGTTTCTAGATCTACCCCACATTTGTTCTCTTTGGTAGGTGTCGCTGTGTGTGTTGAGCTTCGGGAAGAGGTAGGTGGTTCCATCTCGATTAACCAAATTGATTATTCCTAAATTTCTTGATTTATTTTAATTTCTGATTTAAATTCAATTTCTCAAACTTACTTTTAATTAAATTGATAAAAACCCGATTCTAGTGAATCAGGATATTTGAAATGGTTTTGACATGAAAATTCAGAAAACCACAATTCCATTGAATTGTGGTGTGTTTATGGAAACTGGATGATTTAAATTATGGATTTTATGGAAATTATTTCAATTAAAATTTTGAATTTAATTGTGGATCATGAATTGTGAAAAAGATGGAATTGGTTTTGAATGGATTTAAAACTTGCGAAAATGGATTAAAATGATTTAATAAAGACCCAATGGTTTTATCTTCTGAAAAGGGCATGTTTTTGATTAAAAATTGTTTTTGTTTTAAATGAAAAAATTGGCATTTTGAAATAGATGAATGGGACATAATTGTATTTTAAGCAATATTAAAATAAATTTCCCATCATGTAAGAGCACATGCAAGACTTAGGTAGTTGGTGAGTTATTTGTATACACTCTATGATATTAAAACGTTCTAAAACATACCTACAATGGGTCACATCCCCAATGGGAGGATAACGAGTCACCTATGGCCATTTTCAAGGGGACATGAGTATACTCATTTTCTAAGTTCACTTAGAGAGTGCGGAATCCTATAGCTGGTTAATACTATCATACCTACTTGGAAGATGACCATGTTTCTCGCTTCACTAGTGCAAAAACAATTTTTCGCGTCGGTTTTTTTTAATTTTTAACGTCGGTTATAAACCGACGTCTTTATAGGCGACGTTAAAAATAGCGTTTTCGCGTCGGTTCATAGAAACCGACGCGAAAAATAATTCGCTTATGAGCTTCGGCGTCGGTTTTTTATAAAACCGACGCCGAAGCTACATTTAGACATTATTTTCCGCGTCGGTTCATTAAAAAACCGACGCGGAAACTATAGTCGAAGAGGTTTTCCGCGTCGGTTTTTCTAAAAACCGACGCGGAAAACCGCTTTCAACAGGATTTTCCGTGTCGGTTTTTCTAAAAACCGACGCGGAAAACCGCTTTCAACCGGATTTTCCGCGTCGGTTCCTCTAAAAACCGACGCGGAAAACCTCTTTCAACCGGATTTTCCGCGTCGGTTCTTATAAAAACCGACGCGGAAAACCGCTTTCAACCGGATTTTCCGCGTCGGTTTTTCTAAAAACCGACGCGGAAAACCCTTTCGGCGTCGGTTTTTAAAAAAACCGACGCCGTAAATAATTTTTTTTAAAAAATATTCGGCGTCGGTTTTTAAAATAACCGACGCCGTAAATTTTTTTTTTTTTAAAATAAAATACATATATTTTCTCCTCCAAACTTATCGGAACCCTGAAAAAAAATAACGAAGTATACAAAAACAATTAAACAGCTTTAACAGAAGTACTTCAGAAAACTCAAAGTAAAGAAGAATTAAAATACACGTACCTCCATGGTGCATTTTCTTAATCTAACCATACTCAGTATCAATCATTGTAAGTTTCCTCCCATAGATAGCACCAATCCTGTCAAAACAGTAATGAAACTAAGGAGATGTGAGTGAAAAAATCAATCCAAGTTATTAGTGTAATGAATAAACATTAAATGAAAATGTGTAATTTATTTGAATCATTCATTTTTTCACAAAGTAAATTACCAAAATGAAATGTTACGACTCCTGATCAAAATTCCAGGAACACTCAGCCGATGCAACCTCTTCCTCACCTCCCCCACTGAAGATGTTGGGGGTGTCTTTTCACCATAGGATCCCCACCACCCCCAACCTCAGGTTTTTATATTTGCTCTGTATAGACGTGCATTACCCATTCACTATTGTTATTTGTTTAAGTTATGGAATAACAGAGAAATAAGTTTGAGCGCAAAAAATAGGTTAGAAAATTGAAATCAAATGCAGATTGAAGAGACATAAAGAAACATACCTTAAAAATTGACGCCTTCTATTTTATCTTTGTGCAAACCCACTAAGCGTTGTTTCAGGTATTATGTGATATGCTTCTCGGCAATCATTTTTCGATATTTATTTGCATAAAAAATAAAAAGGCCTAGAAGATATTGCTGTGCATTCAAGGGAGACAATTTTTAGTGTTTGTGAATGTTATTTCGCTATACGAATCTCTATGTTCATGATCCAAGTACCACCCTACAGATTTGTCACTGTACAGACAAATGATTTTAAGAAATAACAATGAAAAGAAATATAATAACTAATTCTGAATTAAAATACACGTACCTGAAATATACGACATGCTTATTGTTGGTTATTGTTGAAGGATTCATTTGATTATTAGTAGATTCAATAAAACAGTTTTTGCAGAGGCACTTGAGAAAACTCAGTAAAGCAGAATTAAAATACACGTACCTGAAATATATGACATGCTCATTGTTTGTTATTGTTGAAGCATTCATTTGATTATTAGTAGGTTCAAACACCTAATATATCATAAGAGTTAGTTTTTTAAACCCATATATAATATTATTTATAAATATTAGTATACATACCTCAAATCTTAATCAGACTTAACAAATAGTCCGCAAAAGTAGATTGAATATGAATCATATCAGATTGAGAATATGACTGTGAATCATTGAATACCTACAATAATATTGAATGATATGAAATTAATAAATAGAAGAAAGTGGATGAAAATATATAAAAAAGTTAATACAACTAACCTTATGAAAATCAGTAGTTTCCCCAGTTGTGATTATCTCGTACATAAATCGTAGAATATAATAACCACATTCAACGCTTCCATTTTGATGTTGACACTGCAGTTATAAAACATTTAACTAATAATGAAACCCAATATATAACAAAAATATAAAAACTAATTACCTGTACTTCCACATATTTGATTTTCGTTGGTTTCTTTTCATTTGTAAAATGTTTCCATGAACTGCATTTTTTTATATAAGAACTAATAAAACTTGTGTAAACAATTAAAATTAAACATAACAAACTTCTAAAAATAAAAAAAACAACTTACCTGTTTAATAAGTTGGAAAACGGTTTACGCACTTTTCCTAATAAAGAGCAAAACCAATATAAGGTGCATTCATTTGGGCAAAATACACCTAACATCCAATTCCCCCTATAATACAAAAAATTCATAATTAATGACATTATAATGATCATGAGTTCAAAATTATGTTGATATTCTTACTTATCAAGAAATGGCAAAAACCAGCACTGAATCTCTGTTTGTGATAATCTCTCGGATATATATTGAACTCTTTCATCATTTTTCACATGTTTGACTTCCAAGGAAATGTACTCTGGATCTATAAAGCTGTAAATGCTTGCAGTTTCATTTTGTAAAAGAATCCTGTATAGATACCTAATTTAAAAAGAAAACATAGTTAGTCAATGACATAACAATATTTTAGTAAAGAAATAGCAATTCAGACGTCAATTTACTTACATGGAAAACAACTGCACCACATTCAGCCCGATCTCTTCAAAATTAACTAAATTCATGATATCTTCTTTCAATATTCTCAATTTATAATTTCTTCCACATATATCGGACGTCATCCGAAACTCATAGATAAAATTCAAGGAAGAAGAGCACTGAGATAATCTTTTCAACCCAGAAGAAATATCAGAAGTATCTACAGCCGACTGTTTCTGAACATTTTGCTGCATTTGTACAGTTTCTTTTGCTTTCAGATATTCCTATATAAGTTAAATGTCAGAAAACATTATAAGTAATTTAGAATCATTTCTAATTACTAGTTAAAAAAACTCATACCTCATGTGAAATATAACGAAGAAGTGCAGTTGGCCAAAGTAAAAAATGGCCCATGCATTCCCCAACACTGGTGATCTCCGCAGTAGGAAATGGTAGTAGAGCAGTAGGATCTATAATAACAAGTACTGATACTCTAACCTGACCCATCTGCATAGGCTGATGATGTACCGAGTCCCCCAAAAAATACACTTGTCCTGACGCAACAATATGTACATGAGGATCTCCCGCAAACAACTCACAATATAAGGTTCGATCCGATGGAGGAGGTGGAGGCTCAAAGTTAGCAGGTGGGGCAGGGTAGTCAGGGTGAGCAGGCTGAGAAGTCAGAAAAATGAAAAGGTTATATTAGTGTTTAAAATTTATAACATAGAAAAATTGATTAAAAATTAAATAAAATAATATACCTCAAATGGTTGCGCAGACGGGGCAGGGTAAGCAGATGAGGCAGGGTAGTCCGGGTGAGTTGGCTGAGAATGTTGAAAAATGAAAAAGTTATATCAGTGTTTATAATTTATAAAATAGACAAATTGATGACATTAAATAATATACCTCGGAAGGATGCCCAGACGGTGTTGGGTAAGCATATGAGGCATGATAGTCTGAGTGAGTAGGCTGAGAATGTTGAAAAATGAAAAAGTTATATCAGTGTTTATAATTTATAGAAAAGAAAAATTGTTAACAGTAAATAATATACCTCGGAAGGATGAGCAGACTGTGACTGTCTTGCCAAGTGTTCTAATAAAGCCTTCTGTACTGCTGCTTGAATTTGATCACCCATAGACCGTTTCATATCATGCAGCTCTTCTTTTAAGGATTCAATTTCCGGGTCTCTTGGTTGCTTACTCTTACCAAAAACCTTCCGAATACTAACACCCGCCTGATATCCTCTAACACGGCCGGGGTGTTCAGTCTTTCCCAAAGCAGTGGCTAGGATATCCATCCTACCCTCAGGGATAAAAGAGCCCTGTGTCTCTTTCTCCTGAAGTTCATCCTGAAATGAAAAATAAAAAATTTATATTAGTGTTTATAAATTATAAAAAAGGAAAATTGTTAACAAAGAATTAATATTTACTTACAATTCTATCAGCCACTTGATGAGCTTCGTCTGTAAGATATTGTTCATTTTTTCTTCTTCTTGCTCGTTTCCATTTCTCATGGCGAGTGGGAGGAGATGGAGGACCATACTGGACCTCTTCTGAACCACTACTTGATCGAGCTCTTAATGCTTCAAATTTTTCTTCAATAATTTTTTGCTCCAAATACGAGTATCCTCCACGTGATAAAGTATGAGGGTATACGTTTTTCAACTGGGTCTCCTGATGAGATCTTCTGGAGGCCTGTTACATAAAAATAAACACATAAGTAATAAGGAAAATATAGCATAAATTTTAAAATATAAAACAATTACAATACCTGAAATTTCTCTTCCTGACGACTGTCAACAAATCGCTTCCATGTTTCTTCATCTATATATGGATACTTAAGACATGGGCTTTCAAACCTTCTCTTTCCAAAAACATAATCTTTCGTCAGTTTGTTTTTAAAATCTCTCCATCGAACCGCCGCTAAAGAGAGATGTCTTTTCCTAATTTCTTTGGTTTCCTCAAAATTGAATGTCATCTGTAATTGAAAAAATAAAATATGTCATTTAAACTATATAATATTAAAAAAATGAGATAAAATAAATAAATAAAGATATTTTACCGTCACGGCCTCCCAAAGCTGTTGCTTCGCCGTCCTGTCCACTGACTTCCAATCAGGATATAAAATACTAATCCTGCAACGGCTCTGCATCGCTATATAACTGACAAACTGAACTGCATTTGGGCCAACTGCATTATTATTATCATCAAAACGGATGTGTAATTTGTTATCATCACGAGCGAGTGATAGTTTTGGTAAACGTGTAATACCACGTTTACCAACTAGAGAACTTGATTTTTCAGTAGTAACTGGAGAAGTCTCCTCCGCCGAGGACGCATCAGTAGTCCTGCAATTTTTTTTAATAAATTAACAGTTTTATTTCATTAAATATGTATATTACTGAATATTTAATAATATGTCAAAATAGATATACCTCGGTAACTGCTCATCTCTATCTGTATTTGACATTGCTACTAGAAAGTGTAATGAAATTTTGGGTACCTGCATATCATTAGAAAACTGAATAATTAGAAACAAGGAAATGAAAAATAAATATGTAAAAATAGAGGCATGCATTTGTAAGTTTTTAAAATAGACACAAAATATAAATATTTACCAGAAAAATTAGGAGACTAATTTAGTGTTTTCCCACGTCCCTTCATCATGATCGGTACGTACTGCATGCACTATGTCTGTCTTATATTCATTGTAATCCTCTGAAAATTGCATAATAGATGAATAACGCTCATGTAAATCACTAGCATCATCAGAATCATCATCATCACCAAAATGATATCTTTTCCCTTGCAAAACAACTGACCACTGATCATTCGACGGATCAATGACATAAAATACTTGTTTTGCATGTGTCGCCAAGATAAATGGTTCCTCATTGTGATTAAATCTTTTCAAATCAACCAGTTTAAACCCATATTCATCATGTTTCACGCCACTATTACTATCAACCCAATTGCACTTAAAAATAGTGACTCGAAATTTAATATAATCAATTTCCCATATGTCTTCAATAACTCCAAAATATGATGTTGATGCAGAAATTGGGTTTTTATCTTTGGCACTCGAAAAATGCACTGCTTCAGCGAATACCATCACACCACTATTCTGAACGGTACTCTTGTCATCCAGGTTTTTTGTGTAAAATGTGTAGCCATTGATATCAAAACCAGACCAAGTGATCACATTAAAAGATGGTCCCCCTGATAACCACTTCAATGTTTCTGATACAGATATATCTGAGGTGACTTTCTCTTTAAACCATGAAACAAATGTCTTCTTATGCTCAATCATCAACCACTTTTCATTTCTTTTCTGATATCGTAACTTTAATTCAGCAATATGTGAGGATATATATGGTTGAACCTCATCTGTGTTGTTCAAAATGTATAAATGTGCTTGCATCACTTCATCACGAGGAATGAACTTTACCTTTAAGCCTCGAACCCCTCTACCTTCTCTGTCAACTGTCATATGTCGAGATAGAGGGAGACCAATATGCTCCACTTCATTCAAATAATCAGTACAGAACTCAATCACCTCTTCTGATACATATTTTTGAACAATAGAGGCCTCTGGTCGATAAGGATTTTTAACATATCCTTTCAAAATTTTCATATATCTTTCAAAAGGATACATCCATCTTAAATAAACAGGCCCACACATTCTTATCTCACGCACCAAATGAACCAATAGATGAACCATTATATCAAAAAATGTGGGTGGGAAATACATTTCTAGTTGACAAAGAATAAGAGTTGCTTCATTCTCCAACAAATCTAACAAATTTGGATCAACAACTTTGCTACAAATGGATTTAAAGAAATTACATAACCTGATGATTGTCTTCCTGACAGCTTTCGGTAATATACCACGCACTGCTACTGGTAGAATTTGTTGCATTAACACATGACAATCATGTGATTTCATACCTATTAATTTACAATCCTTCAATGACACAAAATTATTCACATTTGAAGAAAAACCGCTGGGTACTTTAATACCATGAAGACACTGACAAAAATTCATCTTTTCAATCTTGCTTAATGTGTGACAAGCCGGAGGTAAATATGTTCTTTTTCCTTTCACAGCGGGAGCTAACTCCAAACGTATTCGCATTAACATCAAGTCCAATCTAGCATGTAATCCATCTTTTGTCTTTCCTTTTATGTCTAACAAAGTTCCAATCAAACTATCACATATGTTTTTCTCAACATGCATAACATCAATGTTATGTTTTATCTCTAAAAATCTCCAATAAGGTAGTTTGAAAAAAATAGACTGCTTCTTCCAGATATGTTTTTGTAAACCAGAACTTTTTCTCTTTCCAAATGTTGAATCAATATCTTTCACTCTGTCATAATATTCTTCAGCTGACAATGGTTGAGGGGGGAGGTTGTATTCTTGTAAACCGTTAAATGATTTTCTCAATCTACGATAAGGATGATCAATTCGCAAAAATCTTCGATGTCCCATGTACACTGTCTTTCTTCCATTCTGCAATTGATAATATGAAGTTTGTTCTTCACAAATTGGACATGCTTTATGTCCCTTAACACTATATCCAGATAAGTTTCCATACGCAGGAAAGTCGTTTATAGTGAACATTATCATAGCACGCAAAAGAAAATACTCTTTCTTGTATGCATCGAAAACTGTAACACCTTTCTCCCATAGCAGTTTTAAATCCTCAATCAATGGTGTAAGATACACATCAATATAATTTCCTGGTTGTTTTGGTCCAGAAATCATCAAGCTCATCATAACATATTTTTTCTTCATACATAGATGTGGGGACAAGTTGTAAAGTACCAGCAAAACAGGCCATGAACTATGTTGGCTACTGAGGCTCCGATATGGATTCATTCCATCAGTACACAATCCCATTCTGAGATTTCTAACTTCACTTCCAAAATCATGAAATTTTTTATCAAAACTCTTCCACTGTGGTGAATCGGCAGGGTGACGTAAGTTACCATCAGAAATGCGCTCATCTGAATGCCATCTTAACCTTTTTGCATCATTTGAATTTGCAAATAGACGCTTCAAACGAGGAATAATTAGAAGGTACCAAAATGCTTTAGATGGAGTTTTGATTTTGGTACCTAAAAATAAACCAGAATTGAATTATCAGAATTGTTTGAAAAAAATATTGGATGATATCATTGGAAAGTAAAAAAATTGATTTTTCATAACGTTACATGACATCACCTGAAAATGAATCTGAGTTGACTTTCTCATCCATCTTATAGCGCGATGTTCCACATGTAGGACAACTTGATAAATGTTCATTTTCTTTCCTATATATTACACAATCATTGGGGCAAGCATGTATCTTTTTATACCCCAATCCCATTGGGCATAATATTTTCTTCGCCTCATAATTGGAATCTGGAAGCCCATTGCCTTCTGGAAGAAGCTCTTTTAAAAGCTCAAGTAAACTGGAGAAACTTTTATCACTCCACCCATTTTTTGCTTTTAAGTTAACTAATCTCAAAACTGCTGATAACACTGTATATTTACTGCAACCTGGGAATAATGGTTTCTCAGAATCTCCATACAATCGTTCAACTGTTGGTGTTTTTTCGATGGTTTCAACACCTAAATCATGAATTAATTCTTCAATACGATCCTCTGCCTCATTATGAATATCGTCATCAACATTGGATGTTGAATTTTCAGTTCTTTCACCATGCAAGATCCAACGTGTATAATTAAGGCTAAAACCATAACAAATGAGATGATCTTTGATTTCTCTGAAGTTTAACTTTCTCATATTTACACACTTCACACATGGACAGAAAATCAAATCAATATTTTGATTATGCCGTTTAGCAAATTCCAAAAAATTGTCAACTCCTCTTTCATATTCACTAGTAGTTCTTCGTAGATAAATCCAATTATGATCCATTAATACCTGATATCACAATATAATTGATGAATATATTAAAACATAAAAACATTTAAATATCTATCAGATAAATTGTAAACAAAAACATATTCCATAAAAACTATTGATAATCAGATAAAAGACATCAAATATGAAACACGTTTACAAATATAGTAAACAGTTAATTTTAATATTATATACATGTGTGTTATATTGAAATACAAGGACAAAATGGTTAAATCAAAGGTTTCATTTTTTGAAAATAAAGTTTCATGATATAAATATTATATGAATGACATACAAGATAATATGATTTCTCACTATGACTACTATTGATCACACTATATTTATTTTTTTATTCATTTGATGTAACATGAATGAATCATGGAAAAATTAATGTGAAAAATAGTGCAATAACTATCCTTATTTAAAACAATGTGTATTAAGAGACATGATACAATTTTTGGTGACTATGATAACTCAACTCCCTCAATCCATGAGTTTTATAATAGGGAACTATGAACATATAAATTCATTATGGAGGGATAAAAATTCCATTGCATATTGTAGGTGACAACTTACACCCCCATCCATGGGTCTATTGCAGCAAAACATGTCAAGGAATGGATCAACATGAAGAGAAATATATTATCCATCCATGAAAGATTAGATCATGAGAATGTTTTATTTGCAGCCTATGACTTAGAGGGAGAAGTAAATCATTTCATGACTATTATTTAGAGGGAGATAAAGATGAATAAATATAATCAATGGAATGAGATTAGTTTAAGAGGACATTTATTAAAAATGCATGAATCTAACTCCACATATGAAAGTGGAAAGGTATTTTTGAACATTAATAGAGGGATAATGATTATATTATTATCTACGAAGATTACAATACATTATGATTCTAGTCGTATTATGGACATTGCAAGAAAAATTATTTATTATATAATGGCATGAAAATAATTATTCAAATTTTTTTAACATAATAGATAGTGGTAATTATTCATGTCTTAGTTAAATGATAAGAACCAAAAAGAATTGAGGAATTTGGCATGGTAAATCTCAAGAAGTAATGAAATAACAATAAACTACATGCAAAAATGTGAGTGAATTCATTTAACACAATAAAATTATTTTTTTGAAGAATAATTTATTAAAATGGAAATGGAATTAAAAATATAGTACTTCATAATGTAATGAAAGATCATTTTAAACAGGAATAATGATAATATAAACAAAAAATTTGAAGTTCAACCCGAATTGAGATGTTAAATCCAAACTGCAACCGGTATAATTACTTCCAAAAACAAACAATATCAAATCTACACCAACAATGATAATACAAACAAAAAATAATGATAAATTACAACTAAAATCTAACCAATAATCAAAATCACGCAAAATAGGGTTATTGATAATGAAAGATCATTTTAAACAGGAATAATGATAATATAAACAAAAAATTTGAAGTTCAACCCGAATTGAGATGTTAAATCCAAACTGCGACCGGTATAATTACTTCCAAAAACAAACAATATCAAATCTACACCAACAATGATAATACAAACAAAAAATAATGATAAATTACAACTAAAATCTAACCAATAATCAAAATCACGCAAAATAGGGTTATTGATAAAGAAATAAACAATGGGATATGAAACAAGAGATAAATAGGAAGAACACATACCCAAAATCGTGCAGACGACAAAAAACCTTCAACAATGGCCGTTCAAGATCGCAAATCAAGTTCGAAGGTCGTCGGGAGTCCGAAGCGCCACAGCGGAACTCGATTTCGACGGACGAACAAAATGAGGGTTTCTGACCGTGAATATTTTTAAAAGACTTTTCGCATCGGTTTTCATTAAAACCGACGCGAAATATATTTTTTTTATGAGTTTCGGCGTCGGTTTTCATGAAAACCGACGCCGAAACATTTTAAAAATTTATTTTCCGCGTCGGTTATCAGGAAAACCGACGCGGAAAATATAGTCGAAGAGGTTTTCCGCGTCGGTTTTTCTAAAAACCGACGCGGAAAACCTGTTCGACCGGATTTTCCGCGTCGGTTTTGAGAAAAACCGACGCGGAAAACCTCTTCGACCGGATTTTCCGCGTCGGTTTTTAGAAAAACCGACGCGGAAAACCTCTTCGACTATATTTTCCGCGTCGGTTTTCCTGATAACCGACGCGGAAAACCAATTATAACAGGATTTTCCGCGTCGGTTCTCAGGAAAACCGACGCGGAAAATATGGATACTAATATTTTCCGCGTCGGTTTTCTTAAAAACCGACGCGAAAAATAAACACATAATTATTTTTGGCGTCGGTTTTACACAAAACCGACGCCAAAAATTCCCCGCATATACTATTCGCGTCGGTTTTTAAAGAACCGACGTTATTACGACGACGTTAAAGCCCGTATTTCCACTAGTGCTTGTTTATTTATATATGAGATATAAATGTATGCCAATGTTGTAAAACTACTTTACATGCCTTTTCTAGATTTACATAAATTTTTTTTGCAACTATTTTATTTAATTCATTGTTTTAGAAATATTCCATCTCTTGTAAAGTAAATCTCATTTTTTAAAATTATTTTCCATTATTTTGAAACTATATATCATGTTTTGTTTAAATATGATTTTAAATTAAAAAACTTTTTTATTTTAAAAATTGAAATATTTTTTTTGGATAATATATTTTTGGAATCTGTTATAGAATCTTTGACGGTATCCTACTGGTCTTAGGCTCACACCCTACTCTTGCCTTTGGGTTTTTATAGACTTTCTTCTTCTAGGTTTGAGCAAGGGGAAAGGATCTCCTAGAGGAGGATCCATCTGTTGAACCTTGGTCATGGTGAGTTGTTTCCTTAGGGACCTTAGTATGTTTTTCCCCATTTGGTACTTTTGTTGTAAGTACTTTGGGATTTTTATGGCTTTTTATATTCTGATAATTTACTCCTAGTGGAGTTTCTTTTATATTCATATTGACTTTCTTGTCTTGCTTCCACTATGTTTTATGGTAAATTCATTCCCACTTGCATGTTGTATGATGGCAGGTACTAGTCACCAACCTATGGGGATCAGGATCTCCCTTTGGGCCATGTCAGGGATGGATTGGTTATCAGGTTACCAAGGTACATAGGCTGGTTCATGACAAAGTGGTATCAGAGGAGGCTATTCTTCTTTTTTCTTGAAGTTAGTATGCATTTTTGAAATCTTGTTGGGACTTGGGAGGTAATTGCGATTGAGTGCCTGACCATATCTCACCGCAATGAACCTTAAGTCGCTATGGGTGGTTAGGGAAAGAGTTCTTGTTGATTATTTATAGTTTTTTCCCTATTTCAATTTGGATAGAGTGAAATCAAAATCCTGGTTATTCCATATATTTGGAATAATTCCTTTTGTTTCTCTATTTGAGTGTTAATATGATGTCTTCCTTTTATATGATGATGTTTTGTAGCATCATGTCTCTAAGAAGATGTGAAAAATTAGATATAGGAAGATGCTTCTACTGAACCTCAACAAGCAAATCCTATTGTATATCCGAATCTGGTTGAGGTGATTGTGTGTACTGACCAAGATCTCGGACAAACACCACCTCCATTTCCCGCTCATGATCCAACTGTGGATCCTCAGGGGGATGTTCTTCGGAATTTTTCTCAAGTGTTACTTCACTAGAAGACACCATTTTCAAAAGGATCCACTTATCCTCAACATGATGGGGAATGGTTGGGAAAGATAGAATGTCTGTTTGAATTCTTGGAGACATCAGACATGATTAGGGTGAAGTGTTCCACCTTCTTGCTGGAGGGACTGAGCAAGAGATTTTGGGACACGATGGTGATGGAAGGGAATCATGAAGGATTAGAGTGGAAGTAATTCAATGTTCTTTTCACTAACTAGTTCTATAAATATTACATGGTGTTGGACAAGGCTGTGGAGCTTTTCAAGCTTAAGTAAACTGACAAAACCATGATCGAGTATTCAAATTACTTTGCTGAGCTGGTGTAGTTTGATCCTGAGATTGTATCTAATGAGAGGATGAAGTCTCGATGGTTCAAGTTGGAAATTCTATTAGATATCCGTTATCAGGTTTTCTTTTTTAAATCTTCCCTCTTATACTAATGTCTTGGATAAGGTGATGATGATTGAGATGGACCTGGTAGGAATGTCAGGGTTGATAGGAGTTCCTTTTCTCCCAGTGGAAGTGTTGGTTCCTTCAAAGGAAAATAGAAGTGTGATGATTCTCACAATAGTTCTCGATGGAAGAGTCATTCAAGACCACCTACAGTTCCAGGAGGAAGTTCTTTGACTTGCTATCAGTGTGGCAAGCTAAAAAATTCTTAGAGGGTTTGAACTGAGGCACCCAACAAATGTAGCTCCTGCGGACGTTTAAGGAACTTACAGAGATTCTACCATCACTTCTCTACTCCACGTAGTGAAAAAATATCATCATCTCCTCCTAAAACTATGGGGAAATTAAATTCTTCATGTATAAAATGTTTTCATCCATAGGCATCCAGAGTGAATTTGCTTCACACAGTGGAAGAGTCTCTAGAGGAAGAAAACATGAGTTCATAAACTGTGAGAGGCATCATTAATATAGTATCATCATTAGTGACTGATATATTTGATACTAGTGCATCTCATTTGTTTATTTCAACCTGTATTGTTAATCTTATTAATCTTATTATGGGTCTTTTATCTTGTGAAATAGATATTACTACACCCCTTGGTACGGAGAGAGATCCGGGTTTCTATAGCCCTGCTCGTGTATTCTCTCTATCAGATGCCGATTTAGCTTGGAGTTTTCTAGTTCTTGATATGAAATCTATTGATGTTATATTTAGGATGGATTGGATAATTGCTAATAAATACCAGATTGATTGTTACCTTTGACGGGTCTACTTTACTACACCCAATGATGCGTCTCATATATTTCAAGGAGATTGGGACCTGAGGTCGAGTAGAGATGTACTTTCTTATCTAGAGTTGGGGAAAGTGATATCAGTGTTTTCTTTTAATTGGGAGTGGGAATATTTGAACAATGATCACCCTATAGTCATAATCAAGTTTCCTGACGTGTTTCCTTCAGATTTATATGGTCTACCACTGGTGAGAGAGGTTGAGTTTTCTATTGAATTAATGACTGGTACTCAACCGGACTCTATTCCCTCTTACCAAATGGATCTAGATGAACTAAAAGAGATAAATTCCTAGTTGTATGATCTTATTGAGAAAGGATTTATACGCCCAAGTGTGTCACCTTGGGTAGCATCGATTCTCTTTGCTCAGAAGACTGATGGTTATCTTCACCTATGTGTTGACTACCAAAATCTGAATAGAGTTAAGATAAAGAACAAGTATCTGTTTCCATAGATTGATGATCTGATTGATCAGTTGAAAGGTGTGAAGTGGTTTTCAAAGATCGACCTTCGATATGGTTAACATCAGTTAAGGATAAATAAATATGACATTTAGGAAACTACATTTCAGAGAAGGTACAACCATTATGAGTACCTTTTTATGCCCTTTGGTCTAAAAAATTCTCTCTCACTTCTCATGGATTTAATGAACATGATTTTCCATGAGTATCTTGATACTTTTGTGGTAGTCTTTTTCAATGACATATTTTTTTACTCCAAGTCCTAGGGGGATCACGTGCATCATCTGAGAACAGTTCTCGATCTGATGAGAAGTCACCAAATTTATGACAAGATTTTGAAGTGTGATTTTTGGATTTGGGAAGTGAAATTATTGGGACATGTGGTGTTTGAACATGGTATATCAATTGATCCTGAGAAGGTGAATGCTGTTATGACTTGGGAGCAACCAAAAAATGTCTTTAATATTTGATACTTCTTGGGCTTATCCAGATACTACTGTAAGTTTGTAAAGGACTTCTCAAAGTTGGATTCTTTGATGATTTCTCTAACTTAGAAGGGGGTGGATTTTGTTTGGGATGATAAATATCAGAGTTATCTTGTTGAGATAAAACATATTTTGACTACTGTGCTGGTGTTGGCTCTTCTAGAGGCCAGAAAGATCTATGTGGTCCTTTTTAATGCATCATGTTCAGGCTTGGGTTGTGTTATTATGTAGGGAGACCATGTAGTTGCATATGGATCTTGTCATCTTAGGAAAAATGAGAATAATTACCCTACCCATGACCTTGATCTTACAGCTGTGATGCACATACTTAAGAGTTGGCAACATTACCTTTATGGTGAAAGCTTTACCATGTTTTCAGACCATAAAATACTGAGTTATATCTTCTCTAAAAAATATTTGAATCTTCTCAATAGGAATTGGATGGAGTACCTGCAGTCATTCAACCTTGATATAACCTATATATTTGGGAAAGGGGATGTGGTTATAGATGCATTGAGCATAAAACTTCCAAACTAGGAAGTGAAATAATATTTAGAAGATTGGAATTTTCTGGCTCTCTTTGCACAGTTTCATATTAGGGTTCAGGAGAAAGGGGATGAAGTTTCTTTAGCTAGTGTTCAATTGATATCTACTCTTATAAAGATAATTATTCATCATAAATATCTTGATGATTAATTCTGTAGCATCAGGGACTCTCTTTATGGCGTGGAGATAGTTTCCCAATGGTAGTTCTCCAAAGAGGGTGTTTTATTATATCGAAATCACTTCATTGTGCCTTTAGCGAAAAGGAAATCTATGATGGGGGATTTTCATAATTCCAAATGGGAAGTGCACCTAGGAACCAAAAAAATGTTCCATGATATGAAATGATAGTTATGGTGGCCATGGATGAGGTGAGACATTGTTGAGTTTGTCTCTTGTTGCTATACGTGCCAATAGGTTAAGGATGAGCACTAGAAACCTTCAGGTTTGCTTCAACCACTTCCAGTCTCTAATTGGAAGTGGGATGAGATCTATATGTATTTTATGGTTGTGTTTCCACATACCTAGATAAATAAAAATGAAATATGGGTTGTGATCGATAGACTAACCAAGTCGACACACTTTATACCCATTCATGATACAAACAAAGTTAAGGAGTTCAGAAGTCTCTATGTGAAAGAGATTGTTCCTTTTCATGGAGTTCCATATGATATAGTCTCTGTTAGGGATCCTCAATTTACTTCTCACTTTTGGAGAGGCCTTTATAAGGCACTGAGATCTCAGGTTTGTTTAATCATGGCCTACCATCCATAGTTGGATGACCAGACATAGAGAGCTATATATAATCTTGAGGACATTCTTTATTCTGGTGTTCTCAACTTTAGAGGGGCTTGGGATGATTACTTGGGGTTGGTTGAGTTCTCTTATAACAATAGTTATTAGTCCACAATCAGGATGGATCCTTTTGATTCATTGTATGAATGACCTTGTAAATATCTATTTTGATGGTTGGAGGTTGGTGAAAGTTTCTTGGTTGGACCAAGATTGGTGCTAGAGATGACAAATAAGATTCATATGATTCATCAAAGAATGTTGAAAACATAGAGACAATATAAGTCTTATACTGATCAAAGCCATAGAACTTTGGAGTTTTCAGTTGGTGATCAGGTTTTCATGAAAGTTTCAACCCGGTTGGGCCATCGAAGG
This sequence comes from Viscum album, assembly GCA_963277665.1. NCBI lineage: Eukaryota > Viridiplantae > Streptophyta > Magnoliopsida > Santalales > Viscaceae > Viscum > Viscum album. The sequence continues at coordinate 1,331,163,552 of OY728156.1, forward strand.
CTTGGGAGGAAAGGGAAGATTGCTCCTCATTTTGTGAGACCTTTCAAGATTGTTGATCAGGTGGGGAAAGTTGCTTACCATTTAGCACTAACACCACATATGAATTCGATAAATAACGTGTTCCATGTATCATATTTGAGAAAGTATTTATCGGATCCATCTCACGTTTTGATCTGGAGTGATCTTGAGATTGAGGCTGGTTTATCTTTGACTGAGAGACCAATCAGGATAGTTGATTATGAGACCAAGGTACTTCATGGGAGGTCAAGACCTTTGGTTCATGTGATATGGATTCATGGTTATGATAATCATAAGAATTGGGTGTGTGAGACACTAATATGAGAGAAGTGAACTCATCTTTTTGGCATGAAGACTTATTTATAGGCTTTCTGTGGTCAAAAAGTTCTTATGGTGGGGAGGTTGTAACATCCCATTACCATTCTGACAGGTATGCCTTAAACCCTGTCTTAGTTTTTCCTTTTCTTTGATGGGGTAGGGTAAAGTTTGGATTGGGAGGATACCTATAATGGTGAATTCAGAGATTTGTTGGATTATCAACTTTAAATTGACTTTTCATGCAGACTTCCAGAGGGTTACACGCCGTGTAACAAGATTACATGTTGTATAATGGTCCTTATGAAAGTCATGAATGGCTTCATATTGTGATGGGTACATGTCATGATTAGTCATTTCACATCGTGGAGGATTTAATGATCATTTTTTAATTTGGAGTGTCAGAATTTAAGTCGAGGTGATGCATTTTTCAGCAGTTATGAAAATTAAGGGGTTCAAGATGTATATTGGGATTACGTGTCATGTAATACCCCAACTACATTTTAAAAAACAGGCAGTGCAACAACTTATTTTTTTAGATCCTCTCGAGTTCCTTCTCCCTAAACCAAAGGCTTTCCCATGTTATCTCAAATATGTCCAACCCTTCCATATCCTTTCATTTGGAATTCTAAATTTGTTTTGCTTGCGGTGTGTTTCCTGAGTAAGTGTTTTCTCTTATTCTTCAAGTTTATCTCTTTTTCCTCCCTTGGGTTTTCAATATATCATATCAGAATTGATGGATATATGAACTATGGTATTGTATATTTCTTCTAGGTTGGGTTTCAATATCTACCCCACCTTCCTTCTCATTGACAGGTGCCATTATGAGTGTTGAGTTTCAGGAAGAGGTAGGTGGTTCTGCCCCGATTAGCTAAATTGATCATTACACATTTTTTTGATTTATTTCAATTACTGATTTAAATTCAATTGCTCAAAATTTATTTCAATTAAAATGATAAAAACCCAATTCTAATAAATTGGGATATTTGAAATGGTTTTGACACATAAATTTGGAAAACCCCCAATTATATTGAATTAGGGTGTGTTTATGGAAATTGTATTATTTAAATTGATGAATTTAAATAATGGATTTGATATAAATGATTTCAATTAAATTGTTGAATTTAATTGTGGAAGATGAATTGTGAAAATGATAGAATTGGTTTTTAATAGATTTCAAACTTGTGAAAATGAATTAAAATGATCTGATAGAAATCTAATGGTTTTATCTTGTGAAAAGGGCATGTTTTTTTTATTTAAACCCATTTTGGTTTTAAATGAAAAAAATTCATTTTGAAAAGGAAGAATGGGATTTAATTATATTTTAAGTAGTCTTAGAATTAATTTCCCATAATGTAAGATCACATGTAAGTATTAGGTATTTGGTGAGTTATTTGGATACACTCTACGCTATTACAACGTTCTAAAACATACCTATGGCGGGTCACATCCCCGATGTGAGGGTGATGAGTTGACTCTGGACAGTGTTAGGGGGATGTGAGTTTACTCATTCCTATATCTAGTTAATACTATCACACCTACTTGGAAGATGACCATATTGCTCGCTTTTTTATTTATATATGAGATATAAATGTATTCCAATGTTTTAAAACTAATTTACATTACTTTTCTAGATTTACATAATTTTTTATGTAATTGTTTTATTTAAGATATTGTTTTAGAAATATTCCATCTCTTATAAATTAAATACTATGCTTTAAAAGTATTTTTCATCATTTTGAAACTATATAGATTGTTTTGTTTAAATATGATTTTAAATTTCCAAACCTGTTTATTTTGAAAATTGAAATATTTTATTTGGATAATATATATTTGGAATCAGTTATGGAATATTTGGTGGTATCCTATTAGGATTAGGCTCACACCCTACTCTTTCCTTCAGGTGTTTGTAGAGTTTCTTCTTCCAGGTTCGAGCAAGAGGAAATGATCTCTTCGAGGAGGATCTAGCTCTTGAACCTTTATTTTGTTGAGTTGTGTCCTTAGGGACCTTGGTCTATTTTTCCCCATTTGTTACTTTAGTTATAGTACATTGGGATTTTTATGCCTTGTTGTATTCTGGTACTTTACTCCTAGTGGAGTTTCTTTTATATGCATATCGACTTGCTTGTCTTGCTTCTGCTATGTTTTGTGGCAAATTCGTCCTCACTTGCATGTTGTATGATGCCATGTTCTAGTATCCAACTTGTTGGGATCAAGAACACCCTTCAGGCCATGTCAGGGCTGACTTGGTTATCAGGTTACTAGGGTACCTAGGCTGGTTCATGACAAAGTAGGGTTATCTGAATGGCCATAACCTCCTGCTTCATATTGTGATAGAAGAGGTCACCAATGAGATTTTGGTTTATTGTATGGTGGTTTGAGGAATTCATTGTCGTGTATTGGTATTTTCATCTTACACTTTCAAATAGTGTATTTTCAACCCAACCAAGATACCTTTAGTAGTGTATGTGAGCATGCAATTTTTTCATTTCTCATTAAAGGTAGAGAGAATGATGTTATCCATGATAATTCCCTAGATAATGAGCTTTTATAAGGTTGATGTTTCTAAATTTCAGTTTTTTGATTTGTGCTATGTGGATGGATGACTACGGTAGAAAGGTCATAGATATATAATATTGATAGAATCCATGTGACATAATCTTAGTCCCTTTGCTAAGGCCATGCTGGGATAAGCTTGAGTTGGAAAACTCTTATGTGGTAGTAAAGGATGTTTTCCCAAGTTGTTGTATCCAGGGTCCTCTTAGGGCCTTAACATTTTAGGTTATTTTTTATATGTATGATGGTAGATTATATTCTATGTGAGATTGTTTAATAAGCTACTAATTAAAATCTTGAGTTTTTTTTAATTTATAGGATGATAAGGGTGAAAGGTAGGGAGGATGCAGTGATCCACATTTTTTATAAGTGAGAATTAATTTATTTTTGAGTTATATGGGCCTGGTCCCTTAAACATGATAAAATTTTAAATTTACCCTTTGAGTTGATGTCATTTTTTTATGGTTATGTTGAACTCATAATGTTATATTTAACCTTAGGATAATTTTTTATGTAATTCCAAGATTGTTTCTCATGAATATTTAATATATATCAAATAAATAAATATCAATCCCATGAGAGAGAACATTTAATAACTACCAATAGAGTTTTGAATTTTAATTTTGATACTGTGATTGTGTTTGGAATAAGGGTTTTTTCATAAGGGAGGTATAATTTTTATGGCACATTTGAACCCCGATAATGATTATTTTCATGATTTAAATCTAAATAAAAAATAAAATTATTAATTTTGTCTATTGTGAGAAGTGACATGGAAATGACATGTATTGATGAAATGGAAATGATGTGTCATGTGTTAATAATGTAGAATGATAGATATCTTCATGAGAGGAAATATATTTTAAGGAGTTGACCTACCAATAAAGGGGGAATTAATTATTGATCCAATAAGGGGGAATTAATAGGTGAGTTATGATGAGAATCAAGGTAAGGGATAATTATTTCAACTCACCTCTCTAAAATTTTCAATTTTTGGAATTATATAGGAGAAAAAATACTCTCCCTCTCCTCTCTATTGGTAAGATCCCTATTGAGAAAATTTTACACCTTCACACAATGATGAATAAATTCTTTATTTTTTTTCATGGTAGTGGTGACAAAGATGATTGAGGAACATGATAAGATCAAATAGTGATGACTACACTCTATCAAGGTAGAATTTCTTATTAGTAATGTAAACAATATCAAGTTCTCGTGAGCTATCTACTCAACAAATAATGAAATTTGACTTGTTTTTCTTTCAATTCAAACTCAATCTCGAGCTAATTGAGTACCTACTCGAGTCGAGTTTGAGTATTAAAATAACATAATCAAGTATCTCATGATCTTAATAAAGCATATAATATTTTTTTATATTATTTTTATTCAATATATATGTATTTAATTTCAAGCTCAAACTTTCGATCTTGAGTAAAAATTCAAGATCGAGTTTGAATTCAAGAAATATTTTATACTTAAAATTATAGAAAAGTATCCTAATCTAACCCAGTCAAGAATAATCAAGTATCTTGATTAATATCAAGTTGATCTCAAGCATGATATTGATCCAGGAAAATGATACTCGATCAAGCATTAATTCAATCTTGATCACTAAGTTCAAGTATCGAGTTGAAGCTCAAGTATTGAAATATTTGGTTCAACTTGACTCGATTATGTCTGTACTTCTTGTTTTTTAATCAACTTAATTTATGTGGTGTGATTCAATCCCCATCCTCTCATGATCAAATCACTGAAAATTTCTATGATGAATAAATGAATAAAAATAATCAAGGTTTTAAAATATGGTTAATTGTAAAATATATTTTTTTGTAATTAATCCAATAATATTTTTGAGGAAAAACTCATGAGGATTTTAAATGGGAAAAAACTTGATTTATCAGTTCTATTTTGACAATGTTTTTTAATGGAATTCAAAGAAAAAATAATTTATCTTGAAATTATTTATTTTTCAAATAATTTTTCTCATGGTGAATACATTTATATGTGATAAAAAAATAATCAATAATTATATAAAGAATAATAATATTAAATAAATTACTCCTTTTCTCTTAAGGGACACAAAAGGAAAGAAACTTTTATTTTGTCTTAAACATATTCGTTGTGTAATTTTGATTATTTAATGATTTTTATATCATGAAAATGAAGACATTTCAATGGATATTAGATATGATAATTGAATTGGATTATTTTCTAACATTTAAAGAAAATAATATTTTACTCAAATTATATTTATCCTTTTGTCATGATAGATTTTAATTAAATATTTTATTTCTAATATAGGAAAAATGTGGAGATGAATCCTCCACATTTATTGGGATTTTTTTTCAAGAAATTTTCTTATATTACTTCACTAATGTGGGTTTTTATTGGTGACAATTATGGAAAATAATAACTACCTTTGATAAAATTTTTATTTGATAATTTATTTCTTTATAAAATAAAACATTATTTTATTAATCATAAACTATGAAGAAACATGTTCCTTAATGTATAAAGATTATGTTCTTGTCTTATACATTCATTATTTAATAAACCCAAATGAGATCCCATCCTTGGGTGGTCAAGTATTCCTCTAGACACCACCATCTCAAAAATTATCCAGTTCTAAAAACTTGATTCTGATAGTGATTTCATGTTTCTATGATAGAGGAAAACTAGAGAATTCATGTGTTTGAGTAGATGGTGTTGAAAATGCATCAAATTTTAGGAAATGTTCTAAGAAAATAATGATGAAAATGGACTAGATAACTATATATGGTAAAAACCACCTTAACATGGTGCGATATAGTATTTATGGGCATTATAGTATTGTAGCATGGGATTTGTGGTTATAAGTAGAAGTAGAGACATGTTTCTAGATGATATGTATGATATAGGTTCAAATTTACTGACTATATATCGTGTAATCCAATGATATACATGTAGTATAGCCCGTGACCTATGACACTAGGGTTTTGATGTTTTATAAATAACCCAAATTTTGTGAATCTGTGTCATATTCCATATATCCAAAGGACAAGTTCCTTAGTTTGTACTCCAGGTACACATCAAGATAAGGTATTGGACCCACACATCATGTGCCACATTACACACACCGTGTATTCTATGAATGAAAGTTTGAAATGTATATGAAGTAAACTCCTAGAATCCACATCGGTCTTACATGATGAGTATTCTATAAAGACTCCATGTATGACTAGGTGCTACATGTAATGTATTACATAGAGATTACATGTAGTCTAAGTAAGAATAACATCCATTCTGAGTATCTTTTTATGTATAGTATAGTAGTAAAATTCCCTTGGTCATTAGAAGATGTTCACACTGTAGTTTAGACAGTTTTAGGATCTTAGATCTTCTAGAGAGATGATAAGTGGTGGGTGATACATTTAGTGTAGATACATAGTTTCTAATTCCCCATGTGTTGGGGTGAAATCCTCCATGAATCAGGTTTAGGTACTCCCCTGGTGATATATAAATGATAGGGAATAATCCCTTATATGATGATGGGGTTCAGGTACCTCCTCATATGTTGGGGAAGGGTCCTCCCTCATTGGAGTCAGTACTTCCCCATATATTAGGGAAGGATCCTCTATTAGTGGAATTAGTACTCCTATATATGTTAGTGCATGATCCTCCATAGAGGTTAGGTACCCCCTCAGTCAATACTAACATACCATGATTAGGCACAATCCTCCACTAAAATTACAAAGTGATGACATGAAAGATATGTAAAACTAATAGAAAAAGAGTCCCAAAACTTATAATGTATTAGTGTGTAGATACCTTTGGGATGATAGTATCCTTTTTAGACTTTTTGGATGTATTATAGTTATGAATTATAGCTATATTTTCAACATTGATTATTACATGACTTGTTCTATCCTAGGCATCACTTGTTTCTTATGTGATATGATCCATCATGGGGTTGATTTTTGAATATTTGGTTTCTTCCCTTACCTATGGCTATCTTGAGTTTATAGTATATCTAGTTCTTTGTGATACCTATTATTATTCCATGGTCTTGGGTTTGAGATAACTCATTGGTTTATCTTTACTTTGTGTTTTAGAGGAATCCTACTTAGTAAATTTGTACTCACCTTTGCATAGGATTTGTGTCTATATGTGTTGTGTCTATATAAATGGTGCAAAATTTAGAAATGAAATTCATGGACATGGTTCTAATGTATTTATAGGAGATATTATTCTATATATGATTATGGTTCATGGTGATGGAAGTTATAGATGGATTCCATTCCCACATACTATATAGAGAGGTGGTTCCATCCCATACCTAGAGATATGGTGGTTATTATCATCATTATATGTATTTCTATTTTTGTCTTTTTACTTAGTATCATTGTACTTATAATTAATTTTCCACACTTACATTGTATATAGTTCGGTTTTTATATATCTATTAGCTAATGTTGTTGGATTTTATTATATATTAGTGATGCATTAATGTTTCAAGTTGTTATATGCAAAGGCCTCCCATGTATGATTATGACTTCTTAGCACTATTAACCAACCCCTAGCCTATTGTAGGTGGGATTGTGGTGGAAAAATCAACTTACCTCTAGCCCAGGTGCGTTCTTGGTGGGTTGGGGCATGTTAGCTACAAACCCTCAACATCATCCACACATGCACTGTAGTTCCCTGATTCATCAATATATGTTCTTTGTGTGCCAGCATGAAATAAATGATTGATATTTGATTCTCATATGATCACTAAAACACTATGAATATGATTCATGAAGAATGAATCAAATCATTCACGTTATTTCTCTTAATTTATCTCTCTAGAACTTGATATAATTATGAGAAAAGATTAAACTTTTACAAGACCCACATATATTTATTTTGAGACTAAAATATATGTTTATACTCAGATTATAATTTTCTAAAATTTCTTTTGGGTCTCTTTAGAAACATAAATAATAAAATTAACCCAAAATTTTATTTATAATCTAATTAAATTATCATAAATATTATTCTAATTTCACTACTCACATGTAACAATCTAACATGTAACAGTGTTGGCACCCAAAAATATGGGCGGTACCTTTCCATTAAGTTTATAATACTTGCATGAAAAATATAATGTTGATGTGGGGACCTCACTCTATAAAGAAAACACAAATGGTATCTTTATATTCAATAAAATTTCTCACACATAGTAAGGAATGAATATTCTTCCAAAATGTTTCCCAATTTGGTGATGTGTTGGTGAGAACCTCCTAACATGTATAGGCCATAAATTTTATACAATGTTAATGAAAATTCCATTAAAAACTTAAAACCCATTTTTATAAACTCCTCAAAACTATTTTGACCTTGGAAAATACTTTTTATGGTTAAACTTAGTAGGCAGGGGTGTAGCTTGTTTTAAAAGATTCTATTTGATAGATTAAAGAGATAAAATAAAATTTTAGATCAATTACTATGAAAATTTTAATTTGTGCCTATTTTATAATGAAATTTATAAAATTTTAATTATTGGGTACCATGAAGAAAGTATAAAATCATGAATAATTTACATGGAATTCAAAATATTTTGTAGTTGAATAATGGAGATTCTATATGATCATGATGGAATTACATTGCATGGTTTATTTTTTGATTGAGTAATGAGACCCTTCAAAGGAACATAGATCATATATAGCCCAATTTAATTAGTGGTTATTGAAGAAAGTAATTTTCTGCCACATGGTTCCTTTGCTTCTCATTGTTGTTTATGACCTTGAAATAAGTTTAACTTATGGCTGTGCCCAAATTATGCAGAGTCTTCATCATTTATGATGGAATGTTGGTGATTTTATATGTCCACCAAGTTATTTTGAGGACCAATATCATTTCTAGATGGGATATAGTCCTTTATGAGGTCATGATACTTTTACACGGTTTGAAGACCCATATTTTTCAAGTCACATTCTCTTTCCTATAAATATTCCCCTTAATTAGAGATTTTTATCTTATATAGTTTGTGAAATTGCATCCTTTTTGATAAAACCACAGTGATATAGTATTTAAAGAATAGATCCTTTAGATACACTACAAATCCAAGTATAAAGTTCAAGGGAACCGCCATGTAAGATTTTTATTTCCATTCCCTTTCCTTGAAAAACCATTATGGTATGTTCTATATAAAACCTTTATAGAGGGGAATGTGTAAATTCTTCTTGACCCTCTCTTGCCTTCAAAAATACTTTATGAAGGTCTACCACTATGTAAAACTAAATCATTGACAAGACTTGAACCTTCATACCCCCTATGGACCACATCCATTTTCATAAGATCAAATTTTATATGAAATTGAGGCTTCTTGAAGTATTTTTTGCACAATTTCCAATGGTTCATCTTTATATTAGTTTTTACATAGGGAAAACCTCTTTATAAAATATACTTTAAAAAGGTCTCTAATAATGGTACCTGAGTATCTTCAAGATGGGTATTCACCCAACCTATAAGGCTATATCAGGGAACCTAGCTCCCTCTATACACCCCACTTTTCCTAGACACACAACTAATCCAAGTTGAATAATTCCACCTTAATAGCCCAAAATAAATTGTAGACACCCTCGCATCTAGATCAAAGACATAAAAAACAAATTTAACCAAAAATATTCTATGGTCACCCAATATATATGATTGAGTCATTGTGCACACTCATGTACCCTATTTCAATCATGCATTCCCTTTATAATTTGGGTTTTACTATTTTTTTCTCCCTAACTCGTAGGGACCTCATAGTAAAATCAATCATGTATCTCATTAATAACAAGGATCCATCCTATCAGAGAACTAATGAAACTTTTCTTGACCCAAGATTCTCATCCTTCCTGTTTTGAACCAACCTTCATGGATCTCAAGCATATAGTTATACTTTTTGTGTATAATACAAATGGGATAATGGGACAACATAAGCCCCAACTTCTCTTACACTATTTCATACCACCCATGAAAATTTCCATAATTACCTCCTACTTAGTTACCAATATACCTTGGATGAATACAATTGGGCCTCAAATATGGTGTAATCTCCAACCTAACTTCACATGATTCATTTGTTATTTCATATTATCAATGGATTCTTCAGCATAAGTCCCACACGAAACCATTTCTAGTCACTTTCATCTAATAGTTTATTTCGTATGAATTTAAACTACTCAAAATTGGCCCTAGTTATATAAAATTAAATGATAAGACACTTTAGTCCTATATTTATGACTTTAAAAGGTATATCATTGTTCATGGATGAAAAAAAATAAAATTCACCATGATGGTCCTCTTCACATGACCTTAAAAGGTATGGCATGCCTTTCTAAATGGCACTAAACTATATGGGTGTTTTACTCCCTTCATAGTGATAAGTAAGAATCCCTATTCACAAGATAAATCCCAACTCCATAACACTTACTATATCCCTAGATGGATATAAATTATGTAGTTTCTAACTATATGGATTTAAACAATAGATCAATTAATTAACCAATGTGGAAAATATGGAGAACCTCTCATTTGTGTTCTCACAAATTCATGATATCAATCAATCTATTTCAAAATAAGGGTAATCAATATTATTTTGATAAAGTATTTAATAAACATGGATTAAATCTATAATAAACTACTAAAATAAAATACAAGATCCTTCATGGGATGATTTGACCTATAAACCTCCTGGTTCTAATGAAAAACACCCCAAGTGCCACTAACTCACCTTAACAGTTATCTACCTTTGGAAAGAAATTATACAATAATGTGAACATAGAACATTGGAATAAGTAACTGGTGAACCCTATATGAAATACTTTACTTGTGAAAGAGATTTACTAACCATGAATTCTCATTTGAAATATTACACTAATGGGTTCAGTTTTTTGTGTTTTATTTCCATATAATCCAAATAGAATCCTAAATTAACACACTAAAATGAATCAAAATCCTATTCAGGCCAAGGGAAACCACTATACAAATCAGGTTTCTATGAGTCACTGGTTTATAACAACCCAAAACTATACATATGGGGTTATTACTACATCAACTCCACATAATCAATTAATTCTATTTCAAACTTAATATATACAGTGCAAGGTTTTTAGTGTTATGGTTCAATAATATTCACACAATGGTATTATCACTATACTAGAGATAGACTATAAAATCTTTGAGGAGATAAATATCCACAACCATTATTTCAATAATAGGTTAGTTGGGAAAATTTGGACCCTATTACTATATCTAACTACTTTAGGAACCTTTTCCTAGAGTGAGGTAATTTCTACCTTCCTTATCTTAGGAAGGTGGAGGTGAAAATACACCACATCAAGAAAACCACCTAGGTGGTTATTAAGAGGGATCTTACCAACCATGGTCATTAATACCATTATTCAGCCTCAACCTCTCTATAAATAACTAAGGAAACTATTATTTCTATGGCCATCCAGACCTGATCACCCAAGAGGAAGGTCTAATATGGAAATCTAACCACCATATCTTATGAGAAAGTTTACACCCTACCATAGTTATCACCCCAAAACTTTTTAGCATATCCCAATAGTATCCCAATGGTGATTTCAAGTCACTAAAATACAAAATCCTATAATTTTATCAAGAAAAACATCAGTGACTATCTTAACTAACCCCTCATCAATGAGGAAAATAACTACTACTATAGAGATCCTCCCCATGGTGACATTTCAAGCATTTCAAGAGTTCCTACCTAGACCCTTTATCACATAGGTACTTCCCATGAAAACAAAGATACAATACATGAAGGCACTACTTGTGGTAACCATTAGTAGATAAATATCCATGGAGGTCCTCCCCATGTTCAATCACAAATAAGAAACTTTAGAGGTCCTCCCCAATGACCTTGTTGTAGAGTAATCCTCATATAAATTTAAAGACTAACTATAGAGGTCCTACCTATGGATAAACACCATCCAACAATCATAGAGGTCCTCTATATGGTAAAAGTTGTAGAGTTCCTCCCTAAAACTTGATATTAAATCAAATAGGAGTCCCCCTACTCAAATATCAATGAGAAATAAATCTAGTGGTTTGATCCAGGTTACTTGTTGTAAAGGTCCTCCCCATGGAAGGAAAACCCACATGAATAGATGTCCTCCCATTAATGGAACTTAAGAAATTTTCAATCAGGGAGTCTATCCACATGTTAAAAACTAAAAAATTAGAAACCACATATGTCCTCCCTCTCACGATTAATAAATCAACCAAAGTGAAGTTCCTCCCTATGGTAGAAACTAATAAATCAAAAACCACAAAGGTACTTCCCATAGTGATCAAGGAATTAGTTAAAGTAGAGGTTCTCCACATAAAAAAACTAAAAAATTGACAATCATAATGGTACTACTCATGGTGATCAAGAAATCATCCAAAGTGTATGTTTTCTCCGTGATAAGAACAAATGAATCAACAGTTCTAAAGCTCCTCCCTAGGATGTTCTTTACGCAAGTCCAACCTACAGTAATAAAAGAAACACTATCCATAAATATCCTCCTTGTGACAATACATTCCATTGATATAAATGTAATCCTCATATTGCGATCATCCCAAGGAATCCTACTTATTAAGAGGCACTTGTGAAGTTAAAATCAACTACATTGCGTAATCCATCATCACTTGGGTGTGTTGCATATAAATTAATAACTAAATATAGGAAACACTCATTCTTAGGACCTATGATAAATCATATAATCTTGGGAATGGTTAAATACATTAAATTTTATTATGATACCCTCAATAAATTAGTTTAAAAAAACCTATGTGGTCAAATTTTTTTGAGGAACCATCTAATGAATATGAGAATAATTCAGTCAATATATGGGGTTAATTGTCTGAATATAAAATACCCATCATGTTCTAAAAAATAGCTAATTTTAGTATATTATTTAAGACATCATTAAATAGAAATATATACCCCATTTTCACTATAATTTATATGTGAAATTCCATAACTATAAATCTATAATTTTACCCAACATGATATATGTCATCCACCTCAAGGCATTGGATGAATAATGTCACCATGTAGACTTGACTTATCTTTTAGAGTTAGGAAAAAAATAAAGTATACCTATAATTATTTCTTAAATGACCTCATGTTTCTATACTAAATTACTCTAGAGGATTCTCCCCAAGTATGAAATAGAGGATGGGGTGAATTTAGGGTATTTTATTTCACCACACTTAATTGTCAACAAGGTCATCCTAAAAATATAGCCAATAATATCATTTCCTTAGTTCATTACCCAAATCCTAGAGTTGGGTATGCTATTTTGTAGATCCAAAAAAACCTTACTACTATGAGGGAATATAAGAGACACACTTTATTGGAGAAAGTGATAGATATCCTCCCATATCAAAAAACCATAAAGTAGAAGAAATAATTGAGGAAAAAAACTCATTGAAAGTGAGGCCACTCCCAAGGGTAAATATATCTCATCCAGAATAGTTAGAGAATATACTACAATAAGGTCACACTATAATAAGAGATTGGAATGGAAAAAGGTATATGGTAGAAATGGAAATAAAAATACATAGATAACTCTAGACTATGGGATTGGGGAATTTTTACCCTCACCCCACCCTTATAATCATCAACTATGAATATATATTCATCTATAGATGAAATAGAATAGAGGAAACCTAAACACACATGGATATAAACATTTTTACCTCCATTGAAGAGGTTAGTGTTCTTAAGATTTAGGTAATCCATATAATAAGTTTCCCTATAGTTTTCTCTATTGGAAATATATGATTTCGCCTCTCTATCAGAGTCACTCTTCGTAAATTTTATAGTAAATTCACTCATGATTGCTATTAATGAGATACCTTCCACCTTATCTCAATGTGAACACTGAAACTAGATTTTAGATACATACAGAGGGTTTAAATCAAAATGATCCTTTAGAAAATAAAAAGTATTGGAGGATTATTATCTATCCCTAGATGGGTAGTCTGAGGTTGGAAAGACTCTATATTATTTTAATATATATGTAAATTTGGTTCATATTGTAGTATTTTCATCAAAAAATGTTTCCAAAACAAGACACACTTATATTATGGATAATGAAACTGATATTAAGGTCATATAAAAGAGGATACATATGTTTAGAATGTTGTTTGTATTGAAGTTCACAATTTAGGGTACATACCTAACCTAAAATGTGGGCCTATGATATGGGATATCCTCCCAATATCCAACTAATTTCCAATTAGAGAGCTAATACCATGGAAAATGGAAAATGTGTGGATAACACCTAAATAATTTTAGGTCCTTTCCACTGATCAACAAAATTACTAGTTTAAAGTTAAAATAAGAAAATTGATAGTAATTAATTTTTATCTACTCAGGAGAATAAAAACCATTGAGTGTAATTCCAATGCTGAAGATGTAATTTCACCTTTAAAAAATTATCTTCAACAGAAGGAGATTACTCATAATAAAATAAATGATTTAATCCAACCAATCAATTTGAGGCTGGATCAACCTATCGAATTAGATGCACTTTTAGTTTATTATCAAGAGTTCCTTATACTATGTCAATAAAAATAACCATTTTAAGAAATTAATATTATGATAAATTGAAAAAATTACCCATAAAGGCGTAGATGATCTAATCATATCAATCTCAGACAAGAAACTATGCTAAGTGTTAACTCAATAGGTAGTATAAAAAAACTTTCTTTAGTCTCTCACTGCTTGGATGGAAGCTATATACGGTTAACATGTACCTGTGTATCCAGATAGGAAACCATAACTTGATTTGGTTTATTAGAATCCTTATATATCCAAATTTAGAAATCATAGAATTTAAGTGTTTAACAACATTAGATATTTTAAATAACATCATTCACACTTTATATCTCAATTTAGTCCAATCTTGGGAACACCAGAGAGGGTTGAAGTTGAATATATGAGATGTTTCATAAAAAATTTGAAGATACCCACATTTTTATAGTATAATAATATTTTAAATAGATCCATAACCACTTTAGAAGAACTCTGATGATAATTCCTCTATCAATTTAGCTTGATGATGAAGAATACAATCATTCAAGATATCTTGAACTATAAACAATTTGAAAATAAGAGTAACTCATAATTCATTTATTGATGAATTTTTTTAACCTATTTTTAAGACATATAACTATAGCTATAACAATTATTATATATATATGTAGAGAATCTCTAAGATGATTTATAGAAAATACTCATTCCTCAGAAGTATCCTTGAATGTTTTTAGAGTTTTGTATAGTAGCATAACAACTAGAATATGTCATCTAGTGACCCAAATCCAAATCTCAATCAAAATAATCGACATGGGAAATGAAGTTTGAAAACATAAAATATGGTCGTATATCTCAAACCAACATTGGTTCTAAATCTAGTACCTAAACCTTCTAAATATAACATACTACCTCCTCCCAGACAATAATAGTAATGCCCATATCAATATGAAAATATAGAGAAGAACCATTATAAATTTGAGAATATAAAAAAATTATATTCCTTCTAAAATAAAATAACCTAAGGTTTTTTAATTTCTACCTTAGAGATAAATCTATTTACAATACCATAGATCAGAAAAACTGACAAGGTATGGTCGAACAATCACTCTAATTTCCGCCTCTACCATTGAATTCTGGGGTATAACATCTAAGATTAACTTATTTTTGAAGACTTTCTCTAAAGAATGGTATATAAAGGGAGATTCCCTTTATACATCCCTATAAAACATTTGAAATGTGTTTAAACTACTATGATTAAATAAGTGGAGAAAAGGTGAGATGTTATAAATAGGAATACATAAAAGTTTAATGACTAGATGACTGGAAATTTAGTGATCCATGCATATGAAATTAAAAGGGGAAGGCTGAATCAACCATTAATGACTTTAATTTCCTATATAACTCTTATAAAAACATCATATTCCTTATAATATTCTAAAATTTGGCATAATTTTTTTTAAATTAATCAAATAAAAGGAAGAGGAACCACCACTAACACTTAATTTAGTTCTGATCCTCCTAGATTTTATACCCCCATTATTGGGAGGATTGACATCAACCTAAGAAATATAATGTCCCTTTATTAAAGTATCCTTGTATAGTTTTGTTAATTTTGTTCACATGATATACCTATTAATCAAGGATGAGGACTCCCATGAAACAAGGCTCCATGAAAATAGTCATGGAAGAGATTGTAGTGAAAAATAAAGACGTATTTGAGGCCCAACTTGGAATTAATATTCCATTCATACTGAAATAATAAATATGATAGAAACCAATATACATTCACCTTAAATATCCCAACTAGAACATAAATTAGAATCTTAAATCCATTGGGACTCATTCCACTCTAATTAAGCTGGTGAATTGATTAGAATATGGATAGTCATCTATCTAGTCTTAGAATACAAGAAGGTAAAATAAAACTAACCCAAAAACAACAAAAACACCTCTTGATTCTAATCTAGGTGATGGGATCATCACCATAGCTGGTTTAAAATTCCAAAATAAAGGAAAGGGAAAAACTACATGGTATAAACCATAGTACCTTATCCCAAAATTATGATGTATTAATGAACTTTTTAGTCACCCTGATATGGATTTTAGTCCTAGATTACCTTCACATATCTAAGGAACTCATATAAGATCTTATTAAGGTTCTATTAATTCCTTAAGAGTTTGATACTGAAGTGAATAATGATGAACTATTTCATTATTACAATATTGACTATAGAGTGTCACATGGTCATTTAATTCAAAGAATAATAATGGAAATCTACCATATTGGGGTACATTAGGAACTTATATGTGTTTTGAAAACTCGATGATGTAAATGTTCACCAAGACCTAGTGAAAAATGGTTCAGGATTCACCTCAATCCAACCTAGACTATTCACTGTTTAAGATATAATAATTCTGATTTATCCCCTTATAACTTAATAATAATTAGGTACGACAAGGGTGAGAAGAATCTTATTGGGGAAATCAAATTGAAAACTCAGTTTGGAGACCTTTTATATGATTATAAATTCATAGTGGTTAACTAATCCAATGCCTTCCATGCTCGTTGGAAAGGCCATGAATTCACATAAATGCAATAGTTCCATCCTCTTACCATAAATGTATAAAATATTTCATGATAGGGAAGGCCAGAGTACTCTATAGTTACCTTTGATTCATTTGAATCTCAATAAAATGATGCTTTATATTACAAAATGGAAGGAAAGCTACCATTGGTGAGTGACACAACATAGTTTTCTACCCCTAATGGTCTGGAATCTACTCTAATTCATACCCAAAATAGTATGGAGTGAAGTTTCATATTCCCTATCAATAAAATAAATGAAACAATTCAAAAAAAAAATGAATGGAAAGATCATATAAGATAGAGAAATAAATCCCTAGATCACATTCTTCTCTTATAATGGATAAATAGATGTGTATATTGAGACACCTCAATTAGTAGAAGAAGATAATCCTATGTGACACATATTAATTAATATCATTTTTAAAAACCTTTACTTGGATGAAGGCTTGAATAATTTTAAGTTAATGGAACCAAGTCTCTTAGATTGACTAAAAATATATCATTAAATAGGAACACATGGATTAATTACCTTCACTTCCATTCACAAGGTATAAGTTGGTCTGGATGAAGCCTTGAACTTTTCAGACAATTGTGACCATAGTGGAGATGATAACAACTTTGTATCCTTTCCTACATCTCAAGAAGGGATTTTCTCTTCCAATATTATGTCATGAAATAAGATCTCAATGATTACCCAAAATATTTCAAATAAGGTATTTCATTCATAGTCAATTAATTCAAGTAAGTTAATTTTAGTACTAAATAAGGACCATGATATACATTAGTGCAACCATAGATCCCAAAGAATAAGAAAAATTAATTTATTTCCTTAGGCTACATCATGACATTTTCAAATGGAATTATTCTGAAATTATTAGATTAGATCCCCATGTAGTCATTCACCACTTAGGTTTATCAGGTGGATACTTTGGATACAGATAAGTTGTGAAGATAATGCACCTGACTCATGGTTCCAAGGTGGAAGCCGAATTTGATAAGCTAATCAAGGTGAATTTCATTCACGAGGTCTTATATTTCAATTATATCTACAAAATTGTTTATGTTAAGAATAATAATGAGAAAATCATGGTTTTTATTGATTTCAATTATTTGAACCATCATTTATGGTCCCAATCACAGAGCTATTGATCAATGAAATTACCAGTTTAAATTCCCTCTAATTCATAGATGGGTATTCTAGCTATAATAAGTTTTGAATGTCTCTTGAAGATGATAGATCCACTACATTTATGCTACCCTAAGTATTATATTTCTATTTATTGGTTATTTTTATCTTAAATAATGTTAGGTCTACCTACTAACATTCTGTGAATCACATTATAAGTCCTTTATCAAAAATATAGTGGAATGTTATATAGAATATATGGTAGCCAATTACCACCAAATTCATTATAACCTTTCCAATCTTTAAGTAGTGTTCACTAAACCATGATAAAACCTCTTGAAATAAACTCACTAAAATGAATATTTGGGGTGAAATTAGGAAGATTTATTGGTTTTATGGTCTATTATCACGATATCAAAGTTGACTATGAGAAAACTAGGGAAATAATCGATATTAAACCTCCTTGAAACATATGAGATTTGAGAGGACTTAAAGGAAACTTCACCTACATCATGAATTTCATTGTAAACAACATTATAAAATGTCCCCTCTTTAAAAAAATAATGAATAAATGGGAAACCTATCAATGAGATGCGTATTTATAGAGGTATTTTGATGATCTAATATAATATATATTTTTCCACTAGTTTTGATACCACCTATGGAGTGGTATCCCCATATTCTCTATATGAAAACTATGAATCAATCTATGAGTTCCCTCCTTTCCTAGAAAAGTAATATAGGCAAGGAAAATAGTATATACTATCTCAATAGAACAATTTTAGAAGCTTGAAGTTTGTACACAAACATTGAGAAAAATTGACATGTATTCATGTTTTTGATGTAAAATTTGTGACACTATATGTAGCATCTTGTGATCAACTTGATCTTCACATATATACACTCAAATATAACCTTATCCATCCTATGTTAAAGGGGTGATTAAAAAATGGGCTATCATTTTACATCAATTTGACATCTATTTTTATCCAAAAAGTGTTCAAATGAAAATAATTATATAAAGTCTCATACCCTCCTAGACCTTTAATTTCGGTTTTCTATGAAATGGAGGCGTCTGTGGGGCGGTTACATAGAGGAAATGAGGATTCTTAGCTAAAATTTTAGTTATCATCATATGTTTTCTTATGATCACGTGTGTTGTTCCATGGTATATTTATTAGAGAGGAGGAGTTACAAAATTCTAGTGTGAATCACTATGATCACTTAGGTTATAGTGTAAGTATATTCTTTTCAACGTGGATCTTAATCCATGAGTTTTTTATGTTGTTTTAACTAGTTTAAAGGATTTGATTGTGGTTTGGGGCATTATATTGTGGTGTGAATAGTTATAGTTTAATATTATATAAATTCCATTTTTTGGATGTATTATTTTTGTTTGAGGTTCTTGGCCATAGGAATTTGTGGTTTTACCGTTTTTTGGATCTTTGTGCCATGGTTAAGGGTTATATACTATGAATAGTGTATAAGGTTTACCATGTTTATTATAGACGGTTAAGGTTTACATCATGAATATTGGGTATTCAAGAATTATGGAATGAAGTTAGCATTATCACCATGACCTTTCTTAGATACATCAAATTTATACAGTTTTATTCCTTTAGATTTGCGGAGTATTTTGTCGTGATTTCCAGGTTGTCCAACTATTACATCATTACACTACCTACTACAACTTGATGACTTGTTTTCTAATTTTAATTATAAATTCAGGTTCCCCCTAGAATTAAATTCAATTCCTTCATTGTAAAGACCCGTAAATTTCAGGGAAATTTTTTTCTTAAATTCTTTGGGATTTTACAAGTATGTAGTTTCTGACGGCGCCTGATTCTGAGGCCCGGTGTGCCCGGAATCAATTTCTAAAGTTTAGCTCGAGTACGTTCAGTGAACGAACGAACGGGGGTTTTTCTAAGTTGACAACATTATTGTGTTACAATTTTATTTCACTTCTAAGTGGTTTAATCCCATGTGTGGGAGTTGGGGTGGGACCCGCTTGATCCTAAACTCCTTTTGTTAGGATATTAGTGAGGTGGGGCCCACACTAGCCCCACCCCTTCAAATTCCCTAACTCCTATAAACCTCCCTTGTTTTAAATGTTGTGGGTTCTCCTCTTCCACAATAATGTTGTCAAATTAGCACACCATTAATTTTGAAAACTCAAGATTAATTAAGTGAATTCAACTTTTGTAAATTTGAAAAGTTTGGAATGTGTTAATAAAATAAGGAAGGTCTTATTTTATTTGGGGTTGTTTTAGTTGTGTGAGGATATTTGGAGAGAATTCTCTAAGTCTTGGAGAAATCCATCATCTTCGTTGAAGAATGTCAAGACCTCGACGAAGAACGCCGTCACCGCAAGGAGTGATCGACGTACGACTTTTGTCATCGTTGTTGAGGTAGGGATGGTTTCATCTTTCAAGTATTATTTTGACGTTCTTCGTTATTTATTGGATGTTTTTTATCAATATAACCGGAGGAGGTTGGACCGCACAAACACGTCCGACCCTCCTCCCCTTTTGTTGTTGATCTTCATTTTGGTTTGGAATGGAGGTGACGCGGTGCCGTTGCACCACATGGGAACGAGAGAACCACGACCGGAGTGGGCCACGACGTAGGAGCGCGGCGCCGCCGCGCCGCGCCGGTGAAGCTGAAGGAGGCCGCGACCAAGAGCAGGCCGCGGCGGAGGGGCGTGGCGCCGTCGCGCGGCGCCGGACGAGCAAGAGCTGCAGCCCTTTGGCCGCGGCGATTCAGCAAGGGGGCGGCCGGACACCGCCGGCCGCTGGCGCATCAGGAGGCGGGACCCACGGGGGTCCCATGCAGCTCATCGGCCAACCAAAACGCTCAACCGTTACCAAGAAGACCAGGGGTTTGAAACCCCCGATGGTCAGCTAGGGCGAACCCCACAGGGTTTTTCCATTTTGGAAATCAAGGGGCAATGCTTTCCCCCATTCTGCGTCCACTTGTGCTGGGTCGGACCACCCACGCCGGGCCGGGCCGCCCGCGCCGGGCCGGACCCCTGCGACGGGCCGGGCCGCGCCAACCGGGCTGGGCCACGCCCAACCGGGCCGGAACCAGAATCGGGTTGGGTCGACTCGGTTCGGGCCGACCCCAGGGGGGGGGGGGGGGTATTGGAACGGGTCAGATTGGGCCCAAACCCCCTGTTTATGGACATATCCATTCTAACGCCCATAACATGGGATACAGACCTCCGATCGATGCACCGTAAGTTGCGTTGAGATCCTTGGATCGAGACGGTTGTTTAGTTATATTACACCCAAGGTTTTGGAGAACTTGGGGTACGTCCGGGTTGGTTCGAACACGAAACCAACCGAGCTCTCGGAGCGGAAACGCTTATAACTTGAGCTCCGGACGTCCGATTGACGTGATGTCGACTTTTTTGGATTCCTTTTGGTGAGACGGATCTTTTGGTATACTTCATATGAGTTTTAGACACAGTTGGAGTATGGCCGGGTTGGATTGTACCCGAAATCCAACTTGGCCCCTAGAACGGAAAAGCCGATAACTTTCAGACCGGACGTCCGTTTGATGAACTGTCAGCATCGTTGGTAATCATGTTGAGAAACGATCCCTAAGAGTATAACCTATGAGAGTTTGATGTATAGTTGTGATACGGTCGGGTTGGTTCGTACACAAAACCAACCGGGCTCCTGGGATAAAAAGGCTAATAACACGCAGACCGGGTGTCCGATTGACGCGCCGTCTGTTGTGTTGAGTTTCCTATGATGTGACAGACATTTGGGGCACTTATTAATAGAACCTTGTGATACTTGGAGTATCGGCTAGTAGCTCATGGAGTGGACCCTCCCGGTGACGACCTAGCAGAGTGTAGAGACCTAGTAGCTGGCTGAGACTTGATGACTGCTGATCGATCGACTCAGAGTGATTCAGATAGCCCAGTGGGGTGCACTTGGTTGTAGCGGCAGACCCACGACGGAGGAGTGCTTGGTTATAGCGGCAGACCCGCGGTACTCTACAGAAGGAGTACCTCTGTAGGCTATGAGGGGGTGCGCTTGGTTATAGCGGCAGACCCATGGTGGGAAGCGCTTGGTTGTAGCAGCAGGCCCACAGTACTCGACAGGTGAAGTACTTCAGCAGTCTAAGGTTAGTGAGTAGCGCCTCGGAGTCGTGACAAGGCTACTGTACTCGACAGAGGAGGAGTTCTCCAGCAGTTGTGGTTTAGATATCTTTAATGAAAATCCTGGTTGATCTGAGTCAATGACCTTTGTGTTTTCCTCATGATTGAGATGGGCTACTTGATAACTTATGTATATGTATGGGCATATACTTAAGTAGTGGTTATCCATCGACTTCATATCTGTGTGATACCTCATGGCTGAAATGGGATACTTGACAACTTAGGTATAAGTATGGGCTTATACCTAAGTAAGGGTTATCTTTTGAGAACTTTCTTTGTGATTATCCTTGTTAGATTTAGTGAGACCTTGAGGGTCTTGGGGTCCCTACTGAGTATCGTATACTCACCCCTGCACGGGCTATGCCCGCACCTCGTTGTGTTGGATACAGACGACGGACAACACTAATTGTGGTTGAGTCTTGTAGAGCTGGATGGTACCCGGAGGTGGATTTCATGACGAGACGGTACTCGGAGGTGGACTTCACGACGAGACGGTACCTGGAGGTGACAGATGGAAGTAGAGAGTTGAGGTGGCCATATGTACCTACCCTTTAGGTAGGAACTCTGGAGGATGATTCAGGAGCAGCTCCACACCTTCCTGCTGTTTTGTCTTTTCCTTGTACTTTACTGTTGGGCTTGTATTCCAGCCCCTTTTTACTTTCAACACACTTGTTATACTTCTTGCTTAGTGTTTTTCTTCTGCTTGTACTCTGGTTGCGTGTGTGTTTACATTTCATAAAGGCAATGCCTTCCCTTTTATCGGGATTTACACCTTTGGTGCTAGTCTCCAGCCCCTGGGCTATGGAAGGTGGGCTTGGGGTAGTCACGGCACGGGCCCCGAGGATGGGTCATGACATTCATCTTCCTACAAAACCTAGATATTCTTTGGCTAGGTTTTGGGTGCTCTTGGCCATCCCTTAGCGGATTTTATCCTTTAGTTTTGATTGATCAATGACTTATGATCCAATGTGATTTCTTCTCCTATATTCATATATTCTTTATTTTTTTACATATTGAGAAGGAAATGACAATGCTTTTGATTTGGTTTTAGTGGTGTTTGGATGTGGTCATGATGGGGGAATGGATATGATTTGGTTCTATGGTATATTCCTTTGAGTTTAGTGGGGTTAAATCAATAATTCTTTCACATTATTTCAATAAAATTATTTATGAATCATTTGATATAGGGGATTTAAGAATTATTCTTTTTTATTCATCTATAAATTTGGAATTATCATGATTTTTTTCATTGGATAGATGGTCAATATTATCCTAATGAATGTAATAAACTAATTAAAGAAAATTAGAGGGAATATGTGTTTTTTATTGTAACAAACTGACTTGGGATGCCACTCGAAGCAATACCTGACCCGTATCTCCACTAGGCCCAAAGTTACTTCCCAATACCCATAGGATAGAAACTAGTTCCTAGGAATTTAATAACATACTATTAAGAATGATTTCACTCCCAAATTAGAGTTAAATACAAAAAATCAATGAATAATAACTAGACATGGATAGTCCATACTTTGGATTCCCATGAAAAATCATATAAATAGAATAAGATAAATAAACAAAATTAAATGAGTCATAATTAGTGATATAAATTTATCTAATTTATATATACATACAATAAAATACAAAAAAATACAACTGAAAAACATAAATAAAATACTATAGAATCCAAATAAAATATACACCAAGCTGATTTGGTCGATACAACATCCCTGACCAAAACAAAATAAAAGAACCAAAATCACCAGACCTCCTACATGTAACCTTAGGTTTCTTTCCACATACCCACTCATCTATTGACAACCATGAAAGATATGAAAAATCCAAACATAAATCCTATAACCTTCAATATATAGAAATGAGCTTTATAGCCTAGTAGTTCATAACCCATTGAGTCTATGAAATTTCTTATATAAATAAATTCATAAATGTGAGTTTGAAAATATAACTAGAAAATAGGTATTTAAAACATAATCACATGAAAAAAACATCAAGTCTAAATCTATTTTTATAAACATTCATTTTATTTTATTTAAATGAAAATAATCACATTGAAATATTTTCTTTGTCCTAAACCATTTTTATCCAAATACCCATTTTAAAATCCACTTTGAAAACCCCAAATGAGAGCCTTTAATTTAAAATGGTTTCCCACACAACTTTGAAAACCATTTAAAATTAAACATAAAACATGAAGGTTAAATCATGATACAAAGTAGGCACCACATTTTAAGAGAAAAATAATGATAGTAAATAAGATGAAGGGTGATACAAAAATATAAGCAAGTGGTAAAAGACAATAAAGCAAAAGGAAATAATATCATAAATAAAACACCAATAAATAAATAAATTCCATGGGATATACCCTTAGTCTTAATGTGATATGATCTAAGATTTACCAAACTAAAGTAAAAATAACTATCAGCCTCTGTTATCTCTACCCAACACAAGCCATATGAATAGATTGCATCGACATCATTGGGATAACACTCCCTACCTAGTATTATTTCATGAAAAAGATGACACCAATGGAATACATACAAAATAGTTTAGTATAAATATAGGCCTTCCATTAAGTTTACTCGGATACCATGAAAAAATGGTGGTTAGTGAGAAAATAAGACAAGATCAATAATATAACAGAATCAATAACTCTCCCTCACCTCCAATGCCGCCACATATAACAACTACATTTTCAAAATTATACACACATCTTATAAATAAAAAACCCACCACCAGTTAAAGAAACAAGGGTAAATCAATGAGGATCTCTCACAAGATAAACCATTTAACTCATAGAGTTCTAAATGGGCCTTTAAGGTC
Source organism: Viscum album (assembly GCA_963277665.1). Taxonomy (NCBI): domain Eukaryota; kingdom Viridiplantae; phylum Streptophyta; class Magnoliopsida; order Santalales; family Viscaceae; genus Viscum; species Viscum album. The sequence continues at coordinate 1,331,188,723 of OY728156.1, forward strand.
ACACAAACCATTTGAAATATTTTCTTTAAAACACTTCTTTAAAATGACCATTGAAAAAAAACACACCCCTTAAATTCAAAGATACAATTTAAAATATAGATGAATAAATTTATTGCACCAAAAATACATTTAAAACCCTTATAGTAATTTCAATTTTTTTTGGAATATTAAAACATTTATGTTGAAAAACAAGACATGAAATCTATAAGGTAAACCTATTATACCTAGCCCTATAATTCAAAGAAAAAATTTAGAAACACCACATTTATATTACAAATAGTCATAATTTTGATAAAAATATATTTATAAAAATAAATCATACTTTTAATTCTAAAATAAAACAATTTCATAGAAATATAAACCTTGAAGAAATGAAAATCATTATGAAATAAACTGAAATGTGTCGCCTTCAGCGGTGAACTCCTAAATGAGTAAGGTGACATTTCTTACTAGACCTAGACATAAAAATCCCAAAATATTAGATAAACATATAAATCAACAAAAATTTCCAATAGGGTTATAATAAATGATATTAAATGGAATAAACCAAAAAGAGGAGAAATGAGGATACCTTACCTTAAGATTTAGTTGATAAATCACTAAGAATCCATCAAAATCTCATTATAGAGAGAGAGGAGAGGGAGAAGAAAGAATAGGTAATGTTCCTTGTATTTTGGGTAAAAAGTGGTAAAAAATGGAGATCCCCTAATTAAAAATAATAGGAAATGAAAAAAAATTCCCAAACCCTAGCAGTCCACTTGGTTTACTCACACGATTTAACAAACCGTGTGGTGATTGTGCTATATCCACTGTTAAAAAATAAACAGGCCATATGGTTTGAATTGAATGGTTTATAAAACTATGCACCAAACTATATATCCCTATAAAAGCTTCAAAATATAATAAAAAACCTTATAACACACACAAAATCAAGGGAATAAACTAAATAGTAATAATATGAATAAAGTGACATTGGGGGAGTCACAATTCTCTCCACAATGTCACTTTATTTCCCTAGAAAGTCCTCAGTCAAAAATACAAGGCATCAAAAATCTAAAGTTCCCACACCCATTTAAGTGGTGGGATGGACGAGTTAAGACTCAGATAAGGCCAAAGTAATGAGAACCACTCAACATGATCTGACCATGAAAACACCCCTCCAAATTCCTCAAAATGATTGAACTGATCATCCTAAAAGATTCTTGAAATATCCAAGCAAAATTGAAACACAACCCTTAATCTATAAATACTATGAATAAGAGTAGACCTATCATAGGATATCAACCCTTTAAAATTTATCTAACATGGTATAACTAAAGGAAACCATAATGATGTGTGGTATACATTATATATGCGTTTTTCTTTTTTACTTCTCATGTACCGCCAACTGAATCATGAAACCTTACCAATTCCCATATGAGGTTTTGGGTTCTGTGTTTTACACCAATATGTTGGTTATAAATTGAATCGATGGGTGGATACTCTTTCTTCCCCACTCCATCTTATAGACATAGTATATACTACGATGGCCTAATATTATGATGCACATGCTATGATGACCATATTTTTTTTGATTATGCGATGTCCTTGGGTGTAGATGAATGGTGGGGTATATTCATGGAAGGAGGAGGGTATGAAGTTGTTTTCCTTCATGTTAATGTTACCTTAATACAATAAGGATGTTATGTGTAGTTGTGATGGGGAGGTATGACATGTGGAAATGATTGTGGTTTGATATGGATATGGTATATGGAATGTTGAAAAGGATATACAGTTGAATTATGATGTGGATGTGTACATATGAAGAAGATTAAATCACTAGTACATAAGCTATTGGGGTGTAAGAGTGAATAGTTATGTGGAGAAGTTGTTAAGGGGTACCTTCTTGATATATTATTATCATAATATGTTACTATACTTGGATATAATAGCGGGTGATTGATTCTTGGTGTGGATGGCTAATAGTTGACATGGTATAAGTAATGATTTGGTTCTGCTATTTATTCACTATGCTATAAATATGTTTTTCTCACATTTAAACTAGATATTTTTAGGAAGGATCCTATTAAGTATACTAGTATGATCAACCCTATATATGAGTGTGTGTGTTTATAGGTTTCCAAGAGGGATTTGGTGATCGAGATGGGCCTTTTTAGCTCATGGAGATTTTGATCAGTATAGGTGTCATGGATATAGGATTTGAATTTGGTATTTTATTTTGGTGGTTTTTATTTATGTGTGACAATACATGCATTTGATATTGGGTTTTATTTTATATTATATAGAGTTTATCAATGTTTTATCTTGTGTTATCGATATTTATAAGGTCAATACATCCCATGTGTGTGTTACTATACCCTCAGTGAAAATTGCTAACTCATTGCCTATTGAAGGTAGTTTTCAAGGGTCACTATAAACTTCATTGCTATCCTAAGAAGGGTATATATGGGGAAGATTATGACAGAGTGGCATTAGTCCATTAGTTGAGAGTTGGAATAGAGTTTTAATCTAGAAACTGGTGAGGACTTAATGAGTTTTTCATGGGAATGGTATTAATCAGGCTTATCATGTGATATAGAAAATGAGACTGGTTAAGACATAAAAATTTAAGGCCTCATATGATCTGATGTGAGGAAATTAAACTTACTAGATGTTCTTAGTGATATTATAATAATTGTGGAATAGAGACAAAGGTGTGGTACATAAATCATTCTTATTTATTCTTATGATTGAATTGAGTACATTTCTAGGGAAATAAAAATAAATTTAATTAAATTTAATCTTAAATGAATTCTAGGATTTCTAGCTTAAGTGTTTATTCTTACATGTTACAAAGATTGTTGGTAGGAATCATATGTGTGTGTTTCATATTAGGGATGTGTATCAGGATGCTCCAATCAACCATAGGAGGTTTAAACTAGTAGAGGGGGATGATTCTTGGAGGGATACACTGAATGATTTTCAACATCATAGCTTTTTGGTGTATGAGGGGAAAATATCTGATCAAAAGACAAAGTAATGGTTGGAGGTTCTAGAGATTTATTTTAGTATGATATTTCCATGAAAGTAGAATTTGACTCCATTAGTCATCAATTTGTTGAGGGGTGATTCTCATTATTTGTGTATTTTTTTTATCAGTGATAGAGAGGAGTAAACTATTTTATGGGATAATTTTTAAAGTAGTTTCAAGTTGAGTTTCTGTCTTTAAGGATAAAGGAAGTTAGGAAGTTATAGTTACTCTCTCTTCAGTAGGGGGATCTTGATAATATGGGAGATAAGGGTCTATTTTATGAACCTTCTTTTCATTTTTTTTGAAATCTTCTACCAGATGAGTATGCTAGATCATGAAATTTTGAGGAGCCTTTGTGCCCCTAGATCCTATTCTAGGCCACCCTATTTATATTTATGATATATTTTTAGATATTGGATAAGGTAGAAGTGATAGATAAGTTGCATTTATAGAACATATCTCCTCAATAGGTAAGTAATTAGAGATTCCTAGGAAGTAAGTAAGTTGATGGAGGCTCTCATAAGTTTGGGAAGTCAAGGTTATGACCAATAGAGAGTTAGAATTTGTTTTCTTATTCCCACTTATTTGAAGTTATATGTTCTTAGGATTTTACTAGGAGTTCTATTCCAATTTGGTTTATTGGTGGAGGTCATAGATGTATATATTTCCCATGTCTAACCATTATTTATGGATAGCATGATAAATACAATTAGTTTCCCATGAAACCTCATAAATAGTTTTGTTTGAGGTCTTATCACTAACAAAAACATAGTTAATAGGATTTTAGAAGAAAATAGGGTATGAGGTAGGTAGAGAATATCCCCAAAATGTTCCTTATTCTCAAGGTCACAGGGATGATCATGGTCATGGAAGTGGTCACCATAAGGTCCAACGAGGCAGAGTATTAGGGTGTGGTTAGTTTAATTACATCAAGTTTCTAGCACCAAGCAAGCCATAAATAATTTGAGGTTCTATTTATTTATATTCTACCATGTATTATGAAATTTTTTAATTTAGTACCTTCACACTCCATCATTACACCTACCCTAGTCCAAACTCAAAGACATAAGGTCAAGAGGCTTATAGTTCCCTTGGTATTATCTATACTAGTTAGAGGATATTATGATTTTATTGAGGTGTTTCAAGTTCAAAAGTTGATGAGGTGGAATAATTGGTTATTGGTGGATCTCTTCTTACTTTATATATAGCCATATTATGTTAATATTGGTATGGATTTTCTATACTAATTTTGTGCCTATATTGATTTCATCTTGAGGAAGGTTTTTTTTCTTATCATAAAAGGCAATCACATGGTTTTCATTGGCTAGAAAGACCATTAAAAGGGTTTTAGACTCATGAAAATATTATCTTATTTGTTAGAAGATATTATATTGGTATTGGAATAGGTTTATGTAATGGTGTTCCTAATAGTTATTGAGGAGTTTCTTGATGTTTTTCTTGAAGAGTCTGTGACACTACTTCCTTAACATGATATCAAGTTTGAGATAGATTTGAATGAATCCTTCAGTGTTTTAGGGTCCTTGAATTTAGATTAATGATTTTTTGTAGAAGGGTTTTATATGGACCAGTGTATTAAAATTTGGTTCCCCAATATTGTTCTTCAAAAAATAATATAATATTTTTAGGTTGTGTAAACATTATTGATGATTGAACTAGGTTATAGTGAAGAAAAATTATTCTTTTACAAGGATAAATGATATGTTAAACCCATTGAAGGGATCTAGTTGGTTCTTAAAGACTGGTCTACAGTCTAGGTATTATAAGATGAGGGTGAAGGAGGAAGAGATCCTAAACACTTATTTCATGTGTTGTTAAGGACACTTTGAGTTCATGGTTATATCATCCATTGTCTTTAATAACCTATATATTTTTATAGACTTGATAATTAAGTTTTCTATAAGTCCATGGATCAGTTTTTGGTCATTTTCATTAATTAAATCCTCTTGTATTTTAGGTTTTAGGAGGATCATTCTGAGCATATGCGAGCTGTTTTAGAGGTTCTTTGATAATATCAACTATAAGGGAAGTTATTAAAGTGAAAGTTATAGATCCTATGGGTGAATTTAATTAATAATTTTGAGTCTCATTAGGGAGTATATATGGATCCATTGATGATAGCGGTAGTTATTTCTTGATTGATTCCCTAGAATACTGTAGAGGTTTATAAATTCCTTGTTATTACAGGTTATTACATGAGGTTCATGCCTGATTTATATTGAAATTATCCTTATCTAATTTCTCTAATTAGGAAGGATTAAGAATTTATATAGATTGATCTATGTTAAGAATATTTTAAATACGTAAAGTAGATACTAACCAGTACTCATATCCTTCAACTAATTGAGGAAGGGGTCAAGTTTGATGTTTTATATGATTATTATTACCTTATATTGGGGTGTGTTTTGATACAGTAAATAGTAGTGATCAACTAAGAGTCTTCTTCATGAGTTTAACTATACTACCCATGATCTTGAGTTATAAATAGTTGTGTTTTCTCTAAATCTTCAATGAAATTACTCATTGATGAGTAATTTATGGTGTTCACTGATTAGGATATCTTGAGGTATGTTTTCTCTTAGTGATATTTGAATATGAATTAGTAGTGGCTGATGAAGTTCTTGTATAAATATGACTTCAAGATCTCCAATAAACTAAAAAGAGGGAATGCTGTTGCTAATGTATTGAGTAGGAAGTCTTTCTATGGTGATATTCATGAGTCTAAATATATATAGAGGGAAAAGGAAGAGGTTGTAGCTTTACATCCTAATATAGGGGAATCTAGTTGGAGTGGTTTCCTATATTAGATGACCATACAGTCACCCTTGATGCAACAGGTGGAATAATATCATTTTGAAAACCTTGTTGTGGAAATTTGATGTGATTTTATTGTCTGTGGTGATGCTCCTGAGGGATGGTTGGAAGATGATCAATATCATCTATTGTTTTTGGGGATTCTATTTGATTCTTCAGTGGTTTGTGATATGGTTCTTCATGAGTTTAATAGCTCACCCAAATAGTATTTCCTGGTATATCCAAGATGTATCATGTATTGAGGAGCTAGTTTTAGTGGCTTAGTGGTTTGATATATCCATTCGATATTACCAAGCGTAAGATAGAGGACATTTTGATGGATTTCATTATTATATTTCCTTGAGATTAGGTAATGAATGATGAAATATGGGTGATTGTTGAGTAACTAACAAATATAACTCATTTCTTAGAGATTAAGGAGTTGGGTGCAATGAATTATTTGGTGAATAAACATGTAGAGTAAATTGTGTGGCCACATGAGGTTATAAGTATGATAATATCTCATCATGATCCTTGTTTTACCTCATGAATATGGAATGGATTTTAATATACTTTTATCTCCTTGTTATGCCTTAACAATGTGTTTCATTCATATATATATGACCAGATAGAGTGTATTATTTAGTAATTGGAGGACATGTTGTGTGTATGTGTTCTGGGTTTTGGTGGTTCATAGGTATAACATCTATCTTTAGATGAGTTTTCTTATACCAATGTTTATCATCCATCAATTAAAATGTTTCTATCTAAGGAATTGAATGGAAACCTTTTATATTTTTTCTATGTTGGACTAAGGTTGAGAAATAAAAAAATCCTTGAACTAGATTTGGTGTAGATAATATAAAAAGGTTCAGTTGATTTATGAGTGTATTAAGGTTGATCTATATCATCAGTATTCATATAAAAATTACAGTAGGAGACCTATATAGTTTGATAAAGGAAATAATGTGCTCCTAAAGGTTTCTCCTTATTATGGGAATTAGAGGTTTGGTTATGGGAGAAAGTTATCTCCTCATTTTATTGGACCTTTCATGGTTCTGAAGTGTGTTTACAAGTTTTCATATCAATTGGAACTTCCTTTAAAGATGGAATAAATCTAAAATATCTTCTATATGTATCAACTTCATTGGTACCTTCATGATGAATCTCATGTCATTTATTAGAGAGAGTGAATATTAATAAGAATGTGTTGTTCATGTAACTAAACATTGAGATTATGGATCATCAAGATAAGTCACTACATGGGAATACCATTCCCTTGGTTCATTTCTTATGGAGATACAATGTCTTAGAGGAACATACATGGGAATGTGAGTTGTATATGCATGCTCAATATCGAGATAATTTTTTATTCTTGTTTTTTATATGATTTTGAGATGTTTAAGGATTATCTAATTGATTTATGCTATTATGAATGAATTTATTCCCACTGGTGTGCTGTGTTATGATTTTATTAATGATGAGACTCCAATTTGATAAGTATCTTAAAAAGTGTTTTTTTTGTGATTTTTTCTTTATCTTTTAATATTTGGTTTTGATTATCAAGGATGATAATTATTTGAGAGGTATTTAATGTAAAGCCTTGAAAAATGATGGAACCTTTGTGATTTTTAGGTGATGGAGGTGTCAGGTGGGAGGTTAAGTAGAGAAAATGAGGAGTCTTGGGTGAAGTTTCAACTGTCATCATAGGTTGCAGTATGATCATGTGTATTGAACCACTATTGGTTTCCTAGATAGGAGGGGCTATATACGTTTGGTGCATTAAATTGAAATCACCTAAGTTAGAATGTGTAAATATTATTTGCAATGTGAGGATTAGGATGTGAGTTTTTGGTTCTATCCTATTCACCTGTTAGGTTTCAATTGATGCATGGGGTGTGAAGAGTTTTCAGAAAATCTTATATATATATTATATTGAACCATGGGTATAGTATTACACTATGAGGATCTTGGCTATAGGAATTCAGGGTTATCCATTTTTGGGATCATTATTACATGGTAAAAGGAATTACACCAATATTATCATCTTAGGTTTATCGAGATTTAGAGAGAAGGCCAAGGTTTGTACAATGCATATCTAATATTCAAGAAATGTGGCATGAATACCTAGTTGAATCATGACCTTCATTTTTTTCATCAAATTTAGAAAGTATGACTCTCTGAGATTTGGGGTGGATCATGTTATGATTTCTAGATCAGTCCGCCATTACGGAATGACCACACCCATTGAGATTTGATTTTTTTTTCTAGTTTTAAATATAAATTCTAGTTTCCCTAAAATTATCTTATGTTCCTTCAAATTACTCCCAAATATATATTTCCTTTGGCACAATTTTAAGTTATATCAGTCATCCCTTAATGTGTTTTATCCCTTGATTTTGATTGATTACCCCCTTTTGATCAAATATGATTTATTCTTTTCTTTTCCTATATTATGTTTTTATTCCATCTTGAGTATTCGATGAAATTGGTTTTGATTCTATTTCAGTGTTTTTTTTGTTTTGGTTTTGATAGGGTAATTGATATGATTATATTCTAGATTCCTTTGAGTTTAGTGGGGCCATATATCTAATTCTTCTTTATTCCTCCATTGTGTTCTTTGAAACATTGATTAAGGTAGGGGATTCAAGACTTCTACTTTATGTATGAATTTAGATTTTTCATTATTATTTTTTCATTAGATAGATGGTTAAGATTAACTGAATGAAGATAATTAATTGGTTAAAATATATTAAAGAGAAAATATATTTCACATGATCATTATATTACTTATATATTATTTTTAGAGTGATTTATTATAATAGTTTGATAGCTGAAACTGTGAAAACTTTTTTTCCTATTATTTTAATGCTTTATCTTGAATTAAATATGGTAAAAAAATGGATATGGTGAAAATATAGACTCATTGATGTTCTAGTTTTTTATATGGGTGTAAATGAATATAGAATCATAATTAAAGATGATTTTTTAATGTGATTCAAAACTAAAATTATTGTTTCTTATTACCATATTGATGTGTTTGTTATTTTAGTGGTTAGAGTGGTCTTGGTTGTGGGTTGTTATGGTTAGAATTGTTTAATGGATGGATATGGATATGGTGGTGGAGTTTGGGATGATATTCTTATATTTTTTGGATGGTTTTTAATGTTAAGGAAGTGTTAGATATGTTTTGGTGGTTTTTGGATGGTATTGTGAAGTATTCATGTGTTTTAGAGGGGAGGTTGATTTGATTATGTTAAAGTGGCCCAAAAACATGGTTTGATGTAGAATTAAATAAAATAATGGATGAATTAGTGAATCAGGTAATTAGTATGGTTTCTGATTAAATGAATAAAGTTTTAGAATTAATAAATAGCCTCATTTTTAAATGGAATATGGTAAATGGGGTTGTAAATAAGGAAGTGGACGTGGTTAAATGAAATTAATATAGCATAAAATTAATGTAAGTTAATGAAAGTAACGTAGAAGTTATTGGTAAATTCATAAATAAATATGTATGTGATAAAATTGTAAGTTATGATTAATGTGAATCAATTCATGGAAATTGTGTGGTTGGATTATGATGTGATTAGTTATAATTTTTTTCAATGGTGTGAGGTGGTCGAAATGATGTGGTTATGGTAGGTTGTAGTAATGAATACAAATCTGTTTGTGACTCAACATTTAGGTTGTGCTAAGTGGTCTACTATATATTTTTATTTTCCTTATTATTTCTTACACACTACTACTCGATTCAAGTAACCTTATGGATGCCCATATGAGGTTTTGGATTCTAAGTATTTTTCCTAATATCTAGGTTGTAAATAGAATGGATGGATGGATAATCCTTCTTCCTCACTCTATTTTCCAGATGTATCATGGTATATGATGTCCTATATTTAATATACATGGGATATGATGGACATAGGTCATTGTGTTTATGTGATTTCTTGGGTGGATTCATGGTGGGGGTGACTATAGAAGGAGGAGGAAATAAGGTTAATGTCCTTCATGTTCAATTTACCCTACTCTGATGAGGATGTTATGTGCAGTTGTGGTGGGGTGTTATGTCATGTGTAAGTGACTATGGTATTATTTGGTTGTTGTATATGATATATGGATATGGATATTTAGTTGTAGTGTGATGTAGATATGCACATATAGGGAGGATGAGAGCACCATGATGCATGTCGTTGGGGCATGAGAGTGACTAGTTTTGCCGGGAAGTGGTTGTGGGGTACCTTATTGATATATGATTCTAATACTACATTGTTATACTTGGATGCATTATAGGGTGAGTGAGCCTTGGTGAGGTTGGGAGATAGTTGACCTGGTATATGTAATGAGTTGGTTCTATTGTTTATTTACCAGGGTATTAGTATGATTATTCTACATTTTCATGGGAGGTTTTTGGGGCGGATCCTACTAAATATACATGTATTCTCCCCCTATATATTTGTTTATTTGTGTGTGTGTGTGTGTTTAAAAGTTTCTAGGAGGGAGATGGTTATCAGGATGATCATTACTAACTTGTGGATATTATGATATATATTAGTGTAAAAACCATAGGAGTTGCATTAAGTATTTTATTTTGGTAACTTTTATTTATGTATGACTTTACATGAATTTAGGATTGGGTTTTATTGTATATTATATGGATTTTATTGTTGGTTTATCATATTTTCTTGGTATTTATGAGGGTTATTCGTCCCATGTGTTTGTTTCTATACCCATAGTGCTAGTCTCCAACCTATGGCTGATTTGATGTGGGATTTAGGGATCACCCATGTCTTTAATGTTGTCCTAGGAGGGTTATCAGTTGGGGTGGGTTGTGACAATTGAAATATTTTCTAGAAGCACACCCTTTCTTAGAGGTGTCACTTATAGACATAAAACTCCTCGATGAATAGGTTTTCTCTATCCATGAAACTACACAAAAATGGGAAATATATTTTGATGGCCCTTCCCAAAGTCTAACTAGGGAAAAAATAGAGGACCCAAAACTCAATCATGTTAGCTTAAGTATTGCCCTTATTTTTCTAATAAAAACAAATTTCCCCGTTCTACCATCATGTTATAGGGATTTACTAATAATAAGGTAAAGAGTTAGTCTCTAATTATAGGTTTGGAGTTGGTATTGTAGATGCCATTTTTTATTAAACATTAAAATTGATTTATAACTAGTAATCAAGAAAATCAATGGTGACTATTCCATCAATAAAGAAGAGTTCATACCCCTACTTGATTATGTTTATGAGTTTATGTTATAATGTTATTCAAAAATTATGGTTCCTCACATTACACACTCCCACAATGCCTAAGTGAATGAAATGAATAATTGATATACTTCTATTATAGATCCAAATCAAGACAAGGCAATTATCTGCATTATAAACTAAAGCATGGTATTTAAATTTATTAGATCGATATCGAGGAAATCAATTAAATTTATACCACTATAAATCACAGTGAGTCCCAATCTCCATCAATAGATACAATAACCATCTAGATATCTCCCATACTTGAGTATAATCAGATTGGGGCTCTTCCATAAGATCAAACCATAAATGAAAAAAATCTATAAATGAGAAATGAATTTAATATTTTATTATGATCCAAATTACTAGAAAGTTCTCTACAAATAGGTCTTTTATGGAGTCCTACTCATATTCATTTAATGAGGAGAGATTCTGATAATCATGAAAGAGGTCCATGCTAATGCTTGTAGTGTCCATCAAACTAGGACCAAGATATCTCACCAGATTAGGAGACTTGGATATTTCTTTCCATCAATAATGAATGATTTTATGGAATTCACAAAATGGTATCACTATTATTATATATATACTAATTTCATTCATCAACCCTTGTATTTTATGCACATTACTAAATACTTATGAATATTTTTCAATTAGTTGATAGATGTCATGGATCCATACCCTCTAGCCAATATCAGGTAGTTTAAGTTCAATCATATTTTCATAAAATTATTCTATAAATGGACCAACGTTTTAACCTTTAAATAGGTTATAAAAAAGGTTGTGATCAAATTTGTGAAGTCCAATACTATCACCAAATTTGGAGTTCCATACACAATTCTGATGGAAAACGACACCAAATTTTACGCATCTAATCTAAAGAAGTTGTTTTTAGATTTCAGTATCTAGTCACATCACTAATACTACTACTATAAAGATAAAAACAGATAAATATAGATATTAATTTATAATTTTTCAAATATCCTACATAAAATTATAGAAAATTATAAAAATCATTGTCCTGAAAAAATCTTTCATTCTTTATGGGATTATCATAATACCACCCATACTTCAACATAAGAAACTTTGTATTCATTGGTGTATGGGAGGGAAGTATTCTTATCCATTTAAGTTAAATTTTCTTTACCTCACATATATATTTACAATAAACTAACTAAACATGAACAATAACAAGTTCATATAAATGAATTAAAGTGATTAAATGAGAAATGTTTTCACACATTTTATAACTTTTAAGTCTATCAAAATTGGTTCATGCAAGGGTTAAATAAGAAGGTCCACCTCCACTCATTTTTCCAAGGGTAATTAGTATTATCCTTTAAAATTACAATGATAACCATAAAGAAACCATTAAAGTTGGAATAATATTTTAAATGTCCTTATATAATACACAAGGTCTACTCAAATAAAGAATGATCTCTAATTACAATGGATGTAGAGTGAATCACTCCTCGCACTTATTCAAGGTTCCTCAAAAAATACTTTATATAAATAAATGAATGGTTTACTAGGTCCTCATACCATGCGAGGTGACCCAAGAATAACATACATAAATATTATATCATTATAGATGAATATTCAATATATATCACAATTATACATGCTCAAGGACTATAAAGGTTTAATGTATTTGGGGAAAATATACATAATAAAATTATTTCATAAAATATATCCAAAATATGTCATAAATATATTCATATTAGTACCCTTTTAGACATATCATACTTAGAACCTTCCAAAAAAACATGGGAAATGAAAACATATAAAAGGGTGATCTTAGATGCACAATAAGGGTAAACATGGGAGACATCAATCACAAGAGCATAAGTTGATTATAAGGGAATTATAACATAATCAAGCTCATGTTATAAACATAAAATATTCATAACCATAATATCTTGTATCATAAACTCCAAAATTAAACCATATCTAACCACATGACTAATAAGGCCCTCAAAGCAGTAATCATCATTCAAGGGTCTTAACATAGGCATGTGGCATTATAAGAATAAAAGATCATAATATTGTGAACATAGATATCCATAATCATGCACACTCATAATCTTGTGATCATAGATATATTAAATCATACTCACATATCAAAATTTGAACATAACCATTCACAATCATGTCCATGAATAATCTTGTGAGTATTTCCAGAAGCAACCATACTCATGCATCTAAATGAGAACATAGCTATAAAAAATCATGTTTATACTTGTAATTATCATATAATGATATATTTATATCACATTACCTAGTTTATTAGAGGGAAATAATTTACCCAACCATTACATAATCATAATATATTAATATATATGACACATGGTCGTAAAACATTAATCATATCATTATAGAAGAACCTGCAGAAAATAAATGGATTTTATAAAAATATCATCATCATAATCATAAAACATCTAGATAGAGAATAGGAATGGTATCACTGGATAATATCCGCAAAAAAAAATCAAAGGTAACATCAAAGGATGTTATCATATATGAAAAATTCTATTAAAAGGTCATTAGAATTTTTCTTGAGGAAAATACCATTTTCATTTTGATGTCACTTATTTAAAATATAATTTATTCCAAAATATTATAAGAAAAATTTAATTTGAAAATAAATATGGAATATTATAAATTAAGCTTCAAATAATTGAGTGGTCATGATGGTGTAAAATTTTATTAATGTTATAATCATTAAAAAAAATATATTCGCAACTTTGGTAAAAAGTACCTCATTCAAAAAATGACAATATTTTTTTGAAAAATTTTAAAGAAAGTAAAACATGGGTGAAAATGTCTTTAAAAAATAATTTGATCATATAAAAAACATTCTTAAAATATTTTAGTGAACAAAGATATAGAGGAGAAATATCCCCGACTAAAGGAGGAGAAATAAGGCTCACTTTTCTTAAAAACATTTTATGAACCATTTTGAGTACCAAAGAGAGGAAAATGGAACTAAAACATAAAAATTACCAAAAATAACCATAGGATAATAAAATTAAATGGGTTTATCAGAAAAGGATAATATATTTTCCCTCAATGGAAATTCAATCATAAACAATCCTGATTAAAATGAGATTGAAACATAAATCCCTTACTGAAGTTTCATCTTTCTTTATACACATTAAAATATCCTATATAATAAATATATATTTATTATAAATTTATTATTGAAACATATTCATATATAACTTACTATGAACTATTCCTTTAAAATTTCCAATTATCCATTTATTAATAATTCTTCCTTAAAATGGACATTTGGGTGAAAACGATCCATTTTCCTTGCATGTTTTAGTTATATGGTTATATAACTTGCAGCTTAGTCATGGTTTCTTCATCTAGGAAATATTAAAAATGACATAATTATCATATTTATTCATTATATACACTTTTATAAACAGTCACATAAATTTATGATGAAAAATGAATTACATTACTTTGTGGAGACGATAGTTCGTATGTACGCACGAGTGATGTTTCCATTTTTTGATGGATGAAATGAAATAAAGGTAAAATATAATTAAAATTTATATAATATTTATTATATTATTAATATTATATATATTCATTAAATATATCCTTATTACCATCCATTAAAGTGTAAATGAAAAACAAATTACATCACATCATAGAGGTGGTAGTCCACATGTATGCAAGAGCAAAGTTATTGTTTCGAAACAAATGAAAAATGAGATTGATAAAGGTTAATAAATAAATATAATAACATCTTAGTAAATTGGAAATATTTATGTTATTATATTTTAATGGTTAAAATAGAATTTAAGGAGGTAAAATAAGAAGTGAAAATAAAGATATCGGTTAAAATGATTAAATCCTCTATGAGAGACCTCCTTTTTATTTCTTCATAAGGATAATATGGATGGTATTTTTTAGAGACAATTACCTCCAAAACTTATATAAGGATGTTACTAAGAGGTTTTTTAGTGATTTTTTGATCTAAGTGGCTCAAGAAGGTGTGAATAATAGAGGACACTTGGAATTGATTAAAATATTTAAATATAATAAATTATTTTTCATGTTCAAGTGGAACCAAGTGACCATAATTTTGAATCTAAGATAGGTTAATTTTGAAAAAAAAACCAAAAAATAAAATTTAGATAGGTTTATGTGGCATTTTAAACCTTACCATTTGTTTTAACCCTTTTTGTTAACCAATTTTAACCTTAATTGTGGTAACAACATTTTCAATACTAAAAGGTTATAAATTTACTTATAAGGAAAAATTGGCTCAAAATGGTCAAGGGATGACATTTAAGACAATATACCACCCCATTAATCTTAAAATATTTTTAAATTATTTAGTAATATATTATTTAATATAAAATGCAATTAAATTCATTTTAATAACTATTCATATATTTTGAATTTAAAGAAATCAATATAGGTATGAAGTTTGAATATAAACTCTTTCACTATAAATTATCATTATTATTGACCATAAAATTCACATGACACCATAATTAATCTATAAAATATTAGTTTTGATGTTTTTCAAATAATTTACTTTTATTTTTCAACTACTTTTACAAGAACTATTTCAACATTGTGTAACCATTAAGGTAATTATACCATCAATAAAAATTAAAATAAATTAAAATCATAAAAAGAAATTAATTATGTTCAAAATAAAATTTTATATTAATTCATAAAATATTCTTATCCTTATGTGAACATATAAGAGAAATTAAAATCAAGATAATAACATTTTGGATTTTTCATTTACTTAAAATAATATAAAGGTACTTATCAAAGAATAATGGCTTCAAAATGATATATTTTTGAATATATTAAGTTTTTGGTTTAATTAAACCCATTCAATGAAATCTAGGAAAGTTTATGGATGATTTTAAATCCTTATTCTATAGTTTTAACCTTTTTTATCTCATTTTATCCTCTACTGTGGTGATCAATTTTACCATGGTTACTATTTATAATGGATAAAAATAAAAGGACCCTATTTAACAAAATTGAACTTCCTGATTCTAAATATGGAATACATTTTGAATATTAATTTCCTATAAGTGGTATAAATTTCTAGGTCATAGTGTATGAAAATAGTGACTGGGGGGGTGAATAGGCCTTTTAAAATTATTCTATCAAATAATAATTATCAAAGTTATAACAAAGTTAAATGTGAAGAGAAAATGAAAATAAATAATAAATAATGTTTTTATAGTGGTTAAAATCACCAAGATTCGAGTCCACTCTTTAATCTCTTCTTCTTGGTGAGGAGACTAGTATTTACTAGTACCACACTTTTGTTAGGGAGTGATAATCTGATTATAAACAGACCTACCTTTTACACACCTAGTGGTATAACCCCTAACTTTTTAAGTAGTCACAACCCACCTTCCTTTTATCTCAGAGGAATAACCCCGAATTCCTTTTATATGGAAGGAATAACCCAGTATTATAGATTTTTTATGGAAAAATCATAAACCAAACTCTAGAGTACAAATAGAGAGAAGGAAGAAATACACTAATGAAATATTGAACGAAATTAGAAAAACATTGGAGCAAATGATGTTGAAATTCGATGCAGCTCAAGATATTTAATCACTTCGGTAATGGACGATGAAAATGATTAATTCCATTATGAATGAGGCAATGGGACAATAGTCATATTCCAGATGTAATACTTCTCCAAGCTTGTATGAAAGTTGTATTTTTTGTTTATGTAATTCTCTCAATTATCATAGTTAATATTGTAAAAATAATATTTATTGATATTATTTTATCACGGTTTGATGATTAAAATTTTCAATGGATGATCGCATCATTAAATCAAATGATCTTGTATAATCTATTTGGATAATCACACAATGACCCATTAGGAAAAAAATAAACATGTAAAATATATTTTTGTTAACTTAATTTAAATTAATGCACTTATAAGTGGAGAGTCTGTGCTCTTTTATTACATAATAGAATAAGATCATAAAGCTTACATCATAATTTTTAGATCAAACGTATATATCCTATAATAATCAAATAGTTAAAATAATATATATAAACTTACAATTTATTTGAATATCAAATTTACACAAAAACATAGCATCGTAAACAAGATAATGCATGTAAATATGTGAAACGAAATTTTGACACCAAATATTTTAATTAGAAGATAATTATATTTTATCAAAATATAATATGTAAAATTAGTAATTAAAATATTTTATTTCAATTCCAGTATTTAAAATAATATATCAATTATAAAAAAAATATTTTACACTAATGGTAAATGAAAAAATAATTCCTAGCGGTAACAATCTATTATTACCATCATGTGCTACTGTTGTGATGATCTACCATTGGTGAAGATATACCATTTGGTATGATCTAACTTTCCATGTGATATAACATTCAATAATCTATCATGAAGGAGTATACTAATACCATTAATGTCAGTGCTACCACTACTATGAAGAGTAGGTGTAACCATTGGAGCATGGGATACTTCCTTGAAGATAGAAAATGATGCTACCATGAAGACATGAAGCTTTATACCATGGTGGTCAATGAATGGTACTACCATTAAATCAATAAACCATTAGTGAAAATCCTTCTGCTACCATAAGGATTATCAGTGCTAATAACACTTATAAGTGTAGGTGCTACCATCATCGAACGGTAGGAGCTGCTACCGTGAAGAGCATGGAAGTACTGGAGGTGCTACCGTTGATGGTATGGATATTGGTAGATAGTTGATCTACCATTAAGAAAGAATATATACCATCAAAGTATTATAATTCATGAAAAAAAGTTTCATACATGATTTTATATGCCTTATTTCCACATAAAATTGACAATAAAACACCCATGTCGGTCTTGGTTTGATAAGTTAAGGTCTAATAGTTATCTCAAGCGTACATGAACACTGCCAAGAATTTGAAGTTTAAAGATGAAGTCCCAAAATGATCAAACATCTGTGGTTTCTTGGATTATATTACTGCACTTATATGCATAATATTTTATTTAGAGTAATAGTGCTCCACACTTTCTGAGTCCCACATCAGTTTAGAGTAAGGGCTAGCCTCCGATTTTTCAATTAAGTCCTCCCATTACTACTTTGAGATATCTATGGAGGATCAGAACCTGTTACATAGAACTGCATGTCACCATGGCCCATACCACATCTGTGCTGGGCCATTGGCACTCTTACGACCCTACACATGACCTGCACTTGAGGGCATACTATGTGTGCACTATACTCAGGACTATACATGGATCGCCTAATCTCATACTACTATGCATGTCCCTTGGGCTATACTTACCTTAGGGTTGAACCGTAGGTATCCTAAGAGTGTTTGATGGGCTAGCCCATGGTCTTGTGTAGTTGACCCAATTTTTTTACTAAAGAAACACTAAAGAAAAGTTAAAAAGTAATTAGATAATACAATTAATAAAATGAAATTTAGTTTTGTTAAACAATAATTCAAAAAAATAAAAAAATAAAAATTAATTTCCTTTCAGCTTAGAAAAAATACATCTAAATAAAATATAATGAAATTAAATTTAAATTAAAACAAAAAACTAGGGGGATTTCAATTTATCAAAATAATCAAATACAAAAACATTCAATTCAAACAATCTCCCCATTTTTGTAAATTGAAAAACCAAAACTAGTTTTATAATTTTATGAAATCCCATATTTTCTCTCCAGTTTTTCTCCCCAAATTTCTCCTCCCTTTTAAAATTTATAAAAAATTAGAAGGAAAAAAATATTAAGAACAATATTTAAAATAATTTATTAAGAAAAATATTGTTAAAATAATATTAAACACAAGATAACTTCCCCTACATTCATGATTTTATAGCACAAATGAAAGAGTAATGCAACAAATATTAGTTTTCTTTTTTAAAAATAAATCTTGATAAAATTATCCAATAATAAACAGTTACAAATAAATAGTTGAATTAATAATGATACTTATAAAAGCATATATCTGAAATTATATCCATATTTAAAAGGCAATAATAATAATAGTCAAAATATAAATCTTCTAATATGTCAATTTTAAACATAAGATTATAAAACATTGGTATATTAATTGAACAAATAAAATCATTTATTATGATATATAACATGATAAAACAAAACAAAATTCCATATAAAAAAATTAAAAATTGTCCTTATATACCATTTTAAAAAAATGATAGAGAAATTTTATTATATAGTTAAAAAACAAAATAACTCCCCCTAAGTTAAGCATGTAAATAATATTAGATAAACTACAATCTGAATTAAAAAAAATTCTATTTCCATTAATTTTTTTATAGAAACCAATGTTTATATAATATCATAGAGTATTTAAATAAAAAAAATTATTTAATCCAATAAATTTCTCTTAATTTCAAGCACAAAAAAATTAACTTTTGAAAGAATCAAATTTATTAGATAATAAATTGAAAATTTGAGTCAATTTATAATTTCAAAAAAAATTCAATTATAAAATACGATAAACTAATTTGAACTCTTAAAATAAATTTATAAGATATAGAATACTTCCCTAAATCAAGAGTCTTTGAAAATTTATTTTAAGAAACCATAAAAGAAGCAAACTGTTAAAGTGGTAGGTGGTTAAATGATTTATCAATATAAACTTCACAAAACTAAATTTTAAAAAAATTTGTTATATGATAATAAACGAAACATGTGTTCTTTAATAAGACTTAAAAAAATTTCTAGCAGACTAATCAAACTTGAAGTCTACAAAAACTTATTATTCGAAAACTGATTTACAACCTACATACAAGTTTTGGTCAGAGTGAGTATCTCAAGAAGGGGGCGGGGGGTGGATTGAGTACCAATTAATTTCTTAATAAAAAGATTAATTTGAAATCCCCTAATTAATTTAAAATAGACTAGTTAATCAATATATCAGATCGTTATAAATCATAATCTTTCAAAAGGTTTCTTAAAGACTGATTAGTTCTTAGGTAAGCAATATACAATATCACTTAGTCCTTTGAAATCAATTTACTTAATTAAAATCTTATAAAAACACTAATAAAGGTTAATTATCAAAGTATTGGTTTTTTTGGTTAAAAATGTTTCAGTTTTAAAAGCCAAAATAAAGTAAACAAAGAAACACAATGGAAAATTTAAACAAGAGTTGTAGTCTTAGGCTGAGAATTATTCCTCTCCACTTGGTGATCACCTGACACCAACCAGTTTATATAAAATAATCAAGTCGATCCACAATCTAGATCAGGGTTTACAATTGTTTATAAACTATCCATGTCACACACAACCTCTTCCTTTGTTATCCATGGGAGTATAAATAAACATGTCACACATGGACCTCTATCATAATTATACATGGGAGTATAGAAATAATAAGAGTAAATAGAAGATATCAAATGTCTTCTAGTTCAACACATGATATAGTATGCATGTGATAAAATAGAGTATGAACACATACATATCAAAATGTAAGAATAAATAAACAAAATTGCGCAATCTAAAAGTGTAGTGATATAAATGATTAGTCTCTTTTAGTACAACTCGTGATTCTTGAAAAGTAATTTTAAATTCATATTGAGTCAGGTTCTATTGAAATATTCATAAAAAAGTGCCAAAAACTTTGGTTCATTTCTGAAAAAAGTCTCTTGTTGTAATGATATAGTTTGGCTTCTCAGTCAAATGTTTTCTAGGATGTAGCAGTTTAGCTCTTCAGCTCTATGCGTGTGTTTAGTAAGTACAAGATCTCTATATTTTTCACATAATCATTTTCTTTTTATGTCCATATCTATTAGATGAGGGATTCTACTTCACTTTTATTAGTAGCAACAACAAGAATATCCAAATCCTCTATGGTTATTCATACTTTAAATCACACACTTACATAAATGAGTTATGGCGAACATTTAAGAGACAATCATTAAAAATATATTTGGCATTAAATTACATAATATAACCATTAGAAAATATTTAAATGAAAAGGTTAAGTTTAGAAATAGTGATGGTGAGTCCTGGAATGATGAATCAATACTGGCGGTGTCTTAGAGTATATCAGCATCTCATTTTAGTGGTGTCTCAGGCTGACAGTGACTCATCTTGGTAGTATTAAACTGGAGGTGTCTTATAATTATCCAAAATTTCATGTCTAGATGGTAGTGTCTTATCTGATGGTAGGTCAGTCTGGAGGTGTCTCATACTTTTCCAAATTTATGTCCTGGTAGCATGACATCTTGATGATGAGATATCTTGGTGGTATCTCATACTTTACTAATTTTGCACTTTGGAGCTATGTCTTTTGATGGTGTCTCAAACATAGAGATATTTCCATGATAACAGTGAGTCCTTGGCTGGTGGTGATTCTGCCTTAGAGGTGCGACAGGTTGATGGTGTCTTAACCACAATAATGACTCATACTTAGTAGTGACTAGCTATGGCTCATTCTTAGTCGATTTCATCACCTGTATTAGATTGTGAAATAATTATAGAGAATATGAAATTCATTAGTATGATTAGAATCATGATTTTTTTATCATTAAAACAAAGAGGTCAATAATCTCCCCCATTTTGATGATAAAAAACCATGGCATCAAAGGTATCACAAATATAACACATGACATCTTAAGTAAGAATAAAAATGAAAAATCATAATATAACATTCAAAGTATATGCAAATGGCATGCAAGATATATAATGAGAAAAATGATAATTATCAAGTATCAAAGGGAAAAAGAGTAAAAACAATTATTATCAAAGGTAACATAGAAACATCACAGTAATAAACAGAAAGTGATTAGAAATAAATTATATACAGGTATTTTCTACCCCTTTTGGGATTATCAAAAAGGTAAATAGTAGTAGAATAAAGAGATTAGAAACAATAAAATAAAGAGGAAAAACAGAATAAGAGTTATAAAAGGTATTCAAAATGATTATCAAAAAGTCATTACAAACCAAGTCCCATCAAATACATATTGTCTTATACTAACAAAAAAGGTTGAAGATTTAAGGATTGTAAGAGGGGTATATTGGCCATTTTCCCTTGGCTTCGGTTCTCTTTGGTTATGACACATTTGGATCTGAAGATGTTGGAGGCAAAGTAGAGGGAACACTAGTGGGTAGACTAGTTATGGCTCGAGGAGGATGATCCTCTACAATAATAACTAGACCTAGCTGCCTTATAGCTTGTACATGAGGCATGTGAAAAGGTTAGAACTGAGCATAAAAAGGTGCAAGAGGATCTCTGGTCACTCCTAGTATAAAATATAGTTGAGGAGTGATATGAATGACTTCCTGAGAAACTACTACAGTGACGTGAACATAAAGAAATGGCTTCATCAGATTTATGAAATACATAATTATTTGGCCACCTAATTCCATTACACTAAATAAATCACCATTATCTTCCATAATACGACTCAACACAGGATTCATATCCTTTAATTGTCTCACTTTCTCCTTGAATGCTTGACTCACAGGGGGAATCTATAGATTTTCAGCCAAAAACTTGAATTTTATTGAATCAATGGAATGATTTGTATAGATAATTGAGAGATATAACTTGATGCACTTGGTGATTGTTTCTTAATCAACATTTATATCCTTAGAGTATGATTTGATAATCATAAGATCATGTTGAGTACTCTGATCAGACTTCCTCAGAATCTCCAATGGGATCACAAGTTCTCCAATATAAAGACCATTTGAAGTAGTAGAAAACTCTTATCTAAAAATTGTTCAAATGTGATCAACATCAACTATAGGATTATGATATCTATAGGCCAATGAGGTAATATTTTCAACTATTTAAAGTATGGAATCCATACTAGCTACAAATACAGTTTTCATTCTTTTCATAATATACTTCTTGGATTCTAGATCACCACTTATTATTTTATTCTCAATTTCTATCTCTTGGATGTGATGCATCATTTTATGTTGAATGTGTTGAATTAACTATTCAAAAATATACCTTTCATCATTATCACTATGGTTGGTTAGAAGTGGAGCTTGAATTTTTAAAAACTTATCAAAATCTAAAATCATCTTTTCATCAAAATATTCTATGTCACTTCTTATGTCTAAATCAGCTGACACATTATAAGGAGATGGAGCAATAGGTTCAAGTGCAGGAGGTCTCATAGAGGAAAAGTTTTCCAATAAACCTCCAAATTCTATTTGATCAATCATAGATCCCTTAGGATCTCCTTAAATTCAAACCTCAGGTCCACCATTATTTAGTGAACTCTTACTAAATTTCTCACATTCTTCTATCATGGGATCAACCCAACTCTCTAAAGGATTAGAAATCGAAACTTCAACAAAATATTAGAAAATAATGGGAGTAATAGTAGAAGGAGGTACCATAACATGTAAAGGTACAATAGTAGCAGGGGTAACAATAGATATCTCAACACTCTAGGTAGTAGTAATCTATTCACTAACTGCCACTTCTTCCATTTGAACATCAGGTTTCTGAACACTTGAGCTCTGTATAATATCAGGTTCAACTTCTATATGGCTATCGACTGGAGTCTCATAAGCATCACTATATTTCTCAGAAGAAGGTGTCTCATTTTTATCTTGCTCAGCTACATGCTAATCTATTGCAGTAATAACACCCATATTCTCAACCAAAGAATAATCAGAAGTTGTATGAGCATCACCAATTTAAATCACTTCAGTTACATCAAAATAATTTTCCTTTTTAAGTAATTCCAAAGATGGGGATTAATCCCCTTAAATAAGTGCATATTTTTCTTTAAGCACCGGGTCCACTTCTTTAGTCAAGTATAGTTTCTCAATAGATTTATCAGGTGAATAAAGAAGTTCTACAGTCATATCAACATATGTTCTTTTAATTATTCCAACTGAGCCATCAGGGTCTAAGTTATCATCATCACCTTCACTACCATTAGTATCTTTACCATCTCCATTTCCATTACCATTTTCATTTACATTCTCATATTGTTTTTTAATCATCATCATCATATTTTTCAGTAGATTTGGAACTTTTTCATTGCTATTCTCTAGAGAAATCAATATAATCTTCATCACTTCTCACAATATTTTATCTTTTTGGTAGTCTCCTAGGTGGACTAGAAGCTCCATATGTAATCTGTGGTGATAGAGTTGACAATTTTGGTCACTAACTTCATCAAAAGATGGTTATTTTTCAACTTCTTCTTTTTCGGCACCCTCTTCTTCTTCATTAGAGTATTATAAAAACTTATTAGGCTCTAGAAAAAGATCAGCAACATACCTTATTCTGGTAGGATGATCAACCATATTAAATTCCACACACATCTTCTCATTGTATCCAACACATTGTCTTTTCTAGGGGTTCCAGCTAATCTTCATCCTTGAAAAAAATTCTCTTGAAATATAGAAACAATCATATTATATAATTGTTTCTTCATTATCAGTAACTAGACCCTTGGACTTTAACATTATAGAAATGAAATTTGGATAGGTCAAAGAGTTAGACCTTGAATTTGGATTTATCATATCAAATATATGAACTATGAGACAACTACATAGATTTATCCTATATCTTTGTTTCATAATATAGATAAAGTACACATATTGGTATCTCAAGGTGGAAAATCACCATTCCCGGGGGATAGGATGTGTTGTATGAACTTAAAAAACAACCTACACTCCTCATCCAACTCTGATAAAATAAGAATTATGGTTAACACATTACCAGTATGTTTTTAAGAGAATATTAATAAATAAAGTAGTCATTATCCTTAGGGAAATATCCTTGATAATCATCATAAATTTCTTCATGGGAGTACACCTAGACACTTGGCATAATGTTTTTAAGAAATCAAAACTTTTTGTCCATTTATTCTGGTTCTGATATAATAATATTCTTTATTATTAAATCCAAACTCAACATACTGGTAGAAGAGATGCACCAACCTAGGATAGAAGGGTCTTTCATTTGAAGAGAATGAATCTATCCATCCCGAGTTTTGTAGTACTTTTTGTAGTGACTCAGGTTTGGCCCAGTCATACTTTGGAATATTTCTACATATATTTCTAGAGTTATGCATTGAGACGGTGTGCAATTATGTGGTCCAATGTTCCAAGAATAAATTTTATAAAAACATCAAGTACTTTTTTACTATGCACATGGAAGAGTTGATCTATCTTTTAAACTCTAGCTCAGATCAGAAAACCGAGACCACAATTGAGTCCGGAGCATGACGTTTACCCTAGGCAGGCTATAACTTTTGCGAGTGTAGACCTTCTATGGAAAAATTTATTGAAGGAATTTTTGTAAATAAATTAATAAATTTATTTTGAGATGTTGGATCGAATAAATTTTGAATAGAGTCTCAGATCAAATTTATAAGACTGCGGTTGAGTTCAGAACGTCGTGTTTACCCTAGGTGAGACATAATCTTTATCGACATCGAGTTTTTGGTCGGAGGTGAGTCATTGGAGGGGTGTTAATTGGATGATATTAATTTAATAAAATTAAATCAATATATCTTCCCCCTACCTACTCCTTGGTGCATTGGAAATGACAATAGCTCCCCCTCCCCTTCCTCTTCCTTTGACAAACCAAGAAAATAAGGTGCCTCCACATGTTGTTTTCAACGCTGACCGTCACCTGGTTGAGAATCATCACATCATTCTGCACCCAAATCTTCAGTGTTTTACCCTGAGGTAGGCAGTTTTGAGTTTTAATCCCATTTCCCCTTGTTTATACATTGTTTTGTTCTAATATTCAATTAATATTCAATCAGAGACTGTGTCTGTGTAGATCGTGTTCTGAGGATTCCAGAACTGGTCTCATATTAATTTTTCGACAATCAGAGTGGTTCTGGTGGTCTGCAAAAGGTGGTGGCGATGTGAGCCCAACATGGCGTGAATCCAGTCGACGACAATGATGGGTCGTGCGGCGACGGTGGAGTGCTGAGGCAGTGTGGGTTGGAAGAGGTGGAAGAGGCTGTTGGTGGTGTGGAGCGCCGAAGGGTAGAGGCCGACAGTACACCGAGTGCGCGGGCCAACCATGGGTCGGATGCGGTTGGGCCACAGGCCTCATGTGGCTAGGCCGCGTTGCGGTGGTCTAGGCTACACGACTAGCCCATGGGCCATCGAGGCGAATCGGGCTAGTCGGAGCGGGCCAACCCAAGTGGAGCAGACCGGCCAGAGTGGGCCAGTCCAACCAAATTGGGACGAGGTTGTTTTAAACCCCCGTATCTCTCAAACCAGGTGTCTGATTTGCATGTCGTACGAGGCCACAAATTTCTATCATCAAGAAAAATATTTTGAGACCATTTTGAGGAATTTTTGTTTCAGGGTCAATGCTAAGTGGCATGAAACTGCCGATTTTAATAATAATAATATAATTATTATTATTTGGTGATTCTTACATTAGACGTATCTCCTGTGTCTGATGTTCGATTGATGTGATGTTAGTAGAGTTGTGACCCAGAATTTAATGCAAGAATTTTAGGACCGATTTCAGGTGCTTAAAATTAAATCGAGGTGTGGGACCCATGGGGTCTGGTTTGGGCATTGATGGTGAAATGTGAATTTTCCACTGGTTTTCCATTTTGGATGAATGATTAGTCAACCACGTGTGTTTTTTCCATAAGGATCACAATGTTGTAATCCATTTGATGTGTTTCAAGATCTAGGTGTGGGCCCCATAAAGACCTGTTTGATCTTGTTGTGGTGAAAAAATGTCCTTTTCACTGGTTATCCATTTTTGGAAATTAAATATCCTACCCTGCATGTTTTTGCACATAGAATGTGATGGGGGCCACACTTTGGGCCTAGGAGTCTTGGTGTGTAGAAGATTTTGTGGGGGTCGCATGGGTCAGTGATGCCTTAACCAAAAGGGTTGAGTGAGTCCCCCTTAGCCATTACGCTATAAGGGTTTTAAAAATGTCATTCTTGGTATAGGATTGAGATCCCCTCAATAGGATGAGCTCAGATAGAGTTACAGAATACATCTGGTGATTCTGGGGTGGGATCCTATAGCTTATCATTTCTTTAGATCAGGTTTTTAGTATCACTATGACCAAATCTACATGGGCAGCAATCCCCTATCTAGCAGGAAAACCCTGTAGGGTTTTGTGTCTTCTTTGGTTATATGATCCCCTATGTATTAGGTGATGATAGTAGGGTTATAGTATCATCGATTATATGATCCCCTACCCAGCATGTGGTTTCAATAGGGTTTGCAGTATCATCATTATGATCCCCTACTTTGCGAGTTATACTAGATAGGGTTTTAAAAATTATTGTGACCACCTTTACACAGGTGATGATCCTCTATCTGAGTATGTGATTTTTAGAACATCATATTGGGTTATAGTACCCCCAGAAGATCCTAAGAGTGATCCCCTATCTGAGATATATTCGTGCTATCAGATTGGGTTCTAGTATCCCCTAGTGGTCCCTAGGAGTGATCCCATATCTAGGGAGTTTTTTGTTTCCTTTGATTTTAAATGTGACATTCTTAGCGGTGATATATGATGAGCATGTTATCTTGGATGGTCCACCTAGTATTGCGATGTGTGAACAGATGGAGTGTATCTCTTAGAAGAATTTCATCTGGGATGACTCGACTCTTGGAGTGTGTTATCAATGGTTTGCTTTAGAGCCTTAAGTATAATATGTCACTAGGGATGAGGCTGGTACCTCCTTATACTTAGTTCCTGAGACAAGTATATATGATGTCTTTATTAGGTATCCTTATGGTGTTATCACTTCTGGGTTGATGCACCCTGTGGTTTGAGATGACTAGTCATGTTTAGCTGAGGATGGTCTCAAAATGGAGTTTCTCTATTGTTTGGGTTCCCTTTGTCTAAGATGATAAGACTATTGCCTTTCAGTTTCTCTTTTTCTTTTGGGGTTTTTGGGCACCTACTGAGTATCTTCATACTCACCCCTTCACAGGCTTTTACCGCACATGTCTTATGTCTTGTGTAGACCACATGCCTTTCGATAGAGTCCCAGGAGGACCCAGAGTAGGCATATATTAGTGATCTAGATCGACCAGGGTGTTTACTAGAGCTGAGCCAAGGAGTTTACTAGAGGGGTGCATTAGATAGTGAACCCCTCCTTCTAAGTAGGTTGGACACTTTTGCAGTTTTCTTTTGATAGGCCCTATATTTTCCTCTTTTTGTACTTATGTTGTACTCTGGTTGGGATAGATGTATGCATGAATTTTATTTTCAGTTTTATATATCTTAGAACTATTTCATTGAGGTGTATATGTTTGCATGTGTACATGTACGATAGGATAAAGCCTCCGATGTGTGTGATAGCCTACTCGGTTCTAGTCGCTAGCCCCTGTCCTATTGGAAGCGGTCTTGGGGAGTTGCGGCTTGAGCCCCATTGGGTCGGATCGTGACACTTTCAATATAAGATACTTAATATACAACAACCAATTTTCTTCAACTTACCTTTCAGCTACTATGACCATGTTTTCAAGCTCAAGGTTAAATGGTGAAGCTGGACTAGGAAAACTTGGTTCACCTTTTCACTTCTTAGATGATCAGAACTTGTTTGGAGAATTCTTTGGAGGGAACTTCATCCTTGTCATGTAGATGAGTTTGGTTTGATCAGTCAAAGGCTAAGAGAAAATTTTCAGGTTTAAAGTTTGAGATAACATAGGTCGATTAAGGCTTGAGAGTATCACACTAGGCTCAAGGTGTGTTGGAAATATATATAGATTCATTTTTGTATCATTTTGAATTTAGGTATATTGAAAAATCAAAATAAAAATAATACTGAAAAATAAAAATTAAATTTAGTATTGGGAAAAATAAGTATCGGGTTATTAAAATAGCATAAATAAGAAAAATATACTATGTGGTTTAGAAATATTAAAAGCATAGAAATTTTTAAAGGCATGAACAACCAATGGTGTGTCACCAAAAAAATTAAACTTAACCAAAATTAATCATTCCAAACTCATGTTTTATATAGTTTATTCTCTCATACTTCAAAGGCTTAGTAAATACATCAACTAACTAATGTTATGTTCTAATAAACTCAAGAGTTATATCCCCTTTTTGAAAATGATCACTCAAAAAGTGAAATATTATATCAATGTGATTTTTCCTAAAATGTGAAACTGGATTCTTAGAAATATTAATAGAACTTGTGTTATCACAATTTATGGGGAAATTTCAGAATTGATATCCATATTCTAGTAAAGTGTGTTTAATCCAAAAAATTTGTGCACAACAACTTTCAAAAGCTATGTATTCAGATTTAGTAGTAGAAAATTCAACATAATTTTGTTTCTTACTACACCATGAAACTAGAGACTTCTCTAAAAATTGACATGTTCTATAGGTGAGTTTTCTATCTAACTCGCATTCCCCAAATCTGCCTTCAGAATAACTGACTAAATCAAATTCTTATCCTCTAGGGTAAAATAATACTAAATTGGTAGTAAAATTTAGGTATTTAAACATTATTTTAACATCAACCAAGTGCGTCTCTTTAGGATTTTGTTGGAAGCGAGCACACATACACACACCAAAAATTATATCAGGTCAGCTAGTAGTAAGACATAGAAGACTTCCAATCATACCTCTATAAATGGTTTCCCAACTTCATCAAGATCTAATTTATAGGTGGTACTCATTGGAGTATCACTACTCTTAGTTTTATCTAAGTTAAAACAATTTAAAAGATATTTTGTATATTTACTTTGATTCAAAATAATTAATTATTTATTTTGAAAAATTTAAAATCCAAGAATGAATTTGAGGTTACCCATTAAACTCATTTCAAATCCATTTTGCATTATTTTGAAAAAATACACACTTATATAATTTCTTGAAGATTCAAAAATAATATCAACAACATATATGTTACAACTAAAACATCTTTTTAAATTCATTTTATAAAAAGGGTACGAGCAACTATACCTTTTAAAAATACTTTTTAAATAATAAAATTGATGAGCCTATCATACCAAGCTCTAGGTGCCTATTTTAGACCATATAAATCTTTAGTAAATTTGAAAAATTGATAAGGAAAATGGGGATTTTGAAAACCAGGGGATTGTTATGAAAAAACATCCTCAATTATAAAACTATTCAACAATACACACTTGACATACATTAGATAAATTTTAAAATCTTGATGTGCTTCATAAGATAATAGGATTATAATTGATTTAAGTAGTGCTACTAGTGAAAATATTTCTTCATAGTCTATACCTTCCTCTAGACTATAACTTTGTACAACATGTCTTTCTTTGTTTCTAACTATAGTTCCTAACTCATATAGTTTGTTTCTAAACACCCATTTAGTGCTTATAGTCAAGGTGTCCTTGGGTCTATCTACAAGTTCCCACACTTTGTTTCTTTAAAACTTATTCAATTCTTATTTAATTTCTATTACCCATAATTCATCATTAATAGTTTCATTGATGTTCATAGGTTCAAGATGAGACAAGAATGTTTGATGTTCAACTTGATTTCTAAGAGAAGCTCTAGTTTGTGTTCCTCTATTTATGTCTCCTACAAAAGCATATAAAGGATGGAACTTAATGGTTCTAATAGATCAAGAAAAGGATGGATTGGTCACTTTAGGTTCTATAGATTCATGTTCAGGAATTTCTAGAAATTCTTCAAAATTAAATGATTTTTCTATCTATTTGACAATAGAATCTAAAGGTTTAGAATTTATGTTCAGATAAGAAAAATCATCCTCAAGGTTTTATAGGGAGGTATCTAGATCATGTGGATCAGTTTCATCAAATTTGACATAAACTAATTCTTCCATAATTTTGGTCTTCTTATTAAAAACTCTATAGGATTTTCTTGAGATTGAATAACCAAGAAAAACTCCTTCATTGATTTTGGAGGAATTTTTTTCCAAATTATCCTTAGTGTTAAGAATAAATAATTTTAAACCAAAAACTCTAAAGTAATTAACCTTAGGTTTCCTATTTTTCTATAGTTCATAAGGGGTCTTCTTCAAGATAGGTTTGATCAAGACTCTATTAGTGATGTAGCATGATTTATTGATATCTTATGCCCAAAAATAAATAGACAGGTCATACTCATTCAACATGGTCTAGGTAATCTCTTGTAAATTTTTATTTGTCCTTTAAAAAACTCCATAACGATGAGTGGTCCTAGGAGAATATACGTTATGAGTGTATCTATTTTGTGAGAAAAAAGATTCAAAATATTGATTCTCAAACTCACGACCATGATCACTTATTAAGGTATTAATTTTAAGTCCACTAAGATTTTATATAAACTTATCATACTTGTTAAAGTAAGATCAATATTCACTTTTGTGAGATAGAAAGTATACCCAAGTATACCTAGAGAAATCATCTATAAGAATATAAACATATTACTTCCCATTTAAACTATAAATTCTAGAAGGTCCAAACAAACCTATGTGAACCAACTAGAGAGGTTTAGAAGTTGACACTTCTTTCTTTAATTTAAAGAAAACTTTGTGATACTTCCTTTTTTTGATAGGGATTATAGACTTTATTAGTTGGGAACTCAAGCTTAGGTAGATCCCTAACCAACCCTTTTATTGTAAGCTTCCTAAGTGAGTGAATGTTTCAATGGCCTAGTCTCCTGTGACACAACCAAGATTCTTTATGAAAGGCACTTAAACATGAAACATTTTGAGAAACTAAAGAGTTTAAATCAACAACATTAACATTATCATTTCTCAAAGTAGTAAAAATTAAAACATTTTTAGAATAAAAAAAATTGCAGGCATCATCCTAAAATTTAACATGAAAACTATAATCACATAACTAAGAAATACTAAGAAAATTATATATCAAACCATCAATAAATAATACTTTAGAAATTAAAACTGATTTTTTGTTACCAATTTGGCCAAGGCTGATGATTTTTCTGTTTTAATTATCACCAAAGGTGACATGACCGCCATAAACCTTTATAAGGATCTTGAAGCACAAATAATATCCTATCATATATCTTTAAAAACTTATAACCAAGTACCATATACTTCTACAAGAGGACTTCAAATAGTTTTCCTACAACACAAAATTTAAATAAGAGATGACTTTGGTACCCAAATATGTTTGGGTCCAGAAATATTTGTAATCAATGATTTGGGAACCTACATTTTCCAAATGGGTTTCCTATAATTTTTTTAAACTTTTAGAAATAAATAATTTATTAGTTCCCTTAGAGAAATAATTTGTAGAAGAACGTTCAGGTTTGGACTTAGGAACAAAAGTACTCTTTGTTATTTTCCTCTGTCCAGGTTGATATCAAATTCTAGTGACATATTAAGTGCAACTTGATTTCCCAAAATCTGACAGAGATTTTCCTTACCATTTTAAAATTTTTCTAGGTATTTATTTAATTTCTCATTTTAAATTTTATGTTATATATTTTCTTTGAGTATTTGAGCAGTTTTCTCTTTTTCAATAGATAGATCATATTTAAAATTGGTAGATAAAGCATGATGTCTTTTTAAAACATTGTATTTATCCTTAACCACATTAAAGGTATCTTCCATCATTCTACAATATTCAAACATCTCTTCATGAGACATATCGTCATCATTATTTTCATTTTCATAAATATCATCATTATATACAGGTAAAATACTAGAAACATTAGGTACCTCATTGACTTTTATCATAAAAGATATATCTGCTCGATCAATATTTTTCTCATGTGAAGAATATGAATCACTGGATCTATCCTCCGAATTAATCCAGGTAGCTTTTACTTATTTCTTATACATTAGGTCTTTTTTATCATATTTATTTTTATACTTTAAATTTGGAGAGTCATCTTTAAGATGTCATTTTTTCTTACAGTCATAATAGGTGATCAATTTTTACTCATCATATCTCTTCTTATCATTATTCTAGGTACCCTTGGAATCATATTTGAATTTTTTGTTTGATTTTATAAAAAACATTTCTTCCTATAAAACTTATTAAACCTTCTGGACAGATGATCCATCTCCTCATCACTTTCTATTGGAGATTCATTATCACTTGAATTAACAACTTGAACTTTTTTCATTTCTGTTTCCTTCAGTTTAGATGCAGTAGTATTAAAGAATAATAATTTTATTTTAGGTTCTTCATATTCTTCTTGATTTACCTTTATCTATTTTTCATACATCATAATTTTACCAATTATCTCCTTGACTGACATATTGCTAATATCAAAAGACTCTTTGATAAAGACAGACACACCTCTCCTTCTTTCAGGAAGAAATCTCAGTAATCTCATAATTTAATCCTTGTCAGATACTATTTTTCTAATAGAGATTATGGTATTAAAAATTTTATTGAATCTGAGGTACATGTTAAAAATAGGTTCATCAAGATTTATTTTAAATTTATCATACTTAATAGTATAAGTATTAAGCATCACCTCCTTAACATTAGAAGTTCCCTCATGTGAGATAGATAAAGTATCCCAAATCTCATAAGTAGTTTTTTATGTAGAAATTCTGTTAAACTCTTCATATCCTAGTGTATAGTAAATGGAATTTATAGCTTTACAATTATTATTGCAATCTATCTTTGTAGCATCACTATCTGAACTAAAACAAACTGATTATTTCTATCTCTACACTATAACAGACCAATCATTTCATAAAAAAAGTGTTGTAGACTCTGGTTCGCGATTTCAAGAAGTCTCTTAATGTAATAATTTAGTTTGGATTCCCAGTCAAATGTTTTCTAGGATATATTAGTTTATCTCTTTATCTATATACGTGGTTCAGTAAGCATGATATCTCTATCTTTTTCATATAAGAATTTTCTTTCTATGTCCATGTCTCTTACATGAGAGAGTTAACTTCACTATTATCATAAAAAACAATAAGAATATATAAATCCTCTCTAATTCCTTGCACTATATGTATAACACTTACATCAATGCGTTCTATCAAAAATTTAAGAGATAATCATTAAAAATATATTTGGAATTAAATTCCATAATATATCCATCAGAAAATATCTAAATGAAGATGTTAATTTTATAAATAGTGGCGGTGAGTCCTAGAATGGTGGATCAATATTGGCAGTGTCTTAGAGTATGTCGTCATCTTGTTCTAGAGGTGTCTCAGAATGATGATGTCCCATATTGGTGCTATGAAACTAGTAGTGTCTTATACTTATCAAGAATTTCATGTTTGGATGGTAGTGTCTCATACTTTTCCAAATTTATATCCTAGAAGCATGAAATCCTGACAGTTATATATCTTGATTATATCTCATAATTTACTATTTTTTCACTCTGGTGGTGTATCATCTGATAGTGTCTCAGAATTAGTTATATTTCCATGCTGACGGTGAGTCCTTATCTAGTGGTGAGTCTATCTTGGAAGTGTAATATGTTAAAGATGCATTAACCACAATGGTGACTCATACTTAGTAGTGATTGGCGGTGACCCATACTTAGTCAATTTCATCACCTGTATCATATTATGAAATACTTACAGATAATATGAAATTCATTAGTATTATTAGAATCTTGATTTTTTGATCACTAAAAAAGGAGGTCAACAACAAGTATTAATGAATTTAGAAAAGGGGTAAATCCACATAAATTCATGACTTTCTAAAGAAATATATTTAAACATTATTTATATGAAATATAAACATATAATAGGAAAAAATGAAACTAAAATTTTAGACTATTTCAACAGTTTACTTTCTAAACAATAAATAAATAAAAGTTATGGTTCATGCCTAAAATCTAGAAATTAAAATAACATCATAAAAGATATTAGAAATTATGCATGCCAACATACCATTTTATGAAACTAATTAAGTTTATCAGGCATATAATTTATTAGATTTGATACATTTAAAGAATCCTCAACATTAAAAAGGGAAAAAATCAGCAACAAAGGCTGAATTAACACAAAAATTCAAAACTAATTTTCTATTTCTTATTACAGATTCAAAATTTCAAAATAATCTAAGTAAATGTACTAAAATAATCTAAAATTATAAATACAAAACTCTTACTACCTAAACTAGTAGTTCTCATGGGTATAAATAAATCAACATGAAGTAGTTCTAATTATCTACCTATATTAACATTATTAATAGATCTAAAAACTATTTATGCTTCTTACCCTTTAAAAAAATAATTACACACAAAATAATTACTTGATTTAAAATTTAGAAGTTATATAACCAATATATATACAATATATCTTTATAACTCTTTAGGTTGTTTTCCTATAAAATAGTTTAAGAAGATAGTTGTTTTGGTACCCAAGCTATTTTGGGCCCAATTGGTTTAGTAAAAAAACATTTAGTCACCCATACTGATTTAAGACATTTATTGTAATAAAACATAAAAGATATATTCTTAGATATAAAAGTGTTGGAATGGCCTAGTTATTGAGTGAATCTTAAAGAAAATTCATTTTTATAATTCTATTTCAAATAACATATAAAACATGTAACATTTGATATATTCCTTTTAATTATTTTTAAAAAATTAGTTCTGTACATATTAATAATTTTTCTATTATATCTAAAGCTAGTTTATTATTTATTATTTTTATTCAAATTCATCATCTTATCAAATTTTATTTACATTAAACAAAAAAAAACAAGGTTTATTTTAATTCAGTTATTTCCCTTTTAATAATTTCATTGTCTTTTTGAAAAACAACTAGATCATCATAAATTTTCATAGTTGAACATGAACATGTATTTTTCAGTTTCTTATTTTCATGTTTAATCATATTACATTCCTTTTTAATTTTAACTGAATCATCACAAACAAATTTAAATATCCTATCTTGATCTTCATCGGTTTTAGACATGAAATATTTCATTCTTTCATTCTCCCCTTTTCACTTAATTAAATCAAAATCTACAACTTTTTTCTCTTCTATAAATTTATTATTTTCTATTTTCTGTTATCTATACTATTTATCTATTCCAAAAATATGACTTTGAAATATATAATTTTATTTATTTAACTCCTTAACTTCTATTTCAATATTAGAATCATAACTGTAACTATAATCATAATTATTTTTTGCCTCATTATTTTTTGTTTCCAACAAGTAAAGATTTTCTGATTCCTTCTCACTATCAAAACCATCACTACTGGTGTCTAGATATTCTATACAGCTCCATTTGACATTATATGCTAGTTTTAGTTCCTTCTAATATTACTTTTCTTTTCCTTCTTGTTTCAATTTCATAAAATTTGATTTTATATGTCCCTTTTTCCTAAAATCATATTATATTAATTAAAAAATATCATACTTATTAATTTTAAATCTTTTACTTCCCTTTCTACCATCCTTTTGAAAATCTCTTCTAGGACCCTTCTTAAAACCTTTATTTTTATATACTTGTAGGATCCTTTAGTGAAATTCCCAATTTTATGCTTATCACTTTGCTGTAACTCAAAATTAGATGAATTATAAATAACATTTATATTAGATTTTATCTCCATACCTTTTATTTTACCATGATATTCAACATTTTCATTCTTTATTTCCAGATTATACTAAAGAAGTGATCCTATCTTCTTATCCATTGAATACTCAGCGAAATACTTACCCTCTTAAATAGAAACTTTATTTGAGTTACACCTTTTTAATAGATATCAACATAATATTTTTATAATATCCTCATTATTTATGGTCTCCCCAAGTGAAACCATGCTATTTATAATTTTTGAAAATCTATTGTACATCTCGTTGATGCTCACTTGATCCGTCATTTTTAATTATTGAAACTTAGCTATATAAATACCTAGCTTGGTTATCTACAAATATTAGTTCCTTGATGAGTGACTTTTAAATTCTTCCATGTGTTATAATCAGTTTTACATGATGAAATATGACTATAAATATTTCTACTTAAAGAACAATAGAAGAAATTTATAACTTTATAATTAAAAAAACATTTTACAGCATTATTATCAGTTAAAATTTATAAATCAACATCAGAAGTTTATAAGGTTTTAAAAAATAGCCCAAACTTCAAGACCTATTTTTTTAGAAACCCCCATCCAATACTTCTAGTAGACATGGTCTCTTACATTGAAGTTCAATGATCTGGTGAGATTCAGTATCTCAAATTCCTAACTTACCATAACAAAGTAGTGGATTTCTCCTTAGACTGTTAAGTCTTGGATAATGGTTAGTTCAACATAGATAATGAAATAGTTAAAACCAATTACTTAAAAGGTTCCACATCCTGATAACAATTGTTAGGTCCCGATGTATGGAAATCTCGACTAGAGGGTGGGGGTGAATAACATTTTAAAGTTATTCAATCGAATTATACTTATCAATGTTATAACAGAGTTAAATGTGTATAAGAAAAAAAAAAATAAAAATGATGTTTTTATAGTGGTTTAGATCACCAAAATACTTGTACACTCTTTAATCTCCTCTTCTCGACAAAAAGACTTGTATTAACTAGTACATGAATTTTTTTAGGGAGTGATAAAC
Organism: Viscum album; assembly: GCA_963277665.1. NCBI lineage: Eukaryota > Viridiplantae > Streptophyta > Magnoliopsida > Santalales > Viscaceae > Viscum > Viscum album. The sequence goes on from OY728156.1 coordinate 1,331,226,275, forward strand.
CGATTACAAATAAACCTACCATTTGAACACATGGTGATATAACCCCTAACTTTTGAAGGAGTTACAACCCAACATCCTTTTTTATGAGAGGAATAAACCTACCTTCCTTTTAGATAAGAAGAATAACCAAATATTAAATATTTTTTATGGGAAAATCATAAACCAAACTCTAGAGTATAAATAGAGGGAAGGAATAAATACATTAATGAAATCCAGAATGGAAATAGAAAAACAATGGAGAAGATGATGTTGAAATTTGATGAAGTTCAAGATATTCGAACACTTCAGTAATGGATGATGGAAATGATGAAGTTCTACATGATAGTGATAATGGAACATTAGTCATAGTTTAGATTTAGAACTTCAAAAAGCACATATAAAAGTTTTATTTTTCTATCTTTGTAATTAACTCAATTATCGTAGTCAATGTTGCAGTAATAATATTTGTTGATATTATTTTATTACAGTTTGATGATATACATTTTCAATGGATAATAATGTCATTGAATCCAAATATATTGGAACATCTATTTTGATAATCACATAAGGACAAATTAAGAAAATAATAAACATGTAAAATATATCTATTACCATAATTTGAATTAACACGCTTATACTTAGAGAGTCCGCTCTCTTTTATTCCTTCAAGAAATAAGATTATAAATCTTACAACATAATTATTGGATTAAAAATATATATTCCATAATAATATAAAATTTAAAATAAAATAAATAAACTTATTTTTTATTATAATATCAAATTCATAAAAAAACATATCATTGTAAATAAGATACTTAATGTAAATATGTGAAATGAAATTTTAACACAAAATTTTTTAATCAGGATGTAATTATATTTTATCAAATTATAATCCATAAAATTAGTATTTAAAATATTTTATTTCAATTAAAGTATTTAAAATAATATATTAGTTATAAAAAATATAATTTAAACTAACGATAGATGAAAAGACAATACTTGGTGGTAGAAAGAGGCTTCTAGCGTCACGTGCTACCATTATGATGTTCTATTATTGGTGAAGATCAATCATTTGGTATGATCTACCATTATGTGTGATCTAATGTTTGGTGATCTACCACGAGGGAGTACAATACTAATGTGAAGGTAATTTCCACCACTATTGTGATGAGTAGGTGCAACCATTGGAGCATGAGATTCTATCATGAGGATATAAAATAGTGCTACCGTAAAGACATAAAGCTTGATATCGTGGTGGTCAGTGAATGGAAATACTGTTAGAGAAATATAAAATCGGTGAAAACTTACTACTACCATGAGGATAGTCTGTACTACCACCACTTATAAGTGTAGGTTCTACCATCATAGAATGGTAGGATATTTAACTATAAAGATAATGACAGTGTTGGCAATGCTACTATTAATGGTTTGGATACCAGTAGATGGACTATTAACCACTGAAAAAGAAAATATACCATCTAAGTATTATAATGCATGAAAAAATGTTACATACATGATGTCATATGATTCATCACATCTTAAAACTGACAATAAAACACCATGCCAGCTTTGGTTTTATTAGTGAAATACCGACAACTATCCTAGGTGTACAGGGACACTGTCGAGTGTCTAAAGTTTGAAGATAAAGTCCCCAAATAATCATATAGCTATGGTTTCTTGGATTGGATGAATAAACTTATATGAATAATATTTTAAGTGTAGGAAATGTGCTCCACACTTCCTGAGTCCCACATCAGATTATCATAAGGGTTGACCTTTGGCTTATCACTTAACTCCTCCTGCTACAACTTTGAGTTGGCTATGGGGATCAACACTTGTTACACTGCACTATATGCCACGACGGGCCACACTGCACCTGCACTATCCCATTGAAACTCCTTCAGGACTACACACATCTTACACTTGTGGGCGCGCTATGCATCCACTATGCACATGCCTATACATGGCCCACCCAATCTCCTACCACTGTGCATGTCCCTTGGTACAGACCTCCCATGGGTTTGACTTATAGGTCCCCTAAGAGTGGTCGATGAGATGTCCTATGAGCTTGTGTAGTCATCCCAATTTTTTTTTATTAAAGTTCCACTGAAAAAAAGTTAAACCGTAATTCCAGAATAAAAATAATAAAATGAAAGGTAGTTTTATTAAACAATAATTCTAAAATAAAAGTGATAAAAATTAATTTCATTTTAAGTATAAAAAATTACATCTAAATAAAATATCGTTATATTTAATTTAAATTAAAAAATTAAAATAAGGGGATTTAAATTTATCAAAATAATTAAACACAAAAACACTCAGTGTGAACAGAAATTAATTTTAAAATAAGCACGCAAAACATAATAAAAATCATTTTTTGAAAAATGCATTTTAAGCATAAAACCTGATTTATTCTTATCTCATGCCTATAAAAAACCATTTGATCAATGATAAAATATTTAATGGAATATATAATATATACATTTAATTAAAATAATTCATTAATAGTGATTAATTTAATTCATTAAGATAATAACACATTATGCGTATAAAAACTTTTTTTCAAAAAAACATCCATTTTTTGATTTCAAATGTTTTTATCAATTGATAGTAAATGAATTCATTGTATACATGTGTAAAAAATAATTTTTTTATAATTTATTTATTCCTATTCATACCCTCCAATATAATGTCTAGGCTATAACTATCACATTAAATAATAATAATTCAATAGTATATCATAATTGATTTAAACCCAGTGTTTCATGTAAATAAAGCTATCAAAGAAATTAAATTTATTTAAAGATAAATATATCATAAAATCTCATGGTGTTACATTCTACCCCACTTATAAGAATTTTACCCTTGAAATTATATTAATCTGATATGAATAATTAAGGATAATTCTACCTCATTACATGCTTGGGTTCGCACATAGCTTCCTCAAATTTATAGTTTCACCACAAAAATTTGACCTGGTGAGTGGTCTTTTTCTGAAACACTTTCTCTCTTTGATCTAGAATCTCCACCATTTTTTCCTCATAAGAGATATCTTTCTCCCATGGTACGACCTTTAAGTTCAATTCGTGTGAAGGATCAAGTATTTACTTCCTTAAGAGAGATATCTGATACACATCATGAACTTGAGAAAGATTTAGTGGAAGCACTAAGTGACAAACAACTATCCTGATAATATCATGAATTTTAAATGGATAGATATATCTAAGGGTTGAACTTACCTTCCTTTCAAATATCATAACCTTTTTTAAAGGAGATATTCTTAGAAATTCATAATCGCTAAATTTAAACTCTAGATTTTACTGATGATTTTCAACATAATATTTCTATTGATTATGAGTTACCCTGTTGTTATGCTAAATAACTATAACCTTTTCTATAATTTAGTCAGTTATCTTAGGTCCCAATATCTATATTTCTACAAATTTATCTCAACATATTTAAGTTACATACTTCCTACTGTAGAGGGGTTCATAAGGATCCATCTGAATAGTCATATGAAATCTAATATTGTAAGAAAATTCTACTAAAGGAAGGTGTCGATCCCAACCACATTTGAAATCCATAGAACAAGATATCAACAAACCCAACAGGGTTTGAATGGTCCTCTTAGATTGAATATGTATCTAAAGATGATAGTTTGTTCTAAAGTTCAACACCATATTCAATTGTAGATGAATACTTCTCAATAACTTTGAGGTAGACCTCAAATCCCAATAAGATACAATATAATGTTGTGCTTCATCAAACCTTACCACTTCCTTAATTTTTATCCTAGTAATTTGATCAAGATATAAATATTCTATAATTTTAATGAAATGTGCTGATCTCATTATGAAATGAATACAACCCAAATAGAATTTTTCCCTTTTAAATGTTCTGGGGAGTTTGACAATGAAATACATGGTAATGTTTTCCCATTTCATTTATGGTTTGGTTAATGGTTGTAAAATTTCATTAGACTTATATCTTTAAGACTTAACATGATAAAATACCAATAACTGAGATACATAATTTACAATATTTCTTTTTTATGTTATCCCACCATATTTACACTTTCATATCTCTATAAATCTTTATATTTCCATGACGAATAGAGAATGATTAACTATGGTCTTCATAAAAAAATCCTTATTTAAGTCTTGTATTTATGAGACGCATATTAAGTTCATGAAACTTATAATTCCATCATAATCATAGTTAAAATAAAGAATGTTTCTCACATTCTTCTTCAATTCCATATCCTCATTTTATGCCTCTTTAATCCTTACATGGATGGATGATTTAACATTCCTCTGATAATGATATGATATATACCCTTTAATAATTATTTAAAGTTATATATTCTAAAAATTCATAAATATTATATCTCTTTAAACCCTCATCATGGAAAAACTATTATGATATTTCTGACTCAGAGCATCAGCCACCCGGTTCGCATTCCTAAGGTGGTAGTGTATTGAATAGTCATAATATTTAATCAATTCCAACCATCTCCTTTGGTTAATATTTAACTCTATTTATGTGAATATATAATTAAAGATTTTATGATGAGTATATATTTCACATCATTCACTATAAAGATTATAAATCTATATTTTCATTGCGAAAATTACCATTGCTAGCTCTAAATCACGAGTCAGGTAATTTTGATCATGAATCTTCAATTGGAGTGAGTCATAATCTATCACCGTATCATTACTAATGAGGATGAATCCAATTACATTAATTCATGAATAAATATAGATCATAAACCTTTCTCCAATATAAGGTAGTGTGAGCATAGGTGCATTGACCAACCTTCTTTTTATCTCCTTGAAATTTTCCTCACATTCATCTATCCATAGGAACTTGGATCCATTTAGTTTCAACTTGGTTAGTGGATTATATATCCATGAGAAATTATTTAGAAATCATCGATAATATCTATTAATCCTAAGATAACTACATATCTCATTTACCATGGTTGGTCCATGACATTGGTCAATAACTTCTATCTTTGAAGGATCTACTAATATACCCTCACTTGAGATTATAAGGCCAAATATTGAAAGCTTCTATATCCAAAATCACACTTGGTAAATTTTGTACATAGATTATCCTTACTTAGGTAATTTAACACAATCTTAAAATTATTTTCATTATCTTACTTTCTATTTTAATATATTAGACTATCATTAGTAAAGACTACCATGAATTGATCATTATTAAAGTGACCCAAGATAAACATGATATAAATAATACATTAATCTCATGATTATAATAATATATCTCACAAATAGTTTCACAAATCAAATACATAAAGGTTTAGTGTCTTTGTGATTATATATATAAAATTATTATTTTAAAACACTTGCAAACATTTCTACATAAATTTGATCCTCTATAACCTTTTCTAGATACCAAACATGGCATGATAATCTTCATAACCTAGGTATTAGAACCATAAGAAACGGGTGAGCTTAAGCAATCTGTAAGGGAAAAATATATCATAAAGTAATAAATCATAAATATGAAGGATAACTTTAGGAATATGGTAAATATATTATTAAAGTATCATAAGACCATATATGATAATCATAAAACATGTCGTGGAAATATAAGATCATAAAAGGATCATTAATGAGGTATAAAAGACAAAACATATAACATGTGAATGTGACATAAAAGTGGAGAATACTTAAAAAGGAATAATCATGAAAACATGGAATTTCATGAAAATGAGATGCATATTGAAAATTTAGTATAACCTTATAAAAAACATAGAAATGTGGAACAACTATAAGTATATGAAAACCTTTGTGAGAAAACCTATCATGCTCACACCTATGCGACCAAACTCATTATATCCGTGCCTGAAAATTTGATCAAACACAGCATGATCAAACCCGTGTAAACAAAATCATCACGTTCATGCCCGAATATCTCATGAGATATTATATTATACCAATGCATTTAAGGGTTATATAGTACCCCACCCATCATCATCCATACATAGTTGTTCCACTTAAAATAAATCATAAACATATCTTAATGAACCCATTTAAAAAGAAAGGGTTTTTATATAACATGAACTTATGTAATCATGGATATCAAAATATAATTTTAGAAAAGTAATCATAACATAATAAATTATATTGGATGACCAAAACATCACTTCATGAGAGATAATCATTGGAGGAAAAATAAAAGTGAAGATACAAATGTTTTCACAAAACCTTTTAAACATTGTTATAAAAGATAATGTGTAAATCATATATATATATATATATGACAAGGTAAAGAGACTAATTTTTTAAAATCTTATTATAAATAATTATAAATAAAATATCATTTAAAATAAATATGGTTTATCCAAAAAAAATGTGGAGTGGAAGATAAAACATTTTATTTTTGAAAGGATAAAAAACTTTTTTTTGTGTGTTTTTAAATACCATTGTTTAAAAATAAACATCATTAAAAGGATAAAGAAACATTTGATTTAAAATTAATTAATGTTAATAAAAGGATAATTTGATATAAAAAAAATTTAGTTTCTATTAAGAAAGGTAAAATATTGTAGGGGAGTATAAAACATGGATATGGGAGAAAAACCCATTAAAAGTAACAAGAAATATTCATAACAAAATTCATTTTAACGAAACAATAGAATCATCAAGGGAGAATAATTTGGTAGAAAAAATGATTCCTCAAAAAAATATTTTTTAAATAAAATATAATATCATCATAGGTTATAATATATCAATATTGAAAGATAATATAAAAATAAGAGTGATTATGACCCAAGATAAATATTTGAGACATGAAAACCCCTTACAACTGTTTTAACTATTGAATAAAACCCCCAAGAGTGGTATAAATTTAAATTGAAAATTTAATATTATGAAATATAAGAGTATAATTATAAAATATTAAAATATTTTATTACTTAAAACATTGAAATTAAAATATGGTGTGTATTTTAAACATGTCTCAAGGGATTCAAATTTTAGGAAAAGAAACCCTTACCTTGAATCATCGATTAGTTGATCACACTCTAACCTCCTATATAAAAAAAATAAATATATTAGTAACATATTTAAAATCGTTTTACAATCCATAAAATTTTTATAAACTTAATTTATATTTATACCCTTTAATAATATTATAGTTTATTATTTGCAACATGAAGATGAAAAATCAAGGAATGATTTTGGCAGCATGGAAACTATGAAAAAGGATTATGAAATGGATTAATGGGATATAAAGATAGTATCTCATCAATATATAATCATTAGGATATATAATATTGATTATTAATATGTATAATCATAATCACAAGGAAAAAAAGAGGCATATAAAAAGGGAAATGATTGACTTGAAAAGAGGATGGAGAGAATCAAGGAGTGATTTCTATAGCATAAGTTCTATATATTTTTTATAAATTGGGTTTAATGATAGGTAGGAGTAGTATCTAATAAATAGGGAATAATTATTATATTAAATGGTTGATTATGAACATATGAAATCATAATTAATTGAAACAAAATAGGGTTATCACAAAAGAGGTACTCTAATCAAAAAGAGGAGGAGTAGAAGCTTACCTTTCTAAGTAGATTCTTAAATTATGGAAAGACTTTTTAGAATCATAGAAACTAATTTTGAGGTATTTATATATGGATAGAAAAGGTATATTCATGACCTAGGACTTTGGGGTGGAGATTAATGAGAGAATGGGTGGGCGTGATCTCCTTTTTTTTATATAGAAAATAGGGGGTTTTTTCTAATGGGTAAGAATGGAATCACATGTGTGTTAGGTGAGTTTGGTGAGTTGTGTGAAATAGGTGAAGAAATGGAAAGTGAGAAATTTGGTCATGAATTTAATACCTAAAGTATTTATAGAATGTGTAAGTGACATTTAATTATTAATTATTTTAGATACTTTATTTACCCATTTTTACCCTTATTAATATTGATTAAAAATTAATCATGGTAATTATTTTATTCCTAAAAACATTAGATGAATCTTATTACTAAATTTTGACATGGTGAATAAAATTTTGGCTCCATTTAACCTAATTAAATTTATAAATATGAGAAAATTAACTTTTAAAATAGAATATATAATGTGTAGAAAAAACTATTTTTATAGAAAATGATGTTTTATTTGTTTGGTGTTATTAATATTATTTAATATTGAATAAAAATTAAATTAAATTTTATTTATTTATATATATTTAAAAATGAAATGAAATTCTTAATTTAAAAAATATATATTTAATTTAATAAAAATACAAAATATGTAGAGAAGTATTATTCATTTAAAAATAACTATTTTATCAGGGTAACTAATTATTACATTAGGTAACATAATATTTCTACCTAATACATTAATTGGTTATTATTAGATAATTTATAACCACTAATTATAAACTTTAAATCTATTTCATTTTATTAAAATATAAAAGTGATAAAAATTAATTTTTAAATACTAATGTATAATGTATTGTTTTTTAAGAAAATATTACTTATTATCTAAAATATAAAATATAGGTTTTTAATTAAAAAAATAATATTTTAAAATATATAATGTTACTTATAATGTATATATTTTAACAAGAAAAATGTTTCATAAGTTTTAGGTTATGATTATATCCAAATGATGTCTATAAGCCACAATATTTTCAAAAAATGTATTTTCCATTATCATTTAAAAATAAATCTTTTTAGAAAAATATAAAAAATTAATCCTTATCTAATATATCTATGATAAATCCAAAAATGATGTTAATATTTTCAAATTCGCATCATAAAATTTATAAATTTTTTAATTAAAAACATAAAATGTAATGAAAAACTATTTTTACATAAAAACATATTTCGGTATATTAACTATATTTTTTTATGAATTACTAATTAATTTAGTGATAATATATATTTTTATTATTCAATAAAACTAAACTTATTTAATTTAAATAAAATTACAATTTCAAAAAAATACATTTTTAAGTATAAAGTCAGTTAAGAAAAAATGTCTTTTTCGAAAAGTATATAAATTCATGATATATCTATACAAATAAATATTTTATTAAATTTCTATATACTTCTAATTTATACTTACATAACCCTTTATGATATCCACATAATACCAAAGCATTAAATAAGATATGGTCATAATTTTAGGTAGTGGTTCAGATAACATGGATCATTTGGAAATCTCTATGAGCTTGAACTTCTCCTATATATGATTTTTATCAATCAATAATTGGTTAATTTTATCCTAGTCTTAGTCAAGGAAAAACCCTATCAAAGATAACTATCTTCAGAGTTTGGATAAATGAGCTTCATAAGGATGAATTCCACTTCCAGATTCCATTTATTCTTACTTTATTTATTGATTTTGTGATATGGTTACTTTAATTTATACTATCTAATTTATTGGTTAAGTTTTAACGGTCATATTTAGCCAAAAGGTCTGAGAGACAGGAGGAGCCTGCTCCCAAAAAAATTATATATAAAAAAGTAAATAGTACAATATAGCTCAAAGAAGGGGAGCCTTATAGAACCTTGTATAAACAATCCCAACACTGTCATCATGCACCAGACCACTGCAATAACTTGGAAACACAAAGGACCAGCCAAAAATGACCTCCATAATCACTCTTTTGGAAAGAGCATCAGCAACCCAGTTTGCCTCTCTGTATACATGAGAGACCTCAAGGAAAATCCTCTCAGCAAGCTGAAGACATTTTATCCAGATAGATAACATCATCCATGGGACATTCCTGGATCGGCCCTTCCAAATCTGCACAGCAATAGAGGAATCCGACTCTAGCCATAACTTACGCCAACCATAACGAGCCGCGTACCTGATCGCCTTTATAATCTCCCATAGTTCTACCTCAATCGCATGCCCATTCCCAATTTAATGAAAGTAACAACCTTTCAAAAAGCCCCGAGGAGTCCTAAATACTCCACCACAACCGGCCAGGCCCGGTGCACCAGCGGCCGCTCCATCCACATTTACTTTAGCCAATCATGGATTGGTGGAATCCACCAGATATATTTCATCATCCGCGGCTTCCTCTCCCTACCACTTACACCGAGAGTCTTCAAAATAATGAGGTCAGAAATATCATTATTCATTTTTCCAGTTTGATTCAATGAAGCAAGTTTAATGCTTCGGTGGATTGCCAGTACACCCTCCCTGAACTTGGGAATGCTATTGTTAAAGACCATGTCATTCTGAGACCTCCAAATTTATGAAAAAACTGAGACAATAGCTGTAGTGAGCATATTTTTCACTTGCTCACTGCCTTCTGCCTATTGCACTGAGGTGAACAACGAATCAACCGAGCAGTATGTGAAGTAGCAGTGAAAAATAGCTTGCAGATACAGCCATAAACGAGCAGAAAATGGGAATTCAAGGAAAAAATGTAGAACATATTCTTCATTATTCAAACAGAAATAACATACCGAGGAAAGGTTCACTCCAGTGCGCTGGAGGGCAGACTGAATTGGCAACCGTTGCTTCCAGATTCGCCAAATCTACAAAGTGTCATTTGGAAAAATGAAGGGCCTACTAACCCCTTTCACCCATGAAGGTTCTCCAAGTGCTGTACCACACTGCATTTTGTAGAAATCACAAATGGAAAACAACCCATTGAGTACAGGTTTCCAGACAAGAATATCAGTATCAACATAGTCATAATTAGAAATTTCCATGTAAAAATTACTAGGTATGATTACATCAACATCATCATTTCATTGCATGTCAGATATAGACATATTCCTCCAATGTAGTGGGATATCAATGGAGTCCTTAAGTGGAGAAGAAATCCATGAAGTGTTCCAGAAGTTCAAATGAGAGTTGACACATACCAGCTATTTGGATTGTGTCATAATTTGAGAGTATGTACTCCTAATCGAGGTCCTCATAGAGGACTGCAAGTACACAATATTAGTGTTGTGTAGCCTGTGAAGAAATCTGCTGTCCATGAATTCCAAAGAGTCTTATCTATTTAGAAGTCTCCAGGTAAAATTCATAAGCAAAGCATCATTTATATTTATTTAATGATAATATAAAGTTAAATATTTGGTCATTACATCCCCCTACATAAATTGCACCCTCATAATTTTAATTATAGTTTACTAAAGGAATAAGATAAGGGATCCATGAGAAACTCAAGATATATATTGTACTAATATATTCCCCTCATTATCCTTAGTAAGACTAGGAAACTATTTATCTTAAATATGCTTCTTAGTATTTATTAGGGATATAAATTTCAGAAATTCATTTTCATGGTCCTATTTTTATCCAAATATTACAACCAAAAAGGTTATGATAATGTCCAATAGAATCATAAAAAATGATAATATGAATATAAAATCTCATTAATAATATTTATTCTCCAATTAAACATTTTTTTAAACCCATTATACTTTTTTTTAAAATATGTCACACTTAGTTCATATCATAAACCTCTTAGTTTAACCTAGATTACTATAAGTTTTTTTATTATAATTATCAACCTAAACCTTAAAGTAACTAAAAAATCAATACTTCATAGTGGTTTATAAATAGTTTTTGATCAACCAAAACATATTCCACAAGAGTGTCAAAATAGGTTTTTAGTTAGGTCTCTTTTTTCATGCATCAGGTGAAAATTGAGTTAATACCCAATACGTAATTTTTAGGGTTATTTCCACTAGGTTCCACTGTGTCAATTCCTTTATTAGCTTTTAGTATCCATATAGATATGTAATTTCTAGGATAACCACACAATATCTACTTTTCCAAAACATTGGTATGCTATTCTATACTTAAACTCACCCATTATGATTTCCCCAGGGTTTTTGATAATTTTTTCTAAACCAATCATAAAAAATAACTAAACCCTACTCTGATATAAACTGAAGTGACCAAAGTTTAACATAATATAAATAAAATATTAATATCATGATTTAAATAATATATATCACAAAAAGTAACCCAACCCAAGGACCTAAAGTTTTATTTTTTTGAGACCAGCTGTATACACGTATTATTTTGCAACACCCACAAACATTTATCCATAAAGGTTTTCCTATAAACTATTTTTAAATACCTCAAATGTAATAATAATAATCATAACCTATGTATTGGAAACATAATAAATGGGTGATATTAAATGCTCAGTATGAGAAAACAATATCATAAATGAATATATCATAAACATGGAGGAGAATATAAGGAAGAGGATAAATATCTTATTAAAAGATCATAATAATGTTATTGATAATAATAATATATATTGGGGAACATAAGATCATAAAAGGACCATTAGTTAATCATAAAAGATAAAACATATAACATGTTAACATGCCATAAAAGTGAAGAATACTTAAAACATTAATATTCCTAAAAACATTGTATTTAATGGAAATGAAATACGTCTAAAAAATTTGACACAACATGATAAAAAACCATAAGAATAAGAATACCTTTTTGATTAAACCTATCATTCTCAGGCATATGTGGATAAACTCATTATGCCTATGCCTAAAAATGTGATAAAACCATCATGCCTAAGTTTGAGTCAAAAACTCATTATTTCCATGCCTAAATATTTCATGAGATATGATCTTAAACTAATGCATTGGAGGGTGATATAGGACCCCAATATTCATCATCCAAACATATTTCTACCACATAAAATCAATCATAAACATATCTTAATGAATGTAAGGAAAAGGAATGGGTTTTCACATAACATGAAATTAAGTAATAATGGATATCAAAATACCATTTTCTAAAAGTAATAATAACATTATAAAATATATAGGATGATAAAAAATCACTTCATCATAGATAAACCTTTGAAGAGAAATATAAGTGAAAATAAAAAAGTTTTCACAAAACATTTTAAACATTATTATAAAAGTTGAAGTGTAAATTACTTTAAGAAAACAAATTTTTGAGAAGGAATGGATACTAATTTTTTAAATACATTTTATAAATAGTTACAATTAAAAGATCATTGAAAATACATAAGGTTTATCAAAAAAATTATGGTTTGGAAGTTTAAATATTTTATTTTTGAATTGATGGAAAACCTATTTTTTTGTCTATTGAAATACCTTTGTTTGAAAGCCCACATTGTTAAAAGTATAATGAAAACTTTGATTTAAAATGAATTAAATGGAATAAAAGTATTATTTAAGATAAAAAATTTAGTTTACATTAGGTAAAAAAGAATATCGGTGGGAAATAAAAACATGGATATGGATGAAAAATCCATTAAAATTAACGGGATTTATTCTTAAAAAATTCATTTTAACAAAATAATTGAATCATTAAGGAATAAGACTTTGGTATGAAACTTTATTTCTCTATAAAATAATATTCAAAAAAAAAATAACATAACCATAGGTTATAATATATCAATATTGAAATATAATTGTCAAATAAGAGTGATTACGACCCAAAAAAAATATCTGAGTCATGAAAACCCCTTACAACCTTTGTAACTTTTGAATAAAAATGACAAGAGTGGTATAAATTTAAATATAACATTGAATATCATTAAATATAATATAATAATGATAAAAAATTACAATTGGTAAGTATTTACATCATTGAAAAAGAAACATGGTGTATAACTTAAATATGTCTCAAGGGATTCGAATTTGTGACAAAGAAACCCTTACCTTGAATTCTCACTTAGTTGACCTCACTCTAACCTCCAATATAAAAAACATAAATATATTAGTCACATATTTTATAACCTTTTTCATATATATAACCTTTTATAATATTCATTTATATGGATTCCCTTTAATGATATTAGAGTTGAGTATTCACAACATGAAGATATAAACTAAATTAATGATTTTGGCTACATGACGACTATAAAAAATGGATTATGAAATAAATTAATGATAAATAAAGATAGTATATCATAAATAGGGAATAATTAGGATATTAAGTGATTCATTATGAACATTATGATGAATAATAACATTAAAATAAAAATTTATTATTACAAAGGAAACACTTGATTTGAAAAGTGGAGGGAGAGAATCAAGGGGTGATTTCACAAGCATAATGACTACACAAAAAGTTTTATAGAATTGGTTTAATTATAGGGAAGTGTAGTATTTCATAAACAGGGAATGATTTTTATATTAAATGGTTTATAATGAACATATTAAATAATAATAAATGGAAACTCAAAGTTCTCATCACAAAATAAGTACTCAAATCAAAAAGAGGAGGAAGAGAACCCTTACCATGTAAAGTAGCTTCTTAAATACTGGGAGGAATTATCAGAACCTTAAGAACTAATTGGTATGGATTTAGAGAGGTATATTTAAAGTAAATTCATGACCAATTATTTTTTTAGAAATTAATGGTAGAATTTGTAGGAGTGATCTACTTTTATAAGTGAAAAATAAGGGATTTTCCATGGAAAACTAGAGTTAGGTAAGAGGTAAGAGTAGAATCACATGGGTGTTAGGTGGGTTTAGTTAGTTAGGTTAAATATGTGAATATATTTTAGGTTAGACATATGGGTATGAATTTAATATCTTTTAAGGATTTATATGTGTAAGTGACCTTTAATTTTTAAAAATTTGAGATACTTTATTTACCCATTTTTACACATATTAATCTTGATTGAAGATTAATCATGATACAAATTTTATTACTAAAAATATAAGATGACCCTTATTACCAAATTTTTATGTTATGAATAAAAATTTGGGACCCATTTAACCTAATTTAAAATCTAAATATTAGAAAATTAACTTATAAAATAAAACATAAAATGCATAGAAAAATTATTTTTATAGAAAATGACATTTTAATTGTTAGGTGTTCTTAATCTTATTTAACATAGAATACCAACTAAATGAGTGTTAATATATATATATATATATATATATAAAGTTAAATTATTAATTTAAAATATAACTATTTAATTTTAGATAAATACACAATATTTAGAGAAGTATTTTTTTCAAAAAACAACTGTTTTATCACGATGACTAATTTTTACCTACAATAACTTAATATTTATTCGTAATACATAAATTTATCCTTATTAGATAATTTGTACCCAATAATTATAAATTTTAAATCTATTTCATTTTATTAAATTTATAAAAGTGATAAATTTAATTTTAAAATACTAATGTATAATGTATTAAAAACAATTTTTGTGAAAATATTATTTATGTTCTAAATTATCAAATATAAGTTATTATTTAAAAAATACTGTTTTAAAATATATTATGTTACTTATAATTCATATATTTGGTCATTAAAAATGTTTTTATAAGTTTTAGGATATTCTAATATCTAAATGATGTCATAAAAATCCATGATATTTTCAAAAAAAGTATTTTTAATTATTCACTGAAAAATAAATCTTTTTAGAAAAATCTAAAAAAATAATATTAAGATAATATGGACATGATAAATCAAAAGATGATGTTAATTTTTTAAAATTAACATCCTAAAATTTATAAATTTTATTTTTAATTAAAAACATAAAATGTAGCGAAAAACTGTTTTTATAGAAAAATTAATTTTGTTATATTAACTATATTTTTTATAAATTACAAATTAATATAATATTATTATTTATTATTATTATTAAATAAAAATAAACATAGTTCCTTGAAATAAAATTCCAATTTCTAAAAAATATTTTTTAAAGCATAAATTGAATTTAACATAAATTACTTTTTAGAAAGTATATAAATTCATGATATATTTATACATATAAATATTTTATTATATTTCTATATAATTCTAATTTTTAGTTACATAACCCCTAATGATATCTAAATAATTTCTAAGCCTAATATAAGCTTTGATTGTAGTTTTGGATGAAAATTCAGCTAAAATAGATTTTGTGGCAATCTCCATGATCATGAACTTATCCCGTATACAGTTTTTGTCAAACCATAATTTCTCGAGTTCAGTTTCAGATTGGTCAAGGGAAAACCCTTGAGAAGCTACCACTCCTAAAAGTAAAGTCAAATGGGATTAAAATAGAATATTTCAGATTTTTCTGAATTTTCTTATTACATTCTTTATTGATTTTGTGACATGGTTACTTCAATTTATACTAGCTAATTTAATGACTAAGTTTTAATGATCATACTTAATATTCAAAATATATCAAGGTTTTTCATTTTAATTTTTTATGTGATATATTATATTATCATAATATTTATTTAAGGATAATTTATAGTGAAATATATGTTTATTAAAAAGGAAATATCTTAATACTCTATTCATTATATCTATGAAGATAGTGGGGGTACTGGTAAGTCGAAATAGAATTACGATAAATTCATAATGCCCATACCCTGTACCAAATGATATCTTTAGTATTCCCTCTGTAACACCCTAATATTTTTATGAAATATATTTTTCAATAATTTTATTTCTTTTATTTCTTGAGTTACATGCTACAATAAGTTAATCTTTCACTACATCCAACACTGACTTATCTTGCGTTACACACAACACTGAGATTCTACAAAACAATATTTTATTACTATAATTATTTAAACAAAGACAATTATAACTTAGCCGTTAGAATGGAAGGCATGAACAATATTAACTAAATTATGAAAATATGGTTTACACTTGTATATATAATAAATTCTTTGGTTACCAATTAATTATAACTTAAGATAAAACCCTTTTGAAATTAAAATGACATCTTTTTAAGAAAGACTATTTAAATGTGAACAATTATGTTTTATAACAATAAAAAAACACTCTTTTTGGATAATATTAATGATATATATATATATAATATTCAATATAATGTTTAAAATCTATCCTATGTTTTTTCTATACATGATAAATCCAATTTTATGCTTAGAAACAACTTTTTTCTTTTAAAAAATAGCTTTATCGCATTTTAATGGTGTACTTATTTTAAAAATAAATTTAGAAACTTTTATAAATTTTATTTTAAAAAATAATCTTCATTTTTAAATTGGAATATTTAAATTTACTTTGGTTTATTTTTTTATTTTTATGATAAGTTTCATTTTTTTTTATAAATATTGAAAAATACTACATTTTAATTAGAAAATAACTATTCATCTAAATAATTTATAACGTCAAATTATATTTTAAATTAATTTTAAAGTAAAATTAGATCAATTATATATCTATTAATCCAATTTAGTTTATTATAATATTTTTCTTATTAAATTTGGATATAAAAAAAATTTCAAACTTTTGAACATTTTCATATTAGAAACCCACTTTCTCGCCCCATCTACGAGATTATATTAAATTAATTTTATCCAATTATGTGTTTTGAATTTTTAATAATGGATTATATATTTTTAATCTTGATTTAAAAATTTATTAAATATTTCCCTTTATTTTTGGACAATATGAATATTAAACTTAATAATTTTTTTTACCATAGTTAAGGGTAAAGCAAGTAATTAAGGGTAAAAATAATATTATAAATTACCCTAAAAATTGTCTTAATTTTATTATATGAGTAATTATAGACTAAAATAATCTATGGGTCTAATTTATGACCTATTGGAGCCACTTATATGACTTTATTTCCCTTATATTATTTTAATTTAAGAAAAGTTAAACTTGTCTCACTAATGTTTTTAATGAGTATAACATTTTTAATATGTGTTCATCTAGAATATATATTTTACCATAAATATAATTTTTAAATATAAAATAATTATGTTATTAATGGTATTTTTTTAAATTTTACTAAAGGAATATGTACCTTAAATAGTTACACAATGATGATGCAGTAATTATTCAATTAATGAAATAATCTAATAAATGATATTAAAAATATTAAATGAAATATAATTTGAATTAATTAAGGTAATAAAATAATTTTATATATTATTATGACATATTAGGGGTGTATTAAAATATTTTTTTCGAATATATCTTGTTTTATTGATTTTATTAAAGTCAAAGTAATGAATACTGTCAAAATTGACACTAATGATATTTTATGACAATAATATTTTATTAAATTTTTGATAAATCATAAAAATATTTAATAAAAATAAAATTGATTATATATGGTCTAAAATATAATAAATATTTTATTTATGGTCCAATTAAAACCTTATAATTAAAAATTACAACCTTTTAATATTGAAAAATGTGTTACCGTAGTTAAAATTAAAATAGGTTAACTAAAGGATAATCAAAATGATAAGGTTTAATGTAACAAAAAAACTAATATAAAATCTATTTGTTGATGACATTAAAACATTATATTATATTATATTATAATACATACTTTTGGAGGTATTTTGATTGATATTTAATTTATTAAAAATTAATCTTTTGAGAAATTCCAAAAGTGACCCTGACCTCAATTATAAAAGTTCACCTCTTATTATCTTTTATTCACACTTAAAAAACCTATTTTTTCAGAAATATATCCAAATTTTATCAAAAATTCACTAAATTCATCCTAGAATCCTTCTTTTTGGAATAAATCCAACCAAGGAAATCATTTGGTGCAAGAAAAAAAGAGATACCTGAAGAAGAGGTAAAGTTCATCAACAAACAATTTTGTTTTATTTCTTCATTAAAACCCTTAAATTATTTTTAAATTATGTTTATATAATAAAACCATTATATTAAATATAATTAAATATTTTTATTTTAATGGTTTGACCTAAAAATTCACACACTTCCATCAAACGGGATACACAATCATCGTCTATGTGTACGGTAGACTACCGCCTCGCGAACCGATGTCGTTTGTTCTTCCATTATCAGTTTTAAAGGTTGGGAATAATGATGTATTTATAGTTTATATATGATATATATTATTTTTATGATGTTATTATTATTCAATAAAATTCATATTACACATACCTTCATGCTTTCCATTTTGTGGGAATACGATAACGTTGTTTATGTGTACGGCGGATTACCGCATGTTGAAGCAATGTGATTCATGAAATATTTACATGGAATGTATTAAGGATGGTTTTAATATAATTATGTGATATATATGTAATAAAAATTATTCTATAATTATAATATATATCGTATACTTTTATTTAATCTGACAAGAAAATGAAAATAGTGTTCATGCGTATATACCGTCTCCATGAACAGTGTATAGAATTTTGTACCTATAACTTTTATAAATCAACATAGATACATATATACTTAATATATATAATATTTATATCATGTTTTTAATTATAAATATTATGAAATCATGATCTAATTAAGAGGATTAAGAATAAAATGTTAAAACATGTACGAAAAACAAAGTGGATTTTACCCGAAACATAACTTTAACATGGAATTGATAATAAGGAAGTAATATAAATTCATAAGTAAATAAATTATGGTATTATATATATTAATATTTTTATATGGTATATTTATAATAATATTATATTTACTGTATAATAGGTTTGAATGTGTACGAAGGAAGTCAATACTTAAGGTAAGCAGATTTCTACTCTCACTTTTATTTCTACAAGACTTATACAATATTCACCACTTGTTTATTTTATGTGTTGAATATACTGACCATGAATGTAATCTATTATATCTATACTTAAATTTATGGGTATTTACATATCCATTTTATGATCTCTCTTTCTTGGGTTTTATGGTTCAAAAGTTTCCAAATCAGTATGGTAATTTTTTCTCAATTTTTCTTCTTTGAGACACGTGTTATATTATGAACCTATATTATTTTACAAGGTGTATATACTACCCTTTGACATGTTGTATCTTTAATATCAATCTTTTAATGATATTTTAAGTTTCATTTAATTTTATTATCTCTTCGGTCAGATATTTTTTTATTCAAAAACTATGTTTTCTAAAAATGTTTTCAAAAATGTTTTTGAAGGATCTTTTAATAATTTGCAAGGAAATGGATTTAAAATATGTTTATAATGGTTTTAAAAGTTTCCTTTATAAATTTACAAGATTTTTTTTCAATAAAAAAGGTTTTCTAAATGTTTTATGATTTAAAAATCATTTTTAAATGTGGAAATGATATTTTTCTCAAGAAATATTTTAAAAAGATCTTTCAAAACTAGTTTCCTTATAAGATAAAATTATTTGATATTACTATTGATTTAATGGGGATATTATTCAAGGATAATACCCTTATTATTTTATGGCTAGTTAATGTTTATGATGACATGTTTTTTATGATTCTCATTAACTTTCCACGAGACATGCTATGATTAAATGTTTATAAAACCCATTTATTTTCATTATTTATGATATGATGAATAATTTATGTTCTTGTGGTACACATATATATGATTTAATTTTTGATGGGTGGGATCTATATCTCCCTAAAATTCATTAGTTGAACATGGATAACTCATGAGGTAAATATGTTATGCATAAATATAATTTCATGTTCAAAATTATATTCTTGGACCTAGATTTCATGTCTATAAGTTTATGCATGGACCTAGATTTCCTATCCATAAGATTATATATGGACATGGTTTCATGCCCATAATTTTATACAAGGGCCTGATTCCATGTACTTAAATCAATGAGTGAACCTATTTTAATTTATACATGCTCACAATGTTATAAGTTTATTTTTTTACATAATTCCATGTCTTATGCCAATGTTATGATCTTATAGATCATTTTATTTGATTATATTATGATTCATGTCTTATGAACTACCAATATTTATTCCATGAATAATGATTATGATCTTTTCTATGCAGGGTATGGTTTTAAAATGTTATTATCATGTTCTCGTACCCCTATGTTCATATTATGCTTATTTATCTCTTATTTATCTCTTATGTTTACCCTTAATAACCATATGGGATCACCCTTTCTTCTACTCCCTTTCACCAGGTTATGAAGAAATGTTTTAAGTAGGAATACTAAAGGGGATTATCTTTGTGGGAAACATTGATGATATTTCACCCAACTTGAAGTTTCTATTCCAAGTTTCAAAAGGAACTAAACTATTATGGTACTTGGTCATGTTTTTTTGTGATGTAATGAATATTCATCTAAAAAGATATAATATCCATGTATGAAAATCCTAGGTTATTATATTTAGTATCAGAGGAAATGTTTATCCAACCTTTGGAAACTAGGATGATAAATACTTAGTAATATCCTTGAGGATAAGTCTAAAGTATAGGCTACAATCCTATACTTTTGGTAATAATCATAAATAACCTAGGTTTAAAACTAATATATTATATATTTAAATTAATTTCCTTTTATTTATTTATTTTACCACTCTGATTAGTGTTTATTACACTATATATTTTGTTCTAGTCAATGAATGAAACCCAAAGGAACCACATTAGTAATGAATGTGATGGGAAATTCAATGATCATCCTCCTAAGAAATCAAATGTTATGGGAGAAGGAATTAAATATCTTGTTTCTATGTTCACAAAACTTTTTATAGATATGAATCTTTTTGGAATTACAAATTAAATAAGGAGGGAACAACATTTTATTGAGTCTTTCATGAGAAAACACCCACTTTATTTTAGTGGGTATTCTAATTCACTACTGTATGAGCAATAGATCAGTACCACTGAAAATATATTTTTGGTTCTTTAATGTTTAGAACATGAAAAAGTAATTTTAGATATCTGTAATTTGGATGGTGAATTAGATCAATGGTGAAATATTATCAAGAATACCAGGCAATGAGTTGAAATTGAATCCATGAAATGAGATGAGTTTAAGAACTTATTTTTCAATAAGTACTTTCCTCGTATTCTTCATAAGAAAATGGAGAAGGAATTCCTTGATTTAAATAAAAAGGATTATGAATATTTTGGAACCTATGAAGAAAATTTTACATGTCTTTAAAGATATTCTTATGGTATTATCATCAAACCTATAAGTAAGTTTGACCAATTCTTAAGTGTCTTAAAACCAAGTCTATAAAGAGAATTATCCATAAGAGAATTCATTTTCTATGAAAAAATTATCTAATGTTCTCTGACGATGTATATTTAGATTAGATTTACCCATAAATATCATGAATTTTAAAATAAAAGTAAAATGGAATTAAATGGGAATTCTAAAATCCATGGAGATAAGAATATGAGTTTTCCTTTATTTTCATAGTGTGGGAAGAAGCATAGAGGAAATTTTCTTAAGGGGATGGGTAAATGTTTCAAGTGTGGAAAGGAAGGTCATATGGAAAATGAACGTGAAAGTAATGGGAAAAAGTTATATAATGATGAAAATATAGATAAGGATTCACATAATTCACCCCCACACTTCAATGCTTCAAGTGTAAGGAAATTGGGCATTATGCTAATCAGTGCCCAAATCCTAGGTTTGACGACAATGATATATTTCAAAAACCTATTAAAGCCAAATGTAAATCTCTTGATATCACTATTGGCAATATGGAATATAAAAATGAAGTGGTTGAATGATTGAGTGTTTATGTATTTGAATTCAAGAATAATGCTCTAGAATTAATTTTATGGTATTATGTAATAATGAAGCATCTAAGGATTGGTCCACTATAGTTTTTTACTTAAGGATTTGAAAGTATATGTTAAATGGTACTTGTAACCATGAAAAGTGATTGAGGTGGTGGTTTTAGAGAAAACATGATTAAGGGAAGGATAACCCTTAATATGTGCATGATACTGGGATAATGAGATAAAGAGATGTTCTATTGTGATAAAATAAAGGGGAAAGTATTGATGACCTTAGAACTGATTATGAATACAATGAAAAGGTGGTTTATTATATCATGGGTTGATTTTATATATTTTTTGGATTTATGGTATGGGGATAAAGTCAAATTTTTAATGCATTCTTGTTTTCACTAAGGTTTTATGGAAATTCAAGTTATCACCATGTTTCAAGAGAATATATGATAATGATCTTCACATGTTTGATGTGTGAAAATTAA
The DNA here is from genome assembly GCA_963277665.1 of Viscum album. NCBI lineage: Eukaryota > Viridiplantae > Streptophyta > Magnoliopsida > Santalales > Viscaceae > Viscum > Viscum album. The sequence continues at coordinate 1,331,249,182 of OY728156.1, forward strand.
GATCTATATCAAGTTTATTGGGGGAATTAACGGTAATTTTATTTAGTAACATTATTTTGAAAGTATTGTATTTTAATCTTTTGTAAGGTTCATAAGGGTAACCATTTAGAAAATTGTTTACATTAAACTTTGGATGAGGTTTTAAAGATTAATATATTACATTACCATATAAATATTTATTCATATTGGATAACCCATTCTAAACATTTTGTTATGATGATAAGTAGAGACTGATGGAATGACTTTTCATCCCATTGTTGATCTTATGATCCACTAGTTATTGAGGCATTACAATTTCAACTTCATTTTTTTTGAGTAAGAGATGAAGAAAAAATTGATCAAGGCACAAATAAAGAGTGAGATTTTACTTATAAAATGAAATCAACTAATTATATTTTCTCAAAGTATTTTGAAATAAAATTTTATCCAATTATCAACATTTCTAATGATATCAATGACCTTTTTAGGCCTATTTGATTTATGGTTTTTAGTCATTAACCTTATCTTGACCATGTTCTCTATCACTCTCTATTAGTTCTTTGGGATTATTTTTCTCTTCTAAATCCATATTTTTAATTCTTTTAATATGTGGAAACATAGTTATGCATTACTTTAAGTAAGAATTATGCTTCCAAATTTCCATTTTTAAGTTAAGTTTTATTATTCATTTCTGAAATGCAGGTTTCTATGAATGAATTATAAAATATTAAAACCTCAATAATCGAGACGAATTTAGATGGAAAAATTCATTTTAAAGGGGATAGAATGTAACAACCAATAATTTTTATGAAATTTATTTTTAAATAATTTTATTTCTTTAATGTCTTGTTATGAACACTACACCAAGTTAATATTTCACTACACGTAACAGTAACTTAGCTTGCATTACATACAATACTGAGTTTCTACGAAACAAAATTTTATTACTATAATTATTTAAACAAGACAATTATAACATAGAAATTAGAATGAAAAGTATGAAAAATATTAACTTAATTATAAAAATATGGTTTGTAAATTTAAATATAATTAATTATTTGGTGACAAATTAATTATAAATTAAAATAAACCCCTTTTAAAAATTAATGGAAATATTTTTATAAAAACTATTTAAATGCGCACAAATATGTTTCATAAAAATAAAATAAACAAATAAATCTTGTGGTATTATATTAATGATATATATATATATATAATATTAAATCTAATGTTTAACATTCATCTTATGTGTTTTCTAGACATGATAAATCTTGTTTTATGCGTAAAAACTATTTTTTTTGAAAAAGAAGTTTTACTGTCTTTTAATGGAACCATTGTTTTAAAACTAAAATATTACCCTTATAAATTTTATTTCAAAAAATAAACTTATTTTTTGAAAATTTTAATATCAAAATTTAATTTGGTTTATTTTTTGGTATTTTTATGATAAGTTTCATTTTTTAATGAATAGGAAAAAATACTCTATTTTAATTAAAAACCAACTTTTCATCTAAATAATTTATAATATTAAATTATATTAAAAATAGGTTTTAAAGTAAAATTAGATAAATTATACATATATTAATATAATTAAGTTCATTGTAATCTTTTTTATATTAAATTTGGATATAAAAATCATTTCAAACTATTTAACATTTTCACTTTAAAAACCCACTTTCTTGCCGTGTCTATGGGATTAATTTTAAAATTAATTTTATCCAATTATTTGTGTTTAATTTTTGAAAAATGGATTCTATATTTTGAATCATAATTTTCAAATTTAGTAAATTTTCCCATTTATTTCTGGACAATATGGATAATAAACTTAGTAATTTTATTACCACGGTTAAGGGTAAATTAGGTAATCAGGGGTAAAAATAATATTATAAATTACCCTAAAACTTGTCTTAATTTTATTTTATGAGTAAATTTTTTCTAGAATCATCCATGTCTCTAATTTATTACATATTTTATCCACTTATATGATTTTATTCCTCTTATAGTATTTTCCTTTAAGAAAAGTCAAACTTGGCACACTAATGTTTTTAATAAGTATAACATTTTTAATATGTGGTCATCCAAAAGATATATTAAAACATAAATAATATTTTTACATATAAAATATTTATGTTCATTAATTTATTTTTAATTTTTAGTCATTAAATAAGTACCTTAAATAATTACACAATGATGTTGCTGTAATTATTCAATTAATGAAACATCAAATAGATGATATTAAAAATATTAAATGAAATATAATTTTAATTAATTAAGTTTCTCCAAGAATTTTATTGATGATTATAAAATATTAGGGGTGTTTTTAAATTTTTTTTTGGGATATATCCCATTGTATTGAAATTCTTAAAATCAAAGTAATAAATAATGCCAAAATTGATACTAATGATATTTTACGAAAATAATATTTTATTAAATTATTAAAAAAAAATAAAAATATTAAATAAGGAAAAATGGGATGATATATTGTCTAAAATATAATAAATTTTATATTTATGGTCCAATTGAAACTTTATAAGTAAAAATTAAAAACTTTTAATATTGAAAAAGGTGTTACCATAGTTAGAATTAAAATAGGTTAAGTAAGGATTAATTGAAATGATAAGGTTTAAAATAACACCAAAACTAGTCTAAAATACATTATTTTATGAGATTACAAACTTATATTATCTTATATTATAATACATGTCCTTTTTGATGAATTTTTTATAGATATTGAATTTATTATAAGTTAATCTTTAGTGGAATTCCAAAAGTGCCAATCACCTTAATTATAAAAGGGAACCTCTTATTCTGTTTTATTCACACTTCAAAAACTATTTGGTTTAGAAAAAAATGTATAAATATACTCCCAAATTTACTACCTTCATCCTAGAATCATTAATTTTTTCCATTAATCCAACCAAGGAATTCCTTTGGTGCAAACCAAAAAGAGATACCTGAAGAAGAGGTAACGTTCATCAAGAAACATTTTTTGTTTTATTTATTCCTTAAACCCATTAAATTATTTTTATATCATGTTTATATAAAAAATTAAGTAAATTAAATATAATTATATTTTTTTATGTTATGTTTAAAACCAAAAACATCACACACTTCCATCAAATGGGATACACAATCGTCGTTCGTGTGTACGACGGACTACCGCCTCGTGAACCGACGTCATTCATTCTTCCATTATCACCTTTAAAGGTTGGGAATAATGATGGGTTTATAGTTTATATATGATATATATATATATATATATATTATGTTATTATTATTCTTTAATTTTCATATCACACATTCCTTCATGCTTTCCATTTTGTGGGAATATGATAATGTCATTTGTGTGTATGGTGGACTACCGCCTCACGAAGCGATGTGATTTATTCACAATTTACATGAAATATATTAAAGATAGTTTCAAAATAATTATGTGATATATATGACCTAAAAATTATTCTGCAATGATAATATATATAATATAATTTTCTTTCTTTAATCCGATAAGAAAATGAAAACAACATTCATGCATTCATACGACCTACCGTCTCAATGATTGATGTATTTTATTTTCTACATCCAAATTTTATGAATCATCATAAATAAATATATAATGAATATATAGGATATTTATATAATTTTTATCATTCATGATATGATTAAATTGTGATCTAAGTAAGAGGAAAAGAATAACAAGTCAAAACATGTATGAAAAATAAAGCGATTATTACCCGATATATAACCTTAACATGGAATTGATAATAAAAGAGTAATATAAAGTCATAATTAAATAATATATGGTATTATATATATGAATATGGTTCTGTGGATTATGTATAATAAACTTATATTTATTATATAATAGGTTTGAACGTGTATGAAGGAAGTTAAAACTTACGGTAAGGGGATTTCTAGTCTCACCTTTATTTCTACGAGACTTATGCCATATTCACCACTCATTTATTTTTTATGGTGTATATAATGACCATGAATATAATATATTATCCTTATAAATAAATTTATGGGTATTTTCATGTCTATTTTATGATCCCTTTTCATGGGATTTACGACTCAAAATTTACCAAATCGGTAAGGTAATTTTGTCTCAATTTGCCTTATTTAAGACACATGTTATGTTATGAACCTATATTATTTTAAGAGGTGTATATAATGATATTTTAAATTCTGTATCATGAATATAATTGTTTTCTTGATGTTATAAATTTCATCTAAATATATTCTCTCTTTGGCTTAAAATTTGTTTTATTCAAAAACCATGTTTTCTAAAAATGTTTTCAAAAATGATTTAAAATGATATTTTAAAAATCTTAAATGAAAATGATTTAAAAAAACGTTTAAAATGGTTTTAAAATATTCCTTTATAAATTTTTATGGTTATTTTTAAATTAAAAAGGTTTTCTAAATGATTTATGATATAAAAATAAAATTTCAAAGCGGAAATAACATTTTCCTCAAGAAATATTTTAAAAAGATATTTCAAAATTATTTACCATGTAAGATGGATTTAAATATTTGGAAGTGAAGGTGGGTAGAGTACCTATAATCCTTTAATTTTGAGTTGTTTTACACACTGGGAAAAGGGAATAATGTTTCGTATTCTTTGAGATGGAAGACTCATAATCAGTTTGTTCAATAATCCAAATCTGAATGGAAAATGATGTCTTTGTTTGTGGAGATGGACCTCGAGGTGCAAGATGATCATGGACATATATCCCTTGTGACCTTATTGATTGAGTTTGTGCTTTTGATCTGGTTTAAAGAGTGATTTCAGGAGGATCCAGAGTGTTTGGGTATGAAGGAAAGTCTTAAAGGTTGGGAGTCACCTTCTAGTTGGGCCTTGGGTGGTGATGGAATCGTCTCTGTTAGTGATAGTGTGGTGGTGTTAGTGCATTTTCATGAAGAGTTGATGTGTGATTTCCATGAATCAAGGTGGTCAGTGCATCCAAGATTGACTAAGATGTATCTTGATCTTCATAGGTAGTGTTGGTGGACAAGTATGAAGATGGAAATTATGGGTTTCGGGGCGTGATGCCTTACCTATCAATAGGTGAAGGAAAAACATCCGTATCTAGGTGGTTTGTTACAATCATTTCTCATTCTATAATAGAAGTGAAATGATTTAATGATGCAATTTTTAGTCGGACTTATGAGGATGCCTTAGAAGAATGACACAATTTGGGTCGTTATGGATCGGTTGACTAAAGTGGCTCAATTCTTTCCAATCTTAGAGACTTACAAAATTGATCATTTGGGTGAGTTGTATGTTCAATAAATAGTGTGATTTCATGGTGTTATGAGAAAAATAGTTTCATATCATGATCTATTTTTCACATCACGCTTATGGAAGAGATTACAGAAGGTTCTTGGTACCCAGGTTTTGTTGAGTACGACTTATCACCCGTTGACGAATGTGTAGTCTAAGTGTACAATTCAAGTGTTAGAGGACATGTTAGGAGCTTATGTCTTGGATTTTAGTGGTTCATAAGAAAATCATTTATCACTCATTGATTTTTCTTACAATAATAGTTTCTAGGATACGAATCATATGACACCTTTTGAGGTACTCTATGGGATACTGTGTAGATCTCCTTTCTATTGGTTAGAGGCTAGGGAATATGAGATGTTAGAACCAAGTCTCATTTTGGAGACATCAAAAAAAGTTTGTTTGATTCAGAAGCATATGATGATAGCCTAGATTAGGTATAATTAATATACAGATCAACATTTTAGACCTATTGATTTTGTGGTGGGGGATAGAGTGTTTCTTCAGGTGTCTCCAAAGTTGGGTCACTATTGAATTCATAGATAGGGAAAGTTGGTGCCCAGGTATGTGGGGCCGATTGAGATCATGGTGAGGATCAGAATGGTGGATTACTGATTAGATATTCTATATTGGTATAGTGGTATTCATGATGTTTTTCATGTTTCACAACTTCATAAGTATCATCTTGATCCATCTCATGTAAAAAATGTTGACGATGTTGAGCTTGATCCTGACACATCCTTTGAGGAGAATCTGGTTTGTATTGTGGATCATAGTGAGAATGTTTTACGGGGAAAGGTTATAACTTTGGTTCGTATTTTATGGAAGCATGAAAACGTCTAGGAAGAAACTTGGGATCATGAGTCAGATATGTAGGCCTATCGACCTGATTTATTTGCTTTATAAACTCAATGACGCTCAGGGAGAGCGTCTTGAGGATGATCCATCCTAAGGTGGAGAGGTTGTAAGATCTGAGACCATTCATAAGGTATGTTTTGTTTATGTTTTAGTTAAGTACTTTATTTTAATTAAATAAGTGTTTTACAAAGTTAATGAGAAGGCTCAAGGGTGTTCTGGGGGGTTCAGGACACAAAAATGGAGGAAAAAGAAGTTTCTGGGCATGTTGCACAGTTTTCGCACGGTTAATGAAAACCGTCAGGATCATACCATGTAACCATGTAGCCTTGGACAGAGGCTTGCACACAGTTATTGTTTTGTTAATATAACCATGTGTAATTCCTAGGAAACCATGTGAAGGGGTGATTCTGGGGTAGCATCTCTCGCACGGTTTTCACATGGTTTGACAAACGGTGCAGGTAAACCATGCAACCCAGTAAAGTTGATAAATTTACAAAAAATTCAATTACAAGATTTTTAACCCCAACTTGGGATTTAATTTTTTCTTCCACCTTAAAACCCTATTTATTAAAAAAATCTACCAAAATATACTAAGGGTGATTCTCCCTCATCTTTAGGTTGTTTTGAGTGTCATCGATTGTGAATCAAAGATTCAGGTAAGACTAATCCCCCTCTTACATCTCTTTTTGGTTTAGGGTTTACATTTCTTTATTATATCCTTATGAAGCTCTAAAAAACTTTTTTTCCTATTATATCTTGGTTGAGTATTCAAAGGGGAGTTGAATCGGGATCCAAGGCCTTGATTAGGTGTACGTTCGGCAACAGATCCAAGGTAGGTGGTCTACAAGTTATATCCCATAGTTTTGTTTGAGATTTGTGCATGATTGGGTTTATTTCTTGATTACCAATTGTTTTTCTTTTGATACTTTGATGAGACTTGGTGTGATGGGTGTCTAAATGATTAATAGAAACCCTCATGGTCCCCATGGGACACATGAAGGATGACTTGACCTTTATAGGCCCCCCCATGGGGTGTGCCAATACTTTCTAAACTTATATGTTAGATAAGTATGAGAAAGGTTGCATTGTGAAAATGTAGAGCTCTTGATAAGCATGTTGAAATATTGAATGGGAGTGAAAATTAATTATTGGCATGTTCCTATTCTTTTTAATGGATTAATGGATTATTTGGAATGGTAATAAAAAAGGGTTAAATTATTTAAATGGGGATTGTGCCTTTTGGCTAACGAATAATGATGAGAACCCTAATAGGGTGGGTGTATGTGAAATGTTGAAACATGGGATTGTTAATGGCTTGTTAATTGATGAATATGGGTAATTGGGTGAGACTTGGGAATGATAATTGGGCTAATGGGTTGTGTGGTGTAAAATGGCATTGTGAATGAGCTATGGCCTAACATTGAATCCCTTGTTAATTGTTGTGAATCAAGATTTTTATCTTTATTGGTTGTATTGGTTGTGATATGGATAAATGTGGTGAATGGATAAATAAAAATGTGCACATGGCTTGGTGATGGGATTGAGGACTAATGATCCTCCCATATATAGGGTTAGACTGATGCTCTAACCTACCCAAGAATGCATGAGTTGGGGAGTCAGATTGATTCTATATGCCCAAATAGTTGTATTCAATGAAAATAATTAGATTGATGCTCCAAGTTAAGTGCATTGATAACTTGATATGATCATCCCTAGTGAGATAGGGACTTAACTTGTTCTCTTATGTGGAATGATTCCATGAATATTGTGTGAATAAGGTAAATGTCTAACTCATGGATTACATGTTGAGGATGAACTAAATGAGGAGATGATATATATAATGAACTTGGCACAATAATATTAATAGTAATAGAAAAGTAGACAAAGGTTAACGAGTGGCCCCAAACTGTCTTTCCTTTACTCTTTATTTATTTATAGTTGCATGCACAATCTGTTAGACTAGATATTTTGTAGATACCATTTGTGGTGGCCTACTGAGTTGTACTCACACCCTACTTGGGCCTCTGTTGGGAACCCAAGTAGATTTTATACTTGCAGATCAGGACAAGGGAAAGGGCCCTATGCTAGGGAGTTGAGTTGGACATGGTACACGCAAGGATGAGGTTCCTGACTTTGAGTCAGGATCATTTTGGGGGATTCCACTTTTGTCTTTATTGTAGATTTTGTTCACTTAGAATTGGAGCATGACATGATATATTTACTATTGTTTGTGGTTGTACCTGGTTTTGGAGATGTTTGGCTATGCATGTTATTGGTTGTTTCATATTGATTCCTCTATTTATATTGTGATATTCTGTGGATTACTCTGATGAATAGGGTATAGTATCCCCACATGACTAATTCAGGCCTTCGCTGTTAGTCAGAAACCTCTAGCATATAGGGAGGCGCGCTTGAGGTCATGTGACGACTTGACTTGGGGCATTGGTTTAGTGGCTTTCGGGTCAGGGATTCTACATCTATAAAAAAGTCAAATTGATGATATAATATCTTGGTTTCACAATCATGATAGATCACACCCTTAGTCAATACAAAAGTGTGTGTAATGATGTAAATCATTGAGTTTATATTATCCTCTTTATTCTTAAATATCCATGAATTGAGATCCTCATATTGGTAGGAAATAACCTTAGTAAAGAAATAACACATTAAGAGCATCATTATTTCGATTCAACTTTATAAAAATACTTAATTTATAAATTACATGTAAAATTGCATTGTATTTCCACAAAATCATATTCTTTTCATTCCAAAAATACAATTCTAATAGGGAAATTTTTTTGGGCCCCAAAAATATGGTGTGCACTTTTACATGGAGGTTATAATCCTTTTATGATAAATGTAAATATTATAGGGATTCCTCCTTTCATGAAGAAAACAAAAATGTAATTTTTTGTTCCATAAGATTACTCACATACTGATGAATGATTTTTTAAATTTTTTCCTAATATGGTGACATGGTAGTGAGAACCTTAGATCGGGAGCAGGCTATATATTTCATCCAGTGTTAAAGAATTTTTTTTTGAAATATTAAAAAATATTTTTGAAGATTCTTAAGAACTATTTTATTTGTTTAAAATGTATTTAATAGGAAAAAACTAGTATCTAAGGGCACAAATCTTTTCATAAGTTTCAATTTAATGGACCAGGGAGCCAAAAAAACTCCCAGATCAAAAGTTATGGATGTTTTAAATTGGGAATATTTTATAGAGAAATTTATAATATTTTGTAGATTAATAAACATGAATACATTATGTAGTTGTAATGAATTTACATGTAATTCAAACTAATTTTTCTACTAAATCATAGAGATTCGATAAAATCATGATAGAATTATACGGCATAATGTTGTTTGCGTTCAAATAATGGGATCCTTCATGAGTGACAATATCTTATGTAATTTAAAGACATTTTCTATTAATGAACATAGTCATTTATATCCATGTGGTTCCTTTATATCCCATTATTATTCCTGGACCAAGAATGGATTTCCATGGAAACCATATTCAACTTTTGTGGATCCCTCATTTTTTGCGATGGAATGGTAGTGATTTTATAAAGCTTCCTAAAACCTTTATGGCCCACCATCATTCACAACCAGGAGATAGTCTTTTATACATCTACATGACTTTTAAATGGGTTTAATCCCTATAGATCACATTTCATGTTATTTTTTATATATATAGGCTTCTTTACATGAATTTTGACACACTTCTAGATGTTGAGAGCATAGATCCTAAAAAATCACATCATTTGGGAGAAACCCTTGTTGAGATAGTCTTTTGAGAAGTGATTCAATGGGTAGACTCAAAATCCAAGTCTGAAAGGGAAGGGGACTCCCTACTTAATATTTTAATGGATATTTCCTTTCCATAAAAAACATTTATGGTCTCTTTTACATAAATTATTCAAAAATATTCTTATATAAATGATTTTTGGTTTTACCTCACCCATGTAAATACTTTATAGAGGGATCCACCATATAAAACTTAAGTGATGTCTTTTCTTTACCTCCCTACCCATTTTGGATGACAAAAACTCATATATGATCAATGTGTACATGAAATGGGTTATTCTTGAAGTATTTATCAACCTTTTTCAATGGTCTATATTTACATAAGATTCTAACTATGTTAACCCTATGTGAAAGATACTTAAAAAGGGCTAGTAACTATAACAACCTAGTCTCTTCAAGATAGAGATATGTCCTACCACTATGGTTATAATTGGGTAACCTTATCCCTCTAGGTACTCATATTATTCTAAAAAACTTATTGGGATAAATTCAATCCTTTCAACCTAATATCCTAAAAGACCTTTTCACCTTTTGTCTAAAACAGAGCCCCAAAACCCTATTTTACCTATGCTCTTCTATGGATGCCTGATATACAATATTGGTATTTTATGCACACTCATTCACCCCTTTTGAACATTTATTCTATTGATAATGGTTTTACCAATTTTTATTATCCCTATTCATCAGTATATAGACATTAATCCAATCATGTATCCCCTTAATAACAATGATCCCTCCTCTAAGAGAGCTAGTGGAAATTTTCCAAGCCTAAGACATTCATCCTTACTGCTATGTACCAATATTTATGTCTCTCAAGAATATAGTTAACCTCTATGTGTTGAATTAAAAAGATATAAATAAAACAATGAGTGTAAGAAAAGATGTCAAAATTGGCCCACGTTCATAGGGGTTTCAGGCTATCCCATGGATATAATATAAGTTGAGCTTAATTTTTTTTTTAATTTTTATAAATGGGTTCAAATAGACTAACAAAAATTGGTTTTCACTCATGAAGGCTAGCCTATATGGTATAGGGTTATCCTATAGACCTATAAAAAATATTTTTTTTATTTATAAAAAATACTTAATATTTAATAATTTCTAATTGATTTATGGACATGTATTTATCAGATTTTAAGTATATATTATACAATTTTTTATTGACTAAAAAATTGTAATTAACTTTTTTATATAAGATTAATTTTAAAATAGTAAAATATATACCACCCTTTAATCCTAGTTCCCCACAACCCGACTCATGTTCCATTCCTCTAATAAACTCGTCCCCCAATCTTTGACAATACATGCCCCCTCACATGATCCTATTCCCCTCCCTTCCTAATTAACCCTTCCCTAACATGCCCGAACCTTAGTTCCCCATGCCCAACTATTTCCTATTCTTCCATATCCTTAGACCTTTTTATAACCCTAAAACACCCCTCCACCCACCCCACATCCTATAATATATTCTGTTGTATCTACATAATACTAAATAGATCCTAAGGGGTGGGGGTGGGGGAGGGGGTGAGATTCAGGGAGTTTATTTATTTTCATCTCAAGCACCAAATATCTTGTTTTGAAATTGTAAACAATTATTTGAACAAGTCACAATAAACCATTGAGACAAAGAAATGAAATATTAAAAAGTAAATGCATTAATATGGAGTATTTTACTTAGTTCATTTCTATGGGCCAATCTTTGAAACATACATTGACATTATGTCAATATACTAGAGGATGTTACTATACACTATTTAAGATATAATATTTTGTAAATAATCACTCTTAATCCAAGGGAAACTTCATTGTTCTCCCTATTCACTTCCTAATTCAAGGAAGATATATAAGAAAATGTATGACACAATGTTCAATCACAAGAATCTTTACATGATAATCAATAAAAAATCACTAAGGGTGTTATATTTGTACTTTAATATTCTCTAATATGGCTGGATATTCAATAAAAATATTCACATCCCTTATTTATATGAATTATAGATGTAACCATTTATTTCTCATGAAAAGATATGCCATTACCTCATTAAATCTATCATTTAAACTTTTAAAATATTCTAAATTCAAATTCCATGTGTCACCCTCCAATTAGAACTCAAATTCCTCTATTTTGAAGGAATTGAACCCAAAATTTAAATCTATTTATATTTCTATATATATATTATAACGAATCTATAATTTTACAGAAATGTACATACACCTAAACATGGTCGAGTCCTATATGACATAGTGAAGTCCCAATTAACCCACGACCTCCAAAGACCATACCATGTTATGCTTTATATGACATAATATTTGGTGTTTTTTTTTAATTTTAAATTTAACCTAACCATGAAATATCCTGACATATAAATCTCTTGAAAATGATATAACAAATATTCAGGTTAAATTGTTCACACCATAACATGTTTTGTGACATGTTTCATGTTTACACTATAATCTAGAAAAACTGATGCTCAATGTGACTTTCAATATGACATAGGCACTACTAGAACCAATTTTTATTATTCATATATAAAGTCTTACATGTCTTGAAATATTCCCATTTTGTGCCTTCTTATTTATTAAATATATTTTACAATTTATAATTCCTTAATCTATAGTGTAGTACTATCCACCAAGACATATCTAGTTCAATATCTACACCTCAAAGATCTTTGAGAACTATATAATGGAAAATGTTTCATTTCACCTTCAAAATCAGAAAAACATATACATAATTTTATACCTATAACATGGTCATGAATTTAATATAGATCTTACCCCATTTTATATAGAGTTTTCTCTATTACACTATTCCTAATAAAACATCCAAAAACTTGATGAACTCCTATTTTTAGCTCCACAATGACATAATCAGATCCTCTCTGACATGGTCTAATCATACCACACAAATTTGAATTTAAAAATTAATTAATAATTATATAAACTTATTTAAATCTTATATCATTCAAAATATCACTATGAGCAACAAATTTCTAACATTTATTTATAATAAACATAAAAATACACTTTTACTATTCTCCATTAATATATAAAGTGAATAACCTCAATTCCAATATCCCCCCTTTGGGTTTGTTATAAATCCAGGGAATCTCTAGTGAAAATAAAATCATCTAAACTCTAGAAAATTTAAAAACTATTAGAAATACTTCTCAATCACTATATGTTTATGTGAGAAATTCTCAATGCATAAGATAATAGATCAAGAGATAATTCCATGAAAATAACATACCTTAATGATTTATCTTTGAGATACCACTTGTTGAAAAACTCTAAAACCTCTATTATATTGATTAACCAATTTTATATTCTAGATCACCCCCATAGATCATATCCCCCCTTTTTTTCATACTATAAGCTCCCTATGAAAGGATGATTTCCCCCCATTTGGCTGATTCTAAATTTCACTAACTTACTTTCCCCTCCATTGATAGTAAAACCAATAGATAATTCCCTATTAAAACATGAGAAACCAAATTAAACATTAAAACATATAAATATAGAGGAATTACAAGCCTCTTGAAGTTGAGGGAGGTGTCCTGACATCAAAGTTCAACTGATGATTCTCAAACACTAATGTGGTCAAGGGTTTTGTGAAAATTTCAACCAGTTATTGATTCATACCGATATGCTTCATATTGATAACACTTTACTCTATTTTATATTTAATAAAATGATACCACATCTCAATATGTTTTTTTCATGAATGTTTTACCAATTTTTTTATCTATTCAATTGCACTCTTATTATCACAGTGGATTACTATAGGTACTTTAGCACATTCACCTAGGTCTTCCAATTATTTATTAATCCATAATAGTTTGGTACATTCCATTATATAATAAATTATCCCTACTTTATATATGTGAAGAGATGTTCTATTTTTATTTTTTACTCAACTAGACAATTAATTTTCTAATAATGATAAAAGATCCTAAAATTTTGGATTTTCTATACATGATACCACTAGTTTAGTTTTCATTTAAGTAGTCTATGAAATATAAATATTTATCTATATAAAAAACTAAATCATAATAAAGAGTGCCTTGAATTTACTTCATGACACTGTTCATAGAAGTAAGGTGTTCCTCTTTGGAATTACATTGAAACCGATCCAACAAATTAGTTGAGTTGAAATTTTCTAACATTGTTGTTTTCAAGTACAATATATATTCAATAATTCTATGATAAATGATGGGATTGGATTCCCACCCTACTTCATTCTTTCCAAGTTTGGTTCCAATGACAATCAATTTTGAAACTAGGTTTCTCTCATGGATCTCAAATTTTTTCAATAAATCACTTGCATAATTTATTTGAGAGATAAATATAAATTCCTTCCAAAAATTTACTTGCATCCTAAGGAAATAATAAGCTATTAAATCATTGATATATAAAATCTAAACTCAAAAAATATACAAATTCATCTTCTAATCTCTACTTAATTTTTTAAAATATGATATATTCTACATAGGAGAGTATTATGAACTACATATCCTTGCTATATTTCATGTAATGTTTATGATCAACACCTCCTCCTCCGAATTATAGTTTCTATAGGTAAGTGTATAATCTTGTATACTAAGTCTAAGGTGTTTGTTTTAATCCATAAAACGATTTATTCAATTTGGACACCTTTGAATCATCCTCACTAATTATAAAATCCACAAGTTATTTAATATACACATATTATTTAAGGATCTAATTCCATAAAGACATATTTAAATTATAACTATCTGTGTTTTCAACTGGATGAAAAATTCAATGGTTTTGAACCTTTTCAATTATTGAATAGGTTGTTTTCAAAATATAGATTCAAAACTCAATTCCGAGAGTTGGAACCTTTAAAAGTGATGTTTTTGGACTTGGGTGAAGGCCCGTTAAGTTTACCGGGTGGCTCGATGAGTTTCAGGAGAACCAGAATAAAAAAAAAACAGGTTTTGGAAGGGATGCAGAGGGTGCACAGATTGTCTAAAACCGTGTAGCCCACTAAAAATCACTATGCAACCTTGCATAGGTAAGGTAGAGGAATTTTTCACTGGCTGCACATAATTTTCGAAACTTTGCACCTAGCCTTCATGGTGTGTGTTTGGAGGCAGTAGCTAAAAATTGTTCACTGCATGGTTGGAACATGGTTTAGAAACTGTGTGGCTAGCCCATGTGTGATGCCCCAAGTGTCCAAAAGGGGGTGCACAGTTAGCGCATGGTTTTTCAAACAGTGCGGCCCAAACCATGAGCCAAGACCTGCTTTAAAAATAAGTTTCAATTTAAAATTAAATTAAATAAAATAAAAACTAAAAACCTACCTCACCCTCTCCCCTCTCATATGTGATACACCCCAAAGGGGGGGGGGGGGTCCCCTTCGATATTCAATGACGCCCCCTCCGAATCCTCATTGAACCACTTATCTTCCCTATTTTCTCACAATTTATCTTTTTAATCTCTATGGTAAGTCCCTCTACACTAGTATTCTTCCTCTACTTGGAAAATTTTGGCTTCTCCACCACCCTACAGAGTTTAGACAAACCTAGGGTTTGATGGGTTTACCCAGTTTCAATTTTATTTTGGTTTGGGGTTCTGTGAATGGTCTCCAGGGACCTATTCTTGTGGATTCCATCAATCACCGCTGAAGGTAAAGTAGTTCGGCTTGTTTTGGTTCGCCACCGCTATCCAAGGTGAGGTTTTATTCATTTTTCTTGGTTTTAAACCATCTATTTAGGGTATTTAATTGTTTAAGGTTACTATTAATTGTCCCATAGTGCGTTGGACCCTGTTGTGTGGTTTCGAGTTGCCGTGTCTAAGGCAACTCACTTGCATATGCATAGGTAAGTATATATATATATAGGTTCCCTTGTTATGTTTATATTCATCCATGGTAGTGAATATACATGTATGGTGCAAGGTATGCCTATGTATATATATGGAAATTCATACATAGGTGAGTGGAGGTGGGTATATGCACATAAGAATATATGTGGGGATCCCCCTGAACATGTTCATGACCATGTTGGTGTGTGAATAGTGTCTAAGTGTCCTTACATGTATGTGAAGGTGCATATACTTAGTGGGGGAGCATGAAATTTTAGTTAGAAAGTGCCAACAATAGAACTGTTCAGTTTGATTCCACCTTGAAGTAGGGTCCCATTTCATTGGCCTTTAATTTAAAGTGTGAATTAATTAAATTTCTTACCACACTTTCCTTATATTTAAATTAATTCTATATAGTTATTATATTTAAATAAATGAATTACAATATGTTTCCTTAATGAAATGATTAAAATCGATAATTGATTTTTTTGATAAAAAATTCATGATTTTATAATAAAACCCATCCAATGAAGATGTGATGCCTTCAATCTAAAAATGTAGTGCTAGAATTTTAAGTTTTCTTGGTTCATTTCATTGATGCATTCTTATGGTTCTACCTTGGTTAGACATGGCTTGTTTAGGGACTTAGCCTATTTTTTTTAAATTTAATGAACTCCCTTGTCTATAGAAGTAACCATGTAGGAATCTTCCCTTATTCCAATGACACCTCTCCTTGTATTTGGACCTTTGAAATGAGGTTTCCATGTTTTAATGAGTTAAATGATTTGGTTTAAGTGAGTGGAATGGGGGTAGAATTAATTAATAAAGATAGTAGTATTCTTTAAGGTAAATGAACATGTGCCTTAAGTCAATTTACCAAGTTTAGGAAAATTGATTGAGATGAACTTAAGTGGGGTGACTCACATTAAAAGGTATGATTTATATTAAATATATTAAATTAAATTGGATAAGGTCTAGCTTGAAACTTGTATCATGTAAACCAATTTTCCATGTTAGGAAAATTGAGTGCGTTGACCCTGTAGATGATGGTTCACCTTGTGAAATGATTTCCTTCCTCCAAATCCCTTTTTTTAATTTTCTAAAAGCCACTTTAAGGTTAATGGTAACCGAAAATTTCAAAACTCAAATACAACAACAATGAGATTTCATAATTTAAATTCAAAAAACAAAATGAAAACCTACCAATGATTATAAGAGGTTATGCCTTATGTGTTGGTTTTAAAGGAATTGTCTTGTGTATTAGATTATGAATGTTGTATGGCTATTTAGAATGCATAATAGGTATTACCTTATGAATTATATTATATCTATGACAATGATTATAATTGATTATGGATGGGATACATTCTTAGGACATGCTGGTATTATAAATTACTATGGATGAGATGCATTCTTACCCCATGCTAGTATTGTAAATGATTATGTATGGGAGAAATTCTTACCCCATGTCAGTATGGAAAATGATCATAGATGGGAGGAATTCTTACCCAATGCCAACTATGTAAACGATTATAAATGGGAGGCATTCTTACCCCATGTCAGTCTATATATGTATGGGTGGGAGGAATGCTTGCCCCATACTAGTTATAACATTTAAAAGTATATGAATGAGAGGCATTATTATACCATGCTAGTTATCTTCTATTAATGGATGAGAGGAATTCTTACCCCATGTCAGCTTATCGTATATGTATGGGTGGGAGGCATTCTTACCTCATTCCAGTTACAACCTTGATATACATGTATGGATGAGAGGCATTCTTACCCCGTGCCACATATATATATATAAGTATATAATGACTTGATCAGGCTATTATTCTAGCAACGATCTGAAGTAAATATCACTGCCAGGTGTCCCTTAGGAACCTAGAAGTGTGTTTATATATTCTTTCAGTTATGTCATTACTTCTCTATACATGCACATTGATTAATTAATTTTATACTCTCTGGATTGGGCTTGACACCGTGAGTACCGACCTAGTGAGATTTCATCTCAGACCCTACTCAAGTACCCTTGGTACCCAAGTAGACCCTTATATTTGTTGAATCTAGGTTTATTTCTATATTTCTTGTACGTAAGAGTTAGGAGAAAAGGACCGAGCTAGAGATTGGGATGCTAATGGAGATATCCAATGGGGATTTTTCGTCCTTTTAATATTTTTTATTGAAAATCATGGTTTACTGTTTACTGCTTTCAGTTATGTATCATTACCATGACATGTATATACCTATTGTATAAACTAGAATTAGCCACTTTTGTTTAGTTATATTAAATATGTATTCCTCTTATTTGTCATTTATGTATTACTGCTTCTGCTGTTCATTATTATTTACTTTTATATACTGTTGTGTAACTTTGATAAGAGGGTATAGTCTCCCCACTATCATCTCCCAATACCCACACTACTAGTCAGTAGCCTTTGGTATATGGGGATATGCACTTGAGGCCATGTGACCCAACAGTCTAGCTACCAGTTCTATGGTAATCCCGGCCTGGCCATTACATAATTGTATTAAGAAAACTTTTTACCACTTTGAATGGAAATTTCCAAGAATAATCAAAATTCTTTGAATCTATCCCCCTGTGTGAATGTATCTTCCATATTTTTACTTTAATATATGTATAGAACTTATACACTAACTTTTTTTAATTTTAAATAACTTTTCCTTATTAATTATATTTTTTCATGAACACCCATTTAGCATTGATGATGTTATGATCTACTGATCGCTTAATAGGATCTCATATTTTTTTTTCTTTTTGATATTACTTCTTGTTTATGGTATTGATTCATTATTCATCCTTTTTTTTCTTATTAAAATGATGTTGGATTCACTTGAGATAATAAATTTGTGTGATTAACATTACTCATACCTTAAATATTCAATAAAGAATAATTATCTCTAATGATATCCTACTCATCAATCCCAACTCTTCTTATCCTTTTTTGAGTTGGTAGCTAAGTCTATTCAATAGTCACTCCTTATTTTTATTTGAATTTATAATCCCCATTATGTTTTAAATTATGCATTATATTAAAGTTTATATAAACAATTTTCCTCTTCATAGAAATTACTATAATATGGATTTATAGATTTATTTACATTATTTTCCTCTATAAATTTTACATTGTTAATATCTTGTTAAAACATTTGTAGTCTTTATTCTTGGTTGAGTATCTAAGAATATGCCTTCATCAGTTGCATACCTATACTTTCCTTGATTCTTAATTTTGAATGTATAATTTTATCCTCAACACCCAAAAATGTTTCAATATCATCTTTCTTCTATTACATGTTTCATTTCATATCTTATCTACCTTGAGATTTATAAAATCCCAATTTTTGGTGTACACAACCATTAACACCACTTATTTTTAATAGTACCTCAAGATTCCACTTTCAATGAGCAACATTTTTCTATATTATTCATTATCCAATTTATTCTTTACATTACACCATTTTATAGTAGTTTCCTTACTGATGATACCTAATGCTTGATTCCATGATTTTCTAAGTAATTTTCCACCTTAATGGAAGTTTACTCCATTCCATTTTACAATCTAAAAAATTAGATTATTATGAAAATTTCATTTTCATATTTACTTTAAAACCGTTTAATGCACTCCATGAATTACTTAATAGTCTGTATGATTGTGATAAAACCCATTCTACTATAATCATCAACACATAAGATAAATTATTTCTCACCTTGTGTTCTAGGATAGTTCATAGGAACACACCCATCAGAATAATAAAAATCGCTAAATTTTGATTCCATTTTTTATTTGGTTGGTAAGGATTTATCTCCATCTTCCATATCATGAAAGTGTCATAAGATTTATCCAAATTATTCTTAAAATTATGATTATCTATGAAAAAATTAAATCTTAATAAGTTATGTATTATTTTTTAATGCATATAGACAACCCTTTGATGCCATAAATTATACTTCTATTACAAAATGAAGATAAAAGTGTTCTCCTTACAGTTCAATTAGTAATTTTTTTTATTATTCTCAATCCCTTCATTAATGAATTTCCAGCCTTGCCTTTAATAAGAGATCCCTTTTGGATGAATGAAAATTCAAGTCCCAATTCCAAAGTTGGATTATATTTAAAATATTATACCATAGTTTATACATATAAAGTACTTTCATATTATTTAATTCATCTCCAATAACTTCATTTAATATTTAAGGATTCATCATTTCCAAATAAAATCATACCATTAATACAATCCTTAAAATTCTTTAGGAGTTCATATTATTGATCATGTAGTATGAACCCCATATTGATGATACACATGATATTTTTACTAATTGTTCTAGGAGGACCATAAAAATTACAACATTTTAATTAAACCACTTGATTTAATTTTATATTCATGATTCTTTTTAACAGTGACCACTACTTCTTAAAGTTCTTCAACACACTTAGTTATTTATTTGATATAAGAATGAAGGTAAAAAACCACCATATATTATTATTATTATTATTTAAATATATTGTTTCATTGCATGATTCTTGAGTAACCCCATGTTCCTAAACCACCTTCTTTAATTGAGTAATTTTAGCTTTGAGTTGGTCACCGTACTCTAATGAACCCTTCAATAGTCCTCCAATATTATGATCCTTTTTGTGTTGAGTATCCAAATTCACAAATTCTCCTTTAAGCTCCACCTTATGTTCAAAAACAACTTATAGTTTTTTTAATCTTCAATTCTCACTTGATTATTTTAAACTATTTCTATTAGATAATACTATATGTATTAAATTAATTTGGTTTCATATTCTTTAAATCATGCTTTGCATTTTTATTCTTCCTTACTCACCAAAATATATCATTGAGACCTATTTCTGGATAAATTTATTAATTTAAAATTTTATTTGGAGGGAAAATATCTTTACTATTTTTATGAATATTCAATATAAACTTCACCGTTATACTTTCTTGAACATCTCACTACTATATGGCGGACCTTTCCATAATTGAAATAATCCAATGATAACTTTCCTTAGAACTTTTCTTTACCTTGTTTAATTTTTTTACACTAAAGGTTGGAATTAATCAGTAAAAGGATTACTCCACTTATTTATATTCATGAATATCAATATTGTTCATGGAATTAAATGAAATATTCTCAAATGAATAACTTAATTTGATCTCTATATTTACCCAAATGTCATAAGACACTATCATACTATGCAAATAATTCAGTAATAGATCCTTGAGGCTTCCTTCTTTAAGCGCCTAAATATTTAGACAACACAAAGGTTGCAGTCTTCACAATATTTTATTAACGATATTGACATACCTCATTTCATCTTCAAGAGCATATATAGAATTAAAATCCTCAAAGAGTCAATTAAATAAACAATGAATATTTTCATTGGAAATCATCTTATAACAATCAAACCTATCATGTAACACCTCTAACTTTTATTCATTCACTATATTTTGACTTTTCTAAATATTATAGATTCTTCCCAAATTTATTTAACTAATTAAAAAATAATTCACCTTAATATTAATCTAATTATAAAATATCTATATAACACATTTTTTTTCATTATATTGGCATTAAGTCAATTTGTATATTCCTTGTTCATTGATAAAACTGTAATATTAGTTACATGAATTCTATAAATTTTAATTAGAATAAATTAAGTTTGAGAGACTATTAATTTGATCTCATAAAATTCCTTATGATTTAGTAATTGTAATGTGAGAACAATGAAATTCATTTTCATTATTCACACTCTCTATAATGAAAAAAATTCAATTGAAAGATTCACTAAGATTTACTTATGGATTTATACCACTTTTTGTAACCAAAATATTATAAACACTCCATAAGAGGGGAGGGGGTGAATAGGGTATTGATTTATTTTCATCACAATCTCTAATGACATTGTTCTTACATTATAAAGAACTATTAAAACCAATCATGATCAATTATTGATCCAAATAAATCAAATAATTAAATGTAAATTCATCCAAAAAGATAATTTTACATTATTCATCACTAAGGGATACTCTATGAATAATACACCAACATTATGTTGATGTACTAAAGGATTTTAATTTAAAAATGTGTGATTACAATATTTTGAAAAGTTTCAATGTAATTCTAAGGGGAACTTCTTCATTCTCTCTATCCTATCACTACTTAAATAAAGAGATATACTAAAATGTATTATGAAATAGTTTCTCACAATAATTTCTAAATATGATCAAAAATAAATTAGTAACAGTGTTATAATTGTACTCCAATCTCCTATACCAAGTCCATATATTCAATAAAAATATTTATATCCCTAATTTACTTATAACTAAATATGTAAATGTTTATTTATGTCTGAAACATGTCTTACTTCTTTCCTAAATATAACAATTAACCATCTATAATATTATAAATTTGAAATCCATGTGTCTACTTTTATTGGATATCAAATTAATTAATTTTTATATAATTGAAGTTTAAATTTAAATCCACTTAAATTTCAATATCTTGTTTAGACTAAATCTTTAATTTTATAGAAATATTGATGCACCATAGTGTGGCCGAGTCCTCCATGGCAGAGTGACATACTAATTAAACTATTAACTCTATAGGAAATGATATGTTTAACTCTATATCAATTAATGTTTTTCTATTTTGTAGTGATATAGACCCATATGATAAAATAGTTCCTCAATAAAAGTTTCACTACCCCAGGAGCATTCCCCAATCCCCTGTAAAAAGTGACTAACACTATGAATATGAGTTTATAATTAGGGATTGATTTAACTATTTTATTGAATAAATAATTCATATATGAAGCCTATATGAAGTCCAAAATGTCTCATATATATATTGGATATTCCCAAGATAGATAAATAAAATAAACTAATAAAACTATGTACTGATATAAAAGAAAAAATATTATCCCTATTTTAATAAAATAAGGAACATAAGATAGACTAAATTTACTTTCATATTCAATGTTATAAACTATAAAAAACTCAATATTATTGAATAGAATAGGATATAATCCAAAAATTCATATTCCAAAAATGTAAACCCACTATAACACCTAATGGAAAATGAGAATAAAACACCACACCAATATCCATCTAATGAGAAATTCACCCAACAACTACCTACACACCTTTCATGATTGAAATAAAGTAAGTGAATTTGTATGTCCAATGAGGTTTCCATGTAGGGTGTGAGAATACATACTCAGTGGGGGAACTGCCAATAATATCTAATAAAACTATCATGGTGTAGTGAAAAATAATAATTATATTACTCCTAGTGAAACATAGTATTTAACTACGGTTTTCTCTCATGTATAATTTTTATAAAATCACTCAATATTATTACTAATTTTTTATATTTTTGGTATTATATATATATATATATATATAAAATTAAAAATATAAATGGTTTTGAAAATGGATAAAAGAAAAATAAAATCAAGAACTGAAAAATATAATTATGAATGTGGTGTTTTTAGGAATAGTGATAAATCATTGGTAAATTTTCTATACACGTGTCACATTATTATTTTTCTTATTGATCTCTCCAAGAATAACTATCACTCAATATCAAGGATTAATATCATTCACCTCACTACTTATCACGATTTATCATATGAAAGGATCTAGTGCATTACTATCACAAGCGCATTAGGCCTTGTATTTTCTAAGTCCAATGGTCGGAGACATCTCTCAATCCACTGTAAAACCCTTATCTACCTCATCTATTTTACTAAATGAATAAGAATAACCTCACTATATATAGAAAATTATTTCCAATCCATTACCTATATAGACACTTGGATCCATCATATTATAGATAACTATATAAGGGGAATAATTTATTGATCTATAGTGAGAGAAGAAAAGTGGTTTGAAGAATGAGGTTAATAATAATGATATCTACTTCAAAACCACTCAAAAAACTCACTATAATTTCACATTATAATAAAATAAAAGGGAATAAAATATATTTAAAACTTAAAAACACATAAACTAGTTCCTTAACCATTTAGATTAATATCACCAATCACTACTCCAAGAATAGAGTTTGGGATAATAGGGGCGAAAGGTGAACATACTATATATAATAAGAACAAATAAATGAAAATAGTAAAAATCTAGAGATTTTGAACCCTATATAATGGATGTGATGATGGTTTTCAAAGACTATAATAGGTTTCAATGTGCACGAGGATTTTTCTATATAGAAATGGTTAAAGAAAGGAAATGATTCTATATATAATTATTCCTTGTATTATAAGTCTACAATCATTCAAAATATTCCCTAATACTTGGATATTACTTTACTCATTTATGATTTTGAATGAATGCACATTGTTAAACAGAATATTTGAGAATATCATAATAATTTATTATTTCATTAAGTTCAATAAAAGTATTAAAATTTATATATAAATAAATTCCATGGAGTTAAATTAATCTCTATGAATATCCCAAGGCCTTGTGAATTGATCCACATAGTTTTTATGGTGATTTGGGATTGCATGAATGAGTACAACCCACTTCTTCAATAGTTCAGAAAACCTCTACCATGACTAGATCTCTTATTATTATTCTTTCAAAATTAATATTCTATAAAATTTTCTTATATTATTCATCTTATTTGGAAATATTCACTTTTGTTATCATATTTTATAAATCACCTATTCCCTTTGTGTTGATTTACAAATGTGGATTTTGTATTTTCCTACTTTTATCCATTTTATCTTCTAAAACTTGTATTCAATATCATCCAATCTTCTAAAATCATGAAATTTAATCTCTCATGGAATTATATCTAGCTAAAACAATATTATATAATGATATTTGAATTTAACATAGGCTTAAAATTGAAGAATTGAATCTTACACAGATAGTTTAACAATTAAGTTAATTTGAAACGTGACTAAGTGGTGATGGGATTATTCAAACATGAGTACCTTATCAATAGTTTAATCTCATGAATAAACTTAGTAAAAAGTTATAGATAGTTCACTACATCATAACACATTCCCAACCAAGTTAATCGTATATGAGGTAGAAATGATTCTTTAGCAGGCCTTGTATTATATCGTTTATTATAATGCAATGAGAGTTTAATCTGATGCGATCGTTGTTCCAACTAGTTTATTCCTATGAAAGTACCTCCCCAAAATAATTATTCTCACACAGCTTGGGTTTCTCAATTTAATCACACGTTATCATTTAATTGTTCATTTAATATTATGTAAGTAGCTCAACTACAAGATTAATCATACACACTGCTTCCACTTCCTTTTTAATCTAACATGGTTACTACTTTCACTTATAAATCATCAAAAGAAAATTTCAAATATCATCCTTTTATAATTAATTATATAATATTAATAAAACTAATAAATTCATGAAAATAGTCTATTTTTATAACAAATTCCAAAAATAAATCTATAAAATAAATATGTTATAATTTTCCATTTATTATGAAATTTATGGGAATTAAATCATTTAATTACAATGAAAAATATTTGAAAATATTTTATTTATCATTCCCCAATAATTAATTTTTTTTACTTTGGGAAAAACCATATATCCATATGGAATCCACATAAAAATTAATAACAAGATACATTTTCAATATCCTTTTCAAAATAAAATTTATCACACTTTATTTATTAAAAAAATTATATTTCCTTCTCTTTTATTATAATTAAATTAATTCAACCTTAATTATAAATCCATGGACCAATAAAAACCAAAATGAAATTAAAATTAATTTCAATATTCACTCAATAGAAATTGAATCTAGAGGTATTTACATACTTGGAAAATGTATGTACTACCATAAGCTTGTAAATATTATTATATATCCACAACATAAGACTTAAATTTTTCCTTAATCATGAAGTATTTTTCAAGGTGATTTTGGTGGCTAAGGTTTGGTGAGAAAAACCATTTAAAGATCAAAGGTCTAAATAAAGAGGTCAAAATCATAAATATAATGAATAAATATGCAACTAACTCCATAAAATATTCCTCAATAAATTCCACTTACAAGATATGAATTTTATACTCCCGTTCCATTACATGAGCCATAAATCATGAATATGAAGTATAATATATGAATTAATCCTTATTTTCCGTTTTTTTTCATATCTTTTTTACCAGGAGTATGATAAAAAAAGAATATAATGAATGGTGATACATGTCTATTTTTATTTGTGTTATGAGTAAAATAAGTAATATAATGAATAATTCAATATCATCTACTTTATTTTCATTGTATTTTTTTTATTTTTAGTATAATATTATTAAAATAATGATATATAATGATTAATAATGATTCATGTCCATTTAAATCTTAAAAATCTAGAATGACGACACACACTTCTCATATCACCAAAAAATGAACTACTTCCTTAGGAACACACACATTAAAGGCCTTTACCCCACACTCAAACATGAAATAATCAAGATAATATATTAATAGTGAAGGTTGATAAAGATAAATTGGCTTGTCATATGTATTAAAATTGTATGAAAATTAATGGGGTTTTATGGTATCAATAAGGATTTATGTAAAAGTATATCTTCAAGAAAAAATATAGGAAGAAAAAGAAGTTCCTAATTAATATTAAGAAAATTACATGAACTCTAAATATATAAAAAATAATAATCAAAATTTGTATTTATCATATAAAATCTAAGTTTCTATCAATAAATTGAGGGTAGTTGGAAGAATATATCAAAATGGTTTAGAATAACACTTAGGATGGGAAATATAATTTACTTTAGTGTTTTATAGACCTGAAATTAATAAATTAGTAAAAATCATAAAAATGTTTGAAAATAAAATTCAAGGAAAATATTTCATATAAAAAATAATTTTAAAACTATTTTTCAAAAAGAAAATGAAATCTCTCAAAATTAACTCAAGAGTGAAAAATGATAATTAATATCCATCTAAGCACTACTTCCTTAAAAGAAGAAAAAACTAAAATCACAAACAAAATCCTAAAATTGGCTTACACTTCACCAAACATAAATTAAATTACCTATTTTAATTGAGAAACAAGAAGAATTCATATCAAATATTGAGAATGAATCAAATAAGCAAGAGAAATACAACTTGGTTTTTAATCTATATCCAGTGAGTTAAGCTCTTAAATGAAACTTTCTATCAGCTATAAATAAAAATAAAATAATTAATAATTAATTTAAAATTAAAGAAAGAAGTAAATTTAAAAAATTAAGATAAACTTGGGTTATCCAACAAGAGGTTATGTTTTTATACCCCCAATAGCCTAGAAGTATTATAGTTATCTACAATCCCTTAGAGTATGGGGTTTCTTTGATAGGTACCAGAACATATTTTCACTTCTAGTTATCATCCAAATTAAATGGATTTAAGGGTTAACTTTGATAGAGTTTTATAGTTTCACCCAATTTAAAATAAAATATAGCTCGAGTTTTAGGGGTGGAAGTAGGCTGGGGTTCTCTTCCATTACCACTACTTTTTAGGATTATTATTCTACATTCAGATCCTTATCTATTAGTGATACACAGAAAGTTCCATCAAAGGGGAATTCTATGAAACATTTAAATAAAATAGAGTCAAATAAAGAAAAATTTATATTTAATTAGACCCTTATTCAATTCATCTTATAGTTATGTTTCTTTAGGAATGGACACTAGGAATTAATTTTCTTCATAAACTAGAGGAGGAATGTCCACTAGTAATTAAATATTTATGGAATGATATGTATTTATTTTGGTTTTGGTTTAGCTATATAATCTTAAATTATATGAAACTTGATAATCTTATCCTCATATACACTAGTGTATATCTTAGATGGCTCCTCCATTTTATCCTAAATCATGATTACATTTTCTTTGACCCTATCTTCCTTATATTTTAAGGAAAAATCTAATACTTTTGAACTGAATGAGTCAAACCATGGAGTCTTATTTTTCAAATAAATTATATAAAAATTAAATAAAATAGAGTATATAGTTATTTCATCTCCCTAAGTGCCCCAAAAATGTACTATAATATTGTTGGGAAGTGGATGATATTTAAGTGTGGCCTTAATCTCATGGATCTATTCTTTAGTAAATGAATGGAAATAAAGTGAATATATAGGTTCTTCTTCCACTTATAAAATTATAGAAAGTATCTAGAGAGTTTGTAAATATCTTTTACCACATATTCAAGGCACTATAGTTTATTAAATTTATTGATTTATTTTATAGACTCCTCAAATACCTCCTCCATATTAATTTTTCTCTAATATCCTCTTATTTTTGGGCATGTGGTGTCACTGTATAATTTAAATTAGTTATTGGTTTCAAAGAAACTTCATTATTTTAGTATTATATATAAAATGAGAGAAAAATATTTAAATAATGTGAGATAAATAATGAATAATTAATTGGATCCATATAAGGCACAAAACTTTAACACACCTATTATAAGACAGTAAAAAGTAATATTTATAATACTCCTAGTGCATCATAGTGGATGACCAGGGCTATCTCTCAAGGATTATTTTTATTGAACCAATAATTATTACTACCAATTTAATAATTTTCTAGTATTAAACACACACACACAAACACACACACATATATATATATTAAAATAATAAAAAATATGGGTTTTTTGGAAATAGATGAAAATAAAATAAAATAATGAATGGAAAAAAATAAAATTATGAATGCATTTTTAGCTGGAATGGTGATCAATACTTGGGAGATTTACTGGATATGTGTATCATCATTGTTTTTATTATTGATCTATACCAAATTAATTATCACTCAATAGTAAATATTAATACCATTCACATCAATACCTCTCACTATTTATCTCAAGAAAGGGATTATTGAGATCAAAAACTGTTTAATGGAGAAATTATTGAGATATGAAATTAGTGTTTTCTTGTAAATATTTCTAAAATATAGGGAGTGTTTTATGAGTTATAAAGTTTTAAAAGGGCCCCTTTCATTTATATTTTTAAAAGGATAGAAAATATATGAAAAGAGTTAAGTGTATATTGTTATTCTATTATATTTTTTGTCAATGAAGTTGGGGGATTAATCGAGTGGTAAAGGCTCCCCGTAATTTTGCATCAGAACCAGGTTTAAATATGGGTGAGCATAGGTACTATTAAAGTACTATATAGGCAGTGACATAGACAGTGACACAAGCAGGGGTGACACAAAATTCATGATGCAGACAGGATGATGCAAGCATGACGTTGCACCGAGATTTTGGTCCATGTTATGGGATTCTTGTCCACTGGGCCTACATGCCATGTATTAAATAAATAGGTATTGATAGGTGGGATATCCCTTGGGGGGGTATATACTACCTTTCTGGCTTGTGTGTGTGGTGTGCTTGAATGTAATTGTAACCCCAAGCACCTAATATATATATATTTTGTTGTCAATACATAAATCGCATTAAAAATCATATGAAATAAACTGTATTATGTCAGGTAATGGTTATTTAGAATTTTGGAGGTGTTTAAAAGAGGTATCAAAATGTTTGGAAGTAATTTTAAGGTTTTTGGGGTAAGTGAGTTTTTGATCAAAAATTTAATTAAGTTCCAAATATGTACAAGTCTTCAGACTACACATATAGGCCACCCTGAGTAGACATTAGAAAACTAGAAAAAGGTAAAAATCATATATGTATACGTAAGATTAATTCTACTCTATACACAAGTTTCACCCAGAGTATACTGGGTTGAAATTTAGAAAATACCTATATTACATAAATATCATGGATTAGAGTCATGATATGAAGATAACTATCACACTATGAAGCAAGAAATTGATGATATTTAAAGGTCATGATTATAGTTACACTGTGAAGAAGATTTTCACAATTTGATGTAATCCATGAATGAATAAAGTTTGTATCTTGGCCATTTTTAATAGATATTTATGTTGTTTTTAGAATTACCATTTCATTTTATGGATAAAGATTTTCTCATGGTATGAACTCATTCCATGATGTAAATTTGTGTTTCTTAAGATGTTGGTAGTTTTGAGTTGATTTCATATATCATACCATAATTCATGGTGTCATTTTGTGACATGAAAACTTGGAAAAAAATAGAGAGAAGTATAACACCATGATAAACATTTTCATTCAATGAAGAGAATAAGTAATTGAAGAAGCAGTTAGTAGAACTTATTTTTCATACCATTTTTAATGTTGTCAAGAAGTGATATATTTTGGTGTCCATATAGATATATTTTATGATTGATAATTTAGAGAAGAATTGGAGAATAGTTTAATGTAGTTACTTTTCTAAATATTGAATTTTTAAATTCAAATTCAAAAATAGAAAATAATACTTTTGTGAAATATTAATTAATATAGATATATTTCATGGAATTAAGGTGATAATAATAAAATAGATAAAAATACAGGTTCAAAAGGATTATCAAAGAGTGAGTGTGTAAATAAATAGAGTAATTGGTTTTATAAAATTAATAGAAGAACAATAAGAACTGAAACAACATTATGGAAGACTATTTCTATTAAATATTATATTATTGTTAGAAAATATATTTTGTATCTTTATTAGCACAAAATTAATTTTTATAGCCGGGAGAAATTTTGTTTTATATAGGTTCAACGATAAATCCTATTCATTTTAATCAAGAGTGATGGTATTTGTAGACTATATGGTCATGGGTGATTCTAGATCATTCCAATGAATAGATAATAATTTTAGTAGTGAACCTTGTAAAAATATATTGTTCCTTTTGTGTGTGTTATTTGGTGTGTGTAATAGTGAAAAATTTATTTAGTTTAATAGGTTATAACTTTTCTCTATAAATAAACTTTAAGGGCAATTGAAGTCACAGATTCACACCCCCTCTTAATAAATCATAATTGATCTTGTATGTACTTTTCAAGTGTTATCAATTCATGAGGTTTATTTAAAAGATGATATGATATTTAAATTTTGAAGAGAATGTGTTCCTTTGTGTTTGAATATTTTATAACAGAATTTCCTCTATGCATATTGACAACCTTAATCTAGTGAACTGTAATTGTATTTCCACATTTTTCGGAAAAAATTAGTATATATGGAAGGGTCATATGCTTACGTACTTTTTATAAATTTTTCTTGATGTTTTTTAGGATAAAATTATTGTTTTTATCCTCCATGATAAAGAATATTCTATTATAGTAGTTGATAAGAATAATTTTAGGAATAATGATAATGCTCAGAATGTTATCTAGTAATATTATTCAAAGAAATAATTTCTCATGGCTGAAATAATCAAGAAATAAAAAGTCATTTAAGATAAGATAAAAAGTATTTATGAGTACAATGAAAAAGTGAAGGAATCAAAGATATAGGTTTCTAGGTTTAAATATAAAGATCTTAAAATGAATGATGATGAAATATTTTATGACTTCTTCACTCAGGTTAATGAAATTATGATAACTATTAGTGGTTTTAGTGAAAAGCTAGAGGATTTTATGGTTGTAAAGAAAATTTTATGTATTTTTTTGGGAATGTTGGATATAAAGGACTTGAAAATTGAAAAATAGGATTTAGTTAAACTCTAATCAGTAAATTTATATTTTATTCTAATTGATTATGATATGTGAAAGGGAAGTGTTTTCAATAAGAAAAGAAAGGTTGAAAAAAATTCCCTTTAAAACTTTGAAACAAGAAAAGTGTATCAAATAATTATTTTTTTTGAAGAACATTCTGATAAAGAAGATAAAATTGAAGTGAAATTGGAAAAATATTATAACTCATTTCTAGAAGTGAGATAACAGAAAAGAAAACTTTAGGGGAAAGATACCACTGATGTGTTTCAAGTGTAGAGCTACTAGAAAAAATTCAATAATTTTTCCAAATTTTAAAGAATAACAAGATTTGAAATGTGAGCATGATATGAAAAGGATTATATAAAAAATAAATCTACAAAATTTGACAATTCAATGTTTTCTTCAAAGGGGAAAGGTAAAAATTTCTACAAACCCAAAAAGATAAATTTCTTATCAAAGTTTGAGGATGATGATAACAGTGAGGATGAAAAGGAAGTTGAGACTTCCCATGAAGATAATACAAATTTATTGATTTCTAAAGTGAATATGAAAGAGTTAATTAGTGATAAATAAGAAATTATAAAAGTTTGGAAGAAACCAAAATTGAGTTTTTTTGAAGTGATAACTCAAGGGATGTCTTTAAATATCTCAAAATTGAAGAAATAGATAATAAATTTAAATAAATAAAATTAATTTAATGAAAAAATGATTTTATTTATGTCAAAAATGAGTTAAATATGACTAAATATATTGATTACTTGAATAATAAGATCCCTAGAGATAAGAAATTAAAAGTTAAAATAGAAGATAAGGTTAAAGAAAAGGATAAAAAGATTGATATTGTTCCACAAACTTTGTTTAAGGCTGAAAAATAGTTGGAAATAAAATTCAAATTAAACTTTTAGAATTGAATAAAAGTAGTTAGATAAATTTCAAATAATAATTTTTTAAAATTATTTATGTGAAGATGCATGTGGAAAATTCAAAATTAATAGTGAATAAAAAAATTCTCTAAAATTTGAAAATTCTATAAATTATGGGAACACTTATATGAAAGTGAAAATAATAAAAATGGTGATAAAAAGTGATAAAAAGTAATACTATCTCTAAGAAATAATTTTTTACAGTTTAATATAATTTTTCTTAGTAAAATAATCCAGGATTAATGGTCATAGAGTGAAAACACTACTAGAATCAACTTATAAACAATAATAATTTTATAAAGAAAAGTCTGATTTTTATGGTCACTACTGGTATAGTGTAAATTTAGTCACATGTAAAGAAAATATTGGTCAAATTATCAATATTAGTCAAAGACTATAGTTTATGGGAGACATAGATTGAGAGAGAGTCATCCTAGTCATATGAGGAATGTTCAACATCCGTAATAAATTAATAGAATGAATTTTGGGAATAATTTTCAATTATTGGAAGAGGTTTTTAGAAGATGTGACTTTTCAATTAAATTTTTTAAATATTGACTCACTATTTTATGTACCCAATTGAGTCTGAAATGTAAAACTCAAAAGTCTCAAAATAATAGATAAAATAGAAAAGAAAAAACTTTTTTTGTTCAAGTTTCACTTAAAGCATCAAAAAGGGAATTAATATGGATTATGGATAGTAGATGACATTTTTTACTCATGAAAAGATATTTGACTATCTTAAAGAACCCTAAAAATTTAAATGAAGGCTGAGTAAACATTAAAAATGATGGATCACATAAAATCAAAGGAGTTTGAAAAAAAGTGATCAGAAATGATAAGTTGAGGTCCGTGAACACATTATATGTTATTGGGATAAAACATAATTTTTTAAGTGTATCTTTTCCATGTGATTAAGGTAATGAATTAGTGTTTTAGAAATATGGTTCCTTGGTAAATAGATTTAAATATGGTTTTGTATTAATTATAGGACAAAAAACACAATGAAATTTGTTTCAAGTTAGTGATACTAAAAATTCATTCTACTAAAGCTCAAAAGAGGAATATCAATTATGGAATAGAAGGCTTGGTCATATTATCCAAAATAATATTATAAAGATTACCCAATTAAATAATTTTTGTGATGTACCTATGCTAAAGTGAGAAAGAAATTAGATATTCTCTATATTCCAAAATTGGAATACAATTAATTCTTTATACAAGAATACAAAATTCCTGACATCTCACCCATTGAAGATCATTCATTTAGATATTTTTAGGAATATAAGGAAGAAATATATAAATGGATATTCATATTTTATTTCTTTTAAATGTTAATTTAATTATATCATAATAATTATTTTTTTAATCATAGGTCAAAGGATTTAAAAATATTCAAGTTTTTTAGAAGAAGTGATGAAAATGGGTATGGTTTCTCCTTAATGTATATCCAGGTAGAAAATGGTGGTGAATATAATTATAGAATATTTGAAGATTATCTTGAGAAAAATGGAATGTATCAAGAATTAAGTGCACTATACACCCCATTAAAATTATTTTACGGAGAATAAGAATAAGATTTTTGCGGATATGGTTTGTACAATGTTGATTGATCACAACAAATATAATTATTTATGGAGTCAATCAACCAGTACATCAATTAATATATAAAAGTATTTTTTTTTGTATTGAAAAAATTCATAAATTTAACTATATGATATATATTATAATAATTCCCCAAGTTTAAGATATTTAAGGGTGTTTGGAAGCCCATGTATTATTAAAGTTGAATGTGTAAATCTTGCAATTTTTAATGAGGCACGAGACAATGGTATCTTCCTTGTGTATTCTCTAAATAGAAGTTTATATCATAGTAACAATTAATATATAATAAAAATTGTAGATACTGATTATGTAAATGTGATGAAGCAATCAAATAATAAAATCACACATCAAGAAGCAAGTTTTATAACTGATGATAATTAATTAGTTTTTATTGAGATGTAGGGTGATGTTTTTGACATTAATGATAATTTTAAATACTTACATATTAAAGATAATTATTAAACCATTTAAATTCATTAGTAAAAAATTATTTCAACTATTACATGTCTAATAAAGTTTTTATAGGTTCAAAATATCATTTTAGAACATGGAAATAAATTTTATAATAGAATAACTATGATGATGGAAATACATTACTCATTATTTTCTCAAGTTGAACCAAGAGATGTTAAATATTATTTAGAGTTTCAATATTGTATCAAATATATGAATGAAGACTTAGATAAAATTGAGAGTAATGATACTTTGTATTTGGTACCCAATCCCCAAAATAAGAATTTTATTATAATAAAGTTTTTTTTTCAAAAAATGATGGATGAAATAGGAGAAGTGGTAAGAAATAAGGTAAAAACTGTGTGAAAAGGGTACTAATAGGTTGAATTAATTGGTATTGAAGATAATATCACACTAGTTCATAGTATTTAGATAATTAGGATATTTATTTCTATTATACAATAAATGTGATACAAGATTTTAAAAAATATTTCAAGTCATCCTTCTATAATAGAGAGTTCAAAAAAGAAGTAAACATTGATAACTCTAGTAGGTTTTTACTTGGTGAAGATAAAGGATATGTTTCCAGGTTAAAAAAGGCTTTATATGGGTTAATAAAGATACTATATCTTGGTATTACAAGATAAAAACTTACTTGAAGACACTAAAATTAAGGAAAGTTAGAGTGTAAAATAGTCTTTATATCAATTAAGATAAAGCAGTATCATTTATTATTATCACATATATAGACGATATAATTTTTATAAAAATGAAGACGGTATTTTTGAAGAATTTTCTTTAAAATTAAGATTATCTTTTAGATTTCCATGCTTGGAGACTTAAGGTACATTTTAGGGTAATAAATTTCTCAAGAGAAAGATCATATCTTTCTTATCAAGAAAATCATGCTCCAGAACTTATAAATAAGTTTGGAATAGAGGATTAAAATGTAATTTCTACCCCAATTTTAGGGGGAACTAAAATTTTAAAAGATGAAAAAGAAAAAATGCCAATACAAGAGATTTTTGGAAGCTTGTTAATATATTTATTTATTCAACACTTCAAGAATAGATATAGAATACATTATTACAATATATTATATATGTTAATGTTAACTAAAGTGATCTCATTTAATTACTAGAAAGAGAGTTATTAGGTATATAAAAGACATGTTATAATATGTACTAAAATATGATATTAGTGGAAATATTGACCTGTTTAAGTATAAAAATGTAGATTGTTCTAGAAATGTTAAGTATAGAATATCAAAATACAGTGGAGTTTTTTATTTTAGGAGAAATATGTGTATATTAGAACACAAATAAGAAAAGTTAGGTGACCTTGAGTACCACTGAAATAGAATATGTGGCTACAACTCAAGATATAACTCAAATTATATGGATGATGACCCAATTGTAAGATATCAAGGTTGATGTTAATTTTTCACTAATTGTTGTCTATGATAATCAAAGTGACATTAATTTATCAAGATATATAGTTTAATATTTTTTATCAAATATAATTGATATAAAATATCACTTTATTATAGAGCTTATTGAGAAAGGTGTCATGAAACTAG
Source organism: Viscum album (assembly GCA_963277665.1). NCBI lineage: Eukaryota > Viridiplantae > Streptophyta > Magnoliopsida > Santalales > Viscaceae > Viscum > Viscum album. The sequence goes on from OY728156.1 coordinate 1,331,285,113, forward strand.
AATTTTTCAAAAAAAATGATCTAATAATAGATGTATTCAATAAAAAACTACCAAAGTAATCATTTTAAAGGATGATGTTGATGATTGGATTTTAACCTCATTCCTCTGAATGATTAGGTATGGTGATTTTGTCCCCTCTCTCACTTATTATTTAGATTATTATTGTAAAAGGGGGATACCGACAACAAAAATCACTTTAATTTTATACCTTTATGTATTTAAAAGTTGGGGAAAATTAATATAAGGTGAGAATAAAAATATATGTGTTTATAATGAATGGGGGAGATATCCCTTTTTTAAGGAAGAATTTATTTGAAGAGAGTTATTAAAAAGGGTAAGCTATGAAGTTAATATGGTTGTGTGTAATGTGAATTATTATAACATGTTTGACAATAAATATAATTTTTTTAATAATGGAAGGTATAAATTTACTCTTGGAATGGTTCCATAAATTATTCCACTCTTTGTCTACATGGTTCTTGCTCAGTGTAGAAAACAAGATGGTTTAATATAGATAACTAATCTATCCATCAAAAAAATAAAAATATGATACCAATGATACCATTTTTCCATATTCTTACTCAGGGGTTTTATAATTTTTCTTAGGATGTATAAATTAATAAAAATTGATATATATATCTTTTGGATCATTACACTCTGAAACCCCTACACTCATCTTAATAACAAATTTAAACATTCAAAACACTTCAAGATAATTTTATATTTTAAAATTAAACCAAAAAAACCTCTAATTTCACCAATATCTTATCACCAATTAAAGTAGTTTCTAACATTTAATATATGAATTGATTCTTACAAACCATGTATAATAGATTTAGTATACATACATTTTCAATGGAGTTTTTTCAAGAACCTTCTATAAATTCCATATTTTCATGAAATATAATGATATAATCTTCTCATGTACAGTTCCCTATTTATGATCGTAACACCATAATACTTTTTGAAATATTTTTTGTTCAAATAAATATAAAATTTTTAATATTTTTTGTTACACATAACACCGAGTTTAGTTTGCATTACACACAACACCAAGTTTTAATGTAACACAACATACTATTAAATTATTATTATTTAATATGATAGTTATCACCTAGCCATTGGAATGAAGGGTATGAATAGGATTAAATAAATTTTGAAAATATATGGTTTATAAATTTATATATAAATAATTATTTGGTTACTAATTAATTAGAAATTAAAATAAAAACAATTTGAAAAATAAAGTAAATATTTTTCTTAAAAACTATTTTATGCGCAAAAAAGGTGTTTTAACTTAATAAATTAAACAGATCAGTTTTGGATCATGATTTTAAATAAATTTATATATTATATATTCAATGAAATATTTAAAATTCATCTTATATGTTTTATAGATAATATATAACAATAAATACATTTTTATGCATAAAAAGTAAATTTTTCTAAAAGGTAATGTTTTTTCACCTTTTTTGCACTTATTTTAATTTTTTATTCAAATTTTAAAAATTTATTTGTAAAAATAAAATTAATTTTTAAAATAATTATGATAAAATTACCATGGAGTTTATTTGTTTTAATTTTTTAAAAATATAATTGTTTTTATAAATAGTGAGAAATACAGATTTTTAATAAGAATTTTCATTTATTTTGAAATATTTTAAAAATTTAAAATTATATTAATATGGTTTTAAAAGTAAAATTATTTCAATTATATATCTATAATTCAAATTTATTTCCTTTGGACTAATTTTATTTTAATATCTCATGTAAAATTGTTTTAAAGTTTTGAAACTTTTCTCTTTGGAAAACAACTTTTTTGTCGCGTCTATGAGATTAATTTTAAATTAAAATTTTATCCTTATGTAAATTGAATTTATAAAAATGGATTAAATATTTTTAATAATAATAATTTATATAATATAATAAGTTCAAATTAATTTATTAACATTTTTAATAGTAAAAACAATAAAAATTAATTACTGCAGTTAAGGTGAAAATGGGTTTATTAAGGGGTTAAACTAAAAATATAAGTTGTAAAATGACCTAAAAACTTGTAAAAAACAAATTTTATAGCCATATTTAGACCTTATAACCTATAAGGTTCAATAATTTCCTATTATGGATCCTTTTGGCATGTGAATAATTTGAGTAAACCTTTTTCTTTTCCTAAATTACAATTGTGCCACTCACCTCACTTATAAAAGGCCACCCCCTATCCTATCATATTTAAACTTATAAAACCATTTGGTTTATAAAAATCTATAAAAATTTATTCCTTAATTACATTATATCACCCTATAATACTTAGTTTTGTTATAAATCTAACCTAAGAAGTATTTTGGTGTAAACTAGAAGAAGTTTTCTAAAGAAAAGGCAACATTTCTAAACGAGCGTTTTATTTTCTTTCTTCCTCAACCTCCTTAAATTATTATTAAACCATGTTGATATAATAAAGTCATTATATTATATATAATTATTATTTTTACGTTAATATAATAACATATATACATATCCACATCCATAAAATGGGATATAAAATCACCATTCATGTGTACAATAGACTACCACCTCACAAACTGATGTTATTTATTTTCCATCACCACCTCTCACAACTATATATAATGGTGAATTTAGTGTTTATATATTATATTTATTATTTTATTATAACTATGTAATTATAATACCACATATAAATTCTTACAACCCAACCCATTGGAAAAACATAATGTCGCCCATGTGTACGATAAACTACCACCTTGCGAAGCAATGTGATTCATTTTTCTCTAACAATTTTCTTAGAAGATAATTGGGGTAAATTTAATAAATATATGTGATATATACGGAATAAAAATTATTTTTTAAAGGTTATATATCATTTAACTTTATTTAATTTCATTATTCTATAAAATGGAAACATCGTTCATGTGTACGTACAACCTACCATCTTCGTGAACAATGTATTTTATTTTCTATATCAAACATTTATGGATTAATTTAAATATATATATAATAAATATATATATGATATTTATTTCGTGTTTAAATTTTTTTATATTATGTAATCATGATTGGTTTATGAGGACCAAAAATAATAAATCAAATCCTATATGAAAAAAAGAAGTTATTGCCCAAAAATGAGATTTTAATAAGAGATTGTTAACAAATAGGTGATAAAAGGTCATAAGTAAATAATAAATGGTATTATATATATAATTATGGTTCTGTATATATTTATAATAAACTAATATTTATTATATATGTGGTTCTATATTATATGAAGTAATTTGAGACTTATGGTAATGGATTTCTATCTCACGTTTTACTTCTTTGAGACACATGAAATATTCACCAGAAATTTATTTTATGTGGTTTATATACTATCCACGAATGTATTTTATGATTATTATACTTAAAATTATGGGTATTTACATATCTATTTTACGATCTATATGTCATTGGGTCTACAGTTCAAAATTTACCAAAGTGGTTAGTTTTTTTTGTCTCAATTTTCCTTCTTTGAGACATATGTTATATTATGCTTCTATATTCTTTTATAAGGTGTATTTACAACCCCTTTTACATTTAATATCATTAATATATTTATTCTAATTATATTTTTAGTTTTATTTAATTTTATTCTTTCATGTGTATTTTGATTCAGTGTTACTAAAGTGGTAAGTGTTTTATGATATAATCAAATTATTTATCAAGATTATTTATATTTATGCTTTAGAAGATGAAATATTATAATTCATCTCTTAAGAAACTCATAAATTTTCTTATCCTATGGTTAAATTTGGAGAACAAAATTTTTCCCTTAATTTTACTCTCTTTATGTAATAAAGAGTTCAAAATAATATTTTTAAAGAAAATCAACTTTAACTCTCTCTTTGATCGAAAAAACTTTACTTCCATACCCATGTTTTCTTTTTTTTTTTCAAAGATATTTTAACATTATCCCAAGGATTTATTAAAGAAAATTTTACCCATTTTAATCTTTTTAAAAAATATTTTGAAAGGAATCTTCATTTCATTTTCAAAACTAGGCCCATTTTTCTTTTACTCAGAATGTGAAAGAAATATTTATTCTAACATGTATGAAATTTCATATTACTATAACCCATAAATGTTTTAAAGATTAATTTATAAGTCTCTAACATTATTTTCCTAGAAAAGTATTTTTACAAATTTTTATGTTTTAATTAGTTTCAAAGTAGAAAGGAAATTTTAATTAATAAATATTTTAAATGATTTTTAAAGGTTACTTTATAAGTTTCCAAGGTTATTTTTAAAAAATGATTTTGATTTTTTTATATTTTATATAGTTTTTTTCAAAGTGGAATGGTTATTTTCCTCAATAAATATTCCAAGTGATCTTTCAAAATCATTTTCCATCTAAGATGACATCCCTTGATATTACTTATGATTTACAGGGGATAATATTTAATTATAGCATCCTTGTTTTTTCTACAGATGGTTAATGTTTATATTGATGAATTTTTTATGAAACCCAATTATTTTTCTTGGGTTAAGCTAAGGTGAATTGATGAAATATTTATGAAATCCGTTTTCGTTACACGGTGTATGATGTGATGCTATAATTAATGTTTTATGATATTGAAACACACATAAATATGGTTTTCATTATGATATATGCGGGACATATATCTATATAAAATGTATTGGATAGATCTTTATATCTTATTAGATAACAATGAGAAAAAATTTAAAGGGATTGATCCATTATCAGAAACATGTGAGTCCTGACCCACTATGAGAAATAAGTATATCCATATCTACAATAGGGAATAATTGATAAGTTTGGATTCACTATGTTGATGGTATTGGTATTTAACCTTGACATATGAAACAATTTTATTTATTTATGATAATTCCATGATTTTATGACATGATCTTATGCTTCATGATTGATTTATGATGATTTCTCACTCTTATTTACCATGTTTTAAAAAATGATAAAGTTTTATTCCATGGATCATGTTTAAGATCTATGACAAGTTGGTTATAAAATTCATAACTTATGTTCATTATCACATACCCTTATGATTATCTTATGATTTCACATGATAATATATTGATATCTCCTATGTTTACCCTTACAAATCATTTGAGCTCACTCTTTCTTATGTTTCTTTCCCTAGGTTATGAAAAAAGGTTTAGGTAGGGTATGCCTAATAGGATTACTATGTGATAAGATATTTATGGTATATGTTTAATATATTTCATTAAATAATAATATTGTGTTTATAGTCTCAAAATAAACTAAACTATTATGGTCCTTGAGCACAATTTTATGAAATTTATTGAATAAAAAGATGTGAAATTTATTTATGAAAATCTAGGGTCATTATAGTTGGTATTAGAGGAAATTCTTAGTCAATATTTGGAGATTAGGATTAGAAAAAATGTAGTGAGATACATAGGAATATTCCTAAGGATATTTCTAGGGATATGTATAGGTATATCTCTAAGGACATGTCTAAGGATGATTCCAAGCGTAGGAAAATGTCCTATAATTTTGGTAAAGGATAGAGTGAGTGTTTTCTATGAAATTACATCGCTCTATGGATAATATACGTGGATTTGGATCTAACATAAAGGTAACTAGGGGTAATAACTTCGAAAAGGGAACATTGAGTAGTACTCAATCGTCACCTAAAGTAAGAAAATGAGCCTTACTACAAAAATAGTTTGACACTCCCAAGGGATATGTTTTGGAAATTAAAAAACTATTTATGAACCATTATGAAGTATTTGAATAGATGGTGGACATGTATGAACTAGGTTAAACCTAAGTTTCCAGAGATTTAAAATAAGGTTCCATGATTTATACATTCAATAAATGATTTTTTATGATTATGTGGTTTTCTACTATGATTAGTGTTTATAACACTATGATTTTTTGTTTTTAGTTAATGGGGTGAACCTAAAAGAACCATGTTAATACTCAGTATAATGGATAATGAAATAATTTCCATACTGAGAAACCAAATTTTATGAGAGTTGGAATGATAAATCTTATTTATATTATCATATAGCTTTCTCAATATATGAATCATGTTAAACTTCCAAATTATAAAAGGAGGGAACAAAATTATATTGATTCCTTCATGAGGTAACTTTCACATCCTTATAGTGGTTCTACTGATATACTAGTTGTTGAGCAATGGATCTGTACTACTAAAAATATATTTTCCATTATTCAGTGTTCGTAGCATGAAAAATTCATTTATGATGATTATCATTTGGAAGGTGATGTAGATCATAGGTGGAATCTTATTAAGAACATGAGAGAACAAGAAGAAATTGTATCTATTGAATGGGAAGAGTTTAAGGATATATTTATCAGTAATTACTACCTTTATATTCTATGAAAAAAAGCATAGAAGGAATTCCTTGAGCTTAAGAAAAAGGATGATGAATCTATTAGTTTCCATGAGTCTAATTTTACAAGGATTTCGAGGCATAACTTTGGATTAATCATCATCCCTGAGATAACAATTGATAGATTCTTTGGTGGCTTAAAACCAAGTATCTGAATGGAATTATCCATAAGAGACTTTAGTATCTTTGTAGAATTTTTATTATGTACACCCAAGGTATAAATAAAAATCGTAGATTTCCACCATTCCCATAGTTTTGATAAGAAAAGAAAGATCAATTCTCACGAAAACTCTAATAAATCATAGGGTGGAAATAAATTCCAGCCATATGCATGCTGAAAATGTGGGAAGAAACATCAAGGGAATTGTTTGAATGAAACTAGGAGGTGCTTTAAATGTGGAAGGGTTGGTCATAAAGCTCATGAATATTGAAATGTGATGAATGTGTTGGATAATTCATTGTAGAAGAATATAATCCCAAATAATGAACCAACTACTCTCTAATAATTCAAATGAAAGGAGTATGGGAATTATGTGAATCAATTCCCCAACCCAAGGGATAATAAGGAAGATATTCCATAACAACCAATGAAGAAAAGACAATGTGAAATCTTATGCAATAACAACTGTTAAATGGAATCATAATGGATAGAGAAAAATTATCCCCCACTCCTTAGTTGGGAATTTCATGTTGAAATATTTATGAATAATCCCGATGAAAATCTTAATTTTTACCATTTAGGGAATTTTTTTTTCTGAGGATTGATTGTATCCCTTACATGGATTCTATAATAATGAAATCACATTTGATATTCTATCAGTGCGAGGATGAAAAAAACCCTCCAATGGAAATGTTTTCATCTAAGATAAGAGATTATTTAAGGAATAAATGGTATATTATCTTTTGGAAGCATATATGTATTCATGTAAGATTAAATTAATAGTTATAGATACCATCACTAGTATATAAGTTTAAGGTTTATTATAAGTTAAACATAATTGAAACCCCTTTTTAGGTTTTATGTGATGAGAGTTTATAAATATTAATGATATTTTAAAAGATATTTATAGAAATACAACCCTTTGATTTTATATATGTTTTATTGATAAAGTTATTTGAGTTGGAATGAAACAAAGTGTTATGAATTAATAAGGTGATCGAATACAAACCATAATTACCTTTAAAATTTGTGGAAATATTATTAAAGGTAATTGTAACCTTTAGGTTTTATCTTATGTTTTATGTTAAGGTAATTATGGGTTGTAGTCTATCATCTTACGAAGTCAGAACACTTTGTTAATTTCAGATAATATTTCTCTCTAGACCCACTCACCAAAATATACATTAAGGAAGTGGTAATGTTATATGGAGTAACACATTCAATTTTATATGATTGGGATCTGAATTTTACCTCAAATTTTTGGTGAAGTCTTTAGCAAGATCTTGATTCGAAGTTGAGTTTCAATATTGTGCATCATCCTTAGACATATGGTTTGTCTGAGAGAACAATTAAAAACCTAGAGGGCATTTTATGATCTTGTTCTATGAATTTCAAAGGTGGTTGGGATCAAAACCATTATCTATTTTATTTTTCTTATAGTAATAACTTTCACTTGAGAATTCATATGGATCCTTATGAACCAATTTATGGATTTAAGTGTAGAACCCCATCATACTAAAATGAAGTTATAGAAACAAAGCTATTAGGACCTGAACTAGATAATGAAATAGCAGGGAATCTTAGATCCATTAAACAACATGTAAGGGAAGAATAAAGTTGATATAAATTTTATACCGAAACTACTACAAAATGGGTCTATAGCCACACACCTATTTCCAAGGTATATTAAAACCATGATAATAAGATATCTAATGCAAAGGTAATAAAAAAATAATGATCATATACATAAATCAAGCCCCCAAACCACTTAAATTTCATTATTGAGAACCCCATACCCTTACCCTTCATGATCAAGAACCCCCTTTGATCTCCCCATCATCTATAGATATCTCCCAGTCGGTACTCATGATTGAGACCCCCATCCTCCATAGATCTGGTCCTGGATGGTGCTCCCACTCTTCAGGATAGATCTAACCATCCTCTATGTGATTGAATGGACCTTCCCTACCACTTTATCTCCTGAAGAACTACATTGGGTCCCTTCTCTCACAAAATTGTCTCACACAAAAGAACCATACCTGATCCCTCACTCCATGGAATCACGAAATTGGAACACTACCCTCTCTGGATCTGTCAAAGAAACCATACTCACTCCCTAATATCACTTCCTAGCTAGGAGACAACATCCCTTCCATGTCTATTCCCTGCTTATGACACCCCTTCCACTTCTCCCATCATGGAGGCCTCTCATCCTTTATTCCCCATGTGACGACTCCTCCCCACCACAGTGCCCATCCCGTCGAACATCCCTCACTCCGTCTGCCTTCGCGATATCCCTATTCCACTTTACCCTTCCACAATGAATAATAATCTATTGTATGAACCCTACCTACATGGATGAACCCTTCCATATATGGGAACTATCTCCCTGGTATCATGATTCATCCATTCTAGTAGGTAAACACAATTATTCTTTCCCTTTGAATGAAATGATTTTTTTTGTATTTTACCTCTATATTTGGTGGATTTACATTTAATGATCCATTACATTGGAAGCCCAAGGTAGATACTAATTATGTAAGGCCCCAGCCTTAAACCTTACTTAATCTTGAGTTATTACAAGATTACACATTGAGGATCTTTTCAGGTTTAGAGTTTTAGAGAATTAGATCATGAAACTTGCATTACATTCCACATTTAAACAAAGTGGTTACATAAAAGACAGTATTCATTCCTCCCATCAATGGAAACGTATTTAAAATGAAACATGGATTCTTTCTTGACACATCCTCGACACTATCATCACATCATGTACCTTTCCCTTGACCTGTGAAAAACATTTCAAAAACTTGGGATGAGCATAAAAAGCTCAGTAAGGGTTATAAAAATATGGAAAGGAAACACGAGTTCGTATATACATAAGAATGAAATCATACTTTACCCATAAAATATAGGCATATCAAATCATGAATAAATCATAGAAAACATAAGACATAAAGGTAACTTGAGGCATTCATAACATTCTTACGTAGGGAGTAACCCTCTTGGTTACGTTTGGAATACCCATCACAGTATATTCCCTAAATCTCTTCGGAGAAACCTTAACGTTTCACTCCTTCGCGTTACCCAATGCATTGGAGAGCTATATCGGGCTCACCCGCCCTTAGTTTATCACAGAACCACCCGTTCTTCATAAAAATGCCCAAGAACCATAACATAATCGTATCACATAAACATGAATAAAGGAAACATAACATTTCCACATTTCAATCACAATATAACATTTTAGGATATTGAAATAATGAATCCATTCAAAAAGAAACCATTTACAAAACCATTTAAAACATTTAATAAAGAGATTTTTGAATCAAAGTGTCCCATACCACCTTGAAGATTTTAACATTTTAAACCATTAATATACATATAAATAAATCCTTAAAACCATTTTGAAAACATGGATATTAATAAGAACAAATAATTAAAACATTTAAAATGATATTTTGGTTAAAGGGGTTTTACCAAAATTAGAGACACTTGAATACAATAATAGAGGAATAACATTTAGTCAGAACTTTATAATATCATGAGAATAAAAGGATTCATGATATAATACTCCAAAGGACAGTATATACACCATATAAGAGTGAATTGGTGCATAACAACAATGAACCCTCAATAGAAATGTCAAATGTGATGAAATCCCTTATAAAGAAGGTATCCTTAAATTAAGGACAAATAAATCTCAAAAATATGTGTGACAAATATATATACACCCAATATAAGTGGATATTAAGTGTAAAACAATAAAAGGTCATTCACACATATTCAATGGATGACATATTCAATGACTACAAGTTGAACCCAAAGAAATCGAAATTGGGTTAAAAAGTTCCCTTGACAGCCTAACGACATCACATCAAAATGAGTTGATGAGAGATAAAAAGTGTATCTCATCACTTGGACATAAAAGTTACATCAATAAGGATGTATGAGAACATATCCCAACATAAAAATATGTAAATTAAAAGACCCAATAAAAGAAGTCTTTTAAAAAAGAGGAGGGTGAAAGGTTCCCTTACCGACTTGGGTATCTTTCAAAACATACACCCCATGAAAGAAAGACAATAGGTCATTGAAGTAAATACTCATAAACGAAAGTATATTACACAAAGAGTAGAATAATGGGCAGTACATACACCACTCAATGGAATTTGTGGCAAATGTAACATAAATCTCACGGGAATAAAAGTGAGATGAAAAATCCCTTACGAAAACACGACAGCCTAACGGCGCCACATAAAACTTCCGAATATGGATTGATGAGATCAAATAGAGTATCCCATCATATTACAATAGAATTTACAGCAAGTGGAATATAAAATATCATCCCAATAACAAGAAATATGAGCTTTAAAAGGAATGACATAAAAGTGTGCTCTTAAAAAGAAAGAGAGGAGTAGGATCCCTTACCTCGGGTCCGACTTGACTCGATCGTTATTTAATCTCCTGAATAATAAACTTGAGTTAATTTCTAATTCCTTAAGAACCTTTTTCAAGTTCATTATTACTTTTATACCACTTATTACCATGTCATAAACATTATGTAATCATTTAAGTTAATAATATTTGTTTTGCCGATATTTGGTTCTTAAGTCGAAAGTGGACTTCTTACAATTACATGTTGTTCGTGTGGCCAAATGTTTATTATATCCAGAATTGTATTCCTTATGTACATATCATATATGTCATATATATCCAGTACATGCATGCATTTATAACATTACATAATCTTTTAGAGGTAATAAATGAAATGCACCGTTCATGGAGACGGTAAGCCGTACGTACGCATGAACGCTACTTTCATTTCTATTTTGTATTTTATAGAATGGAATAATAATGATATAAAGGTATATTATAATTCCAGTATAATATCATATATAATATCATATTTCCATCCTTTATACATCCCACATATGGTATTTAACGAATCAAATCACTTTGAGGGGGTGGTAGTCCGCACTTACTTAAATGAAGATATCGCGTATACCCATAATGGAAGCCATAAAGGTAAGACAAAAATGAAAAATATAGAAGCATAAATAAAACATAAACATATTATATATCATATATAAAAATAGTGACATCATAATGTCCTCCTTTGAAGGTGTTAAATGAGTATTGAACAATCATCGTTTCGGGAGGTAGAATTTCACCATCCACGGAAACCGTATGTTCTTTAACCATTTGATGTAGTTTTGTGAGAGTGTAGCTCGAATAAATATTATAACAACATCCTAGTATATTGAAGATACTGGTGTTGTTACAAAAGAAGTAAATAAAAAGAGTTTAGGGGGTTGGAGAAGCAAAATAAAACAAATGAACATGAGAGAGTGAATTACCTTTAAAAGTGTAACTCCTTTTGATTTGAGCCTAAAGGCTTCCTTTAAAAGGATTCTGCCCAAAGGGAATCCTCTAGGATGAGGAGAGGGATGTGGAGAGAGTAAATGGGTAGGGGTTGGCCGAGCCAAAGGCTTGAGGAGTGTGTTAAATGAGGTAGAGGTGGGGGCCTTTTATAAGAGGAGAGGAGGGGCACTTTTGAAAAGTAAAGAAATATTACTTTATTTGAAAATGTGTTTCGGTTTCAAAAGGTACCACATTGATATAATTCGTGGATAAGGTGATAAGGCTTCGAAATCCACTCATCCAATAAGTTTTGGACATGTGTAGTTTATAGATTTTACATTATCTTTCCATTTTATTTAAATCGTCAAATAATGATGTCATCGCTGCATCATTATTATGTCATAAATAATTTAATTTATTTAATGTATAAAAATTATAAAAAAAATAATATGATGTAGGAAATCTTTTTATATTTCCAATGAATATTTATAATCAAAAATATGATTTGTATAACCCCACTTAAAAATTGTTTTAGTAAAACATATCATGTTTGTGTCAATTTTACTTTTACATTAAATAAAATGTTATTTATGTCATTTCCCAACCAAAGTGGATCCATGGGGTCCCCAAGTTGACCCATGGCTTGTCTTGGTCGACCATGATACAACCAATATGTGTAGGACACGTGTCATGGTGTTTTCACATTCTTATAATATCATTTTTACCTTAAACTACACTAATTACCTCTAATCGCGATTAAAAACTTAATAAGTTACTATTCACCAAAAAATTATTTTAATCTCATTGAACCACATTTTACTTCTTAATTAAAACCATGTATGTCGGATTTTTGAAAATCAAAACACAATGATGGCAAAATTTCATTTAAACGGAAAATCAGTTTTTATAAGTACCACTTAGTGGTTTCACTATTCATCAAAAATTGAAGTTTTTCAGAAAAATCCCAAAAATTCACCCTAAGCTATATTTGATATTATGAATTCAAAAATGAAGTCCGTTTTACAAAATTAAAAACATATAAGTCACATTAATTAATTTAATAATTAATTCCCGCTGTCATGACAAATAGCGTGTTTTATGAAACAATAAGTATCAAAAGATTGACACTAGTTTAAGTCTGATTTCAAAGTGAAATTGATTCCAACGACCAATATTGGATTTAATGGTAAAAATATTTTCTAATTTCACTTAAAAAACAATTCAAAATATAATCTAATCATATAAATAAATTAGATTAAAAAGTGGTTTTGAATTAAAATACAACATTTTACACTATTCATTAAAAAAAAGAACTTTATCGGAAAGATACCAAAAATTTACACAAAGTAAATTTTGATGTCCCGATTCTTAATAAGAGTTTTATTTGGTCCAAAATAATGTTTAAGAGTGAACAAAACTATATTTAATGAAGGTTCTCCATCAAAAGGTGATAAGTGAACCTTTAGTGAAAACTAGGGCATATACGCCTAAAATTGAATTCTTTCCATATTTTAAGCCTTTATCTTTTATTGTATAAATGTAAAAATATTTAAGAACATATATAATCATATTTTAGTTATTTCTATACATTCCCACCATTACAATGGCTACATGTTAACTACCATTTAGAATAATATTATTTTATTATTAGAGTGCAACGTAAGATTCCCAAGAAACTCGTTGTTGCGTGTTGGGTACGCCATCGAGCATAGCGTCGCCTTTAAAGTTATTTAAATATTTTATTCACAAATATGGATAAATATGAAATTTCATATTCTTTATTTACCTGGGGTGTTACATCCTTCCCCCCTTTTGGGAATTGCGTCCTCGCAATTTTAAAATTGCGCTTGGAAACATCCTTGAAAGTCCCACATCGGAACAAAAGTCGGTAAAACAAACACTTTAAAATAAAGAGAGATAAGTACAAAGGTCACCCGAGTTAACCCATACTAGGATTCCAAGTATGAAAATATGGACATGGAGGAAAAAACAAAGGGTCATGTTCTGATGGAGAGTGATAGAAAACATGTTTAGGAGAAAGTTAACCACGAGAAAATCACAAACTTGTGATGGGTTAAACGGTATTCGATTCCCCAGTAGGAAAAGTTAATAGACAAAATTTTTGTTTTAAGTTACCTTTTTATTGAGGAATTTATTCATAAGGAAGCATAATCACTTATCATGTTGACTTTCAACTTTTACTAGATTCCTTATTCAAACTCATATTTTTTCCAAAAGACGAGTATTTAGGGAGACTTGTTCGCATCAAGAGTACTATAATCAACTTCTAGAGAATCACCTAATCCCCAAAAGAGAACTATATACATCCCATGTATTTAGGCTTTAACCAAAACCAAAACCAAAAAGGTTAGTACAAGATCAGATAATCCAGAAAAGGATAACCCCTTATAAAAAAGAAAATCTATTCTTAATCTCCAAAATTTGTCCAACAAAACCCAAAGTTCAACGAGGACCATCCGATAAACAATTTGTCCATAAAATTATTCAAAGTAAACCAATATAAGATTGAAACCCAAATATTTTAAGAATTTAGTCACATAGTCTTCCAAGTTAAATTGTAACATTTATCTCCAAACAACATTAGTTGCTCCTAAAGCCTCACATTGAAAAGTAATTATCCTAATCACATATCCTCCAAAATCAACTTACTCTTAATTCATAAAATCATATAAGTAAAAAGAATCAGTCAAACTAACCAGGGACTTCACGTAGTCCAGTGGTAGGCGATAAATACCAGTCGCACTTTGGTTGTGGGTTCGATTCCCGCAGCTTTGTCCGATGCGACGGGTTGTCACACGGTCTGCGTGTTGTCCTTTTTTCAAAACTATATAATTCTTAAAACATTCCCCAAAATGAGATAAAATCTTCAAAGATGATCATAACATATTTTAACCTCAAGTTTATCTCATGCCTTTCATTTTCCATCAGAACATATAATAACCCATAATTACCTCAAAAGTAAGGATCATATAAACCCTAATGGTTACCTTAATAATTATTACCTGAATTTCCACATCGAGTTGGCCATCTCGTACATGATGCATTAGAGAACTCACCAAGGTTCAAGTGGTTGATCATGACTCCTTGATAGTTGGTTTAGAAAAACCATGAGATTCCTCATTGAATCCCCCATCTCATCGAGTATCTTAATCAGAGAACCACCATAGTTTCCTTCAAACCCATTGTCACTTTGGTGCCTGCTAGATCCAGCCATTTACTAAAACCAAAAAGGTCAGTGTGAGTATATCAACAAAATCATCATGTACTAACGAGGAAGGTAAACACTAAGATATACTTACTCATTCACTTTATCTAAAACTAGGACTCTTTCTGAAATCCTAACCATTATGGTAATGTCACTTATGATTAAAGAATACCCTAACCTCTAAAGTTATCTAAACCGGCCTTTGATACCAACTATAAGGCCCCAGCCTTAAACCTTACTTAATCTTGAGTTATTACAAGATTACACATTGAGGATCTTTTCAGGTTTAGAGTTTTAGAGAATTAGATCATGAAACTTGCATTACATTCCACATTTAAACAAAGTGGTTACATAAAAGACAGTATTCATTCTTCCCATCAACGAAAACATATTTAAAATGAAACATTGATTCTTTCTTGACACATCCTCGACACTATCATCACATCATGTACCTTTCCCTTGACCTGTGAAAAACATTTCAAAAACTTGGGATGAGCATAAAAAGCTCATTAAGGGTTATAAAAATATGGAAGGGAAACATGAGTTCGTATATACATAAGAATGAAATCATACTTTACCCATAAAATATAGGCATATCAAATCATTAATAAATCATAGAAAACATAAGACATAAAGGTAACTTGAGGCATTCATAACATTCTTATGTAGGGAGTAACCCTCTTGGTTACGTTTGGAATACCCATCACAGTATATTCCCTAAATCTCTTCAGAGAAACCTTAACGTTTCACTCCTTCACGTTACCCAATGCATTGGAGAGCTATATCGGGCTCACCCACCCTTAGTTTATCACGGAACCACCCGTTCTTCATAAAAATGCCCAAGAACCATAACATAATCGTATCACATAAACATGAATAAAGGAAACATAACATTTCCACATTTCAATCACAATATAACATTTTAGGATATTGAAATAATGAATCCATTCAAAAAGAAACCATTTCCAAAACCATTTAAAACATTTAATAAAGAGATTTTTGAATCAAAGTGTCCCATACCACCTTGAAGCTTTTAACATTTTAAACCATTAATATCCATATAAATAAATCCTTAAAACCATTTTGAAAACATGGATATTAATAAGAACAAATAATTAAAACATTTAAAATGATATTTTGGTTAAAGGGGTTTTACCAAAATTAGAGACACTTGAATACAATAATCGAGGAATAACATTTAGTCAGAACCTTATAATATCATGAGAATAAAAGGATTCATGATATAATACTCCAAAGGACAGTATATAAACCATATAAGAGTGAATTGGTGCATAACAACAATGAACCCTCAATAGAAATGTCAAATGTGATGAAATCCCTTATAAAGAAGGTATCCTTAAATTAAGGACAAATAAATCTCAAAAATATGTGTGACAAATATATATACACCCAATATAAGTGGATATTAAGTGTAAAACAATAAAAGTTCATTCACACATATTCAATGGATGACATATTCAATGACTACAAGTTGAACCCAAAGAAATCGAAATTGGGTTAAAAAGTTCCCTTGACAGCCTAATGGCATCACATCAAAATGAGTTGATGAGAGATAAAAAGTGTATCTCATCACTTGGACATAAAATTTACATCAATAAGGATGTATGAGAACATATCCCAACATAAAAATATGTAAATTAAAAGACCCAATAAAAGAAGTCTTTTAAAAAAGAGGAGGGTGAAAGGTTCCCTTACCGACTTGGGTATCTTTCAAAACATACACCCCATGAAAGAAAGACAATAGGTCATTGATGTAAATACTCATAAAAGAAAGTATATTACACAAAGAGTAGAATAATGGGCAGTACATACACCACTCAATGGAATTTGTGGCAAATGTAGCATAAATCTCACGGGAATAAAAGTGAGATGAAAAATCCCTTACGAAAACACGGCAGCCTAACGGCGCCACATAAAACTTCCGAATATGGATTGATGAGATCAAATAGAGTATCCCATCATATTACAATAGAATTTACAGCAAGTGGAATATAAAATATCATCCCAATAACAAGAAATATGAGCTTTAAAAGGAATGACATAAAAGTGTGCTCTTAAAAAGAAAGAGAGGAGTAGGATCCCTTACCTCGGGTCCGACTTGACTCGATCGTTCTTTAATCTCCTGAATAATAAACTTGAGTTAATTTCTAATTCCTTAAGAACATTTTTCAAGTTCATTATTACTTTTATACCACTTATTACCATGTCATAAACATTATGTAATCATTTAAGTTAATAATATTTGTTTTGCCGATATTTGGTTCTTAAGTCGAAAGTGGACTTCTTACAATTACATGTTGTTCGTGTGGCCAAATGTTTATTATATACAGAATTGTATTCCTTATGTACATATCATATATGTCATATATATCCAGTAAATGCATGCATTTATAACATTACATAATCTTTTAGAGGTAAGAAATGAAATGCACCGTTCATGGAGACGGTAAGCCGTACGTACGCATGAACGCTACTTTCATTTCTATTTCGTATTTTATAGAATGGAATAATAATGATATAAAGGTATATTATAATTCCAGTATAATATCATATATAATATCATATTTCCATCCTTTATACATCCCACATATGGTATTTAACGAATCAAATCACTTTGAGGGGGTGGTAGTCCGCACTTCCTTAAATGAAGATATCGCGTATACCCATAATGGAAGCCATAAATGTAAGACAAAAATGAAAAAATATAGAAGAATAAATAAAACATAAACATATTATATATCATATATAAAAATAGTGACATAATAATGGCCTCCTTTGAAGGTGTTAAATGAGTATTGAACAATCATCGTTTCGGGAGGTAGAATTTCACCATCCACGGAAACCGTATGTTATTTAACCATTTGGTGTAGTTTTGTGATAGTTTAGCTCGAATAAATCTAATAACAACATACTAGTATATTGAAGATACTGGTGTTGTTACAAAAGAAGTAAATAAAAAGATTTTAGGGGGTTGGAGAAGCAAAATAAAACAAATGAACATGAGAGAGTGAATTACCTTTAAAAGTGTAACTCCTTTTGATTTGAGCCTAAAGGCTTCCTCTAAAAGGATTCTTCCCAAAGGGAATCCTCTAGGATGAGGAGATGGATGTGGAGAGAGTAAATGGGTAGGGTTTGGCCGAGACAAAGGCTTGAGGAGTGTGTTAAATGAGGTAGAGGTGGGGGCCTTTTATAAGAGGAGAGGAGGGGAACTTTTGGAAAGTAAAGAAATATTACTTTATTTGAAAATGTGTTTCGGTTTCAAAAGGTACCACATTGATATAATTAGTGGATAAGGTGATAAGGCTTCTAAATACACTCATACAATAAGTTTTGGACATGTGCAGTTCATAGATTTTACATTATCTTTCCATTTTATTTAAATCGTCAAATAATGATGTCATCGCTGCATCATTATTATGTCATAAATAATTTAATTTATTTAATGTCTAAAAATTATAAAAAAAATACTATGATGTAGGAAATCTTTTTATATTTCCAATGAATATTTATAATCAAAAAGATGATTTGTATAATCCCACTTAAAAATTGTTTTAGTAAAACATATCATGTTTGTGTCAATTTTACTTTTACATTAAATAAAATGTTATTTATGTCATTTCCCAACCAAAGTGGATCCATGGGGTCCCCAAGTTGACCCATGGCTTGTCTTGGTCGGACATGATACAACCAATAGGTGTAGGACACGTGTCATGGTGTTTTCACATTCTTATAATATCATTTTTATCTTAAACTACACTAACTACCTCTAATCGCGATTAAAAACTTAATAAGTTACTATTCACCAAAAAATTATTTTAATCTCATTGAACCACATTTTACTTCTTAATGAAAACCATGTATGTTGGATTTTTGAAAATCAAAACACAATGATGGCAAAATTTCATTTAAATGGAAAATCAGTTTTTATAAGTACCACTTAGTGGTTTCACTAATCATCAAAAATTGAAGTTTTTCAGAAAAATCCCAAAAATTCACCCTAAGCTATATTTGATATTATGAATTCAAAAATGAAGTCCGTTTTGAAAAATTCAAAACATATAAGTCACATTAATTAATTTAATAATTAATTCCCGCTGTCATGACAAATAGCGTGTTTTATGAAACAATAAGTATCAAAAGATTGACACTAGTTTAAGTCTGATTTCAAAGTGAAATTGATTCCAACGACCACTATTGGATTTAATGGTAAAAATATTTTCTAATTTAACTTTAAAACCAATTCAAAATATAATCTAATCATATAAATAAATTAGATTAAAAAGTGGTTTTGAATTAAAATACAACATTTTACACTATTCATTAAAAAAAAGAACTTTATCGGAAAGATACCAAAAATTTACACAAAGTAAATTTTGATGTCCCGATTCTTAATAAGAGTTTTATTTGGTCCAAAATAATGTTTAAGAGTGAAAAAAACTATATTTAATGAAGGTTCTCCATCAAAAGGTGATAAGTGAACCTTTAGTGAAAACTAGGGCATATACGCCTAAAATTGAATTCTTTCCATATTTCAAGCCTTTATCTTTTATTGTATAAATGTAAAAATATTTAAGAACATATATAATCATATTTTAGTTATTTATATCCATTCCCGCCATTACAACGGCTACATGTTAACTACCATTTAGAATAATATTATTTTATTATTAGAGTGCAACGTAAGATTCCCAAGAAACTCGTTGTTGCGTGTTGGGTACGCCATCGAGCATAGCGTCCCCTTTAAAGTTATTTAAATATTTTATTCACAAATATGGATAAATATGAAATGTCATATTCTTTATTTACCTGGGGTGTTACAAATTAGCTTCATCGCTTCCTCATATTTCCCTACTGGATAGATTCCTACTTTTCCAAATGTGAAACATTAAGCCTAATTTGGTTTCATTCCACAAATTTATGTAAAATAGTAGTCTGCTTACTATAGGTGAGTTACCTTTTTTTATTACCTTCAACAAATATTTAATTTTTGAATTTAATAAAAAAATTTATTCTTATTCCCTATGTATACTTTATATTGGAGTTTTTTTATACTTTGTATACTCTGTTCAAGCAAACTGAATATGTTTTATATGAAGGCATACTTTAATAAAATAAATTGAAATTTCATATTCTCTATTTTTTATTTCTTCTACACTTGACTTCATGAAATATTATATCAATGTAATTCTATATACTTTTAAACCTTGATAAATGCATGATATATATGTACTAGAATTATGTTGTCCTCAATGCTAAGTTGGTTTCAACACAATAGATCAAAAATCAATAGTTTATCCATAAAATATTTATCCTTACATTGAAGTATATGAAATTTTGATATCTATAAGAAGGATATATTTTCCTCATTTAATTTAGACTAAGGGAAAAAATTTCATATCAAAACATGGTAAAAAATTAATCATAAATATGGACTCTAAATCTGCATTTTTTTACCATTAATAAGGATGCGACCGTATCTCTTAAAATATTGGTCAAATGAAGATCAATATATGTGTGATGATATAGAAGACGATTTATACTGATTTAATTAACTATAAGGATTAAAAATTACTTCTTTTTATAGTCCACAAATTAATTGTAAGATGGAATACTAGAATTTGATGATTTTATTTGACTAAAAAAGTCAATATTAAAATTTACACCATATATCAGTCTAAAAATGAACAATAGTATTGAAATTTTGAGGTATAATCATTAATATGAGTAAAAATATTTCAGAATATTATGTTTATATATTCAACTATCATAATTTTCAAACAGAAAACAAATTTCAGAAGGATAATTTGAAGGTAAACTCAACACCCATCTTTACTATAAATTGTCACCTCCCCTTCCATTCATGGTGATAAAACTTCACCATGTATGAAGTAGAAATTAGAATAAACAATCCTTCATTTAGGATGGGTAAGACATGAAAAACTCTAGTTTCAAATAGATATACATCTCATTCACTTTAAATTAATCATGATTTACTTCATTACCACTAGTAGAAAAATGGTTTTTAACGTCGGTTTTTAACCGATGTCGAAGTTGCCAACGTAAAAAATATGAATTTTTACGTCGGTTTTTGTAAACCGATACAAAAAATGAATTACATTTGTTTTTTGGAATCTGTTTTGTAAAAAAGAAATTCTAAAAAAACTAAGTCATATCATTTTTCGCGTCGATTTTCATAAAAACCAATGCGAAAAATAAAAAAAAATAGCTTTAGCGTCGGTTATTTAAAAAAATCGACGCCATAAATGAAAAAAAATTATTTTTGGTGCTAGTTTCCAAAAACACCTAGGCCAAAAAGAATTTTTTTTTCAATGTTTTAGATCATTTCATAAGCTTTGATTTGACAGGTTTTGGACCTAAAACGGAGTTACGGATCAAAATTTATCGCCGTCAGAAGTTGAACCTATCAAAGTTTTGATTGATACAACTCGTTTCAAAGAAAACATGATAAACATAAATTAAAATCATATACACCAAATGAAATAAAATAATCATAATACTTCAAACATATTTCAATTGTTTTAGGGGCTTCCATATAAATGATATGTTTTTTGTCATCATATAACTTGTATTTAGAAATGAGAATGAATCATCATTATAAGAAAGCTAATCGAGTTGTTTAGAAATGAAGGGTAATAATAATAAAGAAAACAAATGAATAGAATATGTACCATGTTAAAATTAACGATTGAAGTCACATTGAAATCTTGATTGAATCAAAGATATTGAAAATTATGAACGAAGGAGAAACAGGATATATATATAGTAAACAGAAATATTTTCAATTGCGTTGTACGAAAATGTAGGCGGGATTTTAAAAAGTTAAACGCGCATTGTGAAAAAAATTGAAATTCTGATCCCGCGTTACTCTTTGGCGTCAGTTTTGTTTGAAATTATGATCTCGCGTTACTCTTTGGCGTCAATTTTTTAAAAAACCGATGGTAAACATTTAAAAAAAAAATTTCACGTCAGTTTTTTTAAAAACCGACGCCAAAAACAAAGAATAATTTTTTTGGTGTCGGTTTTTAAAAAAACCGATGCGAAAAGATAAAATATATTTTTGGTGTCAGTTTTTATGAAAATTGACGCCAAAAAAAAATCATAGTGTTTTAGATAATTTCTTAATCTTTGATTTGACTGCTTGTGGAGCTAAAATGGAGTTACAGATTAAAAGTTATGGCCTCTGAAAGTTGAACTTCTTTAAGACTTCTTTTAGAGAATGTCAACTTCCGACATCCATAACTTTTAATACATAACTCCGTTTTGCCCCACGACCAATCAAATCAAAGAATAGAAAAATATCTAAAACATGGTATTTTTTTTAATTATTTGGCATTGATTTTCATAAAAACCGACAAAAAAAAATTATTTTTTGTTTTTGGCGTCGATTTTTAAAAAAACAGACACGAAAAGTTGTTTTTTAATGTTTAGCATCGGTTTGTTAAAAAAAAGATGCAAAAGATTTTTTTTTAAAATTTTATGGCATCGGTTTTCATAAAAACTGACGCCAAAATATATATTTTTTAGTTTTTTGCATCGGTTTTTTTAATAACCGACGCCAAAACAATTTTTTCCCTTTTTGGCGTCGGTTTTTAAAAAAACCAACACCAAATATTCACCGCAAAAAATATTTACGTCGGTTTATAAGAAACCGACATCAAACTGGTGACATTAAAAATCATTTTTCTAATAGTGTACATTGTTGTAATTCCTTGAGTGTTTTGGTAATTTTAATTTTAATGATAATGAATATTTATTGATATTCTATAAACTCTAATAACCATATATTTATTCATATTCATGATCTTAATGTAGCTTAAATTCTTTTGAGACACTTTATCTTAATCCCATTACAATTCTATAACAAACGTATGTAGTTTCCATTCAGTTCATTCATTTGAGTTTAGTTAGTTTGGATTTTTTCTTATCCCTTTATCTTTTCTTTTAATTTTTTAATCATTTAAATTAATATCAAAACTAAACTCCATTTTTATGGATAATGAATCAATCATTTGGGGTGAGACCTTGGCAGGCGATGATAGCTCGATTGAGAGAAGTCACATTTCATGATAGTAAAATTTTAATTTTGTGACTTAGTCAAATGTGTCATTGATTATTGACATGTTTGATGGATTTTAGAAATACATAGATTATTGGCTCTATTATAACATAATGGTTGATGGATTATTGTACCAATCATCCAAAAAAGTGTGCATATATTAGATCTCGAGTATAGGAATGGATTATAACTTAAACATCATAGAATCTTGTTCCTTCACATATTATATTGTGAATTATAATTTTTGATGGAAGTTTTCAATACATGATGATGTTAATCCAATAACCACCTATCCCTGGTTCTTACATTTAATTTTAATAGAATTTCATTCAAATTTAATATGCATTATATTCTCAATGATCTATAAAAACAAACCCACTTTTCATCAACAAACTACTTATATTGATTCCAAAATAATAATAATATCACTGAAGATTAGACCTGAGTTTCAATATATACATTATAATAGAGAAATAGAACTTTATAATTCAATAGGTTAAAATCATACACGATTTAGTATAATTCACTGAAATGACTACCTTTTTCTTGTATAACACTAACACTATACATCAATGTGTCATGAACCATATCATTAATCACTTCCTAGAAAAAATCATAGAATATTTTGTTGATGATTTAGAGGTTTTGTCTCCTTGAAAATGTGATCATCTTGTTGAACTTGAAATATTTTTTAACAAAACACGATAGCACAACATAGAGATAAATCTATTTAAATGTATTATTAGGGTAATATCTAGGAATTTACTCATCTTTTTGGCGTATCATCTTGTCATCAAAGTCAGCCATGAAAATACTAAGGCAATATTTGATAGGAAACGTCCAAAAAAACTCAATGAGATGAGAGGGAATATGAGACATCATGCCTAAAACATATGATGTTTATCTAAAATCATCGGTAATTTATTACCCTTAAAAAATATGATAAAGAAGTGATCTACCTTTCCATGGGAAAAATATTATCGAAGTGCTTTTAATTATCTTAAATAATAAATCCTGAGCTCATAGGTTCTGATGGCACCCATATAAGTTAAGCTAGTTATTTTATATATGGAAACCAAAGAGTGATCACTAAATTCCATTTTTTTCAAATAATAATGATGTGGGTAAGTATAATAGTCTCTAATATCATGTTAGGACAGTGTTGGATATTGAGACCAGATATTTTGATATCAAGAAAAATCTCCTTGTATTAATCTTCAAGGTACAAAAGTTGAGACACTACTTAAAACATCACAACATATACTTGATCATTCATATTGATCATATTAAATACACCCTTACTCATCAAATATCATTTTTGATATATGAAACAATTAAGAGCAGTTCATATATCACCAGATGTAATTTTCCTTAGAATATATCATTCTTTTGAAATCTTATTTTTTTTCAAAATTTTAAAACAAGAAAAAATATTAAAAAATAAATAAATATCACAATGTGATATAATTTATCTTAATTATGAATCAAGACATAATAAAATACTAGTCATAACCTCCTCAACAATTCTCAATGCATTTCTAGGTACTTAAAAAATCACAAAAAGAATTTAATCACTTTATAAATAAAACAGATATTTTCAAACCACTACCAACCTTACATACAAAGTATTTTTTTAATATTTAATTAACCAATTTGTATTTATTCAATGACCATCACTATCATTTTAATTTGAGACATAAATAAAACTCATCTTTATCTTCATTAAACCTTTATCCAGGTGATGTTCTACACTCTATATAATAAAATTCATGCTCACTAACCCATAAAAGTGAAAGATAATTTTATAGTGATAAGAATATTATCACTTTTTTACATGGAAATGATCTATAAATTAATAAACTCTAACTCCATGTGAGCAATTTTTGGTGAATAAATAAAGAGCAAAACATATTGAAAACAAAACTGTCTATAAATAATAAAAAATGTGTTTCCATTTTTTATTTTTATTGGGGTTTTACATATTTATTTTGTAAGAAAGTTATAAACTTCACTCATATTAAATAAAAAAATTAAAATTATTTGATTAAAATAATGAAAATTACTCATTTCTAAACATTTTTTTTGTTTATAATTCACTCTCTATTAGTAATCATATTTAACATAACCCCAAATATAAATGGAAAAGAAATCAACATACCTCAAAAATTAGTTTTTTAATGTCTGTCCAAAATTTTAGATTTTAAAATGAAATAACAAAACTATTGAAACTTTAATTTGTTAATATCTCCCCTTGTATGTCCTCCAATAAGTGTTACAAAAAAATATATAGGATAAGTCATTGCAATAGAAGGGATGAACTGTGGTCTAAAGATGAATGGAAAATTTTCTCCCCTTGAATATTATTTAATTTAGAATCAAAGAAGTTTATATCAATAATTTTATAAGTATTAAAAGTCACAGAAATTAGAATAGTGGATCTTTTAAGGAGTCAAACTAAAAAAATACACACAACAAAAAATAAGAAAAAATAGGTATTAGTTTTAATCTTACAAAACATTACATATTACATTAAGTGATTTTCTAGATTATTTATTTAATGTATGTTTATTTGTATCAAGATGGATCAAAGTTGGATGTACAATGTTGATCGGATCACTGATGAGTTTTAGAAGGAGTTATGATTTTTTTGGACTTTGCATTCAATAATGATTTAGATAGAGGATTGATTCGATGCCGGTATTTTGATTATACTGGAAGACCATGGTTAAATTGTGAGTAAGTGAGTTAACATATTAGTAAATATGGTTTCCAAAAAAAATATCATGTGTAGTGTTACAATAGAGAAAAATATCAAGTGGAGCATGATATTTATTTACTTGCAAGGATTGGTATGAAATTTTTTATTTCTGATCGGTTTTCATTTGTTTCTAAATCTAGCTCCCTATTTAGACCAGTGCATGAGAAAATGAATACCAAAACATAGTTTTTGTCTATTTATTCGAAAGATGAAGTTGAGAGTGTTATAAAGATGATGGAAGATGCAATTACCCTAGTATTTGAGGCATGTAGAAAAATGAGTAAACTTGAGTTTTTAATGATATTATATCGTGAGAAAGTAATGTATGGATTTATTTATACTTTAGTTGAATATATATTTATGTTTATTAAGGATTTACTACCTGATGATGCATGTATTCTAGAAAATGATTACATAACATCAAAGTTGGTTGAAAAATTTGTATTTTAATCTACTGAGATTCATTCTTTCTCCAAATATTTTTGTCTGTTCTGGAAGGAAAATACATATTTGAGTGAGTGAAATCAGTGTGGTACATCAAGGTGGAAGACTAATAAATATATAAATCAATCTTTTATACTAGAGAAATTGATTTTGAACTTAAATTTAATTCCCAGGATTTAAAAAAAATTTATATCAGAAAAAATGGTAAGGAGTATGATATGGAAATAAGATGAAAGAAAAAAGATAATGATAAAATAGTGTATCCTACAGATGTGTTAATTTGGAATAAATTTGATATGTTAGATTCTGATTTTGTAGCTGACCCACTAAATGTTAGATTGGGATTATCCTGTGATGGTTTCAACCCATTTCTCTAAATGCATACTTCACACACTACTTGGCCTATTTTTATTAACATTTATAACTTTCCTTCATGGATGTGTATGAAGAAGCAATTTACTATCATGAGTATATTGATATTTTGACCCAGTGATCCTGGAAATGATATTGACATATACTTGCAACAATTAATAGAGGAATTAAAGGACCTTTGGCTTGTATGTGTGCAAGAGTATGATGCATTTATGAAGGTTTAATTTAGGATTCATGTAGTTTATTACGAAAGATAAATGATTTACCCAATTAAGGAATGATGTCTGGGTAGAGTACAAAAGGGAAGTTATCTTTACCTATTTGAATGAAAAATAAATGTTCATAGAGATTATAGTTTTTATGAAATTTTAGTCTCATAGGGCATCATGATTTCTACTGATGGATCATCCATACAAGAAAATTCATAGACCGTTCGATAATGCTTTTATGATAGATGAAACACCCCAATGAATGTCAAGGAATGATATTTTTTAAAAAATAAATGGTTTGAATAATCTTTTTGAAAAAATTTAATAAAGTATCAGAAAGAGAAACCATGTTAATTCAAATTCTAATAGAAATTGGAGAAAAAAAAGTATATTATTTAAGTTTCCATATTGGTCATCGAATTTATCGCATCATTGTTTGGATATAATGCATATTGAGAAATTTTTTTTGAGATGTTTCTTGTTACTATTTTAAATGTCAAAGGCAAAACAAAAGATGATTGAAGGTCATATCAAGATTTGATGGATTGGGGTATAAGAGTAAGACTTTATCTTGAGTTAATTGGTAAAAATAAGTGGAAAGTCCCTTTTACCTGCTATTCAATGAAAAAATTAGAGGGAAAAAAATTCCTTCATGTCTTGGAAAGTTTGAAGGTTCCAGATGGTTATTCAAGTAAAATTTTGAAAAGGGTGAATGCAAAAATATGAAAATAAATTCTATTAAAACCCATGAATACCATGTCTTGTTACATGATTTAATTCCCATTTCCATTCAACATTTAATTTCACATAATGTTAGAGTTTTTTTGATTAAGTTATGTCAGTTTTATCGAGGCCTTTGTACCAAAATACTAACTAGAAGTGTTGTTAAGAAATTATAGAGAAATGCACCGAATATTCTTTGCGACTTGGGGAAAATTTTCACACCATCAATTTTCACATGCATGTTACATCTGTCTGTGCATATGTTAATAGAAGTTATTTTTGGTGGTCCTATTTTTAGTTGGTGGATATAATCGATATAAAGAATGATGTTTACATTGGGATATTATATGAGAAATAAATATCATCCCAAAGGCTTTAATGTGAAAGGATATTTTGTACAAGAATGCATGGATTTATGTTCACCATACTTGGCTAATGTAACTATGAGGTCTAATCGACTAATGAGAACTGAAGATGAGAAATATGATCCCATTGAGCCTACATTTCCTTCACTGCCCCAAACTGGGGGGATATCTAGATTGCACTCATTGTGTACTTTAAGTAGGGTAGAGTGGGAAATGGATCATCATACAATATTATTCAACAGTTGTGTGCTTGATGATTTCACCAAGTAATTAAACTAATAAATATTCATTTTTTTTCATTATGTTATTTCTTCATATCTTATAAAATTTTAAATATTTCATATTTGTAGATAAAATTTACAAATTATAAAAAGGATACATTGATCTATATCTATTAAGAGGAAGGAACAATTGTACAAAAAATAATTTACTTCTTGGTTAAAGTAAAAGGTGATAGATTTTTTTTCTCATAACATAATCACAAGAATCTATTTAATATTCAATATTGAAATCTTTCAGGTTTTAAGATTACCAATGAATGATGTATTAGATGAAATAAGAGTGTTTTCCTTTAGTCCAAATAATGTGGTATGTTATTTCAAGGTAATGGTTGTAAATATATTTAAATTCATTGTAAATAGTTGTGTAACAAAAATGGAAATGCAACATAACAATGTCACGATAAGCTCTACAAAAGTTTTTTATGTGAGTGCATTAGACAAAAAACCTAGATCAGAAAATATATCTTATTATGGGGTTTTTGAAAGAATAATTTTATTATATTACTATGAACAAGGTCATGTCACAATTATGAAATGAATGTGGTTTGATTCAATGAAA
Source organism: Viscum album (assembly GCA_963277665.1). Classification (NCBI taxonomy): domain Eukaryota; kingdom Viridiplantae; phylum Streptophyta; class Magnoliopsida; order Santalales; family Viscaceae; genus Viscum; species Viscum album. The sequence goes on from OY728156.1 coordinate 1,331,314,080, forward strand.
CGACACGGTATGCATATAAATAACTGTGGATTTAGAGTGATTGACATGAACCGCCAGATTCATAATAATAAACCTTATATTCTTACATCACAAGCTAGACATGTGTTTTATGTAACTGACCTGATACAACAACAATTTGGTGTTATTTTTGATGTCATTACTAGAAATATTTTTTATGAAGACATGGATGATAATGTTTTTGTGGATGAACATGTTGGTAATTATTTGAATGTTTCATTTGATGACATAGATGATTCAATTGTTAGAAAAAATTGTGAACCATAAATTGTAATAGAGCATACATATCATTGGCACATTTATAAGTTTTTACCTGATATTATTATAATATTATATGTGCTTTTTAAACTTTCTTACATGATATCAAATTATCTAGTATTTCCCCGTGCAATTGCATGATATATGATGTGTTTTTTTAAAATGAATTGATTATGAATTAAGAATAATAAAAATTAAACTATACGAAATACTTATTGAAATGGAATAATTATTTCTTTATATCCCCATAATATTCTTTTTAAAAGAAGCACCGGGGAAATAAAATTAAAAAATAGGTCAAAATGAGTAAAAAACCCCTCTATAATTAGTGCCGACGGTAGAGAGTTTCCTAGAAAGGAAAATATAAAAAAATATAAAAATGAAACATAATTTTTACAATATTCTTAAAATTAATTACTATAATATTATGTTTCTTACTGAAAATCTATACGAAAATTAGTTTTTGTTTGAAAATTGATGTTTTTCCTGGAAATCTATTAGAAATTTGGAAATTCTGTCACACAAAATCTATTTGAAAACTGGTTTTAACTACTATTGAACACTATTGTTTTTTAAAATTTTGTGTTTCTTTATTTTTTTACTGGTTGCTGCATATTTCAATTTTATATCATTGAGAACTATAATTTATTTTTGACAAATCATGATGGTTTGGGATTAAAAATACAGTTTTAATCCTTGTTTTTTGAATAACTATAACAATATGTTTGTTACTTTTATTTATTGAGGTTGAAAGCTATTTATACAGTTTTATTTTTGAAATATGATTGTTTTTGGTCTGTTAGTCATTGAATTTAAATTAAAAAATAAAGAAATTTTATTCCTAGGATTCCAGACACTAATATAGAAAATACATGGAAAACTTGCTATTATTGAATAAAATATTTCTTTTCCCATTGAAAACCAATCCGTTCTGAGTCTAAAATCTTCTCATTTCAATGAATCTTCCTCTACAAATTCATGTTTTGATTCTAAAAAACCATTACCTATTTTAACTCTATTTATTTTATAATTTTATTTTAAATTTCTAGGTCAAAATATCTAATTATAATATAAGAAGAAGAATATAGATAAATGAACAACGTAATAGAGATTTAGGCATTTATCCTTTGACCACCATTGTAAGTACAATTTATGTTTGAATAATATGTCTTTCATATTATTTTTTTTATTGTAATTTGTTTTATTTTATCATCCATTTCATTTTAGGCTACATCGTTGAAGATACAGTTGGATTATGCTGCGGATGATGATAGTATGGTAGGGGGTACTAGTACAACCGATTTTACAGCTCTGCCTACTACTATACCGCTTCAGTAACCAGGTGGTCATCCCCCGATTATGAAATCCTTATATTTTATATACCCAAATTTTCGATATCCCTTTCCACCCACAACACAAGTTTGTAGTTCTTAGGATCCCATCCCTCTTTATTACCCATTTCCACCATCAATTGTATATGGAACTGCTCCCCCATATACCCCACCACCATATCCATATCCACCCTCATCTGTACTGGGTTATCCATCAGATTTTCTCCCTCCATCAGTACACTTATCATAATTTACTATAAAAAGTACTCCTACAGTAGATATCTCACCAACCATAGAAGCTACTTCCATGCCTCTAGATGAAACACTTCAGGGGTAATAATACCCCCATCTACTGGTATATGTTTAAACATTAATGATAGTGATTAATGATAAATTCATATATATTATTTTCCTTTACTATTTATTTTTCATTATTAGCTAAAGAACCCACCAGAAGATGAGGCTGAACAAAATTTCTAGAGTTCGATAATCAACACACACAGATCATGGTTTAATACCACAAGGACAATGCTATAATGAGAAAACATGTTTAGGAATGAAAAAGTTTTATGGGAACACTAGATAAAAAAAAAATCATTCCATTTCAACAAATAAGTTTGAGGGAAGTTTGGGAACAAATATACAATAATTCCTGGGCAGAGATTTGGGTAAGTAATGTTAATCAACTTATATATATATATATATATATATATATTAATTTATAATATTTTCTTAAAAAATATGTTTTCCAATGTAGCTTCGATATAATTTTCCTGATGAAAAAAATATTATGTCCTCAAGGTTAATGGAATGAGGTGATATGTGGTGAGTGTACAATAATTACTTTTATATTGGTTGGAAAGAGAGAGAGTTGATACAAAGCTTGAAGAAATACCAATAATTCATGATTTCTAAATATCACAATACTGATTGATGATCGAATATTATAAGATCTCATGTTTTAAGGTATTAGTTAAATATATATATTATCATTTTTTAAAGTATAAATTACTTATTTTATTTATCTTAATGGTATTATATAATTTATTGTTTATAGGAGAAATTGAGAAGAAATAAAAAGAATAAGAGTGGAATGAAACACATTCATACTCTTGGACACACATCACTCCCAAAATATGAGCAAGAATAAGTAATATATTTTATTCTACCCCCATTATTAATCCATTCCTTTTATTTTCATAAATTATTTCTCTGCATAAAAATTGATATAAAGCCTTTAATAAGTAAAATAAATAGACTTGATAAAATTTCATTTCTCTTAGTGACTGTAATGTAGGAATCCATTGATGATGCCAACTATATTCTTGAAAATTTCATTAGGATCTATAATAATAGAATATACATTTATAGGCATGTGTGTTTTTTTAATAGAAATGTGGGCGATCCTACCACTGAAAGAAAGAAATAAAATCTATAAGTCAATCCTTAATGATATATATGACCATATTTTTAATGACACACCAAACAAAAATATAGAAGAATCCTGAAGATCCATTCTTCCTTAGAGCACTATTATGTATTAATTTAATTATAATGTCTCTTTATTTATTTGTTTTTCCAAAAATGGAACTGAATATTGAGGGTCACATTCCTCACTCTACCTTATTTCTTACAAGAAGGAAAAAAGGGAAATGGTACTCTGATAAATAGAGACACCCAAGAGATGATTGTAAGTATATTAAAATTTATTTTATTTTGACTGAATTTAATTATTTATATTATTTTATCATTTTAATATATCATATATATCACTCAATAGATTTATTTGGAGGCATTGGCATAAAAATAATCCAAAAATTTGGGAACGAATGATCATATTCACTAGGTATTAGAAGATGAGCATCACAACAGAGTGCATTTTCAACCTGGGAGGAAGAATGTACCATCTAGATAATGGTCTTTTAAAAAAATTTATTTGGGTACTAGTTCTGGTATGGTTATAGTGGAAAAAATAAATATTTCAATCAAACAAGAAGAAGTAGCTCAAAAAGTAGCTCAAGAAGAAACTCAAAAATTAGAGGAAGAGACTCAAAATCTAAAGATGATAAATGAACATATGATAAAATCTATGTATACTCTTTTATCTAAAATTACACTAGAATATATTGTAGTGGTTGATGCCTATTTGGTGTTGATGTGTCTTGTTTATATAAATTCCTCTACTTCTGTTGGTTCCAGTGCGAGTGTCGATGCTGATGCTAATGCCGATGTCGATGTCAATGCCAATGCCGATGCCAATACTGATGATGATGATGTAGATGGTGTGATAGGTGGTGATCATGTTTCTATAGGAGGTGTGTATGAGGGTTATCATGGTTCTAATGATATAAATATTGAGGATACATTTTGATGTAATCTATATTTTTGGTTTTTTATATGTTGAATTTTTTTTGTAGTTAAGTTTTATTATTGTTATATTGAATTATATTCATGGGGTGTTTATTTTTTTCTATATATGTTGAATTATTATATTATGGTGTCTATATATTTTTACAGTATTTATGTATTATTATTATTTTATAGAATTGTATCCTCTTTTATTGTGAAAACCTCACCTCCCCGCTGACACTTCTTCGTGGTGGCCTCCCTACCGCCTTCAGCGCGCCTCCGACGGTATGTGTTAATAATTTTTTGAACCAATTTTTAAGCCTTTTCTACACTGAATATGTTAAATGTTTTTCCACTAAAATATTTCTCCTTTTAATTCTATAAGTGGATCGATCATGGGTGCTGTAGTCGAGACCTTCCACCAGTGGCACAAACGCAATTTGACCCCTACCCTTTTAGCAAACCATACTCCTCCCACTCATGGTTAGTCTTGTTTCTTTATCCACACGCTTCTATTAAAACATCCTTATTTTTGTTGAATGATCCTTTGATTAAGCATAATTTCTATTTCATTTGAATTTTTTCATATTTTATTTATGTTTTTGTTTAGTTCTTAGTTTATTTTCTAGTATCAAACAACTAAAATTATGTTTAGTGTCTCTGTTATCTCTACACTGGTTATGACTTTTAGTTTTGTGTCCAACATATGTTGTTTCTTTCCATCTATAATGAGATTAGTAGTGATATTTTGGCTTATTATTATTAGTTTTATCTATATATATAAAATATTAATCTTAACCAGAAGGTTAAAATTCAAAAAACAGAACGTTATCTTAAAATAGTCATGGTTAGTGATCCATCCCATCATGCTACTTTCATAAAATGATGTATTTAGATTCATGGTGTTTAAGTTTTACCCCATTAATCTTCTAGTAAGAATTTATAAACGTGAAATTTGAGTTAATTTATAAAACTAAAGAACTACAAGAGGTTTTTTGATGAAATATATATTTTTCAAATCTCATTGATGAAATATTTATATGTGTTTTGCTTGTTTTTTTATGTTTTGGAGGTGGGGGAAGGTGAAGATGGAGAAACATTGCTCATATTAACATTATTGTTTTAACCTGATATTGGCCTATATTTCATAATACTAGTTTTAATTCATATAAAAAAAGTCATATTTTATTTTATATTCATATTTTTCTTGATTTCAGTGTGTGATTGAGGATGAATTTCTTCTATTCATAAGTTTAAGAATGAGGATAATCTTGCAAGAGTGATTTTTTTACTAATGGTATGTAATATAGTTTATTTAATCTATCATTTTACTGTACATTAAATGTTCATTCAAATAGATATATTTAAATTTATATTTTTTTAGTTAGTGATGTTTTAGTGATTCTATTTTAAATTAGTTATTGATTTTTTAGGTCATGGGATATCATATAGGAGTTCTTCCCCTACCTTAAGCCATGCGATTCTCAAAGAGCCTCAAGACACTTAGTCACTAAAACCCTATGATATACCTTCAAAACACCCACTGACTAACCACCAATGTTAACCTATACCCATAATGATTTTTTAATTTTTACTTTTATGATAATATTTGGTTTTTAGATTTTGAGATTTTTTTCTAAGATTTTAGTTTGCATTAATATTTACTATGAGAAGCAACTCAAAATAATTACAAAGATTCTATATATGAGCACCAATATGTGATAGAACTGGTCACCCTACAATCCTATTTATGGAAAACAGATCAGGTTATACCACCCAATCATCATCCCATATCTAGTTTCTTCCACATATAGAACACACTAACCCAATATGAATCTCATTAGCTAACACCCATATATATGTGCATTCTTCTTTCCATTAGTAACCCAAAATCTCACATACAAGAACCAAAGAAACCTTAACCACTTTTGGGTTGGGATACCTAAAACATCACACCCAATAAGTTCCTTTATCACATGTTCATCTATCCTCCCGAGCCATTCTCATCCAATACTTAGGAACACTTATAAGTGACCAAGATTTTATTGCTCATACCATGGTACTAAAATTTATTTTTATGTCTCCCACATCAAATATGGCCACCTCTCAACATCATAAAGACCTAAGTCATGTAGAATTATATGTATCTCAACCATTTCATTAGTTTCCTATCATATCCAAAATTTATCAAAACCACCAGGATAAGCATCCAAATAATCATAACTTCCAAAAAATAACACAACTCAAGTTATCAAGGTTAATAATTCACATCCTTTTTTAATTCTATCCCTAATATGAACAATGTCAAAATCATAATTCCATTCACATGCACCTCACAACTAATTAGATAGTAGTCCCACCATAATTAGGTTAATAATTGGTCAAATAACACCACTTACCACATATGATAATCCAAATCCCACCATAATATGACATGAAATGAGTGTTTCTTATTATATAAATTTTACACTCCGCAGTTCCCATTTCCATCCAACCACACCCATCAGACATTCACCCTACTAATACCATGTTATACCAACATATAGAACACCCTCAAATCATAAACCATCAATCATAGTCTTTCCATCCTAATTACCCAACTGACCATGCCTTTAGTGCTTGTCAAACCCATCAAAACATGAGAACTAATCACACTCTCACATAAAAAACCCCTAAGGAATATCCATTGGCCCCGTAGACTAATAAGGCATGTATTACCATGGAAATTCATGTCATATAACCTAAATAAACGATATTTAATTTATCTACACTATGTGTATACCCTATAGATGATATGAGAATGTACTAAATAAGATTCCTCAATTGAGTCACTAAAATGAATGGTGTGTTTGTTGAAGAGTAACCCATGATAACATACTATTTGTTATTTGTAATAACAAACAACTCCTAATGTCATAGGGTTATATGATACATGACATCTGATTCAGAGTATTATAAGTTGTGTAGACTGTGAACCTTTATGATTTTTTAATTGATGCAGAGAGATTTCAAATATTATATATTTGACTAAAATTAAATGTTTCCAAATTTCATGAAGTTTGAATTTTAAAAATATTCTTTTAATCTATCTATTTCAATCAAATATGCATGTTTGAGTGAAACACTACCACTATTTTCTGGGAATTTTTGGAGTGTACATTCTTGAGTCTTCCTTTAATTTTTGAATATTGTTAAAATGTCAATTTATGAAATTCAGAACAAGAGTCTTGATTTAATTTTCTAAAATAGGAGTTTCCTATTGATAATTATTTTGAAAAGTCGAGAAAATTGAATTTATTGAAATTGAACTTAGTTTAAGAAGTGTAAAATTTGGACTATTGATTGTGTTTTCGATGTTCATCATTGATAATTGTACATAAGTGCAATAAAAATAGTGTGGGGATGTGATTTAACATCACCTTTTCAATATTTTAAAGTATACTTTATTGATTATATCCCAATTTATTTCACATAATATGTGTATTTGTTGTATATTTATAATTTATGTGCATTCTGATGAAATATTTTGATTTTATTAACTTAATTGATATTTTGAATATGAAGGTCATGGGAAATTTTGACACTTGTGTGTTTTTAAGTATATGTTTTCCTTTACATGTAAGGATAATTTATGATTTATAAGGGATGCATAATTGTGAGTAATAAGATCCAATAATCCAAGCCCCTATACTAATTTTCCTTGCAACACCATTAAATTATCTTTGAACTAGTACTAACATGAGATTTTGATGCAATGTTTTTGTTTTTTTATCCTCATCAACTCCTAGTTTTATTACTTGTTAATCTTTCAAAATCCTATCATTTTATAGAGTGTTACTATTTTTTTTTGATAAATTAATCAAAATTTTACACTTCTATTCTATTCAGATCATCTCATTATGATGATTTCTTATTTAATTTACCTAAATCTGGACTGGTTGATGATAGAGAATAACTCAATTCAGATTTTTTTTCTAATGAACTTTCTACTTTTAAAGAACTCTTTGAATGGGGGGGAAGTTAAAAAAATTTATTAGTGAACATAAGACTCATCCTTCAACTATTATTTCTCAAAATATTTTTCAATTACTTACACAATTTCTTTCTCCACTTCTTTCTCAACTCCTATTTGAATGTCAACTTTCATAACTAAGGGAAATTATGCTTGAAGAACTTCCATGGAATAAACTTATAATGAATTTAATTCTAGTTAAACGAATTACTTATCTTTCTTAGTAGCCTAACCAATTTATAAATGATTAGAAGAGGGTGACGATGGTTTTTTAAGTTCTTCCACCACAGTCCCTTTCCCCTTTCTAATGAAATCCATATTTCTTTACATATGTCCTTCCACTGTATCATATCCTTTAATAGTAATATATGGTAAAATTGATCTAAAAATATGAGATTATAATAGATTCAAATAATAAATATTCTCATTATTTCCTTGCATAACTTCAAATGCATCTATTCTATCATAGCCTTATCTTATGTCTTGTATAAAATGAAATAAGGCTTTCAAGTAACCCTTTTTCTAATTTCATTAGTTATTTATCTCCAAGAAACATTGTGTGAACCAATTAACTTTTAAAAATCATCACTAGAGGTAAATAATAGATTCAATGATTTTTTATTTGGATATTAATTTCATCCATTCTTATTTTTTGTAGGTGAATTCACAAAAAATGAAAAATCCAGTACTTTTCTTTTATCAATATAATTTTTCATCTCATATTTATAAACATTCATTGAAACTAAAGAAAATTAGTTCTACAAAAATGTCTCATTAAAATCATATAAAAGACTCATTCTAAATATGGTCTATGAATAAATAATATTTTATTTATCCCTTTCAGAATACACCTCATTTTTACTGGGTTTTTTCTTCATAGTGATTTCCAAAGTTTCAAATAATTTATAAAGGTATTACAATGCTGAAAATATATTTTTGGACTTTTTATTTAGCTCATGATTCTATTCATAAAATTCACTTACTTGTTTTAGTCCTATCCATTGATAAATTTAAATCCTATGGTTTCCATTTATTCTCACTCGCATTTTATATTTTCATAGGTTTTCTCTTAGATTTACTATTTTTGGTCGTTGCCCATCTTCACCAGCCACAAGTCTGAGCCTACTTTCCATTGGCTAGATTTTGAGGAGCTGGTTAATGTGGGATTGATCCTAGAAAATTTAAGGAATGATTGATTATCTAATTTTCATATAGACTATAAACCAAAACATCAATGGTCATCAGCTTCAGCTACTTACGATGTAAGAGGCTTTGATTCAAGTTCATGGTAATTAGTACTTGACACTGTACTTATAATTTTATCTTATAATAGGTTAGGGTTGTTGCATTTTATTTGGCCTGCTCTTTTATGTACTTATAATTATCCCTTTTTTACTTGTATATTGGAACCCCGATGCCCCTATCCCATGCACATTTCCCAATTTTACTGAACAATGTAAATTATGGTGTTTATTTATTACTTTATTCATTGTTATAAATTTTTTATTTGCCATTTAGTGTTACATATTAATGTGAGTGATGGGTTATCATGTCTAAAAAATGAAATTGGTTACTCTTCATTGGTTTTGGTGGTATCCAGGTGTGGTCTTATTTTTTTAATGTTCCATAAGACTATTTTCACTGCTAGAAAAGGCACCTATACCCACAATTTTGAACCGTGGGTATAGCCCCTAAAACCATAGGTATATGATATACACATGGTTTTGGGAACCATAACTAGTTTATCTATTGATATGGCTATAATATATACCCACGATTTGAAAATTCTATACCCATGGGTTCAAAACTATGGGTATAGGTTTTAAAAAATCTACGACCACTGGTTTTGATCCATGGACCGCCTGTATACAATTCCGGTGCCTAAACACTTCACCAAATTTGATTATAGGTATGTAAATATATATATATATATATATATATATTTATCTAAACTGTGGATATAGGTGGAAAATTGTGGAAATCAGTGTTCCTGTAGATTTTTTTTATCCCATGGAATTTTTTTCCTTGCCTTAACATGGGAAAGCCACACCCATGGTTTTGGAAACCCGTGTGCATATGAATGTCCTATACCCATTTTTTTAGAGAACTGTGGGTATAGGTCTTGAAAAAAATCTGGTACCCATGATTTTGTCAAACTGTGGGTTTAGGTTTGACCTATACCAATAGTTTTACAAAAACTTGGGTAGAGGTCTTGAAAAAACCCTATACCTAGGGTTTTTTAAAATCCATGGGTATATATGAAAATTTACAACCTATACCCATGGTTTTCCAAAACTATGGGTATAGGTTAACCTCTAATCCCTATACCCATGTTTTTTGAAAAATCATGGGTATAGGGTCATTTTACAGTAGTGTTTGGGTCCACTTATCCAGGAACTTGTATGTTTTTATGGCAGCTGTTAGGAAGGATATGAGGCTGCAATGTGGTGTTTTTTTATGGAATCTAAATACTATTACCATGATTTTAAACTATGGATATTGGTCTATTTCCATAGTTTCAAACTGCGTCTATAGGTATGCATGACTGAAGATACTACCATGGTTCCAAACCGTGGAAATAACCCCATTTCTATAGGTCAAACCGTATTTATAGGCCTGTTTCCATGGTTTGAACTATGGAAATAGGTCTATTTCCATAGTTTGGAACTATTTCTATAGGCTTTAACCTATAGATATGCTAATACAAGACAATGTTCATTAAACCAAGGCTATTACCTATATCAATGGTTTTGGGGTCTATATCCATGGTTAAAAACCATGGATATAGTCTTATTTTCCAATAGTGTGATAATATTCCACGTAATCTAGAAATTTGAATTTGGTGAGAAGGTGTTTTTATGAATTTATCTAAGGAAGAAATAAGGGAAAACTAATCCCTAGATATATTAGTGCCTTTGAAATTATTGATTGTATCAAGATCATATGTTATCGATTGGAACTTCAACCAAACATCTATCAGGTTCACGATGTGTTTCATGTATCTCCCCTAAGTAAGTATATACTTGATCCATCACGTGTTCTAGATTCATAGGTTTTACTGCTAGATCATGATCTTTTTATGAGTAAAATCTAATGGTGATTCTAGATTATATCAAGAAAGTTATACAAAATAAGACCACACACTTGGTCAATGTTTTTTGGTGAAGCCACCAACTTGAGGAAGTTATTTGGGAACATGAGGAAGTTATGTGGGTACCTAAGGATGTAATGAGACGAAAATATCCTCAGTTATTGGTACCAAAGTGATAAATTTAGAGGTTCAAAATCATTTTAAGGGGGTATAATGTAACACCATGTGATTTTATTAAATATTTTATTTTCAAATAAATTTAATCATTTTTATATTTTTCATTACATAAAACATAGATTTTATATTATTTTTCACACAACAATGAGTTTTAACAAAATGTGACATACAATTAATATATTATTATTTAATATGATAGTTATAACCTATCCATTGGAATGATGGGTATAAATAGGATTAAATAAATTCTAAAAATATACGTCTTACACATTTATATATAATTAATTCTTTGGTGACTAATTAATAAAAAAATTCAAATAATAACCATTTTTAAACAAAGAAAATATTTTTATGTAAAACCATTTTTATGCACAAAAACACGTTATACCTAAATAAATTAAAAAATTTAATTTTTCTGAATTATTTTTATGAAATATATATATTATATATTCAATCAAATTTATTAAAATAATCTTAATTTTTTTCTAGAAAAGGGATAACTATAAATCCATTTTTTTCTTAAAAACTTTATTTTTTCTAAAAAAACAGTATTTTCACATTTTGCACACTTATATTAAAATTAATTTTTAGAAGTTTTAAAAAATTTATTTTAAAAAATAAAATTCATATTTCAAATCATTATATAAAAATTATATTAGAGTGATTTTTTGTTAATTTTGTGAAAAGATAAAATTTTCGATGAATAGTGAAAAATACTTGTTGTATTAAGAATTTTCATTTATTTTGAAGCATTTAAAAACTTAAAAATTATTTTAATATGGTTTTAAAAGTAAAATTAGTTCAATTATATATCTGTTAATCCAATTTATGTCCTTATAATCAATTTCATATTTAATATAGATGTAAAAACTTTTTAAACTTGTCTCTTAGGAAAAACATTTTTTTCCTCACATCTGTGGGTTTAATTTTATATTAAAATTTTCCAATTATATGAATGGAATTTGGAAAAATGAACTCCATATTTTTATTAATAATAATTTAAAATATAAAATAAGTTCAACTTAATTTTTTACCTTTATAAATAGTAAAATAAGTAATAATTAAATTCTGTTGTTATGGTGAAAATGGGTTTAGAGGGGGCTAAACTAAAATGATAAGGAATATAATGACCTTAAAACTATTAAAAAATCCATTATATGGACTTATTTATACCTTTTAACTTATAAGGTATGATAATTTTTTATTTTGGAGACTTTTTTCATGTGAAAAACATGGGTATACTTTTTTATTTTAAAATACTACAAGTGTTCCACTCACCTCACTTATAAGAGGCCACTCACTCTACTCTCCAATTCACAGTTTTATAAACCATTGGTTCAAATAATACCTATGAAAATTTCTTCCTTACTTACCTAATATCATCCTATAATCCTTATTTTGGTTATGAATCCAACCTAGTAAGGATTTTTATGCAAACAAAAAGAAGTTGTCCGAAGAAGAGGTAACGTTCCTAACCGATCATTTTATTTTATTTCTTCCTCAAACTCCTTAAATTATTAATAAAACATGATGATATAATAAATTACATATATTAAATATAATTATATGTTTTTATGTTAATTTTATATCCAATATCCATCCCTATTTCTATAAAATTGGATATGAAATCATCATTCATGTGTATGGCGGACTACATCCTCGTGAACCGATGTTATTTGTTTTCCATCACCACATATCACATATAGATATAATGATAGGTTTAATGTTTATATATGATATTTATAATGTTATTATACCTCTATAATTATAAGACCACATATAAATTCTTACCCCAAAACCCGCTGGAAACAATAACGCCGCTCGTTTGTATGACGAACTACCGCCTCACAAAGCGACGTGATTCATTTTTCAATAACGCTTTTCATGGAAGGTAATTAAGGTAAATTTAATAAATATATGTGATATATATAAAATAAAAAATATTATTTAAAGGTGATATATTATTTATCTTTATTTTATTTTATCTGTTGAGAAAATAGAAACAAAGTTCATACATATGTATAATCTACCATATCCATGAATGGTTTATTTCATTTTCTATCTCTAACATTTTTGGATTACATTAAATAAATATATAATAAATATATATTAATTTTATATCATGTTTAAAATTATTTATCTTATATAACCATGTTAAAATTAATAGAATCAAAAATAAAAAATAAAAACCTATTTGAAAAAGCTAATATTACATGAAACATGATTTTAACAAAGAATTTTTAATAGGCAGGTAATAAAAGGTCATAAGTAAATAATATATGATATGATATATATAAATATGGTTTTTTAATATATTTATATGAAAATTTTACTTATTATAAAGAAGTTTTTAACATGTATGAAGGAATTTGAGACTTATGGTAAGGGATTTCTGTCTCACCTTTTTACTTCTACAAGACACCTACCATTTGTACCACATATTTCATTTATGTGGTGTATATACTACCTATGATTTTATTTTATGATTATTATCCTGAAAATTATGATTATTTAAATATACATTTGAGTATATCTCTTTCATGGGGTCTACGTTTCAAAATTTACCAAAGTCATAAAGCATTTTTGTCTCAATTTACCTTCTTTGAGACATATGTTGTGTTATACGCATACCATATTTTATGAGGTGTAAATACAAACAATTTGACATATAATATCTTGAATATATTTATTATTATTATATTTTAAGTTTCATTTAATTTTATTATTTCATTGTACTTATGATTTAATGTTACCAAAGTGGTAAGGGTTTGATGAAACCATCTCATAATTTATAGTGGTTGTTTATGTTTATGCTTATGATGATGAAATACTATAATACACATCTCAATAAAATCATGGAATTTATTATCATTTGGATATTTCTAGAGAATACATGCTTTTCCTTCATTTTTATCTCTTTATGTAATCATGAGTTGAGAATAATGTTTTCAAAGAAAACCAACTTTATTTATCTCCTTGGTCAAAAATAATTTTTCTTCCATATCTATGTTTCTAAAAATATTTTCAAAAATGTTTAAAATTATCTAAATTATTTATTAAAAAAAATTTAACCATGTTTTAATTTTTAAATTTTTTATTGAAATTAATATTTATGTCATTTTCAAAACAATGCATGTTTGGAGTTTATTGAAAACATGAAAGGAATATCTATTTTAACGAGTACAACATTTCCTTCAATCATGACTAATAAATGTTTTAAAGATTAATTTATAAGTTTATAATTTTATTTTCGAAGAAAAGTATTTTTAAAAAATATTTTTCAAAGGGGAAATGTTATTTTTCTCCAAAAACGTTTTAAGTGGGTTTTAAAACTTCCTTTATAAGTTCCCAAGTTTATTTTAGAAAATGGATTTTGAAATTTTTTTATATTTTAAAAATAAATTTTCAAAGTGGAAATGCTATTTTCCTCAAGAAATGGTTCGAGTGATCTTTCAAAATAAATTTTCATCTAATATGAAATCATTAGATGTTACTTATGATTTACTAGGGATAATATTGAAATATACCATCCTTATTATTTATATGGATGGTTAATGTTTATACTTATTAAATGATTATGAAATAAATTTAGTTTTCATGGGTTATTCTATGGTGAATTGATGGAATATTTATGAAATCCTTTTTCTTTACATGGGTTATGATGTGATGATATTATGAATGTTTTATGATATTGTTTTATACATAGATATGGTTTTCATTATGAGATGGGTGGGAACTATATATACCTTTAATGCATTGGGTAGATTTTTATATATCATTAGAGAATAATGGGAAACAAGTATAAGAGATTTATATATAGTGGGAAACAGATGAGTCTTGATCCACTATGGGAAAGAGGTGCATCTTGATAGGCAATGGGAAATATGTGATAAGTCTTAATATATTATGTTGATAGTCTTGGTATTTAACCTTAACATATGAAATAGTTTTATATATTTATGATGGTTACACACTTTTATGACATGAGATTATGGTTCATGATTTATTTATGAGGATTTCTAACTCTTATGGGTGATTTTTTCTAAAATGATAAAGTTTCCTTTAATGACTCATGTTTATGATCTATGATAGGTTGGGTATAAAATTCATAAGTTATTATAATGATCACATACCATTATGTTTATCTTATGATTTCATATGATCATATATTTATATCTACCATGTTTACCCTTATTGATAATCTAAGCTCACTCTTTCTTATGTATCCTTATCCATGTTATGAAGAAACTTTTAGGTAGGGTATTAACAAGAGGAGTATTATGTGAGAAGATATATGTGGGAGACATTGAAGATATTTCTTGAAATAAGATTATTTTGTTTCTAGTTTCCAAAGACACTAAACTATTATAGTCTTTAGGTATGAGTTTATGAAATGTATTGAATATTTATCTAAAAATATGTGATATCTATATATAAAAATCCTGGGTCATTATATACCCCCTCAAGGAGACTCCATTATACTTCATCAAGGATTATCTAATTAATTAAAATTATTTTTGGATACCAAATGTTGAATCATTTTTAATATGAATATATCTATCTTGTTGTTCTAGTTTGGAAAGCTTACCTATCTTTTATAGTTCTCCCCCTAAGCACTAGCTTCACATTTAATTCTATACATGTAAGTATATAAATACAATTAAAAATATTATGGAATATGGTGGAACTCATTTTCTTATCATTGTGAAAATATAGATCAATAATTTATTCTCAATTCGGTTTCATTTTCTCTTTTATCTCCAAATATAGGGATTCTCTTCTCGCTAAATCTTTTATTTACCAAATTAGTGATATTCTTTGAAAGAATTTCTATCTAATTATTCTAACACATTTCATCATATATGATATTCTTTTTAACATGATATATCATGGAACTTTTACCTCCTAATTCAAGGTTCATTTTCTTGAGAACCTTTTCTTAAACTGGTGTGATGTTAGATAGTCCATTTAGTTGTATCTAGTCTGATTATATCTCTTATAAACCACATTTGAAACTATTTTTTCATAATTTTTGAAAACTTTTCAAGAAAATTTTCTTCAACATGTAGAAAATATTCTCCCCCTTTATCACATACATTCAATTATTATATATATATATATATTTCTTATTTTTCTAATTCATAGAGCCAAATTTACAAACATTATTTATAAACTATCTTATATTTTTTTGGAACATCTACATGGATTATAAATAATAATTTTTACCAAATTATTCTTCTTTTTTATAACATGGAATAATTTTCATTTATTCTCAAGATTCCATCTATATATATTTATTTCCAAGGTTTTTTTATAATTATACATGGTGTGACCAATTTTTCTATAAAATAAGAAACTTCTTATATTTCGTAAAGGATTATTCTTTGGATTCATGGGATTTTTTAGATCAATTTCTTATTTAATCCATTTCCCAAGGATAACATACCATCACTCTTCCCTAGATTCTTTAGAATATCTTCTTTAAAAATTATCTCCCACTTCTTTACCCAGGTTGACATATCTTTTTTTATAGTTATATGGTTTTTTTCTTGTTTGTTTTTGATATATTCTTAGTTGAGTTAAGAAATTATTCTCTACTCCTATAACCATGTTGATTAAAAACACCGTACAAATTATTTATATTTTTAAATTTATTTGAGATAGATATAATTTTTCTATTAATATGTGGATATTTCACTATCTGAGGCTTGATGCTCCTCAATATATATCTCTATTAAAATTTAGAGGATTAAATTCTATACCAAAAATATTTTTCCTTATAACAAAATCTATTTCAATATTAGGTAAATGAAACAAACCATATCTTCTTGTCCTGAACTAAAAACTGGTTAAAATTTCACAATTGTTATTTTTATGTGTTAATCTCTATTGATTTGGCTTCATTTGGGGGCCAAATTTTCTTATAATTTCTTTAATAAACCACATGTGTATTGGTGGGTTCTTTATCATTCATCTTCATCCTTATTTGAAAAGTTTTTGATTTTAAAACTAAATTATGCATAAATTTAAAAATAAACACATTTAATATTTTTAATGTTTATGGTAACTTTTACTTTGAGACTACTAAATAATGATCATTAGATTATACCAAGATATTATTTCCAATAATTAGTTAGCTTTTAGTGTAATAGTTTCCTTTAGAATTTTGTGTGGAATAATACCATTTTTCATCTTGTTGTGAAGACATAGCTTAATCATTTTCTAGATTTAAAAGTTTGTCTTAAAGCTAAAAAAAATTCATATTAATTATGTTTTTCACATTCTATACTAACTTCAAATTATATTAAAAATTATTTTTGATCTTCTTATAATTTTCCTAATGGGTTTTAATAGTCTCCTATATTAATCTGTTTAGTTCTTTTTTTCCTTGATCTCTTGTTGGGAATTATTAATATAAATTAATTCTTCCAATGCATGGTTATTTTATTTAATCCCTTTCTTACATTCTTCTATTTTATGAATTATAGAAATATAATCATTTTTAAAACTTTATATTTTTTATTCAAGATCCATATTCATTGTATTTATAGATCCAACTTCTTTAAAGATATTTATACACATTTGTACTCCTTTTTTCCAAATATTTATGAAACACTTCAAATTTTTCTTCATATCGGGTGATCTATTCCTACTAGTTTCTAAAAAAGAAACATATATATGTGATTATATCTTTTGGGATGATATATATGATTTCCCTTAAAACATTAGTTGATTCATCTTGTGAATCCTTGGAATTGTAATCTTTCCCACTTGTTCTCTGTTCTTATTTCAGAAAATTTTATAAGATATTTTAGATTCCACCTCTTCATATTGTGATGTTGAACTACATGAGGCATAACTATTTTGAATTTTATTAGTGCTGATTCTTTAATGAACCATCCCAGGTTGAATTGAACGTCACCCAATCTGGCTCTCCATAAGGTCTCAAGAACATCTCCCCAAATTCTAGAGGCTACTGACCAGTGGTGAGGGTTTAAAATACTTAATGAGGAGACTATAAACTATTGTCAGAGTGCAATAACAATATAAAAAACAAAACATTCAAAATGATAAACATAAGAGTATGTATAATTGATAAAATAAAATTAAAGAATGTTATAATAAATGAATAGAATATTACATTCACATTGAATCAAAATCATGAAAACACAAAATAGCTATTATCTCATTTGGATGACCATATATACAAAATAAATAAGCTAAAAATAAATTTAATTGGCTCTACTACCAACACTGATCCAAATCACATACTCGGTCTCCACAATTCTTGAGCTATACCAAACAAAATATTGAGAATCTACATGAGAATATATATTCGATCAAGAAACATTGGGCCTTAGAAACATCCATTGTGAAACTTTTGCTCCAACCTGGAATTAAACATCATGTCTACATGCACACCGAGGTTCAAATACAAGGGGTGATAAATAAATCTCATTAGGCCACTCCCAAAAGTGGACCTATAATATGTTTTCATTACAAGTATATACACATGTTATATTCATAGAATTGATGAGAACTAATAACTGGTGGCATCGAAAATATAATTACATAGAAACAAAGGGGGAAAATAAGGAAAGAAACAACTACGGGTTCTATATTGACACATGAGGTAAGTCTACCCCTACTATGTCCCACACAATAGGATTTATAACACGTGACTAACCCAACCTCATGGAAACTAGAATATCTGCTAGATCTACAAAAGTGCTTCAAGATATTTAAATGAAACTTGCATGAATGCTAGACCCCAGGGCGTAACCATAGGCATCAACAAGATAAAGTGAATCTACCAGGATCTAGGACTCCAATGAAACAATCGAACTGGCAAAAGATCTCCACTCCACATGTTTGAGAAAACATCTTGTCTTGAAATTTCTAAAGAACAATTTAGGATCTAAATAAGGGCCTGATAGTATACACTATCCTATGATAAATCCTTTAAATATGGGCTCGATAAATGCACTATCCCAGGGGATCCCAATTACCCATGGGCCCGATATAAGCACTATCCTAGGGAACCTTCACAAGTAACCAAGAACATACTACATTCACATCATATAACCTCTATCTTGGGAGTTAAAATCAACTAGAGGGGTTTAGTCATCCATATCATCTATTATCTCCCTAATCCCTTCTAACAATAGCCAACCAATGGAGGAGAGAACTAGATCAAAACTCAAGGCCAAATTTAATTCCAAAATATCCCAAGGGTATCCTCCCCCAACCAAATTTCTGAGTATAAACTTCTTCAAACCTCATATCCAAAGGGTAAATTAATGTGGGATGATGAAACCTTGAACTCACCATCCAAATAGCTAAACTAGTAGCATCAATCCACTATTGTATAATAAATCACAAGGCCTCTCCACGACACCCTAGACCTAAAAATACAAAAAATTTACACCCCAGGCTCTCCATGACCCACCTTAGTTTCAAACTAAAACTTAGGGCTCCCATGGTTCCTAAGGTCCTAACATAAAGGTGAGATCATAGTAGGTAAACCCTACTGAACTCAAGCTCTTAGGATATGCTCATCCATAGATCTAGAAAAGGCTCAAAAATTAGAATAAGAGGAGGAAACCCTATGAGGCTTTCCTCTAGAACATCTAAATAATGGGACACTCCCACTATAGAAACATACCAAATATCCCTTAGTGGCCTTTTAAAGACCCTACACCCAATATCACAGAGCCAGTGGTTAGTTTATTACATTGGCATAAGATAAAAGATGCCACATCCTGAAGGACGAAATAGTTTAGTAGTCTTGGTAAACTAGATCCATAGTTGATTTCTTATCAAATTTTAAAACATAAAATAAAAATATTATTTTCTTTGAGAACACAATTATTCACCTTAGTGTACCCCTGCATATCAATCACAAAACACTTCTTAGTATCCTGAGAAAAATAAAACATAAGAAATGAGTGATCTTTGATACTCAGTAAGGGTATCTATACAATGGAATCTATCATTGATAAATGAGAATAATCAATATATAAATTTAAATAGATAAAATACATGTCTTTTAAACAATAACCTAATAATAATATGGAAGGAATAAAGGATAATCAAATAAATCCATACAAATAATAACAAGATCTTGAAACTTATCCATGTATATTATAACTAATCAAATAATCACAAGGAAATCAATAACCAATACTATGATGAGGGAATTCATAATTATAGACACTTGAAACATACTATCAATAACTTTTACAAGATAGTTTAAATATGTGTGTAGAAACCTGACTAGTTTGGCTAACTAATTGTATCACAAGACCTGTCAATTCATCTATGGGATATCTATAACTAGGACCCACCCATCACTTACGAAGTCAAATGCATTCCTCATATGAAATGGGTGAAACATAATAGACATAAAAATTAATATAAAAAAAACAACATATAATATGTTAACTGTAACACCCCAATATTTCATGGTATGTTATCTTCAGTAGCTTTTGTTTTACGCAACAACAACTCGACTGCGTGATAAACAAGATTGAGTTCCTAAGAAACACCACTTTAGTGTTGTAATTATTTAAATTATATATTTATAACATATCCATTAAATATAGTAATATGAATCGTAATAAAAAAATTTTAAATGTTATTTATAATATTTTTACATAAACAAAACATATTTACAATGAAATGTATAAGTTTCAGTAAAATAGTTATATGTTTAGAAATACTATCTTTTTAAAGGAACTAATTTTTATGTCCTTTTTTTAACAATAATAAAATTAATTTTATACACTCTTACAAATTTAATTTGATAAAATAGACTTCATTTTTTAATTCAGAATATCGAAATTATCTTATAGTGAATTTTTGGTATTTTTCTCAAAACTTTCAATTTTTGATGAATAGTGAAAAACACTACATTGTGGATAAAAACAATGTTTTATTTTAAATAATTATTTAAGTTTAAATTTATTTTAAAGTAAAAATATATACATAATACAAATATTATTCAAATTTAAGTTATTGAAATTATTTTGACAATAGAATTAGATATAAAAATCTATTAAACATTTTTAAAGTCTTTTTATGTACCTTCTAGCCACATTAGATTATTAGCATTAAACGTAATTTTACCACTTATGTGAATTGAATTTCAAAATTCCAACATTAATGATTTTAATAAATATGAAAAATTTAGTCTAATTGGTTCAAAATAATTTTTGGTGAATAGTAACTTTTGAATTTTATTTACCACGGTTAAAGGTAAATAGGGAGATTGAAGGTAAAAATAATATTATAATAATATATAATTACCATAACACTTGTACTAACCATATTTTGTGAGTAATGGAAGACCAAGAAAACCCTTGGGACACATATGTTTCCTTTTCAATCCACTTGAGTGTGATTAATACATTTGTAACATTTAATTTTAAGTAAAGGTAAAAATATCATAAACGTGACTCTTATTATTAAACATTTTTTAATATGGGGTTATATAAGTAATCTATCAGACTATAAATATTAATTAAAAAACTAAAAAGGTTTTCTACATCATGGTATTTTATTTATAAATTTTAGACATTAAATAAATAATTTATTTATGACACAATGATGATGCAATGATTACCTTATTTATGAAATATTCAAATAAATGATATTATAAATGTTATGATAAATGTAATTTGAAAATTTTGATGTCATACATGAATTTAATAGATGAATATTACATGTCATATTTGATATAATTATTATTTTTTGATGTATTAATGTTTTTATTACTTTAACAAAATTCAATTACTAAATAGTGTCTAAATTGACATAAATGAGTTTTTAAAATAAATACAATTTTATTAAATGATATAAAAATCCTAAAAATCTAAAGTTTATAAAAATAAATTATATATTGATAAAAATTTCATAAATGTTCCAATTTAGGTTCTCTTGGATTTTTATAGTAACTATATTATCCATATAATATAAAAATACAATAAGACATAGTAAGAGTTAACTTATTTAACTAAGGGTTAAAGCTAAAAGATAAGGTTAATTTTGTGATCTAAACTTGCCTAAAACCTATTTTATGAGATTATTTAGACCCATAATCATCTTATAATCTAATTAAATTACTTTTAATCTATTATAAACTAAAACTAAATTTATAATAAATTAATATTTTAAGATCTTCCAAAAGTTCCCCTCTCCCCTCTTATAAAAGGACCCTTCTCCTTCTCTTTAATTTACACCTCCAAACCCCTTTGTCACAGCCAAAACATGAACATTTTATCTCCAAAAATACCTAATATCATCTTAAATGCTAAAAATTTGGCATAAATCTATCATAAAGAGTCCTTTTGTGCAAATCAAAAGGAGACACCCAAAAAAGGTAATTGTTTTATCAACTATTTCAGAGTTATTTTTTTCTTCTACTTCCTCTTTCTCTATTGTTTACATACTAAAATAATAAATCCAGTACCTTATATATTCTGAGATGTTAATATAATTATGGGACAACCATATTCATCCTTTTACCCATCATACAGAATTTAATATCACCATGGATACATACTTACGGCTTACCGTCTCCACACCATGGTGTAATTTTTTTTCATGTACACTTTATTTATATGGGTATAAAGATGAATATAATAGATGAAAATAATAAATATAAAATGATATTTTTTATAGAAAATTAATATTCTGTCCAATTTCATATCATTTAACCATTAAGGAAATGATACTATTGCCCGTGCGTACGTACGAATTACCGTCTCCATAACGTGATAAGGCTCATCTTCCACGTTCACCATACAAGAATTATTATAAGAATAAATATTATTAATAAGTATGAAATATATGACATAATGATTCTACTAATATGATATATATATATATACACACACATATATTTCATTCACTTACTTCCATTTAATATAATAAGAAAACACAAACAATGTTAATGCATACGCACGAACTACCGTCTCCATGAATGGTGTAATCCATTTTATTTATCAATATATTATATATATATTTATATGAATAATATATATGATATATAAATTTTTTTTAAATTATATAAGTATTTAAATTATTATATAAGTCATACAATCAAAAATAACAAGTCAAAACACGTATGATAAAGAAATGGATTATTAACCGAAACATTTCTTTACCTTGGAAATTATTAATAAACAGGTAATATAAAGTCATAAATGAATCATATATGATATGATAAATATGTATATGGTCTTGGTATAATTTAATAATGTTTTTAACCATTATACAGGAGGATAACTTACCCTCAACTAAAGAAAATTATAAGGTAAGGGTTAATTTCACCATCTAATTATTATCCAAGATTTTTTATATGTAAGTATCTATTAGGACATATTTATCATCCACATACATGTTTCATATACATGTATTTCAAAATAATATTTCTATTCCTAGACTATTATTTAATGTCATTTATAACCATGTTTTAATTTATATAAAACGTTTTGAAAGGAATCCTTCTATCGTTTTCCAAATGCGGTACTATAGGGCCTTTTCAAAAAATTAATGAAATAATGTTTTTTTTAACTTATACGGCACGGGAGGCTATTTTACGCCATTATGACGCCTTAAAATTTTGAAGCTTCCCTTACAATATTACTGGGTTATTTTCAAAGGAAATATTTTTTTATAATTACATAGGCTTTCAAATGATTTCAAAGTAAAAAGGGATATTTCTAAAAGATGTTTAATAATTTTGTTAGATCACTTTCATCTATGTCAACATCCTTTGTTGGATTTTATGCTTAATTAAGTTTAATATATTATGATACAATATTCTATATTTTATTGAAGGTTTTATGATATGTTTGAATGTGGATGTACTATTTTTATATCTTTCATAGCTTATAGATTAAGTATCGACATTTCATATGCTAGTTTTAATATGAATGTTTATGTTGGTTATGTTTTACCCATTTTATAAGAGGAATGAATTGAACTTTTTAAGTGTCAGGAAAGGCCCTCTATATCTACTTAATTCATCGGTAGGTCTTAGGAGACAATTATTTTTGGGTTTTGGATAATGTATTATAAAATTATGTATGATGTCTTTGCTGAAACCTTGATGGTGTGTTAAAGATTTCCTGCATTATTTATTCCATCTTTATAAGGTTAGTTATTACATGCGATTATTCGAGTAGTAGAATATACATGTTCATGTTTATATGGTAATGTTTGATTTATTTTTTCCATATTTTGTTCAAGTTTATGTTTAAATGGATATTGTTTTTATTATACATATTACCTAAAAAGTTTATGTTTATTTATAATAGATTCCGCTAAATTATTTACCTTTACTAAACATTTGATCTCATCCCTTTATTATGGTTTATTTTCTAGGATTACAAGAAGTGTATTATGATTTATATACAGTTTTAAGCTATGATAATAATGGTATTCTAAAAATATTATCTATGTTGTATTTTATGTTTTGAATTGTAATGAGAGGTCCTTATATGTAATACTTTTTCCAAGACTTCTAAACTGATTGGCCCTTCAGGACTTTATTTCTTTATAATCATGCCAATGTATTAAAATAATGCACTGGCTCTAGGTAATTGAATTTTGGGTGCTACAGTTGGTATCAAAAGAAGTTTAGCAACAACCTTGAAAATTAGATTTAGAAAACATAGATTAGAAAACACTATCCTATGAATGACTTTAAGGATAAGTTTAAGAATAAGATATCATACTTTAGATTTGGTAATGTATGAACTAGGTTAATCTTATGAAAAAAATTATTGATAAGAAGATGGAATTATTTAGAGATCCTATTAATGATTTTTCATGGGAATATAACTATGATTTGTGTTTCTCACTTTGTGCTTTGAGTTTTGGTCAGTGGTTAGAATCAGCAAGGTTATACATGAAATGGTTATACTATTGATGATGAAGAGACTAAAAAATTTAAATAAAATTAAATAGGTATAAAGAAATAAGATGTTTAAGCATAGTTGATTGTTTACGAGTGAAGTAGAATTATTAATGTTATTTTTTTATTTGGATTCAAGAATTATTACATCAATCATTATATGGTTATAAGATTCATGTGATATATAATGATGGTACTGCATTACTTATTATTTAAGGATTTTGAGAAATAAGACATATCGTTTAGGATTTAAATGTGATCATATATTTTATATGTGACAATAAGAGATACATTTCTTTGTCTGAGGAATCTGATGTTAAGATTGAATTTGGAAAATTTGAGACCTTTTTGGACAATGAATTTGGATGGAAATATTTGGGTTGAGTCTTATGGTTGGAATGGATTAACTTGGACATTAGATACTATTGTTTAAGGTTAAATAATTTCTTAATATTCTTTTTTTGGAATATTATACTTTTAAGAAAAGGACAACCTGTAGGTTGGGTGACAACCCTTCTGGTCTGGCAAGGCCACAAGACATGAACCCACAACTGAAGGTAGAAAAGGGTGTATCACCTACCACTGGCCTACATGATGTACGGGTTTTTATAACATAGTTTTTTATTGTATGATCTATGAAGTATAAATTAATTTTAATAAACCTATACAGTAAACATAAATAGACTATTTTTGAGTTTTATTATCTTTTAGAGAGAAAGATGAGTTTGTGGTAGAAATTAGTTAAAGGATGGAACAATACATGTCAAGTAAGTATGATTCCTTTTGTTATTATTCTATGAAATTATTAATCTTTAGGGAAAGAATCATAAAACTAAAAATGTTTTACTAGTACTTTCTTTTGCGACGAATCAAATGGTCCCTTGGATCATCTTAGATTTATAGCTTTTTGGTTGTTAAATTTCTCATAATAATGTTCTATATCACTCTCTATCAGAACTTGATGGTTACATTTTCATTCATGTCCATGTTTTACTATATGGAACCCTAGTTTTTTTTTATTTCTGGTAACCTTCTTACTTCCCTTTATTTTAAAATGGCGGTCTCATTAATCCATTTTACGATGTGGGAATTCAATAAAGATATTTTTGAAAAGTCCATCCAATAGATTTTTTTCCAAGTTTAAATTACAAGGACACAATTTATTGAAGGTGGGTAGAATGTAAAACCAAAATATTTCATGGTATGTTATCTTCAATATCTTTTATTTCATGTAACACCGACTTGGCTTGTGTAACACACAAGATTGAGTTCATGCGAAGAAACACTTAAGTGTTGTAATTATTTAAATGATATATTTATAACATATCCATTAAATATAGTAATATGAATAGTAATAAATAAATTTTAAATTTTATTTACAATATTTTTACATAAATAAAATATATTTATAATGAAATGTATAAGTTTTGGTAAAATAGTTATTTGTTTAGAAATAATATTTTCTTAAAGGAACTTGTTTTTATATCCATTTGTGAACAATAATAAAATTAATTTTAGAAACTAATAGAAATTAAATTTGGTAAAATAGATTTCATTTTTTAATTTTTAATATCAAAATTATCTTAGAGTGAGTTTTTGGTATTTTTCTGAAAACTTTCAATTTTTGATGAATAGTGAAAAACACATCATTGTGGATAAAAACTGACTTTTTCTTTTAAATAATTCTTTTAATTTAAATTATTTTAAGGTAAAAATATATACATAATACATATATTATTCCAATGTAAGTCATTTAAATCATTTTTATAATAGAATCAGATATAAAAATTCATTGAATATTTTTAGCATCTTTTTACCCGTCTTCTAGCCACATTAAAAGATTAGCATTAAACACAATTTTACCGCTTTTGTGATTGAATTTTGAAAATATGACATACGTGGTTATAATAAAGATGAAAAATGTGGTCTAATAGTATCAAAATAATTTTTGGTGAATAGTAACTTTTGAATTTTAATTACCATGATTAAAGGTAAATATGATAATTAAAGGTAAAAATAATATTATAATAATATAAAATTACCCTAACAATTTTCCTAACCATATTGGATAAGTAATGTACGACCTATAAAAACCTTGGGACACATATTTGGCCTTTGGAGGCCACTTGAGTGCGATTAAGACATTTATAACATTTAATTTTAATTAAAGGTAAACATATCATAAACATGACTCTTTTTAATAAAATAATTTTAATATGGGGTTATTAAAGTAATATCTTAAAATATAAATAGTCATTGTAATGATAAAATTATTTCATAAATCATGTTATTTTATTTATAATTTTTAGACATTACATAAATAAATTTATCTATGTTATAATGATGATGCAATGGTTACCTCATTTATGAAATATTCAAATAAATGATATTATAAATATTAACATAAATGTAATTTGAGACTTTTTCTGTCATCCAAAAATTTTATGGACTAATATGACATGTTATATTTTAATTAATTCATTTTTTTCAAAGGAATCAAGTTTTTATGACTTAAAAAAAATCAATTACTAAATTGTGTCAAAATTGACATAAATGAGTTTTTAAAATAAATACTATTTTATTAAATGTTATAAAAATCCTAAAAATATGAATTTCGGAAAAATAAATTTTATAGTGATAAAAATTTCATAAATGATCCAATTTAGGTTCTCTTTGAATTTTATAGTAACTATATTAACCATGTAGTATAAAAATACAGGAAGACATAGTAAGGGTTAACTTATTTAACTAAGGGTTAAATCCAAAAGATAAGGTTAAATTTGTGACCTAAAATTGTATAAAACCTATATGTTGAGATTATTTAGAACCATACTTATCTTATACTTGAATTAAATCACTTTTTGTTTATTATAAACCAAATACAAATTTATAATAAATTAATATTTAGAGATCTTCCAAAAGTGCCCCTCACCCCTCTTATAAAAGGACACTTCTCCTTCTCTTTAATTCACAGCTCCAAAACCATTTGGATAGTCCAAAACATGACCATTTCCTCTCCAAAAATCCCTAATATCAGCATAGAGGCTCAAATTTGTGCATAAATCCATCATAAGGAGTCATTTTGTGTAAATTAAAAGTTGACACCCAAAAAGAGGTAATTGTTTTATCACCTCTTTCAAAGTTCTTTTCTTATTCTACTTCCTCTTTATCTGTTGTTTCCATAATAAAATAATAAATCCAATAACTTATTAATTATTATATGTAATTATAATTATGGCACATAAATATCTCCCCTTTTACCCATCCTACGAAAAACAATATCACCATGCGTGCATACGTATGACTTACCATCTCCACGTCATGGTGTGAATTATTTTTCTTATAAACTTTATTTATATAGGTATAATTTTGAATATAATGGATTTAAATAATAAATATAAAATTATTTTGTTTCTATGAAATTTATATTCCATCCAATTACATACCATTTAACCATTAAGGAAATTCCACTGTCACTTGTGCGTACGTACGACTTACCGTCTCCACGACGCGATGAGACTAATCTTCTATGTTCACCATCCAAGAATGGTTATAAGAATAAATATTTTTAATAAGTATGAAATATATGGAATAATAATTCCACTGGGATGATATATTTATATATATACATATATTTCATTCACTTACTTCCATTCAATATGATAAGAAAACAGAAACAATGTTCATGAATATGTACGACCTTCTGTCTTTATGAACGGTGTGTTCTATTTTATTTTTATATCTAATATATATATTTATATACATAATATATATGATATATAAATCATTTTTACAATCTGTAAGTAATTAAATTATGAACTAGGTAATACGATAAAAAGAACCAGTTAAAACATGTATGATAAAGAAAGTGATTATTACCCAAAATGTTGCTTTAACTTGGAAATTATTAATAAACGGGTAATATAAAGTCATAATGAATAATATATGATATAATAAATATGGATATGGTCTTGGTATAATTTAATATTATTTTTAACCATTATATATGATTATAACTCACCCTTGACTAAAGTAAAGTATAAGGTAATGGTTAATTTTGCAATCTCATTATTATCCGAGATTGTTTATACGTAAGTATCTACTGGGGAATATTTATCATCCACATCCATGTTTCTTATAAAAGTTTTTCAAAATAATATTTCTATTCCTAGAATATTGTTGAAAGTAATTTATTTCCATTTTCTAATTTTTATAAAACATTTTGAAAGGAATCTTTCTGTCATTTTCCAAACGAGGTAGTATATGAATTTTTCGAAAAATTAAAGAAAGAATATTTTTTAAATTATACGGTGCGAGTGGATATTTTATGTCATTATGAATCCTTAACATTTTTAAGCTTACCTTAAAATATTACAAGGTTATTTTCAAATAAAATGTTTTCTTTTATAATTATACATGCTTTCAAATGATTTCAAAGTAAAAAGGGATATTTCTAAGAGAGTTTTAATGATTTTGTTAGATCACTTTCATCTATGTCAACATACTTTATTGGATTTTGTTTTTAATTAAGTTTAATATATCATGATAAAATATTCCATATTTTATTGAAGGCTTTATGATATGTTTAACTATTGATGTTATATTTTGATATCATTCATTGCTTATGTCTTATGTATGAACATTTTATAAGGTAGTGTTAACATGAATGTTTATGTTGGTTATGTTTTCCCCCTTTCATAAGAGGAATTAATTAGGATTTTTAAGTGTTGGGAGAGACCTTCTATATCCCCTTGATTCATTTGTAGGTCTCATGAGATAATTATGTTTGGGTTTTGGCTAATGTCTTACCCAATTATGTATGGCGTCTTGGACGAAGCCTTGATGGTGTGTTTAAGATGTCCCTCATTATGTGTTACCTCTTTACATGGTTAGTTATTACATGTGGTTATTTGACTAGTAGAATATCCATGTGAATTTTTATATGGTAATTTTTTATTTATTATTTCTATATTATGTTCAAGTTTATGTTTAAAAGGTTATTATTTATATTATACATCTTCCCTTAAAAGTTTATGTTTATCTATAATAGCTTCCACTGAATTATTTACCCTTACTGATCATCCGAGAACACCCCTTTATTATGTTTTATTTTCTAGGATTCCCAAATGTATATTATGATTTATATGTATGGTTTATCTAGGATAATAATGGTGTTCTCAAAGGATTATCTATGATTCATTTTATGTTTTGAATTGTAATGAAAGTTTCATGTATGTAATATTTTTTCCAAGACTGATAAACTGATCGGTCCTTTAAGACTTGATTTCTTGTAGTCATGCCAATTTATTAAAATAATACATTGGCTCTGGGTAACTGGGGTCAGGGCATTACATTAACACTTACCCCAACCAAATAAACATAATCATAAACCATCCAGAGTAATATGGTGAATGTGATTAAAATTATACATCCTCATTCAAACTAATCATAAACCATAAAAATAAAGAATAAGGATAATATAAATATATTATATCCCCATTGGATCATAAGTAAAACAAATGGTTTATGTCATTTATGAATAGAAATAACATAAAAATGTCATTAAAAACATTTTTGAGGAAAATAACATTTTCTCTTTTAAAATATTTTTAAAACAAAAAGTTCACAAAGTATTTTGAAAATAATTTTATTTGAAAATAACCTTTAAAAAATTGTAAAATAATTATAAAAACATTTACTATTCATGAAAATAGAAAATTCCATTCATTCCATCAATGTTAAAACAAATATTCCTTCCATATTTTTGGAAAAATCCAATCACACATTTTTTTTTGGAAAATGACATGAAGATTTATTTCAAAATATTTTTAAAAAAAATTTAAACATGGGAAAAATGTCTCAAATAAATAATTTTGATAATTCTAAAAAAAATAAGAAAAAAATTATTTTGTAAGTAAAAGGATTCTCGACCAAAGAGAGAAATAAAGTCAGATTTTCTTAAAAACATTTTCTCAATAATTTTAAGTACCAAAGAGAGGAAAAATGATATAATTAATTTAAAAAGTTCATTAAAAAACATAGGAGAATAAAAAATATTTATTTTAAGAAATTTAAAATAATCCCCCCATGGGATAATTAAACACAAACAACCCTGAATAATGATGAGATTGTGAAATATAGCCTTACTACCTTGGTATCGTTTGAATCATAATACCCATGAAAGAAATAATTTCAGATTAAACTTTAAATACCATAAATATAAATATATTTATGATATAAAATATGAAAATGGTAATTATATTCATCACATAAATGAATAAGTGGTGAATATGACATTTTTTTCATGGAAGTAAAAGTAAGATGAGAAACACTTACCTTAAGTTTGAATTCCTTAATATGTGTATGAACCTCCTATATAATAAATATAGGTTTATTATACATCTATTAAAGAACCATAATCATATATATCATACCATATATTATTTACTTGCAGTCTTTTTTCACATGTTTATTAATGATTTTTTATTAAAACCACTGTTCCAGGTGATAATTGCTTCCCTTTTTCATATATGTTTTTGTCTGGTAACTTTTTTAATTTACATTGATAATGGTTATATAATATTCAGAATGTAAAAATTGATAAAAATATTATATATATTTATTTTATATGTATTTATTGTAATTCATATAAGTTATTGATAAAAAATTAATTACACTATTCATGGAGAGAGTAAGCTGTAGGTATGCATGAAAAATGTGTCCATTTTTTAATGAATGGAAAAAAGGGAAATAAATATTAATTCAAATTTATAGAATAATTATGATATATTATATATATAAATTATATTAATAAAATCCATTATTATTACCATCCATTTAAAAATAAAATGAAAAATATATCACATTGCCTTGTGGAGGGGTTAGTCCACATGGACGCATAAGCGATATTATTGTTTTCAAAAAGATTATAAGGTAAGAATTTAGATGTGATATTATATTTATAGGAGTATTTATAGGTAAAAATAATCACATATATTAATTACCTTTATCCTTACTACCTTCCATGTAAAGCGTAATTGAAAAATGAATCACATCTTTTCATGAGGCGGTAGTCCTTTGTACCCATGAGTGACATTATCGTATCCCCCATAGAATAGAAGGTAAAAAGAAATATGTGATTTAATAATTAAATAATATAATAATTTCATAAATATCATAAAAATATGTTAAATAAATCATTATATACAGTCTTGCAAGGTGGTGATTGAAAATAAATTACATCGGTTCGCCAGGTGGTAGTCTACCGTACACATAATCAATAGTTTTGTTTCCCATTTGATGGAAGTGGAGATTAATTTAAGTTATTTAATTAAAATAATAAAATATAAGTATATATTAGATACATGTTTCATTGTTTTATAATATTTATAGAATATTATAAGGAGTTATTAGAAGAATTAAAATGTAAACACATAGTTAAAAAACTTATCTATTATTTTGGAAACATATTTAGGTTTAACCTAAAGCATTCCAAGAATGGATTTATGATCAAAAAATGATTCTATGAAGTTGTGAGTAAATTAAAAAAATATATTTGGGAAGGTCTTGAAAAAACCATAGTTATTTGGGTGTATGAATAGGAGAGGATAAGGAGTGGCCTTTTATAAGTCGGGGAGAGGACACACATGGAATTTTTAAAACTATAAAGTGATACCCAAAATTTTATCATAAAAATACTCCAAAATGGATCATTATATAAAATTATAGGTTATAAGGTATAAAAATTTCCATCCAATTTTTTTGATTATATTTAAGTTATTTTAACCCTTATCTTCTTAGTTTAACACCTTAGTAAACCCATTTTCCCTTAACTACAATAATTAATTTTTTTATAGTTTTCACTATTAAATATAATAAAAAATTAGGCTAATCTTGTTAAACAATATAAATTATGATGAATTGAAATATATAATTCATTTTTTCTAAATTCAATTCACATAAGTGGTAGAATTAAATTTAAAATTACACCCACAAACACAACGAAAAAGTGGGGTTTCAAAGAGAAATTTCTCATAAGTATAAAGGGTTTTAATAAAAAAATCAATAGAAAATTAATTCCATTGACCTAAATTGAATTTATAATAATATAATTTAACTAATTTTAATTTAAAACCAATTAAAAATATACATTATCTTTGTTAATAATCTAAACTAAAGGGTAGTTTTCAATAAAAATAATTATTTTTCACAATTCGTTAATAAATTAATATTTTTAAAAATCATTAAAAATTCACTAAAAGATAATTTTTCGATTTATATTTAAAAAATTAATTTTATTCTTACAAATATATTTTATAAAATTGGTATAAATTAATTTTAAATTATGTGGGAAATTCATGACTAAATAACCATTTATAAAAATATCATTTTCAGGGAGCATTTCTTTTAATTTAAAATAATTATTATTTTTATTTATAATAAATAGATAACAAATGAAAATGTATAAATCATATATTTTTAATAATTTAGTTTATTTATTTGTACTCTCTAATTTAACAACTAGGTTATAATGGTCATTTTTATATAATATTTTAATAGAGTATCATGTTTCGTTTAAACCAATGTTGTGTGCATTGCAAGCTATCAGAGAGATTGAATTTATATTAAAATAAATATATACTAAAGTATCAGGGTGTTATATTATCTTAAAATATTGAATTTACATGTCATACATGCTATCAAACAGGATTTTTCTATTTTAAAATCTTAGGGTGTTACATTTTAACTCCCTTAAATAAATTATGACCTCACAATTAAATCTCAATTTGAATAATCAAGGTTTCGACATTTGAAATTACCATTCTTTAACACCCATATATTAAAAGGGTTAATAAAAAATAACCATGATAATGGAAGAAGGGAAGTATGAAGGCCATCTGGAATAACACATAATAGGTTTCCAAATATTATAACATTAATGGAAAGTGAAGATATAGACATGGAAGAAAAGTGTAAATAATTATGGAAAGTGGTAGAGATCACTGCTCACACTAAAGTGAATGATATAGAAAATTTAATAACAAAAAATCCATAAATATTTAATGAGTTAAAAGACTATTTTATTCATCAAAAAATGAAGATTCTACAATATTTTTTTTAAAGATCCTTTCCCTAGAGTTAAGGAATTCCTTTACCATCTATACTGAGAACATATGAAAATATACTTACCTAATATATTTTTATATTATAGGTATAATTTAAACCTTTTTTTGTTAATCTATAAAATTTTAATTCATATCTTACTCCAAGAAATGAATATCCCATGAGAATTTCTAGACCTGAATCACTAAAATTAATATTTAACGGATAATTAGAACAATAAAAGAATAAAAATTCATTACACCTATCTCTATATATTTTCCAAAAACAAAAATGGTTAGATCAAGTTATCCAATATAATAAATTAATCTATAATAAATCAATATTAACTA
This sequence comes from Viscum album, assembly GCA_963277665.1. Classification (NCBI taxonomy): domain Eukaryota; kingdom Viridiplantae; phylum Streptophyta; class Magnoliopsida; order Santalales; family Viscaceae; genus Viscum; species Viscum album. The sequence continues at coordinate 1,331,348,689 of OY728156.1, forward strand.
AAAAAATTCTATTTAATCCATTTCATAAATGGTTAACCTTAAGTCTCTTCCAAAATATGTCTGACCAAATTCAATGTCTTAAATTTTAGATGGAATGTCCCTAAATAAACATTATATTCCCCATAAAATATAGAGTTAATCTTAATGTCACATTAAAAATATGTGAATACATTCATAACAATAAAAACTTAATGAAAAAATTCATTCTTCAAAAATAATAACTCAGTTTCTTGAATATATTCCATAAATCTAAACATGTAGTAAACTCTAGAAAGGATGACATAAACCATCAAATCACTAACTAATTTTAAGGTCACCAATACTATCCCATAAACATTACTTTATAATTATTATCTAAACATAGAGAAAATATTATGGGTTATCTTCCCCCAATAATTTGTTTCATAGAATTTAATCTTTCCACTAAATCACTTTTCCTGGCCATCAATACCATTTAACATATTCTCTCAATTCCTTAAAGAAAAAGTTCCATAGTAAAATCCTTTTAATTTTAATAATTATTATAACTATAATATAATTTTTGAAATAATATTATAACTTAATTATTGAATCCAAAAACAGAAGAGCCTCAATCATTCCACTCTAGCCATAGAAATAACAAAATCTTTACCTTGATCCCTTAGATTCTTCTAAGGTATATTCCCTTGACATTTTGTGCATTCATTTTCCTAGCACCCTATCACCATCCAGTTAAAACACCAAATATAAAAGTTAACTTTCTTACCATTGAAATAATGATCATGGTGGAATTTTTATCTAAACTTATTGAAAACTAACATTACATTCAAGTAATTACCAGGTTGTTTTTTCCACAATCATCACATTGGGGAAAATCCATCTTCCCCGTTTTCCCTTTATCTATATTTTTCTCTACTGAATGATTATTCATTTTATTCTCTTAAAATCCATAATACTTAAAGAATTATTTCTCTATATTGACAGATAATGATATTATGTTCTCATATGATGAGAATGTTTTAGATACTAGTTCCCTTTTAATGATTAGCTTAAACCCATCAAGGAAATAATCATTCTTACTCTTTGGATTATGTACACTGACATGGTTCCCATTCCAGCCACTAGGTTCCATTTCTAGAAAATATAATACACTATATTATATCATAACATTATGTATCATAATATATAATTCAAACAATACTAAAACACTTTACTTGAATTGAAACATTTATGATTGGTTAATATCATAATCATAAACATGGTTTCTTTGGAAAAATTTTCAAATCATAAAAACATTTTCAAATCCTTTATAATGATTTGGTAGTAAAATGTGAATTAACCAAAGAATATCCCTTGGGAGTGTTAAAATAGGTGCGTAGTAAGGCATGTTGTCATATACCAGGTAATTCTCGCATTAAGCCCAATACTCCTTTTTGAAAGTTATTACCCCTAGGTACATCTGTGTCAGAACTATGTCCACTTATTGTATCTGCACATAGATGCATTGATAGGAAAACCACATAAAATCCACCTTATCAAAACATTATGATGTTATCCTATAGTTATACTTATACTTAAAGTATTTTATAGGGTTATATTCCCTAATATATATTCCTTAATCTAGTACAAAAGGTTTTTACTTAAGTTCATTTGATACCAACTATAAAGACCTCGACCCTAGTAGCCCAGAGTTGGTGGTTACATTAATATATCGGAATTAGATACTATTAATTACATATCAAGGTATCAGATAGTTTAGTGTTCTTATTAAACTATATACATAAGTATTGTCATTGAGGACACTATTATTCCCCTTAGCATATCCCGACATATTAATTAAAAAATCACTTCATGGTACCCTCATAAAAATAAAATATAGGAGATGGGTGATCTCATATTTTCAGTAGGGGTATGAGTACAGTGTAAACTCTCATTAATAAATATGTATAATAATATATAACATTAAATAATTAAAACATGTTCCATTAAATAAGAACTTGAGCATAATATGGTAGGAATAAAAGATGATCAAATAAAGCCATACAAATAATCACATGTGCTTGAAACTTATCCATTTATATTCTAAATAATTGAATAATCACATGGAAAATAATAAATTATCTCATAATTAGGGAATAAACAATTTTGGACATCTAAAACATAATTTTAAAACCTTTCAAAAGATAGTTTAAATCTATGGTTATAAACCTGACTAATTTGGAAAACTAATTTGTCTTACAAGACCTGTCGATGCATCAAGGGGATATCTATAACCAGGGCCCACCCATCACTTAATAAGTCCAATATTACTCATATAAATGGGTTGAAACATATTCAACATAAAAATTTATATTAAAAAACTAACCTATTAAATGTTTACACTTAACCCAATCAAATAAACACAATCATAAACCATACAGATTTATATTGAGAATGGTAATAAAATTGTACATTTCATTAAACCTGATCATAAACCATCCAAAGAAATAATAAGTATGATATAAATAAAATATATTCTTAGTGTATCATACTTAAAATAAATGGTTGATTTCATTTATGAATATAAACATCATAAAAATGTCATTAAGAACATTTTAGAGGAAAATAACCTTTTTATGTTGAAAATATTTTTAACATAAAAGTTAAAAAAGTATTTTGAAAATAATTTTATTAGAAAATAAAATATTAAAACTTGTAAAATACATCTTCAAACATTGATTATTCATGAAAATGGAAATTTCTCTTCATGTCGTACTTGTTAAAACAAATATTTCTTTAGAATTTTCAGTAAAAGACAAACAACCATTGTTTGGTAAATAACAAAAATATTCCTTTATTTTAAAAAATAAAAACATGGGAAAAAATTTATTTAATAAATAATTTATAGAGTGTTAAAAACATATTTGAAAACATATTTTGAAAACATGGTTTTAGAAGAAAAAGGATTTCTGACTGAAGAGAGAAATAAAGTCATATTTTCTAAAAAATATTTTCTGAATCATTTTAAGTAAAACTGATAGGAAAAATGGTAAAATTAATTGAATAAAATCATTAATAACTAAGTTATAAGAAAATATGTTGATTTTATGAAATATCATATAATTATCCCAGGGGAGATTAAACATAAACAATCCTGAATAATGATGAGATTGTGAAATAAACCCTTACCACTTTGGTAATGTTTGAATCATAATCCCCTTGAAATAAATAACTTCCAATGAAGCTTTAAATATCATCAATTTAAATATTTCAATGATATAAAATATAAAAATTTGAATTATATAAACCAAACAGGTGAATAATTTTTGAATATTGCATCTGTCTCATGGAAGTAAAATTGAGATGAGAAACCCATACCTTAGGTTCCAATTCCTTCGTATGTGGCTAAAACTAAACTATAATAAATATAGGTTTATTATAAATCTATTAAATAAACATAATCATATATCTAATACAATATATGATTTATTATATTCTTTTAAACACCCGTTTATTAATGATTCTTTGTTAAAATCACTATTTGAGGTGATAATTGCTTCGTTTTTCATGTATGTTTTTGTTCAGTAATTTTAGTATTTTACTTTTATTATGGATATAAAATCTCTAATTTTTTTAAAATTATATAAATATAATATATATTCATTATATATGTATTTAGTTTAATCCATATAAGTTAATGATAGAAAATGAATTACACCGTTCATGGAGACGGTAAGCCGTATGTACACATGAGCACTGTCTCCATTTTCTCAACAGACGGAATGAAAGGAAAGTAAATATTAATTAAATTATAAGAAATAATAATAATTATTTTTATATAATTTAAATTAATCAAATACATCCTTATTACCATCTATGAAAAAATAAAATGAAAAACTTTTCACATTGCTACGTGGGGGTAGTAGTCCACACAAACACATGAGATACATTATTGTTTTCTATCGGATTGGAAGGTGATAAATTATATGTGATGTAATATTTAAATAAGTATGTTTAGGTCATAAATATATCATATATTTTTTAACTTTATCCTCAATACCATCCACGAAAAGCGTAAGTGAAATAATAATCAAAACACTTCATGAGGTGGTAGTCTTACACATGAGTGGCATTATCATATCCACCACAGAATGGAAAGTAAGAAGGTATCTGTGATTTAATAATTTAAAAAGTATAAAAATTTAATAAATATAATATAATTATTTTAAATTCATCATTATATATAGCCTTGAAAGCATATATTGTAATAAATACACATAGGTTTGTGAGGCGGCAGTCTTCCGCACACATGATTTCCGATTTCATTTTCCATTTTATGGAAGTGGATAGAGATATAGGTTATGAAATTAATGTGATAAATTATAGGTATATTATATATAATTGTTTTATTATTTTTCATAGTTAGATAATATTATAAGTAGTTAGAATAAGTAGTAAAATGAAAACACATAGTTAAAAACTTTACCTCTTCTTTGGAAATCCTCTTTAAGTTTAACCTAAAGCCTTACTAGATTAGATTTATGATGAAAAAATGGGAAGTATAATTTCTTAAGGTAATTAAGAAATATATTTTTTTAGGAATTTTCCAAACCAAATGGCTTTGAAATTGTGAAGAAGAGATGACATGGGGTGACCTTTTATAAGTGGGGGAGTGGAAACACATGGAATTTTTGAAAAGATAAAGTTATATCCATATATTTATCCTACCAAAAGAAAAAAAATAAAACATTATAAACCATTATAGGTGATAAGGTAAAAATATGGCCAACCAATGGGTTTTGGACAAGTTTTTTTTGCCATTTAAACCCTTATATTCTTAATTTAACCCATGTTAAACCCATTTTACCTTAACAACAGTAATTAATTTCTACTATTTTGACTATTAATTATGGTAAAAAATAAATTTTAATTTATTAGATAATATAAACCATTCTTATTCAAAATATTGAATTCATTTTTTCAAATACAACTCATAAAAGTGGCATAAATTAATTTAAAATTATAACTGTAGTCGTGATGAAAAACCGGTTTCCAATGAAAATTTTTTCATAAGTATAGAAGGTTTTAATATAAAAATCAAATATGAAATTTATTACACTAACCTAAATTCCATTTATTATAAAGTTATTGAATTAATTTTACTTTATAATAAATTTAAAATATAAATTAAAATTTTAAATAATTTAACGGAAACAGAAATTTTCATTAAAAATCAGTATTTTTCACTACTCATAAAAATAAATAATCTTATCAGAAAATCCTAAAAAAATCACCCAAATATAATTTTTAAATTTACATTTAAAAAATTAAGTTTAAATTTTCAAATAAATTTTCTTAAATTTGTAAAAATTAATTTTAAATAATGTGCTCAAATCCTGACTAAACCACCTTTTAGAAAAATATATTTTTTCTAAAAAAAATTCTTTTACTTTCAATTGATTCTTATTTTAATTTATAATAATAGATAACCAATAAAATTGTCTGAACCATATATTTTTTATATTTAAATATGTACTATTCATACCTTCCAATTCAGTAACTATGTTATACTATCCATGTTTAAAAAATATTTTAATTGAGTATCATATTTCATTTAAATATGGTGTAGCGTGCATCATAAGCTATCAAAGAGATTGAATTTATTTTAAAATAAATATATCTTAAAATCTCAGGGTGATATATTCTCTTCAAATATCGGTGTTACATGTCATAAATTCTATTGAATATGATGTACCTCTTTTAAAATTTTGGGGTGTCATAGACTTCTAACTGATCCTCGATCAACAAGGTTCCCAAATGAAATCCAAAATAAAAGGTTGCGAACCAATGAATTTCAATAGTCCTCATGAACACTTGAAAAGTAGGACCCTCCAAAGGGGATCCTCAATAAAACCAAAAACATTACACATGGGAATTCTTTACTTCTGATTATGGAAACCACTGATTACTTAATTATTAAACAGCCCACTAAGGTATCCTCAGGTATCCCTCAGAATCATCTCAACATCCCAATGACACCTAGTCATAAACAACATCCAAATTTTTCAACCCATCCCAAAGGATCTAATAGATCTTATTCTCAAACCCAAGAGATAAACCTCAACTTCTCTAACCACAAGAGGAAGTCCCTGACACACAGGGATCAACTAAGATCTCCTCGGAGATAATACTTAATACCTCATTTTGGAATCCAGATGAAATAATCATAAACAATATTTAAATGGATTCTATAATATTTTCCCACTAACAAGATCAAAACCCTCACCCAGGCCTCACAACTAAAAACCCAAACCCCAAGAGGATTTTGGATCCAATCCTCAAATAAATCATCTTGAAAACTCTCTCAATACAAAAACACTATCCAAATGGAATCTAAAAAATGAAACGATTCCACCATAAAAATCTACGTGGAAAAAATATTAGAATGGACCACTCATAAGTCCAATTCTGACACTAGGGTAAAAAATAAGAAAAAAAATACAAGGAAGGAAAAATTATAGTGTGTAATTAGGGTACATGAAGTGTAACCCCAAAGGTCCTCCCTGGATGTGTGGCACAATCCACTTGGCATGTACTTTTCCAAAGTACATGATGTATATGCTCGGTAAATGGTGTGAACCCCCACATGGGTTCCTGCCCATGTACCCCAGTCCCCACTCAACATGCACACCACCAAACTATATGACATGTAACTCCCGTACACAATATGTACCCCACATGGGGTCCCCATCCATGTAATTGACTATGTAACCCCACACAGGGTTAGTATAAACATACTACATGGACACTGGTCATGTACCTTGGATGGGTTTTGGTTGTGTACCCTACATGGCCGTGTTCCCTTAGCACACCCTGAGTCACCAGTACATGTCATATACCCTCGGTACACAATGTGTATTACCAAAACACATCTACCCTAAATAGGAAGAACAAAAAAGGTGTGTTCTCTAAACTACATGCTGTATAGATAGGTATTTCTAAATAGGACACTTTTAGAATGGCCTGAAATGCCTGATTCTCCCCAAAATCTATAGATAGATCCACTATGGGTCCCCAAAAACCCATAAAATGATATATAAACTAAAGAAAACCATATTATAGAAATATATAGTAAAAAATTGAAAAAATACAACCTATGGGTGGAAACCACTAAAGCATCGCACTAGATCTGCACCGTGCACCCACCGAGCCCCGATCTACCTCTAAACCAGCTCCATAGGTGGTGTCTTCTTCTCCCTCTCTCTCTCTCAAACAATGACTCCAAAGGGGGTGCCTCTACATGAATGTGTAGCAAGATAAATGGGATAGGAGAAAATAAAAAAGTAAAAAGAAAAATAAGGAAATAAAAAAAAGAAAAATAAAAAGAAAAAAAAAGAAAAGAAAAGAAAAGGGGATTATGCCATTTCTCAACACCCGACGCAAGGTTATGTATCACCTAGGAAAACACCCCATTCTGGACTCAACGACAGATATGAAATTTCAATATGATGATCCATTTAAAATATATCATTCAATGAACACATACGAAAAAATTAATATTTCACTAATTAAAAATTAAATATTCCTTAAAAATTTGAACGACTCATATTTCTACAAAACTCTTATATTAGGGAAAACACACTATTCTGGGACTAACATAGTGGTTGTAAAAATTATCTAAGATTATATGAAAAACTAATTTACCATTTCTCCTTTTCAAACTCTTAGGAAAAAAATATCCAAATTTACCTTGATTTTCAAAACCAGTGATGATGCAGGTTGTCCCAAACTCCCCACCACAAATGTTTCTAGCCCCCAAGAAGACTCAGTGGACAACAATAATCCATGCTCTAGACAAAATATCGGCACAAACAATGCTATCTTGACCATAAAACATCCAGTATTACAACATCCAAAACTCTCTCCTAACGTGAGAGACATTATACTGTGACCAATTTGATTCTCCTCACCAAAGGATTATCCTTATCACTGCCACATTGTAAAAATGAAAAACCAAATAACCAATGCTTAATACATTACCAAGCATAATTAATAGATGTTTCCAAAACACTCACACCTAAGAACCAACACAAAAACAAAACCACTCATTCTTGACCCACCAGAAATAACAACCTCCATGCTTGACAAAACCACTTAAAATGAGGATCATGACCTGTAATAGCCTATGGTGAACTTCCCACCACATGGATTTCCTAAAACACTCTCAAATCACAATAGGTATCATTATATTGTTGTTTAAGTCCTAACTAAACTAGCATAACATGCCCAAAACCACTGTCTATGCTCCTCATGTAGGTCAATTTCAACAAACCGGAGCACCCTCGACACACCAATTCAAAATCAAGGCATCTATCTTGAAGTTACTAAAGACTGTAGAATAACTGGGGGGGGGGGTGGAAATAGTTTTTATCTTTTTAAAAAAATTTATCTTTAAGAAACCTAACCACTAAATATTTTTATACTTATTTTCTTATCACATTTTTGTAAAATCACATTAAAAAAAAGTAGGTTTGTAAGACAATCATACAATATTTACTAGGTTAAACCTCAGTGTGAGAATATATATGATTTCTATGGACACTCCTGTGTGTCCATGGAAATTAACTATTAGAAAGAATTGAATAATGATTTTGATAAAAATTTCACCAGTTTACTTCTATATCTAAATATGCATGATTATACTAACTCTCTTTAGTTTAAAAATTATTCTTACAAAAATTGTGAAACAATAAAAAATGTATATTTTTGAATTCTTTTCTAGGAAAGTTCATCTAGAAACTTTATATAATTCCTATATTTTATTTCTCTATCCAGTGTGCCCGTATCTGGTAATATCTATCTGATGCACCTTTTCTAAAACTTCATTTAATAAAAACAACTATTTAGTCTGATTTAACAAAACTCACCCCCTTAAAAAATTCATGCACATAAACTCTATCTATTGCACTCTATCTGGTAATATGAACTTACCTATATTTGATTATTCTTATAATAAAATTCTATATGGAACTCTTATTTAACAAGAAACACAAATTTAGTTGGAAACTCACTCTAAAAAAACTTGGTAACACTTTACATTTTTTCACGCATGAACAATGTTAAGTACAATGTACATTTTCACTCCTATTTATAGGTTCTCTAAAAATAGAAAATGCGGGAAACCAATTTCATTTTCCTACTCACTAAAATTCATACACACAAATTTCATGATCATTAGATTTTTTCTTGGATTATTTTCAACTCTTATAAAACATTAATGAATATTCTTAAATTCTCCAGTATTTCTAACATTATTTGAATTTCCTTAAACTCAATGTTTAATAAACACATCAATCTTTGTAACATCAAATTTTTATAACTTATAACTTCAACTTTGTAACTATGTAGGGACTTTTACTTCGTAACTTCATGAAAATTCAACTTTGTAACTATATAAAGACTTCATCTTTGTAACTTCACAAAACTTCAACCTTTCAACTCTATTAAAAATTCAACCTTTTAACTTCTTGAAACATCAAATTTATAACTCTATATAAACTTCAAATTCATAATTTTATGATACTTCAATGTTGTAACTCAATAAAAAATTCAACTTTGTAACTATGTAAAGCATAAAATTTTTAACTCCATACAAACTCCATCTTTTAAATTTCATGAAACTTCAACTTTGTAACTCTGTAAAAACTTTGTATTTTTAACTTCATAAAACTTAAATTTGGTAACTTTGTATAGAACTCAACATTATAAGTTAATGAAAGTTTAAATTTTTAAGTCTGTAAAAAACATAAAATTATTAATTTTATAAATCTAAAACTTTTTAACTCTGTATAAACATCAACTTTGTAACTTCATGAAACTTTATTTTTGTAACTCATTACAAACTTCACCCTTTTAACTTCATAAAACATGTAACTTTTTAACTTCTAGAAAACTAAAAATTTGTACATCTATAAAACATTATCTATCTAATTTTACTATTCATGCACATTCTTTGTCCGATCATACTATCCATTTGATCATATTATTCATTAAATCTCACTAGTCATCCACTAGATAAAATTTTATCTGATTAAGAAAGTTATTCCAATTATAAATTTCCATCCAATTACAAAAGTCCATATGATTTAAACTTTGAAAAACTTGAAATTCTAGAATTTCTTACATCTCCTTTTGTATAATGTTTTTCTGGAAAATGTCTATCTTATACACTATTCATCCAATGAATAATTGAAAACTTTATAACAAAAATTTCATCTGGAAACTTTATCTTTGTAAACTCTATAAATTTTCAATTCTCTTTTTTTACTAAATTTATCTCAAACCATGACTTCTTAATGGTGTTTTAAGAACTTGAAATAATATCATAGAATCATATGACTTTTTAAAAATGTGTCTTAACAAAGTAAACCTTTTATCTTCTTTACTATATTACTTTATTTATCTTGACAATTTTATTAACTCCTAGAATTTATAAATTTCTTCATCTCAATAAATTTATTAACTTCTAAAACCTCTAAATTTATTCATCTTAGTAACTTTCTTAACTTTAAAAATTTATAACTATCTTCATCTCTAAAACAGTATTATCTTTTCGAATTTATAACTATATTTATATAATTTTTTTCTTCTTATCTAAAAACTTCATAATAAAAGTTTGTAAACTTCCAGAAACTCTTCTCTTCCTATTTTAGAAAAAAATTATATAAAAAAGTCAGTTGTCAGTAAATACATATTTTTTAGCAAAACATCACAAAAGGATCTTAAATTTTTCCAATTTTATTTTTTGAAAATATTCATTAAAAACATTTAACGCTCATAATTTTTCTCCACTCAAACGTTTTCACAACTCATTTCTATAACAACATAAATGATTCAAATTTTACCAAAACACAAACTTTCTTAAAATAGATCATCCTTACACCACACTATTAGAAAAAATTAATTTTTTTAAGGAATTTTATTCCTCAGTGAAAAAGAATTTTTTCCATGTTAAGATATAATCCCCCTCACTTTGGTCTTTTCTATTTTTCAAAGATCATTTTTTTCACTCTTCCCCTTTTTGTTCTCTCCCCCATTCTATGATAAATACATATTTAGATTAATTAGAGAAGGAAATGTAAAAACTCAAAAAAAATTTGTTACTTTATCTTCCCATTTTTAAACATAATACAACAAATAGTAGGTGAATTCCTTTATAACATTATGTATTCATTGGTGGTGGATGAACATGAAATTACAGCCTGAAATCAACAAAAATTTCTTTTGGCATAACTTTGGTAAAGATATCCTAAATTTCATACTTTGTTGAAATATAAATTAGAAAAAAATATCCACCATCATCTTTAACTTTTATGAAGTGAAACTTAATATCAATGTGGTTTGATCTTGACTGTTGTACATGATTTTTAGAAAGATCAATTAAACTTTGATTATCAAAAAGTATGTTCAACGGTGTAGAAACTTTCACTTTTAAATATTCCAACTTATATTTCATCCACAACATTTGAGTACAATCCTATGTAGATATAACATATTATTATTCTTCTATTATCAAAGGTTCTTAACTCTATTTTTTAGTATTCTAAGTGACACAACATTCTCTCAAGTAAAATGTTCCTCTAGAAGTTTATTTTCTGTCCTTACAATCTCCAAGCTATGAAGTATCAGTATAACCATGAATTTTTATATAATAAATTATTTTATATTACATCCCATGTGAAATTACTACATTAACATATCTTATAATTTTATTTTTTTCCAACATATGATATTATTTAAGATCACTCTGATATCTGGTACATAAAGTAATAGTACAAACAACATCAGGTATTAAGACTATACGATGAATACAACTTTCTATAAGCTTCTAATTTGTTTTTATTATTTACAATTTTTACAGAGTCATCTTTACTCAACTTTGTGGTCACTGAAATAATAATGGAATATTATTCAGAATACGCCATGCCAATTTTTTTTAGCAACTCTTGGGTGTAATTTTCTTGAGATAGGAAAATGTATTTTTCCTTTTATTGAACTTATAATCCCTGGAAGAATTTTAATTATACTAAAATTTATGTATCCAAATTATTCTAAATTTCATCAAAAAATTATTCAAAAACTTTTCCTCTATCCCCAGAAAAAATTATATCTCTCAAATAAATAATTACAATTAGGTTGCATGAATGAAAATCCTTCACATACAAGTTTCTATCAAAATTTCTTTTATAAAAATTCAGAATTTTCAAAAAAAAAAATTCAAGTCTGCAGTACTAGGCGCATGGATCTTACTTTAAACTATATATGGATTTATTCAATTTACAAACCTTGATTTTATTGTTATCAAGTAGAAAATAAAGTTTCTCAATGTACACTTATTCCTCAATCTCCCCATTTAAGAAATATGACTTTAAATCCATCAGATAAACTTTATAATATCAATGTGTATCCATTGCTAAGAAAATTATAATGGTTTCTAATCTTACAACTAGGGTAAAATTTTCTTCAAATTCCACACCTTCTATTTATGTATAACCTTTTAAGAAAAGTATTTCCTTACTTTTTAAAACTTATCCTTGTTCATTCAACTTGTTTTTATACACCAATTTTGTTCAAATTACATTTTCATTTACTAGACATGGGAAAATTTCACACGTTTCATTTTTATCAATTTTATCCTGCTCTTAATTCACTACATTCACCCATTATTTATGTTTTACTATTTTATAAACTAAATATGGTTCAATCTATGAAATGAGTGATGTATGATTATCTAATATTATTCTTATTCTACTCTGAATAAAATATTTTCTATTTCCAATTATATTTTCAGTTTCAATCTGTTTCTATATGGTAGGAAATTACAATGTTTTTCTTCCATCTTCACTTTCCTCATCACATGATTCCTTTGAATATTGATATTTCTGTTTGGGACCACTTTCTCTTTTTTGGAAATATTCATTTTATATTAATTAAAATTTTAAAAAAACATTGTTTTAGAATTTAGATTTTCAAAAAAATTCACAGCATAGGAATCGAATAAAAAATTTAGACATTTTTTCCAATATTTATATCTTATTCCATTGGGTTAATATTTGATGAAATTTACTTGCTCATATTTTTTCATCAATTTTTCCAAGATTGGGATTTTTTATTTTTTAGTAAATACCTACTTCCAAAAACCTTGAAATATTTCAAAAAAGGTTTTTTTATTATACAAAATTTCCTATGATGTTTTTTATTACCTATTTAATGAAATTATGTTTTTTACATGTACATCTATGATAATGGATTATATCGAGTAGAAATTTTATTGTTTGTACTCCACTAACATTTTTCTTCCCCTTTCTACCAAATTTCTATTTTTTTATAATAAATTTTGTTAAGGGGTTTATGGAGGAATATATTTATGTTTGATTCCATGATTCTTTAGATAATATTAAAAATTACTCTGTGAATTATATACCATTATCTGTTCTCAATTTTGTTTATCAAAACCCCCATTTCTCTCGGAACTTCTATTTTGAATGTTTTGAACAATTATATATCCTTTGATTTATGTTTCATAAACATGATGTCGGTCATAAAAGTGAAATAATCAATAAAAGTGATAAAGTATAAATCTCCTTTTAATGGTTGATATCTCATCAGTGCACAAATATCTGAGTGATAAGCTTAACCATTCTATTAGATTAAATTTATACATTCTTATACCTTTTACTAATCATATTTCCTTCTAAAAAGTTATAAAAAATCGTATTATTTTGTTATTAATGTTAAAATATTTTGTACAATATTCACACTATATTTTTTTTTCATACCTTTATCCCCAGGATTCCCAAGTCTGCAATTCCAATACTTATTCTCATCTTCAGCACTCAAGTTACATAAGTCAACAAAGTTCCCCAATCTGAAAAGGATTTCCACTAGTTCTTTCTCCTCATGTAAAATGTTTTCCATCTTTCGCACTTTTGGTGATGCAAGAATATTTTTTAATATCACTTCTTGTACACTATCACAAATTTGAATCACACTAAGAAGGTTTTTCTTAAGCCTTTCAAAAAATATAAATTTCTTAGATTTTAATTTTTGAGGTTCTATCTTAGTGGTTCCTATCCATTTGATTTTCTAGGTACTATCATTTCAAAAATTAACTTCTCCTCCATCATTATTTTCAACCTCTTTCAAGATTTTATATCTCCTGTCTTGTGTGAGGAATATCTACTATCAAGAATCTATGGTTTGTTCCATTTTCTTGCATTTTGAGCCATCTCAACAGCAAAATATATTTATTTAACTTTATTATTTCCAGCATGATTTTATTTTTTATCATAGTAAGTTTTCACTAGAATTTTATTCATACGTTATTTAGAAAAGTGTCCCGATTTATCACATCTTTCAAAAACATCACCCAGGAAGTCAAACTGATTTTCATTGAATATTTTCTAACTTATTGATAATTCAATTTTTGTAATTCCTATGGATTTGGAAAGTTACTCATTCTTATTCCACCATTACTTCCCCACTATTCATGTTTATTTCTTATAAGTGACATGTTATGTCAATAGTTGTAATAACTATTCCCATAAATTCTAAAACACCAAAAAAAAAACCAATGAAATCATGGTTATCTATGGAAGTATGATTTCTCTCTATAGAAATTTTTTGAACTTCATAACTTATTTTTATTCTTAAATTTTCTGGGCATGGGATATATTTCCTATAGAGGGGATTATTAAATTTCATGGATATGATAGGTGTCTCACATCCCTTATTAAACCAAGTTCTACCAACACTTTTATTAACATATAAAATGTTAACAAAATCAGATGAACTTTTAAATTTAGTGGGTGAGGATTTCATCTAATTCATAGATTGAGTTTTTTCTTTCTTTTTAGATAATTCATATTTTACTTCTGAAGCCTTGATGAAATTTTCAATAAACATTATCAAGGTAATTTCATCCTCAATAAATTTTTAATGATTTTTTAACTTCATATTTCTTAACATAAAAATTCTTATTGTGGTCTTGAACACTATTTACCTATTCATCAATTCTTTGTTTTTATTTTAATATTTCATAAATGTACTCTTCTTCTTACTTAAGTATATATTTTTTTCTTTCAAAAAAATTTCCACCTTATTTCTTTATCATTATGTTTTCTTTATTTAGAGTTTGGTTTTTCTCAAGACATGCTACAAGTTCTCATCTAAAATGATAATCTTGGTAATATTCTTCAAATACTTCTTATTCTTCACTATTTTCTGAATCTTTATTTTTCTAAACATTTTTAAAGAAGGTTCTGATTCTTTTTGAAGTTTCATATTCCGATTAATCAATATCATATAAGTAAGATTTTTAATGCTTCTTCTATTTTCAGTGAACTTTTCCTTTCTACCAGCGTACGCTTTTGATTCCTTAGAAGTTTTTTTGGCTTATTCCATAAATTATTTTCTTTAGAATTATATTTAATTTCACTAACTTTATTATTAAGGTAATACATAGAAAAGTTATCAATTCTGCCACACCCAAATTATTTGATAGAAAGTTTTCATCCATACTTTTGTCTTTGACTTTGATATTTTTTAGAGATAAGAGACATGATTTTTTAATTTAACTCATCCTCCTCCTTTAGAATCACAAGGATCAATATATTCTACATCTTGAATTTTCCTATTTCTAGCAGCTTTAAAATCCATTTCATCTTTGGTATTTTTTGAATGTTTTAGATTTTTATCAATTAATAGGCAAAAAGAAAGTTATTCACTTTGTCAACTAATAAATCTAATTTATCTTATAAAGTTGATATTTTAGAATAAAACCTATCCATAAAGTTTCTCATAAGTTTCTTGAAATATTTAGAATATTCTAAGACATATCAAAAACCTATAATACTATATATAACATAATTTTCTCTGGTAAAGTACTTATCAATAGTTTATTCATCTCTCATTATAATATCTTCAAACTTACTATGCTATATTTTTATCTTTGATTCCCCAATTTATTATTTCCATCAAAAATACTTTTGATATTTTCCTACATTATCTTTTCTATTTTAAGAACCATCACCTTCATGTAATAATTTTTTTGTTTGAGACATAGGAATAAAATTTCCATCCTTTCCATTAACTTCTATATTTATATTATCAGCAAAAGTCATAGGAGAATAATTATCAGTTGGTATAAACCCAATTATTACTTCTTATATAACCACCAAGATAAGAGATAAAAGATAGGGTATCATTCTATTTTTCCATCCATGATAATTTTTTTTATTAAATATAATAATTCATTAATTTTTAGAGAAATTGAGATTTTCCATGATAAGGATTGGATAAGGTAATCTACTGCGATAACACATAAATATCCTACGGATTGTAGAACAACTGGGGGGGGGGGGTTGAATTAATTATTTTCTTTTTAAAAATTTACAACTTTAAAAAACATAACCCCTATAACTTGTTATAGTTCCTTATAATTTTTTAGTAAACTTATATGCATAAAAAATTAAGAAATTAATCTATGTACACAAGATTTAAAAGGTTTTGGATTAGTGTGAGAAGCTACATCCTTAAAATAGATACTCCCATGGGTACATGTAAATTCAATATTAGAAAAAACTGAATAATTTTTTTGATCCAAATACTATTTTTATCATTATATCTCTCAATATATATGATTATACCGACTCCCTTCGATTTACAAATTCTTCTTACAAAACTTGATCCACAATAAAAATTTATCTTTTTGAATTCTACTCCAAGAAATTACATTTGGAAAGTCTATCCATTTCCTCAATCCAATTTCTCCCTCTTGTGTGCCTCTATCCAATAATATCCACATGATGCACCTTTTCTAAAAAAATGCTTGATATAAACTTTTATTTTATCCTATTTAACAAAACTCATCACATCAAAACCTTCCTGCATAGAAACTCTTTTTGTTAAACTATGTATTGTAATTTGAAACAACTTTTTGTATTATTATGATAAAAAAATTTGGTCTGAAACTCTTCTTTAATATGAAACTAAAATATTGTTGGAAAATCACTCTAATACAAACTCTACTACACTTAAACTTCATTCACACATTGATATTGTTAATTACGATGTAACTTTTCACTCTTATTTATAGGTTATCTAAAAATAGAAATAATGGGAAACCGATTTAATTTCCCTGACCAATGAAATTCATAATTATAAATTCCACACTCAATTAAAATTTTCCAAGATACATCTCAACTCTTCTAAAACATTCATGAATTTTATTAAATTATCCATCATTTCCAATTTTCTTCAATTTTCTTTAAAATTTATCTTTAAAAAACTCATCAATATTTATAACATCATCTTTGTATAACTTAAAACATAAAATTTGTAACTCTATATGGTCTTAAACTTTACAAATTCATCAAACTTAAACTTTTTAAATCTATATAAAATTCAACATTGTAACTTTGTAAAACTTCAACTTTTTAACTCTTTATAAGCTTCAACTTTGTAACTTCATGAAACCTAAAATTTTAAACTCTATATAAAACTGAACTTTGTAAATTCATTTAAATTAAAATTTTAACTCTATATAAAATTCAACTTTATAAATTTGTAAAACTTTAACTTTATAACTGTGTCCAAACTTCAACTTTTTAATTTCATGAAACCTAAACTTTATAACTATATAAATCTTCTAATTTCAAATTTCTTGAAACTTTAACTTTCTAACTCTGTAAAAACTTCAAAATTTAAAATTTATGAAACTTTAGATTTATAAATCTATACAAACTTCAGATTTTTAATTTCATAAAATATCAACTTTGTAACTCTATACAAACCTCAAATTTGTAACTTCGTGAAACTTCAAATTTGTAACTCTATATAAAATTAAACTTTGTAACTTCCGGAATCTTGAAACTTTGAAAATTCAGTAAAAAACATTGTACATCTGGAAAAAATTCTCTATCTCATCATATTGTTCATGAAAATTTTCTATCTAATTATATTGTCTGTCTGATCATATTGTTCATCCGTTCATTATGCTCATTTTCTAGACAAAATTTCATCTAATTAAAAAAGTCATTTCAATTAGAAAACTTCATCCTATTACAAAAGTCCATCCAATTTAAAATTTATAATACTTGAAATGAGATAATTTCTTACAACTAAATGTTTAGATTTTTTTTTTCTAAAATGTTAATCCGATACACTATTTCTCTGCTGAAAAATTACAAACCTTTTAACAAAATGTTCTTCCAGAAACTTATACTTTGGAAACTATAGAAATTTTCAGTTATCTTTTTGTCAAATAACCTTAAATCATATCATGAATTCTTAATGATGTTTTATGAACTTGATATAACATCATATAATCGAATGACTTTGTAAAAATATGTCTTGAAAAAGTAAAATTTATAACTTCTTTAATTTCATTCTTTCATTATCTCAAAAAATTTCATAACTCCCACACTTTCTAAATTTCTTTATCTTGGAAAATTTCATAATTTATAGACTTTGTAAATTTCATAACTTCCATACATTCTAAATTTATTTATATCAGAAATTTCCTTAACTATATAAAACTTTTAAATTTATTCATTTTCATAAAATTCTTCTTCCCTAAAAACATCATAACAATTTTTTTTAAACTTCAAGAAACTATTATTTTTATATTTTTAAAGAAATTATTTAAAAAAAGTTAGTTGTCAACACATATTTTTTTTTCAAAAAACATCACAAAGGATCTTTATATCTCATTCAATGATCAACTTAATGACCACCCTCCACTTGACCATTGATATAAAACCAAAATCATCTAACCATGCTTCCACTACCCTACATAAAGTGAAGAAAAAATGTGCAGGTCTAAGAGTCTAAGTAAACATACCCTTTGAAGCCATCCATGAGAAAGAGAGTGATCCCAACTATTTACTTATAAAACACCATACATCCTCATTCCTAACCACATCATGGTTATAGAAGACCTCAACATCCCCACCTTGGATGATCAACCTCACCCCCCAAGCCATCAGCGATAGTAAGTACACATGTCCCACTACAAAAACTGATAAACAACATGTGGAAAGAAAAGATCCCTACCAAGGATCATAAACATATGACTTTATAGGAAACACCACCTTAGGAAAACTTAAAGATAATAAAAATATCCCTTATAAATCCTTTCCCTCATCATTCCACTGATAGGGAACTCATATCCCACACTGACCCTCAAGGGTTTCCATTCATCCCTCAGTCAAGGGACAGAATCTCTATCACTGGTGAACATATTTCCACAATATCCACATGTATTTTCAACAGAAAAAATATATACATGTGATTCATTTGAGTATAATTCCACAAAGTACTTATAAAATAAGAAAACATATAATAAGTTGCTAATACTTTAGACAATCGAACCCCCATTGTCAGTAAAACATCACAGACATGTATATGTCTTGTGAATCCAACATGCATAGAATGATGCATGAACACCAGACTCTTTCCCATAGGCTAAGAGATATAATCCTTAATAAATAATAAATCAAAAAACTCTATTGAATCATACTAAGTGAAATCACAAAACTATAAAAATGGAAACCAAAAATAACAATACCATTCCCTAGAAAATTAGACTTAAAATTGGAAAAGGTGTTTGTGAAAAACTAGTATGATATCCATCAAAATTTTTGATGCATTACTCGGCCACCTATCTACCAACTCCCAACTCATAAAACCAAAAATATTTGATACCATTTTATAATGAACCATCCAAGTTTGATTTGACATGTAACCTGATCTATATTTATACAATGCCTCAAGCATGGATCTCCAAATTCTAGAGGATGCCAACCGGTGTTGAGGGTATAAAAGATACAGTGGGGAGATGATACCCTCTAGTCAGAGTTCAATAAAAATGTAAAATAATCTAAAATATCTACATTGATAAACATTAGTGTACACATGATAAATAAACTGAAATGAAATCATTCTATAACAAATAAAATACAACATACATACATAAAGACTCACAATCATGAAAAGCATACAACAACCAGTTTCCCACTAAACCAACCATATATACAAAATAAACAAAATAAAAATAAATACAACTAGCTATTTTCCAATACAGAGACAACCCACATATATGATCTCTATGACACTTAAAATATACCAAACCGATCTTGAAACTCTACACAAGTGGTTCCACTTGATCAAGAAACACTATTCTTTAACCCCATCCATCATGAATCCTTTGATCCAGCGTAAAAGTAGACATCAGGTCCACATACACACCGAGGTGCACGTATAAGGGGTAAGAAATAAATCTATGTAGTCCACTACCAATGGTGGTCCTATAATCTGATATCATAACAAGTGAATGAATACATGACATGACTAGTTTAGATAATAAATAATAACTATTAGAATAGAAAAAACAACTATATAAAAATAAAGGGGGACAAATCAAGGAAAGTAAACAATTGTGAGTTCTAGCCTGACACCTGAGGTAAGTCTACCCCCACTCTAGACCACATCATATGATTTAAAACATGTGGCTCACCCAACCAAAAGAAAAATAGAGTGTCTACATAATCGACACAAGACCTCCAAGAAATATAAAATCAACTAGAACAAATGATGGAACCTAGGAAAAAACCATAGGCATTCCCCCAATAAAGCATATCTACCAGGCTCTAGGATTACTATGTAATAATGAAACTGGTGACAAATCTCCACTCCACACATAAGATAAACCTTAATGTCTTGAAATTCCTAGAGAACAAACTAGGATCTCAATTAGCCCTAATATTATTCACTTTCCTAGGGTAAATCCTATAAATATAGTTCTGATAGATGAACCATGATAGGGGATCATGTCTACCCTTGGTCTTGATAGATGTACTTTCCCATGGAACCCGAACAAGTAACTTGGATCCCACGAAATCCATGAAATATAACCTCTAAGTAGGGTTAAAAACTCATCAAGAGGGGTTCAATCGCTTAAATAATCCATTATAACCCTAATACCATTCAACAATATCCATCTAATAGAGGAGAGAACCATATCAAAACTTAGGGACAATAGACATTATAAAATCTCCCAAGGGTTACCTCCTTAAACCAAATTCCTCATTAGAAATATCTTCAAACATCATGGTCTAAGGCTAACCAAACATGAGATGATCCTACCTCAAATACACCCTTCAGATAGCTATATTTGAAGTACCGATCCACTCTTAGCCAATAAATCACGATGCCTCTCCATGGAACCCTAAACCTCAACATCCAAAAAAATAGCCATAATGAGCTCTCCACAACCCACCTTAGGGAAAAAACAGAACTCAAGGCTCCCATAAACCCTAGGGTCACAAAATAAGGGTGATGTTATAATAGGTACACCCATGTTGCACCAAAGTTCTTAGGCCACATCCATCCATAGATCTAGAAAAGGTCCAAATACCACAATAAGAGAAGGATAACCTATGAGGGGTTCCTCTAGTTAATCCAATGTATGAGACATTTATTATGTAGAAACATATAAAACATCACTCAATGGACACTAAATGATCCTCGATAAATAACCTTCCAAAAGGGAATCTAAAAGAAAAGAACACAAACTAGTGCATTTAAATGGTTCTCATGACCACCTTAGAAAAATGACCCTCCCAGGGGATCCTAGCACAAGACAAAATATGTCACATGGGAATTCAAAACCATCGACTATGAGAACTACTGATCACTCGACTAGTAAATAACCTTATAGGGAATCCTAAAGTGTCCCTAAAAATTATCTCAATAGATCAATGGTACCTGACCATAACTGCCATCCAAAGGCATCAACCCATCCCAAAGGCTCAAACAACTATGGTCCTCAAACCCAGGAGGAAAATCAAAACTTCTCTAACCTCATGAAAATATTTTTGAAACACATAGACCAAACAATATATCCTTAGAGATACTACCCAATCCCAACTTATTGGATCCATCCAAAAGAACCTAAGAAAACACAGGCCAAACTTCTATAAGGAATTCCCACTAATGATCTCACAACCCTAAATTGGTTCAAATAGATCAAAACCTAACATTGGGAGGATTTTAGAACCAATCCTCATATAAATCTTCCTAAAAAATCACTCAATCAAAAAACACCATCCTAGAATCCTCTAAAAACAAAAAGTATTACACTATTATGATCTATTTTAAAAAATGATTAGAATAAGATACTAATAAGTCCAATTCTAGAACTTGGGTGAAAAACAAGAAAAACAAACCAATAAAGGAAAAATTAGATGACATTTACTTCTGATACATAATGTGTAATCCCAAATCCTATCCCCAATCATGGGTCACCGAACAATGGGCTTTCAATTTTCTAAATTACATGGAATGTAAGCCTAGTAGGTGGTGTGTACCCCCACATGGATACTTGCTCAAGTTCCCCAACTAGAAATCAGAATGTACACCACTAGACTACACAACATGTACCACACATGGGATACCTGGTCATGTACCTAGACATGTACCCCTGCACAGGGTCTAGACAAACATAGTGAATGGACACAATCCATGTACCTCGTACATGTTCTGTCCATGTAGTCTATATGACCATGTGCCCTCGACACACCCCGAGTTTCCACTATATGGTGTGTACCCCCAGTATATGGTGTGTATTCCCAAAAATAATCATAACCAAATATAATGAATAAAAAACATATTTTATTTGAACTAAACAATGTATTAATGGGTATTCTTGAATAGAAACACTTCAAAACAGCCCGAAATGCCTGATTTTTTTCTAAATCCAAAGATCAACCCACTAAGGGTCCCCAACAATCCATACAAAGCTTTTAAAACTAAAAAAATTAAAATATGGGTATTTATGGTGAAAAATTTAAAAAAAGTCCACCAATGGGTGTAAACTTCTGAATCCTTTTACTGGATCCATGCCACACTCCCACCGAGCCCCGATCTACCTCCATAGCAGCTCCCTAGGTGGTGCATCTTCTTCTATCTCTCTCTAACTATTCTATCCATCTCCTTTTCTCAGAAAAATACCCCATATGGGGATCCACCAAGAGAATGGGAAACATGAAAAATGGGAGAATAGAAAATTTAAAAAAATAAAAAAAGGAAAAAGAAGAAGAAGAAAATGAAAATAAAAAAGTGCCATAGCCCTGACACTTGCACAAGGTTATGCCTCACCTAGAAAAAACCCCCATTCCGGACTCAACCATAGAGAAGGAATATCAATTTGATGCCCTGTTTAAAAGATATCATCAAATTAACATGCATAGATATATTAATATTTAATTAATTAAATATTAAATAGTTTGTGAAATTTCAAATTGCTCATATTTCCACCAAACTCCTGTACTAGTGTAAACAATATATTCTAGGACTAAAAGAGTGGTAAGAAAAATTATCTTAGAACATATTAGAAGATAATTTATTATTTTCCCCTAAACACTCATGGGAATATAAAGATTCAAATTTCCGTCGATTTTTATAACCCATGATGATGTGGGTCATCATATATTTTATCACAAAAATTTGATTCTGTCATGCTTGATTTTACTTTATCAATATTTAATCATAGAGAAAATATTTTTTTTATTTTCATATGAAGGCTGGTCTCTTAAATATTTTAATCTCTTTATTTTTTCTATTCATTAGAGTATCTATAAAGATAAAAAATGAATCAGTAATAAATGTATCTACTCAAATTTTTCACTTCATAATTATTATGGAAAGAAAAATTCAAGTACTCAATTATAAAATTATAAAATTAGGAATATTTAGAATCCAATCATAGGTATGAACTAGGGATCATATACCAATTCTTAGGATCTCTATAGTATATTCTCAACACTAGGGGGGGTGAATCAGTGTTTGTAACTTTTTAAACAATTTTAAACTTTATCATTTTCAACCTCATCACTTGTTTAGTGAATGTATCTATTATTACCCCCTCTTTATATTGGCCACTATACAAGTACATAAGATGTAAAGAAACATAATAATATAATAATGATTTGTTAATGAGGTTCACCTCTGTTTAGTATGAGTACATCCCCAATGTGTCATGGTGATTATACCCTACACATAACTCCCGTATAATTATTAAAATATGATTGGGAAAAGGTATGTCCTTGGACTTATAAAAATGATAGCACTAACCATAATTTCTTATAGCAACAACTTTCAGCTCTATTTATAGAGATAGATAATTCAACCTACACATTTTTAATAATGTTTAATTGTGATAGTATAATTCTCTCTTAGACTTGAAAAAGATATTAAATTCTTCCACAAACTACAACTATCTGATGAGATACACTAATATCCTTTAAAATTCTATAGTATATGAATATTTTAGGATATCTCTATCAATTATTTGGATTGGATATACTATAATAAAGGATAAGGCTAATATTTTTCTCATTTTCTTCTTATTCATCGCACAAGATCGATCCCCTTTATACCATCATTGGATCACCGTCTATTATTATACACTCAAAATATTCAGAGGGAAAATGGTGTTAGGTATCTCTCTTCATCTATTTGATTATAAATATTTTTAATAAGAACAAATATTGGTTCTCTTTTATTATCTCTCTTTATTTCTTCGAATTAAAAAAAATGAAACAAAATCAGAGTCGGGTCCTTCTTTTTGGATACACACTATTATTTCTTAGATTTCAGTATCGAGTGATCTCTATTTTTTCCTGATTCCCATACTATATTTATATTCATAGAATAATATCCTGAATATTAATAAAATATTATTTCCATAACAAATATAAAAAATAACTTTTATCTTTGTAGTATCCTCTAATTTTGAATCTCACTTAATCTAGGTTAAGGTATTCATTTAAATACCCCTTGATACTCATATTCTTATTTCCTCACATGATATTTGAATATTTGAATATTCTTATTTTTCACATAATCTTCTTTGTTTAATTTCTTTAAATGATTTATATATATGCATGATACCATGAATTATGATATGGAAATTATATAATGAAATGAAACAAATTTATTCTCTGGCTTGAATCAAAAATATTTCTGAATAATTTGGGATATTTAAATCATTAAATATCAGCACCATGAATTGTTAAATGTTATTCACTTTAGAATTATTAATTATATAAATATTAGTGTTTTCCCAAGAACTTATCTTTAAAAATTTCACAAAGCATTCTGAATTTAATGAACTTCATTTCAATTGTTATATTTGAGGAACCATATGATGTTTTAATAGAACTTTATAGGTCTTATAAAGTTCATTGTAAATCCATATCTTTTATACATTTTTCAATCAAAATTTTTTATTTGGTAAGACTATATAAGTCTTAAGATACCCTAATAACTCTATTTCTTTTCTATATTTTCCCTACATTAATTGGTTTTCATAAGACATAGTAATTCTTATGAAATCCTATAGTTTGTATGTCTTGCCATATTTTTTGAAATTATGCTGGAATTTTATAAGAATTGAAAAGTATTACAGTTATCAAAAAAGACTTACCATTTAAAAATTTTCATTTTAATAAAACTAAGAAGTGATATAGACTATCTTAAAGTATTATGGAATATAAATAATCTTACAAAATCGACTCAAATTCTTATAAATTTAAAGTCTTAGATGTTTTTCTCAACTCTATATACCAAAGTCATACAAATAGAATACTATCTTATGAAATGTCACTAAAGTCTTATGATATCTTCTATAATTCAATAAATTTAAATTCCATCTCTAAAATTCAAAATTATTAAATTTAGTTTAGAGCTACATCAATTCAACTCCATAACTTCTTTAACATTTCAGATCAACTCACAACGTCTTCAAACACTTAAAGTCAATTTGGAATGCCTTAAAATCATATTCAATTAACATAAAAGACAATTATAAGGTAATTTTTTCTTATTAATATTCCTTATAATATTTTAATGAGCTTTAAATGCCTCAAATAAACTTATATAACTTTATCCAAGTATACTTTTACAATAATTATCACTTACAATAATCACTAGTATTGACCCTCTCAGTCGAATTCCTCAACTTCTTCATAGAGATAATATATCCATAATTTTCTATAATCCATGGAACTAAACTTAAAATTCTATATATTAAAATTATATTGAACCAAATCTATATATGGAACACCAAGAAGAAGCATATTTAAACAATATTTTCCAAGTGACTGGATATCTAAGCATATCCAATGTTAGCACTTACTTAAACTTATCAAATCTTTTCAAATTTTGTTTCACATGTAATCCATATAGATTCCTCATAATTTGAAATATTATTAATGGAAAAACCTCTTAATTACATCACTTTTTCTAAAAAATAGTGCTAGTTACATCCTATTTACTTTTCCAAATGATAGATGGTTAAAACATGGATCCTTATTTAAACTTCAGAATACAAGAAATTCAAAATATAATATCCTTTAACATGCTCAATATCATTTTTAGATAACCTAGTTTTAGGATTTAATATTCTACTTAGGAACTACAATCTTCATCCAAGATATTCTTCCTCTTTATATATTTATATCATGTTTATATACCTTAATCTCATTTTACACTTATAAAAAAAATGTAATGAAAAAAATGTTGGATCAACATACATAATACAAGCCATGGATGAATAATGTTTGAAGGTTAGTCTATTATTCAAGAGATAGTCAATCCATGTTGAGAAGGGATACATAATGTCATTTAATAAGGTGTATATCATGGGATGAATTCACACCATGATCTGAATCCATGATTCTTAAGACATTTTATATTTTGGAGTGATTTTATATATCACATTATAGTGCATGGTCTCATACTATGACATACAGATATGGAGAAAAGGGAGATACATTTCATGTTGGGAATAATATTATAATTCTATGAAGATAATGGGTAGTTGATGAAACTATTAGTGGAAGTGAATTTTTGTTCCATTTTTAATGTATTCAGGCTTTGATATATTCTAGTAATTTGAGAATAGTTGAAGTTAGTTTCTTATTAGAAGATATGAATTTGAAATTAAACTTCAAAGAGGTAAAATGCTATTACCATGAAAGATTAAAGAAAATTAGGATTCTATATATAATTAATGTGAGAATAAGATAAAGGATAAAATGAGTGAATGGAAATAATTATTTAAGAGATCATGTGTGAAGAAGAAGTGTATGTACTATTTTTTGAGTAAAATAAGAAAAAAATCACTAAAATAATGAAATTTAAGTATATTTGTATTAAAAAACTAATATTATTGGAAAATATATTTTATACCTTTATTAACATGGGAATACTTTACAAATTATAGATACATTTTATATAGCATGATTTCAAGTATAAATCCTGCTCTTTTTAATCCAAAATGATGATACTAGTAGACTATATAATCTTAGGTGAGTTTTCATCATGCCATGGATTAGATTCTCATTTTTAGTGGTAAACCTTATTAAAATATGACGTGCCTTATGTGTGTGTTATTTAGTGTGTGTAATAGTGATAAATTCATTCTCATTAATAGGTTATGTAGGTTGTTTCTAAAAAAAATAAAAGATTATTGAATTTTTAGATTCACCCACCCCCTCTTAGTGAATTCTAACTAATATTGTAGGCCCTTTTTAGGAACTGGTGCATTACAATAACATGTGCAATGATCCTTTTTTAAATCTAATTATAAGAGGAATCCCTCAATCGAGTAGATTAACCCTCAACTTCCTCATCCATATAGATGAATGAATGAAGTGAACCCCACTTTACTTGGATAGAAATCACCAATCCATTCCCTCAGTATCTATTTTTATCCATAATATTATAAATAACTAAAAAAGTAGAAGAATTTTTCTAAATACAATGGAAGAAGAAGAGGTGTTGTGATTAATGATGGAAATAATAAATATAACCACTTTAAAATCGCTTAATAAACTCAGTACGATTCCCCATAATAGTATAGAATAAGAACATAAAATATAATCAGAAATTTGAAACACATAAACTAGTTCTTAACTGTTTTGATTAATACCATTAATTATTACTATGTAAATATAGTTTTATATTAGAAAGGGTAAAATATAACATACTATATAGGAACCCAAAACTCTTACTCATATTATTACAATATGTTTAAACATATTTATCTGAAAAGTACATCCTAAAGAACATGATGCCTAGTGTCTTTGGAATAATAGGTTCATAATACATCAAAAGGAAACTAAAACATGACATAAAAATTTTATTCTCCATAATGATATACTAAATCCATTTGAGATCCTAAAATAACATAGGATAACCTTGGAAAAACATAAAACAAATGGGTGATCTAAAAATATTAGTAATAGAATAAACATGAAAAATAAAAATAACTTGCGAGTCAAAGGTATAACATGATATCATAAAATAGAAGGCTCATGAGTAATCACATAGAAGAATAATGTATGGAACATGGTATTATAATATTATGGTATCATAGTAAATGTGGAAACAACAAAAAAAACATGACACAAACATGAGTCAAGTCTAACTTCCTAGACAATATCAAATGGAGGAAAAAGTCACATAATAGAATAGTTTTACTCCCTAATCCCATAAATGACATTTTATGAGACTGAAGCATTACCTAATAAATTAGAGTGCTATCTAAAATCACCCATCATAACATGTTCATTATTTAAGTGTGACACATAATGTAAATAAATCATAAAGCATA
Source organism: Viscum album (assembly GCA_963277665.1). Classification (NCBI taxonomy): domain Eukaryota; kingdom Viridiplantae; phylum Streptophyta; class Magnoliopsida; order Santalales; family Viscaceae; genus Viscum; species Viscum album. The sequence continues at coordinate 1,331,377,385 of OY728156.1, forward strand.
ACATAAGAATTACCCAAGGAAAAAAAATGGGAAACATAATCTTATCCCATATCATAATCAAAGGAAATTTCATAATGAAGAAATTTGAGAAATGAATTTAAGGCATGTATTACCCGATCAAAGTAAGGGATAATAAACTTGGTATATATGTGAGATACATATATAAATAATTTAAAATAAATACACAACATAAATGGTTGTATTCATTGATGAAAATTTCATTAAAATTTTATATGGAATATATTATGAGGAAAATTACATTTAACTTTGAAATCAATTATTCCAAATATTAAAATTTTGAAAATATTATAGGAAACATTTTCATTAAAAATAATTGTGGAAACATATAAATTAAACTTCAAATAATTTATTGATCATTATGAAATGTAATTCTATACATTTTGTATAAGTGGAAAATAATTTACTTTCGCACTGTTGTAAAAAGGTTAAAAAGTATATAGTTTGGAAAATGACAAGAATATTCATTCCAAACCATTTTGTAAAAAGTATAAAATGGGTAAATATATCTTTAATAAATCATTTGTAGAATGTAAAAAACATTTTTGAAAACATTTTTAAGTACCAAAGAGAGAAAAATGAAACTATTACTTTAAAGGTTCATGAAAAAACATTATAGAATAAAATGATATTATTTTATTAGATAAAGCTAAAATAATTTCCAATAATTTAAATTCAAGCATAAAAAACTCTATTAAAATGAGATTGAAACATAAAACCTTACCACTTTGGTAAATTTTGAATCATAACTCCCATGAATGAAGTTAATTAATTGGAGAATAAAATATAATAATGTATAAATGATTAATGATATAATATGTAAATGGTTAGTATATACACAATTTAAATGAAATTAGGTGCATACAAGAATATCTGTCTCAAAGAAGGATGTTTTGAGATGAAACCCTTATATCGAGTACAAGATCTATTATGTGTGTATTTTAACTCTTATATAATAAAATTTAAACATTTTTTTATTAATATCCTTTTATAGGTTTAATCCATTATAATTAAACCATTTAATTCATTTATTTTAATGATGTGTTTAATCGCATAATCAGTTATGTCCACGTCCGGTGTTTTGAGGATGCTCAGTTCATAATTTCAAAACCACATCGATGTGTTGTCCATGGTAAAAAGGATCATTTTTAAATCACACCCATAACAATAATCATGAAATAATTATAATTTTTATACATAAATTATAATTTTTTAACCAATCATTAAGGATGGTTGTGAAAAAAGCTACATTACAACCATGAAGACAGTAAACCGTACGTATAGATGAATAACACTATAATTTTTGAAATGTCAGGATTTAAATAAGGTAAGTGTTATTTTATCTTTCCATAATTATAATTATATCATAAGTATTATATTATTTTTTAAATAAACTAACATATACCATTCATGTGATGTGTTAATAAAAATGATTCACATTGCTTTGTGAGGTGGTAGTTCACCATACACACGAATGATGTTATTATTTTAAATGGAGGGTAAGGTAAGAAAGTATATAATATATTAATTTTACAGAATTATTAATATGTATTTAATATCATATATAAAAATTTAATACATAATAATAGATAACTATGTGAGGTGATTATGGAAGAAAAATTACATCGATCTGTAAGGAGGTAGTCCGCAGTACACTTGAATGATGATTTCATTTCTCATTTGACGAAAGTGGAGATGAATTTAGGTTATAAAATTAAAAAAATAAAATATTATTATATGTTAAATAATAAATATTTCATATAATCATGATTTATAAATATTTGAAGGATGTTGAATAAAATATAAAACAAAGGTTCTCGGTTAAGAAAGATACCTCTTCTTCGAACCACCTCTTTAAGATAATACCTAAAACATTTCTAGATTAGATTTATGATCAAACCAAGAATTATAGGATGTGGTAAGGGAATTAATTAAGGTATTAACCCAAAAAATAGGTTTTATAAGTGTTTAAAGGAAATGAGAGGAGGTTCACTTTTATAAGGGAGGAGGAGTGACATTCTTGTAAATACCCAAAACTATTCAATAGCGAGAAGTCAATCTCAAGAAAAGTGCCTCAAAAATTAAACAATAAATAAATTTAAGAGATATAATTCCTATATAAACCTCTAAAATTCAAAATAATCATTTTTAAATATGTTTTATATTTACCTCTTTAGTTTAACCCCCCGGTAAACCGGTTCTAACATTAACCGTGGTAACATATTTTTACTGTTTTTACTATTCATTATAACCAAAACAAAAGTTGAACTTATTATATAATATTAATCATTATGATTCAAAATATGGAATAAAATTTATAAAATTAAATTCATATAAGATATATAATTTAATTTAAAATTAAACCTGCAGATGTGTCGAAAAAAATATTTTTCAGGATTTGCATTTTTTAAGAATAAGATGATATGATAATAACTATATGAAAAGAAATAATAATTAAATTAATTTAAATTAATATATAGAGATATATAATTTATAAATTTAGTTTATTTCATTCCTCATTAAGGTTTATTATTCTTTTCTAAAAATGGAGAAACATTATGAACATTAAAACTATTTTAAAAATTATGTTTTAAGCATAAAAATAAACATATATTAAAATATATTATAAAGATGAATTAAATGTAATTAATTGGATGAAATATAACTAAATAGTACTTATTTTACTTTAAAATCATATTAAAATATTAATGGTACCTTTAAATTACTTAATTTATTAAAAATAAATGACAGTCTTTGTAAGAACTCGACTGTTTCTTTGAGGTATGATTTCTTCTTTTCCTGTTCTATTGGGTTGTTTTTGAGAAAACTGGGGAAATCTCGAAAATAATACTAGAATCTGGGGTTACACTTCATGTAATTCTATAAAAACGCCATTTAGTATGGATTTTTATGAAGGGAATACATGGCGTGTGGGCATGTAGGTGAGAAAGAGAGGAAAATCCAACTACACACCATGTACTACATAGTATATGCCGTGTAGTCATGTCGATAGTTCCTAGAAAGTAATTTAGTGGAAAAAGCCTCCAAATGAATAGTTAAATGATATACACGCCCTATAGAAGGGCTTACATATCGTGTATTTGTGTTTTTTTGTTAAAATGGGAAGTATCCTCTCCATTTAATAGAATTGATATAGGGCTCACCGGGTTGATGAACAAGAAGCACCAAAACTTTGATCCCATCCAGGTTGAGCATATAAACTCTGTTTTGATCAACGTTGGTCTTATTTGATCCCAATCGGTAAGCTCTAAATTACTCTTGAGACATTATTCCTAATTTTTATTCTCGAAGAAGTTATTTAAGGTTGATCATTTACCTTTGTTTCTTAGATCTACTTTGTTCTAGCTTGAATTGGAAGCTGATGATGGATGAGGAGAGTCAAACAAGGACTAGGTAGGTGATATTTTTCCTTTAGATAAATTTTAGGTTGTTTATATGTGCTGTAGTGCCACACACCCATGTTTAGGGTGTTTCTTGGTTGATAATTTGACCCATGTTAATACCTAATGACAGTTAGGTGATTGAATAAATTAATTGAAGCATGATTGAGCTTATTTGGTTTGATTAAGGGACACCCCGTCAGTGTGTTTTCCCTCAGATGACTATTGTTTAGTCGTTTGGCCTAGAATGATAATGGTAATGCCTTTGTTTCCCTTTAAAGGGTTAATTAAAATAAAATTGGTTAATTAAATGTTTTCTATGTGCATATATTTATTAAGGCATTGTGATAGTTTAATTCACATGTTAGTCTTATTATATAAAATTTTCCATGTGTCTTATTAAATGAATAAGCCATTCCATAGTTTAATTAGCATATGTTTCTTAATAAATGAAATGTGCCTATATGATTTAATTACTAAAAACCATGTAATAGTGCAGATTACATGTGTTGTTTATTATGTTAATTTTCCACGTGAGATGTTATTTTGTTGGCCATGTAATAATGTAATTTAAATGTGTTGTTTACTATGCTGAAATGTTGATATACCGGGAATGACCCAGAAACATGCTGAAATTCGTATACATCAGGATTGAACCTGGAACATACTAAAATTATTATACACTAGGCTTGGCCCTGAAACATGCTGAAATACTTATACACTGGGTTTTAGCTTGATACATGCTGAAATGTTGATACATCGGGCTTGTCCCTAATTCTAATATATTATAATTCTTATACAACGGGCTTGTCCCTGAGAAATATTGAAATATAATAGCTTATGACACATCTTCCAAGACAAAGATCAAGTTTGGAATTATTATTCACTTCTTTTGTTTAGATATCATGTTGAGGTATCTGTTGTCCTTACTTTATATAGGGGATTTATGGTCTTAGGCTGGACCCTGAGACTTATATAATTTGACATGTTTGAATTGATTAAATAATATGAAATTAATTAAAATGAACACTAGTGCATGTAGGATTGTTTAATTTTGAGTACTTCCTAGTTTATTGATTTCACTATTTTAAACTGCTTATTACATATAATTAATGACAAATTGGCACCGATATTTAGTGGTTGCCTGCTGGAATTTAGTCTCACACTCTATTTTGTCCATGTTTTGGGACCAAGAAGATTATATTGTTATAGGTTTTGATAAGGGAAAACAACCTTCTACTAGTACTTGACTTGCTTCTTAAGTGCAGGAGAGCATGAGACCAAGATGAGGCTTGCGATGCTTCTGAGTTTTCTTTGGTATTTTCATTCCTTGATTCATGTATTGTATCTGATTACAATGTATTATGTTTTGGATGTTATCTTAGAAATAACATAGTGCATAATATTTTATATGGAATAATGATTGGTATTTATCTTATCAATCTTCAACTGTTTACTTTAGTTTTATGCTGTTTACTGCTTCTACAATAGAATATTATTGCTCCGTTGTGTTACACTCTGCCAATGAGGGCATAGTTTCTAAACTATCGTACCTTAGGGCCCCGTTACTAGTCGGTAACCTCTGAAGTTTGGGTAAATACACTTTAGGACTTTTGGCCAACTGGGTAAGGGTAACCTTTTAGTGGCATCAGAATCTGCGATGTTACATTTTTTTCCACAAATTGGTATATTTCAATATTAACTGAAAAAACATTATTTTCTAAAAAATATCAAATTTTCACAGTAAGTTAATATTAGTATTCTGATTTAAAAAATTCATTTAGTTTTATAAAATTAAATTTCTAAACGTTCCAAAAAATAATAATAATATTTTATCACAAAAATAAATAAAAATAAAATTTTGAAGAAATCATATTTATTTTAAAGAATAAATGAATTTATTAAAAATTGAGCACTTATTTTCCAAAAATTTATTAATTGAGTGTAGAATTTATATCTATTTCAAAATTTATTTAATCATATTAATAATTTATAATTTAATAGATTGGTTATGAAAACCATATTTAAATACTCACGGTTATTTTAGGTTTAGTGTTGGGTGTCACATACACTATCAAACATAGTGTTCTTTTAAAATATCAGGGTGTTACATTCTATCTTTTTAAATAAACTATGTCCATGAAATTTGATCTTTTTCCCAGTAATAAATGGTTTGAATTCAAAAATTCATTTTTAGAAATTCACATTTCCAAAAGGGTTAATAAAAATTCATCATAAAATAGGGAATGCGAAATATGGAGTTCATCTGGAATAACACATGACTAAGTTTCAAAGTAAGAGAAAATTAGTGGGAAGTGAATATATGGTTATAGATAAAAATTGAAAATAATCATGGATAGTGATATAGATCATTGATCATAATAAAGTGAATGATCAAGATAAAGTTAACAACCACAAAACCATAAACCTATGATGAGTTAAAAGACCATTTATTCATTGGATATGAATGTTACAGGATAACATTTTTGTTTCAAGATTTTTTTCCTTGAGTTTAGGTATTATTTTAATATTAATATATAGAAAAAAATATACTTAACTTATATATTTTTTATAAACACAATTTCATCCTTTGGTTATGCTTCAATCACTTTCCACCTCACCTCTTACTCCAAGAAATGAATATACAATATAAATTTTTTTATGCAAGAAGTAGTCAAATTAACTATTAATGGATCATAAGATCCATAAAAGAGTAACAAGATATTACTCTTATCTTTTTTAAAATAAAAAATGGTTGACAGAAAGTAAGATAATACCCAAAGTAAATATAAATATATTAATATACAAAATTCAAAAATAAAACCAAAGGTTTAAGATAGACCATTCCCTAAATAAATATCACTATATACTAAAAAAACTCAATAAAAACAATATAAAATAAGGTTTTAACCTCAAAGTTTATGCCATAACCTTTAACTTACATCTCAAAAAACATAATAACATTCTTCCCAAATAATCATTTATGTTAAACCAAAAGGTTATATATATATATATATATATCAGCCCATTAAAAATTTTCCCAAAAATATCATTATTCACAACAAAATTCTAAAAATTAAAAATAAATTGATCCACTTATATATTTACCAAAATAAACTTAATATTTATTCAAAAAATTGCTTAAGTAAAAACAATGTCATACTAACCAGTACATCATGTAACCAGTACATCATGTAGGCTAGTGGTAGGAACTTCACCGTTATCTCCTTTCTATTATGGGTTTAATTCCCACAAATTTTCTAGATGCGATGGGTTATTTCTTAGTATGAAAGTTTTAATTTTTATAAAACCATATTTATATAATTCACATAAAGTTCCCAAAAATATGACATATATCCACCAAATAACATTAATCATCAAATCATTTTTTAACCACTACGATCTTCTATACAACTTATTTTTCCCATAAAATATACTAATCTTAATTTAATATTATTACCTTAACATCAAAGATAGGATAAAATATAAAGTTTACCAATACCTTTAAACTTATTTCAACAAAATATAAAGAAATTATCCTTCAAATAACGTTTGTACTAAAACCCATACTAAACCTAAGAGTTATATTACCATTAATGCCTCCCAAAATAATCTTAATCGTATTAGACTTCTATAAGATAACACCTAAAAAGGGTTATTTATGAATTTAAAATTATGATCATACTTTTAATTAACAACCCAAGACACCATAGGTTTACCATAGGTCATACATGATTATCATATATTCAAGTCCTTTTTGATCGTTTTTAAAAATTCTCTAGATTTATAAAACATATCCCCTAAGAGTTTCAAACCAAAGGCATGTAAAGGCCTTTTATTGTGCACCAGGTAAAGATCAAGTACAACTCAATACTCGATTTTTGGATTTATTACCCATTGGTAGAATTGTACCAGAGCCATATCTACTTGTAGTATCCAAACATGGATTTAATTTCTTGGAAACCACTCACTTTAAACATCACCAATTCCAAGATATATTCCTATACATATAAATATCCTTATACTGGTATGTAGGGTTCTCAATGAAGTATCCTAGTACTAATCCCAAAAAATAACTATACCTGTCTATGATAACAAATACAGTGACCCATTCCTTTTACCCATATTATTATATGATTTTAAACATAATTATCTAATAAGTACATCCCAAAGATCATGAGGCTTAGTGTCCTTAAAATAAAAAGTTCATAATAAATCAAAAGGAAACTAAAACATGACATCCAAATTTTATTCCCCAAAATGAGATCCTAAATCCATTTTATCTCTAAAAACTTTATAAGATAACCAGGGTCAAACATAAGGGAAGGGGGTGAGCTAAAAATCTATGTAAGGGAATAAACATGGAAAGGAAACATAACATGTGAGTCAAATGTATAACATGAAATCATAAAATAGAAGGATCACGAGTAATCACATGGAATAATAATATAAGGAACATGGTATCATGATATCATTGTAACATAGGAAATGTGGTAGAAACACAAAACATAACAAAAACATGAGTCAAGTCTAACTGCCTAAACAATATCACGAGGATGAAAAAGTCCCATAGTGGATTAGGTTTACTCCATAATCCCATACATGACGTCTAATGAAACTAAAAAAATTACCCAATACATTTTATTTCTATCTAGGAACACCCATAATAACATGTTCATGATTTATGTGTGCCACATAAAATAAATCAATCATAAGGTATAACATAAGAATTTTCCAAGGAAAGAAAATCAGCTGCACAATCTGGTCTCATATCATATTCAAAGGAAATTTCCTAATGATGATATTAGGGAAAGGAACATAAAGAATGTATTACCCCATAAAATTAAGTTATAATAATCTAGGTATATACATGAGATACATATATACATAATTTATATGAAATCCATAATATCAATGTTTGGGATCATTGATGAAAATTTCAATAAAATATAACATGGAATATTTCTTGAGGAAAATTACTTTTTAAATTTGAAATCACTTCTTCAAAATATAAAAATTTCCAAAATATTATAGAAAACATTTTACATCCCTAGATTTAAAAAAGAAAATCTATGTTCTATAATGAACAAAACACCCAACGCTGATCTTATATAAACAAGAAAATATTATTATTTAAATGTGACCATTATAACCAAGCCGTTAAATCAGAGAGAATGAATAATATTAAACAAATTATGAAATATATAATGGTATTACTAATTTATAATTAATTAATTAATTATTTTTAAATAAGAACTTATATTTTTAGTAAAGTCATTTTATTCTTCAAAAAATACCTTTTCTTCAAAAATGTTTTTATTATATTTTATGAGTTATTATTATAATTAATTTATAAAAAATTTAATAAATTAATTTTAAAAAATAAATTTTATTTTGGAATTTATATTGTTAAAAATATATTAGGATTAATTTTTTTATAAATTTCTAAAAGTATATATTTTTCAAGGAATCATGGGAAATATCATTTTTATTTAAAAATTGTATTTTTTAAAAGTTTTTACAATGTAAATTTTTTTTGGATTAGTTTTAAATTTTAGTTAGTTATTTTTTATTTTAAATAATGTAATTATTGTTTTAAAATATATTTTATACATTAATTTACCATAAAAATAATATATATATAAAAGGTCATTTTTTCGAAAAACTATTTTTCGTTACATTTTTCCACTTAAATTTTAAATTAAATTATATGAATTATTTATTTTAAATTTAAAAAAATTGATTTAGTATTTGGAATTAGTGGGTAAAAATTTATTAAATATTTCCCTTTTATCTTTGTAAAATATGAATAGTAATCGTAGTAGTTTTTATTACCACAGTAAAGGGTAAGTGAGGTAATTTTGGTTACAAATAAAATGATAAGAAGTACTATATGACATGAAAACTTAACTAAATACTATTTTGTAAATATATCTTAACCATAATCATACAATGGTTGTATTTATGACTTTCTGTTTCCACTTGGATGAGATTATGACCTTTATTGTATTTTATTTAAAGAAATGTCAAACATTTGACCCTATTCTTTTTATTAAGTGTAATATTTTTAATATGGTGTTATCTAGAGGAAATGTTAAAATATATTTGTTATTTTTAAATAAAATAGAATTATAATCACCATGTTGATCTATTTTTAATTTTTAAGGAAGAAAAAATTACCTTAAATTTAGGAACAATGTTGATTAAATAATTATTCAATTAATAAAACAATCAAATAAATGATATTAAAATATTAGAAATAAATATAATTAGAGAAATTTAAGATTATAAAAATATTATATATATTATAATGAAAAATTTAAGATATAATAAATTAGTTTGTTTTAATTTTACTTGTTGTTTAAATGTTTTGAAATTCAAAATAATGAATAGTATCAAAATTGAAAAAAATAATGTATTATGGGATTAATATTGTATTAAAATATTAAAAAATCATAAAAATATTAAATAAGAATAAATATGATATTATAGGTTCTGAATTCCATCCCCTATTCATTTATAGGCCATTTTGAATCATTTCTCTCAATAATAGTCTTTTAATATTATAATATTTTTTGAAATTCCAAGAGCACCCCTCCCCTCTTTTATAAAAGGGGACCTCTTTTAATCAATAGTTCACACTTAAAAACCCATTTCCAGCATCAAATACCTACCAAAATACTTTTATATGATCCATACCATCATTATATAGGTCTTGGTTAAGGAATAATATCAATCTTTTAGGTCTTAAGATGTTAAGAAAAATAAGTTTTCCAAAGAAAAGGAATAGTTTTTATTTTCATGTTTTTGTTTTATTTCTTCTTCCACATCCGTAAAAACTTATTCAAACATTATAAAATAACAATTCAAGTATAATAAATATAATTAGATTTTATTATGTTAGTGTAATGATCTATATCCTTCTTCACTTATATAAAATGGTAAAAGAATTCATTGTTCGTGTGTACGACAGATTACCACCTCGCGAACCAATGTAATTCATTTTCCATCACCGTCTCTCAAGATAGGATTATAATTTTGGAATTAATGTTTATTTATGATATTAATTAAATATTTATCATTATAATTGAATAATATATCATTTAAATTCTTACATTTCTATTCACTGAAATGTGATAATGTTGTTCATGCGTATGTGTGAACTACCACCTCCATAAAACGATGTGATTCAGTTTTCATCACCCTATCATATGGATTACATATACAAGTATAATTAAATAATTGATATGATAATTAGGATATTATTATCACTATGTAAATATAAAACTATACTTAACTTATTTCCATAATGATCGTTGAAAAATTGAAATGTTAATCATGCACACATACGACCTACCGTCTCTATGATTGCAACATAGTTCATTTTTCACAACCATATTTAATGGATGTATTTAAAAGTATAATTTATGTCTAAAAATTATATTTTTATCATGATTATTATTTTTGATATTGTGGAATACTAAAATCTTTGAAAATAGTCCACAAACCTAATTCATTTTGGACATATAAAAAAATATCATCAAAATATCCAAAGTGAACTTAATTAATTCAGTTATTATATATAAGCTGGTATTAAATAAAATAAAGGAAAAATGAATTTGAAAAAGGTTCTTAAAAAATTATAAAATCAACCTATGTTTATTATTCATAAAGTTAAACAATATACGTGATAAATCAGACTCCTGCTAAAGGACTTTATTTTAAAAACCCTCTTTTCAAGTTCATATCTAAACTATTTTTTTAAAAATTAAATAGGAATGTAGTTTTTTAAAATTATACAACATGAGTGAATTTTCTCTCCATCACGATTATTAAATAATTTAAATTTTACTTTATATGTTTTCATAATTATTTTTAAAGAAAACGATTTCTTTATTATATACACAGTTTTGAAATTTTAAATGTGATTTTTAGAAGAAAAGTTTATTTTGATATATGAAAGTGTTTTTCACACAGGTTTATAAGATTTTTCAAATGTTTTAGTTATTATTTGGTCCTTGGAATTTTTTTGGAAAGGGTTAATACCCATTATAACACACATGTGATCCCATTATAACTTATACAATGGGTGTACCTAGATATCACTCTAATGCATTAGGTTCTCCATAGGTGGAAGTTGATTGTAAGGTTATATAATTTGTAAGAGTGATTGTAAGAGTGATATATAAATGATATACCAAGGAACCTAAGAGAATTTTCTATGCTTGATAATGAGTTTTCATGGAAATATTTTTATTTAAAAATGTAATAATGTTATCTTAAAAGGGAGAAAATGAATCTATTTTCATATGAAAAGGTATGTTTTTTAAGAAATGGTTTTCATTGGTTTTCATGTTTTTCACTAGACAAATGTATTTATTATTTTTTTCCATTACTAGGAATTTTTTGGTAACCCCATGTTTTAATTTATTTTTCACAAGGTTTAAGGATTGTTAAGATAAAATAATAAATCAAGATGAAAGCTGTGAATATTTTTCATGAAAATAAGTCATGTTTTATTTTAAAGTTTTATATTGTAGAAAAAATAGAAAATGAGTTATAAGTTTCCAATTTGTATGCTTGTATGTTATTATATATGAGTTATGAATTAAATATATAAAACTCTAAACCTAAAATATCATTATAAATTAAACAATACGAATTCCAGTTTAAAGACACTTGATTATGTGATGTTTAATGATGAGTCCTTATAGTTGGTATCCGATGAGATTTTAGAAAACTTTAGAGATTAATATATTTTTATTGTGAGGTATTCTTAAGAGTTATGGATATAATAAGGGGTTTCTAACTTTAATGTTGATAATAAGTTTAATGTCTTTGAAAACACTTTTCAGGATTTAAGTTATGAAATTTTAAGGTGACTAATGGTATTTTTTGAGAAATTTATCATTAAGGTAATAATGGATTATTATATTTTGGAATAAAAATTCAAAAGTATGAGATTTTATTTGAGTTTAAAACTTTTTTTAATGATGAATATATTAAGGTTATTTTGATGATTTCATAACATTTTTGAGAACTTCATAAGGATTATATTAATATAGTTTTATAAAAAAACAACACAAAGGTTGGGAGAAAACCTGTCACATCCAACATGGACATGAGGTTTGAACCCAGAACCGAATGGAGATATGGATGCATTATCTACCACTATCCTACATGAATTTATAGTTAGTATAAAGTTTTATTTTTATTTAAATGATATAATAGATAAAATTTATGTTTATTTTGGGAATATATGTTTTATCGAATAGATAACCATGATATTAGAAAATGATTTGGTGTGAAGTGATTTATATTATTTCAAAAGATGCTCCCTATTTTGGGAACCCTACATGATTAATGTAAATAGAATACTATGTGATTTTATTTGAGTAATAAAGTTTAAATTATATTTAAAAATCATATATGATTTTATTGAGGATTTATGATGATTCATATTTTTTATTAAAATGATTTGAATATCTTGAAGATTATGTGATTTAGGAAATTACATTTTTGGTATAAGACATTAAGAGTGATTGATGTTATTTAGAGATAAATGATAATAGTAATCTTGGAAAATTACATGAACAAATAATTTTTCTTTTTGGGTTTCAATATTAGTTGAGAATATTTTTGAGTAATTTTAAGGATAGTTTTTTATTGAATGATCTATGTTGAACTTTGGGAATTAATGTTGAAATTTAGAGATTAAAGCAGTTTTTCATCATATAAAGGTTTATTCATTTTAGATAATTATATTATCTCATACTTACCATTTTGGTTTTGGATAATTCCTAAATCTAGGAGGAATATGTAGTTATTATTTTTTGTATTTCTTGATCTATATAAGTTTATTCTGATGCTTTAGGCATGGAAAATTAATCTTTAATACTCATTTTTTAGATAAAAATATATGGTTATGCTGGAAATTGATTAAAGGATAAAATTATACTTTTAAAATAATTATATGTCCCTATGTTCTTAGTATATATGGAAATGAAATTCATCAACTCTAGGAAAAGGATTCTCAAATAAAAATGTTATACATTTACCTTTCCTACCAAGAAGTTAATGACCATTTAACCCATCACAGATTTATGATTTTGTGATGGTTGAATTTCTCATGACCAGGTTCTATATCGCTCTATATCAGTCCTTGGGAGTTATTTTTCTATTTCATATCCTTTTTTTACTTCCCACTTATGTTCTATTATATATAAAATAAGTAAGTGTTACTCTAGATGACATTCACACTTCTGATTTATCTCTTTTTCAAGTGGAAGCTTTATTAATCCTTTTTACAATGTGAGATTTCAACAAAGATATTTTGAAAAGTTAAAAAACTTATTACCAAGCCTGAGTTTAAATTGTGGGTATGAAATTTATTAAGGGGTTGGGTGGAGAATTTAAAACACCTAGTTTCAAAAAAGGAAAATATATATTTGATAGCGTAAAAAATATGCCACATTGAGATTAAATGAATAAGTAAATATTATTATTTAAATGTGACCATTATAACCAAGACGTTAAATTAGAGGTAATGGATAATATTAACCAAATTATAAAATATTCAACAGAACTAATCATTTCTAATGTATTAATTAAATCTTTTTAAATAAGTACTAGTTTTTAGTAAAGTCATCTTATTCTTTAAAAAATACGTTTTCTTCAAAAATATTATTTATTTATTTTTATGCATTAATATTATTAAAAATTTATTAAAGTTTTAGAAAATTTATTTTAAAAATTGAATTTAATATTTGAATTTATCATGTGAAATTTATCTTAGAATAATTTTTTTAGAATTTTCTAAAAATATTGATTTTTTCAGGGAATAGTGAAGTTACTTATTTTTATGGAAGTATGTATTTTATTTTAAAGTTTTTATATGGTAAAATTATGTTTTGGATTAGTTTTAAATTTTATTTAGTTCATATTGTTTTAGAATAATCCAATTAATATTTTTAATATGGATTTTATACTTGAATTTAGTATAAAAATATTTTTTAATTAAAAAGAAATTTTTTCCCAAAAACTATTTTTCATTACATTTTTGCTATTTAATTTTAAATTAAATTACAAAAATTATGTGTTTTGAAATTTTAAAAATATATTATATATTCATAATTAGTGGGTTCAAATTTATTAAATATTTCCCTTTTATTTTTGGACAATATGAATAGTAACTATAGTAATTTTTATAAAATGATAAAGGGTAAATGAATAATTTAGGTTAAAAATAAAATAACAGGAACTATAAAATGAGAAAAAATAAATCTTACTGGATGAGTATAAATTGAACCTAATCATCCAATAGTTAAATTTAGGAACTTTTGGGTCTACTTTTATGCGATTATGACCATTATAGTATTTTATTTAAAGATATTTCAAACATGTCACACTCTTATTTTTATTAAATGTTCTATTTTTAGTACAGTGTTATCCAGTGGATGTGTTATACTATAAATATTATTTTTAAATCTAAAATAATTATATTCACCATGGTAATTTATATTTAATTTTTAAGGAAAAAACAATTACCTTAAATAATTGCACAACAATGATATATTATTTATTCAATTAATGAAAAACAAAAAGAAATGATATTAAACTTATTAAAATAAATATAATTTGACATATTTAAAGAGATTCAATAATTATCTAGATTACCATGAATTTTTTAGTATATAATTAAATAGTTATTTTTAATTTTACTTGTTGTTTTTATGTTTTTAAAGTCAAAGTAATGAATAGAATCAAAATTGAAAATAATGATTTGTCATGGGATTAATATTTTGTTAAAATATTTTAAAAACGTAAAAATCTTAAATAATTACAAGTTGGATAATATATAGTATAAAATTTCATCCTATAAGAATTTATAGTGCATTTTTAATAATTTGGATCTATAATAGTTTGACGTCTTAGACTTGGATGCCACTTAGAGGTTCCCTGAGCCCGATTTGCCACATGGCCTCTAGAGAATCTCCCCAAATGACAGAGACTAACAACTAGTAGCGAGGGATTGGGGTATGTCTGTGGGGAGAATATTCCATCATTTCCAAAGTGAATCAATATGGATCAGTTTAATATAACATATAAAACATGAGATAAGTACGAGAAGCAATATAAATAAATAGAAGCCACAATAAAAGTAGAATCTAGTAATAATCTACTAAACAACTGATCAAAATATACAACAAATGATGATGATATGGAATGTCACTATAAATCTAGAAAACATGGATAAAATCAGATGATAATCATGCTATAAAAAATTTTCAACAAGAAACCAAAAAATATTCCAAGCATCTCGAGCTTCAGCTTGGTTATCTGCTACCAAATCCATCTTAAGTAATCAAGAAATCAAGTTTCTAAAGCCAGACACTTCCCTTTTTCAACACCTATATACATTTAGTCCGCCGAGGTACCAATGGTGCTTGGATAGGGTGTGAGATAAAGCTCAATAGTCCACTACTAATGGTGTCTATAACATCATGTCCATGTAATATAAACTAAAATACTATGCAATAATTCATATATAAAAGTCTTTTAGTACTGTAATGTAAATACCCAAGTACCTCCTTCAACCCTCAAATGGAGTTTGAACATGTAACTAGATCATTAATTAATTATGTTCTAGTTTATATATTTATGTCACATGAGGCATAGCCAACACTAACCTCACATTGTGATAGTAATAGTGAAGGTTCCATGATTTCACAAGGAAATCCATAGTGTTATTAATTATAAAGGGGCTCTAAGGTAATAACCATGGTAACCTAGACCTTAATGGTCTTGAACTTAGTAGTAACTATAGACTAGCTATAGAGGTATGAGTGTAATCCAAGGAGCATCATCTAAGACATTCAATAATAAAATGATCTAACAGAGTCCAAGGAAACCATCCAAGGTAAAATGGGATAAGGTATTTCTAGTCCTGATGATATAACTGAGGTACCATGTGTCCATAGAAGCCATGATGAATCTAAGGAGTGTATCCATGGAATTTTGAATCGTAAAGGATGGATCCTACAATGTCATAATGAGCATCCACTGATAGATGAGGTTTAAGTTCCAAGGCTGGTCTCGAACAATGGAACCAACAATGTTGAATTGAAATTTCATCCTCAAGTTCTCAAGTAATTCCCTTGGGAATCCAAGGTGGGCTCGAGTAAAACCACTTCCTATAATTTTTTCAAGGTCCATATACATAATTGTAAAAATTAAAATTGTTTCACTTAATAATTAAGGCCAAGTTATAGTCAATCCATTTAATTTGTCATAGGGTTCAATCCATTTCCTTTCATTAGTTTGACAAGTTCAATAGAGCATGAAACCATTTCTAAATCCATATAGGTCATAGTAATTTCACTCAGTTCATTCTGCTACCTTCCACCATAAGTGGAAAGGGGTGATACTAAATGAAACCAAACATTCATTTCCATTAAATTTGGAAAATTCATAAATATACATTATACATTCCAAGTCATATTTAAGTTTGATTAATCATGTTCAAGCACTTACCTTAGGAAGGTCAAGTATGGTTTAACATGGTACTAAACGTCGAACAATTATCTATATATTTAATATAAGTAGACTTACCATTATATTGGTCAAGCTCAAGCACACTCGAATGGTGGCTCAAAGGATTCAAACCACTAAAAACCCAAATATTGAAAATCACCATACATGGGGTTATTGAGGCTATGGATGTAACCAAAAAATATGAATAACATATATAGCATGGGTTATATAACTTGATCTTAATAACTATAATCAAGAAATATAAATTTAACAAACGATACCCGATGAAATCGAAATGACGACACGAAAAATTCCAAAATGACAAAACTAAATGGATGGGTTATTGACCACCTAAAACATCCTCATACGAATCTCCTCATACAGAATCATCCTATAATTCATCCTTTTATTGGAGTAGATATGAATAATGGATCAATTACCTAAAATTAAAGCATATGAGCCTGCATCTAAATAGCATCATTGATATGAAGAAGAACACTGAATGATTAAAAAGGAATTAAGAATATACCAGTACAGATCCAATGAGATGAACAATGTTTGATTAGGACTCTGGATGAAAAATAGATATCAAATCCTAGTTTAGGATTCAAAAATCTCAAAAAGGGAGAAATTGGAGGGGGATATCTACTAGAAAACAAAAATATAAGAACAATTGTTTAAAATAGATCATTAAGGGAAAAATGTCTTTTCACCAAAAATTAATCTTTACATAGTTTTGATTCATGGTTTGAAAAACCATGCACCAACCATGCATGGTCTAATATAGGGAAGGGGAACCCACATGTTTAGGCTGCACGGTTAGGGAAACAGTGTGCCAACCATTCAAAATTCCACTATCAAAATTGTAGACATTTTAACATGGACGTGTGGCCCACGTCACACAGTTAGATAAAACTGTGTGCCGACTACTTATTACTACCCATCCTCGCATGATTAAAATTAATAGTGCATCCTACCTTTCATGATTTATTGTAACTATTTGATAGGCCATTCTCTCTCAAAAATCCATTTTCTAGGCTTCAAATAACTTCCAGACACTCCTATGACCTTCACTAACTCATTAGGCATCCAATTTAGGTACATAAAATAAAATTACACAAAAATATAAACCATCCATACATGAGTGAAAAACCGAGTTCTTACAGTCTTACCCCTTTAAAGGAACTCGTCCCTAAGTTCACCTTCTAAGGGAGGTAAAACAATTTCTGAGAATAACTCTCGCCAATGGGAATGTACGTCAGCTGCTCGCTCCCACGTCTGGTTCTATACATAGCCATGATACCATAGAAATTATACTAAAGGGGAAAACCGACCATGGAGATCCTTCGTTCTTTGGTCAACGATGCATATATGATACTCCTCAAATGAAAAATCAGCATCTAGCTCCAGTTCCTATGAATAAAAAGTATGAGATGGGTTGGCATGATACTAGTAAATTTTTGAAATGTGGAAGATTTTGTGCATGTAATGGTACCTATAAGGTAATAATAACTAATAGGATACTAACCAGACTCTCCCCAAAATCACAAATATACTAAAAATGCATGGTGATAACTTCCCTTGCCTCTGTAACTGTCTATACCCTAACCTGGGTGATACTCACAGGAAAACATGATCCCAGACCTCAAACTCTAGAGTTCATCAATTATGATAGAAAAAGTTTTATATATACAATGAGTAGTATACATGCACTTCTTGATAAGCTAAACCTGCTCCTAAGTCTCTTATACGAGAAGAGGACCTAGTGTTACAACATCTCTTACCTCTAGCCAGCACAAGGGTAAACAAAATGACTTTCTTTTTAAGTCCTTAAAAGGATCCATCTGAATTATCACATGGAAGATATTATTATATGAGAACTCAGTGGGAGGGATATTCTTCTCCCAAGAACCACTAAAATTAATGAAACATGATTGAATCATGTCCATTGACACTTATATCATCTGTTATGATTATCGATCATTCAATGGGTTAAAGGTCGTTCTCCTAAGTATATGTGTACCCATATCCTTTTTCAATCCCTACCAGAACCATGATGTGAAATGAGTGTTCCTATATGAAATGATAGTGGGAGGGACCCTGTTTAGTTGAATTATCTCACAAATATACAATCTTCCCAGCTCATCAACTGATAAAGTCTCCTAGATAGGATTGAAGTGGGCTACTTTCTTTAGTCTATCAACGAAAACCCATTCAATTTCACTACCTCTAGGAGACCTAGGTAAAACAACTACAAAGTTCATGGAAACATCTTCCCATTTCCATTCAAGGACTGAGAGAAGCTGTTACAATCCTTCATGTCTATGGTGCTCTACCTTCACTTTCCAAAAGGTGGAACACCTAGTGATAACGCCTGCTATCTGAAGTTTTATCCTAGGCCACCAATACTGGTGTCACATGTCTTAATACATTTTAAATATTCCTAGATGAAATTCTCGTTGAGAAGTATGGGAATCTTATATAAAATCTTCTATCATATCCATTATAACCTAAATGCATCCATGAATATGTAGGATTTTATCTCTGTCCACAGATCAATCCACAAGTGGGTCAGCTCTTCAAATACTCTCAGGGAGAACCAATCCCTCAGGAACTGAAAATTTATTACTCTTCACCTTCTCATGGAAGGAACAAGAAAAAGTCAAGGCTTATAGGTATGACTGCTCATTACTTTCATTAAAATTTATATGTAACTCAGAAAATAGGGCCATCAATTCCCATTCGTCATTGTCTTCCCATATATCTTGTGCCTCAATTTTCCAACTCAGAACATCTGCTACCCCATTTCCTTTTACAGGCATATAGAAAAGATCTAAATCGAAGTACTAAAGATATTTTACACATATTATCTATCTTATATTCAAGTCATGATGTTCAAAGATATATATGGGGCACTTATAGTTCATATACACCATAAAGTACTTACCCAAGAGATAGTGTCTCCAGCAATGTAAGGCATGAACAACTACTGCTAGATCAAGGTCGTACATTGAGTAATTTCTATCATGAGGCCTCAAATGTGGAGATCCATACAAAAATACTCTATCCTTCTATATTATAAATTCTCCTATGATAATACCAGATACATCACAAAACAAGGTATATCCTACACTAAGATCTGGAAGAATCAGAATATGTGCCGAGACAATCATCCCTTTAAAATTTTTAATGGATTTCTCACACACTTCTAACCAAAATAACATAACACCTTTCATTTTTAGACTAGTAATAAGTGAAAAAAGGTGTGATAAGTCCTGTATAAAACTCCTATAATAACCATCCATCCATAAGAAACTCCATATATCAAACATATTATTAGCATGCTCCCAGGAAATCACAACACTAACTTTATCTCGGTTAATAGATACTCATGATTCTGAAATAATATAACCCAAGAAGTGAACATTATCAATATGAAAGTGGAACTTAGAAAGATTAGCATAAAACTGATGCTCTCTAAGTGTGATCATAATGAACTCAAGATTCTTTTTTTGGCCTCTATGAGTATGAGAGTACACCAAGATGCCATGAAAAAATAATATGACAATGGAATCTAGATAGGGGTGGAACAACCTATTCACTAGACCCATGAAAATGGAGGGAACCTTTTTTAAGACCTAATGGCATAATGAGGTATTTATATAGACCATAAATGCCATGAAAAGTTCTATATGGTATGTCTGATGTCTTAACTAACAGTTGATGATAGCCTGATACCAGGAAAATATTAGAGAAGACCCTAGATCCTCAGATTTAGTTAAAGAGATCATCTATTTAAGGCTGTTGTTACCATTTCTTTATTGAAATCTATTTCAACCATATGTAAACTAAGAATAGATGTAGGGTCATATCCGACTTCTTAGAGAAAGTATGGGTGAAACCTAAGAGGAAGTACTAGGATATATAAAAAATCTACCCTCTAAGTCCTCTAAATTCTTCTTGAGCTCCTGGAGCACAGTAGGTTCCATCTTATACAGATGAATGTACATTGGAACTTCTCCCAGAAAAATATTAATCATAATATCTACCTATATATTAGGAGGTAAGACCAAAAAGTCATTGGTAAAGATATCCCTGTAATTATCTACTATTTGAGGGAATTCAACCTAAAGTAAACACTGATCCTTTATTGGGGAAAAAATCCCTCAAGGTATCATTGAAGCATTTTTGAGGTGATTGTGTTTGTTGAAAAAGTGGGCCTCCCTATTGTGTTTGTTAACAAAGAAGACCACGATGATCAATTTGTTGAAATAGGGGGTTTACATGGTGAGTTGTTGAGTTTAAGAGATGTTTTTGAAAATCCTTTATTGGAAGAAGAACCTCAATAATGGAATGGAAGATCTGAAGGTGGTACAAAAAGCAAAAATACAAGATGGCATTGTTTTCCAGTGTTCTCCAAATTTTTGGGCCTTAAAATCGACAAATGGAGAAAACTGTTTTTGGAAAAGGGACTTGCGCACCAGTGTATTAGAGGATTGTAAACTTGAGAACCATATGTTTTTCAAGATCATAACATCATAATACGAAAAAAGAGGAGCTTCCATGTTTTGGTTTGGGTGCTCAAGGTGACCAGGGCGACTGGACTTGCTCTATGGGAGAAGACTCATGCGCCAGCACTCAGGGTGCCCAAAATGCCTAAAAATAGAGGTCAACCCCTCCACATTTTTCACGGAGTTCAACACTTAGAGAAAATTAGATTTCAAGTGACACAGGTTGTTTGGGTGTGCAAGTGGTGGTGTGGGCACATGAGTATAAGGTTATTCAGAAGTTGCGTGCCATTTGATAGTTGCACACCAATATTGGTTTGGGAATAAAAGGGATTGAGTCGCCCAAGTTTTTAGTTGGTAAAGGGAGTGTCACACAAATGGTTAGGTGACACTTGCACATCAAGAATTAGAGAAGCACGCCAAAGCATAGAGAAGCATGCCAGGCATAAAGAAGCGTGCCAGTCAATCTAGTGTTTCACAAAAGTTGGAAGATTGCCTAGTACACCTGTGGTAAAGTTGTATTCATCATTGAATTAAAGTGGAACTTCAACATAGCATCTACATACAGATAAATATGCATTCATTTCTGATAATGATGGGACCGAAAAGTGTTTAAACTGTTAGTGGATATTTTAAAGAAGCAGTGACCACATTTCAGTTGAGAGAGTAGTGAGATTTCATATTGTGAGTGGTTGTAAACCAGGAGGGATAACGAGTCCACTAAGAACATTGTAAACAATAGTGTGCTTTTAGTGGATTTGGTACATTGACACATCGCTGGTGTATTCTCCTTGGACGTAGGCTAGTGAGGGCGAACCAAGTAAAAATTGATTTATCATGTACATGATTTAATTTCTATTTATACTTTGTTATAGGAAAGAGGGAGAAGAGAGTTTTTCTTAACAAAAAAACAAGATTAATAGGGGTAGTTGTTTTAATCTATCATACCCTGATTTAACCCCCTCTTAGGGTATCTAACGTAGTGGACCTAACATCCTCCATGAAGAGATAGGAAATTTGGGCGGTCACTCCACCAAGACCACGATTCTCTAATCTAGTTCTTCTAGGCTAGACATCCCACTCACCCTTATGTAGATAACTACTACCTTCTATAGATGTAAATGATACCCTTTGGTGATTGCAGTCTATAAAGGCATGATACATAACCATCCAATCCATCTCAAGAATCACATCGAATCCCATCATCTCGAGAACAAATAGGTCCCACAAGAAAGGGTAACTTCCTACCTCAAGGGGATAGTCCCTACATTAGTGTATTCTCTCTAACCATACTCCCAATGATGTATATAGGGTCATTACACCGCAGTAATATTCCATTTATAGTTTGAGACTTTCCATGATAGATAAGGAGATGAAAGAGTGTGAAGCACATATATTAATTAAATAAGATACTATAATTAAGGCTACTAGAATAATACTTTATACTATATATGGTCTGACATATTTATCATGAAATTAACCCAATCCAGTTCCTTTTGAACCACTTGGACTACCATGATCAAAACCGCTCTGTTGGTGCTATTGATGATCCGAAGTTTGGATACCACAACCATGAACTCCTCCTCGGCCATTCCTGTCGATGATACTCCAAATCCCTACTTGATATTGTATAAAAAAACCTACCCCTAATGGGGAAGATGGTTCATATCCCATTACACTAGAATCTTATAGAAAGGTATAAAATAATCTATGAAGATACCCCATACAACCTCAATCTCAGTAATCTAGAAGGTCTCTATCACACTGAGGCTTCAGATACCCCTATCATCCACATTGGTGAAACACAATAGAGATACCAGTACAGGTACTCTGTATACCACTTACCCGAAGATAAACCTCTAATGATGGATTTCTACTACCATAAGAACTAATATCTTTCCTTGGAACTGATCCTCTATTCCTGGTATTGTTTCCATCCCTTAGGCTTCATTTAGTGATAAGATCCTGATTAACTATTTTAGGAAAATTTGGTTGGTGAAATACATTCACCTATGTACAGATGGCGTACGTGATCCCATCCTCGTAGCATCTAGTATGTGAAATCTAATCACTAGCTAGAAGTTGTGAAAAGTGGTGTAACACAAGGAAATAAACTGAATACTCTATAAATAACATAGAAACGTGCTCATGATGCATGAAATCTCTAGATATGTAAGATATCAGCATCTGAGGAAAGAACTAATCATAAAAGGCATTCTAGAAATAATCCCATACCATTCCTTGATGATGACCATCCTGGGAAATCACATTCCACTAGTGCTTTGCCGAATCATGCAGCATGTATACAACAAGATTGACCCTCCACTATGGAGGCATCTCCAGATGATCAATGATAAACATGGTAGTCTCCTTACAAGACTCAGTAACCTATGGAATTCCATCCCTTGAAAAGGTATAAGGATGATGCTATAGGAACTCACAAGTTAGATCATCCATCATAGGTGCAAACAATAGATCATCATGCGTTAACTACTTCAGACATAGGAAACTATGAAGAACTTGAGTGTAAGTTGCCAAATTAGGTACAACAGGTGATGCCTCAAGTAGAAATCATGGAGGTAATAATGGAAGATCAGGTCCCACCACATCTAGATCATGGTCGTCCCCACACTCTCATCACAAAACATGAGGACATTATGGCCTCATTTGTAACACCCCAAGCTTCTACGGTACGCTTCTCTTTGAATAATGTGATAGCGTGTGTTGTACGCAACACCGAGTTCTAACACACCATAACTAATCAAACTAGCTGTTATGAATAGTAACACCTACTTTTTGAAATTATATATATTTTATATTTTAAAATGGACTTCATTTTTGGATTCGGAATATCGAATTTAGCCTAAGGTGAAATTTTGGTACTTTTCGGATAACTTTTATATTTTGATGAATAGTGAAAATTACTAAGTTTTAATTAAAAACAACTTTTTTAATCAAAATAATTAATAGTGATAAATTATGAATTTGAGTGGGTTTAAAGTATATTTAGAATATATTTTTACCATTTAATATAATGTTGGTCATTGGACATAATTTTACAATTAAACTGAACATAAACGAGTGTCAATCTTTTGATAGTTATTATCTCTTAAAAACACGCTTTTTGTTTTGACAGCGGGAATTAATTTTAAATTAATTTCTGCCACTTCTGTGTTTTGAATTTAGGAAAATGGATTCCATATTTGGAATCAGGATGTTCAAATTGTGTAAATAGGTAACTTTTATTTTTAGACATTTTGAATAATTACTGCGGTAAATATTTTATTTACCATGGTTAAGGGTAAATCCGGTAAATAAGGGTTAAACAAATAATATTATAATAATACTAAATTACCCTAAAACGTGTCTTAACTCTATTGGTTGATACATGGTCGACCATGGGAATCTTTGGGTCTATTTTGGGACCCCATGGATCCACTTGTAAGTGATAATGACACTTTATTTTAATTAAGTCAAAATGAATACAAAAATGACACAAGCATATATCTTTTAGAAAAACAATTGTTACATATGGTTATATATGTTGGATTTTAAATTATAAATATTCATTAGAAATCTAAAAAGATTTCCTACATAATGATATTTTATTTATAATTTTTAGACATTAAATAATTTATTTTATTTATGACACAATGATGATGCAGTAATTACTATAATAGTGAAAAATTAAAATAATTGATATTATAAATACCCAAATAAATATAATATGAAACTTTTAATGAATTAAACTAATTTTCTAGGATAATATGATATATTAGGATTGATTTAATTGACTTTGTTCGAAGTAATCAATCTGTTATGAGTTTCACAAAAATCAACTATTGAATAGTGTCAAAATTGACATAAAAGAGTTCTTAAAACAAATATTATATTATTAATTGATATTAAATTTCTAAAAATCTAAGGTTCGGCCAAGAGACTTATATCATGATAGGTTCATCATTAATGTACCACTTGGGGGTCGCTTGGATGTATATAGTAAGTTTATTAACCATATTATATAAAAATACAAAGAGACATTGTAAAAGTGAAACTAATTAACTTAGAGTTAATACTTAAAGATAAGGTTAATATAAGTACCCAAACCTGTATAAATTCTATTGGTTGAGTGGTTTTAGACCTATACCCACCTTAAACTTTTAATAATAATCTTTAGAGCCATTAGAAACCGAATATGAATTTATTATAAATTAATATTTCTAGCTTTTCCAAAGGTGCCCCTCACCCCTCTTATAAAAGGGCACTCCTCCTTCTCATTTCTTAACACAATCAAAGCCTTTTGGTTCGGCCAAACTCTGCCCAAATACTCTCCCAACATCCCTCACTACAACCTAGAGGCCTTAGTTTGATCAGAAAGCCAACCTAAGGATCCCTTTTGATCAAATCAAAAGGAAGAACCCGAAGAAGAGGTAATGATTTCACCACCCTTTTCCAAATTCATTTCTTCTTCCACTTCCTCTTTGTTTGTTCTTACCATTCTAAAATAATAACTCCAGTATCTTACATATACTGTGATGTTATTATAAATATGTTACAACCATATTCAGTATTCTATCCACCCTTTGAATAACATGTCACCATACGTGCGTACGTACGGCTTACCGTCTCCACGTCGTGGTGTAATTGTTATTCAATATAATATTATTTGGATGGGTATAATAATGATGTGTAACTCATGTAAATAATAAATATAACATGTTAATGATTCTGTATATATGATATACCATCCATTTATATATTATTTTAATATCAAAAGAATGATATTGTCGCACGTGCGTACGTACGGACTACCGTCTCCACGAACGCGATGAGATTCATTCTCCATCGTATCCATTCAAGTATAATTATCATTTGATGATTTAAAAATGATGTTTAAGGACTGGATATCATTCTGGATATGAATAAGATACAACAACCATGTCTTACGTAACAAAACATATAAAAGAAAACAAGTAAGTTAACACCCGATATAATGATAATACTAAGATATTATTATCAAATCAATATTAAAAGATCATATATGATATCATATTAATATATATGATTCTTGTATAATTTAATAACAACTATTTCACCATTATACAGGAGGTTAACCTACCCCAACCAAGGAAAAGTACAAGGTAAGGGGTTTTCATCTCACTCCTTATTTCCGTGAGATTCATGCCATATTGCCACCATCACCTTTTGTGTGGTGTATGTACTGCCCATAATTATATTCTTTGTGTAATACACTCTAATTTATGTGTATTTACATATTAATTGTATGATACCTCTTTTATGGGTTGTATGTTTCATAATTTACCAAATTGGTAAGGGTTTACTTTACAACCTCTTCATTATCCAAGGTTGTTTATACGTAATAATCTACTGGGATCTCTTTATCATCCACATCCATGTTTCTTAAAAATGCATTTCAAAACATTTTTACTATTTACTAGAATATGAGTTAAAGTCATTTATACCCTTTTTGACTTTTATAAGTGGTTTATAAAGGAATATTTCGGTCGTTTTCAAAACAAGGTCCTTTTTAACCTTTTCGACAGAATTAAGGTAAGAATGTTTTTTTAACTTATACGGCGGGTGCGGCTATTTTCCGCCATTATAAAATCTTCAAAGCTTCCCTTACAAGCTTATAAGAATATTTTCAAAGAAAATGTTTTATTTTATATGGATCTTAAATTATTTCAAAATAAAAGGAGATATTTCTTTAAAAAGAATTTTGATTTCATCTATGTCAACATCCTTTGATGGATTTTAAGATTATTTGAAGTTGATTTATTATGATACAAAACTTATATATTGTATTGAAGGTTTTGTGATATGTTTGACTGTGGATGTGCTATTTTTATACCATTCATAGTTTATGGTGAAAGTATTGACATTTCGTATGCTAGTTTTAATACGAATGTTTATGTTATGTTTAAACCTTTTCATATGGGAATGCATTGGACTTAATATGTGACGGGTGGAGCCCGCTATAGCTCCTCGATGCATCGGTAGGTCTCATGAGACAAACTAGTGTCTTGGCACAAGGCCTTGACAAAATCTTATTTGTAGTCTTGGCACGAGGCCTTGGCTATGTGGTTATGATAGTCTGGCATTATGCATTCCAACATTATGAAAGTGGTTATTGATTTTTGCATGTGATTATTCGATTAGTAGAATATCCATGTGAATAAGTAAATGGAATTATTTCATTTTATTTATGCCATACCATGTTGAAAGTTCATATTTAAAAGGCTTTTGTTTTAGTTATACATTGCCTTAAATGTTTATTCTTATTTATGAAAGTTTCTGCTATATTGTTATCCTTACTGGGCATTTGAGCTCACCCCTTTTCTATGTTTTATTTTTCCCAGGAAGTGAAGATGTAAGTTATGAATGACCTGCAGGGATATTATGAGGGGATTATAGTGTGGACTGTGGAAACATTATGTTGTTGTAGTAGTTTTTCATTTTATGATGTAATGTAAAACTTATGAATATATATAGTGTTTCCAAGGCTACTAAACCAATCGGTCTTTCGAGATTTGATCTTTCTTGTGATCATGCCAATGTTATGTAATAATGCCCCGACTCTGGGTAGCTGGGGTCGGGGCGTTACATCATTGGTCTACAATTTTGAAGCACACTCTTTTGAACAGCCGAGAAGAATGAATATAGTAACACTAGAAGAATCTATACATAATCAAGGTCGTAGTAACCATGGTATAATACCCCAAATACCATCTTAGAAGGCTATGTATCAGTAAGTGATCAAGTATAAGTTATAGGGGTTCTAGTAGATGAAGTGTCAACTATACCTTGCCTCATCATTTTCTAGAAACCATTTCATTTATTTTATATTTAATTCCTAGGTTAAATAATTTACCTTTAATATACATGAAAAAGTGGGATAAGGATGTAAAACCATTTCATTTTAGAATCCATTTTCACTTTTACATTTTATATTTTCTTATTTCCATATGTAACAGTTAATTTAAAATGGATAACCATTTCTATTGAATTAGGGTCCATACACCTGATCACTATAAATGAAACCCATTTTATTTTAATCTAATGGCTTGAATATGTAAATTACTAATTATAACGCATGAGGGCCCATAAAACCTCATAAATTGAAACCAACATCCACTCAATTGGATCCAAGGAAAATCACAGTAATAACATAACCACCAAAACATCACTCAAAAATTAGAAGAAAATCAAGAAATAAAAGCATTTAAATACACCTATATAGCATGGAAATATGTATGAAATGAAAATTATAGGTGCCTATGATGATTCATATAGAAATGAACCTTTCCCACATATCATCGAGTCAATGATGGAATGAAATTATCAATTAGAAGAATAATCAATAGCACCACATAACATATGAGTCATCCAACGGTGAAATTAAATCAATTGTAATAGGAAAAATAGAACAAAAATTTTAATTTAGGAAACTCAGTATTTACCCCAAACAAGGGTTCATGATGCAAATAACGACTTATAACTAAGTTCCATGAATTCTTAATCTACTGACTATTGTCTCCAGATAGTAAAGAAATAAATGAATCATATGATACCATGTTTTGATATCCTAGACCCAGATTCCACTTATAGGTGCCTGGTTAGCCACATGGCATCAAGTATATCTCCCTAAATGCTAGAGGCTACCGACTAGCAGTGAGGGACCAAGGTGTGTCTCTAGGTAGACTATTCCCACATTAACAGATTGAATTACAATGGATCAATATAATATAACATATAAAATATGAGATAAGTAATAGAAACAATATAAGTAAACATAATCCACTAAAGAAGAATATAAAAGTTATAAAATACTGAAAAACTGATCAAAATATACAACAACTGATGATGATATGCCATATAACTATAAAGATAAAAAAATGTTTGCAAGTTGTAGACATGAATTCTATAAAAAAGTGGGAAAAAGAAACAAAAAACTATTCCTAGAATTCTGAGATCCAGCTCGGTCATCTGCCACATGATTCATCCTTAGCAATCAAGCAATCAAGTGTTTGATGAAAAATGCTTCCCTTTTTCAACACATGTATACCTATAGTTTTCTGGGTACCAATGGCACCTAGATAAGGTGTGAGATAAATCTCAGTAGGCCACCACTAAGGGTTTCTATAACACCCTATCTGTGTTATATAAACTAAAATAGTATGAAAGAATGAATATATAAAAGTAAAGAAGTATAATAATGTAAAATACCCAAGTTACTACTTCATCCATCAGCTTTTGTCTGAAAATATAACTAGTTTATTAATTAATTAAGTTCCAATTTGTATATTTATGTCATGTGAGGCATAACTAACACTAACATCACCTCATGATAATAATAATGAAGGTTATATGATTTAATAAAGAAACCTATAGTGTTATTAATTATAAAGGGGTTCTAATATAATAAACAAGGAAAACTAGACCTCAAGGGTTTCCAACTCAATAGTAACTGCTACCTAGAAATTTGGTTTAGAGTGTAATCTAAAGGGTATATTCCAAGTCATTCCATAATAATATGATCTAACTAAGTCCAAGAAAATCATCCAAGGTAAAAAAAAGATAAGCTATGGCTAGGCCCATGGATATAACTAAGGCACCTAATGTATGTATAAGACATGATGGATCCAAGGAGGGCATATTAGGTATCCTATATAGTAAAGGAGGGATCCTATAATGCCATAATAGGAATCCACTAATGGAAAAGGATTGGGTTCCATGGAGTGTATATAAGGTATCCTATATAGTAAATGAGGGATCCTATAGTGCCATAATAGGCATCCACTAATGGAAAAGGATTGGGTTCTAAGGTGGGTATCAATTAAGAAACTGGCTCAAGGAATTAGTTTGGGAATCCAAGTCAGAATCGAGTCAAACGACTTTCTAAAATGTTGATGAGGTCTAAATACATAATTGAGAACCTTACAATTGTTTCATTTAATAATTAAGGAAAACTAATAGTCAATCAACTTAATATGTCATATGGTTTCAGCCATTTCCTTTCTTTAGTTTAACAAGGCCAATTAAGCATGCATCCATTTTTAAATCCATATAGGTCATAGTCATTTCAATTGGTTCATTCTATTACCATCCACCATAAGTGGAAAGGGGTGATACGATACAAAAACAAATATTCATTTCCATTCAATTAGGCTAAGTCATAAATATACATTATACTTGAAAAATCCCATTTAAGTTTGATTAGTCAAGTTTAAGAACTTACCTTAGGTGGGTTAAGAGTGGATAAACATGGTACTAGCCAATCAACTTCACTAGTCATTTAATATAAAGAGGCTTTTGATTAGTGTAGATACCCGTATCTTGACGTACATTGACATTACATTACTTTTGCGGAATACTTAGTACATAACAAAAACACACACACACAAGGATCGTAATAGTTTAGTGTCTTTGGAAACTCGGAATATAATCTTCTAATCGTGATGAAAGATCTTCAAAATCTCCCATAAAGATCTTCCTTTTTTTTTACCTAAAACCTTTCTTTATATCCTGGGGAAAAGAAAACATAAAAGGGTGAGCTCAAATGCTCAGTAAGGGTATACAAAAGAAATAAAAATCATATCAAATCTTTTTGAAAATCATAACGTGCAAAAGAGATCATAATATCTTAACATGGAACAAATCATAGAAGTGAAAATGAGATCACCATAATCATAACATGAAACTTGAAACTTTGTGGCATGCACACATAATCATGGAAAATCATTTCTTGTTAGTCATGACTCATTTCCAAGACTATCTTAGTGGACAAAGTCCCTTTCTGAATCGAGTAACCCTCGTTTCAGTCCTGTTTCACTGAACCGGTATAACCTACCGTTCCAGCCCTGTCTATCTCATGAGATATAAAATCTTTACCCAATGCATTGGAGGGAGATATAGGTCCCACCCATCTTATAATGAATCCTTTCTTATGTGTGCCACATAATCATAAATCATACATCATCGTATAACACATGTAACAAAAATGGGATTCTTGAAACATCATGACATCATAAAATAATTCATATAAGATAAAGGAATTCATAAAAATATTTCCATCACAACATAATCAAATCCATGTAATAATAGGGATAAAAACAGAACCCTTTTATTATCTTAGATGGAAAATAATTTTGATAAAATACTTGAACTCCATTCTTGAGGAAAATATCCTTTCTACTTCAAAAACATTTTTCCTTTCATAACATGTCATACGACTTTAAAATAAAATAAGTTGATTAAAAATAAAATTGATAACTTGTAAAGGAAGATTCTTGGAAATAATGTTTTAAAAATCCATTCATGCCGTATAAGTTAAAAAAAACATTCTTCGTACTTTTGTCGGAAAAGTCAAAAAAGTACCTCGTACGAAAAAAATGACAAAAGATTCCTTTCATATTCTTTAAAAACTCACCGAAGGGTCAAATTGGATTTAAACTATTTTAAGTGGATGGAAACAATATTAAATATTGAGGGAACATGGATGTGGATGATAAAATACACCCCAGTAAATACTTACGAATAAACAATCTCGGATAAAAATGAGATTGTGATATTTCCCTTACCTTAGGTCCGATTTGTTTTGTACGTGTCCGAAGCTCCTGTATAATGGTTTAAATAATGTCATTGACTTATTACAGAATCATATTCATTGTTATGATATCATATATGGTTCACTTATGACATTATATTACCCGTTCTTTTGTAAATTCCATGTTAAAGAAGCGTTTTGGGTAAAATTGTTTCTTTTATCGTAGGTGTTTTGACTTGTTGTTCTTGACATTATTATTACTTATATCATGATTTACTTACTTCCAGAATATAAAATATGATTTATATATCATATATATTCAGTATATATATATATATATATAATAGATAGATAAATGAAATGAAAAACACCGTTCATGGAGACGGTAGTCCGTACGTACGCATGAACGCTGTTTTCCTTTCCCTATTGTCTTGAATGGAAGTAAGTAGATGACATACATATATATATATACATAAATACAGTAGCTTTATAATGTCATATATTTCATTATTATTTCTTATATATACTTTATAATCATTCTTAAATGGTTAACATGGAGAATGAATCTCATCGCGTCGTGGAGACGGTATTCCGTACGTACGCACGAGCGATGATATCATTTCCATAAATATTGAATTGAATTGGAGTGGATTATACAATATATCAGAATCAATATGATGTTTTAATAACTATGTATAGTTATTCTTTACACCATTATACCCATCCATGTAAGGTGGTGGTGGAAAATAGATTACACCACGGCGTGGAGACGGTATTCCGTACGTACGCACGCGCGATGATTTCTTTTCCCGTAGGATGGATAGATGGTGAAATAGGGTTGTTTCATACTTATAATAACATATCAGTATATGAGTGATACTGATGTTATTACTTCATAATGAAACAACCTAAGAAGAAGAAGTGGAAGAAGAAATAAAGATGAAAGAATTGGTAACGGTAATTACCTCTTCTTTGAAGCGCCTCTTTGAGACCTCCTCTTAGGGCACTAAAATTGGTCTTTGAGGAAGACCAGAACCTCTAGGATGTTTCTAGGGAAGTGGAGAAGAGATTTTGGCAGGGGTTGGCCGAGATTGAGTGCTCAAATTGGTGTGAGGAGGAAGGGGGAGGAGGTGTCCTTTTATAAGGGAGGAGAGGGGCACCTTAGGAATATCTCAAAATATTATTTTATTATAAAGTCAAGTTCGGTTTTAATTAGCTCCAAATTGATTTATTTCGAGTATAAGGTGGGGATGGGTCTAAATCCTCTCATCCAATAGAATTTAGACAAGTTTAGGGTATTATTTTAACCTTATCAATTAGATTTAACTCTAAGTTAAATAATTTAACTTTTATCGTGTCTTTTTGTTTCCTTTCACTATATGGTTAATACACTTACTATAACATGCCAAAAGAACCCCAAATTGTTTATTATTAATACATATATCCTTATCTAAGTCATTTCGCCGAACCTTAGATTTTTAGGAATAAAATAACAATTAATAATATAATATTTGATTTAAAAACTATTTTGTGTCAATTTTGACACTATTTGATATATGATTTTTGTGAAAGTCATAACAGAATTATATGTTCGAAACAAGTTGATTAAATCAACACTAATATATCATAGTAACCTAGAAAATTAGTGGAATTCATAAAAATTCTCAAATTACATTTATTTTGGTGTTTATAACATCAATTTTGTCAATTTTTCATAAATAAGATAATTACTGCATCATCTTTGTGTCATAAATAAATTAAATTATTTGGTGTCTAAAAATTATATATAAAATACCATTATGTAGGAAATCGTTTTATCTTTCTAATGAATATTTATAGTCGAATTTATCTCATGTATAACCCCATATTAAAAATGATTTACTTATTAAACTTTGATTTTAACTATTTTAACCCTTCTTTAAATAAATTAATAATAAATGTCCTAATCTAATCCAAGTGGGCCTAAATGATAATATTTTACACTTAAGGTTGTTTTTGGTCGAGATACACTTGTCCAATAGAGTTAGGACATGTGTTAGGGTAATATTAATATCATATTTACCCTTAATTACCCTATTTACTATTAACCGTGGTAAAAAAAAGTAAAAAGTTACTATTCACCAAAAATTACTTTCATCTCATTGAACCAAATTTTACTTACTGACATCAACCGTGTCTCTCGGATTTTTGAAATTCCATTCACAGAAGCCGTAAAATTAAGATTTATGAAGAAATTAATTTTTTTAACTACCACTTAGTAGTTTCACTATTCATCAAAAATTGATGTTTTTCAGAACAATGCCAAAATTTCATCCTAAGCTATATTTCATATTACGAATTCAAAAATGAAGTCTATTTTACCAAATTCATATCATAGAATTTGCATTAATTAATTTTATAATTAAATCCCGCTGTTAAAACAAATAGCGTGTTTTTAAGAAACAATATCTATCAAAAGATTGACACTTGATTATGTCTGGTTTAAATGTGAAATTACATCCAATGACCAAAATTGTATTAAATTGTAAAAATATATTCTAAATATACTTTAAAACCACTCAAATTAATAATTTATCACTATTAATTATTTCGATTAAAAAAGTTGTTTTTAATTTTAATTTAGTAATTTTCACTATTCATCAGAATATGAAAGTTATCCGAAAAGTACCAAAATTTCACCTTAGGCTAAATTCGATACTCCGAATCCAAAAATGAAGTTCATTTTGAAAAATAAGATTTACAGAGTTTTAAAAAGTGGTTATTACTATTCATACCGGCTAGTTTTAATAATATTTTAATAGCATATCGTTGTTTAGTGAAACTCGGTATTGCGTATTACACACGCTATCGAGGAAGGTCGCGATTGCGTGTAATGCAAGGCAAGTCAAGGATGCGTGATGTGCAAGCTCCTTTTGGTGTAGCGTACAACACAAGACTTTAATAAAATTAAAAAGAATATTTTTTTATAAAATCTTGGGCTGTTACATTCTACCCCCCTTAAAATGAATTTCGCCCTCGAAATTCGTCGGGGTTATAAATGGTTTACTATTCGAAAGTTTCTTCAATAGAAACCCACATCGTAAAAAGGAATATCAAAACCAATCTTTAAAAAAGTATGAAACGTAACGGTTACCCAAATAAACTAATCATTGGGTTTCCACAT
The DNA here is from genome assembly GCA_963277665.1 of Viscum album. Lineage (NCBI taxonomy): Eukaryota > Viridiplantae > Streptophyta > Magnoliopsida > Santalales > Viscaceae > Viscum > Viscum album. The sequence goes on from OY728156.1 coordinate 1,331,412,575, forward strand.
AGGTGAAAATATGGATATGGAAGAGAAATCTAACCATCATGTTCTGATGGAGAGTGGTAGAGAACATGGATATGGAAAAGCCAGTAATCACAAATCCATAGATTTGTGATGATATAAGGTACCATCTGATTCATCAGGTATAAGATCACTAGGACAACATTTTTGGTTTTCAAGATCATTTCCCTAAAGTTGAAAATTTGAATCAGAATAAATACTTACTTTATTTTGGTACAATCTCACTGTTGTTCGTGCCTTGAACAATTTCCACTTCATCTCTTAAATAAATGAAGTTGAATTTGTTATTCATGAAGTGTTAGCAGATCATGTGATAGAATGACGGGTCATTCCATCTGTCTCAAACAAAAGGTTAGCAAAAATTATATGCATAAGTCGATCTATAGTGAGATTAATCATATATGGTTCCTAAAATGGACTTATACTTCATATATCATACTGCTTAATATAATAAAACTAGTTTCTACTAAACAGGGACTTCCTGTAGGCCAGTGGTAGGCGATAAAGGCCAGTCGCACTTCGGTTGTGGGTTCGATTCCCACAGCCTTGTCCGAAGCGATGGGCTGTCGCCCGTCCTGCAGGTTGTCCTTTTTCTAAAACTACATTACTATAACATCCTATTAATAATATCAAAAAAAGAACTTCTTTAGGCTTATCCATAATACTGTAGTCCACTTTCATAACATAGTGAAAATGATTACCAGAGATTTAATATCATCGTTGATCCCCATATATCATAAGATATGTCTTGTTGGTCACATTCTAAACATTAAAAGTCCTTAATCATGTATTCTCTTGAATACCCATTGAACCTTAGTGAAAACTTGAATTCAGTTAAAAGTTAACACTTTCCACATACCAAAATCCTCAAAATTCTATATACTCAAACCATGATATCACTTAGTCCTTATATCAATCATGAGCTCATGAATACTGTTAAACATTTCATTTTCTCGTTTTCCCTTCATTATGCGCATAATATCTCAATCACTTTGAATACCACATTAGACCAATACATAAATATTCCAATATTCCATGATACAACATTATTTTGGAATCCCATTACATAAAAACTTAATCATTCCACCACATCGTTGTCATATTCAACATTGCCAATAGTGATCGCATGTGACTTCCCTTTGTCCTTTGCCTTAAGCGGTTGCTCATGTCGATCATCACTAACCCTTGGATTAGGGCATTTATTGGCATAATGTCCCATCTCTTTGCACTTGAAGCATTGAAGTGTTGGTTGTGCGTTCTCTGCAGTGTTTGCTTTATTCACTTCATTAGAATCCCTTTTTCCATTACTTCGACACTCAGCTGCTCGATGACCTTCTTTTCCACACTTAAAACATTTTTAGTCCCTTTAAGACAATCTCCACCATGATTCTTTCCACACTTTGTGCATAAGGAAACATTCATCTTCTTTTCACCATTATTCTGAGATTTCTCCTTGAAATCCATCTTTCGTTTCTTGTCAAAACCATGAGATGGATATGTAACACCAACTTCCATTTCTACCTTGATAGCACAACGCACAATTTCTTCATAGCTACTGAAGTCTCTTATAGCTAATTCCCTTCGAAGACTTGGTTTTAAGCCACTGAAAAATCGATCAACTTTACTTTCAGGTTGGATGATAATACCAGAAGCGTACCTTGCAAGTCTTGTAAAATTCGCTTCATAGGTACCAACAGATTCATCATCCCTTTGCTTCAGTTCAAGAAACTCTTTCTCCATCTTTGTTCGGAGAATACGAGGGAAGTACTTATTGAAAAATACGTTCTTGAACTCGTCCCATTCCATAGACTCAATTTCATCCCTTTGCCTCGTATTCTTAATAAGATTCCACCATTGATCAACATCTCCTTCCAAACGATACACTGCTAGGATGACTTTATCATGTTCAAAACATTGAAGAACTGAAAATATCTTTTCAATAGTACTAATCCATTGTTCAGCAACTAATGGATCAGTAGACCCACTGAAAGAAGGTGGACGCTGCCTCATGAAGGATTCAACAGAATGTTGCTCCTTCCTTTGCTCGTTTGGAAGTCCTGCATGATTCATAGCTTGAGAAAGTTGTGTGAGCATGGCTACAAGATTTTGCATTCCGGCTCCCATATCGTTTGGTTGCTCAGGGGGACAATCATTGCATTGCCCATCACATTCCGCATTAACACGGTTCCTTCGGGTTCCAGCCATCGTCTAAAACCCCAAAAGAATAGTATGAGAGGAAAAAATCATGCTAGGGAAAACAACATAATAAAGGGGTAGTACCCTCAATATCTAACATCTTAGGTTAAATTCGAAGATCGTTAGCGTAATTATAGTACTATAACCTATACGTATACTTAACCTTAGGGACATCCCTAGACATACATTAGAAATATCTCTAGGGATCTCACTAACGTTTTCGCATCCTAGTTTCCAAAGGTTGACTAAACCTTTCCTCTGATACCAACTATAACGGTCTGGAATTACTTCCAGTGGACTATAGTTGATACCTATCAGGGCACTCCATGGGCGGCTACACCCCCTGGGCGGGACACACCACCATCCCCAGTGGCAGCCATTTCCGCATGAAGCCCTTGGGCGGAGAGCCATGCTTCGTCCAACGCTCACATGTGAGAGTTCCCAAGGATCGGATACATTCCTACCTCCTTTTCCTCTGATACCAACTGTAGAGACCCGTATCTTGACGTACATTGACATTACATTACTTTTGCGGAATACTTAGTACATAACAAAAACACACACACAAGGATCGTAATAGTTTAGTGTCTTTGGAAACTCGGAATATAATCTTCTAATCGTGATGAAAGATCTTCAAAATCTCCCATAAAGATCTTCCTTTTTTTTACCTAAAACATTTCTTTATATCCTGGGGAAAAGAAAACATAAAAGGGTGAGCTCAAATGCTCAGTAAGGGTATACAAAAGAAATAAAAATCATATCATATCTTTTTGAAAATCATAACCTGCAAAAGAGATCATAATATCTTAACATGGAACAAATCATAGAAGTGAAAATGAGATCACCATAATCATAACATGAAACTTGAAACTTTGTGGCATGCACACATAATCATGGAAAATCATTTCTTGTTAGTCATGACTCATTGCCAAGACTATCTTAGTGGACAAAGTCCCTTTCTGAATCGAGCAACCCTCGTTTCAGTCCTGTTTCACTGAACCGGTATAACCTACCGTTCCAGCCCTGTCTATCTCATGAGATAAAAAATCTTTACCCAATGCATTGGAGGGAGATATAGGTCCCACCAATCTTATAATTAATCCTTTCTTATGTGTGCCATATAATCATAAATCATACATCATCGTATAACACATGTAACAAAAATGGGATTCTTGAAACATCATGAAATCATAAAACAATTCATATAAGATAAAGGAATTCTTAAAAATATTTCCATCACAACATAATCAAATCCATGTAATAATAGGGATAAAAATAGAACCCTTTTATTATCTTAGATGGAAAATAATTTTGATAAAATACCTGAACTCCATTCTTGAGGAAAATATCCTTTCTACTTCAAAAACATTTTTCCTTTCATAACATGTCATACGACTTTAAAATAAAAGAAGTTGATTAAAAATAAAATTGATAACTTGTAAAGGAAGCTTCTTGGAAATAATGTTTTAAAAATCCATTCATGCCGTATAAGTTAAAAAAAACATTCTTCGTACTTTTGTCGGAAAAGTCAAAAAAGTACCTCGTACGAAAAAAATGACAAAAGATTCCTTTCATATTCTTTAAAAACTCACCGAAGGGTCAAATTGGATTTAAACTATTTTAAGTGGATGGAAACAATATTAAATATTGAGGGAACATGGATGTGGATGATAAAATACACCCCAGTAAATACTTACGAATAAACAATCTCGGATAAAAATGAGATTGTGATATTTCCCTTACCTTAGGTCCGATTTGTTTTGTACGTGTCCGAAGCTCCTGTATAATGGTTTAAATAATGTCATTGACTTATTACAGAATCATATTCATTGTTATGATATCATATATGGTTCACTTATGACATTATATTACCCGTTCTTTTGTAAATTCCATGTTAAAGAAGCGTTTTGGGTAAAATCGTTTCTTTTATCGTAGGTGTTTTGACTTGTTGTTCTTGACATTATTATTACTTATATCATGATTTAATTACTTCCAGAATATAAAATATGATTTATATATCATATATATTCAGTATATATATATATATAATAGATAGATAAATGAAATGAAAAACACCGTTCATGGAGACGGTAGTCCGTACGTACGCATGAACGTTGTTTTCCTTTCCCTATTGTCTTGAATGGAAGTAAGTAGATGACATACATACATATATATACATAAATACTGTAGCTTTATAATGTCATATATTTAATTATTATTTCTTATATATACTTTATAATCATTCTTAAATGGTTAACATGGAGAATGAATCTCATCGCGTCGTGGAGACGGTATTCCGTACGTACGCACGAGCGATGATATCATTTCCATAAATATTGAATTGAATTGGAGTGGATTATACAATATATCAGAATCAATATGATGTTTTAATAACTATGTATAGTTATTCTTTACACCATTATACCCATCCATGTAAGGTGGTGGTGGAAAATAGATTACACCACGGCGTGGAGACGGTATTCCGTGCGTACGCACGCGCGGTGATTTCTTTTCCCGTAGGATGGATAGATGGTGAAATAGGGTTGTTTCATACTTATAATAACATATCAGTATATGAGTGATACTGATGTTATTACTTCATAATGAAACAACCTAAGAAGAAGAAGTGGAAGAAGAAATAAAGATGAAAGAATTGGTAACGGTAATTACCTCTTCTTTGAAGCGCCTCTTTGAGACCTCCACTTAGGGAACTAAAATTGGTCTTTGAGGAAGACCAGAACCTCTAGGATGTTTCTAGGGAAGTGGAGAAGAGATTTTGGCAGGGGTTGGCCGATCTTGAGTGCTCAAATTGGTGTGAGGAGGAAGGGGGAGGAGGTGTCCTTTTATAAGGGAGGAGAGGGGCACCTTAGGAATATCTCAAAATATTATTTTATTATAAAGTCAAGTTCGGTTTTAATTAGCTCCAAATTGATTTATTTCGAGGCTAAGGTGGGGATGGGTCTAAATCCTCTCATCCAATAGAATTTAGACAAGTTTAGGGTATTATTTTAACCTTATCAATTAGATTTAACTCTAAGTTAAATAATTTAACTTTTATCGTGTCTTTTTGTTTCCTTTCACTATATGGTTAATACACTTACTATAACATGCCAAACGAACCCCAAATTGTTTATTATTAATACATATATCCTTATCTAAGTCATTTGGCCGAACCTTAGATTTTTAGGAATAAAATAACAATTAATAATATAATATTTGATTTAAAAACTATTTTGTGTCAATTTTGACACTATTTGATATATGATTTTTGTGAAAGTCATAACAGAATTATATGTTCGAACAAAGTTGATTAAATCAACACTAATATATCATATTAACCTAGAAAATTAGTGGAATTCATAAAAATTCTCAAATTACATTTATTTTGGTGTTTATAACATCAATTATGTCAATTTCTCATAAATAAGATAATTACTGCATCATCTTTGTGTCATAAATAAATTAAATTATTTGGTGTCTAAAAATTATGAATAAAATACCATTATGTAGGAAATATTTTTATCTTTCTAATGAATATTTATAGTTGAATTTATCTTATGTATAACCCCATATTAAAAATGATTTACTTATTAAACTTTGATTTTAACTATTTTAACCCTTCTTTAAATAAATTAATAATAAATTTCCTAATCTAATCCAAGTGGGCCTAAATGATAATATTTTACACTTAAGGTTGTTTTTGGTCGAGATACACTTGTCCAATAGAGTTAGGACATGTGTTAGGGTAATATTAATATCATATTTACCCTTAATTACCCTATTTACTATTAACCGTGGTAAAAAAAAGTAAAAAGTTACTATTCACCAAAAATTATTTTCATCTCATTGAACCACATTTTACTTACTGACATCAACCGTGTCTCTCGTATTTTTGAAATTCCATTCACAGAAGCGGTAAAATTAAGATTTATGAAGAAATTAATTTTTTTAACTACCACTTAGTAGTTTCACTATTCATCAAAAATTGATGTTTTTCAGAACAATGCCAAAATTTCATCCTAAGCTATATTTCAAATTCCGAATTCAAAAATGAAGTCTATTTTACCAAATTCATATCATAGAATTTGCATTAATTAATTTTATAATTAAATCCCGCTGTTAAAACAAATAGCGTGTTTTTAAGAAACAATATCTATCAAAAGATTGACACTTGATTATGTCTGGTTTAAATGTGAAATTACATCCAATGACCAACATTGTATTAAATTGTAAAAATATATTCTAAATATACTTTAAAACCACTCAAATTAATAATTTATCACTATTAATTATTTCGATTAAAAAAGTTGTTTTTAATTATAATTTAGTAATTTTCACTATTCATCAGAATATGAAAGTTATCCGAAAAGTACCAAAATTTCACCTTAGGCTAAATTCGATACTCCGAATCCAAAAATGAAGTTCATTTTGAAAAATAAGATTTACAGAGTTTTAAAAAGTGGTTATTACTATTCATACCGGCTAGTTTTAATAATATTTTAATAGCATATCGTTGTTTAGTGAAACTCGGTATTGCGTATTACACACGCTATCGAGGAAGGTCGCGATTGCGTGTAATGCAAGGTAAGTCAAGGATGCGTGCTGTTCAAGCTCCTTTTGGTGTAGCGTACAACACAAGACTTTCATAAAATTAAAAAGAATATTTTTTTATAAAATCTTGGGCTGTTACAATTAGATTGGTCAAGATCAAGAACACTCGAACGATGGATTAAAGGTATCAAAACACTAAAAACCCAAATATGGTAAATCAACCTACATGGGGTGGTTGATGTTGTGGACATAACCACCAACTACGCATAATATGTATATAAAGGGTCATAGAACACGGTCTTAAGGACTGTAATCAAGACATATAAATTTAAGAAATGACGCCTGATGAAATCAGCACAATGACACGAAAAATTACAAAATGAAGAAACTCAAAGGATGAGTTATATACCACATACCTCATACTTGTATGTCTCTTCTCATCTATCATCAGCCTCTAATTTGACCTATATTGGATTAGATCTGAAGAATATATCAATAACCTAAAATCGTGGTATATGAGCCGGCATCTAAATAGCATCGTTGATAGGAAAAATAATGATGAAAGATTAATAAGGGATTTAGAACATACCGAAATGGATCCAACGAGACAAAAAGAGGTTGATTCAAAATCCATATGGATTACCAATCTCAAATCCTAGTTTAGGATTCAAAAAGATAAAAAATATATAAATGGGAGGGGGTCATCTACTGTAAAACAAAAAGAGAATAAGGGTTTTTTAAAATATAACATTAAGGAAAAAATGTATTTTCACCCAAAAATTTCTCTTGCATAGTTTTCTCATATAGTTTTCCATACCATGTGCCAAACGTGTACAACTAGTTTTCTGTAGGAAAGGGAAACCCATATAGTTTGGCTGTATAGTTAGGAAAACCATGTTTCAACCATGAGAAATTACACTATCAAAATTGCAAACATTTTCACGTGTCTGTATGACCCGCTTCACATGGTTAGATAAAAAATTTAACCCCATGCTACTTGTAGGATCAAAATATAGATGTAGATAGTTAATTAAAAGAGGGAGGGTGAAATGTATGTTTAAAAAATTTTGTTTTTAACCTGAAGGAAACTTTTTTTAACAAATTTAAACAAAAAATGTTTACAAAACCCTCTACTATCTTTAACAAAGAAATTGGAAGAGATTAAGGTTTGAATATAAAGATAATGTAATGAATAAATCACACACGTATGCTTAAGTAAGATTCTACCTTAAACTGTATAGAATCTTAAATTAGAGTTATTATAATAGAGAATGTGTAATAAAGTTACACTCTCTATTTATAACAAACTATACATTGGAATAAAAGAACATGTAGTTAAAAAAGTTGTATAAGTGTAATGAAATATTTTAACCCAAAGATAAGGGTATCCAACAACCTTGGATAAAGGTATCTTGATTTATAATTTCAATAATGTCTATCTTACCAACACCTTGATAATCCCCCAATATGAAGATCGGTATCTGTTTCACTATCCCTGCAAGCCCTTAATCTATAAGGTGATCAACACCTTTTTCTTCCTTCAACTTGGAATTCCTTGATTAAAAAAGTAATCAATACCTTTTTCTTCCTTCAGCAGGGAAGCCATTGATTGTATACAACAACAATTAGAATCGAATAGGAAAAACACATATTATTGAATATTTATGCATGTGGAACAAGCTGTTCACAACTTAAACTCTTCAAGGATTTTACATGAAGAAAATCTGGAAGATTTCTCACAGAGTGATAATTCTCCCAAAAGTTCACAGCTTTGATCACAATAAAATGATTGGGTATTTCTAGGATAGATCTTGAACGATCAAATTCTCTACTAATGGTCATATTTTTCTTGAAATTTTTGAGGGATTTGGATAGGTTTCATTCATAACGGTCATATTGTAATGGAAACAACAACACTGTTCGGATAACAAATACTTCCACAAGTAACATTATATTTTCAATAATATGTAAGAAACATTATATTAAGGAAATATTGATTCTTTAAGAAAGATATAAAATCATAACATTAAGGAAATATCATAACTTTAAGAAAATTATGAAAACATTAATAAAGTTATGAAATCAAATCCTAAGAAAGTTAATAATCAGATCTTGAAATTATTGAGAAACCGAACTGAAAAACATAGAGAATCGGATTCTCATTTCTGTGAAAATCAGAATTTCAGAAACATGTATCAGATTAAAAAATATGGATGATTCAGAATTTAAAAAACTCATCAGATCCAAAATTTTAAGTGATTCGGAATTTAAGAAAATCAGTGGATCCAAAATTTTGAGCAATTCCAAATTTAAGAAATGCATAATTGGGAATCAAAAAAAGAGTGAATTGGAATGTAAGAAACAGTGAAACTGAAAGATTTTTAGAAAGTGTAAGATCTTAAGAAAGTGTAATATATTTGATTTATTCCAGAATCTATTCGATCTTAAGTAAATTATTGTTAGACTTAATAAGAAAATAACATGCAAACATTATAAATCATGAGTAAGACTTATATATTCTTCCATATGAACTTCCTTAAAGATAAATGGTATTATTAAGTAAATGTGTTTGTGATTTTCCAAACATAATGGAATGGAAAAATTCATTTGGAAACTTTTGACTCATCAATATCCTCCTTTTTGAAAATCACAAACAACTATTTATGAAAATAATATTATTGTAAAAAAACTTTATATTTGAATCTTATAATAAATTATTATCTCCCCTTTTTTTTATGACTTACAGTGAATACAAATAACTCCCTCTTAGGTTATCAAATCCCCCAAAGGATCATATTCTTTTCATTGTAAAAATGTCATCTTTTTTAAGGAAAAAACTTCTTCTTTACTTAAAGATGTATTATTTACATAATCTCCCACTTAGAAATTATATTCCTTAGATTTATATTATTTTTACAACATCATATCCCATCTCCCTTTTACATTTTCTCCCTTCACCCCCTTTTTGATTTTCAAAAATAAATGGAGGAAAATATAAAGTACCTAAAAAAGTTAGGAAATATACAATTCAAAATAATGGATAAAATCATTTTAATATTGAAAAGGGTTTTCTATAAAAAAATCAGATTACAAGAAGAATTAATACTTATTTGGAATAAGTTTCTTGACTATGGATTTAATTTTCTTTAACTCCTTGTGATCATCTTGGAACTTTGTGATAATATCTTCTTGATCCTTACTCTTCTTCTCAAGGTACTGAATCTTTTCCTCCTAACTCTTAATAACTTCATCCTGAGAATTAATCTTCTTATACATCGCATCTCTATAAGTATTAATTGTTTTAACTTCAAGAGAAACAGAGTTGAGTTTCCCATTGAGATCTTTAAATTCTTGAAATCATATTCCTTGCTCTTCCTTAAAATTCTCTAAGAAACTGTTAGAAAGATCTTTAATATTTTCTGAGGATTATCTGAAATCTCCCTTGACTATCGCAAACCAGCCAAAAAAACCTCAAGATCATGGTTTAATTAATTTTACCACTTTATGATTATTTGAATGATTCTTTATGAAAATAATTGTTATGAACAAATATTATGAATTAACCTTCAACATTTAACAATTTTCCATGAAAATAGTTAAAGAGTCTGACTAATGGTTAACTAATTCTTGTATAAGCGGTCATCTAGACTCGATGTTTGGAAAGTATGGGATAGAGTTCACCAAATTCTTCAACTATTGAACAAAAAAGTATTATCCTTAGGAGTTGGAAGACTATTATATTTCTAATGAAACTTCATTAGATATTACAACACCTAAATTCTTTCCTTTTTCTTTCTTAGATTCCAATATTTCTAACTTCTGACCTACTTCTCTTTCATCAAAAAACATGAATGATCTTATCATCATCATCATCATCATCATCATCATCATTACCATCATCATCATCATCATCATCATAATCATAATCATAATCATCATCATCATCATCATCTTGATTATCATTAGAGAGACCATCAACATTATCTTCTTCATTAACTTCATCATCAAAATGAATTTGTTGAACTTCACTTTCAACAACATTTTCTTTTTGAGTTGGGGGTTTATGAACTGATTTCCTGTAACACCTGAGACTTTTATGTGAAATATTTTGTTTTTATGTTATATAAATTATCAAAGGAATCTTTCACTACACACAACACTAGCTTGGCTTGCTTTACACGCAACCGCGGCCTTCCTCGATAGCTTGCGTCGTACGCAATACCGAGTTTCACTAAACAATGATATGTAATTAAAATATTATTAAAACTAGCCGTTATGAATAGTAATAACCAATTTTTGAAATTTTATAAATTTTATTTTTCAAAATGGACTTCATTTTTGAACTCGGAATATCGAAATTAGCCTAGGGTGAAATTTTGGTATTTTTCTGAAAACATTCAATTTTTGATGAATAGTGAAACTACTAAGTGGCTGTTAAAAAAAACTGAATTTTTCATAAAACTTAATTTTACCGCTTCTGTGAGTGGAATTTCAAAAATCCGAGAGACACAGTTGATGTCAGTAAGTAAAATGTGGTTCAATGAGATGAAAATAATTTTTTGGTGAATAGTAACTTTTTACTTTTTTTTACCACGGTTAAAAGTAAATAGGGTAATTAAGGGTAAAAATGATATTATTATTACCCTAAAACGTGTCCTAATTCTATTGGAAAAGTGTAATTCAACCAAAAAGAAACTTAGGAATAAAATATGACCATTTAGGCCCACTTGGATTAGATTAGGACATTTATTATTAATTTATTTAAAGAAGGGTTCAAATAGTTAAAATCAAAGTTTAATAACTAAATAATTTTTAATATGGGTTTATACATAAGATAAATTCAACTGTAAATATTCATTATAAAGATAAAAATATTTCCTACATAATGGTATTTTATTTGTAATTTTTAGACATTAAATAATTTAATTTATTTATGACACAACGATGATGCAGAAATTATCTCATTAATGAAATATTGACATAATTGATGTTATAAATACCAAAATAAATATAATTTGAGACTTTTTATGAATTAAACTAATTTTATAGGTTAATATGACATTTTAGTATTGATTTAATTAACTTTTTTCGAACTTATCATTCTGTTATGAGTTTCACAAAAATCAATTACTAAATAGTGTCAAAATTGACATAAAATAGTTTTTAAAACAAATATTATATTATTAATTGTTATTGTATTCCTAAAAATCTAAGGTTCGGCCAAATGACTTAGATACGGTTATATATATTAATAATAAACAACTTGGGGTTCGTTTGGCTTGATATATTAAGTTTATTAACCTTATAGTATAAGAACACAAGAAGACATGGTTAAAGTAAAAGTATTTAACTTAATGTTAAATCTAAATGATAAGGTTAAAATAGGAACCTAAACTTGCCTAAATTCTATTGGATGAGAGGATTTAGACCCATCCCCACCTTAGCCTCGAAATAAATCAATTTGGAGCTATTTAAAACCAAACTTGACTTTATAATAAAATAATATTTTTCGTTATTCCAAAGGTGCCCCTCTCCTCCCTTATAAAAGGGCATCTCCTCCCTCTCTTCCTCACACCACTTTTAGCCCTCAAGATCGGCCAAACCCTGCCATTTTCTCCTCTACACTTCCCTAGAGACATCCTAGAGGTCCTGGTCTTCTTCAAAGACCAATTTTAGTGCCCTAAAAGGAGGTCTCAAAGAAGCACTTCAAAGAAGAGGTAATATCCATTACCGATCCTTTCCAATTTCTTTCTTCTTCAACTTCTTCTTCTTTAGTTGTTTAATTATGAAGTAATAACATCAGTATAACTCATATACTGATATGTTATTATAAGTATTAAACAACCCTATTTAACCATCTATCCATCCTATGGAAAATGAAATCACCGCGCATGCGTACGTACGGAATACCGTCTCCACGCCGTGGTGTAATCAATTTTTCCACTACCACCTTACTTGGATGGGTATAATGGTGTAAATAATGAATATATATGACTATTATAAAGTTATATTGATTCTGAAATAGTATACATACACTCTAATACAATTCCATGATCATAGGAACGATATCATCACTCGTGCGTACGTACGGAATACCGTCTCCACGATGTGATGCGACTCGTTCTACATGATCTTCATTTCACAATGATTATATAAATGAATTGAATGAATGAATATGATATATATTACACTAATACCATTCTGTAAATGAGTTATCTATAACCTAAAGAGAAGAATAAGAATTTATTCGACAAAACACGCATAAGAACAAAAAGTTATGAACACCCGAATAACAAGTAGCAATGAAATATTACTACTAAGAAGATAAGAATATGACCATATATGATATCATAAAAATAATTATAATTATGTAATAAGTCAATAACATTATTTAAATTATTATACAGGAGGTTCGGACACTTACAAAGCAAGTCAGACCTAAGGTAAGGGAAAATATCACAATCTCATTTTATCTAAGATTGTTTATACTTTGGTATTTATTGGGGTATATTTTATCATCCACGTCCATGTTTCCTCAATATGTAATATTATTTACATCCAACTACAATTGTTTAAATCCAATTTTACCCTTCGTTGAGTTTTCAGTAAAAGATATGAAAGGAATCTTTTGTCGTTTTTCGTACGAGGTACTTTTTGACTTTTCTGACAAAAGTACGAGAAGAATGTTTTTTAACTTATACGGCCTAAATAGATTTTTTAAACATTATTTCCAAGAAGCTTCCTTTAAAATTTTTCATGTTTATTTTTAATCAACTTCTTTTAGTTTATAATTGTACGACATGTTAAGAAAGGAAAAGTGTTTTTGAAGCAGAAAGGATATTTTCCTCAAGAATGGAGGTCAAGTGTTTTATCAAAATTATTTTCCATCTAAGATAATAAAGGGTTCTGTTTATATCCCTATTATTACATTGATTTGATTATGTTGTGATGTAATTATATTTATGAATTCCTTTATCTTATATGAATTGTTTTATGATGTCATGATGTTTAAGATTCCCATTTTTATTACATGGGTTATGCTATGATGTATGGTTTATGATTTTGTGGCACAAATAAGAATGGTATCATTAAGAGATGGGTGGGACCTATATATCCCTCCAATGCATTGGGTAAAGATTTTATATCTCATGAGATAGACATGGCTGGAACGGTAGGTTATACCGGTTCAGTGAAACAAGACTGAAACGAGGGTGACTCAGTTCAGAAATGGACTTTGTCCACTAAGATAGTCTTGTAAATGAGTCTTGACTAATAAGAAATGATTCTCTATGATTATGTGTGTATTCCACAAAGTTTTAGGTTTTAAGTTATGATTATTGGGATTAAATTTCACTTTTATGATTTATCCCATGTTATGATATTATGATCTCTTTTATAGGATAAGATTTCAAAAAGTTATGTTATTATATATATGATGTGATTGATATTTCTTTTGTTTACCCTTACTGAGCATTTGAGCTCACCCTTTTGTATATTTTATTTCCCCAGGGCAGGAAGAATGTTATTAAGTAGAATATGCCAAAAAGGGACTCTAGATATGATGGAATAAATGGGAGGAAAAGTAGATGCTTTATGAACCAGTTGTTTATGTTTCCTAGTTTCTAAAGACACTATACCTATACGGTCCTTTCTTGGTTTTGTTATATGTTGTAATAAGTGTGCTTCAATTCTGAAGTAATAACATTGTATGTAAAGTATGGGTCGTTATAGTTGGTATCAAAGGAAAGGTATAGTCAACCTTTGGAAACTAGGATGTAAAAGCCTTAGCAAGAACCCTAAGGATAAGTATAAGCATAGAACACAATCTTAGTATTTTAGAAATGGCCATGAATAACCTAGGATAAGACCTTAAGTGTGAAATTTTATTCTTGATTATGTGGATTTCCTATTATAATTAGTGTTGCTCACACTATTCTTCTTGGTTTTAGTCAATGTATGGAACTCGAAGGAACCATGTTAATGCGGAATGCGACGGGCAATGCAATGATTGTCCCCCTGAGCAACCAAACCTTATGGGAGCTGGAATGAAAAATCTTGTAGCCATGCTCACACAACTTTCTCAAGCTATGAATCATGCAGGACTTCCAAACGAGAAAATTAAGGAGCAACATTCTGTTGGATCCTTCATGAGACAGCGTCCACCTTCATTCAGCGGGTCTACTGATCCATTAGTTGCTGAAAAATGGATTAGTACTACTGAAAAGATATTTTCAGTTCTTCAATGTTCTGAGCATGATAAAGTCATCCTAGCAGTGTATCATTTGGAGGGTGATGCTGATCAATGGTGGAATCTTATTAAGATTACGAGGCAAAGGGATGAAATTGAGTCCATGGAATGGGACGAGTTCAAGAATTTATTTTTCAATAAGTACTTCCCTCGTATTCTCCGAACAAAGATGGAGAAAGAGTTTCTTGAACTGAAGCAAAAGGATGATGGATCTGTTGGTACCTATGAAGAAAATTTTACAAGACTTTCAAGGTACGCTTCTGGTATTATTATCCAACCTGAGAGTAAGATCGATCGATTCTTTAGTGGCTTAAAACCAAGTCTTCGAAGGGCCTTAGCCATAAGGGACTTCAATAGCTACGAGGAAATCATTCGATGTGCTCTCAAAGTTGAGATAGAGATTGGAGTAACCCATCAGTCATATGGGTTTGATAAGAAGAGGAAAATGGAATTCAAAGGAAAATCTAAAGAGCACACTGAAAAGAAGATGAGCTTTCCCTTATGCACAAAGTGTGGAAAGAAACATGGAGGGAGTTGTCTTAAAGGGACAAGTAAATGTTTCAAATGTAGAAAGGAAGGTCATCGGGCATTTGAATGCCGTGATGATGGGAAGAAGATGTCTAATGATGCAAACAAAGGAAGGGATATATAGAATGAACCCACTACACTTCAATGTTTCAAGTGCAAGGAGATGGGGCATTATGCCAATCAATACCCAAATCCAAGGGTTGATGATGATGGTTGACGTCAACAAACTCTTAAGGCTAAAGACAAAGTAAAGTCACATGCAATTTCTATCAGCGATGTGGAGTATGATAACGATGTGGTGAAAGGTACACTTACCATCCACTCTAAAGTAGCAAATGTTTTATTTGATTCTGGATCCACCCACTCCTTTATTTATGAAGAATTTTCTAAGGATATCACCTTATTACCTCAACAGTTAGATGTTGAGTTAGCTGTGACAACCCCTAATGGCATAACAGTTGCATCAAAAGTTTATAATTCTTCTCCGATTGAATTTTGTGGGAAAGTGATTCCTACAAATCTTGTGATCCTTCCTATAGTGGAATTTGATGTGATTCTTGGCATGGATTGGCTTTCTCTACATGTAGCTCATATCAATTTCCAATGAAGGGAAGTCACATTTCATATTCCAGGTCAATCTATGATCGTCTATCGATGCAAGGATGAACATAACCTCCCAGTGGAAATTTCTTCCATTTTATGGGTATTGATTCCACTAAATGAAGGTTATTAATCTCAAATGGTTGGTGAGAAACTCACGATTAAGAATATTCCCATTGTACGGGAGTTTGATGATGTCTTTCCAGAGGAATTACCGGGTCTTCCACGGAATCGTGAAGTTGAGTTTTCAATAGAACTCGTACCGGGTGCTTTGCCTATTTCAAAGACACCTTATAGAATGGCCCCAATTGAGTTGCAGGAATTGAAGAAGCAACTCCAAGAGAATCTTGATAAGGGGTTCATACGCCCTAGTGCGTCACCTTGGGGAGCACCTGTTCTATTTGTTAAGAAGAAAGATGGATCAATGAGACTCTGCATTGATTATTGAGAACTTAACAAGATCACTATCAAGAACAAATATCCTCTCCCACGCATTGATGACCTATTTGACCAACTACGCGGAGCTCAATACTTTTCCAAGATTGATCTCCGTTCAGGGTATCATCAATTAAGGGTCAAAAGGGAGGATATACCAAATATGGATTTCCGTACAAGGTATGGACACTATGAATTTATAGTGATGCTATTTGGTCTTACTAATTCCCCTGCTATCTTCATGGATCTGATGAATAGAGTCTTTAGAGACTATCTTGATCAGTTTGTGGTAGTCTTTATAGACGATATTCTTGTCTATTTAAAGAGAAAGGAAGAACATGAAGATCACTTGAGAATTATATTGAAGACCCTGAGAAAGGAGAAGCTTTATGCCAAATTTACCAAGTGTGAATTTTGGCTTCAAAAAGTTTCATTTTTGGGTCACATAATCTCAAAAGAGGGGATATCTATGGATCCAGCAAAAATAGAGGTTATCGAAAGATGGTCGAGACCAAAAACAGTAACTGAGATCCAAAGTTTTCTTGGTTTGGCTAGATACTATCGACGTTTTGTGAAATATTTTTCACGATTATCTAATACACTCACCAAGTTGACTCAGAAAGGAGTTAAGTTTGTATGGACAGAGGAATGTGAAGATAATTTCAAGGAGTTGAAAAGAAGGTTATCCAGTGCACCTGTGCTCACACTGCCTTGTAGTGGATAAAGATTTGTGATCTACAGTGATGCATCCAAGAAGGGATTGGGGTGTGTTCTTATGCAAAATGATATGGTGAGATCTTATGCCTCACGACAGTTGAAAATACATGAGCAAAATTACCCAACTCATGATTTGGAGTTAGCTGCGGTAATATTTGCATTAAAGATTTGGAGGCATTACCTTTATGGTGAAAGGTGTGATATTTATACTGATCATAAAAGTTTAAAGTATATTTTCACACAAATGGAGCTGAATATGCGCCAAAGAAGATGGTTCGAGCTGATTAAGGATTATGACTGCTCAATCCATTACCACCCCGGGAAAGCAAACAAGGTGGCAGATGCATTAAGTCGACAAGACCATGCTAGTTTATCCATGATGAGGATCACAAAAGATCCAATATTTATGGATTTACAAAGGATGGATCTTGGAATTATAATTGAAGGGGAAAAATCTTATCTTTCTAAAATGAATGTTCAACCATCTATACATGTGAAGATTAAAGAGGCACAGAAAGAAGATGTCGAGTTACAAAAGAAGGTGAGAAATGTTCCTGAATTCAACCTTGATTGTGATGGGATAATAAAGTTCAGGAATCGGGTTTGTGTTCCTCCCATCCCCGAATTAAAGAAGGAGCTGCTGGATGAGGCTCATAGTTCTTCATTCTCTATTCATCCTGGAAGCACGAAGATGTATAGGGAACTGAAAGAGTACTTCTGGTGGGATGGCATGAAAATAGATGTTGCTGAATATGTCTCTCGATGCTTGGTTTGTCAGCAAGTTAAAGCTGAGAGACAGAAGTCTAAGGGGATGTTACAACCATTACCCATACCCGAATGGAAATGGGAAAACATCACTATGGACTTTGTCACAGGACTTCCTAAAACATCCAAAGTCAATAATGCTATCTAGGTCATAGTTGATCAGCTTACAAAGTCTGCACACTTCATTGCTATTAGAGAGGATTTCTCTCTGGATCAGCTTGCCAGGATATATGTAAAGGAAGTGGTAAGATTGCATGGAGTACCACTTTCTATTATATCTGATTGGGATCCGAGATTTACCTCGAAGTTCTGGCGAAGTCTTCAGCATACTCTGGATATAGAGTTGAGTTTCAGCACTGCTTATCATCCTCAGACAGACGGTCAGTCTGAGAGAACAATTCAAACACTAGAAGATATGTTGAGAGCTTGCTCTATGGATTTCAAAGGTGGTTGGGATCAACACCTACCTTTGGTGGAATTTTCTTATAATAATAGATTTCACTCCAGTATTCAGATGTCTCATTATGAAGCTCTCTATGTAAATAAATGCAGGACTCCAACTTGTTGGGATGAAGTTGGGGAAAGAAAACTATTAGGACCTGATCTCATTGATAAAATGGCAGAAAAGGTCAGATCTATTCAACAACACATAAGAGAAACTCAGAGTCGACAGAAAATTTATGCCGACAGCCGAAGAAAAGACCTAGAGTTTGAAGTGGGAGATAAAGTGTTCTTACAGATATCTCTCTAGAAGAGAGTCATGAGATTTGGAAAGAAGAGGAAGTTTAGCCCTAGATATATCGGTCCTTTAGAAAGACTGGATCGTGTTGGGAAGGTAGATTACCGATTGGAGCTTCCACCAAATCTCTCTCAAGTTCACGATGTGTTCCATGTATCTCTCCTGAGAAAGTACATACCTGATCCTTCACATGTACTTAGCTCAGAAGTTGTACAACTGGAGCAAGATCTTTCTTATGAAGAATAACCAATAGAGATTCTGGATCGTAGTGAAAAAGTCCTACGAAACAAGACCACTCGATTGGTGAAAGTTTTATGGAGGAACCACCAATTAGAAGAATCTACATGGGAGCTTGAGGATATGACGAGGGAGAGGTATCCTCATCTGTTTGTTACAAAGTGACGAATTTCGAGGGCGAAATTCATTTTAAGGGGGGTAGAATGTAACACCCGAGACTTTTATGTGAAATATTTTGTTTTTATGTTATATAAATCATCAAAGGAATCTTTCACTACACACAACACTAACTTGGCTTGCTTTACACGCAACCGCGGCCTTCCTCGATAGCTTGCGTCGTATACAATACCGAGTTTCACTAAACAATGATATGCAATTAAAATATTATTAAAACTAGCTGTTATGAATAGTAATAACCAATTTTTTAAATTTTATAAATTTTATTTTTCAAAATGGACTTCATTTTTGAACTCGGAATATCGAAATTAGCCTAGGGTGAAATTTTGGTATTTTTCTGAAAACTTTCAATTTTTGATGAATAGTGAAACTACTAAGTGGCTGTTAAAAAAAAACTGAATTTTTCATAAAACTTAATTTTACCACTTCTGTGAGTGGAATTTCAAAAATCCGAGAGACACGGTTGATGTCAGTAAGTAAAATTTGGTTCAATGAGATGAAAATAATTTTTTGGTGAATAGTAACTTTTTACTTTTTTTTACCACGGTTAAAAGTAAATAGGGTAATTAAGGGTAAAAATGATATTATTATTACCCTAGCACATGTCCTAATTCTATTGGAAAAGTGTAATTCGACCAAATACAAACTTAGGAATAAAATATGCCCATTTAGGCCAACTTGGATTAGATTAGGACATTTATTATTAATTTATTTAAAGAAGGGTTAAAATAGTTAAAATCAAAGTTTAATAACTAAATCATTTTTAATATGGGGTTATACATAAGATAAATTCAACTATAAATATTAATTAGAAAGATAAAAAGATTTACTATATAATGGTATTTTATTTGTAAGTTTTAGACATTAAATAATTTAATTTATTTATTACACAACGATGATGCAGAAATTATCTTATTAATGAAATATTGACATAATTGATGTTATAAATACACAAATAAATATAATTTGAGACTTTTTATGAATTACACTAATTTTCTAGGTTAATATGACATGTTAGTATTGATTTGTTTAACTTTGTTCGAACTTATCATTCTGTTATGATTTTCACAAAAATCAATTACTAAATAGTGTCAAAATTGACATCAAATAGTTTTTAAAACAAATATTATATTATTAATTGTTATTTTCTTCCTAAAAATCTAAGGTTCGGCCAAATGACTTAGATAAGGTTATATATATTAATAATAAACAACTTGGGGTTCGTTTGGCTTGATATAGTAAGTTTATTAACCTTATAGTATAAGAACACAAGAAGACATGGTAAAAGTAAAATTATTTAACTTAATGTTAAATCTAAATGATAAGGTTAAAATAGGAACCTAAACTTGTCTAAATTCTATTGGATGAGAGTATTTCGACCCATATCCACCTTATCCTTGAAATAAATCAATTTTGAGCTATTTAAAACCGAACTTGACTTTATAATAAAATAATATTTTTAGTTATTCCAAAGGTGCCCCTCTCCCCCCTTATAAAAGGGCATCTCCTCCCTCTCTTCCTCACACCACTTTGAGCCTTCAATATCATCCAACCCCTGCCGTTTTCTCCTCTCCACTTCCCTAGAGACATCCTAGAGGTCCTGGTCTTCTTCAAAGACCAATTTTAGTGCCCTAAAAGGAGGTCACAAAGAAGCACTTCAAAGAAGAGGTAATATCCATTACCGATCCTTTCCAATTTCTTTCTTTTTCAACTTCTTCTTCTTTAGTTGTTTCATTATGAAGTAATAACATCAGTATCACTAATATACTGATATGTTATTATAAGTATTAAACAACCCTATTTAACCATCTATCCATCCTATGGAAAATGAAATCACCGCGCGTGCGTACGTACGGAATACCATCTCCACGCCGTGGTGTAATCTATTTTTCCACCACCACCTTACTTGGATGGGTATAATGGTGTAAATAATGACTATATATTAATATTATAAATTTATATTGATTCTTAAATTGTATACATACACTCCAATACAATTCCACGATCATAGGAACGATATCATCACTCGTGCGTACGTACGGAATACCGTCTCCACGATGTGATGCGACTCATTCTACATGATCTTAATTTCATAATGATTATATAAATGAATTGAATGAATGAATATGATATATATTACACTAATACCATTCTGGAAATGAGGTATCTATAACCTAAAGAGAAGAATAAGAATTTATTCGACAAAACACGCATAAGAACAAAAAGTTATAAACACCCGAATAACAAGTAGAAATGAAATATTACTACTAAGAAGCTAAGAATATGACCATATATGATATCATAAAAATAAGTATGATTCTGGAATAAGTCAATAACATTATTTAAATCATTATACAGGAGGTTCAGACACTTACAAAGAAAGTCGGACCTAAGGTAAGGGAAAATATCACAATCTCATTTTATCCGAGATTGTTTATACTTTGGTATTTACTGGGGTATATTTTATCATACACATCCATGTTTCCTCAATATGTAATATTATTTCCATCCACCTAAAATTTTTTAAATCCAATTTTACCCTTCGTTGAGTTTTCAGTAAAAGATATGAAAGGAATCTTTTGTCGTTTTTCGTATGAGGTACTTTTTGACTTTTCTGACAAAAGTACGAGAAGAATGTTTTTTTAACTTATACGACATGAATGGATTTTTTAAACATTTTTTCCAAGAAGCTTCCTTTACAAGTTTTCAAGTTTATTTTTAATCAACTTCTTTTAGTTTATAATTGTACGACATGTTAAGAAAGGAAACGTTTTTTTGAAGGAGAAAGGATATTTTTCTCAAGAATAGAGTTCAAGTGTTTTATCAAAATTATTTTCCATCTAAGATAATAAAGGGTTATGTTTCTATCTCTATTATTACATTGATTTGATTATGTTGTGATGGAATTATATTTATGAATTCCTTTATCTTATATGAATTGTTTTATGATGTCACGATGTTTAAGATTCCCATTTTTATTACATGGGTTATGCTATGATGTATGGTTTATGATTTTGGGGAACACATAAGAATGGTATCATTAAGAGATGGGTGGGACCTATATCTCCCTCCAATGAATTGGGTAAAGATTTTATATCTCATGAGATAGACATGGCTGGAACGGTAGGTTATACTGGTTCAGTGAAACAGGACTGAAATGAGGGTGACTCGGTTCAGAAATGGACTTTGTCCACTAAGATAGTCTTGGCAATGAGTCTTGACTAATAAGAAATGATTCTCTATGATTATGTGTGTATGCCACAAAGTTTGAGGTTTTATGTTATGATTATTGGGATTACATTTCACTTTTATGATTTATCCCATGTTATGATATTATGATCTCTTTTGCAGGATAAGATTTCCAAAAGTTATGTTCTTATATATATGATGTGATTGATATTTCTTTTGTTTACCCTTACTGGGAATTTGATCTCACCCTTTTGTATGTTTTATTTCCCTAGGTTAGGAAGAAGGTTATTAAGTAGAATATTCCAAAAAGGGACTCTAGATATGATGAAATAAATGGGAGGCAAAGTAGATGCTTTATGAACCAGTTGTTTATGTTTCCCAGTTTCTAAAGACACTATACCTATACAGTCCTTTCTTGGTTTTGTTATATGTTGTAATAAGTGTGCTTCAATTCTGATGTAATAAAAATGTATGTAAAGTATGGTTAGTTATATTTCCCATCTGATGCAAGCTTTGATGAAGAGACTTGAGAGGTTCTTAAAGATGAACTATCAGAACAAATCATTCTATATGTTTCTTTTATTTGATAAATCTCATCATCACTTTATTTATATTGAATATTAACTTATTCTTGTTGTTCTTCTTGAATCTATTCATGAATAATTGGAACTGAGTTTGGAACCACTTCAATTACTCTAACTATAGGAATAGTTACTACAACCAAAGCTTGTGACTATTGAGGGGGATCTAATTCTTGCAAGAAGGAATCTGTAACTTGAACTTGTTATAATTCATTTTCATTATCTCTTAAGATGTATTATATGATTTCAGATTCTGGAATATTTTATTAAGTTTCTTTTCATTAAATTATCTTTCAAGCTCTTCAGCTTCTCGGATTTTCAATGCTTTAGCTTCCACATGATCAAATCCAAACATAATATCTCCTTCTTTCCTGTTCTCTTTTTATTTACTCCGCTTGTTTATGAATTCATATGGATATGATTTATATTTCTTCAACATTTTTATATAGTGATAAGGGGTTGATTTATGCATTTCAACGTCTTGAGATTTCCTTTTTTGAGGAACATCGATCTGTTTCTCAGAGATTTCACCCACTTCCCTTGATTTTATAGATAGGTCACATCCTTCTGAGTTCGGCTACTTATGAGAGAAATATTAATATTATCCATAATAAGGTATATCAAGAACATTTACATATTTCTTACAAGATAAAGAATAAGTTTTCCCGTAGCTCTTAAACAAAAACTTATCTTTTCCTCCTTCATTGAAAAAAATCAACTGACTGATAGAATTCATTCACCAAGTCCACATAAATAGGATCTTGTTCTATTTTTTTCTTAGCAATGAGAATTCTTTCCCAACCATGAAAATTTATTATATTTCTTATTAGATAATCATACCTAAGAAAGAAATCTTGGTCAACTAGCCTTTATCTAAAGATAAAAAAATCTTTAAGTTCCTTACTCGCAGAAATTTAAGTATGAGAAGATATCTCTGGAGACATTAAGTACTTAAGAAAGATAATGGAAATAGAAATGGTGGATTTTAAGGGTATCAGCCCTTTGGTGAGAAAACTGTGGAAACTGATGCGGGACATAGAGTGGTCCCTCCTTTATATAGGGGTTAGGGATGATGATTGATCTTCTGATATTGATTCAATGGTTGATATCAAACTAATATGACATGAAGATTGAAATTTAGACAAGGAAGATTTATAAGTTCTAATATTTTGAGGTTTTATGGAAATAAAATGGATTTATGAAAAGTTTAATCTGTTGAGGTTTTTCTTAAAACAAGATTGGAATACCAACAAACCGAAATGAAACTAAGAAGAAAAAAAATCAAATATACCTTTCAAAGTTATCGTAAGGTTTATTAGTGTTTGATAATATTCTTCTTAGAAATATTAGGTTCTAAAATGTTTTATTATATTCTAAACACAAATTTTATTCTGAAATTTTTTTATTATGTTCTGAAAAAAAACATTATTATGTTCTGATTTTTTTCTCAAAAAAATAAACTGTACCCCCTATGAAAAGAAGTATGTTTATGTTAGGATATGGTTTAAAAAAATAGGATATGAATTATTACCTTACATTTATCATTCCTAGTTTTTGTTTCATATATTCAAATCTATCAGAAGGTAATGATTTTGTAAAAATATCAGCAAGTTGTTTTTACATTCTGATGAATTATAAAATAATATCTTCTTTAACTATGTGATACCCGAGAAAGTGATGCCTAATATCTATCAGTTTTTCATGTGAGTGATGTGCATGTTTTTTTCTTAAGGCTATGGAACTAGTGTTATCACATAGTATCTAGGTTTTAGTAAAACTCATTCCATAATCTTTGCGTGCGTGTTGCATCCACAACACTTGATCACAACAACTTATAGCTCCCATATATTCAGCTTTAGTAGTGTAAAGTGTTACAAAGTGTTGTTTCTTACATGAAAAATAAACTAATGAATCTCATATGAAATGATAGGGTTCAGATGTAATTTTCCTATCCATTATACAACTACTCAATTCAACATCTATTTTTTTTAAAACAAAACAATTTCTTGTATAATAGAATAATCCTAAGTCCACAGTTCCTTTTAAATAGAGAAAACTTCTTTTCACAGCTTTTAAATGGGATACTATTAGATTAGATTGACATCATTCACATAAGAATACTAAAAATATTAATTCTAGATGACTATCTATAAGGTAAAATAAACTTCCTATCATTCCTCTAAAAGACGTTTGATCTACTGGTTTCCCAGGTTCATCAAGATCAAGAGTGTTTGAGGTACTGATTGGTGTACTTATACTTTTAGTGTTGTCATATACATAATTTTTAAGAAGATATTTAATATACTTATGTTGAGATAAATAAGTTCCTTCTAGTTTTTGAGAAATTTTAAAACCAAGGGAAAATGTTAACTCACCCATCATACTCATTTCATACTCAGATTTCATAAGATTTGCAAAGGAATTAGTTAAGAATTACTAAGTTGATCCAAATATAATTTCATCAACATAGATTTAAACAACTAAAACATCTTTGTTTTCTTTATTAAAAAAAATGGTTGGATCAGTAATTCCCTTAACATAATTATTTTGTAACAAAAATCTTGTAAGCCAATTATACCAGGGTCTAGGGGCTTGTTTAAGACCATATAAAGATTTGGTAAGTTTAAACCATATTGGTATGTTTTTTGTATTCAATACCTGGAGTTCATTCAACATAAACTCACTCTTGAACATTTCTATTAAGGAAATAACTCTTCACATCTATTTGAGAAAGTTTCAAGTTAAATAACACTACAAAGGAAAAGGGAATTCGAATAGATTAAAGTCTAGATATATGATTATAGGTTTATTTATAGTCTATTCCTTCTTGTTGATTATATCCCTTAGCAACTAATATTTATTTATTTCTTTCTATGATTCCATTTTCATCACATTTATTTCTGAAAACCCATTTTACTCAAATTATAGAAGTTTCTTTAGGCCTTTCAACCAAGGTCCATATTTGTTCCTTTTGAATTTATTTAGTTCATCTTACATAGACTTAATCCAATATTAATCACCTAAATATTCATTAGTACTTTTTGGTTCTAATTTGGAAAGAAATGATAGATTCTATACTTCATTTATTAATGAACTTCTAGTCCATATAGGTTGATTTACATCACCAATGATACTATCCTTGGGATGATTACTTAGAACGAACTGACTTGGGTTTTGTAAAACTTGTTCATCAACATAACTTTGAAAATCTTCTAGGGAAAATACTTCAAAAATATTTTCTTGAGTATTATCCTGATTAGAAGAATCTTCCATTAAATTATGGTAATCATTGTTTGAAAACACATACAAATATGTAGGATGAGGATGTTTAAAAATAAAAGGATCCGTTTAGACAAATTTAACATGTACTTTTCCTCAATAGTACATTAATTTTTTTGAAGACTCTATATGACTTAGAGGTAGTGGAATATCCTACGAAAATTCCTTCATCAGATTTGGGTGTGAATTTATGTAAGTTATCATTTTTATTCAGAATGAATACTTTACCTCCAAATACTGTGAAGTATAAAACTTGAGGTTTTCGGCCTTTCCACAAATCATAAAGTGTTTTATTATAAAGTGGACTAATTAAAACAAAATTTATATTATAACAATAATTAATAACATCTTTATCCTAAAAGTTTTTAGTAATTGAGTATTCACTCAACATAGTTCTTGTTACCTCTTGAAGAATTCAGTTTCTTATTTCAACAACACCATTTTGATGAGGAGTTCTTGGGTGTGAGATGTTATGAGTAATGTCTTTCTTACTACAAAAACTTTCACAATCTGAAATTTAAAATTCTCCACCATGATCACTATTACAAGTTAGCAATGAATGTTTTCTCATTTTTAACTTTGGCTGAAAAAATTTTGAAATAAAAAAAGGCTTCAGATTTTCTTGCTAGAAAATAGACCCATGTAAATTTAGTGTAATAATAAACTAAAACAAATATATAGTATTTTTCTCCAATACTTCTAGTTTGTGTAGCACTAAAAAAGTCAATGTTCACTAATAGTAATTAATTATAAGGTGAGACTTAACTAATAGACATAAATATTGACTTATGTTGCTTTCTATATTGGCAAGGATTGTAAACTTTTGAAGAATAAAATCTAAAATCCGGTAGATCCTTAACAAGTATTTTCTTAGAAAGTTTACAAAAGTTCATAAGGTTATAGTGTCCTAATATTATATTACATAACCAAAATTGGTCTTCCATCGCACTAAGGAAAGGTAAGTCTTGTATCCTATGGTCTTTTAAGTTAAGTGTATAAGAATTCTCATGCCTATGGGAAAAGAGAATGAATTAATCCTTGGAATTATGTACTGAGCACTTATCATTCCTAAAATTTACAAAGTAACTTTCATCATATAATTGAGTTATCTTATAAGGTTGTTCTTAGGACCTTTAACAAATAACACATTTTAAATTAAGGCTTTTCAAAGAATAATGTTGTCACATATACCAAAAATCTCTCCTTGATCATATTCTATGAAAGTGACTCTTATACCTTTCATATTAATAATATTTTCAAATAAGTTTTGTTAATAGTCAAGTTTTGGGAACATACACTATCCATGTACCATTTATTGTGTTGGCACTTCCTTTGTTTTCCTAAAAATAAAACAATTATATTTTAGAATCTAGATGTTATTGGATCCAAAACTGTTAGAAAGTAAAATATTAGGTATCCACATTTTCTTTGAAAAGTAAGATTTATGAAAACCTAGGGATTGGATTTTATTCAAAGAAATTTTTTTATCCCAATGTTCAACACATTTACATTTAGTTCAAAATGGGAACTTTTAGGAATAAAATATTTATGACTAAAAATAGGTTTTGGATGAGTCTTACCCATTCTAGAACTATTATTAAGAGGATGAAGTTGTGAATATATTTTATCAAAAAATTCCTTTTCTGAATTAATGTTTGATAAAATTTTTTAAGGAAAATATTTGATAATATAGTCTCATAACTAAATTCTAATACTCATAATTATTATTCTTTGGATTGAAGTTTGTCTTTAAAACATTTTTATTAGAAATAACATTTTTGAATTCCATGGAAAATTTATCTTTCTCAGAATTAGCTTCCTGAACGTTATTTTGGAAATAGATACAATTTCAAAAGATTTTTCATAAAGATCTTTCTAAATATCTGATACTTTTTTTGTTAAAATATTTATTCTAGCATTTTACTTATCAAGATTCTTTTTGATCTTACTATTTTCATTTTCAAGCAACATGGAAAATCTAGATACTTATTCAAAAAAAGGTAAAAAATAATATACTAAAGAAGATTATTCATCTAAAGAAATATATCATTCATCAGGATAGTTAACACTTAAATATATATTTTCTAAGGATTCAATAGTGTGTACCTTAGCCATGAAAAATTTATTTTCATTAGGATTTCTGGCAATTAGACCAATATTATTTTGTCTAGAAGATTAATTATCTAAAGATTCACCCGATGAGTTTCCACCACTTGCACTCCAAGAATAATTTTCCTTTTAGAAATTAGTTAACTTATATTTATAGAATATTCTTTGATTTATTTAATAGTTTCTATCTTTTATATCCTTTATTTTAAGATTAGGACAATCATGTTTGACATTTTTAGCTTTCTGGAATTCATAATACGTGAGTTCAGAATCTTTCTCATCTTTTCCATCCTTCTTCTTATATATTTATTAGAAATCCTTCTTTCTAATAATCATTTCCATCCTTCAAGAAATATTTTAAATCTTATTCTACTACTGTTCAGATTCACTTGAGTCTGATTGAATAATAACTTTATTAGACTTTGTTGTCTTAAAAATGTTCTCAGGAGTATTGGCTTTCATCTGATTTGAAGTAGTTGTAAAATCAACACTCCCATTATTCTTTTTTATATTTTTAGAATCCATATTCAATATGTTATCATGTTGAAAGAGAGTCCCAAATAACTCATCAAGAGTAACCAATTTAACTTTCCTAGATTCACAATAGATGTTCTCTTTGATTACCACTCATTAGGCATGATGTCAATAATCTTGTCAACAAGCATCTCATCATCTATCCCTTTTTCTCCCATTGACTTTAATCCATTTTCAATAGTCATGAATCATTTTCGAACTTTAACTATTAGTTCTCTATAAGGGAAAAAAATTTATAATCTTCTTTAATCATAGCTCTTATTGTTTTAGTAACTTTCAATGTACCAAAATGTGTAACTTCTAGTTTCTTCCAGATACTGTTAGATTTTTCACAAGAAGATATTTGGCTATATATATTCCTGGTCATAGAACAAAGAAAAGTATTTTGTACCTTATAGTTTAGCTGATATTCTTTCTTTTCTTGATTGGTAAAGGTTCTTACTTCCATGTTAGAGATTTTATAATCACCAGTAAGCATAATTTTTTTTCAATTTTAGTGTTAATAACAAAGGTCTTCATTCTATCTCTCCAATATTCATAATCAATCCCATAATTTTTTTGGTCTTGTCAGGTTTATATTAACTAAGGATCTAACATTAAATCCTTCCATATTTTAAAACAAAACTTTTCCTCTCCACACGTTTGTGTATTATGTATTTATAAACAAAGAGTTTATCAAATAAATAAATCTAACTTAAAAGAGAAAAAAAAATAAGATAAATAAAGTGGAAACCTATTCCAATATAAATGAATATATTAGTATTTCAGAGACCTCATCTAATACCAATTGTAGGATCAAAATATATATGTAGATACTCAATTGTAAGAGGGGGTGATTGTAAGTTTAAAAACATTTTTTAACCTGAAGGAAACTTTGTTTAACAAAGTTAAACAAAAAGGTTCACAAAACCCTCTACCATCATTAACAAAGAAATCTGAAGGGCCTAAGGTACGAATATAAAGATAATGTAATGAAGTAAGCACACATGTATAATTAAGTTAGATTCTAAATTAAAGTATATAAAATCTTAAATCATAGTTATTACAATAGAGAAAGTGTAAGAAAGTTACACTTTTTATTTATAACAAAATATACAATGGAATAAAATAACTTGTAGTTAAAAAAGTAGTACAAGTGTAATGAAATATTTTAACCCACAGAGAAGGGTATATAACAACCTTGGAAAAAGGTCCCTTGATTTATTCTTTAAAGAAAGTATATTTTACCCACACCCGGATATGCCCTCGATACAAAGATCTATATCTGTCTTGTTATCCCTGCAATCCCTCGATCTGTAAGGTGATTAATACCTCTATATTCCTTCAACTTGGAAGCCCTCAATTAAGTATATAATTGGTACCTATGTCTTACTTTAGTTTGGAGTCCCTATATTTTATGTATAAACAATAGGAATTTTACATGGAAAAAAAATCTTGTTTATGATTTAAGTATGCAGAAAAAGATATTCACAACTTAAACTCTCCAATGATTTTTACAGGAATCAAATCTAGAAGAGATTTCACTAAGTGATAATTCTACCAAATGTTCGCAGCTTTGATCATGTTCAAATGATTGTGTATTTATAGGAGATATCTCCAATAGTTTAATTCTCCTCCAATGGTCATATTTTTCCTGAAATTTTAGAGGAACTTGGATATGTGGCATTTATAACAGTCATATTTTAATTGAAATAATGAATTCGTTTATATAACAAAAAATTTGACAAGTAACATTAGCTTTTAAATAATATATAAGAAAAATTATATAGAAAATATAAAATCATTAAGAAAGATATAAAATCATAACATTATGGAAATATTGTAACTTTAAAAAATGTATGAAAACATTAATAAAGTCATGAAATTAGATCCTAATAAAGTTAATAATTGGATCTAGAAATTATTGAGAAATAGAAAAAACACAGAGAATTGGATTCATATTTTTGTGAGAATCAGAGTTTAAGAAACATGAATCGGATTCGAAAATATAGATGATTTAGAATTTCAGAAACTCAGTGGATCCAAAATTTTGAGTGATTTGAAATTTAAGAAACTCAGCAGATCAAAAATTTTAAGCAATTTTGAATTTAAGAAACGTATAATTCGGAATCGAAAAAAAGAGTGAATCAGACTATAAGATATAGTGAAACTAAAAGATTCTGAGAAAGTGTAATATCTTGAGAAAGTGTAAGATATTTTATATATTCCAATAGATATTTGATCTTAGGAAAATTATGGTTAGATATAGCTATAAAATATCATTCAAGACATTATAAATCATGAGTAGGACTTTAGATGTTCTTGCATATAAACTTCCTTAAAGATAAAAGGTATTATTAATGATATGTGTTTCTGATTTTCAAAACATAAAGGAATGAAAAAAGTCATAAGAAAACTTTTGAATCAATACTACTCACTTTCTATCCTTACACAGTTAAAATTAACCATGTTCCCTACCTCTCACAATTTATTCTAACCATGTGAAATACTATTCTCTCCAAAAAATCCCGATTTTGAGCTTTAAACAAGCCCCGAACAACTCGATACTTTCACTAACTCATTAGAAATGAATTTTAGGTCCATAATAGAAAATTATAATAAAATTATAGGATCTATACCTGAGTAAAAATCAGGTACTTATATATAGTATTCTTATATTTTAATATTATGAGAAATTCTAAGGGTGGCCCGCTCCTATCTTATAAAAGTTCACCTATTCTCAATAATTAACACTTAAAAACCCTTGATATTCATCAAATAACTATGAAAATACATTTATTATAATCACTCCTCTCATTATATAGTTATTTTTTTGTCATAATACCAATCTTAGAGGTCTTAAGACGTTAATAAAAAGATGTTTTCTGAATAAAATGTGTAGTTTTTATTTGCAATATTTAGTTTTGTTTCTTATTACACACCCATAAAACCTTATTCAAACATGATAAAATAATAAATATAGTATATTATATATAATGAGATTTTATTATGTTATTTTGATGACCTATATCCATCTCCACTTCCATCAAATGGGAAAAGAATTCATTGTTCGTGTGTATGACAGACTACCACCTCACGAACCGATGTAATTAATTTTCCATCACCATTGCTCAAGATTAGATTATAATTATGTAATTAATGTTTAAATATGATTAACATTACATATTTATCATTATAATGGGATAATATATATTTTAACTTCTTACATTTCAATTCAATGAAAATGAAAACATCGTTCGTGCGTATGTGTGGAATACCGCCTCAACGAGGTGATGTGATTCATTTTTTATCACCACATAAAATGAATGATATATATAAGTATATTAAAAAATAAATATTATAATTATGATATTATTATCATTATTTTAAAATAAAATGATACTTTCCTTATTTTCATAATGATCGTTGAAAAATGGAAACGTTACTCATGCGTATGTACGACCTACTATCTCCAGGATCGTTATGTAGTTTATTTTTAACAACTATATTTAATGAATGAATTTGAAATTATAATTGATTTATAGAAATAAAACTAATTTCATTATTTCTATTTTTTTAATATAGTTTGATAATTACATCTTTAACCATAGTCTACATACCTAAGTCATTTTGGACTTATGATCCAAATTTTATCAAAATATCTTAAGTGAACTTAATTAATTGGGTAATTATATATAACATGGTATTAAATAAAATAAAGTAATAATGAACTTAAAAAGGTTCTTAAATAATTATAAATTAAACTAATTTTATTATTCAGGAAGATAAGAAACATATATAACAATTCAGACTCATGGTAAGAGGATTTCTTTTAAAAATCCTATTTTAAATTTACTCTCTCAGCTATTTTTTACAAAAGTCAAATGGAATATAATATTTTAACTTATATATATAATGAGATTATTTCCCAACTATCATGAAAATTCAATGATTTAATGTTTTATTTATAAATTTTCATATTTATTTTCAAAGAAAATGGTTTATTTATTATGTACACATTTTTTAGATTTTAAATGTGATTTTTACAAGAAAATGGTATTTTGATATATGAAAGTCTTTTTCTCATGGGTTTAAATGTTTTTTCACGGGCTATAGTCATGATACGATCTTTATAAATTATTTAAAAAAATTTAAGCCCCATTATATCTCACTGGTGAGCCTGTTATAACTTATATGATGGGCAACAAGATAGCGCTCCAATGCATTAGGTTCTCCGAAGGTGGAATCTTACCACAAGGTTATTACATTTATAAGAGTGATTATAATAGTGATTTGGAAATTATATACCATGGAACCTACATGAATATTATATTCTTGATAATAATATTTCTTGGAAATCATTTGATTTCAAAAGGTAATATAATAATCTTTTAAAAGTAAAAAATAAGCATCTTTTCAAATGAAAAGGTATTTTTTAAGAAACTTTTTCAAGGGTTTACATGTTTTTCACTATACTGATGCATTTTTTATTTTATGTCCCTTATATTTCTTTTTCTCACCCCACATTTGAATTTTTTTTTCACAGGGTTTAAGGATGGGTAAGAGAAAATAAGAAATTATGATGAAATTTTTTAAGATTTGTATTGAAAAGAAATCATGTTTTATTTTTAATGTTTATTTTGTGGAAAAAATGGATAATGATTTAGAAGTTTCCAATTTTTATGTATGTGGGTTTTTATGTATGATTTGTGACCTAAATATTTAAAACTATAAACCTAAAATATCCCTATGAAGGACAGAATGTGAATTCTAGTTAAAAGATACTAGATTATGTGATGTTTAAGGCTAGGTCCATAAAAACCATTTTTTTGAAAAACCAATTAAAATTTATAAAGGAATATTTAAATAATTGAGTAATCATAATAGTGGGTAATTCTATACATTACGTATAATTTAAAGAAACATTCCATTCACACTGATTTAAAAATGTTAAAAAGTGACTCATTTGTAAAATGAAAAGAATATTCCTTCCATTTTTTTTTCAAAGTAAAAAATGCTTAAAAATTACTTTAATAAATGATTTGAATATTTTTTTTAAAAAAATGATTTTTTTAGAAACATGGATATGTTAGAAAAAACATTTTTGACTGAAGAGAAAAATAAAGTCGTTTTTAAAAACATTTTCTTAATCATTTTAAGTACTAAAGAGAGAAAAATGAAACTATTACTTGATAGTTTCATAAATAATCAGAGGATAATAAAATGAAAAAGGTTTTAATATATAATTTTAAAATAATTTCCTATAATGGAGATTCATACATAAACAATATCGATTAAAATGAGTTTAAAACTTAAATACTTACCACTTTGGTAACTATTGAATCATAACTCCTTATAATGAAGTAAATTAATTGGAAATTTAAATATCATGAATTATAAAGTATTAATGATATAATATGAAAAAGGTATGTATATACTCAATTTAAAATAAATTAGGTTCATAAACAAACATGTGTCTCAAAGATTACGAATGTTTTGAGATGAAACCCTTACCTCGAGTCCAAGCATTGTCATGTATGTATTTTATATCATGTGTAATAAAAATATATAAATTATTTTTTTCTTAATAAACTTTTATATATTTAATAATTTATTCATAAACTATTTTATTTATTTATTTTAATATTTTTTAATTACCTAATCAGTTTGTCCACATTAGGTGTTTTGAGGACGCTTGGTTCATAATTTCAAAATATCATCGGTGTGTTGAACATGGTCGAAGGGTTCATTGTTTCATAATACCCAGAATAATAATATTTACATAATTATTATTTTTATACATAAATTAATATTTTCTAAAACCATTCATGAAGGATGGTTATGAAAAATGAACTACGTTACAACCATGATGACGGTAAGACACACACACATGAGTAACCTTTCCAATTTTCAAAGATATTGATGGAAAGAAGGTAAAGTGTTATTTTATAATTATATAATTATAATTATATCATAAATATAAAATTATATATTTATGTATACTTACATATACCATCTATGTGATACAGTAATAAAAAAGAATCACATCGCTTCGTAATGCGCTAGTCCGTCGTACGCATGAACGACGTTATCATATTCAATGGATGATAAGGTAAGAAAGTATATAATATTTTAATTTTAAATAATTATTATTATTTGATTAATATAATATATAAACATTAAATATATCATCTTGAATATCTATGTGTGATGATGATGGAAAATGAATTACATCGGTCCGTGAGGTAGTAGTCCTCCGTACACAAAAACGATGGTTTCGTTTCCCATTAGATGGATATGGAGATGTATTTAGGTTATTAAATTAACATAATAACATATTAGTATATGGGATATACTTATGTTATTATATCATCACGATTGAGAAATATTTTAAGGAGGTAGAAGAAGAAAAAAACAAAGATGCTCAGTTAAGAACGATACCTCTTCTTCAGGACACCTCTTTTGGATTATACATACAGAGTTCCTAGAATGGATTTAAGATAAAAATGGATTATATGATGTGATAATGGAATTAAGGAATAGGTTTCAAGGTATTTTATGATAAAATGGGGTTTTGAATTGTGTAAAGGAGAGAATATGGTGCTCCATTTTATAAGGAAGGAGTGACATTCTTATTAATAACAAAAAGTATTCAATAATGAGAAGTCACTCTTAAGACGAGTGCCTCAAAAATTGAAAAATAAATGAGTGGAAGATATATAAGTATTATAAAACATATAAAATTTAAAATAATCATGTTTTAAACATTTTATTCCATTTAACTCTTTAGTTTAACCCTCCCACTTGACCGGTTTTAACATTAACTCTAGTAATAAATTTTTTACTATTATTACTATTCATTATGGGAAAATATTAAGTTGAAATTAATATATAATATTAATAATTTTGGTTCAAAATATTTAATACATTTTTTAAAATTCAATTCATGGAAATGAAAAATTTTAATTTAAAATTAAACCCACACACGTGTCGAAAAAACAGTTTTTCAAGAAATATATTTTTCAAACACAAGATGATCTTATAATAAATATATGAAAATTAATCATAATTAAATGGATTTAAATCAATATTTTCAGATATATAATATATAAATTTAATTTAAATCATTACTCATTATGGGTTATTTTTATTATTTAAAAATGGAGAAACATTATTCACTTTAATGTAGTTTTCAAAAAAATGCATTTTAAATCCTAAAAGTAGACGTATATAAAAATACATTATGAAGATGATTTAAATGTAATTAATTGGATTATATATAAATAAAAAATATATATGTTAATTTTAAATCATATTAAAAGAATAATGAGAATTGAAAATTTTATAATTTATTAAAAATAAATTATAGTTTTTTAAAAAATCATTATTTTTACCTATTCACTAAAAAATCAATATTTTTTATAAAATAAAAAAATTTCACCCAAATTTAACATAAATATGATTATTTAGAAAATTATATTATTTTTATAAAATAATATTTTTAATAGTTCGAAAAATTAATTATAATATTTTCTCATAAAAATAAATAAGAAAACCATTTTTGAAGAAAACATATTTTTTTGAAGAATAAATTTATTTATTAAAAATTGAGCTTTTATTTCCTAAGAATTTATAAATTGAGATAATATATATTTTACATTAATTATTTAATCCTTTTCATAGTCGCTAATTTAATGGCTTTTTTATAGTGGACGTCTTTAAATAATCTTTTTTCCTTTGGGTTTAGTGCTGTGTGTTTCATGCGCTATAGAACATAGTGTTATTTTATAATAGTAGGGAATTAAACTATACCTCAATTAAATAAATTTAATCCTCATAATTTGAAAATTTTCTAAGTACAATAGGGTTTGAAATTTTAAATTTCCTTTTTAGAAAACATAAATCATAAAAGGGTTAATAAAAATGTATCTTAAAAGAGGGGAAGAAAAATACTAAGGTCTTGTAGAATAACACATGGATATGTTTCAAAGTAGGAGACCATTGGTGGTAAATGAAAAAATGGGCATGGAATAGAATTTTAAATAATTAAGAAATAATGATAGAGGTCATTGATCACAATAAAGTAAATGATTAGAAGAAAGTTAACAACCAAAAAATGATAAATATGTGATGAGTTAAAAGACCACTGATTCATAAGATATGAAGGTAACATGATAATATTTTTGTTTCAAGACCGTTTCCCTATAATTGATGTATTATTTTTCTATCAATATAGAGAAAATCTAAAAATATACTTAATTGATATATTTTTATTTAATATACACAATTTTATCCTCTAGTTGTGCTTTGATCACTTTCCCATTCACCTATTACTTTAAAGAATGAATATAAAATATATATTATTTCTTCTTGAATCACTAAAATTAACTTTTAAAATATCATAATATCCCTAAAAAGGGTAAAAATATATTCCTATTATATTTATTAAAACAAAAAATGGTTAAAAAAAGTAACATAATACCCAAAATTAATATAAATATATTAATCTCCAAAACTCAACAATAAAACCAAAGTTTTAACATAAACCGTTCCTTAAATATACAACCTTATATCTAAAATAACCTCAATAAAATCAACATGAAAGGTGGTTTTAAACTCAATGATTGTTTGAAACCCTTAAACTTATATATATAAAAACCTAATTCCATTCTTTCCAAATAATCCTTTATGTTAATCCTAATTGTTATATATATATCTCAACCCAATAAAATGTTTCTCAAAATATTATTAATCACCTCAAAATACTAAAAATTAAAAAAAAAAAATACTTTATCCTATATTATTTTCCCCAAAAATCTACTTAATATTTATCTACCAAATAATTTATCTAAAAATAATGTCATACAAACCAATATATCATGTAGGCTAGTGGTAGGAACTGCACCCTTATCACCCTTCAGTTGTTGTTTCAATCCGTGCGACCTTTTTGGATGCAATGGGTTGTCACATGAAATACAAGTTTCCTTTTTTAAAATATATTTATATAATTATTATAACATTCCAAAAAATATGATGAACATTCAAAAAATAAAATTAATCATTACATTAGTTTTTAACCACTAAATTCTTCTATACACCTTATTTTTTCCCGTAAAATTAAATAATATTAATTAAATACTATTACCTTAACATAAAATATTGGACAAACCTAATGTTTAACAATAAATTTAAACTTATTTTTAAAATATTAAAATATATTATGCCACAAATAACGTTTTTACTAAAATCCGTACTAAGCCTAAGGGTTATATTACTTAAAATGTCTCCCAAAATACTCTTTATTCTCTTAGGCTTTCATAAAATAAAATATAAAAGGAAAATTTATGCCGTTAATATTATGATAAACCTTATACTTATCAAACCAATACACATTAGGTTTAACCTAATCCATCCATGATTATTATCTATTCATTTCCTTTATTATGGTTTGTAAAGAGTGTGTGAGTTTCAAAAACATATCCCCTATGAGTGTTAAAATAGGTGTATAGAAAAGCCCCTTATCATGCGCTAAGTGATTATTGAGTCCAACATAATGTTCCCTTCTTAGAGTTATTACCCCTAGGTAAAACTATTCTATATCCACATATTCTTGTAGTATCCAGACAAGGATATAATTTATTGTAAACCACATACTCTAAACTTCACCAAAATTACAAGATATTTGAATTATACATATACTTTTCCATATGTTTCTCATTTAATTATTCTAGTAATAATCACCAAAAATAACTAGACCTTTCTTTGATACCAATAATATCAAACCAATCATTTTAAACATATTATTACATGATTTTTAAACATAAGTATCTAATAAGTATATCCTAAAAGATCATGAGGCCTAATGTCTTTATAGTACTAGGTTAATAATACAACAAAAGTAAAAAAACATGAAATACTCATTTTATTATCCATAATGAGATAATAAATAAATTTTAGCTTCATAAACTATATAGGACAACCTGGGGTATACATAAAATAATTTTGTGAGCTAAAAATCCCAGTAAGAGAATAAACTTGATAAATAAACGTAACATGTGAGTCAAAGGTATAACATGCTATCATAAAATAGAAGGATCATGAGTAATCACATGGAAGAATAAAGTATGGGTTATGATATTATAATATAGTGTTTTCATAGAATATGTGGAAGAAAAATAAAACATGACACAAACATTATTCAAGGCTAACTACATAGATAATATCACATTGAGGACAAAGTCCCATAAGTTATAAGGTTTACTCCCTAATACCATACACGACATTTCATGATACTAAAACATTATCCAATGAATTAGAGAACTATCTCAGTGCAGATATAATAATATTTTAATGATTTATGTGTTCCATATAAAGGAAATCAATCCTAAGTCATAACATAATAATTACCCAATGAAAGAAATTGGTTTTCATAATCTTATCTCATATCATAATTAAAAGAAATTTCATAATGAAGGGTTTTTAGAAATAAAAATAAGGCATGTATTACCCAATAAAATTAAGGTCGAATTGGGAATGTATATATATGATATTTATATATACATAATTTATAAACAATACATAACATTAAAGGTTTTCATCATTGATGAAAATGTATTTAAAATATTACATTAAATATTTCTTGAGGAAAAAACCATTTTCGATTTAAAATAATTTCTTAAAAATATATAAATTTAAAAAATATTATATAAAAAATATTCTTTAAAAGAACCATGAAACCCTATAATAGAATCTCTAAATAATTGTGTGGTCATTATGGAAGGTAATTCCTTAAATGCTTTGTACGTTAAAAAACATCTATTTCACATTACTATAAAAATGTTCATAAAGTGTCTCATTTGGAGAATGATAAGAAGATTAATTCCAAAAAAATTTGGAAAAAGTAAAAAATAGGGAAATATTCTTTAATAAATCATTTATATAAATTTAAAAACATATTTGAAATCATTTTTAGAAAACATAAATTTGGAACAATAATCATTTTTGATCGAGAGAAAAATAAATTCATTTTTCTTAAAAAAAGTTATCAATTATTTTAAGTTCCAAAGCGATGAAAATGAAACTATTACTTTAAATTTTCATGATTAACTAGAGGAAAATAAAATTAAAGTGTTTTATTATACAACGGTCAAATAATTTCCTAAAATGGAAATTCTAGCATAGACAGTCTCGATTAGAATGAGATTGAGACATAAACCCTTACCGCTTTGATAACATTAGAATCATAACTGTGACGAATAAATAAATGAATTGGAACTTATAATATCATGAAGTATGAATGATTTATGATATAATATTTAATGTGTAATTATAGACACAATTTAAAAGAAATAAGGTTCATAAAAGAATATGTGTCTCAAAGAAGGAAGTTTTGAGATAAAACCCTTACCTCGAGTCCAAGATTTATAATGTATGTATTTTACCTCTTTTGTAATAAAATTATATAAATTATTTTTTTTCTTAATAATATTTTACTTATTTAATTCCTTGTACCTAAATGATTTAATTTATATATTTTAATGACATGTTTAATTAGATTTTCAGTTATTTTCACGTCAGGTGTTTTGAGGATGCTCGTTTTGTAATTTCAAAAACAGAATCAGTGTGTTGACCATGGTAAAAGGGGTCAATATTTTATTATCTAAAGAATAATAATAAATAAATAATTATAATTTTATATTAATAAATTATAATTTTCTACACCAATCATGAAGGATGGTTATGAAAAATGAACCACATTATAATTATAAAGACGGTAAGCCGTACATACACATGAGTTACGTTTCTATTTTTCAACAATCTTGATAAAAATAAGGTAAGTATTATTTTATATTTAAATAATTATAATTATATAAAAATATAATATTATTTATTTAAATACACTTATATATACCATTCGTGTTATGTGATAATAAAAACAAATCATATCGCTTTGCGAGGAGGTAGTCCTTCGTACACACAAATGAAATTATCATTTTCAATGGATAGTAAGATAATAAATTATATAATATATATTAATTTTTTAGAATGATTAATATTTCATTGATATCATATATAAATATTAAATCCATTATCATAAATAGTCATGTGAGGTGATGATGAAAAAATAATTATATCGGTCCGCGAGGTGGTAGTCCGCCGTACACAAGAACAATGGTTTCATTTACCATATGATTGAAGTGGTGATGGATTTAGGTTATTAAATAAAAATAATAATATATTAGTATACGAGATATAATTATTTTTATATCAGACTTATTTATTAATATTTTAAGGAGGTTGAATAAGAAATAAAAAAAGGATTCTCGGTTATGAATGATACCGCTTCTTCGGACCACCTCTATTGGATTGTACCTAAAGCCTTCTTAGATTGGATCTATGATTAAAAAAGGATTCTAGGATTCTTTAAGGGAATTAAAGAAAGTCATTTCTCATGTATTGGATGAATCAATGTGTTTTAGAATAGTTTAAAGAATAGAATAAGGGGTGCTATCTTATAAGGGATGAGGATAGAAATTCTTGTAAATACAAAACTATTCAATAATGAGAAGTCACTCTCAATAAAAGTGCCTAAAGATCAAAAAATAAAGGTTAATAGGAGATATAATTATTATAAACACATATACCATTCAAAATAATAATATTTGAAATATTTTATTTCATTTATATCTTTACTTTAACTCCTTGGTAAATCGGTTTTAACATTAAACACGCTGATTTTTTTACTATTTTTACTATTCATTATGAATAAAAATTAAGTTGAACTTATTATATAATATTAATTATACTGATTAAAAATATATAATTCGTTTTATCAAATTAAATTCACATAATTTAAATAATTCAATTTAAAATTACACCCGAAGACATGTTGAATTTTTTTTCAAGAAATGCATTTTGAAGCATAAAATGATTTTATAATAACTATATTAAAAGTAATTATAATTAAATTAATTTCAATATATATATATATATATTTAATTTAAATTATTCCCCATTATGGGTTATTTCAATTAGTTTATAATGGAAAAACATTATGAACTTTAAAACAATTTTCAGAAAAATGAGTTTTAAAGCCTAATAATAAACATATATTATAATCCCATATAAATATGATTTAAATATAATTAATTGGATTAAATATAACTAAAAAATTATATTAATTTTAAATCATATTAAAATAATAATGGTGCTTTTAAATTACTTAATTTATTAAAAGGAAATGCGAGTTTTATAAAAAAATGGTATTTTCCACTATTCCAAAAAAATCAATATTTTAGTAAAATGCCAAATTTTTATCATATTTTAATATTAATATTATTATTTAAAAAATTATTTTAATTTTATGAGATAAAATTTATAAAATTTATAAAAATTAACTATAATAGTTTCTTACAAAAATCAATAAAAATCATTTTTGAAGAATTTTTTTTGAAGAATAAATGTTTTTATTAAAAATTAAGCACTTATTTATTATTAATTTTTAATTTGAGTAAAAAATTTATATCCATTTCATAAATTATTTAATACTATTCATACAAGATAATTTAATTTAAAGGTTATAAAAGTCATATTTAAATAATCATGGTTCGTTTGGGTTCAATGTTGTGTGTTATATATGATATCAAACATAGTGTTATATTAAAATCTATGGGTGTTACAAAATGGAAAAAATAAATTTAATCTATAAAATATGAATATTAAAAATTCTATATAATGGATAAGATTTGGGTTTTAATTAGACATTAGTGGGATTTGACATGCATTGGAATTTTTACACTTGGTTGTAACAACCCCAAATCCAGTAACCCAGATCCAATGTTTACTTTGTTACATTGGTATACAATAAAAGGGGTCACATAACACATGATAAAATAGTTTAGTAGTTTTCTGATATTATATATGTACATGATTTTACTGTTAATTTTTAAACTTAAAACACTACTTATAAACTTCATGGGATTTTTTATTACTTTTAGTAAATCATTAACATCATTAAAAGATACATTCATGGTACCCTACTAAAATAAAAAAAATAGTGAGATCAGGTTCCCAATAAGAAGTTTCATATAGTAAAATCGATACATAATAAATAAAAAACATGGCAGAGTAAATAATCAATAAATGTCGAATATAATTAATAACTTGAGAACAAAATATATCCATGGATAACAACAATGTAATAATCAAGTGGAAAAAAGCACTAATTTATAAATTATGGAATTTATAATGATTGAAATTTTAATCTTTCCATCTAGTATTTTACCAGGATATTTTTAATAAATGGGTATCTATACACATTGTGCCTAAATAATAAGTAATACATGATAACTAGTTTATCTCATATAACTTACTCTATTCATTGAGAGGCAATATAATTTTGATCCCCACCCATAAATGAAAATTTCAAATGAATTAATTATATATTGAATGAAAAATAAGATAGATAATCAATATGAATTAGTAATCAATAAATATCCACATTGAATCAAGTATACCGAATATCAATATTCCCTAGCCTACAGAATAACTAAGATTCATTCAACTAAAAATGTATATAAAAATGGTTATATGATTAAGAAAATATAGAGATTATATTGAATATATCCATATTAATAGAGAACATAGAAATTAAGGATAAAAATAAAGACAAAAGAAAATAAAGAGAGATATATACATAACTTCAAGGAAATGTATAAACTAAGAACAACCCATGTGTGAAAAAATAAATCACAAAACATAAATTAATAAGGTATTAAAGAGGCCATAAATTCATAAAAATGATGTTTTTAATTAAATATAATGATTTTAAGAAATAAAGCGGAAAATGGAAGTGAAACTTAGAAATGAACTTTCATAAAACTTTTGTAACATTGTAAAAAATGAAGTTAAAATTTACTTCCAAAAATATTTTCATGATGTTTAAAGAATAATTTTAAAGAATAATATTTAAATAATTAAAAATTATTAAATATTTAAAATAAAATACTCTTAACTAAGAAAATATGGAGTGGTTGATAAAAATATATATAAGTGAAATGAAATCCAATATGAAAACTTTAAAGAAAATAATATCCCTTTCACTTAGTATGAAATGAATAATTCACATAATAATGGGAATATATATTAATTTGGAAAACCATCAAAAAATGTAAAGTAATCTAAATAATGATTAATATTAATGATAGTCGAGGAATCCATTTATATGAAAATCATTAAAAAGAGATTCATTTTACACATTTTAAAGAATGTTTAAAATGACTTATATCGAAAACATATAAACAATAACTCTTAAAATTTTGAATATAAATTCAATGTTAATAGAAATTTATCTTTTAAAATAATTTAAATTTATAAAATGAAAATTATTGAATAAAATTAAATGATATGGATATGGAAGAGAAATATTACTAATAAAAAATAAGTGATATTAGAAAAAAACCTTACGACTTTGGTAACTTTTAAATAAAAATATTTTTAAAGAGAGAACATGATATTTTTTTCAATCCCATTAATTTCATGAAAAGAATTATGAAAATACATATATGGGTAGTATATTCACCAAATGTATGAAAAAATTAGTGAATGTGAAGCATATCTCAATGAATGTAATACTGGGATGATAAACCCTTAATTTTACCCCTAACTTACATAGAGATGATTTAACTAGTTGTATAATAAACTTAACGTCCTTAGTAAAATATTTAATAACATTATTAAAATCTATTATAACCTATAATCTTCAATTATAATCATTCATTACATATATATTATTCAATTATTGTTTATTTTAATCATCATAAGTAAGTAATTTTGATCATTTTTAAAAGTCTTATAATGATGATTTCGGTCCTAGTTATTTGATAAAAACTTAATAATTCATAAATTAATAAATTCAATGGAATAATTATATTTTAATGATTCCAAAAGTCTCATTTTTATTTTACGTTAAGTATGGGTATGTTTTATGAGAATAAAATCCATGACGAGCATGTATCG
Organism: Viscum album; assembly: GCA_963277665.1. Classification (NCBI taxonomy): domain Eukaryota; kingdom Viridiplantae; phylum Streptophyta; class Magnoliopsida; order Santalales; family Viscaceae; genus Viscum; species Viscum album. The sequence goes on from OY728156.1 coordinate 1,331,457,471, forward strand.
GTAAATTTTAATGAACAAAAGGTGGTATATTAATAATTATTTATATGTAAATATTATAGTAATTTGAGATTTTGGATCCTTTAGAATATATACTATGTTCGATAACTTGTTTTATATGCTAAAAAATGTAAAAAAACACAACCTTTTAAGAAGAAATTATTATTAAAATTATAATAAACACTAAGATGGTAAACCATTAATATTTATTACCTTTATATGATAAATAAATTCTATTATTTAATATTTAAAATAATATTTTCAATAAAACTCATTTTATTTATATTATGCATCTTCTTTTAAAAAGCTATTTTCTAATATGATTAGTTTTCCACTATATTTTTTGATTTTATTTAAATATTAAAATCTTAAACTTTTCAAATTTAATTTGAAAAAATAAACACTATTTTTTTATTTATCATAGTAATGTTATATTAAGATGATTTTTTGGGATTTTTGGAAATAATTAATTTTTAGGAGAATTGAAAAAAATTAATTTTTTCTATACTGTCAATTTTATTAAATTATACTTATATTTGAATTCATTAAAGTTTTTTAAAACATTTTTCATATTAAATCATATATTATTATGTATAATAAATAATTATAAAAATAATATTTTGAATTTATAATCCAATGCTTAATATTTTGAAAATTTATGTAGCGTTTTACTAAAATCTGTTTTTCGACCATTTTGTTTAACTAATTATAACATGATAAAATATTTATTTTATTTATTTTATTATTAAATAAATAAAATTTTTGAAGAAAATAATTATTTATATTCATAAAATTAATTTCATTTATAATTATATATTAATAAAAAATATTTTTTCAAAAAAATAAACTATTTCAAAAAACGGAGTTTTGTGTGGTAGATGTGTTTGTGTTAAAATAAATTTTCTATAGACATAAGATTTTTATTTTATAATTTCTTTTTATTATTTTGAATTAGTGGGTTATAATTATTTAATATTGGTAAATTTATTTTTATGCCTAAATTATAAATTACATAGGGAAAAAGTATCTACCGTGGTGAAAACTAAAATGGTAAAAGCGATACACTTTAGAGGTAAAGGGAAAAAAATGTTTAAAAAATGTTTATTTTTGAATTTTTGATGTGTTTTTAACCTTATATTCCATTACATATATTATTTAACAACTTTGGAATAACTTTGATTGAATGTGACTTCCCATTGTTGAATAAGTTTGAGTAAATAAAAAATAACATTCCTTTTTTCACTTATAAAGGAAACACTCCTCTCATCACTTTCCCTCCCTATAAAAAACCAAATGTTTGGCCCATACTCTAACCAAAACCATTATATACACTCTTATACACCTTAAGTAGGTTATGATATTTACCCCTAAATGGTTTAACCCCCTTCTCAATGGTGATAATATAAGAAGTAAGGTATAATTTCTTAAAACTCTATTTCATTTTCTATTTCTTTATACTCTTTTCCTCTTACATAAATTTCATTTAACAGTCTTAAAATGATAAAAACGTATCATTATTATGATGTTATTTTATTATAATAATGGTAAAAGAATTAATCACCCCCCATTTTCAATTAAGATAAATGAAAACGTGAATTATGTTTTGTGCAGACTACAGCCTCCACAAATAAATGTGTTTAGTTTCTGTTACTTCACTTCCAAACATGGATGGTTTTAATTAATATTTTATAAGTATATAATATATGTATAAGTAGTATATATTATTAATATATTTATTTTTAAATAACACAAAAATTAATTATCATTATAAGGTAAACCATAAATATCAGTAAAAAACCCGAGACTAGTTCTTTAATGTTTTTGTTTTCTTAAAACATGACTAAAACTCCCATGTAATGGAATTATAATATAACACCCTGAGTTTTTATGAAATTTATTTTCTGGATATTTTTATGGATTTAATTTCATACTACACCAATTTAATTTTGCGTTATACACAACACGAAGTTAATCTTTCTCAATATAAAACACTGACTTTTCTTGCGTTATAACCAACACTAAGTTTTAACAAAACCATGATATATTAATTTACTTATTTAGAAGAGACCGTTATAAAAATATCTTTTAAACATAGAAATATGAATAGTAATAAATAATTTTTATATACCATGTATAATGGTTTTATATAAATAAAACATATTGATAATAAAATACATAATTTTTTGGAAAAATCATTATATGTTTGGAAAATAATATTTTCTAAAAAAACTGTTTTTTATTAATTTTGTGGAAAATGATAAAATTAATTTTATGAAACTTTTAGAAAATGAATTTTATAAAAATAAACTTCATTTTTTAATTCATAATTTCAAAATTATCTTAGGGATATTTTTTTGGTTTATATGAAAAGGTTCATTTTTTGATGAATAGTGAAAAATACTGAATTTTAATTGAAAACTGTTTTTTCACCTATATTAATTATAAAGATAGATTATACTTTAAATTGATTTTGAAGTATAATTAGTTAAATTATTAATAAATTAGTATAATTTATTTCATTTTAATTATTTTCATAATGAATTTTGATATTAAAACTTTGTAAACTTTTGATCATTTTTTCTTTAAAACCCCGCTTTCCCATCATGTCTGTGGGAATAATTTAAATTTTTTTTTTCCACTAATGTGAATGTAATTTTGTGAAATTGATTCAATATTTTGAATTATTATAATATATAACATATAATAATGTTAAATTATTTTTTGACCAAAATAAATAGTGAATGTACTAAAAATTAATTACCGTAGTTAAGGTAAAAATGGGTTTATCAGGGGTTAAACACAAAATTTTAGGGTCAAATTTACCTACAAAATTACAAAAAAAAAAATTTATGGCCATATTTAGACCTTATAATGTCTAATATTTAAATTGTATTGATTTTTTACCCATTTCCCATATGATAAATACAGGAGAACTTATTTCTTTTTAAAAATATCAAGTGTATCCTCTCCCCTACTTATAAAATTCCACCCACTATCCTCTCTTATTCACAATTTAAAATATCATTTGTTTAGCCAAGAACTACTGAAATAAATTCCAAAATTCCCTTCACTCATCCAAGAGGTATTAGTTTGGGCAGAAATATATACTAGGAAGGCCTTTCGTGAAAACCCAAAGATGATACACAAAGAAGAGGTAATGTTCATCAATGAGTGTCTTTGTTTTATTTCATCACCCAACCTATGTAATTATTTTTATATCATGATTATATAACAAACATAATATCTTATATATAATTATATGTTGTTATGATAAGTTCATGACTTAAAATTATCCCCACTTCCACCAAATGGGTTATGAAATCATCATTTGTGTGTATGGAGGACTACCACCTCGTGAACCGATGTCATTCATTTTTCCATCAACACCTCTAAATAAAAGTCATGATAATTTTTTTATAAGTGATATATATAATATTTATTATGTTAATATAATTATTTAATTGTAATATCACACATACCTTCATGCTATTCATTTTGTGGAAATATGATAACGTTATTCGTGTGTATGGCGGAATACCACCTGACGAAGCAAGGTGATTTGTAACACCCTGTGATTTTATGAAAAATATTCTTTTTAATTTCATTAATGTCTTGTGTTGTACGCTACACCAAAAGGAGCTTGCTCAACATGCATCCTTGACTTGCCTTGCATTGCACACAATTCGCGACCTTCCTCGATAGCGTGTGTAGTACGCAATACCGAGTTTCACTAAACAAAGATATGCTATTAAAATATTATTAAAACTAGCCGTTATGAATAGTAATAACCACCTTTTAAAATTTTAAAAATTTTATCTCTCAAAATGGACTTCATTTTTGGATTCGGAGTATCGAATTTAGCCTAAGGTGAAATTTTGGTACTTTTCGGATAACTTTCATATTCTGATGAATAGTGAAAATTACTAAATTTTAATTAAAAACAACATTTTTAATCAAAATAATTAATAGTGATAAATTATTAATTTGATTGGTTTTAAAGTATATTTAGAATATATTTTTACAATTTAATAAAATGTTGGTCATTGGATGTAATTTTACATTTAAACATGTTATAAACAAGTGTCAATCTTTTGATAGTTATTATCTCTTAAAAACATGCCATTTGTTTTGACGACGAGAATTAATTTTTAAATTAGTTAATGTAACTGATATGTTTTGAATTTGGTAAAATAGACATCATTTTTGAGTTCATAATATCAAATATAGCTTAGGCCTAATTTTTGGTATTTTTCTGGAAACTTTCATTTTTTTGATGAATAGTGAAACCACTAAGTGGTAGTAAAAAAAATGAATTTTTCATAAAACTTAATTTTATCGCTTTTGTGAGTGGAATTTCAAAATTCCGAGAGACACGGTTAATTTCAGTAAGAAAAATGTGGTTCAATGAGATGAAAATAATTTTTGGTGAATGGTAACGTTTTAGTTTTTTTACCACGGTTAAAAGTAAATATGGTAATTAAGGGTAAAAATGATATTATTATTACCCTAAAACATGTCCTAATTCTATTGGATAAGTTTAATTCGACCAAAAACAAACTTAGGAATAAAATATGACCATTTAGGCCCACTTGGATTAGATTAGGACATTTATTATTATTTAATTCAAAGAAGAGTTAAAAGAGTTAAAATCAATGTTTATTTACTAAAAAATTTTTAATATAGGGTTATACATAAGATAAATTCGATTTTAAATATTAATTAGAAATATAATAATATTTCCTACATAATTATATTTTATTTATAATTTTTAGACATTAAAAAAATTAATTTATTTATGACACAATGATGATGCAGTAATTACCATAATAGTGAAAAATTATAATAATTGATATTTTAAATACCCAAATAATTATAATTTGAGACTTTTTATGAATTAAACTAATTTTATAGGTTAATATGACATGTTAGTATTGATTTAATTAACTTTTTTAGAACTAATCATTCTGTTATGATTTTCACAAAAATCAATTACTAAATAGTGTCAAAATTGACATAAAATAGTTTTTAAATCAAATATTATATTATTAATTGTTATTTTATTCCTAAAAATCTAAGGTTCGGCCAAATGACTTAGATAAGGTTATATATATTAATAATAAACAACTTGGGTTTCTTTTGGCTTCTTATAGTAAGTTTATTAACCTTATAGTGTAAGAACACAAGAAGACACGGTAAAAGTAAAATTATTTAACTTAATGTTAAATCTAAATGATAAGGTTACAATAGGAACCTAAACTTGTATAAATTCTATTTGATGAGATTATTTCGACCCATACCCACCTTAGCTTCTAAATAAATCAATTTGGAGCTATTTAAAACCGAATTTGACTTTATAATAAAATAATAGTTTTAGTTATTCCAAAGGTACCCCTCTCCTCCCTTATAAAAGGGCACCCCCTCCCTCTCTTCCTCACGGCACTTTGAGCCTTCAATATCGTCCAAACCCTACCAAAATCTCTTCTCCAATTTCCTAGTATCATCCTAGAGGTCCTGGTATTCTTCAAATACCATCCTTAGTTCTTTAAGTGGAGGTTAAGAAAAGGCGCGTCAAAAAGAGGTAATATCCATTACCGATCTTTTTCAATTTCTTTCTTCTTCAAATTATTCTTATTTAGTTGTTTCATGATAAAGTAATAACATCAGTATTTATTATATACTGATATGTTATTATAAATATGAAACAACTCTAATTAAACTTCTATCCATCCAACGGAAAAAGGAAATCACCGCGCGTGCATACGTACAGAATACCGTCTCCACGCCGTGGTGTAATCTATTTTCCGCCACCACCTTAATTGGATGGGTATAATGGTGTAATGAGTAACTATATTTGATTATTATAAAGTGATATTGATACTGAAATAGTATACATACACTTAAACATAAGTTCACGATCATGAGAACGATATCATCGCTCGTGCGTACGTACGGACTACCGTCTCCACGACGCAATGAGATTCACTCTCCACATTAACCATTCATGAATGATTATAAAGTATATATAATTAATAATAATGAAATATATGACATGTTAAATCTACTGGATTTATATATATATATATATGTGTGTGTCATCTATTTACTTCCATTCAAGACAATAAGGAAAGGAAAACAGCGTTCATGCGTACGTACGGACTACCGTCTCCATGAATGGTGTGTTTCATTTCATTTATCTATCTATTATATATATATATATATACTGAATATAAATGATATATAAATCATGTTTTATATTCTGGAAGTAAGTAAATCATGATATAAGTAATAATAATGTCAAGAACAACAAGTCCAAACACCTACGATAAATGAAACGATTTTACCCAAAATGCTTCTTTAACATGGAATTTACAAAAGAACGGGTAATATAAAGTCATAAGTGAACCATATATGATATCATAAAAATGAATATGATTCTGTAATAAGTCAATGACATTATTTAAATCACTATACAGGAGGTTCGGACACTTACGAATCATATCGGACCTAAGGTAAGGGAAAATATCACAATCTCATTTTTATCCGAGATTATTTATACTTTGGTATTTACTGGGGTGTATTTTATCATCCACATCCATGTTTCCTAAATATGTAATATTTATATTCTTATACAATAGTTTATATCCAATTTTACCCTTCGGTGAGTTTTTAGTAAAAGATATGAAAGGAATCTTTTGTCGTTTTTCGTACGAGGTACTTTTTGACTTTTCTGACAAAAGTACGAGAAGAATGTTTTTTAACTTATACGGCATGAATGGATTTTTAAAACATTATTTACAAGAATCTTACAAGTTTTCAAGTTTATTTTTAATCAACTTATTTTATTTTATAATTGTACGACATGTTAAGAAAGGAAAAGTGTTTTTGAAGTAGAAATGATATTTTCCTCAAGAATGGAGTTCAAGTGTTTTATCAAAATTATTTTCCATCTAAGATAATAAAGGGTTCTGTTTCTATACCTATTATTACATTGATTTGATTATGTTGTAATGTAATTATATTTATGAATTCCTTTATCTTATATGAATTGTTTTATGATGTCACGTTGTTTAAGATTCCCATTTTTATTACATGGGTTATGCTATGGTGTATGGTTTATGATTTTGTGGCACACATAATAATGGTATCATTATGAGATGGGTGGGACCTATATCTCCCTCCAATGCATTGGGTAAAGATTTTATATCTCATGAGATATACATGGCTGGAATGGTAGGTTATACCGGTTCAGTGAAACAGGATTGAAACGAGGGTGACTCGGTTCAGAAATGGACTTTGTCCACTAAGATAGTCATGGCAATGAGTCTTGAATAATAAGAAATGATTCTCCATGATTATATGTGTATGCCACAAAGTTTCATGTTTTATGTTATGATTATTGGGATTTCATTTCACTACTATGATTTATCCCATTTTATGATATTATGATCTCTTTTGCAGGTTAAGATTTCAAAAATGTTATGTTCTTATAAATATGATGTGATTGATTTTTCTTTTGTTTACCCTTACTGAGAATTTGAGCTCACCCTTTTATGTTTTCTTTTCCCCAGGATATAAAGAAAGGTTTTAGGTAAGAAAAAAAAGGGAAGATCTTTATGTGATATGTTGAAGATCTTTCACCATGATTAGAAGATTACGTTCCGAGTTTCCAAAGACACTAAACTATTACGGTCCTTGTGTGTGTGTTTTTGTTATGTAATAATTATTCCGCAAAAGTAATGTAATGTCCTTGTACGTCAGGCTTCGGGTCTCTACAGTTGGTATTAGAGGAAAGGTTTAGTCAACCTTTGAAAACTAGGATGCGAAAACGTTAGTGAGATACCTAGAGATATTTATATGGTTTGTCTAGGGATGTCCCTAAGGATAAGTATACGTATAGAATATAGTCCTAGAACTATGGTAACAATATTAGATTAAACCAAAGATGTTAGATATTGAAGTTAATCCCCCTTTATTATGATTTTTTCCTCTCACACTATTCTTTTTGGGTTTTAGAAAATGGTTGGAAACAAGATGATTCACGATAATGGGGGATATGATGGACAATGGAATGATATTCTTCATGAGCAACCAAATGAAATGGGATTTGGAAGTCCAAACATCATTATTATGCCGAATCAGAAATCTCATAATATGATCAATAAAGTAAAATTTGGTAATTTTCCTGACTCGGCTAATAAGAGAAAGATAGAGTTTCATGATGATTATAGAGGAAAGAAAGTTCAATTTCCCCTATCTAAATCATGTGGGAAGAGGATTCAAGGAGAATGTTTCAAAGGAAATGGAAGATGCTTTGGGTGTGGAAAAGAAGGACACAAAGCCAGTAAGTGCAAAGGAAAAGGTTCAGTTAACACCAGGGATGAGGATAATGGTATTGCTACGACATCAAAAATGGTTAAATGTTTTAAATGTGGAATGTATGGGCATTATGCAAACCAATGCCCAAAGGGAATGTCTCATGAAGAGAATCAATATGGTCATATGGGTCGTATTTATGTTGATGATGATGAAGAGACTACAAATGATATGTGAGATTAAAGAATTGTTGAACCTCAGTTAATGGTTTAAGAAGGTAGTGGAATGATTACATGTTTATCAAGTGTAATTTTGTATAAGTAATCTCATGGTACTATGGAATAAAGAGACATCTAAGGATTGTTACACTGTTGTCTTTCCTTAATTTTTGAAAGTGTATGATTAACGGTACCAGTAACCATAAAAGGTTATTCAGATATTTTTGTAAAGTAGATGATATGAGCATAATGAAGGGATAAGGAGAAAATTAAATGTTTGATAGTATTCATGAGCTCGTGACTGATATAAGAAGAAGGTTATATCATGGTTTGAGTATATAGAATTTTTGGATTTTGGTATGTGGAAAGAGTTAACTTTTGACAGCATTTATGTTTTCACTAAGGTTTAATGGGTATTCATTTTTCAAGAGAATACATGATTAAGGTATTCACATGATTGGAATGTGACCAACAAGATATATGGGGGATAAATGATGGTATTCACATGCTTGGTTGATGATATTTTAAGTAATTGTTTTCTTTATACAATGAGCTTGGACAAAATTATTTTAGATAAGCCTAAAGATTGGAATGGATTATGTTGGACATAAGTTATTATTGTTTAAAGATAGAACTTTTTTCGATATTATTGATGGGATGTTATAGTAAAGTAGTTTTAGAAAAAGGACAACCTGCAGGACGGGTGACAACCCATCGCGTCGGACAATGCCGTGGGAATCGAACCCACAACCGAAGTGCGACTGGCCTTTATCGCCTACCACTAGCCTACAGGAAGTCCCTGTTTAGTAGAAACTCTTTTTATTATATTAATCAGTATGATATATGAAGTATAAGTCCATTTTAGGAACCATATATGATTAATCTCACTATAGATGGACTTATGTATTTTTTTGATAACTTTTCTAACCTTTTGTTTGAGATAGATGGAATGACCCATAATTCTATCACATGATATACTAACACATCACGAGTGACAAATTCAACTTCATTTATTTAAGAGATGAAGTGGAAATTTTCCAAAGAACGACCAACGGTGACACTGTACCAAAATCACGAAAATATTTCTTCTAATTCCAATTTCATCAACTTTAGGGAAATGATCTTGAAAACCAAAAATGTTGTCCTAGTACTCTTATATCTGATGAATTAGATGGTACCTTATATCAACACAAATTTATGGCTTTGTGATTGCTGGATTTTCCATATCCATGTTCTCTACCACTCTCCATCAGAACATGATGATTAGATTTCTCTTCCATATCCATATTTTCACCTATGTGGAAACCCAGTGATTAGTTTATTTGGGTAACCGTTACGTTTCATACTTTTGTTTTTAAAGATTGATTTGGTATTCTTTTTTACGATGTGGGTTTCTATTAAAGAAACTTTTGAATAGTATACCATTTATAACTCTGACGAATTTCAAGGGTGAAATTCATTTTAAGGGGGGTAGAATGTAACACCCCGAGATTTTATGAAAAATATTCTTTTTAATTTCATTAATGTCTTGTGTTGTACGCTACACCAAAATGATCTTTCTCAACACACATCCTTGACTTTCCTTTCATTACACGCAATCGCGACCTTCCTCGATAGTGTGTGTAGTACGCAATACCGAGTTTCACTAAACAAAGATATGCTATTAAAATATTATTAAAACTAGCCATTATGAATAGTAATAACCACATTTTAAAATTTTAGAAATTTTATCTCTCAAAATGGACTTCATTTTTGGATTCAGAGTATCGAATTTATCCTAAGGTGAAATTTTGGTACTTTTTGGATAACTTTCATATTCTAATGAATAGTGAAAATTACTAAATTTTAATTAAAAACAAATTTTTTAATAGAAATAATTAATAGTGATAAATTATTAATTTGAGTGGTTTTAAAGTATATTTAGAATATATTTTTACAATTTAATACAATGTTGGTCATTGGATGTAATTTCACATTTAAACCAGTTATAAACAAGTGTCAATATTTTGATAGTTATTATCTCTTAAAAACACGCCATTTGTTCTGACGACGGGAATTAATTTTTAAATTAGTTAATGTAACTGATATGTTTTAAATTTGGTAAAATAGACATCATTTTTGAGTTTATAATATCAAATATAGCTTAGGCCTAATTTTTGGTATTTTTCTGGAAACATTCATTTTTTTGATAAATAGTGAAACCACTAAGTGGTAGTAAAAAAAATGAATTTTTCATAAAACTTAATTTTACCGCTTCTGTGAGTGGAATTTCAAAAATCCGAGAGACACGGTTAATTTCAGTAAGTAAAATGTGGTTCAATGAGATGAAAATAATTTTTGGTGAATAATAACTTTTTACTTTTTTTTACCACGGTTAAAAGTAAGTAGGGTAATTAAGGGTAAAAATGATATTATTATTATGACCCTAACACATGTCCTAATTCTATTGGATAAGTGTAATTCGACAAAAAACAACCTTAGGAATAAAATATGACCATTTAGGCCCACTTGGATTAGATTAGGTCTTTTATTATTATTTAATTCAAAGAAGAGTTAAAAGAGTTAAAATCAAAGTTTATTTACTAAAACATTTTTAATATAGGGTTATAAATAAGATAAATTAAATTTTAAATATTCATCAGAAAGATAATAATATTTCCTACATAATGATATTTTATTTATAATTTTTAGACATTAAATAAATTAATTTATTTATTACACAATGATGATGCAGTAATTACCATAATAGTGAAAAATTATAATAATTGATATTATAAATACCCAAATAAATATAATTTGAGACTTTTTATGAATTACACTAATTTTATAGGTTAATATGAAATGTTAGAATTGATTTAATTAACTTTTTTAGAACTAATCATTCTGTTATGATTTTCACAAAAATCAATTACTAAATAGTGTCAAAATTGAAATAAAATAGTTTTTAAAACAAATATTATATTATTAATTGTTATTTTATTCCTAAAAATATATGGTTCCGCCAAATGACTTATAAAAGGTTATATATATTAATAATATACAACTCGGGGTTCGTTTGGCTTCTTATAGTAAGTTTATTAACCTTATAGTGTAAGAACACAAGAAGACATGGTAAAAGTAAAATTATCTAACTTAATGTTAAATCTAAATGATAAGGTTAAAATAGGAACCTAAACTTGTCTAAATTATATTTGATGAGAGTATTTCGACCCATCCCCACCTTAGCTTATAAATAAATCAATTTTGAGCTATTTAAAACCGAATTTGACTTTATAATAAAATAATAGTTTTAGTTATTCCAAAGGTACCCCTCTCCTCCCTTATAAAAGGGCACCCCCTCTCCCTCTTCCTCACACCACTTTGAGCCTTCAAGCTCGGCCAACCCCTGCCAAAATCTCTTATCCACTTCCCTAGTATCATCCTAGAGGTCCTGGTCTTCTTCAAAGACCATCCTTAGTTCTTTAAGTGGAGGTTAAGAAAAGGCGCATCAAAAAGAGGTAATATCCATTACTGATCTTTTTCAATTTCTTTCTTCTTAAACTACTTATTATTTAGTTGTTTCATGATAAAGTAATAACATCAGTATTTCTTATATAATGATATGTTATTATAAATATTAAACAACTCTAATTAACCTTCTATCCATCCTACGGAAAAAGGAAATCACCGCGCGTGCGTACGTACGGAATACCGTCTCCACGCTGTGGTGTAATCTATTTTCCGCCACCACCTTAATTAGATGGGTATAATGGTGTAATGAGTAACTATATATGATTATTATAAAGTGATATTGATACTGAAATAGTATACATACACTTCAACACAAGTTCACGATCATGAGAACGATATCATCGCTCGTGTGTACGTACGGACTACCGTCTCCACGACGCGATGAGATTCATTCTCCACATTAACCATTCATGAATGATTATAAAGTATATATAATGAATTATAATGAAATATATGACATGTTAAATCTACTGTATTTATGTATATATATATATATATATATGTATGTCATCTACTTACTTCCATTCAAGACAATAAGGAAAGGAAAACAGCGTTCATTCGTACGTACGGACTACCGTCTCCATGAACGGTGTGTTTCATTTCATTTATCTATCTATTATATATATATATATACTGAATATATATGATATATAAATCATGTTTTATATTCTGGAAGTAAGTAAATCATGATATAAGTAATAATAATGTCAAGAACAACAAGTCCAAACAGCTACAATAAATGAAACGATTTTACCCAAAACGCTTCTTTAACATGGAATTTACAAAAGAACGGGTAATATAAAGTCATAAGTGAACCATATATGATATCATAACAATGAATATGATTCTGTAATAAGTCAATGACATTATTTAAATCATTATACAGGAGGTTCGGACACTTACGAAGCATATCAGACCAAAGGTAAGGGAAAATATCACAATCTCATTTTTATCCGAGATTGTTTATACTTTGGTATTTACTGGGGTGAATTTTATCATCCACATCCATTTTTCCTCAATATGTAATATTTATATCCTTATACAATAGTTTATATCCAATTTTACCCTTCGTTGAGTTTTTAGTAAAAGATATGAAAGGAATCTTTTGTCGTTTTTCATACGAGGTACTTTTTGACTTTTCCAACAAAAGTACGAGAAGAATGTTTTTTTTAACTTATACGACATGACTGGATTTTTAAAACATTATTTCCAAGAAGATTACTTTATAAGTTTTCAAGTTTATTCTTAATCAACTTCTTTTAGTTTATAATTGTACAACATGTTAAGAAAGGAAAAGTGTTTTTGAAGCAGAAAGGATATTTTCTTCAAGAATGGAGTTCAAGTGTTTTATCAAAATTATTTTCCATCTAAGATAATAAAGGGTTCTGTTTCTATCCCTATTTTTAAATTGATTTGATTATGTTGTGATGGAATTATATTTATGAATTCCTTTATCTTATATGAATTTGTTTATGATGTCACGATGTTTAAGATTCCCATTTTTATTACATGGGTTATGCTATGATGTATGGTTTATGATTTTGTGGCACACATAAGAATGGTATCATTATGAGATGGCTGGGACCTGTATCTCCCTCCAATTCATTGGGTAAAGATTTTATATCTCATGAGATAGACATGGATGGAATGGTAGGTTATACCGTTTCAGTGAAACAGGACTGAAACGAGGGTGACTCGGTTCAGAAATGGACTTTTTCCACTAAGATAGTCTTGGCAATGAGTCTTGACTAATAAGAAATGATTCTCTATGATTATGTGTGTATGCCACAAAGTTTCATGTTTTAAGTTATGATTATTGGGATTTCATTTAACTAATATGATTTATCCCATGTTATGATATTATGATCTCTTTTGCAGGTTAAGATTTCCAAAATGTTATGTTCTTATGAATATGATGTGATTGATTTATCTTTTGTTTACCCTTACTGAGCATTTGAGCTCACCCTTTTATGTTTTCTTTTCCCCAGGATATAAAGAAAGGTTTTAGGTAAGAAAAAAAGGGGAAGATCTTTATGTGAGATGTTGAAGATCTTTCACCATGATTAGAAGATTACGTTCCGAGTTTCCAAAGGCACTAAACTATTACGGTCCTTGTGTGTGTGTTTTTGTTATGTAATAAGTATTCCACAAAAGTAATGTAATGTCCTTGTACGTCAGGCTTCGGGTCTCTACATGATTCATTCATGAAATATATAGAATGAATTAAAGAAGATTTTAATAAAAATATGTGATAAATATTATATATAAATTATTCAGTAATGATAATATATAATATATTTTATTTCTTTCAATCTGATAAGAAAATGGAAACAACATTTATGTGTACGTACGACCTACCTCCATGAATGATGTATTTCATTTCCTATTCTTATTTTTTTATTATTATAACAAATACATATATAATTATTATATATGGTATATATATCATTATTTCCATTTTGGTGTTAATGAAATAATGATTAAATAAATTGGAAAAAAATATAACAAATAAAAATATTTACGAGAAACAATGCGGTTATTACCCAAAACGTAACATTAACATGAAATCATTAATAAATTTGAAATAAAAGGTGATAATAAAATAATATATGGTATTATATATATGAATATGACATTATAATATATTTATAATAAACTTATATTTATTTTACATGATTTTTGAATGATTTTTATGGAAGTCAAGACTCAAGGTAATGAATTTTTTCTCAATTTTCTTTCTTTGAGACGTATGTTATGTTGTGGAAAGATTTTCTTTAAAGAGGTGTATATACACCCCTTTTACATGTAATATCAAGAATTTATTCATTCTATTAATATTTAATGTTTTATTTCATGTTATTTCCTTCACGGGTCTTATCATTCAATGTTACCAATGTGGTAAAAAATTTATGTTACAATATCATCATTTATCATGATTATTTATGATTATGTATCCAATATTGCAATATAATGATCTAAATCTCAATAATTATCATTAATTTTATTATAATATTGTTATAAATCATACATTCAAGTAATGGTACCATTTTCCTCTCTTTTCTACTTAAGATTATTATGATTTTTTTAAAGAAAACCTAACTTTATCTCTCTCTTCGGTCATAAATCTATTTTATTCCAAAACCATGTTTTCTATAAATTATTCCAATTTTTTTTACTAGATAATTATTTTAAAAATACATTCTTTCCCATTTTTTAATTTTAATAAATTTTTATAAGAATCTTCATTTTGTTTTGTGATCCAATAACCATTTAGATTCTACTGAAAATATGAAAGGAATATTTATTTTAAAACGTATAACATGAATTTCCAACATCATGACCAATAATTTATTCTAAGATTCCATTATATGTTTTCACAGTTATTTTCAAAGAAAAAGGTATTCCAAATGTTTTATGTTTTAAAAAGTGTATATGAAAGTAGAAAGGATATTTTCCTCTGGAAATGTTTTAAATGATATTCAAAACTAATTTTCCATCTAATATTTACTCTATTGATGTGACCTATGCCTTATTTGGAATATGATCCAAGGATATCATTCTTATTAATTCCCTGAATGGTTTATGTTTATGATGAAATTTTTTTATGGAACCTGTTTCTCTTCTACATGTTATAACTTGTTAAAATGATTATGAAACCCGCTTATTTTCAATGGTTATTCGGTGATGAAATAATTATAAAACCTGAAACTTTTCCATAGGATATGATATGATAAAATGTTTATGATACACATTTAATTTCATGGGTTATAATATGATTAATATTTATCGTCTTGTGGAACACATAAATGTGGTTTTCATTATGTGATGGATGGGACCTCTATCTCCCTCTAATGCATTGGTAAAAGATTTATATAGCATGTGATAAAAAGTTATGGAATGGGAAGTGAACTTGGATCCATAATATAGGGATAGAATGAGAAGAGAACCTAGTTCATTAATACACGTCTGGAATGGGAAGTAAACCAGTTCCGTAATACAAGGTTGGTGTTAGGTCCACAAGGCTAAATACCCTAAGAGGGGGGGGGGGTGAATTAGGGTATGACAAATTTAAAATTAAATCCCATTCTGATATTGTTTCTCTGTTAATCAAAACACTATTCTCTCTCTTTCCCGTTGCACAATATAAACAGAAAGTAAAGCATGCACATGACACAACAATTTTTACTTGGTTCACCCTCATTGGGCTACGTCCAAGGAGCATACACCGGAAATGTGCCGATGTACCAAATCCACTATAAGCACACTACAGTTTATAAGGTTCGGGCTAGATCACTTCAATGCCCAAGCTCACTTCTTTTACAAGGTTTAGGGTCAGCTCCCTGCTTTCCCAAGGTTCACTCCCTATTTTTCTCTCTCTGGATCACTACCAATGGAGAGGATCACCTTCTTCCTCTTACTTTTCCCACTACTCTGGAAAGGATCCACTCACTGTTTATAGACCTGTAGGTCTCTTCATTATCACTAATGAATTCATCCTCTATTGTATGTAGATGCTTTGTTGAAGTCCAACTTTCACCCGTAGATGAATCTCACTTTTCACCGAAGGTATCAGGCAATCTTCCAGCTTCCACGCAGCCCTGAATCACTGTCAGGAATCACCCTTACTTGGTGCCCTTGCCTAAGCTTGCATGCAAGTCTCGGCGCACAAGTCAAAACTGGTGCACAATTCCACCTCAACCACTTGCGCGACACAAGCTTCTGCAACTCCAAACTTGCGCGACGCACACCCTTTTACGCCCAAACCAATTTTGGCACGCAACCAAAAACTTTCGCGCGTATTCAAAACTTAGCACATAAGTGTCACCAAACCCCTTGCGTGACACTTCCTTCTTAAACTCAAAACCTGCATGACTCACTTCCTTCCTTGCTCAGACCACCTTGGGCACACAACTATCATCTGGCGTGCAAGCTCTACTTGCGCGACCACACACCACTTGCGCGACCACCACACCTGCGCGACGAGAGATCTGATTTTCTCCAAGTGTTGAGCTCATGAAGAATGAGGAGGGTTTGACCTGTATTTATAGGCATTTGGACACCCTGAACGATGGCGTGCAAGTCTCCCCTCAGCGTGCAAGTCTCTGCGCACAAGTCTCCTGCCGCGCAAATCACTTGTGCGACCAAATCTAAAACTTGGGTGCTCTATTTCCCTTTGCCATATTTTGATCTTCTGATCTTGAAAAAAATATGGCACGCAAGTTTCGTCTCCTTCAAGAAATCGGCGCACAAGTCCTTTTTCCAAAACCCCTTTTCTCCATTTGTCGATTTTTAGGCCCAAAAATTTGGCAAACACTGGAAAATGGCACCACCTTGTATCTGCTCTTTTTGTACCGCCTCCAGATCATCTATCCCTTTTTCGATGTTCTTGAATCAAACATTGATCATTATCCATAGCCCTTGAACTTGACATGTCACCATGAAATCCCCTTTGTCAAAAAATTTGTATGTCATGGTTTTCTTTATCAACAATCACAACACAGATGTCCACTTTGTCAACAAACACAATCACCTCAAAAATGATTCAATGATACCTTGAGGGATTCTTGCCCAATAGTTGGAATAAGGAGTGAACCTGATTAATTAAATTACTTTATTCACTATGATGATCTTGGTAGTGATACTTGATTGATATTGAAATGAATTTCTATGCTTATGTGTATGCCAAAACTTTTATGTCTTAGGCTCTCATGGATCATGTTCTTTGATTCCCTTATGAATCATGTCTTATGAACAACCAATATTTATGCAATGACACAAGATTATGATATTTGATATGAAGGTCATGGTTTTCAAATGTCATTCTCAAGTTATCATAACCTCATGTTCACGTTATGCTTATGTATATCCCTTATTTACCCATAATAATCATTTGAGATCACCCTTTCTTATGTTTCATTTCCCTAGGTTATGAAGATATTCATTATGTATGATATGTATAAGAGGGGTCATAGTTATGAATAATGTATTAGGATATCACATAACTTACTTATAGACCGGTGTTTATGTTTCCAATTTCCCAGAGGAACTAAAATATTATGGTTCCCAGGAGTGTGTTTGTGTAATGTAATAAATATTCATAAAAAATGATGCAATATATATGTATGAAAATCTAGGTTCGTTATTATTGGTATCATAACAAAGTTTTAGTTAAAATTTGGAAACTATGATGAGAAAAACTTAGTGAGATACCTAAAGAAATCTATAAGGATATGTATAAGGATGAGTCAAAGTATACAAAAATTCCCTATAATTTTGTTAAAGTATAGATCAACTAGTTTCCATTAAATTAAATCCCTATATGGATACTACAATTTTATATAGATCTTGAAAAAATGTACATAGGTTTAATATAAATGAAAATATAGTATTGAGCTAGAGTTAATTGGGAACTGGTGCACGAAAATGGGCCTTGCTGCAAACCTAGTTTGACACTCTCGGGGGATATATTTTGGGAATTCTCAAACTCTTTATGAACAATCAGGAAGGCTTTAAAGAGAAGAATACTAAGAATTAACTTGGAGAAACCTAAGGTTTCATAAATTAAAAATATGGCTTCATGATCTAGACATCCTGTAATTGAGTTTCCATGATTATCACTAGTACAATAATGACCTTTAGCGGGCACCAAAAGCTGTCGTTAAAGGCCTATAGCGGCCGCCAAACAGTGGCCGCTTTTTCCCCGTCGCTGTTACTATCAGTGACCGCCATTTGGTGGACGCTGTAGGCAAGCCGGGATGGGCTTTAGCGGCCGCCAATTGGCGGCCGCTATAGCCCGGAACTAAAGCGGACGCCAAATGGTGGCCGCTATTGGCAACGGCCGCCAAAAGGCGGCCGCTAAAGGTGTCCATGGAGACACCTATAGTAGCCGCCATATGGCAGCCGCTATTAAATTTTAATTTTTTTTAAAAAAAATTTAATTATACATTAATATACAAAATCAATCCCGGCTATCATCTTCCAAGCTCCGCATCCATCATCACATATAACTGCATAACAAAATTTAATAACAAACATATTACCGAATAAAACCTAGAAAAAAAATATTTAACTTCAAACATACTGTAACAGATCTAAAGTATTTGATTTTCAAAATAATATTCATAAATTTGATTACCATTTTATAAATTTAAAATCTATAATTCTATTGTTCTAATTGGATTGTTGTCCTGTGATTTCAGGTCAATCTGATGTCGTCTGCTAAGAGTTTGA
Source organism: Viscum album (assembly GCA_963277665.1). NCBI lineage: Eukaryota > Viridiplantae > Streptophyta > Magnoliopsida > Santalales > Viscaceae > Viscum > Viscum album. The sequence continues at coordinate 1,331,476,739 of OY728156.1, forward strand.
CCGTTAGACGCCAGTTTTGGCCATTTCTGACACCAGAACGGTGTTCCCGGTCACCGCGGGCACACGGAACGTCCGACTGACATACCGTCTACTCGACCACATCACAATTCACTCACCCTTTGATGTCGTCCAATTTCAGGCCATTCGGACATTGTTCGGCCGGTTTGGACCCCCCCACGTGCGTTTATCAAGAGCGTGCAACTCTTAAAGAACGCATAATGAGCCCTACCGCGCAGACCGCATGTCCGATTGATGTGCCATCTACGCGTGAACGTCACGAATAATAATTGGATTCTTGTCATGTGATTTCATGTCAATCCGATGTCGTCCGCTATGAGTTTGACCGTTAGACACCCGTTTTGGCCGTTTCTGACACAAGAACGGCGTTCCCGGTCACCGCGGGCACAGGGCACATCCGATTGACGTGACTTCTTCTCGACCACATCACAATTCACTCACCCTTTGATGTCGTCCGATTTCAGGTCATTCGGACATCGTTCGGCCCGTATGGACCCCCCCACGCACGTTTATCAAGCGCGTGCAACGCTTAAAGAATGCATAATGAGCCCTACCACACAGACCGCACGTCCGATTGACGTGCCGTCTACACGTGCATGTCGCGAAAAATAATTGGATTGTTGTCCTGTGATTTCAGGTCAATCCGATGTCGTCCGCTAAGAGTTTGACTGTTAGACGCCAGTTTTGACCGTTTATGACACCAGAACGGCGTTCCCGGTCACCACGGCCACACGACACGTCTGATTGACGTGCCGTATGCTCGACCACATCAAAATTCACTCACCCTTTGATTTCTTCTAATTTCAGGCCATTCGGACATCGTTCTGCCAGTTTGGACCCCCCACGTGTGTTTATCAAGAGTGCACAACTCTTAAAGAACGCATAATGAGCCCTACCGCGCAGACCGCACGTCCGATTGACGTGCTGTCTGCGCGTGCACGTCGCGAATAATAAATGGATTGTTTTCCTGTGATTTCAGGTCAATCCGATGTCGTCCATTATGAGTTTGATCGTTAGACGCCCGTTTTGGCCATTTATGACACCAGAACTGCGTTCCCGATCACCGCGGGCACACAACACGTCCGATTGATGTGCCGTCTGCTCGACCACATAAAAATTCACTCACCCTTTTATGTAGTCCAATTTCAGGCCATTCGGACATCATTCGGAGAGTTTGGACCCCCCACACGCGTGCAACGCTTAAAGAACGCATAATGAGCCCTACCGCGCAGACCGCACGTCCGATTGATGTGCCGTCTGCGCGTGCACGTCGCGAATAATAATTGGATTGTTGTCCTGTTCTTTCAGGTCAATCCGATGTTTTCCGCTAAGAGTTTGATCGTTAGATGCCAGTTTTGACCGTTTATGACACCAGAACGGCGTTCCCAGTCACCGCAGGCACACGACACGTCCGATTGATGTGCCGTCTGCTCGACCAAATCACAACTCACTCACTCTTTGATTTCGTCCAATTTCAGCCCATTCTAAAATTGTTCGGCCAGTTTGGACCCCCACACGCGCGTTTATAAAGAGCGCGTAACTATTAAAGAACGCATAATGAGACCTACTGCGCAGACCGCATGTCCGATTGACGTGTCGTCTGCGCATGCACATCGTGAATAATAATTGGATTGTTGTTTTGTGATTTCAGGTCAATCCGATGTCGTCTGCTATGATTTTGACCGTTAGATGCTCGTTTTGGCCGTTTGTGACACCAGAACGGCGTTCCCGGTCACCGCGGGCACACGGCACGTCCGATTGACGTGCCGTCTGCTCAACCACATCACAATTCACTCACCCTTTGATTTCGTCCGATTTTAGGCCATTAGGACATCGTTCGGCTAGTTTGGACCCCCCACGCGTGTTTATCAAGTGCGCGTAACGCTTAAAGAACGCATAATGAGCCATACCGTGCAGACCGCACGTCCGATTGACGTGCCCTCTGTGTGTGTACGTCTCGAATAATAATTGGATTGTTGTCCTGTAATTTCAGGTCAATCCGATGTTGTCCGCTATGAGTTTGACCGTTAGACGCCAGTTTTGGCCGTTTATGACACCAGAACGGCGTTCCCGGTCACCGCGGGCACACGTCACGTCCGATTGACGTGCCGTCTACTCGACCACATCACAATTCACTCACCCTTTTATTTCGTCCGATTTCAGGCCATTCAGACATCGTTCGGCCCGTTTGGACCCCCCCACGCGCGTTTACCAAGAGCGCGCAACGCTTAAAGAACGCATAATGAGCCTTATCGCGCATACCGCACGTCCGATTGACGTGCTTTCTATGCGTGCACGTCGAGAATAATAATTTTATTGTTGTCCTATGATTTCAGGTCAATCCGATGTCCTCCGCTAAGAGTTTGACCGTTAGACGCGAGTTTTGGCCGTTTGTGACACCAGAACGGCGTTCCCGGTCACCGCGCGCACACGACACGTCCGATTGACGTTCCATCTACTCGACCACATCAAAATTCACTCACCCTTTGATGTCGTCCGATTTCAGGCCATTCGGACATCGTTCGGCCAGTTTGGACCCCCCCACGCGCGTTTATCAAGAGCGCGAAACTCTTAAAGAACGCATAATGAGCCCTACCGCGCAGACCACAGGTCTGATTGTCGTGCCTTCTGCGCGTGCACATCGTGAATAATAATTGGATTGTTGTCCTATTATTTCAGGTCAATCTGATGTCGTCCACTATGAGTTTGACCGTTAGACGCCCGTTTTGGCCGTTTGTGACACCAGAACGGCGTTCTTGATCACCGCGGGCACACAACATGTCCGATTGACGTGTCGTCTACTTGACCACATCAAAATTCACTCACCCTTTGATGTCATCCGATTTCAGACCATTCGGACATCGTTCGGCCAGTTTGGACCCCCCACACGTGTTTATCAAGAGCGCGCAACTCTTAAAGAACGCATAATGAGCCCTACCACGCAGACCACAAATCCGATTGACGCGCCGTCTGCGTATGCACGTCGAGAATAATAATTGGATTTTTTTCCTGTGATTTCAGGTCAATCCTATGTCATCCGCTATGAGTTTGACCGTTAGACGCCCATTTTGGCCGTTTGTGACACCAGAACGACGTTCCCAGTCACATCGGGCACACAACACGTCCGATTGACGTGTCGTCTACTCGAACACATCACAATTCACTCAGCCTTTGATGTCGTCCGATTTCGGGCCATTCGGACATCGTTCAGCCAGTTTGGACCCCCCCACGTGCGTTTATCAAGCGCGTGCAACGCTTAAAGAACGCATAATGAGCCCTACCGCACAGACCACACGTCTGATTGATGTGACGTCTTCCCGTGCACGTCGAGAATAATAATTGTATTGTTGTCCTATAATTTCAGGTCAATCCGATGTCGTCCGCTATGAGTTTAACCATTAGATGCCAATTTTGGCTGTTTGTGACACCAGAACGGAGTTCCTGGTCACCGCGGGCACACGGCACGTCTGATTGATGTGCCGTCTACTCAACCACATCACAATTCACTCACCCTTTCATGTCGTCCAATTTCAGGCCATTCGGACATCGTTCGGCCCGTTTGGACCCCCCACGCGCGTTTATCAAGCGCGCACAACCCTTAAAGAACGCATAATGAGCCCTACGGTGCAGACCGCACGTCCGATTGACGTGCCGTCTGCGTGTGCACATCACGAATAATAATTGGATTGTTGTCCTATGATTTCAGGTCAATCTGATGTCGTCCGCTATGAGTTTGACCGTTAGACACCCGTTTTGGCCGTTTATGACACCAGAACGGCGTTCCCGGTCAGCGCGGGCACACGACACGTCCGATTGAGGTTCCGTATGCTCGAAAACATCACAATTTACTCACCCTTTGATGTCGTCCAATTTCAGGCCATTCAGACATCGTTCGGCCAGTTTGGACGCCCCCACGCGCGTTTATCAAGCGTGCGCAACGCTTAAAGAACGTATAATGAGCCCTACCGCGCAGACCGCATGTCCGATTGATGTGCCGTCTACGCATGCACGTCGCGAATAATAATTGGATTGTTTTCCTATGATTTCAGGTCAATCTGATGTCGTCCGCTAAGAGTTTGACCGTTAGATGCCAGTTTTGGCCGTTTATGACACCAAAACGGCGTTCCCGGTCACCGTGGGCACACGGCACGTCCGATTGACGTGCCGTCTACTCGAACACATCACAATTTACTCACCCTTTGATGTCATCCTATTTCAGGCCATTCGGACATTGTTCAACCAGTTTGGACCCCCCCCACACGCGTTAATCAAGAGCGCGCAACTCTTAAAGAACGCATAATGAACCTTACCACGCAGAACGCACATCCGATTGATATGCCATATGTGCGTGAATGTCGCGAATAATAATTGGATTGGTGTACTGTGATTTCAGGTCAATCCGATGTCGTCCACTATGAGTTCGACAGTTAGACGCCTGTTTTGGCTGTTTGTGACACCAGAACAGCGTTCCCGGTCACCGCGGGCACACGACACGTCCGATTGATGTGCCGTCTGCTCGACCACATCACAATTCTATCACCCTTTGATGTCGTCCGATTTCAGGCCATTCAGACATCGTTCGGCCAGTTTGGACCCCCCCACGTACGTTTATCAAGCGCACGCAATGCTTAAAAAATGCATAATGAGCCCTACTGCGCAGACCGCATGTCCGATTGACGTGCCGTCTACGCGTGCACGTCACGAATAATAATTGTATTGTTTTCCTATGATTTCAGGTCAATCCGATGTCGTCTGCTATAAGTTTGACCGTTAGACGCCAGTTTTGGCCGTTTATGACACCAGAACGGCGTTCCCGGTCATCGCGGGCACACGGGACGTCCGATTGATGTGCCATCTGCTCGACCACATCACAATTCACTCACCCTTTGATGTCGTCCTATTTCAGGCCATTCGGACATCGTTCGGCTGGTTTGGACCCCCCACGCGCGTTTATCAAGAGCGCACAACGCTTAAAGAACTCATAATGAGCCCTACCGCGCAGACCGCACGTCCGATTGATGTGCCGTCTACGCGTGCACATCTCGAATAATAATTGGATTGTTGTCCTATGATTTCAGGTCAATCCGTTGTCGTCCGCTAAGAGTTTGACCATTAGACGCCAGTTTTGGCCGTTTATGACACCAGAACGGCATTCCCGATCACCGCGGGCACACGGCACGTCCGATTGACGTGCCGTCTGCTCGACCATATCACAATTTACTCACCATTTGATGTAGTCTGATTTCAGGCCATTCGGACATCGTTCAGATAGTTTGGACCCCCCCCCCACGCGCGTTTATCAAGAGCGCCCACCTCTTAAAGAACGCATAATGAGACCTACCGTGCAGAACGCATGCCCGATTGATGTGCCGTCTGTGCGTGAACGTCAAGAATAATAATTGTATTGTTGTCCTGTGATTTCAGGTCAATCCGATGTCATCTGCTATGAGTTTGACCATTAGATGCCCGTTTTGGCCGCTTGTGACACCAGAACGGCATTCCCGGTCACCGCGGGCACATGGCACGTCCGATTGACGTGATGTCTGCTCGAACACATCAAAATTCACTCACCCTTTGATGTCGTCCAATTTCAGTCCATTTGGACATCGTTCGGCCAATTTGGACCCCCCACACGCGTTTATCAAGAGCACACAACTCTTAAAGAACGCATAATGAGCCCTACCGTGCTGACCGCACGTCCAATTGACATACCGTCTGCGCGTGCACGTCTCGAATAATAATTGGATTGTTGTCCTGTGATTTTTGGTCAATCCGATGTCGTCCGCTATGAGTTTGACCATTAGACGCCCGTTTTGGCCGTTTGTGACACTAGAACGGCATTCCCGGTCACCGCGGGCACAGGGCACGTCCGATTGACGTGCCGTCTGCTCGAACACATCACAATTCACCCACCCTTTGATGTCGTCTGATTTCAGGCCATTCGGACATCGTTCGGCCAGTTTGGACCCCTCCACACGCGTTTTTCAAGCGCGCGCAACGCTTAAAGAACGCATAATGAGCCCTACCACGCAGACCGCACGTCCGATGGACATTTCGTCTATGCGTTCATGTCGCGAATAATAATTGGATTGTTGTCCTGTGATTTCAGGTCAATCCGATGTTGTCCGCTATGAGTTTGACAGTTAGATGCTAGTTTTGGCCGTTTGTGACACCAGAACGGCGTTCCCGGTCACCGCGGGGACACAGCATGTTCGATTGACGTGCCGTCTTCTCGACCACATCACAATTCACTCACCCTTTGAGGTCATCCGATTTCAGGCCATTCAGACATCGTTCGGCCCATTTGGACCCCGCCACGCGCGTTTATCAAGCGCGCACAACCCTTAAAGAACACATAATGAGCCCTACGGCGCAGACCGCACATCTGATTGACATGCCGTCTATGCGTGCACGTCGCGAATAATAATTGGATTGTTGTCCTATGATTTCAGGTCAATCCGATGTTTTCCGCTATGAGTTTGACCGTTAGACGCCCGTTTTGGCCGTTTATGACACCAGAACAGCGTTCCCGATCACCGCGGGCACACGACACGTCCGATTGACGTGCCGTCTGCTCGAACACATCACAATTCACTCACACCTTTGATGTAATCCAATTTCAGGCCATTCAGACATCGTTCGACCGGTTTGGACCCCCCACGCGCGTTTATCAAGCGCGCGCAACGCTTAAAGAACGCATAATAAGCCCTATCGCGCAGACCACACATCCGATTGATGTACCGTCTACGCGTGCACATCGAGAATAATATTTGAATTGTTGTCCTATGATTTCAGGTCAATACGATGTCATCCGCTATGAGTTTGACCGTTAGACGCCAATTTTGGCCGTTTGTGACTCCAGAACGGCGTTCCCGGTCACCGCGGGCACACGACACGTCCGATTGATGTGCCGTCTGCTCAACCACATCAGAATTCAATCACCCTTTGATGTCGTCCGATTTCAGGCCATTCAGACATCGTTCGGCCGGTTAGGACCCCCCCCCACGTGCGTTTATCAAGCGCGCACAATGCTTAAAGAATGCATAAGGAGCCCTACCGCGCAGACCGCACGTCCGATTGATGTGCCGTCTACGCGTGCACGTCGCGAATAATAATTAGATTGTTTGACTATGATTTCAGGTCAATCCTATGTCGTCCTCTATGAGTTTGACCGTTAGATTCCAGTTTTGGCAGTTTGTGACACCAGAACAGCGTTCCCGGTCACCGCGGGCACACGGCACGTCCGATTGACGTGTCATCTAATCGACCACATCACAATTCAATCACCCTTTGATGTCGTCCGATTTTAGGCCATTCAGACATCGTTCGTCCCATTTGGACCCCCCCCCACGCGTGTTTATCAAGCGCGTGCAACCCTTAAAGAACACATAATGAGCCCTACGGCGCAGACCGCACGTCCAATTGACGTTCCGTCTGCGTGTGCACGTCGCGAATAATAATTGGATTGTTCTCCTGTGATTTTAGGTCAATCCAATATTTTCTGCTATGAGTTTGACCATTAGACGACCATTTTGGCCATTTATGACACCAGAACGGTGTTCCCGCTCACCGCGGGCACACGACACGCCCGATTGACGTGCCGTCTGCTCGACCACATCACAATTTACTCACCCTTTGATTTCGTCCAATTTAAGGCCATTTGAACTTTGTTCGGCCAATTTGGACCCCCACACGTGTTTATCAAGCGCGCGCAACACTTAAAGAACGCATAATGAGCCCTACCGAGCAGACCGCACGTCCGATTGATGTGCCGTCTGCGCGTGCACGTCACAATTCACTCACCCTAAAAAGAGAAAAATATTGAAAGAGTTCTTGGGTTCTCCCAAAAAGCAACTGTCTGGAGTTTCTCTCCATCCACTGACACACCTTCCTCTGAAATTATTTGACCCAATAACTATACCTATATAATCAATACAAAACTGACATATATATAGCTTGACGTATAGTCAATAAGTGTAATCTGTATGATGTCAAGATGTTGGGTATGATCATAATCACTCTTGGAGTGCATGAAGATGTCATCCAAAAATATTAAAACAAACTAATCTAGGTAAAAAAGAAAATTATATTCATCAAGGATATAAAAAATTCTAAAGAATTCATCAAGACAAATGAAATTACCTCATGCATGGGGTTCATTCTCATCTGGGTCACCAATATCACTTTGATTTCCACCAGATGTATTTGGAGCCTACAATATATATCAATATTATGTATCTTAAACATATCAATAAAATTCAATCTGAGTATGGTTTGTTTTATTGTTTACCTGTGGCGCCACTTGTTGCGTCGTCATTTCATCGATACGTGATGATATCTGTGACAACCTCTCCTCATACTCTGCACGTAACTTCTGAAACTGTGAATCAAAATTGCGCTGCATATCCTGCATGGAAGCATCTATCTCAGCATGTTTGCGCATCCCTAACTCTCTGCATGCACTCATCATATCTGCTCTAACAACTGCACATCGTGGGACACCGTCTCCATAAGTAAAAGAATAACCATGACCGTCATGCCCCACGACATGGTGAAATATTTCATCTCTACGCACAATACTACGATGTTGCTCCTCTGGAAACTCTGCTAACTGAGTGTCAAACTGAGCCTGTAGCATATAATGAATCAATGAACAAATATGCATAATTTATATAAAATAAAAAATACATTTATTAATTAGTAAATAATTTTCTTACTATAACACCGGCAACATCCGGATCACCCTCCCTACGAGTCCTCATCCATATGGACATCCGATCGATTGGCTCGCCACGTTGGTGTAACTATAATAAAGGGGTTCACCATGTTATACTAAAATATTTTTAAAATATGAATGAAATAGTGAATTCTGAACTTACATCATGTCTGAGCTGTGACACATGTCGAGTGCCAAGTTTAGAAGGCATGGCCTGCATCGCCCGATTATGTGAATGACGAGCAGACTCAGTCTATATTCAACGTATTTACTTAATAGACATTTGAAAAATTAGTCATTTATAGATTAAAGGTATTAAATCTTACCATCGCTGCCTCACTCGACCAAAACGCAACCAAATCTTTCCACTGCGCAGGAAGAATGCCCGGAGGGGCTCGCTGAAGAATGTCTGGCACACCCGCAAATGGTGTCCAGTGATCTCTCTTCACCCTTGACTTGTAATCCTTCCATAATTTTCTGCATTTCGACATAAAAACAGCCTGAAACTCATCTAGACAGGATGTCAAATTATCCTGTTAAAAATATTGTCAGTAGATGGGACAATAATAATAACAATATCATGAAAAATTAAACATTGAATTTGCCTGAACCTCCCTCCATAATCTGTCCATCGTATCCTGAGGGAAAGAACTACAGTCACGAGTCGTCAGAGGGAATCTGTGTGAGTCCCGTATCATATGCCCAAACTGATGACTCAATGTAGTATCACAATCTCCAACTGGATGAAATTTGTCGTCAAATAACACATCCAATCGGGCTCCAGAGTTCCAGGATCGAACCCCTCTACCAGGACCCCTGCGTCTGCTGGAAGAAGCAGTAGATCCTGATAAACATAAATTCATAATTCAATTACAATATAAATTAATGATTAGAAACATTTAGGAAAATATAAACAGAAAATTGCAATCAATTAATTTAGAAAAATGAAAACATACATACCAACAACATCAGGTGAACCACTGTGACCACCCTGTGACATACCTGCATTAAAAGAAATTATAGTCAAATCAATAAATTTTTATACATATATAACTGATAAATATTTTTACAAATAATAACTAGGAATATAATTACAATTTCCACTAATCATGCAAGTATATCGCATCTCCTTCAACCGTCTCTCTGGTCCATTATATATCTTCATCTCGTACAGCTAATGTTGTTTGGTCAAGTGTTTGATCAGGAAATGCGACAACTTCAGGTTCCTCTTGGTCAATCAGAAAAACCCCTCTTCTAGGCATTTTCACCACAACTTTCCAATCAGAATCAATGTCGACAAAGTAAACTTGTTCTGCCTGTGATGTCAGTATGAAGGGCTCATTGCTAACCTGGTCACCTTTATATAGCATATTGTTAAAGTTTACTAATGTAAATTGGAAGTTATCAACTTTCATTCCACGAACTGGATCGACCCAATCACACCTTAACAATATGTGTTTTAAGCCACGATCATAAATAACCTCAATAATATCTCCCAAAAATCTATAATAATAACCCACACCAACAAAAGAACAACCAACGCCACTATTTTGTGTGGCTCAGTTCATGTCAACATCGCTAATACGAAATCGGAATCCATTAGCATCCAAAGACTTGTAGCAACGAGCTGTAATAAATGGACCATCAGCTAGTTGGTTGAGTTCTTCGCTCACATGCTGGGTTAAATCACGTAACTTTTGAATCTGCAAATTTCACATATATAGTTCAATGGATAAAGGATTGTGAAAATACAACTTAGTTTCGCTATAAAAATATTAAATCAATTATACGTACATGAGTCTTGAACCACTCATGAAATGTGTTGAAATGATGTTTTTGGATTTGATACTCAGTTTCACGGGGCCTTTCATGTTTCAACTCAGCGATATGCATCCTAAATCACAACAAAATATAAGGTAAGAAATAAAATAAATATAGAAATAAAATACACATAAACTATGAAACTTACTGTATCAATGGAATAACTGATGGAGTGTTGAACAACACATATCGATGAGCTTGAACCCACTCGTCATTCCGCATATCAATGTTATTCCTTCTCCAATTAGACCCTCGTCAGTCTGGGATAGTTTATCTATATTTGTTTCAACCTCATCAATATATAAAGCACAGAAATTAGTACACTCATCCATTAAATATCCCTTGGAAATTGATGCTTCTGGATGAGCTTTGTTGCGCACATAGCGTTTCAATGTATTTAAGTATCGCTCTATTGGATACATCCACCTGAATTTCATGGGACCGCTAGCAATGACCTCACCAGTTAAATGCATGGTAAAGTGAACCATGACATCAAAAAAAGAGGATGGAAATAGTTTTTCTAGGTGACATAGTGCAAGTACAATCTTATCCTGTAGCTTTTTCAAATCACTCATGCAATTATTCCTAGAACAGAGCTGTCTGAAAAAATTAGAAACTCCAATCAACGACTCAACAACCTGGGAAGGTAATCAATCACAAATTGCTATAGGAATTAACTGTTGAAGTGGAATATGATTATCGTGACTTTTCAAACCCTGTAATGTCATGCTCGTCATATTCACGTGCTTCGAAATATTAGAGCAATAAACACCTGGAACCTTAACAGTCTTCAAAATTGATAGAAATGTTTGTTTCTCTTTTTTACTCATTATGTACTATGCAGCAGGCATGTATGCCCAATTACCTTCACCCAGCTGTAAATGTAAAGGTTCTCTCAATCCCATTTCTTGCAAATCACGTCGAGCATTAGCAATGTCCTTTGATTTATCCTTGACGCCTAAAATGGTGCACAAAATATTATCACATACATTTTTTTTTTCAATGTTCATCACATCTAAATTATGCCTTAAAATATTATATTTCCAATAAGGCAATTCAAAAAAAAATACTTCGTTTCTTCCAATTAGGACTTCGCTGTCTATTTGTAGCAGGAATAGAAGGCAATGCAGGAACCAATAAATCTTTAAAATCATACATTGTATGGATGTTTTCTTCATCAAGTTGTGCACAAATTTCAACCCCAGACAGTATTTGTGGTGATGGGTCAAACTCTCTATTCCCATCAAATGATACACGGTCTTTTCTAAACCTGTGCAATGGAGGAATAAAGCGTCTGTGAACAAGATATTCCCACTTTCTATAGTGCTTAAGCCATATAGATTTCTTACTCTTATTATAACAAGGGCAAGCAAATTATCCTTTTGGAATCCAACCTGATAAGTTAGCATACGCTGGGAAATCATTAATTGTCCATAACAAAGCGGCCCGAAGTCTAAACATTTCATTTGCTGCCGAGTAAAAAGTCATTACACCATCGGCCCAAAATTCTTGCAGCTCATCAATCAAAGGTTTCATATAAACATCGATTTTATCACCAGGTCCTCTCGGTCCATCAATTAGAATTGACAGTAACAAAAAAGTTTGCTTCATACATACCCATGGGGGAATGTTGTATGGAACCAACACCACTGGCCATGTACTATGTGTCGCACCAACCATGGACCTAAATGGATTAAAACCATCTGCTGCCAAACCCAGTCGAATATTACGATCATCTCGGGAAAAGTCTGGGTGTCTCTAATCAAACTCTTTCCATGCCAAAGAATCTGCCGGGTGAGTTAATTTATCAACATCTTTCTTTCTCTCTGAATGCCAAGTCATAAATTTAGCAATTTTAGTGGACAACAAGAATCTCTTCAGTCTCGGTTTCAGTGGTAAATAACGCATCTGTTTAGCGGCAACTTGTTTCCCTTGATTAAAGACTCTCCTAGGAAGAATCTGACTACCTTGATTAATCTCATTGGTCTTCCACCTGGATGTATAGCAAACAGTATAATTATTTAATTGTGCATTCTCTTTTCTAAACAACATACAATTATTGTGACATGCATCAATTGTATCATATGTAAAACCAAGATCATCGATTAACTTGCGATCTTGATAGAATGACTCCAGAATCTTCACTCCAACAGGGAGTACCTTCTTCAATAATACCAACAACATGTCGAATGAGGTGCTTGACTACTGGTTCAAGGCCTTCAGGTGTAACAATTCAACAATGAACGACAGTTTACTAAATTTAGTGCATATAGGATATAATTCAATATGCGCATCGTCAAGAATTTCAAAGAATTTCAATGCTTCTCCATCTGCAAAAGAACGAGGATTACTCAATCCAACGTCGTCATTTACGACATTACTGTCTTCAGATTGAAACTGACGCATCATATCATTCATCATTATGTTCATCGGAACAACTGTTCCCGAATCAACATTCATCTGAATATTTTCTGAGCGATGACCTGAAACAGAATCTTCTCCATGATGCGTCCATGTATTATAGTTTTTCAAAAACCCATTCAAAAACAAATGTTCTCTAACACTATCTCGTTTGATGAGATATCTATTTGCACATTTTCTGCATGGACAACTAATCATATCACTTAGAAATTTGTTGGTGAAATCCATAAATTGCTTAATCCCCTCATAATATTCAGCTGAAAATATATCTTGCTTATCAATCCAACTCCTATCCATATCTGTATTTAATAGAAATCAAAAGTGAAATATCTTTTTTAAATTCTAAAAAAAACACATATCATTAAAATTTAAAAACCAAATTTGGATAAAAAAAATTACCTGCGGAGGACTCGACTGCGGGTAACGGGGTCTGACTCGATTGTGGATCCATGACAGCGCAGTGAATTGACGACAGAGGTCCAACGACCGAACTCGAATGGAGCGGAACCGTTGGACCACATGGAGGGTTCTACACGGCGGGGCACAATGGACCGGAAGGGTCCAACAGAGGCAGGAGGACTTGCCGGAGGGATGCAACGGGGCCACGAGGGGATGACAGCGGCGGGGCTGTCCAAAGGTGCAGCGCGGGCAGGGGTGGGGGTTGCCGGGTCGAAGGGGTGTCAGGGTCACGGGGGCGCAGTGCGGAGGCAAGGCAGTGGGGGTCGCCGGGGTGCAGCGCGGGCAGGGGGTGTCGGGGTCACGGGGGTGCACTATGGAGGCAAGGTAGTGGGGGTTGCCGGGGTTGCCGGTGGCGCAACATGGAGGCAAGGGGGTGGGGATCGCCGGGGGTCAGGGTCGCCGGGGGTCAGGTCGCCGGGGGTTGCTGAGGTCGCCTGGAGGTTGGGGGTCGGGGGTTGGGGTCGACGGGGGTTAGGGTCGTCGGCGGGGTCGGGGTCTCCAGGGGTCGGGGAGGGTGGCTGGGGGTCGGGGTTGGGGAGGGTCACCGGGGGTCGGGGTCGGGGTCACGGGGTCAGGGAAGGGGGGGGGGGGGTCGCGGGGTCGGGGAGTAGAGGGAGGGGAGGGAGGGGAAATTAGGGGTTTTTAGGAAAAAATGCAGCAACCACCATTTGGCGGCCGCTGTTGATAGTATTAGTGGCCACCAAATGGCGGCCGCTATAGATGCCCTGCCTCCAAAACCAGATTTTCTAGTAGTGTATGTGGTTCATAATCATGATTATTGTTTCACACACCATGTTTTTTAGTTTTAGTAAATTACTGGAACTTGAATGAACTACGTTAATGATGAGTTTGATGGATAATACAATTATTGTTCTTCGGAGAATCCAAATGTGATAGGAGATTGAGAGAAAATTCTCTTTTCTTTTCTCACACAACTTTCTCAAGATATTAATTATGAGGGAATTACAAATGAAAAAAAGAGGGAACAAAATTTTATTGATTCCTTCTTGAGTAAATGTGAACCTTAATTCAGTGGATCTACTAATCTTAAAATAGATAAGTAATAGATATATACCACTAAAAATATATTTTTCATTCTTGAGTGTCTGGAACTTGGAAAAAAATTATTTTTTGTTTAGAATTTGGAAGGTGAAGTAGGTAAATGGTGGAATCTTATTGAGAACATGGGGAACAAAGATAAAATTTACTCTATTGATTGATATGAGTTCAAGAACATATTTTTTCAATAAGTAATTACCTTGTATTCTTTATATAAGGATGGATAATGAGTTCCCTGAGTTAAATAAAAAGGATAATGAATACGTTGGTACCTATGAAGCAAATTTTCTAAGACATGTGAGGTTTGATTATGGTATTATCAACCAACATGAAATTAAGGTTAATAAATTCTTTAATGGATTCAAATCATGCCTCTAAAAGAAATTACCCACAATGGACTTCAGTATTTATGAAGAGATTGTTCATTGTGATATTAAGGTGGAAATAAGGGTTGGATTTATGTACGAATGTCATGTTTTTGAAAATAAAAGGAAGATGTAGTTAAAAGGAAAATCTAAAAACTATGTAGAGAAAAAGATGATCTTTCCTTTATGCTCAATGTGTGGGAAGAAGCACTATGTAAATTATCTTAAGGGGGCCAATAAATGCTTTATGTGTGGAAGGGATTGTCTTCAGGAAATTGATTGCTGAAGTGATGGTAAGAAGTTAGATAATGATGAAAATAAAGAGAAAGTTGAAAAAATTAGCCTCCCACACTTCAGTGCTTCAAGTGTAAGGATAATGGGCATTATTATAACTAGTGTACAAACCCAAGAGATAATGATGATAATCGATATAAAAAACCTCTTAAGATAATGGAAATGGGGAAATCTCATGAGATCACTATTTTTGATGAGGGTTGTGATGATGAGGAGGTGAAAGTTATACTTACCATTAACTATATAACTTTTAATGTATTACTTAAAAATGTATCTACCCATTATTTTATATCCAAATTATTTTCTAAGGGTATAAAGATTCCATCCAAGCGATTAGATGTAGAATCATTAGTGGAAAACCCTAATGGTATAATGATTTCATCTCAAGTGTATGATTCCTTTCTAATTGAATTTTTTGGGAATGTGCTTCCCGCAAATATTTTAAGTATTCCTCTAGTGTAATTTTATGTCATCCTAAACATGGATTAGATTTATCTATATAATTACCACACCAATTTTTAAGGAAGGGAAGTCATGTTTGATATTCCAAACCATCATATGATCATCTATCAATGTGATGATAAGTATGAACCTTTTATGGAGATTACATTCATTGTATGGGTCATAATTCTCATTTAGAGTGGGTGTTTATATCTAATGGATTGGTAGAAAATTGATATCGATGATATTTCTATTGTTCAGTAACCTATTGATGACTTTCTGGAAGAGTTTCCTAGACTTTCACTAAAATGTTATGTTGAGTTCTCAATATAATTCATACCTTGTGCCACACTAATTTCACATAATCCCTATATAATGGCCCTGATTGAGTTGTAGGAATTGATGAAAAAACTATAAGAAATCCTTAAAAAAGGATTCATTCGGCCAAGTGTGTCACCTTTGGGTACACCTGTTATTATTATTAAAAATAAATATGGATAAATGTGAATTTGAATTGATTATAAGGATATGAACAAGATCATAATTAATAAAAAGTATCCTCTTCCCCGTATTGATGTCTTGTTTGATGAACTGTATTGAGATCAATACTTTTACATGATTGAAATTCATTTTTAATATCATCAATTAAGGCTCAAGAAGGAGGATATAACCAAGAAAATGTTCCATATAGGGTATGAACAATATGGATATATATTTATTCCTTTAAATAATAATATTAAATCTACTATATTCATATAATTAATGAATATATTTTTTAGAGATTACCATGATCAGTTTTTGGTTGTCTTTGTAAATGGTATTCTTATCTATTCAAAGGGAAATGAAGAGAATTAATACCACATAATAATTATACTAAAGACCCTAACAAAGGAGAAACTATATGAAAAATCTAAAAAGTGTACATTTTGGTTGCAAAAGTTTTCATTTTTGGGTAATATAATCTCAAGAGAGGTTATATTAGTAGATCCATCAAAGATAAAGGCTATTGATGTTGGCCCAGACCAATCACGTTGAATGATATCCATAGTTTTTTTGGATTATATGAATATTATTATTTATTTTTGGAGAATTTATTATCTAATCCTCTGAATAAGTTAACTTAGAAGGTATGCAAGTTCCTCTTGACAAATGAATATGAGGAAAATTTCATGGAACAAAAGAGAAGATTAGTTAGCACACCCATGTTTACATTACCTTTTAGTGGTTAAGGGTTAATAATATACAGTTCTAATCCAAGATGGTACTTGGATGTATTATTATATAGAATAACATAGATGTATATTATACATCATGAAAATAAAAGGTTCATGAGAAAAGTTACCCAACTCATGATTTTTAATTAATCGTGGTATTATTTTAATTAAATATATAGAGGCATTATATTTATGGAGAAAAGTGTGATATTTATACTGATAAAAAAAGTTTGAAGTATGTATTCACACATAATGAGTTGAATATATGACAAAGAATATGGTTAGAGATGATTAAATATTATGAATTCTCAATAAATTACTACCCTGGGAAATATAAATAAGGTAGTCGATACTTTGAGGTGAAAGGATCATTCTAGATTATCCATTATGAGGATCACAAAAGATCTAATATTTCTGGGATTTCAAAGCATGGATTGGGAAATCTTGACAGAAGGTAAAATATTATTTTTCACAATTTAATGTTCAGCCATAAATCCAAGTGAAGACTAAATAGCTTCATAAGAAAGATGTATAGCTATAAAATAATTTTAGAAATGTTCTTAAATTTAACCTTTACCATGATGGATGATAAAGTTCAAGAAATGTGTATGAATTCCTTCCGTACCATAATTTAAAAAGGAGTCATTATAGGATGATAATAGTTCTTACTTCTCTATTTATCCTATAAGTATGAAGACTTATAGAGATTTGAAAGAATAATTCTAGTTGGATTACATGAAGATAGATATCCCAGTGTTTGTATCTCGGTACTTGGTATACCAATAAGATAAGGATGAAAGAAAAACATTATAAGGGGATGTTGTATCCATTACATATCAGAATAAAAATGGGAGAAAATACCCATGTATTTTTTCATCGGACAACCCAACACATCTAAATGTAATAATGAAATTTGGGTTATAGTTAATAACCCAACTAAGTCAGAACACTTAATCACTATTAGAGAATACTTTTCTCTAGATCATCTTGGAAAGATATATATTAATGAAGTGGTATGGTTTTAGGGAGTACCACATTCCATTGTATAATATTAGGATTCCAGGTTTACCTCAAAGTTCTGGGAAACTCTCTCAATAAGATATTGATACAGAGTTGAGTTTTAGTACTACATATTATCCGTAGATCGATAGTCATTCTGAATAAATAATTCAAACACTACAGGGTACACTGGAATATTGTACATTCGATTTCAAAGGTGTTTAGGGATAACACCCCTATCTATTTGAGTTTTATTACAATAATATATTTCACTCAAATAATCAGATAATTCCTTATTAATCCCTATAGATAAAGAAAAGTATAGCTCCAATTTTCTAGAATGAAGTTGTAGAAAGAAAGATATTAAGACCTGAGATATCTGAAGAAATGGTAGAGAAGATTAAATCCATTAAGAAACACAACAAGGCATATCTTATTCAGTAGAAAAGTTATTATGATAATCACTAATTTAATTTAGAATTTGAAGTTTGTGATAAGGTGTTTCTAAGAATTTCTCCATGTTAGAAGGTAATGAGATCCTTGAAGAAGGGGAAACTAATCCCAAGGTATATATATCCCTTTGAAATTATTGATCATATCGGGATGATATCCTATCATATGGTGCTTCCACTAAACTATTCTCAAGCCCATGACATGTTCCATGTATCTCTATTTTGGTATCACATACTAAACCCTTCACATTTACTAAACTCAAAGGCCATACTACTGGAGTAAGATATTTCTTACGAGGAACTATCAGTGAAGAATCTGGATTGTAAAGATAATGTTCTAAAAAACAAGACTACTCACCCGGTCATGTTTTTTTGAAGAAACTACCAGTTTGAGGAAGATAAATAATAACTTGAGGATATGATGTGGTATAATGATTCTCATTTTTTATCAGAATGACGAATTTTGAGGGATAAATCCATTTTAAGGGGGTAGAATCTAACACCATGAGTTTTTATGATTTTTTTGAATAAATTAAATTCATTTGATGGATTTTATTTCGTTCTACACTATGTTAATATTTTTTTTATAAAAGACCCCAAGTTAATCGTATGCTATATGAAATGTTGGCATAGTTTGTGTTACACGCAACACTGAGTCTTAACAAAACCAATATATATTAATTAAGCAATTTAAATGAGACCGTTATAAAAATATCTATTAAACTTAGAATTATGAATATTAATAAATAATATTTAAATATTATTTATATTGGTTTTATATAAAAAAAACATATTGATAATAAAATGAATAATTTTCAATAGTCTTTATAATATTTTAAAAAACTATTTCCTATAAAAAACATATTTTTTATGTCTTTTGTGAACAATGATAAAATTAAATTTTTTAAAACTTTTAGAAAATGAATTTGATAAAATACAATTATTTTTTTGAATTCAAAATTTCAAAACTATCTTAGGTTTATTTTTTGTGATTGTCTAAAAAGTTTTATTTTTTAATGAATAGTGAACAAATACAGAATTTTAATTGACAATTGTCTTTTTTCATAAATTAATTACAAAATTATTTTAAATTATTTTTAAAGTATATTTAGTTTAATTGTATATTAATAATTTTATTTAGGTCATTTGAATAAATTTTATATTGAAATTATATATATAAACTTTGTAAACATTTTATTAATTTATCTTTAAAAACTCTATTTCTCACCACATCTGCGAGATTAATTTTAAATTAATTTTTTCCACTCCTATGAATGGAATTTATAAAAGTTTATTCCATATTTTGAATAATAATAATTTATATTATCTGATAAGTTTAAGTTATTTTTTTACCAAAATTTATAGCGTGTGTAGTAAAACTTAATTACCATGGTTAAGGTAAAAATGAGTTTATTAGGGGTTATACTAAAATGATAATGGTAAAATTTACCTATAAACTAATAAAAAAAATATTTTTTCCCATTTTTTACATATTAATGTTAAAGATTCTAATTTTGGTCAATTTTGACACTTTCTAAACATGAAAAACTAAGGATCGCTTATTTTTTTTCAAAACTACCCAGTGTGTCCTCTCCCCCACTTATAAATGGCCACCCCCTCTCCTCCCTTTTTCAAACCTTGAAACCTATTTTGTTCATCATATAACCACCCAAATAAATTACCAACATCCCTCCCATCATCTAATAATTCTTATTTTTAGAATAAATCCATCATTGGAAGTTCTTTAGTGCAAAACTAAGGACGATACCCGATGAAGAGGTAACTTTCATCAACAAGTGTTTTTGTTTTATTTATTCCTTCTCCCCATTTAATTATTTTTATATCATAATTATATAATAACCTCAGTATATTAAATATAATGATATTTTTATATGTAAATTTCATGACCTATAATCATCTCATTTTCCATTAAATAGGTTATGAAATCATCGTTTGTGTGTTCGGTGGAACACCACCACGCAAACCGATATAATTTATCTTTCCATTAACACCCCTAAAGTATAAGAATGATGATGTATTTATTGTTTATAAATTATATAAATGATATTTTTGATTTATTTTTGATTTTTTAAATTTTATATCATACATACCTTAATGTTTTTCCATTTTTTAGGAATATGATAACTTTCATTCGTGTGTATAGTGGACAAATGCCTCACGAATCGATATGATTTGTTCATGCATTACTTGAAATGTATTAAGGATTTTTTTAATAAAAATATGAAATATTTATGAAATAATAATTATTCTTGAATCATAATATATCATATAATATTCTTTATTTTAATCTTATATGAAAAATGAAAACAATATTTATGCGTACGTACGACCTACCGTCTCTATGAACGATGTATTTTATTTTATATTTATATTTTTTATAGATTATTATAAATAAATATATAATTATTATAACTCGTATTTATATAATGGTTATAATTCTAGATATTGTGAAGTCATTATTAAAGTAATAGGACAAAAAATATAACAAATCAAAACATTTATGAAAAACAAAGCAGTTATTAATCCAAACACAACTTTAACATGGAACTGTTGATAAAAGGGTAATAAAAGGTCATAATAAAATAATATAAGGTATGATATATCTATGAATTTTATTTTTAATATATTTATAATAAACTTATATATATTTTATAGGAGTTTTTAATGAGTATGAAAAAATTACATACTTAAGGTAAGGAAATTTTGTCTAAATTTTCCTTCTTTGAGAAGTATATTATGTTATGCACATATATCACTTCACAAGGTGTATATAAAACAATTTTAAAATTAATATCATGGATTTATTTACCCTCATGATATTTTAATTTTTATTTAATATTATTTACTTGACAGGGATTATGATTCAATGTTACTAAAGTGGTAACAATTTTACTTCACAATATCATCATTTATCGGGATTGTTTATAATTAAGTCTAAAATGTTGAAACCTCAAGATCTAAATCTATAGAATTGTCATTAATTTTATTATCCTATGGTTATTCATGATATCATAAAGTAATGGTATAATTTTTCCACTCTTTTATACTTAATATAATCAATAAAATGTTTTTAATAAAATTTGTCTTTGTCTCTCTCTTCCATGGGAAATCTATTTTCCTCAAAAACCATGTTTTATAAAAATGTTTTAAAAAATATTTTATTACTATCCTATTATTTTTAAAATAAATTTTCACCCACTTTTTACTTTTTTATGTTTTTTTGAAAGGAATATCATTGATGTTTTCCAAAATAATGACCATTTGTATTTTTTTGAAAATGTGAAAGGAATAATCATTTTAAAGTGTACGACATGAATGAAATTTTATTATTTCATGAATAATAATTTCTTTGAAGTTTACTTTATATATTTTTGTTGTTATTTTCTAAAAAAAATGTCTTCAAAATGTGTTTTTTATACTGGAAAGGATATTTTCTTCAAGAAATGTTTTAAATTATCTTTCAAAATTTTTTTACATCTAATATTTCATTCATTGATATAATATATTCCTTACTAGGAATACATTACAATGATACCATTATTATTATTTATTTTAATGGTTTATGTTTAGGATGATATGTTTTTTATTTAACCAATTTCTCTTCCATGGTTTATACCTTGACAAAATGCTTCTGAAACTCACAAATTTTCATGGGTTATGCTATGATGAAATTATTATAAAACCTATAACTTTTCCACAGGTTATGATATGATGAAATACTTATAATCCCCATTTCATTTCTTAGGTTATGATATGAATAGTGTTTATGATCTAGTGGAACACATAAATTTAGTTTTCATTATGTGGATGGTGGGACCTATATATCCTTATAATGAATTAGGTAAAGATTTATATCTCATGAGATAGAAAGGACTAAAATGGGAAGTGAAACCAGTTCAGTAATATTAGGATAGAATATTATGTGATCCCATTTCAATATTAATGGTCTGGAATTGGAAGTGAACCGGGTTCAGTAATATAGGGTTGAAATGGGGAGTAAATCTGATTCAATAAAGGAATTTGTATGCTATGATGGTCTTGGTAGTGAGGGTTGAGTAATATAGAAATTATTTTATATGATTATATATATTCTACAAATTCCAGTTCCTATACTCTAATGAATTATATTCTTTGATTCCCTTATGACTCATGTCTTATGAACTACAAATATTTATTACATAACTCATGAGCATGATCTTTAGTATATATGGTATGGTTTTCAAATGTCATTATAAAGTTCTAATACCCCTATGTTTATGTTATGATTACATATATCCCTTGTTTACCCCTACTGAGTATTTGAGCTCACCCTTTCTTATATATCATTTCCCCAAGTTATGAATATATGTATTATGTATGATATCTAAAAAGGGTGCTAGTTATGAAGAATATAGTGGGAGATGACGTAGCTTAATTATCGACCAGTGTTTATATTTCAAAGTGTCCAATGGAAATAAACTATTATGATTCTTAGGCATGTGTTTATGTAATGAAATAAATATTCATAAAAAATGATGTAATATCTATGTATGAAAATTTAGGTTCATTATAAATTACATTATAAGTATTTATAAAACTTAAATTATAGAAACTTTAATAGTTTTTAAATAATAATATTTTGGATAAAAAGGAAGATCAACATTTCTTTTATGATCCCAGTTCAAAATATTTAAGATTGTTAACACTAGATGTTGAAAAGAGATTACAATAATCTAACACATGAAGATAAATAGTATTAATTAAGAGTAAATATATAATTATATCGTAATAAGGTTCTAAAATAGTTAATAAATATTTTTCTATTTATGATACATGAGGTTAAATAATTTTGTGGAAATCAATTGTAAATGTAATTGACTTGGTAACTCAAAATACAATCTTTTATTTATGAAATTTATTAGTAAACATTGTGTGTACAATAATTTATATTTTTATTAACCTTATTCCCTTATTTTTAGGGAAAAATACTTTTTAAAAAAAAATAAATTTAATATAAGATTTTATTTTCATTTATCTTAAAAAAGGGAGTCTTTTTGAAATGGTTATAATAACTATGAGTTTTATAACTACAAATAGAAAATGTTTAAAAAAAATATTTTCATGATTTGGTTCTTATTATCTTAATGTGATTAATCTCTAAAGAAGTGATGTTTTATATTTTATTGTATTATGAACCCTTTTGGATAATGATATTTTTATGTCCTATGATTTCATAAGTTCAAGTTATGTGATATGTTTAAGAAACACATTCTTTTTTTCATGGTTTACTTATGTTATGATGACGACTAATATTAAGAGTCACAAATATATCTGGATGATGATAAGTTGGTTTCTTTATCACTCTATGAAGCATTCATATACTTTTATATCTCATGAGGTAGTAAAGTTGGACATAATGAGTTTGTTCAAATAGGTGTGGACATGATAGGTTTTCTCACATTTTTAGGCATGGACATAATGAGTTTCTTCAGATAGGCATGGGCATAATGGATTTGATCACGATTTTTTAATGTTCATATAAATGGGCCACATTTTTAAGTTTATCATGTTTTGAAACATTTTCAAGTTTCTTATTAAGTAATGACAAGTTTCAAGATGCATTTTATTTGCAAGAAATTCTATGTTTCATGATTACACTATTCAATCATCCCACACTCTATTTCATGTTCACATGTTATATGTTTTATATTTTATGTTTTCTTAATAATAATTTTATGATCTTATATAGCTCCATCAGTTTTTTTATTATCATACATATTCTTATGATATCCTATTTATATGTTTATTCATTACTCATATTCTCTACATACTTATGATCTAATAATTTATGATATGTCTTTTACCATACTGGTAATTTTATCCCACCCATTTATTATGCTTAAAATCCCTATTTTATGGAGATTATTACATAATTTGAGATGTTTAAGAAAGGGTCTAGAGGAAAAAAATTATGGAAAAATGTTTTCTAGTGTTATAAAATATTTTTTTATGTAGAAAATATCTAAGACAATAAAACTTTTGATCTTTGGGTTATTCAACTATTTTGAGATGTATCATTTAAATCATGAGATTAATGCACTATTTATCTTATGTTTATAATGGTTTGATATTTTTTTTATTAGCGTAGGGTTTAATTATTTTGGATATTAGTTTAATTATCATTTATATATTATTTTATCTACCATTTGTGTTAGGGTTAGAAAACCTTAGTAAACTCTAAAGAGATGAGTCTAAGTATAGAATGATATCCAAAAATATTGAAAACTTATTGAGTAGATGGTTTTCCCAGAAATATATCCTTATATAGATACTATAAGTGAATGTGGGATCTGAAACAAATGTACCTATAATAACCCTTAAAAGGTTGGATTGGGTATTAACTCAATTGTCTCCTGATGCAAAATAAGGATACCTCAATGTTAACCTAGTTTGACACACCTAGGAGATATGATTAAGTTAATCATATACTCTTTATCAAATTCTATGAAGGATTGATTTCCTAGTCACTTTGAGGTATTGGGATGAGAAGAAATTTATAACCCAACATAAAGTCAACCAGATTAAACTTTGATCGATATATGTTGAACTAAAGGAACTATAGGCCAACGTGATAATGTAAAAGAATAATAATTTTTAAGGTTAAACTCCTTTTATGATCTTGATTATATCACATTATTGTAATTTGTTTCACTCATGTCAACCATTTTTTGAGTAATGGATATAACTAGAAGTAATCATGGGTGTGAGTGACAATGTAGAGATTATCTTAATAAACAACCCATTGGAATGGGAGATAAAATGATAAAACCTATGATTATGCTAAACCATCTATCACATAATATGATTAACAATTTGAACATAGTCAAAGTACCAAACACACAAAATAAGGGAATGATTGACTCTCATAAAATACTAAGCAATGAATATGTTGAAGGAATAAATATCTAATTCCCTATATGTAATTTTATTTTGAATAAGCACAAAGGGAATTATACCAAGTGGACTCAAAGATGATTTAATTATACTAAAAAGTATTATAGATCTGACCTTTAAAAATGATAAAAAATGGTTTTATCATCTCTTAAAAAGTTTTGATATTGAGAGGTATATTAAAAGATAACTTGTATCTATGTTTTTTAGCATTGATAAAAATATTTTAAAAAAATATTTTTTTCATGAACCACAACACCTCCATTTATTTGTGCCTTAACCCCCTTTCTCAACAATTTCCACTCTCCAACCTACCATCACACACCCCTAACCCTTGATTAGTGCTCCCAAACACCCTCACCCTTCCCTAGTGGTAGAACAACTACCCCAAATACCTAATTGTCCTTATAGTTGATCCCATGACCCCCTTCAACATTTCAAAGCCATTTACCACTCCTCCAATAATGTTTTGTTTAAAATTTTACAATATTTATATTTATTATTATATATTTATATGTGTCTGATATATATACACACAATAATATTTATTTAAATATATTATATATTAATATTCATTTATATATAGTATAAGATAAATAAATATTTATGAATGTTTAATAATAAAACCCACATATGTATATATAAAAATTATATATACATTTGTATAAGTATATATATATTCCTATATCTTTATAATGAATAAAAAAGGTTATATATTGTTTTAAATAAAATGGATAATAATTAATTTCATATGATTTATATAATAATTTTTAAATTAATTTTTAAAAAATATATATCTATTGAGATATAAATTTTATTCATGAAATATATATTTATATGTTCATATATTTATATATATTTATATTTATATATATTTACATGTAATTGTGTATTAAGATATAAATTTTTTAAAATGTATTTATAAATATTTATTGTAAATACATTTGTATACTAGATTCAATGATAATGATATATGTATAAAAATACATATATATATGATGTATATACGCAATATTTGTTTATTTTTTTAATAGGGGTGTATTGGCCCAATAGGCCAGGATAAATTTATTAAAGACAAAAATGTTACATGAGTCGAAATGTAGGGATTTTATTAAAGTAATTATCAAAGAGAGGATTCAAATCAATAGGTAAATAATCAAACCACATGAGATATTTGTTGATTAATTTGTTCACAATCCCATATTCCACCATGTTTGCTTCCCGATATACATATGTGACAATGTAACTGAGCTTCCAAAGAATTGTGAGACAATGCATCCATCTAGCAGTGAGTTTCCCAGATAGGTGTATCACTCCATTCTGAATAAATTGCATAACTAAGGTAGAATCAATTTCAATCCAATTATTATCCAATACATTAATATTTTAATAGTGAACAACATTAATCATGCTAGGAATTTTAGATTCTAATGAGGTGGTGATGCCGCAGGTGCCGAAGAAACATCCAATGGTATTTTCATTATGGTCCCTAAAAATAGAACCACAACTAGCGAGACCATGAATACCTTTTGAAGCTCCATCCACATTGATTTTTGTCCGTCCATGTAAGGGATTATACTATAAGACTTCAAGAAGGCCTGTTTACTATATGTATTTTCAAGGGACTCTAATTTTCCTGAAGACCATGAAGTCTTGCATCAAGTTGTGGAAGTGTCTAGATTGTATGACCTTCCACCATTTACTGTAGTGATGAGGTGAACCAAAGCCACCTGAATGGAGAAGGGCTTCTATCCATGCAATATGTCATTACTGCCACTCCAAATGATATGAATGTTTTCTGTAATAGCTTCCAGGATCACATGTTTGAGTTGTGGGGAAGCCTGAATTACTGTGAAATGCTCTATTATATCCGCGATGTTGGGAGTATCTGACATTGGGAATTCAAAGATGTATTGAAGTTCATTCCATAGAGCTAAAGTTGTGTCTCATGAAATGAATAGATGAGTAACATCATCATTGTGTTGGTTGTGGTACCTGTACCTAGAATATAAGATAATTCCCAAAGTTTGTAAATAGTAATCAGTAGGGAGTTTATTTTGAGAAAGCCTACATATGAGGGTCAGTATTGGTCGTCTGATCCAAGGTTTATCATAATTATTTAGCTAAGATAAATCAAAATCTGAATTAAAATTGGAAATATAGAAACTTTTAGAGTCATGAATTCCATTCATGGAAAATTCCCATAGTAAAGTATCCTTGTGTGGAGAAAAGACATAAGAAGGATTTATATTTCATCATTCATCTCTATGTTTGGAGAATCCCAGAAGTCATTAATTTACACATTAGTGTCTAGAGGGAGATACCGCAAATCAGCAGAAGAGATAAGCGGTGTACCCTTTCAATTATCAAAGAAAACAATTAAGAGAAGACTCCGTAAAAATAATCCATTTTGAGTGAGTCATGATGTTCAGAAAATAGGATTTAATAGAAGACCATATTGAATATCCCATATAAGCATTAATTTCATTTTTTAGTTTTTCAATGAATTTGTCTATAAGGAAGCTAATATCCATCAATTAACTAAAAAATAAATTTCAAGTAAATCTGACTTGTAGATCATTAATGAATAACTTGAGATTTTTTTATTCCCATTCCGCCCTTATAAATGGGTTTTCCACCATTTTCCCAAGAGACGGTGACCAATTTTCTTTCTAGTGTACTGCCAGTCTATAAAAAATTATTGAAGCAGACATTCAAATGTTCGATAAGATAAATGGGCCATTTATAAATCATAAAGTAATTAACCAGTTCATATAAAATTATGTATTTAACTATAAAAATTCTACCATCCATAGAGAGAGACTTACCTTTCAAGGAAGAGAGCTTCTTCTTGATTTGATCAAAAATTTTGATAAAGTGAACGGATTTAGGTATTCCCTAGAAAATAGGGACTCTAAGATATTTTATGGACATGGAGCCTTCCTTAATTACTAGATCTGAAAAGATATGAGATCTAATAGTTATTGTAATACCTTTCCTAAAACAAATTAAAGATTTATTCTAGTTAATAGCCTACCCCAAAACATCTTTATAATCGTAAAAATACTTAAAAAAATTTAGATATTGCCTTTTCCTCCTTGAGAAAAATGACCATGTAATCAACATATAAAATGTGAGTTGGAGCAGTAAGGTTCCTTGAATATTGAATATGTTTAAGCTTCACATGTTCCCTCATCTGAGTAATAATACTTCTTAGATAATCCATTAAAATAGATAAAAGAATGGAAAAGAGGGTATCACCTTTCCTGAATCATTTTGATCATTTAAAATATCTATTTGGAGAACCATTAATCAACATAGAAATATTAGAAGACTCAAAAATTACTTTCACCCAATTCACGAAAGTTCTATTTAAGACAAAATTATGAAGGAATTTAAAAATAAAACCCAAATACATAGTGTCAAAATATTTTCTAATATCAATAATGAGAGAAAGACAACCTCCTATTGTAGTTTTATTAGGTATTTTTACACATTTAGAAGTTGTGCTAATGCAATCTTGGATCTCTCTTCCATTCACAAAACTAAAATGGTTTGAAGAGACTATTTTACTTACAGTATATGTGATCCTATTGTCCATGAGTTTGGTGATAAATCTATTACTGGTGTTAATGAGGGAAATGGGTCTGAAAAGGTGATTTTTAAAGGAATTTTCAACTTTGGGTGACAAGTGTGAGGAATTATGCATTAAACCTGTAAGAAAAAACACCCATAGAGAATTATTTTTGACCGATCTTCATAGATCAAAAATAAAAACATCCCCAAACTTTTAGAAGAATGAATTAGTATATCCATCATGAATCGGGGCATATACAAAATATTAATACACACACCCATGCACACATATTTAAACACACACATACAAATTTATATTTCTCACATACACATAAAAATAGTTATATATCTATATGTGTGTGTTTATTTATTTAAATATGTTAGAATATTATTATAAATATATATTTTTCTATTGAAGTACACATGTTTATATATAAAAATTACATGTATATGTATATTTATAAATATTAATGAATTTTTATAAGTTAAAAAAATTGGATAAATTATTACTTTAAGTAAACTGAACAATAAATATTTATTTCCATTTGGTTTATATATTTAAAAATAAATTTTAATTTAAAAATGTCTAAATATGTATTTATATAATTGATTTATTATATGTAAATATAATAAAATATTCATATATTTAATTATACGCAAAACTACATTATAAAAAATAAATTCAAAACCATAATATCAATATGAATTTAATCCTTATGGATAAATTTAGTCTCCACTGAAAAAGTATAACAATACTCTCTCAAAGGATGATAAAATACTATCAAATATTAAAAAATTAGGGTATCACAAATAAAAGCTCAATTTTAGAGGCATTGTATGAATTTTTTATGCTCACAAAAACAATGACTGGGGTGCCCCCAATTTAGTAAAATGTAAATATCTTTTCAAAATTTGATTTTATTTGTGGTAGAGCCTAAATAGACCCGTGGATGAAAATGTATGAACCCGGTTTTTGCTGAGAAAGACTTTGGAATATTATTGATAGTATTCCAGAGCAGTGCCTTCAGACGGCATGCGATTCCGAGCCCCGGAGTGGCCGAAATTAAATTTTCAGTGTGTTCACACTGGAAACACTAAATAAATGGGATAACTCCTAAACGGAGTTCCGGATCAGGGATCTGAGTGTACGGATGGGTGCGGAATGAGGTGTTTACCCTAGGAACGACATAAAACTTGTCGGCGTGGGATGTTTGGACCCCTCGCCCGCTCCCGGAACGTTAAACGGATAAATAGATTAATTAATTTATTCGTTTAATGGAGAAACGCTAGTATCTCTTAAACGGTGGCTCGGATTGGAAAACCGAGGGCACCGTTGAGCTCAGAGCGTGCCTTTTACCCTAGGGGGGTATAAGTTTCACGGACGCGGGCCGTTTGTGAAAAATGGCCCCAGGGGCGTTTTCGTAATTTGGCAGCCTCGGGCGCTAAGTTTAATAACTTTTGAACGGGGTCTCGGAATAAAATTACGAGATCGTCGTTGCACTTAGTGGGTGGTTCTTAGCGTAGGGGAGGCTAAATCCCGACCCCGTCGGGAGTTCAGGTTTGGGGCTGTCGGGCGGGCGTTTAAGTGATTTGTACTTAAACACCCCCACCCCCCCTTCTCCTTCTTCTTCTTCTTCCTCAAACCCTCCTCCCCCTCCTTCACCTCCGACGAGGCAGCTTCGGCGAGGCGAGCTCCGGCGAGGCGACTCTGGCAAGGTGCAGTGGTGCCAGTGGGTTGACGGCGAAGCGACGGGCATTGCCCAAGAGGTACGGTTATGTTTTTGCGTTTTAATTCCCGGACCTACCTTTGAACCACAATTTTAGCATTGATTTGTTGTTTTCCTTTCAAACAAACCACATAAATGCGTACTAGAGGTTTTCCTCTTTCCATCGCTTGTTTCGGAATCAAAATCCGAGCTCGGAGGAGCCCAGGGTTGATCGTCGAAGGTTGCGGGTTTTTGGAGGGGTTCTCGGGTGTTCCAGCGGGTAAGCGCGGCGGCGGAGCGACTCCAGGCGGCGGCACGGTGAGCCGGACGGCGGTGGAGCTGCTCCAGGAGGTGGGTGTGTCTCGGCAGCGGGGCAGCACGGCGGAGGCCGCTGCGGACGGCGGCGGTCGGTGGGGTCCCGGGCGGCTCCGACGTAGGGCAGAGGAGGACACGGGGTGCGCGACCCAGCGTGCGGCGCGACCGCGACCCGCATGTCGCGGGTCGCTGCTGGGGGAAAGCAGACCGGCCTTGACGGCCGGTCGAGGGAGATGGCCGCGTACAGATGGCCGCGACGGATTGAACCGGGCCCGCAGCCGGGCCGCGGGCCGGCTGAAGGCGGACCGGCCGGACCGGGCCAGTCCGGGCCTAGGGAGTGCCCCCCTCTTTGAATTTCCGACGCCCGTAACTCTCGTTGCGGGCCTCCATTTTGCGCGCCGTCAGCGGCAGCGCGGACCTTGCGTCGGGGGGAACTGTTTGAGATGGTTTTGGGAATTTTTAATTCCCGAAACGAGGGGATGCGGTGGCCCGACACATCTTTAAGTGGGCGAGCGTTTTCCCCAAGTTTCTTATTTTAGATGGCGTAGACGCATCCGACGTCCGTTTTGAACGCCGTCAGCGGCGTTGTGACCCTGGCACCGAGGCGGAGGTTTCCAGTGTGGTTTCAGGCATTGAGGCTGAAGTTGAGGTGCGGGCCCCACGACCCATTTTTTGAGCTGCGTGCAGCTAGTAACGACTTTTTCCTCGGACGTCTGTTCGGGGAGTGCGAGCAGTCGATGTTGGGTGTTTTTCCGAGGGAAACGCGTCGGCGCAGTCTGCCCGCTGTAAATTTGCACGATGGTGCGGGCCCCGCGGGGGGGGGGGGGGGGGTTCGGGAGTTGACGGTGATTTCCAGCTTTATCACCGGGCGACCATTTTGGACAACTGAGTAGTCCATTTCGTGTACTTTTCCGAGAGGACCACAACGGTGTGATCCGTTCATTGAGTTTTGGGACCGGGATGCGGGTCCCACGTGGCACCACTCAAGTGCAGTGCGCCGGGATGCAACTTTTTCTCCGGATATCTGTGGCACTCAAGTGAGTAGTGCTTTTGAAATGTTTTCCCGAGGGGATCGCAATGGTGCAATGCGCCCGACTGTTTTCGGGGATGAGGCTCGGGATCACGGGACGTCGTTCGGGCGTGAGGCGGTGTTGGTGACTTTTCCGTCGGATATCCGTTTGAGGTGAGTAAGTAGTCGTTCTCGCGTGTTTTTTCGCGAGGATTACAATTGTGTGATCCGTTTGGTTGTGAGGAGCCTCTAGCATGATCTTATTGAATGTGGAGCATGAGAGGTGCTCGGGTGGCGGTTCGTCTTACCTTGTTTGTAGCAGACCCTTGGCGTGTGATTGCGCACTCTTGGGAGAGTGATGCAAATGGTTCAAAAGTTGGGGTTGTCCGTGCCTGAGCCTTTGAGGTAGAGTTGTTACGTCACACCTTCGCGTTGACGCTAGGTGCCGTGTGCACGATAGCCTTTGGGTTGGGACGTCGTATACTATGGGAGTATACGTGAGCGCTTGGAGGTACGTGTTGTTTGTACCTGAGACATTTGTGCACGCAGTTGGGGTTGACGTGGGGCCGCATGTCGTGTGGGCCCCATGTGCATTCTGTGTTCTGGCTTGCGTACTTGGACCTCTCTCGGCGTAGAGGGTCCCTTTGTGATAATTTGTTCAGGCTAGCAGGGTGGAGTCTATCTCCCCTGGCTTTGTGCT
Organism: Viscum album; assembly: GCA_963277665.1. NCBI lineage: Eukaryota > Viridiplantae > Streptophyta > Magnoliopsida > Santalales > Viscaceae > Viscum > Viscum album. The sequence continues at coordinate 1,331,509,255 of OY728156.1, forward strand.
TGTTTGTTTGACTAGCAGGGTTGAGTGGTCTCCCCCTGGTTTCGCTCTCGATGGATTGGCCGGTAGCGGTGCTAGTGACACCCAGTGCTGGAGTAGACGCTGCACCTCCTTTGGGTGAGTTGTTCTGGAGTTGGGTGGTTGCGCGACACCCACTCCTTGTTCGGTTGGCCAGTGTTGTACCCTCCTGTAGAGATGGCCAGAGCAGTTCTGAGTTTTACCCTCCAGCGGGGCTGGGCAGTGGGTTACTCATCGACTTCCTCGGGCTTACCCTCCAGCAGGGATGGGTAGTGGGTTGCTCACTGACTTCTAGGGTTTACCCTCCAGTAGAGACTGAGTAGTGGGTCACCCGACGCACTTAGGGTCTACCCTCTAGCAGAGACTGGGCAGTGGGTCACCTGACGACCTCTTAGGGTCTACCCTTCAGCAGGGCTGGGCAGTGGGTCACCCGTCGTCTAGTTCCAGGTCTACCCTCCAGCAAAGCTGGGCAGTGGGTTTCCTGTCGACTTATTCCAGGTCTACCCTCTAGCGGGGCTGGGAAATGGGTCGCCTGATGATGTATTATGGTGTACCCTCCAGCGGGGCTGGGAAGTGGGTCTCTTGATGATTTATTAAGGTCTACCCTCCAGCGGGGCTGGGCAGTGGGTCTCCTGATGATGTATTAAGGTCTACCCTCCAGCGGGGCTGGGCAGTGGGTCGCCGGATGATGTGTTATGGTTTACCCTCCAGCAGGGCTCGGCAGTGGGTCACCCAGTATCTTAATATGGTTTACCCTCCAGCAGGGCTGGGCAGTGGGTTCCTTGATGATGTGTTAGGGTTTACCCTCCAGCAGGGCTGGGCAGTGGGTCACCCGATATCTGGTTATTAATTACCCTCCAGCAGGGCTGGGCAGTGGGACACTTATTGGCATTCCAGGCTCAGTCCTTTCTACTAGGCTAGCCTGCCGCTTTCCTCCGTGATTACCGGAGCGGGACCCTTGGTTAGGGGTCAGTGTTGTGATGGCCTTGACTTTGAGGAGACCTCTCGACTACAGGGCAGTGATGAGGTGTTGTTTGACTTTCCCTAGAACTCTCAAGTATGAGGGGGCGCTTTCCCCACCAAGATGCGTTCTTGTGAGGCGATCTAAAACCGTGCGGGCGAGTCTGTGCCGCCCAAAGCGGATAGTGTCAAGGTGCAGTGATTGATCCCCTTGGCTTGCGGTTCAGGGAAGACGTGCGGGATGCTGGGCATAGATGATGGTGCTTCTTTTTGGACTGTTGGCGACTCACCTATCTTGGGCTGAGCTACGGGACGGAGATCCCCTTACGAGCTTGTTCGGGCTTCTTGGCAGAGCATATATATGTATATACCTCGTACGAGTACCCACTCCATGGGTTTTGGCTGCTCTCCTTCCATGGGAGGTGAAGACGCGCGGGGTATGCCACATTCTTTCTGTGTCTAGCTTCTCGTGGTTGGACGAGTCTACTCTCCTACTATAGGTAGCGAAGACTCGATGGGAAGTTCGTCTTCTCACCGTTTCTAGCTCCTTGTGTCTGGATTATTCTATCTCCTTTCTCTTGTTGGGTTGAGCTGGACTCTTACTGCACTTTCAGTTTTACTCCTCTACTGTTCTGTTCACTCTACCACTCACCCTTCGGTACCTCCTTTGTTTCTCCCTCGAGCCTTCGGGGTATCCTACTAAGTATTATTATACTCACCCCTACTTGGGCTTTGCCCACACTTGGTGTGCCCTTGAAGACGACAGACAGGTGGAGCGTGACTTCGGTGGAGCGTAGGAGCTTGGGAGCTTGGACCGCGTGCAGTGGTCGTAGCTGGGTTCCAGGTGGGAGACTCATCAGATGTTTCCTTTTTGTTTACCTATTGCCGGGTTGTGGCACTTTTTGGTTGGGCGCGTGTTTTTCCCCTTGTCTTTTCAGTTTGTACTTTGTACTTGTAGAGGTCGATGCACTCTTGTGGTTATATATAGCAGTTGCCCCTTTTCCTTGCTTGTCTTTTCTTTTACTCTGCGCTTTTTCATTGAGTGTGCTGCGTGTGTGTATACAGGTACTTAGGCAAAGGCCTCCCCGAGTTATTGTGCCTTCGGCGCTGGTCGCCAGCCCCTGGCCTATGGAGGCGGGCCTGGGGTAGTTGCGGCTCGAGCCCGGGTAGGGTCGGGTCGTGACAAAGTGGTATCAGAGGTGGTTCGTTCCTTGGGACGTTGTGCGGATGTCCCTAAAAGAGGAATTGGTTGGGATATAGGGCAACAGTGTTAACATGTCTCGAGAGCGGCTCTCAGGCCAGAGAGTCCAGTGATGGTGCGACGACCGACGTATCCAGTCACCAGGACCTTGATAACCCGCTTGTCGACTCGGCATGCTGAGACACTTGTTGCAGGGAAAATTGGTTTGTGCATCACATAATATCGAGTCTTTGACTGTCCTTCTTAAGTCAACTCCCCATCACTGTTGTTGTTGGTATATACATATATGCTCATCTAACCGTGACACTCCTTGATAATTTTCAAGATGTCTCCGCGAGGACAGCCAGCCAGGATACCAGCTCTGGTTCGTGACGACGAACCTGTGAGATACAAGGCCACAGTGTAGGACCCATCATGCGAGCCCCTTTCTCCGGGTGGGCCGGTAGCAGCACCCCCACCTGTTGAGCAGCAGGCAGTTTCAGTAGAGTAGGATGAGCTTGAGCGCAGGTTGAGAGCGCTCTGTGAGTTCCAGCGGCAGAGACCGCTGAGGTTAAGTGGTGAGCCAGACCCTCAGGCAGCAGAGGTTTGGCTCGAGGCAGTGGTTCGCCTTTTTAGTCTTGTGCAGACGCCGACAGATCAGAGAGTGGCTTTGGTAGCAACCCTTTTTAATGGAGCAGCTCAACGTTGGTGGAGTCTGGTGACTCAGTTTCTAGACGAGTCGTCACTTTCGTTGGACGACTTTCAGTTGTTGATCCGTGAAGAGTTTTTCCCCTCCTACTTGTGCTCCGTTCGGATTCAGGAGCTCCTGCAGTTTCAGCAAGGAGGGATGACAGTGGCTGAGTACGCGGCTAGTTTTGTAGACTGTGCACGCTTTTACCCGGACTTGGTCCATGATGACAACTTCTGAGCGCGGAAGTTTGAGCAGGGTCTCCACCGAGAGATTCGTGCTGTCATAGTACCCTTGGGCATTTCCACATGTGTCGGGGTGCGAGAGCAGGCACTGGTGACAGAGGGCTTACTGTCATGTTTTGCGGTTGGTAGTGTCAGTGGGAGCGACAGAGCTAGGACGTCTTCCATAGCTAGCAGGCACCGAAGGACAGGTCCTCGATGCAGGTGGACTTCCCACTGCCAGTTTTGGAGACGTGGTCGTATACCACTGTGGCGAAAAGGCGCAGGTCCTCAGCCAAGGATTCCCTTCCATGAGTGGGTCCCGGTCCATGGTCGTACACCATAGTGGCGCCGGAGGGCACCAGGGCAGCCTAGAGAGGGCCGGTGCTATGCTTGTGACGGGCGAGGTCACTTGTCACGAGACGGCCTGACCCGAGTTGCTGAGAGATTTGGGAAGGCAGCAGGCGCACCACCACGACAGAGGCAGCACCGTGATCGGAGTAGTACCCAGAGAGGTGGTGCTAGAAGAGGATCGGGAGGAGCTGGAGGTAGGGGACGACGTTACGAGGTCTTCCTATCACCACTAGGCGGTCCAAGTCAGGCTCTGGGAGATGACGGTTGGGACTGCGGGCAACCGCGAGCTTTGGATGTCTACTATCCTATAGGTCATGGGATGGTGAAAAGTACCCCTTGAGACTCTTCTATTTCTTGCAGTAGAATTGTTGGGCTCTGTGTGTGAAATTATTTTCTCCCTGCTCCTTGTTTGAGGTGTTACCAGGGTGACGCGGGGCGTCGGGTGTAACCCTGTGTTGGTAAGAAAAAAGGCGTGAGACCTTTTCCTTTCGTCGATGGTGTGACTCCTTCGCTTCCGAGCGTGTAAGAGAGTTTTGGTTGAGAGACATCGACTGTGGAATCTTGCGTGACCAGATATCCTTGGGTGTTTCACCATATGGATATTCTGAAGGAGGGAATCATCGGGCCTTGTTTCAAGTGCGGCCAGTGATTCCAGTCGCGGCGTGTGACGTAGAGGTTTGACCCGGGAGGTAAGCTACCCTCAAGAGCCTTCGGGCCGTTTGAAACTGTGCAAAGGGATGGCGAGGTTCCCAACTGCCTTTCCCTAACCCCAAGGCCTGGAGTGGGTGCACGACATCGACAAGGGCCGACCTCGCATGAACAGATCAATCCTTTGGTATGTGTGCGACGACGCAGAGCTGTGCGTGGGTTCTTCTAGGTATGGGAAAGCCAGGTGTGGGCTTAATACTCTGTGTTGCTCCCTAGTTTTTCTTTTCGAGGATGAAAAGCTTGAAGGAGGGAATGATGTAAGAACCCGGTTTTTTCAGAGAAAGACCTTGGAATATTCTTGATAATATTCCAGAGCAGTGCCTTCAGACGGCGTGCGATTCTGAGCCCCGGAGTGGCCGGAATTAAATTTTCAGTGCGTTCACACTAGAAACGCTAAATAAATGAGATAACTCCTAAACGGAGTTCCAGATTAGGGATCAGAGTTTACGGATGGGTGCAGAATGTGGTGTTTACCCTAGGAACGACATAAAGCTTATCGGCGCGGGATGTTTGGACCCCTCGCCCGCTCTCGGAACGTTAAACAGATAAATAGATTAATTAATTTATTCGTTTAATAGAGAAAAGCTAGTATCTCTTAAATGGTTGCTTGGATTGGAAAACTGAGGGCACCGTTGAGCTCGTAGCGTGCCGTTTACCCTAGGGGGGTATAAGTTTCACGGGCGCGAGCCGTTTGTGAAAAATGGCCCCAGGGGCATTTTCATAATTTGGCGGCCTCGGGCGCTAAGTCTAATAACTATTGAAAGGGGTCTCAGAATAAAATTCCGAGACCGCCGTTGCACTCAGAGGGTGGTTCTTATCTTAGGGGAGGCTAAATCCTGACCCCGTCAGGAGCTCGGGTTCGGGGCTGTCGGGCGGGCGTTTAAGTGATTTGTACTTAAACACCCCCACCCCCTTCTCCTTCTTCTTCTTCTTCTTCCTCAAACCCTCCTCCCCCTCCTTCTCCTCCGGCGAGGTAGCTCCGGCGAGGCGAGCTCTGGCGAGGCGACTCCGATAGGTGCGGTGGTGCCGGTGGGTTGACGGCGAAGCGACGGGCATCACCCAAGAGGTAGGGTTATGTTTTTGCGTTTTAATTCCCGGACCTCCCTTTGAACTTCAATTTTAGTGTCGATTTGTTGTTTTCCTTTCGAACAAACCACATAAATGCGTAGTAGAGGTTTTCCTCTTTCCATCTCTTATTTCGGAATCAAAATCCGAGCTCGGTGGTGCCCGGGGTTGATCGTCGAAGGTTGCGGGTTTTTGGAGGGGTTCTCGAGTGTTCCGGCGGGTAAGCGCGGCGGCGGAGCGGCTCCAGGCGGCGGCGCGGTGAGCCGGACGACGGCGGAGTGGCTCCAGGTGGTGGGCCTGTCTCGGCAGCGGGGTGGCACAGTGGAGGCGGCTGCGGACGGCGGCGTTCGGCGGGGTCCCGGGCGGCTCCGGCGTATTGCAGAGGAGGACGCGGGGTGCGCGACCCCGCGTGCGGCGCGACCGTGACCCGCATGTCGTGGGTCGCTGCTGGGGGAAAGCAGACCGGCCTTGACGGCCGGTCGAGGGAGCTGGCCGCGGCAGATTGAACTGGGCCCGCGGCCGGGCCGCGGGCCGGCTGAAGGCGGACCGGCCGGACCGGGCCGGTCCGGGCCTAGGGAGTGCCCCCCCCCCCTCTTTGAAATTCCGTCGCCCGTAACTCTCATTGCGGGCGTCCGTTTTGTGCGCCGTCAGCGGCAGCGCGGACCTTGCTTCGGGGTAAATGTTTTGAGATGGTTTCAGGAATTTTTAATTCCCGAAACGAGGGGCTGTGGAGGCGCGACACATCTTTAAGTGGGTGAGCGTTTTCCCCGAGTTTCTTGTTTTGGACGGCGCAGACGCATCTGACGTCCGTTTTGAGCGCCGTCAGCGACATTGTGACCCTGGCACCGAGGCAGAGGTTTCCAGGGTGGTTTCAGGCTTTGAGGATGAAGTTGAGGCATGGGCCCCACGGCCCGTCTTTTGAGATGCGTGCAGCTAGTAGCGACTTTTTGCTCGGACGTCTGTTCGGGGTGTGCGAGCAGTCGATGTTGGGTGTTTTTCCGATGGCAATGCGTTGGCGTAGTCTGCCCGCTGTAATGCCGCATGATGGTGCAGGCCCCAGGGGGGGGGTTTCGGGAGTTGACGGTGATTTCCAGCTTTATCACCGGGCGACCGTTTTGGACAAGTGAGTAGTCCATTTCGTGTACTTTTTCGAGAGGATCACAAAGGTGCAATCCGTTCGTTGAGTTTCGGGACCGGGATGCGGGTCCCACGTGGCACCGCTCGAAGGCAGTGCACCGGGATGCACCTTTTTCTCCGGATATCCGTGGCACTCAAGTGAGTAGTGCTTTTGACGTATTTTCCCGAGGGGATCGCAATGGTGAAATGCGCCCGACTATTTTCAGGGTCGAGGCTCGGGATCACGAGACGTCGTTCGGGCGTGAGGCGGTGTTGGTGAATTTTCCGTCGGATATCTGTTTGAGGCGAGTAAGTAGTCGATCTCACGTGTTTTTCCGCGAGGATTACAACGGTGTTATCCGTTTGGTTGTGCGGAGCCTCTTGCACGATCTTATTGAATGTGGAGCATGAGAGGTGCTCCGGTGGTGGTTCGTCTTACCTTGTTTGTAGAGGACCCTTGGCGTGTGATCGCGCACTCTTGGGAGAGTGATGAAAATGGTTCAAAAGTTGTGGTTGGCCGTGCCTTGGCCTTTGAGGTAGAGTTGTTATGTCACGCCTTCGCGTTGACGCTGGGTGCCGTGTGCACGATAGCCTTTGGGCTGGGACATCGTATACTCTGGGAGTATACGAGAGTGCTTGGAGGTACGTGTGGTTTGTACCAGAGACATTTGTGCACTCAGTTGGGGTTGACGTGGGGCCGCATGTCGTGTGGGCCCCATGTGCGTGCCGTGTTCTGGCTTGCGTACTTGGACCTCTCGCAGCGTAGAGGGTCCCTTTGTGCTCATTTGTTCGGGCTAGCAGGGTGGAGTCTATCTCCCCTGGCTTTGTGCTTGTTTGTTTGACCAGCAGGGTTGAGTGGTCTCCCCCTGGTTTCTCTCTCGATGGATTGGCCGGTAGCAGTGCTAGTGACACCCAGTGCTGGAGCAGATGCTGTACCTCCTTTGGGTGAGTTGTTCTGGAGTTGGGTGGTTGCACGACACCCACTCCGTGTTCGGTTGGCCAGTGTTGTACCCTCTTGTAGAGATGGCCAGAGCAGTTCTGAGTTTTACCCTCCAGCGGGGCTGGGCAGTGGGTTACTCATCGACTTCCTCGGGCTTACCATCCAGCAGGGCTGGGCAGTGGGTTGCTCACTGACTTCTAGGGTTTACCCTCCAGCAGAGACTGGGCTGTGGGTCACCCGACGCACTTAGGGTCTACCCTCCAGCAGAGACTGGGCAATGGTTCACCCAACGACCTCTTAGGGTATACCCTCCAGCAGGGCTGGCCAGTGGGTCACCCGTCGTCTAGTTCCAGGTCTACCCTCCAGCAAGGCTGGGCAGTGGTTCGCCTGTCGACTAATTCCAGGTCTACCCTCCAGCGGGGCTGGGCAGTGGGTCTCCTGATGATGTATTATGGTTTACCCTCCAGTGGGGCTGGGCAGTGGGTCGCCTGATGATGTATTAAGGTCTACCCTCCAGCGGGGCTGGGAAGTGGGTCGCCTGATGATGTATTAAGGTCTACCCTCCAGCGGGGCTGGGCAGTGGGTCGTCGGATTATGTGTTATGGTTTACCCTCCAGCAGGGCTGGGCAGTGGGTCACCCAATATCTTAATATGGTTTACCCTCCAGCAGGGCTGGGCAGTGGGTTTCTTGATGATGTGTTAGGGTTTACCCTCCAGCAGGGCTGGGCAGTAGGTCACCCGATATCTGGTTATGAATTACCCTCCAGCAGGGCTGGGCAGTGGGACACCTGTTGGCATTCCAGGCTCAGTCCTTTCTACTAGGCTAGCCTGTGGCTTTCCTCCGTGATTACCGGAGCGGGGCCCCTGGTTATGGGTCAGTGTTGTGATGGCCTTGTCTTTAAGGAGACCTCTCGACTGCAGGGCAATGATGAGGTGTGGTTTGAATTTCCCTAGAACTCTCAAGTATGAGGGGCGCTTTCCCCACCAAGACACATTCTTGTGACGTGATCTAAAACCGTGCGGGTGAGTCAGTGCCACCCAAAGCGGATAGTGTCAAGGTGCGGTGATTTAGCCCCTTAGCTTGCGGTTCAGGGCAGACGTGCGGGATGATGGGCATCGATGATGGTGTTTCTTTTTGGACTGTTGGTGACTCACCTTTCTTGGGATGAGCTACGGGACCGAGATCCCCTTACGAGCTTGTTCGGGATTCTTGGCAGAACATATATATGTATATACCTCGTACGAGTACCCACTCCTTCGGTTTTGGCTTCTCTCCTTCCAGGAGAGGCGAAGACGCGCGGGGTATGCCACATGCTTTCCGTGTCTAGCTTCTCGTGGTTGGACAAGTCTACTCTCCTGCTATAGGTAGCGAAGACTCGACGGGAAGTTCGTCTTCTCACCGTTTCTAGCTCCTTGTGTCTGGATGAGTCTATCTCCATTCTCTTGTTGGGTTGAGCTGGACTCTTACTGCACTTTCAGTTGTACTCCTCTACTTATCTGTTCACTCTACCGCTCACCCTTCTGTACCTCCTTTGTTTCTCCCTCGAGCCTTCGGGGTATCCTACTGAGTATTTTTATACTCACCCCTGCTTGGGCTTGCCCGCACTTGGTGTTCCCTTGCAGACGACAGACTGGTGGAGCGTGACTTTGGTGGAGCGTAGGAGCTTGGGAGCTTGGACCGCGTGTGGTGGTCGTATCCGGGTTCCAGGTGGGAGACTCATCAGCTGTTTCCTTTTTGGTTACCTGTTGCCGGGTTGTGGCACTTTTTGGTTGGGCGCGTGTTTTTCCCCTTGTCTTTTCAGTTTGTACTTTGTACTTGTAGAGGTTGATGCACTCTTGTGGTTATATATAGCAGTTTCCCCTTTTCCTTGCTTGGCTTTTCTTTTACTCTGCGCTTTTGCATTGAGTGTGCTACGTGTGTGTGTACAGGTACTTAGGCAAAGGCCTCCCTGAGTTATTGTGCCTTCGGTACTGGTCGCCAGCCCCTGGCCTATGGAGGCGGGACTGGGGTAGTTACGGCTCGAGCCCGGGTAGGGTCGGGTCGTGATAGAAAAGCTATCACCATTTTAAGTTTAAATCATTTTTCAACTTACCACAGATAGTTCATTAGTTTATTGAATTTTTATGCCACCCAATTTTAATTAATTGACTGTTACTTGATAATAATTAAAAAGTTATTAATTAATATTTTTATAAATTATTTTATAATCTATTTTCACTAAATATCTTATATATTAACAGTAATTGTGTATTTACCCTTACCATAAATCATATTTAATGAAATATATTACATTTATATCCATATGAATATATTTATATATTAATATTTAATTTTTAATAATTTTTTTTAATAAAATATACACATTATCAACACTAGAAAATAAGATCTGACAAAGGGGGTCTTTATCAGTACTAATAAAAAGCACTCTTAAAGGTCCCCCTTTATCAGTGTTGTATCAATTGATAATAAAAGACCCCCCTTTATCATCTCTTTTTATTAGTGATGATAAAGGGTCTCCAATTTTCACTAAATTTTTTATTGGAACTAATAAAGGGCCCCGCTTAATCAATGTTTTTTACTGCTGATAAAGAATCCCTTTATTAGTGTTTTTTTATTGCTGATAAAGCCCCCCTTTATCAACGCTTTTGGTAGAAATGATGAAGAGGGCCTTTATTAGTTGTTTTGGCTGTCACTGACAAAGGATAGAGATGTATAAACCATAATTTGTATTATTAAAAGGAGGAAAACAATCCTCAAATTTTCAAGGGTAAATTAAAAATTCAGTCTACATTATAAAGGAATTTAGAACTCATCACAGGGAAACACTAACAATTCAAAGTCTTATGTGTAGAGAACTTAGACATTAAAAAATCCAATGCCATAATCCAAGTATTTCTACGGATAACAAGAATCCACACCCTACAAGACCCAAGGAGAAATAAAGAACCTATTAAATGACTGTTGATGAAGAGGACAATGGTAACTTGGTTTCACTTACCCTCCACCCCAAATTCATGGATGTATTCGAGTTCTATCAACTCTATTGTATATAGGATGTTTTCTAAGAACATAAAGTCACAAAACTCGGTAATTTTAATTTTTTTGAAAACATTTTGTGGTAAAATTATTATGTTTGTGGAATTTTTTTTAAATCATAATTTCCTCCTCTAAAAAGAAAATTTGATTCAATTTTTGAAATAGAATGGATATATTCCTTTTCACTCCACATTAATTTATAGAATATGTTGGAAAAAATTCTAAATCAATGTTTACTATCTATTAGACCAAGTATATCTATGAATTATCTAAGAATGAAATTCAATCCCTCACGAGGGACTTAATACCAAGTCATGAGATAAATTTAACTAAAATGGTTAGGTGGAAATAATATTTATCTAGTATTCCTGATGACATTGAGGATCATATCTCATTAGAGATAATATCCTAATGCATGCTAATCATTTGTCCACATTTAGTTAATCCTTTAGTTAAATGATAATTAAATTTCAAGGATACAACTTATTTAAGAGTTTATAATGTAATGACACAAGATTTTGGATCCTTTAAAAATATATACAATATTATATAACATTTATCACATGCCACACCCAACATAAATAAACCACGACATATTAAGAATACATTATTAAAAAAACTATAATAAACAATAAGATGATAAACCATTAATATTTATTACATTATGAAGGTAAATAATTAATACGAGTTAATATTGAAAATTTTATTCTCAATAAATCATTTTCTTTGTATAATATATTTTCTTTTAAAAACATATTTCTTTATATGACTAGTTTTCCACTATATTTTGGGATTTAATTTAAATATTGAATTATAAAATTTTATAAATTTAATTAGAAAAATATAAATCATTTTTTATTTATAGTATTCATGTTATATTATGTTATTTTTTTTGGATTTTTGGAAATAATTAATTTTTAGGTGAATAGTGAAAATACCTATTCTATTAATGTCGTCACTTTTATGAAATTAATTTTTTATAAGAATAAATTGAATTTTTTAGAAACATTTTTCCTATTAAATAATATATTATAATGTGGAATAAATAATTTTAAAATACTATATTTATTTTATAATCCCATTCTTAACATTTTGAAAATTTATATACTGATTTAATGAAAAATGTATTTAACTATTTTGTTTAAATAATTATAACATGATAAAATTAAGTTTTTGACTTATTTTATTGTTAAATAAATATCCATTTTAAGGATAATAATTATTTTAAATTCATTGAAATTAATTTAATTGATAATTCTATCATAATCGTATATCTTTTTTTTCTTAAAATATGTATTTTAAAAAAATGGGTTTTTGCACGTTACATGCATTTGTGTTAAAATTAATTTTCCACACACATTTTTTTTGATAAATTTTATTTCATACTTAGTATTAGTTGGTCCAAATTATTTAATAAGACTCATTTTATTTTTAGTATTAAAGGATAAATTACCTAGGTGAAAAATAATTATCATGGTGAAAACTAAAATGGCAAAAGTGAATAACCATATTGGTAAAGTGAATTTAATTTTTAAAACATATTTTTTGGAATATTGGAGGCATGTAACGACCTCATATTTCATCCACACTTATATTTATATTTTTATGAGTCACATGGATTGATAATGACTTCCCATTTTTTAATATTTTCTAGAATTTACAAAAATGTCACTCTTTTGACTTATAAAAAGGTCCACTCCACTCACCACTCACCACTTTGCCTTAATCTAAAAATCATATAGATTAGAACATACTCTACTAAAAAATATTCTCTAAATTCATATCCATGTTAATAAGATTATTAACTTCTCAAAAATAACACTCCCAAAGGTTTAATTCCTCTTCACAATGGTGACAATACAAGAATTGATGTATAAGTTCTTAAAACTATCTTTATTTTTCAATATATCTATAATCTTTTAATCTTCCTAAAATTTAATTTCACCATCTCAAAATTATAATATCAGTATAACTATTATATTTCTACGTTAATTTTTTTTGAGAACTTTTCCTGGAGGAAAAGTCTCTTTTATTGTGAAAAAATTACTGAAATCTGAAGGAAATCATTTTAGAACCACATCTTTAGAAAAGAGGCATCAAATCCACTAGTAGAGAATTTTAAATAATGATATCATCAAAACTAACCCATTTGTTTTTAGGGATATCATCTAGAAAATTTGATTCATTGTGTGGTTGTGTGATAATATAGCTCATGGATGAAAGAATAACCAAGAATTTGATCCACCATACTATCATCTTCCATGATAGGGGAGTATTACTTATTCCAATAAACCATACAATGGTCATGGAGTCATATTATATACATACATTTTTAAAATTTCATTTCTTCTTCATATGAACCTCATTAATAAAGCTAAGAATTTAATCCTCAAGAGATGAGTCGATTCCACAGGATCTATAAAGATAGACCATGACTTCAATATTATGACTCTAAATACAAGTCTAAAACCCATAAGATCTGGGATTCCTCTACATACTTTATAAGAGTTTGTTTTGATCATAAAAAAATGGAAAGATATATATGAATTCAAGAGTTCTAGTAGGATGAAATATGAAACCTTCAATATCAAGTCATTTGAGGATAGAAAAATCATGAATGTAATTATTATGGTAACCTTGTTAGAGAGAGTTTCCATTCCATGTCACCACAATTATTTGTATAAAATAATATTGAATATAAAATGGATCCTACTATTATATCCACATATTTCATATTTTCTGGATGTCATGAATTAATTCAGCACTGGCCACCTAAAATAGGTTAATAAGATTCCAAGAGAGAAAGAGAGAGCCTAGAATATGGTTTTAGATTGTCCTAGATGGAATAAGCCTAAGGAAGATAGATCTGGAATATATCAAAGGCCACTTTACATAGTGTTGAGATAGTGGAATATGCTAAGAGGAGTTTATTAACATATTCGTTGTGTTGGTGTCATAAAATACATCTAGAAGATAATGAAATACCCACAACATGAAGGAATGAGTTGACATGGAGTTTTATATAATAAAACCTCCATAAAAGCATGAATTTGGTAGGAATAATCAATTATTTTTTTAGAATTACAATCCAGAGATGCTCATTACTAGGTTTTTTATTTTTATATTATATCATGGAGTTGATAATTCAATTCACTAGTTCTTCTATTGACAGTTCATAATGGTTAATGAAGTTATAATTGTTAATTATTGATCTGATCACATTTGGTAGCACACCATGCCTCTCCATTTTCTCTTTATTATGATGTTGAGTTCAATACTTAGATCTTTTGGACAAAGTGTATCTACTAATGGAATATTTATATAATTATTAATCAAAAATTTCATATAGGATTTCTAACTCCCCTGCTAGTGTGATTATGAAGAATTATTAGAGAAGATGTATTTGAAGGTAGACCAAATAGTGGAATCCACACAATTCTGAATTAAATTTTTTTCTTTCCTATGAATCCTGATTTTATAAAGTTTACATGTTTTATTTTCTCATTTTAATCCTCCATATAAAATGAGACTATAAATAATAATTTAAATTAAAAATATGCTTACTACCAAAACCCCAAAGAAGATAAGGTTCACAAAATTATTTCCAATGTAAAATTATAATTATTCTCTCAAGGATGCTCCCACTCCAATATTTTTAGATGTGTTGATTTTGTTGAGTAGAGTAGCAGGACACCTATACACTATAAAATAATAGAAAAATTTATAATTAATAATCGATTTCAAAAGACACACCCTTATATCCATTGAAAAAGATTTTTATTTCCATGAATCAATTTATATTTTTATTTGACCCATAATGTGATTAAAGTGACATGCATAAGGTATTCCCTAGAAGTTGGGAACACCAATGTATGTAAATGGTAAAACTTATTCTCTTATTCTTTATTCATTTATGATTCCCATTTTTTAGAAGCTATGTTTTTTCTAAAAAATAAATGAAATATTTTTTCAAGTTGATATCCTGATTCTAGACACTTTTATAATGGAGTATATAATTTTTGATATTTTTGAAGTCCTTTTTGTATCCATAATTAAAAATAATGATTTCAATAGTATACAATAAATGATAAGGTGTAGATAGACCTCTGGAAGATTTTATTGTCTTCAATTTTCCATTCTCCACCATATTAAGAAGGTTTTAACTGAGGTTATCCTCTGAAATTGAGAAAACAAATGAAGTGAGGGGATAAAATTTCCTTAACCCTCTTGAGAATATGAAGTATACCTCATGGGATCTATTAATCATAATTGAGATATGATCTAATCTTCGAATAATTTTAAACTAGTTAAAAAAACTCATCAAATCCAAATCATGTTAGAAACTTTCCAATGACGCCCTGATCCATGGAATCAACGAGTTTTTAAAATATTGATTAATAGATATATTACCACCATAGGTATATTTCTAACACCCTATTGGATTTCCCAATAATGTTAAGACACTCTAATATAGTAGTAATAAAATATTTTATGGTTCTCAATTTAATTAATCCAAATTGGTTTAATGATATAATATTATTAGCAATTATGGAAATCCTGTTATAAATAATTCACCATTATTTTTTTATAGTGTTGAAAAGTGTAACGGAATTGAAAAGTATTATTTTTATTTCATTTTTAATTTTGGGAATAGGGTAATAAATTGGGAATTGATACCATGTGTGGGATAACCACCTTTGAAAAAGTGAGGGTCCTGCCTATATAGATCATGGTGAATGGTTTCCTAGAAGGTTTGGAAAAAATAATTCATGAATCCATCAAGACTAAGAGAGATTCCAACATTAAGAATAAATAAAACATAATTTAGTTCAAATTCCAGAGGAATTAATGTTAAAATGATATTGTACTCATCATTCACCAGCATGGGAATAATATCATCCAATAAATCAGAGTCGATAGTGGGTACATTGAAGAGATCAATATATAATTAGACCACATGATCAACAATGTATATCATATTTTAAAAAATCTACTCTCCATACCTAATAAGGAAAAATTCTTGTTTACCTTTCTATCCCTTTGAATAGAATTGGTTTTTTTTGAGTTTTTATTATAATCATTATGAAATTTGGCTCTGAAATTTCCTCTTTGGATTCTTTCTTTCAGATTATGAAGATTATTGAGTTCATTTGATACCTTTACTTCATTCTCCATATCAATAGATAAATCCTTATCAGTTTTTCTTCTAGAACGATAAGCATAGATGTTTCAATACATGAAATTTGTTTGTCTAAATCACTAAAGTAAAGACTGATCCACTAATTATTTTTATTTTTGAGAAGTTTATGATTGAGGATACATTACAAATAATTATCGTTGTAATAAAAAAATTTCAAAGTGTCACAGACAAACTTGATACAATTATGTTGAAGCACCCAAGAATTATTAAACATAAAGGGGAGTGGTGGTTTCAAATCTATGGTATGGATTATCATTAATATGCGGTGATTATCATAGTTTATTATTTATAAATTGGAGAAATAAGTAGATCCCCATGTGTTTAGAGAGGCCTCATTGTAAAAATCTATATCAGGTTTACTATCAACCATTCTATTGAGCTGATTTTCCATACCATATGTACTTGGCTCCCACCAGGTTTATCTCAAAAATATTGTTTCATTTGATAGTGGTTCTAAACTCCCTAGATAATATATAATTTTTCATAGAAACTAGATTACCATAGGGTTTATGTATTTATTTGATGTCTCCAAATTAGAATCAATGGATCATCGATCATTTTTGATAGGGATGAGATTTATGGACAAGGAGACCTAGAAGGTGCTGGCATGGGCGCTCTCAAATGAAGTGTGAATTTTGGGTACTTAGGTGTAGTAGAGTGGATGACCGAGGTCATCTATAAAAGGAGGGAGTTATTTGAAAATATATTAAAGGTATTTTGAAAATAAAATAAAAATGAAGAAACAAAATACATAAAAGTATGGGGGGGGGGGGTCCCATTTATAAATATTTATGAACTATGATAGAATAATATTTCCATTTTTTTGTTTTTATTTTTTTTCAAATGAAATTTGATTAATAAGGCGCAATGAGAAGATTTTTTTTAGAAAATATTTTTAGAAGGGGTAATCTCTATAACTATACCTATTCAATCAATTATTTATCATTTTCATTTAAATTAATATTCAATTAATTATGATCCCTTACCTTGTTAACCCATGATACCTATGCGAATTAACTAAACCATGAAGATGAAATGAATTAAACCCTAGGCTAGCTTTAATACATGCACTCATAACACCATTATTTTATTGATGCTATAAGTCTAGGTTACATTTAGTGGTGAATTAGGGAAAATACCCACTCTATAGATAATGATGAATTTTGTTTAGGGATTATATTTCAACTCTAAAAATTTATCCTGTGTAGTTTTGTTTTAAAGATTAAGTTGGTAATCTCACAATTTACACAAATCTTGAGCTCACATATTTTTGTGTTAATTGTTAAATTTCTTTCTTAGTTTATTATATTTTAAAAACTAAATTAAAATATTATATTAATTATATTATATTATCTCATTTATTTAAAATAAATTAATGAATAAGACAAGAGGTAGTCAGATTACTAAAAAAACTACTCTTCCAGGGGTGGTGTAGTCATCATAGAAATGAGTTGCATTCACAATGGTTTAGAATTTTAATAATCCAATATCAATTCTATTATTTATTTCCAGACCAAATAGGGATATTAATAAATAATTGAAGTGAAAAATTAAATAAAATAGAATAAATAAAATAGGAACTAAGAAGTTTGTTACACAAAGACAAATATTATAACATGAGAAGGAGATGAAGGATTTAATAAAGGAATCCTTGATTAAAGATCTCCCCCTTTGAGTGTATGGAGTTACAAAACCTGAAAGGTGATTAAAGGAATCCTATATAACTCCAAAATTGTAGCACTTCACTCCTTGTTTGAACATGAAAATGGGGTGCCCAAGGTGCCAATTTATAGCCAAAATGGGAAGTGGTTTTGGGCACCCAGATTTTGAGATACCAATTGTGTCTCAGTTTTTAGTTGGTAAATTGACTTATCTAGACTTAAAAAAAGAGAAAAGTAATATTTAGTGATCTTTAATGTCTATATGTAAAATTTGGTGGCCAACGAATGATTACAGAGTGAGATATGTTTGAATTACAGAACCAAATCCTTGAATTGTGTATATTCTGGACCTGGACAGATCAACTCAGATGGCCCCTCAAATGGATTAATTGGGATTGGGTTTATTGGGATGATTTGTATCCCACATAATTTTGGATCATACCATAATATTTAAGCCCATTAGGATGCACTAATGTTGTGAAATGTTTAAAATAGTGGAAATATGTCATTGGTCTTCCATGAAGTTTGGCCCATCTTCCTTATGGATGATCTCTAGCCATCCAAATCACCTCCTCCAACAATAAAATCACCAAAATAAATATAATTTCCCTAGTGAAAAAAATTTAATAATTGAATCAAATAGGATATGAAATTTGAGATAATATTTGTAATTTTAAATACAAAACAAGCAAAAAATATGATGTAAGGGTGAAATAATGTAGTGAACCATGATGTGATCACACCCCACTTACCCTTTTTTAATCCTAGGAAAAACCTCATATCATGTATTCCAAAACATTGTGAAAAGATATACATGTTCATATTCCTCAATACACAGTGAAAATACAGGCAAATTAAGTATCCCATCAAGGGTCAATATCAATAAATTTTAAAGTCGTTGTCTCATAAATTGTGTCAAAAAGAATCCACTGAGATTAACACTAATCATAGAAAAACAAGTCATGGGTATACCATGCCACTAATTCCTCACGCATGTGTGCCAACCATTCCAAGTTCATATCTCCACCCTTTATTCAATATATTCAGGTCAATTAAAATAATTCTTCTTATCTGGTTTAGTTCATAGAACCTGTTATACATTCCATTACAATCAAATTTCAATACCCACTCACTTAAGAATTTCTAAAAGTAAAACTATAATCTCCTGAACTAGATATCCCCACATGTTTTACATTTCATAACTCCCCTAATTTATTATTTTTGTTGTTTTTTTTAATTTTCACTTGGGAAAAATCTCACACTCAACACTCAACCCTTGTTTTATATCCTCATGACAATAATTGTAATAGTTATAACAAGATAAAAGGTTTAGGAAGAGGGGGTTTTGAAATACCAAATACATAACCCTTATTTTTCTATTTTTATTTAGATTTTATTTTTATTTTCTTTTAAGGGAGTACAATTGTCGGATAATAGGCACACACGTATATGTCAATTCAGTAAAGTTATAAAATTGATCAGATGATAAATGAATGCTTGAATCAACCCTTAATATAAGATGATTTTTTTACTTAAATTGGATATACCTTCAATTGAGTAGGAAAAATTTCACACTTCATGGTTGCGTGAAAATTTGTGTGAAAAATTAGTGACATAATTTACAATGAGCAAATATTAAAAAGAATGATGTAAAAATCTAAAAGGTTTTATACTAACACAACCAATCATATCATCGATGAAATCAATTTTTATAAAAAATCAAAACCTTCATGAAGAAATATTTCATGTTGATAATTCCACCAAATAATTTTGAAAATTTTCATTTTATATATATTCCATATATAAATGATCATGCTACATGATAGGTTTTTTTGTTTTTTTTGAAAATTTTAACCAAAAATAGAAATAACACACAAAACACACAAATGAAAATCCTAAAAAACAACACCAAAATGTTGTCCCCTCCCCCACACATAAAATATTCCATTTTCCTAAATGTAAACTAAGGAGATGATATGTGTATATGAAATACAGAGTTTTAAATAGGATAAATAATATAAAAGTGAAAGGGTTAGAAATAGCTTGATATTCTCAATTGATAATGGGGTCATGAACTATGATTAAATCCACCACATCTATAGACATTCCATCAATATATTAATTCCAAATTTCCCTGTTGACTTTATGGATTCTTACAGTTTAATCTTGTGTGATCTCCACTAAACCATAAGGAAAAATATTAGATACAATATAAAGACCTAACCCTCTAGAATGCAACATACTGGGCATCAGCTTCAGTCATGAACTGTAGAGTAGTACTTTCTCTCCTATATGAAATTCCATTTTTTGAATCATTTAATCATGAGATGATTTGGATCCTTCCTTGTAGAGCCTTGAGTTCTCATATGATGTTAATAAAATCTTCTCAAGCTCTTGAATTTTCAGTTTCTTTTGAATTCGAGCAGCGGCCAAATCATTATTTCATTTCTTTATAGCCCAATAATCCTGATGCTCAACTTCCATGGAGAGATGACAGTCCTCCCCAGAAACAATCTAAAATTGGGACATACCGATGGGGGTCTTGTATTCTCTCCTATAATCCTACAAGGAATCATCTAAGTGATTTCTTCAATCCTCCCTATTCAGCTGCACAATTGTCTTCAAAATTTGATTCAACTCATGATTTGAAACTTCAGCCTGACCATTTGTTTGGGGGTGGTATGGTGTTGATGTTTTGTGTGTTACCTCATACTTCCTAAGGAGGGTATCCAAATTATGATTTCAGAAAATGAGTCCCTTGGTCCCTGATGATTGTATTTGGTACTCCAATCATGAATAAAATATATGCATTGAAAATATTGACTACAACACGAGAATCATAAGTCCTGGTTGTCATGGCCTCCACCTATTTTCTAACATAATCAACAACAACCAAAATGTGTAAGAAAACAAATGAACTATGATATAGACCCATGAAATTAATGCCCTATACATCAAAAATCTCACAGAATAGTATGGGTTGTTGGGGCATTGTATAGTCCAAATGGAATCCATTAGTATGAAAATGTACTGAATGGACAAGTGAATACTATCTTTTCTTGATCCTCCAAAGCTATAAGAAAATGAAAATATCTAGAAAATCCATCCATGAAACAATTTTTTGTTTTCCCAGCTAGACGCTCAAGCATTTTATCAATATATGGGAGGGGAAATAGTCTCTACAAGTGGATTGATTTAGTTTCCTATAATCAATACACACACACCAACTATTTTTCACCCTCATTGGAAATAATTAATCTCTCCAATTTATAACAATAGTAACACCATTTTCTTAGGCACAACCTAAATAGGACTCACCCACTAGGAATCTGAAATGGGATAAATTATAACTACATTGAGAAAATTTTCAACTTATATTTTAACAACTTACATAATGGTTGGATTGAGTCTCCTTTGTGGTTTCATCACCATTTTATCCCCATACTCCAAAATAATCCTATGAATGAAAATGGAGGGGCTAATACCTGATATGTTAGCCAAGGTCCACCCATTTTCCTTGATGTCCCCCCTCAAAAGATTCAAATTTTTTTTCTGCATGTTCAAAAAGGATATTGTTATAAATGATAATGTCACGACCCGTCCTCGGGGCGCATGCCGTGACTACCCCAAGACCGCCTTCCATAGGCCAGGGGATGGAAACTAGCACCAAAGGCGTAAATCCTGATAACTGGGAAGGCATTGACTTTATAAAAGTAAACAAAACACCCCAGAGTACAAGCAGAAATAAAACACTAAGTACAAAGAGAAGTGCTGAAAGGTAAATGTGCCAGAATACAAACCCAAAAAGAAAGTACAACTACAAATGAACAAAGTACAACAAAAAAAGACAACAGCTGGAAGGACGGAGGCGGCTCCTGGGTCATCCTCCTCGGATCCTACCTGAAGGGTAGGTACAGATGGCGCAGCTCCTGGATCGTCCACTACGGATCCTACCTGAAGGGTAGGTACAGATAGCCTCCAAAATGCTCTCACCCGTCAACATCCTCCGAGTGTCGTCTTGCTGTGAAGTCCACCTCCGGATACTCACTCGTCATGTAGTCCACGTCCGGGTACTTAATCGTCGTGTAGTCCACCTCTGGGTACCGTCCAGTCCTCGAACACTCAGCCTCTGTTAGCACTGCCCGTCGTCTGCAACCAACACAACAAGGTGCGGGCATAGCCCGTTCAGGGGTGAGTATAACAATACTTAGTAGGGACCTCGAGACCCTAAAGGGTTCACTAAAACCAAAAAGGATAACCACAAAGAAGATCTCCACAGATAACCTCTACTTAGGTATATGCCCATACATATACCTAAGTTATTAAGTAACCCATCTAAATCATGAGGAAACACAAGGGTTATGAAACCAACGGATAACCACTACCCAGGTATATTCCCATACATATACCTAAGTTATCAAGTAACCCATCTCAATCATGAGAAAACACAAGGGTCATGGACTCAGCTCAAACCAGGATTTTCATGATCGAAACCGTAACTGCTGAAGAGCCCCATCTCTGGAGTGTACAGTGGTCCTGTCACGACTCCGAGGTACTTCTCACTAACCTAAGACTGCTGAGGTACTCCTCCTGTAGAGTACTGTGGGCCTGCTACTACAACCAAGCGCATCCCACCATGGGTCTACCGCTACAACCAAGCGCTCCCCCTCATAGCCTCAAGAGGTACTCCTTCTGTTGAGTTCTGCGGGTCTGCCGCTACAACCAAGCGCTCACCCGCCGTGGGTCTGCCGCTACAACCAAGCACTCCCCCTCATAGCCTACAGAGGTAATCCTTCAGTTGAGTACCGCGGGTCTGCCCCTACAACCAAGTGCCCATCCGCCGTGGGTCTGCCGCTAAAACAAAGCGCTCCCCACTGGGCTATCCGAAACACACCGAATTGTTCGGTCAAGCAGTCGTCAGGTCTCAGCCGGAAATACGGTCTCCGTACTCCGCATGCTCGTCTCCAGGAGGGTCCGCTCCACGAGCTACTGGTCGATACCCCAAGTATCACAAAGTCCCATGTAGAAGTGTCTCAAAGGACCACCTCGTCACAGGGGTCTCAACACAACAGACGACGCGTCAATCGAACGCTCGGTCTGTGAGTTATTAGCCTTTTCGTACCAGGGGACCGGTTGGTCTCGTGTACGAACCAACCCGGCCATATCTCAACTGTACCCCAACTCTCATAGGGTACCCTTAAAGGGACCGTTTCTCAACGTGAACACCATCGCCGCAGACGGTTCATCAAACAGACGTCTAGTCTAAAAGATATCAGATTTTCCGTTCCAGGGGCCCGGTTGGATTTCGAGTACAATCCAACTCGCCCAAACTCCAACTGCTTCCAAACCCCAGGATAAGTATTCGAAAAGTTCCGTCCCATCAAGAGAAAATCAACGAGACAGACGGCGCGTCAATCGGACGCCCGGTCTGTGAGTTATTGGCTTTTTTGTTCCGGGGGCCCGATTGGATTTCGTGAGCAAACCAACCCAACCGCACTCCGGCGGCATCCAAACCTCAAGCGGAGTAAGCGAAAAGATCCGTCTTACTTAGAGGAATCCATCAAAGTCGACGGCACGTCAATCGGACGTTCGAAGCTCAAGATATGAGCGTTTCCGCTCCGAGGGCCCGGTTGGTTTCGTATCCGAACCAACCCGGCCGAACCCAAAGTGTTCCGAAACTTTGAGTGCGATATACCGAAATGACCGTCTCGATCCAAGGATCGCATCGCCACTGACGGCGCATCATTCAGAGGCCCGTAGCTCAATATACGAGCAAAAGACCGAAAACGGTCCGAAGACGGGGAGTCTGGGCCCGGACCGACCCGGGTCCGGGTCGGAACCGGTTGGGCGCGACCCGGCCGGCGGGTCGGCTCGGCCCGGCTCGGCTCAGCCGAGCGGCCGAGCAAGCGGAGTCCGGGGGTGGGGGCGCGCTGCCCCCGTGTGTGAACACCCCCCCCCCCCCCCCCCGCGGGGGCCGCCCTTGGTCAGCGGACGCGGCATTGTCGCGTCCTGTGTGCGCCGGACCCGCGCTGCCGCGGGTCCGCTGGTGTCGTCGCCGCCGCCGCTGAAGCCGCGGCGGCTTTGTACAGTGGCACGCTGGCGACCCGCGCCACCGGTGGTTTCCGCGGGCCACCAGAGTTGCTCCGGTGGTCCGATTCCACTCCCGTCTGCCTTGTAGCTCATCCCGGGTCCCGTTCTTCACTGCGGAATCAAAGAATCACCCCTGCGGCTTGTTTTGTCGTCGCCCGCCAATCTGCGCAGCAACGAAGAACTGCGGAGGGTTGTCGGGCCGTGTTTGTTTGGCCCGCACCCTCCACGTTAGGTGATAACAATCAGGAAGAAAAAAATAATCCACACATGGAAAACAAAACAATATACAATTTTAATAAATTAAAATTGCTCTTGATTCAGGTTCTTTGTTTTTAGGAGGAAACAACCACGGAAATAAATTCATTTCACAAACAAAACCCCTACCTTAACTTCGTCGTCGGACGCGAGATCGACCGTCGCAGAAGAAAGGGTCGCCGCATCGCGGAAGGTTGTCGCTGTCGTGCGATACTCGACGTCGCGTCGACGAACTCCGAGGATCGAGAACATACAGATTGAATTATAATAATTAAATCCATGTTGATGTTATAAACCAAAAAGAATTAAAAAGGAGCTCTACCCCCTACCTTGTCGCTGTCGATCGAAGGTTGTCGCGGGGTTGGATCGTCGTGGAAGAAGCGTCGTGGAGGGAGAATCGCAGAAGAAGCATCGTTGACGTCGTGGTAAACGACGTCGCATCGTCGATCTCCGAGGGTTTGGCGTTCTTCGTCGGAGGTCGGAGCATTCTTCGCGTTCTTTGCGTTCTTCGTCGAAGAAGAACGCTTTCCTCCCAAATTCTCTCCACGCCACAAGTCCAACTAAATAAAATAAGTTCAACCCTTATTTTATTATTGACCTAAGCTTTTGAAATTCAAAAGATAAGAAACGAACAATTAATTCTTTGAATTAATTGTAACGATTTAACTACCCCATTAATTGGGGCGTTTCTTAACCAGAAAAACGAACGGTTGACTTTCATTAATGAGGAGGTTTCGCCGGTGCGTTACTTAGAGGAAAAGAAATGGTGAGGCTCATGCGGGCCCCACCTCACAAATATCCTACCAAGAGGGTAGCATATTTTGGATTTCACTCTATCCGATTCAACTCAGCTTAAGTAGCTTCAAGTGGCTTTAAGTGACTTTAAGTGAAATAAAATAAAGTTGTCGCACCACTTTATTTTATTTTCTTCACTTAACCCCCAAAAATTAAAAACCACAACCGAGCAAATGCAACTCCGGGAAAGGCGTTTCTAAGCAAATACCGGCGCTGCGATTCCATTGGTGCCCTCGAAATTCGATTCTGAGCACCGGTTCAGAAGTTAGAAAAACCCGCTCGTTCGTTCACTGAACGTAACCGAGATAAACTTCGGAAATTGATTCTGGGCACACTGGGCCTCAGAATCAGACGCCGTCAGAAACTGCGTTCTTGTAAAATCCCAAAGAAAATTTAGAAAAAAAAGTTCCCTTGAAATTTCTGGGTCTTTACAGATAACAGGTAATATTTCAGCACTATATAAGTATGAATATTTTATATTTGGTGGAAATGTATTAAGTTCCAGTGAATGGGGGTGATGTATGGATGGTAACATTGAAGGAACTAAAATATGTGAAAAATGAACATCATTACTAGAATAAAAATAATCAAAATCAGAGAATAATTCATCAAAATCATCATTATACTCAACAACAAATTCATAATCATAGTTAACATGATCAAAATCAACATATGAATCCATTTCAAAATCAATTCTAAGAGAGGCTTGTGCATTAGAAACAGGTGTGGAAGTGATATGAGACATCAAAATAGAAACAATGCTCATAATCTCTCTAAGCATAGGATAATAGAATTCCATGGGGTTTTTATTTGGTGGTTCAAAATGGAAGATAAAAAAACAATAATGGTCCTTTGAGGGGTTCTTCACAGAGTCCATAACATTAGATATCACAACTTCATCTCCAAACTCCATGGAATGTGTACCCTCATGGAAATTTATTATCTTTTTTTTTAGTTTTTAGGAAGGGATTAACTAAGATAATGGGAGAATGAGAACTTACATGATCATCCTCCATATTAATCACATAGAAATACACTAGAAAGATCATGTCTCTTACCCAAAAAATTATATCCTCAAGGACTCCCATTGGATATTCTATAACTCTATTCACCAACAACACCACCACTCTCATCGACTTAAACACACCAACCTGTAAAGAATAGAATATAGAGTGAGGCATCACATTTAAGGAATCTCTTAACCCACATAAAGCATAAGAAAAGTATAAATCCCCCATGATGGGTGGAATGGTAAATGTCCCTAGATCCTTTCACTTTTTTGGCATTTCTAGAGTTGGTGTAATGACTACTGACACATTCCTTACAAGATTTATCCTGTTATTTCCTTTGATCCCTCTTCAATTGATAGAAAGTAATTTTAAGAATTTTTCATACCTTGGTATTTGATTAATGACTTCAAGTAGAGATATGTTGATCTTAACATGATTGAATGTATCCAAAACCACTTTTTTTATCCCCTCTTCATCCATCTTCTTGGTTTGTACAACCCTGTTTTTAAAAGGAAGGGGTTTGAGAGGAACATCATCAATAATTTTCTTACCTTTTTTGTCTACTTGGGATAGTCATCAGTTATTCTTGAATGGGGATTCTTCAGAGTTATGGTGAATCCCACATGAATGGTAGGTACAGATGTATCATTTGTTTGCGTCCAACTTCTCAATGTGATGGAAATGACATTCCCCTTGGGATTTGGAGTAGGTTGGGAAGGAATATTTCCATAGTTCTTAATTACTAGTTCATGGAGGGTGGTGGAAATCTAGCTCATTTGCGTATTCAAATCTCTCAAATCTGAACCTTGACTCTTAATCTCATTCTATTGATTAAGAACAATTTTTTTTCAAAAGATATTTAGAATTATAATCAAACTTTTTTTGATAATTCCCTTTGTTATTAACTTGTTGATTCTTGGGCTTCAAATCTCTTTTGGGGCTGTTGGAAACCATATTATTAAGGTGGAGGCTGCTGGAAATTTTGTTGAAAAGGGGGCCTTTGTTGTTATTCAGAGCCATACCTTATGTAAAATTGATCCTTAAAACCTTGGTTATATGTTGGTCCAAATGAATCGTACTTCATATGGGGATGTGTTTGTTACTTCTGCTAATATGGTCTCTTAGGGAATACAATAGTGCCATCCTCTATCTCCTGTAATTGGGGGAATAGTCAGTTGGGTGGTCCTTTTTAGTGAAAATTATACAAGGCCTTGTAGGAGTGGGTTCATATGTATTTTGAGTGAAAGAAATATGCCTCACTATAGTGGTCAATTATTCTAACTTGGTATCAATTAAATGACTTTTTAGAGAAGATGGACTTACCTGATATACTCCCCCGACATGTGGTGTACCTCAATCACCAAATTGTTGAGAGTTTTATGAAATCTTGTCAATTAATGCACCTGAAACCAATGATGTTTTTTACATTGTTGATCCTCTATCCATGAAATCTACCATGATTATCTCCATAGGTGTGAGGCCTTGTTAGAAGTATTGTATGAGGAGTTTCTCACTGATTTAGTGAAGTGGACAGCTTGCACACAAATTCTTGAATCACTCCCAATACTCATAAATTGACTCCCCTTATGATTGCTTGATCCCTAGGATATTCTTATGAATAAAAGTGGTCCTTGATGTGGGAAAAATAATCTTTAATAAATTACATTTAAAATTATTCAAACATGTTACTTATTTAGGTTGTAAATAATAAATCCGGAGTTTTGCAGCTCCATCAAGTGAGAATGAGAATTCTCTTAGTTTTATTTGATCTTAAAAGAAATTTCTTGGTTTTAGGGTTGAGAAAACCATATTAAATTCCTTTAAATGTTTGTTTGGTTCCTCACTAAATAATCCATTAAATTTTTGAAGTTGGTGAATTAACATAGATTTCAATTCAAATCCTAATTTGAGGGTTGGGTATGCTATACAATTTGGTTTATAGTTAATATCTGGTGTAGCCAATTAATGAATGGTTTTATGAAGATCATTGTTATTTTTTTCATTAATTGGTTCTTCTTTTATTTTTGATTCAGAATTGTATCCAATTTTATTGTTAACATGATGGTGGAATTCTCCAACTGGTTGAATGTTGAAACTTATTGTAGAATGTGAATGTTAGATTCGATCCCTAAGGTTATGATCAATATTAGGGTCAAGATCTATGATATCTTTGGGATTAGTTCTTATCATAAATAAAATAAAAATTAAATGATCAAATATAGACCATAATAAAATTAAAATGAGATGTTTGATTTGATAGTATGAAAAAAAAGAAAAGAAAAAGGAGAAAAAGGAAAAATTAAGAAAGGGGAAAGAGGAAAGAAAGAAGAGAAGAAAAATAAAAAATAAAAAATAAAAGAAATAACTCTAATTGGTTTAAATAAATAATTTCCTCCCTGTAAAGGGAGCCAATTTGAAAGGCTCTATCATGGGTGCTCTCAAATAAAGTGTGATTTTTGGGTACTTAGGTGCATCAGAGTGGTTGACCAAGGTTGTCTCTCAAAGAGGAAGTAATTTAAAAACTTATTAAAGGTATTTTGAGAATAAAATAAAAAATAAGAAACAAACTACTTAAAAGTATGGGGGTTCCATTTATAAATCTATAATAAGTTCATTGGAAGAAGATTTAATTTTTTGTGTTTGTATTTTTTTTCAAATGAAATTTGATGAATAAGACGCAACAAGAAGATTTTTTTAGAATTTTTTTAGATGGTGAAATAATTATAACTCTACCACTTCACTCAACTATTTATCATTATATTTAAACTAAAATCCAATTAATTATAACACATAACATGTTACCCCCTAAAACCTATGTGAATTAACTAAACCACGAAGATGAAATGAATTAATCCCTGGGCTATCTTTAGTACATGCAATCATAGCACCCTACATTGATTGATGTTATAAGGCTAGATTATGGTCAGTGGTGAATTAGGTCACATACCCAATCATTAAATGAAAATGAATTTATTTTAGGGATTTTATTTTAACTCTAAAAATTTATCCCTTGGGGTTTTGTTTTACCGATTAAGTTTGTGCTCTCAAAATTTACACAAATCTTGACCTAATGTGTTTTTGTGTTAATTGTTAAATTTCATTCCTAGTTTATTCTATTTTAAAATCAAAATTCATACATCATATTATGTGAATTGTAGTATCTCGTTGATTCAAAATAAATTAATTAATAAGTTAATAGGTAGATCAATTAATAAAAAAAACTACACCTCCATGGGCGGTGTAGTCATTATAGAAATGAATTGCATTCATGATGGTTTAGAATGGGTATTACCCAATATTGTTTATACTATTTATTTTCAGACCAAATAGGAAGATTAATGATAAATATAAGTGAAAAAATATAGGAGAATAGATGAAATAAAATAGTAACGAAGAAGTTTATTACACAAAGACAAATATTAAAACATGAGAAGGAGAGGAAGGCTTCAACGAAGGGACCCTTGCTTTAAGATCCCCCTATGAGTATAGGGAGTTACATAACTGATAATTTTATTATAAGAATACTATATAACTCCAAAATGTAAGCACTTCACTCCTTAGTCTAACTTGAAAATGGGTCCCCCAAGGTGTAAATTTATTGCCAAAATGGGAAGTGGTTTTGGGAACCCAGATCTTGAGATAACACTTGTGTCTTAGTTTGGGTCGGTAAATGGCCTTATATAGACTTAAAAAAAGTGAAGTTGTATGTATTCATCCTTAATGTCTCCATGTAAAATTTTAAATCCAATGAAGGATTAAAGAGAAAGATATGGTCAAAATACAGAAAAAATCATCGATTTAGTGAAGATTCTATCCCCTAGATAGATTAGTTCGTATGGACCCTTATATGGGTGAATTGGGTTTTGGTTTCTTGATATGAGTTATATCCCACTGAATTTGGGATTAGTACACAAAATTTTATCCCCTTAGTATTCATGGATATCGCAAAATGTTCAAAATAGTGGATAAATATCCTTGGGCTTCTATGCAGTTTGGCCCATTTTTCTTCTAGATCATCTCCGACCCTCCAAATCACCGCATCCTACAATGAAATCACCAAAACAAGTATAATATACCTTTTTAATAGTGATAAAAATTTAATAATTGAATTAAATGTGATTCTAAAATTGATATAATATTTTTAATTTTAAATACAAAACAAGATAAAAATGTGATGTAAGTGTTAAAAAAAGCAGTGAATCATTATGTGATCAAGACCTCTGATCTTAGTATCTATTGAAATTATTGGAAAAAGTGAAGTAGTGTTGTATCTTATCCATTTGAAGCTACATGTTATAAGATCCATATCCTTACTCATTCTAAAGTCCCATGGACAACATTAAAAAAATGTGGAATGGGCATAAAAAGCTGACTAAGGTGTATAAAAAGAAATAAACTATTATCCCCTTGATAAAAATTAAAAATGATGAAAAATTTATCATAAAGTAATAATTTTCAGCCTTAATAAGTATTAAATACTTTCCTTTTAAAATAATTACATTTCACCCTTCTTCTTTTTAGTAATCACAAGATTACCATAAAACCCATAGTAAGCCTATAAAATATATAAAGGTACCTTGGGACATAATTATACTTGTCGCTATTATAAATGGAATAACCATGAAATCAACTTCTATACATATCAATCTTACAAATGGAATATCAATAAGGTTGACTTACATACCCAACGCATTGGAGGATATAATGCAACCACCTATCCTTAGTATATCACGAAACCACCCGCCCTTTGTTTATCATGGAACCACCCGTCAAAATGTCTAAGTACCATTATATAATCATAACACATAAAATATTTCCATTTTAAATATGCCACTTTTAAAATTACATTTCAACTCATTAGAAAAAATTTCATGATATATAATTAATCAATCCATTTTCAAAACCCATTTTTAATAACAAAATACTCAAAAAAGGAAAAGTGGGGTTTCTAAAATAACATGATGGATTATGGAGGACTAAAAATACAAAGATAGACATAAAATTTATTTTATAATAATTTAATATCCAAAAAAATAAATAATTAAAATATTATAATTAATATCAACATGGGAAAAAATCTATGAAAAAAAATCTTTAAACATTCAAAGAGTCCCATACCACTTCGAACATTTAAATCACAAGCGACACGAAAAATGAAAATTTAACAAAACATTAAATAACATGATAATAAATATAATATGGATATTGAATTTCAAAGGGGATGTATATGATCTTTATAAAAGAATAAAGGTTCATATCATCAAGAAATTGCTCAATGAAAGGAGATTGAGAGGAAACCCCTTACCTTGAGACTGATTCGTCACATATTATCGTTATCTTCCTAAATAATAATATTATGTTAATTAATTAATTTTTTGATAATTTTTTTCATGTTTATTACTCATTTTATATCAATTAATATCACACTATAACAATTACGTAATTAGATAAGTTTAGGTTGGGTGTTTGGATGGTATTCAGTAAACGAGTACAAAATGACTTTAGTTTGATGTCTATAATCAAAATGGTATTAGTAAATCATATATAAAATAATATTAATGAAATAATATTCACTATTATACATTAATTATACTTTTAAATAAAACCATTTATATATGGTTAATAAAAATGAACAATGTTATAATAATGAAGACAGCAGGTCGTACGTACGCATGAGTAACATTTACTTTTTTCAATGATTATTATGAAAAGAATTTAATTATTAATTTATTTTTAAATAATGATAATAAAATAATAAATATCACATTAATAATTTTAATATACTTATATATATAATTCATGTGATGTGGTGATGAAAAATGAATCACATCACTTCATGGAGGTGATAGTTCATACGTACACATGAACATCATTATCATTTTTATGCACATAGAAAGGTAATAATATAAATGATATATTATTATTTAATAATGATAAATATGTAATAAATATCATATATAAAAATTAATTACATAATTATAAACATTATTGAGATACGGTGATGAAAAAAAGAATTATATTGGTTCACGATTCTATAGTTCACCATACACACGAACGATAATTATTTTCCAATTTTTTGGAAGTGGAGATAGATTTAAGTGATTATATTAATATTATAATATCTCATTATATTTAGGATACTGGAGTTATTATTTCATCATGGTTTAAGAATACTTTAATGGAGGGCAATAGAAATAAAATATAAATACTTAATTAAAAACGATACCTCTTCTTCGGATGTTCTCCTTTAATTAACCCCTTAACACTTCTAAGGAGGGCGTTCTGCCTAAAATAAAGACTCTAGAATGTGAGGATGGATTCTAAGAAGGTATTTTGTTAGATATTTTTTAAAGAAAATAGGGGTTTATGTGAATTTAAATGAGAAGAATTCATTCCCATTTAAAGGAGAGGGGAGGGATACTCTTGGATGTTTTCAAATTATTAAAAAATATTTTTTCCCAATGGCTTCAAACTGATTTATTTTGAAGATAGAATGATTTTGGGTTGAAATAAATTCATCCAATGAAACATGGGATGAGAATAAATATCTAAATAGAGGATATAAAAATAAATAATCCATTAGTCTAATGATAAACATTAAAACCCATAGAAACGTTATCATAAAGTGATAGTTTTAACCATCAATAAGTAGTAAACAATTTCATTTGAAAACACTACTAAAAAATAGGCCTCTAATAGAACTATTATTTATTAGAGGTAGATAAAAACACTGATAAATGACATATTTATTAGTGATAAAGAAAGAACTGGTAAATTTACGCTTTTATCAATGATTTTATTTTAGCACTCATAAAGGAAGCCTTTATCGATGCTTCATTTTTAGCATTGATAAAGGGTATCCTTTATCGGTGCTTTATATTTAATGTTGATAAAAGGTATTCTTTATCAGTGTTCTATGTTTAGTAGTGATAAATATTTCTTTCATCAACACATTTTAGCACCGATAAAATGAAATAATTAAATAAATAAAAAATAAAAAATGTGTTTATTAAAAAAATATTACAAATTTTATTAATTAAATAATTATTGATAAAAATTAACTGATTGATTATAAATTACTAAATATTAAACATTTTATTAATTATATAATTATGATAATTAATGTTATTGAATTGTATATATTAAATATATAGATATATATTAATGTATATAAATATGATTTATATATGACAAAATATTTCTACACTTTACATTAAATTGTCTTATATTTATTGAATAATGGTGTATAATTAAAAATTAATATGAATTAAAAACATTGAATAATTGCATATTACTCGAAATATATATGAATGTCGTTTTATTTTTCAATTTAATATAGATCCAATATGTGTTATATTGATTTCACATATACATAATTAATGTATTTTTTATATAAAATATGCACACACATATAACTTATCCATTTTATCAATATTGTTAAAGTGTACCTATATTCATAATTTATTCAATTTCACTCATTTTTAAAATATATTCATGCACTCAAAATTAGATATTCATTGACAATGTGAAAAATATATTTTCCAAAAAATATTAAGAAATAAATAAATTTATAAATAAATATATTTATAAATGTACATTCACTATATTTATACAATTATATATTTATAATTTTAAATAAACAAATATTTTTTAAAAGTATTTATATAATTATAAATAAATAAACATATATATATATTTAAATAATTATTAAATTTACAATAAATTTACTTAAATAATGAACATATTTACTATATTTATATTTATATGTATTTATTAAATAAATATATATAATTATATAAATATATATAATGACATAAACAATATTTTTTAAAAATATTTATATATTTATAAATAAATAATTATAAAATTATAATAAATATATTTAAAAATGAATATAATTACTATACTTATATATTTATATATATTTTAAGTATTGATAAATATTTACAATTTTTTATTTATAATTATAATTATAAATCATTTAACAATGCTTCAGTAATAAGAACTGATAAAAGAATCTTTATCAGTTATTTTTTCACATTGATAAAGATGCATATTTATCATCTCTAAAAAAAGTGTTGATA
The DNA here is from genome assembly GCA_963277665.1 of Viscum album. Classification (NCBI taxonomy): domain Eukaryota; kingdom Viridiplantae; phylum Streptophyta; class Magnoliopsida; order Santalales; family Viscaceae; genus Viscum; species Viscum album. Next base: position 1,331,542,634 of record OY728156.1, read on the forward strand.
AAATAAATATTTATTAATGCTATAATTTTAGTACTGATAAAGACCTATCATTATCATTGATAAATAAGCATTGATAAAAGTGTCCTGATCAATTTTAAAAACCATAACCATTTGCAAACCCATCATGATATAGAAGCTTTCCGTGGAAGCCACCAAATGCCAGCACTCCTTCTCGGTGAATCAAAGGCTGAATAACACTACTTGACATCCTATGGACATATTTTCTAACATCCAAGGAGGGTATCATATTTTTATTCAACCTAGCAAGGTAGGCTTTCTGATTTTCTTTGTGTATTTTTGGTTAGCTTTTTGGTTTCTTATTCTACGAATTGATTATGATCCATTGATTATGATCTGTTGTTTATGATTGTTTTGTGATATTTTGTTTAGGGAATTATTTGTGGTCTATTGTATGAATTTACTACTGATTTATGATCTGTTTTTTATATAAGACACAAAACCTTGGATTTATTCATTTTTGTTTTACTTCTATGTTTTCTATCTTCTTACTAAATAATTTTTTCATATATATAAATGTTTAGAAATTTTCATGTATATTCTTGTTTATTGAATAATGATTTGAGGCACATTTTCATTTCCCTAATTATTATATGTATTATAACACCTTTCATGGACACCTCAATGGAAATCCAGCTTGAGATGCTATTTTTCCGAAACCATGTTAGCAGAGTGATATTTGTTCCTCAATTGGTTATTTGTATAATTGGATATGGTTCCTCTTATAATTTACTATAGTCCTTAGTTTTCTTATGGAGAACATTCAAAGGGTCCATCCCCAATTAAGTACATGAGGTTTTATCACATCAAGACATCACTTTTTGAATCATTTTGGTTCCTTTAGTTCATGTTAAGTTTAAATATCAGATTTTTATCTATTTGATATTTCTTATTGACTATAAGTGAGTGAGTTTTTATAATGGTGTGACATGCATGTGTTTATATTAAGCTATTGCATCATTTATTTCCAATTCTTTTTGTCTAATAGGTATTCCTCTATTGGGTGATGATGATTTTGGGTCAGTATGTCCATTGACCCCAAGGGCCAAGCTAGAATTTTGTTCGAACTTTGGTACCAATTGTTTCTATTGGGGGGGGGGGAGGGACCACCTCCCATTTATAGTTTTTTACACCCAAAGTTTAAACCTTCCTTTTGTGAATTTGATGTATGTTAGTGGTCATAAGATGATATGACCTGGTGTTGTTTGGGTAATTCGAGATAGGTTCATTACACTATCCATACTCTAGTATACACCTATAAAGTTTAGTGATAATATCATTTATTATCTATTTTTATCTTCTTAGTTTTTTTCAAATTCCAAAATCCCTTTTCATTGTATTTTGAATATCTAGGCGCTCAGATATTTTAGTAAAAATGATCCATATTTCCCTTATTAGAATTGCCTATAACTGTCACTTTTTATAAAGAATATCTTATTTGTATTGATTTATATATTGTATAAAATTAATCTTTTATAAACCCAATACGATGGATATGAATCAAAAATGGATGCACACTTATCGTTTGACAAACTAATATGAATATGGAATTAAAGAGTTCATTAGGTTTGTAAAAAAACATGAAAATGGCCCTTCTAAAATCCTATGTCCACGTTAATTTTGTTGTTATTCAAAGAAACTAGTCCATAAGAGTTGGAAGAACATTTGATTTATCACTAAATAGATCAAATCTATAAATGTTGGACTAAATACAAGAAAAAACTGAATGTGGACATTGATTGGAATGATATTATGGTTTATGAATCAGTTGATAGAATACCTTTATAAAATATGATGGAGATCGCATGGAAGAAATGAAAATGTTAATTGAAGATGACCTTATTGATTGTCAAAACTTGTTTGAGGAGTTAAATAGTTGTTCCAAGAAACCATTGTATACCGATTGTACTAAATACACAACATTGTTAACTGTATTGAAGTTATATAATTTGAATGATGGCAACAGATGGAGTGACACCGGCTTTACAAAACTACTTGGTCTTCTGAATGATATGCTACCAGAAGAAAATAAACTACCATTTTGAACATATGAAACTAAATGAATTTTATGTTCAATGGGAATTATCTCCAAAAAATACATGCTTGTCCAAATGATTTTATATTTTTTCTGAAGGACCATGAATCACTCATAAAATGCCCTAAGTGTGGAGCAGATTGATACAAGAAAAATAAATCAAGTACCTCAATATATGCATGGTGCTTTCATATCATTCCATGGTTTAGAAGACTATATAGATGTTATGAAACCACAAGATAGTTAACATGGCATGAAGATACGATAATTAAATATGGGAAGCAATGTCATCCAACAGATTCTCTTTAGTGGAAGAAAATTGATTACAAGTTCTTGAATTTAGTGATTTGATAAGAAAATTTCATCTTGCCTAATCTTCAGATGAAATAAATCCTTTTGGTGTACAAACTAGAACTCATAGTACACATCCCATCATGTTATTAAATTATTACATGCCTCCATAGTGATGAATAAAGCATTAATACATTATATTTTCTCTTCTTATATACAGACTAAAGAAACCCAATAATGATATTGATGTCTATTTGGATCCATATATCGAAGATCTGAACTTGATGTGGGATACCAGTGTTAAAATGTATGATGCTCATAGAAGTAATGAATTCACATAGAGTTCCATGTTATATGGAATAATAAATTACTTCCCCATTTATGGAAATTTATTAGGCTATAACATTAATGACATGACGGGGTGTGCAATTTGTGAAAATCACACACACTTAGTTCGGTTGAAACATTCCTCAAAGACAATGTTTTTAGGTCATCAATTTTTTTTACCTTGATGAAAAAAATACCAATCCTGGATGACATCATTCAATGGGAATATCAAACAAGGTACAACACGATCTCCAACAACAGTTGATCAACTATACAAAAAAGAAAAAAAGATAGACAATTTTTACAACAAACCATTTTTGAAAAACCTAATAAAAATTGGTTGGAATAAGAGTTCAATTTTCTTTGAATTACTGTAAAGAAACTTTACATATGTTAGACATTTTCTTGATGTCATGCATGTAGAAAAAAATAAATTTTATAGTGTTGTTGGAACGTTACTAAATGTTCCTAGAAAAATGAAATATGAAATCTTGGCTATGCTGGACTTGATTGAAATGGGGATAAAGGAAGATTTGGCACCGGTGAAGGGTAAAAGATAGAATTTTTTTCCTCCAGCAGCTTATAATCTATCCAGACATGAAAAATTTCGTTTTTTTTCCTTTTCCTTACAAGTGTAAAAGTTCCATAGAGGTATTCAACATATATAAATAATGTCGTGTAAATGACTAATTTGAAGTTACAAGGACTAAAATAACATGAATTCCATGTTTTGATGAAATATTTAATGCCTATTTCATTCTGTTTCATTCTACCTAAAAATTTATGACATACATTAACCAGACTCTGCTACTTTTTGAAATCCATATGTAGTAAAGTTATAGAGCTGATGAATTTGTTGGAACCACTCTGTGTATAAGGTTGTATTTGTTGTCAATAGTTGTCAATGCAGATCAAAATGAAGGTGATCATGAAATACTCCGATGAAGTAGAGGAGTGGTGATTCAGATGATTGTTGTACTGTTCGTAAGTTCAAAGAACATGTGTCAAAGGTGATACATTGTTTACAACAATGAATATTGTGAGGAGTAATCCATCCAAGGATGATTAAGGCAGGATGGTGTTTTTGGATGAAGACCATGGGCTTTGATGAAGACCATGCAATTCCTCATTATTGCATGAGAACAATGGGTTTTGATGAAGACCATGCAATTACTCATGATTGCGTGAGAACCATGCTAGAGACTTCTATGACGGTTGATGAAGGAGGCAATGTGCCAATGTGCTGACTTATGAAATGGCCATGCACATCACGCTGTCATAGAAGATGATGGTACTAAAGTTGTTCCTTCAAAGAATACATATCACAATGGTGGAGTTTGTGATAAAAGCAAAAGAATTGCTGAAGGATACAGATCACCAAGAAGAAGTGTTGTTGAGGTGATCGTGCTTGTCGACAAAGAAAACAAACGACATACAAATTTGTTGACAAAGGAGATTCCCTGGTGACATGTCGAGTTCAAGAGTTGTGGTCAGCGAACTATGGTTTATTCAAGAACATCGACAGAGGAATGGATGATCTGGATGCGGTACAAAAAGAGCAGATACAAGGTGGCGCCGTTTTCCAGTGTTTGCCAAATTTTTGGGCCTCAAAATCGGAAAATGAAGACATGGATTGTCTTCAAAAGGAGGTTCACACAAAAAGGAAGTGGTGCGCGAAATATAAGAGGCTTGCGCGAAATACTTGAGCTGGGCGCTCAAAATTAGCGGGTTGCGCGAAATCTTGAAGTGTGGCGCGCAAAACAGCGGGTTGCGCGAAATTGTATTTCGCGCAAAATATGTTTCGAGGTCCGAAGCTCGAAAAATGGCAAAGGCATGAGGTGCGCGAAATTATGGAGCAGTGCGCGGAAAATGGTTGTGCGCGGAAGATTTGTATTTCGCGATCAAAGCGGATTACGCGCTCAAGGAGGGTTTTTCGCGCGGGGTCGATTTTGCCTATAAATATGAAGTGACCCTCCTCCATTAGAGACAGTTCAAGACATAGAAAATACCCGAGCTCTGGTGCGCGAAATTGAAGTTAGAAAGAGTGCTGCGCGTAAACTTAAAGTTTGCGCGTAAAGTCAGATTGCGCGAAAAGCAAAGGCTGCGCAGAAAGTTGGTGATTGGCGCGTAAAAGGAAGATTGCGCGAAAAGTGGATTTCGCGCAAGAGTAGTGAATTGCAAGCAAGGCAGTTTCCAGGCTGCGCGTAATATTTGGAAGTTGCGCGAAAAAGGAATTTCGCGCAAACCATAGAAATTGCGCGCAAGACACCGTAAGGGTTGCCCGTAAAAATTGAGGTTGCCCGGTACATCCGGTGCAAAGTGAGATTCATCTGCGGGTGAAAGTTGGACTTCAATAGAGCATCTACATACAGAGGAAGATGCATTCTTTCATGAAAATGAAGAGACCTACAGGTCTATAAACTGTGACTGAATCCCTTCCAAGAGCAGTGAGCTTAGGAAGAGGAAGAAGGTGATCCCCTCCACCGGCAGTGAGCCAGGGGGAGTCAACGGGAGTGACCCGAGGGATGCAGTGAGCTATCCCTAAACAATTGTAAAGGCAGTGAGCCTGGGACAGAGTGTCTGTACCCGAACATTTGTATCCGCAGCTAGTGAAGCATAGTGGATTTAGGTACGACCGGCAACCTGTCGGCGTATACTCCTTGGACGTAGCCCTTTGTGGTGAACCAAGTAAAAATAGTTGTGTCATCTGTCTCTGCATGTGAATGTTTAATTGCTGATCATATCCATCATACAGGTTTAAGTAGTTCCTACCAACATGGGAACAAGATCCACAACTAAAAGAAGAAAAAGGTGCCACCCTGATTCACCCCTCCCCTCTCAGGGTGTCCCGGGGTCCTACAGAATTTTCCCAGCATGAATAAGGATATTTCCATCATATTATGTGAATTAGAAATTTTATTCCCACCCTCATTTTGATATAATTTTCCAACTTATGGTTCAATTGGTCATAGAGGTTCAACTATGTGGTCCTATCTATTACAGATGAATGTACCCCATTGAACATTATATGATGATTTTGAAAGGGTATGTAAAGAATCAAAGTCATCCATAAGGTTTTATTGATGAACAATATATTTTTGAAGAAGATATTGAATTTTGTATTGAATACCTATCATATGTTGAAATAATCTATCTCCCAAAGTCTTTTCATAATGAACACCTTATGGGAAAAAAGGTATTTCTTAAAGATATGTTGTTACAATTACCTTGACAGAGCAGGAAAAACCACATCTTTACATATTTCATAATAGTGAAGATATTGATCCATACATTGAATCCCACAATTAAATTATTTGAGATTTTAATCCATCAAGGGATAAAATATTGATATCATATACACATAATCAACTGTTTATAGGATGGTTCAGAGATAAAATTTATAAGGATTTATCTAAATATCCAAATTCAATTTCTAAATGACTTTAATGGATATCTAGAGTACTGAATGAAAATGTTATATCTTACACTGGGTTTGTAATCAATGGTTATACATTCTATACAAAACAACCTGATGACTTAAGTATGATTCAAAATATTGGTGTTAAACTTGTGGCTTAAGCGATTCACAGATCTAGTTCCAAGTATAGAAGTCCAATTTATGCAAACATGTCATATTTTGTAGTTATCAAACAGATATAAGAGTTGTATTATACAACATTTCAAGTGATTCATTTCTATTGAAAATGGATTGAAAATATCAATGGAGTAAAATTTGATGAAATGGGATTTATGAAGGTGAATTAAAATGTAGAAGGGAAAAAAGATGAGTCATTCATAATAGAATCACAAGAAGTGAAAGTATTTTTTATCTCTAATCCAACACGCAAGAAATGGTCGATTGTCCAACTGGAAACTAAAAAAAATGTTGAGTCAGATGAAAATTATATTAAGGATGACCCTTTTATTGGGACATCACAATTAGTTTATTATAGTGAAAATCTAGACAATGTATTTAATGTTATAGGGGACCATAAAGAAAGAAATTTGGATTCTCAAAAGAGGAACCAAATACTAGAAACCATTAAAAAAAATAAAGTGAGTTCAATGAGAAGGTAAAAGTTTTTTTAATATATTATGTTTTCCTCATAATATTATATGTTCTCTTCCGCATTAACATAATCTAAATTAAATATTTGACTACTCATGTAGACAATGTCTTATGTACATAATGATGTTACCAATCTTTTACATGAACAAACTATAATGAAGGAAACCCTTTGGATAGATGCAAAGGTTATGTTACAATAAACTTTATCTATTTTAATGAAAAAGTATCTAATAGAATGTTAATTTAATTTTCATTATTCCTTGTAGAGTTCGTTTATTTTAGAATATTTTTGTCCATGTTTCATGCCTTTGAAATAAGATCAATGATGTTGTGTATAATCAATTTCAAAGGTAATTATGATATTTTCACAATAAAATCAATTTCCACAGAATTAATGTATTTTTTCATCTTTATGATAAATTTATTTATTTTTAGTATTACTTATAAAAATTCTTTTCTTATACAGGTGGATTCTTTATTTGAGTTGAGGTGGTTTGTTTGAAACTACTCATGTAGTGTTAAAATTTTGACAAAAACATCAATGGAAATCATGGTAACATTGAAAATTAGGATTGTTTTTGAATGTATGTAATAATTTTTATTTATGTAATTATATAAAGAAATGTTTGAAATGTCTATAATATAGTGTTTTTTTCTGGTATTTGGGTTCTAAATTTCATTTCATTTATATTCTATATTGGGACTTTTTTTGTATATATATAGTGTGTTTTTGGTGTATTTTTGGTGCTGTGGTGTGTGGTAACAACACATTGCTGTATGGCCCATTATCAGTGCTTTTACAAGCATCGATAAAGAAAACATTTATCAACACTTTTAAAATCACCGATAAAGGAGAAATTTATCAGCGCTTCTAAAAGAGAAGATAAAGGTATACTTTATCAGTGTTGATAAAAGGCATTTGTCAATGCTTATAAAAGCACTGATAAAGGAATCCTTTAGTGGTGATAAATTAAAGCACTGATAAATGAGGCCATTAAATTTCTTTTAAGATTTAATAAATAACCCCTTTATTAGCACTTTTTCAGTAGTTATAAAATTCTTGGGTTTTTAACATTACTGACGTTATCAGTACTTTTCTAGCACTGATAAAGGTATTTTATAGCACTATTAAAGGATTGTTTTATAGTAGTAAAAAAATCTCATTTAATAAATTTTATTAATAAAAATATTACCATAAAACCCATATAATGAATATAAAATACAAAAAGGTACCTTAGGACATAATTATACTTTAACTCTTATAAATGGAATAACAATGTGGTCAACTTCCATACATGACACTATTACTAATGGAATATACATAAGACTAACTTTCATACTCAATGAATTAGAGGCTATAACATAACCAACCACCCTTGGTTTATCATAGAACCACACATTCTGGGTTTATCACATAAGTACCCATCAAATTTCCAAATAACATTATACAATATTAATACAAAAAATCTTGAAATTTCAACAAGTCACTCTTAAAAATTCATTTTCACTAATAATAAAACATTTCATGTTATATAAATAATCAATCCAATTTAAAAACCCATTTTTAATATCAAAAAATCCATACAAGGAAAATTGGGATATATTTTTATTTTGAAAACCTCAATACTTATAGAGGAATCCAAATATAAAATAATGGCCATGATGATAGAGAATTTTTTGTCATTGTATACCTTAAGAAGAACAATCCTTTTTTTGTTTGTAAATAAAGTCAAACGTTATATAAATAAAAAATATGAATATTTCTTTTTTATAACCCTTGAATTAATTTGAAATTAGAAATAAAATTCCCTTTATAATATTTTTATTAAATAAAAATATAAAAAAATATCAAGAATATTGGCATGGAGAAAAATATTTGATAATTATATATTTAAATATTCACGATGTCCCATACCATATTGAAAATTTAAATAATAAGATCCATGAAAGAATAAAATTTAACAAAACATTAAAAAAATGAGAACAAATAAATTTATGATATTATGTCAACGTGGCTGTATATACACCTTATAAAATAAGGTGGGTGTATAACATAAAGATATGCCTCAATAAATGGAGATTGAGACAAAGTCCCTTACCTTGAGTTTGAATCGTCACGTATAATCATTATAATCATGAATAATTAACTTAGGTTAATTATTTATTTTCATTAGAAACTTTTTAAATTTTATTATTCTTTTTATATCTCTTATTATCAGGTTATAACCATTACTTAATTATTTAAGGTCATATCATACGTTTTGAAGATATATAGTACATGAGACTAAAATGAATTTGGTATGATGTCAATAGTAAAAGTGGAATAAGTCCATAATCTATTGAATAATATATATGAATTTTTTTTATCATTTTATACATAAATTATACTTTTAAATCAAACCATTTATGTATGGGTATGAAAAGTTGAACATCATTATAATCATGGAGATAGTAGGCCATACATACGTATTTTCAATGATCATTATGGAAAGAAGGTAATTATTATTTTATGTTTTAATAATTATCATAAGATCAAAAATATCTTATTAATAATTTAAATATACTTATATATATCATCCATGTGATGTGGCGATGAAAAAATAGACCACATCACTTTGTGGAGGAGATAGTTCACACGTACACAAAAACTACATTATCGTTTTTATGTGTATAAAAAAGTAAGAATGTAAATGATATATTATTATTTGATAGGTTTAAATATTTCATGAATATAATATATAAATATTAATTCTATCATTATAATAAATATTTAGAGAAGGTGATAGAAAATGAATTATATCTATTCGCGAGGTAGTAGTCCGCCATACATAGGAACAAATAATTTATTTCCCATTTGATGAAATTGGAGATGGATTTAGGTGATGATATAAAAAAATAACATCTAAAAATATTTTTTATAATAGTTTTATTATTTCATCATGGTTGAAGAATATTTTATGTAAGTGGAAGAGGAAATAAAACAAAAATACTTAAATAAAAACGATAACTCATCTTCAGATGAACTCTATTTATTAACACCTTGACACCTTTAATTTGGGTGTTCTACCTAAACTAAGGCCTCTAGAATGTGGGGAGGGATTATAATAATATATTTAGGAAGATATTGGTCGAACAAAATAGGTTATTATGTGCATTGAAATGATAATAATGAGTTTCTTTTTATAGGAGAGGGGAGGGGCACTCTTGGAATTCTTCAAATTATTAAATTAATTTAAATTTATTTTATATTATAAATGGAACTAAAATGATTTATTTTTTAATATATGATTTTTATGGGTCACAATAATTTCATAAAATGAAAATTATATGATTTATGATTATTTTTTAATCCTTATCTTTTTGTTTTTACCCTTATTTAACCTTTTTAAATCTTGTCGTGTTATTATGTAATATACACTTTGAGGGTAAATGGAATTAATATAAAATGATAAAATACCAATAAATGATTTATTTATGAAAATTTAAGACTTTTTAAAATCATTTGGATAAAATTTATATTATTTAATGAAATATTATTTATTTTAAAATATCTATAATGTCATTTTTGACAATATTCGTTACTAGACATTATAAAAATATTTTAACAAAGTTGAATTCAATAAAATACTTCTAAAAAACTAATATGATGTGAAATTAATCTAAAGAGTTGGGTTATTACGTTAATAATCTAAGATTATATTTATTACAGTTGTTTTAATATCATTTATTAGACATTTCCTTTAATTAAACAATTACTGTATCATCATTGTGCAAGAATTTAATTTAATAATTTATTCCTTAAAAATTAAAAATAAATTATCACGATAAATATAAACATTTTATCTTTGAAAATAATATTCATAGTCGAATTGATACCCAATGTAAACCCATATTAAAATTATTTTACTTGTTAAAAACAAATGTATGACAAAATTGAATTTCCTTTAAATATAATATTATGAAGATTATATTCTCATAAAAAATTTAATATATAGTCTCATAACCAATTAATAATTTTTATTTATTAAATATAATAGTACAATAAAATTAGTATAATTTTTAAGGCAATTATTTAATATTTATAATATCATTTTTACCCTTAATTACCCGATTTATCTTCAAATGTAGTAATAAAAAAATTATTAAAGTTACTATTCATATTGGGAAAAAAATAAAAGGGAACTATTTACTAAATTTAGATCTTATTATTCCAAATATTGAATCATTTTTTCGAAAGTAAAAAAAACATAAATTTTAAAAATTAATTAAAAATTAATCCCATTGATGGAACGAGAGAACATGTTTTTAATGTAAAATCCTTAAAAATATTGAAATGACTTTATAGAAAATCCAATCTGAAACTGATTAAAATGAGATAAATTGGATTAAATGATAAAAAAATTATCTAATTATACTTTAAAATCATTCACATATATAATTTAACACAATAAATTATTTAGATGATAAAGTTGTTTTTAATTAAAATCAATATTTTTCACTATTCATCAAAACCTGAAACTTATTGGAAAAATACCAAAAATTAAACCAAATTAAATTTTGAATATATTGTTTACATAGGTATATATAATTAATTCTTTTTTGACTGATTTATTATAAATGAATGTAAAACCCTTTTTAAAATAAAAGGTAATGTTTTTCTATGAAATTATTTAAATGTGCACAAGTGTATTTTATATTAATAAATAAAATAATCAATATTGTTGGATTATATTAATGATATATATATATAATATTCAATATAATATTTAAATCTCATATTATTTTTTTCTTGACCTTATATAAGAACAAATCAAATTTTATTTATAAATGATGTATTTTCAAAAAGGTTGTTTTGCTGCCTTTTGATGGAGCACTTGTTTTAAATATAGTTTGTGACATTTTCATAAATTTTATTTGAAAAAAATAAAATTCTTATTTTAAGGTTAAATATACAATTTTACTTCTATTGAAGTTTAGTTATATTTATGATAAGTTTAATGTTTTTATGAATAGTGAGAAAATACTGCATTTTAATTGAAAAAAGTTTTTTCATAAAATTTATTTATAGTGTCACATTATATATTTAAATGGTTATAAATTACAATTAAATAAATTTTTTATCATTTAATACAGTTTAGTTAATTTTAATCAATTTCACATTGAATTTGGATATAAAAACATTTCAATATTTTGAACGTTTTTACATTAAAAACCAGTTTTCTCGATCCATCAACGAGATTAATTTTAAATTATTTTTTTGCCAATTTTTTGAAAAATGGATTATATATTTGGAATAATAGGGTCCAAATTTATTAAATAAGTCTTTTTTATTTTTGGACATTATGAATAATAACATTAGTAATACTTTTTATTATCACGGTCTAGGGTAAATCGGGTAATAAAATGTAAAAATAATATTATAAATATCATAAATTACCCTAAAACTTGTAATGATTTTATATGTTGAGTTATTATCAACCAAAATATTCATAGGAAATATTTTATGATCTCTTGGAGGAACTTGGATTACCTTAAGTCATTTATAATATTTCATTAAAAGAAAAGTCAATTTTGTTATACACTTATTTTTAACAGGTGAAATATTTTTAATATGGGGATCTATGGGGGATATGATTGGATATAAATAGTATTTTGAAATATAAAATATTTATCTTAATTATGGTATTTTATTTTTAATTTTTATGTAATAAATAATTAAATTTAAGTCTTTCACAATGATGATGCAGTAATTGCTTAATCAAAGGAAATATCAAATAAACAACTTTAAAAATATTAAAATAGATATAATTTGAGATAATTAATATCATACATGAATTTTATGGATGAATTCTACGTGTTGGTGATATGTAAAAAGTTTTGGTTTGAAGATATCATGTTGTTATGATATTTTTAAAAAGTCAAGTATTGAATAGTTTCAAAAATTGACATTAAAGACATTTTAAAATAAATAATATTTCATTAAATGATATAAAATTTATAAAATTTTAAAATTAAGCCTAATTATTGGTATAATTATCAAAATTTTATCCATTAATAATTCATTGGTCGTATGGAATTTTATTGTAATTATATTAACCCTCAAAATGCAAATTACATGATATCACTATAATAATTAAAATATTAAATAAGGGTTAAAACAAAAATATAGGGATTAAAAAATAAACAAACATTTTTAACTTTCATTGGATGAATGTATTTAGACCCTTTACATTTTTATATTCTAAATTAAATATTTTTAATCCATTTGGAATATAAAATTAATTTATATTATTTTAATATTTTGAAGAATTGTAAGAGTGCCCCTCCCCTCTCCTATAAAAGGGCACATATTCTTATCTATTCCTCACACGTAAAAACCTATTTTTTCAAAAAATATATACCCAAATCCATTCCTATAACCCCACACCACATTATAGATCTCTTATTTTAGACATAAAAACCACCCTTAGTGGTTATAAGGTGCCAAGAAAATAGAGTTGTCTGAGGAAGAGGTATCATTTTTAATTTGGTATTTCTATTTTATTTATTCTTTCACTTCCTTAAAATATTCTTCAAACATTATGAAATGATAAATCAATTATCCTGAATATAATTACATGTTATTATGTTAATATAATCACCAAAATCCATCTCCACTTCCATTAATTTTGAAAAAAATTTTCGTTCATGTGTACAAAGACCTATCGCTTCATGAATTGATATAATTCATTTTCCATAACCGTATCTCAATAAAGATTATAATAATGAAATAAATGTTTATATATTATATTCATGACATTTTTATCATTATTAAATAATAATATATAATTTAAATTATTGCCTTTCCATGCACATAAAAATGATAATATCGTTTGTGCGTATGTGTGAACTATCATGTCTATGATGTGATATGATTCATTTTTTAGCACTGAGTCGCATGGATGATATATATAAGTATATTTAAATTACTAATATTATATTAATTATATAATTATAATTATTTAGAGTTAAAATAATAATTACCTTCTTTCCATAATGATCATTGAAAAATGAAAATGTAACTCATGCGTATGTATAACTTACCATCTCCGTGATTGCAACATGGATCTTTTTTCATATCCATATTTAATGAATTGATTTTAAAGTATAACTTATATATAAAATTTATTATTACTTCCTGAATATTATTCTGGAGATGATGTAATTACTACAACTTTAACTATTCATATCATAAAAAATTCATTTTGGACTCAAGTACTGGAGATCGTCAAAATCTCTAACATGAACTTAATTAATTAATTATTTATTATATCATGGTAATAATTCATATAAAATGAATAATAAACTTTAAAATGATATTAATCAATTAATTAATTAACATAATTTTATTATTCATGAAGATAAATAATATACATGACGAATCAGACTCAAGGTAAGGGACTTCATCTTAATCTCCTTTCATCGAGGAATATCATGAGTTAACACACCCACATTCTTTTATTAGGTTTATAAAAATAAAAACTTACATCTAATATCATAAATTTATTTTATTTTCATGTTATTTAATGTTTTGTTAAATTTTATTCTTTTATGGGTTTTATGATTTAAATGTTCAAAGTGGTATGGGACACCTTAATGTTTAAAGATTTAACTTTTCTCCATTTCAATATTCTTGATATTATTTTATATATTAATATATATATATATATATATATAAAAGGATTATAAAGGAAATTTTATGTATATTTTTATTTTCATTCAAAGGATTTAAAAAATAATATATTTATGCCTTATGTACAGAACATTTGACTTCATTTTCAAACACCAAAATGAATGTTCTTTTTAACGTATACGGTGACAAAAACTTCCCAACACCATGAAAATTATTTGATATTTGGATTCATCTATAAGTATTAATATTTTTTAAAAGAAAAATAAACCCTTATTTTATTCTTTTGGTATTTTTTTTGTTAAAATTAATTTTTAAAATAGATTGATTATTTCTATGACATAATATGTTTTCTTATGAGTGAAAATGAAATATTAAGAGTGACATGTTGAAAATTGAATTCTTTTATGTGTTAGGATTATATAATTTTACTTGGAGAATTTATGGGTGGTTACATGATAAACCAAGGATAGGTGATTTCTTGATAAACCAAGGATGGGTGGTTACATTATAACCTTTAATGCATTGGGTATGGAAGTCAGTTATATGACTATTCCATTTTTAAGAGTTACATGTATGGATGTACACAAAATGTTTATTCGATTTATAAGAGTGAAAAGTATAATTATGTCCCAAGATTCCACTATGTATTTTCTGTGCGTGTTATGGGTTTTATGTTAATCTTTTGATTACAAAAAAAGAACAAACACGCTTATTTTCAAAAGAAATTATTTACTATTTATTATGGGGGTAAAAATTACATTATAATAAATTTTTAATGGGTTTTAATGTTTATAAATGGACTAATGGTTTCCATATTTTTATATCACTTACCGAGTTTTTATGCTCATCCCTTATTTTTGAATGTTGTTCTTAGTACTTAAGGATGAGTAAGGATTTGGAGATTTCTTGTTGAATGTCGTGAATAGTTTTCATAAAAGTTATAATTATTTATTTTAAGTGTTTTAGGTTATAGAAAAAATGGATACTATTTGGAAGTTTCAAATTTTTATTTTTATGGTTTTTTATGTATGAGTTATGGACTAATTCTCTATATCACTATACCTAAAAAGATCATCAATGTGAAAGAAAGTAAGAACTCATCCTTGGTTTATCACGTAACCACCTATAAAATTTCCAAGTAACATTATATAATAATAACACATAAAATATTTCAGTTAAAATCATGTCACTCTTAAAATTTTATTTTAACTCACAATAAAAAATTTCTTGTTTTTGAAATAATCAATCCATTTTCAAAACCCATGTTTAATAACAAAAACATTGAAAATGAATAGAGTGGTTTCTGAAAAAAATGAAGGATTATATAGGAATAAAAATATAAAAATAGAAATAAAATTTCTTTTATAATCATTTTATATCTATATAAATGAATATGAAAAATAATATCATGAATCTCGACATTGGTAAAAAGTTATGAAAATTAAATCTTTAAACATTAAAGTGTCCCATACCACTTTCAAACATTTAAACCATAAGCCACATTAAATAAGAAAATTTAAAAAAACAATAAATTAAATGAGAATAGATCTAATATGGGCAGGTAATGTCAAATGAGATTTATATAAAATTTATAAAATAATAAAGGTGCATATCATCAAGAAACGTCTCAATGAAAGGAGATTGAGACGAAATCCCTTAACTTGAGTCTGATTAGTCATGTATTCTCTTTATATTCCTGAATAATAAAATTATGTTAATTATTTAAATTCTTGAGAAAATTTTCAAGTTTATTTTACCTTTTAAATCCCTTTATAATATTTTATAATAATTACTTAATTTTATAAGTTCACGTTGGACATTTTGATGATATTTGGTACATGCGTCCTAAATGACTTTGGTTTTATGTCTATAGTCAAAATGGTATTAGTAAATCATATAAAAAATAATATTCATGACATAATATTAAATTTTATACATCAAATATACTTTTAAATAAAACCATTTATTCATGGTTTTTAAAAATGAACAAAATTATAATCATAGAGTCGACTGACCATACATACACATGAGTATTATTTATAATTTTCAATAATCATTATAAAAAGAAGGAAATTATTATTTTATATTTAAATAATGATCATAATATAATAAGAATCACATATTTAATTTAAATATAATTATATATATATATATATCATTTATGTGATGTTGTGTTGAAAATGAATCACATGGCTATATGAAGGTGATGGTTCACATGTACACACAAATAACATTATCATTTTTATGTCCATGGAATGGTAAAAATGAAAATGATATATCATTATTTAATAATGATAGATATTTCATTAATATCATATAAAAATATTAATTACATCATTATAACTAGTCTTAGGGGACAGTTATGGAAAACGAATTATATTGGTTCATGAGGCGGTAATTTTCCGTACATAAGAATGATAATTCTTTTAACATTTTGTGGAATTAGATATAGATTTAGGTAATGAAATGAACATAAAATAATATTAGTAAATTTAGGATACTATATTTATTATTTCATCGTGGTTTAATAATATTTTAATGAATTTAAAGAAGAAATAAAATAGATATACTTAATTAAAAATGATACATCTTCTTCGGATGATCACC
Source organism: Viscum album (assembly GCA_963277665.1). Taxonomy (NCBI): domain Eukaryota; kingdom Viridiplantae; phylum Streptophyta; class Magnoliopsida; order Santalales; family Viscaceae; genus Viscum; species Viscum album. The sequence goes on from OY728156.1 coordinate 1,331,559,653, forward strand.
TTTGATTAACACCTTAACACCTCTAAAGAGGTTTCTATACCTAAAATAACGACTCTATAATGTGGGAAGGGATTTTATTAAGGGATTTAGGGAGACCATAGATGAACCAAACATGTTTTTATATATGAATAATATAAAATAATGGGCTCCCCTTTATAAGAGAGGGGAGGAGTACTCTTGGAGTTTTTCAAAATATTAAATTACTATAAATCAATTTTCATTTATAAATGGATCAAAAATGGTATATTTAGAATATATTATTATTATGTGTCTAAATAAATTCAACAAATGAAAATTATAAAATTTATTATTATTTCTTTAACCCTTCTCTTTTTGTTTTCCATTAATTAACTCTTTTAACTCTTACCATGGTATCGTGTAATCTACATTTTGAGGGTTAATATAATTACAATAAAATGAGAAAATAACAATAAATAAGTAATTTATGAAATTTTTAGACTTATCCTAATAATGTTTTGATAATTGATATTTTTAATAAATTTTATATCATTTAATATAATATTATTTATTTTCAGATATCAATAATGTCAATTTTGACACAATTAAATACGTTACTTTTTAAAAATATCATAAAAAAAGATAAATGAGAAAAAATACTTCTAAAACATCACTAACATGTAAATTTTATCAAAAAAACTATTTTATGACATTAATAATCTCAAATTATATTTCTTTTAGTAATTTTAATATCATTTAATTGATATTTTCTTTAATTAAATAATTACTACATCATCATTGTGAAAGCATTTAATTTAATTATTTGTTACCTAAAAATTAAAAACAGATTATAATAAAAATTTTATATTTAAAAATAATATTTATAGTGAAATAGATACCCTATATAACCCATATTAAAAATATTTCACTTGTTAAAAACAAAAGTATGAAAAAATTGACTTTCCTTTGAATATTATATTTTAAATGTAACATTTTCATCTAAAAGGACATAAAGGGTCACATGAAATATCCTTTAATTATTATGGATGAAAAATAATAATCCAATAAAATTATTACAAGTGTTAGGTTAATTTTATAATATTATTTTAACCCTAATTACCCGATTTACCCTTAACTGTGGTAATATTTTTTAACTAAAGTTACTATTCATTTTGTCCAAAAAAGGGAAATATTTAATAAATTTGGACCTTAATATTCAAAATATGTAATAAATTCTTTAAAATTAAAAACATATAAATTTTAGAAATTATTTAAAAATCAATTCCTTTGATGGAATGAGAAATCAAGTATTTATAGTAAAAAACTCCAAAAGATTGAAACGTTTTATATCCAAATTCAATATGAAAGTGATTAATATAAACTAAATTGGATTAAATTATAAAACATTGATCTAATTATACTTTAAAACCATTAAAATATATAATTTAACATAATAAATAAATTTGATGAAAAAATTTTCAATTAAAATGTTTTATTTTTTCACTATTCATCAAACTCATGAAAAATATCATAAAAATACCAAAAATTCAAAAAAAGTAAATCTTTATATTATTACATAAAATAATAAGTTTATTATATCAAATATAATTTGTAAAAGTATAAGAAAACTATATTAAAAAAAAGTGAACCCTCAAAAGGCGACAAAGCTGCCTTTTTTAAAATAAATTATTTTTTTATATGTAAATTTATATTTGTTTTTATATAATGTCTATAAAAAACATTAGATTAATTTTAAAATTCATATTTAATATTATATATATATATATATCATTAATTTTATCCAAAAACAGTGACTTTTTTTGTTTTTTGGTATAAAATACAGTTGTGCACATTTAAATAGTTTTCAAAAAAAATGTTTCCTTTTAATTTAGAAAGGGTCTTACATTGATTTATAATTAATTGGTAAAATAATTATATATACATGTTTAAAAAATATTTTCTCAATTCATTTAACATTTTTCATTATCTTCATTATAAAATAATGTTTATAATAGTTGCATTTAAATAAAAATAGTTTTTGTTCATTTAAGATCAATGTAGCATATCATGTATACTATCGAACACAATATTTATTTTTGAAAAACTAGGGATGTTAATATCGTATTCCTTGAGTAGTTCTAACCATTAAATTTATTTTATATCGATAAACTTCTCCAAGAAACTGTATTTCAAACTCTTCTGATCTGTATATTGCTCAGATATCTCACCATCGTGATAGTGAGTAGATATTTCTGTGGTAAGGATTACAACTTGTAACTCATTATCACAAGTTGGATATATTTTTTCATGGGTATTTAATTAAATTGATGTATAATCAACCACTATATCATTTTACATAAGTATATAACCCAATATTTCTTTGATACATCACTATATATCACAAATACATCCTCTCTTGATAATAATGTTAATATTGGTGCATTGAACAATATATTCTTTATTCACTGAAAACATTATTCCCATTACATTGAAAATATGAGCTTATAACCATTATGTGACAACATGGTTAATGGGTTATCCAATCTGTTTTTTTAATCATTGATAATAACCTACCAATCCAAGGAAAATATGTGTCATATTTATATTCATCAGTGTGGGTTAGGCTATTCTTTTAATGGATTTATCATTTAATGATACACCTACACCCCATCCTTGGAGAAAATATATCTAATAAAAGATACTCCCTAAAGCTAAAATTCATAATTACTGAATTTTATATATAACTCTTTTCCTCAGAGATTCTCACAAATTATTCAAAAATGATTCTTATTCTATTCATATCTTTTAGAGTATACCATGATATCATCAATAAATAAAATAATGAAATTATTAAGTTTACCTTGATTACTCGATTCATTAGATCCATAAACACATAGAGAACATTAGTCAATCCAAAATTAATTACTATAAACTCATAATATCCATACCTCATGTGAAATTACATCTTTGGTATATCATTCATTTTCTCCAACAATTGATGATACACATAATGAATATTGATCTTTGATAAATATTTATCTTTGAAAAATATTGATATTTCTAATATTAGTCAAATAACTCATTGCTTCATGGTAAATTATACTTATTATATACAAAAATGGAATTTATTTACTCATAATCAATGCCTTACCACATATACACATCCTTCTTTCTAACAGAAATAATATAATCCACCCAGGGTGAAATACTTAGGAGAATAAATCCCTTATCACATAAATCCTATATTTTTTTAGATCTAAAAATTTCACTTGGTCCATTCATAAGGGAGTATTATATATTGGTATTTCATTGGGGATGAGTTCAATGGAAAACTCAACTTCCCACTCAGGTGTATGTCCATGTAATTTATTAGGAAACACATTGGGGAATTATTTCACAACAGGTACATCCAATATTCTTAGAATTCATTTCCTATCCATAGATTATCTATACCCATATTATCTAAGTATTTTATTTAGATAAGATTATTAAGGTTGAAAAATACTTGACTTAGATAATGAATTCTACCCAATAAAGATAAGAAATTCCATCCTCCTTCAGAAATAATAATCTCCCTCTCATGGAATTATATTCTTGCATTATACTTTGAAATCCAATCCATACTAAGGATTATATCAATTTCAACCATTGGTATAATAATATTTTTTTGAATTTAAGGCATGTCTATGCATTATAATTAGGATTTAATGAAAGATCCTTATTATAAAAATATTTAAATTAAACATCCTGATTACAAACTACTTTATTAGGGTGTTATGTGATTATTTAGTATTTTTAGAAAACATAAAATATATAAAATATTATGAAAATACATAATCAAATAAATCATCAAATAAATTTAAGTTTATGATCAAATTTCCCACTATCAAAACCTTATGTACTTCAGCTGTAGTTGTATTAATAATATAATATTTAAATTTATCCCCTATCCACTTCTAAGGTATATTCTTCTGATTCTTGAGGTACTGATTTAAATAGTTCATAATATCATTATCGTTGAAGCATGAAGTATTGGAATAATCTTTCTTTACCTTATATTATAGAGCCTTATATATCTTATCTTCAATATTTTTATAGAGTACCATTCCTATTGATCAAGTATTGGGGAGTTTTCTTTCAAAATTATCACATATTTAAAGTCACTCTATCTTCTTCTACTTCTTCTTCACCACATTTATTTTTCATTCATAGTGCTCAAAAAACCTATTATTATCATGGTTTCCTTTTAAAATCTAACACTAAAATAATTATTTCTCTATCTTAATGGAAATTGATACTATATCAATATATGGTGAAAATGTTTGAGATACTAGTTATTTTCATAGTATTAGCTTAATACCATCAAATAAATGATCAATATTACTTTTACGATTATATATATATATCCTATAACATGCCGTGGGAAACTTTTAATTTTATCCTTATACTAAATAATACTTTTATCTTCCTTTTACTTTAAATAAGTAATTTCATTTCAATATCATCATGTTTCTCTTGAAGAAAATATTTCTCATAGAATATTACCATAAAATTCTTCTATTATGTGCTCTATATCTTATCCCACCTTATTACTTTTAATCAATGAATACCATTGATAGAAATAATCCTTTAAACAATACACCACTAGAAAATTCTTACCCCTTGCATTACTATCTAAATCTAGGAATATATTTTCAAGAGAATTGATCCATTTTCCAACTACTAATAGATTAGTAGTTCCATTAAAGGATGTACGTTTCTACCATATAAATTGGTCCGACATCATTTCATCATAATATAAAGAAATAAATTATTCTATATGGTAAATTTTATTAGTTAGAACCTTATTAAACTTCCCTAATATATCCATAACATGATAATCTTTAACACTAATCATGTTGACTTTATCATTAGGGAAATCCATGCTTCAATTATGAGTGTTGATACATTTTACATTCCATATTCTAGGTTCTATATCTGAACAATTATAAAAATTCAATTTTTGGAATTTAATCCTTTGAATATTTATATATATATGTGTATCTTTACTTGAAGTTAGAACTATGTTTCAAGTGATACAAGACCCCAAAATTATTATATTAAAAATAAAAATAAAAATAATAAATAAAGTGAACACTTATTTTTATGATAAATGGGTTTTCTATTGTTTAGAACATTATATGGAACATTTGAAACTGTGATTATTTCCAGAATATGCGGTTTACCAAAGGTGTGACATAAGTCTGGTTGGTGTTATATATTTCATAGATGAAAGATGTTGGTGGGTGTGTTAACTAAATTAAATGATTAATTTATTTAATTTATTAAAAAGAAAATCCCAGTAATATATTAATATATGGTCATGGAAAAATATCAAAGGTTAGCTGTATAACCATGGGAGAATAGAGAGGTGGAGGAGGAGAGACACTATTGGCATTGATGAACATGGGATCATGGATCAAGGAAAAAAGCAAGTAGATTCTTATAAAAAATGAACATAGAGGAATATTAAACAACATCTCAAGAAAATTAATTCTTCACTAATGATCGATCCTTACTCTAGACAGGGCTCATTATTTTTTGTATATTTTCACCCATATGTTCTTTATTATTGACCATAAATTGTATGTCTTCTTAATTTATTCAATTTTGTTCTTTACATGAAACAATATTTTAATTATCATTCTTGAACATAATTAACTATTTTTTGTGTCCATGTTTTACACTTCTTTTAGTTTCCACAATTATGATCATTGTTCGTGATTTCAATGGCAAATAATAAAATCATTTTTCTATTATGCCTCACTCTCATCTCTATTCATTACATTCCTTGTAATTGGACAATGGGGTAAGCAGTTTGACATTTATAGATCAGTTAGAGCATGATGAAACCATAAGATTCATGATGGATGTTTGAATGACCTTGGGATTGATATTGTATAGACGGATTGAGAGGAAAAATAAAATTTTATAAATTGTTCTTGGGATTGGGACCCTATTTTAGCAACATGAGGCATGGAAGAGCATTCTTCGGTGATCATAATCCTGATTCCTGATCACTGGATGCCAGGAATTGATGATAAAAGGTGTTACCCATTGATTTTAGTGGATTGGGTTAGTCAATTGTGAGAATTAAGATAGATTTCAAAGATGCAGTTATGCTTTAATAGGAAGATTTGGATTCCATGAAAATCCCGACTACACCCCATGTATTCTAGAGGAATACATGCCATGTTTCATGGTTTCACACAGCTCCTTGGGTTATGACCTGGGTTAAATATCACATTCCACGTGATTGGGCCCACATGCTATGTGATAATACCTCGATTGATGAGCCATGTGTAAGGAGCACATCGGTGGGACCCTAGGTAACAAGGCATACCATATTCCCATATTATCATTCCATATAGAGGAACAATGATGGATGATCCATATACTAGGAATAACACACCCATTTCCTTGATAAGTCCCACACACTGTGTTCCTTGATGCAAAAAATGTTTATATTTAACATAACCTTGTACCCTATGTATCTCCATCTTTGGGACTTAGATTTGGGTATGGGAGTAGATCAATCTATATAGAATTGTGCATATGACGTGATGTTGACCTTAATTTTGGTATCATAGATGTAAATTGAGGTGATATGAATGGTATTATCCTTACAACGATGCTTAGATGATGGAAGGGACCAGGTATGATCATCAGAGAGATGTTGGGGCCAGTACTCCTCTAACTGACTAGCTATCTGGTTCCCCCATATCCTATATATAGTTATAGTTGGTACTCTTTCACAATATATAGGTAAGATGTCCTCTACCTATGGAGTGGTACTCCCCCACCATTTATTTCTAGTTTGGAGTGGGTTATCCATTAGAGATAGTGCTCAATTGGTTGTTGATCATATTATTGAGGATCATTCCCTCCACTATGGTTTTTTAGGTTTCATGTGGTGTTTGGCATAAGATATGGAACTTTTTTTATCCATGGGTTGACTCATCATACTTAGCCGACTATGGATATTGATATTCCTATCCTTTTAGATTTGGATTTAGTACAAGCATATTTGATGTTGGGTTTCATTTCCCTCTTTGACTTACAGGTTGAGCTAAATATTTTATATTTTGTTTACCTCTTGGTTTTTGGGGCATCCTATTAAGTATGTATATACTAACAACTATATGGGATTTTACTTCACATGTCATGTATTATGTAGATAATAGGAAGATTGGTGGTGACTTTAGTGGACCTGGTATCGTTAGAGCATAATAGTAAATGGAAATACCTCTTTTATCTCTAGTTGGGAAATACTTTTTCCCTTATACTTTTGTATTACCTTGCTGCACTTTGATGTTTTTCCTAGAGGCTATCTCATGAATTTTTACTCTCTAGAGGATTTATTTTCTATATATATTTGAACTATTTCATGGAGTTTCTTGTGTGTGTGTTTAGGTACATTAGGTTAAGGCCTCCCATTTTAGTGATAGGCCCACTGAGTGCTTTTTTCCAACCCTAAGATTATTGGAGGTGGAATTGTGGTATCACTCTTGGCTTATTGTAACTCTGGTGGGTCCCTAGTCAGGTCAGGTTGTGACATAATGTTATCAAATATGTGTTTTTTCATAGGGTTGGTGTTTTAGAGTTATTCATGACATGATTATTAGTTTGGGAACTTAGGTAAATGATGTTGAAGTGTCATGAGTTTTAATCTCTGGCCAGAGAACCTAGGGATTGAATGATGACCAACATATCTATATACTTGTAATATGACCACCTATTTTTTTACATGACATACTAAGGCACTAGTTGAAGGGAAATAAATGGTACATGAATCATATAAGAGTGGGTTTTTTTACTAACATTTATTTATTGAGTTAGCTCTCTAGAAATTATCTTCTAATTGTGGTATGTATTATAAAATTTTAGGATTCCATTATGATGAAATATAGATAGGATCCTAAGACAGAGTCATGATGATGACTAGTTGAGTGATAAGGCCTCAGTGTAGGGACCTATTATTGAGATATTTCCTTTGAAAAATCCTAGAGAAGTGATTTATCCTGATGGGTGGTGTATGGATCCACCTCTAGTGGATCAAGTGAATGATATTAAATATGTTGAGTAGATGATATATCCAGTAGGTCAGGACAATGATGAAAAAATAATTAGAATATTGTGAGAGTTCAAGGGACAGAGACCACTAAGGTTTTGTAGTGATCTATACCCTCATATTAGAAAGGATTGTCCTGAGTTAGTGGTTTAAGTTTTTAGATAGTATGAACCTTGACTAATGAAATGGTTAAATTGGTAATCAATATTATTCATTTAGGAGTAGTTCATTGGTGTGGAATAGTCACTCAGACCCATGATGTAGTGATTCTCTCATGAATAAACTTTTAGAAATTATTCCCTGACAAGTATTAACCTTTTATCTTGCACTCTGTATTGATATAACAGATTCTTGAGATGAAACAATGTGATATGTCAGTTAATGAGACCACATACAAGTTTATAGTCCAATTTCAATAATTTATCAATGTGGTATAATATAGATACTTATGGTCATGGAAGTTTTAGTAGGTATTTCTAAGGACATTTAGGTTAGAGTGGTTTCCTTATGCACTCTAACTTATGTTGAAGTTTTAGGGCAGGACATTATTAACAAGATATTTTTAAAGAGGGATGTTGAGTAGTTGGAGATAGAAGAGGTAATATTGGGGTCGAGTCATCTACAACTTCTATAAGGTGTCAACCATTAGGGTCACAACAAAAGAGGCCTAATCATGACTGGGCACATACATGAGGATCTTCAATGAAAGTATAAAAAAGGGTATCTATTCAACTTGATGATAGATGATTTTATACTTTCAATAGGAGAGGTTACATAACTCATGATTTATAGACCTATCACCCTGAAAATGGTGAAATAACAATGGATGAACATATATAGAAGATGTAGTGTCGTGATCCTAGATATCCTAGGTATGATCATGGTGACCCCTAGGGAGGTAGTGTAGACAGAGGGGTATAAAGACCCCTTAGAGAAATATCTACTGATGGACTAAGATACATTGAGCTACTTTCATCCCCACCACCAGGTATCCAATATGTGTCTTAGAGGGATATTAGTAAAGGGAATGGTCAACTTCTATATATGGAGGGATATGACTAGGATACAAATTAATTGATTCAAGGTACAATCTATTTTTTATAAAAACTATCTCTATTACTAAATCCTTTATCTCTATATCCCTTGTGCAAGAGCTAGAGATTCATATTGAGTGTTTGGACCCTCAACTATGGAAATAGAATCCTATAGGGATTTATTCATCATTTTCTCACATTTATTGGTAGTGGGAGTCATCGTTATGTGGAAAGAGTTTCTTATTGGACTGCTTGGTCATTGTGATGAAACCTTATGAAATAATCCTGAATATGGAATAGTTGTCAATAGTGTGTGATCAGAAAGAATTTAAGCATAAGAGAGTCAGATGTCTAGAAGTTGACAGGATGAGGTTCTCCTTCAATGGTGAGAAAGACCTTTTGATAGAACAAGTGGGTCTCACGAGTGGAAAGTTGCAACCTATCACCCAATAGTTGGTTAGTTTTTCCATTGGTTTAGTAGGTTCTTTAGACATTTTTCTTCCTATGGTAGTGTAGGATTATACGAAAAAATTTCATGAAGATGGTCTAGGACTACCTTAAAGGTTGGATATCAAATTATACATTAAATTGCACCCTAGGACTGCACTGAAATCTTAAACGACATATCATATAAACTCTTCTGAGCTATGGGAGATGAGGGTATAGTTAAAAGGCCTTCTTGATAAGGGTTTAATAAAACCCAGTGTGTTCCCAGGGGTTGATGCAATGTTTATCATGAAAAACATGGATACGATATTGAAGTTATCCATTGATTAAAATTTCTTGAATCATGTTGCAACAACCCATGTTTCTTTTTAAATAATATTTTTTCCTGATAAAATGTGTGTTATATTATATTATACACAAGAAAACCATACCTATTTAATAACAATTGATATATTTGTCACAAAGATGGGAAAATATGGATCAAACAAATCCATTAGAATCATTACCTCCATGACCAACACTACATAAAAAAAATTATTAATAAAAATATTATAAAATGGGAATGTATAACCTTTGGTGTAATTGTAGTGAATATTGAATGAAATAATTAAGTGTTGTTTATAAAGTACAAATAGAAAAGTGACTGTTGGGATTCGACCTTTCTAGGAATGTTGGTCAAATATGACCATTGGTCAATATAACCATTGGAAAATTTAACCATTAGGAACTATACCCACAGATAATAATTTTAACAATATAATTAATGTTTATAAGTAGTAATGAAAATTGATATTTTATACAAAAAAAAGAAGTGATGTCCTCAACCAGTAGAGTCATTCCATATGAAGTCCATTTATCATAACTTGAGAGGGATGTAGAATCACTGATATTGACCCTTAACCATGCCCATGCCGAGCATCGACAGTTGAAGCATGAATGGAATCTCCTATGGTAGAAGTTCAAATTAGTGGAAATTACCACTCAGTTGATGTTAGCCTTTCCTCCCCATGAATCTATCACTATGCCACACCTTATCCATAGATCATACATGGGTGTTATAAGGGGTTATGTTTCAAGGACTTAGGTATATAAATTTTAATTTCATTTTATAAATAAATTTTTTATTCCAACATTTCATTTTTATGACAAGTTTATCTTAATAAAATATAGGTTTAATTGAGAAAAGATTTAATAAATTGATTTTATATATATAAATTGAACTTTTTAGAAATGATATAAATTTTTAAAATAAACTATTCTTTTTGAATTATATTTATTTTAATGGAATAGTTTTTCAAAAACCTCATTTTTAAATATAAATGATAAAATAATTTTGTTATGTCCTTTGAAATTTTTATGTGTCAAAAATTTGACTATGAATTTCAACCAGTTATTTTTTTAATAAATAAGATTTTTTTATTTAAATGTTAAAATGATCATATTTAGATAATTATTATTATAAAATATACATAATTTTTGAAATTATCATTTTAAAATTAGGTTAGGGTGAATTTATGATACTTTTCTAAAACACTTTAGTTTTTTGTGAATAGTAAAAACATAGTTTTGGGTTTGTGATATGTTTATTGAATTCATAATTATGTCATAATGATGTAATAATTAATTAAACACAAAAAATGGCCTAATTTTATTTAATTTATTAATATTAAGTATTTTAATGGATTTTAATAAATTTAAAAACCTATAAATGATTTTCTACTTCTAAAATCGAAAATTTAATTTCAAAACAATTACCTTATGGAAACATTATTTTTTCCTACCAAAAGTAGTGATATAAAATTATTATCAGTTATTTTGGGTTAAAATAACTTAAAATATGACCTAAATGTACAAAAACATGGGAAAAAACCATGGGTAAGATAATGGTTTTTCTTTTTCCACAACCAAGATTTCCATAGCCTATATTTGGAAATTATTGAACAAATCTTCCACTTTTGCTATAAATACCCACTAATTTCTCCATTTACTTTCACTCCCAATCCATAATACATGAAATTTTGATATTTTTTCCTCCCAAATAGGCCCCCAATTTTTCTACAAACACCCAAGGTTCCATTTCTCAATATTTAGGTGTAACTCTTTAAGGAACAAGAATTATCCTTCTTTTCTCTTAAATTCATGAACCTCTTTTTGTATTTGACTTATAATTATTATTATTACTCTATTTTTACCCTTTTTATCATAAACATACTTACAAATTATTCCTTATCAATTATAAACCCTTTTCCCCTATCATTTTACCCTGTTCTAAAACAATGTTTTATACCTGTTATGCTATGAAATTTACTACCCAATATTTATCTCTTATCCTTAAGAAATTATCTTTTATTTTATTTGTGTGGATACCCTAACTTTTTTATTTTATAAGTTTATTCAACTATGTATAAAAATGATTTATTTTATTTTGTTATTTACACATAATAAACCCAATTCCCTTTTCAAGGGATAAAAATGATGTGATGATCATGTCTTTAGGTACTTTTGAAACACCATGATTTTGATAAGAAACTTATTATTTATTCTCCATGGATTATTAAATAAATTACTGATTATGATATATGTGGATCATATTAATTAATATATATGAAGGTTTAACCCTGATAGTGCTCCAATGCATTGGGTAAATAATTTAATCTAAATAGATGCCATGTTTTATGATTACTTGGTGAATAACCTTGGTAATTTTAATTTATGACACCGTAGTGATAAACCTTAGTTATATGCTTATGAATGTATCATTTAAATATTTTATCCAATTTACATTTTATGATTCATGTTATTATTATTATTATATTACTCATGTTCCCTTTCTCATTCCATAATTATATTCCTCAAATTTTTATTGATATTCCTTATGATCATATGTGAACTGTTTCCCAATATTATTCCCATAATGGGCCTCATGCTAACCCCTTTCCTTTGATGTATGTCCCCAAGATATGATATGTAGTAAATGTACTTAGGATATATCCATGAGTAATCCATTCAAGTGGATTAGAATAATGTTTCATGTTTTATGTATTATGTTTTCGATTTCCAAGAAACTAAACTATAAAAGATCCTATGTTTTGTGCCATGTAATAAATAGATTATGTAATTAAATGTGGGGATTCCATAGTCAGTATAAAAAGAACGTTTATTTATTTATGGGAATTAGGTATTTAAATCCTTAGTAATAACCCTATATAAAATTTCAAATATAGGAAAACATCTTGGTATTTCTGGGAAGTATTAAGTAAGTGATTTTAATGTAAAGAAATCATTGTATAGATACAAACAGGTGGATGCAGATCAGGGATTGATGTATCAAGGGGTAACACCTAAAAACACCAAATTGAGATTGAATTTATCGAGAACTATTGCACGACAATGGGACTTACTGCACTCTTGGTATAACGCTCTTGGAGGATATGCTTGGTTAATCACAATATTTTTATGAGACATTATGAAGGATAAATAGAAAATTATTTTTTAAAAGAATAATATATTTAATAATTAAGACATAAAATTACTTTACAATTACAAAATTCTTAAAAGAATAACAATCCACAATATTTTTTTCTTCTTTTAAGAAATGGTGGGAAATAGGAGGAACTATGTAAATTATGAGTGCAATAGAAAATGCACTGATGGAACTCCGATGAAAGATATAATGGAAAACTACATGAGGATGATTAATTAAATATCCTGAGATGTGAATGATAAATTGAATCAGGTTGAGTGGCCAGATTCACCTCAAAGGGAACAACTTTCTATTGAGTCTTTCATGAATTAACGAACACCCTCTTTCAGTGGATCTAATCACCAATTGATTGATGAAAAATGGATAAGCTCTATAGATGAGATATTTTCTATAATATGTTTTTTAGAGAAAGAGAAAGTCACCATGGAAGAATATCACTAAGAAGAAGAAGGCGATTAGGGATGGACATTGATTAAAAATATGAAGCCAAGAATGGAGATTGATTCTATAGAGTTGGAAGAGTTTGAGGGAAGCTTTTTCAATAAATATTTTTCCTATTTGATGTGAACAAAAATAGAGAATTAAATCCATGATTTAATGTAGAAAGAATGAATATGTGGGAATCTATGTGATGAAATTTACAAGACTTTCTCATTGCACCTCTAGCTTAAATATGGATCCGAAGGGAAAGGTTGACAGATTCTTTAGTGGATTGAGACCCCATATATGGAGGAATCTAGAAAATAGTGATTATGAAAGCCATGAGGAGATAGTATAGAGTGTTATGAAGGTTGAATTGGAGTTTGGAGAAACACATTGTTTAAAAAGGTTAAATTAAAAAAAGAGAGAAATGCGTCCAACCTTATAGAGGCACCTTGATCATAGGAGAGGAGGAAAGGAAGAGAAAATTCCCATGTTAAAAAAATGTGGGAAGAAAAATTTAGGTAACTATTTTCTTGGGACTGTAAAATTCTAAAATTGTGGAATATATGGCCATATAACTCAAATCTATATTGGTGAGGTGAATCCTCAACTTCAAAACACTAATGAAAAAGGGAAGATAGTGTATGCCGAGACTGAAGTACAGTACTTCAAGTGTGGAAACTTGGAAACTTTTCTAATCACTATCAAAATCATAAATAATGGATGTAAATCACCATCAGCATCATCTTATTTCAAGGGATTAAGGCTAGGAATTTTTTATTGTGATGGATGAAGTATAGTCTCCATATGATGTGGTGGAAGATACTCTTGTGGTTCTCTCAAATTTAGTAAGTACTTCATTTGATTATGGTTCTACGTATTCCTTTATTTTTTCAATGTTTGAAAATAATACAGGTAAAACCTCCAAGATTCTAGAAGTATATTTTTTAGTTAAGACTCTTGTAGGGATTATCCAAGCATCAATAGTGTATATAAAATATAGTACTGACTTTGGGGTGTATAATCTAATTGAAAATATAGTAGTGATTCCCATGGTGGAATTCGACAATATAATTGGTATCAAATGGATCTGAAAGTATAATTCTAAGATCAACTAAAAAAGAAATAAAATCTCAGTAGTCTTCAATGGAAAAACTACAATTATTTTAAATATAGAGATTTCATGATCTGAGTTTTGTCTATAATCACATCCTGTAGCCTAATTTATGGAGATGGTCGGTGAAAAGAAAGAAGGAAATGATTGTATAAGAATAGGAAATGTCCGCAAAGTTTAGGAATACATATACATAGTTCCGAAGGATTTACCTTTACATAAACTATAAAGAGAGGAGAGGTTCTCTATTGAACTCATACATGGATTCAAGCCCATTTCTAAGACCCCATATAGAATGCCCAATATGGAGATAGAGGAATTACATAATGAACATGAAGATCTTTTGAATAAGGTGTTTATCTAATCAAATGTGTATCGTGGGGGGAACCTAATCTCTTTGTGAAGAATAAGGATGGATAAATGTGGCTATGAATTGGTGATAGAGAACTTAATGGGATCACACTGAAGAACAAGTACCCTCTCCAAAGGATTGATGATTTCCTTGACCAACTTCACATGGCACGATTCTTATTCAAGATTAACCTATGATCTTGTTATCATCAATTGAGTGTGAATAAAAAAATATATTCCAAATACTACCTTATGATCAATATAATGGAATTATGAGTTTTTTGTTTTTCCCTTTGTCTTGACTGACACCCTTGATTTCTTGATGGATTTGATGAATAGAGTATTTAAGGACTAACTTTATAAATTTATGGTAGTTTTTATTTATGATGTTATGATACATTCCAAAATTCATGAGGTGCATTAATATCATCTAAGGGCTATATTATAAAATATGAGGAAGTATAAACTATTCATAAAATTCATCAAATTTGAATTTGGGTTACAAAAAGTTTCTTCCTTGGGGAACAATGTAACAAATGAAGGAATCTTAGTTGACACTGCCAGGTTAAAGGTTATATAAGAGTGAAATAATCCTATAATAATAACTAATAAACCTATTTTTCTTGGTTTATAAGGATATTATAAGGAGGGTTTTGAAAAACTTTTCATGACTTTCTAATCCACTAAGCAAGTTAACCTAAAAAGAGGATAAGTTCATTTGGAAAAAGGAGTGTGAAGAAAGTTTCCAAGAACTAAAAAATAGTTTAGTGACTGCACCTATGTTAACTCTACCCTCTGTTGGATAAGGATTAATTATTTTTTGTTGATGTATCTCTGAAAGGTCTTGGATGCATCCTCCTGAAAAATGACAAGGTGATTTTTTATGAATCCCGATAGTTAAAGCCTCATGAGAATAAATATCCTATGCAAGACATGTGTAACAACCCTTATTTGAAACATAGGCATGGATCATTAGTTTTTTATCTTTAATTCCTTAAAAATACTTAATATTGAGTCCTAATCATGCCATGGAGGTAAAGGGTGCATCTGTGTCTTGTTCGGAGCCTAAATCCCTGAAATGGGAACAAGGAACTAGGCCACATGGTTTTTCTGCCAACATGAAACCCAGAGTGTACAATTGTATGGCTAGTTGTAGATATGGGACAGATCTAGTTTTCATGGTTTTCACATGGTTAGTCAAACCATGCACCTAACTATGTGGTGTTCCCTATAGTAGCAGTGAACAGAGCATGGTTTGCATATGGTTGGCCAAAACTTGTGGCCGAACCATGTGCTTATGTATTTTGGGGTGAAATTACATTTTCACCCAGTTAAACCCAAAACTAATTATTTCATTCCAATTTTTCATTCCAGAGGACTAGCCTCACTTCTTTTCCCTTGAGTCAAATTCCTCCTTAATCTATAATTGGAGAAAAATTCTTGATCTGGTGTTCGATCTTCAATCCGTACGAAGCATTGGATCCGTCTTGGTAAGCTCCATTAGTTTCTTAACTCATATGTAAGTTTATATTCCCATCCATTGCACTATTTAGGTGTTAGATATTTGGAATTATTTTTAGGGAATTGGACTTTTTCTCATATCTCTTCCAATTTTATTCAAATATGAGGCTAATATGGAGTGAGGCATCATTTATTTCCTTGAGGTAGGTGGTCACACCATTTTACTATAGAGTTTTTATGTTTCGTACTTACATCACTCTTCCCACATGCTAGCTTTTGTTGAGATTCTACTTTTAATTGATTTCTTTATATCAAATTGACTATCTAGTCATGTTACATGCTTATTAATACTTTTTTAGTTGTTTAGAGGATGTGTACCTCATCTATAAAAACCCCTTGGGTGTTCCAAGCTAATTGACCCATTAATGGATTCACTCAATTTTCCAAAAATGACCATAATGCTTTCAGATTAGCTTTTAAATGAGACTTCCATTGATAATTTAATATTAAAAGGAACCCAACTAACCTATTAGGTGTTTGGATCTCTTATAATTGGAATTTCCAAAGTAGAAAATTGGCTTGTTTCCCATGTCACATCCTATGTGACCCATTTGAGCTTATAAATGGGTTTCCATGTATTAATAAATTGAATGAGTTAAATGGAATTGGTTACATGGGTTAGATTACACAAGATGGTATGATATTACTTAAGTAAATTTAATCAATTAATTTTAATAGAATGGTTTCTAAGTATGGTAATGCTATGACATTATTATGCTTTATAAAATTCTCATTGTGAATTGTAATGTTTTAAATGCAATTTAACTTGAATAAAGGGACACATGAGAGGTGATTCCTCATGTTTGATATTATAAACATTAATATGACTTAGTTTTATATATACATGAATGCTTTATATATACATGAATGATTGATAAATAATTTTCATGAGAGGTTTTTAATCATGCCGATATTATAAATGATACACTTTTTTATAGGCTATGTATGATGGTAAGGGGTGTTGAGAATGAGAGATAATCCTGCTCCCTTAAATCATTTGTTGAGTATGGAATACCACACTAGTGATATTATATGGGAATTGAGATTTATGCACCATGTACCATGGTTAGAGTGTTGACATGATGACTCACCCACCATTTCGAGTGTTTTTGCATGAAATATCCCTCTCTATTGCCTGAATGGCCCGAAGACCTTCTTTTTATTTTATTATGGATAATCCCCCTTTTAAGGGTTGAAGGGGAACCCATGAATCACTCGTAGGCCTAAGGAACAAGGCCCGACATGACTTGAAATACATGACTTGAAGACCCATAGGCATACCATGCCTAGTATATAACCCGTAGGCCCAACCCACTAGAACTTCCCCTCCCCACATTCTTCATCATTCATCGCCTAGCTCTCCACCTTGCATTGCTGATTGGCTAATATTGACCCGTACAAAGCTACACGGTGCCTAGTCCCGATGGCGGTTGCCATACCCTCTCATTCTTCCAATCCGGATAGCTCTACTTCTGGTGACTGCTAATATTGTTGCTCTGATCCTCTTCTAGGGCCGTCTCTGTGTGAATTGGGCTACTCTATGGTCTCAAATGTCCCGAAGGCACTATGGCCCAAAGGCCTTTGATGGCTTGAAGGCCCTTGAGACCCTTAGTCCCAAACCGGTGGCCCGATGGACCAAATCAGGTGAATAGTTCTAGTGGCTATAAAAATTGCTACAGTAGCTGCTATAGAAACTGCTACAGTGCCCTAGAAATTCGCCTCCACCCAGTTTTGAACCTGGGTCTCTTGTATGCCAAGCAGGAGCCCTTAATACTCGGGTGCGGGCTCGTTGGCTCTCCCACTCTATTGGGATGTGGGATATGTACCCTATTTCATGAGCTTTTTGGATCATTTTCACTGGTCATGGATGTCTGAGTTACACCCCAATCCAACTAGAAACTAGTATTCCAAGTATATATACACATATGTCAACACCTACTTGGTTCATATAGGTGGATGAAATATATAATTTTACTATATATATAATTACTAATATATATACATAGTGACTGTTCAAACATTCCATCCAGCCATGAGCTGTAATAGGATGAACCTACAGGTGTGCTATAGGAACCCGAGAGGGCATGTTAATTATTTATTATGAATTTTTGATTAATTAATATTTCTTACCCACTATTTAGTTACAATCACTACTCGGATTACACATAGACACCGTTGGTGTTGGCCTACTAAAATTATTATCCCACACACTACTCGGGCAACCTTTTGTACCTGAGAAGATTATCTATCAGTAGGTATTGATAAGGTCAATCACCCTTCTATGGGTTGATGATGTGTATTTCTTTTTGATGATGCTTAGGAGTAGAGGAAGAATATTTATATCTGGATTCCTATAGAGCAGTTTCTATTCATTTTGTCTTTTGTTCTATTTTATAGCATGCTTGTATCTAGCTATTCCATTTTTGTATGATAGCATTCCAGGAATCCTTGTATCAGACACTACCTCATAGTCTTTTGATTATATTATCAATTTTTTTTTATTTAAGATTCTTCATTTGGTTATTAATTTTGTATGTTTGTTGTATATATTTTCATTACTGTTGTATATTTATTGGTTATTTCCACTTTTCCATTTTGATAATAGGGTATAGTCTCCCCAACATACCCAATTTACACCCTCACTACTATTTGGAAGCCTCTTTCATATAAGGATACATTCTTGAGTCCATGTGAACCAATAGATTGAGGCATAAGTTAAGTGGATCTCAGTTTGGGACATTATAAATTAGTATCAAATGGGTTTTATTTCTTGCTTTACTAGTTTAAGACAAGAGATTATATATTTCGGAACACTTGGAACTTAATCATAAGAAGTGATTAGGCATCGCAAACCCATGTTTGGGATAAAGGGCGAGTTTCCTAAATTATAATTGTTTTTATTCTTTTTCCTATTATTATTGATATCATATCACAGTTGGGTGACACACATAATGTTTTGTGGTTATTATTTTTGTTCTGATTGAGTATTTATTTCATCCATGGCCTGATGATATAAGAGAAATGATCATTTTGACATGAATTATTCTTAAGAACAATTGAATAATATGCCATGCATTTTTCTATATCACATATATTTACAGCATGTGTTTTCTTATATCATGTTGATAGTGCCTTGGATATGTGTTGAATTCTGTTAACTCTTCTTTCAGGGATTAGAAAACATAAATGATACTTAAAGTGCTTGCCTTAACCTAATAGTGTTTTCTTGAATAAGTTAAAGTAAACACCTTAAGAATTCAACTATGGAATGTTGGGATATGGACCATTGGTCACATGAGATGGAACATGTTATGGTGTGGGTTAAGTGAATGCCATCTTTTGGTTCATAAAGTGTGTGGAACCTTATGAATCAGAAAAAGGAAATCCACTTGATTCAACCATTTAAAAGAATTTAAATACATGAAATAACATAGTTTTAAAACGAGTACGGTTTCTAAATTGAAAACCACCATCATTTATATATCTAGAATCAAGACTTAGACATGAGCCTGACCTTAGTACTAGGTAGTGGGTAACTCTTACATTATAATGGCATGTTGTTGCCTCTTTTTATTGTCTAGGCATGAATTTTGATCTTGGAAGAGTGGCATGGATATTTTGATAGGAAGTATTTACTCCTATAAAAGTTTCATAAATGAAATCTTCTCAATTTATTAAATATATTTTGAGTCATGTGTTTGGAATTGTAGTGTCATTCCACCACGATGCCCATTTTTCATACACCCGGAATGTTGTGACGACCATGCTTTTAAGGTATTGGGCCTTGATCCAATATTGTTTCCTCTTATAAAGACACCTACATCTCCTCTTCTTTTTCATAATATGGGTATTTAATACTAGTTCTTAGAGGGTTTTCTGTGTATTTTTTAGAATATTCAAGGTGTAGTTTGACCTTCCCTAATCACGGTAGAGTTAACTAGAAAATTACAGCAGTAACATCCTCCCACATTCTTATGGGATGGTGGAACACAAGCTACAGAGTCTTTTATTAAAGAAATCATATCTATATTTGAGAATCTGGAGATGCCTCTAGAGTGGAGGGTCAATATTTAGTCATTTATGATTCATGATTAAACAATGTGGTGATGTGAAGTAATCACCCAGGCTGAACGACAATGTGATATGGTTTGGGTTGACTTCGAGATGATCTTCTATGATTATTTTTCCCTCAAAATCATAGGGATAACTAATTTAGAGAACTCATGAATCTAAAGAAGGGGAGAATTTCAATTATGGAGTATTATACTCATTTCACAAAGCTACATTAGTTCTCTTCTTCTCTTGAAGGTGATGGTCTTATAACCACTAGGCCATTTGAGGATGGTCTAGTTTATTCCATATAATCATAGTTCAATGTATTCAGGTTAATGAACATTTCTAAAATTATCAACCAGGACCTTATTACAATGAGAAAATTGAGGGATGATGAAGGTGCAAGTCAGGGTGGATTGACACCGAAATATATCAGTACTTCATCTTCTGGGAGAAAGAGGAATTTTGAGCCTACTCTTGGAAGTGGTAGTATTCAGGCTTCTCATGAGGAAAGTTTCTTGATTTTCACCTATGTGGGAAGCAAGTACATAATAAAACTCAGTGATTATAATACCCAGTCGAGTGTAGAGGATGTGACTAGATGTTCCATATCCAGCATTTCAGCCAGACATTTTCGACATTTCTTATTGAGAGAGGATCTATACCTACTCTTCAGTCAGGAGTGGGCCCATCTAGATCACGATATACATGAAATTGGAATACCACCAGTCTATCATGAAGAGGTGGAGGTTGAGGCTAAGACATTCAGACTTATAATAGTGCCAGTAGAGTGGGATTGCTTAGGTAAGTTAGGTTGTGACTCAAGGCCAGAATACACACAAGTTACACGTAGTCGAGCCTATGCCTGAGGAGTAGGGCATCAAACCATCTACTATAAGAGGTACTATTCTAGTAGCCTCCACTTTAGTGTATGTTTTTTTGACAGATGTGATTCACACTCATTTATATCAGAGGAATTCATTGAGAGTATAGTATTTAAGATCGAGCGCTACTATGACATTATGATTCTACAAACCTTGTTAAGTTTCTGTTTTAAGGGAATTCAATACTTTAAGAATTTCCCCCTAAGATAGGCGATTAAATTTTCATATTTAATGTCCTTATCCTCAACATGACGTGATTTGATGTAATCATCGAGATAGACTTTTTTAGTTCCATATTGATCCCATATTGACTACTATCATCATAGGGAGATATTTAGATCACCAAAGGGAATTAGAAACAAACATAAGGGAGAATGGGATGTTAGTGAGACATGAGAAGGACCTGAACATCAGAGGTAGGGTATTGTAACAGCTCACATCAGTAGTATTTTTCTCAATGACTAGGGGTTATGACCAACTATATTTCCTCCAGTAGTGGAGCATTTTAGAGACATTTTTCCTAATTACTTCTCTGGTCTACATCTAGTGAGATAAGTAGAATTATCTATTGATCTAGTGATAGAAGAAACACCGATGACCATTCCTCCTTATAATATGGAACCTAAAGAGTTTCTAGAACTCGTGAAGTAATTGGAGGATCTGGATGCTAAAAGATTTATACCCCCAACACTTATCCTTGGGGTTCACTGGTTCTGTTTTCCAAAAATATGTTAGTATCCTTAGGCACTGTGTGTATTACCATCGTTTGAACTATTTTATAGTGAAGAATCAATATACACCTCCAAGAACATATAACCTCTTTGATCAGGTCTAAGGAGAAATAGTGTTTTCAAAGGTAGATCTAAGGCTGCGCTATCATCAGGTGCATGTAAAGACTTTAGACATACCTCACACATCTTTTAAGAGCATTTATAGTCTCTACAAGTAATTTGTTGTACTGTTTGGACTCATATATGTACCTTTTGTTTTTTTGGATCTTATGAATAGAGTTTTCCACCCTTATATATATTCATTTGTGGTAGTATTTATGGACGATATCTTGGTGTATTCACACTCTAGAAACAACCATGCAACTTATATTGATATCATTATGAATACACTAAGAGGGAATGAACTATATGATAAGCTTAGTAAATTCCACTTTTGAATTGAAAAATTCTACATCTTGGGTTACATCATATTGGAGTTAGGAGTTTTAGTAGACCCAAATAAAAGCTAGATCTATAGTTTCCTGGGAAAATCCAAGAACCTATTTTACATCCATAAATTCTTGGGGATATTTGGATATTACATATGCTTCATCTAGGATTTCTAATGCCTTAAATCAACACCTATAGGCTTAAAAAACAACGGTGTAAAATTTATATGGTCAGAAACCTGTGAAGAATCCTTTCAAGTGTTGAAGGGTTGTTTGAAATCAGCACCAATATTGATTCTTCTAGAGCTTGACATATGATATAGTTTATACTATAACACATCAGGTATCATTCTTGGATCCATTCTAATTCATGATGAGTGAATCTTTAGGTATGGGTCTTTTCATTTGTTACCTCACGAGTGGAATTACTAGATGCATGACCTCAAGCTCACTAATTTAGTTCACGCCTTACACTCTTAGAGACATTATCTACCTCGAACAAATTTTGTGGTATTCATAGATCCTAATATCCTCAAGTAAATATTTAAACAATGATATATTAATCTCAAAAAAAGTAGATGGGTGATATACCTACATTCATTTGATTTTGATCCCTCCTATATGCCTGGAAAGTGGAATTTAGTAGCTGATGTTCTGAGTCAGAAGACTCAGAGACTACCAGTTTAAGAATATAAGGGTGAATAGTGCACTATGGACTTATTATTATAGATGCATGTTGAGGATTAGGAGGACCATGTTCATACAGTCCTCATAGCTTTTGTGGTGACTTCCTCTCTTCTATAACTTGTGATAACGTGACATCTATCTGATCTCGAAGTCCTTGTCCTAAGGAAAAAATCATAGATGATGATACTTCTTCACGTTGGACTATGAATGGGGATGGTAATATATTGTTCCATAGGAATTTATGGGTCCCAAATAAAATTAGAGAGGGTATGATTTACGAATTTCCCACATTAGTATGGGAATTTCACCCTGGTGTCACAAAAATGTATCAAGATCTACGATTCCAGTATTGGGGGCTTAGTATGAAACATGAGATTACCAGCTTCATCACTTGGTGTGACACCTATCAGCATGTGAAGGCATAAAATCATCATTTGAAAGGTATTTTATAGATGTTGTCTATTCCCAAGTGTAAATGGGATGATATTTCAATAGAAATTGTGACTGGTCTACGAAGATCACCTCATGGAGATGATATAGTGTGGGTTGGCCTTTATCATATGAGGATGGTCGCACACTTATTAACTATGTGATAGAATTTATCAATATATGATCTTGGAAGGATATACATCAGAGAAGTAATAACTATTCATGGAGCTCCTCATTATATCATTTTTGAAAGAGATTCTCATTTCACATCACGGTTTTGGAAGGGGTTGCAGAAGGCCATGGGTACGTAGGTACTTCTAAGCATGGCCTATCTCCCACAGACTAGTGGACAAATAGAGCTTATAATTCAGGTTTTAGAGAGAATTATTCATTCATGTTTCCTTGAATTTGGGGGTTTCTTGGAGAAACATATTACTCTTGTAGAGTTCACATATAATAATATATTTTAGGCTACCATTGAGATGAATAATTATGAATTCTTATACGGTAGGCTATTTCGCTCACCTTTATGTGAGATAGAGGAAGGGGAAGAAGATATACTTGGACCATGCCTCATCCAGGAGACTATAATGTAGGTCCAACTGATTAGAAAGTGCATGTTGACAGTTTAGTCTAGATAGTAATCATATTCCAATAGCCACTGACAACCTCTTGAGTTTGAGGTAGGTGATTGAGTTTTCTTGTGAGTCTCAATAAGGTTTGGGAATAGAGGTATTCAAAAGCAGGGTAAGCACTAATTGAAGTTTGTTATATCCTTTAAGGTTGTGAAATAGATCAGACCAGTGGATTTCCAGTTGAAACTTCCTTAGATATACCCGTCTATGCATAATGTTTTTCATGTATCTTAGCTTTACCAATAATATCCAAACCCACCACTCGTCTTTCATACTAAAGAGGTTGATTTGGACATAGATTCTTCTTTTAGGGAGTATCAAGTGAATATAGTGGATCATAGTGTGAAGAAACTCGGATGTATGTTATTTTCTTTAGTATGGGTGTTATTAAAGAAAGACCAAGTATAAGATGATACCTAGGAATTAGAAGCTGATATATATTCTCAATGGCCAGAAATATTCACTGATGATTTTGATTTACCCTTATAAGGCCAAATCAGGGATGAGTTTCTTTAATGAGGAGAGGTTGTAACAAGCCCCCTTTTCAATAATGGTTCAAATGAATAGTTTTTCAATATTAATTTCTTACACAAACCTAATATTGAGTTCTAATAATGTCAAGGAGGTCACAAGTGCACCTAGGGATTTTTTAGATCCCAGATCCCTAAAAAGGGAAGAAGGATCTAGGCCACACAGTTTTTCTAAAACCATGAGACCTAGGGTTCAAGGCCATACGACTATTTGCAGACATGGAAAATAGCAATTTTCCAAAGTTTCCACATGGTTAGTCAAACTGTGCACCTAACAGTGTGGTGTTCCCTATAGCAGTAATGAACCAAACACAATTTGTGCACGGTTTAACTAGACTATGTTTCCAAACCATGTGCCTATATATTATGGGGTGAAATTACATCCCCACTCACTTAAACTTAAAACAAATTCTTTATTTCCTCTAGCTCTTTCCAGTATACCATCCTCATTTATCATCCCTAGATCCAACATCCTCCCCAATCTATCCTTAGAGATAACTTCTTATTCTAGTGTCTGATTATCGATCTGTGTTAAGAATTTTATCCTACTTGGTAAGCTCCCATAGTTAATTAACTTCTTTAAGTTTATCTTGCCATCCATTTCACTATTTAGGTGTAGGACCATTTTCCCTGTTTTCAGGGCTTTGGAACATTTCTAAGATCTCTTGAAACCTACTTGAATATGAGGCTGATATAAAGCGAGACATCATCTATGGCCTTGAGGTAGGTGGTCACATATTTTTCCTACTGAGTTTTGATGTTTTATAATTATGCCACTATATCAGACGCCAACTATTGATGAGAATCTCCTTTTAATTGATTTCTTTTTATAAAAATGGCCATATAGTCTTGTTACATTCCAAGTGATTCTTATTGAGTGGTTTAGAGGATGCGTACCTCATCCATGGACACCCCTTGGGCATGCCAAGCAAATTTACCCTTTAATGGTTTGGTTTAATTTCCTGAAATGCCTATAATGATTTAATATTAGCTTTTCAATGATATTTTCCTATAGAATTGAATATTAAAAGGAACACAAAGCACCTATTAGGTTTTTGGACCTCTTGGAATGGGAATTTCCAAAGTTGGAAACTGTAATTTTGTTGATGTCATATCCTATGTGACCCATTGATCTTATAAATGGTTTTACCATGTTTTGGTAAATTTAGTGAGTTAAATTGAATTGGTCACATGGGTTAGATTATGCAAGATGATATTATCACCATTAAATAAATTGAATCAATTGATTTTAATAGAATGATTTCTAATTTTGGTAAGGATATGCCTTTATTTATGATTTTTGAAATGCTCATTATGAATTGTGATGTTTTAATAGAAATTGAACTTGAATAAAGGGACACATGAGTGGTGATGACTCATGTGTGACATTGTAAAAATTAATATTCCTTATATCTCTCTCTCTCTCTATATATATATATATATTATTGATTAATAAGTTGCATGATCGATTTTTTCTCACGCATATATTATAAATGATAACAATATATATTGGTTATATATGATGGTATGGGGTGTTGATCATGATACATAATAATGTTCTCTTAAATGAGTGTTGATTATGACATCTCACACCAGTGATACTATATGGGAGGTGGGATTTAGGCACCATGTACCATTATTAGTGTGTTTACATGAAGGTTTACTCACCACCCAAAGTGTTTTAGCATGATGTCTCTCACTATAGTTAGATTTAGGGAATGTAACCTATTGCATGATCTTTTAGTCTTGTTTAGACTGGTCATGGATGTTTGAGTTATGCCCTGGTCTAGACAACAACAAGTATTCCACGTATATGGACACTTATGTTCGCACGTACTTGGTTTATATTGGAAGATTCAATATATAATTATACCATATATATATATAATTACTACAATATATATAGTGACTATTCATACTTTCTATCTGGCCATGAGATGAAGTAGGTAGACCCTCCAAGAGTCCTTTAGAAACCTGAGAAGACATGTTATTATTTATTCTGCATTTTTATTAATTAATATTTCCAGTGAACTGTTTAGTTTTGAGCACTACTCAGATTTCAAATAGAAACTGTTGGTGGCGGCCTAGGATTTTATCTCACACCTTACTCAGGCTTCCTTTGTTACATGAGAAGATTATATGTATGCAAGTGTTGATAAGGGAAGCAACCTTTTACATATTGCGGATGTGTATTTAGTTTAGATGGTGATTACGAGTAGGGGGGAATGATTTATCTTGTGATTCTTATGATGTTTTTATTATAATTTTTCTTCTGTTGTATTTTATAAAATGCTTGTATCTTCTTATTCCCTTTTTGTATCACAATATTCAATGAATCCATGTATCAGACACTAACTTAGAGGGTTTTGATTATAATTTCAGTTTTTATGTTTATTTACACTTCCATATTTGATTATTAATTATGTATGATTGTTTTATATGATTCCATTACCGTTGTATGTTTACTGTTTATTTCCACTATTCTATTCTAATAAGAGGGTAAAATCTCCCCAATATACCAGCTTGACACCCTCACTACTATTTATCATCCTATGGTGTACATGGAGGCCCCCTTGAGGCCATGTGACCCACTAGCTTGAGGCATGGGTTAAGTGGATCCCATGTTCGGACATTACAACCAGAAATTAGCTATAGTTATTTTTTCTCTAAAAATATGGATGCACTATCTTTATTGGGAGAAATGTGCTATATACATATAATACCAACGTTTTAATTCTATATTTATTAAGAAGGAATTCAACAAGGGAAAAAGAATATAGTTGTAAATTCTTAACGACTATGACTATTCAATCCATTATCACCCCGGAAGTGAAAAAAAGTTGTTGATGCATTAAGTACGAAAGACCCTAATGCGTAGGAAATGATGAGGATTTAATGAGATATATTGATCAAGGAACTGTTATGATTTGACATGGGAATCATAAGGTAATGGACATCATCAATCATATCCCAAATGATTTTTCAACTATCTTTACTAGAGAATATCAATAAATTTCAAAGATAAGATCCTTTGTTATAAATGTGGATAGGGTATGTGAATAATGGTAAGTTTACTAAGTTAAATATTGATCAAGAAGGTGTACTTAAATTTATATAAGGCTATGTGTCCACTCTATCCCAAATATAAATAAAGAACATATTGATGATGTTTATAGATCTACATTCTTTATACATCTCAGAAGAACTAAAATGTATAGGGAACTTCATGATCATTATTGGTTGGATATTATGAAAATGGTGATTTCCAAATATAATGCAATGCGGTTTTTATGTAAGTATGTAAGGAATGAGCAAAAAATTCCTAATGGGGTATTGAAACCACTACCAATACCAACATGGAAGTAGGAAAATATCACTATGGACTTTGTCATTATTCTCTCAAGAACATCCAAAGAAAACAATGTGACATGGGTTATAGTGGATCAACTCACCATGAAAACTCATTTTATCACTTTTCAAGAATATTTATCTCTTGAAAAACATGATTTGAATACTGAGTTGAATTTTACTATGGCCTATCACCCCAAAACTAATGGCCAATATGAAATTACTATTTAGACACTCAAGAATAGGATGAGAACATGATGCATGTAATTTAAAGGTGGATGGGATCAACACTTCCCATTAGTTTTGTTCTTGTATAATAATAGCTTCAACCAGAGTATTCAATGGTTACCCTATGAATCTCTATACGATTAGAAATGTAGAACTCATACTTGATGGGATGAAGTTGGTTAGAGAAAGATCCTTAGACCTGACCTCGTGAAATAGATGACATAAAAGGTTCAAGCTGTCTAAAAACAAATAAAGGTTGGTCAGAGTCAGAAAAAGATCTATGATGAAAACCATCAAAGGGACTTGTAGTTTGATGTTAGTAATAAAGTTTTCATTAAAATATAACTATGGAAGAGAGTCATGTCATTGTTAAGATAGGGAATATTCACCCCAGGTACATTGGTCCCTATGAAACTCTTGATCACACAAGAGTAGTGACCTATTGGCTAGAACCGACACCAAATCTATCTCAAGTTCATGATGTATTCCATGTATCTATCTTAATTAAGTACATAAATGACCCTTAACATGTACTAAATATGGAGGTGGTTCAACTGGAACATGACCTCTCTTATAAGGAGCATATACTGGAGATCTTAGACCTAAGAGACAAGGTTCCACACAACATGACTACCCACCTTGTTAATGTGTTATCGAGGAACCATAAACATGAAGGGGCTACATGGGAACCAAAGGAAATAGTGAAGTAGAAGTACCATCACCTATTATCAACTAAGAGAATGAGTAGAAATTTTAGTAATGCGATTTATTAATGGGGGAAGAATATAACAACCCGTTTTATTTTTAAATTCCATTGTTTCTCAAAGAAAATTTGTGTTTTATTATATTATACACAAAAAACCAAATCTTTTTAATAATGATTGATATATTACTCACAAAGATAAGAAAATATGGATTACTCCAATCCATTAGAATCATTTCCCCCATGAGAAACACTACATTAATGAGACAAAATATTATTAATAAAAATCTTGGAAAATGAAAATATATAACATTGGGGGGAATTTTAGTGAATATTGAATGAAATAATGATGTGGTATTTATAAAGTATAAAGGGAAATGTGAATGTTAGGATTTTACCATTTTAGGATGGTTAGTCAAATATGACCATTGGTTAATATAACCATTTGAAAATTTTACCATTAGAAACTATATCCATTGGTTACAATTTTAACATTATAATTAGTGTTTATAAGTATTAATGATAAAGGATAATTTTTGAAGAGAAGAGAAGCGATGACCTTAAACTATAGATTCATGCTGTATGAATCCCATTTTTCAAAACTTGGGAGGGAGGTGGCATCAATGGGATTCATCCTTGAACAATCCCAAGTTTAGCTTCAAAAAGTGAAGCTTTAATGGCATCAACTATAGGACAAGTTCAAGTTAGTTGAAATTACCACTCGGTCGATGTAATCCGAGCCACCCCATGAATCTATCACCATCACACACCTTAACCTTAGGTCATACACATGTGTTATAAGGGTTTATGAGTATAGGTATTAAGTATATAAAATTTAATTCCTTTTTTAAATTAAATTTTTTATTCAATTATTTCATTTTTAAGAATATTTTTTCTTAATAAAATAAAGGGATAATTGAGAAAAAATTTATTAAATTTTTTTTGAGACACAAATCACACTTTTTAGAAAAGATATAAATTTTTGTAATAAATTATGTTTTTATGGATAATATTTATTTTTACTGAAATACTATATTAAGAACACTTTTTGTAAATATAAATGATCAATGATATTCATTATATCCATGGAAAATTTTAATTGTCATAAATTTGACTATATATTTCCATCACCTATTATTTTAATAAATAAGGATTTTTATATTTAATAGTTAAAATTATAATATTTATATAATTAATATGATAAAATAAACATCATTTTTTAAATCATCACATATAAATTAGGTTAGGGTGAATTTATGATAATTTTCTAAAATACTTAAATTGTTTTGTGAATAGTAAAAATACAATTTTGGGTTTATGGTATGTTTAATGACATTATAATTTTGTCATAATGATTTAATAATTAATTAACCACAATACAAGACCTAAAATATTTTATTTATTAATATTAAGTATTTTAATATATTTTAATCAATTTCTAAACCTATAAATGACTTTCCAAAGTCTGAAATTGAAAATTTGATTTTAAAAACATTACATCGTGAAAACATTAAATTTCCATGAAAAAAGAAGTGATATAAAACGATGCTTTATTATTTTTGGTTAAAATAACCTAAAATATGACCCAAATTTCCAAAAACATGGGATAAAATTATGGGTAAGACAATTGTTTTTATTTTTCCACTACATAGATTTCCATGGAATATATTTGGAAATTATTAAACAAATACACTTGTTTTGCTATAAATAACAACCCATTTCTCCATTTCATTTCATTACCAATCTATCCCCCATGAATTTCTGGTAGTTTTTCTTCCCAATGAGTCCCCCATGGTGTCCTCAATACCCAAGGTTCCATTTCTCAAGATTTAGGATTAACTCTTCAAGGTAATGGAATCATCCATATTTTCGCATAAATTCAAGAAACACATTTTTATGTATATTCTAATTGTTATTTATAATATCTTTTGTTACCCTTTTTGTCATACCCTTATTTACAAGTTATGTTTTATCTATGTTATACTCTAATCCCCTCTCATTTTACTATTTTAAACCATTTTTATACCGATTATGCTGCAGAATTTACTATTCAAAATTTATCTTTTCTCCTTAAGAAATTATCTTTTATTTTATTTGTGTGGATAGATAAAACTTTTTATTTTAAATGGGTTTTAAACTATATGTAAAATTTATTTATTTTATTCTAGTATTTACACAACTGAAACCCACATTCAATTTTAATGGGATAAAAATGAT
This sequence comes from Viscum album, assembly GCA_963277665.1. Classification (NCBI taxonomy): domain Eukaryota; kingdom Viridiplantae; phylum Streptophyta; class Magnoliopsida; order Santalales; family Viscaceae; genus Viscum; species Viscum album. Next base: position 1,331,590,968 of record OY728156.1, read on the forward strand.
TCAATTATCATGTGTTTCAGCAGTTTTGAAACACCACAATTTTGATAAGAAACATGTTCTTTATTCTCCATGGGTTATTAATGAAATGATCGATTATGATCTAAGTCTCTCTTACTTATTAATACATTTAAAGGGTTTTCCTTGATATCACTCTAATGTACTGGGTAAATAATTTAATATCTAGAGATGGAATGTTTTGTGATACCATGGTAAATAACCTTAAATATTTTCATTATGACCCATTGGTTATATTCTTATGAATATATCATTAAAATGTTTTATCCACATCTCCATGTTATGATTCATTTTCTTTTTTGATGATATTCCTCATGTTACATTTATCATTACATAATTATATTCCACATGTTTTTATTGATATTACTTATGATCACATATAAACTATTTCCCCTTCTTATTCACTTACTCGACCTCATGATCACCCCTTTACTTCTATGTATGTTCCCAAGATATGAGATATTGTAATTTTACTTAGTATGAACCCATGAAGAGGTATTTCAAGTGGATTAAAATAATTTTATATTTTTTCATGTATTATGTTTCTTATTTCTTAGAAAATAAACATTAAAAGATCATCTTTTTATACCATGTAATAAAAATATAGGATTTCATACATGTGAAAATAAATAACAAGTATCCCTTTACAAGGATTTATGACCTCGTATACCAATTTAAAAGTGTGATATGGTTCTCAAAGATCAATCTTATTTTTAGAGACTATTTTTTGAGATTTGACGATGATGATATTTTGAATACAACATTCTAATGTCACTATTGGAATTATGAATTCCTAGTGAGGAATTTTGGATTGATTAATATCCTTTAGTGTTCACGGAACCTAGGAAATAGATATTTCATCCATTCTTGTACTAGTTTGCAATCATATTTGTCAATGAAATTATCATTTACTCTACATTATAGGAGGGGAATATAGATAGTTTGAAGATGGTATTAGAATTTCTATTGGAGCCCTAATTTTATGATAATCTCTTGATGTGTCATTTTTTATTCAAGAGGATAAATTTTTAGGGATGTCATATCTAAGCATGGTGTAGTGGTGAACTCAATAACTATTAATGCAATGCTCTATTAGAAACCACCCAAGATTGCATCAAAGATGCATATTTTATAGGATTGTCAGGGTACTGTTATAGTTTTGTGCATGAATTTTCTATGATTATATCCCATTTGATAGTCTTAATATATATTTTGACCAGTGCCCATATGTGTAAATTTCATTAGGGGTGAGTAATGTACATAGTGTTTTGTGATTCATTCAAAGGTGGGATCATATGTGTGTTTAAATAGATGATATTATAGATTTATTATAGTTGTGGTAGTTGAGACCCCTGGAGAAGAAATAAATAACCCATGACTTATAATTGACCTCAATAGTATTTTCCTTAAAGATATGAAGGCACTATCTTTTAGGATAACATTTCATTGACTTCTCAAACCACTATAATATCAGGTACATTTTTACCTAGATAGATATCAACCTGAGATAGAGTACATGGTTAGAGTTCCTATAACACTATAACTTGTAGATGTTTTATACAATAGGGATGGGTAATGTGGTGGTAGTTTCCCTTAGCAGGAAATGTAAGTCTTGCTTAGTAGAGGAGGCATCAGGGTAGTTGGTCTCATTGCAGCTAACCCTAGTAGAGGAGACAATGTTATCATATCTTCCATATGATTTTGGGGACTCCACAACTTCTTCAGCTTATAGTAGAGGATAAATTAGTTGAAGTCTACTATGAAGTTTTGCAGGACTATATATCCTCAGAATATGCACGTGATAGATTTTATAAAGTTAGAGAGCACACTATCTTTTTTTAGATATGGATAGTAGTTCTAGTCATGCTGTGTGAGATGGTTTTGAAGGAGTTTCATTCCTTCCTATTGGTGGTAAATATGGGAGTGTAAAAAATGTACAAAGACTTTTGTAGGAAGTTTTTTGTGGGTTTTAATGAGGTGGATCATTGCTGAGTTTGTTTCTTAGTGCCTCAAAAGTCAACACATAAATTCTAAACATAATTTTCTAGAAGGTCTAACTCAGCCTATTGAGATCCCATAATTAAATTGGGATGAAATATTGATGGATTTTTTAACATGAATTCTATGGATAGTAAGAGGCCACCATTCTATCTAGGTGATAGTGGATTGACTTACCAAGTCAACAAAATTTATTTCTATTCCGGAGAAAGTTTCACTTAAGAGTTTTGGGGGTTTGTATATTTGAGAGATCATCTATATTAATGGGGTATTCATGTCAATCATTCTGACTCTGATGATCATTACACATCATTGTTATAGAGAGGTTTGTAGGGGGGTTATGGGACCTAGTTACGAATAAACAAGAAATTTTACCCCTATAAAGATGGATAGATCGAAAGGAATATAGTATTCATGGAATATATTCTGAGATACTACATTCTAGACTTTATATTGAGATGGTAGGAGCAATTTAAATTAATGGAGTTCACCTATAATAACAACTATCACTCCACTATCGGCATAGAACTATTATAGGTACTGTATGGGAGACCCTAAAGGTCACCTTATATTAGACTAATATTATAGAGATGTCTATTATAGGGAAAAAACCTATGAAAGTGAATATGGATATGTTTCATGTGATATATGAATATATGAGGAAAACCTAGTGTGTACCGAAATCTTACATAGACTAATATTTTAGTCCATTGGGATTAGTGTAGGGAGACCACCTTTTTATGAGATTATCTCATTGATGAGGATTAAAGAGATTTGATGGGGGTAACATGATATCTCATAGGTTGATTTGGACATTCTAAAAACTAAATAGGGTTTTAAAGATCACTAAATTCTTGGTATTACACCCATTGTTGGACTAGGTGCATGACATCTTCCCTATGTAGAAAATGAGGATATACATGCATTAACTGATAATTTTTTTTGATGGGGTTAGTTGGACATTGAGGATGGAGCCCACTTCTTGGAGTACTCCTAGATTATTGAGGATCAGTAGGATAAGAACCTATGAAGGTGGACCATTCTTTTGGTTTGAGTGATTTGGATGTATGAGAGCGTCCAATAGATCTCATTGGAGTGATATATCGATAGGCGATCTTGGTTCCCTCACATTTTTATATTGTTATTTTTAGGGAAAAAGTCATTGAAAGCAAGGAGAACATGAAAACTCCAGCTTTATGAATTTAATAATTTAAATATATATATATATATATATATTTTCCTGGAGTTGGGACCCTTTATCAGGAGTCACAAGAAAGTGAAATTAATATATAAAAAATATTAATAATATTACAGTATGAGCATATGTATTTTTAGGGTAAATATATTCCATTATTTAAAACCTAAAATAGAAAATATGAGACTGTTGTTGTTTTTTGAATATGGGATATAACCTAGGTGACATAATTTTGGTAAGAGTTGAAAGTTTCATGGAAGGAAAACATTGGTTGGTACATTAAAGAAATTAAATGATTGAATTTATTAAATGAAAAACCTATACCTATCCTATGTTAATATGAAATTTCGAAAATATCTATAGTATTACATATAAATATAGGATATTAAAGAGGTTGTTGAGGATATATACCATTATAACTGATGAACACGGGATCAAGTATTAAAGATGAATGAGTTGATGATATTCATATGATGCAGAAAAAATTTAGTAGAATCTTTAATTGCATCACTAGTGAATGTGTTCTTCCCCAAATATAATTCTGTACTCAAGGTAATGATCATTATTTTCTGGATTTCTACCTATGGGTTCTTGATCATTGATCATAAATTAAATATTTTCTTAATTTAATGAATTTCATTATTCATATGATCCAATATTTTAATTTTCATTCTCTAACCAAATCATCTATTTTTATTATTTACATGTTTTAAACCATTTTTTGTTTCCATGATTATAATTATTGGAAACGATTAGAATGAACAATAATAACCTCACTTTTATATTACTCCTCTCTCTCATTGTTGTTATTTTCATTCTTCATTGATGGCCTATGTATTTATAAATTTGATATTTCCAGATGAGTTTGAGCATGATTGAACAACCAGATTCATGATAGATGCATGAAAAACCTTAGTATAATTTGTATGTGTATGGATTGAGAGGAAATGATAGATTCATGATATTTTTTCTAGGTATTGGGACCTTTTTTAGAGATGTTAGGCATGATGGATCATGCTTTGTTGACCGAGATCTTGATTTCCTACCATAAGAGGATGTGAATTGATGATTGGAGGTAGTAAAATTTAATTTTGGTGACATGGGTGATTTAATTTTGAGAATAATGGGTTATTTTCTAGACAAAATGAAGCATCAAGAGTAAATTTGGGATTCTTTGAGAATAACTACTACACAATGTGTCTTCTAGAGGAATATATGATTTGTTTCGTAGTTATACATGGTGTCTAGGGTTATAAACCATGTTAAATATCCCAACCTATGTGGCTAGTACCACATGTATTGTGATATGTCCTAGGTGATCAAGCCATGTGTCAGGAGCACATGAGTAAGACTCTATGTGATAGGAAATGTCATTTCCTTGTATGAACATGCCATTTATAGGGACATGGATGGCTGAATAGTGTCTAGGGAATAACATGCCTAGTTAATTTGGTGATTCCACACACCATGTTCCTCGATAGAAACTTTGTGTATGTTTTATAGACTCGTCTACCTTGTATATCTCATTTTTAAGGACACACATTTGAGCCCATGAGTAGCTCACTTTGAGTAGAATACAACTTCAGATGCGATGATGGCCTCTATTTTGTTATAAGAAATATTATGTAAGGTGATATGACTTGGTCACTCTATCCAGTAATGCTTCGATGATGGAAGTGATTGAGTTTGATCATCAGCGAGATGTCAAGGTTGGTACTTTCCTAAATCACCGGGGAACAAGTTCCCTATTTCATATATATAGGTATATTTGGTATAATACTTCACAATAGAGGGTGCAAGTCCTCCATCTATAGAGTGTTATTCCTCCATCATAAAGCTTCGGTGGGGAGCAGGTCCCCCACGAGAGATATAAATCCCTCAACTATTGAGCGTTGTAGTAAGGAGCAGTCCCTCCACTTCGGTTCTTGTGAGGTTGCATATGGTGCTTTGAATCATATGTCTGGATTTATAGATACAATTATAGACATTTTCCTTATCTAATTATGGATATTGAGATTTTTCTCCTTTTCCACTAGAGTGATAGGCACAAGAGCCTCAACTTAGTTGGTGAGGACTCGCTAGGTGCATCCAAGAGACCCGAGATCAAATAAAAGTGGAGTCATATTTCTAGGTTACTGTAGAAACACTGTAGCAGTCACTATTCGGTACTTTAGCAGCTGAAAGTATTCATCCCTCTGGGCCATCGGTCCACCGGTTTGGTCCTCGGGTCCTGTAAGGCTTTCGGACCACCCAAGGCCTTTGAGCCAGTTGATGCTCAAGGCCTTCGGGCCACCTTAAGGCCTTAGGACCACCCCAGGGCCTTTGGTACACATGTATGCAGGCCCCAGACACACTACATAAAAGGAGAATCCCCATAAGAGGATTCAGAGTAGGTGTACTCAACAGAGCAGAGCCAAATGGATTGTCAGAATGAGAGGATATGACTATGCCATCGGTACCATCATGTGCTTGCATGGGAAGCCTAACCAAACGGTCATGCAAAGGTGTAGAGCTACTATCAGGATGCGGATGCTGGGGAGGGGCAGTTCCTTGTAGATAGTCTGGTTGAATTCCCTAAGACCTTCGGGTCATGTAATCTGCTAAGCCTATGAGCCATGTAATCTCTGAGCCTATGGTCCTTGTAAGGGTTCCCCCTCTTCCCTTGAAATGGTGGTTATCAAAATCAATAAAAATGATGGACACTAGAGTGATAGAATGCTAATATATAATTTTGGGTTTAATTTTCATATTTTAATTATGGGATGAACAGAATGTTTCATTATTTTTATTCCCTCTTTGTTTTTTGGGAATCTAAATGAGTATGTTTATACTCACCCATTCATGGGATTTACCCACACCTATTATCTCTTTTACTGACAAAATACATAATAGTGGTGACTTTGGTGGACCTAGTATTAGTAGATCATAATATTACTTGGAGGTGCTAATCATTTTTAATAGAAAATCTCATAGATTGTTTTCCAAGATCTCTCTCTTTAGTATATCCCTTTGTTGGTTGTTTTCAGGTTGGGAAATCCTTTATCTCTGGTAGGGTGTGTATTTTTACCTTAAATTTTTTTATTACTTTACTACAATGAGGTGTTTTCCAAGAAATTATCATATTCACAATTTACTCTCTAGAGGTTTTAATATTATTATATCTCTAGAATATTTCATGTACTTGGGTGTGTGAATGTGAATAGTTAAATTAGGGAAAGGTTTCCCATTTCATCGAAAAGCCTAATCATCACTTGTTTTTAGTTCCCGGATTATTGGAGATGTGCATGGGGTGTCACTCTAAATTTATTTACAGCCTAGATGGGGCCCAATGGGTCATGTTTTGAAAAAATTCAATAAAATTAATTAAATAATAATATTATCAATACAGATTCAAACAAATACTATGTTTGTAAAAAATTCTTTATCATTTTAATGGTTTATCATAATGCATGTGTTAGTTATATTGTTATTGTAACATCCCAATGTTTTCAAAAAAATAAATTAAAATGCACGAAACTATGTTTTATGTAGATATTTATAAGTATCCTATAAACATAATTTTTCAACTTTTATGTTTTGAATTTCAAGAAACGGTCATCTAGAATTGTATTTAGTAAGTTATTTGTAGTATGCTGAAACCAACTTGATTTTTGGTGAATAGTAACATACCCCTATGAATAGTAATATGACCTTAAGGAATTGTAAACTGTATTATTATTTTATTTTCTTTAGGATTTAAGATAATGGCATTTTGGTTAATTTTTCAATGTGATATAAAAGCTGTTATAGTTTTAAAATTGTGATTTTTTTGAATAAAGTAAAATTTTATTTAAAAATTAAATTAATAAAATTTAGAAAATTATTTTCAAAAAATGGAGTTTATTTTTGAATTCTAAACATTGAAAAATAGTTAGGGTGAATTTTTGGGATGTTTCTAAAAATCTTGAATTTTCGATGAACAGTGAAATATTGTAAAATACATTATATTAAAATTATCAATAAAATACACTATTTACGACATCATAAGTTATTTAAGTCCACTTGGTTCGAACTCACATGACATTATTACTATTTGGGGTCACATTAATTAATACTATTTATTATTTTTAGCAAAAATATTATAATAATGATTAAAATAATGTAAAATACCTCCTCTCCTCCACTATAAATACCGCCCTCATTACCCTCTTCCTCCAACACCTCTCAAGCTTTGATACTTTCCTATGTTCTACAAAATAATCCTCCCAAGGCTCTTCCCCACGTCCTAGTGCATCTGGTCTGACGAAAAGGCCAAAAACAAATGCCTTAAGGAGGATCTCAAGGAGAAAAGATCCAGAGGTAAACATCCTCTTTTGTTTTCTTTCTTTTCTTTTCATTTTATTTTATATTATTCTTATTTCCTCACCTACCCTTATACAAGAGGCATGGAAGATATAATATATTACAAATTATGGATTTAATCATTTTTATGGAATAATCACTATTATATTTCTTCTCCTCTCCCACTTATTCAAGAAATTAAAACAGTATCTGTGATGTGTCGAATTACCCACATCATGGATGATGTGATTTAAATTTCTTTTAATTAATTTAAGATAGGTCTTGGAAACATTTTTATGGATGAAAAAGATTATTATTCATGAATTATATCTTATATAATGTTCTATAATCCTTTTATACACATGTTATTAATTTATAAAACAAATGAGTTCTTTAAGATTGAAGAATCGCCAAAATGACCTAAAAAAATATCAATAATGTTTTAACTTATGAATCATCCACATGTTAGAATTCAAAATGAAAAAGGGTATAATTTAGGGTTATGTAAATATTTAAATTACACTCCATTACAATTCCGGAGTTTCCCTTCCAATGGAAATGAATATCCATCATGAACCGATCATGGAAATCATTTAAAGAACGCACCCAAAAGAATGGAAGGAATAAAATAATAATAATAATTAAAGGGTGAGATGATGTAATAAAATGGTCATATAAGATATTATAAATATTAATATTCTTATATAAGATATTTATAACACTCTTTTAACCATTATATATGAGGTTTAAATGAGTTTGATGTAAGAAAAAGTCGAGGTAAGGGAATTATTAACCCAATTTCTATTCTTTGGGTTAACCTTCTACTACATTATTTATGTGGTATTAAAATTGTTTGTGTGATGAATTAAGATTATATTATGTTTAATTATGTGTATTTATAGTGTATATACATATTTCATCCACTCTATTACATCTCAATTCAATTATATGAATTTTTGTAAGGGGTTTCTCTTTTAAATTTCTCTTTAAAAATTTTGCTTTAGAAAATTCAAAAAAAAAATGTTTTTCTACAATTATTAATGTTGTATGATTCTGTTCTGGTTCTTGGGAATTGTTTTTGAGTAAGGTGAGGACCTATATCTCCTTCCAATGCATTGGGTATGTGTATGTTGGAGTTCGGTTGTAGGGTTACTCCAAGTGTAACCACGATGGTTACACAAATTGTAAGGTAGCCATGTGGGTTACTAATTATAAGGTAGCCGAAAGGGTTACAAGATTATATAAGTAATGACCCAAGATAAATTTATGATTTTACTTTTGTTCTTATGTTTTTTAGAGATCATGGGGAAATATCATGTTTCACAAAGTAAGTATATATGGGTGAAAATTATGTGTTTTGAAAATGATTTCATATTTTACAAATATTTATGGACTAATATGTTCTTTCCATATTTTCATATCCCTTACTGATATTTTTGTGATCATACCAAGTTTTTAAATGATTTTCACAGTTTATAAGGATGTGTAAGAAAAATAAGGAATCCAAGTTAAATGATTGAATAATTTTCACGAAAATCATGTTATATTTGAAAAGTCTTATTTTTTTGGAAGAAACGAATAATGTTTTATTGTATCAAATCTGTATTAATGTGTAATGTTTGGATTGTATTATGTCCCAATTCTCTAAAAACATAAACTTGATGATATACTCAATGTTAAAGGAAGATATTTCTTGAATAAATTCAAGACTATGTAATATAATAAATCCGGGTCCTTATAGTTGGTATTAGAGGATAGTGTTGATAAATTTAGGGGTTAGGATAATTTTAATAGAATACCATAAATTATTATTACTACATGATTAATGTAAAAAGATATATAATTTAAATATTACCATTTTTCTTTCACTAAGATATGTTTGTTCATAATGGTTGTCCGCAGAAGAAATATGGAATCTAAAGAGGAGAGGCTCCGATGGAACGATATCCTTCTAAATCTGCAGCCCAAAATGGTAGAGATTGGAACTAAGCCGTTTGTGATAGTAATGGATCGGATGATGCATGAAATAAATGGTGGTGGAATCCATGAAAGAGAAAAACCATAAGTACCACAACGAAACATTACAATTGTGGTACATTTTATGAGACAACACCCTCTTGCTTTCAATGGATCTTCTGACCCAATAGTGGATAAAGGATGGATTATAGCCCTTGAGAAGATATTTTATGTAATGGGTTGTTTAGATAATTAAAAGGCAAGTCTTTCCATTTATCATTTTGAAGGTTAAGCTGATCAAAGGTGGTCAATGGTAAAGAATACCAAGGATAGAGAAGATATTTTTTCTTTATAGTGAGATGAATTTAAAAGTCTTTTCATTTAAAAATATTTTCCTAAGGTGGTGCGACATAGGATAGTGAATAAATTCATTGAGTTGAAGAAAAATGAAGAGGATTCATTGGCCGTGTATAAAGAGAACTTCACATGAACGAAAAGGTATGCTTCAAATGTTATTCTGGATATTGATAGAAAAATCAACCACTTTTACTCAGGACTGAATCCAAGGTATCGAAGGGCGTTCACCTCTCATGAATTCAGAAGTTATGATTAACTAGTCCGATTTGCTGAGAGGGTAGAGATGGAGTTTTCTAATGATCACATTTATTTTTAAAATAAGGATAAGAAGAGTTCCATATGGGAAGCAATGGGTAAGAATCAACCAAAAAAATCTGTGGGTAGGAAAATCCAGTTTCTATTTTGGGAAATGTGTGGAAAAAACCCCCCTAGGTAATGACTTAACAAAACAGGGAAGTGTTTTCGATGTGGTATGTTTGGACATATGGCTTGAGGTTTTAATGAAAATGATATTAAGACTAATCATGAAAAGAAAACTGTAAAGTGTTTTAAATTTAGCGAGATGAGTCATTATTCAAATGCCTACCCAAAGTGAGATCTGAATGATGCTAAGAATCTAAAATACAAGAAGAAAGGTGCAGTGAGATCATTTGGGACTACATATGTAGACATCAGACCATCCAATGAAGTTGTATCCGGTATTTTGTTTGTTTAATTGGATTTTTCTAAAGTTTTGTTCGATATGGGGTCTACTCATTCCTTAATTTTAGATGAATTTTCTAGTAAATTGGAAATATCACCTCAATAAATGACACCAGAACTTATTGTTAAAACAAAATGGGGAAATATTATAACAAAGAGGAATTATAAAAATCATTATATTATGGTCTGTGGAAATAATTTACCTGCAATCCTTTTTGTTTTAACCTTATTCGAGTTTGATGTTATTTTGGGAATGAATTTGATTTCTCTTTATCATGCTAATATTAATTTTAGAGCTCAAGAAGTTGTTTTTTATAAAGGGTGTATGTTTTTATACAATAAAAAACCCATAAAATTGATAACATATTAGGAATCTAAGAAACCATTGAAAGATGGAAATGAAAGTTATCTTTCTTATATTGTTGAAAACAAGGGAACTGTTCATATTAATGATGCGCTGGTGGTAAATGAATACCTTGATGTTTTTCTTGACGAGTTACCTAGTTTCATACCTGACCGTGAAGTCAAATTCACAATTGAATTAGTTCCTGATGCTAAGCCAATCTCAAAACCACCATATCGTATGGTTCAAATAGAACTTCTTGAATTGAAAAATCAGTTATAGGATTTCCTTGATAAAGGATTCATTTATCCTATCACTTCACCATGGGGTGCTCTTGTTTTTTTCGTCAAAAAGAAATATGGTTCCATCAGACTTTGTATTGATTATCAAGCTTTGAATAACATCACTGTTAAAAAAAATTATCATTTACCTAATATCGATGACTTCTTTGATCAGTTCTAGGGAGCACAGTACTTTTCCAAGATTTACTTGAGATTCGGATACCATCAGCTAAACGTGGAAGAGGATGGAATCCAAAAAAAAAAAATTCATATTAGATATGGGCATTTTGAATTTTTTGTTATGATGTTTGGGTTAAATAATTCACCTGATGTATTCATTAATGTTATGAGTAGAATATTTCATGAGTTCTTGGATAAGTTTGTAGTTGTGTTTATTGATGAAATATTGGTATTTTCTAAAAATAAAGAGGATTATAAAAAACATCTAAGGGGTTTTTTTACAAACCATAATGGAAAATAAACTGTATGGAAAATTCAGAAAGTGTTATTTTTGGTTGCATCAAATTTCTTTTCTTAGGAACATTGTAAATTAGGATGGAATAACAGTTGATCCTACCAAAACAAAAGTGGTTGATGAATGTTCAAGACCCTCAAATGTTACAGAGATTCATAGTTTTCTTGGGTTAATAGGTTATTACCAGTGGTTTGTTAAGTACTTTGCACGGTTATCTAGCCTGATAAAAAAGTCAACACGAAAAGGGGTTAAATTTATTTGGATAGAAGAATGAGATGTTTGTTTTAAGGAATTGAAGAAGAGATTGGTGAATGCCCCAGTTTTGGCCTTGCCTTCTCGAAATGATGACTTTGTCATCATCAATGATACTTAAATGAAGGGATTTGGTTGTGTTATGATGCAGAATGATCAGGTTATTGCTTATGATTTAAGACAACTAAAACCTCATGAGTTAAATTATCCCACACGTGATTTGGAATTGGAAGCTGTGGTTTTTGCATTGAAAATTTGAAAGAATAACTTATAAAGAGCCAAATGTCAAATATATACTGACCATAAAATTCTAAAGTATATATTCACTCAAAAAGATATTAAACATGAGGCAGAGAGGATGGCTTGAACTATTAAAGGATTATGATTTCCCAATCAATTACCATCTGGGAAATGAAAACAAAGTGGCAGATGTATTGAGTCGAAAACAACATGCATCATTAACCATGTTACGTTTGGAACATGACCCCTTGATTAATGATTTGATGAATTATGGTTTAGAATTTGTTGGTATAGGAAATAACTCTTTTTTGTTTCAGGTTTCAGTGCGGTCATCATTGTTATCCAAAATTAAGAAAGTGTAGAAGGAAGACTGTGAGAAATTGAAAAATATATAATTGGTTAAAATGGGTAAGTTTACAGAATTTAATCTTGATTAAGATTGTGTTTTAAGATTTATAAAAAGGCTGGGTGTGGCTTTTGATTCCTAGTTTAAGAAATAATTGGTGTGTGAAGCTCATAGTTCTCCATTTTCTGTTCATCCTTGTAATACTAATATGTACAGAGACTTTCAGGAGTATTATTGGTGGGATGGAATGAAAATGGATATTGCTGATTTTTCTGTGAAATGTTTGACATGTCAACAGGTTAAAGTAGAGTGGCAGTTACAGAATAGTATGCTTCAAATTCTTCCAGTGCCAGATTGTAAATGTGAGAATGTATCCATGGAATTTGTGGTGGGACTACAAAAGAATTATCGATGTTGCAATGCAATTTGAGTTATTTTTGATCGGATGAAAAAATATGCACATTTTCTTTCCATTAAAGATGAAATGTATTTGGATCATCTTTCTAAACTGTACCTTAAAGATATTGTCAGGTTACATGGAGTTCCTCTTTCCATTGTATCTGATCAGGATCCCAGGTTCACTTCTAAATTTTGGAAGTGCCTTCAGAAGTCATTAGCCGAAAAATTAAATTTCAATACAACTTTTGATCCTCAATCAGATGGCCAGTCAGAATGAATGATTCAGACATTGGAGGATATGCTTCGAGCTTGTTAACTGGACTACCGGGGATTTTGGGATCATTATATTTCTTTAGTTGAGTTTTCTTATAATAACAGTTCTTATTCCAGTATAGGCATTGTATGAGAAGAGGTGTAGAACTTAAACTTTTTGGGATGAAGTTGAGAAAATGATGTTGATGGGACCATAATTAGTAGAGGAAGTGGCTGATAAAGTGAAGATGATCCAGCAGTACATGAGGAAAACTCATAGTAGGCAGAAACATTATGAAGACAATGGAAGGAAAGACTTCTCTTTCGAGGTAGGTGACCATGTTTTCCGTAAAATCACTCCTTGGAAAAGTGTGACACGTTTTGTAAGAAAGGAAATCTAAGTATGTGGTTCATAGATCCTTTTGAAATCCAAGAGAAAGTTAGACCAATTGCATATTGAGTATCATTTCCTTTGAGTTTGTCTCAAGTACACAATTTTTTTTTCATGTTTTGATGTTGAGAAAGTATGCTCCAGATTCAACTCATGTTTTGAGCCCAGATGTAGTTCGTCTTGAAGAGAACATTTCTTATGAAGATAAACCAGTTTAGATTCTTGATTGAAAGGAACATGTATTTTAGAATAATGTAATCCACTAGGTATAGGTTTTTTTGAGAAACCACATGGTTAAAGAAGCAACATGGGAGTCTAAAAATGCTATGAGGGAAAGGTACCCTCACTTGTTTAATAAGTAAATAAAATTTAGAGGATATAATTTTCAGAAGGTAGAGATAATGTTACACCCCAAGTTTTTTTTAAAAATAAATTGAAATTAATGAAACATTATTTTAAGTATATATTCATAACTAGCCTTTAAACATAATTTTTCCACTTCTATGTTTTGAATTTCAAGAAACGATCATCTACAATTGTGTTCAGTAAGTTATTTGGAGTCTGATGGAACCAACTTGATTTTTGGTGAATAGTAACATACACGTATGAATAGTAATATGACTCTAATGAATAGTTGATTGTATTATTATTTTATTTTATTAAGGCTTTAAGATAATGACATTTTGGTTAATTTTTCAATGAGATATAAAAGTAGCTACAGTTTTAAAATTGATATTTTTGAATAAAGTATGATTTTATTTAAAAATTAAATTAATAAAATTTTGAAAATTATTTTCAAAAAATGGAGTTCATTTTTGAATTCTACACATCAAAAAATGGTTAGGGTGAATTTTTGGGATTTTTCTGAAGTTCTTGAATTTTCGATGAATAGTGAAATATGGTAAAATACCGTATATTCAAATTATTAGTAAAACACACTATTTATGACATCATAAGTGATGTTAGTCCACTTGGTTTGAACTCATATTCCATTATTACTATTTGGGGCCACATTAATTAAGACTGTTTGTAGTCTGGAGCAAAATTTATTTAATAATGATAAAAATAATGTAAAAATACCTCCTCTCCTCGACTATAAACACCACCCTCATTACCTTCTTTCTCCAACACATTTAAAGCCTTGATCGTTACCTAAGTTCTACCCAATACTCCTCCCAAGGATCTTACCCACGACATAGAGATGTTGGTATCACCAAAAGTCCAAGACCAAAGGCCTAAATAAGGATCTCAAGGAGAAGAGATCAAGAGGTAAACATCCTCCTTTGTTTTCATTCTTTTCTTTTCATTCTCTTTTCTACTATTATTATTTCCTTAGATACCCTTAAACAAGAGGAATGAATGATCCAGTATCTTAAAAATTGTATATTTCATCAAGTTTATGTAATACTCACCATTATATTTCTTCTCCTCTCCCACTTCTTCAATAAATTAAAACACTCTCTGTGATGTGTCGAATTACAGGCATCGTGGAAGTTGTGATTTCATTTTCTTTTACTTCCTTCAAGACTGGTCATAAAACAATTTTTATGGATGAAATATATTATAATTTATATATTATATCTTATATAAGGTTTTGGAATCTCTTTATACATATGTTATTAATTTATAAAACAAATTAGTTCTTTACGATGGAAGAATCACCAAAATGACCTAAATAAATATCAATAATATTTTAACTTATGAATCATCCTCATTTAATAATTCAAAATGATAAATGGTATAATTTATGGTTATTGAAATATGTAAATACCTATCCATTATAATTATGTAGGTTCACTTCCAATCGATAAGAATATCCATTATGAACCGATCATGGAAATCATATAAAGAACACACCCAAAAAAATGTAAGGAACACAATACTAATAATTAAAGTGTGAAATTATGTAATAAAATGGTAATATAGGATATTATAAATATAAATATTTTTCTTTAATATATTAATAACACTATTTTAACCATTATACAAGAGGTTTAAATGAGTTTCAAGTAAGATAAACCCGAGGTAAGGGAATTCTTAACCCAATTTCCATTCTTTAGGTTAACCATCTACTTCATTTTGTATGTAGTATTAAATTTTTTTTGAGATGAATTATTATTAAATTATGTTTAATTATGTGAATTTATAGTGCATATACATATTCCATTCACTCTATTATGTCTCAATTTAATGATATGAATTTTTAAGGATTTTTTCTCTTAAAAGCCTCTTTTAAAAATCTATTTTACAAAATTCAAAAACAATGTTTTTGTGAAATTATTATTGTTGTATGATTATGTTATGGTTCTTGGAAATTTTTTATGATGAAGGGTGGGACATATATCTCCCTCCAATTCATTGGGTATGTGTAATTTGGATGTCAGCCATATGGTAAGTCCAAGTGTAACTACGATGGTTACACAAATTGTAATGTAACCCTGAGGGTTACAAATTATAGGGTAGCCAAAAGGGTTATAGATTATATAAGTAATGTACCAAGATATATTTATGATTATATTTATGTTCTTATGTTTTTGTGGGGATCTTGTGGAAATCTCAAGTTTCAAAAAGTAAGTATATATGGGTGACAATTATGCCTTTTGAAAATGATTTCATATTTTACAAGTATTCATGGACTAATATGTTCTTTCTTTCTTTTCATATACCTTACTAAGATTTTTGTACCCATCCCATGTTTTTAAATTATTTTCACAGGTTATAAGGATGTGTAGGACAAAGAATGAATCTATGTTAAATTATTTAAAAATTGTAATGAAAATCATGTTATATTTGAAAATGTTTATATTTTGGAAGAAACGAATACTATTTTATGGTATCCACTCTGTATTAATGTGTAATTTTATGAATGTATTATGTCACAATTATCTAAATCTACAAACATGAAAATATTATCAATGTAAAAGGAAGTGATTTCTTGACTAAATTCAAGACTATGTAATGTAATAAGGCCATGTACTTATAGTGATAAAATCTTATTCCTAAGATGCATTCAAAACATTATCTCATACCAACAATTATAACCCCAAATATAGTAATATGGAGTTGATAGTTACTTTATTACATTTTTATAAGATACAAGTGGTTATATACAATATTATTAAATATTTTTGTAGTCCTGGGAGACTAGTTACATACATTATTTCTACATTACATTGGAAAATTTAAAAATAGACTATAAACATCATGGAAAATTTCTTATTTCTTTCGGAAATACTTGAATTAATTTAATGATTATTTATTTGTACCCCAACAAAAGGAAAATAAAATAAAGGGTGAGATCATATACCTAGTAACGGGTTATTTACAATAGAATCTAAAATGGATACATAAAGAATAAAAAATATGGTAGAGTTAATAATCAAAAAATGTTCCTTATAATAAATAATATGACCATGGAATATATCAATGAATAATAACAATATAATAATATAATGGGAAATAATAAATCATTTATTCATTATAGAATGCATAATTCTGTATCTCTAAATCTTACTATCATGACCTTGGGTATGAAATTTTCAATAAATTGGAAAGCATACAACATATTCCCAAATAAAAATTAAGGGATGCCTAAAAGTTTTCCACATGATACATACCCAATGCATTGAGGGTATATGTAATTATAGGAACCATATTTCACTAAACATGTCTAATGAATTCCTTATATATTTAATAAACAATATAATACATAATTAGTATACTTTTTTAATCAACAAATATCCATATTGAATCAAGCATATAGACTGCCAATATTCCCCAAATCAATATAATAACATTCATTGTAATATTCCTTCAACAAATAATTCTATATATAATAATTGGAAAAGGGGTAAGATAATATAGATATGGTTTTGAATATGTCGATGGTACTAGATAACATGGTAATTAAGTATAATAATCATGTTAAAAGAAATATGGACAATGATAGAGAACATAACTTCAAGAAAATGTATGAATTGAGAAAAATCCTTATAAAAATAATAGGTTGAAAACAATAAGTTAATAAGGGATGAAAGGAGACCATAAAATATTTATAAGTGAATTTTTGGTTATAAAGGTACATATTTTCATAAATAGAGATAAAAAGGGAAGTGAAACTCTGAAAGGAACTTTCTTAAAGCATATGTAACATAGTTTCAAGATAAAGTTAAATGTTACTTCAAAAAATAATTTCATGTGATGTTAAGAATAATTTTAATTTTTTTAAATAAATTTACAATAGTGGAATATTGATAATAAAATATTCTTAAGTATGAAAATTTGGAGTTTAAGATAAAAATATACATAATAGAAATGAAATCCATTTTCAAAATGATAAAGAAAATAATATCCTTTTTAATTAGTATAAAATTAAAAATTAATTGAATTATGAGAATATATATTAATTTGTAAAAAATAGATTTTTAAGGGAATATAAATAATAAAAATGGTTATGGAATTGGGAAAATATTTTTATGTGAAAAACATTGAAAAGAGATTCTTTTTCACACATGTATAAGGAAAGTAAAAAATCAATTATATAGAAAATGTTAAAAAGATTCCTTTTAAAATTTTGAATCAAAATTAAAAGTTAAAAAAAAATGAATGTAAAAAATAATTGAATTGTATAAATGAACATTATTTAGGCAAAATAATGAATATGTATATGAAATATAAATTTTTAGAATGGAAAACAAGTGTGATTAGAAAAGAAACCCTTAATAATTTGGAAACTTTTGAATCAAAATATCTTGAAAGAGAGAAATTGAGATGGATTTTTTAATCCCTTTAATTGAATGATAAATTTGATAAAAATATATCCATGGGTATTATCTACACTAAAATAATGAAAACAAGTGAAGAATATGAAGCATATTCCAATGAATGTAATATTGAGATGAGAAACCCTTATATTTACTTCTAAATTTCACAGAAGTGATTTAACATCATGCATAATAAACATAAATTTATTAATAAAATATTTTATAACCTTATAATATATATTATATTTTATACACTTTGATTATAATAATTCATTACTCTTATATTTGTTAATTATTTTCGGTTTTCATCATCACATGTTAGTAATTTTTATTTTTTCATACAAGTAACTCAATGGTGATGTAAAACCTTATTTTTTAATAAGAATTTAATAATTACTATATTAATCAAGATAATGGAATCATTTTATTAAATTATTTATGAATTAAAATTTTCATTTGATGTAAGTCATGGGTATGGTTTATGATAATGGAATCCATGAAGAGTTTGTTTCAGTAATTTTTAGAGAATAATAGGTGGTGTCTTAATAATGATTTATATATTAATATTACCATTCCTAAACCAAAAACAATTATTTTAATACTAATATCATGCTTATTCACTAAATAAATTTATGTAACTATCCATGTATTATTATTATGAGAAACAAAATATTTCGTTCATGGTGGCGATAGTCTGTATATAACATGAGTGACAGTTTCCTTTTTCGAATAGATATGAGGAAGATATAAAATAGTTATTACATTAACATAATATCATTTAATTATAGTAATTATAATAATGTAATTATGTTATTATTGGTATAATAAATTATTAGGAGGTTAAAGAATAAATAAACGAGAAAAAAATCAGTCAATATAATTTCTTTCTTGGATATCCACTTTTTGAAGACTCCTTAAGATTTATTCGATTACTCTATAGAACATGAGAAAGTGTGCTGGGGATATTTTTTGGAATATATTGGGAAAAATAATGTGAATAAGTTGTGAGAATAAGTGGGGTGGAAAAGGGATCCTTTTATAAGCGAGAGGGGTGCCATTTTTTTAAATACTCATTACTTTTTATTAAATACATATCACTTTATAAGGGAAGTGGCTCCAAAAGTGAAAAATAATAGAAAGGGGATGATTTTTTGTTAATATAATACTCAACCACACAAAGAATGGAAAATTTTGAGATATTTTAATCCTTTTACCCATATTTTTTCTTTCTACCCTAATTTACCTTATCATGTTAACTCATTTTTAACTATAGTAACTTATTTTTATGCCTAAAAATAAAACTGAAATTATAAAATAATTTGTACATGATGATTTTAACGATGAAAATTAAAATTTTAATATTTTTAACTAATGTTTTTTCAATGTTTAAATAATAGAGGTGATAAAAATTAATTTTAATATGATTAAGCATAATGTAATAAAAATTGTTTTGAGAAAAATACTTTTTTAATCTTAAAAATTAATTTACTCAAAAAACATGTATAATAGTGTTTCCAATGTTATTTATTATTTTATTATTAATAAAATAATAATTTTATGATTTTCAATGATATAAAAATATGAATGGATCATTGTGAGTACTTAATTAAAGGAAAATGAACAAAATAGTTTTTATTAGAATAAAATATGTGTTATGTTCTAAAATGTCAAACAATGATTTTTAAATTCAAAAAAATATTTTTACCTGCATAATTTTACATACATAAATATTTTTTGGATTATATAATAGTTTCATATGATTTTAATTCATGATTATATAACGACGATGTCATAAAATCCATGGTATTGTGAAAACTGTATTTTTACTATTCACCAAAAAATTAACATTTTATGAAAATTCCCAAAACAACCCTAAATTAATTTTGGAATAATGAATCCAAAAATGATATCCATATAATCAAATTAAAACTATTAAATTTATAAATCTTTCTTTTAAACATATTCATGTATTAAATAATTTCTATTTTCTTATGAATAGAAATTTTCATTGTCCTATAGTTTCGGGATATAGTGTCTACCTGATAGAGTATAATATATTTTTTTATAGTGGAATTTGGTCAAGAAAGATGATCCTTCTATATACTAGTATTATATTAATACTTAATCATTAATCCTTTTAAAATATTCCATTATACTGGACTGCTACCTTCCTCTTTTAGACTTGTTAATGAATTCATGTGGTCAAACAAAACATTTGAAAACATATTTTTGGCCAAGAGAAAAATGTAGAAATTTTTTATTCCATCAATTTCACTCTATGTATCCACATTCATAGCTTTATCAATCCAAAAACATCAATCTAATATCCATGAATATCCATAAATAGTGTAGAGTGATTCACATAGGTTTTGTGGTGATTTGATCTTGTATTAATGGGGGTAACCTTCTTCATCAATAATCCAGAATACTCCAGATATGAATTGATCACTTTTTCTTCTTATTTTTGAAATCATATTCTTGAAAATTTTGATATTTTCTCCTTGTTATCATAGATTATCTACTTATGTTCTCATCTTCCAGAATTCATCACTTCCCTCTATGTTAATTTCAATAAGTGTATCAAGTCTTTTCATACTTTAGATAATTTTATCTGGAAGAAAACATTAAATATAATAAAAGATTATATAAATTTGGAATTTAATCCCACATTGACCAAGATATAGTATAATCATTCTTTCATATTGAGTGTTGACATAGGTTTCACATTGGAGTGAATTATCTTACAAAGATAGTTTAAAAACCAGGTTCATCTAATGTAAAACTCAACAGTGACGTAATTATTTATATATGAGAACTGGATTATCATTTTAATATCACACAATGACAGTCTAATACGGTGTAGTCTATATCCCATCAAGTTTCATTATGATAAAGTCCTAGATATGATTCTTTCCACAATTAATTTTTTAAACACTATTTGTGTTGGTTTTCTATTAATGAATGATGTTATGTTGGAATTTTTATCAACATGGGACTACATTGACTTGAGAAATTAGTGAATTTTGATTTTTTTTCAACCCAAAATACAGTTGAGATGATAATGAATAATTTTATTTCATCGGTAAATTAGTGTATTTATTTTTTTTCCAATGGAGAAGTGAACTTATTTTTAGAATTTTTCCAAAATTGGTGTTATTCTGAATGAAATTATAGAAAAGAAGATAAAGTTGGTACATAAGTGGTTTCATATTGTATTTATAGATCTTCTTCTAAAAGGGGATCCAGATTTGTTCTAGAAATATAAAAGGATGATTGGGTCTTGAATATTTGGACTTTGTATATATTGGAAGAAAAACTAGCTATTCCAAAGGAGGACATTCTTGAATAAGGACTTGAGAAAGTCTTGGATGATTATATTAAAGGATTATAACTGTATTATTTTTAGATTATTTAGTAATGATACATAAGAATAATAATTGGATCCATGGAATAATTTTTTTTTTCTAAAATTCATATGAAATAATAACTCATCTAATTATATTTAAATTTATATATGATATGTGGTAGTAGTTTAAAAGAGGTTTGGAGAATACATGAACGAAATTTGGAATAAATATGGATTTTAATAGGATTAAATAGATGTTTCCTATGTCTATGTGAGATTATAACACTTTTAAATAATATATATATGGTGAATCCTTATCTCAAGAAATATATATAATTAATATGGTCTTTGAAATCCTTGTAATGTTAACTTAGAACGGAGGTAGTGATGTCGGATAAAAATACATCATGACTTAATCACCATTCAGTGAAACCAATATCTAAATAAGGTGATAATGATTATCCTTATGTATGAAATACTCACATTTTTTTGTGAACAATATGGAATTACAGATGGTTGTATCATGTTGGAATAATTATAATATTTTGAGAGATGCATATTAATACAGAGAATCTCACATGTGATTAAATACAGGGGCCCAATTTATGTGATTTTAATCCAAATTCCATGTTAATATTTATAGGATTAATTTGAAAAAATTTAAAAAAATCCTCATGGAAAATAATAAGGTAATTTCTTGGAAGTTATTTATGGAATAATTAAATGGAGGATATTATGGAAATAATATTTGGATGATTTTTCCATATTTATGGTATTAAAGGGGTGAGATTTGTGGATATGGTGGTTATTATATATCACACTATAAGTAAATGTCTCATGCTATTATAGTAGTGTATAAGTAATAAAACTGATCCCAACATGTTTCATCATGGAAATTAATTCAATCCATTGGAGAAAAGATATATAATTTTAGTACTTTAATGGAGAGGAATCTTATGTAATGATGGAGATGACATTTATGCAACACAATAGTCAAAGAAGGCTCCAAAATATTTCTTCATGATTAATTTTATCGTGTGAAATACAAGAAATCTAGTGGTTTTTGATTATACAATACAAAAGTGTAGTGTCATGTTGTGGAAGTTTTTGAGGAGGTAGATGTTCAGGTTTGAGGAGAATGAATATCACACCACGATGTTAATGTTTATACTAGGAATAATTTTAGTCAATAGGTTTCTATATTTCAAATATTCCATATTATAGGAATGAAATTTGGAATTTTAACAAGTGAATTTTCATCAAATTTAAAGAACAATATCAGATTAATTTTAATATAATACTCAAGGATAATTAAAGATATTTTTTGAGAGAAGTGTAGAGAATTATTATGGAATTGAGAAAAATAAAATCTATAAAACTTAGTTATGGAGATATCTATATGTATAAATAATAGATAAAGATTCTAGGTATAAGAGAGAGAATTATTTATATATATGGTACCCTGAGAGAGTAATTATAGAATATAAATGAAGAAGATAAAAGAAAAATTTTCATCTATTGAATATCTTTACATAGAAGAGAGGAAGAGTTTCTATAAAATATCCTGGAAGGTGAAGTTGTAATAATATCAATATTCACATATTTATTATGAATAAATGTAGTGATATCAAGATCATTGATCACCTTTCTACACTAATTGCATCATAAATCAATATTATATTTTTCTTAAATTGTATTTAACGATAATGATTTATTTCTTTCTTAAGAAATGGTAATTGAGAGAGGAGTGAGGAAGCGGGACGTGGGTGGTGGTTCACCACCCCAATATCATTATATATAGAGTGACCTATATATTAGTGTTTTCTATACTAAACTCACCATTGAAATGGATTTAGAGTATTTTGGTACTTGGGAACACTATCATTGTATTCTTTTTGTATTATCTTAGTGTGTATGAATAAAATAAAATTCTTATGTCTTGTGTGCATGATTTTATTACTTACAGAAATAAAAAAATCTCTATGTGTGGGATATGTAATCATTTATCTAATTGAAGTAAGTAATATACTATTAAAATAAAAACATTATCATTATTTAAAAAAATTTATGGTTAATCTTACCATCATTTATGAAGTGGTTATGTAGGGTAGTGAGAGTTTGAGGATCATGTGTTTAAATTGGAACAAGTAATATTCCCAAATTTACCCCATATCAATATATCCATCACTAAAAATCATTTAAGGCTATAAAAACTAATATAAGTAAATTGGGTTTTCTTTTATATTTTTTTCCATAATGGACCAAATTGATTTTAGGTATGTTTTATTCTATCCATAAAATAATTCCAAAAAATGGAAAAATGAATGAATTTGAAGAAGGAACGAAAATCAAATGGAATTACATATAATGTAAAATTTATCCATGATTTTGTGATTTTGGTGAATGATTCTAATAGATTTATAAAATAAGGTATACATTATTTTTATTTTCAATCGGTTGATTCTTTTATTGATGTTGTGGAATTAATAGATGAAATTGATTTCCCAGATGATTTTGTATCTACTAATGATATTGAGATGTCAATAAATAAAATGGAAAATGTTTTTCAATTATTAGAGGAGATATAATTCGAATATAATAAGAGATAAAAAAGTTAAATCTGGTGACTAATGAACATTATATACATGTTGCGGTACTAAATATTGAGATATAAAAGTTAAAAATGCTGAATAAAATATTTTTTAAAGTGAAGGGTTGGTCTATTATAGTTTATATCCTAGAAAATTTGGGAATTAATACTATTTAATGTAAGATCTTTATTCCTATAGTACATTAGGTCATGTAAGGGTTCCCGCTTAAATTATTTAAAATGTGGGTTTATCAGGATAATAAAAAATCTAAGGCCTTCAATATAGAGTCTAAGAAAAAATAATGACTCTTGGGATGATGATTTGAATGTTATTTAATCAAAATTAGATAATATTAAAGTTGGTTCCAAGTAGAAGGGACTTGAATCAAAAGAAATTAAAAATTTAAAGTCCTTGAAGGATGAAATTTCTATAAACATGGCATGATTGGTTGAGGAGAATCAATGGATAAAACTAGATAAGTTGAGCCTTAATGATTATATTATTTGGATAAACCCTAAGATGAAAGAAAAAAATAAGAATAATGGTTAAAATTTGTTATTAAATAGATAATAAAATGTTAAATGGGATGTTAATAAATTAATGCATACAATCCAAACTTTAAGCAAGAAGAAAAAAGGTCCAACAACATGAAGAGGAGCAGACTGTTATTAGGAAACAAGTGGAACAACTAAATTCCATGAGTAAACCTATTGTAAAATATTTATAAATTTTTTTATTTTATTTTCCCATGGTATGTGACAGTGAAATATAGATAAATTACACAAAATAATTATAGATTCTTGATAAAATCATAATGGAATAAAGGTTTCATTCCAGAAAAAACTCAGTCGTGGATATGATGGAGTCCCTCTAAAGTTTGAGATGAATAATACCCTATGTGTTCATAATTAAATGTAAAATTTAATATATAATTAAAAATTAAAATAATTTTAACAACCCATGTAATGATATAATACATTATTCTCGAATTTATTAATATGAATTAGATAACTATATAAGTTAAAAAATATTTTTATTTTTTTAATAAAAAAGGAATTAGTTTTAAGTAAAATATTTTCCTATATGGTTTTATTTATAAGTTAATTTTATAAATTTATATTTTTAATTTTATAAAATAAATATAAAATTTTAATTTATCATATAAAAATTTAATTTAGGTGAAATTTTTGGATTTTTTGGAAAATAATGATTTTTCAGTGAATCGTAAAAAATATCAATTTTTTGTTAAAGTCCTTTATTTTTTATAAATTAAGTAATTTAAAAGTGTAAAGAAGTTTGGAATAAGTTTTAAATTAACACAATTATTATTTAGTTATATTTAACCCACTTAATTATTTTTCAATCAACTTTATTTTGGTTTTTGTTATAAGTTTGTTTTTTGATTTAGAAACAAGGTTTTTTTTTTCTAAAATCCATTATAAAAT
Source organism: Viscum album (assembly GCA_963277665.1). NCBI lineage: Eukaryota > Viridiplantae > Streptophyta > Magnoliopsida > Santalales > Viscaceae > Viscum > Viscum album. The sequence goes on from OY728156.1 coordinate 1,331,616,635, forward strand.
TAATAATGCTTCACCTTTTTAATAAAATAAAATAATCCCTAATATGGATTTTTTTAAATGAAATTTTTATATCATATATCATTAAATATTAATTTAGTTTAAACAAAAATTTTTATTTGTCGTGGTGCTCATATAGATTCATCTTTTGGTAAAAAAAATAAAAATATTAAAAACCCACCGTCCCTTGAAGTATGCAGGATTTAAATCAAAATAAAATTTTCCGATTATTTGAATTAAATTTTAAAAAATATATTCCATATTTTTAATCATAAATAATTATAATTATTATTAAGTAAAAATTAATTTTTTGATCAAAGCGATTAGTGAAATCAATTAAAACTAATTAAAGTGATTATGATAAAAATGAGTTTACCCAATGGTTAAAAATAGAAAATAAGGTGTAAAATAACCCAAAAGATCTCAAAACCAAATTGGATAGACACATTTTTAACTTATATACTATATTATCTATAATTGAACCTTATTGGGGCTTGGTTACTTGAATAAATATGTGTGTAATTCACTCCTTCACAAAATTACAATTGTGCCAATCACCCCTCTTGTAAAAAGCCACCTCCTATCATCCTCTATTCACATATTAAAAACTAATTTGTTTTGAAATAACTAACCAAATCACTTCTAAAATTTCCTCCTATAATCCTAGAATCCTTACTTTGGGTATGAATCTAATCATGAAATTAATTTTGTGCAAACCAAAAGAAGATTCCCAAAGAAGATGTAATATTCATCAATAAGAGTTTTATTTTTCCCCTCCTCCAAACCATTCAATAATTATTATAACATGATGATATAATATCATAGTATATTATATATACTTATATGTTTTTATGTTATGGTTATAACCTATAACCACACTCTCTTCCGACAAATGATTTATGAAATCCTCATTCGTGTATATAACGGTCTACCGTCTCACGAAACAATGTCATTTGTTTTTCCATTACCACATCTCATGGTTGGGAATGATGATGGATATAAAGTTTATATATTATTTTTATAACATAATTATATTTATTTATTAATTATAACATATATGTACTTTTACGTTCAATTCTATAAGGGATACGATAACGTCACTCGTGTGTACGATGGACTACCGCCTCGCAAAGTGATGTAATTCATTTTTCACTAACTCGTTAGATGGAAGGTAATAAGGATAAATATAATAAATATTTGCAATATAAATGAAATATTTATTATATTAATGACATATTTATCATTATTTAAATATAATATATCATTTTATTTTTACCCTTTCAGTCATTGAAAAAATGATAATGTCGTTTAGGGATGTGTGGACTACTCCCTCCTCGAAGTGATGTGATTCCTTTATTCATAAATACATAAAAATAATGATATATGTAAGTATATATAATTAAATAATATGGTATTTATGATATAATTATCATTCTGTAAGGATAAAATGTTACTTACCATCTTTCCATAATGACCAATGAAAATTGGAAACGTTACTCATGCATACGTATGACCTACCGTATCTATGATCACAATTCTAGATATTTTTTCATAACCATATTTCGTGATTGGTTTTAAAGAAATAACTTCTATATAAATATTATCATTATTATATGATTATTTTTCTATATATGTTTAAATAATGACCACTTTGAACATATTAAACCTACCAAATTCATTTTTGACACATAAACCCAACAAGATCAAAACATAAGGCTTAAACTTAAATGAATATTAAATTGTATATAACTAGTTAATAATTAAAATAAAAGTAATAATAATCTTTAAAAAGGTTCTAACTAATGTAAATAATTAACATAAGTTTATTGTTTAGGAATATAAAGAAACACATGACTAGTTAGACTCAAGGTAATGGACTTCATCTCAATTCCCTTTTGTTAAGGAATATCGTGATGTTATAAACCATTATTCTTTTAGAAAGTGTATATACATACCATTTGATATTTTAGACAACTAATTTATCTTTTATGATGGTGGTTAATTTTTTGTTTAATGTTATTCTTTCATGGGTCATATGATTTAAATATTTCCAAAGTGATAATGGACTTTTCTTCTCAATAAATCGTATTTTACTATTTTCCTTGAATCTCTCATTCTATTCTATGTACATTATTTAAAATGATTTCTAAAATGTCTTATTTGGTCCTAAAATACTAGTAAAGTTAATTTTATGACTCTTTTACTTTATTTCAATGTTTTTCAAAAGTAATATTTTTGATATGTTTTAAAAAGAATGTTGGAAACAACTTTTCCTAATTCCATGACTAATATTTTATTTCTAGATTATATTACAAGATTACATGATTTATTAAATTAAAAACACTGTTTATTTTTTGGGAATTTTGGTATTAAAAATGGTTTTTAAAATAAAATAGTATTCTGGTATCTAAAAGATATTTTTCATATTTTTTTAAAATATTTTTTCAAATGATGAAATGCTTAATTCATGTTGTGGTTCTTAGACATTATATATGATGGGTGTGCCCAGATAGTACCCGGTGAACCTATTATTGCTAAAACAATGAGTACACCTAGATAGAACTCCAATGCCTTTGGGTAATTATTATTTTCTCCAGAGAATTATATTTGATATTGGTAACATGGTTATTCCAATTTTTAAGGATTCTTTAAGGGTTCTATAAGATGATTTCCCATTTTACCTATACAAATTTTCTATTCTTGATAATGAGTTTTCATGGAAATAATTTATCTTTAGAAGTTAAAATAAATTATCTTTTTAAAAGAATGATATTTCCCTTTATGGGTAAAATTTTACATTTTCAAGAAAGGGTTTTTATGGGTTTTAATGTTTTCATTGGAATAATGGTTTCCTTCTTTTTATGTACCTTACATAGATTTATTTGACCATCCCATGTTTTTAAAATATTTTAACATGATTTTAAGGATGTCTAAGGTAAAGGAAGAGGACAAGATGAAAGTCGTAAAGTGTTTTACTAAAATAAGAACAAGATTTATTTGAAAAGTTTAATTTTATGGGAAAATTATATATCAATAGAAAGTGTCAAATTCCTAATTTATGGTTTTGTTAAGAATGAGTTATGACAAAATTCTCTAAAACTATAAGCATGAAAATATCCTAAATTGTAATAGAATTAATTCTTGACTTTAGAATTCATGATTATGTAATTTTTAAGGCTATATCCTTACTGTTGGTATCAAAGGTCGATTTAATTACATTTAAATGTTAGGATAATGATAATAACATGAAATTGAAATAGTTTACCTTATGTTATAGTTAAAATGATATAGTATTTGAATATTTCCATATTTCTTTATCTAAAATACATTTATTCCAAATGAGTTTCTACATAGGAAATAAGGAAGATATAGTGGGAAGGAACCGAGTAAAAAATATCCTTCCAAATCAGCATCTCAAGATGGATGGAATTGGAACAGGGTAGTTTTTCCCATGACAGATCATTTGACACAAGATAAAAATAGTGGTGGTATCCATTCTAGAGCGGAACCAAATCTACTGTGAAGGAACATGTCTATAGTGGATCATTTCATGAGGAAAAATCCCCCACATTTTAGTGGAACATCTTACCCTATGGTATCTAAAGGATTGATCAATTCTATAGAGAAGATATTTTAGGTCATGGGATATTTGGAACATCAAAATGAAAATGTTTCCATTTATCATTTTGAAGGTGAATTTTATTGATGGTGGTATTTGGTTAAGAATACCAGAAAGAAAGATGACCATAATTCCATGGAATGAGAAATATTTAAGTATATTTTCTTGAGAAATATTTCCATAACATTGTTTGACTTTAGATGGAATTGTTTTCCTTGAATTAAGGAAAAAATATAATGTTTCTATAGATATATATATAAAGAAAAATTTAGAAGATTGGATAGGTATGGGAAATATTTTATTTGGGAAATTGATATAAAAATTAATAGGTTTTACTTAGGATTGAAACAAATTATACAAATAGATTTTTTCCTATGAGAATTTAAAAGGTATTAAAAGATTTTTTGTTGTGTTGAGAATGTTGAGATAGAGTTTTTCAACTCTTATGTGCCTTTTGATGATGAAATTAAGAAGTGGTCAGGATTGTAGGTGATGGGGAAACATACAACATGGAGATCTGGAGGTAAGAAAATGATTTTTTCATATTGTGGTAAGTGTGGTAAAAAGAACCCTAAAGAATGTCTTATGAAGTTAAAGAACTGTTAACGATGTAGAATGTTTTTCCACATAGCCCATGAATGCAAGAAAAATAATCCTAAAGAGTTAAAGAATGGGGTAACGAAGGACCATACAATGTTAAGATGTCTTAGTTTCAATGAGTTGAGAGTCATTATACTAATGCATGTTTGAAGTTATTTGTACAGGATGAAAATCCTCATGATTGGAAATAAAAAGATATAGCGAGGTCATTTTCCCTTGCTATAGTAGATGTTGAAAAATCAAATGTGGTGGTGATATATATGTTACATTTTTATTCAAATTATTCAAATACCATATTTTACTTTGAATATTCACATTATTTCAATATGATGAATTTGATATTAAATTGGGAAAATCACCACATGAAAGAAAGATTGAGATTTTGGGAAAAACTATATGAGGAAGTATTAAATAAACCATGATTTATAAGAATATTCCTATTATTACCAGTGGGGTGGTTTTTTTGAAAATATTGTTGAACTAGGTATAGTAGAGTTTGATATCATTCTTAGTATGTATTGGCACTTAGTTTATCATGATATGATAGTTTGTTGTGCAATGAAAGATTTTTTCATTGATTTCATGCCTTTAATAACTTGTCATGAAACTGTTAAATAGATTAGAGATGATGATTAAAGTTACCTATATAATATTTTTGAAAATAAATAAACTGTTCCAAATAGTGATGTGACAGTATTAAATTCGTACATGAAAGTATTTCATCATTATTTCCCTTTTATTTTTTTGATCAGGTGGTTGAGTTTAATATTGACTTTGTACTTGATGCTAAGCCTATTTATAAACCCCCTTATTTAATGGATCAAGTGGAATATTTTGAAGTGAAAAAGAAATTTCATGAGTTATTAGATAAAGGTTTTATATGACCTAGTATTTCACCATGGGAAAATCTTGTCTTTTTTGTTAAAAATAAATATGGTTCAATGAGGATTTTCATTTATTATAGATCCTTTAATAACATAACTGTTAATAATATGTATCCATTGACTCGTATTGATGATTTGTTTGATCATCTCTAGAGAGAACATATTTTTCAAAAGTTGAAGTGAGGTTGGGGAACCATCAGTTGAAAGTGAAGGAAGTAAACATTATGAAGACTATGTTTCAAACTAGATATGGGAAATACGAGTTTGTAGTTATTCCATTTTGGTTATTTAATGCACCTTATATATTTATTGACCTTATGAATATAATTTTTTATGAGCCATTGGATAAAATTATGGTTTTTTTATTGATTCAATTTATGTATACTATAAAATTTAGGAGGAACATGAAAGACACCAAAGGATTTTTTTTAGAATTAATAGAAAAGAAACTAAATGGGAAATTTATAAAGTGTGACTTTTGGTTGAAAAAAATTTCATTCCTTGGTCATATTATTTTCTAAAGATAGAGTAACTATTTAACCTGCTAAAAAAAGATATTCAAGAATGGAAAAGTCCCATAAATATCAATTAAATTCTTATTTTTCTTGGATTAGTGGGTTACTACTGGTGGTTTGTTGAAAAATTTTCTTTGTTATCTAGCCTATAGACTAAGTTAACTCAAAATGAGTTAAGTTAATCTAGACAATGGAATGTGATAATTTTTTTTAAGAACTAAAAATAATATTTGTGAATTCCCCAATTTTGGGGTTTCCTTACCGAAATATATAATTTTTCATTTATAATTATTATTCATTGAAAGGACTTCATTGCATATTAATTAAGAATGATTAGGTAATTTATTATGCTTCATGTTAATTGAAACCTCATGAGTTAAATTACGCTATACATAGTTTGGATTGAGTTGATGTGGTGTTTGCTTAAAAAAATTAGAGGCATCACTTGTATGAGGTAAAGTGTAAAATATATAATGATAAAAAATTTTAAAGTATATATCCTATTAAAATAATTGAACATGGGATAGAAAAGATGGCTATAAATGATCAAGTATTATGATTTCATGATTTATTACCATCATCAAAAATCAAACAATATGGCCGATGATTCGATTTAAAAAAGTAATGCTACATTAATAATGTTACATTTGTAAAGTGAAAATTTGTTTACTAATTTGTTGAATTTTGAACTAGAGGTTGTGCATGAAGGGGTATCCTATGTTTTGTTTCAGATTTTAGTACGGTTAAATCTGTTATAAAAATTAAGAGAGATTAGAAAGAGGATCAATCATGGTATGAAATCGTAGAATTCGTTAAGAAGGGTATGTTTCCAAATATTAATATGGATAAAGAAGTTTTTTATGATATTAAAAAAGACTATGTGTGCCTTGTGATTCCTAGTTGAAGAGGGAGTTATTGTGTGAAGCTCATAGTTCTCCATTTTCCTTTCATCAAGGTAGCACCAAGATGTACACATTCTTTTATGAGTATTACTATTGGGATAGAATGAAAATATATATTACTAAATTTATCATGAAATGTTTAAATTTTAATCATTTTAAATAAGAAATAGACTTACCGAATGGGATGCATCAATCTTTTCCCATTCTAGAGTAGGAATTGAAAAATATATCAATGGAGTTCATGGTAGTATTGAAAAATAAATCTCAAGGTAACAGTGCAATTTAGTTTATTATAGATCGATTTACTATACCTGAACATTTATTTCCCATTCAAAATTAAATGTATTTATATTATTTTTTTATAAAGTATATAAAAGATGTTTTTATATTATAAAGAGTGAATCTATTCATTATATCAGACCGAGATCCTAGGTTCACATCCTATTTTTGGAACTGAATTCAGAAGTCATTGGGTAATGAATTAAATTTCAATATAACTTTTCATCCTCAATATGATTGATAGTCTAAATGGATGATTTAGACCATGTAATTTATGATTCCTTCTTTCTCAATGTATCACTAGGGATGTTGGGATCAATATATTTCATTGGTTGAGTATTCTTATAACATTTTTTTTCTTTATAATAAAAAGATGACACAATTTGAGGCATTATATAAAAGAAGGTACCTAACACCCACATTTTTAGATGATGTATGATAAAGGATGTTTATGGAACTAGAGTTGGTAGAGGAAAGGGTAGATAATGTTGAGTTGATTCGATGAAACATGATGACAACTTATAGTAGGTAGGAAAGTTATCTGGATAGTCGGATGAAAGATCTTTCTTTCGAGGTAGGTGATCATGTCTTTCTCAAAGTTTATCCATGGAAAAGTGTGTTGAAATTTGTTAAGAAGGGTAATATGAGTCTATGATTCATTAGACCATATTAGATACTAGATAAATTCAGATCATCTTCCTACTATGTGGCCTTCCCACTGAGTTTATCTCAGGTACATAATGCATTTCATGTTTCAATGTTAAGGAATTATGTGCCAGATTCATCTCAGGTTTTGAGCCCTAAACTCATTCAGTTGGTATATAATTTTTCTTATAAGGAACAACTAGTCCAAATTATTGACTATAGATAGCATGTTTTTCATAATAAGGCGATCCAAATGTTAAGGTTTTATAGATAAGCCATACTATTGAAAATACAACATGGGAATCTAAAAATGCTATGAGGGAAAGATATCCCCAATTTTTTAGTAAGTGAATAAAATGACTTGGATGAAATTTATAAAATATAGGAAGGATGTACCAATGAAAGTAATGATAGAATAAATATTTTTTTTATTTATTAATAGGAATTAGGCAGTTATATTAGTTATAAAAATAATAAGTATCTTTTTTAATAAAAAATGAAATATTTTAAATGAAATATTTTCTTATAAGGTTTAATTTAAAATATTATAATTTGAATTTTATAAAATTAATATGTTTTTAAATCATCATATTTTAATTTAATTTGGTTGAAATATTGTTATTTTTCATAAAATACAGATTTTTCAATGAATAGTGAAAAAATACCAATTTTTGCAAAAAGTCATTTATTTTTAATAAATTAAGTAATTTAAAATTTTAAATAAGTTTTGAATATGTTTTAAATTAACCTAAATATTAGTTATTTATATTTTATCCACTTAATAACTTTTTAATCAACTTTATTTTGTTTTTTAGTATAAATTTTATTTTTTTGGTTTAGAAACAGGTTTTTTCTAAAACCATTTTAAAATACATAATGTTTCAAAATTTTAATTAATTAAAATAATACATAATGGGGAATGTTGTAAATGGAATTTATATATTTTATAATATTAAATATTAATTAATTCTCATAAAATTAATGTAATTAGTCATATATTTAATACAGAATCATCTTTTTGTAAAAAAATACTCTTCTTAAAAACCTACTGTCTTGCCGCATCTATAGGATTTATATTAAATTTAAAATTTATAATTCTATTATATAAATTTAGAAAAATGGATTCCATATTTGGAATAAATTTTTTTTAATTTTTAATAAGTCCAACTTAATTTTGTACCAAAGTGATAAGTGAAAAATATTAAAATTTATTACAATGATTAAGGTAAAAACAAGTGTACTTAGTGGTTAAACATAGAATATAATGTGTAAAAATGAAAAAATAATTGACCAAAACCCATTTTATTTCCATATTTATAACTTATAAATTCTATTCTCGAAAATAGACCAATATTGGGTCTTATTTATATGAATAAAACATGGGTGGAGTTCACTCTTTCAAAAAATTACAAAAGTACCACTCACCCCACTTTTAAATAGCCATGCATCTCCTCCTCTCTTTAAACATTCAAACTAGTTGTTTCAGACAATAACTATATAAGTAACTTCTATTCCCCCAAATATAATCCTCTAAGCCTTAATTTTGGTATAAATTCAACCAGGGAATGCCTTTGGTGAAAACCAAAAAGAGATACCTGAAGAATTGGTAACGTTCATTAATGAGAATTTTATTTTATTTCCTCATACACCACATTAAATTTTTATTATACCTTAATGATATATTAAAATAAGTATTTCTTATATACTAATATGTTTTTATGTTAAGGGTATGACCTACAACTACACACACTTCCATCAAATGGGTTATGAAATCATTATTTGTGTGTACGACAGACTACCGCCATGCGAAATAATGTCATTCTTTTTTCCATTCCAAAATCTCATGATTGAGAATGATGATGGATATAAAGTTCATATATAATATTTATAACACAATTATAACTTTTAATAAATTATACCATATATATCCTTTTATGTTCTCTTTCATAAGGGATACGATAACGTCACTCGTGTGTATGGAGGACTACTACAGCACAAAGTAATGTGATTCATTTTTCACTAACGTGTTACGTGGAAGGTAATAAGTGTAAATATAATAAATATATGTGATATAAATGATTTTTTTGTGATTAATGTAATATTTATAATTCATTAAATATAATATATCATTTTATTTTTACCCATTCACTCATTTAAAAATGATAACGTCATTCGTAGATGTGTTAACTACCGCGTCCTTGAAGCGACGTGAATCCTTTTTTCATCACCAAATATCAACAATGATATATATAAGTATATATAATTAAACAATAAGGCATGTATGTTATAAATATCAATCTTTAAATATAAAATGTTACTTACTATCTTTCCATAATGATTAATGAAAAATGGAAATGTTATTCATGTGTACATAAGACCTACCATCTCCATGATCATAACATTAGTTAATTTTTAATAAAAAAACATCGTGATTAGTTTTAAAGGTATAATATAGGTATCAATATGTTAATTATTTCATTATTATTATTATTATTCTATAGATGTTTAAATAATGAATTCTTTTACCACAGTCAACATACCAAAGTCATTTTTGATACATAAACCGATTCTGATCAAAACATATGACCTAAAATTAATTGAATAAGTAATTTTATATAACTTCTTAATAAGTGAATGAAAAGTATTAATAAAATTGAAAAATGTTCAAAATCATGTAAATAATTAACATAAGTCTATTATTCTGTAATGTAAATACACACTTGACAAGTCAGACTCAAAGTAAGGGACTTCATCTCAATTTCCTTTCATTGTGGAATATCTTATCATTATGAAAATTTATTCTTTTATAAGGTTTATATTTAGACCCATTGACATGTTATATAATGAATTTATCTATTCTTATGATTTTTAATGTTTTATTTAATGTTTTTTTCATGGGGCCAATGATTTAAATATTTTCAATGTGATAAGGTACTTTTCCTTTGAATAAATTACCTTTTAATGTTTTCCTTCAAAATATATCTCTATTTCCTATACATGATTGAAAATTATTTATATAAAAATAAAATATTTTTAATGTTCATTTTATATCTGTTTTACTTCATTTCAAAGGTTTTCAAATTGAATCTTTTTACATGTTTTAAATTGAATAATGATAATTAATTTTCCTCCTACTATGAGTGATATTTAATTTGTTGATTAATTTTTAAGATTTAATGTTTACATAAAAAAAGTTATTTATTTATTTATTTTTTATATTAGATTTTTCAAAATAAAATATTATTTTGTTATCCAAAATTTATTTTCATATGAATATAAAATATTTTTTCAAATGGTGAAATGTTTATTTCTTATTATGGTTTTTGGATATTATATATTATTGGTGTACCCAGATAGTACTAGGTGATCATGTTATATCTTAATTGATGGGTATAACCAGATAATGATCCAATGAATTGAGTAATGATTATATTTTTTATAGAATTATATTGGATGTTTTCCATATGGTTATTCTAATTTGTAAGGTCTATATAAGGGTTCCATGAGATGATATCCCAAGGTATATACATGAATTTTCTATTATTTTTAATGAGTTTTCATGGAATTAATTTATTTTAAAAAGTTAAAATAAATGATATTTTTAATGTAATTGTATTTCCATTTATGGGTAAAATGGTATTTTTTCAAGATAACGGTTTTTATGGGTTTTAATATTTTTCACTAGACCAACTGTTTTCTTCATTTTATATATCTTATTGATATTTTTGTGCTCATCCCACATTTTAAAAAAATTTCTTAGGATTTTAAGGATGGACAAGGGAAAGGAAGATGTAAAGTTGAATGCCATTAATAGTTTTCATGAAAAGGGAACATCATTTATTTTAAAAATATTATATTATTGGGAAAATGGATACCAATGAAAAGTTTCCATGATGTAATTTATGGTTTTTTGTTTATGAGTCATGACCTAATTATATAAAACCAACAACCTAAAAAGATCCTCAAATGTATGAGAATTAATCCATTACTTTAAAACTCATTATTATATAGTTTTTATGGCCAAGTACTTATAAGATGTTACCTATTAGTGGTAAGGAAAAAGGGTGAGTTTTAGGAGAATATATGGAGACATGTGTTTATATTATGTAATGAATATTCATATATATATATATATATTTTTTTATAAATAAACGAAATAAAATTCTTACTATGAATTTTATGAATGTTTTCCAAAGTAGAGTAAACAACTAAAAAACAAAGGCACATATTTTATTCAAAAAATTAATACCATTCTAATTATGATTTTTATATAGGTATATTTAGAAGTTTAGGTAGAATGATTGGATAAAACTAGTGTGTAATAAATGAAAAATATATTCTTTCAATAAATATATTTAATGGGTTGGATGAATAAGATCACTATACAGAATGTAGTTTGAATATGAATTTGAAATATGTTATTAAAAAACTGTTTTTCAAAGGAAATAAAATTTTGAAAAGAATAAGAAGTTAACATCATATTGAAACAAATAAATCTCATGTGAATGTAATTTTTCAAAGAACAGTATGTATTATAAAATATAGATAATTTTTTAGGGATAAAAAACATGTTAAGATTATTTGGAGAAGAAAATTTCAATCATGTATGAGTTGAGAGGTCCCTGATTGAATGATAAATAAAGTAAGAAAATATTATAGTTTAGACAATGAAGAAATAAAAAGTACCATAAAAAATAAACGGATGATTTATTGTATGAATTTTTTTTATCTGTAGACAGATTCCAAATTGAAGGATAAAGGAAATGAGGTGGTCCATAATGACCCACCATCATCCTCAACTTGATAAAATTATAAAATTACACCCCCCATTATATTTAAATGATAAAATTTTTGTTTAAGTGTTTCATTTTTTTGGGGGAGATATATTCCATGGGAAAATTTCATTGAAAAAATATATGTTTTAAAAAGGCATGATCTAAAATCCATGTTTGGTTTTTTAGTAGTGTAAGTGGTGACCTATTCGATTTGGAATCACAATTATATGAGTGAAACATGATGTGTTAAAATAATCACAGTTGGTATCAATGTGTAATGTAAGTGTTGGTTTCAAGAGTATATATTAATAAATTAAATTATTATATTAAAGATGGAAGTTACAATTTTTTAGAGAATAACCAATAAAAATAGACATATATGATTTAATTGATTTTCTTTAATATGTGATATCATCTTAAAAATATAATGATATAAAATGATTTTATAAATGTATTAATCTCACGATAAATGTCAATCCTATATTTAGTGATAGATTTGAGACATTTTGTAGATGTTTTCATATCTATATTCCGAAAGGTGTTATCCCCACCAACCAAGATAAGAAACCAAGATTAAGAATAAAGAAATACGTTTTGTGTTTAGGATGATATTTAAAGAAGAAATATGTTATAAACCACACACTTTATGATTCATTGTTTATTCACTAATGGTTTTTTGAATATGGGATTGATATCATAAGTGGAATTATTTGGTGAAATATTAATGATATTGTTTCTTTAAACTTATGAATTTAGGCGAGAGAAAAAGATAAAAATGGTGTCATTGAGTTAATATATTTATTTCTATAATGAGTTTTGACTCATCTATATTAGAGGTTTTATTTTTGGATCATTGATAAGTTGTAATATCACTCACTAAAAATATTTGGAAATGCTGTTATATTTTTTGGAAAAAAAATTAAATATGAAATTGTGATGAAAAAGTTAAAAAAGAGATGAAAATTATAGGATCCTTGAAATTTATTACAATGGGGAAGTTTATATTCTCACAAAATTAATTAAAGGAATATATTAGTAATGGGGGATAATATTTTTTTGAAAAATACCCATATGCTGTTCAGGGATAAAAGAGGATATTTTTAGGAAAATATAGTTATCAAAGGATTGAGTCTTGTGTTTTTCGACATTAGTAATACAAGAGGACTATGATAATTAATATGGATATATTTACCTTGTTCCTTAAGGTAATTTATTTCTAAATATTCTATAATTCTCACAATTGGTTGAGGATATGATTTGGATTTAATTTCAAAGGAGGAGAAAAAAGTGTACAAAATCAAATGGATTTAAAAGTGGAAACATCATTGATATTATGAGGTACATATCTGGTTACATGATGTTTAGTTGGATCTGGATTCATGATATATTTTCCAATAAATCAAAAGGGGTCAATTTTTATCATTCAATTAAGAATAGATTCCGATGTTGTATTTATTGTCAACTAATAAAGTTGTGTTATAATTTTTATTTACTATGTATTACATCCAATTGAGTAAATGGAGATGCTATATTTGAATTCAACCTAAGTTGTAATGAGAATAAAATTGAATATGGAGTTTTCATTAGTCGAGACATAGAGTTATGGTTGTTTTTTATTATGGAAGTGGAATTATTCTATGAGTTTTTTTGGAAGTGGAGTTATTTTAAAATTAATTCTAGAAGATAAGATAAAGATGGTGAGGAAGTGGGTGTGGTAATTTATTCTTGATGTTGCTTCAGAATAAGTGTTGGAGGTGTTTTGGAAATATAAAATTCTGAATGAGTCATTAATATATAGACTTTACATACTCTGAAAAATAAATGTCAATTTTTTTGGAATTCCTTTTGGAAGAAGGGTTATAGAAGGCCATATAAAGGTAAATTAAATTATTTTAATTTAGTTATATTTAGATTATGTGTTGATGATTTGGAATAATAATTAGTGAAGATATGAAAAAATAATTATCAGAAAAGGCATGTAGAAGAATAATTGTGCTGAGTATCTTGTAATTCATACATTATATATAGGATTAGTTCTGAATTTGTTTTGGGTAGGATGGAATGACATGTAGAATGAATTTGGATATGTGTAATATTAAATAGATGTTTCATATGTCTGCTTGAGATTAACTCACATTTCATAAATTTATGTAAGGTGATGCCAAGTTTACAAAGTGTTACATATCATTAACGTTCTTTTCTAAAATCTATTAAATATTAAGATGTAATAGAGGGTGATAAGTTAGAAGGAAACATATAATTCCTTTGTCACTATGTCGTGAATGTAATCATATCAAAAAAATGCACCATTGACTGAGCACACTAAAAGAGTCAATAAATTCAATATATTAAGTTAATATTCAATTCATTTTATTCCTTGGCATTTACTAATTAAATGAGTTATACAAAATTTTATAATTAAAGTCTCAAGTCATTAGAATATATGAATATTCCTTAGAATGGATAATTTTTTTTATTTAATTGATTTATTTAATTTCTATAATAATTGTTCTGATAACAATGTATCTCTCATTACTTTTGTTTTTTGATAGGAAATGAGATCTACTCTGATTGTGAAGTAAAATTTATATAATTCATTTAATCTATAATACTTTTGATCTAAGACTGGAAATGAAAAAGGGATGATAAGGTCATAAGTATTTTCTATACTTTTTAATAATTTTTTTAGAGTTCGTAAGATGCTATATACATTTTTTTAATACCTCCAAAATTTAATATGACTCTATCTAAGCTTCTTAACACTTTCTACCTAGCTGAAATTAGACTTCGTAAGAATTCTATTGAAGTTTTTAATACTTATAGGAAGTTAAAAAACTTCTAAGAAGTTTGTAGGAATTTTAATATGTTTTAAAGACTTTTCTTTCACTTTTTATGAAATCTCAATGGAATTTTCAATGTTCATGCCTTCATAAAAAAATTAGCTAAAGAAGAATGTTTCAAGGGGAGTTTATAAGGTTCGCCTTTTATTTATTTTAAGGATCTATATTTCCACATTATAATTTATGCATTCTAATAATAATAATTCACATAAATTATAATGAGTATGATCAATAATTATATAATATTTAAAATTTAGTCAAAAATTAGAGGAAAGTTGTAGATTTTGAAGAATATCAAGGTATAATTTTCATATGAGATTCTGATAAAGAATGAAATATTCAAAAATTCAAAAAATAAAGGATATCAAAAGTTTTTAATTGATGATGAAGGGGGATTCAACAAGAATAGAGGAAATATATTGTCTTAGGTTCACATTCTCTCTCTCTTGGTGTGATGTTCCACTGCTCCTTCCAAGTATTTAAATTTTATTTATATATTTTAACTTTCTATAATGTCTTTTTTATTCCCCTTTTTTCACCTTTGTTATCCATAGCATGGAGGGGTAAATACCTCAGATGATTAGGTAAGGGAATAAAATATAATTATAATACTTAAGTTTCATACTATAATAATTAAAATCTCTTTCACCAATTAATCGATTACAATGTTTAGTGGTAGTTTAAATTTTTTTAATGATATAGTGTTTCATTTTCTTCATTTTATGTTGATTTTGGATGATTATAATTTATATCCCTATAATTAGTTTAATATATACATGATTTAATAAACTTGGATGAGGGTTGAAGTTCATTTTTATTATTGGTATGTGTGTGTAGTTAGTGGAACACTCTTGGGTTGTATAGTAAACAAAAAAATAGATTCTGCATTACATAAATAAACTAGAAGTGGTATACTATTTTGGTTTCATAGAGATAATTTGACCCACAAAGGAGGGTAGACCAAATAAATATTAATAAAAATTTAAGACTCACATTATCCCTTAAATTGAGGGTGAGAGGTGAATCTAAAGAAGAACCTATCATTAATAACTTATTAAGAATAAAAGTATATTGTTTGAAGACTATGGTAGCATTATAATTTGTTAACAAACATTAAACCCATCATTTTTCAACATATTTATTTCAGTATCCCTTTTTCATTTCTTTTTTACTTATTCTTGAAATTAAATAATCAAAATCATGCTCTTTTTAATTGTAAAGTGACAACTAATTTGTTCATCCCTTTCTATAGATAACCCTAGGTTTTCATTATACAATATATTAACTTTGTATTTTAATAGATTTTGGAACCATCCAATGACAGGTGTGTCAAAAACATGGAACCATTACTAGTGTGTTGGTGCCAAAATAATAACACTTAAATTGATTGAAAGGATATAATAATTACCAAATCTTGTCTATTTACTTTGAAATAGAGAGAAATTTAATAAAAAACAAAGATAATTAAATGTATAAAATGAGTTTTATAATATTAATTTTTTGTTCAGTGTGAGTAACTAGGGGGGGGGGGTGAATTGACTTCCCAAAAGAATTTCAAATAAAAATAAATATAAATTAAATCCCCCAAAGTAAAATAAATTCACCCAATTAATCGAAATAGAAGTTTAATATAATTTTGATCTTTTAGAATATTCCTTAATGCTTTATTAGTTATCATATAAAATAGTATAAAAATTAATTTTACTTTGAAATAAATTTTCTCAATCAAATATTTATATAAACACTAGTTTAGATTAACTATAAAATTATCCATTTAGATTGTAGCTTCAGAAAAATAAAATTTAAATATTTGTAAATAATGAATAAAAACAAAAACACACGACAAAATAAAACTAGGGGTTCAGTCTCAAGCCAAGACCTAATACCCTCCACTTGGAAATGACCCACTGCCAAGTAGATTATGTAAATATAATCTGATCCAAAACTTCAATTAGGTATTCACATAATGACATTCAAGATATCTAGTCCATTCATGGACCTCATTAATAATAAACATGTTAAGAAAACAAACCCAATCCACACAAGAACCTCTTCCAGAAACACTGTGGGTATACAAAAAATAAGAGAGTGAAGAGAATATCTAATATTATTCAATCCTAAAGAAGGATATAATGTTTGCAAATAAATAAATAAACACAATTTTGTAATATAAAATTAAAAAAAAATTCTGAAATAATATATATAAATGATAGTGATTCTTGGTCTGATGTGATCTATATGTTTGAGTCTTCTTGGTTGTGGCGTGGAGAGAAGCTCGAGATTTTTCTATGAAAATAACAGTTGAATAGGGCAACATAAATCTCTTTATGTTATGACTATAGGAATGATCTAGTTTTTCAGGGTACTCCACTCTTTCATAGATGAAATTTATGTATGTATTTAGTTTCTAAGATATCGTGAAATGGATTTTCTTGTATTCAGAAAGTACTAGTTCTTGATCACACATTCTCTCTATGCCTTATCATTTCAAGAGGGAGAATTATTTTTTCATATCATGCACTACAAGATAAATAGTCCATGTGAAGAATAATTATAATTATCCTATAAATCATCATAATGATCTCTAAAATGGAATTTAATGTTTCCCTTTAATAGTTAAGAATATAATCATAAATAACTCTGCACATTAATTTCATTAATATATCCTTTTAGAGCATTTGATTCAAATTTTATAGAATAGAGATGGTTGATTATGCTGATGGTGACAGGTGTCTGATGATGACTCAATATGGAGGAAGGTCATTTGGTGGTAGGTTATCAAGTAGTGACCCACATTTAGAGGGGACTCATATGATGGTAGATCATGTTGTTTGGTGACTCGAGTTTCGCGGTAACTCATTCCTGATAGTGAATCATGTCCAGTGATGAGTCCTTTCTGGTATAAGGTAATGTATTGTGGTGTCTCATTCTAGATTGTGAGTATTTTGTAATAGTAACACTTTTATGGAAATAGGTAAAGCCTAGTGGTTGGTCAACTAATGGAGAATCATTCTCTGCAATGACTTAGGGTTGATGGTAGGTCATCCCTGATGGTGATTCTTTTCAATAATTATCCAAAATTTCAATATCTTTCCTTATATTATAAAATTATATCATACACCATAAAACTCATTAGAAACATAATTAAAATTATTTATGACCATAATAATAAAGAGGATCCAATAATCTCATTCTTTTGGTGATAAAAAATCATGGAATTTTAGAAAACTTGTATATAATTAACTTTGGCATAAAATAGATGTATTTATGAAATTCATGATATCTTCTTAACAAAATAAAATTCTAATATGAAAGATTTAACATAAAAAATTATTGCTAAATAAAAATATAAATAAGAATGGTATCAGATATATAGTATTCACATACTTATGATATCATATACAAAATAATGGGTAATACACGACATATAAATAGAAATGCCACCAAATAAATAAAAATGCCACAAATATTCTCCCCCTTTTTAGATTATCACAAGGTGAATATAATAAAACAATAAATTCAAAGTAAAAGATTAAGAATAAGAGAGATTATATTAAGACAAATTTTATTATATTACATCCATAAGGAAAAAATACAATGAAGTCCCTATAAAAAATAATGTCTAATCTCAAGCACTCTCATCATGGATATTAGGAATAAGTAGGTTATTTTCCCTCATCAGTGGAAATGGGAATAAAGGTATAGGATAAAGTTTAGGTAATTTCTATATGAACTAATGCATAAGGGTTTATCTCTCAGATAATCATTGGCTAAATATTTTTTACTGCATCCACTATAGAAAAACTAAGAGGCCGAACCTGAGAAGGTAAAGGAGTATTGGGTCTCCGGATAGTAGATGATCTGAAATAATTAGGGGTAGTTGATGGAGGAGATATATGAGTATTCACTGGAATCACCTCATGAGAAACTACTATATTAATAAACACATTTAGTAATGATTTCATGAGATTGATAAAATCCATAATGATGTTCCCTCTATGCTCTATTTTACTAAATAAGAGTTTCTTTTCCTCCGTAAACAATAAAAAAAACGTGTCATATCCTTCAATTGAGTGACATATTCTTTTAAATCTATTGTAACCTATATTAATATAAAGTTCTAATCTAGAAAATGTAATATTGAGTTCCACTCATTCTTAGTGTAAATATGGGCATGATAATATTTAGAAGCCTTGGTTATGGTTTCCCAATCACATATGTCTTCATTAAAATATTACATACCCATCTTATAATCACGATCACTATAATTTATGATCTTCCTCAAAACCTACTTATGAGTAGAAATAAAATCTCCCAAAAATTTATGAAGTTCATCTCTAAAAACTGGCTAAATAAACTCTATATCCAAGGAAGTAGGGGGAGGTGGGGCACTGGAAGTAGAAGATACTAAATATACACTCTCTAGTATCTCCAAAAAAGTATCCAAACTGATATAAAAAGATGTCTCTGTCCACTCCATCACAGATCTTAAGGTCTCTATCTCATTAGATAACCGTATGTTCTCATTATCAACCTCCTTAATATGATGAAACATATTTGAATAGATGTGGAAAAACACTAGCTTAAATAAGTTTATAGAATCCTACTTACTCAGATGAGTGACTAGAGGTCCCATATTCATCATAATTCTACCAAAACTTGAAATAATCCTCTCTCTAAAATACTCTAGGTCAACTTTGGTAATAATATCCAAAGGCACATGTGCAAAAATAGTAGGTAGGGGTGTAGCATCTCTCTCAGAATGATTCATAATAGCCTTTGCTGGCTCATTTTTGTCTAGAATAGATTAGGAATATCTTTGAAGCTCTCATGAAAAATAATTATGTTCAAACATGGATCCCATAGAATTTGTATCATCTCAAACAAGAGAATAATGTTTTCCTTGATTTGGTGGAATTATATCATCATAATCATCATCATCAGAGTTTTAATAGACTAATCCAAGCCTCACATACCCTGAGAATCTATCCCACTTATCAAAAACATGTGAAATCCATCCTAGAAGAAGACATAGCTAAAGGCTCCACATCTACTGGGTCAACCCAAAAGCTAAAGAAACTAGGGGTTTACCCCATAAAAATATTCCCACATCTCATATTTATCAAAATAATCTTCATTAACATCTTGAACAAAATATATTCTCTCCTCAGACTATGTAGAAACTGAAAAACCTGGAGAAAAAAGGGTGTGTCTGAATCATTTCATGATCATTAGGATCATCATGATTAGAACCATAATAACTGTCATCTACATAATCATCTACCTCATCTTTATCCTCTTCACCATTATATTCATCATTTCCATTTTCATCATTTTCATCATCAGATAAATCCATAACTTCCAAATAATATTCATAAGAAGAACTCTTAAACTATTCTTCACCTAAAACCTCAATTTAATCTTCTTAATATCATTAAATTAGAATTATATCTCTATAAGATAGATATATTAGTGTGATAGAAAGAATAAAAGATACCACAAGGCTATTAGGTATGTTAGGGTCACTGCCCTCCTCAACTGAGAACTCATCCTGACCACCCAGTGCAGAAACCTGAATTTCTTCTTTCTCTTAATATGAGAACTCTAGCCCCTCATACATATCTAAGAAAGGTTCTAAAAGAATATTTAGTCTTTAAGGGTGATAAAAAAATTAAAATCATTATAGATTTTATCAACCTCATCAACCCATTTCTTTATCCAAGGGTTCCAATTTACCTTCATTATTTGACATTTTACATTGTTCAAGCTGAAACCTCTACACATCACTTTAGATTATCCATCATCATTAACTTATACTTTGGACTCAATCATGGAAAAGATAAATTTAGTATAGATAAGTGAATTAGACTTGGAATATTTCTAACACATATCCATCATATGCACCATCATATACCTTCAAAATTGATTTTGCCTAATTATTTCATAATGTATATGAGATATACGTCTTGACATAGCATAATAATGAAGTATATTTTTCTAAGTAATAAAATGTGCTGTATAAAAATAAATAGAAATATCAAATCACCATCCAACTAAGTTGTAGAAGGTCCTTTTATTGTTCCATCTCCGGTAAGATCTGCAATGGCATTCTTATACACAAAGGAATCACTATCATTATGAATATACCCTTGATAGTCATTCAAAACACTTTCATTAGGTACTTTAATGCACTTATCCCATTGTTTCTAAGAGAATACTACCTTTTTTAATCTATCATGCTTCAAGTAAAATATTTTTTTTCTCTAAATATAAACACATCATATTGATAAACTAGTGAACCAACCTACGATAGAATGGTGTCTCATTAATCGAGAATGAGTCCATCTATCCCTGTTCATAGTTCACCTTAAGAACCATCAATTTTCTTGACAAAAAACATTTAGAATTTACATCATTCTCAGAAACCATTGTATGATTCATGAGTTTTAGGTTCCACTACTCAACTAAATAATTTTTTATTCTTCTCTAGGATTACTTGATGGTTTCAAATCCTTAGGAGAAAACTCAATAGGTCACTTTACTCTAACTATCACAATGAAGAGAAGGTTTAGTCATGTTATGAAAAAGGATAATGGTTTGGAGATAAAGTTTAGTGAAAAGGCTAAAATGAAAAAAGGCATGATGGAGAGTGTGAATAAAAATTAGATTTGAGATCTAATTTATATCATTAATGGATTTTAAACCAAAAATAAAAATTAAAAATTTAAATTAAAAATATGTAGAATAATTATCCTAGAAATAAAAATTATCAACAAAAGAAAAATTTCAAATGATGGGTCATTTCCAATGGTGGGTCATCCAATAGTGGTTCCTCCATTTATGGGTCATCCAATAGTGGGTGATTTACAATGGTGGGTGATATCCAAAGGTGGGTAATTTCAAATAGTTTGTTATTTCCAACTAGGGTTGTTGGGTAATTTTTAATAGAGGGTATTTTCCAAAGATGGATAATTTTCAATAGTGGGTTCCCAAAATTTAATTTTATCAAACATTTATCATTTGTAAACGAATTTTGAAGTAGTTTAATCACTCACAATTCAATGGATTAGTGCAAATATCTGCAAGCTGATGTTCATCTCCTTTTAATTCAAGAGTTATACCACCCATTTGAAAATGATCTCCCAAAAAGATATTTCTTACATCAATGTGATTTATTCTAGGTAAAAACACATGATTATTGTAAATATTTATTTCAGTTGTGTTTTCACAATTTATAGGGAAATTTCAGAATTGATATCCCCAATCAAGTAGAGTGTGTTTCATCCATAAATTTGAGCACATCAACTATATGAAACTATATATTTAGCTTTAGAAGTAGACAATGAAACATAATTTTTATTCTTACTACACAAAGATACTATAGGCTTTCCCAAAATATGACATGTTCTAGAGGTTCTTTTTATATGTAACTTACAGCCACCAAAATCAGCATCTGACTAAATCCTTAAATAAAATAATTTTCTTATAAGGAAGAATAATCTAAAAGTGGTTGTATACTTGTGGAATTTGAAAATCCTTTTAACAGTAAGTAAATGTGACTCTTTAGGTTTTTTTAAAAAATGAGATCATATATACAGAATAAAAATAACATCAAACCAAAAAAGTAAAGTATTGAAGAATCCTAATCATACCACTGTAACTGGTTTGATCAACTCGATTCCTAGATTCATCATGATTCATCTTAAAGGGGGTACTCATGGGAGATTCACTACTTTTAGTGCTATTGAGACCAAATCATTTTAGAATATATTTGTTTTAATTACATTGATTTACAATAATTCATTATTTATTTTTAAAATTATGAAACTAAAAAATATTTTCATTTCACCCAATAAACTCATTTCAAATTTATTTTTCATCATTTTTGAAAAATCAGTACACAATGAATTTTTGGAAGATCCAAAAACAATACCATCTAAATAAATTTTAAAAACTAAAACATATTTTTAAATTATTTTTAGAAAAAGGTTATGATCAACTATACCTATTTAAAAACCTTACAAAATTAGAAAAGATTTGAGCCTAGAATACGAAGATCTAGGATCCTAATTTAAACAATATAAAACTTTTGATAATGTGAAGAAATAATTTTGAAAATTAGAAATTTGAGAACCCGGGGGTCGTATAACAAGAAAATACCCAACAATATAGCCATTTTATGATGCAATTTTGACATCCATTTTATATTGTTTGAAATCCAAATGTGCTGCATAAGCAAGAAGTATTCTTATGTCTTCAAGTTTAGAAACATGTAGAAAGGTTTACTTATAGTCTATAACCTTTTCTGAACTATACCCTTGTGAAACTGATTTTGACTTATTTCTTACTATAGTTATAGATTCTTTAACCATGTTTATAAACACCCATTTAGTTTCAATAGTAATAGTGTATTTATAAAACAAGATCGACCCTAGTTTCCCTGAGTCTGTGGTTATTTTATTACGTTATCATAATATACATGGAATCACATCTTGAAGGAACAAACTGTGTAGTAGTTTTGGAAAAATAGATAATACTTGACCCATAAATTAAAAATGAAAATATAAAATACAGTAAACAGAATTCTTTGAGAATACCATTATTCTCCAAGATTAACCTTGTATATCAACCATAACAAACTTCGTGGAATCCCAGGGAATAATAAAACATGGGAATGACATGGGATCAAATTCTCAATAAGGGTTAAGTATAATAGAAGTATTCATAAATAATAAATTGAAATTATGAAAAGGTAAATAAATAAAAAAACATGTTATTTAATCAATAACTTGACCATTATATGGTTATAATAAGAATGATTAAATTGTGAGACATAAATTATCACATGAGCTAGAAAACTTAACCACTGATATTATACTAATAAAATAATCACATGTAAGTTAAAAACTAATCTCAAAATAAGGGAATATACAATGTTTGAAATATAAAATTCACTATCAAGGCTTCAACACAGAAACCATATATAATTGAGTATGACATAAACCAATATGCAAACAAATTTTTCTCATAAGACCTGTTGATGCATTGGGGGGATATATTGAGAACCTACCATCACTTACTAAGTATAATACATTAATCATATGAAAGTGGTAAAGAAATAATCAAAATACACATTTTTATTGAAACTAGCATACAAAATGTAAATAATATTGCCCATTAAGTAAACATTGTTAAAAACCATCCAGAGTAATATGTTGAACAATATCGAAATAGTAAATCCCTACTCAAACTAATAATTAAAAAATTAATAAAATATGGTAGATGGGATCATAATATATCAACCTCAATGAGGAATAATATTCAGCAAAGGATGCTGACATAGATGAAAATACGTTAAATGAGATCATTGAATAATTATTGACGAAAATACTCTTTTTACATAGAAAATCAATTGTGTATAAAACATTGCACAATTATAAATGAAAAAATTATCTTTGAAGATAACATAGAAAAAATGTAATGTAATATTGAAAACATTATGTCTTCATAGCAACTATAAAATCCACTCATGTTGTATAAATTAAAATACATTTCTTTGGTATTTTATTCTGAAAAACTTTCACAGAACCTTGTTTAGAAAAAAACACAATATACAATTCAATTTTTATTAAAAAAATTAAATCATGAGTTAAAATGACTATAAATAATCATATGATAATATTAAAAACATTTTTTAAATAATTATTAAAAACATTTTCATGGAAGAAAAAGAATTTTTAAGGGAATCTTTAAAAATTTAATTTTATTTACATGAAAGTCCCTTATAAATATTATAACATTAAAGAGAGAATTAATAAAATGAATCAAATATGTTTATTCACTATAAATATACATAAAAAATTGAAAAAATTATAATATATTCAAAATTAATTTCTTAAATAAGTTTAGTATGACGTAATCAAGGAAGTATAAGTTTAATCCAATGAATGGAAATTTAGTTAATAATTCCCTTACCACTTTGTCATCGGTGGAATCATATTCCCCATAAAAGTAATATTTATAAAATTAAAAATTTAATACCATTAAAATAATGATATTGATGATATTATATATATAAAAGGTATGTACATACACCACACACAAGTAATAAGGGGAAAATAAGGCATATATCTCATAGAAATAAAAGTGAGATGATATTCCCTTACCCAATGACACCCTTTAGTGGTGTGTAAATAAACCTACTTTATAATTGTTTAAATAATGTTTTTAAACATTATTAAAACTTTATTCATATTTTTAATACCTTATATGATACTTTTATAACATTTTATCACTCATTTATTAATAATATTCAATTATTTTCATTGTTTCACATGCGTTCGTTTCATGGTTTCATGACCGGTTCGTTTGTGTAAAATTATGTATTTTATTATAAAATAGAAATAAGACTCCATAAGATAAATTAAATGGTATTAATGATCTTCCATAAGTATAATTGGTAAAAAATATCATATTTATTTCTTAAATTAATATGATTCATTTTATAAAAGTTAATGATAAATGTTTCGTTTATTTTGGCGGGTTTTCCAAACATCGTGAACTAGTTTATTTTTACCTAATATCATGTGTATATATTAGTTATAAAACATTATATCGGGTATAATATACCTATTAAAATATTATTTTACAATAATAATAGTTTTATGACCAACTATGAAGGAGGTAATGGAAAACGAACAAAATCATTATTCATAGAGGCAATTAACTAACATAATTTGGAAAATAGTTTCTTTTATTTAAATAAGATGAGATAATAAATGTGATGTATATAATATATTACATTAGAAACATAAAATTTGGTTATATAATTTATTATGGAATTAATATTCCTTGATGGACTAAGGGGGTGAGGATAAAGTAAAATAAGAAAAGAAAATAAGAGAGGTGGTTTGAGAAAATTACCTCTTGAATATCACCTCCTTAAAGGATCAATAAAAGAACATTGAATTATTATTTTGGTCAGATTATAAGAAATTAGAGATGGGTAGAGTTGGGAGGATATGTTTTGGAAAATATTTTAGGAGCATCGAGTCTTTTGAGGATAAATGGGGTGATATTTATATTTGAGGAGGGGTGGGTTTAAGTGATTACATAATGATTATTTTATGTTTAAAGACAAGAAACTTTTAGTGGAATTAATTACGACAAATTTGGATGATAATTAATTTTTTAAATTATTTTCAGGGTATATAAAAACATCAACCAAACATTTAATGTTGTAGTTTTTAGGTATTTTAATATTTTACCTTTTAACATTAACCCATTTCATTATTTTACCTATACTGCTATAAATATTTTAGTACCATAGTAATTGTTCTGTTACTAAAAATTAAAATGAACTTAAAACCAAATTGTTAACTTATTATAATTTTTTTAATCAATTACACCAAATTAAATTCATATAATTGGAAAATTATATTTAAAATTAATCCCACAGTTGAAAATACATAGAGGATTTTTAAAGAGAAAATGTTCAATAATTTGAAATGTTTTTATATAGAAATTCAATATGAAATTTATTTAAATGACCCTATTTTTTATTAATATATTTATAATTTAACTATTGGGACTTTAAAAAAATTTATAATATAACCTATCTATATAGTTAAATTAGACTAAAATTCAGTTTTCAATTAAAATGTAATATTTTTTACTACTCATCAAAAATGAAACTTATGAGAAAAATATCAAAAATTCATCCTAAGATAATTTTTATATTTAAATTTCAAAAATGAAGTTGATTATTTTCATGTAAATTTTATAAAAGTTTCAAAATTTATTTTGATAATGCGTGTGCTAATAAAAGGCGGTAAAATTACCTTTTAGAAAAAAATATATTTTTATGCTTAAAATTGGATTTATTCATATATTAAGCCTATTAAAATTATTGGATGAATTTGAAAATATTTGGTAGAATATATAACATATAAATTTTATTAATATCTTTCACTAATAGTGATTAATTTAATTTTTTATGGTAAAATTCCATTGTGGACATAAAAAAAGTTTTTATAAAAACACATTCTTTTCATTCAGTAGGATTTTGTTTTCATATAAAATTAATTGGTAACCAAATATATAATTTTATATACATGTGTAATCTATATTTTCATAATTTATTTAATCTCATTTACTCTCTCTATTCCAAAATTTAGGTGATAACTATCATAATTAAATAGTAATATTTAATTATTTGTTTAAGCTTGGTGTTTTGTGTAATGTAAGCTATCTAACGTAGTACTATTTTAAAAATATAAGGGTTCTACATTATCACCTCCTAGAATAAATTAAAACCTCATAATTTAAACTTGTGATTTATTACCATGGATTTGAAATTTTAAAATACCCTTGTTGAAATCCCACATCGTAAAAAGGGTTAATAAAATATTCCCTAAAAAGGAGGGAATGGAAAATGTGAAGATCACCACAAATCTAGGTTTCCATATAAGAAACATTATCGTAAAGTGAAAATATAGAAACATAAATTATATAAAACTATCAAGTTCTGATGGATAATGATATAGAACATGGTCATTAGAAAGTCTATTATCACAAACTATTAATCTATGATGGGTTATAGAGGCCATTGATTTCTCAGTATGAAAATTAATGAAATAACACTTCCATTCCAATATACTTTTCTAAGAGTTAATGAATACTTTTAATTCCCAGTGTAGGAACGTAAGGAAATATAATTACTTGATAGGTAGAGTTTCATCCTTTAAATATTTGCTACCACAAACTCATCTTTTTCCTCAAAATAAAATTCAATTTTTTCCTTAAATAAAATTTCAAAATATTATATCTATATTAATCATATAGGGATCCCAAAAATGAACTTATAATTTATATATCATACCATTTATATAATTAAGACAATGTTATACTTACTACGACATCACATAGGATAATGGTAGGTGATGCACCATTGTCTCCCTTAGTTTGTGGGTTCATTTCTCTTGGACTCTCGAGATGCGATGGGTTGTTATAAAACTTACAGGTTGTCTTTTTTAAAAAACTATATCAATATAATACATAAAAAATTCCAAAAATAAACATAATATATTCAATATTAAATTAGTGTTTTAACCTAAAATGTTATCTCGTATGTTTCATTTTTCATTCCCACAATGTATCATTCTCTTTTGGAGTATTTGTAAAACCAGAAAAAAAGTCCACTATAATGCCATCCATTAATCTAAGAAATGAATATCCAAAAATTATTTTCTATTCTCGATGCACTAAAATTTAATTTTAATGGATTATAAGGTCTATAAAAAGTGAAACTTCATTCCTTAAGACTCAACTATTTTGAAAAAACAATATGGTTATAAAAAGTTTTCCATTATGCATAAACACATTAATATTTAAACAATATAAAATGTTCAAATTAAACTATTACATAAATGGTTACCCCTATTAATATTCCAAAAGCTTAAAATCCAAAACATTAAAAATAAGGTCCCTAAATTTTCAAAGTGAACTTATAATTGATATCTAAAACAACATAAGGTTTATATAAATAATCACATACCAATCTTGAGAATATCATCATCATGTATCATCTTAAAACATGGTAATAACTTAAATGACCATAAAAATTTATTAAAAACACGAATTATTTATTATTCCTTATATAAAATACCTATTTTTGGATATATTCCTTGAATAAAAAAATGTTCTCAACTCCATCAATGATAGTATAAACTACTTTTTCAATAAATCGATAATTAGTTCCCAGGTAGTCAAAACTATCCAATTTACATTATCTATATCGATAATCTCTTTATCCCAACATGATTATCGCAAACTTTAGGATCATATTATGGGTTATCATTCCCTCAATCATGTTTCTTATAATAATTCCAACATTCCACTAAATCACCTTTCATTGTTCCATTCAACTCATGCTTTCAAATCCTAATTGATAAGGTAGTGTAGTACAATCCCTATATATTACATAATTATGATAACCATGAAATCAATGATAAAATAATCAAATAAAATGTAATTAAATCCAAACAGAAGAACATAAATCATTCCTCTTTGTCTGTAGTAAAATCATAATATTAAACATGATCCATTGACTTCTTTTGAGTTATATTTCTTTAAAGCATGGGGCATTTATTTTTTTAGTTCCCCATATCTCTACAGTTGAATCATCACACATTGGAAGTTATTTTTTCTTTCCCCTTAAATCAAAATCACAATGGCTATCCTCTACACATTTTAACAACACCAAAATCCTTTTAAGCATGTACCATAGTGTTTTATCTAAAAATATCACATGTGGAAAAATAATTCTTTTCGTTCTTCCCTTTCTCCATATTTTTCTTAACTATCATATTCCTCTATGTATTCCCTTTGGGTCCATAAGTCTTGTATAATTTTTTCTCCGTCTTATTAAAACATGATATTATGACCTCATATGATGAAACTGTTTGGGATATTTATTCCCTTTGATTTATTGTATTAATATCATAAAAGGTGTTATGATTATTACTTTTTGGATCCCAAACATTGGTGAGGTCCACATTCTTTCTGGTAGGTGCAATTTCTAAATGACGAAATATGCTAGATTAGATCATATCCTTACGAAAAATAATTTACAATCCCAAATACATAACATAAATTGATACTTTTATTTGTAGCTAATCTCATTTTCATAAACACAGTTTATTTGGTATGTTATTCTATATGTATCCTCAAATTTTATCTTTTAGATACATTTCGTAATCTATAATTTCCTAAATCTAGTTCCCATGTTTTTTACTAAACATAATTTGATACAAACTGTAACAACCCATACCCTAGTAGCCCAGAGTCAGTGGTTACTTTATTACAACGACATATTATACAAGGAATCACATCCAGAAGGACAGAATAGTTTAGTAGTTTTGGAGAACTAGATTCATACTTAATCCTTAGATTAAAATTTAAAATATAAAATATAACAAATAAAATCCTTTGAGAAGACCATTATTCTCCTAGCTTAACCCTGTTTATCAACCATAATAAAAATCTTGGAATCCAAGGGAAAAATAAAACATAAGAAAGGGGTGAGATAAATTTCTCAGTAAGAGTTAAGTACATCAAGAAGAATTCAAAATTAATAAATAATAATTATAAAAAGGTAAATAGCTAATAAAAATTCCATTTAATCAATAACTTGAACATAATATGGTTGGAATAAAAGATAACCAAATGGTGCCACATAAATAATCATATGAGATATAAAACTTAACCATGGATATTATACTAATCAAATAATCACACATAAACCAAAAACTAATACCATAATGAGGGAATGTATAATTTTTGACATATAAAACTCACCTTCAAGTCATTGGGCACCACACAATATATAAATGGAAATGGCATAATCCCATACCCAAACATGTTTTATCGTGAGACCTACTAATGCATTGAGGGAATATAGAGGGAATATCCCATCACTTAGTAAGTCAAATAAAATCCTCATATAAAAGTGGTGAAACATAATCAAAACATTCAATTTTATTGAAACTATAATACCAAATTTAAATAAATTTCCCTATTAAGTAAACGTAATAAAAAAGAAACAATAATAATATAGTGAATGATATCATAATAGTAAATCCATAGTAAAATTTATCAATAACCATTTAATAAAATATTATAGATGGTATAATAAGAGATAAACCTTAATGAACCATATTATTCAACAATTTATGTTGATATAGATGGAAATACATTAAATTATACCATTAAATAATTATTGATGAAAATATACATTTTTTTACTTTGAAACCCACTTCTTTTTAAAATGTTGAGCCATTATAAAATAAAAAATTTCATTCAAGATAAAATTGTAAAATTATAAATAAGATTCAAAACATTGAGGCTTCATAATGGTGGAAAAATCCACTCATTCCATATATGTTAAAAAACATTCCTTTTGTATTTTTTAGAAAATTTTCAAAAACACTTATTTAGAAAATGAAAAAAATATATATTTCAAACCATTTTGTAAAAAGTAAAACAACAGTAAAAATGGATTTAAAAAAATAATAGAATAATATTAAAAACTTTTTTTTGAAATAATTATACAAAACATGTCCATGGATGAAATAGAATATTTTATGGGAAACATTGAAAATATATATTTTTAGAAGAATGTACCTTATAAATATTATATCATTGAAGTAAGGATAAATAAAATTAATAAAATATGTGTATTCACTATAAATCCACAAAAAAATTTGTGAATACAACATAAGATATTAAAAATTAATTTAAAATATAAGCTCACTATGACTTAATCAAATATGTTAAAGTTTAACCCAGACAATGGAAAGTGGGTTTAGAATTACCTTACCAGTTTGTAATCAGTGAAATTGTATTCCCCATTAAAGTAGTAATTATAAAATTAGACTTTTAATACCATTATGAAAATTATATTCATGATATTTTATATAAAATGAAATTACATACACCACACAAAAGGAATAAGTGGGGACTAATGCATATATCGCATAAAAGTATTAGTGAGACGAGAAACCCTAACCTTACACTTCCCTTTAGTTGTGCGTACCTTAAAATACAATATAATGAATAAAATAATGTTATTAAATCCTTAAATAACTATATTAATATTCATAATACCTTATGTGATTATTTTATAACATCTTACCACTCATTAATTAACGATGTTTCATTATTTTCATTATTTTGGGTGAGTTAATTTTGTGGTTTCTGGGTCTGTTCATTTGTGTAAAACTATCTTTTTAATTGTAAAATGGAAATAAAACACCATAATTGAAATTAAGTGGTATTAATTGACTTGAATAATTTTAAATGGTTCTATATATCATTTTTATTTCTTAAATTCATATTATTCATATGATAAAACTTAATGATAAATGATTAGTTTATTATGGTTGTGTCACTGAACATCAGGAAACCATTTTGTTTTACTTAATATTATGAGTATATTTTAGTTCTATAAAATCAAATAGGTTATAATAAAAATATTAAAATCTTAATTAATCATAATATTTTTATGATCATCCATGATAGTGGTAATGGAAAATGAAAAAAAATCATTAATCATGGGGGCAATTAACTAGAATAATTTGAACAATAGTTTCATTTCTTTGAATAAGAGGAGATTATAAAATAAATGGATATAATATATTCCATTATAAAGATTATTATATAAATTTTTATTTAATTATTATTACATGATGTATGAAGGTGGTGATGATAAAGTAAAATAAGAAAAGAATATAAGGGAGGAGGTTTGATAAAATTACCTCTGGAATATCAGCTCCTTGTAGGATCCCTTATATAATGCCCCAACCTTAAACATTACTTAATCTTGAGTTATTACAATATTACACATTGAGGATCTTTTCAGGTTTATAGTTTTATAGAATTAGATCATAAAACTTGCATTACATTCCACATTTAAACAAATTGGTTACATAAAAGATAGTATTAATTTTTTTCAATAAACGTAAACATATTTAAAAATAAAGCATGGATTCTTTCTTGAAACTTCCTTGACACTATCATCATATCATATACCTTTCCCTTGACCTGTGAAAAACATTTCAAAAAAAAACATGGGATGAGCATAAAAAGCTCAGTAAGGGTTATAAAAAATATGGAAAAGAAACATGAGTTCATATATACAAAAGAATGAAATCATACTTTACCCATAAAACATAGGCACCTTAACATACCTCATCAAATCATGAATAAATCATAGAAATAATAAGACATAAAAGGTAACTTGAGGCATTCATAACATTCTTATGTAGGGAGTAACCCTCTTGGTTACGTTTGGAATACCCACCACAGTATATTCCATAAAACTCTTCAGAGAAACTTTAACGTTTCAATCCTTAGTGTTACCCAATGCATTGGAGAGCTATATCGGGCTCACCCGCCCTTAGTTTATCACGGAACCACCCATCTTTATAATAATTCCCAAGAACCATAATATAATATTATCACATAAAACATGCATAAAGGAAACATAACATTTACACCTTTCAATAACATGATATCAATACAACACATTGATATAAAAACATTATGAAAACCATTTTCAATAAAAAAATAAAAGAAAAGTAAAACATGGTATTTATTTTTCTTTTAAAAAGAAGGTTTGGCTTGTAGAGGAAGCCGAGACTCAAATAATGGTCACGGCGGCAGAGAAGTCGTTATCGCCGCATACGTATGACAAAAACATTCCCTTTTGTTGTTTAGTAAACGCTTTGTAGAAAAAGTATTCCTTTTGAATAAACGTAAAATTCAAAGGGGTTTATACACCGTATAAATTATAGTTGTGTATAAAAAAAATATGCCTCAATGAAAGGAGATTGAGATGATGTCCCTTACAAAGACGGTATCCTTGGATTAAGGAT
Organism: Viscum album; assembly: GCA_963277665.1. Lineage (NCBI taxonomy): Eukaryota > Viridiplantae > Streptophyta > Magnoliopsida > Santalales > Viscaceae > Viscum > Viscum album. The sequence continues at coordinate 1,331,650,125 of OY728156.1, forward strand.
AAATAAATTACATAATTATGTGTGACAAACGAATACACCAAATATAAGTGGATATTAAGTGTAAAACAATCAGAAGACATTCACACATATTCATAGAACTACTTATTCAAGGGTTACAAGTTTATCCCAAAGAATCAAAATTGGGTTAAGAAGTTCCCTTTGCAAAAATTCGATAGCCTAACGACGTCACTTAAAAATTTAGAAAAAGAGTTGATGAGAGATAAAAAGGGTAACTCACCACTTGGACATAAAATTTTCATCAATAAGGATATAGAAGAACATATACCAATATAATAGTATGTGAATTAAAAGACATAACAAAAGAAGTCCTTTAAAAAGAGGAGGGTGAAAGGTTCCCTTACCGACTTGGGTTACTTTTGAAACGTACACCCCATTGAAGAAGGGTCATAAAATGAATATGTAAATACCCATAAATGAAATTATATTACACAAAGAGTATAATAATGGGATTTACATACACCACTCAAAGGAAATGGTGGCAAATGTAGCATAAATCTCACGGGATTAAAAGTGAGATGAAAAACCCCTTACGAAAACTCGGCAGCCTAACGACGCCACTTAAAACTTCCAAAATGGATTGATGAGATAAAATAGGGTCTCTCATCATATGAACATAAAAATTAAAGTATTATTAATATAAAAGAACATACCAATCATAATAAAGATGAGCTTAAAAGGAATGACATAAAATAGTGTACTTAAAAAGAAAGAGAGGGGTAGGATCCCTTACCTCAAGTCCGACTTGTCTTGTTCGTTTCTTTATATTTCTGAATAATCAACATTGGTAAATTTATAATTTCCTAAGGACCTATTTTAAATATTATTATTAAGTTAATATCACATATTATAATGTTATAATAATTATTTAATAATGTTAGTTCATATCAGACGTTTTTGCTGATGTTTGGTACATGAGTCAAAAATGAACTTGTTTGAAAAATGATTTCCCATCTAGTTATAAGTAAATAATTTCCAGAATAGTATTAATGATTAAAATATCATATATATCCAGTACCTATTCATTTTATACTATTTCATATCATTTGGAGATAAAAAAAGAAAAGCACCATTCATAGAGACGGTAGGCCGTACGTACGCATGATCACTACTTTAATTTTTTTGTCATATTAATGGAATTAAAAATAAATTATATATATATATATATTATAATTACAGTATAATATATATGTTATACAGGTCACATATTTTCATTAATTTCATTCTTTATACATTCCATGTATTGCATGTACGAGTCACATCACTTGTGGGGGCGGTAGTCCACACTTCCTCATATGAAATTATCGCATTTACACAACATGAAAAGAATAAAGGTATGTTTTAAATATAAAATACAGAAGAATATAGTAAACATAAATACCATATATATCAAATATAAAATACAGTGACATCATAATGGCCAGCTTTAAAGGTGTTAAAAGAATATTGAACAATCATCGTTTTGTGAGGCAGAAAATCGCCAACCACAGAAACAGTATGTTCTTTTACCATTAGAAGAAGGTGTGTGTAAGTGTTTCTCGCATCCTTATTATAAAAAAATCCTAGTATATTGAAGATACTGGAGTTTTTAGAAAAGAAATGAATAAAAATAGTTTAGGGGGTTGGAGAAGCAAAATAAAAAAAAAGGACTCAAGTGAAGACATTACCTTAAAATCGGGTAACTCCCTTTGGTTTGAGCTCAAAGGCTTCCTTGGGAAGACTTCTGCCCAAAGTCAGACTTCAAGGAGTTATATAAGGATGTGGAGAGACACAATGGGTAGGGTTTGGCAGATCCAAAGGCTTTTGATGTGTGGGTAAGGAGGTAGAGGTGGGGGCCTTTTATAAGAGGAGAGGAGGGGCACTCATGGAAAGTAAAGAAATGTTACCTTATTTTAGAACGATTTTCGGATTTTAATGGTCCCACATTGATGTTTTTCGAGTATAAGGTTATAAGGGTTCGAAATACACCCATAAAATAGGTTTTGGACATGTGTAGGTCTTAGATTTTACATTATCTTTCCATTTTATTTAAATCGTTAAATAATGAGGTCATCACTGCATCATCATGATGTCATAAATAATTTAATTTATTTAATGTATAAAAATTATAAAACAACTAATATTATGTAGGAAATATTTTTATCTTTCCAATTACTATTTATAGTAAAAAATCTGACTTTTATAACCCCATTTAAAATTTGTTTTAGTAAAACAACTCATGTTTGTGTCATTTTAATTTTAACATTAAATAAAAAGGTATTTATGTCATTTTCCAACCAAAGTGGCTCCATGGGGTCCCCAAGTTGACCCATGGATTTTCTTGGTTGGCCATGACTCATCCAATGAGGGTAGGACATGTGTCTAGGTCATTTCATATTATAAAAACATTATTTTTACCTTAAACTACACTAATTACCTCTAATCGCGATTAAAAACATAATAAGTTACTATTCACCAAAAAATTATTTTAATCCCATTGAACCACATTTTAATTCTTAATGACAACAATGTATGTCTGATTTTTGAAATTAAAAACACAAAGGTGGAAAAATCTCATTTAAACGAAAAATCAGTTTTTATAAGTACCACTTAGTGGTTTAACTATTCATCAAAAATTGAAGTTTTTCAGAAAATTACTAAAAATTCACCCTAGGATATATTTGATAATCCGAATTCAAAAATTATGTCTATTTTACAAAATTCAAAACATATAAGTTGCATTAATTAATTTAATAATTAATTCCCGCTGTCAAAACAAATAGCGTGTTTTTAAGAAACAATGTCTATTAAAAGATTGACATTAGTTTAAGTCCAATTTCAATGTGAAATTAATTCCAATGACCACCATTGGATTTATTGGTAAAAATATATTCTAATTTCACTTTAAAACCAATTTAAAAGATAATATAATCATATAAATAAATTAGATTAAAAAGAGGTTTTGAATTAAAATACAACATTTTCACTATTCATTAAAAAAAGTACTTTATTGGAAAAATACCAAAAATATACACAATGTAAATTTTGATGTCCCGATTCTATAGAAGAATTTTAGTTTGTCAAATATAACACATAAAATTATCGAAAAGTGGATTTTAAAGAGCTTCGCCATCAAAAGGCGGTTAATCAGCCTTTTAAAGGATATTAGAATGTTTATGCTTAAAATTGGATTCATTCGCATTTTTAATCCTCTAACATTTATTGTAAAAAGTAAAAATATTTGACAAACATATGTAATCATTTTGTAGTTAGTTCTATTCATTCCCGCCATCACAACATCTAGGCGTTAACTACCATTTAAAATAATATTATTTTATTATTAGTGTGCAACGTAAGATTCCCAAGAAACTTGTTATTGCGTGTTGGGTACGCCATCGAGCATAGCATCCCCTTTAAATTTATATTAATATTTTATTCAAAAATATGGATAAATGTGAAAATGTCATACTCTTTATTTACCTGGGGTGTTACATCCTTCCCCCCTTTTGGGAATTGCGTCCTCGCAATTTTAAAATTGGGCTTGGAAACTTCATTGAAAATCCCACACCGGAACAGGAGTCAGTAAAAAAATCACTTTAAAATAAAGAAAGATAAGTACAATGGTCACCCGAGTTAACCCATACTAGGATTCCAAGTATGAAAATATGGACATGGAGGAAAAAACAAAGGGTCATGTTCTGATGGAGAGTGATAGTAAACATGTCTAGGAGAAAGTTAACCATAAGAAAATCACAAACTTGTGATGGGTTAAACGGTATTCGATTCCCCAGTAAGAAAAGTAAATAGACAACACTTTTGTTTTAAGTTACTCTTCATTGAGGAATTTATTTTTGATCTTAAGGAAACATACTTACTTGTCATGTTGACTTTCAACTTTTACTAGATTTCTTACACAGACTCATACTTTCCCAAAAGACGAGTATTTAGGAAGACTTGTTCACATTAAGAGTACTATAATCAACTTATAGAGAATCAACTAATCCAAAAAAAGAACTATATAATTCCCATATCTTAAGACCTTAACCAAAACCAAAACCAAAAAGGTTAGTACAAGATCAAATAATCCAGAAAAGGATAACCCTTTATAAAAAGAAAATCTATTCTTAATCTCCAAAATTTGTCCAACAAAACGCAGAGTTCAACGAGGGCCATTTAATAAACAATTTTTCCATAAAATTATTCAAAGTAAACCAAACTAGGATTGAAACCCAAATATTTGAAGGATTTAGTCACATAGTCTTCCAAGTTAAATCGTAACATTTATCTCCAAACAACATCAGTTGCTCCTAAAGTCTTGTATTGAAAAGTAATTAACCTAATCACATATCCTCCATGATAGGTTAATCATTTTCATAAATGACCCAAAATCAACCTAATCTTAATTAATAAAGTCACCTAACTAAAAATAATAAGTCATACTAACCAGGGACTCCACGTAGTCCAGTGGTAGGGGATAAATACCAGTTTCACTTTAGTTGTGAGCTCGATTCCCACAGCTTTGTCTGACGCGACGGGTTGTCACACGGTCTGCGTGTTGTCCTTTTTCCAAAACTAAATAATTCTCAAATCATTCCCCAAAAAGAGATAAAATCATCAAAAATAACTATAACATAATTTAACCTCAATTTTATCTCATGCCTTTCACTTCCATCAAAACATATAATAACCCATAATTACCTCAAAAGTAAGGATCAAATAAACCCAAATGGTTCTTTATAACTATGTCCACAAAAGAACAGATAACTATTCCTTGAATAAAATTTTCATATATTAAACATCATGGTTACACATACTATAAAAAGTCTTCTAATGGAACCCCATCATCAAAAGAGACTTAATACTCTTAAGAATTTCACCATAACTGTAACACCCGAGACTTTTATGTTATATAAACCATCAAAGGAATATTTTTCTACACAACACTTGCTTGTCTTGATTTACACGCAATCGCGACCTTCCTCGATAGCTTGCGTCGTACGCAATACCGAGTTTCACTAAACAACAATATGCTATTAAAACTAGCCGTTATGAATAGTAATAACCACTTTTTGAAATTTTATAAATTTTATTTTTCAAAATGGACTTCATTTTTGGACTCAGAATATCGAAATTAGCCTAGGGTGAAATTTTGGTATTTTTCTGAAAACTTTCAATTTTTGATGAATAGTGAAACCACTAAGTGGTAGGTTAAAAACTGAATTTTGCATAAAACTTAATTTTACCGCTTCTGTGAATGGAATTTTGAAAATCCGACAGACACGGTTGATATCAGTAAGTAAAATGTGGTTCAATGAGATAAAAATAATTTTTTGGTGAATAGTAACTTTTTACGATTTTTACCGCGGTTAATAGTAAATAGGGTAACTAAGGGTAAATATGATATCAATATTACCCTAACACATGTCCTAATTCTATTGGACAAGTGTAATTCGACCAAAAACAAACTTAGGAATAAAATATGACCATTTAGGCCCACTTGGTTTAGATTAGGACATTTATTATTAATTTATTTAAAGAAGGGTTAAAATAGTTAAAATCAATGTTTAATAAGTAAATCATTTTTAATATGGGGTTATACATAAGATAAATTCGATTGTAAATATTAATTAGAAAGATAAAAAGATTTCCTATATGATGGTATTTTATTTGTAATTTTTAGACATTAAATAATTTAATTTATTTATGACACAATGATGATGCAGTAATTATCTTATTAATGAAATATTGACATAATTGATGTTATAAACACCAAAATAAATATAATTTGAGACTTTTTATGAATTACACTAATTTTCTAGGTTACTATGATATATTAGTGTTGATTTAATCAACTTGGTTCGAACATATAATTCTGTTATGACTTTCACAAAAATCATATATCAAATAGTGTCAAAATTGACACAAAATAGTTTTTAAATCAAATATTATATTATTAATTGTTATTTTATTCATAAAAATCTAAAGTTCAGCCAAATTACTTAGATAAGGATATATATATTAATAATAAACAATTTGGGGTTCGTTTGGCATGTTATAGTAAGTGTATTAACCATATAGTGAAAGAAAACAAAAAGACACGGTAAAAGTTAAATTAATTAACTTAGAGTTAAATCTAATTGATAAGGTTAAAATAATACCCTAAACTTGTCTAAATCCTATTGGTTGATAGGATTTCGACCCATTCCCACTTTAGCTTAGAAATAAGACCCTTTGGAACCATTATAAACCGATTTTGACTTTAATATAAAATAATATTTTGAGATATTCCTAAGGTGCCCCTCTCCTCCCTTATAAAAGGGCACCTCCTCCCCCTCCTCCTCACACCAATTTGAGCACTCAAGCTCGGCCAACCCCTGCCATTTTCTCCTCTCCACTTCCCTAGAATAATTCTAGAGGTCCTGGTCTTCTCCAAAGACCAATCTTAGTTCCTTAAGTGGAGGATTCAAAGAGGCGTTCCAAAGAAGAGGTAATATCCATTACCGATCTTTTCAATTTCTTTCTTCTTCAACTTCTTCTTCTTTAGTTGTTTCATGATAAAGTAATAACATAAGTATTACTTACATACTGATATGTTATTATAAATATGAAACAACCCTAATTCACCTTCTATCCATCCTACGGAAAAATGAAATCACCGCGCGTGCGTACGTACGGAATACCGTCTCCACGCCGTGGTGTAATCTATTTTCCACCATCACCTTACAAGGATGGGTATAATGGTGTAATGAGTAACTATATATGATTATTATTAAGTAATATTGATACTGAAATAATATATATATATACTCCAATACAATTCCACGATCATAGGAACGATATCATCACTCGTGCGTACGTACGGAATACCGTCTCCACGATGTGATGCGACTTGTTCTACATGATCTTCATTTCATAATGATTATATAAATGAATTGAATGAATGAATATGGTATATACTACACTAATACCATTCTGGAAATGAATTATCTATAACCTAAAGATAAGAATAAGAATTTATTCAACAAAACATGCATAAGAACAAAAAGTTATAAAGACCCGAGTAACAAGTAACAATGAAATATTACTAACAAGAAGCTAATAATATGACCATATATGATATCATATCAATATGTATGATTCTGGAATAAGTCAATAACATTATTTAAACTATTATACAGGAGCTTTGGACACGAACAAAGCAAATCGGACCTAAGGTAAGGGAAATATCACAATCTCATTTTTATCTGAGATTGTTTATTCGTAAGTATTTACTGGGGTGTATTTTATCATCCACATCCATGTTTACTCAATATGTAATATTATTTCCATCCACCTAAAATTTTTTAAATCCATTTTTACCCTTCGGTGAGTTTTTAGTAATACGTATGAAAGGAATCTTTTGTCGTTTTTCATACGAGGTACTTTTTGACTTTTCCGACAAAAGTACGAAGAATGTTTTTTTAACTTATACGGCACGAACGGATTTCTAATGTTTTATAAAGCCTTATTTTCATGAAGCTTCCTCTAAAAGATTTCATGACTATTTTCAATAAAATCTCTTTCTTTTAAAATTGCATGACGTTTTGTGAAAAGAAATTGATTTTGAAGAAGAAAGGATATTTTCCTCAAGAATTCAATTCAAGTGTTTTATCAAAATTATTTTCCATCTAAGATAATAAAGGGTTCTGTTTCTATCCATATTTTTACATTGATTTGACTATGTTGTGATGGAATTATGTTTATGAATTCCTTTATCTTATATGAATTGATTTATGATGTCATGATGTTTCAAGAATCCCATTTTTGTTACATGTGTTATGCGATGATGTATGTTTTATGATTATGTGGCACACATAAGAAAGGATTCATTATAAGATGGGTGGGACCTATATCTCCCTCCAATGCATTGGGTAATGATTTTATATCTCATGAGATAGACATGGCTGGAACGGAAGGTTATTTCGGTTCAGTGATACAGGACTGAAACGAGGAGTGAACTCGGTTCAGAAAGGGACTTTGTCCACTAATATAGTCTTGGAAATGAGTCATGACTAACAAGAAATGATTTTCCATGATTATGTGTGAATGCCACAAAGTTTCAAGTTTTATGTTATGATTATGGGGATCTCATTTTCACTTCTATGATTTATTCCATGTTAAGATATTATGATCTCTTTTGCAGGTTTTGATTTTCATAAAGATATGATATGATTTTTATTTCCTTTATTTGCCCTTGCTGAGAATTTGAGCTCACCCTTTTATGTTTTCTTTTCCCCAGGTCAGGAATATGGATATTAAGTAGAATATGCTAAAAGGGACCCTAGATATGATGAAATAAATGGGAGACACTGTAGAAGATTTATGAACCAGTTGTTTATGTTTCCCAGTTTCTAAAGACACTATACCTATACGGTCCTTTGTGGTTTTGTCATATGTTGTAATAAACGTGCTTCAATTTCGAAGTATTAACAATGTATGTAAAGTATGGGTCGTTATAGTTGGTATCAGAGGAAAGGTATAGTCAACCTTTGGAAACTAGGATGTGAAAGCCTTAGTAAGAACCCTAAGGATAAGTCTAAGAATAGAACACAATCTTAGAAATGGCCATGAATAACCTAGGATAAGACCATAAGCATGAAAATTTTATTCTTGAATTATGTGGTTTCCTATTATAATTAGTGTTGCTCACACTATTCTTCTTGGTTTTAGTCAATAGCTGGAACCCGAAGGAACCGTGTTAATGCGGAATGCGATGGGCAATGCAATGATTATCCCCCTGAGCAACCAAACGATATGGGAGTTGGAATGAAAAATCTTGTAGCCATGCTCACACAACTTTCTCAAGCTATGAATCATGCAGGATTTCCAAACGAACAAAGGAGGGAGCAACATTCTGTTGAATCCTTCATGAGGCAGCGTCCACCTTCTTTCAGCGGGTCTACTGATCCATTAGTTGCTGAACAATGGATTAGTACTACTGAAAAGATATTTTCAGTTCTTCAATATTCTGAGCATGATAAAGTCATCCTAGCAGTGTATCGTTTGGAAGGAGATGCGGATCAATGGTGGAATCTTGTTAAGAATACGAGGCAAAGGGATGAAATTGAGTCTATGGAATGGGACGAGTTCAAGAACTTATTTTTCAATAAGTACATCCCTCGTATTCTCCGAACAAAGATGGAGAAAGAGTTCCTTGAACTGAAGCAAAGGGATTATGAATCTGTTAGTACCTATGAAGCAAATTTTACAAGACTTGCAAGGTACGCTTCTGGTATTATTATCCAACCTGAGAGTAAGATCGATCGATTCTTTAGTGGCTTAAAACCAAGTCTTCGAAGGGCGTTAGCCATAAGGGACTTCAATAGCTACGAGGAAATCGTTCGATGTGCTCTCAAAGTCAAGATGGAGATTGGAGTAACCCATCAGTCACATGGGTTTGATAAGAAGAGGAAGATGGAATTCAAAGAAAAATCTAAAGAGCACACGGAAAAGAAGATGAGCTTTTCCTTATGCTCAAAGTGTGGAAAGAAACATGGAGGGAGTTGTCTTAAAGGGACAAGTAAATGTTTTAAATGTGGAAAAGAAGGTCATCGGGCATTTGAATGCCTTGATAATGGGAAGAAGATGTCTAATGATGCAAACAAAGGAAGGGATACACAGAATGAACCTACTACACTTCAATGTTTCAAGTGCAAGGAGATGGGGCATTATGCCAATCAATGCCCAAATCCAAGGGTTGATGATGATGGTCGACGTCAACAAAATCTTAAGGCTAAAGACAAAGGAAAGTCACATGCAATTTCTATCAGCGATGTGGAGTACGATAACGAAGTGGTGAAAGGTACACTTACCATCCACTCTAAAGTAGCAAATGTTTTATTTGATTCTGGATCCACCCACTCTTTTATTTCTGAAAAATTTTCTAAGGGTATCACCGTATTACCTCAACAATTAGATGTTGAGTTAGATGTGACAACACATAATGGCACATCAATCGCATCAAAAGTTTATAATTCTTCTCCGATCGAAGTTTGTGGGAAAGTGCTTCCTGCAAATCTTGTGATCCTTCCTTTAGTGGAATTTGATGTGATTCTTGGCATGGATTGGCTTTCTCTACATGGATCTCATATCGATTGCCAAAGAGGGGAAGTCACATTTCATATTCCAGATCAATCTACGATCGTCTATCAATGCAAGGATGAACATAACCTTCCAGTGGAAATTTCTTCCATCTTATGGGTATTGATTCCACTAAATGAAGGTTATTTATCTCAAATGGTTGGTGAGAAACTCACGATTAAGAATATGCCCATTGTACGGGAGTTTGATGATGTCTTTCCGGAGGAATTGCTGGGTCTTCCACCAAATCGTGAAGTTGAGTTTTCAATAGAACTCGTACCGGGTGCTTTGCCTATTTCAAAGACACCTTATAGAATGGCCCCAATTGAGTTGCAGGAATTGAAGAAGCAACTCCAAGAGAATCTTGATAAGGGATTCATACGCCCTAGTGCGTCACCTTGGGGAGCACCTGTTCTATTTGTTAAGAAGAAAGATGGATCAATGAGACTCTGCATTGATTATCGAGAACTTAACAAGATCACTATCAAGAACAAATATCCTCTCCCACGCATTGATGACTTATTTGACCAACTACACGGAGCTCAATACTTTTCCAAGATTGATCTTCGTTCAGGGTATCATCAATTAAGGGTCAAAAGGGAGGATATACCAAAGACGGCTTTCCGTGCAAGGTATGGACACTATGAATTTATAGTGATGCCATTTGGTCTTACTAATACCCCTGTTATCTTCATGGATATAATGAATAGAGTCTTTAGAGACTATCTTGATCAATTTGTGGTAGTCTTTATAGACGATATTCTTATCTATTCAAAGAGCAAGGAAGAGCATGAAGATCACTTGAGAATTATATTGAAGACCCTGAGAAAGGAGAAGCTTTATGCCAAATTTACCAAGTGTGAATTTTGGCTTCAAAAAGTTGCATTTTTGGGTCATATAATCTCAAAAGAGGGGATATCTGTGGATCCAGCAAAAACAGAGGTTATCGAAAGATGGTCAAGACCAACAACAGTAACTGAGATCCGAAGTTTTCTTGGTTTGGATGGATATTATCGACGTTTTGTAAAAGATTTTTCACGATTATCTAATCCAATCACCAAGTTGACTCGGAAGGGAGTTAAGTTTGTCTGGACAGAGGAATGTGAAGAGAATTTCAAGGAGTTGAAAAGAAGGTTATCCAGTGCACCTCTGCTCACACTGCCTTGTAGTGGAGAAAGGTTTGTGATCTACAGTGATGCATCCAAGAAGGGATTGGGGTGTGTTCTTATGCAAAATGATATGGTGATAGATTATGCCTCACGACAGTTGAAAATCCATGAGCAAAATTACCCAACACATGATTTGGATTTGGCTGCGGTAATCTTTGCATTAAAGATTTGGAGGCATTACCTTTATGGTGAAAGGTGTGATATTTATACTGATCATAAAAGTTTAAAGTATATTTTCACACAAAAGGAGTTGAATATGTGTCAAAGAAGATGGTTGGAGCTGATTAAGGATTATGACTGCTCAATCCATTACCACCCTGGGAAAGCAAACAAGGTGGCAAATGTATTAAGTCGACAAGACCATGCTAGTTTATCCATGATGAGGATCAAAAAATATCCAATATTTATGGATTTACAAAGGATGGATCTTGGAATTATAATGGAAGGGGAAAAATATTATCTTTCTCAAATGAATGTTCAACCATCTATACATGTGAAGATTAAAGAGGCACAGAAAGAAGATGTCGAGTTACAAAATAAGGTGAGAAATGTTCCTGAATTCAACCTTGATTGTGATGGGATAATAAAGTTCAGGAATCGGGTTTTTGTTCCTCCCATCCCCGAATTAAAGAAAGAGCTGCTGGATGAGGCTCATAGTTCTTCATTCTCTATTCATCCTGGAAGCACGAAGATGTATAGGGACATGAAAGAGTACTTCTGGTGGGATGGCATGAAAAGAGATGTTGCTGAATATGTCTCTCGATGCTTGGTTTGTCAACAAGTTAAAGCTGAGAGACAGAAGTCTAAGGGGATGTTACAACCATTACCCATACCCGAATGGAAATGGGAAAACATCACTATGGACTTTGTCACAGGACTTCCTAAAACATCCAAAGGCAATAATGCTATCTGGGTCATAGTTGATCGTCTTACAAAGTCTGCACACTTCATTGCTATTAGAGAGGATTTCTCTCTAGATCAGCTTGCCAGGATATATGTAAAGGAAATGGTAAGATTGCATGGAGTACCACTTTCTATTATATCGGATCGAGATCCGAGATTTACCTCGAAGTTCTGGCGAAGTCTTCAGCATACTCTGGATACAGAGTTGAGTTTCAGCACTGCTTATCATCCCCAGACAGACGGTCAGTCTGAGAGAACAATTCAAACCCTAGAAGATATGTTGAGAGCTTGCTCTATGGATTTCAAAGGAGGTTGGGATCAACACCTACCTTTGGTGGAATTTTCTTATAATAATAGCTTTCACTCCAGTATTCAGATGGCTCCTTATGAAGCTCTCTATGGAAAGAAATGCAGGACTCCAACTTGCTGGGATGAAGTTGGGGAAAGAAAGCTATTAGGACCCGATCTCGTTGATGAAATGGCAGAAAAGGTTAGATCTATTCAACAACACATAAGAGCAGCTCAGAGTCGACAGAAAAGTTATGCCGACAACCGAAGAAAAGACCTAGAGTTTGAAGTGGGCGATAAAGTGTTCTTACGAATATCTCCCTGGAAGAGGGTTATGAGATTTGGAAAGAAGGGGAAGTTGAGCCCTAGATATATCGGTCCTTTTGAAATACTGGATCGTGTTGGGAAGGTAGCTTACTGATTGGCGCTTCCACTGAATCTCTCTCAAGTTCACGATGTGTTCCACGTATCTCTCCTGAGAAAGTACATACCAGATCCTTCACATGTACTCAGCTCAGAAGTTGTACCGCTGGAGCAAGATCTTTCTTATGAAGAACAGCCGATAGAGATTCTGGATCGTAGCGAAAAAGTCCTACAAAACAAGACCACTCGCTTGGTGAAAGTTTTATGGAGGAACCACCAACTTGAAGAAGCTACATGGGAGCTTGAGGATATGATGAGGGAGAAGTATCCTCATTTGTTTGTTACAAAGTGACGAATTTCGAGGGAGAAATTCTTTTTAAGGGGGGTAGAATGTAACACCCGAGACTTTTATGTTATATAAACCATCAAAGGAATCTTTTTCTACACAACACTTGCTTGGCTTGCTTTACACGCAATCGCGACCTTCCTCGATAGCTTGCGTCGTACGCAATACCGAGTTTCACTAAACAACAATATGCTATTAAAACTAGCCGTTATGAATAGTAATAACCACTTTTTGAAATTTTATAAATTTTATTTTTCAAAATGGACTTCATTTTTGGACTCAGAATATCGAAATTAGCCTAGGGTGAAATTTTGGTATTTTTCTGAAAACTTTCAATTTTTGATGAATAGTGAAACCACTAAGTGGTAGGTTAAAAACTGAATTTTGCATAAAACTTAATTTTACCACTTCTGTGAATGGAATTTCGAAAATCCGACAGACACGGTTGATATCAGTAAGTAAAATGTGGTTCAATGAGATAAAAATAATTTTTTGGTGAATAGTAACTTTTTACGATTTTTACCGCGGTTAATAGTAAATAGGGTAACTAAGGGTAAATATGATATCAATATTACCCTAACACATGTCTTAATTCTATTGGACAAGTGTAATTTGACCAAAAACAAACTTAGGAATAAAATATGACCATTTAGGCCCACTTGGATTAGATTAGGACATTTATTATTAATTTATTTAAAGAAGGGTTAAAATTGTTAAAATAAAAGTTTAATAAGTAAATCATTTTTAATATGGGGTTATACATAAGATAAATTCGATTGTAAATATTCATTAGAAAGCTAAAAAGACTTCCTACATGATGGTATTTTATTTGTAATTTTTAGACATTAAATAATTTAATTTATTTATGACACAATGATGATGCAGTAATTATCTTATTAATGAAATATTGACATAATTGATGTTATAAACACCAAAATAAATATAATTTGAGACTTTTTATGAATTCCACTAATTTTCTAGGTTACTATAATATATTAGTGTTGATTTAATCAACTTTGTTCGAACATATAATTCTGTTATTACTTTCACAAAAATCATATATCAAATAGTGTCAAAATTGACACAAAATAGTTTTTAAATAAAATATTATATTATTAATTGTTATTTTATTCCTAAAAATCTAAGGTTCGGCCACATGACTTAGATAAAGATATATATATTAATAATAAACAATTAGGGGTTCGTTTGGCATGTTATAGTAAGTTTATTAACCATATAGTGAAAGAAAGCAAAAAGACACGGTAAAAGTTAAATTAATTAACTTAGAGTTAAATCTAATTGATAAGGTTAAAATAATACCCTAAACTTGTCTAAATCCTATTGGTTGATAGGATTTCGACCCATCCCCACTTTATCTTCGAAATAAGTCCCTTTGGAACCATTATAAACCGATTTTGACTTTAATATAAAATAATATTTTGAGATATTCCTAAGGTGCCCCTCTCCTCTCTTATAAAAGGGCACCTCCTCCCCCTCCTCCTCACACCAATTTGAGCACTCAAGCTCGGCCAACCCCTGACATGTTCTCCTCTCCACTTCCCTAGAATAATCCTAGAGGTCCTGGTCTTCTCCAAAGACCAATCTTAGTTCCTTAAGTGGAGGATTCAAAGAGGCGTTCCAAAGAAGAGGTAATATCCATTACCGATCTTTTCAATTTCTTTCTTCTTCAACTTCTTCTTCTTTAGTTGTTTCATGATAAAGTAATAACATCAGTATTACTTACATACTGATATGTTATTATAAATATGAAACAACCCTAATTCACCTTCTATCCATCCTACGGAAAAATGAAATCACCGCGCGTGCGTACGTACAGAATACCGTCTCCACGCCGTGGTGTAATCTATTTTCCACCATAACCTTACAAGGATGGGTATAATGGTGTAATGAGTAACTATATATGATTATTATTAAGTAATATTGATACTGAAATAATATATATATATACTCCAATACAATTCCACGATCATAGGAACGATATCATCACTCGTGCGTACGTACGGAATACCG
This sequence comes from Viscum album, assembly GCA_963277665.1. Lineage (NCBI taxonomy): Eukaryota > Viridiplantae > Streptophyta > Magnoliopsida > Santalales > Viscaceae > Viscum > Viscum album. Next base: position 1,331,665,341 of record OY728156.1, read on the forward strand.
TCTCCACGATGTGATGCGACTCGTTCTACATGATCTTCATTTCATAATGATTATATAAATGAATTGAATGAATGAATATGGTATATACTACACTAATACCATTCTGGAAATGAATTATCTATAACCTAAAGATAAGAATAAGAATTTATTCAACAAAACATGCATAAGAACAAAAAGTTATAAAGACCCGAGTAACAAGTAACAATGAAATATTACTAACAAGAAGCTAATAATATGACCATATATGATATCATATCAATATGTATTATTCTGGAATAAGTCAATAACATTATTTAAACCATTATACAGGAGCTTCGGACACGAACAAAGCAAATCGGACCTAAGGTAAGGGAAATATCACAATCTCATTTTTATCCGAGATTGTTTATTCGTAAGTATTTACTGGGGTGTATTTTATCATCCACATCCATGTTTACTCAATATGTAATATTATTTCCATCCACCTAAAATTGTTTAAATCCATTTTTACCCTTCGGTGAGTTTTTAGTAATATGTATGAAAGGAATCTTTTGTCGTTTTTCGTACGAGGTACTTTTTGACTTTTCCGACAAAAGTACGAAGAATGTTTTTTTTAACTTATACGGCACGAACGGATTTCTAATGTTTTATAAAGCCTTATTTTCAAGAAGCTTCCTATAAAAGATTTCATGACTATTTTCAATAAAATCTCTTTCTTTTAAAATTGCATGATGTTTTGTGAAAAGAAATTGATTTTGAAGAAGAAAGGATATTTTCCTCAAGAATTCAATTCAAGTGTTTTATCAAAATTATTTTCCATCTAAGATAATAAAGGGTTCTGTTTCTATCCATATTTTTACATTGATTTGACTATGTTGTGATGGAATTATGTTTATGAATTCCTTTATCTTATATGAATTGATTTATGATGTCATGATGTTTCAAGAATCCCATTTTTGTTACATGTGTTATGCGATGATGTATGTTTTATGATTATGTGGCACACATAAGAAAAGATTAATTATAAGATGGGTGGGACCTATATCTCCCTCCAATGCATTGGGTAATGATTTTATATCTCATGAGATAGACATGGCTGGAACGGAAGGTTATTTCGGTTCAGTGATACAGGACTGAAACGAGGAGTGAACTCGGTTCAGAAAGGGACTTTGTCCACTAAGATAGTCTTGGCAATGAGTCATGACTAACAAGAAATGATTTTCCATGATTATGTGTGCATGCCACAAAGTTTCAAGTTTTATGTTATGATTATGGGGATCTCATTTTCACTTCTATGATTTATTCCATGTTAAGATATCATGATCTCTTTTCCAGGTTTTGATTTTCATAAAGATATGATATGATTTTTATTTCCTTTATTTTCCCTTGCTGAGCATTTGAGCTCACCCTTTTATGTTTTCTTTTCCCCAGGTCAGGAAGATGGATATTAAGTAGAATATGCTAAAAGGGACCCTAGATATGATGAAATAAATGGGAGACACTGTAGAAGATTTATGAACCAGTTGTTTATGTTTCCCAGTTTCTAAAGACACTATACCTATACGGTCCTTTGTGGTTTTGTCATATGTTGTAATAAGTGTGCTTCAATTTCGAAGTATTAACAATGTATGTAAAGTATGGGTCGTTATAATAACTCTTGAAGCCCTTATATGTTTACTTCTTACTCATTCAACATTCTTCATGATCCATTAACCATTCCTTTCCAACTAATTCTGAAATACTTTTTTCCTACAAAAAAAATCATGAATCATATCCTAAGATTCCAAAATAGGAAAACAAAAGTTATGAAATAATCCATACCTTTGATTGGTCATTGTCAGTTTCTTCATCCTCAATCGAAATGGCATTAGGTATTGGTAAAAAAATATTTGTACGATCTTGGTGATCCCATTCACGAAACTTCTTCATAGGAAATGTGTTTGCATAATGACCATGCACAACACATTTAAAACATTCAATTGATCCCTCAGAAAGAACTTCTTTCCCTTTCCTAGAGTCAACAGGATGCTTCCTTTTTCCATGGCAGGTTCTTGCTTTATGACCTTCATTTCCACATCTATAGCATATTTCTGTCCCTTTGAAACATTTTTCTAGGTGTTTCTTTACACATCTTTGACACATAGGTTTTTGAACACACTTACCTTTATGATTATTACCTGTAGTTCCATAGGGATTTTTTTCTCGCATATATGATGACTTAGAGAAATCACCAAGGTTTAGGTGGTCAATCATTACTTCAGATAGTTGGTTGAGGATAAACACAAGAGTTCTCATTGCAAGTCCCATATCATTCAGTTGCTTTCTCAAAAAACTGTCACAGTTTCCTTCATATCCACTATTACTTTGGTGCCTACTAGATCCAGCCATTTACTAAAACCAAAAAGGTCAGTGTGAGTATATCAACAAAGCCATCATGTACTAATGAGGAATATAAAAACTAAGATATACTTACTCATTCACTTTATCTAAAACTAGGACTCTTTCTGAAATCCTAACCATTATGGTAATGTCACTTATGCTTAAAGAATACCCTAACCTCTAAAGTTATCTAAACCGACCTTTGATACCAACTATAAGGCCCCAACCTTAAACCTTAATTAATCTTCAGTTATTACAAGATTACACATTGAGGATCTTTTCAGGTTTAGAGTTTTAGATAATTAGATCATAAAACTTGCATTACATTCCACATTTAAAGAAAGTGGTTACATAAAAGATAGTATTCATTTTTTTCCATCAACAAAAACATATTTAAAAATAAATCATGGATTATTTATTGACACTTCCATGACACTATCATCATATCATGTACCTTTCCCTTGACCTATGAAAAACATTTCAAAAAAAAACATGGGATGATCATAAAAAGCTCAGTAAGGGTTATAAAAAATATGGAAAAGAAACATGAGTTCATATATACATAAGAATGAAATCATACATTACCCATAAAACATAGGAACTTTAACATACCTCATAAAATCATGAATAAATCATAGAAATCATAAGACATAAAAGGTAACTTGAGGCATTCATAACATTCTTACGTAGGGAGTAACCCTCTTGGTTACGTTTGGAATACCCACCACAGTATATAACCTAAATCTCTTCGGAGAAACCTTAATGTTTCACTCCTTCACATTACCCAATGCATTGGAGAGCTATATCGAGATCACCCGCCCTTAGTTTGTCACGAAACCACCCGTCTTCATAATAATTCACATGAACCATAATATAATCTTATCACATAAAACATGCATAAAGGAAACATAAAATTTCCACCTTTCAATAACAAGATATCAATACAACACATTGATATAAAAAAATTATGAAAACCATTTTGAATACCAAAATAAAAGAAAAGTAAAACATGGTATTTATTTTTCTTTTAAAAAGAAGGTATGGCTTGTAGAGGAAGCCGAAACTCAAATAATGGTCACGGCGGTGGAGAAGTTATTGTCGCCACATATGTGTGACAAAATTATTCCATTTTGTCGTTTAGTAAACGCTTAGTAGAAAAAAAATTCCTTTTGAATAAACGTAAAAGTCAAAGTGGTTTATACACCGTATAAAAGAAAGTTGTGTATAAAACAAAATATGCCTCAATGAAAGGAGATTGAGACGAAGTCCCTTACAAAGACGATATCCTTGGATTAAGGATAAATCAATTACATAATTATGTGTGACAAACGAATACACCAAATATAAGTGGATATTAAGTGGAAAACAATCAGAAGACATTCACACATATTCATAGAACGACTTATTCAAGGGGTACAAGTTTATCCCAAAGAATCAAAATTGGGTTAAGAAGTTCCCTTGCAAAAATTCGACAGCCTAACGGCGTCACTTCAAAATTCAGAAAAAGAGTTGATGGCATAAAAAAAGGGTATCTCATCACTTGAACATAAAATTTACATCAATAAGGATATATAAGAACATATACCAACATAATAGTATGTTAATTAAAAGACATAACAAAAGAAGTCTTTTAAAAAGAGGAGGGTGAAAGGTTCCCTTACCGACTTGGGTTACTTTCGAAACGTACACCCCATTGAAGAATGGTCATAAAATGAATATTTAAATACCAATAAATGAAAATATATTAAACTAAGAGTATAATAATGGGAAGTACATACACCACTCAAAGGAAATGGTGGCAAATTTAGCATAAATCTCACAGGATTAAAAGTGAGATGAAAAACCCCTTACGAAATCTCGGCAGCCTAACGACGCCACTTAAAACTTCCAAAATGGATTGATGAGAGAAAATAGGGTCTCTCATCATATGAACATAAAAATTACAGTATGAGTAATATAAAAGAACATCCCAATCATAAGAAAGATGAGCTTAAAAGGAATGACATAAAATAGTGTACTTAAAAAGAAAGAGAGGGGTAGGATCCCTTACCTCAAGTCCGACTTGTCTTGTTTGTTTCTTTATATTTCTGAATAATAAACTTTGGTCAATTAAAATTTCCTAAGGACCTACTTTAAAGATTATTATTCAGTTCATATCACATATTATAATGTTATAATAATTGTTTAATAATGTTAGTTCATATCTGACATTTTTGCCGATGTTTGGTACATGGGTCAAAAATGAACTTGTTTGAAAAATGATTGCCCATCTAGTTATAAGTAAATAATTTCTAGAATAGTATTAATGATTAAAATATCATATATATACATTACCTATTCATTTTATACTATTCCATATCATTTGGAGATAAAAAACGAAAAGCAACGTTCATGGAGACGGTAGGCCGTACGTACGAATGAACGCTACTTTCATTTTTTTGTCATATTAATGGAATTAAAAATAAATTATATATATATATATAATATAATTACAGTATAATATATATGTTATATAGGTGAAATATGTTCATTAATTTCATTCTTTATACATTCCATGTATTGCATGTACGAGTCACATCACTTGAGGGGGCGGTAGTCCACACTTCCTCATATGAAATTATCGCATTTACAGAACATGAAAATAATAAAGGTATGTTTTAAATATAAAATACAGAAGAATATAGTAAACATAAATACCATATATATCATATATAAAATACAGTGACATCATAATGGCCAACTTTGAAGGTTTTAAAAGAATTTTGAACAATCATCGTTTCGTGAGGCAGAAAATCGCCAACCACAAAAACAGTATATTCTTTAACCATTAGACGAAGGTGTGTGTAAGTGTAGCTCGAATAATTATTATAAAAACATCATATTATATTGAAGATACTGGAGTTGTTACAAAATAAATGAATAAAAAGAGTTTAGGTGGTTGGAGAAGCAAAATAAAACAAAAGGACTCAAGTGAAGACATTACCTTAAAATCGGGTAACTCCCATTGGTTTGAGCTCAAAGGCTTCCTTGGGAAGACTTATGCCCAAAGTGAGGCTTCAAGGAGTTAGAGAAGGATGTTTAGAGACAAAATGGGTAGGGTTTGGCCGAGCCAAAGGCTTTTGAAGTGTGGGTAAAGAGGTAGAGGTGGGGGTCTTTTATAAGAGGAGAGGAGGGGAACTCTTGGAAAGTAAAGAAATGTTACTTTATTTTAGAAAGAGTTTCAGATTTTAATGGTCCCAAATTGATGTTTTTAGAGGATAAGGTGATAATAGTTCTAAATCCACCCATCCAATAGGTTTTGGACATTTTAGGTCTTAGATTTTACATTATCTTTCCATTTTATTTAAATCGTTAAATAATGAGGTCATCGCTGCATCATCATGATGTCATAAATAATTTAATTTATTTAATTTATAAAAATTATAAAACAACTACTATGATGTAGTAAATCTTTTTATATTTCCAATGACTATTTATAGTAAAAAATATGACTTTTATAACCCCATTTAAAAATTGTTTTAGTAAAACAACTCATGTTTGTGTCATTTTAATTTTAACATTAAATAAAAAGGTATTTATGTCATTTTCCAACCAAAGTGGCTCCATGGGGTCCCCAAGTTGACCCATGGATTGTCTTGGTCGGCAATGACTCATCCAATGAGGTTAGGACATGTGTCTAGGTCATTTCATATTATAAAAACATTATTTTTACCGTAAACTACACTAATTACCTCTAATCGCGATTAAAAACATAATAAGTTACTATTCACCAAAAAATTATTTTAATCCCATTGAACCACATTTTACTTATTAATGACAACCATGTATGTCGGATTTTTGAAATTCAAAACACAAAGGTGGAAAAATCTCATTTAAACGAAAAATCAGTTTTTATAAGTACCACTTAGTGGTTTAACTATTCATCAAAAATTGAAGTTTTTCAGAAAATTACTAAAAATTCACCCTAGGATATATTTGATATTCCGAATTCAAAAATTATGTCTATTTTACAAAATTCAAAACATATAAGTTGCATTAATTAATTTAATAATTAATTCCCGCTGTCAAAACAAATAGGGTGTTTTTAAGAAACAATGTATATTAAAAGATTGGCATTAGTTTAAGTCCAATTTCAATGTGAAATTAATTCCAATGACCACCATTGGATTTAATGGTAAAAATATATTCTAATTTCACTTTAAAACAAATTTAAAAGATAATATAATCATATAAATAAATTAGATTAAAAAGAGGTTTTGAATTAAAATACAACATTTTCACTATTCATTAAAAAAAGTACTTTATTAGAAAAATACCAAAAATATACACAATGTAAATTTTGATGTCCCGATTCTACAGAAGAATTTTATTTTGTCAAATATAACACATAAAATTATCGAAAAGTGGATTTAAAAGAGCTTCGCCATCAAAAGGCTGTTAATCAACCTTTTAAAGAATATTAGAATGTTTATGCTTAAAATTGGATTCATTCGCATTTTTAATCCTCTAACATTTATTGTAAAAAGTAAAAATATTTGACAAACATATGTAATCATTTAGTAGTTAGTTCTATTCATTCCCACCATCACAACAGCTAGGCGTTAACTACCATTTTAAATAATATTATTTTATTATTAGTGTGCAATGTAAGATTCCCAAGAAACTTGTTATTGCGTGTTGGGTACGCCATCGAGCATAGCATCCCCTTTAAATTTATATTAATATTTTATTCACAAATATAGATAAATGTGAAAATTTCATACTCTTTATTTACCTGGGGTGTTACATCCTTCCCCCCTTTTGGGAATTGCGTCCTCGTAATTTTAAAATCAGGCTTGGAAACTTCATTGAAAATCCCACACCGGAACAAGGGTCAGTAAAAAAATCACTTTAAAATAAAGAAAGATAAGTACAAAGGTCACCCGAGTTAACCCATACTAGGATTCCAAGTATGAAAATATGGACATGGAGGAAAAAAAAGGGTCATGTTCTGATGGAGAGTGATAGTAAACATGTCTAGGAGAAAGTTAACCATAATAAAATCACAAACTTGTGATGGGTTAAACGGTATTCGATTCCCCAGTAAGAAAAGTTAATAGACAACACTTTTGTTTTAAGTTACTCTTCATTGAGGAATTTATTTTTGATCTTAAGGAAAATATTCAAAAGATTGAAATGTTTTTATATAAAAATTAAGAATGAAATTGATTTAAATGAACCAAATTATTTTAATATAAGTATAATTGAATTATTTTTAATTTGAAACCAAGTTAAAATATAATTAATTTTTATAAATAAATTAGATGAAAAAGAAGTTTTCAGTTAAAACTTGTTATTTTTTACTATTCATCAGAAATAAAACATTGCAGGAAAATATAAACAATTCACCCAAATATAATTTTGACATTAATATTTCAAAAGTAAGTCTTATTTTTTCAAATAAAATTTATAAAAGTTTTAGAATTATGTTTTAGAATAGGAACGCCATTAAAAGGCGACAAAAATTCATATTAGAAAAATATAGCTTTTATGCATTAAATTGTATTTAATCTTATCATAAGCCTATCAAACTTATTAGGTTAATTTGAAAATTTTTTGTAAAATATATAACATATAAATTTACTTAAAATCATTCACTAATAATGATTAATTTATTTTATTAATATAAGATTCCATTATGGTCATAAAAATAGTTTTTTATAAGAAAATATCATTTAAGTTTAATAGGTTTTTATTTTCATTTATAATTAATTTTTAGCAAAAAAAATTATTTTATAAACATGTGTAAACTATATTTTTATAATTTATTTAGTATCATTAATTCTTTCCATTCCAACAACTAAGTGATAACTATCACAATTAAATAATAATTTTTAATCGTTTATTTATGCTTCGCGTTCTGTGTAACATAAGCTATCAAACATAGTTATCTTTAAAAAAATCAAGGTGATACAATTTAGGTCTAACAGAAAGTTCCAAAAATTTATTTATTTAAAACTGATCAAGATCCTCTTACATTTACATCACCCATAATTAATCATTTATTTCATCGTTAATGTTCTTAGGTTCAAGATGTAACAAGAATGATTGATGTTCAACTAGATTTCTAATGAATATCTAGTATGTGTACCTCTATCCTGGCCTATAACATAAAAATATAAAGGATGATATCTATGAGTCCTATAGATCCTGAAAAAGAAGATATGGTCATCTCATGGTAATCTACAGGATTAGGTTCAGGTTGAGAAGGTTCCTTAGAACTGGATGATTTTATTTCTTGTTTTATAGATGTGTGAGAATATTTGACATTTATGTCCACATTTTATAAATCATCCTCAAGTTTATGTAAATGAGTTTCAGGATCATGTGGATCTATTTCATCAAAATTTACATGAATATATTCTTCCACAATCTTTTTTATTTTGTTAAAAACACTATATGATTTACTAGATGTTGATTAACCAAGGAAAATTATTTAATTACTATTGGATGAAATTTTTTTAAGGTTATCCTTATTGTTCAGAATAACAAATTTTTAACCTAAAATTATAACGTTATTAACCTTTGGTTCCCAACTATTCCATAGTTTCTAAGGGGTTCTCTTTAAAATCATTCTAATCAATACTTTATTAACAATATAGCAGACTCTATTCACAGCCTTTAACCAAAAGTAAATCGAAAGGCCATATTAACTAATCATATTCATAGAAATTTCTTAAATTGTTTTATTTATTCTTTGTAAAGAACCATTATGATGGGGGGGGTACTAGGATTATAAAATTTTTTGTTATAGCAATTTTTATGAAAACGAATTCAAATTATTTATTTTCAAGCTATGACCATGATCTCTTTTTTATGGTTTTAATTGTATGTCCACAAGTTTTTTATATATATTTTTCATAGTTGGTAAAGTAAGATATAGATTCACTTTTGTGAGATAAAAAGGAATACCCGAGTATACCTAGAAAATTCATCTTATAAGGACATATAAATAATGACTCTAATTTAAATAAGAAACTCTAGATGGACTAAGCAAGTCCATGCGAATTAACTCAATGGGTTCAGAAGTTGAAAATTCCTTCTTTGATTTTAAAGATATTTGGTTTTGTTTCCCTTTTTGACAAGGATTAAAGCATATATTATATAAGAATTCATGTTCAGGTATATCTTTGACTAATAATTTTGTAGCTATATTTTTATGTGATAGATTATTGTAGTGTCCTTGTCTCCTATTGCAAATCCATGATTCCTTATAAAAGGTACAAATAATTTTTTTTTGAGAAAATAAAGAATCTAAATTAAGAGAATGAATATTTTCATTTCTCAATGTAGTAAAAAAGAAATCTTTTTTAGAATAAAAAAACAACATGAATTATTTTCATATTTTACACGAAAACCATCAAAACATAGCAATGAGATGATTAATATATTATATTTTAAACCATTAAAAAATAATACTTTATAAATTAAAAATAAGTTAGAGTTTCTGATTTACCCAAGGAAAATGATTTTTCCTATGGAATTGTCACCATAGGTGACATGTCACCCATCAAAATTTATCAAAATTTTGAAGATTAGTAAATCTCAAGTCATGTTTATGGAAAAACCGCTTTCCAAGTAGAATTTAATTTTACTATAAATCATAAAGAATGTTTCCTATAAAACATTTTTTTCAAAAAAAAAATGATTTTGGTACCCAAATCTTCCTGGGTTATAATATGTTAGTAATTAAGGATTTTGGAACCCATATTTTCTTAATGGATTTTCTATAAGTAGATTGTATACTTTTAGAAGAAAAAATAACATGTTAAGTTCAACTGAATAAAATCTCAAAGCATGTTTTCCAGATTTGGATTTAGGAATAAAACTATTCTTTACAATTATCCTATATTAAGGTTGATAACCTTGGAAAACAATATAATTATGTGCTAATTATTTTACCAGTATTTGAGTAATATTATTTCTAAAATTTTTAAATATTTCTAAATTTTTTTTAGTTTATCATTAGAACGATTCAATTAAATATTTTATTTCAATAGTTCAACATTTATTTCTTTTTATACAGAACGATCATATTTAATATTAACAATTGATGTATGTTGTATCTTCAATATTTTATACTTATCTTTCAAATCATTGAATATTTATTATAGAATGTTACAGTATTTGAACATTTCCTCATGAGACATATTTTAGTCATTATTTTCCTCTCCTAAATGATTATAAATATTTGGAGGATAAGCAGGAATCACATGATATTCCTCATATATGTTAGTCATGAAACCCATATTTTCCCGGTCATGTTTTTCCTCACTAGTCAGGTTTGATTCACAAAATCTATCTTCAGAAGCACTCTAGATTTCTTTCATTTGTTTCTTTTATTTCTTATCATTTTCATCATAATTCCTTATATATTTCATATTTGGACAGTCATGTTTGACATGTCCTTTCCACTTACATTCATAGAATATAATCACAATTAAAGTTTCATCTTTCTTCCAGTCTTTCTTCCAATTTCATATATTTTCATATGTTCCTTTGTAGCTTGGTTTTCTAAAAAATTTATTTTAATTAAAAAAAATTTAAAACTTCTATCCATATGGTCCATCTCTTCATCACTATCATCTGGTGATTAATCATCACTGGAACTTTCAACTTGAACTTTCTCTTTCTATTTTGAAGTTAAAAATTGAAGGATACATATTTTATTTTAGGTTCATCTTCCTCTGCTAATTTCACTTCATGTTCCTATACATACATTATTAACATTCAAATAAACTTGTTGATAAGTATCTTACTAATACAAAAATATACTCGAATAGATATTTTTTTTCCATCAATAAGGTAAACACCTCAATAATCACATGATTTATCATTTGTTATAAAATAGATTCCCTAGGGAATAAATTGTATTCACTATCACATTAAACCTGAGATACATGTTAGAAACTATATCATCATGTTTCATCTTAGATGCATCATATTTAATTTTATATATATTCAATCTCATTTCCTTAATAGTAGTTATTACTTTATGATAAATAGGTAAAGTTTCCCAAATTTCATATACAATTTAATAAAAATATATTTTGTTAAAATCTTCTTTACATATATAATAATATAGGGAATTAATGAATTTACAATTATTTTTATAAGTAGTTTTAGTATTATCATCCCATGTAACTCCAACAGTTTTAGGTAATTCATATTTATATGCAATAGTAGCACATATTTCAAAATCCAGGCTCTCAATATACATTTTAATATTTATTTTCCATTAAGAATAGTTAGTTCCATTAAATAAGGTAGTTATGTTGGTATCATAAAGTTTTTATAAATTATCAATTAAATATCTAAATTTAGAATTGATAGAAATTTAGGATCTTTAAAACACAACTAAAATCACTGTTGAAACGATTTTGAAAACATCGATACCAAATTTTGGTCAGATTGATTAACTAAAGAGGGGTAGGGGTAAATTAAGTTCCTAAAAAAAAATTCTATGACAAATAAGTTTAAATAAAAACCCCCAAAAGAAATTAATTTCAACTAGTTAATTAAAAGTGTATATTAATATAATTTTGATATTTTAAAATATTCCTGAATGATTTATTATTGACCAATTGAAACAATATAAAAACTTACTTGAAATGTTGAAACCAATTTACTAAATAAAATAATTATATAAAAACTAGTAATGTTTAACTATAAAATTAACAGTATTGAATATATCTTAAAAATAAATAAAATTTAAATATTTGTAAATAATTTAAAAAAGAAAAAACAAAGAATGTAATAAAATAAGGGGTCCAGTCTCAAGACATGGCCTAATCCCATCTAATTTGAAATCACCAACATCCAAAAATATTATATCAATAAACTTTGAACTGAAAACTAGATCTTCTATTAAAACAATAATGTATAAGCTATCTAAGACACACCAGGGCCACTTCCAAAATATCCATGGTATGAAAAAAACACCGTCCACACAAAGACCTATTATAAAAACATAGCGAGTATAAAGATAATAACTATGTGAATAGAAAATTAAATATTATCCAATTATACTGGCTGATATAGTGTGTGTCGATAAAAAACAAACAAAACACTACTATAATATAAAATAAACATACAGAAAAACTAACAAATAAGATATAAAAATTATAGTGCTGCTCATTTTGAAGTTCCCCAGATGATTGATCCTCCTAAGATGTGGCATAAAGAGTATCTTGAGCTATTTCTCTAAAAATAGAAGTAAATAAAAGTGTTGTAGAGATCTCTATTTTCTGACTATAGTAAGGATCTTTTTATTCAGTGTACTCCACTATTTTATAGTCTAAATGTAGGTAAGTATGCAGTGTGTAATCTATCATGAAATGGTCCTTATTGTATTTAGAAGTTATAAGTTCTTGATCATGAATTCAGTTTCTTCCTCATGTTCAAAAGAGGTAGAATTATTTTTTAATATTAAACACTACATGATGGAGAGTTCATTTTAAGAATGATCATCATGATCCTCTAAATCGTCATGCTAAGATCTAACATAGAATTTTATGTTTCCATGTAATAGTTAAGAATTTATTCATAAGAACTATTTTAATTAATTTAATTAATATATATGATGACAGAATTTAAATAAAATGTAACCAAATAGCTATGATGGCTCATGTTGACAGTGAATCCTATCTAATGGAAAGTGAAGTTGGAGGTAGATCATCTGGTGGTAGGTAATCTTGCGATAGGTCATCTGGTGGTGACTCATGTTCAATGGTGAATCATGTGACAGTTGTTCATCTTTTTAAGTGAATCACTTCTGGTAGTAACTCATTTCTGATGGCGAATCATGTCTAGCAATGATTCATTTCTAGCAGTAGGTAATGTCTAGGGGTGACTCATTCTCAGTAGTGAGTCTTTTTTAATAGTGACTTTTTTTGGTGGTAGGTATTGTCTAGTAGTAGGTCATTTGATGGTGACTCATTCTCAATGGTGACTCGTGTCTGATGCTAGGTATCACCGATGGTGATTCTTTTTATCACTTATACAAATTTTAATTATATTTTTGTATGTTATAAAATGTTATCATACACCATGAAATAAATTGAAACATAATTAATAATATTTGTGAGTAATAAAATAAAGAGGTTCCAATAACCTTGATAGAATCTATTAAAAATCTATGTGATCACTATGATCCCTCCCCAATGGCAGGAAATCCTAACCAAACCTTAATGGATCTTTGTTACCCACACTGTATAAATCCAAATAACCAAATTAATATTCCCACCTTACCAACTAACGTTGGAATAAAAATTGGAATAATAAAATTATTATATATATTTAATGGTTTTATAGGAGAGGATAAAAATAAACACATAAAAGAGTTTAAAGTAGGTTTATCCACACACAATCCCAAAGGAGTGGCATAAGAGAATGTGAAATGGGGGGATTTTCCATTATCATTGGAAGGTGAAGTAAAATAGTAGTTGTATAGTTTTTATTTGGGAGAGGTTAATGATTAGGATGATTTATAGAGTTGTTTGCACAAAATATTCTTACCCACTTTAAGGATAACAGTAATTAGAATGTAAAATTATACCATTATATGAGCTCCAAGAGAGAGTCTTTATGTGTACTAGGAAATATTCAAGAAATTATGTGTTAGCTGACCACATCAATCCACTGAGGATCATTGCGTCTAGGTTTTTTAAATTATGTTTTTCTTTATTGTGATAAGAATCTTCTTGATGCAACCCCAAGAGGAACTCTCATTGAAAAAATCACCAATGATTGAAATTTTATTGAATGAGAAGATATCCTAGATTTCCCTGTAGTTTAGTTTAAAAGGTTCTGGTACCAGAGGACTGTATTATGAAAGGTATTTTGAATCATCCCCCATATTCTAATCTAATCTTGAGTAACTAACCACAACAGTTATACAAATGCATTTTAAATAATCAAGTGAAAAATAATCATTAACAAGGATTTCTAATTTTTTCTTCCCTAAATCATTATATTAACCAATATGATGAAGTGAAAAGAATTTAATGTTTTCCATTTTCTTACCTTAAAATAAAATTTTAACATACTTTCCAAGGATGGATATATAATTCCCATTTTCAATATGTATTTTGGAACTAAAAAAAATAAACTGGACCACCTTACCTTCAACAATACAACCAATCAACACCCTTCTAATCGCTATTTAAACTACTTTAAAACAAATAAACTTATCAAACACCCACTTTATAGAACAATCATCCATTTTAACAACCCTAGGGGATTATATAATCCCTTTTATATGTGAAATACAGATTCTAGGTTGAGGAGTTGAGGAATGAAGTGAAATACTTGAAGAACCATCTTGGTAGTTGTAAAGAGGTCTTTTCTAAAAACCTCATAAAATAACTAGATCAACCAATTCCAATCCCTAAAGGTAATTTCAGGCAAGATAAAACTATAAGTTGAAAATATATTCACCCAGTTTACACAAATAATTCTAAGAAAAACTAACCCAAACATAAAGAAAATGTATCAGAGAAATCTATATAGAACCTTGGGAAACAGTACATGAATTAATACGTAAAATTGGGGAAGAAAAATAAGAATTAAATAAAAAAGGGTTTAAAAAACCTTATAAAAATAATAAATGTGTAATAGGAACCCTTAAATTCCATTCCTGTTAAGTATGATCCAATCTAGGAAGATAAAAGTTGAATAAATTCAAAAATAAATTATGAAAAATTTATAAAAGTATATATCAATATTCCAATACTTAAAGATCCAAGAAGTTTAAAAAGTTTTATATTCTCCATAAGTATATTTATAATAAAAATAGTATAATATAAGGGAGTGAGAGAATAATTTTTGGGTGAAATGTTTCTAAACAAATAACACCAAAATTCTTACTAAGTGTAAATATCCATGGAAATTATCAATCCCTTATGTCGTTATATATATATATATATATATCATTATAAATAAATTGTGTGATCTTAATGAATCTATAAATTTAATTCCACACACTTTTTTTACATATTTTTATATGGGAGTGGAAAACCTCATAACATAAATGGTTTAACTTGAAAAAAAGTCCATATTTTTTCAGGAGTTGTCTTATAATATGTTTTAGTTGGAGACCAAAATCTAATATTCATATCTAACTTGTATTTGATAAAAATAGAATATTAAAGGTACACAAAATAGTTACTCATCATCATGCTTAAACCCTTTATAAATAAAACAAAGATAACCATTAATGTACATGATAGTTTTTTCACAATGGAGTTTGGTGAGAAAATTGTCCATTTCAATATATTTGATTCAATAAAGTTTCATCAAAAGAATCATTAACTTCTTACTACATCAATCATTCAATATTATTAACCAAGTGAATAAATTTTTATGTTTCATAAAATTTTATCATTATAAAAACAATTAATGTTTGAAAATTCTATGAAGAATGATGTGAAATAAAAAATTTGAAAAAAATGTTTCCTATTTTGAAGAAAAGTTGAAACCTGAATTATTTGATAAAAATTATTATTTATTTAATTATGAGTAAGATAATATGTTATCTTATTTTAATAATATTCAAGATGTATAGGTGCGAGACTCGAGTTTGATTTCATCCTTAGAATATTCCTCAAACATGAAATAAAAACATTTTGAAATTTATCTTAAAAATTTTTACCTCATGGAATGTAAAAAGTTTCCAATAATAATTTCTATAAAATAATCCAAAATCCACGATAAAAGACTTATTAAAATTTTATGGGAAAATAAGTAAGTAATAGGATGGAGTTTATGTGATATACCTAGAGTAGATCCTAAAATTTCTATGCATCTTATTTTTATGAAGGAAAATTAGAAACCTTTTCAAAAACCCTAAATTAAACAAAATATAACAATAAATAAGGAATTAAATAAATAACTAGAAAATATTATGGAATTAATAATAATCTACCCCATCTTATAATCATAATGGGTCAGTCCCCATCATAGAGTTTTTAAGTAAACTGGACTGACCATTGTGTAAAATAAATAAAAAAAATTCAACAATGTTAGAATTATGAATAGTTTGATCATGTGTATATATTATATGAAGTTTAATCAAGTATATAGGTAAAATTAATACCCCATTCCATTCATTGAATATATATTACAAATATTAGAAGGAATGAATCAATATATTTTCTTAGATGGATTTTTAGGTTAATTTCAGGTGCACATTGCACTTGAAGGTTAGGAGAAAGAAATATTTACATGTTTATATAGTACCTTTTCTCATAAAAGGATTCCATTTGACTGTGTAATACAGCAGGTTCACTATATAGATGAGTATTAAGCAATTTTCAAATCATATTGAAAACTATCTAAAATTATTTTTGGAAGAATAGAAATTTTCTAGAAATTTATTGGATTGTTGTTTGAAAAATTTAAAAAAGTATAATTTCATGGTTAATAGGGGAATAATACTTGAGAATGTTATTTAATAAAAAATAATTAAGATAAATAAGTCCAAAATTTAAGTGATAAATTTATTTCCTTATATAAACTATGTGAGTCATGTTATATATTTTCTAGATCACGGTGGATTTTATGGGAGATTCATTTATGAATTTAGTAAAATTTATATTTTCCTTTCCTGGTTACTTTTTAATGATGATGAATTTATTTTTGATAATTATTTCATGGAATATTTTTATAGTCTAAAGAGTAAGAGGACCACACCACCAATAATGGGACCACCAAACTGAGAGCACATTTTTAAATTAATTATTAATTATTGAACCATTTTTTTAGAGGAGTACTATCCCAAAGGGTATAAGGAAGAACTTAATTTGTTTCATATGCCTCAAGAACACTAAATACTACCCAGAACCACTACAAAAAACTGAAAATTAATCTTAATTGTTTTTTTTCAGTTAATAAATTTGAATCATACTTTCATAGAACTAATATTAATATTTTTTATAATCATACAACCCTTAAGTACTTAAAGAAGAAAGAATAAGATAAACGAAATATATTCAGAAGAATTTTGATACTTTAATAGTTTAATATAAGGATAAATGACAATAATGGAGCATAGAAATTGATGCAAGATTATCTAATAAAGATTAATAATATAGATAATGGAAAAATTCCATACAATGGTCCATTTAATGACTTGATTCGAGGAGATAAGTTGTATTTGATTGAAGGTGACATACACTAGTATTATGACATGGTTATATTTTTGGAAAATTTTCAGGTTTCAGCTCACTTAAACCCCTAAAATGTTCTTAAGATAAAATCTGATTAAGAAAATTATATTTTTAAAGATCTATATTTTTAGATGATCTATAATGACTAAATGTTAAGAATGTATTTTCTTAAAAATTTGATATAATATTGTATTTAATTTTTACATACTATTGATTGTAGAGGACACTTTGGACCTCAATGGATTCCTATTATGTGATAGAATTTGGTATATACAATCCTATTTTTTTGAATATTCATGTGATTTTTTAAAAGATGTGAGAAATTCTAGTTCATTAGTTGCATCTCCAATATCCAATAAATGACTTAAAAAATCAGTGTTTGTGAAATCACTGAAGTTTCGGGGTAGAATTTATTAGTCCTTTTGCTATATAAATTGAAATATTTTGGATACTTTTGGTTGGGGATTATGATTTAAAATGGGTGGAAACTAAATTCATTGAAACTTTTGATTCATATATATATTTTTTATTTTTTAGGATAAACCTTTTTTACAGGTTTAGAGTTCCAAGGGAAATCATAACTGACCGAGGGACTCATTTAAACTATATGATAAATTTTATGAGGAAGTGTGGATTACATCACAAATCATCAATATAATTCCACCCATAAACTAATGTTCAATATGATGTTTTCAATAAATAAATTATATAAATCCCAGATAAAAAAATCAAGAAAAATAAAAAATACTAAAGCAAAAGGATAAAAGAGGCCTAATGGGATTATAATACCTCTTAGAAAACTATCACCGGAATGATCCCATATATGTTCATTAATGAGAATAATTTTCACTGACCTATGTATTTAGAGAAAAAATCCTAATGGGTAGTTAGGGAGATGATTATGAATCTGTACACAACATGGAAGAAAAAAGATAAAAACTTTAATAGCTTGAAGAAATTATAAGAGAGGATTTTCTTAACTAAAGTATTTACAAGGAAGGGACTAGGGCGGAAAATTAATAGTTAATTCAATATAATGAATTCAATTTTGTAGATAAAGTGTTACTTTAAAATTAATGAATTAAACTCATTCTAGTTAAGCATTATTCCAGATGGGGAAGACCTTTTATAGTCACGAATGAATACCCTTTTGGGGTTTTGAAGGTCATTTACGAAGGAGATAAAAACCGATTTACTATTAATGTGTATTGACTGAAGAAATAATATGGAAATCTATAATTAACACTAGTGGAAGAGATCACACTCCTCTAGCCTACTTACCAATAATAACCATCAGGAAGTATTTTTCCTCCACACATGATTGACTATTTTTTTAAATTAAAATATATTTCAAAATAATATATAAATTATAATTTGTTATATAAATTGAATCATTTATGTGTAAGGTAAGAACATTAATATTTTAGGATTTTCAAATATTTGATTTTGTTTTTGAATTTTATGTTTTTGTGTGTGTTCCTTTTTTATTTTTGGAATGTTTTGAAACTTATGAAGATCAATATGAATACCCATTCATCTTTTGAACCAATGATAATGAGGATAAAAATATTTTAACATTTTATTAACGAATTTGAAGTTTTAATAAACTTGTTTATAAAAATCAAGTCAAATAAATCATGAAAATACCACTGATTTTTGAATCTCATTCCATGACATATTTCCTGAAATTTAAACCCACTTTCCTAAGAGGCTTTTAGAGCCATTTTTATAACTTATTCAGAATATCCTAATTTATTAATAGAAACATTTCATTATTGAATAACCATAATTTTTTGAGTAATCTAATAAAAAACATGGAGCATTAATGATATTTTACTATAAAAAACCGAGACAAATTTTTGAATGGGAAACCCCTTTTTGCAATAAAATTCAATTTTCAGAAAACCATAATATCATACCATTAGATCCCTTATAATTCATGAATTTCCTTAAAAGTATTACTCATTATAATCCCAAAAACCCTAAATTAGTTGAGTTGAATTATGGGGGAAGGAGCTAGCATATTTGAATTGAAGATGGACAAACATTCCAATCTTCTATTCATGTGTTGGTTTGGTAGTTCTACTTGAAAGAACTAAAAAGTCTATTTAATGAAAGGCTATAAGAGTCATCATAATTGGATAATAATATATTCCTACTTATAATTGTTTAAGTACCTATTTTACTTCAAAATAAACTTTATAGGAATATAAAAAAAGGGAAGGAAACCAAATCTACAAAGTTAAATAGAGAGAAGAGATCCTTACATCCACTAATGTGAAAATGGTGTGACGTATCCATTTAATATTCGAAGGTGTGGAGCTAATTAATGTGAGAGGGAATGAGGGAAGATTATATTCTTAGAGGAAATTTTAAATCAGTAAATATAATGAAAAATAGAACCAAACCTCCCATTCCAATATATAATATTTTCATAACCATACCTGATAACCCTTAATCCATTAAAAACCATGAAAAATATTCATGGAAAGCACCGTTACTTGACTCATTTGGTGGAGATTTAGAAATTAATCAAGCCAATGATGACCCTTAAATGGGATTCAAGTAAGAACAATTTTTTCTTAAATTAATTTGTAATCATTTAATGAAAAAATTCTAATAGTGTAGGTATAAATGAGCCTAATAGAATTATAGAATATGAAATGAATTGAATATACTCCATTATGTAAATAGAAATAATAAAATTATAGAGTCATTCCGAGATTAAGTAACATGGTGTTAAAAATTGGAACATACATTTGATAGAAATTTTAATTTTGTTGTGTTAATATTCATGAAGTTAGCTTGGATAAGATACAAGGGTTTAGTGAGGGGTCATGTCAAATACTTAATGAGGGAAAAATTATCACTGAGTTATAAAGTGCTAGATTATAAGAACGTGAGAAAACATGATTATGTGAGAAATGTTTGATTAAAAGTATCTGGGAACCATAAGAGTATTCTAAAAATAATTACATTAGGGAATATACCCTAAAATATACAATCATATACCATGACATAAGATTTTAGAAAAAAGATACAATAATCAAAATACATGAATCATAACAAATGCGTATAACATAAAAATATTGGAAACACATTATAATATAAACCATAATATAGTGGAATGGGTATAAAAAATATAAATGTCATGAAATAGTGGGTCATGAATCAAAAACCAAATTCCAAAAAGATAGTGTATAATGTGGTATGACTTCCATCCCATAACATTGTGGATTTAGAAACATGATCCTACATCCCATAGTGGAATGTGCATTATGACATAAATCGAGTAATTATCTCATGATATATAAACCATGAACAAATGAATTGGATGGTTATATAGGACCATACCCATTATATAATGATAAAACACACTTATGTTCCTCATGAATTCAATCATACATCTCATCATGAAACTATTTGTAAGGAAAATTGATTACATAAAATTTTCAAATTCTATCACATAATATTATCATAAAAACTAAATCGGTTCATTTAAAAAATTAAATATCTTAAAATAATAATATCATAAGATAATATATAAAGTGATCATGAAAATTACCCATAAGAGATAAATATTTTTAAGAAAAATTGTGAAATAGAAGAGAAATCATAAAAATCTATTTCATAAAACATTTTCAACATTACTATAAAAAGAAATATTTATCGGTCATTTTGAAGCATCTTTTTAAAGAATGTAACGAGAAATTTTTTTGGAAGATATTATTTTTAACAAATCCCTAAGAATGGATCTTTGAAACAAAATAAATATGAAGTTATACATTTTCAGTGGAAGATACAAAATAGATGATAGTTAAATGAAATGACCTTTTTTTCCATTTTTAGCATTATTAGAGAAACCCACATTATTGAAAGAGTAATAAAACTACCTTTTAAAATATATAAATGGAAATATGTAGAGTAAATAAGCTAAAACATGGTTATAATTAAAAATAATAATGGTACAAATTTATGGAATGAAGGAATACAAACATGAAAGAGGATGAGGTAATACAGAGCATGATAATTATTCTTAACAATTCCATATTTTTATCAGGAAAGAAATCAATAAAAGAAATAGAATTTGATATAAAAGTGTAAATTACCAAAAAAATGAGTAAATAAAACACCAAAAAACTATAATATAAAACAAAGAAATCTCAAAAAAATGGAGTTCAAGAAGTAATATTAGACCTTAATGAATATAAATTGAGTTTAATAAAACCTCTTACCTTGGATTCCTGCTTGGTATGCTGCAATATAAAATTCAGTATAATAATCATTGAATAATTAAAAATATATTTAAAA
The DNA here is from genome assembly GCA_963277665.1 of Viscum album. NCBI lineage: Eukaryota > Viridiplantae > Streptophyta > Magnoliopsida > Santalales > Viscaceae > Viscum > Viscum album. Next base: position 1,331,687,216 of record OY728156.1, read on the forward strand.
ACATTAATATTATGTTTTTTAAAATTTATATTGAACTTTTATATAAATTTATTATATCATTATTACTTATTTTTAGTTAATATTGATCATCTATTGTTAGTGATTTAAATTATTTCTTATTTGTTTCAATATCATAATTTTAGTCATCATTAAATGTTCATTATTTCATCATTCCTATATTTTTTAATTTACTATAATAGAGGTTCCATAATGTGTAATGAATTTCTAGGTTCATTCCATGAGATTTTATGTATGAGTCACAGTGATTAAATATATCAAAATATTTCTTAGGTAAATTTATTGAACAAAAGATAATATATTAATAATGAGTTAAATATTAATATTCCCTATTCCAGAACCAAAATAAAATAATTAGTTAATTATTAATGTCATATTTTAAAATTAATTATGTTTCTATAGTAATCCATGATAGAATTATAGAAAAATGTTCAAGTAGGTGGTTAAACCAAACCCAACAAGAACATGCTAAAATTTATTGGTGATCAAGGTTATGAAAGAGATTTTTTATTATAAAATAATTATTATAGAAAAATAATGATATAATTTATTTTTTAATAATATGTTTAGGAATATTACATAATTTTTATATGAAAAAGTTGATGAAAAAATAATTAGGGAGTGGGTAACACTTATGGTGAAGGATTGATTTATCCCTAGGAGAGACTCTTAGAAATGAAGTATTTTGTATTAATTTGACTATAGGTATAAAAAAATTGGAGAAGAATTTAGCATAGGAAAAATTCATATGATTATATATTTATTAAAAGTAATATATTGGTTTGGATTGGGTAGAGAGAGATCATTTTATAAGTGAAAATGAGGGATATTTATTTGGAGACTTATGTTAGGTGATGGGTAAAGACGAAATTACATGGGAGTTATATGAATTTGGTAAATAAATTTTTGTGAGAAATTTATTATTTACTCCAAAATGATAAATTGTCCTTCTAGAAATATTTGTTTATAATTTTAATTATAAAAAATTCTTCCAATATCATGTTATCCTTATTTTCATTGTTTACATATTTTCAATGGTAATTATTTTTTTGATAAAAATATAAGATGACCTCTAATAAAAATATTTTACATAATGATTCAAAAATTTGAATCCATTTAATACAATTCAATCCCCATATATGAAAAAATTTAAATTTAAAATAATATATAATATTTATAGGAAATATTGTTTTTTTAGAAATTTTAGTATTTAAATAATAAGTGTTCTTATTCTTATTTACTATCTACTAAAACACAAATTAGTGTTAATTTATTACTTATATTAATATACATTAAATTATAATTATCATTTATAATATATAATTTTATTTTATTTAGATAATAATTTCATAACAATCATAAAATAAAATATTTGAAAATAAACCTTTTACATTTACCAAGGCAGGTTACCTTAGTAACTTATTTTGGTATATAAAAAATATATAATTGGAAGTTTAACCAAATTTGAACACTTTGATTCGAAATTTTAAATCTATTTAATTATATTAAATTTCTAAAGTAATAAAATATAATTTTAAAAAATGTATAAAAATAATATTTATAAAAATAAATATTTAAGCATAAGAAGAATTTATTATTTTTACTTTCTAATTAAAAATATTTATATTAATATATATTTAATATTTTAAATAAATATTTAATAAATATTTGAAATAAATATTTCTTTTAAACACCTCTTTTCATTAAATTAAATTCATTATTAAAATTATAATTTTTAAAAAATTATTAATGTATAGAATCACACGTAACAATGAAAATATATTTATCATTTATTAATAATTACTTGTTTATATCATTATAAAATCTATTTATAAAACCCTTTAATACCACTCAATATTTGTAAGGGTTGTATAATAAATGGTGGTAGTCATGTTTGGTGATTCAACTAACATGGATCTTGTAGTGATTCTCATAAGCTTGAACTTCTCTAATAAACAATTTCATTCGAACCATACTCATTGATGTTTAGCTTGGGCTTGGTCTAGGGAAAACCCTAGTGACACTACCTCTTTTCAAGGATCAGATAAATGAGCCTCATAATAATGAATAATAATAGTTGATTCTATTTCTTCTCATTTCAATAAAGATTTCATAGTGTTGTTATTTTTACTTATACATGTTATTTAAACATATATGTTAATAAAATAAAATTTTAATAATTTTTCTTGTTAATTATTTATATCTCTAATGATGATATAAATATATGTATATATCCAACAAGTATATAATCATAAAATCCATATAAATCTAATTTCTATATTATCCCAATGACCATATAATCTCGATGTACTAATAATCCAAAAAACTATATATATGAAATAGTCATATATGCCTAAAGACTATATATATTATTAAATATATAGTTAAATTATTTAATAAAAATATTAATTATACTCATTTAATTATCAATCAACATTTCTTATATTTTTATTTCACTGCCTTAATTTCATAGTTTCAATTAGGGTGATGTTATTCATGGAAAAAATGTAGAGAAATATTATTTGTTTTTGGTAATTTTATTTACATTTAGGTTTATTCAAATTGTTGTTTTCTTAATGATATTTCATATAGAGTATAAATTTTTATCATTTATTTTAATATTTTTATCTTAATAAAATGTAACAAAATCCATTTTAGTTTTTTGTTACATTTTAAATAAGCTATTATATATAATATACACTTAAAGGAAAAATACATAGTAAAATCTTGGGGTATTAGATTCTACCCCGTAAAAGAATTTAACCCTTCAAATTTTATTTCTATAATGAGAAAAAATTAGGTTAAATTTTTCTTATTACATATTCAGGTTCTCATGTATCTTCCACAAACTTATGATGTAGACACAATTTTTTTAACCAAGTAGGTTATATTATTTTGCATCACTTTATCTCTTTGATCCAAGATCAACACAAGTTGTTCCTTATAAAAGAGATCGTGTTCTAATTTACCAGCATTCATGTTTTGTACATGTGATGAATCTAGTTTGTACTTCCATAAAAGTGATACATGGAAAACCTCATGCACCTAAGATAGGTTGGGTGGAAATTCTATCCAATAGGATAAAGTCCTTACACAGTCAAGAATATCAAAGGAAGTGAGTTATCTTGGGCTCAACTTTCCATTATTTACTAATCCCATTACCCTTTTTCATGGAGTTATTCAAAGGAATATCTTTTAATGAACATAAAAATACATATCTCAATGATGGTTATCAGTATAGGGCTTTTGTCAACTTTGTTCAACTTTAATATTTTTTTATTAGTTTGAACCTTTTCTATCATTTATTTAACACGATTAGGTTATAAAAAGTTCCTCTCATTAATGTTATCCTAAAATTTCTAATTTCTGAACATTTTACCATATTAAACTTCATATGGTGGAATTTTGATACTATAGTAGAAACTATTATTATATGAGAACTCAACCAGTTGACGAGATTGATCCCAACTTCCCTTGAGTTTAATTAATCAAGATCCCGACATATATTCAGGAGGTTTAATGGTCTTTTAAGATTTCCATTGACATGAGTATGATAAGATAATATAATGCTCAAATATGTATCTAATTCTTGAGGAATACTCCTCTATAATTTTGATGTAAACCTTAGACATCAAAATCCATGGTGATGTTACCCCATTTCTATACTAGTATAGGTAGTGGTTGTATCATCTAAATATATTTATATTATTTAGAATTTACTTTCAAAGCGAACAAGAATGTATATATATATATATATATAATTGGTAATATCTTCCTTCATTCTGACCCACTAAATGTTTACTTTATTATCTTTATACATATTTTATCTCCTTGGGAAAATAGAGAAGGATGATCTATGTTTATTATCAAAAATCTTTTTCTATAGTTTTTTATTTTTGAGTGAAAACAACCATTTCGTAAATTTATAATTGCATTATTTTAAAAATTGAACTCCAGAATACATTATACCTTCTTTTATAGCCCCATATCATCTTTTTGAGCCTCCTTGATCTTCATATAAATATATGATATAAAAATATTTTGGGAATTGTTGGATTTCATTGATTTCATTATAATTCCCATATCCTTCCTTTGAATATCTATATATATTAGGTCCCTTTCAATCCTAATCAAGGATAGTGTAGTATGATTCTGTATACTTAGAATATCTTCCACTGGGGTTAATGTATTTAGAAATCATTATCTTTGATCAGCACCAAATACCTCAATTGTAACATATTAAAATATTTCCATGTGAATATATAATTTATTTTCTTATGATCAATATATATATATATCATACTTTTCACAATATAGATAATTCCACCAAATCATAAAAGAAATTATTACTACCACTGATTCTAGTTTACATGTTGTGTAATTTTTCTTATGGGTATTTAATTTAAGTTAGGAATAATATTTTACCTTTTGATTTTTCATAATTATTCATCACAAGACATTATTTTAAGCCTAATTTTATTTTCAAAACCCTTCTCCACTATATGGTTGTCTAAGTATAGGTGCAACGACCAACCTCCGCTTAATATCCTTGAAGTTATCTTCACTTTCTTCCATCTTGAGAACTTTCCACCCATTCAATTTTAATTTGTTTTCTATTTTATTAAATAATAACTAAAATTAAAAGGGATTATAAATATTAATAAACAATAACCATTTAAAAAAATGACCATGTGAAAAGTCAAATTCATGATGTCTTAATCTAAAAAACATTTATTTTAGCCTATGATACTTTCTATTCGTCCTAGGTTTATTTAAGTTGGGTTCTATGATAATTATTAACATAATAATTAAGAAATAACTAAACTAAGATCTAATTATATCTATAAAGTAAAAAAACATACAAATATGTCATATCATTTCCATAATGTAATAATAAATTCTCATAAATAATCACATAATCATAGAACCTCATGGTTTTGTGTCTTTGGAGATTATATACTTATATATATTTTTACACATTATTTATTCAACATCTCCCATAAAATTTTCCGTACCTTAATTCCTTTTAATAATTATATAGTATATAATTCCTTCAGGAAAAAGGAAGAAAATAAGGAGTGATATAAAATGTTCAGTAAGTGAAACATTATCAATTATCTATAAAGGGTTAAATCTTAAAATGTGATAAAACATGACAATAGGAGAAATATATAATTAAAAGTATCAAAAAACCACAAAAGTTTTCTATAAAGAATATTATAAGGGAATATATCTTGAAATTATCAAACATGTACCATGACACAATAGTGTGGAATCATGATATAATAATCATGATACATGGAGCATAACATAGAGCATAAAAATGAGACATAAACCTAGGAAAAGAAATAATAACCTACGAGACTTAGAATCAAAATCCCACATCATATAATATAGTGGACTGGGAATAATAACTTGTTTCCACAACATAGTGGATTAGTAAACATAACTTGTACCTCATAATATAGTGTACTAAGAGGTACAATTCCATATCCCATAGTTGATCGATCATCATGACTTACACCACATAATTATCTCATGAGACATAAAACATTAACTAATTAATTAGAGGGATATATGTGACCCACATTTCTCATAATAATAGACCATACATATCTTTCACATAAAATTAATCATATATCTCATCATTAAAACCCATGGATGAAAAATCAGTTATATAGTTTTTTAAATGGTATCACATAAGATAATTTGAATAATTAGATTATCTATACCCAAAAATAAATCTCTCAAAATAATTACATCACAAGATCATTTAGAAAATGATAATGATCTTCACCAATAATATATATATATTTTTAGGATAGAGACTAAAATGGAAGATAAATCTTAAAAACATATTTAAGAAAACATTTTAAATAGTATTGTTAAAAGGCCAAGTTTTGAATCACATTAAAAAATCATATTTGATAAGGTGTTCAGAAGAATTTAAAAAAATTATTTTCAAATTATCCAAAATAATCTATTCTTGAAAATAAATATGGTTCATGTTTAAAATTATATAGTGGAAGATACAAAATAATTTAAAAAAATGAAATGTTATTTTTAGCTTTTTTGGTAGTTTTAGAGAAAACACACGTTGATGGAAAGGTTATAAAACATGATTTTTAAAAGTGATAAAGAGAAATATGAATATTAAAAGTATAAAACATTTTTATTTTTCTTAATAATAATGGAAGAAATTTCTATAAAGAAAGAATATGGATACTGAGGAGAAATAGTTAATAAAGAAGATGATAATTATTCTTAACAAAATTAATTTTCTTGAAGGAAACCCATTAAAGAGTAATAATTTCAAGAAAAAATTTAAATTTACTAGAATATAAATTAAAAATAAAAGATAAAGTAGTTATAGGATATAATAAATCAATATTTTAATAATGGGGTTTGTGAAGGAATATTGAAACTCAATAGAAAGAAATTGTGTTTTCCAAAAACCATTACCTTGAATTATTTATTAGTTAAATATTTTCTAACCTTATGTATAATGATCTTAATTTTTTTAATCATATATTTCAATGATTTATTCCTATTTTCAACATTTTCATTAATATTTTATATTCCATTATTACAGATTTATTGCTTATATTTAATTAATATTTATCATCTATTGTTAGTCATTTTAACTATATATATGGGCGAGTATGGTTATTAAATTAAATGTTATTATTATAATATCATTATTATAGAAGTATAATGAAATTGTTTGGATTTTTTAAAATTATTAATTAGACTATAGAATAGGTGTATGAAAAATATAATGAATAAATGATTATGGAGTGGGTAGTAATTATATTGATGGTTTCATTATTCCTTTGGTAAGCCTCTTGGAATTGTAGTATTTGAGAAATATTATTGAAAAAAGGTTAAAAAATGTGGGATATGAATTTATGATAAGAAAAATGTTGATTTTTTTAATATCAATTACAAAAAAATTGAGTGGTTTGGAGTGGGTGGAGGAGAGATCCTTTTATAGGTGAAAATGTGGGACAATTTCGGGATCTTATGTAATCTAAGGGTTAAAGAAAGAATAACATGGTATTTAGGTGATATATCTAAATAAATGTTAGTTATAAATATGGTAATAACTTTCAAAACTAAAAATGGTCTTCTATAAAATGATTTTATCATTTTAATTTTCAAAAATTTGAGACATTTCATGTTATACCTTTTTATATTTTTTAAATATTCACCAAGTTTATTATTTATAGACAAAAAATATACGATGTAAAATCTTAAAATATATTGACACAATGATTATAAATTTTATCTATATTTAATATAATTCAATTAAAATGTATAATAAAATATATATTTTAATTAAAACATAAGATTTATAGAATTTTTTTTGTAGAAAAATGATTATTTAAATATTATGTTTTCTTATTTTTATTTACTATTAATTAATAATGAAATGACTATTACTATTTTTTTACATGTAAAAATTATATTAAATTCATTATTTAAAATATAAAAATATTTTTTATTTTGATATGAACTATACAATAATTGTTAAAAAAATCTTAAAAAACAACCCTTTCATACTCATTATAATAATTATCTGTTACCTCGCTACGTTATTTTCATGTTTAAAACATTGACATTGGAATTATTAACTAATTTTAAAATCATTATTAAAATAGTAAATATATTTAATTAGTTTAAATTTCAAAAATTAAAAAATGTTAACTATAATAAAAACACATGAAAAATAATTTTGGGCAAAAATAATTTTCAAGAAAAAAGTATTTATTATTATTCTTTAACAAGTTAAAATATTTAGATTAATTTATTGTTTATATTATCAATAAATTTCATTTTTAAAAATCATTTTTCCTTAAATTAAATTCATTTTTCAATGTATAATATTTGAAAAATTGCTCAATGTATAGAAATACCTAAAATAATGAAAATATATTTATGATTTATTAAAAATTACATGTTTATATCATTAAAACATTTACATAAAACCCGCATTAATACCTACTCATATTACCTACGGGAAAGATAATAAATGGTGGTAGTCATGGGAGGTGACTCAAATTGCATGGATCTCTTCGGTATTCTATGACCATGAACTTATCCTACATATGATTTCTCTCAAATGATACTTGTTGTAGTTCTGCTTGGTCATGGTATAAGAAAACCTTTAGTGACACTACAACCATTCCAACATTAGATAAGTGAAACTCATAAGGAATACATCGACTACTTTATTCCATTTACTGTGTTCTCTATGTTGATTTTATAATGTATTTAATTTTATTTAAACATGATAATTCAACGCCTATGTTATAGAAATCCTATTTTAATAATTCATATCATTAATTATTCATATATCTTATGACGATATCAATATCAATATAATAAAAATTTTCACATAATCCCAATGATAATATAATTTGAAAAACCATATAATCCCAAAACCAAATACTCCAAACTCTCATATATATGCCCAACAACCATATATACAAAACAACTAGATATCTTCCTATATATACCACTACATTAATTAATAAAACCATTAATTCTATTCATTTAGTTCTCCCTAAAAAAGTTTATTTTATTTGTAATTATTTTTCTTATATATATATTTACTATTAGGGTCATTATCCTTTTGGAAAACACTAATGATAATGATTTTATATTCATGTAATTTTTATTTATTTTGTGTTTTATTCCACTTTCAATTTTCTTAATGTTGTTTCATATCAAATTTTATTAATGTATTACTAATTTCATGAATTGTAATATGTTTTTCTCAATAAAATTTATCATATTTCTTTTTAGTTCAGTGTTACATGTGAAACAAGATACAATATTTGGTATTTATTTAAAAAAATTCATAGTAAAATCATTAGATTTTATAGAAAAAGTAAATAAATTCATTATATTTTTTAACATTTAGTTTTTTTATTCCCTCACATTAATAATTATGTCAGTTCTAGAGTGTTTTGGAATTAAAGTTTCAATTCATAGGGATTTGTTAATATTTATTAAAATATCTAAATTTTATATTTAATTAATTTTTTAATTTTTAGTATATATGGGTAAATTGCATTGAATTTATAATTATTTTAAGGTTTTGATGGGAAATGATCTCCACTACAATTATGGAGTAAAAAATTTCTATTTATATTAAACTATATGGCTTTCGATCTATAGCTGGAAATAAAAAAGGGGTGAGGAGTTCAAAAGATTTTTATACATTCCTTACAAATTTTGTGGTGTTTAAATGTATTTTTATGCGTTCTTATAAGATGTTATAGATTTCATAGGACTCTTATTGGGATTCGTAAGACTTTTTACTTATCCAAAATTAGACTTCATATGTGTAACATCCGATTACCGATCTGACAAGTAAATCTATAAAATTTTCATGGTTTTCCCTTTTCATTGACTGTGTATGGTTGAGAATGAATGGGGAGGATACCTATAATGGTGATGTTAGAGATTTTTGGGTTTCTAAGATTTAACCAACTTTTTTATGCATGATTTAGGAGGCTTACATACCATGTATCTAGGTTACATGAAATCTAAGGATTTATGGAGGCAAGTCATGAAAGACTTCATGTATGAAGGTTACACATCATGACTATCCGTTATATATCCTGAGTTAATTAATGGATATTTTTTAATTCTATGTGATGAATTTTTTGGTGGTTCTAGATATTAACTATTTCATGATGTGAAATTTTATTACACATCATGAAATACCCCAACTATATTATCTTAAATAGGTACCATGAATGAGATCTCTTTCCTCCTACACTCTAGTTTCTTCCCCCTCAATCCAAATACTTCCCCAAAAAATCTTGAAGCTCTCCAACCCTTGTGGATCCATTCATTATGCATTCGATCATCATTGCGCTTATAGTGTTATTCCTAGGTAAGCCATCTCTTACATTCTTAACCATGTAATTTTTCCCCTACCTTGGGATTGAAATAGATCATCCTAACATTTATGGATCTATTCTCTTTGAAGTTGGATCACATTTCTAGGTTGATTTTTGGGGTCTTTTAGACCTTCTTTCTTGTATATGGGTGATTTTACGAGGGTTGTATTTACCAAATGGTAAGTGGTTTTATCCTGATTAGCCAAATTTGTTAACCATAAATTGTTTGATTTGTTTCAACTATTGATTTAAATTAAATTTATCAATTTTTTTTTTCAATTGATATAATAAAAATACAATTCTAATGAATTTTTGTGTGCTTGTGTAAATTGGTTGATTTAAATTGGATGATTTAAGTTTTTAATTTGATGGAAATGATTTAAATAAATTTTTTGAATCTAATTGTGAAATAGATGGAGTTTATTTTTAATGGATTTAAAACTTTTGAATATTGAATAATTTTTTATATAATCCCAAAGGTTTTATTTTTAAAATAGAAATATTATTAATCCAGAACCCATTTTTGTTGTTAAATGGAAAATTGGGATTTGAAATTGGAAGATTGAGATTTAATTTTATTTTAAGATATCTGAAAATAAATTGTCCATAATTGAATGTGTAAGATCACATGCAAGCCATAGGTAGTTGGTGATACATTTGGGCACAATTTACTCTATTACAACATTCTCAAACATACATGTAGTGGGTCACATCCCCAATGGGATGGTGATCAGTTGCCTTTGTAACATCCCAGGTAAATAAAGAATATGAATATTTCATATTTATTAATATTTGAAAATTAATTATTAATTTTACTTTAAAGGGTATGCTATGTTCTATGGCGTACGTGATACACAACAACGAGTTTCATTAAAATCTTACGTAGCACACAGAGTTAGGTCATACTGAAAAATAATAATATAATATTATTTTAAATGGTAGTTAACGCCTAACTGTCGTAATTGAAGGATTGAAAATAAATAACTAATAAAATGATTATAAATGTTTGATAATTTTTTTTACATTTATCCAATAAATATTATAGGCTTAAAATAATAAACGAATTCAATTTTAATCATAAATACTCTAATATTCACTAAAATGTCGATGGACCACCTTTTAATGGAGAACCCTCTTTAAATCAAGATTTGGTCACTTTTATATATTATATTTGAGAAAATAAAATTCTTCTATAGAATTGAGGCATCATAATGTAATTTGGGTAAATTTTTGGTATTTTTCTGATAAAATTCATTTTTTAATGAATAGTGAAAAATACTGTATTTTAATTCAAAACTGCCTTTGAATCTAATTTATTTATATGGTTATATTATATTTTTAATTGGTTTAAAAGTGTTATTAGATTATATTTTTACCATTTAATCCAATTTTGGTCATTGTAAGTAATTTCACTTTGAAATTGGACATAAACAAATGTCAATCTTTTGATAGTTATTGTTTAATAAAAAACACGCCATTTGTTCTGAGAGTGGGTTTAAATTAATTAATTCATCTTATTTGTTTTTAATTTTGTAAAATAGATATCATTTTTTAATTCAGTATTTCAAATACATCTTAGGCTTAATTTTTGGTATTTTTTCTAAAAACATCAATTTTTTTATGAATAGTGAAAACACTAAGTAGTAGTTAAAAACTGAGTTTTTAATTTAAATGAAATTTAACTACTTCTATGAATTGAATTTCAAAAATCCGATATAAATGGATGTTATTATTAAGTAAAATGTGGTTCAATAGGATGAAAATAATTTTTTGGTGAATAAAAACTTTTGACTTTTATTTACCATAGTTAAAAGTAAATAGGATAATTCAAGGTAAAAAGAATATTATAATAACACAAAATTACCTTAAAACATGTCCTAAAATTATTTTATGAGTCATGGACGACCATGGGAATCCATGGGTCAATTTTGGGACCCCATGGAGACACTCGGGAGTGATAATGAGAATTTAGATTAATTAATTTAAAATATAGTAAAAAATTATGAAAACGAATATCTTTTAGTAAATTAATTTTTTACATGGGTTATATAAGTTTTATTTTCCACTAAGAATATTCATTTTAAATCCAAAACGATTTTATACATCGTTTTACTTTTTAAAAGTTTTAGATATCAAATAAATAAAATTATTTATGACACAAAAATGATGCAGTATTTACCTAATAAATAATTGTTTTAAATAAATAAGATTATAAATATTAAAATAACATCTAAAACCTATCCAATTCTTATTGGATGAATTTATTTTGACCACGAGTCATCTTTTCTTCGACTTTAATTTGTTTTGGACCTTTAGAAACCAAAAATAAATATATAATAAAATAATATTTTCACACTTTCCTAAAGAACCCCTCCTCCCCCTTATAAAAAGCCCTCACTTATAACTCATTACTCACACCTCTCATGCCCCTTGGCTCATCAAAAACCTTACCAAATAATCTCTAAAGATCCCTCTATTCCTCTTAGAAGCCTTAACATAGGTATAAGTCACTTCAAGAATTCCTTTTGGTTCAAACCAAAGGGAGTTACCCAAATTAAAGGTAACAATTTCTATTAAATTATTATTTTTATTTTGCTTATCCATCCACTAAACTCTTCTTATTCCTTTATTTTATAAAGAACCAGTATCCTAAATATACTAGGATGTTTTTATGAGAATTATTCGAACTAAACTTACACACAACTCTAGCTAATGGGTAAAGAACATACTGTTTCTATGGATGGTGAACTACTACCTCAAGAAATGATGATTGTTCAAATATCTGCTACTACCTCACATGGTGGCCATTATGATGGAACTGTATTTATATATGATATATATTATATTTAAATTGTTTCTATTCTTCTGTATTTTTCATTTATAGAATAACTTTGTGGTTTCCCTAGTGGGTAAATACAGTAATCTCATTAGAGGAAGTGCGGACTACCGGCCCCTCAAAGTGATATGCCTCATTCATTCCTTATGTGGAACTTATAAAGGGTAGATTTAATGAAATTATATATGGTATTATAATGCAATTGTAATATAACTATGTATCATTACGTTTTCATTCCATTAAAATATGAAATAGAAATTAAAGTAGCGTTTATGCGTACGTACGACTTACCATCTCTATGAACAGTGCATTTCATTTCTTATCTCCTAATGTTATGTATTGTTATAAATACATATATATACTGGATATATATGATATATATTATATATAAATCATGAATATAATTATGGAGATAATGCAATCTTGAAAATGTCGACAAATGGTAATTATAAGGTGTTCATTTTTGACTCGAGTACCAAATATCAACAAAACGACCATTATTGACTTAAATGCTTACATAATGTTAATAATATAGTAATAAGTGATTTTAAAGAAATTATAAACTTGGAAAAGGTTATTAATAATGTATAAATTATATTTAGTTTATTATTTATGAGATTAAATAATGAACGGGTCTAGTCGGACAGGAGGTAATGGGTTTCTTATCTCACTTTTAATTCAGTTAGATTTCCATTCTTCACCACTTATTTATTACATGTGGTGTACTGCACATTTCCATTTGATATATATTATCATTATTGTTTTTATATTCATGGTATTAGGTGATTAATTTTTTGGCTATTAACTTTGGGTCATACGACTCGATTGATTATAATGTGGTAATGGGTTTTCATCTCACTTTTTATTCTTGTGAGATTCATGTTATATTTGCCACTATTTCCTTTTGTGTGGTGTATTTACTTCCCATGATTGTATTCTTTTTATAATATTCTTTAATTTTTCGGTATTTACATATTAATTGTATGATCTTTTTTTCATGGGGTGTATGTTTCGTAAGTTTCCAAATCGGTAAGGGAACCTTTCACCCACCTCTTTTTAAAATACTTCTTTTTGATAAGTCTTTTAATTTACATATTATTATATTGGGATACGTTCTTATATATCCTTATTGATTTAAATTTTATGTACATGTGATGAGATACCCTTTTCTCTCTCATCAATGCATTTTGTAAATTTTTAAGTGATGCCGTTAGGCTGTCGAATTTCTGTAAGGGAACTTCTTCACCCAATTTCTATTCTTTGTGTTAAACTTATACTTCTTGATTATGTCATGCTATGAATATGTGTGAATGACCTCTGATATTTTTACACTTAATATACACTTATATTGGGTGTATTCCTATTTTCACACATAATTATGTCATTGATTTGTCCTTAATATAAGAATACTGTCATTATAAGGGATTTTTTCTCAATTTACATTCCATTGAGACTTTATTGTTGTTATACACCAATTCACTCTTATACAGTGTAGATACTATCCTTTGGCATATTATATCATGGATCCCTTTATTCTCATGATATAATAATATTCTGATTAAATGTTATTCCTTAATTATTTGTATTCAAGCATCTCTTATTTTATTAAAACCTATTTAACTAAAATATCGTTTAAAATGTTTTAAAGATTTATCATTCTAAATATTTCTCATTAATTTCAATGTTTTAAAAATGGTTTTTAGGATTTATTTATATGGACATTATTGTTTAAAAATGTCAATTCCTTTAAAATCTTCAATGTGGTATGAGACACTTTGATTCAAAAATAACTTTAATAATGTTTTAAATGGTTTTGAAAATGGTTTGATTGAGCATTGATTTTTTCAATATCTTGAAATGATATATTGTAATTGAAATGTGGAATTGTTATTAGTGAAATGTTAATAATTAAAATATTTTATGTGTTATGATTTTATAATGGTACTTGGACATTTGATGGGTGGTTACGTGATAAACCAAATGATGGGTGGTGCCGTGATAAACCAGGACGGGTGGTTACGTTATAACCTCCAATGCATTAGGTATAAAAGTCGGTCATATGGCTATTAAATTTAGTGATATGTGTGGAATTTGACCATATGGTTATTCCATTTAAGTATGTTTATGTCCCAAGTTATCTATATATGTTATGTGTTCTTTCTATGGGTTTTATGGTAATATTTTAATTATAAAAGGGTAAGCAATGATCCTTTATTCAGAGAAGAGTATTTACTACTTTATAAAGGTAAAAAGTATTAATTATGATAAAGTATTCTTGGGTTACTTCTAGTTTTGAAAAAATAATAGTTTTCCTTCTTTGGGGATCCATTAATAAGATTTTTTCGCATCCCAAGTTTTTGAAATGTTTTTCACAGGACATGAAGAGAAATAGGGACAAGGATGTGATCAAGGAAATGTCCTGATGTCTAAAACATGGAACGGGACATGTTTCTTTTTAAGAGTTTATATTTTATGAAAAAATGGATACTGAGTAGTAGTTCCTACTTGTAATATTCAAGATATAGTAGTGCCTACTTGTAATATTCAAGATGATATGTAATATTTATGGCCTAATTCTATAAAACTCTTAACCTGAAGGAATTCTCAATGTGTTTTCTTGATTTAACTCAAGATTATGAAATGTTTAGGGCTGGGTGCTTATAGTTGGTATCAGAGGTCGTTTTAGATAACATTATAGGTTAGGGAGTAATTTAATCATAAGTGACATGACTATAATGGTTAGCATATTAGAAAGAGTCATAGTTATTTTAGAGGTGATAAATGGTTATTTCATTTTGGGGTGAAAAATAAAAAGTATTAGATAACCTTTGAGGATAAATTATCTTATAGTTATTTTTGAGGAATTAGTCTCTTTTTTTGGAATGTTATGAAATTTTATAGTTTTTGAGAAATGACAACGCACAGACCATGTGACAACCCGTCGCATCGGACAAAGATGTGGGAATCGAACCCATAATCAAATTTCCATTGGGATTTATTACCTACCACTAGACTACGTGAAGTCCCTGGTTAGTATGACTAATTATTTTTAGTTAAATGATTTAATTGATCATGAAAATGATTATTTGGGATAATATGTTTTATCAAATGTACATACTTTTTATAGGAAAATGATTCGGTGATTAAGTGCTAATGGTTATTTTGGAAGACATTCTCTCTTTTAGGAACACTACATGCTTATGGAAAGTAGAATACCTTGGGATTTAATTTGTGGAGTAATGGTTGAAATATTAGTTTGGAAGAATCTATGTTTTATTATGGACATAAGGTGATTTGGGTTATTTATGGAAATGATTAACCTATCATAGAGAATATGTTATTAGGTTAATTACACTTCAGTATGAGACTTTAAGAGTAGTCGATGTTTTTGGAGATAAATATTAAGATTTATTTTGGAAGACTATGTGATTTAAATTTTTCTATGTTTTGGGATTCAATATTAGTTTTGATTATTTTTAATAATTTTAAGGACAATTGTATATTGAATGGTCTTTCTTGACCTTTGGGTACTTTTGTTGGATTTTGGAGATTAAGAGTAGTATTTCTTTTTATAAAGGATTATCCTTTTGGAGATTATCGGATCTCATACTAACCAATTTTGGTTTTGGTTAATATATAAGGATAGGGAAAATATATGGTTCATATTTTTTTGGATCATGTTATTCTCTAGAACTTTATTTTTTCACTTTTTATGTGTCCAAGTCAAGTTGAATACTCATCGTTTTGAGAAAATAAGAGTTTTTGGTAGAAAATTAATAAAGGATGAAAGTCTACATGACAAGTAAGTATGTTTCTTTATGTTCTTAGTAAGGCACATAAATAAAATATTCAACTTTATGAAAATGAACATAAAACAAAAATGTTGTCTGTTTACTTTTCCTACTGAATAATCAAAGTCTGTTTAACCCATCACAAGTTTGTGATTTTCTGGTGGTTAACTTTCTCCTAATCATGTTTTCTATAACTCTCCATTAGAACTTGATGATTTGTTTTCTCCCCCATATCCATGATTTCATGGAATCCCAGTATATATTGTCTCAAGTAACCTTTGTACTTATCTTCCTTTATTTTGAAGTGATAGATTTATTAACTCTTTCTCTAATTTGGGGCATTAAATAAAGCTTCCAAGCCCAATTTTAAAATTATGAGGACGCAATTTCCAAAAGGGGGGAAGGATGTAACAACCCAGGTAAATAATGAATATGAAATTTTCATATTTATTAATATTTTTAAATTAATTTTTAATTTTACTTTAAAGGAGATTCTATGTTCGATGGAGTACCTGATACACAACAACAGGTTTCTTTGAAATCTTACGTTGCACAAAACATTCGGTCATACTGAAAAATAATAATATAATATTATTTTAAATGGTAGTTAATTCCTAGATGTTGTAATGGAAGGAATAAAAAAAATAAGTAAAAAAATTATTATACATGTTTGTTAAATGTTTTTACATTTATCCAATAGAAGTTAGAGGCCTAAAATAAAAAAAGAATTCGATTTTAAGCATAAATACTCTAATATTCACTAAAAGGTCGAGTTACCGCCATTTGATGGAGAACCCTATTTAAATATAGTTTTGGTCACTTTTATATATTCTATTTGAAAAAATAAAATTCTTCTTTAGAATCGATACATCAAAATATTCTTTGGGTAATTTTTTGGCATTTTTCGGAAAAAATTCATTTTTTAATGAATACTAAAAATAATGTAATTTAATTCAAGACTGCCTTTTAATCTAATTTATTTATATGGTTAGATTATAATTTTAATTTGTTTTAAAGTTTTATTAGATTATTATTTTACCATTTCATCAATATTGATCATTGGAAGTAATTTCACTTTGAAATTGGACATAAACATGTATCTATCTTTAGATAGTTATTGTTTCTTAAAAAACACACTTTTTGTTTTGAAAGCGAGAATTAATTTTAAATTAATAAATTCAAATTCTATATTTTAAATTTGGTAAAATAGAAATTATTTTTTAATTCAGAATATCAAATATATCTTAGGCTTAATTTTTGGTATTTGTCTGAAAAACATCAATTTTTGATGAATAGTGATAACACGAAGAAGTAGTTAAAAACTGACTTTTTCATTTAAATGGAATTTTACCTATTCTGTGAATTGAATTTTTAAAATATGAAATACATGGTTGTTATTAGTAATTAAAATTTGGTTTAATAAGATGGAAATAATTTTTTGGTGAATAGTAATGTTTTACTTTTATTTACCGCGATTAAAGGTAAATAGGGTAATTCAAGGTAAAAAGAATATTATAATAATACTAAATTAACTTAAAAATTATAATAAAATTATTTTATGAGACATGGAAGACCATGGGAAACCTTGGGTCTATTTTGGGACCCCATGGAGCCACTTGGGAGTGATAATGACACTATAGATTAATTAATTTAAAGTAAAGACAAAAATGACACAAACAAATATCTTTTAGTAAATTAATTTTTACTTGGGGTTATATAATATATATTTTCTAATAAAAATATTAATTGGAATGATAAAAATATTTCCTACAACATGTTTTTTTTAAATTTTTATACATCAAATAAATAAAATTATTTACGACATAAAAATTATGCAGTATTTACCTCTTTAATAAATGATTTAAATAAATAAGATTATAAATATTAAAATAACATCCAAAAACTATCCAATTATTATTGTTTGAATTTATTTCTACCGTGAGTAATATTATATTTAACTTTAATTAGCTTTGGACTTTTAGAAACCGAAAATCATTATATAATAAAATAAAAGTTTCACACTTTCCTAAAGATCCCCTCCTCCCCCTTATAAAAATCCCTCACTTATAACCCATTCCTCACACCTCTCAAGCCCCTAGGATCGTCCAAAACCAGACCATATAATATCTAAATATCCCTTTATTCCTCCTAGAAGCCTTACCTTAGGTCTAATGCACTTGAATAAGGTCTTTTGGTTCAAACCAAAGGGAGTTACCCGAATTAAAGGTAACGATTTCTCTTAAATTCTTCTCTTTTATTTTACATCTCCAAACCCTAAACTCTTTTTATTCATGTATTTTATAAAGACACCAGTATCCTAAATATACTAGTATTTTTTATGATAAGTATTCGAAATACACTTACACACACCTCCATCTTATGGGTAAAGAACATACTGTTTTTGTTGACGGCAAACTACTACCTCACAAAATGATGATTATTCTAATATCTCCTACCACCTCTCATGGTGGTCATTGTGATGGAAATGTATTTATATATGATATATATTATATTTATATTGTTTCTAAGATTCTGTATTTTTTATTTATATAACACCATTATGGTTTCCATAGTGGGAAAATACGATAATCTCATTTGAGGAAGTGCGGACTACCACCCCTTCAAAGTAATATGACTCATTCATGCCTTATGTGGAACGTATAAAGGGTAGAGTTAATGAAATTATATATTATATTATACTGGAATTATAATATAACTATTTATCATTATTTTTTCAATCAATTAAAATACAAAATAGAAATGAAAGTAGCGTTCATGCGTACGTACAGCTTACCATCTCCATCAACGGTACATTTCATTTCTTATCTCCAAATGTTATATACTGTTATAAATTCATATATATAATGTATATTTATGATATATATGATATATAAATCATGGATATCATTATGGAGATAATGCAATCTTGACCTCATGGACAAATTGTAATTTTAAGGTGTTCATTTTTGACTCAAGTATCAAATATCGAAAAAATGACCATTATTAACTTAAATGATAACATAATGTTTATAACTTAGTAATAAGTGAATTAAGAGGAATTAAAAACTTTAAAAAGGTTCTTAAGCATGTATAAATTTACTTTAGTTTATTATTCAGGATATTAAAGAATGAACAGGTCAAGTCAGACACGAGGTAAGGGGTTTCTTATCTCAGTTTTAATTCCATGAGGTTTCCATTGTTCAACACTTATTTATTAAATGTGGTGTATTGTGTACTGTAATTTTATATATATTATAATTATTCTATTTATATTCATTTAATTCTATGATTAATATTTTTGTTATTAACTTTCGGTCATACGAATCGATTGATTATAATGAGGTAAAGGGTTTTCATCTCACTTTTTATTCTCAAGAGATTCGTGTTATATTTTCCACTATTTCCATTTGTGTGGTGTATATAATGCCCATTTTTTATTCTTTATAAAATATAATTAAATTTATGGGTATTTACATCTTCATTTTATGATCCTTTTTTCATGGGGTGTATGTTTCGTATGTTACCAAATCGGTAGGGGAATATTTCGACTTCCTCTTTTTAAAAGACTTCTTTTTGTTATGTCTTTTAATTTACATCTTCCTATGTTGGGATATGTTCTCATATATCCTTATTTCTTTAAATTTTATTTCCAAGTGATGATATACCCATTTCTCTCTCATCAACTCATTTTCTGAATTTTAAAGTGATGCTGTTAGGCTGTCGAATTTCATTAAGGGAACTTATTCACCCAATTTCAATTCTTTGGGTTACAATTCTAATTCATGATTATTTGATGATATAAATATGTGTGAATGAAATATTATTGTTTTACACTTAATATAGACTTATATTGGGTTTATTTGTAATTTTCACACATAATTATGTCCTTGATTTGTTCTTTATCTAAGGATACTCCCTTTATAATGGATTTCGTTTCAATTTACATTCTATTGAGACTTCATTGTTTTTATACACCAATTCACTCCTATACAATGTATATAATATACTTTGGCATATAATATCATGAATCCCTTTATTCTCATGATATAATAAAGTTTAGATTAAATGTTATTCCTCAATTATTTGTATTCAAGCGTCTGTCATTTTGTTAACAACTCTTTAACTTAAATATCATTTTAAATATTATAAATATTTATTATTCTAAATATTTCTAATTTAAGTACATGTTTTAAAAATGTTTTTTAGGATTTATTTATATGGACATTAATGTTTTAAAATGTTAATTCCTTTAAAAGCTTCAATGTGTTATGGGACACTTTGATTCAAAAGTCACTTTTAATAATGGTTTAAATGGTTTTGAAAATGGTTGGATTAAGCATTGATTTTTTCAATATCTTGAAATGATATATTGTAATTTAAATGTTGAAATGTTATTACTGAAATGTTATATTTACAATATTTTATTTGTTATGATTTTATAATGGTACTTGGACATTTGGTGGGTGGTTACGTGATAAACCAAATGACGGGTGGTGCCATGATAAACCAAGATGGGTGGTTACGTTATAACCTCCAAAGAATTGGGTATGGAAGTCGGCCATATGGCTATTCCATTTAGTGATATGTGAGGAAGTCTATCGTATGGTTATTCAATTTATGTATGCTTATGTCCCAAGTTATCTATATATGTTATGTGTGATTTCTATGGGTTTTATGGTAATCTTTTTGTTACAAAAGGGTAATCAATGATCTTTTATTCAAATAAGAGTATTTACTACTTCATAAAGGTAAAAATATTACTTATGATAAAGTATTCATGGTTTACATGTTGTTTTGAAAAACTAATAGTTTTCCTTATTTGTGGATACCTTACTGAGCTTTTTTCTCATCCCATGTTTTTGAAATGTTTTTCAGAGGAGATAAAGAGGAATAGGGACAAGGATGTGATCAAGGAAATTTCATGATGTCTAAAACATCGAATTGGACATGTTTCTTTTTAAGAGTTTATATTTTATGAAAAAATGGATACTGAGTAGTAGTGTCTACATGTAATATTCAGGGTGATATATAATATTTATTGATTAATTCTCTAAAACTCTAAACCTGAAAAGAACCTCAATGTGAATTCTTAATTGAACTCAAGATTATGAAATGTTTAAGGTCGGGTCCTTATTACCTTTTTCCAGTGTTATAGGGATGTGTGTATATCATATTGTGGAGATCACTTAGAGAGTGTGGATTCATATATCAAGAAATACTATCATACCTATTTAGAATATGACCATGTTTCTCGATTGTTTTATATTTGAGATATAAAGGTATTCCAATTTTGTTTCAACTGCTTTACATTCCTTTTGAATTCATATCAACTATTTTATATAAATGTTTTATGTACTCCATTTTTTTATAAATATTCCATCCCTTATAAATCCTTTTTTAAAAGTATTTTTCCATCATTTGAACTTTACAAGATGATTTTATTAAATATTATTTGAAATTCACAACCTATTCATTTAAAAAATCAAATCATTCTATTGGTTAATAATTTGTTGGAATTTGTAATGGAATCCTTAGTGAGACCCCTCTGGAATTTTTAGCTCACACCCTACTTGTTCCATCGGGTGTTTGTATATTTTCTAATTCTATGTTCGAATAAGGGGAAATGAGATATTGGAGGTGGATCCAGAATTTTAACTTTGGATGTGTTGAGTTGTGTCCATGGGGACTAAGTTTGTCTCTATATATTTTGGTTCATGGGTTGTAGGACATTGGGCTTGTTCATTCCCTATTGTATTCTGGTACTTCACTCCTAGTGGAGTTTATTTTTTATGCATATTAACTAGTATCATTTTTACTTCCACAATACTTGTGAAAAAACCATTCCCAATTTCAATTGTATGATGCCGTTTTCTAGTCACCAACTCACGAGGGTTGAGAGCACCCTTAGGGATATTTCAGGGCCGATTTGATTATCGGGTCACCAGGGTACCTAAGATGGTTCATGAAAAAATTATACCAGAGGTGGCTATTGAGATTTTGTCTTGAAGTTAATATGAATTTTTAAAATATTTTCAGGACTTAGGAGGTCGGTGTGGTTGAGTTCCAAGCATGATATGACCACAATAAACCTTAAGTCACCAGGGGTGGTTAGGGAAGGACTATTTGTGGATTAGTTCTAGTCCCTTCCCTATTATGAATATGATAGAGTGGAATCTATATATGGTTATTCCATCTATTGGGAATAATTTTCCTTGTTTCTCAGTTTGAGTGTTAATATAATATCTTCCTTATTGTCTGCCAATGTTTTGTAGCATCTTTCTTTTGAGAAGACATGAAAATCAGATCCAAGAGGATGATTATGCTGAAAGGTTGTGAGAGAATTCTCCAGTGGACCCAAATATAGATGAAGTGATTGTGCACAATATCCATGCTCTGGGACTTTCCCCACCTCTAGTTCCTTTTAAGGATCCAGTTGTGGGTCCTCAGGGGATGTTCTTTGAAGCCATTCTCAAAAGTTCCTTTACTAGAAGCCTACGGTTTTCAAAGGCTCCAGTGATCCCAAACTTGCAGAGGAATGGTTAGGTAAGATAGAATGTCGTTTTGAGTTCTTGGACACATTAGACAAGATCAATGTGAAGTGTACCTCCATCATGTTAGATGGACCGATCCGGAGATTATGGGACATGATTATGACAATGAAGAAACATGGGTGCTTAAAGTGGAAAGACTTAAAGGTTACTTTTACCAACTAATTATATCCATATTCTATGGTGTTGTCTAAGACTATTGAGTTTTTCAAGCTTGAGAAGGCTGAAAGAACTGTGACGGAGTATTCAAATCACTTTGCTGAGTTGGTGTAGTTTGCACCTGAGATTGTATCTAATGAGAGGACGATGTCTTGACGGTTCAAGTTAGTACTTAGATCAGATATTATTTCTCAAGTTTTCTTTCTAAAGATACCTACTTTTGATGATGTTCTGGATAGGGAGTTGATGGTCGAGATGGACCTGGTTGGAATGTTAGGGTTATCAAGAGTTTCTTTCTCTTCTAATGGTAGTGTGGGTTCCTTCAAGGGAAAATGGAAGCGTGGTGATTATTGAAGTATTTTTCAATAGAAGGGTCATTCCATCCTCCTACAAAACTATGAGTAAGTACTTATATTTTCTATTAGTGTGGAAATCCATGACATTCTCAGATGCTTTGTAATGAGGAAACCAATAATTTTAGATCCTGGGGACATTGACGACACTCACAAAGATTATGAAGTAAGTTTCATACTTCATGTAGTGGAACATGATCATGAAATCCTCCTAAAACTATGGGAAAATTAGATTCCTAAAGAATAAAATGGTTACAACCACATGAAACTGGAACAATGATACTTCATTCTATGGAAGAGTATCTTGAGGAATAACATGTGGGTCTAGACATGGTGAGAGGTTCAATTACTAAAACTTCTTCATTAGTGACTAATCTATTTGATACTAGTGCATCTCACTCATTTATTTCAGCCCATATTTTTAATCTTCTTTGTCTTCAAATTGATCTTTTATATGGTGCAATGAATATTGCGACACCCATTAGTTCAAATAGAGAGCAAGGTATCTGTATTCCTAATTCTATCTTCAATCTATCAGATATCGAGATAGGTTAGAGTTTTTTGGTCCTCAACATGAAATATCTTGACTTTATATTTGGGATAGATTGGATCATTTTCAATAAATACCACATTGATTGTTATCTTTTATTGGTCTACTTTATTACACCCAATAGAGTGTCTCTTATATTTAAAGGAGAATGGGACCCAAGGTTGAGTAGGGCTATAAAATCTTATCAAGAGTTTGGAAAAGTATTATCAGTGTTTTATTTTCATTTGGAGAAGAAATCTTTGATTAGTTATCTCTCTATAGTTGTCATCGAGTTTCTCGAGGTGTTTACATTTTACTTCACTAATTTTTAACAGGTAAGGGAGGATGAGTTTTACATTGACCTTATTCATAATACTCAACAAGTTTATATTCCCTCTTACTGAATAGATGTAGTTAAAATGAAAGTGTTGAATTCACAATTGGATGATCTTCTAGATAAATGATTTATATTCCCGAGTGTGTCACCCTGGGTGGCACCAATTCTATTTTCCAAAAAGGATGATGGTTCACTTCTCTTATGTGTTGACTATAGAAAGCTCAAACAAGAAATGGTAAAGAAAAAGTATCCATTGCCATAGATTGATGATCCGTTTGATCAGTTTAAAGGGGAGAAGTGGTTTTCAAATATTTACATTCGATCTGGTTACAATAAATTGTGGACAAATAAAACCGAAATTCAGAAAACCACCTTTTTGGAGCAAGTACGACCATTATGAGTACCTTGTTATGCCCTTTTTATAAATAAATTTCATTTAGTTTTCATGGACTTAATGAACTGGGTCTTCCATGAGTTTCAGATACCTTTATGTTAGTATTTTTGGATGACATCCTCATCTAGTATAAGACAAAGGAGGACCATGTGCGTCATTCGAGGACAGTTCTGTGTCTGAAATGAAATCAGCAGCATTACAACATGCTTTTAAAGTCTAGTTTCTGGATTCAAGAGGTGAAATTCTTGGGACATGTAGTGTCTGAACAAGGAATATCAGTCAATCTGGAGAAGGTAAAGGCTATTATGACATGGGAAAAACCATGTAATGTCTTCGATATTTGAGGCTTCTTGGGCTTAGCCGGATATTACCTCCATTTCAGGAAGGAAATATTGAGGTTAGATTATTTGATGACTGATTTGACTCTAAAGGGGGTGAATTTTTTATGCAATGATAAATATCATAGTTCTTTTGTTTAATTAAAAACTATTTTGGCAACTATGTTGGTGTTGACTCTTCCAGAGGTCAGGCAGGGTTATGTGGTCTTTTGTGATGCATCGGGTTTAGGTTTGGGTTGCGTTCTCATGCATGGTGGTTATGTAGTTGCTTATGGGTCTAGTAAGAATAGGCCAAAAGATAATAATTATCCTACCGATGACCTTGAACTTGAATCTATTATGAACATGTATAAGAGTTTGTGGAATTACCTTTATAGTGAAAGAGATACCAAGTGTTTAGAACATAAAAGCTTGAGTTATATCTTCTCTCAAAAAGATTTGAATCTCTACCAGAGGCACTGGGTAGAGTACCTGTAATATTTTAACTTTGAAATAACCTATACCCCATTGAAATGGAATGTCATTGCAGATGCATTCATCAGAAAACTTATAACCCAAACAATGAAAGAACCATGTGAAGAGTGGAGTTTGATGGATCTCTTTGCACAGTTGCGTATTGGTTTTTAGGAGAAAGGGGCTGAAGTTTCTTTAGTCATGGTTCAATAGAAATCCTCTATTCTTAGGTTGATTCTTCAAGATCAAGAGCTTTATATTGAGTTACATAGAATTAGAGACTATTATTAAGGTGGGGTGATAGTTTCCTAGTGGTCATTCTCAAAAGAGTGAGTTCTATGATATGAGAGTCAGTTCATTATACTGTTAGCGGTAAAGAAGGCTATAATGGGGGATTGTCATAAATCTTAGTGGGTTTTGCACCTTGGAACCAAAAAGATGTTCTACGAAATGCGATGGTAGTTTTGGTGTTCAGTCATGAGACATGTCATTTATATGTTTTTCTCATGTTTCTACACATGACAACATGTGAAGGTAGATCATCAGAAAACATTAAGTTTACTTCAACCAAATTCGTTACCTACTTAGAATTGGGATGAAATCTATATAGACATTTTAGTTAGGTTTCATCATACCCATTGAAATAAGAATGCGATAGAGGTTTTGATAAACAAGACAACCAAGTCTGTTCAATTTATTCCCATTTCTGATACAACCAAATCTGAGGAGTTGGGAAATCTCTTCCTAAAAGATATAGTTCGTTTTCATTATGTTCCATCTGCTATAATCTTTAATAGGTATCCTTAGTTCACTTCCCACTTTGGGAGATTCCTTCAGGAGGCATTGGGATCTCAGGTCTTTTTGAGCATGACCTATCATCCACAGTCAGATATCTAAATAGAGAGAGATATACAGATTCTTGAACATATACTATGTGTGTTTGTT
Organism: Viscum album; assembly: GCA_963277665.1. Taxonomy (NCBI): domain Eukaryota; kingdom Viridiplantae; phylum Streptophyta; class Magnoliopsida; order Santalales; family Viscaceae; genus Viscum; species Viscum album. Next base: position 1,331,713,831 of record OY728156.1, read on the forward strand.
CTCGGCTTCAGTGAGACTTGAGATGATCACTCGGGGATGGCTCGGTTTTCTTATAAAAATAGTTACCTATACACAATAAAAATATAACCTTTTTAGGCCATGTATGGTTGGCCTTGTAAATATCCATTGTGTTGGTCATAGATTGGTGAAAGTTCCTTTGTTGGACCAAGCCTGGTTCAAGAGATAACAATGAAGATTCAGTTTATTCTCCAATGGATGTTGATGAAAAAACGATAATATAATTCTTATGATGATCATCTCTATAGACCTTTGGAGTTCTCAATTGGTAATCAGGTGATGTTAAAAGTTTCACCCTGGTAGGGTCATCGATGGATTCGGAGGAAAGGGAAGCTTTATCCTCATTCTATGGGACCTTTAGAGGTTGTTGAATATATGGGGAAGTTTTATTTCATTTAGCATATCAAACAAAACTGATTTAGATACATAACTAAATCCATGTATCATAGCTAATAAAGTGTTTATCTGACCCATATCTTATTTCGACCTGGAGTGATCTTGTGATTGAACCAGCCTTATCTTTGACTGAGTAGCCTATCAGGATAGTTGATATTGAGACCAAGGTAATTCATGAGAGGAAGATACCTTTTTTGTGTTCTATGTAATCATGGATCTAATAATCATGAGACATGGGAACATAAGGCACTTATTAGATAGTAGTGACCTCATATTTTTGGCACATAAGCTTCTTCATAAGATTTCTTGGGACAAAATGTTTTTATGGTGGGGAGGATATAACATCCCATTACCAATCTAACAGGTCAATCTATAACCATGTCATGGTTTTCCTTTTTCTTTGAATAGGTATGGTTGAGAAAGAATGGGGAGCATAACAATAATGGTGAAGTCAGGGATATGTTCGTTTTTCAGCATTAACCAATATTTTTTGTAGGCTGTAGGAGGGTGACTCGTCATGTAACTAAGTTATACGAAGTGTTAGGATTTCAGGGGGAATGTCATGGAAGGCTTCACATTGTGAAGTTTACACATCATTAAAATCCTTTACACATAGTGAGTCATATAATGGATGGTTTCTAATTTCAGGTGATACATTTTTTGGCGGTTTTAGATATTAACTATTTCACGACATGAAATTGTATTACACGTCATGAAATACCCCAACTTCATTTTTTAAATGGGTTTCATGAATGAGATCTCTTTTATTTTCCACTATAGTTTATTCTCACTTAATAAAAAGTCTTCCCTTGGTGGCATTTAATATATACAACCCTTCTGGATCAATTCATTAGGCATATGATTGTCATTGTGCTTGTAGTGTTATTCTTTGTTAACCCCTCTACTACTTTCTTTACATTTATAATTTTTCTCCTCCATTGGGATTTAAATAGATCTTCCTGATATTGATGGATCTACACTTTGGGATGTTGGATATCATTTCTAGTTCTTCCAAACCTTCTTTATTGTTGATGAGTGTCGTTTCAAGTGTTTTGTTACGGGAAAAGGTAAGTTGTTCTTTCCCAAATAGCCAAATTTGTTAACCTTGAATTGCTTGATTTATTTCAACTATTTATTTAAATTCAATTTCTCAAAACTTATTTCAATTGATGTAATAAAAATAAATTTCTAATGAATTAGAATATTTGAAATCATTTTGGCATGAGAATTAGTGAACCCCCAATTCCATTGAATTGGGGTGTGTTTATGGAAATTGGTTGATTTAAATTGTAAAATTTAAATTTGGGTTTTTATGGAAAGGATTTTAATTAAAATGTTAAATTTAATTATGGAAATTAATTTTGAAATGGATGGAATTTATTTTTAATGGATTTTAAACTTGATAAAATGGATTAAAATGTTTTGATAGAAACCCAATGGTTTTATCTTGTTGAAGAGGCATATTTTTTTTATTAAAAACATATTTTGGTTTTTAACTGGAAAATTGGCATTTGAATTGGGAGGAATGTGATTTTATTATATACGAAAGAGAATTCAAATAAATTTATCATTATTTATTTTTTAAGAGAAAATGAAATCCTTAGGTAGTTGGTGAGTTATTTGGACACAAACTACACTATTATAATGTTCTAAAACATACATTCAGTGGGTCACATCCCCAATGGGATGGTGACGATTTATCTTTGGCCAGTGTCAGGTGGACGTGTGTACACACATATTTATGAGATCACTAAGAGAGTTTGGGGAACTATATCTTGAAATAATGTCATACATAGTTGAAAAATGTTCTTTTTGCTCACTTGTTTTATATTTGAGATATAAATGTATTCCAATGTTCTTTGAACTGATTTACATGACTTCTGAATTAATATAAACTATTTTATATAAATATTTTATTTAAGTAATTGTTTTAGAAATATTCCATCACTTATAAAGCCTTTGGTTAATTTATTTTTCCATCATTTTAATTGTGTATCATGATTTGATTAAATATTTTTTAAAATTCCAAACTTGTTCATTTTAAAATTGAAAGAATTTCTTTGGTTAATCATTTGCTTGCATCTATTATGGAATCCTTGGTGAGACCCAACTGGGATTTTTAGATCACACCCTACATGTGCCTTCTAGTGTTTGGAGATTTCCTCCTTCTAGGTTCAAGCAAGGGGAAATTGTCTCTTATAGGTGGATCTAACTATTAATCCTCAGACATGTTGAGTTGTGTTATTAGGGACTTGGGGTTTTACTATCTGTTTTGGTACTTGGGTTATAGTACATTGGTCTTGATCATACACTTTTGTATTCTAGTACGTTAGTCCTAATAGAGTTTCTTTTGATATGAATATTGGATTGTCTCTTTCTACATTCACCGTGACATTCCAACTTTCAATTGTATGATGCAATGTGCTAGTCACTAACCCATGGGGATCGAGAATGACCTTCAGGCAATGTATGGGATGGATCGGTTATCGAGTTACCAGGGTACCCAGGCTGGTTCATGACAATATAACTTATGTTTATGTTATTAAGACATATAATATGTTTCTAATATATATAAGACGTTCATAATACTTATAATAAGTTCATAATACATTTTTCACTTCCTATGAATTCCCAATATACATCATTAGGTTCATGCCATTGAAAAAAAAGTAGTTGAAGAATTTTGTTTGAAAAGGAGTTTGTAAGGTTCACCAATTCATTATTTCTAATATCTATATTGACACATAATAATTATTTTAGGTCAATCATATGAGTCTATATGGATTTTAATTAATATTATCAACCATAATATGTAATTAAAAATTTAGTTGAAATAAGAGAGGGTAGCTATTGATTTTATGGAATAACGAACAATGATTCTCAAAGGATATTTTCATGAAAAAGTAAATATTTGAAAAAAATAAAAAATTAGGATTATATAATATTTGACTAAAAAATAAAGAATGAATCCAAAATTAGATATGAAGGCAGAGAATTCATGGGTTTTCTCTCTCTCTTTCTCAATGATCTATATTGCTACTTCAGTGATGTGTTCAATCTTTATTATTGGATTTTTTACAAAACTCATTATTCTTCTCTTTTTACCACATTTATCCTTAACAAAGAGGGTTCTATACATTGGGTTATTAGGAATGGGATGAAAATCCAATTGTAATCATTGAGTTACATACTTCGATGGAAAAAATCAATATCTTCTGTTAATTTATTTCAATATTTAGTGGAAAGTAATATTTTCAAATGTGATTGTGTTTGATTTATTTCTATTCATTATATGATGAATTTGTTCAATGATCATTTATCTCCATTTACTTATTTCACTTTATATATGATGGAATAGACTATTCTGATTCTTGAAGTTCTTGGTGATAGATGGTATGTTCATAGTGGTAGTGGAATAGTCTTGGGTTTCTTAGAAAAAACAAAACCCAATTCAATGTTGCCTAATTAAATAAGAACCAGAAAACTATTTTAGTTTCATAGATATTATTTTACAAAAAATTAAGGAATATAGACTAATTTTATTTTTCTATCATGTTAATCCGCACGTTATATATTCAACTAAGGGAAATAAGTGGAGAGATAGTGGAACAAATCGTTCATTTGTTAATAATATATCATCTAAATTTTATGAAGTCTATGATAAAATTATAACTGGATAAGAAAGCCATAGAATATAAAATTTCATGAACTTTATTACAATCTCCTTAATTCATTTTATTTAACTTTTTCTAACTAAAAATTGATTACTAATTGTGAAAATCAATATTTGGATACAATACCATGTTTCCCCTATAATGAATATTAACTGAGAGTTTAAATATATTTTTGCACCACCCCATGATAGGTGTGTCACTCACTTAAGATATAATCATGTTAAGTGGTCTCTTCATGGAAGTATATAAGCTCAGATGATGTATGAATAAACGTGAGATTCTAAGAGCTATGTAATAATGAATAAAATCTCTTACAAGATTAATTCACAATATTAGTTCAAGTGAGTTCAATCTATATTCATGTTTGACATTCATTGATGTTAATTTCAGAAGAAATAAATAGAGGATATCGGGGAAATAGTATATTTAAGTTTGTTTGAATATTTAAGGTGTTGAAGGAGTGGGATTTTTGGTATTAGGTGTTGACAATAAATCATGATATAATAAAAGGTATCACACAAAATGAAAATTAGAAAAATAATAATAATATTCATAATATGAATCTCTCACCATTGAAATATTCTTATACCATATAAGAAAGGCTATAGGATTTTAGTACTTTACCAGAGATGAATCTTGTTATATAAAGGGGTTGATTGTTCTACAAAATCATAATTAAAGGAGTATCCTAGGTATTTCACCATGACTGGTCTTGAGTGGTGATATACATAAAATATAGTTGTTTCTAATTATAAATCATAAAGGATAATGTCATTCCATGTAGGTACTTGATGATGTAGGAGTTCAAGTTTAAGGAAAATTAGGATCATTCTATGATGTTAATGATCATTCCATGGTGAAGTCAAGTAATTTTTTTACATATTTTAAATACACTATATTTTATAAAAGAAATTATGTATTATAATCAATGGTTTTAAATTAAATCAGAAATAGATATTGGATAAAGTTTTCTGTAATACTCATTGAAAATTAAATATATTTAGCAATAATATCATGGATAATTTATCTTGGAATATGGAAAATGAAATTTTGAAAATTATAGTTATAGATATATCTTTCTTTATAATTATTTAAGATTAATATTGTGTAGAAGATAAATAATCATTGATATATTTATTATTGAGAGATCGAAATTCAAAAACTATATAAAGAAGATAGAATATTATTTTCCATTCTTTATATTCCTTTCTAAATAAGAAAGAAAAATTTTCTAGGACGTTTAATGAAAGGTGAATCTATGATCATGGGGCAATTAAAAACATTATTGAGAAGATGGGTAGTGAAGTATAGATCAACTGGAAATTATCTACACTCGATTCCAAAAGATATATTCCATAAATCCTTATATATATATATATATTTATATGATATAAATATATTGTATGAAAATTATTATTTTAATGGACAAGGTTTAATATTATTCAATATGAGACTGCATGAAAATGATAAATAGTAATCATTCTAGGTTTCACTCATGTAATCTATCATTAAAGGAAATTGTTTCATATTTAGATGAAATGTTTATAAGTTTAATTTATCTATATGATAAATGTATTATCAGAAGCATTAACCCATATGATGAAACAACGATTCAATGAATAAACTATTGATGATCTTGTTTAAGGGATTTATAAAACCCACTACAGTATGATGAAAGTGTACAAGTATTCTTATACATGGACAAAACTCCATGTACCTGATGGTTTCTATCATATTTCACCTTTTTTATATGAGGTACAATAATTCCATGAAGATATGTTGAATCTCATACATATGATGGAAGATTCAAATCATTCAATGAATACAATATTGAGGTGGTATTCTTATTTTTTCAACTATTTGATCATCATAAAATGCATATGAATACAAATATCAAATGTAGAAGAAGCTCTTTGGTGAATGATATGATTGATTTTTAAAGTGTTATTCATTTATTTTTTATATGAATGTTTCATATTAGATGCATTGTGATCCTTGGATGAGGGTTTTGGAAGCTTCTGTTTGATCTGATAAGTTTTATTACATTGTAATAAAACCCTTCAGTTGTATCAAAGGGACCCATGATCAGGTTTTATGAAACTGGTGATGAAATAAAGAATAGAATCAAGAAATGGAGTAGTTTCTTGATCCAAGAAATTTGATTTCAAATAAAGGGTCTACCCTTACCTAGTTGGGCTACAAAAAGGTAACCCAAGCCCTTCCATGATGTAATTGAGATGTTTAAGGGTAACCAAGTCTTTACCCTTATGTAGAGTGGTTTGTGTAAGGGTTATCACACATCACCCTTGTGTAGACCGGTCTATGTAAGGATCTCCTAAGTTTACCCTTATGTGAAATTCTAGTACATAAGGGTAATCAGGTTTTTCCTAGGGTTACATAAAGGTAATCATCCCCTTACCCTTACATGTAAAGGTGTCACGTAATGGTAATCATTAACTTTAACATTACATGAGGCTCTTCATAATGGTGTTGCCTAAAGTTATTTTTCTTACATTAGATAATGTATTTGGGGTTTTTTCTCCTTACCTATACACAATTGGCACTACGTAAGGGTCAAGGTATTTCCACATTTACATACACTATCTACGTAAGGGTAATGGGAGGATACACTTTTATAAGAATGGGTTCCTACATAAGGGTATATGAAGAAGTATTTAAAAAATGTTTTTAAATTTTAAAATTATTTTAATGGTTTATAAAATGGTCAAAAATAATTATAAAATGTATTCTAGAAATATTAAATTTCAAAAGGGTTAATAAATAAATTAATTATAAATGGGTTATAATTAATTAAATAAATGTTTATGAAACTTTTATTTTTTAAATATTAAAGGTTAATATTTGAAATACCTTTTAAAAAATTATATGGTAATTTTTTGACATATAAATAAAAGTGTATATTTATAAATCATAATAAATATTTTATAAAGGGTTATAAATTATGAAATGAGGCCAAAATATAAAATGATTAAATATAAACTATGAATTTCTCATAATTAATTATTTTGAATTTTTCAAAATAAAAGGGTCATTATAGGTATATTATTTAATCCATATCAAAATTGTTTTGATGATTGATATGATCATGGATCAAATAATAATTAAGTATATGTTATTTAGATTATGTAAAGTGTTTTAATAGTAAAAAATGAATTATTAAAGGTTTATAATTCATAAAATATCATTATTTAAAATGGAGATTCTATATAATGATAAATATGAAAGTGATCAAATTGGAATGAATATAAATTTTTTATATTCATAATTATGTAATATCTGTATTGTTAATGATGGAAATTATTATAGGGTTTATAATTGGAATTGATTTATGATTTTTTATAAAACATTTATATCATGTTTAAATATTTTTTTATCTATTTAAAATTTTCCCTTGTTTTTTTCATAGTTTAAATTTTTTTATATTATTAAATCGAGTTCTCTAAATTTTATATGATAAATTTATTATAGGATAGAGACTTGAATTGCATACTAATAATTAATCCATAATGAATTTATCATTCCATGTAAATTGACCATGGGTTTTAATTGAAGTCATTAACTAGAATTTAGTTGTTGAATATTGTTTTTACATATTAGGTGTTAGATTTATGAAGAATTTTATTATTTCCTGAGTAAAGAATCATTTGGAAGAGATAGTTAGGTTCATTATACTAACCTGACTAGAGGCTTATGAATTATCTATTCTGGTTAATGGGGTTAGATATATGTTTCTCTTTGAATACTCATAAGGATAACTCCATGAATTTACATGAATTATTCATATAACTTATTCCGGTGATTCATTTAGTAGGTATGAATATATTTTACTTCTATTTTTGGATAACACAAACTTAAGGGCCGTGTAAAGATATACACATCGATATGGTTTAAACATATTAGTTTGGTTGAGTGAGTATGAATCCGAACTAAATTACTAGAAGTATGAGTACATAAAATGGAATAACATTAGATAATATAGTGATATTTAAATCCCCTTAAAATATCATGTGTGAGATTCCTTCTAAAGAAACACTAATTAGGATCTCGATCATTTAACTAGATATGTTTTACCAAATAAGGGTTCTTCTAAATTATATTGTTTAAGGTATGAAAACAATGTGTGACACTAGATCATCATTGGGTAGGTTATGAAAATGCAGGGTTCCCTTGAGTTATCTTTTTAACCTATTTTGACATTTTCTTTGGGTCATAATTAACTTGAAACCATTGGGAATAATACACGAAGAATAGAGTTGAGCATATAAAAATGATGGATTGTATAAATGGTTGTTTTCTATGATATCCAAGAATCACATATGACATAATTAGGATGATTCCCTACCTAAATAAGTAATTGGTTAGAAAAACACAAAAGTGGACTCATTTCTTAGTTAAATGTGGACCTTGTACCACTAATGGATGTGATGGATTTTAAAGGGGTCATCATTTTATTGTTATCCAATTTCATAAAATTCATTACTAAATGGTTCATAATACATGATATTCAACTCCTAAAAGATTATGTTATAGATAATATCATGGTTATAATTTAGCTAAAATTTGGGATAAATCCTTGATAAAAGAAACTTAATGTATGTTTCTCCTATGGCTGGTAACTTAAGAAAAATTATTAAGAAGTATTGGGGATTAAAGAATAGTTTTTAAGGAAAATTATTTGTGTCAGAACAGTTCCTTCCAATGTAACCACGTTTTTAAATTATTTAACAAGTGAATCTAGATTCTTATATAAGTAAAGAGTTATTAATTTATGGTTTTAAAATCATTAGATGAAAAAAATGAGAAAATGAATCTTAGTCCCCATTTATTTACCAAATATGAGTGCGTACATCAATAATTTTATTCTCATATACTCAATATGATTCTATAAGTCAAATGATATTCAATATGATTGAATTTTTCAAATATCTTGGTGTAAATAAAGGTTTCTTTAACACTTTATTGGTAAGAGAAACAAATTCTTTATTTCTGAAAAATATATGTCATCAACTGTGTATTTTATAAAGTGTTGAAAATATGAATGAGGCCAAGAGGATAAAATTATTTGAAGCTTGAATTTTTATTTTAATTAATGAAGGAAATGAGTTACTTCATTTATAACTTGTACACTTTAAACTTGTATTTAATCATCACAATTTTTGTATTTTATCACATTTATCTCTTAAAAAAAGTATGTAAACAATAAATTTTTATATGAAATGATATGGGTTGATTTAATACACATGGTTTATGATTTTTTTAATTATAAAACATTATTTAAGGGGTGACTAAAATGGATTTTTTTGTGACTAGGGAATTAAAAATATTTTAATTTATGGAAATATTGAAATGAATGGAACTAATAAAATAAAATTTTAACTAATATTCTCAAAGTGATGAGAATGGATGAACTGGGAATATGATTATTGGATTCTGGTATGTATGGACACTAAAAGTGGGTAAAATATCAAACTTGAGGAAGAGAAGTTGGTTAAATTTTTTATTATCCTATCTATATTATATACCCTGAGGGGGGTGAATTAGGGTATGATAGATTAAAAATAAATTCCCATTTGGATCTTATTTCATCACAAAAAAGAACTCTTATTTTTCCTTCTCATAGTTATGTATGAAAATAAATAAAAACATGCATAAGACACAACAAATTTAATGGTTCTTCTTCACTAGGATACATCCTAGGAGAATACATAGTCAACGTTCCTATGTACAAAATCTACTAAAGCACACTGCTATTACGATGTTAAATTTATACTCACTAACCCTTCTAGTTTAAAACCAATCACAATTTGAAAGCTCACTACTCACTCAACTGATGTGTACTTACTACTTTTTCAAAGGATACTCCTTTGATCACTTGAATCAATATGCTTTACACATCATTTAACGCATCTTTATGTTTTAATTTTATCTAGTTGATGAATACCACTTTAACAAAGGTTCACTGGGAAATACCTTCTAGTTCAGAATAAATTTCATTTTGCACATTATATGGATGTATTTTAGTTAAATTTAACAACTTTCATGAAACATTTATGTTTTTTCATGGAACTCAAAATTTTGTACAAATTTATTCTTTGTGCGTAACTCCCTTGGTCATGCAGACAAAAGTCTTTTTCTATGCGCAACTAATAATTGAGCTATTGTTTGGTGAAAATCTTTTTTTGCACAAATTTTATGCGTTTTTTGGTACTCTTGCATGATTTAGAGCCCTTATTTTCTATAAAGGTTGATCTACTGAAATGAGAGGGTAGTCGAATATTTATAGACTATCCAAACTCTACTTTCAAAATCCATGCACATCTACAACTATGAATGCCTGAAATCCATTTTTTCATAGAACTCATATCTTTCACACAACTTCCTTGGAGAACTAAACTCTACAAATTAATGTCGTATTTGGTGCATAAGCATCTTACATTCCTATTACTTTGTTCCACTCCTATTTCCTGAAAAAACCCATCTTTCATATAATTTCAGATCTTACTCACACCTTTTTCCTTATCAATATTTTGATGGGATGATCCCGAATCTTGAAATACACACAACTTTGTGAATCACCATCACCTTAGCATGGAATGTTTCACTTTTACATGAAATTAATTACTTTTCAAAAAACACAATTTTCTATCATCCATATTTTGGACCCCAAATTATGGACATCACTGGTAAATGACACCACCTTGTATACACACATTGTTTTACCCCCTATAGAGTATCCAATCCTTTTTCACAGGTTTTTATAAACATTACTAGTCTATAATATCTCTGTAACTCCACCGCTTTCCTTGGAAACATTCTTTATAAAAAATCACAATCAACCCAAAAATACTATAATGTTATCTTGGGGTATTTTCCCCAATAATGGACCTTTTAGGTTTATTAATAATTGTTCAAATGTTGATACCTCATTAAATTTTCTTCCTTGTTATAAAAATATTCTCTTATTAAGATTTTTATAGATAAAAATGATTTCCTCAACACTCACTCTACTACTACATGATCCATGCTTAACAAGAGAAAAAAGAGCATCATGCAAAGTGGATCAATGAATCATTCCATTCTAAAAATACTCATATAATTTTATAATGAACCACAATATCATGATATATAACCTTTAACCGATCATATTTAGCATCATCAGATTTATAAGTCCCCTTACATCACTATTACCCCTATCATCTTCTCCCCTATCTTGATTAATACATTTCCTCCACATTTTATAGCCACAACTTCTCCCCCATTTTCAATGAACACAAAGTTCACTCTTTTTTTTCTATAAGAGGGTAAAGAACATAGATCATCAAATTAGGGGAAAACAAACCAAACATGAGGGATAAGTCATCCCCTATCCACACATTTTTATGTGTGGGGATTTGAATGAACTCCATGATCTAGTTGATGCCTTCAAATCAACACTTTGGATAAGGACTTCATTTGAATGTATCCAACTTACAGGTTTGTTGGCACGTACTCCAACTTCGCAAGCCCATGATCCAACTTCTCCTTGATATAATGATACTTTATTTCAATGAGATTTTTCCTTGAGTGATGGAAAATATTTTTGATAAGATTTATTACACTTAAATTACAGTAATTTATTTTGATTAGAGACTTCAACAGAACCCCCATACCATCAAGTTGAAACTTCGTCCACAATAAATGAGTGAAATATTGAGTGTTAATAATATATTTAGCTTCAATGGTTATCAAATAAATGCAATACTGATTCTTTATTAGCTAAGAAATACCCTATCCTCCAAGATAGATTGCACCACATGGCATTGATTTTCTATCATATGATGAATCGGCTCATTCTTTATATATATAGCCTAATAAATTATGTTGATATTTATCCTTACAACAATCGTAATACACCACCCCTTTGATATACAAAAGTATTCTTTTTAATTAAATTAAGTGGATTTCATTGGGTTTACTTTGATACCACACTTCTTGGCTTGGGAAAAAACAATATCTAGTAATATCGCTATTAAGTACAACATACATCCAATGATCTTCCTATTTTCTATGAAATTAACCACTTTTCCTTCATCATCTCATGACAGTTTCGTCCAGGTAGCAACCAAAGTCATCATATATTTGGAATTATCCACTCTAAATATTCTCAGAACATCCTTGGTGTATTTTTATTGAGAAATGAATTATTCATTCCATCTTTATGTCACCTGTAAACCCAAAAAGGCCAGTTCACTAGTAATTGAAATTTAAAAATAACATTTTATGAAATCAGATAAATTCTTACACTACACTTCATATGATTCCCCAAAACATTATGTCATCGACAAACACCATCACCACCATCATTTAATTGCTTTCATTGTTGAAAAAAATTGTAATCAAATCCACCACACTAGAAACCTTGATTCTTCAAAAAACTGATCAAGACATGAATACCAAACTCTTGGTTCTTGATTCCACACATAGAGATCCTTCTTCATCTAAAAAACTATGTTCTCATATTCATGAATGAAAAAATCATATGGATTCTCAATATATAGTTTTTCTTAGAGAACCCCATTCAGAATCCCTAACATGACATCCATCTGGAAAACTATGAACTTTATTTGAACTCATATGTCTAAGAATAATATGATTGTATCTTTCCATAAAATAGGTTAAAAAGTTTCATCATAATCGATACCATCTATCTGGGAGTTCCCTTTGTACTTGAGTCATGACTTGTTCTGATTCAGTGTATCTTTTTAATTCATATTATTGAGAATTGCCCACTGGGTCCCAATGATATTTTTATCTATTGGTCTTAAAAGAATATCCAAATTTTTATTCTTCCCAATTTTTTCATGATCTTTCTTCATATCTTGAAACTAGTTCCCATATCCAGTTTCTTCCTCAAAACATTTATGCTCTACCTAAGAATAGAAATATTTCTAATGTAAAGACTTTATTCTCTATGTTTAAACTAGAACTTCCTTTTCAAAAATGATATTTTTATAGTGTATTTAACACTGAATATTCGGTTTCAATGTATATACATATTTTACATCCTCATTCACATCATTAGTATCTTATTCTTAATCATCATTTTCCACTTCTGCTCTGCCATAGTTTCTTATCTCCTTGTCACTTTTACTAGGGAACAATTCACTATGTTGTTAAAGATTATTTTCATTCCCTACTATAGTGAAATAATTTCTTTAAAATATTTTACTAGCCACTTGTTGATGAATTTATATGAATTTATTTTCCCTGAGTACCTATGGAATATCCACTCAACTCCATGTGACTCAAATTTTATGTGTTTTCCTTTATTGAGAATAAAACACTTACTTCAAAATATTAGAAAGTATTGCACTGTTGGTTTCCATCCATACCATATCTTATATAAAGTATTTTATTCCATTATAAATAATAGAGGAATGTATGATATTTAGATAGATTTCAAGATATATTCCTTCCAGAATTTATGTGGTAGGTCATTTTCAAAAAGCATTATTCTAACCATGTTGTTTATGATCCTATTTATCCTCTCAACCAATCCATTATTTTTTAGGAGTTATCACTAATGAAACTTGATATCTTATCCCATCTTTATTGGGATAATATTACACTTGAAAACTTGTGAATTTCATAGCATTACCTATATGAAACTTCATAATATTTTGTATATGAATCCTTTTAGATTCCATCTAATACGATTTTATGCAACAAAACACATCATACTTATGGGAAATGAAAAATAACCATGGAATCCTTATGAAATAATCAATGAAAATAATGTAATACCTCTTCCCATAAATGGATCTTAGTGAAATAGGTCTATATACATAAAAATGCACCAATTCAAGAACTTTGGTTAATTTTTTTTCTCTTTCCTTGTATGTATTTCTGATGATATTACAATATTTTCAGGCATTATACCTATGAGTATGATCACTTGATAGTTTTGGGAGATATTTAAATGTATCACATTTCACTAGATCCTACATGGATTCTTAGAATAGATGACCATGTATTTTATTCCACAACATGTTTTCTTCCTCTATCGATAAAAAGCACATATATTTTTCTCCACATATAAGGTAGAGATTAAATTTAATCATTTTACTTAAAGAAAAACTACACCGTCTCTTCATTTTATGATACACATATTCTTAGTAAATCTTATAAAATTACCTGAGTCACATAATCTACTAACACTAATAAGGCTGTGATTGAGACATTCAATAATGAATACATCAACATGTCTCATTTGTTTTTCCCCTAAATTGGATCTTCCTGATCCAATAATCATCAGGCCTTCACAATTTACAAATTTAAAAATATCTTCCTTGTCATATTTAATGACTATGATAATATCCTCATTACCTGTCATATGGGCTGTGCATCCACTATCAAGGATACTTACACTAGAACAATCCAATGATTTAAGATCAATCTTCGCAACCACTACTTGCCCAGTTCTTTTGTTTTTGATTCATGCATTTGACTTCAAACCTGGTATGGATTTATAATCACAATTTTCCTTGGAGTATGATGGATCAATTTTTTTTTTATATAAAAATTGATTTTTCATTTTCAACTTATTTGATGATTGATTGAGAAGTCTCTCAGAAAAAAATTAATATTCTTTATCACATTTCTCTACAGTGTTGGTGAGAAATGTATTTCCATGTGTATGAATCCTCCACAACCGAAATAGTGACCAGAAAATCATTACATAGAATATTGATCTTTGAATGTATTCTTCTATTGAATTTGCTAACTTTAGTACCTCTTGTATACTGAACGCCCATTTTTATGAGCTTCCCATATTTCCACATCAGTAACATCTTATGCAGGCTGCAATACTGTGTATAACTACTAAACTAATGGTTTTTAATTGGGTTCTATAAATATTTTGGTTATGATTCATACCCACATCAATCATCAATTTTAGTGTGGGTCCTTGGGGTCTGACTTCAACCATTACTACTTTATGATTTTGATCAAGTCTCATACCACCTGAATCATTTGGATCCACCATTTTCTTATCTTGAAATGATTTTTTCTATTTCAATGGAACTATAAACAACACATTTCTATTTTCTGCTGTATTTGTGACATGCTCTTCTAGATTCAAGAGTTTCTACAAATCATTTAATTCATTCAACAGTCTGAAAACCTTTTCCTTAAGATTTTTGATGAGTTTGCCGTCATCTTCTGCTGTGTTATTCAGAACTTAAATCACCTTGTTATATTCCTTAATATTTTTCTTATAATCACTAATAATTTTTGAGTTCTCTACCAAGGAAATTTAAATATTTTTATTTTTTTCCTCTATATCATACTTCACTTATTCGTTCTACTGAAAATAATGTTTACAATCCTGAATCACTTTGTTGTATTTCTTCGTTTTGTCTCTCCAAATTTCAATCTCTTCAAGAGTAGGTTCTAATTCACCTTGAAGGTATAATATTCTTTTGAATTATTTTTCATCATTTATAAATTCATGCATTTTCTAGCAGAAACCAAAAAATTTCCCCATATCACATTATCCACGATCTCTACTATTTTCCATCTCTTCAACCTCATATTCATCTAAACATTAATTTTCTCATGAAAGGAGATTATTCTTTTTTTAAAAATTCTTCTTAAAAATTTCACTATCTTTCACATAAAATGAAGACTTATTCTTGATAATTTCAACTTCATCCACATAATATTATTAAAATATCTTAGGGTTCCTCGCTATAATATGTCCATCCTTCCCACATCAAAAGTATATATGTGGGAGTTTCCCATTGAACATTCCTTTTTTTATCTTTGTAAATATGATTGAAGGAATGATGTGACATCATCTATCTCTTATTCTTCCTTCCCATATTCAATAGTGATCTTCCTCATGGACTTGAATGCCACTTCATTATTCTTCCCTTTTCCACATACTAATTATCATCATTTCTCATCTTGTATATAATAAGAATACAATAAAAGATATCCAATGTAAGCTCTTTTGGATCATTATCTTCCAATAAATAAACATTTGGATTAAATCAATGTGTAATTCTTATCAATATGAACATTACAATATTTACTTCTTCAATAATTTCAATGATTCCATGAATGTATTACACATTGACATTCACCTGATCAAAGAATGATTCTATAGACTCATTTAGGTGCCTTATTAGATCTTCCTACATGTTCCATAGAACCATAAAATTTGCTTCTTTAACATTTGAGCCACCCTTATAAATATTTAGAAACTTTTACCACATATCATGTGATGACTTACATGAAATCACCTTCATATATATTCTATTGGATATGGATCCCCCTAATACATTGATTCATTTAATGTCAGTATTCAATTATCTTCTAATAGCCTCTGATATGGCACCACTATCCACATTGGCCAAAATACTACGTGTTTCTACTTTATAGAAATAAATACCTAAGGATAAGAAATAGTTCTATATCCGATTCTTCCATAATTGAAAATTGTTTCCATTGAATATTGGAATACCTTTATGATTATCAACCACCCTTGAGAGAAAACTTGAATTAACCTATGGCTTTGATACCAATTTGTTGACCTCATCTGATTTGATAATCTCAATCATGTATTCATATGTGTTGAAAATCCCAATTATGTTTTCATTCTCTATGATATTTTTAAGTATCATTGATCTATACTTTAATTCTTTGAAATCTGTGATCAAACCAGTAATAATTTTTAAAATAGTCTTTGGAATATGTTAATCCTCATTTATCCATGTTCATACAAGTTATAAATTAATTCTAACACAATCAGATGTGTTCTGCATAAAACAGATATGTAATCTGCCTATAGCTACTGATAAAGAGCTACCGGTACCCAGTCTACCGATAGACTTTGTTTACCAACAGACAGAGTCACCGATATACTTAACACAGAGCTAACGATGTGCTTATAAATGTAAGCTACTGACTTACAGACAGCTACCGATACAAACATAGAGCTACCAGTGTAAGTATAAATAGCTACCGATGGATGAAGCTACCGACGCATGAAGCTACCGACGCATGAAGCTACCGACGCATGGAGCTACCGACGCATGAAGCTACTGACTCATGAAGCTACCGACGCATGAAGCTACTGACGCATGGAGCTACCGACGCATGGAGCTACCGATAAACAAAGTCACCGATACAAGCATGTACCAACCGACGCATAGAGCCACCGATAGAGTCAAAGAAACAAATGACATTGAGCTACCGATTTCCAAGCTACCGATGCTGATTACCTACCGATCACTCGACTCACTGTTTGAATTTCTTTATTTCCTATATTTAATCTATCTAACGGTCATATCATGTACATTTTAATGATTTGTCAAATATCTGATAAAGGTTGTCGGATGTCAGGAACCCGTACCTCGTACCTGCAGAAAGGAAATATTTTCTGTCCCCTGTTGCCCGTGAGATAAATACGAGAAGACTACACTGCCCAAAAACGACAATAAAAAAAAGGAGAAGAGTGTGGTGGATGGAATATACCAGAAACACAAGAACGAGAAGAATCAAGAAGCTCATAGACAATCAAGCATACTCGAGAAGTGTTCTGTGCATACAAGAAGAACACTGAAGAACTTAAAGCACTACATTTTTCACTGTTTGTGAACCTGGAGCATACGACACTCTGTTTCTCAAACAGAAACGAGAAAAGGACTCAGACTCACTTCTGATCGAATCCAAAGGAGTCCAGAGCTACACTGAAATCACCAGAACCATCTCTAAACTCTACATCTGTTGTTCTGTTATTTATTATTATTCTTTTCGAGCAGTGTGTGTTATCTGCTGTATCTAACACATACACTGTCTCCTGTACTTAAACTGGAGGATTTGTAAATCCTTACCAAATTCTTGCATCCTATTCTTTCCCACGAATAACAGTGGTAGAGGTCGTGTGTGACCTGGACAGCTGGTTGCTGCTGTACTGTTTCCCACGAATAACAGTGGTAGAGGTCTTAGACCTGGAGAGTTGTAAACTGTTGAACCCCGATCCAGGGTGTGGATCATTTTTATATAAACTTTTGAGAGGACTAAGTCTCGGCTTGAGACTGAACCTCTTGGTTACATTTGTTGTGCCATCTCTTTCAATGTTTTTTTTCCGCTGCTAATCACTTTAAAACCAATACTGTTTTTAAAGTTACTTTGATAATTAAATTAGAAAGTGTTTATGTTAAGTGTAGATTAGTAAGTTAGCTTCAAAAGATAATCACACACTCCTGTGTTGATTAACTGGGAATTAATCAATCCCTTGAGAATCTAACAGAACCTCTACTTTAATATAAATTCACTACAGTTTAATTTATTATTTTATTTGGGGGTCTTTAAGACAGTGTTTTTAAATACAGAAATTTTAATTAGTACTCAATTCACCCCCCTCTTGAGTAAACCACTCCGACCAACACTTGGTATCAAAGGATTGAAAATTCTCTCTAAAAGTACTCTGCTTTTGAACTGTGATTGTAGTTGTATTTTAGAGTTCTTAAAATTTCTGTTATATCTAAATTTTTATCTCTTTAAAATTTTCTCATCATGGAAAATAGATTTGAGGGTGCTGCTACCAACCGGCCACCTTTCTTCAATGGAACTAATTATGCTCAGTGGAAACTGAAAATGAAAATTCATCTAGAAAGCATAGGTTTTGATATTTGGACTGCTATTGAATCAGAATACAAAATTCCCACTACTGCTAGATCTACTTGGTATGAACCTATAAAGACTGCTTACAATAAAAACTGTAAAGCTATGAATGCCTTGTACTGTGCTCTAGGAGATGAAGAGTTTAATGGAATTTCTTCTTGTAAAACTGCATATGAAATTTGGGATACCTTAGCTATTTCTCATGAAGGAACAACGAATGTTAAAGAAATGAGATTGAACACTTATACTATCAAGTATGATAATTTTAAAATGAAGCCTGACGAACCCATTTCTGACATGTATCTCAGGTTCAATAAAATTGTCAATAAAATGATCTCGCTGGGAAAGGATGTCTCATCGAAGGAACAAATTATGAGAATTTTGAGATGTCTACCTGATAGATGGAGAGGCACATTTGTCTCAATCAGAGAATCACGTGACATTGCTGCTCTACCTGTCAAGGAACTAATTGGCAAGCTGATGATGTATGAAGAAGAGCTTAAAGTGAATAAAGAGGAAGAAAATGAACCTCCAAGAAAGTCTGTCGCTTTCAAATCTTCAACTTCAAAGAATAAGGACAAAGAAAAGCTTCAAGATGTAGTTGAAAGTTCAAGCTGTGAAGACAGTAAAAGTGATTCTGACAGTGATGTTGAGATGGCTCACATTGCTAGAAGATTTAAGAAATTTTATAGGAAAAAGAAGTTCTTCAGAAAAAAAAATTATAAGGGTAAGTATGATCACCAAGGTAAATGGAAAAAGGATTGGAAGAAGAATGACAAATCAGATGATGTTGTCTGCTATGAGTGCAAGAGAAAAGGACACATTAAAGCCTACTGTCCAAAGCTGAAGTATAAAAAGAAATATGAGTATAAGGACAATAAGTTTAAGAAAGCCATGAAGGCTACCTAGAGTGCTTCTGAGGATAGCTCTACTGAATCTGAAAGCTCTTAAACTGAACACAAAAATAAGGCAAATATGTGCTTTATGACAAACACTTCTCAGGTAACTTCTGAAACTCCTGCTTTAAATTATTACTCTGGAGATAATGCAGAATCTGATTCTGATTCTGGAACAATATCTAAAAATGAATTGTTTGAGTACTGTGATATGCTGGAAGAGACGTGTAATGAACTTAAGGATAAATACAAGTTATTAAAGAAACAGCATGCTCTCACCACTACAGTTAAAACAGAACTCACTATTGAAAAAGAGAAAAATTCTCAACTGTTAAAAGAAAACACTGAACTGAAACTATCTAATGAGCAACTCAAGAAAGACTTAGAGAAGTTCACCAATGGAAAAAATACACTAACACAGATTCTAGGAAAGCAAATATCACAAAAATATACTACTGGTATAGGATACCAACCTGGACAACGGAAAATTGCCAAAACTAGATTCATTTCTAAATCTGGACAGAATGAAGGTAATTCTGGAACTTCATATGCTTCAACCAGTTATATACATAGCTATGGATATAATAAAGTTTATCTTTCAAAGCATGTCAATTCTACAAATTATATGAGACCCATTAGACAAATATGGGTACCTAAAGTGTTATTGGCTAACCTGTCTGGACCCAAGAAAATCTGGGTACCAAAATCATCTTCCATCTAAATCTGTTTTGTAGGGAACTTGCTTACAGAGCTCCTATAAAGAGACCTGGTATCTGGACAGTGGATGTTCAAGACATATGTCAGGAGAATTCTCTTGTTTCAAGAGTTTAATAAAAGATGATGGAGGCTTTGTCACCTTTGGTGACAACTCTAAAGGAAAAATCATCGGCCTAGGCCAGATTGGTAACACTGATTCAATTTTGATTTCTAATGTTTTATTTGTGGATGGCCTTAAATACAATTTATTATGTATTTCTCAGTTATGTGATGATGGTTTTCATGTTAAATTTGAAAATGATTCCTGCAATGTTTTTAATTATAAGAATGTTTTGGTATTTTCTGCCTTAAGAAATGAAAATGTTTATGCAGTTAATCTGAATTCTTTAGCTAAGCAGAATATTACTTGTTTGAATGCTTTTCATAAAGAATCTTGGCTATGGCATAGAAGATTGGGACATTGAAACATTCACTCACTTAGAAAACTCTCTAGAAAAAACCTAGTTAGAGACCTACATAATTAGAATTCCCAAATGATAGAGTGTGTAACCCCTGTCAAAAGGGAAAACAACACAAAGTTTCTTTTAAATCAAAGAAAGAAGTTTCGACTTATCAACCACTTGAATTGGTTCACATGGATTTGTTTGGACCATCAAGAGTTTCTAGTTTAAATGGGAAGCACTATGTTTATGTTCTTGTAGATGATTTTTCTAGATATACTTGGGTATATTTTCTAGCTCACAAAAGTGAAGCTTGTTCTTCTTTTGTTAAATACTCTAAATCTATAGAGAACCTTAGTGGACTTAAGATTAAAACTTTGAGGAGTGATCATGGTCATGAGTTTGAAAATCAAGATTTTGAATCTTATTGCTCACACAATGGCTATACTCATAACTTTTCTACCCCTAGAACACCCCAACAGAATGGTGTAGTAGAAAGAAGAAACCGAACCCTTCAAGAAATTGCTAGAACCATGCTCAATGAATATGACCTGCCTATTTATTTTTGGGCTGAAGCTGTAAATACAGCTTGTTATGTCATTAATAGAGTCTTAATTAGACCTGTTCTTAAGAAAACCCCTTACGAATTGTGGAAAAATAGAAAGCCTAAGGTTAATTACTTTAATGTTTTTGGTTGCAAAGTATTTATTTTGAATACTAAAGATAATCTGGATAAGTTTTCTTCCAAAAGTGATGAAGGAATTTTTCTGGGTTACTCTATTTCAAGTAAAGCCTATAGAGTATTCAATAAGAAAACTAAATGTGTGGAAGAATCTGTTCACATCAAGTTTTATGAAACTGATCCACATGAGCCTAAAACCTCTCTTGAGAATCTTGAAGAAGATTTGTCTATTCTGGACCTTAATGATAAATCTAAAGAACCTGTTATAAGAGCATCTAGTTCTGGACTTTTTCCAGAATCTACTTCTGTTGAACCCGAACCTATAGATGAACCTGAAATTTCTAGTCCAACCTTTACCAGGTCAACGAGGATTCTAAAGAACCATCCTTTAGATGCTGTTGTAGGAAATCTTGATAGAGGAACACAAACTAGAGCTTCTCTAAGAAACCAGGTTGAACATCAAGCTTTTCTTTCACAGCTAGAACCCAAAAATATCAATGATGCTATCAATGATGAATTCTGGGTAATAGCTATGCAGGAAGAATTAAATCATTTTGAAAGAAACAAAGTCTGGGAATTAGTTGACAGACCTAAGGACACTTTGACAATAGGCACAAAATGGGTTTTTAGAAATAAAGTAGATGAATCTGGAAATATAGTTAGAAACAAAGCTAGACTAGTTGCACAAGGATATAGTCAAGAAGAAGGTATAGACTATGAGGAAACTTTTGCACCTGTAGCTAGACTAGAAGCCATTAGGATCTAACTTGCATATGCTGCACATCTGGATTTCATGTTATATTAAATGGATGTGAAAAGTACATTTCTAAATGGTTTTATAATTGAAGATGTTTTTGTAGAACAACCACCTGGATTTACTAACCCCCATATTCCAAATCAAGTTTTTAAACTTTATAAAGCATTGTATGGTTTAAAACAAGCTCCAAGAGCTTGGTATGATAGACTTAGCAATTTCCTTATTTCAAAAGGTTTTACTAAAGGGATTGCTGATCCAACTCTTTTCATTAAAATAATTTCTAAAGATGTTTTAGTTGTACAAATATATGTTGATGATATTATTTTTGGATCTTCTAAACACTCTTTATGTACTGATTTTTCAAAAAGTATGCAAAATGAATTTGAAATGAGCTTAATGGGAGAGCTTAAGTACTTTCTTGAATTTCAAGTATTTCAAAATGAAAATGGTATTATTTTGAATCAAAGTAAATATTCAAAGGATATTTTAAAACGTTTTGGTCTGGATAGTATCAAGGAAAGTGAAACTCCTATGAGTACTACCTGTAAATTGGATGCAGATGAAACTGGGAAACCAGTTGATCAAACAAATTATAGAGGTATGATTGGTAGTTTACTTTGTCTTACTGCTATTCGACTTGATATTATGTTTAGTGTGTGTATGTGTGCTAGATTTCAAGCTAATCCAAAAGAATCTCATTTGCTTGCTGTTAAAAGAATTTTTAAATATATCAAACACACTGTTAACTTAGGTTTGTTTTACCCAAAAGGACAATCCTTTGAGTTAATGAGTTATTCAGATGCTGACTTTGCTGGTTGTAAGTTAGATAGAAAAAGCACATCAGGAACATGTCATTTACTTGGAAAATCCTTAGTTTCTTGGTGTAGTAAGAAATAGAACTCAGTTGAATTATCTACTGCCGAAGCAGAATATATAGCTGCTGGTAGTTGCTGTGCACAAATTCTGTGGATGAAACACACTCTTTTGAACTATGGAAATGATTTTAAACATGTTTCAATCAACTGTGATAACACCAGTGCAATAAACATCTCTAAGAATCCTGTATCTCACTCTAGAACCAAACACATAGATGTAAGACACCATTTCCTAAGAGATCACTATCAAAAAGGTGATATTTCTCTTGAATTTATTGGCACTGAACATCAATTGGCTGATATTTTCACTAAACCTTTAAGTTCGGATAGGCTAAGTTACATAAGACACGAATTGGGAATGTTTAATCACTGATGTGAAATTCTCACTGATGTGAAATTCTCACTGATGTGAAATTCTCACCGATGTGAAATTCTCACTGATGTGAAATTCTCACTGATGTGAAATTCTCACCGATGTGAAATTCTCACTGATGTGAAATTCTCACTGATGTGAAATTCTCACCGATGTGAAATTCTCACTGATGTGAAATTCTCACTGATGTGAAATTCTTACTGATGTGAAATGCTCACCGATGTGAAAATGCTCACCGATGTGAAATTCTCACTGATGTGAAATGCTCAACGATGTGAAAATTCTCACTGATGTGAAATTCTCACTGATGTGAAATGCTCACCGATGTGAAAATCCTCACCGATGTTGAAATTCTCACCGATGCAATATTTTAAAACTTCTGTCTGCCGCCAAGAATACGAATCGTTTTGTTTTATTTTATCTTACTCTATTTTAGTTGTTTATTTGGAATTCCTAAATGATAAAACTAAGTCTAAGCCACTTCGTACCTCACCGAGCTCAAAATCTATCACCTTCGAACCTTAGCTCCCAAATCTACCAAGAACCCTAAACCCGCGATGGCAAAAACTAAGATTCCTACCGTCAGAGATGAAAGAGTAGAACCAAACGCTAAGAAGCAGAAGACACAGCATAAAGCCAGTGTTAGTGAAGTCAGAACTAGATCGGGAAGGCGACCAGTGAATCCTCACTTGCAGAATAGAGACATAGTAATCGAGAAGGAACTGTGCGTGGAATGGCTACTGCCTAGCAAATCGTTAGTACTCGAGATTCTGGAGGACCAGAAATGGGTGGATTGTTTCTCGAATAACAATGGCCCATACTACCCGAAGTTGGTAAAATAGTTCTACGAGTTTGTAACCTTCGAGAAATCTGAAAATGAGAATCGGGTAAGCTCTTTTGTAAATGGAAAAGAGATGTCTTTTTCTTCAGTAGAGTGGGATGAGAGTTTGAAAGTACCACATGAAGGTGTCTCTGGGTATGTATCAAGAGAAATACCACCTAGCAGTGACATCTTTGATTATGAAACCACCTTAAAAGAGCTGACTGGTAATGGAAATCAAAGGCAAGTGGTTGCTACTGAAATGGATGGAGAGAATCGACTGCTCTTCAAGTTTGTTCAGCATGTGTTGATACTGAGGCGAGGAGATTTTGCAAATCTGAGATATCAAGATATCTATCTTCTTCATTTGCTAAGACATGGTGTAAAAATCAATCTGTGCAGATTGTTAATGCTTCAAATGGAAGACATGATTAGACCAAAGTCAAAGACTAATGCTTTATTCTTTGCCAAGCTGATTTCAGTAATGATAAAAGTGGAAGGAATAGCTGAGTCTCAGGATGAGACAGTTGTAGTCAAGAATAATTTCTGCATCACCTCGACTGTTTGTAAGTACATGAAAATTAACTGGAACCCATGGAAGGGAGAATGGGTCAGTGATGATCAGAAGATTTATGATAGGTTTAATCCTGTGGTTCATCCCTCAAGACCAAAGGATATGAGAGATCCGAGTCTGAGACCTGATGAAGAGGAACCTGTTTATAGTGATGAAACAGGAGAAGAAGAAGAAGAAACTCCCATGGATGTTGGAGGAGATCCAGACTTGCCCCCAAGTCCTGTTGCAGAATTGGTTTATTCTAGGAAAGGAAAGGTAGAGGAAATCTTGTCTACTTATGAGGAAGACTAGTCTGTACCTCACCAAGAAGAAGAGGAAAAGGAGAATGTATCTAAGTCGTCTACTTCTGGTAGGTTAAGTATGAGTCCTTTGATTGGAAGCTCAGCTATGCCTACTGCTGAAGTAGAAAGAGATACAGAAGAAGTTGTACCTGTATCAGAAGATCTTCTAGATGCTGCACCGATGGAACTTGTAGTAGAAGATTCTGATGAAGAGAATCCAGCACTGAATGCTGTTGTGATACATGAGAATGCACCCATTGAGTGGGAGCATCAATCTGTTCTTGGAAATGTTACAGTAGCTATTGAGCTTGGAGACTGGGTAGAAGACCCAGGGTTTATAGTCTGTGGATTGGATTATCCGGATTCTGATAATGAGATGTCTGTGAATAGACCGAAGACCAATTATGATCTTTCTTCTGAATTGTTGCCAGATGATGTGGTCAGATTTCATGATCTGAGTAAGCTGAAAGAGGACCTCAAAACCAGTTTTGTTGAAGAAGTGAAGTTAATGGAAACCTCCCTTTCATACTCAATTAATTCAACAATGACTGATTCTGTAGTCAGTTTGGCCTCAGCAAAGGGATCTGCTGCAGTTGTCCCTAATGATTTTGTCTCTAAATCTGATCTTGAATCCCTGAAGAATGAGCTGAAAGAATCATTTAGTGTATCAGTTGCTGAGATGAAGCAAAGCTTTAATGAAGAAATGAAAATGTTAGAGAGATCCTTCGAGCTATGTCTGGCTTGTAATTTATCTTCTTTTGTGTCTGAGCTTATGGAAGAAGTGAAAGAGTGCCAGACTCAGTCTTCTAGAATCGAAGCAGATCTTGAAGCTCTCAAGACATCAGTTGCTGCTTTGGATTCTTATATGAGCTCCATGTCTCAAGCTGACACGGACCTAGCTTATGTGAAGAGTGTAGTAAGCCAGTTTGTCTCGGTGTTTGAAAGTTTCAAAACCTCAGTGAAGGATCACGTTCAATTACAAGACTCTCAAGTTCAAAGCCTAATCAGTGGTTTGTCTAAGAGTTTCAAAGAAACTGTTTCCTTCTCTCTTGGCCCTCTCACATCCAAACTATTAGTTGATCTGAATTTAGTTCGAGCAATGTTGAAGGAGGAGATTGGTTCTATTTCAATCAGTGGCTCTGTGGACTCATCAGAGTTGAGCCGAGTGGTGCTTTCTACAAGAGATTCTACTAGAGAAATAATGAAAATTGTTCAAGATTAGATGAGAGAAGCCTCTGCCTCTTAGGAATCCATAAGGAGCAAAGTGGACTACTACTTCACCAGAATTTTCACCAAGCATCAACTCGAACACCACTTCAAGCTAATGTTGGAACACATGAAGCTACCTCCAGTAACTCAAGATTTTAGAGAGAAAATGAGCAAACTAAGACAATTGACTCCTGCCTTTGAGAAATTCATGGAGAACAAAGATGATTTAATCTCTGCTATGGAAAGAGGAGGAGGAATTATTATGGATTTTAGAAATTTGTTGCTGCCCTTCTTGCATGTGGATGCCAGACCAGTCATCGTACCTCCTGCTTTGCCTGCTTCTACCTCAGCTGCTTCCACAGTCCAGCTGACTCCTGCTCAAGCTATTCGAAGCCTCACACCAATGATCACCCAAAGATCTTCAACCTACAGGCCTGACTCTGTGTCAGTGGCCCAACCTCCTTTGATCTTTTCTGGCATTCCAAAATCTTCACCTGCATCCTCACCACCCGAACCTTCTTCTGATCCCAAAGGAAAATCTCACGTGGAAGATGTGGATTGATCCAGTGGCCAGGATTTTTTGATAGGAATTCATTTGTATTCTGTTTCTGTACCTTCTGTCTGCTCTAATACATAAGAACTCTTTTTTACTTCTCATGTTTATTTTTGTCTCCTATATATGCTTTCCCACTTTTTGATTATCACAAAGGGAGAGAAGAAAATGAGAGAATGAGAAAGAAATATTTTCAATGGAGAAAAATAAGGAATAAGGGGGAGAACAAAATGAGATAATGAGAAATATTTTAAATGGAGAAAAATAACCTTATTTTCAATATTATCTCTGATATTATTATGTTTATTTTTACCTTCGGTACCTTATGATTGTTACCTCTGATAACTTATGTCTATATCTTACTATTTCTATTATCTCTGATGCTGTTTTCTCTGAGAAAATTGAATTCAATATTATACTCTTTACTATTATATTCTCACTATGTTAAATGCCCATATCATAAATTGTGATTATCAAAAAGGGGGAGATTGTTGACCTCACCTGTTTTGATAATCTCAATCATGTATTCATATGTGTTGAAAATCCCAATTATGTTTTCATTCTCTATGATATTTTTAAGTATCATTGATCTATACTTTAATTCTTTCAAATCTGTGATCAAACCAATAATAATTTTTAAAATAGTCTTTGGAATATGTTAATCCCCATTTATCCATGTTCATACAAGTTATAAATTAATTCTAACACAATCGGATGTGTTCTGCATAAAACAGATAAGTAATCTGCCTATAGCTACTGATAAAGAGCTACCGGTACCCAGTCTACCGATAGACTTAGTCTACCGACAGACAGAGTCACCGATATACTTAACACAGAGCTACCGATGTGCTTGTAAATGTAAGCTACTGACTTATAGATAGCTACCGATACAAACATAGAGCTACCGGTGTAAGTATAAATAGCTACCGATGGATGAAGCTACCGACGCATGAAGCTACCGACGCATGAAGCTACCGACGCATGGAGCTACCGACGCATGAAGCTACCGACGCATGAAGCTACCGACGCATGAAGCTACCGACGCATGGAGCTACCGACGCATGGAGCTACCGATAAACAAATTCACCGATACAAGCATGTACCAACCGACGCATAGAGCCACCGATAGAGTCAAAGCAACAAATGACATTGAGCTACCGATGTCCAAGCTACCGATGCTGATTACCTACCGATCACTCGACTCACTGTTTGAATTTATTTATTTCCAATATTTAATCTATCTAACGCTCATATCATGTACATTTTAATGATTTGTCAAATATCTGATAAAGGTTGTCGGATGTCAGGAACCCGTACCTCGTACCTGCAGAAAGGAAATCTTTTCTGTCCCCTGTTGCCCGTGAGATAAATACGAGAAGACTACACTGCCCAGCAACGACAATATAAAAAAAAGGAGAAGAGTGTGGTGGATGGAATATACCAGAAACACAATAACAAGAAGAATCAAGAAGCTCATAGACAATCAAGCATACTCGAGAAGTGTTCTGTGAATACAAGAAGAACACTGAAGAACTTCAACCACTACATTTTTCACTGTCTGTGAACCTGGAGCATACGACACTCTGTTTCTCAAACAGAAACGAGAAAAGGACTCAGACTCACTTCTGATCGAATCCAAAGGAGTCCAGAGCTACACTAAAATCACCAGAACCATCTCTAAACTCTACATCTCTTGTTCTGTGATTTATTATTATTCTTTTCGAGCAGTGTGTGTTATCTTCTGTATCTAACACATACACTGTCTCCTGTACTTAAACTGGAGGATTTGTAAATCCTTACCAAATTCTTGCATCCTATTCTTTCCCACGAATAACAGTGGTAGAGGTCGTGTGTGACCTGGACAACTAGATGCTATTGTACTGTTTCCCACGAATAACAGTGGTAGAGGTCTTGGACCTGGACAGTTGTAAACTGTTGAACCCCGATCCAGGGTGTGGATCATTTTTATATAAACTTTTGAGAGGACTAAGTCTTGGCTTGAGACTGAACCTCTTGGTTACATTTGTTGTTCCATCTCTTTCAAAGTTTTTTTCCACTGCTAATCACTTTAAAACCAATACTGTTTTTAAAGTTACTTTGATAATTAAATTATCAAGTGTTTATGTTAAGTGTAGATTAGTAAGTTAGCTTCAAAATATAATCACACACTCCTGTGTTGATTAACTGGGAATTAATCAATCCCTTGAGAATCTAACAGAACCTCTACTTTAATATAAATTCACTACAGTTTAATTTATTATTTTATTTGGGGGTCTTTAAGACAGTGTTTTTAAATACAGAAATTTTAATTGGTACTCAATTCACCCCCCTCTTGAGTAAACCACTCTGACTAACACAATTGTTATCCCAATTAGGTTAAATACCCGAAGAGAGTGGGGGTGAATTAGGGTATGATAGATTAAAAAAACCTTCCCCTTAGGATATTGTTTCATCATTAAACAAAACACAGTTACCACTTCTTCTCATAGAAAAGTATGAAAAAAACATGCATGCGAGATAGTGATTTTACTTGGTTCACCCTCATTGGTCTACATAAAAGTAGAATATAAAGGCAATGTACCTATGTATCAAACCCACTCGTGCTTAGTAATGTTATAATTTTTAGAGAAAACTCACTATCCCTCCAATTTTACAACCAATCACTATTTTAAAGCTCAATGCTCACTCAAATTAAGTGTACTAACTTCTTCTTCAAAAGATCCTCCGTTGATCACTTGAATCAATATTTTTTACACACCAGTTAAAGAATCAATAAGTTACACTTTTATCCATTTGATGAATAATAGTTTACCAAACATTCACTAAGAAATCCTTCATAGTTATCACAAATTTTTCTATCTCATCACTTTTGGGTGTGTTGTACCTATGAAAAGTTTATGATTTGTGAAAAACTCCATGGGTAATGCATACACAAGTCCTTTTTTTCACAGAACTAATAATTGAGTGATTGTTTGCCTCAACTATTTTTTCACACAACTTTTATGGTTTAAACACAACTCTTATAAGATTTAAATCCCTATTTTCCTCTAAGGGTGGAGGTACTAAAATAAGGGGGTACCTATTTATAGACTCTCCTGACCGTTTATGAAATATCTTTGTGTGTCTTCCATTATGTGTCCATGAAATCCATTTTACATGAAACTCTTGTCTTTCAGGCACTTTCCCTCAAGCACTAAACTTTACGAATTGATGTATTATTTGGAATATAATATTATTGTGCGCCTACTACTACAGACAACTCCTATTTCATAAAATCCCCATATTCATCTCAATTTCAGATCTTACATGCAACTTTTTCTTTAGCCATACTTTAATTTGATGATCCTGAATCTTGAATTTCACATAAATTTGAAAATCACCATCACCCTTGCGAAAAGTTTTTCAATTTTACAAAAAATTAGTTCTTTTTACAAAATAACCCTTTTCCATCCTCCATATTTTAGACCTCAAATTTTGGATGGTTATTTGTCAAAATCCCTAGTCAACAATATCTCTGGAACTCCACCACTTTTCTTAGAAACCAGCTTTGTCAACAAACACAATTAACTAAAAAACACTTCAATGTTACCTTGAAGGATTTTTCAGAAAAAATTTCAAAAAAAATCATAATAGAAGCTAGTAAACTTTATTAAAACCTTGGGTTTTCATGAAAATTTATAATTCAATATGATTGAATTATCCAAGATATACCTGAAGGAGTTTTTGAAACTCCATAGAACTTCCATGTTAGGTACATATGTTATAAAAATTAATTCCCTCATTTTGAATGGAATGTGATAATGAATTCATATTTTATTTATTTTTAATTATGAAAGAGTAAAAAATAAAAATAATAATTGGTCGAGATTACAGTTTACCTTAATAAAGAAAAGAGCTTCTGCATTTGAATGTAAAGGATAGTTTCAAGTTCAGATGAATCTAATATGTGTATCTTTATCTCATTTCTACTATATGATAAGAGAAAAGTTTTACTAACAAAGAGTTTTTGTGAACATGTATGAGATATTTAATTGTATACACATCGTTAATTATTCATCAATTTATAAAAAAAAGATTTCTAAAAGAATATATAGATTAAAGTGTTTGTCTAAACATTCATTAAAATTTTTGGGAATGTTCTCCTGCCACTCATCGATGGTTTATTTTAATAAAGTATTCATTTTAAATAAACATATTCCAAACACATCGAATGAGATATACAATATAGACACTATAGTTTATTTGTTAAATATTCCTAATAAAATGAAATAAATGTTATTTACTTACACAAAAGGGTTAGTGTATCATAGAAAGATATTCAAAGTATAATATAGTGTCTAATAGGATAGTGGGAGTATCTTTGGATATAGAGAAGTAAAAAATTAATAGATAAAAACACCAACATTAAATTTATGTGTTTTTCCCCTTTATATTCGAAAATGTTTAGGATATGTGATGGTAAAGATAATTTTAAACTATTGCATTCATTTACCATTTAAAAGTAGATATTGATATTTTCTAAAGATTATAATAGTATAATATAAAGTGTTATTCACTCAATATCCTAATTGTTTTAGGATATATGATGATAAAATTTTAAAGATTTACATTTAGTTATCTTAAAAAATGAATGAAACTATATCTTGAATGAATTCATTATTCAAAATGAAAAGTTAATTACATTTGATATCCTAATAAGAGTTTGGGGTATGGAAGTGAAGAGAACTGTAAAGAGTTACATTAGTTACCATAAGGATGTGTTTTCAATTTATCCTAAAAAATTTTAGGATGTGGTATTAAATAGAAATGTAAACAATTACATTTATCTAATTTATTAAAGTGATGGGAACTTTATTGTAAATTACATTAGGAATATAGGTAAATAATAATGTAATTAGTTACATTATTTCAATGAAAACATTTGATGGAATTGGGTACTAAGGATGATGATAATGAACATAGAAAGAGTTATAAGTTGAAAATAGAAGTTGAAATCGTAACATTTGATTTTGTGAAGTTATGAATGTTTAATATGTTCAAATAGTTGAAAAATTAAGAATATGATTCCTATGTCGCAAAGTTATTCAAATTAGGTCACTCCATAGATGTTTCACACTGAAGAGTTTAATGGATGAGTTTTATCAGATGATCACATAGAGATGTGATGAGGTCACATAGATATGTTATGAGTATTATATATAATGTAATAAGTTAAAAAAACCCTTAAATGATATTAATCATAAGTATTATCTAGAATTTTACCATACATGATTTGAAAAACCAGTGATTATGTTGGGTTTTTAAGTATTCTTAATGAGTTTTAGAATATTAAAATGTGCTATTTCAAAGGAAACCTGAATTTTATCATTATTTATCATTAGATACATATATGTATGTATATATATATATATATATATTTCAAGATGATAAATTATAAGTGGACTTCGAAAATATGACTTTGAGTTCATCCATAATTGATGGAAATCAAAGAGTAATATAGTTTGTGGTGAAAAGTTAATGTTAGTGTGAGTAGGATTATTATATAGAGATATAGAATATGATCAAGAGGCACAAAAAAAGGAATAATATATTCATTGTGTGCACTAGATGACCTAATAAGTATACCACATGTATTTTTATACATATTTATTTTTTACATTAGGGGTGCATGAATAATATTTTAGTTAAAACCACCTCAGGTTGAAGAGATAACTAGTATGATAACCTTTATACTTTGATATAGAACTTACATAAGGAAACTTATAATGTTAGCTAACATGGGTGTGGCTGGGTGTGTTACCGATCACGTAGTCAGTTGGAGCTTAAACAAGATCTTATTTTTCCTCTCATATGATGAGTATGAAATATGGCCCCACGATTAGGAGAGGCTATGGGATTTTGAAACCACACCAAGATATTATATATCTATTAATATGAGTGACATGTGATGTGATTATCCATAAGAATAAATTTCATGTGTTGTATTAATCAATTATATCTGTCTACACATACAGAGTCGAGAAAAGATGAGTTGACCAAATGGGATTGACATGAAATGTTACCCATGGTCACTCAGTGGCTATGATAATGGAAAAATGATATTGTATATTTTCATATGATGAAAAATTGTAGACATAGGTTTAGAGATATATGTGTTCAATGGAGATAATTCTAGATTCCTTTATATATTGAGTAATATTAATTCTTTTCTAGAGGACACTATTTTCAAACATAAATGGATCCAATTATTCATATTTGTTTCCATTGTTTTAAAGGCCCATGGTGTTACACCTTGTGGTAGATTAAATTTGGATCGCCTTTGACTCAATGTGAGACTATAAAAGTATTTTAGAGTTAATCCCAAAGTGTTTTGGATTAGTATTCAAAAGTTATATATTAAAATTTAATACATAGTTGAGTTAATGATAATTGTCTAAAAAGTGTTTCGGAAGATATCCAAAAGTATTTTTGTATTTGGTTTAACATGTTATTGTATACTTTACAATATAAGGTGAAATGACACAAAGTCTTTTTATTATTTAGTGAAAGTGGGGGATGCAAAGTTATATACCTGAAATCCTTTTATATATATTTTTATGATATATATATATATATATATTGCATGAAAATTATGAATTTTCAATACCTGGTATATTATTATGCAATATGCGATTTCATAAAAATGAGAAATAGATATCATTTTTTGTTTCACCAGCATAAGATATCATCAAATTGAATTGTTACATATTTTGATGTATTTTTTGAAGTTTTATTTATGTATATGACATATGAACTAGTTGAAGAATAAAATTATATGTTGAAACGCATGATATAATGCATGAAACTTTTAAGATATTCCTCAAGGTCCTTATAAATTTTACTGGTATACGATGATACAATATACGTATTCATATGCTTGTATAAAACTCATTATACCTAAATATATTTTTAATTTTCATCCTTTGAATATGAGGTGCTGGAACACTATGGATATATAGTGAACCCATACAAATGATGGATTATTCCGATCAACCTATAGATATACTATGGAGGTGAAATTCTTATGTTTCCCCTATGTTATCTTTATCAAATTCATACGAAGATGAAGATAAAAGGCGGTAGAGTCTGTTTAGTGAATGATACACTCAGTTTTAAATTATTATTTATTTTCATTTTATATAACGGTTTTATATTTATTGCTTGGAGATCCTCAGATAAGGGTTTTTACCACTTCTGCTTGATCTGATAAATGTTATTAGACTCTAAAAAAATCCTCTAGATGCATAATAATTGTAGTTATTCATTTTGTATTGGATTTCATGTCAATGTCGTTTCCTTTATTGAGTAGTGAGTATTAATAGAGGAGTGGGGTTATGAACATTGTGAGGTATTTTACCATCCCAATATCATTATAATGGGAGTGACCCAAGGCTTGATGTTCCATAGAATAAAATTAGCATTGAATGTGATTTAGTGGATTGTGATACATCTATATACCACCATTGTATTCTCCTTGGATTTACTAGTGTGAGTGATCCAAATAAAATTCTTATGTATTGTGTCCTTGGTTTACATACTTTTTACATGACATAAATTATTGTTTGTAGGTTACGTATTCATTGATAAAACTAGAGTAAAGTAATTATTAGTAAAACAATAGTCAAATTATCATCTAAAAAAATAACATAAGAGTGACCCTACTAATAACGAGTTCATGTTTATTTAGGGTAGTGAGAGTTTAATTATAAATTATATAAATTTATACTGATACCATACCTCAATTCACCCCCTCTCTGGGTATCACTCACTAAAAACCCTTATATTTTCATTAGTTGAAGACATATCCACTAGTGTAGTATAATGGCTAGCGAGGTTCATCTCTCAAGGATACTTTTTATTCAATGAATAACTATTACTATAAATTTATTATATTTATGGTATTTTATATGGGTTCCTTCATGATCAATTCTAAAAGATTAAAATTTATTCAATAACCCATGTCATCATATATAAGCTACCATTCTCTACTTATGTTTTGAGAATAAGTGAACTAATGATATATCTTGTGCACAATAGGTCTTACATATTCCAATCATAAAGAATGATAATTACATCTTGATTAAGTATGCATGACTATTCTAAACCCACCTCCATCATACATCATTTCATCTAAAGATCTAACCCGACTACATCATAATAATAGTAGCATGAGAGAAATGAGGAATGATGTTTAGGTATAGAATGGTAAAAAAAGGATAATAACATGTAAATATAGAAAATATCCATATCATTCCTTGACACACATACACTGCTTTGATATAAAAGAATGAAAATATATAATATTAGTAGATTAAGGATTTAGGAACAAAAAAAAAACCTCCATCGAGATCAATCCTTTGGTTAGTTACTCACCATCATTAGTTTTAGAGAGGTATAGTTGAAGAAAATAATAAAATGATAGGAGAGGATGGAGGAGAAATATTATTTGTTAAAAAGAATTTAGAAACAAAGATTTATACAGAAAAATCCTTTCATTTTATTATTTATGTGCATTATAGTATCTGAACATGGTCATCTCTCAATGTGATTTTTATATAATCACTCGCATATCCAACCACTTAATTATATTTTTAGTATTTTTATATATTTTAAACAAAGGAAAAATATGGAGTCTTATAATTTTTTTGAAAACAAAAAAAAATTAGGTAAAAAAATAAAATTATGAATGTTGTGTAAGTAGGAACGATGATAAATAACTAAGATATTTAATAGATATGCATCTCTTTGTTGTTTTTCTTATTTATCATTCCTCAATTAACTACCAATAAATTAATAGGATCAATATCATTCCCCATACTAACTCTCATTATTTATCTAATTAAAGTAACCATTAAATCACTATCTCATATTCACAAGGACTTGTATATCCTAGGTCCAATGTGATGATACATCCCCCAATATAGTATAAAACACATATATTTCTCATCCATATAACAAAATGAATGAAATGAACCCCACTATACATGGAAAGTGATAATGAATCTATTCATTCCATATCCATCTAGCTTCATCATATAGTAGATAAAAATATAATGGGAACCATTTATTAAACTATAGCTAGAGAAGAAAAAGTGGTGTGAAGAATGATCATTTAAATGACAATCACCAATTCAAAACCACTCAATAAAATCAATGAAATTTCCCTACATAATAGAAAAAATAATATTAAATATATTAAAATCTTTGGATCAAATAAATTTGTTCATACCCATATTGATTAATACCATTAATTACTACTTTTTGAATGAAATTTAAGATCACAAGTGGGGAGGAGAATAGACTCTTCAATATGAAATGTAAATAAATAACAGCATTAAGAATTTTGAGAACTAGGAATCTCTCATAATACACACTATACCTCTCTAAAATATTATAGAGAAAAATTAAAATAAATTTTGACACACTTATCACAGGATGATATAAAAAAATATTTATCTTACTTTTAGTTTAATATAGTGGTTGACCGGTTTCATATCTCACTGATCCTTTTTTATCAAATCACTAATTATTCCTACCACTTTATTAAATTTTTGGTATTATATATGTATTGGAAAACAAGTAAAAATATAAGGTTTTTAAAATTTATGAAAGTAAAATAAAAGAAACAATATAAGAAAAAAATAAATTTATAGTTATCCAGTTAGTGGGATTATTGATTAATCCTTGATATATTTCATAGATTTATGTTTCTTCATTGTTTTTCTTTTTAATATATTATATATTAATTATCACTCAATAGCAAGGATCAATATCATCAACCTTACTACCTATCACTATTTATCTCATCAAAATATTGAATTCATTACTATCATATACGCACTAAGAATTATATAACCTAAGTCGAATGGTTGGATATATCCCTCAATGAAATAGAAAAATCCTTATCTTTATCACTAATCTAGTCTAATGAATGATGAAAACCTCACTATAAATGTACAAATATATCTAATATATTCCCTTTATATCCACCTTGATCTATTGTATGATATATATATATCTAATAAAGGGGAATATTTTAACAAAATACAGTGGGAGAAGAAAGTTTGGTGTGAATAATGATGGAAATAATGAAAATTGAGGCTTAAAAATCTCTTAATTAACACAATATAATTCACTTTCATAATAGAATAAAATAACATAAAATGTATTGAAAATTTCCAAATCTCATAAATCTATTCCTATCCTATTAGATTAGTACTTGCAATCTATACTCCATGAATGGATGTTTCAATCATATGGTGAATGGAGAATATTAAAAAATAAATAAAAATAAAAAATATATAGAGATCTAGAACCCTATATAATTGACGAGATAAGGGTTTTGAATAGGAGTATCATCTTTAAGAGGGAATATATATTTTTTAATAAGGAAATGGCTCGAGAAATGGGATCCTTCAACACAATAGTCTTATATTTATTCATAATCATCAATAAATTAAAAACATTTATAATACTCATCCCACACATTCCTCCTCTATTTGCAAGAATTAATTCATATAGTCAAACAAAATAATTGAAAATATATTTTTAGTCAAGAGAATAGCATGATAATTTATTATTCCATAATGTTAACTATAAGTCTCCACATGAGAACAACGATAAATCCCATGAAATTAAATTAATATTTATGAATATCCCTAAGCCTTATGTAGTAATTCACAATGGTCTTATAGTGATCTGGGCTTGGGTGAATGGGTGTAAATATCTTCTATAACAATTCAGAACACTTCCACCATGACCAGATAACTTCTTATTCTTCTTCTTATAGAAATCATATTTTTTAAAATTTGTTTCTATTATTCATCTTCTTCAAGAAAATATAATTTTATTCTCATCTTTAAAAGTTCATCTGTTCTAATAGTGTTAATTTCTGAAGGTGGATTTTGGATTTTCCTATTTTTGGTCATTTTACCTTCTGAATCATGTATTCATTCTCACAAAACCTATGATATATTTAAATCGATATTCTATAATGGGAGATGAATTTGACATGGATTCACATTAGTGTACTTCAACTTAAATAGACAGTTCAATAGACGAGTTAATTTATCATGTTACATAGTGGTTATTGGATTATTTATTCCTTAGCACCGAAGTGGTGGTTTAATATCATATATTAAATCTATAGAAAGAAACAGATAGTTAACTACCAAAACAGTATGATCCCAACAAAGTTAGTCATACATGATGTAAAAAATATTATTTTATAGGATTTAAATTTTGGAATTTATTATGCTATTGTGAGAGTTTAATTTAACGTGGTATCTAGTCTGGATGGTTAATTCCTACATGAGTACATCCCCACATGAATGATTCTTATGAATCTTGAGGTTCTTAGTTTAATTATCCATATTACTTTAGTTTCACATTTTAGTATCATGTATGTATCTTGGTTATAGGATTAATCGTACATAGTAATTCCATTTTCTTTTCAATCTCACTTTTCCTATACTCTCACCTATAATACATTAAAATAACATTTCAACGATTTTCCACCAACAATTAATATTATAATACTAATAATATAAATTGTTTCATGAAATTATGCCATTTTTAAAATAAATCCCAAAATAAACCTAGAAACTAAATTTGTGATAATTTTCCATTTATTATGAAATTTTTGGGAATTAATTATTTTAATTATAGTGATTTTTTAATAAAATATGCACTTCATAACATGCCAACACTTCAATTTTTATGTTTTGTAAAAAACCCCTAAAACTATATCAAATCTGCACAAAAAAAATATAATGAGATGATTTTTAAAAATCATTTTCAAAAGAAAATTTGTCATGTATCATTTATTAAAACCAATTCTTTTTTCATTTTATCTTCTAACGTTTAAATTCATTCAAATTTATTTATATATCTATAACCCATTCAAAAACTAAATTATATTTAAATTTGTGTCACACCTCACTCAAGAGAAATTATATATGGATTCAGGATCATACATGGAAAATTAATTTACCGCTATAATCTTATAAAAATTATCATTCCTACACACCATGAGACACAAAATTGATTTTAACCAGGATGTCTTTTTATGGTAGACTTTGGTGGATAATGGTTTTTGTGTAAAATAAATTAAATATAGAAGGGTCAAATGAGCTGGTCAAACTCACAAATATAACGATTTAATTTTTAGGAAACTCTATAAACAATTATTCAATCATTTTACCATAAAATATTTCATTCCCACACTCTTGTTTCTTAATAAGGGACATGAGTTCTGAATATGATGTACAATAAATTATTTCATCCTTATTATTATTTTATTTTATTTATTTTTTACCTAATGGATTGGATTATAAATAAATATTTTGAATAATGACTCATTCCATTTTTTATTAGTTCATGAGAAAAATAAGTAAAATAATTAATTATTAAATCCCATATCTTTACTTTTCATCATAATTTTTAATCAGAAAAATATGAGAATAATGAAATACAATTGATAATAATGAATCATACCCATTTATATATTTTAATTTACAACATAATTACTAACACCTCTCACATCACCCAACCATGAACTGCATCCAAAGATAAACACTATTTAAAGGCCCTTCCCCCACACTCAAACATGAAAAAAATCATTCAATTTATTAAAAATGAAGGTAGGTAAAGATAAATTGACTTGTAATGTTATGTAAACCAAAAAGTAAATTCATATATTTTTAAGGGTTCAACAAGGATATATGTAAAGTTAGGTTTTTAAAGAAAAATAAGGCAAAACAAATAGGTTCATCAACCATATTAATAACATTTCATAAAACCTAAAGATTTGAAAAATAAATAATCATAAGTTCAAATTCTAAAAAAAATCCACGTTTCTTTGAGAAAAGTAATGGTAATAAGAAGAATATGTCAGAATGGATTAGAATACCACTAAGTATGGGAAATATAATTTGTGTCAGTGTTTCATGAACTTGGGTTTCAAAAGTAGGTCACGCTCATAATTTAAAAAAAATAATGTGAAGGGAAATTTTCCATATAAAAAATCACCTAAATAACATTTCGTGGAAATTCAGTTTAATCTCCCAAAGCTAAATGAAGTGAAAAAAATGATATTTAATATTCATTTAATATTAAATTTATTAAATAATTAAAAATAAAAAAAACTAAATAAAAATTAATATAATAGTTTAATACTCCCATACACATAAATGAAACTACATATTTGAATTGAGGATTAAGAAAAAAAATAATAAATGAAAAAGTATGGATAAACATTGGTTATCATATAAGAAGTTTTTTTCTATGCTTCATAAAACTAGGTAACCTTATAGTTATCATCAATATATTAATGTATGTAGTTTATTTGGGAGTTACCACTATATATTTTTTATTCTAATTATCATATAAATGCACTAAAAGTCTCCATTTGGAAAAACTAATCAATCTTATTTCCCAAAATTAATCTCTATTAATATCCCCAGGCCCAATGAAGTGATTCACATAGGTTTTATGGTGATTTAGGCATTCATGAGCGGTTGAAACCATCTTATTAATATGTTCAGATCACTTCAATCTTAATTAGATCTCATCATCGTCATCATCATCATCATCATCTCTTTTCTAGGATTTATATACAATAATAGTTGATTTTATTATTCATCTTCTTATAGAACATTAAAATTTATTATCATCTTATGTAATTCATTTATTACCACTTTTTTAATTTATGGTAGTTTATTTATGATTTTCATGATTCCTATGAGATCCTCTGGAAACATAAAAGTTTATCTATGGTGGCATCAGATCTGGATAAATGTATCATTCACTATGATAGTTGAATGTTAAATTGGATTCCAACTAGAGTTATTTATCCCATATAGATAGTTTAGTGACTTCTTTAATATAACATGTGACTCAGTGATGATAATATTATTCATACCTAATAGTGAATATTATGAATCATTACTCTTAGGGGAATCAAGTGGAAGATTATGATTTAGGAAGTTCCTAGTCAAAAAATATTAAGGTGGAGATGAATGAGAGAATGAAAAAAATAACAATGACACCAGAATACCTCTAAGAATCCAATTAACATAAATATAAGTAACATTAACCTAAAACTATAGAGAATAAAATTTACGCACATATTTTTATAAGTTGAGGAACCTGAGGATGTTGAGAAGTATCAATTAGAATAAATACTACTAGAACTCACTTTACCCTTTCCAAAAGAGTCCACTGAAGTAGAATTGCAAGAAAAAAAATATTGTAAATTAAAAACTCTTGGACAAATCCTAATGTTACTTGATAAAAGTTAAAATACAAAATGATACATCCATATTTAAGTAATAAAATTCAACTCCATAGTTACCTATTTCTGTAATTAGAAGAATAATACACCACTTAGGTGGTGAAATTTGAAAATAGATCAATTGAGATAGACCCCCTATATCCAAATCCAACAACACACCTCTAGGATAAATAGATAAAATAATAAAATAATGAATCCTAGTCAATAAGTGGAGATATTTATAGTAATACCATATGAATTTTTAATAATAAATGTTCATCGAAAAGATGATAATAGTTTAAGTAACAAATCACCATAAGTATATCCTCACAATGTCAAACTACCAGAATGATGGAAAAATCCTTCCCCAAAATCAAAACGTTGAGTTTCACTTATTCAATATACTTTAACGGAATCTATAAAATATTCAAAATGAAAGAAATAAAAATTAAATAATGTAAAAAAGATATAAAATGGTTTTATGTGGTTGGAGATTTCATCCTACATCAACGGGAAGAAGAATAAAAACTCTTAAAATCATCAGAAGTATAAATTTAAAATAAAATATAATCCATATAGATCACAGAATTGTATGAAAATTAGATACCTTAGAAAATTATTCCCTATTTCTTGTATATAGGGTTCCACCTTTTCATTTAATTATACGAACTTACAAAATTTATAGATCTTTATCCATTACACTATAAAATAGAAAAATCCACATAGAATTTCTTGGTTTCAATTCTAATCTTTTGTTTAAAAATAGAAATCACAACAACTAAATAATTTTAAATAAATTCTATTCCAAATAAAAATTAAAGTTATAAATACTCTCTTATAATGACCGCAACATCTTGTAAACATTTTATATATTTGGAAAATATGTTTATCAAACATCAAAAGTTTATAAATTTCTGACAACCACACTTTTATCCATAAAAACCAAATTTTGTTACTCTGAAATATCTAAGGGGTTCTATTAATTTTCTTATTCTTGTGAAATTACACTAATTGTTGAGGATTATTTAAAATCATAATAATTTCTCACTTGAATACTACTTCAAGGATCAACGACATACCCTAACTCAATAGAAAATTCCACCCTCTATACTTCCACTAAATGAAATGTTCCCCCTTTATTCAATTCCATTCAACAAAGTATAACTAATTTATAATGATACAATAGGATCTCTTGAACAAATTTATTTTTTAAAATATCCACTGCTATTATATGGATGACTATCTTTTTAACCTAAAAATCCATCTTCATAGATATTAGATATATAATAGAACATTTGGTCAATTTCCTTCATCCTTATAAAGAAATCCATATTTATCCCAAGTAAATCACACTATGGATATCAGAGTACAGTAATTCATGTTTTTTTGATACTTTGGATGTCTTCAATAAGATGTTTCAGATATACCATTTCCTCAATTTCTCTGGATGGCATAACATATTTTGCTTCTTTTATGGATATTATAATCCCTGGTTGCAGCCTTGAAATCTAGCTAACTATAATTCAGCCAATAGTAAATACATACCCATATGTTCTTTTACATGAATTCAAGTCACTAAAAATTATAAATTAAAATACCTAACCAAAAGATCATCATATCCAAATAAAGATGTATTATATTCCATTCCTTTGAGATATCACGTTGTGCACTTCATAGTTTCCCAATGTTATTTCCTTGGATTTGATATGAATCGAAAAACACCTCCCATAACATGGGAATGATCATGTTGAGTAAACACTATGTCAAACATGGGAATTTCTAGCTCCAATGAATATAGTTTTTTCACCTAATTCTTAAACACTTCTTCCATTAAAGAATATTTTCTCCCATTGAGAGTTTGAATTTCCAAACAATAGTAGTCAAAATAGATTTGGATCCAATCATCAGTTTTTTTCAGATCTTCCAAATTTAATTTTTTTGAGATAAGACCCAACTACTAGTCTATTTTTCTCACTCAATACACATTCCCAAGATTTTTCTTTCCTTCTCCATGATATTTTCATTTCAATCTTCCATAAAATTTCTTCCATCGTCTTATGGATCCATTGTATTGATAGACCCACAATATGAATGTAATAAACATAAGATAATATATTGATGAAATAACTATCATTTTACTCCTTCTCATAGAAACTATGATCCTAGTTTCTCTACATGAAAATATTATACTCCATGAATGAGTTGAACTTTTTATTCCACTATCTTAGTTCATTTTTTTACCCAGATATAATATTCTTGATTTTACATGCCTTGTACTAATTTATATTATCCAAAACAACTAACTAGTTTATTTATATATATTTTCTCTTTTAGATCTATATAATGAAAAATTCAACTTCCCATAAAATTTCTCTTTATTTATTCCACTATAAGAAACCATGCCGAGCACAATTCAAATGGTAGTATTCTTAACTACCTAAGAGAAATTTTTGGAGAATCCAATTCCATACTTCTACTAAAATTACTCGATAAATATCATCCCTTTACACCTCTTACATATATTAGATTCATATTTTATTAATAAATACCACTTGTTTTCATGTTCCCTCATTCAATTAGGTAAATTCATTTTCTCATATACTTTATTCATATAAAGTGAATTAATCTCCTCTTATATGGTCAACTCCGAATCATTGGAATAACCAAGGATATTTACCTATTAAAAGATTTCTATTTCTCCTATATCCATTAAAAGTATGGAATTTTTATAATCTATCTAACTTTAAATCACTCTTTTTATCCTTATAAAACCCATAAATTTTCCGATGTCTATAGTGTTTATCAAAGTGAGACCTCTATAATTTTATCCACAAGAATTTTGGATTAAGCGTCACCACTCCAAAATATTTCAGGTATATATTCCATGAGTCTCAACCTCAAACCTTCTTCGATTCCCACTAAACATTACTTTTTTTGATCTTATGGTAGATTCAGAGTCATCATAACTCTCTAGAGTATGTGAAATCATAAATATTAGAATTATATCAATTTAAACCTAATTTTATTCTAGATCCTCATCTTCATTTTACATTAAATTATGGTCCTTCCCTAGGATTTTATCATTAAATAGAACATTTATACCTTTAATGTTTTTTCCTTTCCCATTTTATAAAAGTTTGTATCCATGTTATTAATCTCTATATCCTATAAAGAAAAATGTATAAGACTTTGATTCTAGCTTATCTTTTTCTTTTAATTCTGTATGTTCATAAGATATGCTTCTGAAGGCCCTGAGGTGAGAATAAATTAGAAACTTTTCTACCCATAGAGAATTTAGTAGAGTCTATCCCATTATAACCATGGGGATATAATTGTTTAAATATTTTGCGAAAGAAACTACTTCATCCCAAAAGTTATTGGGTACCCTAAAATAAAACATCAAACTTCACACCATTTCCATCAACATCTGATTCATCTACAAAATTTTTCTTTGGAATTCTAGGTATAAATTTCCTATGTCTAATGCCTTTTGGTCTATAAAAGTTCTAGAAATATCCTATTTTATACTCACCCCCAGTATCTGAT
Organism: Viscum album; assembly: GCA_963277665.1. NCBI lineage: Eukaryota > Viridiplantae > Streptophyta > Magnoliopsida > Santalales > Viscaceae > Viscum > Viscum album. The sequence continues at coordinate 1,331,758,644 of OY728156.1, forward strand.
ATTAAGAGTTTCATCTTGCACCTTATTTTTTTTTGTACCACATCTTTTCATTTTATGAACTCTATGAACACTTAATTTTTTTAGGATATATATCCATTTTCCCTCATTGATTAGTCATTGAATTCACCATAATATTGTGATCCTTTTCTCACCATGCTTATAATAGCCTTAAACTGAGAACTGTCACATTAATAAATCATTTTTGAGTGATGTAGGCTTATCATATATATATATATATATATATATATATAATATTTTTGGTCATAACTCTAATGTTATCTACTTCTCCCAAATTTTTAGAGCTATATTTCAAGATAATTTCATCCTCACAACATATAACACCTTTTGATCATACTTTTCTAATTCATCATTCACCGTTCTTTTATCTTCTATCATTTCAATCAAATTTTTAGATCCTTATGAATGAGTTAGTTATCTATTTTATTTATCTAGTAATTGAATCCTTATAACTAAATTTACCAATACAAACCTTTCTATCTTTTAATTTCACCCCCTTTCAATACAACTATTCCTACCGAATCTAAAAATGTTTGAGCAAGATGATAATGATACCGGAGTTATTGTCGATCAAAACCACTAAGCCTTTGCAAAAACCCTCCCAATAATTTAATAATGTTTATTATTATTCCATATTAATCACAAAAATACATATGTTCATCCACTAGATGATCAGAGGGATGAAAAATCCTTCATTCTAATCATCACTTTAAGTTTCACAAACTCAATCAAAATTAATATAATTCAAATAAAAATGAAAAAATGAAAGAGATGTAAAATAATATAAAAATAATAATAATAAGGTTTTACATGTCTAAAAAATCTTTCCCACATCCAAAAAATTATCACTTCAACTCTTCTTTTCATCTGAATAATGAAGTTAGAATCACTATGAAAAATCATCTATACAGATCACTAAATCATTTAAAATATTGAATCCAAAATAATGTTTCCCCAACAGTTTTATAGAGAGTCCCACCAGATCATTCTATCTAACCATATTTTTACATTTTTTGATCTCTATCCATTGAATTGTGCAACTTATGATACACAATATCATTATTTTGTCTGATTTCCAATAACTAGTTAGATAATAGTGGTCCTAGTTCCCCATTACTTTCTAAAAATTCCATTCTAATAGAAATTAAAAAGATAAATTATCCATTCCATGGTTTGAAACATATTCCAAACTTATGATTGCTCTAAATAACATACTATTAAACCCTAAAAAGTTTATAAAATTTAAACAAATACACTACCATCAAATAAAATATATTAATGGTGTTCTACCAAGGCTAATAGGTTATTTGATGTTTCTTCTTATGGTAAACTTACTATATATCTTAATGATTAATCACTACCCTAATATATATTATAATATTAAAATCATTTATATAAAATTTTATTGCGAAAAAATTGTGCACTAACCCCATGAATTTAATTTTTCTTAAAAACTACCCATGGATTTCCGTAGTGAGTGGCAATGAAGAAGAAAAAAATCTTATATAAGTACATGTGAATATATATAATTCTATTTAATATTTACATGGTTAATTTAGTAAATATTAACTATTAGAATTTAGTAGGATATTTAGTTAATAGTTAACCAATGAAGGGGGAAAATTTATATCTAAATTCATTTTAATTTAATTTTATTCTATATAAACCAATCAATGACCTCATCTGATTTATTTTCTGTAACAAAAAAGGAATTTGCCCTCAAATTTGAATATTATTGCATATAAAATGTATAATAAGTAGTAAAGGACACATACTTACTTATATCCCCACCATTAATGCAGTATCTAATTTTTAAGGGGGTAGATACATAACACACTCAGCTAGGGGACTACTAAATCTTGTTTATTTTTACGAGTAATAGAAGAAAACAATATGATAGTTGTCATTAAAAAAATATACATTAATATTGGGGATAATATCTAGTATTTTTAGAATTGGTTTTATAAAATAATGAGTATACAATTGGGTGTTTAAACCAAGTATTCATTAATTTTCTCTTTCCTTTTAATTTTTAGTTTGAATAAATTTATCATCTTTAGTTTGTTTAATTTTATTGGTTTTCAAAGGTAGTTTTTTGAAGAATTGATCAAGTGAACATATAAATAACAAAACAAGGATTCATTTTAAAAACATATTACGTTCACTACCCAGATTTTTAATATTTTCACATCATGGATGAGAGTGACATTTTATTATTTTGATGTTTTAACCTATTATTATTGAAGAAATGCATTTAGGTAACTCTGTATTAAACTTGTATGTTATCCCTTCAATAATAACATTATGATATTTTCCACTTTGGTTCACTACCTGATGATTTTTTCCCAAGGTCTTACTACCCATCACTAGAAATGGCCACGTATGAGGAGAGAATATCTACACTTTTTATATTATGTAATTAAAAAAATTATAAAATCCACTGCGAGACTCATGATATATTGGTAGAGCACATATATAACTATCCATGAGAGGTAGGTTAGTCCTTTTTCATGAATTTTGGAAAGTTTGTAATTTTTTATTCAAAAAATTACCTCTGTAGTGTTATCTGAGTGATTTAAACCAATTAATTTTCTTTAATACTACATATTATGCTAGTATGTCATCCCATCCATCACACATGTATGATATCTTCCACATTGAATCATTAACTCAAATCTTTTCCCCAAGGGATAACTACCCATCACTGGAAATGGTATCATTTAAGGAGAGGATCTACCCTTTATTATAATATTCAACAAAATCCCTTCTCAATTATCATGTGGGACTCATGATACATGGGAAAAATACATCCCCAAATATCCATGAAAAGTCAGTTAGTCTATTTTCATAAATCTCCGGGAGTGAAGAACATTTAGTTCCAACATATCCACTATTGATCATAATAAAAAATTTATTTTTATTGATAAGTTTAAGGTGATTTAGGATTTAGTTGAAATACTCTAGAAAGTTAGGGATTATTTGAATAAAATCATGTTGTCACTAGAAAAGAAATTTAAATTTATATTACACCTATCAAAACAATAAAAATAAATTTTATGGAAGAGATGAATGATATCAAAAATAAATTGCATGATTAATTTATGGAATCCTACATTGATTACCTTTAAAATGTTAAAATTATTGAAATGAAGGAATACTATCATAATTATAATAACCAAGGATACGAGTTCATCACTGGATATGATAAATTTTTTATTTTTTGAATATTTGATATTAAGCTGGGAATCATGAATAATATTATAAAATACACTCACATATTAAAATTATACATAGATATAAACAATTCTCATGATTTTTAACATTGGAATCACTGGATAAAAATATAAATAATAAAGATGAATATGGTGGAATCATTTTTTCAATATCTTTTAAGTTACCAACTAAAAATCCTCTTTTATTCTTTTCATTTTCATGTGACATCGAATGAGCCATAAAAAACACATCATTTTATGAGGAATTGTAAATGGAATTTAATTATCGATAACCTATAAGTGATGATCCATTATAATTTTTTTTGAAAAAGAAGTCCAAATTTAAATTAGACATAATATAGTTCATAGAAAAATAATACATCCTAGAGGAAGGAGGAATAATCTTCTAAATAATATCCAAAAATGAAACTTTCCCATTATTATATTTCTCTACAAAATCATTATCCCGTTATTTATACCAATTAAAAACCTCAATCTAATCCTAAATAAGAACATTCTCAACCATAATAAAATACTCAACCTCATTTTATCTCACCTCAGGATTCTCAGTCAAAAAACACAGAGGATGTTGGATAAACCTAAAATGAATTCTATTATTTTCATTTATTTTTTTATTATTATTGTATTTTTCATATTATTTAAATTCTTCAAAAATAATTTTTTTAAATAATTTTTTAAGTGTTTTTTATTTATATAGATACCAAATTTAATTCATTACATATTTTATTTTAATCAATTTAATACCATGTTTTGATAAATTTATTTTCAATGAAATTATTTATTTATTCAAATAAAAGGGATAAATATATTTTATTTGGTGAGAAATTTTAATCATGATTAGATATCTTTTACATATTTTATATATGATAATTTTTAAGAGATTTCATATTTTCTTAATATTTGTATATTTGTATAAACATAACTGGTTTTTAACTATTCTTCATTTTGTATATACATGAAAACTATAATAGTATCTTTGTAAAATTTTTTTTCAAATAACCCTTGTAATCATCATTTTATTCTATAAATTTTTTATAATTATATTTATTCTTTTAATAAACCATTTAGATAGGATATTATTACTATGGAATATTGATAAAGAAATCTCATATTTCTCAGGATAGTCTTCAACCTCATGATTTTGAGAATTTTGACACATTATTGGATCACAAATTGAGTATATTTTGACTAAACATGTACTTAAGGGATTCATGCTACCTATTTATATTGTCAATCAACAAATATTTTAAAAAAATATTGAGGTACTAAATTTATTATACTATTGTAGTCAATTAATAAAAATTGATAAAGGTGATATCTATAATCATTTAGGCTAAATGGATCACAAACATACACATGGGTTAAATCCAATAAATCCTTTTACTTATTCTTCTTAATATCTCTATTTCTTTTATTAATTTTGAATGTCTTATAGGTGAAACGAATTTTTCATCCAAATTCCAAAAATTCACATAAACTCAAAAGACTATTCTATAAACCTTATAAAAAATTAATATTTTTTTGACATGTCTTTGAGAATAAATTTATCCTTTATAGTAGCCTTTGTATCTAAATATCCATTATTTCCAAAGTACATAGTACCAACGTCCTTTTACATAATACTATTTAGTAAATTATTTTTACACATCATAAAGGAAAATAATATACTATATGTAAATTATATTGAAATTAATTTCCTTGAGAGAAAATTTAACTATATTTACCTTCTCAAGACTTCTTATATTTAGTAATGATTTTAGATATGTTGAAAACTTTCTTCTGAATTCATATACCATATCATATGACGTGACATCTTCTTTCTATAATGAAGTAAATTAATGCTTCAATAAATGAAATTTATTTGGGTTTCTATTTAGATAAGGATCACTTGTAAATATAGGTAGTTATTTGATTCCCCACTTCTAATATTTTTTATATTTTTTATAATATTGTTATTTTTTGGATCAAACTTGTGGAAATTTTTAGAAATATTAAAATTTTTAGATGATTAATGGTTTAGTGCATAGTTTTAGGAAAATGTATTATGACTATGTTATGTAAAATACTAAGGTGGTGGGAGTTTCATGAACTTGTTCATATTTCAATGACCATTCATAGAAACTGTGCATTCCAAAAAATAACCCAAAACATCATTTTTTATATCTAGACTTTTTGAGGAGTGTCATAATCATTTTATAAATTTATATAATGACATTATATAGTATTTATAATAGTTATATAGTTTATTATTAATTTTATAAATAATTTTTTACATATTTATAAAATGTATGTTTATATTATTCATTATTTTTATTTGGTGTTATTAATATTTTTACAAATGAGTTTATAAGAATTTGTTGTTGACATGGGAATGGGGAATATTATTATTATGGATTATGAATTTGGGGACTATGTAACACAAATAATGTTATTAATATATTATTATTATTATTATTATATTATACATATTGTAATTATTATTTTTGGGAATTTTTTATTTTTATAAAGGTGGATAAAGGCCTATTTCTTTTCCCAATTCAATATAAAAATCATATAACTTTGGGGAGCCCTCTTCTCAACACTTATAAATCCTTTTCTTTTTTCTTCTTTCCATATAAGTTAAATGTTATGTATAAGTCATATTTTTTCATCCTTCAGCTTCATATCCTTTCCCTTATATCTCCCCTTTTTAATTTACTTCTTACTCATGAAGAATAATGAATCTAGGTTTTATAGAATAAAGCCATTTATTTATGTCAAGTAAAAAAACTAGTGACCATACAGATTTTTTGAAAATGAATTTAAAGGGTTTTTTCACACTTTGTATGATGGTATTTTATTATCATATCATTTTAGAACAAGACATTTCCTAATCCAAGCCTTGAAAAATTATATCAAATTCATGAAAAAATATTTATAACTATTTGTCTATGGATTTATAGGTCTATGTGAAGGGTATTATGTTGATAATTCTATCTGATTATTGCTAAATGATGTAATTTTGGTGATGTTATACCCTAAAATTTATTTTCATACATGTGTATGCTTGATTGTTTTACTTTATTTTCATACCAACATAATACCTATAAAAATTATTTATGATGGATTTATAAATGAATCTATTTTTTATCTTTTATTTACATATAGTGTAATAAAACTCATCATTGAAAATACCCAAACTCAACTTTATGTGTAATTATTATACATTAAGAGATTGATAAAATTCAAGTGGGTTTTTTATTATGATATAAATTGAACCTGTATTAATATTTTTACATATATTTGTAAATTTAAAAATCGATTTGGCTTGAATAAAGTTAATATTATTTTTTTTACTCAAATAACAAGTCCATGTTAGTTTTTATATAATTGTTGGGTTATCTATTTTTAAATTATGAGATATATATTTATAAAGGGTTTACTTATATGGAGGACATATAAGTGATAATATATATGAATTTTTAAATTTTTAATTCTTTTATATGAGGTCATGGTGGTTTATTTATATGGAAACTATATATATATATATATATTGTTCAGGTTAAAAAAATCATTGGAATCCATGGTTATCTTAGAGGGAATATACAGAATTAGTTTTATAAAATCTATAATCATGTTGAAACTAGTATCTCCTAGTTAAGATCATGATATAATTTGGGGTTTTATACTCAGTGAGGATAGTGAGATAAAATTTGGTATATATATAGTTAGGATAACAATACAATATAATATATAGTTCAACCATGAGTACAAATTAATTATTTTTGAGTGATGTAATTTCTAGATACCTTTCATCAATGATATAAAACTTGGTGTCAAAATATGTGAGTCGTCTTCATGGTAACCTCTTAACAATGTTCACATTTTCAAGGACCTCACCATGGTCTATATTTTACTAATAAAATCAAACACCTGATTGAAAATTATATCAACAGAATTCGGGGATAGTTTCTTTATGTATTCTATTTAATTCTAATGAAATTGAAAATTTTCTTCTTTTGAACTATGATACTACTTCATAGATGTTAAATATTTTCTCCCATATTTTATAAAAGAATTTAAATGACATAAATTTCATATTTATTGTGTTGAATTATTTTCCCCATTGGGAAATAAATTTTTTAGAATCTATATATAATTATTTGATATCTAATCTCGAGAGAGTTCCATTATTTATGTCTCTAAATCTTATATCATAAATCAATTAAACATACATCTTAATTCCAATAGATAGGTAATCGTGTTTCATATTGTTCTTTTATTTATTTGGTTTTCCTATCAATGATAAAAGAAATTTTTTATTATCCAGTATCTTTATGTTTGACACTCTATGAAAAAAATATTGAAAAAATATATATTTTATACTAATTATTAGATCTATATAAGAATACCATAGTGTGTGAATCATTGTATAATTATTTATTTATTTTTTTCATTACCTTTTATATATTATTCATATAATTATTAAGATCATGTGATTCTCACTCATTCACTATCATTCCCTTCCCTTGAAAATAAATAGAAAAAACACAAGCAATTATTTATGTTGTTTTCTGTGGATGTGGAGAATATCTCAAGGTATCAAGAAATACCCACAATTGTTCGTACAAAAATTTTAATTACCCTTTAATTTGAGGTCTTATATGGATTTTACTATGTTATATATAAATATTAATACATGGATTATTTTTTAAATTGGAATTTTTTTATAAATTAATAATTTTAAGTGAGAAAAAGTTGTGTTGTTGCTACCAAAGTAAAGGAGATTTAATCAGGTACCTAGTGGTGAGATATTTGATACCTAGTGAGTTTCTAGTGGGAATAGAAAAATTATTTAATGGAAATATATTGGATAGAGTCTTAGTATTGGTTGGTTGATTGGTTATCATGTAAATTATGGTAGTAGTTGGGTACTCGATGAAAGGATAAATAAAAATAATGAAAATTTAGTCATTTTTGGAGAATGATATAACAAAAAACTTTATCCTATAACATCAAAAATTCATAACCCATTCCTCATTTCTATTTCATTTTTTAAAATAATTTTCTCTATAAATTCTATCTAATAACCTAATTGAGTATCTTTAATTTTATTAGAATATTATATGTAAAATCAACCTATCTTGTACATTAATCAATTATATCATACTCTAGTTATCAATTATTTACTCTTAATTAATAATTTATTTATTTTAATGGTTTTAATTTATATTTTTATTGGGGATAATTTTTTGAATATGATTTGATTTCATATCCTAAAACTGGTACCAGGTATGTGTTCTCTAACTCAATTTCTATAAATTTTTTAAACTTTTGTGATGTGGTATGGGTCCAAGGGAAATTGATAAAATTGTACCTAAATAAAAACATATATGGTTTGAAATATTGTAAATAATAATTAATATCATATTAGGACCATAGCATGAACTTTCTAATAGAAATAATTATTTTAGGATTTCTTATAGAACATGTCTGTTTGGGATGATTGATCTAGTTTGATGTGATGAAATTAAAATTGGTGTCTAGATAAGAGACAAAAAATGTGGTACCTAGGATTGTATTTAGTTTTAATGTTAAAGGTTCCTATGATTGGAGACCTAATACATGATGGTTAGGTGATGGTGTTAACTTGTGGGTGGAGGGTAATAAAGAGGCAAGTCATGTTCTAAGGGATTGAGTTTATCTTATAGGTTAAATATGAGATTGAGTTATTAGAAATTGTACAAGTCCCCATTATTAAATTAGAATTATGATAAAAAAGTTTAACAAGGTTTAATAATGGGTGTAATACTTAGTGAGTATTTTTTTGAGGTAATAATTTGTGAAATAGGTATATTTAGACCCTATGTTCTATGAAAACATCTTTAAAGTGATAGAGTGAATAGTATAATTCCATTAGACATCCTATGTGAATAATTAATGTGGATAATTTAGAATACTTGGATACCTTGTCATAAAATACAATTAGTCTTGGGAGTTATAATGTGGGAATGATTATTTACAGACAACTATCTATCAGATCATCTAAAGGTTTATCATGAAGAATGATGAGCTATACGTAGAATAGTCAAGCTCAAAGAATAGTGTAATGGGTTATATGATGCATAATATATCATGATTGTTAGCCAAGGGATACATTGGGTATATTAGGAAATTTTATCCAAGAGATATGTATTATTATAATAAAGGGATAATATATTAGTATCTTTAAGGACATATATTTCTTAATTAATACCCCAACCTATATTACACAGGGTAACAATGACTAGGGTGGAGGATATGAGGCATGAAGATCTATGGTTTAGTGGTTATTATAACTTGGAAAGTATATATATATCATTGAACCCCACAGTGTTGAAATTATTATGACTAGCTATGTGGTTATATTCCATGAAGTCATATAGTACATAGATTATAACAACTAAATATGTGGATATATTTCATGACATACTGTAGTGTATATGTGACTATGAAAAGGGGGATAACACAAGTTTCATGACAACACATGACTTCATATTACTATGATAAATGAATAGAACTAATATCATTTCACCATTAGTTATATATTATTTTAAAGGGTTTTGATTACTTACATCAGATGCAGTGGGTATATTTGAGAACTGTGGTGGTTTGGTTATTACAATAAAACATAAATTTTCTTTCTATATACTTACTGATATTCAATATTCACTCATATATATAAATTATAGTATATTTTATAATATAGTTTGTGGTTTTTTACTATGATTTTAAGTCAAACCCTACAGATACACAACAATTGATATACATATTTTATATTTGAGTTTCATTGTATGGAGAAACCTATAACATATTTTTTTAGATGGGATAACTTGATACTGATGGAGTAATATTTCTGTGGGGAGGTTGAATACTTTTTATCAATGTTTCCCTTCATTTATTTTATACCTTTTTGTATAGACCATGTTATAAATGAACCACTGCGTTAAATCCTATGTATATATGATATGTGTGATATGTTTTACATTAAATGGGTTTTATATAATATTATATGGTGATATAATATTATGCATGAGTTAATTTTAACTATCATATCATACAAGTGCTCTGATATTAATGTTTTAATAGTTTTCTCCTTATTTATTATTACTTATGGTTATTAGATTGAGTTTATTTCCCCCCAAGATATTGATTAGAACCTCAGTGTAAGTCAGTAATTTCTAGTGTATTGGGACGCATGGTTGAGAAAACATTTCAAACCGTAACACAAACCTTGGTTGGAATTTGAGCCCTGGGAAATTAAAAAATTGAACCATAGGATTTTTTGTGTTTTTATTTATTTATTTTGGGTGTGGTTTCTAGTGATAAGTTACTTATCATTGGGTTTGGACTTTATCCTTATTCTAGTTCGATAAAATTACGGAGGAGGTCCATCTTACCAGGGAATTATATTGTTATTATTGGTTTTTTATTGTTAGAGTTTCATGATTTGATAAAGTAATATGTTTATGAGTTATGGTTTTTGGGTTCTCCCATAGACCTATATGAGAAGATAGCGTACCTATGTGTATCCTAAAAAACACGTTAGTTTACTTGAATTGTGTATGACTATGTCTGACTGGAAAAAGTTTTCTAGAAAAAAAAATTAAAGGTTTTGATAATGGGGGAACATCAATTTAATGATCCAACTATTATGGGTTTTAATGGTCTTACCATTTTTCATATTATGAGTTCTTGATCTAAAGATTTTATGTAATAACAACTCTAGAGGGTAGTACTAGAATGGGATAACATAATATTGTATTATTATAGTCATTTGATATTGTAGGTGTGTATTAGAAGAGTAATTTAATGTATTAGTGGATTAGAAACATTTGAGTGTGTATATTAATCATGTGGATTTCCATAGGTAAATATAGGAATAAAAGCACAAATAGTTATTTTTAGGTGTTTATAAGTCACCCTCAGTTTTTCATATCTAGGTATTGATTCGGTTCATTGGAAATACGGATAATTATATTGGCTTTTAGGTGATACGAATATTGAGTTTTGAAGTTACATCTATATCGAATCATCCTATCATGTGTTCTCTATAGCTTGTTTGTGGTTTTTTTAGAGAGAAGGGTGGTTTCTTCATGATTTAGGTCAAACCGTGAGCTGATTTATAGATTTTAAAAAATGGTTTCTTTTATAAATCCTTTATTTTTTTATCATTTTTCTCCCATTAAACTTCCCAATTGGCCTCTAGGGACCTATTCAAACCACCATATCCATTTGGACCACATAATAATTCATAATTATTGTGTATTTGGGTTATTTTTTTAATTATTGGGCCAACCCATGATCTCATTTCCTGTTTAAAAACAATATTTTGTTTCTTTTATATCATATTTATTTATTATTATTATTTTTCCATTCAAACTCTCACTCGATCCCAAAATCTCTAGTCGCACCCGCATGTTCCATATTCCCTCTTTGGACCTCATCGTCATCAGGTATTAGGGAGAACTTCCTAAATGTTTCTCAAATCATTGAAATTTGAAAAGGTAATTTTTTTCCTTAATATATCATTAATTTTTTTAATATTTCCCAAACATATTATTTCCCTAGTTCTTCCATACCTATTGAGCCTATAAATTGAGTTCCAATCCATTACCTCTCCTCTAAGGGTGTGGTTCTAAAGGAATATAAAGAGATCTCTAGTTATCAAGGTGAGTTTCATTCTCTTTTCTCCACCTTCCTCCTCCTACATCCAAATTTTATGGTCTCTAAATTATCCCATGATCATTAAATACCATGTGTTATGTTATCCTAGTATTTTCAATGGGTGTTTTGCTCGTTTGGTGCTGATATTCATAGGTTTTGGGTTTATAAACCCTCAGAAGGTGTTATCGGGTGTGCATTTCCATCCCACCTTGGTTTTGAGGTAGGTCATACAAATAACTACCTTTATAATTCTAGATTCATCTTTTTCTTAGTATATGAACCTTATATGTATTCTTTGTATTGTTTTTCACCCTTTTCTCTAATTATAGGGTGTGCAAGAAGGGTAGTTTATGCCTTGTTTTAATAAAATTGTGTTATTTTGGTTAAAGTGTACACACTAAAAGTTTATTTAAATTATCCATTTAATTTATCACCTAAAATATAATTTTTATGACTTTTTTTAGATTTTTAAAAAAAATTTTGGCATGAAAATTTGGTTTTAGAGAATTTTTAGTGTTAGATAGAGCATGTTTTATTAATTATTTCATGCCCTATTTTCAGAGAAGTGCCTAGTTGAATTTTGTGTGCTCAAGATGATATAAAATGATTATTTTGGATTATTAAAATTATTTTAAGCTTGTGAATAAATGTTTTTGGGTTCCTTATATGGGTTCAAATCTGGTCATGGGTTTTATAATGACGCGAGTATCGATTTCTAGGGTTTTTTTGGCGAGCGTTCTCAGAAAATGGCCCCTTTAGAACCTTAATAGTAATGGATGAGTTTTGAATGTGTAACCTAATTTTTTGAGGGGTTTAAATCAATTTTATACTTATTAAAATTTTTTTACACCTATTTATGTATATTGAAATTTGTTCTTTTGATAAATGTTGTTCTTTGTGAAGAATTTTTAAAAGCTTGTTTGGCATTTTTCCTATTAAAATGGTTTTCGTGTGTACTTCATGTTGTATCATTTGGATCCATTTTATGTTCCATGAAATTGATTTATTAAATTTTCTTGGGATTTAAAATATGGTTTGATTTGGTAATGGTGGATTTTTGTCCTTAAAAGATCATTTTTGAATAAATTTTATGTGCAAATCCACATTATATTTCTTTAAATTGTTTTATAAAAATTTTAAGTGGTTTATTGATCCATGAAAGGAATGTGGAGAATGTTTGGGGATGTTTTTTTGAGTATAATTTGGAAATTATATTTTCATGTGAAAATTGTATTTGATACTATGTGTAACTTGATCGAGCACCAAAGGGAAACCCAGGTATCTAGGTGGATAGGCATGAACTAGTATGTTAGTGATCTAGAGTGGTTTCGTCCCTATTTTACATAGTAAGTTTAAAAATGAAAACACTAACTAAACAATGATGATGATGTTGGGGACCACTAGGTTATGGGTATTTGTTCCATACTAGTGGCTTGTTCATGAGAACCTATATTTGTTATGGTTACTTTTACACCGAGATATGAATTACCTCAGGCCCACAATGAACTAGTGTATAGGTGTGTTCCCGTGACTTGTGCTCATTGACTATTTTTTACCCACCATCATCATGCAGTGTGTTTGGTTCATAAATTTAGTTGTGTGTGTGTTTTATTTAAAAGTGTATATTCTTTAATGAACCCTTCTTGAAAACTGTATTTATTTTGATGTTGCATCTCTTTGAAATTGGTTACTAGCATTTCCAGATTATGAAAACATGCATCCATTTTATTTTATAATGATTATATAATGGATCCATGATTGGAAACCATAATTTTATATATTTTTATTTCAAACTATGAATTTAGGTTTCTTTTATTTTAAAGTATGTTCACGGGGGATAGAATATCGGGCTAACCTACTGATTTTTAATACTCTTTCCAATAGTTATCTTCAATTTTTAGCCCTTATGTTGGATTCAGATCGAGTTTGATCACCTTGGGAGACTCATGATCATTATGTTGGAGAGTGACCAATGGGGTCATATGGAGACATTTAGTTGTCACATTTGGTTGGTTCAGTTGTTTTGTTCATTTTTACTTTCACTTCCATGTGAAAATAATGTTCTATTAAACTTTTATATAAATTTTTATTGGGTTTTCCATTTCTTTATGTTGTTTGTTTAATTGTTTATATGTGGTAGAAATAGTTCCCTTGTCACTATAATGATTCCCTCAATGATTTTATTAATCCCGGTAGGACAAGGAACAACTCTTGGTACTTTTCATTGGTTGTCTTCGGTGACTGGTTCAGGTTCGACTCATGCTAGTTCATGACAAAATTGTATCAGGGGAGGTCATCTCTTAAAGGACCTTTCTTTTAGAGTTCCCTTGTTATTTTGGGGTTGTCAATGTATAAGGAGTATAATTTTTGGGAGATGAGGGGTATATTTAGGAAGAGCATGAATAACTCTTGCTCGTTCAGATCCTCAGGTTTCCACGCGAAGTCCGGTTTTATTAGTCTCCTTGGCTCTTCTTGATTGTTTGGTGTTGGGATATGAAAAGAGGAGTTGGACTGATGGCATCCTTGAGATCACAGGGTGTAGAAATCCATGTGGAGTTGGGGCATGGTCCTGATAAGGATCTCCTTGTTGGTGGTGTGTTTGGCTTGCGGCTGCCAAACATATGGTCAAGTCACCCACTGATACTAGTTCCCTTTTGTGGGTCTCTTAGTCCTTTATTGAATTCAAAGGAATTTTTTTAAAATCCTCATGTGAGAATTGTGGAAATCTGTTTTCAAAATTTAATATAAGAAAGTTTTTTTAAAGTTGGGTTTTGTAAAAAAAATATCGGTAATAAAGTGAAAATGCTAGAACGTAATTGGATTTTCTATAATCTAAACTTGTGGATTGATAAAATAAAATATTTGGATAGCATGGTTCATTTAAACGTTATTCTGAAACATTTTTAAAATAGAGTGTTTTGGTCTATTGAAAATTGTTTGAATCTAATTAATTGGTTTTGTAAATTTTTTTTTGAGTGGTTGGTGTTTTCTTAGAAACAGTCTTGGTCTCTGTGGACATCAGATTATGATAACAGACCTTGCTGAATTTTTGAAAATAGGAAGGGGTTTTTGGAAGTAGGTTTGTTTTTTTTGAAAGTTGTTAAAAACTAAAAGGGTTAGGTTTTTAAGAAAATGGTTCTTGATAGACTGTGGTTTGTTTTGTGGAATCTAAAAAGGGTTTTTGACATAGAGGTTCATGTTTCATTAGAAGGTACATGATTTTTGGATTGATTATGTTTTTTAGCCTTTGGTGTTTTCCTGGGTGATCACATACATGTTTTTATGGATATTTGGAGGGATGGCTAGTATGGAATGGTGGTTGGGTGCCTGGGGTGGCATAGAAATGTTCATATGAGTGAGACTTGAAGAAACACCATTGGTGAATGTGGAAATACACTAATTTATTTTGTTTTTAAAAAGTGTTTTAAGCTTAAAAAATGTGGAATTTGTTTATAAACTGATGGTTATGTGGCTTATTTTTCCTATGTCTTAGAAGTTTTGCTTATTCTTTATGCTTCCTTGTGATCTGGAAGTAATAATCTTGTGGTGTCTTGAGATGGAATCTTTTTGGTATCTAGATTTTGGAGTAATGTTCCATGAGTTTATAATGATGTGTTGGATGTTTTGATGTGGCCATGGGTGGTTATTCATTGACAACTTTTATAGTTGATCATACTAAGGATTCATTTCACGGGTCAAATCCACCTCTTTGAATGATTCCTCATCTTGTTTTTTGGATTAGAGAGTTTTTTGGGAATAGATTAAATCACCTTCTTGATATAGTAATTATCTCGGTTGTGGTAGTCATGCTTGGTGATATTGATGGGATTCACCATGTTTCTTGTTCATTCTACTCCTTGTTCAGACAGAGAGAGAATGGTGATGTGTATCTTCCAAATATCTATTTGGGTAAATGTTTCTTTGTTGGAGATAATGAGTTTGATGGGGTGTTGTGATCCATAAATCCTGACTACAAGGAAGTAGACTCTTAAACCATTTTTTCTCCAACCATATGACTCTGAGTGAATTTGGTGTGTAGTTAGGAATACTAGTGGTAGGGGGAGTCTGGTTATGTTTGTGCCTCCTCCATTTCGGTGAGGTGGTTTTGTCATTTCTATTTTTGTTTCTCATCAAAGTGAATTTCCTTTTTCCACAAAGGGTGTGGTGGAATTAACCCTCATTAGGTGTCTATGGTTATACCAACTTGGATGAGAGCTTATGGTTAGTGTTCTTGTGTGGACCACCCATGTGAATTGGGTGTGGTCTTGTATTTTATCTGACCATAGGTGAAGAGTGGTGGGTGGTTTTCAATATTGGTTTTAGAGGTCCAATCATTGGGCAACTTCTCTCCCCTCCTAGTGTGGTCGTGGTTTTTGGTCTGTGTGAGATGTTATGGCTATGTTCTTGTCCCATCCATTTGGGATAGGGAAGTTTAAATGATCATGTTTTGTTTTTATTGTCCTGGGTTGGTAGGTCATTGTAAGGGAGTTTTTGTTGGCCTACGTGGGAGAGGCCTAATTCTAGATCTTGTAGAAGTCTAGTTTGGTCACTGTTGGTTGTTTTTTAATGGTTTGGAGTCTGTTATTGAATCATTTTAAATCGTTGGGTTTTATGATGTTCTTTTGTTTAGGGTGGTCATTGGGAACTTTTGGAGAAGTCCTAACAATATACTATTGTATTGGATGTGGATGAGTGGCTTCATCCTTCCATTGATTCCTGGGAAGTGGTTGTGAGTTGTTGTTTCATTTAGAGAAAAAGGATTAAGTTCCATTTTGGTTGGTGAAATTTCCTTGGATTAATAGATTGGATTGATTTGATGAGGAATCCTTAGGTTTTGATAAATCAGCTAGAATGGGTTATGGTTTTTCGGGTGCAAATATCTTTAATGGTGGGGAGAATTGTCACACCTGATTTTTCATGTCTTGGTTTTGATCCGTTTCATTGGAAATACTAATATTTTTAATGGGTTTTATTTGAGATTAATGTCAACTTTTTAAGTTCCATATATTTCTAATCATACTACCATGGGTTCCCCATATCCTTTTAGGGAATTTTTTTGAGAAAAGGTTGGTTACTTCTAGATTTGGGCGAAGCCGTGAGCCCATTTCCGGATTTAGAAACAATAATTGTTTCTTTTATATATCCTTATTTTTCAATAATTTTATACCCATTACACTTACCACATGGACTCCCATGACCTATTAAAACCATCATATCCATTTTTAATCCTTATTAATTCATAATCATGGTGGATTTGAGTTATTTATGCAGGTATTGGGACATCCTGTGAGCCCATTTCCAGTTTTAAGAAAAATATTTTGTTTCTTTTATATATTATTAATTTTTTAATATTTTTAGAATAGTACACCTCTCACTCAAGACCAAAAACCCCAATATCACCCCCATTTTCCATTTTCCCTCTTTGGACCTAATCTTCAACAGGTATTATGGAAAACATCCTCAAGGTTTCTCAAATATTCCATATTTGAAAAGCTAATTTGTTTCTTTCATAAATTATTCATTTATTACGCTTTCCCCCAAAATATTCTTTCCCTAGTTATTCCAGACCTAAGGAGCCTATCCATTTAGTTCTAGGCCATTCCCTCTCCTCTATGGGTGTGGATATAAGGGAAGACGAAGAGATCTCTAGTTGTCAAGGTGAGTTTCTTTACCCTTTCTCCTCCCTCCTCCTCCTACTTCCAAATATTATTGGATATATCTTCTCCCTTGGTAATGAAAGTACTAGGGTTATGTTATAACATGATTTTTATGGGTTTTTTCTCTTATGTGTCTGGTATTCACAGCTCTAGGGTTTATTAACCCTTAGAATGTGTTTTCGGGTGTGCGTTTCCATTCCACCTTGGTTTTTGAGGTAGATTCTCCCAAGAACTACCTTTATAATTCAAGATTCTCCTATTTATTTATTTTTTCACCTTATATTTATTCTAGGTATTGTAGTTCACCATTTTTTTATTTATATAGCATGTAGGAAGTGTAGTTTATGCCTTGTTTTGTGAAAATTGTGTTGTTTTGGTTAAAGTGTACACAATAAGCGTTTGTTTAAATGATCCATTTCCTTTCACTCCATAATTATAACGTTTAGAACCTAGTTCATCATTTTAAATAAGTTTATTAAATGAAAATTTGGTTTTATAATATTTTTAGTGTTAAATATAGTTTGTTTTATTAATTATTACATGCCTTGTTTTTTAGAAAGTGCCGATTTGCTTTTGTGTGCTCAAGGTGAAATAAAATGATTTTTTTGTCTTATGAAAAATATTGGAAGAAGATGAATAAATTTTTTTGGGTTCCTTATATGGGTTCTAATCTGGTTTGGGGTTTTATAATGAAGTGAGTATCAGTTTTAGGGTGTTTTGGAAGATGTTCTCGATAAATAGCCTGTTCGGAACTTTTATAGAAATGGATTAGTTTTGAATGTGTAACATGAGATTTTGAGGGGATTAAGAAAATTTAATACTTCTTCCAATGTTTTTTACACTTATTTATGAATAGTGGAATCAGTTCTTTTGATAAGTGTTGTTTTTGTGAAGAATTATTAAAGGCATGTTTATAAATTTTCTTATAAAAATGTTTTTCATGTGTACTTCATGTTGTATCATTTGGATCCATTTTATGGTCCATAAAATTTATTTTTTAAATGTTTTTGGGCTTCTAAATCTGTTTTGATAGGGTAATGGTCATTTATTGGCCTTAAAAGATCATTTTTGAATGGATTTTATGGGAAAATCTAAATTATACCTCATGAAATTGTTTTGTGTAAATTTTAAAAGGTTTATTGATCTGTGAAAGTAATGTGAAATTTTTTTGTGGGATGTTTGTGTGTGCATGACATTGGAATAAAATTTTCATGCTAAAAGTTTATTTTATAATATGTGGTACCTTATTGAGCACTAAAGGGAGACCCATGTATCTTAGTGGGAGGACATGTACTAGTATGCTAGTGATTCAGAGTGGTTTCCTCCCTGTTTCCTGTAGCAAGTTTGACGATTAAAACACTAAATAAACCATGATGATGATGTAGGGGACCACCAAGTTATGAGTATTTTTCCCTACTAGTGGATTCTACACGAGAATAATTATTTGTTTATGGTTACTTTTTCACCGAGATACGAGGTACCTGGGGCCCATAATGAGCTAGTGCCTTAGGGTGTTCCCATGAATTGTGATCATTAAATATATTTTTCTCACCATTGGCATTTGGTGTGTTTGATTCATAAATTCAATAGTGTATGTTTTTTTTATTTAAAAGTGTACATTTTTTAAGGAAACACTCTTGAAAACTATTTTTATTTTGAAGTTAGATCTCTTTAAAATTAGTTACTAGCATTTCCTGGTTATGAAAAATTGAAACCATTTTTTTAATGATTATAGCATGCAATAATGATTTGAAAACGTACTTTGATATATTTTATTTAAAATATGAAATTGTTGATTTATAAATTTTAAAGGAAGTTCATGGGGGATGGAATATCGGGCTAACAAACAGAGTTTCAATAATCTCACCTATAACCCTCTTCTGTTTTTAGCCCTTAGGTAGGTTTCAGCTCGAGTTCGATCACCTTGGGCGACGTGTGATCATTGTGTTGGAGAGTGACCCGTGATGTCACATGGATATAATTAGTTGTCAGTTTGGTCGGTTGAGTTGTTTGGTTTCATTGTACTTTCACTTCCATGTGAAAACAATTTTTTGTTCAAGTTTTATATAAATGTGTACTAGGATATTTGTTTTATTTAACAATTTGTTTAATTGTTTATATGTTGGATAAAGTGTTCCATTTTCACTCTACAGATGCCCCGGATTCTTATCGCCATCCTGAGAAAATCTGGAACACCTTTTGAGACTTATCACGGGCTGGGTGGGGTGACCTATTTTGGGTCAACTTAGGCTGGTTCATGACATTATAAGGTGTAAAATGGTAACATTGGATGAAATCCCAAGATAACTAAGTCTATATGAGAGCCTAGTTATATTGAGAGATGACTCATAGTTTCATTGGTCAAGTTTAGTAGTACTGTAGTATAGAATCAAATCCCTTCTTGAGTATCTATTTTTATTAATTTAGATTGTTTATATGTGGAATTTTTCTCTTTCTATTGATGAAATAGAGTGTGTGTTTATGTGATTTGAAATATGAAGGATGGTTTGGTTTTTTTATGATGATTGAAATTATAAATTCTATATTTATATGGAGGTGATTGGGTTTGTGATATGTATTGCATTTGGTATGTATGATGGTATAATATGGTTACAATTTGTGACAGTTATCTTAGAGATTATCATTAGATATGACAATTATGGGAAGTTGTGTAATTTATGTGTTTTGGATAATAGGAATGAATAATAATCAAGGTTGGGTATTGAAGATAATCAGATTCATATTTTTATGTCATGAAGTTCTAAATCCATGTAAATTATAGATGTGGGGGAGTATATTTTATATTATATTTAATACTATGATGATGTATTAAAAATTTTATTGTTTATATGTTTTTTTAAATTGAAGGAATATAATATGAATATATTGTTGAGATTTTTTATTATACTCTATAGAGAGTTAGCATAAGGATTAAATGAGAGAAATTTTAATAATTAAATTAATAGAACAATTATTATGAGATATATTCTACACTAAAGAGAATTCAAGAGATGAAAATAATATTTTGGTTAAAAAATATCAAAGGGGATTCTCAAATTGTTATTGATTATTTATGTATGATAAATGAATTTAGTATTGTATTCAATAGTGAAATATAGTTGGATGGTTAATAAATTAAAAAATATATGATTAATGGATAAATATTTAATGATCATTATATGTGTGGACATGTTTTAATATATTAATGTATGAGAGCTAGTCATTTTTAATTATTTAGTTGAGGCAATGGAGACATCTTTGAGGGTTAACACCCTAATAGGTTTCCATTTCAAAGAGAGATTTGTGTATGATGAGGAAATATAAGTATTAAATGAAAAAGTGAATAAATATATTAGTGGTAGTGAGTTGGGGAATCCACTAACATCTATAAGGAATTATCATTGTAATACACAGAGTCTACAATGAGATTGAAAGCGAGTATTACATGGAAATGACAAAAAGGAAACCTATTTTTAGATATTTATTATGTTCTCGTGTCAGTATAGAATTTTAACTGTTTTATTAATTTGTATTTCATGGATTTTCCTATGAAATATATATGATATTCATCCCTTAGGACCCATGGATTTTGATGATGAATCATTTATTATATAGGAAAATGGTGGAATATGGAACCATAATCTCCATATGTAATAGCGAGAGGCTTATGGGATAGTTTTGAAATGTTATGTCAATCAAAGTTCATGACTGATGGTTCCAGAATATATTATACTTTAGATATATCGTATTTATTTGAATAAATATATAGTAAATCCTATATTAAGAAGTAAAAAATTGGGTTCGAAGTGGTATGACCCTAGTATCGAGTGGATTATAAGGTACATCATAGGTAGCATCTGTGGTGGACTAAAAGAGTTATGGAAAAGGAATCACTTGATATATTAAAATAAATAAATAAAGATATATATGTTGAGTGAGAGGTTCTAGAATTGGTAATCGATCTATTTCCATCAAATAAATTCATTTTTCATGGTAATTAATGGGAGTAAAATTTACGGGCTAGTTCAGGCACGACTCAGGTTTGAGTATATCAATACTCTCAAGGTGAGTATTATGAAAGGATTATAGAATTAATAATTTATATAATGAATTGAATCTATTGTAAAATACTCTATATCTTTTATAGATGGTTTAAATATGGGTGCATATAGTTTAGAGTTCAATGACCTTACACAGAATAAAGTTATCAATAATTAGTCTGTGACATGTGGGGTAATATATTCTTAACATTTTTCCTTTTTGGGTTGGGGTATTGTTATTTTATGAGGAAATTATAGTATGTTCTTTATTGAATGGGTATATTATGATTTCATAGGAGGTATATGCAATGGGGTAGAAACTAACAACTTTCTCATATGATCAGTTATAGTGATACATAATTGGATTCAAGTATATTTTATAAAGAATCATTGATTATTATTGTGGATCAAAGTTAGAGTATCTATGAGAATAGAAATTTTATATGGTATGAGCATAATAAAATAGGTCCACAACTAATATGATCAAAATAACAAGAAATGATAACTAGATATTAATTCCTTGAGCTATTCACTACAGATGGATGCTGATCCGTCTTGGGGAAAATACTTACATTAGGTTGTTTGTAATGATCATGAAATTTAAGGCACAATTTAGATTTTAATTTTAGTACTTCAATATTAATTCCTAGACTAACTTATAGGTATTTGGTAATTCTGGGGAACAATATGGAGATTACGGGTGAAAAGAAGGAGGTTTTTCATCAAGAGTATATAGGACACCACAGAGTACCCGATGGTCTAGAATTGGGTAACAAGTACACATCTTGTATACATGTAAAACCCATAGAATAGATACTAGTTGGTTAATAGCCCCATACTAGGTGAAAATCGTTTTATCAATTATTTTTCAATATCTAATGTCATAGAATGTAAAATTATTATAATGAAATTTTTTAATCATTCAAGGAAATTTTATGAAGATACATAATTTTCCTCACCCTTCAAATCCTGAAGTCTTTATCCTCATTCCCAATAGTTTTATTTCTTGTACATGGTTCAAAAATAATTATCTTATGTCAAAATAATTTTTTTTAGTTGAATTGGACTCCTAGAAGTCAGACTAACCTCTCACACTCATTATCCATCACTCTTTAGCACATGTTCTTTGTATTCCTCTCAAAATCCATAATTTTGTTTATTTATTACTATTTTTACAATTAAAATTGATTTAATATGAATTGGAGAATGATATTTGATGATAAAACTCTATTTATGAAAAGTTAGTGTCCCTTAACATATTATTATGTGGATTTTTTCGTATATAGTGTGGTACTCAGGCCTAATAATTCAGTTTGTATAGACATGATCAAGAACTAATAGGGTTTGGAATTTTTTGATAGAATAGGTAGAGCTTATTTGGAATGAAACATAAATTATATATATAGTAGAATTATTTTAGGATCACTTAGAGATTACATTTTATTGTACCCCTTAATATTGATGTGTACAATGGACTTAAAATGGGTTTTCAAGTGATAGATAATATAAGAGAGACCTTGGATAGTTATGTATAAACAAGTTAGTGGGTATAGTGAGTGTTGACCAAATGGATGATAGTTCTATGGTGGTTTTACCATATTTTTTTAGATTAGTAAAGGGGGAAGGAATGATCTAATGACTATGTTTCACTATAAAGACTACTTATAGGATTGAATTGGAATAATTTTTATAAGGCCATATTATCCCTAGTGTGATATGGTAATGTATTTTAATAAGGGTGTACTAATGGGATAAATACCTAGTGACCAATATTCTAATTGGGGTTAGTGTGTAAAAGGTATAATAGATTTTCCTTAGGGATATAGAATTAATTTTTAGGTGATCTAGTAAATAGTAAGATCTTGAGGGTGGTCATTTTTATCTTAGTAAGGTAACCCTAAAGGGGGGATGTTTGGTTGATTATAAAATATTATTATACATGATAGTCTGAATGTGTAAATAATGACCTATGGATTATATGATTTGTGTTCATAAGAGTGATTATTATCATGCATGAAAAGTTGTTCATGGGATATGTAGGAGCTGAAAATAGTAGATTATATTATGTGATTTGTGAGATGTCATTGTTGTTAACCAAGGGATATGTTGGGTACATACAGATATGTAAAACATGATATGTGCTAGATTATGGTCTCATAATTATCACATGATTACTAAAATTGGGTGGTTTTATATTGAGTGTTATAAATTTAAATATTATATTGTTAATTCACTCATATATATAAATTTTAGTATATCCTAAAGGTCCATTTTTAGTGTCCAATTGTGTTTTATAATCACGACGTATGTGTTCAATATGATGAACATATTGGTTTTATTCATGGAATATAAGTTAGTAAAGGGACCCAATCATATGTGATTTAGATAGGAATTTTTTTTACGGATGTTGTTGAAGTTCCAAAGAAAAGATAAGTATTTGGTAATATTATTTTCCAATTATTTTATATCTTTTTCATACTCCATGTTATGATTGTTCCAATGAGGGAAATACTTTACATGTATGCTCTATATGAAATTTTATGGATTTAATTTTATTTTTTAGGGAGGTATGTTATTTTTTATAGTTTTATTTTGACAATGACTTGGTAATTGTGCTATGATATTGAATTATTATGGTCATATCCTTATTTATTGTTATTTATGGTTATTTTAGTTGGGGTATAATTCCTCTGTGATGTTAATCAGACCATAATCACTAGTTGGAATCCTATGACATGTGAAGAGGCACTCTTAAGGTCACATAGTGAAACATAGGTTAGTCCTCAAGTGGAATGTATGTTAGGGATGGTACACAAATCCCTATGATAAGATATTGATTACAAAATATTTAGAGGTAAATGATTATCTCTAAAGTATAACGTACCCCACTATAAGATCACTTCTGATAAATGATTAGATATGTACCATAATAATTTAAAACATTCTTAACACTAATGAAATAAATCATCTTTATATGGAAGGTAAAATGATGTTGTTCAAATTCATTACCCATTGTTTTTTTATCTAACTCCACTTTTATAAAATATTGTCACCCATTTCTATATTTTATGAATATCTATAGCAGTAATCCATTCTCATTAATAGTGAAATATATCTTGTCTTTTTGAATCACTTTAAATCTATCTAACACATTTATTTTTCTTTTTTAGTTAGGGATCAATATATCAATTTAATATTTAAGGTCAATTATTTATCATTTCTATTTATGACATATAAAATTAACCTTTCTATTTTTCTTCAAAATATATGTATATTTAAAAATTAGAAATTCAATATTTTCACATTTTATTGAGATAATAAATAAAATAATTAATTTTATATTATAAAAACTATGATATTTCATACCATTCAATGGTGTGATTTGTCTTGGTCATGCCATCTTATAAATCAATCATAAAACCATGATAGCCTCCTAAAACTATTTCTATGACATATGAATTTTATACATATAATCCTATATCATTATGGTAATTTTAATCATAAAATGATCATTTTATTCATAATATATTACTTAAGGAAAACCAATAATAAAATAGGACTCACCTTCACTCGGTTGTGATGCACAGTAGGATTCTATACACTACTCCTACCACTATTTTTGAAATTGATATTTTTTATTTTCATGAGTATTTTACACAAAAAGAGATCTATCAACTAACTATAAAATGAAAATATTCATACTCATTGAAATGGATTCACATAAGCAAGAATCCCAATGAAAATTTCAATATCACTATAATGTAGTTTTAATGTATACTATCAGATCAAATGTATTCAACTTCAATAATTTCTAAAAATCATTAAAATCATTTAAAGATAACATAGTACATTCTTGTAATAAATTTTAATCCAATAAAACCTAAGAAACAAACTTTTTTTGGATCAATAGGAATGATTAAATTACCCATTAAATATACTCAAGAGTTATAAGAGACCACTTATTGGTTCATGCATAACCATAACATTTTCAACATAAAAATTATATGCAGATTATATCTAAAATTTTATTACAGATATTCAAATTCCAAAAAAATTTAAAAAATTATTAAACATCTATAAAGATAATAATTGGATTTTTTTTAAAAAAAATCATAAAAAAACCCAATTCAAAAAATTATTTTGGGATCAATAAGTATGATGGAGTAATCCACTAAATATATAATTTTTTTATGTTGAGATCACTAAAAATGGATAAAAATCATGCATGGATTTTTAATTGAATTATACATGTCCATTGGGGGATTAAATCATGTATGATATTCCTTATTAAATGGTTTTGAAAATTGTACATGATTTTTATGTTAATGAAAATAGAAATAGAGTGTATTTTTAATAAAGAGTTTGGTTTATTTGAACTCTTAAGAGATCTATCTTATCATCCAAACCATCCATGCTTGTGTAAGTTCCTTCAATTAATGGTATCTTTTTATGTTATCTCATTTTGTACTGTAATGTAAGTTAACATAGGATCCATATGTAGAACCTATATTTATTTGATAGGTTAGTTAGTCTATGTTGTGATGTTTAATGAGATTCATGATGGAATTATACTATTGGGATCTTAGAAGGTACCCTTGAGAATGGTTATGGAGTCAAGGAATCATAGTATTACTAAAAAATTGATATAAGTTAGTGGATTTTCAGTGATACTTGTGAATATATGATTGAGGTACGATCATGTCGTATAATGAGTATTAGTGGTGGTCTGACGCCCCTTATATTTTTTGTGATATACTGTGTGATCTCACCAGAAAATTTGAGGGAAATAATATTCTAATTTTAGGATAAACATGGTATTGTAATGAATAATAGATACTTAAAAAGTTATGGAGATAGTCATTGGGTTGTAATGATATATAGTGGGAGTAAATATCATGGTATATGATAAAAATGAGTACCCTTCTTTTTTAGGTATGTATTTATATACTATGATATAGAGAGACTAGAAATTTATATAGATATATTGGGTTCATTATGGTGGTATACCTCAAACATAAAAGAAATATGAAGGATAAACTAGAGGCTTATGATAAACGAATATGGGTTGTTGAAATCAGTGACACCCTCATGGATTGGGATTGAGTCAGCTTGAGTGTGAATGATATTTTTGGTAGGACTCATGAAAAGATGATGACATTCCCATTGGATGAAAATTCATATAGGATCTGTTCTCTTCCACATAAGTTACTAGTTTTAGTGCATTACCATATTTGGATATAGGATGGAAGGGTTATTCTATTGTTGGAAATGAAGGTACCTACCTTTTATGTGGTTTTTCTTTTATCTAGTTTTACAATAGTGAGACCTTGTATAAGGCATATGAGATGTTTTGGTTTGATTTTTTTCTATATTGTTGGATGGATTTGTTCATGACCATAGTTCTATATGGTCAAACAGTGGATTATATACCCTATGAAAACTCATAATATAGATTTATAGTAGGAGGTTCACTTAGGGTTTTCTGATAGATTGATTAAGTGAGGATCAATGAGGTGTGATAGGGTAAGGCTCAAGAGATGGAATTTGAATTTATAGTGACTGATGCCTATTTTAATTTTAACATTTTATTAGCATATTAGTGTTTTAATTATTTTATTTTTATATTTGGGGCCTCTTTGAAAACCCTTTATGGTATTAATTATCATTTTAAATTATTCATTGAATTTTGGGGCCTATTTTCTTTCATGTTATTTGTTTTATTAACATGAATATTACATTCCATGCTCTTTTTGGTTGTGGTTACTAATGGTCAGGGAGATAACCAATAGGCCAGGTGGGACATTAATGTGTTGGTCTTAATGGATTTAGGAGCTATATCTTGGTGGAATTGTATAATGAGACGAGGGTAGCTTTTTAGTACACCACATCGGTAGAGGAGAGTGTATGATAAAATGATCATATGTAGGTGTGATCTTATCTGAGTTAGGTAGTTATATTATATGATTTTAGACTATGTTAATCATCTTCACCATGTTGTTACTTTGGTGTGACATTGAACGATAATTCCTAGTTTTTTCTAAATGGGTTGATTAACACTCACCAAACTTGTAAAAACATACACTTGATCACAAAAACTCAATGAGTCAATGTGAGAGTATGAATATTTTATATTCACAGGACTCATATTGTATATGTGTTCATGACATGGGTTTTTATGTATATGGGTAAACATTATTTTTCATTTCATGTATAGGTATTTATAAAGCATCTTGAGATAAATATTTGGATAAGCTCTTTCATGGAGTCCAATGTTTCAACAGTACTTCAATAAGTGAGTTGGTATAAAAGATATTAAATATTTATTTTCAATTATACTATATATATATCACTTAAGAGCCCTGTTTATTTTTTATGTTTTGTTTTTTGTATATTATTGAACTGATGTAATTTTTAAATTGAATAATGTCACATAAAATTATCAATTTTAATTTATTAGACTATGAGATTCCATTTAAAATCCCAATTTGTTTCCCAAAAGTTTTATATCTATATATCCAATGTATATATGAGTAATGAAATATTGTAAATAGACTTGATAAGGAACCTTAGGGACTAATCATGTTAGAATAGTCTCTCCATGATGTTTTATTACCTCGATACAAGTTAACAACCACTAGAATATCGAGAAGTGAGAAAAGGTCATGTAGAGATTTAACTTGAGCACCGTTCATATAGACCGTGGTAGGGACATTATAGAATGGTATCACAGTATGTATTTTGTTGGAAAAAATTCATTTAGATATATATGGGCATAATGTGTATATGATAAATAAGTCTATCTATCGTTTGAATTTATATCCAAGATATTAATATTTTATGCTTGATTAATACCTAAGGATCATGAAACATAGGAAATTGAAAATGGAAAACAATTTATGTGAAGAAGTCCAAGACTATATTTTTTTTTTCTGATTGTGTATGTTGATGAAATTATTTTTTATAAAAATGAAGAGTGGATAAGTGAATAATTCATAAGGCATATGAAATATCTTTTTTAAATAAATAATTTGAAAAAAATAATTTTTCTAGGATTTATGAACCTCTAATAAAACTAATTGTATCTTCATCTCCATGAAAAATATTATATATAATTTCTGAAGAAGTTTTATATGAAAGAATTTAGACGAGTTTCCACAATAATTAAGTTGGTACCAAAACTAAGAAAGGATGATGACATTAAATTAGTTTTTCAGAAGTAGAAGAAAAGTTTAATTATGAGTATTATGTGTTTAATAAAATGATGTCATGATACTGTATATATTTTCACCCTTTACGATAGATATCAGTTTAATAAAAAAGAATTAAATATATTTTATGTGAAGAGGATTCTGAGAAACATCTTAGATAAACTCTATTATGGGTTGATGTACGTGATGAAATGTGAGATAGATTTAAAAGGGTTTCTATCATTGATTGGGTTGGTGTTGTGGATTCTAGGAAATCCATAACTGGTGGATTATTTTTCATTGGTATAATTTGTGTCTCTTGGAAGTCAAAGAACCAAATATAAGTTACATAAAGATCAACAGGTGTTGAATATGTGGCTGCATCATAGGCATCTTCATGTTTTATATGGATAAATACATAATTGTATAAATTGAATATTGAATCTAAATATCCAATGGTTATAGATTATGATAATAATAGTTCCATTAATCTATCAAAAAAACCTATGCAATATCCTAGGTGTAATAAAATTATAAGTTAAGTTCTATTTCCTAAAAGAGAAGGTGGATCATTGAATTTTAAGGCTAGAAATTGTTTCATCAAAAGAAAATTTTATAGTCATTATCACCAATCCAATCAAGAATTAGAATTTTGATAATTTTATGATACATATGTTAGGGAAACCAAAATCCCAACACTAAGTTATGTAGATTTTTTAATTTTTAATCTTCTCCTTTATTATATTTTATTCTTTTTGTAAAGAGGAGATACAATCTTTAGGGGAGATTTTTACTTATTTTGAAAAATTTAAAATATTTTGGTGTGTGAGTGCAGGAAAATGATTATGAAAATAAATTTCTCATTTCCTAACAGAAAATATGAGGTAATATCTTTTAAAGAACAACCCTAGTGTCTGAGAATATTACATTTGTTTTTAATCCCAAGAATGGATTAAGTAGACTTAGAGTTGGTTAGTTTATACCTCATTTACATTAAGGTATTGATAAGAAATACTTCACATTTAATTTTTATTCAATGTCAATACAGTGGAGAAATGATGGTTTACACTTCAGTTTCATTGATTTATGGGATTTTTTTATATTTATTTGGTACTAAAATATATAAAAAAATTAATAACAAATACAAAGCAGGATATAGTTGAGCCCACTTGATGATGATGATGTGGTATTTGTTTTTGTAAAAAATTGTCTATTTATAATGATCAATTATATTTTGATTATTTCATAGAAAATAATTGATTATGTTAAAAAAAATTCTACTATATTTTATAGAAGGTGTAAGAATCCATTTAGTATTAAGATTAGATATTTAATTGATGAATGGTTATTCAAGAAGAGAAGCTAGAAAAAGGTAATATGAATCCATACATGGAGTAATAATGACCAAAACAACTATATCATCTTAATAAGACAATTTAGATGATATTTAATATTTATTTTAGGTTTCTATAGAAGTCATTGATTTGATTGGATGAGGTCCTTATTCTATCTGAGTAAATTCCATATAATATAGACTAGAGTTGGGAAATACACAAGTAAATTTAAGTATCAGTCATATTTATCAATATATCTGTCATTTTATAGGAAAATGAATCCATATAATAATAATTTTTATTTTTATAGAAGTTATTTAGAACCCACATAAGAATCATTCTAGATATTTGTAAGAGTTACTCTTGAATCTGATGAAAATTTTACAAATAATGATATTGCTTAAGGATCATTTCAGGGTTTTATAAGGGTTTTTTATCCATATAATGAACATTTTATGTATGGTTGAGGGAGTTCATTAGGATGATCCATGGAATTCATAAAGATCATCCCACATCATAAGGATGATTCCATAGTTGTGTAATGATTATTGGTACTTTGAAAATATGATTTTTCACTTCTTAAGGATACATGAGGCTTCATTAGGATCATCTATTGATTCTATATTGATTAATACATGGTGATCACATTAAAATGTAGATTATGAAGAAATATATTGTAATATATGATGAAGAGTTTAATAATAAAATTAGATTATGAAAGAGTTATTATTTATTACTTAAAAATGTTAATTATTCAAGTGGATCTTGGTTGAAGATGAGAATTGTTCTACCTGACAAGCTATTGTGCCCCATTGTAATGCATACTATCATGCATAAATATAACATGATATGAAATTAATTAAAGAATAATTTTTATAGAGTAAAATAAGATTAATTTTTTCAATACCATATGATGAAAAATGAACACGAGATTTAAGGAGGATTTAAACTAATACATTGAATTATATGAAAGGAAGAAATCACGTGAGTTTCATGGATATTTGAATTTTAAAAAGTTTGAAATTACTCATCATGGTCAATGGTACTATTATTTAAGGAAAGATGAGGCAATATTCAATCAATGTTTTTTTAAAAAATGTAATGAAAATATTATTCAAAGAATATTATGAATATAAATTGGATAAATGAAAGAGATAAAGTGTTTTAAAATTGTAAAGTGAATCCAATAATCTATGCTCTTAAAGATATAATGTATTTAATAGATCATTAATACTTCTTAAAAATCAATGGATTACTACTGAGGAATAATATATAAGTCATATTAGGCATTTAAAAATTATTTATTAATCATTTTAAATATTTTATCAAAATGAAATTTTTTATTTTTGTTGATGTAAAAATTTCAACTGGTTAAAGCCCACCATTGTAATGGGTCCAAATACACACCCTTTATCAATATTTTCTTCATAATAGATAGGATATTGGTGCATGAAAAAATAATCATGTCAAACCTATAATGTAATCTTGATTAAAGTAGGAGAACCTTATTAAGAAATGAGTTATTCCATCCTTTTCTGTATCCGTGAGTATATTGAGAGAATAGTGGTGAACAAGAATGAGAGTCGAAGGGGTGTGTGAAAAAAGCAAATAACACTGATTCATCCCCCTCTCAGTATTAATTATCCTTAATTTGATTCTAATAAAATTAATTTAAAATCCAATGGGTATATTAATAATTTTAACTGACGTTAAAGAAAAAAATAATTGAACCATCATTAGAAATATTTTTATGTACGATTTTTTTAAACTAAACATGGATATCATATAGAGGGATAGATGAAGTCATATGTAATTACAAACTAAAAACCAGAAAAAACTACATTTCACGAGTAGTGATAATGGAATATAGTTTCACATGACATAATTATTGAATAAAAACATCTAGATACGAACACATATGTTAGAGATACTTTTATGATACATTAATGTCGAGAAACTATCATAGCGAGTTCAAAAATAAAATATGACATTTGATCTTAAGTTAATAGGGTATCAATGGCTAGGAATAAATGATTGGATATGATATTGGTATATCAAAAAATAATAATGATGATATTTTTTATGCATGAAACCTTGTATATCAATCATTGTTTATGATATTCCAATATTTATGATGACAAAATACTATTTGAAGATACAACCAAGGAAAAAGAGTATGTATCACCTTATGGAAAATGATATTAGTAATGATGGTGAAAATAATTTTACAATTAAGGGGTAACACCAAAATCTATTTGAGGTCTGAGCTAAAGAAGCATATGATTGTTTATGATTCCCTTATATCATGAACACAAATCATCCATTACACTAAAGTATTCTATATAACTAATTAAGATATACAGAATTTAAAAACAAAAACATCCATAATAATACAATTCATGTATACCAAGAGTTTACTAATGAACATCTGGTGTACCCCATTTTGAAAATTAATTCAAAAATAATAAATAAAATCATTTCATATATCTAACCCACTTATTCACTATAGGGAAAAGATTATTTAGAATCCATTATGTAGTGTTAGATTCCAAAAAAACTGATAAATATTTCATTTGTATTTTTTTGCAATGGTTTTTCAAAACCATCCCTAAATCATGTTGGTTAATTAAAAATTTCCAACATATAGTACATTTTTTAGTGACAATTAAAACTATTTCTAAATCTAAATTTGATTTATTTACTTAATTTTAGCCGGAGTTCTTTTGAAAATCACCACAAATTCGATGGAGTTTATTAATTGAAATAATGAAAATAATGAAAATTAATAATTAAATAAATTTTAATTACTTATAAAAAATAATTGTTTATAAATAATAATGATTGAATATCTATAATCATTTATTATTAAAAAATTTACTTAATTATTCATTATATTTAATTTTTAGTTATTAATTGTATTAAAATTAAATAAATTATTAATTGTTAATTATTAATTTTTTAGTAATAATTATTTATTTACTAATTAGTTTTTATTAATTGATAATTATTTATATATGTATATATATAGACATAAACACAAAGAAACTAACAAAAATACAGATATATATGTACATACATACATATATTCATACATATATGAATATATATATATATATTATAACATTAGCTGAAACTTCAATGCTTAATTAATACTCAAAGAGAATTAAATAATCATACTTTAGATTCAAATGACCATAATATTTGACCTAGGTCCCCATTTGATCTATGTAAACTGTCAAAGAAAATCATATAAAAGTAACTATGATCATATTGGTTAAAAATTTGATAATAAATAATAATAATTAATTTATTAATGTTCTAAAAGAAGGTTAATACAATAATTCAACTTCAAATGACGATAACTTTTGCTTCAAGTTTCCGTTTGAGATCCATGACATAAAAATTCCAATATTATGATGATATCTATAATGTATAGTATTTGGTAATCATATACCCCGTTTTTTAGTGAAAAGATGCTTGGAAGGCCTCTAAAATTGAATTTTAATTTAAGGTACCCTAATTTTATATTTTCTAATGGTATTTATGTCTCATTTAAGAGGGTTTATTTATTCTTTTTGACTGTGGTATGAATTTTTTTATGGTTTAGCCTTGTCATTTATATAATGGTGTTTAAATTTTAGTGGTCTTTCCTCTTTGGCGATTAACTTTTAAGATGTGTTTTATGTGCCAAAGATTTTCAAGGATTATTTAATCCTAGAAACTGCTCTCATGGAAATGACAAGGAATGAGTATGTATGGGCCAGAAATTAGTCTTTTATCCAAATGGGACTTTTGAGCCTCAATGAATTTGGACTATCAATTTGTATGGTCTACGGGTCATATAAGATTCATGGTCTTTGTGTCTTTGGGCCTTCAAGACATGTAATGTCTGGGATTATGGGTCATGTAAGGCTTCGCTATAGACCTTTTAAATAAGTGGGTTATTTATATAACGAAGGGGATTGACCTCATATTATTTCGATATATATATATATATATGTATATATTTATATTCTGTTACATATATAAATTTGCATTTAAATAATTATAATTATATATATTTATATATTCATGTTTATGTTTATTTATGTATATATATATACATTATGTGTGTGTATTTATATGTGTTTATATATATATATATGTTTTTACATATATTTATATATATTTATTTATAATTATAGATATTTATTGATATTTATAGAAGTTTATGTTCATTAAAAAAATTATATGTATTTATATTTATATATATTTATATATAATACATGAATGTATATATATGTATGTATATATATGTGTGTTTATATATATATGTATATATAATTATATTTAAATATATAGTTGTATTTAAATATATTTATGTATATTTATGTATATTTATTTATAATTTATTTATTATTATTTATAATTATTTAAAATTATATATGATTATATATTTATTCAAAGAAATTAATGTGTTTAGGTGTAATTTTGTATAATTACACATATTTATATGTGTATATATACATATATATATATATATATATATATATTATGTGGGTATATATATGTATATATATTTATATGTGTTTATATATACAAATATATTTATATATAATTATATTTGACAATATAAATATTTATATATATATATATATATATTTAAATTTTGTTTTATAGATATATATATATTTATAGTTATTTATATATATTTTTGTATATTTGCGTGTATATATATATATCATCTGAATATATATATATATGTATGTATATGTATGTATATGTATATTTATATGTATTTATATACATATTTATAGTTATATCATTATATATAAATATATATATCTGTATTAATAAATATTTATGTATATTTATTAATAATTATATATAAAAAGATATTTATATGTGTATATGTATATCTATGAATATTTATAAATATATTATTTGTGTTTGTATTTATATTTATATATATTTTTATATATTATGTGATTATATATTTACATATTTATATTTTTATATATATTTATGTGTGTTAACATGTGTTCATATATATATATATATTATATTTAGAATATATTTATATATATTATGAAGGAATATATATTTATATATATATACATGCTCTTGCTTGACATTCAAAAAGGCTTGGGTTTAAATCCAAGTGGTGGTGGAATTTTTATGTTGCTGTAGAACTATTGTAGAAGGTATTGTAACACTTACTATGATGAGTAATGTAGTAGTGGAACTAATCAACCTAATTGGGAATACAGACTATAGATTTGTGACTTTATGCCATGGGGGTTTTGGGAGACCAATGGCCTTCAAACCATAGGGCCTTCCGGTCATCAAAAGCCTTTATACGAAAGGTTTTTGGGCCATCAATGGTCCTTCAGGCCACAAGGACTCTGAAACACAAAGTATCCATTCCAAATAACATAAGATCAAAACACAAATAAGGAATCAGAGTATGTAGTATCCATAAGTGTGCAGTTAACTAGATTGGGAATGAATAGAGGGACATAGAGAACTATTTCATTGAGACCAGGGACCATGATTCTCTACATAGGGCAATACTAGCCGGCCAGGCACACGAGGTGGGTTCCTTGAGGTTATCATGATATAGTTTCTGGGTAGGGGTAGTTTTAGTGACATAAGGTCTTTGGACCTACTGGTCATGTACTATGCCTTGTGATTATATGCCTTTGGGTCATATAAAAATATTTCCCTATCAACCCAGTTAAAAGTGGATTATCAAAATAATAAAAATTAAAATATCTTTGTTCATCGACCCTTTCCATCCAAATATAATTATAAATATTTATAAATAATTCTTTGGTAAATGACTCCATATATGAGTATTTTATGTATGGAATCTGTATCCAACCATTTAGGATTCAATTCTTGGTTGTACCATATGGTCCCCTTTTACAAGGGGGTGACTTATATTATCACAGAAAACTTCACATGGGTGGTGGTTTATAGGGGAATTGTGGGGATCCTATGAATTGGAGGTGTATCTTGGGCATGGACCATGAGAGAATGTACAGGTGCATGCGATGTTGTAGTGTGCAGGTAGTGTAGAGGGAGAGAGCGAGGGACACTCAACAATGGAGTTTTAGACGCAAGGGATGGAAAATTTATTTAAAAATTTATTTTATGAGCAACTCGTTATGTTAATGATCAAAAATCATGTTTTTATGACTCTAATGAATTTAATGTTTTATGTAAGTAAGATATTTTCTAGAATTTTTTTATATATAGCTAAGTGTTGATCTACCACCAATTATAATGAGAAACCATCAATTAAGGCATGTTGCTGCTCCATGCTACTACTAGCTCAGTCCAATGACCACCATGATCTACCATCAAGTTGTGCTATGGTCTATGTGGAGCTACTCCACTGTTTTCTCAGTTCTACCATCAGAACATCTATCCTATGATTAATTAAATGAAGATACCACTAAACACTGCTATCGTAACACAATACTTCCAGATAACTAATCTAATATTTGATTGGTCTTCTATTAGTATGCTACCAAAATTATCTGTTGTTTTTACCATCAAACACACCTTCATTTAAGAGATGGTATCGTCACTTGATGATAAATTTATTTAAATTATGATACAATAAAAATAGAGCTAAATTTATGAATATATACCACTATAATTATCTACCACTAGTAAAGATACCACCCGAGTTCCAATATTTTGTCCATAATTAATTTTAAAATAAAATATTTAACTGTTAGTTCAAGAATTTAATTCTAGATAGAAACACATGTATTTAAGAATGATTATTCTTAAACAAATCTATTAGTGACTTAATGAGAAATTTATTTTCTAGATCTGTTTATTATTTTGAGAATACTAATTATTCTAATATTATCCTTTAATGGACAATTTGACATGGATCCCGTTAAATTTATTATACCCATCCACATGCAAGAGAAACTAACATATGTAATGTATTGGAACATGCATGAACATAAAATCTTAGACTGTTACACACCAGAACAAATGGAATAAAAGACACATGTGTGAAGAGTCTCCCTAGATAATCAAAACAGGTTTTTTCCAGATTTCATGACCCCTTATTTTTACTCAAATTTCATTGAAACCCATTCGAGATCCTTAAAATATGATTTCAAAGACTCTATAAAAATAAAACAATTTGTATGAAGTTAAATTTAATTTCATTATATCTAAAATTTTATCTTTCTATTTATTCTTTACATTAGATAAGTGTTTTTGTTTTATTCTATTTATTTTCATAACCTAGTCTCTTATGATAATCTGGAGAGTTATTGACACACACACTCTCTATTTTATTCATCTTTATTCCAATGAAAAATACTATAAGAGGTCATGTGTGACCCATGAATATTTATACAACATATAACTATAAAAGTGGATTTTTTTCAAGACAACATTGTGAGACATTTTTTTTATAAAATCCAATCTAGGTCGTGGATCAGTTTATCTTATAATAAACTACTTGATATCATGTGATTTATTTGTAGAGGGGATTATTCCTCGGATTGAAACTGAACACCTTTTTAAATTGAATTATTATCTATCTATTTTGGTTTCGTGATATTAAATCATACATGTTTTGAATTTCTTAACTGTTAAACAAAACATAACACCTATTATTAACTTAAAACTGTTTTTTATATAATGTGTTACATATGATTAAAGTAGTTTAAAAAGTTTGTGTATTTTCCTAATGTATTTTAATGGAGCAGTGATCATGATTTATAAAATAATCTCTAAATATCAAACTATATATTTCAATATTTTTGTTAATTTGGAAATTTTATCAAACTATGGGATATAGTTTTTAAATTGCTTTCAATTTTTTTATTAGAAACTCAACTCTTCCCCCTTGAGTTTTTCCCTCAAACCAACATTTGGTATCTATGGTGGTTTTAAAAATACCATTTTTTCTATGATCATATTTTACTTAATGATCTTAATTATTCATTTATTAAAAAATTTATTCTATATGGATAATACTAAGTTTGAAGTAACTTCCACTAATTGGCCTCCTTAATTTAATGAAACTAAATCACCTCAATGTAAATTAAAATAAAAAGTCATATTGGCAGCAAGGGGTTTGATATTGGGTCTGCTATTATAGATATATACAGAATAGTAAAATCTCTTAAATAAATTTTAGTGATGCTACTAAGGAAAAATATGATTATAACTGTAAAGGTATAAATGATTTATATTTTTCTTTAGGCGAGGATGAATTTAATTGAATATCTACATATGCCATGACTTTTTATATTTGGGATACACCTAATATATGTTAGGAAGGAACTCCTAATGTTAAATAAAAGAGCTAAAATATATATGATATTAAATATAATACTTTTAAGATGTAGTATGATGAATATATTTATGATAAATATACCAGGTTCAATGAAATAGTTAACATAGTGAATGCATTGGGAAAGAAAATTGGTGATAGGGATCGGGTCTTGTCAATTTTGAGATGCTAATGAGATCGATGCAGAGGAACATTTGTGTCCATTAGATAAGCCTATGACATTAACACAATACAAGTAAAAAACCTATAGGAATTATTATGATTTATGAAGAAGAATTAAAACATAACAGAGAGGAATTAAGTAGACTTCAAGACTTTTGAATTTAATTTAAAGGATAAAATAAAAGTTGAATGTTCAAGTGATGAAGAATAGACTTCAGAAATAGATTATGAGATGGATGATTTAACCATGAATTTCAAGAAGCTATATAGAATGAAAAATTTCTTCAAGAAATATAATTATAAATGATAGTATGGCAATTAATGTAATTGGATAAAATAATGGAAAAAGGATAATTCCTTAAATAAAATAACATGCTATGAGTGTAAAAGGAAAGGGCACATTAAAGAAAATTTAACAAAGATTAAATATAAGAATAAGTATGTGTAATAAGTAAAAAGATATAAAAACGATATGAAATCAAATTAGAATGACTCTATGGATAGATTATGTTATTCAGACTCGATAATAGAAGAGATAAATGAAAAATATAATATGGGTTTAATGATAAGCACATATGAGGTACTAAATGTTTTTCCCAAATATCCTTCTCTTATTTTAAAACATTCTATAACTTAAAGTAACAAGATGAATATGAATAGAGATGAAATATTTGAATACAATATCTTGTTAGAAGATACATTTAATAAATTCATCTATGAATATAAATGTTTAAAGAAGCATCATCATATCTCTTCTCATCGTAAAATTGATCTTATTGTTGGTGAATATAAGATTTCTCAACTTCTTAAGGAAAATAATGATCTTAAATTATCCTATGAGAAATTAAAGAAAGATATGAAGAGTTCCTAAAATAGAATAAAAACACCTACCTAGACCCTCAGTAAATATAAAACTCATTAATATAATATAGAAATAGGTTACCAACCAAGAAAGGGGAAATTATAATAATAAATTTGTCTTAAGTTCTAGTTTCTTATTGTTCTTTTAATATTTATTATTATTATAGATCTAATAATGTTCTTAATTTTGAGATTTTAAGGCCTAGTAATAGGAAACAAGTAAAAAAATTTGGATTGATAAATCAATTATTACTAATATCTCTAGATCCAAAATAATATTCGTACCAAAGTCATTTTTGTTAAAAATCGTTTTTGTAGGTAACTTACATGAAATGTTTTAGTAATAAATTGTTGTATCTAGACATACTACTCGTGAATTAAGAACCTAATCACGATGGATGGTAGACAAGTAACATTTAGTGATAATGCCAGTGGAAAATACTAGGGCTCATAAAAAATGGTTACTACAGTATATTTTTTATTTTTGAGGTATTATTTGTTAATGTATAATAATATAATCTTATTATAGTTTCAAATTTGGGTTATGTTGGTTTTTATGTCAAGTTTGAAAACAATGCATTCAAATTTTTTGATTCAAACATGCTTTAGTTTTTATATCTATGAGAAATGACAATGTTTATGATATAGATTTAAATTAGTAATTTTCTCAGAATACATAAAGTTTAAGTTCCTTTCACAATGTATATTTGATTTGTCATAGGAGTTTGGGTCATTGAAATATAAAATCACCAAGAAAGCTATCTAAGAAATTTTTAGTCAAGGATCTTCCTATATTGTAATTCCCAATAG
This sequence comes from Viscum album, assembly GCA_963277665.1. Lineage (NCBI taxonomy): Eukaryota > Viridiplantae > Streptophyta > Magnoliopsida > Santalales > Viscaceae > Viscum > Viscum album. Next base: position 1,331,798,945 of record OY728156.1, read on the forward strand.
ACAATGTCTATAATCCCTATAAAAAGGGAATGCAGAATAAAATCTCGTTCTAACCGAAGAAATAAGTCTCAACTACTTAAGCTTTAGAGTTGGTTTACATTTATTTTTTTGGACCATCTAGAGTTTTTAGTTTAGTAGGAAAACATTATGAATATGTTATAGTGAATGGATATTCTAGATATATATGGGTGTTTTTAATTGACCATAAAAGTGAATCCCTTTCTTGTTTTTATATAGATGTGAGATCAATAGAAAATCTTATTTGAATTTGAATAATGGCCTTAAGAATTGATAATGGTTGTGAATTTGAAAATCAAGAGTTCGAATCATTATTTTCACAACATGGCTATAGTAAAAAAATTTCTACTCCTAGGACCCCACATATTAATTATGTAGTAGAGAGATGAAATTGAACCATTTAAGAAATTTCTTGGACCATGCTCAATGAGTAGGATTTTACTATTTATTTTTTTGTAGAATATGTGAGCACAACTAATTATGTAATTGATATAGTCAAATAAGACATATTTTAAAGAATACTACATATGAATTATGGACTGGTAGAAACCAAAAAGTTATGTAATTTATAGTTTTTTTCACAAATTACTTACACTAAACACAAAAGAGAATTTATACCAACTTTCATCTAAAATTAATGATGATATTTTCCTTTGATATTATTCAAACAGTAAATCATAGATGGTATATAATAAAAGAATAATTGTTATGGAAGAATATTTACATATAAATTTTTTAAACATATCCACATGAGATAAAAACTCGTTTATAAAATTTGGAGGATGATATTTCCAATCTAGAAATTAATTCTATACCTAGTGATAATTATTCTAAAACTCTAGTAGAAAAATCATCCAGTTTTGATGAACAACCTAAAAATGATCCTATATATGAAAATTAGTTGTCAAAAAATATATCCTTAGAGCTATTAAGACTCATATATATTATCCCTTAAATGAAATTATAGGATATTAAGATAAAGTAACTCACCCAAGAGATTTTATTGGAAACCAAGTTAAAAATCTATATTTGTTTTCACGGATCGAACCTAAGAACAGAAATGAAGAAATTAATGATGAATTATGGGTAATATAAATGTATTTAGAGATATATTTTTTAAATAAATAGATTTTTGGAATTTGTGGAAATACCCAAGGACTGTCAAACAATTGACTCATAATGGGTGTTTAGAAACAAAGTTTGTGATTTAAACAAAATAGTTAGAAATAAAGTATGTCTTTCACAAGGATATAGTCAATAAGAAGGTATTGATTCTGAGTTATACTTTTTAACCTTATATAGAATTGAATATTTTAGGTTATTAATTTCATATTAATCATATTTCAGTTTAAAACTATATAAAATATATGTCAGTAGTGAATTATTAAATGGTTTTATAGTTGAGGTTGTTTTTTTAAACAACCACCAATATTTATAAAAGATCACATTAAAAATAATGTTTTTAAGTTAATTAAATCATTATATAGTTAAAAACAAGCTCCTAGAGGTCATTATGACAATATCATAACATTATTTGTTTCAAAATGTTTTAGTAAATGGATTTATGAACATACTTTATTTATTAAATAATTTCAAAAGATGCTTTGGTCTTCCAAATTTAGGTTGATGAAATTGTTTTTAGATATTCAAAAAATTATTCACATACCAAATTCTAAAAAGTTATGCGCAATGAATTTAAAATGATTTTGAGGAGTGAAATTTTATTTTTTTTCTTATTTTTATAAATTTTAAAAATAAATATTGAATCATTATGAACCAAATAAAGTACAATAAATTCCTTTTAAAACTTTTTGTAATTGATAAAACTAAAGGTAGTGATACACCCATGAGTACTAAATGTAAAATGGATGTTGATGAAATTGGGAAACAAGTTGGTCAATAAACTTATAGAGGTATGATTATAATCTTATTATAATTAAATACTATCCCACCTGATATAATGTTTTGTGTCTTTATGAGTGCTCATTTTTATGAAAATAAAAAAGAGTCTCATTTACTTTCTGTAAAAATAATTTTCCAAAAAATCAAAGGTAAAACAATTTTAGTATTGTTCTATCTAAAAGGAAAAGCATTTTACATAGTTAGTTATTCAAATGATGAATTCAGTGGTTGTAGGAAAAAAGAACATCTAGAGCATGTCACTTTTTGGGGAAGTCTCAAGTTTCTTGAGTAGTAAGAAACATAACTCTATTGAATTATCCACTACTAAAGATGAGTACATAGATGAAGTTAGTGGTTGTGTGTAGATTCTATGGATGAAACACCCTTACTAGACTATGGTTATCAATTTTGACATGTCCCTATAAATTGTGACCATAAAAGTTCTATTAGTATTTCCAAAAATACCATGTCTCATTCGATTACAAAACACATTGATATAAGACATCATTTTTTGAGAGACCATTTTTAAAAGGGTGATATAACTATTGAGTTCATAGATACTTAAAATCATCACTGGGACATATTAAAAAAGATGTTAAATTTTGAGAGATTAAGATATATCCGACTAGAACTTAGAATCATAAGTTTTTGGTATTATTTTATTTTTAAATTTAAATTTTCTTTGGAAGTGGAATATCATGAGTGTCGATCTACCATTGGTGATCTACCATTGGTGATATACCATCATAATTGACCATTGTCATGATACTGGTGGTAATAGATCATTGAATTATATTTTTTTAAGATACCATCTGGATTATACCATCACATAGTATCCTAGGGATGTACTATTAGGAACCTAACATTAGATCTATCATTCCAAGATATACAAATATGATTTTTTTCAGTAATTTAATATTTTATTATCTTTATTCATTTATATTTACACATATTATATATTTTTAGTTTGGAATCCATAATGATAAAAACAGAATAAAAATTTAATATAAAATATCTCTCTCACATGTATACTTTTAACCTTCCATCCCCATTATTCTTGAATTATGACTATACAACATCTTCCATTCATCGCTTGATTAAATGTTATAATTAATAGAGTTAAAGACACTACTATAAAATCTCTGAAATAACTATTTACCTTGAATAGTTATAGAGTTTAATCATATCATTGTGTTGTATAATTAAGTCACCCTCAACTAGAACCTCGTGTTGTTGTTTCCCAGAGAAAGATAGATATAGCGTGATTAGTTTTGAGAAATTCACTCATATAGACAACGATATTGGAACATGGAAAGGCTAAATGGTTGTCAGGGATTGATCATACAGACTACCCTATGTTGGTTTTTGAGTTTTAACGATTGATAGAGTATAAATTTTGGGAGATAAATTATATAATTAAGACTATTATTGATTGGATGGAGATATCATTTTCTTAGATGTAGTAGGAAATATTTTTAGGTTTTCCTCAAAAAATATTTTTAGGACTGTCGAAGTTTTTTTTCTGAATAACTCAGACAATTTTATTTTTAAGTATGTATTATCATAGTAAATAGAAAATGATGTTGTATGAATGCTTATGGAAATAGATATTGATGGTGAGTACATGTATCTATAAAGAAAAATTCATCACATTAATTTCATTTTGAATGGGGACATTATAATTACAAGGTATAAATATTTATTTTGTTATTTCTTATGAAAATTAGAGATAATAAAAATATGTTTAGTTATTTTGAAGTTTATATGATGGAGTTTTACAAACCTTCTTCCAGATCAAACTATTTGGACTACCCAAGTTGATTTTAACTATGTTAGAAGCTAGATGTTTAGTTCCTAATGGTAAATAAAAATAAATCAAATATGTTGGTTTCTGTTTGATTAAGGTGAATTGTTGGAAAATGAAGGTTAATTAGAATGCTTAATTAAAGAATTGGGTATCTGATAATGACAAAATCTATGATAAGTTTAACCTAGTGTACTATATTACCAGACCCAAAGACATAGTAGAACTTGGATTAGTGCCATATGATGTTGTTTTGTATTCCTAAAATGATTATGTTGAAGAATAAGTTGGATGAATAAAAAGAAGCTATATATGGGGAAGAAGGATCATTGCGTGTTTCTATTGAAGAGTTTAGTGACCTATATATAGGTAAGAGCCTTGATTTATCTTTTATAGTACCTATTCATCCTCTTTTTGTTTCTATTAGAGAGTCTATGCTGAGGGAATATAACAAGTCAAACGATATTGGGGGTTAGTAATGGATATTAGGTTGATAAATATTCTTCTGATCCACATAAGGATGTGGTGGTTCATTCATATTTCTCACAGTTCGATGCATATGGAGGTGATGAGGATAGAATTCCCACACTTATTAGTATGTTATTGAGACCTGTGGATATTTTAGTGATGAGTGGATCAGTATAACACCTTCTACTTTAGCTAGTCAGTATTCCAGTGATATAGGTGACCCAGATTCATATGCTACTGGAAGTCATGTTGAGCTAGCTAGCACTATAAGTGGTGGTGATGGAGTACCATCTAAGGAGTTGAAATCTACAATATTTTCTCAGCTTGGTTTGGATTATTCGTAGTCATAGGATGGTGATGATAGTTAGGGTAGTCCAATAGAGCATGGTGGACCGACCATCGCAGTTCATTAGAGATATCATAAGGGATCAATTCTAAAGAGGATAAATGTATAAGGGAATTTGGAATAATTTATATCTGGGACACCTTTTATGGAGACTAGACATGGGGATATTGTTTTACCTAGATAGAAGAGGACACCTCATACTCCCCTTTTTTCTCCCCCACATTCATAGTATGTGACTTTGGATGATTTTGATGCCTTTAGGGAATGTCTGTTGATAGAAATTTGTGGGATACTTATTCCATTATTATTTTAGGATACTAATCTCATTGGACAGGACACCAGGATGATATTAACTTTTGTTAGTTCTCATATCCATCATAGGATGTTCATAAAGATTGAAAAAATTGAATTGAGAATAAAATGTTAGTAGATAAGATATATTCCATTCAGATGCCAATATAGGATATGAGTGCCAACTTTACTAGGATGGAGGTCACTCTTTTGGATAGGTTTGATTCTATTTATACTCTTAAAGATTTATCTTCCAGAGGCCCACCTCCACCTCCAACCGCTCCTTCTATGGATGCTGACCTGAACTATTATATAGTCATGGTGGAGATTCATGCATTGACGGATGATATTTCTTCTTCTCACTAGGATGAGCTTCTGTAGATCGATTCACATAGTGATTATATTTACAAGTTGGTAAGAGAATGATTAAATTATACGAGGAGAAACATAGAGACTATGACTAAAGATATTAATAGTTATATCTCAAGGATATATACTATGTTTGAGTTTAATTCCAATTTCTTCTTATTGGATGGAAACTTAAGGATACATCCAGTGACTATAGACTTCATGGAGTAGGTTATTTAACTAAATCTCTTGGCCCCTATTCTCATGAATTTCATGGAAGAAAAAGGCAATTTGTTGAAATCTATGGTTAATGGTGATTGAGTGATCAATAAATTTGTAGAGATGATATAATCATTTTTTACACCACGAGGATAGTGGTGATAGATCCAATAACACCTTAGTCTATCATTCCACTAACTAGATCCATTTCTGCACCAACTTATGTCACTTTAGAGACTACATCTCTAGTTTTTCATCCTCTTAGACTTAATCCAATTGAAGCTGTATGGAAGCTTCTACCAGTTTCATTATCCACTTTCTTATGACCTCCATCACCACACTCATCTTCTAATTTTATTATTGGTAAAGAGAAGGATCTAGTGGATCCTTCTTCTATTCAAGCTATTGAGGATTCCTTAAAATATGATTATATTTTTATAGGGATTCTGATATTGATTCTTATTCGCTTTTGCGATGTAACATATTGATATATTTTTCTCTAATGATACTTCTTTTTATTAATTATCAAGTCTCATAATTTTTTTATTTATTATTCTTTTTGATAATCCCAAAAGGGGTGTATAAGTTTATGAAATTTTAGATCATAATTAGACGGAATATCACCCAACTATTTTTATTTTATTAATGGATAACTTTGTGCATCACATATGGACATGAAATGTTAAGAAGAATATTATGTATCTATATATTAAATATTAATGTTTTTATATACATGTTTTAAAATTCCCTAAATTTTTATCATAAAAAAGGGGGGAAATGTTGAGAAACTTCATATTTTAGTGATAAAAAATCACATTTGTTAGGATTCTAATAAATTAAATGTTTTATGGAAATAATCTATTTTCTATAAATGTATTGAATTATAGAATAGTGTTTATCTAACAGTAGTTATAATAAGAAACCACCAGTTAAGGTATGCTACCGTTCTATGATATCACTAGTTCAATATTGAATCAACTATGATCTACTATTAGGTTGTGCTACCATATAAGTGGGGATACCACCACTGTTATCTTATTAAAATAGTTATAATATAAATTCTACCATTTGTTCAATAGAGATATCATCAAGAACAGATACCATCACATAATACTTCCTCCAGACTAATCTACAATCAGATTGATCTACCACCAATCTTCAACCGTGATTATAAAACACTTCTACCATCAAACACTCCTACCATCAAGAGATTGTACTATCAGTTCAATGGTGATGCCGAAAAAATAGAGTTACCACTATGAAAATCTTCCACTAGAATAATATACTACCTGTAAATTCACAACGAGAGTGATACCATAGTTGTCTATAATTAATTTTAAAATAAATTCTTCAAATTATAGTTTAATAATTTAATGCGTTGCAGAACCATGTGAATTTAATAATGATTACTATTAAATAACTCCATGGATATCTTGATGATAAACCTAGACCTTTTCATATCTATTTATTTGTATTATAATACAGATTGTTCTAAAGTTATATTTCAGTGGATAATAGGACCTAGAGTGATATAAATTCAATATAACCTTCCGTATATGATAGAGATGTACCCATGTGACATATATAAACACACATGAACACAAAATAATATAATCTCACATGATGTAAAAAATGGAATAAGTGACAGATATGTTAGGAGGATTTTTAGACAATAAAAGAAGTATTTTTCCAAATTTCATGACCCCCAATTTTCACCACATATTCCCTAAAATCTAGTTAGTCTCTTTACAAAGAAGATTTAAAGGACTAAAAAACAACTACAACTATACAAATTAAGAAAAATTTCATTTATCATTCTCTAAAATCTTGATCATTCTATTTATTATTTACATTCAAGCAATGACTTAGTTTTAATCTATTTATTTTTAAAACATAGTCTCTGATTCTAAATAGATTAATGATTGAAAAAATCTCTTTATATTTTCTTACTCTATATTTCCCCGAATAATATTGGAAGAGGTCATGTCTAACTGGTTCATGTTTTATCCCATGTATAACTGGGGAAGCATCTTTTTTCCAGGAGAGCTTTGTGAGTTGTTTTTTGTAAAATACCATCCAGATTGTAGATCAGTTTATTTTTTAATAAATTACCTCAAAATGGGAAACTTTTAAGGGGAGGGAATTAAGTCATGGATTTAGATTGAACCACTTTTTAAATTCCTCTAGAATTTATTACTATTTTTATTTTAAAAAAACATGTTTTTAATTTTATAGTCGTAAAAGAAAAATTAACTCTAGTAGTTATCAAAAACTGTTTTTTTATAATATGTTTGATACTAGTAGATTAGTTTCAGAAGAAACAGTATATTAAAAATTATTTTAAATAATATGTGATCGAGCTTTAGGGAGGCCTTTGAAAAGATAAAATTATAAATTTCTACCATTTTTCAATAGAGAGATTTTATCAAATTGGGATATTTAGTTTTCAAGTAGTTTTTAAAATAGAAATTTTATTAGAAACCCAATTCACCCTCCATCTTGAGTTATCTACTCTAACAAAAAATAATAAAAATAAATAATAAAAAATAGAAAATAAATAATAAAATAAATAAAAAATTAAAAATTAATAATTAATATTTAAAAATATAAAATATTTAATAAAATAGAAAACCATCACCAAACATTGAAAACTATTGTCAAATTGTTCGTAGTGATTTTTTTAAAAGGTTAATAAAATAATTATAGATATTGGAATTCATGGTGGTTTATACCGCTACTAAATTCGAAAAAAAAACTATAAATATTATTTTTGGAATAATGATGGATAGAGATGCATTGAAATATTTCTTATATATAGAATGTTGAGGGAGAGAAAAAATATTTTTTGCAATTTATAAATAAATATATTAAAATTGATTTGTGTAAATTTGGTCAAATAAAAAGAATAATTTATGATAATAGGATTTGTTTATTTTTTTAATATAATAAAATATATATTTTACATGTTTATCTAAAAAGTAATAAGTATCTCAAATTTTCATTTCCATATAGAGGTATCTTAAAGAATCGACAAAACCACATAAAATTATATAAATAAAGAGTATGAAACCAAATTTGTCAGTTATATTATATAAAAGGGATAAAGAGTGTAGAATAATGATATCTTTATCATTTTAAATCTCTAGATATAGATTATAAATAGTTTTTATTTATAGTTTCTTATATTTATCTATTTTATTTTCATGTTCTTGTATCATCATTCCTATTAAATTCTAACCAGAGATTACTAAGATAGGGTTAAATGTGTTTTACTTAGTTTATTTTACTTAAATCACAAATATTTTTCATATTCCATTTAGAGAGTTATGAATGAGTTGTTTAAGTTCTAGGCCCGTGATTTCTGGCTGTTATTCTCATTTAATTTTTTTGTTTATTTTTGTACTTATACTTAAATGTTTTTCAATGTATGGATTATTAATTAAATGATAGGGTCAAGTAATCCAGGGTATGAGTGATGTATTATCATAACCATGTTTATAGGGTACCATAAATAAATTTAAATCTTGATAGGAAAATAACTCGATTGAGGATATTTTTGGTTGTGGGATCAAAGGGTTCACATGATCTCTTTAAAGAGACACACACTATTCATAAATAGATATCATATAACACCCTGTGTTTTCATGATTTTTATGAAATATATTAAATTTCATTTATGGATTATGTTATATGCAATACTAAATTAATATTACACTACAGACAACACTGACTTAGCTTGTGTTATATGAAACACTGAGTTTTAAGAAAACCATGATATATTATTACTGAAACCGTTACAACCAACCACTCAAACATAGTGATATTAATAGTAAAAATTAATTATAAAATATTATGTATAGTGGTTTTATATAAATAAAGCATAATTATAACAAAATACAAAATTTGCAATAATGTCCTCACAGGTTTCAAAAATACTATTTTTTAACAAAAAAATTTCTATGTATTTTTGTAAACAATAATAAAATTTATTTTTTACACTTTTAGAAGATTAATTTGATAAAACAAAACTTATTTCTGAATTTATAATGTCAAAATTATCAGAATGTAAATTTTTGAGATTTTTATGAGCAGTTTCATTTTTTGATTACTAGTGAAAAATACTGAATTATAATTAAAAACAATCTCGTAATTTAATTTATTTTTAAAGTAAGATTATATATTTAATTATTTTTAATGTATAATTATTTAAAATATATTTCGATTAATTAAAATTATTTCATTTTAATCATTTTCAGATTGATGTTAGATATAAAAACATTGTAAACTTTTGATCATTTTTGCTATAAAACACGCTTTCTTGTCACGCAAACAAGATAAATTTTAAATTAATTTTTATCACTTATATAAATGGAATTTATAAAATTATATTCCAAATTTGGAATCAAAATAATTTATAATGTCTAATAATTACAACTTACTTTTTTGCCAAAATTAATAGATAAAATAGTAAAAATATTTTATCGTGTTTAAGGTAAAAATTAATTTATTGGGGGGTTAAACTATAATGATAACAGTAAAATTACCTAAAAATTATCTTAATTTTATTTAATGTGTTTATTTCGACCTTTTCCTTAAATTTATCTTAAATGTGGAAATTTATTTCAAGTTTTCTTTGAATATGACCCATATAATATGTTATGTAATGAAAAAGACAAAAAAATATATTCTTTTTAATTTTAAAATCTCTAAGTATTTTTGATAGGGAAAAAATGTTAATTGATGTATAAGAATTACATTTTAATATAAATGAGTTATTTTGAACATAATAATTTATATTTTATTTTTATAGATGAAATAATTACATTAAATTCTTATGAAACGTCAACATAGTCATTATTTAGTTAACAATAATGTAAAATGAATAATGATAAAAATATTTTAATTAAATTGAAATAATTATTGTGTTAGATAATTATTTTATATGAATATATCATATTAATGTTTTTTGAAAACAATATATTAAAAAACTTATTATCATAGTGGAGAACCAAAATCATAAAAATAAAGAAACATAGAAGTTAAGAAATGATTTTTTTTAAAATTTGTGTTTAATTTTGTGGTCGATGTGTGGCTTGAAAAAATAATCCCTATAAAACAATAATTATCATATTTTTATCCACATATAGTTAAATTTACCACCCAATACTAAATAATTATCAGTATTTATAAAATTCCACTCCTCCTGAACCATAAAAGGGAACTCACTCTCACAACTTCATCACACCTCTAAATCCATTTGGCTCAAACAAGATCTATCCAAATCACTTCTCCACTACCATATCATTATAATATAAAACATATATTGTACATAAATAAATCCAATAATTGATTTAGTATAAACTTAATGAGGATACCTAAAGTAGAGGTGGCGTTCATCAGTCAGAGTTTTCATATTATTTAATCCTACACCCCTTCAATTATTAATAAATCATGATTATATGATGAAATAATTATATTACATATAATTATATTTTTTTATGTTAAGGGTTATTCCTATAAAACCACACACTTCCATAAAATTAGTTATGAAATTATCATTCATGTGTATGGAATACTACCATGTCACGAATCGAGGTCGTTTTTTTTCATTAAAACTTTTAAAGGTTGTGAATAATGAAGTATTTGTTTCTTATATAAGACATATATGATATTTATTATGTTATTATGATTTTTAATTAATATATAATACATACCTTCATGCTTTACATTTTTTTGGGAATACGATAACGTCGTTCTTGTGTATGACGAACTATCACCTCACGAAGTGATGTTACCCATTCATTCTTTGAATGGAATTTATTAAGGATGAGTTTAATATAAATATATGATATATATTAAATAAAAATTATTTTATAATTTTACAATATGTCAATTACTTTTCTTTCTTAAATTAAATGTGAAAATGAAAACACCGTTCATGTATACGTACAACATACCATCTCCATGAACGGTTTATTTTTTTTTCTATCACTAAATTTAATGGGTTACTATAAATACTTATATAAATAATATATATTATATTTATATAATAATTTAAATTTAGGGGATGATGAAACCATGATCTAAGTAAGAGGACCAAGAATAACATGTCAAAATATATATGAAAAACAAGGCAATTATTACCCGAAACATTACTTTAACATGAAATTGTAAATAAAAATGTAATAAAAAGTCATAAATAAATTAAATATGGTATTTTAAATATGAATATTGTTCTATAATGGATGTATAATAATATTATATTTATTATAATTCAGGTTTAACATGTGCAACAAAAGTCAAGACTACAGGTAAGGGGATTTCTAGTCTCACTTTTATTTTTGAGAGACTTCTGTCATATTCACCACTTATTTCATTTATATGGTGTATATACTTCCATATGAAATAATATATATTGAGTAAGAATAATTTAATTATTATTAATGATTCTATTTATTTTATTCTTTCATGGTTATTATGATTCAAATGTCACTCAAGCAGTAAGATATTTTTGCCTATATTTTACATCTTTGAAACATATGTAATGTTATGAAATATATTCTTTCACAAGGTGTATATACAACTATATATATATATTATATCACAATTTTTTTTATTAATGATATTTTATGTTTAATTTTTTTATTACTTCATGGGTCTTATGAATCAATGTTACAAAAGTGGTAAATATTTTATGTTACAATATCATTGTTAATCAAGATTTTTTATGAAAAAGTATCCAATGTTGAAATAATATGATTTAAATATCAATAATTCTCATTAATTTTCATATCCTCTGGTTATTCATGATATCTTAAAATAGTTTAACCATTTATCCAATCTTTGGTAATTAAGATAATTAAGGAAATGTTATTATCAAAATCTGACTTTATTTCTCTCTTCATAAAAGAATGTATCTTCTCCAATAACCAGATTTTATAAATATATATTCAAAAAAATTAAATTATTTATAAGATAATTTTTAAAGAAAAAGTATTTTCAAAATTTTTTATGTTTTGAAAAGTGTTTTATATTATCTTCAATGGTTTATTCATATGTTTCAAGTGTTATTTTCGAAGAAAAATAGTTTAAAAATGTTTTCGGTTTAATTTTCTAAAATGTTTTTCAATGATTATTTTATATGTTTCAAAGGTTTTTTTCAAGGAAAAGTATATCGATGGTTAATGTTATAAAAAGTTTTTTATATTATTTTCAAATTTTACTTTATAAGGTTCCAAAGTTAATTTTAATTAATAGGATTTAAAAAATGTTGTATTTTTAAAAAGTGTTTTAAATTATTTTCAAAGAATCCATTACAAGTTTTCAAGGTTATTTTTAATGTTTTTTTTCAATGTGTTTTATGTTTTAAAAATCATTTTTAACAACTAGAAGGATATTTTCCACAATAAATGTTTTAAATGATATTTTAAAATTACTTTATATCAAAGACGACAAATATTTGTGTTGCCTATTCTTTAATGTGGATATGATCCATGGATATTATTCATATTATTTCACTAAATGGTTTATGTTTTAATGGAATGATTTTTAAGAATACCACTTTTTTATGGGTTATTCTATGATGAAATTATTGTGAAACATATATCTTCTTCATAGGTTATGATATAATGAGATGTTTATGATACCTATTTCATTTAATGGGTTATTGTATGATTAATCATTATGATCTTGCAGAACACATAAATATGGGTTTCATTATGCGATGGGTGAGACCTATATCTACCTCTAATGTATTAGGTAAATATTTATATCTTATGAGATATAAAGGAAAATTAGTAGGAGTGAACTTAGTTAAGTAAGGGACTTTATCTAATATTATGGTTGTGGAAGTAAACATTTCCTACAATAATTATTTGCAAAGTGAACCCATTCCAATATAAAAATATAGAAATGATTTATATGAATATGTGTTTTCCAAAAATCCATGTCTATTAAAAATTGTATTCTCTCACAGATCATGTTATTTGATTATCTTTTGATTCCTGTCTTATAAAATATGAATCTTTATTACATGACTCCTGTATATGATTTTTGATATGTAGGGTATGGTTTTCAAATTCTTTTATCATGTTCCCATACACTCATGTTCATGTTATTCATATGTATCTCCCTTGTTTACACTTACTAAGCATCTAACTCATTATTTATTACGTTTACATTCCCTAGGTTATGAAGAGAGGTTTTATGTAGGGTATGTCTATGTAGAATACAGGATTGGGAGATCTTTGTGGATAAAATTGATGACATTTTGTTAGATTTGAATATTGTGTTCCTAGTTTATGAAGGAACTAAATTATTACGGTCCTAAGATGTGTGATTGTGTAATGAAATGAATATTCATATAAAAATATGTAATAACCATGTATGATAATCTTAGGTTTTTATAGTTGGTATCAAAGGAAATGTTTAGTCAACCTTTGTAAACTAGGATGAGAAAAAATCAGTGAGATCCCTAAGAATATTTCAAAGGATATGTTTTGGGATGTCATTAAGGATAAGTCTAAGGATGATTTAAAGTAGAGGAAATTGTCCTAGAATTTTGGTAAAAGAAAAAGATAGTTGTTTCTATGAAATTATACCCATGTATGGATACTACAAGTGGATTTGTTTTTGGTACAAATTTACCTAGGGTTAAAATATTTGAAAGAACCATATTGATAAAGACTCGACCAAAAAACCATTGCACAATAATGGTCCTTTCTGTACAATTGGTTTGGAAATCCTCGAGGATATTATTTATAAATTCACAAACTCTGTATGTACCATCAATAATTATTTAAATATATGATGACTATAAATGACCAAAGTTATCATAGATTAAATAAGGTGACATGATTTAGACATCCTACAAGTAAATCTTTATTATTGTGTGGTTATACACTATGATTACTATTGATCACACAATGATTTTTTGTTTTATTCAATGGAATGAACTAGAAATAACTGAGTTAACACTGAATGTGATGGAAAATTTACCAATGAGAACCAAATGAGAAGATTACTAGAGTGAAGGATGTTGTGATTAAGATTAATCAGTTTTCACAGAACATGTTTAATATCATGTAACTTAACAAACTATCATATTCAACAGAAAAGAGAATAAAAGTGTTCACTAATATTTCAGGCAGTAGAGGCCATGGAGAAAAGAATATTCAGTTTCGTATGTGTCGATAATGTTGGAAGAAACACCTAAGTGGATGTATTAGAAGAATAAGAATATGTTTAGACTGTGAAAAACAAGGACACAAATCAACTAATTGTAATGGAAAAATTAAAACTTAGGTTAATGCAAGGGATAAGAATAATGTTCTCCCTAATATATAACAGAATGATGAATTATATAAGTGTGGAAAGTATTGGAATTTTTAAAATCGATGTCCTAAGGGGAAGCCCGTGAAGAGAATCATCATGGTGGTATGTGTAATGGTTACAATAATGATAATGAAGAGACAATGAATGAAATGTGAAATGAAGGAGGTATTAGGGAATAAGACGAGTAATCATAGTTAATGGATGATGTATGAGGTGAGATAATTGAAATATTTAGGTATTTGGATTCAAGAATTATGAAATATATAAGTATTTTTTAGTATATATTTATTTTTTAAGTATTTGAAAGTATATATTCAATGTCTATGATGGAACAGACAAGAGATTTTATAAAAAAGTGGTATTTTATGATTAGGGGAAGATAACCCTTAACATGTTCCTAAGGATTAGAAAATGATGATTGATATGGATAAAGTAAATTGGACAGTATTTATGACCACAGATCTGATAAAGTATTTGATGAAAAAGTGGTTTATGTTATTATTTATGAAGTTTACTGCATTTTTAGATTTAGGGAATATATCCAATAATTTGTGTTCTATGTAATGAATGAAGAATCATCTATGTTTTAAATATATTTTTATGATAATTTTGGTTATTACCATGTTTCAATAAATTACATGATAAAGTTATTCATTTTTTTGGTATGTGAAAATCAAGAGATACTTTATGATATATAGGAGGATAAATGTTAACCTGACCTTATTTATAAAGTTTTGGATTTTCACCATTCAAAAGTTTTAAACGGATATCCATTTAGGAAATTGTTCAAGGGGTTTTATAGATTAATGTATAATATCTTCATATCAAGATCTATGCATATTGGATAACTTGTTCTAACCATTTTGTTTCGATGATAAATAAATAGAGATGAAACTAATCTTCATTCTATATATAAATATTATGATCTGTTAGTGATTAAAGAATAATTATTTCCACATTCATTTCTTAGAGTAATATATGATGTGGATGTTGATCTAGTCACAAACAAAGGGTGAGATTGTTCTTATGTAATGGAATTAAATCAAGTATGTGTACCTTATCTTAAAAAAAGTATTAAAATTTTGTAAAATATTATTAGAATATTTTCCCCTTATTATCATCATTTTGTATGAAATCAATGAACCTTTTCAAGCCTCTTCAATTTATGGATTTTTGATAATTATCTTTCTCTTGACCATGCTCTCTATCACTCTCCATAAGTATTTTGGTGTTCATTTTCTATTCAATGTTCATATTTCCACTTCCCACGTATTTTATCATGTTTCTAAACCTTGTATGTTTTATTCTAAATGACCTTTTGACATCCCTTTCTGTTTTCAAGAGGATATATTATTAATACTTTTTATGATGTGGGTTTCTGTAAAAGAAACTTTCATATATTAAACATTTGATGACCGAGATAAATTTTGGAGATGAAATTCAATTTAAAGGGGTTAAAATGCAACACTACGAGTTTCAATTATTTATTTTTTCTTTGAATTTTTTAAATTTATTTTATGTCTTGTGCTACACAAAACACCTGGATAATATTGTGCTACACTCAACACTGTCTTAGCTTGTGTTACATGAAACACTAAGTTTTATCAAAACCATGATATATTATTAATGCAACCGTTATAACCTAGATATTGAAAATATAGATTTGAAAATTAATAAATAATTTTTAAATAGTATATTTAGTGGTTTTATATAAATAAATTATATTTATAAAAAATAAAAAGTTTTCGGTAAAGTATATATATGTTTCAAAAGTACTATTCTCAAAAAAAATAATTTTATAAGTCTTTTTTTGTGAATAATAATAAAATTATTTTTAAAAATTTTATAAAATTAAATTGATAAAATAAAATTTATTTTTTTACAAATAGTTTTAAAATTATCTTATGGTGAAATTTTTGGATTTTTCTTAAAAGTTTCATTTTTTGATGAATAGTGAAAAAATATTGAAATTTAATTGAAAATGCATTTTCATTTTATTTTTTTCCAAAGTAAAATTATATTTTAAATTGGTTTAGAATTTAAATTAGTTATATAATAAATCTATTAATCCAATTTTTTTCATTTTAATCATTTTCATGTTGAATTGTTATAAAAAAAACTACAATGTATTGATAATTTTTTTTAATAAAAATCCACTTTCTTGTCACGTATATGAGATTAATTTTAAATTAATATTTTTCAATTATATAAATGGAATTTCAAAAAATTTATTCTATATTATAAATAATCATAATTTATTATTTCTATAATGGAAAATATTTTTTTTGACCATAATGAATAAAAAAATTAATAAACATTATTTGTCGCGGGTAAGGTAAAAATTTATTTAGCATGGGGTTAAACTAGAATTATAAGGGTTAAAATAACATAAAATATTATCTTAAATTTATTTAATGATTTTTTTAGACCTTTTCCATGCAACAATCAGAAATATGGAAGTTTATTTCCACATTCTTTTGAATATGACCAATTTAATAAGTTGTGTAAAGAAAAAGACAAAAAAGATAGTTTTCTTACATTTAATATCTATAAAGATTTAGAACATGGAAAAAAAATATATATTCTATTATAAAAATAATTTTTAATGATAAATGATTTTTCATCATAATATTTTATTTGTAATTTTACGATATTAAATAATTACATTAAATGGTTACAAAACACTTACAAAATAATTATTTAGTTACCAGTAAAATAAAATAAATGACACTAAAAATATTAAAAGTGAAGTAAATTGAAAAAAACATTGGGTTGATTTTTTTAGATGAATATATCATGATAAAAAAGTGTTAAAAAATATATTAAAATTATATCATTGTATTGATATTTGTGTATTTGAAATTAAATGAAGGCCTTCAGGCCTTGTAAGGGTTCCACCTTATCCCTTGAAAGGTGGATTATCAAAAATAAAATAAAAAATGAAGGCCTTTGGGCTATTCCGACCAAAATGAAATGAATAATTTGAAAATTGACATTAATGTTATTGTATAATAAATGATATATTTTGATGATTTAAAATTACTAAAAATATTATATTCTAACAATATATTTTTTAATATTAATAAATATAAATTATTTTCTATTTGTGGGCCAATTGTTCTATTATAATTACTATTAAATATTAAAAACTCTTTTAACATGATTAAAGTTAAAGAGTTGTTTTTTCACGTTACATACGCTTATATTAAATTTAATTTCCAACACACATAGGATTTATATTTCATAAATTATATATCATTTATATAATTATTGGTTAAAAATTATCTAATAATTATCACTCTAATTTATTCTTAAAGGACAAACTACCTAGGTTACAGAACTAGTTACCCTAGTGAAAAACCAAAACCGTAAAAATAAGGAAACAAAGAAGTCATGGAATAAAATGTTTAAAACACTAATATAATTGCGTGTATGAGGTATATATCCACCATATAATCCCTATAGACATTTAAATATTAGTTTTGGAGACACTTTAGGTAATATTGACTTCTGAATAGTGAATACTTTTGATTATTTATAAGAATTCCATTCCTCCTCAACTATACAAGGGAACTTACTCCCCACATTTCTTAACACCTCGCAAGCAATTTGGATCAACCATGATGAAACCAAATTAATTACCACCTCAAACTACCTCATACGTTATGAATTACTATTGACATAAATCAATCAAAGAAAGTATTTAGTTATAACCTAAGGAGGATACTTGAAGAAGAGGTAAAATTCGTCAATGATTGCTCCAAATTTATTTCTTCTTCCACCCAATTAAATTGTTATTATACCATGAATAATTAATAAAATAACTATATTTCATATAATGAGATGTTTATATGTTAAGGTTATAACCAAAAATCGAACACAGTTCTATTAAATGGGTTATGAAATCATCACTCGTGTGTACGACAAACTACAACCTTGTGAAAAAATGTCATTCGTTTTACATTACTACCTTCCAAATTCAGAAATACTGATGTATTTATATTTTATATATTTTATATATGATTATATAATGATTCTATAATTTTTATATCAAAAATAACTTCTTGATTTACATTTTTTAGGATTATGATAACATCGTTTATGTGTAAGGAGGACTACCGCCTAGTGAAACAATGTGATTCATTAAAGATTAAAATGGAATGTATTAAGGTTGAGTTTAATTAAAATGTGAAATATATATTACATAAAAATGATTCTATAATTTTAATATATATCATTTAAATTAATTTCATTAAATCCAAAAAAATGTAAATAATGTTTATGCATACGTAAAATCTACCATCTCCATAAATAGTTTATTTCATTTTCTAGAATTAAATTTTATCGTTTACTCTAAATACTTATATAAGGAATATATATGATATTTATATCATTTTTTAAATTATTTATATGATTAAATTATGATATATTTAAGTCGAACAAGAATAAAAATCCAAAATATATATGAAAAAACAAAGCGATTATTACCCAAAACACGACTTTAGCACAGAACCGCTAATAAAAAGTTAATAAACGGCCATATGAAAATAATATATGGTATGATATATATGAATATGGTTCTTTAATTGATTTTTAATAAAAATATATTTATTATAGAGCTGTTTGAATGTGTACGACGAAATTCCAGACTTATGGTAAGGGGATATCTAATCTCACTTTTATTTTTGAGATACTTATGCCATATTCACCACTCATTTATTTTGTGTGGTGTATATACTACCATATGAAAAGATATATCATGAATATAACTCATTTAATTGTAATTTATATTTCCATTTATGTTATTATTTAATGGGTTTTACTATTCAAAAGTTACTCAAGGAGTAGGGGATTTTTGTCTCAATTTTCATTCTTCGAGACAAACTTTATGTTATGAACCTATATTATTTAACAAAGTTTATATACATCCAGTTTGACATTTAATATAATGAGTTTATTAATACTTGTGATATTTTATGTTTCATTAAATTGTATTCCTTTACATGGATTATGAATCAATGATACAAAAGTGGTACAACTTTTATGTTACAATATAATTGTCTATTAGGATTATTAAGGATTAAGTATCCAATGTTGAACTATCCTGATATAACTCTATAGAATTATCCGTAATTTTCTTATCCGTTGGTTATTTATGATATATTTTTGATATTCTTCCATTGTTTCATTATATTTTTACTTTGTATAATTAATCATTTTTTAAAGAAAATACGACATTATTTCTGTCCTTATTTGGGAATCTATTTTATTCAAAAACCATATTTTCTAAAAATGTTTCAAAAATATTTTTAAATGATATTTTATGATAATTTTCAATGAAAAAAATATTTTTAATGTTTTTTATGTTAAAATTTTTTAAATGATTTTCAAACATTACTTTTTTATGTTTAGAAGTTTATTTTAAATGAAAATGATTTCAAACATGGTTTATATTTAAAAAGTGTTGTAGATTATTTTTGAAGATTCATTTTTAGGTTTCAAAGTTTATTTTTAACTAAAAGTATTTTGAGAATCTTTTTATATTTTAAAATGGTTTTTAAATAATTTTAATAGATTCCTTTATAAGTTTCATATTTTTTTCCAAAAAAAAATTGAAACTTTTTTATGTTTAAAAAGTTTTTTAAATGATTTTTACTATTCCTTTATATGTTTCAAATTTTATTTAAAAAAAATTATTTAAAAAATATTTGGTATCTAAAAATTGTTTCAAATTATTTTCAAATCCTCTTTTATATGTTTAATATTTTATTTTTAATTAATATTTTCAATGTCATTTATTTATTAAAAATATTTTTTCAAATTGGAAAGGATATTTTCCCAAAGAAATGTTCTAAATGAGCTTTCAAAAAGTGTTACATGTATGATGGCATATATTAGTGTTTCCTAAGCCTTAATGGGGATACGATCCAAGGATACCATTCAGATAATTTCAATGAATGGGTTTTGTTTTTATGGAATGATGTTTTTGAAACTAGAGTGTTTTCATAGGTTATTAAATAATGAAATAATTGTAAAACCTATCTATTTTCCATAGGTTCTGATATAAAGAAATTTTTATGGTACCAGTTTAATTTCATGGGTTGTGATATTATTAATGTTTATGATATTTTGGAATAAATAAATATTTTTTTCATTATGTGATTGGTGGGGCCTATATCTTCCTATAATGCATTGTGTATAGATTTATATCTCAGGACACATACATGGTTATAAAGAAGAGTGAACTCGATTGAGCAAGGTACTTTGTCCACTATGATGGTCTTAGGAGTGAACCTTGACTACTATAATGGTTTGGGGAGTAAAAATAATATAATATTATAGCCTTAGATACGATCCTTTACTTATATATAAATGATAATCTACTCCTATGTGTACCCAAAAAATCCATGTCTTATATAAAAGGAAGCATAATAAAGGGTGATCTCATATTCTTAGCAAGGGTAAAAAGGGAGATATCAATAATCACTCAAGTATAACATGGAAATAAGTGTATGACAACATGAAGATAACATTTGAAAATCAAAACATTCATATCATAAATAATAATCCTAATTCATGGAATTTTTTTTGCACTTCTAAAGACATGAATCATAAATGAATCAAAGAACATAATCCATGGTAGAGTGACATTGGTCTCATGTATGTAATTTTTTTATCCACATATTCATACGAAATTATTTGCTTAGTTGTTAAAGCTCATTTACAAGAATATAATAGTTGATTGGGTTCACTCCACAAACCATCATAATAGTAAATTTTCACTCCCAATAATATTATAGTGGTTTGGTTTCACTATCCCAAACATCAATGAAGTCATGGTTCACTGCCATAACTATCTTAGTAGAAAAGTACTTTACTGAACTGGGTAGACTCCCCATTCCAATACTATTTAACTCATGAGATATCAATATTTACCTAGTGATTTGAAGGGTGATATAGCCACCACCTTTAACATAATTAAAACCACAAATTTTTGTTCTATAAGATGATAAAAAATTCATCATATCATAACCCGTGAAAAAAATTGGTTTCATAAACATTTCATCATTGCATAACCCGTAGAAATGGAAAATGTTTTGTAAAATTTTCATCATTTCATCATAGTATAACCCAAGAAAAAGTAATGGGTTTAATAAAAATATTTTAAACATAAATATAACACATCTAGAAAAAGAATAAGTAATTTTAAATCAATTAATATCACCATAAAAGATTTATTAATATCAAAGGATGTTGTCTTAGATATAAAAGGATTGTGAAGATCATTTGGAACATTTATTGATAAAAATTAACATTTCACTTTGAATTAGTTTTTTTTAAAACATAAATTTTTTCCAAATATTAAGGAAAATATTATCTTTGAAAATTAATTTAGAAAATTGTAATGAAGGCTTCAAATAATAGATCAGTCGTGATGGTGGGAAAACTTTTTCATTCGGTTTACACTAAAATAGAACATTTCATTCAATATTTTGAAAAAACAACGTCCAGAAGTGACTCATTCAGAAACAAAAAAAGAGATTCTTTTTATTTTATTAAAAAAATTATCATTGTTAATAATGACCCTAGAAAATAATATGAGATTTTTTAAATCCTTATTTAATTTTTTAGATATTTGGATATGTAATAAAAATGGTTTTTATTGAAGAGAGAAATAAATGAAATTTTCCTCAAAACATAATTTTTTAAATCTTGATTACTTTAGAAGTGGAAATTAAAAATAAAACATGTATTCTCAAGAGATAACCATATTATAATATAATTCATAAGTATATTGGTAGGTACATCATAAGATTTAAGTATCAAAAATATAATCATAAATAATCCCAATAAAAAATGAGATTTTAACATAAAACCTTTACCAATTTGGTAAATTTTAAATCATAATCCACATGAAATAAATAACCTTTGATGGATATATATATCTGATAATTATAATTATAATTATCACAACCCGTCCCCTGGGACCCGTGCCATGACTACCCCTAGCCCACCTTCCACAGGCCAGGGGCCAGAGACTAGCACCGAAATACGTATTCCTTAAACCGAGAAGGCATTGCCTTTATATCCTATAAACACACTCAACCAAGAACACAACAATATACGAACACAAGTAAACTGTATATAAAAGAGTGTTGAAAGTAAGTAAAAAGGGGATAGAATACAAGGCCAACTGGAAAGTAAAAGAAAACTGAAAGGTACAAGTAAACCGAAACACCTCCTGTGAACACCCGCCAAGGATCCTACCTGAATGGTAGGTATAGCTCTCAAATGGCCGTCTCTGCGGTATGCCTCGTCTAATTTCCAACACCAAACTACCTCCAATCCTGGTACTCTTGTCCTCAATCAGTATTGTCCCTCATCTGCACCAAACACAACAAGGTGTGGCCATAGCCCGTATAGGGGTGAGTATGACAATACTCAGTAGGGACCCTGAGACACTCAAGGTCTCACAAAATCAAAAAAGGATAAACCACAAAGCATAAAATCAACTGAAAATCTTACTTAGGTAATGTCAATACATATACCTAAGTTATCATGTATACCCATCTCAACCATGAGGAAACATTGGGTCTAACCCAAAATCCCAAAGATAAACTATTCCACAAAGGCAGGAATACCTCGAAGGTAAGTACCACATAGGTACGCCACACAGAAGAATACCACAAGGGTATCACCACAAAGATAAGGACTCAACTCATACCAGGTATAACATAGGTATAGTAGTAGAGATGATTATATTTAATTACCGAATCATCTTACTCTTCTAAGAGGAAGACCCATGAAGGATCCCAAATTTGCAGACCCAAATAAGATCTTAGTACATCGTCAGACCCACACATGATCCTAGTACACTGTCAAACCCACACATGATCCTAGTTCAATGTTAGTCCATCTTCATACCCACACAGGATACTAATACAATGTCAGTACATCATGATACCCATACAAGATTCTAGTACATCTTTTGTACATCGTCCGACCCACACAGGATCCTAGTACATCGTCAGTATGTCGTAAAACCCACACAATATCTTAGTACATCATCGGTACATCATCATACCCATATAGGATCCTAGTACATCGTCAGTACATCGTCAGACCCACACATGATCCTAGTACATTATTCGTAATTTTTCAGACCCACACAAAATCCAAGTACATCTTCAATACATCATCAGACCCACACAGGATCCTAGTACATCATCAGTACATCGTCAAACCCACACATGATCCTAGTACACCATTAGTACATCGCCTGACCCACAGAGGATCCTAGTACATCGTCAGTACATCGTTAGACCCACACAAGATCCTAGTACATCGTCAGTACATCGTTAGACCCACACAGGATCCTATAACATCGTTAGTACATCTTTAGAACCACACAGGATCCTAGTACATCTTCAGTACATCGTCAAATCCAGCTACAGGGTACCCACACTAATCTTGCTCATCTCTAGGAGAGTCCGCTCCTCAAGCTACCAGTCGATAATTCAACTGCCACGAGGTCCCATGAAGATGTATTACAAAGGACCTCCATGTAATAGGGGTATCAACACAACAGACGATGCATCAATCAGATGCCTGGTCTGTAAGTTATTAGCTTTTTAGTTCTAAGGGTCCGGTTGGATTCGTGCTCGATCCAACCCAACCATACCCCAACTTGATCCAAATCTTATGTGGGGTATACCAAAAGGACCGTATCACTTCAAGGTTTCTTATGCCGCATATGGTTCTTCAAACGGATGTCTGGTGCCAATGTTATGACCGAAAGAACGTATAGGGTCGACACTGGTCCGGGTCTGGTCCGACCCGGCCTTGGCCGAACCGACCCGGCCCGCTGGGTATGGCCCGACCTAGAGGCCAGCGGTGCGGGGTGACCGTGGTGTGGTGGTCCGCCGCGGCTATCCGGATGACCAGCTTTCTTGTCTCCGCAGCTCGGTCACGCGCCGCTCGTTCACTAGTGGCCGGCTCGGCCGACCGTCCTCCCTTCTTCGCCGCGACACAAGTCGTGATCCCTTGTTCCCTGAGCAGCATGGACGTGCGTCGCCGCACCCATCATGCGGCTGGCCTTCGGATTCCATCTTCTTTTGTTGCATAGATTTAATAAAAAACAACAAGGGATTGAAAAGAGGTCGGGTCATGTTCGTTTGGCCCGCACCCTCCACGTTTGGGCAGTAGTAAGCGATTCACAACTTTTGAGTCATGAAGAACATTAAGAATAGGTAAGGGAGGTATTTAAAACATCAAACCCTGCCTCGAATGTTTTTTGTTGTCTTGCGAGATGAAAACAGTGAAGCAGAAGAAGGTGCCAATGTTTGTTTCTTCTGCAATCACGCTTCCGAAGTTGGCTGGTGCATCGTCCTCTTTCTTGATTCCGAAGAAAGTTCTTCGATGGAATTATTCGTTTTGAGGAAAAGTTCATTATTGGAGATGTTGGATTTCTCCAAATCTTTATCCCAATTCTCCACACTTCACCAACTAATTTTCAAAATAAAATAGGTTCCAATAAAAATTAAATTATATAGATTAATTTATGTTGACAGATTTAATTAATTTTAGTTGTCACCATCAATTAAATGGTGAGTTAAAAGGTATTTCTCTCATTAAAGAGGGTTCGGGTGGTCCCTGCCTTTAATTTCAATGTGGGGGTTTTAGTTAAGGTGGTCCCCACCTCTTTAACATCAATGTGGGAGGTTTTATTTGAAATAAAATAAAAGTTTATTTTATTTTATTTTTAATTTCCATGAAAAACACAAAATCTATCTTTCACCCTCAACCTACTACGATCGAGGTGAATGTCTCCTTAATTGAATACTGGAACTTTGAGTTCAACGGTTCCCTCAGATATCAATTTTGAACATCGGTTTAAAAGTTACAAAAACTCGGACATACATTTATTGTATGTACATGAAAAATAGTTCATAAATTCATTTCGGGCACACCGGGTCTCAGAATCACACGCCGTAAATTTTTGCAGAGTAGTAAAATTCCCATATAATTAAAAACAATTACATGGAAATTTTGGGTTTTTACATTCTCCCCACCTTATGGATTTGCATCTCAAAAAACTACATCACTAAACTAGGATAACAAGTGAGGGTACTAAGAATGAATCTGAGCCACCCATTCCCATGTGCTCTCTTGGAGGATCCCATGCTGCCAATGAAAGCGCATCAGAGGTATCGAATGCCCATGAAGGACCCACTTCTGTTGATCATCAATATCTACTGGGACCTCCATAAAGGTCTCCCCATCATCGACGTCTAGCTCTTCGTGGTCGATGATGTGAGAAGGGTCAGGCACGTATCTCCTTAGCCGTGATACGTGGAAGACGTCATGCACTCGGTGCAACTGAGGGGGAAGTGCTAGGTGGTAATCCACCTCGCCAACTCTACTAAGGACCTGGAAGCGTCTAATGAACCTCGGAGATAACTTTTCATCCTGGAAAAATCTCTGCAAACCTCGTCGAGGTGATACCTATAGAAAGACGTGGTTCCCATCCTTGAACTCCAAAAGTCTCCATCTCCTGTCAGCAGAGGACTTCGGCCTTCTCTGTTCAGTCTTCATTTTCTCTGGGATGATCTGCACTTTCTCTGTGGTAGCCCGTACCATCTCTGGTCCCACGAGTGTTGACTCCCCTGGGTTAGTCCAGCACAAAGGTGATCTGCAAGGTCGCCCGTGCAACACCTCAAAAGGTGTCATCCCAATGGTGGAGTGATATCTATTGTTGTATGAAAACTCCACAAAGGTAAGTGATCCTACTAGTTACGACCAAAGTCAATTACACAAGCACGCATCATGTCTTCAAGGGTCTGAATGGTCCGCTCAGTCTCGCCATCCGTCTGAGGATGGAAGGCGGTGCTCAAATGAAGTTGCATCCCGAATGCCTCCTGGAACCCCTTCCATAGCCGGGAAGTAAAACGTGTATCACGATCGGAGACAATCAATGAGGTTAATCCATATATCCGCACAATCTCCTTCAAATAGAGGCGTCCCAATCACTCTATCGAACACTTCTCTTTGATCGGTAGGAAGTGGACTGACTTGGTGAGTCAGTCGACTATCACCATGATAGAGTCATGACCTCTAGATGTACATGGAGGTCATGTCATGAAGATCATGGATATACCATCCCACTACCACTCTAGGACCTCTAAAGGATGAACCAAGTCCACTGGTACCTGATTCTCCACCTTCACTTTCTGATAACTGAGGCACCAAGAGACAAACTCTACTACTACATTATTCATTCCCGACCACCAGTGTTGTCTTCAGTGATCTTGGAATATATTCACTACTCTTGGTTGTACCAAAAGAGGGGATGTCTGGAACTCCCTAATCACTTACTCCTAAAGTGACACTGGTACCATGGTACGTCCCTTGAAGAGAATTACGTACTCCCCACCTTCAAAAAATCCATCAGGTTCTTATCTTATGGATATCATAGTACGTCAAGCCTCATAGTTAGTATCCCCAAAATGTGACTCCCTGAGTCGCTGAAGGAGTGGGGGAGTGATTGTAAGAGACTGAAGAAAAGCTACTCCATCTAGATCCACAAAGGATATCTGCAGAGCGGCCAACTACTCTGTCACCTCACCTAGCAGCTGTATACCAGATCTTCTACTGAGTGCACCTGCTACAACGTTACCCTTCCCAGGAGTATAGACTATCTCGAAGTCATAGTCATTGAGGAGCGCAAGCCAATTTTGTTGTCTCAGGTTCAGGTCCATATATGAGAAGATATACCTATGACTCTTGTGATCCGAGTAGACTGTAAAATGCTCACCCATCAAGTAATGTTTCCACATCTTCAAGACAAAGACCACTCCTACTAACTCTAGGTCATGGGTAGCATAGTTCTGTTCATGCTGTCTCAGTTGTCGAGAAGCATATGTGATCATTGTTCTCTCTTGCGTCAGGACACATCTGAGCTCATTCTCTGATGTGTTTTAGTAGACTATGAATCCTACACCATCCTATGGAAGCCTCAAGATGGGGTTACTAGTCATCCTCTGCCTCATCTCCTGAAAACTCAGCTGAAATTTCTCTGACCACATGAAGGGTTTCCCCTTATTCATCAACACGAATAAAGGTGATGCAACTCTGGAGAAATCTTGCACAAACCTCCAGTAGTATCCAGCCAAACCCAGGAAACTCTGTACCTCCGTCACACTCCTGGGTGGCTTCCAAGAAAGTACAACCTCAAACTTCGTTGGACCCACTGCAACTCCATCCTTTGAGATGACATGTCCTAGAAAGTGAACCTCTTGGATCTGGGACTGGCAGTTCGAGAGCTTTCCATAAAGATGGGGATCTAAGAGTGTGTCCAACACTACCTATAAGTGATAGGAATTCTCCTCCTCAATAGTTGAGTAGATCAAAATTTCATCGATGAAGACTACTACAAAGTGATCAAGGTATGGTTGGAAGATCCTGTTGATGAGTCCCATGAAAACTATTGGGGTGTTTGTCACGCTGAAAGGCATAACAAAGAACTCTTAATGGCCATACCGACATTTGAATTCTATATTTTTCACATCCTCATATCACACTCTGAGCTGGTGATAGCCTGGTCTGAGTTCTATCTTTGAGAACCATCTTGGCCCCTTCAACTGATCAAATATGCCATCTATCCTCTCGAGTGGGTACTAGTTCTTCATGGTCACCAGGTTAAGGTTCTAAGAGTCAACACAAAGCCTCAAGCTCCCATCCACCTTCTTGGCAAACAAAATCGGGGCTGCCCAAGGAGAAACACTTGGCTGAATGAACCATTTACCCTGTAAGTCTTGCAGCTATACCTGCATCTCCCGAAGCTCCGCGGGAGCCATCCAATACACAGGTGTGGATGTCGGTTTCATCCCGGGGTACAAGTCAATGTAAAATTCCACCTATCTTCCAGGAGTTATAACTAGAACATAATCAGGGAAAAAATTCATGTATAGGTACACCACTATAGGATAGCTCGGACTCTCCACATCAACCGCTCTGAGGGTAAGGATAGCCAACTGATGAGTGATCAGCTGTACTCTCCTCCGAGTAAGTCCATCTTGTGCTGCAAAGGCTCCCTTCACACCGATGAAGGTAAAACTGGTCCCATCCATGCAGACACACCGCACTTTGAGCCTAATACAGTCAATCTGAGCAAGGAATATAGATAACCAGTCCATACCCAAGATGAAACCATAAGACCTCGACGCCGCTACTAAGAGATCCCAGTCGAAGCTCTCGCCTCCTAGAGTAATCTTACACTACCGGAACCAGTGCGTAATCATCAAATCTTCTCCAGTAAGAGTCTCTAGCCATAAGGATCAAGCCAACGGCTCCATTGTAATCTCCAAGTTTCAAACGAGGGCAGTGGAAATAAAAGAAAGATTGGAACCTGTGTCTATAAGTTCTGCAACTAAGGTAGAGTAGACCCAGATCATACCTCATATCATCTCTGGAGCGCCATGGTTATAAGCCTCAATTTCTTGTAGCTGATATCACCCCTATCCACCTACTCCCTATGATCCGGGGGTGTTGGGGACCACCTGGTGGTTGTGGCGGTAACATCTCGAATCATCACCCACTGTCGGTAGCACGACCAGCTCTTCTACCACATCCGCCTGCTCCCTGTGGACCTCCATGGTCAACCCTCTGTCTCTGCTTGGGTGGTCCTTTGAGCATCTGCTGATTTTTTGGACGACAGGTCAGACAGTAACGAGCCATGTGACCCTTCTCGCTACATGTGAAACAATGCATGTTCCTTGCATGACTGACTCTATCTTCGGTGCCATGCACAACCGATCCTGAGTCATGCAGTCGTCCACCTATAGGTATGGTCTTCTTGGACCTCTGTGACGTCTGTCTGCTACCAGTTACAGAAGACTTTGGTATGTTCTATCTGGTGGTGGGTCTCACTACTGGTGACTACTCTGTAAGAAAAATCACGACTAAGTGGTCTCTCTCTAACACCCCCTTCTGCGTCGGGATGCTGAGAGAAATCATCGAAGCACATATCTCCCTCTTGAGTCCCTACTCAAAGGTCTACGAGCTATATAATGGGCCCCACGCCATAACAATGGAGTAGAATGAGAGGTCGGTGAACCTCGTTGAGTACTGAGCCACAATCATGCTAACCTAATGTAGATGAATAAACTCTTGTATGCTTACTATGAAATGAGTCACTGGGAAAAACTCTGCCCAAAACAATCTCTCGAAGTCTGCCCAGAGGAGCTTCACCTCATGATGAACCTGGAGCATCAAAATCCACCATCTGCCAGCTGCTGCCTATAGAAGACTGGCGAAAAGATCACCATGAGATAATCTGGTGTCCCTACTAGTCGAAAGTCTCTTACCACAGCCTCCTGCCAATCCTCACCTTCCTGTGGGTCTATCTCTCTCCTGAACCCAGGTGGCCTCTGGCACCGGAACTTGTACAACGTTCTCAATTGGTACGAACCCTCTACTGCTGGGGCTGGTGGAATCGGTGGCCAATTGGGTAATGGTACAGCTGGTACCTCTGCTGGTGCCTCTATTAGAAGAAGTCCATTCACCAAGGCCTTGTCGCTTAGTGGGATATCAGTGCGTACTATACCCGGAACCCTAGTTGGCTGTTTGCGTGGAGGCATCCTGAAAAAAAACAGGTTCTCCACGGTCAATAAGGTACACCTAGTGATATGAATCAAAGAGATCACAAAACAAACTGTTGAAAAACACACACGCAATTAGTGTTTTTGTGAACTATGTCAGAAATCAGAAATCAGGGTCCTGGTGCAGGGATACGTCAACCACCGCACCAAAAATGAATTCCCTAAACTCATAACCTCACTCATAACACTTAACAACATTACCGTTAAAAAGATAAGAGTCATATGTTCTATGGTATAACTGACCCCTTTGATACCAATTTTTTGTGAATCATCCCCCGGGACTTGTTCCGTGACTACCCCAATCCCGCCTTCCATAGGCCAGGGGCTAGGGACTAACACCGAAAGGCGTATTCCCTAAAACTGGTAGGTAACTGCCTTTATAACCTGTAAACACACTCAACCAAGCACAGAACAAGATATGAACACAAGTAAACTGCATAGAAAAAGAGTGATGAAAGTAAGTAAAAGGGGCTAGAATACAAGGCCAACTAGAAAGTACAAGAAAACTGAAAGGTACAAGTAAACTGAAACAACTCTTGTGAACACCCTCCAAGGATCCTACCTGAAGGGTAGGTACAACTCTGGAACAACCATCTCTG
Organism: Viscum album; assembly: GCA_963277665.1. Taxonomy (NCBI): domain Eukaryota; kingdom Viridiplantae; phylum Streptophyta; class Magnoliopsida; order Santalales; family Viscaceae; genus Viscum; species Viscum album. Next base: position 1,331,829,932 of record OY728156.1, read on the forward strand.
TGGTATGCCTCGTCTAATGTCCACCTCCGAGCTACCTCCAGTCTCGGTACTCTCATCCTCAATCAGCATTATCTATCATCTACACCAAACACAACAAGGTGTGGGAAAAGCCAGTGCAATGGTGAGTATGAAAATACTTAGTTGGGACCCTGAGACACTCAAGGTCTCACAAAATCCACAAAGGATAAACCAAAAAGCATGAAATCAACTGACAACCTTACTTATGTATATTCCTATACATATACCTAAGTTATTAAGTATACCCATCTCAACCATGAGGAAACACAAGGTCCAACCCAAGAACCCAATGCTCAACTATTCCACAAAGGTAGAAATACCACGGAGGTAAGTACCACAGAGGTATGCCAGAGATAAAAATACCACAAGGGTATCACCACGATGGTAAGGACTCAGATCATACCAGGTATACCTTAGGTATAGTAGTAGAGATGATTAGATGTAACTATTGAATCATCTTACTCTGTTAAGAGGCATACCCCCAAAGGATCCCAAATTGTAGACCCACACTGGATCCTAGTACATCGTCAAACCCAGACATGATCCTAGTACACCGTCAGACCCACACATGATCCTAGTTAAAAGTTAGTACATCATCAGACCCACACATGATCCCAGTACAACGTCAGTACATCGTCAGACCCACACAGAATCCCCGTACATCTTCAGTACATCGTTTAACCCGCACATGATCCTAGTACATCGTCAGTACATCATCAGACCCTCACAGTATCCTAATACATCATCAGTACATTATCAGACCCACACAGGATCCTAGTACATTGTCAGTACATCGTCAGAACCACACAGGATCCTAGTACATCGTCAGACCCACATAGGATCTTTGTACATCGTCAGTACATCGTCAGACCCACACATGATCCTAGTACATCGTCAGTACATTTTTAGACCCACACAAGATCCTAGTACATCGTCAGTACATTGTGAGACCCACATAGGATCCTAGTACATATTCAGTACATTGTGAGACCCACACACGATCCTAGTACATCATCAGTACATCGTCAGACCCACACAGAATCCTAGTGCATCATAAGTACATCGTCATACCCACAAAGGATCCTAGTCCATCGTTAGTTCATCGTCAAATCCATCTACAGGGTACCCACACTAAGCTTGCTTGTCTCTGGGGGAGTCTGTTCCTCAAGCTACTTGTTGATACTCCAACGACCACAAATTCCCATGAAGAAGAATCCCAAGGGACCACCCTGTAATAGGGGTCTCAACTCAACAGACGGTGCGTCAACTAGACACCTGGTTTTTAAGTTATTAGCCTTTTAGTTCTGAGGGCCTGGTTGGATTTCTACTCAATTCATCCTGACAGTACCCCAGCTTTATCCAAATCTCTAGTAGGGTATACCAAAAGTACTATCTTTCTCCAAGGTTTTTTTCTACAGAAGGTTCATTAAATGGATGTCTGGTGCCAATGTTATGGCCGAAAGAACATATAGGGTCGAAACTAGTTCGGGTCCAGTCGAACCCGGTCGACCTGACCAGGCCCGGCCCGCTGGGTCCAGCCCGGCCAGCGCGGGGCGGCGCGCGGGGCGGGGTGGCCACGGTGTGGTGGTCTGCCGTGGATGGACAACCGTCCTCTACGTGTAGCGCAGTCGCGTGCCGCACCTTCGCCGGTGGCTGGCTCGGCCGGCCGACCTCCTTTAGTCATCGTGGTGCATGTCGCGGCCCCTTGTTCGCCAGGCGGCGCGGATACGCACCGCCGCCCCCATCGGGAAGACGACCTCCAGTTTCCATCTTCCACCATCGCAAATATTCCACCAAAGCCGATAAGGCATTGTGGAGAGGTTGGGCAATGTTCATTTGGCCTGGACCCTCCGCGTTAGAGCAGTAGCAAGTGGTTCACAACTTTTGAATCACGAAGAACATCAAGAACGAGTAAGGGAGGTATTTGAAACATCAAACCCTACATCAAAGGTTTGTTTTTGTGTTGTGAGATGAAAATGGTGGAGGTGAAGAAGGTGCCAAAATTCATTGTTTCTGAAATCACACTTCCAAATTCAGCTCTTGTGTCGTCCTCTTTCTTGATTCGGAAGAACGTTCTTCGATGGAATTCTTTATTTGGAGGAAAAGTTCTTCGTTGGAGAGGTAGGATTTCTCCACAACATTCTCCCAATTCACCACAATTCTCCAACCAATCTCCAAAAGAAAATAGGTGCCAATATAAATTAAATTATGTAGATTTATTTATGTTGGAATAATTAAATGTTGACACATTTAATTAATTTAAGTTGGATCCAACAATTAAATGTGGAGTTGAAAGGGGTTTCTCCCATTAAAGAGGGTTTGGGTGGTCCCTGACATTAATTTAAAAATGTGGGTTATAGTTCAGGTGGTCCCCACCTCTTTAACATTCATGTGGGATGTTTTATTAGAAATAAAACAAAACAAAACAAAATATTTTTTTTCATTTCCACAAAAAACACAAAATATATTTTTCACCATCGACATACTGCGGTCGAGGTGGAGGTCTAATTGAGAGAATACAGGTGATGCGAGTTCAGTGGTGCCCTCAGATTTCAATTCCAACCACCAGTTCAAATGTTACAAAAACCTGCTCATACATTTACTGAAATATCCAAAAAAGGTTCCAAAATTCATTCCAGGCACACCGAGCCTCGGAATCACGTGTTGTAAATTTTCACAGACTCATAAAATTCCCATATAATTAAAAAAATTACATGGAAATTATGGGTCTTTAAAATAATAATCATAAAAGTCATTAATTGGTATCATATACACTATATAAAAGTAACAAGTGGTGTATAAGGAATGTGTCCCCAAAAAATAAAAGTGAGATAAATATCCATTACCTTAGGTCTACTTTCTTTCATACGCATTGGAAAATATCTTATAATAAATACAAATTTATTATAAATATATTATATTACCATAAAAATAAATATAATACCATATATTGTTTACTTATAACATTTTTCACCGATTTTTAAGATATTTTTTATTAAAAGCATCGTTCTGGGTGATATCTATATCATTTTTCATGTATGTTATAGTTTGGTAGTCTTGATCTAATATATTGATCATAGTTCCATAATTTAACTAATTTAAATAATGATATAAATATCATAAATATTCATTATAAAAATAACAATAGTCATTCATAAAATACTGATATAGAAAAATGTATTGCAGTGTTCATGGAGAATGTAGGTTGTAGATACACATAAATAATGTTTCCATTTTTCAAAGAATGGAAGAAAAATTGGTAAATAATAAATAAACATTATAGATTCATCATTATATCATATATATTTATTAAATCCATCCTTATTAAAATCCAAATATAATATAAATTAAAAATAAATTAAATCACTTCATGGAGGTGGTAGTCCACATGTAGACACAGTCTACATTATCATTTTTCAACAGTTTCAATGGAAAGAAGGTAAATATAATATTATCATTCTAGAATTAAAATTATTTCATATTTATCATTTATAAACATTAAACCCATTATAATACCCATCCAAAAAATTTGGTGATGATAAACGAATTGTATTTCTATGTGGAGACGGTAAGCTATGCATACAAATGGGTGATATTTTCACTTCTCGTTTGATGAAAAGGGGATGAATAAAGGTGGTTTAATAATCATAATATTTATTAAGTATATTAATTATTATTAATTATATATTTTTTTATGGATATGACATATTTATAAGAGGTAAAATAATAATTAAAATAAAGTGTTTTATTAAGGAGATTACCAATCCTATGAATTAACTCCATTAGATCTCCATTTAAAGGATCTAGAATTGGAATTTTTGGAAGACCAAAACCTATATAATGTTGATAGGGTATTGGATAAGAGAACATTATAGATTTTGGTAAATTAATAAGGCTCAATGGTTTTTGAATAGTAGAAATGAGGGGTGTTCTTTTATAATTGAGGGGAGGGGAACCCTTGGAATTTAATAAAAGATTATAACATGTTAAAGTTATTCTCAATAAAAATTGTTCAAAGAAGAATATTAATGGGAATTTAATGACACTTTTTACCATATATTATCCCCATTTTCCTATATCAATATTTTTATGATTTTTAATTAATTTAATAATAATATGATTTTCATAAAACATCATTATTCCTAATTTAGACATCATTCATTTAATTTGACTTAAATTTCATAAATAAAATATGGAATATAAATATGATTATTTAACATAAAAATATAAGTTATATTAATAAAAAAAATTCATGTAACATCTTAACTCACTCAAAATATAATACTTTTAATATTTTTATTGTAAATTATTATATTTTTCATCAAATGGAGAAATACTGCATCGGTGATTCAAAAGGAGTTAAGCACATTATATATAATTTTTAAAATTAGAAAAAAATATTTATCATGAATATAATTTTATTAAGCTCAAAATTTAAACTTATATTCTTTGAGGACGTTCTTTTTCCCCTATGTGGACACATAATAGATATTTAAAACTAAGAGTGGGACATTTTGTAACATTCCTTGATTTAACTATTATATATGTCATTTTCATGGAAATGTTTTCATTAATAAACTCAAACTCAAGATTAATGTGATAAGGGTCTAATTGAAATATTAAAATTAGAACTGTGATGAAAAATTATGGATTTAACACTTACTTTTAACCTATATTAACTTAATTTACCCTTTACTTAGGTGATAAAATTTACCATGGTTACAATTCATATTGACAGAAAATAAAAGGGTCATATTAATACATTAGAACCTATTAATTAAAAATAGGTAATAAATTTTATCACATTCAATTTCTATATGTTTTAGTGTCATGACCTATCTTCACCAAGATGAGGGAAGGGATAACAAACTGCCAGACCCTTCCTTCTTCAAGTTGAAGGAGAGATAATGACCCCTGAGTCCCACTTAAAATAGGCCCCAGAGTGGCGACTTGCACAAAGGGTATATAATCACATGTAATATGGAATGAATTAAAATTTTTTGAGAATAACATCTGGAGATAAGATGGTAAATCCCTAACAACTCAATAAACTGAAAGGAAAAGTAAGTCAAAAAATCTATTCTGAGATGCATGTTCAAAATAAACTGATACAAAATACAAGAAAACTCCATAGGACATTACAAAAAGAAATAAAAGTAGTAATGAAGACTATCCTGATGTTTGAGCTAGTAAGGCTGGAAATAGTCCCCAAATCTCTAATGGAAACTAGAATCCAGTTTGATATACGTTGTGTGAGTATACAGGTATACTCAGTAGGGAAACCAAAAGATCTTGTTCACAAGTGGGGAGACATTCTAATTCCATGTGAGAAAAAGAGATAACCAAAACACCTAGGAAAGAAACTATCCCTCAAACATCACCATGGTACACTCCCCAAATAACACAAGTCAGGTAAAATAATAACAATAGAACATAGATATTAGGGTACCCCGCACCACTTCCCTACAAGTTATTTAAGACATCATATGCATCAGACCTCCGCACCAGATCACACTGCAGTCCCACTGCCACCCCAAAAACTACCCCATGAGACACCGCAACCGTGCACCCTTCCCACAGACACTTGGGAAACCACAACAACACATCCTGGCCACAGACACTTAGGCCACCACAACCACACATAACCACACTCGAAGACACCTAGTCCACAACAACCACCGCTACTCCAAAATAATCCTAGTCTAGAACAAACACTAAAACACCCCAAGACACCTGGGCCTCATCCCAACGAAACATGGGAAAAAACCTAACCTGAAAAACCTGGTCTAAATCACTAAAACACACCCTACCCAAAGAATATCAGGATATAATAAACCATAGGCCATCACAGCCTGCCAGAGGAGTCTTGGGCTACCTGGGAGAGGGAACAATAAAGGAGATAAAAGACCATTGACTCATAGGAATGTTATAGAAAAAACACACCCCATGAAATGGGGGAGTTCGGCTTGAAGTGATCAATATGGGTGGGGTGTGTATAAGAAAAATGAGAACAAAATTTTAAACATATAGGTAATCAAGAACTCATCCCAACCTAAGGGTCCTGAAGCCAACAACCAGCCCGTACCTGACCACTCTTTCTACTATCCCTACATGTACAAGTTGACAAAAACCAAAACCAAAGAACAACCCACTTATGGAAAACAATTCCCCATTTTACCCATTCTAATTATCATGTTCAAGTGAATTCCATTTAAATATTCCTCCACTAATAGGAATCTAATAGGAAAAACCACATTCCAAAACAACAACTCGAAGAAAAAAACCCACAAAGCATTTAAGAATTCACATTTGGTTCACTCCTATGTAACAACATCAATGGGATCTGTGATATCCCTCGAAGTACTAGAACAAAAGAAATCCCCAACATACCGGGTCCAAAACAGTTACCACTATCTCCGTATGACCTCATATTCACTAACCAAAGAATTCTCAACTACAAACTCCATTTCCCTCTAAGTCACCCCATAAGGAATAAAACATAACAACCATACATATCCCCATAATAATGAAAGGGAGTTATCTGATTATCCAATGAATTCATTAAGTTATTTATTTCTGTTTGGTTAACTGAGGTGATCACACTAGGGTTATTATTTATCAAGCCTCATTTAATCAACCAAGTTTACGTGATTAACCGGTTTCCATGTTATAGTTATTCAACCACACAATTATTAAGAAAACAGAGCATCATTAGTGCACAATAAAATACCACCAACACCCATGATTTTCAGTTGACATGATCCTGTAAAATCCATAACATAAGAATAAAGGAAAAAAACATAAACGTCATAATCCTTACCTCCCCTTCATTATTTAATAGTTCATTTATTATCTTTATTAAATTTTGTTTCATTTGTGTCCTGAAGGATGACCATTATACCCACCCCACAAGATTCACAATAAATAGAGACGAAGGGAAAACCCCTACTTTTATGATCAAGGATCAAAGTTTTCTCCTTGTGCCAATAACTAAGGATGACGCTGTAGGAAAATCCAAGAAGAACGACATAGGATGGATCTCACATAGGTATGAATCATATCTGAAAGAGGTAATCCAAGAGCATGAAGCAAAATAAAATATACCAAGGAAGAAGAAGATCTCGGTGTGAAAAAATCCCCGGTCCAAGAGTTATGGGATGTGCAATATTGAAGTGCTTAAAAAGAGGATCATGGATTCACGATGTGGATGGGTAGTTTCACTCATTATAATAAATATAGATTTAATAATTATCCTTAGAGATGGTGGAGATAGACCAACAAATGGATGGGATTTGATAGATTTTCTTAAAAGTAGAAAAACACGTAACATTGACAAAATAGAAAACACGGGATGCTGGAAAACAAGGAAAAGGGTGTTACATTCCACAAATTTTGGTAAAAAAGGGTCAACTAACTCTTGTGGGATTTAAAAAATCTTTTACAAGCTTTAAAACCACTTTTAATTGGGTATTAAAATAATTTTACGTCAAAAGAGGTGTTACTGGAGTGAAACAAAATAGGCTTGAAGAAGCTGGAAATGACTCACTGATGGGTGGGTCACTAATACCTTGACACTATTTCTCGGGAAATGATACACGATTGGTGCCACCAATTCCTATCGGTGCCACTGATGGCCGATCGGGAAAAATATTTTCAGACCCTTATATCTTCAAGTTGAAGAAGATATAATGACCCCAGATTCCTATCTTAAATAGTCCACAGAGTGGAAAATAGCATCAAGGGTATATAATCACGTGTAATATGGAATCCATTACCCTTTTTATAGAAAAATAAAGGGAGATAAGATGGTACATTCTAAAAATCTCCAAAATATGAAAGGAAAAGTAAATCAAAAAAATCCATTCCTAGATACATTTTTAAAATAAATTGATACAAGGTACACACAAACTTCAAAGTAATGTAGCAAGAGAAAGAAAAGATCCAATGATGAATATCCCAATGTCCGAGCTAATAAGGTCCAAAACAGTCCTCAAAGTCCTCCTAGAAACCTAAAAGTAGTTTGATATATGTAGGTTGAGTATACAAGTATACTCATAAGGGAAACCAAAATCTCTCATGCACAAGTGGGGAGTCATTCGAATGCCCCGTGAGAAAAACACATAACCAAAAAAGCTACCAGGGAAACTATCCACCCAGCCTCACCAAGATACACTCTCCAAATAATGAAAGTTAGGTAACATAATAGTAATATCACATCAATATTTGGTTACCCGACACCACTTACCCAAGGGTTATTTAAGACATCTTACGCATCAGACCTCCCCCACACATCCCACTGTAGTCCCACTATTGCCCCAATAATAATCCCATGGACCTCCACAACCACGCATCATACCCGCAGACATTTGGGCCAGCACAACCACACTTCCTACCCACAGAAACCTGGGCCACCACAACCGCACATAACCTCACCCGTAGAAACCAGGTCCATAACAACCATGGCCACACATGAACACACTTGGGATAGAATAACCACTACCACACCCAAAGATAGCTGGGCCTCATCCTGATGAAAATTGAGAAACAAACCTACCCACAAACACCTAGTCTAACTCACCATAACATACCCTACCTGAAGAGTCTTGGGCTATAATAAACCTTAGGTCATCACAGCCTGCCCGAAGAGTAATGGGCTACTTGGTATAGGGAGTAAAAATGATATAAAAACCTTCCACTCATAGGAATGTTAGGAAAACACCCTCCCCCATAAAATGGGGGTGTTTGACATGAAGTGCTCAACATGGGTGGGGTGTGCATAAGAAACATAAGAGATAAATTTTATACATATATGTAATCAAGAAATCATCCCAACATAAGGGTATCGAAGGCATCAACCAGCCTATACACGACCACTCTTACTATTATCCCTACATGTACAAGTACACAATAACCAAAACCAGAGAAAAGACCATTTCTCAAAAATAGTTCCCCTTTGTACCTGATATTGTTATCATGATCAATTGAAATCCATTTATGAATTCCTTAGAACTAGGGTAACTAATAGGCGTTACCACAATCCAAAACAACAACTATAATTAAAATAGATATGAAAGAGTTTAAGAATTCAATATTGGTTTGCTCGTATATAATAACATCAAAGGGATCTATGAGATCCATCGAAGTACTAAAATCTAACTTAGGACCAATATACTTGGTCCAAAATATTTACCACCAGCTCCACAAGACCTCAGATTCACAAACCAACATCCTCTCAACCAGATACTCCATTCCACTCTACGTAACCCTATAAGGCATCATACATAAAAGCCATAAATATCTCTAAAACAAAGTAAGAGAGTTTTCAGATTAGCCAACTCCATTCATTACATTCCTTCTTTCTGTTTTGTTAACTGAGGTGATCACACATGGGTTCCTATTCATCGTCACCCATTAAATCAAACAATTTTACATGATTAACTAGTTTCCATGTAATAGCCATTCAATTAAAAAATTATTCAGAAAATAGAGCATCATTAGTGCATAATAAAAGACCACTAAGAACCAAAATTTTTTTGTACATGAGCCCATACAATTCAAAACATAAGAATGAAGGAAAAACAAATCAATATCATCAAATTTAAAACCCCTTCATTATTTACCAGTTGATTTATTATCATTATTAATTTTGGTTTCCTCTATGTCATAAGGGAACACCATCATACCCACCATGCAAGATTCACAATAAAGAGAGATGGAGGAAAACCCCTACTTGGATGATCAAGGATTGATGTTTTCTTCTTACGCCAAGAACTGTGGATGACACTGCAGGAAAATCCAAGAAGAACTGCACAAGAGGGCTCTTACGTAGTCATGACCCATCTCTAGAAGAGGGACTCCAAGCACACCAAGGAAAAGAAAGGATATCATGGAAGAGGAATATCTCTGTGTAATAAAAGCCTCAATCCTAGAGTTATGGGATGTGCATTCTAAAAGTTCTTAAAAATAGGATCATGGTTTGACCGTATGACTGGGCTGTTGCACATGTTAGAATTAATATGGATTTAATATTTATTCTTGGAGATTGTGGAGATAGACCAATGGACAGTTGTGAGTTGATAGATTTCCTTAAAACAAAGAAAAATATGTAACATGGGAGAAACTGGAAAACACGGTTAGATGGAAAATGCAGTAACATGTGTTACAGGCCCCACATTTGGGTAAAACAAGGGTATCTCTACTCCTGAGAGATTTAAATAATCTTGTGCAGGCCTTAAAACCACTTTTAATGGGTGTATCAGAACAATTTTAGGTCAGAAGTGGCATTACTGGAGTGAAAATAAAAAGTCTCAAAGAAGATGGAAATGACTCACTGATGGGTGAGTCATCGTCACCCTAGCACCATTGCCCTGGCACCATCTCTCTAGCATCGATGCACATCGGTGCCATTGATGGGCATCGATCCACTTAAAATATTGAAAACTCTTTAATGAGTCACCGAAGGTCCCCATGATGCCTCCAACATCATGATTTAGCAATGTAACAAACCAGAATGGTCCAATACATTACTTCATATACCTATCAGACTATTATCGCTGTCAAGAATTCAATAGTAAACCTAAATAAAAGAGATGGGTATGAAAAACCACCTCATAAGATACCTATCAAGGGAAAACCACCCTTCAGTTGTTTTAATGCTGGAATAAAACCTTGACATCTAGGGACATTATTCCCACATCCATCTCTTAAAAAACTACAGAAACACTACCACTCCTCTTTCTCAAGTGACCATACAACACAAGAAAGTCGCAATGCCTAGACACATGGGTCAGGGAGTTCCTTCTTCTTTGTCAATATACTATCTGTTTTGGGTGGCACTGACTCACCTTCACGGGTTTAATAACATCCACATTAATGCACCTTGATTTGGGATCAGGTTTTCCCCTCCCGATAGTCAGGACTTTTCACACAAAATAGGAAATAGAAAAAAAATTTATCATATAATAAAGAGTGTCAAACATTATATCTCAATGAAGGAACAAAATAAAAACACAAGAACAAACTTAGAAAAATTCTATGTACTGGGCACACACTTGTGCCTTCCTCTCCCAGGTACTCTCCTTGAGGCCACCGTACCTCCACAACACATGAATCAAGGGAATGGTCCATCCATAAAGTACATTTTCCATGAGATTCTCGATTCTCATCGGTCACTCCGTGACCGTCACATCATCCTTGATATCCAACTCTTCCTAGCCGAGGTCATTATGTAGATACTGATGAAGCTGAGATACATGGAATATGTTGTGGATCCTCTCTAGCAGCATTTGTAATGCCAACTGATATTCGACCATGCTGACTAGTCCCAACACCTCGAAGGGTCCAATGAACCTAGGAGAAAGCTTACTCCCACTGCCAAACCTCTAATGTCCATGCTGAGGGGAGACCTTCAATAACACGTGGTCCCAAACCTCAAACTACACGGGTATCCTGTTATGGTCAGCATATGACTTCATCCAGTCTTGAGCTTCCTTCATCCTCTCACACACAATCTGAACCTTCTCCATCTTGCTCTGCACCATCTCTGGACCAAGAAAACCGGACTCCCCACCTCTGTCCAGCAAACTAGTAAACAAAATAGTCTCCCATACAATTATTAAAATGGAATCATTCCAATGTTAGAGTGATAGCTATTATTATAGAAAAAATCTACCAGATTCAAGTGTCGTACCCATGATCCTCTGAAGTATAGAAAACACGGTCACAACATATCCTCCAACTTCTGGATGGTCCTCTCTATCTTCCCATCCGTCTGAGGGTGGAAAGAAGTGCAAAGGTATAGATGGGTTCCAAAAGAATGTTGTAATACCTTCCATAATCATGATGTAAAGCATGTATCATGATAAAAAATGATCGTTTTGGGAACTTCGTGCAGCCATACAACTTCACTCACGTACATCTAAGCTAAGGAACCCACTACGCTTGACTCCTTAATCGCAAAAAAAGTGAGATGATTTTTTCAATCGATCCACCACTAACCAGATGGAATCATAGCCTCCCTTATCCCAAAGTAGTCCTATGATGAAATCCATCAAGATGTCATCCCACTTCTACTCGGGAATATCTAAAGGCCGCAAAAAACCACTGGGAACACTGTGTTTATCCTTCACATGCTGACACACAAGGCACTTTGCAACAAACTGAACCACTTACCTTTTCACTCCGGGCCACCAAAACTGACCACTCATGCCCTGGTACATCTTGGATACTTCTAGATGTACCACCATGGTTGAGTTATAGAACTCACCAAGAAATCCCTCATGCATAATCTCTGGGACAAACAACTTCCAATGTAACAACATCTGATTCTCACTATCCTCTAACCATCCTTCAAGAGAATCACCCCGGCTAACACAATAACACATCACTTTGACCTCTATGTCTCCCCAATGAGACTCCTCCGCCTACCATACCAAGGAAAATTGCACTGTCATCTGAAACATATAGCCTTTACCTTCATCGAATTTCATGCCCCAATGCAATGCAGCCAACTCCTCCATTGCTTTATAAGCATCTACTGACTCTCGAACCACATCCTTCGGCGACTTCCTAATCAAGGCATAAACCACCATATTTCCCTTTCCTAAGGTGTTGGAGATCTCAAATTCTTTTTCCTAAAGAAACTCCATCCACCTCGGCTGCCTCATGTTCAGGTCTTACTGGGAGAAGACATACCTCAAGCTCTTGTGATATGTGGAGACTATAAAGCATTCCACAATGAGGTAAGTCCTCCACAGCTTCAACATGAACACAACCACCATAATCACTAGGTCGTGGGTGGCATAGTTACATTCATGAGGATGTTTCTTCCTAGAACCATAAGAGATCACTCCACACTACTAAATCCCCTCACACCCCAAGACTAGACTAGAAGAATCATGAAACACTTCAAAAGTTACCCCTTTCTCGGGAAACCTCAGCACTGGGGAACTGACCATCTTCCCTTTTAGATAACTGAAATCTTCCTAAAACTGCTCACTCTATATTAAAGTTGGGTATTTTCTAGTTAAGGATGTCATAGACACTGTACCTCAAGAGAAGTCGGTCACAAATCTTTAGTAGTAACCTGCTTGTCCCAAGGAACTATGATCCCCTTCAATGTTCATGGGTTCTTCCTAAGTAACAACCTCTTAGACCTTCAATTGGTCCACTTCTATTCCCTTCTAGGACACCACATGTCTAAGGAAGTGCACCTCTCATGCCTAGAACTCTCCCATGGACAAATTCACGTAGAGATAGTGGTGTTGGAGGACCTCGAAAACTATCCATAGATGCTCTGCATGATCATCTTATGACCTTGAGTAGATCAGGATGTCATTGATGAACACAACAACCAACTGGTCCAGATACTTTCTGAAAATAGAGTTAATGACCCCATGAACATAACCAGTGCATTTGTAACACTAAACGACATGATCATGAACACAATGTGTCCATATCTATAGTTGAAAGCATTATTCGAGATGTCACCCTCCTTTAGCCTAAACTAGTGATATCCATACCATTGGTCGATCTGAGATAACCAAACTTCTACCTTCAACTAGTCAAAAAGGTCATCAATCCATTGGAGGGGGTAACGGTTATTTACAATCACCTAATTCAGTCTTCAATAGTCTATGAACAGCCTAGGACAACCCTCTTATTTCTATGCGAACAAGACTGGAGCACCCCTTGGTGACTCACTTTTTTGGATAAAACCCTTCTTCATCATGTCATTAACATGAATCTGCCACTCCCACAACTTAGAAGGCCCCATTCGATAGGGATCCATTGAAATCATATGGGCACGAGGTTGTATTTCTATCCCAAACTCGACATGATATCGAGGGGGTAGAGTCATAACCTCTTTAGAGAAGACATCTCTGAACTCACTAACAATACCCGGAACTTCCACCATCTTTGAGTTTTCTGACTCCACTGACAGCTCTTATAACAAGAAAAGTAGGGGCTCCACTCACCAACTACCCTCTTGGAAACCCTGCTCGCTAATTAAAGCTACATGATAGTCACCCATATTTGAGAACATGAACCTTCTCTGGAAGTATTCAATAACATGGTTCATGGTAAATATCATGTCGATGCCCAGGATGACATCGTATGGTTGCATTTGAAGCAGAAAGAGATCCCTGTTAGGCTTATGCAACCCCAACATCAGTCTGCATCCTCAAAAAACATCAAACATGAAAGTATGACCTCCAACTAGCGTGATCAACACTAAGGGAATATAAAGTCTTTATACATCTCCACCCAATGCACAAGAAATACTAGTCACAAAAAGGAGTGAGAATCACCGAAATCAAACAAGGTACTTGACATTGTACTAAAAAACTGATCATACCTCGAACGACCTATGGCCCTACTAGAACTATTGCTTATACATCGTGAAACAACCCACACCCAATTCCTCTGACCAATGGTTATCGGTCACCTCCCGGAATATTCCCTAGTTGAGGTCCCTAAGGAGCGCCCCGAGGTCAGTCTCCTATTGGAATGTCTGCTCTCAGAGGAGCGGGAGCTAGATGCCCCTATCTATGAAACTAAGAAGATCTAGCTAGAAACTACTGATGCTGAGGTGGGTGTGGAACCTGCCATCCCCCACCATACTGCACTTGGTCAAGTTACTGATTTAGAAGATTCCCACAAGTTCCATAGGTAAATCACTTTGGTCCTAGGCTCATGGAGAAAGGGAGAGGACTGGGAGATCAGAATAGAAACTTCTAAGGCCTTCTCCCCATCGGCCAAAACCTAGAAGACCATAATACCGGAGGTCTGCTACTGATGAAAGTCCCCATTGATGTACTCAACTAGCTACCCTCTCTCAGCACACCTCTGAGTGTGTGCATACTTTCCACTACATCAAATTTCTTCTGAACCTCCAAGTACGTCTGTAGAATGAATAGAGTCACAACATACTGGAGAGAGGGTCAGAGCACATCCTCTAAGCATCTTTCGAATGACTCCTCATTTGGGAAGTGGCCTGGAGTGAAATGAAGGATATCCTTGAACTTGATCTCAACTACCTTACATAAATAATCCCTTACTCGAGGGAGAGTATCTCTTGCCTCTTTTCGGCCTTCATCATTGAAGAAATGAATTCCACCTAAAACCCCTTCTCAAATTCAGTCCACAAAACCTTAGTCTCCATCATCTCTCTAAGGTAGACCATCCACCACTGACGTGCTTCTCCCCTCATCTGACTAACTTCCATTGGAACACAGTACTCCCTCCGATCACAGATCATGGTAAAGGTGATCACCAGATCCTCAAGCCAACCCTATATCCCCAAGTCAGAAATATTGCCCTCATACATCCCAAGGGTATGCCATTAGAAAGAACATAGAGTCTCCTGCCACTTCTGAACCTCCTCCTCTTGATAAAACCTCTGTTGATCAACCAAATCAGCCTACTATGCATTGATCTCCCGCACTACTCGTGGATGTCATCTGGGTTTCATTGTTTCATAGTAATAAAGGAATGTCTAAGCTTGAGTAGCGTATAAGATTCCTTTTAAATTTTTGTTTAAAAATTTATTTATTGTAAATTCCAAAAACACCCAAGAAACACAATAAAAAAATTCATTGTGGTGTATGTACCTTTCTTATGTTCACTACCCTGAAATCAGTAGAGCCTCACTTGGTCATTCAGTAGGAGCTGAGTCCTTTGGTCGGATCATGGGAGGCCCTAAAATCCCGTCTCCAGGCCGGTCCTCCCTGGCCAATTTTACACGCCGAGATTTCCTAGAACAGTTTCCCTAACATCCCAGGAAATAATCATTGTTCCTAACCAAAAACTCCATCTTATCTCTCAACCTACCTCTGATACCATTCTATCACGATCCACCTTCACCCAGTTGAGGGAAGGGACAAAAAACTGCCAGAACCTTCCTTCTTGATGTTAAATGAGAGATAATAACCCCCAAGTTCTTCCTTCAATAGGCCGTAGAGTGGCGATTAGAACCAAGGGTATGTAATCACATGTAATATGAAAGGAATTACCCATTTTATAGAGAAATTTTTGGAGATAAGATGGTAATTCCCAAACAACTCCAAAAACTGAAAGAAAAATTAAATCCAAATATCCATTCCCAGATGCATGTTCAAAATAAAATAATACACGATATAAGAAAAATCCAAAGGAAATTACCAAAATAAAGAAAAAAAACAATGATGACTATCCTAATGTTAGAGAAAGTAAGGTCCAATACAGTGCTAAAAGATATCCTAGAAACCTGATAGTAGTTTGATATATGTAGGGTGAGTATACAAGTATACTCAGTAGGGAAACCAAAATCTCTCATGTACAAGTGGGGAGACATTCTAATTTCCAATGATAAAAAGAGATACACAAAACACATAGAAAAAAACTATCCACCCAGCCTCACCAAGGAACACTCCCCAAAGAATGCAAGTGAGGTGAAATAATAGTAATAGCACATCTATATTTGTGTATCTCAAACCACTTCCCCACTGGTAATTTAGGACATCTTACACATCAGAACTCACCCACAGATCCCACTGCAATCCCACTTCCTCCCAAAAAACAGCCCCATGGGCCACCACAACCACGCATCCTACCTAAAGACGCATGGGCCACCACAACCACACATAACCACAACCACAGACACCTAGGACAAAACAACCACCTCCACACCTGATCAAACATGGGCTAGAATAAGCACTACCATGCCCGAAGAAACCTTGGCCTCATCCAAAAAAAACATGAGAAAAAAAATTCCCATAAACACCTAAGCTAACTCAGCACAATACACCCTTACCAAAGAGTCTTGGTCTATAATAAACCATAGTCCATCACATCATGCCCAAAGAATATTGGGCTATCTGGGAGGGGAAGGAGAAAAGGAGCTGAAAACCCACCACTCATAGGAATGTTGGAAAAAACACCCTCCCCCATTAAATGGGGTCATTCGGAACAAATTGATCAATATGTATGGGGTGTATATAATAATAATAAGAACTAAATTTTATACATATAGGTAATGAAGAACTCATCCAGAACTAAGGGTCATGAAGACAACAACCATCTCATACACCACCACTCTTGCTATTATGCCTACATGTACATGTTCACAACATCCACAACCAAGGCATGAACCATTTTTGGAAACAATTCCCCATTGTACCATATATTTTATCATGTTCAATTGAATTTCATTTACATATTCCTTCACTACCAAGAAACTAATAGGCAAAACCCCAATACAAAACAACAACTAGATGAAAAATATCCAAGAAAGCGTTTAAGAATTCACTATTAGTTCTCTCATAAGTAACATCATCAAAGGGATATGTGAGATCCCTTGATGTACTAAAACCAAACCATGTCCAAACATACTGGGTCCAAAACAATTACCACCAGCTCCACATGGCCTCAGATTCAAAAACCAACAACTTCACAACTGGATATTTCATTCTCCTCTACGTCACCCCATAAGACATCAAACCTAACAAGCATACATAACTCCAGAATAATTCAAGGGAGTTTTCATAGTATCCAAATCCATTAGTTAAGTTCCTTATTTATTTTTGGTTAATTGGGGTGATCACACATGCATTATTATTCATCATTCACCCATTTAATCAACCAATTTTACGTGATTAACCGGTTTCTATGTTGCAACAATTCAATCACATGATTATTAGAAAAAAGAGCATCATTAGTGAAAATGAAAAGACCACCAATGACCATGATTTTTAGTGGACGTGTTTCTCACACAATTTACAACATAATAATGGAGGCAAAACATAGTAATATCATCAACTTTCCCACCACTTCATTCATTAAAATTTCATTTATTATATTTGTTAACGTTGGTTTAATCTGCATTCTAAGGGAACAAAGTCATACCCACCCTTCATGATGCATAATAAAGATAGATGAAGAAAAAACCCCTACTTAGATGATCAAGGATTGAAGTTTTCTCATTGTTCTATGAATTGGGGATGACACTATAGGAAACTCCAAGAAGAACTGCACATGAGAGCTCTCACGCCAGCACGTCTCGTCTGTTGAAGAGGGACTCCAATCATACTAAGGAAAAAATAAAAGAGATCATGGAAGAAGAATATCTCGGTGTGATCAATGCCATGATACTAGAGTTAAAGTATGTGAAATATCAATGTTCATAAATAGAGGATCGGGGTTTTACCATGTGGCTGGGAAATTTCACACATTAGAATTAATATATATTTAAAAATTCTCCTCAAGGATGGTGGTGATAGACCAATGGACGACTATGAGTTGATAGATTTCCATAAAACAGAAAAACACGTAATAGGGGCGAAACTGGATAACACGGGATGATGAGAAATGTTAGAAATTGTCTTACAAGCCACACATTTTGGTAAAATAAGGGTTTCCTGACTCTTGGTGGATTTAAAACATCTTTTACGGGCCAAAAAACTTATTTTAATGGGGTATTAAAACAATTTTACATCATAAGAGGCTTTACTGGAGTGAAAATAATGTCCCAGAGAAGCTATAAATGACTCACTGATGGGTGAGTCACCGACACTCTGGCACCATCACCCTTGCACCATTTCCCATTGGTGGCACTGATGGGCATCGACCAACCTGAAATATGGAAAACCCCTTAATGAGTCACTAATGGTCCCCATGATGCCACCAACATTAAGATTGGGAAATGTAATGGAACAAGAGGGTTTGGTCCATTACATCAGATACCTCTCAAACTATTCTCAACCTCGAGAATTCAAGTGAAAACCCAGAAAAAAAAGTGAGGGGTTTGAACAACCACCTTGTAAGATACCTCTCAAAGAAAATCATTATAGGTTTGTTCGAAAGGGAGAATAAAAACTCGAATCCAGGGACATTATTCCCACATTCATCTAATGAATAGCTGCAAAAAACACTACCACACCTCTTTCTCAAGTGAGAATTCAACACAAGAAAGTCACAACGTCCAGACACATGGGTTAGGAAGTTCCTTCCCCCTTGTCAAGATATTATCTGTTGTAGGCACAACTGACTTGCCCACATAGGTTTAATCACATCCACATTAATGTTTCTTGATTTGGGATCAGTTTCTCCCCTCCCTATAGTCAGGACTTCTCACAAAAGACAAGAAATAAAGATACAACTTATCATAGAATAAATTGGGTCAAACATTACATATCAGGTAAGGCACAAAATCAAAACAAAAGATCAAACTCCAAACATCTCTGGGTACTAGGCATGCATCTATTCCTCTTGATCCCAGATACTATTCTCAAGGACACCATGCCTCTACAACACATGAACCAAGGGAATGGTCCATCCATGAAGAACCATCTCATTATGAACCTCGATTCTCATTGGTATTTCCACGAACATCGCACCATACTTGATATACAACTCTCTCCGGTCAAGGATGTGTGATACATCATGTAGATACTGATAGAGTTGATATACAATGGATACATTGTGGATCCTCTCTAGCAATAGTGGTAACACCATCTGATATTCCACCGCGCCGACTTGTCCCAACACTTTGAAGGGTTTGATGAACATGGGAGAAATATTAATCCCCCTTCCAAACCTCTAATTCCCACACCGTGGGGAGACCATCAAGAACATATGGTCCCCAACCTCGTACTCCAATGGTCTCCTCCTATGGTTGGCATATGACTTCTCCTGGTCCTGAGCTACCTTCATCTTATCAAGCATAAGATGAACCTTCTCCGCCATGATTTTCACCATCTCTAGGCCAATAATACATTCCTTCCTAAGCACTTTCCAGCACACGGGTGAACGACATAGTCTCCCGTAAAAGGATTCAAATGTTTCCATGGAAATGGTATAATGATATCTATTATCATAGAGAAAATCTACTAGAGGCAAGTGTCATACCCATGATTTTCTAAAGTCCAGAACACACTCTTGTAGCATATCCTCCAATGTCTAGATGGTCCTCTCTGTCTTCCCATCCATATGAGGGTGGAAAGAAGTGCTAAGGCATATCTAGGTGTCAAAATCATGATGTAATCCATTCTATACTTGAGAAGTAAAGCATGTATCCCGATTCGAAATGATGGTTCTGTGAAATCATTATAGCCGCACAAATTTACCCATGTATTTTTATGCTAAGGCATTCACTGCACTTGAATCCTTAATCAGTAAGAAGTGAGCATATTTTTTCAATAGGTCCACCACTACCGAGATGGAATCATAGCCTCCCTCATCCCTAGGTAGTCTTGTGACAAAATCCATCGAGATGTCATCTCACTTCCACTCGAGAACATCTAAAGTCTGCAAGAGACAACAGAGAACATGGTGTTCAACCTTAACCCACTGACACATGAGAATCTTTTTCAAAAACCATGCTAGTGCCTTCTTCACTCCGGGCCACCAAAACTAACCTCTCAAGCCTTGGTAAATCTTGTAGACTCCTGGATGTACCTCCAGAGGTGATTTATGGAACTCACCAAAATCTACCTCATGCATCGTCTATGGGAAAAGCAACTTCTCACAGAACAACATCAGATTCTGACTATCCATCGACCATCCATCTAGAGCATCACCTTGGTTAACACGAGTACACATCACTTAAACATCTGAGTCTCCCCACTGAGACTCCTCCACTTACCATACAAATGAATATTTCACTATTATCTGAAACAGGTGGCCTCTTCCATCCTCCACTTTCATGCCCAGATGAAAATAATCCAACTCCTCCATTGCTTTCTGAGAATCCACTGGCTCCCAAAGTACATCTTTCTAGGACTTCTTGCTCAAGG
This sequence comes from Viscum album, assembly GCA_963277665.1. Lineage (NCBI taxonomy): Eukaryota > Viridiplantae > Streptophyta > Magnoliopsida > Santalales > Viscaceae > Viscum > Viscum album. The sequence goes on from OY728156.1 coordinate 1,331,850,721, forward strand.
AATCGACCACTATGTTCCCATTTTTTGAGGTGTATGAGATCTCAAAGTCATAGTTCTGAATAATCTCCATCCACCTCTTCTTTCACAAGTTCAGTTCTCACTAGGAGAACACATACCTCAAGATCTAGTGATTTTTGAAGACAACGAAGCATTAACTGATGTGGTCATGCCCCCATAGATTAAGCGTGAATACAACCACTGAAAGATCCAGGTCATGGATGGAATAATTATATTCGTGATGACATCACTACCTAGACCCATAAGAAATCACTCCATGCTTCTACATCAGCAAACACCCCAATCCTAGGCAGGAAGCATCACAGAACACTTCAAACGTTACCCCTTCCTCTAGAAACCTCAACACTGACACACTAATCTACTTCCCTTTTAGATAACTGAATGTTTCTTCGAACTTATCACACCATAATAAAGCCTAGTCATTTCTGTTTTAGGCTATGAATGGTTATAAAACTTGAGAGAAGTCGGGCATGAACCATCATTAGTAACCTGCAATTCCTAGGAAACTACGAACGTCTTCCACATTCTTGGGTGCTCCCAAGAAACAAATGCTTCAACATTTGATGGGTCCAATACTATTCCTTGTCGGGACACCACACGTCCAAGTATGTGAACCTCTCATGTCCAGAACATACACATGGAAAACTTCCCATAGATATGGTGTGTCATAGGACCTCCAAAATTGTCCTTAGATGCTCTGTGTGATCCTCCTCTGGCATTGAGTAGAGCCGGATGTCATCAATGAACATGACTATAAACAAGTCCAGATACTTGTGGAAAATAAATGAACCAAGATGGTGCGTTCATAAAGCTGAAGAAAAAGACCATAAACACAAAGTTCCCATATCTGCACCTAAAAGCAATATTCAATACATTACCCTACTTCACCCTCAACTTGTGATATGTAGACCGCAGGTCAATCTTAGAGAACCACCTTGTTCCCTTCAACTAGTCAAAATAGTTTTTCAATCCTTGGGAGGGGGTAACAGATCTTGACCATCACCTGATTCAATCTTTGGTAGGGTATGCACATATTGAGACCATTGCTTACCTTCTTCGGGAAAAATACTAGAGAACCCCTTGGCGATACACTTGGTTGGATAAAACCATTCTTCATCAGGTCATCAACGAGAATCCACAACTCCCACAACTCAAAAGGAACCATTGGATTCGGAGCCATCAATATTGGATGAGCATTAGGTTGTAGGACTATTCCAAACATAATATCACATCGAGGGGGTAGATTTACAACCTCTTAGGCGAAGATGTCCAAGAAATCACTGTCAATCCCCAGAACTTCCACCATCTATGATTCTACTTACTCCAATGAAAGCTCAACTATCAAGGAAAGAAGGGGATCCACTCGTCAACTTCCATCCTTGGGAACCATGCTCGCCAATTAAATCTACACACATGCCACCCATATCTGAGAACACAAACCTTCTCCATAAGTAGTTGACAATATCGTGAATATAAAATGGCTAGTTGATTCCTAGTATGACATCATATGGCAACATTTACAGCAGAAAGAGATCCCCGGTAGACTTATGCGGACCCAACATTAGTCAACATCCTCGAAAAACATCAAACAGCCTGGTTTGACCTCCAACTATCATGCTCAGCACCAGGGGAATAGAATGACTTTATACATATAGACCCAAGTAATGGGATATATTGGGCACAAAAAATGAGTGTGAATCTCTGAAATAAAACATGGTTCATGAAAGATCACTAAACAAACTGATCATACCTCGAACAACCTCTAGAACCACTGGAACTATTGCTTATGTGGTGTGAAACTTCCAATTCCCAAATCCTCTTCCTCTTATCTATCAGCCACCTCCTCGACCACGCCCTGGTAGATGTAACTAAGTAGATCCATGAGGTTAACCTCCTCCTACAACGTATTCTCTAAGAGGATCGAGAGCTCGCAGCCCCTGTTGTTGCGGCAGAAAAGGTCTGGTCCGAAACTAATACTGCTGAGGTGGGTGCAAAACATTCCCACACTCACTGTACTACACTTGATCAGGGAACCGGTTTCGAATATTCCCATATCTTCCACATGTAAAGAACCTAGTTCTAAGGCCTGTGGAGAAAGAGAGAGGACTGGGTGTTTGGAAATGAAACTGCTGAGCCCCGCCCCCATCAACCGAACCCTAGAAGCCCATGGGGATGGAGGCCTACTACTGATGACCATCCCCTCTGAAGAGGTCATCGGGATCCCCTATCAAATCAAACCTCTCATCGTGTTCATCCTTTCCACTACTTAAAATTTCTTCTGAACCACCATGTACATCGGTAGAGTGAAGGGAGTCACAACATACTAGAGAGAGGTTTGATGTGTATCCTCTAAGCATATTTCCCATGACTCATGATCCAGGAAGAGGTATGTAGTAAAATGAAGGAGATCCTTTAGCATGATCCATAACTCCCTTACTGATATACTTTCTTGTTAGAGGGAGAGAAGTCACTTCCTCTTTTCACCTTCATCATGGAAGAAAGTAATTCCACCTGAAACTCCTTCTCAAAGTCAGTCCATGAGACCTCAGTCTCCATACTCTCTTTGAGGTAGAGCATCCACCATTGACACACTGCTCCCCTAATCTGACTAACTACCAACGGAACCCAGTACTCCCCAGGATCAAAATCAAGGTAAATCTGATGGCCAGCTCCTCAAGTCTACCCTCTCGATCCAATTTAGAAACACTACCATCGTACTTACCCAGGGTATGCTGCTGGAAAGAACATAGTGTCTTCTTCCACTTTCCACCCTCCTCCTATCGATCAACCCTCCGCTGATTAACCAAATATGCCTATTGGGCCTTTATCTCCCTTACAACTTGTGGATGTTGTCTGGGTCTCATAACTACGAGGTATATAAGGAATTCCTAAGCCCGAGTAGTGAATAATAATCCTTTTAATTTTTTGTTAACACATTTATTAGTTTTAAATTACCAAAACACACAAGACACACAAGAACAAAAGTCATTATGGTGTATGCACCTTTCCTAAGGTCACTAACCTGTAATCAGTGTAGCCTCACTTGGTCGGTATGAAGGCTTAGAGTCCTTGTGTTGGATCATGGGGGCCCTAAAATCTTGTGTCCTAGCCAGTCATCATTTTACAATTTGACACAAAAATATTTCCTAACATTGTTGACCTAACATCCCATGCAATCCTCACTATGCCTAACCTTGAACTCCATCCTATCTCTCAAACTACCTTTGATACAATTCTGTCAAGACACGCCTTCACTAAGATGAGGGAGGGGACTACAAATGGCCAGACCCTTCCTTTTTCATGTCGAAGAGAGATAATGACCCCAGAGCCCTGCCTTCAATAGGACCGATAGTGGAAACTAACACCAAGGTTATAAAATCACATGTAATATGGATGGAATTACCCATTTATATAACAAGATAGGGAGATAAGATGGTAAATCCCAAAAAACTCCAAAAAGTAAAAGTAAAAGTAAATCCAAAAATTAATTCCTAGATGCATGTTCAAAATAATCTAATACAAGGTATAAGAAAACTCCAAAGGAAAGTACAAAAAGAAAGAAAAGTAGCAATGAATACTATCCCAATTTCCCAGCTAGTAAGGTCTAGCATGGTCCTCAATGTCCTCTTGGAAACCTAAAAACAGTTTTATATACGTAGGGAGAGTATACTAGTATACTCAGTAGGGAAACCAAAATCTCTCGTATACAAGTGGGGAGACATTATAATTCCCCATGAGAAAAAGAGATAAACAAAACACCTAGCAAGGAAACTATCCATCCAGCCTCACCAAGGTACACTCCCCAAATAATTCATGTCAGGTAAAATAGTAGTAATAGAACATCTATATTTGGGTATCCCACACTACTTCAACACTAGTTATTTAGGACAATATACGCATCAGACCTCACTCACATATCCCATTGCAGTCCCACTACTTCCCCAATAAAAACCCATTGGGTCACCACAATCACAGATCCTACCCACAGACACCTGGGACACCACAACCACACATCCTACCCACAAACACCTGGGCCACCACAACCAAACAAAACACACCCATAGACAACTGATCCACAACAACCACTACCACAACTGAAGAAACCTAGGCTAAACCAACCACTTCCACACTCGAAGACACCTGGACCTCATCCTGAGGAAACTTGTGAAAAAACCTGCCTGCAAACACCTGGGATAACTAACAACAACACACCCTCCCAAAAGCTTCTTGGGATATAATAAACCTTAGGCCATTATATCCAGCTCTTAGAGTCTTGGGATACCTAGGAGAGGGAGTATAAAATTAGATAAAAACAAGCCATTGATAGGAATGTTGGGAAAATACCCTCCCCCATGAAATGGGTGAGTTCGACACGAAGTTATCAACATGGGTAGGGTGAATATAAGAAACCTAAGAACCAAATTTTATACATATATTTAATCAAACTCACATGCCAACCTAAGGGTTCCGAATCCAACAAATAGCCCGTACACGAACACTCTTGCTACTATACCTACATGTATAATTTCACAACAAACACAACCAGAGCATGACCCATTTCTGGAAACAGTTCCCCATTGTACCCCATCTTGTTATCATGTTCAATTGAATTCCATTTACATATTCCTTCACTACTGGGAAACTAACAAGCATAACCACAATCTAAAACAACAACTGGAAGAAAAATATCCAAGAAAGCATTAAAGACTTCACTCTTGGTTTGCTCGTAAGTAACAACATCAAAGGGATCCCTGAGATCCCTCGAAGTATGAGAACCAAACCAAGCCCCAACATACTGGGTCCAAAAAATTTACACCAGCTACACCTGGACTCAGATTCAAAAACCAAAAACCTCTCAACCAAAGACTCCATTCCCCACTAGGTCACCCCAAGGAATCAAACATAACAACCATACATATCTCCAGAACAAATCAACGGAGTTTTAAAATTATCCAACTCCTTTTATTAGTTTTCTTATTTATATTTGGTTAACTAGGGTTATGAAACATGGGTTCTTATTTATCGGGAAGCCATTTAATCAACCATGTTTACTTGATTAACTAGTTTCCATGTTATAGGCATTCAATAAAAAGATAATTCAGAAAACAAAGATTCATTACTGTGCAAGAAAAGACCACCAAAATCCACGATTTTCAGTGGACATGAGGACATAAAATTCACAACATAAGAATGAAGGAAAAAAATAAAAACATAATCAACTTTCCCACCACTTCAATCTTTATTAGTTTGTTTATTATCTTAATTAATGTTGGTTTCATCTACATCCTGAAGGAACACCATCATACCGACCCCACATGATGCACAATAAAGAGAGATGAAGGGAAACCCCTACTTGGATGATCAAGGATCCAAGTTCTCTCCTTGCGCCAAGAAAGGGGGATGACATTGTAGGAAAATCCATGAAGAACAACATATGAGGGCTCTCACGTAGGCATGAATCGTCTCCGGAAGAGGGACTCCACACACAACAAGGAAAAGAAAAGTGACTAAGTAATAAGAAGATCTTTGTGTGATAAAAGCACCAATCCTAGAGTTATAGAATGTGAAATATTGGAGTACATAAAAAGTGGATCATGGTTTAACCACGTGGCCTAGTGGTGTAAAAATTTATAATTAATATATATTTAATAATTCTCCTCAGAGATGATGGAGATACACCAAGGAATTGTTGAGAGCTGATAGATTTCTTCAAAATGAAGAAAAACACTTAACTATAGTGAAACTAAAAAAACACTAGAGGCTGGAAAATAGGGGAAAGTGTGATAAAGGCCACAAATTTTGGTTAAACATGGGAAAAAAGACTCTTGGGGTATTTAAAACATATTTTATCGGCCTTAAATCCACTTTGAATGGGGTATTAAAACAATTTTACTTCAAAAGAGGCATTACTGGGGGAAAAAATAAAAAAGTCTCAAAGATGTTGGAAATGAGTCATCGATGGGTGAGTCATTGACACCCTAGCATCGGTGCCCTGACATTGATGGCCTGAAACTGATTCCCATCATTGCCACCAATGGCCGATTAGTGCCACCGATGCCCATCGATGCCACTTTTCATTCAAACTAAAGTCTAGAAAACTCCTCAATGCGTCACGGATGGTCCCTAAGGTGCCTCCAACATCAAGATTTTGGAAAAATAATATACTAGGATGGTCCAATCAATTACAGGTAGATATTTACTTTAAAATAATCATGCAACACGTGATGAAAAATTCTTTTTAGAAAAATACATTTTAAGCATAAAACGTGGTTTATTCTTATCCCATTCCAATAAAAATATTATATGAATGTTAAAATATTTGATTAAATATAATTTATATATTTATTTAAAATAATTCAAAAATATTAAATAATTTAATTTATTAAGATAAATGTACATGATGCACATAATTTTTTTAAGAAAATATATCTTTTACCTTTAAATGGTTTTTATATTATTTTATTAATAATCTATAATTAATGAATTAATTTTGGTCATATTTAAACCAATTTTTTTTCATAATTTAAATATTATTGTTCATACCCTCCAATTAAATAACTAAGAAATAATTTTAACTTAAAATAATAATATTTTAATAGTATATCATTGTTTATTTAAACTTGATGTTGCGTGTAACAAAAGATGGCAAAGAAATTAAAATTATTTTAAGAAATATTTCATAAATCATCAGGTGTTACATTCTACCCACCTTAAAAATGAATTTCTACCTCAAAATTCATCACTATGATACAAAAAATGAGGATTTAATTTTTTCATTACATTCTCAGGTTCTCATGTATCTTATTTAAATTTGTAATTTTTTCAGAGTTCTTTGACTAGGTGAGTAGTTATGTTCTGTGATATATTATGTTTACAATCAAATATTCCTAACGATTTTACCTCATAATAAATATCATGTTACAATATTAAAACTTTTTATTTTATTAAATGTGATGGATCATGAATTTATTTCTTTAGAAGAGACACAGGAAACACATCATGAATTCGATAGAGGTTTGGTGGAAGTCCTAAGAGATAGGCTACCATCCCAACTCAATCAAGAATATAGAAAGGTAAAATGTACCTAGGTCCCTAATATTCCATATTTTTAAATCTCATAACCTATTTACATCGAGAAATTATTAGAAAAAATTTATCACAAACTTCAAATTTTAGGTCATATTGATGTTTATCAACATAACTTATCTATTTAAATTAAGCTATCTTGATGTGATGCTAAAAGGATTTGAAAATATCTATCATTTCCATACCTTGATCTGGTCATAATAAGTTATTTATCTTATATCATGCTATTATTTTGTAGTTATACACTTACATCCACATAGAGTTTCATAAAGTGTCATATAAATGCATGAATGAAAGCTATTGTTGTTCTAAAACTCAACTAGAGGAAGGTGTTGATTCCAACCACCTTATAAATCCAATGAAATAGATCTCAGTATCTTCTATAGGGTTTGACTTGTTCTTTTAGAACAACAACTTTTCTGATGATGAGATGCTATACTAAAACTCAAATATATACCAATTTCTTACTGAAGACTTCACCAGAACATTGAGGAAAACCTAGGATCCCCATATGATACAATAGAATGTGGTACTCCATGAAACCATATCACAAACATAATATAAATTATGGAAAGTTCATTTTGAGAGAAATTTTTTCTAATGTAAATTAATTGTTCTTAAATTTTAAAGAGATCGACTATAACCCATATAGAATTTTTCCCGTTTTAGGTTTTATGAAGTCCATTGTAAAAAATCCATGTTGATGTTTTCCAATTTGAATTATATTACATTTAATGGTGATAATATTCCATTAGAATTTTGTCTATCAGCCTTAAATTTGTGACATACTATGTCTCAAGATACATACTCAATAATATCTCTCTTTATGCTATCCAAAGAGAAATTATCTTTCATATCTCTATATATCTTTGTACTTCCAGGATTAACAGAGATGGGGGATCTATGAGATTCATCCAATATATACTTCTTCAAAATATGGCATGGATGGAACATATACATGGTTCAAAAATCTTATCATCTAATCACAATAAATGTTAAACTCAAAACATTTATCACTTTCATTTTATTGTTTCATATCTTCCTTTTGTTCCTCTTTAATCTTTACTTTGGATAGATTAATGAAAAATCATTTGATAAAGATAATATTTCTCCACTTTATTCAATATTTCATGATCCATCCTTTACAAATATAAAAATATTGGATCTTTTTAAATCCTCGTAATAGACAATCTAGCATGATTCTTTTATCTTAGAGAATTATCAACCTTATTATCTTTCTCATGATGGTAATATATTGCGTAGTCATAATTTTACATCATCTCCAACCATCTTCTGTAGAACATATTTTAATTTTTTTGTGTGAAAACATAATTTAAAATTTAATGATCAGTATATATATAAAACATTTCTCTATGATGATAACTACTCTAAATATATTATGAATCATTTACCAAAAATAACTCCAAATAATGAGTTGGGTAATTTTATTCATGAAACTTTAATTGGCGCAAGGCATAAGATATCACCATATCATTATAAATGATAATGAATCCTAATACTCTATTTGTTGCATCAATATTAATTAAAAACCTTTATCCATAATTAGGTATTGTATGAATAGGTGCAATGACTAACATTGTCTTTAGTTCCTTGAAAAATTTCATTGCATTTATCAATAAAAAATAACTTATCTCCCTTATAAGTTAACATTGTGTGTGGATTGGACATTCATGAGAAATTATCAAGAAATAATTGAAAATATCCTACAAAACCAATAGAGCTATGGATATTAGTGATAAGTTTTGGTATGGGAAAATTTTTAATAACTTTTTCCTTTGAAGTATCTATTGATATACCCTCACATAATATTATATGACCAAATAATGATAGTTTCCAAATCCAGAATTAACAATTAGAAAATTTTTCAAAAATATTCTCTTTCCTTAGTGTCTTTAGTATAATTTATTAGTGATCTTCATGTTGTTCTATGATCTTAGAATATATTAAAATATCATCTATAAAGACTAACATAATATCATCAAGGTAATAAATAAAGACTCAATTCATTAAATCTATAGAGATAATGGTAGAAATAGTAAGACTAAATGACATCACTATAAATTCATATACTCATAAATTTTAAGAAATTATATCATGGGAATATCGTCCTTCTTGAACATCAATTGATGATATCCTGAATGAAATTAAATATTAGAAATGTATTGAGCTTCTCATAGTTGATAGAACAAGTCATAAATATGGACTAGAAGATACCTTTTCTTGATATTAGATTTAGTAATGTTCTCAATAACTAATGCAAAGTCACATTGATTCATATTTATTTTTAATAAAAAGAACTAGTGCACCATATGGGGATGCACTTTGTTGAATGGATCAATTCTCAATATTATATAAGAGTTTCTTTTTCAGTTATGGTAGCTTAATAGGGGCTATTAAATACAGTGTCTTTGAAATACATATAGAACTAGATATGAGTTCTATTGATAAATCAAATTTAATTTTTTTTGGAAGACTAGGAAATTCATCTAGAAAGGCATAAAAAACTCCAACATAATATGAATATCTTTGATGTTCAGTTTCTCTCCAAATATCAGAGATGACCACCCCTTTTGAATAGGATAAAGACCAATACAATCGATGAAATTTCCATCATAAGTTCATATTTATTATCACACTGATAAGAGATCATAGTTTGGATGGAAAAATCAAATGTGACTTCCATTACTTATAAAATGACGTTGGATTTATGTAAAAAAGTAAAATACATTCATATGATAACAATGAACTCAACCAAAGGGAGAACACCATTTTTTCAAGGAATCATATTTCCACAAAATTAAACTAGAGAAAATCCTATTTTTGAGAAATTATAATCATACCATTTCAGGGTTTTATTGATAACTAAACATAAAATAAATGAGGTTGTATAGTGATACCCTTAGAAAATTATTTGGATATAAAATAGTGGATAGATATGGAATCAAATAAGACATTATTAGTTCTAGAGTGGATGGTAAGTGTACCTTTTTCCATATTTTTACCAGAAAACTTATTATAAATAATTCCCACATGATATTTCCATTTTTCATTAGGCTTAATATGTTTCTTACATCGATCGACATCATTAAACTTTAGATTGGGGATCTAGATGAAATTATTTCCATAATCCTTTCATTTAAAACAGTAGAGTGTGCGTGGTATATTCTGTAGTGAATTATATCTATTTTCATCATTAGATAACTTAGTTCCATACATTTAGTATTCAATTTTATGATGACCTTCCTTTCCACACTTTAAATATTTAGTAGTTCCAAAAAAAATTTACCCCATATTTCGTTCCACACTTTGATTAAAAAGAAAATAACATCTTCTTGTCTCCATGGTTTTTAGAATTTCCTTTTTTAAATATATATTTATTTTATTATCAAAACCATGATATTTAAGGGTAACACAAATATCCATATTCACCTTGATTTAACATTTAATTATATTCTTATAGATAGTAAGGTCCCTTATGGTTAGAACCCTTTAGAGACTTGGTTTTAAGCCACTAAATAATCAGTCGACCTTATATTTAGGTATCATGATAATTTCTGAATTGTTCCTCAAAATTATTTTAAAATTTTCCTCATAGATACATGTTGGACTAATAATTTTGATTCAACATATCACTATACTTTAGGTTTTTATGATCTCAAATACTGTTCATAATTTACTTATTTTCTTTTTTTCTAAGAATTTTTATCTGGTTTTATCTTCTTCTAATATGTTCAGAGGTTAATTTCATGAAACATCTATTCTCAATTATTTTGGATGAAATATTCTTATGTTTGGAAAATTATCTACAAGATGGTTTTGGATATGTTGTGAAAATAGATATTTTATTAAATCGACAATGTCAATCACCTACGTAATGGAATAAGATAAGTAAATTTTCCTACGTTTTAGAATCAAATAAGTGGGAATTTCCAATGTCGACAAGATCACATACATGAGAAATCACCTACACAATCAATCAGATATGTAAAATAATTACATGGAGAAATCAGTTAGGTTAATAACCTATTTCAAGAAATTGACTATGTTATTTCAATCATATACCTCAGATTAATCTTTGTGTGTAAAAATCCTATGTGATTCAATTTGAATATGTGAAGAAATATTACTTATGTGGATTCAAATATTCAGTTTGGTTACATAGATTCAATTGTGAAAATCAACCATGACATACTGCAAGTTGGTGTTTATTACCATTAAATCACTCAACTGAGCGTTTTAATACTACTTTAATATCTTTAAATACTTGATAACTTATTTATGAAAAAATATAATATAATAAGAGATATGTACTGAGATATAAGATAATTAAATGGATATTTTATTTGTATCTACTATTTCTGAGCTAATTTCAAAGAAAATTGAGGAATCACTGATTCTTATTTCTATAGATCATGTGATCTGCATTTATGTGAGAAATAGCTCATGAATTTAAATGTGTGTGAGAATGGAACTTTTCCATGGGACCTAAAGTGTACAATAAAATACAGATAACTCATTCAAAAATATCACAAAAAAAAACAAACACTATTTTATATGTAATTAAGGAATAAGAAGTCACATTTTCATCAAATGTTTTTATTGAAAATTGTTCCTTAGTTAAGAAGACTCTACTTTAAATTATTTTTCCTCACATCATATCCCTTGGTGACCTCTATTTTTTTAAGTTATATCTTACATTTGTGAGTTGAAAACTACAAAAAAATTATTTTTTAATATTTCATTGTATAGGTTCTTAGTAAATGAACCATTAAAAAATATTGTTTATTATTACTTTTTGAAGATTGGATAAAAGCTCTAGTTCTTGTACCAAGTGTTAACTACTAACAATAAGTTGTGTAATACCTAGAAGAATGACCGAAAGTCCCCATAAAAAACTAGTGCAGTGGAAATAATCACAATTATCAAGAAGAGTGATGGTGGAGTGGGCTAAGGTACTTGTTTTCCCTGAACCACTACAAATCTCTCTATATTAGTTTCTCTTTTTAATGATTTTATTTACAGTACATGTCTTGTTAATTAAAATAATATAAGTTAGTCATAATATTTATAGTGAGATTTTTCCTTGTGAATAAAAATTTAAGGAACACAATTCAACCATATTGAGTCTTTATATGATAAATCTCTGGAAAAATTTGGTATTAGAGGAAGTGATTCTTGAGTTCTTTGAAGTAAAATTTAATGTCTAATGGTATATTTAATAATGGCCACTATGACTAAAAATAGATAAGGTATGTATATGGTTCTAGAAACTTATTTAATTGGTGAAATAATGGTTCTTGTATGGAATAAATGATCATATATTGAAGGAACCTTTGTCAAAAGTTTATATCAAAGCTGTGAAGCCTTATAAAATTCCAAAGACATAACCAAAAGCTTATGGTGACAAAACTAAAGAAAATTATGATCTTAATTGTGAACCTATGAATACTATAATATTTTTATTAGATCTAGATGTCTTCAATAGGGATGATAAATGTTCCGAATCTCATGAAATGTGGACTAATATTTATTTTCTTACGAATGAATAGATAATGCGCCAGTTCGAAGATATAATACTTGCAAACAAAAGTTTGAAAATTTTAGAATGATGGATAGTGAGAGTATCATAAAGTTGAATGGAATAATTAATGAAATTTTATATAATGTTGTTACATTAGGTAAATCTATTTATAAACTATATTAGGCTCTTAATGTTCTCATAATACCACCACCAAGACAGATTGGAGTTTCTACTTTTATCAAGATATAAATAGAGGTGATAAAATTATAATTATAATATATTATTGGAACTCTATTGATGTATGAGGTGGAGATGGAATTTGAGGCTAGAGAAATTAGTTTAGTTAAGATGGATAGTGCTGATTTTATTGTATCAACTTAAAATGATGTCCATAAGTGTAAAGAAGTTCATATCACTGAGTCTTTTAATGAATTTTCTGTAAGCATCTCTTCTTCGAATAGTTATATTTATTAATTTTCTATATAATTCATGATTTTTATAAGAATATAAGAGGGTTTTAAAAACTATTAAATAAATTGAAGAAATAAAATAGAAACTCTAATGATGTAAGATTTTATGAGTGAAAGAATCATAGACACATCATTCCCAGTTTTCCTTAACTTTAAGAAGAAAAAATCGTATAAAAGAAATACTAAAGTATAGTAGGTTAAGAAAATAAGGCCATTAAATACATGAAGTAAACAAGGAATGATTTGTAGGAATAGAGTGTTTTTTTATCTTCAGTATCATAGTATGAGAATTGTATTAAAAAAATACAACATGTGTTTAGCATAACATTATGATAAAGTAAATTATTGCTATTGTTTAGAGCACAAAACTGAATTAAAAATTGAATATTTAGCATTTTAAGAACCAAATTAATATTTTTTTCAACTTATAAAATAATTATAGATCATTAAAAAAGAAAAATAAAACCTAAAAAAATTCTACAAATTTATTTTTAATAAAAATGAATACTTAAGTAAACAAATTCTAATTTTAAAAACTCAACTGGAAGATTCTAATGCATCTTGTATTAAACATGGAAATAAAAAAAAAATTAAAAAAAGAGTTAAATAATTTAATGATGTGGCTAGTATATTTAAGAATGGTGAAAATTATTTAAATCATATTCTTTGTAACAATAAAACTCATAAAAATAAATATGGAATATGAATTCAAGGTAACCCAAATTTTTACAAGAACTATTTTATACCCAGTCCCATGAAAAAAAATCATTCATAAATTACATATTTTTATTTTGGCGAGATAGTAAATAGTGAAAATTATTTTAGTTTTAGAATCCCATTGTTTACTAGGTAAAAAATTATATTTTCATGCTTATTTTTTCATATTTTAGTGTTGAGGGTTTTGGACGCCCAAACCAATTTGGGTTCCTAAATCCTTTTCTTATAACCTTGTTGAATCTAAGAAAATATAGCTACCAAAACAATTTCTTGTTTAATTGGTCTTAAAATATACATAGGTCCAAGAGATTCAATGAACAATGGTATATAGATATGATAAGATAAAGTCATATGAGTAGATATTTTTTTTAATTATAACACTTTATAAAAAAGAGATAGAGGTCGTGTCACTTTTGTTGAAAATGATAAATAAAAAATTATGGGAGTTGGATCTATTTTAAATATGAACTATTTCAATATAAATAATGTTCACTAGATGAATGTATTAAGGAAAAATTTGATAAGTATCTGTCAACTTCATTATGATGATTATTTTTTCATTATTTCAAATAATAAATATTAATTAATAAATATAAAATTATTTAATTTTATTTACTACAAATAGAGAATTTATATACTCAACATCTTAATGTTTATTCATTTATATATTTTTTTGAAAGGAATTTTGTTTTAGATTTTCCATGTAATGAAAAGTAGTTTTATAAATAATTTTACCTTGTGATTTAATTAAATAGATTATTATATATTATGGATTTATATAAAACATACACATATTGGGATTCATTATATCAAATTGTATTTTATAGGATATTATGTATCATTACTGATGATAATATATCCATTGAATAGAGATATTTTTATAAGTATAAATATATGGTTTTGATAAATCCAATTGATCGGGAAAATGGAAGTAATGGCATCAACCAGTAGGTTTGTACACAATGAATCCCTTTTATCAACGATTTTGTGGGAGATATTTTCATGGGAATTTTAACTTGTCCCAGCCCACACTGAGATCTAATAGATTAAGCATAATTGAAGCTATTTATGGGAGAATTTCAAGCTCATCGAGATCACGTCCCAAACTATATACGCTGAACAACCCCATGAAAGTCTCACCTTTGGGAACCTTACCCTTAGGAATTTTTTTGGTGTATTTAATGGATCTATATCAATACCCTAAAAATATGTTTATTTACATTGTATTTTCAATATAATAATAGGTATATATACTTCTTATTATTACTCAAGAACGATTTTGATTTTGATACAATAAGACACAAATTGTGTTTTTTTGGTAATATTCAAATTAAGTTAAGGAATTTATTTTGAAGAATTAATGGATTTTTTAAATAAATAATATTTTTATTAAAATATTATTATTACATATATTTTATCAAATAAAAGTGATCATAATTTTTTTATAATGCAAAATTTCATTTTATTAAGGGTTTGAAAATTGTTATTGTCAAAAAATGAGTATCTATCAATAAATGATTATTATTATTTTAAAAATTAAACTTCACATATTTAGAAAACTATTTATATGAAATGTATATTATTTTTGGAATAATAACATTAAAAATATCCAATGGTGAATTTTTAATAATTTTCTAAGATAGTTAATTTTTTTGGGTAAAAATTTAATACTTTATAAATATATGGTGTGTATTATATCATCATAATGACACAAAAGTGATGTAATAAATACTATAAAGGATATACATGACAAAATAATTTTTTTTAATTTAAAATAATGTGATTTTATATTTATTTAACAAATTTTATAAATCTATTATGAATCTTCCAAAACCTAAAATATATTTGATGGTCTTAAAATCATTTCTTTTAGAATATGACTCACCTCCACATCAACAAGGGTGAAATTTTAATAAGTTTGAATTTTTTTTAATAAATAAATGAAAACCACCCTAATTTTTTCTAAATCATGGGAAAAAACCATAGGAAGGTTATTGGGTTTTGTTATTTTATTATACAGAATGTAAAACCTTTGCTTGAGAAATGATAAAGAATTTCCCACTCATTTACTATAGAAAACCACCCAATAACCCATTTATCTTCACTCATAATACATTAGTCATATCCTTACTCATCCCTCATCACTATAGTTTCCTCCTATGGTTACCCAATGCTCTGAAGAAGCTCCTCCAAAGAATTTGGAGACACACTCTCAAGGTAAGGATTCTTTTCTTTCTCCTTTTTATTCAAGTATCTTATTTATCTTTTTAATTTAATCACCATTTCCTAATGGTGGGATATGTTATTACATATCCCCCTTACTATTCATTTTATTTTTGAATTATGAGATACCCCTTTAACTCTCATAAATCCCTCTATGGACATTCATATGTCCTCATTATGATGTTGAGATTTCACCGTGATTTTCAATACACAACAATTGTGTAGTGACTACCCGCACCCATTTCTTATAAAGGGTGTTCGTCTTTATGAACTTATACTTATTTTAATTGGGAATAATATAAATTTATTCTACACTCCACGATCATGGAATAAAATATTATGATGAATATATGCATGTTGTGCGATCTATGTGGAACACTTAAGCATGAGAATGAAATGAAAGTGATGGGTGCACCCGACAATATATAGCGCTCCACTACAATTTCTAATGTTTTAGTCTCAAGAGATGTTATTAAATGTATTATGGAGTGAGCCTAATCATAATGGTATATTTTACATCATTATATTTTGGCATTTATCCTTGACTTATGTTTATGATGCATTGTTTTTTGTTGTGGCAACAGTTCCCATGTTTCTTATTATGTTATGATTATATATCATGTCTCATTATTCATATTTACGGTTATCACACCTTTTATGACCCATTAATATTCCTATTGTCTAAAATGTATTACCTTATTCACGTTATTATAGTTTTACTGCCTTATTCGTCTTTGTAGCTCACCCCTTTCTTATGTATGTCCCCAGGTTATCTGATGTAGAGTTATGTATGATAGAATAAAATGATCTTATTAAGTAATTTTATAATAAAGATGATATATTACCTATTTAATGTTTCTATGTAATAAACATAATTCCCAAATACACTAGAATTATAAATCTTCTAAGTTTCATTATGTGTACTTTATTGTAATAAATCATGGATTGATATATAATAAAGAGCAGATTTTTCGTAGTTGATATCAGAGGAAATGTTTAGTTATTTATAGGACTAGTATTAGAAAAATATATCAAAATTTTTATTGATAAAACTAATTATAAGAAAAAAAACCTAATTTTTTATAAAATATAGTGTATATAGTATATCAAGAAAATAATTCCTTGTCTTGATACTACAAGTGGATATTTCACTAGCATCGATTTAGATAGGGGTAAAACATTAAAAACAGTATGTTGAACTGGAATCAACTGGGAACCGGGGAAAAAATAGGCCATTCTACACTGCTGGTTTTATACTACTAGTGGATATTCATTGTTAAATTTATAATCTCATTGTGAACCATTATTAACGGAACAAAAAAATACCAATAAGAGTCTATGTTGGGAAATTGATCATAGATAACATAGATTGAAGCCTAAAATTCATAAGTTAAGAAAATACATGTAATTTATATGTTTTACCTTTAATTTTATTGTATTCCCATTTATTTATTTAATATTTCAAAAATAATCATCCATAATTTTCCCTTTATTCAAGCCAGTGGCATGAAAGAGTAGGAATCATGTAAGTAACCAACATGGAGGTAAATGTGATGAATTCACTAACGAGATTCCCAACCTGATGGGGGAAGGAATCATGAACGTTATGATGATAATTTATTAGATGATACAGAATCTTAAAAGAATAATAAATTAAAAGGATCTCCCCAATATCCCTATGAAAGAAAAGGCTACAATTGATATATTTATGTGACAAAGGTCTCCAAATTTAAATGGGTCATCTGATCTCTTAATCAGGGAACAATGGAGAAACATTATTGAGAATATATTCTCCATTGAATAATGTTTTGATAATGAGAAGATTACCATAGAAATTTATCATATGGAGGAATAAGTTGAACAGTGGTGGGTATTGGGGAAGAATACAAATCCTGAGGATGATATCAATGTAATGTGGTGGATGGAATTCATAAAAATATTTGTTAACAAATATTTTCCTCACACTCTCCATATTAAAATGAAAAGAAATTTTTTTCCTTAAAGAAAAAAATGAAGAATCTATCAGGGTGTATGTGGAAAACATCACAATAATTACATTAAATTCTTGTTGATTTTTGGCTACCCTCGAGTGAATGGATGAATGATTTTTTGGTGGGCTAAAACATAGTCTATAATAAGTCCTGGGGATTTGAGACTTTGATTACTGTGAGGAAATTGCATCTTGTTCCCTTAACATCACATTATATATTAATGAATCTCTGATGTATCATGGGGATAAGAATCAAAAAGTGGAGTTTAATTCTGGTGGTCTGATAGGTAAATATAATGGTCCTATCAAATTTAAACATCCCACTCATCAATGGTGGGGAGAGTGGCACCCTGGGCATTGCCTAATTTGAATGGGGAAATGATTTAGGTGTAGGAATGAAGGTCACATAACTAGATACTATTGGTGAGAGAAACCCACTAATGTGATAGAGGAAAGGGTTGATCTAGTCAACCCTAAATGTATTTTTTATTCTTTGAAGTTCAGGAAACTAAGACACTATGCAAACCAATGCACTAAAACAAGGGTTTTTGGAGACAACCAATAACCTCCAAGGAAATGAGGGTGATCTTTTTCGATCACAACTATGGAGGTGGATCCAGACAATGACGTGGTGAAAATTATAATTTTTATTCATTCAATAATAGAAAACATAATTTTTTATTCTAGTTCTATGCATTCCTTTATATCATGAAAGTTTAGTAATACTATTCAATAACCCCTGCAAATCATGGAAGTAGAAATGATGGTGAAAATGATAAATGGGAAATTATTTCATCCTGATTATATAACTCCTCTATCAAAATTTGTATGATAAATTTTCCATCAAACCTTACAAAATCTCTTTTTTCTGATTTGATGATAATCTGTGTATTGATTGGCTTTCCTTATAGTGATCCAATATAAATTTCCACAAAAAGGAAATCACTCTCTGTATCAAGAATCGTCCTCTGATTATGTAAAAATGTATGGATATACATGAACGTTATTTATCACCAAGATCTCAAGAATGGATATTATTTCCCTATGAGAAATAATATCTCGATCAAATGATTGATTCTAAGAAAAGGATCATCCTTTAAGACATTCCCATTGTAAGGGAATATGATGATGTGTCTCTTGAAATATTTTTCTGGACTTCCTCCAAGACAAGAGGATGAATTTTCAATCGATCTTATACCTAGAAAATTACCATTTACAAGACTCCATATAGAATTGATGTTGTGGAACTTTATGAGCCAAAGAAAAAAATATAAGATAATTTAGATAAAATGTTTATATGTCAATGTTCTTTACAATGGGCTGCACCAGTCTTATTTGTCTAGGGGAAGGATGGGTCGAAGAACCTTTGCATTGATTATCGTGAGCTTAATAAGATCATGATAAAGAAAAAGTATAATTTTCCACAAATTTATGATTTTTTTATCAGCTACATGTAGAACAATACTTCTTCATGGTGGATCAATTTTTTGGGTATTACCAAGTTAGGGTGAAGAAGGATAATATCCCTAAAACTACTTTTCATACAAGGTATTTACACTATGAGTTTATTTTAATTCCATTTATAATCACTAATGATCCAATAATATTAATTTATTTTATGGATAGATTCTTAAGATTATACCTCACTAAATATTTGGTAGTTTTTATAGACGATATTCTAATATACTCCAAATAAAGGAAGAACATGAGGAGAATCCGAGAACTGTGATAAAGACCGTAAAAAAGGAGAATATTTATGTTATGTAAAATAAATGTGATTTATAGTTGAAGGAAGTCTCATTCTTGGGGTATATTATCACAAGATATGGGATATCTATGTAAACATCAAAGATAGAAGAAATGAATGGATGGTCAAGGCCAAAATATATGGCCTATATCTATAGTTTCCTTAGATTATTTATGCCCTTTTGTAAATTTGTGAAAAATTGCACATGTTTGTAAAACCATCTAACCAATTTAAATTATAAGGGAGTCATGTTTTCCTTTAATCTTTATTGTGAAGAGATATTCAAGGATTTTGATAGTATTCTTGTGATTGTGTTTGTACTCACACTACCCACAAGTGAATAACTTCTGTGGTTTTCATCGATTCTTCAAAGAAGGGCTTGGGAAATGTGTTATTGCATAATGAAAATGTTATTTCTTGTGATTAAAAGAAATTGTTTGTTCATAAACAGAACCACCAAAAACATGATCTAGAGTTTGAATTAGTGATGTTCATATTGAAAATAAGGATTTATTACCTATTTGGGGAGAAGTGTGAAATATATACGGATCAAGAAAACATAAGTTTATATTCACACAGAAAGGGATGAATATATTCCAACAAAGATGGTTAGATTTGATCAATGATTATAAATTCTAAATCAACTACAATCCTTGGAAATAGAATAATGTGGAAGATGCTCTAAGTAGAAAGGATCCAAAACTTCTATCATTGATGATAATTGAGAAGTATCTGATCTTCTTCGATTTCAAAAGGATAGACACGAGAATCATAAAAGAAGGAACATAATCAATTCATTCACATGTGATTGATCAACCATTCTTTATGTAGTCAATAAATTATGCCCAAAGATATTATGTTTGAATTTATAAAAAATGTAAAGGATATAAGAAAAGGAAAATCTTTAGAGTTCAATGTTAACGAAGAATGAGTTGTGAGATTTGGGTCATGACTATGTGTTCCATCAAATCCCGAGTTAAATAAGGAGTTGTTGGATGATTCACATTGTTTTAATTTCTCTATCCATATAGGAAGTAGAAAGATGTATCAAGATATCCAGGAGCACTATTTGTGGAATAATATGAAGAAGGATATCAAAAAATATACATCAATATGCCTTTTATGTTAGAAAGTGAAGGCAGCGGTAAGGAAAATATCCATGGGGATGATACAAAAATTACCAATATCTATATAGAAATTAGAAAAAATCACCATGAAATTTTTAATCAGTATTCCAAAGTCATCAATAGTAAATAATTCGATTTGGGTTGTGGTGGATCGACATACATTGTCTTCTCACTACATTTCAATTTCATAGGAATTCTCACTTGAGTAACTTGCAGTTACATACATTAGAGAATTGGGGAGCTTGTATTGAACACCACTATTGATTGTATTTGATGGAGAAAAAATATTTTCCTTAAAAATTATTATGGGTTAAAATGCCTAAACTAATGGCCAATATGAGTGGACTATATAGAAACATGAGGACATGTTGAGAGCATTCTCAATTTAATTCAAATGACGATGGAATCAACATCTTCCTATGGTCTGATTCTCATACACAAATAATTTCTCATCTAGAATCCAAATGCCCCTATGACGATATTTATGGTAAGAGGTGTAGAACACCTACATTTTGTGATGATGTTGGGGAACAAAAATTGCTATGTCAGGAAATGGTTGAGGAAAGGGTGAAAATGTTTAAGACCAAAAATAACACATCAAGGCTACACATAGTCGACAAAATAACTATGATGATAATAATCAACGAGAAATAGAGTTTGATGCTGGAATCATGGTATTCCAATGAATTTCTCCATGTAATAAATTCATGAGATTTGGGATGAAATAAATGCTTCATCCAAGATATATTGGTCCTTTTCATGTCCTTTATTTCATCAAAGTGGTGGCCTATCGACCAACACACCCACCAAACATCTATAAGTTACAAGATTTATTCCATGTATCCATCTTAAGGAAGTAAATACCAGAACCCTCACATGTAATCAATCTTGATGTGTTACCATTAGTGAATGATCATTCACACAAGGAGAAATGGGTGAATATCTTAGATCATAAAGACAATGTTCTACAAAATAAGACAATGCACCTAGTCAAAGTGTTGTGGGGAAACAAAAAGTTTGAAAAAGAAATGTGGGAACCAAAGAAGGTGATAAAGCAATATTACCCTCAAATGTTTTAATGGTTGAAATGGAAATTTTGAGGGTGAAATTTCTAAAGGGGGATATTTTAAGGACTCAAACGTTTATAAATAAATTTCCCCTTGTAGTTTAATTAAATTCATTATTATATATTATTGATATAGAAAACACATGAACTTTTCTGGTTTCATTATATCTAATAAGATTTTGAATAACTTTAAGAGTCATTACTATTGATAATATAGTTATTGAAAACAGATCTTATGATTAGTATAAATATAGGGTTATAATAAATCCAATTGACAGAAAAAAAAGAATTAATGGCCTCAACCAGTAGGATCATACACTATATATCCCATATGTCAAAGATTAAAAGGTATATAGAATCAATAGGATTTCCCTTGGCTAATCCCTAGCTGAGATCCAACAACTTAATCATGATAAAACCAATTTTTTGGAGAATTTCATGCTCATTTAGATCTCAACCCAAGCCATGTACACTGGACCACCCCATAAAGTTCTCACCATCACACACATTACCGTTAGGGATTTTTTTTGGTTTATTAAAGGGATATATATCAAGAACCTACCAATAGGATTATTCAATTTTTACTTTCAATATAATAATTGTTATATTAACTTTTGATTATTACTCTATAAATGATTCAGATTTTAATAAAATAAAACAAAAATTGTAAATTTTAGGTAATATTCAAATTCAATTAAGGAATTTGTTTATGAATTAATGGAATGTTGAAATAAATAATATTATAATAAAATATTATTATTGAATAATTTTACCAAATATAAATTAAAATATAAATTTTATGAATTCAAAAGAAATTTTTATAAGGGTTTAAAAACTGTTATTTCAAAAAATAGAGCATTTCTCCAAAAATGTTGATTATAATTTTTCAATAGAAAATTAAAATATTAATAAAAAAATTATAGAAAATAAATTTTATATTTTTAATTATAATATGAACATTTTACAATGTATACTTTGTCATAATTTTCAGAGATAGTTGAATTTTTGTGTAAAAATTAAATGTCATATAAATATATGGCGTGTATTATGACATCATAATGACCCAAACGTGATGAAATAAATACTATAAAGGATATCCATGATCAAATATATATTATAAATTTAACATAATGTGATTTTATGTTGATTTAATAACTTTTTTAACTTCTTTTGAATCCTCAAAAAAATATAATATATTTTAAGGTTTTAAAGTCATTTCATTAAGAGTTTGACTCAGCTCCACATTGCCAAGGGTAATATTTTAATTTATTTGGACCGTGGAATACGAATATAATGAAACCACCCCTATATGGTAGAAACCATGGGCCAAATTAGGGGAGCATTTTTATTTTTCGTAATTTCATTATATAGATTCTGAACCTATATTTGAGAAATAAAAAAGAATTCCCCCAATGCTTATAAAAACCAACCAATTCTCCCATTTATATTCACAAAATATCATTGTAGAATATTCTTAATCTTACCTAAATTCTATATAGTCCTCCCAAATATTCCAAATCTATTAAGAAACTCCTCTGAAACATTTGGAGTCACACTCCCATGATAAGGGTTCTTTTTCTTTCTCCTCTTTATTTAAGTATCTTTTTATCTTATGTATTTTATCTTCTTTTACTAATGTTGGGATATGTTCTTAAATATATCCCTTATAGTCTATTTGATGCCTAAAACGATGATATACCCCTTTAACACTCATCAATACCAATCATAATCATTCCTACACCCCATTATGCTACTAAAATTTAACCATGAAATTCCATGCCAAACAATTGTGTAGTGAATACCCATACACATTTCCTATGATGGGTGTTTATATTTATGAATTTATAATTATTTGATTAGGGAATTACATTAATTTATTACAAACTCCATTATTGAGAAATTAATTATGATGATTAATGAATCTATGTTTTATAATCTCTGTGGTGAACCTAATTACGAGAATGAAATGGATATGACAGGTGAACATGGAATTATAATGCACTGCAATGCATTGGGTAATGTTTTAGTCTCATGAGACATCATTTAATGGATTAGGTAGTGAACCCAATCCATCATGGAACTTTTTCCATCCTTGTGTATTTAGATTTATCCTCGACCTATGTTTGTTATGCAGTTCATTATGTTGTTTCCACATTTCCCATGTTTCCTTTATGTTATCATGCTATATCATGTCTCATTATTCTTATTTATGATTATCACCCATTTTACACCCCATTGATATTACTATTGTCTAAATGTATTACCTTATTCTTTTTATGCCATGTTTACACCCTCACCAAGATTTATAGCCCACCCCCTTCTTATGTATTTTCCCGGGTTATACCATGATGTGATAAGTATGAAGGAAAAATATGATCTTATTAGGGATGTTTTAAATAAAGATCATGTATTTAATATTTTAAGTTGTTATGTAATTTACAAAATTACTAAAAACAATATACATTTCAATCTTCTAGGTTGTATTATGTTTTATTTTATGTACCAATTCATGATTTAATTTATAATAAATATCATGGTTTTTATATACCACGACAAAAATTTAATAAAAAGAAGCTAAGAGATGAATTCCAAATATGAAAGAAAAACAAGTCATATTTTAAACCAATTTAAGAGTTTTATACATCTAGACACCCATAACATATTCATCAAGATTTTTTTGTGCTATCTAGTTTTTGAAATATGAAGACGAAAATTTATTATTTATGTTCTAGTTGATATTTTTTCTAGATTTACCTAGTTTTTCTTTTTTATGTGTCAAAAGTGATTCATATTATTTTTTATATGTTCTTAAAAAATAGTTCAAAAATTGAATTATTTCTAAATTATTGATTTAATATATGACCATGGAAGATAATTTTAAAACCATGACTTCAATTCATATAGTTCAGATGTTGTATCAAGAACACCTTTTATACCCTGAGGAATCATAAACATAATGGTGTTGTTAAAAATAGGAATGTGACTTTGTACGAAATTTCTTGAATCTTGTAATGTGAATATAGATTAACTAAAAATTTATGGGTTAAATCTATGAATATGACACGTTATGTTATAAATAGAGTTATAATTAAACATATTTTCAAGAAAACTCTCTATGATATTTGTTATAATAGAAACCAAAAAGTTGGATACTTTAAGGTTTTTTTATGTAAGGTTATTATTATATAAAATAAGGGTAATATTTATATGTCTAATACAATATTTGATGAAGGAATATTTCTATGATATTCTATGGTTACAAAATAATATATATTTTTCAATAAAATGTCAATTATTGTAAAAGAATCAACTCTTGTGAAATTTAACAAAAGATATTCTTTTGATCACAATGTATCTTAAATTGATGTAGTAAGTGATTATTTTAAAAAACATGACATCTAAACCTATTTTTTATGAAAAAATGATGAATAATTTGTAATTTATTTTCCATAACCAAATTCTAAAAGGTATGATGCCAGTGAACTTTAAAGAATGTTGCCTAGACAACCTAGAACCCTTAAGATTGATCTATTAGAAACTGTAATAGGAATTTTATATGATATAATTAGAATGATAAGGATACTATAAAATATTTTAGAGTTTTCAATATTTTAATCTATGTTAGAACGTAAGTCTATAGAAGAATCCAAGTAGATGAATGTTTGGTTGTAGCTATGTAAGCAAAATTATACCATTTTAAGAGAAATAAGGTATGAAAATTGTTTGATAGACAATCTAAATATTCTATTTTATGAAACAATAATTTTTTTGGAATAAGTAGGATTATCATGGTTTGATAAATTGGAATGAGGCAAGATTAGTACCTAAAGGGTATAATTAGGAAGAAGTTATAGACTGGGAAGGGACTTCTTACCCAGTAGCTTGATCCGACATCCATTAGGATTATATTAGTGTATGCATCATTAGTGAATTTTAAATTATATCAGATTGTTGTCAAATATTATTTCCTAAATGGTTTTCCAATGGAAGAATTTTATGTTGACCAAAATTGTGGTTTAAAAAATAACCAATTTACAAATTTAGTTTTTAAACATACTAAATCTCTTTATGGCCTTAAACAATCACATAATGCTTGATAGGAACATTTAATTTCTTTTATTTTATAAAAATTTTCAATCAGTAAGGAAGATCATACTTTATATAAGAAAACCTCATCTTTAGTTATGTTATATATGAAGATATATGTTTATGCTGTAATTTTTGGTTCTATAAATAAAAAACTATGTAATGAATTTTCAAAACTATTACAATAATGAATTTAAAGTCACTATGATGGGTAAGTTAATTTTTTTATAGGTTTTCATATTTTTAAAAAAACTATTTGGAATTTTTATAAATAAAATAAAATACATACTAGACTTGATTTAAAGGTTTTTTACTTAGAAGAGGTAATGTAAATACTACCAATATAAGTTCTAAGGAAAAAATTGACTTGGATAAAGCTCGAAAACCAGTAGGCAATAATATTTATAGAGAAATAACTGGGAGTCTATTGTATATTAATGTTAGTAGACCAATCATTATGTATGTAGTATATCTTTGTGATCAATTTCATTCCAATCCTAAAGAATAATATATAAAAATTCCCAAACAAATTAAAGATATTTAAATGGAACAATTTATCTTTCATTAATTTCTGAAAAAACATCTCTTTTTAATTTAATATCACACTCAGATGATGAATTTTGTGGTTGTATACTAGAAATGGAGAATAACATAGGTACATTCCATATTCTAGGTAAATCCTTGGAATCATGGTAAAGTAAAATGAAACACACTATCAGATTGTGTACTAGTGAAGAAGAATATATTATTACTAGTTGTTTTTCTGCACAAATGTTATGGATGAAACTCCCATAAATGGAATTTGGTTTCAATTATAATGAAGTCTCAATTAAATGTGATTAAACTAGTGCTATAAAAATTTCTTTGAATCCAAAAAATCATTCAATAATAATGAATATAGACTTAAGAAATCATTTAATAAGTGATCACACTAAAAAAGTGACATTTCTCTTGAATTTATCTTCATAGAGAATCACGTAGTAAATATTTTTACTAAATCACTTTCATGTGAGAACTTTTATTTATTTAAAATATATTTGGGATTATTTGTTTTTAAATATATTTAATATGTTTTATTTATTCCAATTTAAATGAATTTATACTCATTATTTTTTTTTGAAACTGAAAATAAGTTTTCTATTATATTTTTTAAATGCTATTTGAAAATTAATCTTATTCACACTGTTTGTTTATTTAAATTTTAGAAAGTATAAATTTCTTTCATTTATTTTCTATCTTTATTTATTTATTATTCAAACGTAACCCTAAATCAAAACTGAGTATGTATGTGAATTTGAATTCAGGTACATGAAAAATTATAGAACCGAATAAAAATCCTTTTACAATTCACACACACAACCTCCCTTTGAATCAAAACCATAATCTCTAACCTCTTGATCACTATTTGAACTTCAACTAGCCTGTTTGTAATGGAAATGTTGATGTGTGTGGATGATGGAATCTAAGTTTCATTTAAGATATCAAAAGAAAGTGGAAGAAGATTTCTTGAACGAAAATACATAGATATGAAGTGGATGAAGAAAACTGAAATTTTGTCAATGAAAAAACTCATGTTTTAATGTTGAGATTTTTTGGACGAGAAAAAGTCATGTTTTTTTGGGACAAAAATCAGTGAGTTATTAATGAATTCGAAGTATCAGGTTAATCAAAAAGAGGGTGTAATATCATAAAAGGTTAAAGGAAAAGAAATGGTAATTTCTTATATTGAAATGTCTAATATATTTAATTTTCCCCATGAGGGGTATTTTTCTTTTATTCATATACTTATTAAGACATGATTAGTTAGTCCAAATATAGTTTTCATTTTTTTTCTTAGAACCTATGTTTTTTTTAAAGAAATCTTATAAAGTACCTATATGCTAAATGGATTTTTTATGTATGTTTGTGCAGATGGGTATAACACAAAGAGAAAGAGAGGTAGAGAAATATATTTTTCAATATGTTGTTTTTATATATGTCTTGATGTATAATATAAAGTTGAGTTTTATGAGATACATAATGAGATTCATACATTATTGTTGTAAAGGAAAAGAAAAATTAAACTACTATATTTATAGTAGATTAATTTATTAGTTTTTAAAAATAATTAATTAGATTTAAATGAAGGTGATGTGGTCAAATAATATAAAAGTAATACTCTATCATTAGTTCTCTTGAGTACTATTTGATATTCCTAAGGCTCTGCATGGATTTATTTAAAGGCAGTCAGTCGAGCATGTGTAACATAGGGGGATTTAGGTCAGACCTCACTACCAAGTGATGAAGCACCAAATAAGAAGGTGTATTCTAGGGAATAAGGGATATACATTTGTATGAAACAAGTCATCATTTCTAGTTATCAATCATGCAGTTGGTGAGCCTTTCATGATTCAAGATGATATGGCTGATCAAATCCATTTTAATAATGTTTTTTATGTCTACTAATTAATATCATCATTTGGATATATTTATTATGACCAATGTTGATTTTTTTAATGATTGGATTTCTAAAAATAGGCTGGTAGTTTTGGAAGATTAGATAAGTACATTGTTAGAAGAATCACTTGAAGAAAATGATCAAATTCAATATAGATAACCTATTGATAAAAGAAGGGATAAAAATGTGGTTATGGAATATAAAATGTTTTACCATACAACATTGGTACAATCATTTCCTTTAGCTACTCATGGAGTAGCTCCTTTTGTTATTAAGAGTTCAAAAAAACATAGAAAATAAGCTGTTTACTAATGAATTAATGAAGGAGAATGAAAACAATGAGTGTAGATTATTTTATTTAACAGTGGATCTAGTTTACTATAAATATGAGATTAGATAAGTTAAGGAGTCCTCTGTCAATAAGTCATATTTGAATAAATTAGTGGGAATGGTGGATTCCCAATCAGCAATAATCAATAATCTTCAGACCGATCCACCTGTGCAGTAAGATGGTTCAAATATAAGTTATAAGAAACACGAGTAAATTAAATCCTTGATAAGTGGTTCGAAAGTATTTTTCCCTAATAATGTTGGGTTTAGTGATATTGGTTCCACAGTTTCATCTTAAGAGGATATGTTTCAG
Organism: Viscum album; assembly: GCA_963277665.1. Taxonomy (NCBI): domain Eukaryota; kingdom Viridiplantae; phylum Streptophyta; class Magnoliopsida; order Santalales; family Viscaceae; genus Viscum; species Viscum album. Next base: position 1,331,879,873 of record OY728156.1, read on the forward strand.
AATCCTCCATCAATGAAATTTAACTTATCTGAAGAAGTTCTTGATGAAATGACAATATATACAGCTGAAGTGAATGAAGCGTTCCACAATATAAAAACTATTGTGATATGTTATTTTAAATTTTTAAATAAATTCTAACCCTCTAATGATGCTACCTTAGTTTCTCTAGTTTTTCATGATTTTCATAATGAAGTTCATGAGATTCTATAAATTTTTTGTTATATATCTTTATAAATTTAGTGCCTCCAAGAAGATATGAATTATCTATTGATATTTCACGACATAAAAAAATATTTATGGTTAATTTCAAGATAACCAGGAAGATATTCAGAAACATAGTGTTGTGTTAGAAATGACTTTGAGATACGATAAAAGAAAATATCATTATTTCAAATAAATAAAAAAGAAATAATTTTATGGTTTGTTAAACATAACAATAGAAATGATCAACTATTTTTTGAACTGAAAAAGGAAATTTTTTCGATGTTTTTGGTTCTATATAACATATAAGAAAAAAATTCATATTTATAATAATATTCCAAAGAGTATGTTCTATTTATAGGTATGGAGTTGGTTATTTACAATCCACCAGTGTTTTTATTATTCATTTAACCCAATTATGCTGTTAGTTGTTAGGTTTTTAAATCATCTCTAAATAATTCTATGAAAGGTGTTTTGAGTTTTCTAGCACAAGTGAATAGAATATATCAAGAAGTAAAGTTGTTGACAAGAGGGATATTATAATTGATAATTTTTGTGAATCTAATTATAAATAAAATTCATGTGGATATTCCATCCATCATTTTAGATGCTTATATTTTCCCTATACTTAACCCTCCAACTATCTATGGTTCTATAAGATCCTCTTCAGTGAAAGTAAATCATCTTAAGAAATTTATCAAAAATGGATTAGCAGAAGTTTATAAACATGAAAAGAAATAATGAATAATGATTCTTGAATTTTGAATGTTTGATGTTATCTCAAGGATTGACATTTGTGAAGAAGACATGTTTTAGATAAAAGTAAGTAGACCTCTTTATACTAATCCTACTAGTAATTATTAGAAAACTAGGTAGACAATAGAAGGTGTTTATGAGATTTTTGCACCATTAAAGTCAACCCCACATACTTCTCAACACAATCCAACCTTAAAACCACTTTTACCCAAACCAACATTGATTCCCTGGCAGATATTTTGTAATTATGGTGCAGGGATATATATATTTATTTCAAAATAATTAATGAAAGCTTCCTTATTTTTAATCTCTATTTTGTTTCTTAGTGACTATTTTAATTTGATGTTATTTTTCATTTTTATTTATTTCATGAAACTCAATATTTCCATAATTCCATATTCTATTTTTTCACTACGTTTAAATAATTAATTACTATAATGTTCAATATTAATAATTTTTTTACCTCTCATACCTTTATTTTTTATTGATATAAAAATGGAGAAAAGTTTTCTACCTTAACAAAATATGATGAGAAGTTATTATAAATTTAAAACACCTTGGTGGGGGGGGGTGTATTTTTAATAGGGGAGAAGCTTACACCTTTCAAAAAGAAAAGATCTTACTAAACATGCAGAAGAAAAAAAAATTAAATATAATTTCTTGTAATTTTTTTTAAAATTTCAGGTTTTATTTCTACTAGATTAACAACAATGTTTTATGTGTTTTTTGATCATACAATTTAGGATATTTTTGAACATATAATATTGATCCAACATAACCATGTACTTTGGGTTTTTATAATATCAAATACCCTTCACACTTTATTAATTATATTTTTTTTCTATCTGTGATTGTGAGGCGTTATCTTATTATTTTATTCTAGGTGGTAATTTTATTTAAATGTGCATTTTGTATGATTTTTGGATGAAATATTACAATGTATTTAAAATTGATAATTTAATGGGTTTGGATATGTGGTTAAAAAGGCTAGGTCAATCAAACATCTATCTCAATTTCCCACATAAACAAATCAACAATTTCAAATTCCCTATGTTACTAAATTTCCTATGTGTAAATTGAATACATCAACTAGATATATCATGTGAGCAATCGCCTACATGATTAATCAGTTATTTAAAATGGTTACATAGAGTAATTGGTTACATGAATCATCTATAATAAGAAATAGGATAAATTATTTCAATATGATATGTTATATTAGACTATTTGAGTAAGAAATATACATGATTGAATATGGATACATGAAGCCCAATTAGAGACATGGATTTAAATCTTCAATTCAACTATGTAGATTCAATTTTTAAAATTAGATACATCATACTAAATTCTGGATATTGTTTCCATTAAATAACTTAAGTGATTGTTGTAATTATTCCATGTAATAATTACATTATCAATTAATTCATCAAGGAAACATAAAATATAATAATATCTATGTACCGAGATAGAGGAGAAGGAAAACAATATTTATTTGTCTCTATTGTTGTTTTGGTATTTCCAAGGAGAAAGGATGTCTCACTGATCCATGTTTATAAAAATCATGTGATGTGTGTTTATGTGATAAGTAGTTTATGGATATCAATGTATATGATAATGGACCTTTTGATATGAAGTAAAGTGTACAAGAAAATTTAGAGAACTCATTCACAAATCTATAAAAAATGACACGTTTTTTTCTATATAAATAATAAAGGAGAATTATCTTTTTCATCATTGGTGCTTAATGATAATCTTACTGAGATTATAAGACTCTACATGACCAGCTTATTCATCAGATAACATACCTCAGAGACCTTTATTTTTCTATTAGCTATATATCATTGCAGTGAGTTGGAGATTATAAAAATATTCTATTTTTTATTTTTCATTTTAATGGTTCTTGATAAATGATAATTTGAAGGATATTATTTTTTAAACCTTTCTAGAGTCTGATTGAACAATCCTGTGCTTTTAAAAAGTGTTTATTTCTTGCAGTAAGTTGTACAGTCCATGGAAAAAAGATTGGCGGTCCCAAAAAAATGATTGGCCTTATGTAAATCATGACACTTGTGGAGAAGAGTAGTGGTGGAGTGAACTAGAGTACTTTTATTCGAAGAACCAATATAAATCTATATGTGTCTATTAATCCTTTTTATGATTTTATTTCCTCTCAATGTATCACTAAAAAAGAAAATAAATGATAGTAATAATCAAGATAGTTTGGTTTATCTATGTAAAGAATAATTTGAAGAACTAAATTCACCACCACTTGAGTATTTATATGGCCAGTCTTTGATAGAAGTACCAATAAATTCATCATCCTTCTATTTGAGCTTAGGGATTTTCTTCTCAATTATTAAACAAACAATATAATGAAATTACTTATTGAAAAATAATATCTTAAATTCATCCCACTCAGTGGAATCGACTTCTTTATGTTTACTTGTGTTCTTGATAATATTCCACAATTGAAACAATTTGACATTTAAATGATAAATAAATATGATGGATATATCATGTTATGAACACTAGAAAATGTAAAATTTGTTTATAATGGTACTGATATATTACTCAATAAATTGTTGTTTTGTAGACCCCCTAAAATAATGTGTACATTTCCTCATGGAGGACTCAATGGAATTTTGGTCCCCCCTTTGATCATTTGGATGACCAGTATGATTCATTTCTAGAGAAAGCATTATGATCATATCAAAATGATATTTTATTCTATCTTCTATAACATTGAGTTTCTTAGGAGGAAAATAATTCCATAGTCCATCAAATTTGACATTAAAAATATTCCTTCAGTTTCTAGCCATCGATTAAAATAAAAAATTAATGTTTGAGAAACAACGATCATAGTGGAAACCCATATTGTTATGAAAATTACTTTATAGGATATATATATAATTTTAAATTATGTTATAAAACCATATCTTTAACCTATGGAAATCATGATTAGTATCAAAATATTAGGATGTTATACTATAATTATACTTATTCCTAGGGTTATTACTAAAGTTATCTCATAATAGTTTCCAAAGGTCAACTAAAATTTTCTCTAATACCAGTAACAGAAACACATAAATTTCATATATAGATATCACATATTTGAATATGAATATTCATTAAAAAACATAATTATCCATTCCATACTAGTATAGGTATAGTGGCGTTGGGAATATGGACCCATAAAAAATTGGTTCATAAGACATCTAAATCATTTCCCAAAAATTTTATCATAACTAGAACTCTTTCTAGACATATCATACTTCATAACCTAGGGAAAGGAAATATAATAATGTGTGATCTTAGATTCTCTATAAGGGTAATAAAGGAAGATATCAATGATCACTTGATTCTAACATGAAAATAAGGGTATGAGAATATGATCATAAAATTTTAAAATCAACTCATGAATATCATAAACCATAACATTAATTAATGGAATAAATCATGAATGTTCATAAGACATGAATTATAAAGTAATAAAAGAATATAATTCATGCTGCATAACATAGGAATAAGGAATGAAATTATGGCATACACAAAATTATAGAAAATTAATTCATTAGTAGAAAAGAATCATTTCCAAGACTATAATAGTGGATTGGTTTCACTCATTAAACCATTTTAGTAGTAAAGGTTCACTCAAAATACTATCATAGTGTATTGGGTTCACTCCCTAAACCATTATAGTCATCATGGTTCACCCCCATGAATATCATAGTTAATAAAGTCCCTTATGGAATTGCATTCACTTCTCATTATAGTCCTGTTAATCTAATGAGATATTAATCATTACCGAATGAATTGGAGAAAGATATATACACAACCAATCATGTAATGAAAATTATATATATGTTTTTCACACGATCATAATCATTCATCATATCAGAATTAATAGAAATAAATGGGTCTTATAAACATTCCATCATAGCCTAAATTGTGTAAAGGAAGCAGGTTTCATAAACATTTCATCATTATATAGCTTTTTTAAATGGAATGAGTTTATAAACATGTTTTTATCATAATCATAAAGCATCTAGAAAAATAATAAGGATGGTGTCATTTTATTATAGCTTTAGAAAATACTAATTGACATCAAAGGATGTCATCTTAGATGGAAAATTATTTTTGAAAAATTACTTGGAACATTTCATGAGAAAAATATATTTTTGACCTTAAAATAAATTTTAAAAAAATAAATATTTCCTAAATATCAATGAAGAAAATTTATTTGGAAATTACCTTGGAAACATGTAATGAAATATTCATATCATTGATCGGTCACGAGGTTATGAAATTCTGTTTATGTCGTATATGTTAAAATAAAACATTCCTTTGACACTTTTGTAGAAAAAGACTAGAAGTGATTCATTTTAAAAAATAATAGAAGTATAATTTTAATATGGAAATAAAAAAAGCATAAAATAACATTAAGAAATAATTGGATAGTATTAAAAATATTATTTAAAACTTCTTTTAGAAAGATGTATATGGAAGAAAATGTATTTTCGGCCAAAGAGAGAAATAACATCAATTTTCCTTAAAAATATATTTTCATTCATTGAGTAGTTAAGATGAGAATAAACAATGAAAAAATTATTATCGATAAAAAAATAGGATAAGAAAATTTATTAGTTTCTTGAGAGCTATATCATAATATTTACTCATAGAAAATATAATTATCATCAATTTCGATAAACAATCACACTGTAATATAAAACGACTAACAATTTGGTAATTTTTGAATCATAGTCCCAATGAAATATAAAAAATTCATGGATATTAATATACCATAATTTTCATGATAATAATAATAAAATAAATTCATGGGTATTATATACAACATTAAAAATAAATAAATGGTGTATAAGGAAAATGTCCCATAGAAATAGAATTGAAACGGACAACCCTTATATTAGGTGTGAAATCCTATGTATGCTTTATAACATTATGTATATTAAATATAGTTTTGTTAGAAAAATAATATATAAAAATAATCATATATATAACACCATATAATATTTACTTATAATCTTTTTTCATGCATTTTTTGACACTATTTTTAATTAAAATCACTATTTCGGGTGATATATGCTTTATTTTTCATTAATTTTATGGTTCAGTAGTTTTTTATTTGTATTTTGATCATAGTTAATAGCATAAAAAAATTTAATCATTGTATGAATAATATATATAAACATTATATACATGTTTATAGTCATTCATAATATATATATATATATATATAAACTAATTACACCATTCATGGAGATGGTAAGCCGTACGTATTCAAGAACATTGTTTCCATTTTTTGATGGATGGAATGAAAGAAATATAAATAATAAATCCTTTTTAATTAATCATTAATATATCATAGATATCATATATATTCATTAAATATATTCTTATTACATTAAAATCAGAAATGAAAAATGAATCACATCTATTCGTGGGGGTGGTAGTCCACAGAGAAGCACAATTGACGTTATAGTTTTCCAATGGTTTGGGGGTAAGAAGTCGGATTATATATTATCAATATAGACTTATAATATTATCAGTATTGTTATATATTAACATTAAACCAATCATAATACCCATCCACAAAATATATTGATGATAAATTAATTATATCTCTACGTGGAGACGGTAAGTCGTATGTACGCACAAGATATATTTTTACTTACTATTTGATGGAAAGGGGGTGAATAAAGGTGATTTCATAATAATAATAATAATATTTATGAATATTTAGGATACTAAATTTATTAATTTATTAATAATATAAAATATTTACATGAGGTATAATAATAATTAAATAGAATTTGATCGATTAAGGAAATTACCTCTTCTTTGAAATAAGCCCTATAGATCTCTTTTTAAGGGCTCTAGGGTAGGAATTTTGGTAATGAAATAATATATATAATGTGAATAGGTTAGTTTAGAAGATACAATGTTAGATTTTGGTCAAGGGATAATGCTGAAAGTTTTGTAAAGAAGAGAAATATGGGGTTCTTATTTATACTATTTGGGAATTTCTTAAATGATTAAAATATATTAAAATAATATTCAATCAAAATTCTCAAAAATTTCATATAAATAAGAAAGGGATGATATTTTAGAAAATATATCATCCCCATTATCCTATATTTAAATATTTATTTTTCATGTAGTTTAATAAAAATATTATTTCCACAAAATTCCATTATTTCCAATTTGGCCATTATTTATGTAATCTAACATAAAAGGAATAAAGAGAAAATTTTAATCTGAACATAATTATTCAAAAAAAAAATATTTTTCATAATCATATACAAAAATCATTGAATACCTTAAATCAATAAAATTTTAATATTTTTACTATTTTTATTATCATTTGTTATATTTATTATAAATTAGAAAAATACTCCATTGGTGTTTCACATGGATTTTAGGTCATTATATAATTACTAAAAATTATAAATAAATTTATATCATGAATATAATTTAATTAATCTAATTATTTTCACTTGTATTCATTAATAACTTTCATTTTTCTATATATAGACACATAATAGATATTTAATACTAAGAGAGTTACATTTTGTAACATTCTTTGATTTAAATATTATATAGAAAATTTTTATGTAAATATATCATTTAAAGAACATATTTCTTAGTCTAAGGTGACAAGGGTTGAATTAAAATAATCCAATAAGAATTAAGATGAAAAATAATGGCATTATCATTTATTTTTATTCATGATTGTCCTAATTTACCCTTTACCAAGGTGATACAATTAACCATAGTTAATATTCATATTGAAAAAAATTAAAGAGAAATATTTAAGAAATTTTATCCTTATAATTAAATATATGAAATCAATTTTATCAAATTCAATTTTTATAACCAAAAGTAATTAATTTTAATACAAGCGTGAAACAAGCGATGATAACCACTTTAAAAAAACATTTTATGAAAAAACTAGGTTTATTATTATCGAATTCCTAAAAAAAATTAAATCAATTTTAAAACATTTGATAAAATAAAATAAATATACATTTCATTAAAATAATTTAATAATAGTGACTAATTAAATTTATTAACATAAAAGTACATTATTTTCATACAAATCATTTTTTCTGAAAATATCCCTTATACCATCAGATTATATTTATTTGCATTTCAAATTAAATGATAAAAAATGAATTTATATTATTCCTATGTAAACCATATGTTTTCAATAATTTATTTATTCTTATTCATACCTTCCTATCCAATGGATAAAAAATAACTATTACTTTAAATAATAATAATTTAATTGTATATTATAGTTTATTTAATGTTAGTGTTGCGTGAAACACAAGATATCGAAGAAATTAAAATTATAATTTAAAAACTAATTCATAAAATATTTAGGTTTCGTACTATTGGTAACTATTGAGTGATTTATAAACATTCTAAAAAATGATATCGGGGGAAGTGAACTCAATGATCATAGTATATTTTATATTAAATGAGAAATATAGAGAGAGGTAAATGAATAAATGATATTGATTTGTGTCATAGTGTATGAAACCGGTTCTTCCTTTGTGGTATAGATCTTTCCTTTTTAGTTTATACTGAAAAAAATTGTGGGAAAGAGGTTATGGGATAGCTTCAGGTGTTTTACCTGACGTGACTGAGAATTACATGTCATGTACTTATAGGTACACACCAGGTATGTTCGGCTACATGCCATGTAATCCTGGTACACATCCATGTAATGGTTTGGCCAGAAACTCTACAGACACAGTGTGTAGAATCAATTACACGTAGTGTAATTTTTTTTAATGGTTAAATTTGGTAGTAGCATCTATTTTCATCACTTATATTGGAGGATTTCCCCGTTACACGAATAGCTATGTTAGATGAGAATTTACCTCCTAAATATCTATTAAAACTCCGAATCGAATGACTTCAGATGTGTTTGAACCCAATTATCATGCCCTTGATTCCACTTGATCCGTTCTTTGGGATTTCTTCTCTTGATATTGTTATTATTGGTCAAGTATATATACCCTTTTTGTAGATCTACTCTGTTCTAGGGTGAATCAAAGTATGAAACTAGATGAGGAGAGTCGTACTACGATGAGGTAGGTGGTCTCGTGCCTTTTGTGAATTTTATTGTTCTTTATATGTGACAAACTACCACACTCCCATGTTTTGGGTGTCTCCTTGAATGGAATTGACCCATGTTATTTCCGAATGTTGATTAGGTAATTGATTAAGTGAACTTAAGAATTTTTTATCTTGTTGGCTTGATTAAAGGACACCCCGTGGGTGTGTTTCCCTCGAATGACCGTTTATGTCCATTTGGTCAAGGTTTCATATGAGTAAGGCATTACATTACGTTATTGGGTTTCTATTAAGGAATTAAATTCATAATGGAATAGAAATTAACATAAATTGTGATTGATTTTATTTAGGGTTTGGGAATAGTGGTTACCACTTTTCCCCATGGAGTTCCAATTATCGTTTTAGACTTGTGATAGTTTAAATCACTTTTTTTGGATATGTATGATTACCAAATGAGTCGTTACTATGATAACCGTGTAATAATGTAATTTACATGTGTTGTCTTTTATGCTGAAATGCTTATATACCGGGCTCGACCATATTGACGGCTATGCCTGCGGGCAAGGATTCATTATGCCTGTGGGAGAGAATTTGTTATACCTATGGAAAAGGATTTGTTATTTCTATAGGTGGAGAATGGTTATTCATGTGGGTATAGTTTTTCTATGCCTGTGGGAAAGGTGTTGAATTGAATATTGAAATGGAATGACTTCTAATCTATCTGCCATGCCAAAGTACATGCTTGTATTTGGTCTTCACTTCACTTGTTTAGATATCCTTATGAGGTATCTTCTGAGCATCCTTTATATGGGGGATTTATGAGAATAGACCGGATATCAAGAAATATATAATTCAATACAATTTAATGGATTACTAGAAAATGATGAATGAAAATGGAATGTAGTACTTGTTGGATTGTTTACTTTTGGGTACTTCCTAGTTTACTATTTTTCTTTTTTGTACACTACCTATTGCATATACTCACTCACAGATAGGCACAGATCTTTGGTGGTCACCTATTTGGATTTATTTCTCACAACCTGTTTGGGTCATTCTTTTTGTTAAAAACAAATTATATTATTACAGGTGTGTATAAGAACCGGTTCCCTTCTACAGGTACTTGAGATGTTTTTTATGAGCCGAAGAGCCTGGGACCAAGTCGAGGCTTGTTATGATTCTTAGTTTCATTTGTTTGTTTTTCTTTTGGAAAATATGTTTTGTATTGTGGCATTATAGTTGTTTTGGGTACTTTCTAAGAATATATGACATGTTGCACCATCTTTTGTATGAAATGATTCTTGGTTATTTACCATATCAATCTTCCACATTTTATTTCTGTTGTATGCTATTTTATTCATCTAGTATTGTAATTATTATATATTCTACTATGTTACACTCTACCAATGAGAGAATAGTTTCCCCACTATCACACCCCAAACTGTTGCTTCAAGTCTACAACTTCTTATGTTTTGGAAAATTCTCTTGAGGCTATGTGGCCAACTAGGTAAGGGAAACTAGTTGTGGTTCACCCAGATCCGAGACATTACAAAGTGGTATCAGATTATTTAATTTATGGTTTGATTTAATATTTAGAAATGATATAAAGGAAATTGAATTTTTTAATTAGTCTTGATTGGGATAAGCTACCCCGTGTACATGGAAAGTCCAAATTACCTAAAATTAAATTGTATTTTATTTTGGATTTTGAGCCATTACAGTTGGTTCGATTTCACCACTAGGTGACACACTTGTTTTGTTCTATTATTATTGATATCATTGTGGTTCTATTTTATTGTAACTCAATGATATTAATGTTTTCCATCTCATGCATCATATAGGAACTTGTTTGAAATCACATGTCATGAATTCTTACCATGCCATTTAAGAGCATTATTAATTCCATGTTGTTGTGATAGATGTATTGCTAAATATGCATGCTATTTTGATAGGTACCGTGACCCATATGTCTGAAATTATGATAGGTGTATTGGAACAAGTTATGGTTGAATTAGACAGATGAAAAAAATTGGTCACTGAGGTGTACATGACCTTTTGGATCGGGACTTGGTGGATCATATTTCAGCCATGGGATATAAATTTTGTTGTTATGTGCTATATGTGGATGCCAATATTTGATTCGCGAGGAGTATGGCCCCCACAGATCTGAATTTGGAACACCATTTCTTTAATTTGAAAAAACATGGGTTCTGGGGTCATTTTTGAGGATTAATGTCATGAAACCCATACAACCCAAAAAGTTCTCCTAGGAATACATGCCTTGTGTTCTTTAGTCTAGGAAGAAAAGAAATGTTTATGTACACATCGTGTAATTTGAGTGGACACAGTGTGGTTTTTAGTAGTTTATCGAGCTGTGTGATAGAGAGAGAATGAGTTGTTGAGTTTTTATCATAACACACCATGTACACTATATAAAAACTGTGTAGTTTACATAGGTATAATTGTGTGGATCTGGCCATGTAAATGTACATGGAATGAAGGGAAGACTTGAGTACACTCCGCGTGTCAGGCTGACACGTCGTGTACCTAGGACGTTTACACTACCAAGATAGGAAGAGTTACATGAACACATCAGATATTATGTGTACAATCCATGCATGATATCTACACGCCGTGTACCAAGGGTGTTTACACGCCTAGGTCAGCGAGAGTACACAACCATATAAGGTATTATGTGTATACATCTTGTATTGTCCGTACATTCCATGTAATCATATTTTGTTAACTTTTGAGGATTTTCTTCTCTTATTAAGTTCTTGCACTCTTGAACTGCATACCATGATGACTAAGGTTATACTAAGGTGTATATACTGGACTTTATAGAGAAATGAAACCACAATAACCTCCAGAAGTATGTCAGGAGGGTGGTAATGATCATACCTAGGAAGTGGTAGGCTATGGTCTACTCGTGGATCCTCGAGTCATACCAGTTGCAAAATAAACTATTATACCGAATGCAGGTGCTAATTCACAGTTCCCTAAAGGCTTCATGAGGTTTATACAGACCATCCAAGGAGTACCTTATCCTGCCACATCTATTGCAGAACTGACGTGAGTATTCCAAAAGCAACATCCACCAATGTTTTCCCAGGGTGGTGGAACACATGATGTAGAGTAATGGATGTAATCCATGCTTACAATCTTTGAGCATCTAGAGACACCTCATGAGAGGTGCATCAAGCTCTCAAATTATATGTTGCATGATTCATCTATGAGGGGGTGGGATGTTATTACTCAGATAGATCATCACCAGAGACATAGAATGGATATATTTTCAGGTGGTTTCTGATGAAGAATATTTTCTTCAGATGTTGAGGGCTGCTATAGCCTGATAGTTCATGCATCGGAAGTAGGGTTCTACATCAGTGATGTACTAATTTTCCCTGAGCACTGAACTTTAGAGATTCACACCTATTCTGATGGGTGATGATACATCGAGGGTTAAACGATTCTAGGATTGTCTCAGGTGCGACTTATGGTCTTAAGTGAACATTTTCAAGTTTCCTTTTTTATATTCCATCACGAATCAAGGGATGATTACTAAGCATAATCTATAGAAAGTTAGAGGTGCAAACGAGGGTGGTTTGACACCAAGATCTGGTACTATCTCGACCGGGAGCAAGAAGCATCATATAAAACTTTCTCACAGGGATACGAGCAGTTATAATGTTTCTCCCATTATCTAGGAAAGGTATTACCAATGGGAAGAGCTAGGTATATGAGACTATAGTGTCCAATGGACCCTGTTGAGTGCTGATCTTGTAGAATGACAGGCCATCTACAATGCTTCTGCAAGGAATTTCTACCAGAATCTAGTGATACAGGTTACATATCGACTCCATGTTCAAGAGAAGGGTTAGTAGATTCTCACCAGTCATGGAATTAGAATATACCAGGCCATTCAGGCCGATGTGGTTGTTGTGGCTTTGGAATCCAACCACTAGGTTCTCAGTGACAGCAGGGCTAGTTAGCTCAGGGTATCTTGGCAGTGTCACAGGGTCGCAGTACATGTCAAACTTACGTAGTACAATAGATATAGTAGAAGCAGGATCTCGAACCTTCTATTGTCAGAGGTACTATTATATTCACCTCTAATTTATCTTCTTCAATATTTGATATAGGGACTTCACATAGTTTCATATATGTTCCCATTGTGGATATCCTTGGGCTCTGTGTTTTTACTTCTGATGATGTTATAATGATAAACACTTTTTTTGGGATTAGAATGACAACTATTCACCAATGAAAGGAGTTCCCCCTTGAGGTTGGTGGGTGTATCATTTTATGGGACCTCTATTTCTTATATAATTCCATGCTTTGATTCCATTCCTGGAATAGACTGTTTGGTCTCCTTTCAAAACTTTATCAATTTCTATCAACCTAGGATGAGTCTTACATCACCATAGGGAAGATTGTTTCTACCAAAGGGTGAATGGAATGTCAAGGCGAGCCGAAATGGACTCGAGCATCATGGGTTAGGTGGGATGTTTTTCCAGTTTATGAGTTTATATCTAGATGACTAGGGTAAACATCAAAATGATTTCCCTTCAGTGGTTGACAGTTTCATGGTTGTTTTAGTAGATGACTTTTCCGGGTTACCACCGGTGAGAGAAGGGGAGTTCACAATCAATATAGTTCTAGGAGCTACATAAGTATCCATTCCTCTTTATAAGATGCCTACGATGGAGTAGTAGGAGCTAAAGAGGCAGTTATAGGTTTTAGAGGTAAAGGGTTCTATACAACCTAGTACTTTTCCGCAGGGTTCACTGGTCCTTTTTCTGAAAATGGTAGATAGTTCCCTCAGGTTATGCTTTGACAATCGAAGGTTGAACCAGTTTATGGTTAAGAACCAATATCCTCTACTGAAAATAGATGATCACTCCATTCAGCATTGAGGAGATTAGGTATTCTCTATGATTGATATGAGATCTGGTTATCATCAAGTGCGTGTTAGATAATTAGACATACCTCACACAGATTTCCGAAGCACATATGGTCTGTACGAGTTTTTGGTTATGCCATTTGGTATCATGAACACACCAACAGTCTTCATGTCACTAGTGAACCAAGTTTTCCATCCTAATCTATATTATTTGTGGTTTTCATGGATGATATCTTTGTATGTTTTCATAATCAACCTGACCATTCCACACATCTTGAGATCCTATTCAGTACACTGAGAGAGTGTCAGTTATATGCTATTCTCTCATAGTGCCACTTCTATATGGATTAGATTCACTTCCTGGGTCACATCATCTGAGAGGCAAGAGTATCATTGGACATAGATATGGTGATAATAGTAGTTACCTAGGATAAATCCATGAATGTCTTTGAGGTGTGTAATTTTCTAGGGTTGGATGGTTACTACATGCATTTCAAACATGACTTCTCACGGTTAGAAGTGTTGATTACATGCTTGAAAAAGAAGGGTGTGATATACGTATGGTAAGATTCTTGTGAGATAGACTTTCAAGAGATGTATGGGAGATTAATGTAAGCACCAATACTGATTATTACAGTGCCAAATAGGAGTTATAGTATGTATTACGATGCATCAAGTATCAGGCTGGGAGTAGTGCTTATTCAGGGGGATCGAATCGTTGTGTACATATCTTAGTAGTTGTGTCCACATGAGAGGAACTACTCGACACATGATCTCAAGTTAGCCGAAGTTTTTCATGCCTTATTCCGTTTGATAAATTACTTGTTGGGAGATCATTTTTTGGTCCAAAAAGGCAAAAAAAAGTCTCAATTAAATCATTAATTAGTGTGATCTGAATTTGAGGCAACAAAGGTGGGTGGAATACCTTTAGTCTTTCGACTTAGAGAATTATTACATACCTGGGAAAGGAAATGTAGTGACCAATGCACTAAGAAAGGGAATCAGATACAGGTAGTGAAACAAACCAATAATAGGTGGAAGATGATGACGTTGTTCTCTAAGATGCACTTGGAGGTGCACGACAGTCAGGGAAAAAAATTTCATACATCCTTAGCTATAACCTCTACCTTACTAGAAATAGTTAAGAGGAGGCAGCTATCATATTATGAGGGCCTAGTCCTACAAGAGAGTGTTGAAGGTGAGGATCCACTTCCTGGTTGGATGGTAGGTAATGATGATATCTTGAGGATCCATAGACATGTTTGGGATTTTGTGAACATACGTGAGGAGTTGATGCATGAGTTTCATGATTCATCTTTGGAAATGCATCCTGGAGTTAAAAAAATATACCATTACATTCATATTCGGTAATGGTGGTCATGAATGAAGAGAGAGTGGATGATTTTGTTATGAGGTGTTCCACATGTTAGCAGGTGAAGGTGTAACATCAGCGACCAATCGGGTTTTTGTAGTAGTTACCTATTCTAATATAGAAATGGGATCGTGTCATGATGGATTTTGTGATGGGTTTACTGAGCTCACTTTGAGGTAATGATGTATTGTGGGTGGTGGTTAACATACATATGACGTCCGCCCACTTCTTACTGATCAAGGGGACATTCGGTGTTGATGGGATTGGGAAGATGTATATTCAATAGGTTGTACGACTTCATGGGGCACATCGTTCTATATGTTTAGAGAGGGACACCCTATTTATGTATCATTTTTGGGAGAGTTTTCATATGTAATTAGGTATATAGGTTCTTCCAAGAATAGTATAACACCCTCAAACTGATGGTAAATCAGAGTGTATGATACACGTGTTGGAGGACATGCTGTGAACATGCATCTTAAACATTGAGGGCTCTTGGTAGAAGCATATTCCCATGGTTGAATTTTTGTACAATAGTAGTTTTAGGTGACTATATAGATGTAACCTTATGAGGATTTGTACAGTAGGCCATGTCAATCTCCCCTGTGATGGTTGGAGGTGGGTGAGGTAGCTTTATTGGGACAACGTCTCATGCAGGAGACTTTTGAGTAGGTCTAGTTGGTTCAGAAAGGGATGGATACTACACTATCTCATTAGAA
This sequence comes from Viscum album, assembly GCA_963277665.1. Taxonomy (NCBI): domain Eukaryota; kingdom Viridiplantae; phylum Streptophyta; class Magnoliopsida; order Santalales; family Viscaceae; genus Viscum; species Viscum album. The sequence goes on from OY728156.1 coordinate 1,331,895,924, forward strand.
ATCTTACACTGACCTCCATATAAAACCATTAGAGTTTGAGTTTGGGGATCAAGTTATGTTACATGTCATACTGAGGTTGGTACACAAGTGGATCAGGAGACAAGTTAAGTTTTCACTGAGATACGTTGGTCTGTTTGATATTTTAGAGAGGGTCAGGCCAATTTCCTATTGATTGATATTACCTCAGAGGTACATTACTATGCACATTGTATTCCACATTTCTCAGTTGAGATTTTATTTTTTAGACCCATCTCACACATTTCATCCTGAGGAAGTGTAGTTGCTTGAAGATGTATCCTTTGAGGAGCATCCCAATCATATTATAGATCATAGCACGGAGGATCTCCATGGTCGGTCTGTTCCTTTTGTGTGGGTGCTATGGCAGCATGACTGACTACTCGATGAGACTTATGAGAGGGAGGCCGACATATGATCATAGTGGATGATTTTTTTCTCTGATATTTCTTCACCACCCTTGAGAGGGAAATTCAGTGATAAATTACTATAAGGGGGAAATTTTGTAAGAACCCAATTCTTTAATTGAGAAATGTATCTTTACTTATAAATTTATACTTAATAATATGGGGGAAAATAGGTCAAAGTCTAGCTTTAGGCTTGGTACACAACATGATTGGGAACTACATGACGTGTACATATCGGTACACAATGTGTATGTCCAGCTACACACCATATAATCCTAGTACACGACCACGTAATGGTGTGGCTTGAAACCACACAGACACAACATGTAGTCTCAAGTACATGTCGTGTACCTTTTTTATTAATTATATTGTGAATGAGCGTCATTTTTCATTATATGGATAGGAGGCTCACCCCGTTATGTGAACAACACCACCAAATGGAATTTCCCCTCCAGAATCTCCATTTGTACTCCGAATTGAACACCTCTAGATGCGTTCGAACCCATTCAATAATACCTATATTCCTCTAGAGCTATTCTTCGTGATTTATTATTTAAATATAATTATTTATGGTCGGGATTTTATACCTTTTTTGTAGATCTACTCTTATCTTGGGAGAATCAAAGCCCGAATCTAGAACATGAGAGTTTTACTATGACGAGGAAGGTGGTCTTGCACCCTTCGTGAATTGTCTTGTTGTTTATATGTGCTAGAGTGATGCATTTCGATGTTTATGGTGTATCACTGAATGGAATTGACCCATGGTATTACCTAATTTTTATTAGGTAATTAATTAAGTTAATTTAAGATTGTTTGAGCTACTTGGTTTGATTAAGCTCCACCTCACGAGTGCGTTTCCCTCGAATTAACATTTTTCCATGGTTTCCAATGAGGAATGAATTAATTTCCTTATTTGGTTTCTATGTATGAATTAAATTTATAATTGAATTGAAATTGTTATATATTGTGATTGATTTGATTAAGTTTTTGGGATTTGTGGTTTCATATTTTCCCCATGATGTGCCAATTATTATTTAGGTATTGTGATAGTTTAATTCCCTTGTTTTTGGATATGTATGATGCCCACATGATTAATTATTATGTTAGACACATAATAGAGTAATTTACATGTGTTTTATATTATGATGAAATTATAATATACCGGGATCAACCCTATTGACTGTTATGCCTGCGGGAGAGGATTCATTATGCCAGTGGGTGAGGATTTGTCATGCCTGCGGGTGAGGATTTGTTATTCTTATGGGTGATTTTTTTTATTCATATGGGTGGAGTTTTTTTATGCCTATTCTCAATATTTCAAATTGAATATTTATATGGTATGAATTATGATACGTCTTCCAAGGCAAAGCACATGCTTGGATTCGTTCTTCACTTTACATGTTTAGATAGACTTCTGAGGTATCTGTTTTGCATCCTTTTTATGGGGTATTTATGGGATTAGGGTGGATCTCAATACCTATATAAATCAATGTAATTGAATGGATGAAATAAAAATAATGAATGAAAATGGAAAATATGAATTTTAGGATTTTTTTAGACTACTTATTTTGTTGTTTTTTCTTTTTTGTACACTACCTGTTGCATATACTTACTAATAGATAGGTACAAATATTTGGTGGTTTCCTACTTGGATTTATTTCTCGCACCTTGTTTGGGTCATGCTTTTAGTACCAAACATATTATAATTTTTTTGATGTCGATAAGGTAATGTACCCTTATATAGGTACTTGAGATACTATTTAGAGCCGGAGAGCATTGGATTGAGCCGAGACTTGCGATGCTTCTTAGTTTCTTTTGTTTCTTTTTATTTTGGAACATATATTGTGTATTGCAGTAGTGTACTAGTTTTGGATGATTTCTTAGAACATATGACACTCTACGTCATCTTTTTTAGGGAATGATGCTTGGTTATTTACCTTATCAGTATTCCACTATTTATTTCAATTATATGTTGTTTACTGCTTCCTCTATTGTAATATTATTTTTTCTGTTCTCTTAGACTATTCTAATGAGTGAATAGTTCCACACTATCACACCCTAGTCCCTCATTGATAGTCAGTAGCCTCTAGAATTTGGGTAAATGCAGTAGAGGCTATGTGGCCAACTGGGTATGAGGCACCGGTTGAGTGGCACTCGGATTCGGGATGCTACACATAGAGTGAGGGAAAGATTAGAATAATAATTACGTATTATAATTAAGGTATTCACTTATGAAAAATCTCATTGATCACCAATATTTTATTTCCTGAAATTATTTTTTTAATGCTAATGTTTCCCACATTTTCCAAAATAATCATAATCAAATTATAAACTAATTTTAAAAAAACACAAACACACACACACACACATATATATATATTAAAAAATATAACGAAATAAAGAATAATAAATGATTATATGGCCTCGTTAGTGATAAAAAGGTTTTAAATTTGTATCATTTTTACTTTTATATTTTAAATAATATTATTGAGTTACCTTATTATATGTTCATCTCATTATTTTGGAACCACTACTTAGGAGGAAAGATTTCTATCACTTATTCATCTTCTTTTTGATTTTTCAAATGTTTTCTTAAATTATTATATTTTATTTTAATTTTTGAACTTTTATAGTCCAAAACATTCAATGAATAACTATATAAATACTTTCTCTAAATAATGAAATTACTATCATTATCAAGAAAATGGGATGAATGGAATATAATAGCCATTTTTGGTTTCTACATGAATGCGAACACGAGTGTTATAGACGACAGAATCAATGGGAAAATACCCAAAAAATCTAGAAAACAATCCCAAATAATGTGGATAATCAACATTAATCAATTTTTTAGAAAAAAAGAAACAAAATTTATATTTCATAAATGGTTCCAACCAAACACATTCCAAAAATTTAACAAAGAATAAAGAAGTGAGGAATTAGTTATGTAGGATATGATAGAAAAAAATGTTAGAATCCTTGAAACTGATCTTATAGATAAGAAATTAGAATTATCCAATAAAAAACTGAAATTGAGGAGTTTAAGGAAAATATTACATGAATAAATACTACCCTTAAATAACAAATATGCTATAGGTTAGAGAAACCACAAGAACCAAATAAAGAATAAAAATTTATGCCTCAAATATTTATTCAAGAAAACATGATGGTTGATAATTTTTTTAAAAATCCTTCACTTTCTGACTATTTAATATTTTATTTCTATAATCCTTAATATAATATTAAGAGTTTAAATATGAGGAGTAACATATCGATAAAAAGAAATTAAATATATTTTGATTAAATATTTATGAAATTAAATTAAAAACTAACTCATCCTATATCGATAATGTAGATTTATATCACTTGTTTCTTTATTTCAATAATGAATATAGTACCATAAAATATGTTATTAATTTTAAGTATAGATAATAGAAGAACAAATTATGAAAACTACTAATTAATTTGATAGATATTTAACTATGTTATTACTTCCTAAAGAAACATTTTTATGAATATAATTAGAATATATTCAATATCCCAATACTAAAAAATAATAATTAGTATAATTCATTGTTTCTTTGGAGGAGGAATATGACCCATAATTTTTTTTCCACCACTAATACATTATAAACTTATCACTATAGAGGATATGGCCAAAATATACCTTTTAAATAGAGGCCTCAATAAGTTTTTTATTAAATAGAATTAAAATTACTAAGATGTGGTGGTAATAAATTGGAAAGAATATCCTTACTATAATTATTATAGTAATTTCAGTTTTTCAACATTATATAGAATAAATAGAACTTTTCTTGGGTGGAAACAAAATTTTAGTTCTATTTTTATTCTTTCTTATTTATTTATTTTATGTTCCTAAAATTTTTACTTTATTTATTTTTTAGGTATTTGTTTATGTAGAATAGTACTCCAATTTGTTCCACAAGAAATAAGATAATCTACTTTATTTTTATAATTTTAAATCTTTTTTGTAAAATTTTAACCCAAATAAAACTAAATTGAAAATAAATTAGTAAACTTAAATAAAATGATTCAAATAACTATAAGGTTGGAGATAAATTTAAAAAAACATTTTCTTATATTTTTCGTTACATTTTTATCTTTTTATGTGTTTTTCCAAAAATGATTGAAAAAGAATAAAAATAGTATAATAAAATATATATAATCATTTTTATGACACAAATAAATTTGTGATGAATTATTTTATTTTTAAAGTACAATTTTAGATTTATTTTAATATAATTTCTTTCTTTTTTTAAATTTTCAAACATTTAAATAAATTTTAACTAATTATATAAATTCATATCCATGAATGACATTCGAATACATTATTTTCACTAACCTGTGAGGTATAGAAAAATATGTTCATATATTCTTACAATATCTTTTATTATTTAAGGAGTTTAAAATTTTATAATGTATTCAAGATCAAGATGAAATTTTTCCACAATTTTAGAGTATATGAATTATATAATCATGATTAAGGAACTTATTTTAGAGCACATATGACCATTAACACAAACTCAATATATTTGTTCCCTTTAACACCTTAAAAACCCATGAAAAGACTATCTAGAGAGATACATGACTTGATAATCTATTCTTACATAATCATATCTTAGTTATATTCTCCTGACTATATTTTTAACTATGTTAAGGGTGGGGGGGGGGTAGATTACACTTTTTTCCAATAGTACACTTTTAAGGGGAGTGTTTTGGTGTTAATTTTTTTTGGTTATTATGAAAAGATAAATTAGTTACAACTCAAATTTATATATATTCTATTATTTTCTAAAATATATATCTATATATTTATATATTAAAAAAACTATTTATATATAGGAGAGAGATAAAATCCAAAAAATATTATATAAAATAGTTAATAAGAAAAGAAAAAATAAAGTGGTGAATTAATGAATAATCATTAATTGTTTTAATAGATTCATGTTGTGAACGATTGAGACAAAGAGAGAATGAGATTTTATTGTGAAAAAATATTTTCTCGATGATGAGTAAGGAATTTATTCTTTAAAATTTAATTGAAAGTCATAAAATATAGCAAAATATTTACCCTCGTCATTAATCCTTTAAATTTTCATATCAATACCTTCTAAATCTTAACTATCTGAACAACCCATCCAAAATTTTAATGATTGATAAAATCTTTTAACTCCATCAGTTGATAATTATGAATGAAAAAATACAACAGAAATCACGTATAATATTGTGATTGGATAAAATTTTTCATAACATTTAATCTTCAGTGAAGATAGAAATTCTCATAGAAGGTAGAACAATCATGGTGTATGTATAAAAATGAAAAGTTAAAATAAATAAAAATAGTAGAGAAAGGTAATTATATAAATGAATTCATATTCGAAGAATGAAAATATATCGGTATAAGGATTAAATATATTTTATATATTTTTTTCTTGGTTGTTTGTTTTGTATTTTTCATAGAAATTTATTTTCAAATTAAGTGAGTATATTTCCCTAGAAAAGCAGAAGATAAGTATTAGATAATACATATAGATCTTAATATTTTTTTGTATATTTTATTTCAAAATATAGTGTGGTTGGGGTCTTTCTTGAGTGGTAAAGGAACAAAATATTTTTTATATGATTAGGGTATAAATCCCATAAATCTACCTTGGTGTATGGGGGATTTCGGAACATTTATAGCCAATGACATAGAAAATTCTACATGAAGGTGTACAGACCTTGGTACACACTAGTGTAAAAAAATTCAAGGCACTTGGTTTAGTTTTAAGGGGACTTTGGGCATTAAATGGATGGCCTTAAAGATTTAAGATTATATTTTCTTATCTATATAGTGGATGAACCATTATAGGGGGTGTTACATGTCTTTTATGGCATAGGGGATTTTGCTATTTTGATCTTTATATCCTCCAAAACCATAAATAAATTATGTCAAAATATAACCCCATAATTTACTTATTTAAGGTTTTAATAATATTTTTATTATTTTAAAACATTTTTCAAATAAAATAAAAATTTTACTAACATAGGAAAATGAGAATTTTAATAATATTTTGGAATTTTTTTATGGGAAAACACGAATTAATTAGTCTTTATTATATAGGTTATGAGGATGCTCTGAAAAGCTAAATAATTCATTAAAAATGAAATGAGATTATTGATGATGGTACAAGACATTTATTATTACCAAATAAAATCACTACTTGTTACATTTAAATGAGTTTGGTTTTTTGAATAATACATGAATTTTGTAAACAATGTCAATTGAAGTTTCAAGAAACAAAAAACCATATAGTTTAATGGATTGGAAGACATATGTTTTGATAAAGGAATGTCACTTACTAAGTGGTAACATATTAACACAATATCTATATATTATCATGTGTTATAGATTTAATTTTAGGATATAATGGTATTGGTAGATATTAAAAGTTCGTCATAAAAAAAATCAAATGTCACCTATAACAATAGTAGTGTATCAATGGTTATGGTAAAATTTTACTCTATGATATTGGTGTATAATAAAATATCCATAGTTTTTTGTTATCATATATATTTACATTATTTAACATCATCAAATATGATATTTCAATAATCGAGATAACATTATACATTTAGTAAATGTATTATAAGAAATATGGGTATTCAATACTTTTGAAAAGTTGATAGTCACTTGGGATTATTAATGTGATCAGAGTTTATAGAATCCACTCATTAAGTGAATTTGAAAAATATGGGGATTTATGAGTTGATAAAAATTTATTTAGGGTAAATATAGTATTGTTTGTTATATTGAGTGGTTGGAGAACAATAAAAAACACAATTCTATCTATTTTCATGTATTTTAAATAACCTTCAGATTAGCTACATACTAATACTTATTTCTTGATTTAATTAATTCATGATTTATTTATGTGTTTATATGTTTTAATATATATGTCATGATCATGGATGAGTTATAATCCAATTAGTTTTTATTGGGATTCAAATGAATGAAAGATTCTCATACAAGAAGGGAAAAACATTATAAAAGATATCACTATATCATTATTTGTTGAGTCTATAGAAGAGTGGTCACTCTTATGAATAATATCACACCATGGTCATTGTTGGTATGCCATGATTGGTTGAATATAGTGGATTAGGTTACTATAAAATAGATTAAATAATTTTTAGAATGAAATTTTATGGTGTGAAGCTATTTTTAATGATTTACTGGGATATAGTTATTCCCTAGAAATAACCCATGAAGTATTACTGTGGAGATATTTAATAATTAGGGAGGACATCACTCTCTAAAGGTACACCCTATAATACATCCTAGGATATTTCATGACAATTTCTTGGATATTACAAAATGGTATAACATAGTTTGAATAGATAACGGAAATAATTCCATAAATATAATGTCCACACTGTAGTGTGTGTTTATTTATTTTGATATAGTAAAATATTTTGAAAAATATATTTTTATATGTTTCAGATATATGTGCCATTCCACAATATCAATCCCCACCCATGGAGGTTAAGAGACTAAAAAATATGAGGAGTCACACCTAAACAGATGTGTAATGAAATGTGTTACAAAATGATAGGTAAAACTTAGTGATAACTAACCACCCATTCGAAGTATCATTCTAGGGAGAAATTGGTTGGGATTAAAGTGAATTATATGGGTAAAAATTCTATCAAAATTATAATGGTGCCTCAAGTGAAGGGATGTGAATATTTATCAATTCATTAAAAATATATTTTATTTATTTTACTAGGAGTTAAATAAAACCTTTGTATACCAATCTTTATAATTGCTGACTATAAGATATGATCATGTATAGAAGGATCCCAACCACTGTTCACCTAGGATATCAACTAGATAAAATGACTGATAAAACCTTATAAAAACCTTTATGGAATTTGAATTTTTATCACCATATTGATCATAATTATATTATTTTTTAGATACACTCACACTAGATAGTTTTTACATAAAAAAAGTTTTATATTTTTTGATTTGATAACCATTTATTCACACCACTCATCTTAGTGAAGGTGTTTTATATCCTAGGAGTTACACTTGGTATTAGATCATTTATGAAGTGGTTTAAGGAATTTCTTCCTGTATTTTTGTTGGTTTTTATTTATAATATTTTTAGATTTACAATTTATATGGATTAATTTAATATCACGAACAACAAAAGAGTAACCATGTTTGATGGAAAATGATTTTAGACCTGGAAGGCAGTGATTGTCTTGTATCTTTTTTCTCTCGGTTACATATTCAAGAAAACACCAAGAATGGTATACATCATCTCAAATTAGTTATAAAATAAACATTATTTATAATAATAAAATTTAATTTGATGTGTGATTATGGAATTCATTACTTTCTTTTATCTCAATGAAGTAGTTAACTTGCGTTAAGGGTTCCAAAATTGAAAATAGAGTTTGGAGGAAACTCCATGATATTCTTGATGGAGAAAACAATGTATAATATTCCTTGATACAAACCTCTCTAGATAAATTCGAGGATATTTTATTAGGATATTATGAGTCATATTATGAATTATTTGTTTGGGTAAGCCTATTTTATAGCTCGATTTGGATATATAGATAAATTACTGAGGATTTTATATCCATTAAAAAATTAATAAAAATTATCCTAGATAACTTGTATATAAATATTTTTTTCCCTTTTAGTCATTGATTTGGATTATTGGACCATTGATAAACTCAATAATGTGGTGATTAATTTTGATATGGAGAGAAGTACAACCCTCATAAGAAGTTGAAAATATTTGAATGATATATATTTCAATGCTTCAAAAGGATTAAAACAACATAAGATGAATAAGTTGTCTAAGGTGGAAAGAGATGTGATGATGATGCCATGGGTTTTAATGAGTTCATATCACGATTTTAATATGTTTTTCAATGAGGCAAATGTAAATGCGAGTGAAAAAACACTTTTACTTTTTTCAGTAATGAAAGTATTAGAAAATATTTGGGTAATCACCACGAAATGAAATATAAAGTTGAATAGTATGATAAATCTCAATGGTCATTATGAATAAGCATGGTGTTAGTAAGTCACAACTGATGAAGGTACTTTAATAGAAAATATATGGGCAATACATCATTGTAAAATAACATTATCTCAAATAATGATGTTATATGTTATGATAAGGAAATATAGATAAAGGATAAGGGATTATAGGATGAAGGTATTGTGAGTTTTATAGGTAAATATAGATAGTATAAAGACCTAATGAGGAAATAATATGTAAGAGAAAGTAGTGAAGAGGATTGAATTTATGAGGAGAAACCTAAATAATTCCAATTAGGGATAGTGCATTCAGTAATTCATAAGGAAATAAAAAATCTTGATAGATAAATTACATCATTAAAGAAATAGAATGATTTTTAAGAAAATAACTTTATGAATCAAAATATAAGGATATTTTTTATATTAAAGTGAATATTTTATGAATGATGTAAGATATCCATTTAATCCCTGAATCTAGGGATGTAATTATTGATATTAGTAAGGAAATTCATATTTTTAAGAACAATAATGTAAAATTTGACGTGTTTAAGTATGTTGAAGCTGAAAAATAATTGAGAATAATTTATTTTGTAAAGTAAAAAATTTATTTGAATGAAATTTATTAATGCTCTAAAATAATTTATATTATTTCATATGCTACTCATAAACATAGTGGTTATCCTTTGGTACCCATACTATTTTTTTAGAAACTAAACTAGGTGACATAAATCATTGATGTAGTGTCAATAAAGGGAACAAGGTGATTACCTCACCTAATGAGAAAACACCCATTTATTTTATCAATGGTGGTGCTAAAAAGTATTATAGTGACACGGTGTGTTAGGAGAAGAGTGTAATGGATAATCTTAGAGGGAAAAACCACATTAAAAGATAATATTTATAGATATTAAAAATTATAAATAAAGTAGTATATTTCCACATGGAAGCAAGATCAATGAGGATATTTTGAAGAATCATATTTCCAATTGAGAAGATTTTACAATAAAGGGAGATTTTGGTGTTCTAGTGTTTAAGGAAATAAATTCTAAGAGTTCTGGTAAAAATGTTTCACTTCCTCAATAATGTTTAGGTTATTAATTGAGGAGAATCAATAATATGTTTTAAAAGGTTATACAAAATAACATCTAAAAGGAATGGAATAATTTATTAATAATTTATATTCTCTAAAGGAAACATGCGGTATGTGAGAAAATTACAGAAATCATTCCATTAAGTGTCACACAATTGTATGAAAAAACCCAGAAATAAAAGATAACCCAAAATATATTTAGATTAGGGGTAATAAAAATAAATCCTGGGTGGTTTATTTAATTTCTTGACATGGGGGCCACTAATTGACACCGTGCCCAAGTTCATTACATTCTCTCAGGTTTTCCTCCATATACGACAAAGGTTTCCAAATAGTATCAATGTTATAATAAAATATATGTGGAGACTATACCAACATTACCATAGTAATCCACATTATATAAAACAAGAACTGAGAGAAACAAAACAAATAATAATCATGCATTATGATAAAAATTTCCAATTACTAGGTACATGACCAATAATTACCTTCAAATATTCTATGCCATTAAAAAATGTTCCTAGTACCGAAAAAACCCAAAATAATGAAATGATGAAAAATACCCAAAATCAGTCCTGATATTTGGTCTGATTCCCTCATACATGAATATCCCAGATCCCAAATGAACCTTCTACCATATGGATCCTGTCATTATCCTAACCTGTAACCATGAAGTATGTTTGGGTACCCAATGGAATCCTGAGCAGGGTTTGAGTAAAACTCAGTATCCCCCCAACGATCTCTATAATATGTGAAATCAAATACACTATATGCATAAGTACATGTAGCAATAATTGAAAAATAAAATAGGTTACAACATTAACATTTCATAAATAAATTTATTTAATTATCAATTCCATGTTTTACCCATTTTTCATCAAACATGCTTAATCTCATTTCAGTTATCTTAGACATGTGTCAAAAGTTCATAGAGAAGAAAAAATGGAGCCTCATTCCATGAATCTAACCAAGATTCATAACGCCATGTCCAACCATCCCAACCACGATTTGTAATGTAATTTCCATACACATGGGTTTAGGATCATCAATCCATTCCATAAATAACTACTATATAAAGGGGTTCTTGGAGAATCAATCTGGCCTAACCACAAGATTGGATCATTAATTCAGCATCCCACTTCCAATTATCACACTCACATAGTCTCATCATCATTTACTGTTTTGTTAGAAGAACCCAAAATGGGTACACAATTTATATTTAAATCAAAATTTCATGTTTTCTTCCTATCATCATGATCTCAATTTCCAAAATCAACCCATTTTATCATTTTAACACATTAAAACCATTCTTCGCCTTCCAAAAAAATTAACCATAACGACATTCCCCGTTAAACAATTATCACCTGCATCTATTTACCCATCATCAATTACTTAACTCTTCATGTTAATAAAAACATTTATTCTTTCCATGTTACAAGGTTAATCACATTTTCCATTGGTTAGATATAAAAAATCAAAGAATTTATCCTTTAACATCTAAATAATTCTTATTTCATGGATTATTCCACCCTATGGGTGTCCATAGGTCTGGTCTACTAATCCGAATTAGATAATATGTGGATAATGTGGGGTCCAATTAATCAAATAATTAATCCATTTACCATTTTATAAAAAGGAACCAAATAGTCATAATGAATATACCACAACACAACCACAAACACATTAAAATAGGGAATTAGTACTCTATGATATAACTTGTAGACAACCAACATCATGTTCATTCACATTCACTCATTTAACCTCATAACTTGATTAAAAATCAAAAAAACATTAAATCCACAACTTAAAAGCTGATGGAATATTTGGTTTTTGGTATCATGATGTAGACATACAACTGCACAATACCATTTTTAGAAAATAGTGGGAAGATGAGTGTTTGAGTAACCCCAATCATCGATTCACACCCAAACTCACTACAAACATCTAATAATCAAAGGATATTTTTTCCTTGGTCGCTTGGAAGGATGAAGTTCATCAAATAGGTTGTTGGGGAGTTAAATGAAAAGAAAATCCAATGATAGTAAAAATGTCGAGATAGGATCCACCCTCTACACGGGGGGGGGGGGGGTCACATGGTCACTTGGGATCCCTCATGGTTTAAAAACAATGTGGTGGATTTGAAAAAATTCTATGTCCACTATTCATGGTTTTTACGATACCCTTTGTATAGATTTATAACCATGAACCATCCCCCAATAGGTTTCATGGTTTAGGAACACCGTTAATACAAAGCATGTATCAACCATGAACCCTACCCATTATCTCCTCTTTTCTTCCTTCTTTATGTTTCGAACCCCAAGGAACAGAGTTGATCCCTACCATACTCTCGGGAAAAATTTATTAACCATAAAAGTAAGTGTTATAACAAAACATAAATGGAGTTCACCTCATTGGAATTTTAGGATCTTACAATTTCCCAACATATTACAACTCTTCCATGAGTTGTACTTCAAAAATTAATGAATCTACAAGATAAAAATATTTGTCCAATAATCCCACATATCAATTTTCTTCTCCTATGTTTCCTCTTGAACATTACCATGTCACTGAAACACTCATTCCAATGACACAATCATACCCACAAAACATTCTCAATATGACCACAATACGAACCAAGTGCTCCTCAAAGGATACATCAGCCCCAATATATACATCATAAAAATAGATCACATGAGTAGGGTTAGGGTGATACTTCTGAAGTTGTGATGCATTAATATCATCATACATTACACTATATCATCATGGAAGTTCCAATCAGTATGCCACTAGTATGATCCTCTCTACAATCACAAATTGTCCCACATACTTGGGTTCCAACTTTCCCTATTTCCAAATCCAAAAAATTTCAAACTACGGTGTCACAATAAGGAACACATGATCATCCATTTCAAACTCAAGGGGTCAATGATGTCTATAAACATATGACTTCTACTTTATCTGGTTTATAGTCATATGTTTCTGAATTAACTGAACCTGCTTTGATGTCTCCTTCATGAGACTTAGCCACAAAAATCTATGATTCCTAAACATTCATACTATTTAAAGGTGATATACATGACCTACCATAGAGAACCTCTTATGATACCATCTAAATTATTTATTGATAACTCTTGTTATAGGATGACTTGATGATCTCCATGTGATTCTCCAAGGACGGACCAATGTCTAGGAAACATGCTCTCAACATTCCTTCTAGTACTTGTATAATGTTATCTGATTTCCTATTTGTGTATATGTGGAAGCCCATACACAAAAACACCTAGGTATTGTGCTCCTTCTATAATAATATATAGAATAAATATGTAAAACAAGAATCAATATTTTAAACAATACTCTATTGAACCCAATTAAATTATACCATCTTCTGAACATACTTTTCAAAAACTGATCCATGTGAAAAGTATCTTGTATCAGTAAGAACTTCACCACCTTTTTCAACCAATAAACAATTACCCAAATTGCACCATTCTTTGGTGGTTTTCATAAGATACCTACCACAATTTCCATAATGAGATCATCCCACTTACATTCCAAAATAGGAAAACTTTGTATCATAGCACTCGATTGCTGATACTCGATCATCACCTGATGATATGTGTAGCACAACATCAAAAAACAAAAAAACCTATTTCATTATCCTCGGCCACCAATATCATCTACAAAGATCATGATACATTTTGATTAATCCATGACTCCTGGATAAATTTGAGTCATGGAACTCACACATCAACTCTTCCCACATACATGTATGCTCAATAACATGGCCATGAAAATAAATTATCTCATCATTATTGACAATCCAATAAAAATGTGTGTTCCCACATTTGAGGATTTCCATTAAGAAATAATACTTAGGATCCACATAATTCATCTCCTCTATCTGGCTCAAAATTATAGACTCAACTGATAAGGATGCAAGGGTCATCCGTACCAGACCCTCCTAAACCTCTATATGCATATCATCAAACAAATACATCATTCTATATTCAAAACTAGACTAATGGACTATTTGAGTCTGTGTCTTAATAATTAAAGAGTTAGGAAAACTATTCCCATTTCTTGGTGTATAGGACAACTAAAAATAAAAATATGTCATATACTAGACCCATATTCAATGTCTAAGGTTCATGTATTGTAGAGAAAAGATTTACTTCAGGATTTTATAGTCTATAGAAAAACTAAACCTATCTATCAATTGATAATTATACCAACACATTAAAGCATAAAACACTATATCCATCTCAAGGTTGTTCATTGGATAATTTCATTCACACAGCCTCAATAATCGATACCCTTATGGTACAAATCAATCTCACTGTATCTACACTACTCTAAGCCTGGCCCCAGATACATCATAAAACAAGGTATAATCCTTTACCATCTCAGGTAGGATCTAAATCTCCATATTATTTAAATGACTCTTTATCTCCAAGAAGGTATTAACACATGCTCTAGACCATTCGAACAAGAATATTTCTTGGTCAAGACTGAAAGTGGTACTTCTAGCTAAAAAAATTCATTTACAACCCTCAAATAATATTCCACTAAACCTAGAATGCTTCTGATTTCAAAAAAATTCTTGGGATACTTCCAGGATACAACTGTTTCCACTTTTTTTGGTTCCACAGTCACACCATCATTGCAGATGGTGTGACCCAATAAACAAACATTTTCTGTCTATAAACTTCAATTCAATAACAAGTCATATATTTGATGCTCTCTCAGTATAATATTATTGATGTCAATGTGTTTGGAATTATCTTTATAAGTCCAGGAGTACATATATATTTCATCAAAATAAACTACCAAAAACTATTGCATGAACTGGTTAAAAACTTTGTTCATCAACAAGACAAACACTACTGCAAAATTAATTAACCCAAAATTCATTGCAAATAATTAATATAACACATAAATTCCCATGAAATAATGATATGGTATATTATAAGATCTCACCCCCAAATGATGATAAACTAACCTCAAATTGATCTTGAAGAACACACAATCACTCATGAGTTGGTCAACAAAGAAATCAGATATGCGGAAGAGGATACCAGTTCATAATAATAATCATTTTTAACTTTTTATAATCGATGGAAAAGTGCAATAATACATCGAAATTCATAGAAAACAAGACTGGTGATCCCAATGGTGGGGTACTTGGATGGATCAACTCTTTATTCTCCCATTCCTCCAAGAAGGTATTGAGTTCCTAATGTTATCATGGTTCCATTCTATATAGAAGAATGGAAACCATATCAACTCCAGGCATTAGCTAGATCATGAATTAAATATCACCCGTAGGAGGAAACCATGAGAAGTATATAAAAATACAACCCAGAATCGATCCCATATATGAGGAATGAAATCATGCTATACTCCCCCATCATCTGATAGAAGAGATGAAACTTTTTCTACGATCTCACCTAACTACTAATGATTTATCCCCTCATAGCCTACCTAGATTTCCCATTCCCAATGATGAATGTAAGTGTCACATACAAGGGATGTGAACATTACCAATCAACAGTAAAAATTGATATGGTTTCAATACAATACCAACCAATCCACCACTAAAATTAGATCAAAACTGAACATCTCAAGAATAAAAAATTCCTAAAGGAATCAGTACCCACAAACCTAAAAACAACATTTCGTACGTTTCCATATGTTTTCTTCTCATAATCCTAACGTTGTTTCAATAAAAATAACCCCACAGACATTTTCCACTACTATACCCAAATATTTTAAAATCTGGGAAGATATAAAAAATCTGAGGCCCTTGTATCAACCATTTCACTTAAAAGTGTATAATGTGCAAGACTGTTACCTCGAATAGTAGATGACCTAGCCTTACCACCACCAGGTGTAGACTTAACTGCGTGTATATAGACTACCCATCTACATTGGGCTCTAATTTGAGATATTTGTATTTCACTACCCAACTAGTAGGGATTCTATTACACTAAGTAACACTTCCACAACCCCGGCTGGTATGGCAAGTTGAACTCCATCTACCCAACTGATTTGAAGTTTTTGACCCTCTATCAATGCTTTGTGTCAGTATAGATACTCAAATACTAAATTATTGTTATATATTATTATCTAAAATATATATATAAACCATCTTTACCCATTATTTTCTTCCCACTAATGGATTCAGACACTGATCTCACTTGTGGATTTTCCTGCAACACTGATATCATTTGACTGGGCTACTCCCTTGGGAGATAGTCTCTCTTCCCTGAATACTCTATTTCCCACTAATTTGGCAGAAGATATCATTATTAAGCTTTTAAATATAAGAATATGTGCTACTAGATTATCCAAATACTACACTTTTTTCACCTCTTAAAGATCCATTAAGTTTCCCTTCCAAACATGAGATCATTATCGACCACCTCGATAAAAATATTTAAGAGGAAGATTTTTTCATAGTAACTGATCTCACATATAATCCCATGATGAAAAAATGTATCCACAATCACCTCTTATACTTTCAAAATTATAGAAAATTCTATAAATCTTGGATGATTCCATTATAATCCATCACTATTATGCTCCCCTGATTTAAGAATGTATCTTTTTAGTCTTCCTTTTTCTCGAGGTCTTAGGATAAAATTGATCCAAGAACATATCATATATATAATTCAATTGAATTACATCAATATGATCATCCTGATCCCATATATAAAACCAATGTCTCAATGGCCCTCATAATATGTAAATCATATGATTAAGTCTCTTTCAGGTGGGGTATCCAAGTGATCTAGAATTATCTAAGCAGTCTTAATCCAAATCTCTAATTCTACAGGTCCACCATCTCTAGAAAACAATGGATGGTGTTGTATCTAGAACTCCCTTTCTAATTTGAACATTCTTGATGTATCCTTTGTCTCCTCCTCTCCTTCCTATGGCTCGGGTCAACTTTGGATTCTCCCCGATGCTTATTCACAGTGATATCGGGTCTATTCCTCCTTATGTAACAACATCAATATTTGTGGGCTCGGTCATCTCGGAATTCCTCACCATTTTCTATCTTATTTCATGCCCTTTTTCTCTTTTGATGGCTAGGGCTTCTTTGGTGGCATAGTGAGATCCAACGGTCGAGTTTCAAATATCATGATTAAGGGTTTCCATCTCGGGTGTCAGCTGGGAGTGTGGGGTGGCTCGTTGTGGACTCCACGGTGACTGTGAAGGGGGAAAGGGTTATAGTTATGGCTTGTGGTGGGGATTATTATGTCATGGCCTAATGTTCAGATTATTTGTGGTGATGGTTTCTATTTTTATTTTTCTATCTACGTGATTTGGATTTGGATGTGATTGTGCCTGCTGGGTGATTTCAAGGAGGAACCAACTATGTTGGTGGTGTTGCGATTTGAATTTTTTTATGTACTGATCTCTTCTTGGCGGTATGAATTTATTGATGTTGTATTCCTACCTTGGACTCCATGGTCTACGGTTCAAGGGACTCTGTAACCAGACTATCTTTAAGAGGCTTTTTCAGATGAGGTTCAGGGACAAATTTTTTGACTATCCATTTCTATATAGAATTGGTTGTCAGAGAGGGTATGAAATTAACATTGGTACCATACATATTCACTTTTCCATAGGACAACTTGCCAAGCAGTAATGGAAGGTAGAAGCTATAATTAATTTATTTTGATGAGGCGATGGTCTTTTCTCTTATAGTGTGGGTTATTTTGGATCTTGGGCTGTTGGACCATTGGGGCCAGTTTTTTGTTTAAGTATATGATGTTAATATGGATTCCCCCTTATCCTTTAAAGAGGGTTTATTTTAATAATAAAAAATTAATTTTTAGTCAATATAACACTAAAGAGGGATTACGTCCAGAAAAAACAAGCCACCTCGCATACACTATCCAAACATGCATAACCACTGACCCAAAACTATTATCCACCACTCATAACCTAGGCCATTTCAAATGAGGGGTAACCTAACTCACAAATTTTCATATTACATTAGACACCATTTAATCATCTCACAACAATCATTCAATTCCTACCACAATCATGACATTTTATTTAGGCATTAATTCTTTAAAATTACAATATAATCAAGATACATTTTTAACTCACATACCTGAAAATGCCCCATTTTCCCCATGTGTTCCTAGTATAACGCATGTCACATGTACCCTCAGTTCCTAGAATGATACATGCAAATATGACTAGATTCCATGATGGGTCACAAATTAAATGTTATAAATTAATAACATCACACATCAAGTGCATCACTCAGGGAGAAATAAAATCCAACTATAACTACAAACATCAAGAAAACCAGTCCCACCCCATGAAGTCAAGTTTTCCCCCATACACGGGCTAGATACCCCCATCCGTGGGCTCATTTCCATGTTCATAAACCTCTTAATATCATTTCTACCTTTCCCAAATAAAATAAATAATAGCAAATAACTATTATGATACTACTTTGTAACATCTTGGCTTGAGTTCCACTAACTAGTGCCATGATCTAGATTATTATGTGACCTCAAGCATGCATCCCTATACGCTAGAAGATAAAGAAAAGTATCTATGGTCTAATGAAATATATAGGAGAGCTATACCCTTTTTATTAAAGTAAAAAATAATAGATATAATAAGAACTAAAAGAAAAAACACAAAATAAAATCATAAGATACGAAAACAATTTCCCTTAAAAGGGTAAAATACCAATTGAAAATAATACATATTCCATACCACATCATATATTTCCAAGTGATAAGGAGAACAAAAAATAAAGACATGATGAAAAATCCCCAAGACAGGTCCAAACATCTGGTCTGGTAACCTCATCCCTAAACATCCCTGAGCCCAAATAAACCCTCCATAATATGGCCCTTGTCCTTCTCATGAATTGTAACCTTAAAGTCTGCTCGGGTACCAAATGGATTCTCAAGCAGGGTGTGTATACAACTTAGTAAGCCACCAGTAATGGTGTCTACAAAATATTTAGTCAAATACAGTGTATGAATAAGTTCATGTAGTAATGAATGAAAATTAAAATAAGTTACAACATTTGAAATTTATTAGATGAATTACTTTAATTCTCAATTTCATGTTTTACCAATTTTCTATCAAACCTTATTCTACCCATGCTAGTCATATGAGACATCTATAAAAGGTCATAGGTTACAAAACATAGAGCCTCAATCCGTAAATCCTACCGGGATATATAATTACATGTCTGTCAATCCCAATAACAATATGAAATGCCATGTCCATACCATTGGGTTCAGGAGAATTAGTCCATTCACTGAATAACTACTTTGCATAGGGGAACCTGGTGATTCAGTCTAGTGCACCCATGAGTGTGGATCAATATCCCAACATCTCACTACCATTTATCACATTATCATTGGGTAATCATCAATAACCATTATATCATAAGAAACCACAAGTGTGAACCATTTTCATTTACATCATTCTTCCATGGTACTTTAGAATCCTCATGTCATCAATTTAGGAGATTAACCCATTTTACCATTGTATCACATTACAACCATTTATTCCCCTTACAAGAAATTTTACCATGAGGCCAAGCCTCGTTGATCAATTATCACCTACATCCATTTACCCATTATCAATTACTTAACTCTTAAAATTAATCTGAAAACCCTTGTAACACCCCAAGCTTCCACGGTACGTTTCCTTTCGAATAATGCAATAGCGTGTGTTGTACGCAACCTCGAGCTCTAACACACACCACAACTAATTAAACTAGCCGTTGTGAATAGTAATACCTACTTTTTGAAATTTTATAAATTTTATTTATCAAAATAGACTTCATCTTTGGATTTGGAATATCGAAATTAGCCTATGTTGAATTTTTGGTATTTTTCTGAGAACTTCTAATTTTTATGAATAGTGAAAAATACTTAAAAAAAACTTTTTAAATCAAAATAATTTATAGTGAAAAATTATACTATTTAGTGGTTTTAAAGTATAATTAGAATATATTTATACCATTTTATCCAATGGTGGTCATTAGAATTAATTTAACATTGAAATCAGACATAAACAACTGTCAATCTTTTGATATAAATTGTTTCTTAGAAACACGCCATTTTTTGTAACAGCGGGAATTAATTATAAAATTAATTAATGCAACTTATATGTTTGGAATTTTGTAAAATAGATATCATTTTTGAATTCGGAATATCAATTATAGCTTAGGGTGAAATTTTGGCTTTGTTCTGAAAAACTTCAATTTTTGATGAATAGTGAAACCACTAAGTGGTAGTTAAATAACTGATTTTTCATTTAAATGAAATATTACCACTTCTGCGATTTGATTTTCAAAAATCCGACATACATGGTTGTCATTAAGAAGTAAAATGTGGTTCAATGAGATTAAAATAAATTTTTGGTGAATAGTAACTTTTAAGTTCTTAATCGCGATTAGAGGTAATTAGTATAGTTTAAGGTACAAATAATGTTTTTATAATATTATATGAGCATGAAACTTGTCCTACTCTTATTGGATGAGTCATGGACGACCTAGACAACCCATGGGTCAACTTGGGGACCCCATGGAGCCACTTTAGTTAGAAAATGACATAAACACCTTTTATTTAATGTTAAAGTAAAAAATGACACAAACATAAAATGTTTTACTAAAAAATTTTTTACGTGGGGTTACAGAAGTCCAAATTTTGATTATAAATATTCATTAGAAATATAAAAAGATTTCCTACATCATAGTATTTTTTTTATAATTTTTAGACATTAAATAAATTAAATTATTTATGACATAATTATGATGTGGCGATGACCTCATTATTTAACGATTTAGATAAAATGAGAAGATAATGCAAAATCCAAGGCTTACAATTGTCAAAAGCCTATTGGATGAAGATATTTAGAACCCTTATCACCTTATCCACGAATTATATAAGTGTGGGACCTTTATAATCCGAAAAGCATTGTATAATAATGTGACATTTCAATCTTTCCAAAAGAGCCCCTCCTCTCCTCTTATAAAAGGCCCCCACCTCTACCACCTTATTCACACTTTCAAGCCTTTTGGTTCGGCCAAACTCTGCCCAAATACTCTCCCCACTTCTCTCCCTTCATCCTAGAAGCTTTACTTTAGTCATAAAGCCATCCTAAGGAGTCCTTTTGATCAAATCAAAAGGAAGAACCCGAAGAAGAGGTAACATTTTCATCACCCTCTTTCATGTTTCTTCCTTCTTCCACTCCCTCATTGTTTATTATTTCAATTCTAAAATTATAACTCCAGTATCTTCTATATACTGTGATGTTATTATAAATATGGAACAACCATATTCAGTATTCTACCCATCATTTGAATGACATGTCACCATACGTGCGTACGTACGGCTTACCGTCTCCACGTCGTGGTGTAATTGTTATTCATTATATTATTATTTAGATGGGTATAATAATGATATGTAATTCATGTAAATAATAAATATAACATGATAATGATTCTTTATATATGATATACTATCCAATTATATATTATTTTAATATCAAAATAATGAAACTATCGCTCGTGCGTACGTACGGACTACCGTCTCGACGAACGCGATGAGATTCATTCTCCGCCGTATCCATTCAAGTATAATTATCATTTGATGATTTAAAAATAATGTTTAAGGACATGATATCATTCTGGATATGAATAAGATACAACCTATCCATTAAAAACATGACTTACATAAAAAAACATATAAGAAAACGAGTAAGTTAACACCCGAAACAACGATAATCTGAGATATTGTTAACAAAGCAATGTTAAAAGATCATATATGATATCATATGAATGTATATGATTCTTGTATAATTTAATAACAATTATTTCACCATTATACAGGAGGTTAACCTACCCCAACCAAGGAAAAGTACAAGGTAAGGGTTTACTTCACAACCTCTTCATTATCCAAGGTTGTTTATACATAATTATCTATTGGGACCTCGTTATCATCCACATCCATGTTTCTTCAAAATGTATTTCAAAACATTTTTATTATTTACAAGAATATGGGCTAAAGTAATTTATACCCTTTTTGACTTTTTATAAGAGGAATCTTTCCGTCGTTTTCAAAACAAGGTCCTTTTTAACCTTTTCGACAAAATTGAGGTAAGAATGTCTTTTTTAACTTATACGGCGGGTGCAGTTATTTTCCGCCATTATAAAATCCTCAAAGCTTTGCTTACAAGATTATAAGAATATTTTCAAGAAAATGTTTCGTTTTATATGGCTCTTAAATGATTTCAAAAATAAAAAGAGATATTTCTCTAAAAAGTGTTTTGATTTCATCTATGTCAACATCCTTTGATGGATTTTACGCTTATTTGAAGTTGATTTATTATAATACAAAACTTCCATATTGTATTGAAGGTTTTGTGATATGTTTGACTGTGGATGTTCTATTTTATACCATTCATAGTTTATGGTGAAATTATTGACATTTCGTATGCTAGTTTTAATACGAATGTTTATGTTATGTTTAAACCTTTTCATATGGGAATGCATTGGACTTAATATGTGACGGGTGGAGCCCGATATAGCTCCTCGATGCATCGGTAGGTCTCATGAGACAAACTAGTGTCTTGGCACGAGGCCTTGACAAAATCTTATTTGTGGTCTTGGCACGAGGCCTTGACTTCGTGGTTATGATAGTCTGGCATTATGCATTCCAACATTATGAAAGTGGTTATTGATATTTCATGTGATTATTCGTCTAGTAGAATATCCATGTGAAGACGTGAATGGAATTGTCTCATTTTACTTTTGCCATATTATGATGAAGTTCAAGTTCAATAAGGCTTTTGTTTTAGTTATAAATTGCCTTAAATGCTTATGTTTTCTTATAAAAGCTTCCGCAATATTGTTATCCTTACTGAGCATCTGAGCTCACCCCTTTCAATGTTTAAATATTTTCCAGGAAGTGAAGAAGTGTATTATGACTGACTTGCAAGAATAGTCAGTGAAGATATGAGTGTGGACTATGAAGACCATGTTATTGTAATTTGTTTACTTTTGATGTAATGAAAGACTTATGAATGTATCTAGTGTTTCCAAGGCTACTAAACTAATCGGTCTTTCGAGACTTGATCTTTTGTGATCATGCCAATGTTACGAAGTAATGCACCGACTCTGGGTAGCTGGGGTCGGGGCGTTACAGTTGGTTTCAGAGGAAGTTTAGTACAAACCTTGGAAGCTAGATTTAGATAAAGTCTGATTAGAGCACATAGACCTAAGATGAACTTTGAGGATTAGTATAGAAGAACTTCCTAGAATTTTGGTATTGTAGAGATGTTGTGAGTTTTCTGAGAAATACATCCCTGTCTGGATACGAGCAGGTAGAGGCGGCTCTGGCACAGATGTACCTAGGGGTAAAACCCGAAAACACTGCTTTGAGCTAGACTCGAACGGGAACTGGTGCACGACAACGGGCCTTGCTGCACTCTTGGTTACGACACTCCCGGGGGATATGCTTAGGATAACTCTCATGTTCTTTACAAATAATTATGAAGGGTTTATGAGTATATACTTACTCAAAGAAAACATTTTTATGATTATGGATTATATCCATAAATAGTTCAATTTATGTTAAGTGTTCTATAAGTATGGGATTATGTATTTTGATTCATAAACTGATCTAGTTTATGCCATTGTTTAGAAATGGCACCTAGTGGAAGAAATGGAAACCGTATCAATGCACGCACTCCATGTAGGGATTTACCTCCTGCTCAAGATAATTATAGTGGGGCTGGTGATGCAACTGGTGCCGATCAGCTAATCACCATACTGGGACAACTTACTCAGGTTATGAATAATAACCTTACCCGTATGGAGCACCCTAATCCACAGCGTGGAGGATCAATGTTAGATCGATTCATGAGGCAACAACCACCAACGTTCAATGGGAGTACAAATCCCTTACTAGCCGAGCAATGGATAAATTCCCTAGAGAAAATATTTCAGGCTTTGGGGAGCAGTGAAAGGGAAAAAGTTATCATGGAAGTTTACCACCTCACTGGTGATGCCGATCAATGGTGGTCACTAATTCAAAACACAAAGGAAGATGATGAATTAACAAACATGGAATGGAAGGAGTTCAAAGAGCTGTTCTTAGAAAAATACTTTCCTCGAGACCATCGAGCGGATATGGAAAGGCAATTTCTGAGTCTGAGGCAGAAGGAGGATGAGAATGTCGCAAAGTATGAGGCTAACTTTACAAGGTTAGCAAGGTATGCTGCAGATTACATACGTAACCCAATAAGTAAGACTGATCGTTTCTTTGATGGGTTGAAACCATTTATCCGTCGAGCTTTAGTATCACAAACCTTCTCTTCATACGAAGGTATTGTCTCGTGCGCTATCAAGACGGAAAAGGAATTCTCTAAGTCTTATGAATTTAAAGCAAAGCAAGAGAAGAAGAGACCTGCTGATCAATCTGGGAATGGAAATAAAGGGAAGAAGGGAAAGTTTGAATATCCATCTTGTGGTAAATGCGGGAAGAAACATCCTGGTACTTGCTTGAAGGGAATGGGAGTCTGTTACAAGTGTGGTGAAAAAGGCCACCAAGCTCATGATTGCAAGGGGAAGAAGGAAGCTACCAACGTTTGGTGCTACAATTGCAGGGAGACGGGGCATTATGCAAATGAATGTCCTAAGCGTCAGGATAACTTACCTCAGAAAAGGCCAAGGGATCAAGGCCAGGCTTATGCTATCACTACTACTGAGGTAGAAGCTCCGAAAGACGTGGTGGCAGGTAATTTAATGGTTTCCTCAAGTTTAGAAAATGCATTATTTGATTCTGGATCATCGCATTGTTTCATATCCTCCCAGTTTGCTAAGAAAATTAGATATTTCCAATTTGATTTAACAAGGGAGCTGTCGGTCAAAACCCCTAAGGGAAGTATTATCGCAACAAAGTTTTGTCGATTAGTTCCCATTAGAGCACCTAATTGTTCTTTACCTGCTGATCTCATCGTCATACCCATGATTGAATTTGATATAATCCTCGGTATGGATTGGCTTTCGGACCATGATGCAAAAATTTATTGTAAGAGGAAAGAGGTTACGATTCTTGATGATGATGATAAGGAACACCTTATCTTTAGAGCTGAATCGTCGCCACAGAGTTCTTATCTAGATCCACCCCCAGTATCTCAACTAAATTCAATTATTGGGGAGGAAGAGAAGCAAATTACCGAGGGTGAGGAAAGGAAGATTCAAATAGAGGATGTACCTATTGTGAGAGATTATGTTGATGTGTTTCCGAAAGATTTACCTGGACATCCTCCAGAACGAGAAGTTGAGTTTTCCATTGATTTAATTCCTGGATCAAGGCCCATATCGAAGACCACTTATAGAATGGCCACTGTGGAATTAGTTGAACTAAAGAAACAACTAGAGGAATTGAGTAATAAGGGATTTATTCACCCTAGTGTTTCTCCTTGGGGAGCCCCTGTTCTTTTTGTTAAGAAGAAAGATGGATCTATGAGGTTGTGCATTGACTATAGGGAGATCAATGCTATAACAATAAAGAACAAGTATCCCCTACCTCGCATTGATGATTTGTTTGACCAACTGCATGGAGCTCAATACTTTTCAAAGATTGACCTTCGGTCTGGATACCATCAGTTGTGTGTGAAGAAGGAAGACGTTCCAAAGACAGCATTTCGAACAAGGTACGGGCATTACGAGTTTACAGTAATGCCTTTTGGATTGACTAATGCACCCTCTGTTTTCATGGATCTAATGAATAGAGTTTTCAAGGAATATCTTGATGACTTTTTAGTTGTATTTATTGATGATATCTTGGTATACTCCAAAATCCACGAAGATCATGAAAATCACTTACGCATTATCCTGAAGACTCTTAGAAGACATGAATTATATGGCAAATTTAGCAAGTGTGAATTCTGGCTTCATGAGATTTCTTTTCTTGGCCATATTGTCTCTAAGGATGGAATTTCCGTTGATCCTTCTAAAACCAAGGCAATCCCAGAATGGCCAGCACCGACAAGTATAACTGAGGTACGCAGTTTTATTGGTTTAGCAGGTTATTATCGACGTTTCGTCCAGAATTTTTCCAGATTGGCTAACCCACTGACAAAGCTCACACGTAAAGGGATTAAATTTGTCTAGACAAAAGAGTTTGAAGAATGTTTTGAAGAACTAAAGAGAATATTAGTCAATGCCCCTGTATTGACTCTACCATCGGGGAATGATGGGTTTGTTATTTATAGTGATGCATCGAAGAAAGGACTTGGTTGTGTCCTTATGCAAAATGATAAGGTCATTGCCTATGCATCACGACAGCTAAAAATTCCTGAGCAAAACTATCCTACTCATGATCTTGAGTTAGCAGCTGTGATCTTTTCTTTAAAGATATGGAGACATTACCTCTATGGTGAAAAATGTGAGATTTATACTGATCACAAGAGTTTGAAGTATATTTTCACACAAAAAGAACTCAACATGAGGCAAAGGCGATGGCTTGAACTACTCAAGGATTATGATTGCACGATACATTACCACCCGGGGAAGGAAAACAAGGTGGCAGATGCATTGAGTAGAAAAGACCATGGAGTTTTGAATGTGATGAGAATTGAAAGGGATCCAATTTTCTTGGATCTAGTGAAGATGGACACGGGAATAACTAGGGAAGGTGAAACATCAATGCTTTTTCAAATGGTTTCCAAACCATCATTACTAGAAAGGATTAAGAATTCTCAGACCAATGATGAAGAATTTCAGAAGAAGATTAAAGATGTGAATGATGGAAGATTGAGGGACTTTGTGTATAAGGATGGAATTTTGAAATTCAGGAAGAGACTTTGTGTTCCCGATATAACTGATCTAAAAAGGGAATTGTTGGATGATGCTCATAGTTCCAATTTCTCTATACACCCTGGGAGCACCAAAATGTATAGATATTTGAAGGAACATTTTTTGTGGGACAATATGAAGAGGGAGATTGCTGATTTTGTGTAGAGGTGTATGGTTTGTCAACAAGTGAAAGCTGGAAGGCAACATCCGGGTGGAGTATTACAACCTCTTCCCATACCTGAGTGGAAATGGGATAACATTACGATGGACTTTGTCATGGGACTACCAAAGACTCCTAGAAGGAATGATGCAATATGGGTCATTGTTGATCGTCTTACTAAGACATCACATTTTCTGGCTATACGGGAGGATCTACCACTTGAAAGTCTAGCAAGATTATATATTAATGAAGTTGTAAGACTGCATGGAGTACCCCTATCGATTGTTTCTGATGGTGATCCTCATTTTACTTCAAGATTCTGGAAAAGACTTCAAAAGGCCTTGGATACTGAGCTTTGTTTGAGCACTGCCTATCACCCTCAAACAGATGGACAATCAGAACGGACTATTCAAACCTTATAAGACATGTTGAGATCATGCTCTCTTGACTTTCAGGGTATGTGGGATCAATACTTACCACTAGTAGAATTTTCCTATAACAATAGCTTCCATTCAAGCATTCAGATGGCACCTTATGAAGCGTTATACGGAAAGAGATGTCGTACACCAACCTGTTGGGATGACGTTGGTGAAAGAAAACTTGTGGGACCAGAACTGGTGGAAGAAACAATGGAAAAGGTGAAGGTAATCCAAAACCACATCAAATCAGCTCAAAGTAGGCAGAAGAGCTATACCGATAACAGAAGAAAGGTTTTGGAATTTCAGGTGGGAGATCATTTTTTCCTAAAGGTATCTCCATGGAAGGGAGTTATACGTTTTGGTAAGAAGGGTAAGTTGAGTCCCAGGTACATCGGACCTTTCGAAATTCTAGATCGTATTGGGGTTGTAGCTTATCGTTTGGCGATGCCACCAAATCTCTCCAAAGTTCACGATGTTTTCCACGTATCTCTGTTGAGGAAATACATGCCTGACCCAACACATGTACTCACCTATGAGGAATTAGAACTGGAACCCGATCATTCCTATTGTGAAGAGCCCGTCAGGATTCTTGACGTGAGGGAGCAGGTGCTGAGAAACCGGACGACTCGTCTGGTAAAGGTTTTGTGGAGAAATCATAAAATGGAAGAGGCAACGTGGGAACCTGAGGAACTTATGATGAAGAACCACCCGAGTCTTTTTATGCAGTAATACCCTATAAATTGCGAGGACGCAATTATTTGAAGGAGGGGAGAATGTAACACCCCAAGCTTCCACGGTACGTTTCCTTTCGAATAATGCAATAGCGTGTGTTGTACGCAACCTCGAGCTCTAACACACACCACAACTAATTAAACTAGCCGTTGTGAATATTAATACCTAATTTTTGAAATTTTATAAATTTTATTTATCAAAATAGACTTCATCTTTGGATTTGGAATATCTAAATTAGCCTATGTTGAATTTTTGGTATTTTTCTGAGAACTTCTAATTTTTATGAATAGTGAAAAATACTTAAAAAAAACATTTTAAATCAAAATAATTTATAGCGAAAAATTATACTATTTAGTGGTTTTAAAGTATAATTAGAATATATTTTTACCATTTTATCCAATGGTGGTCATTAGAATTAATTTAACATTGAAATCAGACATAAACAATTGTCAATCTTTTGATATAAATTGTTTCTTAGAAACACGCCATTTTTTGTAACAGCGGGAATTAATTATAAAATTAATTAATGCAACTTATATGTTTGGAATTTTGTAAAATAGATATCATTTTTGAATTCGGAATATCAATTATAGCTTAGGGTGAAATTTTGGCTTTGTTCTGAAAAACTTCAATTTTTGATGAATAGTGAAACCACTAAGTGGTAGTTAAATAACTGATTTTTCATTTAAATGAAATATTACCACTTCTGCGATTTGATTTTCAAAAATCCGACATACATGGTTGTCATTAAGAAGTAAAATGTGGTTCAATGAGATTAAAATAAATTTTTGGTGAATAGTAACTTTTAAGTTCTTAATCGCGATTAGAGGTAATTAGTGTAGTTTAAGGTACAAATAATGTATTTATAATATGAGATGAGCATGACACTTGTCCTACTCATATTGTATGAGTCATGGCCGACCAAGACAACCCATGGGTCAACTTGGGGACCCCATGGAGCCACTTTATTTAGAAAATGACATAAACACCTTTTATTTAATGTTAATGTAAAAAAATGACACAAACATAAAATGTTTTACTAAAACAATTTTTACGTGGGGTTACACAAGTCCAAATTTTGATTATAAATATTCATTAGAAAGATAAAAAGATTTCCTACATCATAGTATTTTTTTTATAATTGTTAGACATTAAATAAATTAAATTATATATGACATCATTATGATGTGGCGATGACCTCATTATTTAACGATTTAGATAAAATGAGAAGATAATGCAAAATCCAAGGCTTAAACTTGTCCAAAGCCTATTGTATGAAGAGATTTAGAACCCTTATCACCTTATCCACGAATTATATAAGTTTGGGACCTTTAGAATCCGAAAAGAATTGTATAATAATGTAACATTTCAATCTTTCCAAAAGAGCCCCTCCTCTCCTCTTATAAAAGGCCCCCACCTCTACCACCTTATTCACACTTTCAAGCCTTTTGGTTCGGCCAACATCTGACCAAATACTCTCCCAAATTCTATTTCTTAATCCTAGAAGCTTTACATTAGTCAGAAATCCATCCTAAGGAGTCCTTTTGATCAAATCAAAAGGAAGAACCCGAAGAAGAGGTAACATTTTCATCACCCTCTTTCATGTTTCTTCCTTCTTCCACTCCCTCTTTGTTTATTATTTCAATTCTAAAATTATAACTCCAGTATCTTCTATATACTGTGATGTTATTATAAATATGTAACAACCATATTCAGTATTCTACCCATCATTTGAATGACATGTCACCATACGTGCGTACGTACGGCTTACCGTCTCCACGTCGTGGTGTAATTGTTATTCAATATATTATTATTTATATGGGTATAATAATGATATGTAATTCATGTAAATAATAAATATAACATGATAATTATTCTTTATATATGATATACTATCCAATTATATATTATTTTAATATCAAAATAATGATATTGTCGCTCGTGCGTACGTACGGACTACCGTCTCCATGAACGCGATGAGATTCATTCTCCGCCGTATCCATTCAAGTATAATTATCATTTGATGATTTAAAAATAATGTTTAAGGACATGATATAATTCTGGATATGAATAAGATACAACCTATCCATGAAAAACATGACTTACGTAACAAAACATATAAGAAAACGAGTAAGTTAACACCCGAAACAACGATAATCTAAGATATTGTTAACAAAGCAATGTTAAAAGATCATATATGATATCATATGAATGTATATGATACTTGTATAATTTAATAAAAATTATTTCACCATTATACAGGAGGTTAACCTACCCCAACCAAGGAAAAGTACAAGGTAAGGGTTTACTTCAAAACCTCTTCATTATCCAAGGTTGTTTATACATAATTATCTATTGGGACCTCGTTATCATCCACATCCATGTTTCTTCAAAATGTATTTCAAAACATTTTTATTATTTACAAGAATATGGGTTAAAGTCATTTATACCCTTTTTGACTTTTTATAAGAGGAATCTTTCCGTCGTTTTCAAAACAAGGTCCTTTTTAACCTTTTCGACAAAATTGAGGTAAGAATGTCTTTTTTAACTTATACGGCGGGTGCGGTTATTTTCCGCCATTATAAAATCTTCGAAGCTTTGCTTACAAGCTTATAAGAATATTTTCAAGAAAATGTTTCGTTTTATATGGCTCTTAAATGATTTCAAAAATAGAAAGAGATATTTCTCTAAAAAGTGTTTTGATTTCATCTATGTCAACATCCTTTGATGGATTTTACGCTTATTTGAAGTTGATTTATTATAATACAAAACTTCTATATTGTATTGAAGGTTTTGTGATATGTTTGACTGTGGATGTGCTATTTTATACCATTCATAGTTTATGGTGAAATTATTGACATTTCGTATTCTAGTTTTAATACGAATGTTTATGTTATGTTTAAACCTTTTCATATGGGAATGCATTGGACTTAATATGTGACGGGTGGAGCCCGCTATAGCTCCTCGATGCATCGGTAGGTCTCATGAGACAAACTAGTGTCTTGGCATGAGGCCTTGACAAAATCTTATTTGTGGTCTTGGCACGAGGCCTTGACTACGTGGTTATGATAGTCTGGCATTATGCATTCCAACATTATGAAAGTGGTTATTGATGTTTCATGTGATTATTCGTCTAGTAGAATATCCATGTGAAGACGTGAATGGAATTGTCTCATTTTACTTTTGCCATATTATGCTGAATTTCAAGTTCAATAAGGTATTTGTTTTAGTTATACATTGCCTTAAATGCTTATGTTTTCTTATAAAAGCTTCCGCAATATTGTTATCCCTACTGAGCATCTGAGCTCACCCCTTTCAATGTTTAAATATTTTCCAGGAAGTGAATAAGTGTATTATGACTGACTTGCGAGAATAGTCAGTGAAGATATGAGTGTGGACTATGAAGACCATGTTATTGTAGTTTGTTTACTTTTGATGTAATGAAAGACTTATGAATGTATCTAGTGTTTCCAAGGCTAATAAACTAATCGGTCTTTCGAGACTTGATCTTTTGTGATCATGCCAATGTTACGAAGTAATGCACCGACTCTGGGTAGCTGGGGTCGGGGCGTTACAACCCTATCTCTCAATTTTTCTAGTTAACCACATTTACCATTAGTGTATCACTATAAAACCCACAATTTACCATTTAAAATCCCAATATTTTATGTTTAAGGGAGTGGTATCCCCCATTGGTTTCCATAGTCCCATTCTAATCATTGTCCTAAAATCCCATAGGGATTATGAGGGGTAAAATTCATCAATCAATTAAACCATTTACCATTTCATTCAATGAAACCAAATAAAAAACAATAATTTACCATAATAAACACACACATATATATTTTTTAAAATAGGGCATCAAGACTATGTGATATAACTTATAGAATCCCATCTCAATTTAGTAAATGGATGCATGGTTAACCTTATCCCTTAATTCAAACTCAATCAACCTTTAATTTTCCAACCTAGAATGTCACACCTGGTTTTTAATTATTACTTGGTTCCAACTCGGGTTGGGGTTCAGGTTGAGTCCTAATTTTTATTTTTTTGTTTTTATTAAAATTATTATTATTGGGAGTTATGGTGGGTTTTAGTATAGTGCATGAGCACTGCATTGTTAATGGAGACCATGCGATCTGCTCAGGTACCTGGGTGATAGCTCCCGGGGTGGACAGAAGCAACCACATAGTGAGCGCACAATCGCATGAGATATGTACAGACCGTGCAGTTGCCCTGTTTTAAAAAAAATGAAATAAATAAAATAAAATTGAGATGAGAAAATTAAAATAAATCAAATGGTTCATTTTAACCGTAATAATAATATTATTTTTATAGTTGATAATATTAATATTATTATTAAATTTTTTTTTATTATTATTATTAAAATTAAAATTATTATCATTATTATTAAAGTTGTTATTAATATTATTATCAGTAAGAAATATAATTATTATTAAATAGTTTCATTATTACTATTATAATTATTAATTCTTCATTATAAATATTATAAATAAAATGACTATTAATTAATGTTTGTTATTAAGATTTATTATTATTATTAAAATTATTGTTATTAATATTATTATATTTATTAGGTTAGTTTATTTACGGTTTCATGTTTTTTCTTTTCACTCTTTACCCCTTTATATTCCCCACTTAACCCTTATCTCTCTCTTTCTCATGGCGTGACCCAGCCATGCACACCACTTTATCCTACAAAACAACCTTCAACCGGTAGACCACATACAATGCGAACCCTTCTAACCAGTGCGATCTATCTTGAGCGACCCTTGATAGCCGATGTGATCTCTCTAGAACCTCCATCTCCAGGTGGCATGATCTTTAGAGGCATCCCTGTATAACCATCAGGCCACTTTTACCAGAACACCTCTAACCAGTGAAGCCCTCCCATCCTCTCAGGTTACCTCTATCTAGTGCACCGCCTCTACCAATGCATCATGCCGACGCCACTCTCATTTTAGATGAGTTGCCACACCGACATGCTCCTCCTTCAGTATCAGATTCCCCCTCCAATAATCACTTCTTCCATTTTCTCTTCAATTATATTGTAGATTTTTCTTATTTAAGGATTTTTTTCATATATTTAGGGTTTTGTAACCCTTGTGGAGTGATTTTGGACCTGTGTTTATTGTCCCTCCATTGACGTGTGGTAGTACCCCTTTTCACAGAGCCACTAAATTTTATAATTCATTGATTTCTTGTTTTTGTAACCTTAATTAATAGTGGATTAATGATCTAACATTTTTATAATAATTTCTTCATGTGAAATAAGGTTTTTTGTTGGATTATTTTGAAAACGCGGTGTATGTTTGTTGAAATTGTACACACTATTTGTTTGCTAATGGGACCAATTGGCCGATGCATGTGAATTTTGATTATTGTAAGCATATTTTGATTTTCAAAACATTATTTGAGAATTTTAAAT
The DNA here is from genome assembly GCA_963277665.1 of Viscum album. NCBI lineage: Eukaryota > Viridiplantae > Streptophyta > Magnoliopsida > Santalales > Viscaceae > Viscum > Viscum album. The sequence goes on from OY728156.1 coordinate 1,331,930,118, forward strand.
TGTAATTTCATACTTAACTATTATTTGATAAAATATGGATGCTTTCTTGGTTATTTTAGCATGTTCTACGGTTTGTGTTTATGATGAGAAAGTGGTTTTCGGAAATATTTGATGTGAAAATTAATTGAAAATGGGTGTATTTGTATGAATTTTTTTTGTTTGTTACAAAATTTTATAAGTTGTTTAAATGACTTATTAAATTATTTAGATTGTGTGAATCATGTTTTAGAATTTTTGTGTTTGTGTTTTGTTTTAAAAGAGGTTTTGGTGTGTGTTCAAAATGGATATTGGTTTGTTTTATGTTAAAGGGGTGTTTTCCTTGAAATGATTGGTATTTTTTTTATGAAATTGGTGGTTTCTAATAATTAATGGGTTTCCAAGGGTGTGTTTGGCTTTGAAAATGGAAAGGAATGGTTACTTGGTGAAAGTTAATTTGTTTATATGGAAATGATGTAAGGATCATTTGTCACTTTGGAATGGTTATTTGGAAAACCCATCTTTGGTTAGGTCATATTCCTAGTTGAATGATCATGGGACGGGAAAATATTTGGAATGGGACCTCCCTAGTGTAATAATTATTTTATGTAAGGTGACTATCCTTGAGTTGGTTGGGTTGGTACCGGTTGTGTAATGGTATGATGGAACATATGTATGCCCCTTTGCTTGAATTGAATAGAAGACAACCTTTTGAGCATAACATGGGAACATAGAATAACAAAAAGGAATTATGAGAACGTTTATTCACTAGACATGGTTAGTCCAATAGCTAGTATCCTATAATAGGGGGTTGTTTTCTCATTGTTTCTATGGGATTAGGCTCTCCAGTTAGGCTAGGTAGGGTGATGATCGAGCGTTTAGGCATTATGAAATCATTGGGTAGGGAATTACTTTGAGACGAGTCACATGTATAGTATGTTTTGCTTCTCCTTTGAGTTCCTAAGTTTTCTTGTGTATCTTTGATACTAGTACCGTCCAAGCCATATCCCTCATTATGTTGAATCATGATATTTGTGCTTGGTTTGATGTTATTTTGGTAAAATGTGAGTGTGTGGTTTTGATAAAATTGTTTCAAAGATGATTTTTTGAACGAAAAGTTATATACCTTTCCTTTTTGCTATTATGAAAAATGAATGATTTTTATTTGGTCCCTTTATCAATTCTCCCCTTAATCCCTTTTTAATAACAAGAGAAAAATGGTTTTTAATTTGTGGTTTATATTATTTAAAATGAGAAGTGTGGAAAACCTATATTTAGATATTTTATTTCAAACATTTTAATCAAAGTTTCCTTATTTATAGATTTTGCATTGTGAAAAGAATTAGTCTAGGATACTTACTAAGTTTTAATACTCACACCAATTATGTTTTCTTATTTTTAGTTTCTTCTAAAATTTTTGGTTCTAGTTCTATCACCTTGGGTGATAGCTAGTTAGGGATTGGAGAGTGACCCTCAGGGTAACATAGAGGTGTCTTGGGTGTTAGGTTCAGTTTGGTTATTCTGGTTTGGTGTACTATTTTCATTGTATTTTATTTAATTTTGAATGTAAATAAAGTGAGGTTTGGTAATTGATAATGATTTTGTTTTGTCATTTTATTTATTCAATTTCCTTGTTTGTTTTTATTGGTAAAAACGGTTCCCACTATCTCTATTGATTCCCTTAGCACTTATTGCTTGCCCGAGAGGATCGAGTCCTTGCCACGGATTGGCTCGAGTGACCGTTTTAGTGTTAACCCAAGTTGGTTCATGACAAAATTGTATGGCAGTAAGTCAAAAATTAATTCGAACATTCTTTTTAGAGTTCCCATTGTTACATGGGGATGTTAATGTAGAAGGAGTTGGATTTTTCAGGGCTCTAGTTATTGGAATGGGAAGGACATCACAAACCCTTGATCGTTCCAACCCTCAGGTTAGCATGGGATATTCGACTTTATTGATGTCTATTGGTTCTTGTGGATTCTCTGACATTGGTAAAAAAAGGAGTTGGGAAAGTGGCCTCCATGAGCTCATAGGTCCTAGAAAGCAATGTGGATCTAGGGACACTCCCCTATAATGCTCTCTATAATGGTGGCATGACTGGAATATGGCAGCCAACCACGTGTCCCAGTCACCCACTGCCACTAGTTTCCCCTTGTTAATTGTTTGGATCTTCATTAATTCTAAAAAATTCATTGTATAGTCTTGTTTTGGAATTGTGAACAATTGAATTTAAAATGGAAATGACTTTTTTTGATCAAGTTTCATGTTTCCTTATTTCTTAGTGTCTTCCTTTATGATGATTCAATGGATCCCTAAGGTGCAGCTTTAGGTGGTCCATCTTTAGAAAATATTCTAGTTGACCAATCCATAAATTACTTTCTTGAATTCCAGAAGTTGAACCTTTTTATATTTTATGGTCTAGTGGATCCTCTCAAAGACGAGGAGTGGATGCCGAGGATTGAGAGGGAATTTAGTTTCCTTTCATTTCCTGAGTCATTAAATGTAATGTTTTATACCTTTATTATCAATGGTACAACATGAAATTAGTGGAAATTTGTGTCTCGAAGAATTCCTTCAGAAGATCTTACATGAGAGATTTTGAAGTCTTCATTCATCCAAGAATATTTTTATAAGATGAAGAAGGTGTGGGGGAATATGGAGTTGTGTATTCATCAACAAGGTGTTGGATAGATGTTAGAATTTTATAGAAGTTTCTTGGACCCAGTTCATTATGACCCATTTTATGTTACAAATGATCCTATGAAGGCTTGATATTTTCAGTTTTAGATCCAACCTAAACTACATTTAAAAGTGGAAGAGGTCAACCTAACCACCTTCTCCGATGTGGTGGGACAAGAATTTCATTTCCAAGATGAGTTTGCAGGAGGACATGGGATGGTGAATCCACCATTGTTTTTTGGAAGTGGTGATGAGGATGCCAGTAAGAAGAATGGGAAGTGGCCGGATGCTGGTGGTGCTGGTTGGGGAATTAAGAGGCCACCATATCTCCCGTCAACTTCTTAAATATGCAATGTTGTGATCTGTCATCAGTGTGGTATGCATAGTCCTAAGAGGCCCCTGTGCTTAAATTCCCCATGAACCTGCCACACCTATGGATGCTTGGGTCACTTGAAGCAGTTCTGTCAGGGTGTTTCCAAGAAGCACCGTGAAGCTGAACCCATCCTTTTGAAGAACACCCAGTCCCCTTTGTATGGGTAAGGCAATGTTTGGGAATTAGTTTAGGTTCCTTCTCATTATAGTGTTCTTATGGTGTAATAGTCATGTCTGGGGGTGATTTGTGGAGTTTCATTATTTTTTCATCTTTATGGGTGGTTGTTGTCGAACCCTTTTAGAACCTATTTGAAAGGAAATGTGTTTTGTGAAATTTTGATCCCTATGTTCGGTTTGGGGTTATAAATTAACTGACTATGATGTAGAGGATTCTTTAATCACCAATTCTTTAGCCATAGGTCTTGGAGTAAAGCTGGTACATAGTTAGGAGAACCCCAGTGGTGTGAGAATGCTTTGGTCTGAACACTATTATCGGCATGTGATATGGACACAATTATGTCTCCGGTGTAGTTGTTCCATTTTAATTGGTTCCATTTTGTGGAAAGAGGAGTGGGAACATCATTTTCAAATTACGACCTATTTTAGTGTAAAATTGTTTCTTGGTTATGAAGATGTGTAGTTTCTTCATCTTTTTAAAATTCTGGTGGTTGTGTTTCATCGGGTGTAGGCTTTATTGAAGGGCCTTCTGTGACCTGTTTGTGTGAGTTGAGTGTTTCCTAGTTTTAATTATTCTAAGGGTGTCATGTTTATGGAATGTTTTGGTTGTGGTTTGATGCTTGATAGTTGGTCCCTTCCCCCTCCTCCCATGGTGGTGTGGATTTTTGGTTAAAGCGGGGAGGTTTTCGAGTTTGTTTAAGATAATTAATAATTATGGTGGGGAGACCAATTGTAGGTATCATTGCATTCCGTGTTAACCTATTTATTAAGGTTGGGATTCCATTCAGGCATCCCCGTTTTAGTATCTTAGATTCATTCCTGGTATCAGATTGGTGGTGGATGACCTTGTATGAAGCGATGCAATTCTAAGTTTTTCCTTTGAGGTAGTGCCGGGATGGGAGTGTTCTAGTGGTTTTGTTGAAGTAAGGTTATGGAGGTTCCCCAAGATGGGGTTTGAAATTCATTCATTTTTGTGTGTGGATAGTATGAGTTATGTTTGAGGATGTTTAAGGTATTCATATTTTAAGGCTGGTTTTAGAGTCATGAAAATTCTTTTCCTTTTCATATTGATCAACTAGATGTGTCTAATATTTTTGGGGTAGGTGGAACTTCGCAGTGTGTCCACTTCGGTTTTCTGAGTTCGTATTGTTATCTTTTCTTTCATGGGTGGTGTTTTTGTGACCTATTCATTTTTCAGACTTTGAGAATCTCCTTTAACTGTAATGGAGTATTAGTTTTTGTTTTGGGGTTCAACTTTATTATGGAATTCTGGGTTTGGAAAGCATTATAGTGGGGTAAATTTTCACACCCAGGTTTTAATTTTTCCTTGGTTCCACCTTGGGTTAGGGTATAGGTTGAGTATAGTTCATATTTTTGTGTTTCTATTTAAAAAAATGTGTGTTTTGGGTTTGATGGCATTGATCGCATGGGCAGAACACGGTCTAGAAACTACGCGACTCCACCCAGGAAACCATGCAACCTTCTTATCTTTGAAAAATAAAATAAGAATTAAATTAGTAATAAAAAAAGAGTTAAAATAAAATAAGAAAAAGTAAAATATAATTAAAAGTATCAACAATATTATAAAAGGGGATATTATTAATATTATTATTATTATTATCATTATTAATAGTGTGATTAATATTATTAAAATTATCATTAATATTGTTATTAAAATTATTATTATTGGGAGTTATTGTGGGTTTTAGGCCATTGCACCGGCACCACATGGTTGGAAGAGACTATGCGGTCATCCCAAGTACCTGTGTGACAGCTCTATGGGTGGACAAGAACTACCACATATCATGCACACGGTCGTTTGAGCTTGAACAGACCACATAGTAGCCCAGTTTTCAAATAAATGAAACAAATAAAATAAAAATGAGATGAGAAAAAATAAATAATGAAAATATATCATTTTAACCATAATAATAATAATATATTTTTCATGGATAATAATAATAATAATATTAAATTTTTATTGTTTTTATTATTATTAAAATTATTATTATCATCATTATTATTAAAATCAATATTAATATTATTATCAATAATAAATAAAATGAATATTAAATATTTTTATTATTGTTATTGTAATTATTTTTTATGAATATTAAAATAAATATGAATATTATTTATTATGGTCATTAAGATTTATTAATATTACAATTATTAGGATTATTATTATATTTATTATGTTAGTTTTTTAGGGATTCAATCATTTTTCCCTCATCTCTAACACATTATCATCCCTACACAAACCTCTCCCTCTCTCCCTCATGTTGCGACCTAGCCCAACTCACCGCCTTCCCCTATACACCCACCTCCAACTGACCGACCTCATTTGCTGTGATCCCTACTACCAAGCTCTGTCCCTCCTATGCGACCCTTGTTGGATGGCGTGATCACTCCAGCACTGCCATCTCTAGATCGTGCGATCTCCGACTGCTGCCCTCTCCTCCCAACCCGCCACCCTTGCCGGCGCACCCCTAGCTAGCTTCACCCTCTATTCCTCTCCGAAGACCCCTAACTGGTGCGTCACCCTTTTCGGTGTGACCTCCTATGTCTTCTTTCCCTACCGACATGCCGCCCTAGCCTGCGTGACTGCTTCCATCACAACTCGCCGACACCACTCTCCTCTCTGTCGTGTTACCTCACCAGCATGCTCCTACTACGGTGATGGATTCCCCCTCTAGTAATCCCTTCTTAAATTTTCTCTTTGACCATTTTGGGAGGTTTTTCCTGTTATGTTTCTATTTTCTTATATTAAGGGTTTTGAAACCTTAATTGATTGATTTCAGACATTTGTTTTTTGTTTCTCCATGGATGTGAGGTAGGACCCCTTTTCACGTGGCCTTTGAATTTAATAATTCATTGATTTATTTTTTTTTACACTCTCATTGATATTTAATTAGTGATCTATGATTTTTAGAATAATTTTTTAATCTGAAATAGGGAATTTTGTTTCATTATTTTGAATATGTAGTGTATGTTTTTTGAAATTGTAGACACCATTGGTTTGATAAATATATCAGTTAGCCTTTTCATTTGATTTAACATTTTTAAAAGAATGTTTTCATCTTGAAACATTTATTTTTGAATTTAAAATGGTAATTCCATGCTTAACCATTAATAAATAAATTATTGATGATTTATTAGTTATTTTAACATGTTATAGGGTTTCTGTGCATGGTGTGAAAGTAGTTTTTGGAAAGATTTGATGTGAAAATGGATTGAAAATGGGTATATTTGTATTCTAATCTTTTTTTGTTTCATTACAATATTTTATAAGTTGTGTAAATGATTTATTTAATTATTTAGGTAGTTTGAATCATGTTTTTGAATTTGTTTTAGCATGTGTTTGGTTTGAAAAGAGCTTTTGGTGTGTTTGGAAAATGGAAAATGGTTTGTTTTTTAGAATATGGGTGTTTTGATTGAAATGTTTAGTATTGGTTTGTGAAATTAGTGGTTTGTAATAATTAATTGGATTCTGAGGCTGAGTTTGGTTTTTAAAATACTTTAGTATGGTTACTTTTTGAAAGTGATTTTGTTTATGTGGAAATTATTTAATGCCCAATGTTCACTTTGGAATGGTTATTTGGAAATACCCTATTCAGTTAGGTCATATCCATGGTTGGTTGATCATGATACAGGATGGTCTTAAGTATGAGACCTCCCTTGTGTAGTAATTATTTTACGGAAAGTGTCTACCCTTGAGGTGGTCGGGGTGGTTCTGGTGGTGTAATGGTATGATGATATATATGTATGCTTTATTGCTTGAATTATTTTGAACACCCCTTTATGAACATACCGTGGGAACCTAGCATAGAAAAGTGGAATTATGAGAATGTTTTCTCCACTAGTGTAGGATATTGAACTTGCTAGTGGCCTATTGAAGGGGTTGTTTTGTTTATATTGCTATGGGATTGTCCACCTCGATGAGGCCAGGTAGGTCGGAAATTAGGCATTTGGGTGTTATGTCGTCATCAGGTAGGGAATGGATTCTGGATGAGTCATGTGTATAGTATTTTCTGGTTCTTCTCTAGGTTCCTAGGTTTTCCCATGTATCTCTGATACTTGTACTATTAGTTACTTTTTCCCTTATTGTGTGCAATCTTGATCTCTGTTCTTGGTTTGATGTTCTTTTTGTAAAATGTTAATGTGTGGTTTTTATAAAAAGGTTTCAAAGAGGATTTTTTGAAAGAATGTGTATTTCTATTTCCTTTTCACTATTATTAAAAATAAATGTTTTTTATTTGGTCCATTTCTCCCTTCTACCATTGAGACATGTTTTAAATACATGAAGGCAACAATTTGTAATTTATCATTTATATCATTTAAAATGAACAGAGTATAAAAACTATATTTAGGTATTGTATTTCAACCTTGTTAATCAATGTTTCATTATTTAAATAATGTGAATTGGGAATAGAATTAGTCGAGCCTATATATTGATATTTAATACTCATGCCAATAGTTTTTTAGTTTATTCTATAGGTTTCAGCTCAAGTTCGATCACCTTGGGTGATAGATAGTTGTGCATTGGAGGGTGACCCTAGGGTCACATAGAGGTGTCTTGGGTGTCCGGTTCAGTTTGATTATTATGGTTTTTTGTGTTGATTTATTTTTTGTTTCATTAGTTATTAATGAAAAGAATTCATTTTTGGGAAATGATATTATGTTTGGTTTTTTCTTTTATTTATTCACTTGCCTTATTTATTTTTTTTGGGTCAAATCATTCCCTCTATCTCTATTGATTTCCTTGGCACTTTTTGGCAACCTAGGATGATTGAGAACGCCTCTCAGGCCTTACTGTGGATTGGATTGCGTGAATGGATAAGTGTCAACCCAGGTAGGTTTGTAACATAGAATATACTTGAAAAATATGGTTTTATGACTTCATATGGAGTTTGAAAACTATACAAGATTGTTTTTAGAAAAATAGAGGGAATAATAATGTTATACGCACCCAAACCACTGATTCTCACCCTAACACACTCCAAATAGCCATGAATTAAATGAGATTTATCCCACAGAAGCTTAGAAGGAGGAATTTCATCACCTAGGTTATTGTAGAGTGAAAGGGGAATAAAATAGGATGAGATTTCATAAATCCATAGGAGGAAAATTTATAAATTCACCCACTTTAATTAGGTTGATGTTTTGGCCCCATAGTTTCTAAAACCATACTCATATTATGTGCCACCCTCTGCCTTGGGGGGGGGGGGCTGGGGGACATAGTCTCTTAGGAGCCTGCATGGTTCAAAAAACCATTTGATAGCCATGGGAAATGTCTCTATCCAAATTCTCAAAATTTTCCGGATCCACATTGTATGGTTTTACAACCATGAAACCACCCCTTACATGATACATGGTTAAGGCATACAATTACTACAGACCACGCACCATCAATGTTCCCTTCCCAACACCTCCCCTTTTCATCCTTCTTCTTTTCCTAAACTTATCAAATACCCCCGAGCCTTCACATACTCTTGGGAACATTTCATTGATCTGAAAAGGGAGAGTTAAAGAAAAACATAAATAGAGTTCACCAAATTAGATGTTCAGGATCTTACATTATTTGTTCCATTCAAATATTTTAGACTATGTTGTTATTCTTTTATAGTATATATAATAGTCTCTCTTTTAATTCTCACAAAGGCTAATGTTTTTTAATAATTATTTTTTGTTTAGTGAGAATAACTCTTTTATAAGTTTCTCATTTTGGATTTTTATCTATGTTTTCAATGTTTGGTTTGGAAAAAATTTATTAAGTATAAAATATTATCTATAAAATGAATTAATCTAATATATACATTTTAAAGTTATAGTTATTTATATATATTAATAAATATTCGTAAAGGAATGTTTATAATGTATTTGGTTTAAATAAAATTTTATTCTTATATATCAAAAATTTGAAAAGTATAAGCTATTACACATTGAGTTGTATTTTGAGTTTACTCTTATGAATTGAATTAAGTAACAAATATTACGTGTGGAGTAGAGTTCAGATTCATTCATACATATAATTAGAAGTTTTTATTATATATTAGTGAAATAATTTATTCTTTCATATGATTTATAAGGATGAATTTATTCTTATATATAATTTAATAATTTATTCTCACATATTAGCAATTTAGAGACATTAAATACTTAAGAGTAGTTAAGTAATAAATCTGTTTTTTTATTTTGAATTTTATTTTCTTGGGATGAATGAAATTATTAATATTTTAAATTATTATTTTAATGTTATAATCATTTATATAAAAAATATAAATGATTAAGTCCTAAATATCATTACCTCGAATAAAATTAATAAACCTTCAAAACTCAAAACAATATTGATAATGGGAAAAATATAGAGGTATGAGAATGGATTTTTTTCTTTGTTTGGGAAGAAATTGAAGTTATGTGGCATAAATTATTAGTTCTACCTAGTATGGATATTGAAATTTCTTATCATAATCATATGAACATGTTCCCAAAAAAGTTTTTATCATTAAAAAATGGGAGATTACTTTTGATATCAAAAAGACTAAGCCTATTTTTGAGAAGATATTATAATATTCATATGAAAATGATTATTTTATTTTTTTAAGTACTAAAAATTATATTTTTTTATACATGAAATAAAAAAATAATTACATTGATATCTAATGATTTAGAAAAACACTTTCACAATACACATGAAGGAAAATATTTAATTAGTTAATATCTAGTAGTTGGAATAAATTTAAAGGATAAATATATTATATTCTTTCATTTTGGAAAAAACAGTTATCATCTTGTAATTGATCATGAACATTAATCACAAGAATAATGTTCTTACTAAATTTTTTAAGAGTGTAATATACCGAAGGGAAGGTGAATATTAAAATGTATCATATTAGTAAATATATTTTTATATCTATTTTTAATTGAGAAGAAAGTTACATTTTCTTGTTCTGAATTATGGTTTTTGATTCATTTTAGTAAAGGATAGAAGATGGTAAATTGTTATCCTTAGAGAATAATACTAACTAAATTGGTTGAGAGAAGAGAATTAGAGTTGAAGGATTTAGAAGTATAACTTGTCATAATCATAATTCACTAACAACAATAATATTAAATAAAAGTGGATGCATTTCATCTTTATCCTCAAATTAGTTATTTCTTATTGATTAGGAAGTTTATAAAGATGATGTTAAACTGATGAAAATATCTCCAGTAACACTAAAGGGGATCCAATAGGAGATCCAGTTAATGATGAGGTAACTATACTAGAAAATATTTATAATGATTCAATGGGCCATAATTTTTAGGATAAAATGTATAATTTCATTCATGGGGAACTAAATAAAAAAGGAAAATTTATTTTAATGTTGACTCAATAACTATTAATAGATGTTTTGGTTCAAAATATGAGGAAGATGAAAATGATAGTATAAATATTTATGTTATATATATAGTTAACTATTAAACTAATATTGAGAGGGATACTGATGTAAATTTTAAATTCATGAATAATGCTAATGTGGAGGTCAGATTAGTAGAGGAGACTACAAGAGTAGGTGAATTAGTAGAGAATAGGGCTATTAATCAAATATAATATCAAATGGAAATAGGAATTGAAGTAGAAAATGATAAATTTGATTGGATTAAAGACTTCAAATATGATGACATCGATGATATTATTTATGTTATAACTATATATATAGCTAAATTAGAGGTGGTTGAGTTGATTCTATCAAAAAATTATAGAGAAAAAGATCGTTATTTTGATGATAATTAAATTCATTTTCCTTCTACATTTTTCCCTTCTCGATAGTTACATGATGAGATCATAGATTTATTAAAAATCTTGAAATATAATAATGTTGATATAAAGGAAGGGAATGATAATTCAGTACAAAAAACCGAATTTGAAAAATTTAAATCTCAAATGGTTTAAAAATTTAATTTAAAAAACATAAGAATATATTGGGAGATTATATTGAAATATTTATGGCTATAAAAAGTATTGAGATAATTTTTTCTGAATATATTATGGGGGAGTGGAATAAAATTATGGTAATTCCTTATATTATGTGTAACATGTTTATCTGATTCATGAGAAAGAAGATACAATACAATAGGACATTATTTTTCCAAAGTATTTAAAAAACATAGAAAATAATAGATTACTAATTTAAAATATGTAATAACCCAAGCTTTAAACTGTTGATATACTATTCTTCTACTTGGAAGTACTATAGAGTTTATAAATCTCAAGAATCATGTTCATAATAATATTGATCGACATGATTCCAATTTAAAGGATGCTAGAACAACATGATGAAAATTTCAACATTATGTAGTATCTAAAAGTGAATCTTATAATGAATAATATTATAAAATTTTAACTATATTTACTTAATGTATTAATAAACATATGATTACAGACTATGATTTGTAACTAAACTATCATTATTGTGAATAATATATCAATGCTAATTTATAGTGTTTTTAGGGTTATTGTGTTTGTTAAAAAATAAGGATTACAACATTCAAATAAGGATATTACTGAAACATGGTTTTTTCGAGCTGGAACATTTTCCCTAAGTTTTTTGTATTTATGGGCCTCAAAATTAGGATTTTTGTGGAAACAAGAGGATTCCCGCATAGGAAACAGGTGGACCACATAACACTTAAAGGAGTTTATGGTAAAATGGATCACATGTGAATTTATATATATAATCCACATTAGGATTTTCAGAACTGAGTAGAAAAGATGATATTTCTTCATAGTAGTTACGCTATGAAACAGAAACGACATCGTGTTGTTTATAGTCAAAGTTGGTTTATTAAAGGCCATAGAAAATATATTTTCATTTGTAGTCGAATTCATGGATTTTATGGGTTCCACATAGAAACATATTTTAATAGAATATTTTACTATTCATACTGAAAAGGGATCATCATTTTGTGGATGAAGGAAGTGATTTAAAGGATGTCGCAATGGGTATTCTTTTGTAGATGAAGGGAGACAATACAAAGTAATAATGTGTTATGCGAACCACATAATGAGAACAATACATGGTGATGGCCAATACACCATGGGGGTTTTTGGTAATTGTGATTAGAATTTTTTTTGGGATTTTTCTTATACAAATAACCTATAAACATATATTTTTTAGTGAGAGGATTTCATTATAGAATATTCTCATTGGAAGATTTCGGTTTACTTCAATGGTGGTTCATGAGGGAGGTATTACATGAAGGAGGTGGTCTGAAAAGCAAGATTAGTTTGAAAATGGATTTTAAGGGGAACTATAGCCCAAAAAATGAAAATGGGTTCATAAAGAACACACTCTATGTGATGAAAATATTTTCATGAAGGGTATTAAGCAGTTCGTGGATGGAAAAAAATAGTTTGTGAAAGGACTCTCGTCATGATAATATGTACGTGGTGAAGTTTAATTCATCTACACAATGGAAATATGGATTTATAAAACACTCATACATGTTTGAAAAATTCATAGGTGATTCAGGACAAATTAATATTCATATGAACAATTGATCATAGTTCTATGGAGATACCAATGAGCTTTGAAATCATGATTAGCGGTAAACCATAAGGGATAGTGAGTCATCTACAAACCTTGTAAGATTAGTGAACATTCATGGATTTGGTATATAGGAACATTAACATTGTATTCCCTTTGAATATATCTAAGTGATGGTAAACCAAGTATTATTATTGTGTCTTATGCATGTTTTAATTATCATGTTTTCTATAATATAGGTAGAAGAGAGATATCTATTTTGTCTAATAATGAAAAAAGGTCCAAAAGTGGAAATTGATTAATCTATCATACCCTGATTCACCTATCGTCTTATGGTAATTATACTTCTTGAGATAATAATTTTTATTATAGAGAAAGGTTGAGAGTTAGTGGTTCTTTCACAGTAGATGAAATGGAAGATGTTAATGACTAAGGGATTCAGATCTGTTGTGGAAAAGATTTTCATCTAGAGGAGAATCAAACGAAACACTTATTTCAATCATTGGATATGGATGTTTTTAAAGATATAATTCGTAGTATCTATATTGGTACGAAAAATAATGTTTTATAAAAAGTATAACATAGATAAATTGATGTTTATGACAAAGGAATCAATGCCTTCGGGGGAACATACTCAACACAATCTATATGAAGGTGATTTCATGTTAGTCATCACTTTCTATATTGTAAAAACTTCTAAATATCTATAAATGTAAATAAAAAGTATTATAAAATGAGTTTAATGTTCCATGGAACAAATATGATGACTTGATAGTGCACCCATACGAACTTATATATGCATTATCTGACATGGTGAATGTTATAGTGGAAGAAAAGCATATTCTTGGAGAAATTATCGAAGAAGTGAAGGTCATTAAGCGATTCTTATGAAGACTTACACCATAGATTAATTCAAAAGTCTTTGTATTAAGGGATTATTATACTAATGAACTAACAATGGATAGCTTATATAAAAATCTTGTCTCATACGAGATGAGAAATGATGATAATGATGATGTAGAAAAAGGGAAGTACAATGAATTGGCATTCAAGTACCTGAAGAATCTCACTAGTGAAGATATTTTGGAAGAATATAAGATGGATGAGTTTATCTCATTCCTCTCCTCAAATTTGTAAATAGGAATAAGAAATTTCAAAGGGAAACTTCTAATTTCATTTTTTTGAAGTGAAATGGTTGGATAGCTTGTAGCAAAGTGTCCTAACAAAATTTCAGATGATGAAGATGATGATGATGAAATTAATGGGAAGAAGTAATCATCCAATTTGAATGGTAGGAGAAATAAAAAAAGAAATTTATTCATAAAGAATAATCTTCTTTAAAAAATGATAGTTCAGAAGAAGGTGAGGCAGAAGAGATAAACAACAATAAGAATCATAAAGAAAATGTTATGGTGGAAGTTTTCAGAAATCCTAAAATAATGGAAGAAAGTGACAATGACATATGATAATTCAAATAAATATTTGACCTTTATATCAAATTACATGTTGCACATGAAGAGATAATCATTTGGAGAGACAAGAAAACTAATACGGTTTTTAATGAGGAAGAACTTTATATACAACAATAGGAATAAGAGAAGTTTCGGAAGAAGAATAAAATTGAAAACCTTAAATATAAAAAGCTAAAAAACCCAAGTATGAGATCAATGTTGAAAAATAGACCATGATTATCATTAGTTTGACCAACAAAATAGAGGATCGAGTAAAACAAGTCAAGGATATTGATGAGGTAGTTTTAATCTTAAAAATAAAGGTGAAAGATCAAGAGAAGCTCACGAATCCAATAAAATAATGCCACTAACGTAATAGAAAATTAAAAGGTAGAGTTCAAAGTTCCAACAATATTGAAAAATGATTGTGAGGTGAAGAAGAAGACAAATCAGACCAATATAGCTAGCATAGAACTTGATTGAAAATATAATGAAATAATAATTTATGTTGGTCCATAAGAACCCTCTTTGATGTTCATGATTGATTTGGTTAATAAGATGAAAAATAAGATTTAGAGAACCCAAGGGACAACAAGTGGTGTATAAGTGACACATAGGAAAGAAACCCACATCAAATTTTAGTTATATAGATATGTTAGACTTTCACCAAATTTATGATTGATAATTAAGTATTACTAAAGGGAAAAACAACAACAAATGAATCGAAATATAGCTCAATATTATTGGATATCATTTGATGGTCATTGATTCTAGTGAGGAGGATTTATCCACATGGATAAATAGTGTACATCAAATATACAGTATAATGAGGTAAAAAAAGGAATCAATGTATTGGTAAGAAACAACTCAAAGTATCTTTAAATGTGCTAAAAACACAAAATTTATTTATAGCATTACGAGATGAAAGTGGTCCATCATAATATGAGGATGATCAAGAATAAAAGTCAAAGGAATGTATTAGAAATAAGGATATTAATAAGAAGTGGTTTCATATATTGCTTTTAAAGCATCAAACAACACGACAGTACATATCACCAATAGTGGATACACCTCTTATATTTTATAAAAATAAGGATATGGTGATATGAATTAGAGAAAAGCAGGGAGGCATTTTTATATTTGGTAATGATGACGGTTTGGAGATCATTGGATTGTCAAAAAGACATGTTTGGAAAAAAACATGAGGCATGTATATGTATTGGCTATTTATTTCCTTCGTCATAAATTTCTATGTGTTAGTCAATTTTATGACATAAGATATACCATAATATTTTCCAATAAATTATATATCATCAAGGAGAAAGTTGATGTAGTTATTTGGTAGAGAAAGCGTACGAAGGGGAATCTCCACATTGTGAGTGGAGAATAAGATATTTTCATTCTATCGAAGGAAGAATATGAAATGTTATGGAATTATCATCTTGTTAATTTGATCCAAACATCCATGAAAGGTACAGTTAAATGTGATGTTTCTTGAGATCTCCCTAGCTTATCATGTGATCATACCCATACATGTGATTCTTATAAATAAATGATTGTCATTCAAAAAATGTATAATGAAAAAGAGAAAAAGTAAACAATAGTATTTGAGATGGTTTATATTTCTGTGCGTGGAAGTATTTTAATAAGAGATATTCATGGGAGGAGATATTATGTTCTATTTATTAAGGATTTTTTCCGAATGGTATGGGTTTTTAATAAATACTTACATGTCTGTCATGTTCAATTACATTACTTTTCATTGAAGTAATGTTGAAAAGATATTTGGTTATAAAATCTTGAAGTTATGAATTGATAATATAAGAGTGTTCACAAACATCCAAGTAGAGAATTATATCAAAAAACATGTGATAAGGAACCAAGTTTTAGTAGTAGGAACTCCATAACAGAATATAGCAGTTGAGAGAAGAAATTGGATTCTCAACAAAATGGATAAAAAATTCTCATTGGAAAGAACTTCTGGAGAATATATGGAATGAATTAGTGATAACATCAACCTATATATCAATTAGATCCTTATTATTTCCAAATGAAGTGAAGAATCCACATTAGCTATAGTGTAGAAATAATCCAACTTTGATGTACTTTAGAGTCTTCGAAAGTAAGTGTTTCATTATCAATAAGTAGACACCCAGTAAGTTTGAATATCATGGAGATCAAGGGTTATTTTTTGGATAATAATAAAAATTAAAAGAATATAAATTCTTTAATAAGGATCTTGGAAATTTTTTAGATTTTAATTATGTGGTTTTTATTAAGATTGAGTAGAATCTTTAAAAAATATACGAATAGTTTCAAGAGGATAGTGATAGAGAGATAAGAAGCTCAAAGGGAGTTCTAACACTATAGGTAGATTCAGAATAACATTTAGATAATGAAAATTATGGACATAAACCAATATCTATATAGACATTGAAGAGTTGATATAAAATTGATAGGTAGAACATAATCAATGATCAGATAGTGCCAGTGTAGACAAAGAGGATGAAGAGTCTATATAAAGAATATTTCTTATCATAGGTAGTGCCAAAGGTTTTTTATAGGAGCATTAAGATATTAGATTTGGGTTCATTTAATGAGTTAATAACTTGAACAAATATAAAATAATGTTACATGGGATATTTTTTTGAGATCGACATAAAATATTTTCATTGAGAAAAAATAGCTCTTTTAGGAAAAACTAAATTAATATTGATTGGTAATTTAAAAAAAATCATAACTGCAATGAAAGGAATAATACCAGATCAAGGAAATCATTGTTCATGAGATACCTTCACCTGTTTCAATGCTTGGTACTATTCTCTAAATCTTATCCACAATAGTGAAGAGAAAATTTATAGTTTTCTAGATGGATGTAAAGTCATAATTTTTGAATGGGGTTCTAGATGAAAAAGTTTATATTTAGAATCTAGATGGTTTTCTAATTTATGAAGATGATGATAGTGTTTTTTAGCTTAGGAAGGTACTATATGGGTTGAAATTAGCACCAAGAGTGTGGTATTCAAGAAATTATTAGTTATTGATAAAACTCATTTTTTGTGTGGTGGAGTTGATTAAATTAACTTTGTCAAAAATGATAACAATAAAATGATAATGGTTCTAGTGTGTGTCGATGACTTAATATTTTGTGGATCAGATTAAGAATAGTGTAAAAAGTTCACATAAATCATGAAAAGTGAGTTCGAAATATCAATGATTGGTGAACAAATCTTTTTTTCTTGGTTGATAGGTGATACAAAGAAATAATGAGACATTCATTTATTGATAAAAATATTTGATGCTGGTTTTTGAGAATATTTTTAGTGGTTAATTCAAATGATATAATGACTCTAGTGGATACCCGTATGAAATTATCAAGAGACGATGAAGGAAAAGTAGTCAATGTCACTAAATACTAACATATCATAGGCAGTATGTTGTAACTAACCTCAACATGACATTGCATTATTTTTTCCATAATAAAATAAGCATGGTATCAAAGTTATCCCAAGGAAATACACTTACATGAAATGAAAAGAATAACTAATTAAATTATGTAATTTTGGATTTTATATTGTTTTATAACGAAAAATCTCAACATGAGTAATTGGGATCGAAATATGCAGATTGGGATAGTTTCAAAGATGATTAAAACTTAGCATTTGATGGGGAATTTTATCCTAGTGTAATGTGTATTTATTTGATAATAAAGAAACAATATTTAATTTCATTGTGAACTGTAGTGGTTAAATATATTTTCACCAATCAATGTTATATGTAGTTGTTATAGATTAAGAGGAAACATGGAGATATGGGAGTTGAGGTGATTTCCATGATCAAATTATATTGTGTTAATTCATGATTTATAAATTTTAGAAAAAATATATTCCATCACTCAAAAAATAACAGTTAAATCAAATATCATTTTATCAAGGAGAAGGTGAAGCATTGGCTTGTAATTATGAATTATGTGCCTACAATAACTACAAGTTATAGATATTTTGATGAAGGGCTTTCTTAAAGAAACATATGAGATGCATTGACTATCTATTGGAGTTGAGATGACTCTTCTAGCTTCAATAAGAGTGGATGTGGGAACCCCTCTCCCTGAGGTATGACCTGTTTTTCTCTTATGTGCTGATATGTGTTATCAAAAATATTATAGCCACAATGAAGTGACATTTGGGGTGAAAAATGGGGAGAAAATATCTTGATTAAGACAAGGGAAAAATAAAACAGTAGAGCACCAATTAGAGGGTGTTAATATACTAAAGATACAAAATATGATCGATCAAAGGTTGTATATCATGAATGATGGGTTTTGTGATGGAGGCAGTTGACTGTTATGGGTGTAAAGTTGTTCATTGGTGAACTTTTCATGCTAATCTTATTTCTCACATTGATCATGGTTCATGTGGGATTAGAGTATGTCTTAAGTAAATCTTTGATCAGTATCTGAAATCACAAGAATAAATTATTTATTGGATATGGAAGAATTTTAATATGTTATCAAAGGGTGAAGAGTTGTTAAAAAACTAAACGTGTATATTTTTGGGAAAAAATACCTCAATGTAATTTTTTATTTTTTGGATTGTTTGTATCTATTGTTAGTATTTTTGATAATAGTTCAACATTATTTTTTTGGAAAAAATATTAATTTGTAGGTGGAACAGTTTCCTAATGGTTTCTATATTTTTTGGCCTCAAAATTTGGAATTATTTTATAGAAAAGAAAGGAATATCACATAGAAAAGGGGTAGACCACACCAAGTCAAAAGAGTTTATATTAAAATGGACATCATATTAATTTTTCAATGTAAATCGAAAAGGGAGTTTACGAATCCAAAATGAAAACAGATATTTCCATATAGCAGCTATGCTATGTGAACCAAAAAGGGGGTATGTAATTTTCCATTGAAGGAGGTGTACTAAAGACCACCACAAATGGATTTTCATTTTTGGATGGAGGTAGTGATTTAGAGGGCACCCCAAAGAAATATTTTTGAATAGAATATTGTACTATATAATACAAAAATATATCATCATTTTCATATGAAGGATGTGATTTAAAGGCTGTTACAAAGTATATTTTTGTTTTTAGATGATGGTGAATTCAAAAAAGGAATGATGGTCTATGAAAACTGTATATCGAGTGCTATACGTGGTGATGGAATACCTAGATATGACTTTTGGGTAAATATAATTAGAAATTTTTTCATGTTTTTCCCAATATAAAGGATCCTTAAAAACTTATTTGATAAAGAGTGAAATTTATTATAAAAGATTATCACTCAATGATTTTATTTTACTCTGAAGGTGGTTCACAAGGGAGGTACTCCCCAAAAGAGGTTGTCTATAAGGAAAGCTCAGTTTCTAAAATGTTTTTATGGGGAACTATGGTTTGAAAAAAAGGGGTCATAAAGCCCGCACATTATGGAGTGAAAAGGTTTTTGTAAAGGGTATTAAGAAGATCACAAAGGAAGAAAATTATTTTTTTGAAAGTTCTCTCTATAAGTAAATTGACCAACGATGATGTTTATTTCATCATAATATAAAAAAAAGGACTTACTACAACACTTCTATATATGGGAAACTAGTCTAATGTGATTTAGAACTATAGAAGATTCCCTTAAAAATAAATTTGCACAATTTAGTGGAGAGATTAGTGAGATTTAAAATTGTTATTGGTTGCAAACAAGGAGGGGAATTAATTCCTCTCTATACCTTATAATAATAGTTTTTTTATTGGATTTGGTTCATAGGAATATTGAATATGAATGATCCATGGATATAGTCTAATGAGGGTGAACCATGTAAAATTGTTGTGTCATGTACTTGTTTTAATTGTTACTTATCACATACAATTGAAAATAGAGAGAATATATTTTTGTTAAAAATGAAAAAAGATCCAAAAGGGACAAATGTTTTAACCATTAATACCCAGATTCACCCAAATTAGGGTTTTTAACCTAGTTGGTATAACAATCATAATGTAATTTATGGTAGATGCATGTCACTTTAGAATATTAAAAATTATCTTAATGAAAATGATGCAACAATATATCTCTAAACTAGAAGTGAAAAACAATATATAAAAATAAAAGTTATTTTTATTACATTTTGTTACTTGATACAATACCATATGTGATAAAAAAATTAGATAATTTCAAGTATTTATTAATTTAATTTCAAAATTATTCTGAGCTAATGGAAGATTTTAAAAATAAATTAAATGATCTGGAATGTGTGATAACTTACTTTTATATAATTGTTTAATTTTCTTTTGATACTTTAAAAAATAACCAAAAAAGTTGTCAAATATATGGGAGATAAAAATATACCAGTTTTATACATATTATGTTAAAAAGTATGAAATGAATGAAATTAAAAAATATGGTTGTTTTAATCGGTATTTTTATGATGAACTTATTGAGTTCAAAAATGGATTAAATCATTTTGAGAATGGATATACATCGAAGATGACTATATAAAATCAAAGGAAAATATATCCTTGAAACTTTTCCACCAAACAAACTTCCTTCCACCTGAGATCAGTTAATAATGTTTTTTGATCTAAAATAGTAATTTCATGAGAGAAACATGAAAGATCCTTAATTATTGTAGATAAGATAAGTATATGTACTAAACAAGTCTCAACCAACATCATTTAGTGATGCTCTAGAAATGACACTATCCAAACATCCAACTACATCTAGTTTCTATCAACTATCCAATACTACTAAGATTATGTTTCAAGAGGTGAAATATACTAGGGATAAATATGAATAAGATTATAATAGTCACAAGGATAACTTAATAAATCATGGATATATATTAGTTAAACCTTGGGATATTGGTTTTTAAGAAGTCAAATCTATTACTTCTAAAAAATGTCAATAAATAAAATTTGTCCATCAGTATTTTTATTCATCTTATCAACAAAAAAATTGTATCCTAAGTATAAATTACCTATAAAATCTAACCTAAAGAATCCAAAACTAAACGATAACTGATTTTATTTCTTTTATCATCATAGAAAAATATTTACTATATTTATATTAAATTTATTTAATAAAATTCAATATCACGTTTTTATTCAAATAATTTTCATATTATTTCAATTTATGATTTAATGTGATATATGAATTGTGTTATTTCTCTCCATTTACATTATGTTTAATATCACAACATATGGAAGTGTAAGAAATATATTAATATCAATAAAATTAACTCTATTGGGTCAATTTGATTGAAATATTTATTAGTTTAATATTTCATAATATGTAAAATATTTATAAAATTTTATATATAAATATTGATGGATTTTTTGATAATTCAAACGGGGGTATAATTGGACTATATTATTATTCTCTAACATAATCTATAATATCTTATGTTTTTTTATCTCAAAATACAATATTTGTTTTAATAATGAGTCTATTTCAGTGTGAAATAATTTTTTATATGTTTTTTAATGTTAATTTATATTCCACGGTAGTCATGTTTTTATTAGTGAATGTTTTATAATTATAGAATATCATGTACAAATATTTTTACTCGTATATTTTTTGTTCAATGTGAAAACTAATCATAAATATATTAAATTTCATAATGAAAAATTTAATTCATAATTTATGTAATTTTAAATTTATTCTTACATATCATAATTTCATTAAGTACCAGATATTACATATTATTATATATTCATAAAAAACTATTACATATTAAAAATTATCTCACTAAAAACTCATAGGTATATTTATATATGTATATGTTTGGATATATTATCACGTATAATTCGAATTTATTATTAGGTAGTTAGGGAGAAGTTATTCTTATTTATGATCCATGTAGTGGAATTTATGCTTATGTTTGAATTCAATGATTCATTTTAATATATCAAAAATTTATATATATTTTTGAGTGATTTTCATATATTAACATATAGGATATATTTTCTCTAATTTGAAATGGTTTTCTAAAAAAGTCATGATTTTAAAAGGATTTGACTGAGTTTATTTTTGGGATATTTTTCTAGAATTTTGATGTTATTTTTAATGGATTTGTGTTACCTTTTCTATAATAAAAACATTAGAGAATCATTATAACCAAATTAATTTTGAACTGTTTAATATATTTTATCATGATAATGTAGAAATAATGATTTTCTCACATATGAATGAATTGATATATGACTATTCTTGAATATACATGAACTGATTAATCCCTATTACTATTTATATTATTATTTTCCTTTTAAGCTTGATTTTTTATACTTCATTTATTGTTACTAAAAGAATAATAAAGTAATAAGTGAAAATAATGTTAATTTTATGTGTTCTTGTTGATCAATATATGGATAAGTAATCAACTCCATAAGGGATATAATTTTGTGATTTATTTTTAAAGGATATTAATCATATATTAGCGATGTTTCAACATTTTAATGTTGACAAAATTCAATATATTTTTCTATTTATGAGAGCGCACACTACTTTTTATTAGGTATAAAGTCCCCTTAAAATAATTGTATTTAGAGCCTAGAAAATTTTCATACGCGTTGTAAGAAGACTAAGTGTGCTCTTCTTTCACTCATCTATGTGATCCCAAGGAAAAGGATATTTATAAAATCATCAAGACTATATTGAATATTGGTCGATTAATGTAGGGGTATTTTCATTAAAACCCAAATCCAATAAAAACATTTATTATTTCCAATACATTAATTTTTATTATTTAGACGACACACTAAACTCTAAAAAATGGATCATAATCATAAAAATATTTAAAATTGGTATTAAATGTGTTTAAAGGATAAATTATAGAACTAAATTCACCAATATATTGATTCATTTTTATTACAAATTTTAGGATAAAAATATTGAAAAATTTAAAATATATTAATACTTGATAGAAATTTTTTAACATACATAACCATTAAAAAATATCTTCAACTATTTCTGAATGTATAATTAAAGATCAATTAATTATAGTGATCTTGGATTTGTTAATTTGAAAACATTTAGATTCACTATAATAGGTCAGATGAAATCCAATGATGATATTTTTTATTATTGTGTTGAGACCTAATATATTTAGTTCCTCTCAATATTATTATAATTGGAATGTAGTAATTTATCAAAGGAATTTATGTAATAAAAAAATATTATACTATAGAATAATCATCTTGAATTTTAATGACATCCTATTTAAAATTTCTAATGAAAAAACTTCATTTATAATGAGAGTAATGGATGAAAATCATTTATTTCATAAAATAATTGGTTGTTTGGGGAAATCTAAGATGGATATTGTAATCATGTATGAATCTAAGAGGAATTTACAAAGCTAAATCCCGAATGAATCAATACTTTTGAAACATGTTTAAATAAAACAATAGTGAACATAAGTCCTAGAAAGGTGGAGAATAAGATGAATAAACCTCCTGAGTTGGTAAAATTGGACGTGTTCAGTATGATAAGTCTAAAGCAAACCAATAAAAACAAGTATTTCATGAATTTTTTCAATTACATCACTCTTTTGACTTATGTATTTTTATATTGAGTAAATCATGAGTAGTTTAAATTTTTAGAATTTATCAAAAGTGATTCTTAATATAAAAAGAGACATGCTCTCAATATATTTTTATATAATAATGGGTTTTAATACAATAATATAGTGTTTTTGGATCATATTCATAAGTAAAGAATAAGGAATGAATATAATTCTTTATATAAGCTATAATAAATGGAGTAGTTGGGTGAATGAACCACAGTTTAGTGGCCTTATAGTGATAAATGTTATCAAAGTGCTAAACCTTGAAATTATATTATAGATAATCCAAAATGGAGGATGTTTAAATTTTTTAATTAGTTATTAATTTTATCCAATTACGTGAATATTCCTTATGATATATTTTGGTAATAATATAAGCATAAAAATCCTAAATATACTTGATAACCCATGTTATGTCAAGGTAAGAATAATTCATCTTAGGAAATTTTTTTATAGAGGTAATGAGGGTATATTCATTAGATATACACCCAATAGAAGTAATTATTGGTTAAACAATAAAAATATAAGGAATATCAATGATAAATTTGTTTTAATTGTTTTTAAAAATCAGAACTCATTAAAAGAATATTTACCTATAGATAATAAGAGAGAAAAAGATCATGTATAAATAATTATATTATGTGGTCGTAATGTGGTGTAAAATTACATTTTTAAAACTCACATGATGATAATTAAGTTTCTAAAATTATGGAAGTATCAATGGAAGAAGGATCTTTGTTCTAATGGCATAGAAAATATGATGACCCAAAAAATATTTTAGGAGAAAGTATCACTCTTTTGAAAAACCATATAAATATAGAAATTTCTAATCATATTAGATTAATTTTACAAGATGAACAAAAAAATTTGAATAATAATTGAAACATGAGGATTGGATTATACTGATTAAAGAAAATATAATTCATATCAATAAAAATACACATGGGAATTGAGGTCACATTATAACATCCCAGTTAAAAAAACAATATCTCGTTTTCATATTTATTAATATTTTTGAATAAAATGTTAATATTACATTAAATGGTATTCTAGGTTCGATGGCTTACCCAACATGCAACAACGAGTTTCTTTGAAATCATACATTGCACAATAATAATATAATAATATTATTCTAAATGGTAGTTAACGCCTAGCCGTTGTAATGGCGGTGATGAATGGAACTAACTACAAAATTATTATATATGTTTATTAAATATTTTAACAATTCCCCAATAAATTATAGAGGCTTAAAATACGAATGAATCCAATTTTAAGCGTAAATATTCTAATATTATTTAAGAGGTGGATTGACCGCCTTTTGACGGAGAACCCTTTTTAACACTTATTTTTGTTGGTTTTATATGTTATATTTGACAAAATAATATCCTTCTTTACTATTGGGACATCAAAATTTACTTTGTGTAATTATTTATTTTTCCAATAAAGTTCATTTTTAATGAATAGTGAAGATGCTATATTTTAATTAAAAACCTCCTTTTAATATAATTTATTTATATGGTTATATTATCTATATAATTGGGTTTAAAGTGTAGTTAAAATATATTTTTACCTTTTAATCCAATGGTGGTCATTGTAATTAATTTTACTTTTAACTTGGACATAAACAAGTGTCAATCTTTTGATAGATATTGTTTCTGAAAAACACGATATTTATTTTGATAACAGGAATTAATTATAAAATTAATTAATGAAACTTCTATGTTCTGAATTTGGTAAAATGGAACTCATTCTTGAATTTGGAATATACAGTTTACTTTGGATAAATTTTTGGTATTTTTCTGACAAATGTTCATTTTTAATGAATAGTGAAAAATATTTCATTTCACTTCAAAACTGCTTTTTCAACTAATTTAATTATATAGTCAGATTGTCCTTTTAATTAGTTTTAAAGTGTAATTGAATTATTTTTTTATCACTTAATATAATTTTGTTCATTGGAAGTAATTTCACTTTTCAATTGGTTGTAAGAACAAGTCAATCTTTTGATAAATTTTACTTCTTAAAAACCTATATTTGGTTGTGACAACGGGAATTATTTTTAAATTAATTACTAAAATTTCTGTGTTTGGAATTTGGTAAAATGGATTCCAAATTTGGAATAATAAGGTCTAAATTATGTAATTAAGACTCTTTTGTTTTGGGACATTATGAATAGTAACGATTACAATTAGCCTTAATTATCATGATTAATTAGTAATCGAGTAGTTCAGGGTAATGAAATAATATCAAAATAATATAAAATAACCCTGAAATATGTCCAAATCCTTTTTTTGAGTCATGTCCGACCATGGAAATATTTTTACCAATTTTGAGGTCCTATGGAGTCTCATGGGTGTGATAGTGACATTTATGACTTTATTTTTAAAAAAGAAGAGAAATATAACAAAGGATTGTATATCCTAAGTAAAACAATTTTAATTTTATTTACATAAATGATATGTTAGACTATAAATATTAATTTTAATGTTAAAAATATTTCCTACATCATGGTATTTGTTTTATAATTTATAGTAATTAAATAAATAAATTTATTTAAGACACCATGATGATGTAGTGATTACCTCATTAATGAATGATTTAAATAAAATTAAAAGATAAGGTAAAATATAAGACATACAGTTGTCTAAAACCTATTTTATGGGTGTATTTCTAACCCTTATCACCTTATCCTCAAAATATATCATTGTGGGACCTTTAAAATCCGAAAATACATTTTATAATAAAGTAACATTTCAAGACTTTCCAAAAGTGACCATCCTCTCTCTTATAAAAGACCCCCACCACTACTGTAACATACCAAGTAAGTAATGAATAATCTATATTTTTATCTATTTCTATTTATGAATTAGATAGTGTTTTAGAGGCTTAAAATGAGATTAAATCCAATCTTAAGCATTGAATACACTAATATTTTTAAAAGATTGCTTTACCGCCTTTTGGTGGAGAACCATTTTTAAATCAATCTTTTGACAATTTTATAATCTCTATTTGTCAAAATAAACTTATTATTTATGATTGGGACATTGAAATTTACTTTGGATAAATTTTTGTTATTTTTCTGACAATGTTCATTTTTTAATGAATAGTGAAAAATACTGCATTTTACATCAAAACTACTTCTTCATATAATTTAATTATATGGTTAGATTATATTTATAATTAGTCTTAAAGTGTAATTATAATAAATTTTTACTATTTAATCCAATAGTGGTCATTATATTTAATTTCACTTTGGAATTGGGCATAAAATAATGCCAAACTTTTCATAGATATTGTTTCAAAAAACCCGCTATTTGTTTTGACAACGAGAATTATATTTAAATTAATTATTTAAATTTTTGTGTCTGGAATTTGGTAAAATGGATTACATATTTGGAATCAGAAGGTCCAAATTATGTAATCAATACTCTTTTGTTTTTGGACTTTGTGAATAGTAACGACGGTAATTATCTTTAATTATCTTGATTAATTAGTAATCGGGTAGTTAAGGATAATAAAATAATATCATAATAATAACAAATGACCCCAAAATGTGTCCTAATGATACTGGTCATGTCATGGACGACCACGGGATGCCTTGTACCAATGTTGGGGAACCCATGGAATCACTTTTGTGTGATAATGACTTTTTATCTTTTTATTTTTAAAGAAAGTTAAATATAACAAAGAATGTATCACATGAGTAAAACATTTTTAATTTTGTATTCATAAATTATATTTTGGACTATAAATATTAATTGTAAAGCTAAAATTTTTTCCTATATCATAGTATTTTTTTATAATTTTAGGACATTATAAATTATATTATTTATGACATCATGATGATGCAGCGATTACCTCATTATTTAACGATTTAAATAACATGAAAAGATAATGTAAAATATAAGACCTAAACATGTCAAAAACATATTGGATGGGTGTATTTCTAACCCTTATCACCTTATCCTTAAAATACATCAATGTGGGACCTTTATAATGTGAAACACATTTGAAAATAAAGTAACATTTTATACCTTTCCAAGAGTGACCCTCCTCTCCTCTTATGAAAGGCCCCCTCCTCTACCTCCTTACCCACACCTCTCAAGCCTTTGTCTCGGCCAAGATCTGCTCATTTTGTCTCTCCACATCCCTTTCCTCATCCTAGAAGCCTTAACGTAGTCCGAAAGCTCTTCAAGAAACCTTTTTGGTTCAAACCAAAGGGAGTTACCCGATTTTTAAGGTAATGTCTTCACTTGTGTTCCTTGGTTTTGTTTTTCTTCTCAAACCCCCTAAAATCTTTTTATTCATTTCTTTTGTAACAACACCAGTATCTTCCATATACTAGGATTTTGTTGTAATAAGGATTCAAGCTACACTTACACACACCTACATCTAATGGTTAAAGAAAATACTGTTTCCGTGGATGGCGAATTTCTGCCTCACGAAACGATGATTGTTCAACACTCATATAACACTTTAAAAGGTGGCCATTAAGATGTCACTATATTTATATATGTTATATAATATGTTTATGTTTTACTTAAGTTTCTGTATTTTTCATTTTTCTCATACCTTTATGGTTTCTATTATGGGTAAACGCGATATCTTCATTTTAGGAAATGCGGACTACCGCCCCCTCAAAGTGATTTGATTCGTTAATGAAATATGTGGAACGTATAAAGGATGAAGTTAATGATATTATATATGATATTATACTGGAATTATAATATACCTTTATATCATTATGAATCCATTCCATAAAATACCAAATAGAAATGAAAGTAGCGTTCATGCGTACGTACGGCTTACCGTCTCCATGAACGGTGCATTTCATTTCTTACCTCTAAATGTTATGTAATAGTATAAATGCATGTATATAGTGGATATATATGATATATATGATATCTACATCATTAGTATAACTCTGGATATAATGGATACACGAACAACTTGTAATTATAAAGAGTTTATTTTTGACTCAAGTACCAATGATCGTTAAAACGACCGTTATTAACTTAAATAATTACATAGTGTTAATGACATGGTAATAAGTGATATAAAAAGAATAATGAACCTGAAAAAGGTTCTTAAGAAAGTATAAATTAACCCAAGTTTATTATTCCGGATATTAAAGAACGATTGAGTCAAGTCGGACCCAAGGTAAGGGACTTCGTCTCAATCTCCTTTCATTGAGGCATATTTTGTTTTATACACAACATTATTTTTTACGGTGTATAAACCCCTTTGAATTTTACGTTTATTCAATAGGAATTTTTTTATATGAAGCGTTTACTAAACGAAAAAGGGGAATGTTTTTTTTCATACGTATGTGGCGACAACGACTTTTCCGCCGTCGTGACCAATATTTGAGCTTCGGCTTCCTCTACAAGCCATAACCTTTTTTTAAATGAAAAATTAATACCATGTTTTACATTTCTTTTTTTTTGGTATTGAAAATGGTTTTCATAATGTTTTTAGATCAATGTGTTGTATTGATATCTTGTGAATTAAAATTGTAAATGTTATGTTTCCTTTATGCATGTTTTATGTGATACGATTATGTTATGGTTCTTGGGAATGTTATGAAGACGGGTGGTTCCGTGATAAACAAAGGGCTGGTGAGCCCGATATAGCTCTCCAATGCATTAGGTAACGTGAAGAGGTTAAACGTTAAGGTTTATCCGAAGAGATTTAGGGAATATACTGTGATGGGTATTCCAGACGTAACAATGAGGGTTACTCCCTACGTAAAATGTTATGAATGACTCAAGTTACCTTTATGTATTATGATTTCTATGATTTATTAATGATCTGATGAGGTATGTTAAAATTATTTTGTTTTATGAGTAAATTATGATTTCATACATGGACTAATGTTTTCATTTCGTACTTTTATATCCCTTACTGATCTTTTTATGCTCATCCCAAGTATTTGATATGTTTTTCAGAGGTCAAGAGAAAGGTACTTGATGTGATGATAGGGTCAAGGAAGTGTCATGAAAAAAAATCCATGTTTTGTTTTAAATATGTTTTCGTTGATGGGAAAAAATGAATACTATCTTTTTTATAACCACTTTATTTAAATGTGGAATGTAATGCATGATTTATGATATAATTCTCTAAAACTCTAAACCTAAAATGACCTTCATTGTGTAATCTTGTAATAACTCAAGATTAAGTAATGTTTAAGGCTGGGGCCTTATAGTTGGTATCAGATGTTGGTTTAGATAACTTTAGGAGTTATAATTCTATTAAATGAATATCCAATTTTTTTATGGTCAAATTGAAATGGTATATCATTTCAAGATTACCATGTTGCTTCATCTAAGATAGGTTTGTTCAGAATGGTTCTCCTTAGAGGTAATAGGGATGCAGTGCTAGGAAGGCATACTGAAGGAAATGACCTTCTGAATCCACATCCAGAGATGGTCGGAATTGGAACTGAACAGTTTTTTGCAGTAATGTCGCAGGTGACACAAGAGATAAATGGTGGTGGTATCCATGCACGAGATCAGCCAGATCAACCGCAGAAGAACATGTTAGTGGTGTAACATTTCATGAGGCAACATCCCCCATAATTCAGAGGATCATCTGACCCTGTGCTAGCTGAACGGTGGATTAATGCACTGGAGAAGATTTTCGATGTCATGGGGTGTTCAGAAAATCAAAAGGATAGTCTTTCTATTTACTGTTTGGAGGGTGAAGCAGATCAGTGGTGGCCAGTGGTTAAAAATATCAGGGATGCTGATGAGATTGATTCTCTTGACTGGGATTAATTCAGAGGTAAGTTTCTTGAGAAGTATTTTCCTAAGGCTGTTCGACTTAGGATGGAAAAATAATTCTTGGAATTGAGGAGAGAGGAAGACTCAGTGGCTACTTATGAAGAAAGGTTCACTCGAGTGGCAAGGTATGCTCCAAATTTTATCCAAGACCTTGATAGTAAAATCAATAGTTTTTACTCAGGATTAAAGCCAAAATATTGAAGGGCTTTATCTTCTAGTGAGTTCAAGAGTTATGAAAAGCTTGTTCGATATGCTGAGAAGGTGGAAATGGAGTTTTCTGATGATAAAGTGTTCTATAACAAACAACAGAAGAAGAGACCAAGGTGGTCGGAGAAAGGGAATAATTCTTAAAAAAGGTCTGATGGTAAGAAAACTATGTTTACAGTTTGTGATAAGTGTGGTAAAAGGTATGTTGGGTAATGTCTTCTAAATTCTGGAAAGTGCCACCGATGTGGTAAGATGGGACATAAGGCTCGTGATTTCACTGAAAAAGATCAGGGTGATGGTAAGACAAAATTTGATTTACAGTTAGTGAAATGTTTTATGTGCAATGAGATGGGTCACTATGCAAACAAGTGTCCGACAAAGAGCTCGAGTGATGGGAAGTAGTTAGACTAAAAGCAGAAAGGGGTGGTGAAATCCTTTCCAACTACTTCAGCAGATGTTGGGCCATTAAATGAAGTTGTAACAGGTACATGGTTTGTTTTTTCAGATTATTCCAGTGTGTTGTTTGATTCAAGATCAACACATTCTTTCACCTCTGAAAACTTTTCTAGGAAAATGGGAATATCATCTCAATAAATGACTCCTGAAATTGTGGTAAAAACAACTAGGGGAAATGTTGAGGCAAAAAGAATTTATAAGAATCTTCCTATCCTTATCCGTGGAAAAAACCTACTTCCAAACCTTATTGTTTTACCTCTAGTAGAGTTTGATGTTATTCTCGGTATGGACTGGCTCCCTATTTACCATTCTAAGATTGATTGTAGATCTAAATAAGTTTCTTTTCCGAAAGGCTTTCAGTTTGTGTACAATAATTAACCCTTACTTTTGATAACATATCAAGAGGCTGAGAAACTTGTAAAAGATGGAAATGAATGTTATATTGCACATATTGTTGAAAAAAAGGAACTGATCAGATTAATGACGTGCCAGTGGTAAATGAGTATCCTGATGTTTTTCTTGATGAGTTGCCTGGAATAATACCAGATCGGGAAGTTGAATTTACTATTGAATTAGTTCCAGATGCTAAGCCAATTTCAAAACCCCCTTATCGAATGGATCAAATTGAACTTTTAGAGTTGAAGGAGAAATTTCAAGATTTATTAGAGAAAGGTTTCATTCGACCTAGAACATCACCATGGGGTGCTCCTGTTTTATTTGTTAAAAAAGATGGTACTATGAGACTTTGCATTGATTATAGAGCCTTGAATAACATCACTTTTAGGAACAAATATCCTTTTCCTCATATCGATGATTTGTTTGATCAGCTCCAGGGAGCTCAGTATTTTTCAAAGATTGACCTAAGATCGGGGTACTATAAGCTGATGGTAAAGTAAGAAGATATTCCGAAGACCGCGTTTCGTACAAGATATGGCCATTATGAATTTGTAGTTATGAATTTTGGGCTAACCAATGCACCTGTTGTATTCATGGACCTTATGAATAGAATTTTCCATGAGTTCTTGGATAAGTTTGTGGTGGTTTTCATTGATGATATTTTGGTGTTTTCTAAAAGTAAATAGGAGCATGAATAACATTTATGGGTTATTTTGCAAACCTTAAAAGAAAATAAACTGTATGGGAAATTTAGAAAGTGTGAGCTTTGGTTGCAACAAATTTCTTTCCTTGGTCACATTTTATCTAATGATGGGATAACTGTTGATCCTGAAAAAACAAAGGTTGTGGATGAATGGGCAAGACCCACAAATGTAACTGAGATTCCTAGCTTCCTTGGTTTTCCAGGCTATTACCGATGGTTTGTTAGAAATTTTTCACGGTTATCTATTTCAATGACTAAGCAAACTCTGAAGGGTATTAAGTTTATCTGGACAAAAGAATGTGATGATTATTTTCAAGAACTGAAAAGATGATTGGTGAATGCTCCAGTTTTGGAACTACCTTCTAGGAATGGGGAGTTTGTTATCTACAGAGATGCTTCATTGAAAGGACTTGGTTGCGTACTAATGCAGGATGATCAGGTAATTTCTTATTCTTCACGTCAGTTGAAAACTAATGAGGTAAATTACCATACACATGATTTGGAATTAGCTGCTGTTGTTTTTGCTTTAAAAATTTGGAGGCATCATTTGTATGGAGTAAAGTGTGAAATATATACCGATCAAAAAAGTTTAAAGTACATATTCACTCAGAAGGAATTGAAAATGAGACAGAGGATATGTCTAGAATTAATCAAGGATTATGATTGTACAATTCATTACCATATGGGAAAAGAAAATAAAGTGGCTGATACTTTGAGTCGAAAAAGTAATGCTTCATTAACAATGTTGCATTTGGAACATGATCCTTTGGTTAAGGATTTGATGAACTTTGGCATAGAAGTTGTTGGTGCAGGATGTCCTTCTGTTTTGTTTCAGGTATCAGTGAAATCTTCCTTATCAGACAGAATTAAGAAAAAACATAAGCAAGACAGTGAGTTGCAGAAAAGGGTAGAGCTGGTTCAGAAGGGTAAGTTGCCTAAATTCAAAATTGATAATGATAGTGTTTTGAGATTTGGGAAGAGATTGTGTGTTCCATGTGATTCACTGTTGAAGAGAGAGTTGTTATGTGATGCTCATAGTTCTCCGTTTTCAGTTCATCCAGGCAGTACTAAGATGTATAGAGATTTTCGGGAGTATTACTGGTGGGATGGAATGAAGAGAGATATTGCTGATTTTACTGTGAAGTGTTTGACTTGTCAACAGGTTAAAGCAGAGCGGCAGTTACCAAAAGGGATGCTTTAACCTTTACCAGTTCCAGAGTGGAAATGGGAAAATATATCCATGGACTTCATTGTGGGATTTCCGAAGACAACTCGATGTAATAATTCAATCTGGGTTATTGTTGATCTCTTGACTAAATCTACTCATTTCCTTTCTATACGAGATACTTTTTACCTAGGTAAACTTTCCCATTTGTATGCTAAAGAGATAGTTAGGTTACATGGAGTTCCTCTCTCCATTGTATCTCACCGTGATCCCAGGTTCACTTCTATGTTTTGGAAAGGACTTCAGAAGTCGTTGGGTACTGAATTAAATTTTAGTACAGCTTTTCGTCCTTAATCAGATGGGCAGTCATAATGAATAATTTAGACTTTGGAGGATATGCTACGCGCTTGTTTGATAGATTATCAGGGAAGTTGGGACCAACATCTTTCTTTGGTTGAGTTTTCTTATAATAACAGTTTTCATTCCAGTATACAGATGGAACCATTTGAGGTATTATATGGGAAGCGGTGTCGAACTCCAGCTTTCAGGGAATAAGTGGGTGAAAGGAAGTTGATAGGACCGGAATTGGTAGAATAGTTGACAAAAAAGTCCAGCTGATACAGAGACACATGAGAACAGCTCAGAGCAGGCAGAAGAGTTATGCAGACGACATGAGGAAGGATCTCTCTTTTGAGGTAGGTGATCATGTTTTTCTCAAAGTTTCACCATGGAAAAGTGTGATGCGATTTGGTAAGAAAGGAAAGCTGAGTCCTAGGTTCATTGGACCATATAAAATTCTGGAGAGAGTTGGATCATTTGCATACCAAGTGGCTTTACCTCCAAGTTTATCTCAGGTACACAATGTTTTTCATGTTTCAATGTTAAGTAAGTACATTCCAGATCTGTCTCTTGTTTTGAGTCTAGAAGTAGTTTAGCTAGAAGAGAATATATCTTATGAGGAACAACCAGTCCATATTCTTGACAACATGGATCATGTGTTGCGGCATAATGTGACTCATCAAGTAAAGGTTTTGTGGAAGAACCACATGAGTGAAGAAGAAACATGGGAATCTGAAAATGCAATGAGGGATAAGTACCCCCACTTATTTGATAAGTAAATAAATTGCAGGGACACAATTTCATAAAGGGGGGAAGGATGTAACTTCCCAAGTAAGTAATGAATAATAGATATTTTTATCTATGTATATTTATTAATTAGATAGTGTTTAGAGGCTTATAATGAGAATAAATTCAATCATAAGCATGGAATACATTAATATTTTTAAAAGATTACTTTACCGCCTTTTGATGGCGAACCATTTTTAAATCAATATTTTGACAATTTTATAATATCTATTTGTCAAAATAAACTTATTATTTATGATCGGGACATTGAAATGTACTTTGGATAAATTTTTGGTATTTTTCTGACAATGTTCATTTTTTAATAAATATTTAAAAATACTGCATTTTACATCAAAACTTCTTTTTCATCTAATTTAATTATATGGTTAGATTATATTTATAATTTGTCTTAAAGTGTAATTAGAATATATTTTTACTATTTAATTCAATAGTGGTCATTATAATTAATTTCACTTTTGAATTGGGCATAAACTAATGCCAAACTTTTCAGAGATATTTTTTCAAAAAACCCGCTATTTGTTTTGACAACGGGAATTATTTTTAAATTATTTATTGCAATTTCTGTGTTTGGAATTTGGTAAAATGGATTAAATATTTGGAATCAGAATGTCCAAATTATTTAATCAAGACTCTTTTGTTTTTGGACTTTGTGAATAGTAACGACGGTAATTATCTTTAATTATCTTGATTAATTAGTAATCAGGTAGTTAAGGATAATAAAATAATATCATATTAATAACAAATGACCCCGACATGTGTCCTAATGATATTGTTTGTGTCATGTAAGACCATGGGATGCCTTGTGCTAAACTTGGGGACCCCATAGAATCACTTTGGTGTGATAATGACTTTTTATCTTTTTATTTTTAAAGAAAGCTAAATATAACAATGAATGTATCACCTGAGTAAAACATTTTTAATATTGTATACATAAATTATATTTTGGACTATAAATATTAATTGGAAATCTATAAATATTACCTATATCATAGTATTTTTTTTATAATTTTTAGACATTAAATAAATTAAATTATTTATGACATCATGATGATGCATCGATTACCTCATTATTTAACAATTTAAATAAAATGAAAAGATAATGTAAAATCTAAGACCTACACATGTCAAAAACCTATTGTATGGATTAATTTAGAACCCTTATCACCTTATCCTAGAAATACATCAATGTTGGACCTTTAAAATCTGAAACTCATTTGAAAATAAAGTAACATTTTATACCTTTCCAAGAGTGGCCCTCCTCTCCTCTTATAAAAGGCCCCCAACTCTACCTCCATACCCACACCTCTCAAGCCTTTGGCTCGGCCACGATCTTCTCCTTTTGTCTCTCCACATCCCTATACTCATCCTAGAAGCCTTACCTTATGCAGGAAGCTCTTCAAGAAACCCTTTTGGTTCAAACCAAATAGAGTTACTCGATTTTTAAGGTAATGTCTTCACTTGTGTTCTTTTGTTTTATTTTTCTTCTCCAACCCCTAAACTCCTTTTATTCATTTATTTTGTAACAAAACCAGTATCTTCCATATACTAGGATGTTGTTATAATATGTATTTGAGATACCCTTAAACACACCTACATCCAATGGTTAAAGAACATACTGTTTCTCTGGATGGAGAATTTCGGCCTCACGAAACGATGATTGTTCAACACTCATATAACACCTTCAAAGGTGGCCATTAAGATGTAAATATATTAATATATAATATATGATATGTTTATGTTTTACTTACGCTTCTGTATTTTTCATTTATGGCATACCTTTATGGTTTCCATTATGGGTAAACGCGATATCTTCATTTTAGGAAGTGCGGACTACCGCCCCCTCAAACTGATTTGATTCGTTAATTCCATATGTGGGACGTATAAAGGATGGAGTTAATGATATTATATATGATATTATACTGAAATTATAATATACCTTTGTATCATTATGATTCCATTCCATAAAATAAGAAATATAAATGAAAGTAGCGTTCATACGTACGTACGGCATACCATCTCTATGAACGGTGCATTTCATTTCTTACCTCTAAATGTTATGTAATATTATAAATGCATATATATACTGGATATATATGATATATATGATATCTAAATCATGATTATAACTCTGGATATAATGGATTCATGAACAACTTGTAATTATAAAGAGTTAATTTTTGACTCAAGTACCAATGATCGTTAAAACGACCGTTATTAACTTAAATAATTACATAGTGTTCATGACATGGTAATAAGTGATATAAAAGGAATGATGAACTTGAGAAAGGTTATTAAGAAAATATAAATTAACCGAAGTTTATTATTCAAGACATTAAAGACCGATCGAGTCAAGTCAGACCCGAGGTAAGGGACTTCGTCTCAATCTCCTTTCATTGATGCATATTATGTTTTATACACAACATTATTTCATACGATGTATAAAACCCCTGACTTTTACGTTTATTCAAAAGGAATCTTTTTATATAAAGTTCTTACTAAACAAAAAAAGGGAATGTTTTTTTTCATACGTCTGCGGCGACAACGACTTCTCCACTGCCGTGACCATTATTTGAGCATCAGCTTCCTCTACAAGCCATAACTTTTTTTTAAATGAAAAATAAATACCATGTTTGAATTTTATTTTATTTTAGTTTTGAAAATTGTTTTCATAATTTTTTTATATGAATGTGTTGTATTGATATCTTGTGATTGAAAATTGGAAATTTTATGTTTCCTTTATGCATGTTTTATGAGATACGATTATGTTATGGTTCTTGGGAATTATTATGAAGATGGGTGGTTTCATGATAAAATAAGGGCAGGTTAGCCCGATATAGCTCTCCAATGCATTGGGTAACGCGAAGGGGTTAAATGTTAAGGTTTTTCTGAAGAGTTTTAGGGAATATACTATGATAGGTATTCCAAACGTAACTATGATGGTTACTCCCGACGTAAGAATGTTATCAATGCCTCAAGTTACCTTTATGTCTTATGATTTCTATGATTTATTCATGATTTGATGAGGTATGTTAAAATGATTATGTTTTATGAGTAAATTATGATTTCATACAGGGACTAATGATTTCATTTCGTACATTTATATCACTTACTGATCTTTTTTTCCCATCCCATGTTTTTGAAATGTTTTTCATAGGTTAAGGGAAAGGTACATGATGTGATGATAGGGTCATGGAAGTGCCACGAAAAAATCCATGTTTTATTTTAAATATGTTTCCGTTGATGGGGAAAAATGAATAATATCTTTTATGTAACCACTTTATATAAATTTGGAATGTAATACATGATTTATGATCTAATTCTCTAAAACTCTAAACCCGAAAAGATCCTCAATGTGTAATCTTGTAATAACTCAAGATTAAGTAATGTTTAAGGATGGGGCCTTATATCTACCCCTTACCCACACCTCTCAAGCCTTAGACTCATTCCTCCTATGCTCATATTATCTCTCTAAATCCCTCTATCACTTCTAAATGCCTAACATTGGGCAGAAAGCTTTCCAAGGAAGCCTTTGGCTCAAATCAAAAAGAGTTACCCGATTTAGAGGTAATGTCTTCTCTCGAGTTTCTTTCTTTTATTTTCTTTATTAACTCACCAATATCTTCTTATTATTTTATCCCATAATAAAACCAGTATCAAAAATATACTAGGATGTTGTTATGATAAGGATTCTACCTACACATACACACACCTCCGTCTAATGGTTAAAAAACATACTATTTCTATGGGTAGAGAATTACTGCATCACGAAACGATGATTGTTCAATCTTCTTTTAACACCTCTCATGGTGGCCATTATGATGGAAATATATTTATATATGACATATATTATATTTATTTCCTCTCAAACATTCTGTATTTTATTTTTAAAACATACCATTATGCTTTGCATGTTGTACAAATGCGATAATTTCATATGAGGAAGTGTGGAAAACCGCCCCTCAAGTGACGCGACTCGTTCATAAAAAACATGGAATTTATAAAGAATG
Source organism: Viscum album (assembly GCA_963277665.1). Lineage (NCBI taxonomy): Eukaryota > Viridiplantae > Streptophyta > Magnoliopsida > Santalales > Viscaceae > Viscum > Viscum album. The sequence continues at coordinate 1,331,968,719 of OY728156.1, forward strand.
TAATCAATGAACTTATATTACCTATATAACATATATATTATACTGGAATTATAATATACCTATTTCTAATTTAGTTTTGTAGTCCATTAATATGAAAAAAATGATTGTAGTGTTCATGCGTACGTATGACCTACCGTCTCAATGAACGGTACATTTCATTTCATTTCTCAAAACATTATGGAATATTATTAAATACATATATACTGGATATATATGATATTTAAATCATTAAAACCATTCTGGAGATGATATACTTATAACTACATGGAAAATTCTCTTCAAACAAGTTTATTTTTGACTCATGTACCGAACATCGACAAAACTTATGATATGAACTCACATAATTAACTAATTATTATAACATGATAATATGTGATATGAATTGAATAATAAACTTTAATGGAAGTCCTTAAGCAATTATAAATTGACCAAGGTTTATTATTCAGTAATATAAAGAAACGAACAAGACAAGTCGGACTTGAGATAAGGAGATTTCTTACCTCCCTTTTAATTCCGTGAGATTTCCATTGTTCGCCACTTATTTGTTTAATGTGGTGTATTTTATACTTCCATTTCATATAGATTATCATGATTATATTTATATTCATGGAATAATGTGATTCATTTGGTTTTTATTATCTTGTGGTCATATGACTCGATTTATTACAATGAGGTAAGGGGTTTTTATCTCACTATTTATTCCCGTGAGATTCATGCTATATTTGTCACTATATACATTGAGTGGTATATGTACTTCCCATTATTCAAATATTTGTGTAATATACATTCGTTTATGGTTATTTACATCAATGTGGTATAGTCCTTCTTTCATGGGGTGTACGTTTTGAAAGTTACCCAAATCGGAAAGGGAACCTTTCACCCTCCTCTTTTTAAAATACTTCTTTTTGTTAGGTCTTTTCAATTACATATTATTAGTGTTGGGATATGTTATTATATATCCTTATTTCTGTAAATTTTATGTCCATGTGATGAGATACACTTTTCATCTCCCATCAACTCATTTTTTGAATCTTAAAGTGACGCTGTTAGGCTATCGAATTTCTGTAAGGGAACTTCTTAACCAAATTTCATTTCTTTGGGTTAAACCTCTACTTCTTGATTATGTCGTGCTATGAATATGTGTGGATGGACTATAATTGTTTTACACTTAATATACACTTATATTGAGTGTATTTATATATTTCACACATAATTATGTAATTGATCTATCTTTAATCTAAAGATACCGTCTTTGTACTGGACATCGTCTCAGTCTCCTTTCATTGAGGCATTTTTGATTTATAAACGACTTTATTTTATACAGTGTATAAAACCCTTTTGACAATTAATTTCACTCAAAAGGAATCTTTTTAAATGAATCTTTTTACTAAATGACAAAAGGAATGTTTTTGTCTTACGTATGCGGTGACAACAACTTCTCCGCTGCCGTGACCATTATTTGAGTTTTAGATTCCATTACAAGCCATAATGTTTTTAAAAGAAAAATAAATACCATGTTATAATTTTCTTTTATTTTAGTAGTTAAAATGGTTCTGATAATGTTTTGATTATATCAATGTGTTGTATTGATATCTTGCGATTGAAATGTTGAAATTTTATGTTTCCTTTATGCATGTTTAATGTGATACGATTATGTTATATTTCTTGGGAATTGTTTATCTAGTCGGGTGATTCCGTGATAAACTAAGGGAGAGGGAGCTCGAGATAGCTCTCCAATGCATTGGGTAACACAAAGGAGTTAAATGTTAAGGTTTCTCCAAAGTTATTTAGGGAATATACTGCGATGGGTATTCCAAACGTAACCATGAGGGTTACTCCCTATGTAAGGATGTTATGAATGCCTCAAGTTACATTTATGTCTTATGATTTCTATGATTTATTCGTAAATCTTATAATTTCATGATGTATGTTATAGTGCTTATGTTTTATGAGTAATGTATGATTTCATTGATTCTTATGTATACTTGGACTAATGTTTTTTCCACATTTTTATATCCCTTACAGATCTTTAATGCTCATCCCAAGTTTTTGAAATGTTTTCCACAGGACTTAACGATGAATAGGGTCAAGGATGGGATCAAGGAAATATATGGTGTTTAAAAAATGGAACTAGTCAAGTTTCTTTTTTAAGAGTTTTTATTTTATGAAAAATGGAAACTGAGTAGAAGTGTCTACTTTATAATCTTTTGAGATGTAATAGTTATGTCCTAATTCTCTAAAAGTTTAAACCTAAAAAGAACTTCAATGTGAATTTTTAATTTAATTAATGATTATGTAATGCTTTAAGGCCGGTTCCTTATACACATCCCATGGAAAAAATGTGATATGGAAAAGGTGGTAAATTCTAAACAATCTTAGTGATAAAGGAGAGGTAGTGTTGACAAAATGTAACGTTTCATGATAAATGTACTCTCAAATTGAGGGTATAATCTTGATGAGACAATTTTCTCGATTTAGTGATATTAATGATTTTAATATTTCTTGTGGTATATAATAAAAATATTTATTATGTATTATAAATGGACTTGAATTCAGTGTTTCAAAATTATTAAAATGAGATGGAGGTTTTCATTAAACAACGAGAAAAATTTATTCTTTACAGTGGAGGTTCTTGAGTGATAAAATCAAATAAATAAAATTATATGCTTAAATAAGCACCCTAATAATGATATTTAATGATTCCAAGAAACTTAAGGTATTTTATATTCTTGAAGAGAAAGGTAGGATCAAATATCTATATTAAGGTATGTGATGAAAAATCTCTCATAGTGAATTTGTATGTTAATGAGATTATTATTTTCCTTGAAATAAATTAACTACTTATGTAGTATTTACTTCTTAAATGATATGAAACTTTATAATATCAATTATTAGTAAGATGGAATTTCTTTTGACATAAATGTTATAAACACAACATAGACTATATCTCTCTTATAAGAGATGTATTCTCAGTATCCATTGGATATATTTATCATGGAACAATAAAGAGTAGACTATAATCATATGACACATGGGTCAATGTTATACATAGATTAAAATTTAAATATTGTGGATCAATTTTTTTAAAATTTCATCTAGAATAGATATCATGTCTATAGTTACTATTTTGAAAACATTTCAAAATCAAATTCAAAGGAATCACATTTTTATGCATTGGAACTAATATTTTTCTATTACAAAGGGACTTCTGATTATGTCCTATAATATAAAAAATATAAACTTAATATTTTTTACTTATAATAATATATATTAGTAGAAAATGTCAATAAAAAAATGTTTACTTTAAGAGTATCACTATTTATATGGGGAATATGTGTTTCTTAGCACTCTAAAATGGAATATTTTGTCACTTGTTTCACAATATATATTGATATAAAAACATTAAAATGGAAAAATAAAATTATTTTGATAAAGCCTCATCTCAAAGTCCTTTTGGTGGTTATCTCATACCAATATATCACTGGGTGTTATAACCAATGTGCATATTTTTGTTAAATAATCTTGTATAACATTAAAATTAATGAATATTAATATTGATTTTAATTTCTTTATAAATAATGTGTACATAATATATATTTAATTATCTTAAATTTCAATTAGGGATCGAGACATAAATATATTGACAAATACCATAATGAAGGATGAATTCAAACACTTGAGAGTATTTTTGGTAGTGAAATATCTCTCAAATTTCATGTAACATTTTACGCATGGGTTACCTATTTCATCCCTTTTCATTTAATGAAAAATGAGGATTAAATAAATTGATATCTTCTAGAAAATATACAAATACCCTTTTTTCTTTTTATAGGAAATAACAATGGGGGAACCATTTAGACATTTTTCCATATAGGGTATCATTGAGATGGTGTCAGTTGAAGCTTTGAAAAGAGATTGTACATTAATCAACATATATTCAATAAATCCAAGCATGATATTAAAGGTATAATGGGGATATTTATGAGTTAATAGTATTGAGAATATCATTATGATGTGAATTTTAAAAAGGTATAGTTGTGAAAAAAAACTCAATTAAGATATGGTTAATATAGTAATAGCCATTACACTGCTACATCAGAGAACTCTAAAAACATCCATTATATAAAATGTTTTGTGTTTATATACCATAACAATAATTGTAATAATTTGGAGTGTTTCATTAGGTTAATTATTTATGATTTCTAAAGGTCTTTTAATTGTTTATTTTTTGGAAAACATATTGATGGATGAATTGGAAGATATTTTTTTTGTATTCGACACAATGAAATGAAGGATTATTTGAGTTGGATAATATTATGGAACAAATGAGATCACTAAAACATGATTATTTTTTTCTATATAAGTTTTTTAGTCTTAAACTATATATTATATCATAGTCCTAGGTGTTTTTCATTTATTGGTTAAAGATAATGGAATAAGATACTCTAAAGTTGAAGCGTCACACTAAAATTTAAAGAGTTTGACCCTAAAGTTGTTCCAAATATTTTTTGGGATAGTTATATTCCATTGATAAACCCCATAAAATATTGACGTTATTATATCTATGGATCCATGAGGACATCAAACTATAATTATACTTTCCACTCTACATAAGATGATCTTATACTGAATTTTTTTTGTCATGAAAATAAAGAACAACACTATTTAAAAAGATAAAGTACATCACATCTTAGTTATGATGGAAACATCAAAATGTGTATGTGGATTTTTTTACCTCTAATTAAATATTTTTAAAGAGATATTTTACATATATTTTGGAACTATATGTTATAGTGTAACATCAATCACTATTCCATGAAGGTTGAGTAGTTTATAAATACATGGTTTCTTACCAAAAAAGGAGTAATGAAATGAAATATTAACATATAATATAAATTTAATCCCATTTTTGGAATAAATATAGGGATATTTTAATTGGGAATGAGGAAAAAAATGTACATTTTTTATGAAAATCCTAGAGGCCCTTGAGGTGAAGGAAAGTGATGATTTATTGACTTCTCAATTTTTTTATTTCATTATTTTATTTGGATTTCAAGACTGTATTCCTAATCCATTCCTCTTTATTTTTTGAATAAAATATAATAAAATTAATAATGGGATCACAAAGGCTATTCACTAAGTATTATACCTTGATAACTGGGGTGTGTAAACCTTGTAAAAACCCTTATTTCAAGATAATTTATTCTCTTTCTATCTATCATAATTACACCATTTCATCTGATATATACTCACACTAACCAACAATGGGGAAATAAAATTGATATTTACTACCACAATAACTATGTATTCACCCAAAAATCCTCATTTTAGTGGTTTTATAATATCACTTGTGAATTAAAAAAGTGATATCACTAATCAAAATGACACTATTTATTATAATTAAATGTTGTTACCTTTAGTGATTTTTGCGCCGAACTAACGATAGTTGCACTGTTAATCATGATTTACATATATTAATAAATATATATTATCTATTATATTGAATAAATCCATATCACATATCACCAAATGGAGAATTATATACCAAAAAATCCTTTGTTTAATATATAAATTTTTTTTCAAACCATGTGAAGAATATTTATTTAACCCTATTATGCTCAATTATTTAGGAAAATGAAGAAACTATTTCACTAAATCATGAAACTATAATTGATAATGATACATGGATAAATTAACCATATATAAGCAGTTCTTTGAGAGAGTTATTATTTTGTATGTTTTATTAACTAAATCATGTAAAATAAATAGATAGAAGATGGTTCAAAAAGTGACAATATTCATGGATCCTATGATTTTTTGATTCCTTTTAGTGGGAAACCCTCCATGTTGAGAATAATATATAGAAAGGATAAAGGATCATGAATATTGACAAATATGTGGTGGTATCTCAATGTTTTTTCAAATAAATATGTACTGATAAAAATATAGATATTTTAACAATGCTTCTAGTCGTTTTTTATAAAAGTATTTAAGAGCCAAGGACAACGATATTTCAATTATTCGCAATCTTGGAAAATTTATTAGACTTAATTTTTCATCATATTATATTATATTTTTCCATGTTAATCGTTTTTAAATATATATTCCCACCTAAAGATATTTTTTTTGGTTTTTCTGAGGGTAAAGAACTCGTGTTGTCTTTCAAGAGTTCTTATAAATTTATTTCAAGTATATATTTTCAATTTTACTATGATAATTGATAGTTGTTTGAGTTGTAAGATAGTGATTATTAATTGTTATTTGTATTTGTATTTTTTATTTCCCTTTTTATTGATTATATATTAATGATTCCCTTCACTTAGATCATTATTCATTTGATATATTTGAGTGATCCAGGGCTTGAGTGATGTGTGATTATAGCAATGTGTTTTTGGAAAAACTAATTGTAAAACTACTTCTTGATAACTTATTACATGACTGAGGATTTTTTGTAGTGGGATCCAAGGTGTCACTAAATCATCTTATAATAATTGTGTGATTTAGATAATTTCTCACAAGATAATATAGGTGGACTTGAATTCACGGTCTATAGTGTATTTTCTCTTTTATTGGAAAAATAATCAGAGGTTATAAAATGAATGATATTGTGTTGAGTCAGAATATGAGGGAAATATTAGAACAATCATTAAGTATAACAATAAAGTAGTACCCCTAAACATTTTCCCATGTGTGAAAAATATTTTATTATCACTAATAGTTTTTTTTTTAATTTTACATTATTTTTTTTAATATAATAATTCCAAAATAATATTTTTGATTTATATTAAAATAAATATATAATGTATAATATTTATTGAAAATTAGAAGAGTTGGTGATTATTTGGCCTTCATTAGTGATTACCTTGGTTGGAATTATGTTACAAACAAGACTTCATATTTTCATTACTATGGTAGAGAGTCCCAGTGATAGGTCTTTCTCATCATCCTCATTAGAAACTTATGCATTAATTAAATTTTAATGAGTGGGTTAATATCATAATAAATATAAACCCCATAAAAAAGAATGTATTCTCTGAAAATTAGTCAAACCATATTTTTTAGATAAATATTAATCTTATGGTCTAGTGATAAGTCCCATCCGAAGTACAATTATCCATAGATCATTACATAAGAGGGATTTAGTATTTAAATAATATTTTTAACACCAAATATGAGTGAAAATACACAAAAAATATTAAATTTGGAATTATAATGAAGAAAACTATTAATAATTATTGAACTAAATAAAATTTTATAAAATAACTAAGATAAATATTATTAAATTCATGTTATGAATAATATATAATTAGTTTTAAAAAATTAAATTAATAATAAAAATATTAATAAAAAGAACATATAATATTTCTTAATATTAAAATGTGTAATGATGAAATCAATGAAAATTTTATAAATTTATGCACATGGATTATAAAAAATGTATAATTTAATAATAAAAAAAATAAATAGTTCATATAACATTAATATAAAAAATTCATTATTCATAGAAAAAATTTATATGGATATTGCTTTATAAGTCAGAAATATAAACCCTTTATGTTTATTAATTTTATGGTAAATATAAATCACCCATTATTGTTAAAATATATAGTTTATGAGAAAAATGAAAATTTTTTATCTTATATATAAACACACACACATCATATATCATAATGTAAACAATTGATATTATTAAAATATTCTATTTTAAAAATTCATTTCCAATTGAAATATGAAATATTATCAAGGATCACTTCTACCAAAATAATTTTGGTATGGTCTAAAGTCACATAGATTATAACATGATATTAATGTACAAAATAATTTTATTAAATATATTATAATCAAATTGTGGAAAATGACAAATTGAAATTTTATTTATAATTTTTTCAAAAATTATATAAAAAATTTGTATAACCTTTATCTTACAATTTTTAAGTAATTTTGGAAAACATATTCATTTCAAAATCTAGTTAATAAATTAAAAATCATATATTATAGACAGTGATATATGCTATATCCTTATCTATGATAACGATAATACCTATATCATTTGATATGCATTGAATTGTTATCCTATATTATAAATCGATATTGTATCCCATGATATCATATATAATTTCCAATGTTATAGATAAATAATATATTCCTGAAATTTTTTCCACCAACAAATATGAAAACCCATAAGATTTAACTAAATTATACCAAAATTTATCTTGAAATAATTATTCATGATTTAATTATTTTCAATGCTTGGTTTTTTAAACACATGGATATGTATATCATAGACATTGATATCAAATATCACTACTAGTTATACCTCAATCCAATGGATATATCATATGAACACTGATTATATCCATTTTTTAAAAAGTGATATCTGAATACCGATATATTAAATATATTGTTCTTTATGGTTATTATGAATTTTTTAAAAGTTCTAATTTTATCCAAAATTTTACTGTATTAGATATGGTAATATTAATGGTTTTTATGTATATCTATCATGTAAAAATGTAGTATAGGAACAAATAACATAAAAATTATGAACCAATATAATTTTATAATAAATGAACAACAAAAAAGAACATAATTAATCATGTTCATTTTATATACTAATTCATGATGAATCATTCATATACATAAATAGTATTATAAATAAGAAATAAATAAAAAGTGAATTAAACTATTTTGAAGGTCTAGGTGATTAGGAATTTGTGATCTCATGAAATAATCTTTATGGCCATGGAATCTTAGGTACAAAGATAATTAGGAACCCTACCCAATCCAAGGGGGGAGGGGATTCATATAACCTCACCATGTTATTTCACATTTTTTAGACATAATCAAAGGAATTAACATCCTAGATAGAAAAAATATTTTTTCTATCCTCCCTCGGATATTAGATGTGGCTACATGTATATTTGACAACTCTTTTATTTCATAATTCTATTGTTTCTATCCTTCTATGTGTATCTTTGAATCTCATGTCAATGAAAAGTGGGTATTATATATTTCAATGGATGTTAAGATTATGGATTCATGGAAAATTTTGATTCAACCATCAGCTGAATAAGATATCATGATCGTTTGGGTTCATTTTTCGTGTCTCTTCATGTAATTTTTATTTATTATTTCCAAATATTGGTATAATTTCCCCATGAAGAAGGATCCTTATTATTTTTTATTTTAGGTAGTAATTCAAGGTAATGAACTTATTTTCAACAATTTATCCATTCTGAAAATTTGTAGGAAATTCAATAACTTATTTTCTCTACTTGGAAGACTGTACACAATATTTTTAGCATCTTGTTGTGGCACTAATCTATATAGAACAAGTTATTTTAAATCCCTATATATTGTTTATTTCTATTGAAGATATAGGTGGATTTCATTTTAGAAAATATTTTATGTTTGAGTCCCATGATGGGTGTTTTTTATACATTATCTTGGGAGATTAGTAAAATTATAATCATCCAAAGGATCCTTAGTCTAGACTTCCTAATATAAATGAGGCTTCAGTGAATTAAATTAATCCAAAAGTGAACTGTTTTGTGGTAAATCAAGGTGGTGTGTGTGATTTAATGGATATTAAACCTATTTTTATTCTATATTCCTTCATTAATGTTATAATAGTGGAAATTGAAGGTATTTATGACATAGATATTTATGACCACATTTTATTCATATTCTACGCATATAATCATGTTATAGAGAAGAAAATTTGATCACTTGATTAGGATTGATAGGGAAGAGGGGTTTGCATTCCATATCCTATTTATATGAACACTATATTTGGTCTAAATATATTTAAGGATAATCATGATTCATTTATCATGATTCGAAAATATTGTTTGTTCAACTTCCCCAAACTATTAGTTTCCAATATTTTTGAAATTTTAAGAACAGATTTACATGAATGGTCTATTAAAAGCCTTTGATGATAGTGGGGTTTATGGATAGTCAATGGATTCTGAATCTATTAACTTATAGTAATAATATGGTGTCCCAATTTTTGAGAAAAAACAACAATTTTTCCATAAATATGTGTTATAAAATAAAAAGAAGAGGATAAAAAATAAGAACACTCTTCATTTATATATTAATGTTTTTGGTTTAAGATAATATCATTAGTTTAAGGTGCATGGAGACATGTCTTCTATTATAATAAGTGGTATTTACTACAATGATCTAATATTTTATCTAATAGGTTATTTACCATTCACTAATCCAAAGTAGGAAACTCATTGAATTTAATAGTATGTGAATATTTAAAGTGGATTATTTATCTTAGAATATTCCAACAAGCTCCATAATGCTAGGATTGATGGGGGGAGATGAGAAAGAGATGTCTGACCAAGGATAGAGTGAGAGAGAAAAAAGAGATGTTTGACCATGGGGTTTTTGTAAATATAATAATGTTTAATAAAAATAGTTTAGATTACTTTATACATAAATTATATAATAAATAATTATGTGTCCCAAATTTATAATATTTCCCGAATACCTCAATGATTATAGTAGTATGTTATAATGATTATAAAATATTTTATTTATTAATACCAAGTATTTAATTATTTATCACTTTATATAATAACATTCACTCATCTTACACATCATATAATGAAATTTCAATAATAATATGGTAACTATGCCTGGAATAATGATGATTATAAAGAAAGAGTAACATATAATATATCACAGGGAAAAAATATATATCACACCATGTGATATATATTCCCATAATATTTTTCACAATGTTTTAGAAGCCATTACCCATTATCTATTACAAAAATTTAGTTATTCTATTAAGAAATGTTAAATTAAGACTACTTATATAATTATATTAAAAATTAATTTTAATTTATTCAAATGGAGGATGATTATTATACAATAGTTATTTCATATAATAAAATGGAGAAAATATGTTATTTAGTAAACATGTCCTCTCTTGAATGAAATTGAGAAATAAATGAAATTTAACTTTGATAAATTTTTTGTCATGAAATGAAATAATGAATACATATGGATTATAATTTTATAGGTTATTGAGATGGTTGATAAATAATGAGGTAAATATAACATTTATTTATTGGATAAACCAAATTTAAATTTTAGATTCATAATGTAAATATAAGTGTTTGGTTATGTTAATGTGTTTTTTGGATAGGTTTTAATACATGAGAGGTTACTTGGGAGTTTAGGCGAGTTACACAAGAATTGAGCCTCAGGAAACTTGTTTTATAATGATAAGGGTTGGCACATAGTTAGTGCACAATTAGAGTAAACCATGCCCATCGACCATGATGCTCTATAAGGGGTGTCAAATAGATTCAAAAAACCATTCACATAGGGGAACACAAATCTACAAAAAATATAAAATAATTTGTAGAGGATACTACATGGGTTACAAATAGTCTTCCATATCATGTGCATATCCATGCAATGGAATGTATATTTGGGTTGTGGAACCATATGGTTGGCGCATGATTATCCAAAATACCTGACCAAACAATGTGTCCCTTTTAAAATGGGGAATTTTGATTCCTCCCATCCCTATTTCAAACCATAAAACATATTTTTCTTGTCCTATTTCCCATCACCTATACATCCATATATATATAATCATATACTTCTAGGTTTCGTTGAAACTAAATTGTATAACCTTAGATTGAAGCATCGTTCATCATGTTGGATAGCTAGAGGTAAGGATACTAGTTCTATTTTATTTTTTTCTTACTATTTAGAATGATATTTCCATTCGAGTTGATATTTACTATTTACAGGGTGTTTGTTTAGATTCTTATCTTCCCCCATTTTTATTTAAATCATAGTTTAGTCTTCATCGAGTGATCAATAATGAGTATGAGGTTGGTGTTTCCAGGATTTCGTCTAATTTTTATGTGTACTATGGAATGCGTTGTAAATATTAATGAGTGGGGTGGTTTGAGTATTATTGTGTATTAATTATTTTTTTTATATATTAATATTATGAGATTCCAAAGGGAAATCACATGTCTGTTTAAATTCATTTTTGCCTCAAAGGGAATCGAAGGTCTGGAATGGGGTTTCTATATTGGTCTTGTAGGATGTTCCAGTTATATAATGTAATTAAATGTGTCTTATGGATATGTGAGTTCCATGGGAACCATTGAGATATTTGGTTATGATGATCATCAGAATTGAGGATATGTGGATCATTAGGTTGAGGCAGTTGGTGATACCGAGTACTGTTATTGGGTGATGCGATTCACATGTGGTGACTAAGGTTCGTTGGATGCGTGGCTTAGGTTATTAGTGAGTTACCCCAAACCATTATGAAAAAAGGTCATTAGATGTCATATACATAGATTATTATTACATAGTGAGTGGTTTTGACCACATGATGTGGGTGGATGCCTCCATAGACTTAACAATATAAAGGGTTTTTATGAACATTAGCTATAGAAGAGGTGATAATCGTAGAAATCCACAATTAATGGTGTGAGACCAAAAAAAGTGGGATGAGACTCACTATGATGTTGTGGTCGATGGGCTATGACTATGGAAGGACATATATCGACATTCCTTTGGATTTCGGGATGTTAAGCCTACAATGATATCTTAATTTGAGGTAAATGTGACTTATGATTTGTTTATGGATGTTCCTATGGGATTTTAAGTTTACATGACATGTTGGACATTTGGAAATGGTAGGCACATAGTTACATGTGTTATGGAAATGGTTGGGGAACCAAGGGTTCCTTTGAGATGACTGATAGTGGATACATCATTCCACTTTGACCTTGAAAAAATTAGGTAAACTCACCCTTATGGATATTTAGCACATGTAAGGTTGGTCATGTGATATTTATATTGTTTCTACTTATTATTTTTATTTATAATTTTTTTATAAATATGGATTTAGTATAGAATAATGATGGTGGTGTCCCACTGAGTTCATACTAACTCCCTACATGGGCTCTGTTGGATGGGTGAACATAATATATCCTTGAGTGCTGGATAGGAATCAGGCATATAAACTAAATCTTAGTGAGATGGGATGTGCTAAGGTGTATAAGAGGGATGTGTTTTTGGTATTTGGACTAGGTGGTTCCATTATGATGAGTTAGAGAATATTTATCCTTTTTCTTACATACTTATATGATCCATATATTGGTGATTTTTCATGATTTTGTAAGGTTTTTATGATATATATTCCTATAATCAAGTAGTATGGAAATTTATTTTCTCTTATTATCTCCGTTTTTAATTAATTCTCCTACTGAGTTAAGATGAGTGATTCATATGTGAAATTATTTTGAATGTTATCATTATTATTATCACAAGAGGTTATAGTCTCCCCAATATAACCTAATATACTATTGTTTCTATCTGGAATCATTTAGCATACAGGGAGTTTCAATTAAGGACCAACGGTTGTCAGAAGTAGACAAAAGGTTATATGGATCGTAGGTCGGTGTGTTTCAAGTGGTATCAAAGCCACCAGTTTGGTTAAAAGTGGAAACAATGATGAAATTCTTTCCAACTAGTATTAAATATTTATTTACAAAACGATCTATTATTTGGACTATGTTATAAAGGAGAGTAGGATATTTTTATAAATTGGTAAAGAGCTTGTACCCAAGTGCCTGTATCTCTACACATGGATGATAAAATGAGTTGTATGTGTTCAAAATTGATGCTATTTGATGTGCTTTTACCATTGATTGATTTTCCACCATGAGTGGCATACATATATGTGATGTTACTGGTTATAAGATTTTCTCCCTTCGCCCGATATGGTAAGAAGAGAGCATTCATGACTAATGATAGGAAATTAGATTCACATGACATATGTATGTTACATTGATAATTACTTGGAACATGGAATATACAAAATTAGTTTGGGTTTTTTAATGTGTCAATAATAAGATAAATAGTGTTTTTCTGTATAGTTACTTAGTGTGATTATACTCAGCTAGACTAGGTATATGGTTACTTATGATATTGGAATGTGAACCTATGTGTGTGTGGTGTATGTATAACAAGACATTAATTGGGGTGTGTAGAAATAATGTAAAGTAGTGGGCCCTTTTAAATTTAAAAAATAAGATAAAAATTGTTTTCATGCATTACCTCTTAGTGGAATTCTACTCATCTATCCTAGACTGATGATTTATGGTATGAATAGTTTGTGATGCCTCACTCCAATATGGGTTGGAAATGGGACATGAGTCCAGATGATATGTAATATTGGTGTGCTATGGAAGTGAATGTGTGGTGATATTTTCTTCCTATTATAGATTTTCATATTTTTAATATCAAGACTATTATTATTCGTATTGATCATGAATTTGGTACCTAGAGTGATACCACTAAGACAGAATCCAGTATATCGTTAGGAGGGTAATGATGTGGTGTTGTTAGAGCATGAAAATGATGTATCCTCCAAGGTCTGGTCTGATCATGATCCACATTTAGAGGTTCCAAGGAAAATGGGACAACCATAACAAGTAACATAGTTTGGGAAATGTCTAAATGAATAGATTAGGGTTATCTTTGTGTGTGTCATTAAAATTATTTATCTAGGAGATCAGGGAATTGAGATAACCATAGGTTACCTAACATGGTATTCCAAGTAACAAAATCCTTATTTTTAGGGTGAAGGTGGACTAAAGGTAATAGATTACTAAATCAAGTTAGAAAATATTATTTTTTATCATAGAGATACACCCTTAGGGAGGAGGGTGAAGCTAGTACTTATATTCTCATGGGACTGGAAAAGTGAGAGTGGGATGTACAAGTACATTAAGGTAGGAATGAGTGACTAATATGAAAAAACATTGAGACTTGATTATCTAACAAAAAATTTTAGCATACATTTTGGGAAGACTGAGATCACAAGTTCATGAACATGTAGTGGGGAGACACACCTGTCAAGGATAATGCCGGGAGGTTCACAGACTTTTCCCATTTTCCACCCTCTATGGAAGGGGATGATATCACCAGGGTGTGATGGTTCAAGGATGATTTGGGAAATACAATCAGTATTTATGTGACCATCTTTAGGTTTACCTCATTCTTTAGGGGAGTGATTCATGCTTTGATAACTGAAGGGAAATTAACAGAAATGACTTATTCAAGTTGGGTGATAGTTACAGGTAGGATTGATTCAAGTAGATAGAAGAAAAACTTTGAGGAGTATCAATAGGGTAGTCAAGTCAAGGACTCATGGAGTCCTCCAAAGAGAGATTTTTTGATATTATACATCTACTGCTGGCACTCGGGTAATGTTCAGAATCAATGTGAGTGGCCTCTAAAAGAGTGTCGAGTGTGCGGGATGATATTATATCTTGACAAGTTTGGTCATAATATTTCACAAAAAACTAGGAGTCAGTGACAAGGTCAAACTCAGGGATATAAGGTAGGAACATGAGAGGTACTAAGATTAGGTAGTTATGATACTGGTAAAAACATAGGTCATATGAGGGAGAGAGGTAACTAGCATCAGGGTTAGTGGTTGGTAGCTAATATAACATTGTAGGGATGACAAGAATTAGGATGAAAGGAATAATGATAGTTATCTGGGGTTGAGTTAATAGGTTTAGTTTAGTCTGAGGATCTTATGATGGTTAGAGGTACACCATGGGTCTGGTAGTGTTTCTTTTTTAGCAACAAAAACGTTGGTGCAAGAGGTTCACGTGTTGTTAATGAAAAAGAAATGTGCCGGTTCATATGTAAGCATCAGAGTGATGCTTAATTGTTATAGTATTTGTTGGAACTAGGGGAATTATATGGGAATTTTATATAATCTAAGATCATTTAAGAATCAATTTTGATATAGGATATTTAGGCATCAGTTGCGATGTAGGACCTTATGGGTGTCATATGTGACGTGACTATGAGTTGAGAATCAGATGAGATAAATGAATGATGGAATTTCATGCAGGATAATGTGTGTATTGTAGATGGTCCATGTGGGAAAATTGAGATGTTCATAAATTTTGGTCCGGGAACTAAACTAGTAGGTAATACCTAAGGTTTGGAGCACCACAAAGAAACTATCTATGAGTAACTAACTAAGGTAGTTCATTGTGATGATTATAATATCGGTTTGTTTGGTATCATTTCTATATAATGGAAAAAAGCATAGGATGTGATATTGTATGGTAAGAAGGTTGCAGTATTTTAGATTTTTTGAGAATGTTGAGAAATTACAATGAAATTAGTACCTTTAGATGATGGATTGGACAAATTTCAATTTGAGATTCAAAATGTAATTCTGAGAGTTTGGTTTTTTTTATGGGTTTTAATTCTAGAGAGGTATATCAAGTGTTTGGAAATGTTATGAGAGATTTAGTCCTTAAGAACCCAGATTTAGGATCGATAAGGGGTGATTCATAGTTATAACATGGTTAACATTAACCAATCCACTAAATTGTGTGACCGTATAAGGGGTGTCACACAGTTTGAGAAAACCATACACCTAGGGGAACTTAATCATGAAAAAAATGAAATAAATTATAGAGGAGAAGACATGGGATGAACATGGATTGTAAATCCATGTTCCTAAACATGTGATAGGGGTGTCTCTTTGGGTAGTGGAACCACATGGTAAGTGAATAGTTAAAAAAACACATAGCTGAACCATGTGTCCCTTTATAATGTTTGAAAATTTTCTCTCTCCCTTATTTTTTCCCGTTTTGTCTTGAATTAGAGGTCAATATTTATCAAGTGAATGTCAATAGTTACAAAGTATTTGGTTCATTTATTTCACCAAATTTATACATGTTCTATTGAATTCATTGTAAATAGGCATGAGTGGGGAGGTTTGGGTGTGACAGCTTGGAAGGTTTTTTTTATTTAATATTACTATTGGGGGATTCCAATGGTCAATATCATGTATATTTGAATATTTTTGAACCTATACGGGAATGGAAGGTATGAAATGTAATTTCTACATTGTTCTAACATGAAGAACTTGTTATTTAACATAATTCAATGGTGCATATGGATATGCGAGTTCCATGGGAATGTGTTGGTCATGCTCCATGTGATATTGGATGATGATGATCACTAGAATTGAGGTGACGTTGAACACTAGGTTGAGTTGGTTGGTAATGGATAGAGATCCAGTTGGGAGATGAGGTTCACATGTGGATATAGAGGTTTTTAGAGGCGAGGATTATGTTTTGGGTGAATTGACTCTCACCATTGTTGGCTAAAAGAACGATCAGGGTTGTGTGAACATAATATCAACACCCAATGATGTAGTTTTGACAAATCAGTGTTGGTGGAGGCCTGTGTAGACTTAATGACATTGGGGTTAGGAAATACCATCAGCTATATAGGAGGTGATCAATATAAAAAGCCACAGTTTATATTGTGAGATCATCATATGGGGGTTGAGACTCCCAATGATGTTGAGGCCGATGGGTTAGCACTATAGAATATGGATATCATAGTGCCTTGAAACGTTGGGTTGTTGAGTCGACCAAAATTTATTAATTGTAAGTCCCATGGACTTGTGATACATTTATGGATTCGTCGATGGAATTATAGTTTTACAGGAGTTTATTCATATGTGTAAATGGTTGGTAAATAATTCTATATGGTATGTAAATGGTTGGGGAACTAAGGTTTCTTAAATAATAACAGATAGTGGATATATCATTTTAATTTGGTTTTGGTCCAAGTTGAAAAAAACACCATTATGGATATTGATCATAAGTGAAGAGGGTCATGTAATATGTGTATATTTTATATTTATTTATTCTTTTCATACTGTAACACCCGATACTTTTATAAGAAATATTTTGTTTTTATTTTATATAAATCATCAAAGGAATATTTCACTACACACAACTCTAGCTTGGATTGCTTTACATGCAATCACGACCTTCCTTGATAGCTTGCGTCGTACGCAATATCGAGTTTCACTAAACAAATATATGCTATTAAAATATTATTAAAACTAGCCGTTACGAATAGTAATAACCACTTTTTGAAATTTTGTAAATTATATTTTTTAAAATGGACTTCATTTTTGGATTCAGAATATCGAAATTAACCTAGGATAAAATTTTGGTATTTTTCTGGAAACATTAAATTTTTGATGAATAGTGAAAACACTTGGTTACTATTTAAAAACCGAACTTTTATTTAATTAATTATTTATTTTATTTAAATTTATTTTAGGTCAAATTTGATACATAATACCTATATAGGTTCAATGTAATTCATTGGAGTAATTTTATAATAATTTTAGATATATAAAAATTTTATTGAACTTTTCACCGTCTATTACCCACCTCCTAGGAGAATATGCAAATTTACATAAAACATAATTTTACCACTTCTGTGAGTGGAATTTCAAAATTCCGAGAGACACGGTTGATGTTAGTAAGTAAAATGTGGTTCAATGAGATGAAAATAATTTTTGGTGAATAGTAACATTTTACTTTTATTTACCACGGTTAAAAGTAAATAGGGTAATTAAGGGTAAAAATGATGTTATTATTACCCTAAAACATGTCCTAATTCTATTGAATAAGTGTAATTCTACCAAAAACAACCTTAGGAATAAAATATGACCATTTAGGCCCACTTGGATTAGATTAGGACATTTATTATTAATTTATTTAAAGAAGGGTTAAAATAGTTAAAATCAATGTTTAATAAGTAAATCATTTTTAATATTGAGTTATGCATTATATAAATTCGACTATAAATATTAATTAGAAAGATAAAGATATTTCCTACGTAATGATATTTTATTTGTAATTTTTAGACATTAAATAATTTAATTTATTTATGACACAATGATGATGCAGTAATTATCTTATTAATGAAATATTGACATAATTGATGTTATAAATACCCAAATAAATGTAATTTGAGACTATTTATTAATTCCACTAATTTTATATTTTAATATGACATGTTATTATTGATTTAATTAACTTTTTTCGAACTAATCTTTCTGTTATGATTTTCACAAAAATCAGTTACTAAATAGTGTCAAAATTGACATAAAATAGGTTTTAAAACAAATATTATATTATTAATTGTTATTTTACTCTTAAAAATATAAGGTTTGGTCAAATGACTTAGATAAGGTTCTATATATTAATAACAAACAACTTGGGGTTAGTTTGTCTTGTTATAGTAAGTTTATTAACCTTATAGTGTAAGAACACAAAAAGACATGGTAAAAGTAAAATTATCTTACTAAAAGTTAAATCTAAATGATAAGGTTAAAATAGTAAATTAAACTTGTCAAAATTCTATTGGATGATAGTATTTAGACCCATCCCCACCTTAGCTTCTAAATAAATCAATTTGGAGCTATTTAAAACCGAATATGGCTTTATAATAAAATAATATTTTCAGTTTTTCCAAAGGTGCCCCTCTCCTCCCTTGCAAAAGGGCACATCCTCCCTCTCTTCCTCACACCACTTTGAGCCTTCAATCTCGGCCAAACCCTGCAAGTTTATTCTCTACACTTCCCTAGAAACATCCTTTAGGTCCTGGTCTTATTCAAAGACCTATTTTATTTCCCTAAAAGGAGGTCTCAAAGAAGCGCTTCAAAGAAGAGGTAATGTCCGTTACCGATTCTTTCAACGTTATTTATTCTTCCACTTCTTCTTATTTAGTTGTTTCATTATGAATTAATAACATCAGTATCACTCATATACTGATATGTTATTATAAGCATTATGCAACCCTATTTCACCATCTATCCATCCTACGGAAAATGAAATCACCGTGCGTGCGTACGTACGGAATACCGTCTCCACGCCGTGGTGTAATCTATTTTCCACCACCACCTTACTTGGATGGGTATAATAGTGTAAATAATGAATATATATGATTATTGTAAAGTGATATTGATTCTGAAATAGTATAAATACACTCCAATACAATTTAACGATCATGGGAACGATATCATCGCTCGTGCGTACGTACGGAATACCGTTTCCACGATTTGATGCGACTCGTTCTACATGATTTTCATTGCATAATGATTAAATAAATGAATTGAGTGAATAAATATGATATATATTACTCTAATAACATTCTAGAAATGAGTTATCTATAACCTAAAAATAATAATACGAATTTATTCGACAAAACACGCATAAGAACAAAAAGTAATAAACACCCGAATAACAAGTAACAATGAAATATTACTGATAATAAGCTAAGAATATGACCATATATGATATCATAACAATGAGTATGATTCTGGAATAAGTAAATGACATTATTTAAATCATTATACAAGAGGTTCGGACACTTACGAAGAAAATCGGACCTAAGGTGAGGGAAATATCACAATCTCATTTTTATCTGAGATTGTTTATACTTTGGAATTTACTAGGGTGTATTTTATCATCCACATACATGTTTCCTCAATATGTAATATTATTTCCACCCAACTACAATTTACTAAATCCAATTTTACCCTTTGGTTAGTTTTTAGTAAAAGATATGAATGTAATCTTTTGTCGTTTTTCGTACGAGGTACTTTATGACGTTTCCGACAAAATTACGAGAAGAATGTTTTTTTAACATATACAGAAAGAATGGATTTTTAAAACATTATTTCCAAGAATATTCCTTTAAAAGTTTTCAAGTTAATTTTAAATCAAATTCTTTTATATTATAATTGTATGACATGTTAAGAAAGGAAAAGTGTTTTTGAAGTAGAAAGGATATTTCCCTCAAGAATGGAGTTCAAGTGTTTTATCAAAATTATTTTCCATCTAAGATAACAAAGGGTTCTGTTTCTATACCTATTATTACATTTTTTTTATTATGATGTGATGGAATTATTTTTATGAATTCCTTTATCTTATATGAATTGTTTTATGATGTCACGTTGTTTAAGAATCCCATTTTTATTACATGGGTTATGCTATGATGTATGGTTTATGATTTTGTGGCACACATAAGAATTGTATCATTATGAGATGGGTGGGACCTATATCTCCCTCTAATGAATTGGGTAAAGATTTATATCTCATGATATAGACATGGATGGAACGACAGGTTAAACTTATTCAGTGAAACAAGACTGAAACGAGGAATGAACTCGGTTCAGAAATGGACTTTGTCCACTAAGATAGTCTTGGAAATGAGTCTTGACTAATAAGAAATGATTCTATATGATTATGTGTGTATTCCACAAAGCATCATGTTTTATGTTATGATTATTGTGATTACATTTCACTACAATGATTTATCCCATGTTATGAAATTATGATCTCTTTTGCAGGGTAAGATTTCCAAATTGTTATGTTCTTATGAATATGATGTGATTGATATTTCTTTTGTTTACCCTTAATGAGCATTTTAGCTCACCCTTTTATTTGTTTTCTTTCCCCAGGTCAGGAAAAAGGTTATTCAGTAAGATATTCGAAAAGGGACTATACATATGATGAAATAAATGGGAGACAGTGTAGATGCTTTAGGAACAAGTTGTTTATGTTTCCCAGTTTCTAAAGACACTATACCTATACGGTCCTTTCATGGTTTTGTTATATGTTGTAATAATTGTACTTCAATTTTTATGTACTAACAATGTATGTAAAGTATGGGTCGTTATAGTTGGTATCAAAGGAAAGGTATAGTAAACCATTGGAAACTAGGATGTGAAAGCCTTAGAAAGAATCCTAAGGATATGTCTAAACATAAAACCCAATCTTAGTGTTTTAGAAATGGCCATGAATAACCTAGGATAAGACCTTAAGTGTGAAATTTTATTCTTGATTATGTGGTTTTCGTATTATAATTAATGTTGCTCACACTATACTTCTTGGTTTTATTCAATGGCTGGAACCTGAAGGAACCGTGTTAATGCGGAATGTGACGGGCAATGCAATGATTATCCCCCTGAGCAACCAAGCGTTATGGGATTTGGAATTCAAAATCTTGTAGCTATGCTCACACAACTTTCTCAAGTTATGAATCATGCAGGAATTCCAAACGAGAAAAAGAAGGAGCAACATTCTGTTGAATCCTTCATGAGGTAGCATCCACCTTCATTCAGCGAGTCTACTGATCCACTAGTTGCTGAACAATGGATTAGTACTATTGAAAAGATATTTTCAGTTCTTCAATTTTCTGAACATGATAAAGTCATCTTAGCAGTGTATCGTTTGGAAGGTTATGCTGATCAATGATGGAATCTTATCAAGAATATGAGGCCAAGATATGAAATTGAGTCCATGGAATGGGACGAGTTAAAGAACTTATTTTTCAATAAGTACTTCCCTTGTATTCTCCGAACAAATATGGAGAAGGAGTTTCTTCAACTAAAGCAAAAGGATGATGAATATGTTGGTACCTATGATGAAAATTTTACAAGACCTACAAGGTACGCTTCTGGTATTATTATCCAACCTGAGAGTAAGATCAATCGGTTCTTTAGTGGCTTAAAACCAAGTCTTCGAAGGGCGTTAGCCATAAGGGACTTCAATAGCTACAAGGAAATTGTTAGATGTGCTCTAAAAGTTGAGATGAATATTGGAGTAACCCATCATCATAGGGTTTGATAAGAAGAGGAAAATGGAATTCAAAGGAAAATCTAAAGAGCACACAGAAAAAAATATGAGTTTTCCCTTATGCTCATAGTGTGGAAAGAAACATGGAGGGTGTTTTCTTAAAGGGGCAATTAAATGTTTCAAATGTGGAAAGGAAGGTCATCGGGCATTTGAATGCCGCAACGATGTGAAGAAGATTTCTAGTGATGCGAACAATGAAAAGGATACACAGAGTGCACCTCCTACACTTCAATGTTACAAGTGCAAGGAAATAAGGCATTATGCCCATCAATGCCCTAATCCAAGGGTTGTTGATGATTATCAACGTCAAAAAACTCTTAAGGCTAAAGAAAAAGGAAATTCACATGCAATTTCTATCAGTGATGTGGAGTACGATAACGAAGTGGTGAAAGGTACACTTACCATCCACTCTAAAGTAGAAAATGTTTCATTTGATTATGGATCCACCCACTCCTTTATTTCTGAAGAATTTTCTAAGGGTATCACCATATTACCTCAACAATTATATTTTGAGTTAGCTGTGACAACCCCTAATGGCACAATAGTCGCATCAAAAGTTTATAATTCTTCTCCGATTGAAGTTTGTGGGAAAGTGATTCCTGAAAATCCTGTGATCCTCCCTATAGTGGAATTTGATGTGATTCTTATCATGTATTGGCTTTCTCTATATGGAGATCATATCAATTTCCTATAAAGTGAAGTCACATTTCATATTCCAGATCAATATTTTATCGTCTATCGATACAAGGATGAACATAACCTTCCAGTGGAAATTTCTTGCATCTTATGGGTCTTGATTCCACTAAATGAAGGTTATTTATTTCAAATAGTTGGTAAGAAACCCACGATTAATAATATTCCCATTTTACGGGAGTTTGATGATGTCTTTCCGGAGGAATTGTCGGGTCTTCCACCAAATCGTGAAGTTGAGTTTTCAATAGAACTCGTACCGGGTGCTTTACCTATTTCAAAGAAACCTTATAGAATGGACCCAATTGAGTTGCAGGAATTGAAGAAGAAACTCCAAGAGAATCTTGATAAGGGGTTCATACGCCCTAGTGCGTCACCTTGGGGAGCACCTGTTCTATTTGTTAAGAAGAAAGATGGATCAATGAGACTCTGCATTGATTATCGAGAACTTAACAAGATCACTATCAAGAACAAATATCCTATCCCGCACATTGATGACTTATTTTACCAACAACATGGAGCTCAATAATTTTTCAAGATTGATCTTCATTCAGGGTATCATCAATTAAGGGTCAAAAAAAGGAGGATATACCAAGACGGCTTTCCGTACAAGGTATGAACACTATGAATTTAGTGATGCCATTTGGTCTTACTAATGCCCCTTCTATCTTCATGTATCTGATGAATAGAGTCTTTAGAGACTATCTTGATCAGTTTTTGGTAGTCTTTATAGACGATATTCGTGTATATTCAAAGAGAAAGGAAGAACATTAAGATCACTTGAGAATTATATTGAAGAACCTGAGAAAGGATAAGCTTTATGACAAATTTACCAAGTGTGAATTTTGGCTTCAAGAAGTTGCATTTTTGGGTCACATAATCTCAAAAGAGGGGATATCTATGGATCCAGCAAAAACAGAGGTTATCGAAAGATGGTCGAGACCAACAACAGTAACTGAGATCCGAATTTTTCTTGGTTTGGTTGGATATTATCGACATTTTGTGAAAGATTTTTCACGATTATCTAATCCACTCACCAGGTTGACTCAGAAAGGAGTTAAGTTTGTTTGGACGGAGGAATGTGAAGAGAATTTCAAGGAGTTGAAAAGATGGTTATCCAGTGCACCTGTGCTCACACTGCCTTGTAGTGGAGAAAGGTTTGTGATCTACAGTGATGCATCCAAGAAGGGATTGTGGTGTGTTCTTATGCAAAATGATATGGTGATAGCTTGTGCCTCATGAAAGTTGAAAATACATGAGAAAAATTACCCAACTCATGATTTGGAGTTAACTGCAGTAATATTTTCATTAAAGATTTGGATGTATTATCTTTATGGAGAAAGGTGTGACATTTATACTGATCATAAAAGTTTAAAGTATATTTTCACACAAAAGGAACTGAATATGTGCCAAAGAAGATGGTTGGATCTAATTAAGGATTACGACTATTCAACTCATTACCACCTTGGGAAAGCAAACAAGGTGGAAGATGCATTAAGTCGACAAGACCATGCCAGTTTATCCGTGATGAGGATCACAAAAGATCCAATATTTATGGATTTACAAAGGATGGATCTTGGAATTGTATTGAAAGGTGAAAAATCATATCTTTATCAAATGAATGTTCAACCATCTATACATGTTAATATTAAAGAGGCACATAAAGAAGGTGTAGAGTTACAAATTAAGGTGAGAAATGTTCCTGAATTCAACCTTGATTGTGATGGGATAATAAAGTTCAGGAATCTGTTTTGTGTTCCTCCCATCCCCGAATTAAAGAAGGATCTACTGGATGAGGCTCATAGTTCTTCATTCCCTATTCATCCTGGAATCACGAAGATGTATAGGTACCTGAAAGAGTACTTCTGGTGGAATGGCATGAAAAGAGATGTTGTTGAATATGTCTCTCGATGCTTGGTTTGTCAGCAAGTTAAAGTTGAGAGAGAGAAGTCTAAGGGAATGTTAAAAACATTACCCATACCTGAATGGAAATGGGAAAACATCACTACGGACTTTGTCACAGGACTTCCTAAAACATCCAAAGGCAATAATGCTATCTGGGTCATATTTGATCGTCTTACAAAGTCTGTACACTTCATTTCTATTAGAGAGGATTTCTATATGGATCAGATTGCCAGGATATATGTAAAGGAAGTTGTAAGATGGCATAGAGTACCACTTTCTATTATATCTGATCGGGATCCGAGGTTTACCTCAAAGTTCTGGCAAAGTCTTCAGCATACTCTGGATACAGAGTTGAGTTTCAGCACTGCTTATCATCCTCAGACAGACGATCAGTCTGAGAGGACAATTCAAACTCTAGAAGATATGTTGAGAGCTTTCTCTATGGATTTCAAAGGTGGGTGGGATCAACACATACCTTTGGTGGAATTTTTTTATAATAATAGCTTTTACTCTAGTATTCAGATGGCTCCTTATGAGTCTCTCAATAGAAAGAAATGCAGGACTCCAACTTGCTGGGATGAAGTTGGGGAAAGAAAGCTATTAGGAACTGATCTTGTTAATGAGATGGAAGAAAAGGTCCGATCTGTTCAACAACACATAAGAGCAGCTCAGAGTCGACAAAAAAGATATGCAGAAAACCGAAGAAAAGACTTAGAGTTTGAAGTGGGTGATAATGTGTTCTTACAAATATTTCCTTGGAAGAGAGTAATGAGATTTGGAAAGAAGGGAAAGCCGATCCCTAGGTATATCGGTACATTCGAAATACTGGAACATGTTGGGAAGGTAGCTTACCAATTGGCGATTCCACCAAATCTCTCTCAAGTTCACGATGTGTTCCATGTATCTCTCCTGATAAAGTACATACCTGATCCTTAACATGTACTCAACTCAGAAGTTGTACCGCTGGAACAAGATCTTTATTATGAAGAACAGCCGGTAGAGATTCTCGATCACAGTGAAAAATTCATACGGAACAAGACCACTCGCTTGGTGAATGTTTTATGGAGGAACAACCAATTAGAAGAAGCTACATGGGAGGTTGAGGATATGATGAGGGAGAGGTATCCTCATCTGTTTGTTACAAGTGACGAATTTCGAGGGCGAAATTCTTTTTAAGGGGGGTAAAATGTCACACCCGAGACTTTTATAAGAAATATTTTGTTTTTATTTTACATAAATCATCAAAGAAATCTTTCATTACACACAACAGTAGCTTGGTTTTCTTTACACGCAATCGCGACCTTCCTTGATAGCTTGCGTCGTACGCAATACCGAGTTTCACTAAACAACAATATGCTATTATAATATTATTAAATCTAGCCGTTATGAATAGTAATAACAACTTTTTGAAATTTTTTAAATTTTATTTTTCAAAATGGACTTCATTTTTGGATTTGTAATATCGAAATTAGCCTAGGGTGAAATTTTGGTATTTTTCTAGAAACATTCAATTTTTGATGAATAGTGAAAACACTGGGTTACTATTTAAAAACCGAATTTTTATTTAACTAATTATTTATTTTATTTAAATATATTTTAGGTCAAAATTGATACATAATACCTATATATGTTTAATGTAATTCATTGGAGTAATTTTATATTAATTTTTGATATATAAAAATTTTATTGAACTTTTCACCGTCTTTTACCCACCTCTTAGGAGAATTGGCAAATTTATATAAAACTTAATTTTACCGCTTATGTGAGTGGAATTTCAAAAATCTGAGAGACATGGTTGATGTCAGAAAGTAAAATGTGGTTCAATAAGATGAAAATAATTTTTGGTGAATACTAACTTTTTAGTTTTATTTACCACGGTTAATAGTAAATAGGGTAATTAAGGGTAAAAATGATATTATTATTACCCTAAAACATGTCCTAATTCTATTGGATAAGTTTAATTTGACCAAAAAAAACCTTAGGAATAAAATATGACCATTTAGGCTCACTTGGATTAGATTAGGACATTTATTATTAATTTATTTAAAGAAGGGTTAAAATAGTTAAAATCAAAGTTTAATAAGTAAATAGTTTTTAATATAGGGTAATACATAAGATAAATTTGAATATAAATATTCATTAGAAATATAAAAATATTTACTACATAATGATATTTTATTTTTAATTTTTAGACATTAAATAATTTATTTTATTTATGACACAATGATAATGTAGTAATTATCTTATTAATGAAATATTGACATAATTGATGTTATAAATACCCAAATAAATGTAATTTGAGACTTTTTATGAATTAAACTAATTGTATAGGTTAATATGACATGTTAGTATTTATTTAATTATCTTTTTTAGAACTAATCATTTTTTTATGATTTTCACAAAAATCAATTACAAAAAATTGTCAAAATTGACATAAAATAATTTTTAAAACAAATATTATATTATTAATTGTTATTTTATTCATAAAAATATATGGTTCGGAAAAATGACTTAGATAGGGTTATATATATTAATAGTAAACAACTTGGGGTTATTTTATCTTTTTATAGGAAGTTTATTAACCTTATAGTGTAAGAACACAAAAAGACACGGAAAAAGTAAAATTATCAAACTTAATGTTAAATCTAAATGATATGGTTAAAATAGTAAACTAAACTTGTCAAAATTCTATTGGATGAGAGTATTTAGACACATACCAACCTTAGATTCTAAATAAATAAAATTTGAGCTATTTAAAACCGAATATGGATTTATAATAAAATAATATTTTCAGTTTTTCCAAAGGTGCCCCTCTCCTCCCTTATGAAAGGGCCCCTCCTCCCTCTCTTCTTCACACCACTTTGATCCTTCAAGCTCGTCCAACCCCTGCCAATTTCTCCTCTCCACTTCCCTAGAAACGTCCTAGAGGTCCTTTTTTCTTTAAATACCAATTTTATTGCCATAAAACGAGGTCTCAAAGAAGCGCTTCAAAGAAGAGGTAATGTCTGTTACCGATTCTTTCAACTTTATTTCTTCTTCCACTTCTTCTTCTTTAGTTGTTTAATTATTAATTAATAACATTAGTGTCTCTAATATACTGATATGTTATTATATGTATGAAACAACCGTATTTCACCATCTATCCATCCTACAGAAAACGAAATCACCACGCGTGCATACGTACGGAATACCGTCTCCACACCGTGGTGTAATCTATTTTACACCACCACCTTACTTGGATGGTTATAATGGTGTAAAGAATGCATATATATGATTATTTTGAAGTGATATTGATTCTGAAATAGTATAAATACACTCCAATACAATTCCACGATCATGGGAACGATATCATCACTCGTGCGTACGTACAGAATACCGTCTCCACGATGTGATGCGACTCGTTCTACATGATTTTCATTGAATAATGGTTACATAAATGAATTGAGTGAATAAATATGATATATATTACTCTAATAAAATTCTGGAAATGAGGTATCTATAACCTAAAAAATAAGAATAAGAATTTATTCGACAAAACACGCATAAGAACAAAAAGTAATAAACACCCGAATAACAAGTAGCAATGAAATATTACTAATAATAAGCTAATAATATGAACATATATGATATCATAACAATGTGTATGATTATGGAATAAGTCAATAACATTTTTTAAATCATTATAAAAGAGGTTTGGACACTTACGAAGCAAATTGGACCTAAGGTAAGGGAAATATCACAATCTCATTTTTATCCGATATTGTTTATACTTTGGAATTTACTGGGGTGTATTTTATCATCCACATCGATGTTTCCTCAATATGTAATATTATTTCCATCCACCTACAATTGTTTAACTCCCATTTTACCCTTCGGATAGTTTTTAGTAAATGATATGAAAGGAATCTTTTGTTGTTTTTCGTACGAGGTACTTTTTGACTTTTCTGACAAAAGTATGAGAAGAATTTTTTTTAACTTATACGGCATTAATGGATTTTAAAAACACTATTTCCAAGAATATTACTTTATAAGTTTTCATGTTTATTTCTAATCAACTTATTTTAGTTTATAATTTTATGACATGTTAAGAAATGAAAAGTGTTTTTGAAGTAGAAAGGATATTTTTCTCAAGAATGGAGTTCAAGTGTTTTATCAAAATTATTTTCCATCTAAGATAATAAATGGTTATGTTTCTATCCCTATTATTACATTGACTTGATTATGTTGTGATGGAATTATTTTTATTAATTCCTTTATCTTATATGAATTGTTTTATGATGTCACGATGTTTAAGAATCCCATTTTTATTACATGGGTTATGCTATGATGTATGGTTTATGATTTTGTGGAACACATAATAATGGTGTAATTATGAGATGGGTGGGACCTATATCTACATCCAATGAATTGGGTAAAGATTTATATCTCATGAGATAGACATGGCTGGAACGACAGGTTAAACCGGTTCAGTGAAACAGGACTGAAACGAGGAATGAACTCGGTTCAGAAATGGACTTTGTCCACTAAGATAGTCTTGGCAATGAGTCTTGACTAATATGAAATGATTCTCTATGATTATGTGTGTATGTCAAAAATCTTCATGTTTTATGTTATGATTATTGTGATTACATTTCACTACCATGATTTATCCCATGTTATGAAATTATGATCTCTTTTGCAGGGCAGGATTTCCAAATTGTTATGTTCTTATGAATATGATGTGATTGATATTTCTTTTGTTTACCGTTACAGAGCATTTGAACTCACCCTTTTGTATGTTTTCTTTACCCAGGCCAGGAAGAAGGTTATTAAGTAAGATATTACAAAAGGGACTATAGATATGATGAAATAAATGGGAGACATTGTAGACGCTTTATGAACCAGTTGTTTATGTTTAGCAGTTTCTAAAGACACTATACCTATACGGTCCTTTCATGGTTTTGTTATTTGTTGTAATAAGTGTACTTCAATTTTGAAGTACTAAAAATGTATGTAAAGTATGGGTCGTTATA
The DNA here is from genome assembly GCA_963277665.1 of Viscum album. Classification (NCBI taxonomy): domain Eukaryota; kingdom Viridiplantae; phylum Streptophyta; class Magnoliopsida; order Santalales; family Viscaceae; genus Viscum; species Viscum album. The sequence continues at coordinate 1,331,998,873 of OY728156.1, forward strand.
CATACACTAGTAAAAAATGGATGTAAGATAGACACATGTTATTGGTGGCTTACTAAGTTCATAATCATGCCCTGTATGGACCCCTTATGATGAATGATGATTTTAGGGACTTGAGTGAAATAATTGGATAAATTTTTTGGACCGAACCTTAGTGAAATGGGATTTTTTGAGGTGCACAATATGTATGAGTTTAGGGAAATTAGACCAGATAGTTCCTCTGTGTTGAGCTATATATCCTTTTTCGATTCTACGTACATACTTTTATGATTGGCCTTTGAGTAATCTTGAATGATTTTGTATGGATTTGAGGACCTGTTTGGATATTATTTGGCAATATGGGAGTGTTTTTATCTTTTTATTATTGGTGTTTATTAATCCATCCACTAAGTTAGGTCGAGTGCTTTTCAGTGAAATTATTATGACCTCTATAATCATCATTATTAATATAACCATAAGGTATAGTCTATAGAACCTCACATAATTGACCCTCACTACTAATCATAATACTTTGGAATATGGGGAGGCACTCCTAAGGCATAGTAGCCTTTCAACCTAGAACATAGGTTTAGTGGATCCCAGGTTGGGGTATTATATAATTATTATATAATGGGTGTTTAACACATATGATGGATAATATAAAATTAAATTATATATTAAAGTGAATATTAGATGAAAAATCTTACTTTGAGAATGGTGGGACCTTCAATATTAATGGAATAAATAAATAAATAAAATTATCAGAGAATATATGAAGAGAACTAAAGTTGTAATTATGGATGGATTAAATCAATTGTGACTTTGTTCATGAATCTTTATGTAACAAGAGAATCTAAATAATAAAATGAAATGATATTTAATTCTTAAGAAAATAAATATAAAAATGTGAGAATTTATTAGGTGGAAAAGAAGAAAAATTTATTTTTTCTCATTATAGAAAAATAGGATAGTTAGTACAATTTTTATTTTTCATATATTCATAATCGAATTCAATAAAATTTCAAAAGCACTATTATTTTAAATTATGGACCACCTTTGAAGTGGATAATAAATAATATAAATGAATCATTTATATGATGCAATATGAGGATAAATCATTTCAAAATATAATAATAACCAAGTATATAATTTACCCAACATGGTATGTAAGGATTTATGTTTTTCAATGACATAATATGTGATAATGTAAAACGAATAAAAAAATTTAGATGTTTAAAGTAATAAGGAAATCATCAAGCGTTTGTACATATGGAAGGATGTTTTGGGATATACCAAGAGGTGTTATATGCTTAATAAAAATAATAGAAATTATGATCCAGACCTTAGAATTAGATAACAGTATGAAGTACACATCCAATGAATTAGAAAACACTTTTTATAAACATAATAAATATTTTTTTTATTCGTGATAACTACATATAAAAAATGAATTTTTAAAATAAGAAAACATTTGGTAAATAATTTTAAAAACATTAATTATTGAAAATATTTTGATAGTCATGGTAGTATCTGTGTAGACATAGCTAAGACAGAGGGTGAATCATGTGTATAAAAGTTTTAGTAAATGATAATTCTTCATTTATTTATGACAACTTAGTCTATGGATGGCTAAGTATCAAGTGAATATTTTATCCTTTTTACAAATTACACACATCACATGTAATAAAATTAATCTACTTAAGATGATAGAAAATAATTTTATAGGGATCAACATCAATGTGGGAAACCTACCCCTTACTATGAATATGTTTTACCATGTCAAAGATTATCCACTATAAATATTATCATCAATTACATGGGATATTGTATAGAGATCATCCTATACCCACTCACCATATTTCATAGGTGATTATTTTCACTTTACTATACAAATAAACTAGCACAACATCCCACTTCACTTCATTATACAAAAAATCCCTCTTATTGTTCTCAAAACATTTAATCATTTTAAAGGTAAATAAATATTTTATAAAAATATTGAAGTAAATCAAGAAACCAAATTTTATTCCACAACCTATAATCTTAGACTTTCTCTTTATCTTCCTGAAGAAAAACCTTTCAAATATTTCTCTATTTAAATACATCTAGAAACCAAATTTATTTGAATGTAACAACTTTAGAATCTTTCTTGGTAATAAAAACACTTAAAAAATGGGGTTTTTATTCCTCACTACATACAACACCTCATAGGAATATTCCTTCTATAATTATATTCTTCTTATTTCATACACATCATACTATTCATAAAAGATCAATATCTACTCTTATTATTTTTCTTTATGTAATTTATCCTCTAATAGATTCTTCACTTTTCTTATTCTTTGATAATTAGAATGAAAACTCATAGAGGCACCCACAACTATTTCATACAACATCTATTTTTTTATTTTAATCTCCCCAATACCCAGTTGTAAATAAAACTTATATTTTTTAAAATTTTATTTTATAACTTCTATAAATGAAAATAGGTCAGTCATTACATGTAAGAAAAAATCACATTCAAAACTGCACAATATCCCTCATGATCTTCAATGTATTTTTTTAGTAATTGTCTCAAGTAAAATTACTAGAGTTCCCTTCCCTTTTTCTTTCTTCTTGTTTTTTCATCCAAGAAACATAGATATTCCTTTTAAAATAAAACAAGTCTAGAAAACTATTATTCTTAAAATATTTCACCATAAGTCATAAAAAACATTCTTTAAAAGATTAATAAAAATACAACAATAACTTCTATGATGGACCATATCAATTAATAGTGTAAAATATGACGTGATAACCAGTAAAATATATAATATCGAGTGTGTAAAATCTATAAAATACTCATCATCATTTATATTTTACCATTACACAAGAATCAAAAATTCTTTTTGATGTTTTGTATCATTAAATTACAACTTGATTATATTTATAGTTAAATCATCTTTTCATCACATATAAAAGTTTTCAAATTATATTTTTTGGAAATCCCAGGACAATAAAATAGTGATAACCACATTAATATTCATTAAGTCATGCTTGAATCATGGATAAACATAACTTCGTGATGTTTTTAACATGAATTAATACCTTTCGAATCATTTCAAATCATTTTCTCTTCAGAATATATAATTATAATAATTATCAGAATTCAGGCTGGTTGATGAACCTTAAAACTATCTATCTCAACCATACTGTGACATATTTGAACCTTACTAGAACATGTCTCAACATTACTATCAATTCTTACTAAATTAATTAATATATTCTCAACCTTATGAATACATTTTTAAACCGTATGAGGTCATGTATGACCTTATGACCTATAGTATCCTAGCCATATGGGGTGTTTGACTGAACCTTATAGGCTATGGATGTCCATCCTTGTGAGTTTTTTCTAAAATTTCTGAGAATATTATCCAAAATATAAAAATAAAATTTGTTACAGAAAATATATAACATATTCCAAGACTTATCCAAATTCATAAATTCATATGATTATGTTCTTCACTATGTTATACAATCATCAACCACAACACACCAGGAAGATTATTCAATAATTCAACTACCTTTTCTCTAAAATAATCTCAATACTTCAATCTCTACATAATATATCTTCTTATAAAACATATTCCAAAATATTTTAAATAGTGTTACAACATAACTACTTGTGTTGTCCATGAGTATTGGGTTTCCAATCATTATATATTATTTATACTATCATGGAATTTTCTCTCTAGGTATCTAGGACAGTATAAAATATATCCCATTTCTATAATAACAAATCGTTATATTTGTCACTTCATTGAGGGTATACTCAATAAATCACCCATCAATTAAACATTTTGTAATTACATTTAAAATCTTCATGATAAAAAATATAATTAATAATAAATACAACTTCAACCCTTCAAGTAATTCAATATACCCTTTTTGATTTTTTTAAAGTCCAAATTTACTCTAAAATTCAATTTCATTATTCTCCCTCTAATTGAAAATAAATGAAAATTTAAAATATTTCTTCCTCATATGGGAACCATTGGTATAAGGGCATGATTTATCTTCTCGAACTAATTATTTTAAATTTACGAAATATCTTCCCTAATTTTGTTTTCTAACTTTCATTATTCTCAATTAATTCCATGAGATAATAGTGATATCACATGAATCTTATAAATGTGACCTAATCAAATATATTATATATATACATGAGTTGATCAAATGTAAAAAAATATTGGTTTATTTATAAAAAAATCTCTCTATAAAATAATAACAATGTGATAACAATTAAGAAATATCATTTTTTGGTTATGATTCAATTTATTTCTAACAAATATTATAACCCTACAATCAAATACAGAAGAAAACACAAATTTTTAAAAGTTAATGTCAATTTTCACCACCATGTTATTTTATAATCACCCCACATTATAAAAAAATTCAATATGAATGTAAAACGTGAGTGAGAAATAAATGTCATACCATAAAACATATTTTCATCATGTTCACCCACAACAGTAAATTTAATAGAAAATAACGAATTTCTGGTACCCTGGACTTATTTAGTAGCTCCCCCTCAAGAAATAATATCAATAACTATGGTTATTTATTTCATTATAAATAGTCTCTATGAATTTGGATACTAATTTGGGTCATTGATACCAATTTATATTTTAAAAGTAATGTGTTAATAAAAGAAACACATGTACCAATTATGAATGAAGATTATATTTGAATTTATTTCCAGATTCACCGTATATTACCTACAATTAGATATTAGTAATTTTATATTTGAATAAGGTGGTATATAATCAAAACTTCAATGTGATAAACATGGTTTAGTATTACATCTCAACATAGTGACTCTCTTCCTTAAAACTATAAGGTGTTCAGAATAATTCATGCTTATTCTTCCATATTTTTCCAAATCTTTTCACCTTTGGGAAGCATGGAATTAATATTTTTCTTAGCCATATTATGAGATAGTATGTGTAATGACTTTTTTTTACTATTTTTTCAATTTAATATTTCTAAACAAATATCTATATTTTTCTTAGGAGTAAGCATTCGGTTCAGGTGTCGTAAGAACCAAAATTTAATATATTAAAATAATAATATATTTTAATGAACACCATCACATTTTTTAATTTTATTCCCTATAGATCTGGACATCATATGGGATATCCTTGAAAATGATTATTTAGAATATAAAGGGTTCACCCTAGGAATTATATAATTTTGGTTGGAATCATATAATTCATCGAAGGAAAGTGGTGGTGGGTGCATTATGTTAAATAAATTATTTTTTTAATTTAATTAATGGAAAAAAAACATAATCCCCATATATAAAAATTAAATTATCTAAATTCTCTAGGTTTAGTTAGATAAACCTATAATATCAAAGAGTAGTATGAGATATTCATTGGGGTTGACGACTCAAGAATGTGGATTGAAAATGAACAGTCAAGGGGATTTGTGAAAAGAATAAAGAATACAGCGGTATTATCGTCATCATTGCTAGTTGAAATTACCTTCACCAATGATAAATTATTTCCAGATATAGGCCTCTTTATTTTTTTTATTTCCACACTTTGATTTAATTTACAAACATTGATTACATATCATCTCATCTCATTTCATTTGATTTTCAATCTTTATATGAGCCCAATTTTTTTCGATTTTCTTTCACTTTATTATTTATAATTGATTCACCTATATTTCATAACCTATGTATTTCTTTTATTATCATTGGATAGGATTATATCAGACAGTAATGATTTTTACTTCATTCTTATGGGTTTTCCACCACCTTTATCCATGTTCTTTTTCATTAGTCCATGCTTTTGGAGATTAGACATTGTTAGGATAGAATCAAGAATGATAAAACCCATAGAAGAGATATGGATGCTTGATTCACATAGGTACTAGTGTTTTGGTGATGTAATTAGATATATTTGTTGATATGGGTGATAGATTCATGGATCGGGTCCCCGAATAGTGATAGGAGGTGCGACAATTATCTTTGGGTAAATAGAATCTAGTTTTCTATACACTAGAGGTCAATAAATGATGAATGATGTGGAATTACTTTTATTTTCTAGGACTCATACAAGTCAAATGTTAATGTAAGTGATGTGAATGTAATATCAATAATTTTCATGAATAAATTATTTAATGATTATGAATAACACAACGACATGCCGTGTATCCTAGAGGAACACATGTTGTGTATCACAGGTTTTCATTGTACCAAGGATCTCAGATCAAGTTAAATATCACTTATCATATGTTCAGTTGTACATGTTGTGTGACCCTGCCAGGAGAACCATTCAATTTTCTAGTAGCACAATCCCATTCCCATGAGAGAGAAAACATTATGTGTCCCCCTAGGGACACATCATTTGGAGAAATAGGGATAATAGAGCCATGTACAACAAGAACATGCTTAAGACATTGGGTAAACATACATGCTGTGTCCTCTTGGGACACACCATGTAGATACACATGGATGGATAAGCCATATCTAGGGGAGGACAAGCCTAGGTGTCTATGAAAAGTCATACACTATTTGACCCAATGTACACACCATGCACTTTCTCTGTAATATTATACATTGGTTATATCCTTATTCAAAACTCATATTTGGGTTTACGAGTAGACTATACTAAGTAGTTTTCCACACGGGACATCATGGGATTCCTTATTTTGGAATTAGTGGTACAACATGATGTGATATAAGTAGATAATGTTTTTATACAATGCTTAGTTGGTGGTATTATTCGAGTATTATCATCAGAGTGTTTATGGGGTCGGTAGTCCCCTATGTCTCAAGGTGGTAGGTCCTGAATAACTATTATACAGGTAGGGATTAAACACTATACCTTACATAAGGAATACATCCTATATCTATAGAGTGGTCCTCTCCATCTTTGAGATCACGAATTTAGTGGGTCCTCTTTCGGATTAGTGCTACCTCAGTTTTAGAATATAGTGGAATGGTGCAGGTATTTTATATTTTTTCATAAGTGGATACACATGATTTTTTTATTGGATATAATTCTCCCTAAACATTCGAGTATATTGGGTTAGTTCCAGCCCTCCATACTTATTCTGGTGAGGTTCCACATGATGTTTGGAATTATAAATGGGACATTTAGAGGTAATTTCAAACTCATCATAATTCATAGAAAACTATGGAGATAGAGATTCCCCTTCTCTCTTACGATTAGTTTAATTTGGGAATTTATAATGTTGGGTGTCTCGACCCTCGTACATTAAGGACTAAGAAGATTGTCTAATTCTATTTCATGTTTCATAGTTTTTTAGGTATCATACTATTTATGTATACACTCACCCCTATATGGTATATTCCCTCACATGTTTTGTATTATGTGGGTGATAGAAATATCATAAATCACTTTCACGGACTCAATGTTGGAGGATCATAGTAGTAATTGAGGTGTTGACGACATTTTATGGTTATCCTTGATAATTTTTCTTCAATCTATCTTCATTTTCCCCCTTTTCTAGAATTTATTATGTTGGAATTCATTTCTTTTTGGGAAATAGTATCCCACTTTGTTTCTTTTTTATTACATTATTTCACTAAATTGTATTTTATAGAGGTTATTTCCAGCATTGATTACACTGTAGATGTTCTAATACTTTATTATATCAGTTTACTATTTCATAGAGATGATTGTGTGCGTGCATACATTTGATTTAGGCTGAGGACTTCTATTTCTATGACATTACTACATGACACATGTCACTAGACCCTAGCTTATAATAGGTTATACTAGGGTATCTCTCTTAGCCCACTAATGGGCTAGGTTGGCACCTGGTTGATTGGATCATGATAGAGTGGTACCAAAGGAGTTTTTTCCTTGGGTTAGTGTTTGAATTTGGACATGTTGTGTGGATTTGTTTGGGAACATAAGTTCATGATGTTGGAGCACCTCAAGATTGGATCTTAGACTAGGGAACCCAATGTTTGTGTGGTAGAAATCATATATATACAACAATACTCCAAGTACCTACTTGTCGACATTGTATACAAAGACATTGGTTGCAGGGAAACCAATTATACATGCATCATATAGGATTGGGACTTTTTTAATTTCATGTCATTCTTGAGTAATCTCCCTAGATATTATCATTTGAATATCCTATGTTTTTTAACTTTCTAGTTTCTTCTATAATGATAGCCATCTATGATACTGATACATGGTCATGAAGATAACTGGTCAAGTGATGAATCCATAGTTCATGGACCTATCTTGGAGGTGCTTCTTTTAATAAATCATAGTAATGTTCTTCCACCCAGTGGGTAACACATGGATCCACATATAGTTATCTTGAAAGAAGATCATATTAATTTTGGGTAGAAAATAGCAGCCATAGTTTAAGACGATAATGCACGTAGGATTGTCAAATTAAAAAAGTTTTAGTGATATAGAACACTTAGGTTTCACAGTGATCTATACCCTCAGACAACAAAGGTTAGGATAAAGTCTTTGGTATGATTTTTCCCAATTGTTCAGACCCCACCTGACCAGAAAATTTTTCATGAAACCAGACATTCCTATGGGTTTGTAGGGAACTAGTGGGGTCAAATCACTCAGACGCATAATGAGATGATTATCTCAAGATTAGGCTTTTAAAGTTATTCCATGATGAATTTAACCATTGAAATTACACTATGTAATGATTCATTATCTACTTATATTGTACCAGGGTGATATGTCAGTTGTTGAAAACTCTTCTAGGTTCTCAAAACATACAAACTACTCAATCTATCTATGGTTATAATCATTACATTTGGCCACAAAAGGTTGATTGGGGACTTTTTATGGACATCTATTCTAGGATGACCTTCTTATGGATTCCCAATTATTCAAGAGTTATGGAGTGGTCCATGATTACCGAGGACATTTTTATAGAGGTACCCCAAGAATTAAGAGCTAGTAGTGGACATTCAAGGGATGGGTAGTATGTAGTGACTAAAATTAGATAGCAATAGGGGTCTTTGAGCATGAGGCAAACTCATTATTAGAAATAGAAATGTGGATATGTGTAACATGGTTCATATAGGGTTTCCAGTAAAACATGAGAGGGGTGACACTATTATTGTGATGAGTGAGGTCACGTGGTGCACAATTTCCTGACTTGTCAATTTATGTATAGTGTTCATGTAGTTTATTGACCACTGATACATTATAAAGGTCATGAAAAAGGATATCCTAGATATGGTCAGGCTGGCCCCCAAGAAGGTGGTGATGATAGAATAGCAGGTGGTGCTCAAGAGAGAGTATATTTTGGTAGAAGAAGATGGTATGATCTACTTACACCACCACCACCACCAAGTGTTCCATGCCAATCTCATAGGGATAGTGGTAGAGGGCATGTAAAGTTACATGTTATGAAGGTATATGATCAGGCTATTCATGAGATTATTTGAGGTATAATTTTCATTTTCTTTACTTTAAATCATGTAATTTTAGACCCATGCCTGAGTCATTACATCATATTCGTAACCCTCATGTAAGAACTAGAGATTATGAAAGGCTATTTGTCCCATCACCTAAGAAAATATGTTCACGTAGGTAGAAACACTTCAACACTTCCCATTCTCTAGCAATTTAGGTTTTCAATCAATGGATATAATTTATCATGGGAGCTCCCGGTCATCATGATGAAACCTTATGATGTCATTATGGGAATGAAATTGTTTTCCCCTATATATTACTTGATATAATATAATCTATATAGAGTTTTATGGCTTCACATAAATAGTATGAAACTCTCCACCAAGAATGAGAAATATATTATGGCTTAGAGAGTGGGGATTGTGAGAAGGAATCTACCACTTATGACCCATCTATTTAAATGTTTATCCTAGGGTGAAATGATTTCTTCAGGATTTTGGATTCTAGAAGTAGTGGATTATTATATGTACCTTTTTGTAATGATGTTTCAAGAAATACAAAAAGTTGGATATTGATTTCTAAATTAAAAATAATCCATACACTGTAGTGATATTTTTCATGACATATCATTTTACATTTACTGATCTCTGAGAGATGAGGGTGTAGTTAGAATACTATTGAGATAAAGGTTGTCCCAAAAACAACATGTCTACAAGGTCGACTCAAATGTTTTACTTATAAAATGTGGATGGGAACTTGAGTATTTTTACTAATTACTATCAACTATACAAGGTGGAGATCAAGAAAAGCACCCCATACTAAGGATTGAATATGTTTTTGAATAATTTAATAGTGTGAGTTTTGTTTCAAAGATTGATATCAGCTCTGACTACAATCAGGTGAGGGTTAACAAGGTTGATATTCTGAAAATGGTGTTCTTATATATCTACAAGCACTATGATTTCTTTATGATTTTTTTTTGAGTTTGAAAAATTCCCCCACTGTATTCATGAATCTTATGAAACAAATCATCTCTCCATGTTTGGATTGATTCATAGTCATCTTTATCGATGAAATTATTATTTAATCTGTGTATGTTTATAACTAGAAAGTCCATTTAAGAATTTTTCTAGGCATACTTATGGAACATCAAATATATGGAAAGATATCTAAAATTCATTTTTGGATCCATGAGGATTTCATTCATGGTTTTGTAATCTATGAGCATCATGTATCTATGAATCATACAATGTTTTACGTATTACTTTATTTGGGTAAACCTAATAGTGTGTTATAGGTGTGGAGTTCTATTTATTTGGTAAGGTAAAATCATAGGATCATGATATACTTTTGTTGGATTGCATCTCCTTTGACTGCCTTGATGTAGAAATGGTTTTTTTGAGACTATGAAGTTTCAATGATACTTCTAAGAGATGAGGTAGAGGATGACTAATGATCCTATTTTGAGTCTACCGAATGTCTGGATCAAATATGTGGTGTTTATAATTCCTCTATATCTTGGGTAAAATTCTTTTAATTTCAAATACTGGTAGTGATTTTTTATGAGTAGAGGTAGTTGAGACCCCTTGAGAAAAGGTACATGACCCATGACTTGGATTTTACAGTGGTGTTCTTCACCTTGTATGTATAAAGGAATTATATTCTAGGAGAGAATTTCATAATTTATATAAAACACCAGAGTCTAGAAAATATCTTAACCATAAGATATCTCAACCTAATATAGAGTCATTGATTTTAATTCTTGAAGGACTACAATTTATAGAAACTTTACACTATTGGAATGGGAGACATAGTGGCCAATTACCTTATAAAGAAATCCATTTCATGATTGATGGAGGTTGTTTTAGGGTTGTCAACCTAATTGCAGAAAAACCTAGTGGAGAATAGGGGTGAAATATAAATTTAGTTGATCGTAGTGATTACACAACATTATTAGAATGTAAGAGAACCTCTATTGGTATATTTCTATTATGATGTTTTATGTGAGTATATATCCTTAGGATATAAAATATATGTATTTTTAGATGAATGGAGTACATCATCATTTTTTAGGGATGAATGTTCTACTACATTTGAATAAGGAGGTGTTGAGTGAGTTTCATACCTCCCTCTTTGATGTATAACTAGGTTTGGAAATATTTAACATAGTCCTTTAGGGATAGTTTTAGTGGTCTGGAATAAGGAAGAGTGTTGCTGAGTATCTCTCTCAATGCCTCATCTGTCAGCCAGAAAAGGCTATGTATTAGGTCCCAATAGGTTTGAATCATCCTCTTGAGATAAAATAATGGAATTAGGATTCCGAATCGATGGATTTCATAATGGGGAATCCATGGATAGTGAGAGGCCATGAAAATAACTAGGATATTATTGACCAAATCATAATGTCATAATAATTTATTATCATCATGAAGAAGAGTTTGGTTGAGTGTTTCGGGTGGTTGTATGTACATGAGATTTTCTAGATCCATGGGCTACCGATGATGATCATCTATGATTATGATGTTTGATTTATCTAATGGATTTTGAGGGGATTCTGGAGGATTTTTATACCATATTATAAATGATCACAATGTTTCAACACAAAACAGATAGATAGTCTAAGTAGACTATCAAGCTTTTGGAGGACATATTGAGAGGCAATGTGTAAAACATTATCTAATGTACGGAGGATCACATGTTTCTGGTGTATATTTTCCTATAATAATAGTTATAACTCCCCTATTATTATGGAACCTTTTAGGGAACTATACTGAATACACTCAAGGCCACCCCTGTGATGGACTGAGATTGGTGAGACATCTCTTGTTTACCTAAAACTACTGCAAAAAATGACACATAAGGTTCATATTATCTTTGAATGTAAGAGTATGTATCATATTTGATAGATATCTTATGCAGACTGACATCACAGACCTTTGTATTTTTAATAGGGAGACCATGTTTTTATGAGACTTTCATTATGATGAGGGTTTCCTAGATTTGTTTGTGAAGAAAGATATCCATGGGGCTAATCAGGACATTTCAGATCCAATGGATGATTGTAAAGGTTTCTTTCCACTTAGAATTACCCATGATATTATAACAAGTGCATGAAATATTCCATGTGTCACAACTAGGGAGATACGTGCATGACCTGATGCATGTTATTGAATATGGATCGCTAGAAATAAAGGAAGGGTCCAACTTCTTAGAGTATCTAGTGCTGATCGATGGCCTACTGGGGAAGATCCTATATGGATGGAATATTCTTATGTTAAGAGTGAATTGGAATTATGAGACCATTTAAGAGAGTTCCTAGGAGCATGAGATCTAGATTAAGGCTCAGTACCCACTCCTTTTTGTTTATCTTGTTCTTTTCATGGAAAAAATACTCGATGAAAGGGAGAATGTATTAACTTTTATTTATATGGGTTGATAGGTTGAATATATCTAAATATATGTCCAGATTATATACTCAAAATAAGCAATTTTTTTGGGGTCATTGGACCCCAAAATTAGAATATTAAAATTTTAATATATATTAAATAATTCAAATAAGTATTTCATTAATAAATCATTTTCCCATAGATGAGGACTTCGAATGGGAAATATGAGATCGTGGTCGCTTCTGGAATGCGGGGATCGCCCAAGATAGGACATAAAGTTAGTTGGTGTACAATGTTTTATTAATGAAAGATGTTGGCAGGTGAATTATGTGAATTTTATAAATTTTTTATTTAAATTTATAAATTCCCTAAAACCCTAATCCTTTCTCTAGTTTTAGTTTCATAACCCTATGAAATCAGAGAGTAGGAGGAGGATATGTCTATCAGAGTTGATAGATTGGGAATGTGGATCAACAAATAATAGTCAAGAAGATTCATAATACAAATTATGAATGTAATAGGATATTCATCATATTAACTATTAGATACATTATTAAGCAATTATAACCCAATTCTTGATATTTGGATATTTATTTATTGGATTTCTTCCCTTTGATTTAACTTCTATGCATAGATTTCATATCCACATACATTAGTGATTTACAATCTTCTCATGAGCCTAGTTATATTTGGTTTTCTTTAAGATGCTTATTTATGTTTACTTCACATTTATTTCATGATTTTGGTATCTTCAATTTATGTTCTTTTCATGGGATATCATCATCCAACGATGATTTTCACTTTATTCTTCTGAATTTACCATCACTGTTCTTTAAATTATTTATCATTAGGTCATATGGTTGGTGATTTGATATTTTCAGCCCAAATTATAGTTTTTTCAAACCATCAGAAACATGTAAGAAAAATAATGACTTATGTATAGGTGAATTTTTATATAGAATGATAGAAAGTTTTAGATACAAGTGATCGATTCATGGATCGGGACCTCAAATGGTGATAAGAGGCATGACAATTACTAGAGTGACCATAATAAAAATCATGTTTTCCATCCAAAAATAGTTGGGAAATGGTGATATGAGGGGGATTTGTTTGATTTTATCTGATTCAAGTGAGTTAAATGGGCTAACAAAAATCACGAATGGAGGACCTTGCTTCTGTTTGAAGATAAGCTTCATTGTCACTGAAAAATCTGACTATATACCATGTATCCTATAAGAACACATTTCTTATATCATGGGATCTCAAAACATAATAGTTTTATAAAATAATAAATATCACACTCCATGTTCTTATTCCCACAACCTATGTGACGCTACACAAGTAGCCAAACTATGTGACATTGGCACACACCCCAGACCCTGTGTGAGAAAATACACTATAACCCCTAGTGACATGCCATGTGGTGGAAAATAGATAACCTAGTTGTGTATCATGATCGCACACCTAACAACCCCAGTGAACATACACATCATGTCCCCCAAGGGATATTCGATGTAGATCCACATAGATGGTCAAGCTGTGTATAAGAGATGACACACCCATATGTCATGGTGAAGTTGCAAGTCATGTTAACTTATATATATGTCATATACCATTTCTGTAAAGTTATACCATAAAAATCACCTACCTAAAGATGTGTATTTATGACCATGATTATAATATACTGAGTATTTTTCCACTTGGGATGTTATCATGCCTTAGTTTTGGCATTACAGGTATACCACGAGGTGGTATATTTGGGAAACATATTTTTGTGATGTTTAATCGGTGGTAGTATTATGGTGTGATAATCAGAGTGTTATTAGAGTTGGTACTCTCCTATATCTCTAGATGTTGGGTCCCTAATAACTTTTATATTGGTAGATATGGAACTCCTCACATTAAATAGGGTGAATAACCTATATCTCTTGAGTTTTACTCACCAAATTTTTGCTCAAGAAGTGACAGGGTCATTTTTTAGAGTAGTGCTCCCCCAATTATGGAATGCAGTGGCGACATGAAGGTCCTCCATACTAATTATTGAGAGGATATACATGATTATTGGGTAGGATATAGTTCTCCGATGAATGTGGGGTGCAACGGTGTGGTTGAAGACCTCCACATTGATACTTTTGATGTTGTACATAGTGTTTAACATTATAGATGGGACCTTCAGAGATATAGGTAGACTAATAATCATTCATAAGTGACTCTGAATATGAATTTCCCATTTTTCTCTTCACTTGGGGTTCTTATAAGAATTTTGGATGTTCAGTTTCTCTACCCTCATTCTTTATGGGTTGTGTTGAGTGTCTTGTTCTATTTCTTGTATCATAGATTTCGAGGCATCCCAATGGGTATATATTTACTCAACCCTATATGGGATATGGTTGCACATATTGTGTCTTATGTAGATGATAGTAAAATATGTTTTCATTTCAATGGACTCATTATTAGGGGATCATAGCAGTATTGGAAGTGAAGACCATTTTCAGTGGTTAGCCACAAAGATTTTAAGGCGGGATCCCCTTAATTATCCACTTTCCCCATGGTTTTCATATTGGGACCTCATTTCAAGTTGGATGTGTGTTTTTCCCCTTTATATCAATGGTATTACCTTATTTAACTATGATGTATTTTATAGAGGTTGTTTCAAGCATTGAATACACTCAAGATATTCCATCATTTTATTATATATCTTTATTGTTTCATGCAGATGGATGTGTTCATATTTATATGTACATTTGGATAAGGCCTCCCATTTTAGGGGTATGTATAATCAGTGATTTCTTAAGCCCCATTCCTATTAGAGGTCGTCTTGGGGTGTCACCCTCACTTCACTACCAACCGAGGCAAGACCTTGGTGGGGTGGGTCATGACAAGATAACCATCTTCACTTGATCTATTAGAGCACTTTTATTGCAACTCTTTCCATTTTTTAGCCTCCCCCAACCAATCTGGCCATATGGTTAAGAACAATGTTGGAACATGCATAATATTAATTTTTTTATTATTCTATTTAGGAGAATTCAATTTAACGCTTGTTGTTATTGGTTACTTTCCCTCAGATTTTTAAAATTATTATTATTATAAAAACCATTTCTTCAACATTATAGAACAATTCCCAACTTGTTTAAACCACACACACACATCCTCTCTAGTATTTTTGTAACCTTTTTTTTAAACCACCTATAGAATTTATATTTTTGTAAATTTACATAATAATATAAACCTATTAAACTATCTATTTCAGGATTTTACTCCCATTTTGGATCTATATTTATACCATGTAAATTAATATTTTTAGGATTTTTTCAATGGTATATAGTGTTTCCTTTTTCCACAATATAATAACCACCGCTTTGGATTTAAATCCACAATAGTACTCTTATTTTAATTCATAGGTGTAGTTCGTACAACACTCTACTTCATTTATTTCATTACTCAGCATAATTTATTTTTTCTCTCAAATAATTTTCTAACAATTATTGTATTCACTAATTAAGGGAATAAGAGTTATTTTCTTGGTTGGAAACAACACTCTTTATAATAGTGTTCCTCTTTGCTGAAAAAATCACATAAGATATATGGGAATTAAAATCTATTTTCTATTAATAGTTTATTATTTCTTTGTAAAAACTAGTTTATTCCAATTTTTTTAACTTAATCAATGCCCCCCATTTTTTCATGAATTATTTGATATTCATATATTAACATATTTTACAAACAATCAATGGACTTCTTTCTAACCCTTTGGTATCACCAACAATGTTCTATAAAACACTTCATTTTACCTGAATATATAGTCTGACCAAATTGGTTTACATACTATTTATGGACCATCACACCACCTTTATAGGATCTATTTTGGGAGAGATTATTCTTTGAGAAGGCTAAATTAAATCGTGATGATGTTGTTAATTTTTTTTAGCATTTCTCTCCTACAAAATTAATAAATTTTAAGAGTTACGTTCCACGCTAGTCATCAAAAAATAGTTGTGACAAATTTAATGAAAAATTGAGCTGTCATAATCTCTATTCTAGTTGAGGTTGATCATAATATTATTACCAATTATTATTTACACCATTATGGGTCTTATTTTAAGTAAAAACCATTTTTCAAACTTGTTTCACTACATTATTCTTTTCAACAATTTGGAGACACCCTGATTCTCTAGATTATAGATGTATCATTGTTACATCTAACTCAAAAAATTTAAAAATGTATTTATTATTCCCAATAAAATAGATTTTAATACATGTAAAAATTCATTTTAATCTTTATAATTTTATCCAATTATTTTACCTTTATCTAGTAGAAAGTTTTCAAGGTATCTCACTATAATTTATTTAATTTTCATCTATGATTATTTGAACTTAATTGACACATTATAATGATTATGAAATGCATATATTTTCAATTTAATAAAATAAATAACTACATTATTCATAAATATAAATCATTGAAATTATATATTGACTAAATAAACTCTTTCATTACAAAGTGTGATAAATTCATCCTTAGCTGCAACTATCTTTGTGAAGGTGATACATTTACTAAACTTATTTCCCAATTATTTTTCAGTTAAATTAGAATCAAACTCTTTGTAAAAATTCTCATTATGAAGTCCGTTGATATGTGAAAATATATTCATTAAAAATTATATGGTAAAATTCATCAAATAATCTGAAACTTCATAATAAAAATCACATAATGTTGTATCATACAAATTTACTTCATATGGAGAGCTTGACTCACAAGGGGAATCATAATAATTATAATAATAAATATATTTACAACCCTAATAATATTAATGTAGTTAAAATAGACCATTCCACTAATCAATCCGTTATAATTTATACTTTAGAGTCACGATGTAGTGATTTTATAAGTAATCATACCCCATTTGGAAAAAAACCTTATAATATAATGGAGTTTAATTTAGATTTATGGATAACATTTTAATCTCCCCCTCCCCCAATGTGGGAATATTGATTTTTGGTAATATATAGTGGAATTATTTGGGTCAATTAACATCACTTGGAAGTAGAAATGTCAATTTAGTCCCATGTTATAAATTAAAAAGTGCACTAGGAAACCATGGTTTCAACAACCCCCTCCCTCAACATCACCCAAGTGGTTTTAATATAATGTTGTTTAATGTTACCTTATGTAGATATGTATTAAATTCCACCAAATCAATCCATGATACTTTATTTATTAGAAAAAACACATATTTTTTCCCAAGGAATCCCACCACATATACAAAAGTCCTTGTGACTATTGGGTGGTTTCCTTTAGAATTGTTAATGGAATATGAAACCACTCCTTGACCCATATGGGATTAAGTATATTTGTTTATATGATTATTTTCATTCAAGAATATTCATAATTCTGGGAAGTAAAAAAATATTTTTTAGTACTTTGTCATAAACTACATAGAGTTCTAGGAAACCTTATGTCCAATATAGTTTATCAAGAAATTATTAGAAAAAATTTATTCAAGTGGTTTTCCAAATTCAAAATGGATCCTTACTTCCCCAAAAATAAGGTAACACTATTTGATATGTGTTATAGATATAAAAAAACTATAAATAAAATTATAAATATTTAATCAAGAATATATAATTTTTTCTAGGTAACTACGCAGATGTACTGGAAGAAGGAATTTTTTTAGATACTCTCCCAATATTAAAGAGTAAAAATTACTCAACCAAGGGATAAATAGTGTTACTGAATGTCATGGTTTGAAATTAAAATAATAGTTAACAAATAATAGTATATTATAACAATATTCAATGGACTATGGTTTCAAAATAATGATTATAAATATTCAAAACCTAATTATAGTGTTCATAAGGGAGATTCTAAGAATGAATTTGATGATTGTGTGGTTGTTTATGAAATTTAATCAGTAATATGATCTATAAAACATATGAAAATCTTAAATCTTTATGATTAAATAAAACTTCATATATATTAGATCTCAATCAAATAGAATATATATTGACCATTGACATACCAATAAGGGCCATTAAATTTTGTAGAGATGGAATTATGAATATGGGGTCATGGGGATGAATGAAAAACATTCCCAAAATAAAATATAATCATAGATGTGATATAGATAAAAGAAAAATGGAAAAAATGTGATTGGTATAAAATGTGTTAAAAAAATAAACTTAATGAAGAAGGAAAATTGTTAATTAGAAAAGTGCAACTTATTTATAAAGTTTATTACAAATTATATGGTACTATTAAATAAATGTATTTTTATCAATAGTATAACGTGAGGATTTTTTTTATATTTCGGGTGGAAATTTAATGAAAATGTTAAATCTGTTAGAAATAAATGAATAAAAATAATCTAAATGTGTTTCTCAAATATTTTTAATATGTTAAACAGTTTGATAGATATCAACTTTATATATACTACAATAAAGAGTGACAATGTAGGAAGGTACTCCATAAGTTTAAAAACACTTTCTGAGATAGTATATGATGCTTGGAATGCCCTTAATAAATTTGGATTTTAAATAGTTATAGTAAAAAGGACATATATATAGGTATTATAGGAGGTAATATTTTTAATAATAATCAATTTCGATTATATTATCAATAGAGAAATTAAATATAATCCATATTAATATTTTCCAAAATTGATGTGATCCAATTTTTAAATGACCATGATTAGATATAATACATATTTTATTTTATTGAAATTTAATAAAAGAGAAGTATTTATATATATATATATATATCTCAAACTTATATTCTAATGATCTGTTACAAAAAGTTTACATGAAATATATAAATATTATTTCAATTCCTGCCATTATTTGAATAAAATTATGAAAGGGTGGATAAAAAATCGAATGTATAACTCCATCAAATAGAGATTATGTTTTTATTTAATTTGTTTTAAATTTTATATTATTTATATAAAATGTAAGGATTCATGTATTCAGAGTGATTCAACGTAAGAACATGCAATAAACCACATTGTTTCATGTTAAGAAAATCAGGAGAAATATAATGTTTTGTACCTATCTTTTTAAACGAAAATGGGAATTTCTCTAGTAAGTGGATCTCATAAAAAACATTTCTTACACCAATAGTTATGAAATATTGTATTTAACTTATTACAACAATTTAGGGTAATTTCAAACCATTCATTATTTTGTTGAATATATAATATTTACTTAATTTAATATTAATTATTCTCATATGTATGAACTATGATATCACATTAATTGAGTCAAATATTGACATTATGACTCAGTGGTTAGGATGGGCAATTTTACCTAAAAAAGGTGTAATCTCATATTAGTCTCCATGTTTGAGGCCAAACCCTTTTTCATTTTTTTCTTTCCTTTTTTCTTTTCATTTGTTTTTTATTCTTTTTCATATCCTTCTTTTCACATAATTGTGTATGCTGATAAGGGAACCTTCGATATGTGTCATTCTTGTGTGATAGAGAGGGAGGGGAAGGGGGAGATGAGGTAATCATTGAGGAACTCATCTTGGTCTTTATCAAGATATAGTTTCTATAGTGGTTGGATCTAGGATTGATGTTTCAGAGTTTTATACCCTAAAGTTGGACACTCATTATGTTTTTCACTAAACGCCCTATAAAATATATCTTTGATGTTTAATTTATTTTTGATATGAAAGGAAAAATTTTATGAATTTTGGGAAACTATTTGTTATAGGGGGCACTCTAGAGGTTTTTTGTCGGTAAAACCTAATCAAATAGTGTGTGGTTTTATAACTCACACCTTGTGATATTTGTTTTTTGAATTGGTTATAAGATAAGGGATATATGATGTGTGTGTTTGGGAAATTCATTATTGATCCAATTAGGATGCACAAGGATATATGTCCAAATACCCCTTGTGGGGGGAACATTGCTATGTATGGTACATGACAAGATCCTGTATACGATACATGGCTAGAAGTCATATAGAATACTTGGATAGAGGGTATGATGGGTACATGACAAGGTACTCCATTATTAGTGCACTCTATGTATGGACAGTTCAGGTCACATGCTTGGAGAATTTCATACCAGGTTAGGATGGCGTGCATGGCTATTTAAGGATGTATAGGTTATATATCATGTATATGTGGTTTATACAGTAGAATTACACCTTTTAGTTGTTTCACTGGTGTGGTCACCTCATAGGAAACTTTTTACTTGTAAGCTTTCCATTTTGTGTGCTTTTCCATAGAAAAAATGATGGATGATACCTTGGGGAATATATATAAATAACATTACATTGTTTATATATTACATAATCTCCAAAGAATAATCAAAATATATCATTGAAAAACACACATGAGGACTTTAAAAGTTAAATGACTTTAAAGATTAGTTATATAATCCAAAAATTTAATAAGAGATCTTAAAAATATTCCAAAAATATCATCTCACATTTAAAATATCTTCGACAAACCCTACTTAAAACCTTTCTTTATAACCGTTGGAATGAAAATTGAAGAAAGGGTGAGCCATGATTCTCATTATGGGACATAAGAGATGACAACAAATTATATTTATCAAGAATAAGATAAGAATATAGTCTTGGTAACATGATCATAAATTTTAATAATAATACCCAATAAATAAAATATATTTAATCATGAATCATGACATATGGTTTTGTCAACAAAAATAAAAAATGAATAAGAGATTTGAATCATCATTAATAAATAATTATATACGAGATCATATCATAAGAACAATTCATATGTTTGTATCATACACATAATCATAGAAATAATTTCATTAGTCAAGGATCACAACCAATGCTTTCATAGTGTATTGGGTCACTCCCCATTCCATCATAACCTTATTCAAGGTTCACTCTCTATACTATCATAGAGGATAGATTCCCTCACTAAATCATATTCAATACCCATTCATGTTCATATTATCTCATGAGATATACATATTACACAATGAATTGGGGTTTATATAACTTTTGTGCTATCCGTTGTGAAATTAAAACCATATACATGTCCAATAAGATAAAAAATTATTAACCATATTATCATATCCTAACCAAGGTAAATGAAATGAGTTACATATATAGTTCATCACCTCATCATTCCAAAACCCATGGAAAGTAAAATGGTTTCATAAATATCTCATAATCATAATCATAATCCATCATGAAAATTAAAAAATAGGGTATCATTGTAACATAGACCTAATTAATCAAAATTAACATCCAATTATGTTATAATATATATATATAATTTCATTAAAAGATAACTGGAATATTTCTCGATGACAAAACCATATTTATTTTGATATCAATTATTTAAAATTTAATGATATGAAAAATATCAAGGGAAATATTTTATTTTAAATGACCCACAGAAACATATAAATTAATCTTCAAAACATTGAGTGATCAAGATGTAATATAATTCTATTCATGCTATAGTTATTAAAACAAAGATAGTGTTTACACCATCATTAAAAAGAATTTTTTTCACAAAAAAATGAAGGTCCTTTTTTTATAGTAAAAAAATGATAAACAATGTTTTAATCAATAATTTTTGAAAATTATAAACATTCCTGAAAACAAATGAAATAGAATATTAACATAGCATAAAATAGATTCCTAAAAAAATCAAAATTAAAGCTATTTTTTCATAAAAAAGATTTTCAAGATATTTTTAACTACCAAAGTGAGGAAAATTAAAATATTACATGAAAATTTAGAGAATAATCCAAGTTGAGAAAGAATTAAATTAGTTTTTTAGAAAATTATCATTTAATTTAATCAATGTAAATTCAATCATAAAAAATTAAAATTAAAATTTGATTGAAACATAAATCCATAACCACTTTTGAAACTTTTGAATTGTAAAACCCATGAATGAATAAATTAAAATGAAAAATTAAATTTAATTAAAATAAAGGAAAAAATTATATAACATATCAAATTATTATTATGTAAACCACATAAAATAATATAGGCGTGTAACATAAAATATGTCTCAAAGGTGAAAATTTTAGATGATAAACTAGTACCACATTGGTATTCTCCAAATAAAAACCACATAAAAGTGATAATATTAATTTAATTTTTAAATATAACAAATTAAAATGGGAGGAATCATAAAATACATAAATGTTAATTATATATACAACATGAAATAAATAAGTTGTTAATATTAAAAATGTCTTACATAAGTAAAAGTTAGATGATACACTCTTACCCAAAGTCCAACATATATCCTAAAAACTCTAGGCTCACGTATAATAAATTTAAATTTATTATAACTCAATAAAATTACCATTGAAATTCTTATAATATAATAAATGATCAATTTATAATATTTCAACACCCATTTATTTATAGTTTTATATTAACATTGTTATTTTTGGGTGTTAATTACTTCATTTCCCTTAAAAGCTTCAGTTTGGAAATTTAGTTCCATGCACTTTAATCTGGGTTATATCATCTATCAAATATTAATCCTAAAATAAGTAACATATTTATTCATAATACACCCTTTTATAATTTTTTATATAAATTAGTGATGAAAAATTAATTACATCACTTCATCGAGTTGATAGTCTATACGTACATATGAGTGATGATTCCACATTTTTATGGTTCAAACAAAAGAAATTTAAATAAAAATTCAACTTTATAGAACTGGTATTATATCATAAATATCATATATATTAATTAAATCATTCTTTATTACCATCTATGTAAAATAAAAACAAAAAATGGATCACATTTCTTTATGAGGTGGTAGTCCACACATACTCATGATCATCATTATCGTTCTCTAATTGATTAAAAGATAATATTATATATAATATATTGAAATTATAGAATAATAATTTATAGTTCATAGGAGAATAAAATGGAAAGATTAGTGGGGGGGAGGAAGGTGAATTTTCCATTAAAAATTAAAGGGAAATAATCCAATTTTATAAATGTACTTATCAAGGAGTAAAGAAAATAAAAATGTTTAAATATAATAATAAAAAATAAATGTTTAAAAGAATAAAAATATAATTAAATATAATAATAATAATGGATGAATAAAATGAAAAGGTATTAAATTAAATTATTTAAAAAAATTAGATTTCAATATTAAAAAATGATAAAGAGATTATGTGTTATTTGTTGGTGTAAGAAATTTAATAAGAGAATTATTGAAAGTGATACATTATTAAAATTATTTAAATTAAATAAATGTTATATTTTTTAAGTATGTTCATAAATATATCTTGATGTTACCCATATGTCCACTGCCTCAATATCTTGAGGATTTAATGTATTATTCCATTAGAAGTTTTTGTACAAAAATACCAAAATATCCTCATTCATTTTAGGTTGTTGAATGAAAAAAGAAACAGAAGATATTATCTCTTTAAATGAAAACTATAAACCATAAAAGATTAAAAAATTTACATTTTAAAGGAAATTCATAGAAATCCATGGCCAATTAAATTAATGGTCATAAACACCGTATTCTGAAGAACTAGGAACTGAGGTTATTTCTTAGAATAAATCTATTTGATGATTTATATTAATTCTCATAAATAATATGACAAAAACCAGGGTAGATTAATAATTATATAAGAGACTAATTGGATATTACAATTTTTATCACACAATAGTCGGAGAAAGATTATTTAGAATAAAACAGCACATTGAGTGAAAATAAGAAATCTGAGCATGTTGGAAGATAATCATATGTGTCAATGTAGATTTACAAACCACCCAAATACACTATTTATAGGATCCAATTAATTTATGTATATTCTATAATCAATAAGAGATCATTAAGTCATGATTTTCCTTGTTTAATGATTTTTTACCACACTAAATGTCATTCTTATATTACCCTACTCAATGACAACATATAAAATATTTATTTTTCATATAATTTTCCCCCTTATAATTTCAAAAAAAATAATAATTCAAACATTTAAAAAATAAAAAATTAAAATAGAAAAAATTTATATTGGTGTTATTAAAATAAGTTACATGATAAAATTTATTAAAACTTTTCATTGAATAATTTTATTTGAATATGGAAATTTAAATTTTTTTTTCAGAATTGAAAGTTCAAATTTTAATTTTAAATAAGGTTTCAATAATAAAATTCTACATTAAATATTGATTCATAAAATTTAAATTAAAAAATTTAATTCAAATAATAAATACTATAAATTGTTAATAACAAAACCAAAATCTATTATATACTCATAAGACTATGTTAGGTCTAATATTAGAGATTATAAAAGATAATTTTAGGCTTTATTGTAGTTGAAATATATTTAGTTATTTTTTTATCTTCCCAAAATCACAAAACCATACCAATATAAATTTTTTAGCACAATATATATTTTAAAACATAAAGAAAAATTTATATGGAAATAACAATATGAAAAATTTGATGAATATTTGAATCAAAATTCAAACATACCAATGACTAATTTAACCTTATATTTATCCAAATCAAATGTAGATATTTTTTTTTATTTTCATTGCAATCTGAATAATTCAATTTCAAATTTTGTATCTCAAGTTCTTTCTACGAAATAAAAAAAATAAATTAAAAAACTAGTGCATAATTTTTTTAAAAAAACATGCACATAAAATTAAATAACTATTTTATATAAAAAAAATAAAAAAAAATTAATTAAAAAAATTTATCAATAATATTTTCCTCCAATATAAAATTTAATAATTTATTTTTCAAAAATCAATAAAACAATGATTTTATAATTATCAACACATAAATAAAATAAACTAATAATGAATAACTCTAAAAATATCATTGTTTTTGATAATTAGAAAACAAAAATAAAATTTTAAAAATGTTTATTATATATTGGAATTATTAAAAAATAATGAAATTTTAAAATAATTCATTTCCTGATGAAATAAATAAGAGTTAACAATGATTTAAAATTCATCCCATAAAAAATTATATCATATTAATAAATTCTTCAAAAAACCTGATTTCCAAAAAGAGATAAATCTACTATAAAAAAGCTCTTCATTTGAAAATAATATAATGTGAGAGAATTAAATTAATACAAATAGTTTAAAAGATAACCCCTTAATTTATGCTTCAATTATATCATATTAAACTCCTTAACCTGTAGAAAAAAATTACTATTATATCCAAGATAACATTTTTTAGGATTCAAAGAGAGTATCAAAACCATACATTAATAATTGTAAGAAAATATCATGTGAATAAACCATGCATGTCTTTCGAGAGTGTTAACAAATTTAAAGTAAGGTGTCATATTTTATTATTAAACAAACAATAAACTTCTTAACCACTTAGACCATTAAATTTAGGAATCCTTGTGAATATAAATAAAAAACCTCATACTAAATATTATATAAGATTTGATAAAAAACTCCTTAAAAATAGATACATTTGAAAACAGTGAGACTTTCAACATGTATCTTTATTAAAAAAATATTATAAAATTATTTATAAAGATTTATAAATAAATATTTGAATATAAATTAAAAGAATAACTTTAAAAATGAATTTAAAACATTTGAAAATAAATTAAAAATATTTAAATATAAATTAAAAATATTTGAATATAAATAAAAAAATAAATTTTAAAGTAAATTTTAATAAAAAAATTTAAATTAAATTGAAAAATAAATGTAAAAAAATTTAAAAAAAATTAAAAATAAATTTAAGAATCTTTTAGAAAATAAACATGGAATTAAAAAATAATAGCAAAACCCATTTAAAATGAAATTTAAAAAGAAAAAAAGAAAAAAGAAGATAAATGTCAAAATAAATATCAAAATAAATTTAAAAATTAATATTAAAAAAATTAATAAAAGAAAATAAATATAAAAAAATATATTGAATTTTAAAAATTATTCCATGAGAAAAACATTTAAAATAGGTGTTTGAAAAGCTAAATATTTTTAAGACCGCTCATGATAAAAATAAACTGTAAAAAATTAAAACATTATTGGTTGAAAGTGAGAGGATATAATATGGATTATTAAAACTAGTTCCCATATATAAAATAGTTAAATCATAAAACATTTAATACAATTCATGGATTTTATTTCTGATCTCAACTCCATGGATTTGTTCTTTTAATAATAAAAACTTTAGAGTTGTATCATCCATTTTGTTTCCATTTCTATTTAGACACCAAATGATAATTCAACATAGTTAAGAGACATCCCCCAATAATATACCAATTAAGAGTGAATTTTCGTACACATAGTTAAAGTCCAACAATGTGAGCTAATAAGCATTTTTATGGATAAACAATTTTAGGTCCACTAACAATTGATAAATAGGATTTTGGAACCCATTTTTTCGAATCAGAATTTATTTTATAAAATTAAAGATAAAGATAAATGTTTATTTTTATTCCATATCCTTAATTTTTAAAATTTCATTCATAAACTCGATGACTAACATTCATATAGTAAATAAATAATTTATTTTTGAGAAATTATTTCTATAAAAGTTGTATTTTGACAAACCAAACCCATAACAATTCTTAAAATGGATTTGGGATCCAAACATCATATTTAAATATTCATTCCCTTGAGTGAAATGATAAATATAATTTTTAAAATCTCAAATTTTAAATTCTAAATTTTTAATATTTAGTTGTTCATTTAATTTAAAAATAAAATGCACATTTTCTTTAAAATTTTTATTTATTTTGAAAAAAAATGATTTTGTTTAATTTTATGATATTTTAATTATAGAATAAAATAAAAAAATTAATCTCAATTTTATCATTTAGAAAATACTCATAATTTATAGAAATCGTAGTAGAAGTATAATAGTAAGAAGATTAATGAGAAAGAGAATGAAAAATTTCCAAAATAACATCAATTTAGTCCTTTACTTGTTCCATGAGACATAATGAGATTTACTTGAATGATTAATATATTTAAATAGAGTTCTTTATTGAACTCCGGTTTGATACTTATAAAAATCACATACCTTTATCATTATCTCTTACCCCTCTTATTATATTTTGTCGAGTGGATCTATTCTTTTCCTTTTACTTGTACAATAACTTGGTAAATTGGGAATTGTATTGACCCATCCTCAAAGAGCCTATAGCCAATGTATTCTATCAATTAAATATTCACGATTACAAGGAATCAAATTCTAAAGGACTAAAGAGTTTAGTCATCTTGGTAAACCAGATATATTCATGAAAAATACTATAATAACTGTGTAATTTTTTCTTTCAAAATAACTTATTGGATAACAAATTATTACATCTAACCTATCCTTGTATATCATTCTTACTTCTTTTATTCTTTTCGAAAGGTAACATAAAAGGATGAGACTAATTTCTATGTAAGGTTAAAGTATAGAGGATGAAATAATGAATCAATGAGAATAATAATTTTGGCATGATAAATAACTGAACATAGATACAATTTAATCATAAAATAGTGAATGACGTTTATAAACAATATGGAAAGGTTATAACTAGAAAGAAGTTCTATTAAAATAACTAGATAAGGAAAAATATATATCTCTTGGTAAGAAACTGAAACACGTGTGATTTAATAAATGAACTGAAAATTAAATATACACATAGATACATCGATTCAAAATCTCATGAATGAATAATAACTCAAAACAAATGATATAAATGCTTAAGTTTTGGGTTTCATGTTTCCATGGTACATAGAACCACTACCCTCAATACCTAATCATAATATAGTTTAAATAATTTCATGTGTATAATTCTATATATTCTACTTCGAAACAATCTCTAAGGGTTTTTTTACAACTAATATCATCCCATGAGACTACCTATGCATCAAGTGGATTATATTAACTAGTCCTCAACTCATAGGGAATTCGTGAAATGGTCCCCAACACATTTCATTCATGTCCTAATAATTTTTTATAAACAATATTCTTTATCAAATATCCACATTGAATAGAAGATATAGATTTATCAAAATTTCCCCAAATAAAAAAAATAACATTAAAAGTGAACACCATATGAAAAAATGGTTTATAGTTCTAGAAATAATCATATCCATAAAAAATGATGTGTATACATAGAATAATTTCAATATAAAATGATCATAGAAAAAGTGAATATTTCAAGGGGAATAAAATGAAACAAGAAAGTGAATTCGAATACTATCTCTAGATAAATAACTCATAGTCCATTCAGTGGATGATTAAGGATGGTATCAATACAACATATCCCAAGTGTAATTAAATAAAATGTTTTTCCATTGATGAATAGAAATACAATAAAAATATCTTTTAAAAAATTATTGAATAGAATATCCTTTTGTTTTGAAAATTATTTTGAAAAACAATTCTTGTAAAATCTCTTTAGAAAACATTTTCATTAAAATTTATGCCTTTAACCATGCAATATAATATTTGAATAAATAAATAAGGGTAAATCTGTAATGTCGTACGAAGTAAAAATAACATTACTTTTTCATGATAATATGTAAGAAAACTTATCGTTCAAAGTACGATAAGAATATTCACTTGAAAATATGGGTATAATAAAAGAAGTTTAATTTTCTTAATAAATAATTTGGAAATATTTCAAAAAACGTTTTTTAATAAAACGTGTTTTTCAGAAGAAATTATTTTTCTGACTAAAGATTTAAAGGAATTAGGGTTTTCTTAAAATCATTTTCTAAAACATTTTGAGTACAAATGAGTGGGAAAATGGTACTAATATTTGAAAAAGGTCATGAATAACCAAAGTTGAGGAAAATATAATGTTTTATTGAATAATATTCATATAATTTCCTTGAATGGAAATACCTTTTAAAATTCCATAAAAATTATTCTAGAGGAAAATAATCTTTAAACATTCCAAAGTTTCCCATACAAATTTGAAATTTTTTTAATCATAAGACTAATGAAGGAATAAAATTAAAATAATATTTTAAATTTGATTAATATAAAAGGATTAGTTATATAATATATCATGATGGGAAGTATATACAACACAGAAAATATGTATGTGTAGAAAATGACATTTCTCTCACATATGTAAAAATTCAGATGAAAATCCCTTACCTTACGACCGATTTTTCTCATATATCTTCATATTACTGAATAAAAATATTATATTAATTATATTTCTTGATTTATAATGATTTTATTTATTATAAAAAATTTTATTTTATTTATTAAAATGTTTTATACAACTAATTAATCAATTAAGTTTACATCAGGTGTTTAAACCCAATTTGGTTTATGTGTCATAAATAAATATTGTAGGTCAACTTTGCTCAAAGGGGTCATTATATAACATATCTAGAATAATAGTAATGTAATAAATATTATATTCATACATAAATTATGATTTTAAAACCAATCATTAAATATTGTTATAAAAAATGTTCCAACGTTACAATCATTGAGACGGTAGACGGTACGTACACATGAGTAATGTTAACATTTTTCAATGATTATTATGGAATGATGATAAGTTACACTATATAATTCATAAATGATAAATATATCATAAAAAATGTTATTTAATCATATATAATTATATATATTATTATTATGATCTAAAAGGAATCACATAGCATCGAGGAGGTGGTAGTCCACACGTCTGTGACGATGTTATCAGTTTTTAGTGTGTGAAATGGTAATAATGAAAATGATATATATTATATTTACAGAATGTTAATTATGTAATTAATATAATATATATGTATTCTATTTTATATAATTTTATTTAAAAAAATCTCTATAAATTTCATGTATCGTGTGATCGAATCACAACACTTTTAGGAGGCAGTAGTCTACACTTCCACAAACAATGTTATCGTATTTACACAAAATATAAAGTATAAGGGTATGTGTTATAATAAAGTTAAATGTGAATAAGAAAATAATAATTATCATATATATAATATAAAATTATCATGTCCATCATTATTCCCAACCATTAAAGGTGGTAAAGACAAAAAAGAACAACTTTGTTTCGTGATCCAGGAATTCACTATACACATAAACGGTATGTTCATTTCCCATTAGATGGTTGTGTGTGTTATTTTAGGTCTAAAACATAACATAAAAAATCCTATTATATTGAGGATATAATTTTTTTTATTTAATCCAATAATAATAAGATTTAATGGGGTTAAGAGAGGAAATATAACTAAATAGCATGAGGAAAGATGTTACCTATTATTTGGGATACTCCTTTTGGTTTGCAACACATGGCTTCCATGGATAGATTTCTTTCCAATGGTTGGATTCATGTATTAGGTGATGGATTTTTAGGATCTATTTTGGGCCAATATATTTCAATGGGGAGTGGCTATAGATATGTGAGAATGTGGGATAAGAGGAGGCCATTTTATAGTGGAGGAGTGACACTCGTGTAAATTTTTGAAAAGAGAATCCACCCTCATTATTTCCATTGAAAGTGGATCGAATAATAGTAAAAATTCCCGAAAAGGGATGATAGGGTCTAAATTTGGCCATAAAATATATTTTAGAATATATTTCATGGTCATTTAATCCCTTAAGGTTAAGGTTTGGTCCTTTATTAAGCTAAATTTCATCTTAGGCATTGCAATTAATTTCATTTACTTTTACTAATATTTGTGGTAAAAAAAACTATGTTTAACTAATTAGGAATTATATATTAGTTTTATTCCAAATATGTAACCAATTTTTCTAAATTCTAGTGATGTAAGTGAAAATCATTAATTTAAATTTAATCTCATGGAGTGGATGAGAAAGAGGGGTTTTTAAGTAAAAAATTTAAAAGTTGGCTATAATTTTATATTCAATTTGAGAGTTTAATTATTACAATGATCCAAAATGGAATTAATTGATAAAAATATAATATAATATATATTTGAAAACAATTAAAAATATAAATAACCATTATAGATAAATTATTTGAAAAATTTGTTTTGAATTAAAATCCAGTATTTTTCCTAATTCATTAAAAAATGAAACATCACAGAAAAATACCAAAAATTCACGCTAAACTAATTTTTGTTCTAATATTTCAAATATTAATCTTTTTTTACATATAATATTTTAAAATTCCAATCAATTGGATATATAATATCCTCCCCATTAAAAGGTGGTAAAAGTTCCTTAATAAAAATATAGTATTTTACATGTAAAATTTGGTTTGTTGTTATATTATGTCTATAAAATCTATGGGTTGAATATCAATAATATTTGATTCAATAATATATATATATAAATATATATTACAATAATATAGCTCAATAATTATAATTAATTTTATTTATTAGGATAAACCATCTTTGTGACCATGATAATATTTATCTATAAAAGTATTCCCTTTATATTCATTTGGTTTCATAATCATTTCCAATTAAGTTGTAACCAATGAATTAGTTTTATATTTCTGTAAACCATGTATTTCAATAAGATAGTTAATACTCTTTATAACCACTAATATGACAATTAGGATATGTATTATTATATAAAATAATAATAATATAAATGTAAATTGTTTGTTTGGTGAAAATCATTCTTGAATGTGCCATAAGATGTTAAAGAAAGTATTTATTCATTGTTACACAAGATTAATCAGTATTACATGCATTGAAATAGATATCATAGATTTATTATATCAAAAATATTTAATATATTATAAAGTATCATGATATTATATTTCCTTACATGCTTGGTGCTTCATGTGATGCATGTTGTTGAATATCATGTTCCTCCTTTATAATTTCAATCGGTTAAATTCTCCCCAACTTAATTGTATTGCATCATCAAAATTTAAACTCAATCTTTGTGATAGATTAATTGATAGTTACTATGTTTGAATTCTCATTTCATGAGATAGTTTAGAAAGAAATCCTCTAGAATAGAGATAATGGGATATAGAAAGATCACCAGGAATGACATATAACTTGGTCTCTATGTAGAAGAACATTATTGGAAATTAGACATATGTACTTGGAGGAAAATCATAAATATTTATTTGGAGTGATTGAGGTCATCAATCAAAAACAAGTGAATAATCTAGGGAAAGTTAAGGGCCTCAAATCCATAAATATGAGATGATTTATAAGGCCATAAGTAAAACAGAAATTAAGGTATTTGAAGAACAATTAACCTCATTTTGCACATTTTGAGAAATTCCTTTACTATATAAGAATATGGGGAAATATAATTATATAATTTTTTTTATTTTAATATGAAAAATTCAAAACATAGTGCTTTGATTAAATTATTATCCATCCCTTAGTTCAATGATGTGGTATCAAAAAATTAACATTGATCAATGATGAACTAAATTATGCATTTAAAGGATAATAAGGCCCAAAAGAAGGAAAATTATATACATTTGTGTCTAACTATTCTCCAAATATAATACGGTTAAGACATTAATATCTAAAACAGAAAAATTACATTACTTTTTTTTATTATTAATATTTATTAATCAAATTGTTCAATTAAAAAAATGACATATTACACATGACATTAAGTAGGTTAGTGGTTCGATTTAAACCCTTATCATGCTTCAGTCATGGCTTTAATACCTATGACCTTTATAAATTGATTAATTTTCTTCTGACATGTATGTTTTCCTCTTAAAAAATCAAATTAATATAATTTACAAAATAAATATAATATACATCCTTGAAATAATTTTAATCACTATATAGGCTTATAACTAAGCTTTTCAATCTTACAACAATACATAGATATTTCATCCATTTATTTCTACATAGTTTATTCCTTTGTTTAATTTTTAACCATGGACAGTAATTGTCATTAATTATTAAAATCCATAATATTGGGTTGTAAATAAAATGTGAATTATCCTAATCCTAACCCTTGAGACTATCAAACTAGGTGCACAGTAAGACCCATTTCCATTTAACATGTTACGCTGAGTCAGGCCCATCACACATTGTTAATTTTTCTACCCCATAGTACATTTTTTTCTGAACTATGCCCACTTGAAATATATATACAGAAATTTATACCTAGAAATACAAACATAATCTCTACCATACCGGGACATTTGTATGTTCTTCAATACATATCATCAAATTCTAACTCATGGCTAGGTTTTGTATTCTATGTTTTTTTAAACCATGCTCTCAAGGTTGCTACTAAACATACTTTAATACCAATCGTAGCGATCTAGCCCCAGAGATCCCGGACCTGGCCTCTACTATCAAATATATAACCATTCTTTCAAGGAATCAAATCCTCAATGACTAAAGAATTTAGTAATCTTGGTAAAACAGATATATACATGAGAAAATAATACTCAAAGTATAAAATAATTTTTTTTATTTCAAAATAACTTCGAGGATAATAACATAAATTTATCTAGAATATCCTCACATATTTTTGTTACTTACTAAATTTATGGGGAACGGAAGAATAATAAGGGTGACCTTAAATGCATAGTAAGGTAAAAGTACAAAAGAACCAATAATAAATCAACGATAATAGTAATTATGGCATGGTAAATAACTGAACATGCATACCATATAATCAAAAAATTGATAAGAAAGTTCATAAACAATATAGAAAGGAAGTAACTAGAAATACATACTATTAAAATAACTAGATAGGGATAAATAAATATGGAAATGTAAGAAACTGAAACAAATTAAATTTAATAAACACACTTATAATAAAATGTATCCATAGATATGTCTATACAAAGTGTCATAGAATAAAAATAACTGAATCTAAATTAGTGAAATTCTTAATTGATAGACGCCATGTTTTTTAGGTAAATGTAATGATTACCATCAAGACCTAATCTTAGGGTAGTTTAAACTATTCCATTGGTAAACACCCATATATTATTCATGGAATGAAACTCGAAGGGTTTTTCACCAACTAATTTAATCTCACTAGACTACTAATGCATTGAGGGGATTACATTAACTAGTCCCTAATAAATATATAATTGCCTAAACGGTCTATACCTCTTGCCTTTAATGTACATATAATTCCTCAAAAACAATATTCTTATCAAATATACGTATTGAATAGATGGTACACATTTATCAATATTTCCCCAAATAACCATTTAAATTTGAAAGTGAACACTATATGAAAAATGGTATATGGTTCAGGAAATAATCATATCTATAAAAATTATATGGATAATTAAAGTAAATTAAATGAAAAATGATTATATGAAATTGAATATCTCAAGGGGACTAAAAGTAATCAAGGATATGAATTTGAATAATATCCTTGGACAAATCAATCTGAAAAATTAATCATATACCATCCATCGAAATATTAATGATGATATCAATAAAACATATCATATGTTTAATAAAACAAAAGTTTGTTGTCTTTGATGAATAGAAATATAGAAAATGATATTTTAAAAAATTATTGAGGAAAATATCCATTTTCATTGAAAAACCATTTATTTGAAATCACTTTTGAAAAAAATTTATTTAAAAATTAACCTTTAAAAAATGAATATTAAGCTTTAATGAAATAATTTCGGGTAAATCTATACATGTTGTATGACGTAAAAATAAAATTCTTTTTGTATAGTAAAGTTTTGAAAAATGAATTCGTTAGAAAGTGACAGAAAGTTTCCTTAAAAAAAGGTAAAATAAAAAAAGGTAAAAATATATTTAATAAATAAATTTGAAAAAGATAAATAAATATTGAAAACATTTTTATAAAACATTTTTTATAAAATAAAACCAGATCTCGGATTAATGAGAGATATAAAGTTGGATTTTCTTTAAAAAACAATCGTAAATAATTTTGAGTACCAAAGATTGGGAAAATGGTACTAATAATTGAAAAATGTCAAGAATAAACATAGGATAGGGGAATTTAAGGATTTATGGAACAATGGTCATATAATTTACTTTAATGTGAATACCATTGAAAGGTAATTAAAATTATAGTTGGAGAAAATTATCTTTAAACATTTAGTAGTGTCCCATACCACTTTGAAACAATTAAAATCATAATGATCATGAAGGAATAAAATTAAATGAAATTTTAAAAAACATTAATATGAAATGATTAATGATGTAATATATCAAAAGTTTTAGTATATATACCAAAAAAAT
The DNA here is from genome assembly GCA_963277665.1 of Viscum album. Taxonomy (NCBI): domain Eukaryota; kingdom Viridiplantae; phylum Streptophyta; class Magnoliopsida; order Santalales; family Viscaceae; genus Viscum; species Viscum album. The sequence goes on from OY728156.1 coordinate 1,332,034,757, forward strand.
AATTAAGTGGGGGGAAATTACATTAATCTCACGAATGTTAAAAGTGTTATGCAAATCCCTTATCTTGCATCAGATTTATCTTATGTGTCTTTATATTCCTAAATAAAAAACTTAAGATTATTATTCACAATTTTGGGAACCTTTTTCATGTATATCATAACAATGTTTCTCTTATTAAATTGTTGTATACAACAACCTAATCTATTATGTTTATGTCAAGTGTTTCGACCAAATTTAGTTTATGTGTCAAAAAACTTTTATAGGTCAACTATGGTCAAAGGGTTCATTATATAACATCTAAAAAATAATAATCATGGAATAATTATTAAATTCATACATATATTATACTTTTTAAAAAAATTATTAAATATATTTGTTAGAAATGAACCAACGTTACTGTCATTGAGACAGTATAATCTTTGTACGCATGGGTAATGTTCCAATATTTTGATGATCATTTTGGAAAGAAAGTATGTAACACTATATCCTACTAGAATGATAATTGTATCATCAATACCATTTTATTTAATAATATATACTTATATATAGAATTATTTTTATGTTAAAGGATTCAAATCATGTCGAGGAGGTGGTAGTCAACATGTTCATGACCGATGTTTTCACTTTTTAGTGTGTGAAAGGGTAATAAAGAAAATGATATATATTATATTAATAGAAAGGTAATTATTTAGAGAATATCATATATAATTTTTATTTGTTACATATTTTTAATTGAAACAATCCATTACACATTCTCTGTATCTTGTGATTGGATCACATCGCTTTTAGGAGGTTCTAGCCCACACTTCCACAAACAATGTTATATTATTTACAAAAAATTTAAAGTATAATGGTGTTTGTAATAAAATTGTAGAATAAGAATATATAAATAATAAGTATCATATATATCATATATAAACATAATTTTCATCATAAATACAAACTATGAATGGTGGTATATTTAAAATGAACAACATTGTTTCATGAGGCGATATGTCGCCGTACACATAAACTGTAAGCTCGTATCCCATTAGATGGATATGGGTGTTATTTTAGGTATAAAAATTAACATAAAAACTACTATTACATTTAAGATAATTTTTTTGTTATTTAATCATGGATTTAGGTGAGTTGAGTGGGTGAATAAAGAAAATGAAACTAGAGATCTTGAGGAATGATGTTGCATATTCATTGGGTAACTCCTTTCAGTATGAACCAAAGGGATTACATGGATGGATTTTATCCCTTGTTAAGGATTATAGGTTGAGGGGAAGGATTTTAAGGTTCTATTTTGGAAGATATTGGTCGATATTAAGTGTCTTGTGATGTGTGAGGAAGTGAGAGAAGGGAAGGCCTTTTATATTAGAGCAGGAATGGTACTCTTGAAAATTTTGGAAAAGAGGATTCCGACCACATTTTTTACACAAAAAGTAGATCCAATAAGGATCCAAATATTATAAAACGTATTATAGGTTCAAATTAAGGAAAAAATATTGATTTTTGGAAAACTTTTAGGTTATTTTCTTCCTTATGTTTAAGGTTTAGTCCCTAATTAAGCTTAATTTCACCTTAATCACTATAATTAATTTTAACAATTTTAACTAATATTTTTTTTCAAATACTAAGTTATGACTAATAGATATTATAATTTATTCTTAATATAAATATGGAATCCATTTTTCAAATTCCAACAACAGAATTTGCAGAAATTAATTTAAATTTAATCCTATAGACAGGATGACAAAGAGGGTTTTTAATGTAAAAAAGTTCAAAAAATCTATTTGTTTTTATATTAAATTTCAATATTAAATTTATTATAATGAACCAAATTAGATTAATTAATCAAAAATTAATCTTAATAAAATTTAAAACCTGTTAAAAATTTAATTTATCCTTAATAATAAATTATATGAAAATGATGCATTGAATTAAAATTCAATGTTTTTCATTATTCATTAAAAATGACACTTCACAAAAAATTCCAAAAAAGCACCATAGCCAAATTTTTCTGTTAAATTTTCAAATATTAATTTTATTTTTACATATATGATTTATAAAAATTCTAAAAATTTGATTTAATAAAGGATCGCTATTAAAAGGCGGTAAAAGTGCCTTAATAAAAATATAGTATTTTTGTGTAAAATCATGTTTATTCTTATCTTATGTCTATAGAATCTATTGGATGAATATAAAAAAAATTAATTGAATATAATATAATATATATATATATATATTACATTAATATGAATCGCTAATTAAAATTATTTATATTTATTAGTGTAAACCATCACTGTGATCATAAGAATGTTTTTCTATAAAATACCCCTTTATATTCAATTGGTTTTTAAATTAATTTCCAATTAAGTTATAACCAATGAATTATTTTATATCTGTTTAAATAATAAATTTTTCAAAAGTTAGTTGTTATTATTTATAACCACTAAACTAGTGCCTAGGCTATTTCTTATTATATTAAATAATAATAATTTAATAATATTTTATTCTTTTAGTAAAACTCAATCTTGCGTGTGGTGTAAGCTATCGAAGAAATTATTTATTGTTTTTAACATAAGATAAATCATTATTGTGTGTTTTTTAAGTTGTTTAATAGATTTAACTTATCTAAAATACAAAATATATTATAAATTATTATGATATTATATTCCCTTACTCGCTTGGTGTTTTGGGTAACACATGTTATTGAATACAATGGTCCCACTTTAGAATTTTAAGGCTTTAAATTATCCCCACAATAATTAAATTGCGTCCTTTAATTTTAAACTCAATATTGGTGATAGATTGTTTGATATTTATACTTTTTTAAATACCACATCCTTTTAAGGGTTCATAATTAATAATTTAGAATAGAGAAAATTTAAAGTACAAAGGTCGCATGAAATAACATATAAATTGGTATCTATATATGAGAGCATTAGTAGAATGTAGAGATACATACTTATAAGAAATTTTTAAATATTTATAGGATATGATTTATGTCATCAATCATAAAAAGTGAATGATATATTGAAACTTTAGTGCCTCAAATCTAAAAATCTGCACTGATTTAGAAGACCATTGGTTCAAAAAAAAGGTATTAGGGAAGAAAATTAATATCCTTTTACTCATGTTGATAAATTTTTATACTACAAAAAAAATATTGGGGAATTTACTTACATGATAATTTTTTAATTAATATGAACAAATTTATATTTTGGTTGTGCTTTGATCAAACTCTAATTCATCCTTCACATTAGGAAATAGGAATCCAAATACTATCTTTGATTCGAGAAGTGATAAAATAAAAATTTAATTGATCGTAAGGCCCATAAGAATGAAAATTATTTACAATTGGTCTCCAACTATTCTGCAAATCCAGTATAGTTCATACATTAATATTTATTCCTAGAAAGTGACACTATTGGTTCATTATTAATATTTATTCAACATATTGTTAAACTAAAAACAATGAAATGTTAACCAGGACATGGTGTAGGTCATTGGTTGGTGTTAATACCCTATCAAACTTTTTTCATGGGTTAATTACTCATGACCTTTCCAAACATTATTGTGTGTAACCCTACATATGGTTTGTTCTTTTCTAAAACCATATAATTATAATTTCCAGAATAAATATGATGAACACCACTGAAATATGTTTATTAACTAAACAGATTTTTAACTAGGGTTTTCAATACAAACTCAATTCATAAACACTTAATACACTTATCTACATATAGGTCGTTCATTGTTCTATGTTTTAAGCTAGATCATTGATTTTTATTATCTATAAAAATCCTTCATAATGGTTTGTATTGAAAATGTCAATTATCTTAAGCATATCGCCCAAGTGTGTCAAACTATGTGAAAATTATGTCTCGTTGTCACGTACCAAGTTATTCAAGGACAGGCCAGATGCACCTTGTCAGAGTTGTTACCCCTATGTACATCTATACCTGAACAATGTTCAGCTGTAGTTTCCACACAAGTATGTATTTACAATAATACCCACATAATATCTACCATACCATAAATTTTGGATGCTCTTCAATACTTTCCCTCAAATTATACATTAGGGTTATTTTTTCTAATCTATTTTTTCTTAAATCTAGTTCCCATGGTTGTTACTAAACTTACATTGATACCAACTGTAGCGATAAAGCCCTAGAGAGCCCGGAGCCAATGTTAGTTATCAATTACATTAGCATGATTACAAGGAATAAAATCTCGAAGGACTTAATAGTTTAATATTATTGGTAAACCAAATACATACATGAGATAAGAATACTCTAATTACAACATAAATGTTTTTTTAAATAACTTCATGGATAAGAACATTATTCCATATAGTAGATCCTTGCATATATTTATTACTTATTGGATTATTGGGGAAAGGAAAAATAATAAGGGTGAGATTAAATTCTTAGTAAGGGTAAATTAAAATACAAGAAATAATGAATTATTGAGAACAATAATTATTGAATGGTAAATAACTAAACACACATACCATGTAATCAACAAATGGATAAGAAAGTACATAAACAATATAGAAAGGTAATAACTAGAAAAACATCCCATTAAAATAACTATATATGGAAAATAAATATGGAATGTTAAGAAACTAATAAAATTCCATTTAATCATTTAACATAAATCAAAATTTACCTATAGATATATTGATGGAAAATCTCATGGATGAATAGTATCTAATGCTAAATTAGGGAAATGCTTAATTATTGGACCTGATGTTTCCTAGACACATGGAACCATTACCGTGTAGACCTAATATCAAGATAGTATAAAATATTATGTGTAAATAAACCCATCTATTTTACATGGAATCAAACATTAAAGGGTGTTCACAATCTAATTATGTCTCGTGAGACTACTGATGCATCAAGGGAATTACATTAATCAGTCCCCAACACAAGTCTTTAATGTCATAATCATTCCTTACAGACAATATTCCTTATTTTATATTCATATTGGATATAAGATATATATTTATATATACTTCTCTAAATAATCACATAACTATCAAAATAACACTACATGAAAAAAAGAAATATGGATTGGTCAATAACCATATCCATGAAAAATGATAAGGATACTCAGGAGAAAATCATTTTCAATTGGTCATAGGAAATCAATTATTTGAAGGGTACTAAAAGGAATCATGGAAGTGAATGTGAATACAATCATTGGACAAACCAATCATAGACCATGAAAATGAATATTAAGGATGGTATCAATGCAATATATCCCAAGTTGAAGAAAATAATGGGTTATTATCGTTGATAAATAGAAATACCATAAAAATATATTTAAATAAATCCTGGGGGAATATATCATTTTGTTTTGAAAAGATTTTAATATTATTTTTTGAAAATAACTTTGGAAAACATTTTATTTAAAAATTATCCTTTTAAAAATTCAAGGGTATATTCAAACAATTAATGGCTTAAAAATTTGAACATTTCATATGAGGTAAAAAGAACATTCCTTTTCAGGGTAAAAGTTTAGAAAAATGCATTGTTCAGAAAAAAATAAAAATATTCCATTGAAAAAATGGGTAAAAGAAATAATGGTTTTTTATCTAAATCATATTCAAAAGGTTATAAAAAATTAAAATATTTAAATAAACACTTGGTTTTATAAGAAAATAGTTTATCTGACTAAAGAGAGAAATGATGTTGGGTTTTCTTTAAAACATTTTCTAAACAATTTTGAGTACTGAAGAGTGGATAAATGGTTGTACTATTTGAAAAAGGTTATGAATAAATAGAGGAGATGAAAATGTAAGATTTTACTGAATAATGGTCATATAATTTCCTCAAATTAGAATACATTTGAGTGGTCATTAAAATTATATATAACGAAAATAATCTTTAAACATTTCAAAGTGTCTCATACCAGTTTGAAACATTTTAAATCATATGAGTCATGAAGGAATAAAATTAAATGAAAGTTAAAATACCATGAAGATAAATGTATTAATTATATAATATATCAAAAGGGTAAGTACATACCCCACACAAAATAAGTAAGTGGTGAATGTGACATTTATCTCACTAATGTAAAACATCAGATGAAAATCCCTTACCTTACTTCCGATTTATCTACTATGTCTTTATATTACTGAATATTTTTTTTTGTTAATTAATAAATTTATTGATAAATTTTTTCATTTTTATCAATACATTTTTTCCAATTATTACCACATTGTACAAAAAAATAATTAAGTATGTTTATGTCGGGTGTTTTGGCCAAATTAGGTTTATGTGTCAAATAAACTTTTATATGTAAACTATGGTAAAAGGGGTCATTATATAACATATACATAATAATGATACCATCATAATTATTATAATCATACATAAATTATATTTTTAAAACAAATAATTAAATATGGTTAATGAAAATTAACAAATGTTACAATCATAGAGATTATAGGCCATACACACGCATGAGTAAAGCTTCCATTTTCAATGATCATTATAAAATTAAGGTAATTAGCAATATATCTTTTGATAAATATCATTATATAATAAAGAAAATTTTATTTAATAATATATACCTATACATATATATAATTCTTATGATTTAAATGGAATCACACTATGTCAAAGTGTTGGTAGTCCACCTATCCACGAATGACATTATCACCTTTTTGTGTGTGGATGTGTAATAAATAAAATGATATATATTATATTTATTGAAAGTAAATTATTTATTTAATATAATATAGAGTTTTTAGGTCACATATGCTTAAATAAAATAATTATTTATACATTACATGTATTGTGTGATCGAATCATATCTCTTTTAGGAGGTAGTAGTCCACACATCCACGAATGATGTTATCGTATTTAAAAAAATTTAAATTACAAGGTAACATGTTATAAAGGAATTACAGAATAATAAAAACATAAAAATTATCATATATTTTTTGTATAAATTGTGTGCCCATCACAATTCCCTACCATGAAATGTGTCAATGAAAAAACGAACAACTTCGTTTCTTAATGAGGTAATTCACCATATATATAAACGGTAAGTTGGATTCCCATTAGATGTATGTGTGTGAGAGTTGAGGTATAATCTTTAATCATAAAACATCATATTATATTTAGGAAACTATTTTTTAATTAATAATTTTATAAGAATATTTTAGGTGGTGGAGAAAGTGAAAAAAACTAAAGAGCACGAGGAATGATGCTACCTCTTCATTGGGTAACTTCTTTTAGTTTGAACCAAAGGGATTCCTTAGATGTATTTCTGCCCAAGAGGATGATTATATGATGGGGGGAGGTATTTTTAGGATCTGTTTTGGATGATCTTGTTCAATTTAAAGTATATTTTGAGGTGTGAGGAAGGGGGAGAGAAGGCCTTTATATAGTGGTGGAGGAGTGACACTCTTTTAAGTTTTAAAAAAGGGAATTACACCCACATATTTACATTGAAAGTGGATAAAATAATGGTATAAATTTTATAAAAACGATTATAAGTTCTAAATATGTCTAGAAATCTTTTTTGGATGCGTGTCTATGCCATTTGGTCTATTATGTTTAAGGTGTGGTCCCTTTTTGGGCTTAATTTCACCATAATCATTGTAATTAATTTTAATTACTTTTATTAATATTCTATGTAGTTTTAATGTTGGAATTATTATACATTGTAAATTACTCTGATTCCAAATATAGAATCCAATTTAAAAAATTCTAATCATATATGTGGTAGAAATAAATTTATATTTAATCCCACATACGAGAAAACAAAGATTGTTTTTAATGTAAAAATATTCAAAATATTACAATGTTTTTATATTAAATTTCAATGTTAAATTGATTCCAATGAAAAAATTGTATTAATTAATAAATATATAATCTAACTAAAAATTAAAACAAATTTAAAATATAATTTTACCTGAAAAATAAATTTGTTGAAAAAATAGTTTTGAATTAAAATTCAGTATTTTTCATTATTCATTAAAAAATGAAACTTCATATAAAAATATAATAAATTAACCATAACCTAATTTTTTTACTGTTTGAATGATTAAGTTTATTTTCATATATAATTTTTTATAAAATTTCTAAAATATGAATTTAAAATAAGTTATCTATTATAAGGTTGTTGGTTGGAGTGGAATCTCAATAGGGGTGAATTGAGTTCTAACTTAAAATTTCTGTTAAAAACATTATGATAAAGACCCTAAAATTTTGAAACATCCCAGTTAATTAAGGCAATAAGGATATAAATGTTTAGTTTGTCAACATGTTTGTCAAATGGTGATTATTCCTCAGCAGAATTAGTGTAAAAAACTTCTTCAACTTTTGAAACAATTTTACTGAATTAAACACATACACACCCTAACCAAAACTAACTATCAAAGTCAAGGGAAAACATTTATCTATTTTAAAAATAATAAGAAGTGGAAAAAAATAGTGTATAACAAAAATATAGTGCACAGCGGAATCAGACAAGATGTTTAGACTCCAGCTGAGACTTAATCCTCTCCACTTGGTTATCAACTCCCACCAAGTAGTTTATATAAATTATAAACATGATACATAGCATGTATTGGGCTTTACAATAGTTTTCACAAACTTTCTAGGCTTCACACCCTCTACCATTATTATTCATGGGAAAAATAAACAATACATACTACCCATGGCCTCTTCTACAGTTATACATAGGAAACAAAATGTAAGTTAAATTTGAACTGAGGATTTTCAGTATCCTCTAGTTCAAATAGAGAATAAATTGTGTGTAACAGACAAACACACACTTCTCAGAAATATAAAATAAACGAACATAGAATAGCCGATATTATGAGACTGAGTTTAGAAAGATTTATGTGTTTGCAGTTCAACTCTTGATTCCTTGGAGTGAGGAAATTGCAGTTTGAGTTTTTCCCTGGAAGTTGTCCTCAAAACAGAGTGTCGCAACTCCAGTTTATAGCTTCTAAGAACTGAGTATTCTACTTCGTGTGTTGATCAAGAGTTGATGTAGCACAGATGGAAGTCTTGAAATTTTTTACTTGGAATTATCCTCTTGAGACTCTTTGGTTCATAATGTATATACAAGATTATTCTTCCTTGTCTTCTTTGATCTAGCAAGTATGTTCTTTCTCATGCATTCCTCTATTGATTCTCGCATATTTTGTTATCTCTTTTCGGTTTCTTCCTTGGTATTCTCTTTTATATTTGAGATTTGACAATAGGAATAAGTTAACATCGTGCGATCCTCCTCGTACCTCATATTATCCCCTGATACGATTCTCGATATGTCTAAAATCAGCATTAAATTAATGTGAGAAGCATTAAATTTACCAAATATGACTGTCATAAAAATCTTAAGAATTTGACAAATTATGGAAGGGTAAGCATTGGTAGACTGGTAATGGTAGCCTTTATAAAAGTAGGCTTCAACAGTATGTGTGCATCAGTAGCCTTTATCCATATCCTTCAGTGGTAGCCTTGCATCGGTGACCTTTAACATGGACCTTCATCGGTGACCTTACATCGGTAGCTTTCTATAGTAACCTTGCATCAGTGACCACTGCATTAGTGAACTTTTCATCTGAAACCTTTGCATCGTTAACCTTTGCATCAGTGACCTTTGCATCGGTAACCTTAACATCGGTAACCTTTACTTAGATAAATTTTGCACTGTAAGCTTAAACAATAGAACAATGAGATTTAAGAAATATAAGTATCATTCGATATAGATTATATATACTAAGGAAACATGATTATTCTATTTTAGAAACTTGATTATCACATAAATGAAACATGATTTTGGATTATCAAAATAGGTGAGTCCAATAATCTCCTCCTTTTTGCTTATAAAAAATCATGTCAGTATTTTCTCAATTAGGGTTAAGCACATTTTCTAATAACTTCATAGGTGTGTATAATTAAAACTGATCCATGGTTATGGTTGAAAATATAAATAGTGTATATATGAAAAAATTCTATGTAACTTAATAACTTCTCCCACGTAGGGTAACTTTGGGGAACTTAAAACTTCTCCCCCGTTGTGATTTTCAAAAAGAATGTAAGACAAAAAAGTAATAAAAGTGGATTTTATTATTAATGAATCAACAATATAGGATACGAAAATTGTACAAATGATCCCAATCAACAAAGACATCCCACATTCAATCAACATCAGAAATGTCCAAGGGTGATTTTTCTTTTTAAGCTAAGGAGTCAGGTTCTCAACATGGAGGGATAGGCCAAGGTATAGCTGTCATCACAGTTGGAGGAGCTATTATTGACGCATCAGTAGACCTATAGTGAGTAGATCTCTAAGGAATCATAGCGGTCAAGATTCTGATGGCCTATGCATGAGTCATCATTGGTGCAGTACTGGTAGATCCAGAAGGAGGTGAGGAATAAGGTATGGCTGGAGGAACAATGATTGGAGTGCAGTCCATATGGATGAAAGAAAAAAAGAAGATTTCTGAAATCCATAATAATGCTTCCTCCTCTTTCCATGGCTGAGATAAATTCATCCTTATTCTCCATGAATCTCTCTAAGGAATGAGTGGGCTCTCTAAGCCTTCTAACTTGATCCTTAAATGCTTGATTGACAGGTGGGATCCTTAAGTTTTCCAATAGTAGATTAAAGTTACCATCCATCTGATGCTTAGTGTACACCCTTCTGTAATAGAAATCAACTTTCTCTTTGATTGCCTTCTTATATTGAGAATATTTCCTAATATAATCTCCCACAAGTTTAGGAATTTCCCTGGTAGTGGAAATGACCTGAGTCATATATTGAGGGTCTAAGGTACTAGCACCATATAATTTCTTCACTTCTTCTCTAACAACTAACCTGATGGCTTCTAGATCAACACAAGGAGAAGCTAAAGAAGAAGAAGATGCACATTAAGGTGTTGTAGTGGAAACCACTATCTCCTTAAAAACTTTTGTTAGCCCACTGATCAATGTTTTCACATAATCATCCTGGACACTCACACATGTCTCCATAGACTTCTTAAATTCCCAGAACACAGGGACCATCTACTAAACCACACTTTTAACATATCTAAGATCTTTGTCCACTTGCACCCTTGAAGCCATATAGGAATCTAATCTATCAATTGACTCCTTCATAGATTCCATAGATTTTGCTAAAGTTCTAATATGATTCTAACAATCCTTCACTTCATGTAGTGGATTTGAGTGAGAGGTATAAAGAACTCTTTCTAGGTAATATAATACAACTTCTTGATTTAGGGCCACCATTCTCTCTATCTCAACCGATTTCTGATCAAAATGTCTTTTCAAATCTAACATCAAATATTCCAAATCATCCTTCTTCATATAGACTCTAGGTAAAAGTACTGCTAGTTGAACAATAGTAGTCTCTATAACTGAAGGAATTTGAGGACTTCTGATAGGCTGGTCATCATTAGAGTCTCCATAATCTAAGCCCAAGACAACAAATCTTGGGTCTTCTGACCAATGTTCAATTCCTTGAGCAACAAAAACTAAACCTATGGTTACAGGTTTCTCCCTATCACTTGGAGCATTCTCCTGAACCACTATATCTATGTCATATATACCTCTTTGATCAACAATATCAACATGAGAGTCTACTGACACTTCACCTATAGAATCTTCATCTTCTGCCATCTCAATTCCACCATCAACTGAATAAACAACCTCTTCGTTCACACTTTTTACCATTTATTTATGTCCTATTAGATGACTGAGATATAGAAATCCTTCTTCACTTTCACCAGCAGTTGTCTCAAAGTCATCATGACTATATTCAGTGTCATATTTCTCCTCTGAGGTCTCTCTAATGTCTTTTAAGACATTTTTATCTTCTTCTTCTTCACTATTCTCCTCATCATCATTGTCCCTTAGGATAATCTCTCTTCTAGGTATAATTTTTAGTGGGATAGACTCACCAAAACATACAATATTGGCATGAGGAAGTTCAGGATCACTCCTCTCATCTATAGGAGAATCATCTATGATCGGAATAAAATCACCCTCTTCTTATTCTTCATCTAAGTATGCTTACTCCACTTTATTATTCTCTAGACTAGGGTCTCTTTTATCCTTAGGCCCTGTAGGATGAGTAACTGGGTTGAATTACTCATATTGATTAGCCACATCATTTACCCACCTTTATTTCCAATGGTTCCAACTGATCTTCATAAACAAAAAAATTACCTTGGTGATGCAGAAATTATCTCTCACAACAACTGTTTCCTCCTAATTTCCAACAACACCTTTTACTTTCAACATTATGGATATCATTCTAGAATGAAACGAGGCATTAGATGTTGAACTGGGCTTTGTCATATCCTCTAATTGATTCATTATAAATCTAAACAAAATTATCTTCTATCCAGGCATTAACATACATAAAAGGAATACATCCTGATGCTGCAAGGTAGAAAAGTCACATCTCATAATACTCAAGACATGCTAAACAAACTTCAATAGCTACATATATTCTCTTTCCATTTCAGCATCAATTACTTTCCTAGGGATCCCATTCTTTGTCAGTTTAGCTAAGACTACTTCATAGCATAATAACTCACTAATGGGAGGCACCACTCTTGAGTAGTAATCAAAAATCCCTTCTTGTGGAATTCTCAAACACTATTCCCATTAAAGAGAGTAAAATATCACACTTACTCCATTTATCATTGAAGAAATTCTATTATCATCCTCAGACAGATTGAATCTCAAAAATTCATAAAATTCCTTCACTAACTTCTGGTAGTAAGGTCCGTTGTTTTTTGAAAAGAATTCGACCCAGTCTGAAGCTGGAAGTGCCTTTATCACCAAAGACCTACTCGACATCAGCCATTCTGAGCTCAGTTCCTTCTCAAACATGATTTCCCTCTTGAAAACATGCATTTTGTTTAGCTTTGACACTACCTAGCTTCCACTACTAGACCATTCTCATGGTCTCTTTAGATTCGACACATCTCCGTCATCACTGATCATCAGTCTCTTTAATCATGCCATTTCAATCTAGAGTGGTTCGAGGGTTTCGGCAGATGGTGAGGATATATGGTTAGGGAGTAAGAGGTTCAGGAGAGGATTGAAGTGGATTGAAATGTGGTGTGTTATTCATTTTTATCATTTAGGGATCGAAAAAAAAATAAAAAAAAATCAATAAGTAATATAGAAAACATTTCAGATTCTGGCAGAGAAAACTCTAAGTCCTAGAAATGTTGATTCTCGATAAGGTAACAATGGTGAGGTTCCAATGGTGAGGTCCAATGGTGCGGTTCCACTGGTGTCTTTCCAACAGTTATGTTCCAACGGTAAGGTCTAGTGGTGAGGTTCCAACGGTGAAGTTTAACGATGAGGTTTAATGGTGAGGTTTAACGGTGAGGTTTAACGGTGATGTTTAACAATGATGTTCCAATGGTGAGGTTTAATGGTGAGGTTTAACAGTGAGGTTCCAATGGTGAGGATTCAATGGCGAGGTTCCAACAGTGAGGTTTCAATGGTGAGGTTCCAACAATGAAGTTCCAATGGTGAGGTTTCGACGGTGAGGTTCTAATGGTGAGGTTTAATAGTGTGGTTCCAAACATAACAGTTTATCATACCTAACTCATGTTTGATGTAATTTAAACTCTTATAATTCAATGGATTTGTGAATATATCTTCCAATTAATGTTTAGAGCCAATGAATTCAAGAGTGATATCGCCTCTTTTATAATGGTCTCTAAAGAAGTGATTTCTCACATCAATGAACTTTGTCTGAGCATGAGATACTGGATTTTTAGAGATGTTAATAGCACTTTTATTATCACTATTTATAGAGACATGTTTGAATTGAAATACATATCCTAGTAAAGTGTGTTTCATCCACAAAATTTGAGCACAACAAGTACCAGCGTCCATATATTCAGCTTCGGTAGTAGATAATGCAACAAAATTTGTCTTCTTACTAGACCATGATACTAGTGACTTGACAAAAAATGTGACATGTTCTAGAGGTTCTCTTTCTATCTAACATGCAACCAACAAAGTCAGCATTCTAATAGCTTGTTAAATAAAATTATTGTCCTCTTGGATAAAATAGTCCTATGTTTTAGTATACTTGATGTGTTTAAAAATCATTTTAATAGCAGTTAAATGAGACTCTTTGGGGTTGTCTTGAAAACAAGAACACATGCATACACTAAACATAATATCATGTCTACTAGTAGTAAGATAGAGCATTATTCCGATCATACCTCTGTAATTGGTTTGATCCATTGATTTACCAGTTTCATCAGTATCCAATATATAGGTGATACTCATTGGTGTATCACTACCTTTATTACTATCTCAAAAAACGTTTCAAAATATCATTAGTATATTTACTTTGATTTATAATAATACCATTCTTATTTGGAAAAATTTGAAATCCATGGAAAAATTGAAGTTCCCCGATTAAACTCATTTCAAATTTATCTTTCATCATTTTTGAAAAACCAGTAAATAATGAATTTTTAGAGGATCCAAAAATAATTTCATCTATATAAATTTGTACTATTATAACATCATTGGAAATAATTTTAATAAAAAGATTAGGATCACTCATTACTTTTGTAAAGTCCTTTTAAATAATAAATTAACTATGTATGTCATACCAAGCCCTTGGAGCATGTTTTAGACCATATTGAGCTTTAGAATGTTTAAAAACATGATTTGAAAAATGGGGATTTGTAAAACTGGGGGGTTGTTAAAAAATACATCATTAACTATATACCAATTTAGAAATTCACTTTTGACATCCATTTGATAATGTTTTAAATTCATATGAGATGCATAGGTGAGTAGTATCCTAATGGGTTCTAGTCTAGCTACTGGTGCAAAGGATTTTTCATAATCTATTTCCTATTCTTGACTATATCCTTGTTCTACTAGTCTATCTATGTTTCTAACTATGTTTCCTGATTCATCAACTTTATTTCTATACATGCATTTAGTGCCTAAGGTCAATGTGTCTATAGGTCATTCTACTAATTCCCAAACATTGTTTCTATAAAATATATTTAATTCTTATTGCATAGATATCACCCAAAATTTACCATTGATAGCATCATTAATATTTTTGGGTTCAAGCTATGAAGGAACAACATGATGTTCAACCTGTTTTCTCAGAGAAGTTCTAGTTTGTTATCCTCTATATAGATCACCTACTACAACATCTAAAGGATGATTCTTGAGATTTATAATACATCTAGAAAGAGTTTAACTAGACTCCTCATGGTTGTCTACAGGTTCATATTCATCAAGCTCAGATCCTGGAAAATTTCTAGAACTATGTGTTTTTACTAAGGGTTCACTGTCTTTATCATTAAGGTCAAATATTAAAAAATCTTCCACAAGATGTTTAATGGGGGTTTTGGGTTCATATGGATCAGTCTCATCAAATATTACACGAACTGATTCTTCCACACATTTGGTTCTCTTATTGAAAACTCAATAAGCTTTATTAGAGATTGAGTTACCTAGAAATATTCCTTCATAAATCTTAAAAGAAAATTTTTCAAGATTATCATTAGTGTTGATAATAAAGACTTTGCACCTGAAAAATATAAAGTAATTAATCTTAGGATTCTTATTATTCCAGAGCTCATAAGGGGTATTCTTATGAATTGTTCTTATTAAGACCCTATAGCTAATGAACCATGCTGTATTAATAGTTTCATCCTAGAAATAGATTGGTAGACTATAATCATTTATCATTGTTCGGGAAATCTCTTGAACTGTCCTATTTCTTCTTTCTACAAATCCATTTTGTTGAGGTGTTCTAGGAGAAGAGAAATTGTGATTATAGCAATTTTGTGAGTAAAAAGATTCAAATTCATGATTTTCAGACTCACGACCATGATCACTATTGAAGGTATTAATTCTAAGTCCACTATGATTTTCTTAAGATATGGAATATTTAACGAAGTAAGAACATGCTTCACATTTGTTAGATAGAAAGTATACCCAAGTATATCTTGAAAAATCATCAACAAGAACATAAACAAAGTGATTCCCATTTAAACGTGAAACTCTATATGGTCCAAAAAAATCTATGTGAACCGACTCAAGTGTTTGAGAAGTAAAAAAATCTTTATTTTGTTTGATAGAATCTTTGTGTTGTCTTCCCATTTAACAAGGATTACAAACTTTATTATGTGGGAATTCTAGTTTAGGTAAGTATCTAACTAAACCATTTTTAGTTAGTTCCCTAAGTGAGTGCACATTGAAGAGTCCTACTATTCTATGCCATAACCAGGATTCGTTATGAAAAGAATTTAAACAAGAAATATTTTTATTATCTAAAGAATTCAAATCAACAACATATACATTTTCATTTCTAATAGTAGTTAATATTAAATAAAATTTAGAATAAAAAACATAGAATGCATCATTTTCAAACATAACATTAAAACAATCATCACACAACCAAGAGATACTAAGGAAATTTTATTATAATCCATCAACAAAAAGTACTTTTGAAATTAATACAATAATATGGTTACCAATTTGGCCTAAGCCGCTATTCTTCCCATTAGCATTATCACCGAATGTGACATGTCCTCCATAAACATTAATTAGGATCTTGAATCATGAATAGCCTCCTTTAATTTATCTTGAAAATCCACTGTCCAAATTCCATATAGTTTTACGAGAGATCTTTAGAAAATTTTCCTCTAAATTAGATTAATTATAGGGTAACATTGGTACCCAGATTTTATTGGGTCCATAAAGGTTTGAAAGTAAAACATTGGGAACCCATACTTATCTCATAGGTTACCTATAATCAACATATTTTTTTGAGACATGAACCCTTTGTTCGGTCCTTTAGAGAATTTTTTTTCATAAGATTGTCCAGAACCTAGACTAGCAGTGAACAGTCTAGATTTTGGAATAAATTAATTTCTAATAATCCTTCTCTGTCCTGATTAATATCCTAGACCTGTTGTATATTTTGGAGCAATATGTTTCCCCAGAAACTGAGTCAAGGTACCTCTACCTATAGTAAACTTCTCAAGATCCATGTTAAATTAATCATTTTATACTTTAATTTTATTATTATCTTTAAATATTTGAGAATATTTTTATTTCTCAACATCCAGATTAGACATGTAATTAACATTTAAAACATGTTGTCTTTTAAATAATTTATATTTATCCATGATTTCATTAAATATGTCCTAAAGCATTCAAAAATATTCAAATAGTTCATACTTAGTCATATTCTCATAATTATTGTATTCACTTTCATTCCCAGAATGATAAGCATTATGTATAGGAGAATTGGGTGTTACACCAGATGTTTTTGTATTGAAACACAGCTTTGCATGTTTTTTCTTTTCAATATTATAAGAGTCAGATCCACTAGAGATATCTTCTGATGAACTCCTAGTATCTTTTATATCCTTTTTAAAACCATTTCCCTTGTATTCATATTTCTTCTTAAATTTTAGCTTGGGGAAATATGCCTTCACATGGACTTTTTGTTTGCACTCATAGCAGACTATCTTGTTTGTGTAGTCATTCAATTTTCTGCCTATTTTCCACTATCTTTTATTATAATACATTTTGTTTATTGTTTTAACTTCTAAAGACCATATTCTTATGGTATAAATTTTTTAATCTCTTAGTAAGATGATACATCTCATCATCACTGTCAGAAGTTGAGTCTTTACTGGTGGAAGTGTCTACAGGATATTAAACTTTTTCTTTATCTTTTCTCTTTGAGGTAGATGTCTTGAATGATAAAAATTTATTTCTAGGTTCTTCATCTCCATCTTGATTTACCTTAAGATCTAAATTGTACATCTTATGTTTTCCAATTAACTACTTAACAGGTATCTTTCCTATGTCACATGATTCTCAGATAGAAACAAAAGTTCCTATCCATCTGTCTGGTATGAATAAAAGAAATAACATAATATGATCTTTGTTGTCCATTGGTTTCCTAAGAGGACCCATGGTATTCACTATTTCATTGAACCTGAGATACATTTCAGATAATTTCATCAAGATTCATTTTAAAATTATCATATTTAATAGTATATGTATTTAATCGCATTTCATTAACATTGGTCGTTCCCTCATGAGAAACAGCCAAAGTACCCCAAATTTCATAAGAAGTTTTACAGGAACATATTCTATTGAATTCTTCATCACCTAGATAATATTTAAATACAATCATTTCCTTATAGTTATTGTTATATATAGTTTTAGTCGACTGAGACCATTTGTCTCTAGCAGTTAGAGGCAATGCATGTTGTTCTTCAATTGTGTCTTAGATTTTAGGACCAATGCTCTCTAGATAGATTTTCATTTTTAATTTCCACCGATCATAGTTATTACCATTAATGAAATTTGTCATGTTAGTAGCAGCACCCTAAAATCTATTATCCATAGTTAATTAGAACTTTAAAGAACTGAAAATTTAGATATAATAGAAATTTTATGATCTTTAAGATACTACTTAATTCATAGTTGGAAAGAATTTGACAACTTGCACAACAGTTCAGATAGTATCAATAAACAAATCCTTTTATACAATATGTTGGTCTGAGTGGAATATCAAGAGGGGGGGGGGGGTGAATTGTGTTCCTACATAAAATTTTAGTTAAAAAACATTATGATAAAGATTCCTTAATTTTGAAATGACTCAGTTAAGTAAGGCATTAGAGATATAAATATTTAGTTGGTCAAAATGTTTCTCAAAGGGTGATTAGTCCTCATTTGAATTAGTGTAAAACACTAATTCAACTTTTGAAACAAGTTTACTGAATTAAACACACACACACACTAACAAAAACAAACTATCAAATTCAATGAAAAAGAGTTTTCTGTTGTAGAAATTATAAGCAGCGGAAAATAGACAAAACAGAGTATAAAAATAATATAATGCATTGTGGAGTTAAACAAGTAGTTCAGTCTCAAGCCGAGACTTATTCCTCTCCACTTAGTGATCACTAGCCACCAAGAATTTTATATAAATGGGAAACATGATACCCAACCTGTAATGGGATTTACAAAAGTTTCAAAAACTGTCCACGGTACACACCCTCTACCATAGTTCATCGTGGAAAAAACAAACAATACAGACCACACAGGGTCTCATCCACAGTTATACATCGGAAACATCATACAAGTGATGTTTTATGTGAGGATTCTAAGTATCCTCCTGTTCAAGCATAGAAGATAGTGTGTGTAACAGGAAAACACACACTTCTCATAAATGTAAAATAAGAGAACTCAGTAGATCTAATATTATGATATTGAGTTTAGAAAGCCCTATCTATTCTCAGTTTAGCTATTGACTATTTGGAGTGAATAAATTGAAGTTTGAGTCTTTCTATGGATGTTTTCCTCAAAACAGAGTGTCGCAACTCTAAGTTCTAGCTTTTAAAAGCTGAGTATTATGATTCTTCTGTTGATCAAGAGTTGATGAAGCGCAAAAGGGAGACTTGAAATTGTTCTCCAAAAATGATCTTCTTGAGACTCTTGGGTTCACAGTGTAAGCACTGGATGGTTCTTCCTTGTTCTCTTTGATCTAGCGAGTATGTTCTTTCACATTTCATCCTCTATGGTTTCTCACTTATTTTGTTATCTCTTTTTGGTTTCTTCTTTGGTATTATATTTTATATTTGAGATTCAACAATAGGAATAAGTAAACCATGTGTGATTCTCCTCGTACATAGTACTATCCCCAGAGACGGTCTCTTGATATTTCTTTAATCAGCATTAATTTAATGTTAGAAGCATTAAATTTAAAAATATGACCATAATAATAATCATATGAATTTGAAAAATTATTGAAGGTTAAGCATCAGTAGACTGGTCATTGTAGCCTTCACAAAAGTAGGCTTCATCAGTAGGTGTTCAATAGTAGCCTTCATCGGTAGCCTTCATCAGTTTCTTTCAACGGTATCCTTGCATCGATGACCTTCATCGGTGACCCTCATCGGTGAACTTCATTGGTGACCATGCATCAATAGCTTTCAATGGTAACATTGCATCGGTTACCTTTGCATCAGTGACCTTTGCCTTAGTATCCTTTTCATGGGTAACCTTTGCATCAGTGACCTTTTCATCTGTAACCATTGCATCAGTAACCTTTGTATCGGTAACCTTTTCATCTCTAACATTTTCATAGATAAATATTTTTCTGTACGGTTAAAAAATAAAACTATGAGATTAAAGATACATAGGTATCACTGGATAAAGATTATAAGTATTAATGAAACATGATTATCACATGAATGAAACATGATTTTGGATTATCAAAAAAAGTGAGTCCAAAAAAGGTGGTAAATGTTTCTCAATAAAAATATAGTATTTAATGAATAAATTTGGGGGTTTTATTTTCTTATGTCTATCAAATATATTTGATGAATATAAAAAATATTTCAATGAATATAATATATATATTGCATTAATATCACTAAATAATTGTAATTAATTTAATTCAATAGGGTAAAACAACATTGTTACCATAAGAATAAATTTCTAGAAAAATATTTTATTTATATTCAATTGGTTTTTATATTCAATTCCAATTAATTTGTAACTAATTAATTAGTTTTATATTTGTTTAAAAGATATATTTTAATAAGCTAGTTAATAATATTTCTAACCACTAATTTTGTTTCTAGGTTATGTCTTATTGTATTAAATAACAAAAATTTAATAATACATTTTTGTTTCTATAAAAATCAATCTTGCGATTTGAATAAGCCATCAAAGAAAGTATTTGGTTCGTGTAACTCATGATAACTCAGTAATGCATGAATTTCAAGCTATATATGTGATTTAATTTATATATAATAATGAATATATTTTAAATTATTTGGATATTATATTCTATTGCATACTTGGTGATGTGTGTTATACACACTATTGAATAAAATGTTCAAACTTTAGAATTTCAGGGTGTTACATGAAACCTCAGATTCACTCATAGACAAGTTTCCATTGTTTTATTTTTAATAAATTGCTCTTTTATTTTCATTGACCTCTTTAGTATCAGTTTCAATTTTCTCTATTTATGGTTATATCACATGTCATGAATTAATAAATGAGTTCCTTGATAAATTTATTCTTCAAATATTTACCTTCTTTGATTGTAGTTAATTTTGTATCCCAAATGATTGGTAAAATCCAAAGGATTTTCTTTCCCAACATTTCTCTAGAAACTGGGTTTCCATGATCTTTTATACGATTACCAATATTAGTAAATATAGTTAAAATAATAGTGATATAATCAATATGATGCATATATAAAGTCTCAAAGACATTCTTATACATGTTAAGGATTTTATATTTGAATTTATTTATACCTTCATTTGTTACTTCTAATAATTTCCAAATTTCATGTGAAGATTTACATGAAGGAGCTCTATTAAACTAATTATAATATAAACAATTATTTAATTCATTCATGCCTTTACTATCTAATTAAAAAGTATAAATATCATCAGGGGTCTATTTTTCTTCCTTATAAGTTTAAATAGTATATCCATGCATAATTTTTTTGTAAACAAGATAGCTAATATATATAAGAAAAACAGTTTTTCTAGATTTCCAACGAAAATAATTTGTTCAATGAAAAAATGGATCACGACTAAATTATTATCCTCTTGGACCACCACCATCATTTGAATAGGCTACTTAAAAAGTGATATTTCTTTTAAAATCTAATTAATGATTTTGAAAATAAAAATATTCAATTAATTTTAGTATTTTTTTAAAAAAAATCATATATCTTCTGATACAAAATGGAAGTGAGAGATGATTAAAAAAGAGAGTGGGGGTGATTTTCCCTTATAAAAGTAAAGAAAAAAATTCAAATTATAAAAAAATCATTATAAATTAATGAAAAAATAAAAACATTTTAATATAAAAACAAAATTAAAAATGATTGAAAGTGAAAACCTATAAATAAATATAATAATAAATGTTTTATAATAAAATGATAATAGAATAAATTAAGTGATATGAAAATAAAATGATTAAGATATTAATTTTTTAAATATAGATTAAGGGATTAAGAGTTAATTTTTGGATTAAATAATTTAATTTAATAATGATCTAATTAATTAAATAATTGAAAATAAAGGAATTATAAATGAAAATATATTTGGTAAGGAAGTTAAAAAGTAGTACATAATGTTACCCCTTTGTCTACCAACATAATCTCTTATGGATTTAATATATTTGTCTCTTGACTTTATTGGTTGCCAAAATACAAAAAAATGTCTTTATCTTTATGATATATTAAGAAACCATAGAGAAAAGAAATTATATCTTAAAAAAATACAGACATCATAATTAAATTCTCGGGACTTTTTACTTGAAATAAAATGAAAACAATAATCCCTTAATTTAATGGTATTAAAAACAACATATAAAAGAAACAAAAAGTGACAATATTTCTTGAAAGAAATATATTTGAGTATTTTTCTCAATTATCCCAAATAATATGATGAATAGTACGAGTGAAATATAATTATAGAAGAGTATAATTATATTTTTCAATTCTACTTATACTCTAGAAGGAGAAATAAGATTTTTAATGAAAGGGAACTTTGACAACTTTGGTGGATGAACATGTCTGGAAATTTATATTGGAAATCCATGAAAATTCTCTATTTATAGCACTAAATTCCTTTAGTAATGTTATGGAATCGTTTGGGGTTCATTAAGTCAATTCTTTAAACAGTAAAATTATTTTTATGGAATTAAATTACATTCTCACATTATCTTTGATTAACACCACCAAATAAAATATTTATTTTTCATATATAATTTCTATCAATTATAATTTTCTAAAAATTATAATTCAAACAAATAAAAATAATAAAATTTAAATATATGAAATATCCATTTTTATATTCAAGATAAATTCATAATAAACATTATTAGAACATTATATAAAATACTATAACCATAATATTTAACATTAAAAATTATTTTAGAATTTAAAATTGAAATTGAAATTATAAATTAAATTTCCTGAATAAAATTTACCATTTAGTATTACTTCATAAAATTAAATGAATAAAACATTAACATCCTATAATAATTTTTTTAAAATATTAAAAATAAAACAAAAATCAATAGAACATATAAAAAACTAGTATCAATAAAATATTGGATATTGTAAATATTATTTATTTCCTTTGATAATGTTTAAAAATATTGAAAGATATTTTATTTCCAATACATCATATACCATCTCAATATAAATGTTTTAGCTCATTATATCATTAAAAATGATAGAAAATTTATATGAAAACTATATAAATAACACAATGAATCTTGGGATCAGAAATCAAAAATAAAATTTACTAAATCATCTTTAGATATATTTAAATGAAATATTTATAGTTTTATTTTTCATACATTTCAATAATAATCAATCAATTCATAGTTATCTATTAGACATTATCATTGGAATACTAAAAAACTAAATTTGAAAAAATACCCATCTTTCCTTAAAAAAGATCTAAAATAAAATAAATATATTATGTTAAACTAATAAATAAATAATAAATAAATAATAAATAAATAAACAAATTTCCAAATTAAAAATTATCATTTTCCTCCCATATAAAATTTAATAAGATAAATTCAAAAAATAAATGTAATTATTAAAAATATTAAGTTCTTAGGGCTTGAGGAAAGAAAATCAATATCTATTAATTATCAAAACAAAACTAAAAGAAAGTGATAGTGGGAAAATAAATTATAATTATCTCATAAATATCATATATAAATAATAAGTCTATCATAATTACCAACCATGAATTATGGTGATGGAAAATGTGTCAAACTGCTATGTGGTGGCAGTAGTCCACATGTACAAATGAATGTTACTTACACTTTCCATTTATTATAAAAGTGAGTGGATATAATAACATTTTAGTTAATTGAGGATATAGAATATTTTATTTAATATTTAATAGCATTTATTTATACTTTTTATGATAAGGAATAAATTAAAAGAGGTTGGGTATGTTGATTACCTATTCTTCGATAGGCCTCATTTAGTTCCCTTCTTATGGACCATTTGAATGGTATTTTCAGAAGACAAAAACTACCCATCATGGATGTGTAGCTTTTTAAGATAATTTTATAGGTAATGGTCATCATATGTGGATCAATAAGGTTTATATAAAATAGAGCACATGCGTCCTTTTATAAGTGAATGAAAGGACACATATGAAATTACTAAAAATATTTAAATATGATAAATTAATTTTAAAATGAATATGGAATAATGAGACCAAAATTAAAAATAAAAGATATTATACAATTATAATAAATTCATCTAATAAAATCTTGATAGGTATAAGTGATATTGAAAACCTTATCTTTTGCTTTAACACCTTTTTAACCATTTCTATCCTTAACTAGGGTAACAAAATTTTCAATCTTAAATGGTTATAATTTTTATTATAATGTAAACAATTTCTTATAAATAGATAATATATTATATTATAGAAAATTTCTCATCCCAATTTCCTCTTTCACGATTTTAATTATTTTTAAATAAATTAATAAAATATTATTTTACATAAAATACTATTAAATTAATTTTACAAATTATTCATATAATATGACTTCAAAAACATTTATATAGGTATAAAAGAAAAATATATACTATTTTACATTATTATTAACCATAAAATTCATGTTACACCAAAAGATATCCAAAAATATTTATCTTCATATTTTAAAATTCAATTGCTATGATTTTTTACTACTTACACATGCACCGTGTGAGTATTTTATACACATTTATGTAAATTTAATAATAATTAATAATTTTAAAAAATTGATGTCATAAAAATAAATTAATTATTATACTAATAAAATTGTATATTTTTTCATAAAACCTTACTATCACTAAATGAACATATAATTTATATTAAAAGTGAATGTTTGATGTTTTTGGATTTTTATTTACCCAAAATAATTTAAATGTAATTATTAAAACCCAATGGCACCAAGATAACATGTATTTTATGTTATTATGAAATAGGTTGAATTACCCTCATATAATGAAATAATGTTAATTTTTGGGAGTATTTGGAGACCTTATCTCATAGTTTTAACATCATTTTACACATTTTATCCTTACCATGGTGAGAAATATTTTCCATAGTTACTATTCATAATGATAAAAAATAAAAGGTAACTATTTAACAAATTTGATCCTTTTGAATTGAAATATTTTATATATTTTTCGATATTTAATATCTATATGTTTTAGAAATCAATTTTAATATAAATATTCAAAACCCAATGAAAAATAGTTTCTTAAAAAAATTATTTTTATGTCTAAAAAGAAATTTATACCAAAAAAGTATAGAACTAATTATAATTTAATTAATTATATTATACATTATTAAATTTTATTCAAGTAACTTTAATAAAAATTTTAAATCAAAATTTTATTTTTAAATTAGATTATTTAATGAAAATAAATGATACTTTTTCAAAAATCAATATGTTCCAATATTTACTTTAGAAAAATCATAAAATTTCACCTTAAAGTAATTTTTATATAATGGATTTCAAAAATTATATCCATTTTATAAAATAAATGTTCTAAATTTGGTAGAAATTTGTTTTAATATTTTCTCACAAAAATAAATAAAATCCATTTTTAATGAAAAATAGATTTTGAAGCTAAAAAAAACTTATTAAAAACTAAATTCATATTTACTAATAATTAATCAATAATTTTTTTAGTGAGACCATTATACATATATTTAATTATTATATCCCTCCTATTAAAACCCTCTAATTCAATAGATATGATTTAATGGTTATATTTAAATAAAATATATTTTTATAATATATCACAATTCTCTTAATCCTTGGTATAGAATGTAATTAAATCTTTGGGGATTATTATTATCTTAAATTAAGTTTTCAAGGTGCTATATCCCCCCTAAATAAATTCACCCTTTAAATTTATCACATTCAAAAAAGGTTTAATATTTGAAAATAACTTTATTTGAAACCCACATCATATAAATTGGTAATAAAACATCATTTTGAAGGTGGAAATTAGAGACATAAAGGATTCTAGAAATAACACATAAATGGGTTTCTCGGGAAAAGAAAATAAGAACAAGGGGGAGAAAAATAATTTCTAGGATTAATATAGATTAATATATAACATTTTCATGATAATGTTAATGAATAAAAAACTATAAAACAGTGAGGGTGGAAAACCCATAAATTTTTTAGAAATGTTGGTAAAGGATATTTAGATTTAGCTGAAGATACTTTTCCTAAAGTTAAGGGGCCATTTTACTCTCAAGATAGATAACCTGAGAAAATATTCTTACATTATTTCATTCCATTTCAAAATAAAAAATTCTTTAATTGAATTTTCATTGATCAATTTCCTCTACAACTCACACTCTATGTAAATAATATTAAAGATGAATTTTTCATGCTTGAAGCTCTAAAATGTAATTTTAACAGATCATAAGACCCATTAAATAATGAAAATTGATTCCTTTTATCTTTTTATTTTAACAAAAACCAAAACTTTTATTAATATTTACCCAATATGGATATATATTCATTTGATAAAATAATTCATTAATCTAAAAAACATAACATTAGCATATAAAGTTAAAATTTATAAAATTCCATAAATAGTTTTCCATAGTAACCCTCCACAATATTCCTGACCAAATTGAAAACCAAATTATTTATAAATAATGTCAATAAATTTAAAAAATAATCATAAATTTAATCCCCAAACAATATAAAATAGATCATAATTTCACATACATAACATATGAATTCCATGATAAAATATTCACTTAGAACATGACAATTCTTTTACAAAACAACTAAAATCAACATAAAACCTCAAATAAAACTTAACTACTTCAAAAATTAAAATCTATCATTATTTCATAAATTAAACCAGTGACTATAAAATATATTTTACATATCAAAAAATGATGTAAAATTCATCAAGGATAACATTAAAATCGGTTTCATCAAATCTTTAGTCAATTACAGGGTAATCAATACTATCTAATTTAATTTTTCAATTTAAATAAAATCCTTATCTAAACTAAAAAATATAATCTCAATATCATAACCCTCTTATGGTTTTTTTATCCCTTAGTCATTTCCTTTCTAAAAAATATCACTTCACCATAAATTTATTTTTCTAGATTAACAGTATCATCCAATATATGCTTGCAGACCCTTTTATAAAAACTATTATAGTAAAATCATTTGATGTATGATTATCCAATTAATAAAATATAAGTGATAAAATATTTCTAAAACATTATTCTCAAACTCAAATACATAAAACTTCAACTATTATCATAATATAGTCTCTCCCTTAGTTTAGAAGATAACCCTTAGATTAGGGAATTAACTAAAATAATTCCCATGATTTCCACACAAAAGGCATTGATCTATATATGGAACCATAAGATGAAAATCTTTTCCACCAATGAACTCTTTATTTTCCCCTAAAATTAATTTATTTATTCACTTCTTTTCCATAATTAAATCATTTTTCTATTCTTTTAATACATTAACATGGTTTTCTCTTTCCGCATTTCTTATATGAATGAAATTGAGCCTACTTTCTTCCATGGTATCTTACAGAAGAGGACACAATGTACTCTATTATTATATACTGTCCAGGTTCATTATCTGTTCAAATCCTTCAGGATGGTTCATAATAAAAATTTAAATTAATCAAATTAAATCTCCTGGTATTTTCAAACAAGGTGCAATGTGAGGGAACATTCACTGTTAACAAGAATGAATATTGAGATATACAATACCAACACCATTTAGGGTTATTACCCCTACATACATCATTTCTAAAATCACATAAACTTATTGTATCTAGAGAGAGATTTATTTTGAGTTAAACCGCATAATAACTACTTTATCGAAACATTAGGATGTTAACCTATACGTAGACTTATTGTTAGGGTTTCCCATAATTTTTTCTAACCCAAATATTTAAATATGAACTAAACCCAACATTAATACCAACTATATTGACCAATAATTTTTATTCATATATATTACATCATTTTAGATGAATATTCAATACATATCATAACAAAATAGACTAGAGGACTATAATGATTTATTACATTTGGATACTAGAAACTTAATATTTTTATTTTAGAAAAGATCTTAAACATCTATCATAAATATATTCTCACATAGAACACTTATTAGATATACCCAAATTAAAACCTTTCATTAAAACCTGGGGAAATGAAATACAAGTGTGAGGTAAGATGTTTAGTAAGGGTAAACATAAGAGATATCCATCACTGATCATAAATGAGAATAATAAAATCAAAGGAGTATGATAATATGAAAAAAACATAAAATAATCTTACCCAATAAATCTAATATCTTTAATTATGAATAATTTAATCATTCTTTTTAGACCAAAAATAAATTACTTCTATGTTTGGAATCATTAATAATAAATCATGATCTGTGTGGATAGAAAATATGTGTAATTAATAAGTTTTTGTCATATAAATAGGTATAGAAAATCATTTTATTATTCAAGAATCACTTCCATGAATGTCATAGTAGATTGGGATCACTCCCCATTCTATCTATCCCGTTTCATGGTTCACTTCCAGTATTATTATAGTTGATATAGTCCCTTACAGAACTGGGTTCACTCCCCAATCATGTTCTTATAATCTAATGAGATATCTATCTTTACCTAATTCATTGAAGGGATATATAAAATGAAAAATTAAATATAATTAACATAATTAGATTCATATTATAGAATTTAAAATGAGATATATACACCTCATAAAAGAATATAGGTTTATAACATAACATATGTTTCAAAGAATGAAAATTTGATATGATAAACCCTTAGCACATTGGTAATCTATGAATCAAAACCTCCTAAAAGGGATAAAATAAAATATATTTACAAATATAATTTTTTTAGATTGAAAATAAAATATAATCATGGTATGTATATATACGACATAAAATAAACATGTTGTGAATATGAAATATGTATCATAGAAGTAATAGTGAGATGAGAAATTGTAACCTTAAGTTAGAATTACTTTTTAATCACTCTATTATAATGTATAAAAAATTAATATTTATTATAAATCAATTTTAAAACCATTTTAATACTTATAAAATCATATATTATCCAAATATAATATTTTAAAACCCATTTATTAATAATTGTATATCAAAATATTCATTTCTGGGTGTTAAATGTTTTATTTCCCATGAATGTTTGTGTTCAATAGTTCTAGTCATTTCCCTTTGATCACAATTACACCATTTATAGAATCATAATATTTAAATAAGTATCATATTTATTCATCATATAAAATTTTATAATTATTTATATAAATTAGTGATAAATATTAATTACATTACTTTGTAGAGATAATAGTTCATCCTTACACATGAGTGGAATTTCAACCATTTGATGGTTTGAAAGAGTGAAAAATAAATAATAAATAAAATCCAAATAATCGTTATTATACCATATATATATCATATATATTCATTAAATCTTTATATATTACCATAAATGTAAATAAATAGTGTAAAATTAATCATGTTGCTTCATTATAGTGGAAGCCCACACAACACGTGAGCGACGTTATATCTTTCCAAAAGATAGAAAAGTAACAAGGTATATAAGATATTAAAACAATAGATTAATAAATATATGATTAATATCATATATAAACACTAAATATATCACAATAACTTACCATTAATTATAATTATATAAAATTAATTATATCGCTTTGTGGTAGCGGTTGTCACATATACACACGAGTGATACATTGATTTCTCATTCACTAGAAAAAAGGGTGGATAATTTTAGTTCCCTAATACATATAAAATTTAGGAATATTTAGGATAAATAATTTTCTATTTTATCATTAATACCACATATTTAAATTATATTTATGATGAAATATATTTAAAGAATTCACGTAGGATGATTACATCTTCTTCGGTATACCTCCTTTTGATCTATTATTAAGGACCATTGGAAAAGTATTTGAAGAATACCAAAACAAATAATTAGTGTCTAGGTAAGTTTATAATAGAATTGGTTAGCGTTTGGTTAATATAGGAGTCCAAAGAAAGTGTAATGATAATATAGGATGGGTGTCCTTAAATAAGTGAATGAGATGACACACATGGAATTAATAAAATGATTTTAATATAATAAATTCAATTTTATTTTAAATTGGAACCAAGTGGCAATAAACGAAATAAAAATATTTTATAGGGTTTAAATACATTAAAAAAAATTAATAGGTTTATGTGATATTTTAAACCATATAGTTATGTTAAAACCATTTGTTACCCAATTATAACCCTAACCATAGTAATGAAATTTTCAATCTTAAATGGTTATAATTTTAATTATAAGGAACTATTTTGATTATAAATGGAAAATTTATGACATTTCAGATCATTTCTAATCCCAATTTACCTATTTCAAATAAATTATAATTTTTAAATAATTTAATAATATATTATTCAATATAAAATACTATTAAATATATTTTAAGAACTATTCACTTATTTTGACATTAAAATTATCATGAAAGGTATGGAGTTACAATATAAAATATTTAACTCTTAATTATATATTATTATTGACTATAAAAATCCAATAATACCATATCTAATCTAAAAAATACTAATTTTTATTCTTTAAAAATCATTTACTTTTATATTTTTACTACATGCAGAAGCACCGTGTCAACGTTATATAAGAATTTATGATAATTATATCATCACCAAAAAATAAAACCAATTATCATAATAGAAATAAATTAGTAATGATCAAAATAAAAATTTTTCATTCATAGCATATTCTTATACATATGTGAATAAATAAGAGAAATAAAAAAAGAGTGACATTTTTTGAATTTTATTTACATAGAATAATATGAATTTCATTATCAATGGAAAATTGCACCAAAAATAAATATATTAAAATTTAGGATTACTATTTTAAAATTAAATAAATTCATGTTTTGAGTCAATGTTGAGACCTTATCTCATAGTTTGAATAATATTTGAATTATTTTACCCTTACCAAGGTGACAAATATATACCACGTGTACAATTCATAATGAAATAAATAAAAGGAACTATTTAAAAAAATATAGACATCCTGAATCCTAATACGGTATACATTTTTAAATATTCAATATCTATAAGTCTTATAAATTATTTTTAACATAAATTCATATAATGTAATTAAAAACAGTTTCTAGAAAAATGCATTTTAAGCACAAAATAAATTTATACCAAAATAAAGTATATTTATTGTTATGAAATAATTTTATAGATTATATTTTATTAAATTATAACTTAATTAACTTATTATCAAATTCAAAACATAATTTTACTTTTAAAATTATTTATTTAGTGAAAATAAATTACAACTTTTTATAAAACGTTATTTTTTCACTATTTATTGAATGATTTATCTTTTTAAAAAATCACAAAACATCAATTTAAGTTAAATTTTATATGAATAATTCAAAAATTATATAATTTTATAAAATTGAAATTATAAATGTGGTTGAAATTAGTTATAATGTTTTCTCATAAAAATCAATATAGGCCATTTTTAAATAATTTGTTTTTGAAGCAGAAAATACCTTCACTAAAAAATGAGTGCTTATTTCCCAATAATTAATAAATAAATTTTAATTTAATAAGACAATTATATGAATGTTTCATAATTCTGTAACTCATATGTATATTCTCAAATTCAATAACTATGTTATAAAAATAATATTTTAATAATAATATATGTAGAATATATCACAACTCGATTAAAGATTAGTGTTGCGTCTTAAGAAAGATATTAGGATTATTATTATTATTATCACATTTTTCAATGTGTTATATGGTATAATCCATGTTTTTCTGGTCTAGGTTGGTTCAATATTTTGTGGGAGTATTCATTTGAGGTTGTGTTTCTAAATCCTCTCAAATGTTGAGTGGTGTTGTGAGGCCTGGTTGAGGGTCTTGTGGCGATTTATTAAATTTTATTGAGGATTAAAATGTGTTATTTTAAGGTTATATACTATGGTTACAAAATTTTGGTATTATTCAGAGTCTTATCTTGTGAATTCAAAGGGGTTTATGTTTTGTTTTTAGTTTTTTCTAGGATGGAATTTTATAAAGTTGCTTGAGTTTTAGTTTATTCATATCCCTTAGGATTTTGTGACACAATTATGTGTCTAGTATAAAAATATTCCATAAATAAGTGGTTTATATGTGTATGATGTACCACTTTAATGAATAACTTATTAGTGTGGTGCTATTTGAGGTTTCCCGTGTGGATTTGGTTGTGCCCGATAATGGGTTCAGTACCCAAGAGGTCAAAACAGGTTTCTTATGATGGGATTAGCCCATGGTTTTTATTATTATAGTGTATTTAAATTCATGGTTTTATATTTTTAATAATGTTTCGAGGATTAATGAGATTTCCTTGTGCTTTAGTATCCTTGGGATGGTCGATTTTCATTTTAGCATTGGTAGTGAGGGGTTCAAGTGTATGTATCCTTGGTTTATGTGTCCTGAGGAATGTATGATTGAGAATTTTCATACATAAGTTTTGGTAGTTATAGGATAACTTTTTTATGATATTATATTTTGAATTTATCTTTATATTTATTGGTTTCTCTATACTTTCAATTGCCTATTGTTGGGAGTTTCTGTGGTGATAATGGACTGTCTAGATGAGTGCAGATTGTCTCCCATGTTTAGCATTATGCTCTATCCCGAGTGGGGAACTACTAAATGTTTTTGTGCTCTCAAGATTAATTATAATTTGTCCACATACATGGACTATGTTTGGGCCCATTCATGTACTTCATTCCAATGAGTCGTTTATATCCCATTGTGTTCTTCAAGACTCCTAGGACATTGAAAATTTCTATAACAGTGTTGACCAAGAGGTTTATATCATAATTTCAGATCATACTGTTGGATTCCTAGAGACTCATATATTTTTATCATTTTGTTGGATTCATATTGTTTTAACTAATGATTTATGCTTTATGCCATTTGTGTGTTAGAATTTTATAACCTTTTTATGAGATGTTGGACTCACCAAATGTTGTGTGGCTCAGTGAACCTTCCGTGAAGGGTTTCCTTATTTTTTTTACAGAGTAGGGTAGATAAATACTGTGTTGGTTATATCCCTAAGGTTTTATGGGTTTTTCTAAATGTTTTGGTGTTTTGTTCCAATTCTTTATAACTCTTTTTTAGTTTTTTTGTGTTAATATTGTATTAGGTTGATCATGTCACATGTGCATACACTTGTATATGAAAACAGTTGAAATGTTCACCATTGGCGGTGGCCTATTATGATTTATTGACCACCCTTATATATGAAATTTGGTATGGGTTCCTATCCTTTTTTCTTATTTTAGATTAATCATGGGATACATTGTGCATCAATAAGAGGCCTGAAAATTATTGATTGAGAATGAATTCTCATGTGGAGTCTGAGGATCAAGATAGTGAATCTTTACAGGTGTCACAAGATTGGTTATAAGGTATAGTTTGGATTTATCACTATAAACATCGTGTTTTTATTTATAATATTAATTATATATATTTGGCCTAGTAGGAGCCCAATTTATTCGTGTAGAAGTACTATGAGTGTATATGGAGTATTTCATTTGATATAACATGCTTCAATTTGGTTTATTTTTTATATATACTATGATATGTAAAGATTTTTATGTTTTTGGTGTATTTATAATATTATTTCACTTTGATCGATGTTAGTTTTTAACCTAATAAATTTATTCAGGCCCTCATCAGTTTTCAATAGCCTCTGGCATATGGGGAGGAATAGTTGATGCTCTATTGTGAGCCAAATTGAACGACGAGTTAGGAAGAATGAAGTTGGTTCATGATAAAATAGTATGAGAACCAGATATTTTTATTTTCTTATTATTTAGGTAATGAAATATTGGTGGTTTATGAATATTTTTATGCTTGTGAAGAATATCAGACTAGTGTTTCAAGAACCCCTTTTTAGATAGAAAGACTCGGTTATGACTAGGTTAGTATGGTAAGTGATTAATGTTCTTAGTTTTCAATGATGTGGTTGTAGGTTTTCATTGTATTTGTGATTTATTGTTATTGTATCCTTTCACTTTGGAAATATTCTCATGTACATGAAACATATTAGAAATTTAGGACTCACATGACATTTTCCTATTCTTGTGTGAGTCCACTAATGATTGTGATTTAGTTTCTTAATGTTCCAGCACTGACCTATATAGATTTATCCGATATATATTCATTGGTGAATTTTTATCAATTGAATATTGTTTATTCTTATTTAATGAAAAACCATTTTGAACATACAATGATATTTTCTCGGGTTACGTAAATGGATTCTTTTCATCAAGGGATTCAATGAGACCTTAGTGAGTCGGTGTGGGATTGGTGGACCTACTATTGGTTTGATGAGGGAATGGATTCCGGAGTTTTTTATTAGGATCATGTTTAGATGAGGCTACGGTTTCCTTGAATATGTTATGTGTCCTTATATTGATATTTCATTTGGCATATAAGGTAGATCATTGGGAGTTCTCTTGGTTTTGTCATAGTATTGAGTTTCATGGTTTTGATGGATTCTTGGACAATTCGTTCCATTGTTTCTGGTTGTTCTTATTTTGGAAATGTGAGAGTGTGGTTAGATTCTCATGGTTTTGGATTTATTATAAGGGCGAGTGTGGTCATGTTGTTAGTTATAGTATATGCGAGATTCCTCATATTTGAATTTGATCAATAAGGGTTCTTTGACTTAAAAAAATTGAAATGATATAGGAGCACGATCAATGGTTTAGTTCTATTAGGATATTTTTGTTAGGATATGTCCCATGTGATTGTGATAATGTTTTGGTGTTTAGGTTTCATAGTAATGTGTGACAGTAGTGTTTGAGTGATTTGGAGTAG
This sequence comes from Viscum album, assembly GCA_963277665.1. NCBI lineage: Eukaryota > Viridiplantae > Streptophyta > Magnoliopsida > Santalales > Viscaceae > Viscum > Viscum album. The sequence continues at coordinate 1,332,069,796 of OY728156.1, forward strand.
GTCTATGTGCACAGTGCTATTTTTTTGTGAATAAGTGAAGTAGTTGCGTTGGATATATTGATGACGGTGTTGGAGAAAACTTATCAGATAAAACATATAGTTGGGGTCACACCATAGTCCATTAGATGTTTTTATCCACGTTATAATTATACCATTGATAATATAGGATGTAATTCCATGTGATCCTGGAATGGGTGACGAATTGTGTTTTGTGTTGGTACTTAGGTGTGAGCGAGTCGGTGATGTCCAATCATACCACTCGATAGTTGATGGATCATGGTCCAAGAAGGTTACTGTTTTGGTATTGGGGTGATGAAAAAAATACTCTTATATTTGATAGAATATAATTATTCATATATGAATAACATTAATATTGGAGAGTTCATGGGTGCTCTGGTGCTCGATGTGATACCTTTTTGATCCATTAACAACTAAGGATTCTTAGGGTGAGACATGTTATGGTAATGTGTTACTAATGATCCACATCATTAATGACTGATAAAATTAGGGTAAACATGATATTTTATTTCTAGTTGGTTTTAGTGGAAAAGTGGATATTTCACATATCAGAGGTTCTCAGAATAATTTTTTGATAACTCTTTTGGACTTGGAAAATGGTGTTTACCATTTGACATGGGTTTTGGTGGAATTATAATATATTCATTTTTCTATAATATATATAATCATTTATTATTTAAATATTAATTTTTAAATAATTTTGAATTGTTATATCTCTTGAATGGAGTCTTGGATTGAAATTCCAACTCCACAACTTAGTTTAGAAAAATGAGTTTTTCCAAGGAAATATGTAAACTGTTCTAGGGCATTGGGACTAAGGCATTTCCCGTTTTCCATTTCCCTTTTCCACTCTTTTTCGCTAACTACATATACCGAGAGGGGTTCCTGTGATATTTTTCATCCTCATCAGAGAGATTGGTAGAGGGAGATGAAGAGGAGGTCCTCAAAAAGAAGGTTTTTTTGGGAAAATATTGAGATACAGTGAATGTATTGTGTGGATTTGGGATTTAATCATTGATGTTTGTCATTCGTAGATTGGCCACGAATTTATGTTTTCACCAAAATCCCCATAGTATCATTTTTTATGTTTTAATTACTTTATTGTGTGTACAGGGACCCATATAGGGTTATGGTAAAGTGTTTTTGGGGAAATTTCATGATTTTTAGGGCTTCACTGAGGTTTTCTATTTTGGAAAATATGATCAAGTGTTGTGTGGTTCAAGAACATATGCTATGTGCTTTCAATTTTAGGCATAGTGTATAAGATGAGGCCTCTATATCTTGTGTGTTTGGGATACACCATATAGATCCATCCAAGGTGTGGTTGGCTGTATTTCAAGATACCCTGGGTTCGGGTCACATGAATGTGTAAGTTACATGGCTAGAGCCCATGTACAAAATATGGACAAAGTCCATATGGGGTGATAGTTCATAGGCTTAGTGTACACCTTCAGATACCCTCTCTATAGTGTAAGTCATCTTGATATAGTTCACTCTATGTACTCAGTAATCTACATAACATGTTTCATTGAGGACCACAACTTGGTAATAAATCTAGGGGTACATGATCTGTATATGAGGTTCATAACATGAACAATCCCTTTTTAGTTATTTCGCTTTTTTCTCACCCTAGTGTACGAATTAGAATGATATTTAGTATATTCTTTGTGTATTTCCTTATAGGATGAGATGGTTTGGACCTTTGGATGATTAGATATTTTGTGGAGTGTAATTGGGTTTATTTTAGGTTGATATGAAAAATTTAATAGAATTTTTGTTTTAGAATCCCCTTGAGGATTGTGTTGTGGTTTGAGGTCAGGGTGATGGTCATAAACTCATTTTTCTCATTGGATGTAAGTTTAGAAGTGGTTAGTTTGAGGTTCTTTCAAAATTATCATGGAAGGTGAAATTAAATTTCAACATGTATTGGTAATGATAATTTTTTAATAGTGAGTTCACATACATAATTCATGGATGGGATTTACAGCTAGTTTCTTGACGTTTAGTTTATTTAGAGACTTTAGGAAGGGTTGACACCATTAGGTGTTTGGTGAAACTAGGTTATATTGAGTAGATGTTGAGATGGGTTCTAGAATTCCATTTACAGAATCCCTTGTAGTTATGGTTCCATTTATGGGTAATGAATTTTTTATTTTAGGGGGATGGATGAGATTTGTTTCAATAGGCTTGGTCGGTGGTTTGACTTATACTATATGAGACAATTGTAGGGTTTCCTATTCTTACTATGGTTTTGAAGATTATTTTGGGTGACATGTTCTTTATTAGATATTCGAGTTCAGTGCTAGTGTCAACATTGGTTGTAAGGGGTTTGATCATTTTCCATCCAATGTTTCTATTGAAAATGTCTTGCATGTTTGATGTAATTCATTCTAATGTTTTGGATGCGATAGGTGAAATTATGGACATTATTGGATAAGATGTTCGCACCGAGGCTAATTGATTTATATACTATATTTTTTTTTCTAGTTTTAGCCATGTCTAGGGAGCTAATGGATGACCTTGATGAGTGCACACTAACAGAAAAATTAAAATTACACTCTATCATGTGTGGGGACCTGTGGATGAAATTATTCTCTCATGATAGATTATGATATGGCCTTACACATTGAATAAGTTTGGGACTCATTATCCAATGGGCAGTTAAATGGATTTTATATTCTAGCTATAACTTTTTGACTCTTAGGAATTTGATTGGTTCTTTAATAGTGTCGACCCAGATGTTCATATCTTCAGGTTAGACAATAGTATTAGAGTGATAGATCCTTATATATGTGTGTTGTTATTTCGATGGATAGGGTGGGATATTATGGTATGACAATCTTTTCATGGAATGTTAGATTCCTCTATTATCCTTGTGATATGGTTCATGTGATGGATGTTTTATGGCTAGGTGAGCATTATGTACTATGTTTTGTAGATTTGGAATGGACGGGGTTGATCCATCTTGGGTGGCCTTATATCATGAGTTTTATTGGGGTTTATTTTCTTCTTATTTCAATCTTAGATTTCTGTTATTTATGAAGTTTTATAAATTTTTTTCAATTATTATTCGAAAATGTAGATTATATAAAATATTCATTCAATTTCATATTACTATGGATGGTGAGTTCACTATAGGGTGTGTCTTATTGAGATTTATTTATCACCCCCTATATATAAACTTTGGTTCATGTGTAACACTCTATGTACTCTTTTTGGTTGATAACATGATAAAAAATTTATTTGATAGAGGCATAAGGTTTCTTGATAAATAATGACTTCTTGTGTGGAGTCTGATGATTAGGATTGAGTAGATCAATGGTTATTTAGAAACCAGGTATAATGTACAGTTTTAATTTAGCAATAAAGCCTTTGTATTTTTTTCTTTTATTTAAAATGAATATGTGTTTGGACTAGTAGGTGAATATTATATGTTAATAACTTGACTGTGAGTCTATATGAAACATTTCATTTGATATAACATGCTTTTTTTGTATATTTATTTTTCATATTTTGATGTTCATGAATGTGTATTTTTTTGGTTTATTTCTAAAATATAACACATTGATATGATGGAATAGTCTCCCTAATACATATCTTTAATACCCATGTATTTTTTTTCATTATCATATGGGGATTCACGCATAAATATTTATCATGAGGTGAATTGGACAATGTTTTGGGTCAAATCAAGATAGTTTTTTATAGAACACCTAATTTAAGTGAAGAAAATAATGATAAGGAAAAAAAACAATAAATCATAGATTGATGTATATAGTAGGGAATCCATGTAATTTGATGGAATTCAGTTATGTAGATTGGGATATATATTTTATAAAAAAATAAATCTACACATATATATATTATATATGTGGGGTCACAAGTGAATTGGATGGTTAAGAACAAACAAGAGTTTTCTTATCTTAGTATTATAGAGGTAAAATACATCATAGGTGAAAGAGTGTATATCCAAATAATTCAGATGAATAAATAGTTCAAAGGAAATTAAAATGGATATTATATATAATAAAAAAACATCATTGATCTTATAAAAAATCCAGTAATGTATGATAAGAATATATATATCGAGATATGGTATTATTTCATCAAAAAATGAAAGATAATAATTTCTCTAAATGTGGAATTACAAAAAAAATTGATCAAGTGGTATAAATATTCCCTAATTATTTTTTATTCAACCATTTAAAAATATGTTATCCATGATTAGTGTTAATACACCACATGTTACATTAGAATGAATAAAAAATACAATACAAAAAAATATGATTAATTGATTAAATTAATTATTCATGTCTGTGTACTAATATTTCAATTTTTTATTATCAAAATTAGATAAAAATGGATTTATAAAGATAAAGAGTTATATAAAAGTGTGTGATATTATAATTTATTTAAATTACTTATGAATAATTATAATGGTTATCAACAAATTTTATGATAATAGATATCTTGTTTTGAATGGGAATATTTCTAGATCATTTTGTTTTCTGCATTAATATTAACTCACAATTTCTTAGAGTAGATCTATTTTTGTGGATGATTATATAATTTTAAACAAACTCAAAGGTGGTATTATATTGAAAAAACCTATTTTTATTGATTTTAAATTTTTTTTGTTTTATTTAATAGTTTAATATTTATTGATATTAATATAAAACGTTTTGTATATTATAGGGTAAGCTCAGTGGTTGTTTCCCCACTGGGTCTCAGGGTGGAATCGAGTTCATGTATTGATGAGTACATCCATGCATTGTATGCTTTATAATTTTTTTAAATATATCCCCTATCCATAAATAAACCAAGTCTATGGCCTCATATTTAAATATATAACATTTTAGAGATGGATAGAAGTGTTAGAGACTAAAAAATATGTCTTTAAAAAATAATTGCCTAAGGTTTAATGGAAACCCCTTCTACCATGAATAAATTTTTAAAATTATGGTATCATAATTAAATGAAATTTAAATTTTTATGCATTATATTTAAAATATCATAGATTTTTAAAATATAATGTCATTTCTATAGCTATTTTATAAGGGATATTAAATTTTAGAGATCATAATACATTTAATTAGCTATGCCGTCTTAATTTTTGAAAAATAATGGGGATTTTTTATTATTTTTTTATAGAGATAATATAATTATTTTTATATAAAAACATAATCATATGGGGTAATTTTATTGTAAAAATATAGGGGTGTTATTATATGGAACTTATAGAAGTATAATCCCATGTCTTTATCATTGTAATTTTAGAAAATTATAGTGAACCCATCCCAATATGAAGTGAGATATGACATATTTATTAGTTATTCCCATATTCGTTTTTGATAATACAATGAGTCCAACCTTTATTAAAAAGATGTACAAAAGTAAAACTATACCCATGATTTTGAATATATTTTTAAATTTCATTTCATGTTAATGAAATTTAAGGCAATTTACATAATGTTTATTAAAAATAAAAAAATGAGTCATTGGGAAAAAATAAATAGTATATGGATGTAAACCCCCTTTTTAAATGAATGTTATATAATCATATGATATTAAGATGATGAGATCCTAAAGTTGAATAAATTATTTCTGAGATTTATTTTAAGAGATTCTACTTGAATAAAAATAACAACACTGTTGAAAGATACACCACATTATGGTCTTCATTAAAGATGATAGATATATTTTTGATATCTCTTATTCTTATTAAAGATATAAACATATGTATTGGATCTTATTAATCTTAAATGGACATATTTTAACATTTTTTATTGAATAATAAATATAGATGGATCATAGAAGGATTTGATAGTATATTGAGATCCTTGTAATTTTTTGGACTTCTAGTATATTTTTTTATTATATATATATTTTTAAAAAAATTGGATGTGTAGAATATTATATAAATCTATAGTTTAATAAAAACCATGTAAATAAATAATTATTTACTATATATAGTTTGATTGAAATATTCAAAATGTTGGTGATGATTTGGAGAAAAAATTAATTGATGATTCTTATTTTAGTATTCCTGTGAATTAGGGAACGAAATATAGAAAAACGTTACTATTAAATGAGATTAAAAGGAATAGATCATCATATATCAAATACTACTCCACTTTTAGTGTGATTATCCAATATATTGGGCCTTGTATCTTATAAAAATAAAATTATCATTATCACTAGAATATTTCAAATCAAAATCCAATGATTTTTTTTCAAATTATTGGATGTGTAATGTAAATAATATTTTTTTAATTAGTATAATTTTTAATGAATTTTATTATCATAAGAATATAATAAAAAATAAAAAATATTTTTCTTATTTGGTTTTTATACCTATATTTAATTTTAATATACACAATAGTCAATGAAAATAATGATATTGTAATGTTACCATTTCATAAAAAATAATATTCAATATAATAATTCTTCTTTTCATATTAGTAGATATATCCTACTAAATTACAAATTCAATTCATAGAAATATATTATACTTGAAGTTAAAAATTAATGTAAGGCACAATGTTCAAAAGTGATAAAATAAGTATAATTGGATTTATTATTTTTTTCCAAACATAAGTTCTTTTTCTAAAGTATTATTAAAAAAAATTAAATTTGGAACTACTTATAATAAATAAGTTTAAATATAATATATGAAAACATACAATATATAAATATAACAAATAAAAACATATTTAAAAGAGAAAATTTATTAAATAAAATCTAATGAATTCAAATAACTACATCTAACTTTAACAAATAAATTATAGAAACTATATTTTACTAGGTGTAGTTTACTATATTTTGTAAAATTGATATAGTTAATCAAGTAAAAATAATTTAAAAAGATTAATAAAATAAATTTACCAAAATTATTCGAACACAAAAGTTTTTAATACAAAAAATAATAAAAATAGTACGTTATATAAATAATATCAAAAATAGATTAAATTATGCTGAAATATGGCTTCTACAAAACTAATATAACTTTAGGGGGAATATTTATTTTACTACACATTATGGTTCTAACTGAACATTGTAGAACATTTAATGTACGTGTATTTAAAAAAATTCATCAAATAATTTTCCATACAAATTAAGTGATTTAGTGATAGGATTTATGAAACTAAATTATATAATTTTAGTACCTTCATATTTCTAATAATATAAAATTTTTCCATATATAGGTGTGTGAATATTCATTGATAAAATTAAAAGATAAGTTTTCTGGAATAGTATATTACTTGAGTAAAAATATAGATTGATATAAAAAATAACTAATTAAAGTTATTTATCTAAAATAAAACATGTATCATTATAAAATAATTATATTATAAAAATATTATTAATGATTTTAGAATCAATATATTTATGGATCATCTATATTTTTTGACCTTTAAAATAAAAATCATCATTATATACATTTTTTCGTAACTTCATCAGTAATTTATATTTTTACCTTGATCATATCTCATTATATTTTAATTATGGTTTCACAATATTATAGAATAAATAAATTAATTGAATTTTTATGAAGTTAATACTACATAAATTTATTGTTGTATTAAAACATAAGAAAGTTAATATTATTTAAAAGAACATGATATTATCTAATTATCATTCTCAATTAAGTGACAACTAATTTCAATAAAAATTAATGGTTCCTTTTTAGGAAAAACATGGAAATGATCATCACCAAGAATAAATTAGGCATTAGAAGAGAGGACTAAGGATTATTATTTATATCCTAAAAAACTATAAAATTCATATTTTCCTTCGAATTTAATGTCAATTTACTTTTTTGTATTAATAAAAAAATAATGATAACTAATAAAGGTAAAATAATTCAATTTAAAACATAATCATTAAATTTTTTTAATGTGACCAATACACCCCTTATTGATACATAATCCATTAAGTAGTAAGATAATGGTTTCCCAAGAAACAAACTAGGTTTTTATTTATGGTTTTCACTGTTTTAGAAGTGATTTTGACCTATTTTATGGATTTTATAAGGTATATGTGGTTTGAAAAATCCCTAATTTTCCAAAAATAATATTAATAATTTATTCTTACAATTAAATTCGTTCCTATATAAAATTAAATATAGTTAATTATTCTTTATGTTAGTATGTTTATAATATTTATGGTTGTAGAATTTATTGGTTATATAGTTGAGATAATTAGTTTGGTTATTATTTATTTTATTACATATTTTTGAACCTCCTCCCACTATGAAATGTGAGATCACGACTCATGTAATAATGCCACGTGTTTCCTAAAATTCACAAAGTGAGTCTCTATATAGATTGTTTCAAGTTTCAATTTTCTCATTTTATGATTTGAAAAAAAATTAAATGATAATTATATATATATATATATACCATTAAGAATAGTATATTGATATAAATTCATGAGTCAAATTTTAAATGGTTAAAAGTGATTGATGGTTTTATGTTATATATATATACAATTTGGTAGAGCTTGTTTATAGTGAGATATTGTAGCATGATATTTATATGGTGAGATCCAATTATCTACAAACATGATGGGTTACATTTTATGGTTAGTAGATAGTATAGAAATATTTGGTTATATTTATTTTGATATACAATACCACTGGTATATGTTATACATCACTATTAATTTAGAATAACTTTTCATTTTCTAATCATACAATGAATATTAATTATTCTTAAGATGAGATCACATTATAAAATGATCATTCTTGGTAGAACTACTCACCCATGTAACCAATAATAGGTGTTATCATCTTTTTTTATATTTATTCTTAAATGATATTTTTGTAGTGGATTTAGACAATAGTTATTCAATAAATTTCCATAGGATTTTTTATGTATACCATTATATATAGGTATATATGAGTTTGCTAGAAATAAATTACACCTTCCCTTGGGATTACATTAGTTTGTTGTTTTAGAGTTATTTTGGTTTTGCACACATGTTTTTAAATGGTTCATTCATTATTTGTTATTCATTATTCATTAATTTGTGATAATTTGTAACATAAATTTTTTAGATATTTTTTTTATTAACAAATTTAGATTTTTTATCACATCTACTGGTAGTATAGATATTATAATTTCATTGAGGTTAATGTCTTATTTTTATGTGGTTTATTCCTTTAGTGTTATCTATTAATCTTATCAATATAGGAAGAGGGATTCTAGATCCACTTAATTTATCATATCATTGGCCCAAGATAGGGTCTTGAAAATTTTGATTCACTTCATTACATCAAGGGGATTTTAGATTATTTTAAGGGGTTAGGCTAAGAGTGATTAATTTTATTTCATCACAAATCATGATGTTATGTGATCATGTGTATAATTAGATATTTTTAACTACATATAATTGTATATTTTGAATTTTTATACACACATCTTTATGTAAACATGTGTAGTGTTCTACTAATGGATATAGAGATGATTTGTTTTTAATTTAAATAAAAGGTGAATGGTGTAGAATTTTTTTAGTTTTGTTCAATAATTCATGTTAAATTTATATCTCTATTTTTGTTTTTGATATATATTTATTTTATTATAACATGTTTATCTAGAAAAATGATTCTCAAATGGGTGTATATTCCTTTTGACTACTATCCAACAAATACTGACATGTAGGATATAGGCTTGTATTTTCACTTCTATACTGACCCTTAAAATTTTCTTTAATTTTTTATGAGGATGTGATGGTTATTACATTAATATTTTTATCAAGGAGTAAAATATAAATTTTAACCTATAACATGATATTGTGTGTAAATTATGAAGATTGAAATGATATTATGATGGGTTACCTTATTTTGGATGTGGTTAATTTTATGAAAATTAGGGAGTACTAAAATTCTTATCATTCTTGGGAATTATTTTCTATAATGGTGAAAAGTTTTAAAGAGTGATTAGATAAGGAAGCATTGGGTGGTTGAAAGAATAATGAAAGTAGAAAAATATAAATGAGATATATAAGAAATATGTCATTCCATTAATATTATTGGAATTATTGATATGTGTGTTTTTTTAGATCACTATAAATTAAATTCTTATTTAACTAAGAATTCTCCATAGTGGCACACCCTAGGGTCCATCACATGGAGGCCTATTAAACACATAGAATATTCTATTATCACTATTGTAGTCTAAATAATATAAAACTAAATTATACACAAATATAAAAATGAGGGATTTTGATAATGAAAATAATTTTTTTATAATATATAAAAATAATGAAAATATATATCATAAAGGAAGAGAAAGAAAAAACACAATGAAAATAGTAGAAGAAAACTACTTCTCTTGGGGGTTTGTAGTTGTGTTATCATATTTTTTTAAACATATTTATCAATGTTTTATTCAATGTAGAAATCAAAACCTATCACTATACACCTTTTTATTCTACTATTATTACCCGACACCAAGACTTATTCATGTAGGATTAATCACTTCCACATCAATACCTAAGAAAAACTCCACTGCTCAAAATAATTAAATTTCAATGAGATGGAAATTTTTTTAACAAGGTGGAATAAGAAAATAGTATAGTATTTAGGGAAACCACACAGTAAATTAATTTTAACCACTACGGAATTATTTGAATAAAAAATTATAAAACATTAAGGTGTTATAACCTCAAACACATCCAATTCCCCCCTTGAACAAAATTCATGGTTATCACTCAACAGACATGAAGATAAAATAAGTACGATGGGAGAAACAAAAAAATGAAAACAAAAGAAAGGAAGGGAAGAAAAAAATGGATACACTAATATAAGTTAAAATTATAAATAACTATTAAAAAACAAAATTCCCCATTAACCCCTTGAATCTTATATACTTTGTAGTAGAAAATGAGTTAAATATTTATAAGGAGTGTGGTGAAGAATTTTTTTATCCAAAATTTATCTCCAAAAGTATTCATGTGGATTACCAATTATATAGATAATTTGGAAAGGTTCATGCATTAGAGTTGGTACCCTACTCCAGTCACATTTATCCAAAAAAAAATTATCTTTATTAGCCATATGATGATTGATTTATGGCTGATTTACTCCATAATATCATTCTTTTCAAGTGACATTTAATATTTCAAATCTCTAATGTACCATTCTATTAGGACATTTGAAATAGAAGAATATCACATGTCACCAAATTATAAAACTTGTAAAATAATTCATGATATATCGTCATGTTGAATTTTAGATCCATTTCATTTTCACTTTAGGTGATATGTTCCCATAATTAAAAATGATTCATTTTATGCATATATTTAGATCCCTAGATTGTGAGACCATTTTTGGCTTCCAAATTATTTCTTGAGCTTTGGGGCTAGAAGAATGAAATTAATCTCAAAATTTATGTAATCTTAAAAAATGAATTTCGCAATTTCAACCAGTTTACAAAAATTAATGTCTGGAATAAAGAAGATAATTAAAATATTTAAAATCCCAAAATATACCATGTTTCTTATTAAGTTCAAATTACTTCTAAAAAATAAAAATGTGATAATGTGCCATAAAATAATACTATAATGGGATTAATAACATTGAATTATGGTAACAAATTTATGAAAATTTTAACATAATTATAAAACACCAAAATTATAGAATAAATATGTTTTTTGGGTAGATTATACGACACACAACGCAAAGTTTATCTTGCAATACGTGCAATAATTAGTTTCATTGATAGCATGAATTACACTCAAGACCATGTTTTAACAAACAAGAATATAATCTTATTTAATAGTTATCGTCTATCCATTGGAATGGATTCTATGAAAAGGATTAACTAAATAATAAAGAGTATATAGTTTACATATATAAAAAAAATTATTTTTTATCTATTAATTAGGAATAAAATGAGAATCATTTAAAATAAAAACTGATTTTCTAAAAAACTATATATTTTCAAAAAGGTGGATTAGTCATTCTTTGAGAATATGATTTTAAATTAATATTTACCCTTTATAGATAATTTATTTATAAAGACAATTTTTATTTTTGAAATCATCAAATCTAGAGAATATTAGGTCGAATTTTTGATATTATTAGGAAAATTTTGAATTTCAATAAATAGTGAAAATACTAAATATTAATTAATTTTTATAGTGTTAAATTATATTTTGAATTGGTTTTAAGGTATAATTAGTATATTTTTATTTAAATTAATCCAATTTTATACATTTTAATCATTTTCCAAAAGAATTTTGATATAAAAACTTTGTAAGCATTTGACCATTTTCTCTTTAAATCCCCACTTTCTCGTCACGTTTTTGAGATTAATATTAAATTTACCTTTTCTACATATAAAAATTGTATTTGGGAAATTGAATTTAATATTTATAATACGAATAATTTTTAATTTTTAATATGGCCAACTTAATTTTTTACCAAAATGAACAGTGAAAATAATAATTTTTAAATATCACAATTAAGTAAAAAGGGATTTACAAGGGGTTCAACTAAGAATATAAGGGATATTATGTACCTAAAAACGTGTCCAACACCCATTGAATGACCATATTTTGACCTTATATATTATAGGATTTAAAATGACCTACTTTGAAGTCTTTTTTCATGAAAAAATTGTGGCTATGATTGAATATTTTTAAAATATTACAGTGTGTCACTCTACCTACTTATAAAAGTCCACCAACTATCCTATATTCATCACACATTAACAAAATTGTTTCAGACATAACCTACCCATATCAGTTCCCAAATTATCTACTCTTATCCTATAATCTACATTTGGTATAAAATTAAATCTATGAAGGATTTGGTGCAAACCAAACGAGGATACAAGAAGAGGAAGTAACAATCTTCAATGAGAATCTATATTTTATTTCATTATCCACGGCCATTAATTATTATTAAACCATGATGATATAATAAAATTAATATATTCCATATAATTATATGTTATTATTTTATTTTAACTACCTACAACCCTCCCAACTTTTATTAAATTTGTTATGAAGTCATTGATCGTGTGTACGACCAACTATCGCCTCTCAACTCATGTCGTTTGTGTTTCTATTTCCACCTCCCATGGTTGTGTATGATGATGGAAATAAAGTGTATATATATTTATATATTATATATTTATAAAATATTCATAATTATGGATTATTTATATCATATATTTCTTTTTTACATTCCATACCATAGGGGATATGATAATGTTGGTCATGTTTATAGTGGACCACCACCTCACAAAGTGATATGATTGTCCTTTAACAAACACATAACATAGTAGGTGATAGAGATAATGTTAATGATAATATATTAAATAATTGAAATAATAATTTTATTCATTACATCCTACTCATTATGAATATATATATATATATTTCTTTTTTACCTTTTCACTCAATGAAAGATTATAATGGCATTCGTATATGTGTGGATTACCGACTTCATGAAAAGATGTGACACTATTATAATAACCACACAATATGGATGATATATATGATTATATTTAAAGTTCTAATATGGTATTTGTGATACTATTATAATTCTAAAAAGATTAAATATTATTTAACTTCTTTTTGTAATGATATTTGAAAAATGGAAATGTTACTCATGTGTATATAAGACCTACAATCTCCATGATTGCAACATGGTTCATTTTTCAAAACCATATTTCATGATTAGTTTTCAAAGTATAATTTATGTATAAATACAATAATTATTTTTTAATTATTACTATGTAGATGTTGAAATAATGACCTTTTAGACGAATGGTCACCTTTCGATGTCATTTTGGACACATATGTCAAATATCATTGAAAAACCCGATGAAAACATAAATTGATCAAGTAATCATATATAACATTGTATTTAAATTAATAAAGGAATAAAAAAATTAAAATTTTTATTATTAAACTAAATATTTCCCATATGTTTATTATTTAGGAAAATAAAGAATGCACACGATGAGTCAATATCATGGTATGATATTACATGTCTATTTCATTTAATAGAGGAATATTTTAATGATTTGAACCTAATTATTTTTATATGATCTATACACATTCAATTTCTCATGTAATATAATTAATTATTTTTAAAAAATGGTATATAATGCATGAATTTGAATTTTTTCATCTGATGGTACATGAAAATAAGATCCCAAAGTTGTAAATAATTTCATAACTCAATTTCCATTCCTTTGATTATATCACTTATTTGTTATCATTTAGATTCTTTGATTATGATTATATTTAATTTTTATTATAATATTTAGTATTTCCACTTTTTATGTGGATTTTACATATATATACATAATCGATTAATTGATGAATACTCACATCAATGTTATGTTCATTGTAACGTTTTATATTCATATTCTCATTCTAATCAAGATTGTTTAAACTTATATTTACTTTGAATGAAATTATTTGATTATTTTACAGAAAAACCATTTAATTTTATCCTTCTCTAGTTATTCATTATATTTTCAAGTAATATTAACATTTTCCCACTCCTTTATACTTAAATTTTTTGATAAAATGTTTATATGAAAATCAAAATTTAGTTTTCTCTTCGGTCATAATTAAATTTTTATAAAAAAAAACTTTTTTTGAAATTTTTTTTTAAAATGTTTTTAACCCTTGAAAAATGATTTATTAAATATTTTTTAACCATGATTTTATTTTTTTAAAAACTTTTAATGGATTCTTCTTGTCATTTTTTGAATATGAATCTTTTCTATCCTTTTTACAAAGCAAAATGCATGTTATTTTTAACATATATATAACATACAAAAATACCTTCCATCATGGATGACATTTATTTGAAGCCTCCTCTAAAAGTTTTAAAAGATCCTTTAACGAATTTTTTTCCAAATATTTTGGTAATTCTCATTTTTTAAAATCGCTTTTCAAAGAAAATATTTTTTATTATATTTTATTTTTTAAAAATTATTTTTTAAAATGAAAAAGATAATTCTCTAAAGAATGTTTTTATTGAAAAATTTATGGTATTTATATTGATCAATGACATAAACACTCTTTTTACATATTATATTCTAGGGATATGCTTTATTAATATAATAATTTTTCCATTTTGGGTGGTTTATGATTTGTTTGACTGTGGAAGTGCTATTTTGAAACCATTTTACATATTAATCTGGATGGTGTATGGTTTTGTATATTGATTAGGGGAAGTATTCAAATTTGATATGCTATTTTTTTAATACAAATTAATATGTTGTTTATGTTTCTCCCCTTCATATGAAGAAAGAAACAAACTTAGTTGGTGATAAGTGGGTCCCACTATATACCCTCGATGCATCAACAAGTATCATGAGACTAATCATTTGGAAAAATTAGATGGGTTTTCACCCAATGATTTAAACTATCTTGGGGATACATCTTGCTAGTAACAGTATTGAATATATATCTTGATAGTTTAGATGTATGGTATTATAAATTACATTAATATGAGGTCAGATATTGATATCTATGTGATTACTCATTCAGATAAAATATCAATGGATATGTTTCAAGCTTTTGTGATTATTTATATGGACTTTTTTGATCATCATTTATTTCATTCATATTATAATCAGAACTTTGATTAACTGTATTTTTTTCAATTAGTTACCTTTCTATATTGATTATTATTATTAATTTATGATATCATAAATTGTTCCATTACCCTTACTGAGCATTTAAACTTACACCTTTCATAAATATTATTTTTCCAGGGATACCAAAAAGTGTTTTATGATTGATAAATAGGGATGCACTTTGTGTAAAAATAGAATTTTCTATAAGGTATTTTTTTATTTTAGGTATTAAAATGAAATCCATATTTCAAGTATGTGTCAAGTTTACTCAGTCTATATAACTATTTTTTCATTTAGAATGTTATTAGATATATCTCATGCCAATTTAATAAACTAACCACATGATCTGGGCTAATGCGGTCTGATTCGTTATAGTTGGTATCCAAAGATGTTTAGAAGAAGCCTTGTTAAATGGATTTAAGAAACAAATATTATGGAACATAACTATAAGATATAATTTTTAGATAATTATGGAAAAACATCCTAATGTATTAGTAAGGAGGATACTATATGGATTTCTAAGAAAATAAATTTATGCCTGGATACTAGAAGTGGATGTCGTTCTATCACAAAGGTACCTACGGGTAATAACTCTAAAAATGGAACATTAGGTTGGACCTAATCATCACTTGGTGCATAAAAACAAGCCTTATTGAGCACCTATTTTGACACACCTGGGGGGATATTATAAAGATAATTCACATTTTCTTTAGAAACCATAATGAAGAATAAAAAATGATATATCCTCAAAGAAACCATGTTAATGATTATGAGATATTCTATGGATAAATTTTTCAATTTCAGTGAAGTATTTCATTAGCTATGAATCTATAAATTATGTTTCATAATGATATGATCAAATATAGTGTATAGAATCATTTATAAATAGAACCTAGAAAAAGGAATGGGAACCACATCAATGAATGCAATCCAAAGTGTATGAATGGCCATTTCTTTCATGGTATTAATCTAACATTTTGAAGGGAAGTAGTATCCCAAACATTCTCTTCGAAAGAGGATATAAAATATTTTGCTATCAAGATATAGAAATATTTCTCTAATTATTATGGATATTAAGGGAAGCAATAGAATAAGAGGATGGAAAAGAAAAATATTGATAAATAGAAGGAAGGAAACAAGGATTTTCCCATATATGATAACTATGGAAAGAAACACCCTGATACTTGATAGAGGGAATGGGAATTTTCTAGATGTTTATAGAGAAAGGACAACATGTTTCTGATTTCAATGGAAAGAAATTTTTTTAAAATGGTCAATTCTAAAACTATATAGAAATAGGGAAATACACAATTTCATACCCTATGAATCAATAAAGTATCCCTCAAATAATGATAATGGATCATGGTAAATCTTATTTTATTAATAAATATGAATTGTAATGATAAATTTTCTTGTGTTTCGATTCAATAATTATTTCATTTGATAATTTTATCAATGATATCTAAGTTATAATTATTGAGAAATGTATAAGGATTTTACTATGATACTTTTTCATTATGGATTTGAAAGTGTATGTTGGATAGTACTAATGACCAAGAAAAATGATTTAGTGGAAATTTAATCTTATTGGAAAACACATGATTGAGGTAAATAAAAACCTTAATATATTTATAATTTCTAGATAATGATGATGAGATAAATAGATGATCGATATGGATAATGTAAATTAGATTGTTCTGACTGCCTTGTAACTAATTAAATATTTTTCAAAAAGTGGTTTATTCTATCATTGATGTATCTCAAAACATTTTTCAATTTAAGGAATATATCCAATAATCTTTGTTTTAGTTAAGGTATATAAAAGAATTAATTTTTTAATAAGTTTTTGTTGTTATTCAGTTTAGGTCATTGTTTAAATATAATAAATGATAAAGGTATTCACTTGTTTTTTATGTGATGATTAAGAGATACTTCATGTTGTTTGAGGGGTTAATGATAAGTTCAATTTTAAAATGGAGTGATATTATTTCTAATGTATTGGATCATAATATCTTAAACAGGTCAAAACATTACCCATTTTTGAAATGTTTTATTTAAAATAATGGACATGGTTTTCAAGATTAATGTATTACATAAACATATGAATATTTATGCATATTGTATTACTTGATCTAATAATATTTATTTTGAAAAAAAATAAGGATAAAAGGAAATACTTGTAAATCATTTATAGATCTTAATACCCATTAAAACTGAATTTTAGTGCTTTAGTGACCTAGACCATCGTTGAAGTCAGTCATAGTTCAAAATTTATATTTCTAATAACTACTATATATGGGGCAAGCCGGGTTAAACCCATGGGGAAGGCTATTTTGACCACTAGTTATCTAAAAACTAACAAAAGACCCCACTGTTGTCAGCAGTGGGATTGAGTTTCTATTTTTTTCTATTTTTTTAAACTTTTTGTTATTTATTATAAGTCATAAATCAAACAACACAATATTTTTAAGTTTTTGTTCTAAACTATATCAAAACAAAGAACATGCTGAAAACAGTAACAAAGAAATAAAATGCTGAAGAGTGAACAATCTAGAGAAATATGTTCGGGGAAAATATTAATTATACTGGTTTTGAGAAAATTCCTTCTCATGATATTATTTACAACTAATATCATTGAAATGGGTGATTTATTTCCATCTCCTTGAGATAAATCACTCAAGACGACCAATTTTAGAGTTCGCCACACCTATATTAATCAACTTGAACATTCAGGTTTGAAAAAAATATAGAACAAACTCACCATATATTCTGTTTTTTTAATTTCAATTCAAATGATTAATGAAATTATTCCCCAATAAAACTCACCGATTGAATGTAGAATTCCAAGATTAAGTATTGGTGATATTTTTCAATTGAATGTAATCAGAACTGATCTTGCCAATCAATGTCGATCACATTTAAAATGATAAAGAGAAAGAAAATGAATGATTAACTAGTAGATTCAATTTAAACCCCGAACATGAAGTATCTAGCCTACCATCCTCTCTATTTTTAATAATAAAATCATTCAATTATATAAGAAGTGAATTGAATGAGAATAGAAGAAGAAGAAAACCTCTGTTAGCATCAATTGTTGCAGCTCCTGGCCATCAGAACTCCAAATAATGGCTCTCCGAGAAGTGATCCAGGTTCTCTCCTCTGCTCTATGTGAATGATCGAATGACTTCCTTGCAAGAATCTGGTGTGTTAATCGAATGAATGAGCATCTCCCCTATAACTCAAATTTTGATGCATCTCTATTTTTATACCCTCCGTCATCTACTACATGTTACCGCTCGCTTCCAACAACTTGGACTTGTCCTTTCCAGTTTCACCGCACACGTGTGTTTTTTCATGAAAAGCACATCACACTAGTTTTTCTCACATTAAAAACTCCCGTTCAGTTATTTGTGTGAATCTGGACATGATTTATGCTTTTTTACGAACCTGCAAATGTTTCCGACTTCAATGTGAACCTGCAAATCTAAAACAAAATAAAGCAGTTAAAACACGAAGGAAAAAGATATTATAAAAAATTAACCGCAGTTAAAAAATAAATATCTTAATAATATTTAACAGATTAAAAATTAAGTTTATAGTTATTAATTAATTATTAAATCCTTAATTAGATGAAATTTTTTACGTTTTTAATTTATTTTTAATAAATTATTTAATTAATGTGAGTATTATTATTATTTTTGTTGTGATAACATTATTAAATTCGTAAATTAGATTATTATTAATTAAATTAATTAATTTATTAATTGATAAAAATTAATTAACAAAGATAAATTATAATTAAAATTTTTAATTTATCTTAATAGTTAATTTTGATTTTATTTGAAATGTTAATATTAAAATTTTAGTATTAGATATTCTAATTAATTTAATTATTTTATAGTTTATTTTATTAAAATTATCATTATTTAATTCGTTTTATCTTATTTTTTAGTTTATTTTTAATCCATCCCCTCCCCCACCATCTTCCTCTTGCACAGGGAGGATTAGAGATTCGTCTTTCTGAAGAAGTCGATGCAAATTTTCCCCTAATGCAGCGGCTACCCTCTGAAATGGCGACGAAGGCTCTATGATGGTGGAAAAATGCTTCCCCAATGGCTCACAGACCATACATCGACTTCCCCAAATCCGTGACTTCAAATCCAGCAACTGCCTACTTCAATTCGTGGTGGGATTAGCATCGACTCCTCCAATTTGATCGTACAGCAGTGACAACATCCGGAGGCTTCAAATCTAACTCCAGCGGCATAAACCTCTTCTTACATAGCACACACCATGGGATTTCGGATCTCTTCACATAACAGGGCATGTGAGGGTGTATTGTGGGCCTCCCTCAAGCAGAGTTTCCTCAACTTCAGTCCAACTCCTCCTCTTTTCACTACGACGCACGACAG
Source organism: Viscum album (assembly GCA_963277665.1). Classification (NCBI taxonomy): domain Eukaryota; kingdom Viridiplantae; phylum Streptophyta; class Magnoliopsida; order Santalales; family Viscaceae; genus Viscum; species Viscum album. The sequence goes on from OY728156.1 coordinate 1,332,089,837, forward strand.
AATGATGCGACGACTCCAAATATTGGCGGTGGATTCTCAAGACCATCAAACTCGAGACTAGCGGCTTGTGAAAAATCTGGTTTTCATTTCCGATATTCCCAAATTTTCAACCTACGGATTTCTGGTTGTTATATTATCCTTGCTAATAAACTACGACACCCTGGTTGAAGCTAGATTATTATGCGGTGAAACTCAGACTCCTCGAAATAGTGTGTGGCTCCTCACACGGACAGACCTTCAAAAGGTAGTGGGGAAGGCAATGGTGGTTCAAGATTTAATTGTGATTGATTGTGGTGAAACATATTTGAGTGAACGACATTTCACGGAAACCATTCGGAGGGTTTCTATGGTAGCATGAAACGATGGCTGACGCACAGTGAAGAATGTGTTGAAATGGAGACACCGGTACCAGACAGATGCAGTGAGACCGTAAAATGGTATTACGGTGGAAGTGACATGGTGAGACAGTAAATGGAATACATGGAAGCACCGTGAATGAAATGGTGTGAGGAGACACCGTAAAAGAGAAACAGTTGAGGCACCATGACAAGGGTTCCATAGTGATATGGAAACGGTGCATGGTGGAACCATGGCAGAGGTGAAATGGTGGACCTGAAAAATAAACAAAGAGAAAAATATAAATAAAACTTAAATAAAATAAGAACAAAATAATTAATAAAAAATAAAACATAATTAAAACAATTGAAAATTTAAATACAACATAAACTTTAATAAATTTATAAAACTAATTGAAGTTAAGTTAAATTATTAATAATATCAATTAGTAAATTTTAAATTTCCACAATACAAAAACTAAATTTAAAAGGCAATTATTTTATTAAAATTAAATAAAAAATTTAAACATTAAAATTACAAAGTTAAATTATTGTCACTATAACAGACTAAATTAATTAAAACAGACAATTAATTATCATCTTTTTGAATAATTGAGTTGGATTAAGACTTAAAATTATCATCTATTAATTAAGTTATATTAAATTAAATAATTTTTAATACATGAGATGTCAAATTAAGACTACAATAATTATGTGCGAAAGTATAATTAATTAATTAAGTAGTAAAAGTTAAATAATTAAATATACAGACAAAGATACCAAACTATGTAGAATGTAATTATACTATAAAATTAAATTAAGGAATAAATTAACAATTTTATAGATTATAATACACGATTAATAACAAAAAAATGATTAAATTGATAAATTTATTTATAGAGACACAAAAGTGACAATATTTATTATAAAGCACAAGAATAACCAATTAAATCATTAAAAATTAGTTAAAATTATGTGAAAAAACAAGTGTTTTTAAGGCCACATTGAATTCCCCCACACTTAATCGTTGTTTTTCCTAAAACAATCCCATGTATTATTATTTTTGAGAGCTAGAAAAATGTTTTTTATAAAATTTCTCAAAAAAAAACATGTCCAGAACTTTTAACCGTGGAATTCAAGACATCATTAGGATTTTAGAAAATAAATTGCTCCTATAAATCTTTCATAGAAAAAATTATCACTTGTAGTATTGTAAACTAAGAATCATCACGCAATGAAGATATCATGCCATATATGTGATACTTCTTAGTGACTAACTTCAATCTAGGCTCAAGTCCAGAGTCCAAGAGTGACCAAAGGTAAAATTGATGTGGAATTAAGAACATAACAGTAGGAACCTTTCAATTGACTCATCACTTACGTTCCAATAATAAATAATGTTTTTGTGAATCACCTCAAAGATACATCCTAAATGACTCCCATATTAACCAATCGACTCCATCTTTATTTGGAGTTCATCATTCCCCTCACCTTAATGAACTCATTTATGACCCTAGACACTTTATTTAATTTTTCCTAGGCCATGTCTCATGTGCTAATCACTGTGAAATGCACTTATTCAAAGTGTACACATGGCTTATAGTAAACAGAAACATAGCCAGCATCTAGGGTCTCAGAGACTCACCATGGGATCCCCGAAGACCAAAATACTCTAGTTTCAAATGATTTGTATGAAAAATCATTTACATTGTATCATTAAGATAACTACTATTTATAATTAATAGAAAAATGATTCACCTATGATCAAAATCAAACTTCCAATTCCAAGAGTTATGATCATAATTCCCTAAACAGATCACCCATGTCACTCCTAGAAGTAAGTCCCAAACCAAAATTTCTATTAGATCACTAAGATAGATCACTCAGCAATAATCCATTATCACTAATTTCAGATTCAAAAAAATCATAACTTTCAAAAAAGTACTTTTCTTATGTGAAGAACCATTTGAATACAGTGTAAATCCTAAATTATGAATGAATTTTGAAAAACATTAATCATTTTATACAATAAATTTTAAATTGCAATGGGAATTGATGGGATTTCAATTATGAACATTTTTTCACAGTTATGAATTAAGCCCCTCCCCAACACTTAAAACCCTACATTGTCCCCAAAGTTGACTTCTAAAGTGGAGAAGAACAATTTGACAGTTAAAGTTCAAAATAAATTTTCAATTAAGTAGATTAATCACATGTATAAAGGGTCATAATAAAGTTCAAAAATATTGTTCACCACAAGGAATAAATTAACAGAAGGTTCAATGATTGGTCCATGCATTAACATTTATGTCCAGTGAATATTTTTTTCAATTCAGATCATGAAATATCATGTAATCTGGGTGCACACAATTAATTGGGTGTAAGAAAGTTTAGAAGAATTTATTCAGTCAGATATTTAATAAAGCAGACAAATTTCATGCTAAACACCACAACATTAATCATATTTAAAAGACCAACAACATGTACTCCCTACACTTAATTTCAAGATATGAAAAGATTTAAAAAACAATGCAATTCAGTTTCCATCACTGAAGTACATGCATATTTTTTTATTTACACAGTGACATACAAAAAAATATCATTCCAATACGAGAATAATTTTAAACATATGAAGAATTTTTATTTCGGTAGCAAGAAAAGCAACCAAATTTAATATAGTTCAAATAATGCAATTGAATTTTCAGTACACATGTAGCAGATTTTTCCAATACAAATATAATTTTCTAAGAAAGGAAAACATGTAGCATATTTTTTTCTAAAGAAGTAAGGAGTAGAAAAATAAAACAAAAAATAATAGTATGATACTTCCCTGACTAGGTTTTTCATTACTTCTTCAGCATGGGAATTCCACTCCTTAAATGAAACGGCAGCATCATCCTAGAAACATAGAGTATGTAAACCATAGAGAACTAATCAGTATAGACAGTGCATACATAAGGCAACATGAAATCACTTTATTCAAAGTAAAACAAGAACAAAAACAATAGTAAACACAAATAAAAGAACTTGGGTTGACTCCCAAGAAGCACTGAATTTAAATCCTTCAGTTAGACTTTATTTAATTACATCTTTTTATTGAAAACAAAGAAAAACCATGGGTTTCCTCCCCTGCAGATGTAGGTTAAAAGTCCCCAACCAGACACACCTAGCAACTAACTATAATCACTAGGTGGATGTGATTTCATTAATAAGAACCACCACATGTGTTCAACCCAATTATTTTTAATAGAAAGATGAGATTTATGGGTAACAAGACACAACACATCAATAAATGAATTGTCATAGACTAAAATAAAACCTAAGTATCACCCATTAACAATAATGGACATGGTGCTCTCAACTTCCATAATTATTTCATATTTGACAATATTAACATTTTTAGGAAGTGGAACCAATGTATTAGATGCTTCATAGGGTATGAAAATGTCCTCGGAGACATCTTCTTCAACTTCAGAAATAATATATTCACATTCAAGGGTTTAAATGGGTAAATTATGATTAGTAGGTTCAAGATGAAATTCAGTTTAGTGCTAAACTAAATCTTGGAAAATAGAAAAAAAGTGTGATTCCCCATCTGGACTACTCTCAGTATCCTGAAAAGGCTCAACACCCATCATAGTTGAGGATGTAAGTGACATATAGGGAAGAGAATTTATTTTATAACAAATAGATTCAGGTCTAACAATGTTGTAAATCTCTTCAAATAGATCCTCATCTATTAACTCACATTGAACATCTACTACTTCTATCAAATCAATTCTGAAACCATCATCTAGTGTGTGTTTAACATCTCTTTCAAGTTCAAGTTCAAAAAGATCTCTTTCTAAAACCATGTCATTTGAGTGTTGCAATTCAATTTCAGGAGAAGAATTATACAATTTAGTTTCAAAAAATACAGTTTCCAGAATGTTCAAATTAAGACAATTCTCCTCAAGTTGGTTAGCACTACATTCCATTTCATTGCACAATGTTTCAAAAAATTGATTACTATGAAAATAGGGAATTGATAACTCATTTGTTATCCTTTCTTCAAATATTATTCCATTTTTCTCATCATCATACAATATTTCCGAAATTATTGGGTTTATAGGTTCAAAACATGGATGAATGGTTATCAGCTTAGGTTCAAAAATTTCAGATTCGTTAACTACCATTTTAATGTTCTCATCCAGAATATACCCAATGTCAAATTGATGCGCAATATTCAGAATTTCAGAAATTTTGGGTGAATAATTTTAACATTAAAATGTTCATTGTCTAGTATATCTTCAACTTGAGTGACTTCCTTATCAAAACCACTAAAACAATGATTTTTCTCCAATGTAGGAATTATGAAGAGAATTGGGCATTCCTTTTCAATTTGTTTCAATTCAGTTTCAAAATTGACTAACTCTACTCCATTAAAGTTCATTACTCAATTTTCAATGTTGTGTTCTCTGTTTCATGAGTTGGTTATTTCTAGATTTGGTTCAACAGATTCAAATTCATCAAATTAAATGGTTTCTTGTCCAGTTTCACTATCACTTTCCTCTTCAACATGATTTTCAAATCTTTTATAAACATTTTCTCTTTCTTTTTCATCAAAATATTTTTGTTCTTTAACCCTTTTTTGTAATTCCAAAAGCATGTTTCCTAATCTTTTCATTCATTGATTTTTCTCTTGAAAATCTCTAAGTATAATTTCATGGGTTTTAGTTAACCAATTGTTCCATACAACCTCCCTAGTATCCAGTTTAGTTTATATTAATTCAAATTTATCTAGGAATTCAGGATTGGATTCAAACTTTCCATCTTCTTCAATGAAAACATCCTATTGTGGCTAGTTATCGACACACTGTCAGGAAGTGTTCCCATAACAGCAACAACACATACAATGAGGCCCTAGTTTATCCCAGTATTCATTAACTTCTATTATTAAACTAAAGCTAGGTGAGATTAAACACACAACAATTCACAGTGAAGCAGATTTTTCAAAAACATCAGAAACAGTAGGTTCTAGTTCAAGTAGTTTTTTTAAATTATTTTTAATATGATTTTTTTTATTTTATCTTCTATTTTTTACCTTATGAACAATCAGCGTGTGCCTTCCCCATCAACGATGCCCAAAACATGACCTAAACCATCGTTGAAGTCGATCAATGTTTAAAATTTATATTCCTACTAACTACTATATATGTGGCAAGCAGGGTTGAACCCACAAGGAATGCTATTTTGACCACTAGTCTTCTAAAAACTAACTACAGACCCCAAAGTTCTCAACAGTGGGATTGAGTTTCTATTTTTTTCAAATTGTTTTATAAAATTTTACTATTTATTATAAGGAAAAATTGAAACAACACAATATTTTTATGTTTTTGTTCTAAACTGTATCAAAACATGGAACAAGCTAAAAACAGTAAAAAAGAAATAAAATGCTGAAGAGTGAACAATCTAGAGAAATATTTTCGGGGAAAATATCAATTCTACTGGTTTTAAAAAACATTCATTATCATGATATTATTTACAACTAATATCAATGAATGGAGTGATTTATTTCCCTCACCAGAATATAAATCACTGAATCCAACCAATTTTAGAGTTCACCACTCCTAGATTAATCAGCATGAACATTCAGGTTTGCAAACAAATGACAGAACAAACTCATTATATGTTATATTGTTTTAATTTCAATTCAAATGACTAAAGAAATTATTCCACAATCAAACACACTGATTTAAAGTGGAATTCCATGATTACGTATTGGTGATATGTTGCAACTGAATGCAATCAAAACTGATCTCGCCAATGAACGCTGATCACATTAAAAATGGTAAAGAGAAGGAAAAAAGAGAGATTAACCAGTAGATTCAATTAAAACCTTGAATTTAATGTATTTATCCAATAATAATCTCTATTTAATATACTAAAATCATTCAATTACAGCGGAAGGAAATTGAAAGAGAATATGGGAAAAAAACTCCCTCTACAAGAATCAATTGCTGCTGCTCCTGGCCCTAGGAACTCAAAAGAATGTCTCTCCTAGAAGTTCTCCAGGTTCTTTACTCTGCTCCAAGTGAATGATCGAATGGATTACTTGATCAAATATGGTGTTTTCTTCATATTAATGAGTGTCTCCCCTCTAACTCAAATTATTCTACATCTCTGTTTTTATACCCTCTGTCATCTACTGCATGTCACTACTCACTTCCAACAACTTGGACTTGCCTTTTCCCGTTTCACCGCACACGTTCGTTTTTTTGCATTAGGCACATCATGATGGTTTTTCTCACATAACTAACTCTCACTGAGTTAGTTGTGTGAATCTGGACAAGATTTAGGCTTTGGTGTGAACCTGCAAATGTTTTCGACTTCAATGTGAACCTATAAAGCTAAAACAAAATAAAACAGTTAAAACACGAAGAAAAATGATATTATAAAAAATTATGTAAAGTTAACTAATAAATATCTTAATAATATTTAATAGGTTAAACATTATAGTTATAGTTATTAAATAATTAATTAATATTTAATTAAATGAAATTTATTACGTTTTTTATTTATTTTTATTAAATTATTTAATTAATGTTAGTATTATTAGTAGTTAGTTGAAATAACTTTATTAAATTCTTAAATTATACAATTAATAATTAAATTAATTAATTTATTTAATTGATTGAAATTATTTAACAATGTTAAATTTTAATTTTAAATTTTAATTTAACTTAATAGTTAATTTTAATTTTATTTTAAAAGTTAATATTAAAATATAATTTTAAATATTCTAATTAATTGAAGTATTTTATAATTTATTTTATTACAATTATAATTATTTAAATAGTTTTATATTATTATTTATTTTATTTTTAATCCAATCACTCCCCCACCATCTTCTTCCTGCATAGGGAGGGTCAGAGATTCGTCTTCCGGAAGAAGTTGGCGCAACTCTTCCCCTGTGGCAGCAGCTACCCTCTGAAGTGGCGGCAAAGGCTCTATAATGGTGGAAAAAAGATTCCCCAATGGCTCACAGACCATGAATCGACTTCCCAAAATCTGTGACTTCAGATCTAGCAGTTTCCTACTTTGATTCGTGGTGGGATTTGTGTCGACTCCTCTAATTTGAGTGTACAACAATGGAAACATCTAGAGGCTTCACTCTCACTCCATCGGCATCAACCTCTCCTTTCATATCACACAATAAGGGATTTTGTATCTCTTCTCATAACAGTGAATGTGAGGGTGTATTGAGGCCCTCCATATAGTGGAGGTTCCTCAACATCAGTCGAGCTACTCCTCTTCTCACTACGGCGTACGACGGAAGGATGCGACGACTCCAAAGATTGGTAGTGGATTCTCAAGACCAGCCAACTCGAGACCAGTGGCTTGCGACGGATGTGGTTTTCATTTCAGATATACCCAAATATTTAACCTACGACTTAATGGTTATCAGATTCTCCTTCCTCATGAACTACGTCACCCTGGTTGGAGCTCGATTAGTAGGTAGTGAAACTCATACTCCTCGAAATGGTGTGTGGCTCCTCACATGGACAGACCATCAAAAGGAACTGGCGAAGGAAACAGTGGTTTGATATGGAATTGTGATTGATTGTGGTGAAACAGATTTGAGAGAATGGTGTTGCATGGAAACCATGTGAAGGGTTTCTATTGTAGCAGGAAATGATGGCTAAGGCACCGTGAAGAATGTGTGGAAATGGAGACACAGGTAGCAGACAGTTGCGGTGAGACCATAAAATGGAATTACGGTGGCAGTGACATGGTGAGACAGTAAATGGAATACATGGTAGCACCGTGAATGAAACGGTGTAAGGAGACACCATAAAAGAGAAATAGTTGAGGCACCGTGACAAGGGTGCCACCGTGAGATGGAAACGATGTGTGGTGGCACCATGACAGAAGTGAAACCGTGGACCTGCAAAATAAACAAAGAGAATAAAATAAATTAAAACTTAAATAAAATAAGAACAAAATAATTAATAAAAAATAATATTAATTAAAAAAAATTAAAATTTAAATACAACATAAACTTTACTAAATATATAAAACCAATTAAACTTAAGTTAAATTATTAATAACATCAATTAGTAAATTTTATATTGCAACAATACTAAAACTAAAATTTAATGGAAATTAAATTATTAAAATAAAATATAATATTTAAATATTAAAATTAAAAAGTTAAATTATTGTCCCTATAAAAAACTAAATTAATTAAAATTGACAATTTATTATCAGATTTTTGAATAATTGAGTTGGATTAAGACTTAAAATTATAAAGTAAGAATAAATTTGGTTTGTTTCAAAACTAAAATTAGTAAATAAAGAATTAATAAAAGAAATATATTAATTAAGTTATATTAAATTAATTAATTTTTAATAAATGAGATGTCAAATTAAATTGATAAATTTATTTATAGAAACACAAATCTGTTAATATTTATTATAAATCACAATAATAACCAATTAAATCATTAAAAATTAGTAAAAATGATGTGGAAAAACATGTTTTTTAAGGCCACATCATTTAGGCATAAACATTCATTTTTTTATTTTCATTTATTGGAGTAAGCGATGGATTGGAAGTATATTGACGCATAACCAATGGTTTAAATAATTATTATGCAATAATAACATATCATGTATGTATATTTGGTTATATTAATAGACACTAAAATAATTCCTCAACCCTAGGAAAAAGATTTTGAAAAAAATATTATTGTCATATCAAAATTTATATTAAACAGATTGAATTTTAGTTCATCAAGAATTTACTTCTTTGAGGCCATTAAATCAGCATTGATCATTTAATTTATTGAGACCAATGACCTCTATATCTCTCAACAATTATTTATTATTTTACTCCATGTCCATATCTTCAAATTCTACCAATGTTCTTTTTTTGTAGAAGCCTAGTTATGTGTCATCCTGTATTACGTTTTTCACTTTCATTTATCTCTACGGAAGATTGTTTTTTTATCAACCCTTCTCATTATGTGAGATTTCAATTTAGGAATTTTCTAATGTCAAACACTTGATTACGAAAATCATGATTAAATCTGAAGGACACAATATAATTATGGTGGTTAGAATGTAACAAAACCAAATTATAATATTATAAAATGTTATTTTACTATTGATGTGACACAAACCACAGAGTTTATCTTAGTCTAAATGCAACAATGTGCTTCTTCAATTGATTTTCTTACACACAAGACTGATTTTTACCATGAAACAATATACTATTATGTAATTTTTGTCACATAAAATTTGGAATGGTGGATAATAATAAGAATAATTAAATTATAAAATTTATTTGGTTTACAAATGTTAAAAATAATTGATTGGTTATATATTTATTATGAATAAAATAAAAATTATTTGAAAGAAAAAGAAAGGGTTTTGGAAAAATTATTTTTTTAAAAAAAGGTTTAGTCACTCATTGCATTCATGATTAAAAATTATTTTTCACCAATTCTATAAAAATTAATTAAAAAAACTAATTTTTTTAAAAATCATATCAAAGGTATCTTAAGGTGTATTTTTGGGATTTTTTAGAAATATTTCATTTTTTGATGAATAGTTAAAATACTGAATTTTAAATGAAAATTTCATTTTTTTTAAATAATTTATAACATTAAATTATATTTTTAATTGGGATTAAAGTAAAATTTGTTCCATTTTATATTATATTAGGTGCGTCGGTGTATAATTACATTTAAACACACACACGCCATACACACAAAGATTTGAAAGGCTGGTCATAGCCCCCCCAAGGGACAACCCACCCAACTAGCTTCTTTATTACACTATATATTTATGTCCAAAAGGATCAATAGGAATCAAGCTCATTACATGGCTCTTAATCCCACGATTGGATGTCCCAATGGCCCCTCTTGCATCATGCATGTTTCACTAATTTTACATTATTCCTGTGTCACCTCCCCCTTGATGGCCCAAAAAACTAGTGGCCAAAAATCCAATTCTAGATGAATAGTTCTACTTCTAAAGTAAATCGCTACTGTACCTACTATAGTAAAAACGTTGATATAATGCTATAGTAGGTGAAGAAATTCACTGCCACCCAAATTTGATCCCAGGTCTGATGCAGGATTACATGGAGCCTTTATAACTTGGGTGATCCCACAAGTAGATAAGTCAATTTTATATCAATTAAAAAAAATTATTCCATTGGGATCATTTTTATTTTCAAATTTGATCTAATAGCCCTATAAACTTTGTAACATTTTTCTTTAAAAACCTTCTTTCTCATCGCGTCTATGTGATTAATTTTAAATTAAGCATTTACACTTCTATGAATTAAAATTATTATAATGTATTTCAAATTTTAAATGTGAATCATTTATAAAATCATGTATAGTCAACTTAAATTTTGACCCAAATTAATATTGAAAACAGTCAGAATTCATTACCACAATTATGGTAATATTAGATTTTCTCAGGGGTCGAACAAAGATGATAAGGGTTAAAAATGAGCAAAAAATATTTAAAAAACCCATTATATGGATATATTTATGCTATATATTATAAGATCCTAAATGGACTATTTTGGATGTCTATTTCATGATAAAAATGTATGTAAGTTTGAATCTTTTCACCTAAAAATTACAAGTGTGCCTCTCAACCCATTTATAAAATGCCACATCATTTCCTCTATTCTTTACACCTTCACACCATTTTTGTTTGAGAAATAAATTAATAAATTACATCCAAACATCAATCATCTCATTTTAAAAGCTATATTTTTGTCTTAAAAGAAACCTAGGAAGTATTTGGGGCAATCTAAAGGAACATACCAAAAGAAGTTTCAACATTTTTCAATGAGCATTATTATTTTATTTCTTTAGCCACCTCATTTAATTATTATTAGACCATTATGATATAATATCATAAGTATATTACATATTTTTAGAGGTTTTTATGTAATTTTAGTTACATACAACAATACCAACTTCCATAAAATGGGTCACGATGTCACCCTTCATGTGTATGATAAACTACCGCCTCACAAACCGATATCATTCATTTTTCCATTTCCTCCTCTCACAGTTGGTTATGATGATAAATATAAAGTACATATATGATATTTATGAAATATTAAAACCCTTAGAGTCATTATATCATATATTTTTTTTAACTTCCCTTAATTAGCGGATATTATAATGTCACTCATGTATACGACAGACTATCGCTTTACGAAGTGATGTGATTCGTATTTCAATAATGTGTAGCATGGAAGGTGATAATGATAAATTAATATTCATATATGATATAACTGAAATAATTATCATATTCAATAAATATTTATCATTATTAAAATATAATATATATATATATATATCAATTTCTTTTTTACATTTTCACTAAAGGAAAGATGATAACGTCATTCGTGTACATGTAGACTATAGCCTGCATGAAATCATGTGGCACTATTTTCATAATTAAACCACATGGATGACATATATAAGTATATTTAAGGTATTGATATGGTATTTATGATATTATTATCATTATGGAAATATAAAATATTACAGACCTCATTTCCATATTAAACATTGATAAATATAAACGTTACTCTTGTGTATGTACGACCAACCGTCTCCATGATTGTAATGTGGTTCATTTTTATTAACCATGTTTCATGATTGGATTTAAAAGTTATAATTGATTTATATATATGATAATTATTTCAGGATTATGATTCTGGATTTGGCGAAATAATTTACTATTAGACTAATTATCAAATTTCAATGTCATTTTAAACATATATGTCTAATATCACCAAAGAAAAAAGAATTAAATAAAATTGATTAAGAAATCATATATAAAATTGTAATAATGGAAATAAAAGGATTAGTAAACTTGAAAGAATATCTTAATAAATAAATTTTTTAGTCTAAGTTTAATATTCATGAAAATAAAGAATGCACGTGATAATTTAGATCAAGGTAAGTGATTTATTCTAAATTTAATTTAATTGATGAATATTGTAATGTTATGCACCAAATTTATTTTATATGGGGCATAAACTACCAATTTCACATGTAAAAACATGAAAAATCATGATTCATGGTATATTTTATGGTTTTTTAGTATATTCACATTAATTATTCATTGATTAATTCCCACATCAATGATATGATCATTGTAATGGTTTATTTTCAAAATATCCTTTTAACCTATATTGTATATAGTTGTATTTATTTTAATGTAAATTATTTTATTGTCGTACAATAAAACCATTTAATTATATACTCATGGGTTATCTAATATTTTATAAATTAAAATTTCTACTTTACCATTATTTGGAACTTGAAATTTTAGAGAAAATGATTTTTAGAAAATCCGGATTGATTTCTCTCTTCAGTTTAAAATCGTTTTTCCTCAAAATGCATGTTTTCTAAATAGGTTTGTAAAATTTTAAAAATGAGTTATTCAAGAATCTTTTATATACATTTTACACTCTTTTAGAATGTTTTTAAAGTAAAATTCTTGTCCATTTCCGAAAAAAAGAACTTTTCTAACATATTTACAATGAAAAATTAATTTTTTTTTCTTATACATTATGTATGAAATTACCTACTATAATGACTGAAATTGATGGAATATTTTAAATTTCCTTTCAAAGAGTTTTTTTCCCAAATAGTCTATGAATTATTAGTTTTTAGAAGTGTATTTCAAAATTAAGAGGATATTTTCATTACAAATGTTTTTTTTCTGGATTTTGTTTGGTATTTATATTCATAAATGAAATCCACCCTTTATTCCACTAGTTATTTTTTGTTTATATATTGTATTAATATCATCCTTATAATTTATTTGGATTATTTGTGATAAGTTTTACTATGTATGTTCTTTTTTGATACCATTCACATATTACTCTAGATAGTTTATAGTTAAGTTTATTGATTGGGTAATGAATTAAAATTTCCTATGATATTTTTTCAATATGAATGTTTATGTTTTTTAAGATTATACCATTCATATGAATAATGAAACATTCTTAGTATGTGAAAGTGGGGCCTGTTATAGCCCCTCGATGCATCGATAGGAATCATAGGACAAATTAGTTGGCCAAATTAGAAAGGTTTATAACAACTAATTTAAACTGCTTTGAAGATAGATCTTACATGTAACTATATTGGGGATGAATATTAGTAGTTTTATTTTTTTGTACTATGATTTCCCTTAATATGATATTATATATTATTGTCCACGTGATTATTTGATCAGTTAGAATTTCTATGGATATGTTTTAATATTATGTGATTATTTATATGGATTTATTTGGTTATCTTTTATTTATTTATTATTATGATTTTTTATTGATTAAATGAGATGTATTTCTGTTACTTACCTTTACATATTGATTATTATTATTTATGTATGCTAGCTTCCACTATAGCCATAACCTTTTTAATCATTTTAGCTCACACATTTCTTATGTTTTAGTTTCCATAGGAAACTAGGAAGTATTTTTTGATTGATTTGCAAGGATATTATAAGGGGAATAATTATATTCTTAATGGAAATTATTATTTTTTATTTTATGATTAAAATTTAATGTGAATTCCATGCTTTTATCTAGTTTACCAAAACTATTAAACTATAAAAACATCCAGGATCTGATTCATAGTATATAATGAAAACTTAATAATTTAACCACATACTCTATGCTATTGGGGTCTAGATCATTACATTAATTACTCATCCACACTTAACCATTTCACTCATGGGAACTGATATAATATCATTGTCAAAAACCGTTCTAAAGTATAAATCAAAATTGAAATCAACTATAAAATCTAATGAAATATCAGGCCTCCTACAAGGATAAAAATTCTCTTACTCCTCAAAAATTATAAAATACTATTCAGTCGCATGTAAATCTCCATTTTCAGGCCATACCAACATCTTTAGAACCATATTTCTCTTTTATCTAAAAGATTTATAATATGGTGTTTTTCTCATTCCAATAACATATGTGATCATCATTGGCTTAATTCCCTTTTAATATATCCAGTTCATAGAATTACAAAGGTTGCAATCATTACAAAATTTTATGGGTTATTCAAAGGAAATGGGTTGGTTTATTTTAAATATAAATACATTAGATTAAGAATAAGGATTGTTAGACTCTATAGTAAAATAAATGAATGAAAATATTTTTTCACAAGAGTGGAGTAGTTATAAATAAACTTGAAAATGAATCACCACTAAAAACCAATTTCATTCCATGGGGAGTTCACACATGTAATATAACCATCAATGAAAATTTTCATCTCTATTTTCCCCATTTATATAATTTTGTCTGCTTGAATTCACAATGGAGATTTCTCTTCAGAAATGTTTTTTAGGAAATAGAGAGACAAATTATGATCTCTAAATATTGGTGTCCTCCCCAACCAAAATTTTAATGATTTTGGTCCACCCATAATGAATTTAATCTTGAATTTTTTACCACTGAACCATACACTACTGAAAAAACGATCTATACCCACTATTCAAAACTGTGGGTATTTCCCCCAAAACCGTGGGTATAGCATATACCCACGGTTTTAGGAACCGTGTGCTTGAAAGGCGTCGGTATAGGGGTCTCAGTCTATACCCACGGTTTTGGAGAACCATGGGTATAGGTGAGTCAAATGTGGCAAACCGCGCGTTCCAGTGTGGCACACAACAATCCCCACGGTTTTCAAACCGTGGGGTATTTAAATTCTAAAATCACACACCCAAGGGGTTTCAAAATCGCACCTCCCGCTACGCCTCGTGTCCATGCCCCACCATCGCACCAACCAAGCTATAATTTTTATTTGTTATATATACATATATCTACTCATATATATTAATATAATCCATGTCGTGTATTCAAAAAAGGAATCCAAAGGGTTTCGAACCCGCACCACCGGCTGTACCTCGTGCCCGCGCCCCAGGACAGACCAAATGAGCTATTATTTTAATTTGTTATATATATATATATATATATATCTACGTATATATATTAATATAAGGGGTATTTTAATTCATAATTTTCTACCTTGGGCATTCGAACAATCGTCTCACAATACAGCTCAACACTGCTATTCACTAAGGCACCAACCGAGCTAACTTTTTTATTTGGTATATAGACATTCATCTGCGTATATATATTAAAATGATTCGTGAATAAATATCTTCCCACCAAATTTTTTTTGTGTCCCGCCTAATGTTTTTTCCCCGCAATAACGCGGGAAATATATACCCACGGTTTTGGAGAACCGTGGGTATGTGTCTTCAATAAAAAACCACAATACATACGGTTTTGAAGAACCATCGGTATAGGTCTTCGAAAAATACCCTATACCCACGGTTTTCTACAAAACCATGGGTATAAGTCTTAAAAGAAAACAATACCCACGGTTTTTGGCACAACCGTGGGTATAGGTGGCTTGTACCCACGGTTTTGGAAAACTGCAGGTATAGGTTCACATACTATCCCTATACCCACAGTTTTTTGCAAAACCATGGGTATAGACCTATTTTCTAGTAGTGATAAATAAACATGGAAATACATTCAATTCATCTCAAACAATTTATTCAAATTAGAAAAATACAACTCGCCTTCTCTTTCCCCATACACGAGTTCAAAAATAATCAAGAATTTAACTTATATAAAAGGTAGTCATGGGATAATTAGATTTTAATGTTTCTTAATAAAATGTTAATTCATGTAATATAAGGGATTAATAAAGTTTAGATGTAAAGTTATACCAAAACTAGTGTTAAAGGTCGAATGAGATTTCAACATGGTGTCTCAATCATATTTGACACATTCCATTAACTCTAAATGATTTCAAAAACTGAAAAACAATATGTTCTGGGTCACACATCATGTATTCAGACTTTAAAGAAAAATTAATGTAATGAATATGTCAAAAATATTTTTATGCCTCTTGGGTTGGAAATTTTTTTCAATTTGGAAAACACTAGTGCACATGAGTTTCAAAATCAACAAAACATCATAAAATGAAAAGGTTAGAAATCAGGAAAAGATCAATTAAGAAATAATTTATATCCTCCAATATTAAAATCAAGAAATATTTTCAAAAAGTACAGGATGGTTTGAATTTTTAAAAGTATTTTATTCCGCTTAAGAATCCTTAAAACATACAAAAAATGAAAGGAATGATATGAAACATTTAGAAAAAAACAAACCTGAAAAATAAGAAGAAAAAAGGTTACTAAAAAAATATTATATCCCCCCACACTTATTCCTTTTAATACCCTAATTTTATTCCAAATCATATCAAAAAGGTTTTGCATATATAATTTTAAATAGATAATAAACAAAATAAGTAAATGGAAAGATATAAAAAGATTAATTTTTAAGTTTAATACTTGAGTAATGTTCCTTTATACTACCTTTTTACACATAAAATAAATAATGTAAAAAATACAATAAAAAGGACGAAAAAGAAAATGGTAGGAGAACAAAAAAGTAAAAATTCATGGCTTGACCTGTCACGAACCAAATCGTTTTGTCATCCAACCGACACCTGACCCAGTCTGAGACAAGGCCTGAGGGGTATTACCAATCTTCATGGTCTGGAAACTAGTTCTGGGCATCAAAATAAACATGTTTGGAATGATTGGGCCCGTAAAAAAGACAGATAAATAATCATAAACTGAAAAAATAGATAAATAAATTGAAATAAACTAAACAAAATGGAATGGAAAAAGGAATAAATGAAAAACAAGACATACCTCAAGTAACCTCATGGGACATTACATAACTTAAACTACACTCACTCCATGAATAGTCCAAAAATAGATAAACTGGAAACTAAAAATTAAAGTAGGTTTGAGAACCAAGATGCTCAGTAGGAATGAAAAGATACAACAACTCCCTATGCCCTGGCCTTTTATAAGAAATCCAAGACATACCATTGTGAAAATAGGTTACAATAAAATTAGGTTTTTAATTCTATTCAAATTCAAGTAACAAGTATTCATTTTCAAGTAATGAATTTTTATCCCCTTACATCTTCAAAATTGCCTCCAAGCATGATTTAACATTTCAAAATTAAAGGAAAACAATTTAGATTGAAATATGGTATTCACAAATAAGGAATCATGTATGAAATGATTGAAATGTAAATCACATCATAAGAACCAAGGAAAATTATTAAGCATTTTGTGTTAGTTGGGGACCTAGTATCCTAATACCTCAATGAAACATGGTATAGGAAACACAATGATCTACGTTTTAATGCACGGTCTACTAGTAGGGAAGACACCCATAACCAATTGGTCTCCAATTATCACAAATGTTTAGTTAGTTTAGTGGTGTCAATCCTACTAGATGAAACCTAGAAAATCCACTTATGTACCATCTATCATACTAGTCCAAGTCCACCCACTTAGATACAAAAGTTTCCCATTGTGCTCCATTTCCAGTGGTGGTGAGTTTTTATCAAGAAAAAATATATGTAATTGTTATTTTATTTACCTAAAAACATTCCTAGCCTATCACCATCAATCTCTCTCCAGGATCGCATCCCCCCATTTTCCATCACACAATAATGTACAATCCCCTTTGCTAGGCACATGCCTAAAATCACATATTCAGAAAACACATATTTTTCTAAAACAATAGGGAATGCCTTAAGAGAGGTTTTGTTTCTTTTTCGTAAAGCATTATTATGGTTCCAAATAGGCTTAATCACATTAAAAGAATTATTTTTATAACTAATTGGATGAAAGTCCAAACACATTTGGAAATATTTTTTACCAATTAAAAACCATTTAGGAAATCATTTTTCAAGAAAAGTCACTTAAGACCAATGGGTGTTAGAAATACATTTAAATTTCCAAAATAATGTCATAATTATTTCTAAAAACCATAACTAGATTTCATAGCCTGTTTATATTGATAAATACAAAACATATTTTTTAAAAAAATGAAATTATGGATTTCAAATTAAAGGCATAGTCATAGGGGACCTACCTTAGGGTGGAACCAAACTGAACATTCAACTCTTGGAACTTTCTAACTATAAGATGATACTCCCCCACTAGGAATATACCGATTCACATACATATAAAGACACATATACCCATTTCACACACAAGCATGTCCATGAACATGTGCAATGGGATCCTTACACATATTCTTAAATGCATATAATAGTCCCCAGTCACCTACGTATGAATTTTCATATATATACATGGGAGCACCTAGCCCCATACTTGTGTATTCACTACCATGGATTATTATACATGTAACAGGGGATCCCACACACACACACATATGTACTTACCCAAGAACACGCATATGAGTTGCCTTAGACCCGATGACTTAGAACCACAAAGAAGGGATCATGCACTACACATATAATATAATAAAAGAATTAAACACTTAAACAATCTATAAAACATTTCAAAAGAATACATCATGGTTTTTCACCAATAACACAATCAATTTAAAGTAGGAAAATCCACATTAAAAAATGTATTTCAATGAAACAATAAAACATACATTTCATATTTTAAAAGAATTTAAAATAAATATTGATAAATTCACAACAAGGATATCATGTTCAAAGTGGTACAATTCCCATCAAAAATCCATTTTCAACACAAACACTACTCAAGTACCCATAAAAACCCATTTCACACTACTCAAACAATTGATTGAACACCTCCAACGATTTTCATAATAAGGCACATACAGACAAATACCTTCATTTGCATACTCAAACCCACTTTTGAAAACATATGCACACCAAAAAAATATCCAAACATGATTCACACACATTATAATATTTAATAATCCTCTTAAACATTTTGTGAAACAACTACAAGTGGTATCTCAAGACTTTGATCACAAAAGCCCACCCAAAATCCTCTTTTATGGCCAAAGACACACCAATAACACGTCAAAACTGAATTAACAACCCTTGCTCAATATAATAAAACACTACTAAAATACTAAACATGTGTTTCCATCAAGAACACACTCCATTCTATATAAACATGCTTCAAAATGGATCAAAATAATATTAAACTCCCATAAAATCAAAATCACATCAATCAATTTAACCAAAGACCATGAAAAAAAATTATATAAACAAATTAAAACATTTATTAATGTTAGGACATATTACCACCAACCTTAGGGTAGGAAGAATTTACAATGTCAGAGCGAAAGATATTTCACACACTAACAACTCCGAAAATGAGAAAATTAGACCCTACAATTAAAACATCAAAATATTTATACCCAAATTAGAACCAAATAAAAATAAAACTCTTACTTGGTAACCCACCACATTTTAGAGACAACCTGATGAAGAGAAACACACCTACAGTGATGTTGCTGGTGGCTAACGGAGTAAGAGAGAGGGATGACGGAGGAGCGCCTCATGGAAGGGAGGTCTCTAGAGTTTTTGGACATGAGGGATGGGTGTGACCAAGGGAGGGTGTAGGGAGGCAAGGGGAGGGATGAGGAAGAGAGTGGGGGTGGTGCGCGTGCCTTGCTGGATGGGAGGAGGTGTGCTGGCCCAGTTCGTCGGAGGAGGAGAGCAACGTCCAAGGGAGAGGCACTAGAGAGATCTAGGGTTTGGGGGGGGATTTGTAACATCCCAGGTAAATAAAGAATAAAGAATTTTCCATATTTATTAATATTTACGAATTAAACATTAATTTTATTTTAAAGGGGTTGCTATGTTCGATAGCGTACCCGATACGCAACGATGAGTTTCTTTGAAACTTACGTAGCACACTAGTAATAAAATAATATTATTTTAAATGTTAGTTAACAAGTAGCCGTTGTACTGGCGGGAATGGATAGAAATAACTAAAATATGATTAGATATGTTTTTAAATGTTTATACATTTACCCAATAAAAGATAAAGGCTTAAAATACGGAAAGAGTTCAATTTTAGGGCATATATACTCTAATTTTCACTAAAGGTTCACTTATCAACTTTTAATGGTGAACCGTCATTAAATATAGTTTTGATCACTCTTATACTTTATTTTGGACCAAATATAACTCTTATTTAGAATCGGGACATCAAAATTTACTTTGTGTAAATTTTTGGTACCTTTCTGATAAAGTTCATTTTTTTTATGAATAGTGTAAAATGTTGTATTTTAATTAAAAACCTCTTTTTAATCTAATTTATTTATATGATTAGATTATTATTTTAATTGGTTTTAAAGTGAAATTAGAAAATATTTTTACCAGTTAATCCAATGGTGGTCATTGGAATCAATTTCACTTTGAAATTGGACTTAAACTGGTGTCAATCTTTTGATACTTATTGTTTCACAAAAACACGATATTTGTCATGACAGCGGGAATTAATTATTAAATTAATTAATTTGACTTATATGTTTTGAATTTTGTAAAATGGACTTCATTTTTGAATTCGGAATATCAAATATATCTTCGGGTGAATTTTTGGTAATTTTCTGAAAAACTTCAATTTTTGATGAATAGTGAAACCACTAAGTGGTAATCAAGCAAACTGATTTTTCAGTTAAATGAAATTTTACCACTAATGTGTATTGAATTTTGAAAATCCGACATACATGGTTTTCATTAATAAGTAAAATGTGGTTCAATGAGATTATAATAATTTTTTGGTGAATAGTAACTTATTAAGTTCTTAATCGCGATTAGTGGTAATTAGTGTAGTTTAAGGTATAAATATTGCTTTAATAATATGAAATGACCTATAAACATGTCATATCCTCATTGGTTGTGTCATGGAAGACCAAGACAAGCCATGGGTCAACTTGGGGACCCCATGGAGACAATTTGGTTGGGAAATGACATAAATAACTTTTTATTTAATGTAAAAGTAAAAATGACACAAACATGATATGTTTTACTAAAAAACTTTTTACATGGGGTTATAAAGATCCTCTTTTTGATTATAAATAGTCATTGGAATGCTAAAACGATTTCCTACATCATAGTATTTTTTTTTATAATTTTTAGATATTAAATAAATTAAATTATTTATGACATATTAATGATGCAGCGATGACATCATTATTTGACGATTTAAATAAAATGGAATGATAATGTAAATATACAACCTACACATGTCCAAAACCAATTGGATGAGTGGATTTAGAACCCTTATCACCTTATCCACGAATTATATAAATGTGGGACCTTTTAAAACCGAAACAAATTTTCAAATAAAGTAATATTTCTTTACTTTCCAAAAGTGCCCCTCCTCTCCTCTTATAAAAGGCCCCCACCTCTACCCCATTTCACACACTTCTCAAGCCTTTGGCTCGGCCAACCCCTGCCCAATTACTCTCTCCACATCCCTCTCGTCATCCTAGAAGATTCCCTTTGGTATGAATCCTTTCAAAGGAAGCCTTTAGGCTCAAATCAAAAGGGAGTTACACTTTTAAAGGCAATTCATTCTCTCTTGTTCATTTGTTTTATTTTGCTTCTCCAACCCTCTAAACTCTTTTTATTTACTTCTTTTGTAAAAACACAAGTATCTTCAATATACTAGGATGTTGTTATAATATTTATTTGAGCTACACTCTCACAAAACTACATAAAATGGTTAAAGAACATACGGTTTCCATGGATGGCGAAATTCTGCCTCCCGAAATGATGATTGTTCAATACTCATTTAACACCTTCAAGGGTGGCCATTATGATGTCACTATTTTTATATATGATATATAATATGTTTATGTTTTCTTTAAGCTTCTGTATTTTTCATTTTTGGCATACCTCTATGGTTTTCATTATGTGTAAACACGATATCTTCATTTAAGGAAGTGCGGACTACCGCCCCCTAAAAGTGATGTGATTCGTTAATGCCATATGTGGGACGTGTAAAGGATGGATTTAAAGTTATTATATATGATGTTATACTGGAATTATAATATACCTCTATATCATTATTATTTCTTTCCATTCAAGTATGAGATAGAAATGAAAGTAGCGTTCATGCGTACGTACGGCTTACCGTCTCCATGAACGGTGCATTTCATTTCTTATCCCCAAATGTAATGTACTATTAAAATTACATGTATATAATGTATATATATAATTAATGATATATCTAAATGATGAATATAATTCTGGAATTAAAATATACATACCTCTCATTTAGTTTTAATTCCACTGATATGACAAAGAAATGAAAGTAGCGTTCATGCGTACGTACGGCTTACCGTCTCCATGAACGGTGCATTTCATTTCATACCTCTAAATGATTATGTAATATTATAAATACATGTATATGCTGGATATATATGACATATATGATATCTACATCATGAATACCATTCTGGATATAATGAACCTTTGACCAAATTAACAACATGTAAGTGTAAGAAGTCTATTTTTGACTTAAGAACCAAATACCGACAAAATGAACATTATTAACTTAACTGGTTACATAATGTTTATAAGATGGCAATAAGTGATATAAAAAGAATAATGAACTTTAAAAAGGTTCTTAATCAAGTATAAATTAACTCAAGTTTATTATCGAGGACGTTAAAGAACGATCGCGTCAAGTCGGACCCAAGGTAAGGGAACTTCTTAACCCAATTTCCATTCTTTGGGTTAATCTCCTACTTTAAAATTACGTCATGATATCATTATGTACTATCTTGTATTTGTACTTTCATTATGTGTAATTATAGTGAATACATATAACAGATCTATTTTATTTAAAAAAATGATCATTGTAAGGGACTTCGTCTCAATCTCCTTTCATTGAGGCATATTTCGTTTTATACACAACTTTCTTTTATACGGTGTATAAACTCCTTTGACTTTTACTTTTATACAAAAGGAATCTTTTTCTACGAAGCGTTTTACTAAACGACAAAAAAGAATGTTTTTTTAACGTACGCGGTGACAACGACCTTTTCCACCACCGCGAGTATTATTTGATCTTTGGCTTCCTCAACAAGCCGTAATGTTTTTAAAATAAAATAAATACCATATACTCTTTTATGTATTTTGGTATTGAAAATGGTTTTGATAAAGGATTCTATTATGATATATTTTGATTGAAATGTGGAAATGTTATCATTCCTTTATATTGGTTTTATGTTTTATGATTTTATATTGGTACTTGGACATTTTAATGGGTGGTTACGTTATAAACCATATGACGGGTGGTGCCGTGAATACCAGGACGGGTGGTTACGTTATAACCTCCAATGCATTGTGTATGGAAGTCGGCCGTATGGCTATTCCATTAAGTATGTATGGAAATTGTCCGTATGGCTATTCTATTAAGTCATATGTGTGGAAGTCAACCGTATGGTTATTCCACTTAAGTATGTTTATGTCCCAAGTTAACTTTATATATTCTATGTGTTCTTTATATGGGTTTTATGGTAATCCTTTGGTTACAAAAAGGTAAGTAATGATACTTTATTCAGTGAAGATTTTTTTTTTACTACTTCTTGAAGGTGAAGGTATTACTTTGATATAGTATACATGGTTTACTTGATGTTTGAAAAACTAACAGTTTTCATTCTTTTTGTATCCCTTACTGAGCTTTTTATGCTCACCCCATGTTTTTCGAAATGTTTTTCACAGGACTTAAAGTGGAATAAGGTCAAGGATGGGATCAAGGGATTGTCATGAAATCTAAAACATGGAATCTAGACATCTTTCTTTTTAAGATTTTTTATTTTATGGAAACTTAGTAGGAGTGTCTACTTTGTAATCTTTTAAGATGTAATAGTTATGTTCTAATTCTCTAAAACTCTAAACCTGAAAAGATCCTCAATGTGAATTATTCATTTAATAAAATATTAAGTAAGGTTTAAGGCTAGGGCCTTATAGTTTGTATCATAGGTCGGTTTAGACAACTTTAGGAGTTAGAAAAGTGTTAAATTATAATATGATTGAAATGATATAGCATTTATGGATTACCATGTTGCTTCGCCTAAGATATTTCGGTGTTCAGAATGGTTTTCCGCAGAGGAAACAAAGCAGCTATGTTGGGACGACATCAGGAGGAAGACAACCTTCCAAATCAGCAACCTGAGATGGTCGGAATTGGAACTGAACAGTTTGTTTCTGTTATGGCACAGTTGAATCAGGCTATAAATAGTGGTGGAATCCATGCACGAGATCAGCCAGATCAACCGCAGAGGAACATGTCAGTGGTGGAACATTTCATGAGGCAACATCCCCCATCATTCAGAGGATCATCTGACCCTGTGCAAGCTGAAGGGTGGATTAAAGCACTGGAGAATATTTTTGATGTCATGGGGTGTTCAAAACATCAAAAGGTTAGTCTTGCTGTTTACCATTTTGAAGGTGAAGCTGATCAGTGGTGGTCGATGGTGAAAAATATAAGGGATAGTGATGAGATTGAGGATCTTCACTGGGACGAATTCAAAGGTATGTTTCTTGAGAAATATTTTCCTAAGGTGGTTCATCTTAGGATGGAAAAATAGTTCCTAGAATTGAGGCAGGAGGATGATTCAGTGGCTACTTATGAAGAAAAGTTCACTCGATTGGCAAGGTATGCTCCAAACTTCATACGAGATCTTGATAGTAAAATAAACCGTTTTTACTCAGGTTTAAAGCCAAAGTATCGAAGGGCTTTATCTTCTCGTGAGTTCAAAAGTTATGAAAAACATGTTCGATGTACGTAGAAGGTGGAAATGGAGTTTGTCGATGATCAGGTGTTCTATGACAAACAACAGAATAAGAGATCTAGTTGGCAGGAAAAGGGGAAGAATTCATCAAATAAGCAAGGAGGTAAGAAAACCAAATATCCATCCTGTGAGAAGTGTGGTAAAATGCAGCCTGGAGAATGTTTATCCAAGTCTGGTAAGTGCTTTCGGTGTGGTAAGTCTGGTCATATTGCTCGTAACTGTAAGGAAGATGATCAAGCAGGAAATGAAAAGCCAACGGTAAGATGTTTTAAGTGTAATGAAATGGGTCATTATGCAAATGAGTGTCCAACGAAGAACTCAACTGGGGGAATGCAGTTAGACTACAAGCAGAAAGGGGTGCTAAAATCCTTTGCAACATCTTCAGCAGATGTTGGGCCATCGAATGAAGTGGTATCAGCTCCAGGGAGCTCAGTATTTTTTGAAGATTGACTTGAGTTCGGGGTACCATCAGTTGAAAGTAAAAGAAGCAGACGTTCCGAAGACTGCGTTCAGTACTAGATATGGCCATTATGAATTTGTAGTTTTGCCTTTTGGGTTAACCAATGCACCTGCTGTATTCATGGACCTTATGAATAAAATTTTCCATGAGTTCTTGGATAAGTTTGTGTTTTGAGGTTTGTGAAGAGGTTATGTGTGCCTTGTGATTCACAGTTGAAGAAGGAGTTGTTTTTTCATCCTGGAAGTACTAAGATGTACAGAGGTCTGCGGGAGTATTACTGGTGGGATGGAATGAAAAGAGACATTGGTGATTTTACTGTGAAGTGTTTGACATGTCAACAGGTTAAAGCAGAGCGGCAGTTCCCGAAAGGGATGCTTCAGCCTTTACCAATGCCAGAGTGGAAATGGGAAAACATATCCATGGACTTTGTTGTGGGATTACCAAAGACATCTCGAGGTAATAATGCAATCTGGGTTATTGTTGATCGTTTGACCAAATCTTCTCATTTCTTTTCAATACGAGATACTTTATCTCTTGATCAACTTTCCCGTTTGTATCTTAAAGAGATAGTCAGGTTACATGGAGTTCCTCTCTCCATTATATCTGATCGTGATCCCAGCTTCACATCTAACTTTTGGAAAGGCCTTCAGAAGTCGTTGGGTACTGAATTAAATTTTAGTACAGCTTTTCATCCTCAATCAGATGGGCAGTCAGAACGAACAATTCAGACATTGGAGGATATGCTACGAGCTTGTTCGATGGATTATCAGGGAAGTTGGGACCAACATATTTCTTTGTTTGAATTTTCATATAATAACAGTTTTCATTCCAGTATACAGATGGCACCATTTCAGGCATTATATGGGAAGCGGTGTCGAACTCCAGCATTTTGGAATGAAGTGGGTGAAAGGAAGCTGATGGGACCAGAATTGGTAGAAGAGATGGCAGAAAAAGTTCAGATGATTCAGAAACACATGAGAACAGCTCAGAGCAGGCAGAAGAGTTATGCGGATAACCGGAGGAAGGATCTATCTTTCGAGGTAGGTGATCATGTTTTTCTCAAGGTTTCTCCTTGGAAAAGTGTGATGAGATTTGGTAAGAAAGGAAAGCTGAGTCCAAGGTTTATTGAACCATACGAAATTCTGGAAAGAGTTGGATCAGTTGCATACCGAGTGGCTTTACCTCCGAGTTTATCTCAGGTACACAATGTTTTTCACGTTTCGATGTTGAGAAAGTATATGCCAGATCCATCTCATGTTTTGAGTCCAGAGGTAGTTTAGCTGGAAGAGAACCTATCTTATGAGGATCAACCGGTCCATATTCTTGACCACAGGGAGCAAGCATTACGGAATAAGGTGATTCATCAGGTAAAGGTTTGGAGGAAAACCCATGTGATTTAAGAGGCAACTTGGGAATCTGAAAATGCTATGAGGGATAAATACCCCCACTTATTTTGATAAGTGAATAAAATTGCGAGGATGCAATTCCCAAAAGGGGGGAAGGATGTAACATCCCAAGTAAATAAAGAATAAAGAATTTTCATATTTATTAATATTTACGAATTAAATATTAATTTTATTTTAAAGGGGTTGCTATGTTCGATAGCGTACCCGATACGCAACGATGAGTTTCTTTGAAACTTACGTAGCACACTAGTAATAAAATAATCTTATTTTAAATGTTAGTTAACAAGTAGCCATTGTACTGGCGGGAATGGATAGAAATAACTAAAATATGATTAGATATGTTTTTAAATGTTTATACATTTACCCAATAAAAGATAAAGGCTTAAAATACGGAAAGAGTTCAATTTTAGGGCATATATACTCTAATTTTCACTAAAGGTTCACTTATCACCTTTTAATGGTGAACCGTCATTAAATATAGTTTTGATCACTCTTATAATTTATTTTGGACCAAATATAACTCTTCTTTATAATAGGGACATCAAAATTTACTTTGTGTAAATTTTTGGTACCTTTCTGATAAAGTTCATTTTTTTATGAATAGTGTAAAATGTTGTATTTTAATTCAAAACCTCTTTTTAATCTAATTTATTTATATGATTATATTATTATTTTAATTGGTTTTAAAGTGAAATTAGAAAATATTTTTACCATTTAATACAATGGTGGTCATTGGAATCAATTTCACTTTGAAATTGCACTTAAACTGGTGTCAATCTTTTGATACTTATTGTTTCACAAAAACACGCTATTTGTCATGACAACAGGAATTAATTATTAAATTAATTAATTTGAATTATATGTTTTGAATTTTGTAAAATGTACTTCATTTTTGAATTCGGAATATCAAATATAGCTTAGGGTGAATTTTTGGTAATTTTCTGAAAAACTTCAATTTTTGATGAATAGTGAAACCACTAAGTGGTAATCAAGCAAACTGATTTTTCAGTTAAATGAATGTTTACCACTAATGTGTATTGAATTTTGAAAATCCAACATACATGGTTGTCATTAAGAAGTAAAATGTGGTTCAATGAGATTATAATAATTTTTTGGTGAATAGTAACTTATTAAGTTCTTAATCGCGATTAGTGGTAATTAGTGTAGTTTAAGGTATAAATATTGCTTTAATAATATGAAATGACCTAGAAACATGTCATATACTCATTGGTTGTGTCATGGAAGACCAAGACAATCCATGGGTCAACTTGGGGACCCCATGGAGACAATTTGGTTGGGAAATGACATAAATAACTTTTTATTTAATGTAAAAGTAAAAATGACACAAACATGATATGTTTTACTAAAACAATTTTTACATGGGGTTATAAAGATCAGATTTTTGATTATAAATAGTCATTGGAAATATAAAAAGATTTCCTACATCATAGTGTTTTTTTTTATAATTTTTAGATATTAAATAAATTAAATTATTTATGACATAATAATGATGCAGCGATGACATCATTATTTGACGATTTAAATAAAATGGAAAGACAATGTAAATCTACAACCTAAACATGGCCAAAACCAATTGGATGAGTGGATTTCGAACCCTTATCACCTTATCCACTAATTATATCAATGTGGGACCTTTTAAAACCGAAACACATTTTCAAATAAAGTAATATTTCTTTACTTTCCAAAAGTGCCCCTCCTCTCCTCTTATAAAAGGCCCCCACCTCTACCCCATTTCACACACTTCTCAAGCCTTTGGCTCGGCCAACCCCTGCACAATTACTCTCTCCACATCCCTCTCCTCATCCTAGAGGATTCCCTTTGGGAAGAATCCTTTCAAAGGAAGCCTTTAGGCTCAAATCAAAAGGGAGTTACACTTTTAAAGGTAATTCATTCTCTCTTGTTCATTTGTTTTATTTTGCTTCTCCAACCCTCTAAACTCTTTTTATTTACTTATTTTGTAACAACACCAGTATCTTCAATATACTAGGATGTTGTTATAATATTTATTTGAGCTACACTCTCACACAACTACATCAAATGGTTAAAGAACATACGGTTTCCGTGGATGGCGAAATTCTGTCTCCCGAAACGATGATTGTTCAATACTCATTTAACACCTTCAAGGGTGGCCATTATGATGTGACTATTTTTATATATGATATATAATATGTTTATGTTTTCTTTAAGCTTCTGTATTTTTCATTTTTGGCATACCTTTATGGTTTTCATTATGTGTAAACACGATATCTTCATTTAAGGAAGTGCGGACTACCGCCCCCTAAAAGTGATGTGATTCGTTAATGCCATATGTGGGACGTGTAAAGGATGGATTTAAAGTTATTATATATGATGTTATACCGGAATTATATTATACCTCTATATCATTATTATTTCTTTCCATTAAAGTATGAGATAGAAATGAAAGTAGCGTTCATGCGTACGTACGGCTTACCGTCTCCATGAACGGTGCATTTCATTTCTTATCCCCAAATGTAATGTACAATTAAAATTACATGTATATAATTTATATATATAATTAATGATATATCTAAATGATTAATATAATTCTGGAATTAAAATATACATACCTCTCATTTAGTTTTAATTCCACTGATATGACAAAGAAATGAAAGTAGCGTTCATGCGTACGTACGGCTTACCGTCTCCATGAACGGTGAATTTCATTTCATACTTCTAAATGATTATGTAATATTATAAATACATGTATATGCTGGATATATATGACATATATGAAATCTAAATCATGAATACCATTCTGGATATAATGAACCTTTGACCAAATTAACAACATGTAAGTGTAAGAAGTCTATTTTTGACTTAAGAACCAAATACCGACAAAATGAACATTATTAACTTAACTGGTTACATAATGTTTATAACATGTCAATAAGTGATATAAAAAGAATAATGAACTTTAAAAAGGTTCTTAATCAAGTATAAATTAACTCAAGTTTATTATCCAGGACGTTAAAGAACGATCGTGTCAAGTCGGACCCAAGGTAAGGGAACTTCTTAACCCAATTTCCATTCTTTGGGTTAATCTCCTACTTTAAAATTACGTCATGATATTATTATGTCCTATCTTGTATTTGTACTTTCATTATGTGTAATTATAGTGAATACAAATAATAGATCTATTTTATTTAAAAAATTGATCTTTGTAAGGGACTTCATCTCAATCTCCTTTCATTGAGGCATATTTCATTTTATACACAACTTTCTTTTATACGGTGTATAAACTCCTTTGACTTTTACTTTTATACAAAAGGAATCTTTTTCTATGAAGCGTTTTACTAAACGACAAAAAGGAATGTTTTTTTAACGTACGCGGTGACAACGACCTTTTCCGCCACCGCGAGTATTATTTGATCTTTGGCTTCCTCAACAAGCCGTAATGTTTTTAAAATAAAATAAATACCATATACTCTTTTATGTATTTTGGTATTGAAAATGGTTTTGATAAAGGATTATATTATGATATATTTTGATTGAAATGTGGAAATGTTATCATTCCTTTATATTGGTTTTATGTTTTATGATTTTATATTGGTACTTGGACATTTTAACGGGTGGTTACGTTATAAACCATATGACGGGTGGTGCCGTGAATACCAGGACGAGTGGTTACGTTATAACCTCCAATGCATTGTGTATGGAAGTAGGCCTTATGGCTATTCCATTAAGTATGTATTGAAATTGTCCGTATGGATATTCTATTAAGTCATATGTGTGGAAGTCAACCATATGGTTATTCCACTTAAGTATGTTTATGTCCCAAGTTACCTTTATATATTCTATGTGTTCTTTATATAGGTTTTATGGTAATCCTTTGGTTACAAAAAGGTAAGTAATGATACTTTATTCAGTGAAGATTTTTTTTACTACTTCTTGAAGGTGAAGTTATTACTTTGATATAGTATACATGGTTTACTTGATGTTTGAAAAACTAACAGTTTTCATTCTTATTGTATTCCTTACTGAGCTTTTTATGCTCACCCCATGTTTTTCGAAATGTTTTTCACAGGACTTAAAGTGGAATAAGGTCAAGGATGGGATCAAGGGATTGTCATGCAATCAAAAACATGGAATCTAGACATCTTTCTTTTTAAGAGTTTTTATTTTATGGAAACTTAGTAGGAGTGTCTACTTTGTAATCTTTTAAGATGTAATAGTTATGTTCTAATTCTCTAAAACTCTAAACCTGAAAAGATCCTCAATGTGAATTATTCATTTAATTCAATATTAAGTAAGGTTTAAGGCTGGGGCCTTATAGGATTGGTGTGTGATGAGGCAGAGATGGGTAAGGGTGAGAAATAGTGAAATTGGGGGGGGGATTGAGAAATGAAATGAAAATAAAAATAAAAATAAAACAAAAAAGATCATAAAAATAGTAGAAATGTTAATAATAACTTGTTAATATTTTTATTATTAATTCAATGAAATTATAAAAATAAAATCTTATCTAAAGTATTAAAAATAATAATAATAATAATAATATTATTATTATTAAAACAACACTAAAATAATTTTATATTTGTGACCACAGTTTAACATTACTACCAAATATAAATTTTGATGCTGATAATAATAATAATAATAATAACAATAATTATATTTTTATTATTATTAATATTGTTGAAACAACTCTAAATAAATTTTATTTTCCTCATTTCATTTAGTGTACCCTTAACTGTCTATTTGGATAATTAATTAACTGCCCGTGCACCGGTCCAAAAACGATCAATATTATTAAACATAAAAAAATAACTGAAACCCAAAACAAAACTTTTTTCCAAAACATGCGAGACCATGAGAAGAATTAAATAAAATCACATTTGAGGTCAGGGTATGACACTTCTCCCCACTACATACACTTTCTACCCCCATAAAGTTACCAAACCAACAATTAACACAACTCGAGTCTATTCAAATAGAAAACCAATGGAAACTGAGAGCCTCAGGGTGACTATTCCCAACACATGTCACACCCGACAAATTCATGAAGAAACCACATCAAAAGAATTAGGGGAGAACATGAGGGGTTCTCCCCACCACAATAATTTCACTATCATGGGAACATTGAAACCCAAACACACCACCCTCCTGGGGTCAATACGGGAACTCCCCAACCAAACTCATTCAATTTACCTACATGGACCTAACAAAATCTTAGAGACTTAATCTGAAATCATACTACGAAACAATCCAGCATCCTGAGGTGGAGAAATTAAGTCAATATCCCCCACATAAACGAAATAAAATCCTCACCACAACCAGAGACTAAGGAATTCATATCCTAAACTCATTCATGTTTCTAAACACTAATGGAATAACTCCACCACCAAGCTTTAAACAATTACGAGGAAAACAGGTATACTGGGTCACTGGGATGGAGGAATCCCCTAAAAATCTAAAATAAACTAGAGTAAAAAATTCAAAAGGAGCAAAACCTATAAAAATTCCCAAAAGAAACCACCGATAAATTTACTGAATATAAACGTTCCACTAAGAACAAAACTGAAACCAAAACCAAAACTAGAACGAGTCCATACATTCACAATCCCAAAACCCTTGAGGGAATCCAAACAATTTAGAAACCACACCAAGAGAAAATGTGGTATAATGAACTCATCACACCACCCCAACAAGGATAATCTTGCAAGGGAAATTAGAATATAACAATGAAACTTTTGAATATTAAATCCTAATGATGAGAACATGATCTGGATTTAGGTTCCACACATCCTTGGAAATGCCTGGCTGTGTGCGCGCTTCACCTCGAGACCTGTGGCTAAGTCCCTAATGGATGAAGCATCTCCTTCATCATTTCCAAGAACTGGAATCCCATGATGACCAAAACAACATTAATGATAGTAGAAACTCAGAGCAATGTGACATGAGGGATTATAATTCCCAAGACATCCATAGCGATGGAAAATAAATAGACAGTATGATGAACTAGATGTCAGAGCCAACCAGGATAGTTTTTTGCATATAGGATCCTTTGGCATGCACTCCCTACTAGATGGAGAAACTTCATGAGATTTGTCCCGCATTAACCACACCCTAATCATAAATTATGTTGACAAATACCATCTTTACTAGTCCAGAATAGGACCCTCAAATAATCCTAATACAGTATGATCTTTTACACCCTCGGGAGTTCCCCGCAACCCAAAGGAACACTCTATCTCGATGAACCACAAAACATCCTCTAACAGACTATGATTACCTTGATAAATAGGAAAGACAAAAAATAACTAGGAATTATGAGTGAATCATTACCAACTTTGGGGTACTTTCAAGGTGGAACATCTTGAATGACACAACAAAAAACACAACAAAAAACATCCCTTAACAAATATAATTTCATATATATTTCAAAATCTCAAAATTTTCAATCCACTTCCGAAACACTACAACCCTCCATTTAAAACAAATCCAATTTCCAAAAATTCATTTCCCTTAATTAAAACTCCATTCCCCTTTTAATTTTAAAACTCACCAACGGTATTTTTGAACCATTACATCTGTGTTCATCCAATCCCATATACATCATCCGCAGACAAGAGCCCCCACGCACTCTCTGTACATACCCACACACATGTGACCCTTCAAAAAGAATTCCAAGGTCCAAAAATCCTTTTTCCATATCAAATCCAAACACATATAAAATTTTACAACTCGAAACACTTCCTCTTTAAAAACCCACTTTACCCATTTTAAAATCATTTGAGGAAGGCACTCCCATTATAAAACCATTCTCACTTTAAAATTCCACTTTCAACTTCAAAACACACTCACATCAACTGAAATCAAAACAAAATACAAACAACAACTGAATATCAAAATTAGGTACATGTGTCTATTCCTAACCTAGAGACATGGTGTAGATCCACGCCCCATGTAAGGCATGACACTAAGAAGACCTTGAACCATGCACTAGGAAACCACATGGGTTACCACCCCATGTGAGGCCGCAACATAACCTGATATACCTCTATTGTAATCTCTAAATCCTAAACAACCCAATATAAACGTCTCAAATCCCAAATTACCCCTGGAGACTCATGGATCAGTACGAGAAAGAGTTCACGATGCTCTTCTCGCACATACCTCATGAGTCCTAAAAATCCTAATCTTCATCTACCAAACACCCCACATAATAACAAAAACCCAAAGAGATTGACCTCTCCTTTGATACCATTTTGTCACGAACCAAATCGGGTCATCATCCAATCGATGCCAGACCCGGTCCGCAACAAGGCACAAGGGGCATTCTAAATCCGCATGGGTTGGAAACTAGTGGCTGTCATCAAAATAAACCAGTTGGGAACGATTTAGACCATAAAAATGATAGATAAAAAATCATAAACAGAACAAAAAAATATATAAAAGAAAATGAAATAAACCAAATAGTAGTATAAAAGGAATAAACAACGCCACTAGATATACCTCAAGTGACCTCATGGGTCACTATTTTATATAAACTACACTCACTTCAAGAGAAATCCAAAACTAGAGAAACCAAAAACTGAAATGTAAATTAGGTGTGAGCACCGAGATTCTCATGAAGAATTCAAAGATACAACAACACCATATTCCCATTCCTTTATAATAAATCCAAAGAATTCTAGTTTGAAAATAGGACATAAGAAAATAAATTTTTTCATTCTTTTCAAATTCAAGTAACAAATTTTCATTTTTAAGTAAAGCATTTCTCTCTCACCACATTATCAGAATAGGTTACAACCATGCATTAAATTTTTAAAAAGAATGGAAACCAATTTATATTAAAATATGGGTTTAATAGATAATACATCATGTATGACAGAACTGGAATGGAAATCACATCAGAAGAACCATGGGAAATCCCAAAGCACATAGTGTTATTTAGGGACCTAGGATCCTCGTACCTCAGAGAAACGTGGAATAAAAACCACAACGATCTATGTTCTCATGTATGAGGCACCAGTAGAAAACACACACATAACATAGTGGTCTCCAATAATCACAAATGTTTAGTTAGTGTTATACTATCAATCCTATTAGATGAAACCAAGGTGAACCACTTCCGTATCTTCTACTGTACTAGTCCTAGTCTACCGACATAGATACCCAAGTTTTCCATTGTGATCTATTTCAAGTGGTATGGAGTTTTAATCAAGCTAACATATCTGTACTTATCATTTTAATTACCTAAAAACATGTATAACCTTCCACCACCGATCTCCCTCCTTGAGCACATCCCCCCTTTCTATCACTCAAAAATGTACAAGACTATTTACTAGGTACATATCAAAAATAACACATTCAACACACACATGATTTTAGAAACAAGGGGGAATGACTCAAGAGAGGTTTTTTTCCTTTTTCATAAACCATTATTATGGTGCCAAAAATAATTAACTACCTAAAAAGAACACTTTTTATAACTAACTGTCCGAAAGGCCAAACGCCTCTGGAAATAATCATTTCCAATTCAAAACCATTTAGAAAATCATTGTTCATGAAAAGTCACATAAGACCAATGGGCATTAGAAATACATTTCAATTTAAAAAATAAAGGCATAATCATTTCTTGAAACCATGAGTATATTTCATAGAATGTGTATATAAAAAATATATAAAACATATTTTTAAAACAATCAAGAAATTGTGGAATTAAAATTAATGGCACAGGCATAGGGGACCTACATCAGGGTGGAATCAAACCTAACATTCAACTCATGGCACTTTCTAAATTGAGGCTACTACTCCGCCACTAGGAATATGCACTTTCACATAGATATAAAGACACCTACCCCTT
This sequence comes from Viscum album, assembly GCA_963277665.1. NCBI lineage: Eukaryota > Viridiplantae > Streptophyta > Magnoliopsida > Santalales > Viscaceae > Viscum > Viscum album. The sequence goes on from OY728156.1 coordinate 1,332,125,580, forward strand.
ATGCACACACACACATGTCCACGAACATGTGCAAGGATATCCTTACACATTAGCATATATGCATATACTAGTCTCCACTCACCTACATATTCTTTTTAATATATATACATGGGACACCTAGCCGCATGCATGTATATTCCCTACCATGGATGACTATACATGTAATGGGGGAACCCACACACACCCACACACACACACAGATATATATATATACTTACTTATTCACATGCAGGTGAATCGGCTTAGACCTGGTGACTCCAAACAACAAATCAGGGATCACGTACTACACATATTATTTGATAAAACAATTAAACACTTTAACAATATATAAAATATTTTAAAATTACACATCAATGTTTTTCAACAATAAAACACTCAATTTTATGTAAGAAAATTCAATTTAAAAGCAAAGAAACATTAAACCATGCTTTCTATATTTTAAAAGAATTTACAATACAAACTGAGAAATTGAAAATAAGGATAACATGCTAGAAGTGGTACATTTCCCATTAAAAATCTTTTTTCAACACACACGCACCTCATATAACCAAAAAAACACCTTTCTCACTACTCAAAAAATTGATCGAACACTTCCAATGATTTTCACAACAATGCACACACACAAAAATCCCCACATTTTCGTACTCAAACCCACTTTTGAAAACATATGCACACCCAAAAAACATCAAAACATGTTTCATGCACTTTATAAGATTTAATAAACCATTTAAAAATGTTATTAAATAACTCAATGCAGTATCACAAGACATTGAACACAAAATCCCATCCAAAATCCTCTTCTAAGGACAAATTCACACCAATAACATGTCAAAATAGAATTTTCAGCCCTTAAGAAACATAATAAAACAATAATAAAAAACTAAACATGGGTTTTTATCACCAATGCACTCCATTCCACATAAGTGTGCTAAAAATGGATCAAAATCATATTAAACTCCCTTAAAACGAAATTCATATCAAAAATTTTTATCAAAGACCATGAAAAACTTAATTAAATAACAAAATTATATCATCTAAGAATGTTAGGACATGGAAACACCTACCTCGGTGTAGGAAGACTTCACCAAGTTAGTACGCAAAATCCATTTCACCCAAAACACACCTCAAAAGACATAATTAGACCCCTAAATCAAAACACCAAAAACATTATAGCCAAAATGAGACCAACGAAACACAAAACCCTAACCCAACAACCCACCACATGGTAGAGAAAACCTGACGAATAGAAAAAGAACTAAAACAATAGTGCGAGAGGGTAAAAAAGTAAGAGTGAGGGCTACCGAAGGTGTGCCACGTGATAGGGAGGTCACTAGAGGGTCCTGATATGAAAGAGGGGTGCGACCAAGGGAGGGTGAGGGGATGAATGAATCAGAATAAGGAAGGGATTGGGGGAGGCGCGTGTTGCTTACTAGATCAGAGGAGGTGCACCCAACCGGTTCACTAGAGGAGGAGAGTAGTGCCCAAGGGAGAGGTGCTAGAGCGAGCTAGGGTTTGGGGGGTGTGTGATGAGGGAGAGAGGGAGAGGAGTGAGGAAGAGTGAAAGTTGATGGGGGAATATAGAAATGAAATGAAAATTAAAATAAAATAAAACCCAAAAAAGTTCATAAAAATGATAGTAATATTAAAAATAACATGTTAATAATTTTATAATTACTTAAATGACATAATAAAAATTAAATCCTATCTAAAGTGTAAAAATAATAATAATCTTAATATTTTTATTTTTATTATCAGTATCATTATTAAAACAACACTAAAATAATTTTATCTTTGTCACGACAATTTAACATTACAACCATGGTTAAATATTAACATAAATAATAATAATAACAATAATAATAATAATAATAATCATCATATTATTATTATTATTGAAACTACTATAAATAAATTTTATTTCCTCATTTCATTTAGCGTTCACATAACTGTTCATTTGGTTAATTAATTAACTACCTGCACACTGATCCGATACCCCTCAATATTGTTAAACATTAAAAATTTCAAACTGGAAACCCAAACCAAAATTATGTCCAAATGATGCGAGACCACGAGAAGAAGAAAATTAAAGAGCGTCTAAGGTTGTGGTATGACATGACGTCGAAGCCAGTGCTTGGTTTTTACTACTCCTATTCGGGAACTTACAATGGTTTAACCCATATATGATGGTGGATGGGGTTTCATGGTTAAAAACCACCAAATAATTTTACTTTTAGTACTGTTCAACTTTAACCAGTCATAGATGAACCCATGGATATAGTTCATCATCTCCTCTCCCATTTCAATGCAATAAAATTTTGTTAATGGGGGAATTAGGATGAATAATTCATCTTTGTTTACTACAAATACTAGTGTGGACTCATCAAAATAAAAAATACATGGATTTATCAGGTGATTATATTTCATAAAATTCAATAAATGGGAAGCCATAAAAATATCCAACTTCAATATGATTAAAATTTTGATAATAAAAAATCATCCCCTATAAGTCAGACAACTTGAAACATGATCTCTTCCGGAAGGGCAGTCGTGAATTCATTCTCAATTGGGTCTTCTTCATCTTCTTCGGTATAAATAATGTGTTACATAACTAATTACTTTTCATTTTTTAATATGGGTGAATCTTTTAAAACTTACAATTCAAAAAAATCAAACCAATTGTCATTAGAAACATGTTGTTCTCCCATAGTTGTATCAACTGGTTTGTTTGCTTCAATAACATCGTCATAAAATATCCATGGATACATAATTTGGTCATCAAATATCGTATCAATGTCATCCGAGGGTTCTTAAAATTAAAATTTAGGTAGAAAAATCCGGATATCTTCCAGTTCATTTTCCTTTTTTGGTGTTCCCACCATTTGAAATTGGATTCTTGACTGAGGGAATAAATGTTTTTCTATTTATTTCTTTGGTCCTATGTTTTTATGGTTTTACCTACCATTTTTCTTCAAATATTAACCCATTATACACAAATAATATGTAGGTACATCATATGAAAAATAAATTAATGAATCCATCTCTACATAAAAGAAGAATGATATATAAGGAAGTTCTTTTTTTTATTTTCTGTTTTATTTGGGGTTTTCTTGAAAAATGGTTATTGAAATAAGTTAGACTCCAAATTAATTGATCTAAATTTAGTTTCATGTTATTTTATGGATCCTCAAGATATTAAATTCTTATTTATCTACAAGGTCACAATAGTTTTACACCCTATGACGGATCACATGGAGGTAATTTACACACACATGTTTTCCTGTTATCACTATTATAATCTAACTAATATAAAAGTACTTATATAATAATATAAAAATGAATGGATTTGATTATGAAAATTCATGTATAATAATATATATAATTATTAAAATATATAACCTAGAAGAAAAAAATGAGAACACATAATGAAATTAGTGGAATAACATTGTTTCTTTTGGTGGTTTGTAGTGATGTTTTCATTATTATTTAGACATTGGGGTCAATGTTTTATTAAATATAGATATCAAGACCTACCACTCTATATCCTATTGATATAATTATGTTATAAAACATATATTCCTATATATGTAGGACTAATATATTCAAAAACAATACCTATGAAAAACTCCACTGTTTGATTGAATTAGATATCAATGAGAAAGAAAATTATTAAACAAGGTGGAAGAAGATAATAGTAGATAAAGTTTGGTGAAATCTCCAAACAATAATTTTAAACACTATTTAATTATTATAAGAACACATGGTAATACATTAAAATAAATCAAACATAATCAACCCCTCTCCTCCCACCAAACAACACTTAAGGTTAGATCTCCACAAGCAAGGAGATATAAAAAGTACGGTGGGAGAAACACAAAATTGAAAAAAAATTAGGGAGGATGAAAATAGATACACTAATATATATTAATATTATAAAGAACTATTAAAAACCATTACTATACCATATCCCATGAAATCAATATCATTTGTAATGGAAGATGAAATATATATTTATAGGGGGATGGATGAAGAATTTTTACCCCAAAAATTTTCTCTGGAATTATGCATGTAGATAACCCATTAAAATTTCTAATTGGGTATTCATGTATTTATATTAGTTGTTCCAATTGTTGAGACGCATAAACCCTAAAAGTTAATCCTGATTGGACTCCTTAAAAATGATTTATATATTATTCACTTTTGGAAATTAATCTTGCCAATTGAATTTTTTTTATTCCAATACTCTGACTATACATGAAATTATGACCTTTTAAACGGAATTATATTGCATTTATTCATTAATAAAAGTCTATAACTAATTTATTTTCTATTTTTTGTTTAATTTTATATCTATTAAGATTGTATATGTGGAGATATAGTCCCATCATGGAAAATCATCCATTCTTTGCATATATTTTGTGGCTTGTATTGTGATAAGTTTTTGGGCCTCCAAATGATATATTTTTCATTGCTTCTAGAAGAATAAAATGAATCAAAACATGTATTGAATCCAAAAAAAGAAATTTCTAAATTTCAATTAGCATTAAAAATGTTATGGACGATATGCATAATAAAATTAAAATAAAAAAATAAAAAAAAATTCCATTTCCCCAAATATTCTCAAAATAATTATAACACATAAATATGTGAAACATTTACATAAAATAACTGTATGAAAAAATAAATAAAATTGAATTCTAATATTGAATTTATTAAAATATTAGCTTCACCACTCCATAAAACATGACCATTGTACTAATAGGAAATAATCTAACACCAATTTCTAAACCAAATACCCAATGTATAAATGACATCAAAACTTGTAAGAACCCAGATCTTCTTTTAAGGTATGTTTTTCTTTTCTGTTTGTTTTTTAGAAAAAGATGAGTTTTTGGAAATTTTAAGAGTACACGCCATGTATGTTAAGTACATGTCGTGTTCCCGGTTGCCGCTAGTGACTGTGTGTTGGCTGTGTAACATCCGAGCACATGGTCGTGTGTGGTAACCTAGAGACCGCCTAAAGAGGAGGCTGGAAAAGGCAAGTACACACCGTGTACTTTTAAATAACACGTTGTGTACTTCCTTTTTTTCATTAAATAGATAGGGGTCATGTCTAATTGAAAGAACTAGCATCTTCTTCTTCCATCTCATCCAAGAGCTTCTGTACGGGAATAGATCTTCTCTGAGCCATCAACTCATCATCCGTTCTCTAAATCGACTGTCATCGATTGCATCGGAATCACCAATGTGAGTTCTCCCTTCTTCTTAATCATAATCTAAAGATTTTTACTCTTCCACAAGATATCCTCGGTTTAAATTCTAAAGTGTTTTTTTAGATCTACGATGTTAAAAAGAGATTAAAGGCTTTAGGTTCTTGTATATTGATCTCACGATGCTGAGGTAGGTGTTTTTTGCCTTTCCGTAGTAATTATTTGAGTTATATGTCAAAAAGTTCCCAATACCCTCATTTGGGGTATTGTGTGTTTATGGTTTCAGCCCTTTTTTTCTTTTTATTCCTTGTTTGATTAGATATAGGTTAATTGTTTGAGAATAGGGTTATGTCTTCCAATCTATAGAGGTTTTTCCCATATTTTCTTGTTTTTGACCATTTGGTCTAGTCTTTCCTGTTAGGCCATTACTTTCTTTCCATGACTAGTATTGTATGGTGGAGTGATTATTATTTGACATGTTATGATATGATGTAGTTGGTTTGCCAAGTAGTTCTTGAGGTTTACTTTGGATTCAAATTATCTTTTGGGAATGATTGATTTACACGGGGCTGTGAGAACCTGGTGTAGTGAGACCATAAGGGAAATTGACATTAGGGGCTTTCCCAGAGTGTCTGTTTTAACTATCATGTTGTGAGACCTTAGGGGGACTAACATTTAGTGCTCCCTTAGAGTGTCTATAGTTACTTTATGATTCCACATGAGGAATTGACATTGATTTCTTCCTTAGAGTGTTTTTATGTTACCATTAAAAGATTATGGGGGGAATTGACTATGAGTGCTTCCTCCGAGAGTCTTTGACCACACATGACTAAAGGTGGAATTAATGGTGAGTGCTTCCTTATGGAGTGTTTGCTATATTTTCTATTTTATTGTGAACCAAAGGGGTTAGGCTATGAGAACTACCCATAGGGTTTCTTGTTACTGTTTTTGGTTGATTAAATACATAAAAGTAAATGTTTGTAAATGAAACTATAAGATTGTTTACTTTTGAGTACTTATGTGTTCACTGCTTATTTTATGTTATTATCTTCCATATATATTCACTAACTATTAGGCACACATCTTTGGGTGGTTTCCTACTGGGATTAGTCTCACACCCTATTTGGGTCACGATTTTAGGCCAGAACAGATTATATTGCATCCAGTATGGATAACGGAAAGTGTCCTTCTACTTCAGGTACATGATTGATATAGAGCTGGGGAGCATGAGACCAAGATGAGGCTTGTGATGATGTTGAGATATTTAATTTATTTTCATTTTTTCTTTGGTTTATTAATGTATTCCAACATTTTGATTTGTTTGGATGATTTACTTGAAAAATGTATCGTGCATCATTTATACAAATATGTGTGCTCTAGTTGTTTAATACATTCTTTGTTTACTTACTGCATGTTTTACTACTTCCACTATTGCTATATGTTTCACTTCTGATATGTTAATATGCTAATGTGGGAATAGTTTCCCCACTATCACACACAAGGCCCACACTGCTAGTCGGCAGCATTTGGCATTTGGGGAATTGTGCTTGAGGCCATGTGACCAACCGGGTATGGGGAACCTCTTGGTGGTTCTTGGAACCAAGACATTACAAAGTGGTATTAGAGGAATTAATTTCTTTTAGAATTACTTTTTTGAGCCTATATCCAAGGATAGTAAGGAATTATTGGTTGGTAATAAGCTATTCTCAGGCATAGATAACCCATGTATAGGGAAAATCCAATTCAACTTTTTATTGCAATTTTTTGGGTTTTTCAATTTTACAGTGGATTTGTTTTCACCATTGGGTGATTCACATGTTTTTTGTTGTTATCGTTGGTAGTATTGATGTTATATTTCTTTTTCAAACCTATTATATGAGGGTATTCCATCTCATGCATCATATATAAACTTTCTAGATATTACATGTCACGAATTATTTCCATGTCATTTAGGAAGCATTAGTGATTGCATGTGGTTGTGATTGATTTTGTTCTAGATATGCATGCTATTATAATAGATGCCTTGATAGAATACCAGCTATTTGATAGAGTATTGAATTACGTAGGGTTTTGTCTGAATGAACTCCAATATTTGGTTCTTGAGGTGTTATGGTCCCTCATGGATCGGAATTCGGTGGATCATTATATTGTTATTCATTGTGTTTGACATGTATAAGATTCAAAGCTTTGATTCACAAGGAGTATAGGCCCTCACGGATCAGAATTTGGCACCTTAATGTTTTTTCGGTGTTTTTCTGGGCTTCTAGAGTATTTTATGAGGCTTACAATCTAGAAAAACCCAGAATACACAGTTTGTAATGATGAATACATGCCATGCTTTCTTTTTTCGAGAAGGAACTGTTTTTCTTATGTATACTCTGTGTACTGTATGTACATGCCATTTAGTCTCTAATCGTGTCACTGGCTATGTGGGTAGAGACACAGGGTTGGGAAATCTTGGTGGGACACACCGTGTACTGGATGTACATACCATGTTGTGGAGACCATGTGTCTTATCGCATGACTAACAACACGGATGGATAAAACATTGGTTATACACACCGTGTCAATATTGAACACGCTGTGTAGTGTAACCCTTGTATCTGACCCTGTAACGAACAAAACGGGGTGGTGGAATCCTTTTAGCACTATCCATGTCTATTATAAACATGTCGTGTAGAGTCAGATGTGTAGCTATCTGAGTAACTAATAACACGGGTCAGTGAAGTTTGTCTAGTAAATGACGTGTCTGGCACTAACATGTTATGTAGTCTAGTTCCGGGAGATCTGTGTGGCTTACCATATAGAAGAACTCAGGCAGGTGATGAGGATTAAAGTACACGCCGTGTGTTAGGACAACATGCCGTCTGTATGGGGTGTTACATGACCTGGGATGGTAGAAGTACAAACCCATGTTAAGGCATAAGGTAACATTCCGTGTAGGTATTATACACACCATTTGTCAATGTTTTAAAAAAATGAAATCTTTCATTTTGTTTTTCCCTTTTTACACTTCTATGTTTTAGCCCATGTTTATCATGATCTAAGGTGTGCACTTGACCTTGCAGATTCATGCCACCGAGACGGCCTCTGGTTTTCCACTTGTTACAGGGTTGTGATCATACACTGGATATAGAAGATCAGGGACTACTGGAAGATCCTCTAATTGTTCCAGTCTTAGCACCAGCCTTCATCCCAGATAGTGGTGTCCTGGCACATTTCCAAGAGGGATTTTGAGGTTTATGAAAACCTTACAGAGAGTACCCCATCCTACCCCGTCGATGGCAGAATTGACATGGGTTTTCTAGCAGCAGTATCCTCCCACTTTCTTAGGGGATGTAGAAACCCAGGCTACAAGTCATGGCTAGAATCCTTGCTGTCGAACTTTGTGCATATGGAGATACCTACAGAGAATAGGGTGAATATCTCTATGTATATTCTTGGGATTCCTTCAAGAGATGTGGGGATTGATCTCACAGGCAGGACACCAGCACGTCATGGCATGAGATGAGTTCTAGCGTTCCTTCTATGACTACATCTACCCAGTGAATTTGAGTGCCGATCGAGCCCAAGAGTTCATGAGTCTGGAGCATTGTAATTTTTTTGTTATGGAGTATTTTTCTCACTTCACAGAGATGCAGTGCTTCATGCCTTTTTTGGACGTGATGTGTTATTTCTGGTAAAGAAGTTTGATGATGGTCTCAGCCACGACATCCGATCTCTGGTGAAAATCTTTAGGTTGACTTCTGTCACTTCTATAGTCAACCAGGCGCTAATTACATAGTGCAATCTGAGGGATTCTAGAGTTGTGAGTCAGGGCGGCTCAAAATCTGGAGTATGTATCCCTCATATTGATAGCAGAAAGCACCACATGGAGTCTACACTAGGATATCTAAGTAGGCAAGATGAAACTTCAGGTAGACAGGTGGTATGATACAGGTGTGGAAATTCAGGCATACAAGACCATATTGCCTTAGTGACCTAGTGGAGTGCTGATATTGCGGCAATATAGACCATCTTCAACACTTCTATCAGATCTTCTCACCAACAACTGGTGATAGGGGTTCTACTTATGACTCCTCATTCAGAAGCAACACCACCAGTTTCTCACCTATCTAGGAATTGGAGTTATTCCGGCTGTTCAAGACAAGGTGGAGGATGTGGAAGTAGTAGCCAATCGCCAGGCTTTTAGTGACAATAGTGTGGATCAGATTAGAGTGCTCAGGTAGGGTCAGAGAGCCACAGTACAGGTCAGACATTTATAGTAGAGAAGACCCAGTAGGAGCAGGATCTCAGACCCTATACTGTTCAAGGTATGATCAGAGTTTCCCCTGTTTTAGATTCTTCTCTTTTCGATACAAGGGATTCCCATAGCATTATATCTGTTGCTTTTGTGGAGAGCCTTAGGTTCTGTATCTTTTCATCTATTGATTTCTTGAAACTAGAAACTCCATTGGGAACTAGAATGGATGTTGTACTTAATTGCAAGGAGTGCCCTCTCGAGTTTGTCCGATGTCACTTATTCTTGGACCTCTATGTCTTGTAGATGATGGGAAACAATGTCATTCTCGGAATAGACTGGTTGGTTCTCATCTAGGCTGTTTTCGATATCTATTGACGTAGGGTGAGTTTCACATCACTAGAGGGCAGATTGATTCTTCATAAGGGAGAATGGGATGTCTAAGAGAGAAGATCAGGACCAGAGAATCATGTGTTGGGAGGAGTTACAGACCAGATTACTAGTCTATATCTGGATGTCCAGGGGGATTCACAGATGAACTTTCCTCCCATGGTGGATCATTCCAGAGATGTCTTTCTAGATGATTTTTCAGTTTTTCCTCTGGAGCTAGAGGGCGACTATTCTATTGACCTTGTTCCAGGACAGGTACAGGCATCTGTTCCTCTTACTATGATGGCTACACCAGAGTTACAGGAGCTCAAGAAGCAGTTGGGGGAGTTTCAGGCAAAGGGTTTCATCCGACCCAATATTTCTCCTTGGGGTTTGCCTGTCCTATTTGCAAAGAAGTCAGATGATACCCTCATAAATTGTGTGTATTATTGTAAGTTGAACCAATTGATAGTCAGGAACTGATATCCCTTTCCAAGGATTGATGATCTCTTTGATTAGATTCGAGGAGATTGGGTGTTCTTAAAGATTTAATTGTGGTACAGTTGCCATTTGTAGCGCATTGGACCATCACATATACCACTTACAACCTTTCGTAGCAGGTATGGTATATACGAGTATTTGGTTATGCTATTCGGTCTCACAAACGTGCCTGTAGTTATCATGGCACTGATGGAACGATTGTTCCATCCATACTTGGATTCATTCATGGTAGTATCCTTGGACGATATCTTGGTGTACTCTCAAACTCGACATGACCATTACACACATCTTGAGATCGTTTTGAGTACACTGATAGAGAATTAGTTATATGCCATTCTTTCAAAATGCCACTTTTGGATGGACCAAATTCACATCTTGTGTCTTGTTATCTTGGAGACAAGAGTATCAGTAGACCCAGGAAAAGTGAGAGCAGTAGTTTACTAGGAACAATCGAAGAATGTATTTTAGGTATGAAGTTTTCTAGGGTTAGATGGTTACTATAGGCATATTATACAGGAATTTTCCTGCTTATCAACGCCAATAACATGCCTGACTGAGAAGGGTGTGAAGTACTTGTGGTCATATTATTGTGAGTGAGCCTTTTAGGAGTTGAAAGGGAGGTTTACTTCAGCACTGATACTAGTATTTCCAGAGCCATGCAAAATCTATACTGTATAATGTGATGCATGAGGTATCGGACTAGAAGCAGTGTTTATGAAGAGAGAAGGAGTTGTTTCATATAGGTCTCGATAGTTGAAGCCACATTAGGGGAACTACTCGATGTATGATCTCGATCTAGCTGCAGTTGTTCATGCTTTACACTGTTGGAGACATTATCTTCTAGGAGAGCATTTTGTGGTTTTCACCGACCATAAGAGTATCAAGTATATCTTCACTCAGCATGATCTGAATTTGAGACATCGAAGGTGGGTTGAGTACCTTCATTCCTTTGACATTGAGCTTGCCTACATGCCTGGGAAAGGCAACATTGTGGCTAATGCATTGAGAAGGACGAATCAAATAAAAGTAGTTCATGAGGCCAGTAGTGAGTGGAAGCTTATGGCTATGTTCTATAAGATGCATTTGGAGGTTCTAGATCATCAGAGGTAGACATTTCATTCTTTGGTGGCCATTACCTCTTATCCACTTGATTGTGTGTGAACAAGGATGGAATTAGATTCTGAAAATGTAGTCATAAGGGAGAGTGTTTTAGGAGAGGACCCTATTCTTGGATAGATAGTTGGTGACGATGAGATATTGTGTCTTCATGGATGCGTGTGGGTGCCAAAAGACATACATGAGGAGCTATTACAAGAATTTCATTCCTCAGTTTGGGCAGTTCATCCTAGTGTCACCATGATGTATTGAGATATACACCATCAGTATTAGGGTAAGGTATGAAGAGAGATGTTGCTAGTTTTTTCATGAGATGTTCCACCTTTCAATAGGTGAATGTGGATCATCAGTTACCAGAAGGGATTTTACATTAGTTACCCATTCCCGAGTGGAAATGGAATGATGTTGTGATAGATTTCGTGACACGTTTTCTGAGGTCGCCTTAAGGGAATGATGTTGTATGGGTTTCCATTGACAGACAAATGAAGGTTTCCCACTTTTTACTGATTAAGGAGACCTTTAGTGTTGATGAGTTGGGAAGGTTTTACATCTGATAGATTGTAAACATTCATGGAGTTCCGCACTCTATTGTCTCATATGGTGATGCACGTTTTACTTATCGGCTCTGTAAGGGACATTAGAGGGATTTGGGATTAAAGGTACTTCTGAGTACAACATACCATTCCCAAACAGATGGCCTGTCCGAGAATACGATTCAGGTGCTTGAGGACATTCGTCGATCATGGATCCTGGATTTTGGAGGTTTGTGGGAGAAGAAAATATCTCTTGTGGAGTTTTCCTAAAATAATAGTTTTCAATCAACTATTCAGGTAGAACCTTATGAGGATTTGTATAGTAGGCCATGTTGATCGCCCTTATGCTAGATGGAGGCATGAGAGGAAGTTATGCTGGGACCATGACTTGTCCAGGAGACCACAGAGTAAATATAGTTGATTCAGAAGAGGATGGATATGACACAATCATGACAGAAGTCTTATGCTGATCAAACGAGACGACCACTGGAGTTTGAGGTTAGAGATCAGTTTTTCCTGTGTATCACACTGAGGTTTGGACACATGAGGATAAGGAGACATGGTAAGTATTCACCGAGATACATCAGGACATTTGAGGTGTTGGGGAGATTCGGGCTGGTTGCCTATCTGTTGTAGTTACCTCAATGGTACTGGGCTACGCATGACATATTCCATGTTTCTCAGCTTTGACGTTACTTCTCAGACCCGTCTCATGTTTTCTAACCATAGGAGGTTGAGAACGAGGTGGACGCATCATTAAAAGAGTATCCTATCTAGATTTTTAATCAATGTGTGAATGGTCTCCATGGATGGGGTGTTTCTTTAGTACGAGTGCTATGGCAGTAGGGGATAGTACAGGATGAGACCTAGGAGAGGGAGGCCGATGTATGATCATAGTGGCCCAATCTGTTTGAGGTTTCTTCTTCTACACTGCCTTGTATAGGAAATTCAGAGACAAATTTCATTAAGGGGTAGTTTTTAAGAACCCAAATCTTCTTTTAAAGTATGTTTTTTGTTTTCTGGTTGTTTTTGAAAAAAAGAGTAGTTTCAAGAAATTTAGGAGTACACGCTGTATACATTAAGTACATGTCGTGTACCCAGTTGCTGCTGGTGACTGTGTGCTGACCATGTAATGGCGGAGCACATGAAAGGGTGTGGTGGCCGAAAGACCGCCTAATTAATAGGATAGAAAAGGTATGTACACTCCATTTACTTTTATAGAACATGCCTTGTACTTTATTTTTTTCATTAAATGGAGAGGGGTCATGTCTAATTGACAGAACACACTTCTTCTTCATCCTTCTCATCCCAGAGCATCTGTACAGCTGTAGATCTTCTCTGTACCCCTGAATCGCCATCTATTCTTTGAATCAAATATCATCAATTACGTTGGAATCTCCACATTGAGTTATCTATTCTTCTTGAACATCATCTCCCGATTTTCCCTCTTTCGCAAGATATCCTTGGTTGAACATCTTAAGCAATTTTTTAGATATACAGAATTCTAGGGAGATTCAAAGCCTGAGTTTCTCATATATCGATCTCACAATGCCGAGTAATGTGGTTTGTTCCTTTTGGTAGTTATTCATTGAGTTATATTTTCAAAAGCGTGCAATACCCTCATACGGGGTATTGTGTGTTTACAGTTTTAACACTTTTTTTCCTATTATGCCCTGTTTGATTGGATAGAGGTTAATTGTTTGATAATTGGGTTATCTTTTCCATTCTATGGATGTTTTTCCCATGTTTTCTTGTTTTTGACCATTTTTTCTAGCCTTGCATGTTAGGATACTGCTTGATTTCCATGCCTAGTATTATTGGGTGGAGTGATTATTATTTCACATGCTTTGATATGATATAGTTGTTTAGCCATGTAGTTCTTGAGGGTTAATTTTGATGCTAATTATAATTTTTGCATTATTGCTTTACAAATTTCTATAGGAACATAGTGTAGTGAGACCATAGGAGAAATTGACTTTGAGGTCTTTCCCATACTGTATGTTTTAATTATCATACTAAAAGACCATAGGGGGGAATTGACGTTGAGTGCTCCCTCAGAGTGTCTATAATTATGTATGAGGCCACATGAGGAATTGACATTGAGTGCTTCTTCAGAGTTTCTATATGTTATCATTAAAAGACTATAGGGTGGAATTGATGGTGAGTTCTTCCTCAGAGAGTTTTTGACCACACATTACTAAAGGAGGAATTGACGGTGAGTGCTTTATGAGAGTGTATTTGGTATGTCTTCTATTGTATTGTGAACAAGAGGGGTTAGGCTATGGGAACAACCTAGTGGGTTGATTGTATTTGTTTTTTGTTGATTAAATACTTAAATGTAAATGATTGTAAATGAAATAATAGTTCTATTTACTTTCGAGTACTTCTGTGTTCACTGCTTCTTTTTTCTTATTGCCTACCATATATATTCACTGACTGTTAGGCACAGATCTTTGGGTGGTTTCCTAATGGGATTAGTCTCACACCCAGTCTGGGTCATGATTTTGGGCCCAAAAGGATTATATTTCTGCATGTATAGGTAAGGGAAAGTGCCCTTCTACTTCAGGTACTTGATTGTAGTGGAGCTGGGGAGCATGGGACCATACTGAGGCTTGTAATGTTGTGGAGCTCTTTACTTACTTTTATTTTATACTTTGGTTTAGTACTGTATTCAAGCATTGTGATTTGTTTGTCTGCTTTCCTAGAAATATGTATCATGCATCATTTATACATATATGTGTGCTCTGTTTTTTTATTACTTCCATTGTTTACTTATTGCATGTTTCACTGCTTCTACTATTGCAATCTGTTTTACTTCCGCTGTGTTACTCTGTCAATGAGGGCATAGTTTCCCCATTATCACACCCAAGGTTCTTGATGCTAGTCGATATCCTCTTGCATTTGGGGAAATGTGCATTAGCCCATGTGACATACCAGGTATGGGGCCCCTCTAGGAAGCTCTCAGAACTGGGACGTAACACAACTCAATTATCACATCGAAAGAAATATCATGAATTATAGATGGATTAAAATTACCTAACTCTCCTAAAATAATAAAAATAAATTCAATATCATGTTAATTTTCCTGTTCATAACTTATATACCTCCCTGGAAAAATATTTCTCTCTTTAATCAAGTATTTTTAATTTTAATCGTGTCTCATTTTAAATATCAAGTGTGATCTCCATAGGCTTTATATCATCCTAATATATCTACTTTAAAGGGTAAAAAATGTACCAATCATGGTGGATTTTTCATTAGTTTTTTCATGTATGTGATTTTGAATATTTGAAATGTAAAAAACATCATAGGTAAAATGAGGAGTGTTAGGCGCTTAAGTGATGTAAATGCATAAAACGGTAGTTAAGAATTGTGTGCTCCGCAATAATCTCAAAAAATGAGCTGAATCTCAATACATATATAATTCCTTGGATATTTAACACATGTAATATCTTCATAAATGATAAATTTCTTATCTCTTCCCCCCATTTGTAGCATTATTTCAGCTTGAATTTAGATCATGAATTATTCATCCGAATCATATTTTTGGAGAAGAAGAGAGACAAATTTTGATCATCCAATATCGGTGAAATCAATACCCAACATTATAATGATATTTGATTCACCCATCCATAATTAAATATTGAAATTTATTTGAAAAAAAATCTATTATAAATAAGGAAACACGTTCCATTAATCTTAAATAATTGTTTCGAATAAGTAAAATACAACCCATTATCTACCACCCCTGAACTTGAGTTTAATATTAATCATAAATTCAGATTATAGAGAAGGTTGGAAATGGTAAAAAAAATTTAATGTGGCTACATAATAAGTTAATTCATTTTTTCAAATGGGTTAATAAATTATACATGTAAATGTAGGCCAAAATGAGAATTAAATGTAAAGAGGGATTTCAAAGTAGTTCATCAATCATACTTGAATCACTATATAAAATCTATAAGATATAAAAAATAAAAATATAGTATGTTCTAAATCAAATAAAAATCCCCAAGACTCTAAATAAAATTTTAATTATAAATAATATTTCTGAATTTTTTTGAATCCACTAATGTTAGGAAACATTTTCAATTTAGATAGCACTAGTGCACTTGAGTTTCTCAATCTATCAAATTTCATTAAATGTAAAGGGTAAAAATTAGGATATAAAATCCTTTAATAAATCATTTAAGTCCTAAAATATTAAAATTAATAAATGTTCAAAAAAACCTAGATGGTTTTAATTTCCCAACATATTTGATTTGTCACTAGAATCCAAAAAAACACCAAAAATGAAAATAAAAACCCAAAAAATTTAGAAAAAGAAAATAAAAATGAAAAAAAAATTAAATCTCAAATAAAATTTCATAAATATAGATTTATATCACTCCCACATTTAGTTCACTTAAAATTATCGATTTATATTAAATTTTAACAATAAATTTTTGCATAAAGAATAATAAATCATAAGGGAAAAACTAAATTAATGGAAGTAAACTACGAGATTTTTTTAAGAGGAAGATTTGAATTTAGATCCTAGATTCTACTAATTTAAACCAAAAATAACAAAAGTAAAAAATATATGAAATATAATAAAAAATAATGGATAGGGGAAAGAAAGGGATAATGCTTGGTTTGACCCCCTAGGTGGGTACTATGTTTTTCTGCCCCTAGTTAGAAAGTTATGGTGGTTTAAATATAATCTGATGATGGATGGGGTTTCTTGATTAGAAACCCCCCAAAATTAATTCTTCCAGTACTATTCAACTTAAAATATTCATGGATATTTCCATTGAATTAGTACATCATCTCCTCTACCTTTTTAGTGTGGTTCATCATTGATAATGAGGGAAATAGGAAGAATGTGTTGTCTTTTTTTACAAACTCTAGTTTTTTGAACTATTCAACTTCAAAATATTGATATTGTTCATGAGATGATATTATAGAAAATTTATCAATGGGGAATTAAGAAAAAAAATCCAATTATAATATTATTTATAAATGAAGAATCAAAAAATAAATCTTCAACATCAATCGGGTCATCATAAAACACAGTCCATTTAGGAAAGTACATTGGAAATTATATACCAGTAGAATATTTATTATCTTCATACATTGAAAGAGATAGGTTCATATAATATTATTTATAATTTTCAAATAATCTTGAATCACATAATTGTTTTTATTCAATGAAATCTAATGGAATTTTTTAAAATATTGTTCTACCCTGATAGTTGCATTAGCTGACTTCTCTGCTTTAGAAACATCCTTATAAATGACCATGGAGTGATAATTGGATCCTCATTTATAATATTCATATCTTAATTTGGTTATTGAACTTAAAATTTCCTAGAGAAATATTTATCTATTCTCATTAATTTTCCTTTGGTTGTTTGTTTTTTGTTCCAACCATTGATAATTGGACACATGAGTAAAAGAAGAACCTTTGTGCAATTAATTTATCACCTCCAAAATTATTCTAATTTTTATTTACCTCTTTATTAAAAAATTAACCCATAAAACACTGATATTAAATAGTCTAATCATTTTAAAAATCACAAAATAAATCCATGTCGACCTAAAAAACAATGATATGTAATGATGGTTTTTAAATACTTTGGAAATATTCAAATTTTTATGAAAAAAGGTGTGTGGAAGAAAATCGCCTCCCTGAAAAAGGTTCCAAATTTACATGCAAGGTTTTCTATACATCCATGGTAAATTAAATTCATATTTAAATTATAATTCTACATTGTGCCACACTATAGGGTAGATCATGTGGAGGCTTCTAACACACACACATTTTTATATGATCATTATTATAGGATAATTAATAAAAACAGTCTTATAAACTACTACAAAAATGAGAGGTTTTATTATGAAAATACATGTAATATAATATATATAACAATGAAAATATGTAACATAATTTTAAATAATTAAAACACACAAATAAATTAGTATAAGACAACTATTACTCTAATGTTATTACCTAACACTAATATGTCGGCATTTACGAGTAATCTCATCCACAAAAATACCTAATCCAAACTCCACTATTTTAATGAAATATATATCAACAAGAAGGAAATTTATTGAATGAAAATGAAGATGAAAATAGTAGAGAAATTGAACCCACCGATCACCAAAATAATTTTAACCACTAAATAATTCTTATAATAATAGATGTTCTAAAATTATAAAATAATAAATTCAAACAATACCACTCCCCCCTGAATAAATGTGAGTGTTGTCTCACCACAAACATAGAGACAATATAAATATGTTGGGAGAAATAAAAAAATAAAAAAATTATATAAAAATGGAATATCTATAATAATATATATTTAAATTAAAAGGAACTATTATGATAATGATATTCCACTTTATTCCCCTAAAAAAATACTTTATAGTTGAAGACAACCTACATATTTATAGGGAGATGGTGATTAATTATCTTTGCAAATTTTTTCTCCATAATATTTCTGATGGTTAACCCATTTAAAGACCTATTTATAAATATGTGTCTTCATCGACGTTCGTTCACTACGTTATAGTGATTTACCAACAAAATTTTAGATTTATATTATTCTGGATGAAGGAGTTATAGAAAATATTATCTAAAAAATTAATATGTCCTTGTGATTATTTTTTATTCTAATACTCCAAATTCTCAAGAAATTACGACCTTGAATATGGTTGAATATAGTGTGGCATAAATTATGGATATTTTTAATTAATTCATTTTATATCCAATTTTTTATTTTTAGTTCATTTATAATTTACATTCAAGGGATATGGTACCACCAATAAACATGATCCATTATGTGCCAAAATTTAGAGGCCTAGATTTTGATCTTGTTTTAGGCATCCAGATGATAGATTTTGTTTCAGGTGTAAAATTATAAAATGAATAACAATAGTTTATGAATCCTTACAAAGTATATTCACAATTTCAATTAGTTTATAAAAATTTATGGCTAAAATACTATATAAAGTTAACATAGTTAAAAACCAAAATTTAGCCATTTTTTCCAATTAAGCTAAAAATACTTCTAAAACATAAGAATGAGACAATTTACTATAATAAAACACCATGGTGAGATTAGTTAAATTGAATTATTTTATGCAATTATTGATAACTTTAGCTTCATAACTCTCCCACACTTTACTATTAATCTCATGGGAAATTATATATTACCAAGGTCAAAAAAACATCCTAACGTTCAAATGATAACAAAAATAAATTATCACATATATAGAAATTTAATTATTCTTAAATGGATAAAAATTAATTAACTCCTCAAAAATCAAAACAATCCATTCATTTTCATGTTAATCCTTATATAAAAGTCTTACCTAACTCCCTAACAGAATATTTATCTCATCAGTCATGGATTTTTAATGTTGAGTTTTTTCATTCCAAAGAACGTGTGTGATCTCTACAGACTCACTTTCCACCTAAAATATACACTTCATAGAGTCAAAAAATGATCCAATAATTTTAGATTTTTCATGGCCTTTTATAAGGATGATTATTGAAATATTTTAAATGTAACAACATCAACCGTTTAAAGGGGAGGGTTAGGATCTATAATTATGTAAATGCTTAAAAATAGTTTTTCTCAAGAATAGTGTTCCCCTCAAACAACTAATAAATGAATCATCTCCAAAAACTACATGATTTCCTTAGGAAATTTGAATATCTAATATTATAATAAATGATAAATTTATTCCCTCTATTACCCATTTTTATTATTGTATCTTCTGGAATTCAAATTTCAAATTTATATTCAAAATAAGATTTCTAAGGAATAATAGATGCAGATTTTGATGTCCAAATATTTGTGAACTACCAACCAAAAATTTTAATTAGGTTTTACCCCACCATACATTATGACATCATGAAATATCTTCCACCAAAAAACCAATAAACATGGAAACACTTTCAATTTATCTCAAATAATTTATTCCAATCAGCATAATACCATGCATATTTTCCCTTCCCACACTTCAGTTCAATTGTAATAATGCATTAAAATTCTAGATAAGGTTGGAATTGTATAAATATATTATAGTGTGACTTCATAAAAAGGTAATTCTGGGATTATGAGGGCCCAATTTTTTTATAATTAAAGGTAGGCCAAAATGATATTGAAAAGTAATAGATTATTTTAATGTGTTTCCTCAGTCTTAAATGACATATTACAAGGACACTAACAACTTTAAAAAATAGATAAAAAAAATTTGATAAAAAAATTACATAAGAATATCAATAAATATATAATTTAAATAATATGTCAAAAATTTATATAAACCTCATATGTTGGGAAAATATTTTAATTTCGATAAAACTAGTGCATATGAGTTTTAAAATCAAACAAATGGCATAAAATGAAATGGTTTGAAAGTATGGAAAAAAATCTATTCATAAATAATTTAATTCCTAAAATTTTAAAATCATTCAATTTTCCAAAAATACCAATATGTTTTGAATTTTTCAATGTACATGATTCATATCAAGAATCCTAAAAATAGACTATAATGAAAAGGAAAACGTGAAATATTTAGAGAAAGAAAAACATAAAAAAAGATGGAAGAATGAAAAAATTCATATAATGATATTTATATCACATCCACCCACCCACACACTTATTCCATTTACACCCATCATTTTAGTTAAAATCATATCACAAAATATTTTCATAAATAATTTTAAATATGAAACAAACAAAATAAATGAATGAAAAAACACCCAACCCCATTTATTTTTATGTGGAATATTTTGTGTTAATATCCTATGTACTACCAATTTAAACATAACAATAAGAAATGAAAAAAAATAATAAACAAATAAATTAAAATAAATAGATCGGGGAGAAAAGGAGTAATTATTGGTTTAACCCCCAAACAGGTGCTAGGTTTTAAGTCCCCCTTACCAGGTAGTTGTAGTCCTTTAACCCCAATCTGATGGTGAATGGGGTTTCTTTTTTTTGAACTACCATATATGCATTCTTACGTAACTCTTAAACATGAAATAGTCATATAAAAACCCATATATAGTGTACATTAGATCCTTCCCTTTAGAATGTTGTAATACTTCAATCATGGGGAAATGAGGAAGAATGGGTCCTATTTGTTTACTGCCACTACCTATGTATCCTAATGGAATTAAATTCCAAAGGATTTCCCATGTGATTAAATTTTTAAAATTCAGGAAAGGGGAAATAAGAATACAATTCCACTTAAATATGATTAAAACACTATTAATCGAAAAAAAGAAATCTTCCCCTTCATGTAGGTAAACATGTAACATGATATCTTTAGGAAACTCTACTATAGATTATTTCATAATAGGGTCTTCTTCATCTTCATAAACAAATATTGAATGGTAAATACAAGACCATTTTTTATTTTTAATGTTTCTATAATCACTTACCATTTCATCTTTAATGAAATCTAACTAATTGTCTTCGAAATCATGTTTTTATATACTAGTTTAATCAACTTGAATGTATAATTCTAAAACCACTTCCTGAAATGACCAAGGATTAATGTTTTAATCATCAAGATTAATATTATTTTATTCATGTGGTTATCCAACATAAATTCTAGGCTGAAAAAACTTTATATATTGTAGTTTAATTTCATTTTTTGTGGTTTTTGTTCTGACCATTAGATATTAGATACAATAATGAATGTAGAAATGTTATTCAATTTTTTTCTCAGATCCTCCATTCTTCTAAGGATGTATTCACCATGTTTATTTTAAAATTACTCCCTATTAAAAAATCAACACAAGTCCAATAATATAAAAATTCAATAAATAAATCCGCATCTACTTAAAAAATAATGATATGTAATGAATCTATTTTTTTTGTTTCTGGAAATTTTTAATTTTTCTATTTATTATGAAAATTATTCATTGAAAGTAATTAGACTCCATATAAAAATATCCAAATTGGTACATGGGGTTTTTTATGGATCCTAGTGATATTAAATAAATATTTTGATAAGAATTCAACTTAGTGTCACACCATATAATAGATTACATGGAGGCCACTTACAAATATATATTTGTCTGTTATCACTATTTTAGCCCAACTAATATAAAATTACTAATATAATAATATAATAATTAAGTGTTTTTATTGTTTAAATACATTTATGATAAAATATGTAACAATAAAAATATATAACATAAATGAAAATAAAGAAAAAATATAATGAAATTAGTAGAAGAAAATTGTTTCCCTAGGGGGTTTGTAGTGATGTTATCATTGTTATTTAAAAAATGGTATAAATGTTTTATTCAACATAGAGGTTAAGACCTATGACTCTGAACACTCATTCTAATGGTATTACCCAACACTAATGCCTCTTCATATAAGAGTAATATCTTCCACATCAATAACATATTTAAACTCCACCATTTGAATGAATTAGATATCCATGAGAAGGAAAATTATTGAACGAGGAGGAAGAAGGCATTAGTAAAGAATGTTGGGTGACCTCTCACCATAATTATATTAACAACAACTAAATTATTATAATAACACATGAAAAAATTCAACCATATTAAACACAAAAACCACCGTTTCCACCCCAAATAAAGTTAGTTTTATCACTCCCCAAACATGGAGATACAATAAGTATAGTAGGAGAAACAAAAAATTGAAAACAAACTAAAATAATGGAAGAATCACATAGATACTCTAATATATATTGATATTTTAAAGAACTATATAAATAATATTACATCAAATTATCCCCCTAAAATTAGAATCCTTTGTAATAGAAAATGATGTATATATTTATAGGGTGAGGGGTGATAAATTTTCTCTCTAAAACATGTATCCCAATATTTGGGCATGGATGACTGTATTAATTGATGAACTGCGAAATGTTATTTATGTTGAAGCTTTTCCTATAGTTTATAATCATACACCCACAAAAATTCATTTTTATTAGGAACCATATGATAGAGTTATGTCTAATTAACTCTGGAAAATAAATATATCTTGGTGAGTATCCATATTCCAATACTTTAATTTACCATGCCATTGTGACTATAAAATTTCCAGAATCTATCATGGCCTTAATTATGAAAGTTTTTAATTAATTTCTGTTTTATATTCATGATTATTTTAGTCTTATTTGGGTAATAAGTTCTGTATCTATTGGGCCCATCATTAAACAATATTCATTATATGCATAGATTTCAATCCACATATTGTGATCTGGTTATGGGACTCTAATTTATGGAATTAGAATAGGGTTTAAAATAATAAAATAAATCTCAAAATAATTGGAATATTAAATAATATTATCACATTATTTGTTATTTTATAAATAGTTATTGCCAAAATATAGAATGAAACAAAAAAAGTTAATATCCAAAATTGAACATTTTTTCCTCTTAATCTCAAAATACTACTAAAATATTAAAATGCGAAAAATTTAAATAAAATAACATTGTGGTGAGATTAATAAAATTTAATAAGACTATAATTTATTTTTAAAAATTATGTTTAAAAAACTATCCACTAGAAAGATAACATTTTTTGTATTTAATTATCCTTTAGTATTATAAATATGAATAGAATAATCATATAATTTAATGGGTTATGGAATATTGGAAGAGTTAAAAGTAAACAAAATATACCATTGTTTACTTTATTAATGTGACCTAAAATTTGATTGCAAACTAAATGGATATATATATTTTAATTGGTCAAAATTTATGATTTTTATTTGAATTTTTTTATATAAGGGAGAATATGGTGTCTAAATATGTGATGATGTAGGTTATTTTGTACTCCATAAATTTTTTTCTTCACTCTATTTCCATTGGTGTAGTTTAGATATGTTTGTGTGTTTTAAAATTGTGTTTATGTATGGTGTTACAATGAATAGTTTTTGAAATAAGTGATTCAAAAGTATATATAGATCATTATAGATAAATTATATTTCTCTCTCTATAATAAATAACAAAATTATGATAAATTAGTGGTGTGATTCTTTTGTTATTTAGGGAATACAATATAATTTAATTTAACAATGTTAATTTTATTCATTTTTTTTTCTATTTGGTGAATCATTTAATCAAAATAATGGTTTTAACTAATGTGTTACACATTCCATGAAAATAATAATAATAATAATAATAATAATATTGTAAACACACACACAGAGATATATAAAATAATAAAAAGAATAAAATTATGTGTTTAAATGAAGTGGTTTTGTTTCAAATAATAATTATGGTATTTTTTTAAAAAAATTATAAAATAAAATGTATTGAGTTAAAAAGGATGTTTAGAAGGATTAATGAGACATCCTAGTTAAAATGGAAATAAAAAAAACTATCAAATATCAAAAAATTTATCATTATTCTGTATTTTAAAATATTTTTCAATGATTTTATATATATTTTATATATTAAATTTTAAATGGGTATGATTTTTTAACTTTCATGAATTTTATGATTTTGATTAGTAAAAAAATATTCTCATGAAAAAATGGTATAATAAAAAATTGTTTCTTAGAAATATAATGTTATATATTTATAAATAAATATTCAAAAATATTTAATAACATTAAAATTAACTAACCAATGGCAGGTTTTATAAACATTATGGTAGATGTTTAGAAATACATTATAGCTAATTTTATAGTTATTAGAGATTTTTTTTTCATGTTGCAATTGGAAACATCAAGACATTATGGGATGAGTTTTAGTTCACATATTATCATTTTAATTTTATATTAGAAGAGGTATCATTTGTGTTATTCTGATATAGAAATAAAAATTCTATATAATTGATGATTATTTCTTTCATTTACAAGAGTTATATATATACTGTTCTTATTTAAAGTCACCTCCTCTTTCTATTTTTAATTTCATATCTGAATAAAAAAATTATTCAAAAAATTATACATGTTAATGGAATGAAATTAATGAATTTAACCAGTAGTAAAAATTAATTTAATTTATGTAGTGGTGGTACTAATGTTATACAATGATCATTTCTATCCTTAGGGATGGGTAGTATAATATTAGAGTAATTTCAAATTAGGTTTCACCTCATAAGTTTATGGTGACATGTGATTGGATTATATTTATGATATAGGATGATGGAGGTATTACATTTATGTTAATTTATTAGTTGTGAGTGATTTATTTTATTTATATTATTGTTATATTTAACCACCACACTCAACGTAATATTAAGCAAAGGAAATAGATATCCAACGGTGAAATCCTCCATGATATCAAGAAATGTTTTAGTGATAATGTGTATGATTAGGGTATAATATAGATAATTAGTTTATGTTCTTGTTGTTTTATAAGCTCCACCATTATGGTTGTTTTAATGAATATAATGATATAATTTTTAGGATTGGGTCATCGTGTGTGTTACTAGAATCACGATGAAGTTTATTAGTCGATGTTCGGTTGTAGGGGGATATTGATATATATGTGTATATATATTTGTATGAGTTAAACTATTCCAATATATTATATGTTTTTTGGATGTTTTCTCAATATTATGTGATGGGTAATTGTGATTTCATAGCTTTTTATCAAGATTAAGTTATTTAAATTCATATATTATTTGTTTATGCTATTCATATTGACATAGTTGACGGTTTTAAGGCGGAACCTACTGATTATTTTAAAACTAATTTCTATAATACATATTATTTAAATTATAAAGGATGGGGTTGGATGACATATCTAGTGAGGATATCTAAATCATGGTTTGATTAATAAAAATCATCATATTATGATGTGTTTTTGTTTAATTTCTATAAGAGGGATTGTATTTTGGTTGTTATTGAGATTCTTAACATTGATTTAGATGTATTTTATGGAATTTATGAAACATTGTTACTTTCTGATTATTATTTATAATTAATTTTCCATTTATTATCACCATATAATTTTTTAATTTTTTTGTTTAAAAAGGATATTTATTTCTTTTTTAGTATTATACCCTTGAAAATAGTCACCAATACCATACATATTTATGGAAAACATATTATATAATTCATGATCTTATCATTGGAAATGGTGGGGGTGTTTGTAGGGTTGGGTTATAGAAATATGGTACCAAAGGGAGGACTATTTAAATAGAGTTTGAAATATGAAAATTTTATGATTTCACAAGTGTGGAATGGAATCTGTATTTCTTAATCTATGCATCTGAATTACACCTCAAAAATTTTCTATGGACATAGAATCCCTTTACAACTCAATAATGGGACTCTAATTGTCAATGTACTATTGCAAGGTTAAATTATATTTTCTATATTTTACAATAATAGGAATGGAAAATTAATAATACATATACATTTTGGTTATATTAATTTTTTGTTCTAAGGGTAGGATAATGATTCTCATGAAGATAAATTGATGGGATGATGACTGTACTATCTCGAGGACAGCCTCAAAAAAATTAAACCTAAATAAATGTTATATTAAGTGGGGCATAGGTTTTATCCAAATAAGTAGGTGTTATGACTGTGTTCATATTTTTTTTGATGGGATAAGTGTGTAATAACTGTGTATGATGTTCAATTATATTGGTTTTTAAAATAAAATTAAAATAAACCATATATATCCCCATCCATATATATTATATTATTATTCATTATTCTCTCTCCAAGCTTCTCTCACTTTTAATAAAAAACTGATATGACTACCCACCCCTAGTTATTTATTTTTAATCATAGGGTGAAATAATCATTTCAATATCTAATATCACCTATCCCAGTTATCGAATATCTTTGATCACTCTTGGTTCATCACTTTACTAACTATCATATTAGTGTAAAAGCTCTTAGTGGTGTGTCTTTGAAAACTAGTGGTCAAGGAAGAATAATTTCAATTCATAAAATAAATTGAAATTTCATAAAATTAAACACAATAAAATAATTATATAGATAAATATAAGAGAATTGTGTATTAACTATTGATTTCATAGATAAGGGGAAAGGAATTCACCTTGGATCATCCACTAATGGGTTAGTGTACCATCACTAGAGAATTAGAAATATTTAAATAATGAAATGAAGTAAATAGTAGAAGCTCATATCACACAATGATCAAAGAGAAGAGCCTAAAATTATTAAATAAATCTTAATTTATAAAATAATTCTCAAGGTTTTGTGGGGAGCTTCACAATTAAAAATGTGAGTAACAAAAATTTATTTTAAAATTTTAGTTGACTCCAAACTTCTGAAATGTGCCTTAATTTTAGTGCCCAACCCTAGATAATTCTTCTCTTTTGGATGTCAAACGTGTGTCAAATTATAAGATTGGGATGGAATCCATGGGAATCTAAAATCCACCATAACTAATTTGTACCCCTCTAAGGATCGATCTCATTACTTGTTCAAGGATAATCAGAGTAGAATTTTTTTGATGCTTTGGACCTTCACTATATGTAAAATTCTACATGGCATGATCATCAATATGACTATTAGTGCACCTGTTAGAGCTATTGTAGGATTCAAATTCATTTTGGTTTTCCACATAAAATGTTTAAATTGATTGTTTTGACCTCAATACGCCCACATGGGATTTATCCTCAATGGGTTTTAAATATAGTAGACCAATGAACAACTGGGAAACAATGAAATCTTTATCAATGGGTAGTGAGAGATAATTTTAATCTTAAATTTTTTATTCATTGAATTTATTATTCCCAATTTCACTTAATCATAAAATCAATATATTGCCAAGATCTAATATTGAACTCATTGATATTTTATTTTCCTATACTATTTCTTCATATTCAACCCAATCTCGGCTTTATCTTATTTCCAATCAAATCAACGGTGGTTTGTAGAACATAGTTTCATATTCAGTTTGAAATCTATTGATATTAATATACATAGTACTTGAGGTTTTGATTAATGTTTTTCCACTAAAAATTAATGTGAAACATTATGATTTTTTTTCACTATTTTGGGTTTGGGTAGTACACACACTAGTGTGCAAGGGGTTATTGATTCCATTTAGGTGTTTTTTCAAACACATAAGATATATTGATCTTCAAAGTTGAAGTTGGTGTATTGGGAGTAAGATGCGACTTCTTGTAACACCCCAAACTTCCACGGTATGAATCTCTTTGAATATTACAGTAGTGTGTGTTGTACACAACTTTGAGATTCTAACACACCGTGACCAATCAAAGTAGCTGTTATGAATAGTTATACCCACTTTTTGAAGTTTTATAAATTTTATCTCTCAAAATGGACTTAATTTTTGGATTCGGAATATCTAAATTAGCCTAGGGTAAAATTTTAGTACTTTTCGGATAACTTGTATATTTTGATGAATAGTGAAAATTACTAAATTTTAATTAAAAACATCTTTTTTGATCAAAATAATTCATAGTGATAATTTATGAATTTATGTGGTTTTAAAGTAAATTTAGAATATATTTTTACTATTTAATACAATGTTCGTCATTGGACATAATTTCGCATTTAAACTAGAAATAAACAAGTGTCAATCTTTCGATAGTAATTTTTTTTGATACCAAAAGGTTGGGGTCAGGCCCCTTTATTAAAAAAAGAAAAATAAAACATGAACCCCTTTAGGTAGGGTAAAGGGAAAACCCATAGCAATCCCATAGGCTTAAAACACAAAGCCTTAAAATCCAATGAGTAGAGAGCCCAATGGGACAAAACCCATTACAAAACCAAAACCAAATACAAAACAATGGCATAAATCCTGAAGCAAAACAAAATAATGCACAAAGCCAATAAATGATAATTCGGACTGTAGCCACACTGGACCCCTTGAACGTCGAAGAAAATCGAACCACCTCAGATCTTTTCACACATGACGGACGTCGTCACCACCTCGCCACCGCCGTAGCCAGGTCTCGATTCCCCACACCTAAACGAGGAGCGACACACCTCCACTCACCACAAATCTGTGAGTGCTGGGGTTCGAAACCCTAAAGAACTAGAAATAAATCTACTGAAGCAGAGCGCCCCTTGGTGTCCCAATTTCATCAGATCTATATCTTCCAAGAGAAGCCATCGTCGACTCCAAGAATGAACCCCAATCGTCATGGATTGACCGTGCGGCGTCGCCACCGTGACCACCGGGAAACCCTTCTGACACCACTGTCCAACCTGCAATCCCTAAGAACCACCACGCCGAGAGCTGAAGCCGCCGTACAAGCCTTGTGAGGTACCGTCACAAGACCTTCGGAGTCCCAAGGAGCATTTTGAATCCAACTAGATCAATTAGATCCGGAGTTGACTGGAAATGCACCGCCGTCATCGACGCTGCCGATCATATCGCAGTGCAACAACCATAGAAATGAACCGAAACAAACTAGATCTGATATATCTGAATTAGAATGAAGATGTTGACCTCTGCACTGAGACGCCGTCCATCGCCCGCCGCGAAGCATGCCGCCGTCGCCATACAAACAAACTCCACCTAGATTTGATGCCTCGCCTGCTCAGCCAAGGACCATCATCATGCACCATCCATTGCCAACCGCTACCACAAGAGGGAGAAACCCAATCGCCATGAAAGCCAAGGTGAAACCCTAGAGGCAGGGAGCTCTTGGCCAAAGCCGAGAGCTCTATCTTTTGATAGTTATTATCTCTAAAAAACACACTTTTTTGTTTTAACAACGGGAAATAATTTTAAATTAATTTCTGCCACTTCTGTGTTTTGAATTTATAAAAATGGATTCCATATTTAGAATCAGGATGTCCAAATTTTTTAAATAGGTAACTTTTATTTTTAGAAATTTGGATGTTTACTTCGGTAAATATTTTATTTACCATGGTTTAAGGGCAAATCTGGTAAATAAGGGTAACAATATAATATTATAATAATATTAATTTACCATAAAACATGTTCTAAACCTATTAGATTATACATTTCTGAAAATGGGCATATCGGGGTAGATTTTGGGACCCCATGGAGCCACTTGTAGTTGATAAGGACACTTTATATTAATTAAGATAAAGTAAATGAAAAAATGACAAAAGCATATATCTTTTAGAAAAACAATTTTACATAGGGGTATATATGTTGGATGTTTGACTATAAATATTAATTATAAATATAAAAATATTTCCTACATAATGGTATTTTATTTATAATTTTTATACATTCAATACTTAAATTTATTTATGACACAATAATGATGCAGTATTTTCCTTAATAATAAGAGAATCAAATAATTAGTATTATAGAAGTTAAAATAGATATAATTTGAAAGTTTTGATGACATGAACGAATTTTATAGGTTAATATTACATGTTAGGATTTATTATATTAATTTTATTAGAATTAATAAAGTTGTTAAGACTTTAAAAAAATAAATTATTAAATATTGTCAAAATTGACATAAATGAATTTTTTTAAAAAATATTATATTATTAATTGATATTATTTTCATAAAAATCTAAGGATCAGAAAAAATACTTATATCATGATATTTGTCTAATTAACGGACCACTTGGGGGTATATTGGATGTATATATTAAGTTTATTTACTATATGATATAAAAATACAAAGTGACATGGTAAATGTCAAACAAATTTACTAAGAGTTGAAACTAAACGATAACATTAATATAATGACCCAAACATGGATAAAATCTGTTAGTTGAAAGTATTTTTACCCATACCCTCTATAGACTTTTAATAATCCACTTTCGAGCCATTATAAACCAAATATGAATTTATTATAAATTAATACTTTAAGTTTTTTCTAAAGAGCCCCTCCTCCCCCTTATAAATGGACACCACATCTAACCAGTTATTCACACCTTCAAAGCCTCTTGGTTCAGACAACCCATGCCAAAATATTCTCTCAACTTCCCTTGATTCAACCTAGAGGCCTTATTTTGATCAGAAAGCCAACCTAAAGAGCCATTTTTATCAAATCAAAAGGAAGTACCCAAAGAAGAGGTAATGTTTTCACCACCCTCTTTCAAGTTCCTTTCTTCTTCAGCTTATTTCTTCTTTGTTATTTCCATTATAAATAATAACTCTAGTATATTCTATATACTGTGATGTTATTATAAATATGGTACAACGATATTCACAATTCTATCCATCCTTTGAATGACATGTCACCTTACGTGGGTACGTACGACTTACCGTCTCCACGTCGTGGTGTAATTGTTATTCAATACATTATTATTTGGATGGGTATAATAATGACATTTAATTCATGTAAATAATAAATATAACATGATAATGATTCTTTATATATGATGTTCCATCCAATTATATATTATTTTAATATCAAAAGAATGATATTGTCGCTTGTGCGTACGTACGGACTACCGTCTCCACGAACGCGATGAGATTCATTCCCCATCGTATCGATTCAAGTCTAATTCTCATTTGATGAATGTAAATAATGTTTAAGGACTTCATATCATTATGTATATGAATAAGATACAGCCTATCCATAAAAAACACGGCTTATGTAACAAAACATATAAAACAAAATGAGTAAGTTAACACCCAAAACAACGATAAAACTATGATATTACTAACAAAGCAATGTTAAAAGATCATATATGATATCATATTAATGTATATGATTATTGAATAATTTAATAACAATTATTTAACCATTATATATGAGTTTAACCTACCATCAACCATGGAAAAGTACAAGGTAAGGTTTTATTTCACAATCTCTTCATTATCCAAGGTTGTTTATACGTAATTATCTACTGGGACCTCTTTATCATCCACATCCATATTTCATAAAAATGTATTTCAAAACATTCTTACTATTTTATAGAATATGGGTTAAAGTAATTTGTACCATTTTTTACTCTTTATAGGATGTTTATAAAGGAATATTTTCTTCGTTTTCCAAACAAGGTCCTTTTTAACCTTTTTGACAAAATTAAGGTAAGAATGTCTTTTTAACTTATACGGTAGGTGCAGCTATTTTATACCATTATAAACTCATCGTAGCTTCCCTTACAATCTTATGATAATATTTTCAAATTAAATGTTTTATTTTATTATTATGTGACTCTTAAATGATTTCAAAATAGAAAGAGATATTTCTCGAAAAAGGGTTTTGATTTCATCTATGTCAGCATCCTTTGATGGATTTTAAGTTTATTTGGGGTTGATTTGTTATGATACAAAACATCCATACTATATTGGAGGTTTTTTAATATGTTTGACTATGGATGTGCTATTTTTATACCATTCATGATTTATGGTTAAAGTATTTACATTTCATATGCTAGTTTTAATATGAATGTTTATGATATGTTTAAACCTTTTCATATGAGGAATGTATTGGACTTAGTAAGTGACAGGTGGAGCCCTCTATAGATCCTCAATGCATCGGTATGTCTCATGATACAACTAGACGTGGAATTGGCCGAGGCCCTTTCTCAATTTGATTTATTGTTTTGGTCGAGGGATTAATCATTTTTAGATGTCTTGGCTGAGGCCTTGACAAAATGTTTCAGAATGTCTGGAATTATACATTCCCTAATTATGAAAATAATATTGATGATTCATGTAGTCATTCAACTAGAAGAATACCAAAGATTATGTTTTATTATGGAATTATTTACTCATCTCACATTCTTGCCATAAAATTATTCATGTTT
The DNA here is from genome assembly GCA_963277665.1 of Viscum album. Taxonomy (NCBI): domain Eukaryota; kingdom Viridiplantae; phylum Streptophyta; class Magnoliopsida; order Santalales; family Viscaceae; genus Viscum; species Viscum album. The sequence goes on from OY728156.1 coordinate 1,332,158,192, forward strand.
ATTATTGGTAAAGTCACGTGTTTTCAATTATTCACCATGCTTAACATTTATGTTATCTTCTACTATATTGCTTACCCTTACTGAGCATTTGAGCTCACGCATTTCTTATGTTTCATTTTCCCATTATATGAAGAAGTAAGTTATGAGTGACCAGCATGCATAATCTAGGAGGATTGGATGTTTCTAATGAAATATATTTGTGTTGTATTTCTCTTCAAGCGGTAAAGTTGAACTTATGTATGAATCTTTTTTCCAATAATACAAAACTGATCGGTCTTTCCAGACATTATATCCTTGTGATCATGCCAATGTTATGTAATAATGCACCGATTCTGGGTAACTTGTGTCGGGGCGTTACACTGCCTCCATTATTTTCATCTCCACATAGGGAACAAACATGGAAATAAAAAAATAATCATTGCATTATATTTTTAAGTTATTTTTAACCCCCTAATATTTTTAAGAAATAATGCGATTTATTATGTTTCTAGTGTTACATGCAACACCAAGTTTAAAAAAATCATGATATACTATTAAAGATTTATTATTTTATCATGAAAATTGAAAAATATCTATTTAATTGATGTGTATTAATATTAATAATCATATTGCGAAATATATTTATTAATTATTAGGAACTAAATAGTTAATTTTTAGTAAATTCATTATATTCATGAAAATTTTTTTATTACTTTCTATAAATAATTAATATAATTTTTTTATATTTTTGTATAATTTATTTTTGAAAATAAACTTCATTATTTAATTCATCATGTAAAAATTATACTAGTATAGATTTTTGATAATATTATAAATAGGTTGAAAATATAATGAATAGTGAAAATAATGATTTACCTTGGAAAAAACATTTTCTTTTAAAGAAGTTACGAAGTCGAATTCTACATTAAGATTTATTTTAAACATTTATTAGTTCCTTTTTAATATAAATAATATATATTTTGGTATTTTAATGAATTATATACATTAATATAGTATAAAAATATTTTATATTCAAAAGGGTATTTTTTGTAAATAATGTTTTTCATTGTGTTTTGAAATTTTAATATTAAATTAAATTATTCAAATTATGTGATTTGAATTTTGAAATTTTAATTCCATATTCGGTATATTCAGTTCCAAATTTAGTGAATAGACAACATTTGTTTTTTCCATTAGGAATATTAACCTTAGTAATTTTTGTAACCACAGTTAAGGGTAAATTGGGAAATTATGAGTAAAAATAAAATGATTATTACTAGAAAATATCCCTAAGAGTTGAACCTATTTTATTATATGAATTATTTTTGAACATAATCCTACAAGAGTAGAATTATTGACCATTTTAGGCCAAGTGTATAAGATTAGGACTATTACAGTTTTTTAAATAAATTTCAAACATATCAAAATTATGTTTTTAATTAGTATAATATTTTAAATATTGTATTATTTAGAAGATATGTAATACTATAAGAGGTATTTTTAAATCTAATAGATCAATATTCATCATGGTAATTTATTTTTAAATTTTAGTGGTGAAATAATAACTTTAAATGCTTACACAATGATGATGCAGTAATTATTCAATTAATGAAAAAATCAAATAAATGATATTAAAAATGTTAAACCCTATTCATTTATTGTCCATTTTGAACCATTTGATTCTAAAATATACTTTCTATATTTTAATATTTTGATAAGTTTTTTAAAAAACCTTTTCATCCCATTATAAATACCACCAACCACCAACCCTTATCATCACACCATTAAAGTATTTAATCATTAAAAATCACTTAAAAACACTGTCCTCCCCCCTCCCCTATGTCCATGTTATTATATTATCACAAAATGTACAACTTCATGTTCCTGTAGGGGTTCATCAAGGAGCTGATATTCATGATGCAACTCTCTCAAACTACCTCTTTTACTTTATTTTTTTCATTAATAATTAACTCACATATTTCATACATCAAATCATAATAACTCAATTATATTGTATATACTATAATTTTATATTTCTAATATAATATATTCTATCACCTTTTGTCCTCTCCTTTTGTTTAAATAAAGGAAACCATTGTCCATATTCTGTTGGTTAACTGTCTGCATTGAGAGATAGTTTTTGTTTTCCCTTACCACTTTCAAGGATGTTAATAAAACTACTATTATGGTTAAATAATATTTTATTAAATATAATATAACTTTATATATGTTTTGGAGATAATACGTAGACATAATATTAAAAAAATGAAATTAATTCATGATGGTCAGAAAAACGCCAAAATAATCAAAACATTTATCATTAATTTTTTTTCCAAATTTATCATCCTCATTATAGAAAAAATTTATATATGGGGACATTTAAAATTTTGGTAATTTTTATATACCATTTCATTTCAATTATATAATAGTATTCACATTATATAAGAACTTTCATTGTTATAAACAATTAAACTGACCATGAAACCATGAAACAAACACTCCAGGAATGGTGTAATTGAACCTTATAACTCATTAAAATGGACATAATTAAACATAATAGTACTATAAAAAGTTTGATAAACTGATAAAATAATTCTTCTAATTTTATTATCGGGGAAATTAAGTGAAATTTTAGAACAAATTAAGAGATAAAGTAAGGGATATCTTTGAACTTCGAAATTTACTTTGAGTTAAAATTTCTCTCCCTTTTACCCAAATTATATCTTCATTATTTGTATTAAATCTACTATATTTTTTTTTATATATACCAAACATATATATGTAGATAATTTCATCTTTATTTCCAGTAGAATTTCATGTTTTATATAGTTCCCATCATAATTCTTATAGATAAGAAAACTAGAAAAAAGGGATCTTCTCTATATCTTACCAATATTATAGAATAGATTATAAACTATTTTAAGCCTCCAAATTTTATTAAATAACTCAATTTATCATGAAATAAAATTATATTTCATTTATGATTTTATGGAAATAATTGTTCCTTTATCCTCATTAAATACTTTTTAATCATTTCCTTAAAACATTACTAAAGTGGCACATTTCAAAAGACGTCTAACCACTCCTTTTAATGTTTTATCTTCAGTTTGAATTATTTATTCATGATATATTCTAGAAATGAAAATATGAATCTCTATTAATGATTTAATTTCTTCTTTCATGGATACCATTATGGTATGCCATTTTGGTATTCCTTATGACATGATTACGAATCGTATTTCATTCCATGGGTCACTCTTTTGTTTATTCAAAAATTTTGATTCTTTATATTAAAAAAATATGCATGTACATGATATAATGTGTGCACCCAAATTGTGCTCCAATTCATTGGGAAATGATTTTGTCTCATTAGAAATTATGTATGTGATTAGAGAGTAAACCTAATTCATTATGGGACTCTTTCCACAATGTGACAAAGTCTTGAAAGTTATCCTTGACTCATGTCTATGTCATGTTATATGTTAATACCATGTTCCTATTATTAAAGGATCAAATGATTCCATGTTCAATATATAATGATTTTTTATTTTTATTCATGATCCATTCCTTTTATTTTATAATGTCATTACTTTTAACCCATGGGTTTCGATTTAATCACATGTAAATTCCCTTACTCGGCCATTTTTATCATCAATATTTTCTATATATTTAACATGATATCCAATCTAGTTTTAGGATCTCAATGGGTGTTAGGAGATCATTATGGAGATAAATAACAAAAAAATTAGTTTCATGTTTCAAAATTGTTTATAATGTCTTCTTAAGACACTATATTATTTAATCCTAAAATTTTATTTCATAGATAACTATTATTAAAATCATTTAATAATATGTGTAAAAGTCTTGGGTTTCTATAGTTGGTGTCAGAGCACGGTCTAGAATTTTTATTAGATTTTTCATATAAAACTTTATTATTAACCCTTGGGATAATTCAATCACCGGTGATATCCTAGATTGAAACACATGGAATCTCATTATTAGATGTACTTTTCATTTATAATTTGACCCTTCTTTGTTCATAGTTTCCTTTTTAAATATTTATTAGCTAAATATTAAATCCCTCCTAATTGCCTTTCTTTTTTAGTCAATGGTAGTAAATATGTGAAACCATTAAAATGACCAATGTGATAGAAAATGTGGTGATTTCTATAATGAGATGCCAAACCCGATGGGAACAGAAGTTCAAAACATTATGATAGTACAAGAGAAACATTCTCAAGTTATGAATAATAACTTGAATCATGTAGAACACCCTCCTTTTCATATGAAATATCAAGTAATAGTAGAATCTATTATGCCACAACAGACTCTTCTCTTTAGTTGATATTCATATCACTTCACCACAAAAAATGGGTTATCTCCATTGAGAAGATATTATTTATCCTATAGTGACCAGAATAAGAGAAAGTCATGCTAGCAGCCAATAATTTTAATGGAGAAGATGATAAGTGGTGGAAATTGATCCAAAACACTATGTCTAAATAGGAAATTGGTTTCATAGAATTGGAAGGATTCAAGAAAATATATTTCAATAAATAGCTTCCCCAAATACTCAATCTTAAGATGGAAGGGAAGTGCCTTATACTATCGAAAAATGTTGATGAATCTATTACTATGTAAAAGGAAAACACGACACTACTTCCACAATTTGAAAATAGATTGTTCCTAGACATTGAATGTAATGTATATCAATTACATAGTGTATTGAATCTGAGTCTACGATAATCCTTGGTGATTGATGAATTTTTAATCTATTAAGATATTTTTTATTATGACGATATGGTTCATATGGAGATTGTAGACTCTCATTGTTCTCATAAAATCGAAGATAAATATGAGAATATGTAGTTTAATATAAGGGTATTAATAAATAAATCCCATGGAGGCCAGAAAGAGCAGCATCTCACTTGTTAAATGTTTGGGAACAAGAACCCCTAAAACAATGTAAAGGTGACCATGATGTATTTAAAATATTGTAAAATGGGGAATTATGCTGATCATTTCCGAAAGGATATGAAGAATCTCACAAATTCAGAGAATGAACAGATGGTTAAAAAAATCACTGCTTGTAATATAGCATTTCAACTGCACGGAACATGGAAATTATGTGAGGTAATTCCCTATGCCTAGGGTTGAAGTATTAAAACAATAAAAACAAACTCCATGATAGTAATAAAGAGAATATTCTACCACTACTACTACATTGGATCCTGAAAATGATGTGGTGGTAGGTAAACTAGTAAATCATTCATGAATAGAAAACTTAATTTTTTATTATTTTTCTTTGAATTCCTTTATATCTTTCAATTTTAGTGAAAATATTCAAACATCACTGAAAAATATTTAAGTTGAGTTATCTATGAGAAAATAAAGTGGGTAAATTATTGAATCTAATGTACATAACTCCTCCTTGGTAAATATTTTTAGACTGAACAACCAAAAATATTTTCTTACTTCCTTTTCTAGATTCTTATGGTATGTTGGGAATTAATAGGATATATTTATAAAAATCCAACATCAACAACTAAGAGAGGGAGATTACTCTTCACTTACCAAAGCATCCTTTAATTTTATAAAATTTTAATGAGGAGGACGAATCACCATCAAAATCATAAACTCAAGTGTGTATATTATTTCCTTATGATCAATAATATCCATCTCAAATGGTTGAGTAAAAGAAGAGGATTATTCTTGAATACATTCCCATTATGATGGACTAACCCAATTTGCTCCATTAAAAAATTCACATTCCCCCTAATAACAGAGTGATTGAGTTATAAATTGAACTTATACCTAGATATCTACCCATATAAGTGACCCATTGTAGGCTTTCCATGATTGCATTAGAAGAATTGAAGAACCAGTTATAATAAAATACCGATAAGGTTTTCATACGCCTGAGTGCTTCATTTTGTGGAACATCGGTCAACTTTTTCAAGAAAATGGATGGTTCAATGTTCCTATGAATTTATTATTGTGATCTCATCAAAATCACAATAAAGAATAATTATCCACTTCTATAGATGAATTGTTCAATCAACTTCATGAGGACAAGTATTTATCTATAGTGGGACTTCGTTTAAGGTATCACAAATTAAAGGTGAAGAAGGAAGATATTCTAAAGACTGCCTTTTGAACAAGGTGTGGATACTATGAGTTCATAGTAATTCCCTTCATGCAAAATAATTTTGTATAAATTCCCTATAATTAATAAATAGACTCTTTATAAAATACTTCAGACAATTTTTGGATGTCTTTAGAGATGATATTTTAAAAATATTACGTGAGTAAGGAGGAGAATTTTAATACTATTATAAATACATTGTTATGGGGAAAATATGTTAATTATATTTTAAATTTTAGTTCTAGGTAGAGCGATCATTAATTTTAATGAATTTTGTCACCATTAAATTGATATTTGTAGACCCTTATATGAAAAAGGCAATTGAGGGGTATCCCAAACTAGAATTAGTAATAGATATTAGTTGTTTCCTCAGTATTGATGGGGATTAATGATGACTTATGAGGAAATTATAATTATTTTTAAACCTAACAACAAATCTAACTCAGAAAGAAGTAATATTTTTCTAGGCTAGTGTGTGTGAAAATTACTTTGAATAGTTAAAAAATGGATTATTGTTTCACTCGTACTTACACTGTCGATAAGTGAAAAACTCTACGTGGTACATAGTTGTACATATAATAATGTAATTGGATATTTATGGATGAAAAATGACAAATTAATATAATAAAAATCAATGTATCTAAATTTTCATCAAGAAAACTATCCCACACAAGATTTGGAGTTGGAAACTGTGATCTTCATAGTGAAAATTTGGTGGAACTATCTCTATGGGGAGATGTGTGGGATATATATTGATCATATGATACTCAAATATATATTCACAAAAAATGAACTTAATAAGAACTAGTGAATATTCATATAGTTCATCATGTATTATGGCTACTCAGTCCACCACTATATTAGTTACGAAAACAAAATGACATATGCTATATGTAGAAAGGATTCGACAGATTTTTCAATAAAAAGAATTGAAAAGAATTAAATATTTATAGACATAAAAGGGAAGGACATGGGAATAATAAGGTAAGGAACATCATTATTCATTTTTCAAATGATTTATTAACCATCCCTTATAGAGAAGATAAAGAATGATCAACGAATTGATATGGAGATTCAGAAGAAGGTGTAATCAATTAGAAATGTGATATCCTCACAGTTCAAAATTGATGTGGAATGAGTCGTAAGATTTAGGTCCCGACTATCTTTAACATAAAGTCCTGATATAAAAGAGGAGGATTTTTAATTACATATATAGATCGACCATCGACATCTAACTAAGGAGCATAAAGATACATCAATATCTCTAGGAGAATTATTGGTGGGACAATACATAGAAGGTGAAACTAAATATATATTAAAGTGCAAGGTATGCTGGCAAGTGAATTTTAAAAGGTAAATGTATAAGGGGATGATAAAACCATTAACTATACCTATATGCATGTGGGAAAACATCACCACGAACATTATCACTAGACTTATAATGAAATCCATAGAAAATAATGACATATGGGTTATTTTGGATCATCTTAAAAATATAGGTAATTGTATTGAAATTCGAGAGTACTTATAACTCAATCAAATTTTAAAAATATACATTTGAGAAGTGGTGAGGGTACATGGGTTACCATCATCAGTTATATCCGACTAAGATTAAGTATTTATCTCCATTTTTTGGAAGAGTAACCAATAAGATCTTAACACTAAGGTGAACCTTAGTATGGATTATCACCCTCAAACTGATGGACAGTCTAGGAAGACCATTCGAACACATGATGAAATGTTGAGATGATAATCAATGGACTTTAAGGAAGGATGTGATCAACATCATCAATTGGTCGATTTATCTTACAACAATATTTTCCCCTTAGGCAATAATATTGATACATGTGAATCCCTTTGTGGGAAAACATGATGAACACCTACATGATGGGATGAATTTAGTGAACATAAGTTGATGGGGGCATAAAATGTTCCAGAAGATGATTAAAAATCTAAATGAGCATTCAACCATACATCAAGTCCGTACAATGTCAATAGAAGAGTTACAAAAACATTTTTTGATGTGATATAAAGTTTGAGGTTGGAGAAAAGGTATTCATTCACTTATCTCCAAGTAATAGAGTCATGAGATTTGGAAAGATGGGAAATATAAGTCTTAGGTACAATGACCCCATTGAGATGTATGATCACATCTATGTTGTGGCATATGAACAAGAACTTTCACCAACCACATCTCAGTTACATGATGTATTCCACATATCCCTCCTAATGAAGTGAATACCAGATCCCTCACATCTAATGAATTCAGAGGTGGTATGACTATAAAATGATCTAACATATATGAAGAAGAGATGGAAGATATTCAACTATAGTGATAAATTTCTACACAACAAGACCACTCACATGTTTAATGTTCAATGGGGGAACTGCAAATAAGAATAGGTGACATGGGAACGAGAGAAATCGATAAAGTAGAAGTTCCCTCACTCACATTCACCTTAGTTTGTAAAATGAAATTTCAAGGGTGAAATTTCATAATGTGGAAGATTGTAACATTACAATATTTTTATAAAATTTTTTAACTTCATAGATATCTTTTCTTACATTAAACAATGATTTTAAATGAACAATGATATATTGATAAAATATAATAATTTTAACACGAACATTATAACCTATACATTGAAGTAGATTTTTTGAAAATGAATAAGCATAATATGAAATATAACTAATAATTCATAATAAATAAACACTTAATTTATAGTAAATTCATTTTATTCTAAAAACATATATATTCTTCAAAAAAAATATTTTGTTACATTCTACAAGAAAATAAATATAACTAATTTTTAAAAATTTAGAAAATTTATTTGAAAATAAAACATCAATTTTTTATTCACCTTGGAAAAATTATCATAGGATAAATAGTATATAATTTCTTGTTTTTTTTTTAAATTTTAAGGAATCTTGAAAAATACTAATCTACATTGAAAAATATATTTTTTTGTTAAAGGATTTTCAATGTAAAAATATATTTCTAGATTAATTTTTAATTATAATTTTTTTATTGATATTAAATAATCTAATTTTTTTCTTGAAAAATAATTTTATACAATAGTTATGTCTGAAAACATTTTATACTTAAAAGGGTCTTTTTTCTGAATAAATTATTTTGACTACATTTTTCCAGGTTAATATTAAATAAAATCCTACCAATTCCATCATTTTAATATTAGAAAATGGATTCCACATTTAGAATCATTAGGCCCAAACATAGAAAATACACCCCTTTTATTTTTGGCTAAAATGAACAGTATCCTTGGTGATTTCTCTATACACAATAATGGGTAAATTAGGTAATTATGAGTTAAGATAAAATGAAAAGAACAAAAAGTGACCCAAATACATTCAAAAAAATTATTATATGATTATTTTTATACCGTAATTATCATAGGGTCAAATTTGTGATCATTTTGGCTATTTGGATAAGATTATGACCATTATAGTTTTCTAAAGAAATTTCAAGCATGTAACACTTTTGTTTTTAATAAGTTTAATATATTTAATATGGTATTATCAATAAGATATGTTCAAATATAAATAATGTTTTGAAATATAAAATATATATTTTCATCTTGGTAATTTATTATTTATTTTTAATGAATAAATAATTACCTTAAATTCTTACAAAACAATGATGCAGTAATTATTAAATTAAGAGAAATTCAAATTAATGATAATAAATATATTAAAATAAAAGAAAAGTTTTATATAAAATGTGATAAAATAATTATATAGATTATAATAAAATGTGTAGGATATAATAAAATAGTTATTTAGAATTTTTCTTTTTGTCTTGATTATTTTAAAGAAAAAGTAATGAATTGTTTCAAATTTTACTTTAATGATAATTTATGGGATTAATATTTTATTAAATTATTTAAGAATCATAAAAATAATAATTAATTCCAAAGGGGATAGCATATTGTCTATAATTTCATACCCTGTGCATTTATAGGAAATTATGAATCATTTGGATCTTTAATAGTCTTATTAAAATTTAATATTTTGATAAATTAAAAAAATAGCCTGCTACTCCCCTTATAAATAACACCCTTCTCCTAAAAAATACCTTGAAGTAATCTTGTAAAATATATTATAGCCACTTATCTCACCACTCTCACCACATTAATGTTTTTCTGGTCTCACGAGAGGACTAATTTCATGTTCCTTAAGGGGTTCTTCATGGAGTTTCTATTCAAGCGGCAACACTATCAAACAACATATTTTAATTTCATTTATTCTTACACCATTTATTCGCATGTTTCTTACATAAAATCAGAATAAATATTATATCATGTCCAAACTAGAATGTTATATTTATTAGGAAATATCTTATATCCCACACTTTTTCTCATCTCCTCTAATTCAATGATAAGATACCATTTTTAAAATTATGGAAGTTAACCATCTCTATGGATAATGAGTTTTTTTAATTAAAACCTTCAAGGATCATAATTTTACTATTTTTTTGGTTCAATAATTTTTTAAGATGTATTATTTAACTTATTTCATGTTCTTGAACTAATATATGGACATAATTTAAATATAATGAAACTAGTTAATGATGTTCTGAAAAACCACAAAAACTAAACTCTACATTTGTCATTAATAATTTATCAAATGAATCATCCAATGTAAGAAAAAATTATAAATGAGAAATTTTAATCAGTTTTATTTTTATGAATACCATTTAATTTGACTTTTAAAATTTTATTCCCATTCTAAAATAACATTCATAATTATATAAAAGTGAACTATCCATTGAACCATGAAATGAACAATCCCGAAACAAAAAAAATTAAACCTTAGAACTCTTAAAAATGTCTATAAATGAACATAATAATATTAAAAATTAGATTATAAATTCATTAATTAATTAATATTATTTTATTATCCATGATATAAAGTGAAAGTGTAGAACTAATTCATACATATGGTAAAGGATCTCTTCGAAGATCCATATTTCCATTTGGTTACAATTTCTCTCTCTTTACATCAATTTATATCATAATTTTTATATTATTCTTATATGTTCCAAACATATTTATGTAGGTAAATTAAAATTTCTATTATGAGGAATTACATGATTCATAATGGTCCCTTCTATATTACTCTCGATAAGCAATCCCGATTTATGAGAGTTTTTTTTTGTTTTTTCTTTTTCAAGCATGATTCACAAAGTATTTTAAGCCTAAAATATTTTTCTAAAATCACCAAATTTGTTGTGAAAATATATTTTATTTAATTTATGGTTTTATTTAACTAATTTTTCCTTTATCCTCTTTAAATACTATTTATTCTTTTTCATAAAACCACAGTTAAGTTGCAAATTTCTAAAGATTCCCAACCACTCTTTTTAATTATTTCACTTCAGTTGGACTTATTTACTCATGATAATTAAAATTATTCCATTATGAATATCTATTAATGATTTAAATCCTTTCTTTCATTGATTCCATTATGATAGACCCTTTCTAATGACTTATGACATGGTTATAAAACCCACTTCTTTCCATGGATACCATTTATGTTAATTCCCTTTGTTTGATTCTATATTTTGTGTACATATATACGTGCATGTTATGATAGGTCTGTCTAGATAGTTATCCAATTAATTGGATTATTTTATTGTCTCATGACATTTTATTCATGTGATTAGGGAGTAAATGTAATCCATTATAGGACAATGTCCACCATGTGATATATTCTTGGTAGTTAGACTTGACTCAAGTTCATTTCCTTTTAAAGGTTGTTTTCACATTCCCATGTTGCAATGATAATATAATTCCATGTTCTATATTTTATGATTACAAATGTTTATTAATGATCCATTCCTTTTATGTTATCATATTATTCTAAAATCCAATGTTTATTCCCTTACTAAGCTTTTTATCTCATCCATTTCACCTATGTACTCCCCCAGGTTATTCTATGTTGTTGTAGATTATCAAAGGGAGTTAAGAGCTAACAATAGAGATTATTAAAAAGATTTTTTTATTATTGTTTCATGTCTTTCTACTTATTTTCATATTCTTACAAATATTCTAAAACTTTCTTTCCATTATTTCTATTTCATTGATAATTATGCTTAAAATCATGTACTAAAATGTGTAAAAGGATTGGTTCACTATAGGCATCAGGGCCTTGGTAATCTAGTTTTTTTAATGAAATTAAATTTTTAAATATTTTTTGGTTGGTTATACTATATATTTAATGAGATTTAGGTGTATATTGAAGTTTTAACATGGACTGGAAACACTTAGATGTTAAAAAATATTGAGAAGCATCTTCTTATAAAAAATTGTTAGTGGATAACACATTTTCAATAACTTAGATGATCTTAATGGTCCTTAGTTATGTTCATTTTTATCTAATATCATAAAATTATTTGGTGTAAAACTTCTTAGATATTTTTCATCGTCCTCATCAGTGAGATCGACTCACCTACTTCCATTAATCGATTTAATCCTTAATCCTGACTCAATGGATACATCTCAACACTAGACATCAACTTCATTTTGTTTTCCAACTATAAATGCAATCTAATTTGTTTTTTCATCACTCAACATGAATTATAATGGTGGGTTTGAAGGTTATACATCAAAGGTTTAAGGGGATGCTTGTGGTTGACCATGAATGGGAAAGTGTGCATGGGAGCTTGCATCTCTGTAGGGTGTGGTGATTGATTTGAACACAAAAATGGGATGACCTTATATAATATATGGAGGAAAAAGAATTGGTATAATTTTCATGGACATAGGAAAAAATCATTGTGGATTTATGGTAAGAGGGGAACATATTCAGGCTTCTGATGACAAGTGAGACATGACATGATCATATTTTAAAATTTCCAGAGAATACATATTTCATAGTCTCTTGGTATTATTTTTATAGTAAGGGGGTAATGAATGTAGTGGTACAATATCGTGGGAATGGTCATATACACCCACAATAACAATTAATTTTATCTTCATGTTCACAGTGGGAACAACAACACAATAGTAAGGGAACTATAGTATTATCTTATCATGACATCATGGTTTCTTCACCATTGAAGACATGATAATAATCACACATTTTGTTCCTCTCATGATCGTAGTTGGTACAAAATCATGATAGAAGGTTGGGGGAAAATCATAGACCTTCCTTTTCAATTACTCTCTACCAATACAATTAAATAAAATAGAATATGAATAGTCAAATAAAGTACCAAAAATATATAAATTAAAAATTAAATTCTTGGAAAAAATTTAATTTCCAAAATAATTTTAAATTTATTTTAAAATTATAATAAACTTTTTTGAATTATATTTTATAAATAATATTTAATTTTCAGTTAATCATTAAATAAAATTACTAGATTCCCATTTTTTTAAATCAAATTCAATTTATTCATCACACGTTAATTCTAATATAAAAAATTGAATTGAATTGTTAAAAATAAAAGTATGGATTCACATTTAAATTATTAAATTAACTAATCCATTAAAAATAAAAAATGATAATAATTTCTAATATAGTCAATATTTCCCCAAATAATAAAAAATGATCTAATTTCATGGATTTTGAACAAATGTTAACAATTTAAATAAGTAAAAAGATGATAAAAATTTGAAATTTTTTCCTCACATAACTCTCGCAAACATAAAATATTTCACACAATGGAAATTCATTGAATTCATTTATTTAATAATATCAAGAAAAATATTTATTTTTCCATGACCTAAGTATATAATATACAAAAGAAGAAAATCACAAGTTTGTCTATTGTTAAAAATATCATGGAACTTATAAGATTTAAATTTTAGATATCACTCTGATTCAATAAATGTTCTCGTTTACGTAGAGAATCAAATTTGATTTAATTAGAATCAAAATATTAATAAGAAATACGTTTATTCATCCCCCACTCCAATGTTCCTCAAATTAGAGTATTGATTTCCACTTCATTAATTCAAATCAATTGAAGTTGTTTTATGTTAGATGAATCCTTCTTCATCTGCATCCAATATTCACTTTATGTGAATTAATTAATTTTTCATTTTTAGTCACTTAATTATTTTTTTTCTTATCAATTTATATGGAAATCTCTATGCAGAAAAACTTACTGAATATATATATAAATGGATTTACTCACACACCCGGTGCCTAATATCAATGAGTTTCACTGTGGTGTCCTCATTAACCATTTTATCTTGTTTCACATGACTTATATCCATTTATTTTGTGTTAGATACCCAAGGTGTTCTTTTGGATAGAGGAAAAGCCAGCTCATATTATATTGGAGGATCTAGTGACCTCATGTTATAATTATGATTCTATAAAATTAATTTTAATCACACTACATTTCCTAGTTCTAGATAAAAATACATTAAATCAAGGATAAATTCACTAAAAAATAATTTAAATCCTAAATTCTAAAAACCAATGAATTCCCTAAAATATAGAATGGTTTTTAAATTATGATTGAAAAATGTGATGTTTATTATTTCACTATCCTAAGAAACATAAAAACCAAAAAATGTGAAAAAAAATAAAATATATATAAATTCCAAAAAAAGATTTTTATTTTTTTACTATAGACTAAATAAAAGATAGAAAATGGTTGTTTATATCCCAGATTACTCTATCCCACTGTGTCAAACTTATTTCAAACACACTTCCATTAAATTTCATCATGAATTATTTTATGAATCACATTTATTAAGAAAAATCCAGACTAGTGTGAAAGAAAGGGACAACCATGGTTTTATTTATTTGATGGTACATTGAAGGATTATTAACTCCTCCACTAGATCACTCAAAAATTGTTCATAAAAATACTTCGATTATTTATTATTCACACCAAAGGTGTTCTATGATTCTGATCACTAGATTTAAATTCCACTGAATGAAAGTGTTTCAGTCACTATGTATAGTCCTATCAACATGGAATGAAATTTTCCTGGAAGGAGTTTAATCATTGAGGATAACAATATAAATTTATCTACAATTTTATAGTCTCCTTTCACATTGAATTGTTCTTGAATAGATCTGACATTATCCTTGTGTAATAGGGAATTTTCATATGATTCACAAAAAAAAATTCTCTTGATTTATCATCTGAAGCTCCCTTTTCTCTCCATATTTTCTAAACTGTATGATAACTATTTGAACAACCTATTGGTATTTGGGTTGAAACTCAACCTATAGTAGATAATTATTTCCATAAATAATTCAGTGAGGGGAAATATCTAACAGGGCTTTATAAGAACTATTTTATTCCCAATTTTTATCATATATCTTATTACTCAAATCCTTGTGGTTGGATTACTATGCCTTCACCGAGGTCATTTTTATCTCTCTATTTGAAACCTCGACCATCCCCTTGGTTTTTGGGTGGTAGATAGTGGATGTTTTTTTGGTAAACCTTATAGTTATTAATCAAAGATTCCATGTTCTTTTTATATAAGTTTGTTCCATTGTAACCTATTATTGGTTGAGGAATTCCAAACAAACAAAAAATGATTTATTTTAGAAATTTAGTTTAAACTATAGAGTTATTTTTTCATATTTATTTATATTTAATACAATTAAAAACATAATTCACTAGTAAAAAATGTAAATAATATAAATTGATTCATTAAATATACAAATAAAATACAATCTCCACACATAAAATATTACATAGAAATTTAGTTATTTTTGGGGAATATCTTGTATTTTCAGAATTACAACCGAAAAATTATAATTTCTACTCTTTTTAAAAAATTAATTTGAGTCTTTGAAAGTTGAAGGGGAAAATTAAACACATTATAAATAATCCAGTGATGTTCCCTATGGTTTAAAATGGCCTCCATGCATATGTTTGTGGAAAATTAATATAGTTGAATTAGTTTTATATTTTGGGATTCAACTATAATTAATTGATCACAATAGATTTTACAAGTATAAGGGTCTTCCAAAATATAAAATTTTGATTATGATTATAATTTATATACTAGATTTTTGGTAAATGAGGGTAGTTTTACTAAAATAAGAAAATCCATTATGTCTGAAAATTTGGGAACTTGATTGGATTCATTAAACTAATCCTTAAGAAAAGTGTCATCCATGCTTGTTTCAAATGGCGATTCAACCTCAATAGTGTGGGGAAGTCTACTCATGTGGTTTGTAACAAGATTATTATATCCTTTATTCTCCTTTACCTCAATGTAAAACTCTAACAATATCATTGTATGTTCTTTATCCATGAATATGCATTAGATTTATTTATTAAATATGCTAGTTCTACATGATCAGAGAAAATAATTTCTTTAATTTTAAAAAAACAAGATCAAAATTTCAATAAATAAATTACAATATAAAAAATAAAATTTATAGTTTTTGAGTAATTTATCTAGATAGAATCCAAGGTATAGAAATTATAAGCTGTCATGTATAGGTGTCTTTATATCTGATGAGAAGGTGTGTCTCCGATAACTCTAATTGAAGTATCACATGGTATTACATGTTGAATTTTTTATTTTGGGGGGTAGATTATGTGGGTTTTGGTAAAGACTTATTTCACCTTATAAATTTTTATTATGCAAGAATCATCAAATAAAAAATCAGTTTACTTTATGTGTAAAGATAGGAAATTACATATAATTTTTGTTAAAATAATTTAGGATTATTTCGAGGTCCCAAAATCTGACAACACGTGATTCCGAAGCCCAGAGTGCCAAGAATGATCCCTCGAATTTTTGTTAAGCTTTAATTAGCGCACGTGAGCGGTTTTATTGAAAATATGGAATAACTATTAAACGAGTGCCCATATTAGAAATATGAGGGCACCATTGCATTCAGTATAGCAGTTTTACCCTAGGCACGACTTAAGTTTAGTCATCGTAAGCCTCTAGTGAGAAAACCCAGAAATGGGATAACCGTAAATAAATAATTAAATAAAATTATTTTATTTTTCAAATGCTTATATCTCACGAATGGTAACATGGATTGAAAATCTGAGACCATCACTTAACGTATTAGGGTATTCTTTAATTAGGTTGATACTAATATTGGCCGGCACAAGGCATCAGTGAAAGATTGATTTTGGCCGTAAATAAAATAATTAAGTAAAAATTATTTTATAGTTAAAATCCATAACTTCGAAACGGTTACTCGGATTAAAATCCAAGAGTACCGTTGGGTTTTTAGGGTGTGTTTCCCTTAGTCATAGCATAACCTCGACCGGAGTGGGTCAAGGGTGAATGTTAATAATTTATTGATCTTTTTTTAAGGTACATTCAGTAAACACATGGGCGGCGTTTTCTAACTTTTAAACCGGTTCTCGGATTAAAAATATGAGGGAACCGTTTAATCCATAGTGTCGGGATTCCCTTATGGGAGGATTCACTTGGATCGTAGTAAGTCTAGAAAAAATGTTAGATTTTGAAATTTTTAAAAGAATAATAAAATAACTTTTTAATTTTATTTGTTTCTTTTCTTTTTATCTAACGGACAAGCAGTAGTGTGGGACTAGTGACGAGTCAAGACATTAAATGGCTTCTACCTTCAAATCCAATGTAACAGTGTCATTGTATTTTAGAATGGTTCCAATTAAATGAACCCCCATAAATTCCAAGATCGTTACATAACCCCCCCTCTACTATTTATATGGAGCATGGGGGAAGGTATTGGCAAAGCTTCACCAAGCGATGAAGCTCTGGTACGGTGTCGCGACACCCAAAACTGTGTGGATGGAGCCAGTTCCAGTGGTCGATGATGAGGGACACTGAATCACAAACTGAAGGACGATGTTCGAGCGATGACATTGGCGGCTTGTTGTGGGAATGACAAACACTGACACTTCCTCAAATGAAGATGATCTCCAACTAACTTGAGGTAGGATTTATTTCTTGTTTAATTTTAATAGTTGATAAATCTTTTACCACCCTCTTGATATCAAGCTAATGTGGTGGGCGCGGGCCAAACGAATAAGGCCCCGACCCTCCACCCTTTTTGTTTGAATCTTGGTGCATTCTTCCCGAGCATACCATTTTGGTTCGACAAAAACCGAGACGGGGGCGGCCGGCAACGGCTAGCCGCCGATGAGATTGTGGTGCATCGTCACGAATCGCTAGCCAAGAAGGCCACGACCATAGTCGTGGCAGGTGAAGACGGCGACCGACTCAGCCGACCTCCAAGTATGTAACACCCCAAGATTTCATAGTACATTATAAATCCAGAGTAATTCAATAATTTTTGCTACATGCAACACCAACTTCGAGCTCACCACGACTTACCAAATTAGCCGTTAAAAAAACTTTTATGAATAATATTAACTTAATTTTGAATTTTATATACTCCATATAATTTTAGAATCTATATTATGTGTTTCTTATAAATAATATAAAAAAATTCATTTTTTCAGATAAAAGACGTATTTTTTAGAAAATGAAATTTTACCACCTTTTAATGGAGAACCCTTTTAAAATCCAATATTTTACTCTTTTATATATTAAATTTATTAAAATTAAATTTTACATTATAAGCGGTGTAACACCCTATGCTTCCACGATACATTCCCTTTGAATAATGTAATATCTTGCATTGTACGCAACTTCGAGATTCAAACACACTACGACCAATGAATCAAGCCGTTATGAATAGTAATACCCACTTTTTCAAATTTTATAAATTTTATCTTTCAAAATGGATTTCATTTTTGTATTTGTAATATTAAAATTATCTTAGGGTGAATTGTTTGTATTTTTTTAAAAACATTCAATCTTGTATGAATAGTGAAAAACATTGAGTTATTGTTTAAAACTGAATTTTTATTTAAATAATTATTTATTTTATATAAATTTATTTTAGGTCAAAATAGATACATAATACCCATATATGTTTAATGTAATTAATTGGAGTCAATTTATAATAATTTTAGATATATAAAAATTTTATTGAACTTTTTAACCGTCTTTTACCCAACTCCTACGAGCATTCACGAATTTGAATAAAATTTAATTTTACCGATTCTGTGAATTGAATTTGAAAAATCCTAGAGACATGGTTGATATCAATATGTAAAATGTGTTTCAATAAAATAAAAATAATTTCTGGTGAAAAAGAACTCTTGACATTTATTTACCACGGTTAAAAGTAAATAGGGTAATTAATGGTAAAAATTATATTATTATTACCCTAACACATGTCCTAATTATATTGGATAAGTTTAATTTGACCAAAAACAACCTTATGAATAAAATATGATCCTTTAGGTCTACTTGGATTAGAATAGGACATTTCTCATTATTTAATTCAAAGAAGAGTTAAAAGAGTAAAAATCAAAGTTTAATAACAAAAACATTTTTAATATCGGGTTAAACATAAGATAAATTCAACTATTAATATTCATTAGAAAGATAAAACGATTTCCTAAATAATGGTATTTTATTTATATTTTTTAGAAATTAAATAATTTAATTTATTTATGACAAAATGATGATGTAGTAATTATCTAATTAATGAAATATTAAAATAACTGATATTATAAATATACAAATAAATGTAATTTTAGACTTTTTATGAATTAAAATACTTTTTAGGTTAATATTACATATTAGGGATGGTTAGATGAATTTTTTTTGAAGTAAAAATTCTGTTATGAATTTAGCAGAAACAAAATACCAAATAGTGTCAAAATTGACATAAAAGAGTTTTTTAAAACAACCATTATTTTATAAATTGATCTCCTATTCATAAAAAACGAAAATCTGGCCAAAAGACTTATATAATGGTAGGTGTATCATTACTGAACCACTTTATTTCATCCTATAAGTATTTAGTAAGTTTATTAACCATATAATATAAAAATACAAATAGACATGGTAAATGTCAAACTATTTAACTAAGAGTTAAATCTAAAAGGTAAGGTTAATATTGTGACCCAAACCTGTATAAAACCAATTTTTTGAGTGTTTTGTGACCCATCCCCACCTTATCATTTAATTAATATATTTTGGAGCCATTAGAAATCGAAAATTATTTTATTATAAAATAATATTTCAAGGTTTTTCTAAGGTGCCCTTCACCCCTCTTATAAAAGGGAACTCCCCCTTATCTGAAATTCACACCTTCCAAGCCATTTGGCACGACCAACCCCTTCCCAAATACCCTCTCAACTATCATACCTTCACCCTAGAGGCCTTCCTTTAGTAATAAAGCCATCCTATGAAGCCCTTTTGATCAAATCAAAATGAAGAACCTGAAGAAGAGGTAAATATTTCATCACATCTTTAAAGTTCATTTCTTCTTCCACTTCCTCTTTCTTTGTTATTTCCATTTTAAAAAAATTACACCAGTATCTTCTATATACTGTGATGTTATTATAAATATGGTACAACCATATTCATTATTAAACCAATCCTTTTAATGACATGTCACCATACGTTCGTACGTATGACTTACCTTCTCCATGTTGTGGTGTAATTGTTATTCAATACATTATTATTTGGATGGGTATAATAATGATGTGTAATTGATGTAAATAATAAATATAACATGATAATTATTCTGTATATATGAAAACTGGTCGGGGTCTTCTCCAGCCGATAAATAGACGTTGTGGACCCCTCATTTCAGGAGGAATTTTTCCAGAATTCAAATACAGAGCTCTGAACGCCCAAGTCTCTTCTTCAGGTCTTCCAAACACATATAAGGTAATTCTTTACCTAGAATGGAAGGTCTAAACAAGAGGAGTAAGGTCTATGTTTTAGAATTCACTAACACTTGCGCGCCTAAGGTGTTTTACCCTTAAGGGAAATGAACATACTTGCGCTCCACCCTACTTATTCACCAAAACTTGCACGTATCTCTTCTGGAAGTACCTTAGGATAATTCTAAAGGCTTTGGTCAAGGATTGCACAAGTGTTACCCTACTGGTTAACAATCGCGCAAGTACCCATGTGTTGCGTAGGTATACCTATGCGACCAGGACTTGCGCGCCTGCCAGGACCTGTGCGCCCTTGCCTTTTTTGGGTTCCCTTCTTGCCCATTTAACACCTCTTATTCCATTCCACTTCTCCTATTCAAGATTCAGTCTTCAAGAAATTATTCAAAGCCATTTATGGAATGTTTTCTTGATTAAATTCCTTATCTGAAAGGAATTCTGTGGAATATCTCTCAAATCCTAGTGATTTACACATCTTTATGTCACTAAAGATTGAGATTTCATTCATTCAGCCTCATCAATTAAGATAGAGAATATTATTACCGGGCATCCTCCTTAGGAGTAATTCAAAAGTCCTCATTAACCTGGTCCTCCTTTTCAAGAGTAAGCCCCAGTCATAAAATTCCCAAATATGGGAAACCTCATTAAGAGTAAGCCCCAACCATAATTCTCTTAACATGTGCTTCCTTTTCAAGATTAATCCCCTGTCTCAAATATGGTCATCCTCCTTAGGAGTAAGCCCCAAGTCCCTTTAATTTTCAAATCCCTTTATACTTGGGCCTCCTTCTCAGGGGTATGCCCCAGTCTTAATTTCTCTTAACCAGTCCTAATTTACTTTGGATATGGGCTTCCTTCTAAGGAATAAAACCCAATCATAAGTCCCCTCCTAACATAGGCATCTTCCTTAGGAGTAAGCCCCAAGATTAGAGTATCTAAATCTCCATGAAGCAAATATACCTTTATGGAATATGTTCTTGGATTTCTTCCCTGAAATAAATCTTAATCCTTATTTCTTATGACTGCATCATTCATGGCACAATTTTCTGGATTTACCAATACCTCTCGTTTCTCACACTTAGCATGACTCACGTGAGCTTAGAGTATAAAAGTAATTATGACATATATCATTGATCCATCAATCATAAGAATTATATTCCCTTACTCGAACTACGTGGGTTCTAATTCCTTTTCCTAAAATAAGGATACGTAGGTAGCCCATCTACGGGTACGATCCCAACTCTGAAATAATGAATGTACTTCTGAATGACAATAAACTTCAAGTGCTGCACTGAGTGGCTTCAAAACCATTATGGTCATCATAATGACCAAGAGAATTTTATGTATCAAAGGATACCATTGAAAGAGAATCTCTAACTAATATAGCTGATTCTCTATCGATGAATATCCTCAAATACATATAAAATATTCTCTAACTTTTCTACATATCAATCATTGATTTTCAGATCTAAAGGAAAACTCATTTTATACTTGGTAATGTAATAAGGATTCATGAACATAACTTATATCTATAAAGAGAGTTCTGAAGTAGACAATAATTCCCCTAAAAAGGTGTGATGAGTCATACCTCACATCCTCTCGACCAATGCAAATTCCTAAGCCTCATCATTCCACAACTAATGAGCGCCTACATTTGGAAAGTAGGTTCAAATGGATATGGAATCATTGTATGTTTCTGGTTCTACGAAAAAATCTGTTAGAAACCGCTGGGAATGTTTTAATCTTAAATCAACGAGGTCATTCACAATTCTAGAGGAAAAAAATGGTGAATCCGACATGAATCCTTAACCAAGTTGAAATGCTATTTTACTTATTTGTTAGGCCCCTCTTTAAAACTCAATGAGAGGGCCAACAAACACAATCATTGACATATGTGCTCATCCAAAAATTGTAGTGGATGGACTTATCTTGATTATGTCTGTTATATCAAATAGTAACTCTTTTCCAAGATTTTCGGCATTCTAAGAAATGGCTTCTCTCATGTTCACGCCTGTGAATACAGCTGCTGCGAATGCCACTGCTGCTACTCCTGCTGGATCATCATCCGCTCTGAGGATGACATAGCCTACTCAGCGTCTTCAACGCTGGGTATCAAATGTGCTGGTTAGAGAGTACCGTCAAAACGGTACTATTCAAACTCTGGAGGCTACCCGACAAGCCCTCCAAATGAACAATTCACCCTAGTCGTCCGGACAACGATGACCAGTGATCAAGAAGTAGGCAGTGATAACCACTGTCTCCAACCGTTTTGGGTCATTATCCCCAAAATGCAATCACCATCCACTCCCATATTCTAGGGAGGTAAATGAGCAGGCCCCTCAGGGCCTTAATTCAAGGAGGCAGGAGTCCTTCCCGAGGGCTCCCACTAACAATCACCGCCAGACTCGTGCGGCAATGCGCCCTCAACATGATGAGGGTGTCCACTCTAGGTGTTTAGCTCAGGTTCCTCGAACCTGAGCAGGCAAGACGAATTTCCAGAGGCGAAATCCGGTCAACAGTGGGTAGGATCTCATCTCTGCCATCTCCAGAGATGTCCACCAACCTAACTTGGTGGCAAGCAATGAGCGGGCACATACACCCATCTGTTTTAATCCTGATGTCTAGAAGACTCTTCTGGTAGCATCACACTAATCCCATCAGGAAATTCCGGTGGAGTACTATAGGTAGGAACATACACCTGTTTATACATCACCTACTAGTCAGCAGGCTCGTCTGACTACATATGATGGAGCACGTCAACCACGTTCAGTGAATTGCAATTAGCAGGCATATACACCTGCTAGTATTAATCAAGCCTACCAATAGTCTCTCTTGGTAGAACATGGAGAAGTCAGTCAGAATGTTCCAGCGAAAAATAGGAGGTAGACTCAACTCTCTTCCCCCACACATGAGTACTGTCAGAATTCACTGACTGGAAAAGGAGGACAGGAGTAGAAACACTCACCTACTCTAAGCACGGAATGGACGTATATCCCCGTTCCGGCAGCTGGAGTCACCAAGAACATTCTGTCAATGGTGAAAGAGTAGAAGAAAATCCCTGATCATATTCTGGATGCTTTCTAGGATATTATAACAGCTTCAGCAACATCTCAGGGAAAGACACATAAATCTATCCCTACCAGTGGATTGACACATCAACAGTTCACTCTGGAGCAGATACACACCTCTGTTCTAGTCCAAGAGGGTTGTGGGGCATACTCCCCCATATCATACGGACAACCAAGTCAGGAACATACACCTGATTTGAGTAGAGATCGCCAGCCTAACCTAGCCATTTCTCCTGATCAGGCACATACACCTGCTCAGAGTAGCCACTTTCGTCAACAGGTGGTTTCCAAGGTGAGTAAGAAGGAGTCTAAGAAGAAGACCCACCCAGCACAGTCAAGAGATCAAGATGCGAGCCACAGGAACCCTCTTTGTGGTCAGAAGACCAAGGAGCAAGAGATCTCATCTTTTTCTGTAACCCACCATGGTGGTCCTCCCCATGATGATGAATTCCTCAGTGAAATTTCTCTCCGTAGTAGTGATGCACATTGCCTGGAAAATTATATAGTGGACAATGTAGTTCCGAGAAATCCCTCTTATCTTAAGGCACATTAAAATGAGAAACCAGCCATGTCTGATGCTTTATCACTAGTAGGTGAAATAATTTCTCAGTCAGAAGATAGCCCAGGGTGTAGGTAATTCTCCGAACCACCCCTACGTCATGAATATTCTAGTTTGATCAATGATTTCTCTACCAATCTTGTTGAATCCGATGAAGCAACAAGGAAAACCCAGCTCATGTCAAATCAGGTAGATGAATCTTCATTGAATGATAAAGAGGAAATGTTGAACATGAGAAAACAACTGGTGAAAGGTGAAGTGCCAGTCATGTTTTGGCCTCTGGCTGACTCTCAGTATGACATTCCAGAGATGTTGACAGAAGATGGAATTCATGATGTTTGTCTCAACATATAGAAAACTATTTGTTAGTTGAAAAAGAAAGTATAATCTTTTGATGAATATGAAAATCATGTTAATATAATGGAAGGGTTACAATGTCAGTGTGACTTGGTATCTCTATCAGTCTCTTGATATTTGAAGGCTGAAAAGAAGCAGAGAGCCCTTCAACGATCATGCCTTGGCGCACTTAGAAGATTGCGCCAGTTAATCGCCAATTCCCCATCTGGTATTCATGTTAGAGGATGGGGTGTTCATAGAGCACTACATTTTACTATGCTCTCCAGTCAGCAAAGCCCGCCACAAATGGTCTCATACAATGTTATTTCCCATGGCCGGCCAAAGTCAATGGGCTTTGTTTGTAATCAAAAACTTTCCCAAGAACATGCCTCAACTAGTTCTTCTCAAAATCAAGCATACAGAGATCAAGTTGTTGTATTACTCCTCCATCAAGCAAGTGAGAATATTAAACAGGCCTCTTGTATGGATCAAGCACACCACCAAGTGATAGAAGTGTCAGAAATCATCCAACGGTCCTTTGAACTGGGTGATAAAAGTGGATGTTGATTGATGCATCCAGCTAATTTCTGGACTAAGGTCCGTAAGATCAGGAGAGATTTTAAGAAAGTCTCAGACATAGCATGTCAAGAGCCACCCCAGCTTTCCAGATTGGGGACTCTTTTAAACCAACCCTCAGAATCAAAAAATAGTATTCGAGGAGTTGAGCAAAGACAGCAGGAACAGCCCCAGTCCACCGGACTGGGGACTTTTTCAAATCATCAATCCCCTCCTCAGATAAATTTGGTCTTTTCTCGATTGTGGAAGAAGCCTCAAGAGGAAAGAAGAGCCAAATTATCAGGAGATTCTCTCCAAATTACAGTTCTCCAAGAAGTTCCTGAGGGATCAAACCAACAAAAGGCAATGTCTCGTCAGGGGCATGGCAGAAGAAAATATCTATGAAATGCTGATAGAAGGAATGCAATGAATTATGAATCAATTAATGTCATCAATGTTTTTGTTGCTGATCCACCAGATGAGGCACACTCATGGGACTCAGACGAAGAGGTTCCTGCTCAGGAATTTGTATGCACAGACACAAATGAAGAAGGTGTGCGTACACAAAATCAATGATTTACCCAAAATCTGGGTGTTCCTTCAAATAACCCACTTCACCCTCTTCGAAAGGGATCAAACAAGGGGAAGTGAAAGAATCAGGTTACATATCCTTCCTCTGGATAAGGTCAATCGCTCTTACTAGAGCAAATATTTGCGCAACAAGAGGAACAAATGAAGTAATTGAGGAGGTTGAACACAGAACTACTTCAAGGTTGTCTTCCACCTAAGCGTGTTGGAGTCAGTCAACCAAGGGAGTTTGTTGCAGCTACTGAGATGGATCAAGAATATCCTCTTTTATCAATACACCCTAACAGGTCTAATCCTATGGGTCAAGTGCAACAACAATTGGCAGTGCTTCCATCCGTTGCAGTACCAACTACCATACCTATACAAACTCCAGTCATTGCACCTGCCCAAGTCCAAGTTCAACCGGATGTTTCTCAAAAGTTAATAACTACCATTGAGTCATTAACAGCTCGGTTAGAGACTGTGTAAGGAAAGCGTGCACAGGTTCAACTAGAAAAGAATGCTTACCCTGAGTGGGTAGATTCAATCTCTCCCCCATCGAGTTTTTGGAACCCTGTATTCCCTATTTTCAATGGATCAGGCAACCCTGAACAGCATTTGATGCATTACGTGTCTTGTTGCGATCCAATGATGGGAACTCCGGAGCAGAAAGAAGAAGTGAAACTCATAGGCTTCGTGCGAACCTTGCAAGGACCATCTTTTGATAGGTATACAAGCTTGCAATCCCGGTTAATTACCAGATGGGAAAATCTTCGTCAACGATTTCTTCTTTAATTCAGCTCAAATTTTCCAAAGACAAAAGTTTTCGATCTTACAAACTGTATGAAAAGGGAGAATGAAAGAGTCTCTGATTTCATAGATCGCTAGAAGGGATTAACAAATTCCCTGAGCTTAGCACTCCCTCAAGAGGAACAGTTGCCAATATATATGGCAAATCTGCGTGATGAATTACACACACCGCTGATCCCTGTGACATAATTAGGAGGGTTTCAAGACCTTACTTCAATATCTCAACAGATTGAAGATTCTCTTATACAGACCAAGTCTAAATCTCGTGTAATTCCATAAGCTCCAGGAAGTAGAATGGGTAAAGCAGAGACTGCTACAGTTATACTTAAACAAGCACTTGTAGCTGCTTCTACTTCAAAACCTTCATCTTCTCGAAGGGCTCCACCTCCTGAGTGCCAACAACAGAGACCGTTTCGTCAAAATGATCAAATAGATCAAAGACAAAAATAATTTGAGGCTCTAAAGAGAAAATATTATTCTTTCCGAAATGAACAAGTTCCTGGCTACTTCATTTTGGATTTGGAAAATAATCTGGTTCAATTTCCAAGGCCCAAGAGGCCAAATAAGAAAGGATATGAAGACTGTACCATTTATTTCCCCTTTTATCAAATGTTGGGGCATCCCATCTAGGAGTGTTTTGTCTTCAAAGACCTCTTGCAAAAGATGGTCAACTCAGGACAAGTCAAATTGAAAGGTTCTTCAACTCAGGTAGCATGTTTTACTGCTATAGTTCTAGAGGAAGATGGCGAATGGAAAGTGGTCAAAAGAAAAAAAGAACCAAAATATGATGATTGGATGGTCAGAAAGATTATCAACCAAACTCATGCTATTTTTCGAACTCAATTGAAGTAAATTTTTTTCCTTCTTCCATAAATGCCACAGCAAAACCCTCTTCATCAGAGGAAAAATCCTCAAAGAAACACACAATTCCAAGAAAGAGGAACAATCAGAATAAGATGAGTGTATATCAAAGCCTAAGCTGTCTTTGACTCTAGAAGATTTCATGCCATCTACATCGAAGCAACGGGCACCATCCCACCAAACGGCACAGCCTAAAAAGGCTAATCAGGCAGAGTCTTCATCAGAGGAAGAGTTTATTTTCGGTTCTGTTAATATGATTCAATCAACAGATCCATATGTCAGTTGTAGTTTTGATTTTGATGAGACCAAATTCCCTATATTAAATAGAGGAATCAGAGGATGTTCTAGAGGCTCAGGATACAAGAGAATATGTGGATATTTCAGAAGCCACTATTCTAATTCTACCCCTTCTAGAACTGTGTATGCAGTAGAAACTCAGGGAAGATCCCTTCAGCAAGCTCAACAAGAAAAAGAATGTTCATCCACAAATAGCAAATTCAGTCCTAGCACAGTTATTCTGGAAGACCGGTTGAAGGTTCCATCTTCTTCCTCTTAGTGAGTAAATGGATCAAATCAGTCTAATCTTCCAAAACAAGAAATATTTCCAACTCCTATCCCAATACAAGATGCATCAACTTCCAAAGCATCTGCTTCCAAGGCACCTGCTAAACCACATGTTCCTGTTGGGAAACACAGAACTCTTGATAAAAAGTATGATATATTGAAACACGTGTCCCAAGTAATAGACAAGTTATCAATTTTGGATTCTTTGAATTTGTCAAAAGATCTCTGGGAGTCACTCATCGTGGCTTTGTCAAGTCCTCAGGAGTTTGAAACTGAAATTGCTGCAATTGAAGTCTATCATATAGAGAATAAACCTACAGAATTCCAAGCAGTAATATCTTTTACTGATGAAGATGAAGATGATTTCGTGCATGGAAATATTAGAGCTTTTTACTTATCTAGCACGGTCAATGGTGTAGACATCCGAAGAGCTTTCATTGATAATGGCTCAGGAGTCAACCTCATGCCCATTCGTACACTTCGTCGATTGGGCCTCACAGAATCTAATTTATCTCCTTCTAACATGATGTTACAAGGATATGATAAAAATGAACAAGAACCATTGGGCGAGGTTGCACTCAAAACTCAATTTGGAGTTCTTGTATCCAATTCAGATTTCATGCTTGTTGATCAAGACTCAGCCTTCAACATATTGCTTGGAAGACCCTGGCTACATCAACATGCGGCTATCCCTTCATCATACCATCAATGTCTCAAATATTGTTTCTATGGTCAAGTTGGTACATTGTATGGTGATAAGGCCTCGTTCAAGACATTTGAGTCTCAATACATTGAGGAGGAATTCAGTAACGTGAAGGGAAAGGATAAATCCACAAACCAAGGAGATTACCAAAGTTAATTCTCTATATGGTTTGGAGAAGATTCCAGTAAATCGATTTACACATGTGAGTACAGATTATGTGTTTCCTATCAGTAAAATTGACAAGATAGACCCAAATCAAAATACTCTTATGGAAAGACCCATAATGTCAATTACGACAATCGAGCCACACATAATGGGAGAAATTAGTAACCCACCAAGTAGTGATGAAAGCTCAAATGGAGATGTCTTCATTTCATCCGCTGAAATCCAGAAAGTCTATACTTTTCCAATCAGGCCAAAAGAAGTTATAGAAATTTTAGAGGAAAATCATGATGTTGATTATCAATCCATAATCTCCTCTTTATTACCCATGGAAGACCCTTCATCATCAATTGGGTCGGAAATGGAATCTTCTTCTTCAAGATGTTCAAATTTTAACATCTCTGCTGATAATGGAAATTCTGCTTCATCATCCACTATGCAAGTAGAAACAGAAGAAATAACACATGTTGAAGAAGAAGAGGAAGACCTCAGAGATGCTCCTCCATCATTTGAAGAGAGTATCTCTACCACTGTGGATGAATTCAGAGAAAAAAATCTGGGTACAAAAGAAGATCCACACCCCACTTTATTCAGTTCGGACTTGACTCTCGAAGAAAAAGAGATTTCTATTTCCTTTTAAAAGCAAAATCAAGATATATTTGCTTGGAACTATACATAGATGCCCGGGCTTGATCCTTATGTTGCTACTCATCATTTGGGTTTACCGGAAGAGCATTGAGGATTTAAACAAGCCGCTAGAAGAACACACCCAACATATGCTTCCAAAATTGAAGCAGAAGAGGATAAGATTATCAAAGATAACTTCATCAGAGAAGTTCAATATCCCAAGTGGTTGGCTAATATTTTCCCTGTGAAGAAAAATAAAGGACAAATTAGAGTTCGCATCAATTTTAGTGATCTTAATCAGCATTGTCCTAAGGGTTATTTCCTAGTTCCGATTACAGAACATTTAATTGATGCAACAACTAGCTATGAAGAACATTCCTTCATGGATGGATATTCTGGATATAATCAAATCTGAATGGCCCTAGAAGAAGAGGAATCCATAACCTTCAGAGCCCCTCAGGTTTTTTTTGCTACCGGGTAATGCCCTTTGGCTTAAAGAATGCAAGTGCAACATATCAGCATGCCATGCATCGTATCTTCAAACCCTTTTTAGGGAAGTTTGTTGAATGTTATGTGGATGATTTTGTGGTAAAATCAAAAAATGTTCTAATCACTTCGCTGATTTGGAAGTCATATTCTGCAAGCTTTGACAACATAATTTGAAGATGAACCCCTTAAAATGTTCTTTTGGAGTAACCTCAGGAAAATTTCTTGGCTTTGTTTTACGCCATAGGGGTATTGAAGTCGATCCTGAGAAGCCTAAGTCAATACATGGTATGTCACCTCCTCGAAATTTGAATAAATTAAGAGGACTTCAAGGAAACTTAGCCTATATTCGGAATTTCATTTCCAATTTGGCAGGCAAAAGTTTACCCTTCACCAAATTGATGAAGAAGGGAGTCACTTACCAGTGGACTGAATAATGTAAAGAATCATTTGATATTCTCAAGAAATACCTCTTGAGTCCACCGGTACTCATGCCACCTATTGAAGGAAGGCCACTTATCCTCTACGTGACAGCCTTAGAGTGATCATTGGGTACCTTTCTTGCTCAGAAGAATGATGCTAGAAATAAAAACAGCCTCTACTACCTTAGTCGGACTATGCTTGAAGTAGAAACCCAGTATTCAAGTATTGAGAAGTGCTGCCTGGAATTAATATTTGCAGTTCAGAAGTTGAGACACTACCTGCAACATCATGAGGTCCAATTTGTATCTCGCAATAACCCGCTCAAATTTATCCATAGTCGTCCAATGCTTACAGGACGTCTGGCAAGGTGGGCAGTTATTTTGCAGCAATTCGACATTCAGTACATTTATCAAAATTCAATAAAAGGCCAAGCTCTGGCTGATTTCCTGGCTAAACACCCTTCAGTGGAAGATACATCTTAAGATATTGAACTCCCTGATAAAGAAGTCTTCTCTATTCAAGAAAGTCGTCAGGCATGGGAAATGTATATTGATGGTGCTTCCAGAAGTCCAACAGGGAGGAAAATGGAAAATCCTAAATTCAACAAAGTTGGCTTACGAATTGTTCTCATTTCTCTAGAAAAGGAAGTGTTACCTTATTCCTTCTTATTAAGGGAAGGTGGTACCAATAATGAAGCAGAATACCAAGATCTTATCACAGGCTTGGAATTGGCGCTTTAAGCACAAGTGAATCACTTAAAGGTGAAAGGTGATTCAGACCTGGAAATCAAACAAGTCAATGGGGATTATGCCATCAGAAAAGAAGAACTAATCCCTTTGTATGATTATGTCAGAGAGTTAATGGCGGAATTCCCTTCAGAACTGAAATTTTATTATGTCCCAATATCAAAAAATGCTCAAGCTGATGCAATGGATAATATAGCCACAGCTCTGGCAGATCCAAATCGGGACGACACAACCATCAGTATTGCCCACCGTCGTGCAATTTCACCTTATGTTCGAATCAGAATAGAGGAAATTAATGAAATTAGTCTCATTCCTAAACCGTATGGTCATACTACATGATGGATGTCACCTATTAGGGAATACCTTCAAAATGGAACACTTCTGCATGATAGGCCCGAGAAAGAACAAATCTGGCGGGGTGTGGTCAATTTTACTCTTTATGAAAGCCCAGATCACCTAGAGAAAATTCTCTACAAACGTGGTTTTGATGGAGTTCTCTTCAGATGCATTGATGGTGAAGAGACAATGGATGTCATGAAAGAGGTTCATGTAGGATTCTGTGGTGCCTAGTAGTCTGGACATAGACTGTCTGATCATATTCGAAGGCTTGGATACTTTGGGCCTTCAATGATACAAGATTGTGTTGATTTCACAAAGAAGTGCCATTCATGTCAATTACATTCCAACTTCATTCATCAACCTACAGAGTTTCTTCATACAGCTAAATACTCGTGGACATTTGCCACATGGGGAATGGATGTGGTGGGACCTTACCCTTCAGCTACGGCCAAGCCGTTAAAGTTTATTCTTACTGCTACCGATTTATTCTCCAAATGGGCAGAGGAAATACCTCTCAAAGAAGTTAGTTCTAAATGCATTGTTAGCTTCATCAAGTCTAACATCATTACCAGATTTGGTGTCCATCATACCATATTGATAGACAATGGCCCAAACTTCTGTTCATCCGAGGTGAAGAAGTTGTATCAAGAATACAACATCAAATCCAACCATTCATCTCGGTATCATGCAGAGACCAATGGCGAGATAGAATCCTTCAACATTACTCTTTCAAATATACTGCAAAAGATGGTGGATAAAGATAATAAATAATGGCCTAATAAACTCTTTCATGCTTTATGGGCTTATCCGACTACCACCCGCACTGCAACGCGGTCAAGTCCATATTCCCTGGTATACGGAATGAAAGCCATATTTCAAATTGAAGGTCAACTACTCTCGCTCAGATTAGCTATTTGTGATCAGTCATTTACAGATGAACAATCTCAAAATCGATTGAATGAATTGGAATGGTTATATGAGAAAAGATTGTGCACTTTTCACCACTTAGAAGTCTATCAGAATCGAATAGCATGAGCTTTCAACAAAAAAGTTCATCTTCGTTCATTCACTCAGGGAGAATTGGTATTAGTTCTTATAAATCCAATGATACAAGGAATGAAACCTCCCAAGCTTGAGCCAAAATTGGAAGGACCTTATTCAATACATAAGGTCTATTCCAATGGAGCTTATTCTTTAATATCAATGGATGGAGAACTCATCACTACTCCAACCAATTCTAGATTTATAAAGAAGTATTTTGTATAAACACAAAATAAAGCATCCAAGGTCCATACATATGACCTTAAACAATTTTTATTACTGTTGTCCCACACGATGTTAAACTATGACATCCTAACTACATGACGCTAAACTGTACAGAAGTCTCTTATGTCCAGCAAGACGTAAAACTACATAACCAACAATCCAGCATATGAACCTAAACTATTTTCATGTTCCTTACGTCTAGCAAGACGTAAAACTACATCATCCATGGTCAATGCATACGACCTTAAACTATTGGCACTTTCGTCCAACATGACATTAAACTGTGTCCCCCTCATTTTCCTTTCTATATGACGTTAAACTATATAGAAGTCCCTTATGTCCAGTAGGACGTTAAATTGCATAACCAATGGTCTATGCATATGACCTTAAACTTTTGGAACTTACATCTAACATGACACTAAACTGTATCGTCCCTTTTTCATCCAACATGATGTTAAACTATGAAAAAGTCCCTAATACATCCAACATGACATTAAATGGTGTACTCTTTTGTCCCTGCTACATGACATTAAACTGTGCAGCACCAATAGTCTTAACTGCAAGACTTTAAACTACATAGTCCCTTTATATGTCCTACATGACATTAAACTGTGCATCATTAGGGTTGTTTCTACCTCTTGTTTCTCACACCGAGTACGACTCAAATGAGCTTAGAGAAAACTTCAACCATAACACTCTCTCTGGGCTACTAACCATGTGTAAGTCCCAACACTATTTTTTAGGTCATTTTCCTCAAGGATAACTTGATCACTAATTCATTCTTTAATTGAACTACGCGGACTTTGATCCTTGCCATCCAGGCTGGGGACGTAGGAAACCACCCAAGGTTCAAGACAAAAACAAATCTCTTCACATCGGTTCACCTCCATCTCATATGATGTTGATTCATGAAACTGCAGCTAGAATCAATATCTTTACATTAGTTCACTTTAGTCCTTGCTATACGACGTTAAACTGTACAACACTTTTGTCCAGTATGACAATAAACTACAATATTCTTTGATACCCTCACCTGAGAGGGAATCATTATTTACATTGATTTTCAATCATGTTATATTCCAAAGACTACGTGCATACATGGCAATGCCCAGACCTTTTATCTTGGGTTAAACCATCATTGCACTAAAGTCCCCTTTCACCCTTCACATGTACGAACCAAATTTGTACAGAGGGTATTTCTAGAACTACGTGGGCTTGATTACCATCCTTATGGGATACATAGGAATGTTTAAGTGTCCCTCGAATCTAGCCCCAAGTCTTTTGGGCCTAACCCCAAATTCTTTTTTTAGTCCCCTAGCTGAAAAGTCCCCATGAAAACACACACTGTGTATTTATTATAATGGTCAAAAATCTATGACCCTAAACTAATATCTCCAATCTTTTTGTCCCACACGGCGTTAAATTGTTGTTCAAGAACTATGTAAGGCTTGATTCCCATCCTTATTGGATACGTATTGAAGTCCAACATTTCAATTCGGGACCCAGCCACAACATGATTATGGTTAGCATTGATCTATGTATATCTGCATACATTGGACAATACCCATATTTATGTGTCATAATCCTACCCTCCAATATTTTCAGATCTTCATAACCCGTTTTCTTAACTTTTATTCAAAAAAGGATTGAAATTCTGAGAGTTCTTTTGCCTGACCATGCAGCACGTGCCCTTAGGCGGCCTTGCATAAACAGTCTACATAACGGACCTGTCAGCCAAAAGATGCTATTATTTGACTATGCAGCCAATGCCCTTATGTGGCCCTGCATAATTCAACCCCCTAATAGGTTTGTTAAATAGTTTTAACTTCATTCTTGGGAGGAAAAACTCTTTTGTCTTTATTTTTCTTGATAATATGTAGGGATCTGCAAAAATAGACATCCTTAACATATTTATCCCATATCCTTTTTCATGAACTGATAGTATTCAAGTCTATGGTTTATATTCTCCTTCCCTACGTTTGGGTCAGACCTTCGTAGGAGTGATATCCATCTAGTTCTTCGATAATCTTGTTTGTAAATATATTCTCCATATTCAAGTACCCCTTTCCATACAGAAAACTCTATACTTTGGAAAATTTGAATCTCCATAAACTTTCACTGGCTTTCTAGCACTAGGAAAGTAAATTTCTGAGAGTTATTTTTCCTGACTATGCAGTACATGCCATTAGGTGGCCTTGCATAAGTAGTCAACATAACGGACCTGTCAGCCAAAAGATGCTATTTATTTGACCTTGAAGCCAATTCCCTTCGGTGGCCCTACATAATTCAACCCCCTAACGAGTTTGTTAAATAATGGTAACTTCATTCTTGGGAACTACTTCTTCTGTTGCCCTTTTATCTCTTTTTCATATCATTCCTCAAATTCAAATATTCTAAAGGCATAGTTTACATATTTTCCCTAATACTTTAGTATGGTAATATTTTTTTAGATGATTTTTCAAAGAATTTAGTCAATTCTAATTTATTCAGTAAAAGCTATTTCGAACATAAAAAAATTTAGCCTTTTTATGTACGACATGAATGACATTAAATTACCCAAAAAAGACAAAGGAACTCTTAATAAAAGTCAAGTTACAGCTCACTAAACAAACATTTTGTATGATTTAGGTAATATTGAGCAATTAATAGATTAAATGTTTGTAGGGTTATTTACATTAATCCTAGTAAAATTCAAACTATGCTTACTAGGCCCATTGGCTTAGGTAAAATTTAAAGCAAGTAAAAAAAGAATACAAGCAAAAATGATTGAAGATAAAATTACTCTCCATTAATGCACAAGAATTATAAGGACATCCACATATTGGAGTCTCTTCTCTTTTTCAGGAAATTTCAAAAGGCTATCGACATAAGTCTTCACTTGATGAACCGCAACCCGAGCTTCATCAGTAGCTACTTGAAGCTCATGCACTCGACCAACTTCACTCTTTTCGGCATAATGGAGTGCCTTCTTGGAATCCGCAATGGTCTTCATACCATTTGTTTGATCTCCCTCCAGTGAATTATTGAGTTGGTCAAGTTCCCTAGTAACAACATCTAACTGTTGCTGAAGGTGCATCTTTTGGATGACTTTTTATTTGATCTTACGCTTTGGCTTCTTCTCCTTTGGCTCCTTCTCTTTCATCTCAATAAGAAATAAATTCATCCACTCCTCCAGATGAATATCTTTTCTTGAATGAGTTAATGAGGTCTCTAAACTCTTGAGCCCGTGGATGATTTTAAATAATTCTCGAGCTAAAGCAGGAGTCTTCTCTGAATCATTCCAAGTCACCTTGGGGGGAATGAATTCATTATACATGTCGCCCAAAATTGTATCCCCTGAGATCTTGTGGATATCCCACAGACTGATGCCTACTTTTACCTGAGTCAAATGGAATGAATTAGTTTCTGGGCTCCAGTGGCTGAGTATCTCCGGCACGAAGTTATCATGTCTGTAAACATATGTTTTCCAAACCCAAACAGCTTCGTATATCCAAACTCTTTTCAGATCCTCGACAAACTCTGCACAGGTTTGTCGCACCCAGTATGCCCACATCCAAGTTGGCTTCACACCTCCCCCAGGACAGAGGTACCAACTTTTCTTCCAGCCTTTGGATTGATCTATCTGAGCATTTCGAAAGATTGAAGGATGACAATGTGGTTGCAGCTCAGGATTATGAGGTTTCAGATCTGGCGTACAAGGGCTATGATGCATCATGTGGGCCTTCCCCACTGTTCCAACACTTATAAATACTCCTCCACATGAGATATTTGCTGAAGCAGAGTTGGTATAATTCTGAAACCATGAATATGTGAGATAGTTCATTGCTTCTGGAATAGTAACTTCTCACAGATGACCATTGCCATACAAAGGCAAATTAATGCTTTGGGGGAAGTCACGATGATATTTCTTTAGATACTTAGCCAAATCCAGAAGAGTGCTATTTTTGACGGTATAATAATCACGGCCAATGATATCCATAATATCATCAAGATGTTTTCTTTCCAGTTCATCAGCTATTCCGATTTTCCAGAGAGCCATTGAGTCTACACAAAAGTTGAATAATTAACTCTTAAGTAAGTTGATTTTTCAAAAAATTTGTGATGGAATTCAAAAAAAATGGCAAAGGCATTAAGGTGTGCAATTCTAAACATGGCGTGCAAGTATTGATGTGTCGCACAAGTGTTAATGTGGCGCGCAAGTTTTTGGCGTGCATGTATAAACTGCGTAAGTCCAAATACCTTGACAGCAGCGTGATAGCGAAAAAAACAATGGAAAATGATCAACTTGCGCAGCCAAGGTGACCTGTGTGGAGAGAGCTCGAAAATCTGGAAATCAGGTTCTATGCACGATAAATGATTGCATATTTATAGGCCAGGCGGTCCACCTACACGCCTATAGCCATCACGCTCCATCCAGCGTTCTCCAGCCCTACGCGACTCGCTCCTGCGCGATGACGGTTGCACGGTGAACAGCTGAACTCTTCTTTACCTTTGGTTTTCTTCTTTTCCTTAGAGTCACATCATTATTCTTCTAGATCCAACTCTGAGGGGGGAATTTTTTTGACGCTCCTTTTCATCACATTGTCTAAAAAATTGAAAGGGAAATGACTTAGCACAAAATTGATTCAGCCTTTGAAGAAAACATCAAAAATCAACAAAGGTGTGAACAAGGATTCAAATGCTCATGCGCCACGGAAGTTCCTATTCTGTCACGCAAGTATACTTGTGCGCCACCTAATGGTCACGCAAGTGACTTGTGCTCCGTACGTGATAACCACCTGGGGTCTTCTCCAGCATATAAATAGACGTCGTGGGCCCCCCATTTCTGGAGGAATTTTTCCAAAATTCGGATACAGAGCTCTGAACGCCCAAGTGTCTTCTTCAGGTCTTCCGAACACTTCTAAGGTAATTCTTTACCTAGAATGGAAGATCTAAACAAGAGGAGTAAGGTCTAAGTGTTAGAATTCACTAACACTTGCACACCTAAGGTGTTTTACCCTTAAGGGAAATGAACATACTTTCGCAACACCCTACTTCTTCACCAAAACATTCGCGCCTCTCTTCTGGAAGTACCTGAGGATAATTATAAAGGCTTTGGTCAATGATTGTCCAAGTTTTACCCAACTGGTTAACAATCGCACAAGTACCCATGTGTCGTGCAGGTATACCTACATGACCAGGACTTGCGTTCCCACACAGTACCTATGCGCCTTCTAGGACTTGCGTGTCCCTGCCTTTTTTGGGTGCCCTTCTTTCCCATTTAACCCCACTTATACCATTCCACCTCTCCTATTCAAGATTCAGTCTTCAAGACATTCTTCAAAGCCATTTATGGCATTTTTTCTTGATTAACTTCCTTATTTAAAAGGAATTTTGTGGAATATCTCTCAAAACCTAGTGATTTACACATCTTTACGTCACTAAAGATTGAGATTTCATTCATTCAACCTCATCCTTTATGATGAGATAATCTTATTACTGGGAATCCCCCTTAGGAATAATCCCCAAGTCCTAATTAACCAATCCCTCCTTTTCAGGAGTAAGCCTCTGTCTTAAAATTTCCAAATATGGATATCCTCTTTAGGAGTAAGCCCCAACCATAATTCTCTTAACCTAGGCTTCCTTTTCAAAATTTTGCCCCAGTCTCAAATATTGGAATCCTCTTTAGGAGTAATCCCCATGTCCCTTTAATTTTAAATTCCCTTTAAATCTAGGCCTCCTTCTCATGGGTAAGCCCCAATCATAATTTCTCTAAACCAGTCCTAATTTACTTTTGATATGGTCTTCCTTCTCAGGAATAAAACCCAATCAAAAGTCCCCTCCTAACAAGGACATCTTCCTTAGGAGTAAGCCCCAAGATTACAGTATCCAAATCTTCATGAAGCACATATAACTTTATGGACCCTGTTCCTGGATTTCTTCCCTGAAGTAAATCTTAATCCTCATTTCTTATGATTGCATCTTTCATGGCACAATTGTCTGGCTTTACCAATACCTCTTGTTTTTTCACACCGAGCATGACTCACATGAGCTTAGAGTGTAAAAGTAATTATGAAATCTTTCTTTAAGCCATCAATCATAAAATTTATATTCCCTTACTCGAACTACGTGGGTTATGATTCATTTTCATAAACAAAGGATACGTAGGAAGCCCATCTGCAGGTATGATCCCAACTCTGAAATAATCAATGTCCTTTTGAATGACAATAAACCTCACGTGCCCCACTGAGTGGCTTCAAAACCAGTATAGTCATTATAATGACCAAGAGACTTTTATGTATCAAAGGATACCATTGACTAAGAATCTATAAGAAATACAGATGTTTCTCTATCGATGAAGAACCTCTAATTCATATAAAAGATTTTCTAAATTTCTTACATATCAATCATTGATTGTTATATCTAAAGGAAAGCTCATTTTATACTTGGTAATGTAATAAGGATTCACGAATATAAATTAAATCTATAAAGAGAGTCCCGGAGTAGACAATAATTCCCCTCAAAAAGTGGTGATGAGTCCGACCTCCCATCCTATCGACCAATGAAAATTCCTAAGCCTCATCAGTCCACAACTAATGAGGGCCTACCTTTGGAAAGTAGGTTCAAATGGATATGGAATCATTGGATGTTTCCGGTTCTACGAAAAAACCCGTTAGAAACCGCTTGGAATGTTTGAACCTTAAATCGAATAGGTAATTCACAATTCCAAAGGGAAACAACCATCCAAATATATATTATTATTAAATCAAAATAATGATATTGTCCCTCGTGCGTACATACGGATTACCGTCTCCATGAACGTGGTGTGATTAATTCCCCATTGTATCAATTCAAGAATAATTTTCATTTTATGATTATAAATAATTTTTTTAGACTTTATATCATTCTAGATATTAAAAAGATACATCCCATCCATAATAAATATGACTCGCATAAAAAATAATTTAAAGGAAAACGAATCTGTTAACACTCAAAATGACGATAATACTAAGATATTATTAACAAAGCAATGTCGAAAAATCATATATGATATCATATTAATGTATATGATTATTTTATAATTTAATAACAATTATTTCACCATTATACATGAGGTTAACCTACCATAGACCATGGAAAAGTAAAAAGTAAGGGGTTTCTTAACTCACTTTTAATTTTACGAGATTTCCATTGTTTGCCACTTATTTACTAGATGTGTCGTATTGTGTACTGCCATTTGATATATATTATCATGATTCTATTTATATTCATGTAATTTTGGGATACATTTGGTGGTTATTAACTTTTTGTCATACAACTCGACTGATTATAATGAAGTAAGGGTTTTTCATCTCACTTTTTATTCCCTTGAGATTTATGTTATATTGGCCACTATTATCTTTTGTTTGACATATGTACTGTCCATGATTGTATTCGTGGTGTAATATAATATAATTTATGATTATTTACATCTCTATTGTATGATATTTTTTTCATGGGTTGTATGTTTCATAAGTTCCCAAATTGGTAAGGGAATTTCAAATTTCGATTTCCACTCAGTGGGCTTTACGCATACTTCATTGATTATTTTACTCCAAGATTATGTGTGGAATCACTATTTATTATTTATGTAGAAATTTTCACTAAATTTTGTGTGGATATACTTTTGACACACATAATCACTCAATTGATAAATTCTCAAGTCATCTACATGAACCTGATAAGAGTAATTATAAATCAATCTCCATTTATTGAGTTAAACATCCAATTCATTAGTGTTTTTTTACAGGAATATCTTTGAATGTCCTATGATTGAATTAAAATGAATATCCAATCGTATTGAGTGTATTCATATTTATCACACATAATTATTTTGTTGATTTATCCTTAACCTAAGGATATGGTCTTTATAAGGGACTTTATCTCAATTTACATTCCATTGAGACTTCATTATTTTTATGCAGTAATTCACTTTTATATGGTGTATATACTATCCATTGACATAGTATGTCACGAAATACTTTATTATAATGATATTATAATGTTTTTATTATCTCAATTATTTGTATTCAAGAATCTCTCATTTGGTTAGGAACTCTAACAAAAATATCATTTTAAATTTTGTAAAGATTTATTATTCTAAATCTTTCTCATTAATGTCCATGTTTTAAAAATGGTTTTAAGGATTTATTTATATGGACATTATTGTTTTAAAATTAATATTCCTTTTAAAAGTTTCAAAGTGGTATGGGACACATTGATTCAAAAATCTATTTTTAAATGGATTCTTGAAAAATAGTGTGACTTTTAAATGTATTCAAGAAAAAAAGGGTATATTTCTCTCAAATAGTTTTGAAAATTATTTTTTTCTATGTCAATATGCTTCATTATTCCCGATTGAGGTTTATATATTAAAATAAAATCTTCCATATTATATTGAATGAGTTATGTTTGACTATGGATGTGTTATTTTTATACTATTCATGGTTTGTCGATTATATATTGTCATTTAGTATGCTAGTTTTAATTCGAATGTTTATGTAATGTTTAAAACTTTTCATATGAGGAATGCATTGGAATTAGTAAGTGACGAGTGGAGCCTACTATATTGGTAGGTCTCATGAGACAAACTAGTGTCTTGGCACAAGGCCTTGACAAAATCTTATTTGTAGTCTTGGCACAATGCCTTGACAATGTGGTTATGATAGTCTGGCATTATGCATTCCATCATTATGAAATTAGCTATTGATTTTTCATGTGATTATTTGACTAGTAGGATATCCATGTGAGTAAGTAAATAGAATTATTTTGATTCCATCTTTTCCATATTATACTGATGTTCAAGTTTAAAAGGCTTTTGTTTTAGTCTTATACAATGCCTTAAATGTTTATACTTATTTATGAATGTTTCCGCTATATTGTTATCCTTACTGAGCATCTGAGCTCACCCCTTTATATGTTTTATTTATCCCAGGATGCGAAGAATTATATTATGATTGACCTAAAGGGATATTCTACGGGATCTCATTTTTGTATATGGAAACAATGTTTTTGTTGTTTTCCATTTTATGATGTAATGTAATCCTTATGAATGTATCTAGTACTTAAAAGGCTACTAAAATAATCGATCTTTCGATACATGATCTTTTGTGATTATGCCAATGATATATAATAATGCACTGACTTTGTGTAAATGGGTTTAGGGCATTACAGTTGGTATTAGAGGAAGTTTAGTACAAACCTTGGAAACGAGATTTAGATAAACTCTAATTAGAGCACATATCTCTAAGATAGACTTTGAGGATTAGTATAGAAGAACTTCCTAAAATTTTGATATTGTAGAGATTTTGTGAGTTTTCCAAGAAATACATCCCTGTCTGGATACGAACATGTAGAGGTGGCTCTGGCACAGATGTACCTAGAGGTAAAACCCAAAAACACCGCTTTGAGATAGACTCGAATGAGAACTGGTTCACGACAACGGGCCCTGTTGTACTCTTGGTTATGACACTCCTGGGGGATATGCTTAAGATAATTTACATTTTCTTTACAAATTAATTTGAAGGATTCTAATATACGATGATAATAAATGACCTTGGTTAATCCTAAGTTGTCTCAAATTGAAAATATGCTATCATGATATTATCTAAATGATTTTATGACTACTGTTACTCACACAATGCTTTCTGGTTTTAGTCAATGGCTAGATTCCAAGGAAGTCATAGTAGCCTTGAGAATGATGTAAAATGTGGGAATGGTGGTGGAAATGAGAAAAAATATGGGATGTTGATAGGCGTAAAATATATCACGTTCATGTCGAATCAGTTTTCCAAAAAAATTATCAACAACATATATATTAACTAACTCCCGGACTCAACAAAGAAGAGAAAGGTGATGAATGATAAGAGCTCCAGTAGTGGAGACCTTGGTGAAAAGAGTCCTCAATTTACAACATGTAGGAAATGTGGAAGGAGACACCGAGGAAATTGTCTTAATGGTACAAATAAATGCTTTATGTGTGGGAAATAAGGACATAATGTATAGAATTTCCGAGGAAAAATGAAGAGTTCTATGGATGAAAATAAAAATGGTCCCAAGAATCCATTTACATTCATTGGTTGTAAATGTAGGGAACCTGACCATTACCTGAGTGAGTGCCATACTCTATAGGATATTATCTTAGTCAAAGAAGAATCTATTTGGAAATAAATGGTTGGAGAAACGTTTAAAAGTATTCACGCACCTTGTTGATGGGATTACATTGGAATAATTATATTTTGTATTTGTAACCTACGAGTTTGTCATGTGAAAATGATATTTGAGGAAGAATTATCTTTTCTCTTGTGGATACAGTTATAAATAAACATTTGGTTTTATATGATCATTGGGTTTGAGGCAATTACAAGTTATTATATATAGGGATGAAAATGCAAGGTATGAGATAACATTTATGGTTAAATTACGTTATGGTGATTTTGAGGAATTTATCTCATTTTGGTAATGTTATAAAATATAGTTTTTGAAAAAGGAAAACATTCAGACCGTGTGAAAACTTGTCATGTCGGACAAAGTTGTGGGAATCAAACTCACAACTAGAGTGTGATTGGGATTTATCGCCTACCACTGGACTACGTGAAGTCCCTAGTTAGTGTGACTAATTATTTTTAGTTAAATAATTTTATTGATCAATAATAAGTTGATTTGGGATCTTATGTCTTATCAAATGAATACCCTTAGTATTGGAAAATGATTTGGTGATTAAGTGATAAATATTATTTTGGAAGACGTTCGCCCTATTGGGAATACTATATGCCTATGGAAAATAGAATACTAAGAGATTTAATTTTAGGAGTAATGGTTTATTTTTATCTATGTTTTTATTGTGGATTTATAGTGATTAGGGTTATTTATGGAAATGATTAACCTATAATAGAGAATATGTGATTAGGTTAATTACTTTTAAGTATGTTACATTAAGAGTAGTTGATGTCATTTAGAGATACAATTTAACGTGGATGACTTCATAACCAAATTCTTCTATGTTTTCAGTTTCAAGATTAGTTTGGATTATATTGAAGGATTTTAAGGAAAATTGTTTATTTAATGCTATTTATTTAACGTTGGGTGTATTGTTGGTTTAATTTTTGAAATTATGATTTGTGTTTCTTTCTCTAAAAGAATATATATTTGGGGGATCATCTAATCTTGTACTAACTTTTTTGGTTTTGATTAATCTCTAAACACAAGGTAAATATATATTTTATCATTTTTGGATCATGTGATTCTCTAGAAGTTGATTCTAGGTCTTCCGGTGTGACCAAGTCATCTTGAATACTCATCGTTTGAAAGAAAATGAGTTAGTGGTAGAAATTTATTATGGAATGAAACTCTACATAAAAAGTCAGTATATCTCTTTAAGTTCTTAGTGAATCTCATAAATAAATTATTCATCTTTATGAAATGTAACTTAAAAATAAATGTTGTTCGTTTACTTTTCCTACTGGGAAACTAATGACAGTTTGTCCCATCACAACTTTGTGGTTTTCTTGTTGTTAACTTTCTCCTAATCATGTTTTCTATCCCTCTACATTAGAACATGACACTTAGTTTATCTTCCATATCCATGTTTTCCTACATGGAATCGTAGTATGGGTTATCTCGGGTGACCTTTATACTTCTCTTTCTTTCTTTTAAAGTGATAGTTTTATTGACTCTTTTTCCGATGTGGGACTTTCAATTATGTTCCCAAGCCCAATTTTAAAAAATGCGATGACACAATTTCCAAAAGGGGGGAAGAATGTACCACCCAAAGATTCCTTCATACATTTCCGTTTGAATAATTTTATAGCTTGCATTGTACGCAATTTTGAGATTCTAACACCTCGTGACCAATCAAATTAGACGTTATGAATAGTAATACTCACTTTTTGAAATTTTATAAATTTTATCTTTCATCATGGACTTCATTTTTTGATTTTGAATATCGAAATTAGCTTAGGGTGAATTTTTGGTATTTTTCTGAAGACATTCAATTTTTGATGAATAGTGAAAACACTAGGTCATAGTTTAAA
Organism: Viscum album; assembly: GCA_963277665.1. Classification (NCBI taxonomy): domain Eukaryota; kingdom Viridiplantae; phylum Streptophyta; class Magnoliopsida; order Santalales; family Viscaceae; genus Viscum; species Viscum album. The sequence goes on from OY728156.1 coordinate 1,332,203,151, forward strand.
ACCGAATTTTTATTTAAATAATTATTTATTTTATTTAAATTTATTTTTGGTCAAAATAGATACATAATACCTATATAAGTTAAATTTAATTCATTGGAGGCTATTTATAATAATTTTAGATATATAAATATTTTATTGAACTTTTTAACCTTCTTTTACCCACCTCTTAGGAGCATTCACAAATTTGAATAAAACTTAATTTTACCGCTTCTGTGAATTGAATATAAAAAATAAGAGAGAAATGGATGGTATTATTAAGTAAAATGTTGTTCAATATGATAAAAATAATTATTGGTGAATAGTAACTTTTGACTTTTATTTACCACGGTCAAAAGTAAATAGGGTAATTAAGCGTAAAAATGTTATTATTATTACCCTAACACAAGTCCTAATTCTATTGGATAAGTGTAATTCGACCAAAAACAACCTTAGGAATAAAATATGATCCTTTAGGCCCACATGGATTAGATTAGGTCATTTATTACTATTTAATTCAAAGAAGAGTTAAAAGAGTTAAAATCAATGTTTAATATCTAAAACATTTTTAATATAGGGTTACGCATAAGATAAATTCACTATAAATATTCATTAGAAATATAAAAATATTTACTAAATTATGGTATTTTATTTATATTTTTTAAACATTAAATATTTTAATTTATTTTTGACACAATGATGATGCAGTAATTACCTAATTAATGAAATATTGAAATAATTGATATTATAAATATCTAATTAAATGTAATTTGAGACTTTTTATGAATTACACTAATTTTATAGGTTAATATGTCATATTAGGGATGGTTAGATGAATTTTATTCGAAGTAATAATGCTGTTAGGAATTTAGCAAAAACAAAATACCAAATAGTGTCAAAATTGACATAAAAGAGTTTTAAAAACAAATATTATATTATTAATTGATATTATATTCCTAAAAATCTACTATTCATAAAAATAACTTATACAATTATAGGTGTATCATTAATTAACCACTTATGGTTCTCTTTGAAGTATATGGTATGTTTATTAACTATATAATATATAAATACAAAGAGACATCGTAAATGTCAAACTATTTAACTAAGAGTTAAATCTAAAAGATAATGTTAATATAGTAACTAAAACCTGTCTAAACCCTATTGGTTGAGTGGTTTTCGACCCATACCCACCTTATCCTTTAAATAATACATTTTTTACCCATTAGAAACTGAAAATTATTTTATTATAAAATAATATTTCTACCTTTTCTTAATGTGCCCCTCACCCCTCTTATAAAAGGGAACTCCCCGTTCTCTAAAATTCAGACCTTCATAGCGATTTGGCTCGGGAAAACCTTAAAAAATACCCTATCAATTGTCCTCCATTCATCCTATAGGACTTTCATTAGTTATAAATCTAACCTAAGGATCCCTTTTGATCAAATCAAAAGGAAAAACCCAAAGAAGAGGTAAATATTTCATCACCTCTTTCAAGTTCCTTTCTTCTTCCACTTCCTCTTTCTTTGTTATTTCCATTCTAAAATTATAAATCTAGTATATTATATATACTGTGATGTTATTATAAATATGGTACCACCATATTTATTATTCTATCCATCCTTTGAATGACATGTCACCATACATGTATACGTATGGCTTACCGTCTCCATGTTGTGGTGTAATTGTTATTCAATACATTATTATTTTGATGGTTATAATAATGATGTGTAATTGATGTAAATAATAAATATAAAATTATTATTATTATTTATATATTATATACCATCCAATTATATATTATTTTAATATCAAAAGAATGATATTGTCCCTCGTCCGTACGTATGGATTACGGTCTCCACGAACGCGATGAGATTCATTTCCCTTCGTATCAATTCAAGAATAATTTTCATATGATGAGTAAAAATAATGTTTTGAGACTTGATATAATTTTTCATATGAATAAGATACATCCCATCCATAACAAATATGACTCACATAACAAAGAATATAAATGAAAACGAATCTGTTAACACCTGAAACGGCGATAATACTAAGTTATTATTAACAAAGAAATGTTAAAAGATCACATATGATATCATATTAATGTATATGATTCTTATATAATCTAATAAATATTATTTCACCATTATATAGGAGGTTAACCTAACCTCCACCCAGGAAAAGTAAAAAGCAAGGGGTTTCTTATCTCACTTTTAATTCTGTGAGATTTCCATTGTTCAACACTTATTTATTTGATGTGGTGTATTGTATAATGCCATTTGATATATATTATCATGATTCTCTTTATATTCGTAGTATTCTCGGATCCATTTTGTGGTTATTAACTTTTTTTCATACTACTCGATTGATTACAACGAAGTAAGGGTTTTTCATCTCACTTTTTATTCCCATGAGATTCATGCTATATTGGCCACTATTTTCTTTTGTGTGGTGTATGTACTGTCTATGATTTTATTCTTGGTTTAATATATTTTAATTTTTGAGTATTTACATCTCTATTGTATGATCCTTATTTCATGGGTTTTATGTTTAATAAGTTACCAAATCGGTAAGGGAATTTCAAATTTCAATTTCCACTCAGAGGGCTTTACGCATACTTCATTGGTTATTTTACTCCCAGATAATTTGTGTAATCACTATTTATTATTTATGTAGAAAGTTCCACTACCCTTTGTGTGGATATAATTTTGACACACATAATAACTCCATTGATAAATTGTCAATTCATCGACATGAATTTGATAACAGTAATTTTTTCTCAATCTCCATTTATTGAGTTAAACATCCAATTAATTGGTGTTGTTTTTACAAGAATATGTGTGAGTGTCTTCTGATTTATTTACACCGAATATCCAATCATATTGAGTTTATTTATATTTGTCACACATAATTATGTCATTGATTTATCCTTAACCTAAGGATATTGTCTTTATAAGGGACTTTATCTCAATTTACATTCCATTGAGACTTCTTTGTTGTTATGCACCAATTCGCTTTTATATGGTGTATATAATATACATTGACATAGTATATCATGAAATCCTTTTTTATAATGATATTATAAAGTGTTTATTATCTCAATTATTTTTATTCAAGAATCTCTCATTTTGTTAGGAACTCTTTCTAAAATATCATTTTAATTTTGTAAAGATTTATTATTCTAAATCTTTCTAATTAATGTTCATGTTTTAAAAATGGTTTTAAGGATTTATTTATTTTAAAAATAAAGATTTAAAATTAAAATTCATTTTAAAAATTTCAAAGTGGAATGGGACAATTTGATTCAAAAATCTATTTTTAAACAGCTTCTTGACAAATAGTGTGACTTTTAAAAAATTTCAGGAAAAGGGGGATATTTATCTCAAATAGTTTTGATAATTATTTTCATCTATGTCAGTATCCTTATTTATTCTCAATTGAGGTTAATCTGTTACAATACAATCTTCCATATTGTATTTAATGATTTATGTTTGACTGTTGATGTGCTATTTTTATACTATTCATGGTTTGTCGATTACGTATTGACATTTTGTATGCTTGTTTTAATACGAATGTTTATGTTATGTTTCTAACTTTTCATATGAGGAATTAATTGGACTTAGCTAGTGACTGGTGGAGCCCGCTACAACTCCTCGATGAATCAGTATGTCTCATGAGACAATCTAGTGTCTTGGCACAAGGCCTTGACAAATTATTATTTGTAGTCTTGGCACAAGGCCTTGACTATGTGGTTATGAATGTCTGGTATTATGCATTCCACCATAATGAAAGTGGCTATTGATATTGCATGTGATTATTCAACAAGTTGAATATCCATGTGAGTATGTAAATAACATTATTTTGATTTTATCTTTGCCATATTATGCTAATGTTCAGGTTTAAAAGGCTTTTGTTTTAGTCTTATATATGTCCTTAAATATTCATGTTTATTTACGAATGTTTCCGTTATAATGTTATCCTTACTAAACATCTGAGCTCACCCCTTTATATTTTTTATTTTTAGCAGGATGTGAAGAAGTATATTATGACTGGCCTGCAGGGATAGTCTATGGGATCTCAGTGTTGTCTATGGAAACAATATTGCTGTAGTTTTCCATTTTATGATGTAATGTAAACGTTATGAATGTATATAGTACTTCAAAGGCTACTAAAAATCGATCATTCGTGACGTGATATTTTGTGATCATGACAATGATACGTAATAAAGCACCGACTCTAGGTAACTAGGTTTAGGTAATTACAAGCGGGATATAAAAATTCAGTTTGGATAAATTTTTGATACTTTTCAAATAACTTTTATTTGTTGATGAATAATAGAAAAAAATAAATTTTAATTGAAAACAAATCTTTTAATAGAAATAACTTATAGTGTTTGATTATGAATTTTAACAGTTTCGAAGTATAATTAGATTATATTTTTATTATATAATACAATTTATGTCATTATAAGTAATTTCACATTTAAATATGACATAAACACATGTCAATCTTTTGATAGTTTTTATTTTTTGAAAACGGACTTTTTGGTTTTAACAACGGTAATTAATTTTAATTTAATTAGTTCAAATTATTTGTTTTCAATTTTGTAAAATAGAATTCATTTTTTAATTCATAATATCAAAATTATCTTAGCGAGAAATTTTGGTATTTTTTTTGAAAATGTTCAATTTTTTGATGAATAGTGAAAACACTACGTTATTGTTTAAAACCGGCTTTTTATTTAAATGGTTATTTATTTTATTTAAATTTATTTTATGTCAAAATATATATATAATAACAATATATGTTCAATGTAATTCATTGGAGTCATTTTATAATAAAATTAGATGTATACAATTTTATTAATCTTTTTAACGTCTTTTACCCATCTTCTAGGCTCATTTGCAAATTTGCATAAAATATATTTATATCGCTTATGTGAATTGAATTTCAGATATCTTAGATACAAGGTTGACATCAGTTTGTAAAATTTGATTCAATTAGATGAAAATAATTTTTGAAGAATAGTAACTTTTGAATTTTATTTACCACAGTAAAAAGTTAATAGGGTAATTAAAGATAAAAATGATGTTATAATTACCCCAACACATGTCCTAATTCTATTGGATAATTTTTTGTAGAAAAAAATAAACCTTTGTACTAAAATTTTATCCTTTTTGACCCACTTGGGTTAGATTAAAAATTTATTATTATTTTAAATAATGATGAGTTAAAAGTGTAAAATTCAAATATTAATAACTAAAATATTTTTAATATAGAGATATACATAAGATAAATTATACTATAAATATTAATTAGAAAAATAAATATATTTATTATATCATGGTATTTTATTTATAATTTTCAGGTATTAAATAATTAAATTTATTTATGACACAATAATGATGCTGTAATTACCTTATTAATGAAATAATCAAATAAATGTTATTAAAAAGATTAAAATAAATATAATTTCAAAGTTTTTATGACATCCACAAATTTTAGAGGTGAATATGACATGTTATGGTTGATTTAATTTATTTATTTCTAAGTAATCGGGTTTTATGATTTTCACAAAAACCAAATACTAAATAGTTACAAAATTGACATAAATGAGTTTAAAATAAATACTATTTTATTAAATTATATAATAGTCCTAAAAATCTAAGCATCAACCAAAGAACTTATATAATTATATTTATTTCATTAATGACCCAATTGGGGTTCTCTTGGCTTTTTATTGTTTGTTTATTAACCATGTATTATAATAATACAAGAATACATGATAACAGTTAAATTATTTAAATAGGGTTAAATCTAAAAGAAAGGTTAATAAGGTGGCCTAAACCTGTCTAAAACCTATTGGTTGAGAGTCGTTAGACCCATAACCACATTCTCCTCGAAATAAAACCTTTTTGATCCATTAGAAACCGAAAATTATTTTATTATAAAATAATATTTCAATCTTTTCTTAAAGTTACCCTCACCTCTCTTATAAAAGGGTACTTACCCTTCTCTTACTTTCACACCTCGAAAGCCATTTGGCTGGACCAAAACCTAATAAAATAACCACAAAGATACCCACATTTCATCCTAGAGGCCTTACTTTGATCAGAAAGCCAACCTATTGAGCCCTTTTGATCAAATCAAAGGAAGCACCCAAATAAGAGGTCATTATTGCATCACCTCTTTCAATGTTCTATTCTTCTTCCACTCCATCATTCTTTGTAGAATCCATAACAAAATAACACATATAGTAGGATCTAAATCCTCTGATGTTATTTTAAATATGGTATAACCATATTCATTATTCTATCCACCATATGAATGATAAAGTCACCATGCGTACGTATGAACGGCTTATCGTCTCCACGTCGTGGTGTAATTTGTCAGTCAACACTATGTTATTTGGATGGATATAATGATAAGTAATATGTATATATATAATGAAAATTAAATGATAATGTTTCTGTATAAATAATATACCATCCAATTTTATACCTTTTAATCATTAGGTAAATGATATCGTCGCTCGTGTGTATGTACGTCTTACCATCTCCACTACACAATAAGATTCATTACCGTGTTCACAATTAAACGATGATTAAAAAAAATAAATATTATAAAAAAGTATGTAATATATGACATAATAATTCTACTGGATATATATATATATATATATGTATTTATTAACATACATATATCTTATTAACTTACTTCCATTCAATACAATACTAAAACAGAAACAACATTTATGCGTACGTACGACCTACAATCTCCATAAACTGTGTTTTCCATTTCATATATCTATCTATTATACATATTTATATTCTAAATATATAAGATATATAAATCATGTTTTATATTATGAATTATTATAATCATGATCTAAGTGACATGATCAAGAATGACAAGTTAAAAGACGTACGACAATAAAAGTGATTATTACCTGAAATGATAATTTAACATGGAAATTATTATTAAATGGGTAGTATAAAATCATAAATAAATAATTTTTGATATCATAAATATCAATATGGTTCTGTTAAAATTTAATAACATACTATGGTCATCATACAAGAGTTTAAATGTACCCATGACTAATGGAAATTACAAGGTAAGGGTTATTTCATCAATCTCATTGGTATACAAGATTTTTAATGTGTATGAATTTACTAGGAAATATTTATCATCGATAACCATATTTCATAAAACAGTTTTCAAATATAATATTTTAATGTTTTATGGGAGGGTCTATTTACCTAGATCATCATTTTAAATGGTTTAAATATATATCTTTCTAAAACTTATTAATTAATGTCCATGTTTTCAAAATGATTTTAAGGGTTTATTTATACAGAGGTGAATGTTTTGATATGATAATGATTTTCAAAAGTTTCAAAGTGGTATGGGACACTTTGATTCAAAAATATCTTTTAAATTTCATCCTTTATATATTGTGTGCCTTTTAAATGATTTCATGAAAAAGGGTTATTTAACTCAAAGAGTTTTACTGATCATTTTCAACTATATCATAATCTTTTACTAGATATTATTATAGATTGAGTTTGAGTTATTACAATACAATATTACATATTGTATTGAATGATTTATTATATGTTTTACTAAGTATGTGCTATTTTTAAACCAATCATGGTTTATGGCTAAATTATTGACATTACGTATGCTAGTTTTAATACTAATGTTTATGTTAGGTTTCAACAATTTCATATGAGGAATGCAGTGGACATAGTATGTGATGGGTGTAGCCTGATGCAGCTCCTTGATGTATCATTAGGTCTCATGAGAAAAACTAGTATCTTGGCACAAAGCCTTGAAAAAAAATATTTTTAGTCATGGCACATGGCCTTGACTATGTGGAAATGATGTCCAACGTTAGATATTCCCTCATTATGAAATTTATTATTTCATGTGATTATTCGACTAGTAGAATATCTATGTGCACATTTATTTAGTAGTGTTTTATTTAGTTTCTCCTTATTAGGTTTATGTTTATGTTTAAAATTCTGTTTTTATTACACATATTCCCTTAAAAGTTTACACCTTCCGCTAAATTATTTACCCTTACTGAGCATCTGAGCTCACTCTTTTCTTATATTTTGTTTTCCCAAGATTCCAAGAAGTGTATTATGTTTGATATGTAGGGTTAATCTAGGGTAATAATATATTTCTGAAAGGATTATTTATTTTTTTGTTTCATGTTTCAATGTGTAATGTAACATTCATTTATATAATCTATTTTCTAAGACTACTATACTGATCGGTCCTTAAGGACTTGATTTCTTATAATCATGCCAATATATTAAAATAATGCATCGTCTCTAGGATTTTGGGGTCAGGGTATTACAGTTTGTATCAGAGGAAGTTTAGTACAAACCATTAAAACAAGATTTAGATGAACTCTAATTAGAGAACATTACCCTAAGATAAACATTGAGTAATTGTATAGAAGAATTTCCTAGAATTTTGGTAATTTATAGATTTTGTGTATTTTCCATGAAATACATCCCTATCTGGATACGAGAAGGTAGAGGAGGCTCTGGGACTGATGTACATAGGAGTAAAAAATCCGACAAGGAGTTTCGGGCTAGACCTAGGGTATCTTGGTACACGACAACAAGCCTTTCTGCACTCTTGGTTATGACAATATTGGGGGATATTCTTAGGATAATTCACATTTTCATTACAAGCCATTATAAAGGATTAAGGAGTAAATACTTCCTCAAAGAAAACATTTTTTTATTATTAAAGACTATATTCATAATCTTTTCAATTGAAATTAGTTATTTTAAGAGTTTGGAATTATGCATTGCGATTAAAATACTAACATAGTGTATGCCATTGTTTAGAAATGGTTCCCAGTAGAAGGAATGGGAACTCCAAAAATACACATGATCCAAAGAGTAAGAAGGATCATATCATTCATGGTATTATGCCAATATTTAAGAGGGAAATGGTCCCCCATGTATTCTCGTCATATGAAGAAACAGTATCGTGTGTTAATAAGATAATTAAATCATTCCTTTAGTCCTATGGCTTTAAAGGGAAGCAAGAAAATAAAAGGATGGTAGAGAGAAAGATGGATAAAAGGAAAATGGGAAAGATGGATTTTCCCATATGTGAAAACTATGGAAAGAATCACCTTGGTAAATGCTTGAAGGGAACAAGAGTTTGTTATATTGTGGAGAAAAAGGACACCAAGTACATGATTTTAAGGGTGAGAAAAAGGTTTCAAATGTACAATTTTTCAAATACAAGGAGTTGGGACACTACGCGAATCAATGTCCAAATCATCAGAGTATGCCCCAAATGATGCTATTGGATAATAATCAAGTTATTATACTAAAAAATTCAAAGAATAATGACTTGTGTTTATATGTTAGTATTAAATAATTATTTCATTTATGTATTGTATCAACAATATACTCGTTATATGAATTATAGAAATAAATAAGGATTGTACTACCGTACTATTTACATGAGGATTTAAAATAATAAGGTTCTAAGAAAAGTGACACAACAGCAAGTTAAATTTTTTGGAAAATATATGGTTGAAGGAAAGATAAACCTTAATATGGTCATGATACTGGGGTAGTGATTTGGGAATAAGAGATTTATTATTTGGATAAATAGTATTGGATATTCTTAACTACCTTAGAACTTATTAATGTTTTGTTTATTCCATCATTGTTGGAGTATTCAAAATTTTTTGACATAAGGAATATATCTTTTATTCTATAAGGAATAATGGAGAATTAATGTAATAAATGATTTTTTATGGTAATTCAGGGTGTTACTGTGTTTTTAAAGGAAACATGATGAAAGAATTCACATGTTATTACTTAGAAAAATGATCTTCATTATGATTACCTTCCTTATAAATTTTGGACTATGAGTTCGGAAAGAATTATTTTGGATAAGTATAAAAGTTGTAATGGATTATGTTTTACAATGGATACTATTATTAAGATTAAATCATTTCTTTAGAGTGTTTTTGAACTGTTATAAGAAGGAAAACTCGGAGGTCGGGCGATAACTCGTCGCGTCCGGTAAGGCCGTGAGACTTGAACTTGCAACCGAAGGGCGATAATGTTGCAGCACCTACCACTGGCCTACGAGATGTCCTGGTTTGAATAATGTTGTTTTTTAAATAGTCTATCAAATGAATTATAAATTCATTATTTTTGGAACCCTATATGATTAGAATATATATTATATTTATTAATTCTATTATCTTTTGGAGTAAAAGATGAATTTGTGGTTGGAATTAGTTGAAAGATGAAACTATACTTGTCATGTAAAATTTTCCCACTTATTCAATGAATAAATTAATTTTTAAACTTTTGTGAAGGGATCCTAAAACAAAAAATTTGTTATCCTAATACCTTATGTTTTGTTGAACCGATGACATTTTAAATCATCATATATTGATGGATTTGAGGCCCAAAATTTTACAGTTGTTTTGGATTGATGAACTCAATCACTCCTTATAAATATTTATATTTTCCCTCCAATTATGTGTCTCTAATTTACACCAATGTTCTCTTAACCGAGATCATAATTTGGTGATGACTTTTTCATTTCCCTTTCCCTCTTATTAAGAATGAATTTTATTAACACAATTGCTGATATTGGTTTTCCAAAAAGGTATTTTTCTATTTTAAACATTTTATTTTTGAGGAAAATTTTCAAAATGAGAGGATGCAATTTATTTAAGTATGAGAGAATGTAACACCCCATGATTTCAAAATACGTTATCTTTTCAAAGTAATTCAATAATTTGTGTTACATGCAACACCGAGTACGAGCACACCATGACTTACCAAACATGCCATTCAAAAAGAAGTTATGAATAATATTAACAGAATTTCGACTTTTATATACTCTAAATAATTTTAGAATCCATTTTATGTGTTTATTAGACATAATATAAGAACAAATTCATTTTTTCAAATAAAAGATGTATTTTTCAAAAAACGAAATTTTACCACCTTTTAATGGAGAACCGTTTTTAAATCCAATATTTGAAACTTTTATATATTAAATTTAATGATATTAAATATTTCTTTAGAATAAGGACATAAAATTTTAGTTTGGATAAATTTTTGGTACTTTTTTGATTACTTTTATATTTTGATGAATAATGGAAAATACTAAATTTTAATTGAAAACAACATTCTTAATTGAAATATTTTATAGAGTTAGATTATGAATTTGAATGGTTTTGAAGTATAATTAGATTATATTTTTAACATTTAATAAAATTTATGTCATTATAAGTAATTTCACAATTAAATTTTACATAAACACATGTAAATCTTTTGATAGTTTTTACTTTTTTAAAACCGCCTTTTTGGTTTTGACAATGGGATGAAATTTAAAATTAATTAGGTCAAAATATATTTTTTTAATTTTTTAAAATAGAATTCAATTTTTAATTTTGAATATCAAAATTATCTCAGAGTGAATTTTTGGAATTTTTCAGAAAATGTTCAATTGGTGATGAATAGTAAAAAACATTGTGTTACTGTTTAAAACAGAATTTTTTGTTTAAATAATTATTTATTATTTTTAAATTTATTTTAAGTAAAAAATAGATATATAATACCTATATATGTTCAATTTAATTCATTGGAGTAATTTTATAATAAAAATAGATGTATTAGATTTTATTGAACTTTTTAACATCTTTTACCCAACTCCTAGGCACCTTTGCAAATTTGTATAAAACATATTTTTACCACTTCTATGAATTGAATTTCAAAAATCTGAGAAACACGATTGACATCAGTAAGTAAAATGTGGTTCAACAAGATGAAAATAATTTTTTATGAATAGTAACTTTTGAATTTTATTTACCACGGTTAAAAGAAAATATGATAAATAAATGTAAAAATGATGTTATAATTACCCTAACACATGTTAGAATTATATTGGATAAGATTTTTTTATACCAAAATAGGCCTTAATAATAAAATATGATCTCTTTTGACCCACTTGAATTATATTAGGACATTTATTATAATTTTATTTAAATAAGAGTTAAAAGTGTAAAATTCAAATATTAATAATTAAAACATTTATAATATAGGGTTACACATACGATAAATTCTAATATAAATATTAATTATAAATATAAAATATTTCCTACATCATGGTATTTTTTTATTATTTTTATACATTAAAAAATTAAATTTACTTATGACACAATGATGATGCATTAATTACCGTAGTAATGAAAGAATTAAATAAATGGTATTATAAATATTAAAATAAATAAAATTTAAAAGTTTTTATAACATCCAAGAATTTTCTAGGCTAATATGACATGTTGGGGTTGATTCAGTGTATTCCGTTTGAAGTAATCAAGTTTTGATGACTTTCACAAAAACCAAATACAAAATAGTGTCGAAATTGGAATAAATGTGTTTTTTATACAAATACTATTTCATTAAATTATATAATAGTCCTAAAAAATCTAAGGATTATCCAAAGAAATTATATAACAGTAGGTTTCTCATTAATGATCCATTTGGAGTTCTCTTGGAATTTTATAGTAAGTTTATTAACCATTTATTATATTAATACAAGAATACGTGATAAAAGTTATACTATTTAACTAAGGGTTAAATTTAAAAGATAAGGTTAATAATGTGCCATAAACTTGTCTAAAACTTATTGGTTGAGAGGTTTTCAAACAATACCCAATATATAATCAAAACCAAACTTTTTTGAGACATTAGAAACCAAAAATTATTTTATTGAAAAATAATATTTCAAGCTTTTCCTATTGTGACTCTCATCTCTCTTATAAAAGGGTACTTCCCCTTCTCTTAATTTCACACCACCAAATCCATTTGGTCCAGCCAACCCCAGCTATAATATCCTCTAAACTACCCTCACGTAAACCTATATGCCTTACTTTGATTAGAAATCCATCATAAGTAGCCCTTTTTATCAAATCAAAAGGAAGCACATAAAGAAGAGGCAATTATTTTACCACCTCTTTCAATGTTCTTTTTTTACCACTCCCTCTTTCTTAGTGGAATCCATACCAAAATAATATCTCCAATAAAATCTAAATACTGTTATGTTATTATAAATTTGTTAAAATCATTTTCATCATTTTATCCATCTTATGAATGATAATGTCACCATGTGTGCGTACGTACGACTTACCATCTCCACATCGTGGTGTAATTTGTCATTCCACACTATGTTATTTGGATGAAAATAATGTAGAGTAATATTTATATAAATAATTAAAATAACATTACAATGTTTCTATATAATTAATATACCATCCAATTCCACACATTTTAATCATTTAGAAAATGATATCGTCACTCGTGTGTTTGTACGACTTATTGTCTCCACGACGCGATGAGATTAATTTCAAAATTCACCATTCTACAATGATGATAAAAATATATATTATTCATAAGTATGTAATATATGACATAATAATTCTACTGGATATATATATATATATGTACTTACATATATCTTATTCACTTACTTCTGTTCAATATGATATAAAAACAGAAACAACATTTATGCATACATACGACATACTGTCTCCATAAATGGTGTTTTAAATTTCATATATCAATATATTATACACATTTATATTCAAAATATATTATATATATAAATCATGTTTTATATTTTGGATGTATTTTAATCATGATCTAAGTGATACGATCAAGAATAATAAGTTAAAACACCTACGATAAATAAAGCGATTATTACCCAAAATGTTAATTTAAAGTAGAAATTATTTTGAAATGGGTAGTATAAAGCCATAAAAGTCAGGTATGATATTGTAAATATTAATATGGATCTATTATAATTTAATAACATACTATGGTCATCATACATGAGGTTCAACATACCCATGACTAAAGGAAAGTACATGGTAAGTGTTATTTCCTCAATCCCATTATTATAAGAGACTGTTTATGTGTAAGTATTTACTAGAAAATATTTATCATCGATACCCATATTTCCTAAAAATGTTTTCAAAAGGAATCTTTTAATGTTTTATGGGTGGATCTATTTTACTATATCATCATTTTAAATGTTTTAATGATTTATCTTTCAAAATATTATTAATTAATGTCTATGTTCTTAAAATGAATTTAAGGATTTGTCTATATAGACTAGAATTTTTGGAAATGATAATTATTTTCCAAAGTTAAAAAAGTGGTATGGGACACTTTGATTTAAAAATATATTATTTAATTTCATCCTTTATAAATTGTGTGACATTTAAAAGATTTATAAAGGAGAACTTGACTCAAAGAGTTTTACTGATAATTTTCAACTACATCATCATCTTTTACAGCATATTATTCTTGGTTGAGGTTAATTTATTGTAATAGAATATTAAATATTTTATTTAATGAGTGAAGATATGTTTTACTGTGGATGTGCTATTTTTATACTATTCAAGGTTTATGGATAAAGTATTGGAATTTTGTACGCTAGTTTTAATAAAAATGTTTATGTTATGTTTCAACAATTTCATATGAGGAATATAGTGGACTTCGTAAGTGATGGGGGAGCTTGATATAACTCCATGATGCATCGATAGGTCTCATGATACTGACTAGTGTCTTGGCACATGGCCTTGAAAAAAAATTATTTCTAAACTTGGCACGAGGACTTGACTATGTGGTAATGATGTCCAACGTTAGGCATTCTCTCATTATGAAGTTAATTATTAAATGTGATTATTTGACTAGTAAAATATCCATGTAAATGTTCATATGGTAATTTTTGATTTATTTTCTCCATATTATGTTCATTTTTATGTTTAAAAAGTTTTTTTTATTACACATCTTGACTTAAAATTGTATACCTTCTGCTAAATTATTTACCCACACTAAACATCTGAGCTCAACTTTTTCTTGTGTATTGTTTTCCCAGGATTCCAAGATGTGTATTATGTTTGATATACAGGGTTATGCTAGTGGAATAATGGAATTATCAAAGAATAATTTATGTTTTATTTTAGGTTTGAATGTGTAATGTAACATTCATGTATGCAATCTATTTTCCAAAACTACTAAACTGACCCGTCCTTCGGGTCTTGATTCCTCCTAATCATGATAATGTACTAAAATAATGCACCAGCCTTGGGATTCTGGGGTCAGATCATTATAAAGGAGGTAGCGGCGCACCATCAAGCGCCGCTAGACAAGGGGGTTCATGACATGTAGTCGCGGCGGGTAGCGACGACCAACACCAGCCGACCGCAAAGGAAGGAAGAGTGGCATGCCATCAAGCGCTGTTGGAGGAAATCGTGACTCAAGGTCGCAGCATGTGGAGAGTGGTGTGGCCCTCACACGGTTCCAGATCTGGGGACCACTGCTCGGCCAAAACGGACGACCGTTACATGGTGGGGCAGCGCCCCACTAGCTGGTCGAAATGGCCCCGCACCCATGGGGCCTGCTAGAGAAATTGGTCCGCCTTCTGGCGGGCCAGGATGAATACAGGTCAGCTGAGCAGGCCGGACCCACCTAGCGGACCGGAACCACCCAGGGTGACGGACCCATGGTCCAGTGGGACAATGCGGATGGGCTGAGCCCCATCCTACGGGCTGGGCCAACTACAGCCTGGACCCGAGAAACGAACTGGGCTGACCCTTTGTGGGCTGGACCCGAGCGGGGTCAGGTGGACCCCAGGACCCGTTGCGTTGGGCATGTCTGACCAAGATGGATTAGTCCTAGACCCAACTAGTGGCCAGATAAAAAAAGGCCCATAACAGAAAAACCAGGTGTCTGTTTGACACACGTCAGTCATGTTGTGATCCTTTTTTGGAAGCGGTCCCTTTGGTATATTTCGGCGGGCCTGACCGAGCCAGTCTGGTCCAACGTGCAATCACCCACGTTTCTCAGAAAGGGGTGTAACCAACCGACCATGCATCAGGTTGAAAAATCATATGTGGTATTCGAACCCTTAGGATGAGGCGGTCCTTTTTGTATTATCCACTTGAGTTTTGGAGAAATTTGGAGTGTGTCCAGGTTGGATCGAACCTGAATCCAACTGGGCCCTCAGAACAAAAATGCTTATAAGTCATAGACCGAGCGTCCGATTGACATGTTATTTGTCGCGATGGAACCCGTACGACATGGCGGTCTTATTGGATTCATCTTTATGGAGATTCGTGGTTGATGAGGTAAGAATGAAGGCTAGTGGAGTGGTTACCCAAAATTCAAGCATACATTGAGCGAGAATCTAGTGGCTGGCAGTGAGGTGGATGTTGGAGACAGATCAGATGAAGGTTAGTACTGAGCGATCTTGTGTGGGTTAGCACCGATCCAGTGTGTGTCAGATCCTGTGTGGGTCAGCGCTTTGTGATCCTGTGTGGGTCAGTGCATAGTGATACTATGTGGGTCAGATCATGTGTGGGTCAGTGCTCAGTGATCCTGTGTGGGTCTGGGCATACCGATAATGTGTGAGTCAGATCCTTTGTGGGTCATTGTGAGGGTTAGCACCTATCGACTCCGGGTTGGTCGAATCCTATGTGGATCATTAAGGGGGTTATTACCTATCGATCTTGTGTGGGTCAAACTCTGTATGGTCAGTAACAGTTCCTCTTGACTAAATAATATGATCTAGTTTTGCGACTAATCATATGTACTTATATACATCACTGATACCTGGTGTGATATGAATCCTATATCTTCATGGTGATATCTTCATAGTGATACATGTGTGTTATTTTTACCTTTGTGGTGATACCTATCCGGTACATTTACATTCGTGGTGATATCTTCATGTTGATACCTGTGTGAAACTTTTACTTTCATGGTGATATCTTCATGGTGTTACATGCGTGGTACCTTTAGCTTTGTGGTGTTATCATAGAGGTGTTACCTGTGTGGTACTTTTATCTTCGTGGGGTACCTTTGTGATATTCTTCTCTCATTTATGAGACGAGAATATCATGATAACATAGGTATAAGTATGGCCATATACCTATGTAGTGTTGTTGACTACTTTGGGGTTTGTGATTGAGGTCTTTCTTTGTGGGCTTTCCTTTGTGGAACTATGGATGACTGTTGGGGGACTCAGGGCCCCTACTGTGTATTGTTATACTTACCCCTAAATGGCCTTTTCCTGCACCATGTTATGTCTTGTGTAGAAGACAGACAACGTTGATCGAGGCTGATGAAACCAGGACTGGACTTTTCTCCGAGGTGAACCATTTGGTGTGACATGACGTAGGGACTACCAATCGAGATTTGTACCCACCCTTCTGGTGATATCCATGGTGGAAAATCCTAGAGTTTTTTTTTCTATTTTTAGTTGTACTTGTACATTCCTGTTGGGCTTGTATTCCAGCCCATTTACTTTCTACACACTTTTTACTATAGTTGTTTACTTCGTGGTTGCTTCTTGTCGTGTTCTTTGATTGTGTGATTCTACATGTTTAAAGGAAATACCTTCCCATTATATAGATATTCCTTTCCGGTGATAGTTTCCATCCCTAGGCCTATGGAGGGTGGGCTTGGGGTAGTCACAACACAGGCCCCGGGGGAGGGGTCGTGAAAAAGTGGTTTCAGAGGATTCAGTTCAACTGAAGAACTGGGACTCTGATATTTTCAATGGAGCAACACTTTTATGTTTTTTGAGTTTTTTTTCTGTTCAGGGAGTCCAGTGATGGTGCAGCAGTCGATCTATCCAAACACCAGGACCCTAAATTCTGATTTCTGACTCAGTGCACGAAAACACTAATTGCATGTATTTTGGAAATGTTTTTACTTAGTTTCTTTGGAGTCAGGTTACTAAGTATAACTTAATGATCATGTCTCACCTATTCCTTCTCACGATTCCGCCGCATAGATAGCCAGCTAGGATTACTGAGAGTGTACATGATGATGTCCCACCGAGCAATGAGGCCTGAGTGCATGGACCTTTTACGGGGTTAGTACCTTCAGGTGGTCTACCAGTAACACCACTTCCTATTATGAAGCCCTTTCCACTGGCCCCAGCAGCAGACAGTACATGCCGACTGAGCAAGTTGCACGCGTTTTGATGGCAGGTCCCTCCAATATTCCGAGGTGAGGTAGATCCCCTGGCAGTTGAGGACTAGTTGGAGGCTGTGGCTCGTGTTTTCCACCATGTTGGGACACCAGAAGATCAGATGGTGATCCTAGATTCATGTCTTTATCAATGTGTGACCATGAGGATGGTCCTCATGGTGATGAGGCTTCAGAACATGGACCGTTTCCCGAGATGGTACCTTCAGGTACTGTACCATCTATATCATTGCATGTTGGTTAGATGTTACAACTGATGGTACTGGTAGAGGACACATGTAGTCTTAGTGCCTTACACATGTTTCAACATCAGATACCGCTCAGGTTCTGAGGCGACCCTGACTCGTATGTGGATAAGGACCGATATGAGGAGGTGGATGATTTTCCATCTATCTAGGGAACTATTCGATCACAGAACAGTCCTGGAAGATATCATTTTACATGGCTCAATAGGACGATGATAGGGTTTATATTACCATGATTTTTCAAAGAGGTGATTTTTCTATGGACAATCTTGAGAACCTTCCTCAGAGAAGGGGGACCCTTTCCATAAGAAGCTAAGGGGTGAGTGTTCCCAAGAGCTTCTGTAGCTTCGGCAGGACGACATGTTGGTAGCTGAGTATTTAATGAGGCGTACTGACCATCTTAGGTACTTGATGAATACAGTACGGTCAGTGCTTCAGGTCTCAGACCTCTGATCAAGGTGTGTTTAGGGACATCCGAACCAGCACCATTCCTCTATGAATTCTTAGTTATGTTAGGGTGCTAGAGATATCATTTGTGGTTGAATTTTTTTTGGCTGAGCGGATACAACCAGTGAATGTTAGTAGTGGGAAAGCAAGATATTGATGTCATTCTCAATGACCTGGACAAGTAAAACATTTCGAGAAGATGAATTAATAGGGACAAATGAATTTTCAGGGTAGAAGACATAGAAGTGGAGCTTGGAGAGAAGCATGAGGTGGTATATATTTCGACATGTTACAACCACCAACCCAATGTGGTCCGCACATGGCTCACTGAGATGGATGATAGGGGAAGGGAGTAGCTACATGCATTCAAGGAGTGTGACCGAAGGGATCCATGAATTATTCGAGATACAGTCTTTGTCTTCTACTAGTTTCCATATTAATAAAAATAGGTACCAATCATTCCATCGTTCCACGAATCTTGTTCATGACCTATAAGTTCTGGTTAAACTAATGACTTGACCCTTATTTCTGGAGACACCTTTGGAAGGAGAGTCGATAATCCCTCTTATGTAGACGGTGTTATCTTAACGTTGAGTTGAGTGTTTCAGTTGGAACCTCTTGGTGGAAGCATCGACACCTTATGACATTATTTTCGGTATGGACTAGACATCCACATTTCATACTCAGATTGACTATTTTAGGAAAAAAGTATGTAGTATATCAACAGTGTTGGAATGAGGTTTTCCTTGGTCAGTGAAAAAGGAAACCCGTGAAGTATAGGATAAACTCATGCATAGGAGGGTGTAGCTGATCACTCTTGAGTCAGCCAGCCTTACCCCTGTGGTAGAAGGAGTTGATAGTATTAAATTCCCAACAGTAGTGGTAGAGTGTGGGGACATATTTTAAAAAGTTGTTTTCAGGACTACCTCCCTGAAGGGAGAGGGACTTATGCTTTGGCTTGGTACTACCAGAGATTTTTACTTGACTTCTCCAGGGTAGCAGCACCCTTTTCAGCTTTGACGAATAAGGGGGATCCTTTCTGATGGACAGAGAAGTTTTATCAGAACTTACTGGAACTGAGATAGAGACTGACAAGTGCCCCCATCTTGAGGCTACCAGAAGAGGGCATTGGTTATGTATTCTACTATGACACATCAGAGACCAAACTAGGTTGTTTTCTGATGTAGGATTAGACAATGATCACCTACAACTTATGATAGTTGAGACAGCACAACTAGAACTACACTACCCATGACATGGAGTTAGTAGTAGTGGTCTTTTCCCTGAATATGTATTGGAACTTCACGATGGGTGAACGGTTTACTGTTTACTCTGATCACAAGAGTTTTAGGTATATCTTCTCACAGAAGGACCTGATCCTGAGATAATGATGATGACTAGTGTTCCTCCATGACTATGACTCTGAGATAGTCTATACTTCTAGGAAGGGGAACGTGGTAGCAGACACACTCACCAGGAGGTCTAGTTTACAGCTACTGAGTGAGGCGCCAGAGCAGCCAGTCACGCTATGGATATCTTTTGTGGATAGAGATGGAGTATCTTACCTCTAGTATATTACTATCACTCCCCCAATTCTTCAGCGAGTTGGGGAGGGACAACTTTGGAATGTTGACTGCGTGGCCTGATGTGCACAGATATCCTCAGGATGGTCTCCTACAAGATTTTTTGAAGGTGGGGAGCACATCATTATCTTTAGAGGATGCACCATGGTACCAGCAATTATACAAGATGAGGTGTCGTGGGAGTTCCATACATCCCTTTTAGAAGTACATTCTAAATTCGTCAAGATATACAAGGACAATCGGTGTTAGTACTGGTGGCCAAGGATGAAGAAGGCAGTGGAAGAGTTTGTATCACGATGCCTAACATGTTAGCATGTGAAGATTGCACAGAGTAGGAATGGTGGACTACCATATTGCTCTTCCCCCATAGATTCACTGATTGCATAATGTTTTTCATGAGTCATAGATGAGGTGGTACATTCCTGATCCATCATACGTTATCGATTGGGGAGAGTTGGGAATCGATGATGGGGGACTTTTACAGAGCTTCCGGAGGAGATAGAGGATCGACAGGAGTGATTCCATTGTGTATGGAAGATCCCTCTGGTGCGAGTTTTGTGCAGCATTGGAACCTCTACGATCGAAAATGGGAGCAGGAGGCTCAGATTCGTGCTCAGTACCCTCATTAGTTTGATTTTCCTTTGTTTTGGATTTCGAAGGAAAAATGAATGGAGGTAGGGAGAATGTAATGACCTAGAAATTCAATATTTTTTTTAATTATTTGTGATTAATTTTAGGCCGTAAAATCTAATAGTACGCAATTCTGAGGCATGGAGTGCCCGGAATGATCCGTCGAATTTTTATTAAGCTTTAATTAGCATATGTGAGCAGTTTTCTTGGAAAAGTGGAATAAATCTTAAACAGGCTTCCAGATCAGAAATATGAGGGCACAATTGCATTCAGGAGAGAGGGTTTACCCTAGGCGTGATTTAATTTTAGTCGGCACAGGCCTCCGGTGAAAAACCCATAAATGGCATAAACATAAATAAAATAACTAAATAAAATTATTTTATTTTTCAAATTATTATAACCCTTAAATGGTAAGTCTTATAGAAAATATGAGACCACTACTAAACTCGTGAGGGAATGCTTTCCTTGGGTTGATACTAATATTGGCTAGAGTGGGCCATCTGTGAAAGTTAGATTTTAGCTGTAATTAAAAAAATTAAGTAACAATTATTTTATTGTAATAATACCTAACATTCAAATGAAAACTCAAATAAAAAATCCAAGAGTACTGTTGGGTTTGTTGGGGAGTTTTTTCCTTAAGCAGTGCCTAACCTCAACCAACACGGGTCGAGGGTGAATGGTAATAATTTATTAAACTTTTTTTGAGGTACGTTTAGTAGATGCACTGGAGACATTTTCTAACTTTTGAACTGGTGCTTGGATTGAAAATACGAGGGCACCATTGAATCAGGAGCTCCAAGATTCGCTTAAGGGAGGATTCACTTTGACTGTAGTATATCTAGAGAAAAATTATGATTTTGGACATTTTAAAGAATAATAAAATATTTTTTTATTTTATTTTTTTCTTTTCTTTTCCTCCAACAGAAAAGCAGTAGTGTGGATCCAGTGACGATTCAAGCCATTAAATGGTTTGACCCTTCAAATCCTATCTAACAACGTCACTGGAATTTAGGAAGGTTCCTAATAAATGAACCCCCATAAATTCCATGATCGTTACTTACCCACCCCCCCCCCTCACCTATTATATGGAGCTTGGGGGATGTATTGGCACGGCTTCACCCAGCAATAAAGCTCTAGTAAAGTGTCACGACTCCTGACACTTGGAGGACGGAGCTGGTTCCAGCGGGCAGTGACGAGAAACACTGAATCACGAATCGAAGGATGACGTCCGAGTGATGATGTTGGCGGCTTGTTGCAGGGACGTCAAACACTGACACTTCCTCAAACGTAGATGCTCTCTAATGAACATGAGGTAGGGTTTATTTCTTGTTTCATTTCAAAAGTTGATAAATCTTTTTACACCTTGTTGATATCAAGAAAATATGGATGGAACGGGCCTAACAAATAAGGCTCGGACCCTCCGCCCATTTTGTTGGGATTTTGGTACATTCTTCACGAGCATTTCATTCTAGTTGGATGAAACCCAGGATGGAGGCAGCTGGCAACGACTGGGCGTGGAGGAGATAATGGTGAGTTGTCATGCATCAGCAGCGAAGAAGTATGCAGTCGTAGCAATGGTGGGTGAAGACGGTAGCTGACTCGGTCGGCCAGTAATGAGGCAGCAGCATGCCGTTGCACACCGCTGGACAAGGGTGGCAGCGGCATGTAGTGGGGGCGGGTAGCGGTCGGCCGCGGAGGAAGGCGAAGCGGCGCGCCGTCACGGGAAGCTGGAGGAGGCCGCAAATCAAGGCTACAGCAGGTGGAGAGCGGTGCGGCCCTCACGTTGCGCCGGGTCGGTGGACCCCCAGTTGGCTGAAATGGTCGACCATTACGTGGTGGGGCAGCACCCCACCGTCTGGCTGAAACGGCCCTGCACCCAGCGGTCCAGCTATAGAAACCTTACCGCCTTCTGGCAGACCGGACTGGAGGTGGGCCGGGTCAGACCCGCGGACCGTGTGGGCCGACGCGGGTGAGCTGAACCCCATCTGACAGGCCAGGGCAACCATGGCCTTGAACCAAGTGGGGTCAAGTGGACCCCATGACCCATTACATCAGACCGGTCTGACCACGTCTGACCGCACCCAGACCCAACCGGTCCCCAGATAAAGAAACATTCGCAACTAACAAACTAGGTGTCTGTTCGACACACCATTAGTGGCATTGGGATACCTTTTGGGAAGCAGTCCATTTGACATATTCTGGCCGGCCTGACTGAGCCAGGACGGACCAAGGTACGGTCACACTCATTTCTCGGAAGGGGGTGTAACTAAAAAACCTAGTGTCCATTTGACAAACCGTTTGTTTCATTGCAACCATTAGGATGAGGTGGTACTTTTTTTACATTACAGTTGAGTTTTGGAGAAATTTAAAGTGTGGCTAGGTTGGATTGAACCTGAATCCAACTGGGCCCTCAGAAGTAAAACTCTTTTAAGTCACAAACCAAGCATCTGATTGACAAGTCGTCTGTCGCGTTGGAATCCGTAAGGTATGGAAGACCTTTGGGATACTTCTTATTGGAGCTTATTATAATTTGAGGTAATACTGATGGATTGAGGAGAAATTCTCCCTAAATCAAGGGTATTATGAGCGGGAATCTAGAGGCTGGCAGTGAGGCAGAGGTTGGAGACAGATCATATGGAGTTTAGTACTGAGCGATCATGTGTGGGTCAGCACTGATCCTGTGTGGGTCAGATCCTATGTGGGTCGGTGTTTAGTGAGTTTGTGGGGGTTTGTACATAGCAATCCTATGTGCGTCAGATCCTGTGTTGGTCAGCGCTCAGTGATCCTGTGTGGGTCAGCGCATACTAATCATGTGTGGGTCAGATCTTATTTGGGTCATTGCGGGGGTTAGTACACTAGTGCAGAAAACATTTTTTACGTCAGTTATTTTTCATTTTTTACGTCAGTTTCTAGCCGACGTTAATATGGGCGACGTTATAAATAACGTTTTTGACGTCGGTTATTTAAAAACCGAAGTCAAAAACATAAAATCACGATGTTTATGACGTCGGTTATTTTAGAACTGACGTGATAAAGAAAATGGGAATGTTTTATCACGTCGGTTATTTAACGACCGACGTGATAAAAGGCCTGAAAATGGTTTATCATGTCGGTTATTAAAAAACCGACATGATAAAAGGATGGGGAAATGGTCTATCACGACAGTTATTAAAAAACCGATGTGATAAACTGGGGGGAGGGGGGTTTATCACGTCGGTTTTTTAATAACCGATGTGATAAACCGGGGGAGGGGGGTTATCATGTCGGTTATTATATAACCAATGTGATAAACCGGGGTGAGGGGGTTTATCACTTCGGTTATTATATAACCAACGTGATAAACCAGGGTGAGGGGTGTTTATCACGTCGGTTATTATATAACCGACGTGATAAACTGGGGTGAGGGGTGTTTATCAGGTCGGTTATTATATAACCGACGTGATAAACTGGGGTTAGGGGTGTTTATCACGTCATTTATTATATAACCGATATGAAAAACTGGGGGAGTGGGGTTTATCACGTCGGTTATTAAATAACCGACGTGATAAACCCGATTTTTTTTTTAAAAAAAAAATTGAATTCAGTCAATCCTCTCTCCACCAGAATCAACCAGAAAACAAATCAAGAAATTGTACCACAAAAACAGAAGTAGATCATAATTATGCATGTACATTGATAACATATAAAACTTACCCCCTAGATAGCCACCAACCTCATGTATACCCCATGGATAGCCCCCCCCCCCCCCACCCCGTTGGAGCCCCCACCCTCATGTATACCCCCTGGACAGCCCTCCCCCACCCCATTGGAGCTCCCACCCTCTTGTATACCCCTTGGACAACCCTCCCCCACCCCATTGGAGCCCCCACCACACTCCTAGACTGCCCCCCGACCCACAGACAGCCCCAAACACCCCTCGAAAACCCCCCACCCGCCTGAACAACACCCCCTCACCCCACTTGACAGCCCCCACCACACCCCTCGACAGCCCCAAACACCCCTGGACAACCCCCCCACCCTCATGTATACCCCCCACCCCTAGACAACACTCCCTCACCCCTGGACCGCCTTACCACACCCCTGGACAGCCCTGCCACCCCCCAAGACTGTCCCCCCACCCCACCGGACATCCCTCCCAGACTGCTGGACACCACCCAACCCCACGGAACACACCCCCACACCCTTGGAACCCCTCCCCCATAGATCCAAATCCATACTAGAAAAACATCAAAAGTAAACCAAAACAATAAGTAGAGAAAAATTAAACATTCAGTTATATAACATTCAAAACATACACTGTCAACTTAAAAAAAATAAATCCAACCTAAAAAACTACCAAATACCCAATTTCAACGAAAATATTCAAAATTACATTTTACATTACAAACAACTAAAATTCAATCAAACCTGTAAAATAATTTGACCACTCCACTTGTAAGTGATTGATGTCTTCAGCAGTATAGGGTTTAGGGTCATCAAAAAGCTACAAATGAAAAATAAGGTAGTTAACATGAATAATGAATAATTCAAATTGAAATATTATGGCAAAGTTTAAGAGGAAATCATACCAGGTCAAAATTCAAAACTGTCCCAGTTTTTATTATTTCATACATAAATCTTAACATATAATATCCGCATTCGATGAGGCCTTGTTGTTCATGACAATTCTGTTTGAATGATTGTAAATTCAATATATTATTTTTATGTAATAAATCAAAAAGTAAAAATTATAAATGGAAATTTACCTTCGCATTTACATATTTGATCTTTGCATTTATTTTCTTTGTGTTTTTTCAAAAGTAGGCCCATGCACTGTTAGAAAATAATACGAATGGGGTAAATTTAAAATTCATTATAATATATAAAACTATTGAGAAATTTAAACTGACCTTTCCAATATATTCTTAAAACTTTCCCGCACATCACCATGGACATAGCATATCCAATAAAGAGCTTTCTCCCTTAGGAAAAAAACCCCTAACATCCAATGATCACTGATAAAAGGAAATTTAACGTTAGTGGTTTTTTATGTTAAAAGATAATTAACTCTTTGAGAGAAATGTGTTTCATACCTCTCACAAAAAGGCATCATCCAGCATTGTGTGATTATATTCTTTTCAAATCTTTCAGCAATATAAACCATTATTTGTTCCTCATTCGATGCACATGCTTCAGGGGAAATCAATTGTGGGTCCATGAATCCATATACTTCTGTTAGCTCATTCCTTTCACAAATTTTATAAAGATACCTAATAAAAAACATACATAAGAATACATTTTTAATAAATATAACGCAGGGAAAAGGTGATAAGACTTACATGGAAAAAATTTGCACCACGTTGATGCCCAACTTATCTCCAGCAACAAGCTCCATGATATCAGTTTTTATAATCCCCACACTTATTTCACGTCCACAAACATGTGCTTCCATTGGAAAATCATAATAACCCAATAACAAATGCGAATATCTTGACAATCTGTCAAGACCATTTGAATCTGTATCTGATGTCATAGACATTTGTCTTTGTTGTTGTCTATACAGTATTTCTTTACCTTTGAAGTATTCCTATAAAAAAATTGAAAAATATATTAGTTTTCAAATGATAAAACAACTTTAATAAAAAAATAAAATAAAAGCTATAACATTCATACCACTATAGTAATGAGTCGAAGAAGTCTGGATGGCCAAAATAAAAAATGGTTGATACTATGTCCAACTGTCGCCACCTCATTTGTAGGTATTGGTACCCTAGCTGATCTATCTATAATATCCTGTATAGTGACCCTCTGATTCTCGACCTCTAATTGTTTATGATGAACTGTATCTCCTATAAAATATACCAACCCATATCCTACTATATGATGTTGAGAATCATCAACATACAACTCGCAATATGTAGGAAGCTGCGGCAGAGGCGTAGGATAAAAAATGGGGTCCACAGGCTGAGGTTGGAAAGTGGGAGCTACTGGCAGAGGTGGAGGATAAATAATGGGGTCTTCAGGGGGAGGTGGAGGAGTGGGAGCTGCTGTCTGAAATTGTCTTTGCATTTCTACAAATATAGACTGAACCGACTCTCTAATCTTGTCCTCCATCATCGCATTAATATTATGAACTTCAGCCTCCAAGGATTCTATTTTTTTAATAAACCCCCTCAATATTAGAAGTCGAAGAACGTGGCAACACTTTTCTTACCGATACACCTGCCGGATATCCTCTTACACGACCAGGATGTTCGGGCCTTCCCAATGCTACAGATAAAATATCTTCCCTCCCAATAGATGTAAATGTCCCCTCTGAACTCTTCTCCTCAAGAGAGTCATGAATTAATTAATTGAACATTTCTGTAATGATTGAAATTTTATGAAGAAAATAGTGAACTTAAATAAATTAAATAGATATCTTACAATCCTCTCAGCTACGATTCTCGATTCCTCCGAAATATATTACCCTTTTTTCCCTTCCGAGCTCTCTTCCATTTTTCATGTCTAGATGGAGGGTATGGAGAGGCCACCTCTCCAGAGCTTGAAGACTCAGCTTTTAGTTGTTGAAATTTTTCCGCCATCATTTTTTCTTCCAATAAAACATACCCTCCCCGAGATAAACTATGAGGGTATACATTTTTAGATTGGATATCCTAATGAGATTTCCTTGTTTTCTGTAATTTAAGAATAAAAATTCATTAAAAAACCATTAATAAAATCATTTATATAATAAAGTTTATAAAAGTTTACATTGCCCTTACCAGAAATGACTCTTTTCTTCTACTTTCAAAAAACTGTCTCCATGTGTCTTCATCTATAAAAGGATATATATATGACATGGATTGTCATGACTCCTATGAACATAAATGAAATTAGATGAGAGGGTTGATTTGAAATCCCTACATCTCCTGGCAGCCAATGATAATCATTTCTTCCTGACTCCTCCAGTGTCAGGAATATCAAATGTCATCTGATAGAGAAGTGGTTAAACATATTATATATACTAGAAACATTAAAAGAATGGTCAAACAATGACAAAAGATCTTACCAAAATCATCTCCCACAACTGAGAGATAATCACTTTATCCACACTTCTTCAATCATCATACATAATGCTTACTTTTCTCTTAGCCTGAGTTGCTACAAAACTCTTAAAATATTTTGCGTTCGGACCTCTAGGAATATCATCATCATCAAACTCAACGACTATCCTCTGATCCTGCATACGGGCAAGTGATAATTTTGGTAAACGTGTGCACCCACATTTACCAACCTTTGAACTCTTTGTCGTAATAGGAGCATGTGAATGTTCATCCCCAGAGGTATGACCAGAAATATGCTCCTCTCTAGAATCATGTGGTTGATCATCTGAATGATCTGTCATTATCCTTCAAATCAAAAAAACAAACGTCAGTTCACAAATATACAAATTCAAATATTTTAATACTATTGTAATCAGAAAATAGAAAAGTGTAATAAGTTACATAATAGTAAACATTGGTAATATGGTAAGCATGTTAAACAAAGGTAAAGATGGTAAAGATGGTAAAGATGGTCAAGATGGTAAAAATGGTAAAAATGGTAAACCTGGTAAACATGGTAATCATGGTAAAGTAATTGTCAGTGAACAAAAAAAATAGATATATAATTAATTTAATGGTTATAAACATGATAAAGTAAACTAAACAAACTTAAAACAAACAAAAACATATACTTATTTTGTTTTAAAACATGTTTTAATAAATAAAAAACCTACAATATCTAACATTTATGGAAAAAATAAATGTAAACAAGAAATAAAAATATGTTACCTGTAATTTTAGTAATGTACAAATGGATTGTTTTCCCAAATTCCTTCGTCGTGATCGTTCCTTATGGCACAAACTATGTCTTCAACATGATCATAATTATGTTCTATTAGTATTTCCATGGAAGTAGAGATCTCACATAAATCAGCATATTCATCAATTTCATGCTCACCAACATATTGTTTTTTCCCTTGTAAAACAACAGCCCACTGCATATCTGATTGATCTACTACATAGAAAATTTGTTTTGCATGTGTTGCCATTATAAAAGAATCAGCTGTGTCTTCCAATCTATTCATATTAGCAAGTTTCATTCCAAATTCGTCGTGTCTAACACTGTTGTTACCATTAAACCATTTACAGTTAAAAACGGGAACATTAATTTTAAAGTAATCAACCTCCCATATGTCTTCAATCACTCCATAATATGCACTTGATGCAGAAATTGGGTTTTTTTCCTTAGCACTCAAAAAATGCATTGCTTCTGTAAACACTGATACACTACTATTCTGAACTGCACTTCTATTGTCCTGAGATTTCATATGAAATGTATAACCATTAATGTCATAACCGGACCTTGTTATCACATTTAAACATGGACCACCCACTATCCATTTTAATGTCTCTGATACATCTGATCTACCAAGCAAAGTCTTTTTAATCCATGACAAAAAAGTTTTGTTTTGCTCATTCAGAATCCACATTTATTTCTTATTTGGATGAAATTGTTTCAACTCATTAATATGAAATGTGATATATGGTTGAGAATCAGCTATGTTATTCAAGATGTATGATTCTAACTTGTTTATCTGTTCAGCTGTCAATGATTTGACTTTCAAGCCACGAATCCCCTTTCCCTCATTATTAACTCGTTCATGGAGAGATGAATGCAAACCTATGTGTTGTGCCGCAGCCAAGTAGCTCGTACAAAACTTTGCTACATCCTCAGAAATATACTTTTCAATAATGGAGGCTTCATGTCAATATAGATTTTTAACATACCCCTTTAATATTTTCATATACCTTTCAAAAGGATACATCCAATGAAGATATACAGGTCCACAAAGCTTTATTTCTCAAACCAGATGAATCATTAAATGCAGCATTATATCAAAAAAAAGTTGGAGGAAAATACATTTCCAATTGACAAAGTATAAAAATTGCATCCTTTTCCAAAATGTTCAAAGCATTCACATCAATCTCCTTATTACAAATTGAATTGAAAAAATAACACAACTTCATTACAGTCTTTCTGACACGAATGGGCAATATTCCACGCAATGCAACTGGTAGAATTTGTTGCATCAGGACATGACAATCATGTGATTTCATACTTATCAACCTCAAGTCCTTCAATGAGACAAAAAAATTTTCATTAGAAGAATAACCTTGAGGCACTTTGGTATCATGAAGACACTGACAGAAGCTAATTTCTTCCCTCTTCGATAATGTATGACAAGACGGGGGAAGAAATGTTCATCTTCCTTTAGGAGTGGGAGCTAACTCCAAACATATTCCCATTGATAGTAAGTCTAATCTTGTATTCAACCCATCTTTAGTCATTCCTTTAATATCTAACAATGTTCCAATCAAAGAATCACAGATATTCTTCTCCACGTGCATGACATAAATATTACATTTAACTTCATGATACCTCCAATATGGTAACTCAAAAAAAAATTGATCTTTTCTTCCAAATATGTCTATCATTACCAGATTTCTGTGTCTTTCCCAATGTCACGTCAAGGTTTTTCACCCTCTCAAAATACAGATCAGGGGATAAAGGTTTTGGAGTAGTATCAAATTCTTGTGATCCATTGAATGCCTTTTTTAGTATTCTATAAGGGTTTTTCATAGGCAAAAACTTTCGATAACCCATGTACATTGTTTTCCTCCCATGATGCAATTGACAATGTGACGTCTGTTGTTCGCAAATTGGACATGCTTTATTCTCTTTAACACTGTATCCAGACATATTTCCATATGCTGGGAAGTCATTTATAGTGAACAGAAGCACTGCATGCAGTTGAAAATATTCCATTTTATAAGAATCATTCACCCTAATAACATCAGCCCATAACAGTTTCAAATCATCAATCAACGGTGACAAGTAAACATCAATATCATCACTGGGTTGCTTTGGCCCAGAGATCATTGTACACATCATGACATATTTGTGCTTTATACAAACTTCAGCAGAGAGTTTGTAAATTACCAATAAAACAGTCCATGAATTATGTGTGCTACTGAGTGTTCGTTATGGATTCATTCCATCTGTGCACAACCCTAGTCTGAGATTTCTATTTTCATTTCCAAATATAGAATACTACGCATCAATTTTCTTCTATTGTGGACAATCACCTGGATGACATATTTTTCCATCACATACCCGCTCTTCAGCATGCCATCTTAACCTTTTTTTGTCATGTGAATGAGAAAATAAACGTTTTAAATGATTAATTATAGGAAGATACCAAAATACCTTTGAAGGGAGCTTTGTAATCTCTACACCAGCCTGTGATTTTTCTTTCACCTTATACCGTGATGTCCCACATTTAGAACACTCTGACAGAAATTCATATTCCTTCCTATATATAATGCAGTCATTCGGACAGGCATGTATTTTCTTGTATCCCAATCCCATCAGGAATAATATTTTCTTGGCTTTGTAATGTGAATCTGGAAGATCGTTATCTTCTGGAAGAATGTCTTTCATCAATTGTAGCAGCTCTGTAAAACTTCTGTCACTCCACCCATGTTTCTCCTTCAGTTTAATGAATCTTAACACCGCCGACAAAACTGTAAAATCTGTACAACCAGGATATAATGGTTTTTCAGCATCACCATATAGACGTGCAACTTTCGGTTCTATCTCAATGTGTTCTGCTACAATATCGCGAATCATTTCTTCAATTCCATCGGAGTTACCATCTTGCGAATCATCATCATCAGTGAAATTCCATCCAGTTTCACCATGCCAAATGCATGAGCTGTAACTCGGATTAAAACCATGACAAATCAGATGATCTTTTATCTCTCTAGTTTTCAACTTCTTCATATTCAAACATTTCAGGCATGGACAGAAAAAAATGTCAGTACTTGGAACATTTCATTTTGCAAATTCCAGAAAGGCATCAAAACCTTCCGCAAATTCATTGCTCATTCGATGTTCCGTATTCCAACATCGACTCATTATTGCCTATAACAAATATCAACAAAAAATATATATTTTTATGTTAAGACAAATATATGTTTATATGAAAAAATCATAATTTGAATGTAAAACAATTTAAAATATAAAACAAATCTATGGGTATTTAAAAAAATATGCTTGAATATTATTTTTAAAACAAAATATAGTTAGATATAACAGTTTTAAATTTCATTGAATCAAAGAAAGCCATGACTCCTACATTGTTGACAGAAAATTGGAGAAAATGGAGTAAACCTGAGAATCACCCCCACCCCCGGACAACCCCCAAAACCCTCTGGACAGGCCCCCACCCCTGGACACCCCCCCCACACCCACCCACCCCCTTGGACCTCCTCTGGACACCCCCAACCCTCCGGAAATCCCCCACCCCTCTAGACAGCACCCCCCCACCCCTCCTGGACACCACCCCACACCCCTACCCCTTGAACACCCCCTGGACACCCCCAACCCTCTGGACAGCCCCCACCCCACCGGAAAACCCCCAAAACCCTATGGACAAGCCCCCACCCACGTGGACAGCCACTCACACCCACCCACCCCCTTGGACAACCCCCCCCCCCCTTCAGACACCACCCGTTTCCACATCTTTGATATAACATATTTTTTTTTAAAAACGTTTCATGAAATATGATGAAGTGTACAATCGTATTTTTTATGATAATTTTCTCACTAGAAAGGGTCTTAGTATTGGATAGAATAGTAAATAAAGTGGCATAAAACAACAATATAATCCAAAAAAATGAATATAATCCAGCTTAAATATTTGAATAAATATGTTTTTAATCAACCATCAAATCCAAAATGTGTATGAGAGAACAATTAGAGAAAAACTTGGCAATGAGAGATCATAGTCATTAAGGGGGGATGGTGTCAATGGAAACACAAAATCAAATGAACCGAGACCACTTTATGATGTAATCCATGAAAAAGAAAAACCTACATCAAATAAACTCATTATGTCCACACATTATGTCCACAAATTAACATGTGTGAAAAAATATTATTCCCATGCCATTTTGAACAAACTCATTATATCCACACCTTACTATCTTATGAGATATAAAACAAAATCAATGAAGTGGATGATGATATATGACCCCACCCATCAACATCCATACGTATGTGTGAGATATAAAATCAATAATCATTTTATCACAAAGAATACATGGAAAAATGGGTTTAATATCCATTTAAAATGGAATCATATAAATAAAAAATTTATAATTCAATCAATAAACATGATAATCCCATGTAATATAAATGGGTTCCAAATTATACTAAATAAATTTCTTGGTAGATACCATTCAATGATTATATGGTATTGAAACCATATAAATAATGAGTATATAGTTTAGTCAACAATTTTCTCAATCATTTTATCTATGATATCTTGTTGAACACCCTTCAATCAAAGGAATAGAAAACATGGTATTAATAGTGGATGGTAAGGAAATAAAAATCCTACGATATTCAAAAAGATGTAATAGGGTTTGAAATGGAAGAATCTAACCTAGTTTAAACAAAAAAATCGCAAAACATAATTATAGACTATTCGTGAAAAAAAAACGAACGAAATAAATTCATGGAAGGTTTACTTGAGTGTTGCGAGTTGTGATGCTATATCCGAGAGGAGTAAAGAAGATAAATGATGAAGCCAAAATTAGTTTAATGCAGGTCGATCGACGAGCCTATTAGGTTTTACCGTGCGAGAGAGATGAGCAGGCGGACTATCAATCGAAAAATCGTAAATGACAGTCCACGAGGCTTTAATTTTATTAATTTTTTATAACGTCGGTTATATAATAACCGACGTTATAAACTATTTTTTAAATTTATAATGTCGGTTATTTTAAAACCAACGTAAAAAACCAAAGCGCTGGGGTTTTTTTACGTCCGTTATTTTATAACCGACATAAAAAACGAGTTATCTACGGGTTTTTTACGTCGGTTATTTTATAACCGATGTAAAAAACCAAAGCGCTGGGGTTTTTTTACGTCAGTTATTTTATAACTGACGTAAAAAATGCATACATATCTCGTTTTTTACATCGGTTATCAAATAACCGACGTAAAAAACCCCCCGTGCTTTGGTTTTTTACGTCGGTTATAACATAACTGACGTAACAAACTCCTAGATATCTTGTTTTTTACATCGGTTATAAAATAACCGACATAAAAAACCAAAGCACGGGGGGACTTTTATGTCGGTTATTTGATAACTGACGTAAAAAATGAGATATATACGCATTTTTTATGTCGGTTTTTTTATAACCAACGTAAAAAAACCCCAGCACCTTGGTTTTTTACGTCGGTTATAAAATAACCGACCTAAAAAACCCGCAGATAACTCGTTTTTTACATCGGTTATAAAATAACCGATCTAAAAAACCCCGCGCTTTGAGTTTTAACGTCGGTTAATTTATAACCGACGTAAAAACCAAACACGCGTGATTTGTAACGTTGGTTATTAAAATAACCGACGTTCAAAATCTACTCACCGCATTTTTTACGTCAGTTATGAAATAACCGACATAAAAACAACGTTTCACAGATTATCACATCGGTTATATATAACCGACGTAAAAAATGGTGACGTAACTAACGTTTTCTGCACTAGTGGTACCTATCGAGTCTCGGTGGGTCAGATCCTATGTGCATCATTGCGGGAGTTATTACCTGTTGATATTGTGTGGTTAAGACTCTAAATAGTCAGCAGTAGTGGATCTTGATAGAATATGATGATCTGGATTTGCGACTAATCATCTGTACTTCTATACTTCACTAATAACTGGTGTGAGCTGAGTCCTTTATCTTCGTGGTGATACCTATTTTGTAATTTTACCTTCTTGGTGATATCCTTATGGTGAGACATGTTTGGTACATTTACCTTTGTGGTGATATCTTCATGGTGATACATATTTGGTACTTTTACCTTCATGGTGATATCTTCACGGTGTTATCTGTGTGGTACTTTTACATTTGTGGTGTTATCTTAGCGGTGTTAACTGTGTGGTACTTTTACCTTCATGGGGTTACCATTGTGATATTCTTATCTCAAGTATGAGATGACTATATATTGATAAATTAGGTATATGTATGGTCATATACCTAAGTAGATTTGTTTACATCTTTGTGCTTTATGATTGAGGTCTTCCTTTGTGGTCTTTCTTTTGTGAAACTCTGGGAGACCTTCAGGGGTCTCGGGGTCCCTACAGAGTATTGTTATACTCACTCATGCGCAGTCTTTTCCCACACCTTGTTGTGTATTGTGATGATGACAGATAGTGTTGAATGTGGTTGAGGGAGCCAAGACTAGATGGTGCTCAGAGGTAGACCATTTGGTGTGACGTGACACATGGACTACAGATAGAGAGTTGTACCTACCCTTCAGGTAGGCTTCTTGGGGGATGATCCAAGAGCAATTTTTCTCTTTTCAGTTGTACTTGTACTTTCTAGTTGGTCTTGTTGTCCATCATCTTTAAATTCTACACACTTTTTACTATAACATTTTACTTTGTGTTTACTTCTTGTCGTGTTCTTTTATTGTGTGTTTGTACAGGTTTAAAATTAATGCCTTCTTGTTAGAGGGATACACCTTTCTGGTCCGAGTCACCAGCCCCTGGCCTATGGATGGGGGGCTTGGGGTAGTCATGACACAAACCTCGGGGTATGGGTTGTGATATCATGGGTAGGTTATTCAAGGGAAAATAATTTTTTGGAAAGAACCAAATAACTCATCTATAATGTCTTGCAATCCTTATAAATGTTCAAATATGTAGAAAAGTTTTTTGGTAAGGTAGTATAGAGATAACTTTAGTTTTTTCTTTATCAACATCAATCCATTAGTTAGAAACGAAATCCCCCTTTTTTTAAACTGGCATGAAATGACACTTTTAAAAAATTTACACTAAGTTCTCTCAAATGATTCTTTTAAAAACCATTTCAAAAATCATCAGAAAACTTTGAAAAAAAAAGTCCATATATAGTAAAATAATTGAGAAATACCTATAGGAATCTCTCAATAATGTATGTGAGGACACATATAATACAATATTTAAAGTTAACTTTGGTATTTAAAAGACTAAAAGGTATCATTTAGTATGAAAATGGTCTAATGGGGTGTGTGAATAATTGGTTTCCTTGTCCTTAAAGTGAAAGTAGAACCGAAATGTATGCATAAAACACATTAAGGAAAAAATAATGACCTTTCATAGTTATCCCATATTACTTCTTGTATATATACTGAATAGGGAAGTGGGTCACATGATTCAATTTACTATCTTCAATTAAAACACACTAACTATTTTGAATTCTTATGGAAACTAGTTGATTATTCATATTCATTATAATTACTTATATGAATTTTTCAGTACAATTTTAATGAGACAACCCCATTATGAGTATGATATGGGAAAAATTATTGTATCTATTAAAATTTATTCTATTTATTTTAAATAAAATTCAATAATGGATGGGTTGATCCTTTTTAGAGATGTCTGACTGGTTTGTATTAACTTTTCAAAAAAAATTCTATACATAAAGGTGGTTGGGATAATCTTTAAAATGTCTCCTAATGTCCAATGAATTTCCCTTACATTTTATTTTAACATTTATAGATATTGATACTCTTTATTAGTTTTTGAACTATTTGAGATGATTACTTGTAGTTTTTTAATTCATTTTATATAAGTAAATTTCAAATTTTACGGAATTAGTTTCAATTCTAGATCAAGGGATTGGTGTTTAGGAATACAGTGATGTTTCTAGCTCTGTGTTGTCTATATTTTAAACATTTAAATTTAATTTAGAAGTATCAGTTGTGGTTTTAAAAATTAATAAAAATAATATTCCACAAAATAGCATAAAATAAAACACATTACAATTTCTAGATTAAACTCATTTAGAAAATAAAATCATCAAAAAAATCTAGTGTTTTTTAGAGGTTCTCTTAATCATATTATATCATTAATGATTACAATAACTTCTTTAAAACATTATGAAAATTAAAAAGGGTTCAATATAAAAATAAATTTATCTTATTTTTTTTGTATTTCATTGAATCAAGTATGTTAAAATTCATATTTTCTCTCCAAATGTCATGGAATGTTTCCCCTCATTAACATTCATAATTGTTTTGGAAATCTTAATAAATGGATGGCCTAGAATGATGGGGGAGTGATATTTACCTTTTCCAACCTTTGCGTTCAAAATATAGAAATCAGAAGTGAATATAAATCCTTGCACCCTTTGTAGAACATATTCTACGATAACAACCAGGTAGTTAATGGCTTGGGTAGAAATCTAGATAACCAGCCATGTGGGTTTGAGATATCCTATCTATATTGAAGAATAAATCATGTAGGGAATTACATTAATTAATGATCTTAATTGACATAATTCATTGTAAAAATTAAGCCCATTGATAGCATAATGGTTAGTGAAGGTGCCTAGATTGTATAAATTCTATGGTATTTTTAGGGATAAAATTATTTAAACAATTTTACCAAAATGTACCTTTTCATTACCTCGCAATATTCCCACTCGTTGTAGATGTATATAATTAATTTTTTATACCTCATAATTTGTTTGATGAATTAAATTAAATGGATGTTAATCTCCACTTTCATGACCATCTCAAGAATATTCTGTTAAAAAGATTCTTCACTGGATTCTTGGGGGGTAATCATTATAGGTAAGGGTTTTTATGGATACATTGAATCGTCTATATTGCCTTTATATTTATCATTTTTCATAAGGGGTATTTCTATAGGTGCAAAAATTCATTATTATGGGTATATTCATTTGGTATAGTGGGATATCAACTTCTAACTTCCTATCGAGATGGTGATTCTTCATTTATTATCATATTGTTTTAACTCCTTAATGAAATTTAAATAATATTTCCCTTAGGGATATAAATTTACAGAGCAGAAAGCCTACCTGATCCATTATTCTTTATGTCATTTATGTAAATCAAAATCCAGATGTATTGTCCTTGGATATCCATCAGTTCTATTTTGGGAGTGTTAAGGTTAGTTTATTGGGTGGTGTTATCTCCCTTAATTAGTTTCAATAAATTATTTATAATTATTTCATATTTCCCCCTATTTGTAGCTTGAATATTGTTATATTTTCCTCTTTGGAAGGGTGGAGGACATAAGTATTTTTCAAAACCTTAGTGGAAAGGTTATCTTTTTTATTTTTATAGCTATCAAAAAACCGAGTATTGAAATACTACTTGTATCCTTGTTTTTTTGATGGTTGATGGTTGTACTATATCTAAAACCTAGAATCAGAACACTCATTCCCTTCAACTTGAGGGAATCCATTAGTGGAGTGGTCCCAATAGTGGTAAAATTTGGAGACCCAAGGGGGTGTGGTAAGTGATATCTCATAAAACTTGTTCATTGATAACTGTCTCATAATAGAGGTTTTCCATCCATTCATTTTACCCATAAAAAGAGTTATATGTATTTACCTTATTTACGCCTCTTATTTTGTTTCTTATACCAAATTATTGATAATTTTTAAAGATCCTCTCAATTATCTCTCTAACTTCAGAAAGATATTTTTCAACTAATACTTATTTGAACAGAGAATTTAGAAAATTTCGATCATCGTCTATAAACCGTTGGTAATAGAATAGTGGAAATAATGAACTTTTATTCGTTGATATTGGAATAAGGTCTCCAACCTCTTTAATATCACTAAGAAATAATTTATAGAAACTCCACAAGCTTATATGATCCCATATTTTAATTTAAACATCATAATTATCCTTGAAGAAAGAAGTTACAAATAGAGTAACACTTTATATAAATAATCTCATGTAGTAGAATCCCTATATAGAGGTTATAGATCCATTCATTGTATAATCATTCAAGAGAGAAGGGGGGCACCTTCCAACTAACTAAATATAATTATAATCCTCTTGGGTATAATTCCATCATTCATTTGTAAATTATCTAAGATTTTGGTTTGGATCCAATCAATCCAAGTGATAAATTTTTTTCTATATTAGAATAATCCCAATACAAATTTGAAATTCTTGTTGATTATTTGGTTTTTGAAGTAAATTATCATTATTAAAATTGGGTCATAAAGTTCCCTCAATGTATTATTCAATTATTTGATATTATTTTCTATGTATTCACTCGATTAATTATGTTTGGTTTAAGAAGTAGAAGTAAATGTCAGGTATATCGATTTTATAGTGAAAAAATATTTGTCCACTTCCTCTATGACCCTCAACGTTCAAAGTCTCAATAGAAAAGTTCATTCAACCTCTGGATCAAAACCAAAGAGGTATGATAATCTATTTATATTCATTATTGATATATTTTTAAAATAAAAACAAGACAAAAAATTGTACTCTATGGTAATGGTTCCTTGTTTAATGAACATCCTATCATGTATCCCTCTGCAAAAAAAAATTATAAAAAAATATAGTATTAAGGGGGACCTGATTTTTTTTATAGATGAATGTTTTATAGATGTTATATGATTTTTTGATGATTTTTGTGTGTGAAAAAATGATTGATGTTGAATTAGAATGATTTCTAAATTTATACTAAAATGTAGTGTCCTAAACTTTGTTACCACATTACCTATCACTTAAATCATTATTCCTTATTATCTACCCCCTATTCTCTCTCAATTTAATCAAAACCTGATCTGATTACCCAAACCTAGTTTTTTTAGTTCACTAGGAGGGATAATATAATAAAGGACATCTCTAATATAACCCAACCGAGTGATAATTTGTCATAAATCAATATTATATCATAGTAATGTTAACTGTTTTATCATGTAGAAGAATTTGGTGGCCTATGTGTGTACAATAAAGAGAGATAGGGAAAAAACATGAATGCATCGAATAACTAAAAATTTCCTAAAATTAATCACAATTAAACAGTTAAAATTAGAAAAAGAATAGATTTATTAATTAAATATTGATTTAATAAATATAGGGAAAGAGAGTCTCCTTTCCTTATCCTCTAGTGGTTTAATGATAATTCACTAATTATTCTGAAGCTGGAAATTAAATAAATGTAGTTAATTGTACTTGCTCAGCTCTTTTAGTGACTAAATAGAAAAACCTCATAATAGTGGATAGTTTTGTAATTATTTAACAATGCTCAGAGATATTTGGAACACATCATAATAAAAAACTTGAAAAAAATGAATTTATTTAAATCTTTTAGGATAATCGAGACATTGATAATGTTCCTCAATTTTAGTTCCCAACCCCAATTAATTTCACTTCTTTGGATATCTAATATGTGTCTATTTGTAAGGTTGATAAGGATTCCATGGGAATAGATAATCTTCCATAATTTATTTATGAACCATCCATGATCGAGATCTATATGAATTCAAGGTGAAATGGAGTGGATTTTTTTAAATGTTTCATAGCTTCCTTGGATGTCAAAATCTATTTGGAATTCTCATGTGTGGAAGATGATGATTGATGTACATGTTGTGGCTGGTGTGGGATTAAAATTTATTTTTGTGGTCCTAAAAAATGTTGATTTTTATATGATTAGTCATCAATAATTTTATATGGTCCTAGTCTTTGAAACATGTTAAATGGAAAATTATTCCGAACAATTGGGTAACAAGAATGTCCAACTAAATGGTTAGTCAAAGTTAATATTCCGTTTATTATTTTTAATGCCTCAAACAACTCTTCAAAAATTCTATTGATATTAGCATAAATATAACATTAATACTGAACATTGGATTTATTTTTACTTCATTTTAATCCCATATAACACCCTGGTACATTATGATTTATTTTTATTTAATAATTTCAATTTCTTCGATAGCTTTCATAACAAGCAACACCGAGTTTTCAAAAAAATATATACTATGAATATTATTATTTATATATGACTTTTTTAAACCTAGATATTAAATTAGATGGTATGGTTAATAATTAATAAATTATAAAAATTATATTTTTTACACATTTATAAAATAAATTCAATCCCTTTCTATTGATTAAAAATACAGTAAGAATCATTTGAAAGAAAATTAAATGTTTTCTGAAAAATTGTTTTTTTCTAAAAGTATGATTAATTTCTTTCTTCACACAAAATTTAAATTTAATAATAACAAATTTATAAAAAAAATTGAAAACAACACACATAGTTTTTCAATTATACATGTCAAAATTATCTTCAGTTTAAATTCATAGAATATTTGGAAGTAAATACTTTTTTTGAATAGTGAAAAATAAGTATTTTTAATGAGAAATTCCATTTCATTTTAATTGATTAAAAAGATAAATTATATTTTATATTGGATTAAAATGAAAATTATATATAATATATTAATATTTATGCATATTTTTTCATTTTAATCAATTTCATATTCAATTATGATCTGAAAACATTTTAAAGTTTTGAATGTTTTTCCTTAAGAAACTCATTTTTTGATGCATTTGTGGGTTTAATTTTAAAATAAATTCCACTAAATATATGAATTGAATTTTAAAAAATATATTCTAGTTTTAAAATAACCATTTATTATATTATATTATAATGTAAACTAATTTTTTACCATAATGAATCGCAAAAATATTAAAATTTAATTATTAATATTAATATGAAAATGGGTTTACTAGGGGGTTAAAATAAGAAAATATTTGTTATAATGAACTAAAATTTGTATAAAACAGATTTTGTATCCATATTTAGACCTTATAACCTATATGGTTTAAACATGGCCAATTTATAATACTTTTTTCATGTGAGAAAAATCGGTACACTTTTTTTGTTTCAAAAATTTCATGTGTGTCTTCTCTCCCACTTATTAAAATCCACCCACTCTCCTACCATATTCACACTTAAAAAATCAGTTGACATAAAAATTATGTTCCCAATTATAATAATTACTTCTTAACCCATGTCCAATTGGTCTTTTTTTGAGAAAACTCTCTAATGAATATTTTATATATAAAACTAAAGGAGTTGTCTGAAGAAGAACTAGTGTTCTAAAACAAGCAGTTTTATTTTATTTATTCTTCTGACTCCTTAAAATATTAATATATAATGATAACATAATACCACCATTATCTATAATTTACTTATATTTTATTATTTTAATATTATTCTATACATCAATCTTCTCTTCTATCATGTGGGAAGTAAAACTGGCGATAGTGTATATGGTGGACTACTGCCTTGCAAACTAATGTAATTCATTTTCCATACCAAGCTTTAAAGGATGACTATAACTATAAACATACCACATTTAGATTATATTTTCTAAATTTATATAATTATATTATTATTATTCAAAATATACCATATTACTCGATATTCTGCAGTGGATATGATAACATCGTTCGAGTGTATGATGAACTATAACCTAATGAAGTGATGTGATTAAGTTTTTTTCATACACTTTATATGGAAGGTATTAAGGATAATTTTAATGAATATTTGTGATATTAATTACCTAAAAATTGTTTTTTAAATATAATATCACATATCACTTCCTACCATCCCATCATTTGGAAAACAATAATGTTGTTTCTGTGTACGTGTAGACTAACGCCTCTATGTAGAGATGTGAAATATTTTTTCATTTTCTTTTTACATGGATGATAATATGGGTGTATTTTATTAATATAATTAAATATTAATGATAGTGTAATGGATAATTAATATTTATCATCCTTCCATTCTTTCTATTGAGAAAAATATTAACAATATTCTTGCGTATGGCTAACATGCCATCACCACAAACTGTGTAACATATTTTCTATATCTAACTTTTAAAGGTTACTATAAATACATATTTAATTTTTATATATTAATTCTATATATTTTTTAAAATTATGGTTATAATATAACCATTATCAATATAAAATTACCAAATTAATGAACCAAGAATTAGTCGAAAAACGATCCAATTATCACCTGAAACAGTGATTTAATCCTAGAAAA
Source organism: Viscum album (assembly GCA_963277665.1). Classification (NCBI taxonomy): domain Eukaryota; kingdom Viridiplantae; phylum Streptophyta; class Magnoliopsida; order Santalales; family Viscaceae; genus Viscum; species Viscum album. The sequence goes on from OY728156.1 coordinate 1,332,246,065, forward strand.
GTCTATAAATGGGTCATAAAATACTATAAGTAAAAAATATATAGTTTTAAATATATGAGTATAATTATGTATTTAATTTATAATAGAAATATATTTATATATATCTAGTTCAATCACATATGAAGGAATTCTAAACTGAGGTATGAGTTTCTCATCTCACTTTTCGTTTGATGAGATTTATTCCATATTAACCACATAGTTATTCTGTGTGGTGTATATCCTTCAACTTTTTATTTATTATATCATGATTCCATTTATCTTAATTTTATTTAACATTTCATTTGATTTTATTTCTTTCATGTCACTGACAAATCAAAAGTCACTAAAGTTATAATGGTTTAGTTTACAATCTCATCATTTATCGGTATTGTTTTTTATTAAATTTACAATCATAAAATATATTGATATATTACAAAATAAATCATGAATTTTTTTTCTATAATCATTCTTGAAATTTCAATGTAATACTACTATTTTCCTCTCTTTAGTACTGATTTGTTTTTCAAAAAATGTTATTCGAAAATCTAACTTTAATTATCTCTGTAGTTGAAAATCCTTTTTCTTATAAATCCATATTTTCTAAATATGTTTTTAAAATTTTTATAGCAATATAAAAATAAATTATTAATGTATATTTTACCCATTTTTGAATTTTTACAAAAATATTTAAAAATAATCTTTATATTCTTTTCCAAACAACGCCCTTTTGGATTTTTCTTAAAATATGAAATGAATATTTGTTTTAACATTTAAAAAATTTAATAAATTTCATACCATCATGACAATTAAATTTTTTAAATTTTACATTATAATTTTAAATGTTTATTTTAAAGGAAATTTACTTTCAAAATAGTTTATAAACACTTTTTTAAAAAAATAATTTCAAAGTGAAAAGGATATTTTCCTCAAAAAGTTTTTAATGAAAATTTTAAAGTAGTTCTCTTTGTCAAAAATATAAACACTATATTATACATATTATATATTGGAGATATGTTATATTAATATGATAATTATTATTTATTTGTATATTTTATGATTAGTGTGAATGAGTATTTAAATTCATTACTATTATCTAAATTACTCGTAATGGTTTATGATTATTTTTATTGATTGGGAAAATTATTAATGTTTTGTTTGTTGGGTTTTTAATATGAATTCTTATGTTGATTAAATTTCACCCCCTTAATACAAGGAATGAATTGTAAATAGTATGTGATGGGAGATACTCACTATATCCTCTCGAAGCATTAGTGGGTCCAATGAGATATACTTGATTGCAATTTTGGTTGAGGTCATACCCATTACCGTTAGATGTCTTAGCATGAGACCTTTAAAGTATTGTTTTGATATCACACATTATGAATTTACTATTTATGATATTAGTAACTAATTTCCATGTGATTATTCATTTAGTTAGAAAATCCATGAATATATTTCAGGCTCATGATATTATTTATATGGATTTATTTGATCATCAATTATTACTTTCATATTATTCTGATGTTGTTTTTTAACTATAAGTTGTTTTATTTATTTATATTTCCATATTTATTATGCATATTTATTCCTGATAGATTCCACTATAGTCTATTTCATTCTAAGCATCTAAGTTCAGTAATTTTTTATGTTTTATTTTCCACAAAAATTCCAGGATTTGTTTTTTTATTTATGTGAAGAGATATGATTTGGGAAAATGTGGAATTCTCAAAGAAAAAAATATATTTTATTTTTCAAATTCTAATGTGAATTTTAAGTGTATATCTAGTTGAAAAATCCAAATAAACTATTTGGCCCTTCAGGATTTAATTCCATGAATCTTATACCAATGTAATATAGAAACCACAAACTCTAGGATATTAGGGTCAGAATATTTAAATTTTGAATCAGATGAATTTGTGTAAAAACATGGGAACTGGATTAACGAAAAAATAGATTATGGAAAATAACCCCATGTTAGACATTGATGATAAGTAAATATAAATACCCTATTGTTTTTAAGGTAAATATTACATTTCTTTACTAGTTATAAATCCTTTTCTGGTTACTACTTGTGGAAAAAGTAATAGAATAGATGTACCTAGGGGTAATAACCCTGGGAAAGGCATGTTAGGATTAACTCAAGAACTAAATAGTAAACAACAATGGTCCTTATTTCACACCTAATTTTACACTCATGAAGTATATTCTTGGGATAATTCATATTTTATTTACAAACCATTATGATGGATTTAAAAATATTTTTTGAATTTAAAAACATTCCAAAAGAAACCATGTTTGTAATTATGATATTAGATATGCATAAAATTTTCAATTTATGTTATATATTTCACTAGTTTTGGGATTATACATTTTGTATCGAAATGTTATTATCTAATCTAGTGTATATATTTATTTATAAATAGAACCTAGAATAAGGAATACAAACCATATCATTTCTCTTACCCTATGTAGGGTTTTCCTCCAGGGAAAGATAATAAATCATTAGATACAGCTAGATCTTATCAAATTAAAACCATATTGTATTACCTAACTCATATTAAGAGAAATAACCTTGTATAAAGTTTTATTTATACACCACATGGTGTAATAATGTAAGAAAACGTTATACATCAATGCCCTCCGTAATTTAAAGTGACTAAAAATACATTTGTAGATGAGTTATAAATAAGATCCTCATAGAATATATTTATATCCTTGAAAAGAGTTGAAATGGTGAAAGACATCATGGATTTCTATTTTCACTTAGATGATTCAGATTAATATAATTCATTGATTCAAAACACTATGTATGAAGAATGAATATAAAAAATCTAATTGAAGGATTTTAAGGAAATCTTTTCAGAAAATAATTTTCTTCACAAGCAACGAGAAGATAAGGGGAGAAGATTTTTTAATGTAAGGAAATAGAAAGAGGAAAATGTTTCTAGTTATGAATAAAACATTACACAGTTGGAAAGGAATACTACACACTATATACATAATCGAAAGAGAAATATTGACCATTTATTTGATGGGTCAAAGAGAATTATTTGGTTGGGAACTAGTCTTCATAACCTTCCCATCATATGAGTACATATTATCATATTCTATCAAGACAAATAAGAGAAATCTACAAATATTTTGGCTTTGAAGGGAAGCAAGATAAGAAGAGGATAAAATTGAAAAAATGGATAAAGGGAATAAGGGAATGGAAGATTTACCCCAATGTGATAAATGTTGTAAGAAACACCATAGTACTTTATTGAAGGGAGAAATTGTTTTCTATAAGTGTGGAAAGAAATTACATCAGGCTCATTAATGAAATGGAATCAAAGAATATAATAATGTAAATTTATTTAACTATAATTATATATATAACCACACAAATTAATTACTAAATAATCAAGGGTATATACCAAAAAAGGCGATAATGGATTAAGGTTATGTTGATTATGTTACTATAGGTGAAGTTCAATGATTATTGTGCTTGTGTTTGGAATAAAAAATTATCTCATAAGAGTATTTTATCAATGATATTATAGTTATAAGAATAATGAAATGTATAAAGATTATACAGTATTACATTTTCTTTGAGTATATGATAGAAATTTTTAAATGGTATTGAAATCTAAGGAAAGTGATTTAATGGCATTTGAATTTCTGTGAAAACACATGATTGAGGGATTAAAGCCCTTAATTTGTGCTATGTGTTGAGATAAAGATGATAATTTGATTTTTTTTAAAGGTATTGTTAAACATTATGGTCTATATTTTTTTTTGTATTAAGGTAATTATGGTTCATTATGGTTTGGGAACATTATATGAATTATATTAATATTATTTTGGAAAAAGGAAAATGTGTTTCTAGGTTGACAATCAATGAAATGTTTCAAGGCCTTGGGTATTTGACCCATAACCGAAGGGTGGTATGGGTGTTGTTCTTACCACTATATTATGTGATGTTCTAGTTAATATGTTAGTTTTTTTACATAAATTTTCTGATATATTAATATTCATGTTGATCCAATGGGGTTACTATTGTGGTTTATATATTAATGTATTATATTTGATAAATTTTTCCAACAATATTGGTTTTTGAAAATAAAATTAGAGGTATATGGTCATAATTTTCACTATTTTATGGGTCTCGTGATCTATTAAATCATAATTTTAGTGCTTCAGGCAGAAAAAATTAATATTTGGATATTTATTTCCTAGAGGTAGAGATGATGTGGAAACTTATTGAAGCACAACCAAAGGAAAAAATTATGCTTATGAAATGGAAAGATATCAAGTTATAATAGTTCCATATATTCATATATAGAAAAATAACTTTTCAACATTAGGAAATGGATATTGAAACAAACATTTTTATCATATTACATTCATATATGATAAATAAATTGGCCTTTTATGTGGAAAAAAATTTATGTGTTTGATGTCCTTAACTATTTACTGATCATTCACTTTCTTAGGATCAATAATCTCTATCACTCTATAATTATTAATGTTTTTATTCTATTTTCAAAACATCACTTCACACCAATTTTCATTGATAGGGAAATCTAGTTATGTGATATTCTATATGACCTTTGTAATTATATCTATCTCTATTCAAGTGGATGTTTTATTAACCCTGTTTATGATTTGGTTTTACAAAAAAAAATGTATCTTCAATTTTCTAACCCATGATTACCGAGAGCATGATTAAATTACGAGAAAAAACCTATTTAAGAGGGGTATATAATAATACCTAATACATTAGATATATTTATTTTAAAGAAAATTAAAATTATCAAATATCTATGAAAACATGAAACATATGGTTTTGACAAACCATGATATACTATTAACATTATTATTTTAACAAGAATATTATAACCTAGTTGTTAAGTTGGTGGGTATGAATATGAACAAATAAATTATGAAAATTACATGTCATGTGATTTTTTAAAACAAATTAAATGGTTATATATTTTTTATAAATAAAATAATAACCATTTGAATGAAAATAATTGTATTTTTCTAAAAAACTCTATTTTTTTAAATAATGGTTTAACCGCACTTTGTGAAAATTATTTAAAAATAAATTTTTTAAAATATTAGAATGTTTATTTTAAAAAATAAACATAATATATAAATTATACATGAAAAAAATTATATTATAATGAATTATTGATTATTTTTGAAAAATAATAATTTTTTTGATGAATAATGAAAAATATTTATATTTTACAGAAAATTGAATTTTTGTTAAATTATTTACAAATTAAAATTAAATTTTAAATTGGTTTTTCTATAAAATATATTTTATTATATTATAATTTATATAATTTATATAATTTAAATAGAATCATATTTAATTATTATATATATACTTTTTAAGCACTTGAACGTTTTTCTTTGGAAAAACATTTTTTTTTCAACGCATCTGTGAGTTTAATTTTAAATTGATTATTTATAATTATGTCAATTAAATTTTAAAAAATGTATTTCATATCTGGAATAAAAATAATTTTTTTAATATAATAATTCAAACATAATTTTCCCATAATTAAATGTGAAATATGAAAAAATTTATTATCGTGATTGTCGTGAAAAAGGGTTAAAAGTGACATAAATGTTTTCCAAAATCTATTGGATATCCATATATATAATTTAAAATATCTATGGCTCTAGAGTGGAAAAGTTTTGATCCTTTTTTGTTGTGAAAAACATGTGTACACTATATTATTTTAAAAAATTCAATTTGTGTCCTCTCCCCCAAATATAAAAGGCCACCACTCTCCTCTCATTTTCACTCCTCTATTGCCCTTAGGTTAGACCAATACCTACCCAAATATATTAATTAATCGCATCAAAATATTCTAGTGTAATTTTTTTATTATTAAATCCTTCTATGAATGTTTTAGGTATAAATATGTATAAGTTTTCTGAAGACGATGTAACGTTCTTAAACAAGCATTTTTTATTGTATTACATCTTACAACACTTTAATATATTATTTAATAATGATAACATAATAAAAACAGTTTATACCATATAATAATATATTATTATGTAAATTTTATTACATATATTCATCTCATCCACTAAGTGGGAAATGAAACCGTCGATAATGTGAATGACAGACTACCACCTCAGAAATTGATGTAATTAATTTTACATCACCATCATAAAATGATAGATATAATGATTTATATAGCATATTTATGTTATAATTGTTAATTTTATATACTTACAGAACTACTAAATCAAATAATCCTTCTTACTTTCCATTCCTTGGGGGATACGATAATGTCGATGTTGTTTACGACAGACTACCTCCTCGCAAAGTGATATGATCTGATTTTCTCTTATGATTTATGTGGAAGGTAGTAAGGATAATGTTAATTAATAGGTGATATATTCATTACCTAAAAATATTTATGGAAATATAATATCACATCTAGCTTCATACATTTCCATACATTTGATAATAATAACTCCCCTCATGTGTATGTGTGCACTACTACCTCCACATTTCGATTTGAAATGTTTTTAAATTTTTTTTACAAGGAATAAAATAAGGATGTATTTGATAAATATAAATGATATGTATGACATAATATTTATTCTGTAATGGTAATTTAATATTTATTTTATAGTCATTCCTTCCATCATAAAAATGGAAACAACGGTGATGCATATGTATAGCCTACCGTTTTTTTGAACGATGTAATCCATTTTCTATATCTAAATTTTATAGGTTAATGTAAATTAATATATAATAAATATAAATATAAATATATTTTATTTTTTAATAGTAATTTTTTTGAGATTTTTTAACTATGATATATATGAAATGACCAAAGTTACGAAACTAAAACAGACACGAGAAATGAGGAAATTTTCCCCTGAAACAATAATATTAACAATGAATTGCTAATAAATAGGTAATAAAATACTTTAAGTAAATCGTATATGGAGTCAAATATATGATAATGGTTTCAAAATATATTTATAATCAACCTATATTTACTATATAGGAGGTTCATGAATATTTGACAGAAGTCAAACCTGAGTTAAGGGTTTTACATCACACTTTTACTTCTGTGAGATGTATACCCTAGTCACCACTTAGTTATTTTGTGTTGTGTATATATTTCAACTTAAAAATTTAATATACAGAATAAATTTTTATTTATGTTATTTAATGTTTCATTTTATGTTATTTATTTCATTGGGATTATGAATGGAAAGTTTTCAAAGTGGAAATGATATATTTTACAATCTAATCATTTATTGGGACTATTTATAATTAAATTTATGATGATGAAATATTATGATCTACCACTTAATAAAATCATTGATTTTATTCTAATATGGTATAAAATAAACATTCCAGGTAAATAGTACTATTTACCTCTATTTAATACTTAATATTATTATGAAAATATTTTTTATGAAGATCCTACTTTATTTCTCTCTTTAGTCAAAAATAACTTTGAATCCCAAACCATGTTTTCTAAAAATGGTTATAATTTTTTTAAAAATTATAAAAATTATTTTTCAATGAAATATTTACCCATTTAATACTTGTAAAAAATTTAATTTAAATTAAACTTAATGACTTTTTCCAAACTAGGAACTTTTGCATTTTTCCCAAAATGTGAAAGGAATCATGGTTTTAACATGTATTACATGTAAGTAATTTACCATTATTATAACCACTCAGAGTTTCAATGATTTATTTATATGTTCAAATTAATTTATTTAAAAATAATTAAAATATTTTTTTAAATTTTATTTTAAATATATTTTCAAAGTGAAATAGATATTTTCATCAAGAATGTATTTAGTAGAATTTTATGAAATTTTAATTCATCAATGACATCAACCATTTAATTTATATATGAACCATTGGAAATTTTATGTGATAGTTGGGGTCTTCTATAGCCCCTCATTATACTGGTAGGTCTCATGAGAGAAACTAGATTGGGATTTTAGCTCAACCCTTACCCATTTATATAGGATGTCTTTGAAAAAGGCCTTGATGATATGATTATGATGTCTAGAATTAAGAATTTCCTTATTATGGAATTTTTTATTAATTTATATGTTATTATTATATTATTAATAATATAAATTGATAAGTTTAGGTTCAATGTTATTAGTTATATTTCTTTATTTTATCATTATTTATTCCGACTATATTATGCTCAGTTTATTAACTAAATGGAATATATTTCAGTTTTTTAACTTTCCATATTGAATATGATTATTTATTCATGATAGATTTTGTTATATGCTTACCATTATTGATTAGATAATTTCACCCCTTCTTATGTTTTATTTTCCCCTTGTTACTATGAAGTGTTTTTTAAGTTATATGCAGGGATATGATAAGAGGAAACAAGGAACTCTCAAATAGTACACTTTGTAAATTTTATGTTTAAAATTGTGATGTTAATTTATTTTTTTATCTAGTTTACCTAGACTATTACACTATTAGGTCCTTTAATATGTGTTTACATATATCTTATTCTAATTTAATAATTAAACCACTAACTCTAGGCTTCTAGGGTTTGGGTATTTATATGAACATATCCATCATATTCAATAAAGAATCAACCCCTACTTCATTACTCTCAAGTCAATAGTGGATCATTGAACGCAATATAATATTTAATTAGGCATCTATCAATATATGGGTCCATGAAACAAGAGATTATTTTCAATATTTCAAAAATATGAATCTTGGTGGAACTTCACGAATGATGGATTTTAACTGATTCGGGTTTGGGAATCACCCTTAACAGGGTATATTAGGTGAATGAGTTTGTTTAGGTGTTTTAATGAACACATGAAATTTAGTCATATTAAAATTTATGGATATTGTATTGAGATTATTTTTAGGAATTATCAATTGTATTTGTCTCTGTATAGTGAAATGACATGGAATCCAACAATAAATCCCAATGTTATGTTTCACTAGGTCATCCATTCCTTTATCATCCAATATGCTTCTTCAAATAGAATCGAGCACCATTTTTTAGTTTGGTATCCTCTATAATCCATGATATGTATTTTTATATTAATATTTTCTCTTTAATTAGACATAATTATTTGAAATCGAATGTTGATAAGTATATACTTGTAGAAATTCATCAACATCTCACACTTCTTCAATGAATCAGATAATCTTCAAGGTCTAAGGTTGCGTTGATTTTTTATACAAGATTTAATCATCTTTTGGTTTCAATATTACTGGATATGACTCATCATATTCATATGTGAGATCAAATGTCTAGATTCCATTTATCAATTTCATCCCCTGTCCTAGCTCCATGGCTCTATCTCAACTCTCGACATTGGCTACTTTTTTATTTACCAATGGGGTCGAATTATCATGCAGTTTAATCATCAATCTGCTCAGACTGGTACAGTGGGTTAGAAGGTGAGAAGATACAACATGAAGGGGGTTATTTCATCCAACCATTAAGGTAGAGTACAACATATTATCTCACATCTAGGAAGAGTAGGGATGATCATTCAATAATATAGAGGGGTGATCATATTGAAGTAGTGGAATCATGGTAGTATTTAGGCTTTACATGGTTTTAGGATAGATTCATGGTATATTTACCTTTATAATGGAATGGATATAAGATACCCATATTAGTGTGGACATGGAATTATTTTAAAAAAGAAATTATACATTGTCTCGTGGTTTTATCAGAGTAATAGGGGTTGAAGGATGTAGTGACATAGTCATAGGAAACCATAGTAGTATTTAATTTTCTCCTCATGGATGAAGTGGGCTTTCCATCAGGGTAGTATGAGCTTGATTGTATTGTCTTATCATAGTAGTAGTGTGGCTTCATAGTTAATGTTAGGGTCATAATCAGAATTGATTCCTCTCAAGGTCATAGTTGGCACACCGTCATAGTAGCTAGTGGAGGAATGATTATAGACCACCCTTTTACATGTTTAGTATCCATGGCAATTCTGATTTTTTTTTCAAAACCTTAATCAAAACAAATATAGAAAATTATAAAACATAAAAAAATTGAGTGGATTTACATAATGTAATTTGAATATTACTTACAATTTATTTTTAAAATTAAAATCAACTAATTAAAATCATATTTTCCTAATCAAAATTAATTTTCATTTCCTAATTTCATAAAAATATATTAAAATTAAATTAACATTTTTCATCACAAATTAATTCCAAATTATAACAGGTGAATTGGAGTATTAAAAATCAAAATTTGGATTCCAATTTATATATATGAATGAAATAATCTAATAGAAATCAAAATTAAATGTACTTTTTAATAATGAACATATTTTTAAAAATAAAAAAAAATTAACTAATTACCCTGGTTTCAAAATAACAATAGGGGTTATATTCAACTAAAAAAATCAAATTTTTAAAAATTTCAACTCAAATCAGGGAACCACTAGTACACATATTTATCAATATATATGAGTTGAATAGTATTCATGTCTCTAAATTTAGATATATATTTATTTTCATAAGGAGGTAAAACTGTATATACACAAAATAACATAATAATACTTTTTAAATAATTGATCAATAGATTGAGAAACATGGGATAAAAATTTATAATGGTTTAAACTATTAATCAATGTTTTAATGTTCCTTCTCTGGTCAATAGATATTAAATTAGAATAATGATTTTGAAATATTTTTCCTATTGATTTAATAATTATTTTACCATTGGATTCTATCAATGAGTATATTTTTATATATAATAGTATAGTATTAATTGGAACAATTTCGTTGAAATAAAGATATGTACCTAGCCCCATGGATTAATTACAATAAATTGTTCTGGAATGAGTTATTATTAGAAACTTTCAAGAATGATAGATATTATGAGTTACATTTTACGTAATAGGAGATATATACCATTATAGATTTTCATATTAGATTAATGGATTTTTTATATTACCCTATAGGTTTTTCAAATAAAAAATGGTTAAGGGATTGAAATTTTAAAATATCCTTACAACTAGATATCTATTTCAAATTGGGAACCATTTTAGGGACTTACCTAACTCAATTAGATGAACATGTAAAAATATAAAATAACTTAATATTTGAATAATTTTTTTTCAACAGATTACTCTATAAAGTATTTTTTTTAATTAGTATAGTTAATGTTTTAGTATCCACACTATTGATAGATATATATTATTAAAATTTAAGGATAACTAACACATAATGTTTAAAAATAAGAGTAAATATGAGAAAAATGAAGAATACAAATTATAAGAAGAATGAAATTAAGAATTATGTAGTTCATGAAGAATCTAGTTGTCAGTAGAGAGTCAAAATTGATATACCAATTTTGTAAAGAAAATTTCAAGGCACAAGTACGTGTGTGCGTGCACACACACACACTTTGAAATCCAAGAACAAAATTTTTTCATAAAAAATATAGTGCTATAGATAAATATACTATTGAAGTTCTAGATGTATAGAATATTCCGTTATACTATAGTTTCAATCTCTATTGTAATGACCCGCAAATTCTCATTGGCTTGAGAGCTCAACGAGTCATTACTAGGCCTTAAGCGACAACCCCAAGGCGCCAAAGGCTGGAAATAAATGCCGAAGGGTTTCAAAACAAGTTGGGGAAGATTTACCCTTTTTGAACATCCACAAAACCAACATCCATGACAAAACCATCAACTAAATGATGCATGATAAAATCTAAGACAACTCAACCTTTTATTTTATCATAAACCAACCAAGAGTACCACAGTAGAAACCAACACTAAAACATCAGATTAAACAACAGAAAGACAAACCCAAAGACCACCAGACAACAAACCAACTCCATTCTCCAGAAGCTCCAAGCTCCATCATCACGAACCAGCCCAAGAATCACGAAGCAGTATCCGACACTTTACCTTAGCCAACATCCCAGTACATGACATCTAGAAAAGCACCAACGTGCCAAGTCAGAGGGTGAGTAATGAAACTCAGTAGGTTTTTCCGGATGACTTCCCAACCCTTGCCTCTAGGATAAAACATGTTAGCACATTTATATAAAAAAATTTATATAAAACAATTCCAAAATAGTTCACAATATAACAAGTTCCATGTCAAAACCATTTTCCAACAAAACCATCTCTCTCAAGAAAAGAAACCAAGAAAGCATCTAATCAAATTCCCATTTCCATCTTGTCACATTCATTCCATTTCACAAATCCACACAACCAACCATGCATGAAACCCGGACCTCCCTATACTCGCGAGTGGTGAGTTATCCTTCCACTAAGTCATCACTTAGTGTACTACCTTGCCAGGGGTACTTCACGACCTTATCCATCCCCACCTTTTGATGGGGGTACTTCTCGCCCTTACCCATCCCAACCATTTGATGGGGGGACTTCTCACCCTTATCTATCCCAATGTACATGAACACACACCACAACCCATGAAAATATATTCCCAAACCATGTGAGTTCAAAACCTTTCAATAAAGAATCACCATTTTATTGAAAACCATTTCTTTCAAGCAGAAAAACCATATCCAATTTAAAATCACCATTTTAAACTTACTTTAACAACCACTTTCCTAAAACACACAATTTCCATCACCCGTTAATAAAAAGGGGTTTCAACCATTATTTCATAACAGGTAAACAATCCATTTAAATCATGGAAAACAATTTGAAACTAAGCTATCAAGTAATAAGAGAGAGGAATCAAGAGTGAAGCCACCTACCTCAACAAATTAGGAAAAACCAACAACGGACGAAGAACACCAACAAAAACGAGTCAACTAGTCCCCAAAACCTCCTTAGATTCCTTCACCTAGAACCAACCAAACCAAAACCTGACTTAAAAGTCATCCACTACCTTAGATCTACCCAACATGGGCGTAGATCTAAGGATACATCAAGAGGGAAGATGGAGATCTAAAAAAACTAAAGGAAACGAGACTTACCTCAATCAACTGGCCTCTAAACTCCAAGCCAACCCTCCGGATCGCTTCTAAAATTTCTGGTAAGTGTTCTCCCACCATCACTAGAGATAAATCCTGAGTTATGGCCATCTAGGAGAAAAAATGAGTATTTTTACGGATAAAATGGATTAGATCCATAAAAATAGGATCTAAGTTGAAATCACGCACGATTAGTCTGCACAGTTAGTCAAATCGTGCGCTAACTATGTGGTAGTCACTGCTTGGAAGAGGCGCTCTTCACAGCCTCATCACATAGTTTTCCCAAACTGTGCACACACCGTGCGGTCTCTTCTGTCCAAATGACCACCACCTACATGGATTCCACACAGTTTGGGAAAACCTTGCGCTGCCCGTGCGTCCCCATATTTTTCCCTTTTGCACTTTAAAACTCTCCAAACATTCCCCAACCATTTCTCGTACGCTTCATATACATAAAAATAATAAAAAGTGTTACTTACTAGAAACTGGGGGTACTACATTCTCCCCACCATTGGCCTTTCTATCCCCAGAAAGTAGAAAACCATCATTTTCTAGAAAGAGTTCTGGCCAGTGCTCTTTCGTTTCTTTCTCGCGTTCCCAAGTCTCTTCCTGAATCTGACCATGCTACCATAAAACTGGCACTAGACCGATGATTTTCCAGTGCAAGACTTTCTCTTTCCTATCCACAATATGTACCATGATATGTATCAATGATGAATCCGGCTCTAGGTCAACATGTTCCCATCTGATCACATGTTCAGCATCGGGCTGATACTTCTTCAATCGAGATACATAGAAAACATTATTCACTGCACTAAACCGTAGTGGTAATTCCAACTGATACGCCAACTCGCCAACCCGTTCCAGTATCTCAGAAGGTCCTATATATCCATGAGATAATTCTCCCTACTTCCCAAAATGACGATGTCCAAGCCTTGGAGAGATTCTCAAAAAGACATGATCACTCACCGCAAATGACAACGGTCTTCCGCAATGATCCGCATAATATTTCTAAAGACTCGGAGTCGTCTCCATCCTCTTTCTAATCAACCAGATCTTCTCCATTGTTTCTTGGACAAGGCTCGGCCCAACTAGTAAAGTCTCACCTATTTCCACACAGTACAGTGGAGAAAGACAAGGACGCCCACACAATGCTTCAAACAGAGCCATGCATATCGAGGTTTGATAGATGTTATTGTATGAGAACTCCACTAAGGGTATATTCTCCTCCCATGAGCCACCAAAATCCATTACACAAGCCCGCAACATATATTACAAGGATTGTATCGTCCGCTCAGATTTCCCATCGGTCTGAGGATGATAATCCATGCTCATCACCAACTGAGTCCCAAGGGCTTGCAGTAATGATTTATATAACCGCGATGTGAACCATGGATCTCTATCTGAAACTATAGAAACTGGTACACCATGCCTTTTTACCACTTTTTAGATATATATTTTTGAAATATCTTCCACCGTATGAGTTTCACGAATCGGGATGAAATGGGCTGACTTAGTTAGACGATCCACTATCACCCAAATGGCATCGTGTTTCTGGATAGTTCTTGGAAGACCTGTATCAAAATCCATTACTATCTGATCCCATTTCCACACTGGGATAGGTAACTACTGTAACATACCAGCTGGACACTAATGTTCTACTTTAACATGCTGACATGTTAAACACCTTGAAACAAATTAATCTACCTTCTGTTTCATGCCGCTCCACCAGAACTATGCCTTCAATGCCTTATACATCTTCTGTAAACACGGATGTACAACCCTTCTTGAATGGTGGTAAGCATGAAGGAGTTGTTCCTGAGTAGTTAAAGGTATAATTATCCGATCTCGAAATTGCCAAACTAAACTCCCATCTAGCTTCCATCCGTCAATGTTCTACCCACCATTGATTTTGGAACTCATTGAAAAACAGTCTACATCAGATGCCTGTACCTCTTTTACTATCTCCACCAAATCAGAAACAAGCGCAACTGGAAAGAAAACCAAAACATCACCTCGATCTTCACATTCCATATGCATGTTGGCTAGGACCGACATCAACTGCCACTCATTTGAAGCTTCTTTCACCAACTAAGTATACAACTTCCTGCTTAATGCATCGGCCACCGAATTTCCCTTACACGGTGTATACATCAAGTCAATGTTGAACATTTGAAGATAATCCATCCATCTCCTCTGCCTCATATTCAAATCTCACTGGTAGAAAATGTGTTTCAAGATTTTGTGATCCGTAAACATAGTAAATGTCTTAGCAAAGAGATAATGTCTCCATGTTTTCAAAGCATGGACGACTGCAGCCAACTCCAAATCATGTGTTGGGTAATTTTTCTCATACACCATCAACTAACTTGAGCCATAAGCAACCACATGGTCTCCTTGAATGAGAACACAACCCAACCCTATTCCTAAAGCATCACAATTCACCACATACCCCTGTTCGGATTCCGACAGAATCAAGATGGGTGCTGATGTAAGGAGAACTTTCAACTCTTGAAAAGATCTCTGACATTCTTCAGTCCATTAGGATGCACTGTTCTTCTTTTTCAATGCTATCATAGGTGAATCTAGTTGTGAGAATTCATGCACAATGCATTGGTAATAACTAGATAGATCAAGAAAACTGCGTATCTCAAAGACATTCTTCAGCGGTTGCCAAGAAAGAACAGCTTCTATCTTTTCTGGATCCACTGAAACACCTTTCTCTGAAAAAACATGGCCTATAATGCATACCTCTTGTATCCAAAAATCACACTTTGATAATTTGTCATACAACTAATGGTCTCTCAAGATTTATAGAACTATCTCCAAGTGTTGATCATGCTCAACCCTTGTTCTTGAATACACCAATATATCATCAACAAACACCACAACAAAAGAATCCAGATATCACTGAAATATACGATTCATCAATTCCATAAATACCGATGGTGCATTCTTAAGGCCAAAAGTCCTGACTACATATTCGTAGTGGCCATGTTGGCTTCTGAAGGGTGTCTTTGGAATATCCTCCTTCCGAACTTGCAACTGTTGATATCCTAACCAAAAGTCAATCAAGGAGAACCACTGAGCTCTCCTCAATTGATCCAATAGGTCATTAATACATGGAATTTGATATATATTCTTTATTGTAACTTGGTTAAGTTTACAATAATCCACACATAGACTCAAAGTTCCATCTTTATTCTTTACAAACAAAACTGGTGCTGCCCACAGAGACACGTTGGGCCAAATAAAACCCTTGCTTTCCAGCTCCTCTAACTGCACTTTTAATTCCCGTAACTCTGTCGGTACCATCCTATAAGATGGAAGGGAAATAGGACTGGTCCCCGGAAGGAGTTCAATCGTAATCTCCACTTCTCGTAGAGGTAGTATCCCTGAGAAGTTATTTGGAAAGACATCTGGAAATTGATCCACCACAGCTGGAAAAATGTTTTCCTCAATCTCTTCCATTGATTCCAAAGTCAACTCTTCCAATTGGTGAGAGATAATTCCCACCATTGGTGCCAACACGCTCTTTTCAGCTTTATTTACAATTCTTTCTCCTCTAAAGAGATGGTCGATGTCGTCCTCAGTCATGAAATTAATCGTTCCCCTATAATAGTCGATATGAGACTTAAACCTTGTCAACAAATATATACACAGGATTAAATCATAGACATCTATATCTAACATGGATAAGTCCCATTCTAGCTCAGCTCCATTAACAGTTATATCACATGCTCGACACACGAAGGCTTGACATTATCTTTCACCAAGAAGACTTTACAGTTTCAAGACAGAAGGCATCATTCCCAGTTTTAAACATAGCAAGTCAACAACACGAGAATCAATGATGGTATGAGATGCACCAGTATCAAAAAATAGTTGAAAAAGGTAGAATTCAAAAGAATCATACCTCTTACTGTTGATGGTCCAGCCTGATCATCAAAAATCATTTGCTCAGTTCCATACAATTGATTCGTCACTACACTATTCTCCTTGTTGCCTTGCTGAGATTTCCCTGGTTGAGGAGTCAGGGTACTTCAAGAATCACCATTCCTAGCTCTGTTATGATGATGAGACTGACTCTGTTTTCCTCGTACTGTCAAATCATATGATTCTTGCATCGCTTGAGAAGTGTCACGTTCACCCGAACTCAGAATATTTATACAATAGCGCTATATATGCCCCATCTGTTTGCAATTGAGATATTGTATAGGTCGCACTATATAATATCACTTTATGTGATCAGTCGAGCCACATTGAAAACACATGGCTTTCATTATGGGCTGTGGAGGAAGATTTACTGATCCAGCCATCTAATTCTGATTCGCACTCCCACCTTGGAAGTAGGTGTCCCTATTCCGCTTGTTCCCATCATTAGAGTTCCCACCCATTCCCGTGGGTATCATCATACTTCCTCCTCCCATAACTCCTAAGATGCCTCTTTCAGCTACTGTTGATCTGTTTACCATTTCTGTATAATCTGTATTATAGATCATAGCTATCTTCGAGCGAATCTCTTGTCACAAACCTGATTGAAAGATGTGTTCCTTCAGCGACACATTTGCAGCAACTTCTAGTGCAAAGCGCACTAAATTCATGAATTTAGCCACATACTTTGGGACAGATAGATTCTCCTGCTTCATGATGAAAAATTTTGTCGTCCTCTGTATCTTGAACTTGTGAGGATAGAATTATTTATTGAAAAATTCCTCAAATTTATCCCATCCCAGGCCTTGATCCACCTTATCCTGCACCACTAGCTCCCACCACTGTCATGAAAGATCCTCCAGCATATACGTCGCCAACTTTACTTTCAGTTCTGCTGGTGTACCGAGGACATCGAAGATACGATTCATCCTACTCTGCCACACCTCCACCCTTTTTGGTTCAGATTCACCCCGAAATATGGGTGGATTCTACTTCCAGAATTGGATGGAATGGTCTACATGCCTTGACTGATCCCTCCAGTTCCTCGTGTCCATAGCGTGGAATGCTTGAACAATACTATGAACCAGAACTTGGTTCACACATGGTCCAAGTGTAACCAGATTCTCCGCAGCGTCTTCCGTTTGGTTTCTATGATGCCTAAAGGGAGCCATTTTATATAGAAACAACACACGTTTTTAGTCTCAATTCCATGCAACTGAAGCCTTAGCATTTCAAATGCTATCACATCAACGATCACCACATTGTTTTTCAAAACAACATTTTCCCATGTTCAACCATTTTTTGAAAACCTCCCACATGCTTTTTGAAAATCAGACCATTTTTAAAATTCACCAAATACCCTATTTTCAAAGTCTTTCAATTGAAAACAATTTCTGCATTTTCCAAAAATTGGAACATTAAAAAAAGTCCTTATGCATTCCTCACAATGAGATATCCAATCCTAGTGGGAATTCATTCATCAACAATGCATGTCATGCACATATCATTGGATAAACCCATGACAATGAGATTTTCAACATTCTAGAAGTGTATCCAAAACACTTATGTACCCAACACCCCGGTAACTTGAAGTTCAGCATAAACGGGTTAGCTACGTCCATTTATGTTATACATTTCAAGTTACAAAAATCCTACTCCTGTATAAGATTCCAACCCAAGGAATAGAAGAAAAGGAATTACAACTCCATGACCAAGAACATTGATGACCACTTGCTAGGCAAGGACCGAACAAGCGGATACCATTTGTAATGACCCACAAATTCTCATTGGCTTGAGAGCTCAATGAGTCATTATTAGGCCTTAAGAGACACCTCCAAGGCGCCAAAGGCTGGAAATAAATGTCGAAGGGTTTCATAACATGTGGGCGAAGATTTGACCTTTTTGAACATACACATAACCAACATCCATGACTAAACCAACAACTAAATGATGCATGATAAAAGCTAAGACAACTAAACCATTTATTTTATCCTAATCTAACCAAGAGTAACACAGTGGAAACCAACACTAAAACATCAGAGTAAACAGTGGAAAGACAAACTCAAAGAACACAAGACAATAACCCAACTCCATGCTCTACAAGCTCCAAGCTCCAACATCACGAACCAGCCCAAGCATCACGAAGCAGTATCCGACACATTACCTTTGCCAACATCCTGGTACATGACATCTGCAAAAGCACCAACGTGCCAAGGCAGGGGGTGAGTAATGAAACTGAGAATGTTTTCCTAGATGACTTCCCTACCCATGCCTCTAGGATAAAACATGTTAGCACATTAATATAAAACAATTTATATAAAAAAATTCCAAAACAGTTCAGAATATAATAAGTTCCAGGTCAAAACCATTTTCCATAAAAAATGATCTTTCTCAAGAAAAGAAACCAAGAAATATTCTAATCAAATTCCCATTTTTATCTTGGCACATTCATTAAATTTCAAAAATCCACACAACCAACCATGCATGCAATTCGGACCTCCCTATACTCACGAGTGGTCAGTTATCCTTCTACTAAGCTGTCACTTAGTGGACTACCTTGACAGGGGTACTTCATGACCTTATGCATAACAACCTTTTGATGGGGTTACTTCTCACCCTTATCCATACCAATCTTTTGATGGGGGGACTTCTTGCCCTTATCCATCCCAATGCACATGAACACACACCACAACCCATGAAAATCTATGCCCAACCCACGTGTGCTTAAAACCTTTCAATAAAGCATCACCCTTTTATTGAAAACCATTTCGTTCAAGCAGAAAAACCGTATCCAATTTAAAATCACCATTTTAAATTTACATCAACAACCACTTTCCAGAAACACACAATTTCCATCACCCGTTACTAAAAAGGGGTTTCAACCATTCATTCACAACAGAAAAACAAACCATTTCAATAAAGGAAAACAATTCGAAACTAATCCTTCAAGTTCTAAGAGAGAGTAATTGAGAGTGAAGCCACCTACCTCAAAAAATTAGGCGAAACCAACAACGGATGAAGAACACCAACAAAACCGAGTCAACTAGTCCCTGAAACCTCCATAGATTCCTTCCCCTACAACCAACCAAACCAAAAACGTACTTAAAAGTCATCCAATACCTTAGTTCTACCCACCTTGGGCATAGATATAAGGATTCATCAAGAGGGAAGAAGGAGATCTAGGAAAAATAAAGGAAACGAGACTTAACTCGGTCATTCGGCCTCTAAATGCCAAGGCAACCCTCCAGATCATATCCAAAATGCCTGGTAACTGTTCTCCCACCTTCACCAGAGAGAAATCATAAGTTAGGGCTGTCTAGGAGCAAAAAAAAGTGGGATTAAGGATAAAACAGATTAGATCCTTAAAAATAGCATCTAAGTTGACTTCGCGCACCGTTAGTCCACACGGTAAGTCAAATCGTGCACTAACAGTGTGGTAGTAACAGCTTGGAAGAGGCACTCCGCACAGCCTCATCGTATGGTTTTCCCAAACTATGCACACACCGTGCGGTCTCCTCTATCCAAATGACCACCACCTGCATGGCTTCCGCATGGTTTGGAAAAACCGTGCGCAGCCTGTGCATCTCCAAATTTTCCCTTTTATGCTTTAAAAGTCTCCAAACATTCCCCAACCATTTCTCGTATGCTTCATATACTTAAAAAATCATAAAACAAGGGTTACTTACCAGAAACCGGGGGTACCACATCTATAAAATCCACACTACTATAGTACTAAAGTAGGTAAATTCAACATGTTTCATTACCCATTATCATTTTCATTAGTTATCCCTATAAGAGTAGATCATCTCTTCTGCAGGTTGAACCATAGTAGTTTAGGAACTGTTGTTTCATGTGCGGTGCCTAAATGTGGCCTAACATCATCCAGTGGATTGATGCACCATTCCAACTAATTTGACAGAATTTTTTTTCCTTCTAACTCATAATTGACAAACAAAATGAAATATTAAGGTATTATATGTTTCCTCTATAGAGGTATAGTTTACATGATGTTTATGTACACATCCTTTCATATTGACTACCCAATAATGTTTAGCTTTATGGTCATTCAGTTATCCAAATTGGTGAAAATTTATACCAATATGTATGTTAGTAATTGCAAGTGATAATTTAGAGGTTCTCCTAAACATAGAGATCTTGTATAGATAAAATGTAAAGTGTTAGTGGATTGTAATCTCACAAATCAAGAATAGGTGATCTAGTACATGTAAATTCTATATTTAGGTTTCTAAAACCAAGATGAGTGACAATGGGATATTCAGTACACCATTATATTTATTAGAGGATTTCAATAAGAGATAAGGGTTTTTGATCGAATTTTAGGATATTATACCATATTTAACACTAGCATAAAATAATAGATAAATAAAACAAAAATACATAATCAAATTATATTAAAATATAAAAATGAAATTATAGTTACATTCTATCCATCCAATAAATAGGTAATAAAAAATTTATATCAGCATGCGACCACGCTGGGTATACATACATGAATATGAAAGGATAACACATTTGGATAGTTGAATATAAAATATGATAAAAAAATAAATTCACAACAATTATATTCTCAAGCCTAACAATATGAAAATTTTCAAAAACCAAATTGAGATACTCTATCCTGATCACAAAAACAAATTATTTTCTGACATACAAATAAGATATCTAGTCTAGACATCCACCAAGTTCCAAATATATCAGGTCAGTATAAAACCCAGTAAGGAACCACCAATAACACCCCCAATATATTCTAAAATATGTCATGTGAGTGTATAAATAAAAATATTAATAATCAGTATATAAGAAATAAACATTATGTACCATATACGACCAAGCCACCATAACGATCGATGTTATCCACTTCAGCTAGTATTAGTGGATCACATCTAACATAGTAGATTAATTTCCAAATTGGGTCAAAAGATCTAGCCAATATATCCAATATGGTTAATATCACATGGATACATTTCCATTGGCCATCAAGTACCCTATAAACGGACTCATTTTGGTAGTGTATGTGAACCATATATGATGGAATACAACAACCCACTCCCTTGGAGAAGTAATACCAAGAAAGTACCAAAACAATTTCCATTGGTCTCTAATATCCAAACATTTACAATTAGTGTTTCCAAATCATAAGATATGGTTTATCATAACCCACACCCTCAGAAAAATATTATAGAGGGTTCCATGCAACTTTTCCTCCAGCCCCCATATTCCAAATACTATGAGGAAACATATCCAAATAATTAGATAGTGAAAACCAATAACCACTATCTCTGAGATATAATAACACATGCGTTCTATGATGCATCATTTAGGACCCTATAATCCAAGGTGTTGCGACTAAGGTTATATTTAGTTGTGCTTGATGGATTACATAGTGGATTTATGGAACAAATAGATGGGGCTATGTTCGTATCATTGGTCTTGGTTGAAATAACATTTTTTTGAAATATTTGTTATAATACAAGAGATGTAGATGTATTGTAAGAAAACAAAGGCTATTTGGAGTTATATTTTCTAGTTGATATAGAATCATGATGTAATTGGAGTTATCACACTAAAAAGTAAGGCTATGTAAGATTATATTGTTATGTTTTATTTTTATGTTGGAATTTTGGATTATAATTGAAGAGATAATACACCATGAATCAAATGACCAAAACCTAATAGACATAAAATAAACTTAATTGAAAATTGTATAGGGGTACAAATAATTAACTCAGGATTTGGGAGGCTATAGAATATAATGGTAGAATCATTAAATTTGCAATCCTGTAGCAAGGAGATATATCATACCACAAAGGTGGTTAATGAATATTAAAAAAATATGGAAATTGAATAGTGTTGAACTACAAAGCGTATAAAAATTCCATAATCAATGTTGTGTATGAATTAATTCTATTTTAAATATAGATATAAAGGGATCAAGACACACAATAGTTCCAATCTATGAAAAGAAGAAGAAACTACGTTTCATGAAATAAATAAATATACTATATTTCATCCATTGCTCACACACTATAGAGATACTATAGATAGGATGAATATTCCATAATCTAACTAGTCACACCATATAGGGTGTGTTATGGGAATAATTCATTGAGAATTAATTTACTATGAAGTCAGACCACACAGTATAATCAAGAGGACCATGGTGTGACTTGTTCACATCTTGAGAATTTCTCAGGAAGAAATAGTGTGATATTTTAGCTATTTAAATATGACATTTGGATAATATTATAGATTTGGTTGTTGACTAATATCACTATATGGTGAAGTACACCATTCCCCAAAATGGGTTTTTTTAATAAGTATCACATCATGAAAATTGAAATTAAATCTTGAAGAAATTAAGTCTAAAAACTCATAGATGTTTTGATCCATATTAGTATTTGTAGGATTATTGTTTACTTGGTAAAATTAATTCATGATTTGTGTGTGGTTTTAAAGACCCAATTAGTATATTACAAGGGAGGAATTTTATATTATGTTTTTTAAAAAAACATCTTTGATTTAGATGGGAAATGGGAGATAATTATAGAGAATAGAATTAATAGATTTTGGAAATTAGGAGAAGAGAGACTGATGGGAAATATTACATTAAATACTAGGATATGATGAAATAATTAAATCATATCAAAAATAACCTGTGTATTATAGTTCTAATATATTATAAATTTTTTTTGTCAGTGATCCTAAAGTTTTATATTATTGTATTAATTATCTAAAAGTAGTGAACACAGAGATAAGATGGGGGTGTGTCCCCAGGATAAAAATTCATATTTCATAAACCTTTTAGAACCCATAATGAGTAGTGTTATATCATTATATATTGACACAAAATTACAGTATTCGCTTTGAATTAACCCTTTATGGTGATCCAATAAAAATAGTCATGTCTTTGTAATTATTTTCATTATTTGGATATTATTTTTTATTAAAGATTGAAAGATTTAAGATGTTATCACAAACATGATAACCAGATCTCATAGAATAAAAAAATTGAGATGTTTTGGGACCATGGTTTCCAATAGTGGTATTATATCAACAAGGTTATTAAACAATGAATATTTTCATAAAATATTATTATTATAGAGAGAATTTTTAATGAAAATGGAGATTAATTTTTCAAGGGTTTTAATTTCCAAATATGGGATAATCAAATGATATCTCACTTATGAACTTTAACACCGTGTTTGGTTATATTTTAGTAAAAGAAAAGAAATGAATTCCTAATTCATAAAAGAAAAGAAATGGAAAGAAATGATTTTGATTTCTCTTCATTTTGTTTAGATGTGAAATTTAGTAAAAGAAAAGAAATGATTGTAATTCCTCTATGTATTGTTTGGTGATGATTTTTAAAAGAAAAGAAAATAAATATTTTGATAACATGACCAAAATAACCCTCCTTAAAAATATAATTTTCCAATATTCAATTGTTCCAAATTAAAAAAAATTGTAATCTTAAACTGTATATTTGGTTTTTAATCAAATATATATATATATATGTATATACATATTTATTATAAATAAATATATATATTTTTAAATATATAATTATATATAAATATATATTTATAAATATATTTATTTGTATATAATTATATAAATATTATTTTATAAATAAATATATATATATATAAATATTTAATTATAAATATGTATTTTTTAAAAAGTATCTATATAATTATAAATATATATTTATACATATCTTAATATAATTATATATATAAATAAATTTATAAATATATAAAAAAAATTAAATTTAAATTCATTATTTGATTATTGATCTGGGTGGATTCGAGTAATATATTTAAAAAATATAGTTTTCCATTACTCAATTGTTTCAAATAAAAAAATATTATTATTTTAAACAATATCTTTTATTTTGATATCATGTTAATTATTTATAAATTCAATTTTCAAAAATATATTAGCAAGATTTTTTTATTTTATTTTTCTGTCATGTCAATTATGTAAATAAATTATATATATAAATTATTAATTCAAAATAATCAAAATTATCCATAATAAAAATTATTTATTACTATTTATTATTATTACATAAAAATTCCGTTGAAATTATAAAAATAATTATTTATAAATCACGTTTAACAAAATATTATGCACATGAAAATACTATTATTATTAATAATCATAAATTTGATAATTTTTTTCAATATTAATTTTAAAAAAAGTGAATAAAATAAAATTTGTATATAAGGATAATATAGAATTTAAAAAAAAAATAATACACCAGTTTCATTTCTTTACAAATCTCCCCGATTTTGGTGTGGTTTGAAACCTACAGAGGGAGAGAAACGTTTCTCCCCATTTCTTCCCCCATTTCTGCCTGAATGATTTCTCTCTCTCTGATTGAAGTCTTCCAAACATGGGAAATGAAACCTTTCTTTTCTAATCTGTCGAAATCGTCTTCGACAAATGACTCATAATACTTGATGTTTTTTCTACTGTAATTCATAGAATAAAATTAAGTAATGTTTTGTAAATTTTAATTACTATTGCCTAAAGAAAAACTCTCGATGATTTTTTAAAGATAAAAAATACATTACAAAGATTCTTTTAAAACGAAATAAAATTGAATGTAATGACCCAAACATAATAAATATACATTTGGGAAAAATATATAATGTTTATGAAGGAGATATAAAGCTAAAATAATAAAAATAAAAAGTGATTCATAAAGAATTATAAAGATTTAATGATGATTATGAATTAGAATACAAATATTTTATTTAATCATATCATTAATGATAAGGGGGAAATATATGGATTTGGATAAAAATTGAATAATTTTTAAGTTATTAATAAAATTTCAGAACATTCCAAAAGTTGAATAATTCCAAGGTTTTATCTATTAAAGGGAAAGATCTTAAATAATTTCCATTTGATGATTTTTAATCAAGATAGTAGCTTAAAAAATGCATGTAAGATTAGAAATCACCTTTATACAACAAAAAAATATTTTTATTTTCAAATAAATAAAGAATCAAGAGATACATGAGGTTGGAAGATATGATTATTTCAATGATTAATTTCTACCACTACTAGTAAGAAAAATAAAGTCATACAAAGCCATGTTTTTAAATGAAAGATACCATTACATTGATTTAATAATATAAATATTTACAGTATCACAACAATATGTATAAGATAGGATGAATGCAGAGTTTATGATCATGTTGTATCAATACAGTAGATAAATGTGTTCCTGAGATGAAATATTAAATTTGGAAATACATTATGGAAGTTGGTTCTTATAGAAATAATATTAAGGTAAATAAAATGAATATTATGAAAGGATATTTGAAGATAATGAGGTTGAATTTATTTTATATACATAAGTTTATATGATGGAAATAGTCAATAAAATTATATAAGAAATTGAGAACAAAGACCAACATGAAGGAGTCAAGGACCTGAAATTCAAACATTAAAGATAAATGCAATATTTCTATATTAAATGAAAGAAGAGGTGAATGATATTTGGTTTCATAAAGGAATAATTTAAAAATGTCAATGAAATAGAATCTAAAATAAATATATTATAGAATTATTCAAAGAATGTGAAACTCCATAAGAAACATCAAGATTAGTAGTTTATTTCATGATAAAAAATGAAGACTGGATGAAAATTATTGATGATATTAATGATAAGATATAAGACATAACAAGAAAGGTTAAATTTATTAAATAATATGTTTTTATTTTTTTATAAATATCTCGATACTGAATATGATGTTTATGGTAAAAAAAATTAAGGAACCGTTAATAAATTTATCTAGTAGATAATTAATTAAAAATATGGAAGCCATATATGGACCATTATAAAAAAAATTGAGGAAAAGACTTGAAACATTAGAAAGAGTGGTCTTAATTATTTTTATTATGAATCTATAGAAATTGATTTGTTGTAAAGGATAAAGGATAAAAAAATTGGGGATATCTATTAATCACCATAGAATCATTATGAATTAAAAATATACTCAATGATATAAAATATATTGGGAGGAATAAATGATTAAATCATTACATTGAAGAAATATTAATTTTTTTGGTTTCTCAGATATAGAATAACCTAGAGTAAGGAGGTTGAAATCTATATGAGAGGTGAATTTTTTTAAGATCCAAAATAGTGGATGAGATCATATCAAAAAATATATATATAGAAATATATTTCTATGTATATTATTATGGTTACTCTAGATTTAGTCACAACGTTGTAAATTAAAGGAAACAATGAATTCAAAAATACTCATATGAAATCCAAAAGATAATTATTTTTATAAAATCGAATTTAATCCCCTTAAATATAGTTTTCATCCACCATAGTAAGATTATTATGATGTAATAGATTATTATAATGAAAATTAGGTGAATCTACCTTTTAACTAAATTCAATTGATTTCCACGAAGTAGAGAAATGAATAATGTGAGGGTTACATTCACTGAAATTTATCTCAATGAAAATTAAAACAAAAAAGCATTGATTATTGATAGTATTTGTTCATTCACTTGACTAGAAAAATGATTCTGTTGAATAATTACAATGGAGGATGGATATTACTATTATATTCAATATTAGTGGAGATTTAAAGTTCAAGGGAAGTTTAATGACATGGATAAAGGGAGATAAGATAAAAAAACTATAATTATTTTTTATTTTGATTGTGTTTCAAATATTATATTGAGTGTTATTAAACTTTTTTATCATGGAATTGAGTACACAATCAATTATAAATGATATTTTATTAAAGGAAAAATATTAAACTCATTGATGAAGGGATAAAGGACCAATAACAGTCAATACCATTTAGTTATAAGGAGAACACTATTTTCCTCAAGATAAAAGGAGAAAATAGTTTTGGATATGAAATCTTGAAAATATTTCTCAATAATTTATAATTATTCAATGTTTAAATATTTGGTAATGTTTTTAAATTACATAAAAAACCAAAATAATAGTTTTGATTCTTATGAAAGAGGGAAAATGGTGACTAATCACTACCATAAAGAGAATTTGAGGGGCACAAATATTTTATATTCGATTCGCACTGATATTTATAGTCCTAAGAAACTTATGAAAGCATAATTTTTTAAAAAATAAATCTTGTTCAATAGTTATTATATAATATTGGGTGGTATCATGTTCACGCAAAAAAACAAAAAAGTGGTTGGGTGAATTAAGAAGTTTCAAAAAAAGATGAAAATGAGACTAGGTGAATGATCATGTTTCATTGATTTAACTATAAAATAAAGTATAACTCTAAAAAGGTGGAAAAATATTTGGAGAAGAATTTTATTAAGTTTGGAATCTCTTCAAGGAGAACACCATATAAAATGGTGTCATAAAAATGAGAAATCAAATGGTTAAAAACATGGAAAATACATTTCTCATCAAAAGTAGAATCTCTAATCACTATTGGTAGGAATTAATGAAAGTGGTAACATATACACAAAATTGGGATTTAATGATCTCAAATAATGGAAGAATCTATATGAGATGTGGTATGGCATAAATCAAGCATTTATTGAAAATTTCACAATAACAATAATTAATAAAATCATGGTAAATAGAGAGATATAATAGATGGTCACAAATGATTATGTTATTCCTTTAGGAATAAGGCTTATAAGTTTCTCAATATGATGATGAATAAGATCATGGAAAGTAGTTATGTAAAAAATATTTAAGATAAATGTAGCAACCATAAACACAATATCCTAGAGTGGGTTTTTACTTTATTACATTTGCATAAGATAAACGGAATCACACCTTGATATAATAAATATTTTATTAGTCGTGGTAAACTATATACATATAATTTTATCATATTAAATATTAATATATAAATTACAAAAAAATTCAATAATAACATTATTACCTCTAGAATATCCTTTCATATCATTCATAGTACACATCATAGATTCCTTAGAAGGGAAAGAAAATTATGGTGATATCAGATGCTCAGTAACAGTTACATAAAGTGGATGATATCATGAATCAATAATCCTAATAAAAAAAGAATAGAAAACAACTAAACACACATTCCATTTTTACCAATTTATTATCATGAATTGATATGTCTTAATCAATAGGGAATTGAAATTTCTAAACACACATTCCATTTAATCAATAACTTGAATGTTCTAAATCGATAAGAAATAATCAATAAGGAAAGGAAAATAACAGAACAAACATTCCTTTTAAATAACTTGTCTATCATGAATAGATGATCCTTAATCCATATGCAAATTTAAAAATGAAAAAAAAGAAATTTTTTCCTTAAAATAAGAATGAAAAACATCTTGAAATAATAAAATTTCAAAAATATAATTGATCATTATAACTAAAATCTTAATGATGTAAGTAATGAGTTGTTGCTTATGATGATCTTAGACATCAAGATACCTCTACTGTTAAAACCCGTCATAAAATTGTTTATAACTAAGGGAAAAAACTTATTTAATATTATCTTATTGAGTAGCCTCATGAGACTACTAATGCATTGATGGTATATATAGTTCAAGGACCCACCCATCGATGCATTTCGAGATCATTCCTCATATATGGGATAATATATTTAATTCATAAACAGTATTCCTTGTCCTCAAATATCTATATTGAGTAATGGATACGAATTTATCCGTATCTCCCAAGATAGACAAAAAACATTCAATAAAGAACACCATTTATATAAATGATATATATTTTAATAAATAAACATATCCATGATAAATAATAAGGATATGTAGGATAATTTTAATTTCCAATGAGCATAGAAAAGTGAATATTTTAAAGAAAAGTTGATGAAAAAAAAATCAATCAATGAAGTAAATGTAAATACTTTACATTGTCAAAATGATCATAAACCAACCATATAAAGACTATGGATGGTATAAATAAAACATATCCCCAGAGTAGGATAATTAAAATAAATGATTGTTGTTATTAATCAATAGAAATACAGTAAAAATATATTTAAAAACATTTTGAAGAATATTATGATTTTCTATTTGAAAATATATTTTTTACCACAAAATGTTCACAAAATATTTTCAGAGTACTGTTTTTTAAAGATAAACATTGAAACATATAAATTAAGTATTAAAAAATATAGTGGTCCTGAAGGTAGGAAATTTCATACATGACGTACACGTTAGAAGAAGGATTATTTTCACATTTTCATTAAAAACCAAATGGGCCTTTTTTGGAAAATGAAATAAAGAATCCATTGATCAATTTTATAAAATTAAATTTTTTTACAAATAACATTATTAGATCATCTAAAAAATGGTATAAACATTTTTGAAAACATATTGCGGAAACATAGTTTTGGAAGAAAAAGGATTTTTCATCGATGAGAGAAATGAAGTCAGATTTTATAAAGAAAAATTATCAATCATTATAAGTACCAAAGACTAAAAAAAATTGTAATATTACATCAAAATTCCACAATAACCATAGAAATTAAAATTAAATTGGTTTATTATAAAATGATCCAAAAATTTATTTGAATGGGAATTCAAGAATAAACAATCCCATATATATTTATATTGTAAACTAAACCCTTCCAATGATAATAACATTTAATTGAGAATTAATAAATAAATTTATTATTTGTTTAAAAAAGAAAATTAATATAATTTTTTTTATAAACTATATAACATAATAAAAATTCATTCATTATAAAATCATAGAATATCAATGATAACGAATAAGTAATAAAACCAAATGAAAAGAAATTGAGTAATGAAATTATTTACCACTTGGAAACTTATTTGCAAAATACACTTGGATCAAATAATTTTAATTAAAACATAAAATAACATGAATTATTAATTAAACATTATATTACATGTAAAAAGGGTAGTATATAAACTATATATAGAAAATTAGGTTTTTCACATTACTATATCCCTCAATTAAAGGAAATTGAGAAGAAGTACCTTACTTGATGCTTCTTTTTGGTTGAACTTGTTTAAAACATTTTATGGAGGTTTTAATGTGGTTATTAATTTATAAAATAACAATATTTATATTTATAATATCATATATGATCCAATTATAACACCTTATAACATGTTGGTTAGTAATATTTAATTATTTTTATTATTCCAGAAGTTTATTACCTTGTTTTTTCATACGTGTTTTGTCATCAATGTTCTAGTTCTTACAAATATTATATAGTAAAATCACATAAATAATGAAAATTAATGTTATAAATATAATTTTTTTATTCACATAGAATTTAAGAATCACAAAATAAATTTTTATATGAATATTTTATTCACATAGCTTCATGGATATGGTACGTCGAACATATGCACGAGCTATGTTTTCATTTCTTTAATGGTTGAAAAGGTAAATAGGTGGGTGATATATTAATTCTATATAATAAATATCATGTAATATATGTAAAATTTATTTATTAAATTTATTCTTATTACATTCCATGTAGACTATACGTGAAAAATGAATCACATCACCTTTTGAGGTGATAGTCCACCGTACACACGAGTAGTGTAATCATATTTTAAATTGAATGAAAAGTATATAGGTATATATGATATTAAAATTAAATAAGTATAATAATAACATAAAAATTATATTAATGTGTTGATTACAACATTATATATATCCTTAAAAGTTGGTTATGGAAAAATAATTAAATCAGTTCGTGAGGCGGTAGTCCTCCGTACAGACGATTGACAGTTTTGTTTCCCATTTGGTGGACTATAAGATTGATATAGGTCATGAAATTAACATTATAACATATAATTATTTGTTATATAATGATTTTATTATTTATGTATGGTTTAATAATATTTCATGGAGTTTTAATAAATAAAAATAAAAATTTTCTTTTAAGAACGTTACATCTTCCTCGAACAACGTCTTTAGGATTCAACCAAAATACATCCTATGTTGGATTTATAAAAAAAAAGGTATAAGATGTTTTTAGGTTAAAATGTTATGATTTTTTTAGGTATTGAAAAAATCAAATGGCAATTTAAGTGAGAATATTGGTGAAGAGAGGGTGTCCTTTTATAAGGGGGGACAAGGCACACAAGGAATTTTTTAAAAGATTCAATAACACACATTTTTTTTCATTCAAAAATCCTCAAAATGGGTGATAATCTAAAATTATAGGTGATAAGGTAAAAATATGTCTAGAAAATGTGTTCTGGACAAGTTGTTAGGTCATTTCAACCCTTATATTTTTAGCTTAACCACTAGTAAATAAATTTTTTACCTTAACCACGACAATTAAATTTCACTTCTTTTATTATTCCTAAGGGTATGAAATTATGTTCAAATTATTATATAATATAATTTTTTCTGATTAAAAATATGGAATCCATTTTTCAAAATTCAATTCAAATATTTAGATGAATTCAATTTAAAATTATGCTGACAAACACTATCAAAAAAGCAAGTTTCTAAAGGGAAAATTCACGTAATTATGGAATGTTTTTATTTTTGTAATTGATCTTAAAAATTATCCAAATGAACTAAATTATTCACATTTAAAATAATTTTTCTATTTTTAATTTAAATCTAATTCAAAACATAATTTTACTTTGTAAATAATTTAAATAAAAATTCACTTTTCAAAAGAAATTACTGTTTTTTACTATTAATAAAAAAAATTATACTTTTCAGAAAAATCCAATTGAAATCATGGAAAGATAATTAAAATATAATCATTTAAATAAATGAATTTAATTTTATCATATAATTTTTTCAAAAAGTTTTAAAATTTATCTCATGTATAAGTGCATAATAATCCATGAAATTTATTTTATTAAAAAATATAGTTTTTTTAGAATAATTTTATTTTAAGTTCAACTTAATTTTTTATAATTAATTGATAAAATTGTTTTTCCTAATTTAGTAACTAATATAAATTTCATCCAATTTAACAGCTATTTTATAATATTATAACGTATTAAAATTCATTTAGTTTTGGTGTGTGTGTCATAAATGATATTGAATACAATGTTCTTCTTATAAAATCTCATTGTGTTACATTCTCTACACCTTCAATAAATTTCATCCTCACAATTTAAATTGGATATTAAAAATCAATTGTTTTACATTTTGAAATAAAATTTTTGGAAAAACCCAAATCATAGATGTTTTAATAAAACTTATCTTGATATAAGAGAAAGGGAAATATTAAGGTCATATTGAATAAATCTTAAATACGTTTCTACGTCATAGAAAATTGGTGGTAAGTGAAGATATGGGTATGGAATAATATTTTAATTCCAAAATAATGAAGGTGGTTGATAAATTTTATTGATCAAAATAATGTCAATGATAAAGGGAAATTAAAAAACCACAAAATTATCAATATGTGATTATTAGAAAGACCATTAATTCATTATATATGAAGGTTATAGGATAGTTTTTTTCAATAAAATATTCTTAATTTTAAGGATTTACTTTATTGTATATTAATATAAGGAAATATACATACTTGATACATTTCTATTTAAAAATAACAATTTCATACTTTGGTTGTAATTCGGTCAATTTCTATTCCAACACTCACTCCAAGAAATGAATCTCCAAAAATATTTTTTTAGGCTTGAAGCAATAAAATTAACTATTAATGGATCATAAAATCCATAAAAGTGATAAATCATTCCGTCTGTCTCTAAATATTTTTTAAAACCAATATAATAGAACAAGTTATCAAATATAATACATTAATCTTTAAACATCAGCAGTAACATCATCGGTTCATCATTAATATTTATTCATAAACTAATTTACGTAAAACTGATGAAATATTATTACAAAAATAATATAGGATAGTGGTAGGCATTAAACTTTTATCATCCATTGGTTATAGGTTAAATCCACATAGCCATGATGGATGGAATGGGTTTACACTCATCATACAGTGTGTCTTTTCCAACAAAATCATATTAATATAAGTCCAATAATATAACCAAAGTGTTGTAACTGTCATGAACCAACCCGGGTCGACCCTGAACCGGTCACCCGAGCTGGACTGCGACATGACCTGAGAGGCGTTCTCGATCCTCCCGGGCTGCCGACAAGCACCAAGGCATCAACAGAGGTTGTGGGAATAATTTTTCCCAGAAAAAATAAATAAATAAAGCAGAAGAAATTAACCAGAGCAGTGAAAAATAAATAAACAGAATAAAGTAACTAACAAGAACAAAAGAAAAAAAAACTAACCGAATAGACAACCACTATATTCGTGTGACCACACGGGTCACTCTCCAACCCACAACCAATCGTCGCCCAAGTCGAACACACCCAATATGTAACCTTCACAAACACTAAAAACAAAAATGAACTATAGGCGTGAGTATTAAAACTCAGTAGGCTAGCCTGATATCTGTTGCAAATG
The DNA here is from genome assembly GCA_963277665.1 of Viscum album. Taxonomy (NCBI): domain Eukaryota; kingdom Viridiplantae; phylum Streptophyta; class Magnoliopsida; order Santalales; family Viscaceae; genus Viscum; species Viscum album. The sequence goes on from OY728156.1 coordinate 1,332,280,386, forward strand.
CACTACCTTTAAATAAATAAATTTACTAATTCGAGGTTTGAAGTAAATTATATAATATATTATTTTCCACACACACGGTCATTTCAAAAACAAGTAACAACACATTGCCCTTTTTAATTTAAAAACTATTTTTAATGTTTAAAATGAACACGTGCATTGCATTTTTAAAACATTTTTGCGAAATATTAGAAAACCAAGCTTCAGTTATTAGCAGAAAAAGGAAAAATATGCATACCACACAACACACACCAAGGGAAATGGAAAAAGTGGCACACATGGGATAGCAACCAAACTAGACCTCTCAATTGTCCACCACATACAAATAAACACAAAAAGAAACCTCGGTCGAAACTAGGAGATCCTGAACAAACCAGAATGTACTATACATGTGACTCATCCTGAAGGCATGCTCTAACTCGATGATTTCATAATGCCCTAATGCTCAGCATAGCCCAAATGGACTAACTGAGGGGCCCAATCCCCATAGCAGCAATAACTCAGTATTCCCATACTATGGGGCCACTAGCTAGTGCGTAATCAAAACCAGTGCAGCAATCATTATCAGAATATTTACTCACTATGCAAGGTTCACATGTCAACACATACAATAAAAAGGGGTGCGTCCACAATGTAAATCAGTTAGTCACAATGAAAAAATATCACACACAACTCATGCAATCAACGCACACCATATATCACCCCTTAGTAACCCCAAAGTGAGTATTCCAAAAGAATATATTTCATTAATGTGCGAAACCGGCCTTCACCATCTTTAAAGAAAAACCTCGTTTCTCAAGAAAACCCGAAGCACTTGTTCTGAAGAAATCATTTTTCTTTAAAACCAGAATGACATTTGAAATTCCGTGAATTATCTTTAAAGGCCAAACATGCATTCTTTTACTACTGGGTGTCTGCTCGTCAAGAAAATATTTCACGATTCGTCTATAAAATAAACGGCTCTTTTTACACCAAATAATAATTTAAGAATTTATCATCTTATATTATTTTCTATTTATAAAAATTAATAACACATCAATAAATTAATAAATTCTAAATTTAAAGGTGAGTGCAGTGGGGGACCTACCTCAACTTGCAGCCCAATTATGACAATGATGTGGTACGTCCCAACTTGCGCACAAGTACGCGCCACTTGCCGATGAATGGAATTTCACAAAAAGACCTTCCAACATGTTGCAGCAACCTCAAAATGACTAAAACACATAAACACCGACATAAAATAATACAAATGAAAAACCAGAGTAAAACCCAATTTACACAGGTGTAGAAAAAAACAAAACGAACCCAAAACATGCAGAAAAACCAACCATGCCCCGTAAAAAAGGCGGACGGTCCGAAGCGATCCGAATCGCTTCTCCTTTGGCAGCGGCAGATAGAACGCCGTTTGATGTGACTCAAGACACCCTTCGTGAACCCAGCGAGGGGATTCATGGTCACGTCAGAGCAACGCGTAGGCGCTGCACGACAAGATTCGGGTTTGCCGCTACTGACCACTAGAAAGGGTGGTTAGTTTCTTTGAAAGCAGGATGGGAAGGGGGAAAGTGGGATGTCTGTCGAGGGAGAAGGAGGGGTGGTCTTGCTCTGGTTGGATAGGGAAAGGGGGCAGGGATGCGGGCATCCAAACCTCGCAAGTAGGATATATGGTGGGCAGCGGTGCAAGGAGAAGCATAGACGAGCAGGACTGGCCACCACACACAGAACATGAGGGCGGCAGAGTGATGTACGAGAGGAAGGGGCCAGGCCAGTGGCGCTGGCTGGTGCAGGTGATGTTATCCGAGAGAGAAGAGGGGACGTGGGACCTGGGGTGCGCGGGAGGATGCTGTAGTGGTGGCCTTCGCGATAGAGAGAAGGGAATCTGGAGGGAGGTGGCTCGCATGAGTGGTGCGGGTGAGAGAGGCATAGGGCAGGGGCATGGTGCAGGTTGTCAGTAGGTGGCTGGGGTGTATGCTGATTAGCAGTGGAGCCAGCAATGTGAGGCAGAGGGGAAAATAAGAGGAGGGGTGATGCAGGTGCGGGTGAACAGAAGCAGGTTGGGGCGCAGGATGTCTGGGGACGCGACTGGTGCTGCTGCATAGGGTAGCAGGGATCGTGTGATAGAAGAGGTCCAGCTGGTCCGATGGAAGGCATAGGACAGGAGGGTCGAGAAAATGGTCGTGGGTGCAGGGCAAGCCGAGAGTCGTGGCGTGCTGGGGAGTCAGGGAGAGGGTGTGGTATGGGAGGCCAGTTGTTGGTGGGGCGCTGTGGGGAAGGGAAAAAGGGGAGGGTGCCGGGTCACATGGGAGAAGAAGAGAGAATGAAAAAAAAGAAGGGGGAGGGGACACCCGCATGGAAGAACAGAAAAGAAGAAGATAAAAAAAAGGAAAAGAAAAAAACTAAAAGATAATTAAGAAGAAGATAAAATAAAAAAAGTATATAAATAAATAAATAATAATAATAATAATAATAATAATAATAATAATAATAATCTGACTAATAATAATAATAATAACAACAACAACAATAATAATAACAATAATAAAAACAAAAATATTATAAATTATTGTTTTTATTATTATTAAACATTTTATAAGATTCATTTTAATTTAATTTATTCTTTTAATTTTATTATTTATCTAAATAGTTTGGTATCCGCGCACTCCCCAAGTCTGAACGCATGATTGAACCAAATGTGCGGTCACTGCGCACCAACCCGGACCGAATGCGCGGTGACTGCTAGCAGTGCGGTGACTGCGCACTGGCCCAAGACCCACCGAAAACATCAATGATTCAAAAAATCAAACTCGGACCCAAACCCGACTCTACCCAGATATGAGGGACTAAGAAAAGAATAAAAACAAAGGCGTTTGTGGTCGAGGTGTGATAATTCTTCCCACCACAGACACTTTCTGCCCCCATAAAGTCACCAATCCCACATTTGACACAACTTGAGTTCATTCCTAGACAAAATCATAGAAAACCGAGAGCTTCGGGGTGACCATTCCCCACAAACGTCACAACTGACCAATTCATGGAAAACCAATGCCCAAGATTGAGGGGAGAACATGAGAAGGCTCTCCCCACCACATGAACTTACTAATACAAACCCTTGAAACCTGAAAAAACCACCCTCCATGGGGGGGCAACATGGGAACTCCCAAACAAAACTCATTCATTTTTCCCACATGTACCGAAAACACCTGAGACTTGACGGAAATCTTGTTATAGAACAATCTAGGAAATTGAGGATCAGAAATTAACTCAACGCCTCCATTAACTCCATGAAATGAACATTCCCCTATCGAACACAGCTAGGACCAACTCAAAAATAGAACATGTCTGTTTATTCACAGTCCCACATCATTAATAGAGACCAAACAACTTAAGAACAAAACTGAGATTAGATAAGAACACTTGGATTGTGGGGAAACGAGCTCATCACGCCACCAAAACAAGGATGAGTTTACGATAACGATGAGAATTGAACAATAGAAATTTTGGACATTTTCATTCCAAAGCCGAGGACATTATTTGGACCGAGGTTCCATACAACCTCTGCAACTCCTGACTGTGCGCGAGCTTCACCCCGATACCTATGGCTCGAGCCCTGATAGCTGAAGCGTCTCATGCCTCACAGTCAGGAATTTTCATCTTCTAGTCTCTAACTCCTTCCGTTCGATGATTCAAACAACCATGATGATCGTACACTTTCAAAGGTATGCAACATGAAAACTTAGAATGTCCGGACAGACCATACTTGGGGTGTAAAAGAGAGAGGTCTAACGAACTAGGTGCCAATACTTATGAGGATAATTTCATGGAGACAGGTTCTACCGGCCCGCACTCCTTACTAGGTGGGGAACCTCCATGGAAGTTGACCACCGTTAACCACACTCAAAACTCCAACGATGATGAGACATCTCATCTTTACTAACCTAGAACTAAACCCTCAAATAACTCTAGGGTGATACGAACCTTAACTACCCAGGGAGTTCTCGACAACCCAAAGACACACTATCTTTCAGAACAATAAAACTACCTCAAATAGACATTGATTACCTCGATAATAATGAAACACACAAAAGGAACTAAAAACTGGTCATAACTCATTGACAACTTTGGGAGGCTTTTTAGGCGGTATACTCATAACAACACGAAAAACACCATCAAAACCTGCATCAAGACAAAACACAATCAAAGCAACAACACAAGCTATGGGAAATAGTGCCATAATCCAATCATATACAACACAAGAAGAAATCACTTTTCCAAAACCATTATTTATTTACAATTTTAAAAAACTCACCTATGGAACCTTATGAACCGTCACATGTGAGTTTATTAAATCCCGCTCACATCATCTGTGAACAAGTTCTCCCACACACTTTCCATACATACCTACACATGTGTGACCCTCCATAAAGAGTGCTAAGGTTCAAAAACTTTTTTCCTTACCAAATACAAACACATACTACATTTTTCCAAACCGATACACCTCCTCTTTAAAACCCCGCATTAGTAATTTCAAAAACAATTTGGTAGTAACGGTTTTCCATTTAAAAACCAATTTCACATTTAATGCACAGTCAAATCAACTGAGACTAAAACAAAACAAAAGCAGTAATAACCCACTTGAATGAGAAACTAGTGCATATTTCTGACCCAACGACATGGTGGTGAGCCATGCCCCAGGTAAAGCATAACACTAAGAGGACCTTGAGCCGGAAACTTGGACTCCACATGGGTCACCACCCCATGTGAGGCCGCAAAGTGAACCGATTCGCCTCTATTGTCATCCCTCAATCCAAATCGACCAAGGAAAAGTGACTCAAATCACAGACTAACCCTGGTAACTTAGGTCTTGTCACGCTCAGTGGTGATCAGGCAAGACCTATAACCTACCTCCTGAGTCTCGACATTCCGAATCACCTTCAACCAGACAGCCCGAATAACAAAGGGTACTCTGAAAAGTGAGGTCCGTTGAGGGCCGACCTCCTCTGATAAACATTTTTCACGAACGAAGCTGGTTCAACCCTGAACCGGTCACCCGAGCCGGTCCGCGACATGACCCAAGAGGTGTTCTCGATCCTCCCCGGCTGGCGACAAGCACCAGGGAATCAACGGAGGCTGTGGGAATGATTTCCCTCTCTAAAAATAATTGAATAAAGCTATAGAAATTAAACAGAGCAGCGCAAAATAAATAAACAGAGTAAAGTAACTAACAATAACAAATGAAAAAAAATAACTGAAGAGACAACCACTATCTTCGTGTGACCTCACGGGTCATTCTACCACTCACAACCAAACGTCTCCCAAGGCGAACTCACCCAAGCTGTAGACCACACAAAAACTAAAAATAAAAAAGAACTATAGGAGTGATTATTAAAACTGAGTAGGATTGCCTGATATCTATTCCCAATGAAATACCTTTAAACAAATAAATTTACTAATTCCAGGTTTGAACTGAATTATATAAAATATTAGTTTCCACACACACTTTCATTTATAAAACAAGTAACAGGCCATTGCCCTTTTTAATTTAAATTTTTCTTAATGTTTGAAAGGAACATGTGCATTGAATTTTTAAAACATTTTTGCAAAAAATTAGAAAACAGAGCTTTAGTTATTATCCAAAAAGGAAAACTACGCATAATGCATAACACACACCAAGGGAAATGGAAAAAGTGGCACACATGGGCCAGTAACCGAACTAGACCTCTCAATCGTCCACCACATACAAATAAACACAAAAAGAAACATGGGTCAATCCTAGGAGATCAAGAACAATCCAAAACGTAATATAAATGTGACTCGTCATGAAGGCATGCTCTAACTCGATGACGTCATAACGCCCTAAGCTCAGCATAGCCCTGCATGGCCTAACCGAGGGGCCCAATCCCTATAGCAGCAAAAACTCAGTATTACCCTACTATGGGGCCACTAGCCAGTGTGTAATCTAAACTAGTGCATCAATTTTTCTCTGAAGATTCACTCACTATGCCAGGTTCCCGTGTCATTACATAAAAAATGGGGTGCATCCACAATGTAAATCAATCAGTCACGATGCACAAATATCACACACAACTCATGCAACTAATTCTCACCAAATGTCACCCATTAGTAACCCCAATATGAGTTTTTCCAAAATAATTTATTTCATTAAAGTGCCAAACGGGCCTTCACTAACATTAATGACAATCCTCATTTCTCAAGAAAACATGAAACACTTGTTTAGAAGAAATCATTTTTCATTAAAACCATAATGACATTTGAAATTTCATGAATTATGTTTAAAGGCCAAACATGTATTCTTTCACTAATGGGTGTCTGCTAGTTAAGATAATATTTCAAGAGTCTTGTATAAAATAAACGACTCTTTTTACACCAAATAATCATTTAAGAATGTATAATCTTACATTATTTTCAATTTATTAAAATTAATAAAACATCATGAAATTAAAAAGTTCAAAATTTAAAGGTGAGTGCAGTTGGGGACCTACCTCGACTCGCATCCCAGTTACGACGACGATGTGGTACGACCCAACTTGCACACAAGTACTCGCCACTTGTCGACAACCGAAATTTTACGAAAAAACCTACCAACACATGGAAACAACCTAAAAACGACTTTAACATAGAAACACGAACTTTAAATAATCCAAATGAATATACATAGTAAAACCCACCTTGACACTGGTGTAGACGAAACAAAACGTACCCAAAACATGCGGTAAAACCAAACACGCCATGTAAAAAAAGGCGGATGGTCCTAAGCAATCCAAATCACTTATCCATCCATGGTGTTGGATGGAACGCGGTCCGACATGACTTGAGACACACTTCATGAACCCAGTGAGGGGATTCGTGTCTACGTTAGAGCAACACGGAGGTGCTGCATGATGAGATTCAGGTTTGTCACTGCTGGACACAGGACAGGGCGGTCGGTTTCTCTAAAAGCAGGTTGGGAAGGGGGAAAGTGGGATGTCTGACGAGGGAGAAGGAAGAGTGGTATTTCTCTGGCTAGACAGGGAAGGGGGGCAGGGCTGCGGGTAGCCGAACATCAAAAGGGGGATCTGTGGTGGGCAGCGGCGCAGGGAGAAGCATAGATGAGAAGGACTGTCCATCGCACACAGAACATGAGGGCGACAGAGTGCTATGTGAGAGGAACGGGGTTGGGCTGGTGGCGCCGGCTGGTGCGTGTGCTGCTCTCCGAGGGAGAGGAGGGGACGCAGGGCATGGGGTGCGTGGGAGGCTGCTGCGGTGGAAGCCTTCGCGACATGGATAAGGGAATCCAAAGGGAGGTGCCTCGCGTGAGTGGTGCGGGTGAGAGAGGTATAGGGCAGGGGTGCGGTGCAGGAAGTCGACAGGTGGCTGGGGTGTAGGCTGATTAGCAGTGGAGTTAGCAAGGCGAGGTGGAGGGGAGAACATGAGGAGGGGCGATGCAGGTGTGGGTGAATCGGAGCAGGCTGGGGCTCAGGATGTCCGGGGGCGCGACTGGTGCTGCTGCGCAGGGTTTGTAACACCCCGAGATTTAATGAAAAATATTATTTTCATTAATGTCTTGTGTTGTATTCTACACCAAGATTACCTTGCGTTATACGCAACACCGTATTAGCTTGCAGTATACGCAACACTATTCTTGGACCGTGTTACACACAATTTTGATAGTAGTTATTCTACGCAACATTGAGTATATATATATATATATATATATATATTAAATGTATAAATGAAATATGGTTGGATTCTGTTATACAAAACAACTAAGGATTCTTTCACAACACGCAACCCTAACTTGGCTTGCATTACACGCAATCGCGACCTTCCTCGATAGCATGTGTTGTACGCAATACCGGGTTTTAATAAACATTGATATATTATTATAATATTTTCATGAACTAGCCGTTATGAATAGTATTAACTAAAATTTGAATTTTATAACATTATTATTCATCTTACACATTTTCTAGAACATGGTATAAGAACAAAATAAATTTTTCGGGAAAAATAAGTATTTTTTAAAAAATACAGTTTTGCCGCCTTTTGATGGCGCACCCACTTTAAATCTAGTTTTTGACATGTTTATATGTTCAATTTGACAAAATAAAATTCTTATTTTGAATTAGGATGTAAAAATTTACATTAGATAAAGTTTTGATATTTTTCCGACAACTTTCATATTTTAATGAATAGTAAAAACACGCTATATTTTAATTAAAAACAACTTTTTTTCATCATAATATCTTATGTGGTTAAATTATAATATTGAATGGTTTTAAAGTATAAATAGAATATATTTTTACCATTTAATATAATGTATTTCATTAGCATTGATTTTACCTTAAATTCGTAGGTTAAATCAATTCAATCTTTTGCAAGTATTTAAACAAAAAAAACCGTTTTTATTCGACAACGGGATTAATTTTAATTTAATTTCTGCAACTTATGTGTATTGAATTTTAAAAAATGGATTCCATATTTGGAATCAGTGGCTCCAAATTATGTTAATAGGCTACTTTTTATTTTTGGGAATTATGAATAGTAACTACGGTAAATTTTATTTACCATAGTTAAAGGTAAATCGGGTAATTAAGGGTAAATATAATATTATAAAATTACCCTAACACATGTCAAAATTCTATTTGATGGCTAAAAGTAAACCCATATCAACTAAGGGTCAGATTAGATTCATTTTATGGACTTTTGACCATGAAAATAATTTAATTATTATTAAAACCAAAGAAAGTGACAACATGTCACTTTCTTAAATCTTATAAGTATAATAATTTTAACTTAGTGATAAAAATCATAAAACTTAGAAAATGAATAGTATCCAGAAACTAACAAAAGTATCTACATCATGAGAATTTATTTAGAATCTTTTGGGTTTAAATAATTATCATTAATTGTGACACAATAGTGATGCAGAAATTATTTATCTAGTGAAAAATCAAGAATATTGCTTTTATTAAACTAATAGTGACCATAAAAGGCCCAAAACCCTGACCAAAACTTATTGGTCATGTCAATTTAAACTATAATCATCCAATGGTCTAATATTTGACCATTTGGAGTCTTATACAAGCAATTATTACACTTATATTATTTTATTTTAAATGATGCCAAAGTTGTCACCTTCATAATTTAATAAATATAACAATTTAAATATTGTGATTTTAAGATGATAAATTCGAGTAAAAGTATTATTGTGAAAGGTAATATATTTTTCTTCATCATAGGATTTTATTTTAAATTTTTATGCAACAAATAAGTATATTTAATAATTATACAAAAATGTTGTAGTAATTATTTTATTAGGAGATAAACCAAATAAATGGTTTTAAAAATAATAAAATAAATATTATATGAACTATTTAATGTGATCCACTAATTTTATAGATACATATGACCTTTTATTAATCTATTATAGCTTTTATTTTGAACATATATTCTGTATATATTTCATTTAAATTCAAATAAATGAATAGTGTCAAAATTGACACTATTGTTATTTTTTAAAAATAACATATTATAAAATTGTTTAAAAATCACAAAAATATTTAAAAATTATAAATTTAAATTTATATGGTCTATAATGTTATAAATTAAACAAATATGGAAAATTCACAAAAAATAAGTAATTATTTGTTATAATTTAAAATTATAATTTTATTACCACAAATAAACATAAATAGATTAAATAAGGATAAATCAAAATGATAAGGTTTAAAATAAAATCCAAACATGTATAAATTTGATTGGTTGATGAGATTACAGCCCTATCTCATCTAATCTTTTAATATGAGTCATTTATGGAGGTTTTTAAGTGGGTTTAGATTTATTATAAATTAATCTTTTTAAGAATTCCAAAGGTGCCCCTCTCCTCCGTTATAAAAGAGCACCTCCTCCCTCTCTTCCTCACACAAATTTGAGCCTTAAAGCTCGGCCAAACCCTGCCAAATTCTCTTCTCCACTTCTCTAGAAACATACTAGAGGTTCTGGTCTTCCTCAAAGTCCAATTTTAGTGCCCTAAGAGGAGGTCTCAAAAAGGCGCTTCAAAGAAGAGGTAATTTCCGTTACCGATTCTTTCACCTTTATTTCTTCTTCCACTTCTTCTTCTTAGGTTGTTTCATTATGAAGTAATAACATCAGTATCACTAATATACTTATATGTTATTATAAGTATGAAACAATCCTAATTCACCATCTATCCATCCTACGGAAAACGAAATCACCGCGCGTGCGTACGTACGGAATACCGTCTCCATGCTGTGGTGTAATCTGTTTTTCCACCAACACCTTACATGGATGGGTATTATGGTGTAAAGAATAACTATACATAGTTATTATAACATCATAATGATTCTTATATATTGTATCATCCACTCCAATTCAATTCAATAATTATGGAAATGATATCATCACTTGTGTGTACGTACGGACTACCGTCTCCACGATGCGATGAGATTTATTCTCCATGTTAACCATTTAAGAATGATTATAAAGTATATATAAGCAATAATAATGAAATATATGACATTATAAAGCTACTGGATTTATGTGTATATATATTTATTTCATCTACATAATCCCACTCAATTCAATAAGGAAACGAAAACAGCGTTCATGCGTACGTACGACCTACCGTCTCCATGAACGGTGTATTTCTTTCCATTTATCGATCCATTATATATGTGTATATTCTGAATATATATTATATATAAATCATGTTTTATATTCTATAACTAGGTAATAATAATCTATGTAATCATATGAATAATTACAAGTTAAAACACGAACGACAAATGAGACGATTTTACCCAAAACGCTACTTTAACATAGATTTACAAAAGAACGGGAAATATAAAGTCATAAGTGAACCATATATGATATAATAACAATGAATATGATTATGTAATAAGTCAATGACATTATTTAAATCATTATACGGGAGGTTCGGACACTTACGAAGCAAATTGGACCTAAGGTAAGGGAAATGTCACAATCTCATTTTTATCCGAGATTGTTTTTACTTTGGTATTTACTGGGGTTTATTTTATCATCCACATCCATGTTCCCTCAATATGTAATATTATTTCCACCCTTCTACAATATTTTATATCCAATTTTATCCTTCGGTGAGTTTTTGTAAAAGATATGAAAGGAATCTTTTGTCGTTTTTCGTACGAGGTACTTTTTGACTTTTCCGACAAAAGTACGAAGATTGTTTTTTTAACTTATACGACATGAATGGATTTTTAAAACATTATTTCCAAGAAGATTCCTTTACAAGTTTTAAATTTTATTTTTAATCAACTTCTTTTAGTTTATAATTGTACGACATGTAAAGAAAGGAAAAGTGTTTTTGAAGAAGAAAGGATATTTTCCTCAAGAATGGAGTTCAAGTATTTTATCAAATTATTTTCCATCTAAGATAATAAAGGGTTCTGTTTTTATCCCTATTATTACATTGATTTGATTATGTTGTGATGAAATTATTTTTATGAATTCCTTTGTCGTATATGAATTATTTTATGATGTCATGATGTTTAAGAATCCCATTTTTATTACATGGGTTATGCAATAATGTATGATTTATGATTTTGTGGCACTAATAAGAATGGTATCATTATGAGATGGGTGGGACCTATATCTCTCTCCAATGCATTGGGTAAAGATTTTATATCTCATGAGATAGACATGGCTGGAATGGTATGTTATACCGGTTCAGTGAAACATGACTGAAACGAGGGTGACTCGGTTCAGAAAGGGACTTTGTCCACTAAGATAGTATTGGCAATGAGTCTTGACTAACAAGAAATGATTCTCTATGATTATGTGTGTATGCCACAAATTTTATTGTTTTAATTTATGATTATTGTGATTACATTTCACTGCCATGAGTTATTCTAGGTTATGAAATTATGATCTCTTTTACAGGTTATGATTTACAAAAGTTATGTGCTTATGTATATGATGTGATTGATATTTCTTTTGTTTACCCTTACTGAGCATTTGAGATCACCCTTTCATGTTTTATTTTCCCCAGGATATAAGGAATGGTTTTAGGTATAAAAAAAGGAAGATCTTTATGGGAGATGTTGAAGATCTTTCACCAGGATTAGAAGATTATATTCCGAGTTTCCAAAGACACTAAACTATTACGATCCTTGTGTGTGTGTTTCTGTTATGTACTGAGTATTCTGCAAATTTAATGTAATTTAAATATACGTCAAGCTTTGTGTCTCTACAGTTGGTATCAGAGGAAAGGTTTAATCAACCTTTGGAAACTAGGATGTGAGAACGTTAGTGAGATCCCTAGAGATATTTCTATGGTATGTCTAGGGATGCCCATAAGGATAAGTATACGTATAGGATATAGTCCTAGAACTACGGTAACGATCATAGAATTTAACCTAAGATGTTAGATATTGAAGTTACTCCCTCGTTATTATGATTTTTCCCTCTAACACTATTCTTTTTGGGTTTTATAAAATGGCTGGAAACAAGAAGATTCACGATAATGGAGGATATTATGGACAATGGAATGATATTCTTCATGAGAAACCAAATGAAATGGGATTAGGAAGTCCAACCATCATTATTATTCCGAATCAGCAATCTCATAATATGATCAATAAACTCAAATTTGGTATGTTTCCTGACTCGGCTAATAAGAGAAAGATGGAGTTTCATGATGATCATAGAGGAAAGAAAGTTCAATTTCCACTATGTAAATCATGTGGGAAGAGGCATCAAGGAGAATGTTTCAAAGGAACTGGAAGATGCTTTGGGTGTGGAAAAGAAGGACATAAAGCCAGTAAGTGCAAAGGAAAGGGTTCATTTAACACCATGGATGAGGATAATGGTATTGCTATGACATCAACAATGGTTAAATGTTTTAAATGTGGAATGTACGGGCATTATGAAAACCAATGCCTTAAGGTAAAGTCTCATGAAGAGAATCAGTATGGTCATATGGGTAATATTTATGTTGATGATGATGAAGAGACTATAAATGATATGTGAGATGAAAGAATTGCTGAAGCTTGGTCAATGGATTAAGAAGGTAGTGGAATGATTACATGTTTATCAAGTGTAATGTTGTATAAGTAATCTCATGGTACTATGGAATAAAGAGACATCTAAGGATTGTTACACTGTTTCCTTTCCTTATGTTTTGAAAGTGTATGATTAATGGTACCAGTAACCATGAAAGGTTATTCAGATATTTTTGGAAAGTAGATGATATGCGCATAATGAAGGGATAAGGAGAAAATTAAATGTTTGACAGTATTCATGAGCTCATGATTTATATAAGGACTAAGTGATATCATGGTTTGAGTATATAGAATTTTGAGGATTTTGGTATTTGGAAAGTGTTAACTTTTAACTGCATTCATGTTTTCACTAAGGTTCAATGGGTATTCAATAGAATACATGATTAAGGAATTTGAATGTTTGGAATGTGACCAACAAAACATATCTTATGATATATGGGGATCAACGATGGTATTAAGTCTCTGGTAATCGTTTTCACTATGTTATGAGAGTGGACTGCAGTATTATGGATAAGCCTAAAGATTGGAATGGATTATGTTGGATATAAGTTAGTATTGTTTAAGGATAAAACTTTTTTTGATATTGTTGATGGGATGTTATAGAAATATAGCTTTAGAAAAAGGACAACCTGCAGGATGGGCAACAGCCCATCGCGTCAGACAAGGCTGTGAGAATCGAACCCACAACCGAAGTGCGACTGGCCTTTATCTCCTACCACTGGCCTACAGGAAGTCCCTGGTTAGTAGAAACTAGTTTTATTTTATTAAGAGGTATGATATATGAAGTATAAGTTCAACCTCACAAAAGACGGACATATGAATATTTGATAACTATTGCTAACCTTTTGTTTGAAACAGATGGAATGACCCATCATTCTATCACATGATCTTTTAACACTTCATTTCTTTAAGAGATGAAGTCAAAACTGTTCAAAGCAGGAACAACAGTGAGATTGTACCAAAATCAAGTAAGTATTTCTTCTAATTCAAAATTTTCAACTTTAGGGAAATTATATTGAAAACCAAAAATGTTGTCCTAGTGATCTTATATCTGATTAATCAGATGGTACCTTAGATCGTCACAAATTTATGGATTTGTGATTGTTGGCCTTTCATAGCCATGTTCTCTACCACTCTCCATCAGAACATGATGGTTAGATTTATCTTCCATGTCCATATTTTCACCTATGTTCTCCTCTGTGGATATCCAGTGCTTAGTTAACTTGGGTAACCATTACGTTTTATACGTTAGTTTTTAAAGATATGTTTTGGTATTCCTTTTTACAATGTGGGTTTCTATCAAAGAAACTTTCAAATAGTAACCCATTTATAATCCCGACGAATTTCGAGGGCGAAATTCATTTTTAAGGGGGTAGAATGTAACACCCCGATATTTTATGAAAAATATTATTTTCATTAATTTATTGTGTTGTATTCTACACCAAGATTACCTTGCGCTATATGCAACACCCTATTAGCTTGCAGTATACGCAACACTATTCTTGGACCGTGTTACACACAATTTTGATAATAGTTATTCTACGCAAAATTGAGTATATATATATATATATATTAAATGTATAAATGAAATATGGTTGGATTCTGTTATACGAAACAACGAAGGATTCATTCACAACACGCAACCCTGACTTGGCTTGCATTACACGCAATCGCGACCTTCCTCGATAGCGTGTGTTGTACGCAATACCGGGTTTTAATAAACAATGATATATTATTATAATATTGTCATGAACTAGCCGTTATGAATAGTATTAACTAAATTTTGAATTTTATAAAATTATTATTCATCTTACACATTTTCTAGAACATGTTATAAGAACAAAATAAATTTTTCGGGTAAAATAAATATTTTTCAAAAAATACAGTTTTTCCGCCTTTTGATGGCGCACCAACTTTAAATATAGTTTTTGACATGTTTATATGTTCAATTTGACAAAATAAAATTCTTTTTTTGAATCAGGATGTAAAAATTTACATTAGATAAAGTTTTGATATTTTTCCGATAACTTTCATATTTTAATGAATAGTAAAAACACGCTATATTTTAATTAAAAACAACTTTTTTTCATCATAATATCTTATGTGGTTAAATTATAATATTGAATGGTTTTAAAGTATAAATAGAATATATTTTTGCCATTTAATATAATGTATGTCATTAGCATTGATTTTACCTTAAATTCGTAGGCTAAATCAATTCAATCTTTTCAAATGTTTTAAACAAAAAAAAACCGTTTGTATTCGACAACGGGATTAATTTTAATTTAATTTCTGCAACTTCAATGTATTGAATTTTAAAAAATGGATTCCATATTTGGAATCAGTAGGTCCAAATTATGTTAATAGGCTACTTTTTATTTTTGGGAATTATGAATAGTAACTACGGTAAATTTTATTTACCATAGTTAAAGGTAAATCAGGTAATTAAGGGTAAATATAATATTATAAAATTACCCTAACACATGCCAAAATTCTATTTGATGGCTAAAAGTAATCCTATATCAACAAAGGGTCGGATTAGATTCATTTTATGGACTTTTTGACCATGAAAATAATTTAATTATTATTAAAACCAAAGAAAGTGACAACATGTCACTTTCTTAAATATTATAAGTATAATAATTTTAACTTAGGGATAAACATCGTAAAACTTCGAACATGAATAGTATCCAGAAAGCTAACAAAATTATGTACATCATGAGAATTTATTTAGAATCTTTTGGGTTTAAATAATTTCCATTAATTGTGACACAATAGTGATGCAGAAATTATTTATCTAGTAAAAAATCAAGAATATAGTTTTTATTAAACTAATAGTGACCATAAAAGGCCCAAAACCCGGACCAAAACTTATTGGTCATCTCAATTTAAACTATAATCATCCAATGGTCGAATATTTGACCATTTGGAGTCTTATACAAGAAATTATGACACTTATATTATTTTCATTTAAATGATGCCAAAGTTGTCACCTTCATAATTTAATAAGTATAACAATTTAAATATTGTGATTTTAAGATGATAAATTCGAGTAAAAGTATTATTGTTAAAGTTAATATATTTATATTCATCATAGGATTTTATTTTAAATTTTTATGCAACAAATAAGTATATTTAATAATTATACAAAAATGTTGTAGTAATTATTTTATTAGGATATAAACCAAATAAATGGTTTTAAAAATAATAAAATAAATATTATATGAACTATTTAATGTGATCCACTAATTTTATAGATACATATGACCTTTTATTAATCTATTAAAGATTTTAGTTCGAACATATCGTCTGTATATATTTTATTTAAATTCAAATAAATGAATAGTGTCAAAATCGACACTATTGTTATTTTATAAAAATAACATATTATAAAATTGTTTAAAAATCACAAAAATATTTAAAAATTATAAATTTAAATTTATATGGTCTATAATGTTATTAAGTAAAAAAGTATGGAAAATTCACATCAAATAAGTAATTATTTGTTATAATTTAAAATTTAGAATTTTATTACCACAAATAAACTTAAATAGATTAAATAAGGATAAATCAAAATGATAAGGTTTAAAATAAGATCCAAACATGTCTAAATTTGATTGGTTGATGATATTACAACCCTATCTCATATAATCTTCGAATATGAGTCATTTTTGGAGGTTTTTAAGTGGGGTTACATTTATTATAAATTAATATTTTTAAGAATTCCAAAGGTGCCCCTCTCCTCCCTTATAAAAGGGAACCTCCTCCCTCTCTTCCTCACACAACTTTGAGCCTTAAAGCTCGGCCAAACCCTTCCAAATTCTCTTCTCCACTTCCCTAGCAACATACTAGAGGTTCTGGTCTTCCTCAAAGACCAATTTTAGTGCCCTAAGAGGAGGTCTCAAAAAGGTGCTTCAAAGAAGAGGTAATTTCCGTTACCGATTCTTTCACCTTTATTTATTCTTCCACTTATTCTTATTAGGTTGTTTCATTATGAAGTAATAACATCAGTATCACTAATATACTGATATGTTATTATAAGTATGAAACAATCCTAATTCACCATCTATCCATCCTACGGAAAACGAAATCACCGCGCGTGCGTACGTACGGAATACCGTCTCCACGCCGTGGTGTAATCTGTTTTTCCACCAACACCTTACATGGATGGGTATTATGGTGTAAAGAATGACTATACATAGTTATTATAACATCATAATGATTCTGATATATTGTATCATCCACTCCAATTCAATTCAATAATTATGGAAATGATATCATCGCTCGTGCGTACGTACGGACTACCGTCTCCACGACGCGATGAGATTCATTCTCCATTTTAACCATTTAAGAATGATTATAAAGTATATATAAGAAATAATAATGAAATATATGACATTATAAAGCTACTGGATTTATGTGTATATATATGTATGTCATCTACTTAATCCCACTCAATTCAATAAGGAAACGAAAACAGCGTTTATGCGTACGTACGGCCTACCGTCTTCATGAACGGTGTATTTCTTTCCATTTATCGATCCATTATATATATGTATATTATGAATATATATTATTTATAAATAATTTTTTATATTCTATAATTAAGTAATAATTATCTATGTAATCATATTAATAATTACAAGTTAAAACACGAACGACAAATGAGACGATTTTACCCAAAACGCTACTTTAACATGAATTTACAAAAGAACGGGTAATATAAAGTCATAAGTGAACCATATATCATATAATAAAAATGAATATGATTCTGTAATAAGTCAATGACATTATTTAAATCATTATACAGGAGGTTCGGACACTTATGAAGAAAATCGGACCTAAGGTAAGGGAAATGTCAAAATCTCATTTTTATCCGAGATTGTTTTTACTTTGGTATGTACTGGGGTGTATTTTATCATCCACATCCATGTTCCCTCAATATGTAATATTATTTCCATCCTTCTAAAATAGTATATATCCAATTTTACCCTTCGGTGAGTTTTTGTAAAAGATATGAAAGGAATCTTTTGTCGTTTTTCGTACGAGGTACTTTTTGACTTTTCCGACAAAAGTACGAAGATTGTTTGTTTAACTTATACGGCATGAATGGATTTTTAAAACATTATTTCCAAGAAGATTCCTTTACAAGTTTTAAAGTTTATTTTTAATCAACTTCTTTTAGTTTATAATTGTACGACATTTTAAGAAAGGAAAAGTTTTTTTGAAGAAGAAATGATATTTTCCTCAAGAATGGAGTTCAAGTGTTTTATCAAATTATTTTCCATATAAGATAATAAAGGGTTATGATTTTATCCCTATTATTACATTGATTTGATTATGTTGTGATGGAAGTATTTTTATGAATTCCTTTATCGTATATGAATTGTTTTATGATGTCATGATGTTTAAGAATCCCATTTTTATTACATGGGTTATGCAATAATGTATTATTTATGATTTTGTGGCACACATAAGAATGGTATAATTATGAGATGGGTGGGACCTATATCTCCCTCCAATGCATTGGGTAAAGATTTTATATCTCATGAGATAGACATGGCTGGAATGGTATGTTATACCGGTTCAGTGAAACAGGACTGAAACGAGGGTGACTCGGTTCAGAAAGGGACTTTATCCACTAAGATAGTCTTGGCAATGAGTCTTGACTAACTAGAAATGATTCTCTATGATTATGTGTGTATGCCACAAAGTTTAATGTTTTAAGTTATGATTATTGTGATTACATTTCACTTCCATGAGTTATTCCAGGTTATGAAATTATGATCTCTTTTACAGGTTAAGATTTCCAAAAGTTATTTGCTTATGTATATGATGTGATTGATATTTCATTTGTTTACCCTTACTGAGCATTTGAGCTCACCCTTTCATGTTTTCTTTTCCCCAGGATATAAGGAAAGGTTTTAGGTATAAAAAAGGAAGATCTTTATGGGAGATATTGAAGATCTTTTACCAGGATTAGAATATTATATTCCGAGTTTACAAAGACACTAAACTATTACGATCCTTGTGTGTGTTTCTGTTATGTACTAAGTATTCCACAAATGTAATGTAATTTCAATGTACGTCAAGATTCGGGTCTCTACAGGGTTGCTGGGAGCGTGCAATGGCAGAGGTCTGGCTAGTCCGACAGAAGGCGTAGGGCAGCAGGGTTGGGAAGATGGTCGTGGGTGCAGGGCAAGCCGAGAGTCGCGGCGTGCTAGGGAGTCAGGGAGAGGGTGCGGCGTTGGAGGCTTGCTGGTTGTGGGGTGCTGCGGGGAAGGCAAAAAGGGGAGGGCACCGAGTCGCACGAGAGAAGAAGAGACAATGAAAAAAAAGAATGGAAGAGGGGACACCGGCGTGGAAGAACAGAAAATAAGAAGAGAAAATAAATGAAATGAAAAAACGTAATAGATAATGAAGAAGAAGATAAAATAAAAAAGTAAATAAATTAATAATAATAATAATAATAATAATTTTACTAATAATAATCATAATAATAACAATAATAATAATAATAATAATAATAATAACAAAAACAATATAATAAATCATTATTATTATTATTATTAAATTGTTTATAAAATTCATTTTAATTTAATTTATTCTTTTAATTTTATTATTTATCTAAACAGTTCGGCAACTGCACACTCACCAGGTCTGAACGCACGATCGAACTGAATGTGTGGTGACTATGAACCCACCCAGACTGAATGCGCAGTGACTGCTAGCAGTGTAGTGACTGCGCACTGGCCCAAGACCCACCGAAAACAAAAAAGCTTCAAAAAATCAAACCGGAACCCAAACCTGACTCTACCCAGAGTCGCAAGATCGAGAAAAGAATAAAACCATAGGCGTTTGTGGTCGGGGAGTGACAGTAACTCATAATTAATCTTAATTAAATAAAATATATTCCATAATGGTTAGTAATACCTTTAATCAAATTCTAAAAACGTAAGGTAATTTTTTCTCAAATAATTTTTCATACATGAAACTAATAGGTTGTATTCCCAAAAATGTTGTCTAAAAATATACATAGTCCTAGTATAATACCATGAAATAAAACATAAAAAGTATTTTCTATGACTTTTATATTATGATCAATCTTACACTCATAAACCTATTATAGTATACATAAGAATTATGTAAATAAATACATATATTTTTCTAAAATTTAACACAATCCTTAGATGTTTAATGAATTTTATAACCAAAATACCATTGGTAAAAAATTCTTCGACAATATAGTTCCTTAGTCCCAATATATAAATACCTCATATATTTTGACTAAACACAATTCCTTTCTTGGTATGGGGGTTATCCTATAGTAGATGGTATTGAATTAGAAAATGATTAGGTTCCCCACATTTAAGACAAATAACTATAAATAGATCCCTGTGATGAAATTTATTTTCCAAAATAACAATAATCCTTTTTCTAAAAAATTTCTTTTATTATGAACTAATTTTAGACACATAAAATATTTTCCCTTTTTTATAAGGAACATTCTTAGGTGTATCATTCCATATTTTAGGCATGATGGAAATCAGGATTTCTTTCCTCCATGGTCTCAACTACTCAAGCTCCTTGAAAACTTCATCATTCTCTTCTTTAGTGAGTTTGTGATATTTTTACGTTAAAGGTTGTTAATCATAATTTAGGATAACTAATTAGGAAAAATAATGATATCTTTTACTTCTATAATCATCCCATTATGTTTCGTATAGCCACCACACTGTCCTTCATATTCAATTTTAATAGTATTCCATTAGGTTATATCTATTTTATAAAAATAAAAGGCATAGTATGCGAAACAGATATCCTAGTTGGAAAACCATATAACAGTTTATTGAGTTTCTAAATCATGGCTCCTACTTTTCAATATAATACACATTAGGTTTAACCTAGTTTATTCATTATCATCATCTATTAAAATCCATTATAATGGTTAGTAATGAAAATGTGAATTATCAGAAACATTTACCTATGGAGTTTCAATCTAGGTGTGTAGTAATTCATGTTTTTATGTACCAAGATATTATTGAACCGAGCCTGATACACCTTTTTCATAGTTATCATCTCTTGTTACATTGATTCCAAAAACAAATCCACTTCTACTATTCCGACATGGATGTATTTCTATGAAATACCACATAATATCCACCTTAGAAAAATGTTTGGATGTTATTATATACTTATCCTAAAAATCATTCATAATATTATTTGACCTAATTGTTGTATTACTTAATATAGTTCCCCAGGTTTCTACTAAACATTTTATAATACCAACTGTAACAACCCCGACCCATGTATTCTAAAGATAGTGTCTATTTTATTATATTGGAATAAGATATAAGCAATCACATCCAAAATGATCGAATTGTTTAATATTCTTTCAAAACTATATACATAAATGATTCCAATATTACCTTTGAATATACAAATGAAAAATTTTATTTTAAAGAATAACATTATTATATCTATAATATCACATCATATAATTCATAATACACGTCTTGGATTCCTAGGAAAGGAATAAAAATATGGGTGACCTCGTATACTCAATATGAATTACATAAATTTTAAGATATCATGAATTAATAAGAATAATCAACTTGGAAAGTTAAATAAATGAACACACATTCAATTTAAACTACATGACTATCTGAAATAGATAAGTATTAATCAATGTCAACATGTAAATATCGAAACAGACATTTTTTTTAAATCAATAACATGGATATCTTGATTAGATAAGGAACAATCAATTTGGAATGGTAAATAAGTAAACCCACATGCGATTTAATTAAATTCACTATCATTAATAATTTCGGTTTAATAAAAATACGGAGGTAAATAACTAAAAATAAATTATATTTAATAAATAAAATTAAAATCAATTTCATAAAAATATAATGTCATTGAGAAAAAATCATGGATAATAATATCTAAAATCTGAAGTGAGTTAATAATTAATTATTAGGTGTCTCTATTTTAGGCATCATGATACCTATACTATCAAGAAATTTCTTAAGGATTTTTAAAACTATGGATAAAAACCTATTAAATGAAAGCTTAATAATTTTCATCAAGATAATGCCAATGCATTGAGTGAATATATAATTCAGGTCGCCACCTTTCAATTAATTTTTAATGGATTCATTGTATATTTAATAAACGATTTAATTCTTAAATAATGTTCTTTATCAGTAATGATTTGTATTGAGTAATGAATATTGATTCATAAATGTTTCCCCAAATATAAAATGGACTTTCAATGCATAACATTGTATGTTTAATTGTAACATGGTTTTATAAATAAATATATCCATGATACATAATATTGATATTTAGGTAAATTTTAATTTCTAATGATCATTCAAAAGAGAATACTTCAAAGCAAAGTTAATGACTAAAAAAATGAATCAAGAAAGTGATATTAAATACTTTCCTCAGCCAAAATGATCCAAAAAACACCCATAAAATGAATTATTATAGTATCAGTATCTTATATCCATACTAGATTATAAGTAAAAAAGGTCTGTTTTAGTTTATGAATTGAAATATCATAAAAGTAACACTAAAAACATTCTTATGGAAAATATACTTTTCAATTTAATAAAACATATTTTTTTTAAAAGTTTCATTGTTTTTTAAAAAAAATCATTGAAAATTCACATGGAAAATTTTGATGTAGGGTTTAAAATATTGATAGGTAAAGAAAAAAGGATATTACATATATGTTGTACACATTAAAACAAATCTTCCTTAAATAATTTTTGTAAAATCAAAACGGGAATTGGTTGGAAATTAAAATGAATATTCTATTAAAAAATTTGAAAAGGGTTAAAAATGGGTGAAAAGTATTTAATAAATCATTAGTAACACATTATAAAACTTTTTGAATGAATTTAATAAAATCATGGTTTTGAAAGAAAAAATACTTTTCACTGAAGATAAAAATGAATCAAATTTTATTAAATACATTTTCTCAATAATTTTAATTAAAAAAGTGTGTAAAATGGTACTATTACATTATTAATTCATAAATAACCATGGGATAATAAAATTGAGGAATTTTATTCTGTAATTATCATATAATTTCCTTCAATGGAAATTCAAGCTTAAGCAATCCAGATTAAAATGATATTGTGAAATAATCCCATACAAATATAATATCATTTATTGGATGATTAATCAATGAATCAAATATGGGTATAAAATTTAAATCTACAAAAAAGAGTTTATATAAAACATGTTATTGCCAATACTCATTACACACATAGTCTTAATATATCAAATATAATGAAGAAGTAATAAAACAAAATGAAAAGAAATTGAGTTGTTAATATCTTTACCACATGGTGACTTTTAAGTAAAAAAATCAATGGAATAAATAATTGAATTCTAAACAGAAAACAACATGAATTATTAAGTAATAATGATATTACATGTCAAATGGGTCTATATATATTCCATATAAAATAAATTGGGTTCATAACATTATAATATACCACAATGAAAGGAAATTAAGACAATGTCCATCATCTCATACTTCCTTTGAGTTAAATGTACATTAAAATATTATATAATGATTTTAATATTGTGATAAAATTATTAAAAAACTATATTTATATTTATAATATCATATGTGCTCCTACTATAACATCGTATCACCCATTCATTAATAATATTTCATTGTATTCGATGTTTCAGGTGTTAATTTCCTTGTTTTCTCATGTGTGTTTTGTCATGAAAGTTCAAGTTAATTATGATATTATATTGTTAATTTATCTCCAGAATTATATTAATGTTATAAATATAATTTTTTCTATTAGATACCTTTTTTTAATCATTATTGAAATTTGAACATGGAGAATGGATCACATCACATCTTGGAGAGGGTAGGTTGTACATATGCATGAGTGACGTTATCATTTCCATAATGAGTGAAAGGGTAAGAAAGTGGTTAATATATTAATTTTATATAATCATTATCATTTAATATACATCTCATATATGTATTAATATTTTTACATTATTATAGGTAAATCTTATGTGGAAAATGAATCACATTTCTTTGTGAGGTGGTAGTCCTCCTTACACACGAGAAATGTTATCTAATTTTAAAAGACATGGAAAATAATAAGGGTTTTGTAATATTCAAATCATATAAGTATAATAGTTTAAAAATATTATATTAATATGTTTAATCAATTATTATATCCATCCTTTAGTGGTGGTGATGGAAAAAAATTATATCGGTTTGTGATGCAATAGTCTTCCTTACATAAGATCGATGATTTTGTTTCACATTTGATGCAAGTGGAAATGTATATAATTAATGAATATAAGACAAGAAAATATAAGTATATTTAATACAATTAGGTTATTATAGAATAATATTTAAATTATATTTTATGGAGTTTCAGAAAGAATCATTATAAATACTCGTTTAAGAATGTTGCATCTACTTCAGAGAACATATTCATGTTTTCAACAGAAGACCTAATACGATGGGTTTCATATAAAAAAGGATATAGGTTGTTTTTAAGGGAGTAAATAATTAATTTTTATTGGTATTGGGAAAATTTATTGTTTTTTCTAATGTGAATATGGGAGGAGAGTAGGTGGCCATTTATAAGTGGGGGAGAGGAAACACATGGAATTTTTTAAAATACACATTTACACCAACGTTTTGATCATTAAAAGAGTCTGAAATTTGTTAATTATCAATCCATATCAGGGATAATGTAGAAATATTTCCATAAAATAGGATTCAGAAAAGTTGGTAGGTCATTTTAACCATTATCTTCTTTGTTTAACCACTGATAAATTTGTTTTTACCTTAACTATTGTAATTAAATTTTACAGATTTTACTATTCATATTAGTAAAAAATAAAGTTTAAATTATTAGATAATTTAAATTATGTTTATTCTAAATATTTAATATATTCTTTAAATTAAATTAAAATATGTTGTATAATCCAAGTTAAAATTATATAGACATGATAAAAAATGGGGATTCCAAAGAGAAAAACCCGATAAGAATGGGAAGTTATTATATATAAATTGAACATAAAATTTATCCAAAATCACATAAATTAGTTATATATTTATATAATTGGTTATTTTAACTTGAATTAAAATTTAAAATTTAATTTTTCATTCTATATAATTTACATGAAAAGTCTATTTTAGATAAAAATCAATATTTTCAATATTCATCGAAATATGAAGCTTTTCCAAAAAATCTCAAAAAATCACCCTAAGATAATATTGATATGTTGATTTAAAAAATGAATTTAATTTTATAAATATTTTTTAAAAAATTTTAAGAACATTATTCAATCATAATTGTTCAATAAGTGATGAAAATGTTTTCTTTTAAAAATTAATGCTTTTTGGAAAATATTTGTTTTTTATTTGAAAATGAAACTATTTTTATATATAATAATTATATATGAATAATTTCCAAAGTTTTAATATTACTATTAATACCTTCCAATTTAATGACAAGGTTACAATGATATATTATATTACTGTTCAATTAGAATCATTGTTTCATTTCACATATGCTATTGAATATAATGTTCTTCTTTTTAAAATCTCAATGTGTTACAATAAATCTACGAACAGATCTTGAATTCCATATTAGAGTGTAATTCCCCAGATTTGGATCCACTAAATAGTTCTCCAATCTAGTTCATCACATGAACTCAAGTGTGACTCCTCATATTCCATAGGCTACGAACTAGACGCGGGGTCTAAGGTTGTACTATTAAGAGATTATACTCATAAATAAAAGTGTGATATAACAATTTAAATAAATTGAAATCATACATATCAGAGTACGTGGAATGAATAAATCAAAATATTATGCTATATATAATATTAAATGTAGTAAACTCTCAGACAACCATATAATCCATATATATGACCACCCTTTAAGACGGTTACAAAATGATATCTAATAAAATAAAGAAAATGAAAAATGGTTCTAATGAATCTCTAAGATGAACCTCAAACAGTATTTTAATACCAACACAGATATCTATCTTGATCATGAAAAACATATCATGGGACTCCAACCAATCCTATTGATACAATAAACAAGTGATAGTTTCTTGGGAACCCATGTTCACATACAGTCCGATATTGGTGTGAGTATAACTCGGCAGAACACCACCAATGGTGTATAACAAGTACCACCCAGAGTTTTCATTCACGTTGATAAATATTGGAATAGATAAAAAGTATAATAATGAAGATACACTAAAAAATAAATAATTATTTATCTACTAACCCTTTGTCCCTCAGTTTATAATGTGACACCTGGGCCATAATAAATCATCAATCCAATCCAATTATCTGAGTTATAAAACAAAAGGTGAAATGTAGTTTAAATAAAATATGGGTTCTTTTCATCATTATTCAAACTCATGGAAACACAAATAATCAATCAATCTCACTAGACTATGAATGTGGAGTGCCAGGTCAAACATCCTAAACCACGCCTATAGAGCATGATGTCCAACTCTCTAAACCATATATATAGAGTTTCATTCCTTCCATCTGGATCTATACATATGGGGCATCAAGTCTAACTTTATTTTCCTTGGATATGGAGCTCCATGTCATACATATAAAACAATGCATTGTTAAATCTGGCCATGAATCCTCGATCTAAAAATAAACATCCCACCAATCACCAAATTTTAAAGTTTAATATCTTGACCTTTAAAAACACCCAAAAGGTACTCACACAACTCTTTTTAAAACCATAGTCCTTTACGAATATCCTAATATATTTTAAACACCACAGATGGATTATATCTTTAAGCCATATTTAAACATCAAACATCATTCAAATATTCATTACAAAAATGTAATCTAACCCATCCATTTAAAAAAAATTAAATCCACACATTATTAAAAAAAATTATTTAATATCCAAAATGGGAAAAAATATTTCCTTTCCATAAATCCATTTAAAAGGACCCATCACAATATTTTCAACAAAGGGGAAATCATACACCAATTCCCAATCAACAATTGATATCATCTTAATGAACCCATTTTAAAAACACCCCTTAAATGTCAATATAGAAACCCATACTTTTCATATATATATATATCACATGTAAAAAGTGAATATTCATTTCATAACATAATGAATATTCATTACATAACATAATGATTAATTTCACAAGGGGGCACGGCCAGTTTGGCCGGGCATAGCGAGGGGCGAAGGTTTCACTGCTTGGGGCGGCAGCTCTGTATGGCAGCTTGGCACAACGGCAGTTCGACGACAGCCCAGAGAGGCGGAGGTCGTGGGTGGCAGAGCACTGTTTCATTTGTCACCTTCCTCCATTTCAAAGAACACACCCAAGAAGAATGATGGAGGGTTCAGGTCATGTTAGTTTTCCCCACACCCTCCGCATTTAGAGTTGTACAAGTGGCTAAACATTAATCACGTCTCAAGAACGGGGAAATTAATCGAGATGATTCATGAATTTAATAACCATCCCTACCTCATATTGTTCATTGATGATGATGAGGCGGGAAGGTGGGTCGTCAAAGATGTCCCACGTCGGTTTCATCCGCAAAGTTCTTCTGAGGAAGAAGTTGAAGAAGTTCCTCACCAATGTTATTCATGGAGGAATCATTTTTCGTGGAGGAAGCGTTCTTCGTGGAAGAAGAATTATTCATTGGAGGGCGTAATACACCATGTGTTGGGTGTCACGTCACATTACTATCTCTTCTTCACTTGGTGAAGCCATCCCAAATCCTCCTCCCAAGCTCCATATATATATGATAGGGAGAAAGGTAGGTAATGATTGTGGAATTTATGACGGTTCATTTATTAGGAAACACCCTAAATTCCAATGATGTTGTTACTTAAATTAAAAAGGGGGGAAGACAATTAACTCATTTGGCTTAATTAAAGGTATGTGCATTGGCATAATTAAAGGTATGTGTGTTGAAAAAATTAAATTGTGGAGGTGTTGATGAGGCTCCCGCCACATTTATTTGGGAGTTGAGGGTTTCTCCCAATTAAAGGGGAGTTTCAAGGGGGTTTAATCTCGGGTGGTCCCCACCACCATAACCTCTCATTTAGAAGTTATGGTTTCGGTGTTCCCCACCACCATAACCTCTCATGGGAGGTTAATGTCTGGTGGTATCCATTTCCAACTTCCACATGGAGGTTTAGTTTCGGTGGATCCCATCTCCCAACACCCACATGAGTGTTGAAAAAAAATGGCACACACTTTTATTTTTATTTTATTCTTTACAAGAAAAACCCAAAAACTATCTTTCACTCTCGACCCACTACCGTCAAGGTGAAAGTATACTTAAGAAAATACCGGAGCTGCGAATTCAACGATGCCCTCATATTTCAATTCTGAGCACTGGTTCAAAAGTTTTAAAAACCTACTTGCACATTTACTGAACGTACCCGAGAAAAAGTTCAGAAATTCATTTCGGGCACTCCGAACCTCAAGATCCAGCACCATCAATTTTTGTGGACTCATAAAATTCCCATTTATTTTCAAAAAAAATTACATGGAAATTCCAAGACATTAAATTCTCCCCATCTCCAGGCTCTACGTCCCCATAAGCCACAACTCAAAATAGGTAAACAAGTGGGGGTACTGAGAACACATCTGCGCCTCCCTCTCACAAGTTCTCTCCTAGAGGTTCCCGTACTATCAGCGAATGCAAAATAGAGGTATCGAACATCCATGAAGGACCCACTCATGTCGATCCTCAATCTCTATTAGAACCTTTGTAATATTCTCCCCATCATCGACATCCATATTTCCATGGTCGATGATGTGAGAAGGGTCATGCAGGTATCTCCTCAGTTGGGATACGTGGAAGACGTCGTGCACCCGGTGAAACTGAGGTGAAAGAGCTAAGAAGTATGCCACCTCGCCAACTCTGCCGAGGACCTGAAAAGGTCCGATGATCCTCGGAGATAACTTGCCGCCTTGGCCAAATCTCTGCAAACCTCATCGAGGTGAGACCCGTAGAAAGACGTGGTCTCCATCCTTAAACTCTAGACGTCTTTGTCTTCTGTCGGCATATGACTTATGCCTATTTTGGAAGTCTTCATCCACTTATGGATGACCTACACCTTCTCGGTGGTAGCCCATACCATCTCTAGTCCCACTTGTGCTAACTTCCATGGGTTAGTCCAGCACAAAGGTGATCTGCAAGGTCGCTCGTACAACACCTCTAAATGTGTCATCCCAATGGTGGAGTGATAGATGTTGTGGTATGAAAAGATCACCAAAGTCAAGTGTTGCTCCCATCTGTGATCGAAGTCGAGGACACAAGCACGCAGCATGTCCTCAAGGGTTTGAATGGTCCGCTCAGTCTGATCATCCGTCTAAGGATGGAAGGCAGTGCTCAATTGAAGCTGTGTCCTAAATGCCTCCAGAAACCCCAATCATAGTTGGGAAATAAAACTTGTATCATGATCGGAGACAATCGCCATGTGTACTCCATATTTCCGCACAATCTCCTGCACATAGAGGCATCCTAAGCTGTCTACTGAACCCTTCTCTCTAATCAATAGGAAGTGGGTCGACTTGGTGATTCATTCTAAGATCACCCAAATCGAGTCATATCCCGTATGTGTACATGGAATACCAGTCACGAAGTCCATGCATATCCCATCCCACTTCCACTCTGGGACCTCTAATAGTTGAACAATGCCTGCTAGTACCTGATGCTCCGCATTCACTTACTGACAAGTGAGGCATCAAGAGAAAAACTCTAAGACTGCTTTCTACATTCCCAGCCACCAGTGTTGTCATCATAGATCCTGGTATATCTTTTCCACTCCTGGATGTACCACTAGAGGGGATGTGAGGAAATACATTATCACTTCTTCCTTAAGTGACATCGGTACCATAGTATGTCCTCTAAAGAGGATGACATGCTCCCCACCGTCATGAAATCCCTCATGTGCATGTCATGTGGATATTATAGCACATAGTGTCTCCCAGTTAACATCACTGCACTGCGCCTCCCTGACTCACCAAAGAAGTGGGAGAGTTACTAAAATAGACAGATGAAAAGCTGCTCCATCCCAATCCACAAAGGATATCTGCAAAGCGGCCAACTGCTCTGTTGCCTCGCCTAGCAGGTGTATACTAGACCTCCTGTTGATTGAATCTGCAACAACATTCCCTTTCCCAGGTGTATAGACTATCTCAAAGTCATAGTTCTGTAGGTACTCAAGCCAACTTGTTTGTCTCAAGTTTAGGTCCTTCTGAGAGAAGATATACCTGAGACTCTTGTGATCAGAGTACACTAAAAAATGTTCACCCATCAGATAATGTCGCCATATCTTCAAGTCGAAGACCACTGCTACTAACTTCAGGTCATGGGTAGTTTAGTTTGGCTTATGTTGTCTCAGCTGTCAAGAACCATAAGAGAACACTGCTTGCTCCTACATCAAGAAAAATCTGAGTCTGGTCCCTCAGGCCTCCCAGTAGACTACGTACCCTACCCCTTCCTCTAGAAGCCTCAAGACGGGGGAACTATTCAGCCTATTCCTCAGCTCCTAAAATCCTTGTTACCATCTCTTCGACCACACAAAGGGTTGCCCCTACTTCATCAAGGCTGATAGTGGTGCTGAAACTCTGGAGAAATCTTTCAGAAATAAATGGTAGTATCTTGCCAATCCGAGGAAACTTCGCACCTCTATCAAACACATCGGTGGCTCCCAAGAAAGTACCACCTCAATCTTTGCAGGATCAAATGAAATTACAGCCTCCAATATGAAATTTCCCAGAAATTTAACCTCTCATATCCAGAACTGGAACTTCGAGAGCTTACCATAAAATAGGTGTTCTTGGAGTGTGTCCAGTACTACCTGCAAATGGTAGGAATGCTCCTCCTCAGTAGTCGAGTAAATCAGAATGTCGTCGATGAAGACTACGACAAAGTGACCGAGGTATGGTTGAAGTAACCAATTCATGAGTCCTATGAACACTGTTGGAGTGTTTGTTACACCGAATGGCATAACCAAGAACATGTAATGACCATACCGACACCTAAAGGCTATCTTATGAACATCCTCATCTCATACTCTAAGCTGGTGATAACCTTATCTGAGGTGTATATTCGAGAACCACCATGTTCCCTTCAACTGATCAAATAGGTCATCAATCCTCAAGAGTGGGTACTTGTTCTTCTCGGTCACCTATTTCAGGCATCTGTAGTCAACACAAATCCTCAAGCTCCCATTCTCCTTCTTGGCGAATAGAATCGGGGATGCCTAGGGAGAAACACTAGGCCAGATGAATCCCTTCCTCTGCAAGTCCTCCAGGTGTACCCGCATCTCAAAAAAATCCGCGGGAGCCATTCGATATGCTGGTGTAGATAGGTTCCATCCCAGGATACAAGTCGATGTAAAATTCCACCTCTCTACGATGAGGTAGACCTGAGACATCATCAGGGAAAACATCAGTGTACTGGTCCACGCCAACAAGATAAATCAGACTCGCCACATCCACCACTACGAGGGTAAGGCTAGCCAACTGATGAGTGATCATCTACACTCTCCTCCAAGAAAGCCCATCCTGTACTTCAAAGGCTCCCTTCTCACCGGTGAAGGTAAACCTTTTCCCATCCGTGCGGACTCACCGCACATTGAACCTAATATAGTCTATCTATGCTTGGTCTGTAGATAACCATTCCATACCCCAGATGATGTCGTAAGGCCTTGATGCCGCTACTAGGAGATCCTAGACAAAGAACTCACCTCCTAGAGTAAGCCCACACTGTCGGCACCAGTGCGTAATCATCAAATCGTCTCCCATAAGAATCTATAGCCGTAAGGATCGAGCCAACGACTCCGTTAGAATCTCCGTGCTCTGAACGAGGGTAGTGGAAATAAAAGAATGACTGGAACCTGTGTCTATTAGTACTACAACTAAGGTGGAGTAGACACATATTATATCTCATATCATCTCCAGAGCACTGGGGTCATTGTCCTTAGCTTCCTGAAGTTGAGCTCTCCCTTGTCCACCTGATCCATGCAGTTGGGGTGGACCTCCTCGTGGTGGTGGAGGTAATACCTCAAAACATCACCCACTCCTAGCTGCTTGAATAGCTTTTCTTCCATGTCCGTCTTCTCCCTGTGGACCACCTCGATCGAATCTTTATCTCTTCCTGGGCGGTCCTTCGACCGTCTGCTGATCATTCGAACGACAGATCAGACAGACACGATCCATGTGACACTACCTGCCACATGGGAAACACTACCCGCTCCTGGCATTTCTGTCCCTACTTTGGGTTCCCTGCACAACCAATCCTAAGTTATGCGGTTTCCCACCTATAAGACTAGTCCTCTTGGACCTCTACGACATCTGTCTGCCGCTAGTTGTAGAAGACTCTGCTACGTGTCGATTGGTGGTGGATCGCAATACTGGAGACTACCCAGCAAGGAAACTCTCCACCAAGAGAGCTCTCTCTAACACCTCCGCCTATGTCAGGATGCTATGTGAGATCACCGAAGTCGTGATATCCCATCTGAGTCCCTGATCAAAAGTTTGGGCCTTGAATAATAGGTCTCACACCATATCGGTGGAGTAACGTGAGAGGTCAGTGAACCGCGCTATGTACTAAGCTATAGTCATGTTGTCCTGCTGCATATGAAGTAGCTCCTATATGTGCTCTACGTGAAGAGTCACTGGAACAAACTCTGCCCAAAACAGGCTCTTGAAGTCTACCTAGAGAAGCATCACCTGATCATGAACCTAGAGCATCAAGCTCCACCATCTGCCTACTGCTACCTGTAGAAGGCTAGCAGCAAGAATCACCATGAGGTTTCCTGGTGTCCCTACCAGTCAGAAGACTCTCACAATAGCCTCCAGCCAATCCTCAATCGCATGTGGGTTCATCTGTCCCCTAAACCTGGGTGGGCTCTGGTGTTGGAACTCATGCAATGCGCTCAAGTGGCGTGCACCGTCTGCTGCTAGGGCTGGTGGCATCGGTGGCCCAACGGGGAGAGGTACCGTTGGTGCCTCTGCTGGAAAAGGTCCTTTCACTGAGGCCTCATTGCTCGGTGGTCTATCTGTGCGTAAAACTCTTGGAAATCTAGCCGGCTGTCTGCGTGGAGGCATCCTAAAAAGAAACGGGTGCGCTAGGGTTAAGAGAGTTATACCTGGTGAGCTAACATAAAGAAAACTTTTTAAAACACTCACACAATCAGTGTTTTCTAGAATCAAGATGGAAATAAGAATTAAGGGTCCTGGTGTATGGATACATCGGCCACCGC
This sequence comes from Viscum album, assembly GCA_963277665.1. NCBI lineage: Eukaryota > Viridiplantae > Streptophyta > Magnoliopsida > Santalales > Viscaceae > Viscum > Viscum album. The sequence continues at coordinate 1,332,313,741 of OY728156.1, forward strand.
ACCAACACTAGAATCTCTGAACTGAAAACCACAATCACTACACTTAACACTATTGGTTCACAGAAAAGATTAGAGTCCCAAGCTCTGCAGTAGAACTGACTCTTTTGATACCAATTTGTCATGACACGTCCCTCAGGGCCCATTCCGTGACTACCCCAAGCCCACCTTCCATAGGCCAGGGGCTGCCTACTAGCACCAAAGGCGTAATTACCTATAACTGGGAAGACATTGCCTTTATTACCTATAAACACACATATTAAGAAACATACATGAGTAAACTGTATAACCAATATGTGAGTACAGTAAGTAAAAAGGGGCCAGAATAAAATGCCAACTAGAAAGTACAAGAAACTGAAAGTAAAATTACAACTGAGGAAAAAGAAAAAATAGCTACTGGGTCCTCCTCTGGGTACCTACCTGAAGGGTAGGTACAGACAGCCTCCTCAGCACTCCTTGTATGTATGTCTCCTCCACGTACCAAAATGCCATATGGTCTACCTCTGGGCACCATCCAGTCCTGGTACTCTTAGCCGCATTCAGCACTATTTGTCATCTGCAACCAACACAACAAGGTGAGGGTATAACCCGTTCATGGGTGAGTATAAAAATACTCAGTAGGGACCCCGAGACCCTCAAGGTCTCACAAAATCCAACAAGGATAGAACAAAAAGTATAAAATCAACAGATAACCTTACATAGGTATATGCCAATACATATACCTAATTTATGAAGTGGTCCATCTCAATCATGGGGAAAACCAAGAAAAACAGACTCATCTCAAAATGGTATCTTATTCTAGGGGGTCGTATCAAATAACATCCCCGGTCACATTGTTGAAACCTCGGCTGCTAGAGAACTCCTCCTCTATCGAGTAAAATGGGCCTCCCGTGACACCAAGTGCGCTTCCAACTAACATTGGACTACTGAGGTACTCCTCTTATCGCGTATCGTGGATCTTCCATGTCACCAGGCGCGCTCCCCACCGTGGGACTGCAGTGTCACCAAGTGTGCTCCCCCTCGTAGCCGGCTGAGGTACTCCTCCTTTCTAGTACTGTGAGTCTTCCACAACACCATGTGAGCTCCCCACTATGGGTCTGCTGTGACACAAAGGTGCTTCCCACTGGGCTAGTAGAGTCACTCCGAGTCAAAACGGTCAGCAGTCGTCAGGTCTCAGCCATCTACTAGGTCTCTGTACTACACTCACTCTTCTCTAGGAGGATCTGCTCCTCGAGCTACTGGTTGATACTCACACTATTACGAAGTCCCACGAAGAAGTATCTCAATGGTCTGCCACGTCAAAGGGGTCACAACGTAACAGATGTCCCGTCAATTGGACGCTCGGTCGGTGTGTTATTATCCTTTTAGTCACGGGGGTCTGGTTGGATTCTTGCTCGATCCAACCTGACCATTTCCCATCTCAAATCAAAAATCAGTGGAATATACTCAATGGGACCGTCTCGCTCCAATATTTCCAGTGCCACTGATTGTTCGACAAATAGGCGTCTGGTGCCAAAGATGTCTCCAAAAGAAAGTAAAGGGGGTCGTAATAGGCCCTGGTTTGGTCTGACCCTGTCAGATCAACCCGACCCGACCTAGCATGGGTCTGACAGATTTAGGTCGACCCAGCCCGACTCTCTGGGTCATGCCCGGCCCGTGATGCGGCCCGGTCTACTAGGAGGTTCGGCAGACCTCGAGGGCCACGAGGGGCCGTGGAGCCCGCGAGGGCCACGGGGTGGCTCGGCTGCGGGAGTGTCGCGAGGGAAAATGGCCACTTAGGCTGGGGTGACCTGAGGGTTGGGGGATAGTTCGGTCAGGGTTCCATGAGGGCGTGGACTAGTTCGTCCGGGGCGCCACGAGGGAACATGCCGGTTCGGTAGAGGCACCACGAGGACGCGGGCCGGTTAGGTTGGGGCACCGCGAGGGCGCGGGCCGGTTTGGCTGAGGCACCACGAGGGGGTGTGACTGGTGTTGTTGGGTGCTGTGAGGGGCGAAGGAGGCTCGGGTCGTGGCGGTGGCTTAGCTCAGTGGCTCTTCACGATGGTGGTTCTGCTACGGCGTGGAGCGGCAGAGGTCGCGGGTGGCGGAGCGCCATTTCTTTTGTCGCCTTCCTCCATTTCGAAGAACACACCCAAGAAGAACAGCAGAGTGGTCGGTTCAGGTTAGTTTGGTCCGCACCCTCCAAGTTTAGAGTGTTAGAAAGTTGTTAAACTTTAATCATGAATCAAGAATTAGGATATTAATCAAGACGATTCACTAATTTATTAACCATACCTACCTCGTATTGCTCGTTGATGATGATGAGGAGGGAAGGTCTATTGTCAAAGACGTCCCACATCGGTTGCCTCCTCAAGGTGATTATGAGGAAGAAGTTGAAGACGTTCCTCGCCGACATTCTTTTAGGAGGAATCATTCTTCATTGGAGAGCGTAATCCTCCATGTCTTGGGTGTTGTGTCACTTTACCAGCGCTTCGTCGCATGGTGAAGTCATCCGAAATCCTCATCCTGATATATATATATATAGAAGAGGGGGAAAGGTAGGTAATGATCATGGAATTTATAATGGTTAATTTATTATTAACCTTCCTAAATTCCAACAACGTTGTTACTTAAATTAAAAAGGGGTCAAGAAAATTAACTCAGTTGGCATAATTAAAGGTATCTGCGTTCTCACAATTAAAGATATGTGTGTTACCACAATTAAATTGTGGAGGTGTTGAAGAGTATCCCCCCACATTTAATAGGGATTTGAGGGTTTCTAACAATTAAAGGGGGGGTTTCATGGGGGTATAATCCCGGGAAGTCCCTACCACCATAACCTCTCTTGGGAGGTTATGGTTTGGGTGGTCCCCACCACCATAACCTCTCATGGGAGGTTAAGGTCTGGTGGTCCAGACTTCCAACTTCAACATGGAGGCTTAGTTCTAGTGGACCCCACCTCCCAACACCCACATGGGTTTTTCAAATAAAAATAAAAATGCCACACCCTTTTATTTTTATTTTATTCTTACACAAAAAACCCAAAAACTATCTTTCACTCTCGACCGACTACCGTCGAGGTGAAAGTCTCCTTAAGCGAATACCGGCGCTGTGAGTTCAACGGTGCCCTCAGATTTAAATTCCGAGCACCGGTTCAATTTTTAGAAAAACCTACTCTCACGTTTACTGAATGTATCTAAAAAAATGTTCAGAAATTCATTCTGAGCACTCCGATCCTTGGAATCACACGCTGTCAATTTTTTCGGACTTGTAAAATCCCCATTTATTTTAAATAAAAATTACATGGAAATTCCGGGGCTTTACAGAGACATAAGATCCACAAATCACATAATGAAATTAATACATATTTATTCCATAAGATCAAAAATCATTCATCATATTCAAACCTGTGAAAATAAATGGGATTTATAAACATTCCCTAATAGCATAACCCGTGGAAAATGGATGGGTTTCATTAACCTTTCATCATAGTATAACCTATGGAAAATGTATAGTTTTCATAAACATATTTCCATAATACACATAAACAATCCATATAAATAATAAGGTTGGTATCCCTGGATCATATCCCTATTAGACCAGAAGTAAAATATAGGTTTATTTTTTTTATGAAAATAAATACTAATAAAATATTATTAAAACATTTTTTGAGGAAAATATCCTTTCAATTTTGAAATCAATCCATTAAAACCAATTTTTTGAAAATATTATAAAAAAATTATTTTAAAACAACCATGGAAGGTTATAACTATTATTTCAAGTAATTGAGTGGTCATGACTTTAGGAAATTCCACTGATAATGTATAAGTTATAAAACATTTCGTTCAAGATTTTGTAAAAAAAATCAAAAAAAGTTCCTCATTCGAAAAAAGATGAGAATATTTCATTTATATTTTAAAAATATTAAAACACCGGAAAAAATTTATTTAAAAAATCATATTCTAATAGTAAAAACCTTCTTTAAATTTTTTTAGAAAACATGTATACAGAATAAAATGGATTTTCGATCAGAGAGAGAAAGAAAGTGGATTTTCATTAATTTTTTTTCAAATTTGATTACTTTATGGGAGGAAAATGAAAGGAAACGATTTATTATTATGAAAAAGTAAATGGGTAACAAATACACAAGATTCTATAGATATATATTATAGGATTTCCTAATCGTATACTTAATCATAAAAATTTACTATATACTATTATATTGTAACACAAAAACCTTACCACTTTGGTAGTTTTTGAACCATAAGACCTATGAAATAAAGAATAAAAAATGGATATTTAATTCCAAATAAATTTCATATTGTTAATTATAAAATAAATTCATGTTTATTATATACATTACATAAATTAAACACGTTTTGAATATGGAATGTGTCTCATAGAAATAAAAGTGAGGCAAAAATCCCTTACCTTAGGACCAAATTCCTTCATAAACATTAGAACCTCCTATATAAGAAATACTTATTTAATATAAATAAATCAAATAACCTAAATAATATATATAATACAATATATTATTTACATATATAATTTTATTACTCATTTTTAAACAATTATTTTGTGAAATTACAATTATGGTTGATATCTTCTTTATTTTTCATGTATGTTTTTGTTCACTTGTTTTGGTCCAAGTATTTTTATTATTGTTTTGTCATCTCTATAATTTTTATAAGGTTATCAATAATATATATATTAATTATATTCATGTTTATATTCATTAATATAATATAGAGATAGTTAAATAAATTACATAATTAAGGGAGACTGTAGGACATATGTACACATGAATGTTTTTTCATTTTTTCAAAAGATGGAATAAAATAAATGAAAATACCAAATCAACATTATAGTTTATATACTAATATAGATAAATTAAGTAAATAATTGGAGTAATCACACCATAGAAAATTATACATCATATTAGTTATGAATTTTTATGGTTTTGTAATAATAAGAGAGAGTTTTCTAGGATATCTTGCATAATGAGTCAAAAATGATGTTTTATGAAGTCGTATATCATATTAATCAATAATTTATAGAGTGGGTATATATAAAAAACCTGAAATTTGGGAATATAAATAAACATACACTAGAACCATGGATGTTTTTAGAATTAGTCAAGGAGATAAGTCATTCTAAGATGGTGGTTGTGGAAGATTAATCAAATATAGTGTTTAAAGTGTGTGGTTCCATGCAACAGAATAACTTGAAAAACTTTATGCGGTGGATGAATAAATATATTATAATTATATATTTATCGAGATAGATCCAATATAAAGTGATTGGTTGGTAAAAAAGTGGTTTGATATATTTAGTGAGGAAATGAAGATATCACATTGAATCAATGTATGAAACACCATAATGGTACGAAAGAAAGGATTCTCATTATGGAATCTACTAGGTAATTACATGAAGGGTGTGTTATGATTAAAATTCTGTGATAGTTACTATTTTATGAATCAATACTACTAAAAATAATCAATATAACTATGTTGTGACACATTTGAGTCATGAAATGATATAAGGAGAACATGAACCAATATTTCATGGATTTAAATATTAGACTAAGACAAATTTTAGATATTTTTTTTTAAACATGGATCATGCTACGGTTGAGGTAATCACACCATAATATATTAGTTTTTAATAAGTTTATATCCATGAAAAATGAATTCATGATGTGAAAGATACAATTCAAGGAATTTAAGATGTTTTAATCTATCTTGGATTTTATGGTATTGTGGATGAATTGGTCACCTTAATTTGTGATCAATGGGATGTTATATGGAGAAAATAAGTTTTTTACTTGTATGAAATATTATAGAAAATTTTGTAGAAATTATTCATTGAGTTATATAGGAAAATGATATAGTAATAGATAATTGAATTGATAGGTTTGAAAAATTATAGCTAAGATAGTCTATTGTGATAATTTATATTGAATATTGGGATTTGAAGGAAGAAATGAAGCATAATAAAAAACCATTATTTCTCTAAAGTATATATATTTTCATGAATAATTATGAGAAATTATCATGTATCATATTCAGATATTATAAATTTGAAATTAGAGGCCAATGAGATAAGATGAGGGAGTGACACTAGGATTAAAAAAGAATCATTATTGAACATTAATAACTCCAATTGTGGGTAGTGTTATCTCATGGTTCATCAAATTATTATTATTGTATTATCAATGGATTATCAATATTTAGTGAACCAATTAAAATTACTATTTTCATTCATTTATTTTTAACATATAGATATTTCATTTGATTGAGGATTAATAGTTTTAAGATGTTCATGCTAACATTAGGAGAAGATCTAGTGTTAGATAAAAATAATTTATCACCCTAATTGACACCTACTAAGGTTAATTAGTCATGTATTTGAAACATAAGGCCACTCTTTATAAATAAACCTTATAAATAATCATGTATTTCTACCTCCTCCAAGAATCCAGACCATCATCATGTGATGAGAATCACTATACCAGAACAATATATTATATCATCTTATGATAAAAAAGAACAACACATAATATATATATATATATATATATATATATCCTAAATCAATTCTCTCAACTAGTAACCAATCAATTATTTATTCATATTTATTATCCAAGAATATTAACACATACACATAAAAACAAACACTCTTAGGCACAACCATATCTGATATTTCGATCCATAAACAACAAATCATCTTAATAGACTACATGTATATCTTTTAGAACCATAATTAAAATCCTATATTATATTTTTTATCAAGATGAAATAGTTTTATACCCCATATAAGAAGGTATAGTACACAATATTGGTATCATTGCACCCATTTTAAACATTTATCCTTCATTATCAACAAATTAAAACCATTAAAATTGTATTACAAGACCAAAAGGCTTCACACAACTTGATTGGTATCATTGCACCCATTTTTAGTATAATAATTCTTTGAGATACAACATTCCAAGACATCATCATTCTTTAAAAATCATCAATCTATTATATTTATTATTTCTCTAAAAATTTTCATATTATTCCCTATAAATGGGTATGTGAAATCACTATACCCTAAGATAGTATTATTTGATATCACCAATGATTCACCACCACAACTCCCATGTATTAACAAATATTACTCAACTAAAAAAATAATTAATATTATATAAATCTCATATTTCATCCCACAACACACTCCATATAATTAGACAATGATTTTAGTCATTAATACTGATATCCCGCCTCACTGAATTAGTAACAATCCATTAATTTCATTGAAACCACATGAAGAACATAACACATAAACATTATATTATGTTTATCACCCTTATAACCTTATTTATGGTATCATGGTGCATCATCTCATTTCATCGATAAGATCTGATGCATTTAGGTTATATTTATCCCTCAAGAACCTATTGGTATGTATATAATCAAACTATAGAGTTTCATATCTTTCATATTGACTAAAATTCTTGTATTTCCCTCATAAAGGTATATTGGAGTCCCATTAGTTATCATTAAGGAGTTGGGTATAGAAATATAGTGTTCCCCCACATTAATCACACTACATATATTAGTAAGAGATCTACCATATAGTAATCAAAAAAACATAACAGACATTTCATATCAACACCACTGACTCATTGAATAAGATTCACTTACAATTATAATGTAACACCATCGATACCTGTGACCTTACCTTAGAAGTCAAAAATTCACTTACACTCATTCATATATTTCAATATTAAATCTTAAGAACCACATTTTCCATGGTTATTTACAACCATTGAACATAGACCCGATTTTCAATATGCAGTATCAACACTTAAACTATACTACTCTATATACCAACTCATGTAATCGTAATTTTCATATAATCTATCGTAATCTTGCATGCACTATTTAATTGATAATACATTCCCCTTAATGTTGATCACATCTCTCAATAACCACTAACTATTTATTAATTCCCTACAAACTTAGGAAACAAAATCAGAAAATTAAAACCTTTAATCCCACACACCTAAAAATAATTTAATTATGAAATTCATCTACACTATTTCGTCTCATCACTAGTAATAACATTATGAGTTACTCATATAAAATAAAAAAATCACTCGTCAACCTTCATAAAAAGTTAGAATCAACTAAACCACTTATTAAAAAATAAAAAATAAACTCCTTAAATTCTCAAACTCCAACATTAACCAAGTACTAAACCTTAAATCATAATAAGAGTAAGTCCAATTATTCCCTAGATCTGGACACCAAAATCCTCAATTTAGGCATGGATTTAATCACGCCCTTGACCCAACACATAATTCCTATCCTATTTTTCATTTAAAATATATGAAAATACTCCAATATGATTTTCTCTACCCACTCAAGGGTGTCTTACCAACCAACACATTACATGAACATATGAAACAATCCCAAATAATATATTTCCTTTAATAATTCATACCCAAGGAATGTAGTACATGTAACCACCCACTATAGGTCTAAATTTATAGCACGTAAAATGACAAATGATACCACAATATCAAATAAATAAAAATAAGAAATTAGAAACCTTTTGTTTTCATTTAATTAACGATCCCTCTAAATATTTTTTTGGGAGAATCTAGAATAATATTTTATTATTTATTTAATTAACCCAAAACAACCATCCCAAAAAATAAGTTTAAAAAAAACTTAAAAAAACTATTTTTTAATGGAATATAGTTATTTATATATATGGATTACTAATGAACAATTTATGATGCATCTACACAATAAAAATTTCCAACCTATGTAAAGAATAAATAAGTAATTAATATCCACAAAATAATTCTTTAAGAATTACTCAACTATAGAAATTAAAACTATTAACCATGATAGAATCACCATGATATCTTTTACCTTCACCCAATAAGTTCTCATGAAGCATGATTCTAGTTTTTATTTCTTGTTATGACCAATACCATCTATATGTATTTTACACTAGAATCATAAGTTAAAAATAAACAATTATATTATGTTATTTATAACATTTCATTCAGGTTTTTCAACATAACCAAAAATATAATGTGTCCTAAAATTGAAATCCCTATACACTATAGAAATCTGACTAGTGGTGAGGATCTTAGATCAATGTTGGGGAGACTATAAAAACTATAGTATTTGAATAAAATAATTGATAAATAAAAGATACAACCATAAATAGAGAATTTTGATTATTCAAATAGAATTATAGTGACATGCTAAGAATATAACATATAATTATATAATAGAATTTATAAAAAAATCCTCTATTTATGTTTTACACACATTAATAAAATAGTATCACCGATTGGGATGAAAAAATATATAATACAATAAAGGAATCATAAATAAGAACAATTAGATAATACTATTGTAATATTGACCCCATCTTTAGTATTCAATCCAAATCCATATCAAGTTACTCTTGTCTGGACACTTGTACACCTTATGTACTAAACTATATATAAGACATAAGGTATACACATCCTCCGAGGATCACATATTGGGTTTAAGTGTAAATCAATGTCGAGAAACACTAATTAATAACCTAAAATATTCTATAATATATCATATGAGTATATATGTGATAAAATAAATGAATCAACAAAATAAAACATTTTGGGAATGAATTCAATCCATAATGTGCCAACCACGACACCAAGATACATAACCAAACCTTATACATCCAATGGTAGTGGATTATATGTTTCTTACCATAATTATTACCATATGATATCTCAGGCTTTGGAAATCTAGACATCAAGGGTTATATCCAGTCGATACCATGAGCGTGTCCCTCGGGTTCCTAGAAACTAAAATCAGTAAAGTTGTAGAAATGAATATTGGGAAATTTTATACCATAGCTTTCTCCCTTAAGGTTATAACACCCATTGGGTACCATTAATTAGTCCTATAAGTCCCTAATATCCAAATATATTAATGTAGTGAATCTAAGTCATGAGAGAGGATATACAATTATTAACTCTTATATGGCCTATGTGTGTAGTTTTTATCTCTACATATGAACCTAATCATGTTAGTATTAATATATTTTCAAAACCCAAATCTTTCATGAAATCATTGATTAGGGATAAGTCATTGGCTTACCTCTTAGTGGTTAATTATCATGTTAAAAAACAACATACAACAGTAAATGATAATGTGGATGTTACCTAACGTATAATAACAAGATATATTTGAATATTCAATATGAATAATATTATAAAATATAGATAAATATCTCTATAAATATGTAGGAGTCAATACTAGTTTATCTTAATATTTAAGGAGTTTTAATTACCCAATGTTATTCTATATTTTTTAGACTTTATGACATATGTTACAAGTAAATGAAACATTTATATATATTTGTTACTCTTGTAGTATAATTTTGTAACAAAAAACTCCAATACATCAATAAGGATATATATTTCAACTAAATGTATATATAATTATGATATTAGGATTCCTAATCTTTATATTCAAAATTTTAGTTAACTATCAAAATAATTTTATTTATATTATCCAATGTTTAGTTAATAATTAAATTTTGACTTTTAAAACGGTAACTACTTATAAATTATCTTTATTTAGTTCATTAAACATTGAAATAATTATTATCCATTGATATAAAGGTTTTTTGTAACAATAATATATATAACATTAATAAAATCCCCAACTTAAAATGATTTCTTTACTTTTCTTATCATGTACAAAGACAATATTTGAAAAAACTCAGTGACTTTAATATAGATTAATATACAATAATAGATATCAAAATATATTCTTCTTATTTTAATTTATAATTTATTATGATTAGTTATTCTTTGATTGGTGTGTTAGATTAATTATTTCCAAAATATATTATCTTAAGGGATAAATATTTTATAACGAACGAAGATAACATGTTTAGATTCTTAAGTTGTATAAAAACCCATCCTAGGACTATATAATATATGAATTAATTTCAAACTAACTTACAAAATAATATTTAATTATTAAAATTATATATTATTCAATACATATGAAACAATTTAATATTTTAGAAAATAAATAAATAAATTATTGTCAATTTTAATTTAAAAAAATATTAATACATTTATATTTATCTTACTTTTCATACTATATTATAAGTTACATTTTCATTTCAAGAAAAAGGTACTTGAAACAAATTTTAGTCCATTTAATAAATAAATCAACTTCATCAATATCATATTTTTTATATTTTAAAATAATAGATAAGATTACTAAATAACATAATGCAATGGTACATAAAAACTAAAATCTAGCGAGATTAATGATGTCATATATATCCTTCCGTTAAATTATCTATACTTTCTTTCTTTATCATATTTCAATAAATATATCCCATAATAAATTACTATTTTATTTTTTAGTCTAAATTTATATTTAAAACATTTCAACATAAAAAATTTCATATTCACATAAATCAAAAAAAATGTTACTATTTTCTATAAAAATAATTCCTACAGTATAATTTCTATGGGAATTTTTATGTATTTATTAAAATGATATTTTCAATACCCATCCTTACCATAGTGATAAAAATACTTATAAATATTATAAACATAACAGAATAGTAATTACATTTGATTTATATGTTTATCCATATTTTCTAATATATTTTTCTGGTTATATGATCCATGAATGGTTGGGGACAATACTTTATGAAGGTAGGGTTAGTCGGCGTATGTTTTCTTCAAAGACGACTTCCCATAAAATGTTTGGTGGTCTCTTTGTGAGTAGTGGTGGTGAAGGAAAAGGAATAATATTTTTCCACTTTGATCAATGTATTGTTCGGGGAAACCCTTGTTCGAGTGGAGTTCTAAGGCATTTATTTAAAATTGGAATAAATGTAATTTTTAAATTAAAATCCAAAATTACATAATTGAGACTTTAAATCGGATTTTCCTCCCCATTAAATCCTATAATATCTCTCTCTATATCAATACCTCCATCTCTAATTAATCATTCCAAAGAAATCCCCCCTCCACCCTTGATATGTAAGGATACAATTATCCATGGATTATCACACTTTGCAAGATAAGGCCATGATTTACCTCTAACCCCATTTTCCCTAAACTTTTTTATAAAAGTGGGTGCATCTACCATTCTAAAAATCTATGGATAGTAATACCTATATTTTTTTGACATTTATTACAGTTTACTAGTTATATAATGTTATCTTGGTTCATATCCTTCTTTGATTTCATATTCCATTATAAGAATTAAACAATCTCAAATAATATTTTGGATCTAGTTTTAATCTAAGATTTAGGTATTGGGTTGACCTATAACACTAAATAGAAAATTTAAACTCTATAATTGATTTTTTACTCACACTCCTTCCCTTCCTCTCATTCTTTAATGTATGGGATGGAAACGTTATAGGGATGGTAGAATTTGATTCAAAAAACTATTTTCCTTAAATAATGATTTCAGAAAAGGTGTTATGGAAAATTGAGAGTTTATTTAGATGACTAATTATATTTACATGTTTGGATTCCATGTATTGTTTTTTTGCCTTTTTCTATATTGGGTAACTGATTTTTTAGGGATCGTAAATATATCATGTGAATGATTTATGTAATAATAATGTTTATTATACTTTTTTATTACTAACATGATTAGTAAATTATTAATATCTCATTGAATGTCATATATTGGCATGTTTTTTTGAACTATATTTCTAAAATTGTATTGATATATGATGTTAATAAATTATTCTTAAAATCCGAATTTTATTTTATTAGAATAATGGTAATCAGGTACAACTTAAAAAAATAAACCATTTCATGGAATATTATGGTCTCCCAAAAACCTTTTAATGAAATATCCCAGGCTAGTATGACATGTTACATGACCTAGATTTGTACTCATTTGAAGGGAATTTTTAATAACCATAGGATAAAAACGAGTTCTTAAGTCTCAATAATGGACACTAGGGAATGATTTCACCTGTAAAAAACATATAAATAATAAATTATTTCTACTAAGAATATAATATAGACTATACATATGCTATATATCATTATATTTCAATTAATTAAATATAAATAAATAAATAAACCCAATAAGCCATACTGGTATAAACAACCAACTAAAAAATTTTGCCTGATCAACCAAAAAAATACGTTTAAAGAAAATATAACAAAAATAAAATGATAAAATACACTAAGATAGATTTTTTGATACAATACCCAAGAATAGGTCATAGCCTGATTAGGTCCAATATCCTCCACATGACCCATAATCATTCACCGCATTCCACCAATCCAAACCACATACACAATCAATAATCAATGAAGGAGATAAGAAATTGGGAAATGGTTAAAAAACATATGAGTTCTATACACATACACTTGTGTATATGTTGGATATGAGAAAAACATGCATAATATGATTTCACCAAAGAGACTATGTAGTTCCTCTCATAATACATTAAATAAATTATAGTTGAGCCTACTTTACAAAATAAAATTTTACATTGTTATTTGTAAAAAAATCATGCTCTACCTCTTTCTTTTCAAAACATTAGTATGAAATTTTAAGAACATATTAGTCTCAATAGGTCTAAAACCATTATTTTAAAACCAGACCATAACACATATTTTCTCTTAAAAATATGTTTGAATCCAAAAAAATTTACATTTAACCTAATACAATTTCTTTTTCAAATTGCACAATACATTCATTTTTTAAAAAACAAATATTCCAAAAAATTATAAATCTATTTTAATTAAAACCCAAACCAACATATAAATAAGGAATAAACATAATAAGAACCCTAACATTAGTGTAAAAAAATATAAAAACCAACAACAAAACCATACTTCCATGTAACCAAATCAAAATAATGGACATAAAAAAGGTATATGCATTTAAATCTCTTAAATAATAGTCAATAGTATATAAGCATCATGGGAAAATCACTAAGAGTAAAGTAACATGAACCCATAATAGTGAATGAAACCCTATTCTTTCCCAAAATAGCCTATATTCAATCTGATTAGTCCAATTATACCATCCTAGAAAGATAATCCACCATGGGAGTGATAATGTTCTGTGGGGAATAATTTATATAGATTGAACTCAATTTTCACGGGACAAAATCCATTATCCATATCATAATCTATTATCGGTTACTAGCCATAAAAAAATAATTAGTGATTTTATCATTCAATTTAACTACAAAATTGAAATACTCCCATGAAAAAAATCAATAGAGGTAAGAAAACAATCAAGTTATAATATCATTACACAAAATAATTTGAGTTTTTTAATTAAACATCTTCTAATCTCCAAACCCATCTAAATAAATATCCCCATTTTATAAACATGCATAGAAATCAATAATAAACATCACCCATATAAATAAAATTCATAAAAATGTAATTTTATCAAAGTGGATTAACCCAAATAGAAATCTAAATTTCAAATCAAAACTTGTTGACAAAGTTACAAATGGGACTTTTAAAAAAATATGGAATACAAAGACATTCCAACATCATATAAAAATATATTTTAGAAAACATTATCTAAAAAAACTTTGGAATAAAAACATTCCCATTAACTAACATAAAACACAATGAAATCACTATAAATAAAAAAGGTCTTATAACACCTCAAATAGGTCCAAAATCACCACATTTTCTAAAAGCAATCCTTTTAAACATTAAACAACAACCTTCAAAATCAACCAATGTCAAAAAAAATATTTAACATATTTATGTTTGTTTTAAAGAGCCACTCATACATTTTTCTAGGCACTAAAAATGAGACAACACTATTCTAAGTGTAAACACCATTTGAAACCCATTTATAACCCCTTATAGATAATACATATAAGCATAATTTGTAAATAATTCAATTATAAATAATTTAATCATATCATGAAACATAATATAAATTAAGGACATAAATACACCTACCTTGATTTATGTGGAAAAAAACTGAAACTCAACTCTATAAATAATGACATTCAAAGGAAGCAAGCAGATAACCACATCAAGCCCTAAATTTCCAAACCCTTGGGATTATAAGAAACTCAAAAACTAAAATAATCCCACATAGTGGATAAGGATTATAAGAGAAATAAAAATTATGGCGAATGAGTAGGGAAGGTGGGGAAATAAAAAAGGAACTAACCTTATAAATATTCCTGAATCTTAATGAAAGGATCACAACATCAAGGATAAAGAATGAAGAGGAGAAGGGAGGAGCTCTATGTGACCTACCATGGTCAGAATTCATTATAGTAAGAAGTCAAAGGGATCCAAAACCACTAATAATAAAATAGGGGTAGAAAATGTCCTTAAGAATATTTACATACCTAGGGAGGGAACAATGAAATGAACTATGACAAAAAACACACAAAATTTCACCTCTTAGACTCCCTTGATATCCCTTTACAAAACTTTACACTACATTGAATCTATAATCCACCACTATTTTATAATATTTCATGGCTTAAAACATGATATTGTATTACTTCCCACTTACCACTAGGGAAACCCCATGACTAAAATGATTACTAAAACATCCATGTAGGTCAATTCTCCCATCCTTGTTTCCTATAATGAAATTTCAATAACCAAAACACCCCCTCAAACACCCAAGAATCGGGGTCCATGGTGTGCTGAGGTCATCATCTCTTAAAAACATACATTTAAATATAAATTACCTAGTAAACAAGGTAATAGTCCCAAGAAACCTAAGATAATATTAAATACCATTGTGAAATGGGGATGTCTCAATTCTCCCCACTACAAAAAATTTTTCAATGGAAAATCGTTAAATAATGGAGAAATAAAAAACCCAAATACAATCATTGGTATGGTAGGGAAAACATATGGTAAATCTTTAAAATGGACACACCATTCATTGGCTAATTTTTATAAACCCATGGAATGAATACTCAATCATCAAGAAACATCAAACATCAACAAACAAACTCAATCAAAACCAAAATCACAATAATCCAACATAAATATATAAGAATATGATGACCTTGAATAGGTATCCAAACTATTTTTAAATTATATAAAGTTATGGAATAATATAAAACCCCTCTTATAAATTGGGAGTCAATAAAAAACATCATTTAAGCTAATGTTCAATGGAAATGACAACATTATACCAACCACAAAAAACCAAAAAATAATGGATCAACCCCCAAAAAGAAGAACATACTCCAAAAAATATTAAAGATTAATATAATAAGTGATCAATACATCGAATCTTGTAATAAAAGGTGAAACACACTATCCCAAAACAAGATTCATCATGGAGTTACATGATTCTAAACATTGTTCATGAAACTGCATAAAGGGTAACTTGAGTAAAATCTCATGGAACACTGAATCCCAATAATCTAGATTGAGAATCCCAACCTATTGGCGCTCATAGTCTTACTGGTAACCATCCACTCATCCTAGTTACCAAATCAAACACCAAATGAACCCATGTACATTATCCATAAGAAAATCTAATTCTTATGGTTCGCTCCATGAACAAAAAAATAACCATAAAAAACTATCAATGAATGAACATCGCAAGACAACCACTACTCACGCAATAGTAACCCATAATGAAATATAAAATATACATTAGGATAAGGTTACCTCAAAAAATAAACCTCTATAATATTCTTTATAAATAATTACAAAAAATATCATCTACAAAATATGGATCAATTCAATAATTCTCCCCACATAATATATATAAAAAAATACTGATTTTGACCTAAATAGCTACCCCCGATAGCTCTATGAGATCACAAACATTGGGAATTTATTGGATGTGGTTTAACACTATAACACACACCATATAAAAGGTAAAAGAAAGGGGCTCCTATAATGAATAATGAAAAAAGTTCCATAAACTTTCACCACTCACAAACCCCAAGGGAAGTCTCAATAACACGGTAGATTATCCACATACATAGTATAATGATAATTTCATCAAAAATAATTCTCTTAGAAAATTTGATATTATTCACCAATACATGGTAGGATAGAAAATATAATTATTATATTGTATTGAGTTCCTGGGTAGTAGAAAAAAATAGGTGGACTACATGTATGAAATAAGAGTATTCATTACAAACATTATCCCAACAAAAATGTTTCTAAAATCATCATAACCATTTTAGAAGGAAAATTGTAAATAATAGAGAATATGAAACTAGTAGATTAATTTTTTCCAAACCAAATCATCAATTACCAACTGGATAAGGGGAAAAACAAAATCCTATAACAATAATTATTTAATGCATATAATATTCCAAGAACCATCCATTACTTTTATAATTCACTAAATTTCATGAGATGTTCAAAATAATTTTTTATATAAACACATGTAATTTTGAAAAAACCAAAACATTTGAAAATTATCTACTTCATTAAAAAAACAAACTTCCCATAAATAATCTCAAATTATTTAACCCATCTTTAAAACCAATAACACCATTTTAAAATAAGAAACCCACTCAATCTTCATAAATCTCTCCCATGTATTTTTAAAATTTATTTATAAACACCAAATTTAAATGTAAAAACACTTATTTATTTTTATTTCAAATCCAAAAAATATATTTAAAAGCAATCCTAAAGTTCAATATCCTTTCAAAATAGTCAACTAATGTAGTTTTAAAACGTAATATAATTTAGGTATTTTGTTATGAAATCAACCATATACAATAATATATCATGAAAAAAATTCTATATTACAACAAGCCCCAAGGACTTATATTATATTTAAAAATAGTTTTCATGGATTTCACCTTTTTCACAAAAAACATAGTCTTAAAAATTACCAGATACAGAAAAATAAAAAAAAAATACAATCCAAAAACATCCACAAGACACAAAATTATTTTAAATGAAACCCCATAATTGGGAACCACTTATGGGAATTATATATATCAAGGATAAATGAGATTTAGAAAAATTCATAACTTAAATACATGGTTTCATAGACCATGAACCAATCACTAAACACCCTCAATGATGGTTCCAAAATCATATACAAAGCCTCTACATGGTTATCCAGATGTACAGGAAAACTTTTCACCATTGACTCTTCCTCCATTCTCATCCCAAAAAATGAATTATAAACCAATTAAACTAAAACAATGCCAATGAGGATCAAAATAACACCATATCAAATTAAAATCCAATAGAATAGTCTAAATAGAATCCAAATCCCGTAAAACCTTGGAAACTAATGTGTCATAAAAAAGGTGGTGATTAGGAACCTAAAAATGATACACCTCTCTAATTCCAACAAAAATCCTAATATTTGGTGTACCATCACAAAACCTAACAATAATATGAAATTACATGAACCTAGACCAATTAAAAACCAAGAATTCAAAACCAATTATTATGAACTATCGAGTGCAAAGATGAAACACTAAATGACCTGGATTTCAACCTATCATGAAGGTTATTCTAGCTTCCCCACAATCTGAATTTGTTTTCCATAATCTCATGAATTCAAACATGGGAATGATTTTGTCCTTAAAAAACACCTAAATTATAAATTTAAATTAATAATAGTTCAACGTGACTAATCCGGATTCTTGACATTTGATTAAATGAAAATAAAAATAAATAAAGCAACTAAAGGGGATATGGTGTGATAAATACCCATGAATAACATAAAACTAGATCACCAAAAAATTATAGTTGAATCAGATACAATGGGAGTAAAAATAAAAAAATACCCTATACTAAATTTTCCAATACAACATCTCAAATAAAAATATAACTAAAATTACTCCAATATCCTCCCCATGAACTATATGCAATAAAAATATATAAACACAACCATCTGTGGAGTTTCTGAACAATTAATGAATGGTATAAAAAATTGGGAACCTGACTGAAAACATAAGAGCTACACACACTCACACATAGGCAAATTAGTTTTTATATTGGATATGAACTAATCAAGGATAGAATAATTTGACCAAAAATTATATATAGTTCCTTTCCTAATACATTCCATAAATTCTATTTTGAACACAATTTATAAAATAGTTTTCCACATAATCTAGAATAAAAAAAGTATAATTCTCTATATATTTAGTTCTAAAATAAGGTTATAACCATTTAAGAACAAATGAGGAACAACTAGCCTAAATCGATTATTTCAATAACAAATACATAACACATGTATTCCAATAAAAAGACATTTCAAACATAGAAAATATAATATTTAAATTCAAACCAAACCTACTATGTATTCCTCTATTCCAAAAAACATTTCTGAAATTCCTTTTTTCAAAAAAAAATTAAATTATATCCTAAAATACACATATTTAAAACCATTTATATATTTTTTAAAATTAAACCAAAATCATTATAGATCAATGTCCATGAATATAATAGAAATCAATATATACAAGGGAAAAAATAAATGAACCAAAAACCAATCCATGGTTCCTTGTAACCAAATAAAAATCTAGGGGATATAAACATGGTATATTCATCATGATCCGCTAAATCATCCTTAAAAGTATTTGAGAGTCCTCAGAACCTCACTATTTTCCATGTAACATAAACTTAAAATAGAAAATAAAACCCTATGCATTCATAAATGAAACCATCTATAATCTAAGAATCCCACTAGACTATCTAGAATACATAATCTATTTTTGGGATATCTAAGTTCCTTTTTAAAACAATCCATCATGTGAGTGATCTGTTTCTATTGTCCATAATCCCATTACCAAAGAACAATCAAACTATAGAACTAGAAAGATCAGAATTTAAACTAGTGATGAATTCATCTAGGTAAGAAACAAACATCCTAGGAGTCTATTAAAAAAACTCATAGAAGGTGAGAAAACAAGCATGGAATAATATTATTACACAAACTAGTTTCAAAACATTTTATGTATATCTCATCAAACCTATAATTCATTCTCAATAGGAAACCCAATTTAATAGAATTGCATAATAATCAATAATAAAAACCCCCCATATGGTCAAAAATCATAACAAAAAAATATAAATGAAGGGGAACAACTCTGAGTGAACTCATAATTTCAATTTACCTTATTTTAATAAATTTCTAAATGGGATTTTGAAATCAAAAATTGAATTCCAATACATTTAACCAATTTTTGAAAATTCATTTTCAAATAAATTCTTTTCAACTTTTTTGGAACTTTAACTTTCCCTTAAAATAGTAGAAAAATCATGATATATCCATGAGGACAAAAAGGTCTTAAAACACATCAAACTAGGATAAAATCACTGATTTAATAAAAAATACCTTTAATCATAAAACACACCCTTTTGAAATCTACTAGGGTGTAAAAATATCATTTAAATATTTATGTTCCTTTTAATGATTCAATTGGGATTTATCTGATACACATGGCATGTAACAACTCCATGAAATGTATATAAACCCTTTGAAACCAATTTCAAACCCTTCATGGATGATATATATATATATATATAAATAATTTGGAAGAGAAGAATTATAAAACATAAAATCATCTCATGATGTAAAATAGTATGTAACGAAAAAAACACAAACATTTATCCAAGAAAAAAAAGATGAAACTCGTCATCTTTAATGACATAATCTAAACCAATAAAGAAGGAAACAACCTCTCAAGAACTTAATAGAAAACCCCCCATGGTTAATATTAACCTAAACCCTGAAATTAAACAACATAATGATTAGGGTTTTGGGGTAAAATGAAAATTTATGAGAAATAGGAGGGAAAGAGTGTGGAAGAAGAAATGTAAACAATATTACAAATCCACATAAATCCAATGAAATGGACTAAGTAACCAATGAGAAAAATAAGGAGGGAGAGAGAGAGGGCTACAAGTGATCCCTTTTTTTCCAAACAAGTGAGAGGACAGAGAGAAAGGGGGAAACCCCCTTTTAAAATTGAATAGGGGTAATAATAGAATGTCATGTAATTTATACAGGGCACTTGACACCATAATATACACAATTTCATGCACAATACCATTGTGAACCTATAAGAAGAACACAAGAACCTCCGATATGAATGATTACCATGAAAAATCCATTAAGTCATCACCATTTTCGAACCCTCTAGGACATAAACAAAAATATGGAACAACATCCAGTTTATAATTAGAGAAAATCCTTGACAATACAGCATATTGAAATTTCCATCCAAGGAATTTCTCCCATCCTCATTTTCCACAGTGAAAACCCTGTAGTGACAAAGTTCAGCGAAACACTAAATCCCAATGTGCCACAATGTAGTGAGGTCATTATTAACTCAAAACAAACTATGTGAGCTTGAAAATATTAACAAACAATTTGAGAACTCCCAACAAACCATAAAACATCTCAAAATCAAACAATATTAAATATTGTAGTGACATGGGGGTGTCACAACATTGAATCTACTATACCAATTTCCCTTACCCAGAAAAGGGATGATTAGCATAGATAACATAACTCTATTATACAAGATTCTCTTTCCCAAAAATAGGATGATCCATTCATCCAGTTTTTAGATAAGGTTTATCTTAGATCATGGGTTGATCTTGATGTAGGATTGACCAGTATATACCCTACTAGTATATTGTGGTATTGAATTTGGTTATGAAGCTAATGATTTAAATTGTTGTTTGGTAAATTGTTTTTCCGTAATTATTCATATGTATTGAAACATTTATTATATAAAAATAAGTTTATAATTTTTGGATAGGTATAGGTTCTGGATTCTAGTTTGGTATATCAAACTCACACCCTACATGGGACCATTTTGAGATTTATGTAATTTGATTTGTGTATGAACCAGGTAAATAAAACACCCCTGATCATGAGATATAACATCACATATATTATAATTATTAGACAACATATTTTCCATATTCTATATGGTTTATGGGACATATGAAAAATGATGTACCTTGATATGTTTCATGGGATACATCAATTGGAAGATCTACCTTTTGGGTCGTTAAGCCTCATTTTTCTAACCACCTATTATATATGTCTTTATATCGTTTAACGTCACTTCTGGATGGGTATTTAGCTCGATTTTTACAAGTTTGGTATATGTAGTTGTATATTCATGTTATCATAAATCATTTTTAGTTTTTCCTATCATCTTATACTTCCAATATTGACTAGTTATGTCTCAGAGTTCTTAGGATCATTCAGCAAAGATACTTAGGAAATGAAAACCATTAGGCTTATATTAGTATTCAAAGCGGTAAAATTGTCTCCCACTAACATTTATCTAATCCCTCGAAATTTATGTTATCTTATTGAGATTGGAGGTTTCACCTACGGAGTGGTGGTGGCCAAACATGGTACTGTTTGGGTAATCAGGACATGGTCATTAGAAAATGGGTTCCGATCAAAATTTAAAGGTTATAGGTATGGTAATTGGGAATTTCATAATATAGAATAGTTATAATTATATAATAAAAAAATAAATATGTATGAAAATTATAATTATGGTCAGATCCTAAGTTACAAGGGGTGAGTTCAGATCCTTTTCACCTTTACCCTTTGTCATTCATAAATTCTTAAGTCTCATATATCAAACTAAACATCACTAGGTAGCTATAAATATTTTATTAAATCATTAAATGTACTTACATATGTATGATATATTATAAATGTAACTAATTAGTGATTATTATTTACTATAACATTATTAGTAGATAAACAATATTTTCCTATATATTTAATGTTAATATCTAGTTCAATATTATTCAATTATTATTCTCCTTGATAGTAAAATTATTTTATATTTTTCATATTATAATTATTTTATATAAAATCTAATGTATGACTATTTCTTTATATTATATAATATTTAAATCAGGTTTTATATTTCTTAAATTTTTACCAAAATCATGTCTAAACAAATTAAAACCCTGATGACATGTGTTTTAAAATTAAATTCATTTAGATAAATTGATCAAAGAGGGAATGAAATTGGAATAAAATTAATTTTTAAGGATTTTATAAACATTGGGGGTCTATAATGAAGAAATGTGTTATATATA
The DNA here is from genome assembly GCA_963277665.1 of Viscum album. Classification (NCBI taxonomy): domain Eukaryota; kingdom Viridiplantae; phylum Streptophyta; class Magnoliopsida; order Santalales; family Viscaceae; genus Viscum; species Viscum album. The sequence goes on from OY728156.1 coordinate 1,332,336,821, forward strand.
ATTCTCTACTTTATTGTATAATAGTTTCTCATGGATGACCACCCATACTAAGCAAGATGGGGTAGGGGAGAATGAACCACCAGAATAACCTGTGCTAGAACCTTATATCATATAATAGACTGAAAGCATTCATCAATTTATAGAAAAATAAAATCTATCAAAGTATCCTATTGATTTTGGGATTACAAATGACTTTCAATTTCACCAAGATAGTATTTTTAAACATGGTGTTTATTATTAAGAGGTCAAAAAATAGATCATCACCCTCACATAATCATTGAATGGAACTGTAATCCAAAATGAAATAATTTTAACTAGATAACACCATGATTTATAAGGAAAGATATTGATGGTGGGATGTCATGCTAGAATCCAAGAAGTAATATGTCCTAACATGAATGAAGTTCCCAGAGTAGTTTTATCCTAACGCCATATGTTGGGTTATGGAAAAATAGTTTATTAACAATCAACAGTGCTCGATGATATTTTCGGATTTGACCTATAAATTTATATAAATTATTTACGTCACATTTTATTTGATAGGTGGTGATGAATCCACAATGATGCACGTTATTATGGGATTTAATGACCCGTTACTAACACATGTAATTATTTTTAACATTACTACATTATTTAATGTAGTTAATATGGTTATTTTGGCTCAAACTAGATATAAAAGAATCTCAATAGTATTTAGCTCACCATTTTTTCTAGGTAACAACAATAGTTCCTCTAGTGATTGGAAATAGTGATGTGAGGAGATGAACAAGGTTGGCTCTCACTAGGGTTTCTAGGGTAGTGTAATACCTCTTTCTCTTAGTTCAAGAAGACATTCTTTATAATGTTAATATTGTGGGAGCTTCAGAAACATCAGGGAGAATTATACCTATGAAACTAGGAAATTACTCTTATATGGTTGGTATAACCATATCCATGGGTCCTTCCATCGTAGTTCATATAAAAGTTTCATGTAGTGCATTATCCTCCCAATGAATCACAAGCTTAATTAATAGTTTAATCTACTGAAGGCATTAAACCAACATCTAGGTGTTTCGGTCATAGGAGATGATGCATTAGATAGAGAAAACTGGTTCCAGAATCTTAAATGTATGAATTTACACATTAGGGTTAGAATAAGGTAATATTTATGGTATATATGATGTAACTATTTGTTGTTGATGTCGGAGTATGACCATATACTATTAGAGGTATTATTTTTATATCCTCTACATTAACCTATGAATTATTTGATATAGGTAAATCAAAATCCTTTATTTTTTCAAAAATTTTGTTACTTCTTGGAATAAAATATGAAGACATTTCCTCATATATAATACTTCTTAATATTAAGGGGAAAGGAATAGAAAAAACCAGGAATTTTCCTTTTTTGATATTTTCCATTTATTCTTATGCGAACTTATAGGATCTTATAGTCTTTAATATTGAATTGTTGGATATATTTTTTGGAATAAACTGGATAACTAAATTAGGAAGATACATTAATTTGTACATTTAAAGATAACTTTTGAATCTCAAGTTGGTGATTAGTATACCCTCTGTAGAGATTTAGAGCCTCAAGGGAATTCTGTGGGCCATAATTTAGAGATTCTTAGGGATATATCTATGGGAATCTCTAGTTTCATTCTTAGGGAAGTATCCTAAGATACATTTGATTTTACCTATAGTGTTGTATCTTTTTCAAAGATGTCATCACTAACTACTTCTTTCTATTTCCTCCTATGTGATAGGTGTGATTTACCATTAATCTTCTACCTAGAATAGATGTTATTTTCATCTATGTAAATTTAATGTTTCAAACTGAATTTCAGGAGATAATGATATAGGTAGAGGGTAAAAAAGATAACGGATTCATTAGATCAAGTATGTACCCTTGGGCTCCACTAATGTTTTTTGTTAAGATGTTTCAGGGATGTTTATGCCTCTATATAGACTACTAATAACTAAACTAGACCATGATTAAGACCGAATACCCTTTACCTATAATTTATAATATTTTTTGTTTTTTGGTGGATGGTTCTCAAAAATTTTACTTTTATTGTGTTATCACCAAATTCATGGTTTCAAAAATACATTCCTAATATTTCATTATGAAGAAAATATAGCCACTTTGTTTATTTGTTCATGCCTTTTATGATGACTTATTCCCCTATTGTGTTCACTAATTTTAGGAACAATATCCTTCATCCATAACAAGATTCATTTATCATATTATTTATTATTAAAATCAATGTTCATTCTATGTCTTAAGATAAAAATTCTCAACATCATTGAATTTTCTTGAAGACCCTTTGAGATCCCTAGTTATACTATAATATTTCAAAATTATCATTATTAACCAAGGAAGTTAAATTCCCAGTGAATGAAACTTATAAAGTGGAATCTATCATTCTTAAACATGTGTAATTAGTTATGCTTTGTAACATTCCATTGGTTATATTTTTTATTGAGAGACTTATTTGACTCGTGAGGAATTAAAACAACTACATCAAGGACTCTTCAATGACAATTTATCTTATGATCATTTTTATAAGTAATGAAGCTATGTACATATGTTTTTACTAGTTCAAAACACTATCTCTATAATTGAAAAGGATTATGGACACAACTTCAATTCCTAGATTACCATAACAAGGTGAATATTTTAATTTGTATTTTGAGGACTCCTTTGTCAGCCTTGGTTGTGTTATTATATTGGACAATTGGGTAGTGTCATATAATACCAAAAAATTTAACCTTATGAAAAAAAACTATCCCTATCGTGCTCTATAATTGAATGCTTTGGTCCACATAAAAAAGTGTTGGAAGAATTACTTATTTATTGCTTGATTCATGGATATCACTAATAAAAAATTATTGAAATGAATATTTTGTAAATGGTACCTAAAAAAATATAACTGGATAGATTATCAATTGTCATTTTACATTCACATATATTATGATCCTAGTAAAGGATATCTAGTTTTTGATTCCATTAGTTGCAAGATTAATCCATTAAAGGAAGCATAGGAAAATAATGACTTGTTATTGATTTAACTAATGATTAAAATCAACTTATATGTGACCAATTATCATAGTTGTGTGCATGTAGACCACATTAATTTTTCTTAATCTATCATTGAGCACATAAAGCAGTTCTAAATATCAAATTTAGATATGTTCATTATTTGAGTGAGACTCAATTTTAAGGATATCCTTGGTGGTTGGATTTAGGATTTCAACTATTTGAATGTTAGGTTATACCCATGCCTCTATAAAAATGGTTTTCTTAATCAATTTGTATAGGGTTGTTTATACTAGTGATTTATACAATAAATTTGTATAAACACATTTGAATCTCTATATAACATCCTTTATAGAAACCTTTGGTATATGGTTCCCTATAAAAATGTGGTATTTTTTTTAAAAAAAACATTTTGTAAAAGGCTATATATATTTCAGTACGGTCTCCCCTCCCTCCCCATGATCCCAAATGTTTTCTCACAATGAGTATTACCCTCACATCTCTTCTACCATACAATTTCCCTTCAATAATTGAATTTTTTATTGTGTTATTTGGAATAAAATTAGTGAGTACTTAATCCATTTTTTATGATTAACATTTTAATTTTTATCTACTTATAAATGACTAAACAATATTGTGTTAATTTTGGATTATTCTTAATTTATAGAAATAAGGTTTTTTAGAATATATTTTTTATAATATTTCATAATAAATTTAATTGTAATTGATGTATTTTTTTTAAATTTGGATATTTTCCACATTGACCTAAATCCTATATAATATTATTTTTTTCTGAACTATATATTAAATGTTTATCCAATTAATAACTATAGTATTATTTTTGAAATATATTAAGTGGTAAAGAAATTATTCTTTTAATTTTTTTATTTTAATAATTGAATCATAATAATTTATAAATAATTAATTTCAATTTAATGCTGTGTGAAATTATTGAGTAGTCATATTGGTATGTAATGATAAAATAATTTAATAGTAACTAACTACCGCTACATAATCTAGTAATAATTATTAATCATTTCATATTTTATTTATTATACTTTTTTTGTTTCCCTATATGTTTGCACTGATTATAACATACTCCATCTCTTATTAATTATTTGGATAGCTACTATTATGCTCAGATAAATTCAGTACTAAAATTGTAATTTTTATTATCTTATTTGAAATGTTATATAGACATGTTTTATAAAATAATGTATCACTGGTAATATGAATATTTTCTTGATAAAAACTTATGTATCAAAGAAAAAGTTTCAGTTTTGGGTGTAATAACGATTTTATTCTTGAATAAATGTTTTATTTTATAGTGAAATATATATTTAATTTTATTTTTTTCATATTCAAATAATTGAAGTTGTTTAAAAAATGATTTATAAAGACATATGTAATTAACTAGATTTATTTCTATATAAATCAATATAAACTGAATATAATTGAAAAAAAACAACATAAAAATATAAAAGAATTTTTTTTTTGATTTTTAACAAAATAGTCATAGTTGTCAGGAATTTTCAATCATTGTTTACTATATTTATATGAATAAATACATTTTTATATCATAGAATGAATAGAATTAGGAAATATGATACTAATAAAATATTAATTGAGTTTCAAAATATGTTTTATTTTTTGATTCATTTAATTTAAAAATTCCTTAAATAGTGGTCATATACACATCTCTTTCAATAATTATGTTGTGAGGACTTGAATAAGTTAGTAAGAAGTTAACTTCCATATATAAATCGTTTTTCTTTCAAATTTTCCTTTTTTTTTTGTATCACAATGGAGGTAAAAGGAAATATTAGATAGTTTGTGATCAAAATTGAATCAATGATATAAATAATTTGATACTTTATTGGTTTTCATTTCTATATCATGATGATAAAGATAGTATTCAAATGAAAAATATAATAATACGAATAAAAATTAGGAAACTAATGAAAATTATTATAGTATGGGAGTGAAAGAATTAATTAATTATTCTAGGATTCTTATATATCAATAATGTATTAAAATGAGAAAACTTGATTTTTAATGTGGTTGTATCATGGAGAAATATTATAAAATTGTATTTAAAATATGGTTTAAACAATTTTTCGAAAAATATTTTCAAATAATCGTAAAAACAGATTGGAAATAGTTTTTTAAATTTATTTTAAAATATTTTGTTTTTAAAATAAATTTTTCAATCGGTTTGAAAAAAACAGGTTAATTTTTTTCAAAAACATATTTAAAAATTATTTGAAATACTTTTAAAAATATAATAAATCTGATTTAAATGTACACAATTTATTACTATTCATTAGAGTATAGTTCTTCCTTTTAAATTTACATTTTTATTCCCTATTTTTCATCCAATTTGTATTCTTTACTCACAACATGTCAACACTTTTTAATTATTAGGACTTCCAAATATTATATCCTAATTAGATCATAACACATTTTATACCTTAATTGTCGTTTTTAAAAATAATAAAATTCTATAAAATGTACCTTTCCTTCATACATGTAACGTGATACATATTATTAAAGAAAGAAAAAAGATATTGTTTGACCATGATCAAATATTGAGATAGTTTGTAATTCTTATTATGGTTCCCTTAGTGAGTATTTGATAGTGAAAATTTATATGCATATGTTTAATCAAATAATAATTATTTTTTATTTTTTTCAATGATAAAATAAATTAATTTAAATGTTTTATTAAAATAATGGGTAATATGAATTTTAGAAAGAAAATGGGATAAAATGTGAAAAGTGCTAAATTATGGATTTTTGATAGATTTTTAAATCAGAGGTATTTTCAAAATTTAGTTAAAAATATAAATCCAAATTGAGTGATTATTTTTTAAATCCTTGATTTATTTTCTTAAACAATTTCATCTAAACCAAGGGCTTATTTCAGCATCTAGAGGCCTTAAAAATAATGAATTTAAAGTTTTTTTATGTACATAGCATGGACCCCACCACCATAAAGGAAGAACATATCAGCCTACACACCTCCAATGGATGAAATTCCACCTATAATAGAACAAGGACCTATATGAACATTTCTAAAAATAATTTGAAGGCGTTTTGAAGCCATTAACATTTCTTTTGGATATTATTCTTTTAAAGGAAGCTTCCTAGAACCTTCGTCGAGAAAAAGTAGTAGTCAATTAAAAATTAATAACTCTTATATATCTTGACCAAATATGCTAAAAGTTTGAGACTAGATTCGTTTGAAAATGGGGGAAAATGTTCATGAAGGGTACCACGCATGAATCGTCAATTTAATGGGTCAAAAACACAATGACTTTTGGATGATAGATTCTACCTACAAAAAGAGAGGAGCTCCTACCTCTCCAAGCATTAAATTCAGGTCCATCTCATTCGAGGAATAAAGGGGGATATATCCACCGAGGGATCCTTGATGAAAATCATACCTTTTTATTTTTTTCATTTTTTAAATTTTATTTATATTTTTTATTTTCAATTGTAATTTAAATATTATTTTTATTAATCTGTGCATTTTTTTGTCCATCCATCCCACAATTATTTTTTTCTTTATTATATTATTTAAATTATATGTATTATTATCATTATTATTAGTAATAATAATATTATTATTATTTTTATTATTATCCTTATTATAAATATCATATTATTATTTTATAACTATTTTATTTTATCCCACTCCTTTTTCAAAAACTATTTTATTAATTATAATAATAATAATATAAACTGTTATTATAATAATAATTATTATTATTTTAAAAATCATTATATTTTATTTATTATTTTTCTTTCTAACTTTCCTCTCTCTCTCTCTCCTTCCACCAATCAACCATTGTGATCACTTACTCTATGAAATGAGAGATTAACCTCGGGGTTTTCCTGAGGGGAGCTCAAGGTGTTCATGAGTTTTCTTTAATGTTTATTTCATGTTTCTCATATATTTGAGTAGCATTCTTGGATGATGTGAATATCCCTGATGTGTTGATGGCCCCCAATTACATGCAACATAAACTATTTCTATTCTAGAAAATAATAGTGATTCAAACATGAGATTTTATATTTGGATTATCAAACTGATATTAACATATAAAGAAGATTAATGATTGATCCTAAGACTAATCCCCAAAACCATGTTCTTTCATCATCAACTCATTCTTTTTTCATTCCATGATATTTCATATTTTTGAAAATTAAAAATACCAAAAATATTGTCATTATTTTTCAATAAATAAGGAAAAAAAGATAGTTTATGTGATATAAAATAATTAACTTAACCAAACTGAAAGGCTCCTCAAGTGAGACAACCCCAGTCAGCCGTTGTGCTGTACTAGGAAAAATATAATTTCTTTTTTCCACACCCCACAACAAGCATGTGTGAAAACTTATGTTGTTTCCGGGAAGATAATCAATTTTTCTTTTACTTTTTATATTAACACTTCTTAGGTAGATTTAATTTCATTAAAAAACTAAAAAAAATTAAATGATGTATTAAAATTAAGATTTTTATGCATGGATAAAGTACTCCAAGGTGTAGAAAAAACAAGAAGAAGATGAATATTTTAGAAGAGATCATGTGCGAGAACATAGAGAAAGCATTGAACAACTAATGAGAAAGGTTGAAAGAGAAATTTATTATGTTCATGCATTAATAGAGCAACCCAAACCTGAGCTGGAGAAATAATCTGAGAATGTAGTGGATGAAATTTCACCACTTAACTTTGAAATTGAAGAACATGAGGTGGAAAGGGAGGAAAAATTACCTACTGATCTACAAGTTGGAGATAAAAAGAATAGATGATTTCTTGACTAAATGTGAGGAACTACCTAAACTCCCCATTCTATGTAAAGGAGAAGAGCCAACATCACATAATGAAGACACCACCCAAGTGTTTGAATTTGAACTGAAAATGGTGGAGCCCGACTACCAGCCTCCATTTTCTAAGAGTCTACTCCAAGAGGCACTTACCACTGGGGAAGATATTGACGCAGAACTAACTCGGGGAGTTGATCCTCTATTTGACTATATCTCTTCGAATTTTATTGAATCTAAATTGTAACACACTCTATATTGTTTTGATTATACGAAATCACGAAATCATTTATATGCCTTGGAGAATGAAGAATAACTTGGATGTGCACTAGATGAGGAATGTATGGAGCTCCCTGGACATGTTGAATATTTATTGAAATAAGTTCATGAGAATATGTTAGTGTATTTTCCTAAAGAAACCATGCAAAAAGATTTTTAATTTGACATGGAAGAATTTGATATTGATACTTCATGTTTAATTTTATTTAAATATAATTACACTCTTACTTTACATTTGACTTTTCTCTTGATGCAGAAAAACTTGAGAAACCACTAGACAGTGCAGAATATGTTTCACAAGTAGACTCCAAGAAAGAGGATGATCCATACTTCATCTTACCCACTCAATGCAAGCTATAACTCATTGTGATGGGGGAGGAGCTGTTGTACTCTATCTATGGATAATTACTCCTCTAGAAGGATGAAACTCAAGCATGGAAAAGCCACATGTGGTGGTTCAAATCAAGGAAACCTCAAAACTTTATCATATTTTTGATAATAGCTGGTAATTCACTCTAGATGTAGTGAAAATTCAGGGCCCACATGGGGGATAATACCAAAATTTATTTTTACATTCTTCCTAGGAATTTAGATTTCAATATCATTTCTTATGAAGTAGTTCAGCATGCAACCCCCTCCCTCTATATTTTTTATCTTAAACGACATAATCCTTGTCTTAATTGTGTAATTATATTTACTAGGTTCATAATGTTATACAAAATCCTTAACTAGTGAAAGAATATGACTAAGAATTATTTCAAAAAAAAATTCACTTTTAATTTTTATCTTTTAAAATCCCAACATTTTTTGCGGTCAAAAACATGTTTTAAGGTTTAAGGATACAAATTGTATTCCCACACATAAATTAATGATTTACTTGACTTATCTAAGAGGCAAGATTTTCTTAGGAATCTAATGATTCCATGTTTTTGAATTCAATGATAATAAAATTGAATGAGTTAAATGGATAATTAACATTTTAAAATGCATCATGGATATTAAAGTGAGGACTCATGATTGGAGGGAACAAATTGATTCATGTAAATGAAATTTTCCAACCATTTTTCATGCATTGAATTTATTAAATTTATTTCAATTGATTTTTCATTATTAATCAAGCCTTGATTTATTTCCAATATCATGTATCTCATTCCCAAGAGTATTTATAGACCAAGTACTTCCTATTTATCTTGATTATATTTATTTAGTGATCATGGGACATGCAACTGACCAAAACATGTATTGAAACTTTTCAAAGTTATGAATGTTGAAAAACAAATTTAAAATGGTCGAGGAAGCCTTTTAAAATCCACTTATCCTTAAAATACCACAATTATGTCAATACTTCATTATCTTATATAAACCATGGATGACCTTGTTAGGAATGAGCCATGTTTCAATACATTTTTATCCATTCCTACCATCCTCTTAGTATTTCCATGATATTTTAATGTTGATCTATGAGGGTAAAGGAAATCCTGGTTGGGGGTATGATATACATTTTATGGAATGAGTGTGGGGTGATATTATGAGAATTTTAAAAGTTTGTGGAATCATTCATTTTATTTAATTATTTTCACCTCTTGACATAAAAAATGATGAAGAAATGACAAATAGAACCAAAAAAGAGAAAAGTGGGTTGTTCTTTGGAAGAACAAAACATCACCATTTTACATACTGATGATATTAAGATCATAAGTGGTTAGGCGATGGATGTGAGGTTTGATATAATCTTAACATTCGAGGAATGAAAAAAAGTACTAAAGTAAAAAAAAATCAAGAGGGTTCACAAATCATTATTTATTCTTAATTCGATCATGGCATTTCTTTGAGTTTTGGGGAAATGGGTGTTGCTTCTTTGAAGGGGGAAATTTATTTACACTTTTTTGATATCATGCATTATAATTAATAGATAAACCTCCTCTTAGAGTCCTATTTTTTTAAAAGAATCAAATCCTATCAACCATAAGCCTCAGAGTCATTTAAACATTTATTGCAAGTCCTCATGATTTAATGTGTCTTTTTTCTTTACAATGTGGATATAGTAGTTAACTTATAAGCCTATGGATAAGGATCATGTTCTCATGATATGAGAAAAAATCTACTCGAATTATATCATGAGTGATTAGATAAAAAATAAAAATCATCTAAATCATGACTTGACATGTTTAATAAAAATAAATTTTGGGGCTTGAATGAATAAAAGGATATGTTCCATCATTTTTCCAAGGGGAAATGTAAAATTCATGATATCATTATTTCCTTCAAAAATTGGAAATTAAATTGATAATTTATGTGGATTTTTGAAATATTTATTTGAAATTGAATGTTTCTTGATTTTATTGCATTGGAATTTGAATATTGGTAACATTTGTGTCCTATGATTTCCATGTTGAGATTTTATGCTTCAGTAAAATCATGGTTTAAGTGTGAGGATATTTAACATAGTAAATTTATGTGCATATAATTAATCAAATAATGAATATATTTTTAATTTTTCCAATGATAAAACACATGAATTTAAATGTATTATTAAAATAATGTGTAATTTTAATTTTAGAATAAAAATGGGATAAAATGTGAAAAGTGATTTATTTTGGATTTTTTCCAGATTTTTACGTCAAGGGGATTATGGTCATTTAGATAAAAATATAATTTCAAATTGAGTGATTATTGTTTTTTTATTCGTGATTTCATTCCTTCATCATTTTCTTCTAGGATAGGGGCTGATTTGAGTATCTAGAGGCCTTAAAAATAAATGAACATTAAGAATTTTATGTGCAGACATCATGGACCCCACCACTATTATTAAATCTCAGCTCATCCAACACACCTAAAATGGTGTTTATTCCACCTAGAATAGAACGATGACACATAGGTGAATTTCTAAAATTAATTTGGGGTTGTTTTTATTTCAATAATGATTCCATTATATGTTATACTTTTTAAGGATGCTTCCTAGAACCCTCATCTAGAAAATGTAATAGTCAATTAAAAATTTATAATTCCTACATTCGGTGGCCAAATGAGCTAAAACATTGAGATGAGATATCAAAAAAAGGGGGAACAAAATTGATGAGTGGTACCATGCATGAATCATCAATTTAATGAGTAAAAAACAAGATAACTTTTGGATAATAGAGTCTTCTTATAAAATTAGTGGAGCTAAATCCTCTCAAAACATTCCATTTCACTTTCCATTCGAGGCCCCAAGGATGAGATCCCCACTGAGAGAGGGAGGCCTCAAATCTTCCTCTTTTATTATTTTTTCTTTTTTTTCTTTTTTATTTTTATTTTAGTTTCAATTATAATTTATAATTTATCTTTATTAATCCTTGATTTTGTGATACTCCATCCAACCCACAATTACTTTTCTTTTAAATTATCTTTTTTTAATTATAATTATTGTTATCATTATTATTAGTATTCAAATTAATATATTTATTATTATTATTATTTTCATTATTGTTATTATAATTATCAAATTTTTATTCTAAAACTATTATATTTTCACCCTCTCTCCTTTCTCAAAAATAATTTTTTTAAATATAATTATAACAATAATATTTACTATTATTATTATTATTATTTAAAAAATCATTATAAATTATTAATTCTCCTTCTCTCTCCCTCATATCTCTCTCTCCTCTCATTCATCCACCATTGTGATCACTTAATCCCAGAAATGAAATACCAACCTCGAGGCTTAGCCCTGTTGGAGGTCAAGGAGTTCTTGAGTTTTCATTAATGTTAATTTTATGTTTTTGGTATATTTGAATAGCATGATTGGGTGAGTTTAATGACCCTGATGTGATGATGACCCCCAATGACCAGTAACTTAAATTATTTCTATTCTGGAAAAGAATAGTGATTCACACTTGATATTCCATTTTTAGATTATCAAACTAAAAACAACATATAAAAAAGAATAATGATCGAACCTAAGACTAAACCTAAAAACCATGTTCTTTCTTCATAAACTCATTTTGTTTTCATTGCATGGTAGTTTATATTTTTAAATAATAAAAAGCCAAAAACATTTTGATTGTTTTAATTAGATAATAAAACAATAAAAAGAGATAGTTTAGGTGATATAAAAGAAGTAAGTGAACCAAACATAAAGGCTCCTCAACCGAGACGACCCTGGTCATCCACTGTGATGTACAAGGTAAAATATAATTTCTTTTGTATGCACCCTGTGACAGGTGTTCGTTATTATTTTAATTCCAATAATTATCAATTATAATACCTTAAATGTCATTTTATTATTATTTATACATTTCTATAGGTAAAATCATTTGGTCTTAAACAGATATCTAGTGAGCCTACTAATATGGGTCATCATCCAAGAAAATCTAGTGGTTGGGAGGGGGGTTTCTAGAGATACTTGGAAAACCTGTTATACGTATTCAAAGCTAGAACTGTCAATAGATATCCCATCAACAATAAATTTTGATCATCCTCCTCCACTTGAGGATTCAAGGATTTTCCCACCTATATGTGCAATTCCATTTCAGGGAATCTCTACATATCATTTACTATTTCAATATCCTATGGTGGTTCATCATCCCTTCTATCTGTTTCCTAACACTTCTATGTTTCTTCTATTTCACACTCCTATCCATCGAGATTTTTTTATCACATCCCTTTATCCTTTACTCGGTAGATTTCAAATGAGACATAATATACATTTGGCCATGAAAATGTCTCTCATACTACTGATATGGAACAACAAAAAAATAAATTAGAGCCTAACGATCTCACTATACTATGTATAAGTTTACAAGGGCATTAAATTCCATCACAATAATTTGTTTTCAGATGAAATGTGTATACAGTTTAATTTTTATTTAATCATTTTTAATAATATATTAAAATAATTGATATGGTTGTGTCTGTATGGAATATGTATAGAACCATAAAACATAAATAATGGTAATGTATAATGAAGATAACCAATTAATCGATAAAAATGATCGATAATGTAAATTTTTCTTGGAATCATTATCTATTTATAGTGATATAATTTCATTTACACCAATTTAATGGATGAATGTCAATAATCACAAAAATAGAATACATATGTTGAAATATAGGTATGAATTTTTTTTAAAATTTAAATATTTATTATAATTTTATTTTACTAATATAATATTTTTATCACTAATTCAATTTAACTAACCTGTTATTCAACGGATAAAGGCGATACAGATGGAGTAATTGGGGGAATTGTGAAAATAAGATAAGAATGGGCTATATATTGGTTTGGGTATTAAACTCAATAATGACTTGGAGGGTATACTAATCATCAATGACTACCCAGGTGCACAATACTAGTAAATAATATCTAATTTTATGATTAATCACATTATTTTATTATTCAGCATTAATGATTTTTTTTGGAAATTTAATTATTATGATTTTTATTTAATTTTAATTTTTCGGATTCATTATGAAGGAAGAAAAAAATATTCAATGAAATGCATGCACACTTTGGGGCATACTACTAGGTAGGACCATGGTAGAATCTCGGTATTTTTTATAACCAACTATTTTTATTGGGTATAATCACAACTAAAACAAACTAAATCAAACCTATCACACTAGAAATTAAGGGACGTGAATAAAATAAATGAAATAAAATACCATAAATAATTATATTAATATTCCATTCCTTTGGGATTGTTTCAATATATATTTTTTATTTACTTTGGTTTTCTATATTAAATTCATGTTGTCCATGTCTGATAAATTTTTATTTGTTTTGAATAACCATGATTTCTCTTTTTTTGGACTATTTATGTTCTCCTTATATTAGTTCTCTTTTTTTTAGATCATTCAATTTGAATTGGTTTCATTTGATTATGGAATGTAATGGATTTGTTTTTTAAGTATGTTTTGTTTCATTCAGTCAATTTTAATCTATTTTAGAAATTATCTACTTATTATATCATTTCAATTTTTAAAAAACAATTACAAGTGTATTAACTAAAGCCAACTATTTTAATTCCGTGAAATATCCAATCAAATACACCTATTTCATAATGTTTTTAAAATAAATTTAAAATTCCAAAAAAAATTATAACCAAACCAAGTTAATGTATGAGTTCCTCCCAAAAAGTTAAACATGAAGCACTCAATTTAAAAACATAATCACTCATATAAAACAAAAAAAACATTAAAATACTTTAAAATTATTTAATATTATTTTTTATAAAAATTAATCTGGACGAACACCACACTCAATGAAATCACATTTTTAAAAATTAAATAAAAATATAAAAAACATACCCTAACAATGCTAAACCAACTAGACATTAATAAAAATTAAATTGAATTAAACTAAGTAGTAATAAAATGAAAATAAATTAAATTTAAAAACAAATATATAAAAATTGTCTAAATAATATTTCATTAAATCTAACCTCAAAAAATATATTCGAATAGAATGAAAAAAATGACTAAAATTGAAACAAACCCAAATTGATCAATTTTAATTGATCAACCCAAATATATCTTAAACTAAATAAGGGAAAAAACATAAATTTTATCAAACCCAAATAAAAAACAATTTCATCTAAATTTAACTTCTCTAAAATAAACTAAACTATGTTGAATGAAACTAATCAAAAATGATATAATTTAATCCTAACTAAGCCAATGAAAGATGAATTGGTTATAAAAGAGTAAAATATTCTAAAAATATATACTAAAAATGAAATCATATAAACCTATTTGAAATTATAAAAGATTCACATGAATAAATATGAATAATTTGAATAAAACCAAACCAGCCAACTCTAATATAAAAATAGAAAAACGAATCTGAATATATCATGACTAAAACAATCCATGTTTTTCATTCTATTTTTATTGATTGTAGTTTCACTCTGATGTGGATAACATTATTCATGTCGTTAATATTAGTTATGGATTTTTTGGATTTTACCAGTTAATTAATGGATAGAATATATTAATTTTTTTTATAATTCAATATTATTGAATATTGTTTTCTTGCACTCAATTTTATATGTAGAAGGTGAAATTCAACATCAAAGGTCATCTGCCTCAAAAAATTTGTATTCTCAAATAAGAATAATGAATTTTAGTGTTTTATAAATCAATATACATAAGAAATTATTGTAAGTATTATTATGGTTGTTGAATGTTTTGATTTTTATTACTTCAATAAAAAATTATTTACATTCTCAATAGCATGCATGGGTAGTTGTTGATGAGAATGGAGATGAAAAATTTGGGCCAAATGATCATTTTAAAAAAATATTATGTTATGACTACTGGGATATTATTCAATGTGTAATCATGAAGAACATAATCCAAACAATGTATTATATTAAATTAGTTATATCTAATTACTCTGGTAGCAATGACTTATAAGAGTTCCTTTGGAATCGATTGTGGAAAAAATAGCATTTTAGTAGCATGAAATAGGGAAAATGGAAAACAAGAAGTTCCTAAAATATATTAAAACTTTATGTACATAACATCCATTAAGTTATTATATGGTTTTTGTACATGTATATAAAGAATTATCACCAAATGTGAAGCACAGGGTGATTGATATTTTGATCCAAGTATTGTTTAGGTTGACAACATTCCAAGAAATAATGATGATGTTGAAGATGATAATGCAAATAAGTAAATACATGATGTTAGTTTTTATCATGATGGGAGTGGTGATGATGCAGTTGATATTTACACCCCTTATTTTTGAATTGATATTTGTCATCCAATTGTGGGAATTGGGTTGTTTTCTCAAACTAATTGTATATATGTGTTCTGGTTTTTTATTTAAGTAGTCAACATATTATATGTTGAATACAAAGTATATTTGTCATTTTAAATGAGTATTTTGACTGGTTTAAAGCATTATATAATTTTTAGGTTGTTATATATATGATTTTGAGTTTTTAAAGGTGTAATTAGTAGCTGGTTGGTGTGGGAGCCTATACCAAAAATTAACAAAACAATGGGTATCTGGGCATTCTACCACTATATACCATCTATTCCATGAGATCTATTTATATTGGACCATACTAGTGTCATGATTATCACTAGTTATACAAAATATTATTATAAGTTGTACAAATAATTTCAAGCCATATACTAATAGTTTTAAAGTATTAGTGTAATAAAAATTTTGAGTAGTGTTTTATTCCTTCTTATATTCCCATCAAAGACTAATAATTAATATGTGAAAAAAGGATGATTTTATGAAAGATTATTACCTATATCAATAGGCAGCACATATTGGGATCTCTAATATGTATGGAGATATACATCACATATTTTGGTGTCCTAGAATAATGAATGATGTCCAGTGATTTTTATCTAGATCCATTACCTACCTGTTGGTAAAATAAATGCATCATAATCGTGATGGTGGTCTTCAATAACTCACTTTACCAATTAGTATTGGCATGAAATCACAGTATAATTTAAATTGTTAATTAATTTGATGGAAATTATACAATTTGGGTGATCATGGATCATTTAACTAGGAAGACTCACTTTTTTCCTATCAATGAGAAATGCCTTCTTATTGATCCTCAGAATCAATTTGAAAAATAAATTGAAAATATCATTACATTTTTAGGTAGAGTTATCTATGTCAAAGACTCAAGGATTACATCATAGTTCTTATAAGGGTTTCTATTAGTATTGGGTTTATAGGTGAAATTTGTACTATAGTCCACTAATAAATTTATTACTAGTTTGAGTAAATTATCACGTTTTAGAAGATATTTCATGGGAATGAATTCATTACATTAGTGGAACATGGTAAGATCACCTCTTCTTAGTGGAATTATATTATAATATAGACTATCAATCTTATTTTAAAATGGATCCATTCAAAACCCTATATAAGACACCAATTCATTATCTAATTTACATGAAATATAATGGTTAATTCGCTATAATTTAAAATATTATTTTTTATTATATCGTTGATCATGTGATTTAAATCCAAAAAACGACTAATTATTGATCAAATTTTATATAAATACTATATCGAATATTAATGGTGACCATTAGAATTCAATGTAGGGGACCATATATTTTGTTGTCTTTCACAGTGGTTGGGTCACTGATAAAAATTAAAATAAGATATGATGACCAAAAAATATTCTAGTATTTTCAAGATCCTACACATATTCATATAAGTTTCAATTTCATATAGCTTTACCAATAATTTTTATCACCATGTGTAACACCTTTCATATTTCTTAGCTGGGAAATTAGGAAACCAAAACATCATATGTATTCCAATATGAGGATATAAAAAAAAGTTAATACTACCTTTATGAAGAATAATTTTTACATTGACGATCATATTCATAAAATATTATGGGTAAAGGTGATTCCTCTATTCTATGTTAGGAGGAATCATAAAAATAACTATTATGAGACATTGGATTAAGAAGTTGAAGTAAAGATATAGTGACCATATTTATTCTCGTCGGAATACGCTTAAATATTCTTAGGGAAGAGAAGCCTAATAGGGTGGGGGTTAAACTACCTTGAAATCAATGGGATGTCAGTCACCATTGATATCAATGAATTTTTCTCTTTTCTAATTTAATTTAGTTATCAAATAATTCATGATGTGTTAGGAACTATATTATGGGAAATGTGGGTATGGTTGATAATTTTCCCATAAAAGGAATCCTACCACCAAAAGCCTCATGGAGAGCACCTAATTTCTTATGGGAATGGTTGTGCAAGTGGATTATTATTATTATGTGGGATTTCAAGTGGGACAATATAGTTCTAGTAGAGTCTTTATTTTTTTAAAGTGATTAAAATATATATTTTTAAAACTGAAACCTAAAATTACTTAATAAAATCCTCCACTCAGTATTTTCCACCCAATTCACTATGTAGTATTCCTCTCTCTCAATCTCATATTCTCCTCTATAAATCTCTCTGAGAATATGAATTTTTAAATATCCTATAAGGCTACGATTGGTTGGAGTATCTCTCATTTAGTAAGACAATTCATTGTTTGAATTTTGTATCCCCTTTTACCTCTATTTTTTAATACATCGAATTTGGCCTCCATTCTATAAATTCAAGGCCCTTTTATACCATTATTATTTGTTTACTTATTCTAGTTTGGTAGTTACAAAAGGTTATGTTTGTTTCTATTAGGATATTTCCTTAATTTACTTCTTTGATTTAATCTTCAATGTTTTGAAAGAACCAATCCTTAATTTATTTTTTTAGAATGATTTTCTGTATATGTTTCTGTCATGATATTATTCCTTGGATTCTAAAATCCTACTCTATAAAAACATTTAATGGAAAAATATTCTTTAGACCTAATTATTTAATGTATGGTTTGGAAAGTTCTTGTGGGTGATTGAATTTTTTTGAATCTAAAATTTTTTTACATCAGTAATTCTTTCCCCAATGGTTTAATGAAAACCCAATTATGGATTTCTATGATCATTTTCACATACATTTTAGGATTCATTATTTATAATTTACTACATTTTTATATTTTGGTTATCACATATAGAATTCATTTTAGTAAAATTAAATTATATATATAATTACTAATAATGTCAATTGTATTTTTAATTTTCCAAAATTATTATACAATAGTGAATGGATTATTATATGAGATATATTAGCATGTTTTTTCTCTATTTTGTTTTTTATATATAATGATAAAAATTTATATTTACATGTGGTATTATATTTTCCATGAATAAATGTCTATAGGTACCACTATATATGATTGATAAATTTATGGAATTAGATGGGATTAAGTTTTTATAACTCTATTACAAAACATTCCCCTATCCATAATTGGTATGTTTTACATGGATGATACAATAATATTATATTTGATTTCATTTATACATAATAGGATGGGTGGTAAACAATAAAATTAATGATGGTTCATTTGAGATCCCTAGTTAATCTGAATCATGTCTGAAGATAATATATATTAGTATATATACATTCCTTATAAATGAAATATATTCCAATATTGTAATGAATTTGGTTTATTATTTATGTTTTTTCCTCTTATTTTTTTATTTTTTTATACAGTAATGTTTATTATTGAGAGGATGTCAATGAAATCTGTTAATTTTTTTAAGAAAACTTATTAACTATTGGTAATGTGGTTTGTAAGATTATATATTCCTCAAGGATAGTTTGTGTAATTTTGTGATAAAAACAACTAAAGAACAAAAGAAAAATAAAACTGTTTAAAATTTAAGATGATATTGACATTGTGAAGTGATATTGAAAATTGTGGTGAAATATTAGTAATGGTAGGGGAAAAGGATTAGGTGACAAGTAACATGTGAGTTGATGAAATAAGTTTTAATGTATTGATTTATATTAAGTAAAGGATATTTAATTTTATTTTCAAGTGAGTTTCAACTATTTTAGTTCCTAAAGAAAATGAGAGGATCCACTGATCTCTTACTTGAGTTTTTAGCATTGTCCAAAATTCATTCCTTTGATATGATCTCTCAATCATTACTCATTACTAGGTTTGTTTAATTATATAGAATATAACAATACAAATTACAATTAATGGTATATTGGTAAACATTCATGTGTTTTAAACTTCAATAATGTCACATATTAGTTATTCGATTAGTGGGAAAATTATACTCGTACTAAATGGATGAATGATCACTAATATTAAATTTCACTAAAAAATTGTTATAACTATACTAAAATAGATTTAAAAATCTCAATTATTTTCAATTTTATTTACCTAAATTTATTTAGCAACTATTTTCTAAAATTAAAACATAAAAAATAATCAAAGCTAGAATTTTTAAATATTTAAACAAATCACGAAGACAAAGAGGTAGGATGATTCTCTAGATGATTTTATTCTTTCTCAAGATCTAATTACACTGATTTATACCGCATCTATTCATCTCTCATATATAGTTGTCTACTATTTTTTCTCCCTTCATTGAATAATGGATGATCTCTTTTATGGTGATCTTTTTTCAAATATTTATCTCAAGATCACCAAATCAATAATCGACCTTACACTACACTTTTCATCAACATCTAACATGTGGTAGTCTTGAAAAGACATTGCCACCAGCATGTGAGATTAAATTATCACTCCTAACTGAATATGACCAACCCATGTGTTCTATTATTACGAAACACAGACATTGAACAAGAATAAATTATTCTCTTGATTCAAGCATCTTTAACTTCCACAAAAAATTATAAAAACTTCTTCGAATCTCATATTCACTAGATTGATTGATTGATCCTGAAATTTTCATCTCTTATCCTTCCCACTATAATCTTTCATAAGGTTGTATGTGAACCAATGGAAGTCATTCTTATCTCTTTAAATTACCCAACATAAAGAGAATAAGACAACCAGTCAATAATATTAGAATATCCAAATGTTGACTAATATATTGTGAACCATTTGAGACTTTATTAATCATTTAATCTAATACCAAACATGAATGAACATGAAAACCCTAAACTACAACATTCAGGAACTCATATACCCAAATTCATTCATGCCAATTCCTACAACTAAAAACAATAATAGTGATCAAAATGATCATGAAAATATTAGGCTAACATACTCTCATATTCATCTTACATTAATGTTCATTCATTAATCCCTATATTTATTCCATAAATATCATGTTCTTCATCGACTTTAACAAATTAAATACAGAACCAATGTTCATCATATTTTAATTCTCAATCCAATCTATGGGAACAAATTAAAACTCATTTCAGCACCCGAGATCAATAATTGACATTACAAAAACAAAAATATATAAACACAAACCTAAATTTAGTCTTGGAAACACCAGATTCATCTTTCACATGCATCATCACCTTAAACATCAAACATTGGTCTATTCCAGGATAAGAGATAATGGTAAGAGATCCACATATTCTATCTCAAACTTATGTAATCATTTAACCTCTATCACATGGGTCATCTTCTTCACATGCTTGGATACCAGTACAAACATATTTGATAGATTCTATAATATTTTACAAGGATGAATATATAACTTATAATGGATCTATGATTCACATAACATTGCCTCACATATCTCCTCCCCTATTAATTTTTAGATCCTAGATCCAGTTCCCTTTTCTGATTTTACATGAATGTAAAATATCTATTGGGATTTTTTCTTCTAACACTAATAAAGATCGTGCTTTATTATGTAAGATTATTTGGAAATGATAAATGTCAAAAAAATCCTCCGGGATAATCCAATTGCGCACACTCCTGTTAAACAAGATTGGGTGGATGAAGCTTGGGATCCCTTATTAATCTCCGAGAAAAATGAAATTTCAATACATGATAACATAGAAGAGAAAGAAATAGTATAAGAGTCCTCAAATGGTTGTAGGGTGTCCCTTATAGTGGTATAAAAGACTTGAACATTAGCATAAAAATGCAATGGTAGAATTTTCTCCCAATGTTAATGGATGTAGAGGGATGATGATAGCACAACCAGTGGTGGGCGTATTATGAATCCCTTGTAGTGATAAACGATATCATTGGATGATATTAGAAACAGTAGTTTTATAATTTCGCAACTAGTGGGAAAAAATTGAGTGGATGCATTCATTTTTTCTAATGATAACATGGCGTGGTAGTTGGGATTCCTGGTTATAGACGAATCTCTAGAAACAACCCATGGTTTTGAAGGTGGTGTTACAAGGGTCCTTTTATATTAAAAAAACTAAAAAAAATATTATAAATTATATATTAGAAAAATTACATAATGTTAACCAAAAAATATATATTATCCTAATAATAATTTATTTGTTAATTAATTAAAAAATATAATGGAATAAAATACTAAATTCACATCATAAAAAATATAATTATTTAATAAAAGAATTAATATTTAAAATTGAAAAAGGAGACGAAAAAATATTAAATAAAATAATTCTTAATTTAATTATTAAACCAATAAAAACATCTAAAATAATATCATTAATAATATTAAATATACTAAAAAATTGAAGAAATAATTAAACAATTTAATGAAACAATTATCATTTAAAAAATAATTTACACATTGAATATAATGTTAGAAAAAGTAACAAAATGAGGCCAGGCCATTTTTTATTTGTGGTTAGGTTTGGTTTTTGAATTCATATAGGTTATATCATACTTACACCCTCTACAAGACCCTTTCGGAATGAGTGAAACCCTATATGTGCATGCCCTAGGTAAATTCAAAGTGCTAAGGTATCTCCCCCAAACATAGTGACCCAAAGATGTTGGTTTTATTTATTACATGGTAATTAAATTATATGATATTACATTATATATATCAAGTTTCATTATTACTAAAGAGACAATATATTATATAGTACATTGTGGCATTTTATAAATTTTAAATAGAAGTCTTTAGTCCTTAATGATGCCCTTGGAGTTGATCATACATAGTATTAAACTTATTAAACTAGGAAAAGGGGAAAAGTAATGGTGAGATCAAATTACTAGTTAGGGAAATTTGATAGTGGGTATTATCATCACATAATAATGGTATAGCAAGAGTAGATAAACAAATGATAATGATATAAGCATAACATAGTCTATGGATAATCAGAGAATTAAATAACAACAAGGATATAATTCAGTTTTCACATACTTAGGGAAATGATGAGAATACACAATACCTAATATCATAAAAATATCATCAAGGACTTAGGATAAGACTTCAAAGACAAAAAAGGGTAAGTATTATCCCATTACCCAAGGATAGT
Source organism: Viscum album (assembly GCA_963277665.1). Lineage (NCBI taxonomy): Eukaryota > Viridiplantae > Streptophyta > Magnoliopsida > Santalales > Viscaceae > Viscum > Viscum album. Next base: position 1,332,359,731 of record OY728156.1, read on the forward strand.
ATTCTTATGACACCTAGCAGTGCACTGAGGGGATATATAATTATGATCCCCACCCATCACATAAAAGTCTTTTTCATTCTACTACATACTAAATGATCATATACTAAAAAAGTAATAATGTTTAAGAATGTATAATTTAAAAAATATCAAAATTCCGTACTGAACATTATCATTGATGATTTTACACTGTCTAAAAATGGATTATATGACATGATAATACCTTTCCCCCATCAATGAATTAATAAGTATATCAAGGTGAATTTCCTTGACTCATATATGAAATAACATGGGGTGAAAAAATATCAAATAATTACCCTAATCATGTGAAGAATAAGAAATTTTAGTAATCAAGAACTTGAAAATCCAATGAAGATCAAGGTGTTTAGGAAATCAAATAATTGTATTTTCAATGGTAGGAGACAAGTGTTATTATAGAAAATCCACCCCTAGCCAAAATTTGGATATTCAATGAAACATTTATATAATTTATATAGTAAAATTAAAAAATTATTATGACACCAATTCATCATATTTGAATCCATCGTTATGGGTTGTAAATAGTATTTGAATCATTCAGTGAATATCCCATCAAAGTTTCAAACATGGAGTGCAGTTATTCCCATTTTTTTGCGCAATGTGAAGATTTATATTATAATGAAAAAATAAATTTCAAGGTTATTACCAAATCCAAACCTAAGATAGATAATATATCCACCTATTGAATTCTAATAGGGATAAATGTCTGAGAAAATCACACTCTCTTTACTTTACAAAACTTTTAGGATGTTTTACCATATTTAGATTTATCCCTTAGGTTTACATTAATGATTGAGAATTATAACAACAAATATTGTTTTTATAGAGAGATATAATGGTGGTATATTATTGATAATATGATAAAAAATTAAAAACAATAAAGCAAAAAAATATTTCATTTTTAAATTAAAATACATTATAAATTATTACATAAATAAATGATAAGATAGAATTAGAACCCCTTATTTTGGGAAAGGTAAGGACTAAAAAAGGGCTATGTAAAATGGATTTGGGTATTCTAAATTTTATAATAGATCAAATGGGTTATAATAACATGGGTTTATAATCATGATACCATATTAAATAGATGATTTAAAAACACAATAACAAAATAAATTCAAATAGGAAAATGAAGAGGTTTAAATAAGAACCGTTACATCTCATTAGCTTTTTAGCATAGATACAACAAATATAACCAACCAAAAATTTACATATTGATTAGAGAGGTATGATATATACTAATTGACAGTTAAAGTAAGTATAAAATTTTCATTTGGTTTAAGATAAATGAGAAGAGGGGGTGGGTATTAATTGGGGTTGTGGGTGTAATTTCATTGAATAAAGTAATGAATATTTTATTTTTTCCCTTCAACGGAAGTGATCCACAACCCCTATTGATCCCCATTATCTCCCTTAGTGCTCTAATATAATATCTAGTAAAAGAATTTGGTAAAGGTAACTACCTTTATTGATTTGGGTTATGCATACACATATATATTTTCATATTAACTGTATCACCTTATTTCACCATTTTTACACAATTTTACTATTTTTTTGAAAAAAAACCACCAAATTTTACCCCATATATAATTTCAAAATTATTATTAAAAATATTAATTAAATTTTTTATAATCAAATTTTAAATATCAACATTTTAAATTTAATATAAGGATTAAACATTTGATAAAATCATGGTATCAGAAAAGAACTATTTCAATTCTAAAAGAATTTACACATTAATACTACTTAAACATAAGATAAGTAACCCCTTATAAAACTATCATAATACCTAGGGTTAATATAGTAAATGGTCATACAATCATAGGGTGGTTCATTCAATATTGACCTGGTAGATGTTTCTATTAACACATAATTCTCAAATATATGATTTCACCTGAACCTCAATTGTTAGAGTTTTCTTGGAATTTGACAAGGGGTAACCCTTAGTGACGTTACCTCCTTCCCAATGTTAGATAAATGATCTTTGTGTTGGATTTTCCTTCTGGTTCAGGTCATGGTTTCTCTATTCTAGAAAAATTATCTCTAATTATTACCCCAAATATACACTAATTCTACTAGTAATTTATTAAAAGTACATTACTTATGGTCATAATTCCCAATAGTTATAATGCCCATATGTCTTAATGACCAAAAGTTAGAATGATGATTGGTTGTAATGCCAAATTTTATTAATTAACAATTGTAATAGTACCAAAATTTAATTTAATGACAATATTTACTACCTAAAAATTCATTCAAACCAATCCCCAAAATAAGAATTCACAACTTATATTCTTTCATTATTTCAATCATATACCTTGTATTATTCTTATTTTATTATATTAATGTTATAGTTGTGATTTTTATTATCAAATATGAGTTAGGATGCATCTATATTGTAATTTATCTATTTTATGTTTAATTTTCATTATTAGTTATAAATGTATTATTTAATTTTACCCATAATTAAGGGTAATTTTTTTCATAAAATTAAAAAATTTACCATGCCTTCATAGGTAATAAATTCTAAAAGTTAGAATAATTTCATCCATGAATTTGTATGTTAATACATGAACGAGTCAAAAAACCTTTCTAATTAAATCATTAGGTTCCCATTTTCCTTCTTCTAGATGGTGATTCTTCCATATAACCTTCACCACTCATGGTTTCAAATTTCATAGAACAATATATCTTATAATTAATCAAAATAAACTCTTAATTATATGATAATTCAGGCTCTAATAAAACATTATACACCTTTATAACATAGAGAGGTCTTCAATATAATTCTTTAGAGGTAATATATAGAATAAATCAGCCATGTGATCTAGGTTTGGGGGCATACAGAAATGATATTATATAGCTCCAATCTACTCTAATATTTCATACATGTAAATATTCCATGGATTAGGCTTAATTTTGTTTTTAAACATCATTTTCCATTTATATGGATATATAATTAAGAATACATAGTCCCATGATGGAATTTTATATCCCCAAATCTATTTTCAATATATCTTTTCTATCTATATTGAGTTTCCTTGATATGTTTTTTGGATGGATGTTATCTTTATTGATGTTTCTTCCATATATTATGGACCCATTAACTTCTATTATACCACATCTTCCAAACATGTTGAATTCAAAAATCTATTTTTATTCAAGAATTTGTATGGATCCATTTTTATAGTTATGTTGTAACTATTATTGTATAAAAACTCCACTATAGGTAAATATAGATCCAAAATTCCCTATAAATAAAGGTAGAATACACTTAACATATCTTGAAACATTTGTATTGTTCTTTCAGAATATCCATCCATTTGAGGGTGATGGGATCTTCTTGGATTATTTAATATATTTAAATCTAAATATAAGGCCATCTAAAATTTTGAAATGGAAGATGGGACTTGATTAGACACTTTTTATAAGGTTGTTTTGTGATGTCTCATAGTGTTATTTATATATAACTAAGAAAGGAAAGAAGTGAAAAATATTCTTTAATTATAAAGAAATGAGACATCTTTGTAAGATGATCTCTAAGGACCCATATTGAATTATTAGACTCAGATGTCTTATATTTCCCAATAATGAAGTCTATAATAATATTATCTCCCTAAAACGGTGGTATATGTAAGGAATTTATAATCCCATTGGAAATTTTTTATTCAACATCAGCATGTTGGAATACTAAGAATATTATAGAATAGTCTAAATCACATCATATCTTATCTTCCAATATAAATTCTCTGAAATATCTATATACATAATTGTGGTTCGAGAAAATATATTTGTTTTTTTACATGAGAAGCATCCAATAGATATCTCTTTGCCTCTGGTATTTAGGGAACACATAACATTTACCAAACCATATAACTCCAGCATCTCCAATATTAAACCCTATTAATTTTCCATTCCACAAAACATCTATCTTCTTTTTTAGGGTCTTATCACCATGTTGAAATTTTCTACCCACCATAGTAAAGAAGGATGAGTATTATATTGAATTATAATTATGATTACATTTCTTTTTTTACCCATGTTTTTATTTACTAAATCTATAGAGACCCAATTTTTTCCATGTAAACCTTGAAATATTTTTTATATATATTTCAATAGCTAGGAACTGAGATGACATGGGATTCTGAGTCATGGTGAGTGAAGAATTATTTTTCTAAAAAAGATAAATATATACATATTAAAAACACATATATTATTAAATAAAACTGGATAGCTCTTAAATGGAATCTTGGATCATTAATCTGAGACCACAGTTGAGTCTGGAACATAGTGTTTACCTAGGGACGATATAAAATGGGTCGGCGTTGGGCATTTGGGCTCCCTGTTTATTGGAGGTATATTAAATGAAATAGTTAATTATTAAATTAATTAATTACCTCATTTAATCATTAAATTAATTATATAAATTCATTTCTATGTTGATTCATCTTAGGTACATCTTCATATCCCTGTAATCACCAACAACACTCTCCTCCCTCCTTTATTGGTGAATCTCATCAGGCTATGTTAAAATATGATATTAGATCATATTAGGATGTAGTGAAAACAATGGTTTCTATCGATCAATATAGGACCAATTCTTTATCAAATAAGGATCCATAATGGAGGTATTAATAGTAAATTAGTGATTTATTCCCTTCGATTAAATTTATTGAGAATATCTATCCTTGTTCGTAGATTAATGCCAATTGTTGGCTTATTGAAAGAACTTATTTACAAGAACATATTTATTTTCAATAGTTTTATAACCCTAGATTCTAATTATTTATTGTTGGAAAATAATTAATCAATAATGATCATTTAAACCTTTGGTTTTGTTTTTTTTGTCTCCCAACGTGCTTCACATTCTTCACTGGTTGGACACCGCTATCCTAGTTTGACATTGTTAAGTGCTACCAAGCCCGATTAGACCCCTTGATCTATGAAAGATCAATATATAAAACACATATCATTGAAATAAAACTTGAAATGTGATTTTCGCAAGGAATTAATGTTTGTTTCATTGATTTGGGATTATGTAATTGGTGGTATAAGGCTCGAATGCATGTAGAAAGAAAGGGGAACCCCTATGAGAGAACAGAGATGACTTTCGGTGAGAGATGGAAAAAATCAGTGATCCATGGCCAGATCAATAATAATTTGGTAGATTCAAGGTGGGATCTATAAAGGAATGGCCATATTCAACACACATATCAGATATCTTGAATTTTGGAGAAAACCTGCCGACACGCCATGTACAATGATGAACACATGGCGTGTAGCCCCCTCAGTGATGGTGGATAGGGTTTTGGGAAATTTATGGTTGACATGGAATTTAGTCCTCCAACAATTTGTGTACCCTTTTCTGGGTTAGATAACCCGTGTTGAATATCACAAGGGCAATAACCTTTGTCGAAGTATATATCTAGGTACAATTTCATGTAATTGAATACATGGACAAGGGTTATAATACATGAACATGATGTCGTTTACATGAACACGATGTTTGGTACATTGACATGGACAATATGACACATACCGGTCTCGATTTTCATGGACACACCATGTATTCCACCTAAACGGCGTGTACCACTACATGGGATGGAACATTTTTGAATCCAGGGACATGTCTAGGTGAGAGTCTCCACACATCATGTGGGTCCCCCCCCCCACACTGTGTAACCCTTGGTTCCTTCAAGGGAAACTTCATAAGTTTGTATTTCCATTCTATGAACTCACATTTTGACCTATGAGTCGCATATACTAAGTGTTTTTTCATGTAGAACATGACATTTCTCTTGGTTTTGGATTTCAAAATAGGGTGTAAAATTTTCAAGTAATAGTGCTTATTATGGTGATGCCTGATGATGGAAGGGATTTCAAAGGATCACCAAGACCTTTTTGGGTAGTACCCACCAATAGGGTTCAGCGGTGGAGTTCCCCAATGACCTTTCCAAGCAGTACCCTCCATCAAGGATGGGAAGTGGAGTTTCTTGTTGAAATTTTTGAGTGGTACTATCTATAAGGGCTAGGCAGTGGAGTTCCTCGATGACTTATCTGAGCAGAACCCTTCACCAGGGATGTACAATGCAGTTCCTTGATGTCCTTTCCACGTATTAACCTCCAACAAGGTAGGATATATGGGCTCCTCAATAGCAACTAGATTTGACTCTCCTTTTTTACCGGTTCATGGGTCCTTTACTTAAGGTCTGTGGCCCATCGACTATGTTATAAAGTGAAGACATGTGGCTTTACTTGGAAATTTACATCTAGGTAGATGCATGAGATGTTGGGCATTGTTGATGGACTTTTGGAACTATTGGTTACACTTCTTCCTGGGCTAATCTATGAAATGGATATCCCCTTTCACTATCATTTGGGGTTCTATTGAATGATCTGATATGTATATCCTTTTGTATCCAAACCTTGTATTTGGTTACTCTCCTTATAAAAGAGGAAATGATTCAATGGGTTATGCCACATACTTCCTATGTTTATCTTCTCATGGTTGGATGAGTCTATTATCCTACTATAGGTGGTGAAGACTCGATGGGTAGTTCATCTACTCATTCTTTTAGCCCCTTGTGTTAGAATGAGCTTTCTTTCACTCTTTTTTTCTATTGACTTGTACTCTTTCACTATAATTTGTTCTATATGCTGTCTTTTTTTTTGGTTGGGTCTCTTACTACACCCCCTTGATCTTTGGAGGTGTCTTAACTAGGTATGTATAAACTCACCCCTGAATGGGTTTTTACAGCACATTTCATGTCTTATGAAGACAATGGATAGTTAAATGGTGACTTCAGGGGATGTTAGGGATATTGGGTGCTCTGGAAAACCTACAGAGGTCATACAATGGTATTTAGAAGTCGGGGTCTCTTTCAGCTATTTACTGTTCAAGTTTTGTTAGTGAGTGAAGTATATATTGTTTGGAGTGTTTTTTACCCCTTAATTTTAAATTTACAGTACTATCTAGAGGTTCATGCAGGATTGGTTTACATTATAGTAGTGTTTCATATTTCACTCTTTACCTCTACACTTTTTCATCGATTTGACTATCTATGCATGTAAAGGTACATTGGAAAATTATTCCCTAAGTTTATTCATGCCTTTGATACTTATCACAACCTCTACCATGTGGAGGTGGCCTTGGGGTAGTTATATCTCAGTCCCCAACCTGGGTCGGATCATGAAAAAAATTTATCAATAAAAGATCATAATTTGGGATGTTGTTCGAACTATACATCTTAAGAGGATTTGGTTGGGTTAGTAAAATAGTGTCAAAGTATCTTGAGTGAATCTCTCAAGAAACGAAGTCTAACTACTTGGATGGTGTGGGTGGTCGATGTATCCATTCACGAGGACCATAACTACTTGGATGTCAACTCAACATGCTGAGAAATTTGTAGTAGAGATTAATGGTACATGAATCATATAGTATTGATTCCTTAACTACCCTTATTGAGTCATCTCCCCATTGTTGTTGATATATATATATATATGATTATCTGACTTTGTTATCCCTTGATAAATCTCATGATGAATCCACAATAGCAGTTATCTAGGATTCCAATTCTGGATCATGGCAATTATTTGATGAGTGATGAGGCCTCGTTTTAGGGTTCATCCCATGATCCCCTTACACTATGTGGAAAGGTAGCAGTACCTCCACCTATTAAGTAGCATATCATTCCAGAAGAGTAGGATGGGGATGTGAACATTCTTAGAACACTTTATGATTTCCAACACCAGAGGCCACTAAGGTCTCATGGCAAGCCAGAACCCCATAAATTAGATAATTTTCTAGAGATAGTGGTCTATATCATCATTCTTGTTTAGACTCCAGTGGATCTAGTGGTTTCACTGAAATCTGGCTTTTTCCATGGAGGAGCTCAGAACATGTTGAGTATTGTTCCATAGATGCATGGTGACTCTACACTCTCATGGAACAACTTCCTGTAGTTGTTTTGTGATGAGTAATACCCCTCCTTATGCTCAGTCCATATTCAAGAGATTCTGGAGATAAAAAAGAAAGGTATGACTGTGGATGAGTATGTAGTGAGGTTCACATACCTTACCTAATACTCCTTTGACATTATCTTTGAAAGCTACTTCCTTGTATGGATGTGTGATCACGGACAATGGAGAGAGATTTGTGCCAATGTCATGCCCTTGTGAATCCCCACCTATATAGAGGGGTGGGGTGGAATGGGAACTAGTGATAGATCGTTTTATGTCTGAGGGATTCCAGAAATCTTAGTATAAAAGTGCTCATCACAGAGTTGACCCGCTTCAGCAGGTAGTAGGTGTTAGTTGGTGGGACGTGGCAGAGAAAACCCTTTCATGAACAGACTAGGGCGTATATATGTATGATATAGAGACAAAACATAGAAATAGTGAATCCCACAGAGTTTTAGTTATTTTATTTTTCTTTTCAAGGACACATAGCACAGGACATCCTGACGAGATGTGCTGAGAATCAAAGGTGGATAGTTGATGGACCACCACGGCAAATAAATCTCTACGATCAGGGAAATACCATGCATGGATAGGGTGGTACCCAATGAAGAGAATCATGCATAAGAGAATAAGGAGCTATGTGTGGTGTAATAATCTATGAGATCCATCCACAACCACCATCGTGTTTCCCATGTCAGGTTTAGGGAGCTTGTGGTCGGGGTCATGGATGGTTGCAGGCTTTGGAATTCTATGATCCCATAACACATTAGATGAAAAGAGGTATAATCTATGTGTTTTCTAATTTATATTTAGAATTATTAGACATAGGCTCCATTCATTATTTTATCTATATACTCTTGGTGAGATAGAGAGATCTCCCAGTTTAGGAGCTATCCCTGTAGCATCGTCTTTAGGTTCCTATAGGGAACACTTATTCTATTTCATTTATGAACTGGTAGTCTGAGTTATCACTTGGTGGAGAGAGTTTCATGTGGGACTTTTTTTCATCACGGTGGAACCTTATGACATCATATAAGGTATGGATTGGTTTTCCATAGTCTGAGACTAGATTGACTATCACTGCAGACAATTCATATGCAAACATGCTGATGGGATGAGATTCTCCTTTTCCAGTGAGAGAGATCTCATGGAAGGACAAGTGGGATCTATGACTAGGAGGATATATACAATCACCCATCAATATGTAATTGTATCCCTTTGTTAATTAGGATATTCATTTATCTAGGTTCATTCAGTTCTAGAGGATTACATGGGAATCTTCCACATGGAAGTTATGATACAACCTCCTTGGCAGTAGGTGGAGTTATTCATTGACATGATTCCCATATAAACTCTAATATATTCTACAAAATTCCATATGGTCCATACCAAGCACTAGGAGCTATGGTTTAAAATAGAGGACCTTCCAGGGAAAGGTTTTATCAGAGCTAGTGTGGCCCCCAAGGCATCTCTGGTGTTGTTTGTGAAAAAGGACGATGATTTTGCGGCTTTGTGTGGACTATCATTGCCTCAACTAGGCTACTGTAAGTATCACATATCCCTTGCCAAGGATTGATGATCTCTTTGACTTGTTGTGAGGCATGTGATGCTTCTTTAATATTGATAACAAGTATGGATACCAGCATTTGATTGTTCATGAGGATGATATACTAAAGTTTTCATTTTGATGTCACTACAGACATTATGAGTTCATAGTGATTCCCTTTTGTGTGATGAATTCCCCTACTGTGTTTATGGATTTCATGAACCCAACCTAACAACCATAATTGGGCCAATTTTATGTAGTCTTTATCTATGACATACTCGTATACTCTGCATCAAAAGAGGAACATGTAAATCACTTGAGGATGGTCCAAGATTTTATTCGAGAGCAAAAGCATTACAAAAATCTCCCAAAGTGCCAGTTCTAGATTCATGAGGTTCAATTTTTGGGGAATGTCATTTCTAAGCCTGGTTTACAAATAAAAACATCAAAGATCAATGCATTTATTTCTTTGGATCCACCCAATAGCATGTTAAAGGTGTAGAGCTTCCATGGCATGGAGTGGTACAATATGAGTTTTGTGGAAAACTTCTCAAGAATCACTTCCCCTTTATCTATATTAGCATGGAATGGGAATCCATTTTACAAGTCTGAGAAATTTTAGAAGGACATTGAAGAGTAGAGGGTGAGGCTAACGGGTACCCCCATTGTTGAGACTGCTATAGGATGGTGTGTATTTTTTAGTTTATTGTGATTACTCAAGAGATGTGCTCGACTGGTTGTGGATGCAGTGGAAGATAATTATCAAATTCGTGTCAAGGTTGGTGAGACCCCATGAGGATAACTACATTACTCAATACATAGAGTCAGAAATGTTAGTCTTCACCCTAAGGATGTGGAGGCACTACCTTCTAGGGATTCACTTTATGGTTTACTTAGACCACCAGATTATCAGGTATGTCTTCCTGGAGAGAGACCTAAACCTGAGATAGCGGTGCTAGTTGGAGTTCATGTTGGAATATGAAATTGAGATATTATATACCTTATGGAAGGGAAATGTTGTATAATATTCCCATATTAATAAGTCTCATGATCTCCTATTGTAGGAGTCTTCATTGTAGTTGCCCTTCATGTAGCCAACCCTAGTGAACAAAGAGTTTAAAATTTTTTTTACAGTTAATAGTGTTGACTCCTCCACTTATCAACCATGTGAGAGAGTCCCTAGTTGAAGATATCTACTTTGAGGTCTTATGTGAACATATACCCATAGGCGACTCGCGAAATGGATATTTTGAAGGAGGTAATCATGTCTTCTTGTTCCTAGGACGGACATTGTCCCAGTCACATTGCATGAGGAGTTGATGAAAGAGGTCCACACTTCTCCCCTAGTTGTATATCTTAGTGTGAGGAAGATGTGTGGAGACCATCAGTAGTAATTTTTATAGTCTTGAATGAGATGAAGTGTTGCTGAGTTTATATCTTGGTTCATTACCTGTCTGTAGGTGGAAGTTTAGCACCATGTTATGGAAGGATTGTTATAGCCCCTTGAGATCTCATAGTGGAAATGGGACAACATATCCATAGACTTTGTGACCATGATTCCATGCATAGAGAAGGTCCATGACACCATCTAGGAGATAGTTTATAGACTCAAAATGTTGTCACACTTACTTACCATTATGAAGCAGATTTCAATGGTAGTTTGGGGTAGTTGTATGTATGGTACATCAATCACCTTCATGGGGTTACCTCGACGATTGTATATAATCATGATGTGTGGTTTACATAATAATTATGGATTGGACCACAAGATAAATTCCATTCCCCGATGAGGATGATTACAAAAATTTACCCCCAGAACAATGGGCTGACCAATCACACTATCTATATGTTGGAGGATGTGTTGAGGGAATGCATGTTAGACTTCAGCTAGAGTTAGAAGGATCACCTACACCTAGTATAGATCGAGTACAATAGTATATACCACTCTACCATTAACATGACATATTTTGAGGCCTTGTATGGGAGACCCTGAAGGTCACCCTTAGGCTGGACAGAGAAAAGTGAGACATATCTTGTTGGACCATAGATGGTGAAGGTTATGATAGAGATTGTCCAAGTCATATTTGAGTGAATGAGGATAGTGTAGATTTGACAAAAATATTATGATGATATCCATCATAGGGACTTAAAGTTCATGCCGGGAGAGCACATTTTCCTGAGAGCCTCCCCACGAAGGTGATTTTGAAGGTTTGGCTGGGAAGGAAATCTATCCCTGAGGTTCATCCATCCATTCAAGATTGTGCAGAGGGTTGATGAGGTTTCATCCCGCCTATCCCTACCCCCACTTCTAGAGAGGGTGCATGACATCTTCTATATGTCATAGCTGAGGATGTACATTCCTGACCCCGCACACATTATCGAAGGGGAGATTTGAACCTCAAGGATGAAGCCACCATAACAGAGCACCTGGTGGCAATCAATGATAGACATGAGGGGTCCCAACATGGAAGGACCATTCCCATGGTTCTCATGATGTGGTATCATTTTAATATGATAGATCCTGGGAGTCGGAGAGTTAAGTCTGATCTTAGTAACCTGAGTGTTTTGTTTATTTTTTTATTTTTGGGGACAAATATTGAATGGGGGAATTATGTAGAGATTTATTTTTTCCTTATAATACTTTGAAATTATTTTTTATATATTTCTATCCCTAAGAGCTAATACGACGTGTGATTTTGAGGCCCAATGTGTCTAGAATAAATTTTATAAAATATTAAATATAATTCAAATTGTGTGCACATATTTTATTAAATAAAATAGTATAAATATTAAATGGAAGATAAAATCCTAACTTCATGACAATGGTTGTGTCCAAAACACTATGTTTACCCTAGGAGTAAAAAAATGGGTCGGTGCGGGGTTTTTGGGATCCTCCCTCATTAGCAGTATGTTTAGTGAAATAATGAATTATTTAAATAATTAATTAACGAATTTTAAGCCTAAATGAGTACAATAAATGTAATTCCATGGATATTTTTCCTAGGGTTAGTCTCATAACCATAGAATCACCAACTATTCTCTCCTCCCACCTCCTTTGGCGATTATCATTGGACGATGATGAAACACTAGATCAGATCAGATTGAGACTCATCGAACACAACAAGTTATCTCGATTATTAGGTGATGAATTATTCAAAAAAAATGATCCATAATCAAGGTTGGAATTTTCAATTGGTGATTAACTTCCTTTTATTAAATATATTAAGTAGATCTATCCCCATTCTTTGATCTACACTAATTTTCCTACGATTTCATGCCCATGGGTATAGAAACTTATTTATCTTCAATTGTTTTCTAACCATGGAGGCTCGTCCATGATCGTTTTCAATGAACTCTTGGAAAATGAACTTTTAAAACTCTTTTTTATTTTCTCCCATGTTTCTTTGTGTTCTTCACTGGTTGGACCTTACTGTCAAAGTTCATCTTTTCTAGGTAGTACCGAGCCCGATCTAACCCCCAAAACCACGACGGATCAAGAAATGAATCATAGATTGATGAAATAAGATAAGATATGGGATCACTGAAAGGCATGGATGTTTGTTTCATTTATTTTAAATCAGATAATCGGTTGTAGATGGTTCGAGTTTGAGTGGAAAATGGAAAAAACCTGATGGATGAATGAAGCCAATTTCAAATGAGAGGCAGACAGAATCAGTGATCCATGGTCAGATCTATAATATTCTATTGGATTCAAGGTAGGATATAGGGTGGAATGAATAGATTCATTACACTGAGTATAAAAGTGTAATTATGGTGAAAACCCAACTACATGTCGTGTAAATTGATGTAAACACAATGTGTATCCCCTATAGTGCAAATGACTAGGGTCTTGGTAATGTTAAAGATGACATGGTGTGTAGTCTTCCAACACATTGTATACCCCTTTCACAGTTGGAAAACCCATGTAAAATATCACATGGGAAAGAACCCATGAGGAATTACTTCACCAGGTACATGGACATGTACTTCAGTACATAGACAAATGTTCTAGTACATAGACAGAAGGTCCAGTACACGGACAGGAGGTGCAGTACATAGACATGGCCAACAGGACAAGACCCAGCACAATTATTATAGACATGACATGTATTCCACCTACATAGAGTGTAATACTACAAGGGATTGAGACATATGTTGTCCAGGTACACATACATGTTGTAGATTAGGACCATACATCATGTGGGTACACTGAAACACTGTGTACCTCATGGTTCATATTTATGAAACATTAATCATTCACATCCCCATCATTTGAACTCATATTTTTTCATATGAGTAACCTATCCTGAGTGTTTTTTTGAATAGAAAATAAAAGTTCCCTCAGTAGTATCTTTTGATATATGATGTGAAATTTTATAGAAGCAATCCTTGTTAAGGTGAATCTTGATGACGAAAGTGGTCATGTAGAATCAACAAGAAATTTCTGAATGGTACCCTCTAGTGGGGCTGGGTAGTGGAGTTCCTCGATTACATTTCATAGTAGTGCCCTCCAGCATGGGTGGGAAGTGGATTTAATCAATGGAATTTTTTAACAGTACCCTCTTGTGGGTCTGGGATGTGGAGTACATCGATGAACTTTCGGAGAAGTACCCTCCAGTAGTGATGGGAAATAGAGTTCCTCGATGACCTTTCCCAGTGGTAACCTCCAGCGGGGTTTGGAAGTGGAGTTCCTTGATGAACTTTCTAAGTGTTACCCTTCAGTAGGGTTGGTCAGTGTAGTTCCTTGATGATTACCAGAGTTGGACACTCCAACTTTACCTAGACATGGGTCCTCAACTTCATGTTTGTGGCCCGTTGAATGTCTGGCATAGTGATAAGGTGTGGCTTGACTTGGACGGTTACTTCAGGCTGGGTGTGTGAGATGATGGGAAATATTGATGGACTTTTTTGGATCTATTGGTACTCTTCTTCTTGGTCTATGTTGTGAGATGGATATCCCCTTACTCTCTCATTTGATATTATTTTGACTAGGCACATATATATATATATATATATATATATATATCTTTCTTTATCCACACCTTATATTTTGTTACTCTCATCTTAGGAGAGGCGAATATGTGTGGTGGTATGACATGTGTTTTCCTAGTTTAATATTTTGTTATTGGATGATAATTCTCTCTTTCCATAGGTGGTGAATAATGAAAAGGGTACTTCATCTACTCATTGTGTTTAGCACCTTTTTTTGGATGAGATTACTTTTACTCTTTGTTAGGGATAATCTATTATCTTTCACTTTACTTTGTGTTATCTAATTTATTTTTCACTATTGTATCTCTTAATACTCCTCATTCACCTTTCATGGTGTCTTACATGGTATTCATATACTCACCACTTTATGATATTTTCCCTCACTTTTCATTTCTTTTGTAGACTATGTATAGATCAACGATGGCTTCAGGGGAGCTTTAGGATTATGGGTTCTTTAGACTACATACGGTGGTTGTAGCTTAGTATTTACGAGCTCAACTCTCTTTTAGATATATAATTTTCTAGTTTTTTTTGGGTTGGGACATATTTCTTGTTGGTAATGTATTTTTCCCCATTAATTTTCAGTTTATTGTACTGAAATTTTGTACTGTAAAGTGGTTCATGCATGCTTAGTTTACTTTATTGTAGTGTTGCATCTTTTACACTTTCCCTCTTCAATTTTCCATAGATTTGGTTGTGTGTGTGTATATATTTACATAGTCAAAAGCCTCCTCAAGTTTAGTTATAAATTTGGCACTTTCTATGGCCCCTGTCCTATTGAGGTGGGATTGGGGTAGTTGTGGCTCGAGCCTTGGCTTGGTTCATGTCATGAAAAAATCCTTGCTTATTGGATCATTATATACTATATCAACTAAGAAGATACAATAGTTTTTTCTACTCAATACATTTTCCACCTTATTCTAATTCTGATTGTGATAATTATAGCATAATCATGACCTTGTGTAGTTCTAACCATCTACCTTGGTTTACATTATGATATTTATATGTAAATATATATTTAACATTATTTTTTTGTGTATATATATCACATTTATCTTCATAGAGAAAATAGTTCCATATCATTCATGAAAATATCACCACATCAAACTCTAGGTAATGAATAGTATAATTAATCATGTGGGGTTTTCACCATTGAGATGAATATTCCTCCACCCTAGTATTTTTTATTAGACCACATCCAAGCCCTTTCCATAATGCATCAATATAAAAAAATACAATTATACAATATAGAAGAGAAATAATATGTTTATGTAACAGTGTCATCTTAAAATTTTTAAAGGTATATTCACATTAGAGTGTCATTATAAATTTGAACCCTTAAGAGGAAACCTGGTTAAAAAATTATATAATGTAATGATTTTTTAACAATATAAAACAATATTCTAATAATAAAATGAAAATATGTAATTTAATAAAGTTTTTCAGTCATAGAAATTCATCAAAATATTTTATTTCGTATGGGTAATTATATATATCAACCATAGAAACAATATTACCACAGAAATTATCATTTTGAAGATAAAACATTCAAATACTAATATTACCAAATAAATGTCTTCTCATTATAACCTCGAGAGTTATTTATAAATTGTTTTTTTATCATCATAACCCTAAGAGTGTATAATCATTTATTTAAGTAAACACCAAAAAAATATACTAAAAATCATTTATTACTCTATTCATCAAATCTACAAACATAATCAGTCCAATACTCATCCCAAAATAAATATATATGAACTCATAATGACCATACCTCATTTTAAAGGTCATCTTCAGAATATCAGTCTTTTTATGTCCTAACTATGGATGAACAAAATAAATATCGATCTATGAAAATAGTTGTGCCCCTTTATGTGAATAAGAAGAGGTAATTAAAATAAGGAAATATATACATTTTATTTATAGTAATTCCATTTATTTCCCAATAACCAATTCATAACCTTGATGAATCCTCTGTTGAGTTAAAAGATTTATTTCTAACAAAATTTTTCAAAATCACTATTCAATCTGTATTTTTTTCATATTTCTAACATTTATATTTCCCAATATATGAAGTTTTTTAGTAAGGTAATTAGTTTTACTAAAAGTACTATTCAACTTCCAGTAGACAAACATTTATTATGTATATTGGAAGGCTGAGATTCATGTACATCATCCAAACAAGTATAATGTACATGTAATGGAAGTATACAATGTCCAGCAGACAAAAGGCATATAATGTCCATCAGATGGATTTTTTCAGTATCTGGCGTACAAAATCCATTAGAGGGAGACCTACATATTCTAATAGATTAACATTTACAATTGTTAATTAATGAAGATGTGTAAGGTTACCAAATGAAGAAATATTATATCTATCAAACAAAATATTTGAAGCACTACAGTGGTGTACATAAAAAACCATCAGAAAAATTAAAGTGGCATTGATAGTCAAATAAGGTGTCTATAATTTTATTACAACTTATCCTAAGAAATATGGAATCTGAGTATTGGATCTTATTTATAAATAGGACCACAACCCTAAGAGAGAATGAGGTGATGATATATGATATAAATCTATACTAAATTGTTTTATCATCTTGATATTAAGACTACTTCATTTGTATCATGTTTTTCATAAGGAATATAAATGAGGTTATATTTAAAAATTCACTAATATTTGTATGGTGTAAAATTTATTTTTTTGATTTGGTTGATTAAGGCCTATCAGGGATAGAGAGAAAATGTTTTTCTAATTGGTTTGCTCAAGGGTTCCTATGATAGGGAAAGATATTTTATTGATGATTTTGATTGAGGACTTCTTAGGATTATACGAAAGACCATATTGTAGTTATATAATCGTGGATACCATAAGCATAATTTATATATTTCCTTAACACTTTTTTGTAAAATTATAGTAATTTATTAGGAAGGATTAATTTATATCTTCTATAAAAGAGTATATTAATTTATTAAGTTTTTCTATAAGTTTTATTATTCAAATATTCGTTATTATAGAAATTTTTTTTTTATTTTATAAATAGTCGATTAATTTTTTGATAAAGTGTAATTGAACCACTATATATGTGATAGAGTTTCTTAAATTTGTTGGTAAAATTATGGTTTTAAATATTATTATCCAAAATATACACTCCCTCTAGTAGTATTACTAAAACTATTATGATCTAACATTTGGTATCAAATATAAAACATTTCCAAAGAAATAAAATAATAAATTTATAAAAGACCATAAATTTTATATTGTATAACATTCTAAATAAAATTATATAATTTCCAAAGAAACTTCAAATATTTGTTCTCTTACCATAGAGTTAGAAAAAAATATAATTCAGGCTCAACTCAAGATTATAATAATCTGGTTATTAAAATAAATTCTGGGATATTTAGTCTAAAAAAGATTTATCAAATTTTACCTCTGGTAAGTAAAATTTTGATAATATTTATATACATTTCTGGACTAATTTAAATAATTATGGGATTGGTTTCCCTTTAGTGAAACCATATTCTGAGTCAAATAAATTTACTCTAATAAGTATACTCTTTTGAACAATGTGGAAGAAATATGTATATTGGAAAAATAAAGTTTCTTTAAATGAAGTCCATTCATTTGGATTTCAAGAAACCAATATCTCTAAATAACTGTACCTATTAATCATAAGAGATTTAGGAATATGTGGATTCCAAATGATATATTTTCTGATAATTATGGACCCAAGTATGTTTTGGTTCCAAAATCATATTGTTTTTATTTTAGAGAGAAAGGATGATTACCAGTATTAAAAAAATTGTACATGTATAATGGTTTCTCTTGGTATATGAATCCAAAATAAATTTCATCTAGATGATAATAAAGATGAAATATTGGAAGGTGACATTTGGAGATAATAATCAAGGTGAAATCTATAGTATCTGTCATACAAAATTTCTTATTAAAGATTTAATTTCTTTTTATGGGTTTGCATTTAGAATTAATAAAAATTTCATTATTTATAATCCAATTGTGTTATAAAGGTTATATTTTAAACTATAAGAATGAAAAATATACTATTAAAAGTCTTCAATTAATTTTTTTTTTGATTTACCAATATCCTTTCGAATGTTTACACCCATAACATATAAGCCCTTAGAAGCTAAGATCTACCATGACTGTGTGTTTTGAAAGATCAATATTTTTTACGGAATATAATTTTAAGCTACATTAATGTTATAAATTTAGTATAAATTTATAGAGAAATAGCTTTTAGATATTTAGTAGATTATATGCTTAATTATTCTTAGATTTATGGACCTTGTCAATAAGGAAATCAATATATTTAGAGATTTAAATCTATTAGGGAAGAATTGACTTATGAATATTTATAGTAAACGTACATGGATTTTTTTACTCCAACCCTAATTGGATATATTTGAGGTAAATACTGTATATATTTCTTGACTGATTAAGACACTATATATAAATGAGTCTATTTTCTCTCTAGGAAATTAGAATTTATTTTTTGTTTTAAAAATTGTATAGAACGCATTAGAAATGAGAAAAATACTCCATTGGTTACCATTCATAGTTATGATGATGAATATTTGGAAAATTATTATATTGAAATTTTTTTCTAGTAGGAAATGGATTCACATAACTTATTAGCTCCTAAAAGAAGTTATAAAAATGGTGTAATTTCACAGTGAAATATAATTATTTAGGATATTATCATAACCATGTTCATTTAATACATAATTACTAAGTGTTTTTAGGTTGAAGCTATTAATACTAATTAATATAATATGAATTCAGTTTTACTTATTAATTTTCATGATAAAACATCAGAGGAGGTGTGGACAAGAAGCAAGCCAAAACATTCATACTTTATAGTTTTTGGATGTCATGTAATCATATTGAATACTAATGATAATTTTCTTAAATTAGATCCAAAATTATTGGACGTAAAATTTCTTATATATAATACAACTATTAACTCTTATCATATTTTAAATAAACACATGAACACTTTTGAGTAAAATGTTAAAACTAAATTTTATAAAACTAATCAATTTGTTCTTAATTTTTTTTTAAACTATATCCTCGTATTATATTTTCAAAATTTATTTTCAATCACTGTTGAAAAAATCTTCTTATAGACAAAAAAATTAATCAATTACATAATTTTTTCCATTAAAATACAGTCAACCTATTATTGAAGTATAATTTTTTAAAAACCCAATAAATAAGAAGATCTTATAGAATCTTCCAAATGATAATATCATTGGTGATGTATAACAACTAGTCAAAACTCAATTTTCCTTTTGAAATGAATGTGAACATTGTGTATTATTATCTTAGTTCAATTCTAAACCTCATTATGATGATTTATTTGAGAATAATGGATAAGTTTAGTGTTGGATGAAATCAATGATTTTGAGGAAAATAATGGTTATACTCTAGAAAACTACCTAAATATCATCCTATAAACTGAGTAAAATGTATTTTTTATAAAAAACAATATGAAAACAGAATTATTTTAATTAATATAGAAAGTATTATTACTATGGGTTACAATCAACAATAAGCAATAGATTACGTGTACTCAATTTCACCAACAACAAAACTTGAATCAATTGGTATACTTATAGTTTTTTTAATATACTTAAATATTACTTCTAATCAAATAGATGTTAATTTTTATTTTGATAATTTATATTATGGATGTAAGTTTATATATAATGAACATGTGATTTTGAAAATAAAAATATCTTTGAAATATGTTTCTAAATATTCTAAGGTACTATGTGGACTTAATCATTATTCAAGATTCTGGTGTGATAAGATTGTCATATTTTTAATTCGAAATGATTTTTTATGGGATCTTCTGATCCAAATAATTTTATTGAGAAATTATTTATAGAAAAAATAATTTTCCAAATTTATATTGACTGTATTATATTTGTTTAAACTCGAGAATCCAATCCTAATCACTTGGTGAAACTTATAAAATTTGATTTTGAAATGAGCATGATGGGAGAACAAAATTTTTATTTTGTTTCAAATTTCTATAAAATTAGGAGCAAATTTACTAACTCAACAAAGGTATAAAATTAGTTACTTAAGATTCTTGGTGATGAAAATTATAAAATTATATCTACTTCTATCAAAACATTGAAAACATTATATCTTTAAGAATTTGGAAAACCAATGGATCCAAAAAATTAGAAGAATGGATTAAATTTTACGATATCTTACAACTAGTTAGCCAGAAAAAATGTTTTACATGTCATTATATGTGAGATATCAATAAAATATGAAATAATACCATATTAAATTAATTAAATTAATCTTTAATTATCTTAAATTTACTTTGGATCAGGGATTATTTCATTCTTATAGAAATTATTTTGAACTATTTATTTATTTTGAAATTATTCGATGTAAGATTTAAATGAAAATTACATATGAGACTCCTCATTTCCTAGGAGAATCATTAGTTTCTTATTATTATATGAAAAAATAACTATTTACACTGCTGAATATGAAAGTATATAGCCGGTGAATTTTTCTGTGCTGAGGTGTTGTAGATACATCACACCCTCAATGATTTTTCCATGAGTTTTAGTGAATCAAAAATTTTGGGAGATAACATATGTACATTATCATTATCTAAGAACCCAACATAACACTCACGAGAAAAGTACATAGATATACAAACCCATTCCATTATTGATCACCCAAGAATAGATATTAATTTATAGATTGTCCAAATGCAAGATCAACTTACTAATTTTTTTATAGAACCTCTCAATTTTAAAATATTTGAATATATTAAATAGAATCTTTGAATGATAAATATTTAGTGATGAATAATCTACTTATTTTGTATCTATCACCTCATAGTGAAAAACCCCTTGATAAAGTGGTGGAATATTTATTTATTCCTTAATTTTTTTTCTTAGCTTATTTACAAAAATCCTTCGATTGAGATATTTTATGAAAAAAAATTTCTTTCATTATAATGAGTTTTTTTGATGTTTTATTAAACTAAATTTTTAATTTAACTCTTTATTATGTAATAAATATATTTATACCACTACAAAAACATTCCTAAGTATGTATATTTATTAAATATTCGATTTGTGCCTCATTCTATTTATTCTAATAATTGTTTTCAAGAAAAATTTCTATATATTTTTATAAACTGTTAATTTCTATTGGAATGATTTTTATCCAAGACAACTTAAATCACTCTAATAAAAATTAAAAATATAAAGAGTTAAAAACATATTACTTTCATAAACATATTATTTCATCATCTTTTGTGATTAAATCTCAAATGTTGGATCTCTTTGGAATACGAATTGTTTCTCATATCACATATTTATACCAGTGGTGGACAAGATCGTTTCTTATCCACTTGAATTTAAAAATAGATATCATATAACTATTTTATTTCTTTTCATTCAAATAAAATTCCATCCATTCTCAATCAATTTTATCTCATAACCTTTGTGGAATATTCATATGATTTTTTTCAAGGGAATTTATTAAGTACCAATTGAATGATGTCGGTTCAAGAGGTATGATTCATTATTAAATTTTGTTATTATTTTCCAATGATGGAAGCCAATATTTATTTTCAAATAAGTAATTATTCATTATTAACCAAGAATTATTATATAATTTTATTCAAGATCATATTTTGATGATGTATATGGGATAATGAATGTTTATTTAAGACTCTTTGAAAATACTTATAATTTAAATATCAAGAAGGATTTTGAACATGTTAGAATACATTTTGAGGGAAAAATATTTTATTTTTACCCATAAGTTTCTTAATATGATTGTTTATTTTTATTGACCTTTAGCCGAAAAAAAATATTTTTTTTCTTGAACTAATAAGGTAAGAAAACTATCGCATCATGAACTAGATTCAAGAATTGTTTTTTTATGGATTCTAAATCATCTCATGTCAAGAAAAGTTGAAAAGGACACCTTAAAATTATAGGACTTTTTTCTTTTGGGTTTATTATGTAATATGATCATATACAACAAGGGAATATTTATGAATAAATATATATAATCTTTTAATAAATGGAATGTCAAGCTTAATATTCTATTATATCCCATGTTTATCAACAATGTCTTCATGAACTTTTTTAAGGATCAAAATATCAATAATGAGGTCCTTTATATCCATGATAAAATATCTTATTTTCATGATTAAACTATAATGGATATATGGTTTCTTTAATTTTATGCTGAAATAAAGTTCATTGATAAGTAAATGAATTTTTTTACACTAATGAGGTTGAATAACTTAAGAATAATGTTATATAAAATCGAAATGTGGTAAATCCTCTAAAAAATATCAATATTTTCCCTAAAGGAAGAAAACAATTATGTCTACTGACTCCTTGTCTATGTTTAAGAAGAATAATTGTATGGAGAATGAGGGTTATACTTCTTTTGGTTTACATATTGTTGAGGAAAAGTCCTTAACAGAATATATTTTTTATAATTTTAAATATGAGGCAATAAAGAAGAAAGAATATGTCAGTGAAATGAAATCCAAATTTCCCTAAGATATCCTGAGGGAAATTGATAAAGTTCATAATGATTTAAAAAAAATAAGGAATGTTAGTTGGTTTCTATAGCTTGTGATATACAGAAGGAATTACATGTGGATTCTTTTCTATTTACCCTCTTTTAATTTCTCATACATCTGTTTCCTAAATAGAGTCTCGGTATATTCCTCATATGGGTGATCCTATTAATGTTTGAAAAGAAAAAACGTGATCTCGATGTAGATTTTTCTAATAATGTCATTGACCAAATAAGTGATCAATTTTTGAGAAATTGGATAATAAGGAAAAGTATGTTGTTACAACACTCTCTCATCCCAAAGTATGTGGTCGAGTAATTGGGAAGAGGAAGTTGTTGATAAAGTCAAATGATATTGTTAAAGAAATAAAGAATTATCTGAACATTGATGAATCATTAGTTCACACCTCAACATCCATAACCTATCATTTATATGAGGTATCTATAAATTCATAAGAATAATAATATTTAGAATAAGAAAATAAATTTTCAATAGTTAATCCATTAGAATATGATAATTATAGTGAATAATTAGATGTTATAAAGATTTATCAATATTAATTCACTAATAAAGAAGAGCATACGCCTTTCAGAGTTGAAGAGGTTATCCTTCAAGTGTTTCTAACAAGTCAACTAACTCTACCCCAAGCACCAGATCTGAGTAACCAAAGATGGAAATGAAATATTTTATTGAGGGTATCATAAATTTTGAATGTATTTTGGAAATAATTATTAATATGGATAAATAGTGAAAATAAATTCAAGGGAAAACTTATATGATTGTTTCTTTGAGCTTCCTC
This sequence comes from Viscum album, assembly GCA_963277665.1. Classification (NCBI taxonomy): domain Eukaryota; kingdom Viridiplantae; phylum Streptophyta; class Magnoliopsida; order Santalales; family Viscaceae; genus Viscum; species Viscum album. The sequence continues at coordinate 1,332,383,669 of OY728156.1, forward strand.
AAAACAAATTCTGAAATAATCATACACAATAAATTTGTGTTAAAATAGCATAAAGTAAAATATTTAGTAGGGTTACCAAATATTAGAAGAATTATCATATGGATGAATAATATAGAAGAAGATTTAATGTTTTATTAGGAGTAGATTATAGGAATAAAATGGGAAACCAAAACCATTTTAATTTATACCAATATAATCAATATTTATTTTTGTTATTATACAAGGTGTATTAATTATATTGAAGCTCTTTCCATCCAACATTACTAAAATATATTCAAAAAAAGTTATAATATTGAGTTATGCGATGAAAAGGAAGAGCTTATTCAGTTGATAGGGGAATATTCCTAAAAAATGGAGTTTTTTATTAGGAATTTTAAGGTAATTGTGCAAAAAATTACAAGAAGGATTAAATTTTCATGAAATCATGAATAGTTATAATAAACATTTATATTATTTTTGGTACTGTTATATTTTATTAGATACATGGTTTCTTTCTTATATATATATTTTAATATCTATTACTTTAATAATTTTTTGGATGAGTACATGAAAACTGCATATAATTGATTTATTTAAAATTAGATTATTTATTAGAAAACACATTTAAGGTAAAGTGAAAACTACATATGTTCAAACAGGAGGATATTCCTCATAATAGATCATAAAATTGTTAAAATATAATTTAAGCCTCTTGGATGACTCTTAACTAATAAGTTTCTAAGATATAGAATACAGTTGTGTGTTAGGATTGTCAGTAATGAGTTCTTCAAAGTGATCCACCAACTTATCCAAAGTTCTAGATTACTTCTCTTTACTTATCTTGACTTCATTAAAACCCCTTATTAGTATCAGATCATGTATTTCGATCCATAAATCTAGATCACTATTAAAACCCACTAAAAGAGCCCTACTCATTATCTTGTCTTCCACTTCATGGGTATCATTGATATAAAGAAACTCCTCCACAATTTCTTTTTCTGAATGAACAATCATTCCACGTGTTTCCCTCTAACATCATTCTCTGAACAAGTTATTTCTGAACTAACATCACCACTATCAACCATCAATTCATCTGAATTCCCCTACATATTACTAATAAGAATAGGCATGCATTCTATCTCCTTTGATTTAGTTATTTTACCTGACTTTGTATCCATTATATTTGGAAGGTATTGGTAATCCTTGCACCCTTTTTTTTATTCTATGTTGTCAAGATGAAACCTCTTGATTCTGGGTTATATTTCTTTCCCTTTTTTGCATTTCATTTTCAAGAATGTTACTATGCTTCTCTCCTATATTATTCAATGAAAAATATCCAGCGTATTCTTCATCAGTCTTGGTCCCACATATTGTTTCAGTTGTAAAGGCATTTTCTTGGTCTTGATCTAAGCCCTTCAGACCTATAAAATGATTACAGGTTTGTATTTCCTCCTGGATATATCACTGGAATGTGACCCCATGTCAAACCAATGCAGTAGGGGTACCCAAAGTTGAGTCATTCATAGGTAGGTTACATCTTTCACCCTCATTTGACTTTAAAAACATCACCTCGGTATCCAACGCTCTACTTGGAACAACTCAGATCCCTTCCTGAACCTACAACAACCTCGAATTAACATTTTTGACCCTAAAACTCTACTGTAGTACCCTTCTTATTGAAAAATTGGTCTTTATCACCTTTATATCCTTTGGAATCATCCAAATATAGGGACACCTTGATGTGGATAGATACTGACAGAGATATCATATTGGTGTTCATGGATACAATATCATGAACCTCCACTACCTTCCAAGGATTCAGTGGATCCTACTCAATTTATTCCCCTAGATCCTTCTTCAACTGATTAAAAATATCCACAACCTTCATGTCATTTGAGTTTCTTTCCACCTTCTGTATTGAAATGTCAGTGGCCACCTTATTGCATTCACTGTGATCCAAAGCCTTCTTCATAACCTAGTTCTGCTTCATATTCCCTTTCCTTGCACCACACCTAAACCCAGAAACTAGATTCCCCAAATTACTACAAACCTATAAATAATCCAACCATGATTTGAATATCACAATCTATTTGAACCTATATTATTCTCCAATAACAAACCTAACCCACTCCACTAGTGGTTTGGATACATCCACCTCCACAAAAACCCAGGGGTTATTTGGAGGAAAACTGATTGGGTTCTACTGCCAGTATAAAGGAACCATCGAACCATATTCTCCAGCATTATAAGGATAGCATGGTTTTAAAATGGAATTAGTAATTCAGGGAAGATAATCCAAAAATTAACATAAGGCGAGTCTTTTTTCATTTGAAAATCAAAAGTACAACGAAAAAAGAAGAACCTATAACCAATGCATTTGCACTGAGCATATGATAGCATGTGGATCATTTCATGATTTGAAGGGAAGTGGATCATCATGTGACACTTTTCAAGAAAACTCATACCCGCTTGGTCTTGAATCCCCCATGATTCAAAAATGAACTGGTCGAAAACTTCATGTGTAGGTCGTCGGTGTTGAAACTCAGCCACCATAGTAATATTTAATCTACCTGAAGGTTTTATAAATTCAAAATATGATAATAGTAGCTAATGAACACCACCAATAAAATCTAGAATCATAATTCTATGTGAAATTGGTGAATGTTTTGGTAGATCCTATAGATTAGATAAGGGGATGAAACAACATCATGATAGGGAAAGAGAAGCCTTCTCCCGCCATTTGATTGGAAGTGGGAGGACAAAGCCATCGTCAACCCTATCTAGGGAATCACTACTAAACACTGAGAGCTAAGTGCATCAATTTTACTCTACATGGGGTACTCCATACAATTTTTTTGTAGAGCTTGTTTCTAAATTTTTATAGAATACTTTCTGCTAAATATCATTAATTAAAAATTTATTTTTCAGAAATTAAATAATAGGTAGAAGGTGGAGAACATGTAAGTAACACTCAAATTTTTGGTAAGTAAGGGGATATCAGTGTTTAAAATTTTTACTTCAATTTTTTCCTCTAACGATCTATGTATTATAATTTTTAAAAAGGTGGTATTGTTTGAAAAAGTGATTTATTTCTAACCTTATATTTTATAATCACACTTCAGGCTTTATATGCTTTAATATTTCTAATATTTATCATTCCCATGATATAAATTTTCTTTTATAAAGGAATTAAATTTTAAGAGAAGAATAATTCTAGTTTTATCATATGAACATTTATCATGTATATTAGATGGATGAGTATGAATATCATTGTATAGACATTGATAAGGCACATAATATGGATTTATACAATTTCCATCAGACATAAGGCTTGAAAATTCCATTAGATGTTTTTTTGGAAAGTATATTGGATAAAATCCATAATATATAGACATATAAAGTGTAACAAATGAATGTTTACTAGGACTTCCAGACAAAGATGTAAAATCTCACCAAATAAAGGCATATCATTTCTATCTTACTGAATACTTAATTATGATTAATAGTTCCACATCAAAAATACCATTAAAATAGTCTATGAAATTAATAGTCATAGATGGTGTGTTTAATGCCATTTCAACTAACCACTAGATGTGTGTTATCCAACCATTAGATCTCATCTATAATAGAAATAAAACCTCTAGGGAGAGGAATCTAGAGATATATGATCTATGGATACAAAAAAGGTGTTTCATTATATTATTACAAAGAGAGATTCATTTTTATCATTAAATAGTTTAAATTTAGTAATCATTTAGGTGCTTATATTTATAAATTTCTTAATATTTCTGTGTTTAAATTGTAGTTTATATGATCTAGTGGATCGAGGGATATCCTTGAAATAGAGGGAGAGAGAGAGAGAGTTTGTCTAATCAACTTGATTAAGGGTTCATAGTGGCTAGGAAATAGATTTTATCAGATCATTATGATTTATAGCTTCATAGGATTGGTAGAAATTCCCTAAAATATATATATAGTCATGGATACCTTAATTATAATTTAAAAACCTCTATAAAACTTTAGGTGAAATTCTATAACCTTGTTTGGAATGTTTTTTAAGGTTATTTTTCTTATTTTACAAAAGTGTCTAATACTTCTATTCCATGTTTCTTCATGTTTTATTATTACACTATACATTTTTATGGAGATTTAATATTTTATTTTATACATTATTTCTTACTCTGGTAATAAAGTACATTGGTATAGCTATTTATCTTGACATTTTTAATAGAGTTGTAAAAATTATCAGTCTAAATTTTATAAACTACAATTAAAACCCTCCTTTAGTATGGTTAATACTATTATGATATAACACCGTATTTTTTTAGAATTCATAACTGGTGTTATCCACGGTGAAACAAAAATAAGAATATAACATTTATCACATAAATATTCTATTTGTTATTTAATTCAACAAAGCCACTAGATTATTTCATTTTGGTGGATTACACATGGGTTTTTCATAAAAGATACAACCAATAGAGAATTTAACATCTCATGTTAGGGGAAATATTATTAATTAATTAGAAAATAAATCAATATATTATTTCACAATTGTTATATCTTCTATTCATAAAATATCCTATCCATTTATAGATTTATTTTCCCTCATGTCTTACTGATGGATTTCTTCAAGATGAGCTGTTGGGGTTTGTTACTAACACGATTCAGTTAATGAAATATCCCCTTAAAAAATTAATACCATAGTTTCCTCAAAATTTATAAATTACTTCACTCTATAATAAATCTTTTTTTCATATTTCATTATCCAATCAATACAAAATATTATATCAAAATCAACCATAAGTATGATTAATATATTTTCAACTATACAACACCCTAGTATTGAAGTTTCTACTTTATAATATCTATTTATTTTAATAAATGTACTAATTGGTGTTCTAAATGATAAATTATTCAATAATTCATCAAAGGTGATTGAATATCCTTGTTAACATGTATGATATAAATGATTTTTTAGATACATGATCAAATAATAAATTATCTGAAATTGATTTTATAATTAATATATATATTCTTTCATTATTTAGATTAAAAAACTTATAGTTTTCAATTTTAAAATCTCATTCTTGGTTTATAGGACACTTTTGAGATATATTAAATTGGGGCCTACGGAATTTATTAGAGTAATGTATTATCTTCTTTTAGTCGAATAATTTCACATTGATTACTTGCATAGTTCATTTTCACACAATAAATTTCTAACTTTTCTCTCCAAATTTAAAATATAAACCAAATACATTCAATAAATACACAAATTTTTATTCCATGTTTATTAGATATTGGTAAATCTACCCATGCTTTATTTTTATTTCTAGTATTTTTTACACATAGAGATCATCAATCCGCCCTTTCCTAGGTTTTTCATTTTTAAACGAACTATTTTCAAAACTAATTTTCAATATTGATAACCCTGATTTATAACTATAAATATATTTAATATTTTTAAGATACTAATGATAATAAAATACATATATTTAAATAATAAATAATGAAATCATCCATATTTTATATGTTACATAAATTAAACAAAAAATACCTCGATAAACACATTGAATTATATTAATTATCAATAGCCATCCCTTCTTAATTTTATAATAAATTTATGAATTAGATTCCATATAAAAAATTTTTTCCATGGAAAAAAATTCAGTAAAAAATTAACATAAATGAAATTGACTCAATGTTCTATATCTCCTATGTTTTCTTATTATTTTTTAATCAGGAACTACCATTGGTTGTCATCCTCCATTAAACAATACTCAACTATAATAATTTTTTCCTTCTTAATAAACCACAACGGAATAAATATAATCTCTATTGACTTAATTGACCAATATTATCTCATTTTATTAGTGGATCAACTCAATCATTGTGTCTTTTCTTCATAAAATGATCTATGGGGGTTGATCCTCGATATATAGAAGTTGGTAAATCCATGTGGGTGATGATATTTTTAATAAACTAATATGATTCACCTAGTATATTAATTATTATTTTTGAACCAACATTAAATCCAATATAAAGGTTATCCAAAAAATACCCACATGATCATATAATATGGGATCAATTTATATATCATATAGTAGGTTAGTTTTTCTAAAAAATTATGCATCTTAATTAGTAATATAATAAATAACTAATGTATAAATATTGAATTAAAATTTCCCAAAACATACACTCCGGAATCTAGAGATAAAATCATAAACATTAAATTACTGGATTTGATATGAAAATAGTGACACAATTTTTTTCCTTCCAACAAATAAAATATTAAATTAAAAATTTGAAATGACTTAAATTTTAAAGGTACTTTTAGGTTTAGAGTTTTAGATAATTTAGAAAAACACTTATATAAAATATATACATGTATTCAAATGATCAATTTTTATTGATAACATGTGCTTTCTTATTTCAAATTAAGCCATCATCACCATCCATATGAAACCCTTCTAAAAAATAATTCATTCAACATAATTCCTGATAACCTAATAAAAATAAAACACTAGAATGGTGAAATCAAATGTATGGTATGGAAAAAAACAAACATCAATAAATGAATTTCATCAATCAGAATAAGAATTATATAAGGGTATGATGAAATAATCAAAGTGCATGAAAGAATCATAAAACAACTCTTACCTCTCAATCTGATAATCATCGATCATAAATCATGACATAAGGCATTAACAAGGGAAGTATTTATAAGAATTAATAATCATGGGCCATATGATATCAATATTTATTGAATAAAATAATATAAACTCCTAGAATTCATAATTAAAACATGTTGGTATCTTGGGACATCATTATAACACCTGAGACTTTTATAAGAAATATTTTGTTTTTATTTTATATAAATCATCAAATGAATATTTCACTACACACAACACTATCTTGGCTTGATTTACACGCAATCGCGACCTTTCTTGATAGCTTGCGTTTTACGCAATACCGAGTTTCACTAAACAACGATAGGCTATTAAAATATTATTAAAACTAGCCGTTATGAATAGTAATAACCACTTTTTGAAATTTTGTAAATTTTATTTGTTTAAATGGATTAATTTTTGGATTTGTAATATTGAAATTAGACTAGGGTAAAATTTTGTTATTTTTCTGGAAACTTTCAATTTTTGATGAATAGTGAAAACAATAGGTTACTATTTAAAAACCGAATTTTTATTTAATTATTTATTTATTTTATTTAAATTTATTTTATGTCAAAATTGATACCTAATACCTATATATGTTCAATGTAATTCATTTGAGTAATTTTATAATAATTTTAGATATATAAAAATTTTATTTAACTTTTCACCGTCTTTTACCCACCTCCTAGGAGAATTTTCCAATTTACATAAAACATAATTTTACCGCTTCTGTGAGTGGAATTTAAAAAATCCAAGAGAAATGGTTGATGTCAGTATGTAAAATGTGGTTCAATGAGATGAAAATAAGTTTTGGTGAATAATAACTTTTTACTTTTATTTACCACGGTTAAAAGTAAATAGGGTAATTAAGGGTAAAAATGATATTATTATTACCCTAACACATGTCCTAATTCTATTGGATAAGTTTAATTCGACCAAAAACAACCTTAGGAATAAAATATTACCATTTAGGCCCACTTGGATTAGATTAGGACATTTATTATTAATTTATTTAAAGAAGGGTTAAAATAGTTAAAATCATAGTTTAATAAGTAAATCATATTTAATATAGGGTTATAAATATGATAAATTCGACTATAAATATTCATTAGAAAGATAAAACTATTTCCTACATAATGATATTTTATTTTTAATTTTTATACATTGAAAAATTTATTTTCTTTATGACACAATGATGATGCGGTAATTATCTTATTAATGAAATATTGACATAATTGATGTTATAAATACCCAAATAAATGTTATTTGAGACTTTTTATGAATTACACTAATTTTATAGGTTAATATGACATGTTATTGTTGTTTTAATTAACTTATTTAGAACTAATAATTCTGTTATGATTTTCACAAAAATCAATTACTAAATAGTGTCAAAATTGACATAAAATAGTTTTTAAAACAAATATTATATTATTAATTGTTATTTTATTCTTAGAACTCTACATTTTGGCCAAATTACATAAATACGGTTATACATATTAATAATAAAAAACTTGGGGTTCGTTTGTCTTGTTATAGTATGTTTATTAACCATATAGTGTAAGAACACAAAAAGACATGGTAAAAGTCAAATTATCTAACTTAAAGTTAAATATAAATTATATGGTTAAAATAGTAAACTAAACTTGTCCAAATTATATTGGATGAGAGGTGTTCGACCCATACCCACCTTATCTTAGAAATAAATCAATTTGGAGCTATTTAAAACCTAATATGGCTTTATAATAAAATAACATTTTTAGTTTTTCCAAAGGTGCCCATCTCCTCCCTTATAAAAGGGCACCTCCTCCCTCTCTTCCTCACACCACTTTGAGCCTTCAATCTCGTCCAACCCCTGAAAAGTTCACCTATAAACTTCCCTAGAAACATCCTAGAGGTCCTGGTATTATTCATAGACCAATTTTAGTGCCCTAAAAGGAGGTCTCAAAGAAGCGCTTCAAAGAAGATGTAATGTCCGTTACCGATTCTTTCAACTTTATTTCTTCTTCCACTTCTTCTTCTTTAGTTGTTTCATTATGAATTAAAAAAACCAGTATCACTAATATAATGATATGTTATTATAAGTATTAAAAACCCTATTTCACCATCTATCCATCCTACGGAAAAGAAAATCACTGCGCATGCGTACGTACGGAATATCGTCTCCACGCCGTGGTGAAATCTATTTTCCACCACCACCTTACTTGGATGGGTATAATGCTGTAAAGAATGAATATATATGATTATTTCAAAGTGATATTTATTCTGAAATAGTACACATACACTCCAATACAATTCCACGATCATGGGAACGATATCATCGCTCGTGCGTACGTACGGAATACCGTCTCCACGATGTGATTTGACTCGTTCTACGTGATTTTCATTGCATAATGATTAAATAAATGAATTTAGTGAATAAATATAATATATATTACACTAATACAATTCTGTAAATGAGGTATCTATAACCTAAAAAGAAGAATAAGAATATATTCGACAAAACACGCATAAGAACAAAAAGTAATAAACACCCGAATAACAAGTAGCAATGAAATATTACTAATAATAAGCTAGGAATATGACCATATATGATATCATAACAATGAGTATTATTATTTAATAATTCAATGACATTATTTAAATCATTATACAGGAGGTTCGGACACTGACGAAGTAAATCGGACCTAAGGTAAGGGAAATATCATAATCTCATTTTTATCCAAGATTTTTTATACTTTGGAATTTACTAGGGTGTATTTTATCATCCACATCCATGTTTCCTAAATATGTAATATTATTTCCATCCACCTACAATTGTTTAAATCCAATTTTTCCCTTTGGTGAGTTTTTAGTAAAAGATATGAAAGGAATATTTTTTCATTTTTCGTACGAGGTACTTTTTGACTTTTCCGACAAAAGTACGAGAAGAATGTTTTTTAACTTATACGAAATGAATTGATTTTTAAAACATTATTTACAAGAATCTTCCTTTACAAGTTTTCATGTTTATTTTTAATCAACTTCTTTTAGTTTAGAATTGTATGACATGTTAAGAAAGGAAAAGAGTTTTTGAAGTAGAAAGGATATTTTCCTCAAGAATGGAGTTCAAGTGTTTTATCAAAATTATTTTCCATCTAAGATAATAAAGGGATATATTTCTATCCCTATTATTACATTGATTTTATTATGTTTTTATGGAATTATTTTTATGAATTCCATTATCTTATATGAATAGTTTTATGATGTCACGATGTTTAAGAATCCCATTTTTATTACATGGGTTATGCTATGATGTATGGTTTATGATTTTGTGGCACACATAATAATGGTATCATTATGAGATGGGTGGGAACTATATCTCCCTCTAATGCATTGGGTAAAGATTTATATCTAATGAGATAGACATGGCTGGAATGGCAGGTTAAACCGGTTCAGTGAAACAGGACTGAAATGAGGAATGAAATCGATTCAGAAATAGACTTTGTCCACTAAGATAGTCTTGGAAATGAGTCTTGACTAATATGAAATGATTCTCTATGATTATGTGTGTATGCCACAAATAGTCATGTTTTATGTTATGATTATTGTGATTACATTTCACTACCATGATTTATCCCATGTTATGAAATTATGATCTCTTTTGCAGTATAAGATTTCCAAATTGTTATGTTCTTATGAATATGATGTGATTGATATTTCTTTTGTTTAACCTTAGTTAGAATTTGAGATCACCCTTTTGTATGTTTTTTTCCCAGGTCAGGAATAAGGTTATTAAGTAAGATATTCCAAAAGGGACTATAGATATGATGAAATAAATGGGAGACAATGTAGACGCCTTATGAACCAGTTGTTTATGTTTCCAAATTTCTAAAGACACTATACCTATACGGTCCTTTCATGGTTTTGTTATATGTTTTAATAAGTTTACTTAAATTTTGAAGTACTAACAATGTATGTAATGTTTGGGTCGTTATAGTTGGAATCAGAGGAAAGGTATAGTCAAGCTTTGGAAACTAGGATGTGAAATCCTTAGTAAGAATTCTAAGGATACGTCTATGCATAAAACACAATCTTAGTGTTTTAGAAATGTCCATGAATATCCTAGGATAAGACCTTAAGTGTGAAATTTTATTCTTAATTATGTGGTTTTCCTATTATAATTAGTGTTGATCACACTATTCTTCTTGGTTTTAGTCAATGGCTGGAACCCGAAGGCACCATGTTAATGCGGAACGCGATGGGCAATGCAATGATTGTCCCCCTGAGAAACTAAACGTTATGGGAGTTGGAATAAAAAATCTTTTATCCATGCTCACACAAATTTATCAAGCTATGAATCAGGCCGGACTTCCAAACGAGCAAAGGAAGGAGCAACATTCTGTTGAATCATTCATGAGGCAACTTCCACCTTCATTCAGCGGGTCTACTGATGCATTAGTTGCCGAACAATGGATTAGTACTGCTGAAAAGATATTTTCAGTTCTTCAATGTTCTGAACATGATAAAGTCATCTTAGCAGTGTATCGTTTGGAAGGTGATGCTGATCAATGGTGCAATCTTATCAAGAATACGAGGCCATGAGATGAAATTGATTCCATGGAATGGTATGAGTTCAAGAACTTATTTTTCAATAAGTACTCCCGTCGTATTCTTCGAACAAAGATAGAGAAGGAATTTCTTGAGCTAAAGCAAAAGGATGATGAATCTGTTGGTACCTATGAGGCAAATTTTACAAGACTTTCAAGGTACGCTTCTGGTATTATAATCCAACCGGAGAGTAAGATCGATCGATTCTTTAGTGGCTTAAAACCAAGTCTTCGAAGGGCGTTAGCCATAAGGGACTTCAATAGCTATGAGGAAATCGTTTTATGTGCTCTCATAGTTGAGATGGAGATTGGAGTAACCCATCAGTCATATGGGTTTGATAAGAAGAGGAAAATGGAATTGAAAGGAAACTCTAAAGAGCACACTGAAAAGTAGATGAGTTTTCCCTTATGCTCAAAGTGTGGAAAGAAACATGGAGGGAGTTGTCTTAAAGGGACAAGTAAATGTTTCAAATGTGTAAAGGAAGGTCATCGGGCATTTGAATGCCGCAACGATGGGAAGAACATGTCTAGTGATGCGAACAATGAAAAGGCTACACAGAGTGCACCTCCTACACTTCAATGTTACAAGTGAAAGGAAATGGGGCATTATGCCAATCAATGCCCTAATCCAAGGGTTTTTGATGATGATCGACGTCAACAAACTCTTAAGGCTAAAGACAAAGGAATGTCACATGAAATTTCTATCAGCGAGGTGGAGTACGATAACGAAGTGGTGAAAGTTACACTTATCATCCACTCTAAAGTAGAAAATGTTTTATTTGATTATGGATCCACCCACTCATTTATTTCTGAAGAATTTTCTAAGGGTATCACCGTATTACCTCAACAATTAGATGTAGAGTTAGCTGTGACAACCCCTAATGGCACAACAGTCGCATCAAAAGTTTATAATTCTTCTCCGATTGATGTTTGTGGGAAATTGATTCCTGCAAATCTTGCGATCCTCCCTATAGTGGAATTTGATGTGATTCTTGGCATGGATTGGATTTCTCTATATGGAGCTCATATCAATTTCCAAAGAATGGAAGTCACATTTCATATTCCAGATCAATCATTGATCGTCTATCGATGCAAGGATGAACATAACCTTCCAGTGGAAATTTCTTCCATCTTATGGGTCTTGATTCCACTAAATGAAGGTTATTTATCTCAAATGGTTGGTGATAAACTCACGATTAAGAATATGCCCATTGTATGAGAGTTTGATGATGTCTTTTCGGAGTAATTTCTGGGTCTTACACCAAATCGTGAAGTTGAGTTTTCAATAGAACTCATACCGGGTGCTTTACCAATTTCAAGGACACCTTATAGAATGGCCCCAATTGAGTTGCAGGAATTGAAGAAGCAAATCCAAGAGAATCTTGATAAGGGGTTCATATGCCCTAGTGATTCACCTTGGGGAGAACCTGTTCTGTTTGTTAAGAAGAAAGATGGATCAAAGAGACTCTGCATTGATTATCGAGAATGTAACAAGATCACTATCAAGAACAAATATCCTCTCCCGCGCATTGATGACTTATTTGACCAACTACGCGGAGATCAATACTTTTCCAAGATTGATCTTCGTTCAGGGTATCATCAATTAAGGGTCAAAAGGGAGGATATACCCAAGACGGCCTTCTTGTACAAGGTATGGACACTATGAATTTATAGTGATGTCATTTGGCTTACTAATGCCCCTGCTATCTTCATGGATCTGATGAATAGATTCTTTAGAGACTATCTTGATCAGTTTGTGGTAGTCTTTATAGCTGATATTCTTGTATATTCAAAGTGCAAGGAAGAACATGAAGATCACTTGAGAATTATATTGAAGACCCTAATAAAGGAGAAGCTTTATGCCAAATTTACCATGTGTGAATTTTGGCTACAAAAAGTTGCATTTTTGGGTCACATAATCTCAAAAGAGAGGATATTTGTGGATCCAGCAAAAACAGAGTTATCGAAAGATGGTCGAGACCAACAACAGTAACTGAGATCTGAAGTTTTCTTGGTTTGGCTGGATATTATAAACGTTTTGTGAAAGATTTTTCATGATTATCTAATCCACTCACCAGGTTGACTCAGAAAGGAGTTATGTTTGTTTGGACGGAGGAATGTGAAGAGAATTTCAAGGAGTTGAAAAGAAGGTTATCCAGTGCACCTGTGCTCACATTGCCTTGTAGTGGAGAAAGGTTTGTGATCTATAGTGATGCATCCAAGAAGGGATTGGGGTGTGTTCTTATACAAAATGATAAGGTGATAGCTTATGCCTCATGACAGTTGAAAATACATGAGCAAAATTACCCAACTCATGATTTGGAGTTAGTTGCGGTAATATTTTCATTAAAGATTTGGAGGCATTATCTTTATGGAGAAAGGTGTGACATTTATACTGATCATAAAAGTTTAAAGTATATTTTCACACAAAAGGAACTGAATATGCACCAAATAAGATGGTTTGAGCTGATTAAGGATTATGACTGCTCAATTCATTACCACCTTGGGAAAGAAAACAAGGTTGTAGATGCATTAAGTCGACAAGACCATGCCAGTTTATCCATGATGAGGATCACAAAAGATCTAATATTTATGGATTTACAAAGGATGGATCTTGGAGTTATAATGAAAGGGGAAAATCATATCTCTATCCAATGAATGTTAAACCATATATACATGTTAATATTAAAGAGGCACAGAAAGAAGATGTAGAGTTACAAAAGAAGGTGAGAAATGTTCCTGAATTCAACCTTGATTGTGATGGGATAATAATGTTCAGGAATCGGGTCTGTGTTCCTCCCATCCCTGAATTAAAGAAGGAGCTGTTGGATGAGGCTCATAGTTCTTCAGTCTCTATTCATCCTGGAAGCACGAAGATGTATAGGGACCTGAAAGAGTACTTCTGGTGGGATGGCATGAAAATAGATGTTGCTGAATATGTCTCTTGATGCTTGGTTTGTCAGCAAGTTAAAGCTGAGAGACAGAAGTCTAAGGGGATGTTACAACCATTACCCATACCTGAATGGAAATGGGAAAACATCACAATGGACTTTGTCACAAGACTTCCGAAAACATCCAAAGGCAATAATGATATATGGTTCATAGTTGATCGTCTTACAAAGTCTACACACTTCATTGCTATTAGATAGGATTTCTCTCTGGATCGGCTTGCCAGGATATATCGAATGGAAGTGGTAAGATTGCATGGAGTACCACATTCTATTATATCTGATCGGGATTCGAGGTTTACCTCAAAGTTCTGGCAAATTCTTCAGCATACTCTGGATATAGAGTTGAGTTTCAGCACTGCTTATCATCCTCAGACAGACGGTCAGTCTGAGAGGACAATTCAAACACTAGAAGATATGTTGAGAGCTTTCTCTATGGATTTCAATGGTAGTTGGGATCAACACCTACCTTTGGTGGAATTTTCTTATAATAATAGCTTTCACTCCAGTATTAGGATTGTTCCTTATGAATATCACTATGGAAAGAAATGCAGGACTCCAACTTGCTGGGATGACGTTGGGGAAGGAAAGCTATTAGGACATGATCTGGTTGACGAGGTGGCAGAAAAGGTCTGATCTATTCAACAACACATAAGATCATCTCAGAGTCGACAAAAAAGTTATGCCGACAACCGAAGAAAAGACTTAGAGTTTGAAGTGGGTGATAAATTGTTCTTACGAATATCTCCTTGGAAGAGAGTAATAAGATTTGGAAAGAAGGGAAAGCTGAGCCCTAGGTATATCAGTCCTTTCGAAATACTGTAGCTTATCGATTGGCACTTCCACCGAATCTCTCTCAAGTTCACGATGTGTTCCATGTATCTCTCCTGAGAAAGTACATACCTGATCCTTCACATGTACTCAACTCAGAAGTTGTACCGCTGGAATATGATCATTGTTATGAAGAACAGCCAATAGAGATTCTCGATCGTAGTGAAAAAGTCATACGAAAAAAGACCACTCGCTTGGTGAAAGTTTTATGGAGGAACCACCAATTAGAAGAAGCTACATGGGATCTTGAGGATATGATGAGGGAGAGGTATCCTCATCTGTTTGTTACAAGTGAAGAATTTTGAGGGCAAAATTCATTTTAAGGGGGGTAGAATGTGACACCAGAGACTTTTATAAGAAATATTTTATTTTTATTTTATATAAATCATCAAAGGAATCTTTCACTACACACAACACTATCTTGGATTCCTTTACACGAAATCACGACCTTCCTTGATAGCTTGCGTCGTACGTAATACCGAGTTTCACTAAACAACGATATGCTATTAAAATATTATTAAAACTAGTTGTTATGAATAGTAATAAACACTTTTTGAAATTTTGTAAATTTTATTTTTCAAAATGGACTTCATTTTTGGATTCATAATATCGAAATTATCCTAGGGTGAAATTTTGGTATTTTTCTAGAAACATTCAATTTTTGATGAATAGTGAAAACACTAGGTTTCTATTTAAAAACCGAATTTTTATTTAATTATTTATTTTTTATTTAAATTTATTTTAGGTAAAAATTGATACATAATACCTATATAAGTTCAATTTAATTCATTGGTGTAATTTTATAATAATTTTAGATATATAAAAATTTTATTGAACTTTTCACCGTCTTTTAGCCACCTCCTAGGAGAATTTGCAAATTTACATAAAACATAATTTTACCGCTTCTATGAGTGGAATTTCAAAAATCTGAGAGACACGGTTGATGTCAGTAAGTAAAATGTGGTTCAATGGGATGAAAATATTTTTTGGTGAATAGTAACTTTTTACTTTTATTTACCCCGGTTAAAAGTAAATAGGGTAATTAAGGGTAAAAATGATATTATTATTACCCTAACAGATGTCATAATTCTCTTGGATAAGTTTAATTCAACCGAAAACAACATTAGGAATAAAAAATGACCATTTAGGCCCACTTGGATTAGATTAGGACATTTATTATTAATTTATTTAAAGAAGGGTTAAAATATTTAAAATCAAAGTTTAATAAGTAAATCATTTTTAATATAGGGTTATACATAAGATAAATTCGACTATAAATATTCATTATAAATCTAAGAAGATTTCATAAATAATGATATTTTATTTGTAATTTTTAGATATTAAATAATTTAATTTATTTATGACACAATGATGATGGAGTAATTATCTTATTAATGAAATATTGACATAATTGATGTTATAAATACCCAAATAAATGTAATTTGGGACTTTTTATGAATTAAACTAATTTTATAGGTTAATATGACATGTTAGTATTGATTTAATGTAATTTTTCTGAACTAATCATTCTATTATGATTTTCAAAAAAATCAATTACTAAATAGTGTCAAAATTGACATAAAATAGTTTTTAAAACAAATATTATATTATTAATTGTTATTTTATTCTTAAAAATCTAAGGTTCTCCATAATGACTTATATAAGGTTATATATATTAATAATATACAACTTGGGGTTCTTTTGGCTTGTTATAGTAAGTTTATTAACCTTATAGTGTAAGAACACAAAAAGACACTCTAAAGGTAAAATTATCTAACTTAAAGTTAAATCTAAATGATAATGTTAAAATAGTAAACTAAACATTTACAAATTCAATTTGATGAGAGTATTTCGACCCATCCCCGCCTTAGTTTCGAACTAAATCAATTTTGAGCTATTTAAAACCGAATATGGATTTATAATAAAATAATATTTTCAGTTTTTCCAATGGTGCCCCTCTCCTCCCTTATAAAAGGGCACCTCCTCCCTCTCTTCCTCACACACATTGAGCCTTCAATCTCAGACAAACCCTGAAAATTTATCCTCTCCACTTCCCTAGAACCATCCTAGAGGTTCTGGTCTTCTTCAAAGACCAATTTTAGTGCCCTAAAAGAGGTCTCAAAGAAGCGTTTCAAAGAAGAGGTAATGTCTGTTACCGATTCTTTCAACTTTATTTCTTCTTCCACTTCTTCTTATTTAGTTGTTTCATTATGAATTAATAACATAAGTATCAATCATATGCTGATATGTTATTATCAGTATTAAACAACCCTATTTCACCATCTATCCATCCTACGGAAAACAAAATCACCGCGCGTGCGTACGTACGGAATACCGTCTCCACGCCGTGGTGTAATCTATTTTCCACCACCACCTTATTTGGATGGGTATAATGGTGTAAATAATGAATATATATGATTATTGTAAAGTGATATTGATTCTTAAATAGTATACATACACTCCAATACAATTCCACGATCATGAGAATGATATCATCAGTCATGCGTACGTACGGAATACCGTCTTCACGATGTGATGTGACTCATTCTACATGATTTTCATTGCATAATGATTAAATAAATGACTTGAGTGAATAAATATGATATATATTACACTAATACCATTTTTTAAATGAGGTATCTATAACCTAAAAAGAAGAATAAGAATATATTCGACAGAACACACATAAGAACAAAAAGTAATAAACACTCATATAACAAGTAGTAATGAAATATTACTAATAATAAGCTAAGAATATGACCATATATGATATCATAACAGTGAGTATGATTCTAGAATAAGTCAATGACAATATTTAAATCATTATACAGGAGGTTCGGACACTGACGAAGCAAATCGGATCTAAGGTAAGGGAAATATAACAATCTCATTTTTATCCGAGATTGTTTATAATTTGGAATTTATTGGGGTGTATTTTATCATCCACATCCATGTTTCCTCAATATTTAATATTATTTCCATCCACCTACAATTTTTTAAATCCAATTTTTCCCTTTGGTGAGTTTTTAGTAAAAGATATGAAATGAATCTTTTGTCGTTTTTCATACGAGGTACTTTTTGACTTTTTTGACAAAAGTACGAGAAAAATGTTTTTTTAAACTTATACGGCATGAATGGATTTTTAAAACATTATTTCCCATAATCTTCCTTTACAATTTTTCATGTTTATTTTTAATCAACTTATTTCATTTTATAATTGTATGACATGTTAATAAAGGAAAAGTATTTTGAAGTAGAAAGGATATTTTCCTCAAGAATGGAGTTCAAGTGTTTTATCAAAATTATTTTCCATCTAAGATAATAAAGGGTTCTGTTTCTATCCCTATTATTACATTGATTTTATTATGTTGTGATGGAATTATTTTTATGAATTATTTAATCTTATATGAATTGTTTTATGATTTCACGATGTTTAAGAATCCCATTTTTATTACATCGGTTAAGCTATGATATATGGTTTATGATTTTGTGGCACACATAAGAATGGTATCATTATGAGATGGGTGGGACCTATATCTCCCTCCAATTAATTGGGTAAAGATTTATACCTCATGAGATAGACATGGCTGGAATGGAAGGTTAAACTGGTTCAGTGAAATAGGATTGAAACGAGGAATGAACTCTGTTCAGAAATGGACTTTTTCCACTAAGATAGTCTTGGAAATGAGTCTTGACTAATATGAAATGATTCTCTATGATTATATGTGTATTCCACAAAGAGTCATATTTTAAGTTATGATTATTGTGATTACATTTCACTGCCATTATTTATCCTATGTTATGAAATTATGGTCTCTTTTGCAGGGTAATATTTCCAAATTGTTATGTTCTTATGAATATGATGTGATTGATATTTCTTTTGTTTACCCTTACTGAGCATTTGAGCTCACCCTTTTGTATGTTTTCTTTCCCCAGGTCAGGAAGAAGGTTATTAAGTAAGATATGCCAA
This sequence comes from Viscum album, assembly GCA_963277665.1. Lineage (NCBI taxonomy): Eukaryota > Viridiplantae > Streptophyta > Magnoliopsida > Santalales > Viscaceae > Viscum > Viscum album. The sequence goes on from OY728156.1 coordinate 1,332,402,660, forward strand.
AAGGGACTATAGATATGATGAAATAAATGGGAGACAATGTAGACGCTTTATTAACCAATTGTTTATGTTTCCCAGTTTCTAAAGACACTATACCTAAACGGTCCTTTCATGGTTTTGTTATATGTTGTAATAAGTGTACTTTAATTTTTAAGTACTAACAATGTATGTAAAGTATGGTTCGTTATAATCATCCTATAGAAAACATACAGACCCCTTATAGAACCATTACAAATTGAATAACCATGGGGTCTAATTCTAATATAATTATCTAGAGAACATAATCATTACCCAATGTATCTGATCACTATTTGGGTACACCCATAGAATTAGCTAGAACCCACTCACTCGGTACTATTTTGGAAAACCCATAATATATAATTTCAAAGAACCACAATTAAAGTACTTAGTGATTAGATATCATCCTAAAAACCTAAAAACAAGAATTATTACTTTAATAACTTGATTAATATGTTTAAAAGAATTAGGTTCCATAACAATCACTTTGAAACATGACTAACCCATGGAAGAAAAATGGGTTCCATAATAATATCATTAAAACGTTATTAACCTATGAAAGAGAAACATGTTTCCTAAAAAACTATTTCAATTAATATTAATCCATCTAGAGACAGAATATGGATAATATAAATACAAAATTTTAATATTGGATCATAATAACAATAGGGGTTGTTAACATTGATGAATGTAAATACCCTTAAAAGATAATTAAATGCATTATAATGAAAATATCCATTTTATTTTGATATTAAATTTTTTTAAAACTAAAAAATTATAAGATATTTATAAAATAATTTTCATTGAAAAAACCATGGAAACATATAAAGGAATCATTAGAAATCATTTAAAACATTTCTTGAGTAAAATAACAATTCATTTCGATTTTTTTTAAAACATAAAATATTTATCAAGCAGTTTTCTTTGATAAAATATTAGAAACATATGAAGGAAGATTAAAATAAAAAAATGGTCATGATGGTGGGAAAATATACTCATGTTGTACATGTTAAAACACAGACTAATTTCATATTTTTAGTCAATGAAAAACATGCATTGTTTGGAAAATGACATGAATATTCATTTAATTATTTTTTGTCATAATTCAAACATGGGTAAAACATTTCTCTATTAAATCATTTTAATAATATTTAAAACACTTTAAAAAAAATATTTAGAAAACATGGGTTTGAAGAGAAAGGATTTTTGATCGAAGAGAGAAATAATGGCGATTTTTCTTAAAGACAATTTTTCAAATAATTTATGTACCAAAGAGTATAAAATGGTACTATAACTAAAACAATATCATGATTAAATATATTATAATAAAATTAATGAAAATTATTGATATTTAGATCATTATTTTTCATTATTGTCTACTTAATCCTAAACAACGTTGATAAATTATGAGACTATAACATAGAACTCTCACAAAATAGGTAACATTTAATTGAAATCCTTATGAAAGTATAACAATATATGAAACATAAAATGTACTGGGAATAAATCAATTCATTATATCACATGTAAAAGGGTAATTATATGCATTTAATAAATGAATATATGTTCTTAACCTGAATTGAGTCTCTATGATGGTAAATTGGGACAAAAATCTCATATCGCTTTACAAATATTTTGAATCGTAATACATAGAAAATAATAGAAAATGAAAAACTAAATATAAATAAAATAATGGAACTGATGATATAACATTATAAATTAGAATTATATATTCTTCACAAAATAAAAAAGTTGTGAATTTTTAAATTTCTCTAAGAAATAAAAGATAGTCTAAAAATACCGGATAAAGATAATATCATTTAATTGGGGATTAATCAATGTATTGATTACATATATCAAATTTAAATACATATAAAAAATTATAAATAAAATATAAATTAATAAAATTACATTACACATATAATATTATCATGTCATAATTAGTAAAGTAAACGTTTAACCTAATGAATTGAAATTTTGTTAAGAAATCCATTATATAGTGCTTATGTTTGGTTTAACGTGCCTTAACATCAATTATAGTGGTTTTATAATTGTTATTAACTTACTATAGAATAATATTAATATTTATAATATCATATATGTTCCTTTATAACATCTTATCACATGTTCATTAATAATTTTTCCTTAGTTTCATTATTTTGGGTGTTAATTTTCTTGTTTTTTTCATTCGTTATTAGTTATGAAAGTTATTATTATTGTGTATATAATATAGTTATATAATCTATATAATAATAATAATAATGAAAAAAAATTCATATTAAAAAATCAATTATAATTTTAATACTAATTATGAAATATGATTCTATAAAAATAAATAATTTATTATCATGGAGACAATAGGTTATAAGTACTCATGAGTAAGGTTTCCATTTTATAGTGATCACTATTAAAAGTGGGTAAGTAATATATTATTATAAGGGAATTATTATAATATTATAAATAACATATTAATTAATTAAATATACTTATATATATTTCATTCATGTGGTTTGGTGATGAAAATAGAGAGTCACTTCGTTTCATCAAGGTGTTAGTCCCCACATACACAAATGTTGTTATAATCTTTTAGTGAGTGAAAAGGTAACAAATTCAGTGATATATTATATTTAAATAATTATAAAAATTTCAGGAATACAATAATTATTTAATTTATATCATATATATTTATTAAATTTACCCTTATTATTTTCCATGTAAAGAGTTGGTGAAAATGAATCACATCGCTTTGGGAGGCAGTTGTTTGCCGTACACACAAGTGAAATTATCTTCTACCCCAACGAATTAATAGTAAAATGGTTTATATAATATATTTAATAAATATGTATAATCATGTTATAAATATCATATATATATACTTAATATCCATCATCATACCCAACTATGATAGGTTGTAATTGAAAAATTAATGACATCAGTTCGAAAGGCAGTAGTCAACTGTACATAAGAATGATGACTTTGTAACCCATTTTATAGAAGATTGGAATGATTTATGTAATTAAATTAACATAAAAAATATCAGTGTATCTATTATCTATACAAAAGAACGCTTCTTCCTAGCATATGTGTCACCTACATATGTTGCCACGTCAGCTCACTAAATGTTTTCCATCGTCCAAATTTGGGCTTCCCTCGAATGTGTATCCTATTCCCCCACTCATCATTGGGGTTTCCCTCATATTCTCCCACCATCCCCCGAATTCCATCCCCGACTCACCTATTCCCACTATAGGGTATCTGATCCCCTCTTTGAATCCTATACAGTTTCCACTCCTCTCCACAAATCCCCTCTCCCACACCCATCCCGATTCTCCCCTCCAAACTGCACCGCTCCCGTTGGCAATTTAGCGACTACTCCTAGCTTCAGATTCCAATTCCCATCTTGGCCTCCACCGCCTTCGGATCCTCCACATCTACCGGCGCCGCTAAAGCTTTCTCCACCTTCTCTGCCTCCATTATTCCTACAAAAACCCTAGGTGGGATTATTCTCTGAAAAATAGTCTCTTTTATCTAATGAAATATATCGGAATATTGCATTTTTTTTTTCATCTCCTAGGTTATATCGGATTGCTTTAAGGTATCCCTCCTTCCCTATCATCTGTCATCGCATCTGAAGTAAACCACTGGACCGTCTGAATCTTTTTCTGCATTGATTTTGATTCTGTGGTTCTAGATCCATGAATGTATTTCATTTTTTAGAGAATTTTTAGGATCTTAATTAGGTATTTATTATGATTTTCTAGCACTATAAAGGATTTAAGATGATTTCATTAAGTCATTTCACTGGTTTTTTTGATCAATTTATTTGGTTGCATCCACTGTTTTTGAAGATTATTCTTGGGAATCATTACGGTAAATTCCAGTTAATAGAAAGGGTTTTCATGTTTAAAATTTTGGAGGTATTAGTCTCATGAAATTTTTTAGTGATATGAAAAAATTGATTCCTGACAAGGATGCTGCGTTGAGATAGATAACACTTCGAGCAGTAGAATAAGTGTAGGTGCGTCAATGGCTATGACTATAAACCCATATTCAATTCATTAATGGAATTGTGTCTCAATGTAGGATCACTTATGTAAAGGTAATGATATTGTTTTTTTGTTTTTCTTCTGATGTGTGAATTTTTTTGATTTCATGAGTGGGGTTCGCATTGGAAAACAAGTATATTTATGGGAAGGTATCAGATCAAATGAAATAGGTACCTAGAAATTTAGTTAGGAATATCACTACTTCAAATATATGCTTCTTCAATATTCTTTACTGAATATTAGTTTTAGATTTTTTTTGGTAGAAACCTCTCATCGCTTTGTTCTTGGTTTTACGTGTAAATTCATACAATATTTTTTGATTCGTTTGTCTCAAATGTCTACATACTGGGATTTTTTCCTTTCTATGGTAACATATGTGTGGACCCTATTGATTTTAGAAAATAGATTCTCATCGAATAACAAGTTTTTGCATGGGACAGTGTTGGTTCAGTTGAAGTTGGTACCTTGAAATCCTTCACTATATTTAGCAATGTTAGTTTCTACATCCACATGAAATTATCTTATTAACTATGAATTAATTTTTATCATCCTCATGTAGTGAAGAAGATAAATCTTGATGACTGTACAAGGGATTATGGAATGAATGTCTTCGATTTACAAGCATGGAGGAGGATAAGCATAAGTGACATATAATTTATGGCTCATGGAGGTTTGATCTTATTTTTTTTACCAACTAATTCTTCATCTTGATTTGATTTATGGTTAAGAACTCATCAATTTAATATTGTTTAGAACTCAAGGGGTTAATGATACATCAATAATCATGTGATTATTGTGTTTTACATGATAGTACTTGAATTTGGCTTCAATAAGCAGGTATGAGTTGTTTTGGTTGTTTTTTCCTATGCATAAATGTTCAATTCCTATTGTTCTTTTTTTTCAACGAGCAAGGTTTCATTTTTTATCTTCATAATTAAATTATCACATTTAATTTGGTATTTTGTTATTTTATGCTTTCTTAAATTGAACTATATTAACATGTTTGGTATATCAATATTTTCCAGTTTTTAATCATTTTAATGAAACCTATCTATTATCTATACTAAAGCTGTAATTCTCTAGCCACTATGTTACCCGAGCATGCAGCCATGTCACCTCTTTTTTTCAAACCTGCCATCATTATCATTGAACCCCTAAACGTGAAGTCCACACTCCCATGTTTCGTCCGAACTCACCTTCGTCTAGGTTTCCTCTTCAATCTCGGACCACTCTTCAATCACCTCCTTCCAGAATCACAAATCCATCTTCAATCGTAGATCACCTCCATTTTGGTTTTGTCTTCAATCGCAAATCACTCATCCATCCAAAATCATGGATCCCTCTTCCATCTTTTTTTCCTCTTCAATCATCATCCTCCATCCAGAATCACTGATCCATCATGACCCCCAGCAAGTGTCTCAACATTCTAGATTTACATCTCCATCTCACATTGCTGCTCACATATCCAAATCATTCTTTGATATCTACTATCTATACTAAATTAGGCTTCTACCATGCTTATGTGTCACCCATTCCTACCTCCACGTCACCCCATTTTCCAATTCTACAATTAATTTCTCTACCCAGCACCCACTCCGGATCGGGATTCTCCTCCTTCCAATTTCACCGCCCGCTCGCACGATCGCTCACCCCGCGTAGGGTTACACTACAGCTCCGTCCCGTAGCTTCCTTCTCCCGCCGCTTCCTCCCCCTTCTCCCACAGCCTCCTTCTCCTACTCCTCTGTATCCTCTATATCCTCCGATCGTGCATTCGCAACCGGTCTCCACCTGATCCCGGTCTCCGCCTTCTCTCGCAGCCTCCCTGCATACCCAACCGGTCTCCGCCTGCTCCCAGTCTCCCCTCCCCTGAAACCCCTCCCCTAATCCCATCTCCCCACTCTCCAGTTCTCAATCTCCTCCCATAATCTTCATGATCCCATATGTGATTCCCCTCTCCCGCCCCTTCCCGATTATCCCCTCCACCCCGCACTAGTCCCGCTCACGATTTTCATCGCCTACTCCAACACTTCCTGGTGGATTTCATCTCCTCAAAGGTATGATAAGTGCAACACATTTGATTATTTTTATATTTTTGACTATTCACAGGATTAGTTTTCGAAGCCCAACTCAACTCCTCATTCTAATTCATACATTCTTTATTGCTTGGATCCCTAACCCATTAAAACCCTATCTCTTGGTCATAACTTTGTTCAGAAACCTAGTTCATAGAAAACTCACAATTTCATGCCTGGTTATGCAGATATGGAAGGGACACGAGATTTCATCAATGGATCAGCATTTTAAAGGCGTCTGAAGTGAGAATCCATATAAATCGAATTATGCATCTGCTTCGAAGCTCTGAACCAGCTCAACTCGGACAACCTGCATTAATTCCTCTTGCATGGTTCAGATTTGTTTGAAATGTATCATAGAACCTTTTCCTCCTGATCCAATTTTTTTTCCAACAAACTAAGCTAAAGTTATTATATATCTCTCGGTGTTCTACTGATGATGAATGCTGTCAAATTATCTCCATTGACTACAAAACCAGCTCAACTTTAACACCAGGATACTACCCTATCTCGCACAACTACTTCTACGGTTGTATGAAAATACTACCATAAACCATCACCTCTATTTTAGTCGTATTACATGAATATGTTAACTTTCGAAAAAAAAATTAAGTCCCATTAAATTTGAAGATTTTCGTGTTTACTGCAATAAAAAACCATAGAATAGGCAAACCCAGTTTCTATAGTTTTAAAATTATACTATAAATACAATATTATTATGACTATCCTACTGCTATCCCTGTTTAATAAATCCTCTGTCTGTTTCAGGGGGAATACTGACCTATTATACATTGAAGAAGCTCTTATTCCCATGGAACATACAGAAATAACATCAACGGTAAATCAATCAATTCCATCCAAATTTATTTAATAGGTAAAACATCTCACATTTTCTCTAACAACCCAATTCACCACTTTATTGCAGTAACCAGAAAATAACTCATGTGATTTGAGGTGTTTGTATTTAATGCAGTTGACCATTTGACATTGTTTAGTACTCATCCTGCCTATTTCATACAGGTATACCTTACTTTTTTAGTTTTCCCACAGCCATGTATGTCTGTATTTCTATTTATTTTGAAGCAGTTTTCAGTTGTAGGCAGTCTTACTGCCATTATATGTGTTCAACTACATTAATTTTATCCTGCCTCTTTTAATACAGGTAAACCTTACAATTTATAATTTCCCACATCCATGTATGTGTGTATTTCTGTTTATGTTGAAGCAAGTTTTAGTTGTAGGTAGTATTACAACCTCTAAATGTTTTCAACTTTAATAAAGTGATCCGACCTCTTTTCATGCAGTTATAACTTACAGTTATAATTTTCTCACATCCATCTATGGTTGTATTTCTGTTTATACTAAATAAAATTTCATTTGTAGTCGGTCTTACTGCCTCTAAATGCGCTCAATTTCATTATAGTGATCCTGCCTCTTTTCATGCAGGTATAGCTTACATTTTACATTTACGCATATCTATGTATGTGTATTTCTGTTTATGTTGAAAAAAAATTTAGTTGCAGGAAGTATTAATGCTGCTAAATGTGTTCAACATCATTACAGCGATGCTGACTCTTATAATGAAGGTATAGGTTACCGATTTCGTTTTCCCACGTCCATAAATCAGGGTATATCTTTTTATGTTGATGCAGATTTCAGTTGCAGGTACTCTTAATGACTCTAAAATTTTTATTATTTTAATTTATTTATTCTTATTATGATTTTTATTTTAATTTTACATATTCTGTTATAAAAAGAATGTGGTAAACATGTTTTTTAATCCCATATTTTCCTATTTTTAATCATCTTAATGAAACAAATTATCTTTGAAAATTCATAACTATCCAGGTTTTTCAATAATCATTTTTTAGGTTTGATAGGTATTTATTCATTAATGTTGTGTGTTTTCCCCCAATCATTAAATTCCTTTTGAGAAAAGTCCTATTTTTTGAGAAGTGGATCATTTCAGTCAATTATATTTCAGTAATCAGTTTTTTTTACAATAAATGTTCTTCTACAGTTTTTTCCTTCCCATATTTCTGTTATGTATCTTGAATCACTGACTTGATTTCACCAACATCATCAAGAATAAAGTCTTCTTTAATACTGTGACATGGTATGACATTCAAATCACTTCAAAACTTTCATTTATAATCATCATTAAGATAAAAGTATCATATGATAATTTATTTCTTACTGGAAACACGCTAACATAATGTGATTGAAATGAACAGATCATTTTAATAAAAATTATTGAACCTTTTGAACTAGGCACTACTTTTCTTATAACTTAACTCTAGTCATTCATTAAGGCAGGGATGAAATAGTTATTTAAGGGTGTCATAACAGGTACAGATTGACAGAAATTTTTTCAATTTGTTGTACTTAGAAGTAACATTAACACACCGATTTTTTCACTTGCAGCTTATTTCTTCAGACGGGGGCATGATGGAAGAGGAGATCCTTGCTTAGCATGACCCCTCTCAGTTATTTTGGTAATTTTAATTACTTTTCATCATATAAGGGAATGAATTCAGACATTTTGGGCTATTTTGTGGAATTTTTACTTCCTCACAGTTTGTATAATGTGATATTTTGTGATTTCCTATCCATAATCACTTATGATTTCCATTCCTTTGGTAGATTATGCCTGTATCTGTCCACTACAGTTTTAAAAACTTGGAACATTGCCACATTCTTTCCACTACAGTTTTAAATCCATGAAACATTGAAGATACATGATGGAAGATCTGATGAGGGGGGTACGGGAGGGGGAGATCTAGGAAGGGGTAGGGGGCTTCTGTGGGAAGGGGCTGGGCAGGGGGGATGAGGAGTTGGGAGGGTGAGCTGTTGGGACGGGATGGGAAGAGAAGCTGCTTAGAGGTGAGGGGAGACAAGGAGTTGGGTATGGGGAGTAGGGGAGGGGAGGATCTGTGCTGGTTGCAGAGAAGATGAGGGGAGGGGATAGGTAGATGAGGGTAGGGGGGCCCTGGTGGGGGAAGAGGTTGGCCGGGGGGGTTATGGGGGAAGGAGATGGAAAGGAGGAGGGGACTGCTGAGGGAAGGGCCTGGAAAGGGGGGATTTCTGGGGGAAGGTGCTGGGCAGCGGGAAGGCTGACGATGGAGGGGGAGGTGTTGGGATGGGGTGGCAGACAATCAAAGGAGGGGGGGAGTGGGGGGGGGGTTGACATGCTGGGTAGGGTGTGGGGGGGGGGCTGCGTAGGGGAGGGGACTGGTGGGGCTGGAAAGTGGGGTGCTGGGGGAAGGGGCTGTCCAGAGAGGGGACTGGTGGGGGAAGGTGCTGGGCAGGGTAGGGATGACAGATAGAGGACTGGGGAGGGGGGTTGAAATGCTGGGCAGGGTGTGGGGAGGGAGGGGCTAGGCAGGGGAGGGGACTGGTGGGGCTGGAAAGGGGGGGGGGGGTAGTGCTGGGGCTGGCCAGGGGGGGCTGGTGGGAGAAGGGGCTGGGCAGGGGAGGGTCGACAGGTAGTGGGGAGGTTGACATACTGGGCAGGGTGTGGGGGTGGGGGAGGGAGGGGCTGGGCAGGGGGGACTGGTGGGGCTGGAAGGGGGTGCTGGGGGAAGGGGCTGGTAAGGGGAGGGGACTGGTGGGGCTGGAAAGGGGGGAGTGTTGGGGGAAGGGGCTGGCCAGGGGGGACTGGTGGGGGAAGCTGCTGGGCAGGGGAGGGACGACAGGTAGAGGAGTGGGGAGGGGGGTTGACATGCTGTGTAGGGTGTGGGGGGAGGGGCTGGGCAGTGGGGACTGGTGGGGCTGGAAGGGGGTGATGGGGGAAGGGGCTGGGCACGGTGATGACTAGTGGGGGAAGGTGCTGGGTAGGGAGAAGAGGGTATGAGCCGGGGGGAGAAGAGTGGAAATGGACAAGTGACAACTGCAATGCAGGGATGGGTTGTACAGGGGTGGGGGATGGACTGGAGGGCAGGGGAGGGGCAGGGCAGTGACGACGGACTATGCGGGGGACAGGTAATTCCCTAGGCAGCAGGTGTGGATTATATTTTCACAGCTACTGCCCTAGGCAGTAGGTGTGGATTATATTTTTCCTCCAGAAACAGTTTTCAGTTTTTCAAAATAGTCATGTCTATTTTCTGATAGAGTATGACCAATTACCATTTTATATTATTTACTTCAATTAGTAGTGACTATTCATTTTCATTTTATTTAATTCTTTTCATTGACTATTTGTACTATTTTTTTCATAGCTGAATATTGTAAAAAAATACGCCATTTGATTATGACATGAATTTTTTTGACTTCACTAGACTAACCAGTAATTTTTTCATAGTAGTATGTCTTATTTACTCACATTCATTTCTAATTACAGGTTACATGGATCAATATAAATGTCAACAAACATAAAAAACTGATAATCTACATCAATGATGCATGGTGGTACTGGGAGGCTTTTCAATGCACGTTATGATCACATGAATTGTAATCCGATCTGCACACCTGCTGTTGTTGAAAAATATGGTTTTTGTTTATGTTTTCAAACATTTATCTGCAACTGAAATATTATTGATTTTCTCTGATCATTGTTAAATTACATTCCACAGTCCTATGTCAAAGGTGAAACTATATTTATGTTATCTTTCCATGATTATTTTTCATTGTTGACCTATTTCAAGTATCTGCAAATTAGAATTTCATACTTTGTTTCTATGATTGAATTTATAATTTCAATATATTATTTATTAATTTTCATTTTGTTTCACCATTGTTTCCTTCGTCGTTAGTTTTATACAGAAGGATGATCAGTATCTAAATTTTTTTCCTCTTTTTCTGTAATTTTTCTCCTCATTATGTATGTGATTTTCTTTTTAAATATATTCAATATTAATATAAACTATTATGTTTTTCAAATAGTAATCTGTAGTTAATAATAAGAATTATTTTATAGTTCCGTGCATCGCACGGGTGGAGTACTAGTTTAATATAAATGTGGTAAAAATATAATAATCTTTTAAGAATAATTGAAGGAGGTGGAGGATGAAATAAAATAAAATTTCTCCTTAAAGAATGTTACCTCTTCTTCGGGTATCTAATTTTGGTTTTCAAAATAGGACATCCTTAGTAGGATTTATAACCAAAATAAGGATTCTATGATTATGGGAGAGAATTATAGAATTTTTTTGGGTAGTTCTTGATTGATCTAAAGGGTTTTAATGTTTTGAAGAGAGGATGAGAGGTGTTGGCCTATTATAAGAAAGGTGAGTGGCACACGAATATTTATTAAAAATAATGAATTCAAACATTGTTTTTTCATGTAAAAGAATAAAATAATATAAAATTATCGATAATATAAGGTATAGGGTCAAAATATGACCATTAAATAGATTTTAGACATTTTTTTAGCTCACTATAAGACTTATATTGTCAGATTAACCCCATGGTAAATCCATTTTAACCTTAACCACATTAATTAATTTTTATTTCTTTCACTATTAATTTCGGTCAAATATAAGTTTACCTTATTTGATATTATAAATTATTTTATTACAAATATTAATACATTTTTTCAAATCAATTTACACAATTTGAAAATTTTATTTTTAAATTAATCATGCAAACGCGATGAGAAAGCAGGTTTTCAAAGATAAAATGTTCCAATGTTTACAATTTTTATATATCCAATTTCAATATATAATTGATTAAAATGAAAAAAATTGGAATAATGGATATATAATTAAATTATTTTTTTTAAAATTATTTTAAAATTTAATTTATTTTTATAAATAGATTGAACAAAAAAGGCAGTTTGCAATTAAAATTCAATAATTTTCACTTTCATAAAAAATTAATATTTTCAGAAAATTTTCAAAAATTCACCCTAATATAATTTTTAAATGATGATTTATAAAATAATTTTTATTTTTTAAAATAAATTCTCTAAAAATATAAAAAATTAAATTTTAAATAAAACTCAGAGACACCATGACAAATGAGGGTTTTCAGGAATTGTATTTTTTTCAAGCATAATATGATTTTATATTAACTCTATGTCCAATATTAATCATTCTATGAATATAAATTAATATTTATTAATATATAATATATAAATTTAATAAAAATAATTCATAATTAGTGGTTTTTTTAAATAACTAAAATGGACAAACATTATGTACTTTAGAAGAGTTATCCGAACGATCCTATTTTTTAAACAAAAAAAACTTATACTAAAATAAAATATAATGATGATTTAAATATAATTAATTTTATTAAATATTTATAAATAATACTTTATTCTGGAAATAATATTTGAAACATATTGTGTATTTTAAATAAATTAATTTATTGAGAAGAAAATGCATTTTTATAAAAAATGATATTTTGCAAGAATCACAAAAAAATTAATAATTTACGAAAATTCTCAAAATTTCACCCAATATAAATTTTGATATTTAAATTTATAAAATGAAATTAATTTTATCTAATAAATCTTCTAAAAGTTACAACTAATTATTATAATATTTTTTCATGAAAAGTAATAAAAATATTTTTTTGAAGCAAACATATTTCTAAAGAATAAAATTACTTTACTAAAAATTGAATTATTATTTGAAAAATATATATCTATAATTTATATTGTGTAGGAAATACATATATATTTATATTAATTTTTCATAATGTATTTAATACTATTAATACATTCCAATATAATAGTTAGGTTATGAAGGTTATATATATTGTGGATTATTTATTCTAGGTGTTGTGAGTTGAATATTATGTCAAACATAAAAATATAGAGGTTACGTGCACAAAAATAAATTTAAGCGATTGATTTTATTTAAAAATAAATATTTTTTAATGTCTTATGGAGTTATATTCTCTTCTACATTCAGTGTCTCATGTCCTTTACTCTATCAAACGTAATTTTCTGTTTTTAAAATCTTGGGGTGTTACATAAATAATATGTATATATATATATATATCATGTTTTACTATAATTTTTTCTCATAAACAATGATACTCTCAAATAAATTATATAGTAATTCCTAGAATTTTCTAGTAGAAAAATATATTCTTTCTAACCATTTTCTATTAAATTAGTCTTGATGATTTCGAAAAAAACATTTACCTGATACCAATTGCAATTACCCCAACATTGGTCACCCAGAGATGGTGAATTTTTATATAGAAATATGATTATATGAGAACAAATTCCAATGATCAATTTTTATTTGTCCTATAAAGACTATATATGCAACAATTGATCATGAAATTTTATGACATTTGAGTAAAATTATTTATTTATTAAGGATATCATTATAGCTAAACATAGATAGTATTTCACTTTATTAAATGATGAAATGAAAAAAAATTAACGGTTGAGATCCAATTCTCATTAATAGAAATCATACCATGTATGAAATCATGGAATAATATATAAGTGTCATGAATTGGTAAAAAATGACCAATACATAATCATAACATAATCCACGGATGACAAAAGAATTGAATAATCACATAGATAGTAGTAAATATTCACATAATGATATAAATTAATAGAATTAATTATTTCAAGAATAATAAAAATATTATCTAGGCCTTTTGACAATAAAAAACACATAAAAGGTTATGTATGTTGTTATTACCATATCTTTTTTATCTCAAGAGACCTAACAATACACTAAGGGGATACATTATTTTGGTCTACACAAGTTATATAAAATTTAAATTTATTCCACTACATAGTAAATAATACTATGATATAAATGGAGTACTGTCCCATAATGAAAAAAATAAAAATACTTCGAATAATTTTTCAATAAGTCTTGTTCTATAATATTTTCCTATAGTGAGAAAATGATTATATGAAAAGATAATATTTTTTCATATATAATGAATAAAAAAATGATAAAAAGGTGAATTACCTGGACTCGTATAAGGAAAAACATGGGATTCATACTTTTTAAATAGGTACCATAGTCAATTGGATAATATAAAATTTTAATTATTTGGTATATATAAATAATAATATAATCGAGTTGTTCAGGTAATAAAATAAATTTATTTCAATGTTAAGTAAGAAATGCAATAATATAAAAATATACCTCAGACCCAGAATTCTATAATAGTGAAACACATGCATACTTTTGATACATAAATTTATATTTTATTAAAAAAAATACTATTATATTCAAATCCTTGATTATGGTTTATAAGGATCAAGTGAATCCTTGGAATAATTTACAATGAGAGTCTAAAACTTGGTGTTTAGTTAGGCTCATTTTTATGCTAGTAATGGCTATGTTGGTACTCAACGAAATTTTTTTAGTTCATTTCAACTAAGTATATATACTCTATGGACATCATTGACTTTTATGGTGTGAAATGATGTAAAATTAATGGGATAGTTCTACTAACTCTATTCTAGCAGTGATTTACACCAACATGAACATATATCATAGATGATTTCATTTGAACCCCAATTGTTGATGGTTTACTTGGTCTCGATCAAGGGAGAACCTATAATATATAGTCATTATAATAGTAATTTATACGAGTTGCATTACCAAGGGTCATAATTCCTAATAGTCATAATCCCCAATGGTTATAATTTTCCATGATCATAATACCCAATGATAATGTAATATCCATATTTATTTCCAATAAATTCATTCAAACCAATCCCTTAAAATATACATATTATTTTTTAGTTCCATTAATATCTTATTTCCTTTTCATATATTATACATAATTTTTATTGTTATTGCTACAAAAATTATGTTTATTTGTTAATGTAATCTAGGAGACATCTACATTTTACTTGAATTATTATTATTATTTATTTTTCATTATTAGTTATGAAATCCATATTAAATTTATACCCTTTATTTTTAGTACATATTTTGTAATAAAGAATATAATCATTTACTTCTAAAATGTCTCGAGTATTACGTTATCACCCCATTAGAATAATTTCTTCATTGAAATTTTATTTTGATTCATGAGTAAGTTCATTTAATAATTTCTCATTACATCATGACTTTCCTATGTTTCTTCTTTTAGATATTGATTTATCTATAAAACTTTCACAAGTCAAGTTGTCTAATTTCATAGAAATTTCACTATCATATAAGGAATTTGGATCAAGTGTTAATTATATGATAATCCCAGAACTAGATAAACTAAAAAAACATTTATAACATGGGAAGATTCTAGAATATACATCCATAGAATTTATATATGGAATAAACTGTGCACTTTAGATAGGTTTGGTGGCATTGATAAATGATATTCCACATCTCCCATTAACTCCACAAAAATAAGATAGCCTAGTATACCATGTACATAACTTCACTTTATTTCCATACCTAATTAACTCTTTCCATGGAGATATATTTAGGAATACTTGGTCCCCTATAAGGAACTAAAGACCCTTACTTCTTTTTTAATAATAAAATATTTGTCTCTTTGAGGTGATTTGAAACGATTTTGGATAATATTATCTTCAATGAGGTTTATTACACATGTTACTGAACTAATAATATTATTTATAAAAATACATCCCAATACGTCGTATTCGGTTTTATCATTCCATACAAGGATTAATATAGTTTAATTTTTATACTATTGTAGTAAAAATTATTGTATGAAAACATTATATGATGTAAATACTAATCCCAACTCCCCTGGAAGTAGATCGAGAAATAACGCATCACATCATCCAATATTTAGAGAGTCCTTTTAGACTATCCATCCATTTGAGGTTGATAAGTTATTCTAAGATTAATCTATATTTTTATTTCATTCTAGATAATCATTTAAATTTTTTTTATCTAATCTTATTTCATATCAAATACTACTGATAAGGGTTGTCACATTCCAACCAATAATCCACTAAACCCATTCCCGAAGCCTGTGGGTCATATGACATCAAGTATAGCTCCCTTTTCACCAAAGGCTTCATTCATGCAATGAGGGTCTCATTTGGTATAGTGGGGAGACTATACCCTCATATTAGAGTGTCACAACCGATTCAAAAAATAAAAAGATAGCAATGAAAAAATACGAGTAGACAACAAAACAATAGAAATATACATTATAGCAACAGTTTCGAACACACGATGTAGCGGAAACATAACAATAAGGCATAGTAATCATGAAATTAATATACTAATCAAAATCCCAAAGGAAGATTCATATATGTAATGATTTCATGGAATGATGATATATAAAAATAAATAGTTGTGTATACATGGGATGGGTATAAGCCACATGCCATCTAAAAATACCAAAATAAAAAAATACTACTCCCCTGGAATATCAACCATATGCTTCGTCATGTCCTACTATGTTCCATGCTATAAGTAAAAAAGGAATTAAACATCTATACTAGAGTTATTTCCCTTATCCATACCTACAGAAAAGTAGTCTACTCGGATACCAATGTTTGTCTGAGTAGGGTGTGAGAAAAAATATTAGTTTACAACCACCAAAAGTCTCTATAAATAATCCATCTTGTGTACATAAAAACAACATTTTGATGGTGTAGTAATAATAAATAATTATGAATAAATAAATACCAGCCTACATAGTTTTATACCTGACACCTGGACGGCTCTAACTGCTTCGGCATAAGCCAGTGTAATATTTTGATCAGTAACCATACATATATATACATAGTAATATATATATATATATATATTATATTTATCTATTATATACACCTATATTAACAAAGTCTTTGAGGATATAAGCAGGCATATACATAGAGACTAAGTACTGGCTAGACCAGGGGAATAACTCAAGCATCCATAATATGTCTAATGATATATTAACTCATGAAAAGGGTATATTCACTAAATCTCATAATTAATAAGAGATATCATGATCAAAACTTAATATAGGTGGGGTGAGTCATCATACCCCACACCTGATGTAGTGGAACATGGGAAATCATTCCCATCACTCAGATTCAAGTATAGTGGCGAGAGAAGTCATGTTCAACACTTGATGCAACTAAGAGTGAAATTTCATGATTAAAAATACCATTAACCATAATAAATAGAAAATAAAAATATAATAATCATAGTAATTGTAAAAACTGATGGATCAAATCTTAAGAAACATAGCCATCAAGAATCAATATACAAATTGGTGTCATATTTTAAATAATTCATATAATAGAGCATGAACATAATGAGAGTCCTTTACACCCTTATCATTAATTTTAAAAAAACACATTGAATTTATCAATACTTGTAAACTTATAATAAATGAATCCTATAATTTATAATGTTCTCAAATAAAGTGATAAATTGCACTAAAATAGAAAATACCATTTACAACCATATCCAAAAATATAGAAGGTTTTTTTTCCATTTAAAAATTTTATTATAAATAATAACTTCATTTGGAACAACAAAAAAGGTGGCTATGATGGAGGTCAAAATTCTATAAATAGTAATCCACGGTCTATGGGAGTACAACAACATGAAAATAATTATTTATAAATAAAGAACAAATTTTAATGAAATGGACAATGATGGTAGGATTGGGGACCAACACCAAGCCTATGAAAATTATATAAATTTAGGGAAATAAATATAGACCACCTAAATTTGGTTCATAGAAAAATACACATCTAATATCAACCTCATATTTTAATTATATCATAAAAAATGAAGAATGGATCAACACCCTGAAAATTGGGGAAATCATATTGCACCAAAATAATACAAGGGATGAGAATATAAATAAATAAAGTATGTAATGAGATTAGATATCTTACTGTAGTGGATCAAATGATTCTAAAAACACATGATTTGGATTCTGAATAAGGGATATATCAAGAATCGTAGAAGAGGCTTCAGGGAGAGCTCGTGAGAGAAGATAGAACTGATACACGCTAGAAAAGAGAAAAGAAATAGAATGGTTTCTATTTAATGTTTATTAAGGGAGAAGTGGTAAATTCACCCTTCAATAAAGGGTCACATGGATTGGCCACATAGGTTTCCAAACCATGCTCCAACTGTGCACTACACCAGTTCCCAAGGGGGAACCTCCATGGGCTAAGCATAGGGTTTTCCTAACCATGTGCTTGTTACGTGAATAAAATTATCCAAAAACCCTCTAAAATACTCATGGGAATGCACCTAGGCTCGCACAGTTGTAGATATCTTGTTGACTCCCATATCCCCTGTAAAACTCTTAGCATTGTTCGGTCAAACTGTGTGGGATTGGCGGCACATTTTCTTCCAACTTTCTGGCATAGCTTGTTTTCTAAAATTATAGGGGTTCAGGCTTTGGACAAGCCATGTACACCTTCATGACCATGTTTACTCAATTAGGTAACATTATAAGGGTAATATTAAATAAATAAAATAAAAAATAGTGACTCGTACCTTTTGGAAAATTCGGGTAATTATAATTTCCCCTTCTTTAAGAAAATCATCCATGATTTGGCCTCGTTAGGGTAAAAAGGTTTCTTTTAGGAAAATATCTTGACAATGAGCTCATATATCAGCCTCCCACCCATAGCCATCATCAAATACTCAGCCATGTTACTACATTACTCATTCTAATATAATTTACCAATCATGAAGTGCCTTAATGCTAAGATCAAAAAATGAGATGGATGTTCCTCGAAGGAAGAATCAGTCTCTAAATCAACCTCACTAGGTTAGAAAACATGTGAAAGGTCTGCATAATAATATATAAAATGAGATATAATAAATACATCATGAATATAATAATATCTCTAAGGTAGTGGTATCTGCTAATCTTCTGGTCCAATTTGGTTCAAGACCTCAAAGGGTCCAATGAATCGAGGGAAAAGGTCACCCTATCTAGGAATACATCAATAGGCTAACATTTGTGAAACACGCATGAAAACCAAATCTATGACATCAAAATAAAAATCTCCTTAGGGTTTATTGGAATTTTAATTCTCTATGTACTGATCTTTCAATGTCAACTTTCTAATAAAAAGGGCCTTCTCTATAGTCTCCTAGATGAGATTCAGTCTGAGAAATGTTTTCCCCTACCTTTAGACTGCACAAAGGTGATCAAAATTCATACCATATAAGGAATCATAAGGATCCATTTGAATGGTATCCTGAAATCTAATATTATAAGAAAACTCAAGTAGGGGTTTCTGTTTCTCCAAAGAACCTCCAAAATCAAGGACACATCCACAGAGCATGTCCTATAACACCTAAATTTT
The DNA here is from genome assembly GCA_963277665.1 of Viscum album. Classification (NCBI taxonomy): domain Eukaryota; kingdom Viridiplantae; phylum Streptophyta; class Magnoliopsida; order Santalales; family Viscaceae; genus Viscum; species Viscum album. The sequence continues at coordinate 1,332,421,979 of OY728156.1, forward strand.
ATTCTCTATATACTCATAGATATAAGGTTGAATGGTCAGGCTCATAAGCACATTTATTCCCAAAAGCTTCTAAACACCCTTCCATAGCTGAGTCTTCAATCTATAATCTCTATCATAAATGATTGATCAAGGATCTCCATGAAGACTTACGACCACCATGATGTATAGACTCTCTAGATCATCTACCATGAAGGTATCTCAAATTCATAGGAATTTTGAAACCTTATTAAAATGATCAAAGACTACCAAAACATTATCATTTCCATGAGGTGATCTGGGTAAACGAGACATGAAATCCATGGAATGTCATCCCATTTTAGCTCAGGAATAGACAATGGCAGTAAATTTTTTTTAGGTCACTAATTTTTTGTCATCACCTACTAATTTGTGGAACACCAAGTATAAAACCATAAACTTATCATTTTATACTAGGCCACCAATACTATTGTATAAGTCACAATACATATTAGTGAAACTAATATGTACTTCCTAAACTGAGGCTTGAAATTCCCACATCATCTCTTTATTGATGTTTTCTGGAACCCAAACACACTTGTGAAGGCATAGGGTCCCATCCTTATCCACTGTCTAAACAGAATATGAATCACCATCTGAAATACTTCTCACTGGGACTATGACCTCAGGATTGAAATTATCTTCATTTTCATCTATTCTAGAAGAGTATAGGTCACTACTGTGTTCGATATGATAGCCTTCCCATGATCCTCCTGAACCTAAACATGTATCTCTAAAAACAAATCCATGATATTTCACTCACTATTGGCTTCTGAAATCTTCTATGTCTAAGTCTTTCAACATAGAGAATTAGTTACGTCATTATAATTTCTATGATTATAGGCCACTTTGAAATCAATGGATTTTAGGTACTTTGCCCATCTTCATTTATTGAGATTAAAATATCATAATGTATTGATTTACATGAGTATTTTTTTATGAGTACTAAAAAAAATTATCTATGTAGATAATGTCTCCAACAACATAGAAAGTATACAATAATATATTTCTTCTGTTCATGAATCTGGTAATTCTAATCCTTAGGAATCAACCAATAGGACAAATATGTTATTAATCCATTATCCTACATTGAAATATCTCCTAGCTTGATACCTGATGCAACATAATAAATAGTAACCCTTCTTTATAAATGTAGTAGAATCTGGGTCGATTCAGAAGTCAATCCTCCCTTCAAATCTAGAAAGGATACTTTATAATCTTTAAAACATATGAATTTCACCCCCTTCATAATAAATCCCACAAGAGGAACTTCTATGCATGAAAATGTTGAAATAGTTGGTGCCCTAGACCCAATTATTCAATGATTTCGATTACTATATCGTGTATACAGTTTTATATACATGATATTATCTTACTATTATAGTGTAAACTTTTCGACATCCACAATTGAAATGGTAATGTCCAAAGATTAATTTTCATATCGAACGGTTATATCAGTTCCCTGGCTATAATGAGAACTACTAGATACTATGACAATAATCATAAATATGTGTTTTATGGCCTAGATACATCTTACAGACTGGACACAGTAGATTTTTGACTATCAGGTGTTCAGGGATCATAACCATTGAGACTTATTCTCATGAAGTTCGCACTTGGTGATATCTAGTAGTGAGATCATGGGGACTGACCCACCAATATGAACACCACATGTTTTGGGTGTCATTTGATATTCATATCTATGATCACTTGTAATGGTCTTATGAATTGAGATCATTAACATTGTATGTCATTTGATTACATACATTTACGCCAGACGAAAACCTTGGCGATGAAGTCATGGCGAGGTAGATTGTGTTGGGTGTGTCATTGGTGGCATGAAATTGGTTGAATGGTCAAGAAATGATTTGTCTCTTCTGAGTTATGGATGTAATATATCTCGGGCCATGTTGATATGGATGGTATTACCTTTATAAGACCATGGACATGGCAGTATAGGGTAAATACGTCCAGTTACATCAATGAATAATAAAGCAATAAATGGTCGATGACATGAGAGTGCGTCCTGCATTATGAGATATTACTAACAAAGAGATCATATTACACTGTGCGTGTTCGTATGTTGGTTTTCGCTACTGGGATAATCTTTATCTCTTTAGGGGATATGATGGGTTACTAGATCCTTCACTTGGTCTATGAATATTATTCTCTTCTGTCGAGATAAGTTCCTAGAGGGTCACACTCAATAGCGTTCAATAATTTTCCCTACTCAGTTGAATAGTAGTTTTGGACATAGTGGGCCCCACCACAGGTGTCTGGGATTTGTCCAAAGTCAAATGATCACCAATGTAATAAATAAATTAATATTAATCAAGCTTAGAAAAATTAGTATTGAATTTATTTATTAAATGTATTTATGTTTTTTATGTAAATACATGAAAAATATTAATTGATGAATATTAAATTATTCGAGGTTCAATTAATATTTATGGGAGCGATGAGTCAAGTTAATGACTTAATTATTATGATGTTATAAATTTTAATATATTACAAGTAAGTCATAATAATATTTATGACTCAGTTTAGTAGTCATAAAATGTTGTTGATTGTGCGTTAAGTATTTGGGGGCAGGTTGATATTTTCAAGTAATAAAATAACCACTATAAATATTATATGAGAGGAAATTTCTATTTACTATTCTTGGGGCTTATCTCTCCTCTCCCCTCTCCCAAGTTTTAGAGAGCGAGGCTCTAGATCCAAGGACTCCGGATCAAGCACACTCTCAGGCATCGCTAGCGAAGCGATGCAGTGATCTTTGGAGCGTCGAAGACGTTGTCGCAATTCAGCGCTAGCACCAAGATTACGATGAACAATGCTCCTACAAATTCCTTTAAGTGTGTGTAGATGATCAAGAGGAATTTGACTTCAGATTCTTTGAGCAGCGATCGCTAACAACGAGCAGACGTCTTGCACGGCTTTGGATTTAAACTAGGTATTTTACGATTTGATTTTGTGCTTAAAACCCTTCACTAGAGATACTCGTATTTGACCGGGATTCTCTTCACCGACGTTGACCAGTTTAGGTCGACCGTCAGTGATTTTTTTTAAAAAACCCACCTGTTTAGGGCTTCCGCTACACGCCCAGTTACAAGAAGTGGTATCAGAGGAAACGCGTGTCGATTTTAAGTCATAGAAAACTTAAATTTGCATTAAACATCATAGAGGGTTTCGATACAGTCCCAACTCCATAGACAGAAACCAAATTGGACATCGGATGGCCAGTCTGAAACCATTCAAAGATTCGAATTTGGATTCGGGGTTGATTTTCAGTATGAGATACTCACCGGTAAATCAATTTTGTTTTGATATTAATTTATTAAAATTAATTGTTTTATTATAATTATAAAAAATTTATTTGGTTTTATTATAATTATAATATTGATATTTTTATAATAATATTATTATTATTATTTTTTCAAATCAAAATATAGGCATTGGAAAAAAAGATTTTAATGGGAGAGAAAAGACATCAAAGTAAGTCGTAGGCTTTAGATAAAAAGGGGTGACCTTGACCCAAGTGGGTGAAGATTAAAAAAAAGAGTATAGGTAGAGGGGTGACGACCATCATGTGAAGGTCGTGAGAATTTTTTTTTGAAGAAGGTGGGGGGGACTAGCAGGTCATGAAACACACAATAAAACTATTTTTTTGCTGGGGGCCGATCGGCCCCCCATCACCCTCACCGTGCGCACGACAGCCATGAGGACCACCTCCTCCCTCACCTAGGCCGTGACCCACTTCAAGAACGAGACCACTCAGCTGCGGCAGCTGTAGTGCCCAGGTCTCGATGCCTCCCTCATGTTGCAGCCCGACGAGGCCACCTCTTCTCTCCCTGTCATGGAGGCAAGCCAAACCAGGAACTGTAGTCGATGCCAGCTCCCTCTCGTACTGTTGGTCTCCCTCCCACGAAGCCGACATGGACCAAGCATTGTGGACACTGACCAAACCCCTTGTCCCTATTGCATCCACCCTGCACAGACTAGGGCCACCACGTTTCAGCAGCAGTGCCCGCTCGTACAGGTTCTAGGCACCCCGCCGGTCTTCCCCGTGGATGCAGAACACCAAGTGACCCCTCCCCGTGGTTTCCTCCCACCTCAACTGCAGCACTAGCCTAGACGCTACAACCCCAACCCACCTCAGCATGCTGCGCATGCCACCCGCAACCTCTCACCTAACCAGTCCAGAACACTGGACTTCCTCCTCCCACCTGCCGCCATTGTGGTCTGGGATCCCATCTGGTGACCTCTCACCTCACCTGTGGACGCCCCTCCTCTATCCTAGAAGTCCTCCATGAGCATCCCCGCTACTGCATGACCAAACTGTGGTTGGGATCTCTCGGACCAATAATGACGCTGGACTCCACAGGACCTGCTTTGTTCTGGCCGCCGCCCAGTCCTCCTAATGGGTAGGTAACATGCGCTACTCCGAAATAGGCTCAAGCGGGTCTACCTATCCCGGAACAGACATAGGCAGACCTTCCCATCCCGAAACACCCCTAAACAAGGTCGACACACCCCGGGATTGGCCAGTGCAGGTTCGCCCTGACCCGCACAGGCCATGTCCGGGGTTTTTTGGGCTCGGGTAATTTACATAAATCAAAATTAATGAATTTAATTTATATAATTTCAGTCCAGAATTAATTTAATTAAATATTAATTTTGGTTTATATTTTATGCGGTGTAATTAATTTAATTAAGAGACTAACTAAGTTAATTATGTTAATTAAATTTTTAGTTCTAAAATTAAATTAATTAATCAGGATCGAATGACGTTAAATTGAATTAAAAACAAGAGTGAAGTTTATAATTCAATTAAGATGCCCTCAAAATTTATTTTTAATGCAAGTTTAATTTTTATTCTGAATTTATTGAATATAAGTGATCTTAATACGTATATGTCTAATCATTAGCTGAGACCGACCAATTTATGTTTGGTGCGTTTTTATTTAATTATATATTTAATTATTTATTTATTGAAATGGTTTTGTAATAATTAGTTTAATTAAATAAAAAAAGCGATATGTGTGTCATCTCAGAGTCATTATATATATAACGGCATGCACGCACGTTCTCAGAGTTGTACATTTATACCCCATGATCCCCTGGCCTGCATGCAAGTAATTTTGTATAATGATGAGATGACATATGACACACTTCGCGCCAAGTGACGGAAACGCACCAGATATAAGTTGGTTGAATTGGATGAGCATATGTTGTTGTTCAAGTTGCAAGCCATGCGACTAAAGGTAATTACCCCTAGGGTTGCAGTTGGTCCGTTATTCACTCAATGAATTAACCATTAGAACCAGCTCATGATCATGTGTTCTTTTTATTTTTGCATTTTTTATTATTTCTGCGCATGTGTATGTTTTTGTGTGATCACATAGTATATTAATAAACAATAATGAAAGATAAAATGAACATGTGACATGATGAAATTTATATTTCTTACACGGTCAATTGTGAGTGAGATCACATAGTATGTGCTTATAAAAATTAGAAAATGATTTCATGCATCACATTAAAATAATAAAACCCTCAAAACATATATTTAACTCCAAACTGTCTTTCGTTATTCAAGTTTTGACAAAGCTAGCTGTTTGGGGTTCGAGACATGCCAAAATATAGGGTGCCTCTTACTAATGGGGAGTCCTTATAAGAATTATGGGTTGACTTAACTAAAATTTCAAGAAAGAAATTTGCATATCTATCTTGTTGTAATTTTAGAGGAAATTGTTGAGTAAATCATGTTCTGATTTTAAGAATCTAGGAATTCTCTCAACAGATTGAGGAGCTGCAAGTTAATGTGGTCATCCTGCCAAAAGCCTACCAAGAACCCTTCAAATAGTGGTGTAGCCATAGCTTGTAGAATATGAGGGGTGGTTATGAGATCTTTTCCACTAGAATACACAAGCGATAGAGTATTTTGATTCTAGCACAGAGGGTTCATACAATCCAATAAAATAGTGGAAGATATTAAATGATTTAAGTAATTCATCAAAAAATGTCTAAACGTGTAATCCTGATAAAAGGCACTCATCTGCTAAAATTTATTTTTGTAGAAAAATGGCATGTTATACAAAAAGTTTAAACTACAACAAATATTGTACAAAGTAAATTTCCACACTGACATGAGTATCCATGAATAGTACAAGCACGTGCGCATAGTAATATGATATAGGAAACTCAAGGTGCCAGTGTCCCCAAGCGCAGTTAACAACCTCAAGAAGCAAGGGTGAAAATTTCTTACAAGAGACCAACGTACAAAGAATATGATAGTTATATCATTATTCTTTCATCAATGTGAGATGTTAGTTGAAGTTGCTACACCAAGACATGGATGATATAACATTAAGTCTCATCTCCAAGAAGTTTTCAAGGAGAAAGAGAAACAATGATATGAATAAGGTGAAATTTACACCAGCATGTGTAAATTGAAAGATTTATTGTGATATTTAAATAGATACCTTTCTCAAATCATTTTCACCACTTTACTCAAGTCTCATTTTAAGTTACACAATGAAAAGGTATTGAGTAAACTCTCCATTACCTATCTAGGTAAGGTTCCCCAAATTGATATGAAGAAAAGACAATTAAGTTTTAATTATTATGGAAAACTAATTGAAAGAAATTATAGAGAGGTCAAAGTCATTTAATGCCAATGACACATTCGCAACTTCCTTCAACTAATGAGGTATTATCAAAGTTTATTTCATTGCATATTATAAAATAATACAATGGATGTTTAAAAGAAATAAATAGATTTAAAGGAGCATGTTGATGCTTCTACATCAGGCATATTCATCGGTGTGATGATTCATTTTACTACTTGGGTATTTAATGTTATATGTTTTTTACATATGTGTCTTTAAATATGTTAACCATGTATGTATAGAAACGTTATTAGAAGTCAGGTGTATTCTCAATGTGTCTATGAAAGGGTGATGCCAAGTCCATTGGTGAGAAGTACACAACTTCTTAATTTCCAAATGAAAGATTCGTGTTGAACTATAATTGAGTATAATGAAAAACATTAATCTCATGTGTACTTGGACACAGTAAGACATTCTTTCAGGTTCTTGAATGAATGTTGTTTTTGGTAAACTCAATCATTAGTTCTGGGATACATGAATCATAAAGAATTAGTGATGAATATAAATGTTATACTTATACACAGTTGTCACAACATAATTCATTGTCATGTAATACTAAAAATGAACATTGTCAATACACCAAGTATGGTATTATGGCTTGGCACAGCTAAATAATTGTGGTATTATCAACGTCTTTAGTTTGGACAAAAAAGCCATTAGAAATAAAGGAATGTCACATTGTTTTTGGATATAGTTCAACAAGTTAGCATGAACAATCCCAATAATAAGCTACAGGTATATATGATTCATAAGATTCCTTTAAGAAATTAAGGAATAATAAATGAAGTATTTGCATGGTCAGGAGATATGAGTTTCTTTAGGTTGGGACACTGAAGAATATCTTGACCAAGCATTCAGCAATCATGATAATGTAGTGTGGAGAAATTCCTAAATGCACATTACCTTAACGACATCATAACATTGATGTTAATGGGGAAGATTAATGATGAAGTCTTACATATCAACATTTATAAAAAAATGTAGCATGGAGTAATTCCTAAACCAAAATTTTATTCATCAAAGTATTGATGTAAGTAATATCAATGTTGAAACTAGAAGAAACTACAATTATATTTTATTATCTGCTTTGCAATTATCGAAAATATCCCACAACCATATTCCAATTATAATGACAAATGGATATCATACAAGTTGTAGTATGATGTAAACCCATTATGTTATAAGTACATGTGTTTGGATGAAAAGAGTTTGTTTGGACATAAAAAAACATGCGTCAAGACAAAAACATTGTGCATTTAGTGTAATAATCCTAATATTTGTTTAGGATATTACATAAATCCATAAGATAGAAGAGTAGGTAGTCATGAAATGGAGTACACTTTTATATAAGGGTGAACATCTCTATTTGAAATTGTGGGAGATATATTGACTTCTGTTTAGTCATTGCTCAAAATTCACAAGTAGTTGGCATAGGAACTCGTTCCACAAGCGCATGTGGAACAATGTACGTTTCAGAGACACAAACTGCATAGTAAGGATAAAACCATGGTGATGGTTTTTATAATCAATGCAGTCTGTGATCTTTTATTCAAAGTGAATAATATTTCCTACAAGTAAGAATTATATGGAAACTAGCTAAAATTTATAAGACCAACTAAAATTAAATTAATGGATTCCATGTATCAATGTGAAAAGGGGCATATATTTTGAATTCTATGGTGGGTATTCAGGTGGGTTGATGCAAGGATGGTACGAGTGTAGTACCAATAAGGCTCGATTGGTTTGACCAATTCTACATGCCTAAATCCGTTAGAATTTTAATTATCATAGATAATATCTTTGATTGTGTTATTTCACATTAGATGTCATGACCACCAATCATGGATGGTGTCTATACGACGCAACCAGAAAGGGTTCGTCACATCACAGAATGCTAATAAAGGTTTCAAGTTACTGAAACCTAGTTTTGACTTAATGTAAGCAACATGATCATAGAATATACATTTAAAACAAATTTTTACAAAGTGTTTACTAGAGGTTAGTGGGAACGCTATGGTATTACAATAAGAAATATGTTTGGCCACATACGGAAAATAGACATGGATCCCATAGTTAGTTAAGACTAATTAAAATTTATTCTCTAGTGATTGACTTAAAGTAGTAAACAAAGTTCTAGGGAAAAGGAACTACTGAGGTAGAACTATAGGTTGCTTGGTCCTAGTCAATCGTACATATAGTGACATTGTATTAAAAATAAAAGTTAGAATTATTCAAGAGATGAATTATTGCCTATGTCACAGTGCATAATCTCTCCATGTTGACTTGTCCATGGCATGGAATAGATAAACATGTTGAGTTGAAATCCATACGTCGGAGTGATGGATCAATCACGCATGCCATAATATTTACAAGAACCATTTTTTCCAAGGTATATCATACAGTAGGTAAATGTCAGTTATATCTAGGAGCATTGTAAGGGATGTAGTCAGAACTATCTAATTGTACTTCAAAAAGTACAAAAGATATGTACCTAGTAAGTGGAGAAGAAAGGATACTAGTTTCTGTAGATACGAACTAGTCTTCCATAGATCACTGTGACCTAGTATTGCAGTTAAGAAAAAGGAAATGAGTGAGTCAAGTTCATATCATCCATTGGTGGCCATACCTACAAGACCAAGTACAGTGCAGCTTCTAAGATATCTAAGAATAAGTTAAATGCAATGATTTGGTCAAGTTCATTTAATCACACCTAGTGAGAAAATTATTTTCATAATGTAGATTATGATATTCTTACTAGCCAAGATGCCAAGATATGACAGTAGACAAAAGTAATATACTCTGGATACTATCTCTTGAGAAGTTTTACTCTAAGAGATGAGGTCTCTATAGTAGAATTGCCCCGCTACATAACCGTGGCGGACCTAGTATCTAAAGCCATAATTGAGAAGAAACATGATAGTCATCATGTGAGTAGCTAAAAAGTTTGGTTAGCAAGTTAGCTCTAGTGTAAGTGGGAGTGTTGAAATAGTGGGTGCCCTAGACCCAACTATTTAGTGATTTTGATTACAATATCATGTATATAGTTGGCTATAAATGATGTCATATTACCATTATATTGTAGACTTTTCTGCATCCACTATTGAAATGGTAATGTCCAAAGATTAATTTTTGTATCGAAAGGTTATAGCATTTCCCAGACTATAATGAGAACCTCTAGATACTATTACAATAATATTAAATATATGTTCTATGGTCTAGATAAATCATACTAACTGGACACAGCAGATGTTTGACTATCAGGTGTTGGGGGCTCATAAGCATTGAGACTCCTTCTCATGAAGTTCACACTTGGTGATCTCTAGTAGTGAGATCATGAGGACTGACACGCCAATAATAACACCACATGTTTCGGGTGTCATTGGATGTTCTTATATATGATCATGTGTAATGGTCTCCTAAATTGAGATCATTACCAATGTATGTCCTTTGATTACGTATTTTAATGCAAGATGAAAACAATGGCGATGAAGTCATGGCGAGGTTGTTTTTGTTGGGTGTATCATTGGTGGCATGGAATTAGTTGAATAGTAAAGAAAGGACTTGTTGCTTCCGAGTTATGGAAGTAATATATCTCAGGCCATGTTGATATGGATGGTTGTACCTTTATAATACCATGTCCATGTCAGTCGAGGGTAAATCCATCCAGTTACATCAACAAATAATAATGAAAGAAAGGGGCAATGACATGATAGTCTCTCTTGCTTTATGAGAGATTACCGACAAAGAGATTATATTACATAGTGCGTGTTCGTAGTTTGATTATCACTGCTGTGACAATAATTATCTCTTCAGGGGCCATGACGGGTTGCTTGATCCCTCTCTTGGTCTGTGAATATTATAAACTACTATCAAGATAATGTCCTAGAGGGTCACCTACAATAGTGTATTCAATAATCTTCTATATTTAGTTGAATAAGAGTTTTGAACATAGTGGGCCCCGCCATAGGGGTCCGGAATTTGTCCAAAGTCAAATGATCACCAATGCAATAAATAAATTCATATTTTTCAATTTTAGAATAATGAGTATTGAATTTATTTATTAAATTTATTTATGAGTTTTATGTAAATACATGAAAAATATTTATTGAAAAATATTATATTATTTAAGGTTCAATTAATATTTATGGGAGTGACAAGTCGAGTTAATGACTTTATTATTGTGATGTAATATATTTTAATATATTTCAGGTAAGTGATATTAATATTTATGACTCGGTTTATAGTCATAAAATGTCTTTGATAGTGCGTTAAGTATTCGGGGGACGGGTTGGAATTTCTGAGTAATTAAATAACCACTATAAATATTAGATGAGAGGAGATTTATATTTATTATTCATGGAATTTGTCTCTCTTCTCCCCTCCACCAAGTTCTAGAGAGAGTGTCTCTAGATCCAAGGACTTCAGATCGAGCAATCTCTTAGGCATCACTAGTGTAGCGATGCAGTGATCTTCAGAGTGTCAAAGATGTCGTCGCAATTCCGCGCTAGCACCCAGATTATGACGAACGGTTCTCCTGTAGATTCCTTAAAGCATGTGTGGATGATATAGAAGAATTCGACTTCATATTCTTCGAGCAGTGATCGCCAATGATGAGCAGACATCATGCACGACTTCTAATTTACACTAGGTATTTAACGTTTTAATTTTGTGCTCAAAACCCATCACGTGAGATCCTCGGCTTTGACTAGGATACTCTTTACAGACGTCAACAAGTTTACGTTGACCATCGGTGGAAATTTTTTAAAAAACCCACCAGTTTGGGGCTTCCGTTGCACGCTCGGTTCCAATAGAAAAATATTTTATGTAGTGTCTATAATACCTAGTTATCCCCAAGAAACTCCCCATATCAAAGTTTTTCTTGGTATTATTTGAGGAAACTACACCTCAAATTTTATTTGGGTATACTAATACCCTTGAATATTAGATTATTTGACTTAGAAAGTGTATTTTTTTGATATATAACATGTATTTTCTAATCATTGAATACAATTGATGGTCTCTTAGTGTAATCTAAATGGTATCACTATGTTTGGAATGGTTATGTACCAAATGAGAATACACTATGATATCATCCATAATGGATAAAATGAGTGAATACAAATATTGGTGAAAAATTGATTCATCATATCTATTAGAATATAAGTTTCATTTGTGATACTAAATGGCATCACTAGATACTCATAGAGACCATACCATATCCTTAAAAATGTATAAGGTATGTATGAAGACATTAAATGAACCATATTATAGCCCAAACTCAAATAAATCTTTGAAAATCCTCTATCTCCTTGAAGATGATCGAAGATGTCATCTATTTGAGGCATTGGAGACTAGTTCATAATCATAAACTTTTTTATCTATCGATAATATACACAAAAAATGAGTTTATTAAGTGCCTTCTTGGAAAAAGGACTAGTAAACCCCATTGAGAGGTCTTGGGGAATATATAGAATTTATCATCTCGATAATCTATCTTTTTTTCTCTCTAGAAGCTCTTTATTTTTTGACTTGTAAAAAATAATGGACCTTGGTGCCACTCCTGGAACTATCTCAGTACATAATTATACCTCTCTCACTAGAGGTGGCCAAAAAATATCTTCAGGGAAGACATCCCTAAAATAGTCCCTTGTAAGAGATAGAATAGTGATCATAACCACTTATCATCCATGAAATGACCAGAAACCAAAGATTTCACTCTTCCCTACCTCTAATTATCTTGTCTTAATCACATAGTGTGGATATATCATTACCCCTTATGCACATTCCTACAACCATCTTGTGATGTAAACAACAACCCAAGATGATTGTAGTTAATATGGGCACAATAGGGAACCAACCAGTTCATCTAGATAATTATATAGAACCCTTTCATTTAAAGTATGAAGATATTTCATACAAGGATACATTCACCTATCTTAATGTTAAAATCCTTACATTAGTGAACACTCTATGATTAGATACCTTATAGTGTATTAGGCATCATAATGAAATAGTCAAATTCTATTTCATGGTGTATATTTTCAATAATGATCATTGATATAAAGGAATGTGACATGCCTTTTTCAAATAAATAAGACACTATAGTAGATGATATAAGAATAGTACCTTGAACAATAGATTATTTTGTGATCTGATCCTTCATCATAGGCTTCCCTACACGTAACTGGCTCATACCATTGCCCTAAGTAACTACCAAACATCCCTGAGAAATCTGGCTCTACTGGCACTAAGAATCCTAAGTTTGACTACCTCTAAATCGACCACCACCTTAGCCTAGGTAGCCATTGATATGTAATATAACTAACTAGAATGATACTAATTTACATGTTCTAGAAGAAGAGGTTGGTGTAGATCCCCACTCTCTTAGCACTGATGGATAATTCCTACAAAATCACTAGATGTTCCCCATACATTCACAATCCTTACATTCCACTTAATATCATATACAATGAGTATTTTATATTCCCTCATTTCCCACACTGATGACACATGAGTAAACTGTCAGTATGGAATTATTTATTTCTAATAAACCAAAAACAAACCATGTAATGGTGCATTCTCTGATTAGGAGAAATGCTATAAATTCTATGTGGTGAACCACCCTAGTTCCCACCATTGTATTCCATCAAATTCTTCTATATAATATGTTCCTAGTTAACTATTCCATAGTCTGGAATGGTCAAGAAAAAACTCACTTAGATTGCATCATATGTAAAAAAATTCTTCCAGGAATAGAAAATCAGTTCCATTATCTAAATTTACATGTGGTTCCACAGGTGGAACTATAGGAATAATCACTGATGGATCATGGCCCACCACCTCATGGGCATGTTTATCACCACCATATTGGAATAGAACTCAAGGATGTCATTGTGGCATGATTCTACAAATCCAAACACACGCCTTAGATAATACAATAACATTATTAAGATTATAGATAGATATTTTGTACATGCTCAATCCTTCATATAGAAAATATCACACTTGTCACGACCCGCCTTCACCAAAAGGAGGGAAGGGTCAGCAGATTGCCAGGAACTTCCTTCATTAAGTTGTCGGAGAGATAATGACCCCTGAGTCCTGCCTCCAGTAGGCCCCGGGGTGGCGACTAGCACCAAGGGTATGAGTTTTCACAAATATGGGAGGCATTACCCTTTTTTTATTATTTAGGATCGGGAAATAGGATAAGTCAACCACCCAAAAAGGAAAAGAAACAGGTGTAAAGAAATAAACCCAACAAAGACCCCATGCATGTTTAAACAGTTTACAACAAGGTGCAAGTACAAAAGAGGCTCAAAGTACAATACCAAAAGAAAAAAAAGGTACGACAACAGCAACAACTCCAACTGTCCGACTAGTAGGGTCCCGTACAGCCCTGGTAGTCCTCCTGGAAACCTGAAAGTAAACTTAGGGTGAGCATACGAGTACACTCAGTAGGGAAAACCAGGACTCTCGTGAAAAAGTGGGGGAACGTGCTAAAGTCCCGTGAGAAAGGAGCAAACCAAACACCTATTCAAGGTAAAATAACCACCCCAGGCCTCACCAAGGCACGCTCCCCAAATAACACAAGTCAAGTAATATATATAATCAAAGCACATCGATGTTTGGGTACCCCGCGCTACTTTCCCACTGGTTATTGAGACATCCTACGCATCAGACCAATCCCGCCATTCTCACCGCAGTCCCACTGCCACACCCGCCCGCACACACCTGGGCCACAACCACACGCAGTCCCACTGCTGAATACCCGCCCGCACACACCTGGGCCTCAACCGCACGTAGTCCCACTGCTGAAAACCCGCCCGCACACACCTGGGCCTCAACTGTCTCACGTAACCACGCCCGAAGACACCTGGGCTAGAGGATCAACTGTCACGCCCGAAAACACCTGGGCCTCCTCCCGAAGACACTTGGGAAACCACCTGCCGCACACACCTGGTCAACCACAGTACCACCCTGCCCGAAGTTTCTTGGGCTAATAATGGACCTTAGGCCATCATAGCCTGCCCGAAGATACTTGGGCTATCCGGGAAAGGGAGCAGAAAAGGAGCTAATAACCAGCCACTAAGAATAGTGTTGGGGAAAACACCCTTCCCCCATAAATGGGGGTGTTCGGCACTGAGTGCTCAACTTGGGTGGGGTGCGAATAAGAAACACAAAGCTAAAAGTATAGATATAGGTAACAACCACTCACCCAAAGCTTAGGTTTTCCTAGCCAACCTACAGAACATAACACCACTGCGTCTGAGTCACAGTTCACGACCCTTTCCCACAAAAACCATTCGTCCCATTCTTGTTTCACGTTCAGTCAAAATGTTCAATTAATTTTAAGCACTACTGGGCAACTACCATAATCATAACCAATGAAAGCATCAAAAGCGAGGATCAACCAAAATACTCACACCCGGTTCTGTCAACAGAGGATCTCTCCCCAATTTGTGATATCAAAGAGTACCCACCCGGTCTCAAACTCACAACCACCGAAACCATACCAACAGGGAATCCCATCCCCAATTTCACACAACCACCGGGTAATTTCAAATTTAAAAGACTTAACACACTCCATGATTTCAAACCTATGTGTTCTAACCTAGAGTTAACATAGTAGGGTTTATCCGGGTGCTTCCAACTTATTCAGCCGGGTATACGTGATTAACCAATTTCACAGCAGGAGTTCACAATTTCAGCAACCCATTTAAAACATCGCGAGGGGGGATTCATCAGTGCACATACAACGACCACCAATGGCCTCAATTTTCAGAAAAACATAAACCAGCACAACTAAAAAGGATGATCACAAGATAAATCATAACAACGATCACAACCCCTTCCCCTTATTTCTTTTGAACTTCGTTTATTATATTCATTAAGGTTTGGTTCAACCAATTCCATAGGAACAAAAATAACGCCCACCCCGCATGATACACAAAAGTGAGAGACGAGAGAAATTCCCTACTTGCTGATAGACGACCAACGCTTAGGTCGGGGGGGGGGGAGGCGGAACTTCACGGATAACGACGCGGCATGCCCGATGCACCAGAAGAGCCACGATCGAGGAAGGGAGAAACCACGGCCTAACCCTTAATTTATAAGAGCCGGGGGCGGTTGAGATAAAAACGCTGAACCGCGTAAGACGTGGAAGACATGGGTTGACCACGCGGCTTAACTCATGAGTTGATTCAGTATTTAATTAAAACTTTTGTGCGCGTTTCGGGTCTTTAAGACATTTTTAAACGAGGCAAGATAGGGTTTAAAACCCTATTTGCGAAAAAGGAACTTGGCAAGGCCGGGTGACGTCGGCCGGTTCCACCGATCGGTCACACCGATCGGTCGCAGCGATCGGTCTCTCCGATCGGTCGCACCGATCGGTCTCACCGATCGTTCGCACCGATCGGTCTCGCCGATCGGTCGCACAGATCGGCACCCCTTAAGGATCCGGATTTTGGAAAAGGATGGGACCAAGGGGGTCTGGGTCATCACATCACATACCTCTTAAACGATTCTCTTCCTCGAGAATCACAACAAACCAGAAGGAAGAGAGGGTCCGAACAACCATCTTCGAAAGATACCTCTTAGGAGTGGACCCCTGCTAATTAAAAACACTCCCCTATCAAGAACCAAGAAACATACCACGCCAAACTGCCCAGTCATGTGGGTTTGGGGAGTTCCCCTCCCCCATGTCAAGATATTATCTGCTTTGGGCGGCACTGACTCGCCCGCACGGGTTTAATCGCATCCACCTTAATGCGTCTTAATTATGGGTCGGGTTCCCTCTTCCCTTTAACTGGGGCTTTTCACACATAACAGAGGAAATAAACTAGTAAATTTCATAGCCAAAAGTCAAACGTTCTACAATAGGTACAAAAGGGACAAAGCTCAAAACAACCCGGGGTATTGGGCACGCATCTGTGCTTCCCTCTCCCACGTACTCTCTTCGAGCCCGCCATGTCTCCACAACACACGAACCAAGGGAATGGCTCACCCACGAAGCACCTTCTCCATGCGATCCTCGATCATCACTGGTTTTTCCACAAAGGTTACGTCGTCCTCGATGTCCAGTTCACCCCAATCAAGGACGTGTAAATCATCGTGCAGATAACGACGGAGCTGGGATACATGAAAGACATCATGTATCCTTAGCAGCGGCGGAGGTAACGCTAGCTGATAAGCCACGTCGCCGACCCGCCGCAACACTTCGAAGGGTCCGACGAGTTTGGGGGAAAGCTTACCCCCTTTTCCTAACCTCTGTTGCCCACGCCGCGGGGAGACCTTCAAGAACACGTGGTCCCCAACCTCAAACTCCAAGGGCCTTCTCCTGGTATCAGCATACGACTTCTTTTGGTCATGGGCCGCATTCATCCTTTCCCGTATGAGCTGAATCTTCAATGTTGTGTTCTGCACCACCTCCGGGCCAAGGATGTCTGCCTCTCCTACTTCGGCCCAACACACAGGCGAACGGCATGGCCTCCCGTACAAAGCCTCAAACGGGGCCATACTGATGGTAGAGTGGTAGCTATTATTGTAGGAAAACTTTACTAGAGGAAAGTATCGCACCCATGACTCCCCTGAGTCCAGAACACATGCCCGTAGAATATCCTCCAAGGTCTGGATGGTGCGCTCCGTTTGTCCATCTGTCTGGGGATGGAAAGCAGTGCTAAGGCATAACTGGGTGCCAAACGCATGCTGCAATCCTCTCCAGATTCGCGAGGTAAATCGTGCATCCCTATCTGAGACTATAGACCTCGGAACTCCTTGCAACAACACCACCTCATTCACGTACTTTCGTGCCAAAGCATCCACAGCACTTGACTCCCTGATTGCCAGAAAGTGAGCCGATTTTGTCAACCTGTCCACCACCACCCAGATGGCGTCGCACCCTCCTTGGACCTTGGGTAGTCCCGTGACGAAATCCATCGATATGTCGTCCCACTTCCACTCGGGAATAGCTAAAGGTTGCAGTAGGCCGCCTGGAACTCGGTGTTCAACCTTCACTTGCTGACATACTAAGCATTTACCCACAAATTCTGCCACTGCTCGCTTAACTCCGGGCCACCAGAACTGCCTTTTCAGCCCCTGATACATCTTGGTAACTTCTGGGTGCACCGCTAGGGGTGAGTTGTGGAACTCACTGAGAACCTTTCCACGCATCACTCTTGGAACAAACAAACTTTTCTGGAAAAGCATCCGGTGCGGACCATCCTCTGTCCATTCTCTTGGAGCATCGCCCTGGTCAACCCGATCACGCATCACTTCGCACTCGGGGTCTCCCCACTGAGACTCCTCCACTTGTCGAAACAGAGATGACTGCACTATCATCTGATATAGGCAGCCTCTGCCACCATCCATCTTCGCATCCAGGTGTAAGGCAGCCAACTCCTCCATTGACTTCTAGGCGTTTGCCGACTCTCGGACTGCATCCTTCTGCGTCCTCCTGCTCAAGGCATCGGCCACCACATTGCCCCTACCCTCAGTATAAGAGATTTCAAAGTCGTAGTCATGGAGGAACTCCACCCATCTCCGTTGTCCCAAGTTCATGTCCCACTGGGAGAAGATATACTTTAAGATTTTGTGATCTGTGAAGACCACAAAGTATTCCCCGATGAGGTATTGCCGCCATAACTTTAGCGCAGAAACGACCGCTGCAAGCTCCAGGTCATGGGTGGCGCAGTTACGCTCATGGGGGCGTAGCTGCCTGGACCCGTAAGAGATCACCCCTTGTTGCTGCATCAACACGCATCCCAGGCCCTGTCCTGAAGCATCACAAAATACCTCATAGGACATCCCTTCTTCTGGTAATCTCATCACTGGGGCACTAACCAGCTTTTCTTTTAGGTAGATGAAGGATGACTCGCACTACTCGCTCCACACGAAAACCTAGTCTTTCTTGGTCAAAGCCATCAATGGGGCTGCTACTCGGGAGAAGTTGGGTACGAATCTCCGATAGTAAACTACCAGTCCGAGGAAACTCCGGACTTCTGCCACATTCTTGGGTGCTGCCCAAGAAAAAACTGGCTCTACCTTTGATGGGTCGACTGCTACCCCCTGCTCAGACACTACGTGCCCGAGGAAGTGCACTTCTCGTGTCCAGAACTTGCACTTTGACAACTTCCCGTAGAGCTGGTGTTGTCGGAGGACTTCCAAAACTGTCCTCAGGTGCTCTTCATGGTCCTTTTCTGACCTTGAATAGATCATGATATCATCGATGAATACCACCACAAACCGATCCAGGTACTCTCGGAAGATGGAGTTCATAAGCCCCATGAACACGGCCGGGGCGTTCGTAACACCAAAGGGCATGACCATGAACTCGAAGTGCCCATACCTGCACCTGAACGCCGTCATCGGGACGTCTCTATCCTTCACCCTCAGCTGGTGGTACCCGGACCGCAGGTCAATCTTCGAGAACCATCCTGCCCCCTTCAGCTGGTCAAAAAGATCATCTATCCTCAGAAGAGGGTAGCGATTCTTGATTTTTACCTGATTCAGCCTCCTGTAGTCGATGCACAACCTGAGGCCACCATCCTCCTTCCTTACGAACAAGACTGGAGCGCCCCATGGTGACGCACTCGGATGGACATAACCCCTCTTCATCAGATCGTCAATCTGTATCCGCAACTCTCATAGCTCCGAAGGTGCCATCCGATAAGGAGCCATCGAGATCGGACGAGCGTCGGGTTGTAGGTATATCCCGAACTCAATATCGCGTCGAGGGGGTAGAGTCGTCACCTCCTCGGGAAAGATGTCCATAAAATCGCGGACGATCTCTGGCACTTCCACCATCTTAGCATCTACTGATTCCACTGTCAGCTCGGTCAACTAGGAGAGGAGAGGTTCCTCCCTCCTGTTTCCCTTCGGACTGCTCCGCTCGCCGGTGAAGGTAACGCGCTGGCCGTCCAAACCTGAGAACACCACCCTCCTTCGGTAACAGTCAATGACGGCGCATACAGAAAATAGCCAGTCGATGCCTAGGATGACATCGTACGGCTGAATCTGTAGCAGAAGGAGATCCCTAACCGACTGATGTGGCCCTAACATCAGTCTACATCCCCGACAAACGAACAGCAAGTCGGTCTGACCTCCAACCGGTGTGCTCAACACCAGGGGCACTGGAAGTCTCTTGGCATCTAGACCCAAGGCACGGGCTAGACTGGGTGAAACAAAGGAGTGCGAATCTCCGGTATCGAACAAAGCATAAGAAAGAGTGCTAAACACATTGATCGTACCTCGAACAACCTCTGGCCCTATTGGAACTGTTGCCTCTGCGGCGTGTAACTGTCCACGCCCAGCTCCCCTGCCCCTCGGCTGTCGGCCACCTCCCCGACCACGCCCTGGTCGAGGTCCCTGGGGAGCGTCCTGAGGTCGGCCTCCTCCTCTTATGTCTGCCTGCGGAGGAGCGGGAGCTCGCTGTACCTGCTGCTGCTGGAAGGGTCTAGCAGGAAACTGCTGCTGCGGCGGATGCTGGGGATGGCTGCCACTGCTGTACTGCACCCGATCAGGGCACTGACTCCGGAGATGTCCAGGGCTCCCGCAGATGAAGCACCGTGGTCCCGAGCCTGAAGGGAAAGAACGTGGGCCAGGGGATCGAAACTGAAATTGTTGCGGTCTGCTCCCCGTGGGTCGGAACCTGGAGGGTCCCGATGCTGGAGGCCTGGTGCTGACGGCTTTCCCCTTCGATGGTCCTAGCTGGATCCCTTCTCGTGACACTCTTCCGAGAGCATGCATCCTTTCCACCACTTCAGCCTTCTTCTGGACCTCTAAGTATGTCGGACGGGTAAAGGGGGTAACAACATACTGGAGGGAGGGTCGGAGCGCCTCCTCCAAACGTCTTTCCCGAGACTCCTCATCGGGAAAGAGGTCCGGAGCAAAACGTAGGAGGTCCTTGAACTTGATTCCAAGTTCCCTCATAGACATGCTCCCCTGCTGGAGGGAGAGTAGCTCCTGCCTCTTCTCCGCCTTCATTGTCGAGGAGAGGAACTCCGCCCGGAACTCCTTCTCGAAATCCGCCCAAGCAACCTCAGACTCTTTTCTATTCCCCAGGTGAAGCATCCACCACTGACGTGCCGCTCCTCGCATCTGGCTAACAGCCAGAGGAACGCAGTACTCAGTCGGGGCCCGAATCAGGCCGAAGGCTATAACTAGCTCCTCTAGCCAGCCTTCCGTCTTCATATCGGAGGTGCTGCCCTCATACTTCTCGAGGGCCTGTCGCTGGAAGTCCCGAAGAGTCTTTTTCCACCGGTCGCCATCTTCCTCTCGATCAGCTCTCTGCCGATCGGCTAAAGTAGTCTCCGGGGCCTCGATCTCTTGTACCACACGTGGTCGCCTCCCAAGTGCCATAGCTACAAGGTAAACAAGGAATGTCTAAGCCCAAGTAGTGCATAAAAAGAGAAAACTTCTAAAAATTTTAAATTTATTCTTAATTCCCAGAATATCGCAGAAACATAAGAACACAAGTCATTTATGATGCATGTACCTTTCCTAGGGTCTCTACCCTGCAATCAGTGTGGTCTCACATGGTTGTTCGGTAGGCCCAGAGTCCTTGCATTGGATCACCGGGGGCCCTAAAATCCCGTGTCCTAGCCGGTCTTCCCTGGCCTAATTCACGCACCAAGGTCACCCAACGTTGTTGCCTTACCATCCCATGCAATCCTAACTATGCCTAACTCCAGACTCCATCCTACCTCTCAAACCTCCTCTGATACCATTCTATCACGACCCGCCTTCACCAAAAGGAGGGAAGGGTCAGCAGATTGTCAGGCCCTTCCTTCTTTAAGTTGTAGGAGAGATAATGACCCCCGAGTCCCGCCTCCAGTAGGCCCCGGGGTGGCGACTAGCACCAAGGGTATGAGTTTTCACAAATATGGGAGGTATTACCCTTTTTTATTATTTAGGATCGGGAAATAGGATAAGTAAACCACCCAAAAAGGAAAAGAAACAAGTGTAAAGAAATAAACCCAACAAATCCCCCATGCATGTTTAAACAGTTTACAACTAGGTGCAAGTACAAAAGAGGATCAAAGTACAATACCAAAAGAAAACAAAGGTACGACAACAGCAACAACTCCAACTGTCCGACTAGTAGGGTCCCGCACAGCCCTGGTAGCCCTCCTGGAAACCTGAAAGTAAACGTAGGGTGAGCATACATGTACACTCATTAGGGAAAACCAAGACTCTTGTGCACAAGTGGGGGAACGTGCTAAAGTCCCATGAGAAAGGAGCAAAACAAACGCCTATTCAAGGTAAACTAACCACCCCAGGCCTCACCAAGGCACGCTCCCCAAATAACGCAAGTCAAGTAATATATATAATCAAAGCACATCGATGTTTGGGTACCCCGCACCACTTTCCCACTGGTTATTGAGACATCCTACACATCGGACCAATCCTGCCATTCTCACCGCAGTCCCACTGCCACACCCGCGCGCACACACCTGGGCCACAACCACACGCAGTCCCACTGCTGAAAACCGGCCCGCACACACCTGGGCCTCAACCGCACGCAGTCCCACTGCTGAAAACCCGCCCGCACACACCTGGGCCTCAACTGTCTCACGTAACCACACTCGAAGACACCTGGGATAGAGGATCAACTGTCACGCCCGAAAACACCTGGGCCTCATCCCGAAGACACTTGGGAAACCACCTGCCGCACACACCTGGTCAACCACAGTACCACCCTGCCCGAAGGTTCATGGGCTAATAATGGATCTCAGGCCATCATAGCCTGCCCGAAGATACTTGGGCTATCCGGGAAAGGGAGCAGAAAAGGAGCTAATAACCAGCCACTAAGAATAGTGTTGGGAAACACACCCTTCCCCCATAAATGGGGGTGTTTGGCACTGAGTGCTCAACTTGGGTGGGGCGCGAATAAGAAACACAAAGCTACAAGTATAGATATAGGTAACAACCACTCACCCAAAGCTTAGGTTTTCCTAGCCAACCTACAGAACATAACACCACTGCGTCCGAGTCACAGTTCACGACCCTTGCCCACAAAAACCATTCGTCCCTTTCTTGTTTCACGTTCAGTCAAAATGTTCAATTAATTTTAAGCACTACTGGGCAACTACCATAAGCATAACCAAGGAAAGAATCAAAAGCGAGGATCAACCAAAATACTCACACCCGGTTCTGTCAACAGAGGATCTCTCCCCAATTTGTGATATCAACGAGTACCCACCCGGTCTCAAACTCACAACCACCGAAACCATACCAACAGGGAATCCCATCCCCAATTTCACACAACCACCGGGTAATTTCAGATTTAAAAGACTTAACACACTCCATGATTTCAAACATGTGTGTTCTAACCTATAGTTAACATAGTAGGGTTTATCCGGGTGCTTCCAACTTATTCAGCCGGGTATACGTGATTAACCAATTTCACAGCAGGAGTTCACAATTTCAGCAACCCATTTAAAACATCACGAGGGGGGATTCATCAGTGCACATACAACGACCACCAACGGCCTCATTTTTCAGAAAAACATAAACCAGCACAACTAAAAAGGATGATCACAAGATAAAGCATAACAATGATCACAACCCCTTCCCCTTCTTTCTTTAGAACTTCGTTTATTATCTTCATTAAGGTTTGGTTCAACCAATTCCATAGGAACAAAAATAACGCCCACCCCGCATGATACACAAAAGTGAGAGACGAGAGAAATTCCCTACTTGCTGATAGACGACCAACGCTTAGGTCAGGGGGGGGAGGCGGAACTTCACGGATAACGACGCGGCGCACCCGATGCACCAGAAGAGCCACGATCGAGGAAGGGAGAAACCACGGCCTAACCCTTAATTTATAAGAGCCGGGGGGCGGTTGAGATAAAAATGCTGAACTGCGTAAAACGTGGAAGTCATGGGTTGACCACGCGGCTTAACTCATGAGTTGATTCAGTATTTAATTAAAACTTTTGTGCACGTTTCGGGTCTTTAAGACATTTTTAAACGAGGCAGAATAGGGTTTAAAACCCTATTTGCGAAAAAGGAACTTGGCAAGGCCGGGTGACGTCGGCCGGTTCCGCAGATCGGTCACACCGATCGGTCGCACCGATCGGTCTCGCCGATCGGTCTTGCCGATCGGTCGCACCGATCGGCACCCCTTAAGGATCCGGATTTTGGCAAAGGAAGGGACGAAGGGGGTTCTGGGTCATCACAACACTTCTCTACCTGATCCAATTGTTTGGTATAAGAAATGAAGGAATGACCATATTAGTGAAAAAGAATATAATACACTCACAATTACCCACTAATAATAAGTTTGGGTTTGATTCATGATCTCATATCATGGTAGGGGTTCCATTAAATTGTGTTTCAATTGCAATGTATATAGAAAAAACCCCTTTACTTTACAATTAGAATCCCATTTAGCGGTATTTGTTTCACTTTTAATGATTCAATTTTATCTATGTCCATAATATATGTTTTCATATATATATATTTATATATATATATATTATGATCCATGAACTATTGGTCTAGAACCCAAAATGTTGTATAATTGGATAATTATTGTTTCATCACCAATCAATGTGGGAAAAACCCGTTTACATTGATGTATTCACATTAACTAATCCAATATTACTTTTCCAAAAATAAATTTCAGCACATTTCAATATATAACAATCAATAACTAACAATATGTTGTTTTAAAATGAATATTGAAAGTAGACATGAGATTGAAAAATGGATGGAATATTAGTCCTAACATACCTATAATGATTCATGTAATGAACACCATCATTTCATCAGGCCATAGTAAAATAAATCTAATTTCACTAAAGTTAATATTAATAATATCACAATTCATGTGCATCACCCAATGTTGATGTCCTATCAACATTAATAGGAAAAATATAGAAATGCCATTATGATTTTTCCAATACATAGGTTAACTACTCCCAGGAA
This sequence comes from Viscum album, assembly GCA_963277665.1. Taxonomy (NCBI): domain Eukaryota; kingdom Viridiplantae; phylum Streptophyta; class Magnoliopsida; order Santalales; family Viscaceae; genus Viscum; species Viscum album. The sequence continues at coordinate 1,332,446,596 of OY728156.1, forward strand.
CATCGCATTACCAAACTCCAAAACATCCTGAAGTCTTTCTACATGCCAACAATACTAAGTAAATAAATGAAAAAACTTTTGATACCATTTTTTAACATCTCGACCCATGATCCACATAACATTTGCTCTGAGACGATGGGTTACATGGACTCAAGCACGCCTCCTCGTATGCCAGAGGGTACTGACTAGTAGCGAGGGTCTAAGGTGGTATAATGTAAAGAAATTACCCTCATATCAAAGTACCATAATAGATCAAACTAACAAACATGAAATAGTAGGATCGTATTAATAATGAACAACATAATAGAAACATACACAGTTGCTACAGGACTACTAACCCACCGTAGTAGATGCATAAAAAGAAGAAATAGTAATAAACCAACTAAAATTGAAATAAAAACCCCAAAGTTTGATTCATACACAAAATTTTATCATAGAACACTAATATATAAAAATATGGAACTGGGGATACATGATACATCCATATACAACATTATATAAAAATTACTAAAAGTAAAAAAACACTGATCCACTAGAATCTTGAAAATAATCTTGGTTCTCTTCTCCCATGTTCCTTGCTATAAGTAAAAAGGCATCAAAAATATTTATTAGGGATCATTATCTTATCCATGACTATATATAATTAATCTACTTAGGTACCAAAGGGAGGCTACATAGGGTGTGAGATAAATCCCAATAGGATCCCACAAATTGTGTCTAAAAATAATCCATCCTATTTACATTGAAACCAACGTGTGAAACTATATTAATAATAAATAATTATTAATAGATAAGTAAAAACCAACTCTAGTTCCTACAGGACACCTTCCTAGCTCTATCTTTTTTGACATAGGCCATTGTAATAGTCTGATAAAAAAACCATACATATATATTGTAAATATATATAGTCTAGTTATATATAGTATACATCTATATGCTCTAGGTATGCTAGGAAATCAGTAGAAATATGCATGGATACTAGTTTCTAGATAGATCAATGATATAACTCGAGCATCCAAAACTAGTTTGATGATATATGGCTTAAAAAATAGTATGTTCCCTAAATTTCATAATGAATCCAGGATGTAATGTTATACACTTGAGATAGGTGGGGTGAGTTGTCCTAACCCACACTCGATTCGGTGGAAAGTGGAACATCATGCTCATTGCCGAGATAGAAGTATAATGGTGAGAGACATCATGATCAAAAAGTCCCTTAAGAATCCACCACATCGAAAAATTGGTTCATAATCATAATAATTGTAATAACTAAGGGATCACCTCATAAATGTTATGGTCATCAATCCAAAACATATGAATGGGTTTATGGTTCATATAATCAATATAATAGATTATTCATAACCTGTAGAGGCCTTGAAACCCAATTTCATTAATTATAAAATTATCTATTTAATTAATCAAGGAATGAAAACGTATAAACTAGGAATCCAATAATGTAAAAGGTGGTGAAATTAACTAGGGAAGTAAAAACAAAGGGAAAATTAATTTCAAACCCAAGACAAACAAATAAAAGGTGATTGGTCTATTTAAACAATTATATTTAAATAATTATTTCATAAGGAAATTTTTAAAGGGGTGTCTATGATTGACATCATCATCCTCAAAATATTATGTAGGGTATGCACGAGTATTACAACATGAGTATAAATATTTAGAAAGGAAGAAATCATTTTAAGGAAACATGTCGAAATAGATGGTGTGTGGGACAACAAAAAGGATATGAAAACACTTTAACCTTAGGGAAAAATGTATACCACCAACCATATGGCCATAGATGACTCCTCATAAAATATCATCCTCAAATTTTATATAGATCGGATTAAAAATTTGGAATAGACCAACACCCTAAAAATAGGGAAAATGAGCTCGTACTAAAATAGTACAATAGATTATATAAGAAATTATGTAAGGAATCAAGTGGAATATATATCTTATTGATATTGATCTAACAATTCTAATGGAACTTTATTTGGAGTCTGGATGAGAGGGATATCATGAATCTTTGAAGCGGATTGAGGTAGATCTCCTAAGAGAAGGTGAATGTGTTGTTTGTTGTAAATGAGAAGAGAAAGAGGAGGATATAGAATTTAAGATCACTAAGGGAAAAGTGGTAAACTCACCCTTCAAGACAACGAGTGTTGGGTTTGGCCACTTGGTTGGCCAAACCGTGCACCAATAGTGATCAGTACCACTACATAAGGAAGACCCCACATGGGCTAGGTGCACGGTTTTCCTAATCATGTGAAAGTTGTGTAAAGATCATGATCCCAAAACCCTCTAAAACGTGCATGGGAATGCACTTGGTATCACATACTTTTATGAAACCATGTGGCTGATGGATCTCCTCTGAAACACCCCCACATGGTTAGGGGAAACTGTGTTGTCTAGGTGGAATGAAATCTAATAATCGTTCAGTATAGTTTGTTTCCCCAAATTTATGGGTTTTGGGCATCAAACAATCCCTGAAAACCCTCAGGATCTTCATGGCTCCATTATGTAACATTTTACTAGACGCATTAAATAATTAAAATTGAAAAAAAATTATCTGTACCATTGAGAAAATTTGGGTTGTTACAAGGGTGTCCTATGAGGTAACACAATTTCATTTATATATAACATACAAAGAAGATTTAGAGGTAAATATTCATAAATATCAATTAAATTAGATAACTTATTATGAAGATTTACAATGGCCCACATTAAATTATATCCCTTAAATTTCCTAGGTAGCACGATGATGAAATCCCTAGTAATATTACCCCAATTCTACTATGTTATAGTAAAATTATGCATAGCCCCTTTGGGAATTTTTATTTCATCTTTCCATTTTTAGCATACCAATAAGTTTATAGTGTAACAACTAATATGTTACTTTATATTTTCAAAAAAAAGAATGGTCTTAGATATCTTTATACGCCTTAGTGCTACTAGGATGTATAGATACGTTTGATATTTGAACTACATCTAATAGATCTATCTTTACTTCTAGTATTGATGGAATACATAAACTCTTAAAATCCATATAACTTCATCATAACCAATGATAATCTCAGATAATTTCCCATTCCTAACATTTTCAATCAACGTTTTTAGGGAAATGTCATCACATTGAGATTTTATATCCTCCTTAATAAATAAAATAGGGTAATTATATGGAATAATAATTAACTTTAACATTATATTATAATACCCAAGCCCATATTTATCTTATCCTCAAGAATTGGATCATTATCCACCCTAAACATGGATAATATACCATGGTATTTTTTAATCAATGTAGATTTTACCTTGTTTTATATCCTAGGATGATGTTTTAATGTACATTATTAATCCTTGAGTAGATCCCACCATCTCATTTACCTCATATTAGGGTATTTTTATGTAAATAAATAATTTAACGTCTTATGGTCAGAGTTTATGTCACATTTCTATAAATATTGATAATTTGTATATATCATTCATTAAAATATCACTTCCTATAACACTATATCATGATATTGATAATTAATCTCAATGTGGTTCAACTGTCAAGATGCATAATCCATCACCCTGTCATTTTGAATTAGAAAACATCGATGAACTTATCTGATTCACTTCATTAAATAGAAATCCTTCTTTGATAAAGGTAAGAGTAAATACATATGTGTTTGTGAACATCCCATTAATTTCCTCAAACTTATATTCACATTACTTTTTTACATGTGAATTTGAACCCTTATTGCCAACTTGATTAACAAATTATCTAATCAAGCCTTGTTTTCAACAGACATTTTATAATATACTATTGATCCAAGGAAACTACATATTTTAGTTATGTCGGTGGGTCATTGAAATTTCATTAAAACTAAATTATTTAGAATTTTTTATTGATATTACATTTTTGGAAACAATATTTCCATGAATAGAAACTTGTTAAATCCCAAATTCATATTTACAGAATTTCCCACATAATGTTTTTTCCTAAAAACCAAAAAAAATTATTTGAAAATGAGTTTCATGATCTAAAATACTCATAGATTAAATAATAATATAATCAACAAAATCCATCAAAAAATATACATATAATCCATGAATACTATATTCGTCAATTCCATAAATAGTTATGGTGATTTAGTTACCCTAAAGGATTTATTGTAAAATCATAATGACCATAACTCATATGATTAATTGTATTAGGGATATTATCCTCTGTAATATTTGAATTATGATAACAGAAAGGAATATCATACTTCAAGAAGTATATAGATACTTGAAGATGATCAAATTTTATATCAATACAGAATAATGGATACTTATTATTTATAGAAATTCCAATGATTTCACTATAATTAATGCATTACCTCGTTGAATCATCATTATTATTCAAAAAAGAAACATGATCTTCCCCCATAGTGAAATACATGGTTGGATTTAACCATAGTAACAAAAATATTATAGTTTCATCATTAACATAGCTAACTTCACTTGATCCATTCTACATGGTTGCTTAGATAAGGATTATTCATTAGTTATAATATAAATAGAGATCCCCACTTCACAATCCTGAAGAAATGGTAATAATTAATTAGTAAATATATTAATATATTCTTTCAAAATGTGTATATATCATATTATCAAAAAATCCTTAACCTTTGTAGAATTATTTTTTTCTATGTCTTTCATAAGGATGTTATTACTTTGATCTATTGGGGTTGGTTCATGACGTCATTTAGGTAATGAAATATCCAATTGAAAAACAATTAATTACATAATTACCTCATTAATTATAAATTATATCTATTTATAATAAATTCTTTCTTTAAGAGACAATTTCTACCCAAAAATATATCAAAATAAATTGTAGGTATGTTGAGTATAATTGAAACTAGGAATAACCCATGAATTCAAATTTTAACAAAACTATATATCCTTATTGAAATCAAAGTAACACTTAGTTTTATAACTAATAAATCAGTCCTTAATGCATTAGGGGTGATTAAATATTATTTAGAAATGTGTACTAGATAAAACATGTCATAGATCCATAATTAAATAATGATTAGATAAAATTTGTTGTATAATAAAATTACATAATATAAAATTATTTAGATATTTAAATATATCCATTTTTGATAAATATTATCCTTTATTTATTAACCTATTCTAGGGAATATTTCCTTAGTGATTAGGGAATTGATTGGGGTAATGTCCCATTTTAATTTAGTTTAACCAATTTTTATTGATTTCTTCTTGATCTACAATACACTCTTTATCTTTATGAAGTTTCTATTCACATTTAAAACAAACACTCAATAACCTTATTAAATCCGCAATGTGATTTTTTCCACATTTATTTCATATATGGATTTACACCCTTCCCTTATTTAACCTTAGGATATTTTTTTCACTAGGTTATCAATATTATTATTTTACTCTAGTTCCACTTTATAAATGAATAAATTTCAAGACTCCTTCATTATCTTTATATAACTCAGTACTATATTTTAATTTGATTAATATATTTTATAAACTAATAATATTTTAAACAAGGATTTGAAAAACATAAAAAATAATCAATGTTTATTTTTTAGTGTGTATAGACAATCATAAATAATCTTTTCTATCCATTTGAAACTATACTTATACTCAGTCATCATATAATAGTTTTTTCATAAATTTAATAATATAATATCCATGCTAGTATATTATTCCCTAGGAAAATAGTTTCTAAAAAAATCACATTAAATTCATCACAACCCATGTTTTTATATCACATATCTTCATTGAATTTTGAATCATGGATCACTATTAGTCAATATATACCCTTATAAATTCCCTTATGTAGTAAATGTTTTCTTTTATGTACACCCAAATTCTATAAATATAAGTTTTAGATATTAATTCATTTTTATGCTACAATATTTTTTATTGATCCACTAAATTATTGTGGTTATTTATTCATGAAATGGAATAGATGGGTTGATACTTTTTGTGGATAAATTGGTTGGTCCATACAAGAAATTTTATTTTTCATAACTGTATTTCAATTCTCTATTACAATAATAACTTTTTCCTATACAAAATTTAACTCCATTGTCATGATTATCTTGAGAATCCCCACATTAACATTGATTGTTCATTTAGTTTCTATATTATTTAGTAGGCTCTATTATTTCACAGATGGTGTAGCTTAATAATTAATATTATAAATTAAAAATTGTATAAAGTAGAAATTATATAGAATTCTTTACAATTATTTGGTTTCATACACAATCTTCCTCTCAAAACAATTCTATAATAATCACTAGAATTTTGTAGTGATAAAATATATATTTTCTACATTTGATATTTTTAATCTATTCCCTAAGCTTTCCATCAAACCTTGATCGGATACCAACCATAACACCTACAACCCAGGTCTCCTATATTTAATGATTTTTTATGACATCGTAATTCAATTATATGATATTTTATTCCCATGATAAAGGTTTACTTATCCTTATTTGACTATATATATTACAATATATCATTTAATTTTACAATACTTGAGTACAATTCCATATTACTTAATAATATTTGTAGAGTTGATCATATATAGTAATACACATCAATACTAAGGAAAATTGGAAAAAATAAAGGGTGAGATCAAATGCCCAATAATGGAAAGTATAAAATGGAATCCGTAATGTATTAATAATGAAATAATAAAAGTACATAAAAAATAATGACTATAAAAACATTAAAAAATACATGGATAAAAAACAGTTAAATAATCACATGGATTATAGTAAATTTTCACACAATTAAGTAAATAATTTTAGTGAATAATTTCACACATCTTAAACTTTTTCTTGAGAACCTTTACAATGAAATCAAACAAAAAATGGTATGGAATCTCCCATTACCTAGTTATAGTTATCTCGTGAGGCCAAAACTTTTAGTGAGGGGATATATAATTCTAGTCCCAACTCATAAAAAATTACAATGCATTCTATGACATACTAAATGATCATTGGAAATACATGGAATAAAGTAAGATAAATAACAAAATAAAAATTCTTATAATAATTTCTAAACAAGTCCTATCATATATAATATTTCCATATAGAACAAAGGATTATATGACATGAAAATAATTTTCCCCAAATAATTTATTAATATATATATATATATATATCAGTGATTTTCATTAACTTATTTAAAGAAAATATAGGGGTTCAAAATTTTCATGTATGAACCCTTATTATATAAAGATTGTGGGATTAAAATTATTGGGTACTTTTAAAGATTAAGATGATTGAGGTGTTTAGGAAGTTGAATTATATTTTTTGAATGGTATGAGTCCAACGAAATTATATAAATATATCCACAAAACCACACTTCTGAATATCATAAAATGATTACTTACTTTAGTTACATAAATTATAAAATTATAAATAAACCACAAAAAATATTCAAATCCTTCAATATGGTTCATAAAGATCATGTGAATCATCTATGAAAATATCATGGGAGTTTCAAACCATGTTTATAGGGTGTACTATTTAGTTTAAAGTGAGTGACAATAACATAAATAATCAACATATATTTATTAGGGTTATTAACCCTAACTGAATATGAGATTGATCCAGAATCCACCTTTAGTATCTAGATATTTATGTCACTTATAGGAATCCACACACTATTTATAAAACTTTTAGTGTATTTTTCTTATATTTAGATTTTTCCCTTGCAATTTCACTAGTTTTTGATCATTACAATAACATATAAAAGTATTATAATGAAAGGTGATTGTGATTCATGATTGATAATACATTAATAAAGTAATAATAATGTTGAATAATAAAATTCCATATTCAAATGAAAATTAATTGGAGTTTATCACACATATAATGGATTATAACGAATTAGATATGCTTATTAAACCTTGATAACCTCTAATGAAAGGGAGATATGAAAGGTATTTTTATATTTTAAAATTGATAATAGATCAAACTGGTTATAATAAAGTGAATATAAATGTTTGAAATAATATTATATAAATTTTTAAATGTCATTACAACAAATTAAATTCAAATAGGAAATGAAGAGGTTGAAAAAATAACCCTTACTCCTCTTGTGCTTTGTAAACTAGATTCAACCATTAAAACCAACCAAACACTTGAATATTATAGATAGATATATGTTAGATTATATTTTATTGATATATTACGGGGTAAATTTTAATTTTTTTGGGGAAATGAGAAGAGTGTGTGGGAATATATAGGTGTAGTGAGTGGAACTTCATCCAAGAAGGTATTGGATTTTTTTTCAATTGACTTAAGTAATTCACTTGTTGCAGAGTAACCCATTACCTCCCATAGTGTTACATAATAATGGTTATTTTTAAAACTAGTTAACTATCACTACCATGTCCGACTTGGGTCATGATTACATATATATAAAATGTCATATTTGTGATATTTCACTATATTCCACAATTTTTTATGTATTCTACTATTTTTTTGAAAAATTTACCAAATATATTCCCTTAGATAATTTTGAAATCCTGATTCAAAATATATAATCAATTTTTATAAAATTTATCCATTCATTATTTAGATTTTAGGTTTTAAATAAGGACAATTCATTTGATTAAAATGTGTTATTAAAGTAAACACTATTTAATTTATAAATTAATTTATACGTTGATACTTCATTACTCATAAATACATATCCACTTATCGCAACATCATAATTCATATGGGTAAGGTTTGAAATGTTGATGCATTCAATGAGCGGTTTAACCAGCATTTATCTAGAAGTGATTTCCATCAACTTAATCTTTTCCCAAGGATTATTTTTCTCAAATATCAATTGTGGATGTTCTACTTGGGATTGGTCTATGGTGAACCCTAGTGATTCTATATCCTCCGCATGCTTAGAAAAATGAGATTTTCAATATATTTTCGTATTATTAAAGGACATGGTTTCTCCTTTCTGCAATAATTAGATCTTATTATTATCCCTAATATACACTAATTATAATATTAATTTATAATAGCCACATTACCATCTATCTTAATGCCCAAAATTTATAATTATCTTCGTTATTATTGGATAATGATCATAATTTTGAAACATCATAATTCCCAATAGTCATGTAATGGTTATATTTAATTCCTATAAATTCATTAAAACCAACACCCAAAAAAATATGTCATTTTTTTGGTTAATTCAATTTTTAAATTCCATGGATTGAATTATTATTCTTTTTTATTCTTATTTTTATAGATGGTAGGTTTATTAGGGAATATGTTCTAAGAGACAAATAAATTTTACTTCAGTTAATTCTATTAGAATAATACCTATTATTAGTTATGGTTTTCTTATTAAACCTGTACACTTCATGTGTAGGACATATTTTTTATTAAAAACATATTTTTATTTATTACTAAAATTTCTTGGGAATTACATTTTGAGCATGAGAGTGAGGTGCACATTTATTATAGATCTTGAATGGTTCCTTTTTCAAATTTAGAAGGTTAAAAGGGATTAATTAATAGGGCATATCATCAATGTTTTCCTGAGTCACATCTCATTAAAGATATAAATTTTCTATCATTATGACTCATTGGATTACTGACCACTTTTATATCATATTATGTTTAGTTAAACTTGATTTTCTTGTATTTATATTTTTCCGACTATTTTTTTGTTGTTTTATATTCATGTCGTAATTAATTTAGTGTATTTTTTTCATATCACATATTCTCTCCTTACTAACCAATTTCATGTTGAAGTTATTTGGAATATTTTTTCCAGATCCTTAATCATAGTTCGCCATTGAGGATATATTATTATACCAATAGGGAAAACATATCTCCTACTATTATTAATCTCAAACATAAGTATACTTTTCATCCTATGGGGATAATGATGTGTTCCCATTTTATTGTGATGAATAATCCTATTACCCTTAATGTAATCCAGACACATTAATCACATTTCTCATCCTTAAAAAAACCTCTCAATTTTAGAGAGGAATATGTGATTCTGGACTTTAAAAAAACATTTTTATGTTCATTCATCATGTGAATAATTGTTATAATCATATTATTAAGAAACATAGTACATGATTAAAATACTTCCATTTCTTACTCCATAAACATCAAATTATTGGGTTTGTCATATATTTTGTTCAAATTTTTATTGAATATATATTTAACAGTGAATTAAATAAATCTCTATAATAATGATTATAAAATTAATTAAATGGAAAATATATATCTTGATAAATAACCCCAATAATTATAAATTTTTTTACAAAATAATATTTTATACATGACTATAAACTAATGTCTCTTTTGGTATATCATACTGAAATAGTCTCTTGAACCATATATTCCCCATGTATTTATTTTTCATGATATAGTCTCTTAATTTCTTTATACAATTTGATAATAATCCATACAATCATATATTTATAAATATTAGGTATCCATGGAAATAATTATTATTATAAAGATATAAATATAATCCATTTTTGGTTACTATAAATATATATATTCTCTTAATTGGATATAATTTGGAGTCACTTTTCAAGAAGATGTGTCTCTAGTTCAAAAAGAATATCATTTTAGTTTTAAAAAACTATAACATTTTGAAACTAGTTAATAATATCAATATATATCTATGAATCCAATTAGAATAAATTTCTATATATTTGAATTTTTTACATCTCAGTACATAATAAATATATTTTTATACAATTATGATGATATAAAAGTATTCAAAAATGTAAATTTATTGAATCTTTTTACACAAAAATGTTGACCCCTTACATTTTTTTACTATAGATCCATGATACATATTTTACTAAACTTTTTGTAATATTTACTATTCATGTAATTTTGTAGATATTTTAGAATAATATTATATCAATTGTATCTTATATAACTCTTTGATGATTATGTCAACTCTATTCTTATAGTAACCTATATTTTGGGTTTCTTAAATAATTGAAATACAATGCATAAAATTAGGTATAATTACCAAAATTTTAATGTTATCCATAACTTTTATTCTTTATACAATATATCTAAGGGAAAATATTATTAATAGGGTCACCAATAATAGAAATTTTATGTCTTGATCAGTATTAAATTTCGATGGAATCAAATAACTATGTAAAAAAGTTGGGTCTTAAGGTGTATATAAATTCTTTATTTTCATTGAATTAATGTTTATGAATTTTTTCTCAGTCTAAATTTTAGATATTTTGAGATAATAATCGTAGAATATTCTATAATGGATGATGTTATTTTATAGTTTGTGTTTGGTGATTAATCATTTAGTTTATGGGGATTCCTATAATAATTTTCATTCTAGATTAATTTTTATAGATGTGTTTCCATTGGATTTGGGAAATTTTTTTTAATTTCACATAATTGATTAAATCAATATAAATTTTAATTTAATTAAATCCCTCCATATAACAGGATTGATTGGGTGATATCTCCTTCAATTATAAGAAAGATTTTGATATCTTATTTCTATTTTATTTGCAATAGTCAGAATCTTAAAATACACATCATTTATATTATAAGGTTTTGAGGTTGACTGCCACTGACTTCTAATTTTATTATATATTTATAGTTTCATGTATATATGAATAAATTAGGATTAAGAAAGGATTAATAATTTATCCATGATGTAATTTGTTCATTAATAATGATCTGGGTGGCCATACTTATTTATTTATAATTTAATTTAATTTCTATATATGAATTTTCCATAATTATTATGGTTTAAAAATTTATATGATATTAATATGGGGAAAATTATGTTAAAAGAAATGAAAATAATTTTTGATGAATTATTATGTGTTAAGAACATATTTTATTTCTGATTTATAGAAAAAATACTATAAAAAATTTACGTGGTATTATCATTATTAAAAAGAATTTAAGAATTATTTTTTACACAAAAAATTTATTATTTGGAATCGTATCTTTAATATAAAGTGTTTTTTAGAATTTTATAATTTCACATTATTAGTATGTAATCATGTTTTCAATATAATGATAAATATATAAGTGAAAATGTTTTCTTTAAGAATTGATGGAATAATTAATCTCTACATTAAAATTCATTTTTATTTGATGTGAAAACTTGAGAAAATGATCTAGAATTATTATTAATGAGTTAGTGTGGTGTTATAACCTAGTTATGTTCTATAAAATGATGTATTTTTTTAGACCTAATGGTGTTTTTACTACTATTGGGGGTGGCATGAATCACTTGTGATTGAAAAAACACCACTAATTGGGGGTTATTTGTGAATAAAAAAACCAACTCTCACATTCAGTAATTAAAATTCCCATAACTTATTAGTGGGAACTGATCTCAGGGGTGACAATAACATTATGAAAGAATATGAAATAAAATATACACATGAATAGAAGTGTTTTTATTAGTACAAATCACCCTATTATTAGATGGCTAATACCTAGTGTGTAGTGGTTTCAATACTGCTTCCCAAAGTTATAAATTTTTATCAAGGGTACAAGGAAATGTGCTAGATAATTTTCTTGAACTCTGATGATAAGATGAATGATGTGTGATAACATGTTGAATGATCTCCACTTCTCATACATTATTGACCTCTATAATTTATACATGGTTTTCACCAATTCTCTTCCCAAAGCCTACTTAATCCCTCTAGTAATTACATTGGAATAGGCTTCTCCCTATTATCTTCATTAGACATTGCACTTTTATGAGTTACCTTGATAATATATAGATATCACATGTATTAAAGAGTGAGTCTACAATTTTCCACATGATCCTTAGATAAGAAATGTATGGATGGATGAATAACAAAGATATATAGTATCTCAATATATATTTTAACAAACATTTTTAAGTGATTGATAGACTGTTGTGTAGAAAATGTCATTCTCCAAGAACCTCCAATCCCCAAGTATTCTTCATTTGAACTCATTGTCACATAGAGCCCTCTCTATGTAATTACATTCCTCATAACTGTAGAATAAGAAAATTATAAAACCATTTTCACCTAGATGATATTGGAGTAGTTTATCCATTTCACTATGGTTTTCTTCTCTTCACAACCCATTTTGGAAAAAGATAATTTTTCACATAACAAGATCATTTAACACCTCAAAACATCATGGAACTCAAGCATTCGAATGTTTCATTGTAGTGAAATAGGATTTCATCTTAAATCTTCATATATACCATTATGGAATAATAAAATCATCTATAGTACAATTCGTCTCGTATTATATTCATTACTTATTACAATAGAGTGATTACGCAACATAACTTCTTATATATGGTTAACTCATTACTCTATCAAAAACATCAAGATGTAGAAAAAAAGCCTCTAGAATGAAATGAATCATGTGATATTAATCCTTTTTTTTATGTAGGAATAACTTTGGGTTTTTCCCCACTAACATCATGAAAATTATTCGCACTGTGAAATTAACTCAAACTAGTTGTTCCATGATTACCTCCTTCACACCATTATTTTAAATTTATAGTAGAACTTACCTCCTTTCATTTCCATGAATCTCAACATAACACTAAAGTAATTACAACTCTTCCATGAGAATGTTTTTATTTAATACAACATGAAGACATCCCAAACTCATGATTTAATTATTCTTTAGGAACATGTCACAGAAATAATTCAACAAAAATGGCATCCAAACACCTAAATAAGGATAAACTAGTTATTTTAAAATAGGTACATCCCTCAGTTTAAGATCAATGTCATAATAAAAAAATCTCAATAGTGAACAACTTGGATTTTCCAATTATCAATTCAACATCAGGAAGGCTTTACAAACTTCAATCACTCAAATGTATCACCAATATACCCTTATTATATTTAGGAAATATAAAAATATGTAAATTATATATTGTTCAAACATTGGTTCCTATCACATCAACATCCCAATTATTAAAAAGGTTTATTGTTTTCTCTCACCCTCTATGATCATTTGTAAAATAACCTCTTTTATCTCCACTATTCCAAGAATTATTCTTTTATATTCTACCCCTTCACCAAAAAATATGAAGGAACGAAAGAGGGAAAACAACCATGAAATGTTTATAGATTTTTTGGTGTAAAATACACTCCCAATAAAACTATTAACTCTTATAAGGAATCCTTTATAAGATACCTTTTCATGATATCCATGAATTTATACTTGGTTGAACTATATCCTAATGAGAAATCAAAAAAATCATCCTTATCTTTATTGAAGTGATACATGTTTTCAATATTCTTCATCATAAAAGGTTTTTTTTGAATAAGTAACGTTACAATGATGGGAATATCCAATCACTAGTGGGTATGAGATATCAACCCTCATTTAATAAAGTTGTGACTTTATCCATTTCATTTTAGTTATGACTTTTGATTTCTATATATACATATCTTCTGTTGAGATATGTGTGAATAACATATTATTATTATATTTACATGAAAAACATCTTCCTTTTATAAATAAAGGACTTCAATAGTAGACTTATGATCTTCAATATTATCTTCCAATTAAACATCAGAATAAAAGTTAATTATAATCATATAATTTTTCATACCTTAATCCAAAAGAAAGATTTACATTGATGTGAAACATTAATTTATTTTATCCCAAAATATTTGACTTATTTATGTTTCATTAGTGTCCTGAACAATGGGTAACTACAAACACAATGTCTGATCATGTTGTTTTAAAATAGAGTAGTAAACCAATGATCCTTGGTAAATTTATTTCATTCACACTCATTCCTTCTTCATCTAGGTAATACTTTATTTTATGTGTTATATAAGTGAAAATATGTACTTATTCTTTCATACTAAAAATTTTTAGTAACTTTTTAAGAAAATATTTATGTGATATAATGATGAAATATATTTTATTAGTGACCTTCAGTCCCAAAAAATAATTTCATCTCACTATTCATTGAAATATTGGTAAATCACCAAATGTGGGAAGATTTTTTTTCAAATTTTAATTATTTTTTGTTCTAATGTCTTTTCATCAATGTACATAATCAAAATGAGAGAGTTTCTATCATCTTACGTAAAGTATTTGTTTGGAACCAGAGTTCTAGGTTTGATTTTCATAATCTTTAGGCTCTTGTGCAGCATCAAATACCACACTCAAGACACCTTTTTCCCATAAAGAGACTTGTTATTCTTTCAAACCCAAAAACCATAACCATGAAAGATAAACCATTATGATTGTATAATGTATACATCTTTCACTTGTTCACTATTAAAGATAAAAATGCATATCGATTTGGAAAAAATTGTAATTGTAGTGATCTTAAATCAATGGGAATATTACATTTTTTCAAAACCATATAGATAGAGAATAAGGCCGATTATATTTAAAAAAACAATTCTTGAATATTATTAGTAAAAAATAAAAATTTTGTTTTATGATACATCACCTTTCCCATTGATATTATTAAAAAAACCAATTTCATTCAAATCAATTATTTGTCACTGGTATGTGAAAAGCAAATTCAGAAGTTTCATTCATATAAAAATGTTTCAAATCCTTTTTCATTTATAAAATCCACTACATAATTTCTAAGGCCTCATCCACACTCTTTGGTTCAACCTGTGAAGGATAGCTTGTGTTATTGAAGATTATAAAGCTTATTTGGGTTTGTACCACTTTTCCACTATCACAAAGAATATATTTAGGCCCAAAATATCATCCATGAATTTGTAAATTATTAATTTTTCACTTTTGGCATCCCTCTCTATTATAATTAATAAAATCATGTTTTTATGTATGAAAATATCTTCATATATCCTTAATTTTATCATGTTTTCTAGTTCACACCTCAAGGGATTTTTCAATTTCATTATTAATGGAAAGCAATTATTCTAATGGGTTTTGATTCTATAAATAATTCATGTTTAATATTCCAAAAGTATTTCATTGATTCTTCTCATAGCACCAATAGATTCTACTATGTGTATACCCAAGAGATATTCCTACACCTTCTCTCGCATCAAACGTTTCCATATTATTTCTTAAAATATTAATAATGAAAGGTTTAGTGAATACATTCATTTTATTTAAACATGATTTATATCCAAAATTTAACTCAAATGTTGTTTTAACTCAATTTGGTTGTAGTAGGCACCACTTAAGAATGTAAACAACATTTGTAGTGACTTTTTTCCAAAATAATTTTATATTCATTTTTACAAAATCATTATTATTTTAATATCAACCAAGATTCGATTATATCTCTAACTGACTCCATTTTTTGTATATTCTATATATTTATATATTCCGGACTCATCTAATTATTCTCAATGGAGGCCTGAATGTATTTATTCTATAATTTTTATCCATTTTAATATTAAATTATATTCATGAAACATCATACTTGGTTCTTAGAAACTCTCTAAAAATGTTATTATCTTTAAATTGACTATGATTTACTTCACATAAAATATAAAAATTTTAGTTGAGTAAAATCATAAAAAAATTATGAAGTACTTATATTTATTAGTTGAATTCAATCTCATTGGAATACATCTAAGTGTACTAACTCAAGAGGTTTTTGGGGTTCAATTTACCCTAGTTTATGGATCATTAAAAAATTTCTCTTATGAAATTGAAAGAATGTGCTGAGTCATACACATAAAAAAATTGTTACATTTCTCACAAAATCATGTTCAAAATTATTGGTGATATTATTCTACCACAAATAGTCATGTATCCTATTCTGATTATTATATTCCCATTTTATTCTCATGTAAAAATAATTTTGATCATTATAAATTTTGGTTTTTTTTGTTCACAATAACTTCAATATAATATATTAATCCTTAATGATCATTAAAAAATTTTAATTATAAAATTAGATCACCTTATTAACAATATCTCAAATTATAGAAATAATTAATTAATTATGAATAAAATCATTGAAATAGAGAACATAGCTTTATTTTTTTACCGATATTGTTGTATAAAGTGCCTTAAACAATAAGTAACTTATCATTACAAAAATAGAAAACACCTCCATCATAACATTTTATTTCGTCCAAAAATTTATTTTCATATGCCTTGTGTAGAGAGAAACCACTATCAATTATC
The DNA here is from genome assembly GCA_963277665.1 of Viscum album. Taxonomy (NCBI): domain Eukaryota; kingdom Viridiplantae; phylum Streptophyta; class Magnoliopsida; order Santalales; family Viscaceae; genus Viscum; species Viscum album. The sequence goes on from OY728156.1 coordinate 1,332,463,740, forward strand.
CTCATATTATCTTCTTTATTATCCATTTATATTTATCATACCACCATTCATATTCTCTATTGTTATTTATCCTAAAATATTTAAATCCTTTTTTTATTCAGATACTTTAGTATCATATTAAGATAGGTTTTGGTGTTGTTTTTATGAAGATCACTCATTTCATTAGTTTTATCAAGAGAAAAAAAAATAGTTTTACAATTTTAACATGTTATTAATATTTGGTCTTTCCAATAATTTTGTAATTTCAAGTTTACTCCAACTTAAAACAATTACTCTATTTAATTGAGGTGGTGAGATATTATTCCAACACACATATGATTTATTCCAATATCCTCCAAAGAACCAACAAATTCTCTCAAATTTAAATCTATTAAAATAAATATATGATCTTCTAAATATGATCAAATTTTATTTGATATATTCTTCTAATTTTAAATATTCAGATTCTTGGAAGAATTTTTATTTACATTATACTAGAAATTATTTTTTATATTGAAAACTTTATCTTTCTAAGCCTCTTTTACTTTTTAATTCTTTGTACCATCATTGATTTTACCATTGTATCCATCTTTCTTTGTTGAGGAAATCACTTTCTTCTTTCCTTTCACACTAATCCCACTACGAGAATTTTAATCGTAACATTCCAAAAAAATTATTAGAACCATAAGACAATCACATAAATTTATATAATTATTATTAGTGTTCACCACTATTTTGGATCTTTTACTAGCTTCAACCATAAAATTATTAAACTCCAATGATTTCTATTTTCTCTATGAATTTTATGCTTCGATTACATTACCTCAAGATCCTTCACATACTTCTTCTTAATGATTATATTTCTATGGTAATATCTATAATCTAGACTCATGATTCAAAAAAATAATTAAAATATCTAATCTTTAATTTAATATCAATTTATATTTATATAATTACGTTAGATTTTAAATAATAATTGTATTTCCTTAATGAATTATTCTATATTTTAATGGATTTATTCTCTTGTTCTAGTCTCTTATTTTCATTAAAAAACACCATGAGATCTGCTCAAAGTTGAAACACTTTCGGTATCACCTCATTACTACATTCCTCTTCGATGCTCTCTTATTATTCTTCTTCTTTAAAAAATGTATCTTTTTTCTATTTTCATGTGTACATGATAAATATTTTCCCATTACCCTCTATGTATTATTTCTCTCTTTTAATTTCCACATGATAATATTTTCATTGAATTATAGGAAAATAAATTTATTCTTTTTTTAATTGGTTTTTTATTTTCCTTTTCAAAAAATCCTTCATGAAATTTGTTAGTCATATTTCTCTTACAAGATGATCTATTATGTTGATCGTAATTCTCTTGTCCTATTTGAATCAATGGGAAACCTAATAATTTTTTTTTGATATTTCCATAATTAAATTTAAAAAATATAATATTATATATAATTTTAACTTTTCATTAGTGTGTACCTCTGAAAGATAAATTAAAAATTTCATCTTATCCCACAAGATTCGTTTCACAAATAGTTTATTCCCCTGGAGACTAATCTATCTCAAAATTATTTGACACTTCTTCAAAAGTTGTATATTATTTATTTTCTTTTATCCGTTTGGGTTTTCCCACTTCTCATCTCGTAATAAATTATGAAATTTTTTAGTTTGTCAATAGTACACTCATACAAGTATTGATCTTAATGGGAGGAAATATTAGTATCAAATTATTCTAGGAGAGTTCTCATTAGTTTATTTAAGACAGTATAATACTAATTTTTTCTGTATAGTTTCAACTATTTTACACTATATTAATCACTAAAATAATTAATTCATCCACTAATGCATCTTCTCCCATTTTAATATCTTCAAATTGATCCTTGTAGGTTTCAAGGATCAACACTTTCACTTAATTCTCTCCTTCTTAGATATAATGGATTTTTCCCACATTCCATTTTATATATTGCATCCTATAACCTATTTCAATTATTATCTTTGAGTGATGAGAGTAACTCATTTTTCACTCTCCTAATGGTGTTAATATTATCAATGTCTAGAAAATTATAGGATATCCTAGTTCTGAGATGATTATGTCAATTCATGGTTGTTTTAGTAATGTTTAGGAAATTTTATAAAAGATAAAAAATAATAATACCTCTTATTATATAAAAAACATACCATAAAATATTGGACCCCCTTTATTGTTGATAGTATGTAAAGACTCCATTGATCTCAATTTTTAATGACATTGGAAATTATAAAAAAATCATTCGAAATATTACATAGAACCAAATGTCAATATTACTATCAACCATATTGAAAGGAAATTTTCTTTAAATAAATGAAAAATATATCAATGAAATGTGACATTTATTCCACTTGTTATACCTAGGGGAGAGTATTCCACCATTGATAGGGGAGTTGGGTGAATTTGTGGTGATCAAAAAAACCAACTCACATTTTTATACAATTTGATTCTCAAAATAATTTAGTGATAAATGATATTGATATTGATGTTGTGTGAATGAGGGATAAAGAACACACCTGAACATAAGGGTGTGTATAATATTTAATCACACATATTATCTAATGGTTAATCTTGGGTGCACAATTATTGTGATCTTTTTACACAGGGTTTTTATTTTTTATAAATGGTATTAGGAATTTAGAAATTGGATTTTCTTGATCATATAATAAGAGATGAGTGATGAGTATAAATAAGTTGAATTATCTCTATTTTCACATCTCACATTCCTCTATATTTTAGATTTTGGGTGCAGCCTTGTTCTTCTCCAAAAAAACATACTAAATCCCTATTATAATTATCCTAGAATAGGGGACCCTATATTTGTTTTATCAAAAACCCCTATAAGATGAATATCTTATTAATATATAGATATTTCATGAAATAGGGCACGACACACTTAGTTTTTTCAGAACCACCAATCCATACATACTCTTTAGTAAAAAATCATTACAGTGTGGAGCTTTCCATATAGAATTTAATCCCTCAAAATATTATAAATAAAAAATTTTACAATATATATTTCCCTAATATCATTGGTTTTATTTCTCTACTACATTGAGGTCTTGTTCTCTTAACTACAAATTCTCACATGAACCAATTTATTATGGTTCATAATAACTTAACACCCTAAAACGCCAAATAAATTATATCTCCCAAGGTTTCATTATGATGAAATGGCCTTCTCTCTTAACTATACAAGTACAAAATTTTGGTTTAATTAACTATGATATGGTACAACATTAATCATTAAAGATTCATTAATTATTATGTTAAAATAACTGTGTGAAATTACATATCACATAAGGTAAAAATAATGCTTCTATTAGTATAATGAAAACACAATAATATTGGTTTATTTATTATATATAAAAATATATTAATCCTTTTTTATATATTAATAAAACACAATTTCATCCCTCTCGCTTTAGATAAAGTATAAACCACAAGATATTACCTCAGATTAGTTACGATGTGATCAACTCATTTATACCATAATTTTACATCTATATAAAGACCCAACTCTTATCTTTAATAATAATATATAGTCAACATTAATGTGATTCCAACTCACCCATAACCACCTTTCTAGTGAATACAATTTGAAAAAGATCCCAAGTTCCAGAATGATTTATTATATTGAAAAAAAATCATAACATGCCTTCAATTAAAGAGTTATCTAATGATATCACTATAATACAGAATGGTGATTGAAAGATAACTTTATCCCTTGATGTAAGATCAATTCCATATTTACAATGTTCCAATTGAGTTCCAATCAGACCCCTATTTGATAATTAATATTCATTAGGGTTATAAAAGATTAAATATCTTAAAATACTATGCACTAGGTTTTCCAAAAAATTATTTTAAAATAAATATAATGGAGAAATGTAATTAATAAGAATTGATTATTTTTTGATAAAGATAATTTAGAATTAATAGATTAAAAATTTAAATACTATGGGAAATAATCTCATATAAATTTTTGAATTAAGTTATAATGAGGGTGTTTGAGATTTTTGTAATTAGATGAGTATATTTAAAGTAATTTATCTAATTGTGTGAGATAAATAGAGGAATTAATATAGTAATGTTATGTTTAATATAGAACATATTCATGTGATGTTGTGATATAAAACAATTTATTATGTAAATGTTATCATTTTTACTAACTTATAAGGATCCTTGTTTTTTTATGACATGATGTGATCAGAGGAGATCCATGGGTTTCAGAATGACTTTTTTGGTCCTAAATTGATTTATGATATATGTATTTTTTGGGTATGTATTAAGATGACCCTAGAAAAACACATTCAAATATTTTTAAACACATCAATATTTTCATACAAAACATGAATATTTATTACATTCTAAAACACCAGAGATTCAACAATTAATGTCATTGGTAACTATGTATATTTTACACCATAAACTGATAAACCCATTGAACATGAACTATATCATTTATTGTAGACATATTATTGAATTTCAGAATCTTCCTACCACATATGACCACTTAGAGACATGAATTATTGGAAGGGTGTGCTAAATGCCTAGTAAGGAGAAATAAATGGAAACATAAAAAGTATTATCACTTTGAGATACCAAGATAAAATTAAGTATTATATGATATCATAATTTACTATAAACATGATTCATAACATTTTTTCATGATATAATAACAATGTAATTCTATGAGATCATTAATTGATTCATAGAATCTTAATAGAAATATGGGTTGAAGAAACGAATAATAAATATAAATAAATAAATAATAGTAATAAAGAAAATTCATAATAATAAAACATCTTATGTGAAAGATCATTCCACATATATCATAAAATAATGGTTAAATCTATCATCATTTTTCTCAGTCATAATGTATTATATAATAACAACTACATCATTTTTGTTCATAACAATTTCGAAAGATATTTCCACATCATGTCCAAGAATAAAAATCTCTTGAGATATATAATTTACCCAATTCCTTTAATTGATGTATAATCTCAATCCCATCATTAACATTATAAAATGTTCAAATATCATTCATTTCTTATTGAAAATAAGGGGTAATAAGAATACATGAATTCATATTTATAACATGAGAAACATGTTATTAAATAGAAATGAAACACATACGAAACTCGTATATCATTCTAAATCAAACAAATATAAATAATCATTGAAATTATATGTAAGTAAATATATGATAAATAAGATATGTTTTTTAAAAATTGATAAATGATCATATTCATTTAACATTATATAGATGATATATTTCATCGATAAGATAGATAAACACATAAGTTGAATTGGAAGGGTGTCAAAAATATAATTTAAAAATTCCCACCCACAAATTTCATAACATGAGAATGAAGAATAAATTCATATAAATATACCTAGAATATGTTGAAAATATAGTGATAGATATGAATGGGGAATAAATAAAATAATTAATGACGAAAGTGTAGGAAGTAAATAATTCAAACCCAAGAAAGATGAAATCGATAAGGAATCCCCTTATGATCTTTGAAAGGTGTAACATGATTGCCAATCAAGTAGATTAAAATTGGAAGATATATGAGTCACTAAAAAGGGTAAATAAGAAAATTCATATGATAATTTTATTATATAATATATATTATTATTTTTAAATAGGATTAGATAATGAGACATAAATCCAATGAGAAGAACCATGAGGGATTTGCCACACCTAACCTACTATATTACTTAACCATACATCCTATATAACAAAAATGTATTTATAAAAAATGTTTTCAAACAATTATATTACATCCATTTATGTAATTATTAATAATTTTCAACAAAATGGAAATTATTTATTAGATTATTATTGATGATAAAAATATGTGATAATATATTGGTTTGAATTATTCCATTTTGATTTTAATACGGTTATCTAGATCATTATTATTTGTCTATTTGTTACAATATCTTCAAATGAATAAAAATAAAGGAAATTATTATACAGATATGTATATATATAGAGTATATACAAATCACTAACTAGACATGAAGGGAATTATAAACAATGAGTTGAAAATATCCCAATCGACAGTAAATTTTACCAATAATAGAACATGTTAAAAGAGAAAGATATATAAATAATATCAAATATAAATAAGTCAATAATAAATATATAATAGAATAAATATATATATGATATTAATTTACTGTATCTAAAGTCATTCATTAATAAGTAATATAAAATATCTATGAAGTCATTAAAACCTACCATTAACGGGACATATCATTAGAGGGAATTGATATTATACATTAAAAATAGTTTAAAATAACTAAAAATCATAATAAATTTTTTATTGTATATTTACGTATTTATATTTTTTGGTAGGATAAAATGGAAGTTATAATAGGATAATGGAAAGAAAAATAAAATTTAGTGAATAAAAAGAGGAGTTTCTTGTTCTTTGATTATAACTAGTTTCCTATGGGATTAGTAAATTGAAGGATCAGACTATAGTGTCTCAAAAATTCCACCAAGATACCTTTGAGGCTTAAGATGAGGGAAATTGAAAAATATTAGTTAGCGGGATGATTTTAAAGTGATTTTACATGGGTGTGATGTTGAAATTTATTCCTGAATGAGAAGGGTACTTCATGTTAAAATAAGAATAAAATATTATTTTATGAGCAAGACATGAAATAGTAGTCTTACATGATAATATAAATTGTTTTGAATTAAAAAAATATATGTTATTTTATTTATACACCCATCTACCATTGAATATAATGTTTTTTACACTAAAAAGATAGAATAAATATAAAATTAATTTTAAGGAAATAAATTATCTTTATAGAAATTGTATTGTAAATTTTATAATTATAAAATAAATTTATTATTTATCAATTCTTTATTTATCTTATTAAACTTATTTTGGATTTGTAAATTTTTTCTATAATTTAATCTCTATGCATAACATTATTATTATGTTAGAAAACACATCGTATTTCAAGAAAATATATAAAACTAATTTCATCATGTTTAATTTTGGCCAGATCCAATTTCAATCTTCGTGGTGGTGGAATTATAATATGTTTATATACTATTCTTTCATTTTAAATATGAATTAATAGTTATTTTTCTATTTTAATGGACATTTTACAATTCTAAAAACCTATTCACAATTTCAATGGCAAGGTTATTATTCTAATGATCAAGTTACAATTTCAAAATGAGTATTTCTTTTATAATTATTATAAATACATGTTATTTCATTGATTATCAATAATATTTTTCCACCCAAAGTTATTTATTTGAAATTTAAAAAATGTAATTTTTATTTATAATTTTTTTTTCTTTGTGATGTGTTTTTCATGACTATGACATTTCTAATTGTTTAAACCAATTGAATATGATGTTTTATTTTTTTTTTAAATGCTTATGTAATAGGATTTGGTTCATCTTAGTTTAGCTTAAATTTATGGAGGTATCCTAAGATATATTGAATATTTTTTAAATATAGTTGTGAAATATAAATACGAGTTTTGAAAATTCAGGAGTTTCACATCTTTTAAAAAATTAACCAAGGGATTTATACATAATATTTACTCTATAGGATATCTGGGGGCTATTAAGAAATATGAACTATACACTATTAATAAATATTTTAATGTCACTATGTTATGTATCAGTACATAAGATGATGTATATATAATAATCGCTCTGATTATAAAAGTTTTTCATAGAAATAAAATATTTTAAAATCCTTGTGGCTTACTAAGGTACATAATACATATTAATAATACATTACTAGACTCATATTTAGATTTTTGGAAAATTACTCAACATTTTACATATGATATATAACATATGTTATATGATATTTAATATTTTCTATTGATACATAATACATATCAAAGAAGTGAAATTTGGAAAAGTAATGGGTTTTGAAGTGATATATAAGTTACATGTTATAGTTCATACAAAAATATGGATAATTAAAAAAACATATATAGACATATAAGACATTTCAGAGTGACTACTGAAATATAGAAAAGGAATGAATACTCTATGATAAGTAATATATTTATTGGGAAAAAATAATGCATTTAAGGACACTTAATATCCTTATAGGTTATATTTATTATTATATTAGTTGAAATATCAAAAATAAATTAGATCACTGTAAAGTGATACATAATATATTTATTTCTTATATATATCATCATAAAGTTTGGGAAAATGTAAAAATTATATATTTTCAAATATGGTGATGTTGTACATATCCTTGGGGATTTATATATCATTATTAATGTAAAACTAATTATTTGTGCTACTATTTTTAGTGATGAATAATGAAAAAATGAATTTTATATTCCATGTAGAAGAAGTTCATGTTGTGTAGGAGTTATGGATAAAAAATAAGATGAAGCTGGTTTGGGAAATTAACATCTAGCCACTCAGAAAAGGAAAATCTAGAACATAGTATATGATGAAGAGTGTATTAAATGAAATATTCATGAAATGTTGTTATATCAAGAAAATTATACATTTTACTAGAATGAAATTATAGAATAATTCATGTTTTAACAAAAAATTCCATGACACAACCATACAAAAAATAAAAGAATCATATGTGGTGAGAATATCTTTTATACCACCACTATGTTGTGACATGTTATCATTTAGACATGTAATTAATGTTTATATTTTTTGGAGTATAAATAAGATTGATCCATGATAATTATGGATATTCTGTGGTGAATAAATACTATGTATTATATAGATATTTTATTTTATTAGTTTAAATGGGTTTGTAATATCATAAATGATGGATAATTAACAAGTAGAGAATTAAAGTTTTTAAAATTAAAGGTATGAATAATAGTATCTTGATGATAGGATAAGTGTATAAGAAAAATATACATAAGGGTAATAGGTGTTCATTATAGTAACCTTATATTTTAACACATACCATTTTATAAATTTTATCAATAATATCAAATAAACACAAACCAAAGACCAAGAGGCCAAGTTTCATTGGATGACTAGGTACATAAAACATAAATAATAAAATAAAGTAAAATAATCTTTATTTTTATCTTTTTAATGAGATCCAAAATCCATTTGACTTCCTAAAATTTCATAGGATAATCTGGGTATTACATAAATAAAAGTGGTGATCTAAAAATCCCAAAAATTGAATAAACATGAAACGAAGTAAATGATATAACATAAAAGTAATAATATGATATCATAAAATAAAAGGCCCATTGATAATAATACATGAGCATAAAATAAAGAACATGAAATCATAATTTCATTACAACATTAGAATATAGAATCAAAAAAATATAATATATGTATAAGTTAAGGATAACATAAAAGAAAACATCACATGGTGGACAAAGTCCCATCATGGATTAGGTTTACACCCTAATCCCAGACATATATAATCATCAAATAGAAATTTTACGCAATACATTGGTGTGATATCTGGTTCAACCCACCATAAAATTTACATGATTATGTGTTCAACAAATGGAAATTAAATTCAACTCATGAACAAAATAATTCACCATGGAATGAAATTTGATTCATGATATTTCATCATATAAAAATACATGTATATTTCATAAATATTACAAATAAAGGATGAAATCAAATATTTTGGATTTTAATATGTAAATAAATTATCATAGGTCTCAAAATATGTTGTTCATTTAAGAATAGTCATGTGAAATAAATGGTAAACTAGAATGTTTATTCCTATAAAATTAATATATTTAATTAAATCTTGAATGTGAATAAATACATTAAAAGATATTCATGTTATAGGATTAAGGGATTGAAATGTTCTCCTTAATAAGGTTTAATTTTAAAGTAGTAATTATGAAAATAAATTATGAAATCTATAACCTCATTAAAAGAAGGTACAATAAGAAAGGTATTTATTTAATATAAATATATAAATATTTTATAATAATTCAATAATATAAAATAGGGAGGTAAATTTAGTTAGATAAAGAAAGCTAATAACCCAATAAAATAGGGTGGTTCAGAGAGACCCCTACCTTATATATAGAATCATTCCACACATGCTCTGAACATTCTAAACAATCATATAAGATTCATTAATTACTTAAATAAAAACCTTTTACATATATATTTTCTTTAATAAAATTATATTTTGTTTATCTAAAACCATTTAAATGGGATATAATGTTTAATTCCATTGTTTAGAGTGAGTTTGTTTCATGCTTCCAAAGACAGATCACTTATGGATAATTATTAGAGTTCATTTAAATGATATTAAAAATACAAAAGTTAAATAAAATGATATTAATGTCCTTATATAATCTAAAATTATTCCAAATATCCATATTTTTTCTAATATAGGGATGATTCATTTACTATAAAAGTTATTGTTCTATTGTTTTGGTCATTTAAGCGCTCTTATAGACCATCCTAAACTATATTTGTTTTATTTAATTAATGGTTTTTTAATAAATCCACAAAAAATAAAACAAGTTATAATATTATTATTATTATCATATTTATAAAAAATAATATTTCTATAACTATCCTTGAATGAAGTGGAGAAAAAAGATGTACATTGTTCATAGAGGAGTTGATTCCACCATAACATGAACAACATTTACATTTTTATAATGAGGAGAGAATATAATGGAATGGATGATAGATATTAGATTAACATAAAATCATTACATTATATTCATAATACTATAGTCATTAAGTCATGTTGGATGGGGTATGTGAGGATGAGGTATAAGAAAAAATGAATTTAAAAGGGATATGGGAGAATATTAACTCTTAACCATCGTGTCTTGAAATAAACATTAAGTCACATTGGTTTTTCCATTTTGTGAGAACAGAATAATGTGGAAGTGGGTAATATGGTTTTCAATATAATTTTATATAAATCTGGAAAGCTTTAAGGCATTGAAGGTTTGAGGATAAGGTGCAAAATATATACGAGTAGGAGGGGATATTTGGAATACCATAACCATTGATTTCTTATTTTGGATCAATACTACCAATAATGGTGAATATTATGACTAAATAAAGTAAATGGTTCATGTATGTTTGAACTAATGTGTTCTTACCCAATCCTTGACTCATAAATTAAAGTATTTTTCTTAAATGTTAAATATTATATTTTCCCAAATTGAACTATTCAAAAAAAATCAAGTATTTTAGAAAAATACCAAAATTTTAGCATAAATATTTTTAAAAGATTATATTCTAAAACTAAAATGGATATTATGAATGTATTTTTTAAAATATATTAAATTTTCATTTTAATTAGAATCCTTATATATTTTAAAAATAAAAAATTTAATATTATGATAAATGTTATGACTCTTTAAAAAATTATATATAGCCTCATAAAAATATATTATCATTATAATGTATCCTAATTTTTTAAAAAAAATATTTTATGAAAATAAATATTATTTTAAATCATTATATTATTTTTAAAATATTAAATAAAATATATATTTATTTACAAAAATACAAACAATTATTTTATCATTTTTAAAACATTTATTAACATGTGTCCTGATATAAATATTCAATATTATCATTTTATTATATTTGAAAATATTATTTTACTCTCCCATAGGTTATGATACTATAATAATGGTCAGGTTACTATTTATAATAGTAAAATTAATATTCCAATGGTAATGTTTGTATTGGTCATATGGGTTCCACATATTTTATAAATACATTATATTACATTCATTATTTATTCACTTATATTTTCAATCAAGGTTATATATATTTTCAAATTCATGATGAATATTTAATTACTAATATTCTACATCATATAAATAGTATTTCATTTTAGTTTTATTATTCTAGGAGATCCATAAGATCCAAATTTTCATATTTTAGTTATCAAATTTTCAATTTTTCTAATTATAATATATTCAATTATTATGGATATATTTATTCCCAAACTGAAATTTATAATTAATATAATAAAATATTTTTTCTTTATTATGGGGTTTATGCACACTATATAATACTACATTACTAAATATGAAACAATAATATATTCATAAGGGAAATTCAGGAAAAAATTCTGGTCATTATATCCAAGAATGCCAAACAAATTATTAAATAATGTGTTTAGTTGAGATTAAAACTGGAGGATTACTGTGTATGGATATGAGGAATAATGTATTGATTTAATATTTTTATTTATGTATAGTTATTGCACTTGTGGTCATTCTTCAAAGGGGTGTTTCTATTTTTGTTTTAACAAGTAGTTATTTTTTCATATCTTGTTGGTGCCAGTCCTTCATTTGTTTTACCCAAAATCACACCTCACCCCACCACACCTCCCTCACATGTTATGAACCAACTAGAGGATCCCTCTATCTTACCACTCCTCTATTTTTCATCTTCTTATCATAAATAATCCTAACAATTTCTTCACGATTTGAGTATAAATATTCAAGGAATGACTTCCTCCAAAATATATTTCCCCTATCTTCTGGTTTTCTTCTTCCCTTATTGTTTTCAATCACCTTGGATAGACCTTATTTTATGTTTTTATTGATTTTTCATTAGGATTATTAAATTTAGATTGTGTGATGTGTTCTTTGGCTATTCTTTTTTTCCATCTTTGGAGATTTTCTCATTCTACACTACATTTTAGGTAGGTTTCCCCTCGCATTTTCTTTTAAAATATGGAAGCATGTTAACTTTCATGTCTAATTTCATTTAATTTTTATTTAGTAATAACATTATATATATATATATATAATAACTATTAAAAAGAAATATCATGTTTAATTTTATTTTTATTTCAATGAAAATGATTTATGAAATTGTAAGGTCATGAAAAAATTGTTTTTATTAGACTATATACACCTACGGTTTGATAAATTTTGCAAATGAATATATAAAAATGTGTTTTAGTCAACTATATTAGTTTTCATTTAAAAAATCTATAGTGTCCCTGAAATATTTTCTTAGTATTTCACATAATTCCTGAAATACAAATTATTGGAAAGATATTTCCACATTGAATTTGAATAAAAATGTCAAGTTAGTAAATATATATTGATGAATTTGTATTTATACACATATACATGGATATATATGTGTGTGTGTGTGTGTGTACAAATTCAGATGTGCATATTTTAATTTTTTGCAACACAATTCATATATGTTTGTAAATTTTTATTGGCCTAACAGGAGAGGGAATATTTTGGAATTTAAACTTTACAGTAAAACCCAATTTCAAAAAATATTATAAATATTTTATATAGTGGATTACTTTAAATCCCCAAGATTTTATAATACATTTATCTATTAATAAATTTTACTTCTTTTATAGAATTCTTTTCATGAAACACTAAGTTAAAATGAACCACGATTGATTATTATAATATTATTATTGAGTGTGATAACAATCACCTAGATATTGGATTGGAGAGTATGAATAAGGCTAAATAGAGTGTGAAAGAATTATGGTTTTCATATGTATAAAATGAATTCACTAGTTATCAATTGATTTTAAAATAAAAAATATTTTTTTTAAAGTAACAGAGACATTGTTCTCAAAAAAAATTATGTGTACAGTTTTTTTTATTTTTATAAAATAAATTAATAATAAAATTTGAATGATTTAAATGCAATGTAAATATACATATTCAATAAAATATATTAATAATCATCTATTTTTTTCTAGTCATAGTTTAATGATCTGAAGATTTATAAATGAAATTCCATTTTATGTTAGTAAATTCTCTATTATAAAATGAAACTATAGAAAACACATGCTCTAAATTTGTTATATTTGATCATTATACGTAATATAATTTCATATTTAAAATACTATTTATAATTATAACATTTTTTTGTATATCCTTTAAAGAGTGATTATAATATTACTATATATTATGTGATGTTTTTATTCCAATTGACACAGACAAAGGAAGCGATGGCCTCACCCAGTACGTTCATACACTATGATGCCCATTTTTAAGAGAATCTAAGGGAGATAAAATACCTAGTATTTTCCATTGACTAATCCCAATACTATATTCAAAACTTAAATCATATGGAAAACCTCTTATGGGATAATTTCATGCTTATGGATGTCATGGTCCCAACGATGTTTTCCAAACCACAAAATGAAAATCTCACCATCAAACACCTTACCCATAAATCATTCTACAGTGCAATAAAGGGATATATATCTAGACCATAAAAATATGAATTTTAATTTTTTATATAATTTTTTTCTTAAATTTATCAAACATTATTTAATTATAATTATTAAAAAATAATTTTGATAAAAATTATATTTTGTTATGTTGAAACACAAATTTTATATTTGGAAAATATATAGTTTCAATCAAGACACTCTTTTTGATGAATTACATAATTTATGAAATAAATCATATTTGCATAAAATTTTATTTGTAAATAATATTTATTAAATATAAATGATAATTCAAATTTACAATGTTTGATGTAATTTTTATATGGTTTAGAATGTTATGATTATTTAAAAACCAATATTTTTTAATAAATGGATATTTATTATTTAAATGGGTAAATTAACATTTTTATAGAATTACTATGATAAAATAAATATTATTTTCTAAATCAGAACAATTGAATTATCCAAAGGTTTATTTTTCATAATTTTCAAAGATAATCGATTTTCTGGGTATAAATTAAATATGGTATAAATATATGTTTATGTATTATGAAATCATAATATATCAAAAGAGTTATTATAAATAATATAAAGAGTATAAATATCCAAAAATATATTTCCAATTTACAATAATGGTTTTTTGATGTTATTTTATTAATTTTATAAACCCTCAATGAATCCTTTTGAACCTATAATATATTTTACGATTTTAAAATAAATTCTTTATAGACTTGACTCAAATCTACATCACCATGAGATTTTATTTTAATGCGTTTATTTTACCCTTAAAAATAATGAAAACCAATTCTATTTAGCAAAATCCATAGGAATAAACAATGGGTGTGACTGTGATTTTGATTACTTTATCAAACAAAGTCCAAAACAAATTTTTAGACATTAATGAACAATTCCGTGTATTTTTCAATAAAATCCCACCCAAAATATCATTAATATTCACTAAAACCAATTTTAGGGTTAGTTTTATCTGAACTTACCTCTATATATCCCTCCAATGGTTACCCTGTGCTCTTGAGTAGCTCCTACCAAGGTTTTAGAAGCTCCCTCTCAAGGTAAGGAATCTCCATCTCATCATTCCCTTCCAAGAACCTTCTTTCTATTTTTTTATTTTCAATTTTAATTGATTATATTTACATGTATCAATAAATATACCTTCAAATTCTAAATTGTTTTATAATAATTATTGGTCATTTAACCCCTCTTATTATAACCTTTCCCTAAGTCATTACCCTTTCAGAGTAAGGGATCCTGTCTTAATCCACTTTATTCAAGAACCTTCTTTATATTATGAAATATAATTTCCAATTGTTAGTGTTGGGATATGTTTTCACCAATACATATTACTATAATTATATTTTCCAACTAATTAAAGGCCCTTTTAACTCTCCTATAATACTTCCATAAGTTTCCATATAGCCTATTATGCTATCGAAATTATCATGTGATTCTCCATACTAAACGTTTATGTACTAAATACCCATCACCATTTCCAATCAATGGTATTGGCCATAATTTACCTATAAATTATTTATTAGGAACCACCATTTAGTTATTATACATTACTTAATATTTTAATTAAAATTTATGAAATGAATTCTTGTGTTGAACGATGTTTGTGACACACTTATGTATGTACATGATATAAAAGTGACGGGTGGGAGAGAAATTATATAACTCTCCAATGCATTGGGTACTGTCTAAATGTCATGAGTTTCCATGTACGTTTCATAAGGGGGTATACTAAAAACACTATGTTATGATGTATCATTGGTTAAACTTGACATAGGTTGCTGGTGTCATGTTTTATGTTGTTTCCACATTCCCATATTTCCTTTATGTTATCATTTTATATCGTTCTTAAATGTTGAAGTTTATTATTCTCATCCCTCTTATGTTATCTTGATATTCCTATTGACTCACATGTATTATATTCATCATGTATTGATTTCATTATTCCCTTACTGGGATTTATTGATCAGTCATTTCTAATGTACTTCCCCAGGTTATCATATCTTGTTTGTGAAGATCCATGAAATATAAGCACATGTTATTGAGTTTTTAAATATTGTTTTTGTACTTTTGTTTCACGCTATTATGTTATTGTTGACACTCTATTTTTCAAGTGGTGAAAATTATTATGAAGCACACTTAAAACACGGTCAATCATTAAATATCACCAAGGAGAATCCATGTGAATTTCCCAAATCATCCAGCAAATACACAATTGTGCATCATAAGTCTGGTGTAACACCCCCCCTACACGACACTAAATGGAAGGCCACCCATGCAATAAGAACCTACAAAAAGAACCTACACATGGGATGTGTGTGGGAAACCTCATTCAACTAGGGTACTCATATTCCAATAAATAGTACCCCTAGGGTGCCTTATTTTTACAACTGAAAAATTAGAACATGCCCTTAATCTCTGGTCGCACAACCCCTACACCCATGTCTCCAAAATCCCTCATGTAGCTCTCAAAAAACTAGTTAAAGATAGAATTAAAGGGGATAAGTGAGAAAAATGTTTTTTTAGGGTCTAGAACAAAAGACACCTTCATGAGGACCCTTCCTCCCATAAGTGAAGAACCACCTATGTGAGGACCCTCTCTCTAATCAGGGACCTATGTGAGACACATCTAGGGACACTTGAGAAGACTCATGGTGCCTAGGCTAAAGCCTTTCATATGTGTTGTTACGTAGAAGATTCATTGGCCAAGGTATGTCCAGCTCACACATGACTATACGCCCTATGCAAATCACTTGTGGTTCCTACAATTCCTTATATGAGGAACCTCTTCACTCTAATATAGGACCTGCACGAGCCTAACTTTGAGTTGTATTCTAATCCACCAATGGTAGGACTCCTCTCCCTTTGGATACCTCACCTAAGGGGGGGGGATTGTAATCGGCCACTAATTCCTATGTATTATCAATAACATTAAGAGGGGAACACCAATGTATATCCAATTGGATTTTAATTCCCATGGTCGTAGGATTCCCAAACATTCCCTACAATATGATTAGGGTCCTCATGGTGCATGTGGATTTTAATTCTGATGCTCACAAGGACCCCATCCTTGGGGACAGTGTTGGGGAGTTCCTGGTCGT
The DNA here is from genome assembly GCA_963277665.1 of Viscum album. NCBI lineage: Eukaryota > Viridiplantae > Streptophyta > Magnoliopsida > Santalales > Viscaceae > Viscum > Viscum album. Next base: position 1,332,481,076 of record OY728156.1, read on the forward strand.
AGGTACTATGAATAGGACCATGTCCTTACCTAGATGTCTCTAAGACCTAAAGCCTCCAGTTCAGTTGTGGATGGTGAAGATCACACTTTTATTTCCTTTTGAAATAGAATGACATCCTCCTCTCCCACAAAGGGACCAATTTTTTGGGATTCTCTTCAAGATTAAGCCCTTATAATTTCTTACAATAAGTTTCAATCTTTCTCATCATCAGTCCCTAAGGGTTGTATCTAAGTGTTTACTATGATATTACTATCCTAGATAGTAATTTTAGGGAGGGTATGGGAATTGGATATCATCTCATCTTCTGTAAGTTTGTCCTCTTCCACTATTAGAGGAGGAGAAATGTATTATTTGCAAGATCATCAACGTCCTTTTATCTCTCACAATCAACCATGACTCATCCTAACACATATAGACATAGAGGTTAGTCACAATATTGAAATCAACACATTTGGATGCAGTTTTTGGAATAGATCCTTCTTTTTAATATTCCTCACTCCTTCCTTCAGTTTTCCCCCACAGGTGTGGGTCCTCATGGCCATGTATCCAACCCCATGGAAAAAATGGGTGGTTTTCTAGACCCTTTATTTCCTCTTGTCTCTCTCATAGAGCCGACTCACATGGTCTTAGAGGTTGGCGGTGGTCATGACATCCCCATGACACTAGAACCATGGGCGTTCTCCTTAGGAGTAATCCCCAGTCAATCCTATCCATGGGAAACATTACAAGTGTAAGTCTTAGCTCCTCAACAACCCTACTATTTAGCTGTAATCTACAATAATAACCTAGCCATGGGAATCCTCCTCAGGAGTAATTCCCAAACTAACACAAATTCATTCATTAGGGAATCCTCCTTAAGAGTATGTCCCAACCAAACATCAAAAAATCTAGGAAACCTCATAAGGTGTAATCAATGAACTAAACCACAAATTATCATTGATTCAACCCATTAATCATATCCCCAAATTATTTCATCAGGGAATCCTCCTTATGATTATGTCCCAAATTAATCCTCTAAAATTAAAATACTCCCACGCGAGAGAAATAAAAGGGCCTCCATAGGTGTAGGTCCTTATAACCGAACGATGTGGGATTTTATTCCATTCCAAATGGGATATGTAGTAAGCCTCCTTGATGTTAAAAACCAACACGCCAAATAAAAGATGTTTTTTCTAAGCCACATTTTAAGTAGGTCCAAATTCATCTTGGAAGTTCATATCCCTTCTAGGTTACTTAGGATTATTTGGCACAAGTCCCACACCAAGATTTGACTAGGCACCTTCTACATATAAGTCCTTGATGGATGACGTAAAACCTCAGAGTCTGGTCCTTATCACATGACCTTAAAGGTATTATGTGCCCTGTCAAGTGGGACTAAACTATGTAGGTTCTGATACATTTAAAAAGGATACATAGGAATCTTATCTCATGGGTATAATCCTAATACCAAAAAATTTCATATTTCCCCAGATGATGATACACTCAAGACTACCCCACTATGTGGGTAGAAATACAGCATGATTGTAATAATGATGAATGAATCTATAAAGAGTATATAAGAGGATATCATCAATGTAGAAACTCGGATTTATAAATATATCTCTATTATTCTATGTTTTTTTACATGCTAATAATTTACTGTTAATTCCAGGGAGACTTGTATCATACTATGGAATTAATAAAGGACTTTAGAACATATTTTAAATCAATAAGAGGGTACAAGGGTAGGAAAAAATTCCCCATAAATTGTGTGATGAGTCCAAAGCTCCCATCCCCTCATCCAATGTGAGTTATTAAGAATCATTTCTCAAATCTCTCAATGAACACATGCCTTTTGAGAGAATTTCCCCATGGATACTTAATATTTGGGTGTTTTTCATCCATGAACAAACCTTTTGGAAGCATTTCAGAAATAGTGAACCCGACATGAATTATTGCACAAAACATAAACCCTTGCAATCAAGAATTGTATATATATAAACATGAATAATCTCATTCAAAAACAAATAATTGGGAACCCAACATGAATCCTTTACCAAGATGATATCACCGCCCACCTGCCTGACCCCTTTCTCTATCAAAATTAAAGAGGGACAAATAATACAATCAATCATGCATGTGTTCATTAAAATGAGATGCTAAATTAAATGGGTTTTCTTTTTTGTGGGTTTCATATATTTTGGAACTTTCTATTAGAAATCCCTCCAATCCAATGGCGTTATTCCAAATTCTATGAATGTATGACCATGATACTTTTCTCTTTAGGTCTTCTTCTAATAAAAGGATGTCGTCACTAACCCATCATCTTCAATGATGGGTCTTGAATGCACTAGTCTATGTGTATCATCAGAATGGTTCTATATCGATACTAGTGGTCGTGTGATAATCCATTTATCTCACCAAGCCCCATGACTCATCTAGTTAGTGATGATTGGTGGTTCATAAGTAGGCATTGTCAACCACCATCTTTAACCATTAGGGGATCTTATACATAGAATATGAAAACTATACACCCATATATTAGGGAGGTAGATCAAAAGGCCTCATAAAAACTCATCAAAAATATACATGGGACCTTCAAACGGGATCATTCTAGAAATAACCACCACCAACGTCACACGGTAGTGATACCTCAACATGATGAGGTTTCTATCCTCGACCGACCATCACAGATCATCTAGAACCATACATGTATGACATCCCACTGAGGGAAGTGACTAGACACCAGGGTGCCAGCCACATCCTTATCCCCTCTGGAAAAATCCCCCCAATAAATGCTGGTGGGAAACTATGAGTAGGAACATAAACCTTTCCACCTAAATTTAGCTAGATAGGAGACTCTCCTAGAGGAATCCAGGGAATCTCATTACTCAAATTTGGTAGAATACCATGAGCGGGAACATACACTTTCCTGCACCCAAATATCATAGTAGCCGACTTTTCTGGTAGTACCCAACTAATACCACCAACCATGTGTGGTATCATGTCTCAGGAAAGTACACACACTATCCTGCATTCAACATGTATTCCAGCAGTTTCACATGGCAGTATCCATAAAAAATAGTTGGAAAATACTGATGACGAATAGGCGGTGGACCAAACTCTCTGCCCCCACACATAAGTATTATCAATTTCCACATACAATAAAGGGAGGAAAGAATCACGCACATACCCATGCACCAGATATGGTATGGGTATATATCTTTATTCCAATCCATAAAGTCACCAAAAATGTCATAGAAATGGTAAAAGTGTAAATAAAAATCCATACCAACATTCTATAGACATTTCAAGAAATCATTATGGTGACAATAGTTGTGTGAGAAAGATAGATACACAAATTTTTCCCTGCCAATGGGATGGTTCATCAGAATGTCACCCTAGATAAGACACACACCTCTACTCCAATCCTGAAGGGTTGTGGGAAAAACCCCCACATGATATACATTAGACCATATCGGTGACACACACATGTTCCAATCATAGGTAATCAACCGAAACAATAGCCACTCCAATTCTAGAAAAAACTCCTACCAATGATAATTACTTCCCCAAAAAGGGGAAACAGTCTCCTAAAAAAAGACATATAAAAAGAAGCCTCACCAAAGACAAATGGAAAATGAAGAACTGGTCTATAATATATCTCTAATTAATGACGGGGTTCTTGAATCCATCAGATTCTTATCTATTTCCTCTCAAGATCTTACTCTCCCATACTAAATTATGAGAGCAATATCATAAATTCTAAAGGTCCTCTCTAGACATTTTACATTGAAGCATGACCACAATCTGGTTGATCTCGTGATCTCGTCATTTGATGAGAGTCACAGAATCCCTATACATGTCTAGAAGATCAATGAGTAAGAGGGTTTACCCCTTTCTATAATCCACCTTGGTGATCTTCCTTATGATGAAACTTGTTGGGAATGTTCTCTCTATTATCTTATTTAATGTTATAAATATAATCCTTCATTTAAAAATGTAGTGATGATAAATCAATCATATCATGAGGCACTTGGGGAAAAAATTCCTGTCATGTTTGATTCCTTTTCAATGATAGCTTAAATTCATTATCAATAAAAAGTTATCCCAAGGTGACCGTAATTCTCAGAACCACCCTTAGGCTACCCACCATCTACTGTAATTGAGGATGTCCATACCAATCTTGTTTCTTTTAAAAACGTCACAGGAAAGCATCCAAATTATTCCTATAATATAGAAAACTCCCAAGAAAAGATTAAGATTGCATGGTAAACATGAGGAAGCAGCTAGGAAAAGATGACATACCAGTCATGTTCTAGCCTTTATCTAACCCTCAGTATAGTATTCCAAAAAAATCAAAAGATTTTGTATAGATCAGCTGCCTAAATATATGGAAAACTCTTCATTACTTGAGATAAAATGTATTAATAAATAAAGAGTATCAAAATCAAACCAAGGTAATATAAGGTATTCCATGCCAGATTGTCCTGGTGGCTCTCCTAGATGAATGGAAAACATACATACAACAACGATCCCATCAATGTGAATACATCAATGCATTAAAAAGTTTACGAAAATTGATCATTGATGGCCCATATGTGGTTCATATCAGAGGATTTTTTAGAAATGTAGCCTAACATTTTACATCACTCCCAAACTAGAAAATCCTCCCAAAAGTGGAATCACTAAATGTCGTAGCATCTATTCGGCTTTAACAAACAGATCATGTCCACGACCAATGATATGCTCAACAAAAACTGTCACGACTAACTCCCATCGACGTCGATCCATAAGAGAGAATACTAATGAGTGAATTTTTTACCAAGCATCTAAAAAACCCAATAAATACTACTATTTTAATGAATTAATCCATCAGATAGAAAAAATGTTAGAAATATAACAATGGTAATTGAAAATGGGTGGTCTAAGTGAATATTGAATGATGCACCCATCCCATGTTTGGATAAAAATCCTTAAAACTAATAGGGAGGTCATAGCAGTAGAATCTATGGTAGTTCCGGAGAAACCCCATGTTGTTGGGAAAGGGATTTTTCAACACAACCATCATGGTCAACAAACTATACTCAAAAAATATTAAAAGTCAAATAAGAATAGCACCATCCCATAGAGCTAGGGGCTTTTTCACCTCAACAACATCATCCTCAGTTGAAATAGGTATTCTCCTGATTTGGAGAAACACCACATAATGGATCCTCACATTTTATCCTCCTCTCATGATCTAGTACCCTCACTAAAAACACACATGGCTGAAATTTAGGCAGATTACTTACATAATACCATCCACCAAATAGCTCCAAGAGAATATATAAATCAAAGGAAGAGGCCTCAAGGGGTCTTAGAAGAATTTATTTTGTGAAGACACTGATATAATTCCTACCATGCACTATGAATCAATAAATGTCCTCAATACCTCCCTTGTAGACCTAATACAACTTGAGACCAATTCCAAGGATGAGTCGAAAGAGGAAGATCGGGTTCATAATGTGGTCCACCCCAAACAATTAAGTGTGGTGTGTGTTCCAAGAATCAAAAACTTTCCCCAAATCAGAGAACTTCCTCAAATATCAAGCCTTACTTATTCAAACATCATCCAACAAATTAAAAGGTAGGTGTTATATTATGCCTCACCTATCTCCAAGAGATGTAAATCCCCTTTCTTTGAAGTGAAAATTTTCTCAATAGGATGAAGAGATGAAATAATTGAGGAGACTCAATGCATAATTAAACTGAGGAAAATGTACGGAAAGGTGTACTCTGCAAGCATATAATAAACTCAAACCCCCTACTAGAGTACCTGAAAAAAGAGGGTTAGTCATAGAAACTTAAATGGATCTAGAAAACCTTATCAAAATGGGATACTAAAAAATATACTTGGATCCCACAAAAATAAATCAATAATTACTTATTTTGAGTATATAATAATAAAAGGTCCAAGAACTTCTTTACAGGACTACCCTTATGGGATACCCTTGGAAGATACCAGTGGTACAACCACCCATTGTTCATCCTGATACTACGCTTGCACAAGATTTAGCCTAGAAATAAATTTCTTGGGGGCTCATTAATGCCCTTGATTCACCCATGGATTGATTAGAAGTCACATAGTAGTAGAGAAAACCAATTAAAACAGAAAATAATCCTTATATTGAATGGTTAGATCTGACTCCTCCCTTGTTAAACTTTGGGAATCCATCATTTCCCATTTTTAATGGCTCAGGAGACCCATAGAATCATTTGATGAATTTTTTACCTTGATGTAATCCTATGATGGGGACCCCTAAAAAAGGATGCAGTGAAACTTGGATTCATTGGAAAATCATGGTTGGGTACATCCATTTTATTGTATAGAATTTTGTGGGCTCAATTAGTTTTAGGGTGGGAAGACCTCCATCAGATGTTTCTCTTCCATTTTAGCTCAAAAATTCAGAAGAAAACATCCCTTGATCTCTCAAATTGTAAATAATGGGATAATAAAAGTGTTTCAGATTTAATTTCTCAGTGGAAAGGATTGACATAATTCTTAATCCTTCAAAACACTATAAGAGACTTATTACCCATATTTATATAGAATCTTCGTGAAGTTTTACTCATGGCAAGGATCCCTCAAAAATATATAGGAGGGTTTCAAGACCTTTCCACAATTGACTAAAAAGTGGAGTACTCCATTGTAGATTCTGAGGAGAAGTCCTAAGTAATTCAACCAACTCATAGATAACGAACATGAAACGAAAAGGATACTACTATTACACTTAAGCATGCCCCTTTACCTACTCCTACTATAAATCGCACAACACATAATTTATGTGAACCTCTAGAGATCCAAAAATAATTACCACCTCATCAAGACGATTAGAAAAGTAGAGGTGAAAACAGTTTGAGGAGGTGAAAAACAATTTATACTCTTTCTGAGATGACCTAGTGTCCGACTAATTTATTTCAAAATTAGAAATAAATATGATCATGTTGTGAAATCAAAGGAATCCCAATATATAGAGTGATTAATATCTCTTAAATTAGTTCCCCTTGCATCAACTATTAGGGAACAACATCTAGGAGTGTTTGGTTTTTAAAGACCTCCTAAAAAGTACGGTGGACTCTGGAAAAGTGAAGTTGAAAATTTTTCATACTCAAGAAGAACGTGTCTATAATACTATATCAAATAGGATAATCAATGGAATGAAGTTAAGAACATGGATGTACAAAAGTATGGAAAATAGATTCTCAGAAAAATTATTGACCCAACTTACGCTCTCCACTAATAATAACCATAGCAGCGGACTGTGCCACAATTTACTTTTAATACAACACATCCTACTTCATCGACAAATCTATCCTTAAAAAAGTGACATGTCCAAAAGGGTAAGATGAAAATTCATAAATATGATCTTGTTTCAAGGAATACGTTATCCTTGACCTTAGCAGACATCACACTGATGATCTCAAAAGCACAGACATTTCCCCACCAAATAATACAACAATGGTCTACCCCCAGATGAAATATCCATCGAATGAGGTGTTGATCTTTGGTTCCATTAAAGTTATTCACTTAATGTATCCCTTATCAAATGATTAGAATGATTATGAACCTTAATTTTATGCACTTTATTATGGAACTGGGGGAAGAGGCCATCAGAGTCAAGGATACATAGGAAGACACGGTCATGACAAGAGTCACTACTTTAACCATGCCCCTTCTCAAAATTTATATGTAGCCAAAACTCATGGTATAGATCTCTGGAAAGATCAACAGGAGCAAGTATGTTCTCCCACACATGATATTTTCTTCATTAACATGCTCATCCTGAAAGATCAGTGAGAGGATATGTCACTGCCTAATCAAATTCGGCATGTAGGCAGAACAATCTGGCTAAATACACCTTAAGTAAAACCACTTTCATCTCCTATCCCAAGGGATGGTCCATATACAATAGAAGTATCCACTCCCAAATAACCTTCAAAATAACATCCTTATACTGGGAAACATAGACCATTGGATCAAAATTATGATGTTTTGAAGAAACTTGCCTTGGGTTCATCGCTGTTTTCAATCATGGATGCCTTGACTCTATCAAAGGATCTCTAGGAAGCACTCATCAAGGACTTGAAAATTCCTTACAAATTTGAAGTTGTGGTTGCCGCTACTGAAGTTTATTTTGCATAGAATGATCCTGTATAATTCTACATGGTCATCTATTTCATAGATCAAGATGCAGAAGCCATCATATAGGGTCACATTAGACCCTTGTATATATCTAGTTGGATTAATTACATTGATATCATACGATAATTCATTTTAAATGGATAAGGAGTCAATCTTATGAAAATTCAAACACTTTTTCAACTATTTTTCAATGAATCTCACTTTCCAACCTCTAACCTAATGTTTCAGTGTTATGAAAAGAATGATAAAAATAATATTGGTGAAATCAAACTCCGAAATCAGTTTGATGATCTCTTGTATGACTCATAATTCATGGTTGTTAGGCGGTATAATGTCTTCAATGTTATATTGGAATGACCTTGGTTACATTAGCACATGTTTATCTCCTCATCATTCCACCAATTCCACAAATATTGTTCAAATAGTCAAATTTTACAAATTCATGGTGATGATACTCTATTAATATCTTATGAGTTATAATATTAGGACATAAGATTCTACCATAAGGAAGGGAAACAATCTATGGTTGATAATGTCACTCAGAAAAATGCCCAAAATGGTCTAGATTTGATTCCATCGAATCCTTTTAAACATCTAAGTGCAGAGTACATGCTCCCAATACACTAAAAAGAGTATGTGGATTCAAATTTTAAAAAAGAAATAAAATTATTTATGTGATGTAAAATATAACAACTGGTCATGATAGCATTAGAGAATATTTTAGCTCTCCATGAAATAATGAAATCATAGATGAAAATATCTTTATTCCACCCCCTGAGCTTTAACAAATCCATATTCTATAAAATGGTCTAGAAGAAGTTTTCATTTAAATAGAAGAAAATTAGGAGTCTCATTCTCAATCCCTGTTTTCCCCTTAGGGGATCCAAGAATTCCCCATACTAGTAAGAGAGCCTGAACTGGTAACTTAATCTTTTGGATGTGCAAAGGTTCACTCCTCTCCTATCATTGAGAAACTTTCTCTATCATCTAATTTCCAGGAAGAGGCGAAATAGAAAATCATGTGCAGTATGAATAAGAGGAAGATATCAGGGATGCCCCACTAGAATTTGATGAAGGTGTCTCCACCACTATAGATGAGATAAAGGAGATAAATTTGGTGATGAAAGAAGATCCATAACCCACTTTGATTAGTGTTTCCATGAATCCCGAATAAATGGATGTGTTTTCTTCCTTCCTAATTGAACAATAGGATGTGTTTTACTAGAATTACATAGAGATTCCATGCCTTTCTCCACAGTGTCCAACCATCACTTGGGTTTTTTGAAAGACCATCAGTGATACAAGCAGGTAGCCAGAAGGACACACCCAACTCACACATCCAAAATTGAGGTTGATGTGAAAAAACTCCATAACATCTCCTACTTCTAAGATGTACAGTATCTAAAATGGATAGCTAAAATTGTTCTTATAAAGAATAAAATTTGAAGAATCAAAGTTTGTGTCGACTTAAAAGATATCAATAGGAAATTTAGAAATGATGAATTTTTAGTTCTAATCATATAATGAATGATTGATGCAATTTCTGGTTATCAAGACCTCTCTTTAGTGGATGGGTATTCAGGGTATAGCCAAATTCTGATGGCCCTACAGGATGAAGAAGCCACCGCCTTCTAAGCACCACATGGAGTATTCTACTAATGGGTAATGCCCTTTGGCTTGACGAAAACTAGTACCACATACCAACATTTCATGAATCATATCTTAAAACCCTTCCTATTGATGTTTTTAAGTGTCATTTTGATGATCTAGTGGTCAAGTACCAAAAACATTCTGACCAACTAGCCAACCTAGATACCATCTTCAACTAGCTATGACAACATATCCTAAATATGGTCCCTTGGAAGCGTTCCATTGATGTAACCTCATGGAATTTTCTCCAAGTCATTGTATGACATCAATATATCAAAGTTGACTCTGATAAAACAAAAGAAATCCTCATCAAGTCACCACATTGAAACCTTAAAGGGTTGAGAGGAATTCAAGGACACTTAGCCTATATCTGGAACTTCATATCTAGACTTATAAGAAAGTGTTTTACCTCCCCCAGATTTATAAGTAAGGGTGTCACATATCAATGGACCAGTGACTTCTAGGAGGTATTTTACACCCTCAAGAAATACCTCATAAGCCAATAGGTATTAATGCCACCCTTTGAGGGAAATCCACTCATCCTATATTTGATGTCCCTCACAAGGAACATTTATTTTAAAAATAATGATGTTTGTAATTAAGATAACCTTTATTACCTTATTCTAACCATGCATGATGTTGAGACATGTTATTCTGATATCTAGAAGAGCAAGCTAACATTTATCATTGTGGTCAGAAACATAGAAACTACCAGTAGCACAACGGTGTCTAAATTGTATCTTATAGTAAGCCCTAAAATATATCCACAGTTGTCCTATATTTACAGAACATATAGAATTGTTGGAGGTAATTCTGTAAGAGTTTTAAATTTGATTCGTACCTCATAAGGTATTGAAATGTTAAGCCTTAGTAGATTTCTTGGCTGAACACCCATCAATAGAAACAACATCCTTAAATGATGATCTACCTAATGAATAGATATTTCATATTAAGGATGTGTCCCAAATGTGTGAAATGTATTTTGATGGTTCCACTAAGATCTCAATATGGAAGAGTATGGATTACCCTAAACTCAACAATGTTTTCTTAGGGATCATTCTATTTTTTCCAATGAATAAAGATTTACCTTACACCTTATTTTTATTATAAGGTTGTACTAACAATGAGGCTGAATATGAGGCCCTCATTGCAGGCATAGAACTATCACTCTAGTCACTAGTGGACCACATAGATGTTAAAGGTGATTTATAAATGGTAATAAAACAAATCTACTGGGGTTATGCCATCAAAAAAGAAGAGTTGATCCCCTTGATGGATTGTATATGAGGATTAATGCAATAGTTCCCCTAAAATCCAACATTGAAACACCTCCATTGTTGGTATAATATTGAGTAGATTCATTGGAAGATACAACTAAAACAATGGAAGTTCCAAACCATGATGAAACGTTAATCATTATTGAACACCACCAAATGGATTCAACATTTGTTCAAATAAGAATGGAGGAGATCAATAAAGCTATACCGATTGCTATGTTTTATGGTCCTACCATATGATCGATGATTCCCATCATGGAATACATCCAAAATGGATTAATTACATTAGATACATGTTGGAACAAGTAAATATGGTGGTGATAAGTTGATTTCACTCTTTATTATGGAACAAATCACTAGAAATTCGTCTATAATCGAGGATTTGATGGAGTCCTTCTTAGATGTATTGATGGTGAAGAGATTGTGGCTATTATAGAAGAATTACATGACACATCCTATTATTCCCACTATTCAGGGTACATGATTTCTGATCAAATCTAGAGGCTTGGATACTTCCAGCATTCAATGACAACAGATTTCATAGAATTCACTGAGAAATTACATTCTTTCCAAGTTCATTGCAATTTCATCCATCAACCCCTAGAGTTTCAATATGTATCCAAATACTTCTTTCCATTTTCCATATGAGTAATGGATTTTATAGGGTTATACACTCCAACTATGTCCATGTAGTTAAAATAAATCTTAACTGCTACTGAAATCTTCTCAAAATGGGATAAAGTAATACCCCTCAATGAAGTCATGACAAAAATAATTTTTTTACTACATAAAATACAGCATCATTAACCCATTTGGTATCACTCCGAAAATATTAAAAGATAATGGCGCAAATTTATATTCATTTGAGGTATAGAACGTATATCATAAGTACAATATCAAATCCAATCATTCATCCTGCTATCATGAAGTGACCACTGGATTTATAGAGGCTATGAAAAATAACTTATAAAAAATACTACATAATACTATGGATAAAGAAAAAATTTCCTTGCCTAATAATATATTTCATGCCTTATGGACCTACCGAATCACAATCTGAACTACTACACAGGATACCCTGTACTCACTGGTATAAGGTATAGAATAATTCCATCCTATTTAGGTGTAGTTTCCATTGGTATATGTTTCCATATGTGATCATCTCTTTGTAAGTGAGAAATCCCTGAAACAACTGGATGAATTAGAGAAACTAGATGAAAACTGATTTCATACCTTGCATAATATAGAGGTTTATAAAAATTTTATATATAAATCCCTTAACAAGAAGATTCACCTCTACTTATTTCTCGAAGGATAACCTGTACTGGTCTTCATAAATCTAATGATATAATTAAATAATCTATAAATCTTTATCCAATGTGGGAGGGACCTTACTCAACACACAAGGTCTATTCAAATAGATCTTATTCCTGTATCTTAATGGATGGATAGATGATTATGACACCAACCAAAAAAATAATCCTAATGTAATATTTTTGGTTACCACATGAGGAACACCCAAGATGAAATATGTTAAACTGTGTAGTTGGTCTTTACTGCATGACTATAAACTGCATGACTTATGGTCCAAGTCATATGACCTAAAACTGTAAGACACCATCCATCCTCAATTCATGATATTAAACTACATGGTTAACATCCCTCTCATTAAATGTTAAGTACCCCTCGTAAATATCATGAGTTGAGACACTACTCGTGATCCCTTAAATATGGTCTTCTACCTATATTATAAGTCCCAACCACAGCCCTATAACCCCACATTAGGTCGATATTCCCTCTTGGACACACATGAGGAAGAAAATATGGGCATCCCCCATGGATAAGACCCACTCATATCATTTCCACCCCACAGTGGCATTTGGGTAACCATTATGGAAATAAGTCTCGACACAAAAAATGTATTCATCCCAAAATAATGAACTTCATGATCTTATCAATAACTATATGTGGTTTTGATTCTCATTCAAGTGAAATAAGTAGAGATTCTCAGACTTTCTATATAGGGTCCAGTTGTGATTACTACAATGAAAACCCCCTTACTATTCCCTGTGTACAAATTAGATCTGCACAGAGAACCATTTCGGGACCCATTTCATTATTTCCATCCTAATGGGATGCGTAATGATGCCTAAACCTCATGTTTTGTTCCCAAACATCATCCTAGAAAATAATAAATCACCATTCCCTACATCAAATCTAGATTTTTGTGTGGACACATTTTCAAGAAGTACATGTGTCTTGATTCTTCCTACATCTTGATGCGTAGTGTTTCCTAGATCCAATATCTTGATCCAACTATAATATTGTTTTCACATCAGGTGACCCATGTCATTACAACAAGATTATAAACTAAATGGTCAATGTTCTCATGGCATGATGATAAATGAAACGATCATTCAAGAACTATGTGTGGCTTGATTCTCATTCCAATTGGATACATAGTGATGTATGGATCTTTAATCCTGGTCCCACTCATATGAAAATAAGAAAAAAATCACCTATCCATGTGCATGGGTCATAACATCATAGGGAATTATTTTTTTAAGAACTATGTGGGGCTTGATTCTCTTTCCATTTATATACATAGTGATGCTTGATTCTTCAGTATTGGGTGTACCCATAATCAAAATTTCCCCCACTCCTTGTGCGCAGATTAGGCCTACACAGGCAACCTCCCAAGAACTATGTTTGGCTTGATGCTTTCTTCAATAATATATGTAGTGACGCCCGTGACCTATCCCCTAGTCTAGCCACAGTACCCCTTTTAACATCAGGAAGCTCATGTCCTTGTAGCGTGATATTAAACTACACAGTTCATCAAGAACTATAGGTTCCTTGGTTCTCATTCTCATGAGAGAGATAGTGGAGCCTAGATTTTCATCCTTAGGCCATGTGACAACATCTCCTTTCATTAAAATCATTTCATCTTCATCCTTACCACATGATGTTAAACTACATGGGGTTTAAAGAACTACAAATGGCTTGATTCTCATCCCAATGAGATATGTAGTGATTCCTATATCATATATCTTGGACTATCCACCACAAAATATAAATACCCTTATCCTTCACTTTTTTCCCTTTGTGTTCTGGAAGAAACTATTTCCCCTCTTTATTTCTCACACCAAAATAGCTCATGTGGGATTAAGAGTTTTGGTACATGGATTCCCTATGTAAGTAAGGTATATCAATTCGCATTGGGGTTACAATGGACCTGGCTGCAAGACCATAAAAGGTTAACCATATGTCCCTATCACGTGATAACAAATAGTAATATTTTCCTAAAGAACTATTTGTGGATTGAATATCATTTCAACAAGTTAAGTAGTGACGTTCAGATATTCAATCCTAGGCCCAGCTGCAAGACAATATGGGAAATTCCATTTATCTCCCATGTATGAGTTTGATCTAAAATAGGAGATCTAATATGGGTTCTTACCCTATGCATGAACCTATATTAAAAAAATAACCAATTTCATCCACACATAAAATCAACCAGTGTGGGTAACATTTATTTTAAAACTACGTGTGGTTTGATTCTTGCAACCAAAAGATACGTAGTGATGGTCAGGTCCCATTCCCTAGCCTAGTAATAGTATTCCTCAAATCTTTAGGTTGAGGCACATTTATCCTTTCCATGTGACATTAAACTAGATGGATAATGTCATGCCCACAGGAATCTAAACTGGATGGTACCTTAAGAACTATTTATGACTTGATTCTCATTACAATGAGAATATAGTGATGCCTAAGACTCATGTACTTATACCATACATGGTGTATAGGAAAGGTAACCCCTAAATCAGGTATAAAAAATGTATATGAATGATTTCTTAATTTGAGTCTCCTCATTAGGAGGTCCACCGAGGTAATAGATATGTCCCCCTACTACATGTGAGTCAGATCTATGCAAAGGACCCTAAACGTCAGGGCCAATATCAGTCTGAACACATCCTTTTTTCTTAGATATATCCCTTCCACAAATCATACTCCTAATCATGGAAACATTGGGATCTTCATAACCTTTATCCAGCTTCCATTTATAGAATGGATAATACCTGAGGACTCCTTTTTCTGACTATTTTGTAACACACTCCAAATGGATTTTCATAATGTAGTACACATAATGGCTTTTTCATCCAAAAGATTTCATTATTTACTATGTTTTAATACACCCCAGTGAGATCTGTATAAAATATCCTATAATATGGTTTTTTCAACCAATGGTATATTTGACCTTGGGAGAAGTCTATTTTGTCCATGTAAGCCTTGATGACATTGTGTTGGAACCTGAAATTCAAATTTAGTTTGAGGTCATCCCTTTCATACTTGTCCAATATCATTTATATTAATCTAAAGACACCAAATACAATGCTTTACAATCTCTCCCCTCATGTCTAAAGTATGTAGGAAAAATATTAGCTTGATAGTCCACATATCACCTATAGTTTTAATAATTATATGGTCCAAATCATACGACATAAAACTAAAGGAACTGTATTTAAAACATTTGGGCTCGAATTTCAGGGGTAACCATTTACCCTAATTATTTGGTAATTTTAACTTAAAATTGTCCTACATTTTTCGGGTACATCATTCCAAAAACCAAAATCAGTGCCTAGAGAAATCTGAATTTTCATAACCTTCCTTCATATATCATCAATTGAATGTCAAAATTACTGAGAACATATTTTCGTAACAATGTTGTAATATGTCCCAATTATATTTTCATAAAGTAACCATGAAAATGGGTTTTCATCAAACGGATTCCACTATTGACTATGTTGTAATACTCCCTAGTTGTATTTTCATAAGGTAAACCCCAAAACATTTATGTTAATCAGTGGTCACTTCATCATTGGGAGAGTCCTACTCTATCAACATAATCACTTTACCCATACAACATTTCAAATATATAAATACCTAGGTTATTACTTACAATTTTAGCTTTCTTATACCTAAATATAATTGTACATTCCTAGAAATAATTCATATAATGGGAGAATCATTAAACATTCATTTAATGGTGAAGAAATTAAATTATATCCCCTGTAATGTTCTCACTATAAGAATTTACACTCTGTATCATAATATTCGTCCTTTATGACATTAAATTGAATAGCACCACAACCCATTTATAATATTTTCAAATATATGACAACTTCCTTACCATAAAACATTAAACTACATGGTCAATTTCTTTTTTGTAAGACATGAAATAGCATGATACTTCAACCCTTTGTAGAGAGGAATCATCCCCCTTTATAGTAACATGCCCCATTTTTCTTAGTATAAAGAATCCCATAAAATGGGTGTCTCAACCAGTGGTAACTTCATTGTTAAGATTTATATCCTATATTATTAAATTTAATGTTTTATATTCAGTAACCAGAAAATCATGTCCCAATATTAACCATTGGATTTAAAATATTTAAAAAAAATATTGGACAATAATCTTTGTGTGTGTCATCATTCCAAAACATATGGTCAAAGTTGTTCAAAATAAAACTCCATCCTAACTAGTCCAACTAGAATGACCTTAAACTACCCATAAAAAAATAAAACACACACCAAATTAAAAACCCATATGGGAAATTTGGACAAAAAGTCAGGTCTCGACTCTCTAGAACAACACTCTATGTATTTTAGGAAAAAATAGGGAAATGTAAATAAGTGTGCATAAAACATGAAAAAAGACTAAATGTTGGAATTAAACATGAAAAAAATCCAATTCTCTCCCCACTATTTTATATTCATATTGGAATTAGGAAAAAAATATGGTGATGAAAAAAAGACTAAATGTTTTTAGGGTTGTCCATATAACACTAGAAATTGTCAAACTATGATCTTTAGGCCCAAGGAATTAAGAAAAAAATAGTTTGCTTCCTTATCCTATTTATTGTAATTAGGACACAATGACATTAGATGTAATGATTCATTTCTTAGTGTTTTATTACGTGAATAGTAAGGATGTAAATGAATGAAAAATTGATTGGGAATAAAAATAATTTTCATTTATGTTTTGAATGTTATGGGAATTTCTATATTTTGGAACCTCTCTACCAATTTTTTATAATTTATCCTGAATAGAGGATTAGAAAATTTGAACAATACCTTGATAAATTTTGAAAGCATCTTGTAGCTTGTTCATTTGAGTAGAATTTTCCTTCTCATCTTTATGTAGATTCACCTACTCTACACCAATAGTGTCTCTTTTTTGTGACAAATCCCCTACCAAGGATCAGTAGTGTTGCACTACATCTTCCTTTTAAGAATTTAATTTCTTTTCAAAGAACATTATTTGAAGAGGCTTCTCGTCGATGAGATCCTTTTACAGCTCCCCCTTCTTAGAGTGGATAACCTCATATTGGACTATAGAAGATATGATTTCCTCAAATTGGCCATACATATGTGCCTCAACATGCTGTAATCTTCAATCCTCCACCCTTTTCCAGATGATCACCGTCACCAATTATACATCTCTCAATTATTAAATCTGTCGTATCCCAATTTGGAAATTATGAATGGGAGTTGGTGAAGCCGCATAGGGAATTCATTAAGAGGTGTCTCCCTAATTATCTTTTAGACATTTCACAAGAACAAAAAGGTATGTAGTTTAGAAAGCCTCTTGTGTATCCAGATTATAATTATAGACCTTATATAATGGGGAGACGTAATCTAGAATCAGTGAACTCAGTGAGACTCCTTGTTCTTCTCCCTCCAAAATACAATCATATTTTATTACCAACATTAGTGGAGCTAGAATGGAACCCCCCCCCATTTCAAACCTAGCCATGGAATCCAATGACATTATATAATAGAGGAAAATTCTCATCAACATTATAATGTCAATAAAAAACAAATTCACTGTAGTAACCAAAATAGTTAGCAACACTCACCTATTTTTAGATAGACTTTTGGAACTGATACCTCTCCATCACCCACATCCTTAGCTCGTGGAGTGGGAAGCTCATTACAAGGAGAATCCTATTGTGTTTTCTCCACAACCAGGATCATAAGATCTTGATAATCACCCACTTTAGGATTTTCAGCCTTCACTCCCTCAAAAATAAGAGTTGGGTGGACATAGATTCTTTGTTCATGAATTTCCTTAGATACATTATATGTAAAGAAAGATGCACATGTTGATCTTTGATGAGAATCATTGGGTTAAATAAAAAAAAATATGTTTGTAAATTGATATAATTATAGAAATCATCTCCATCAAATTCCCTTCAGAAATCCCTAAAATCATTGAGGGAACCTGTAATATCAATGTATTGACTAATTAGATCAATCATTTCATGATATTTGGAATAAATCCTCACATAATAATCACCATTTGGGGAATATGAGGTGCATTTCATGGGACCCAAATCAGATCCTCTATCAAAACCCTATGATGACTGATCAATAGGGATAACATTGTCAATCCTTGCATAGTCAATGTTTGCACCAACACCATTATCTGAGTATCTGAGATCTCTGAAATCCCCTTTCCTAGGTAAAAATATGGCCAAAATTGACTACCATAAGTTCCTAGGGTGTGGGAAATGGATCTGAAATATCATGAGGATAGAAAAGTCATAAATATCACATGACACCTCAGAGAGTGTGTCTGAAATTACCATGGACCTCTCCCCTCTCCTCAATACTGGGGGAAGGCTTGGATGCATCTCTAGATGCATTATCCTTAAGAATAGCGGATCCATCAACCAATACTTGTGCCTCCTGTTGGAGCCAAACATATGTGTGGAGGAAAAGGACATGGAGCGAAAGCCGAATCCAAAGAGGCAGCCTCATGAAGACAAATTTCATATCCCTGTAGTACTACGGACAGCGAAAAGAGGACCAACCCCCTTCCTAGGTTCCAAGTAGCAAAGAGGCGGGAGGCTCCATGGTCTGCCTAAATTTTGCGAAGCCACCACAGAGCAAGGAGATTCGAGGCTCCGCGGTTATGACCAAGTTCCATATAGCTTTGCGTCGAGTGATCCTTGTATCGCGGAGCCTCTTGCCTATAAATACCAGTATCCCCTAAATCCAAAAGAAAGGATCCTTTGACCATTCACCTTCTTAGGTCTCAAATAGTGAATCTATTTCTACTCTATGAAAAATGTTCTCTTCAAGGTACTTGAGCATTACGATGTTCCTTTCCCTTGGCTTAAATTCTAACCCTCTTTAAAGAGGGATTCCCTTGGCGGATCCCATGGGCTTCTACGAAGGAAGAAGACCCCTAAGGTGACTCAAGTCTTCGAAGAGTACTCATTCTTCGTGAATTACCTTCTATGCACATGAACACCCTATGCCAAGGTAGAGTCACTATGCTTCATAGTGCTACGCTTCGCAGGGAACGCATGTTTCACAAAGCCCTGCTCTACGAAAGACATTCCAATTTGCGAAGCACCATCCACATTCACTTATGACCTATTCCTGGGCTATGACACTTCACTTCACAAAGCATATCCATTTGCGAAGCCCCTTCACTGCAAGGAGCACCAGAGATTCAAAAGGCCTCTTCCTGTTACCCCCTTTTCTCCGTAAAATATTTTCACATATGACTTTCCAGGTTAATAAAAAGTAATTTCAAGGTCCCTTGGGTAGTTCTTCATGTTTCATTGTTTACCCTCAAGCTTCTTCACATAGGAATGATAACTTCTATTGCTTCTTCGCATAGCCACGCTAACATGGAACCCTCAGTAGATCACTCCATGAAACCCCCTCATCACGACATTGTCGGTGCCTTTCCTTCCCCAAGGGTTAAAGTGTGACTGTTATGTAAGTCCTGGGGGTGCGGAGTGAACCCACCTCGTCCGAGTAGTAGGAGGTTTAACTTATAAGAACCATTTTCCATAGCACATGATGTTAAAATATGGCTTCAACACATGCCTTCTATGCGGGGTGACCCACCTCAGACATTTTCTATGCGCACTGGTCTCCACAAGAGTGAAATCTTCCTCACAAGGAATGAGATCCTCTTTTCTAAAGTTGTGCTTATCTGCAGGGAAGAGAAACTATCTTGGGGTATTCCCCTAGCCTTTCTAGCAGGAGGTTGAGCCCTTAATCTTCCTTTCTTCTTCTGTTCCAAAGACCATAATGGTTATGGGCACCAGGACCATCATTATCCCATCCCTCTCCCTCTATCTTTATCGCCAACCGGGCCTCCATCCTAGAGTGAGTCCCAATATTCATCTCCATGGGCTGCTAATCATGTGTAGGCCCTTATTTCCCCTTTAGACCGCACAACATGTGTAATCCCCGCTCAACATCCCATGAACGCACCTTTAGCGACGTGATCGTCAGGTCTTTAGTTCCTATTATTTCTCACACCGAGCACGACTCACATGGGCTAAGAGTAAGAATTGATCATGGCATCCTTAGGGGGAGCCTTAGCGTGTAATCCCCAAACTCATCCTGAACTTCGTGGACTTTAATCCTTGCCCATACAAGGTATGTAGGAATCCTCCTTGAGGTTCAAGCCCAACACCCATTTTTTTGACCCCCTTCACGTCGGTTCACCTTGGTCCTGCATGACGTTTAACATATTCACCAATCCATCTTGATCAACGTGGACTATGATCCTTTCTAAGTCAAGGTCTGTGGGAAGCCTCCCTAAGGTTCAAGCCTGACATCTACTGGCCCCGAACACTTCTTGTTGGTTCACCAACCATTCCACAACTATGAGGACATTGATCCTTTCCAAGGAAAGGTACATATGAAGCCTCCTAGAGGTTCAAGCCCAACAACTGCTGGTCCAGACCACTTCACATCGGTTCACGAGACCATCTAGAAAAATTTGGACTTTGATCCTTTCCAAGGAATGGTATGTAGGAATCCTCCCTGATGTTCAATCCCAACACCTACGGGTCCCAACCACTTCATGTTGGTTCACCAAAAAATTTGAACTATGTGGACATTGATCCTTGACAAGGTATGGTATGTAGGTAGCCTCCCTAAGGTTCATGCCCTTCACCTACTTGACCCAACCCATTCATGATGGTTCACTTTAGTCCTTCATGAAGTTAAACTTTATCCACCATTCTGAACTATGTAGACATTGATACTTTCCTAGGTAAGGTACGTAGGTATCCTCCATGAGGTTCAATCCCAAAACCTATTGATCCCCGGCCACTTCACATCAGTTCACCCTTAGACTATATGATATTAAACTGTATGCCCCCCATTTTTCCCTCATGAAACTAAACGTTCCCCCAATCGATGGTAAGTTGTTGTGTCCCCCAATCAATGGTAAACCATTGTGATCCCCAATCGACAATAAGTCGTTGTGATCCTCAATCGATTGTAAGTCGTTGTGTTCCCCATTCAGCGATAAGCCATTGCAGTCCATAATGGACGTTAAGCCATTGTGGTCCCCTTTGTTGTGAACCACATCTCTGGACCACCCCTTGAGTTTCAAACCTTCCTTGGATTTTAACCACACTTAATCATAGTATATCATTGGGTCATTATCCTCTGCGCACACCCTGATGCTATGCCCCAATTATGAACTACGTGGACATTGATTCCCTACTTCAGGGGTACGTATAAAGCCTCCCTAAGGTTCAATACCATCACCCATGTCTCATCATGGACTTTTTCCCTTGACCCTATGTGTTTCTAGAAGGTCATTCCCCAACCCTGAGGTTCCACTTCCTATGTGTCCCATCCTTATGTTCATTCTCATGGGTCGCCTCCTCAGATGTCCCATCGCATAACCGAACTATGTGGACTTTGATTCCCTAACATAGGGATAGATAGAAAGTCTCTTCGAGGCCCAATCCCAACACTATTGTCACCTTCATTAAGGTTTTATCTCACTCCTCATCCATTCTCAACCATCCATATCCATCCTGATTCTTACTGGGGCTGTCACATACTTGTGAGATCAATTCACCCACTCTCTTGCTGCTCCTAGTAGAAATCGAGCGGCTGAACACACATTATCCTCAATATCAGTGTTCCCTTTAGGGGTTGCAGCCATCTGATCCACTCCCGTCAGTATTCAGATCAGTTTGATCCATCTCCACGAGTCATTAATCTTGCGGCATACCTTGTGTTAAACATGGGAATCTGAGGAAAACCTTAGAGACATTCCCATGGAATATAATTCCCCGCATTCAACGAGGGATGCCTTGGGATTCTGTGACCTTGAGAAACCCTATCATAAGTGGAAGAAACCTAGACACGTCACTGTTCCAGTTTCCATACATGCCAACGATGTCCAATGTGACTACTCCCCAAACCAAAGGTTGCTTCCCTGAACGAACCCCTTGGAATGTCTTAACAGAAGAAGTGTAATTAACCAACGTCCATGAATACGTGGAACTAGGAAGAGTTTCATGAACAAAGTCATAATAATTTAAGGGAGATCCAGACTACACAATGAGTTCTAGGTAGGAATCCAGGGAAGGAGGAACCAATATCCCATCATCACATTTCGATCAAGGAGAAAACTTCCTTGAATAAGCGATAGATCCTACCTTCCTTTGGAAAGAGTGTATGTTGGGAAACAATCAGCGCATCCTTTATAGACGGATGTGTGCCCTGAAAAAAGCTTCAAAAACACCTCCCCTAGGGAATACTCCTTAATACTTGAAGGATAAGTGCCAGACCCCTTAACATAGGAAACCTATGTAGATGCTACAAAATGAAAGTATGTTCAGGAAGAGTATATCAAGAATGTTATCATATCAAGGGAAAATGTCAAAACTTATTACAGAACATGTGTTGGGTCAACTTTAATGCCCTGTTTCACTTCTTCTCATTAGATAGATAAGGGTCCACCTCAACCATCTTGGTAGGAGAAACTTGGGTTAACAGTTGAGGCTTCCTACAGTCATCACCTCCATCATGGTCCTCTGGATTGAGGATAATTTTGGGGACCCGAGATCCTTATCCACTACCTCAATAAGAGTTCATGTGGGCTCATACAAGGCTGAATCAAGCTCATATTTTTCTTATCCTTATCTAACAGGTTCTTATTCTTCTTCTCTTACAAACAACAAGTTAAAATCCACTCATGATTAATAATAGTTGATTAAAGTATAAAAAGGAAATGGGGAGAAAGAAATGCATCATTAGGGTTAATATAGATGTCTCATTCATACTCGTAATAAACATTTCCCCCCATAATCACTCCTCATTCTAGAATGTCAAACACTCACTATATGGTCGGGGTCTGATCATTGTTTTGTATATCGAAGCCTCCAACTCCTAGAGGTACCTCATCACTTCATCCAAATCACTATTAGGTTAGAGATCGGAGGGTGCTATAATATTTCTCAGCTCTAGAATTTTTAGTCTAGAATCAAGGAACTCTCATGCCTCTTTGATATCGTGAGTTATGATCTTCCAAACACGAATCGCTAAGGGTTATACATAATTTGGAACTAGTGAGGCTGGCTGTAAGATTGACCCAAAACCCTTAGACTAGGAAGACTTTTCAGGATGTTTTTCATTCATAGGAGGATGATGGGATAGAGCATGATTCTCATCCTAAAAATTATGACGAGACTACCTTGGTGTAGTATTTGTGGTCTTCTCATCCCTATTCGGCCCAATGGTCTTTTCCTGAGATTGCTTCGAAGGGTCTGGTGCTTCAATATCATAATCATCATCTTGGGAGTTTTTACCATTCATACCATGACCAGAAATGTTCATATCACTGACCTAGTGACTTCCCATTTACAAACCCCCCTGAGGGTATGAATAGATTCATTCTTTGGCGTACCTAGCCTCTCTCTTGATTTATGTGTCTAACAGAGGTAGTGTGATTCACATTTTGGATACCATCAGGACCATTAGGATCCAATGTTGTTGGGATACCATAAGATGCTTATCTATCCTAATATGCGTATATGGAGAGATGCTTGAATGTTGGAAATATTTAAACTTGCAGGAAAATTGATATGGGGCATAATCCTTACATATGATCTTATTGTCAATGTGATCCATTGGTATTCTATCTCTGAATTCTATCATGTATGACCTCATCTCATTGTTATTTTATTTTAAATTTTCAGTAAATGTCCCTATAGGCGGGTTACCGTGTGGATAGAAGTTAAATTATCTCAACACATTCAACATCAATAGCACTCTATCACACTTCATGTTTAGAGTCTGGATTCCATAGACAGCCTGAACGAATTGGAAGAATCAGAATTCAAGGATTTGAGCTAAGATTAGTGTTTTATATGAACTGAAGTGTGATACAAATCACCCTCACAACACATGACACGACCCTAAAATTTGAAATGGGTCCTTCTCATTATATATATGTAGAAAAAATGGAAAATCCTATCCATGAAAGGGGAAACCAATCCTATATACTTTCCCTATACAAGTATGGAAGCTATAACAAAATTTACTGGCCTCACACTACCATTAGACTAGTAGACTAGAATCATATAAATTATTATCCACATAACAAGGATGTCAATCAGAAAATTCTTCACATCAACCTTAAAGTATTCCTTATAACACCAATGGGTGTATTGTCCCTTCTCTAGTGTAGGCCAAAATGTGCGACGCTCGCCCTGATTTTTGATAGGGGGATATACAGTGGGGAACCTGCAAGTGGGACCTTATCTTACTAGTTATAGATAATAATTCATCCATTTCACATCATGTATGTCACCCCTGGGGAGAGGATATTTATTATGAAATTCCCACTCCCTCTTGAAAATATCTTGGGCCAATGATGGTGTCCTTTCACCATCATTCCATTTGTCCACAGTTAGATGAAATTTTCATACATTTCCCCAACAATGGGAGCTTTATATATTTTGTATACATCCCACAGAATGATGAAAAAATCACCATGAATCAGGTTAAATGAATTCATCCACAGACTTGATTGGCTTAGAAATTAGGGGATGATAACTTGGTTCTTGTAGATATATGTTTTCCCTGCCCAAACAGCTTCATATATGTGGATGTCTTATAGCTCTTTTTTTTAATTCTATTCATATGTGGTGCATCCAGTATTCACACATCCAATCAAGCATGATTCCCCCTCCATAACGTAAAAATGAATCCTCCTTACAACCTTATATATGATCCATCTGTGAATCAACGAAGATTGATTCATAATAATGAGTCCTCAATTCTTGGATGCACACCTCCATATCTTGACTTTTTCCACTATGATTCATAATACATCCAATGGTAACTATTTCTTACTTAATATAAGCACCCGTGGATGAGATGTTGGAATAATGGAAGCTAATATGCTTCACAAACTAGGACACTAGGAAGTAACTCCAAACCCCTCGGATAAAGGCTTCCCACAAAAGTCTATGATCATAAAATTGTAGTTAATCACACTGTGTGGACTCGCGTAGTTATGGTTCCAAATTTTTTTCAAGATCTGGAACAGCAGACTTGACCACATTTTATTACACAAGAAAAGAATCTTTGATCATATTAGAATAATTTTAAATAGATTTTTTTAGTATGTGTCATTGGGGACACAATTGAGAACCTAAAATAAGGCATCAAGTTCTTCTATTAATTTAAAATATTGAATTAGGAAAGTTAAAATTTTGACTTTCAGAAATTCTAATTTTTTCAGGGGAAAACTCATTCAGTGCCTCCGATTAGGCATCACACATAGCCCCTTCAGTGAGGATCCATGTGTAGCCCCTTAAACTAGATTCAAAACACTACAACATTTCTAAAATTGATGTATTTTTTGACATTTTTAAGGAGACCTTGTGAAAATGGAAGTGTGGAAGAGCTGATTGGACAACCTGTGCGGTGATAGAAAAAAATAATGGACCTAAAATGTGAGGAAAATGAAAAGGGGGGAAGTGGTATTTATAGAAGTTTTGGCCCTGTGATGTGGATCTACGCACCTGGCCTACGGTGGGGATCTACACACTTGGCATGCACTGGTGATCTATGAATCATACATACACCACTTTCATTTGTGAAGACCCTACATAATTCACTGAAATTGCAATCACAATCTCTTCTCTTTTCTACCTCCAGACTAGAACCTCATCATTTGACGAGATCCAATTAAGAGAGGGTGTTTTTGTTCACATTATATTTTTTAATTAGAGTGAGAATATTATGAATTATACATTAGTCATGTTGAAGAGATAAATAACCCTAAATATAATCAAGGGTACTTTCCCAGATCAGCATGTGCATTCACACTTGGACATCTATATACCGGCGTAGCCCCCCGCACCCTCCCCCCTCCTTACACTGCACTGAATGGAAGGTCTCCCTTGTGTAGAGAACATATGTCGATAAACTACGCATGGAACCTATGTGGGAAACCACCTTCTTCCAGGGTTCATTGTTTTTCGATAAATAGAACACTAGTTCACCTCATTTGTACAACTGAAAAATCAGAAGAATCCCCCAATATTTGGTAACAAAACACATTTTTCCAAGTTTCAAAAATTCTTGAGGTAGCTCTCCTAAACCAAATAGAAGAGATAATTAAATGGGATAAGTGAGAAAAAAACTTCCTTTATGTTTTTAAACTAAAGACACTATTACTAGAACCATTCCTCTCCTAAGTGAATTACCACCTGTGTGAGGCCCCTATCCCTAATTAGGGACCTACGTGAGACTCATCTAGGGACACATAATGAGAAATTTGGTTCCTACACTAAAGTATAACCCATGTTTTGTTACACAGGTGTTCCATTTTCCAAATAATATAAAACTCATGTAAGCCTATAGACCCTATGTAAATAACTTATAGTTTCTCCAAATCCCTATGTGATGAACCTCTTCCCTTTACTCTCAGAACTATATGGGACAACATTTCATCAATCTTCCAATTCACTAATGGCAGGGCTCATCTTCCTTTGGATACCTCACCCAAGGGGGGGGGTAATTTGAAAACTCCACTAAGGCCTTAAAATTTTAAATATAATAAATAGGGGAACACTAGCTTATCTCCAATTTGGATTTGAGTTCATACACTCAGAGGTTTCACACGATTTTTCTAAAAAATAGTTAGGGTCCTTGGGGTGTATTTGGGTTTTTAATCCTATGGTTATGAGGACCCCAATGCAAGGTATAGTGTTGGGGAGTTCCCAGTCGTGGGTACTAGGGCTATGACCATATCCTTCTCAATTTGTCTCTAATATCCAGATCCTTTAGTTCTAGATAAGGTGGGTGAGGATCATTCTTGTATTATCTTTTCACATGGAATGACATAATCCTCTCCCACTACAAGACAAATTTTAGGGCATCTTCATCAGGAGTAATTTCTTATACTTTCTTCCAAGAGGTTTCAATCCTGATCCTCATCAATAACTAAGATCCATATCTGGGTGGTTATTCTGATATATCTATCATATATATAATGATAAGATAGGGGATGGGCACCATAGATCCTCTTATCTCCCATAGTCCCTTCATTTTCCACCAGCGAAGGAGGAGAATTGTGTGGTTTTTCAGATATTCTTCTTCAACTTCTATCTCATAGTAAAGAATGACTCATACTAACTCTTGTGGAAATTGAGGTTATCCATAATCAAGGTATCCACACTGTTAGATGCATGTTTTTCAAAAAGAACATTCTTTCTAATCATTCTCTCACCTACCTTCAGAGTTCCTCCATAGGGGTTTGTCATCAAGGCCATGTATCCAGCCTCGTGGAAAAGAAGAATTTTTTGTTTCATATACCATTTTTTACATGTTGTCTCTCACATTGAGCATGAATCATATGGTCGTAGAGGTTGACGGTGGTCCTAACAACCACATGACCATATACCCATGGGTGTCCGCCTCATGAATAATCCCTAGAAGAACCTATCCCTGAGTAACATTCCAAGTATAAGTCTCATATCATCAATGGGCCTCCCATTTCGATGTAAGAACCAGTCATAACCTACCCATGGGAATACTCCTTAGGTGTAATCCCCAAAAAAAAATTCATTCATCAAAAAATCCTCCTCTTGGGTAAGTACCAACCACACTTCAAATAATCAATGTATCTTCCTCGAGAGTAAGCCTTGAACTAACCCCCCCCCCCCCAATATAAATGATTCAATCCACTTCTCATGGCCCCAAATTCATTCATCAAGGAATCCACCTTAAAAGTGATCCCCAACTTAATCCTATCATAGCTTTTTACTCCCCTGTGAGGAAAATCGAAGGGACCCCATAGTTATAGGTCCATATAACTTATCTACATGGGATTTGAATCATATCCACATGGGATACATAGGATTCATCCCTTGGGTTCAAACCCAACACCCCAAATTAATGCTATTATCTCTAAACTTCATTCATAGTATTGTATAATTCAACCTAAAAATTCATATACCTTCCAGGGTCCATGGGATTCTTCGAATAAAGTCCCACACCAAGCCTTTTCTAAGCACATTCCTCCTAGACCATCTTACTGCATGATGCAAAACTGCATGGTTTAGTCCTCATCACATGACCTTAAATGGCATGATGTGCCCCGTTAAGTGCCCCAAAACTACATGGGTTCTAATTCTTTCATAAGGATAAATAGGAATCCCATCTCATTGGTCTGATTTTGAAATCAAAACAACTCTGACCCCCATGGATGATGATACACACTATAGTGCCCCACTATATGGCTAGAAAAACAACATCATTATAATAATGACCAAAGAACATATAATAATCACATACGAGGATACCATAAATGGAGAAACTTGGATACATATAGATATCCTTATTAATGGGGAACCTTAGATACACATAGATGATTCTAAGTTCCACACAGTTTAATAATTTATTGTTAATTCAATGGTGAATCGTATCGTATTTGAGAATTAATGACGGATTTGTAAACATATCTTAAATTTAGAAGAGAGTCCATAGTTGGAAAAAATTCCCCCTAAAGAGTGTGATGAGCCTAAAATCCCATATTATCAACCATAATGAGTTCATAAGCATTGTTTTCGAAATCTTTGAATGAGAATCTTCTTTTGGGAAGAATCTACAAATGGATATAAAACCATTTGGTGTTTCTGGTTCCGTGAACAAAACCATTGGAAGCCGTTCAGAAATAGTGAACATGACATGAGTGATTGCAAAAAACTCAAATCCCTGCAATCCACTGTCGAGTGGACATGAATAATCTCATTAGAAACAATTATGTACCTAATTACCCAAATAAACTAGTCCTCATGATCATTTGGGGATGTATTAACTGTATATTTATGCGATAAATCATCAAATAAAGTTTATTTTAATATATGGTTTTATAGGTTATGAGCACAACAGAAGCATGCAATGTGTGGTTTCCAACTATTCTTTTTTCCTTACTCGATTATCAATCTGAGATCTATATGACAATGAACTCGGTGATCTATGGAATTATGTCAAATAAATAGACAATCGATAATTAAATTGGAACCAGAGAGAGGATCATAAAATAATATTTATAATTAATTTAATTAAATAGTGAATTACCTTTATGTAATTCTTTCTTCATTGATGAATCTGGTGAAAGATCTGAGGTCCACCATTGTTGTATTATAGAAACCAATTGTATATTTTTTCTATCGGTGATCAACACATGTTCCACAAATATCTATATTTCACTAAATGAATATTTGTGTTCTATCATGGTAGATCCTTTCATTAGTTTCTTCCACATTTTATCGCTTTTAGAACCGCTTCCAAATCATTCTCCTTAATCTAGTGGAGGAGGATTTCTCTCCATTCAAGTGAAAATACATGGATAAGGGAACACTCTAGTATTGAGAGGATTCTTCAAATCTATTGTGCACAACCAACACAAATGAATTATCTCCCATGAGAAAATATCTAAATTATTTATTTATATTTCTATGATTAAAATAAATTAATTGCACAACTTCTCTTAATTATTTATTAAATACTATAAAATACCCATGTTGAATAATAATAATAATAATATCATTTCTCTATTATTCATAACTTGTGAATTAAAATTATATATTATGTAATTAAATATTATTCAATGTTTATTATTTCTCATTGAACCATTAATTATAGTTTTCCATTTATCCACAATATTTATCAGACCATGAATAATTTATATTTATTTATTAAACAAATATCACTGCATTCTTCACCAATAAATAAATAAATATTATATTCACTAAATAGAAAATTAATACTTATTAAATATTACACTCACATTATATTATCTCGAATAACAGGTGACAGAATATATGCAATGAAGTATACATGAATAATTATTAAACCACATCTGGTAATAATATTTATTCAACTTGTTAAATAATAAATGATCATATATTATTTAACTGAGATTATGGATACACTTACTATGTGACCCTCTAGTCCTCTTTCTCATTGGAATTAGGAGAAATAGCCTAAGGTCCAAGGTTAACATCTAAAAACACACCAAGGAAAGAAAAGTGAAAGAAGTTAATGTTTCAATGATGTGTTACCTCATATAGATGCTTATTTTGTAATATAATCCCTTTATCTCGATATCTCTAATAAATAAGGTTTTGTTCTTGGTCTATGAACCTATATGCTCTATTTTTTTCTTTTACTTTCCAAAAATTGAACTTCCCTATAGAACACCATGGCCATGGATTTATTTATACTATATAATTTCATTCAAAGGGCTTGAGATATCAACTTATGTTAATGAGTAGAAGGGATAAATCCTTTCTTGCATTATTCATTAATGCAATATTACTCTTGATTCCCCCAACTTATTATACCTCTCAACAAACATATGTCTTCCTGGTTTTCATCAACACATCTAAGTACATTACTCATAACTCTAATTAATAATAATCATATAGTCTAAGGACCAATACAAACATCTGAATATAGAAACATCCAATGATACATAGAAATGTGGATTTGCTACTGGAGAGTCCCATTCTCATAATATCCTATTAGATATTACGAAGGGTGTACACCATGAGAAGGTTCCTAAAATTCCTATGAGTCTCCACCACTAATAGCCCAGGTCATTTTTGTTATTTAAATGATATCATCTATCCATATAATATATATTCAATAATAGTGTCATGTCGCTTCTAGGTTCTCACCATAGTGGGGAACTACCATGACCTTTTAGTGAGACATCTACTCTTAGTTCATTATCATATACTATGTCATGCATAAGAACAATCATGATTTGATAAGTAGTTTATGAATATTCAATAAAAATGAATAAATGTTATCAAAAAGTACACAGAAGTTGTTTCTAGGGATCCAACTCCAATAGATTACCAATTTCACTAGATCCATCTTCTGATATCCTTCGTCCCATTAGTTCTAACATGACACTCATGATTTTACTATAATTGGCATTTAGTCAATGGGTCTTATACATTATCTTCTATGGGTACTCTTCATACTGCAACTTATCACCTCTAATAGAAATACCTAAATAGGTGATACTTCTAGAGTATGTAATTTTTTCATGGGTTTGACCATGGCTCTTTTACAAGAGACGCCTCTATAGTTTTATCACAATAAAATGTCATAGGGTATTTGCATCTACATGCCACATCAAGCTCTTAGAAAAATTTACAAATCCAAATGGATTCCTTGGATGCATTAGAAGATGTTATATATTCAGACTCTAGTGTATAATTAGTCACAAATAGCTTCATTAAACTCTTCCATCTCACTACTCCTATTTTAGGACAAAAACATTTCATGATTTCAATTTCAAATCATCATAATCTTTCTAAAAACTAGCATTAGTATATCCCTTGATGAGATTCTCCTCAACTCATCCATACCTCGGGAATATATCATTAGTTATTCTTATAATCATAAGTATATCCTTAATAGTAGTCTAATTTTTTTCTACTAGAGCATCTTGATATCTTTCTACCAAGATCAGTGCCTAGGGATAATACATTCTAGTACATGAAATTCCTTATATGATTGATCTTATCAATAAATTTTATGGTATCTTACTCATTATCTCTTTCTCAAGTTGTGTCTGGGGAAATAATCTCTAAGAAATATATAAACTATGTGACACTAGAACCAATCCCCTATTGGAATGTTACATACTAAATTTATTTAGTATCGGGTCAGTATATGTACTTTGAATTATTATAAGAGGCCTCTTGGTTCTATCATGAATGATCCTAATCCTTAGAATACAGATTATTTCACCTAATCTCTTCATGGAGAAACACATGTTTAACCTGTCTTTAATTGATTATATGACTCATATTCCCATTCCAATAAGTAATATGTCATCATAATATACCTCTATGATAACGAGCACATTTCCACTTAACCTCTTGTAAACACATAGATCACATTCATTTTTAATGAAACCAAATTAGTTTATGGATTTATCAAATCGAATGTTACATGACCTGGATGCTTGCTTCTGTCCAGAAATGGATTTATGCAACTTGAAAAACCTTTTTAAATCACCTGGAGTCACAAACCCTTCTAGTTGTGTCATATATATATCTTTCTAAAGTTTCCAATTAATGAATGAGGTTTTGACATCCATCTACCAAATCTCATAGTCATGGTAATCTATTTTAACTAGTCGAATTAAAATTTATTTAAACATAGAAACTGGTGGAAAGTTTTCATTATATTCAATTCCTTAATGTTGTTTAAACCCTTTACACACTAGCCTTTCTTTATAGGTATTTACTTATCTTTCCATGTCTATATTCCTCTTGAATACCCATTTTCACCCAATGGGATTTACATCAACTCGCGCATCGAACAAAATCCAACATTGGTTTTGATATATGGAATCTAATTCATAATTGATGGATTTTTTCCATCTTGTAGCTTCTTAGATCTTGTTATGACCCATCCCCCAGGGCCCATGTTGTGAATACCACAAGCCTACCTTCCATAGGCCAGGGGCTGGTTACTAGCACTGGGAAGGCATATCCCAAATATAAAGGCATTTCTATTAAACCAATACACACACAGACAAGGAAAAGCTATGAAAAAAAATCCATAAAGGAATGAAAGTAATAAAACCACCACAAAGTACCACCACAAAGAGTAAAAGGTGTAAACTAAAAGTAAAAGGGCCAGAATACAAGCCCAACTGAAAGGAATGTACAACAAAAGAAGTACCAGATCTGGATACCATCTGCCAAGGATCCTAGCTAATGGCTAGGTACAACTCACGGTCAGATGTCACTATAGCATACCACGTTTATCGATCCACCTTCGAGAATCATCTTGTATTAGCTCCCCAAAGTCCCAGTAAAAGTAGTTTGTCATCTTCACAAGACATAATAGGTTTGAGCGAAGCCCATGCAGGGGTGAGTATAACAATAATCATTAGGGACCCCGAGACCCCCAAAGGTCTTGCAGAAATCTAAAAAAGAAAACACCACAAAGGAAAACACCATAAAGGAAATACCATAGAGGTAATACCACCAAGAAAGATCTCAAACACATTGCAAAAAGTAAAAGACAACTCATGCTAGGTATATAACTTAAGTAAAGAAGTAAAGATGATTATTCATAAAGCTAGATCATATTATTCTATTGAGAGGATCTGCTGGTGATTAACAAAGTGTTGCTAGGAGCTGATCCACATAGGTTCTCTAGGTGCTGATCCACACAGGGTCGCTAGGCGCTAATCTAAATAGGGTCTCTAGGTATTGATACACATAGGGTTTCTAGGCGCTGATCCACATAAGGTATCTAGGTGTTAATGCACATAGTCCCACTAGGCACTGATCCACAGAAGGTCGCTATTATGCTGATCCACGAAGGATCTCTTGTTATTTTTCACGTTACTTCCAGCCACTAGATTCCCGCATATAGCATGATTGATTCTAGAAAGATCCACTCCTAAATACATCAAACATATAGAAACTTCCATGAAGTCACTCATATAGTAATCCAAAGGACCTTCTTGTCGTAAGGGTCCTAATGCAATAGACGGCACGTCGAACGGTCTCCCATTCTGTAAGATATGTGATTTTTTTAAAAGGGACCTATTAAATTAGAGTCTGATCCAACTTTTCCATTCCCCAAACTCTTCAAAAACTCATTTAGATTATCTCAAAAGAACCTCCTCATCTCAAGGGTACCAATTCCATAAACGGCTCGTAAATCAGATGCCCAGTGTGGGAGATACGTTTGTTTTAGTGAAATGAGGGTCGGTTCAGTGTAGGTTCAGTCCAGCCCGTTGGGCCACATGTCTGGTCTGGCTAGATATTGCGGGTCTGACTTGGTAGAGAGGGTTCTCCCATAGAGGGAGGGTATAACCCACCATAGATGGTTGGATCCATCCGGATGTGGCACAGCCACATTCGGACTTTAGCACACGTGGTCGGTGAAACTGGTCGTGCCCTCTATGTCACACATGGACTGAGTCTACACGTTGTCCAGGTCAACTTGGTGCCAGCGTGGGATCATAGGTGTCCAACACCATTGCCACGGTGTTCACGGCCTCCGTCACGAGCTCGTGCGGCCCGGGTGTGGGCCTCCACCGCCACGCAGCATCGCACCTTCACCATGGATGTTGGCCACAATGCGCCACCTCCCTCCCCCGGTGGCCACTGCCAGTGCCCGTGCATCAACGATTTCTTCTGCGGGCCACCAAAGTTTTCTCGGTGTTCTGTTTCTCGATCTGTCTGCACATATGGAATTTTAAGGTTTACACCTTCACTACGATGGTCTGAAACTCGACATGCATCTATTTCGAGAGTTCATCCACAAAGAAGGCACATGCAGAGGGGCTTGATCCTTGTTCATATCAGCCCACGCCATCTGTGTTAGATGTTTTAAATGACGGGGAGGTCTAAGGATTGTAGTTCAGTGAACAATAATAAAATCATAAAAAGAAAAACCAGAAATATCAACCTTCATCAAGAAGAGACAACCCACATATCAACTTGTTCGTGGGTTGATCCGTGTTTGTCATTTAGAACAAGAATGGGGGAAAACATGTATCAAAACAAACCCCCTACCTCATTTCACATTTGTTGATGTAGCGTTCCGTCTTTGAGGGTTCAAGAGGTCGATGTCGTTTGTCACTTCCCATATTCATTCTTTGGGGTGCATCAGATTCAATGGCATTCCATCAGCATTTGTCGTTCACTGTTGGAGAGAAATATCATCAGAGGTTTTTTAGAGAATTGCCTTTGTTTTAATTCTCAACTATCCAATGCATTTGTTTAATAAAAATTAACACATCACATCATTTCTTTTACACTGTGATATTGTGTCGTTATTCTGTTTCATTTATGAAATAGATTAGCAGCTACACCTTCACAATGAGCCATTAAGGATCCTCATTCAATGTGCCTCAGCATCCCCTCATCGTCACACCGTAGCACCACTGTCCACCGCTCAACAGTGAGAAAATAAAATAAAATAACTTTTTTAAAAGTAATTTTATTACATTCCAAAAAGTCTAAAAATTAAATTTTCCAACAGACCCTTGCCAACAAAAGTTAAGTCTCATTTAAAAGAATCATGGAATTTAGAGTTCAACACCTCCCTCAGATTATTTATTCAAGCACCAGTTTAAAAGTTATAAAAACATGATCACATGTTTACTGGATGTACATTTAAAACAGTTCAAAATTCTAGTCTGGGCTCACCGGGCCCTGGAATCACAAGCTGTTAAAGAGTGTTGTCTCGAAATAATTCCATATAATTTAAAAAAATTACATGGAAATCTAAGGACATTAAAGCTCTCTACTACCTCATTGTATGAGAGAGGTTCACCATTTTTAACCAATAACGAGTCACCGACTACTATGACTTGAAAAATATATCACTCGAGTTCTCTTACCTCTCTTACACTCCAACATAGTACTTTTTTTTTAGGAACTACTTCTTCCACGATGACCTATAGAACCTATTCCTGGTCCAACTCTTTTGTATCATGATAATCATCTTCATTGACGCCAGTCTTCCTCCCACTATCCTTTTTGAGGATGTACTCCCTCTCTAGAAAGAAAAATTTCCTGGTGATATTCACATTCTTTTCTAATGGTTTTTATTGGTAGCGTAACTTTTTTTCCATGGGATACCCTATAAAGATACACTTTATTCCCTTGGTGAATGTTTTTTTTTCATAATAGGGACTTAACAAATGCCTCAAAAACTCATACACATGTATGCGAGAAAATAGGTTTCCTTCTACTCCATAACTCAAATGGAATTCATTTTCTGCTTTAGATGGAACTTTTATTAATGAGTACGCCATAGTTTTTAATTCATATCCCCTAAAAGAAAATAGAAGATCGACCGAACTCATCATCGACCTTACCATGTCTTACAATGTACAGTTCCTCCTTTCACTAACACCATTCCACT
Organism: Viscum album; assembly: GCA_963277665.1. Classification (NCBI taxonomy): domain Eukaryota; kingdom Viridiplantae; phylum Streptophyta; class Magnoliopsida; order Santalales; family Viscaceae; genus Viscum; species Viscum album. The sequence goes on from OY728156.1 coordinate 1,332,517,448, forward strand.
ATAGTGTATAAGGTAGAGTGAGTTGAGATAGAATATGAAACTCTCGTCAAAAGTCGATGAACTCTAGTTTAATATATTCACCACATTGATCGGATTTAATCTCCTTTATATGCTTACCAAGTTTATTCAATACTTATTTCTTCAATTCCTTGAATTTATAAAAGTACTCGGACATATACCTCATTAAGTATACATAACCATATCTACTAAAGTCATTAGTAAAAGTTATGAAGTAATAATATCCACCTCCAGATTCTATTGTAAATAGTCCATACACATCACTATGTGCCAATCCTAGGATCTTTGTGGTCCTTACACCCTGTCCACCAAATGGTGGTTTGGTAAATTTACCTTATAAACAAGTATAACATCTATCAAGTGTTTTTACCTAATAATATTCTAAATAACTATCTTGATCGTGATTTGTAAAATTATTCTTGTTTACATGACCAAAATGGTAACGCCAAAACTGGGTGTTATACGAGTTGTGTGAACATGATTCATTATCAATTTCCAAAAGATGTTATTCATAATTTAATACATAAAGACTATTATTTATATGTTTCATACCATAACATATGTTGTCCTTATAAAAGAAACAAATTTTATTTCTAAACATGAAAATAATCCCATATGTATCTTAGCATGATACAAAAATTAGGTTTTTTGTAATTGTAAGTATATAATAACAATATTTCAAAACCAAAACCATTCCCATTAGTAATGAGAGGTAGTAGTCATCAATGGATAGAGATTCCTACCCCACACCATTAGGATCGCTCAGATCTACCTCTTTTCTATAAATCCTTTAGAATCTACTTGGTTTCTTTATTTGGATATAGATGTGATCCCCACGAGCTGTATCAAATACCCATTGTGTATATATTGAAATATTACACTTGATAACAAAAAAAATAGCTTCCCCTTTCTTCTATGTTTTTTTCCTCTTCTACTAGCCTAGCTATCCACATACAAAACATATTACCACTTTTCCTTACCCTACCTATGGATCCTCTTCTTATTGGAAACATGGTTCTCAATAGCTCTAAATTGTTTATAATACTTGGGCTTCTTTTCTTTATTCTTCATTTTCTTATTCAATATAAGATCTATGGGGTTTTCATACCCCATTTCCTCATCCACTTATATAATTAAATTAATAATCTCTAAAAGAATCTTCTCATTATTTATCATATTGTAATTAACAATAAATTTGGTGATGTTCTTGGGATATGATGAAATTATGTGATCCGTACACAACCAATCTCGAAATTTAATCCCTATGATATCTAGGTGTTCAATGTATCCAATAAGGTTGAAAAAATGAGGTCAAGCTAGGACATACTCTCTAGTATTAGTTATGAACAATGAATTGGAGATCTCTTACCTCCCTTGTCTCTCCTTCTCTTGATAGAGAGTCCAAAGGTGAGACATCATGATATACACATCCCTACCCTCATGTTTCATAAAAACCTCATTGGACATGACTGATATCATGAAGCATTGAAAATCTGTTGCATCATTCTGATTTTTCTCATAGATAAATAACTCATCATCACATGACTCATTACCGGGAAAAACTAGAAAAGGTTCCTCCATCACATGTAATTTCCTTTCATGGAGAAGGATGACACAGTGGTGCCTTTTCCACTCTTGGAATTTTGGTCCAATGAGATGTTTTTCCTTCCAATGTATTCATCACAAAGATATGTTTGATGTCATTTTAATTTTGTTTCTAAAAAAACAAGATATGCATAATTCTATGACTCTATTAGATAAAATTTATGCAAATAAATAAATATTGTCTTTATTAGTCTCCCACTATTTTATCCAAACCCAATGGCCTATACCATTGGATTCAGAATATCTTCTATCAAGGATATTCAAGTGGCAGGGATCCATATTTCCCTTATTATTACCCCAATTTGGGTTAGTCAAGAAACATAAAGGGTTTTAGTAGCCATTATAAATCCCAACTACATTAACTCATAGTTACTTAATCCTTTTAGTGGAATCCCCAATCCTGAAATACATAATTGGATTTCCCCAACCTTTACATCTCCGTTACACCAAGTCCTATTTTAGCAGTCAACCCTTGATGTAAACTAAGTCAATTCAACCCAAAATTTAACATTACTATTACATGATTATTTAATTCACCTCAACATCGGTTGGTCAATAACTTTTAACTATGGTTGTATTTTAATCGAAATAATGGAAAGATATGCGGACATAATATATATAATTGTGGGATTTTGTAATTTTATGCATAAATTTACAATTATTACTTTTATTACATGATTTTTAATATTAAGTGGATTTATATAAGTGAAACCCCATTTCGTAGATAATATTTACTCATAACCCAAATTATTTTAGTTTAATCTTTCATGATCGTCAATTTAAATAATTTATGTGATCATGAAAAAATAACCATAATGAAATAAAAAATAAACTGGAAAAAATAAAATAATAAATTGTAATGATCATGAGATTTTACTAGTGGTTGTTTCATTTAGAAATTGATAAACTAACTATTTACCTAGGGGGAAAACATATATCCAATTAAGGTTCTTGTGGTAGCATTCCATCATCCCACCTATGTATCTCCTTTGAATAGTTTTAGATTAGCTCTGAACATGATTTTCATCCACTATCTTGAGAGATAAATCCATTACATATGCTACTTACTCACACATTGGGGAATGGAAAAGGGGTTTACATAAAAGAAATCTTGGGAATGTCGGCCCTATACAATAAGAGGATGAATGGCGTGCATAGTAACAATTTAATTAAATAATAAATTAAATGAAACCAATCATATATAGAGGTTTGGTCAATCTCATGATCATTATCATGCATGCAACAAATAACACATTTAATAAAACTAGTATTAAATTTTTAATCATTCTTATTTAAGATAAATCACAATCAAATTAATTAATTGTCATCTTTAATTAATAAAATATTTAATCTTTATTATGATTAAAAGTTACTTTAGATTCTCATCCATCATAATTTTAAACAAATTAAATATATTCATTTAAAATTAACTATGTACATAAATGTACCTTGGAGGAATCACGGTGAATACCCGTCCAAATCCACCTATAATGTATTATACTCATTTACTATTTACTCTTGTTACATATGGAATACCTGACATATCATGTACTTTCATGAAGTGTAGTATCAACTTAATTATTACATCATTTTCATGATTTTTTTGGTCATGTGTTATGATTCAATGCATGTTGAGTAACAACTATAATATGACTCATAATTAATATACAGATTGGAACATTATGCAAATATTAATTAATCATTTGTGTATATATATATATATATATATTAAAAACCCATCACACTGTGTGTACTATAACTATAATTACAACATGAAAGAACATGTATCATGGTTTACATAATATAATAAATAATTTTTTAATCTACATAATTTGGTATAAGTACATGGCAGGTACCAGCGAGCTACATGGAATGTACATCTCTTTTTGTCTTTATGAGGTACATGCATAGGGACTCAGTTTGTAGATTGTACCTCCAAAAATTTGAGTACATGTTGTGAAACATTGACTATACAGTCACCATGTAGGTAGGCCATATATAGAATAAACTGCCCATCTATGACTCAAATGGACTACATGTCGTGTACCTAGGCTACACCACATGTAATTTGACTGAGCATGTACCATTATATTCTGGTCGACACACAATTCATTTAAATCAAGTAATTACTGAATAATTTTAAATTAATTTCCAAATAAATTATGATGCATTGAACATGACTACATGTCATGTAAATCTAGATACATAGCATGTAGTCTTGTGCTGTCTAGACAGAAACTTTGGATCCTCCGGATGAGTTCCTCAATTTTATTTTAATCATAAAATTAATCATCTCAATTATATCGATTAGAAATTAAGGGTGATGAATATTATCTCACAATTCATATTAAAATAAATATTAAACATGAATTGAATAATTAAATGACAAATGAATAAATCACCCAAAAAAATTTATGTAATTAGAAATAATTATCTGACCCCACTGATACCACTTATAGGTTTCGGGCGCAGTGGAAGAGTGTGATGGGTGGTTCCCAGCTTTTCTTTTTTCTATAATCGATGATCAATCCGTGATCTATATGATAATGAATGTCTTATTCCACATAATTTAATCAAAGAAATACGAAATGGATAATCACACCAGAACTAGAGAGAGAATCATCCAATATTATTTATAATTAATATTATTAAATAAAGAATTTCATTTAACGGATATTTCTTCATCGATGAATCTGATGACAGATCCGTGGTCCAACTTCATTGTGTTGTAGAAGCCAATTGTATATTTCTTATAGTAGTGATCCACACGTGTTCTTCGAATCTCCTAACATTACTGAAGGAATATTTGGGTGTTATCTGGATATATCCTTGCACTTGCGTCATCCACATTTTATCGCTTTGAGAACCACATCCCATGCATTCTCCTCGACCCAGGGGAGGATTATTTCTCTCTGTTTTTTGGATCATTTTTTGGGGAAGGAATTTCTATAAGCTTGAGAGGATTATCCAAATCCATTGTGCATATCCAAGACAAATGAATTTGATCTCTTGAGAAAATAAAATAATTGGGTATTTATATTTCTAGGATTAAAAAAATAATTTCACAGGTGCCCTTAATTATTTATTTAATCCTAGAAAAACCCCATGTCAAACAATAATAATAATAATATCATTTATTGACCTGTTCTTAACATGTGAATTAAAATTAAATATTATTTAATTAAATAACATTCAGTATTCTTTATTTCTCATCGGGCCTTTAAACTCAATCATTTATTCCTCCAAAATATTTATCAGGCCATTAATAATTTCAATTTATTTATTAAATAAATACCACTACACTATTCTCTAATAAATAAATAAATATTATATTCAATAAAAAAAAATTTAATGGATATTCTACTCACATTATATTCTCTCAAATAATTAGTGACAGAATATTTGTGATCAATCGTACATGAATAATTATTAAACGATGTCCAAGAATAATATTTATTCAACTTATTAAATAATAAATAATAATATATAATTTAATCTATATTTGTTATACACTTGGTGTGTAACCCTCTAGGACTCTTTCTGAGTGGAATTAAGAGAATCATCCTAAACTCCAAGGTTAGCGTCTATCAAAACACCAAGACACTTGTAAATAAATAATTTAATTCCACACTAATATGTTACCTCATATGAATGATTAATGTGTAATATAATCCCTTTATCTAAATAAATCCAATTTATCAGTTTTCATACTATTTACATCGAACTATGTGTTCAATTTCTCTTTATTTGACTTTTTAAAAATTGAACTTTCCTATAGAGCACCATACCTATGGATTTATTTAGGCTATATCATTTCCGTCAAAGGTCTTGAGATATCAAATTTCAATAAAGAACATATGTGATAAATCATTTCCCTCATTACTAATTAATTAAATATTATTTGTGAGGCCTCCAAATTATCTAACCTTGTTGTGAACATCTATCAACCTATTTTTCTGTACATATAAGTGTGTGACTCATAATACTCATTAATTATAATTTTAAACTCTAAGGACCAATACACAAATTCACATATAGGAATATCCAATAACACATAGAAATTTTTATTTCATACTAGTGAGTCTTGTTCTCATAATATCCAAATAGATATCATCATGGGTGTACACCATGAGAAGGTATCTCAATGTAATATGAGTATCCCACCCTGATTTCATGTATCATATGTTTCCTTTGAATAATATCATCTGGCTATAGAAAATATATTCAAAAATATTTTTCTAGAACTTCTGGGTTCTCAAAAAATTGGGGAACTGTCATGAACTTTTTTTGTTTGATAGCTAGTCTTAGGACATTATCACATATTATGTCATACAGAAGAACAATCATGATTTGATAAGTAGTTTTTTTAATATTCAGAGAAGTGAATACATCTTATAATAAATTAAACATAAGTTAGTTCTAGGTTATCAACTCCAACAGGTTTTTCATACGTAGGATAAGAATATATCTAGTTTTATGCGAAAAAATGTATTTTTCTAAAAAACAGTTTTCACTGAGTGTTACATACATATTTTAAAGAAATATACCACTAATAGAAATTGAATAATAAAAAATGGTTCCCATATTTGGAATGAGAATATTCAAAATTATTAAATAGGCCCATTTTATTTTACTCATTATGGATAGTAACCTTGGTTAGTCTTTTTCACTTAAGGGTAAAACTGGTAAAATGGAGTTAAAACAATGTTTTGAGTCTTTAAAATTCCAATATAACTGTCCTTAATAACATTGTATGAATGAAGTTTAAAAATTATCATCCACGTGTCTAAAATATGGGAAACAATTTTACCACCCTAATATTTTAAAAAGAATACTATTTTCCAAAGAGTATATGAAATGAAACACCAAGCATAAACAAACCATGAATTATTATTATTTATATAACCATTAAATTCATTGGTATTAAGAAGATAAAATGATTTAAAAATATTTATATTAATTTCTTAATAATTATAAATTTAATAATAAATTATTTTTAAATAATCACCCATTTTTAGTTTCCATTTTCTTCTTTAAAAACTACATTTTCATTACAAATGGTTTTTTAAAAAAATTGAGAATATATTATAATAAATTTTTTTATCTTTTATAAATTTTATTTGAAAAAAAGGATATCATTTATAAATTAGTATTTCTAAATTATATTTGAGAGTTATGGGGGATTTTTTTGAAAATCTTGTTTTTTCAATGAAGGATGAGAAATACTAGTTTTTATTAAAAAAGTATATTTTTATGTCAATAACTTATAAGTCTATTTTTTTTAAAAAATGGGTTAAATGTAAAATTTGTTATATTGTACTATTTAAAATCTAATTAATATAAATGGAATTAATTTTATAGATGAATTTGGTATTGAAACAGTTTTATACTTAAAAAGAAATAATTCTGAAAAAAATTCTTCCATTTCATTTTGGGTTATAATATTTGTTAGGTCAACTAGGTCGAATACCCTGAGGGGGGGTGAATTAGGGTATAAGAGATTAAAACATTCTCCATTTTTGGATCTTGTTTTTTTATTAGACAAAACTCAATTCTCTCTTACTCCAATAGCAATATATGACCAAATATGAAATCATGCACATGATATAGAAACTTTTACTTAGTTCACCCTCACTGGGCTACGTCCAAGGAGTATACAACAACAATGTGCTGATGTAACAAATTCAATAGGGCTCATAGCCAATAATGAGTACAATGTTCAGTCTAGATCTTATATTCCCATGCTCACTACCTTTACAAAGTTCTGGGTCTTCTCATTGAATTCCCAAGGGTCACTCTCTATGCCTCTTTCTCTGGATCAATCTTGGTGTAAAGGGTCGTCATATTCCTCTACTTGTGCTCACTACTCTTGAAATGGAATCCACACAAAGGTTATAGACTTGTAAGTCGAACACAGTTTATGGACATGTAGCTCCTTTCATTTCCATTAATTTCTGCAACCTAAACTATAGGTAGATGCTCTGTTGAAGTTATTTTTCCACCCGTATAAGAAGTCCGCCTTCTTGGGTACTGTTAGGTACCGGAAAATAATTTCACAAGAATAATTGAACCCTTTTTAAGATTACTTGAGAAAAAAGTAAACCACCGTGTTCCTATGCATAATCTGTAGCAGGTTTGGAATATGGAACACCTCTCCACATACTGCTTATGACTTCCAAAAACCGATATTGCCTCTGCATAACACTACCTTAATTATGCCTCTATTAACATCCCTTTTTCATTGAACTATTATATGTTCATGTACTTCCTTCATTTCCACGTACCGGAGCCCTCATACCATGTACTGCTTGCAGAATTCTCTCTCTCGCATACCAGAGATTCCTCCTCGGAATACCAAGTCCACTCCTTCTACATATCATACTTCCTTCGTTTCATACCTCTTCTTACATTATGGGTTAATAATCCTTGCAAACAACTTTGGCAGAATTACTTTGTTCGAACCACTTTCTCTTTCACAAAATTCTCCCTCGAAACCTTCCTTCAGCCTTTTCCCAAATCCCAGAGAAAAATATGTTTTCTAATGATATTTAGTCTCACTTATCATTGGTGTGACTAATGATTTTTATATAGGAAAAAATATCTACAATATCCGCTAATCTAAGATTTACCAAATATTTGATTCGGTACAGCATCCACTGTATACCGATCCTCCTACCACCACGAACCACACCCATTCTGCGCACCATTTTTTCATATCGTATGCTTACTGCAATTGCTCCTACATGGTTGATTTAATTTTGCAATTAAAATCCATTCTGAAGACATCTATACTTCCACATACCATATTCCCTTCACTGCAAACCATCACTATGAACTGTTTCTGGTTTCACAAACCGATATGGCGTATCATTCCTGCCACTTCACATACCTTTCTAGGAACATGGTATGTGGTCCTTGAATTACGGTACACGGTTATCATCCTTTTCTAATTTTCTTCAAAATTCTTCATACCATTCACTTCTGTAAAAATGTTTTTTTTCAACATAAAACTCTTGATTTTAAGGCCCAAGAATTTGGAAAACACTAGGAAATAGTGCCACCTTAGAAACCTATCTTCAGAAAACAGTAGCCATTATCATTAGTGATCATCTGGCGTTGTCAAAAAACACCATCATAGCCAAAAACTTCCAAGGGAACATCTTGTGGTATTATTTTCCCAACAATCTCTCCCTTTGGGTTTGTTAAAAACTCTTCTCATAACAATTATTTTCTTTTTTATATCTCATTAAATTTCCTTCAATTTTCAACCATCATTCACTTCATGCGAATAAAATAGAAACCAAGGATTTACTCAACAAATACTCTAACCCCACATGATCCATGATTGGTGTGTGAAATAAGAGTATAATGAAAGGTTCATCAATGAATGACTTCATTTCTAACACTTACCCTTGAAACCAATCTCCAGTTTTCATCACAAACCATAGTAGTCATGATATGTAATATTTGATCGATCACTTCTAGCATCATCATTTTTAATGCTCCCCATATGTTATAGCTCTTCGAACAAGCTTGAGCTCAAATTAAACTCCTCCTATCTCATGGATCCACTTAACAGCTTCTCCTTGTGTCTTTTCTCTCCTTGAATAGTCACACTTTCCCCACCTCTTTCAACAAACCTGAAGGGCACTTCAAGGATGTCTAAAATAGGGTAAAGAACACATATCAATACATTAGGGAAAACACACCATACATCGGCGAGAGGGGGACCCACATCCACACTTTATCAAGTGAAGGAAGTCTAATGGACTCCCAGATCCAATCAATGCCTTTCAAATGCTTCTTTAGGTAAGGCCTTTGTTAGAATGTATGAAACCTATTATTCTGTAGGCACATAATCCTACTTCACAAGCCCTTGCTCCGCCTTCTCCTTGATAAAATGATATTTGATTTCAATGTTCTTTGTCCTTGAGTAATGGACTTTATTTTTTCTAATATTTATAGCACATGAATTATCACAATGGATTTTGATCGGAGATTTCACCTCAATTCCCATATCTTTACATTGCTGATTCATCCACAATAGCTGTATGCAGGCCTAAGTAGCAGCAATGTATTTAGCTTCTACAGTGCTCAATGAAATGAAATATTGTTTCTTACTTAACCATGAAATACACAACCCTCCAAGATAAAAGGCACCACCTGATGTTGATTTCCTATAATCTATTGAACCATACTTATCTGTATCTATACATCCCAATAAATCTGGATTAGATTTTTCATTATACATTAGGCCAAAATCCAATGTGCCCTTGAAATACTGAATAATTATTTTTTCTACAATCTTGTGGGACTCCTTGGTATTTCTTTGATACATCATTGCTTATCTTGTGGAAAATACAATATCATGATTTTTCCTTGTCAGATACAATAGACTTCCAATGATGTTCATATATTATATGATATTAACTAGCTTGTCTTCATCATTTCATGATAGTTTCAACTGGGCAGCAATAGAAGTTTCCATCTAATTGGAATTATCCATGTCAATACTTCTCAAAACCTTCTTGTCATATTTAGATAGAGAAATAAAAGATTCATTCCTTCCTTGCATCACTTATAAGCCATGGAAAAATATCATCTCACCAATCATTGACATTTTGAACTTAGTTTTCATGAATTCAAAAAACTGTATACATTGTGTTTCATCTAATCTACAAAAGATTATTTCATCAACAGAAACCAGCACCATAATCCTTTAACTATTTCCATTATATTAATACAAATTGTAATCAACTCCACTACACTAAAAACAGAGATTCTTTAGAAATTGATCAAGCCTTGAATACCATGATCTTGGTACTTTCTTCAAACCATATAATGCCTTCTTCGTCCAACAAAACATGTTCTCATCTTCATGGATGAGAAAACCATCTTGTTTCTCAATGTAAACTTATTCTTCTATAAATCCATTCCGAAATGATGACTTGAAATCCATTTAAAAATCCCTAAACTTTCTTTTCACTATTATAGAAAAGAATAATCTGATTGTCTCCATCCTTGCAACATAAAAAATGATTCATCGACATCTATATCCTTTATCTAGGAGTACCCTTTTCACACAAATCGTGCTTTGTTTTGAATCACAACACCATATTCATTCATTTTGTTGCGAAAACCCCATTTTTCCCTATGACATTCTTGTATCCAGGTCTTGAAACAATCTCCCATGTTTGATTTTTTTAATTTGTTCAAGCTCTTAATTCATGGATTGAACCTAATTCTCATCTTCAGCTGGTTAACAAAAACATTTAAGTTTTTGCTGTGATAAATTTGATTCTTTTTGTAGAGTCTTAATCCTCCATGTCTGCACTAGTGCTTTATGATCACCAATTATATTTTCCCTTTCAATGTCATGTCTTCTCATTGGTCTCTAAGAAGATACTGATTTATTCTTATCACTAGAGTCATATTTTGAATAAATTTCTAGAGTTGGATTGTCTCCTCGCCTTCTCATCTTTTCATCACTATCCTCTTATGTCTGATCTAGTATTTGCTGATGATTTTGTTCATTCTCGACTATATTCATGTCATGACTTTCAACTACCCTTCCAAGCTGCATATTAAATCACTTATATGCTTTTATTTTCATTTAGTATCCAAGAAATATATTTTCATCTCCATGATATTCAAACATCTTATGTTTCTCCTTATTGAGAATGAAATACATACTTCTGAAGACTTGAAATTATTTCAATTATTGATTCTTTATATACCATATCTCATATAGAGTCTTCTCTTATTTTGGGAACAATAAGGCTCTATTTGATGTGTATATTGATGTCATCGCTGCCTCTTTCCAAAACATTTCTGGAAGATCATTCTCAATGAGCTTTGTTATATCCATGTTATTCACAATTTGATATCTTCTCTCAATTACTCAATTCTACTGAGGAGTTCTTACAGCTAAAACATGATTCCTTATCCCATGTTTGTTGAGATAATCCTCCACTTAGAAATTTGGGAACTATGTTCCATTATTTATTCAAATCATCAATATTATCTGACTAATTGTCTTTTCACATTCTCATCGATTTCTTGAAATTCAATTGAACACTTCATTTCTGTGGGTGATTATTTAAACACATGTTATTATGCTGTAATCATCAATGAAGAGGAAAAAATATCTCAACCCATCAATAGCCCATAGATAAATAGTCCCACACACATCAATATGCACTAACTCAAGAAATCATGTTTACTTTTTCTCCTTTTTCTTATATTTATTTCTAATGATCTTCCCTTTTTGAAAATCATCACACGTATGAGTAGGATCACATGATAATCTAGGGAAATTTTGAGCAAAATCATAATTCATAGGATCTTCCCAATAAGTTTGGCTTATGTGGAAAAGAGGCTTATTCCATAACTTGTTTTCTTCATCCTTGGATAGAAATCACATATCTTCTTCTCCACTAACGAGGTAGAGATTCCCTTTTTTATACTTTCCTTACAGCACAACAGCACCATCCTTTTCTTTGATGATACATAATTTCTTGGAAAAACATATGGTATTCCCTGAGTCACATATTTGACTAACACTAAGAATGTTGTGACTAAGCCCTTCAATAACTAAGACATATGCTCGTCTCGTGTCTTTTCCTCAAAACATGGTGTTTCCTTGACATATAATTTTCAATCCCCTGTCATTTCTGAATCATAAAATACCTTCATTATCTTACCTAATTCTGGTCACTAGATCTTTATTTCCATCATATGGGAACTGCATCCACTATCAATTATCCATATCCATGTGAGATCTGACGCCTTAAATGAAATTTCTACAACCATAACCATCTCGACCATTTTAATTTTGACCAAGCATTTGAATTCATAACCCGCATGGAATGATAATATTGATATTCTTCTATATATGATGGACTAAATTCAATTTTTAGAGCTAGAAATCGATTTTGAGTTTTCATCTCTTTTGATGATACATTTGACTGCTTTTTAGGGACAAATTCAGTCTAGTTTCGCATATTCCTCTTCATTATTGATGTGAAATATATTTTCATATTTCTGAGTCCTTTACACCTAAAAAAATACCATCAAATTATTACATAGAATTTTGAGCTATGTATGATCACCTTTGTTGGTATTTTTACCTTTTATACCTCTTTTCTATGGAACATATATTCTGAGATTTTCCCATTTTACCACAACAATATCATCTTATTTCAGGTATATTCTTGTGTGGCCCTGATGCACCACCAGTTGAGCCTTGTTTTCTCTGAATCTTGTGATTCTTCTTCATACCCAATTCAATATTCAATCTTGGAATTGGTTCTTGTGGTCTGACTTGAACCATAACTACTTTTTGTTATAGATAAAGCCCAATACCAACCTTATCATTCATAATTGATTGTTGCTTCTATTATGATTGACCAATCTTATCAAATATCATCTTATCTGTTGCCTATATGATCTTCTTTTTTAATGTTGAACCAATATTTGGTAGTTTCTCTTAATCTTCAATTGTTCGTCGCAGATTGAAGACTTCCTCTTCTAGTTGTTTGATATGTTTGGTTTGATATTTTATACTTTCAGTAAATCTATCATTTTCTATTTTCTATTCGTGAATTTTTATTTTTTGTACTCAACTACCTCTTCTGAGCTTTCTGGTATTGAAGACCTCAGCTTTTCAATTTCTTCATTCAGCTCAGAATTCTCTTCTACCTGATGTTGCAAAAAAAAATTTATCACCAAAAACATTGTTAACTTTCTTTGTTTTGCCTCTCAAAATATCTACCTGTTCAAGTGTAGCTTCTAATTTATCCTGAAGATCAACTCATCCTTCAATTTATCCTTCTTTATTTTCACTTTTCTCTCTTGTTAATGAATTTATAACAACTCACACCAAATAATCAATTTTATCATCCTTGCTTTCCTCAAACTCTTTCGGCTCAGATTCTTCTAAACATTCATTCTCTTTTGAATTAATATTCTTATTTTTTATGAACATTCTCAGAGTACTTCTCCACCCTTTCTCATTTGATGAATACTTATTTTGGTTAGTTTAATTATTTTCTTCATTTTCATCATCAAGATTCTTAGGACACTTTTCTAAAAAACACCCAATCTTTCCACACCAAAAACGTGCAAATGGAATTTAACCTTTGACCTTCCCTTTTCCCCTTTGCTGATTGGTGGAGATAAATGACATGAAATCATCCATATTGTCCTACTCAGAACTATTTTCAACAGAGTGTTTCTTCTTGGACTTGAATGCCACTTACATAGAATTTTCCTTTTCCACTTCATCATTATCATCGTTTCTCATTTAATATGCTACAAGGTTACTGTGTAGGTTATCCAGTGTCAGCCCTTTCAGGAATGTTTCTTCCAACACTGAGACTTTCCGATTGAACTGTGGTGGAATTTTCCTTAAGATATATTTGATAATATTTATATCTTCAATGACTTATCCATGACCTCACATATATTCTACAATAATATTTATCCTATCAAAGAAAGCTTCAGTAATATCATTGGGATTCATTCTGATATTCTCATACATGTTCCATAGAACCTGTAGATTTTCTTCTCAGACTTTTGTGTTGCCCTCATAAATGTTCAACAATTTTCCCCCATTTCCTGTGATGTTTTAAATGAAATAAATTTAGTATAAATTTCATTTTATAGGGCTCCCCTTAATGCAGTGATCTCTTTTTCATCAGTATCCAATTCCCTTATTTCATCTTCTGATAGAGCACCACTATTAATATCAGCTAATATTCCATGCCTAGCTGCTATAAAGACTTCCATCCCTACTAATTAGAAGTAGTTCGACTTCCGATTCATCCATAGTTGAAAATTATTTCGATCAAATATTAGAATTAAATTATGATTGACCACCTCAATTTCTTTTTTTTAGAGAACCACTTACTTTAAACCTTTCTCTATGATACCAATTGTTAGGTCTACTTTTTCAAATACCCTGAGAGGGGGGTGAATCATGGTATGAAAGATTAATACTTTATCCATTTTGGATCTTGTTTTTTTAGATAAAACTCAATTCTCTCTTCCTCCCATACTAACATATGACCAGATATGAAATATTGCACAGGACACAACAATTTTTACATGGTTCACCCTCACTAGGATAAATCCAAGGAGAATACAACGACAATGTGCTGATGTACCAAATTCACTAAGGCTCACATCCAATAATGTGTACAATGTTTGTGCAAGATATTCAATGCCCAGGCTCACTACCTTTACAATGTAGAGGGTCTTCTCACTCCATTCCCAAGGGTCACTCTCTATACCTCTTTATCGTGCTCACTTTTGGTGGAATGAGTCATTATTTTCCTATTCTTACGCTCACTTATATTGGAAATAAATCCACACACTATTTATAGACTTGTTGGTCAAACACAGTTTATGGACATGTAGGTCCCTTTATTTGCATGAATTCCTGCATCATCAACTATAGGGAGATGCTCTATTGAAGTTCCATTTTTACCTGAAGATGAATTTTACATTTCCAGGTATTGTTAGCTATGGGAAAAGACTTTCACAAGTTGAATTAAATCTTTTTCAATATTCCCTGAGAAAAATGAGAACCACCTTGTTCCTTCGCATACTGTGTAGTGGGTTTGGTATGCAGAATGCCTCTCCACATACTGCTTCTGCCTTCAAAAAAATGCCATCACCTCCACGTACCACTGCCTTCGTTCTACCCCTAGGAACTGCCCTCTATCAAGAAATTGTTCTCTATTCACAAACTACCTTTTCTTCCATTTACCAGAGCCCTCCCTCCATGTACCACTTATAGAATTCTCTCTCTCATATACCTGAGATTCCTCCTCTATGAATCGAGTCCACTTCTTATGCATACCAGACTTCCTTCGTTGTGTACCACTTCTTTCTGTATGGGTTAAGAATCCCTACAAACACCTACGGAAAAACTACTTCTATGAAAACCACTTTCGCTTTTGCAGAATTCTCTTTCACAAACTTCCTTCAGACTATTATGATATCTTGGAACAAAATATGTTCTTTAATGATATTTAGTCTCATTTATCATCGGTGAGATTAGAAATTCTTATATAGGCAATGAAATCTGCAATATCCTCTAATCTAAAATTGACCAAATCTTTGATTTCATACAGCCTCCACTGCATATCGATTCTCCTGCCGCTGCGAACTGCACTCATTCCGTGCGTCGTTTTCTACATTGCCTAAGTACTGTCATTTCTCCTATGTGGTTGATTTTCTTCTCCAATGATAAGCCATCCAGAAGACCTCTAGCCTTTTGTGTATTGTACTCCCTTTTCCACAAACCATCAATGTGAACCATTTCTAGTTTTGTGAACCACTCTAGCATACCATTCCTGCTTCTCCACATACCGTTTCATGGATCATGGTATGCGGTCTAGTAATTGTGGTATGCAGTTATCCTCATTTTCCAATTTTCGTTAACATTCTTCATACTGTTCACTCATATGAAGAAATACTTCTATTGACAACATCAAACTCCCAATTTTCAGGCCCAATATTTTGGAACACACTCGGAAACAACTCCACCTAAAAAAATTATCTTCAGAACACACCAACCATTCTCATTTGCTATCATCTAGCTTTGTCAACAAACACAATCATAGCCAAAACATTCCATGGGGACACCTTAATGGAATTTTTACCAACAAAATTAAATTAATTTAAGAAACTTATATAAATTGAATATTGAAAAAAGGATTCAATATTTTAAATTATGAGGCATGAATTTGGTTTATAAGTACCTTTTATTATTCATTGTGAATAGTAACCACAATTAATTATTATCACCACAGTAAGGTTAAATCAGTTAATTAAGGTTAAATATAATATGATAATGTCTGTAAAATGACCCTAATATAGATTTTATCCTATTGGATGAATTTATTTTGTCCATTTTCAACCATTTTTCTAAAAAATACAAAATATGTGTCATATATATTCTATTTTGGCCTTTAAAATATCTAAGTAAAAGATAAAGAATACAATGTTACTTTCTTGATTTTAATATCTATAATATTTTATGATAAGGATAAAAAACATTTATTAAGTTATAAATGTCTATTTGAATTATAAATATTTTTATCATGTTATATTATTTAAAATATTAACTACTTAAATAATTATCTTAAATGTTTATGCAACGTCGACGTGATATTTATTCAATTAATAGAATAATAAAATGAATGATTCTAAAAAATATTATAAATAATATAATTTGAATGAATTATTTTCTTCCATAAATAATTTATATATATATAACATATTAGAGATTTTTTAATTTATTGTATTCAAATTATTCTGGTTTCATGTTTTTTAAATGTAAATTTAAATGAATAGTTTCAAAAATGACTGTAAGGATATTTTATAATAAATAATATTTTATTAAATGATTTAAAATTCTTAAAAATCATCTCTTTGGCAGAGTGATTCTGATATGATTTAATATATCAACTATGATCCATTTATGAGATAAATTTCCATTTATTGTAATTATCATAACCCTTAATGTGTAAATAAATTTATTATTACTGTAATTTCCAAAAATGATAATACAGTTTAAAAAAATGATAAGGGTACAAATATCGTTTAAACGTATCAAAATTTTATTATATGATATAATTTAGACCCAAAATCATTTATCCTCAATATGATTCATTTTCATGCCATTTTCCAATGAAAATTAATTTATGTTAATTTAATACATTACGTTATTCCAAGAGTTCCCCTCCCCTCACTTATAAAAGAAAAACCTCTATTATCCTATGTTCACAATTCAAAATCATTTTTATCCATCCAATTCCTTCCCAAATCCATTAATATAATCCATCCCCATATTCTAGAGGTCTTGTTTTGTGCATAATGTCTACATTATAGGGATTAATGTTTAAAGGAATTGATATTGTTTGAAGAAGTTGTGTAGCTTCTAGACGAATCTTTTAGTTTATTTAATATTCCACCTACATTAAATTTTATTCATTCATGTTGATATTATAACATAATTATCTAAAATATTATGATATTTTATTATTTTAATGTAATTTCCTATATCTGTCTCTTTCTACCATTTATGGGAAATGAAACCATTGTTCGTCTGTACGGTGGACTACCACCTCATGAATAAATGTAATTCATTTTTCTTCACTGCCTCTCAAAGATAAATTTAATGATGGATATAATGTATATATATATAATATTTATAAAATTTTTATCATTCATTAAATTTAAAATATATTATGCTTTATAACCTATACATTCATTGAAAATGATAACATTGTTCGTGCATACGTCTGAACTACCACCCCCGAGAAGTGATGGGATTCATTTTTCATCACCACGCCATATGTATTATATATATAAGATTATTTAAATATATAATATTATATTTATGATATAATTATCTTTATATAAATATAAATTAATAGTATAATTATTTCCACAATGTTCATTGAAAAATGGAAGCATTGCTCATGCGTACATACGACCTCCCATCTCTATAATTGTAGTGAAGTTATTTTCACTTAAATATATTTCATAGTTTGTTTTAAAATTATAATTTATTCATATAAATGATAATTATTTCATGATAATTATTACGTATATGAGAAAATAATTACATCCTTGTCCATAGTCAACCTACCGAAGTCATTTTTCACATATGAGATGAATATCATCAAAACATATAAAGTGAATTTAATTGACTAGGTAATTGAATATAACCTAGTAAAATGACTAATTATCTGAGTAAATTATCCAAAAAAATTAAATAATAAATATAATTTAATTATTTTGGATGATAAAAACATTATTGATGAGATGGAATCAATGTAAGGGATAATTTACTTCAAAAAACATTAGATCAAGTGTTTAAAATATTTATTTTCTAAATATATTTCTTCTGATAACATATTCATAAAATTATTTTACAAACGTATTTATATGGTTATTAAATAAATACAAATTAAATTTTATGTACCTTTTGACTCTACCTTAATGGTTTCAAAAATGAATCATTTTATGTGTTTTATAAAGTGTGTTTTGACAAAAGGACAAAAAGAATGTTCTATTTTAACATATATTTCATTGATTGATTTTACTTACCTTGCAACCATTATTTGATTTTTGGATTCAATTAAAATTACCTATATATTAACCAAATATAAAAACGCATTTATTTTATTTTAAATATTGTGTTTTTTAAAATTTTGTTTTAATGGAAAGGGATGTATCAATGTCTAATAATGTTTTGTTATGGGTTTAATAAATTTTTTTATAATGAAATATTTCATGTATTATTATAATGTTATAGTTATTAGTAATTATTTATGTTGATTGGTGGTTACATTAAAAATGGGGACTAATGATCCCATTATAGTTCTCCAATTCATTGGGTAAAGGGATGGAGTTAACCAATTAGGTTTATCCAAATAGATTATTGTAATTTATATTAAAGTTTATTCAATGTGTAATAGTGAAGGTTAATATATTAGTAACCAATAAGGCTATTTCATTGTTTACCATAAATATATTCCCTTTATTACCAGCAAGTTTATTCCGTTAGTGATAATAAAAGTTATTTCATTCGTAAACATGAAGGTTATTCCATTTTTAAGAGTTATTGGAAGATTGATATGAAAATGATGTCTCAAGTTACCCAGAGGATTTATTTACACCTGCTATGGTTTTAATGGATTTATTTTGATTTTTCAAGGTAATATAATGAAAATATGATTAAATGAAAGTATTTTCTACCTCATAATAAGGAAAATTATAACTTTTGAAAAAAAAATCATGAGCTTTTCATTATTTCAAGGAAACCATCATGAGTATTATTTTTTCCTTTCATATTTCTTATAAAATGTTTTACAAAAATATTTGGGTAGAGAATTTCATTTCATGGGTAAGATATTTTTTATTTTGAACTGAATGTTTATTTTAAAAATCTCAAAAAGTTATGGAATAATTAGTCTCTTTATAACTTCTTATGTCTCGTTCTAATATTTTTGTGCTCATTAAACATCTCTAAATAGGTTTCACAGGGTTTATGGATGAGTAGGAAGAAGATGTAGCAAAGATGAATGTCATAAATATATTTCATGAAATAAAAAATATTTTCATTAGAATTATTTATATTGTGGAAAAAATGGATATGGAGTGAAAGTACACACTTTATAGTGTTTGGGTTTGTTATATAATTATTATTAACTAATTATCTAAAACCCCAAAACTATAAAGACCCTAATATGTAAGAAAATGAATTCATGTCTTATAACTAAATATTATGTATTTTTAAGGCTTGTTCCTTAAACATAGATTCATTTTTCTTTGAATATATCCTTTATATTATTTTACTAAAGGATAAATACAAAATGTCACTCTCTTGACTTTAATAAGACTAAATTTTTATAATAACTATAAAAATATGAAATTTTTATTTTTAAATAATTATTTTAAATATAAATAAATTTTTTAACAGGGTAATTTATTTATATTTTTCAATGATTGAATAATTATCTTAAATTATTATTCAACATTTGCAAGGTATTTATTCAATTAATAGAAAAATACAAAAAATGATTTTAAAATTTTTAAAAGTAAAAAATTAGGGGTGGAATATTTTTCTGCATAAATTTCATAAAAAAAATATAAATTTTTAGGTCGTTTTTAAAGTTTTATATTTAAATTCTTTTTATACCATATTTTCAATAAGGTCACATTAAGGGAATAGTATCAAAAATGGAAGTAATGATATTTTATGTTAAATAATATGTTATTCAACTATCTATAAATCATAAAAATAATTCAAGGGGATGATTAAGATAATAAATGGTTTAAAATATTTTCCATTGGCTATTTATGAGCTAATTTTTAGCAAATATTTAACATTAGATCCCATTAATATTTAAAAATTCATTACCATGCTTAATATTAAAATTGGTTAACTAAGGGGATAAACAAAATTATATGGTTTAAAATAACACTAAAACTACTATAAATTTCAATGGATTATGATATTTCAACCACATCCCTCTTTTTTTAATATTTGGATATTTGGAATAAATTTTCTTTAGAATGAATTACTTATATTTGAATCCTTTTTTGTAATTCTAAGTAAGGCCTTTCACTCCCATATAAAAGGACACCACTTCTATCTTTTCATTAAACCATTTTGATCAATTTAACTTGAAAAATTACTTATAAATTTTATTTTCTAAATCTAGATATAAAATTCAGGTGTTTTATTATTCTTCAAAGACTATTCTAAGGGTCCTTAATAAAGGATCCAAATAAGGTCTCCCGAAAAATAAATAATTTTCCTACCTGACATATTTTAATTTATTTATTATTTGAAATCTTATAAATATGTGGTATTAAACATAAATTAATAACTTCACTATCCTTAGTATAATTAAATGTTATTTCAATCATTAAAACACCATTATACATCCTCTTTTCCACCATATCAAAAGTATAAGTTTCACTCATGGGTACATGTGGACAACCACATCCACATTGCGATATAATTCATTTTTAATCACCATATTTCATGGATGGGTATTATGTTGGGTTTAAAATTTAACCCATTATTTATGAAATTATTTCGAATCATGAATTATAATATCATGTCTAACATCTTACCTTCCAATTTATTATAAAATAATAACATTGAACATGTGTATGTATGTAATACCACCTTCATGAAGTGATATGATTAATTTTTTGTTTCATCCTTACATGGATGGTAATAAGTAAGTATGTAATTAATATATTTGAAATGTTGGTAAATTATTATTAACCTTTCTTTTATTACATTTTCTAAAAAGTAAAAACATCTATCAGTCCTACATACGACATACCTTCTCCATGAATGTTGTAATTAATTTTTCTATATATAAATTTTTGGATGATTGTAAATATTTAATGTTATTAATATATATTATATTTTTATCATAGAATAATTTCTATAGACTATGTAATTATGATCAACGTAAAAGGACCAAAACTAATGGAAACAATATACATGAAAAACAGAGAATTTATCACCTAGAACAATGACTTTAACAATGAATTTTTAATAAAAGGCTTATAAAAGGTTATGAGTAAACCATATGTGGTACGATATAAATGATTATGGTTTTGGAATAGATTTATAATAAATCTATATTTATTCTACAGAAGGTTTGAACATATAAGAATGAATTTTAACCTATTTTAAGGGTTTATTTCACAATCTCATCATTATTCGGGATTGTTTATATTTAAGTATCCACAGGGGGACTTATTTTATATTTCCATCTCAAAACTAATATATATTTTTTATCCTCTTGTTATTTCAAAAAAAATAAAAATTTTCATTTCATTTACCATTATTTAAGTACATAATATACTAGACTAATTTTTTAAAAATAAATTCGACATTATTTTTCATCTCCGTCGACAATGTTTTCTTCTATGTCCATATAATTCTAATTTTATTTAAATATTGTTTTTAATATTATAAAATAATTTATTAAATCAATTTTTACTATTATTTGGATTTTTTAGAAATATTTTATAATTAATCTTGTTTTAATTTTTTCATGAGGTAATTTTGACTTTTTACTGAAAATTTTAATGAAATCTATGTTTTAATTTGAAATATATTAAATGAATTTTCCACTATCATGACTGAAAAAGGATCCAAAGAATCATTTATAGTCTTCAATGGATTCTTTTAGTGATAAATATTTACTTTATATTTATTAATTTCATTTATTTTAAATAAGTGATTCCAATGTGAAAAAGTTATTTTCCTTGTGAATTTTTCTAATAATCCTTTTAATATATTTTAAGATATGTCAACATCATTTGATGAATATTATGTTTTAATGGAAATATACTCTAATGATACAATCCACCATATTTCTCTATATTTTTTATAATTAATTTTATTGTGAAATTATTGTAATTACATATTCTAGTTCTTGTAATACTGATTCTTATTGAATCATAGTGAATATTGATTAAGTTGTATTGCTTATTAATACGGTCAACGAAATTTTCTTATTAATTAATAAGTGAGGGATATAATTAAATATCTAATAAATTCATTAGTAATTCTTGTGAGACAAAAATGAGTTGTGGATTTTTATGAGGCCTTACCAATTCATGTAGATGCCTTGGAATGAGGCCTTGATGGTATGATTTAGATTCTTGATATTATACATTCCATCAATATGAAACTAGTTATTGGTGTCCATGTGATTATTAAAATAGTTATTATATTCATGGATAAGTTTTAATCTCATGTGATTATGTATGTGATAGTATTTTATAATCCTTTATTCCGCCCATATTATTCATGACTTATTTATTCCCTATTCAACCCATAGCAAGAATCTGTGCTCACACATTTCTTATGTTTCCTTCCCCTAGAATTAAATGATGTTTGTTATAATTGATATGATAGGTAATTCTTGTTCTCGAATAAAATACTATTTTTTATTTAATGTTTTCAAATGTAATGTCATAGTTATATATGTATCTTATTTTTCATGATTGCTAAACTATTCAGTACTTTTTTATGAGATCAATTATATCGAGTACCAATGTATAAAATTAACTATTGGATCTAGGATACTATGATTTGGGTTTTTATAATTGGTGTCATAAGATGTTTTACATAAATCATTGGAACTATATTTAAGAAAATATAGATTAGGGCATATAATATTATGAATGACTTTAAGAATAAGTTTATGTATAGGAAAATATCCTAAAGTTTCAGTAAGGTAGATATTATGTGGTTTTCCTAGAAATTCACCCATACTTAGATACTACAAGTCGAAATTATTTTGGAATAGATTCATCTAGGGGTAATAATATCCAAATGATTTGGTCGATTATATCGCAGATATCATTCTCATGCACGATGTGTGTTCCCTTTATATGAACATGGTTTTTAAATAACAAGGAATATTATTTGATTAATTTAAATTTCTCTGCAAGACATTATGAAGGATTTTAATATATTTTTAGGATTTTGGAATATTATCAAAGCCCCCATGTTTGAGATTCCAATATTATTTTTGGATAAATTTTTAATTAATGTTATTTATTTCGGTAGTTTAAAAAATATACTTTATGATTTATAATTTTATGAACCATTCTATTTTTTTACATTGTGTATAAATGATTCATAGAACAAGGAATGGGAATTATATCAATGAATGTAATAAATGTATAGATTTCAGTCCTGGGAAAGATAATGAAACTGGAGCTTGAACTCAACAAATTATAACTATATTTGAGTAGATGAATCATTTTATGACTAATAACCATTACCATATAGATTATCCTGCTGATCTACAGTATGGTTTAATAGTGTTAAATTATTCCATGTGAGAAAAAACAACATCATTAAATAGAACCAAAAATACATTTGTTGCTAGTAAATGGATAAGTTCATTATAAAATATATTTCTCACGTTGGGATTTAATGAAATAGATAAGGTTTTCTTGGTAGTTTATCATCACGCAAGGGATGTAGATAAATTTTCTTTAATGATTCAAAACACCAAGGATTTATAAAAAATATCGAGCATGGAGTGGAAATAATATAATGTACTATTCATGGAAACAGATTTTCTTGTGAAAAATGAGTGGATATGGAGAGATAATTACATATTCTAAGATTAATGGAAGGGGAAAATGTTTCCAATTATGAATCTAACATTAAAAGAATAGTAAGGATTGGTGTGAACTGCATGTGTAATACAAAGTTAAATATTGATCATTTTTTAATGGGATTAAACTAATACATATAAGGTAACTAGTATATAAATGTTCTAATAATATGATGATCTATTTTCATGTTCTACCAAGATATAAAAAAAATTAAACATATCTTATTTCATTGAATTAAATCTAGAGAAGAATAGGATGGAGTATAAAAAGGGATAAGAGGGAGAAGGGAAATATGAATTTCTAACATGTGATTCATGTGGAAGGTAACACATTAGTATATGTTTAGAAGGAAACATAGTTTGATACTTATGTAGAAAAAAGTTAATGATGATCATGATTGAAAGGGTAATGGATAATCCATTAAAGTACAATGATTTAACAGTAAGTATATGGGGAACTATTCCAATGAATTCTTCAAATGCCAATGAAAATTACCACAAATGAAGACCAAGGAAGATGTCCAAGATTTTGAAAATACAATAGTTTGATTGGATGTTCATGGTGACATGGTGAAATGTGCATTTATCCTCCTATTTAGGATTTCAATTTTTTATTTATTATTTTTTTCTACTTGCTCTATTATATCCAAAAAAATTCTAATGGATTCGCAAAACCACCTCTTCAATTAGATACTGAGTTGGAATTGAACTATCTTAATGGAAGTATGACCACATATTAATTCCATAACACCTCTTTGATATATGATTGTTGGAATGGTTTTCCTATTAATATTTGTATTCTTCCTCTAGTTTAATTTGATGAAATTATTAGGTATGGATTGCCTCTCTCAATATAGAGTCCATATCTATTGTTGGGGAAATGAATTTATATTTAATATAATGAATAAATATTCATTCATCTATTAGTGTGAGGATTAACTTGAACACCCAATGAAAATTACATCAATCATATGGGTTTTTTCTTCCTATTCATGAAGTATATTAATCTCAAATGGTTGGGGAGAAAATCAACATTGATACTGTTCAATTTTTTTTATAATATTTTGAATTATATAATAAGGCTTTAATTTTAATTCCCATGAACCTTGAATTTTATTTTTCAATGGAACTTATACATGGTGCTATGACTATTTCTAAGATATAAAATAAAATGGTAAGGATTGAGTGGTAGGAATTATCAAAGAAAATCTAATAGAATCTAGTAAAGGTATTCATTCATCCTAGTTCTTTTCTATGAGGTTAACCTTCTATTTTTTATGAATAATAATAGGACATTGCATCTTTTCATTGATTATGAAGAACGTACCAAGATAACTATCAAGAAAAACTATAATATACCCCCTATTTATGACTTTTTTGATCAACTGTGTGGAGCCAAAACTTTTCCAAGAGTGACAGTTATTCTAGAAATCATCAATTGAGAGAAAAGATAGAGTAAATACAAATGAAATAATTCTATATAAGGTATGGATACTGTTACATTATAATGATTCCAGTTGGTCGTATTAACAGACCCACTATCATTATAGATTTAATGAATACAGTATTTTGAGATTACCTTGATCAGTTTGTAAAAGTATTTATAGACGTTATTCTTATATATCAAAGATAAAATAAGAACATCAAGGCCACATGGGGATTTTATTGATGACCCTAAGGATGGATCACATGTAGGTAAAATTTACAAATTGGGAATTTTGGCAATATAAAATTTCATTTTTTGATCATATAATCTCATGTGAGGGTATATTGGTGGATCTAAAAAATATAAAATTTATTTAACATTATCCCAAACCAACCACTATTACTATGATTTATAGTTTTACTGGTTTTATAGATATTATATACACTATTGATAATTTAACAAGGTTATATAATCTTCACATCGAGTTAATTATAATAGGATCCAATTTTATCTGAACATAGAAATATAAATAATATTTCATGAAACTAAAGAGAAGGTCAGTCACCACACTTGTTCTTACGTTACCCCATAGTGGGGAAAGTTTTGTGATATATAGTGATGCATTAATAAAGGTAACAGGATGAAAAATCCAATAGAATGATATAGTGATAGCTTATACCTTGCACCTATTTCTTTTTCTACAGAAAAATTTTCCAACTCTTGATTAAAAGTTATCTTCAGTAATTTTACATTAATGATATAGAGGAATTATCTTTATGGATAAATTTGTTATATATATATATATAAATAATAAATTATATATTCAGCCAAAAATATAAGAATATTCACTAGGGCATATAGGTGTATTCGATTAAATATTGTGATTGCTCAATACATTAGTACCATTGGAAAGAGAACAAGGTAGTTTATGATTTGATTCGAAAGGATCATGAATGGTTATTTATGATAAGGATAAAAAATATCAATCATTTATTTATTTATCAAGAACGTATCTAGAAATATTGAAGGAAGGGGGAAATATTATTTTTCTTGGATAAATTCACAACTATAAATCCATGTGATGGTTAAATAGGGTAATAAGGAAGACATGGAAGTACTGAAGAAGGTTATAAATGTTCTTTAGTTAATCCATTATTGTGATGAAATGATAAGATTATAGAACTGTGTTTGTGTTCCTTCTATAAAATATTTTAATAATGAGCTATTGGATATGGATTATAGTTGTTCATTCTATATTCATCCTAGAACATGAAAGTTGTGTAGGGATCTAAAATAGTATTTATGGTGGTATAATATGAAGATAGATATTTTATAGAATGTATATTGATTCTTTGTATGTCAGCAAGTTAAGGTTTAGAGATAGAATTATGTGGGGATATAACAACCATTACCCATACCATAACTCAAATGGGAAAACATAATCATGGATTCTGTCATCGGACTCCCTAAAACCTCTAAAGGACATAATTCAATATGGGTTGTAGTTAATTTCCTTATGAAGTTATTATTATTAATTTATATTAGAGAAGTTTCTATCTGGATCATACTTCCAGAATACACATTAAAAGTTCATATGTTTTCATAGAGTAACACAAGCTATTATATGTAATTATGATCTATGGTTTAACTCAAATTGCAGGAAAATTGTTCCCCAGGCTCTGGACATATTGTGGATCATCAGTATAGTATATTATCCTTAGACAGATAGTCATCCTAAGAGAACCATTAAAACCCTAAGGGATATATTGAGTTCTTTTTATATAGATTACAAATGTCATTACCACAAAATAGGACTTTAATAGTAATAAACATGGTATTTATCATCACTAGAGAAGCATTGACTGCTGAAAAGAGATTAACAGATCGAGTCCTTTATCAGCGCTAAAAAAGTGCAGATATAGGGAGATATTTTGGTATACTAAAATAGCACATTACGACACCAGTGTAGTGTGTTGTAACAATACACCACCATACCAAAAACACCCTGAAATCATAAAATATAAAGTAAGAATACAAAATTTAAATGAAATAAAATTTATAACTCGAATACAAGAAAAACTATATTATAGACATTTCAAACATTTCTTTATACAATTACTTATTTAGAATTATTACATACTTTCCAAATTAGTAGTCTTCCTTTTTCTTTTGATCATAACCCCTACTAGAGAAAAAAAATCACATGTATAAGAATATAATTCTTTGATATTAATTATATAATGAAATAAATTAATAGAAAGTGTTAATTTTAAACTAAACATTGATCCATACCTAGAACATTGTGTATCAAATTTAGTAGTGCTTGATTCATTCACATCACACCATTTCTTGTTCATCTTCAAGAATTAACACTCTGAAAAATAACTAAATAAGTATAAGATAAAATGATATAGAAATAAGTTAAGTTATAAAATTTTGAATGATGAGATACCAATCTAGGCTCATTTTGTCGGTTTAGGCAATTTTATGCGGGTTTTAAATTAAATGACACTTATTTCTTAAAAAGATGCACTTTGAGTCGTACTGGTTACATTGTGCGTTATATTTAGGTGTCTCAAATTCCTACATGTCTCAAATGAATAATGGATTATTTTCCTAATGTATCAAAACAATCTGAATGTTTTCCCTTGGTTTTGAGTACGTTGCTTGTCTTTTTTACTAAAACATCATTTCAAATAAGAAACATGTACTTTAACTCATACTGGTCACATTGTGTACGATTTTTACGTGATAAAAATTCCTACACATCAAAAATGACTTATGAATAGTTTTTCTGTATTATGAAGACAATCCGAGTGTGTTTTCTTGATTTTCAGTGAGTGGCACTTTTTAAACTAAAATGTCGATTTTAAACTCATAACAGACACATTGAGTCATCCAAGGCACATCGTGTATCAAATTGAGGTGTGGATAATTTCTACATGTCAAAATTACTTATGGATCATTTTCATAATGTATCAAAATAATGAAAATATATTTTCTTGGTTTGGATTAGGTTAGTTGTCCTTTTTACTAAAATTGATGTCAATTTTAAATTAAAACACTCACTTGGAGTCATAACAGTCACACTGTGTGTTGGATTGCAGTGCGGTTAATTCATAAATATCAAAAATTACTAATAGATAATTTTACAAAAATATGAAGACAATATAAATTCGTTTTCTTGATTTTGAGTAGGTCATTTGGCCATTTAACTAAAATTGATGTCAATTTTAAATAAAAAATTGCATACAGAGTCATACCAGTCACATCATGTGTCAGATTAATGTGTGGATAATTCAAACATGTCTCAAATATCTTAGGGATAATTTCTGTAAAGTATCAAACCAATATGATTGTTTTTACTCAGTTTTCAGTACATTGCATTTCATTTTTACTAAAATGTCATTTTAAAATAGAAACATGTACTTTGACTTCTATCAACCACATCGTGTATCAGTTTTATGTGAGAATTATTCCTACACATAACAAATTAATTATGAATCAATTTCCAAAAATTTTCATTAAATTAGTGCAGATTTTCATTATTTTTAGTGAGTGACATTTTTTAACTAAATTTTAGGTTTTAAACTCGTAATGGAAAAGTTGAGTTATAGCGGTCACATTGTGCATTGAATTAAGCTGTGATTGATATTACATGTACCAAATGACTTATACATCATTTACCTAAATTATGGAAATAAATGGAATAATCGTGATCCATTTTTGAGTATGTTAGTTTCGTTTTATACATGAATTAATGTCAACACTAAATAAAAAGAAGAACTTGGTGTCATACCGGTCACAGAGTGTGTCAGATTGAGGTGTGGTTGGTTTCTACACATCCCAAAGTCTCAAAATAATCTTAACTACCAATGTTACCAGGTTTCCATTGACTTTATATGTAAAACTTCTATGAATGCATATATATTGACTCCATGTTTATAGTTTAAAAAACTTTCTCATTGTTGAATGCTATAAAAGAATGTAAAGATCATCTGCCCATTATATCACGAGAAGTCACCACAGTGGGAAAATTATCTTCCTCTAATATTCTGGATTTCAATAACTAATTTTTTTTGTAAAACAACATCGAATCAATAAATAGAATTAAAAGTTCAAGAAAGAAAGTAAATGAAAATGTAAAATGTGATAACATTGGAAGAAAGAAACATTTAATCTCTTTTGTGACTTTTTTATATGGTTGAAAGAAAAATATGACTTCCAAAATGATTGAAAAAAAACAAAATAAGTATTAGATAAATTGAAAAGGAAATTAACTGACAAACAGTATATAAAATAATGATGAAATTAATTAAATAAGTAGTAGGAATTCACCTTCTCTTAATTTTTGTGTACATTCTTGACGCATTTACATATTGTCATTATTGAAGTTTTAGGCTCGAAGTCCAATCCCTCATGAGCATGAATGACTTCAAACAAACCACCACAACTCAAATAAAAAAGAATCCGCTTATACAAGAAAATAATTATTAATTGAATAATACTAAAAACAAATAAATTAAACATAAATATGAATCAAAAAATTAATTCTCTGGATAATTATTTTACCATGATTTTTTTTTAACTATATGGATATATCGATGGTAAAGAAAGAGTGATGATAAAAAAACAAAAAATAGATATCTTCAAACCATCAATCATCAAGTGAGGAAGATGAAGAGAAAATAATATACTTTTGATTGAATATTTTAATCGTCCAATAGAATGTAGATATATCCTATTAGGATCAGAAATTATTCATGCTATATAATAAATAAATAAATTAAGATAATATATTCATTATTATAGGTGATATTTATAGATAATTCTAATAAGGTAAACTCAAAATATTATTGTTTTAATGAATTTGTGAATTCTTTGAAAAAAAATTGGCAATTGAATTTAATAAAATAATTACTTCACTATGGTAAGTGTTATCCACTTAATTCATCCAAAGGTGAATGTTATGAACAATTTTCAGCCTCATTGGATCATCTTCCAAACAGTTATCATTTTAATTTTTTTGAACTCATCCTCAAACCCTTGTGTACATGCACCTATGTTTCTTGAAATTCTCAAAGAAGTATTTATACATATGATGAATAATTCCCAAAGTAGTACCATAAAAATAAATGTGATGGGGGATGATTCTCATTCAAAAAATTGAAATAATAATTATTCGATTGATGAAACTGATGAAGATGATAATTGTACTCCATTGGGAACTATAAAAGAGGTAATGCCTCCCATTTTGAAAAATTTTATGGATGGTAATGAGAGATTCCTATGGGTGGATCCATTTTTAAAGAAAGATTTTTTTGGATGGTTTAATGTAAAACATACATAGTGTCTAATAGATGTGTGATAAAATAAATGAACGTATTTTTGTTAAGTATTAATGAGTGTGTAATCATTTCAAAGTTGGATATAATTTTACAACGGTATATAAAACTAGACAAACCATTTTTTCATTTGGGGTCTATAAAAATTTATGGTAAATGTGTTTGAAAGAGGATATATATTTTTGGTAGTGAAAAAATGATCATATTAGGTATTTAGAAAATTAAATAATGTCTTAAAAAGGGTGGGTTAAGATGTTTTTATGATGAAACTATAAAATTGATTGATATTTTTAACTAATTAGAATGGGGATATTGTTAATAATTAAAATATTGATGAAACATCAAAGGAAATTAATGTCGAATTGAGTATCATATTGGGGACAACAGGGGTTGAGGTAGACTCAAAATAATAAATTGATGGCGAGGAAAATGAATAGAGATTATCAACAATAAGAAATACAAGTAAGGATGAAATAAATGAATAAAATTTCCTTGGTGGTCGGATAGTTTTAGTGCAAAATCGAAGGAGTAATACTCTGAAAAACACATAATTTATTCCAAAGTGGAGCCTAAATCATTTAAACAATATGAAAATGTTGACAACTATATCAAATATATGCATTATGACATTGATACAAATAAAAACAATGTGAGATGGGAAACTGTTCCAAGGTTGGAAAAAATAAATGTTATCTGAACTATGTGGGTGTTCAGTAATCAACTCATTAACTATGGAAAAGTGGATAAAAATAAATAATATATAGTTTGAAAGGGGAACTCCTAGATAAAATGAATTTATATTAATTATAAATTTACTCCCATAACCCGGTTGGAAATTATTTGAATTTTCTTGGATATTTCAGTGAAAATGTAGTAAATATTATTCCAAATAGATTTAAAATCTATGTTCCTAAATGGAGATAATAAGGGGAAGTATACATTGAGAAACTATATGGTTTTATTATGGATGAAAATGAGAGAATAGTTTTCTAGTTAAGGAATTATCTTTTTAAGATAAACAAATCACTGAGTACCTGGTATTGGAATTGGATCAAAACCTAAAATGTTTGGTTTTATTGTGGTAAAGTTGATCATAGCCTCTAAACCAAGAAGGATAATGATAAAAGGATGTTGGTATGGATACATATCGAACACATAATATTTGAGGATTAGAGAAATCATAATGAGTATTTTTGGATCATATGATATAAGATATAAATATTATTATGATTGGTGAAACATTTTACTTTTTTTTAAGGCTGCGACTGAAGACTCATTTATTATTTAAAGCAAAGACCTCTTTATAACTTGGTATATGGAGACCCATTACATAGACTGAAGTCCCTAGACCATGTGGTCTGAATACAAGGCTTAAAATCCCATTTTTTTCCTAATGAGCCCTTAGGTGAATTGTACTTCTACAGTACCCGGGCTGCTACAGTACCACCTCCGCTACTGTTCCCGCTACAGTGCCTCCAGGTGAAAAATTTTCCTTCGCTTATAGTAAAATAAAGGAAATCATAGCACATTAATTTCTCTATAAAAATCTGAAAAAGGGGTTCCCAAGTGATTTTTAATATAATATTCCTAACCAATGACAACATCGACCACTATATGGATAAATTTTTTAAAAGTTAATGATTGAAAAGAAGTACAGGTCATGAAATATATGTATTGGGAGCCTATTATACCTCACAACAAGATGAACCGATATTGGGTTTGATATATATCAAGTCACATGGTACCAAAGTGTTCACAAGGAGATCCACATGCAATCATTGAAGAAGATTCTTCAATATATCTAAAAAATGAATTTTGGGTTGTTTTCTTATAGGATAGTTCAATTGGAGTTGTTGGGATACATATATGTGGGATGAGAAGGTTCGGTGGATAACCGATGGAATGTAGAGATACCGAAAAACCTGGTTTTCATTCGAGTATTGGTTTCATTTGAACCTTGACCCACTCGAGCCTTGGATTCTAGCTTTAGAATAGTTCGAGCCTTTATTCTATCCTAGTTTCAAGCATTGATTTGACAACGAGAAGTGCTGACAATAGGTGCATCAGTCCAGAGATTCAGAAATCACTAAATGGTTCATGATGGTTAGGGTTTGTAAAATATATCGGGACACATTTATTAGTGCTTCCAAAAATTAACTGATAAAGATACATTTTTTCAGTGCTAAGTTAAAAAGTGCTAATAAAATCTATATTTATCTGCACAAAAACATTAATTTTGATAAAGATTGATATTTTCAGTGGTTTTTTAGCATTGATAAATCTCTATATTTATTAGAGCTAAAAATGTGCCGATAAATAATTATAATACTTTTTTAAGAAAAAAAATTCTTCAAAAAGTATAATTATTATATATAATTATAATAATTAAAATTATATTTTTTATAAAAAAATAAAATAATATATTTTAGAATATATAATTATTTATTTATAATTATGTCAATACTTTTAAAAGAATATATTTTTATAATTATATAAATTTATATGATTATGTATATATATAATAAATATATATAAATATAAATATACTAAATACATTCATTATTTAAATAAATTTATTATAATTATATAATTATTTAAATATATATTATTATTTATTTATATTTATATAAATACTTTTAACAAATATTAATTATTAATTTATAAATATAAAGCTATAAAAATTAATTTAAAAATTTATAAATAGTTTTATTTATAAATAGTTTTTCACAAATAAATTTTTAACATTATTAATGAATATTTAATTTTTAGTGAATGCATGTTAAAACTGTGTATAATTGAATAATTAAAAATGAGTACACTTTAACAATATTGAGATATTGGATTAGTTTTGTTATTTAAATATAAATTAATAAAAAAATTGGATATAAATTGAAGCAAATATGAATACATATTTAAACTATTAAAACATATTAAATTAATAAATAAATATATATAAATTAAATAATATAAATTGATTAAATTTTCCAAAAAAATATTTGTCTGTGTGCATTGTATGTGAAATTGTAGTAATTACGTATATGTGAAATCAATATAATACGTTTGATTTATGTTAAATTGAAAAATCAAATGACATTCAGTTATATCGATTACTGGATGCAACTAGGGGAGCTTTTAATTAAGATTTATTTTTTATTACGAACCATTATTCACAAAATATATTACTATTTAATGTAGAAACATAAATATTTTTTATTATATAAGTAATATTTATTTAAATGCATATATATCTATATATTTAATATATACTATTTATTAACATTGTAAATAACTATTTAACTAATAAAATGTTTAATATTTTTATCAATTTAGTTAATTTTAATTTTTATTCATCTAATTTTCATTTTACATATATCTATATATTTAATATATAATATTTATTAGTATTTATAATTTATATATATTATAATAAATTTAATCATTTTTATTGATAATTATTTATTTCATAAAAAAATTAATAATTTTTTAAATAAAATCATTTTTTATTTATTTAATTATTTCACTTTATTCGGACTTTATCATGGATAAAAAGTGCTGATAAAGGATTCCTTTATGGGTGCTAAAAACAAAGTGATGATAAACATTTCCTTAATTACCACAAAAAAGAAAGCACTGGTAAAGGTAACCCTTTATCAGTGCTAAAAGAATGTGCAGATAGAGGGTGAATTTTATCATCACTGGGTAAAAGAAATGATAAAAGGCACCCTTCATTAGTGCGTTTTTTTAGTACTAATAAAGGAAACCATTATGAATGATTTTTTATTGCCCTATTTAATGATGGTGTTGTTAAAGGGTTGTTTCCTAGTAGAGGGTAGTTGGGATTAACAACTTCCTCTATTTGTATTTTCCTAAAACTATATATTTCAATTAAGAATAAAAATGGTGCCTTATAAATACCTCTATTGAAGGAAGTGAGGAACTACAACATGTTGGGATAGAATCAAAGAAATAAATCTAGTAGGAGCTGATTAAGATGACGATATAAAAGAGAAATCCAGATTTATTCAATATCATTTCATGGAAAATCAGTGTCGAAAGAAACGTTTTACCGGAAATCATTGATTTAACTTATAATTTGAAGCTGGTGATATGGAATTTAAGTGAATTTCCCCATATAATAAGGTTATTATATTTATAAATAAAGGAAATCGAAACCCTAGTATATTGGCCCCTTCATGATTTTTGATCAAGTAAATATTGTAGCTTATCACTTGGTGCTTCCACCAAATCTATCTTGAGTTCTTGATGTAACTCATGTATCTATCCCAAGAAAGTATATAAGTAATCCTTCACATGTAGTAAACTTACATGGAATATTGTTGGAGGATGATCTATCCAATGAAGAAAAACTAGTCGAAATAATTTATCATAGAGGTAATGTGATATAGAACAAGATTACTCAAGTGGTTATTTTTCACTACAGAAGATGAAATTTAATGAAGCCACATGAAAGCCTAAGGTTGTGATGAAACAGATATATCTTCATTTATTTATATCTGCGTGATATAATTTCATGGAAAAAATTCATTATCAGAATCATAAAATGAAACACCCATAGATTTTTTTTTATAATTCTATATAAATATATTTTATTTCTTTTATTTCTTTCTTTACACGCAACAGTGAGTTTAAATGAACCTTGATATACTATTGCAATATTATTATTATGTGAAATTTTTTTTCTTACCACTGGATTGGTGGGTATGAATATTACTAACTAAATATGAAACATTTATGGTTTATACATATATAAAAGGAATTTATTTTCTATGAATTGATTATAAAATTAAAAATACATTTAAAAGTAAAAGATTTGTTCATATGAAAAAACAATTATTCATGTAATGTGTTTTTATCTTAATAAATTAAATTAATCAAAATTACTATATTATTTTTATTAAATTAATATATTAAGTAGACTATATAAATTTTAAAACATTCAACCAATGGTTTTTATTGGAATAAGATAATAATAAGTCCAGTTTTATGCTTAGAATGTATTTTTCTAAAAACAATTTTCTTTTCATTTTCCGCACTTATATTAAAATGAATTTATTCCACTTATAGAAATATATTCATAAAAAATGGATCATATATTTTGAATAAGAATATCAAATTTGGTAAATAGGTCTGTTTTATATTTGATCATTATGGATAGTAACCATTGTAATTTTTCTCAATCCATTAGGGGTAAAACCGGAAAAACATGGACGAAACTCTAGGGTAATACTTTAATATCCATCTAAAAAAAGACTTTATCCTATTAGATGAGTGTATTTTATATATTCTCACCCATGTCTTGAAAATATGGGAACTTAGATACATTTTTATTTGATTATGACATTTATATTATTTCAAGAAAAGGTTAAGTACAAAATTCTTCTCTCTTGAGTTTTAAATATAAAATTTTTTAATATTTGAAAAAAATAGGATAACTCTAATTAAAAATATTTATATTAATTATGATTTAATTGGTTTTATCGTATTAATTTATTTATAATTTTTAGTTATTGATTATTTACCATAAGTCTATATTCAATATCGATACATTATTTATTCAATTAATAAAGATATGAAATAAATGATTTTAAATTTTATTGAATTAATAAAATTTCTTTGAAATGTTGTGATCCTTGAATTTTGTAAATAATTATAAAATTTTTATAATTTTTAAATGATTTTTATTTTAATTAATTTTCATTCATGTTTTTATTTATGTCAAAATAATTCAAAGTTTCAAAAATTATATTAATTACTTTTTTTGTTAAAAAATATTTTATTGATATATTTAGAAATTTAAAAAATCATGGAATTGGAAAAATAGGATAATAAAAGGAAACAAATTCGGACCCTGTCCATTTATAATATTACTTATACCTTATTTGTAAAATTAAAACCCTTTAACATTAAAAATTCATTTCCATAGTGAATAGTGAATTTTTTTAACTAGAGAGTAAAACAAAAAGACAAGGTTTTAAATGAGATTATTGTAATTCAATGTGTGTATTTTACCTCTCTTATAAATGGAATACCATTATCTATTTTCTTTACACTTATTTCAGCAATACTTCTCTACCAAAAACTATAAAATTATATTCTCATATTACATAGCCACAAATTAAAAGTGTGAGTATTATTAAGATTCCACTACAATGGTCTTTAAGAAAGGATCTAAATGAGGCCTCCTAAAGAAGTGGTAATTGTCATACCCAACCTAAATCAATTTATTTATTCTTCAAAATCATCTAAATATGTGTTATTTATGATTAAATAATAATTACAATATCATAAATATATGAAAAAAAATTCATCATGAAAACCCCATTATCTATAATATTTTCAAATCAGAAGTGAAATTATCGCTCATGCGTACATGTGGACTACCACCTCCAATTAGTGATAAAATTAATTTTGAACACCATAATTAGTGGATGGGTATTAATATGGGTTTGATTTTTATATATTTCATTTATGAAATTATTATTATTATTTAATTATAATATCATATATGTTTTATTTTCTTCTAATCTATTGTAAAATGATAACGTCTCTCGTGCGAACGTGTGAACTCCCACCTCAATGAAGCAATATTATACATTTTTTGTCATTTATTTACATGGATTGTAATAAGGACATATTAAATGAATATATATGATATATATTATATATCTGATATATTAATGATTTTAGATATATGAATTATCATTTCACTTTCCTTCATTCTATCTGTCAAAAATTGAATACAACGTTCATGTGTACGTGCGGCCAATCATCTCAGTGAATAGTGTAATTCATTTTTATATCTATCATTTTTATGGATGATTATAAATAATTAAATATATATATATAATGAATATATATTATATTCCTATAATTATTATCATTTTGATGGTGATGGAACCATGATCAATGTACAATGACCAAAACTATTGAACAAAAACATGCAAGGAAAGCAAAGCAGTTGTCTCTCAAAAGAATGATTTTAATGAATAATTGTTATTACAATGTAGATAAAAGGTTATAAGTAAACAATATGTGGTATTATATATTTTATTATTGTTATATAATATATTTATAAATATTGATTTTTATTATATAGGAGGTTCGAATACATGTAAAGGAAGTTAATCCTAAGGAATGGGATTACTTAACAATCTCATTATTATTCTAGATTATTTATATTTAAGTCTCCAATGGTGGAATTAT
Organism: Viscum album; assembly: GCA_963277665.1. Taxonomy (NCBI): domain Eukaryota; kingdom Viridiplantae; phylum Streptophyta; class Magnoliopsida; order Santalales; family Viscaceae; genus Viscum; species Viscum album. Next base: position 1,332,555,754 of record OY728156.1, read on the forward strand.
TTGATATTTGTATATTAAAAACAATTTATTTAATTATCCTATTTTTATTTATATAAATTAAAAAATCATTTCACCTTACACTCTTTAAGAACCTAACATACTAAAATAATGTTTTTACGGAAAACTAACAGTGTTTTTCTTCTGAATTGAGAATATTTTTCTTCGACGTCCATATTTTAATTAAAATGTTTTAAATAATATTTTTACTATTCCCTAATGATTTATTTAATTTTCCAAAAATGATTTAATTTTCCATAATTGATTTAATATACTAGGCATGGATAGAATTTACAACCTTTATAACAACCCAATGATTTGAGTATTCAATTAAATGTTTAATATGACACTTTAAAATCAATTTTTCCATAATATTTTGAAAAGAAAATTAAATAAGTGATTCATCAATGAAAATAGAATTTTCTTGAGGAAATTTTCTAGTGATATTTTTAAATAATTTTCATATATTCCAATAATATTTGAGGAACCATATGTTATACAAATATTATAATCTAATGATACCATCCAATATATTTTTATGGATGGTTTATGAACTTTTTTTCTAGGGAATATATTGAAATTACATATTTCAGTTATTTAAATATGGATAATAATTGATTCTTAAGGAATTTTGATTAATTGGTATTATTTAATCATATGATGAATTCATTGAAATTTATTAACAATGGTTGGGGAATTGAATTAATTATACCCTTGATACATTGGTAGGTTTTATGAGGTAAAACATGTTGGGTGTTTTTATGAGGAATCACCTATTTCTGTAGATGTCTGTAATGACCTATGTCATGAGTCAAGGAAAAATCCAAAGGAATTTGAACTTATGGAGTTTAATGGATGGGAAGTTTTCAAAACAAAGATTTTCAATTTAATTATGATAGATAAAACACTTTGATGTTTTTTTAGACATGGGTAAATGAATGATAAGTATCACAAGTGTCTCATTGAGGTTTTTAAGAGTCGAGGTCTAGAAATAAATAGTTTGGAGGGTCTATATAGGGTGAACTGTTTTTCATAAATGGTGTGGCCCCTCATCCAAATCCCATATGGATAGAGTATAGAATAAAAAAATTCCCCACATAGGCTACAAATGGTTTACTCAAACTTTTCCCTAATCTCATACATGTAGCGCCACTTCGGTGTACCCCCGTACTATTCATCACACGATTAGTGCATGGTTAGGGTAACCATGTGGAATAAACTATGCAATGCAGTTTATTAATAATGGGGTGATGTACTGTTGGTGGATTTTTTGTTTGAGCAGTGTAGCCAAACCACAGAATTGGGGTTTTAGGGTGAAATTACCAAAATACCCTTAATAAAATTAAAATAAAAACCCCTCTTTTCCTTCTCCAATTCCTCCAGAGGGCTTCTCCACTCCTTGGTATTGGTGTTGTCTCCCAATCCCTACATAGGATTCATCATTTCCTCTCCACTGATGGTACAATTCAAGTTCTATCAGTATCTATAGATCCATAGAAGTAATATCTTCATTCCTTTTTTATCATTCTTTATTCTTTCTCCTATCAGCTGTGCTATTTTGGTGTCAACTCATTTACCTTATTTTTAGGCAAAAGGTTTATTTATTTGATTTCATCCAAGAAAATCAAATCAAATCTTGATATTTGATGGGTGATACAATCTCAGAATGAGGTAGGTTCTATACAAAAGTTTCATTGAATTTTAGTCATTTTATAAATAGAATTTTTGGGCTGCACACTGGTCTTTGTCGCACATTACCTTATAATTGGTTCTTTCATATCAAAGTGATTGTTGCACCATGATATATGTACTTTTATTATTGTTTGTTAATTTATAGGATGTGAACATCCCTTATGGACACCCCATGGGTGTCAAAAGATAAATTATTCCTTTTTAAAAATTATTTAAATAATTGGCCCAAATTCAGAGCATTCATCTTAGAGAGTTCATGGTTTTCCCCTTAATGGTGACACCCCAAATGAAAATGGAACCTCCTAAGTTTTATGTTCAACTTATTAGTTGAATATACATGTATGGTGTTTTCATAAAATGATTCTTTTGTTGAATTTAATATTGATTCTTATTATATTTAATGAACTATTTTATAGATAATTTCATGTTTTTATAATAAAACCCTTAAGATATGGTGCACTACCTTCTAAACTAAAATAATTGATTTGTTTCTTTAAATTATGTTTGTCTTGATTTATTGGTGTTTCTCAATGATTGATGTTATTGTTTGGTAAAAGGTGTGTTTCATACATGGTCTCTATTGATGTTAAAAATTTACTTTCCCTCCATCCTATATAAATGTAAATGAAAAAAATAACCCCATAGGTGTTTGTATAATTTTATAAAAAGGAACAAAATTCTTTTAAAATGGAATATTCCCAGGTAGGAAAATTTCTTTTTGACAAAGGCACCCTCTAAGTTCCCATCGAACATTGATAAATGAATTTCCAGTTTTTCTAAACTAAATAGAATGTTTCAAGGGCAATAGGTTACTAATGATATTTTTTTATTAAAATGAGATGTCTGAATTAAATAGAATTCCATGATATGATGGATTTTTTCCATGGTTTTTTAAATGATATGTTTTTATTATATTCAACTACATGCATTATAGTGGTTTTCATGTTTTAAATTAATTAAATGGTTTATTTGAATGGAACTGAATATGGTGGTATATCCATGACTCTTATTATAATTAATTAAGAAAGTATTATATAAATTTTTATAATTATGATTCCCTTGATTATAATTGGTTATTTAAATGAAAATAATTAGAGATATTTTCCTTATTGATTGTATTATGAATATGATTATACCATTATAAAGTCTTGATAATGAGTTGCATGAGAGGTTTTTCATCATGACTTATATTATAAATTAGTATGCCTTATACATAGGTTGTGGAAAAATGGTTAGGATTCTATTGATCATGGAGGCATCATTCTCCCTTACATCAGGTGTTGAGAATATTTTCTCAGACTAGTGATACTATGTGGATAATGGGCCGAGGTGCCACCATACATTATTAGATTGTTGGCATGATGAACCACTCCCAATCTCAGGTGTTGTATCAAGATGTCTCTTACACTATTAGGATGTAGTCCATGTACCCTATTGTTTGAGATTATAGGATTGTTAAAACTTTTCATGGATGTCTGAGTTATTCCCTAGTAAATCCAGTTACTAGTAGTCTAGGTATATGTTCACATACGTCTATATGTACTTTGTGTATATAAGTGGATGAAATATACATCTAAACTATATATATTTATTTATTAATATATATATAGTAAATGGTCAGAAATGTTATTAAGAATTTGATATGATATAAGTATAGCCACCAGGTGTCCCTTGGGAACCTCGGTGGGTTGTTTTTTATTAATTCTATACTTCATTGCATTATATTTTTTATGAAATGGATTCTGTCATAAACACCATGGGTGGGAAGATAATGTGATTATTATCTCACACCCTTGTTATGTCACTAGTGCACTATGGAACCTGAGTATACCTTATTCATGTATGTCCATTATTGATTTCTTATGTCGTTTAACTTGTATTTGTGAATTTGGAGCACATGACCAAGCTTGATCTCAGGATGCTCGTGGATATTTCCCTTGGGGGTTACTGCCTTTTCATTATTTTATTGAAAAACGTCATATATTTATTCCTATAGTATGTTTATTATAGTAGTTGTGTATCATCATCAGGACATGAATTCATCCATTGTATATTTGTTGTTCGAAATCTCATTCATTATTCAGTTATTATATTATTCTTATTATGCTCTTTCTTTCATTTATTGATGCTTTCACTATTACATGTTGTTTAATTCTTGATACAGCACTATAATACTCTAACACGAGGGTATAGTCTCCCCATATACCATCTTTACACCATTTCTACTAATCATCATCCTCTGGCATGCAGGGAGGCGTGCTTGGTGCCATCTGACCCACCAATTCGGCTATCATCTTAGTGGTTACCTCAGTCAGGACATAACATACTTGTATCCGAGGTTGATTCATTTACTTTTGGATAATATTTAGGTTCGGTGGAAATAATATTATGAATGTTTTGATGCTTAGTAAATATCCATTTTTGGGACTGATCACCACACCAACAGGGAAAATTCCAAGTGGCTAAGGAAAGGATTGATGTTCGTTCTATTATCTATTAGAGTTCAATTTGATTTCACCTTGAGTGAATGGTGTAATTTCCACTTCTTATTGATTTATTTATTTGTTTGATTTTACTGTTGGCCTTGTATGGTGGGGATGAATAATAACATGAATCATTATAGGCACATAGATATTCACATATCATGCCATGTCGTTCAATTTTTAAATTGCATGCTGATTTGATTGTGTTCCTTGAGTATTACGTTATGACTTGTTCCCTTTATCATACTTGTTATTATATCAAGCTTATTTTTTAACCTATTTAGATAATTATTATCATTCTTATTATGTGTTATTACATGATTTTTTTTCATTATCCATCCTTCTTCTATAACAGGCTCAAGTGATAATAGGCTATGCTTCTAGTCTTTTATCATGTTTTCCTTGATATTTAATGATTCTATGTTTTTTCTAGCATTATTTTATATGTTTACTACTTGTGAAATCATGATAGTTTCTTTAATATGTAAATGGATTCATTGGATAAATATATGGGTTGTGATTAAATGGGAGCCAGTTTCAAATTATAAGGTGTATGGGTGCCTTATAATTGGGAAAATGTGACTCATATACTTAAACCATCTCTTCAGTTTTATAAACATGTTTAGAAACTATTATTAAAACGTAAAGGCTATACAAGTTTGAATTTTCAAAAGTGAATCGGTTATAATTAATTGGAGAAAAATTCCAACCTATAAAGTGTATGGGTGCTTTTTGGATTAGTAGATGGCCACCCATATAACTGAACCATTATATATACAATCATGTTATATTATGAAATGAAATTATTTACCTTCCTTAATACACAATTAGATCGGTGTAGGTTGGTTGGGGCATGTTTCTTTTAAGATGATCTATTTGGGAGTTTTTAATCTCTATAGTTAAGAAACAGCTCTTGGGTTGCATTCTGATCAATCTGTGTTGGCTTAACAGGACCACAATTGGTCACCTTATCAATCAAAAAGGAATGTATGTGATAAATTTTCTAATATTCCATAGGATTTCAATAAATGAAAACTGAATAAAATTGAAATTTTATGATACTTTCTTATTATGCCTTGTGGATTTTTCTAAATCATGTACCATGATCTTTTATTATTATTATTACTTGGTGTTTTGGTTTAAATATTTTAAAATGTTTACATATTATATTTAAATCAATGGAAAGGCTTAAAAATCAAACCTGAAGTGGTTTACCTTGTTTAGTTCATCGTTTAAGGGTATTTTGAGTATCCCTGTTTGTAACATTGTAACGGAACTATGAGTGTTTTCCATAGTCCTTATAATCTATAAGCTATAGCTTATATGGTAGGCACTTGAGTTGGTGACTTTTATTAGGCATGACCTAGTCATAGGGTTGATATTTTTTCTTTCATAAGGGATTATCCCATTGTTGGTAGTACCCTTAGAGATTAAATATCTTGTTAATGTTGTGAGATTATCAAAAATTTGGTTTCGTTTGGGTGTTTTTCCCCCATAGGACACTTTTTTCCAAAAAGGAACCCTTTTTGAATGGGTGGTTATTCTTTTCTTGAAATATTTGTGGGTGTTAGAATCGAAAAAATGACCAGTTTCAGTAGGTTAGACATGCCAAGGGAATGGTCATTCGCTTTATAGGTCATATGAAAATTTCATATTTCATAGTTATGGATGACCTAGTATGTCATCATCTAAATTAATTTTCTTATTGGGAAATACGACTCTAGGTTAAACCTCTCCTATGGGCCACCTCAAAATTGAATTTATAAGGATTATAGCCTATGTACAATATCAAGAATGTGTGGTTTCTTCTAATCCTTGGGAGAGTATGTGTTCACGTACAAGGTGCTCATCCAGTTGTTAAATGATGTAACGAACCAGTTGAGTTTGGTGAAATTGGTGAACCTTGAGTTATTCAATATGGCCACCAAGTCATCTTCCTATTAGAGTGACCTGGGTGATAAATTGAATCAATTTATCCCAATGATCTGGATAACATCCTGAAGACTCAGGTGTTTCGAAATGCCCACTGGCTTGGTCCTAGATTTAATACAAACTTCTCTAATGTTTTTATGTTGTGATCCTAACTCGAATGAGTGACACATGTACATTTAGGGTGGTTCTCACCTACCGTGCTTGTGAACAACTAGTTGATCTCTTTTTCGATGGCTAGGACACTCCTAGTGTGTGGATCATTGCGTCAATTATGATGATTATATACCCATAAAATTAAAAATAATGTAACCAAGGGGGACAATTTGTAAATGTAAAATCTCTCTTGAATAACTTTGAGTCTTTCAAGTATTGAATCCTGTCAATGATTTCTCAGAAGCCCGATGTTGAAGTGGTTGGATGTGTATGCAACCTCTTGAAACATTTTCTATCTCAAATGGACATTGGTGGTTAAAATTGAACAAAAATAAAATACCTTAGATAGAGAAGGCATTGGTGTAACACCCCATGATTTTGAAAATAAATTTAATATTGAAATCCTAATACACTAACTCTCTACAAAACACAACTTTTCTATAACTTAGCTAGTAAACATAATTTTACCACCTCGGTGATTTGAATTTTGAAAAACTAACATAAACGGTTGCGTTCATTAAGATATTTAGAGTCTGATAAGATCAAATTACATTTTCAGTGAATAGTAAATTAACCCTTATGAATAATAACATGCCCTTATTAATATTAACCACACCCATTAATATATTAATAATATTTAAACACCTTATAAATGAAATAGTGTCTTTCAGAAATTAATAATTAAGTGTTGGTATTTTTGTGAGTAATAAATAATTAATTATAATTTTAAATTAATAAATTGTTTTAAAATAAAATTCATAACATTTATTCCTAAATAAAAAATATTTTCCTCTAATTTTATGAAAATGTAATAAGACCATTGTTAATTTTTCAAAGTACTATAAAATCAGTTTTAAATTTAAATCTCTATTTTTCAAGTAAATAATGATTTTATTTATAAAATAATTTTCTATTATATAGAAAATTATTTTGATAAAATTGAGTATACTTTGGAATTCTACACGTTGAAAAATTGGTTTGGGTGAATTTTTGGTATTTTTCTGAAATACCCAAATTTTTTGTGAATAGTAAAATTTGATAAGTTACAAAAAATGCTAATTAAGTGAATTCATGCATCATGCTTGAGTCATGGATGATGTAAATGGCCATTTTTTCAAAATCACATGCACTTATTACTATTTTTGGTCATAATAATCAATACTATTGCTTGTGAGGAGCCAAAAAATTAAATATTGAATAAAATATTCAAAAATCACACCTCTCCTCCACTTTAAAACCACTCCTCACTTCCTCTTCCCTTCACTCCTCTCAGGCCTTTTGTCTTGTTAAAATTCTACCAAAATATCTTCCAAAACCTCTCCCTAGCATCCATTATCCCTTGGTCAAATAAAAATACCAAAACCTCTCCCCTTATGTGAATCTCAAGGAAGATTTCATCAAGAGGTAAATTCCTCTTTTGATTTCTTTTATTTCAAGTTCCATTCTTTTATTTTTCGTTACTCACCTCATTTTTTCAAAATGTTATGATAACTCTATTACCATAAATGTAATAGAATTTTTTTATGATAATGGAATAATTCATCATTATCTCAACTTTCCCCTTCAATTATACTAGAAATTAAAACACTATCCCAGATGTGTTAATTTATCACATTCAAGGATGACGAGTTTTCAATTCTTATTACCATCTTCAATTCTGGTCATTAAACCATTATGATGTTCTACCCATACTATAATATATGTATTATAATATATTTAAGGTTCTGGAATCATTTTTTACTCATGGTATTAAATTAAAAAACAAAATGAATTTGTGGTGATTAGAAAACCGCCAAATTAATCCAAGTGTTTGTCATTAAAATTTTATATATTGATTCAACCTCTAACAAAATAAACAAAATATTTATATGATCATTTAAAATTAAATATTATAATTAATAAATAATAAATTAAATTATGTATTTAAATTTAAATTAATTTCAATATTCTTATACAGAAGAGCTGATCATGAAAACTAAGGAAACGAGTACTCACAAACGATGATATTGAATATCTTGACCCATAACAATGGCCATAAATGAACTCAATAAAATTATAATAAATAAAATAAGTTTCTAATAGGTTATCAAATAAGTTATTAATAATTATAATTTCATATTAAAATACCTTAAGTTCAATATAAAAATATATCCGGACATAAGTTAAGGGTTTTCTACATGTACCCCCATTTTCATTCGGGTTACACTTATTATCTACCTACCTCAATAATATTATTATTTATTCATTCGTAATTATCATAAAGTTTTTTCAGTGTTCTATATATGTGTACCAACCATAATCCTACTTTAATTTATAGGGATTTATATGTTTTAAAAGGATCTTTCAAAAACAATTTCCAAAATACAAGCCCAGTTCAAGACAATTTCTCAAATTGTTAGAAAATTTCAAGGGCACTCTATAATCTATTTTTTGAAACATTTATCTTTATGAAATCAATAATTTTATTATAAAAATACTACTTTTCTTAACTTCTAGTTTCATAAAAAAAAATTCCAAAATAACTCTTCTTTTCAAAGTTATAGAGTATTTATCTCAAGAATTACTCGATGATTTTATAAGAGTATCTTCATCTGTTTCAACACTCTTGTTGATTATTATGTATTATTGGGATAAATATTTTATGATATAATATACCATATATAATTGAATGGTTTATGATTATTGTGACTTCGTATTTCTATCTTAATACCATTCACCAATTTACTCTTAATGGTTAGTGTTTATGCTTAATGTTCGAGGAAAGTTATTTACATTTCATATGTTAGTTTAAATATGAACGTATATGTTGTTTATTTTTATCCCCATTCATATTAATAATTCTTTGGAATTATTAACTGTCTATTTGGGCCTTCTATATCCCCTCCTTGAATCATTAGGCCCCATGAGACAAACTAGGTCTTGGGACGAGCCCTTGAAAAAATGGTTATTTATGGTCTTGGCATGAGGCCTCAACGGTATGGTTATGATGTCTCACATTATGAATTCCCTCATTATGAAGCTTGTAATTAATATTTCATGTGGTTATTTGACTACTAGAATACCCATTATTAGGTTTTATTATTGAATTATTTATTTATCTCTTATTCCTGCCATATTATGTTCATGTTTATTTTTAAAGGCATGTGTTGTTAGATATTCACCATGCATGGTGTCTATGTTTATGATATCTTCTATTGTATTTCATACCATTACTGATCATTTGATCTTACCCATTTATTATGTCTTATTTTTTCCCATGATGTTAAGAATTATATTATGAATGAACTGTAGGGATAACCTAGGATATATGGATGTTTTCAAAGGAATTTCAATGTTGTATTCCTTTTCAAGTTGTAATGTTAAACTTAGGTATGTATCTTGTTTTCAAAGCTACTAAACTAATCGTTTCTTTAGGACGCATTTTCCTTATGTATATTCCAATATAATAAAATAAGTCATCATATCTAGGAAAATGGGGTTGGGTCTTTATAGTTAGTATCAAAGAAAGTTTAGTAGAAAACATGGAAACTAGATTTTGAAAATGTATATTATAGAATAAAACTATAAGATACTCTTTTCGGATAAGTATACAATACTATCCTAGAATTTTTTTTGGGAATAGATTGTGTGGATATTTCTTGAAAATACTTCCCTATTTGGATAATACAAGTGGATGTGATTCTCGTACAGATGTACCTCTGAGTGAAAACTCCAACAAGGAGTTTCAGGCTTGACCCAGGGTATCTTGATACATGACAACTGGCCTTACTGTACACCAGGTTTGACAATCCTAGTGGAAGTTCATAGGATAATTCAAATTTTATTTAAAACACATTATGAAGGAAGTAAATATAAAATTTTCCTCAATGAAGCCAATATTATGAGATTATATATGCATAGGATTTCAATTTATGCTAAGTATTTATCTAAGTTGAGATTATATATTATGATTTATAACCTAATCTAGTATATTAAATTATTTAGAAATGGAACATATTGAATGAATGAAACCCACATGAACGATCATATCCCATGTAGATATTACCCTCCTATGCAAGATAATGATGTCGGATATGGAGCTATGACTGGTGTTGATCAACTTATAACTATAATGTAAAAATTGACTCTCAGGTTATGAAAAATATCCTTACCCATATGGATTATCCCGATCCATAATGTGGAGGAGCTCTGTTAGATCACTTTATGTGATAACATCCTCCATCATTCAATGGTACTAAAAACACATTTTTAGCGGAGTAGTGGATATGTTCTTTAGAGAATATATTTCTCACTTTGGGAAGCAACAAAAGGGAGAAGGTTTTCAGGATAGTTTATCATCTATCTGGAGATGCTGATCAATGGAGGTCATCGATTCCAAACACAAAAGTGGAGGAAGGTATTTACAATATAGAATGGTGGGGTTTTAAGGAAATTTTCTAGAAAAATATTTTCCCTCCAAATAAGAAAAAGAAACTAAAATGCAATTCTTGAATCTGATACATAAGGAGGATGAGAATTTTTCCAAGTATAAATCATACAATACATGGAAGTAAAGGCGTGTTGTAGACTACATATTTAATCAAAGGGGAAATATTGATCTATTCTTGGATGGTTTAAAACCATTCCTCCAAAGGGAACTAGTCACCAATAATATCTCATCCTATCAAGATACGATATCATGTGCTATCATGATATAAAAGGAATTATCTAAGTCATGTGACTTCAATGTGAGGCAAGAGAAGAAGAGGGATACATAACAATCTAGAAAATGAAATTAGGAAATGGGGAAGAAGGGAAGATTTTACTTTCCACCCTGTAGTAATTGTGGGATGAAATACACTAGTACTTTCCAGAAGGTAATGGGTGTTGGTTACAAGGGTTGTGAAAAAGGACACCATTCTCTTGACTTCAAGGGAAAGAAAGAATCTTCTAATGTTCAATAATATAAATTTTATGATATGATGCATTATTCAAATTAATTTCCTAAGCTTCAAGGAAACTTCACTAAATGAAATCCAAGGGTGCAAGGTCACGCTTTTTTTTGTCACAATTATCAAGGTTTATGTTCTTAAAGATGTGGTGGCAGGTAATTTAATCATTTCACCAAACATAGCCAGTGATTTATTTGATTCCGGATCATCACATTCTTTTATATAATCCTAGTTTTCCAAGAAAATTATATATTTATAATTTTATTTAATAAAGGTGTTTTCAGTCAAAAATCCAAAGGTATGCATCATTGCAACAAATATGTGTTAGATAGTCCCCATTATGGAAAATGAATGTGCTTTATCTACCGATTGTATCATCATACCCATGATTTATTTTGATATAATCCACGGTATGGACTTCAATTCAAATTATGATGAAAAAATATATTTCAAAAATAAGGAAGATAAAATATTTAAGGATTATTTGGAATCCCTTATCTTTATTGTAGAAACATCACCATACAATTCTCATAATGATCCACCCTCAGTATCACTAATGAATTAAATTCTTGTGGATGATGGGAGCTTGATATCTATGAGCGCGGCATGAAATGTTCAAATTGAGGATGCACCTATTGTGAAAGAATATATTGATGTTTTTTCGTAAGATCTACATATATGTCTTCTCTAGATAGATGTTGAGTTCTCTATTGATTTAATTCAGACCTATATCAAAGACTCCTTATAGAATGGGCACTGTGGAATTAGTAGAACTGAAGAAACAACTAGAGTAATTGATTGATAAATGATTTATTCACCCTAGTGTTTCTCTATGGAGAGCCCTTATTCTTTTCATTAATAATAAATATGGATCCATGTGGAAGTGCATTGACTATAGGGAAATCAGTTCTATAATAATAAAGAACAAGTATCCCCTACCTCGCATTGATAATTTATTTGATCAACTTCATGGAGCCCAATATTTTCTGAAGATTGACCTTCGATTTGGATATCATCAATTGTGAGTAAGGAATGAAGATATTCAAAAGACTGCATTTCAAACCAGGTATGGGAATTAGAAGTTTACATTAATGCCTTTTTTATATGATAATACATATTCTATTTTCAGGGTTTTAAAAAATAGAGTTTTCAAGTAATATATTGATGACCTTGTGGTGGTATTTTTTTGTATAATACCTTGTTAAACTCCAAAATCTATGAATATCATGAAAATCACTTGTGCACTATTCTAAAGAATCTTTGAAGAAATTAATTATATTGGAAGTTTAGCATGTCGGAATTTTGGCTTCAATCAGTTTCCTTTCTTGGCCACAATGTCTCTATATATGGAATATCATTTGATCATGTGATGAAAAAGGATGTGCAACAATGGCCTGCCCCAATTAATAAAACTGAGGTGCATAGATTATTAGTTTAGCTGGTTATTATCAGTGTTTTGTTCAAAACATCACTCGTTTAGACAACCCAATGACCAAGATTACACATAAAGGGGTTGAGTTTGTATGGAAAAAAGAATATGATGAATGTTTTAAATAATTTAAGAGGATATTACTTAATTCTTTGATATTAACTCTACCATCGATAAATGGTGTATTTTTGATCTATAATGATGCATAAAAGAAATGACTTTGTTGTTTCCTTATGTAGAATCATCAAGTTATTGACTATACATCAAGGTAGTTAAGAATTCATGAACAAAACTATCCTACCCATGATCTTATGTTATCAGCTGTAATATTTTATCTGAAGATGTAGAGACATTATCTCTATGGAGAAAGATGTAATATATATATATATATATGGATCACAAGAGCTTGAAATATATCTTCTTCCAAAGAGAACTTAATATGAGGCAAAGGGTATGGATTGAAATACTCATGGATTATGATTACTCCACACAATACCACCCATGAAAGGAAAATAAGGTAGCTGATGCATTGAGAGGGAAGGATCATGGAGTCCTAAACAAAATGTGGATTGGAAGGTATCATGTGTTTATGGATCTAGTAAAGGTGGATATAGGAATTTTCAAAGAAGTTGAAAGATCACCATTTTTTCATTTGGTTTCCCAACCATATCTATTGAAAATGATTAAATCATCTCAGTTTTATGATGATAATATTCAAATGAAAATTAAAGGTTTGAATGATGGGAAGTTGGTTGTTTTCTTGAGTGGAGATGGATTTCTAGAATTTTGGAAGAGGTTTTGTGTCCTAGCTATACCCGAGCTAAAAGGAGTTATTAGATGATTCCAATAGTTAAAAATTCTCTCTATATCCTGTTAGTACTAAGATATATATATATTTGAAATAACATTTTTGGTGGGACAACATGAAGTGGAAAATTTTTGATAATGTATCAAGATATCCAGTTTTTCAACACGTAAAGGCCGAATGACAACATCCAAGAGGAGTCAAGCAACATCTACCTATTCCTACTTGAAAATGGGATCACATCGCCCTGAATTTTGTCACCGTGTTACCCAAAACTCCAAGGATGAATGATGCGATATGGGTAATTGTTGGTCAACTTACAAAATATAAACATTCCCACTCTATAAGGGAGGATTTTCCACTAGAGTGTCTAACATGACATTGTATCAATGATGTTATGAGACTTCATGGAGAATCTCCCATAATTGTGTCTAATCACGATCCATGATTTTCAATGAAATTATGGGAAAGTCTTCATAAATATATGGATACTGAGAATCGATTGAGTAATGATTATCACCCTCAAATTGATGGGCAATCAAAGAGGACGATCCAAACCATAAAAGACATGTTGATATCAGGTTCACATGACTTTCAAGGTATGTGGGATCAATATTTACCCTTAGTGGAGTTTTCCTACAATAATAATTTCCATTAAAGTATTCAAATGGAATCATATGAAGTATCGTATGGGAAGAGATATCGTACACCGATATGTTGGGATAAAGTTTGTGAAAGGAAGTTTGTGGGCCCAGATATTGTGGAGGAAACAACAAAAAAGGTAAATACTATTCAAACCCATATCAAAGAAGCTCAAAGTAGGAAAAATACCTTAGCTGATAATCAAAGGAAGAATTTCAAATTTATTATAGGAGATCATGTTTTCGTGATGGTAAATCCATGGAAGAGTGTTATAATATTTCAAAAGAAAGGGATATTGAGCACTAGGTACATTGGTCCTTTTGAAATCCTATAGAGAATTGGAGTTGTTTCATATTGATTGGTTATACCACCTTGCCTGTCTAAAGTACGCAATGTGTTCAATGTCTCATTATTGAGAAAGTAAATACCAAACCCAACGTATGTCCTCACTTATGAAGGAATAGAATTGAAACCTAACCTATTATACTATAAAGAGCATATCTGGATTATGGACACTAAAGAACAGGTTTTCAGGAATTGGAAAACATGACTAGTAATGATAATTTGGAAAAATCATAAAATTGAAGAGGCAACATGGGAGCCTCAGGAGCTTATGATGAAGACCTACCCAAATCATTTTATGAGGTAACATTCTGTGAATTTCAAGGATGAAATTTTGGTAAGGAGGAGAGAATGAAATGCCCCAATATTTTTCAAATAAATTTAATGTTGAATGCATGAAACATCGACTCTCTATAAAACCCCAGTTTGTTATAACCTAGCATGTAAACATAATTTTACCACCTCTATGATTTGAATTTCAGAAAACTGACATACGCGGTTTCATTCAGTAGGATATTTAGAGTCTGATAAGATCATCATACATTTTTTGTGAATAGTAACTTGTCCCTAATAAATTATAACCACATCCATGAAAGTATAAATAAAATTTGAACACATTTTAAATGAAATAGATTATTTCAGAAATTAATAATTCAGTGTTGGTATTTTTATGAGTAATAAATAGTTAATTAATATTTTAAATTAAGAAATTGATTTAAAAAAATCATAAAATTTATTTCTAAATAATTTTTTCTCTAATCTTTTATGATAATTTTAAAAGACCTTTGTTAAGTTTTGAAAGTATTATAAAATTTGTTTTAAATTTAAATATATATTTTTCACGTAAATAATGATTTTATTTAAAAATTAAATTTCTCTTTTTGGAAAATTATTTGGATAAAATGGAGCCTAATTTTTAATTCTACCTATTAAAAAATGGTGAGGGTTAATTTTTTGGACTTTTCTGAAGTACTCAATTTCTTAGTGAATAGTGAAATTTGATAATTTAGGAAAAATACTAATTAAGTGGATTTCAACATCATGCATGAGTCATGGATAATGAAAAAGGCCATTTACTCAAACTCTCATGCACTTATTACAATTTTTGGTCACAATAATCAACATTATTTCTTGTCTTGAACAAAATTATAAAATAATGACTAAAATATTCAAAAATCACTGCTCTCATCCACTATAACCCCCCCCCCCCCGCCACTTCCTTTTATCTTTAATCCTATCAAGATTTTTTGCTTGTTTAAATTCTACCAAATCTTCTCCCAAGATCCTCCCCCATGTCCAGAAGCCCTTGTTCTTATTAAGACAACAAAACCACTCCCCTTAAGTGACTCTCAAGGAAGATTACATCAAGAGGTAAATTCCTCTTTTCATTTCTTTTATTCTAAGTTCCTTTATTTTATTTTTCATTCCTCACCTCCTTTCTTAAAATTTATATGATAACTCCATTACCTTAAATTTAATGGATTTTTATTATGATAATGTAATAATTAATCATCATCTCTCCTTTAGCCTTCCTTTATACTAGAAATGAAAAACACCATCCAAGATGTGTTAACTTGTCACATTCAAGCACGACGGGTTTCCAATTTCTATTATCATCTTCAATTATTACCATGAAACCATTTTTATGATTTAACCAGAACATTATATATTAATTATAACTTAATTAAGGTTATGGAATCATTTTTCCACATTTTATTAAATTATAAAACAAAATGAGGTCGTGGTGATAAAAAAACCTCCAAATTAATCCAAGCATTTATCATAAAACTTTTATCTATTGACTCATCCTCTCCCAAATTAACATAAATATTTATATGATAATTTAACCTTATTGAATATCATTAATTACTCATAAATTCAGTTCTGTATTTCATGTTACATGAACTACCATATTCTTATAAAAATTAACTGATCATGAAAACTAATGAAATGAGCACTCACAAACGATGATATTGAATCTCTTAACCCATAAAATTGACAATAAATAAACTTAATAAAATTAAAATAAATCAAATAAATGTCTAATAGTTTCTTAAATAAGTTATTAATATGTATAATTGAATATTACAAGACCTTATATTCAAGATAAGAACATATCTGTACATAAGGTTAGGGTCTTCTACCCGAACCTCCATTTTCATTCAGGTTACTCGTAATCTCTACTTATCTCAAAAAAATTATTATTTATTCATATTTAACCCTCATAATTTATTTTTAAATTTTCTATATAAGTTTACCAACCATAATCCTACTTTTATTTATGGTTATTTATATGTTTTAAAAGGATCGTTCCAAAATTCTTCTCGAAATACAAGCCCGATTCAGGGGAATTCGTCAAATTCTTAGCTATTTTCAAGGGAACTCTATAATATATTTTTAGAAACCATTACCTTTATAAAATAAAAAATTTAATAATCAAAATAATATCTTAATTAACTTATGGTTTTATAAAAAGACTCTTCCAAAATAACTCTTCTTTTTAAAGTAAAAGAGTATTTATCTCAATAATTACTCGATGATTTTATAAGATTATCTTCATCTATTTCCACACTCTTGTTGATTATTATGTTTTATTGGGATAAATACTTAATGATATCATCTAAAATATTTTATTTAATGGTATATTATTAGTTTGACTGTGGATGTGCTATCTTGAAACCATTCACTAATTTACTTTGAATTGTTAGTGTTTATGATTAATTTTTGGGGAAGTTTATTTACATTTCATATATTAGTTTCAATTTGAGTGTATATATTGTTTATGTTTATCCCTATTCATATGAGTAATTTATTGGACTTAGTAAGTGTTGGGTGGGGCCTGCTATATCCTCTCAATGAATTGTTATGTCTCATGAGACAAACTTGGTCTTGGCATGAGGCCTTGAAAAAACGGTTATTTATGGTGTTGGCATGAGGCCTTAACGGTATGGTTATGTTTTCCTGCATTATTCATTCCCTCATTATGAAACTTTTAATTGGTAGTTCATATTGTAATTTTGAACATCCCTGGTAAATAAATAATATATTATTTTCATATTTATT
This sequence comes from Viscum album, assembly GCA_963277665.1. Classification (NCBI taxonomy): domain Eukaryota; kingdom Viridiplantae; phylum Streptophyta; class Magnoliopsida; order Santalales; family Viscaceae; genus Viscum; species Viscum album. The sequence continues at coordinate 1,332,573,223 of OY728156.1, forward strand.
AACATTTTTTAATTAAATATTAATTTTACAGTAAAGAGGATGCTATGTTTGATGGAGTACCCAACACACAACAATGGGTTTCTCTGAAATCTCATGATGCACATAATGTTGAGTCACATTGAAAAAAATATAATAACATAATATTATTTCAAATGGTAGTTGTCACCTTGCTGTTGTATTGGCATAAGTGAACATAACTAACTAAAATATGATTATTCATGTTTGTTAAAAGTTTTTACATTTATCCAATAAATTATATATGCTTAAAATATGAATGAATCCAATTTTAAGCATAAATACTCTAATATTCTTTTAAAGGTAAATTTACCACCTTTTGATGGAGAACCCTTTTTATATCTAGTTTTTCTCACTTTTATATGTTCTTTTTGAAAAAAAAATATTCTTCTTTAGAATAGGGACATAAAAATTTACTTTGGATGAAATTTTTGTATTTATCTGATAATGTTCATTTTTAAATGAATAGTGAAAAATACTGCATTTTAATTCCAAACTACCGTTTAATCTAATTTATTTATATGGTTAATTATATTTTTCATTGTGTTTAAAGTGTAAATATATTATATTTTTAAAATTTAATACAATCTTGGTCATTTTAAGTATTTTAACTTTGGAATTGAACATAAAAAAGTGTCAATTTTTTTATAGTTATTATTTCTTAAAAATGCGCTTTTGGGTTTTGACAATGGGATTTAATTCTAAATTAATTTTTTCAAACTCTATGTTTTGAAATAGGAAAAAAGGATTTCATATTTATAATCAAGAGGTTTAAATTTTGTAAATATATAACTTTTATTTTTAGACATTTTGAATGGTAACTTAAGTAAATATTGTATTTATCATGATTAAAGGGTAAATCTGGTAAATAAGGTTAAAAAAATAATATTATAATATTATTAAATTACCCTAACACAAGTCCTAATCCTATTGGATGATAAATTTCGGACTATGGAAATCCTTGGGTCTATTTTGGGACCCCATGGATCCACTTGTAAGTGAAAACGACACTTTATAAAAATTAATTTAAAGTTATGGAAAATGTAACCTAAACATATATCTCTTAGTAAAACAATTTTTAAAATGGGTTATATAGGTGATATTTTCCACTATAAAAAGTATTTAAAATTTTAAAAGTATGTCCTACATCATGGTATTTTATTTATTTTTTTGAGACATCATATAAATAAATTTATTTATGACACAATGATGATGTAATGATGACCTCATTAATGAATGTTTCAAATAAATGAGATTATAAATATTAAAATAAATTTATTTTGAAACTTTTTATGACATAAATGAATTTTAGAGATAATTATGACTTGTTATATTTAAATAAATGATGTTTTTTCGAAATAATAAAGTTGTTTTGGATTTTTTTAATATGTCATGATATGAAGAGTATTAAAATTGGTATAAAAGTGTTTTTAAATAAATTATTATTTTATTAATTGAAATAATAATCCTAAAAATATATGATTCATCCAAATGAATTAGATAAGGTATATAATGTAATTAATTAACCCCTTTTTTTCATTGGTATTTTATGGTAACTATATTAACCACATAGTATGAATATAAAAGAAGACATGGTAAAAGTTAAATTAGTTAACTAAGTGTTAAAGACAAATGATAAGGTTAAAAATGAAACAAAAACATGTCTAAAACCTATTGGTTTAAAATATTTCAAATATAATTCACCTTATATTCGAATAAAATTATTTTGGGACCTTTTGAAATAGAAATTTAGTTTATAATAAAATAATAGTTACAAAGTTTCCTAAAGAGCCCCGCCTCCCACTTATAAAAATCCATCACCTCTAACCCTTAATCAAACCTCTAAATACACATTGGATCATCCAAACTATTCCCAAATAAGCTTCCAAAATCCATATATTTACCTAGAATCCTTAAATTAGACAGAAAGCACTTTCAAAAATCCTTTTGGTTCAAACTAAAGGCAGTTACCAAATTTAAAGGTAACGTCTTCTCTCAAGTTCTATTCTTCTATATTCCTTCTCTAACCTCCTAAACTCTCTTTATAAAATTATTTTATCACCAAACCAGTATATTAAATATACATGGATGTTTTTATGAGAATTAATCATCCTAAACATCCACACACCTCTATCTAATGGATACGAACATACTGTTTCTGTGGATGACAAACTACTGCCTCCCGAAATGATGATTGTTCAATAATCTTCGAATGCCTCTTATGGTGGCCATTAAGATGGATATATATTTATATATGATATATATTATATTTATATTGTCTCTATGATTCTGTATTTTTCATTTATATCATACCTTTATGGTTTCTATAATAGGTAAATACGATAATTTTATTTGAGGAAATGTGGACTACCGCCCCCCGCAATGTGATATGAATCATTAATGCCATACGTGGAATGTATAAGGGATTATGTTAATGAAATTTTATATTATATTATACTATAATAATAATATACCAATGTATAATTATGTTTTCATTCCATTAAATATGAAATATAAGTTAAAGTAGCGTTCATGCATACGTACGGCTTACTGTCTCAATGAAAGGTGCATTTCATTTCTTATCTCCAAATGATATATAATATTATAAATAAATAAATATATATATATATATACTGGATATATGTGATATATATGTTATCTAAATCATGAATATCATTTTTTATATAATGGAATTTTGACCACACAAAAAATTTGTAATTTTAACAAGTTCATTTTCAATCAAGTACCAAATATCTACAAAAAGACTGTTACTAACTTAAATGATTCTTTAATTTTTATAACATGGTAATAAGTTATATAAAATTAATATTAAACAATAAAAAAAGTTTTTATGTAAGTATAAATTAACATTAGGTTATTATTCAGGAGATGAAATAACGAGTGAGTCAAGTCGTACAAGAGGTAAGGGAACTTCTTGACCTAATTTCCATTCTTTGGGTTAATATTCTACTTTTAAATTATGATGTGATATGATTATGTATGAAATAACTTTTTATATATTATATTGTATTTATACATTATGTATTTGTACATATAGTGAATACACATAATCGATTTATTTTATTTACAAAATGATCTTTGTAAAATAATCTTTCAATCTTTTCTTTTAGTCAAAAACATATTCTTTGATATGTATTTAAATATCCATTTTCTTATATTAGGATAATCTCTTCCCCATCAATATTGTTGTACATTTTATGTCTAATTTATGAGTGTTCATTTTCCCTTTCATCAACTAATATTTTGAATTTTAAAGTGACGTCGTTAGGCTTCTAAATTTTTCTAAGGGACATTGTCTCAATCTCTTTTTATTGAGGCATATTTTGATATATACCCAACTTTATTTTATACGGTGTATAAAAACCTCTTTTTAATTTTAATTTCCTTCAAAAGGAATATTTTTATACGTGTCATTTTACTAAATGACAAAGGGAATGTTTCTTTTTAACGTACATGGTGACAATGACCTTTCTGCCGTCGCGAGCGTTATTTGATATTTGGCTTCCTTAAAAAGATATATTATTTTTAAAATGAAAATAAATACCATATACTCGTTTAGGTATTTTGTTATTGAAAATGGTTTTAATAATGGATTGGTTATTTAAATATATTCAAACAATATATTGTGATTGAAATGTGGAAAAATTATCTTTCCTATATCTTTTTTATGTGTTATGAATTTGTTGTGGTTTTTGGGAATTATTTATGTATAGGGGTGGTTCCGTGATAAACATAGGGCGAGGGAGCCCGAGATATCTCTCCAATGCATTGGGTAACATGAAGGAGGTAAACATTAATGTTTCTCCTAAAATATTTGGGGAATATATTGTGATGGGTATTCAAAACATAACTCCCTATGTAGCTGTGATAGCTACAATGTATATATGATATGGATTCCACAAGTTACATTTATGATTTATGATTTTCATGTGTTATTCATAAAGGTTATTATATTTTGTTCTATGTTAAAGATTTAAAAGTATGATTTCATTAAGTTATACCTATTGATGGACACATGTTTTCTTCATTATTTTATAACCCTTTCTGAGCTTTTTATGGTCATCCCATGTTTCTGAAATGTTTTCCACATGACTTAAATATGAATAGGGTCAAGGATGGGATCAAGGAAAAGTAAATCTATCTAAAACATGGAACTAGACTTGTTTTTTTAAGAGTTTTTATTTTATGAAAAAAATGGATACTGAGTATATGTTTCTACATGTAATATTCAAGTTGTTATGTATTTGTTATGACCTATTTCTCCAAAGATATAAACCTAAAAAAGATCGTCAATGTTAATTATTTACTTAATTCAAGATTTTTTAATGTTTAAGGTTGGGGCCTTATATATTAAACTAGTAGAATACACATGATTATGTTTTATTATGGCATTATTTTTTCATCTCTTATTCATGTCATATTATGTTCAAGTTTATTTTTAATGGAATGTGTTTTTAGTTATTCACCATACCTAGTGTTTGTGTTTATGACATCTTATGATTTATTTTATACCCTTATTGAGCATATTATCTCACCCCTTTCTTCTATATTATTTTTTTTCTAAAATGTGAATAACTATATTATGAATGAACTGTAGGGATAACCTAGGTGATATGGATGTTTATAAAGGAATTTATATGTTGTATTTCTTTTCAAGTTGTAATGTTGAATATATATATATATATATATCTTGTTTCCAAATCTAATAAACTACTCAGTCCTTCAGGATGTGTACTCCTTGTTTATATTCCTATCTAATAAAATAAGTCAACAACTTCGGGAAACTGGGTTCAGTTCTTTACAATCGTGGTTAAGTTAGTGGTGGTGCATTAGTAGGTTTAGTCAAGTTCCTTTCATTAATTCAACCAGTAGTGGTTCCACAATTCTTATTTTGATCTTCTATAAAACCTTCTAAATCCTAGAAGTGTTCTATTACTTAAGAGATGATAATTTCCCTTATATTTCATTCTTCTTTGACACACTAAGAGATCATCGGTCTTACACCACGCTAATGCTTTAAAACGATGTTGGGGTTTATAATTTTTAATTATCTATGTTGCACAATTGACATGGGGTTCTTATCGAGGCTTGGGAAGTTATTACTGATTCTTGGGTTTGTAAGTAGGACTTCCTTGGATGGTCTCTTTGACCCCATTTTTTCCTTTATTTTACATGATCACCATGTGGATGCCTCTCTAGGATCAGTCAATGTTTTGAAGTGGACATTGTGCCATTTCTACATTGTCTCTTTTTTAAACATGGAATGTGGACTATCTTAGGTTAGTTACAGGGAATCGAATATAATAAATATAAAGTTATCTGTGAATTTTTTTCCAAGGGTTTTTTAAAGGATAATTATTCCAATGGGATGGATCTGGTTTACACCATTGATCATTTTGAGGAATTATATTTTAAATGGCCAGGTGATTGTTTGAACATGGAATGTCGTCGAAAGTCGGTTATGGGATTTGGTGAATGATATCATACTAAACATCATACGCCTTAGAAGAAGGTGTTGTAGCTCTGTTATTTATATGTCAGATATCAAAGTATAGTGTTTTGGGAAGGGTCAGTCAGAGGTAGATTGTCCTATTTTCTTCTTTTCAAGGAATGAAGTTAGTGAAGAACTATTTTAAAACATGTTTTCAGGATGAGGTGGGTATGATCTAAAGGTTCACCATGTCTTTTGAGAAATGCTAGTGTGACCATCTTTGGTTGGGTAGATCAAGTTTCCAACATTATTTACAATGATGTCCCTGATATGACCTCATAAGTAATCAGGTTCTCCCTATAAAATAAACCATGCCAAGAGTGTCACTATACCTCTTTGGGAATGAATCATTGGAAATTCTGATGATGGAGGTGTCATGGTTTGTAATTCATTGCGTTTGATGTCAAATCCAAAGGTGGGGAGAACCTTTGGCGATATAATTAATGAGATAATGAAATGATAATGTATCTAGATAAACAGGATTGTGTAAGACCTGTTTAGGTGTTTTGGTTGGAAAACAAGCATTGGATCGAGTTTTAGTGGCTTAAGTGCCATGTTATAAAATGAATGCTTGAAGGTTTGTTGGGCATTTCTAAATGAATTGTGACTATTTGACCAGAACTTCACAACCCCTGTACGTTGGGTTATGTTTTCATTGTTCCAAAGGACTCTTTGGGGTAATAACTTCAATGGTGGGGAGGTTGTAACAGCCCATGTTTTGAGTTATGGAAAATTCCAAATGAATTTGAACTTTTCATGTTTACTGGACAAGGAATTTTAAAAACTGATCCTTGTAATGTAATTCAGAGAGTTTAATAACTTCAATGTGTTGTTTTTAGACATTGGTAAAGGTATGAGAGGTTTCTCGAGTGTCTCATTAAATTCCAGGAGTGTAAGGGACTATATATCAAAGGACTGGATGGACTATTTAGGGTGCCTGGTTTGTATGAAACTGGGTGGGCCCTCGATGGTAAACCGTGCGGCTGTAACAGAAGAGAAGAAATTTCCAACATGGTTTGAACACGATTTACCCAAACAATGTTCCTATCTCGCATATGTATTGCCACTATTGAAGTAACATTACACTATTCATTTCAGGGTTGGTGTATGGTTATGGTAACTATTCATCACAAATCATGCAAGTTGGTTTCTTAAGCAGGGGTGTCTCACTGTTGGTACATGGTTTGTCCAAGCCGTATGACCAAATAGTGTAACTTGGTTTTTTTGGATAAATAGCCTAAATTCACTTAATAAAATAAAAAAAATTAGCCTTATTTTCCTTAAATGATTCCTCCATTGGTCTCCTCTTCTCCTTGGCATTGTGGACGTCTCCCAAACCTAACCTAGGATTTATGATTTCTTCTCTACTAGTTGTCTGATTTAAGTTTCATCGGCTTTTATGGATCTGTAAGGGTAAGATCTTCATTCATTTTTTATCATTCTTTAAATTTTCCCCTCTAATCTATGATACTTTGGTGTGATCTCATTTTCCCTATTTTTTGGGAAAAGGAAATTTTTTTATATTTCCTCCAAAACATATCTAATTAGAGCTTGATATTGGATGAGTGATACATCCTAAGCATGAGGTAGGTGGTATATGACTTTTTCTATAAATGTTTATCATTTTATAAATAGCATTGTTTCACTGCATGCAGGTCTTTTACACACATTGAATTATAATTGGTTCTTTTATATAAAATTGATCGTTTCACCATGATATACATATTTTAATTCCCATTTAGTAATTTAAAGGATGAGAACCTCACTTATGGACACCCCATGGGTGTGCCAAGTAAAACTACTCCTTTGTGAATTTTTTTCAATGCCCGAACCACCTTCAAAGCATTCATCTTGGAGTGTTTATTATTTTTTCCATTGATGGTGACTACCCAAATAAAAATTAAAACCCCTATGTTTCGTGTTGAACATATTAGTTTAGTTTTTATATATGGTAGTTTATTCAAATGACACTTTTTGTGAATTTAATAGTTTTTTTATTACATTAACTGAACATTTTTATATACAATGTCATGTTTTTATAATAAAACCCCTTGGATGATGTGCACTATCTTCTAAACTCAAAAAATTTAGTTATTTTATATCATTCTTAGATTTATGCTATAGTGTTTTTCAATGCATGATTTCATTGTTGGGTAAAATTAATATTTAGTACATAGACCCTCTTGATGTTCTAAATGGATTTTCCCTCCTTCCTATACAAAAATAAATGAACCAAATTGCATCCAAGGTGTTGGACTTGATTTATAAAATTTAATTTCTTTCCTTATAAATGTGATTTTCATGAGTATGTAAATTTTATTTTTCCCAAGGCACCTTCTAAGTTCCCATTGAACCTTGATAAATGAATTTCCATGCATTGTTAAACTTAATTTAATGTCTAAAGTTCAATAGATTACTCAAGATATTTTTTTTATTTAAATGAGATGATTGAATTAAATGAAATGCAATGATTTTATGGATTGTTTTCCTTGGTTTTTTTAAATTTTATGTCTTTATTATATTGAATTTCATGCTTCATGATGGTTTTCATGACATAAATTTATTAAACGGTTTGTGTGAATTGAATTCAATAGGGTTGTATGACCATGCCTCTTGATGTAATTAAATAATCATGGATAAAATTATATTTTACAATTGCAATTACCTTGATTATAAGGGGTTATTTAAATAAAAAAGTGTGAGAGGTATTTGCCTCACTGTTTATATTATGATTATGAAGATGCCTTTATAAAGGATTGATAATGAGTTTCACAAGAGGTTTTTTCCCATGTATTATATTATAAATGATTACACCTTATAAATAGTCTCTGGAATGATGGTAATAGTACTGTTGAGCATGGAAACATCACACTCCCTTATATTGAGTGTTGACAATGATGTCTTTCACTAATGATAATATGCGGATGATGGGAAGAGGCACCATGTTCCATGATTATAATGTTTGAATGATGACCCACTCACCATAATAAGTGTTTTGGCGTGAAATATCTCACCCTAATTGGATGTAGGTAATGCACTCTATTTCATGATTTTATAGGATCTTTTATACTAGTTATAGATGTCTAAGTTACGCCCTGTTCCAGCCAGTAACTAGTATTCCAAGTATATGGCCACTTACGTCTGCATGTACTTGGTTCATATATGTGGATTAAATATATAAATAAACTATATATATAATTATTAATACACATATATAGTTACTTTTCATGCATCTTATTAAGGTAATGAGCTGAAGTAGGTATAGTTTCCAAGTGTCCCTCAGGAACCTGGGATGTTTTTATATTTATTATGCACTTTGTTACATTATATTTTTCATTGAAAATAATAAATCATTGATATAATGGATGGGAACATATTTGGATTATTATATCACACCCTACTTGGGTCAACATTACATTGGGGACCTGAGTAGACCTTATTCTTGAAGGACCCTTGTTGATTTGTTTTGTTTTTTAGCTTGTACCTGAGAGTTTAGAGAACATGATTGAGCTGGATATTGTGATGCTTGTGGAGATTTCCCTTTGGGTACTTACAATCTTTTCATTATTTTTATACTACCTTATATACTGAAAACTACTATATGCCTATTTATGAAGTTTTGTATCATCCTGAGGATCTGGATTAACATTTTGTATATTGGCATTGGCCATATCGTTTATTATTTATTTATTATATTATTTTTCCACTACTCTATCATTAATTTTTTACTGATTCTGGTATTTCTTATTTTTTATTTTCATATACAACACTATGTTACTCTGACATGATGATATATTCTCCCCACTATACCATCTTTCCACCCTCACTACTAGTTAGCAGCCTCTGACATACGAGGAGATGCGCTTGAGGCCATGTGACCCACTTGTTCGGCTACCATCTTAGTGGCCAGCTATTTTAGGATGTTATAATGTCTTTTCACGAGTCCTCTATGGTATGTTTCATATTTCTAACATTATTCATTCCATGAGTACAAAATCAATTATTAATGTCCATGTGATTATTTGAGTAGTTATAATATCCTTAGTAAGTTTTAGGCTCATGTGTATATTTCTATAGTATTCTTTTATCATTATTTTTTCCTTCCATATTATACATGCCTTACTTATTACATGTTAGATTCAGTTGTATGCCTACACTTATTGAGTATATGAGCTCACCCCTTTCTTATGTTTCCTCTACAAAAGAAGGAAGGATGTGTATTATGATTGATATAAAAGGATATTGTAGAGGGAAAATAATTTCTCAAAGAAAATAATATGTTGTATTTTATGTTTTCAAATTTAATGTCACATTTATTTATATTTATCAATTTATAAGACCAATATACTATTCGTCTCTTTAGTATGTTATTGCTTGTTTTTAGTGCCAATGTAATCAAGTAACCACCGACTCTATGAGACTAGGTTTACGGTCTTTACAATTTCAAAGGCCAACTGGCGTACCATATAATTTCATTCCTTTTTATAATGGACATGTAATGGAAAGAAAGATTTATATTTTTCTTGTGAAAAGTGTTTCAATTGGAAAATGAATTTTATTTGGAAAAAGGTAATAACACATGTAAACCATGGGTACCTAGGTGAGATTAAATAGATATGTATTCTAGGATAAGTTCCTCACACCCTGCCATTGTGACATGATATAACACTAGATAAACTATATAATTATTTGGATTGGTAAACACTATGGCCTTGGCTTCATCTTCCCCACCATCTAGTTCATGGAAAATGTTGTATGTGGTTTAGTCAACAAGAGTATTAGGATCCCAGGATATGTCCCAATATTTGTTTCCTAGGAATTCCCATGTCACTTAATTAACTTATCTACAATAATTTATTTTATTTTTATTTATATAGATTAATTATTTAACTTCTTTAAATTGGGATGTTTCTTTATTTCATATAATTATTTTTATTTAAATCCTTTGAAGTACTTTAATATTTGAACAAAACACACCCCTCCAGGTACTAATAATAAATATTTTAAACTATTGGAAACCCATGATATATGTTAAAAAAATATGGAAAAAAATACTTTTGTATTTCAAACTAACAATGAATGGATATTCTATTTAAATACTATGTATAACTATTTGTTTCATTTGGTATTCCAAATATTTTATTTACTCATTCCTATCATTAAATATCAGTTACATATTGTAGTTTCTCTCAAAATTTCTCATGGAGAAATTATTATTTATTGTTGGATGGTGACCTATCGTCATTGAGGCTCCCATATCCCTATATCTATGTTCTAGTACTAAATCCCTTTCTCTAAAAATTATCGTTGATAAAAATTGAGATAAATATATAATTATTTTACAAAATTTTCATAATATAAACATTATATCTCTTCAATAATCATATAATTCCATGAATAAAATACTTAACATCTTTCTATATTAGTTACCTAATTGTAATATTTTATGATACTTGTGATCATTTCTCCATAATCGAACCATACATGACTACCTTTTAGAATTCTCATAGGTTATAATCATCTATAAAACCTAAGTAATTTAAAGATAATAAATGGGTTACCTTTAATTATCAATAATGTTAAAAAATAAATAGCATGTTATAAAAGGTTAGATCATATGCTTATGAGAATAAATTAGTAGAAGTGAAATATATTATTACAAGAACCAAGAATATTATAAGTTCTCCATAAGTATTTATAGAAGAAAAATTAATCCCAATTGAACAAACATAAACCACAGAATATGACTTTGTGATAATAAAAATAAACCATGAGGCATAATCATACGAATATATTAGATAAATGTGTCAAAATTATAGTTACCCATGATATTGTGAACAAAGAAAAATGTTATCATGTCCACACGCACTCTTGGTAAAAAGATATATGCAACCACTTAGACACACAATTATATTAAAAATCGATATGTGATCATATCCACAAATAATCATGTGATAAAATATATACATGATCATGTCAATGCACAATCATGTATACTAATCCATATACAATATTTTTCATGCACAATCATATCTATAAAGATATGTGCATTCATTTCCACACGAAATCATATGAAAAAATCTATTTGTGATCATGTTAATGTAACATAATGTGAACAAATATATAATATATAATGTTCAAAAAAGTCATGTAAACCTATCCATAACTGATAATGTCCATGTATAATCATGTGAGAAAATAGATATGCAATCATGTCCATTGAATATCATGTGAATAAAGATATACATGATCATTTCCATAGAAAATATTCTTATCTCATGAGATATAATAACATAACCAATTCATGGTAGGGATACACAATACATCACCTTTCAATCATTGATCCATATGTGTACCACTTGAAAATAATAATTAAATCCATTGTTAAGAACCCATATAAATAAAATGGGGTTTCATAAAATTTCTAGACGGTATCATAAATATTGACTCAAGAATGTAAAAGGATGATATTAATAATTCAATCACCCCAAAATAGTATTTAATAATAAAATTTAGTAGGTGTTACATTAAAAACATCCATGTAAATAAGCTTTTTAGAGATAAAGTTCAAAATTATAGTGAAACTATAAAATAGTTTTGTAGAAAATTATTTTAACATTAGAATAATTGATGAAGATAAAATTAACATTGAAAATTAATTTTTGAAGAGGTAAATTTTTTATAAATTGAAAATAAAAATGTTTCAAATATAATATTTTGAAATAAATATCAATAATAAATCTTTAAAAATTCAATATTATTTCAAAAAGATAAACAAAAAATATATTAAAAAATTTTACTTTTAAATAATAATATTTAATAATAAACTCTTGAAAAAAGACATAATGGTTCCAAAAATATGAAGGGGAAGCTTTGAAAACACTAAAATTTGATGAAAACTTCAAAAATTGATCCTTGAAATGAAAAAAAAATTGTCAAAAAATTTTTGGAGTAGAAGATAAAATATTTTATTTTAAAAGAATGAAAAATATTTTTAATATTTTTAAATACCTACACTGAAATCTAAAATCCTTAAAAGTTTAATTAAAACTTCTATTTAACTAGTTTTAATTTAAAATAGTAAGTTCATATTAGTAAAGATATAATTGTATTTTAAAATATGAAATAAAAAATATTTTTTGGAATAATGAACATGGAAATAGAGGAAAAACTATCTTTAATGAAGATGATATTTTATTTAAAAAAATTGCACTTTTAGAAGAAGATAATTAATTAAGAATGAATCATTGAGTTAAAAAATAATTTTAAACAGAGTTTAAAGAGTAAATATCATAAGAAATAGTAAATAGAAAGATTTATCAAACATTTAATAATGATTCTTAAGGAATAACATGTTAACTCAATGAAATGAAATTTGAGTTAACCAAATCCGTTATAGATATCATAATTCATGAAGAAATATAATTTTTGAAAGGGTTTTATATGGTTCGAATTATATCCATATAAAAAATAATATACCATATAAAGAAATAAAATAGAATAATTTTTCCAACTTATATGATAGATGTTCAAAAGAACAATCATAACCCAATGAGTGAGAGTTCAGTTATAAAAACCCCTTATGTAATAGTAGTATGAGAATTACAATAACATAAGATGGATACCATGGAAGTTTCATTATAATATAATCAATTGAATTATATTCAATATAATTACAAAAATGGGTCAGTTAATTCACTATAAAATAAAAAATATTGTTCACAATTTTAAATATGTCTCTTGGATTTGAAAATGATACAAATAAACCCTTACATTAATTCTTAACTTCCACAAAAGTTATTGAGCATCATTTATAAAAAATGTACTATTTAATAAACAATTTTATAATCTTATTCATATATAAAACACCTTTATAATCTTCATCTATAATTATTATCTAGCTGTATATTAGTTAGTATCAATTTTTTATTCAAGGTGTAAGTAATCTAGATAGTTTTGATCTATTTTTGTAATATTAGTTTTATTAATAATTATTATCCCAAATTTCATCATTAATATACCATAAAAGGTAATATAATTTATTGGTCATGATAGTTTATAAAGCTATAATTTCATTCTAGGAGAGTTTTAGTCATTGTTAGTGTAGAATATTTTTTTTAAAGGAAATTTCTTCGTCAAAGACCAAGACAAAATTTATTTAAAGCAAGAAAAAAGGTTAAAAAAGTCTGAAAGAGGGAATTTTATTACAGTCTTTCTTATGAAGAGGGATTAGGTCAACCGACAACTCATCAGTCCATCTAATGGCCTGGCTCATTCCCTTGTTGGCAAGACCATCTGCCCCCATATTAGCTTCATGGTAGGAGTGGGTGGAAATATAGATTTGCTCCAGGAGCAAGTTGAGGCAGTTCTTCCAACTCGTAGTAAGAGGACAAGAAAGATGAATTACCCCATTCCAAATTTCCTGAACAATGGTGGTGGTGTCTCTTTCAATCCAGACGTTGTTCCAGCCTTTTTGTTTAACAAAGTGGATGGAATGGATGAGAGCCAACATCTCAGCTTCAAGGGATGAGGTGAAGCCGCAACTTCTATAGAAACATCCCTGGAAGTGAATGTGAGAGTCTCTGAATATCTCACTGCAACCCGCAGGACCCGGATTTCCATTGGAATCCCCATAAACATTGATCTTGATCCATCCAGGAAGATGGGATTGCCAGAAAACCTCAATAAATTGCTTCATATGGGGGAAAATGTCATCAATATTTAGATGATGCAGGATCACAAAATCACCAAATGAGTTGTTACAAGTAGCTTTCTGTTTCGTGGAAGCATCTCTGATGGTAATAAAGATTCTCGTTTGACCTACAATGCGATTAGATGAGTAATTATTGTGAATAATGGCATTTATATCATACTAGATAATGTGAACGAGCTTCACAACAGCAGATAAGAAGATGTGTTTGACTTGTGGTGAGAAGTCAAACTCCTCACAACGTTTGATCTGGATGAAGTTGTTGTAAGAAAAGGTCTATCTTCAATCAAAAATTTTAGTAATAAAATTCCAAAACGTAGAGCCCATAGCACATGATAAAAACAGATGATTCATATCCTCTCTATGTCAGTGAAAAATCACACATTTGGAATAGAGTTGTATGCCAAAAGACTGGAGACAGATCTCTATTGGAATTAGATTGTGCACAATACACAAAATGATAATAAGCCTCGATGGTTTAATCCAGTGTTTTTTAAAAGATTTCAACCAGGAAAATCTGGAATCAGAGTCCGCGAAACAATGATTGTAATAATTTTTGGAGTCAAGGAGGCCATTGTGAGCAGGTTCCCAAACCATAAAATAATCATCATTAGAGAAGGGGTAACCATCAACAACCTGTATGATAGTGTCATAAAGCTCCGAAATACGCGATTGCATCACATCCTTAATGGTGCAGTTAATTCTGTCAGGAGAAAAATTAGGAGGGAGAGTGGAGACAAGTGGGGGGACAATCCATTTTTCCATACAAAATCAAATGGTGGATTCTAAGATAACTAACCATCTAGATTTTTCCATGATACGGACAAACAAGTTTCTAATGGAGGACCATAAAGAGAATTGGACGTAGTTCAAATTCCCTTTTTTTAGACTCATAAGAAATTTGTTTCTAAGGAAGGCAAGGGAGTCAGATTTATTATTGATCATTCTTCAAGTGAGCTAATCCTAGAGGGCCTCATTAAATAGTTTGAGGTTTTTAATACTAAGGGCACCTTTTTCAAGAGGGGTGAAGGAGGTCGACCAGGGAATGGTAACAGGTTTCCATTCAGTGATGCTACCAGACCAGAACTTTTTTTTAATATAGGTATTTATTTTCTTGAGAATACCAAGAGGACATTTTTAGATCATGAGGGAATACACCAATTTGGATATGATTGTCGAATTCACAAGGAAAATTCTATAATCCATGGAAAAAGACTTGCCTTTCCAAGAAGAGAGTTGTTTTATTACCTGGTCAACAACATCATTAAAATAAATAGATTTAGGTATGCGCCAAAAAATTAGAACTCCTAGATATGTGAAAGGAAAGGACCCTTCCTTGATGTCTAGGTTTTCAATGATGTGACCTTTTCTAGAAAGGGGGGAAATTCCCAAAAAAGATAAATGATTTGTTCCAATGGATGGATTGACTTGAGACCTCCTCATAATGGGATGAGGATTTTTTAAGGTTCAGGATATTCTGTTTACTTCCATTGAGGAAAAGGATAATGTCGTCGGCTTAAAGAAGATGGGTCAGGATAGTTAGATTTCTGGCCGCCAAAATGGGTTTAAGATTGCCCTGGTGAAGAAGAGAGGTAAGCATTCTACTATGGTAGTCTTCCGTAATGTAAAAGAGTATGGTAGAGAGAGGATCACCTTGGAAAACTCCCTTGGAACATTTAAAGTATCCCTTGGGTGAGCCATTGACAATAATGGAGATTGAGGTTGATTTGAAGAGAGAGTCTATCCTAGTAATGAAGATATCATTGAATCCAAAAGTTTGAAGAACTTTGAAAATGAAAGACCAATTAATGGTATTAAAATCCTTCATAATGTCAAGCTTTAGGGAAATATTACCCCCTCTAAAGACTTTGTTAAGGGAGTTAGTGAATTCTGAGGCGAGGAAAATGCCATCTTGGATGGATCTACATTTGATAAATCCAAATTGATTCTAGCAAATAATTTTGTTGCATAGAGAAGAATGTCTACTGGAGAGGATCCTGTAAATGATTTTATAAATAGAATTGATTAGATCCATAGGTCTGAATAAGTTGATTTTTGAGGAATTAACCACCTTTGGGATCAAGTTGAGGAATTGGACATTGAGACCATAAGGGAGGGTTCTAGTGTTAATAAAATATTTGATAAGTTTGTATAAATATGCGTGAACAACCTCCCAGTGGTGCTCAAAAAACCGTTATTGAATCCATCGGGTCCAGGAGCACTGTTAGGATTTATACTGAAGATAGTGGATTTGATTTCATGGTCCAGGGGAACACTAAGAAGAGAACGATTGTCCTACTCATTGACCAGAGTGGGGATGATCCTATGGAAAATGTTCTTATTAATGTGAGCACCATTAAAATGATTTCAAAATATGTTACAACAGGATTAGTAATGGTAGCTTTAGAGGATAAGATGTTGTCATTCTCTTTGAGAGAGGATTTCAGACGATTAACTTTGCAAATCCTTTGAAGGGTATTTTAAAATTTGGTGTTTCTATCGCCATTCGTTTTCCATTTCGTTTTAAAAACTTGCTTGTGAATTTTGACTTTGAGAGCTAGAAGGGAGTTTAGCTTAACGATAATGCTTATTTCAGTTTGGTGGTCAGAGGAAAAGTATGAATTGGTGTAGTTGATTTGAATTTGTTTTAGCTCATTCTCTAGGTTGGAAATGTCCTGGTATGTTTTCTTGGACTTATAGTAACACCATCCTTTGAGACAAAGATTAAGGTGCTTGAGTTTGGTGATATAGGAAAAAGCATCAGAATGATGGCTAATAGAATTACAACAACTTTGAATGAGATGAGAGCAGTCCTGATCATTGGACCATGCATTGTTGAACTTAAAGGGGATACTAGTCTTTTCTCTTTTAGAGTAAAATTTAACTAGGATGGGATGGTCGTCAGAGACTATTTTAGGTATGTTAATGCTCGATATAGTGTCTCACACATCATGATCCAGGACATTCACAAAATCCCTATCGAGTTTACTAGCAACTACCCGATTATAATGTCTTCGATACCAGGATAATTTAGCACCTGTAAGATTGATTTCAATCAGATTGCATTCATCAATTAAGGCTCTAAATTCTCTAGAAGATATGGGAGAATGAGAAGTTAATAGCTTCTAACTGAGAGAAAGAATGTCATTAAAGTCCCTCATCACCAACAAAGGATCAAGAGCGGACTTAGCTAGGGTAGACAGGTCCTTCCAAAGAGACCTACGTTCTTGATTTCTATTTTTAGATTAAACAAAGGTGCAAAGGAAATGCATGTTATCATAATAAAAATCATATCTGAACATTTGATTAGAGAAATTTCATATATTAACATCTAGAAAGTAGTTCTAATAAAGGATCCAAAGAGATTCAACACTATTATTATTAGAATAAGCACCAAGAAAATTGTAACCAGTAGAGAGGTGCATAAAATTCATAGAAAAGTTCGTTTTCGGTTCAAAAAGAGCTAAAATTTTGGGTTTATGGGTCCCAATTAATTCTTTTTAGAACCAAAGGAGTGTCAGAGTTGGCTATACCCTGACATTTCAAAAAAAAAAGCACATCAATTTAAGACCTGTTTTTGGAGCCCGGTCTCCTCCTTTTCTTTTTGGAACCATTCGAGCCCTTGTTCCCCTTAGATCTTATAAGGTTTGAAGAGTTGGCCGAAGGTGTCTTAATAATCTGTTTTCTCATAGGAGAGGTAGACATGATTTCAGTGACACCAGAAATATTCAAATCATTAGTGCAGCCAGATGATTTTTTAATATCAAGGGTGACCAACTGACCATTATATGATACTCTATTTACGTTTAAGGCTTGAGGTGCAGCAGGAAACATCGGGGTATCCAGTGTGTCACCTGCCCCAGAAGTCACCTCGGGCATAAGAATATGGTGACTCTAGTCTGGGTTAACAGCCAACAAGGGTAGTGAGGCAGTAGTGTGTGAATAGGAATGGTTAGTGTAGAATAATTGATGACAAGAATGATTCAGTAATATTTAACAAACAAAAAATGGTGTCTTAATTATTGAGTATAATTTTAATTTTACCCTTAAAAATAGTAATAATTTATTACTTATTTATATCATATATCATCATTAATTAAATTCTCATATTCATCCATGATATTATTCTATTTCATTATTCTAATAGGTGGTTTGACCGACCGAAACATGACCATACCAAAATTAATAGATGATTATGATTATGAATGTGGTTTATATTGTAATAATATAATTATTAATGACTAATAATGGTATTATTTAAATATATTTAATTTTTTAACAATATATTAAGATAATTTAATAAATAAGAAAGTGGCTACTTGAAAATTATATACTTTACTTTGTAGAGCTGGCTGTCTCGAAACACACAAGCGATATTTTAAATTACTCAATAGAAAAGTTTTAAAGATCTTAATAGTTATCACCTTAGAATAATAAATTTTAGTATATAGAAATTAATTTTATTATATATAAATGTTGAAATTATATTAGGGAAATTATTATAGGAAATAAAAGAAGATGGGAAAAATTAATACTCATGTTGAGGACTTGGGGTTTCCCTTGGAAGAATCCTTATAAGTATAGGGATTGGGATACATTATTGTGAAAAAAATATAATTTAAGTGAAATAGGATTATAGTGGAAGGAAATGTGTATTTTTTTCAAAAAAAAACAAAATTTTGTAGAGGTATCAAAAAATTTGTGAGAGGCCCCTTTTTTATGTGGTGAGAATGACACTTTTTGTAAATATTTTAACTTAATATAATGGGAGGAGATGGTTCACTTGTTAAGAAGACTCAAAAATTAAAAATAATGTTTTTGGGCATGAAAAAATTTCCCAAATACCACAACCATTCATTTTATCACAAATTTTACACATGTTTTTAATCCCTTTAATCTTAGAATTTTCACATTTTTTATCTTTTTTTTTACCGTGGTAATTAATTTCTACCTAAGTAAATTAATTTTAATCCCTAAAAATAAAAAATACACTATTAAATAATTTATAAATATTGATTCCAAATATCTAATCTATATTATTATATGAAAATTATTTTTTAAAAAAATTGATTTTAACATTGGCAGATGTAAGACATAAGACCTAATTTATCGAAAAAAATGTTTTCTTACGATTAAAATTTAAGTGTAGGATAAAATTATAAATTTCATTTTATTTTAATGATAGAAATTACTTTATTATAAATAATTAAATTTATGGGAATTTAAAATCAATCCAATAAATAATTTAAAAAAATATTTAATTAAAATATAAGACAAAAACAATTTGTTTTAATGGAAAATATTACTCAAGTTATTAAACATAGGTTTTCTAAATTCAGAACAGTGATCCAAAATAAATGGTTTTAATCCCCAATAGATCCATAAAATGTTATTTTTTATAAGATTTTACGTTATATATACTTTTTGATATATTAATAAAGACTATGATTTTAGTAAAAAATATATTTTCCACAATTCAGCTAAAAATAAATTCGTTTAAAAAAATATCAAAAAATAATATTTTGAAAAAATTGATATTTTTTATTCCAAAATGAAAGTAATTTTATAAGATATAAATTTTAAAAATTTAAATGTTAGGTTTTAAATGAAAATTCCACGTATAAAGGAAAATATCTTATATTAAAAAATGACATTTTTAACCATTGCGTTTTATTAGAGTTATTTCATATCAATTTTCAATTTTAATAATTTTAATATATTATTTCATATATTTTAATATAATATATTATCATAATAACAATTTAAAAGTGTTTTATTTAAATTATTAATACATTAAACATTTCTTTGGGAAAGAATAATATTTTTCAAGCTGTTGGGGTGGATCCTGAGTTATAAACCTTGTCATCCTACATCCAAATGACTAAGGATTGAATTCTAGAATTCCCTTATGGGATCTCTATCATTGGTGGTGACTCAAGAATGATGTAGGCAGGCAGTGATGTAGGTAGAATGATACAATAATGACATTGCACTGGGCCTTCGGGCTAGGTTCACGGTCCACTTGGACTTGGTCCTACATGCTATAAAATGGGTTTTCCTCTACCCAGAAAAAATGATATCTTTGATTTAATAATAATACAAGGAATCAAAACCAATTTAAAAAAAATATTATTCAAAATTAAATCAAATTAATAATTTATTTTTTAAATTCTCTAAATTTTAATTGTATACTATATTAATATTTACTATGGTAATAATTAATCTTATAACTTTTTAGTGTTGTTTATCTAATATGTTGTGACTTTTTTCCTTCAATGTTATATCAGAATAAATCTATTCAGAAAAGTATTCATTTAAATAAATATATTCCAAAATATCAATGTCTTACATTTCCCCCCCTTAAAAAAATTGCATCCCTGTAATTTTAATTATCACTTACTAATATCACTACTTAAGGTTATCTGAAGATAATCATGATTCAATATATAACTTCTATGTAATGTAATCCTTTATATCTTAAGGAAGACATGGTAACAAATATTTTGCCATATAACAATCATATATTAATATTCTCAACAATTTATTCTATATATAACTCAATACCTAAGTCATAATAGATTTTAGATAAATACCTTCCATAGAATCATTTGCAAGATCTATCTTCCAACCAAATAACAAAACTAAAATTATTATGATAATATCAATTAAAATAAAAAATATTGATATTTTGAATATGAAAACTCAATCCTATTATTTCATCTCCAAGGAGACCTTCATTTGAACCTACTATAATTTTAGTTTAACTTACGATATAATTGGATCAACTTATAACACCCTTATTTTAATCTATAGTGTACATGTTAATATTCCTATTATATTCTCTTATATATTTAGTTATATGTTTAA
Organism: Viscum album; assembly: GCA_963277665.1. Taxonomy (NCBI): domain Eukaryota; kingdom Viridiplantae; phylum Streptophyta; class Magnoliopsida; order Santalales; family Viscaceae; genus Viscum; species Viscum album. Next base: position 1,332,594,327 of record OY728156.1, read on the forward strand.
ATAACTTATAGTTTTTGGTTATGGGAATATAAATAAACCACACATATTATTTGGGATATTCTAGATAGGTGTGTAGTCATTGGCCCCCTCATCTTGCAATAGAGAGACGATTGAGTTGATATGTTATGACTAAACCCAATGTGGCCCCAATTTGGTTGATATTAAGTTAAGGGTGACCACCCAAGACCACCACTAATTCTTCTATTTCTAGAAACTAGCATTGAGTCAGAATATCAAGGTAATGGGAAACAATAGACTAGTATGCCTATACATATTAGTGCATCTAAGTTTATGAAATATTTTAGATTTATAATTAACTAAACCTATAGAGTGAGAATAGTTCCTACGACAAACTCTAGAAAAAAATCAGAGCATGAATTATAAGTATCTATGAAATATATATCAAAAATTATACACCCAACCATGAGGATTGAACTATAAACCTAGAAATAGCTAAAAAATGAAATGTGGAGGAATTGTTAACACAAAATCTCTGAGTCTTTCCATTGAATAGAGTTTGTACTACTAAATATTTGTATGATCCATCGATACTATATCCACCAAAGAATATTCCAAATTTTTTTCATCGACATAAGGCATGAATTTTGTGGAAAACCCCTTTTATGGTGAATTATAAATATACTCTGTTGGATTCCCCAAATATCCAAGAGGGTGAAAGAGAATAAAATTATAAAATCAACCCATAAGTTAAGAAAAAAAAAAGAAAACCAACAACATATATTCTCATTAAGAAACCTAATTCAATGTTTATGGAATATATATAAATATATAATGTTGGATTATTATACCTACAAATCCAAAACACTAATCTTCATATCTTATGACCACACATAAACTCACAAAAATAAAAATAGAGGACGGACACCTTACACCTGTGTACCAGAACTGAGGGAGTAATGTCTCCACTGGAGGAACTGCTCCCCCATAGAGCTCGGTGATAGGGGAGTACCACTCCATAGATAGAGTAACCACACCCTCTATAATTTTGGGTGCGGTACTGGCCCAATTATTATATAATATTTGGGGGACTCACAGCCTATAAACTCAAACGTCAGGGGATAAATGAGCACAACACCACTATAATGATCGCTTCGAAACCCTGTCATTAGAGAAGCACCACTAGAAGGAGAATCCCAATCACAACACCTCAATTGGTATATTTGATATTAAAGCAAAGTCCACAATCACATCCTATTTTGAATTCCACTCAGAATGTACTACTCTATGGCGAAAATATAATTCTTGAAAAAATAGATATATAAGGAAGAACATTATAAAAGAAGTATAAACTGTGTTCATTGATCCACATGGTGTGTAGGATTTATCAAGGTCTGGAGGATGCTATTCCATTGACACAACTTGTCAATTTAGATGCCTCCAAATGGAATGTACCTACTGGTACATGATTTTTTTGATCACTCGAGGTCTCGTGAATGTACTCCATGTACACAAATCATCAAACTGGGTAGTATCACAAAATATATAAACCTGGGAACATGGTTTATGGTATTTAACATGGAATTTAAACACTAGAAAACAATTGAAAAAAAATATTATACAACATATGTTCTCTAAAAAACATACCGTGAATTCATGGCTTTCACAGATATTAATGTTTTGTATTTTAGTATTTATGTGTTAAGAAGATATTTATCTACCACTATGGATATCACCTGGAATAATGATTGAACCATAATAAAATAATTTTACTATAATAAACACTTTTTTGATGTTATATTTTTATCATCCATCACCAGATAATTGTTCCTCTATTATATCCCATGGGATATTCATCATCCTGATCACAAAGAAAACATTCCTATATCTATAATAGGATTGAAAATTTTATATTAAAACACTACCATGTTGTAATCAACATCATGAAACTAGCATCCATGATACGTGAGACAAATGATCTATCGTGAAATGAGTTTTCTTTCTATAAATGGTTGAACCTTTTGTTAAATGAACACCAATGATGATCACACATAGAGTGGATGGAAAAATCCATAAAAACCTCAAATTGAGAACTTGTATTGTCCATGTTTGTTTATCCTTTGATCATTCATGGAAGATGACCAAAAAATAAATATAAAATTCAATTATAAAAAGAAATCATAAATAAATTTCTTGATAATCAATTACTACAGATTAGTTTTTTCAAGATTAATGTGTAATTTTATTGATGATAAAAACATATATGAAATCACTAACCAAATACCCTAACTTGAATTGGTTGAATAATTAGAGAACAATGATTTCAAATCTCATTATTTGTGATATCCAAGAACTTTATCATCGATGATGAACCATAAAGAAATTTGATTGTTGATCCCCAATACTTATTTGTTCTTCATCAATGAATTCTCCCACAGTCGATATGCCTCCCTTTATTTTTAGTCTACCAGGGTTATGCATATAACTTTGGAGATTTTTCCTATCTATAATTAAATGTAAGATGAAATTAGTTAGACAAATAAAAATATATATTTTTTAATTAAATTTCTTTCATCTACCATCCTCCTATGACACTACACCTAAAAAAGGTCTGATGTTAACAAACTTAATATTTAACCTAGTGTAAAACCAAAGTTCTAAAACTAATGATTATCTCAGTTTCATCAAATAGGCCTCTCTTCAATAGAAAATACATTTATTAAGATAAATAATGTGTGTGTGCATTTTTATATTTTATTTTTTTAATATATTAATTCCATGACAATAAAACACATTTATCATTACTAAAACATAATGAAAACATATAAATATATGAATATATATTTAAATAATTTGAACACATAACCTTTAGTTGTTAAATTCTCCCCACATTAATGGTTTTCATCTAAAAAATAAAAAAACACAAGAGAATGTCAAGGTAATTGGAATGCATAGATCTCACAATCCCAAGATGTCCCTTACACGTTCCTATGATGCAAAAGTACATGAACCATAGGAATAGTCCAACCAGTAAGGATCCTCTCTTATCAATCCCCAATATTTAATGGATACTTTAGAAAGGTTCCTCCATCCAAAATTTCCATCCCATCCTAGTCAATAATGAGAGGACCAGTTTGGGATATGCCTAACACTGGGAGGGGGGTGAATCAATGTTGGGGACTTTTTAAACCAATTCCAAAATGTTATCCATATACCTCTTGACCTGTTAATATCTTGATTCTCCTTTTCTATTTTCATTATCACATTCAATAATATGAAAGAAGTAAAAATAGAACACGGTATTTTTAAAATGTTCACCACTCAATAAGAGTAGTTATGTCCTTGAGGTGTATGGTAATGACTGGTGCACTAATTCTCCACTATAATATAGTAACTATTTTTTGTGGGTCCCTACACTTTGGGGGGGGAGTAATCATCTTCCTAAATTGGTGATGACCATGTGAAAATTGCAGCTCCTTGCTGGTTCATTATATTACCTCTGAGGACAGTCTAATCCCAATTTATAATGGTTTGCAACAACAATAGATTATTACACCTATTGTGACCTGTTGTATGTCAAATTTATGCTTGATTTTCTACTCTTCACTTGTTATATACTTAGCGGCATTCATGTAACCCTCTTCTTCTTCCCAGCAGAAAACTTGAAGGCTGCACAATCTTCTTCTCCTTCTTCTTCAGTGAAAAACCAGTTGCACTGAAACTTCTCCTTCTACTTGATATAATCACAAACTCCCTTTGTGATTATCATAACAATGAATACCATCTCATCTTAGCATCATCGCAATTAAACAGACATGAATAATTTTCAGCCATTAGTTTGGAATACATTGTTCTTATTGTTATTCTCTTCTTTCTCCTTGACATAGTAGAATATGGAATAGAGATGTAGTGTCTTCCCAAGAACTCGTTCATCGAATCTAGGTATTCAATAATTCCCTTTATGAAGCCCATTCACAAAGATCAACCATTCGTAGAGCTCATCCCTTCACGGAGCACACAACTTCATAGAGCACACTGCTTCGGAGAGCACATTTCCTCGCAGACCTCAACCCTTTTTAGAGCTCAACCCTTCGTAGAGCACACAAATTTGTAGAGAACATTACATCATATAGCTCAACCCTTCACAAATATCAATCATTCGCAAAGAACATACATTTACAAAGAACACCGACCTTTTCAGAAACTACTATTGGCATGAAGAAAACTACCTTTGTGGAGCTCTCTGCATTCGTAAAGAAAACATCCTTTAAAGAGATCATTGCCTTCACAGTTCTCACTTTATTTGTAGAGATCACTTTATTCATGAAATTTCTTCGCAACTTGAGTTCTCTATGATTTTCCTGAAGTCTCACTATTTTTCTCGAAGGCGTAGGGGCCCATTTATAGTCCATTCCCACAAACTGTAGAACCTTCCACATCATTTCTGTGCCATGTAATCCCATTTCACAAATCTCCCAAATTTTAGCCAAAAATCTCTCCTCTTCAAGAAGCTCTAGGGTAGTTTTCTCATATTACAAATATCATCTTAATCCTAGAGCGTTCCTTCAAATAATTTGTGACTCTTTGATGCTCCTTCTTCATTTGCACCACTACAATGATCACCCAAAATGCTCCTTTCATCTTCCATTCATGAAGCTCATCCTACTCGCAGAGTTCACCATCAGTTTTCCTCTATGAAACACTCTTCATGATGCTTATCATCATGAAAATTATTCCTTTTCCATATTTCTATGAGATCCTGAATGAAATCCTCTTTTCAAAATTCTCACCAAACTCCAAATTTTGGACCCCAAAAATTTGGAAAACACTTGAAAACTATGCCACTTTAGACACCTGCTTTATAAAAACCAACCACATATATTGACAACATCTTTTCTCCCCCTTTCCTTTATAAATATTGCTTCATAAGTTCTAAAAACTACTTGTGATATTGGAGAAATACAAACCATCAATGCAGCATCAGATTTTTTCTATTATCATAGTGTTAATTCTGTGAACTATATCCCATATTTTCATTATCTTTAATAATAAACATTCTTTATTATTATAATTTTTGGAATATGAATTCCAATGTACTTCTTCATCCTCACTTCAAATCCTCAATTCCTTTTTGAGTGTTAATTACAATGAACTCCAATAATCTCTCTTTATCCGAAAGTAAAGGATTCTTCAAACACCTTTAATGTTGTAGATAATATATCACCTTTAATACATGTATTTTGAACTTTAAGAATAGAGAAAAAATTGTATGATTTAACAACATGGATAATTTCAAAAGTGTGTCCTTTACTTCTAGGATTAGATAACAATTCTCCATGAACCATAACTTCAACCAATATCCATTATATTTGGAATTCTCCTTCTTCATCTTGATCATATTTGACAACCTCACTAACATCTATTGACAACAAATACTACTTATACAAAAAATTGGTCCCAATAAATAATGTGTGATGGGTCTTGCACATTCCACCTCAACTACAACACAACGAAGATTTCATATATTAAATCCAACTATAGGGGTAAGTCCATGTGGTATGTTACCTCTATAACCCTATAGAGTATCTAGAATGGCATTATTAACCTTGGAAATAGCTTGTTGCTGTGATAAAATCTATATAATACTAGTCTATGTGATACTTACCAAAGATATAGTCTCCTTACAAAAATTCATAAGGCCTATAATATCACTATAAATACTATTTATGTGGACTCAGAGCTATCTTAATATGCTCATGGATCACCGAAATCTTCTCTATCATCACCTATGCTAGCTCTAAACCCAAAAGAGATGCCTCAACAATCTCATTCCAGCACAATGGAAACCTGAAGGGTCTCCTGTATAGAATTTAAAATCGAGCCATGCTTAAAGTAGAGTGATAAATATTATTATAATGGATCTCTAAAAATGGAAATTGGTCCACCAAACTCCAACAAAATAGAAACACAAAGTATTTCAACATAACCTCTAAACCTGAATGGTTTATTCAGTTTAGGAATCTATTTATGGGTGAAATACCATGATCATCTATAAATGGGTCCCAAGATCCTCCATAAAACACCTCCACAACCATAATGTGAACCAAAAATCATAATCATAGCCAATCATATAGAGTTACCCACGAATTCATATGATCTCCTATTAGTATAGGTTACCCAAACTCTCAATTGAACACTACTATTGAATAGAAACTAACTATGTTGACTTGTTAAGTTAATCAATAATTACCCAAATATTATCATTATCTATTACTATACAAGGATTACCCTCATTGAATCTTTTGATATTTCATCCCACATCATTTATGAAATGTAAATATATTGAGATAGGCCCGCTATAACTTGATGTTTTATTGTCACCTGCTGACAAGTGTGGAAACATGAAACAAACTTGACAACACCCCATCTCATTTATTCCCACTAAAAATGCCTTCAAAGTTCATGGAACTTATTTATCACTCTTGGATTTAATATTAAGGGGTAAGTATGAAACTCCCTCATCAACTCTTCACACATAACGACAGATACAATAGTCCATACATGGAAATGGATTATGTATTCCCCACATTCAGTAAAAACATTTAATGAATCTCTTGAGGATATATGGTCATGTAGAGCTTTATAATCAGTATTTCATAACTGAACCTCTCTCACACACTAATTATATTGTGAGGCCACCACCAACGGCTAAAGAAAAGGAACCCCTCTATGCTCCACCTATGATTGTTTTAAAGAGGCCAACTACTATGATCCCCCCCCCCCCACAGAGTAAGAATTATATTTATTTCTATGTGAAATTTTCGCCACATTTCCTTTTCCGGGAGTATAGACTATCTTGAATTTATATTCATATAGTAATTCTAACCACTCTCTCTATCTCAGGTCATGGTATCTTTGGGTAAGGATAAACATAAGACTCTGGTATTTTGAAAAACTATAAATTTCTCACCTATAATATAGAGTGTAGACGTCCATATTGTGAATAGTACTTCTACCAACACCAAATCATGTGTCATGTAGTTATACTAATGGCGTATCAAAAATCATTACCTATAAATAATTACCATGATCTTCAATAGGATACACCTAATACCATCTCTTTAGGAATGGTATAACACTGCATAATTGACACCCTAAATTGGTAGTCTCAGTATATGAGCATTGGTTAACCTCTACCTCAGCACCTCTAAGGCTATCTTACATCACTAAGTGTAGTTAAACGACTTCACATTTCATTTAAAATATGTCACAGGGGACACAATCCTGGAAATTATTTCACAAACCTAAAATATAACCCTCATAATCCAAGGAAACTCCACACATCTAACACGCTCTTGGGTGGATCCCAAGATAGAATTACCTCAATAATATTTGGGTCCAACCCAAATCCTTGGTCAAAGATGACATACTATAAGAAGTGAACCTCCAGAATCTAGAACTATAACTTCAAGATCTTATCATATAACTAGTTTTCTCAAATAAATTATAGGACCATACTCAAATGATTTACTTTCTTCTCCTTAGATATAGATTAAATGAGAATTTCATCAATGAATACAACCATGAGAAAGTCCATGAATGTATGAAATATTTAGTTCATATATTCCATGAAAAATGTGGGGCCATTCGTTATTCGAAATGCAATAACCAAGAACATATAATATCAATTGTGACATCATAATACCATTATTGAAATAGTCTCCTCTTAAACCCTCAACTGGTGGTATCTTGACCAGATATCAATCATTGAAAATCATCATTCACCTTTCAACTCATTAAGGAGGTCATAGATCCTCTTAATTTGTTAATCGTTATTGATTTTCACCTAATTCATATGATTTTAATTAACACATAGCCTCAAGATCCTATATTTAATCTTGAAAAACAACAACAAAACTACCCAGAGGGATACACTGGGTCTAATAAGTACCTTCTCATGAAGGACCTCCAACTACATCCATATCTCCCAGAGCTTGACATGACCCATCAGATACACCATAGAAGATATGGATGTGGTCTTATGGAGAAAACCTATACAAAAGTTGATCTAAACTGATTAAGGTAGTACCAAAACACCTTTATAAGGACATCCACATAATATTTGACTCACCTAGAAGACATATATCTAATAAGCATGTTGCACCAAGGTCCAAACTCACCAACTGATGGGTGATTGGCTAAATTTTCTTTCTCATGATCCCAATAATTCTTCCAAAATATCCTTATTTCTATAGAAGATGAATATAATCCCATCAACCCATATGCATTTCAAGTTACTATGATAAAAATAAATCATGGAACACACTATAGATAACCAGCCTATACCTAGAATGAAAGCAATAGGTTTCATTGGAACAACCAAGATGTACCCTGAGAAACCCTCCACCAATCACAAACTCAAACTACTAATAAATATGCGAAATGGTGGAATCACTCAATTTAGGAACCTATAGCCATAAATGATTGGTTAAAGGATCTTTAGGAATCAACATATCTCACATAAGGGATATTGAAATGAAATAATGACCCAATATAATATTAACTTGTATGGGTGTTAATATATATAATATATATATCATACCAGGAATCATCTTTTGTAAAACCTATTCATATACCACTATTTCTCGTAACAGACAACACCCTCAGCTTTTAGCCCTATCAGATAGAAGAATGAATTCTATTAGTTGATTTGGTAGGTCACGGAATTATCCACCACCTATAACTCCTCCACCTATGGATTGGATAGCCCGTCTATTATCATCACTGTCATAGAGGATTCCCTGACCATCTTTAGGAGAACCTAGACAATAGTGTTACCTCTGTCATAAAGGTCCATTAATGGTATAACAACTATCTAGAGTGTATTGGGGTAAGTAGTCATTATCCATGTGACCTCAATCAGCAGATTCATAACATTAATCATCTCTAGTGTGACTAGATCCTCTAAGAAATACATCCACTATAGATCCCCATGTTTGAGTCTAGGAAAGAGTATTCAAACAAAATTGATACCCTAATGATTTATTCCTTCCATTTGTTATATAAAATATTACCCCACGATGTCAACTACATTCTCCATCTACCTAATGACCCTCTACTGTGATTCTCTCTGTCACCAAGGCCTTCTCTCACACCCCATCATAATAGAGAATTCATTTATAGAATACAATAATATATATATATATATATATCAGGGGGGATTATAAATCATATTTTTCTAAAAGTATGTATCTAATAATATATCGAGAGAGTATCACATGAGATATGTAAATCTTGATGGGTAATCCACAACTTACATATCTCCATGTTAAGACTCAAAAATATTCATGATCGACAATTAGTGTAAACTCAAAGGATATAATCATCATGATATATGTTCTAAAATTATTCACATGAGAGTGTTACCTCATTATTTTTATGAGTGAATAGACACCACCAGCTCCATATTTCTCAATGAAGAAGACTAGTTGCATGCTTTACCATCTAATCTGTTGGGGTCTATAAAATCTGAAAAAATTAAACAACCAAATCGATCCAATCTACTGTTACCTGAGGGACCATATTACTATGAATACTAAGAAATATATTCCATTGAAACTCACATAATAATGCATTCATGTCCACATCATCTTCCTAACCTACTAGAGAAATCAACTTCCCAATATGCAACTGATCATCTTCCTAAACTACTAGAGGAGGATGAATGCACCACTAATCATGTGGAAGAAATACTCTCTACTTTCCTGGAGGGGGAACCTAAAGAATATGTATCTATATTAAGTAATATTCCATAAAATGGTCATCATCATGACCCTATCTCAAAATACTATATGGATTTCATCATGGGGGAATCCTAAAAATTAACATGGCATACCATAGTTAGATGATTATATCTAGGGAGAAAACTCATTAAGAACATAGAAGTCCAAGTATTATTACAATATGATACATTTACAATTGGTATCCCTATAATTGGTTACTTTTCATTATTATTCGACAATAAGGTGATCATAGTCCAGGTGTATGGATACGTCATCCACTACAACATCACTAGGTTCCCTAGACCATAAGGAAAACTCAACAAACATTAATAAAATTACCATAATTTTCCAAACCAATAATCCTGAAAACCCAATCTAAAAACACCATACCTAGTATAAAATATCATTTGATACCACTATGTCATTTATCAACCTAATGGGGACCTTCATAGTCTTCATTAAGTTGAGAGTGACAACCCAAGCCCACCTCTATTAGGTCATAGTCTTGAGACTGGTGTTGAGTATGAATATCAATAAAATATGTGGCCTTATCCTAATATACCTATAAATATTCACATACCCATTTCCAGATAATAATAAAGAGTAATATTAAAATGAAACCACTGCAGTTTGAATAATACATGAAACAACCTCTTAGAAAATTATTAAAGTGTGATTGATAATTATCTAGGAAATATAATGGGAAATATAAATTCCCATCCAATAATAAATAAAAATGAATATTGAAGAAAATTAAAAAAGTGGAATGGAGAGGAAATATCAACCCATTATTGCTGAGTTTGACCACCAAACACATTCAGTGCCTATAAGTACTATTATAGACTATTGATACTATCTCTACTAAATTCAACACTAATCTGTTTGTATTCTTTATAATACATGACATGTTTGGGTAAATACCAACCATGGGTGAATATATACCTATTTTTCAGGAATCCTCTAATAACCATGAGGGAGTAAATAAAATAAAATAGACAACTCAACCCCCAAGTCAAGAGAGATAAAACCCATTTATAGATATACTAATAAAGAAATCTTTGTTGAAGAGAGATGAATCTAAATCTCCACAACAATATAAGAATGAAAATTCTTCATGGATCTCTAATGATCCCATATCTGATTTTGAGGACCACACACAACATCACTATAATAATAATCGAGGAAACACACCTCAAAAATACATACCACAACTGAGGGAGTATGGTCTCTAGTGGAAGAATATATCCCCTATTTGGGATTATTGATGTGGGAGTACCACTAAATAGATTGATAACCCATGTCATATCTAATGTGGGGAGTAATGAATATACCATTACATAAGAGACAGGAGACCTATTCCATAAAAACCTAGACAACATGGGAGTTTTGACCCCATATCCACTCTGATATCTTTGACTAAACATTGTATCTGGATAACAATTATCGGAATAATCTTCTTGAACACACCACCTCACATCATATCTCTGATTCTAAGAAAAAGGAAACCATCATGCCATATGTATAATTTCACTCAGAATATACAAATTGTTGGAAAAAATATGAGTATATAAGAAGTGAATTTTAAGAACCCAAATCTTCATTTCAAGTGTAGATCCCGATTTTGGGTGTTTTTTGGAAAAAGGAAGAAATGGAAATTTTCTATGTACATGTCGTGTACCTTTGAGTACAAACCATGTACCCAGTTATTGTGGGTAGTCGCGTACTTTCTGGGTAATGGATGAGTAAATTTCTATTTAGGTGACCTAGAAGACCGCCTAAAGCAGGGGCCAGTTAAGGCTAGTACACGGAGTTTTCATTGAATGAAAACACTATGTACTTTTCTTCTTATATTATATATAAGTGAGGGGTCACATATCATGTTTATAAACACCTTCTTGTCCCCCTGGATCATACAGGAGAGAAATGGAACACCGAAGAACATTGAGATCCTCCCGGATCTTCGTCTGAGCTCCGGTTGAGACATTGTCTAGTGCATTAGATTCCCACTGGTGATTTATCAGTTTCCCTAGATATTTTATTCCTAATTACTCCTCTCTCATGAGTATTTTAAGGATGAATTTTTTCCACCTTTTTTTAGATCTACGACATTGTAGTATTATTCAAGGTCTGATGTTCAAGAGTGTTGATCGTACAATATCAAGATAAGTGGTTTGTGCCTTTCTTTGATTTTCTTTGGATAATATATGCTTAATGTGGTGAATACCCATGTTTAGGGTATTGATTTATTTGTAATTTAACCCCATTACTTACCTACTATGGATTATTTTATTGAAAAGGGGTTGTAGCATATGCTTAAGGTTTGATTCCTTGTTTACGGGACACCCCATGGGTGGGTTTCCATAGTTTGACTGTTTACGGAAATTTGGCCTAGGTTTCCTATGAGGCGTACCTTGTTTCCTTGCCTTGAGTTATATAGTATTGAGTTTTTTTATTATATGAATTACATGTGTTATGGTTGTGAATGTTAGACATGTAGTATTTATAGATTACATGTGTTCCCATGTTTTGATAAGCACACTGATCTTCCAATGAACCGTAAGAGCCTTGCACTAGGAAATTTGTGAGGGTTTCCATGTTTATTTGAACTAGACCATGAGAGACTTGGTGTAGACGTTGATCCAGGGGTATTTACTATGATAGATAACCATGAGGTCATTTATGATTATATATACTATGTTAACCTAGATGGTATTGACCGTGAGAGCTACCCAGAGGTCGTTTATAATTATTGATTTCATGTGCCCCCTGGGGTATTTATAGTGAGAGCTACCCCGATGGTTGTTTTTAATCACATAATTCTATGTTGAACCAAAGGGGTTAGATTGTGATAGCTTTACCGAAGTGTTATTTGAATGATCAAATGATTATGAAGAGTTTACCAAGGAAAAGCAAAAGCTTGAACTTTATCTTACTTGTTTGTTTAGATGGTCTTCTAAGACATCTGTTGTCTCTATTATACAAGGGATATAGATCTTAGGCTGGATTCTGGGATTTCATTATTCAACGTTTTGAATAATAAATAAATGTAAATGAATCTAATTGAAAATTTTATGATTGTTTACTTTTTAGTAATTCTTAGTTGATTAGTTCATTTTTTTTCATATTTCCTTCTGTATATATTCAATGACAGTAAGGCATAGATCATTTGGTAGTTGCCTACTGGGATTCATCTCACACCCTGTTTGGGTCATGCATTTGGTCCCAAATATATTATATGGTTGTAGTTATAGATAAGGTAAATCTCTCATCTTTATCAGTTACTTGATTGCTGTTAGAGCTAGAGAGCATGGGACCAAGCTAAGGGTTGCGATGCTATTGGAGTTTACTAATTTTCTATACTTTGGTTTCTGTGTTGTATTTATAGCACTGTGACTTGTTTGGATGCTTTCCTAGACACATGTGACATGCACCATTTATATATATTTTCTCCAGTTGTTATATTACTATCAGTCTTCCACTATTTACATTTTGTTTTATGGTATTAATGATTATGCTATTGTTTAGTAATATCATTATATTGGGAACACTCTACCAATGAGGGAATAGTTTCTCCATTATCATACCTTGGACCTCACTGCTAGTTGGTAGCCACTAGCTTTTGGGGAAATGTGCTTGAGGTCATGTGAGCAACCATTTATGGGGAACACTTGGGCGGCAGCCGGAACAGAGATGTTACAAAGTGGTATCAGAGGTGTTTCTTTTCTACCTTATTTACTATATAGAGCATATAGATAGGGATAGGAAGGAATAAGTATTTGGTAATAAGTTGTGTCTGGGGGTAGCTAACCCGTGTATAGGGAAAATCCAATTTACCTTGAATGTTTCAATTTTATGGTTTTGCAATTATTACTATTGATTTGATTTCACCATTGGGTGATTCTCTTATATTTTGATGTTATCGTTGATATTATTGAGGTTCTATTTATGTTTCAACCTGATGAGATTAGGCTATGCAATCTCATGCATCATATAGGCACTTTCAAAAGATCACATTTCATACATTCTTGTCATGACATTTAGTATGCATTACTGAAAGCATGTCATTGTGATAGATGTTATGCTAGATATTAATGTTGTTGTGATAGATGCTCTAATTGAATATTGTCTATTTTGATAGGGTGTTGGAAATTATAAAGTTTAATTTTGATGGACGCCAATATTTGGTTTTAGAGGTGTTATGGGCCCTCTTAGATTAAATTTGGTGGATCATGATTGAACATTAACATAATTTTGTCATTATATGAGATGAATAAGGATTCTAAAATTTGATTTTCGGGGAGTATGGGCTCCCACGGGTCTAAATTTGTCATACCTTGGACATAATTTTATGTTTTAAAGGGTTTTGGAGGAGTTTAAAAGGCTTAATGTCTAGAAACCCAAACAACACGGCCTGGGATGTTATGAACACATGCCATGTGTTCTTCTGTTCTGGTAGAAACAACTTTTATTAAGTACACGTCGTGTACCATATGTACTATCCGTGTATTTGTTGACTATGTGACTGACTGTGTGAAAAGATACACGGGGTTTTTAAAATATTGGTAGAACACGCCGTGTCTAGATTGTATATGACATGTTGTAAATCACCGTGTATCTAGTCATGTGACCAACGACACAGGTGGATGAAACATCGGTTGTACATGTCGTGTCTATCTTTTACATGTCGTGTAGTTATCAATTGTTTGGTTCGAGCAATGTATAAGTACATTAGAAGGAGGAAAAATTCAAGTACATGTCGTGTCATAGGAGGAACATGCTTTGTGTAGGGGTGTTACTTGACCAGTTTTGTCAGAGGCACATGCCTGTGTAAGGCTTAAAGGGAAAACATCGTGTAACCATGTTTTGTAAAACATGAATGGTTTCCATATTTTGTTTCATTCGTTCACTTCTAAGTTATTTTCCTTGACAATCTTGAACTCAGGTGTGAGCTTGACCTTTCATATTCACACCACCAAGACATCCTATGGTTGTATGCAAGGTGCAGGGTGATGACCAGACATCAGCAATGGTAGATCAAGGACTACCAGCAAATCCTCCCATCATGCTCATCATGGAACTAGCTATTATACAAGACATATGTGTTGATGCACAGTTTTGTGAAGGCTTTATAAGGATGATGCAAACATTCCAAGGAGCACCACCTCCTTCCCCAATAGTGGAAGAGTTGATACAAGTGTTCCAGTAGCAGGATGGAAGAATAAAGGCTGCAGAGTTATGGTTGTAGGTCATGCATTCTATCTTCAAGCATCTAAAGATGCCACGAAAGAGAAGGGAGAAGCTTTCAACATAGATGTTACGTGATTCATCCAAGAGATGGTGGGATGTTGTCTCATAAGTGGGATGTCATTGGGATATGGCTTAGGAAGAGCTTCAAAGGACCTTCTATGATTATCTCTACCATGAGATGTTGATGGCCGATCGAGCCCTTGATTTCATGCATTTGGAGTATCAGGTATGGAATCTGATCATAGGTGAATGTATTTTGGATGAATTCAGTGATAGCTATAGTGAACCAGGGTCTGATTATTGAGCACAATCTAAGGGAGTTTGGAGCTGCGTGCAAGGTTGGTTCATCATCCAGGGTTGGTACTCCTTTGACTGATAGTAGGAAGCATCACAGGGATCTTTCAGACGGTGTTTCTTCCAATAACTGGGATTCTTATTCATGTAGCCAGGTGGTGGGATACCAGTGAGGGAATAATGGGAATACAATACCTTAGTTCCCGAATGACCCAGTTGAGTGCCGATCTTGCGGCAAGATAGGTCATCTTCAGCATTTTTGTTGGTTTTTCTCACCCAAAGCTAGTGAGTGAGGTTCTGTTATGACTCCATGTTCAAAAGTAGGACCACCAGTTTCTCCTTAGTCAGAGAACTAGAGTTCATAAGTATATTCAGGCAGAGGTGGTGGTCGTGGTCGTGGTACTTAATCTATAGTTGATCAGTGATAGTAGGGTGGATCAGCTCAGGGTAGTCAGGCAAGGTCACAGGGCTATTGTATAGGTCGGAATTTTGCAGTGGATCATACCCAGTAGGAGAAGGATCTCAGAACCTCTACGTTTATACGTAAAATTCTAATTGTGTTATTTTTAGATTATTCTATTTTAGATATAGGGGCTTCACTTATTTTTAAATCTATTTCTATTGTGGAGATCCTTGGGTTCTGTATCTTTACGTATGATGATGTTTTGAATCTAGACACTTCGTTGGGGATTATGATAGCTACCATACGTCAGTTAAAATAGTTCCCTCTTAAGGACGGTGGGTGTCACGTATTATGGGACCTTTGTATCTTAGAGATTATAGGTATCGATATCATTCATAGAATGTACCGGTTGATCTCATTTTTAGACATTGTTGACTACTATCTCCACAGGTTGAGTTTCACATCACTCGAGGGGTGGGGGTCATTTCTACACAGGGGGGGATGGGATATCTATGCGAGCAGAGCGGGACCAGGGAATCATGAGTTAGGAGGAATTATAGCCCATATTTCTAGTTTATATCTAGATTCCCAAGGGACTTCACAAATCAACTTTCCTCCAGTTGTTGATCGTTTCAGATATGTCTTTACATAAGAATTTTCAGGTTTACCACCAGAGCGTGAGGTAGATTTCTCTATTGATCTTGTCCCTAGAGCAGCACCGGTGTCCATTCCTTCATATAGGATGGCTACATCAAAGTTATAGGAGCTCAAGAAAAAGGTATAGGAATTTCATAAAAAAGGGTTTTATCCAACCCAGTACTTTTTCTTTTGGTTCGAAAACCTTTTTTATGAAGAAGGCAGATGACACCCTTTGACTTTTTATGGATTATTATTATCTGAACTAGTTGAACGTTTAGAACTGATATCCCTTGCGGAGGATTGATGATCTCTTTGATCATATTTGTGGTGACCGGGTGTTCTCAATGATTGAATTGAGATCTGGTTATCATTTGTTGCATGTTATACAGCCAGATATACCTCTTACAAACTTTTGGAGTAGTTACGGTCTATACAGGTATTTGGTTACATTGTTCTATCTAAAAAACAGACCAATGGTTTTCATAGAACTGATGAACCAAGTGTTCCTTCCTTACTTGAATTCTTTTGTGGTGGTCTTCATGGATGATATCTTGGTGTACTTTGACACGCGACATGACCATGCCACTCATCTTGAGATCGTATTGATTACACTAAGAAAGCGTCAGTTTTATGCTAAGATCCTAAAATGCAACTTTTGGATAAACCATATTCACTTCTTGGGTCATGTAATCTCATAGATTAAAGTATTAGTTGACCTAGAGAAAGTGAGAGCGGTAGTTTTCTTGGGTGCATCCGAAGAATTTTTTTGATGTACGGTGTTTTCTTTAGTTGGCTAGTTACTAAATCTTCTTTATACATGACTCTTCACACTTTGCAGCGCCACTAATGGGCCTGACTAAGAAGGGTGTAAAGAACTTGTGGATGGATGCCAGGGATTCAGCCTTTCAGGAGCTGAAAGGGAGCTTGACTCTACCATTGATATTGATTTTGCTGGAGTAGGGAAAGAGTTACACCATTTTCTGTGTTGCATAGGGTATTGGACTGGGAGCAGTGCTTATGCAGGGGTAAATATTCGTTATGTACAGGTCTTGGTAGTTGAGGCCACATGAGAGGAATTACCCGACGCACGATCTTGATTTAGCTACAGTTGTGAATTCTTTATGTTATTGGAGACATTATCTTTTGGGAGATCATTTTGTTTTATACACTGACCACAAAAGTTTCATTTATATCTTTACTCAGTAAGATCTGATTTTAAGATAGTGATGTTGGGTTGAGTACCTTCATCCTTTTGACTTTTTTCTTTCCTACATGATGGGGAAAGGCAATGTAGTGGCTCATGTGTTGAGAAAGAGGACTCAGATACAGGCAGTTTAGGAGGCCGACAGTGAGTGGTAGCTTATGAATTTGTGCTCTAACATGCATTTGGTCGTGGATGATAGAAAAGGGTATATGTTTCTTTATTCTATGGTTGTTACCTCTACTCAACTGGATCGAGTGCAAATGAGGTAGCTGCTAGATTCTGAAGGTCTAGTCCTGAGGGAGAGTGTGTCAGGCGAGGACCCTACACCTGGGTGGACCGAAGAAGATGATGAGATCTTGCGCTTTCATTGATGAATATGGGTGTCAACAGACATATGTATGGATTTGATGTGAGATTTTCATTCCTCAATTTGGGTAGTTCATCCTAGTGTCACCATGATGTATGGAGATCTACACCATCAGTATAGGTGGCAAGGTATGAAGAAGGATGTAGCTGGTTTTGTCATGAAATATTTCACCTATCATCAGGTGATGGCGGAGCATCGGTGGACAACATGACTTTTACACCAGTTACACATTCCCAAGTGGAAGTGAAATAATTTCATGATGGATTTTGTGATGTGTTTTCCGAGGTTTTCTTGAAGGAATGATGAAATTTGGGTTGTTATTGATAGACTCACAAAGGTTTCCCATTTCCTACCTATCAAGTAAACCTTCAGTGTTGATGAGATTGGAAGTTTGTACATCTGAGAGATTGTACGTTCGCATGGGGTTCTGCACTCTATCGTTTCATACCAGGATACCTGGTTTTCTTCTTGCATTTGGGAGGGACTATAGAGGGATTTAGATACATATTTACTTCTAAGTACATCATACCATTCCCAGATGGATGGTCATTCTGAGAGCATGATTTCGGTTTTGGAGAACATTCTTCGAACATGCATCCTGTATTTTGGGAGCTCATGGGAGAGACAAATACCCCTAATGTATTTTCCTACAATAATAGTTTTCAGGTGACTATTTGGATGGAACTTTATGAGGATTTGTACGATAAGCCACGCTGATCACCCCTAAGTTGGCTGGAGGTAGGAGAGGCAGTTACGATGGGACATCGTCTTGTCCAGGAGACCACCGATCAAGTGGAGTTCATTTGGAAGGGGATGTGTATTACATAATCTCATAAAAAATATTATATTGATCGACGAAGACAACCTCTAGAGTTCGAGGTCATAGATTGGGTTTTCATACGTGTCACACTGAGGTTGGGACACAGAAGGATTAGGAGGTAAGGGAAACTTTTACGGAGATACACTGGGCTATTGGAGGTTTTGGAGAGAGTTGGGCTAGTTTCCTATCAGCTATAGTTACCTTAGAGGTATCGGGATATGAACGATGTCTTCCATTTTTCTCATCCAGGGTGTTACTTTTCAGACTCATCTCACGTTTTTCGAACCAAGGAGGTTGAGTTGGAGGTAGATGCGTCCTTTTAGAAGAACCCTATCTAGATTTTGGATCACATCATGAAGGTTCTATGTGGCTAGTATGTTCCTCTTGTATGGCTGTTATGTAATCATGGGTGATCACAGGATGAGACTTGGGGGAGTGAGGCCAATGTATGATCATAGTGGTCAGAGTTGTTTGATGTTTCTTCTTCACCACCCATGGAAGGGAAATTCGGGGATGAATTTCTTTAATTGGGAAATTTGTAAGAAACCAGATCTTTATTTTTGGTATGGAACCAAATTTCGGGTGTTTTGAGGAAAAAGTGGGAAATAGAAATTTTCTATGTACACACCGTTTACCTTTGAGTACACCATGTGTACCTAGTTTTTGTAAGCAGTCGTGTACTGGTCGTGTAACGGCCGAGTACGTGGCCGAGTAACTGCTGAGTACATGGCCATGTAGGTGACCTGATAGACCACATAAAGAGGGGGCCAGTTGAGGCTACTAAACGACGTGTACATTATATGAACACGCCATGTAATTTTTTTTTATTTGATATATCAGTGCGGGGTTGTGTCTCGCGTCTAGAAAAACCTTCTTCTCCCCACGGTTTGTACAGGAGAGTGATAGAATGCCAGAGAACATCGAGCTCCTCCATGTTCTTTGTCTGAACTCCGATTGAGATGTTGTCAGGTGTGTTGAATTCCCACTGGTGAGTTATATCTTTCCCTTGTTCCTTTCTTTTTTATTCCTCCTCTCTTCTAAGTATTTCAAGGATGAACGTTTTTCACCTTATTGTAGAGATATGTCACTCTAGGCTGATTCAAGGGCCGAAATTCAAGAGTGTCGATCATACAACATTAAGGTAGGTGTTTGGTGCCTTTATTTGATTTTAT
Organism: Viscum album; assembly: GCA_963277665.1. Lineage (NCBI taxonomy): Eukaryota > Viridiplantae > Streptophyta > Magnoliopsida > Santalales > Viscaceae > Viscum > Viscum album. The sequence continues at coordinate 1,332,614,213 of OY728156.1, forward strand.
TTGGATAGTATATGCTTAAAGTGTTGAATACCCATGTTTGGGTTATTCCGTGTATTGGAATTTAAACCCATTACTTACCTGATATGGTTTAATTGATTGAAAAGGGGTTTTATTATATGCGTAAGGTTTGATTTCTTGTTTACGGGACACCCCATCGGTGTGTTTCCCAAGTTTGACTATATATGGTCATTTGGCCTAGTCTTCATATGAGGCATACCTTTTTCCATGGATTGATTAGTTTAGGATGGATTTTGTTTGATTATATGACTTTCTTGTGTTATTATTGTGAATGTTATCTATGTAGTACTTATCGATTACATGTGATGCATTGTTATGATATGTGTGATGATCTTCCAATGGACCATGAGAGCATTTTACTAGGAAAATTGTGTGGAATTACATGTTTAATTGCATAGGACCGTGAGAGGCTTGGTGTTGACTTTTACACAAGGTTATTGACTTTGAGTTCTACCCAGGAGGTTTTTATGATTATTTGCGCTATGTTGACCCAGGGGGTATTGACTGTCAGAGCTTCCCAAAGGTTGTTTATAATTATTTATGCCATTTGGACTAATAGGTATTGACTGTGGGAGCATTCCTGGTGGTCTTTGTAATTGGGTAATGTCATGTTGAACCAAAGGGGTTAGACCATGAGAGATTTCTCAGAGGCTTGTTTGAATGATCGAATGACTATGATGAGTCTACCAAGCCAAAGCACAATCTTGGACTTAGACTTACTTGTTTTTTAGATGGTCTTTTGAGACGTATGTTGTCACTATTATACAAGGGATATAGATCTACAGCTATATTCTAGTATTTCATTATTCAACATTTTTAATAATTAATAAATATAAGTGAATGTAGTTTAAAACTGTAGGACTGTTTACTTTTGAGTACATACTAGTTTATTGCTTCATTTTTTCATATTGTCTACTATATATATTCACCGAAAGTTAGGAATAGATCTTTTGGTGGTTTCCTACTAGGATTCATCTCACACCCTGTTTTGGTCATGCTTTTGGACCCAAACAGATTATATGGTTGCAAGTATAGATAATAGAAAGTTCCCTTCATTATCAGTTACTTGATTTCTATTGGAGCTGGAGATCATGGGACCAAGCTGAGGCTTGTGATGCTGTTGGAGTTTACTAATTTTCTATACTTTTTTTTAGTATTGTATTTACAGAATTTTGATTTTTTTGGATTCTTTACAAGAAACATGTGACATGCATCATTTATATATATTTTTTCTAGTTGTTATATTACTATCTATATTCCACTATTTACTTTTGTTGTATGGTATTACTACTTCCGTTATTATTTACTAATGTCATTGCATTGTGAATACACTACCAATGAGGGAATAGTTTCACCATTTTCAAACTTTGGCCCTTGCAACTAGTCGAAAACCACTATAATTTGGGGAAATTCGTTTGTGGTTATGTGACCAACCGGGTATGGGGAACCATTAGGTGGCACCCAGAACCGGGATGATACATGGATACCAAAGGAAAAACATTCAAAAATAAGTACCTAATATGTTCATTGGGTCACATTATGCATATGACTACTTGGGGTCATAGTTTTTTCCTTCCCTGAACATGGATAAGCTAGCTAGATGGCTCTACACAATGTATCCCTATAGGGAAACAACATGTATGTTCACATGAGGTCCAGGGCTTGTACTCCCTATAATAGCTTGACTAACTAGGTAATATCATGAGACATGTGGGCCCAACCACACGATGAGGTATAATTAACTCATAATTGAAATCAAATCTTCAATACTAAAATGCACAATAAGGATTGTTTTCTTTATAAATACACAGTACGTAATCAGATATTTTAAAAAAAGTAATTTCTAGTCTCCTAGTCAAAACGTGTTCCCCAGATCCACCGTGACCACTACAAATCTCTATTGTAATAACCCTTGAAATATATGAAACTTTTTTTATATTATTAAATAATATCTAAAAATAAGGATTCCATCCATCCCTCACCAAAAAACAATTTCCTCAGTTGCAACCAGAGGGAGATTCTTCATCCCACATGGCATAACTACAAAATCCATCATTCCTCTATCCAATTTTGGATGTTCTATTATCATAATTAAAAATCTATCATATCATAATCAACATCGTGAAAGCCTCATCAAAATAACACATAACCAAGATCAATCACACCCTGAGTATGGTTCCTATAAATGGTCAAACCATCAGTAAAACAAACATGAATGATGATCACATGTCAAATAGAGGAAGAAATCTGTAACAGTACCAAATTTAGAAAAAAAAATTCCATGTTTAGTTATCCTTTATCATTGATGTAAAAATAATTGAATCACCAAATATTAAATTCTATAATGAAGATAAATCATGATGAAATGACTTGATAATCTATGATTTTATATTATTTCCCAACTAATCTGTTTCCAAATTGATGATAAAAAGAGGTAAAATCAAAATTAAAACACCCTACTTTGAATTAGATCGATATTTATAAAATAATAATTCAATTTCATTATCAATGGAAATACCACAGAGAATTTTCATTGGTTATAAACCCAGCATAAATACGATATTAGATTCTCAATCATCTCGTGTTCTTTATTGAAGAATTATCCCATAATAGCTTTCCCTCCCTCCATTTTGAATCTACTAGGGCTATGCATCTAATCCTAGAGGTTTTTTATATTAAGGATTAAATTGATATCAAATTGGTTTACCAACTAAATTAATTAATATTTTAAATTTAACTTTTTTTATAACATCCACCTATGATAGAGAACCTACCAGATGTTAAATATGAATGAACATAATATCTTGACTAGGGTAAACCTATATTATGAAACCAAAGTAAATCTTGATTTATTAATATGAGAATATATTCAATTAGAAATCCATTTATTAATATATATCTCTTTAACAAGAAATATTATAACTAAAAAATTAAAAATATAAAATTTGAGGCCCCATGGCACCCGTATGACCATGAAAACTCTGAGGAGAAACCAAATAATATAAATTGAAATATTTAAGGATTTATAAATGAAAACAAAATCCATTAAATAATACTCAGATATCTTTTGTTAGGGTGATTACCCTTAGTTGAAACTATGCAACAGCCACATCAACTCGCTAGAATCTAGACAAGAATGTGATTTCTCAGAGAACCACACAATCTATACTTTATCAAAATGTAGTGATGTTGTCCTATATTTAGATTAATTCCTATGGGTTTTTATAAATTTATCATATCAAAATCCCCAAAAATAACTAACTAATCCTCCAAAATAACTAAACCATTCCCATATAGCAAATAAGGTTCCTCATACCCATAGTCTTTGTAACACCCCGAGATTTTATGAGAAGTATTATTTTTAATTTATTTAATTTTTTTTGTTGTATTCTATACCAAGATTAACTTATGCTATACACAACACCATATTATCTTGCAGTATACGCAACACTATTCTTGGATCAGGTTAAACACAATTTCAATTTTGTTTGATAGTAGTTATTCTATGCAACATTGAGTGTATATATATATATATTCAATATATAAATGAAATATGGTTGCATACTTTTATATGCAACAACAAAGTAGTATTTCACTACACTCAACCCTGACTTGGCTTGCATTACACGCAATCATGACCTTCCTCGATAGTGTGTGTTGTACGCAATATCGGGTTTTACTAAAAAATGGTATATGGTTATAATATTATCACAGACTAGCCCTTATGAATAGTATTAACTACATTTTGAATTATATAACATTATTATTCATCTTACACATTTTCTAGAATATGGTATGAGAACAAAATAAATTTTTCGGGTAAAAGTAGTATTTTTCAAAAAATGCAGTTTTTCCGCCTTTTGATGGTGCACCCACATTAAATCTAGTTTTTGACATGATTATAATTTAAATTTTACAAAATAAAATTCTTCTTTGGAATCAGGATATAAAATTTTACCTTGGATAAAATTTTCATATTATTCTGATAACTTTTATATTTTAATGAATAGTAAAAACACACTATATTTTAATTAAAACAAATTTTTTCATCGTAATAATTTATGGGGTTAAATTATAATATTTAATGGTTATAAAGTATAAATAGAATATATTTTTACCATTTAAAATAATTTATGTCATTAGCATTTATTTTACATTGAATTCTTAGGTTAAATCAATTCAATCTTTTGCAGTGTTTTAAACAAAAACTCGTTTTCCTTCGACAACGAGATTAATTTTAATTTAATTTCTACAACTTCTGTGTATTAAATTTGGAAAAATGGATTCCATATTTGGAATCCGTGGGTCCAAATTATGTTAATATGCTACTTTTTATTTTGGGCATTATAAATAGTAACTACGATAAATTTTATTTACCATAGTAAAAGGTAAATCGGGTAATTAAGGGTAAATATAATATTATAAAATTACCCTAACACTTGTATTAATATAATTGTATGCTTATATTTCGTCCTAAGGCATATTTGGGTCGAAATTTAATCCATTTGAACCCACTTGGAGGTGATTAAGACCTTTAGTTTATTTTCTATAAAGGAAAGTGAAATATGTCTCACTCAACTTTAATAATTAAAGTATTTTTAATATAAGTTTATAAAGAATATAAATTCAGTTATAAATACTCATTTGAAATATAAATTTTTTTTATTTGTCATGGTAATTTATCTATAATTTGTAAGAGATATTTAATTACCTTAACAGCTTATACATTAATGATGTAGAAATTATTTATTTAGTGAAAAATAAGTAATATAGTTTTTATTGAAATAATAATACCCATTAAAAGGCTCAAAAACCTGAAAAAAACTTATTGGTAGTGTGTATATACACCATAATCATCCAATTACCAAATATATGACCGTTAAGAGTCTTATAAAAGTGATTACGACACTTATATTATTTCATTTTAAATGATGTCAAAGTTGTCACCTTCATAATTTAAAAAATATAAAAATTAAGATTTGGGTGATTTAGAAGATAAATCTGACTAAATTTTTTCTTACGAAATATAAAAGAATTATATTCATCATAGTATTTTATTTTTAATTTTTATGCAAAAACAAGTATATTTAATAATTATACAAAAATGTTCTAGTAATTATTTTATTAAGAGAAATATCAAATAAATGGTTTTACAAATAGTAAAATAAATATTATATGAACTATTTAATGGGATCCACTAATTTTTTAGAATACTATGACATGTTAGGAACTTACAAAATATTTTAGTTCTAAAACATCCCCTGTGTGGATTTTATTTAAATTCAAATAAATTAATAGTGTCAAAATTGACACTATTGTTATTTTATAAAAATAACATATTATTAAATTGTTTAAAAATCACAAAAATATTTAAAAAATAAAAATTGAAATTTTTATAGTCTACAATGTCATAATGTATCAAATTATAGAAAATTAACTACACATAAGTGATTATTTATAAACATTTAGAATTTAGAATTTTATTACCACAGAAAAAATTAAATAGATTAAATAAGGATAAATCAAAATGATAATATTTAATATAAAATCAAAACATGTCTAAATTTTATTGGTTGATGATATTACAACCCTATCACATATCGTCTTCGAATTGAGTCATTTTTGGAGTTTTTTATGTGGGTTTTGAATTTATATTAAACTAATATTTTTTAAGATTCCAAAGGTGTCCCTCTCCTCCCTTATAAAAGGGCACCTCCTCCCTCACCTCTTTACACAACCTTGAGCCTTCAAGCTCGGAAAAACCCTGAAAATTTATCTTCTACACTTCCTTAGAAACATACTAGAGGTCCGGGTCTTCTTCAAACACCAATTTTAGTGCCCTATGAGGAGGTTTCAAAGAGGCGTGTCGAAGAAGAGGTAATATCCGTTACCGATTCATTAAAATTTATTTCTTCTTCTACTTCCTCTTCTTTAGTTGTTTCTTAAAAAGTAATAACATAAGTATTACTTATATACTGATATTTTATTATAAATATGAAACAACCCTATTTCACCTTCTATCCATCCTACGGAAAACGAAATCACCGCATGTGTGTACGTACGGAATACCGTCTCCACGCCGTGGTGTAATTTGTTTTTCCACCACCACCTTACTTGGATGGGTATAATGGTGTAAAGAATAACTATATATGGTTATTATAACATCATACTAATTCTAAGATATTATATAATCAACTCCAATTCCATTCAATAAATATGGGAACGATATCATCGCTCGTGCGTACGTACAGATTACCGTCTCCGCGACGCGATGAGATTCATATTCCATGTTAACAATTCAAGAATGATTATAAAGTATATATAATAAGTAATCATGAAATATATTACATAATAATTCTACTGTATTTATTTAAATATATATGTATGTCATCTACATAATTCCATTCAATTCAATAAGGAAATGAAAATAGCGTTCATGCGTATGTACGGCCTACCGTCTCCATGAACGGTGTATTTAGTTCCCTTTATCAATATAATATATATATGTATATTATGAATATATATTATAAATAAATCATGTTTTATATTCTATAATTAATAAATCTTGATCTATGTAATCATATTAATAATTACAAGTCAAAACACGGATGATAAATGAAACGATTTTACACAAAACACTGATTTAACATGAAATTTACCAAAGAACGGGCTATATAAAGTCATAAGTGAACCATATATGATATCATAACAATGAATATGATTCTGTAATAAGTAAATGACATTATTTAAATCATTATACAGGAGTTTTGGATACATACTAAGCCTATCGGACATATGGTAAGGGAAAATTTTGCAATCTCATTTTTATCCGAGATTACTTATTCGTAAGTATTTACTCGGGTTATATTTTTCATCCATGTCTATAAAAATGTTTTTCATAAAGTGTTTAATATTAATTCATGTATTTTTAAAGTCATGTTTACCCCTATTTGACTTTTTAATTGTGTTATGGAAGGAATCATTCTTTTGTGTACCGTACGATGAACTTTATGAATTTTCCGGCAAAAGTACGAGGAGAATGTTTTTTTAACTTATACGGCATGAACGGATTTTTATGGTTTTCATAACACTTTATTTTCAAGAAGCTTACTATAAAATATTTTATTAATATTTTCAACAAAATCCTCCTCTTTTAAAATTTCATGGCATTTTGTGAAAAGAAAATGATTTTGAATAAGAAATGATATTTTCCTCAAGAATTTATTTCAAGTGTTTTATCAAAACCATTTTCCATCTAAGATGACATTATTTCATATGTGTATGTTTCATGTATAATGTCTCTATTATTTACATGTTTTGATTCTTCTTATGATGAAATGATATCCGTTTGTTTTATATGGATTACGTTATGATGGGATGATTTTTATGAGACCCATTTTATTGTTTGGGTTATGAAGCATGATTTATTATTGTGTTGTGGTACACGTAAGAATGATTTCATTATGAGATGGGTGGGACCTATATCTCCCTCCAATGCATTGGTTAAAGATTTATATCTCATGATATAGACATGGCAAGAATGGTAAGTTAATCTGGTTCAGTGATATAGGACTGGAACGAGGAGTGAACTCGATTCAGAAAGGGACTTTGTCCACTAAGATGGTCTTGGCAGTAATGCCTTGGCTACTATAGAAATCATATCATGTGATTAATGTTTTTCCATAATTAAAATTTTTATTCCCATTCTATTTTATCATGATTAATGTTCTTTTATGCTCTATGCCTTATGTACTTCAATGTTTTATGTCATTGCTCATGATTTTGATGTTTAGATTTTATGCTCATGTGTTTACATTCAAATGTTTATGGATTGTTTTATGTTCTCTATGTTTACCCTTACTAAGAATTTGGGATCACCCTTTATATTTTTTCTTTTCCCCAGGATATAAAGAAAGGTTTTAGGTAAGAAATAAAACGGGAAGATATTTATGGGAGATGTTGAAGATCTTTCACCATAATTAGAAGATTATGTTCCGAGTTTCCAAGGACACTAAACTATTACGATCCTTGAGTTTTGGTTTTTTTTATGTATTTAGTATTTCGAAAAAGTAATGTAATTTCCATGTACGTCAAGCTTTGGGTATTTACAGTTGGTATCAAAGGAAAGGTTTAGATAACCTTTGGAAACTAGGATGCGAAAACATTAGTGATATCCCTAGAGATTTTTCTAAGGTATGTCTAGGGATGTGCCTAAGGATAAGTATAAGTATAGGTTGTAGTCCTAGAATTATGGTAAATATATTATAATTAAACCTAAGATGTTAGATATTGAAGTTAATCCCCCTAGATTATGATTTTTTACTCTCACACTATTCTTTTTGGGTTTTAGAAAATGGCTGGAAACAGGAAGATTCACGATAATGGAGGATACAATGGACAATGGAATAATATTATTCATGAGCTAAAAAATGAAAAATTGGATCTTGAAGTCCACATATCGTTATTATTCGAAATCATAAATCTCATAATATGACCAATAATCTCAACTTTGGTAAGTTTCCCGACTCAGCTAATAAGGGAAAGATGGAGTTTCATGATGATCATAGAGGAAAGAAAGTTTAATTTCCCTCATGTAAATCATGTGGGAAGAGGCATGGGGGAGAATGTTTCAAAGGAACTGTAAGATTCTTTGGGTGTGGAAAAGAAGGACACAAAGCTAGTTATTGTAAAGGAAAAGGTTCAGTTAACACCATGGATAAGGATAATGGTATAGCTAAGACATCAACAATGGTTAAGTGTTTTAAATGTTGAATGTACGGGCATTATGCAAACCAATTCCCTAAGGGAAAATCTCATAAAGAGAATCATCATGGTCATATGGGTAGTATTTATGTGGATGATAATGAAGAGACTACAAATGATATATGTGACAAAAGAAATTATGTAGCTCAGTCACTAGTTTAAGAAGGTAGTGTAATGATTGTAGTATTATCAAGAATAATTTATAGTACTATGGAATAAAGAAAAATATAAGGATTGTTACACTGTTGCCTTTGCATTAGTTTTGATAGTATATGATGAATGGTATCTGTAACCATGAAAGTTTATTCAAATATTATTGGAAGGTAGATGATATGAACATAATGAATGGATAAGGAGAAAATAATATGTTTGATTGTATTCATGAGCTCATGGTTGATATAAGGACTAATTGATATAATGGTTTGAGTATATATAATTTTTGGGATTTTGGTATGTGGAAAGTGTTAACTTTTAACTGCATTCATGTTTTCACTAAGGTTAAATGGGTATTCATTTTTGAAGAGAATACATGATTAAGGAATTTGAATGTTTGGAATGTGACCAACAAGATATATCTTATGATATATGGGGGGATAAATGATGGTATTCAGGTGCTTGTTACGTGACCTTTCAAGTAATCATTTTCATTATACGTTGAGCTTCGGCTGAAGAATTTTAGATAAGCCTAAATATTGGAATGAATTAAGTTAGACATAAGTTAGTTTTGTTTAAGGCTAGAACGTTTTTTGATATTATTGATGGAATGTTATAATAATGTAGTTTTAGAAAAAGGACAACCTATAGGATGGGCGACAACTCGTCGCGTCGGAAAAGGCTACAGGAATCGAACCCACAACCAAAGTGAGACAGGCCTTTATCGCCTACCACTAGCCTATAAGAAGTCCCTGGTTAGTAGAAACTAGTTTTATTTTATTTAGAAGTATTATAGAGGAAGTATAAGTCCATTTTTGGAACCATATATGATTATTCTCACCATAAAATGGAATTGTGTATATAACTTTCTCTAATCCTATGTTTAAGAGAGATGGAATGACCTATCATTCTATCGCATGATCTGCTAACACTTCACAAAAGACAAATTCAACTTCATTTCTTTAAGAGATGAAGTGGAAATTCTTCAAGGCACGAGAAATGGTAAGATTGTACCAAAATCAAGAAAGTATTTCTTTTAATTATAAAATTATTCAACTTTAGGGAAATGATCTTGAAAACAAAAAATGTTGTCCTAGTGTCCTCATATACGATGAATCAGATGGTACGTTAGATCATCACAAATTTATGGCTTTGTGACTGTTGGATTTTTGATAGCCATGTTCTCTACCACTCTTCATCATACCTTGATGGATAGATTTATCTTCCATATCCATATTTTCACCTATGTTCTCCTATGTGGAAACCTAGTGATGAGTTAATTTGGGTGACCGTTATGTTTCTTACTTTACTTTTTAAAATTATGTTTTATTATTCCTTTTCATGATGTGGGTTTCTATGAAGGAAACTTTCATGTAGTAAACCATTTATAACCGCAACAAATTTTGAGGGAGAAATTACTTTTAAGGGGGTAGAATGTAACACCATGAGATTTTATGAGAAGTATTATTTTTAATTTATTTAATTTCTTGCATTGTATGCTACACCAATATTATCTTGTGCTATACGCAACACCATATTAGCTTGCAGTATACGCAACACTATTCTTGGATCGTGTTAAACACAATTTCAAGTTTGTTTGATAATTGTTATTCTACGCAACATTGAGTGTATATATATATATATGTACATTCAATTTATAAATGAAATATGGTTGGATTATGTTATACGCAAAAATAAAAGAGTCTTTCACTACACGCAACCCTGACTTGGCTAGCATTACACGCAATCACGACCTTCATCGATAGCGTGTGTAGTACGCAATATCGGGTTTCACTAAACAACGGTATATGGTTATAATATTATCAAGAACTAGCCGTTGTGAATAGAATTAACTATATTTTAAATTTTATAACATTATTATTCATCTTACACATTTTTTAGAACATGTTATGAGAACAAAATAATTTTTTCGGGTAAAATAATTATTTTTAAAAAAATGCAGTTTTCCCGCCTTTTGATGGCGCACCCACATTAAATCTATTTTTTGACATGTTTATAAGTTCAATTTTACAAAAAAAAATCTTATTTGGAATCAGGATATAAAATTTTACCATGGATAAATTTTTCATATTATTATGATAACTTTCATATTTTAATGAATAGTAAAAACACGCTATAATTTAATTAAAAACAACTTTTTTCACTATAATAATTTATGGGGTTAAATTATAATATTTAGTGGTTTTAATGTATAAATAGATTATATTTTTATCAATTAATATAATGTATGTCATTAGCAATGATTTTACATTGAATTCGTAGGTTAAATCAATTCCATCTTTTGCAATGTTTTAAACAAAAACCCGTTTTCTATCGAAAACGGGATTAATTTTAATTTAATTTCTTAAACATCTGTGTATTGAATTTTGAAAAATGGATTCCATATTTGGAATCAGTAGGTCCAAATTATGTTAATAGGCTACTTTTTATTTTTGGGTATTATGAATAGTAACTACGGTAAATTTTATTTAACATAGTAAAAGGTAAATCGGGTAATTAAGGGCAAATATAATAGTAAAAAATTATATTAACACCTGTATTAACATAATTGGATGCTTATATTTCTTCCTAAGTCATATTTGAGTCTAAATAGAATCCATTAGAACCCATTTGGAGGTGATTAAGACCTTAATTTATTTTATTTAAAGGAAAGTGAAATATGTCTCACTCAACTTTAATAATTAAAGTATTTTTAATATAAGTTTATACAGATTATAAATTCGGTTATAAATACTCATTTTAAATATAAAATGTTTTTCTTGTTCATGGTAATTTATTTATAATTTTTAAGACATATTTAATTACCATAATAGCTTATAAATTAATGATGCGAAAATTATTTATTTAGTGAAAAATAAGTAATATAGTTTTTATTGAAATCATAATACCCATTAACAGGCTCCCAAACCTGACCAAAACTTATTTTTAGTGTATATATACACCATAAGAATACAATTACAGAATATATGACCGTTTGGAGTCTTATAAAATAGATTATGACAATTATATTATTTTATTTTAAATGATGTCAAAGTTGTCGCCTTCATAATTTAATAAATATAACATTTTCAAATTTGGGTGTTTTAAAAGATAAATTCGACTAAGTTTATTATTATGAAAGATATAAGATTTATCTTCATCCTAGTATTTTATTTGAAATTTTTATGCAACAAATATGTATAATTAATAATTATGCAAAAATGTTGTAGTAATTATTTTATTAAGAGAAATATCAAATAAATGGTTTTACAAATAGCAAAATAAATATTATATGAACTATTTAATGTTATACACTAATTTTATAGTTTACTATGACATGTTAGGAACCTACTAAATATTTTATTTCGAATATATCCTCTGTTTGGATTTTTTTTAATTCAAATAAATGAATACTATGAAAATTGACACTATTGTTATTTTATAAAAATAACATATTATTAAATTTTTCAAAATTCACAAAAATATTTAAGAATTATAAATTAAAATTTATATAGTCTAAAATTTCATAAACTATCCAATTATAGAAAATTCACAACACATAAGTGATTATTTATAACCATTAAGAATTTATAATTTTATTACCACAAATAAAATTAAATAGATTAACTAAGGATAAATCAAAATGATAAGGTTTAATATAAAATCAAAACATGTCTAAATTTTATTGGTTAATGATATTACAACACTATATTATCTCATATTCGAATTGAGTCATTTATGGAAGTTTTTATGTGGGGTTTGAATTTATATTAAACAAATATTTTGGAGAATTCCAAAGGTGTCCCTCTCCTCCCTTATAAAAGGGAACCTCCTCCCTCTCCTCTTTACACAAACTTGAGCCTTCAAGATCAGCCAAACCTGTCCAATTTCTCTTCTCTGCCTCCTTAGAAACATACTAGAGTTCCTGGTCTTCTTCAAATTCCAATTTTAGTGCCCTAAGAGGAGGTTTCAGAGAGGCGTGTCAAAGAAGAGGTAATATATGTTACTGATTCATTCAAATTTATTTCTTCTTATACTAACTCTTATTTAGTTGTGTCATTATAAAGTAATAACATAAATATTACTTATATACTGATATGTTATTATAAACATGAAACAACTCTATTTCACCTTCTATCCATCCTACAGAAAACAAAATCACCTCGCGTGTGTACGTATGGAATACTGTCTCCACGCCGTGGTGTAATTTGTTTTTCCACCACCACCTTACTTGCATGGGTAAAATGGTGTAAATAATAAATATATATGGTTATTATAACATCATAATGATTCTAAGATATTATATCATCCACTCCAATTCTATTCAATAATTATGGGAATGATATCCTCGCTCATGCGTACGTACGGATTACCATCTCCATGACGCGATGAGATTCATTTTCCATGTTAACAATTCAAGAATGATTATAAAGTATATATAATAAGTAATAATGAAATATATTACATAGTAATTCTACTGTATTTATGTATATATATATATATGTATGTCATCTACTTAATTCCATTCATTTCAATAAGGAATCGAAAATAGCATTCATGCATACGTATGGCCTACTGTCTCTATGAACGGTGTATTTCTTTCCCTTTATCGATCTATTATATATATATATATTCTGAATATATATATAATATATAAATAATGTTTTATATTCTTTAATTAAGTAATCATGATCTAAGTAATCATATTAATAATTACAAGTCAAAACACGGATGATAAATGAAACGGTTTTACCCAAAACGCTGTTTTATCCTGAAATTTACAAAAGAACGAGTAATATAAAGTCATAAGTGAACCATATATGATATCATAACAATGAATATGATTCTTTAATAAGTCAATGACATTATTTAAATAATTATACATGAGGTTAGGATACATACGAAGCATATCGGACATAAGGTAAGGGATAATTTTGCAATCTCATTTTTATCTGAGATTGCTTATACGTAAGTATTTACTGGGGTTATATTTTTCGTCCATGACAATAAAAATGTCTTTCATAAAGTGTTTAATATTCTTCCATGTATGTTTAATGTCATTTTTACCCCCCTTTGACTTTTAAATTGTGTTATGGAAGGAATATTTCTTTTGTTTACCGTACGATGAACTTTTTGAATTTTCCGGAAAAAGTACGAGGAGAATGTTATTTTAACATATACGGCATGGACGGATTTTTACGGTTTTCATAACACCTTATTTTCAAGAAGATTACTCTAAAATATTTCATGACTATTTTAAAAAAAATCCTCTTCTTTTAAAATTTCATGGCATTTCGTGAAAAGAAAATTATTTTTAATAAGAAAGGATATTTTCCTCAGGGGTTTATTTCAAGTGGTTTATCAAAACCATTTTCCATCTAAGATGACATTATTTCATATGTGTATGTTTCAAGTATAATTTCTCTATTATTTACATGTTTTGATTATTCTTATAATTAAATGATATCTATTTGTTTTATATGGATTACGTTATGATGGAATGATATTTATGAAACCCATTTTATTGTTTGGGTTATGATGCGTGATTTATGATTGTGTTGTGGCACACGTAAGAATGATTTCATTATGAGATGGGTGCAACCTATATCTCCCTCCAATTAATTAGGTAAAAATTTATATCTCATGAGATAGACATGGCTGGAATGTTAAGTTAATCTGGTTCAGTGATACAGGACTGGAATGAGGAGTGAACTCGATTCAGAAAGGGACTTTGCCAACTAAGATGGTCTTGGTAGTAATGTATTTGTTACTATAGAAATAATATCATGTGCTTAATGTTTTGACATAATTAAAAGTTTTATTACCATGATATTTTGTCATAATTGAAATTCTTTTATGATCTAATCCTTATGTACTGCATTGTTTTGTGTCATTGCTCAAGATTGTGATGTTTTGATTCTATGCTCAAGTTTTTACATTCAAATGTTTATGAATTGTTTTGTGTTATCTATGTTTATCCTTACTGAGAATTTGAACTCACCCTTTATATGTTTTATTTTCCACAGGATATAAAGAAAGGTTTTAGGTAAGAAAACCAAAAGGGGGAGATCTTTATTGGAGATGTTGAAGATCTTTCACCACGATTAGAAGATTATGTTTCAAGTTTCCAAAGACACTAAACTATTGAAATCATTGAGTTTTGGTTCTTTTTATGTATTAAGTATTCCGAAGAAGTAAGACAATGTCCATGTGTGTAAATATTTGGGTCGTTACAGTTGGTATCAAAGGAAAGGTTTAGTTAACCTTTGGAAACTAGGAAGTGAAAACTTTAGTGAGATCCTTAGAGATATTTCTAAGGTATGTCAAGGGATGTTCCTAAGGTTAAGTATAAGTATAGTTTATAATCATATAATTATGGTAACTATATTAGAGTTAAACCTAAGATGTTAGATATTGAAGTTACTCCCCCTTGATTATGATTGTTTCCTCTCACACTATTCTTTTTGGGTTTTAGAAAATGGCTGGAAACAGGAAGATTCATGATAATGGAGGATACGATGGACAATGGAATGATATTCTTCATGAGAAACCAAATGAAATAGGATCTAGAATTCCACATATCATTATTATTCGTAGTCATAAATATTGTAATATGATCAATAATATCAACTTTGGTAAGTTTTCCGACTCAGCTAATAAGATAAAGATGGAGTTTCATAATGATCATAGAGGAATGAAATTTCAATTTCCATCATGTAAATCTTGTGGGAGGAGGCATCAGAGAGAATGTTTCAAAGGAACTGGAAGATACTTTGGGTGTGGAAAAGAAGGAAACAAATCTAGTAATTGTAAAAGAAAAGGTTCAGTTCACACCATGGACAAGGATAATGGTATTTCTAAGACATCAACAATGGTTAAGTGTTTTAAATGTGGAATGAACGGGCATTATGAAAACCAATGCCCTAAGCGAAAATCTCATAAAGAGAATCAGCATGGTCATATGTGTAGTATTTATGTGGATGAGGATGAAGAGACTACAAATGATATATGAGATGAAATAAATAATGATGCTTAGTCAGTGGTTTAAGAAGGTAGTGTAATGATTGTATGTTTATCAAGAATAATGTATGGTACTATGGAATAAAGAAAAATCTAAGGATTGTTACACTGTTGCCTTTGCATTAGTTTTGAAAGTATATGATGAATGGTATCAGTAACCATTAAAGGTTATTCAAATATTTTTGAAGTTAGATGATATGCACATAATGAATGGATAAGGATAAAATAATATGTTTGATATTATTCATGAGCTCATGATTGATATAAGGACTAAGTGATATCGTGGTTTGAGTATATAGAATTTTTGGGATTTTGGTATGTGGAAAGTGTTAACTTTTAACTGCAATCATGTTTTCACTGAGGTTCAATGGGAATTCATTTTTCAAGAGAATACATGATTAAGGAATTAGAATTTTTGGAATGTGACCAACAAGATATATATTATGATATATGGGGGATAAATGATGGTATTCAGGTGCTTGTTATGTGGCCTTTCAAGTAATCATTTTCTTTATACTTTGAGCTTGGACCGAAGTATTTTGGATAAGCCTAAATATTGGAATGAATTAAGTTAGAAATAAGTTATTATTGTTTAAGGATAGAACTTTTTTCAATATTATTGATGGAATGTTATAATGGTGTAGTTTTAGAAAAAGGACAACCTATAGGACGGGCGACAACCCGTCGTGTTGGACAAGGCTGTGGGAATCGAACCCACAACCGAAGTGCGACAGGCCTTTATCACCTACCACTGGCCTACAAGAAGTACCTGGTTAGTAGAAACTAGTTTTATTTTTTTTAGAAGTATGATAGATGAAGTATAAGTCCATTTTTGGAACCATATATGATTATTCTCGCCATAAATTGGAATTGTGTTTATAACTTTTTCTAATCCTATGTTTGAGAGAGATGGAATGACCTATCATTCTATCGCATGATCTGCTAACACTTCGCAAAAGACAAATTCAACTTCATTTGTTTAAGAGATGAAGTGGAAATTGTTCAAGGCACGAGCAACAGTAGGATTATACCAAAATCAAGTAAGTATTCCTTTTAATTCAAAAATTGTTCAACTTTAGGGAAATGATCTTGAAAACCAAAAATGTGGTGCTAGTGTCCTCATATACGATGAATCAGATGGTACTTTAGATCATCACAAATTTATGGCTATGTGATTATTGGCTTTTTCATATCCATGTTCTCTACCACTATCCATCTGACCTTGATGGATAGATTTCTCTTCCATATCCATATTTTCACCTATGTTCTCCTATACGGAAACCCAGTGATGAGTTAATTTGGGTAACCGTTATGTTTCTTAATTTACTTTTTAAAATTAAGTTTTAGTATTCCTTTTTACGATGTGGGTTTCTATGAAAGAACTTTCAAGTAGTAAACCATTTATAACCCCGAAGAATTTTGAGGGAGAAATTCATTTTAAGGGGGGTAGAATGTAACACCCAGAGATTTTATGGGAAGTATTCTTTTTAATTTATTTAATTTCTTCTCTGGTATGCTACACCATGATTATCTTGTTCTATACACAACACCGTATTAGCTTGTAGTATAAGCAACACTATTCTTGGATCGTGTTAAACACAATTTCAAGTTTGTTTGATAGTAGTTATTCTATGCAACATTGATTGTATATATATATATATATATATATTAAATTTATAAATGAAATATGGTTGGATTCTGTTATACTCAACAACAAAGGAGTCATGCAATACACGCAACCCTGACATGGATTTCATTAAACGCAATCGCGACCTTCCTCGATAGTGTGTGTTGTACGCAATACTAGGTTTCACTAATGGTATATGGTAATAATATTATCACGAACTAGACGTTATGAATAGTATTAACTATATTTTTAATTTTATAACATTTTTATTAATCTTACACATTTTCGAGAACATGGTATGAGAATAAAATAAATTATTCGGGTAAAATAAGTATTTTTGAAAAAATGCAGTGTTGCCTCCTTTTGATGGCGCACCCACATTAAATCTAGTTTTTGACATGTTTTTAAGTTCAATTTTACAAAATAAAATTATTATTTTCAATCAGGACATAAAATTTTACCTTGGATACATTTTTCATATTATTCTGATAACATTCATATTTTAATGAATAGTAAAAACACGATATATTTTAATTAAATACAACTTTTTTCATCGTAATAATTTATGGGGATAAATTATAATATTTAATAGTTTTAAAGTATAAATAGAATATATTTTTACAATTTAATATAATGTATGTCATTAGCAATTATTTTACATTGAATTCGTAGGATAAATCAATTCAATCTTTTGCAATATTTTAAACAAAAACCCGTTTTCTTTCGACAACGGGATTAATTTTAATTTAATTTATTCAAATTCTGTGTATTGAATTTTGAAAAATGGATTCCATATTTGGAATCAGTGGGTTCAAATTATGTTAATAGGCTACTTTTTATTTTTGGGCATTATGAATAGTAACTATGCTAAATTTTATTTACCATGGTCAAAGGTAAATTGGTTAATTAAGGGTAAATATAATATTATAAAATTACCCTAACACGTGTCTTAATATAATTGGATGCTTATATTTTATCAGAATGCGTATTTGGGTCGAAATGGAATCCATTAGAACCCACTTGGAGGTGATTAAGACCTTTAGTTTATTTTATTTAAAGGAAAGTGAAATATGTCTCACTCAACTTTAATAATTAATGTATTTTTTATATAAGTTTATAAAGAATATAAATTTGGTTATAAATACTCGTTTGAAAGATAAAATTATTTTATTTGTCATGGTTATTTATTTATAATTTTTAAGAGATATTTAATTACCTTAATAGCTTATACAATAATGATGCAGAAATTATTTATTTAGTGAAAAAAAATAAGTAATATAGTTTTTATTGAAATAATAATACCCATTAAAAGGATCACAAACTTGACCAAAACTTATTGGTAGTGTATATATACACCATAAGCATCCAATTAAAGAATATATGACCGTTTGGAGTCCTATAAAAGTGATTATGACACTTATATTATTTTATTTTAAATGATGTAAAAGTTATCACCTTCATAATTTAATAAATATAACATTTAAAAATTTGGGTGTTTTAGAAGATTAATCCAACTAAATGTATTATTATCAAATATATAAGATTTATCTTCATACTAGTATTTTTTTTATTTTTTATGAAATAAATAAGTATATTTAATAATTATACAAAAATGTTGTAGTAATTATTTTATTGAGAGAAATATCAGATAAATGGTTTTAAAAATAGTAAAATAAATATTATATGAACTATTTAATGTGCTCCACTAATTTTATAGATTATTATTACATGTTAGGAACCTAAAAAATGTTTTATTTCGAATATATCCTCTATGTGGGTTTTATTTAAATTCCAATAAATGAATAGTTTCAAAATTGACACTATTGTTATTTTATAAATATTTCATATTATTAAAGTGTTTAAAAATCACAAAAATGTTTAAAATTTATTAATTGAAATTTATATAGTCTAAAATGTCATAAATTATCCAATTATAGAAAATTCACAACACATAAGTGATTGTTTATAACCATTTAAAATTTAGAAATTTATTACCACAAAAAAATTAAATAGATTAAATAAGGATAAATAAAAATGATAAGGTTTAATATAAAATAAAAACATGTCTAAATTTGATTGGTTGATGAGATTAAAACCCTATCTCATATCATCCTAGAATTTAGTCATTTTTGGAGGTTTTTATGTGGGGTTTGAATTTATATTAATCTAATATTTTTAACGATTCCAAAGGTGCCCCTCTCCTCCCTTATAAAAGGGCACCTCCTCCCTCTCCTATTTACACAACCTTGAGCCGTCAAGCTTGGCCAAACCCTGCCAATTTCACTTCTCCACTTACCTAGAAACATAATATTGTTCCCGGTCTTCTTCAAGGACCAATTTTAGTTCCCTAAGATGAGGTTTCAAAGAGGCGTGTCGAAGAAGAGGTAATATCCGTTACCGATTCATTCAAATTTATTTCTTCTTATACTTACTCTTCTTTAGATGTTTCATTATAATGTAATAAAATCAGTATTACTTATATACTTATATGTTATTATAAATTTTAAACAACCATATTTCACCTTCTATCCATCCTACGAAAAACAAAATCATTGTGCGTGCATACGTATGGAATACCATCTCCACGCCGTGGTGTAATCTGTTTTTCCACCACCACCTTACTTCGATGGGTATAATGGTGTAAAGAATAACTATATATGGTTATTATAACATAATTATGATTCTAATATATTATATCATCCTCTCCAATTCAATTCAATAAATATGGCAATGATATCCTCGCTCCTGCGTACGTATGGATTACCGTCTGCATGACGCGATGAGATGCATTTTCCATGTTAACAATTCAAGAATGATTATAAAGTATATATAATAAGTAATCATGAAATATATTACATAATAATCCTACTGGATTTTTGAATATATATATATGTATGTTATCTACTTAATTCCATTCAATTCGATAAGGAATCGAAAACAACGTTCATGTGTACATACGGCCTACCATCTCCATGAAAGATGTATTTCTTTCCCTTTATCGATCTATTATATATATGTATATTCTGAGTATATATTTTATATAAATAATGTTTTATATTCTGGAATTAAGTAATCATGATCTGAGTAATAATATTAATAATTACAAGTCAAAACACGGATGATAAATGAAACGGTTTTACCCAAAACGTTGCTTTATCATGGAATTTACAAAAGAACGGGTAATATAAAGTCATAAGTGAACCATATATGATATCATAACAATGAATATGATTCAGTAATAAGTCAATGACATTATTCAAATCATTATACAGGAGGTTCGGATACATATGAAGCATATCAGACATAAGGTAAGGGATAATTTTTCAATCTCATTTTTATCCGAGATTTCTTATACGTAAGTATTTACTGGGGTTATATTTTTCATCCATTTCAATAAAAATGTTTTTCATAAAGTGTTTAATATTCTTCCATGTATGTTTAAAGTCATTTTTACCCCTCTTTGACTTTTAAAGTTTGTTATGGAATGAATCTTTCTTTTGTTTACCGTACGCTGAACTTTTTGAATTTTCCAGCAAAAGCACGAGGAGAATTTTTTTTTAACTTATACGGAATGAATGGATTTTTACGGTTTTCATAACGCCTTATTTTCATGAATCTTACTCTAAATGATTTCATGACTATTTTCAACAAAATACTTTTCTTTTAAAATTTCATGGAATTTTGTGAAAAGAAAATGATTTTGAATAAGAAAAGATATTTTCCTCAAGAATTTATTTCAAGTGTTTTATCAAAACCATTTTCCATCTAAGATGACATTATTTCATATGTGTATGTTTCAATTATAATGTATCTGTTATTTAAATGGTTTGATTCTTCTTATGATGAAATGATATCTATTTGTTTTATATGGATTACGTTATGATGGAATGATGTTTATGAAACCCATTTTATTATTTGGGTTATGATGCATGATTTATGATTGTGTTGTGGCACACGTAAGAATGATTTCATTATGAGATTGGTGGGATCTATATCTCCCTCAAATGCATTGGGTAAAGATTTATATCTCATGAGATAGACATGGATTGAACGGAAAGTTAATCTGGTTCAGTTATATAGGACTGGAACGAGGAGTGAACTCGATTCAGAAAGGGAATTTGTCCACTAAGATGGTCTTGGAAGTAATACCTTGGCTACTATGGAAATCCTATCATGTGCTTAATGTTCTGCCACAATTACAAGTTTTATTCCCATGCTATTTTATCATGATTAATATTCTTTTATGATCTATGCCTTATGTACTGCAATGTTTTATGTCATTGCTCAATATTTTGATGTTTAGATTTTATGCTCAAGTTTTTACATCAAAATGTTTATGTTTTGTGTTCTATATGTTTATCCTTACTAAGAATTTGAGCTCAACCTTTATATGTTTTCTTTTCCCCAGGATATAAACAATGGTTTTAGGTAAGAAAAAAATGGGAAGATCATTATGGGAGATGTTTAAGATCTTTCACCACTATTAGAAGATTATGTTCCGAGTTTCCAAATACACTAAACTTTTACAGTTCTTGGGTTTTGGTTTTTCTTATGTATTAAGTATTCCCCAAAAGTAATGTAATGTCAATGTACGTCAATATTTGGGTCTTTACAATCTTATTCATATTGAAAAAATAATTTCTTTAAACATTAAATTTGATAAAAAGTTACATTAACCTATATTTATTTACCAATTTCCAAAATCTAAACTTTAAATATCACAAATAATCACACAATCCCAAGAACATAATGTTTAGTTTCATTATGTAACGACCACATATAAAACTTATCTATGATACTTGTGATCATTTCTCCACAATTAAACCATGCAAGAATCCCTTATAGACTTCTCGTAGGTTTTACCCATCTTCATAACCTTAGGAATGGGACCATAAAATGGGGTGATCTCAAATGATCGGTAATAGAAAAAATCATCAATATGTCATCAATTGTGAGATCAAAAGTATATTAGAAAATAATGATCAGGGGATAAATATCCTATTAAAAGATCCTTGAACAATTAGTGTTCTCCAGAAGTCATTATAGAATGAAATTTAATCTAAAATTAACAAACATGTACCATGTCATAATATTTTGAGTTAATAAACATGAACCATGAAACATAATCACAGTCATATGACATTGAAATATGGAACAAGTACATTAATCCTTAACATTGTAAACAAAGAAAAATGTGATTTTTTCAATATAAAATCATGTGAACAAAGCTATACGTGATGATGACCATAAAATACCCTATGATAAAAATCCATATATTGTCATTTCCACTCACATTCACATGAACAAAAATGTACATGACTATATGTATACACTATCATGTGAAGAATTCCATATGAGATCATGTCCCTGCACAATCATGTGAAAAAAGATATATGTAATCATGTCCATTCAAAATCATGAGAAAAAAATCTATACATGATAATGTACAACCATTACATTATTATATAATGAGATATAAAAACATAACCAATGAATCAAAGGGAAATATAGGACCTCACCTTTTGGTATCCTACATTTTTGTTCCAATTAAAAAAATATAAGAAAATAACTAAATTGACGTGGTTTTTTTAAATATGGTGGCAGTTTAAACCACCGCTATATGGTTCTGCGATGGTTTCATTAAACTGCAGCTAAAACTGGTGTCAGAATCCAATAGGCGGTGGTTTTTTCTATTTAGTTTCAGTTTCTATTAAGTGTTGTAGACATTATATTTAGCAATAGTTTTATTGGTTTTGGTGGTAGTATTTAGTGGGAAAATATGGTGACACATTAGCAGCAGTTAAAAGCGCCCCTAAATACATTCTTTTTTGTAGTGAAGCCGCCAATAAGACAAATAAAACTGCCACTAAACAAGAGTGCTCCATTTATTAGTGGAAGTTTAAACTTCCGCCAATTTTAAACTACCAAAATTTAGCGATGGTTTAAATAGTCTCTAAAAACCATACCGTATTTAGAGGTGGTTTAAACAGCTGCAATATGTTTATTTGAAAATAAAAACCGGCTATAGATTCTGCAGCCCCATTACCCTAAAAAAACACATATGCAGAGAACATATAACCTAAGGTGTGCACACATCAAATATAATCATAACTAAATATGTAAATGGAAACTATATTTCACATTTTAAAACCACACCACACCTCTAAAATAATTAAAACATGCACAAAAGTAAAGTCGCTATTAAAACCATATTTGGATTAAAATGTAAGGTCATGAAAATGTTAGGTGAATAATCGTTGTCACACATGAGACATGAACAAACTCTCTCTTTCCGTATTTTTTCTGAAACATAAAAACACCACAAATCACTATATAATGATGAACACTTCTTGTCACCCTCTCCATCTCCATCTCTAAATCCTGTTACTAGGACCTATAAGATAATTATATTGAAAATTAAATAATGTTGTATAATTATATTTAAAAATAAAACCAATTAATGTTTGTGTATTATATGATTTTTAAATTTTTTGATTTACCTACTCATCACCGGTAAGGACCCCATAGAAATCCAATGGGACATCTACATTTAGTTCAGCCAAATTCCATACATCTGAAATTTATGTATTTTTCTCTATAGTGGAATTGAATACATATTTTATGAAAATGAATTATTAGTATAAAAACATAGAAATAAATTTATTCATATTAAGATTTGTACCTATAACATTCACTATCCAATATCCCCTTAGAGAACTAGGAGTGAAACCCTTCTCCCTCACTGCTGAGGCTGCTGAATGGGAAGGTGCCGACTGAGCTACTGATGGGACACTGATGGAGGGTGTGAGACATGGTGAAGTGGGGATGTGGATGGTGTCTCAGATGTTTTAGAGAGGGAGACATATGGATCATCATATATTGGTGTGGTCGATGGAACATTGACTGAGAGTCAACTAGCAGTATAATGCTTCCACCTTGGTATTCTTGTAATTTAATAAAATAAAATTATGTTCAGAACTTATATTTCAAAAAAATCATGCAAAGAAACATAGAAATGATAACTGATTCACAATACTAACAAAAAAATGTACATAACAACGATTACGAATGACTACATAAATGAAATAAGTGATCTGTAAATGAATGGATAACTACACATACAATCATTTTCTCCTTCAATCATGTTAGTTTCATGCTCCATCATTACTTCATCTGCTTCATCCACCCTTTCACGACTAATATGTTCAATATCGTGTTAGATAAATATGTGTGATTCTTTTTTTTATGGGATTCAATGTTAGAGGTCAAATATTCCACTTCATCACCCATATAATATAAGTCTCTTTGTTCTACGCGAGCCACTACACTCCACCCTTAATCCATGACATCTTTAACATAATATACTCTTTTCACTTGCGATGATAAGATATAAATATGATGTATTTCATAGTCACCAACATCCATGGATTGAGAGAAGTTCACATATGTAAATTTTAAGTAATCTCTTTTAACACCCCTGATAATATCTGCCCAATTAAATTTAAATAAAACAATTTAAAAATGCATGTGTTAGTTTAATTTGATAATATAAGTCAAATTTCTATAGTATCCCACTTTAGTAAACATAAATATTCCACTATTCTTTGTTTTCAAACCCTCTTCCAAATAAACTTTACGTAATCTAAATCCATTCATGTTGTAAGCATTGAACTTTCTAGATTATTTTAGAGGACCTCGAGTATGAAACATAAAATATTATGAAAAATTTTATCGATTATCAGTATTCATGTTCTAATAAAAGTAATATACATTATTATATTTATAAAATATATGTATCAACCTAATATACATATTTATTTCAATATTTATAAACTTACACATCATGAAAACCATTATACAAGCTCTTTATTAACACAGTTTGTTATATCTTTCTCATTTCATGTTCATCCTCTCCTTCATCGCTTTATTTGTATCCTCAACTCTTTAGTAAATAGAACTAATATTTCACTATTCATAATTACATATTTATGTTCAGGTAATAATTACATTTTAGTTATTGTAACATTCGACCTCATCCCAACTAATCGGCTAATAGTAGGAATGATTTTTTATTTTCCATGAATTTAAGATCAAGTTGATGTGTCATCAATACGTACAAACTATATTAAACCTTGTGTCAATATCATCTACGTATCAATAACATATGTTAATACACACCTCTTCCAAATAGCCTTTAGAAATAGAGCCTTCGGGTTGAGATTTATTTTTCACGTATGATTTCAAATGCCCAAGATATCAATGAAATAAAATAAAAAAACATAAGTATATTTTTAATGAAGTTTAAATACTTGTTTATTGAAATGAAAAACATATAAATAAAGTACCTCTCAATTGGATACATCCATCGATAATGTACAAGGCCTCCTAATTTAGCTTCCCCAACCAAATGCACAGTTAAATGCATCATGATAATAAAAAACAATAGAGGAAAGATCATCTCCATTTCACGAAGTGTCAATTCAAATGTCCTATGAAGGTTGTCAATTTGAAATGGTTGTAGATTTTTCTATCATAGCTATCTGAAAAATGTACAGAATTGGAATACAAAAGCAGTAACCTTTTTAGGTAATAATGAATTCAATTCCAATGGCCATAAGTGATGTAGCAAAATATGTAAATCGTGGCTTTTCAATCCATGTAACCTATGAAACATTAAGTCAACAGACCTTAAGATGTTACTCGAATACCCATCATATACCTTCACATGTTTAAAAACTCAAAGGAATGTATTTTTATCCATATTTTCCATTTCAAAAATATTCGAATCAAACTTTCTATTCTCTTTTGGCTGGAGATCAGACTTTATGTTCATTACTTGTTAGTTTTTCGGAGCATTAAGATGATCCTTCGACATTCCATGCTAATTATGAAATGTGAAGATCATATTTCCACAAAAATTATAATCAATAAGAATCACATCAAGATTATGTCGCAAAAAAATAAATTTCCAATACAAAAGTTTGAAGAATATTCTTTTTTTCTTCCATTGTTGTGTTCTGATTTCACTGGATGATGAACTTTGAACTCATTTCCCACTATCACTAAAATGATGCACCTTACCAAATTCTATATCAACATTTCCAAGTTTTTCCAATATTTCTAAACTTTTTAACAACTTTGGAGTTGGTTTTCGATCAATGAAGCCATTAAATTTTGACTTTTTCATCCAAAATCTATGAGATGCATCTAGAACTATTTAATGACACGAGAAGAACCATTTTCTACTATGAGGTAGTCGTTCGGGCTCAAAATAAATGTTACAAGTTGGACCATCCAAATACATGTATGTTTTCTAAACTACTAAATTCCCATGTTATGGAAAGTCACTAATGGTCCATATTTGAGCAACTTGCATTTTTTGATCATTGTTCTAGAAGATTCATTATATATCTCAACACCATTTCTCCATAAATTCTGTATGTATTCAATTAAAGGTTGAAAGTATACATAAATATCATTTCTAGGAATTGTTTTCTTGGAGTAATCATCGAAATTATTAATGAATTTTGTTACATACACATCCATGGAGGTAGATTATAAGGGATCAAAACAACTGGGCAAATGCTGTAACTGGTACTCAAAATCCCAAATGGGTTGAATCCATCAGTAGCCAATCCCAATCAAAAATTTCTATGATCAGATGAGAAATATGGATATAATGAATTAAATTTCATCTTGGATTGTGAATCTCTTGGATATCACATTAACCCATCATTGTTATTATCTACATAATGTTGCTTCATGTGTTTGGCAGTTTTCAATGACATGAATAATATTTGCAATCAAGGCTTTAATGGAATGTAATGCAAAAAACAGTACTGGACTATTTCTTTTCTTCATCTTCTTCATAGAAGTATGTTGATTCAGGCTTCCAACATCACCCATTGACTTTTATCTAGAAGAAGAATGTTTTTTGCGATCTTGTCTGCTTGGGATACACATGTATTTTTGTATAATTCATACCATGATTATTAATAGCATTCTTCATATCATAAAAAGAATCTGAGATCTTTGGTTTAGAAAATTCATCACACAAAAATTATAATATCATGGACATTGCCTTATTTTTAATTCCACATAGGCATTTGATATGTTACTACTTAAACAGAAAAGAATGTTTTTGAATGTATCAAACATCCACTATACAACTCTTAGTTTCCATCTTCAACTAAACCATAAAACGCATCTGTCTACTTAGTGAAGTTTTCTCTTACATTAGTCTCCACATAATATTGAGGAGGATCCAATGATATGTTACAATCTTTATTTTGTTGTCCTAAAGTCTTAAAAACATCACTTGTTACATTGGTATTTGTAGTACCCTAAACTAGTTGTTCTGATTTGTTTTCATGTTGATATTGGTGTCTTACAATACCAATTGCATCATTTAGAAGGTTTTTCATTTCATTGTCCATTATTAATGAATTTGGGAGCTCATTATGTGGATTAAAATTAGTTCTCAACCTTTCTATAACATTCAATTCCTCATGCCAAATCCAACACAAATATTGAGTAGGGAATTGATTCAATATCAAGTGTTCATAAACTTTATCTCTCTTCAACCATTTTTTAAATTTAAATTTAGTACATGAAAATATTATTCTCCCATCAACAGATCAATTCCTCCAAACCCTTAGCATTAGGAGGTTTTTTAGTTAGTAATGTGATCTAGATTTTATCCATATATATCATAATGTGCCAACAAATTTTTTTAAAAAAATAAAACACATAAATATTACTAAATAGTAAAAGGCATTCAAATATACTAGTTGAAAAAAATATGAATATGTTAAATAATATTTTCCTAAATAAATACATATGGAAAATAATGAAGCATTTTAAAAAGGATAATTGGAGTACATAATGTGTAATTGTGAGGTAAATGATGTGTAAAAGGGTTCCATTTTTCATTTACAAACCATTAAGAACCCCAATAGGAAAAATACATGTTGAAATATATTTTTAAGAAAAATATTCTTTTAAAAAAATCTTTAAAAAAATATCACAATCCAATGTCAATAATTGACTAGAGGACCGGCATGATGACAACATTGAAAATTAGGTTTTGAATGATCATGACTTCATGGGACATGCTAATGAGGTGTTCAACTGAGAAATGAACTGATAAAAAGATGATGACACGAGTTCATGAAATCAAAGTGATTCCAATAATCTAGAAACTATAATGAGGTACCAGGTACCAACAACATACTATTCCTTAAATAAAGTGAAATAAAGTTTTTTAACTACATCCATTACTCAATCACTACATAAGGAAATTTAAACTATTTCACAAAGATATATTCAACCAATACAAAACGAAACTATCATTACTTAGGAGGATCAATGTTGGATGACTAATTAGATATATTCTTATTGAGTATAATTTTTAGGTAAAACCAATTTCTCTCCTCAATTATACATTTAAATATACAAAGCCACATAACCCATAAGAGTCTAGATTAATCATCCAACAACCTATTATTTTTAGAAAATGATTTATAGAAACTGAATAACATAAGAATACTAATAATATATAGCTAAAAAATATTATAATTTACTATGACACAAAAAAAATTCATCAATGTCATCCAAACTTGCTTTTATATATTCTTAGAGTCTATATAGAGTACTTTTCTACCATTATAGACCTTTCTATCAAGGATTTATGTCAAAACCCATCATCTATTGGAAGATGTGTAAATATATATATACATATCATTATGTGTGTGTGTTTCTATAATCATTCAAGCTAAGAGAGTTCATCTTACCATGTGATGGAATTTCGTGAATATCATTTTTATGGAGTTGGCTTCATCTTCTCATAGGAAGGAAATATGTATTTATCATCCTAACATAGGAGGCCTCATAATCGCATATGAGATAAAATATTTATGTATAAAAAATATATATCAATAATCATATACATATATGAAATCCTTATTCTATAGAAGGTCATGACTTTTCATATGGAGGAACATGATATACATATAGATTTACCTCTATGTGTATCTAGTAGACAAGTTTAAAGCTAAAACCTATAAGATAGTTCCAAAATGTGTCATATGATATACATAACAAAAACAAGGTTATACATGGGAAATTTAGAATAATGAAACCTAAGGTAATAACACAGAAATCAATTAATGATAAAGAAACATAATGTTTTCCATATTTACACACTAAACATTCTCTACATCATAACCATACACATGATTCATATAAAAACCATAAACATTCCCTATATTAAATTATTTGAAAGGTTTAATATCAAAACAATATATTATTATAATTTATTCATATCAAAAAAATAAACATGCTCTGGAGGAAAACAAAAGGCAAGTTCTCACTCTACACTGTTGTAATAATACAATAGCATCATAGAAACTGATATTTTTTATAATAATTTTAAATACTTTAATATTTTCATAAATAAAATATAGAAATTCAGTATTCATGCTTAAAAATATCATTCCAAATAATATACAGGTTATAGAAAAGTTAATTCTTAAGAAAAAACCAAAATATTCAAGATATGGAAATAGTCTTAGTATATGTAATAGTTTCAAAGACCATATGGAAATGTTGAACACAGAACTTGGTAGAGCTCAGTAGTAATATTACTCAAAATAATGTGGTAAATACATAGGCCAATAATCTAAAGTACATGTATCTAAAGGATCACTTAACACCACTAGGTTGATAGAAGGTCTATTAGGGAATTTAAAACCATCACTTGATTTAGTTTATTTCTCTATTTTCAAGGAGAAATGAACTTCATATTGAGTACACATGTAATAATTTTATTAAAAAATAAATAAGCATGTCTAAAGATGATGGTTTGGAAACCCAAATCCTAAACAATCATTTTATTTCCACTCTTATGACACATATGTATAGAAACTTCATTCCAACAAATAAGTTAAAATTGAAAGTGTTGTGTGCCTTCCGAAATATGAATTGATAAAACATTTTTAATGGATAAATAATTTTAAATAATAAATTTATCTAATATAAAAACTCATTAAACAATTGTTTTTATATAAAACACCTCTTATGTTGACTCCTAAAAATACTATTTTTTACCATAGATTTATATTAAAACCAAATCATCAAAACTTTCAAGTAAAATCAATTACTCTTACTTAAAGGACCCAACCACCGCATTGCCTCTACACCACTCATTTAACTAATGGTGAAATGTATGAAACATGGTTTAAATAGTGTCACATAGAAAAAACACATCATGGACAACCAAATTCAGATTTCAAAATAATCCTAAAATATTAATTTAAATATTACAATTAAAACACCTTAAAAATTAGTGATTGAATGTTCTATAAAATAATAGGTGGGAGTAACCAATATTTATTAATATAATGTGGTAATTCATTGAAAAAATTATCATTTTTTTAAATTTATTAATTTATATTTCCAGAATAGAAAATAACTTTTAAAAAAATTAAATAAAAACTGGTAGGCATGTCAAAGGCGTTGTTAGAGAATAACTCATAGGGTTGAGACAATATACCAATATCAATGTTGATATTTACCAATTCTTATCAGCCTAAAATAAGTACCTAATAATAGAAATAAATATTTAATTACAAATAATACCCAATTAAAAAATCACCGTAAACCATGAACAACAAAAAACCATAATCATTATATATGTAGAACACTAAAAAATTCTCTAAAAAGATATGAACTCAGGGCCTAAAAAATCCAGTCTAATAATTCCTTTATTTTCTTCCCTTTTCAATAATTCCCAAAAAGAAAATATATCACAATCATCTTCCAAAGAAACAGTAGTGAGAATGACTACCCTCTACTATGGGCCAGAATAAGAAAAAAGACTTCATAATTAGGTGGTCCCTCAACATTCACCACTAGGTTGGGATGGATAGTGAGGGTCGGAAAGGATTAGGGGTTGGGATGAGGGTACGGACCAATGTTGAGGGGCAGGGAGGTGTGACGAGGGGTGGAAAGGGTAGGGATTTGGGTGGTCAGGGGTTTGTAAGAGTCAGGTGGTGGGGTTCAGGGGATAAGTGTCAGATTTGTGAAAAATATATAAAAGTTTTAGCAGCAAATTTTAATAAATCGTTGCTAAATTATTTTCAAAAAATGAGAATTGGTTTATTAAACCACCGTTAAACACTGATTTTGGTAAAGTGAAAATTATCATTACACCAATCATATAGAACACACGTAAAAATAAATTAAATCTAAATATTTTGGAAGGAAATCTTAATAATGAAGCATTGAAAAGTAAATAAATCTTTCATAACATTGAGGTGAAGGATTTTAAAAAACTATAACATTTAAAAAATAATTTTCTATAATTAATCCTTGAAAATGAAATAATGTTTCAAAATGGTGAAGTGAATTATTTGAAAAAATATGAATTTCTATAAATAAGCTTAAATATTATATCCTTAATATGATATAAAGGTTATAAAAATAAACAACGAGTTAAAGTTAAATAATTTTATTTTTATAGGATGAAAATACTTTTTAATGTTTTGAAATATTATATTTTAAAACCCACAACATAAAAATTTGCAGAATTTTATTTTGAAAAGTGGTATTGGAAAATAGTAAGGTCGCATGATTTAACACGTATTTGGATTCTAAAATATGAGCATAAAATTCCTCATTGGGAATAATTAACATGGAAATGTTATAAAACTATCTTTAATTGATATGAGGTTTTTTATAAAATATTTTCATTTTTATGGGAATGAAATCCATCAGGAAATCATCTTTGAGTCAGAAAATATGATTAACTAGTGTGAAAAAAATATATCTCCTGAAAAATGAAATAAAATTATTTATCAAACTTAAAATAATGATTCTCAAGGAATAACAATTTAATTCGAAGAAATAAAATTTTTGGTTAACAAAATCTCTTATGAATACCATAATTATTAAAGTAAGACAATTTTAGAAATGGATTATGTGGTAGAAATATAAATACCCATAAAAAGGAAATACTACATGATAAAATAAAATAGAATAATTTTTTAAACTTATATGAAATATTTTCAATAAGAACAATCTTAACTCAATGAATAAGAATTGAGTTACCAAAAACCCTTACCATAATGGGAACATAAGAATCAAAAGAATATAAAAAGGATAAAATGAAATGAACATTTAAAATTCATGAAATGAAATATATTAATATTAATTGAAGGTAGTGGTCAAGTGAAAAAACAATATAAAATAAATTATGGTGAAAAATATCAAAAATGTCTCATGGATTTGAAAATGAGACAGAGAAACACATACCTTAATCCTTGACTCCCACTAAAGTTCTTGATTATCCTGTATACAAAAAATAACTATCTTAATCAAATATTTAAGAACATTATTCATATATATAACCCTTTTATAAACTTTTGGTTTAATTATTCTCTATATTTATATCAGTTACTTATTATCTATTTTTGATATTAGGTGTGACTAATCTAGATCATTTTTTACTAGTTTTGTAATAAAAGTTTCATTCTTCCTTCTTCTCACAAATTTTATCATTAAAAGATAATAAAAGGTTTTCTAATTGATGTTTATTAGTTTTTTATAATGCTATAATTTCATTCTATGAGATTATTAGTCACAATTCTTATAGACTAAAATACAGACAGGCATGTTTCGATGATATCTAATAAACGGATGATATTTTCGTAATTAATGAGTTTATTATTAATGTTACCATTCAAGAACCAAAATAAAATCATTATTTACTTGTTTATATAATATATAATAAGTAATTAAGTTTTTTTAGACATGGATTATATTATTATATATAAATTTTTAAAGTAGGTGGTTACACCAACTCGGACATGAACATACCAAAATTAATAGACAATTCTAATTTTTAAAGTTGGTAATTTTTTCATAATGTCATTATTATAGAAAAAAAATGATATTATTTATATATTTTTAATGAATTCAATCATATTTTAATAAAATTTAATAATTAATAAATAATATACATGAAAAATGATATAAATTACTTTATAGAGGCAGTAGTGTGCACATAAACAGATGACATTTTTGTTTTTCATAATGGAAAATGGTAAAGGTGGTTAACAGTTGTTTAATTAGAATAATAAATTAAAATATCAAAATAGTAATTATGTAATTATATAGGAATAATAAAATTATTTTTGGGAAAATCAGATTGAAAATAAGATAATTTATGGGAAATTAGTACTACTGTTGATGAGTTAAGTTTTCACTTAGAGGACTCGTTTGAAATGGATGGATTGGGATTAATTATTACGACCATAAGATAAATTGTGTGAAATAGAATAATAGGCCTTTAAATACCATATATTTTTATAGGATAATTTTTTTTGTAGTTTTCTTTAATTGGTGCTGAGAGACCACTTTTATAAGTGGTGAGAATTAAAATTATAAATAGTTTTTGACTCATTTTATAGATATCACATGGTTAAATTATCAATAAATCTACAAAATGTAAAACAATAGAAATATGGATGATTTAAGATCTATAATACCTCATTAATTCACTTTTAAACAAGTTTTAATCATGTTTTTATGTTTAAAAGTCTTATAATATTCACCTTTACTTTTTTTGGTTTTTTGTGATAATTAATATTTACCTAAGAAATTTGATTTTAATGATTAATAATAAAAGTGGCCATATTAAATATTTTTATACCTAATGATTAAAAATAGGAAATATATTTTACCTACAAAAATCTCCTCGTATAAGAAAAATCAATTTTAACCTTACTGTAAGTATGGTTTAAAAACATGATTTTAGAAAAAGTTTATTTTAAAGATAAACATTTATGTGGGGGGTATAATTTTAAATATATTTTATTTTAATGAATAAATTGTATTATTAAAAATTAATTAAAATTTAATTGGAATTGAAATCAAGAAAAAACTAATTTTTCAAAAAATATTATTTAATTAAAATAATAGATAAAATAGTTTCTTTTTTGGAAAATATTACTTAAGTATGATATGAAACATTATTTATATTAATATTTGATAGTATTTATAAAAATAAATTTGTACTCCATAAAATATTTTTGATCATGAGAAATGTTTTATAATTTTTTAAGTTAATCTTACTTCTTGATATTGTTTTAAATGTTATGATTATAATAAAAATTTTATTTTTTACATTTACCTAAAAATTATTATTTTATAAAAATTACAAAAATTAACCATAGGATAATATTTATATATGGACTTAATAATGTTGTGAAATTTTTAAAATTAATATTGTAAAATTTATAAATTTAGTTTCAAAATAAAAATTCTATATATAAAGGAAAAAAGTTTGTATTAAAAAATGGAATTTATAATCATTAAGTATTCTTACTATTATTTCATAAAAAAATATCTATTTTAATTAATTTTAATATATTGAATAATATTTTTTATAGTCATATATTATCATGCTAATAATTTTAGAGTTTTCTATTTAATTTATAAACACTTTAAATGTAGCGACCCTGACCCATGTAAATCGTAGCCAGTGACTTATTTATTACATTGGAATAAGAGATGATGAGTCACATCACGGAAGACTATATAGTCTGGTAGACTTGTTGAAGTAAATATTTACATGATTCTCATATTGCATTTGAATATATAAATAACAGAATAATTTTTTTAGAATATCATTATTTCATCTAGGATTTCATTATATATCATTCATAGTACACATCTTAGATTCTTGGGAAAGGAAAAAAATAAGGGTAAGTTAAAGTTCTCAGTAACAGTTACATAAAATGGAATCTATCTTGAATAAATGAATAATTATCAATAAGGCATAATAAATATGGAAATATATATATCTTAACACACATGAAATTTAATCAATAACTTGACTATAAACATTATATAAGTAATACTCAATATATAAATGTAAATAACTTAAAACAAAAGTCATTTAATGAATAAAATTGGAAATTAAGAATAGAAAAGGTAGAATCAATATGGAAAGGTAAATAATTGAGCACACTTTTCATTTAATGAATAATCTAAAAATGAAATGCATCTAGAGATAATATCACATTGAAATTATCAGGGATAGTAATACATATTGAATTTTAAATTAATGAAATGATTAATTATCGCACATCATGATCTCAAACATCATGATACCTCTACTTTCAATACCATTAATAAAACAATTTAAAAATATGTGTGAACCTCATTTAATGATTGCTTACTATTCACCTCATTAGATTACTGATACATTAAAGGGTTATATAATTCATTTCCACATCATTCACTGCATGTCCAATTCATTCGTCATATATTTAATAATCCATTTAATTCATGAATAATGTTACATATCATCAAATATCATTATTGAGTAAAGGATATAGATTTATAAATATTTCTCTGTTTAAAGTAATAACTTTTTATATACATGCCTAAATGTAGAAATGATATATGGTTTAAGAAATATACATATCCCAAAAAAACAATATGGATATTTAGTGGAAATTTAATGTATAATCATTATTGGGAAGTGAATATTATATGGTAAAGTTAATGAGTACACAAATGAATCAAAAAAGTGGATTCCAATGCATTCCTTGGTCCAGATGATTATAAACCATTCATATAATGAATATGGATGGTATCAATACAACATATCCCCATAATAATATATTTAAAATAAAGGGTTATTTTTTTAGTCAAAAGTAAATATCATAATAGTGTCATTAAAAACATTCCTTATGAATATATATCTTTTTACGTTGAAAATATTTTTAAAACTAAAAGTTCAAAAAATATTTCAAAAAAAAATTATTTAGAAATAACCATTTTAACTAATAAAGTATTCATTAGATCATTGTGTGGTCATGATGGTGGGAAATTCCATACATTCTATACATGTGAAGATAAATATTCCTTTCACATTTTTAGTAAAATCCTAATCAGCCCTGTTTGGAAAATGACATGACAATTCATTTAATAACATTTCATAAAAAATTAAAGGTAGGTAAATACTTTTTAATAAATCATTTGGATAATTTTAAAAACATTTTTGTAAGCATTTTTTGAAAACAATTTTTTGGAAGAAAAAATATTTTCGACCAAAGTGATAAATGATGTCAAATTTAATTAAAAGCATTTTATCAAACCTTTTAAGTACGAAATAGTATAAAAATTTGTAATATTAAATGAAAAAATCATGAATAAATAGAGTAGAATATAATTAAATGGGTTTATTATCCAATGATCAAATAATTTCCTTCTTTGTAAATTCAAGCATCAACTGTCCAGATTAAAATGAGATTATAAAATAAAACCTTCAAAGGATCATAACGTTAAAGTGAGAGTTATCAAATGAATTAATTATGTGTATCAAATGTAAATACACATAAAACAACTGTATATAAAACATAATATAGTCAAAATTCAATTCACACATAATTATATAATATTAAATACAATTAATAAGTAATATAACCCAATGAAAATAAATTGTGTTATAGAATTAATTACCACTTGGTAATTTTCAAGTCCAACACCCTCGGGTGAAATAAAAAAAACTGAAAAATATAACACCATGAATTATTATGTAATCATGATATTACATGTCAAAGGGTAAACACCATATTAATAAATTAAGCGTGTAATAATACAATACTTATCAATGAATGGAAATTGGGATGAAATCCCTTACCACTATGAAACTTTTATGTACAGCCATGTTGGATGAGATAATTCATGTGGAAAATTAAAATACCATAAATAATAAATGATTTGTTCTGTCACATGTAAAATGTGTAGTATATAAACCATTCAAAATAATTTAGGTGCATAATAATAAAATATTCCCCAATAAAGGAAAATTTAAATGCAGTCCTTTGTCTCTTGCTTCCTTTTGATTAAACAAGATTTAACATCCCGTGTAATGTTTTTAAATATGTTATTAATTTATACCATAACTATATTTATATTTATAATATTGTATATTAAACTCTTATAACATTTTACCACCTGTTTTTCAATAATATTTAATTATTTTCATTATTTTTTTTGTTCATTGCCTTGTTTTATCATGCATTTTTTAATGATAAATATATGGTTCTTCAGAATTTTATATAGTTAAATAATATATATAATTATATTAATTTTATAGATATCATTTTTTCAATAGATAAAATTATATAATCATTTTTGAAATTTTCACATGGAGAATAGATCACATTGCTTCATGGAGATGGTAGGCCATGTGTACTAATGAGCAATGTTATTTTTTCCATAATGGTTGATATTTTAATGAATTAGTTGATATATTAATTTTAAATAATAAATATCATGTCATATATATCACATATTTTCATTATATTAATCCTTATTACATTTCATTTGAACTGTACGTAAAAAATGGATCGCATCGCATCATGAGGCGGTAGTCCACCGTTCACATGATCAACATTATCTTATTTTAAACATAACAAAACAAAAGAAATTTTATGTGAAATTAAAGTTAAACAAGTATAAAATATAATAAATATCATTATATTTTTTTTTAATTTTTCATTTTATCCATCCATGAAATGTGGTGATGGAAAATTAATTGCATCAATTTGCAAGGCGGTAGTCCACTGTACACATGATCTAGGGTTTTATTTCCCATTTAATGGAAGAGGAGATAGATGTAGGTCATTAACATAACATAATAATATATAATTATATTTATTATACTAATTTTATTATATTATAATGTTTTTATAATTTTATAAGGAGGTGTAAGAAGACAAGTAACAAAAATGGTCATTCGAGAACATTACATCTTCTCTGAAAAACATCTTTAGGTTTGCACCATGATTTATCATAGGTTGGATTAATGAGCACCCAGGTGATATATAATGTTTCTAGGTTACTAAATATGTTAATTGTGTAGGTATTGGTTGAAAAAAATGGATTTTGTAGTTTGAAGAGGGGTGGAGAGGGGTTGCCTTTTATAGGTGGGGAGAAGAATCAAATGGTATTTTTTGGAAAGACTCAATTAAATACACATTTTAATAATTACAAATTCCTCTAAATTAGGTCATTACAAATCCAAATTGGTAAAAATTCTAAATATGTCCATAAAATTGGTTTTTTAATAGTTTTAAGGTTGTTTTAACACATATCATATTAGTTAAACACCCAGGTAAATCAGTTTTTACCTTACACACGATTATTAGTTTTTCTAAGTTTAATATTCATAGATGTAAAAAATTTAGTTGAAATTACTTGATAATATAATTTATGATTATTATTATTATAGGATACATTTTTGTAAATTCAATTAAAATAAGTGGAAGAATCCAATTTAAAATTATACCTGCAGACATGATGAAAAGGAAGGTTTCCAAAGAGAGAATTCGCATAAGTATATACGATTTTAATATGAAAATTCCCTATTAAATTGGTTCCTATGAACTAAATTAGTTAAATTTTATAATTATCTAGATTCCAATTATAGGTATTAATTTCTAGATTCTACATTCAATTTTTTGATACTTAATATAATATTTTGAATTCTGGTTTTTTATTTTTTTTTTAATTTTATCATATTTGTACATGGTGTCCAACATTTCATGTAGTAAATTTATAAATGTTTTGGTCTTTATGATATTGGAATATTTATCCCTTGATTTTTCAAGAAATTATGTTTTATCTTCTATTGAATCTAAATTCCATTTATAATGGAGGTTCTAGAACATGTTTATCTTTGACTGAATCTGGATCCCAATTATATTCATACAATTTGATAATTTCCCCCAAGACCATATTTTTAACTATATCTTTAGTGCCTAAGGTTTTCAATTGCAATAAATGGTTCTCCAACTATTTAATTAGGTTTCATTCTCAATTGAAAAGTAGTATCATTGTAAATTGAAAGCTACTTTACTCGATTATAGAATTTCATGCAATGTATAAAGATTATAAAATTTGGAGTTATGTGTCACTCTTAATTGAAATTAGTTTCATTCTCAATGGGTTGTTGTTATAGGTTATGGGTCAATCTTAATTGAAATTCGTGATTGTGATTCATTCAAGTTTGGCCTAGTGGACCTAATATCAGATATGGAAAGAGTCCCGCAGCAGAAGGGTGTTCAAGAACCCGAGCATGTATCCATAACACCCACTTTATTTTTTTTCTATATTGTTTTCAGAAAAGGACATAGAATATATGTATATAGAACCATTGAAACTTGGGCAAGAGGACCCCCTGGAAAATATTCTCAAGATCAAGATCACACTTTCCTTTAAAAATGTCAAGAACCTCAAAAAAGGACTTCTCTTGATTCCATATAATGATTTATTATTTTATTTTATATATTGATTATTAATTATATTTTGATAAAATATGGAATATTTTATTTTTGTTCTATTTTATTATCTTTAGCATAGTTTGGGATGGATCTTTTTTCAATTAATGAGATATTTCTTCACTTAAAAAACTAGTTCTCATGAGTTTGTATTTTATATTAACTCAACATGATTTGTTTTTTCATGGTATGCTAGATCTATACATGTACTGTGTTTAGGTGGAAAATCATTAATGACTTTAAATTATATTTGAAATTAATGTTGTTTAAATTCAAGTTCCAAAAATGAAGACTATCTTAAATATTGCGAGCAAAGTTATATTATTTAAATGAACAAATGGATTAAGTAATATGTAAAACCATTCTAGTCCCTAGTCTCAATGATTTATTATTTATGTTATTTTATAAGTTACATTTTATACCCTGTTTTTATGTTGTTTTTAGTGTGTGTTGATTTGGTTCATGGTGTCAAGGCTAAGTAGTTGAAAGTTAAGGGACCTATTAGAATCACTAAAAAGGCCCTTCACATAACTACTAGGAAGTACCCTTATGGAGAAGGTAGTTTATAATATATGCCTTGATCACTTCCTAGTTTGACCTAAAATTCCTTCAAAGTTACTACATTGTCTCAAAATATACATTCAACATTGTGTTTTTGAATTTGATTTCAATGAATTATTTTAATACCATATTTTTTAATTTAAGTGATGGTACAAGTAGGTTATGTCTACCTAGCAATACAATAGTAGAGTTTTTTTGGGATTAAACATGTTATATGTGGGTTTATATGCATATTTCAACCTAACTCGTATTGGAACCAATTTGATAGCATGGTATTATCTACTATGATTCTTTGATGTTGTATTAAAACATAAAAGGACCAACACATGGGATCGGTTTGAAATGAGTGTGCACAAGTGGGTGATAGATCTGTACAACTTGATAGATGTGGTGAAGAAGATCACATCCATCATAATCAATCCTAGGGTAGAGGTTGAGGTCACCATTGCTAATACTTCTTGAATTACTTCACCCTATGAAACTCTAAAGGTGGGAAGATGTGAATTATATCATTTTCGTTTGTAGAAACCCATTTTATTTTTTGGTCTTTGAATTCTTTCTCTGTTAATATTTTATTTTGGAAAACATTTTTTAGGGGTTTCAGTTGGTTTAAAAAAATATATATTTGGATCAGAGTTTTCAAAACATTGATGAAATATCAATAGGGATAATGAAAAATGATTAATATGAAAGTCATTTTTTATGACTCTATTCATATTATGGTATCAATTCATACAGATATTTTCCACTGATTTGAGTTAGAGTTGGCCCACTGGTCCTTGGGCATGGATGGGTTTCTAGTGCTCGTTGGTCCCTAGTGTGGCATAGATATGCTTGAGCTGGCTTGTTGGTTTTGATACATGGATGGGTTTCTGGTGATCATTGTTCCCTGATGTGGAATGGATGGGTGATGTTGGCATGGGGGGATAGATTTTTTAATGGGTGTAATGGATCCTATTTGGGGGATGGATTTTGTATTGATTCATTTTGTATTAAATTTCATTATTAATATAATGAATTTGTTTTCTAATTTTGAACAATTGTCAAAATTTTATTCTCATTAATAATTAAAACAAATGTATTATATGTGATAAATTAATAAATATAATATGAAATTAAACTTGAAATAATATTTATAATTTTTATTCTAATGCAATTTATAAACAAATATTATTTGTTGGTAAAATTATTACTAATAGAAAAAAAATTCATTAAAACCCATGGATAAACATTTTAACCATCCTATATATTATATATTGGAATTATAATATTTGTAACAAAAATGATTTTATCTGTCATCGAAACATTTAGTGATATAGTTTTTAGTCACAATTTAGTGACAAAGACATTTATTTTGGTAAAATGTTTTACCAACATAAATTGTACTTTTACTAACAGATTGTACCCATTAGAAAAAGTGAAATATTTTAGTAGTGTATGATAATTATTACATTTTAAATATTCATTAATGGATATTTTAAATCAAATAAAAACATTCTCTTGCATGGTCAATCAATAGAACATATTCTGATTTAGGATGTTTTTACCACCTACATGAGTGATGTTGTAATGTTTATTTAATAGCGGATTGTTGAATTTTATATTCAGATAACTATATGTAAAAATAATTTTTTTTTCAAAATTATAAAATTATTTTGGAGTAATAATATTAAAATCTAGTGATTTTATTAATATATCACATTTTATTGTTTAAACTCACCAAAAAATAACCATCATCGATTTTGTTCTAAAAAAAGTTACTAAAACACTTATGAAATAAAATAATAAATTTATAAATTATTTAGAAACATATCTTCAAGTAACTATTATGATCTAGAAATGATAAAAAAAATTATAATATTAAATAACAAAACCACCTTTATAAAACTATTTTAAAATGATCATGTTTTTTAAAAACCGATTTTGAAAAAATAGATGACAGATAGTTAATAAACATGTATAGAATACTTATAGTGTAATTTTATAAAAGGTTATATAAATGAATAAATTTATTAAATAGGTGAGTAAGATATATATTTTTATGATGTAGGAAGTTATCTCAAAATTGACTATGATAGATTAAAGCTAAGGATTTTTCATGACTCAAATCCTTCCCTTAGGTCACAATTACTTCTCTTGGTTAAAACCTTTTCATGTATTCCTATATCTGAGCTACGAAAATTTTATATTATATATCCACCTTCATTTTTTTGAAATAATTTTTAAACAAAATAGTTTTTCCTTCATGAAACTATTATTTTTTTATAAATCCTATTTTTTTAGAATAATTCTCATCTCTTTTAATGGATTTTCCCTCTATATCCATGTTTTTTATTTCTCACTAGCGTTATAGTTTTCCTAGTGTAATCTCAGTTTGTTTTATATATAATGATCCTTATGTTTGTATTTATTTAATAACCAAGGTTTGGATTACCCTTTATCATTTTGGGTTTTCAATAATGTAATTTTCAAAAATTTCAATGGATTTTCCTTTAGATGATCATATATTCTTCCATTATACATCAATTTTTGAAATATGATTTATTTATTTTCAAGGTATGTTTATTTGAATATTTTTTCAAATAATTTTTTGAGACGTTTCCTCTTTATATAAAAAAAATTCTTAATGTTACTCGAATATCACATATTTTTAAGATGATATTAAAAAAAATTAGAAAATACTTTTTGGGCATGTCTTTTATTTTTATAGAATACTTATCCAATATAGAAAACTTCATAAAAAACATGATATATTATATTTTGGGTTGATCGTGTTTTTAAAATCAAATGATCACATTTTTTAATATGATAAAATTTTTAAATATTATGAAACACAATTTTCTCCCCATGGGTTATTTATGATAAGATGAATGATTTGAATTCAAACAAAAATATTATCCATGTATGATAATTTCTAGGGTCCAATATCTCCATCCAATGTGTTGGTTATGGTTTTATATCTAATGAGATAATTATTCATGGACATACATGATTTTTTTCACAAAACTAAATGAGAGACATACATTATTTTTTTCAAAAAATTAATTGGTGTACATACTTTTATTTCTTCGTATGGTTTTCCTATGCTAATATTTATGAAACTTACTCTCTAAAATTTTCCTTATTTCCAAACTATTAAGAATGGTTATGATATTCCATGTTTTAAAGATATTAGGATTTATTATTTATTGATGTCATATTTTAATGTGTTTTGAAGGAATTTTTTTCTATGACCTTTCTTTGGTATTATATTCCTATGCCATGATCGTTATTGATCAATCAAGTTTTTTTCACTTGTGACCTCAAAATATTTTTATTTTATATCACTCTCTTACTCATTATATCACTAATATTTAAAAGAAAATTGTAATGACTAGTTAATGTGTTTCCCTTACTAAGTGTTTGATTTAACCCATTCTTATGTTTCCATCCCCAAGGTTATAAATATGGTTCTTTCATATGAGATGTCTATAAGATGGTTTAGAGGATAATTTTTTTGGGTAAATTTTCATGATTTTTTTAAAAAATATGTTTTTGTAGATAGTCGTGATGAAACTAAACCTTTAGATCCATGTATTATGTGACTGTTTGTGTAATTTATTAATTAAACCATTAAATTAATGTATTATTTATGTATGATTATCCTTGGTTTCCATAGTTTTTATCAAAGGTATGGTTTCGTTATTTTTTGAACTAGTTTGTAGAAATTTTGTGAGAACTCTTATAATTATTCTAAGTATAGGATAATATCATAATGTTTCAATATAATAGATATCATATATTTTTCTTAGAAATTCACCCATATCTATATATTAGAGTTTTGATGCATCTATTTCACATATTCACCAAGGGGTAATCACCCCAAAAGAGTTGGTTGAGAATTTACCTGATCGCCACTCTGATTCACGATGAGTTGGAATAAGACTATACACATATCTACACACTCTTAGAGGATATGATCTGGTTAATTTAACTTCTATTTATGAATCAATGTGATGGATTTGAATATATTTTATGTTCAAGTACCAAAAATGGAAATTTCCTTGGATAAAAAACATTGAATCTTATAGGTTCATGTGTTAGGATATATAAATAATTTATGAGTTATTTATTCTAAAC
Organism: Viscum album; assembly: GCA_963277665.1. Taxonomy (NCBI): domain Eukaryota; kingdom Viridiplantae; phylum Streptophyta; class Magnoliopsida; order Santalales; family Viscaceae; genus Viscum; species Viscum album. Next base: position 1,332,658,829 of record OY728156.1, read on the forward strand.
TCATTTTCCTTAACTACATTTACTAACTTAATACCCTAAATATTATTTTATTTAAGGTCATTATAGGAAAAATGAGGAACTATGATAATAATGTGTGTGAGGAACATTGTATATATTATCCAAAGGAGTTTCCTAATGGGATATGGGTCTATGTAAATAACCTCATAATTTTTATCAAGTAATTTTTACAAGCTATAAAATTATATATATAATTACATTGAGATCCCAAACACACAAAAATGGGATTAACATTCTATTAAATCCTTTATATGTTAATGTACACCCTTATTTAGTAGCTATTCTAGTTCAAGTATTACTAATTAATGAATAAATTTGATATAATGTATATTTTCCATCCTCTAGAGCTTAGAGATTGAGAAGGTAATTTTGGATATTTATCTTTTAGATGGAGGGGTTGAACGATGGTGGAGTCTCATTAAAAAACGATTAGAAAAGGGGGAATTAGACTCTGTGGAATGGGAGGAGATTAATAATGTATTATTTATCATGAACATTAATAAAAATAATTTTAAAAATATAGGGTGTGAATTACTTGAGTTGAAACAAAATGAGGATGAATCCACTAGCAGTTATGAAGAAAAAATCATGAGGCTCACAAGATATGACCCCAGTTATATCTCATAATATTAAATCAAGATCGATCATTTCTTAAATGGATTAAAACAAATTATTCATTGGGAATTTTCTATAAGATACTTTAGAAGCTATGAAGATATTTTTCAATGTTCTATAAAGGTTGATATAAAAATTGGAGACTATCATTATTTTGAGGACTAGAAAATAAAGGGGGAGTAGGATGGATTCTCTGATGATAAGACACATTGGGGAAATAATTTCCAACATCCCATGTGTCAAAATTATTGATGGAAGAACCTAAGAATGTGCCTCAATGGATCTGAGAAGTGCTTTATGTGTGGTAGGTTATAAAATATTTCACAAAATTGTGTAAGTTATTCCAAGTGGATTATTGAAATAATAAACGAGATGAAGGATCCAAAAAATCTTGCACCCATAATTTAATGCTTCAAGTCCAATGATTTTTTTCATTGTGATAATAAATTCTCTATCCAAAAGGTATTAAAGAGTACATTCCCCATGAAAAATCATAAAATAAGAGAGAAAGTTAGATCATATGAAATCTCTATTACAAATGTGTATAATAATAATTAATTGGTTTAAGGAACCCTCATTTTTAATTAGAGATATGTAAATGACTTATTTTATTTTGGTTCGTCGCATTATTTCATATCACAAAATTTTTCTAATAATTTTTATTTACCACTTTAACTATAGGTAATGAACTATTTATGAACATAATTTGAATAAAAATGATATCATATAACATATATTACACTTCTACAATAGAATTTTTTGGGAAGATACTCCATCTGGATCTAGTTCTTCTTCCATTTTCTTATTTTGATGTGATTTTGGGTGTGTATTGGTCATCCCTAAATAGAAAACATATAAATTGTCAGGATAAGGAGAACTCATTTAATATATGAAACCATAATTTGATCAAATATAGATTCAATTATGATTATGATATCCATTTGGAATTATGTTATATAATATTTGTTATGATACACATTATTTAGAGACTCATAACTCAAATTATCAGGGATGAATTCCAAATTAATGACATTCCTATTGTAAGAGAGTGTAGTTATGTATTTTTGGATAAACTACTTGGCAACACCCCATAGAAAAAGGTTTCTTTTTTAATCAAGATCGTGACTCTCTATATTCCTATCTCAAAGAGTCCAAAAATAATATACCCTATTGATTTTGATTAATTAAAGATGAAACTATACGGAAATCTAGATAAGGTAATTATAAACTCATGTGCATTACCTTGGGGGGGAATGTTTTTTATTTATATTATGTATAGATAAATGCCCCCAATGCATTAACTATCATGAACTGAACATGACCATTATTCAGAACAAATATCATCTACCATGTATTGATGATTTTTTCGATCTACTACAAGAAGATCAATATTTCTCAAAGATAGACCTCCGATTTGGATATCATCAATTGAGGGTATGAAGAGAAGATATACCAATGATATATTTTCAAAAAATGTATCGTCACTATGAATTTATAGTGATACCATTTGGGATTACAAATTCTCTTGCTATCTCTATAGATTTGATGAATATAGTCTTAGATATTATAATGAAAAATGAGTGCCAGTATTTATTGAGGACATTATCACATTATCTATTAGAATTGATGAACATAAAGAGAATTTTTAATTTTTTCTAAGGGCCTAAAAAAGGATAAATTTTGAGCTAATTTTATCAAGTACGAATTTTGGTTAAAATATTACTCTCCTAAGATAATGTTATAACCAATGAGGGTATATCTATGGATAAATAAATGGAATATATAATTGAAGATGGTTGTGAAAAACCTCTTTGACTAAATCTAAAGATTTATTTGAGTAGATTTATAATAATAGTTTTTGTGAGAATCTTATTAGTATAATTAATGTTCACTAACAATGTTTACCTATAAGGGAGTGAAGTTCCTCTGGACAATGGGATGTGTGGATTGCTTTAGGTAGATTAAGAAGAGATTGATCATTGAAATTATTCTTACACTACCTTATAGTGGGGAAGTAATTTTTATATATAGTGATGATTCATGGAAGGTTATGGGATGTTTACTTATGAATTAATGGAAGGTGATAGGTTATATATCAAGGAAATTAATGAATCGTGATCATAACATCCAAATTCAAGATCTAGAGTTGGCGAAAATTGTGTTTTCATTGAAAATTTTGTTGTGGTGTCTTTATATGGATAAGTGTTACATTTATAATGACAACGAGATCCAAAAATTTATATCCAAACAAATTTAATAGAACATGATCAAAATTATATAGTTAGAACTGATAATAGAAAATGAATTCTCAATACATTACCACCCCACAGTGGTGAAAAAGGAAGATGATGCCCTGATCAGGAATGATCGTTGTATCTTATCCATGATGAGTATTTAAAAACATTTAATACTCATGGATTCATAATAGATTAATATTTAAATCCTAAGGGAAGGATAAAAATACTATCTTTCCCAAATTATTTTCATACCATTCATTCATGAGAAGACCAAATAATCTAGGAAAGTTGAAGCAAAACTATAGGAAAAGGTAGATATTTTTTTATTGTTAATCCTTTATAAAAATGGAGTTATAAGGTTTGAATCATTTATATGTGTGTCATTAAAATAGGATCTAAAGAATGAACATTTGTATTATTATCTTACCTAATTGTTTTCTATTTATAAGGGCATCATAGATATTTACAATTATTTAAAATAAAAATTATGGTGGGATAACATGAAGTTGGAAATTATGGATAATACATCTCAATTCATGGTATTCATACTAGATAAAGCTGAAAAAATCTTAGAGTATGTTTCATAAATTACCCATACTAGTATAGAAATGTTAAATAACTTCCATGTATTTTTTGTGGGACTCCTCAAAACATATTAGGGCCATAATTTTATATAGGTTGTAATTGATCAACTTATAAATTCATTGTTTTTTATTTCCATTAAAGAAGATTTATATCATGACCAAATCTACAATATATACATATGGGAGCTGTTAAGTTTTCAGGGTGTTCCACATTAAATTTTTTTTAATTATGATTCAATTTTTAACTCAATATTGTGGAAAATCATCCTAAAATAATTCAAGATAGATTTGAGTTTCAATAGTACTTATCATGCATAGAAAATGTTCAGTCTGAGTGGACTGAAAAAACTCTGGAGGATATAATGAGATCTTTTTTGATGGAAATAAAAGGCTGTTGGGATAAACACCTTCTCTTGGTATAGTTCTCATAATAAAAAAATTATTATTCTATCATTTATATGGTTCCCTAAGATCCTTGGTATGGTAATAGATTTAGGACACCAACATACTGGGATGAAGTTGGAGAGTGGAAGTTGATAGTTACTGACCATTTCTATGAAATTAATGAGAAGTGTCAAACCATTTAGTGGTATATGAAAAAATCTCAAATAATACTGAAGTACTATGTAGATAATCATTCATGAGATCTAGAGTTTGAATTTAGAGAAAATGTATACATCTAGATATCTTCATGGAATAGGGTTATGATATTTGGGAAGAAAGGGAAGTTGAACCTTATTTACATCAGTCCCTTTAGGATACTTGATCGTTTTAAGTTAGTATCTTGTCACTTACCCGTACATTAGGACCCCACCTAAAAACATGTTTTCTCCATGTATCACTTCTGGGAAAGTATACCGGACTCATCACATATACTAAATTCAGAAGCTGTGTAACTAGGACATGATCTCTCTTATGAGGAGAAATCAGTGGAAATTATTGATTAAAGAGATAAGGCTATATAGAAAAATAATTTTCACTAGGAAAAATTGATATAGAGCATTAATAAGTTCAAGGAAGTTACATGGTAACCAGAAGATGTGATGAGATAAAATTATTCTCTCTTTCATTCCTATGTTTGCTAAAATTTTGTGGAAAATTTTATTTTTTGGGGTGGGGGTAGAATGTAATGACCTAAAATAATAGAACTTGTTAATCTAATGTTATGTTTGATAAATTTCACTAAACACATAAGATAAAAAAACTAAAACATATAAATATATAATTATATAAAAGTTTATAATAAAGAAAAGGACAATAAACAATTAAATATTAATAAGGGAAAAAATTAATATATGTTAATTTTAAAAAGGGTTATTTTCAAAAAAAATCAATTTTATTTGTATAATATATTTTGTTTTAAAATATAAATTTAAAATTTTTAGAATTTTAATTTAATGAAATAAAATTAATATTTGAATCCTAACATAAAAATTTACTTACTACGATTTTTTTATTTTTTTATGTTCATTTTCAGTTGAAAATATGATTTTTACAAAAAAAAAATTACGATTTTATTACTCTGTAAGCCTATATGATAATATTTAAAAAATATTTTTAAGTAATAAAATATGTATTTAAGTAATGATATTATTTATTTTAAAATATTTTGTGATCTTATAATCCAATGTCTAATATTTTTTAAAATAAGTTAAAATATAACTTTAAAAAATGTTTGATGATTTTTCATACAAATAACTATTTAGATAGTGAAATTGGATATTGTATTTACTTGAATGGCTAATTTTTTTGTTTTTTAATAAACCCATTTATCTCACTAAAATCATTATCCAAGAAAAATTTATGTGGTATATAAATTTATACCACAAAAATGTTTTGTAAAAAAATTATGTGATTATATGTGTTTATTTTAAAATTAACTTTTCACATCTATATAAATATTATGAGTTAAAATTATTTAAAAATTTTAAATTAGTTGTTTTAAATTTGGTAAAAGGAACTAGTATTAATTTTTTAATTATTGTTATTTACTACGGTTAGAAATTAATTACCAATGTAAAAGCTAATTTGGGTAAAAGATTAAAATTAAAAAAATCAAATGCCCTAAATCAATATTACCTTGTATAAAAATGAATTTGTTATATCTTATTAGACCTTTTCTAGTCAAACAAATCCTTTTTTCCACATTTGATCCATTAAACCATGAATAGTGTCGTGGAATTATTAAAAAATGATGTTTCTTTGCAAAAATTCATTTTATTTCCTTATAAATAGATACCAGTTCAACCCATTAATGTTACACATAACCATTGAATTATTCCTTTAAAAAATTACTTTTTATACTCATAAAACCCTCTCCCAACTACTTAATCTTATGGATACCTTAATTCCACTAATGCCCTTCACTTCTATGTAGTTTTCCAATAGAAACTCAAGCTTTCACCATGAGTACCACAAACTATTAATCTTTTATTTTATTCTAATCCATTCTAAAATCTTTTGTAACATTTTTAATATAATTAAATCATAATTATTATTATACTTAAATTCAAATATATTAATTAATACACAAATATTCAATCATTCATATCCACTAATAAAATAAAAATAACATTGATCGCACGAATGTGTGGACTACCGCCTATACAAAAAGTTGTAGTTTGTTTTTATAAACATATCTCAAGTATAGTTCCAGTGATGGATTTTATGAATAAATAGGATTTATATTTCACAAATAAAATTATTAAATGATTATTTTTCATGTACCATTATTCTTCTCCATCATTGAGAAATAGGATCGTTAATCATGCATTCGTACAAACTATTTCCTCCTCGAACAACAATTTCATTTATCATAACCATCCAATAAGTACGGTTATATGAATGAATGAAATGAATATATATGACAGTTTTTACATGTTCTAGATTTTGTAATGGTAGAATTAACATTATATAATAACATTATCTTACCCGTTCAATTATTTTTACACACAGTTGATTATGTCATTTTTACAACCAACATGAGTGATGATGGAATTTTTTCCTCTAGATGATTAAGTAATGTTTTATTTTTGGTAAAAATGTAATAATAATTTATTAAAAATTTCTAAATTATTCTTGATTGGTAATTTTAATATTTAATGATGTTATTATTATATCAACTTTTATTCATTAAGCTCACCAAAACAATCTCGTCAATGATTTCATCATCACAACACATGACCAAATCAATTAAGAAGTAAAATTATAAATTTATAAATTAATTTAAAGCATATATTATATTAACCATTATTATTAAGGAATAATTAACTTCGGGATAAGAATAATGAATAACACCTCTATTGAAAAACTATTTTAAAATGATAATGTTTTTTGATAACAGATTTTAAAAATAGTGGATAACAAAATAATAAAATTTCATTTAATAATTGGAAAAAAATTAAAAGCTTATATAAGAAAATATGGTTCTAAAAACGTGATTAAGATATTCATTTTTTTGATACAGGTGGTTAGAGCCCATTCATCAATGAAATAGAAAAGGTATGCTCTGTTTTGGACTAAATTCCTTTCTTTAGGTCATAATGAATTCTCTATTCCTATAACCATTTTAAGTATGATATTGTCTAGCCAATGATAATTTTATTTTTTATTTATACCTTAATTTCTATGAAAATGATGTTCTAATCCAATTTATTCTTCCATGAGGAATTTATTATTTTGTGGAAATGAAATTTTATTGGTAATGATTACCTTATATTTTAATGTATTTTTTCTTCAATATCTAATTTTATTAATTACCTATAATGTTCTCATTTCCATAGTGAAACTCAAATTGTTTTTATCTCCAATGATCCTTATATTTCTCTTTATTTTAAAACCATGGGTTCTTTTTCCTTTTGACATTGTCAGTTTTCAAAAAAATTACTTTCGATTATATCAAATGTTTTTGCTTTCATTGTTCATATATTCTTCCCTTATGCATTACATTATGACATATGATTTATTAATTTTCATGTTCCAATTATTTAAATTATTTTAAATGAATGTTTTAAGATGTTTCCTCTTCAAATAGTAAAATGTTTTTTGGAATGTGACTAAAAAATCATGTATTTTTAAGATGATATTTATTTTTTTTTTTAATTAAAATAATTTCTTTGTATACCCTTTAATTTCTAAAGGATTTTTCATTAATAAATTAATGATTAAAATATCACTATTTATATTGACTTTTAGGGTTATCATATTTTTAATTTCAGATGATAATGTCTTTTTAAGTGGTTACTTTTTGAAATGTTATAAAACCCATTTTTCTTCCTATGTTTTATTTATGATAAGATGAATGATTTGATTTTAGGTGGAAATAATATGTGTGGATAATAATGAATGGGGTGATATATTTCCCTACAATGAATTGGTTATTTATTTATATCTCAACAATTAATGATGCATTGAAATACATTTATTTTTCTCTCAAAAATAATATGTGGACATACTTGGATTTTTTCGTAAAAAAAGGTGCACATACTTGGATTTTTTTAAAAAAAAATCCTATGGGTAGGTGTATACCAATACTTCACTAAAATGTTCATTTTTTCCAAATATTAAAAATATATATAATATTATTTGTTCTAATGATATTATTCTTTCTTTTTTGTTGAATTAATCTTCATTATATGTTTCTGAGCAATTTTTTTACCCTACTTTTGTATTATGTTCCTATACGAGGACACTTAATGTTTAATCAAGTTTTTATTACTTATGATCTCATGATATTTTTATCATATATTACACCCTTACTTAGTTTTCCCTCTTATTAAATATAATTTTGTTATGAATATGTTTTTCATGATTTCCACTAGGTCCATGCATCGCGCGTGTTTTCGGCTCACATTCTTATTTTTTAAAGGTGGACCACTTCCATCACTATAATCAGGGATGTTGGATCCATGATCAAAATGGGGTGATGGGGTGCTATTTACTCTTCTATTTATTCATTATTAGATTAATTTTCATAGTCCTGATCTCCCTCATAGATTTGAGTCATGTTTGGGAATCTCATTCCTAACACCATCTCGAGGTGGACACAGGTTAATTATGATGCTTCTCTCTCAATAGGGAAGCACCCTTCAGTTAGAGTAGATATTAACAATGGTAATGACTTGGAATATATGTATTATGGGAATTTTGGGAATCTATAGAAACTTTCCCTTTTTAGGCTGGAGATATCTCTCATATGAGGCATCTTTGGTGCGGAGCCCGATACACCCTATGTCGACCACGAAGTAGTTGAAGCCAAGGTAATAAGGTATCTGGGGTTTTTTCCATAATAATATCATGGTAATTTTATGGGGTATAGATTTTTTTTGGTTCATAGGTTCAACATCATGTGGGGACAGGTAGGTCAAAAATTTAATGTCTTGTGAGGACAGGTTGGTTACAATTTTAATGTCTTATGGTGAAATGTTGGTGGTAAAGTGTGTCTTAAGGGGGAAGATAATCATACATAGGTATTTGGTTTAGTTTTTCCTCTAAGGGGAAGATATCACACTTGAGGGTTTTTTATTCTGTCCCTATGGGAGATATTTCACACTTTCGGGTTTTTGATGGTAATGTTGGGGGTGTAAGAATTGCACATGGAGGTACCCTATGTGTTTCAGGATTTTGGTATTGAGTCTCATCGAGGTGTCCAATGTACAATATTGGTAAACAAGGATAAAAAACCCATGTATCTTGGTTCCATAGTTTAATGTCATGTGATATGACCATTCTATGTAGTCTAATGTCATGTGTTAAGGAATATAATGTCGTGAAAGGTTTATCAATGAGGGATGGTGTTGGTATTATTCATGGAAGATTCATGGATGTTTGGTGTTCTATCCTATGAGTGTAGTTTCATCCGAGACATGAATTTTCATCCCATTGTATAGGAACATGGTGTAGGTCTTACAAATCGGAGCCCCCAATGGAAGGTTCATCATACCTTTATGGTAGAAGAGGTGGAATCACTTTATGATAAAATATAATGGATCTTATGTTCTTTACATGGGTTAGTAGTTGTGGGATCATCCAATTCCAGTTATAAAAGAGGCATCCTACATTCACTGCATATGTTAAAGATACCATTATACGTCATGTGATGAGTTTTTTATCATGTAGTTTAACATCATGAAACTAGGATGTTGTTCTTGGTATTTTTACATTCTGAAAATCACATGTTTTGGGGCCTATACTTAGGGATACCATTTTAGAATATGATAGGAATATCTAGCATAAATCCTCCAAACTAGGAAAGTAGACATTTTCCATTGATTATGTTACCTTTGGTACTTACATGTCTACTACTCATGAACCTCTATGTGTGGTATGGCATAAACACTACCATAGAGGAGTGGAAATCATGGGTCTCAACAGTAGGTTGACAATTCATAGGATACAATAGAATGAGGTTAAAAATTATTATAAGAACATGTTAGGGTTGTGGTTTAGAATATAGTTGAATAAAAATGGGTGGACATAATTTTTTATGATGCATATGACATGGGAATTTGGGATACGAATGAATTGGTTATGGATGGGTAGATGTTCCATGAGCAGTCAGCTTTTACAAAAGGATGTTGGATGAATGGAGGAACCATAAGTAGGCTTGGTGGACAGGTTTTTTGAAAGTTGGGGTTTTGAAAAGTTTGAGTTAATTATTAATTACTAGGGACTCATGAAGTTGTATATTTTATGAAACAACATTACCCTACCTCAAAGTAATGTCTTGGTTACCATGTGGGTAATTTCATGAAGGAAAATTATCTTGGGAGACACCAAGATCCACAACAGGATTTATTATTTCATTAATGATAAGGGGGTTTATGAAATTTATCTCCACCATGGTCTAATTTACTCAACAAGCAATGATAGTTTGGATCATTAAATATGGATACCTTGGGAAATCCATATACTCTTTGGCTCATAGAGGTTAGAGTTCCGTGAATTCAAATATTTTTATCAAATATCAATGGTCACATCCCTTGAAAAGTAATAGAGGAGAAGGTATTTATATTCCCATTAGGAGAGATAATTTTTTTGATTAAATATAATTTCTTTCATAGAATATTATTATTTTTAATATGGGAGGGGAATTGGGAAAATATACATACATTACATGGAGGTTGTCGCATCAACCTCCATTATTGGGTGACTTCGATGAATAGTAAAACATTTTGAAGTGGTTACCTCCTCAGGTTATGTGTGCATAGTGAGATTCAAGAGGTTCCACAATTCTTTAAGGTTTGAACCTTCATGAACACATACCATTATGTGTATTATTATTATTTTTGTTTTGACCATTATTTTCATCAAACTGATCGTTCATTCCTCAAACTATCCCATAACATGTGTTTTTAGCATCAAAAAATTACCCTCTCATGATTTGGTATGAAGAGGGATTGGAGGGTAAGATCTAGAGATAAAACTATTAAAAATTGGTCATCTATGATCTCCATTTTTGAAACACGGCATAATCATGTGCTAATAGTGGTGAAGGTCATTGAGGGGACTAGAAGATTTTCAAAACATACAGTACAATACCCTCTTCTCAATAATTTAATGAGAATTTTGTGATTTTGATCCTCTCCCTTGAGTTGGAGAGCGCAAGGCCTCTCCCCGATGTTATAGTCACTGGTGTCCCACCATATGTTCTAGAGGTGGCACTTGTGGGAGGGCTTCTGATGAACCATTTTGAGTTGTTTACTAGTCTCTAAAACTCTTGTGATCCTTATAAGATTTTCAACATTTCCATAATTTTTTTACTCTAATATGTTATGTTAAACTAAACCTAAAATTTAAATGGTATTTAAAACTTTATCGGGGGCTCAACCACCAATTTTAATGGTTGATCCAATGGAGACTTCATCTATGGCTTTGATGCATGGTGTTTCAGTCCTTATAGAGATGACTAAGTTTGTGCCTTCAATAAAAGTTGTTGGGGAGGATATGGTAGTTGGTCCAACAATAGAGGTGCCACTAGAGTCGGCTGCTACATTTGAGGCCCCAATGGATGTGGTCGAGATCATGCCACCAACAGAGGTGGTTGAGGAGTCTATGATAGTCGAGCCTACCTTGAAGTTTCCACAGGAGGTTATAGGAGCTCCTGAAACAACTGATGTTTTTAGTTAGGTCTTGTTTCACATAAACATAAATCATAGCTTGCTCAATGACATGCCTGAAAATTATCTTTCCAATGGTATGCTAGTGTTCATCCCTTAGTATGATCCTATGACTCCTAATGAAAGTGAATATCCCTGCTCATACATTTTCGAGCACTACCAAATCATCCAATGAATGTCATGGATAAGGGTGTGAAATTTCATTACTCAAATTATTTAGGATGATTTTCCTAACATGGTAGGATGTCTTATCCATTAGCTAGTCATAATGGGGGTTGGTAGTGTGGAATCTAGAGGCCTCCACACACTTGCTTGGGAATTCCATTTTTAGATGGCAGGTGCTGAGTGGTATTAATTTGACATCACATGGAACAAGAAAAAGATTAAAGTTACCTAGACCCTCTAGGAATATATGGAGGATCTCACTTAGTTATAAGAATAGGCATGATTTCATGCATTAATAATCAATTCTAAATAATATATAATCACCCAATTGAGGGTTCAGTTGGAAAAATAAAATGCTAAGGCATTGGAGGTAGAATATCTTGTGGTCCAGTTTCAAGATGAGAATAATTTTTTGTGAATTAGGGCTAGAAAAGTTGACCCTACTTCTGAGGTGGAAGGGGATTATTTAGAAGTTTGGTAGTAGACTTTAGAGGCTACTCAATATAGGTTGGTTGAACTATAATGTTCAACCTATGGGGATGATCCTTATGGAAGTTTATCTCAATTTGAAATAAAGGTGATTCTACAATGTGTGGATGCCACTTTCAAAACTATTGAAATTGTTTTCTTATTGTATTCTTAAATGTGTTATTTTTTCTCTATATTTATCATATTAATGATATAACCAACAATAAATCCATAATTCTATGTGATTCGTGAATGGTGTGGGATACAAATGACAAAGAGAAGATTTATCATTTATTTGAGAGTTCTAGAAAAGGGTTGATCATATGGTGTCTAAATTTTTTATTGAACCATTGGAGTATCATGATTATGAAATATTTGTTTATACAATGAGACACTCTATATAGATTCCTTACTTTTTCAATATTCACTTATTGACAAATGGGCTAATAATAGGGATGTATAATTCTACCTAAAAAATATTATGAAAAACATGAATCAGGATGCCCAAGATCTAGACACAAATAGGATGACATAAAGATAAAGGGAAACTTCTTACCATGTTTGAAACAAATATTCCAATATTTTCCAATGATGGGGTTGAATAAATTATGTTCGGCCATTGACCACGTTCAAAATATTATACTAGTAAAAATTTCATCGGATGTCTTTCAGAGTGTATACCTAGGATGGTAAGTGAGTCCATGTCGCCAGGAACTATTGTCGTTAGGGGACCATTCAAACATGAATTATTACATGGTTTTAGATTAATGAAGACACGAGACATTAGGATGAACTAAGGTAATGTTAAAATTGATTTCAACACTCTTGGGATTAAGAAACTTTGTTTCTACATACATCGAGTTTGAATATCAGTCTGAAAGATGGTCAAACTCAATTTTCAAAGTGATCATCATCTCATATGCTGATAGATGATCAAATAACTCAAATTTTCTAGTAGGTGACTGGAAAAAATGGTGTAATGGGCTTTTTAGGTGAGATCCTATGATGTTTTTTAGTTTTATATCATTAAATGTGGAAGGATATTGTGTGGTATAACGTCTTGTGGCAAGGATGTTGAATGAAAAGTTTATCTTCATATGGTGAGTAAGATACATCATTAAAATTTAACATTATGTGATTTGAATCTACATAGAATAGTTTAGAATCTTATATAAAGGATAAGTGGACCGATGTGAAGAAATCATACCCGATCAAAGTTGTGGGATGCAGGATCATGAAACCCTATGAGAAGAACCTCATATAGGAACTCATGATACAAAGGGTTCTATGATTTTTCACTAGAATTTTTCAAAACCAATGAGGTCTATTGAGTGTATCCTAGTTTTTACTAGGGATTATGGTGAGTTTAAATGGCCTTACTCTTTATTTGTACCTTCATGTTTTCCCAATTCGTGAGATAGACTAGGTGGTCGGGAGTCTAAATTTTTATCAAGGTTCCCTTATGGGTTTTCAATATGATATTCATATGTGCCTATTTCTAAGGGGAGTTATAGGCCACACAATTTGGACCTAGTTTCTTAGTTTAAGGACATATAGCATGGACCTGGAGTTGTAAATATTTTAATGTTTTAATGTGTGGATGATAGGGTTGAAAATATTCTATGTTCATAATTCTAGGAACATTGGGTGTGTGTATCAAAGGATTTTCTGGGGCATAGAGGACAGATAACCTGATGTGAATTGATGGAAAAAGGGAAACAATTCCATAACTAACATTTCTGAGACAATTTGTACACAATTTATGGTCATGATTCTTGGACATATAATGCTAGTTTTAGGCCTTTGATATCATACCTAAGGTTGTGTGTATCTTAATGAGCCTTGCATGGAACACATGGGTGATAAACCGATGATAATTAAGGGATGGGGAGACTCGTTTCAATGTAATATTCCAATTCAAACTACAAATATGTTAAAATAATGATGGTAAGGGGTTGGGAGGGGGATTCCCCCATAATGAGTCTGAAGTGGGTGATGGACCCTGGATACAAGATCTGGGAGTCACTACATATCCCATGGGAATGGGAATCTTTCCAAAATTAGTGGTAGATTATGGAATGGTTGGAGATTGACATCAGTTGGGTGGAATCCTATTAGGAGGGGCTATGATGAAAAATGATAATGGGGCATTGGTTTAGTAAAACACCAAGGTTGAAGAAAACTATGGAAGTAAAGGAACACATGGGACGAATTCAGAGATTTTAATGTCTTATTACTTGCACATGAAGGTTTATAGTTACTTCGAGGATGTTTGTGTGGTGAAAAATAGTTAAAACCCATTGTGATGAAAGATATAATAATGTATTTCACCACACAGAAAAATTGTAATACCAGTTTCATAGAGTTTATGTTTATGTATCGTAGACCAATGGGAGATCCCAAAATAGGTTGGTGTTGAGGCGGGCCTGCGAATTTGGTTCTAAGAATCCCTATATATCCTATCAGGCTTGGGAATATAGCCATACATAGTCCTAGAACATGATGTGGTCGAAGACCAATGTTGAAAGTTTGATGTTCTATCTAGTGAGGACATTGAATTATTTTATATTTGTCATGTGAGGTATCTTATATTCATAAAATAGGTTAAGTCTACATTTTAGCATCATGTGATGAGGACGTTAATTTTTCTAGTCTTATATTTTTCATGTGATGCATCATATTCCCATCACATAGGGTATGGATAAAATTTTATGTCGTGTACTAAGTACAGTTAGAATTTTTAGTTAGGATTAATATTGATAATATTATATATGCTATTAGTTTATTGTCATAGAGCATGTAATAGGGTTTTTAGTTTCTTAAAGAGGCTTATATTGAAGTAAAGAGTGATAAAACAACAATAAATAGGGCCAATGAGACCCATTTCTAGGAAAGATTCCAAAAATGTACATAGTTTAATGTTGTGATGCTTGGAATAAATCTTAGATTTTAAGGTCATTGATTTTGGACTAAATTTTATGCAAGGATTGAGCTTGAAAATAAGGAATCAGGCCCCGAGATGGGTTTTTAGGGATGGGGTTAGACCAAGTACATGAGATCTATGTGTGTCTATATATCCCATGTGAATGAAAATCCATACATATGTAGTTCTAGAACCCAACATAGTATGTAACCAATGCTAGAAGGATGAAATCATCTCTAGAGTAGATATTAAGTCATCCCATGTTTATCACATTGGGTAAGGTTATAATTTAGCATATTTTTTTGAGGGTGTTTATGTGGGTTATTAATTGAGTATCTCATTCTTTCATCCTAATTTTAGTTCACGAGAAAGTCTCAGGTTATTGATGGATCTAGGGATATGATCGGGGCTTATTCCTAATGAAGAGTCTTATGGTGTCATTACTCATTCTGAGAAAGTGTTCATAGGGGATTAACATTGAATATGACCTCATTTTTATAGAGGTAACTTGTTGGTGGTCCCATATACAAAGGGTCTAGGTGTCACTACATATCTCATTAGTATGGTAATAAATCCACACACGTTTATGGAATACTACTTAATATAAGACCATTACCAAGGGGGAAGATAGTATCCTCTCTAGTGAGTACCCAAAATATCATTTAGTTTTATATATTATGATTAGGAAATGAAAAATTCTCATATTTATCACTATAGGCATCTTACATTCATTATATAGGGTAAGGCTACAATTTAATGTCATGTCCTGAGGATGTTGGGTTTCATCATCTCAAATTTATCATGTGATTCATACTTTTTTAAACACATAGAGAAGGTCTACAATTTAACATCATGTGTTGAGGATGTTGGTTTTAATAATATCTCATTGATCATGTGACGTATCCTAGGTTCATATCATAGGGTAAGGCTATAGTTTAACATCATGTTTTGAGGACATAAGGATTTTAAGTTTAGACTCATAAAAATTAGACAGAGGCTATTTCTAGTTTGAGTTCATAGAGCTTAGAATAAAGAGGAAGATAATAGTTTAAGGTCATAGAGCATGGATTAGGGTGTTTTGTATCATAAGGTCACAAAGATTTTACCATGGGTTTCAGGCATAACACCTCTTTTGGAACCCTAGATTTGAAAGGAGGTGTGATGTGATACCTGCTCATGGTGATTAATGAGTATAAACCATATTAATAGACCTTGTGAATAATTTATGGTCCTTCAAAATTAGGTTTTAGATTTGATGAATTTATTTCAGGTATCATCAGTTTTATAAAATCCAATACCGTATTTTCTTAAAGGAAAGAGTTTTGGAAGACCTTCTTGTTTAATACTCTTGTTATGTGGTGTTGATGTATCTCAATGTTATTTAGAACATGGATCCTATTTTCCTTGATGTAATACGACTCAGAAATATGTAATTCTTATACCTTGTATGGAATTTTCTAGTTATAAATGGTCATTAAATGTGACAAAAACTAAACCTAAATTAGTAAAATTTACTTTATTACATACACCAAGGAGTATGGGGTCTCTTGGGTGGAAATTTGAGTCATTTTATGATAATCCTAGTGGAAATTAGGAATTTAATTGTGCCAACTCTTTTTTTTGTGTCCAGCATCTTCTAAAAAATGTTAGAGATAGTTTTTTAAATGCCTCATTATTTCCATTAACCTTTGCATGATAGGGTTATGGGTGGTTGTACTGAATTTTGTATTTTGTGTACAATATATTCATCTTATAAACCTTAAATTTTGTGATTATTTCAATGGAAATGGTTGAAGGAACTCAAAATAAATCAATGACATGGGAGGTCATGAACTTGATCATTTACTGGGTTTTAACATCATTGAGAGGAACTACTTCTACCAAATTTTAGAAGAAATCTATTATGGTCATAATGAACTAGAATTGTTGAGTTTTCACTGGTGGGTAGGTACCCAAAAATTCAAGTCCCCAAATAGTGAAGGGATAATAGTACGTGGTGGTGTGTATAATCTCTAATGGTTGATGCACAAAGTTATAATGGATCTAACATGTATGAAACATCTTGGAGAACTCAATGCAGTGATGATTCATTGTGGGTAAGAAGTAACCCTACCTGTGAATTTGGTTGGAGAGTTCCAATCTATCCTGATGAGCTCTAGGGGACCAAGAATGATCCTCTTTCATAAGTAAAGGTATCTCACCTCCTTCGATTCTATATGGAATAATTCCATAAAACCCACACCTATAGAGTTTTTTCTCATGGTTAGGTCCACTTTCGAGGTGAAAAATGCATCACACTAGCAGATTCACTCATGCTCATCTTGATCTCAATGAAAAATTATGTGTTATAGATACTCGAAAAATAGAGTCATCCAATCAGGTCTTTCTTTGACTTTGGGTGGATTTTAGGGACCTCATGTAGCTGTACTGACATCCATCTGATATACATGTTGGTCTCCATCATTTGAGGTGTAGGGGGATATGATCCTCCATTGTTCCACATGAATGACCAAGTCATCCTACTCAACTTGTACAAATGATGCTTCCAGGGTTTCTAAAGCATCGTCTTGGATAGTTTGTGACCTAAA
This sequence comes from Viscum album, assembly GCA_963277665.1. Taxonomy (NCBI): domain Eukaryota; kingdom Viridiplantae; phylum Streptophyta; class Magnoliopsida; order Santalales; family Viscaceae; genus Viscum; species Viscum album. The sequence goes on from OY728156.1 coordinate 1,332,676,544, forward strand.
AACAAGGTTAACCTTTTTTATTAAGTGAATTGGGCCATTAACTAGAGAGTATGTTCCAATAGCAGCCTGAGTTCCTACATTCTGATGACGTAGTCACCCATGCTTTTATTGATGACCATCTTAGAGTCTCCATTCACATGTAATTAGGGGAAATCAACCTCAAGGGCCAATTTGAGGCTAGTAATAATAGCCTAATACTATTCATCGTTATTAGTACATCCTAATGATAAAAGGAATGAGTGTTGTAGAATGGCCTGTTTCATAGTGATGAAGACAATCCTCAAGCCTACACTCTTGATTTTGGGATCATTGAGCCTTCAACTGGTCATACTCCAGGATGAACGATAAAAATGAATCTTCCAACAGGGAACATACTTATCTACTAAGACAATATCTTCATCTAAGAAATCAACATCTTGGAGAAGTCCCTTAAGTTTTAGATGTTAATTTAATAACTCTATCAAAACCTATCCCTTATCTAATTTCTGTGGAAGAAACCTGATGTTGAACTACTAGTGAATTAGCAATGATCTCACCAAGTGACTTGTCAGCATGTGGTAATAGAGGGTGTACTTAATTTGGTCAATAGGGGACATCAAATGTATTTTATGGTGTTTCATATAATTCCAAACATCTACATCATGAATTACAAACTAATAAAACCCATCTTGATAGTGGTGTATTTTTTATCTGTGTCGTTTAGTATACGGCTGAGATAATATAGGTTTTTCTCCCTTCCCTCATTCATTTTACAAGATGGAATGGAACGAAGGGTTTATTCTAGGGATGTCACGTAGAGGATCATAGGATTTATTGAGGTGGGTGGCATCATAAATGGTGGTTGTAATAGATAAAACTTAATATCCTCAAAAGTGGTCTAGAAGTCCACATATCATTGGTAAATTATGCCTTTTCTCAAAATCTTGGTGTAAGGATTACACTTTCTGAACATATTTTCAATAAATTGATGAATATAGTCGTACTAGACATAGAGACCTAAAAACTTATGCAGGCTGCATTGAGGATGCATTTGGATGATGACTTTTATTTTCTCAGGATCAATCTCAATACCTATATTTATAATGAATAATCCAAGAATATTTCTATAGGTAACACCAAATTCACACTTAAAAGGATTCATTTTCAAGTAGTGGGAATATTGGAAGTTGAACACTTCCTAATGGTCTTTCAGATGGTCTTAAAGCTCAAAATATTTAACCACCATATCATATATCTAACATTCCATCAATATCCCTATGATTATTTTAAATATATGGTGTATCAAATGTTGGTAAGTTGTTATAGCATTATTCAAACCAAAAGGATTCTCTTAGTAGAAGAAGGTTCCCCAAGGTGCCCTGTAGGTATTTGATTCCTCATTCTTAGAATCCATCTAAATATAATTATACCAGGAGAATCCATTCATAAATTATAGGTATTGGATATTAGTTTTAGCATCAATATAAACCCGTGTCACTAGAAGGGGAAATTCATCATTCAGATAATAGAGTTTGAGGTATTTAAAGTCAATGAAAACTCGGAATTATTCTTTATTCTTTCTCACTAGGATAATGTCAACTAGCTATTTGGGATACTGGACATCTTTGATGAGGTTTTCTCTAATAATATTGTCATATTAAACCTCAACCATGGTACTATATGAGGGTTTAATTTTCCTAGGAGGATGCTAGAATCCACAGTGACCCGTTGGGATGCTAAAAGTGATGAATGAAAATCTAGAGATTGAGGCCTGGAATCTCATTATATCTCTAAGGAAACAAATCATGGTACTGCTTCAGGAAAGCCACAAACTATTGTTGTTATTCTAGTGACATGTATGTGCTGATCATTATCATCCTTGGATCTTCCTCAGATCCATGCTTTACCTAAGTTAACTTTTCAAAAGTATTGAAGACACCTTCTTCAAATTTTGGATGGGAAACCTCCATATTCCTATTATCGTCTGATATATGAGTGTTCTATAGGACCCCAGAGCACCTTGATAGGGGAGGGGTGAATTAGGGTTTTATATTTTATATTTAAAACAATGGATATTGTTCCCATATTGTTAGGAACATGATAAAAATAACTAAAGGAATATTACATGAATTAAACATTCACATATAGAGAGATGAAATAATAGTTTTACATTGTTCACCACTAAGTTCTAGTCCAAGGTTCATATGTTGAAAGTGTTTTGGTCATACCTAAATCAACTAAGATTCACTTTTTATTATGGAAAAAATGTTCAGAGACATTAAATTTATTCTAGAAAAACTTCCTTTAAAATATTTTAAGGACAACACACTGCCTCCCTCAGAAGACTTCCTTCACCCCACCTAGATCACTACTTTGGGTGAAGTATTACTCAGTTTAATGACATGAAGGACACCTCAGTATATTTTAATTTATGTATTTTTTCCAAACTACCATCAGACATCACATGCACTGTATACCTGAGTTGTCTCACTTGAAATAATTTCTCAATCAAATCGGATAATCAAAACATGTTAGTTTCATAACTAAAGAATTTTTTCACAATACATGTACTTTTGAAAAAAAAAAGTGTATTTTTCATGAAAATATATCTTTAATGAAACATTTTTCTTTAATACAAAATATCATGAGTTTCACATGGTTGTGATATACACAAGAAATAATTTTCACACAAGTTTACTGCACGCATCTCTTCTATGTGAAACTCTTTCTCTTGAAAAATCCACCAAATATTCATTGGGAAAATTTACTTTGAATATAGGGTGGGTCGACTATTTATAGATACAGATGGCCCAACAAGAATTTTCCTTGTGATTCTCTGATTGTGTGTGAAAATCTTTATCTTACATCATATTTAGAAGGTAAGATTCTTTTACACCCTCTATGATGTACATATTTTTTATGTCATGAAAACTCATCTTTCACATAATTTCATTTTTTACATGCATCTCATGCCTTTTACAGGTTATGATGTGATGGTCCTAAAACATCACTTTCCTACAACATTTATATTTTCCTTCATCCTTGAATATAACATTCTTTTCCTAAAACAACATTATTCATCTTCCAAATTTTTGGAACCAAAAATTTGGCAAACACTGTGAAATAACTCCACCTTCAAAAGTGAATATTTATACTCCATAAAAACACTTTTATTTGAGAATCCATGATCAATATTGTGTAAATTTATAAAAAATATAAAATGGGCTTTGTTTCAAGCTACCGGCCATAACAGGTCTTATTTCCAACAATCTACCCCTCTGGGTTTGTTGTAAATCTGCTTGAAATTTTTAATAAAGCACCATCCTTCAGAAAAAATGAAATGCGAGATACTACTCATCTAACTCTTAAAGTCTACATAAGAAAATCTCAGTGTATAAAACAAGAGTAGAAACTTGAAATGGGTTCTCATGTTTTCGAATGATAAAAGATATCTAATCTAAGCTCTGAAAAATAATAATTTTTTCCATATAAGACCGAATTCTCATCATGTCTCTGAAGCATTACATGATTATTTAAAAACCTAAAACCAAAAAAAACAATAACAAATCGAGTTTCTCTATTATTCATCATTGTAAATAAACCCAAAGAACATGTATTTGTTCTTGTAGAGCTCAAAAAAAACTCCCCCTAGATCATATATCCCACATAAATCTACTTCACATCCACAAGAAAATTAAAATAGTTAACACAAATAGGGATTGGGAAACATCAGAAAACTACTCATGAACTGAATGGTGGCTAAAAAACATGGTTCGAGTGATGTTTCTAGAATATATGTGCAATTAAAATCTTAGTTAGAATATCATCCAATAAGTCATCTATTCTAACATGTTCTATTTTAATCACTCCTAGTTCAACTTTTTCTTTAATTAAGGGATATATAATCTCAATTTGTTGAGTAAGAGAGTGTTGAACTAGATTCATTCAAATATAGATTGCACTCTTATTGTCATAATGAATTACCATAGGTTATTTCACCTCATCATAAATATCATTAAATTGTTTCTTCATCGACAATAGCGAAGTACATGCCCTTATAACTGTGATATTATCTTCTTTAGTCATACTAAGAGAAGTGATTTCCTGTTTCTTGCTCAACCATCCCACACAATTTTTTCCTATGAATAAATCACCACCACTTTTGGACTTTTGATCCACCATATCTCTAACCCAATTAGCATAAAAAAGATGATAATTAATTATATCTTCATGTTGCAATTTATAATCCAAAATTGAGTATACCTTGAATATATCTCAGGATTCGTTTAACTATTTACAAATTTTCTTCCTTCATATTATGTTGAGACCGATTTAATAATAAAGTTAAAAACATGATATTTTTCCATGTTGCAGTCAACTATAATAATATTCCATTAATTATATTTTATAGGGTGGGATCCATAGATGTACAATCCTTATGCTTTCCATGTTTTTTCCCAAACACAATCAGAGTCAACATTGGTTTGGATTCATTCTTGTTAACTTTATTAGCAGCTCTCATTCGTATTTTTTCAAATAAATAAAGGTATAATTCTTCTTTAAATCACTTTTAGTCCAAGAAAGAATGTGGGTTTTCCAATCATAGACCTTTTAAATTCATATTTCATGTGATAGGAAATTATTCCACTGATCCATAACTGATTCCACCAATGATAATATCATCCATATACATAAGCACCATAAATTGATATTTTTGAGAATTATTTAAAAATAGATTAAGGTTGAAAACTCCACTTTTAAATTAAAGATTCTTCATATAATTATCCCGTAAAGAATACCATGCTCGTGGTGCCTGGTTCAGACCATAGAGATCGTTCTTTAATAAAGAAACCTTATTATCATCATTTCCAATCTGAAATCCCACTAGTTGTTCCATGTATACCTCTTATTCAATAAATCCATTTAAGAATTTTGTTATTTCATCAATATAATAAACATTTTACTCTCTATAAAATTCAATTGTAAGTAAAATCCAGATCAACTATAGTCTAGATATAAGAGAAAATGTTTCTTCAATATCAATGCCAGCATTTTTTGTATAGACTTAGCATACTAAGTGTTACCTATTTATTATCACATTTATATGATCATTTTTTTAAATATACACTTTATTCCAATCACATTGTGATTTTTGGGTCTCTTAACAAGATCACATACACTTTTATTTTCAATATGATCCATTTATTCATTCATGGACTTAACCCATGATTCATCCTTTGCTGATTCTTCAAACATGTTTGGTTCCATAATTTATAGAAAGGCATAATGTGCTTCATTCCACCTTCTCCTTGTCTGTGTGGGTGTGGACAAATCCCCAATGATATTGTATTGATAAATTTCTGTTATTCTATTTCCCTAAATAGGTTTTGGTGAAATTTCATCATCCATGGTTTCTTTATCTGATTCTTATTCTGAATCATCATCGTTTTGTGGGACTTACACTAATTATGCATTTAAATATGTCACGTGTCCACTTTCTTCTTCACCTTCTATCATATCAATATATGATCTCAAAAATGTATTTATGGTTTTATATTTAATTATATTTACATCACTAATTTCATCAATTCTTCAAAGAATATTACTCTAATGTTTGTAGGAATTACACTTCATTGAATATCCAAGGAATATTCCCTCACCTATTGCATCACCATACTTGCCTTGATTACATTATTTGTTCCAAATGAAGCATTAACATCCAAAAACACAAAAAAAAATTAGAGAGAGAATTGTTCCATAACAAAAATTAAACGGTTTCTTCGTTTCTCCCATAAAAATCCTTCTTTGATTTGGATTGTAAACCGCTACTTGAACAGTTTTTTCCAGTAATGATGAGAAATATGACTCTCAATCAGCATAGTTCTATCCATATTTTTCACTTGTTGATTTCTATGTTCAAAATATAAAATTTTATGTGGGGTTATCACTATAGACACCTAATTATTTATTCCATTTTATTCAATGTAATTTTTAAATTCAATGGATGAGAATTCTAATACATTATTAGATCACCGAATCTTGATTGTGCGGCCAGTTTCATTCTTAGTTTTTATATAATAACTTTATATGAAATCAATAACGTTATTTTTCTTTTGTATAATCATTAATCAAGACATTATACTATAATAATCTATAATAATAATTATGTACCTCTCTCTAGATTCTCGAACCACATTTATTGGACCACATACGTCTATATGGATAAGATCAAGTTAATTTGATTTTCTTTTATTCTTTGTCTGATATGAAATCTAAACCATATTTCCTCGTATGCATGAATCAAATGTATTTTATAAATCATGATTAATATTTTTAATGTTGATAAATATCTTTATCTTATATATTTTTTTATACTTCAATGATTAATGTGACTCAACCTCCTATGCCATAATTTATTTTTTTTCTTCAACTTTAATGTAACATATGTTCTCCCTACTGTCTACCTGATATAAATTTACATCTATTATACATCATATAATGATAGAATTACTTTTATTTACATTAATAGTGTCCCACTTTCGATTAAATTTCATTATCAATCCTGATTCAGAGAGTCAATGCATGATCATAAGATTGTGATATAAATCCTCTACATAGAGAACTTCAGGTTTCCTTAGCTCATCATTTTCCAGTTCTATACTTACACTTCCTTTGATCTTTAAATCACCATATTTTACACATATGACTATTCCATAAACCTTTTTATTAAAATTATTCAAAAAAATATCCATTTCCCATTATGTGGGATGAGTATTCATTGTCATTAATCTAGGTGATATTATTCTTTGAATCTTTGAGATTTATTTTTGGAAGGTTTTCATTCTCAATTTTCTTATTTTCCTTCGATGACATAATTGATTGAGTGGAGGATAAATATTTAATTTCTAATATCTTTTCAATATAAATGGGATTATTATACTCCTATTCCTATTCCGAAGGATAATACCTATTTAAAATTGTAACTTCTCTTTCTTAGCAGGTATTAACATTTCCCTAAGTTCTATAGGTAATGTTCTCTCCTTTCCTCTTTCTATAATGAATTGCTTTATGGCCATAGTTAGATCAATGAAAAAAATATCTATAGAAACTATTTATTATATATGATAAAGGATGTGGTATCATTCTCTTTTATTTACTTCCCAGCTCATCCCCATTCAAATAGATCATTTCCTCTTCGCAGTATGACAATGTATGCCCTAGAAAGCCACATAATTAACATTAATTTAGAGGAAACGTCTTCTCAATTACATTCCTCCCCAGGTATCATTATTTTTTAAAATTATTTTAACAAATATCACCTCTAAATACCTGAAAAGAATTGTCAACTATTTTTTATATTTTATTTGAAACATTCATTGTTTGTACATCATGTTCCTTTGTGATATGTCCAACTTTCTACTTCCCTTTATTCTGGCTCAACTCATTTCCAGCCTCTTATGTTTTAACATCATATCCAATTCCAATTTTTCCCATATATGTGGATCTATGATCATTAAAGTCATTATCTACTCCTTTAGAACAATTTTTTTCTCTTTTTAAAAGATCTTGATATCAAAATCCTCCACAAAATAATTTCTTCTTTGTTTCCCATTATTTTAACTCATTTTCCTATTAAATCGGTAGAGTAACAGATTATACTTAATGTCCCTCAACTATCGTATCCTTATCCTCTAGTTTGTATGTATGTTCATTGATGACATTTTCCTCCTCTTCATTCTTGATCTAAAATTCCAAACAATATTTTTAGTTTTTAGGAGTTGTTATATATTCTTATTCACATACTTCTAGTCAATCAATATCTACTTCAAGCCAATAAACATACTCTGGTTACTCTTCTAGAGTAGTTCTCATTTTTTTTCTCTTTCTTTGAATGTTAAGATTATCATGAGAACCCTAAATTTCCACCTTGATATCAAAAACTCTAATGAACTGATTATCATTATTTTTTAATCTTATATATTTTCAAATGTATCCTTTATTGATTCTTAGGTTTCAAATTTAAACTCTGGTTCTATATCCTCTAAAAAGAAATTATCATTTTTTCCTCTTTACATATGAAAATATTCCCCTATATTTCTTTCCAGATTTGAGGTATCCCTTTTTGGGGAACCTTATTTGTGGCTTATTCATGATTATTGCATCACTTTATTCATCATCAAAAATTTTTTAATATTTGGAGAAAATGTTCCCAACTCTTACATATCGAAAAAAATCAAAAAACAATTCTCGTCAAACATTTTTTTTACACCATTTTTTTTGGAAAATATAGAAATTAGTTATTATTATTGATAATTACTAACTCTAGAAATCTATTTTATCACATCTTTGAATGCCATTTACTATATTACTCAATTGGATACATCTTCTACTTTGACTCTCATTTCCTAAGCCACCAGACTGCTTAAGATATCATCAAGAGAAAGCTTAGATAGGTAAATTTCCTAAATGGATGATATTTTTGGATTATAAGGAGGTGGAAGTATCCTCAGTATTTTCTTCACAGTTTCAATATCTCATATTTCGTCCCAAAGTCCTCAAATTTATCCAAAAACTTAAGTTATGAGATGAAAGAAGTTACCATCATTTTTATCTGAATGTATTTTTAGATCATCAAACTGATTGTGAAAGACTTAATTTTTGTACCCTTTTACTTTTTGATCACCTTTAAAAATAATTTCTAGTTTCTCCCACATATATTTGGTTGTAGTGTGAGTCATCACCTTTAGATAGATTTGATCATAAAGTTCTACAGTAAGAGAATTTTGTTCTTTTATATCTACAACAGGAATTTTCTTATCTATTTTATTAAAAGAAATATCTATAGGATAAGGGAAATTAATTATAATGAAACATACTTTACATAAATTGTTAGTACTTTAAAATTGAAGTAAACTTATTACAACATATAACAAAACCATGAAAGGACCATATAGGTATATTGTCTTTAGAAACTGGGAAACATAAACAACTGGTTCATAAAGCGTCTACACTGTCTCCCATTTATTTCATCATATCTATAGTCCCGTTGGGGATATCTTACTTAATAACCTTGTTCCTGACCTGGGGAAAGAAAACATACAAAAGGTTGAGCTCAAATGCTCAGTAAGGGTAAACAAAAGAAATATCATTCACATCATATTCATAAGAACATAACAATTTGGAAATCTTACCCTGCAAAAGAGATCATAATTTCATAACATGGGATAAATTGAGGTAGTGAAATGTAATCACAATAATCATAACATAAAACATGAATCTTTGTGTCATACACACATAATCATAGAGAATCGTTTCTTATTATTCAAGACTCATTTCCAAGACTATCTTAGTGGACAAAGTCCATTTCTGAACCGAGTTCATTCCTCGTTTCAGTCCTGTTTCACTGAACCGGTTTAACCTGCCGTTCCAGCCATGTCTATCTCATGAGATATAAATCTTTACCCAATGCATTGGAGGGAGATATAGGTCCCACCCATCTCATAATTAAACCATTCTTATGTGTGCCACAAAATCATAAACCATACATCATAGCAAAACCCATGTAATAAAAATGGGATTCTTAAACATCATGACATCATAAAACAATTCATATGAGATAAAGGAATTCATAAAAATAATTCCATCACAACATAATCAAATCAATGTAATAATAGGGATAGAAACAGAACCCTTTATTATCTTAGATGGAAAATAATTTTGATAAAACACTTGAACTCCATTCTTGAGGAAAATATCTTTTATACTTCAAAAACACTTTTCCTTTCTTAACATGTCATACAATTATAAACTAAAAGAAGTTGATTAAAAATAAACTTTAAAACTTGTAAAGGAAGCTTCTTGGAAACAATTTTTTAAAAATCCATTCATGTCGTATAACTTACAAAAACATTCTTCTCGTACTTTTGTCGGAAAAGTCACAAAGTACCTCGTACGAAAAACGACAAAAGATTATTTTCATATCTTGCACTAAAACTCACCTAAGGGTAAAATTGAATTTAAAAAATTGTAGGTGGATGGAAATAATATTACATATTTAGGAAACATGGATGTGGATGATAAAATACACCCCAGTAAATTCCAAAGTATAAACAATCTCGGATAAAAATGAGATTGTGATATTTCCCATACCTTAGGTCTGATTTTCTTCGTAAGTGTCCGAACCTCCTGTATAATTATTTAAATAATGTCATTGACTTATTCCAGAATCATACTCATTGTTATGATATCATATATGGTCATATTCTTAGCTTATTATTAGTAATATTTCATTGCTACTTGTTATTCAGGTGTTTATTACTTTTTGTTCTTATGCGTGTTTTGTCGAATAAATTCTTATTCTTCTTTTTAGGTTATAGATACCTAATTTCTAGAATGGTATTATTTTAATATTTATCATATTTATTCACTAAATTCATTTCTGTAATCATTATTCAATGAAAATCATGTAGAACGAGTCGCATCACATCGTGGAGACGGTATTCCGTATGTACGCACGAACGATGATATTGTTCCCATGATCGTGGAATTGTATTGGAGTGTATGTATACTATTTCAGAATCAATATAACTTTACAATAATCATATTTATTCATTATTTACACCATTATACCCATCCAATAAATGTGGTGGTGGAAAATAGATTACACCACGACGTGGAGACGGTATTCCGTACGTACGCACGCGCAGTGATTTCGTTTTCCGTAGGATGGATAGATTGTGAAATAGGGTTGTTTAATACTTATAATAACATATTAGTATATGAGTGATAATGATTTTTTTAATTCATAATGAAACAACTAAAGAAGAAGAAGTGGAAGAAGAAATAAAGTTGAAATAATCGGTAACGGACATTACCTCTTCTTTGAAGCGCTTCTTTGAGACCTCATTTTAGGGCACTAAAATTGGTCTTTGAAGAAGACCAGGACCTATTGGATGTTTCTAAGGAAGTGGAGAGGAGAAATTTTCAGGGTTTTTCCGAGCTTGAAGGCTCAAAGTGGTGTGAGGAAGAGAGGGAGGAGGTACCCTTTTATAAGGGAGGAGAGGGGCACCTTTGGAAAAATTAAAAATATTATTTTATTATAAAGCCATATTCTGTTTCAAATAGCTCAAAATTGATTTATTTCTAAGATAAGGTGGGGATGGGTCGAAATCATCTCATCCAATAGAATTTTTACAAGTTTAGTTTACTATTTTAACCTTATCATTTAGATTTAACTTTAAGTTAGATAATTTTACTTTTACCGTGTCTTTTTGTGTTCTTACACTATAATGTTAATAAACTAACTATAACAAGACAAAAGAACCCCAATTTGTTTATTATTAATATATATAACCTTATCTAAGTCATTTTTCATAACCTTATATTTTTAGGAATAAAATAACAATTAATAATATAATATTTGTTTCAAAAACAATTTTATGTCAATTTTGTCATTATTTAGTAATTGATTTTTTTGAAAATCATAACATAATTATTAGTTCTAAAAAATTTAATTAAATCAATAATAACATGTCATATTAACCTATAAAATTAGTTTAATTCATAAAAAGTCTCAAATTACATTTATTTTGGTATTTATAACATCAATTATATAAATATTTCATTAATAAGATAATTACTCAATCATCATTGTGTCATAAATAAATTAAATTATTTAATGTCTAAAAATTACAAATAAAATATAATTATGTAGGAAATCTTTTTAGCTTTCTAATTAATATTTATAGTTGAATTTATCTTATGTATAACCCTATATTAAAAATTATTTACTTATTAAACTTTGATTTTAACTATTTTAACCCATCTTTAAATAAATTAATAATAAATGCTCTCATCTTATCCAAGTGGGCCTAAATGGTCATATTTTATTACTAAGGTTGTTTTTGGTCGAATTAAACTTATAAAATAGAATTAGGACATGTGTTAGAGTAATAATAATATCATTTTTACCCTTAATTACCCTATTTACTTTTAACCGTGGTAAATAAAAGTAAAAAGTTACTATTCACCAAAAATTATTTTCATCTCATTGAACCAAATTTTACTTACTGAAATCATATGTGTCTCTCGGATTTTTGAAATTCCACTCACAGAAGCGGTAAAATTAAGTTTTATGTAAATTTGCAAATTCTCCTAGGAGGTGGGTAAAAGACGGTGAAAAGTTCAATAAACTTTTTATATATCTATAATTATTATAAAATTACTCCAATGAATTACATTGAACTTATATAAGTATTATGTATCAATTTTGATCTAAAATAAATTTAAATAAAATAAATAATTAATTAAATAAAAATTCGGTTTTTAAATAGTAACCCAGTGTTTTCACTATTCATCAAAAATTGAAAGTTTCCAGAAAAATACCAAAATTTCACCCTAGGCTAATTTCGATATTCCGAATCCAAAAATGAAGTCCATTTTGAAAAATAAAATTTAAAAAATTTCAAAAAGTTGTTATTACTATTCATAATGGCTATTTTTAATAATATTTTAATAGCATATCGTTGTTTAGTGAAACTCGGTATTGCGTACGACACAAGCTATCAAGGAAGGTCGCGATTACGTGTAAAGAAAGACAAGCTAGTGTTTTGTGTAGTGAAAGATTACTTTGATGATTTATATAAAATAAAAACAAAATATTTCTTATAAAAGTCTTGGGTGTTACATTCTACCCCCCTTAAAATTAATTTCGCCCTCAAAATTCATCACTTGTAACAAACAGATGAGGATACCTCTCCCTCATCATATCCTCAAGCTCCCATGTAGCTTATTCTAATTGGTTGTTCCTCCATAAAAATTTCACCAAGCGAGTGGTCTTTTTCTGTAGGACTTTTTCACTACGATCGAGAATCTCTATCAGTTGTTCTTCATAAGAAAGATCTTGTTCCAACGGTACAACTTCTCAGCTGAGTACATGTGAAGGATCAGGTATGTACTTTTTCGGAAGAGATACATGGAACACATCGTGAACTTGAGAGAGATTCGGTGGAAGCACCAATCAGTAAGCTACCTTCCCAACACGATCCAGTATTTTGAAAGGACCGATATACCTAGGGCGCTACTTTCCCTTCTTTCCAAATCTCATTACTCTCTTCCAAGGAGATAATTGTAAGAACACTTTATCACCCACTTCAAACTCTAAGTCTTTTCTTTGGTTATCGGCATACCTTTTTTTTCGACTCTGAGCTGCTCTTCTATGTTGTTGAATAGATCAGACCTTTTCTACCATCTCAGCAACAAGATTAGGTCCTAATAGCTTTCTTTCCCCAACTTCATCCCAGCAAGTTGGAGTCCTGCATTTCTTTCCATAGAGAGCTTCATAAGGATCCATCTGAATACTGGAGTGAAAGCTATTATTATAAGAAAATTCCACCAAAGGTAGGTGTTTACCCAACCACCTTTGAAATACATAGAGAAAGCTCTCAACATAACTTCTAGAGTTTGAATTGTCCTCTCAGACTGACCGTCTGTCTGAGGATGATAAGCAGTTCTGAAACTCAACTCTGTATCCAGAGTATGCTGAAGACTTCGCCAGAACTTTGAGGTAAACATCGGATCCCGATCAGATATAATAGAAAGTTGTACTTCATGCAATCTTACCACTTCCTTTACATATATCCTAGCAAGCTGATCCAGAGAGAAATCCTCTCTAACAGCAATGAAGTGTGCAGACTATGTAAGATGATCAACTATGACCCAGATAACATTATTGCCTTTGGATGTTTTAGGAAGTCCTGTGACAACGTCCATAGTGATGTTTTCCCATTTCCATTCAGGTATGGGTAATGGTTGTAACATCCCCTTAGACTTCTGTCTCTCATCTTTAACTTGCTGACAAACCAAGCATCGAGAGACATATTCAGTAACATCGTTTTTCATGCCATCCCACCAGAAGTACTCTTTCAGGTCCCTATACATCTTCGTGCTTCCAGGATGAATAGAGAATGAAGAAATATGAGCCTCATCCAGCAGCTCCTTCTTTAATTCAGGGATGGGAGGAACACAAACCCGATTCCTGAACTTTATTATCCCATCATAATCATGGTTGAATTCAGGAACATTTCTTACCTTCTTTTGTAACTCTACATCTTCTTTCTGTGCCTCTTTAATCTTAACATGTATAGATGGTTGAACATTCATTTGAGAAAGATACGATTTTCCCCTTTCATTAAAATTCCAAGATCCATCCTTTGTAAATCCATAAATATTGGACCTTTTGTGATCCTCATCATGGATAAACTAGCATGGTCTTGTCGACTTAATGCATCTGCCACCTTGTTTTCTTTCCCAGGATGGTAATGAATTGAGAAGTCGTAATCCTTAATCAGCTCTAACCATCTTCTTTGGCGCATATTCAGTTCCTTTTTTGTGAAAATATACTTTGAACTTTTATAATCAGTATAAATGTCACACCTTTCTCCATAAAGATAATACATCCAAATCTTTAATGCAAATATTACTGCAGCTAACTCCAAACCATGAGTTGGGTAAATTTGCTCATGTATTTTCAACTGTCGTGAGGCATAAGTTATGACCATATCATTTTCCATAAGAACACACCCCAATCCCTTCTTGGATGCATCACTATAGATCAAAAACCTTTCTCCACTACAAGGCAGTGTGAGCACAGGTGCACCGGATAACCTTCTTTTCAACTCCTTGAAATTCTCTTCACATTCCTCCATCTAAACAAACTTAACTCCTTTCCGAGTCAACCTGGTGATTGGATTAGATAATCATGAAAAATCTTTCACAAAACATCGATAATATCCAGCCAAACCAAGAAAAATTCGGATCTCAGTTTCTATTATTGGTCTCGACCATCTTTCGATAACCTCTGTTTTTGCTGGATCCACAGATATCCCCTCTTTTGAGATTATGTGACCCAAAAATGCAACTTTTTGAAGCCAAAATTCACACTTGGTAAATTTGGTATAATGATTCTCCTTTCTCAGGGACTTCAATATAATTCTCAAGTGATCTTCATGTTCTTCCTTTCTCTTTGAATATACAAGAATATCGTCTATAAAGACTACCACAAACTGATCAAGATAGTCTCTAAAGACTCTATTCATCAGATCCATGATGATAGCAGGGGCATTAGTAAGACCAAATGGAATCACTATAAATTCATAGTGTCCATACCTTGTACGGAAAGTCGTCTTTGGTATATCCTCCCTTTTGAACCTTAATTAATGATACCATGAACGAAGATCAATCTTAGAAAAGTATTGTGCTCCATGTAGTGGGTCAAATAAGTCATCAATGCGCGGGAGAGGATATTTGTTCTTTATAGTGATCTTGTTAAGTTCTCGATAATCAATGCAGAGTCTCATTGATCCATCTTTCTTATTAACAAACAGAACAGGTGCTCCCCAAGGTGAAGCACTAGGGTGTATGAACCCCTTATCAAGATTCTCTTGGAGTTTCTTCTTCAATTCCTGCAACTCAATTGGGTCCATTCTATAAGGTGTCTTTGAAATAGGTAAAGCACCCGGTACGAGTTCTATTGAAAACTCAACTTCACGATTTGGTGGGAGACCCGGAAATTCCTCCGGAAAGACATCATCAAACTTCCGTACAATGGGAATATTCTTAATCGTGAGTTTCTCACCAACCATTTAAGATAAATAGCCTTCATTTAGTGGAATCAAGACCCATAAGATGGATGAAATTTCCACTTGAAGGTTATGTTCATCCTTTCATCGATAGACGATCAAAGATTGATCTGGAATATGAAATGTGAATTCTCTTCTATGGCAATTGATATGAGATCCATATAGAAAAAGCCAATCCATGCCAAGAATCACATCAAATTATACTATAGGGAGGATCACAAGATTTGTAGGAAGCACTTTCCCACAAACATCAATCGGAGAAGAATTATAATCTTTTGATGCGACTGTTATGCCATTAGGGGTTGTCACAGCTAACTCAACATCTAATTGTTGAGGTAATACAGTGATACCCTTAGAAAATTATTCAGAAATAAAGGAGTGGGTGGATCCAGAATCAAATAAAACATTTTCTACTTTAGAGTGGATGGTAAGTGTACCTTTCACCACTTCGTTATCGTACTCCACATCGCTGATAGAAATTGCATGTGACTTTCCTTTGTCTTTAGCCTTAAGAGTTTGTTGACATCGATCATCATCAACAACCCTTGGATTAAGGAATTTATTGGCATAATTCCCCATTTCCTTGCACTTGTTACATTGAAGTGTAGGAGGTTCACTCTGTGTAGCCTTTTCATTGTTCGCATCACTAGACATCTTCTTCCCATCATTGCGGAATTCAAATTCTTGATGACCTTCCTTTCCACATTTGAAACATTTAATTTTCCCTTTAAGACAACTCACTACATTTTTCTTTCCACACTTTGAGCGTAAGGGAAAACACATCTTCTTTTCAGTGTGCTCTTTAGATTTTCCTTTGAATTCCATTTTCCTCTTCTTATCAAACCCATATGACTGATGGGTTACTCCAATCTCTATCTCAACTTTGAGAGCACATCGGACGATTTCCTCGTAGCTATTGAAGTCCCTTATAGCTAAATCCCTTAAAAGTCTTGGTTTTAAGCCACTAAAGAATCAATCGATCTTGCTCTCAGGTTGGATAATAATGCCATAAGAGTACCTTGCAAGTCTTGTAAAATTTTCTTCATAGGTACCAACAGATTCATCATCCTTTTGCTTTAGTTCATGAAACTCCTTCTCCATATTTGTTCGGAGAATACGAGAGAAGTACTTATTGAAAAATATGTTCTTGAACTCGTCCCATTCTATGGACTCAATTTCATCTCTTGGCCTCGTATTCTTGATAAGATTCCACCATTGATCAGCATCACCTTCCAAACGATATACTGCTAAGATGACTTTATCAAGTTCAGAACACTGAAGATCTGAAAATATCTTTTCAGTAGTACTAATCCATTGTTCAGCAACTAATGGATCAGTAGACCCGTTTAATGAAGGTGGACGCTGCCTCATGAAGGATTCAACAGAATTTTGCTCCTTCCTTTGCTCGTTTGGAAGTCCCGCATGATTCATAGCTTGAGAAATTTGTGTGAGCATGGCTAAAATATTTTGCATTCCAGCTCCTATAATGTTTGGTTTCTCAGGGGGAAAATCATTTCATTGCATGTCGTATTCCTCATTAACACGGTTCCTTCGGGTTCCAGCCATTGACTAAAACCAAGAAGAATATTGTGAGCAACACTAATTATAATAGGAAAACCACATAATAAAGAATAAAATTTCACACTTAAGGTCTTATCCTAGGTTATTCATGGCCATTTCCAAAACACTAAGATTGTGTTTTATGCTTAGACTTATCCTTAGGATTCTTACTAAGGCTTTCACATCCTAGTTTCCAAAGGTTGACTATACATTTCCTCTGATACCAACTATAACGACCCATACTTTACATACATTGTTAGTAATTCAAAATTGAAGTACACTTATTATAACATATAACAAAACCATGAAAGGACCGTATAGGTATACTGTCTTTAGAAATTGGGAATCATAAACAACTGGTTCATAAAGCATCTACACTATCTCCCATTTATTTCATCATATCTATAGTCCCTTTTGGCATATCATACTTAATAACTTTCTTTCTGACCTGGGGAAAGAAAACATACAAAAGGGTGAGCTCAAATGCTCATTAAGGGTGAAAAAAAGATATATCAATCACATCATATTCATAAGAACATAACAATTTGGAAATCTTACCCTGAAAAAGAGATCATAATTTCATAACATGGGATAAATCATGGTAGTGAAATTTAATCACAATAATCATAACATAAAACATGAATCTTTGTGTCATACACACATAATCATAGAGAATCATTTCTTATTAGTCAAGACTCATTGCCAAGACTATCTTAGTGGACAAAGTCCATTTCTGAACCGAGTTTATTCGTCATTTCAGTCCTATTTCACTGAACCGGTTTAACCTGTCGTTCCAACCATGTCTATCTCATGAGATATAAATCTTTACCCAATGAATTGGAGAGAGATATAGGTCCCACCCATCTCATAATGATACCATTCTTATGTGTTCCACAAAATCATAAACCATATATCATAGCATAACCCATGTAACAAAAATGGGATTCTTAAACATCATGACATCATAAAACAATTCATATAAGATAAAGGAATTCATAAAAATAATTCCATCACAACAAAATCAAATCAATGTAATAATAGGGATAGAAACAGAACCCTTTATTATCTTATATGGAATATAATTTTCATAAAACACTTGAACTCCATTCTTGAGGAAAATATCCTTTCTACTTTAAAAACACTTTTGCTTTCTTAACATGTCATGAAATTATAAACTAAAAGAAGTTGATTAAAAATAAACTTGAAAACTTGTAAAGGACGCTTCTTGGAAATAATATTTTAAAAATCCATTCATGTCGTATAAGTTAAAAAAACATTCTTCTCGTACTTTTGTCGGAAAAGTCAAAAAGTACCTCGTACAAAAAATGACAAAAGATTCTGTTCATATATTTTACTAAAAACTCACCGAAGGGTAAAATTGGATTTAAAAAATTGTAGGTGGATGGAAAAAATATTACATATTGAGGAAACATGAACGTGGATGATAAAATACACCCCCGTAAATTCCAAAGTATAAACAATCTCGGATAAAAATGAGATTGTGATATTTCCCTTACCTTAGGTCTGATTTGCTTCGTAAGTGTCTGAACCTCCTATATAATGATTTAAATAATGTCATTGACTTATTCCAGAATCATACTCATTGTTATGATAAAATATATGGTCATATTCTTATCTTATTATTAGTAATATTTCATTGCTACTTGTTATTCGGGTGTTTATTACTTTTTGTTCTTATGCGTGTTTTGTCGAATAAATTCTTATTATTCTTTTTAGGTTATAGATACCTAATTTACAGAATGGTATTAGTGTAATATATATCATATTTATTCACTCAATTAATTTATTTAACCATTATGCAATGAAAATCATGTAGAACGAGTCGCATCACATCGTGGAGACGGTATTCCGTACGTACGCACGAGCGATGATATCGTTCCCATGATCATGGAATTGTATTGGAGTGTATGTATACTATTTAAGAATCAATATAACATTAAAATAACAATATATATTCATTCTTTACACCATTATACTCATCCAAGTATGGTGGTGGTGGAAAATAGATTACACCGCGGCGTGGAGACGGTATTCTGTACGTACGCACGCGCGGTGATTTCATTTTCCGTAGGATGGATAGATGGTGAAATAGGGTTTTTTAATACTTATAATAACATATCAGTATATGAGTGATAGTTATTTTATTAATTCATAATGAAACAACTAAATAAGAAGAAGTGTAAGAAGAAATAAAGTTGAAAGAATCGGTAACGGACATTACCTCTTCTTTGAAGCGCTACTTTGAGACCTCCTTTTAGGGAACTAAAATTGGTATTTGAAGAAGACCAGGACCTCTAGGATGTTTCTAGGGAAGTGGAGAGGATATATTGGTAGGGTTTGGCCGAGCTTGAAGGCTCAAAGTGGTGTGAGGAAGAGAAGGAGGAGGTTCCCTTTTATAAGGGAGGAGAGGGGCACCTTTGGAAAAACCAAATATATTATTTTATTATAAAGCCATATTCGATTTTAAATAGCTCCAAATTGATTTATTTATAATCTAAGGTGGGTATGAGTCAAAATACTCTCATCCTATATAATTTGGATAAGTTTAGTTTACTATATTAACCTTATCATTTAAATTTAACTTTAAGTTAGATAATTTTACTTTTACCGTGTCTTTTTGTGTTCTTACACTATAAGGTTAATAAAATTACTAAAACAAGCCTAAATATCCCCAAGTTGTTTATTATTAATATATATAACCTTATCTAAGTCATTTGGATGAACTGTAGATTTTTAGGAATAAAATAACAATTAATAATATAATATTTGTTTTAAAAACTATTTTATGTCAATTTTGACACTATTTAGTAATTGATTTTTCTGAAAATGATAAAAGGATTATTAGTTCTAAAAAAGTTAATTAAATAAATAATAACATGTCATATTAACCTATAAAATTAGTTTAATTCATAAAAAGTCTCAAATTACATTTATTTGGGTATTTATAACATCAATTATATTAATATTTCATTAATAATATGATTACATCATCAGCATTGTGTCATAAATAAATTATATTATTTAATGTATAAAAATTACAACTAAAATATCATTATGTAGGAAATATTTTTATCTTTCTAATGAATATTTATAGTAGAATTTATCTTATGTATAACCCTATATTAAAAATGATTTACTTATTAAACTTTTATTTTAACTATTTTAACCCTTCTTTAAATAAATTAATAATAAAGGTCCTAATGTAATCCAAGTGGGCCTAAATGGTAACATTTTGTTCCTAAGGTTGTTTTTGGTCGAATTACACTTATACAATAAAATTAGGACATGTGTTAGGGTAATAACAATAACATTTTTACCCTTAATTACCCTATTTACTTTTAACCGTGGAAAATAAAAGTAAAAAAGTTACTATTCACCAAAAATTATTTTCATCTCATTGAACAACATTTTACTTACTAACATCAACCGTGTCTCTCAGATTTTTGAAATTCCACTCACAGAAGAGGTAAAATTAAGTTTTATGTAAATTTTCAAATTCTCCTAGGAGGTGGGTAAAAGACGGTGAAAAGTTCAATAAAATTTTTATATATCTAAAATTATTATAAAATTACTCAAATTAATTACATTGAACTTATATAGGTATTATGTATCAGTTTTTACCTAAAATAAATATATATAAAATAAATAATTAATTAAATAAAAATTCGGTTTTTAAATAGTAACCCAGTGTTTTCACTATTCATCAAAAATTGAATGTTTCCAGAAAAATACCAAAATTTCACCCTAGGCTAATTTCGATATTCCGAATCCAAAAATGTAGTTCATTTTGAAAAATAAAATTTACAAAATTTAAAAAAGTGGTTATTACTATTCATAACGGTTAGTTTTAATAATATTTTAATAACATATCGTTGTTTAGTGAAACTCGGTATTACGTACGACGCAAGATATCAAGGAAGGTCGCGATTGCGTGTAAAGAAATCCAAGCTAGTGTTGTGTGTAGTGAAAGATTCCTTTGATTATTTATATAAAATAAAAACAAAATATTTCTTATAAAAGTATCAGGTTTTACATTAATCCCTTGAGTTTTGAAAAAGATAACTTCTATTCCAAGGGATCTCAAATGAGATCTCATCATGTTCTTCCAAATATTGAAGTTTCTTCCATCAAAGAGGGAGACCTCTCTAATCTTCACTGAATTCTCTATAAAAACAATATAGGATAGATTTAACTCCAACAACCTAATATTGTTGATACCAATTATTGGACCCCAGAGCACTATATGAGGTGAGGGTGAATTAGGGTGTCGACTTTTCATTTTAAAACAACAGATCTAGTCCCCATGTTGGTAGGATATTGTTAAACCTATCTAAAGGAATTGTATAGTAATTAAACATTTACATGTAGAGATACAATAAAGAATTTTTACATAGTTAACCACTAGGGGATAGTCCCCCAAGGAGGATAAATAAATAGTGTGTTAGTTATACCAAAATACACTAATATTTAGTAGTTATTTAGGGAAATATAAGTTCATATATATTTACTCTATTCCAGGAACACTTCCTTTATATGTTTTTAGAGACAACATGTTTCCTCCCTCATAAAATTTGCATCGACTCCCCCTATCTCACTACTTTGGGTAAAATATTACTCAGTTTAATGAAATTAAGGTCACTTTAAAAGATTTATATTTACACCTCCGTCACCTAATATCATGAGACTCAATTTTCATTTTAAACTTGAGTTGATTCACTTGAATTCACTGCTCAATGATATTTGATAATGTAGACCTTATAGTCGCATAACTCAAGAACTTTCATGTAACACATGTACTTGCTTGAAAGTTTTGTGTTTTTCATGAAAAATTTCTTTTTTCAATACTTTGTAGGTTTTGGGAGAAGCAGAAGCACAGTATGGACATGTACCCAACTTTAGAAATTTCCATAATCGATGATTAATCCGGGTTCAATATGATGATGAATGCCAGCATCCATATAATTTAATCGAAGATAAAATACAAAGGAGAGCACCCAGAACTAAGAAGAGATGATTGAAATATTTTTTTATAATTAATTTAATTTAAATATAGAATTCCCTCCAATGTGATTCTTTCTTTGTTGATGCGTCCGACCATGGGTCTGAGGTTTGTCTTCATTACAATGTAGAATCCAAGGATAGTAATCCTCAAGATTTTATCCACACATGCTCCATGTATCTTCAGACATCACCGAAGGAGTCTTCGGGTGCTAGCGCAGAATATCCGTGTGCTTACGATATCTGCCTTCAATTGACTTTAGAATCAATTCCAAAGTGTTCCCCTTGATCTAGTGGAGGAGGATAACTCTTGTTATTGAGAGTGTTCTTTGAGAGGGAAGAGTTCTCTAGGATAGAATATTTTCTCCATGGATGTTGTGCACACAACATTTGGTTAGCCAGTCAAATGACCCCTTTGGCTAATTTAGATATTAAGAACATAACGAGGAATTTATTTCACCAGGTAATAATAAATAATTAGCACATGTTTCGTTACATAATTTATTATTCCTTGTGAAACCCCATATCAAATAATATTAGCAATGATATTATTTCCCTAACATGTGCTTAACTTGTATGTTATATTTAAATATTATTTACCCAAATAATATTTAATATTATTTCTCAACAAACCCATTACTTGGTCTTCCAATCCTCCTCGATATTTATAAGGCCTTGAATAATGACTTTTTTTATTAAATAAACATAACTTCATTATTCACCAATAAATAAATATTCCATCCTCAATATATTCTCTCAAATTAGTAGAGATGAAATAAATGTGATCAGCCATACTTGAATAATTATTAAAAAACAACTGGGAACAATTTTTATTCAACTTGTTAAATAAATAAATTATTTAGCTGAGATACCAGCTACACATAGTGTGTTTCCCTTGAGGCCTCTTTCATTTTTTTTCATTCGGCTAGCATGCCTAAAGTCCAAGATTACTATCTAGAAATAGGTCAAGACACCCAATATAAAGAAGTGGATGTTTCAACGATATGTCACCTCATACGAATGATTACTATGTAATATAATCCATGTGTTATAATATCTCCAATCAAGCGAGTTGCATGAAAGTTCCATCAACCCATGTGCTCTATTTCTCATTATTTGACTTCCCGAAATTAAACTTTCCTATAGGACATCATATCCATTAATTTAGTTAGGCTATATAATTTCCATCAAAGGGCCTGAGATACCTACTTCCATAGAAGTGAAAAATCCTTTCTCATATTATTAATTAATACAGTGTTACTCATAATGCACCCAACATATCCTTCCTCACCGCACACATTTGTGGTCATGTTTTCCGTCAATACATCTAAGTGAGTGAGTTATAATACCCATTAATGATAATCTTAAACTCTAAGGACCAATATACACATCTGCAAATAAAAACATCCAATGACACTTATGAATGTGGATTTACTACTAGTAGCTCATTTTCTCATAATATCCTCTTGGATATTACTAAGGATGCACAGTAAGAGAAGGAGCTTCAAATTTTCATGAGTCCCCACCCCTAATAGCCTAAATTATTTTTTTCCCTTCAAATTATATCATTCATGCATAGAACATATATTAAAGAATAGTTTCATGGAAATTCTGAGTTCTCATCATAATAGAGAACTTCTATGACCTTTTAATGTGACACTTATTATTAGGACATTATCACATAATATGTCACACACAATAACAATCATAATGTGATAATTAGTTTATTAATATTCATCCAATGAATACATGCTTATCATAAAGTAAAAAGAAGTTGGTTTCTAGGGAACCAACTCCAAACCACTTATCATTAAAACAAATGGATCATGAGTTTCAATTGGTCTTTATAGATACAAGGAATACTCTATGTGCATTTTCACTGCACACAAATCTTTTTCATGCAACTCTTTCGCATGGTAGAGCCACCATATCTTTTTTGGAAAAAGTTACATCGAATAAATGTGGAGGACTCTTACTTATAAACATGAATGGCCTTACGTAAAGGTTCCTTATGAACCTTACACCATTAACACAACTCATTATTTGACATTATATTGGGAACATAAGAGTCTTTTCCACCTTCCATGATTCATAGTTTTCTTGTGTCAAGTAAACTCATCTTTCGCACGGTTTCATCTTTTTCACACAGCTCGTGACTTTGCTGTATTTTGATGTGATGGTCTCAAAATTTCTCTTTTATGAAATATTTCGATCCAGATTTATCCTCACATGGAACATCATTTACTTGAAACAGCTTTATTCGTCCTCTAAATTTTGGAACCCAAAAATTTGGAAAATATAGGGAAACCATGCCACCTTCAACACAAAAACCATATACACCATAAAAACACTTGTCTTATAGAATTCTTGATCAACCCAGTGTGTATTGAAAAAAAAACAAAAACTAGACTCCTTTTCTAGATGATAGTTTTAATAGGTCTTTGTTCAATCAAGTTAGAGGGAGAAAGAAACTCTCCCAAAACTAAAGATTTGTGCAATGCAATAGAACCTCATATAATGGGGGATGAGTCTTCAAAAAAGGACTCTAACTCTAAAAAATATAGTGATAAAGGATAATGATCCAATCCCAATTGTATTATGACCATGAGGTCCACTCTTGGTATTAAAGCAATGATGAGATTTTGACTTTCATTGAGTCAGTGTTATTTTGTTGAACATGTGGGAATGTTGTGGATCAGTGTTCATAGGGGAATCTTATCATGAAATTAAAGGAGTGCTGTATTTTTTGATTGGTTAATTCTACATATTTTTGTAGTATGAGGTAATATATGAGCACTAACTATTGTTGTAGACTATGAAATAACTTCCCAAGTCTAGTGTGGTGGGTTATAATGGATGGATTAGGAGGATGAATCTGTCTTTCAAGTCTACCAAAGGATCTTTGATAATAGTCGTTAGATCATTAGGGGAATTTATACTCTCAACCCCATCAATCTGAGTCAGCTTTACTTCCCCTTTATAGTACCCACCATCATGATAATGGGATTCACAAGATTCATAGAGAGAAGCATCACTTTGTTTTATTTCTACTCAACCATCAAGGAGAGTATAAGAATTGATAGCCTGAAGAGGGGATTATTACAGGAAAATGAATCTAAAGAATTCACAATAGGCCATTGAACACTATATACTACAAGACCTCTATAAATTTAGTGTTTTCCACTATGCCACCAAAATGGGTCTTTCGCCGAATCTTACAATGCGTATTCTACTCACTATTTTCATATCCCTAAATTTTTATGTTAGATAGAATTAGATTCTCTTCCTTGATCCCTATATTTTTCAGTGTTTGGGTTTGGATGAGGTTTACCCTAGAGTCGGTATCCACTTGGAAGTGATCGATTTATATATCATTGAACAGTTCAGGGATATATATTGGATGTATATTCCCCTGAGTGGTAGCACCATCATCTACTTATGAAAAAGAAATTATATCCATACATTCCTCTCATTTGGATTCCTCTGCATAATAGGCCTCAATGGTAACTACCTCAGTCTCAAATTGAAGGGGGTTTTCAAGGCTTTAAAAAGGGTCTCACGTATGTCCTTGGAAATAAAGAGTTCTTCAAGGATTAAGATCATATTTTGTATTTTAGTGATGTGATTCAACACATCATAATTTTTTTGTGAGGGGAATATTTTTTTCCTACAGAATCTCATTCTTCATCAGGGAGTGTAGAAGGAACCCTAGGATAAGGAAATGGTTCCAAAATAGTGATGGATGTAATCTACTATTGGTCAGATGGATTTCTTGAAATTATTAGTAGTTGGGAACCAAACATACATGGTCATCCCTAGTGGTACATGACTAATCGTGATGTGAAAATGGTTGATTCGCGTTGTTATATAATAGAGCTGACCATAGAGACACACCTGACAGAGCAGACTAGGAGGGTTATGATTTTTCATCCCTATGGAAGGCTTGTTATCTAGAATTATTATAATGAACAACATGGTTTTATGTTTTACCCTAAATATTTTTTTAGCTTATATTTCCCCTTTATTTCCTTCATCGATATCAGGTGAATGATATTGAGGGTTTTACATGTCATTATTCATCATTGATCATCATATAACGATCCACAATTTAAATAGTTTTCAAATAAGTGTACTCGTTCTCCTCATTTATGGAATATTTCAGATCTAAATGAACTTTGGGGGAATCTACAGATTTAGGAGGAATGAATTTCAAAAGGGTAAATCCTGGTTTTGGCACTAATATGGGACTCTGATGTCCCAAATGTTGTTGATTTTTGTTCCTCCAATACATGGAAGATTGTCAGACATAAGTGGACGTGGAATCCTATGGAGAAATGGTAATAGTAGGAGTATCAAATCTACTCAATTGGGAATGTATAACACCATAAGGATGAGAAAATTTCTTTCAATCCAACATGTTTTTTCATTATATGTATCATTGTTGGGAGCCCTTAGGCACTCCCCAGAGTCTTTTCTATCACTATTGAGGTTAGTGAAGACATGTTCCACTTGTGTCAGGACATTGCTCAATTTGACTAAACCACGATCCGCATTTTCCTGGAGCCAATATTTAAAGACAAGTAATTATTTGATATTGTTCCAATGGATAATAAGTTATGAATATTTATTAGAATAATTTTTATGCTTGGCCTCTTGGAGTCTCCTACATTCTGAAAATTTTTAGGTTCCCCTTTTCTAGGGAACAAATGAAATATCTGGGAAACTATTCATCCTTGAATGTGCATGTCTTGTTATTTTTTTCTAAGGATCACTAGGTTCTTAGACATAATGGGGGATAAGTAAACAGTCTCTTAATGAGGATTTGGTGGATGAGGATGCACCATACAAGGGTTTTTCTAGTGGGGTTTCTCCTACCAGGGTTCAACAGGTAAAAGTTCTAGTGGATGTATAGCTCATGATACTCTAAATTCTCTATGGAAATAGTATATGATTTAAAAGTCCATATAATGGGATCTAAAAGTGGTAATGGTTGAGACCATTTATTGTTCCACTATAATCTTTCTTCCGAATATCGTTCTTTTTTAGAGAACTTCCAAAATTTTCCTAGATAATTCAGGGAGATGAGGGTGGGAATCAGCTCATCTTTTATGTTCTACATTCATATCATAAGAAACTTTTCATGGGATAGTGGATGTTGAGAAATTAAATGATTCATTTCTACTAAGAAATTATTTCATCCACTTTCTCATTATGCTTATTTTTTAATTTGGATAGATCATCCATACTGTTCTTGCATAAGGTAAAGCTACATTAGTATAAGAACTATCTACATAGATCCTTCCTTCCAACAATGTATCATGGGAATATCTAGTTGTACAACAAGAATGAGGGTCCCTCTAGGGTTTGGACAACAATATTGAACTTTTTTAGCTTCATATTATTTTATTATACCAAAAATTGGGATTCACTTTTAGTTGAAGTGGGAAAGTTGATGTAGTGGATAACCTGTACTATTGAATGAGGTGATGCATAGATTGATGAACTCTAGTGGTGGGTGGATCCTGTCTTCTCATTCCAAATATGGTTTTCATTCAAGTGGGATTGAAACATATCTTGTTTCTATAACCTCAAGCTAGGTGGTGATAACAACTATCACATCATATTGTTGAGTGTTTTCTTCACCAACACCCTAACAGGATCATCGTCCTAGGAGGCTGTGTGACTTTGATATCGAGGAGGATAAGTGTGATGGTCAGATAGAGTGGGTGAAACATAACCCAGTCATTTACCGTATCCCCTAGATTCTCCCCTAATCATATTCATGGGGATAACATATTCAAAATTGATAACCAGGGAATGAAGTACTCGGTGCTCGATTAGAGAATAAATGGGATATATTTTCAAATTTCCAAAACCCAAGAGATACTTAGAAATAATCTCAGTAATAATTCTCTTGTATCCCTCTCTCTCCTATAGAAAATGAGCCATCATGGAATCTGATAGGATTTTAGATGTAATATCAGATGTTTCGGTAATCCCAGCAATCCCCTAGACCATTTATTTATATATCAAATGTAATGTATAAATGATTCATTGGAGAGAATCCCAAGACACAATGCTGATCTCAAGTGAAAAATACAATAACACAACATGGAAACCTCTTAGAACTATGTTACCCCTTAGGGTGTATTAAACCTATCTTTCAGTATTCAAGTTTATCTAATCCTTAGGAGCATCAATAGTGACCACATTCTCCATGTAAAAGTATATATGAGAACATTCACTATTGGTGGGAAAGACAGATTGATGGTCGTGTTGTTTCTCTAGGGTGAGGCTAAAATGGAGGGTTGTATACTACCCCATGACACTAACTTGTAAGTGTTTACCTAAATCTACCACGACTAACTGAATTATGATAAGGCTCTTGATTCATGTTTAATTTCAATTATGGCGGTAACCAAACTATTTGGGGCATTGAGCTACTCGAAGTGTTGCGATGTAAACCCTCTTGAATTGTTGGTGAATGGAATTGAGGTTATCATGGATTACCAGGAAGGTAAACTGGTGGTATTGAAGTTTTTTGATCAATTCCATGATATTTTGTTGAAATTACACTAGCTAGTCATTGTTGAGGGACTCCATGATGACAAAGTTTAGGGTTTTGGGTCGCCAGAACATGACATATTACTAATCAATGGCCCTAAATCTCCAAAATTACACTCTCCCATTAACTATATTATCATCATTATCTTGATCGAAACAAACCCCAACAGGTGTTGGATGGAAAACATGGGGTGGAACTGATGGAAACCATCTTTTCTCCATCTTTTCTGATAGGTGGTGAGTAGTGAAATCCAGTAACCTCCTAAATAATGGAATGAATTTATGAGGAATGTAAAACATCAATATCATATATATGTAGGGTTTACTATTGAAAACAACCTCATGAGTGAGAGAATAAGCATAAATTTGGGGCTTAGTGGAGCTCATATCGTCATCTAAGGCATTAATCCAGACCCTGAGGACTATCCTGCTTCCAATGTGGAGGTGGATAAAAGGGTTGCCGATTGTGGTAGTGATAGTTTCACTAAAATTACATAAAAATAAGAAAAAATATTCCTCTACCTACTGATATATGTAGAGATATTTTTAGATTTTTTGGACCTCGTCTTTATATATTTCTAGTCATAGTTTATGGGCTTCTTCCCCCATCTATGGTAGTAGAGGTAATGGATCCTTCACTGAGTCACCCATTATAACAAAGTCTGTGAGGTTGATAGTGACATGGTTATTCATAAGATTATTCCTCTAATGGGGTGGGACATCAACCTTTTCAAGTATTTGAGAGTCTCTTGGGTTCCCTCTATAAACATTGTGAAATGTTCCATGGGAATGATCAAGATTTTAGTTGTCCACTATCCTACCCTGAGATAGAATTTTATGGTATTTCATATCTTTGGTACTGGAAAGAATTTCACACTGGATGGTGGTTGTGTGGGTAGGACCAGAATAATAGATTTATTCATCACCATATAGCCTGTAATAGTTCTTGGTGGAACTAAAAACTAAGAGATTCAACCCAGCCAGCATGAGATACGGTTATGGTCTTTATCCATAGTGGTCGAATATGGGTCCCATGAAGTGATTGTGGGGGTAGGATAGGATACAATTATGGTGGCTGGATAAATTGGAGTAAAAATTATAGGCCTCTTTTTTGGAAGGATTTGTGGCTTTCCCTCAAAATTAGTATCAGGTGTTCTTGATTGGCGACAGTGAGGAAAGAATGGGATCGATCCACTAATTAACCCATGGTACCAGTCATTGCTGAAATTGATGTAGTAAGGTGGGAGTTCTATTAGGTGGATCCTGAATAATAGTAATGATGGTTTCAACTTGAACATGCCCTATCTTCTTGGTATATCAGATCAAGCTATCATAAAGCTCTAGGGAAAGGCTAGTGAAGCGGTTTACTATTGAAACTAGGGTTTTTCCCCCTATGTGGCCCTCAAGGGTGATATTTCCGATGAGGTACCAATACATGAAGATCCTGGAAGGCTATATCCATGGTTTTAATAACTACTTAATTTTCATATCATTGAACAAAGGATTTTATCACCCTCAAATAGATGATATCGGAGGGTGAGATAGGGTGTGGGAGCCCAGTAGCTAAAGATACGGTGACAATCACAGTAGTTACATAATCATGGTGAATTGACACAAAAACATTTCTCCTAACCCCACACATGTTGGTTTTAGTTCTTCAATATCCCATATTTTGATCCCTGTAAGGAATATGGAATCATCCATCAATATAGATATGGTGAAAGTGATTCAGAATGCTCCAATACCTTCTATTATTTCTAGGTTAAAGAAAATATTGGTTTTGATGATATCACAAGATAAGGATACCCAATTATATCTTCCCCAAGTCACTTGAGAGTTTCATGTTGGGACTACCACTCATTTGGTTAAACCTGGAGCCAAATATATTGATCCTTTGGCATGAAAATATGATAATACCCTAATATTACCAGTTCTCGAATTTGAATGGTAATTCTATCAAGCTAGGTTCACCGTTTTTTTCAATTCATTCCACAAGGTTCATGTGTCGCATGTATTTGTGACCCCACATTCCTTATTTCCAAATTTGGATGTCTTCCATCACCATTATTGGTGATGTTGGATCCCTGGTCGAAACTAGATGATGGGATGTGGGCTTCTGTTTACCTAGATTCCTCCTTGGATCTTGTTTTTGAGTCCATGTCTCCCACATATATTTGAGTTTCGATCATGAAACCCATTATAAGAGCCATCTTGAGGATGATTTTGTTTAATTACATATCTTTTGTCTCAACAAGAAACATTTGAATAGAGTAGATAATAAAGTTAGTAATTTCATGGAATATCTCAACTTTGGGTGTGCTTTGAATCTATACAGTCTTCCCTTTTGTGGTCAAAGGCATCTCTCATGTGAGTCATCTTAGGCACCGAGCCCAAGGAATCTAGTGTCAACCATGACATAGTTTATAATAAGTGCATAAGTAATATTAGTATTTTTACTCTAGGAATCGCATTTTTATTGTTTGGGATAGATATTATGGGTGGGTAATACGTTTAACATCTTGTGTGGATAGGTAGGCCATATATTTATTTTATCATGGGGATAGGTAGGTCATAAATTTTACATCATGTTGGGATAGTATGGCTGTTATGTGTCCCTTGTGGGGAAGATGGTCACACATGATGGTTTGGTTAAGTGTGTCCATGAGAGGGAAGATATCACACTCAATGGTTTTCCTATATGTGTCCCCATTGGGGCAGATTTCACACATGGTATTTTTTATTGTAATTTTAGGGGTACTGGGATTCAACGTCATGTAGGTACCCCATGTGGATTGGGATGTTGAGATAAAACCACATTGAGGGTCCCTACATACCCAATTGGGAATCAAGGATCAAATCCAACATAGTTCGAGGCCCCAATTTAAGGTCATATGAGAGAATTGGTCCATTAAATTTTCCATCATGGGGTAATGACTCTCATCTTGTGAAAGGAGTGTCAACTATGGATAGTGGGGAGATTATGCATGGAAGTTTCCCGGATGCTTGGGGGTTCTATCCTAGTAGTGATGTTTCATCCCAAGAGTGATGTTTCATACCATGGTGGTGGAAGAGAATGTGGGGATTACACATGGTAAATTCTCATAGTAGGTGCTTCATACCATTATAGGAGATGAGGTGGAATCCCATGATGATCGTACATGAGGAATCCAGAATTCCTCGCACATGGTAAGAGGTATGGGATCATCCCATTCCAGTCTTGAATGGGGCATCCTATCTTCACCACAAAGAGTAAGGCTATAGTTTTACATTCTATTCTAAGGAAATTATAATTCATTTTAACATCATATGACAAGGATATATTATTTCATTCAACACATACATTGCCAGGGCCTAAACCCTCGGTGAACCTTTTGATGTAGGAGGGGAAGATCTATAAAAGGCCTCTATACCATGAAGAGAGTATATTTTACTCTGATTATTCCACATTAATAACATAAATGTCTATTTATCATGCATATATGGATGGGGAATGGAATAAACACTGTCGTGGAGGAGTGGAAATCAGTATTCCCAATGTTAGTGTGCATATTCCTTAGAGATAGTGTCATTATGGTGTCAATGCTTAGGTGTAAAAGGTAGGGCTTTTGTCCAGACCATGATTGAATAAAAACAGTTGGACACAGGGGTATATGATACCAACTGCAAGAGAATTTGGTTTTAAAATGAATAGGTTCTGGTGGGGTATAGGATCCCTAGGAACTCAATGTTCATGAATGGTTTTTCGGTTATATGAGGAACTATGGAGAGTCCTGGTGGATAGGATTCACAATGGTTGGGGTTTTGTGATGTTTTGGGGCCTCAAAAAGGATAAAGGCCTTGGGAAGGTGTATCTTTCATGAAATAAGGCTATCCAACATTGTATTAATGTCTAGGATCTCATGGGGGTGGTTTCATGAAGGATAATTATATCATGCAACCCCCTAAGTGACAAAGAGATTTCTTATTTCATGAATTTGATGGGATTCATGAAAGGAATATCTATCATGGTCTTCAGTACTCAGAAACCCATGGGAGGCTGGTTCATAAAATATTGATACCTTGGGAAATACATTCCCTCATTTCCTTATAAAGGTTAGAGTTCCATGAATTTAGATATTTAGATGGAATTCCAATGGTTGTGTCCCATGAAAATTTCAGTATAGAGATGTATTTATAGGCCTAGAATAGGTGAGGGAATATTTTTTTGTGAAATATGACATCTTTCATGGACCATTATTACTTTCATGATTATTGGTTCATTCCAAAAATAGATATATGTTGCACTAAATTTACTGCCTTAACCTTTGCAATATGGTGACTTCCATGAACAAACATACACTGAACAATGGTTACAAACTCAGGATCCATGTTAATAGTGAAATTAATGAGGATTCATAGTTCATTAAAATTTTATCCCCTATTAACAGAAACCATTAAGTCTATTTTTTGAGTTGTTTCGACCTATATTTTCTTTGAACTGGTCATGCCTTCCTCAACCTCTCTCTTTCACAAGTATTTCATCCTCTATGGACTAGTTGATATGTTTCCATTAATGATAATTTATTCTCACCCATTATTATTCTATAAATACCTAGTTTATTAAGATTATTATGTCATATAAGATGTAAAGAAGAGGGTCTAAAGGAGAATTTTTATGGATAAATGTTCATAGTATTGTAAAATTTGATTTTTCTTATAGCTAGTCTCCAATATACTAAAACTTTTAGTCCTTTGTTTGTGCTATTTTTTGGAATATATTAATTAGACATTTAAATAAATTTATTATTTATCTCGGATTATATTTTTTCACCATATAATACCCTTTTTCTGAAAAAAAAATATGATTCCAAAATTTAAATTTCTTTTCATTCAGAACTCATTTTATACTTTAAAAATGAACCCACATAGTGGAAAGATAGAACTTTCTATATGTAATACTATTTCATAAGGCTATTAAAAAATATATGAAAACTTGGTACTATAAAAAATATCATATTAAAGTACATCAAAATAAGAAAACTCATTATTTTATTTTTAAAATCATGATATCCCATAAGAATTTTTTCCTTTTTTATATAATAACATTCAAGCTCAAATATTCATTTTATTTCTCAATAAATAATAATTATTACCCAAATATTTTCATAAAAAATATCATATGAAATATTAAAATAAAAATAAAAAACATGATGTTTTCAAATACAAATGGGCACTCATGAAAACATATTCTTCGAAAACATAGTTTTCACCCTTAAAATTGGAATAACATTTCCTTTAAAGATAAGCTCGTTAGATTACCTTATGAAATAGAAATACTTCAATGAAACTCACATGGAATCATATAATATTCATCTAGTGTCCTTAAAAAACTTAAATTCATATCACTCTTAAATTCACTCTTACAAAAACTCTTACAAATACAATAACATACATGGTTAATCCCAATTTATATTCCCTAAAGAACAAAATCATTACATGATGCATTGGATATATATATTGGGATCACCCATAATCAAGAAAAATTTAAAAGGGCCCTTAAATACATAAAACACAGAAAATATTATATTTATATAATAAATTCTCTTAAATTATTCTATTTGACATATATGAAGAAGCGTATTTAGGCTTCACGTAAAAATTAAGATAACAATAATCTTTTATTGAAAAATCCTAGAATAAAAATTCCCAAATGTATGAGAAAGGGGATATTATTTTTGAAAACCCATTAAAACTTATTGATTAAGAATCATAAAGATTAAATATTCATGATGGGTTGAAAATTCTTTAATGATGTATATGTTGAGAAAATTTCCTTCACATCTTTTTAAATATATCGAAAATAACATGTTTGTAAAATGTTTAAAATTATTCTTATAAAAAACTCATAAATATAGTAAATAATGGCTGAAAATTATTTTAAAAATATATTTATTTATATTTATAATATATATATATATATAATTTTTAAGAACATTTATTGGAGGAAAAAACAAATAAAAACATTACATCTTTTAGAATGATGTTTTAAAGAAGAACCCAACTCCTTGAGTTTTTTTCACCAGGTATGTACATTAACAATTATATAATAAATATATATTAATGTTATAATTGATAAAAATTGAAGATTATTCTATTATTATTATTAATATTATTTCATTTATTCACTCTACTTATATAGTTGTTAAATAATTTATGTTCTAAGATGTTTTAAGGATATTTGGTTCTTAATTAAAAAAACATTGGTAGGTTGTTCATGGTCAAATGGGAAATTGTTCCATCATATAATGAATATTAATAACCGAATAGTTATAATGATAAAAAATTAAATATAATTTTATAACTTTTCATTAAATTAATAATTGAAAACGAATCTTATTACTTT
Source organism: Viscum album (assembly GCA_963277665.1). Classification (NCBI taxonomy): domain Eukaryota; kingdom Viridiplantae; phylum Streptophyta; class Magnoliopsida; order Santalales; family Viscaceae; genus Viscum; species Viscum album. The sequence goes on from OY728156.1 coordinate 1,332,711,686, forward strand.
GTAGAGGTGGTAATCCAAAGATATGTACAAGAGACATTGTCATTTTCCTAAAAAAATTTGAGAAGGTAAGTAATATATTATCTTTTAATAATCATATTTATTTCTAGAAAATTAAATATATTCATTTAATCCATTAAAATAACTATCCTTGTGATGTGGTGATGAAAAACGGAACACATTTCTTTATAGAGGTGGTAGTCCACACCTACGAATGAGCGATGTTTTCGGTTCCCATTAGATAGAAATTTTTGAAAAATGGATTGTAAAATAAAAATTATGTGTATGAATGATACTTATGTTTTGAGATCATAATTGTATTATTATATTTTATACAGGTAGAAATGGTAATAAACATGAAAACACTCAGTTAAGAGTTATACCACTTCATTGGAAAACAACCTTTGACATACTACTTATTCCTTATTAGTTTATCATTTTGGTGAAAGTATAACCTACCCGAACTATAGATATATGTTTTAAAATTATTTTTTTAGGGATTTGTAGAAATAATTGGCTCAAATTATATGAATAAGATAGTTGATGGGGTACCCCTCTATAAGTGAGGGTAGTGACACACTTGTTATTTTTCAGAGTTTTAAAAAAATTTAAAGACCTATTCAAAAAAAGGCCATAAATATATATAGTTTAAAATATAAGATGGTCGGTGTATAAATATTCTACTCTAATGGGATTTTAGATGATGTTTTCTGACCTTATCATGTTGTTTTAACCATATCTCACTTGTTTTACCCTTTACCGTGGTGATAACAATTTACCATGATTACTATTCATTATCAACAAAAATTACATTGTAAACATTAATAAAAATGAACCACTTCATCCAAAATATCAAGTATATTTTTTAATATTCATTTTCTAGATGTACAATGTATTTATTTTAACATATGTGAATGAAACATAATAAAAAACTATTATTTAATTTATTTTTATGCATAAGTATGATTTTATTTTAAAATCAAGTATAATAATGATTCATATGAAATTAATTGGATTATTTTTAGTCAAAGGGTATTAACATAAATAAATAATAAAAATTATAATTTTACATTTTACATACTATAATGGAAATGAATGTTTTTATAAAAATCATTTTTTCACTATACACTCAAAATCAATCTTCTCATTATAGTACCAAAACTTCTCCATAATATATATTTTATATGATACAATAAAAAATGAAATCTATTTAAAAAAATTAAATCGATAAAATATATAAATTTATATTTTAAATGGAACCATATAATTCATGAAAAACATTTTATTTAGAATAAAAATATTTCTTTTTTGGTTTAAAAAATCTTATAAAATTGTTGTAATGAATGTGAATTCATAAAATATAATAAATAATTATAATAATACATCAAATTAATTTATTAGTAATATTACATGAATTTTCACAATAGTGGATCCAATGGAACATCCTAGTGGAATGTTAGGATCAGATGTTTGGGCTTGGGTGTATGGGTTTATGGGTGTATGGGTGATTAGGATTTTGGTCCATATATTTTAGTTTTACACATCCAATTAATGTAGTGTTTATAAATGTAAAAAAATTAATTAGATAAAAAAATGCATAAATTGTATTTTGAGAAATTATGAACATTTCATTATTTATTTAAAATATAAAAATTTCTTATAAATTCAATAAATATAATAATGTTTTCTACTTTATAATTATATAGTACATTTGAAATACATTATCATTATTAAAAAAACAAATAAAAAACTAAAAATGTTACTTTTTTATATTTCATTTCATATAAATTTTATATATATTTTAATGAAAACAATTTTTATTTTTTAAAACAAGTTTTTTAATAATACCACGTAAAATTGGATTTTATGAACCTTTTATAAACATTTTATATTTTATAGTTTTTTTAATTTATAAAGAAATATTTTTTTTAATTCATTTAAAAACTGAAAATATTATTGAAGTTAAAAAATATATATTATAAATAGTGAAATCAATTATATAATTGGTTTTGATATGTTAAATTCCCTATCATTGGCTATAATACACAATGATATCTCACATTACTTTGTATGTATCACTAAAAGTGATATCTAATATTCTATATAGAAATATAATTTTCTACTGGAATCACTTCTATATCAAAATTCATCATAGTCCACATTATAAAATGATGGATGTATTATCTCTTCTAACCCCATGAAATATTAAATAAATTATTTTCTAATATTTCATTCCTAGAGATATATTTATATCACAAAATTTGATACAATGTCCAGTTGAAAACCAATGGATCATAAATATCTATGTCACATAAAATTTTCTACAACATAAAATTTCACAACATAGATATAATTGTGACATATTATAAGTGAAGATATCCATTTAACATTGATTGTGATATTAAGTTATACAAAATTAAACAATTTCTCATAAATAATATTTCTTAGAAACACTATTTAATTTTTTTGGATATCCCTGTTGGTTTTCATATACATCTAATAATTCGAAATATAGGATAAAATAAATCAAAAACCTGAATCATTCCTTGAGTGGTATAAAAAATGAACTATTAGATAAAGAAGAAACCTCTTAATGTCGTATGAATCTTCTACCTTCTGTGTGGATGATGAAAATCACCATACAATGGCTAAAAATAATCCCTAGTTTGAATGCATAGTATATAAAATATAAATGAACACTATTCCTTCATAATATGTAGGAATTTATAATTTAAAGGAGATCGAGTGATAAGATATATTCAACCATAGAATTAAAATCTAGGATGATTTTTTAATAATTCATGTATCTCATTTTATAAAATAAAATGGATCCAATGAAATTTGTATCCAAAAAAATAATAATCACTTGATTAATAAATACAATGTTTATTGTTTATATTCATAAACCAAAATTTAGATATAATAAAATATAAATTACCAAATGATATATAATCCAATAGATATGATTAAATTATAAGAAGAATAAGACCTAATAAGGTAGTGGTGTGATAACCTATATAAAGTTATGTGATATAACATATTTCATAGTATAAACTAAGCATAATTTATGGATAAATATGGTTCATATCACACTTTATAACATGGGATTTATATAAACATACATGTTTAATTATCAGGTTATCACTAGATAAGGGTGAAATATAAATATATATTTAGCATCATATTTAATGTATTTATGAGAAAATTATGTTTATTGGAATGAATTTCAAAATAATTAAGTCACCAACAGTTTGTATTGGACTTATGTATTGGATTTTTGAATTCTTGATTTTTTTGTATATGGTTTTTTTTCATCGATGAAATCCCAGTATATTCAAAAAAAAAGTTGCAGTATCATATTGTATATTTGAGGATAGTTTTAGGGTTTCTTTGGAAGCATCTGTTATAGAGAAATTTTTCAAATAATTTCTTCTATACATGAGTGGTGAACAATTAGTAATATAGGTAGTTATTTATTAGGATCCATTAAATAAAATTTATGAAGAATGTAGTTTCCTTAGGTTGGTATCCTAATATTACATGATCATACTTGATTTATCCTAGATTGTGAATAATTTTTCATCCTTTACTTGAGAAGGCTATGAATTTATCTGGTTTAATAAATTTCATAAAATTTTTGATAACCTAACTTAGAGATTTATTAGTGCCCTTAACTTTTTACTACCTAAGGAGCGAATTATAAATATGGTTTAATGTGATGCATCACATATTGGGTGGGTTTATTTTTTATGCAAGAGACATAATTAATTAATTATAGTTATAGATATTTATTCTCTATGATATTAACATTTATATCAATTACATGGAGATGTCATATCTAGTTTTCCATTTCAATTTCCATATTAAATACTTATAAATCACTACTAAAAAACTAACCTGTGTTCATCATTTTAGAGCCCTATTTTTGAAAACTGTGGCCATAAGTTACCCATTATCAGGGATCATTTAAAATCAAGGACTGGGTATAACATAGGTTCATGGGTTTTGAAATCCATGATTTTAGGTATCTATGGTTGACCTATATTCACTGTACTTGAATACCATGATGGTATCCTGGACCTATGATCATAGTTTTCCACATCATTGACTATAACTAAATTTATTGTCATATTATTTAAACAATATCATCGTAGATAACATATTTTATTGAATTTTATAATATTAATTATGATATTAAAATTTTTATATTTAAAAACATTATTAATATATATATATATATACATATTTTTATGAAAAAATGTTTCCCTTATTCTAATGGGTGTGTAGTCTGGGTAATAACCTATAGGATTAGGGTTCAAAACCTGGTTCTATTTTTTCATATTTATTAGATACATATATCCAATATTTAAAAACAATAGAAATAGGTAAAAAAATTATAACCATAAGAACCTATGGTCGTGGTATTAAAACTATACCAATATGTTTTGGTATGTAATCATGTTTTTGAAACATTGATTATAGGGTACCTATGATTATAGTTTTTTAAAAACAATAATAGTAGACCTACCATGATAGATACTATAATCATAGTTTCCAAAAACATGATGGTAATCTACCAACATTGTTTTGGAGGATATTTCAAGGGTTATAAACCTTGGAAATTGCTAATTTTTCTGTAATGAGTTAATGTCTAATGGAAATTACAAACCATGATTGTTTGTGTAATATATTTTATAAGAGGAACTTGCATTCAAGGAAATGAATATGGATAGATTTTATCTATAAAAAATAATTTTTAAATCACATATACTATAGTGAACCAGGCTTCACATACATTTATATTACATATTCTTAGATTAATATTAAATACATTAAACAAACAAACACCTAAGGATGGTAATAGTTCAGTTTCTCTTGAGGCCAGGTATTCAAAATTCATTTCTAGAAAATGATCTTCCACATTTCCCACAAATGTCTTCCCATTTTTGTACTATTAATAAAAACACCGTATATAAAACAATTCTTCATAACCTGGGGAAAGGAAATATAAGAAATGGTGACCTCTGAGACTTAGTAAGGGTAAACAAGTGAGATATATAAGCATAACATGAGTAAAAGTTCATGAGAATAGATTCATAACATTATAAATCTATACCATACATATCAAAGATTGTAATCTTGAGTCATGTAATAATTATTGGCAACTCATAAAATGTGAATCATAAGAGAATCAATGAACATTAGCCATGACTATGTGACATTGGCATAAGACATGTATTTGTGGTATAAGAATCATCTTATAACATTTTTAATACCTATAAATAGAGACAGGTTCACTCATTATGTCGTGGATAAGGAATCAGTCCCTCAAATAAACTTATAGACAGGAAGCTAAGTCTACACATAACATTGTAGATAAGAATGATTAGTCCATGCATAACATTATGGACCTGAATGATATGTTAACACATAATAGTTTGGAAATAAAAGACATGTCCACACATAACATTATAAACAAGTCATATGGTTCGCCAATAATATTTTTAAAATATAATGAGGTTCAAAAATAACATTTTAAACATGTAATTAGGTTCACGTATAACATTTTGAACATTTAATCAGGCTCATGTATATTATATTTACTCATGAGTTATCCATATTTACCCAATGCATTGGTGGTAGATATAGGTCCAAACCATCTTTTTATAGTACAACCATCATCATATAATGAAAACAATACATAAGTGTTCCACAAGTTCATAATTAAATCAGAACCTATGAAAATAAATGGTTTTTATAAAACATTTCATCATAGTGTAACCTGTGGAAAATATAATGGCTTTATAATCATTTCATTATTTTATAAAATAATAAAACTAATAAAAAGAAATAGGTTTCATAATCATTTCATCATAGTACAACCCATGGAAGAGGGACAGTTTTCGAAGCATATTTTCATTATAAACCATCAAGATAAAGAATAATAATGACATCCTTGGGTCATATCCCTAGTAAAACTAAGTTACATAAAAAGGATTTCATTTATTATAAAAAAATATTTTCAAATATAAACAACATGGAATGTTTCTTGAGGGATATAAATTTTAATTAAAAATCAATTTCTAAAAAATAAAACATTTTAGAAATAATTTTCCTTGAATGTAAACTGTAAATAGTATAATGTAATATTAAAAATAATTCAAATCATTTTTTGAGGAAAATATCTTTTAAAAATTTAAAAAAATTAAAAGTAAATGTTTTGAAAATCCATTCCTTTGAATATAACCTTGAAAAATTATAAAGTAAGTATCAAATAAAATAATGGTCATCATGGTGGGAAGTTCCATTCATGTCATATATAATGAAACCTTTCACATTTTTTATAAAATCTAAACAGGTATTGTTTTTGAAAATTAACATAAGATTCATTTTAAAAAAATCAAATTTTTAACAAGTAAAAAATGTCTTTAATAAATTATTTTATATTATTTTTTTAAAAAAATGAACTTTTTTTATAAAACATGGTTTTGGAAGAAAAATGTTTCGAAAAAAATGAAAATTTTTCATAGAACATTATTTTTGAACTCATTTGAAATTATAATGATTAAAATGAAGGGAAAAATAATTGTCATAAAATTTAAAAAAACAATAAAATTAATGAGTTTATTGAGATATGGATCATAATATTTTATCTTCATAAACATAATCATAAACAATCTCGATAAATGATGAGATTATAATGTAAAATCTGTACCACTTTGTTAACTTTGAAACATAAGTCCCCTAATGTAATATCATTAAATTGAACTAATATTATCATTAGGGTAAATAAATAATGGTATTTCATGTATAATGGGATGTATATAAAACTCATATAGGAATATATGTGCATAACATAATCCTATACGTCAAAGAAGGAAAATTGAGACAAAATCCTGTATTGCTTTTTTAAATTTTGAAATGTAAACCCCATAAAATAGTTATCATAAAATGTATATGTAAATATCAATACTTTTAAGTATTATTATAAAAATATAAATTCATGGGAAGTATATATACCACATAAAATAAACATTTTGTGAATATAGAAAGTGTCTCATAGAGAAATAAAAGCGAGATAGAAATTAATTTCCATAAGTCTTGAATTCCTTAATACACATTAAAACCTCCTAAATAATAAATAAAAGTCTTTTAAATATATATTTAAGAACAATGATCATATATATCATACCATATATGGTTTTATTATGACCTTTTATTACCCATTTATTAACAATTATATGTTAAATTCACATTTCAGGCAATAACTACTTTTCTTTTCATGTATGTTTTATCTTGTTATTTTTGGTCCACTTAATTTAATCATTGATTCATCATATAAAGAGTTTTAATAATGATAAAAATATAATATAAATCCATTATATATCTATTCATAGTAATCTATAATATTTATAGATAAAAAATTAAATGCAACGTTCAAGGAGACTGTAGGTCATACAAATGCATGAGTTAGGTTTCAAATTCCTTTTTGGATTGAAATAAATAAAGGTAAATGATATATTATAATTAAATAATAATTTTTATGTCATATATATAAAATATTTTCATTAAACACATCCTAATTACTTTCCATGTATAATTTGATATAATTGTATCCCTTCATGAGGTTGTAGTGTGTCGTACACATGAGCGACGTTATCATATTACCAAAATATGGAAATCATAGAGGTATGTATGATATAATAATTATAGAAGCATAAAAATATAATAAATATAATATATAACGAATAAATAAAAAATTATATCCAACCATCATAGGTTTTAATGGAAACAATAATGGAATTAATTCATGAGGCAGTAGTCTGTCATACACATGACTCGTGATTTGGTAACTCATTTGATGGATGGGGATATGGTTAGAGGTTATGAAATTAATATAACAAAATAACATTATATAGAATATAATGATGTTACATATATCATCATGCTATAATATGAATTTAATTATATGGATGAAGAAATAAAACTAAACCAATCATTGATTAGTGTTACCTCTTTTTTAGGTATCCTCCAAAGGTTTGCATCAGAAGCCTTCCTAGGTTGAATTTCTTTCTAAACTAAGGCTTCTAGTATGGGAGGAGGGAATGTAATAAGTTATTTGGGTAGGTTTTGGTTGATAAAAATGGATTTAATTTTTTTAATAAGTGAGGTTATTTAGTTACCTTTTATAATTGAGGAGGATTATAATTTTTTACCATGTTATTCTATAGTCTTTATGTTTACATAATTTAAACTCTAGTTTTTTTTAACATAGTAACTTGTGTATTTTTATTTATCTAGGTAATGTATCCATTAAGACTAAAATTAAAATGACCTTTTAGTATATTATTTAATCCTACTAATTAAAAATATTAAATAATTTTCGTTAAATAAAAATCATATATGTGTGTAAAATTACATTGAATATAAACGCATGTAATGCGCAAAACCATGTTTTAACCTTAATCACGGTAAATAATTTTATCTGTTTTCACTAATTAATATGGTAAAAAATTGTTTTTAACTTATTATATAATTTAAATTATTATGATTCAAAATTGATAATTTATTTTTCAAATTTAAATTAATATAAGATTCATAATTTAATATAAAATTAATCCTGTAGACGTGACAAGACAGCAGGTTTTCAAATGAAAAATTTTCACACAATTCAAAAGTTTTCATATCAAAATTCAATATGAAATTGATTCCAATGATATATAAATTGTATTAAATGATATATAATTCAATTAATTTTACATTAAACCCAATTCAAAATATAATTTTACTTTATAAATAATTTTAACCAAAAGAGAGTTTTTAATTAAAATTCATCATTTTACATATTCATCAAAAAATGATCCTTTTCAAAAAATTACTAAAAAATAACCCTTATATAATTTGGATATGATTATTTAAAAAATTAATTTTATTTATGAAAATATATTTTCTAAAAATGGATAAAATTAATATTAAATAATTGTCATAAAGCCCGACTAATCCACCTTTTATTAAAATATTGTTTTTTAGGAAATACTTATTTTTATTTTAAATGAATCTTATTTTATTAATAATCAATTGATAACTAATACACTTGTGTAAAATATATATTTTCATAATTTTTTAATCTTATTCATACCAAACATTCCAACAGTAAGGTGATATATTACATAATAATGTTAATAGTATATTGATTTAGTAAAACATGGTATTTTGTGTAATCAAAGATAAACTCATTGTTTCTTTCAATGAAAAATGTGTAAAATACTAAATTTATTTGAAAAGATTATTTTAAAAAATCTCATATTGTTTTATTGTACCCTGCATAAAATGAATTTCTCCTAGGGAATTCATCTCAGTCATAGAAGTCTTATCATTTTAAAATTCCTTTGTAGAATCCCACATCGTAAAAAGGGTTACTAAAACATACTCTTGAAAAGGAAAAAGGAATTTTTGAGGGTCATATGGAATAACACGTACTAGGTTTTTAAATAAGATAACATAGGTTGGAAATGAAAACAAGTTCACTGAAGGGAAAACTAACACAGAAGTAATAATATAGAATTATAAAGAACATGGTAAGGAGAATGTTAATGAACACATAACCATAAACCAAAGAGGGGTAAAATGGAAATTTATCTAAAATAATTATAATAAGACATGATTGTATTTCAATATACTTTTCCTAATGATTGGGTATTCAATTTCCATCTAGACATAGAATATATGAAAATGTACTGACTTGATATCTTTTTATTTCATTGGAACAATTTTGAAATTTGGTTATACCTTGATTAATTTACACCTATTCTCTTACTAAAAGAAATGAGTCCCTAAATAAGATCCATAATTGAATGATAAGTCATTGCTTTTATATATTTTTAAAAAAAATTAACATTAGTTATACAATATTGATAAATCTTAATATGTTGGAGTAATACATTAATTTCTAAAACCTCATCCAAGGTCAACTTAAGCCATTCTATAAATTATTAACCATATGACCCATCAAAAATTAACAAATTATAATAAAGGTCACTAAATTTCCCAAACTCAACTTAACATTAATCCCCCAAATATTATTAAGTAGTTCCTAATGGTCACATTCCAAATACCTGATTACCTTGTTCATATATTCTATTAATAATTTGTAAAGACTAAAATTACCAAAAAAAACTCAATATAATCATGAATTCTTACTCACTATATATAATTGAACATATTGAATAGATCCAATAATTCTATAAACTCAATCAATTATAACATAAACCACTTTGTCCCCAAAACATTAATCGGATCCAAGGTCATCAATAGTATCCAATTTTCCTTACAAATATCAATAATCTATTTATCCCAACATCATTATCTCGACATTAAGAACATATTAAGGAATATATTTCCATTAATAATACACTTTCTATGAATATAAACTTGACATTAAATCGTTTTTCTAGTCCATCAGTACCATTAAACATATTATATCAAATCCTCAGTGAAAAACTTATACAAAACAATGCTTATATATTTCATAATAATAAATAAAATCCTTCAATTCCAATGCAAAAAAAAATCTATTATTTTACCTCATCCTTATTCCATAAACTATGCTTCATCATCTTATTACATAATACCTCTTTCTATTGATATTTCATTTTCAGCCTCTTCATCGTGAGAAATATAACCATTACTTATAAAACCATGTATATTATCTTGACAATAATTTCCTTTAGGACATATATTTTTATAATGACAATATATTCCACATTTGAAACATTCAAGTATTTATGATATCTTAGGGATGTCATTCTTCTCAACCAATTCATTAACCAAACATTTCATTTTTACTCTATAACTACTTGTCATGTGTCCTTATTTACCCCACTAAAAACATATTCTCATTCCTCAAAGACATACACATTCATGATTATTCTCTCATTCTCATTATATAAGAAATTTAATATTCTTTCCTCTTTGGTATCCACCACCCAAACTCTTATAGAACTCCATCCTTATCTTCTTTGGGGATTCTGCGAGTTGTTTAAGGTAAAAAAATATTATTCATATAATATGATAACTACTTGGGGATAATAAAAAAATCCTTTACTCGTCATCCTATTTGGATTCTCATCAAAAAATTGTCTATCAAATTCAAATTTTACCCAATTTCATATGGTTACTACTATTTACTAAAACTAAAAAACATAGTGTGAGTAACCCAAATAATAGTGGACAACCACATAATCAAGAAAATTTGTGTATGGGATGTCCAAATCATGAAACATTCTATTTAATCTATGACACATTAGGTTTATCCTTCATCATTCATAGTAATCATATATTTAAACCATTAATGATTGTTCATAATGATTTTCAGAATTTCGAAGGCATATAAATTGGGAGTTTCAAAATAGGTGTAAAACAAGGCAAGTTATCATGCACTAGGTGACAATCGATTCCATATGAATGTGGTATTTTTGGAGTAATTACCCCTAGGTACCTTTATGCTGATGCTGCAACAACTTATAGTATCCAGAGAATGATGTAATTTCTTAGAAACCACTTGCTATATCCTTTACAAAAATTTCATGATATTTTCCAACACTTTGAATCATCCTTTAAATTATTCTAAGATACAGTTCAAGACATATCATTAGAAATGTCTCTTGGGTTTCTCTAATGTTTAATCATCATACTTTAGAATGGTTAACTAAACCTTTCCCATGATACCAACTATTGTGACCTAGGATTATCATACCTGGATGTTACATATTTTTAAATGAATATTCAATACATTACAAAAACACACACATGAAGACCATAATAGTTTGTTTTATTTTGAGACTAAGAATGCAATATTATTTTCTAGAAAAATATCTTATGTGTTTCCAAAAATGATATTCCCATTTAGTACTCTTCATCTAAACACCATAAATAAAATTTTTCTTCATAACCTAGGGAAAGGAAACATAAGTAATAGTGATCTCATATGCTCAGTAAGGGTAAACAACTGAGATATGTAACCATAACATAAACATAAGGGTATAAGAACATGAGCATAAATTTTTCAAAAAAAACCCCTATATATTAATGATCATAATATTGAGTCAAGGCATAAAGATTGAAAATTCAAAAGACATGAATCATGAGGGAATTAAATAAAATTATCCATGAGATAATAACATTGACATAAGGAATATATTTTTGGTATACACATAATATTATAAATTTTTTATCATGTATAAATATAGATAGGTTCAATCATTAATTAAAGGACATGAAATCTAGCCCTCTCATAAACATATGAACATGAAACAAGGTACATTGATAACATTATGGACATGAAAGATAGGTCTACTCATAACATTTTGAACATGTTATCAGGTTCATGAATATCATTCTGAACATGTAATCAGGTTCATGGATAACATTTTGAACATGTAATTAGGATTACACAAAACATTTTGAACATGGAATCAGGGTCACATATAACATATCAACTAATGATTAATCCATTATTACCTAATGCATTGGAGAAATTTATAGGACCCACCCATCATTGGTTATAACATACACTACTAAATTTGAGGTATTTGCGATGTCCTGATTGCAATAGGATTCTGTCGCAAATAAGCTTTAGCGACGGGGTCCCATCGCAAATAGCCCATTGTAGAAAACAACATTATAAATAAGTCTCTAATTATATACATTATATATAAATAAACATCTTTCGGTGGTCCAGTCGCAAATAGTATTTTGCGACGGGTCCTTGTTCCCGTCACAAATAGTATTTTGTGATGGGCCCTTGGTCCTATCGCAAATACTTTTTAAAAAATATATATTTAAATTGTTTGTGACAGGCACCCATCGCAATAGGTCCCATCGAAAATACTAAACAAAGTAAAAAATATATATTTAAAAAATTATAATTAATGAAAAAATAATATTAATATTATTAAAATAATAAAAATATGAAAAATATTAAAACTATAAATATTCTCAAAAAAATATAAAAAATCATCAATTATTATTATTATTATTATTAAAATAAACAAACATTAAAAATTTTAATACTAAAAAAAATATTTAATAAAATTATAATAAATGAAAAAATAATATTAATATTATTAAAATAATAAAAAAATATTAAAATATTAAAACTCTCAATATTCAAAAAAAAAATATTAAAAAATCATAAAATATTATTATTATTATTAGTAAAATAAACCAACATTAAAAAATATAATACAAATAATAAATAATAAAATATTAAAAAAATTAAATTATGAAATATTCACACCAATATAAAAGAAAAAAACTATAAATAGTTCATATTACAAAAAATCTTGAATTCAAATATTTTTAGCGTAAAAAAATCATTGGGGGTCGTCTACTAGAGGAGGTAGAGGAGATGGTGGAGATGGTGGAGGTAGCTTCATCACTAAATTATGAGTTAGACAATGCATGTACTACATCTTCTCATGATGCGGGTGCTGCGATCGACACATCTCCTCCTCATGTTGCTGTTGCTGCTATTACTACCATCGATGCATATCATCCTCATACTGCTGTTGTTACTGCTGCTGACGCATCTCTTCATTCTGCTTTTATAAACTCTCTATAAGCTTAATGTGAGTTCCCAACTGCTCCTGATACTATGAGACAGAAGATAATTCCTCTCCACGAGCTATTCTTGAGTTGGATGCCGATATCATGTTAGTACCATAATAAGTACCAAGAGTCAAATTAGAGCTGATACCAACTACTCGGCCCTTCTCAAAGCCATATTGATTCGCATGCATCCATGCCGCCTCATCGAAATAGTGTGCACTGGTCTGATCAGTCGCCTCGTCCTAAATCTCAGCCTGTGTCTGCGAGGTCGCAGCCTCATATGACTCCTTATATTCCAATTTTAAATTAAAATTGTGAAAATATTATATGTAGTTAATTATCAAACTGAAAAAATATTAACCACAATCTGACGCTATAGATCACCTCTAATCTCTCCAGTGGATGGATCAATTCAAATCATCTCATAAACGTCATACTCCGTAAAATCAGGATGCTTGACTGCCTATAGAAATATAAAATATTATTTTATATTTAAAGTTATATAAAATATTTAAAAAAGATACTTACCAGATGCTCTCTATGCATACTGAATGTATGACCACCAGCTCGATATGTCACCTCCTTTCTCCCCTAGTTCTGCTGACCAACTGAAGATCCACTCTGAAATCCCCCACCCAACCAGTGTAAATATAATCCATCCCAAATGTGAGATGAAATTTACTCTGGCCAGTGTCCTCTACATGAATCATCAAATTCTTTCACCCCTACTTTCTTAATGGTCGTTCTTCTCAAATTTTTCAAAAACTAACAGAAACGGTCGCGTATAGACACATGTCATGCTGTGTGGATAGTATTACTCATGCTATCATCGATGGGATACCATAAACCCTACAATTAATATATAATATCAAGTTATTAATAAAATAAATTTTCAAATAAATATTATTTATTTACATACCTTCCAATGATTGAACATGTCGAGCTGCACATCAACAGGAATCTTTTCCCATGTGATACATGGATGAGAAAAATAAATGTGCAAGATAGTACTCCCCTATCCAATAGCTACATGCGCAAAATTGTGAAAAAAGAATAAATAATCAAAAAATTAGTATATATAAAAATAAATTAATGAAATAAAACTAAAATATATATGTAACCATACCTCTGTGTGCGTGCATTGAATCCAAGATGTGGACGTCGCTCAAGGATAGGGTCAGGAATCATCATTCACAAAAAATCGCGCTCCCTCCGTGTACCCCCTGAACCACCAGTAGGATGAGGGTCAGATTATCCCAAATCCACCTCATCCAAAGGTAGCTCAGCCTCCTCCAACTCACAAAATATTATCAATGTCCATTTAAAACACAAAATGATTGATGATAGAAGATAGTTGAAAATAACTATTATATATAGATATATATTAGTTATGATTATAACCAGCATTTAACTATGTCAATGTTCACCTTCATCATCATCTTCATATCTGACGATGTCAATGTCTTCATATTCCTCCTCGGCATCATCAATATCCATATGAGTTTCAGTTTCATCATCTCTTGTCTTTTCAAATTCATTTGTAACATCATTAACATCTTTGTCATTATCGACCCTAAATTGTGCGGTGTCATCATCAATATTCACATATCTTTGTGAAAAAGATATATTTTGAGTAGTCGCTTGAAAATTTTCAATTCCTTCCACTTCAGCGGAACCACATTCAGTATGAGTAAACATATTTTCATTAGATTTAATTTTTATTATTCTCCACCAATCACTCAGGTCTCTTGAAGTAGCAAAGTACATTGTGTAATAAATTTTAAGGGCCTGTTGAGCCAGTAAAAATGGTTCATTTACTGCAAGAAGACTTTTATATTTAATATCAAATATTCCATGAGTCGAATGAACACGCAAGCCTCTCTCAGTATCCAAACACCAACATTTAAAAATTGTTATGTAATTCTATCCTAGATAACACAGCTCAATAATTTCATCCAGAATACCGTAAAAGTTAACTTCAGTTTATTTATGATTCGATCCTCTCAAGAAAACTCCATTGTTCATTGTTTTTTTATTCCCTATATGCACGTGTATGAAATCAAAAACCATTCACCACATATGCATTATAATATTTAACCATTTTAGATGGTGGGTTACTCAATATACACAGTCACTTATCAATTTAATCAGCATGTTAAGACACCTGAAAATTTGCAAAACAATTATTAATATAATAAATAATAAACTAAATTGATATTAAGCCATTAATAATTTGTGTTACTAGTTTTTGAAACCATTGAGAAATTTTTTTTTGTCTGCGTTCTTCAAGAGAAGCTGCTGTAATTTGTGGAAGTTGTTTCTTGATATGATTATCATATAACCTACAAATAAAATATGTGTACATAATGTAACATAAATTATAGAATAAGTGATATAAGAACTCACAGTACAAATGATGTCATCTATACATAGTTGAGTAGAACATATGTATGATCTCTGTGATGTTCATCATCTGAAATTCATCGTTCATGAACTCCACCAAAGCCAAGATTTGGATGATTAAAAACTGATAATTGATTTTCCATTTCATCATTAACATTCCCCTCATTCCATACCATGTGGTTATCTTTTGAGGGATATTCAGATTCAAAATAATGAGAGAAGAAAAAATAAATTTCTTCTTCAAAATAAGCTTCAACAATTGAGCCTTCAACTGATTCTTTGTTACATACTTTTTTCTTCAATTTCTCCATGCATATATCGAATGGGTACATCCATCGAAACTGTACTAGACCTACACATTTAGTTTTATGTGGAAAGTGTAATATCAGATGTTCAATTGAGTTAAAGAAATCCGGCAAAAATATTTTTTCAAATTTACAAATAATTACAGCAACATCTTCTTCCAGATTTCATAGCGCATCGTTGTCTGTTTTCACTGCACAAATGTCTTGAAAAAAATATGATATGTCTGTTATCGAATCCCAAATCATATAAATCAACAAAACTCTTAATCCAATTGGCATATGTCATTCCATTATAACATGGCAATCATGTCTTTTTAATCTGGTAATATGACCATTCTAAACACATCTTCCCAAATTGGCAGCATAGCCATCTAGAAGTCTCAAATCTGCAATCCACTGAAAAATTAATAAGTGACTCTCCTTGGATAGTGTATAAGCTGCTTTTGGTTTCATTAACCTCTGAGATCTTACATTTTCAAATAGTTCACGTTCTGGTCGCCTACAAATTTGGGTAAGATCTAATCGTGCCTTTAAAGTATCTTTGGTCTTACCTGGTCTATCCAAAACTGTATAAAATAAATTATCAAAATAGTTTTTCTTAATATGCATAACATCCAACATGTGCATGACCAACAAATCAAACCAATATGGAAGATACCAAATAATGCGTTGTTTTATCCAATTCTGTTCTTTACCAAAGCCATGAATTTTCTATTCGTTTACTATTGACCTAAATGTGATGGGAGGTAATGAAAATACAACTGATTTAACTATGTACATGTGATAATTTTTGGAGGTTCATCCCTTTCAATTGTGACTTTTCTAAAATGAGATTTGTTCCTCCCAAAAGGATGGTCTGTTGGAAGAAATATGCGATGACAGTCAAAATAGCACGGTTTTTTTTCATTAATGGTCATAAAGGATTTGTTGTCTTTTATACAGTAAGGACATGATTTTGGACCATGTGTACTCTAGCTAGATAACATTCCATATTTCAGTAAGTCACTAATCATCCACATCAATGCATCTTTTAATATGAAATTTTTTTTCGTATCAACATCATATGTGTTATCACCATTACTCTACAACACATTAAACTCGTCAATAAATGGTTTCAAATAAACATCAATATTCTTTTTCAGATGTCCTGGGATTAATAAGGTCAAAAATATATAGGGCTACTTCATCAACATCCATGGAGGTAAATTGTACAGAGTTATAAAGATAGGCCAACATGAATACTGACTACCATAAGAACCAAGAGCATAGAAATCATTAGTAGAAATACACAAGCACACATTTCGGACTTCTAAAGAAAATATGGGTGTAGACGGTCAAACTTTTACCCTGAATCACAATTAGAGAGATGATTCAAGATTTTATCACTTAAAATCTTGGTTTTGTGCCATGACATCATTGATGCTATGTTTTGAGACATAAATAAATGATTTAACTTCGATTTTCCACATGTGGGACAACTATCCAATGAATCATTTTCACTGGAATATAAGATCTAATCATTTTAACATGCATGAATCTTCTGATAACTAAGGCTCAAATTACAAACTAGCCTCTTGCTCTC
The DNA here is from genome assembly GCA_963277665.1 of Viscum album. Classification (NCBI taxonomy): domain Eukaryota; kingdom Viridiplantae; phylum Streptophyta; class Magnoliopsida; order Santalales; family Viscaceae; genus Viscum; species Viscum album. The sequence goes on from OY728156.1 coordinate 1,332,729,581, forward strand.
ATAGTAATTTCCAAGAAACACAATTCTTTCAGATAACAGTGTTTTAACCAAAGAAAATTTCTAATCAAAATAGTTGTTTGACATTTCATTATCTGATTTAATAGCTATAAATTTTGAAACCACTTCTAATTTACTTATCTTGCAGCCAAGATATAATATATCCTTAGCCGACCTCAACAAATCCTAAAATTCAGTTGGTGTCGACTCATGAGTTAAATCAATATCATCTTGAGTTTTAGTTTTTTGAACAGATGGGCCTGCAACATCATATAATAAATTTTGAAATCGTGATGGGTCTGGAATCAAGTTAGTATTATCTTCTCTAGAACTATTTTCACCATGTTGATAAAAAAAAATATAATCTGGTTGAAAACCAAACTGAAAGAGATGTCTCTCAACCTTGTCAAATGTGTCAAACGTTCTCAGAGCACATTTTTTACAAGGAGACTTAATTGTTCCTTCTAAAACCTATTCTAGTTTTGATGATGCAAATGATAATAAATCTTCAACACCCTCAATATATATATGATTTAAACAAGAACCATTTAGATTTATGTACTGATTTATCCAAGGGCGATAATCTAATAATGGCTATTGTTGACTTCCTTGTTTCTATATTTTTCATCAAATTATAAAATCATTATTATTTTGAATAATTTGAAATTATAAAAAACTATCTGAAAAAAAATTAAGATAAATAATTACAACTACTTCATAATAATTACCATTATTTGTAGGTGACACAATTTCCAGGGGATTGACGACTACTCTTTTGTCTGATGGCTCATTTACATATAACTTTCTCACAATAAAATCACAATGAATAATCTACAATGAGGTATGAATATTCATTCTCATGCATATGAGAATGTGTAAGAATACCTCCAAGTATATTCTTCATTCTGATTTTTGTGTGAGAAATTTGCAATTAAATGAGTCGTCAGACAAAAGAGCCCCATTTCTTCGATGAATCATTTTCCTGAAACTTTCACCACCTAAAAACATTATGAAAAATGTGGTCCTATGAAGTAATGTTAAAACTCATGCATACGAGATTGGATATGAATACGTAGAAACATACTTTTCATAATGTTTTGAGTCGGTGAAAGTTGAAAGGAGAAGAGTCATCGAGCAAAAGGAGTGTCGCCAATCCACTGGAAATTGTTCCAATTTATTACAAGTTATTAAAATTTATTACAATTTACTTTATTCTTAATTATTTATATTTATACCTATTTATTCTTAAGTATTCCTAACTAGTCCTTAGAATTCATAATTATTCATAAATATTCCTAACTATTCCAAACTATTCCTATCTATTCCAAAGTATTCCTATTTGTTCTTATTTTTTTCTATTTATTACTATTTTTTTCTAATTGTTACTAATTATCCCTAATTTTTACTAATTGTTCGTAATTGTTACAAATTGTTCCTAATTGTTACTAATTGTTCCTAATTATTACTAATTGTTACTATTTCTTAAAATTGTTACTATTTCTTACTAATTATTCCTAATTATCCTTTTTATTCCTATTTATTCATATTTATTCCCATTTATTCCTCGTTATTCCTAATTATTACTATTTATTCCTAATTATTACTATTTATTCCTAATTATTACTATTTTTAACTAATTATTACTATTTGTTACTATTTATTACTATTTGTTACTATTTGTTACTAATTATTACTAATTGTTACTATTTGATAATATTTGTTACTAATTATTACAATTTATTCCTATTTATTCCTAATTATTCCGATTTATTGCTAATTATTATTATTTATTTTTAATTATTACTATTTATTCCTAATTATTACCATTTATTCCTAATTATTACTAATTATTACTAATTATTCCTATTTATTAATAATTATTCCTAACTTTTCCTGAGTATTCCTAACTATTTTTAAGTATTCCTAACTATTCATAACTTTTCTTAACTATTCCTAACGGTTCCTAAGTATTCTTAATTGTTCCTAAGTATTCCTATGTGTTCCTATGTGTTCCTATTTGTTACAATTTGTTCCTAATTATTACTATTTGTTCCTAATTGTTACTAATTAATTTTAATTGTTACTAATTTTTCCTAATTATTCCTAATTGTTACTAATTATTCCTAATTGATACTAATTGTTACTAATTGTTACTATTTCTTACTAATTGTTCATATTTCTTACTAATTGTTCTTAATTATTCCTATTTATTCCTAATTATTCCTATTTATTCTAAATTATTACTATTTATTCTTGTTTATTCCTATTTATTACAAATTATTACTAATTATTACTAATTATTACTAATTATTACAATTTAATTTTAATTATTACTATTTATTACTAATAATTACTAATTATTACTAATTTTTACTAATTATTATTATTTATTACTAATTATTCCTAATTATTACTAATTATTACTAATTATTACTAATTATTACCAATTATTACTAATTATTCCTATTTATTACTAATTATTTCTAATTATTACTAATTATTCTTATTTATACCTAATTATTTCGTTGTATTCCTAATTATTCATAGTTATTACATTTTATTACTAATTATTACTCATTTTTACTAATTATTACTCATTATTACTAATTATTCGTATTTATTACTAATTATTCTAATTTATTACTAATTATTCTTATTTATTCCTATTTATTCCTATGTATTCCTATTTATTCCTATTTATTCCTATTGAATCCTATTTATTCCTATTTATTTATAATTATTCCTATTTATTCCTATTTGTTACTAATTATTCCTATTTATTCCTATTTATTCCTATGTTTTCCTATTTATTCCTATTTATTCCTATTTATTCTTATTTATTTCTATTTATTACAAATCATTCATGTTTATTCATATTTATTCTTATTTATTACTATTTATTACTATTTATTCCTATTTATTACTATTTATTACTATTTATTACTATTTATTCCTATTTATTCCTATTTATTACAATATATTACTATTTATTCCTATTTATTCCTATTTATTACTATTTATTCCTTCTTATTCCTATTTATTCCAATTTATTCCTATTTCTTCCTATTTATAACTAATTATTCTTATTTATTTCTATTTATTACTATTTATTACTAATTATTACTATTTATTACTATTTATTACTATTTACCGCTAATTATTACTAATTATCCCTAATTATTACTAATTACCCCTAATTATTACTAATTACCCCTAATTATTACTAATTGCCCCTAATTATTACTAATTAGCGTAAATTACTATTAATAACTACAAATTACAACTACTAATTACTAATTACCGCTAATTATTTATATACAATACTCATTATTGTTAATAATTATTAATTATTAAAAATTATTAAGAATTAGTAGTAATAATTTCAATTTATTATTACAAATAAATACTGATAACAAAACAATTGAAATCTAATTTAATTACAACTAATCAACAATAATTAAAATTAACATAAAAATGAAATAAATACTAAATTAAATAAAATATAAATTCCTTTAAAACTAATCTCATATTGATGAAGACGACTTCAGAACTTCTTCGTAAAAAAACAAACTCAGAAAAATTTTCACTCTAAAAATAGAGTTTAGAGAGAGAGAGGAAGTGAGAATTGAGGGGAATAATATGAAAAACGGATGGGGGTATATATAGGTTAGATTAGTTGCAACGGTACTATTTGCGACGGGATACCCATCGCAAATTCCTTATCCCGCATTAGTTACCATGGGTGGTTAAAAGGTTATTTGTGATGGGTCCCGTCGCAAAAACCTATTTTCTGTCGCCGGTATTTGCGACGGGACCGGTCGCAAATACCTTTTCCCGCATTAATTACTGTCGGTGGTTAATAGGGTATTTGTGACGGGTACCATCGCAAATAGTTTTCTGCCGACAAACTTTTTGCGACGGGACAACATCCTGTCACAAAAACCTATTTACCACCACCGGTATTTGTGTCGGGTCCCATTGCAAATATCCTCCCATCGACGCACTATTTGCGATGAGGGAATCCCCCCGTCGCAAATAACCTTCTCACGGTTTGGCGTGTAGACCGCGCCAAACCGTGCCATAATTTTTGCGACGGGACCCCATATCCCGTCGAAAATAACAAATTATTTGCAACGGATCAAACCCCTTGTCGCAAATAACCTCTAGGAATGACTATTTACGATGAGAATTAATCTCTTCGTAAATAGATAGTAGCAAAAAGCTATTTTTCCCACAGTGATTACCACCATCATATAATTAAAACTATCATAAATTTTCCATAAGATTAGAAAAGATTCATTATATTAGAACCCATGAAGAGAAATGATTTTCATTAAATATATCATTATATAAAATACCAAGGAAATGATATGGTTTTTATAATCATTTCATTATTTCATCAATGAATAAACCTTGGAAAAAAAGGCATTCAAAAATATTTTTTTAAGATATAACCTATGGAATAAAAGTGGTTTTTATAAAAATATTTTAATCATAAACCATTCTTTGATAGAATAAAAATGGTATCCTTTATTCATATCTATAGTAAAACATAATTTATATCAAATTTTGTTATCTTAGATAGAAATAAATTTTGAAAGATAAATCACCATTAATGTTTCTTGATGAAGATAATTTTTCATTAAAAATATTTTTTAAAATCATAAAACATTTTGAATAACATTTTCTTTGAAAATATACTTGAAAACATATAAATGAAGCTTTACAAATATTTTAAAACATTTCTGGAGGAAAACAACCTTTCCTCTATTAAAAAACCTTTTAAAACCATAAATATTTTTAAAATCCATTTCTTTGAAAATAACCTTGAAAAGTAATATCAGAATCCTCAAATAAAATGAAAATCATGAAAATATGAAATTCATTTCTTTTTATACACAAATATTTCTTTTATAATTTCAGTAAAATCCTAATGGGAATTGTTTTTGAAAATAACATAAATATTATTTTTAGAACATTTTATAAAAGGTCTGAAATGGGTAAAAATTTCATTAATAAATCATTTTGAAAAAAAATGTTAAAAAAAGTGAGAACATTTTTAGAAATAATGGTATTCATAAAGAAAGGATTTTTTCTAGAAAAAAAATTCTTAAAACATTATTCTCTAAATTTTGAGTACATAAATAGAGTAAAATGAAGGGAATGCATATATTATCATTACATTACCATAGGAGAATAAAATTTATGATTTTCTTGAGTGATGGATCATAAGATTACATCATCAGAAACATAATCATAATCTATCTTGATAAATGATGAGATTATAACATAATATTTTACCACTTTTTTACTTTGAAACAAAAATACCATTAAGTAGCATCATTAAATTGAAGTTAAAATATCATGAATATAAATAAAAATCTGATATTTCATGTCAAAGGGGTTGTATATACACCTTATATAATAAGATAGGTGCATAACATAATCATATGTCTCAAAGAAGGAAAATTGAGATAAAAATTCCGTACTTATTTTGATAAATTTTGATCCGTAACCTCAATGAAAGACAGATCCTAAAATGTATATAAAAATACCAATAATTTTTGTATTAGTTATAAAAAAATACATTCTTGTTGATTATATACACCATATAAGAGAAACATGCGGTGAATATAGCATGTGTCTCACAGAAAAGTAAAAGTGGGCTGGAAATCCCTTCCCTTAAGTCTTGAATACCATCATACAAGTTAAAAAATAATTTATAATAAATATAAGTTTATTATAAATAAATTAAATAACCATTTTCATATATACCATACCATATATGGTTTTCTTATGACCTTTTATTTCCCATTTATTGATAATTCCATGTTAAAGTCATGTTTATGGCAATAACTACTTTGTTTTCCAAGTTATTTTGACTTTTTTTCTATTACATAAATAATGGTTTAATCATCTAAATAATATTAAAAATTAGATAAATATTATATATATTCAATATATAATTTTTTATAGTAATCTAAAGTATTTAGAAATAAAAAAAATGAAATGTAATATCCATAGAGATTATAGGTCCTATGTACACATTAATGCTATTTCTATTTAATTTTTTGAATTTAAATAAATAAATTTAAATGATATATTATAATTAAAAAATATTTTTTCTATCATATATATAACATATGATCATTAAAATTATCCTTAATAACTTCTATGTAAAGTGTGAACAAATAACATCACTTCACGAGGTAGTAGTCCATCGTGCACACGATCGACATTATCGTATTCCCAAAAAATAGAAACCATGAAGGTGTGTGTGGTATAAAAACTAAATAAGAATAATAATAATATCATAAATATAATATATAAATAATAAATACATCATTATTTCAAACATTTATAGGTGCTAATGGAAAAAACAAAAGGCATCAGTTCACAAGGCGGTAGTATGACATACACACAAATGATGATTTCGTGACCCATTTGATATAAGTGGAGATGGTTGTCGAACACGACCACAAAATAAGAACACTTTATTATATGGAATATACAATGTTTATTATATCATCATGGTATAATAATAATTAAAGGATGTGGAGGAAAAATTAAAACAAAAAATTCTCGTGGATTAATGTTACCTCTTCTCCAGGTATCCCCCTTAGGTTTGCACTAAAATATTTCTCATGTTAGATTTAAGTCCAAAATAATGGTTTCAAGATGAGATTATGGATTTTTTTAATGTAATTTAGGAAGGTTTTGGTTTATCCAAATGACTTGATAGGTTTGATGTAGTGAGGGGAGTGAGTGGAATTTTTTAATTGGGGAGGAGTATATTTTTTGTAAATACCTGAAAGTGTTACCTATTTGGAGGTCATTATTTTCTCATATGACTAAAATATTGATCAATAATGGAATGGAGTTGTTATAGTTTTGATAAAAAACTCCACTAAAAAATAATCACATTTTTTATCATTTTATTTCGTAGTCTTTAAGTTTACTCAATTTTAACCTTTTAGTTTATTTACTACAGTAACATGTATGTTTTTATTTACCTAGGAAATTTAACCTTTAATACTAAAATTGAAATGATATTTATTATATAATTTATACCTAATTATAATAAATATTAAATAAAATTAATAAAATAAATGTCATAAGTGTGTGTACAATTAATTTTAATACAAATTCATGTAATGCACAAAACCTCGTTTTAACCATATTCATAGTAATTAATTCTAACCATTTTCATAGATCGTTATGGTAAAGAAAATTGACCTTATTAGATAATATAAATTATTCTTATTCAAAATATGGAATCCATTTTTCCAATTTCAATTCACATATTTTAATAATTTAATTTAAAAATTAATCCCACAATTGTGATAATAATGGAGGTTTTCAAAAAGAAAATGTTCAAAACTTTACAAAGATTTTATATCAAAATTAAATATTAAAGTGATTAAAATAAACTAAATTAGATTAATTGAAATATATTTTTACTATTTTTACAATGAAATCAATTAAAAATATTATTTAACTTTTTAAATAATTTAAATAAAAAAATGGTTTTCAATTAAAATTCAATATTTTTAACTATTCATCCAAAATGAAACATTTCAAAAAAATCCAAAAAATTAACCCTGAGGTATTTTTTATATTATTATTTCATAAATTAAGATTATTTTTACAAATAAATTTTGGAAATTTTTTAAAAATTAATTTTAAATTATGAGTATAAGGAGCAATAATCCGTATTTTAGAAAAATTCTATTTTTTAGAAATCATTAATTTTTCTTTAAATAAATATTATTTTATTACTAAAAATATAAGTAATAAAAATTTGTAAACTATTTAATTAAATAATTTACTTAATTTTATCCATACCCTCTATTCCAAAAGTAAGTTATATATTAAATAATATTATTAATAGTATATTGTTGTTTGGTAAAACTCAATATTTCATGTAATGCCAACTAAACTCAGTATTGCATGTTGTGAAAGATATTTAAATGATAAAATTTAATTGAAAAAAAAATACTTCAAAAAAACTAATGATGTTATATTTTACTTTCTTAAAGTGAATTTCACCCTCAAAAATTCATCCTGGTCATCAAAGTTTTAACATTTGAAAATTATGTCATAGAAACCCACATCATAAAATGGGTTAATAAAACATCCTCTTGAAAAAGAGAATGGGGTGTGTGGTAGTCATATTTAATAAAAGATACTAGGTTTTTGAATAGGAGAACATATGTGAGAACTTAAAACATTGACATATAAGAAAAAACCAACACCCAAATACTGATGGAGAGTGATGGAGAACATGGTTAGGACAAATTTATCGACCACAAATCCATATATCAAAGAGGAATGAGAAAGTTCATTTAGATAAAATTATGATAACATGAAAAAAATTATATTTCATGGTATTTTTTCAATTGTTGGGGAATTAAATTTCTATCTAGACTGAGAACATATGAAAATGTGCTTACTGTATATATTTTTATTTCATAGGAACAATTTCACCCTTTGGTTGTGCCTTGATCAATTTTGACTTCATCTCTTACTCTAAGAAATGAAGCAATAAATAATATCCATAATATAATGATATGTCATTCCTTGTACCTATAGTTAAAAAGGTTAACACTATTTATACAATATGGATAAATATTCATTTGGTGAATTAATACATTAATCTATAAACATCATGCAAATGATGAAATAAACCATTCCATAAATTTTTAACATTATGAACCATCAAAATTTAAAAATTTAAAAATAATTTCACTAAATTTCACAATCTCAACTTATCATTAATTATCCAAATAACATTAAGTAGATTATAATGGTTACATTCCCAAAAATGTGATCATCTTGGTCAAATATTCTTCTGATGCTTGGTAATAACCAAAATTACCATAAAACCTCAATGAGAAAATTAATGTTTCCTCACTATATAGTATTGATAATATTCCATAGATCAATTAATGCTCTAAAATACCACAACGATAACATAAAATTCTTTGTCCAAAAATAATTTATCAGTTCCAAGGTCATCAATACTATCCAATTTAAATTACTCATATCAATCCTCTATTTATCCCAACAATATCATATCAACATTAGGAACATATTAAGGGTTATCTTTTCCTTAATCATATGTTTCCATGAATATACCCTTTCCATTAAATTACTTTTCTTGTCTATCTGTACCATTTAAACAATTGTTTTAAATCATTAATGAAATACTTAAACTAATCAATCTTTATATGTGTCATTAGTATAATATAATCCTTGAATTCCAATACAAAAACACTTTAATTATTCCATCTCACCTTTAATCCATTATATAGGCTTCATTATATTATTCCTCAATACTTATTTTAATTTATATATTATTTTTAGTCTCTTAACCATCAGTTATATAACCATTACTCATACAACCTTGACAATTTTTTTCATGAGCTTTTCCCTTAGGACATCAATTTTCGTAATGCCTATATTTTTCACATTTAAAACATTAAACAATCGATTATATTTTAGGTAGACCATTATTCTAAACCATTTCATTAACCATACATTTCATTTTTCTTATAAAATAACATTCTTTTTTTACTTATTTTTAATAATAAAAAAATCATGTTTCACTATGACATCCACTTGGGTGATTCTTCCTACATTCTTGACATATGAAAAATTTGATTCGTCTTTTCACTATGTTCTCCACCACTTGAACTCTCGATGAAATCCATACTTCTCTTATTTTATGAGTTTGAGAGTTAGTTGAGGTGAATTTTATTTATTATATTCTATGATAACTGATTCGAAAAAATCACAACATCTTTAACTCAATATCATATTTGTCTACTCATTAAAAAAATACCCATCACATTCAATGTTTATTCAATTGCTTTTGGTTCCTTCCACTGACTAAATGCAAAAATTATAGTATGAAACACACTAATAATATTTAAAAACCAAACAATCCTATAAAGTATATTATAGGAGGTCTAAATCATGACATCTTCTTTTTAATCTATGACACATTATATTTATCCTTGGTCATTCATAATCATCATCTATTTAAATCCTTCATGATGGTTTATAAAGAGTTTGGTAATTTCCAAAGTGTATCCCATGATATTTTAAAACTAAGTGTGTAGGTAGACTTATTTTCATGAACCAGATGATGATAGAGTCTAGAACAATACACACTTTAAGATTCATTACCCCTAGTTACTTTTATTCTAGATCCACATCCACTCGTAGTATCGAGAAAGGGATTTAATTTCATGGAAATCACTTGTTATTCCAATTACCAAATTCAAAGATATTTTCTTATACTTCGACTCATCCTTTGAATTATCCTTATATATTTCTATAGACATGTCCTTATAAATATCCTTAGGTATTTCTCAAATGTTTTCTTATCCTAGTTTCCAAAATCTAACAAAAACATTCCACTGATAACAACTATATTGAACCGGGATTCTCATACATGGATATTAAATATTTTTTAATAAATATTCAACACATTACACAAAGACACACCGGAGGACCATAATATTTTAGTTTCCATGGATACTATATAAATAATCCTTTTTTAGAAAAATATCTTTAATTAGTTTCAGAAAGATCATCCCATTTAGTACTCTTCAAAGACATACCCTACATAAAACCTTTAATCATAACATGGAGAAAGGAAACATAAGAAGGGGTGATCTAATATTATTATTAAGGTTAAAAAGTGTAATATGTAAGAATAACATGAATATAATATTACTAAAATATGATCATAACATTTAGAAGCCTTACCCAGCATATAGAAGATCATAATCTTGAGTCATGAAATAAAGATTGGTGTTTTATGCTACATGAAACATTAAGGAATCAATGAACATGATCCATGAGATCATAAGATTAGAATAATGCAAATATTCATGGTATACACATCATATTATTACATTGGGAACATGTATAAATATATATAGGTTCAATCATTAAGTTGCAGAAATAAAATCTGGACTCTGCACAAACTTATGGACATATAAACAGGTCTATACATAACATTATGGACATAAAAGACAAGTCCATGCACAACATTATGGACATGAAATATAGTCCCAAATATAAAATTATGTATATTTAATATTGGTCCACACATAACATTTTGAACATGTAATAAGGTTCATGCCTAACATTATAAACATATAATCAGGTTCACACATAACATTATGAACATGTAATGAGGTTCACACATAAAATTGTGAGCATGTAATCTGATTCACGCATAACATATTTACTCATGAGATATCCATATTTACTTAATGAATTGTATGGAGATATAGGTCCCACCAATCATTGATTATAATGTTAATAAATTTATATAATGAAAACTATACATATGTGTGCAATAAAGTCATAAAACATTCATCATTTCATAACCCCTAAAAACAAAGTGGGTTCATAAAAAATTTAATCACAGAATAACATATGGAAAATATTTGGTAATTATATTCATTTCATCATTTCATTAAATCATATCCCATGGAAAAATATGTGTCTCATAAGAAATTTTTTATGGAATAAATTTTCGAATATAAACAGGTTTCATAAACATCATGTCATCATAAACCATCCTGAGAAAGAATATGAATGGTATACTGGGTTTATATCCCTTGTAAAACAAAAGTTACATCCAAAGATATCATCTTATATGGAAAATCATATTGAAAGATAAATCCCTTGGGAAATTTCTTTATGAATATAACATTTCTTTGAAAATCACTTTTTAAAACATAAAAAAATTTGAGAATTATTTCCTATGAAAATAATCTTGAAAAATAATAAGGGAAATATAAAAAGTTATTTAAAAATTTTAAATAAGAAAAAATAATTTCAAATTAAAAAAACATTTTAAAAATAAAATATTTTGAAAATTCTTTCCTTTGAAAATAAACATCAAAATTTATAATGGAATTGTCAAATAGAATAATGGTCATGATGGTGGTAAATCATTTTCATGTCGTACATGAAGATTCTTTTAAAATTTTGAGTAAAAGATAATCAGGAATTATTTTTCAGAATGGAATGAAGATTAGTTTTAAAACTTTTTATTAAATTTAAAATATGGGTTAAAATGTGTTTAAAAATTCATTTTCTAAAAATGTCAAAATCATTTCTGAAAACATTTTTAGAAAACATGGTTTTGTAAGAAAAAACTTTTTGACCGAGGAGAAAATTCTTATCAAAAAATTAATTTTTAAATATTCAGTACATAAAGTGAGTAAAATGAAGGTAAAATATGTATTCTCATGACATAACCATAGGATATGAAAATTATTGATCTTCATGAGATATGGATCATAAGATTCTATCATCAGAAACATAATCATAAAAAATATCAATAAACGATGAGATCGTAACATAAAATCTTTACAACATTGGTAATAATGAAACGTAAGTACCATGAATGAATATCATTATATTAAACATAAAATAACTTGATTATAAATAAATTTATGATATTTCATGTAAAATGGGTTGTATATACACCTTTTATAAGAAAATATGTGCATAACATAATCATATCTCTTAAAGAAGGAGAATTGAAACAAAAATATCTTACCAATTTGGTAAATTTTCAACTATAAAACCTAGAAATGAGTTATAATAAAATAGATAAAAATATTAAAAATATATTATTTTTATTTTAACATAAAATAAATTCATTGGTACTATATACACCAGATAAGAGAATAATGTTTTGAATATGGTATGTGTCTTACAAAAAATAAAAGTGTAATGAAAATCGATAACCTTAAGCCTTGTCTTCCTTTTTAAACATTATAAAATCAATTATAAAAATTATAAGTTTAGTATAAATATATTATAGAACCATATTAATTTATATTATACCATATATGATTTTATTATGACCTTTTATTACCCATTTATTAAAAATTCCATGTTAATGTCACATTTCTGGTAATAATTGATTTGTCCTTCATATATGTTTTGTCATTTTATTATTAATAATATTAGTTAAATTATGTTTTCATAATATACATAATTTTAATCATGATATATTATCATATATATTTAGTATATATGTTTTTAGAGTAGTCTATAATATTTTGAAATAAAAAAAATAAAATGCACCATTCAAGGAGATGGTAGGCGGTACAAATGCATGACAGTTGACTGCATATTCTTATAAAATTGAAATATATAAATTTTAATGATATATTATTCTTATATAATACTTTTTATGTCTTATATATCACATATTTTAATATAAATCATCTTTATTACCATCCATGTAATGTGTGAACGAATCACGTCATTTTGTGAGGCGGTAGTCCGCCAAACACAAGAGCGGCATTATTTTATTCATAAAAAATGTAAATCATGAAGTTATTTATTATATAATAATTCAATAAGAATAATAATATTATATTTTTATATATATAAACATTAAATCCATCATTATTTCTAACCTTTAGAGGTTATAATGGAATACAAATGACATCAGTTTGTGAGGTGGTAGTATGTCGTACTCATGAATGATGGCTTCATAACCAATTTAATGGAAGTAAATACAGTAATAGATCATGAAATTAAAATAATGACATATTATTATATTTAATATACTTTGGTTATCATATCTTCATTTTATAATAATAATTTAAGTAGTTGGAGGAAGAAATAAAATAAAAACACTCGTTGATGAACTTTACATCTTTTTCAAGTAACCTCCTTAGGTTTTCACCAAAATCCTTAATGGTTGGATTTATGTTCAAATTAACTCTTATAAGATGATATTTTAGAATTTATTATGTTATTTGGCATGGGTTATGTGGTTAAAAATGTGTTGAGAGGTGTGAATAAGTGAGGGGAATGAGTTCCCTTTTATAATTGAGGAGTGGTATTTTCATAAATATATTAAATTTATTCACTATTTGTGGGGTCACTCTTACTTTATGTGCCTCAAATATTGATCAATAATATAGTGGAGGTATTATACAGTTGAGAAAAAACCTACAAAACACAAAATAAACACATTTTTATCATGTAATTACATAGTCTTTACATTTACACAATTTTACCCTTTTAGTTTTTTTACCATGGTAAATTGTATCTTTTTATTTACCTAGGTAACATATCATTTAAAACTAACATTAAGATGAAAATTATTAAAAATTTTATAACTAATAATTATAAATAGGAAACATGATTGATTAAATAAGAATCATTTTATTTTTTAAAACTAATTTTAACACAAAGGCATGTAATGCACAAAAACCCATTTTAACCTTAAATATGATAATTAATTTTAACTATTTTCAATAATAATTATGGTAAAAAATTATTCTAACCTGATTAGAGAATATAAATTGTTATGATTAAAAATATGAAATCTAATTTTTTTCAATTTAAATTCAAATAGGTGGCTTAATTTAATTTAAAGTTAATCTCGTAGACGCGACAAGAATGCGGTTTTTGGAAGATAAATATGTTCAAAAGTTTACAAAGTTTGTATATAAAAGATAAATATGAAATTGATTCCAATTAACTAAATTATATTAATTTATATAAATTTAAACAAGTTCTTCTTTAAAACCAATTAAAAGTATAATTTATATTTATAGACAATTCAAACAAAAAAACTAGTTTTCAATTATAATTCTGTATTTTCATTATTCATTGAAAATGACACATTTTTTAAAAATAACCAAAATTAACCCTAAAATAAATTTGAAATTAATATTTCAAAAATAAATATTTTTTTCCAAATAGATTTTCTAAATGTGGTAAATTTAATTTTTATTTTTATTTACAAAGTGTGACTAATCCATATTTTAGGAAAATACATATTTTTATAAAATATTTCATTTTATTTTACATGATCCTTATTTTATTAATAATAAATAGATAAATAATAAGCATGTGTAAAATATATAATTTCATAATTTAGTTAATCTTATTCATACTCGTCATTCGAATGTTTAGGTGATATATTAAATGATAATGTTAATAATATTTTTTTTGTTTGGTAAAACTCTGCATTGTGTGTAATGAAATCTAAACTCTATTTTCCATGTAATGAAAAATATTGAAAATATTAAATTTAATTAAAAAAATATTTCATAAAATCTAAGAGTGTTTCATATACTACCATAAATGGTAATTTATTAATATATTTCTATATTTAGAAATTTTATAGAGATACGCCATGTGATTCAAGTGATGTGTATAGAGTGGTGGACTAGTTTAAAACATTTTATATCAGCATATAACAAGTTATTAGTGAACCTTGTTTGTATAACATGTCTGTAGAATCATCCTATGTATAATTATTGGTTAACTGCCAACAATTGTATCCTATGTTATAGGTATATCAAGATGATATCATCCATGTGGATTCAGTTAATGGTTAGTTGAAAAATATATAGTATAATATTATGTTATGAAGAAGATTATTAATTAAAAAATTGTGTTTGAGATAGTGATGAGGGAATTTTATAGCATACCCGTGGTTTTACATTCAGGAGTGGAATACATAGATATATATATGTGTGTGTATATATATCATGATATGCATCAAAATATCTAATGGTCAAGCATGAAGCAGTTTGTAGAAGTTTTCATAACTATTTATCATACCTTTTAGTAGGTAAAATCCTAGAATATTGTTTCGATGGGACTATTTGAAATCTTATTTATATATAATGGAATTATGAGTATATCACCATAGATTTTATAATTTGTTTACCATAAACACCTAAATTTTACAATAATATATAACTTATTTTTGAACCATTAGAAAAGTCAACAAAATTTTAACTTATCAAGGAAAAGGATTCAGTGGAGTTTTTTTAATGTTTTTAAATAATTACTAAGAGTTAATATATATATAAACAATTATGTTTTTATTGAATAAATAAATTTTTGGTTTATTCTCATTACAAAATCTTTAACATGATTATAAAAATACATAAAAAATAAATCATATATATCCCACCATAAAATAAATACCATTTCATTTTTTTGTAATATAAAATTAAAAAACTAAGATAAAAGTTTATATAAAAAATAAAAATAAATTTAATATATATATATATATAATTAAAAATTATAATTATTAAACTGAAGTAAATAATCCCATTGAATCAAAAAATATCATAGCTAGAAGGACTATGGTGAGTCATAATAAAAAAATTTAATTTAGATTAAAATATTATTTACCCTTAAGAGAATATTTATTAAATGAAATATATGGGTTTGGAGTAAAATAAACATGAATTTATAAGAAGTTAAATGTGTCACGAACCAACCTGATTCGACCCTAAACAGTTCACCAGATTCGGCGTGCGGCATGGCCCGAGGGGCGTTCCCGATCCCCACGGGCTGTCAACTAGTGTCGGGTATCAAAAATATTACTGTTGGGAAATATTTGTCCCATGAACAAAAGATAACCAAACAAATAAAGACTGACGATAGGAGAACAAGTCTAGCAGTAAAAAGAAAATAAAATTACATACCTCCTTGTGACCTCCTAGGTCACCACCCAACTCAAGACCATGTTGTTCAAACATTGAGCAGTTGAACCAGGAACCTGTATAAGAAACAGAACCTACAATTGGAAATATATAAAAGGCGTGAGCACCGAGATGCTTAGTAGGGATGCCAAGAATAAACCACTGAATCCAACAATTCTCTATTCCAAAACAGCCCACTGAAAGAAGTTTGAAATACAGATATAAAATTAGGGTTTTCACATTTTAAAATATGAAACATGTTGTTCTCATTTAAAAACCCAACACAAGCTACACACCATTTCCAAAATCATTTCCCATTTTATAAATGAAATCCAAAACAAAAAATACCAAAGTAGGGCTAGAGTAAAGCAAGTGAAAGTGAAACTTAAAATAAACCAGTGTAGTGAAAAGTAAACAAGCAATGTAGGTAATTCAGTAACCATGGGTGATCCTAAACATACCTAGAAGACCTTTGGACATACTCGGTTTTGGAACCACCTGTCGGCATATGGTAAATCTCCTAATTCTATAACCAACTGACCGCCCTAACTGACCAATCCAGTGGAAAATCCCACCTGGCCTAATAATAAATCTTGGGGGTACCAACCCATCTAATCGGGGTTGGTCAGCAACTGTCACACGATCATCTAAAAGATGCCCATGAACCCATAGTGGTTATAATAATACTGTGTAAGTAGGAAGTCCCTCACACGCGTGACTCATCTCACTACACTTTCCTACCCCAAACACGGACTCTTCCTATGCATTCTCCCATAAAGGGTTACCCTAGATATGAGTTCCCCATATATCTATATATAAGAATACATGTCAAACATACAAAGTTCCAACTGGGCCATCTCATCATTCAGTTATCAAAACCACTTTATTAAACATGTGGAGTTATAAATTGGGCCTCTAGTTTTACATAATCAATGTCTTTATGAAAACATTTCAAAAGATCTTCTAAAACAACACAAACCACCAATTTTGTATTTAAAAATCCAAACGGTCCTTTAGGTTCCATGTTTCAAGGCATTGCAATAAAAGTCTTTAGTGATACCATATTCAATTTTTAAAAAAAATAAAGCGTTTCCTTACTCCATGCACTCAACAAAATATATACATCAAAAGCCAAACGGGTATATACGCATGGATTTCTTTTCAAACCAATTTAAAGAACCATACAAAGAGACCCACATCATTTTGAAAATAAGAACCGCTTATAAACCAAGGATTCGAGAAAAATACAAATTCAATGAGACACAAAATCATTTCTTTAAAAGAATTAAGTTCCATGAAATCAACCAATGCAGGACAAACAAGTTTCATAAAAATTTTATACTATAAAACACCACTTAAAACGTCCAATAGTACCATTTGTAGATAAAGGCAGTTAGTTCCAACCAAGTTGGAAAGGCATAAACAGGTGCATAAATATGGGAGCATCCAAAAATCCATTTTTTATCAAATATTTTAACAGTAAAACACTACCATAAGTTAACTATAAACATACTAGAGGTGTGAAACATAATAAAAAATTTAGTTAATAAAACTCAAGCATTAAATTGATTAAAATTGGGAGCAAAGGCATAGGAGCACCTAAACATAACCAAGGAACTATTTCAAAGCTGTTTTTAACACTTTTAACCGTCAAAGAAACACTGAAATAAATAAACTATAAGGATTATAAGGGTGAAAATAAAATTTATAAACTAAATGAAACCATGCAAGTGCCTATGGAAAACATTACAAAGAGAGAAGGGATGGAAATACCTTCCTCAAGAGAAGGACCAAGCCATAGCTTTTTAACACAAGTAGTAGCTCGCTCGCATGCATGTACTTCTATATATATATATATATATCCTTAATCTGATGCATGTTTTCCCCGCACTATGATGGAACACACACACAAAAGATACATATATCTATACATATCCATACCTAGGAAAATGTGTTCGCGCCATCGAAACCGACCGCAACTCCCTATGATAAAACCTCGGGACTCAAAAACACCACAAATCCCTAAAACAACATTAATCCAAACAAAGGAATCAAGATACGATTCAAAAACCAACTCTATAGAAATCACCATGTTCACAAGTAAAACACAAATCACATATTCACTATTTTCATAAAACAAAACTAATGGGAATACCCCCAAAATCACATCAATTTATTTTAAAAGCTCATATCACAATTTATCAACACCCTAAATGCATAAACACATAAACATAATTAATGAATCACGCTAATGACAAATTTTTTTTAAGAAATTCATCAATGTCGAAGCATCAAAAAAATCTATATGATAAAACCATTGCGATGCGAATTACATTTTAAAAATCGTTAAAATAATATTTGTCACTTAATCAATCAAATCATCATAGACGCATGTTGACATAAACCAAGAACCAACTCAGAACATATTCTTAACCGATTCAAAAAAAAAATAAGAACTATATAGAAAGTTAATTAAGGACATAACAAAGCTACGAAACAAGTTTTAAAACTAAAATAAAGAGCAAGAACATTAATAGAGTGATCCAAAAATAAAAATACGTGAATTCACCTTCCTTAGAGGGGTGTGAATACAACAGTGCATTGATTGAAGGAAGAAAAACACTATGCAGACTAAACGCATACCCTGGATACCGAGAAAAACAAGCCAAAAAAACCGCGGTATTAGAGTGATGATATATTTGAGAAGACCACCATAAATAATAAAAAAAATAGAAATATACCGGAAGAGGGGAACACCGGAAAATGAGGTCGCGCAAGGAGAGTCCATACAAGGATGGGCCGCTGGATGGGTCTAGGGAATCGAACAACAAAGGTGTGAGGAAAGGACGACGGGGACATGTTGGTGCGTGAGGACGGTTGGCGGAGGGCGTGGGAGGCCGCAGGGGAGAATAGCAGAGGCCTGGAGGAGGGCATGCAGACGAACAGGCTGCTGGTGCGGCTGGCGGACATCGGGTACGGGGTCACGACTGGTAGGAGGGTGAGTTGGGAGGGTGAGACGGACGGGGACGGAGGTCGGAGATGGACAGGAAGGCAGGGTCAGTGACGGAGGCCTGCAAGAGAGGGGCGAGCAGGGAGCAGGTCAGCGCTCAGGTGCGTAGTGAGGGCGATGGGGAAGGGGGGTGCGGCCCGCGACCAACAAGGGGGGAAAGGGGGGTGCACTGGGTAGATAGTGTTTACTTATTTTTTTCTATATATATTAACCTATAATAATAATAATAATAACAATAATAATAATAAAATAATAATAATAATAATAACCTACACATAATGATAATAATAATAACAACACTAGAATTGAAATAAAATTCTTTTTCAATATTAATAATAATATTATTATTAGTAAAAAAATATGATAATATTAATAATATTAATAAAAACAAAATAGTACTAATATAAAATAAAAGATATTAAAAATGAAAGCTTGTTACATTTCATTTTGAATATTGATAATAATCGGCCAACCATGCAGTCTCCAGGAACGAACGCATGGTCACCGCTAACGGTGCGGTGACCACGCACCGGCCCAAGACCCGCCAAAAATACCAAACTATGAAAAAGTTCAAACAAGGACCCAACTAAACCTTATCCAAATGACGCGAGACCAATAAAAGAATAAAATAACTGATGTCTGTGGTCAGGGTGTGACAATTCTCTCCACCACAGACACTTTCTCCCTAAGAAATTCATCAAGATGACTGTTGACACAACTTAAGCCCATGACCAGACCAAACCAGAAGAAATCGAGAGGCTCAAGGTGACCATTACTAACACACGTCACACCCGACCAACACAAGGAAAATCACTGCCCGAATTTGAGGGGAGAACATGGGAGGGTTCTCCCCAGCACAAGAATTTACTAACATAGAAACCTTGAAACCCGAACAAACCACCCCCGAGGGGGGGGGGGCATTGGAACTCCCATACCAAACTCATTTATTTTCCCCACATGGACCGAACAACACACCAGAGACTTTGATGAAAAACTCACTACGAAACACCCATAAAACTAAGGATGAGAAATAAACTCAACACTTCCCATCAACTTCATGAAACGAACATTCCCATATCGAACACATCTAGGACCACCTCAAAATCAGAACAAGCCCATTTATTCATGGGGTCAGACCATTTAGAGAGGCCAAACAACTTAAGAACCCCACTGAGAGTAGATACGACTTCTTGGATTGTGGGGGAACGAGCTCATCATGCCACTACAAGAAGGACGAGCATACGGAATCGATGAGAATAGAACAAGGGAAGATTTGGATATTTCTATTATAAAGCCAAATACATTATTTAGACTAAGGTTCCACCCACCCTCGGCAACTCCTGACTGTGCGCGAGCTTCACCCCGACACCTGTGGCTAGGGCCCTAATGGATGAAGCCTCTTTTGCCTCATAGTTAGGCATTTTAATCTTCTGGTCTCTAACTCCTTCTTCTGGTCGATGATTCGAACAACCACCATGGTTGTACATTTTCAAAGGGATGTAACATGATGACTTAGAATGTCTGGGCAGGCCATACTGGTGGCGCACAAGAGAGAGGTCTGACAAAATAGGATCTGGTACCGATGAGGATAGTTTCTTGGAGACAGGTTCCACTGGCCCGCACTCCTTGCCAGATGGGGAACCATAGCAGACGTCGACCACCATTAATCACACCCAAAACTCTAACAGTGATGATACATTTCATCTTTACTTGTCCAGAACTGATCCCTCAGAAAACTCTACGGTGGTATGAACCTTAACTATCATGGGAGTTCCCAATAACCCAAAGACACACTATCTTTCAGAACAATACAACTACCTCTAACAGACTTTGATTACCTCGAAAAGAAAGAAACACACAAAAGGAACTGAGAACTAAGCATAACTCATTGACAACTTTTGGAGGCTTTCTGGGCGGCATAATCATGACAACACAAGAAACGCCATCAAAACCGGCATCATGCAAAAACTCAATCAAAGAAACAACATAAGCCAAGGACAATAGGTCCATAACCCAAACATATACAACACAAGGAGAAATCACTTTTCCAAAACCGTTATTTCTTTACAATTTTTGAAAACTCACCTATGGAACTTTATGAACTGTCCTATGTGCGTTTATTCAATCTCACTCACATCACCTGTGAACAATTTCCCCCATGCAGTTCCATACATACCCACGTATGTGTGACCCTCCATAAGGACTGTCAAGGTTCAAACACTTCTTTTCCATAGCAAATCCAAACACATACCATGTTTTTCCAAACTGATACACATTCTCTTTAAAACCCCACTTTAGTAGTTTCAAAAACTATTTGGAAGAAATACTTTTCCATTTCAAATCCAATTTCACTATAAACACACACTCAAATCAAATGATATTAAAACAAAACACAAGCAGTAATAACCCACGAGAATGAGGAACTAGTGCATATGTCTGACCCAGCAACATGGTTGTGATCCATGCCCCAAATAAGGAAAAACACTAAGAGGACCTTAAACTGGACACTTGGACTCAACATGGGTCACCACCCCATGTGAGGCTGCAAAGTGAACCGATTCTCCCCCATTTTCATTCCTCAATAAAAAAAACCAAAGATAAAAGATTCAAATCCGGAATTAACCCTGGTAACTCGGGTCTCGTCATGAGTGGTGGTGATCAGCCACCTACCCGTAACCTACCTCTTGAGCCCTGACAGTCCTAATCTCATTCTTCCATACATCCCAAATAACAAAGAGTGCTCTGAAGATCGAGGTTATCTAAGAGCCTAACTCCTCTGATACCATTTTGTCATGAACCAACTCAAGTCGACCCTGAACTGGTCACCCCATCCGGCTCGCGGCACGGCCCGAGGGGTGTTCCCGATCCCCATGGGCTGGTAACTAGTGGCCGACATCAAAAATCTAACCGTCGGGAATGATTTGGCCCATGATCAAAAGATAACCAAAGAAATAAAGACTGAGGATAATAGAATAAGACTAACGGTGGAAAGAAAATAAAAGTGCATACCTCCTTGTGACCTCCTAGGTCACCACCCAACTCAAGACCACGCTGCTCCAACATTGAGCAGTTGAACCAGGAACCTGTACAAGAAAATGAACCTGCAAATGGAAAGATATAAAAGGCGTGAGAACTGAGATGCTCAGTAGGGATTCCAAGAATAAACCACTAAATCCAACAATTCTCTTTTCCAATACAGTCCACTGACACAAGTTTTAAATACAGATATAAAATTAGGGTTTTCACATTTAAAATATACAACATGTTGTTCTCATTTAAAAACCCAACACACGCTACACGCCGTTTCCAAAATAATTTCTCATTTTATAAATGAAATCCAAAACATAAAATACCAAAGCTGGGATAGAGTAAAGAAAGTGAAAGTGAAACTGAAAATAAACCAGTGCAACGAAATGTAAACAAGAAATGTAGGTAATTCAGTAACCATGGGTGATCCTAAAAATCCCTAGAAGACCCCTGAACGTACTCGGTTTTGGAACCACCTACCAGTATATGGTGAAGCTCCTAAGTCTATAATAAACTAGCCGCCCTAACAAACAAAACCAGTGGCAAAGCCCACCTGGCCTAACCACAAATCCAAGGGGTACCAACCCGTCTAATCAAGGTTGGTCAGAAACCTCCACTCGGTCATCTAAAAGACTCCCAGGAACCCACTGTAGTTATAATAATACTGGGTAAGTAGGAAGTCCCTTGCACTCGTGACTCCTCTGACCGCACTTGCCTACCACAAACACGGACACTTCATATGCGTTCTTCCATAAAGGGTAACCCTAGATAGGAGTGCCCCATATATCTATATATAAGAATACATGTCAAACATACAAAGTGTCAATCGGGCTGTCACATCATTCGGTTATCAAAACCACTTTATTAAACACTTGGAGTTGTAAATCGGACCTCTAGTTTTACAAAATCAGTGTCTTCATGAAAACATTTCAAAAGATCTTCCAAAACAACCCTAAACACCACTTTTGTATTTAAAAATCCAAACGATCCATTATGTTCAATGTTTCAAGGCATTACAACAAAAGTCTTTAGTGATACCATATTCAATTTGTAAAAAAAAACCCAAGCATTGGCTTACTCCACACACTCAACAAAATATATACATCAAAATCCAAATGGGAATATACGTATGGATTTCTTTTCCATCCAATTTAAAGAACCACTCATAGAGACCCACATCATTTAAAAAACTAGAACCACTTATAAACTAAGGATTTGAGAAAAATACCAATTCAAAAAGACATGAAATCATTTCTTCAAAAGCATTAAGTTCCATGAAATCAACCAACGTAGGACAAACAAGTTTCAAAAAAAGTTTTTACCAGAAAACACCACTCAAAACGTCCAACAGTACCATTTGCAGATAAAGGCAGTTAGTTCTAACCAAGTTGTCAAGGAATAAACAGGTGCATAAATATAGGAGTATCCAAAAATCCATTTTTAATCAAATATTTCAATAGTAAAACACTACCACAAGTTAACTATAAACATACAAGAGGTGCGAAACATAATCAAAAATTTAGTTAAGAAAACGCAAGCCTTAAATTGTTTAAAATTGGGAGCAAAGGCATGGGAGCACCTAAACATAACCAAGGAACTATTTCAAAGTTGTTTTTATCACTTTTAACCATCAAAGAAACACTGAAATAAATAAACTATCAGGATTATAAAGGTAAAAATAAAATTTATAAACTAAATGAAACAATGGAAGTGCCTATGTTAAACTTCAGAAAGAGAGAAGGGATGGAAACACCTACCTCAAGAGCAGGACGGAGCCATAGCTTTCTAACTCATGCAGCAGCTCCCTCACATGCACGTACTTTCATATATATATATATATATCCTTAAATTGATGCATGTGTTCCCCACACCATGAGGGAACACACACACATAAAATACATATATCTATACATATTCATACCTGGTAAAATGCGTGTGTGCCTTCGAAACCGACCGTAACTCCCTATGATAAAACCCTGAGACTGAAAAACACCACAAATCCCTAAAATAACATTAATCCCAAAAAAGGGATCAAGATACGATTCAAAAACCAACTCTATATAAATCAACAGGTTCACAAGTTAAACTCAAATCACATATTCACCATTTTCATAAAACGAAACTAAGGGAAATGGCCCCAAAATCACATCAATTTATTTTAAAAGATTATATCACAATTTATCAACATCCCAAATGCATAAACACATAAACATAATTAATGAATCACACTGATGGAAAAAAAATTAAACAATTCATCAATGCTGAAGCATCACAAAAAGGTAGACGAGAAAACCATTGCGATGTGAATTACATTTTAAAAATCTTTAAAATAATATTTGTCACTTAAATAAGAAAATCATCATAGAAAAATGTTGACATAAACCAGGAACCAACTCAGAACATATTCTTAACCAATTCAAAAAAAAATTAAGAACAATATAACAAGATAATTAAGGACATAAAAAAGCTGAAAAACATTTTTTAAAACTAAAAGAAAGAGTGAGAAGATTAGTGGAGTGCTCCGGAAATAAAAATACGTGAATTCACCTTCCTCAGAGGTGCGCAAATACAACAGCGCATTGAAGGAAATAAGAAAAACACTCCACAGACTAAACGCATACCCTAGATATCAAAAAAATGCGCAAAAATAAACCACGGTATTAGAGTGATGATGGATTTGAGAAGAACACAAAAAATAATAAAAAAATAGAAATATACCAGAAGAAGAGAACACTTGAAAATGAGGTCGCGCAAGGAGAGGCCACACAAGGAGAGGTCGTTGGATGGGGCTAGGGAATCGGATAGCAGCGGTGTGAGGAGAGGGCGATGGGGACCCGCTGGTGTGTGAGGCCGGTTGTGTGGAGGGTGTGGGAGGCAGCAGGGGAGAACGACGGAGGCCTGGCGTAGGGCATGCAGACGAATGGGCTGCAGGCGTGGCTGGCGGACATGGGGTACGGGGTCCCAACCATGAGGAGGGCGAGCTGGGAGGGTGAGCGAGACGGGGGTGGAGGCCAGAGCTGGACAGGGAGGCAGGGTCAGCGATGGAGGCCTACAGGAGAGGGGCTAGCAGGGAGCAGGTCGGCGCTCATGTTCGCAGTGAGGGTGACGGGGAAGGGGAGTGCAGCCCGCGGCCAATAAGGGGGGAAAAGGGGGGTGTGCCGAGTAGCTAGGGTTTACTTCTTTTTTTTCTATATATATTAACCTATAATAATAATAATAATAACAGTAATAATAATAATAATAATAATAACCTGCACATAATGATAAAAATAATAACAACACTAGAATTGAAATAAAATTCATTCGCAATATTAATAATATTAATAACAACAAAATAGTACTAATATAAACTATAAGGTATTTAAAATGAAATCTTGTTTCATTTAATTTTGAATATTTATAATAATCGTCCAACCGCGCAATCTCCAAGACCGAACGCACGGCCGCCACTAGCGGTACGGTGACCGCGCACCAGCCCGAGACCCGCCCAAAATATCAAACTATGAAAAAGTTCAAACAGGGACCCAACTAAACCTCATCTAAATGATGCGAGACTGATAGAATAATAAAATAACTAATTTTCTTGGTCAGGGTGTGACAAAATGGGTAATGAGACCATGGGAATAATAAGTTAAAATTTTCAAATATTACCTTTAAAATAATAAAATTACCATTGGAAAAATAATATAATAGTGAGGTTACCATTAAAAGTTACATATAAGTTCATATTAAATAAGTTATTAACTATAATTAACAATTGATTCAATATCAATTAAAAAATTTACAGATTTATAATTCATACTAGTAGGACAAACATATTTCTCAAAATAATAATTATTTCAGAAAATATATATATATATATATATCTCATAGAAATGAATGTTTTTAAATATACATGGATTATATATAGTGGAAATTAAATTTTTATTTAGGTTTTAAAATATATGTAAAGGTGTTGTTTTGGTATTTTTCATAAAAAAATTACGTAAGTAAGAATTTAAATATATTGAATATGGTTTATATTATTCTATAAATTTATTAACTCTAAAAATATAATGTATAAATTAATATAGATTTTAGTTAAGATATAATTACCTGTTCACTATTTCTAGTTACAATAATATTCACTATTATTGTAATAACATGATATATTAGTGATTATTAATTTTTTGTAATTATTATGTTGTGTATTTTATGTTACATAAAGTAATGGATGAAACCCAAAAATTACGAAGCTTTAATAAAATAAAATTATTATAGACTATCATTATATCTGTTAAACTAGTGGGAATAAACAATAGTAATTAACATTTTAATTCATATATTTATAATAAAGTTATAATTTGATTTTAAAAATACAACTATTTTTAGATTTATCATGCAAATATTTGCATAAGTTTTTTTGATTTATAAAAAATATTTCATTTTTAGATAAACAGTGAAAAATATCAATTTTACTAATACAATCGCTTTAATGAAATTGTTATATAATAATGAAATAAAAAAATTTGATCCATTATTATTACAAAAAAAATTAATTTTAAAAACCTATATTATTAATTTTAAAATAGTATGTTGTTATATAAAACTCACACTTAAAATTTTAGAAATTTTAGGTAATGGTTTAATGAAAATTATTTTTTAATTTCTCATAATAAAATTTTCACATAGTGTAATTAGGTTATAAAATTATTTTAATTTTCATTGAATATTATTTGAAAAATAAAAATTATTTTAATTTCAATATAATAAATAACATTTAATCATTTATCAAAAACATAAAAAATATGTTGAAAAGACATTTTTTTATAAAAAACGGTTTTTTTCTTTACATGCACTAATGTTAAGATTAATTTTCCATAAACATTGAAATTTTATTTGATAAATTAGATTACCTATTTAGAATTATTTTATAAAATTATAAAATATTATCATTTAATTATTATGCACTACAAATAAATTACTCGGTAAATAATTATTTATCTCGATATAACCCAAAAAGGGTAAAAGTAAAATGATTAATGTAAATGACATAAAAACATTATTAAAATTTGTCTATAAATGTATTTTTAGGATTTATATACATTAATGCTTCCCAAAATCAATAATTTTCCTATATGAATTCACATTCCATGTGAAACATGTTATCTCTTTATTTTATAAAAATATATGTTCCAAAAATCCCATTCAATACAATTATAAAAGGAACGAACACACATCAACCTCTCCACGCTTACAAATACCATTATTCTCAGCCCAAACTCAGCCTTAGTATATCATAAACTCTATCCCCATATCCATGAATATTTTATCTTTCTAGAAGAACAATGTAATGGTTCTTAAGGTGGTGGCCAAAGGATAATATCCAAAGAGAGAGGTAATATTTTCTATTGTACCTTAATCATATTTTACTTATACTACTTAAAAAACTTATATCCCTTAGAGTATGATAAAAACCAGTATTATTCGTGTTATTTTATGTAGTTATACTAATGGAGAATCCATTTTTTACCTTCCTATAAAAATATTTTGAAAAATGAAAACATCATCATGCGTACTTGCAGGCTACAACATCCACGTGATGATGTTTCTCTTTTTTCCCATACCAACTAACAGGGGTAGACTAAAAAATTAATGAAATAAAAAATATATATATAAAAACCAATAAAACTCTATATTGATAATATTAGAGATTCCATAATTGATATTAATAATTAAAGACTATTTTAAATTTAATTGATAAAAAGGACATATCAAAGTACCAATCCTAATGTAAGTAAATTCATATAAAACCTATATAATAGTAAAAATTATATAATAATTGAATAATAAAATTAATTATAATCTATAGTTCTAGATATTATGAAGAAATTTTATAGCACTTTGACCACGGTTAATATACCATGAATGTTTATGGTAATTTGAATAAAGAACCTAAAATACCCAATATAAGACGAAATGATGTAAAAATATTGGTAAAAGAGTTTGATAAAAAGAACCCATAAATATAAATATACATTAATAATGAAATTAGGAATGATTTTCATAATATTAATTTGATTATTTTGGAATTTAAGAACAAGTGTAGAGGTTTTTTAGACATGAGGTAAGTGTTTTTTCCTACCTCTTTCGTGACTTGGGGGCTAAGTATTCTCGTAATTTTCCACATTTTGTGAAATATTATTCTCAAGTAACTCTTATGTTTTTTTATATATTTTTATTAAATATATACCTACTTAAATATATCTTTCATTTATGGGGTTATATAATTTTTATATTCCTTTAAAAATTATGACACTAAAGTAAACCCAACTTAAGTGAACTTTCCAATCTCCAATCTCACATTGAACATCACGCACCATCAAATGTTTTAAATAATTAATAGCTTCTAAGAATGAGTATTATTTAATGCATAAACCTATTGGTTTGGTTATTGTTTTACTGAAATCTATAAAGTATTACATTCTTTAAAAATATGTTTTAGTAATTTCACAAAGCTTCTCCCAAGTGGTGCAATTTCATTATTTCTTCTCCTATATCATGATGATAAAATTCCTATATTGGAAGTAAATGATGAATAAGTATTTTTTAAAAATATTATTATAAAAATAAATCAATTACATATTATCTTGTAAATCCTTATGAATTATCCTTCGGATATACCATGAATCAGAATTATAAAAACCAATACATTCTCATGGGTTTAATCATACTTATAGTTTATATATCGATCATTTTTCTTATTTAAAACACATATTTTTTATTTTAGGTTTTGTAACTAGTGGACATTAAATTATATATTCGTCTAATTTATTAGGTGAAGAATTATATCTCATGTTATGGTAATTAATGTATTAGGCAGTTAAGTTAATTAACTATTCGACTTTTTCCAATTTATAATAATGGTCTTGGGAGTGACCCTAGATATATTATGATGATGTCTTGTTTTATATTTTTTTACAATAATATTATCTAAAGAAATAATTTCATTATTATATTTATCAATTCCTATGATTATCCTATTTATTATATCTTTTTTTATTCTTGTCCCTCATGGTGTGCTTTATTTTCATATTTATTTGCTTAATGGGATTTCTATATCACCCTTTCCTTAAGTATTCTCCCTAGGATATCCTATGTAGTTTTAAAAGATCAATGGTATTTAGGATAACTATATGGATTTTTAAATAAATATTATTTTTTATTTTTAAGATTATTTATTTTAATGTATTATCTTCTAAAGACACTAGAACTCAAGATCATCCAATTTTATGTGTTTGAAGATTATTTTCTAAATTATGAAATAATATGTGTTTATGTATTGGATCCCTATAGTTGTTTTCAATGGATGGTTTAATTATTTTTTATATTAGGATAATTAAACCATTCTGAAAATTTTATAAAACAATTTATGAGATAATACTTATTATAGGATAAAATGCTAAAATTTTTGTAATAAAGATATTGTGTGGGTTTCTAGACAATTAAATCCTTGTATAGATACTTGAAAGTGGATACATGATCTAGCACAATTATACCAAGGGGTAATAACCTTGAAGAGGTAATGTTGGGTATTAAATCACCCATGACCTAGTACATGAAAATTAGGACAAACTATATATCAGGATAAACACTCCAAGAGAATATGCTTTAGTTAATTAACAGTGTCTTTATAAACTGTTATGAAAGATTCAATACTATTTTTTTGGAAAAATAATTAGGTTAGATAACCTAATAGGAAAGTTACCATGGATGACATGGATTGAAATATAATAATTTATAAGTTAAGTACTTCACATCATATATGACTTACTTCTACTATGATTATGGTTTTACTGTTTTACATTTATTAATGAGGGTGTTCTTATCCTAACTATCCTTTTTTTATAAAATGGTTGAATGTAGCAGGAATAATGTTAACGGAATGTGAAATGGGAAATGTGAAAATAGTCCAAATGAAACACCTAACATGATGGTAGAAATAGATATGAACCTCATGAAAGTAATGATAAAACTAGATCAAGTAATGAATATTAACATGAATCATGTAGAACACCCTCCAAGAGAGAAAGTTATAGTTTAGTCCTTTATGAATCATATACCTCTAAATTTTAGTGATTCTTCTAACCACATAATTTCTAAAAAATATCTTACATAATTGAGAAGATATTTTTCTTTTTATCAATGTTATGACCAAGAGAAGGTCGTATTAGCTATTTACTATGTTGACCGAGAAGCTGATTAGTGTCAGAAATTGATCAAGAATAAAATTCCTATAGAAGACATATAATCTATTGAGTGGGATGATTTTAAGAGGATATTTATCAATAAATATTTCCTTCTCACTGTACACATTAAAATTTGGAGGTAGTTTCCAGTACTCAAGAAAAATGAAGGAAAAACTATTAGATATTATTAAGTGAAATTCATAATTCTTTTATGATAGAAATTTAGATTTAACATTAACACCAAAAGTAAAATTGACCACTTATTTAGTTGGATAAAGACAAGTCTCTGAATATTATAAAAAACCTTGTTATTATTACACATTAATTCATGATTTATTATATAAGAATATGCATATTAAACCCTAAAAGATTTAGAATCCTAGTGTATTTGGGTAATTAGGTACATTACTTAACAACCTAAAAAAGGGGGTATATCATCATTATTGAAAACCTCCACAACACACTCACAATTTTCCATCATTCTTAAAGCTGTATGGGATAACTTGGGGACATATATAAGAAAAGGGTGAGCTATAAATCCTATTATGGGAATAAAAAATCCTAACATGGATAAAGTATTAAATGTTATAATATAGTATTTTCAATGGGATATAAAAGGAATGATAATCGTAAATATGAACAATGAGCCATGATATAACATGACCACATAAAGGTAACATGGGAATGTGGAAACAAAATTAAACATAAATTCATAAACATAGGTTAAGTATAACCACCAAGTTATCATAACATGGTATAAAAAGTTCTATATTGTATTGGGTTTACTACATAATCCCATAAATGAGGTATTTTGAAACTAAAACATTTTCCAATGCATTGTATATTTTTTTAATTTGAGGCGCACATATCGCTCTCATATCATGCACATTTATAAGTGTTTCACATAGATCATACAACTTAATAATGTAAATAATCAATTTCAACCCCATGATCAAGGTGTTTTAGTTAAATACTTGTAATTCCCAAATAAATTAAGGATATGTACATCTTAGTGGATACCATTGAGGATAAATGTTTGTGGATATTCACAACATTATCATTTGGCATCAAAAATCACGGTGAAATTTTTGCCACATAATGGCAGTACTAAATGATTCATAAAATGGTTTATTGATAGATAAATGGATATCTCATAATTTGGATATAAAAATGGAAGTAATAGTTATATGTAAAATCATATCCCATTATTAAGAACATTAATACAAAATAAATTACATAAATAAGGTTCTTGAATCAAGGGGAGAAAGAGATGATCCCTAAATAAATTAATACATATTAATGGCTTAGGTAAATCATATAATGAGAGGGGATAAAGGATATATAATTACTAAGAAATAAATTTTAAATTTAAGTAAACTTTATAAATTCATTAAAATATAACCAATTGATATTCTAAAGGCTAATTACAGAGAAAGTTCTTCAGTATAGAAGAAGAGATAAAAATTCCTTAACTTGAGTGGGTGGTTCCAAAAGTTTTTGAGGAGATTATTGAGAGCTTGGGGAAACCTATTAAGGACAATATATTGAGAAGGGATGATTAAATATGTTCTAAAAGGTTTCTAAATGAAGATAAATTGGGGTTTTGGTGGGTTTATATTGGAATAGAGAGGGGAGTTCTTTTTTATTTCTCGAACTTTGGTTTTCAACTCTATAAAATAATGTAATAAAATCCAACAAACTTCCCATGGGTTTTCCCCTATTTCAGTCCAAAAAAGTGGATTTAATTATTTTACATTTCCAATGTAATAACTCATTAAAATATTACACTTAGTGATGTTAAAGTGAGTCTTGTTTTTAAATAATTTATTATAAACCCTTGAAATACAAAATAGCTTTGGAGGATTCAAAAATTCTACATAAAATTAAAACAATAACCTAAATATTACATTATTTTAAATATGAAACAAAAATTTGGTTTTGGGTACCATTTATAGATATTATTACATTACATTTTTGGATTTTATGATGTCATAATACACACTGTATTTTATAACATATTTATTTTTTACCAAAAAATTCTGTTATCTCAAAAAATTATGAAAAATTAGCTATTGGATATTTTTGATGTGATTATTCCAAAAATAATTTTTATTTTATAAAAATAAATTTCTAAATATGTGGATTTTTTAATTTTATACCAAGAATCGACATTTATTGAGAAATACCAATTATTTCTACATTAACAATTTTTTAACCCTTATAACAATTAAATTTGACTTCATAAAAATTATATTATCATTTATATTTAATAAATATTATCTAATTGTATTATTTTATCAATATATTATTTATTTTTATAATTCATGAATTTATCAAAAAGGAATATCTTAATTGAAATTTTATATTACAGAAAAATTTATTTTTTGTTTTATCGTATCTAAATAAAAATAAATTAAAAGTAACAAAAAAAGAAGTAAATATATTCATTATTATATAAAATATATATATTCATATTATTGGGATCTTAATACATCTCACCTTATTACACCAAAAAACTTATTATGGGTAACGTGTATGGTGGTGAGATTTTCATGGGGTGGTTTGACATATAAGGTTTCAGATGTTATCACAAAAAGATTGAAATTTCCTGTAAATGGTTCACTCATACTTTAGTTGTTAGATCTCATCCTAAGATTAGTCAATATAAACATTTAGTGATGTTATCTCCCTCAGAAGATTCAATAAATGGGATTTATAGGATATGATCCTACCAGTCGAGATAATCAATTCCTTTTTCTCTATCAATTAGATTTATCAAAACCCTATATTTATATTAATTATATGATCACCATTAAATAGCTATATTATCAATGATTATGATTCTTAATAGACTTTTTAATTTATAATAGATTATATTCAAAAAAAATTAAGTGAATTTGTTTTCTATAACCATAATACAAAATAGGTTATTTAAATCAATCATAGAGAGAATTTTGTTTATAACAGTACGGGCCATTAAAATATTCCCCTTTAGAAATTTCACTGAGAAATTTTTTATTTCATACACTAAAATATATTATGGTAATTATATTTTATCACCCCCCTCTAATTTCCACGTCAATTATTTAATGTTTTTTTTCTCCATATTACTTTGACCAGGTTCAGTTTTTTATTTTGTAGATTTCTATCTCTACGATCAAATATCTTTATTAGCTGCTCCTCAAATGAAATACCATTCTCCAAATTTACCACCTCTTCATTAAACACATGTTAGGGGTCTATTATATACTTCCTCAATGGGGATAAATAGAATACATCATGTAGATGAGATTGGTTTGGTGGGAGAGGTGGTCAATACGCCACCGCTCTGATGTGATACTGGATCTCAAAGAGACCGATGTGCCATGGATTAAGCTTTCCCTTCTTCCAAAATCTCATGAATTTCTTCCATGGATTTATTTATAGGAATACTTTATTTACAAACTCATTCTATAGGTCTCATCAATTATTGTCATCATAGATCTTCTTTCAACTCTGAGAAACCATGATTTTTTGTTGAATGGTTTTGACATTTTCCACCATTACATCAAATTTTTCAGGACCCAACAATTTGTCTTTACCAACTTCACATTAATATGTAGAAGTTTTAAATCTAGTTCCATAAAGGGATTTATATGGACCCATTTGGATGACTGAGTGAAAAATATTATTTTATGAGAATTAAACTAGAAGAAAATGTTGATCACATCCTCTACTAAAGTACAATGAGAATTCTCTCAAAATTTCCTCGAGTGTTTGGATAGTCCAAACAGATTTTCCATCATTTTGATCATGATAAGACATTTTTATGTTAAAATAATTATTTATATAATTTTTTTAATCTTATATAACATGAAGATAAATCTTGGATATTGATCATATATAATTAAAAGTGGTGTTTCATAAATCCTCACCACTTTTCTAATGTATATTGAAATTCGATCAAGTGAGAGGTTATCTCAAATTTCAATGAACTAATAAATCTTGGAAATAAGATCCACTAAAAACTATATAACAATATATACTCTTAATGTCTTCAAATTACCAGTGGAAAAGTACATGTTTATGTTTTCCCATTTCCATGTAGGTATGGGTAGTGGTTTCACTATCCCTTTGGATTTTACCTTTTAGCATTCAATTATTTTTATATAAGACACCTCTATTCTATGAAATCCTTCTTCATATTATCCCAACAATAGTGATCCTAGAGATATCTATACATCTTTATGATCCATGTATGGGTGGAAATTTTCAATCTATGTGAATCATCCAACAAGTCCTTATTTAACTCAGTAATTGATGGCACACATAGCTAGGACTCAAATCTTACAACTCTTTCTTCATTAATTTTTAACATTGAGGATTTAACATTTTTTATAGCTTCCACCTTCTTATAAATATCCACATCATCTATTTGAGTATCATTTATCTTATACAGAATGGATGGTTGGGAAATAATTTTTAAAATGATTGATGATTTCCCTTCCTTTATGATTCTCATGTTCATTTGTTTCATGTCTCTGAATATCGGATCCTTCTAAATTATTATCAATGATAAAATTTCTGAATCTTCTCTACATAAAGAATATTCAAATTTATTTTATTTTACATGATTGTATTGGGTTCATAAGTCATATTCTTTAATCATCTCTAACCATCTTCATTGGATCATATTAAAATATGTTTGTTAAAATATATACTTGAGGATCTTATGATCTATATATATTTCACACTTTTTCCCAATGAGATAATGATTCCATATTTTCAATGTGAATATTTTTGAACCCAAATATTAATCGAGAATTGGGTAGTTATATTCAAGAACAAGAAATTATGTTTAATAATAGGATATGACTTTGTCATTCTAAATTAGTTCACATCTCAATCCCTTCTTCAAAGAATCATTATATACCACAAAAAATTCCCCACTTGTGGGTAGTGTATGAATAGGAACATCGATATGAATATTTTCCATCGTCTTAACAATCTATTAACATTCATTATTCTATAAAAACAATAATACCATCTGATTTATATTGTTTAAATGGATTGATAAACAGGTTAAGTTTATCAAAAATTTATGATGATACCCATATAATCCAAGTAAAATATGGGTTTCCATCAAAGAGTTTAGTATTTCCCATCCTTAAATTCTTCTTTGATTGAAGGGTCTACATATATCCATTTTTTGTGATGAAATTCCCTTCGATTGTTATTTGATCTAGGTATAAGTTTTATTGAGAAATCAACCACTCATTTATGATAGGTAATATGAAATTATTCAAGAAACACATTAGCATATTCCATCAAAATGGAATTGTATTCAAGGATGATATTTTTCTCATTCTCAATAATTTGAGATGGATAAGATTTCTTGTTGGGAAATAATGTCCATTTTTGAGATGATGATACCAATGTAGATTAATCCTCCTCTTTTCACATGATTAGAATCTAAGGGTGATTCACAGTACATAAGATGAACTACTTATCCCAGTAATTTATGTTGTTTTTATAAAAGGAAAATTGTTCCATAACTAGGATAACATCAAATTTCAATAAAGGGGTGGTGATAAGATTTTCAATAAGAACATTCCCATAGACTATAACATTTGACACAATAATCATGGATGTTTTCTCGATGATATCAAATCATTTCGGGTGGTAACTTGACATTCATATAAATATTAAAAAAGGTAATATCAAATTAATTAAAAAAAATGGCATACATGTCTTTGAAGTAGAGATTACATATAATTCATTCATCATGATATATCACAGCATAAGACATTTCTTATTTCTTTGTTCTTGGATATTGTTGATGCGCATCTTTATTGTAAGCCCTTTTAATAGAGCATTAGATTTGATAATTCCTAACTTATCCAAATTTACAACATAAAACCAAATATGGTACCTTATATTGAACATTATTTCTGTCCATTATCTTATTCATTTTTACATGGAAATTGGATACAATTTATACTATTTGCCTACACTTAAAAATCTCTTAGTTTATTTATGACTTTTCACTTAGTGCCTCTTTACACTTTTTTTCACAAGATAAATTGGGTATTTTTTTATCACCGTTATCATATGAACTTACTTAAGATGTAATCCTACTCTTCTTTTATATATTTATACATTAGAATTTGTTCTAGTTTTTAATCTTGAATTTATATTTTTTGTTTAGATTAATCATAAGATATCTAACTTGAGCTCCCATTATGTTTGGAATCTTATTTAGACAGTCACCACATTTCCCATCACATTGGTTATTGACTTAGTTCCTCTCATTTTAATCTATTTACTAAAATAATGGGAAAATTAGGGAAGAGTAATTTTAAACTATTAAACCCACAAACATGAATCCAACATCATTAAAGGGATAATTTTTCAATGACATGTATTTCCTTAAATTGTGCATTTCTAGGCATAAATCTAAGTTATACATGATTTATTTCATAACATATACTGTAATGGGAATATTTGTTCACTTAATAATGGCTCATCACTAGAGTATGAATTTACCAAATCATGTCCCTTTAGAGTGTTAATGTAGGTGTGTAGAAAGGCTCGTTTTTAGAAAATAGGTGATGATAAATTCCAGATCAATGCACCCTTTTCAGGATTATTACCCATAGTTACCTCTGTACCAAATCCACATCCACTTGTAGTATGTAGATAAGGATTTATTTTCAATGAAACTACTTACTCTGTGCATTAAAAAATTAATGTATGTTTTATTATATGTATTCTAATTCCTAAGGCTTTATATATAGTTTCCAAATCATAATACTAAAAATAACTAGACTTTCCACTAACACCAACTATGACAACCCTTGTCTTTATTACATGTTAATTCACGACTTATTATATACTAATGTACACAATAAAACCTAAAAGTTCAATATTCATAGTGTATTTGTGTAATTATGACCATTACATAACAAATTAAAATAAGGGGTATGTAATCATTATTGAAAACATCCTTAACATACTCATAACTTTCCATCATTCTTAAAACTGCAGGGGATTACCTGAGGAACACAGAGAAAGGGGGTGCTATAAATCTCAATAAGGTAATAAATAAATCCTAAAATGAAGAATGTATTTCATTTCAGAAAATAGTAATTTCAATTAGACATAAAATGGATGATAATCACAAATTTGAACAATGGGGAATGATATATCATGAAAACATATAAGGAAACACGATAATATGGAAAAAACAATGAACATGAAATCATAAACATATATCAAGGATAATCATCAAGACATCATAAAATGGTTGAAAAAGTACCATAGTGGATTAGGTTCACTCATTAATCTCATATAATAAGTCTCATTAGACTAAAAAATTACCTAATGAATTAGAGAAATATATAATTTCATGCACACCCATCACGTTAATATCATGTGCATGCATAAGTGTGATACATATATCATACATTATAACGATGTATTTCCTAAATTTTAACCCCACAATCATGGAGTTTGGGTTACATACATGTAATTCCCAGATTAATGAATGTTAGGTGAATCTAGGTTAACACCCTTGAGTGGAAATGAGGGTGAATATTCATTAAATATTAATTTGGAATTAAAAATCACCGTGAGATTTAGACAGAAAAACAGTAGTACATAATGTTTCATAAAATTTTTTAATTAGAGTAGAAGGTGTCTCTAATAATTTTAATGTAAAATTTTAATTAATAATGATATTTAAAATCATATCCCAATATTATAAATTAGAAAAAAAAAACATTACATAAATAAGGTTCTTAAATTAAGTGGAGAAAGAGATGATCCCTTACTATATTTGGCACGGTAATAACATGGGTAAATGATCTAATGAGAGGTTATAAATGATATCTAAATATTATGAAATAAATTGGATATTAGAGGGATATATTTAAATTCATTAAAACATAACCAATTGATATTCTAAAGGCTAATTACAAATAAGGTGCTTGAATGGAAAAGAAGATATAGAAATCTCTTACCTTGAGTGGGTGATTCAAAAAGCTTTGGAGGGGCTTTTTGAGAGCTTGGGGGAACCTTGGGAGGACTCTATATAGAGGATAAAATATTAATAATGTGCTATATGATTTTTTAGTGAGGATTAATCAGGTCTTGGGTGCGGTTATATAGAACTATAGAGGGGGATTATTTATTATTTAACAAACATAGGTTTTAGACTCTAAAATAAATTAATGAAAAACACTAATCTTACTATATTTTTTTGACCCTGATTTCTTCCAAAGAGTTGTTTTTTAATTATTTAATATGTAAAAGGGAAGAAATTAATAAAATGTTACACTCGATGATGTGGAAGTGAGTCATGTTTATAAAGATTTAATTTTAATACCTCAAATATATAATATTAGTTTGGGAGGTTTCATAAAATCATTATAAAATTATAAAAAGTATCTCAAAATTAAATTTTTTTTAAAGGTGATACACATATTTTATCATTTATACCTTTTTATATAATTTATTACATCACTATTTTGGATTTTATGATGACATAATACACACCATATTTTATACCGTATTTAATTTTTACCAAAAAAGTCAATTGTCTCTGAAAATTATGAAAAATTCACTTCTGGATAATTTCAATGTGATGATTCAAAAAATAATATTTATTTTATAGAAATAATTTTATAAATATGTGAATTTTTACAATAAAAACAAGAAGAAACATATATCTAGAAATGTTCATTTTTTGACAGAAAATATTTTCGATAACTTATATAAATAACTTTTGACTTCATAAAAATTATATTTTCATTTATATTTAACAAATATT
This sequence comes from Viscum album, assembly GCA_963277665.1. Classification (NCBI taxonomy): domain Eukaryota; kingdom Viridiplantae; phylum Streptophyta; class Magnoliopsida; order Santalales; family Viscaceae; genus Viscum; species Viscum album. Next base: position 1,332,769,154 of record OY728156.1, read on the forward strand.
GTTTAATTTTAATATTTTATTTATATTTATTTATTTTTAAAATTTATGAATTCATCAAAAATTAGTATCTTAGTTGAAATTTCATATTACACAAAAATAAAATTTGTTTTTTATCGTATCAAAATAAAATGTATTTATAAAGAAATGAAAATAAGAAGTAAATATATTAATTAATATATAAAATATAAATATTCAAATTATTAATTCCTTGACACATTTCCATTTATTACACCATAAAATGACCTAAGGGTATGGTGCGCAATAGTGAGATTTTCATTTGGTGGTTAGGCGTACATGGTTTGGCTTGTAATTTCAATGATCTTGAACTTTTCTTATAAAATGTTTTTCTCATGATTTACTTCTTGGATATAATATTATGCTGGTTAAGAGAAATACCTATGGTTATATCTCCTACATATTCTATGATAAATGGTCTTCATATGGTATGATCTTACTGGTTGAGCCCATCACTTCCATTCTCTGTTCTAATTAGATTTATCAAACAAATATGCATACTTATCATATGATCACAATTCTATGGCTATATTATCAATGGTTATGATGATTAATTGTATTTTAAATTTTATAAGATATAATATTTGGAAAAAAATTATTACAAATGTTTTATATAACCATAATAAATAATAGGGAATTTAAATCAATCACATAGTGAATTTTATTTTTAGAAGCTTTTATTATTAAAAAGAGCATTTTAAATTAGGATTTTGAGAGCTATAAAGAAGTCATTTTATGTTACCAAAAATTGATGATGGAAATGGGTGATTCATAGTGGTCTTTTAGGATTAGAAATAAGATTTTTATAATATAATTTAACTTTAGGGTATCATTAGATAAAACTCATAGTTGTACAAAAAATCCAACATCCCAAATGTCAAAAGTTTGAAAAGGTTTTCTTGGAAATTGTCTCAAGGGGGCCAAGAAATATTAAAGGGTGGAAAGTTGGGACATCTGGCCAACACATTTATAGGTGAGATGTATAATTGCAAAAAATTGATAAAATACAAAAAATATTCATATTAATCCTCACCATACTGTCTAATGATTCAATTGTAAAGAACATAGACACTATTAAAACTAATTCACCAAGAAAAGGGTTTTCAAAGATAACTAAAAAATCACCAAGTCTAAGAGAGAAATGAAGATTTTATGTAATTACTACTAATAAGGTAGATCAATGAAACAATGTGGTGATAGTTATGCAAGTTATTTATTCATGAATAGTGAACATACTATTTGATTAGGATTATACACACTCTTTCATATCATGAAAATTTAGTAGAACTATACAAACACCTCCAAAAAAACACAAATGTTATGTTATTAGTTAAGGTTGATAATGGAGTTATTTTTTCAACTTAGTCATATTACTCATATATAGTTGATACTTATTGCATGAATCTCCTTATGAAAATTTTCATAATACCTTTATTGGAGGTTTATATTATTCTTGGAGTGGACTAGATGTATCTATATGGAACCCAAATCAACTACTAGGAGAAACAAATCACCTTATATACACTCAATTACACTCTGATTCTATACAAGTATAATGAGTAGGATTAATTCATTCGGAATATTATTTAAAATAATGTGTATTGTTTATTTATTATTAAGCATGTCTAGCACAAATGATTTAATGAAAGGAGGAGACCACTCCTAAAGACATGCCCATTGTAAGGGATTATAATGATGTACTCCCTAAATAATTTTCTATCTTCTTCCTAACTAAGATTTTGAGTACTTGATTGAACTTATACCTATATATATACTAATATCAAAGTATCTATACTGAATGTATCCTATTAAAATAGATGAAAAAAAATGTAATTACCAAAAAAAATTGGATGCATCTTTCATATGCCCATGCGTGTCACCCTAAGGTGAATCTTTCCACATTGTCTAGAAGAATGATCAGTCTAAGTAAGTATGTATTGATTATAATGAGCTCAAAAATATAAAAATAATGAACAATTTACTTCTATAACAAATTATTTACTTTCTTTATTAGTTAAATTGAGCTCCATTCTTCTCTAAAGTGGGCCTTCAATCGAGATATCATTATTTAATGGTGAAGAATAAGGATATTCCCAAGATCACCCTTTGTAAAACGTATTGGAGCTGTAAGTTAATATTGATTCCATTTGTACTCATTAATTCTCTATAGATATTCATGTACTTAATTAATAGATACTTTAGGGGTTACATAAATAAATTTGTGGTATAATTTATAGATGGTATTCATATATACTCTAAAATAAATGAGGAATGTGATAAATATTTGAATGTTGTGTAGAAGACATTAGGGGATGATAATTAATATGAATTTTAATGAAAATTTAATTTTTTATGGAGAAATTAGAATTACTGGTACAATTTATCACATGCAATAGGATATCTATAAAACCTTCAAAGGAAAAGTTGGGTTAAGATTGAACTAGACCATCGTATGTCATAATGATCTGATGATTCATTGGATTATCTATGTACTTTAAAGAATTTTTGAGAAACATATAAATGTTTTAAATTCTTCTAACTATGATTACTTAGAAGGGACTAAAGTATGTCTTGATAGACGAGTGTGAAGAGAGATTCTCATAAATAAAGTAGAGGGTAACCATAACACATGTACTCATTAATTTTTTATTAATTTGGTTTATATATTACAAAAGAATGTATTTTTGAATAATTTATGATTTAGTTAAAGGAATTTATATAACCATATTATTTTCAAGATTCCAATGATTTTTCTAAAAAAAATACTAATCTCACGAGGCTTCTTCACCTCAATTTTGTTTCATTGAGACAAGTTTTATATTATGAACCTATTTATGTTTATGAGGTATATATACGAAAACTTTGAAATTTTTTCTCATGTATCCTTCTAAATATATGGTATTTTATGTGAAAATTCCAATGATATCATCCAAGTGGGTTTTATTTGAAGTTTACTAATGTGGGAAGGGTATTCCATCTCAAATTATCTTCTTTCAGACATGTGTCATGTTATACACCTATATTCTTTCATAAGCTTTATGTAATTCTACTTTGTTATATTGAATCATGAATATAATTGTGTTTAAGGTATTTAATGTTTCCTTTGAAGTTATTTATTTCATTAGGGTAACAAATAAAAAGTTACAAAAGTAGTAATGATTTGTTATAATCTAAATTTCAACGGGATTGTTTATGCTTAATTTTTAATGATGAAATTATACGAATATCTCTCCCAAGTCTGAAAATTTTTATTATCATCCATTTATTTCAATAGATGACATTTTTCCTTTTATTTTTATCTAGTTATGTACATAAGAGACTAAAATGTTTATTTAGAAAAACTAACTTAATTTCACTCTTTGATCATGAAACATTTCTCTTATATCCATATTTTCTTCCAAATGTGTTCAAGAATATTTTTCTATTCTAAAAATATTTATTAAAGTCATTTAACCATTTTTTATATTTTATAAATTATTCTAAAGGAATATTATAATAATTTTTCAGATGAGGTAATGTTGATTTTTACCAAAAATGTGAAAGGTATTTTTTTTAACATACCACACATGAATAAATTTCCCTAAAATAATTAATAGCCATTTATTTAAATATTCCATTATAAGTGTCCTCTGTTATTTTAAAATAAAATTCTTTCCTTGATATTTTGGAAAATTTTATATTTTAACTAAGTTATTTATAATGAATAATATATTTTATTAAAAAAAATCCAGTGATATTTTAAAGGTACTTTTTATATATAATTACATAATTTGATGTTTCTTATGCTTTATTAAAGATATTATCCAATGTTATGATATTTATTCATTCTATGTATGGTTTCTGATTAAGATGATGAAATTTTTATGAAACATGTTTTCATTCCATGTGATAAGCATTAATTAAATGATAAATGTTTTCATGATATTTTGGAAAACATATGAATGCATTATGATTCTATTATAGGTGGTACCATTATAAAACAAGGATTTGTGGTTATGTTATAAACCAGTTATAAGTGGTTATGTTATAAATAAAGGATGGTTGGGTCAGTCATATCCCTCTAATGCATTTGGTATATATAGATATCTCATGAGATAATAAGGACTAGATTGGGGAGTGAACCAAATTCAGTAATGAGCTTTGTTCGATAATATAGTCATGGGAGAAAGCCACAACTAAGGAAATAATTTAATGGGGAGTTGACCAAAGAACATTGATAATATTTGTAGTTATACTTTACTAAGGAAATTATTTTCTATGATTATGTTCATGAAGAAAACATATGTCTTATGATTATGATATATTCTCATTGATCATGATTTATTAATGATTATTCCACACTCTTTTGTATTATTTATTTTGATTGATAAAAATTTATTTTAGGTTTCATCATTATGATCTATGAATTGATGGGTATGATTTTCTATTGTCAAGATCATGTTATCATAGCCTTAGGATTATATTATGATCACTTATAATCAGAGATAGATATCTATTTTTTACCCTTACTGAGAATGGGATATCACCCATTCTTATGTTTCCTTTCCCTGGGTTATAGAGAGAGGTTTTAAGTGTGTTATGTCTAAGTAGGGTGTTATTTTTAAATAAATTAATGATAAATGACATATATCATGTATATACCATTTGTTTCTGTATCCATATTTCCAAATACAATAAACTATTATAGTTCTAGAGTGGATCGTATTGATATTATATTAATGTTTTTTATAATATGACGTATTATTTATGTTTTTAATTTTTTGGGTCACTATAGTTGATGTTGAATTTATTTGTGGGATCATTTTTTAGGTTTGTATTAGATATATGATTATAAAATATTATTGTCACCTGAATGGAATTGCACCATATGTTGGCACAAGTGAAGCTTCAATATCAAAATTCACAACGTTGTATGCTCTTTCATTAGGATTTTTATATCCCCAATGAAAATAAAAAATATTATTTTAATTCCCATATTTGTTATATGGTATTTTTCTATGAATTACAAAGTATTATACCAATAAAAACCCTTGTAAAAATTACATATTCATATTATAATCAATTAATTCATCGATAAAATAATTAATTAATCCATTGAAAATTTACTAATTCCTACATTATATTATTTTTATACCATACTATTACCCTAACATCCATCTAATTTATATTTATTCAAATATCTATAATTTTAATGATTTTATTGAGGATTTCATGTAATGTGTATCATTCCACCCTAGAAGACACTAAACGGATCCCCGAGATGGTTGGCCACATAACCTCAAGCGTGCCTCCCCATATGCAAAAGGTTGTGGACTAATAGCTAGGGCTTAGGGTGTGTTTGTGGGGAGACTATTCACTCTTGACCAGAATACAAAAAAACATTAAATAGTAAGTGGTAAGCAGTAGAAACAATAATTTATAATTAGTGGAAGAATAATAAATTATCCAGATAAATAAAAAAGTATAAAATGAATCATAAATAATTACAAAAAAAATGATGACGATAATATTATATAACTATAAAAAAATTAGGTACATGAGATACAGGGGAAAAAAGCATATACCACATGAAACAAAGTTGCCTCTATTAGCAATAAAACCATAGGCTATGTCCTCTACTCCTGTACTCCCTCATATCAATGAAAATCAAGCATTGGAAGCTGGCAGCTTCCCCATATCTATACCTACAGTCATGGGGTCTCCTCGAGTAATATAGGTGGCCTAAACAGGTGTGATATATACTCATTAGGTCACCAATAATGGTGTTTATAACAATCTAGTTTTTTTATATAAAATTTAAAGTGTGCATGTATATAATTAGTTCAAAGTGATATATAAATAAATACATCAAACTAGGTTCCTCATGGGACACCTAACCAACACTGCCATTATTAGCATAATTCATATATGTATGAATCATGGTTAACCTATGCAGATGTGATATGGATGAGGTAATGGGTTTTCATAAATCAAGAATCTAGAATGGACTTTTTCCAATAATTTGGTTTGTCTTGTTGGATGTGTCCATGGGATATCAGTTATGCATTCTTAGTGTAATATAAAAGAATCCACAGAATTCAATATATAGAAACATGATTTTTCAAAGGTGATCCTTAATTGGACTTCTAAGTATCACTCAAAGAGCACTCTAAATACCCAATCCCATAAGAGTTCATCCGTTGAAATCCATAAAAATAATCTCAGGTATCACCCTTAATGTGGTGTTAGTAAGACCCTATGAGACCTTTTATGGTATCTCAATTAGGGGACCACATATTACTCATGGAATTGCTTAACCATCTTTACACTAATTCTATATAAGGATACTCTCCTAGAGGACTAGTTTTTCTCATGGGTAGGTGAGTAATCCATCCATTAATCCCGTCAATCGAATTCTATAAAGAATCTAAGTATTGATCCTAGTGTATTTACGATCCATAAAACGTATTGATTATAAAGAACAACAATCCCATCCAAGGTGGCCATAAATTGGGATCATTTAATATCCATCAGTATAATATAAAGGTATAGCTTAACTATCAAGAACTAACACTATTTATCAAGGCATTTCATTCATAAATATTTTATTAGGATGAACATTCCATGTAGTTAAAGTAAAAAATATGTGGCCTATAGCACGAGGGCCAAAATCATGGCCAATTATCTCTTTTAGATCATTTTAAAATGAATTATATTTATTATAAGGACAATACATATACACCTCGATTGGTGGTTTAATAAAATTCCAATGAATGTGTCTTCAAGTACTTTAAATAGGGGCACACCCATGGGGTGGCTCATATCACAGTAAATGCCCCATGAAAAAAAAATTGGTTTACTAGAGTTCCATTACTTGTGGAATAACATTTAATGTAATTTATAAAACATTTATGCGGCATCATCAAAGAATTCTAGATTATGTTTTATCAGTTCATAATAAAATGAAACTAGGATTGAGGGAAAGAACTAAACCACCTACCTTAAGATGTTAGTACTCTACTCATCTGTTTCCTCTCATTGAATTGATCTAGAATGAGATGAGTCGGAATAATTGATGAGAACCATGAAAATCGGTCATATGATCTCACAACAAAATAGCATAGAATAAGTTGAGGTAAACCAAGAAAGAAAGAACTATTAGTGGGGCGATTAACATTGGGGATCCAACACACCTGATAGTGAAGGAAGAAATGTTTGGATTAGTGTTTGGTTTCAAATCCTAGAGAGAGGAGGAGGAGGAGATCCATGTGGCTAGTTAATGGGGAAAACATTAGGGGAAGAATAAGTTTGTGTTTTTTAAAGAGTAAATGGAAATTTTTTCATTTCACCAAATTTTTAAATGGGTGACTGGTTTTTCGATAAGGTTTTCTAAATTCTGTGTCAACCATGAACTAGATACTTCCCAAGGAATCCCCCCACATAGCATAGTTCTATGGTTTAACTAACCATGTGTATCCCATTATAAAATCCTCTATCACTTGTTTGAGACAAGTTTAATAGCCATGTGGGATGCGTCGCATGATTATGGAAAACTATGTGATCCCTTTTTGTGCAATGAAACACCCTTGAGGGTTTAACTAAACCATGCAACATGGGCAGCAAATATTCCACAAACCATTAGACCAAACTATTTTCTCCAAAAGAAGAAGCTATGAGCTTCGAAAAAACCCCAAACTCCATCATAACGTCCACTACATAATTAGATAATTGTATTAGGTCCGATGAAAATTAATTAAATTAAAAACTAGAGGTTTTTACCTCAACGAAAATACAAGATGTTAAAAACACCCCTAATTAAAATAACTCATCCCCAAGATGTCCTTCTAAGGGTTGTAAAGCATTTTCTAAGAAAAGTTTTGTACACTAAGCCTGTAGGTCACTCTCATGCTCCCAGGTCCCATAATGGACATGGTCATGCTTCCATAACACCAAAACTAGAGTAACTGACTTGCCTCACAGATCATTCATGTTCAGATAAATGATATGTATCATATGCTTCCCAAAGAAGGAATCTTACTCCTACTCAATATCATCATGATAAAATTAATGAGATGGGTCAAAATGATAAAGGAAAAGTTGTGATATGTGGAAGACATCATGCATGGACAGGTACCTCTTAGGTAAATCCAACTGATATGCTACTTGGATGACTCTCTCCATAATCTCAAAAATCCTGATGTAACGATGTGATAGCTTTCCAAACCTATGTATCCCTCAATTACCCAATCTAGGAGAAACTCATAGAAACTCCTAATGTCTCACCAAGAAATATAGGGTTCGATGGAGATGATTGGTTTAAGACTACATCCTAAACTGAGCTATATCCATATTTTTCTAAATCATTTATACTTTCTATGAAGTATCATGAATGAGATGATGACCCAGTAGCACTTCCTCACTATAAAGACCCAGAAATTTCAAGCAAAATTTTTTCTTAATTTCTTTGGGATTTTACAAGAACACAGTTCTTGATGGAACCGGATTTCGAGGCCCGGTGTGCCCGAAATCAATTTCTGAATTTTAGCTCGGGTACGTTCAGTGAATGAACGACCGGGTTTTTTTCTATCAAAAAAACTGGTGCTACGGTTTCATCGGTGCCCTCGTATTTTGATTCTGAGCACCAGTTTCAAAGATAGAAAAAAACATGCTCGTTCGTTCACTAAACGTACCCGAGCTAAACTTTCGAAATTGATTCTGGGCACACCGGGCCTCGGAATCATGTGTCGTCAGAAACAGTGTTCTTGTAAAATCCCAAAGAAATTAAGAAAAAAAATTCCTTGAAATTTCCGGGACTTTACATTACTCCCACCTCAGGTCTTTACGTCCCCGTAAAGCTTAAACACAAACTAGGGATACAAAAGCGGTACTGAGCACGCATCTGAGCCTTCTGCTCCTGTGTGCTCACCAGGAGGTTCCCGTACTGCCAATGAAAGCACACCCGCTGAATCGACTGTCTATGTAGGATCTGATGATGTCGATCCTAGATCCCCACTAGAACCTCCGTGAAAGTCACCCCATCGTCAATGTCTAGCTCCCCATGGTCGATGGTATGCATTGGGTTAAACACGTATCTCATCAGTTGAGATATGTGGAAGTCGTCGTGCACCTGGTGCAACTAAGGTGCATGGGTAAAACGGTAATCCACCCCGCCTATCCTTCTGACGACCTGAAAAGGTCCACTGAACCTCGGATATTACTTTCCGCCTCAACCACATCTCCATAGACCTCGTCGAGGTGAGACCCGTAAGAAAATGTGGTCGCCATCCTCAAATTCCAGTGGTCCTGTCTCCTACCAACATATGATTTCTGCCTGCTCTGTGCAGTCTTCATATCCACCTAGATGATCTTCACCTTCTCTGTTGTGTCCTGAACCATCTCTGGTCCCACAAGAGCTGGTAATATTTCTTCTTTTCCGATAAGAGAAATCTGGTCTCATACCTAGGATGAACCACGTTCTTTGCTTAATACAGTCAATTCCGACATGGATGATACTAATCTATACCAAGTATGACGTTGTAAGGCCTTGACGCTACTACCAAGAGATCAAACCATTACTCTCTCCTCCAAGGGTTGAGTCACACTATTGTATCATTGTGTCGTCACTGGGTATCCTCCAGTAGGTATCTCAAAAGTGAGGGTCAATTCAACAGTTTTTAACCAGGACCTCTCAGTATCAACCAAACAAATGGACAGGATAGTAAACCTCACAAAGATAAATGTCTTTTTATTACTGTAGCTCAAGTACAAAGACACAAAAAAAACAACATGGAACTAGAAGTTCAAGGGAAAAAAGAAATCCACTAGTTCCGCTCCTGTCCACCTGCTTCCGGAGCTCTACTGCCTTGTCCACTGCTCGGCTGTTACTCAAGAACCCGCCGCTGCATCTGTCTTGGTGGCTCCTCCAATGCCTGCAGATCAACTGTGTGGGGGTCGGAAAGTCATGTGCCAGGTGACCCTTCCTTCCGCATTCATAACACTTCTTGCTCCTCGTATAGCTGGCTCTGTTCCTCTTGGACCTCTGCATCATATGTCTACTACCCACAGATGACTTGGCTACTGATCAAAAATCTTATGGCAAAGGCAGAAGCTCCTGAACACGCTTGGGGTGTAGAGTCACTGGTATGAACTCCACCCTGATGAAGGTCTCAAAGTCTTCCCAAGTGAAGGTCATCTCATTGCAAAACTGGAGCATCTGGCTCCACCACCTGCCTGCTGCTGCCTGAAGGAGGCTGGCAGCAAAGATCACCATGAAGTCTGCTGGTGTACCTACTATCTTGAAAACTCTCACCACAGCCTCCAGCCAATCGTTAGCCGGTTGTGGGTCCGTCTCTCCCCTGAACCTGGGTGGCCTCTGGAACTGGAACCCGTGCAGTGCGCTCAAGCATTGTGCACTCTCTGCTGTTGGGGATAGTGGCATCGGTGGCCCAACGAGTGGTAGTACCGCTGGTGCCTCAACTGAAAGAGGGCCCTGTACCGAAGCCTCGTCGCTCGGCAGGCTGTCATTACGTACATCTCTCGGGGTTCTAACTGATCGTCCGTGATAAGGCATCTTGAAAGAAACAGACGTGACATGGTCAAACGATTTATACCTGGTGAGCTGACCTGGTTTGAGATTTTTTAAGGGGAAAACCTTTGAAAACACACACGCAATCAATTTTTTCATGCACTGATTTGGAAATCAGAAGTCAGGGTACTGGTGTATGGATATGTCGGCCGCCCGCACCAACACTGGACTCCCTAAACTGAAAACCACACTCTGTACCCTTAACACTATTGCTTCACATAAAGAAAAAAAAATATCAGAGTTATAAGTTCTACGGTAGAACTGACTCCTCTTATTCCAATTTGTCATGACCCATCCTCGGGGCCCGTGCCGTGACTACCCCAAGCCCACCTTCCATAGGCTAGGGGCTGGCGACTAGCACCAAAGGCATAAATCCCGATAACTGGGAAGGCATTGCCTTTATAAAGTGAACAAAACACCACAGAGTACAAGAGAAAGTAATACACTAAGTACAAAAGAAATTGATGAAAAGTAAATGGGCCAGAATACAAACCCAACTGGAAGTACTGCTATAACTGAACGAAAGTACAACAAAAAAGACAAGAAGCTAGAAGAATAGAAGTAGCTCCTGGGTCGTCCACCTCATATCCTACCTGAAGGGTAGGTACAGATAGCATCCACAACTCTCTCGCCCGTCTACCTCCTCTGAGTATCGTCTCGTCGTGAAGTCCACCTCCGGATACTGACTCGTCGTGAGGTCCTACCTCCAAGTACCATCTATTCCTCGAACACTCGGCCTCTGTCAGCGTTGCCCGTCATTTGCAACCAACACAACGAGGTGTGTGCATAGACCATGCAGGGGTGAGTATACGATACTCATTAGGGACCCCGAGACCCTCAAGGTCTCACTAAATCCAACAAAGATAACCACAAAGAAGGATCTCAACAGATAACCCTTACTTAGGTATAAGCCCACACTTATACCTAAGTTATCAAGTAACCCATATCAATCATGAGGAAACAAAAAGGTTATGAATTCAAAATATAACCACTACCAAGGTATATTCTCATACATATACCTAAGTTATCAAGTGACCCATCTCAATCATGAGGAAACACAAAGGTCATAGACTCAGCTCAACCAGGATTTTTATTATCAAAAACGTAACTGCTAAAGAGCCCCATCTCTGAAGAGTACAGTGATCCTGTCACGACTCCGAGGTACCGCTCACTAACCTAAGACTGCTGAGGTACTCCTTCTATCGAGTATCATGGGTCAACCACCCAAACACAGTAGTGCTCCCCGCCGGGGTCTGCCACCCAAACACAGTAGTGCACCCCCCATAATAGCCTGCAGAGGTACTGCTCCTGTCAAGTACCGCGGGTCTGCTGCCTGTTATCAGGCACTCCTCCCACTGTGGGTCTTCACCCAAACATAGTAGTGATCCATCGACTGGGCTAGTCGACTCCCTCCAAGTCGAGTTGGTCAAGCAGTCGTCAGGTCTCATCCAGCTACACGGTCCCCGTACTCCGTACGCTCGTCTCTGGGAGGGTCCGCTCCACGAGCTACAGGTTGATACACCAAGTATCACAAGTCCCACTAAGAAGTATCTTAAAGGACCGCCTCATCATAGGGGTCTCAACGCAACAGATGGCGTGTCAATCGGACGCCCGGTCTGTGAGTTAATAGCTTTTTTGTCCCAGGGGCCCGGTTGGTTTCATGTACAAACCAACCCGACCGTATCTTACATGTACCCAGAACTCTCATAGGGTATACTCATAGGGACTATTTCTTAACGTGATCACCAATGCAACTGATGGTTCGTCAAACGGACGTCCGGTCTGAAAGTTATCAGCTTTTCCGTTCGAGGCGCCCGGTTAGATTTTAGGTTCAATCCAACCCGCCCTTACTCCATATATGTCCAAACCTCAGGTGAATTATGCCAAAAGTTCCTTCTCATCAAGAGGAATCCAACAAAGTATACGGAACGTCAATCGTACGTTCGGAGCTCAAGTTATAAGTGTTTCCGCTCTGAGGGTCTGGTTGGTTTCGTGTTCAAACCAACCCGGTCATACCAAAATTTTCCCAAAACCTTGGGTGTAATATAACAAAACGACCGTCCTGATCCAAGGATCGCTACACAACTGGCGGTGCATAGATCGTAGGTCCATAGCCCAAGATATGGGCAAAATACTGAAAGTGGTCCGAAAATGGGGGGTCTGGGCCTGGTCCGACCTGGCCCAACCCCCCTGGGTCGGCCTGCACAGGGTCGACCCGACCCGGGTCCGGGTCCGACACGGCTGGGCGCGGCCCGGCCCGGTCCATGCAACCTGCCCCGGCCCGGCCGGGGGGGTGCGCTGGCTCGGCCAGCGGCTGAGCAGGGTGGGGACCACTCCCCCCTGTTCTCGCCCCACGGACGTGGCGTGCCTGCCGCGTCCTCCTCCTCTGGATCCCGCGAGGCCGAGGGATCCGGCAGCCTGCGGCCACGGCGGTTCCTCCTGGCGGCGTTCCGGGCGCCGCCACATCCTAGCGGCCAGCGTGGCCCTTGGTGGCTTAGGCGGCCGGAGGCGGCGGCAGGCACCGGCTGGCCGCCAGGATGCGGCGGCGCCCGGTGCGCCGCAAGGAGGAACCACCGCGGCTGAAGCCGTGGGGGCAGGCGGCCGTGCGGAATGCGGAGGAGGAGGATGCAGCAAGTGCACCGCGTCCGTGAGGCGAGAAAAGGGGGGATCCCCCCCCCCCATGCTCGGCCGCTGGCTGAGCCAGCGCACCCCCCCCCCCCCCCCCCCGGTCGGGCCGCGCCGCGCTCCGCCAGGTCGGGTCGACCTAGGGGGGGTTGGCCCGGGTCGGACCGGGCCAAGACCCTCCTTTTTCGGACCAATTTCAGTCTTTTTCCCATATCAGGGGCTATGGACCTTTGATCGTCGCACCGTCAATTGGTTAGTTATCCTTGGATCGCGACGGTCGTTTCAGTATATTACACCCAAGGTTTCGGAAAACTTTGGGTACGGCCGGGTTGGTTCAAACCCGAAACCAACCTGGCCCTCGGAGCGGAAACGTGTATAACTTGAGCTCCGGACATCTGATTGACGTGTCGTGGACTTTGTTGGATTCCTCTTGATGAGACGGAACTTTTTGAATACTTCACCTAAGGTTTGGAAGCAAATGGAGTAAGGCCGGGTTGTATTGAACCTGGAATCCAACCGAGCCCCTGGAACGGAAAAGCTGATAACTTTCAGACCGGGTGTCCGTTTGATGAACCGTCAGTGGCATTGGTGATCACATTAAGAAAAATTCCCTATGGGTATACCCTATGAGAGTTTGGGGTACATTTGAGATACGGTCGGGTTGGTTCATACACAAAACCAACCGGGCCTCTGGGACGAAAAGGCTAATAACTCACAGACCGGGAATCTGATTGATGCGCTGTCTGTTGCGTTGAGACCCCTATGACGAGGTGGTCCTTTGAGATACTTCTTCATGGGACTTCTGATACTTGGAGTATCGACCCGTAGCTCGTGGAGCGGACCCTCCTGGAGACGAGCTTACGGAGTACGGAGACCATGTAGTTGGCCGAGACCTGACGACTGCTTAACTGAATCGACTTGGAGTGAGTCAACTAGCCCAGTGGACGGAGCACTACTATGTTTGGGTGTAGACCCACGGCGCACGGAGCGCCTGGTAGCAGGCAGCAAACTCGCGGTACTCGACAGGAGCAGTACCTTTGCATGCTATTAGGGGGGGTGCACTACTGTGTTTGGGTGGCAGACCCCGGCGGGGAGCACTACTGTGTTTGGGTGGATGACCCGCGATACTCGACAGGAGGAGTACCTCAGCAGTCTTAGGTTAGTGAGCGGTACCTCAGAGTGGTGACAGGATCACTGTACTCGTCAGAGACGGGGCTCTTCAGCAGTTACGGTTCCGATAATGAAAATCATGGTTGACCTGAGTCTATGACCTTTTTTTTCTCATGATTGAGATGGGTCACTTGATAACTTAGGTATATGTATGGGCATATACCTAGGTAGTGGTTATCCGTTGATTTCATAACCTTTGTGTTTTCTCATGATTGAGATGGGTTACTTGATAACTTAGGTATAAGTATGGGCTTATACCTAAGTAAGGGTTATCTGTTGAGATCCTTCTTTGTGGTTATCCTTGTTGGATTTAGTGAGACCTTGAGAGTCTCGGGGTCCCTACTGAGTATCGTATACTCACCCCTTCACGGGCTATGCTCGTACCTCATTGTATTGGTTGCAGACAACGGGCAGCGCTGACAGAGGCCGAGTGTTCAAGGAATGGATGGTACCCAGAGGTAGGACCTCACGATGAGTCAGTATCCATAGGTGGACTTCAGGACGAGACGATACTCAGGGGAGGTAGACGGGCGAGAGCCTTGTGGAGGCTATCTATACCTACCCTTCAGGTAGGATCCGAGGGGGACGACCGAGGAGCTACTTCTATTCTTCCAAATTCTTGTCTTCTCTATTGTACTTTCGTTCAGTTGTAACTGTACTTATAGTTGGGTTTCTTCCAGCGTCGGTTTTTGCTTTAGTGGAATTTTACCATAGGTGCGTTTGTTCGGGGGAAGAAGTTAATTTTTGATAATCAAGGAAGTCAAATTCTACCATGGGAAGCTGTTGATGGGTCCACAACCACCCAAATTCCCATGTGTGAATATGTGGGAGGTGGGGCCCACACCCACCTAACCTCCCATGGGAGAGTTTAGTGTGGTGGGGCCCACACGAGACCATAACCCCTTGAATTTCTTATAACCCCTTAAACTCCCATGGTTTTAAATGTGACTTTTAACATCCTCCTCTCTTTAATAAATTCTTGCTAACTCACCTCTTGAATTTTTTGGTAACCTCCTCTTAATTTGTGTAACTTCTCCCCTTCACTCTCTCTCTCTCTTCATTCTCTTAAGCCAATACACACCTTAATTAATGTATTGAGTCTCCTCAATTAATTAATTCAGTGTTCGAGTTTTTAATTTCAAATGGAATGTGTTAATAAAATAATTGGTGAGCCATTATTATATTTTTGGACACACTTTGTGTTGGAGAATTTGGAAAGAGTTCTTGAGAGAAGAAGAAGAAGAGATTTCCTCTACGTTGAAGAACGACGCCTTCTCAACGAAGAACAATGCTTCATAGAAAAGAACGCCGACTCCAAAAAGAGCAGAGACATACCCCTTTCTTCCTTATCTGCAAAAATAAGGGAGGTGTCACATCTTTGGGTACACTTTGGCGACGTCGGGCCTTCCAAGACCTTCGACGAAGAACCCTTCCCGGATCTCCATCAAAGGAGGAGACACCGCCGTGGGAAAACCGCAAACGACGACGTCACCATCCGACGTCAATGAACGACGCTACCTCTCCATAGATCCATCGAGGTATCGCATCACGGGGTACTGGTTATTTCTTTGATCATGAATTCTTTTTCGTTCATCGACTTCTATTTGGGCTGCCTGTTATCGTAATAACAGGAGGAGGTCGGATCGCACGAACATGACTGACCCTCCTCCCCCTTCGATGTTGTTTTTTTTTTGCGGCCCGAACAAAGGTGGCGAGGTGCAATGGCACCGCGTGGAATCAAGAAGGAACATGGTGAAGAAGCGCGGCACCGTCGCGCCGCACCGTTGAGGCCGAACGAAACCGTTGTCGGAGTCGGGGCCGTATTGGCGATTCGAAGACTCTGCAGTTTGTTTATTGACATGCGGATCGACGGGAAATGACAGAACAGGCTGGAACGGTGATTTGAAGACTTTTGAGTGAAAATCTGGTCCTAGGAGGGCCGCTGGAGAAGACGGCAGGCAAAACGGACCACCGGAGTGCGTCCGGTGGTCCGCCGAAGACCCTACCGGCGCGCCGCCAGGAGGAACCGCCGCGGCTTCAGCCGCGGCGGCAGGCAGCTGGATCCCGCGGCTGGGTGGGATCCGGAGGAGGACGACGCGAGATGCGTGCGGCATCCGTGGGGCGAGAAAAGGGGGGAGCTGTCCCCCCCTGCTCGGCCGCTGGCCGAGCCAGCGCACCCCCCCCCCCCCCCGGTCGGGCTGGGGCGGGGCGCGCGGACCGAGCTGGGCCGCGCCCCGCCGGGTCGGACCCGGTTCTGGATGACCCAGGGGATGGTTCCGGGCCGCGCCTAGCCGGGTCGGGCCGCGCCCAGGGGGGTTGGGCTGGGTCGAACCGGGCCCAGACCCCCCATTTTCGGACCACTTTCAGTCTTCTGCCCATATCTTGGGCTACAGACTCCCGATAGATGCACCGTCAGTTGCGTAGCGATCCTTGGATTGAGACGGTCCTTTAGATATATTTCACCCAAGGTTTCGGAAAACTTTGGCTATGGCCGGGTTGGTTCGAACCCGAAACCAATAGGGCCCTCGGAGCGGAAACCCTTATAACTTGAGCTCCGGACGTCCGATTGACGTGTCGTCTAATTTGTTGGATTTCTCTTGATGAGACGGAACTTTTGGAATACTTCACCTGAGGTTTGGACGCAGATAGAGTAAGGTCGGGTTGGATTGAACTCGAAATCCAACCGGGCCCCTGGAACAGAAAAGATGATAACTTTCAGACCGGACGTCCGTTTGACGAACCGTCAGCGGCGTTGGTGATCACGTTAATAAAAAGTCCCTATGAGTATACCCTATGAGATTTCGGGGTATAGTTGAGATACGGTCGGGTAGGATCATACACAAAACCAACCGGGGCCCCGGGACGAAAAGGCTAATAACTCACAGACCGGGCGTCCGATTGACGCACCGTCTTTTGCATTGAGACCCCTATGACGATGCAGTCCTTTGAGAAACTTCTTCGTGGGACTTGTGATACTTGGAGTATCGACTAGTAGCTCATGGAGAGGACCCTCCCGGAGACGAGCGTATGGAGTACGGAGACCATGTAGCTGGCTGAGACCTGATGACTGCTTGACCAACTCGACTTGGAGTGAGTCAACTGGACCAGTGGATGGAGCACTACTATGTTTGGTTGCAGACCCATGGTGGACGGAGCTCCTGGTAGCAGGAAGCAGACCCACGATACTCGACAGGAGCAGTACTTCTGCAGGCTATTAGGGGGGGTGCACTACTGTGTTTGGGTGGCAGACCCCGGCGGGGAGCACTACTATGTTTGGGAGGCTGACCCACGGTACTCGACAGGAGTATTACCTCAGCAGTCTTAGGTTGGTGAGCGGTACCTCAGAGTCGTGATAGGATCATTGTACTCATCAGAGACGGGGCTCTTCAGCAGTTACATTTTCGATAATAAAAATCCTGGTTGAGCTGATTCTATGACCTTTGTGTTTCCTCATGATTGAGATGGGTCACTTGATAACTTAGGTATATGTATGGGCATATTCCTAGGAAGTGGTTATCCGTTGATTTTATAACCTTTTTGTTTCCTCATTATTGAGATGGGTTTCTTGATAACTTAGGTATAAGTTTGGGCTTATACCTAAGTAAGGGTTATCTGTTGAGATCCTTCTTTGTGGTTATCCTTGTTGGATTTAGTGAGACCTTGAGGGTCTCGGGGTCCCTAATGAGTATCGTATACTCACCCCTGTACGGGCTATGCCCATACCTCATTGTGTTGGTTGTAGACGACGGGCAGCACTGACAGAGGCCGAGTGTTTGAGGACTGGACGGTACCCGGAGGTAGGACCTCACGACGAGTCAGTATCCAGAGGTGGACTTCATGATGAGACGATACTCAGAGTAGGTAGACGGGTGAGAGAATTGTGGAGGCTATCTGTACCTACCATTCCGATAGGATACGAGGTGGACGAACTAGGAGCTGCTTCTATTCCTCCAGCTGCTTGTGTTTTCTGTTGTACATTCGTTCAGTTGTTGTTGTACTTCCAGTTGGGTTTGTATTCTGGCCCATTTACTTTTCAGCATTTTCTTTTGTACTTAGTGTATTACTTCTGCATGTACTCTGTGGTGTTTTGATCACTTTATAAAGGAAATGTCTTCCCAGTTATAAGGATTTATGCCTTTGGTGCTAGTCGCCAGTCCCTGGCCTATGGAAGGCGGGCTTGGGGTAGTCACAGCACGGGCCCCGAGGACGGGTCGTGACACTCACCTAACACTAACCAACACAGGTGTGAATGGAATGACTGACAATAAAGAGCCTCATAAGTAGAAATATGAATCATTTCCCAAAATATTTTATTATAAGAAAACTCAATGAAAAGTATGTGTTTCTCCCATAAACCTCTAACATCATTGATGCATGCCCGAAGCATATCTTCCAACACACATATCATATGTATAGATTTCATGTTGGTCTTAGGGTGGTGTGATATACTCAAATGCTCCAATGACCCTAGGAATATTTGTGACAATTTCAAGAACTGTGATGTAATATGGGCATCTCAGCCTCATATAATAGAAAGGGGAACATTGTAAAGGTATAAAATCTCATGAATGTAACGCCTTCTAATCCCATCAACTGAGAAGGTCTTTCAGATAGGTAGGAAGTGTGTGACCTTGGTCGGCCTATCAATGATCACGCATACCACATAACTTCCTTGAGTGGATCTCTGCAAACTCATAACAGAATCCATAGTGACGTCTTCCCACTTCCACTCAAGAATAGACAGAGTATGTAAAAGTCCCACAAGCCCCTAGAGCTTAGCCTTCACCTCCTGACAGGGGAGCACCGAGTGATAAAACCTATAATATGTCTCTTTATACCCAGACACCAATAATAATGATGTATGTATCAGTAAATCGTGGTTAGACTGAGGTGAAATACCCAAACAGAATCACTATGGGAAAATGGCTATTTGTGATGGGTTATTTGTGACATGGCTCTTACCGCCCATCACAAAAGGTTTGGCATGAAATACGCGCCAAACCGCGGGTAAGGGTATTTGCGACGGGTTCATATTCCCGTCGCAAATACCCAGCTGAGGTTTTCATTATTTGCGATGGGATAGTTTCTCCATCGCAAATACATTGTCGGCAGGTACTATTTGTGATGGGGTCTGTCGCAAATAACTTTTTAACGGCCCACTATAAT
Source organism: Viscum album (assembly GCA_963277665.1). Classification (NCBI taxonomy): domain Eukaryota; kingdom Viridiplantae; phylum Streptophyta; class Magnoliopsida; order Santalales; family Viscaceae; genus Viscum; species Viscum album. The sequence continues at coordinate 1,332,788,694 of OY728156.1, forward strand.
TAATGTAGGCAGAGTCATTTGCGATGGGCCCTGTGGAAAATACCACTATTTGTGTCAGGTAACCCGTTGCAAATACCCCTTCCGCAAATAGTATAACCGATATATACCCTCATCTGTTTTTCCTCTCATTTCACTCTTTACTCAACTTCTCTCTCTAACTCTACTGAAAAATTTTCTTTTCAAATTTTTCATAGTTTAATCATTTAAATCAAAGCATTATTTGTGACTTCAATACTTTGAAAGTTATAGTTTCAAGGTATTTATCTATTATTTTATTGTTCAGTCAATTTAGTTTATTTTAAATTATTAATAATTTTTTTTAATTAGATGTAAATTAATTAAATTAGAATTAGATATTTTTTTCAGTATTTATTTTTATGAATATTTATATCTAAGCGTTAATTAGCAATAAATTGTAATAATTAATAATAATTTTAAATAACTTGTAATAATTAGTAATAACTGGTAATAAATTGTGTTAATTAGTAATAAATTGTATTAATTAGTAATAAATTGTATTAAATAAAAAAAAATTATAAAAAATAGATATAATTAGAAAAAGTATGTAATAATAAGAAATAATTTGTAAGAATTAGAAATAATTTGTAATAATGAGAAAAAATTTGTAATAATTACAAATAAATTGTAATAATTAGAAATAAATTTTAATAAATAGTAATAAATAGTAATAACTACTAATAAATAGTAACAATTAGTAATAAATAGAATAAATAGTAATAATGAGTAATAAGTAGTAATAATTAGTAATAATTATGGTTAATTAGTAATAATTAGGATTAATTAGTAATAATTGGGATTAATTATTAATAATTAGTAATAATTAGAAATAAAATATAATAATTAGTAATAATTAGTAATTAATTGTAATAAACTGTAACAACTTGTAATAAATATTAATAAATAGTAATAAATAGTAATAAATAGTAACTATTAGTAATAATTATTAATACTTAGTAATAAATAATAATAAATAGTAATAAATAGTAATAAATATTAATAAATAGTAATAAAGGGTAATAAATAGTAACAAGTAGTAATAAGATGTAATAACTAGTAATAAGTATTAATAAATAGTAATAAATATTAATAATTAGTATTAAATGGTATTAAATAGTATTAAATAGTATTAAATTGTAATAAATTGTATTAAATAGTATTAAATAGTATTAAATAGTATTAAATACTAATAAATAGTAATAATTAGTAAAAATTAGTAAAAATTATTAATATTTAGTAATAATAAGTAATAATTAGTAATAATTAGTAATAATTGGAAATAATTAGCAATAAATAGTAATAAATAGAAAAAAATAGAAATAAATAGAAATAAATAGAAACAATTTGAAACAATTAGCAACAATTAGCAATAATTAGCAATAAATAGAAAAAATTATGAATAACTAGGAATAATTACGAATAATTAGAAATAATTAAGAATAAATATCTATAATTTTGAATAAATACCAATAATTAGGAGTAACTTGAAATAGATGGCAATAAATAGAAATAATTTCAAATAACTAATAATAATTTGGAATAATTTAGAATAATAAAGAATAATTAGGAATAATTATGAATAATTAGGATTAATTAGGATTAATTAGGATTAATTAGGATTAATTAAGAATAATTAGGATTAATTAGGATTAATTAGTAATAATTATAATTAATTAGTAATAATTATGATTAATTAGTAATAATTATTAATTATTAGGAATAATTAGTAATAATTTCGAATAATTAATAATAATTAGGAATAATTAAGATTTATTATGAATAATTAGCAATAATTAGGATTAATTATCAAAAATTAGGATTAATTAGCAATCAATAGGATTAATCAGTAATAATTAAGATTAATTAGCAATAATTAGGATTAATTAGTAATAATTAGGATTAATTAGCAATAATTAGGATTAATTAGTAATAATTAGGAATAATTAGGAATAATTAGGAATAATTTGGATTAATTAGTAATAATTAAGATTAATTTGGATTAATTAGTAACAATTAGGATTGATGAGTAATAATTTTTAATAATTAGTAATAATTAGTAATAATTAGTAATAAGTAGTAAAAACTAATAATAAATCATAATAAATCATAATAAATTTGCCTACATTGATAAACTGGCACAATTTCCAGTGGATTGGCGCCATTCCTTTTGATCGACACCTCAGCTCCTTGCAACTTTCATCCACTAAAATCAATATGTAATGTATGATCGAACATACATTGGATCATATTTTTCATAGTCATTTAAGTCCTAGAAAGTTTCAAGGAGGTGAGACGTCAGACAAAAGAGGCTCTTTTTCCTGAAGACTCATCCCCTTGAAACTTTCTGCAACTGAAATCACTATGAATAGTCTACTCAAACGTACGAATATGCATTTTCATATGCATGAGAGCATAGAGAGCAGTGTGGTGAGTCCTCCCTGCTCTCCATCCTCGTGCATACAAAAATGGATATGCCTATGTCATTGCGGACTTTTCATTGTGCTTTTAGTCTTAGAACGTTGCAAGGGGATGCGTCATTGGGCAAAAGAGCTGCTGCCAAACCGTTGGAAATGGTGCCACTGATATTTAAAAATAATTAGTACATAATACTTCAAATAAATTATAATTAGTGGTAATTAGTATAACTTTTAATAAATTAGTGTATATTAGTATAAAATATTAAAAAATATTATAAAAACTATAAAATAATAGAAATTATAATAAATTGATAGAAAAGAGATTTTAATTGTCTTCTCTTTTTAGGATAGTGTTTATCTTATATCTAATTACAAAAAATAACAAATTATTTCATATTTTTTAGAAAAATATAGAACGAGGAAGTTGACAATAGTCATTATTAGATGATCGTTCTTGGATAACTCAGAACAAGAATCCAAACTGTTCTAGTTTAAATCCTATATATATTGAGGGTGTTCAAGTTTTATTATTATTTGCATCATCGAAACAAAAATTTGTTTCAAAAGGGACAATTAAGTGTCCTTGTAAAAAATGTTCTTTGAGGATGTGTGACACATTTGACAACATTGTAGGTCATTTATTTCATTTTGGTTTTCAACCAAATTATGTTTTTTCGTATCAATATGGTGAATTAAGTTCTAGAGAAGATATTTATAATTTGGTTCCAGATCCAGCACATTTTTAAAATTTAGTACATGATGTGGTAGGTTCGTATGTTCTTCAAACTAAAACTCGTGATGATATTAATTTAACTTCTAAGTTAGAACCATCTCATTTATATGAGTTGTTGAGGTCATCTGAGGATGCCTTATATTCTAGTTGCAAGATAAGAATGCTTGAAGCTGTTTCTAAATTTATGGCCATTAAATCAAATAATGTAATTTCAAATAGTTTTTTTGATCAGATATTCTCTTTGTTAAAAATACTACTACCTGAAGAAAATGTATTGCTGAAAATTTTTTATGAGAGTAAGAGACTGGTTCGTAATCTTGGTCTTGGTTATCAAAAGATTCATGTATTTTAAAATTACTACATCTTATATTATGGTGAAAATGAGTTGTTGGATGGATTTCATATATGTAGAAAATCAAGGTATAAAGAAGCTCAACCCGGGAAGTATGAATTTTTTCCTATAAAAAATTGAGATATTTCCTGCTCATACCCAGATTGCAGCATTTATTTATGTCTCAAAACACATCATCATTGAAGTCATGGCACAAAACCAACATTTCAACCTGAAAAAGATTAAATTAACCCTCTGATGGTGATTAATGGAAACATTTTGACCAAGTTCTTATGTCATTTACATTAGAAGATCGAAATGTGTTATTGGGTCTTTCTACTAATAGTTTCTATCCATTTGGTTCTTACGGTAGTTAGTATTCAAGTTGTCATGTCCTTATAAATTCATATAATTTAACTCCATGTATGTTGATAAAGTATCCATATATCTTTTTGACCTTATTAATTTCAATTCATATGAAAAAGAATATCGATGTTTATTTGAAACCATTGATTGATTAGTTGAATTCAATGTGGAGTAATGGTGTTAGTATATATCATGTTGTTGCGAAAAAAAACTTCATACTGAAATTTTCATTGAGATGGAAAATTAGTGACTTCCCAACATATGGCATGTTATCTAGATGGATTACACATGGTCCAAAATCATGTTTGTACTTTATGAGAGGCATAAACGTGTTTATTCTCATCAATGGAAACAAACCTAGTTTTTTCGACTGTCATTGCAGATTTCTTCCAACCCATCATCCTTTTCGTAGAAACAAATATCATTTCATAAAAGGAATAGTTAAAAAAAGATGAACCTCCAATAGCGATCTCAGGTACATATTTGAAATCAATTGTCTCTTCATTACCTCCCATCACATTTGGACCAACAATAAACCAATAGAAAATAGATGGGTTTGGAAAAGAGAACAACTGGATAAAACAAATCATTTTTTGGGATTTTCCATATTGGTATAATTTTTTGGTCCGTCACATGTTGGATCTAATGCATTTTGAGAAGAACTATTTTGATAATTTATTTCATACAATTTTGGATACTCTAGGAAAGACCAAAGATAATGTAAAGGCATGATTAAATCTTGCCAAAATTTGTAAGCGACCAGAACTTAAACTATTTGAAAATGTTAGATCACAGAAGATAAATAATTATAAAGTAGATTATACTCTATCCAAAGGGAGCCACTTATTATTTTTTTAGTGGATTTATGATTTGAGACTTCTAGATGTCTATTCTTCTAATTTGGGAAGATGTGTCAAAAATGGTCATATTACTGGATTGAAAAGTCATGGTTGTCATGTTTTAATGAAAGGAATTTATCCAATTGAATTAAGAGGATTATTAAATTCTATGATTTGGGATGCTCTTAGAGACATAAAATATTTTTTAAAATACATTTGTGCAACAACAACCAACTACAATGTTGTAAGAAAACTACAAGAATATGTTATTTTAATATTATATAAATTAGAAAAAATAATCCTACTAGGTTTTTTTGACTCAATGGAACATTTGATATTACATTTTCCTCAGGTTTACAAATGTGTAGGTCTAGTACAGTTTCGATGGATGTACCCATCTGAGAGATTAATGAAAAAATTGAAAAAAAATTATATAAAAAATCATCAGTTGAAGGATCAATTGCAGAAGCTTTTTTGTAAGAGGAAATTTCTTGGTTCTAATCTCATTATTTTTCAATCTGAATATACTTCAGAACACAATCGCATGAGATGTAATAAGGAAACTTTTGGTGATGAAATGAGAAATAAGTTAACAGTTTTCAATCAATACGAACTTAGCTTCAGTGGATTTTATGAACAATGGCTTTTAGATGATGAAAATCACAGAGCTCATTCATATATTCTACTCAATTGTAAAGAAATTAAACTATTTTTACTATATGTTCTCCTATCACTTATTTTATAATTTTTATAACAATAAATTAATCTTATTTTATTTGTAGGTTGTATGATAATAATATCAAGAAATAGTTTCTACAAATTACAGCAGCTTCTCTTGAAGAACAACATCAAAAAAATTCCTAATGGTTTCAAAAACTGGTAACATAAATTATTTTTCATTTCACATAAAAAACCAATTTAATACTTATTATAGTGATAATTGTTTTAAAACTTTTCAGGTATTTCATCATTCTGATAAAATTGATTATCAATTTTCTGTATTGAGTAACCCACCATCGAAAATGGTTAAATATTATAATGAATATGTGTTAAATGGTTTTCGATTTCATGCACATTCATATGGGGAATCAAAAAAAATAACGAATAGTGGTGTTTTCTTGAGATGATAATATCACATAGAAACTGAATTTGAATTTTAAATCATGTTAAAAGAAATCATATAATTGTGTTATCTTAGACAAAATTACATAACGATGTTTAAATATCAGTGGTTGGATACTGAGAGAGGCTTTCATGTTCATATGATCCATGGAATAATTGATATTAAATATAAAAGTTTCCTGACAGTAAATGAACCATTTTTTTGACTCATCATGCACATCAAATTTATCATGAAAATTAATTTTCTATTTCAAGGGAGTTGGGTTATTGGTGGAGAATAATAAAAAATAAATCTTGAGAGAATTAGTTTACTGAAAGTGAATGTGGTTCTTCTGAATTTCAAGGAATTAAATTTTTTCTAGATACTGTTCTGAATCTAACTTTTTCAAAAAGAGACACAAATATCATTGATGACACCCCATAGTAAAGGTTTGATGGTGATGATGATGTTAATGATGTTACAACTGAATTCTAAATGACAAGAGATGATGAAACTGAAACTAACATGAAAATTGATGATGCTGAGGAGGAAGATGAAGACATTGACATCAACAGCTGTGAAGATGAGGATGAAGATGGAAATTAACATAGTAAAATTCTAGTTATAATCATATATAATATATATCTATATATAATAGTCGTTTTCAACTATTTTATAATAATAATTATTTCTTGTTTCAGATGGACGATGATATGTATCATATGTTACATGAGGCTGATCTATCTTTAGATGAACAGGAGGTCGAATCTACCGACCCTCAGACCATTTTCATTTTAGGTGGAACTTGGAGGGGGTGTGGTCTTGCTCGATTAATGATTCCTGACCCTATACCCGAGAAATGTCCACATCCTTGGTTCGAACCATGCACACATAGGTTTGTTTACCTTTGAATTTTAGTTAGTTTTCATTAATTTATTTATATTCTAATTGTTTGATTAATTATTCACTTTTCAAAACTTTATGTATATACATTTTGGACATGGGAGCACTATATTGTGCAATTATTTTTCAGATGCATGGGTGTCATGAGATCAGATTCCTGTTGATGTTTAGTAGCGCATGTTCGAGCATTGGATGGTACGTAAATAAATATTATTTATTTTGAAATTTATTTAATTAATAACTTGATATAATAAATTATTTTTAGGGTTTGTGGTATCCCATTAAGTAGATAATTCATGAGTCTATTTGGAATGCATGCCAGGGATCTATATGTATGTGTTGTACTCAGTTTCTGCACAATTTAAAAATAAAAGAAATGGAGAAAGCAAGAGTGTAAGAGTTTGATGATACATTTCACGTCCACTAACCTAATTATATTTCATCTTAGGTGTGGGATTGATCATTTACACACTTATTGAGTAGGAGGTTTTAGAGTAGATCATCAGTTGGTCGGAAAAATTGGGGGAGACAGGAGATGACAAATCAAGACGGTAGTCATAAATTTAGTACGCATAGAGAACATATGGTATGTACAATCTTTTATATATTTTATATAACTTTAAATGTAAACGGTTTATTTTATATTAATATAGTTAGTCACACAACCCAATAGTACGATGTACTTAATTTATAGGATGGTGTATAGTGATCCATCCACTATGGAGATTAGAGGTACAGGCCAGCATTAGATTGTATGTAGTATAAGTTTTTTTAGAGTTTTAAGTTTAAATAAAAATAATATTTTAACTATTTTAATTTTCAATTGAAATTTAAGGATCCATATGAGGCTGAGACTTCTAAGAAAGATGTTGAGAGTCAGGCTGAGACTGATGGTCAGATCAGTGTCCCCGGATTTGATGAGGCATCGTAGATGCAGGAGACCCAGTATGGCTTAGAGAAAGGTAGAGATGTTGGTATCATCTCTCAAGTGACCCCTGGGGTTTTTTATGAAACCTCTGTGATGTCAACATCCAACAAGAGAGGAGATCGCGAAGATTCTTCATCATCTCATGTACAGTATCAGGAGAAGCTGTGAGATCGGAGTGAGCATATAGAGACTATGCGTAGGGAGTGGGAGGAGATGTGTTAGTGGTAGCAGTAGTACTTAGAAGAGTTCATATGATAGTAGTAGTAGTAGCAACAAGAAGGGTTCATATAATAGTATCCACAAAAAAATTAGATTCATGAATAGATGCATCGATGGCGGCAGGAGCAGGAGCGGGAGAAGATAAAGTACATGTGACATCTGACTCGTAGTTTAGGTACGGAGTTCCCTCCACCATCTCCTCTAGATCCTCCAGGAGACCCTCCCCCTGATCAGTGATGTATTTTTATTTTATGATGAAACATTTGAATGTATTTTTTTGGAATATTAACTATTTTACATTTTAAATAGTGTGTGATTTATAGTCTCGAAAATTGCAGTTTTTTATTATATTTATTATTTTATTAACTAATATATTTTTATTTATTATTTTATTAACTAATATATTTTTATATTTTTGGGAATACTCAGGTTTTTATTATATTACTAATATTATTATTTCATTAATATTAATAATATCTTTATTATATTAATTAATTATTTTATAATTAATTTTATTTTATGGATATTAATATTTTTATTTTTATATTAATATTATATTATATTTATTATTTTATAAATAATTTTATTTTATTAATATTAATATTATGATTTTATTTATATTAATATTATATTATTAGTAATATTATTTTACTTTTTAATTTATTTTAAAAAAATAGCTATTTGCGATGGTCCGTCCCAAAAGGGTATATTTTTTTATATTTTTGACAGGTAATTATTATGGGTCTACTTCCCGTCGTAAATAATAAGTTTTTTGCGATGGTCCATCGCAAAAAGTAATATTTGCAACGCCATTTTCTGCAATGAGTCATTTGCGACGGGACCCAGTCGGAAAAGTCTATTTGCAACGGGATCCTGTTGCAAATGAGTCATCATAATAATCTATTTTTTCTGTAGTGAAGGGTGATATTCACATATAAAATCTTCTTGTATTTGTATAGGAACCTGGATACATATTGGGAAGTACAAAATCCCATCCTAATCAGTATCCCAACCCAAATGTGGTTCCTCAACTAAGACATTTTCCCTCTAGACTAAGCCCTCTATAATTGAAATCAATCTCATCCTTACCCATTCTAGAAGGGAGGATTTCACTACCAAAGAAGCTAAAACATGCTTCCCATGATACTTATTAACCTCAATGTGCATCTTAGAAAAAAAATCCATTAAATTCTACTTGTAAATGGACTCTTGGATGACTTGTGTATGGTTATTCTTACTTAGGGAACCAGCTACGGAATTTTCATTTTTTGGTGTATAAGAAAGTTCAAAGTAAAATGACAATAGGTAATCTACCCACCTATGCTTCTTCAGATTCAGATATCCCTATATGTAAATATATTTGAGGATTTCGTAGTCTGTATAAAAAAATAGTTCTCCCAATAAGTAGTGTCTCTAATAGTGTAAAGAGAGAACCACTATTTCTAGCTCAAGGTTCTGTGTAGGTTAATTATGCTCATGGGGTTTCAACTGGCTAGACCTGTATTCTACAAATTTATCTTCTTGAATGATGACTACTCTTATACCGATTCATGAAGCATCACAATGAACTATATATATTCTACCTAAATTTGGATGAACCAGGATCAAAATTTAAGTAAGCCTCCCTTTCAACTCTTGGAAGGATATTTCACATGATTCATACCAGAATAACTTCAAACCATTCATATTCCAGCCTGTGAGAGATGCTCCTAGGAATGAGAAGTCCTGAACTGAATGGATGTAATAACCTGCTAAACCAAATAAATTTCATATGTTCAAGAAAATTTTGGGATGCTCCCAAGAAACTGTCGTCGTCACCTTCATTGGGTCAAAAGATACCCCACTTCTAACTTGATATGACCCACTAATTGAGCAGTATCAATCCAAAAGTGTGATTTTTTGAGCATTAAATAGATATAATTCTCTCATAGTGTATCCATCATGATCTCACAATGTTTGATATGGTCATGTCGAGTACAAGGATACACCAATATATTGTCTGTGAATACAAACACATATGAATCTTGGTAAATTTGGAAAACCATATTCATTATAGCAATAAAAACTACCTGCACATTCGTAATTATGAATGACATAACAAGATTCTCATATAATAAATATCTACTCTAAAATTTTTTAAGTGATATGTCTGATGATCTCACATCAATTGATGGTATCCCAATCACAAATTAATATTAGAGAAAACCATCACTCCTCAAAGATAGTTGAAGAGGTCATCTATACGAGGTAGTGGACACTAGTTATTAACTATAAGTAGATTCAACCAATGGTAATCCATGCACAACCTAAGGGTATCATCCACTTTCTTATTGAAAAGGATATTTGATCCCCATGGAGAAGTATTGGGTCTTATAATACCCATTTCTTCTAAGTCTTACAAATGCATCTTGAGATCCTAGAGCTTTGTAAGTTCCACACTACATGGAAGAATGGACACTAGTGTTTCTCCTAGTACTATCTTGATAGTGACCTCCACCTCTCTCATAGTATTTAATCAAGACAAGTCATCATGGAAGACATCCCTGAAAAGATCCATCATATGAGGGAATTTAGTACGTTGCATTCTCAGATCACTCATAATGAGACTAGCGATTTGGAATTTCACTCCACCCATCCCAAAATGCTTCAGTCCAACTTGAATTTCATGAAAATACCATTCACTCTTATGAAGTTGGTAATGACTTCGGGTGATGATTAGGACTCCATTTATCAATAAAAATAAACATGATCTTGATATGGAACTATCCTATCTATCTTGAGAATTATGTTGAATCATGTCATCTTAAGGAAAAATAACATCAACATCAAATGTTACCCACCTATCTCAAGGGGGTACTCCTTGCACTTTTGTACACTCTCTGATTGAAAACCTAAATGTGTTTTAAGAGTCATCACACCACAGAAGTACTCAATTTATAGGCACAAAATTTCCATAATTATAATATATATAAAAGAGTGAAAATCACATGTATCAAACAAGTAAGATACTTAAATATAGGTTATTATAATAGTACCTCACACTGCACTACATAGATATGGTAAGATAAGTGTCCCTGAGATGCAACATAACTAACCTATGTCGGTACACTCTGCTAGATCTGAACCACTAAATTATGAAAACCTCATCAATGACCACATCCCCATCCTATTCAGTTGGTAGTAAAGAAAATCACTGCCTAACATGGACTTATCGGTTGTATACCAAAATGAAATGTTAGTACAGATCAATTTTCCATAGTAAAAAAGAGATAAATTTCAGAAAAAACATTGAATGTGACCCATATTTCCAAAATATCGAAACTCAATTGAGCCCCTCGTACACTTGGTTTATTATGGAATGTCCTAACACACCGTCTGGCTAGCACTGCCTCTATGAGAAACATCAAAACAAAATTTTCCTCCACTATAAAAATTATCTCGATGCCTCAATGCTTAACTAGCCTGGCTCCATTTCCTTATTACCTTAAGTTCATCTCAATGATAAGGGTTTTGTTTACTATATCAAAAATGTTGGTCAGTCAAAAAACATTCACTTGTGATCAGATGGCATATAAAAGACCATTCGCAAATCATCCCATAGTCATCAACTCATCACCATACAATGTTTGAATAAAATGCTAAAGCTAGGTGAAATGAGGAATATAATCCATCACTGACATAGCACACCGCTGGAGGTGTATAAACTCCCTGATGTAGTCCACTCTCAACATTTTTGGAATGAAGTAGTCATAGAATGTTGTTTGGAGTTCTGTGCATACCATACCCTCATGATGATCATCTTAAGAGATGATATCCCACCAACACTTGGAAGAGTATTAGAGTATATAATTGGAATTATTGACAATATTCTTTCAATATGTCCAAATATTCATAAAGATCGATAAAATGGCATTTATCGAAGACTCTGTAGCATAAGGTGCACTATATCCTAAGAATTTGGGTGGATGTTACTGCTAGAATTCCTACATCTACTCTATCATAGTATGGGTTGGTCGCAAAGACACATATATAGAATTCATGAATCATAAAAATATATCTTGTAACTAAGCATCAACTACCACTAGAAGATCAACTGAAGGTGCCTCAGGAGGAACTACAAAGGGTAATACTGATTTCTTGGGGCCCACAACCTCTAGAGTATGGTTTTAACACTACTAAAAATATGTCATTTAATGTATTTAGTAAAATGGATTTGTCAGCTCTATATAATCAATGATAATGCGAGAAATGTTAAAGGGTTGTCTTTAACAAAACTCATAAAAAGCACCATTAGGGGGCCCTTTTATCAGTTCTAAATAATGAACTGAAAATGGCCCCAGTGATAAAGGGGTAAATTTTTTTTGTTGGAACCTCTTCCCTCCCCACCTTTTATCATTTCTTCATACCCCATTTAGCATCACTTTTTCACCCCTTTCATCATCACTTTAGATAATTCCTCCATCCCGCATTCACCCCTAAATCTTGAAAGTTTTTTACCTAAGAAATGAAACTCATACACCATCACATTTTAAACTCCCCTATATTCTTTTTTTCCATTTTATGATATATCTATATATTTATAAATTTTTTATTGAATTTTTACCCATAAATTTATATATATGTTTATATATACATATTATTACTAAATACATATATGAAATATGTTTATATGTGTGTGTTTACAAATATATAAATATATATATATATACATATGTATCTATAAATAAAATTATATGTATATATATTTATTTACATATATTATATATTAATTTTCATAGACCTATAGTAGAATATATATGTAAATATGTATCTATAATTCAATACACACACAAATATAACATTATATATACATTAATTATATTGGTATATAAATATCCATTCACTTTTATTTTAAATAAAATGGGTTTTATTATTTTAGATAAGGTTTATGTATTGAGAAATATATTTGATACGTAAATATGAATAAATATTTATTTATGAAGTTAAATTTTTTATTTGTGAATATATATTAAATATGTGTATTTTTTTATATTTTTTATTATAAATAATAGTACAATATGAAAATGATATAATTTAAAAAACATGATATTAATATGGATTTAATCCATGGGAGTAAATTTAGTCCCCACTGAAAATGGGAAAAAATACACCCCCTTAAATGGGGTCGAAATTCAATCGAATGTTAAAAAATTTGGGTACGGTGACTAAAAACTCAGTTTTGGATAAATTATGGGCCTTTTTCCTCTGAAAATGTGACATGGGGTTCCCCTAGATCACTTGGGCATAGATTTCATCATAATATTCTATTCGAATTTGGTAGAGCCCAAACAGACACCCGAATCAAAAGTTATGTCTTTCTGAAGTTAAAGTTACATTTTCAAATTATTTGAGATATTATATTAATATTACAATTATATTTTTTTTAAATGACTATTAATTGATAATAATTATCAAATTATTAGTTAAAAATTATTTTAAAATTATTTTATAAGTCATTTTCACTAAATATATTAAATATTGTGTGTAAATACCTATTTATCCTTATCTAAAACATATTTATAAATAAATATATATATATATATTATTTGTTTCAATAAAAACATATTTATGTATTTATGTATTATATTTAATGGAAATTTTTTTTTTTAAATATGTCCTTTATCAAGGCTAGTAAAAAAGTATTGATAAGGGGGGGTCTTTATCATCACTTTTAAAAAAGAACTGATGAAGACCCCCTATTTGCCCTTTTCTATAAGTTATGATAAAGACCCCCCCTCTATCAGTGATTTTTTTACTATCACTGATAAAGGATATCCCTTTATCAGAGCTTATTTAATAGTGCTAATAAAGGGGGGCCTTTAGCAGCGGTTTTTTACAAGCGCTAGTAAACATCCCCCTTTAACAACGCTTATTTAGCATTGTTAAATATCCCATTTAACTGAACTAAAAAAACTGTGGTTAAATCCCCCCCATTAACAACTCTTTTCCTAGAACTGAAAAATGGGGTATTTAACAGTACTTTTAGATAATGTTATTAAATACCTACCTTAGGATAAACCTAGTTTTTTAGTAGTGTAACCACCCTCTTGTTGCATGACTCGAGGAAATCATGGAGACATAACTCAAAAACGTATAGATCCACACCATAGATAAGATTTAATAGAAAATATGATCAATGATAACAGAATGGGATTGGTACATAGCCTTAATATAATGAATAAAACCTCTATTTCTTCTACTAAATCAAGGTCTGGTGATAGGAAATATCACAAAATACTACATGATACTCTGCCTACCTCCCCAACTAAGGTTAGTTTAGGGTCAAGTTATCATATAACATAGGATTTGTTCAGATATATGAAATTTAAATTTGACGGTATAGAGGGAAAACACGCTTTACTTTTCAATTGGTATCCCCATTTTGTGGTAACTATTTAATTTATGTACTATATTTAATTAAGTTCTTAATTTTTTACATTTATATAGGTATCTTGGTCCAGTTATATGTGTCACCATTCAAAAAATTTAAATTCCCATACTCTTTATCAATTTAAATTAGTACATCAGGTAACTGCGACATGACCTTTACATTAAGTATCATGATTTTAACAGGTCATACATAATGATTCGATTTGATGAATCACCATTCCCAATTTATAAAACTACATGGTTTATAAAATACAATTGGAATTCATGTAGTCAAATCAACTAACGTTTCCATACATATAACCAATGGTTCATGACTCAAACGTTTTATAATTGGTTAATTATAGAGCCATCATCAATCTATGTATGAAAAAACCATTTATATTAATTAATAAACTTTAATTAATGAAAATAATTTATCCCAAAAAGAAATGTTAATATATAACAATCTAGGTAGTAAGTATATGCATCAGAAAATGCCTGAGGTAATATAAAAATGGAATGGAACATGTGTATACTTAAGTAACTAATATGATGTTTGATATGATACCTTCTTGTCATACCCATCCAAGGAAAAAGAACTCAATAATAAAAAATCATCAATACTAACATCAAAAAACATGTGTGTCACCCAATGGTGAAATCAATTCAACCGTAACAATCAAAATGTAAATAGAAATAACCCATCCCAATTAATTTGGGTTTCCCCTATATATGAGTTATATACTCCCAGGAACAATATCATTAGAAAATTTTGAGACATCCTAATATCCTATCTAATATCTAAACAGTGTGAAAAAAAAGGAAAAAGTCGTATGATACCTCTTTGTATCATCCATCCACGAAAGGCACTAAGTGATGTTCCAAGATGGTTGGTCACATGGCCTCAAGAGGAAATCCATGTACACCAGAGGCTACTGACTAGTAGTGAGAGCCTAGGGTGTGTCCATGGG
Organism: Viscum album; assembly: GCA_963277665.1. NCBI lineage: Eukaryota > Viridiplantae > Streptophyta > Magnoliopsida > Santalales > Viscaceae > Viscum > Viscum album. The sequence continues at coordinate 1,332,803,929 of OY728156.1, forward strand.
GATACTATTAACAATTGATTATAGTGTATCATATTATTAAATAATAAGCGGTTATTACTGGAAACAGTAATAAATAATCTATTTCAGAATAATAAATCATTCAGATAAATAAATAGGTGGAACCTAAATCAAAAATAGATATAAAAATGATTATTATAATGTTATGTTTCTATAAAAAAATTAGGTACATAGAATATAGGGGAAATATAAATATACACATTCCAAACAAAAATGAAAAAACAAAAGCATCATATACCAGAATCATAAGAATAATCTTAGTCTTTGACTCTTATACTCCTTATTAGCACTAAAAATAAAACATTGAAAGAATGACACTTCCCTGTTTCTATACGTACATGGATGAGGTCTTTTCAACTACCGTAGGCATCCTTGAGAGGGTATGAGATATACTCAGTATTCCACCACTAATTATGTCGAGACCAATCCATCTTGTGAATATGATATGACAAGTGTGCAGTAGCATAACAAATTCAAGGCGATAAATAAATACATCGGGCCATTTTCCTCATGGGACACCTGAACTACATTAATTTGTTCATCATAATCTATATATTTTTAAATCAAGGTCAAATTGTGCAGATGTGATATTAGTGATTTAAGGGGTCCTCATAAATCATGAATCAAGGATGGACCGAACCCAATCATGTGATTTTTCTTGGCGATTTTGTCCCTAAGATATCAGTTATGCATTCTTTATTTTATAATAAAGTCATCCCTTGAATTTAATACATAGAAACATATTCCCATCCAAGAAGTTTCAGAAGAGGAATCCAAATTATCACTCCATGAGCACTATAAATACAAAATATGGTAAGAATTCATCCAAGTAGGTCTGTAAGAGGAATCCTAGGTATCACCCTCACCATGGTGTAAGAATAGCCCTATGATCCCATCATTCGTATCTAATATATGGGACCAAGTATTGCTCATGTAATGAATTAACCATCATCCCACCGATCCTATTCAAGGTGACTCCCCAAGATAACTAGTATCACTCATGGGTAGGTAACACTACCACAAAATAGGGCAAGGGAAGCGTAGCCTTTTATCAGTGCTATGTAGAAAGCACTAATAAAGGGGTGGGCCTTTATCAACACTAGATAAAAGTTATGATAAATGTAACCTTTATCAACGCTGAAAAAGCACTGATAAAGGTGTACCCTTTATCAAGGTTTTTATTAGCGCTGAAAAAAGTTTTTAATAAAAAAATATTATTAATTTATATAAAATTATTATATTTATGTTCAAAAAAATATTTTTATACATTAAATAAAAAACAAATTTTTAATTGAAAAAATTATTTCTAAGATTATAATTAACTATATATATATAATTAAATAATTATAAGATTATAATAAATTACATAAAATAATAAAGATATTTATTATATTTATTATTTTCATTAGAGATTTATTAGATTTATATTTAATAGATTTATTTGATTAACTTATTAGATTTATTGGATTTAGTAGATTAATTCATTATATTTTTTATATTTTTTATATTTTTTATATTTAATATATTTATTTTATATATTTTATTTCTAAATATGTTCTACTTTTTAATATATATATATATATATATATATAATTAAAATTGTTGAATATATATGTGTTTTCCAATGAATTTGGTGAATGAAAATATTGATCATGTGTATATATATGTTATGTGTATCATACATGAATGTTCATTTATACATTACATCATGTTGTCCATTGATGTGGTATATTGATTAATTCATAATATTACTCATATGTACTATATATGTTCTAAAAAATGTACATCAAAAAATACATTAAATATATTTAAATAATAAAAATATATTATTATATTTTTAATGATATATATAAATACATTTCTACTATAATTGAAATTATAATTATAACTATATATATAATTATAAAATTATACATATAATATTATAATTTTATTAATATATATATATTAACAATTATATTCAAATATTTATAAATATATACTCTTCATAGTTATAATTATAACTATATATATATATCTGTGTAAATAATTATAAAATTATAATAAATATATTTATTAAAATACTTATAAAGTTATAAATATATAATTAAATAGATGTATTTATAAATATATACAAATATTTATAAATAAATACAAATAATTTTATATTTATTTAAATAATTATTTAATTGGTTGTAAATTGTTCTGATAACGAGTCCTTTATAAGTGCTAAAAATCTTTGATAACAGACATATTTATCAGTGCTATAATTTTAGCACTGAAAAATAGATCTTTTATCATCGCTTTTTTAGGGCTGATAACGATGGATTTTATCAGTGGTAAAAAAGCACTGATAAAAGACCTATTTATTAGTGCTAAAATTATAGTGCTGATAAATATGTATTTTGTCTGCACATTTTATTTTAGCACTGATAAAACATACCTTTATTAGTGCTTTTAACTTGCACTGATAAAGGTTCCAGTGGGTTTTATAAAAGAACCCAAGCAGGCTCCTCCTCCCTCATACCCTTTCAAGCCTTTGCGGAAGCTGACCCTTGTGCCGCTGATCCCTCCTCTGTCGCGACCCCTCCTCCGCTGCATCCCCTCCTCATCCTCCCTAGATGTCGACTCATCCTCCTCTGCCACCATTGCCTCCTCCTCCTCCTCCTCCTCCTCCTCCTCCTCCTCCTCCTCAACCTCGTTATCCTCCTCCTCCTTGTATGACCCCCTTGTCCACCTGACCTGCTCTGGCACACCCTCATCATCCGACGATCATCCCGACAGCCTCCTCTACAACGCACAGATTCCCTCTAGTGAGTCTCTATTTTGGTTTCCCTGGTTTCCCTAGGGTGCGTAGGGTTTGGGGGAGTTTTTCATATAATTGTTGGTATATCATTGATATTTGGGAAAGTTTTTCATATTATTGTTGGTATATCATTGAGTTTTGAGGGAGTTTTTCATCTAATTATTCTAATATATATTGAGTATGCTTGTTCACTCTTTGATTATTATCGTTTATTATAATTTATTATTTAACTTATGTGGAGATGCTTATTAGATATATTCCATTCCCTTTCTTTTTTATTACCTCTGTTTTTTTTTAATTTTCAAAATACTGCACTTAAATTTCATATCTTTTTTATCATACAAAAAGGGTGAGAGATATTCAAATTTTTGGGAGAGTTTATTGGATTTGTTAATTATCAAATGGGTTGAATGGTTCCTTTACACTCTGTCTATGTTTTGATAAATTCATATCCCCTCTTAATTTTATTATTTTTATTTTGATAATTACTTATTCCTCTCTTAGTTTATAGTTTATTATTCTTTATTATATATGATGGATATTCTTATTAGATAAATTTGTATCCACTCTAAATTAATATGGTAGTTCTATCACTTATGCTTCCACATTCTATTTCTTCCTACATAGACCTATTCTAACTATTTATACCCTCATACATGCTACTTTTGGATAGATCATACCTTTATGCTCTGTCGACAGCCTCTATGATGGATAGCTTCTCTAGTAGTGTCTATCTTTTAGAGTTGGAATAAATTTTAGCTTTATCTTATTTTCTTAAATTCAAGAGTCTTGATTAATATAATAGAAACAACCTTTAAATAAAAACATGTAGGACTCATCTCTCTGCTTTTTAAAATTACCTTAGTAATATCTAAATATATTATTTACTACTCAAGGCATTCATTTTTTATTTCCATATAAATTTAATTAGAAGTAATCAACATTTATTCCATGGAAAAGGGTATATCTTAAATCCTATTTTAATATTCACAATTCATCACACATAATAATGAATTTCATAGTAATTCATATAATTGTGTCGACAAGATTGGGCTCTCCAACCTGCTTCCAAATTGTCCTTCTCAATTATATATTTACATCAATCTTACTGATAGTTCATATTCATTGAAAAAAATACCACAAAAGGAATTTGGTCTCAACGACCACCAATTGCAATTATCACGTATAAAAAATAAATAGAAGAACAAAATACATAAGGGATCTATTCCATCTCCAAACCTCGTTAAGGTTATACCAGCACCGATCAATCTGCCTAGCTCGATTCTCACACTAGTCAAAAATTAAGCAATAGTCAAGTGTTATGATAGTGGTTATATACCAATTGAAAATGGATATAGTTTATATCCACTATCATGACACCCATGGGTGTTATCCTGATTTCCATATCCTACCGGAAATAGCCATAGTCGGATGATCTAATACCATAGACAATGCTTGTGGATGTAGTCCCTATTATGGGGAACTAATAGCCATAGTTTGTAACCTTTTCCATAGGGCATAAACTTACATGGGTGGACCATAGACATTGGTATCTCTATCTATGGTTTATGAATGTGGTCATATAATTCAAAATATTAAACAAAAGGATGATATTTGATCTCAGGACCACTTATATAATTTATCTAAGTCTTTAACAATAAGCTATAATGAACTATATTTATAAATATAAACATATCTATATATCTAAATATATAAATATTTGTGTGTGTGTGTGTGTATAATTTTTTATAACTATTATAATCATAATTTTAGAAAATAAAAATGGTCATGGATTCTGGAACCTTTGGCCATGTTCTATATCAACTATGGTCATAGGTATTATAGGAATGTCCTACCACCACTATATATATGGATCACGGCCTTAGGAATTTCAGATTCCCCTACCATGAAAAATATTCCTTTTTTTCATAGTCCATATCAACTCACACACTGGTTATACCTCCATAAAAAGGTATGTGACATGGTTATGCAAACCTAACCAAAAAGAAGATCACAGGTTGTTCCTTGTCCTTGGAAAAATGTATATTTCTGGGTTATGCCTCTAGTTGTTTAAAAGAAAAGGGGTTTTTATTAATTCCTTATTATGGTTAAAGATAGATATTAAAGAGTTACACCTTCCTTCAAAAGTGAGTTCTATCTAGTGAAAATCCATGTGACATCCTTGTATTTTGAAGAATAACCTAGGGTTGGTTTCTAAGGTAAAAGAGGGAAGTTGAACTAATTTTTAAAATGGAACTATATGACATGATATTATGAATATTCTAAATTGTGGAGGTTGAGCTTGTGGAATGGATGGGGAACTATGGTGTGGAAGATAATTTTTATGGTTCTAGTTGTTTTGTAATAGTTTTGTCATGGAGTGTTGGTTGTTGTGTGAAGTCTTATAATGTGGAGTTTACATAGTTCTTCCAATTTTGTATAATTTCACTATGGAGGGTGTGAGGTCTTAGAGGTTATGTTGTAGTGATGACCAATTCATCATAGTCCTTTTCCATAGATTATAGGATCTCATTTTGACCATGCGCGTGGATACTAGATGTGTTTTTACTAGGAACCATTTTGGCGTGGACATCTCATTTGTGTCTTAATTCTTTCTCATTTGGGACCCATTTTTGGCATGGCCTTAAACCAACCTCATTATAATGAAAAAATATACAATGAATATTTAAACACCCTACCACATCATCATTTCCATCAATATCTCTACATCATTCAACCCCCAATCTTATTATTTACACATTCCACATCACTTGTAACTATATGATGAATGAAACCAAACCTATTAAGATTCAATGAGGTTTGTAAGATATTTACTATTAGTTTATGATGTATACTTCACACACTGGGTTCAAAAAACATTACTACTATAAAAATTAGGAAATCATTATCAGTTACTACTCTAATGTCCAATCTATAAATGATTTATCAGATATGATACTATCAGGACCCACCCCCATAATAACTTTAGTGCAGTTGGGAATATATTAGTCTCTGACCCCCCCCCCCCTACAATCCTATATTTAAATAGACATGGTTAATTTAAAATTGTAAAATGTAATGATATGGCCCATGCTGGTATCATAACCAACAACAAAACGAACTTTCCACTAACCTAAGAGTCGTTCATGATCCCTACAAGATAGTAATGATCCCCTAGAAAAAAGATACAATTAATGTGGAATATTTTACCCCCAAATTAGAGTAAATTAAAAATGATCTTTCTTATGAAAACAAGACATGTCCCATTCATAAGTTGAACATCTAGAAAAATTGTAGATATGTAAAAAACAAATAAACAGGAAGTAGATATCATAGATAGAAAATAAAATCCCTCTATTGAAAAGTGGAATTAAATAAGGGACGCTTTGTAAAATCTGAAATTGTTTTTGTTTGGTTTGTATGGTGTTGTGATTGTGAACACAATTGTGCGTTTTTATGGTATTGTGATTGTTGGAATGACTGGTATGCCATTTTTTCATGTTGTAGTTCCTCCACCATTGAATATCAATCCAAACCTTTCCCATTTCAATGGCACCACTACATTGCTACAAGTGTAATTCCACCGAATCTTAGAAAAACACTTCACTAGAGGACTCTATGAGATACTTTATGGACACCCTAGTCAATTAACCATAACAAAACATGTAAATAATCCTTCCACCTACAATCACTCTATGGAAAATCATACCATCTATTAGTTTAGTTTCATAGTTCTTGACTCGTGACATTATGTTTCTGGAGATACACTAAAAACTGAATTACAACAATGAATATAGATCACATGTGGGATACTAAAACATTCTTTTGTAAGGGATTCTTATAGCTAGTTCCATTGATCAGGTGGTTTCAAAGATACGTGTGATCTACTTTATTCAGGAGTAATTCATGGAGAGGTAATAGTATTGTTTACTATATCTAGTTCCATTGATTATAGTTGGATGATAACCCTATTTAAACATCTTTTGTGTAATTATTTTGTTAAATATTAATATTACTTAATCAAATATGATAAATATTAATAAATAATGGATGAATGCCAATCGGTTGAAAAAAGAGTATAAAGATGGCATGAAAGAGGTTATCATGTTTAAAAAAGATCACGAATATGAACCTTCTCAAATTCTTTTTCTATGCTTATGTTGTTGTTATTCAAGACAAATTAGTCCAGAGGAGTTGGAAGAACACATGATTTGTCACGGAATAGATCGAAGTTATACATGTTGGAATAAACACAGGGAAAAACGAATGTATGTAGTGGTTGGGATAGAACTGCATTTTATAGACCATATGATAGGATTAAAATCATGAAAAATGAAGACGATTGTATGGAGGATGTGATTAAAGATGTGAATGATGATGAAGATCTTATTGAGGAAATAACAAGGATAGTTGAATATGAACTTCATGGTTTCCCAAATTTGTTTGAGAAGTTAAAGAGTTGTGCAGAGATTCCATTGTATGGTGGTTGAACTAAATATATAGAATTGTCAATCGTATTGAAGCTGTATAATTTGAAATCAGGAAACGGGTGGAGTGACGCCAGTTTTATGGAACTACTTGCTCTCCTGAATGACATTATTTCAGAAGATAATGATCTCACAAGATGAAAATAAGATGACAAATGAATGTTACACTCGATGGGTATGATCTCTGAAAGAATACACGCCTTCCGAAAATACTGTATATTGTTTATCAAGGACCCCAAATTACATAAAGAATTCCCAAAGTGTGGTGCTTCTCGATACAAGAAAGACGAATCATGTCCTATGAAAGTTGCATCATACATTCCAATCATTCCAAGGTTTAGGAACTTATATGGAAGTCAGGAGACTACATGAAAATTAACATGGCATGTAGATACAATAATTAAAGATGGGAAACTACATCACTCAAAAAACTCTCCTTAGTAGAATAGAATTGATAATGAGTATTTTGAATTTGTAAATGATATGAGAAACCTTCGTCTTGTGTTATCTATAGATGGAGTGAATCCTTTTGGTCGTAAAAGCAGCACATACAGTACATGGCTGGTTATGTTGGTAAATTATAACTTACCACCATGGTTATGCATGAAACTAAAATACATCATGATATATATTCTTATATCAGGACCAAAATAATCAAGTAATGATATTTATGTTTATTTGGCTCTATTGATCAAGGATTTGAAATTATTGTGCGATTGAGGTGTTATATTGTATAATGCATACAAAAATGAAGATTTCACTTTTAGATCCATGTTGAATGGGACAATAAATGACTTTACTGATTATGGAAATTTTTTAGGATATAGAATTAAAGGAACTCAAGGTTTTCCCATTTGTGAAGGAGGTACACAGTCAATTAGGTTGAAACATTCATTGAAAACTGTGTTTCTAGGAAATCGTAGATTTCTATCCTGACGACATAAGTACCGATCTTGGATGACATCATTCGATGGAAGTTCAGAAGAACATACAACACCACCTCTACTAACAGGTGATCAATTGTTCGAGAAAGTAATATATGTGGACACTATTTTTGGTAAATCGTTTTTGAAAAACCTTACAAAAATCAGTTGGAAAAATAGATCAGTTTTTTTTTTGAATTACCATAATAGAGTTTTTTGTATGTCAGAAATTTTCTTGATGTTATGGATGTTGAAAAAAATGTATGTCATAGTGTCATCGGCACATTACTGAATGCACCCAGTAAAACAAAAGATGGAATGAAGGATAGGTTGGACATGGTTGAGATCGGAATACGACAAGAGTTGGCACCATTGAAGGGTGAAAAATAAACATTTCTTCCTCCTTCTACTTACACTCTTTCCAAGAAGGAGAGATATCAGTTTTTCAACTTCTTGAATGACGTAAAGGTTCCAGAGGGGTATTCATCAAATATCAACAACATCGTGTCAATGAACAATTTAAATTTAAAGAGTGTGAAATCACATGACTAACATGTTTTGATGTAAGATCTAATTATTATAGATTTACATTGCATTTTTTCCAAGAATATCCGCCATATATTAACGATTCTCTGTTTCTTTTTCAAACCTATATGCAGGAAATTTATAGACCCGACAAAATTGCCAACTATGGAAAGAGAAATTGTGTTCATATTATGTGAATTGGAAATGTTCTTCCTGCTAACATTCTTTGATCCGGTGGTTCATTTGATGGTTCAATTGGTGAGATAGATTTAACTATGTGGTCTTGTACATTACAGATGGATGTATCCCATCAAATGGTATATTAAGATTTTGAAAGGATATGTCAAAAATCGATGTCTGCCAAAGTGTTGTATTATAGAGTGATCTATTATTGGGGATGCTATTGAATTCTGTACCGAATACCTATCTGATGTGGAAAGTATTGACCTACGGAAATCTCATCAGACTAGGTGGCTTGAGGGTGATGGTATTTCTAGAAGAGTGGTTGTCACAATCAATATTAAAGATCTGGAGTAGACCTACCTTTACGTTTTTCATAATAGTTTTAACATTCACCCATATGTTCAAACCCTAAAATAAATTCTTAGGCACACTAATCCATATTGGGCTAAAAATGGATATCATATGTACATAATATAATGTTTATAGAATGGTATCGAGACTATATTTTTAAGAAGTCAGATGAAAATCTAGACTCAATTTCAGAACGACTTTGATGGCTAGCCGGAGGACCAAGTGTGTATGTATTGTCTTACAATGATTATATAGTTAATGGTTATACATTCTATACTAATAAACATGATAAAGATAGTACCATGCACAATAGTTGGGTTACACTTGTGGTTGAAGCGATGCATGTTTCCAGTGCTAAGGAAAAAATCCAATTTATGAGAATATGTCATACTTTGGCATCATCAAACAAATATGAGAGTTAGATTATACAAAATTTCATGTTCTGAATTTTCAATGCAAGTGGATTGATAGTAGGAGTGGTGTTAAAATATTTGAATAGGGATTCATGAAAGTTGATTTCGGTAAGGAAGGGGAGAAAGATGAACCATTTATAATTGAATCACAGATAGTGCAAGTATTTTATGTTCCAGATCCAACAAACTGAAACTGGTCAATTGTTCTGTTATCGACCAAAATAACTAAAGGTTCATATGAAAATTCAATAGAGGATGAACTTTTCATTGGGAATTATCAATCATATCAAAGAGGTCCCAATGTAGATGGTGTTTTTAATGTTAGAGGATACTACAATTAAGGGATTTATATAGTCGATAGAGGGTTCAAATCTCTTCAGCCTTTAAAAAGAGAGAGTTCAATAATCAAGTTATTTTTTATTGTAATATACATTTTGTTACCTTATTTTATTATCTGTTCACTACAGCTTTTATGTCATATAAATTAAATTCTAAACCACTTCTATAGATAATGACTTTTGCACCTGCTGATGCTCCCAATCTCGAGGCACAACAGGTCTCTCAATATACTACTACTGGTCCCAATGCAGAGGAAAAACAAATTTCACAACCTATTGTTGTTGGTCCCAGTGTTGAGGTACAACAGGTTTCTTAACCTATTATTGATGGTCCTAGTGTCGATGCTAGCGCTCCAGAGGAACATAATGATGATGCTGAAACTGAGTAAATGGCAGGCAATGAAACCCTAGCGGCACAAAAAAAACAATAGCATCTTAGTTTGATAGTGTTATCCAAAATCCTTAAGGCAAAAGTAAAAGGCATCAAATTTGTGGTGGGATGGAATAAGCAAAGCCATCATGTTAGCCCCGACAAATTCATCTTTAGTAGCTACATTGGAATCATCCCTCAGTAACACATGCCGATTTATGTACAGTCATGGAACCATGTTGTCATCGAGATTAAGACACTAATTTGGGAAGAGATTACGGTAAAATTATGATATCATTTCTTTAATTTATTAAAATAAAATAAAATACTAAAACATTGAATTACTCTACATCATCCATTACATAGTGCATTTATAATAGATGAATCATACATGGAATATGTATTAAGAGTTTTAGGAAGTATTCATAGATAATTCCATGCAATTTTAACAAAATATTATCTTAAATATGATGAAGGGAAAATCAAGCTGCACCCACCTCCTCTTTATGCACACTTGAGATCCCAAGGAGCGTGGGATGTGTTTTGCAGCCATTGTGTGAAGCGGAATTTTCTGGTATATTGTGTCTGGTAATATGTTGTTTGATGTTGCTTGTATTCATCACTTTGATTGATATATTTTTATTTATTAAACAACAGTTGAGTGCTGAAAATAAGGAACGAGCAGAAAAATAGCGTACTTCTACCTTAAAGTAAGGATGGGGTGCGCTTCACTTGAGAAATAATTGGTACATATTTTAAATATATTGTAATATTTTAAGGTGACATAAAACAGCACCATAACCATGTTCCTCTTTTTAAATGATAATTGATAAATCGAAATCAAAATCTACTTCCATTATAGTCCATGTTCTATGGAAGGGGACTCATGTAAATAAAGAGGGGATACTGATAGATGAAAACACACACAAAAGTGTAGGAAACATGTGTAAGTATGACATAATATAAATTTGTTTCACTTTAAATAGCTATTAAATAAAAATTATTACTTATTTTTTAATATTTTATATTTGACATAGTCACAGGAATCAAGAACACATACACCAGATTCAGACATACTTTCAGTGACCTTGAAGCATCCAGAACAATACGTCCGCGTTAGAGGTGTGGTTTTTGGGGTGAACCCTGAACATATTTTCAAAAAGAAAAAATAGCGTAGGATCAAACTAAGGAAATGAAAAAGATAAGAGAAAAATTATCTATGTTTCATGAATAATTACAATAGCAGAGCAAGATCATACCATGTTTGATGGGGGGCAAAGAAAAGATACCACTCAAGAACAACCCATGCGTGAAGATCCCGCCCCACCCCTACCAGTTTTGAGGCGAGCTATTCCCCTAAAAAACATAACTTATCTGAGGTAATAAATGTTCTAATAATTTTTTCTGTGAAATTTGAATCACATAGACACTGATACCTTTCCTGTGTTGATATTCTACAGGGTGAAAAAGACTTTGATTTATATCTATCAACTACCACCTATCGCCTTCTAGCAAGGTCTATAGTGTTCAATATGCAGAATAACATGATACACAACAGACCACTTCCAAAATATCATGTCATAGTGTCGATTAATGAAGATAATGAGTCGAGCAACGAGCTACCAATTCCAAATGATGATGATGAAATTCATACAGATGAATAAGTTATTGGAACATTCATCGCATGGCCTTCAATTCTTGTAAAAAAACATGTCAACAATGAGTTATTAATTTCCAGTTTATTTTTCAAGCTGAACCTTTTACATTTAATGAAAAATAATGTCTAAACTGATGAATTTTATTATAGAATGAAAAATATAAGGGGGTGAAACAAAATATCAGATCATAACTATCTCAAGGATCAACCAACTGATCAAAATGATCTACTGAGAGAACCTTCACCCCGCTCATTCTATTTCCACATTTAATATCATTTCAAGATCATGTGGATACAAAGTTGATAGAAGACAATACTCACACAGTTTATTTTGAAAAATATATGTACAGAGGGGGAAAATCATAGTACATTAATGATTAAAATTTAAATGAAATCCTTAAGTATGAATGATTAATCGCCTTAGTTGTAAATGTATACATGAGTTATATTTTCATGATTTCATTTTACAAAAGATACTATACTATGATAATTATGAATAAATACATTTCATATTTTTCATAGGCATATATATGAAAAACAATTAAATGGATTTCCCCATGAATAGAAATTTGGACTCGTTAGTCTTCACATCACCTCTTCAAAAGAAGAAATAAATTCTGATAAAGAGGGTGTAAAAATTTTATCCTTACTCAAATCATTTATAAACAAAATTATGGATGACAGACAGTTTTTAATACCAACTATGTAGGGTTAAAACTCTAAAATGTAATCATATCAACTATATTTTCAGTTCTTTCATTACTTATTCCTTTTTGTGTTTTTAGGCAGCATTCGATGCTCACTGCGGTCAATTTGGATACTCTAAAGATTTATTTTCAGGATTAAATGCAGGGATATCAAAAAAACTGACCACGCATGATGGAATTTGTCAATTTTTAATACACTAGATCCATCATTTAGAACTAAACATCCATTTATATCATTTATATTATCTTTTAATGAGGATTATGTTATGATAGGGCAGTGAATCAATATCCTCTAATTTATAGAATGAATCCAGGGCCTAAGGACAAGAATGCCCATGAGATCTACAACAGGACAAGTATCATGGTATATATAATAAGATTACACTTTCCAAACACATATCAAAACAAATTAATTATTTTTCTCAATGTCTCTACAGTGTCCAAAACAAACAAATTGGAAGGACTGTGGTTATTATGTTTGTAAATTTATGAAAGAGATCGTATTTTATAAACAAACTAGAATACCTAAAGATTTATTTTTGAAAATAATTATTAGTTCATTTAAAATATTTATTAATCCTTTGTGTATTTATATTTTTTCAGTACAACCATGACTGTCAAAAAAACTCATATTCACAAGATTATATAGATGTTTTTAGAAACGAATGGGAATCATACCGATGGAGATTGTACACAAATAGGATGAAGGTGAATTACTAAAACTTGTGTTATCCTTATATGATCATTTATATCACCATTTTTTACACTTATTGAGTATCTATGATCACCCTTTATTATGTTTCATATCCTTAGGTTATTAAGAATCGTTTTAGAAATGATTTGTCTTCCATGTAAAGAATAACTTAATGAGAGGCTCTTATGAACTAGTTCTTTATATTTCCAGGTTTCTAAAAGCACTATACCTAAAAAATTATGGCATGGATCATTTATACTCTATATTTTGGTCATTTATGTTATTTTTTCTACTGATTTAGTGTGTTGGAAGAAAAAAATGTTGTGCATCACTCACTAATTTAATAACAAAACTAAGGATTATTACTCAAAATCCTTTTTTTATATTTTCTAAGAGACACATCAAGAAAAAGTGGTAACCGTACATCACAAAATTCAAAAACTCCACCGCATTATAAAAACGAACATCCCTCCTTCTTCATATCCAAAGAGCCACACCACCACCAGAGTTTTCAAATTCAAAATTCAGAAACAAAAACCGATTTCCAGTCCCTGTGTCAGCTGTCATCAATGCGAGTTGATCAAAGTGGCACCTCGAGTTGGGTAGACACTGAATCAATCAACCACATCGATTCAAGCCGACGTCGTAATCATCATCCAGTCACCTCAAAAACATCACTTCTCAAAACCACCACCATCGTCATCACCATAGCTTCCATCACTGATGTCATCGGAGCTTCCATCACTGTCTTTGCGGTCCTCGTCGCTTGATACCAATGTCCAATTATTTGACATATCCAAAAATGAACTGCTCGCAGCTCCATGGACACCCATCCACTCGCACGAGCACCTCTCAATGCCTCCTTAGAAGAAACCGCACCCAACCGACTTGGGAGGGTGCAAAGAACCTGGAAACAATAGTATAGTACAAGCGTCAAGGTCTTTATTTTAACGAAAAATTATATAATGAAACGTTTATTTGATTTTCATTATTCCTTATAGCGTTTTTTTATTTTAGAACATTTATGTCCATGTGAAATTCCATTGTAGGAAGAGCAGCGACGATGTGTCTGCTCAATCACAAAGGTAACTTTGATGTTTGTATAGTAAAATCATTTTCTATAGAATTAATGCATTGTTTCATATTTATGTTTAATTTATTTTTTTTTATTTAAGGAATATTAATCTACTCATATGTGATATAAATGCATGAAATGTTTAGGTTATTATTGTTGGTATAAGAGTAACTGAACTATTCAAAATTGAGAAAACACATTCAGTTGTTTTGATAATTTAAGGAGATGATCCCTAAGTAATTTAAAATGTGTAGGAATCAAACGCACCTCAATACGACACACGATGCGACTGGAATAAATCAAAGTGTCTTTTTTATTTAAAATTGACATTATTTTTAGCAAAAAGAACAAGTGATATACTGAAAAATAATAAAACACATTCATATTGTTTTGATAATTTAGGAAAATAATTTATAAGTCATTTGTGACATGTATGAATCGACTGCACCTCAATTAAACGCCCAATGTGACTGGTATCACACAAAGTGTCTCTTTTGATTTAAAATTGACATTGATTTTAGAAAAAAAAACACAATTAACATATAGAAAACTGAAAAAAATCATTCATATTGTTTTGATACATTTATACAACAATACATGAGTCATTTATGATGTGTACAAATCAATTGCACCTTAATCCGACGCACAGTGTGACCGATATGGCTAAAAGTGTCTTTTATCAGATTAAATTGACATTTTAGTTCATAATGTATCACTCACTGAAAAACAAGAAAAAACCCTCCCAATTGACTTTATAATATAGGATAACAATTCATAAGTTACTTTTTATGTGTATGAAGCAGTATCAAATAAAACCAACACATGATGCAACCAGTATGACTCAAAATGCGTGTTTCCAGTTTGAAATGACATTTTAGTAAAGAAACACAACTGACATACTAAAAACTAAGAAAACTTATTCTGATTGTCTTGATACTTTAGGAAGATGATCCATAAGTAATTGTTGACATGTAATATTTTATTGCATCGCAATTCAGCTCACAATAAGACTTGTATGACTCAAGGTGTCTCTTTTTATTTAAAATTATCATTAATTTAAGAAAAAAACACAACTAACATACTGAAAACTGAAATAATGCATTCGGATTGTTTTTATACTTTAGGAAAACAATAAATGTGTCATTTTTAACATGTATGAATCAACCGCACCTCAATTTGATGCACTATGTGACCAGTATGTCTAAAAGTGTCTGTTATCCGTTTAAAATTGACATTTTAGCTAAAAATGTTTCACTCATTGAAAACGAAGCAAACCCTCTCCAATTGTATTCATAAATTAGGATAATAATTAATATGTTGTTTTTGACATGTATGAAGTAGTCTCATATCAAACCAATGCACTATATGACCGGTATGACTCAAAATGTGTGTTTCCAATTTGAAATGGAATTTTAGTATAAAAACACAATGTACATACTAAAAACTGATAAAACACATTAGGACTTTTTTGATACTTTATAAAAAAAGATCCATAAGTCATTTTTTACCTGTATGAATCGACCTCACTTCAATTCAATGCACAATGCGACTGGTATGACGCAAAGTGTATCTTTTTATTTAGAATTGACATTAATTTTAGAAAAAAACACAAGTAACATACTAAAAATAGATCAAACACATTCTTATTGTTTTTATACTTTAGTAAAATGATTCATGAGTCATTTGTGACATATACGAATCAATCTCACCTCAATTCGAGGCATGGTGTGACCGGTATATCTATAAGTTGTTATTATCTGTTTAAAATTGACATTTTATCTCAAAACGTGTCACTCACTAAAAACCAAGAAAACCACTCCAATTGTCTTCATAATTTAGGATAACGATCCATAAGTTCTTTTTGATTTGTATAAAGTAGTCTCATATCAAACCAACACATTATGTGACCAGTATGACTCAAAATGCACGTATCCAGTTTGAAATGACATTTTAGTAAAAAAATACAACTGACATACAGAAACTGAGAAAACACGTTCATATTGTTTTGATAATTTAGGAAAATTATCCATAAGTCATTTGTAACATGTAGAAATTGACCAAACCACAATTCAATGCATAATGCGACTAGTATGACTCAAAGTGTCTCTTTTTATTTAAAATTGACATTAATTTTAGAAAAATACAGAAGTGACATACTGAAAACTAAGAAAACCCATTTGGATTGTTTTGATACCTTAGGACAATTATTCATGATTCGTTTTGATGTGTAATAATCAATTACACCTCAATATGATGCACATTTTGACCGATATAAATCCAAATGTGTCATTTAAATTTGATATTAATTTTAGTAAAAGAGCAAGTGACATGACCATATGGAGAAAACCCATTTAGATTGTTTTAATATTTTAAAAAAATGATATATGACTCATTTTTGATGTGTAGGAATCAACCCCACCTCAATAAAACGCACAGTGTGACTGGTATAACTCTAAATGTGTCTTTTTTATTAAAAATTGGCATTTTTTTTGAATAAGACGTGAGACCCCTTAAATTAAGAATGATGGAAAAGTATAAAAGTGGAAAAGTAAAAAACTACGGAGGAAACAAACTGACTAACAACAAAACAAATCCAAATTCATCTTAGTAAACTCGAGATAGAGTGCTCATACTGTGACAAGAGGATCTTTTACCCCATCCATGAGGGTGGAGGACCCTTCACCAAGTTTTTACAAGAACCTAGGGGTCATCATAATCATCAAAGGGTATAAAGTTTACAATATCACCATCTTCCTTTGTTGTGTTCATATAAAGTGCACCACAATCATCCGCACTGTTTTCAGAAGATGGTAAATGAAATGGATTATGAGTGCGTACCTTCACTTTAACCTTTTCTTTAAAATGATGGTTATGAGTATATGTTCCATTCCATTTATAGTCTAAGCCCTAAAATAGTGCTAAGGGTAGATTAGAGTTTCTATAAAATCCCCCTTCATCATTATCAGATGGGAAGGCTGAAAAAAGTGTTGGAGCCGATTCTTTTCCATGAGGGACAGAGGCGTTGGGAACACTACAAGAAATAGGGGAATCAGAAGTATCAGCAATCACTTTACCTGTATAAAATTTTTAATCGGTATAAGGTGTAATAGAATCCCTCCTATAAGTAGGTGTTGTTTTGGATTGTAGAGCTCCTCCAGATCTGGTATTTGTAAAATAGACTGCATCTAGCTTTGCCTTCCCCTTACAGTTCTTATCATATATCATCTTTTATTCTTGCCATATGTTGAGTTCCACTACTTACATGGTGAAACATTCAATGGCCTTTTGACTATCCTTTGAGTCTTCAGCAACCTAGTCATTATACAGATCTCTGGATCGCGTGTCCTTGAAAGAAACAATGTTCTTATGTTCAATTTATCCCAAATCAATCCAAGAGATTGTGGGTTTGTCTGGACTAGAGTAGACAATAGTGCACAATGTACTATCATTATTTGGATAAACTTTCTAGGACTGTGTACCTTCTAAGTTTTCTTTTTCCAGCCTAATGTAGTCTAAAATGTGTCCACCATTATCACGTAATGAGATAGAAACATTATTAACATAACTCAAAGATTGATTTATGATAATAGGTTGAATTACCCCATAATCTACATTTTCTTCTACCTCATTAAGAAGTGTAGAACTCTTGTCTCTTCTTCTATAGTGATCTAAGTCATGTCCCTTCAGATGAAATTCAGGAAAAATCATTTTTATTCTACAGTTTGACGTAATATGACCAATAATAGTACATTCTTCACAAAATAGAGTCATTTTTTCATATTTCACTCTAAGATTAATATCCTCATATAGATTAGAAAACACAATATTATCAATCCATGGAATACTCAGATCAACCTCTACTAGAATATGAGAAAAATGGCAAAAATACACCATTTCTGTGGAACTGTCCATCTTTATGGGGAATCCTAATGTAGATGAGATATCAAATAAATTTTTTGGATTATATAGGATCCAATTTAAGCCATGTATTTTTATCCAAACCTCGGCATAAATATACTTGAAATCAGAGAGGTTGAAATTTAGATTCCAATTGTGTAATCTCAAAGTTCCTGGCCTTAAATTGATCAACCCAGTTCTCCAAGCTTTCCCTTTCAAGTCTATATAAGGTAACAAAATGTGAAAAGACCCACAACCTAAAGAAACACATTTAAAATAGATAAACCCCCAAATGGTTATTAGTTGGTCAACAAGATCTACTAGTTTCCAAAATTTCATTCCATTTCATAAGTTGATTCGAGCCATGATATAGAACTTATAAAGATCTATGATTTCTAAAATAGTTCCATTGGATGGCGAGACATAGGATATTGTTCCTTTTCAGATAAAAATTTGTGTTATAATATTTCTAAAAGCCACAAAAGAACCGACATTAGAACCAATGAAGGCTTTTAGGTTCCCTCTGTATTTCACCTTAGTGTGACTCGAATGGTTTCTTGATGCATGGCCAATCAAAGGGAATCATATGTATATAGATTCAGAAATATAGGGTTTTCCGTTGCAGCGTGTCCATCGGTGAAAACTGGAGTGAGGGAGTCCCGATCCACCATCCTTTAATATTTGATATCATTTTATTAATGTATTCTTTCATATTAATGTTTAATTTATTTCATTATTGTATTACTAACATCGTATTTGTTTTCTTATATAGCTGGAATTTTATTCTTGATTTTAGATGATTTGTTCGGAAACTAATACAATGGATGAAAATTTTTTAGAGGGGATCACAGATGCCAAAGGAATAAACATTATAGGTTTTAACTGTTTGTTGGATAATTGTAATTGTAACCATATAAAAAATTGTTTAAAATGTATATAGTAGTGTGTTTTTCTATATTCATGATGTCAAGTAAATGTATATATCATTGTTTGAGAAACTAATATGTGTGATGTTTCATTATTTTGTGCTTTTTTCATGTACAGGTGTTGTTTTGTGCAGGTGTGCAGGTGTGCAGGTGTTGGGTGTGATGTTAAAAAAACAACACATCCCAGGAAACTAGTCCTTTATTAGTGCTATTTTGAGTGCTTATAAATGCCCATTTTATCAGTTCTAATTAAGTGATGATAAATTGGGCCTTTATTTGTACTCAAAATAGAGCACATAAAGGCGGTCCTTTATCATCATTTTTTAACACTGTTAAAGAGGACCCCATATCTTTACTATAATTAACAACACTTTTCTAGTGTTGTTAAAAGTAGTTTCTTGCACTTTTAAAAGCCTTATTTTTTAGTAGTGTAAGCAATCTACTTGGTGATATAGTCCAAAAAAGTCTATAAATAATCCCATTATCACTCTAGGAATAAGTATAATCTCTAAAAATACTTAATTGTATTGAATGATGATCTAGACCATTGAATCCTTAAATTTGGGGCCTTGTATCACCATCGAAAATTTATAAATCTATTGTTTCGCTATCAATAACTCACACCATTTATAAAGTTTTTACATTCATAACTCTTTTATCAAGTTGTACATTTGATTTAGTTCAAGTAAAGCAATATATGGAATATGGAACAAGGTCTTAACACTTGTTTAATCATATCTTTTAGTTCACTTCCAAATCCATTTCATTTATTACAATGAAAATAAAAAAATATCTCAATTGGTGGTTTAATACATTTCTAAATCATGAGGATTCAATGCCATTAACGAGGGGAAAAACTATGGGGTGGATCATATCATGGTAAAATCCCCAAAGAAAGGACTTAAAGGTCACTAGGATCCCTTTATTGATGAGAATAAACTTTAATTTAATTAATTTAACATTTATGAGTCGTTGCTGGAGAAGTCCATTGTGCGGCACATCGGTGCCTAATAAAATACCACTATACTTAAAGGAAAGAACTAGACAACCTACCTTAAGCCCATAGTACTCTCATCATCTAGTATCAGTCCTTGAATGGAGCTAGAATAGTAGTAATAAAAGGAATATATAAAAACCTAAAAATATAGCATATTAGACCACACCAAACTAGAACAGAAGAAGGAGAGATAAATCGAGAAATTATGGAAGATGATAATATAGAATATCGTTGTAGATCCAATGCCCCCTATGGTGAAGAAAAATATGTCTAGATGATGAGATGGTCTCAATTCCTAGTCAGAGGAGGATGAGGAGCTTCACATGGCTGACTGTTGGAGAAAACATAGGATGAAGAAGGATTTTAGGGCTTTTAAAAGTAAATGGAAAATGTTCATATCTCTAATTTTTTTTAATAGTTACATGGTGTGGATGCATGGTTGGACAACCCGTTAACCAATCATGAACCATATATTACTAAAGGAAACCCCTCACAAATTCTAGGCACATGATTTGACTAACCATGTGAAACTCTGGTGAAATGCCTCTCTCACCTTTCTGATACAAGTCGTATGGACATGTGGGTTGGGTCACATAGTTAAGAAAAATCGTATCATTCTCTAATGTGTACTAAAATACCCTATATTGTTTAACTAAGTTTTGTAACCAGAGGGTAATGGTTCCTACTAACCATTCATCCCAACTATTTTCCTCAAATGTTGAGGATTTGATATCTAAAAAAGTCTTAGACACCCTTGTAACCTCTATGACCTCATTATTCACCCATATTAGGTCCAAGACAATGAATTAAACTAAAGAATAAGGTTTATGTACCTCAAGGAAAAGTCTTTATGTTACATATTAATTCCTATAATCCCAACACACATTCAAACCATGATGATTGATTACATCTTATAAGGGATTTTGTTTATGTATATATATCAAAGTATTACATTAATTACTAGGAATGTTATGAATTTGGTGGGAAAATATTATATAGAAACTCAATGGAATAATAAATTGTTTATATCTAGGGGTACTATGTATAGAGTATGATTTTGAGATAGTGATATTTTTAGTTATATATGTCATTGGAGCACATTATGATACTATGACTTAGTGTATAATTATTTCATTTAATGTTTGTTGAACACATGTTTATGATGTATAATTACAATTCATTTCATAAGTATCATAATTTTAATTTCTCCTTTTTTATTTTTATATCAGTATTTTTATCATGTTATATGAATAATTCATCATTGATGCACTATCATGATTATTGGTTAATCTTTCAAAATTTCTAGATCACCCTTTTTTTTGGTAAAATCCCCAGGCAATTGAGTATAATTTAAGGAGTATATTTTATATAGATTCATTATTATTTCTAAATGATATTTTAATAATTAAAGGTGTGTCATTTCACATATATTATGGTATTACTTCTATATAATCTAAATTAATTATTATGGGAGTCGATTGAATGTTATAAAATTTTTCTTTGTGTATTGAATGCCATAGTATTATGACAACAAATTCCTGAGTGTGGGTCTACGAAAGAATATTTTGTACAAAGAATAGTTTTTTAATATTTTTAATTAGAAAAGAATACTTAAGGATATAACCCTTAATTTAATAAAATTAGTTCATTTATTACTAGTGTACATATATAGGGATAAATTTTAAATTTTCCAATATTTATAGAGTTTTATACAATATAGGATAAACCTAATTTATTTTTTAATTTTTATAAATATTTTTGGAGGATGGATTTTCATGAATTAGAATAACATGTGTATAGATAATGGTTAATCTTAAAATTATTCCAATATTAAGAAAAACATCATGGGTGATAACTTTGAAAATATCATGTAAAAATTTTCCCAAATGAAGAAAAAAATTAACCACCATAACAACATATAATAGTTCTTTTCACCACATCATGGGACTTCAATTATAAAACAATTAATTATGTATTTATCACCTTCATTTAGTGGGTGAATGAATCTACATATTCTTAGGAATAGGATATCCTCGCGGTATAAGATATTTATTATAGTAAAAATATTTAAACAATAGAAAGTCGTGATATAAAATTAGTTAAAAGGATAAACTAATCAATTATAGGATTTGATAAATAATGTTAATAATTATTAATATATAGAATCCATAATCAAATGTTATTTTAATATGTTATTCTTGAGAAGTTTTTCCTTTCATCGTATTAATCATGATTGAGTGATAATTCCTAATATTGATATAAAAGAGATGAAGAATCCATCATGACATCTGAATATGATTTTAGTTATCAGGTAAGGTATGCCTCAATCCATTTCTAAAAAAGATAATGAATAATGAATAATTTTTACTATATATCAATGTCATGTATGCATACAAAACTACCCATACATAATCTTTATAAAAATATAGCTAAATCATCAAATGTGATAGAATGGTTTATATATATTTCATGAATACTTGATGGCGTCATGGGGATTTTCATAAATAGGTAAAATGGGAGCATAATTATCCAAGATCAACTAAAAAATATTAAGAATGGTTTTCTTTTAAAATATCCCTTCTATCTGTTATTTGAAAGAAAAAATAATAAAGAAATTTTCTCAAATTAATAAATATGGGATTCAAGTATTTTAATAGTATACATCAAGCCTAAGAATGATATCAACGATTAAAACAAGGTCACCCATGTGACCATTTTGGGACCTGATGAGATGAAATTATGATTTTTCAAATTGAAACTCCCATGGATTAGTAGATAAATATTAATTATTTTTGACATTATATTAATTATATCCCTAAAAATAACAAGTATGAATGGAATCAATGTCATAAACCACTAAATCATAAAGGGAAATCTCTTTAATATATTACCATGATAGTTGAGTTAGATTGAGACAATGATTTTGGCTGGAGTATTATATTTATCTAATTAATAATGAATAAATTATGTCATTTTGGAGAAGGACATTCATTTATATCATAATAGTTCATGGTGTATATGATATTTATAATTCAAAGTCTAGAGGATTTTGGGTAATAGTAATGAATAGTACATTAGTTTCTTTTTATATATATATTTTTTATGTTATCAAGATTTTAATAAAGTAATTATATTTAAATCTTTTATTTTTTATCTTTGTTAAATTTTATATTATTCTAGGAATAGATTTTATCTTATATTTTACACCCAAAATAATAATTATGGATAAGTTGAAACATTAATCATCTTAAACCAACATATATTAATATTCCAATTTATGGAGAATAATGAAAATCCAATTTTAACATCTTCTTTGGATATGTAAATATTATTATTAATAGAAGAGTTAAGATTACACATCCAAATAATGGAGAAGAATGAGGTGATAATGATTGGGAATGTATCCACTATTCAATGCATAGCTAATATGTTACTAGATGAGCTTCATAGACCTTACATTGACTATAAAGTTTATTTTTCTTTTAAAAAAATCATTGAACTCAACATAAAGGTAGTTTGTAGGCTAGATCTGGTTGAGTTAGAGAATATAACAAATTTATTAAAAGATTATATAGAAAATGGTTTTATTATTTTTAATATATCACAATTGGTTTCACAAATTTTACTAGAATAAAAAAATAAAAACACATGATATTATGTATCATCTAATAGAAATATTCACTAAATAAAATAGACGATGCATAAGTATTAACCACATCATGATTTATGATAGAATTAACCATATCATTGTGAAGGTCAACATAGTGTGGTTTTTTTCATAATAAAACATATTTTATAAGATAATACATAAATATAGTTTATTTTACAAACTAAAACATATTATAATTGGTATAAAATATCATATAATTGTAATAAACTACACCATGATGTATCGATGAGACGAGAGGATGACCAGAACCAATGAAACTAAATAAAAAAAAGAAATTCAATATTATGAAATCAAATAGAGTGAGAGATCATCATGGAATAATTTTGAAGCTAAAATAGACTTATCTGAATTGATTAAGCTTGTGGAAAAGTCAAATAGAATATTTTCATCATGATTAAGTGATACTAGGTTTCATAATAAGTAATGGAATCCCATTACAAATCCTAGTGTATTACCATCTGAAATCTAATAGGATGTGTAGTGGGATAGTCCCACTTCCCTTTCCACTAGAAACATTATGGATATCCATTGGGATTATTTTCTTCACCGTACTATTGTTGGGTATTCATAATGATATCAAGGGTGACCCATGACCATCACATTATGTAGGTATATTTTAGTAATTTTGTGTGTGTATACATTTACCTTTTTATGTGTATGTGGGGTCTTAATAACCCCTTAAGTTTATTCTACATCATCTAGTTATAATAGAGGTTAGCCTACTCCCTATCCCTCACAATACCCACCCTTAATACACTTTTAATCGATGATTTTTTTATAATTTATTTCATTAATTATATATAATGTGTCCACCTTGTTTTCCCTTTATTTTCATATTTATTTTACTTTTATTGTGGGAGGAATTATTAAAGATTTGGGTTTATGAATTAATTAGATCATGGTAATATCACATTAAAGAAAACATATTTTTGTGGTTGGGGTATAAAAGATATCATGGGATGATAAATACATATCAGAGAATGTTATTTTTGAAAATTCACATTTACCGAAGAATTTTTCTTCGTATTTCATGGATTTGCGGTGAAATTGGTTGTGATTTTTTTGATAATTCTTGTATTTTTTAAATAGGATGAATCAATGTATGGCACGATTCATCCATAATCCATTACTCATGGGTTCAGTGATATTATGTTGCATTGTAATTTCTCCAATAATTATAGATATTGTGGAATATCATATAAAAGGGTTTAGTGTTTAATAATTGAAGGGTTTTGATAATATAGATTCCCCATTGAGTGGATAATAGTCATAATGAGCTTATAGTTTCATATGGACATGTTATTAAGGTATATGGACATCAAAAAATAATTATTCTAGTCATTTGGATTTTTATAGATCTTATCTATGTTATTTTATTAAAATGTACTATTATTATAATTAGAATAATTTTATGATATTTTTTAATTATATAAAAATGCTACTGAATTTTTCTGACTTAATTATAACAACAGGATTACATATCCCTCAAAAACTTTTCAATTAGTGAGTCACTAATTTAAAATGATTTTGTGGCCCTCCATATGGATTTCATGGAGTTATGAGATGATGTTTTCTCCAATATTTTTTTAAAGTAATTATTTTAGCCATAAAATTTTATTTTAATGGATAAATATCTTGATATATATTTTCAAAATAAAATATTATTTAATATAGTTGATTTTAGAATGATATTTCAAAAAAATGATAAAATGTTTTCTAGAGAGTTTTTTACATGTTTTTTGGACCAGAAAATGAGTTTAACATTATCATGGAATCAACTTATTGAATAATTTATACAAGTGTTATTTAAATTTTATTTTTATATAAATTAAATGATAGTGGATTTAATAAATGGTTTAATTAAATTATGTTTGTGTGGGTGGTGACTTATTTTGAAATCATGTGGCTTGTATAAGAACTATTAATTAATTATTGTCCTATATTTTTTTCCTAGTTCATGATGATGTTATGTAAGATATTTATGTGAAATTATATGATTGGTGATAGATGGGTTAGGAAAAAATGTGATATCTAATGGCCTTATTTATGGTAATATTTTTATAGGACCTTGCGAGGTATTTTTTGGGATAGTGATCAACTATAGTACTTTGTAACCCGTTATTCCTAGAGTGAACCAATGGGTTTAGTGAGACTAATATTGAGTGATCAAATTTGTGTTATTATTAGTTAATGGGATAATGTTCAGATGGTATGAAATACATTTTACTTAATGGTTTATGGGATAGATCATTCACTGAAATCATTTAGTATGGAAAACATATATTATTGTTAAGTGGTTATCCTATTTTGTTTTGCATATACATTTTATTTCAATTTGAATTAAGTGGTTAAGGTAGGTTTCAAACAAATTTTAGGTGATGTTAAATATGGAATTCATGTTTATGGTAATCCTCAGGAGTGTAATTATATTTTCCTATGATATCATGTGGGTTAATCATTTTTATCAATGATAATTATACTCATAATAATTGTTCTCATCCCTATGGGTGTTTGTATATAAAATGATAAAAGAAGTATATCTTGGAGAGGTGGTAGTTGTTGATTGTAGGAATATTAGATGCATGAGATAGAGTAGAATATGTTTTCTTAATACTCTACATATAGTGATACCATGGAAATATCACCCTATGAGATTATTACGATGGTGTTTGATCCAAGGTATCAGTGTATAGTTATATTATTATGTAATCATATAGAGGTATTTTATCCATATAATGGATTATAGTTTTTTGGATAGAGCCAATGGTTCTCTATGGGTAGTCTAATGGATAGTTGTTTTAGGATTAATAAGGGGAGATAGAGGATGGTGTTAGAGTGGATATATGTTAGTTGATATAGATAGGTCTCATTCTTATTTGCCTGCATTTTTTCATAAGGTTATTTTTCTATTGATATTTTTTGGAACCTCATTCTCTGATATTCTGTTTTCATAATATTTTTATGGTTTTTATAATTGGTTGGTCCCTTTTTGATAACTCATTAATGATATTATTTGTACGAAAATTATTTCCCATGATATTTTAGGTTTTGGTTATTTATATATGATGAGATGGATGATTTATTATGTAATATTGTGATGAGTTTTTCTTATGGATAGTAGTTAATACCTCTTCATGTTAAATTATAATTAGGTGAGAGTAAAAATATGGAATACCTCATTTGAACATGATTGTATATATGTTTTATTTTATATTAAGTAGGGACCTAAAATGGGTTGGGTATCCCTATTGGAGTTTGTTCCTTATAACCAGCTTCTATGTATTGTATGATCACTTATATTCATGTATTTTAATATTAATAAAAATTTATTATCGTATCCGGATTTTTATTTTGTATGAAATTATATGTGATAACATCCAAATGGTAATTATCACATAGAAATTTTGTATCAGTTCCCCAGTATGATGAGAACCTATAAATATAGAAAAAAATATTCTTAAATAAATGTTTTCTATCCAAATTATATCATTTTAAAATAAAAAATTATATAGTCTATTAGGAGTGGAGACTCAGAGGACATTGAGACACATTCTCATGGTGTATGCCTCTAATAATCATCAATGAAGAATATTATGTGAACATGAACCATCCATATAAAATCTATATTTATATGTGTCATTGGATATTATAATATATGGATGTATGTAATGATTCTTATACTATAAGGTTATTGTTAATATATTTCATGAGTTATATAAATTTCTATACTAAAGACAAAAATGTGACGACATATGTTCATGGTGAATTAGGATACATTAGTTTCATCTTGAGTGATTATTTATTAATGAATAATTCAAGAAAATATTATTCCCATCTATTCTGTAAAGGAAGTGGACATCTCAGTTCCTTTGATTGGAATTGAACTACTTGATTATGTCAATGGTCATGGATATTTTATTGAAAATTTCATTTATAGAAATTCCAAGAAAGAGACATAAATCATATAAGATCATGATACTAGTATGCAACATGCTTGATTAGAGATATCAATATAGATGGATTATTTTACATAGTGTACATTCGTAGGAGGTTATATGATATTATAAAATTAAATTCGATCTATATAGTTTCTTTGTTGTGTTTTTTATGATAAACTTGGAATTTAGATAGTGTAGCCTAATGTCATATAGAAAGGGGTGTAAAGGGTCACACACTATGTCTATTCAGAATCTCATTTTAATTCTGTATGAATTTAATATGTTGGATAAATACTATTATATATGTTATTTAATAAATATTTATGTTAGTTTTATCCCAAATATTTAATCACTAGTTTTTCAAGAGAATATATATGTTTGTTGAATATTTGATAAATATTTATTCACTTAGTAATTATTTATTTATTTTTATGAATAGAAAATATTTCTTTATCCAAGAGTATTCACAAGGTAAAAAAATATTCATTTAGATACATGAATACTTAATAACTAATTATTCACTAATTTTGAGAATATAATAATTATATATTTATTAGAGAATATTACAATGATATTTATTTAATTTAATAAATAGACATTATCCATGGCCCAATAAGTGTTGAGAGGGTTTGGAAGACTGATTTTAATAATTCTTGGAGAAATTTCATATAAAATATTTTTTGAATAAATATATAATTATTTATTTAATAAAAATGAAAAAAAATTATCTGTGAGTTTAGTATATTTCATGTAAATAATAATATGATCATATTATTTAGATATGAGATTTTTTGATAAATTAGAAAATAATTAAGGTCCCTTTTTCATATATTATTTTACAAACATGGCAGTATTTAAACTTGGTTATGAAATTATCAAAAATGTTATACCCATATTCATTCATTATGCATAATGTGTTCTAGAGAATAATCTTTCATGACCTAGAGAGTTATTCCCAACAATGCTCCTAATAATACATAGAAAGTCACCTCTTCCACCATATTTAATCTATTTCCCCTTAGAGGATTCGAATGGAATCAACATTTTTCCTCACAAGTGATAGGTTCATCCATGCTAGTACCTAGGTAATTTTTTATTAATGATAAAAAATTTCACAAAGCAAGTGTGGATCTATAAAGACATCGACTATAGTAACCTAGATCGGGAGCCTACTTTATTACATTGGTAAAGATAAAAGGGGTCAAATCTTGAAGGGCCAGTCAATTTTTCTATTTTAGAGAACTAGATATATACATGATACCCATTTTACATGGGGAAAATAAAATATAACATAATAAAATAAAATTCCCAGCATCCTTTGAACTCATTCAAAGGATTCAACTTCATAACCTTGGAAAAATAAAAAAAATAGTTTGAGCTTATATGCTCATTAAGGGTATACGTACAATAGAATATATAATAAATAAATAATAATAATCAATATAGAAAGGTAAATAATTGAAACATATGCCATTTAATTAATAAACTAAGCATAATATGGTAGAAATAAATGATGACCAAATAAATCCATATATATAATCACATGATATTGAAACATATCCATGGATATTCAAAAAAATAAAATAATCGCATGGAAATTAATAATTGATCACATAATTAAAAAATTCATAATGTTAGACATTTTAATCCATTGTAATCTTTTACAATAAAGTGTAAATTTGGGGGTAGAAAACTATCTAATTTGGTCAACTGATTTTTCTCATGAGAACTATCGATGCATCGAGGGGATATCAATAACTGGGGCCCACCTATCACATACTAATTCCAATACACACCTAGTATGAAAGGGTTTAAACATAATAAACATAAATATTAGAACTAAAATATACTATATGAAATATTAATGCGTACCCCAATCAAATAAATATAGTCATAAACCATCCAAATTAATATGGTGAATGGTAATAAAATTATACATCCTCCGTCAAACTAATCATAAACCATAAAATGAAAGAATATGAATGATTTCAATATAATATATCAATATTTGATAATATTTACAATAAATGGTTGATTTCATTGATGAATATTAATACCATAATAATTTCATTAAAATAATTTTTTGTGAAAAATTACCTTCTCACATTGAATATATTTTTTAAAAAATAAAGTTCACAAAATATTTTGAAAATAATTTTATTTAAAAATTACTCATGAAGACATGTAAAATAATCATTAACACATTGAGAGGTCATGATGGTGAAAAATTTTATTCAATCCCTAAATATTAAAATAATGATTCCTTTCACATTTTCTATAAAATCCTACCGGGCCTTATTTTGAAATTGAAATAATGATTGATTTAAAAATATTTTGAAGAAAAAACAAATTGGGTATTTATTTAACAAATAATTTTTATAAGGTTAGAAAATTTTTTGAATTTTGTTTTAGAAAACATGGATTTTGATGAAAAATGATTTTCAACCGAAGAGAGAAATGATTTCATAGTTTAAAAAAAACATTACCAATCATTTTATGTACTAAAGAGAATAAAAATGTGATTATTAATTTAAATGTTTATGAATAACTATAGTAGATGAAAATATATTTATTTTGAGATAGTAATACCAAATAATTATGTAAAAGGGATATGTAATCATAAAAAATCTTGAATAATGATGTGATTGTCAAATAAACCCTTACCACTTTGGTAACTTGAGAATAATAATCCCCATAAAATAAATAACATAAATTGACACTTAAAATACTAGTAATATAAATATATTAATGATATAACATATAAAAATGGTCATTATATACACCACACAACAGAATAACGGATGAATATGTAATATCTTTCACGTAAGTTAAAGTGAGATAATAAATCATTACCTCACGTTCGAATTATTTTGTATGTGTGTGAGCCTCCTGTATAATAAATATATGTTTATTATATATATATTATATAACCATATTCATATATATCATACAATATATTATTTTCTTATAGTATTTTAACACCGGTTTATTAAGAATTATTTGTTAAAATTGTTGTCTCGAGTGATAATTTTTTCATTTTTCATGTATATTTTAGTTAGATAATTTTATTGCATATAATTTGATCATGGTTAAATAAAATAAAAAACTTATACATGATATAAAAATCATATATATTAATTATATATATATTTATATATATATTTATATTTATATTTATATTTATATCAATATATTAAATTTATAGATAGAAAATGGATTGTGTCCTTCATAAAGACTGTAGGCTATATATACGTATTAACAATTTTTACATTTTTTTGATAGATGGAACAAAAGTAAAATAAATATTAATTAAAATTTTAAAAAAATTATTTATTAATATAAATTATTTATATTAATAAAAATATATCCATATTAACATCCATGAAAAAATAAAATCAAAAACATTCCACGTATATATGTGTAGATGGTAGTCCACACGTTCACACAAGTGATGTTATTGTTTTCAAATGGATGAGAATATAAGAAGTTATATGTGATATTATTTTTAAATAAGTATTATTCAATAATAAATATACTATATATTCATTATATTTAGCCTCACTACCTTTCATGTAAAGCGTAAGTGAAAAAGAATCACAACTCTTCGCGAGGTGGTAGTATGTCGTACACATGGTTGACATTACCATATCCCCCATGAAATGGAAAGTAAAAAAGTAATATGTGATATAATAATTCCATATTTATAAAATTTAACAAATAATATATATATATATAATTAATAATTAAATCTATCCTTTAAATTTGGTGGTGGAAAACAAATTACATTGGTTCATGTGGCTGTAGTCTATCGTATAAATGATTGGTGATTTTATTTCCCATTTGATAAATGTGAATATAGATAAGTAAATTCCATTAAAAATGGAATATAATTATATAAGATATAATTTTGTTATTTTATTATCATGTATGAATAATTTTTTAACGAGGTGGAAGAACAAATAAAACAATCACGCATGTTTAAGAAGTTTACATCTTCTTCACAGAGCCTCTTTATATTTTTAACAAAATCTTTTTTAAGATGGATTAATAAAAAAATAAGGCTTATAAGATGAGGGGTGATAATTGGGAAAGATATTTGATTAGTTATTTTCTAAACTAAATTTTTTTTTATGTGTAAAGAGAGGATTATAGGGGGTGCACTTTTATAAGTCGAGGAGTGGACACACATGGAATTTTTTAAAATATAAAGTGATACCCATATTTTTCTTATGATAAAAGCCCCTAATATGATATATTATTGATTTTTAGAGATTATAGGGTATAAATATGTTTATAAAGTGTGTTTTTGATAGGTTTTAGGTCATTTTTAATCCTTATCTTCTTAGTTTAACCCCCGGTAAACCCATTTTTACCTCAATCATTGTAATTAATTTTTACTCTTATGCCAATTAATTATGGTAAAAATTAAGTTTAACTTATTAGATAATATAAATTTTTATTATTCCAAATATGGAATCGATTTTTATAAATTCAAATAACATAATTTTTTGAGTTCATTTCAAAATTAAACCACAGACGCAACGAAGGAGCGGTTTTCCAAAGAGAAAATTCTCTTATAGAATGTTTTAATATCAAAATTCAATATTAAATTTCCACAAATAACCTAAATAAGTAAAATTTTGATATAATTGATCTAATTTTACTTTAAATACAATTTAAAATATAATTTATCTTTGTAAATAATTTAAAAAAATCTTTCAATATAAACAAATATTTTAACTAATGATCAAAAAATTAATCTTTTAATAAAATTATCAAAAATCCACTGAAATATTATTTTTAATTATATATTTTAAAAATGAATTTTATTTTTCCAAAGAAATTTTTTAAAATTTGTAAAAAAATAATAATTTTAAATTATATGTGAAAAGCGTGACTAATCAACCGTTTAGAATAATATAGTTTTTCATAAAACATTTATTTATCTTTAAAATGGTAATTTATTATTAATAAATAGATAACCATTTAAATTGATTTATTCAAGTTTAAACCATATAATTTTAATAATTTAGTTTTTATAATTCATACCTTCCATCTTAACTCCTATCTTAAAATTGTCATGTTTAAATAATAGTATTTAATGGTTTATTGTGTTTTATCCAAACCCAATGTTGCATCCATTTCATTCTATCAAATAGATTTAATTTATCTAAAAATAGATATATCTTAACGTATTTGGGTGTAACATTCAATTATAATTTTTTTTTGTGTTTCATATATGGTATTGATTATGATGTTCCTATTTTAAAACATCAGGGTGTTACATTATCTCCCCTTAAATAAATGTTATCCTCATAATTTAATATTTATCTCATAAATTAAGGGGTTAACATTTTAAAATACCTTCTTTAGAATCCCATATCATTAAAAGGGTTAATATAAATTCCTCTTGATAAGATTTTATGTGAAGTATATAGGTAATCTGAAATAACACAATCATGGTTTCCAAATTGGGGAACATTAAGGTCAAGTGAAGATATATACATGGAAGAAAAGAATAAATATTTATGGAGGGTGGTAGAGATAATTGATCATAAGAAAATGAATGATCATTAAAATTGAATGATAAAAAATCCATAAATCGATGATTTAGGAAAAGACAATTGGTTTAACATAAATGAAAGTATTAGGATATATTTTTTGTTTCAATATCCTTTTCATATAGTTGAGGAATTTCTTTTCCAAATAGACTGGGAGCATATAAAAATATACTTACTTGATAGGTACAAGTTCATAATTTGGTTGTTATTTGATCAATTCCTACTTCATTTATTACTCCATGAAATGAATATCTAAAATGAACTTTTATGCTTGAATCACATTTAATATAACATTATTTTTTAAATTCATTCCTCTTATCTATGAATATTTTAAAAAACCAAAATGATTAGAATAAGTTATCCAATAACTCCAAAAGATCAAATAACTCCATCCATATATAGATAAACTTTAGACTCGTCCAAAATATGTCAACACAAATTCAGAGTTCAAATATTAAGAAGGAAGGTCACTATATCAAAATTGTATTCCCCAAATAACATATAGTTTCTCTTAATGTCAAAATACAATTATTTGAATACCTTTATCACCATAAAACCTTAATTGAAACATGAATTATTCCAAAAAAAAATCTTAGTTTGTCGAATATATTCCATAAATTCAAACATGTAGAAAACTCCAACCAATATAACACAAACCATCACATCACTAAAAAAATTCATTGATACTAATATTATCCCATATACATCAAATTATAGTTATTATCTCATCATTATTGAAATATTAATGGTTATATTCCCTCAATCATTTTTTTCAAAATAGATCACATTTCTTTGGTTATCGGTATTATTCATCATATTATTTCATATCCTTAATGAAAATTTAATGAAGTAAAATCTTTATACACTTTAGTATTTTTATAATTAGAATTTATTTTGATAAAATAATTCTGAAATATATTTCGTGAATCCAAATTATATCACTTTAATCATTCAAATTTGGTTGTATCAATAAAATATGCATAAGATTGATCCCATGGATTCTTCTGGGGTATAATCCCATGATGCTTGCGAAATTTGTTTTCATAGTTCCCCATCTTATTATAGTTGAAGCATTTAACATTGTACAATTATTTCTTTCTCATGAAATCATGATCATGGTGGTCTTTCTCTCCTCACTCGTAGTAAACACCCATTCCTTCCAATAATGTACTATGGAGTTTCTTTCTAAATTACTACATGTGGGAAAATAATTGTTGCCATTATTTTATTTATCCATATTTTTCTCTTCCATCCTGTTCTTATCTTTCTTCCCTTAGAATCCATAATATATGGATAATTCTTTTTGTATCTTGATACCACATGATACTATTTCCTTGTATGATGAAAAATATTGGGAGAATAGATCCCTTTGATGAATTGGATTAAGCCAACCAAATAAATGATAAATTATACTCTTTATATTACATACATGGTCTAGATAATTCCTTAATAACCATTTAAAACTAGCTCTATACATAGAAACAATTTCACCTTCCTTTTGTCTTAGGCTTAGGAATTTTCTCTTTATATCCTCTCATTTCTCATGAGGAAAATATTTCTCTAATAAGAGTACCTTAAAATCCATAAATTACAGGCATGCTATTTTCTCATAATCCGTAGTGTTTTCAATCAATGAACACCATTGATCTACATCTCATGAGAGATGATAAACTTCTATGGAACCATTCTCTATTTCATTTCTACCTAGAGAGAGGAATATCTTCTCTAATAAACTTATCAATTTCTTAGCTATAAATTAATTTTTGGTCTCATTAAATGATAAAGGTTTATAATGAATGAAGTAGTATAATATTTTTTAAAATAGTTTTAGATTACTAGGATACTCAATACGGGAAAATTTATTACTCATAACCTGAGTTAGCTAACCCAATATGGTTATAATTTCATCAGTTCTAGCTACTTATCTTTCTCTATCATAATTATCTTTCCCATGATGGATATCCCTATATAGGGAACGTTCGTTGATATAGTTCCCATTCTTTACACTGACCTATAATTATAAATAATGAAATACACTTTTTTATGTCATAACATTATGAAACATAATGTATAATCCCAATACCAGTGAACTAATTAACACTACTTGAAAATTTTAAGTATATATAATCTCTTAACCAAGAATATGGTTTAATTGAGAAATATTTTAAATCATAAAAATATTTTCAAGCCCTTCAAAATTGTTTATAAAGAAAATTTGATATATAATAGGCATATCCATTGGGTGTATCAAACTAGGTGTGCAGTAAGTCATATTTTCATATACAAAGTAATCATCAAGTCAAGCTTGACATGCCTTTTTCTTTATTATTACCCCTAGGTAAATATATTTAAGTACTACATCCACATTTTTTTATCAAGATACAGTAGTATTTCAAGGTAAAACCGCATAATCTCTACGTTTATAAAAATTTCAAATGTTTTTCTATACTTATTCCCGCTTTTTATCATATGGTTGAATTCCCTACTATATGTTTTACTCAATATAGTTACAAAGTTTTATACTAAACTTCCTTTGATACCAACTCTAATAATCCTAACTCGAGTAACCTAGATCTTCTACCTACATTATTATATTAACTTAGATACATGGGGTGAAATTACAAAGTACTGATCAGTTTAGTAGTTTTGGAGAACCATATACATACATGATACCAATTTTACATTGGGAAAAGAAAATAAAACTTAAAAAAATAAAATGTCAAAAATAATTGAAACTCATTCAAAGGATTCATCTTCATTACCTGTGGAAAGGAAAAAAATAATGGTGAAAACATATGCTTAGTAAGGGTATGCGTACAACATAAGATATCATGAATAAAAAAGAATAATCAATATCACAAGGTAAATAACTAAAATACATTACATTTAATCAATAAACCAATGATAATATAGAAAAAATAAATGATGATCAAATAAATCCATATAAATAATCACATGATATTGAAACTGTAACATCCCCGACCCAGGTTCCAGTAAACCAGTGTCCCGAGTCGGGTCGTCACATGGCCTCAAGAATGCCTCCACATACACTAGAGGTTTTTGACTAGTAACGAGGGTCTATATTAGTCTCATGGGGATAATATAACCTTTTTACTAGAGTAATACACAACATTTAACAATATAAATAGTGTAATCAATAAGAAATAACCAATAACATGCATAACTAAACATCTCCCAAATCGGGTATAACCACAGACAACAGTAAATACATCATGTCATGATCCAATTTCAAGTAGACATATCCCAAAACAAAGACAATAAAGGAATCCCAAAAATGGTCCAGAATCCAAGCCAGGAACCTCATCCATGCATTCCCCATGTCAAAATCCACTCCCTAACATTGGGCCCTTACCCTTGTCCTGACTTGCAAGCATAAAATCTACTCGGGTTCCCAACAGAGGCCCAATCAGGGTGTGAGTAAAACTATGTAAGCCACCACCATCAATGTCTACAAAATATCCAGTCTAATAGATAGTTCATGAAAGTATAAATAAATGGAAAGTAAAGGAAAGACAATTTGGGGGCCACTCATTAACCTTTCTCTACTTTTCTATTACTATTAGTATTATTATTCCATGTTCATTATGAACATCATCTCGTCATTTAGTTCATCATCAACATGTAATTCATGATTAATACATTTACCTTATTCATACAATATTAATGTAATTTATCATTTCACATAAAAGAACAAGTTAATCCCCTAACTCACAAGGTATGAGCATATCATGTAATCACCACACGTACCTTGGAGGCTCAGTCCAAGTATTTTCATTGATTATATCCATTGGGGGCATATAGCATCTGTCTAACTCCCCATCCCATACACTCCTAGGTAGGTTAGAGCATCAGTCCAACCTTACCCATCAGAGGAACATCAATCCTTAATCCCACCACCAAGCCATGTGCACATACTTATTTATTCGTTCACCACATTTATCCATATAACAACCAATACAACCAATAGAGATAAAAATCATGATTCACAATAATTAACATGGGATTTAATGTTATGACATAGCACATTCATAATGCCATTTTACACTTCACAACCCATTTTTTGACTTCTCTTTCCCAAGTCTCATCCCATTAATGACATTCATCAAATCACAAGACATTACTAATACCATGTGTCAACATTTCACATACACCCACCCTGTTCAGGTTTTCAATATAATTCATTATCCACAAGTCACAATCACCATTTAACTAACTTAACCCATTTTTATTACCATTCCAAACAATCCCTTAATCCATTATTAAGCATAGGAACATTCCAATAATTAATTTTTACTCCCATTAAACATTTCAACATGCTTATCAAGGGATCTACATTATCACATGGTGACCTTGCTCATTCTTAGCTAACTTCTATGTCCAGAAAGTATTTCCGCACCCCATGGGTGGACCTATAAAGGTCAAGTCATCCTCCATGTTTCCCATGGAGATCATGAGGGTTTCCATTCATCATTTAGACACATATCACACCAAATATCATCAAAGGATCAAAAATAAAAATAAGGGGTAACCAAGAAATAAACCCAAGAATGCACCTACCTTGGATTCATTGATGAACCCACACCTAATCAAGGTCTTGGACCCCAATTCAACACCCCTTTTAAGCCTCAACCTATATCTCAGCATAAAAGAACGTTTTTATAAATTCGGGAGGAGATAAGGACTAAATGTGAATCCTAAACCAAAAAATAGAAGCAATAGGTAGATTAGCCTTACACAAATCTTCAATTAGAAACTGGCAGCACTCCAAAATACCTAGAGATGAGGTAGAATCTCCCTTGAAAAATATTAGGATATTTGGTTAATCACTAGGTTTGTAAGGGGAGAAAGTAGAAAATCATGATTTGGGGTTAAAAATCCCATAATGACATTTTTTTAAATTTCTCAACACTACTGGGTTGTACGATTTACCCGCACCATTTTTCAAACTGTTCACAAACAGTGCGAGATATTCTGTCCCAAAAACACCTCTTCACACGATTTCTTGGTAATTCCACACGGTTAGCTTAACCAAGTGATAACTATGTGAAATCCTTTGTCCAGGGATGCACGGTTACCTGGGATGATCTGCATAGTTTTCACTAACTGTGCACAAACTGTGCAATAAGCCTAGAAACTTTTTTCCCTCCATTTTTGTGTCCCAAACCCCCAAGAACCCCGAACCTTCTCATGAACTTTAGAAAATAGTTATTTAACTAAAATAAAGAAATTAAAATGAGACATAAACAAAATATACTTTTAGAAAGGTCTCATATCTTACAACCTCCTCACATTAGGATAGATCATCCTCAAGCCTCTCTTCCTAAGAATCATTGTTTTTTTAAGCAAAGAGATCAGGACACTGGGCCCACATATCAGACTCTCACTCCCAAGTTTCTTCCTAGACATTTCGATGTTTTCATAGAAAAAAAACCAAAGGTATATCCTTGCACCATAATACCTTCTCACAATGATCCACAATACGAACCAAATTCTCCTCAATAGACGTTTTAGGCTCAAGCTCAACATCATCAATTTTTATCAAATAAGATGGATCAGGATGTTACTACTAACGTTTTGAAACCAAAAAAACATTATGCATCCCATTATACTGTTGTGGAAGAGCCAATTCGTAAGCCACTGGTCTAATAATCTCCATAATCTCAAATAGGCCCACGTACCTAGGTGCTAACTTACCTTGTCTATGAATTCAAAGGTGACCCAACCTTGGCGTCACATGAAGAAACACACTATCCCCTACCAAAAACTCAAGATGTCTACAAATTTGGTCTTTATATTACTTCTATCTATTTTTAGTTGTCATCATGCGCTTCTAAATTAAACAAACTTTCTATGGAATCTCATGCATGAGACTCGGTCCTAACAGCTCAGATTCCCCAGCCTCTAACCAACACAATATAGATCAACATAGTCTCCTATAGAGTTCCTTAAAAGGAGGCATCTGAATCATATCCTGGAAGCTATTATTGTAAGAAATCAAAATTAGTGATGAGTTATTTTTCCATAAACCACCAAAATCCAAGACACAAGATCTAAACATGTCCTCCAATACGTGAATCATATGCTCAGACTTCCCATCTATTTTTTGGTGATAATCTATACTCAACAAAACCTGGGTACCAAGAACCTTCTGTAATCCATTCTAGAAGCATGATGTGAAACAAAGATCATGATCCTAAAGTATGTTTATTAGCACACCATGAAATCTCGCTACTTCTCGAACATACAACTCACTCAACTGATCAACTATGTATGTCTCCTAGATCTGCAATAAATGATCCACTTAAGTCAACTGATCCACAATGAACTAGATTACATCATTCTTCCAAGACATCCTTGGAAGTCTTACTACAAATTACATCATTATTTCATAACACTTCCATTCCAAAATGGGTAATGACTA
Source organism: Viscum album (assembly GCA_963277665.1). Taxonomy (NCBI): domain Eukaryota; kingdom Viridiplantae; phylum Streptophyta; class Magnoliopsida; order Santalales; family Viscaceae; genus Viscum; species Viscum album. The sequence goes on from OY728156.1 coordinate 1,332,843,886, forward strand.
TATCAAACCACTGGTATGCTGATGCTCAGCCTTCACCTATTGACAGGTAAGGCATCATGCCACAAAACATGCAACTTTCTTCTTCATCCCCAGCAACCAATACTACCTACAAATATCATGATACATCTTATTCAAGATTTAATGCACTATCCACATAGATACATGGAACTCATGTATAAACTCTTCATGCAAACACACCATTATGACCACATGGACACTAAAAGAGATGATTCCATCACCACCCAAGGCACAACTAGAAGGTGCCTCCCCAACTTTAAGACTTTACTTCATAACCAAACACTCTGGAACCTCCAGTTATCTCTCTTTGACCCAGGTCAAAAGCACAGACTCAGTCTCTAATGATGCAAGGACCATTTTTATGTGCTCATACTGCACCTCTAGGTACATATCTCTAAACAAATACATAATTTTCTATTCAGAGTTGGATTTCTGAACCACCTGATTCTGAGTCTTTTGGATCATATCATCCTCAAAACTGTTCCCTTTTCCCAGTGTGTAAACCAACCGAAAATTGAAGGATTGAAGGTATTCTACCCACCTTCAATTCAAAATATTTAAATCCCTATAAGAGAATATATACTTCAAACTCTTATGATCAAAAAATACCGTGAGTTGGTGGTATAAATCGCGGGGAACCCTATCCCTTCGGGGATGATCTATTCTCTTCGGTGATGATGGAACCGGCAGAGGCACCTCCCCCTTGGTGAGGGAGGGGGAGTCATCGTTCCACGACAGAGGAGGGTTCTTACGACCTTTTACCAACCCTGAATTTTTTTCTACATTTCCAGAAGCTTTGTTATGACTGAAGGTTCTGGATATTCTCAATGGCCTTTCTAATATTCAGATTTCATCCTATGAGTTTGAAAAAACCGCAGCCCTCTTGAATCACACTTTGGTTTCAAGCTTTAAGCATAGGAGACCTTCAGTCGATGCCTTCGACTGGTTTGTCTTCGGTTTTTCGGACCTTCAAGAAAAACAATTTTTGGATTGCTCAGAAGCTGCCATATCATGATTTTATTTGAATCGGAGGCGGATCTCATCAAGGCATGGTTGAGGGAACCTCGTAGATTCAACAGATTTCATTTATTCCTTCTACGGTGGTCCTTCGATTTGTACATGAATCGTGATTCTCCTACTATGACAGTTTGGGTAAGCTTCCCAAATCTCCCATTAACTTTTCAGAACCCTTAGTTGATTCAAATGATAGGCAACCTCATAGGAAGATATCTTTGTTATGATAGCCACACTGAGGTCGTGTTCCACCCAGTTAATCCTCGGGTCTATGTGGAAATGGATGCTTTTCGATTTCCCTTCGATTATGTATGGATTACTATTAGAGGGGATTACAGGTGGAAGAAACGGGTGGTTTATGAGAATTAGACTGATTTTTTTACATCTTGAAAGAGTTATTTGGGTGTTTTCCATAGGAGAAACACTGCTCCATCGTTGGAGGTAAGTCGCAGGGGGAATCAGGTTATTATAGGAAAAGGGGATGCTGCACCGGGTAAGGATCTGGAGGATGGTGTGATGTCTGGTCTAGTCAAGGAGGCTTCGGGGTCCAAAGCTAGGGGAATTCTTCAGTCGATTCCTATGGTGAAGGACCTCCAGGATGATGCCCATAAGGTGATTATTGTGGATGTTCATGCTTCTGAAACTCCAAGTGCTATGATAACTTAGGTTAACCCGACGGTATCAGAGGTGTTCAAAACGTTGCGGCAGGATTTTTAGGGTTCCTCTAGTCCCTTTTCTCAGAAGGAGTCTGGTTTAGGTTATAAGGAGGATCATTTGGAGAAGCACATGGATGGGGAGAATATGGTGATGGAATAGAGGGTGGGGAGAAAGGTAGCTAACTCGGGCGTGGCCAGTCCAAATAGTGCTGGGGGTACTAGAGGATTAGACCCATCGTCCAGGACCTTACTCATGTTAACCAATAGGTTTGAGGGCCTTTCAGAAGTCATATTTGAAGAGGGTTTGGATTCTGATGTTGTGATCAGTGGTGATGTCAATGGGGCCTGTGTGGAAGGGCACAATGCTATAAGGTTGGGTCACGAGGAAGTACCTGTGGCCAGGGAAGAGGATGCTACTGCGTTTGGGTGTCTTGCCTTGATTGATAGTAACACGCCGGATACAAGGAGAGGGAATGCTACTAGTTTAAAGGATAATTCTTCGAGGAACAAAGGGAGAAATTTTTCTTGGGGAAATAAAGAAAATATTAGTGGTCCATCCTACCTGTCATACAGTGAAATTGTACAGAATGGGAACGAAAGGATAAATGAGTGTGAAGGAACTCTATCTGCTACTCCAAGAAGACGAACAAGAGAAGACTACTCTTACCTTCCTCAACTGGTGTGTACCAAATCTTCCCTTAAGCGGTACAAAGGTGTGATTATTGCCTTCAAAAAAGACAGCTTGATCAAGCAACCCTACCCAGTGAAACCTTTACTGGACAAGATGAGGAACTTTGAGCAAAGTGATTATATCTTGAGGCGGTATAAATCGGCCTCTGAGTGGGAATCAGCTACTGTAGATGAGGACTCTTGTGTGGGATGCGGAGATGATTATGATTATTATGATATGTAGTCTCGTGGTGGGCTGGTTTGTTTGTGTTTGTTCTACATATGTCTATTTTTTGAATGTTTCAAGTCATGATCTGGTTTGTGTTAAGGGTTGTGTGGTTTCTCACTTTTCCTAAAAGTGTTTGTAAATAAAAATTTAATTTTCAGCCCGAAAATACTATGATTTTTTTTCCAACAATTAGTGCCTCCAACACTTAGAGGAATAAACTATAGCAGGTAGCTCAAGATTAGGAGTAGGGTAGTTTCTTTCATGTGGTATCAACTGTCTCGACCCTTATGCTACAACTCGATCATCCTACATCCACACTACCCCAATTCCCACACCGAACACATCACAAAACAAAGTGTACTTATTACCAAATTCAAGTAAGATTAGAATCAGTGCAGTAGTCAACTGCTTCTTTGGTTCTTAAAAATCAATTTTTGATGCCTCTGGACACTCAAAATTAAAACCCTTCTTGGTTAATCTAGAGAGTAGTGTTTCCAAATGGGATAAATCCTTAATGAACCTCTAGTAATAATTAGCCAAACCCAAAAAACTCCAAACATTAGAAACACACAAGATATGCTCCCAAGAAACCATAACCTACACCTTCTACGGATCCACTAACACACCTAACTCAGAAATTATGTGTCCCAAGAAATGCACTTTATTAATCTAGAACTATAACATTGATAGCTTGGCGTAAAGCATGCCCTGTATTAGTGTACTCAAGATGATGTCAAGATGTTTGTAATGATCATCAAGATTTCGTAATTCCACCAAGATGTCATCCAAAAATACATCCATTAACTGATCCAAATAATGGTGAAATATCTGATTCATTAGATCCATAAAAATAGCTGACACATTGGTCAACCCTAAAGGTACACTAAAAATTCATACAACATGTACCTACTCTGGAAAGCTACCTGAAGTATGTAAGAAGGTCTCACCCTCAATTTATGGTATATTGATGTCAAATTGATCTTGGAGAACACTATTTCACCCCTCATTTGGTCAAATAGGTCATCAATTCTGGGAATCAAATATCGGTTATTAACCATCATATAATTCAAATTCTTTTAATCAACACATAACCTCAACGAATCATCATCTTTTTTTGCAAACAGCATGGGTAATCCCCATGGATATGTACTAGTTTGGATGAATCTCTTCCTATCCAACACTTACAGCTGATCCTTAAGCTCCTAGAGTTCTCTCAAAACCATTTGATATTGTGGAATGTGAATTGGTTCTTCCCCTAGAATCAACTCAATCGTAAACTCAACATATCTCTTCATTGGTAGCCCCAAGGAGTCCCTAAGAAACACATCCGAGAACTGATTCACCATAGAAGGAGGTACATGTTTCTCCACTTCTCCATAAATAAGAAACATTCATGCCACTTGGCCCATGAGCTCTCCCCACTACTGACAAAATGGCCCAGAATGGCCTGTTCGAACATCCCACTCACCACGAAGGACATAAGTTTCTCCATCAGGAGACATAAACATTACCTGACGTCGATAACAATCAATATGGTCTTGATACTCCACTAACCAATCCATACCCAAGATTTGGTTAAACCCTGACATCTCCAGAACAAACAGATCCTATAGGAAATGATATCCACCAACCTCTAAGGCACAACATTTACAATGACTTATATTCTCAACTCGCACCCCCAACAGAGTATCAAGTGACATAACTCCACATGAAATTTCCATAGATAGTCCCAATATTACTAAAAACTATGATAAAATAAAATAATGTGTAGAACCTATGTCAAATAGAGAGTTTCCAAGTTTGGAAGCTACAAGAATCGTACCTCGAAGGATTTAAGGTCCAGTCTCACCTCCTCCAGGTGTAGACTGAACTACATGTTGATGGAATATCCCTCTATCATGGAATCCAGCCTGAGTACCCTACACTTCACTACCCTTCCGGTATGAATGGTCTCTCCCCATATTTCTACATCCACCACCCCTACCAGTATGGTATTTGGAGGTCCAAATACATACCTAATAAGGGGTAATTGATCCCCTGTCTGTACTCTACACTAATCTATGTCCTCCAAAACATTCTTTCTGTCGTGGGTTCCTACATAACCTCTACACATGGCCCATTTTTTCACATGCTCTACACTCAACAGGTGGTCAGGAACACTGGATTTGCACATGTCCTGGCCTAACACACTGATAACAGAAAACTCGATCACTAACATGAGAGACTGGTTCTTTTTTTTATGGTCGTTCTTTCCACCGCTTTCCTGGTTGAAATTCTTTAAATGAAACTTCGTACTATTGGAAGTGGTGCCACAATTTTTTCCCAATGAAACAGCATGTCATCTTCTAGAGGCCTCTTTGAGGTTTCCTTCGGAAATGATGGTATGATCCATCACCTCATAAAAACTCTTCAATGGAGAGATATTTACCTAGTATCTGATCTCATGATAAATTCTATCTTGAAAGTGACTTTCCATTGCTTCCTCATATCCCACTAATGTAGGAAAATTCATTGCAAGTCCATGAACCAACATGCATACTCCATTACTAACATCGTCCCCTATGTAAAACTAATAAACTCTGCAGCCTTCTACTTCCTTAATGGTTATGGGTAGTAATGCTCCATAAACTTTTCCTGAAAACTCTTCCACATCATTCCCTCTACTTGTTTAGTCTGAGCTAAGATATCCCACCAACGCTTTTCCTAGCCCCACAACATATAGGCTTTTAAGTTAACTCACTTCTCAGAAGTAGTCTCTAGATTTTCAGGAATTTTCTTTATAGACTCTATCATGAACTCAATAGCCTTTGGCCTAACCTCTACAGTAAAGGTAGGAGTATTCTGTAGCTGAAACTCCTTGTTCAACTCAAACATACTCGGTGCGACCCACCCTAGGTATCGTTCCATCATCTGTATAAAACGAGAAAAGTTATCATGGAACCGATCTTCCCTATCATCCTGAACCATTAGGTATTCTAACTTCAGTACAGGGGAACCATTCTTAGCAACATCTTCTTGTTTCTTAGCCAACACATGCCTTCATGGTGGAATTCCTATAGAATTCCAAACACAAACTTTTTATAACACAACCATGAATCTTTCATAAGGCATTAGGAAGGGATCATCACTAGTCATAAACAAACCATTTTTTATACACTTCCCATTAGGATTTATTATATCTAGAGAACTAACCTTAATTATCCTTCGTAAGGCCAGGTCTAAAATAGGTTAACTAACTCACATGTTTGCAATCCTTACCTTTTACACATTTTTAAATGATTTCTATATCCCAATTTACTCCCGCGAAATTTTAGTTCACTTACCTTTCTTTATCAAGAATAATTATTAAATTATTACATAGAATTATCATTTACCTTTTTACCCATTTATATCATCTCATTATAAAGAATTTAAATATTTTCAAGAGAAAAAAAAATTCATTCTACCCATTATTTCCCGCACACCTATCTCATGTGTGTGTACCTACTGTGATACATGTCACTTATAAACATAGGTTTCTAGAATGATGCCGGAATGCACAACCACATTCAATTTTTTCCATGATAAAAATATCATAAATCTATCACATCACATCACATGTGAATCACATAATTGTGAAATATCATAAAATATAACAACACTCAACAAGAACAACAATTCTCGCCCTGTGTGACTTGAGTTTTCCTTCATACTTAAGTTAGCTACTCCCAGGAATGAGCTTATTATCAAGGCATGACAATGTCATAATCTTATGTCTACCATACCTAGATAGTAAGAAATAGAAAATAACTCCTCTTATTCCACTTTATAATGTCCTGGACCCGGGTACCAGTAAACCGCTGCCCCGATCTGGGTCATCACATGACCTCAAGCGCACCTCCCCAAAAGCAAGATTTTTCTGAATAGAAATGAGGGTCTATATTAGTCACATGGGAAGACTATACCCTATTTATCATATTAATACACATTATATTATACTCTAAATTTTATAATCAATATGAAACAACCAATAATATGCTTATCCAAATTTCTCCCAAACTGGGTACAACCATAGGAAACAGTAAATATGTCATGTCATACTCCAATGCCAAGTAAAAAACCCAAAATAAAGACAAAAGTAAAATCCCCCAAATGGTCCTAACTCCAAGTCAGGAACCTCATCCATGCATTCCCCATGTCCAACTCAACTCCCTAGCATAGGTCCCTTACCCTTGTCATTACATTCAATATTGAAATCTTCTCGGGTTTCCAATAGAGGCCTGAGTAGGGTGTGAGTACAACTCAGTAGACCACCACCAAAGATGTCTACAAAATATCCAGTCTAACATATAGTTCATGAAAGTATAAATCAATGGAAATTAAAGGAAAGATAGTTCGGGGGCCACTCGTTATCCTTTATCTATATTTCTATTACTATTAGTATTATTGTTCTAGGTTCATTATAAACATCATATCATCAATTAGTTCATCATCAACATGTAATCCATGAGTCAATCACTTACCTTATTTATACAATATTCATAGAATTTATCATTCCGCATAAAATAAAAATTTATGCACCTATCTCACTAGGGATGAGAATATCAAGTAATCACCACACTTTACTTGGACCCTCAATCAAGGTATTTTCATTGAATACAACCATTGGGTTCATAGAGCATCAGTTGGACTCACCAACCCATGCATTCTTGGGTAGGTTAGAGCATCAATCCAACCCTACTCGTGGGATAAGAATCAGACTTTATTCCCACCACCAAGACATGTACACATGCTTATTTATCCGTTCACCAAATTTATCCATATCACAACCAATAAAACCAATATAGATAACAATCATTATTTACAACAATTAACATGGGATTCAATGTTGTCACCTAGCCCGTTCGTAATTCCATCTTACACTATACAACCCATTAGCCCAATTCTCATTCCCAAGTCTCATCCCAATAACCACATTCATAAATTCATAATCTATTAAAAATACCATGTGTAAACATTTCAAATACACCCACACTCTTAGGGTTATCAACATAATTCATTGGCCACAAGGCACAATCCTCATTTAACAAACTTAACCCATTTTTATTACCATGAAAACAAATCCCTTAATCCATTACTAAGCATAGTCACATGCCACAAATTAATTTTCACTCCCATTCAACATTTCAACATGCTTATAAATGGATCCATATTGTCACAAGGTGACCTTTCTCATAATTAGCTAACTTTTAAGTCAGGAAAGTATCAGTGCACCCCATGGGTGTCCCTAAAAAGGTCAAGTCATATTCCATGTGTCCCATGGGGACCATGAGGGTTTACATTCATCATTTAGACACCCAGCATGCCAAATATCATCAAAGGATAAAAATCACAACAAGGTGTAACCAAGAAATAAACCCAATCATTCACAAATCGCAAATGAAAATATGGGATATAACTTGTACACCACATACCTTGGATCTGTTGATGAATGTACACCTAATTGTGTCCTTAGATCCTAATTAATCATCCATTTAAATCTTTACCCTACATCCTACCATAAAAGAAGGTTTTCTGAGCTTCATAAGGAGGTAATGAATAAATGTGAACCCTAAACCAAAAAGGGAAGCAAGGGGTATTAGCCTTACCCGGATCTTCGATTTGCAACCAACAACAATCCAAATGACCTAGAGATGACGAAAAAATCACCCTTCTAAGCTTATTGGGATTTGGTTCATCACTAGGGTTGTGAGGGGAAAGAAAGGAGGAAATCTTGAGTTGGGGTTAAAAATATCGTAATGGAATATTTGTAAGATTCTCAACATTATTGTGTTGCATCGTTTACCCACACTATTTTCCAAACTATATGCAAACTGTGTGAGAGATACTATCCCAAAATCATCCCTTTGTATGGTTTCCTGAGAATTCTTCATGATTTGGTTAATTGTGTGATAACCATGTGCAAGCCTCTATTCAAGGTTGCACGGTTACCTAGGATGATCTTCATGGTTTGCACTAACCGTGGGAAAACCATGAAACATGTCCAAAAACTTCTTTTTCCACCATTTTCATGTCTCAAACCCCCGAGATAGCCCAATCCTTATAATGAACTTTCTAAAACACTTGTTCAACTAAAATAATGGACTTAAACTGAAACATAAACAAAACATACCTTAAGAAAGGTCCCAAATCTTACAGAAACATATCCATAGATATTATTACTAGTATAATAATAACATGGATATCAATAACTAATATCATAATGGGGAAATACATAATTCTAGATATATGAAATAGTTTAAAACATTAACAATAGAGTTAGAATATATAAGTAGAAATCTCTCTAATCTCACAAACTCATTTGTCTCATGAGACCTGTTGATGCATCAAGGGATATATATAACCGGGACCCACCCATCAGTTACTATTTTAAATTATTTCCTCATACTAAAGGGGTGAAAAATAATCAACACAGACTTTTATTTTAAAAAATAAAATATGAAATTTTTATATATTCCCCCAATCAAATAAAAATAATCATAAACCACCCTAAGTAATTTAGTGAATTTTAATAAAATTTCACATCCTTAGTAAAACTAATCATAAAAAATACAAATAAAGAATATATATCATTTAAATATATCATATGTATTTTTTATAATAAGTAAAATAGAGGGTTTATGTCATTTATGAATATAAATTCCCTAAAAATTTCATTAAAAACATTTTTTAGGAAAACAGCATTTTCACTTTAAAAATATTTTTAAAATAAAAAATTACCAAAATATTTTGAAAATAATTTAATTTTAAAATAACAATTTGTAACTTTTATAATTATATTTAATATATTGAGTGGTCATGAAGTCATAAGAATCATTTCATGCCATACAAGTTATAATAAATATTTCATTCACATTTTTGGTGAAAAGTGAAACGGGCCTTATTTTGAAAATGACATGAGGATACCTTTAAAAACAATTAAAAAATTAAAAAAGGGTAAAAATTTATTTAATAAACAAATTGTAAAATGTTAAAAACATTTTTCAAAAAAAAATTAGAAAACATGGATTTTTATGAAAAATGATTAACTTGAGAGATAAATAAAGTCTAGATTTTTTACAAACATTTTCTCAATCATTTTAAGTACCAAAGAGTATAAAAATAGTATTATTAATTGAAAAGACCTCTAATAAGTATATTATATGAAAATAAAATTATGATAGTAATACAAAATAATTCCCCCAAGTGAGATTTAAACATAAACATTCATGAATAACGATGAGATTATAAAATAAACCCTTACCACTTTGTTAACATCTGAATCATAATCCACATAAAAGAAATAAAATAAAAAAAGAAACTTTAAATACAATTAATATAAATATATTCAAGATATAAATTGTAATATTTGTTGTATATACACCACATAAAGGAATAGGTGATGAATAGGGCATATGTCTCATAGAAGTAAAAGTGGGATGAGAAACCCTTACCTCAGGTTCGAATTCCTTGATATGTGTCTAAACCTTATATATAATTTACATATATTTATTATACATATATAAAAAATAATCATATATCTTATACCATATATGATTTACATATTGTCTTTTATTACCCATTTATTAACAATTATTTGTTAAAATTGTTGTTTCGGGTTATAATTGCTCTCTTTAACATGTATGTTATAGTTCAGTAATTTTTCTCCTTTTAAATTGATCATGGTTATATTATATAAATAATTTTAACTATTTAATAAATATCATATATATTCATTTCATATTTATTTATAGTAATATTGTATAATTATAGATATAAAATGGATTACACTTTTTGTAGAGACAGTAGGTCGTATGTATGCATGAACTCTATTTCCATTTTTATCAACATATAAATAGAAATAAATATAAATATTAATTCATCTTGAAATAATAATAATTATTTCATATATGTAATTTATATTAATGAAATTCATTTTTATTACCATCCATGTAAAAATAAAATTACAAATATTTCACATCGCTATGTGGAGGCGGTAGTCCATAGGTAAGCATGAGCAGAATTATTATTTTTGAACAGATTGGAAGGTAATATGTGATATGTGATATTATGTCTAAATAAGTTTTTTTGGATAACAAAATATCATATATATTCATTAAATCGTACCTTACTACCTTTCATGAAAATCATACGTGGACAAAGAATCGCATCGCTTTGTGAGGTGGTAGTCCCCCATCCACACGAATGATGTTTTTGTATCCCCAAAAAAATAAAAATTAAATGGTATATATGATATCATAATTCAATAAGTATAATAATTTCATAAATATCATATACATGTGTTAAATTCATCACTATATTGAGCCTTGAAAGTTGTAAATGGAAAATGAATTACAATGGTTTGTGAAGTAGCAGTTCGCCATGCATGTGATCAATGGTTTCATTACCCATCTGATGGAATTTGATATAGATCTAGGTTATTACATTAACATTACAAAATATAAGTATATAGGTGATATGGGTGTTTTTATGTTATTATTTTTTACATTGATTTAAAGGAGTTGGAAGAATAAATAAAATAAATACGTAAGTTTACGAATTTCCCATATACTTCAGAGAGACTCTTTAGGTTTATAACTAAATCCTTATTATGAGGGATTGTTATAACATCCCTATATTTTAATAAATATTTCTCTTTAAAGAATTTTAATTCTTCAATAGCCTGCATTTCATGGAACCATGATTTTAAACGAACCATAATACACTATTAGTATAAAATAACCATTAAAACCATTAATTCAGAAGGAATAAATATAAACAACTAATATATGAAATGAATATAAAGTTCCAACTCAATATAAATGTATTGGTAGTAAAATAACATTATTCTTCAAAAATATGTTTTCTTCAAAAATGAGTTTCTCTTCTTTTTATGAGTAAATATTAATTTTTATAAGTTCTATAAAATGTATTTTACAAAATTAATATCATTTTTGAATTCATCATCTCAAAATTATCTTAATTTTTTTATATAATTTTATATAAACAATTATTTTTTAAGGAATAATGAAAATAATAATTTTTATTGAAAACTATATTTTCTTTTAATGTCATTACAAGTTCAAAATATGTTTTGGATTATTTTTTAATTTTAATTAGTTCTTTTTGATTTAAAATAATCAAATTATGGTTTTTGAAAATTATTTTATACACGAATTTATTATTAAAACATTTTATTTTTTAAAAGGGAATTTTTTTGAAACATTGTTTTTTATGACAGTTTACCAGTTTAATTTTAAATAAAATTCAGAAAATTCTATATTTTTAATTTTGAAAAAATGATTCCAAATTTGGATTCTTAAGTTCCAAATTAATTGAATATGACCCATTTATTTTTTGCCAATATGAATAGTAACTTTGGTAAATTTTGTTACCACGTTAAATAGTTAATTAGGTTAGAAATACATGTTAAATACTATAAAATAATTTTAACAGATGAAAAAAAAAATTTATTGGATGAATATAATTATACTCTTAACACATAAGGATCAAACTTAAGTTTTTTAATGGACACTTTCCCATGAAAATAACTTATATGATATTTAAATCAAAGAAACACACAAAATGTCATTTTATTTGTCTTAAGCATCCCTTATGTGTCCAAATTAATATAAATTTTTAACATAATAGATGTATTTTCAAGATAAAAATTTATATTTTAGTTTTTGGTCCTCTTAGATGGGATTATTATATTTATAATATTTTATTTAATAACAAATTAAAGATGTCACATACATGTTTTTAAATATTATATAATTTTAAAAATGGGATTAATCAAAATATATATTACACTATAAATATTATTCAAAAATTTAAAATATTTATCATCATCATAATATTTTATTTTTAGTTTTTAGTGAAAAAATAAGTATATTGAATAATTACACAACACTAATGTAGTAATTATTTTATTACTGTAAATATCACCTAAATGATAATAAAAATTTGAAAATAAATATAATACCAGATAATTAATGTGATAAATGAATTTTATAGATGATCATGACCTATTAGGGATATAATAAAATATTTTGTTCACTGTTAACTTGTTATATTGATATTTTTAAAAGTTCATGTTATGAATAGTGTCAACATTGACACTAATGATATTTCATCAAAATATTATTTTATTAAATTAATTTAAAAATAATAAAACATATTATAAAATACAAAATAAATATTGTAGAGTCTAAAATGTTATAAATTGTCCATTTATGTAATAATTTTTAACAAATAATTAAAAATTATTACCTTTTAATATTAAAAGAGTTGTTACCATAATTAAAATTAAAATAGGTTAACTAAGGGTTAATCAAAATGATAAGGTTTAAAATAGGACCAAAACAGGTCAAAAATATACTAGGTGATGATATTTCAACATTATATCATATTATGTTCGAATAAATATAATATTTTAGGTATTTGGATAGAAATTGAATTTATTATAATTTAATATTTTTGGAGATTACAAAAGTGTCCCTCACCTCAATTATAAAAGGGCTCCTCCTCCCTCACTTCTTCACATAAAATTGCGCCTTAAATAGAGACCCCCATATAACAATTTATATTCCCAACTTCCCTATAGACATTTTATAGGTTCATGTTTTCTCAAAATAACAACCCTAATGTCCCTAAGAGGAGATCTAAAGGAAGTTTTCCAAGGAAGAGGTAATCATCTTTACCAACTCTTTCAAGATTATTTCTTATTCTACCACCTATTTATGTTTTGTTTCCATTATAAAGAGATATATATAGTATAAAATATATTCTTAGATGTTATTATGTTTATGGAACAACCGTATTCCACCTTTTATTCATCCTATGAAAAACAAAAGCATCGCGCGTTCATACATACGACTTAACATCTTCACATCATGGTGTAATTTGTATTTCATCACTACTTTTTTGGATTCTTATAATTATTTAAATAATATATATATGATAATTATAACATGATATTTATTTTGGAACAAAATACATACAATCTACTTCCTTACCCTTTACCATTAAAGGAATGATAGAATCACTCGTGTGTACATACAACATGTCATCTTTACAATGCGATGCGATTTATTTCCCATATTCACCATTAAATAATGATTATATAAATTTATATGATGAATAAATATGACATATATTAATATAATTCTGGAAATTATGTAACTATATCATATTTACAATAACTGGGAATTATATGATAAAATATGCATAGGAAAATGAAGCAGTTAACACATGAAAGAAGAGTAATAATGAAATATTATTAAAAAATTTGGGATAAGATGATATAATAGGATCATATATGATATCATAAATATGAATATGGTTATGAAATAAGTTAATAATATTCTTTAAACATTTATATAGGAGTTCCATATGTGTTTGAAGGAAATCATACCTAAAGTAAAGGTTTATTTCACAATATAATTATTATTCGAGACTGCTTATACATGAGTATCTACTGGGGAATATTTATCTTCCATGTCTGTGTTCCTTAAAAAAATTAATAATTTTTTAGAATTTTTAAAAATCATTTTTATCTATGTGTGATTTTTTACTAAACAGTTTAAAGTAAATATTTTTTTATTTTCCCAATGAGGTACTTTTTGATTTTTCAAGAAAAAATATGAGAGGAGTGTTTTTTTAAATTGTATGGAATGAAATGATTTTTAGAATCTCATGATGCCTTAATACCTTTAATATTACCTTAAAATATTACAAGTTGGGTATTTTAATTAATAATCATTTTTAAGAAATATATCAAAGTTATTTTAAATTTATGATAACATTATTTGATGTTACTTATGATTTATTGGGGATATTTTTCAAGGATAGTATCCTTAATATTTCTATGGTTTTTGTATTATTACGATGGAATAATATTAATAAAACATATTTCTTTTCCATGGGTTATGTTGTGATGGAATTATGTTTATGAAACTAATTTCTTTTCACGCATTCTGATATGATAAATGATATATGTTCTTGTGGAACAAATTTGTATCATTTTTATTATGTGATTCATGGGACCTATATATCCCACAATTTCATTGGGTAATGATATTATATCTCATGAGATAGATATAAATGGAATGAGGATTGAACTCTGTTCAGAAAGGACTAGAAAGAGAAGTGAAATCAGATTATTAAACGACTTTGTCTGCCATGGTAGTCTTGGGAGTGAACCTTGAATACTATGATGGTTTGTGGAGTGAACCCATTCCACTATCACATTCTTTTAAAAGATCCTTGACTACTAATGAAATGATTTTATATTCTTATGTTTTTCCATAATTCCCTTTTTTATGCCAAAGGTATTCTTTTATGAGTCATGTATTATGAATTTTTATGATTTATTCTATGGCTCAAGATTATGATCTTTGATACACATGGTATAATTTTAAAATGTTAAGTTCATATTCTTATACCCTTATGATTATTTTATGATTAATATCTCACTTTTTTACCTTTACTGATAATCTGATCTCACCCTTTTCATATGTTTCTTTTCCCCAAGATATAAATGAAGATATTAAGTAAGATTTGTCAAAAGGGTTCTAGTTATGAAGTAATAATCATGATACGATTTATATGTTTTATGAATCGTTTTTTATGTTTCTTAGTTTCCAAAAAAACTATACCTATAAATTTATGGCATGGTTTTGTTATATTATGTAATGAATATTTTTTTTATTTTATATGTAGTATCTATATATGAAAATATGGGTCATTATAGTTGGTATCAGAGAAATTTTTAGTTAACCTTTGTAAACTAGGATAATAAACCCTTATTAAGAAAAATAAGGATAATTATAAGTATATGATACAATACTATAGTTTTTCTAATGATTAAGAATGTAACACCCGAAGCTTCCACGGTACGTTTCCCTTTGAATAATGTAATAGCTTTCATTGTACGCAACTTAGAGATTCTAACACACTGACCAATCAAACTAGTCGTTATGAATAGTAATACCCACTTTTTGAAATTTTATAAATTTTACATTTCAAAATGGAATTCATTTTCGGATTTGGAATATCGAAATTAGATTAGGGTGAATTTTTGGTATTTTTCTAAAAACTTGAAATTTTTTAGGAATAGTGAAAAACACTGAGTTATAGTTTAAAACCGAATTTTTATTTAAATAATTATTTATTTTATTTAAATTTATTTGAGGTAAAATTAAATACATAATACCTATATAAGTTCAATTTAATTCATTGGAGTCAGTTTATAATAATTTTATATATATATAAATTTTATTGAACTTTTTAACCGTCTTTTACCCACCTCCTAGGAGAATTCGAAAATTTGAATAAATCTTAATTTTACCGCTTCTGTGAACTGAATTTCAAAAATCATAGATGCACTGTTGATATCAGTAAGTAAAATGTGGTTCAATATGACAAAAATAATTTCTGGTGAATAGTAACTTTTGACTTTTATTTACCACCGTTAAAAGTTAATAGGGTAATTAAGGGTAAAATGATAATATTATTACCCTAACACATGTCCTAATTATATTGGATAATTTTAATTCTACCAAAAAAACCTTAGGAATAAAATATGATCCTTTAGGTCCACTTGAATTAGATTAGGACATTTCTTATTATTTAATTCAAAGAAGAGTTAAAAGAGTTAAAATCAAAGTTTAATAACTAAAACGTTTTTAATATAGGGTTACACATAAGATAAATTCAAATATAAATATTCATTATAAATCTAAAAATATTTCCTACATAATGGTATTTTATTTATATTTTTCATACATTAAATAATTAAATTTATTTATGACACAATCATGATGCAGAAATTACCTAATTAATGAAATATTATAATATTGATATTATAAATATACAAATAAATATAATTTGAGACTTTTTAATAATTACACTAATTTTATAGGTTAATATGACATATTAGGTATGTTTATATGAATTTTTTTTGAAGTAATAATTCTGTTATGAATTTAGAAAAAACAAAATACCAAATACTGTCAAAATTGACATAAAAGAGTTTTTAATACAAATATTATATTATTAATTGATATTCTATTCCTAAAAATCTAATGTTCGGCAAAAAGTCTTATATAATTATAGGTGTATCATTAATTAACCAATTAGGGTTCTATTGGTAGAATATAGTAAGTTTATTAACCATATAATATTAAAATACAAGGAGACATGGTAAATGTCAAACTATTTAACTAAGAGTTAAATCTAAATGATAAGGTTAATATAGTGACCCAAACCAGTCTATAACCTATTGGTTGAGTATTTTTCAACCCATACACACCTTATCCTTTAAATAATTCATTTTGGAGCCATTATAAACCGAAAATGAATTTATTATAAAATAATATTTCTAGCTTTTCCTAAGGTGTCCCTCACCGCTCCTATAAAAGGGCACTCCCCCTTCTCTCAAATTCACAGCTTCAAAGCCATTTGGCTCAACCAAATCCTGACCAAATACCCTCTCAAATATCCTCAATTCATCATAGAGGCATTTATTTAGTCAGAAAGCCAACCTAAGGAGCCCTTTTGATCAAATCAAAAGGAAGAATCTGAAGAAGAGGTAAATATTCCATCACCTCTTTCAAGTTCCTTTCTTCTTCCACTTCCTATTTCTTTGTTATTTCCATTATAAAATAATAAATTAAGTATATTCTATATACTATGATGTTATTATAAATATATTACAACCATATTCATTATTTTATCCATCCTTTGAATGACATGTCACCATATGTGTGTATGTACGTCCTACCGTCTCCACGTCGTGGTGTAATTGTTATTAAATACATTATTATTTGGATGGGTATAATAATGATGTGTAATTGATTTAAATAATAAATATAACATGATAATTATTATGTATATATGATATAACATCCAATTATATATTATTTTAATATCAAAATAATGATATTGTCGCTCGTGTGTACGTACAGATTACTGTCTCCACGAACGCGATTAGATTCATTCCCCATCGTATCCATTCAAGACTAATTTTAATTTTATGATTAAAAATAATGTGTAGAGACTTTATATAATTCTGGATATGAATAATATACATCCCATACATAACAAATATGACTCACATAACAAATAATATAAAGGAAAGAGAATTTGTTAACACCTGAAACGACGATAATACTAAGATATTATTAACAAAGAAATGTTAAAAGATCATATATGATATAATATTAATGTATATTATTCTTTTATAATTTAATAACAAATATTTCAACATTTTACAGGAGTTTAACCTACCCTAGACCAAAGAAAATTAGAAAAGTATGGGGTTTTTTATCTCACTTTTAATTCTGTGAGATTTCCATTGTTCGCCAATTATTTATTGGATGTGGTGTGTTGTGTACTAACATTTGATATATATTATCATTATTATCTTTGGATGTGGTATTATCATTATTATCTTTATCATTGTTCGCCAATTATTCTCTTTATTACAACAAAGTAATGGTTTTTCATCTCACTTTTTATTCTTGTGAGATTCATGCTATATTGGCCACTATTTTATTTTGTGTGGAGTATGCATTGTCCATGATTGTATTCTTGGTGTAATATACATTAATTTATGAGTATTTACATCTCCATTTTATTATCCTTCTTTCATGGGTTGTATGTTTCATAAGTTACCAAATCAGTAAGGGAATTTCAAATTTCAATTTCCACTGAGTGGGCTTTACGCATGCTTCATTGATTATTTTACTCCATGATTATTTATGGAATCACTATTTGTTATTTATTTAGTAATTTTACACTCCCCTTTGTGTGGATATACTTTTTACACACATAATTACTCAATTTATAAATTCTTTAGTCATCGACAGGAACTTGAAATGAGTAATTTTAACTCAATCGCCTTTTATTGAGTTAAATATCCAATTCATTGGTGTTGTTTTTACAAGAATATGTGTTAATGTCCTATGATTGATTTACACTGAATATCAAATAATATTTAGTGTATTTATATTTTTCACACATAATTATGTCATTGATTTATCTTTAACTTAAGGATATAGTCTTTATAAGGGACTTTATCTCAATTTACATTCCATTGAGACTTCTTTGTTGTTATGCACCAATTCACTTTTATATGGTATATATACTATCCATTGACATAGTATATCATGAAATCATTTATTCTCATGATGTTATAAAGTTTTTATTATCTAAATTATTTGAATTCAAACATCTCTCATTTGGTTAGGAACTCAAACTAAAATATCATTTTAAATGTTGTAAACATTTATTATTCTAAATAATTCTCTTTAATGTTCATGTTTTAAAAATGGGTTTAAGGATTTATTTATATGGACATCAAAGTTTTAAAGTTAAAATTCCTTTTAAAAGTTTCAAAGTGATATGGGACACTTTTATTCAAAAATCTATTTTTTAACGGCTTCTTGACAAATAGTGTGACTTTTAAATGTTTTCAATAAAAAAGGGGGATATTTCTCTCAAATAGTTTTGATAATTATTTCCATCTATGTCAATATCCTTCATTATTCTCGATTGAGGATAATCTTTTACAATAAAATCTTTCATATTGTATAGAATGAGTTATGTTTGACTGTGGATGTTTTATTTTTATACCATTCATGGTTTATGGATTAAGTATTGACATTTCGTATGCTAGTTTTAATACGAATGTTTATGTTATGTTTCAAACTTTTCATATGAGGAATGCATTGAACTAAGTAAGTGATGGATGGAGCCCACTATAACTCCTCGATGCATCGGTAGGTCTCATGAGAAGAAACTAGTGTCTTGGCACAAGTCCTTGACAAAATCTTATTTGTAGTCTTGGCACAAGGCCTTGACTATGTGGTTATGAAAGTCTGGCATTATGCATTCCATCATTATGAAAGTGGCTATTGATATTGCATGTGACTATTCTACTAGTAGAATATATATGTGAGTATTTAAATGGAATTATTTTGATTTTATCTTTTCTATATTATGCTGAAGTTCAATTTTAAAAGGATTTTGTTTTAGTCTTATACATTGCCTTAAATGTTTATGCTTATTTATGAAAGTTTCTGCTATATTGTTATCCTTACTGAGCATCTAATCTCACCCCTTTCTATGGTTTATTTTTTCCAAGATACGAAGAAGTATATTATGACTGACATGCAGGGATAGTATATGGAATCTCAGTTCTATCTATGGAAACAATGTTATTGTAATTTTCCATTTTACGATGTAATGTAAACCTTATGAATGTATCTAGTAATTCCAAGGATACTAACCTAATCGATCTTTTGAGACTTGATCATTTGTGATCATTCCAATGATATGTAATAATGCACCGACTTTGGGTAACTAGGGTCTAGGCGTTACCAAGAATAACCTAGGATATAACCTAAGGTGTCCAAAATTGAAATTTTATAAGTAATTTTCTATGATTATGTGGTTTTACCACTATCAGTTGTTTTTATCACACTATGATTTTTTGTTTTAGTCAATGTATGGAAGCCAAATGAACTATTTTGATATTGAATGTGATGGGAAATGTAATGATTTAACTCCAATGAATCCAAATGTTATGGGAGTTAGAATGAAAAATATTATTGTTAAGCTCACACAACTATCCCAAGGAATGAATCATGCAGGACTTCCAAATGAGAAAAGGAGGGAACAACATTTTGTCGAGTCCTTCATGAGGCTTCAACCACATTCATTCATTGGGTCTTCTGATCCACTAGTTTCCAAACAATGTTTTAGTACAACTGAAAATATATTTTCAGTTCTCTAATGTTCATAAAAGGATAAAGGTATTTTTGGTTGTTAAATATTTGGAAGGTAAAGTAGATCAAGGTTGTAACCTCATCAAGAATATAATTCAATGAGATGAAATTGAATCTATGGAATGGGATGAGATCAAGAACTTATTTTTTCAATATGTACTTTCCTCATATTATTCATACTAAGATGGAGAATGAGTTCCACTAACTTAAGAAAAAGGATGATGAATCTATTAGTTCCTATGAAGAATATTTTACAAGACTTACTAGGTATGCTTTTGGAATTATCACCCAACCTGAAAGTAAGGTTGATAGATTCTTTAGTAGATTAGAACCAAGCCATGAAGGGAATTATCCATAAGGGACTTCAGTATCTATGAAAAAATCTTTCGATGTGCTCTCAAGGTTGAGATGGATATTAGAGTTACCCATCAATCCTATGGGTTCAATATGAAGAGAAAACCTGAATTGGAAGTAAAATCTAAAAACTATAGTGAACATAGAATGAAATTTTCTTTATTCTCAAAGGGAGGAAAAAAACATGGAGAAAAATATCTTAATAGGACTAGTAAATGTTTTTAAGTTTGGGAAAGAAGTTCATTAGGCAATTTACTATCAAAGTGATGGTAAAAAGGTATCTAATGATACTAATAGAGAGAAGGCTAAACAGAATGCACCTCCCACACTCCAATGATTCAATACTAATCTAAGGGTTATTGATGATGATCAAAATTAGAAACCTCTTAAGTCCAAAGACAAAGTAAAATTACATGTGATCACTACTGGTAATGTGGAATATGACAATGAAGAGGTTAAAGGTACACAAACCATCCACTCTAAAACCTTTAATATTTTGTTTGTTTCTAGATCAACACACTCTTTTATTTATAAATAATTTTCTAAGGGTATTTCTATATTAACTCAGCTATTATATTTTGATTCATCTATAGAAACTTCTAATGGAGCAACAATCGCATCACAAGTTTATAATTCTTCTCCGGTTGAAGTTTATAGAAAATTTCTTCCTATAAATCGTTTGATCCTTACTTTCGTTGAATTTAATGGGATATTGGCATGGATTTGATTTTTTTTATATGAATCTCACATCAATTTACAAGGATGGTAAGTCAAATTTCATATTTCGAATGAATCCATGATCATATATTGATATAAGGATGAATATAAACTTCCAATGGAAATTAATCCCAACATGTGGGTATAAATTCCTATAAATTAAGGTTATCTATCTTATATGGTTGGGTAGAAACTAACCATTAGGGATAAAACTATTGTATAATAGTATGTTTGGGTATTTTTATAATAATTTCTAGGTCTTACATTGAATCTTGAAGTTGAGTTTTCATTAGAACTCATATCAGATACTATTCCTATTTTAAAGAAACCTTATAGAATAACCCCAATTGAGTTGTAGGAATTTAAGAAGAAAATCCAAGATAATTTTGACAAGGGATTCATACACCCTAGTGCATCACATTGGGGTGTACCTAATTAATTTTTTGAGAATAAGTATGGATCAATGATACTCTTTATTGATTATCTATAACTTAACAAGATCACTATCAAGAAAAAATACCATTTCCCCCATTTTGATGACTTATTTGACTAACAGTGTGGAGCTCAATACTTTTCCATGATTGATAATTTTTCAAGATATCATCAATTAAGGGTCAAGTAGGAGGATATACCCAATAAAAAAATTCCATACAATGTATGGACACTGTGAATTTATAGTGATTCCTTTTAGTCTTACTAATTCCCCTTTTACCATCATGTATTTAATGAATAAAGTCTTTAGATACTATATTGATCAATTATAGGTAGTCTTTATAGAGTATATTCTTGTATATTATAATATTAAGTAAGAATATGAACATCACTTCAGTATTGTAGCATCCCACCCCGAGTGCCATTAAACTGGGCCCCGAGACAGTGGACCACAAGACCTCAAGTGCATCTCCCTGAATGTCAGAGGCTACCGACTAGTAGCGAGGGACTTGAGTGTGTCTATGGGGTGAATATTCCCTTATATGATAAGGTATAATATAGAGGTAAACAATATATAACAAGTAGTAGAAACATAAGAATTTGTAGATAGTAGCAGAAGTAGATAAATGACCCAAACAAAATAAATAATAACTGTACAAGATAAATATTCATAAAAAATAACATGATGATGTCAACGTATGATACCATGAAAAATAATAGTGGAGGGGTATGGAGTACAAGCATGTACTTCATGCTAAAAAATACTGCCAAAAGACTAAAAACTGCTACAATAGCATCTTGGGCACAGTATCGGTCATTTCCCCAAATCTCCATCCTAAGAATCAAGAAAACACTCAAGAATCGGAAGCATCATGCTTACCTTTATTTGTACCTATAATCTGTAAGAACCTGGATATCCATTTCAGGTATGGATCTTTGTTTCAGGTTATTTTTTAGGAAAAAGGATGATTTCTGAATTTTATAAGTCCACACCGTGTAATATTGAGTACATTCCATGTACCTGATTCCCATGTGTAGATGTGTACTAGCCATGTAATAGCCGAGTACATGGTTGTGTGGACCGCCTAAACCAGGGATAGGTTGAGGTATGTACACGGCGTGTATATTAAATGAACACGTTGTTTACTTTTCTTTTTATTTTGTTAATCAAACTGGTATTGCGTCTCACCTCCAGAACACATCTCTTCCTTTTGTGTCTCATAATGGAGCATGACGTATGGAAAAAAATCTTTGATCTATTCTTGTTCCTTTATCCGACCTCTAATTGAGATGTCGTTGGGTGAGTTGGATTCTCACTGGTGAGTTCTTTCTTCCCCTAGATCCTCTCTTTCTGATTTTTCCTCTCTCGTGAGTTATCAAAGGTTGAACTATTTTGACCTTTTTTAGATCTACAATGTTCTTGGATGATTCAAGGGTTGATGTTCAAGTGTATTCATCGTACAATATCAAGGTAGGTGGTTTGTGACTTTCATTGATTGTATTTGGATTATATATGATAAAAAGTGTCGAATACCCATGTTTAGGGTAATGTGTATTTTGGAATTTTACCCTGATTAAGACCTATTCTGGTGTGTTTGATTGAGAAAGTGTTATTGTTTATGTATTATGTTTATTTTATTTGATTATGGGTGTGTTTCCCATATTTTATTGATTGTAAATTGGTTCTAGAAATCATGTTAGGATTTCTTTCATTCCATGCCTAGTTTTTTTAGGATAGAGTTATTGTTTATGAGATGCATTTGTTTAGCATTGTAAAATTATGACCAAGGGGAATTGACTGTGAGAGCTTCCCAAGGTAGGGCCATTTATGTATAATTATTGTTTTTGTTGACTAAATACATTAATTATGAGATCTATCACGGGGTCATTGACTAGAGGGGTTAGACCTAGAGATCTACCTAGAGGGTCATTATTAAATGTTTGTTGGACCATAGGGCATTGACTACGAGATCTGCCATAGGGTCATTATAATTATCATTGCTATAAAGAACAAGCGGTATTGACTGTGATAGATAACCAGGTGGTCGGTTGTAATTTGATTAATGATTTGTTAAACCATAGGGTTTAGACTGTGATAACCTTCCCAGAGGGTTTCTTTTGAATGATTGATTGATTAGGACGAGCCTACCAAGCCAAAGCACAAGCTTGGACCCAGTCTTACTTGTTTTTCTAGATGGTCTTTTGAGACGTCTATCTGTTAATATTATACAAGGGGGCCATATCTTAGGCTATATCCTGAGGATACATTATTTAGTGGTTTTAATAATTTATAAATGTAAATGAATGTAATTAAAACTATAGGATTATTTAATTTTGATTACTTCTTAGTTTGTTTCTTCATTTCTGCATATTACCTTATATATATATATTCACTAACTATTAGGAACAGATTGTTTGGTAGTTTCCTACTGGGATTCGTCTCACACCTTATTTAGGTCTTGCTTTTGGACCCAAAAAAATTATATGGTTGTACGTATAGATAAGTTCAAGCGCCCTTCTTCATTAGGTACTTTATTGTTGTGAAGATAGAGAGCATGGGACCATAATGAGGCTTGCAATACTATTGGAGTTTACCATTTTTATGTATTTTAGTTTCAGTATTGTATTTATAGCATTGTTAATTGTTTGGATATTTTCCTAGATACGTGTGGCATGCATCATGGTTTTATATATAGGTTGTAGTTGTTTATACTATCTGTCTTCCATTATTTACTTCTGTGGTATTGTATTATTGCTTCTACTACAGTTTACTATTTTTTCCATTATACTCTGCCAATGAGGGCATATTTTCCCCACTATCACACTTAAGTCTCTCACTTCTAGTCGATAGTATCTGGCATTTTGGTAAATGTGCTTGAGGCCATGTGACCAACCGGGTACGGGGAACCTTTGGGCAGCACCCGGAACCGGGACATTACAAAGTGGTATCATAGGACTTTATTTACTACCTTGAAATACTATTTGGAACTTATAGAAAGGGATATGAAAGAATAGGTAGTTGTTAATAAGTTGTGCTCGAGAGTAGCTAACCCGTGTACATAGAAAAGCCAATTTACCTCAAATATTGAAATTTTCTATTTTTTCAATTGTTACAATAAATTTGATTTCACCATTGGGTGACACACTTGTTTTGGGATATTATTATTGGTAAAATTATTGTCCTATTTTTGTTGCAAACCAATGATATGAGGGTATTCCATCTCATGCATCATAAAAGCACTTTCTAAAGATCGCTTGTCATGCATTCTTGTCATTCCATTTTGGTTGCATTTCCGATTTCATGTTGTTGTGATAGATGTTGTGAAATATTTTCATTTTTTGTGATATATTCCATGATAGAATACTTGCTATTTTGATAGGGTATTTTAATATGTAATGATTCATTTGGATGGGTGCCAAACTTTAGTCCCTAAGGTGTTATGGACCCTCTTGGATCGAAATTTTGTGGATCATGTTTGATTTTTTTTCCAAGTTATGATATAAATAGGGATTCCAAACTTTGATTCGAGGGAGTATGGGCTCTCACAGGTTATAATTTTTCATGCCTTGGACAAATTTTTATGTTTTAAGGGTTCTAGAGACATTTTAGAGGCTTACTGTTTAGAAACCTAGACAACACGACCTGTGGTGTTATGAAAACACACCATGTGTTCTTCTATACTGGAAGAAATATATTTTCTTAAGTATGCATAGTGTACTATATGTACACACTGTGTAGTATTTAACCATGTGACTGACAATGTGAGCAGAGACACGGGGTGGGAAAAACATTGG
This sequence comes from Viscum album, assembly GCA_963277665.1. Classification (NCBI taxonomy): domain Eukaryota; kingdom Viridiplantae; phylum Streptophyta; class Magnoliopsida; order Santalales; family Viscaceae; genus Viscum; species Viscum album. The sequence continues at coordinate 1,332,869,580 of OY728156.1, forward strand.
TAGAATAGACCGTGTACTGGGAGTACACGCCGTGTTGTAAGGACTGTGTGTCCGGCTGTGTGACTAACGACATGAGTGGATAAAAATTAGAAGGTACATGCCATGTGTAGAGTGAAAATGTCATGTAGCATTACACCAGAAGATCCCATGTGGTTTAGTCGTGTAGAAGTACTTGTGTAGGAATGAAAAATCAAGTACATGCCATGTCTTGAGAGGATCACACCATGTGTCAGGGTGTTACACGACCAGGTTTAGCAGAGGTACATTCCCAGGTTAAGGCTTAAGGGAACATTCCATGTGGGGGTTATACATGATGTGTACCCCTGTTTTTTAAAACATGAATTCTTTCTTCTCTTATTCCTTTCTTTCACTTCTATGTTTCAGTCTTAAATATATGAACTAAGGTGAGTGGTTGGCCTTGAAAATTTAGGCCACCGAGACGTCCTCTAGTTGTACACCAAATATAGGGAAATGATCAGACACTATAAATGGTAGATAAGGGACTACCATTATTTCCTCTTGTCATGCCCGTCTTGGAACCAGCTATTATATCAGATGAAAATACTGATGCATGGTTTCGTAAAGGATTTATGAGGATGATGCAGACCTTCCAGGGTGCACCACGTCCCACCCCAACTATGGTAGAGGAGATGAGGGTGTTTTAGCAGCATCATGCTTCCACTTTTTCAGGGGATGGAGGACCAAAGGTTGTAGAGTCATGGTTGGAGGACATGTTTGCTATATTTGAGCATCTGGAGATGGCTCCGGAGAGGAGGGTGAATCTCGCGAAGTACATGCTATGTTATTCTGCCAAGAGATAGTGGGATGATATCTCATAGGCTGGACGTCTTCATGATATGTCTTGGGAAGAGTTACAAAGGACCTTTATGACTAATTCTATCCTGAGACGTTGAGGGCCGATCGATTCTGAGAGTTCATGCATTTATAGCAGGGCTCTCTTTCAGTGATAGATTACTCATCCTATTTTACAGAGCTTCAGCACTTCGCACCAGTTCTGGGAGGTTAAGAGTTATATTTGGCTAGGATATTTGAGGATGGTCTTAGGTATGACATTATATTATAGGTGAATGTATTAAGGCTAACTTCAATGATGGATATAGTGAACCAGGCGCTGATTACTGAGAGTAATCTGAGGGATTTGGGAGCTGCGAGCTAGGGTGGTTCAACATCTAGGGTAGATACTCTTTCTTCAGATAGTAGGAAGCTCTATATGGATCCATCACATGATGTTTCTTTAGGTATTTAGGTGGAATTAAACTAGTGTGGGAAGATTGGGAATATGATACCTCAGTGCCTGAGAGACCTAGTTGAGTGTCGGTCTTACGGAAACATGGACCACCTTCTGCGTTTTTGTCATTTTTTATCACCAAAATCTAGTGATAGGGGTCCTTCTATGACTCCACGTTTAGTAGAAGGACCACCAATTTCTCATCAGTCAGGGAACTAGAGTTCATATAGCCATTCAGACATAGGAGGAGGTCACAGTCATGGTAGCCAGTTGGCAGGTTTTCAGTTATAGTAGGGTGGATTAGCTCAATGTAGTCAGGAAGGGTCGTAGTGTTGTGGTACTGGTTAGACTTTTACAGTGGAGAATACCCAGTAGAATCAAGATCCCGGACCCTCTATGGTTAGAGGTATGAGTATAGTTTCATCCATTTTAGCTTCTTCTCTTTTTTAAATAGGGTCTTCCCATAGTTTTATATTTGTTACTGTTGTGGAGATCCTTGGGATACGTGTCATTAATTGTGAGGATGTTATGATTCTAAACACTCTGTTGGGGATTAGGATGGCTAGTGTATGTCAGTGCAAGGATTTACCTCTTGATATTAGCGGGTGTATCTTCTTATGGGACCTCTATGTCTTAAAGATGATACGCTTTAATTTCATTATCGAAATGGACGAGTTAGTCTCCTTCGAGGTGTTTGTTGACTGCTATCATCGTAGGGTGATTTTCACATCACCAGAGGGTGGTTCTTTCTAAAAAAGGTCAAATGGGATGTCTAGAAGAGTAGAGCTAGACTTGAGCATCTTGGGTTGGGAGGAATTATATCCCAGATTGTTAGTTTATATCTGGATGACCAGGGGACTTCATAGATGGACTTTCCTCCAGTGGTGGATCATTTCAGGGATGTCTTTCTAGATGATGTTTCAGGTTTAACTCTAGAGTGAGAGGTATATTTCTCTATTTATCTTCTGCCTGGAGCAGCACCAGTGTCTATTCTTCTTTATAGGATGGCTACACCATAGTTATAGGAGCTTGATAAACAGTTAGAGGAGTTATAGGAAAAGGGTTTCATCTGACCCAGTACTTCTTCTTAGGGTTCACCTGTCCTTTTTGTGAAGAAGGTGGACGGTATCCTTATACGTTGCGTGGATTATCAGAACATGAACCAATTGACGGTCAAGAACTGATAACCTTTGTCGAGTATTGATGATCTCTTTGATCAACTTCTAGGAGCCCAGGTATTCTTGAAGATTGACATGAGATCTGGTTATCATCAGTTGCACATTAGACCATTAAATGTAACTCTTATAGCCTTTCAGAGTAGGTATGTTCTATATAAGTATTTGGTTATGTCATTTAGTATCACGAATAAACTAGTATTTTGCATGCAATTGATTTACCGATTGTTCCATCCTTCCTTGGATTCTTTTTTGGTAGTCTTCATGGACAACATCTTGGTGTACTCTCACAATCAACAGGACCATTCCATCCATCTTGATATCATTTTGAGGACACTAATAGAGAATCAGTTATATGTTATGATCTCAAAATCTCACTTTTGGACAGACTAGATTCACTTCTTGCGTCATGTTATCTCAGATACAAAAGTATAAGTAGACCTAGAGAAAGTGAGAGATATAGTTTCTTTGGACAATCCAAAAAACCTCTTTGAGGTATGGAGTTTTTTTGGGATGGATGGTTACTACAGGTGATTTAAACAGAATTTTTCATGCTTAGTGGTGCCAGCGATGGGCCTGAATAAGATGGGTGTAAAGTACTTGTGGACAGATTGTTGAGATTTAGTATTTTAGGAGATAAAAGGTAGATTTACTTTGGCACCGATACTAATTTTTATAGAGCTGGACAAGAGTTACACCATTTACTATGATGCATCAGGCATCGTGTTAGGAGAGGTGCTTATGTAAGGGGGAGGAGTTGTTACATATGCGTCTTGGCAGTTGAGGCCACATGAGAGGAATTACCCAACACACGATCTCGAGTTATCCATAGTTGTTCATGCCTTTCTATGTTGGAGACATTATCTTTTAGGAGAGAATTTTTTTGTATACACTAACCAAAAAATTCTCAAGTATGTCTTTACTCAGCGTGATATGAATTTGAGATAGTGAATGTGGGTTAAGTACCTCCAATATTTTGATTTTGAGATTTCCTATATACCTAGTAAAGGCAACGTAGTGGCTGATGCGTTGAGTAGAAGGACTCAGATATAGGTAGTTCAGGAGGCTAGTAGTGAGTGGCAGCTTATGGCTATGTTTTCTAAGATGAATTTGGAGGTTCATGAAAAACAGGGGTTGATGTTTCTTTCTTCTATAGTCAATACCTCTACTTTACTAGATTGAGTTCAAATGAGGCAACTATCAGATTCTGAAGGCCTAGTCCTATGGGAGAGTGTGTCGAGCGAGGACCCTACTCCAGGTTGGGATATATGAGAGGATGGTGTCTAGTGTTTTCATGGGTGCGTATGGGTGTCAATAGACATACGAAAGGAGTTGTTGCAGGTTTTTCATTACTCAATTTGGGAAGTTCATTTTGGTTTCACCAAGATGTATCAAGATCTACACTATCAGTATTGGTGGCTAGGTATGAAGATAGATGTATCTTGTTTTTTTATGATATGTTCCTCCTGTCAGTAGGTGAAGGTGGAGAATCAGCGGCTAGTAATGATTTTACAGTAGTTACCCATTCCTGAGTGGAATTGGAATGATATCGCGATGGATTTAGTAAGGGGTTTACTGAGGTTTCCTTGAGGGAATGACTTGATTTGGGTTGTTGTGGACCAAATCATGTTGGTTTCACATTTCTTTATAATCAAGTAAACCTTCAGTGTTTATGATCTTTGATGGTTGTACATCCGAGAGATTGTACGTTTGCATGGGGTTCTCCACTCTATTGTTTCAAACAGGGATGTTTGTTTTACTTATTTTGTCTGGCAGAGACTTCAGAGGGATTTTGGTAGATAGGTACTTCTGAGTACAACTTACCATCTCTGGATAGATAGACAATCCAAGTATATGATTCAGGTTTTGGAGAAGATGCTTCAAGCATGCGCCCTATTTCGGGGGTTCTTGGAAGAGACACATACCCCTAGGGTAATATTTCTATAATTACAGTTTCCAATTGATGATTCAGATGGAACCTTATGAGGCTTTGTATGGTAGGCCATGTCGATCGCCACTATGTTGGTTGGAGGCAGGAGAGGTAGTTATGCTAGGACCTCGTCTTGACTAGGAGACAACTGAGCAGGTGGACTTGATTCAGAAGAGGATGGCAACTAGACATTCTTGCCAGAAATCTTATGTTTATTGACAAAGACGACCTCTGGAGTTTGAGGCCAGAGATCAGGTTTTCTAACTTGTCACACTGAGGTTGGGACATAAGAGGATTAGGATATAGGGGAAGATTTCACTGAGATATGTTGGGCCGTTTGAGGTTTTGGAGAGAGTCTGGCTAGTTTCCTGTCAGTTGTAGTTACCTCAGAGGTATCGAACTATGCATGACATCTTCCATGCTTTTCAGCTAAGGTGTTACTTTTCAGATCTATCTCATGTTTTTCAACCTAAAGAGGTTGAGTTGGATGTGGAAGCATCCTTTGAAGAGCAACCTATTAGGATTGTGGATCGAATCGCGAAGGTTCTTTGTGGCTGGTTTGTTCCTATGCTATGAGTTCTATGGTAGCATGGGCGAGTACAGGATAATACATGGGAGAGAGAGGCCAATGTACAATCAAAATGGCCAGAGTTGTTTAAAGTTCCTTCTTCACCAATCTTGGAAGGGAAATTTAGGGATAGATTGCTTTATGGGAGAAGTTTTTAAAAACCAGGATCTCCATTTCAGGTATGGATCTTTGATTCGGGTTGTTTTTTAGGAAAAATGAAGATTTGGAAATTTTCTATGTACACATTGTGTACTCTTGAGTAGACACCATGTACGTGATTACCATGTATAGTCGTGTACTAGCTGTGTAATAGCTGAGTACATGTCCATGTGAACCGCCTAAAGCAGGGGTCGGTTGAGGCATGTACACAGCGTGTACATTAAATGAACATGATGTGTACTTTTCTTTTTATTTGATTAATAGGACCTGGGTCATTTCTCATCTCCATAACAGATCTATTCTTTATGTGTCTCGTAAAAAAGAGCGACGTACAGCCAGAAATCTTCTATCTCTTCTTGTTCCTCTATCTAAGCTCTGATTGAGATGCCTCTAGGTGAATTGGATTCCCACCGGTGAGTTCTTTCTTCCCCTAGAGCATCTCTTGCTGATTTTTCTTCTCTTGTGAGTTATCAAAGGTTGAACTATTTTGACCTATTTATAGATCTATTATGCTCTAGGAAAATTCAAGGGACGACATTCAAAAGTGTTCATCGTAAAAAATCGAGGTAGGTGGTATGTGCCTTTCTTTTATTGTCTTTGGATTATATATGCTAAAAACTTGTTGAATACCCATGTTTAGGGTATTGCGTATTTTGGAAGTTAACCCTGATTAAGACTTATTGTGGTGTGTTTTATTGAGAAAGGTTTATTTTTTCTGTATTATTTTTATTTTCCCTGATTATGGGTGAATTTCCCATGTTTTATTTATTGGTCGTTAGGTCTAGAAAGAATGTTGGGCTTGTTTGTTTTCCATGCCTAGTATTATTAGGATGGAGTTATTGTTTATTAGATGCATGTGTTTCACATTGTAAAAGTATAACCAAGGGTAATTGACTGTGAGAGCTTCCAAACGTTCAGTCATTTATGTATAATTTTTGTTCATGTTGACTATAGACATCGATTGTGAGAGCTTTCATGGGGTCATTGACCAGAGGGGTTAGACCGTGAGAGCTACCTAGAGGGTCATTATTAAATGTATGTTGGACCATAGGGCATTGACTATGAGAGCTGCCAGAGGGTCATTATAATTATTGTTGCTATGCAGACCAAGGGGTATTGACTGTGAGATCTACCTTGGTGGTTGGTTATAATTTTGTTAATGATATATTAAACTATATGGATTATACTGTGAGAACTTTCCCATAGGTTTGTTTGTGAATGATTGATTTATTATGACAGTTCTATCAAACCAAAGCACAAGCTTAGACTCGGTCATACTTATTTTTCTAAATGGTCTTTTGAGACTTATGCTTGTTATTATTATACATGGGGATCCAGAGATTATTCTAGATCTTGAGCTTACATTATTCAATGGTTTGAATAATTTAGAAATGTAAATAATGTAATTGAAACTATAGGATTGTTTACTTTTGAGTGATTCCTAGTTTATTGCTTCATTTCTGCATATTACCAATTATATATATATTCACTATTGTTAGGAATATATCTTTTTTGTGGTTGCCTAATGGGATTCGTCTTACACCCTGTTTGGGTCATTCTTGTGGACCCAAAAAATATTATATGGTTGCGGGTATAGATAAGGGAAAGCTCCCTTCTTCATCAGGTCATTTAATATTGTGGAGTTGGAGAGCATGGGACCAAGCTGAGGCTTGTGATGCTATTGGAGTTTACCATTTTTATATATTTTGGTTTCAGTATTGTATTTCTATAATTGTGACATGTTTGGATATTTTCCTAGATACATGTGACATGCATAATGGATTTATATATATGTTTTAGTTGTTTATACTATCATTCTTCCATTGTTTACTTATATTGTATGATATTACTGCTTTCACTACTATTTATTATTTGTTTCCATTGTGTTACTCTGTAAATGAGGGCATAGTTTTCCCATTATCACACCCAATGCCCTCACTACTAGTTGTCAACCTCTGGAATTTGGGGAAATGAGCTTGAGGCCATGTGACCAACCAGGTACGGGGCACCTTTGGGCGGCACCCGGAACTGTGAAGTTATACAAGCATAGAGTCTACTTTGGTACCAAACGGCGCCCGAGAAGGGTATGAGATATGAATACCTATAGAATATAACCCAAGGTGTCTAGAAATTTCCATTTTGTGCTATAATAAACTCAATGTTCCAATATATAATAAAATGCGAGCAGTAAAATAAATATAATAACTACAACTTGGTTTGAGTTCTAGAGTGTACACCCATCCCATACCACCTACTTCAGCTTCAGCAGAAAGTCTAAAGAGGATACCTATACAAGGAAGAATACATATATAAGGGACAAATTAAACACAAAAAACCAAGAAGGCATACCCCCAAGATGGTGCTTTGGCAAGGGGTCTAATTCATATGTCATCATCCAAGCGTGCTAAAAAGAAAAGGAGAGGTATCAAAAAATCATAAGGAAAAACTTTGAAATGTTAATAAATGCATCTCATCCAATTCAAGAAAGTCAAACAAATACATCAAATCTAGAGGTGGAGTCCAAGATCATCCATATCAATCCAAGCAGAATCATTGGTGTCTCTATGGTACATTTGATATAGAACAATACCATAGATCTCGTCCAAGGTGACCTTTTCGGTGTCCCAAGTATCACTGTGAGGCATGGTGAACTCTAATTTCAATCTAAATCTCTCACAAATGGGACTGGGTCTCACTTGAGGCATGGAAAAACCATCCTTCCAATAGTTTCTTCCTCAGTTTCTCCCCTATGGAACTAGCCTCACTCATGAGAATAATTAAATCCCTCTTGGAGATCCCGTACCTCGAAAGCCAAAGTACTACTCCTAATGTGTTTAGTAGTAACCCACCAAGAACGGTGATCCCATCCATGAATTCCTTAACTCAGGATTCATATTATCTTCTAGCCCATATCAAATGAGCCATATCAAGTAAGGTGTATAACTCACGACAATGCAATTATAATTGCATGCCAATAAGGAAGAATCTCAATGTCACATTCTTACTATTTAATCTAGCCATGAAAATTAAGACAATTAACCATGGAATAATTGAATTTCTAGGTATTCAATATTTTTCATGAGTGTGGAAAAGTTACAAGAGTGGCATTTAAAAAATTTCATGTCATCACAGTCAATTTAATATTATAAACTAATAATCTTACCATTTAATCATGATTTTCAATTTAATCCAAACAACAATTGAATAGTTTATATAGAAAGGTAATAAATATTTAATAAGAGAAAGTTATGGGCAAGAGGCATAAGCAATAAGAATAGCATTTAAATAATTTTGTGTCATCACATTCAATTTCATATAACAAGGAAACTAATAATGTCCAATAAAACTAATCACTACTTTTAGTTGAGAAGACTTTTCACCTCCATTAGATGGGTTTTATTACAAAATTGTGACACTATTCATCAACAATTTAGTTATGAATATTTAAATATTTATTCTAGAATCATAATTCAGTAGTATTTAAAAGAAAGTAAGGAAGCATTTAATTACATTTTCATGTCATAACAAGCATTTTGATATCCCAAGATGAGAATCTTACCATGTCTTCACACATATGATTCAATCCACTAAACAAATCATGGAAATTATATAATCCACATGTCATTAATGACATTCCACACTCACAATCTAACAATATTTTCAAACCAAGAAATTCAAGCCTTTAAACATGGAATAAGGCATTTGAGTGCAACACCACAAAGCAAGGCACATTGCATGAAGAATAAAAATTTAATAATCTTGCATAAGGGATTCTCCACTTATATGATAAATAAGAAAAATAAGGTAAATGGAATTCAAAGTTGAACTTTAAGAACACCAAGTAATATGGGTTATAAAATGTCCAATTAATTATCATCAACCTTATGCATTTCCAAGGGGGGACCCAATTCACATCCCTTTACTCATTCAAACCCCAATTATCAATTTAAATCATTTTACCAAGGATCCACACACAACAAAGGTAATTTATGCATCTAAAACAAAGGGAAAGGAAGGCCAAAATGTATGGTTCACCCAAAAGTGGTGGTCAAAGGTGAAGTGAACACCCCATGAATGGGTTTCACCACATGAAAGGGATACCATGGCCAGTGCAAAGCATTTAAATAAATTTAATATGTGACATCAATTCTTCACCAAAAGATTCTGGTGAGTAGCACAATGGTGCGATGTCAGCGGGTGGTCAATGGCGAAGCGAACACCCTATTAATGGGTTTCTCTGCATGCGAGAGTCTCTACGAGAACTGAAAAACATTCTTATTACTTTAATATGAAATATTAAATCTTTTTCAGAAGGTCTGAAGATTAAAAAAGTTGATTGATGCCTAAAAATTCATGAAATGAGTGGGAAAAACAATAGACGCCCTAAATCATGGTCATAGTTCTCCACACATCCAACATCAACTCTTAATTCGGCCTAAATCAAGAGAAATCATAAGATTTATCAATACCCCAAAATAGGGAATAAAACCTTTCACATAAAAATAGTGCAACAAGAAGTGGAGGAACTGAGAAATAAAAGAGTTTTTAATGTAGAGCTTATCATGAGATTTGCAGTGCGTCTAACGGTGATGAAAACTGGGGAGATTTCAGGGGTGCAAGATCAAAACCCCAGGAGATGTGTGGAGGAGGAAGCCACCACACCCTAGAGGGGAGGGATGCCATGCTTGTAAGGGATGAAGAGATGAAGGAATAAAATTTATAGGGAATAAAGGAAAAAAGAAATAAGAAATAAACTGAAAGAAAAATATAATAAAAGGAAATAAAATAAGATGAAATAAAATAAAAAATAAAAGGGGGGAACCCTATTTTAGTTTTCTGTACACACACAAAATACTATTCACGAGCAAGGTGCATGACTTAAATAACCATGTAAAAACTGTGCATTTTCCCACTTCTTGGAACTCGCAATGGGCCACATGGGTGTGCATCCTAGGTCGCATGGTTCCATACAACTATGCGGCCCAGCCTGCCTTCCATGTTTTCGGTGCACTGGGCTTCAAACAATCCCTCCACACACCTGAGATCTCTTTAATCATTAGAAATAATTTTTAAAGGGCCATTTTAAGGTTTTAAAATTAAAATTTTCAATGGGTCATACCATGATAAAGATGAAACATCTTCCCTACCAATGAACTTCTCATCCCCGAGAAGCCTTCGATAACAACGAAAACATCACCCAACCTACTAGGCTCATGAAGTATCATTCAAACATTTGTGTTGAATTTACAAATTTCCAACATAACTTCAAGCTTCACCTTAACACATGACACATAAGATATAGAATTCAAACCAATACTAGAACTCCAACCAAAGCATGGAGATAGATCATTTCTGAGTTCTTCATACTAGAGATATGATGATAGTGTCGTATCATCATCAAACCCCCCTATGGTTCTTCACCATAGGTTCTGGAATTAAATTCCAATTCTAAACCATGGTATCCTCACCATCATAATTTTCTTATAACACATGACCGTATAATTCCTATGATGCTCACGGAACAGGAAAAAAAACATGATCCGATCAAAGGTTCGAGTCAAAGATGAACCCTTTTAAATGAAACTAGAGGAAGATAGGTCAAGACACCATTAGAATTCTCTACTTAGATGGATGGAGCATACCAAAAATTAAACCCAAATCATTTTAAACAAAACTAGATTAATATTTTCTCAGAGCATACTCACTGAGGATAGAAACTAGCTTTTGGTGACGTCTCTAGACAAGAGGTTACATAAGCTGTTGTGCCTAGATGCGATCAAAGAGACATCCCCTTGGACGAAATTTTTGTATCATCATGGTTAAAACATATCCTTATGAGCCCGTATAAAAACTAGTGTATCCTCAGAGTCAACAATAGGAATCCAAGGATCTCATCCATGGAAAACCATATTCATCACTTATGATCAAGACGTTGATACGGGTTGAATGCCTTACCTCAAGAACATTGATCGGAACCTAGGAGGCACCTTCCTGGTACTCAAATCAAGAGGAGAACAGCTAGTGTCCATGAGTCTATACCAGGAGTTACTACATGAAAAAAAAACTATGTATCACACAGGATTAACTAAATGATTAAAAAACCATGCTTCCATAGCATAAATTTGATCAAAACCACTAGAACAAGCCCAACAGCTTTGTAAAATGTTAGTGGCATAAGACCAATGCTCTATCAGTGTACCCAAACAATACCAAGATAGGGTATATTGTCTCCTTCAATTTGATAGTACACTAACTGGTTTAAATAACTTCTAAAAAGGATATGAGAAACTTTCTCCATAAGAAGGGCATAGTGCTTTGATCATTTTTAAACCAAACCTAGTAAGGAAAAGGAAGGATAGTCGAACCATTATGAGTTGAATTTATTAGAATTGCTTGACTACACCTACTAAATCAAGAATGATAGATCATGTTCACACAAAGACATACCCATGATGCATCCCAATTCACATTCCCACATGACAAGGAATTAGGCGTAAAATCCAAAACAACTAAATAGCGTGTCAAACACCTAATTCTTTTTGAAACATCATTCCGAGCATTGGGATGATCTAAGACCCTTATCAATTCTTAGGTCACTCTACCACTAAGCTAACCGGTATTAAAATCCTAACAACACCATTGTATACGATTAAACCTGAACTAAAATGGTTCGATTCACCATTTAATAGGACAATGGTTACCATCACATAATACCCCAAGAATAATTCAGAAAAAAACAACCTTGATACTATCCATTGGTTTATAAATAATATGCATTCAATTATCTAATGGTCCATGCCAATGATTAACCAAATACTCTTATTACTCGTATGATTGGAAAAAATAAACAAATTGATGATCTCCCAAGTCTCCCATAACTAAAAAGCTATGAAATGAAGGGTCACATGAATTAATAAGAGGTGAAATATTCCCTTAGTATGCCCAACCTGCTAGAGATAAGCATTTAGAAAATATCATATTTGAAGCAAGATCACAACAAATGACCACACATCAAAATAAGGGTTGAATTTTCAAAGCAAGAGTCCTACATGGGACTATGGCTCCTGAACAGTACCACATAAGGAAAAATGTCTACAATCAAAAAATTAGGGGTTTAAAAGATTTTAGGGAACTACCTACTATGGATATCCACTAATAGAATATGATCAAACCAATAACACAACTTAAGAAGGCTGTAACCTGATCTAGAGGCTACAAGAATAATACTTATAACTATAAATGGCCCTAAACTATACTACCTTGGTGTGATCCAATTACTGATTCTATGGAAAGAAGTGATCATAAAAGGCCATCTATAAGTCCTCCCAGACCATGTCTTGGTAACGCTCTTGGATGAAAAATGACATCCCACCAATGCTTGGTGGAGTCATGAGACATATAGATAGCAAGATTGACCCTCGACTCTAGAGGAATCTAAAGATGGTAGAAGATAGATATCATAGCTTCTATCCATGACTCTTCAACATGAGTATCACCATCCCTCAAGAAGGTGGGAGGATGTTGTTGCTGAAAGCATCGTGTAAGCTCTTCTATAGTCAGGGTAGGATTGGGAACACTCTGAATAGACTACGTGAACCTGAGAAAACTATCTCTGAACTGAGCATTGGGACCCAGTGGAAGATGATTATGAGGTGCCTCTAGTGGCACTACAAGTGGTATAATGGGTGGATCAGGGCCCACCACCGCGTTGTGTTTTCAGCACGACACAACTTCTTGGCAGGGGGTGAGACATCTCCTTCGACAGATCTCACCTTGCATGGTCTAATAGGGGGTGATGAGGTTCTTTCTGATGCTTGTTTTTTCTGTCTACTTCCTTTTTGTATTCAAAGAATTATGTAAGCCTTCGGTATTTTCTTATGGGTATCTGTGACCTTGTCATGTAATGGGTTGCCTCTTCTCCCAGTCCATTTAAGAGGTTGCTTCTTTCTGGTTCAATAAATAGGGCTTGTCTCTCAACCTTTTATAAAAAAAGGAAAGGTTCAAGGCCTCCCTAAAACATGAAATAGATGATATGAAAGTGATAAAGAGGATAGATTCATATCCTACCTCTAATCATAACATAATAGACATCCCGGTCCAAGAGTCGAGTCTAGATAAAAAAAACGAAAGTAGACCTCAGAAAGGTCACTAAGACATGGCCTACCTTCCATTTCATAGATAAAGATCAACTTAAGGTATCACATTTCTAATGGAAATTTCATTTCTAAATAAGTAGTATTAATTTAATTCATTTAAACATTTAATTTATTTAAATTTATTGAATTATTTGGATCAACATTACAATTTATTAAGGCCCATACACCTTATAAATTGAAATTGGATGTCCACTTAATATAATTTATAACAAGTCCCTGCATAATAAACTGGCACTATTCTATATTTATAAGAAAGTAGGCACTGAAATATTTAACAACTAATCACAACAGCAAACACATGCAAATAGGTATATGCATGATGAAAGTAGATGTGAAATGGAAATATGCATGTTATTTCAATTCCTAATGTTCCTAGTATGATGAATGTTATGCACTACCCTCGTATCATCTAGATGAAGTAATATAAAAACATCATCTGAATAATAAAAATAGCAATAGCTTCACAAAACAATTGTTTCACCCAATAGTGAAGTCATATCAACAATACATGGCATAATAAATAATTTTAATTCCCAACCCAGGTAATTTGGGGTTCCCCTATACATGGGTTATCTACATCCAAGAACATAGTAAATTCCTATGTCGTAGTCTACTATCTAATCCAAATAGTAATACAAAATGAAAATATTCTCTAATACCACTTTGTAGCATCCCACCCTGAGTGCCACAAAACTGGGCCCCGAGACGATGGACCACAAGACCTCACGTGCATCTCCCAAAATTCCAGGGGCTGCTGACTAGATTCAAGTGCCTTGAGTGAGCCTATAGGGAGACTATTCCCTCATAAGATAAGGTATAACACAATGGTAAACAATATATAATAATTTTATGAATCATAATAACAAGAAAGAAGTAGAAGAATTTGATAAATGACATAAAATAAATAAATAATAACTACGGAAGCTAAATATTCTTAAAAATACCATTATAATGTCAATTTATGATACTATAAAAAAATAAGTGTGTAGGGGTAAGGGGGTACAATCATGTAATGCATGCTACCAAGAACTACCAAAAGACCAAAAACTGCTACAACAGTATCTCAAGCGTAGGCTCGGTCTTTTTCCCCTAATCTTCATCCTAAGAAACAAGCAATCACTCAAGCATCAGAAGAATCACCCTTTCATTTATATGTAATTGTGAGCATAGTGTCTACTAGGGTACCAAAAAGCACCCAACTAGGGTGTGAGAAATGAATCCAAGTAGGCCATCACCTGTCGTGTCTCGATATTTCCATTTCATGCTCTAACAAAAGTAGTGTGTCAATATATAATAAGATGAAAGTAGTTAAATAAATAGAATAACTATAACTTGGTTCGGGATCCAGAGTAGACACCCATCCCATACCACCTACTTCAGCATAAGCTGGAAGTCTGAATAGGTTACTTGTGCAAGGTAGAATATATATACAAGGGACAAAGTAAATATAGAAATCCAAGAAAGCATAGCCCCAAGCTTGTGCATTTTCTTGAGGTATAATTCATATGTCATCATCCAAACATGAGAAAAAGAAAAATATAGGTACCAAAAAAGCATAATCAAAATCTATGAAATATTAATAAATGAATCTCATGCAATTAAAGCAATTCAAACAAGTACATCAAATCCAGTGGCGGAGTCTAATATCATCCATAACAATATAAGTAGAATCCCAAGTGTCGCTAAAGTACATCTGATATAGTCAAATACCACTGATCTCGTCCAAGGCGACCCTTTTGGCATCCCAAGAATCACTATGAGGCATGGTGAACTCTGAACCCATGCCAAATATCTCACATATGGGACCAAGTCTCAGTTGAGGTATGGTATAACCATTCTTACAATAGGTATTCCATTATTTTATCCCCTCGGGAATTGGCCTCACTCACGAACATAATTAAATCCTACCCAGAAAGCTCATACCTCTCAAGACAAATTATCACTCCTGGTGCATCGATTACTAACCCATTGAGCATGGTAAGTCCATCAATGAAATCCTTAACTCGGGATTCATATCATCTCCTGATCCAGATCAATCAAGGCGTATAACTCATGACAATTCATTTATAATTTCATTCCAATAAGGAAGCATCTCAATGTCACATTTTTACCATTTAATCAATCCATGCAGTTTAATCCAATAAACCATGGAACAATTCACATTGCAAGGTAATAACCATTTCTCATCAGCAGAGCATAAGCAACAATCATAGAATTTAAATAATTTCAAGTCATCACTTGAAATTTAATATTACAACCCAACAATCTTACCATTTAATCAAGCTTTTCAATTTAATCCAAAAAAAAATTCATAGTTTATATAGCAAGGCAATAAACATTTAATAATAGAAAATCATGGTCAAGAGGCATAATCAATAACCATAGTATTTAAAAAAATTCATATCATCACGTGTAATCTAATATAACAAGGAAAAAAGCATGTCCAATAAATTTGATCACTAATTTTAGTTTAGATGATATTGAACCTTTATTGGAGGGTTTTTATTAAAAAATTGTGACATTAGTCATCAAAAATTAATTTATTCATATTTAAAAAGTTATTCTAGAATCATACTTCGGTAATATTTAAAAGCAATGAAAGAATAATTTAATAACTTTTCCCTTTCATCACATTCATTTCTATATCACAAGCCAAGAATCTTACCAAGTCTTCACACATATAATTAAATCCACTAAAAAAGCTTGGAAATTATATAATTCCCATGTCATTAATGACATTCCAAACTCACAAGATAAAAATATTTTCAAACAAATCAATTCAAGCCTTTAAACATGGCATAAGGAATTTGAGTACAATACCACAAATCAAGGCACATTGCATGAAGCATAAACATTTATAAGATTCCATAATGGATTCTCCACTTTCATGAGAAATAAAAAAACATAGAAAATGATATTCAAAGTTTAAATTCAATCACACCATGGAATATGGAATTACAAAAGGACCAATTAATTATCATCAACCTTAGGCATCGCTAAGGGGGCCGGATTTATAGTTCATTTCTCATTTGAAGCCCAATAATCGATTTAAATCATTCTACCAAGGTTCCACAGATAACCAAGGTAATTTCATCATTTAAAACCAAGTTCATGGTAGGCTAAAATGGATGGTACACCCCAAAGGGGTGGCCAAAGGAAATGGAAATACACTATTAAAGGGTTTCGCTGCATATGAGGGTCACCACGGCCACTAGAAAGCATTTAAATATATTTAATATGTGAAATAAATTCTTCATCATAAGGTTCCAGTGAGTGGAACAATGCTGTGATGTTAAGGGGTGGCCAAAGGTGAATTGAACACCCCATGAATGGGTTTCTCTACAGGTGAGGGTCTCTACAGACACTAAAAAAAGTTCTTATTAATTTAATATGAAATATTAAAATATCTCTAGAAGGTTTGGGTGAGCGTCACAATGGAGTGATGCCTAAAAGTTAACAAAATGAGTGTGAAAAAAGAATATATTCGTATCCTCATGGCCATAGTTCTCTAAATATTCGATACCAACCCCTGATTCGACCTAAATCGGGAGAAATCAGAAGATTTATCAAAAACACAAAAATAGGGCACAAAACCTTCCATGCCAAAATAGCACCACAAGAATTAGAGGAACTGATAAATAAAGGAGTGAAAAACATAGATATTACCGAGATATTCCTAGTGCATCTGACGGTGATGAAAACAGAAGATATTTGAGGGGTGAAAGATCAAAACACCATGATATGCATGGAGGAGGACGCCCCCACGCCCAAGAGGGGAGGGAGGACATGCATGGAAGGGAGGAAGAGAGGAAGGAACGAAAAATAAAGAATAGGAATAAAAGAAAAATGGTAAAAAATAAAATAAAAGGAAAATATAATAAAAATTAAATAAAATAAGATGAAATAAAATAAAATAAAAGGGAGGAACCATATTTTATTTTTCTATACACAAAAACATAATAGACATGTGCAATGTGTGTGGCTAAAATAATCGCATCCAAACCATGTGTATTCCCACTACCCGAAACCCCCAATGGCCCACATGGGTGTGTACCCTGGGTCACACCATTCCATAAAACTGCACGGCCCTGTCTGCCTTCCATGTTTTTAGTGTGGAAGGATTCAAACGATCCCCAGACACACCCAGGGTCTCTTTTATCCTTAGTAATAATTTTTAAAGGGTTTTAAGGTATTAAAATAAAAAATTTAAATGATTCACACCAGGATAAATATATCATGTTAAAATTATTGTGCTAAATACCATGATAAAGGACTGTCTTTATGAAAAATTTACCAAGTATGAACTTTGGCATCAAAAAGTTTCATTTTAGGGTTACATAATCTCAAGTGAAGGTAAATCTATAGATCTAGCTGAGATCGAAGTTATTGAAGGTTGGAATAGACTAAAAACTATAAATGAGATCCAATGTTTTCTTAGTTTGGATGGATATTATCAAAAAAATTGAAATATTTCTCATGATTATATAATTTACTTACCAATTTGACTTGGAAAGGATTTGAATTCATGTTGATGGAGGAATGTGAAGGGAATTTCAAGGATCTGAAAAGAAGATTATTCAGTCTACAAGTGATCACACTACCCTATAGTGGAGAAAGGTTTATGAATTATAGTGATGTATATCATAAGGGATTGGGATGTGTCATTATGAAAAATAATGTGGTTATAGCTTATTCCACATGAAAATTGAAAATCTATGGGGAAAATTACTTAGTATATGATTTGGATTTATCTATGGTAATCTTTCCATTAATGATATAGATACATTATCATTATAGAAAAAGTTTTCATATATATATTAATCATAAAAGATTAAAGTATATTTTCACTCAAATGGAGTTAAACGTGTTCAAAAGGATATTGTTGGAGTTGATTAAAGATTATGATTTCTCAATACATTTCCACACCAGGAAAGAGAACAAGGTGATAAATGCTTTGAGTCGAAAGGACCATGCTTGCCTATCTATGATGAGGATCATAAAATATCCAATATTTATGGATTTTAAAAGGATGGATCTGAAAATTTTAAGGGAAGGAAAAAATAAATTTTCAACCATCTATACAAGTGAAGATTAAAGAGACATAGAATGAAGATATAGATCCACAAAGAAGTTGATAAATGTTCCTGAGTTATACTATTATTTTGATTGAATAATAAGGTTCATGAACCATGTTTTTATTCTTCTTATACCATAATTAAAGAAGGATTTGTTGGATGAGTTTCATAGTTCATCACTCTCTATTCATCATAGAATCACAAAGATGTATATGGACCTGAAAAATTGTTTTTGGTGGGATGGAATGAAGAGATAAATTGTAGAGTATGTTTCTCAGTGCTTGGTTTATTGGTAAGTTAAGGTTTAGAGATAGAATTATGAGGGGATGTTACAACCATTACCCACACTAGAATGGAAATGGGAAAACATCACCCTGGACTTTGTCGTCGGACTTCCCAAAAAAATCTAAAGGCCATAATGTTATATGGGTTATAGTAGATTGCATCATGTTGTTAGTAAACTTCATTGAGAATACATATCTATTGATCATATTTCCATAATATATATTTGGGAAGTGGTGATATTTCATGGAGTACCACTTTCCATTATATCTAATTGATACCTGAGGTTTACCTTGAAGTTCTTGATATGTCTTCAGCAATCTCTGGATATAGATTTAAGTTTCAACATTGCTTATCATCCTTAGACAGATGGTTAGTCTGAGAGGAAAATTAAAACTATATAATATATATTGAGAACTTTCTCTATGGATTTCAAAAGAGGTTGGGATCAATTCCTATCTTTAGTATAATTTTCTTACAAAAATAGCTTTCAATCCAGTAATTAGATATCTTTATATGAAGACCTCAATGGTAAGAAGTGAATAACTCCAACATGATGGAATGAAGTTGTGGAAAGAAAAATATTGGGACCATATATAGTTTAGGATATGGTGGAGAGGGTTAGATATATTCAAAAAAACATAAGAGAATCTCAAAGTTGAAAAAAAAGTTATACTATTAATAGAAAAAAAACTAGAGTATGAAGTGGTTGAAAAGGTATTTCAATGAATATATCCATAGAAGAGAGTAGTGAAATTTGGAAATAAGATAAATCTATTCCCAAGGTATATCGGTCCATTTAAAATTTTAGATCATGTTGGGAAGGTAGCTTGTCGATTGGAACTTCCAAATAATCTAACTTAAGTTCATGATGTGTCCCATGTATATATCCTTAAAAAGTACATACCTAATCCTTAACATGTACTAACTCAAATAAACCCAATCCAAAATGCATGTAAGTTTCAAACATAAACAAGGCCTCAAAAATATAATACAAAAGTAAATTCCTATGGTAGTAATAACAACACTGATCAAAACCACCTCAAAGTAGTATGACTCATCTCAATCAAAAAAATTCCTCTTAAAAACATGTAAAATATACAAACACACACATATATTATGCTGATAATACATGTATACTTAATAGTATCCTCTTTAAAAACTCTTGTGAAAATGTGGATGAAGCATACATTTTCCTCGAAAAACAATAAACAGAATCAATGTGCACCCATACAAATTCAATGATCACATAACCTAACCAAGTATCACTCACCCAATAACACATCTAAGTATAATAGAAAAATATCAAAATAATCTATGTCAATAAATTACCCTACAACCAATTCTACACTAATTATCCCTCTCTCATACCCCAATTACGTAAATCTTATTCTATAATATCTTTTATAACAATTCATCTGTATGACCATACACTACATGAAAACCACATACACATATCTATAACCACATAGCAAATTATAAAATCACAATTTTATATTAAATCCTCATCACAGTAGGGAACCATTAATGTGAAGTAAAAAAACATTTTTACCTCCACTTATTATGCACATCCCCCATGATGTATAATAACCTATTTGAAATCATCGTCACCACATCACATAATAGTAAATATTACTACATGACACTATAGACTATTCATCATATCCTCATTCCATTAAAGCCTATACTGCATCTAAAGTGAGTGCATGTAAGAGAAAGAAATCATTCATCTATTCCCTCTATAACTTGGATGTTTTTCGAAAAAAATAGATCTCAAAACCATATAAGTTTTAGTAAAGTTTCCCAGCATAGGTTGTGGGGTGTAATAAGTTGAATAGAAAATAAAATGTATATAAAATCACAAAAAATCAAAACAAAGGGTTCATGACAAACCAAAACCACCATCACCCACAAAAATCACCACGTCATTACTGCCACTCACTAACAACTACCACCATAAATATTTCATGACCAACTCTATCTATTAACACATAATATCAATAAAAAATCACTAAAATTTAATTCTATCTATTACCAAAATACATATAATTACCATTTTAATTCCCATTATATTCATATAAAGTTATTTCATGTCAAACCATTTATTTATAAAATTTATAGTCAATTCCATATATTATTAATTATTCACATTTATTCTATACTTCACAATTTATTAGTCATAATTTTTATGTGACGCCCCAACCCCAGTTACCCAGAGTTGGTGAATCATTTTAATACATTGGCATGATTACAAGGAATCAAGTCCCAATGGACCAATCAGTTTAGCGGTCTTTGAAAATATATTACATATATGAATGTTACATTACAATTTCTAAAATAAAACACAACATAAATAATCCTTTTAGAATGCCATTATTCCCCTAACTTAACCCTACATATCAATCATAACACACTTCTTCGCATCCTAGGAAAAATAAAACATCATAAAGGGGTGATCTCAGATACTCAGCAAGGATAACAGTACAACGAAAACTATCATAAATAAGCATAAACATTTAAGGCAATTTATAAGACTAAAACAAAAGCCTTTTAAACATAAACTTCAGAAAAATATGGAAAATATAATCAAATAATGTCATTTACTTATTCACATGGATATTCTACAAGTCGAATAATCACATGTAATATCAATAGATAATCTCATAATGATGGAACACATAATTTCGGACATCATCACCACATAGTCAAGGCCTCGTGCCAAGACTAGAAATAAGATTTTGTTGAGGCCCTATTCCAAGACACTAGTTTGTCTCATGAGACCTCCAGATGCATCGAGGAGCTATATTGGGCTCCACCTATCACTTACTAAGTCCAATGCATTCCTCATATGAAAAGGTTAAAACATAACATAAACATTCGTATTAAAATAAACATAAAAATGATAATACTTTAACCATAAACCATGAATGGTATAAAAATATCCCATCCATATTAAAACATATCATAACTAATTCAATACAATATGGAAGATTTTATTATATTAAATCAACCATAATCAATAATAATATCCAATAAAGGATGTTGACATAGTTTAAAATAATCAGTAAAACTCTTCGAGAGAAATACCCCATTTAAAGAAATCATTTAAAAGTCACACAATTTATAAAGGAAGTCATTTAAAAGATATTTTTGAATCCATGTGTCTCATACCAATTTGAAACTTTTGAAAGAAATTAACACTTTAAAACAATCATGTCTACGTAAGTAAATCCTTAAAATCACTTTTGAGAACATGGACATTAATTAAAAGATTTAGAAAAATAAATATTTAAAAAAATTATAATGATGATCTAGTTAAATATTCCCTTCCATAAAAACTTAAAATATTATTTTTTAAAACATTTTAATGAAACATGGACATAGATGATAAATATGTCCCAATAGATACTTACAGATAAACAATCACGGATAATAATGAGATTGAGGAAATAACAATTACCTTGTACTTTCCTTTGGTCGAGGGTACTTTTAACCTCCTGTATAATTAAAATTGTATGTTATTAAATTATAACATAACCATATTCATATTTATGATGTCATACTTTATTCGTTTATGGATTTATACTACCCATTTAATAATAATTTCTATGTTAAAATAATATTTTGGATAATAATTGTTTTCTCTATCGTACATGTTTTAACCTGTTATTCTTAGTCGTATCACTTATATAATGATTTAATTGTTTCCAAAATATAAAACATTATTTATGTATCATATATATTCAGAATATAAATATGTACAATAGATAGATATATGAAATGGAAAACACCATTTATGGAGACGGTAGGTTGTACGTACTCATAAACGTTGTTTCGGTTTTCATATCATATTGAACGAAAGTAAGTGAATGAGATATATGTAAATACATATATATATATATATATATATATTTATTTAAACTAGAATTATTATGTCATATATTACATAATTATTAATAATATATATTTTTATAATCATCGTTGAATGGTGAACGTGGAAATGAATCTCATCGCGTCGTGGAGACGGTAAGTCGTACATACACACGAGTGATGATATCATTCTATTGATGGTGAAATAGTATGTAATTGGATGGTATATTATATATATAGAATACTTAACATGTTATATTTATTATATACATAAATTATACTCATTATTATACTCATCCAATAATGAAGTGTTGAATAACAAACTACACCCCGACGTGGAGACTATAAGTCGTACGTACGCACGTAAGGTGACTTTGCAATTCATAGGATGGATAGAATAATAAATATGGTTGTACCATATTTATAATCACATATCATAATGTATAAGGTACTGTATTTATTATTTTAGTATGGAAAAATTAAAATAAAGAGGAAGTGGAAGAAGAAAAGAACTTTGAAATAGGTGACGAAGTAATAACCTCTTCTTTGGGTTTTCCTTTTGATTTGATCAAAAGGGATCCTTAGGTTGGATTATGATTGAAGTAATGAAACTAGGGTGAATTGAGGGTAGTTTTGAGGATATTTTATCAGTTTTTGGACGAGCCAAATGGCTTTGGAGGTGTGAAATTAATAAACAGGGAAGTACCCTTTTATAAGAGAGGTAAGGGTCACTTTAGGAAAAGCTTGAAATATTATTCTATAATAAAATCATTTTAGATTTATAATGATTCCAAATAGATTTATTTATAGGATAATGTGGTCATGGGTCAAAATAATCTCAACAAAAAGGTTTTATACAAGTTTAGGTCACCATGTTAACCTTATCTTTTATATTTAACTCTTAGTTAAATAGTTTAACTTTTACAATGTCTTCTTGTATTTTTATAATACATGGTTAATAAACTTAAGATAAAATGCCAAGATAACCTAAACTAGTTCATTAATGACATATATATTATTATATATGTCTTTTTTCTAAAACTTATAATTTTAGGAATATTATATCATTTAATAATATAGTATTGGTTTTAATAAATCATTTATGTTAATTTTGACACTATTTAGTATTTGGTTTTTGTGAAAGTCAAAAAAACATGATTACATAGAAATAAATACATTAAATAAACACTAACATGTCATATTAACCTATAAAATTCGTGGAATGCATCAAAAGTTTCAATTTACATTTACTTTGATTTTTATAATGTCAATTGTTTTAATCTTTCATTAATAAGGTAATTAATGAATCATCATTGTGTCATAAATAAATTTAATTATTTAATGTCTAAAAATTATAAATAAAATACCATGATGTAGGAAATATTTATATATTTATATTAAATATTTATAGTCGAATTTATCTTATTTATAACCCTATATTAAAACTGGTTTAGTTATTAAACTTTAAATTTAACACTTTTAACTATTCTTTAAATAAAATAATAATAAATGTCCTAATCTAATCCAAGTGGACCAAAAGGATCATATTTTATTTGTAATGTTGATTTTGGTCGAAATACACTTATCCGATAGAATTAGGATATGTGTTAGGGTAATTATAATATCATTTTTACTTTTAATTACCATATTTACTTTTAACCGTGGTAAATAAAATTCAAAATATACTATTCACCAAAAATTATTTTCATACTATTGAACCAATTTTTACTTAATAATTTCAATCATGTGTCTCCGATTTTTTAAATTAAATTCACAGAAGTGGTAAAATTACGTTTTATGCAAATTTGCAAATGTGCATAGAAGGTGGGTGAAAGACGTTTAAAAATTCAATAAAATTTTATACATCTAATATTATTATAAAATGACTCAAATGAATTAAATTGAACTAACATAGGTATTATTTATCAATTTGGACTTTAAAATAAATTTAAATAAAAATAATATTTATTTAAATAAAAGTCGGTTTTAAACAATAACGTAGTGTTTTTCACTATTTACCAAAAATTGAAAGTATTCAGAAAAATACGAAAAATTCAACCTATGATAATTTTGATATTCTAAATCCAGAAATTATGTCTATTTTAAAAAATTCAAAACATATGAGTTTCATTAATTAATTTTAAATTAATTCCCGCTGTTAAAACCAGAAAGCGGGTTTTAAGAAGTAAAAACCATCAACAGATTGGCATGTGTTTATGTACAATTTAAATGTGAAATTACATCCAATGACCTACATTATATTAAATGATAAAAATATAATCTAATTATACTTTAAAACCACTCAAATGAATAATTTAACATTATAAATTATTTCGATTAAAAAATTTGTTTTCAATTAAATTTAGTATTTTTCATTATTAATCAAAATATGAAAGTTATCAGAAAAGTACCAAAATTTTATCCAAACTAAATTTTTATGTCCTATTATAAATAGAATTTAATTTAATTAAATTGAATATATAAAATTGTCTAATATTGTATTTAAAATGGGTTCTCCATTAAAAGGTGATAAAATTGTATTTTTTGAAAAATACATCATTTATCTGAAAATTTTAATTTGTTCTTATATTATGTCTTAGAAATAAATACTATGGATTTTAAAATTATATGGAGTATATAAAATTCAAAATATAGTTAATACTATTCATAACCTCTTTTTGAACGGCTAGTTTGGTAAGTCATGGTGCGCTCGAAATCGGTGTTGCGTGTAGCGCAATCTATTGAATTACTTTAAAAAGATAAAAATCTATGAAATACTTTGGTGTTACATTCTCTCATCCTTCAATAAATTGAATCCTTTCAATTTTAAATTGTTCTCCAGAAATAAAAGGTTAAAAATATAAAATACCTTTGTGGAAAACCCACATCGGAAATAGGGTTAATAAAATTTAGTCTTAATAAGAGAGAAATGGAAATGAAAAAGTCACCACCAAATTATGATCTTCAATAAGATAAAATTGGTGTCAATTAGAGACACATAATTTTAGGGAAAAAATAAATATTTACAGGGAGTGATTGAGGTCATCAATCACAAATAAGTGAACAATAAATAGAAAATTGAGGGCCTCAAATCCATAAATATATGATGACTCAAAATATAATTGGTTCAACAAAACATAAGGTTTTAGGATAACACATTTTTGGTTTTAAGATCCTTTTCCTAAAGTTTAAGTATTAATTTCTTCATAGAATAAGAAGAAAATACCTGACAAGTAAAGTTCTATCCTATAACTAATTTCTACTACAAACTTATCTTTCACTCCAAAAGATAATTGAAGTCAAAAATATTCTATTTATCTTAATCTTATAGGGTTTAAAAAATGAATTTATAATTCATCTATTAGATCATTTAAAAAAATACATTATACAAACCAAGACATCACGTAGGCCAGTGGTAGGCGATGCACCCCTATCGCCCTTCAGTTGCGGGTTCAAGTCTCATGGCCTTACCAAACATGACAGGTTGTTGCCCAACCTTTGGGTTGTCCTTTTTATAAAAATCCAAAAATAATCTTAATAAATGATTTACCTTAAACCATAGTATCCAATGTCCAACTTAATCTTTTCCAACCTTTATACTTATCCAAAATACTTGTGTCCAATCTCATAGTCTAAAAATTTAAAAGGAAGGTCAACATAACATAATGAAGATCTCTTTTTGCCACATAATAAAATGTGAGTACCTTCATCCTGTATTCTATTAAAACATGGTAACACTCTGAATTACCATAAAACCTTATTGATTACATTCATGCTCCCTTATTCCTTATATAATATGAGATATACTCTTTATATCCAAAAATTTTTGAATACTCCAACAATGATGGAATAAACAAACCATTAATTAGTTCCATGGTAGTAATTAATATCCAATATACTTTATCCAACTCAATTATCTCTTATACCAAAATCACTACCTCAGTATCAAGACCATATTAAGGTTTATCTTTCTCTCAAGCATATTTTTTCCTATAATTATAACTAGTTATTGAGTCACTTTTCTCGGTACCACACAATCTGAAATCCTTAATGAAATAGTATTGCAATATAGTCCTTATATACTCTATAATTATTATAACTTTTACATCATTAATACAATACTCAAATATAAAAATTCATTAATAACAACTTAAGAACACTAATCATTCCTCTTCAACTGTCATATTATCATAACTTGATTATTATCCAATAGCATAATTTGGGGTATACTATGCTGATTGGTATATTGATTCGCATAGTGTCCCAACTCCTTAAAGATGAAGCATTATACATTTGAAACCTTTTTCTTACCCTTGTAATCTTGAACTTAGTGTCTTTTTTCTCCACACTCATAACAAACTCTCATTCCTTTCAAAAATTTACCAAGGTGATTCTTTCCACAGTTATCACCTTTGGGAAAATCCTTCATTCCCTTCTTCCCTTTATCCATATTTTTATCTTGTACCCTCTTCTTCCCTTTCTTCCCCTCAAAGCCATAAGAATAAGATAATTCATTAATTATCTTATTAACACATGATATTATTTCTTAATATGATGAGAATATGTGTGAGACTATTTCCCTTCTAAATGTTGGCTTAAGTCCATGAAAGATATGATCCTTCTTACTCTTTAGATCATGCGTATAGATGGAGTTCTCATTCATTCTACTGGGTGCCATTTCTAAATAACGAAATATACTAGGCTAGATCATGAATCACAATGAATAATTCCAAACTTGTAAAATACCTTATTTAAATTAAGAATTTTATTCATATAATGCATAATCATAAAAATGTTTTCTTTGATTAATTATTTACTCATAAATCCTTCATAATGGTTTGTAAAAAATGTGAATTATCCTAAACATATCCCCTGGGAGTGTCGTAACCAACAGTGCAGCAATGCCCATTGTCATGTACCAGGATTCCCCGGGTCAAGCCCAAAACTCTCTGTCATAGTTTTCACTCCTAGGTACATCTGTTCCAGAGCCACCTCTACCTAATTATATCCAGACATGGATGTATTTCGTGTAAAATTTAAAAAATATATACATTACAAAAAATCTAGGAAGTTCTTCTATACTAATCCTCATAGTCTATCTTAGGGTAATATTCTCTAATAAGAGTTTATATAAATAAAGTTTCCAAGGTTTATACTAAACATTCTCTAATACCAACTCTAATTCCATGACCCCAGTTACCTAGTTTCGGTGTATTATTTTAATACATTGTCATGATTACAAGGAATAAAGTCCCGAAAGACCGATTATTTTAGCAGTCTTGGAAACTAGATTACATATATGATGTTATATTACAAATTCTAAAATAAAACACAAAATATATAATCTTTTGAGAACACCATTATTCCCCTAGATTAACCCTGCAAATCAATACTATCACACTTCTTCGAATTTTGGGAAAAATAAAACATAAGAAAGGGGTGAGCTCAGATGCTCAGTAAGGATAACAATATAGCAAAAACTATCATAAATAAGCATAAAAATTTAAGTCAATGTATTAGATTTAAAAAAATCATTTTAAACTAAAACATCAGAAAAATATGGCAAAGATAATCAAATAATTCCATTTTGCTTATTCACATGGATATTTTACTAGTCGAATAATCACATGTAATATCAATATCTAATTTTATAATGATGGAATGCATAATTCCATACATCATCACCACATAGTCAAGGTCTTGTGCCAAGACTACAAATAAGATTTTTTCATGGCCTTATGCCAAGACACTAGTTTGTCTCATGAGACCTAACGATGCATCGATGAGCTATAGCAGGCTCCACCCATCACTTACTAAGTCTAATTCATTCCTCATATGAAAAGGTTGAAACATAACATAAACATTCGTATTAAAACAAGCATACAAAATGTTAATACTTCAACCATAAACCATGAATGGTATAAAAATAGCACATCAATATTCAAACATATCATAACTCATTCAATACAATATGGAAGACTGGATTATAGTAAATCAACCTCAATCAAGAATAATATCCAATAAAGGATGTTGACATTGTTTAAAATAATTAATAAAACTATTTTAGAGAAATACCCCTTTTAAAGAAATCATTTAAAAGTATCACAATTTATAAAGGAATTAATTTAAAAGATATTTTTGGAATCAAAGTGTCCCATACCACTTCGAAACTTTTTAGAGAAATTAACACTTTAAAACAATCATTTCTACATAAATAAATGATTAAAATCATTTTTAAAACATGGGCATTAATTAAAATATTTATAAATATAAATCTTTAAAAACATTTAAAATGATGATCTAGTTAAAGAGTCCCTTCCATAAAAACTTAAAATATTCCGTTTTAAAACATTTTAATGAAACATGTACATAGATGATAAATATGTCCCAGTAGATAACTACAGATATACAATCTCAAAAAATAATGAGATAGAGGAAATAACCCTTACCTTTTACATTCCTTTGGTCGAGGGTAATTATAACCTCATGTATAATGACCATAGTATGTTATTAAATTATAACAAAACCAGATTCATATTTATGATATCATACTTTATTCATTTATGGATTTATACTACCCATTAAATAATAATTTCTATGTTATAATAATATTTCGGCTAATAATCGCTTTCTCTATCGTACGTGTTTTAACATGTTATTATTGGTCGTATAACTTATATAATGATTTAATTGATTCCAAAATATAAAAAATTATTTATTTATCATATATATTCATAATATAAATATGTATAATAGATAGATATATGAAATAGAAAACACCATTTATGGAGACGGTAGGCCGTACGTACGCATAAACATTGTTTCCATTTTCATATCATATTGAATAGAAAAAAGTGAATGAGATATATGTGTGTATATATATATAGTATAATTATTATGTCACACATTAAATACTTATTAATAATATATATTTTCATAATCATCGTTTAATGGTGATCATGGAAATGAATCTCATCACGTCGTGGAGACGGTAAGTTGTAGGTACACACGAGCAATAATATCATTCTATTAATGGTGAAATAGTATGTAATTGGATGATATATTATATATATAGAATAAATAAAATGTTATATTTACTATTTACATCAATTATACTCATTATTATACCCATCCAAATAATGAATTGTTGAATAAAAAACAACACCATGACGTGGAGATGGTAAGTCGTACAAACGCACGTATGGTGAATTTTTCATTCATAGGATGGATAGAATAATGAATATGGTTGTAAAATATTTATAATAACAACTAATTATGTATAAGGTACTATATTTATTATTTTATTATGGAAAAAAATCCAAGAAAGATGAAGTGGAATAAGAAAAGAACTTTGAAAGAGATGATGAAGTAATTACCTCTTCTTCGGGTTCTTCCTTTTGATTTGATCAAAATAGCTCTTTAGGTTAAATTATGATCAAATTAAGGCCTCTTTATTAAATTTAGGGTAGTTGGGAGGATATTTCAGTAGTGTTTGGCTGAGGAAAATGGATTTGGAGGTGTGAAATTAAGATAAAGTGAAGTACCCTTTTATAAGAGAGGTGAGGGTCACTTTAGGAAAAGCTTGATATATTATTTTATTATAAAATCATTTTCAATTTATAATGTCTAAAAATGGATTAATTTAGAGGATAATTTGGGGATGGGTCGAGATCCTTTCAACCAATAGGTTTTAGATAATTTTAGGTCACCATATTAACCTTATCTTTTAGATTTAACTCTTAGTTAAATAGTTTAACTTTTACAATGTCTTCTTGTATTTTTATATTACATGGTTAATAAAAATACTATAAAATTCCAAGAGAACCTAAAGTGTTTCATTAATGAAATATACATCATTATATAATTCCTTGGGATAAAACTTATATTTTTAAAAATATTCTATCATTTAATAATATAGTATTTGTTTTAAAAACTCATTTATGTTGATTTTGACACTATTTAGTATTTGGTTTTTGTGAAAGTAAAAAAAACTTTATTACTTATAAAGAAATAAATTAAATCAATTATAACATGTCATATTAACCTATAAAATTCTTGTAATGAATCAAAAGTCTCAATTTACATTTATTTTGGTATTTATAATATCAATTATTTAAATCTTTCATTAATAAGGTAATTAATGCATCATCATTGTGTCATAAATAAATTTAATTATTTAATTTTTAAAAATTATAAATAAAATACCATGATGTAGGAAATATTTTTATCTTTCTAATGAATTTTTATAGTTGAATTTATATTATGTATAACTCTATGTTAAAAATGTTTTCGTTATTAAATTTTGAATTTAACTCTTTAAACTCTTCTTTAAATAAAATAATAATAAGTGTCCTAATCTAATCCAAGTGGATTAAAAGGATCATATTTTATTCCTGAGGTTGATTTTGGTCAAAATACACATATCTAATCGAATTAGGACGTGTGTTAGGGTAATTATAATATCATTTTTACCTTTAATTACCCAATTTACTTTTAATTGTGGTAAATAAAATTCAAAAGTTACTATTCACTAAAAATTATTTTCATCCTATTGAACCACATTTTACTTAATGATGTCAACCATGTCTCTTGGATTTTTTAAATTCAATTCACAAAAGTGGTAAAATTATGTTTTATGCAAATTTGCAAATGTGCCTAGAATGTGGGTAAAAGACGTTAAAAAATTCAATAAAATTTTATACATCTAATCTTATTATAAAATGACACAAATAAATTAAATTGAACAAATATAGGTTTAATGTATCTATTTTTACTTTAAAAAAATTAAATAAAAAATAAAAAATATTTAAATAATAGTCGGTTTTAAACGTAGTGTTTATCAATATTCACAAAAAATTGAAATGTTTCAGAAAAATAAGAAAAATTCACCCTTAGCTAGTTTTGATATTCTGAATACAAAAAATTGAAATCTATTTTACCAAATTAAAAACATATGAGTTTCATTAATTAATTTAAAATTAATTCCCGCTATCAAAACCAGAAAGAAGGTTTTTTAGAAGTAAAAACTATCAAAAGATTGACATGTGTTTATGTACAATTTAAATGTGAAATTATATCCGATGATATAAATTATATTAAATGATAAAAATATAATCTAATTATACTTTAAAATCACTCAAATCAATAATTTAACACTTTATATTATTTTGATTAAAAATAATTCAATTAAAATTTAGTATTTTTTACTTTTGATCAAAATATGAAAGTTATAAAGTGCCAAAAATTTATCCAAACTAAATTTTTATGTCCTGCTTCTAAAGAAGAATTTAATTTCATTAAATTGAATATATAAAAGTATCAAATATTGTATTTAAAAATTTTTCTCCATTAAAAGGTGATAAAATTTTATTTTTTGAAATATACTTCCTTTATCTGAAAAATTGAATTTGTTATTATTTTATGTCTAAGAAATACATAATATTGATGTTAAAATTATATGGAGTATATAAAATTCAAAATATAGTTAATACTATTCATAACCGCTTTTTGAACAGTTAGTTTGGTAAGTTGTTGTGCGCTCTAACTCGGTGTTGCATGTAGCGCAAGCTATTAAATTGTTTTAAAGAGATAACGTGCTATGAAATCCAGGGGTGTTACATTTTCTATCCATTGTAATTGATCTTTTAACATTCAATAAATTACCAATTTCATCTAATTATCTATTATTGATTTCATTTAATCCAATCACATTCCAATCCATCAAGTAAATATAACATGTCCCTATAACAACTTAACACAACACCATATCAACTTCCATTTGAAAAAATTACAAAACCAACCATCACAAAATCTCAAACTGACAACCAAAACACATATCCACCACTTTCCACATTAAAAAACTAGTCTATCCAAAGCAATAATGGAACATTAACCTATTTCAGAATCACCACATAAATATCTAAATTCTATCCACAAAAATCAATAAAAATACCACACAAATAAAATAAATATAAATAAATCATAATAGTATCTAATGACACCTATTTTCAATAAGAAAACACTTTAATAATTACCTTTATAAAACCTACCTTCTTTTCTATTAAATATCTCTTCAATGAGAAACATCATTATAATTTTAAAATGTAAACAATAGATTAATTTCCATATTTAAAATATTTTACTATGAAAATGTTATCCAATAAATATAATAATAATAAATAGTGTCTACTATATTAGAATCCATCTACTAGATAAACAAAAAATAGAATAATAAAATAAGAACTTATAAACACATGTGAATTACCACATATTACATTCCAATTTCTTAGTCTAGTTTTTATCTTGATTAATATAATATATACCATCCTCCAAAGAAAATAAAAAACCTGGTATAACCACATTTATAAATAAATAAATAATGATAAATATTCAATCCCCTACCTCAATAGAAGATTCAACTAAAACATCATAAAAATGAGAAGTGCCTAGATGATCACACTACTAGGAACCCCCAAGGAAATCCCATAGAACCTATTCACATCAAACCCCCATCAACCACATGACCCAGGATTACCAAAACCAAATAAACCTTACTACTATAGCCTTTCCAAGGAGGCTTATAACGATAATATGAAATGAAGAGGAGAATAAATCAGCTTAGATCACAAGAATATGATCACTTAAAGCTAAGGGATATAACTAATCAAGGTATAACTAAATATATCTAAACAAAAACCATTGGTCACCTAGGGTTTGAAGTAAGTATGGACAACATGAGAGTATTTTAGATGGAGGGTAAATTTATAATAAAAATTAAATTAAAACATGCATAGTGTGAATAGTAAAACCACACTATAACATAGGTTTGATCCATAAATCAGGGAGTGATATATCCAAAATCATAGCAATAAAACTAGTTTAAAAAAGAAATAATTAATTATGGTCATGGTGTGACAAAAGTGATCATTATGAAGTTTATAAACTCTTGAGGATCATGTTGTGATACTGAAACTTATCTCATAAAATTCAACAAACCTAAAACAATACTAAATCAAGATGACAACCTCCCCGATGCACTAACATAAAAAAGAAGAATCATGAAAATCAACCATCCATGATTCCCTGGGGTAGTGATCATGGTCATGTCACAATTTCAATCATGTAAGATTAAGTATGGGGATCTCATGTAACACTAACCAAGAAATCATTTTATGTAATAATAACCCAAGGATCTCCATGATACAAGAGGAAACCATCATGGAATAACCAAACTTAAATAAGATATAATTAATATATTTCATGTCATATTACAATATTTATAAGATTAAATGAAGAACTCCCAAATTCCATTCACGCTGCAACATGATACAAGATACCTAAACTCTCCTTTCACTTCAAGGTTGAGCAACACATAAATCATAAATCTCATGCCCTGCGCCACAATATAAAGACAACACCACAACCAAAATCATCATTGTTTTACACTCTATACTATAAAAAAATCATATCCTCTAGCCGACTTATCAAGGAATTGTGTAATGGTCTATGCCATATCACATATGTCCTTCTAAAATTCTAACCCCAACTTTAAATTCCTTCCTCTATCCTTCTATTGAAACCTTTATAATATGAAAGGTACAGTGTAATGTATGATATGGTTTGGGTGGTTACATTAGATACCTCTCAAATTATTCTCATATTTAATAATAAAAACCAAAACATAAAGAAACCAATGGATTCCAAACTAAAATATCTTAATGAGATAACTCTCAAAATAAGAATGAAATTGTCACTATGGATATAAAATTTCAAATAAATCAGCCAAAAATATAAAACATCTCAATATCAAGGGAAAAATGGATCAAAATAGTAAGAGATATAAATAATGAATCTATAACTCATGTTACTACATACTCTCTTCCAAATGGTCATGCCTTTATAAGACACAAACTAAGGAAATTACATACTTATATAACACCTTATCTTGATGATCTTGAATCTCAATCAGCCACTCCATGAATATTATTTCATACTCGATATATAACTTTTACCAAACAATTAAATGAGAGTCATTTTAAATATAAATAAATAATTGTAACACAAAGTAAAAATCATGGATCTAATATATCCATAAGTGATTAAAAATACACCACCTCACCAACATTCTCCAAAACCTCTAATGGACTAATAAACTGAGGGAAAACTCTCCAACTAGACCAAACCTTCCCTACTCATTATAGGTAAAATGTATCATGAAAAAATGGTCTATAAACTCAAATTATAGAGGCATATTCATCTAAATTTCAAAATAATTATATATTTCATATTTTTTCTTCATCCTCCCATCAATTATTTGCATCTTCACAGTCATCCCATTCAACAAATTTAGTTTGTGGACAACTAACTCCAAAATCTGGGTCTAGAATAATAGAGAACTATAAGGCCACTCATTCAAGACCTATATTGGAGAAATTATAATGAATGTGTTATCACTATTATTATACATTAACAAAACCATGTGTAGGTTCTTAACCTATAGATTACCAAAATCCATAATGAATACACACAAAATATAATCAAAAATATTAATAGTCCACTCTCTTTTTCCATCTGCATGATGAAAGAAAGTATTGATTATGTTAAAATAAAATCTTGAATCATATAGAAGACATCCTTAGTCTCTTAAGGTAAAATGTGTTTCCTGATTTGAGTTGATCATCCTTGGAACCCCATGAATATTCACCTTACAATCCACAACATACATAAAAATCTTTCTATTTATACCCCCCACTAGGAACCTTTTTTGGGCCTAAAATGATTATGAGAGTGTTCCCCAAGCCCCTCCTTCAATAAGTCATAGATTTTCTCCAATCATCAAGGGTGTAATCTTTCATAAATGGTAGTAATTTCTATTATATTTCCATGAACAAAGTATAATCACCAATAAAATCTATATAATATAAAATAAACACAATCCACAATTAAATTAAATTTCACACATTAACATATTATAAAAATTAAATACCAAAACCATCCCATATTTAAATGAAAAAAAACATTGATCACCACCTCTCAGATTTATTGTGGTGTTTCTCAATCAGTAACTCCCTCTTAGAAACCTGAAAAATTGACCAATATATATGTAATGGTGAGAAAACATGTACAATAAGTAATATACTCATAAAAACCTCACATTAAAATAAGTAGGAAGAATAATAATGCCTTGTTGAACAAATAGTAGAAACAAAACACACTTATGAAAAGTAATATACCACCCAACCTCACAAAAACAAAACATTTATGTATAGTAGCATAATATCAAGACAATATGTGTTAATAAGGCGCCTAAAAAACACTTATCCATGGATTTGGTTTTTATCACACTCTAAAATAATACATCGCTACAATACCTTTCATAAACATAAATCCATATAACCACAAACCACAATCACATATCCATATCCACATACCACATCAACACATCAAGACATCACATCATATAGTAATCAGAGTAGGGTAATGTAAACATGAACTAAATAAACCTCATGATATCCTCTAACCATATATCATAACCACTTTAAGATCATTATCACCACAACACATCATAGGAACATTAATTGTAATCATATATATCATGTGCATCATAACCCCATTCCATTACAGCATGTACTATGTATAATGTGAGAGTGATGAAGAGGGAGAGGTCATCCATCCATTCCTTATGCATCCTAGATACTGGGGGAAACACCAAGAACCATAACCTAATGGGAATTGAGATGTTTACTCAGATCCAATGGCGGCATAGAAAAACAAGAAAATATAAAATATATAAATAAACACTCAAATTACAACCTAAGGGTTTACACTAAACCAAAATCAATATCTCCCATAATGGTCGTTGTATCATTACTACCACTTACTGATTATAGATTCCATCAAAATTCACTAACTAGAATTATCTACTCACACAATATATCCATTACAATAATACTAACCTTCCATTTCATTGATCAGGGAAATTTATAGAATTAGCATTACCATCTCCATTAAATTCATTTAAACAAATTTAATATTAACCCACTAATTAAACTTCTTTCTGCTTCAATCCATTAATTACTCATTATTAAAAAAAATTCAATATTCAAAAATTATTAGAAAAAATAATTTCATCCATTATCATTAATAATTTAATATCCTATAAATTATCAATTTGAGCTCATTACTAATTATCAATATTTTATTCCAATAACATTCCATTCCATGATGAAACTATAAAAAATCCCCTTAATAATCAAAACCAACACCACAATAAATGCTATCTGATAAACTTTTTAAAACCCACCACATGATCCTAAACTAAAAACCACAATACCCATCCACCCATTTCCAAAACAATCACCCCAATCTATCCATAAGAAAAATGTAATATCACCCCTCTTATTCTACCACTATAGACTCTCCAAAACTACACCTCAATTAAAACCACAACAACACACTATCAAGACTAAACTGATCACAATAATATAAAAAATTATACTATCTTCATAATAACACCAAATTTAAATAAAAAACTATAATAATTACCCCTTTTATAATATGTTTTCTTACTAATTCGACAATACTTTCTAGAGAAAAATTAAATCAACTCAAGATTTCTCATAACTGATTCATTTACATATTTAAGTGATAAACATTTTATAATAGGGTTAGAAAATCATTACAACAACAAAAAAAATTATCATATTATAAAACATCAATGAGATAATTGAAATGTACTATAATAAAATAGATTATGATAAACACATTAATATCACCCATTATGACTTTATAAATTCTTAATTTTGATGTTATCTTTAATTCGTAAATGAACAACATAAAATCAATGAATTAAAAATCAAGATAATTCCAAAATAGAAAATAAATAAAGATATAGAAATCATGAATCGTCTACCTTGGCCAAATATTTGACGAAAAGAACATAAGAAAAATATGGAACATAATGATCACACCACCAAGAACACATAAATAAAACCCACATAATCTATTTCCATTCATACAAATAAATCACATAACAAAACCATACCAACATAGAATAAAAACATTTATCATAGCTTCCCAAATAGGTAGAATATGGATATAGTGAAAATAAGAGGAGAGAAAATCACCTTGGATAATGAATAGTATATCTTTTGAAGCTGATGGCCAAACCTAGTAAAGGGATAACAAAATATTTTTAAAGAGACACCATTAGTTTCCATGGAATAGAAAGAAGTCAATATAATAGGGTATAATTTGAGATAGATATTTGATTTATAATAAAACTAAAAAATAAACCTTCATAGTGTAAAGGTTTTTACCATAAAACAACACCAATCAAATCCAAGAAACATAAGATCCCCCAAATATTAGTGGTCAAACTAATTTATGAAAATTATTTTTAATGATGGACAGGGTGTAATAAATGTGATTATATTGTAGTTCTTGATCTTCCAAGGATAATATAGAATTCCTTAATATCTCTCCTCAAACCAAATGCACTTTAAAAAACTCAAGTCATAATGAATAACTCTATAGAGAAATGAAACAAAAAGGAAGAACCATGGAAATTAACCATCTAATCTTACATATAGTAGTGAGAATTTTCAAACCACAATGATCATCATGTAATATTAACTATATGGTTCTCAAATAATATTGAATCACAGAACCCTTTATTAAGAATAAAATGAGGATATTAATTCCATTACTAAAACTCATCTTTCCAAAATTATCCATATGTGAGATAAACCCAATAGATTTCACTCCATAAGGTAACATGCATAAAATAAAAAAAATCCCTGAGAACCATAACGCCATAAGTGGATACACAACACCAAAACAAGACTTACTCTTAAAAACGAATCCATATATAAACATCATGAATCATTCCATGTTCCAAAATAAAAAATCATTCCATAGATCAACTCTTTAAAGTGAAACACACCAAAATGTAAAAAAAATCTCTTCCAGACAACCCATGAAGGCACAGTGCAACGGGCCATGTTGTAAGGCGTACCTCTTTTTGAAATTTCAGTTCCAACTCTACCTTCATTCTTCTATCATTATCTCGACACCTTTAATTCCAAAATACACAAATCAATGGTACAGGAAGGTCTTGACCATTACATCTCCTTACCTTCCCATCATATCTTCCTCCTTCAATAAATATAATTAAAGAGGAGTTTTGTACACTAATTGGACATAATATTAACTCCTTCACCCCCCTTATTATCCTCCCTAGTTGTATCTATTTTTGATGGTATTAGTTGTGGATTTTACTTCATGATTTCAATAGAGGATATGGAAATCATGAAGTAGAATTCATATTTTCTATGTTGTTGATAGAGGATGTCAAGGGAGGATGGAAACATGTTGCTTGATATCATTCTAGTGATTTTATATTACCATGTGATTTTTTCTAAGGATTTTATTGATTTTGGGAGAAATAAATTATAAATTAGTTTCAAATTTTTATATATGTTGAATGAAGGAGGAATAATGGTATTTTATGAGTCATTTTCACCCCATTTATCATGGTTTTTTATTGTTGTAGAACATGGTATATATTATAATATTTATACATATTGTGGAATTTAATATTGAATAGTTTAGTGCTTAATAAATGGGATATTTTGATGATATTTTTGATATTTTTAGTCAATTATGGTTATTATATTTTTTTATTTAGAGATGGATTTTTAATTAAGTTAGGTTTCCATTATATAATGAGCATTCTGGTCTTTTAGATTATTATGGATTTCCGACTTGTTATTTCATACTCAGGTGAAATTGTCAATAAAATGATAATTATTTTATAAAATTATATGATTCTATAAAAATTAGATAAAGTCATTACATTTTAATATTAACCATAACATTGAATATGCTTGGATAAGAGACCTTTTGGGGTTCCCTAGTTTAATGAGAGATGATTGAAAATGTTATTGATTCCATAGAGGTGTGAGTGAGTGTTTTAGACTATTATTTATAAAAGTAAATTTTTTACCCTTAGAATTTTATTTTTAAGGGTTTAATGTTTTGAAAATAAATTTCAAAAGGAATGATTGTTTAAAGTTGTATTTTTTAAGTGATATTGGAAAATAGTAGATTTTTTCCAAAGAGGGTTTTATATGTTTTTTAACAAAGGTACATGAGTGAGTAAAAACAACATGGTATTGTATTTTTTATTTAATATAAAAAATATATATATTTGATTTGTGTTTTCATATAATGAAAAATATATTAAATTTAATAAGGGTTTTAGTCAAATTTGAATCATACGATTAATTTATCATTTTTAAATCATGTGTGCTTGTATGAGATTTCATAAATAATGGCCGATATATATTTTTTCTATAATTTCATGATGATGTGTGGTAATATACGAAATATATCTGAATACTCCATTGAGTGATGGGTATTTTAGACTAAATAAAATTTATATTGGGCTTCCTGATGGATATATGCTCAAGGGACAATGATTTATACCCCCTAAGATAGTTTTTTAAAGATCAAGCAACAAAGCTTCATTAAAGAGAAAATAAAATAAAAAACTTACAAAAGTCTAAAGGTAGGAAATTTACATTTATGTATTTTCAAAATAGTGAGAAGATCACCTATGATTCAGAAAATATAAGTTCGAGAGTGTGAATAAATCTCAATGTTAGCAAGGCTATCAGCAAGACGATTGGATTCACGATAGACATGAGTTATGATGTATTGCTCAGAAGCAGGGATATCAAGGCATTTAATCCATTTGGATGTGAGTCTCCAATAAAGATGAATTTTCCCCATTCTTAATGCTTGAAAGATTGTGGATGAGTCGCTTTAGAACCATATTCTATATCAATTCCTTTGTTGAGCCACATCCACTACAGTGATAAGAGCCATCATTTCTGCTTCCAGAGCAGTGACCTGTCCACAAGGTCCAAATATCCCTTCCAAGAAATCACTATTATAATCCCTGAAGGCAATTCCATATCTAGAAGGTCTGGGGTTGCCTTGCGAGGCACCATCCGAGTTACATTTGATCTATCCTGCAAAATGAGGAGTCCAGAAGACTTCCAAGGTGCAAAGCGGTTTAGGATAATTACCTTGAAGATGCAATTTCCATATATGAGTGTCTTTCACACTTACCTCATTGTTTGATGTGAGATATACTCTTATTATGGTATTTAAAGATAGATAAGTCTATGATTAATAATATAATTCAAATATTTAATGAACCATTTTTTGGGGACTGGGATCATGGGAGGTAGAGTTGGTGTTATGATAAATCAATGGTTGATACTAAGATTTTCTATTCTTAGTAGTGAATATTACGTCTTGGGTGTGGTGTTTTTTCAGTATGATAAAAAAATGAAT
Organism: Viscum album; assembly: GCA_963277665.1. NCBI lineage: Eukaryota > Viridiplantae > Streptophyta > Magnoliopsida > Santalales > Viscaceae > Viscum > Viscum album. The sequence goes on from OY728156.1 coordinate 1,332,910,407, forward strand.
GGTCACGTATCCAATATGGTAGTGATGTTACATGACAGATTTCTAGACTAGGATATGACCCATGCGGTGTTAATTATAGGATAATATTCATGTTCATGTTAAGCTCAAGGACAGAGATTATATATTCATATAAGGACTCATGCATTGATAATTTTTTTCAAAGTAATATATACATGATATAATTTTACTCCTTTCTATTGGTTTCTAAAAATGAAATGATTATCGAAGAGGCTATGGGAAAGGTTATGAATTGTTCTTTGGAAAGAAACTAGTAACATGATATAAAATTGACCGGATAGTTATAGGGTTCAATATATGGTATGAACATGGACATAATTCCCTAAGATATAGTTATTTTAATGTTTTATTTAAGATAGAAATGATTATTTTAGTGTAACATGATCATAAAGGGGGATCTAACTAATGTGATGACTAGTGTAAGATAGGTTAAATCCTATTATGCCCTTTGGGTAATCTAAAGGATAGTTCCAGAGAGGACTAATGAGGTGATATGGGGAATGGTGAGATATTTGAGATATGTTATTTGATTTGGTTGGGTTAATTTGTGTTTTATAAGTAATTTTTTAATGATATTATTTTAATCTTGATATTTTTTATTTAGTATCACATTGACATCCCTTATTGTTTTAAATATATTTTGATACTTTTTATTAATAGTTTGACCCTATTTGATTAATTTTTTATAATTTTTTAGTTATCACCATTATATATTTTTATATTTATGGTTTTCAATATTTATGGTCGATGAGATAACTTATGGGTTAGTTAGGTCTCTATTGACTAAGTATTATAGATTTGATATATTACCTCTTTGTGATAACATATGAGGAGATAATATTAATAATATAATATACCTCATACGTATATGAGGGTATATCTCACTAATTGATTATAGTAATGTAGGACATAGCCTAAGTTAGGCACTATTGTTTGTGTATTCAAGGTGCATGTGTATTCTTCACCATGATGAAATGAATGTAAGATGATACTTTTATGTGCATTAATGGGTTATATTATTATATTTTTTGAGTAACACTCACTAAATAACATTATAAGAAAATATTTTATTATTAATATTCAGTATGTTAAAGTGAATGGGGAGATACTAAAAAGGAATTGGACCCTCACCGACCCACATTTATGGAATTTTTTTCATGTATATTTATAATCCTTTATATTTCATTCCATTTTTAATTATTATCTCATATATAATGTTAAGACCTATGATGAATATTTTTATATATTTCAAAGATTCAACATGAACTTTTTTAGTTATTTGGGCTAGAGGATAATGTATTTTTTTGTATAATACATATGTTTCAACCCATGAGTTGGATTATTTTTTTAAATTTTATTATTACTTGAATGTATAATATGCTTTATTTCACTATATTATATATATAATGTAAAATATTTTATTTTATATATTGAAATGTTGGATAAAACTTTTGGTTCCCAGTTTTATGATATAAATATTAGGTATGTACAATCTATGAATGGATCATGAATATATTTTATTGATTTATTCGTGATACTTTAATGCTTTATTTTTGGGAATAGACTATCCATGATTAGTTTATACCCTCATTTCAAGTTGGTAGCCTCATGTTTATAGAGTTGAAAAACTTAGGTCACGTAATAGTCAAGGTATTTCACTATTTGGGTTGACTATTATGTGATGATATAATTAAAATATTTAAATTTGATTCCTAGAAAACATAACTTTTAAATGTTTTATTATAGATTTAAATAAACATAACTAAGTATTTTTAATATCATTTTATAGTTGAATAATTTTGAAATTTTGAATTGTAAAACATTGAATCTTTATGAAATTTATAACTTTATGAAACTTTTAAAGGAATACCCATGAATTCTATAAAAGGAGGAAGAGACCATGATATGATCATAAAATATTATATCCAAAAAAACATTGATTCAAATATCTCATTATATATTTATATTTAATTTAAGGTTTTAGAAGACTTTGAGGAAGTTATTGTCCAACCTATCCATTAGATTATTTATGTATCCTTTGGATACCATCATGGGTGGGAGACTCTTTATTTACACTAAGGGTTTTCAATAAATATCATTATAACTCCCCAATTAATGTTGATAACTATAAGGGCCAAAAACCTTTTATCCTCTTCCTTTTCATGTTTTCTATGCCCATGGTCATTAGAGGAACCCTAGATAAAGTCCTATAGTGTCTGGGTGATGATGTCTAGAAGAAAGAAGATATCACATTCTGAAAGAAATTTCAAGTTGTTAATGTGTCATCCACATCTTAAGTGTAAGTTTGGTTCATGGACCGAATGGAATTTATGGACTTAGTGAGGGGGTTCTCAGGATGAATTCATGAAGTTTATGAAATTCAGGATGTGATTGGATGGGTTTTTTACCCATTGAATCTGACCATGAAAACTTACATCATGAACAAGAAGTTCATGACATGAATTAATTACGGGTCAAGTGTTTTGGGGTGATACATTTTTTAGTGGATGTTAAATGCTAGAAAATTTATGATATTAATGGACCATTCACTCCATAAATCTATTCTAATAAGACCATCTATAAACCCTACCACACCCTCAGATCCTATCGAACCCTAAATTTTTATACCAAACTCTATGTGACCAGAGACTATCTCTCAAGGCGATTAGAACCCTTTTTATAGGGATTAATCCCAAAATTCCCATATTCAAATTGTGGAGATTCAAGGTGAGTTGTTTCTATTTTCTTGTGTTTTATTATTATATCTATCTATTTTCCATCCATTATTATTAAAAATCTTTAGTATTTGATCACTATTATTCTTATTGAGTTCCTTTAATGTTTATTGGTTCCATTTTGGTGTGGAATTCTTGGAGGGATATAGTTTCCCTATAGGAAAGGTAATGGAGGTCCATGCTCTCATTTTGTTCTTACACAAGGGACAGTGAATCCTTCGAGTAGGGGATTCATTGCTTCTCCTTTTATTTTATGAGAAATTTTAATTTAAAAATGTTTTATCTCTTTGGGTAATAATGAAAGTAACCTTGGAAAATATTAAAACAGATTAATGAAATGAATGGATTATGGTTGTTGAGATCACATGTTTTCACACTGTGATAAAAGTTTACCTATCGATTTTCTAAATAGTGGGATATCTATATTTATTCTTTGATTTTATTTTTAGTTTTGTTATGATTTAGAATTTTTAATTTTATGATAATAGTTAAATAATGTCAATTCAATAGTTATTGGTTTGATAATGAATTTAAGAGGCTTGATTATTGAAAACCATTCTTCTTATGTTTGATGGGAAATAAAAAAGTAATCCTTAATTCTTGTTTAATTGAAATTTTTCTTCCATATGTTAATGGAATTGAATAAGGAACATGATGTTGGAAATTCTTGTTATTGATAATAATAAAAATAAAATCTAATGATTTATTCTTCCACTGAGTTTAATTAAACTAGATATAATTCTTGAGATCATGTTAAAATAAATTAATAGATTTTCAAAGTTGATGCCTTCAAATTCTTATAGTTTCAACCATTAATAAATGAATTGATTAATATTATATTGAATAAAATAGTTTTTTTGAGAATGATAAATGTTTAGGGTTGAGATAATCTATTTGTATGAAATGGTTGGATGCCTTGTTTTTAGGGACTGGATACCATGTCACCCAATTTTTTGTTTGTTTCTTTCTATATTTCTCTAGATGTGAGACTTTATATGTGATGTGATGTGAGAATCATATGGATATGAACTAACGATATAATGGAAGGGAGAACTAGGTCTATGGAGACAGTTAATGCTTATGGTAATGAAATGAATTTTGATATGCATTATTGTTTTGGGGATGACACTGGTATTTATGGAATGTGTTGAGGATAGGATTTCACATTGTTATGATTAAGTCCAGGTTTCTTCCTTATTAATTTTCATCTTAAGGGTCGGATGAGAGGTTCATTTATTTACCCGAATTTCCTTTACCCACTTCTTGAGGTAGTTGTTTGTTCTTGTTTATGCATATATTTTATGGTAGCCTAGGAGGTCACCTAGAGTGACTAGAATTGTGGAATAATTATTATTTTTAATAGATAATTTATCCCTTGGGTTAGTGTTTTTTTTATTCTAAAATGGTATTGATCTGTAGAAAAACGTGGACTCTGTTGGATTATTCCTAGAGCGATTAGAATTTTCTATGATTATAATTAAATTTGAATGGAATAATGTTAATTAATTAATAATAAATAAATTAATGTAAAGTGAAATGTTAAAGGAAATGGAAGAAATTAATGGAAGTATCTTTAGATTATTCTGTGCTTATAAGATATTTAGTTCTTAGTGGTGATAGTTAATTGTTTGAGAGGTGATAATTGAAGTTAAGCCTATGACTAGGTTATTTCCTATAGTGTCATTGTGAGATATATTATATATTGTATTATTTGTGTTTTTATATGCTACGCCACCCATGTTGGTATGGAGACTGAAAACTAGTGGACTTTGGGAGGGCATTTTCCCAAAAATCCAGGTTGGCGAGGAATGGATGACTAACACTCCCCTATGACCCCACTATATTCTCCTAATAGTATTATATGTTGGTTTGAATGGTGGTTATGATTCCCAATATATGAGTATAGATGGATTTAATGGTTGAAGATTATTTTAAACATATTTATCTCCAGATATAGTATACAAACAATTATTATAGGTATGATGTTATTGGGCTATTATGGCTTCAGTTACATTACTCAATGTATGGGATATGATAGCATGAAGAGAAATAATCAATGTGTAATGAATCAAATATAGATTTTTGTGGCTACTAGGAACTACTCAGTTCTTATATATAGATGTTTCATGGGATGATAAGATAATTTGATGTACTAGATTCTGTTTATGATACTTTAGCACTAGTTCCTTCAGGCTGGTTTTTATTTGAGAAAGATATATCAGGAAATGTGGTGTTGGGGTAGAGCAGAAAAGTAGTGGTAATGTGGTACCAGGGTACCCATGTTTTAATTAATATATTATGATCAATTATATGTGTTACATAGTGAGAGATATCTATGGTGAGGCTAGGAACATAGTATACATGTTTAGGTGATGAGTTAGTTTCACTTGTTGTTTACATGGATATAGCAAGTTTTCTTTATCTTTTTTGCAAGAGTATCTAGGGAGGATATTAATAAGTATACTTGTTATACTCACCCTATGTATATATAATCTATTTTTAGGCCATTAAGATAATTTTTGAGATCGAGATGAATATTAATAGATCATTGTTGTTCAAGAGATGTTGATATTCTTTGTTTATTCTAAGTTTATCTTTTCATACTTGTAGTTTCCATTTCAATTGTACTAGTTCATTATAAAATTACATACATGTAATTGGATTTATTTTACTCTTATGTACAGAAGGAATTGTATTTGAATTTTATCTTATCAATTTCTTCTCATATTCATTTAGATGGAAATTCCATTATTCATATGCATCATATACCGTCGGTGCTTTTCTCCAACCCATGGCCAATTGGAGGTGGCATTAAGGCATTATTATCTCTCATAACCGATTTTCAGTAAAGGAGGGGAACGTTTGAGTGTATGATTACTAATAGTAAAATATCAATGGTTCAGGTTGATGGATAAGATTTATTTTGGAGTTATTAATTGGTGAGGACTATATGGGTTAGTTGGGAAACAGTGCTAGTTGAGTTTAGTAGGTGATGTAAACATGGGATACTAGCTCAGAGCTAGGTATTTAAGGACCCATATTATCTAATACATAGACCATTATGTTCACATAGCCTACTAAGAGAAGTTATAAATGTTTCAAGGTAGAGACCAAGGGGAGTATTAGGAATCATTGATTGTGTTTGAAATGGGTATACCTTGGTATTAGGTTAAATGATAAATTAATTAGTTAATAAACTAATTAATTAACATTAAATATTCTGTATTATATTTTCAAGAGTCCCTAACTATTTATTCTTATGTTGGTATGGCTCAAGGTCAACGTCCATATCAAGTTCATGCCAAAAATGTTAAATTGGATGTTCCAATAGATTATCATAGAGTATAGGTCGATGATGAAAAAACACATAAGAGGATAATATGATATTTTCAGAACCATAGTATATAGAATTATGAGGGATACGTTTCAGACTTGATGATAGAGGACTGGTCGGAGGAGGTGGAGATAGCCTTTGATTTGACCCATGCTTGAAAGGAGTGCTATATTTCATTGGTGGTGATGATACAACATGGAGAAATGAGGTAGTGTTGGATCTTATTTCTCAGGGATAATAAAGAGTTGGAGTTCATATGGGATAATTTTAAGGACCATTTCTAAAAAGAGTTTATTTCACTGACTAGGAAGGTGACTATCTACATGATGCTTTTTACCCTCTTACAAGGGAGTTTGAGCGTGCAATAGTTTGGGATCTATTTCTGGACCCCCGGTTAATTATTAACTAGAAATATTTCTAGATAAGTAATCTTGGGAGAGGAATTTCGATGAGGCCTTATGTCTAGAGATCTTGAGCCTAGTCACCTCACTAATGTTATAAATGTATGTTAAGGAATGGGAATGAGCAGAGGTTTTTTAGAGGATTTCGACCAGACCTTGATCACCATGAGAGGGTATTATTCAGAACACTACATGAAGTGGTGCTGTGGTTTGAGGTTCCTAGTTTCCAAGATATAATTTCTTTCAGAAAGTCATGGGTGGTTACTATCCCTCTTTATCTCATTTATTCAAGGGTGGTATCTCTTAGGACCTTGGAAAGGTATCCAATTCTTGTTTTTCATTTGGAGGACATAGTCATCAGTGATGTGTGTGGCCATCCTTTATATACAGGAAGAATTCATCAGGTGTTACTCTTTAGGTTTTTTCATTGAGGTTGTTTTAGCCAAGTAAACTATAGCAGGATACTGCAAATTGGAATCAATTGAGTGGAGATGGGGTAGGAAGTGGATATCCCCAAGATGCCCATCATCCATAGAGTGCAGAGCACAACCATGGAGGTAGTCATCATCAGTGTCATATAGGACATATATCAATCCATATCCAGATATATGATATAGTGTTTGTAGTGTTGTGAGATCCATATGTAATTTGAGGTAACCTTTTCTTATTTTATACTTGGGTACATGTTTTGTGTGATTTAGTAGAAACACACTCTTTCATATCACCTTCATTATTCAATGTTTTGGCAATTGAGGTAGAGAAGAAATTAGCACCCTTGGCATTGACTGAGCTAGTTAGAGTTTAATCATATCTATATGAAGTATGCAGATACTGTGAGACTGTTCTAGGGAAGAACCTCTCTTGGAGAGAATTTCTGTGTTTATGGATATAGCTACAAAACATCTTCCATGGTATGGATTGGATGTATTTGGTACAGGATATTGTAGATAGAATAATTAGAAAAATTTTGGTTTGTGAGTTTGATAGATATTTTTCCATGTTTGTTAGTGAGAGAGACACTATGGTTGTTTAGTGGTGTGTTTTTTTATTCATTGATGAATGAGCTAATTATGATTTCATTGATTTTTTAGTTGATGGTGTTTCCCAGGGTTATGGAAGAGTACCCTAATATTTTTTCTAATGAGTTTGTATCATTGCACCCTTGGTTAGAGATTGAGTTTGGGATAGAACTATAGCTGAATATTTCTTTGATCTTAATGTCTCTATACAGGATATTACCTTCTATGTTTTAATATATATGAGTATAGCTCAATAATATTTTGTAGTGAAGCTTTATTCAACTGAGTGTGTCACCTTGGGGTGCACTTGTTCTATTCTTGAAAAGGTCTGATGGTTTTTTTCATCTTTTTATTGGTTATCAACACCTGAATCATGTGAAAGTGAAGAACCTACATCCTCTAATGTGAATTAATGATTTATTCAATCTACTGAAGGGATATACTTATTTCATAAAAATCAATCTATTATTGAGATATCATAAGATATGGGTGAAATATGAGATATTTAAATGATTGCCTTATGTTGTTAATATGGGAATTATGAATTGGTTGTGATGTCACTCAGAATGATGAACACTCCATGTATTTTCATGGGTTTAATGAATGTAGTGTTTAAATAATTACTAGATCAGTTTATGGTGGTTTTAATCAATGACATCCTTGTATACTCCAAGACTATAGAAGATCATGTAATGTATCTTCATGTCATTTTCGTAGTTCTTGATCCTCAAAATATTTTCAAAAAGTTATCAAAATGTGAGTTATAGGCTCTTGATGTTTGTTTCATGGTGTATGTCATGCCCAATCGAGGAGAAGTTATGGATCCTTTAAAGATTGAGGTAGTCATTTTTAGGTAAGAACCCAAGACTATTATAGATGTGAAGAGTTTCCATGGTCTTGTAGGCTATTACAGAGTGTTCATATATGATTTATCTCAAGTTATGACTCTTCTAAAATCCTTTAATAAAAATTATTATATGCTCTTGTGGTCTAATAAATTCTAGGAATTTTTTGATTAAATGAAGTATATGTTTTTAGTGATTCAATTCATTATTTTCTAGAAATGGGAGTTCATTTTAAGTTTCATGAAATGCTTCACATCTTGTTTTTTGTCTATTTTTTGATGTAGGATAGATCTGTTGTTTCTTGTGGGTAATTTTAGTTTCATCCCCATGAATGTAACTATGCCACCCATGATTTCATGTCATAATTAGTTTTTTTTCCTTGAGTTTCAAGAAACATTAACACATGTTTGATCATTTTTTAGTTTTTACAAATCATGATATCCTTAATTATATCTTCCCTTAGCATGATTTGAACTTACAATATTGTCAATAGTTTAAATTCATGTATTATTATAACTTTTAGATTTTATATACACTAGTAAAGGTAATTATAGTAGATAATGTATTGAGTGAGAATTTACATCGTGATGTCATGCATAAATCTAGATATTTTTGGAGAGTGATGAAAGTGATTTCAACATTACATCTTGATACAGGATAGGTTGGTGTTTTAAGTTGTATTTTATAGATTAAAGTAAAATCATCCTTATTAAATAAGGTGTAAGATTCCTGATTTGGGGTTTCTAATCTAGAGGTTTAGAGATATCGAGTTATTTTTAGTAATTCTCATGATGGTTAGTCAGAGGATGAACAATACAAGGTGTTGTTCTAGGGGATACTTTTAATCCCATTATTTATACATGTGACGTTTCTATGTGAGTTAGATTCCTCTCTCATGGTGTAATATAATGGAATAATGATGATATATCAAGATTTGGGAGGTATTTTTTGGTATCTTGGTTTGGTGTTTGTTGTTTCATATTTTTTATCTCGATATTTGGTCTCCTAGAAGGTGAAGGTCAAGCACTATGTTACAATTGGGTTTCTCTCACCATTGGATGTTCTTTAGTGAAAGTGTGAAGATACCTCAATGAACATTATTACTAATTCACCTTGACCTCAGGGATACTATGATTCTTTTTGTGAAAATGGACTGTTTGATGAAATCATCCCACTTTATAGTGAAAAAAAGGTTGAGACCAATAGAGTTTTATTAATTTAATAACTATAGGAGGTGGTGATACTCGATGGATTACTGAGGATGATCATCTTTGTTCATAATAATTATTTACCTTCAATGGTGTGGAGAGTTATATAGTATGATTTTTTCTCTCAGTTATTCCATAGCACTACTTTATATCTATAAATGGATAGTCAGATAGAATAGACTATCAAGATACTTGAGGATATATTTTACACTTGTATACTAGTTTTTAGAAGTTTTTATATGAGGCACATAACTTTGGTCAAGTTTTCTTAAAAAAATATTTTTCACTCCACTATTTGTATCACACCATTTGAAGCCTTATATGGCTAACGATTATGTTCTTCATTATGTTGGACTAAGGTTAGAGATTAAGTAATTATTATACCAGAACTATTTTGGAACATGATTGAGATCATTCATGTGATTTGTGAGAGGATGAAGGCTACAAATGATCATTATAAGTCCTATTTCAGTCATAGTAGGATACCAATGAAGTTTGATAATGGGGATCATGTTTTCCTAAAGGTGACTTCTCATCATGGGTATTAATGGTTAGATCATAGGATTAGGATTTCTCCCAACTTTCTTGATCCTTTCTAGGTTTTGGTGCATGTTGGATTTAAGGCATATTGAATATAACTTTCCTCCTAGATGAACAAAATATGTGATTTCTTCCATGTGTTATAGCTCTTCAATTATATTCATGATAAATCCCATATCATTTATTAGGTAGAGGTAAATATTGATGATGATGTTACCTTCAAGGTTAACCTTATAGAGATCCAGGACCACATAGATAAGGTGTTTTTATAGCATGTTATTCCCTTAGTTCCTGTCTTGTGCCGACACAGTGTCATGGAGGAGAGTACCTAAGAATTTGAGTCACTGATGCATTCTCAGTATTCCATGGATATATTTTAGGATCTTTTTATTGGTGTTTCATAGTTTTACATCTTTTTTACTATGAGTGAGGTTGTTGAAATCCTATGTTGTTGAGACTCTTGAGAGTTATTTTTATGGGTGGTCATTTGGATGACCCATTTTTTTTCTTTACCTTCTCTTCAGGTTTGGATTTAAATTCTCATGAGAGATAATTTATTGATAAGTATCTGAGTTAAGGGCCTAAAAAATTTAAAATACCTTTTCATGTTTTTGAATCCTCTGTTTCTTATAGAAATAGTGGGATAGGATCAGTATTTTTTAGGTGACTTATTTTGGGAAAAGGAGGATCTCACAATGTGAAAGGAAGTTTACATCATTAATGTTCCATTTTAAGATTATATGGGAGTTCAATTCACAACACTAATCGAATTTTCAGGTTGTTGGAGGGTGTCTATAAAGTGAATTCATGATGTGTATGAAACTTTAAATGTCATCAAAATGGATTCTTATCTAGTAAATCTGACCAAAAAACACATTTCATAAATTGGAAACTCATGATGTGATTTAATTTCGGGTCGTCTATTTTGAGGCAATACATTTTTTTAGAAAATGTTAAAGGTGATACAATTTATGATGTGAATATACCATTCATATTATGTATCTATGCCTGACATCTTGTATATAAAATCTATAACACCATATATTTCTGTTAAACCCTACATTTCTCCCAAAGTATAGGTGTCCAGATTTAATCTCTCAAGGCTTATTAGAACCCTTTTAACATGTATTAATATATGTATTTTTCTGTTTGATCTGTGGTTATCTGAGGTGATTTTTTTCTCTTTTGTTCTGGTTTATTTTTATATTGTTCTTGTTTCCTCCCATTATTTTTTTCATTCATTGGATTTTGATCTCTATTTTTCTTATGGAGTTCCTTTGAGGGTTTTTTTCTCAGTTGTGACATGGAATTATGGGCGGACTGTAGTTTCCATGTAGGATAGGTGATCAAGATATGTGTTATTATTCCATTCTCATTCGAGGAATATTGAATCCTTGAGGTAGGGGATACATTGATTCTACTTTTATTTTATGTAAAATCATAAAGTAATCATGATTTATCACTTTTAGTAATGGTGGAATTGAACTTAATAAAGATTTAACCAAATTAATTAATGAAATAGTTTGTGTTTGTGGAAATAAAAATTTTTCCCACCATGATAATGGTTTAAATATAAAATTTATAGATAATTTGATATATATATGTTTATGAATTGATTAGAATGTTATTTATTTTATTGTTTAGCATGTTTATCTTAATGAAATTGATTAATGAACATATATATGGTAATGATTGGTTAGATACAGAACTAAAGAGGTATGGTTTTTATTAACTTTTCTTCTTTTGTTTGATGGGAAATTAAATGTAATTGTTAATTCATGTTTAATTGAAATTTTTCTACCATTTTCTATTTGAATTGGATAAATAACATGAAGTGGGAATTATTAGTGTTGATAATAATTAAAATTCAAGTTAATGTATTTTCTCTTCCTTAGAGTTTAATAAAACTAGATGTTATTATTGATATAATATTTAAATAATGTAAGTTCTTGACATATATGATGCCTTAAATTTCCAATAGTTTCAATAAATTAAAAATAAAAATGTTTATTTAAGCTGGAATAAAATCATTATTTTGATCAATATAAATATTTTGGTCCAAGAAAACCCATTTTTTGAAATTGATGGATTCCTTGTATTTATCCTCTAGATGACATGTCACCCTATTTATTGTTTTTTATCTTATGTGTTTCTTTAAATGTGATTCTTTCTATGGGATGTTATGTGAACCAAAGATAGCTTTTGACTAATGAGAAATGTGTAGGGAGGCCTAAGTTTCTGTAAATAGTTGACTGTTGAGATGATGAGAAGCATAGTGATATGTTAGATGGTGTTTAGAATGACACTAGGATTGATGGAAAGGGTTAAATATTGTCTTTCCATTTATTATGAATAATGATATGATGGTTTCTTCTTAATATTATACTTATATTTTGGATGGTTGGGTTGTTTTTTACCTACATTTTCATTCCCCACTGCTTGAGGCAGTTGGTTACTCTTGGTTATGAATGTATTTTATGGTATATTAGGATCTGTTTCTAGGTTAGCTTGAATTATAGAATAATAATAATGTTTAATAAATAATTTTACCCTTGGATTGGTGTTTGTTGGAATGTTGAAAATATGTTGATTTGGAGAAATTGTGGACTCAGTTGTATTATTCCTAGATGGACCGTAATTCACTATGAGGTTAATGAAATGTGAAAGGAATAATTTTGATTAATGGATAATAAAATAATTAATTTACAGTTAAATTTTAAATTATAATTAATAAATTAGTGAAAGTATTCTTATATTCTTATGTGATTGTATGATATCTTATACTTAGATATGGTAGTCAAGTGTCTGAGAGGTGATAGATATAGTTGATACTAAGACTGGATAATTTCTTATAGTGTGGTTTTAATATATATTAAATATTATATGTTTTATGATTTCATACACTACCCCACTAGAAGTGTGTTTTCCCTAACATCCAGTTTGGTGAGGAATATATGAATGACTCCCCCAACTAGCCCCGCTCTCTTTTCCTGATAGTATTATATGCTATATGAATGTTGGTTATCTTTCCCAATATATGTTTATTGTGGGATGTAGTGGATTTTGATTATTTCATACACATTTATATCTAGATATAGTATCCTAAGGATTATTATAGGTATGATGTGTATGGCTTGGGATGGCTTGGGGTACATTACTCAACGTATGGTATGTGATGGCTTGAGGTATAATACTATATGTGTAATGCACAACATACCGGTTATGGTCGATAACAAAAAATACTCAATTACTTTCTAGAGATGTGGCATGAAATGATTAGATGATGTGATAACCAAGATCTGTGTTTTGATACGTTAGTGAAGGTGTCTTCTGGATGGATTTTTTTGGAGAGAGATGGATTATGATTTATTTAATTGGGGAAAAGTAGAAAACTAGTGAGGAAGTGGTAGAGGGGGGAATTTTTTTATTACTATATTAAGATATCTTGTATGAATTAAATAGTGAGTGATATTCATGGTTAGGTTAAGAAGTGAGTATACCTTTTATGTAATGTGTTTGTTTTACTTGTTGTTCACTGGGATTGAGTATGATTTCATTTTATTTTCCCTGAGAGCCTTTGGGGAGGATCCTTATGAGAATACTAGTAATTATCACCCAATATATATATATATATAATTATATCTGTATGAGATGTTTGGTGATCATGATGAAAATTACTTTCTCATGGTTGTTCTATAGCTGTTGGGCTTCATGGTCATTTCCAGTTTATCTTCTGGAACTTGCAGTTTCTTTTTTAGTTGTACTAGTTCTATAAGAAATAAAATGAATTTATTTGGGTTAATTTTACTCTTATATAGAGAAATATTTTTATTATAATTTCCATCTTATCATCCATTTCTCATATTCTTTTATAGGGTAATTCCTCCTATTCACATTCTTCATATACCCTTAGTGTTTATCAACAACTCATGGTCAAATAGAGGAAGGATTAGTGCATCATTATATACCTTCACTCATTAATGGCCTAGGAGGGGTACCTTTTAAGGGAGGGTTTGAAAAAATAAAAAATCAATTTCTTTCCTTTTTAGTATTCATGAATCATATTTTTAGAGTTATATTCATTATAAAAATATTAGGTAAATTTAAAACAAAATTGAAATAATTTTATTCTTACTAATTTTTTTCCATGTATTATATGGTTTTAACTAAAATTTTAATTTAAAAATGTTACAATTTTAATTTAAAAAATAATATAATTTTTTTGTTTCAGTAATTTAATACTTTCTTTTGTCTAATATTTTTGGTATTTTTTTAAAACATTGATTGTTGGATGAATAATAGAAAATAATTTTTTTTAAGAAAACTATATTTTCATTAATATATTTATAAAGTAAAATTACCTTTTAGAATGGTTTTATAATTTTATATTATTCTTTAAAAAACCATCAAATTAATTTCATTGGAATCAAAACTAAACGATATTTTGGTATAAAAACATTTTTATAGTTAAAAATGAATTTTTGATAAATCTTTTTTTCATCACATTTTTAATGGTTTATTTTAAAATTAACATCTACAAATAAAAAAATAAATTTCAAAAAATGAACTCCATATTTTTAAATATCCTATACAAATTTTTTAATGATTACCCTTTCATTTTTTTCATTATTAATTGTATCTTTGGAAAAAAATCAATTACCACGATAAGAGTTAAATTGGGTTAAAAGGGTAAAAACTCAAAATTTAAGGGTCAAAATGACTTAAAATCATTTATAGATAATATTGGATAGATATATTTCTACTCCAAATTATCTATTATTAAATAATGTACCATTTTGGATGTATTTTTCTTGATTAATAAATTAATATATTTTAATAATTTGAAAAATTCTAGGTATGTCTCCTCCCTCATTTATAAATGGACACCCCCTCTCCTCTCTTATCCAGACATCAATAGCCTCTTATATCATGAAGTAACTGAAAAAATACCTTCATAAAGTTACTATACATGTCTTATAATTTCTATCTGGATCATAATACCAACCCTATAATTCTTAGGTATAAACCTAATGAGGTTGTCCAAAAAGATTTATAATTCTTAAGTGAGATTTTTCTTATTATTTCTTCTTTTATCACCTTCAAATATCTCATAACAAATTTTATATTAAAATATTAGTACCTCACATATAATTTAATGTTATTAATTTTATTTTTTAACCATTTTTCATCTATATAACACTTAGAAAAAATAAAAATATTGTTCGTGCTTATGTGAAGACTACCTTCTCACGTGATGATGTATTTAATTTTTCATCAACAAATCTTATGGATCAAAATAATAGTGGATAAAAATGAAATAATATGATTATATATTTTTCATTTTATTTTGGTAAAAAAATTCTAATTCTATATATCCCATCCAATTAAAAAAAACATCGCTTGTGTGTATGTGCAGACTATTACCTCATGTACCGATGTATTTTATTTTTCATCACCACCTCACGTGGATTGTATATATAGAAATAATTAAATAATTAATATTATATTTATCATATAATAATAATTATGGAAGAATATATGGTAGATATCTTATTTCTATCATTTTAATTAAATAATGGAAATATTACTCATGTATACTTATACACTACTATGTGTAATTTTTAATGTAATTCATTTTTCATAAGCACCATACATGGTTATTTATAAGAGTATAATTAATTTATAAAAATTATAATTATAACATTATTAATATTATAGAAATTATATTATCATGATCCATTTCACCATAGTCAACCAACTGAAGTCATTTTGGAATTAAAAATCAAACTTCCTTAAAAAATTTGATGTGAACTAAATCGTTCATGTAATTTCATATAACATGGATACATGTGAAATTAATGGAATCATAAAAGTGATAAATTTTATTAAAAAATTAAATAATATACATAGGTTTATTATTTCTGAATATAAAAAATGTATCTCATAAGTCAAACTTAATATAAGATACACTTTCCTTAAAACCTTGTTTTAAATTTTTTAATGATTTATAACCTAAATCATCTTCCTATATGTCTATATTATAAAAAAATTGATATAATTATATTAATATAAATAAATTATAAATAATATTTTATGTATCTTTTTATTTTATATCATTGTTTTTTAATAGAAATTTTTTTATATGTTATATACATAATGTTTTAACTTTATTTGAAAAATGATTAAGGAATGTTATATTTTAACATATATGAAACCAATATAATTTTCCACAACCAAACTGTTATTTAATACATGGATTCATTTTCAATCATCAATTTTTTATTCAAATAAAAACCCTTCATCCATTTTTTTTAAATTATTTTAGTTTGTAAAATGGGGTTTTAAAGGATATGTATGCATTAATATCCGAAAATTTAATACATATGGGTTCAAAATTAAATTTTTATGATTTTTATTATGTAAATGAAATATTTTAATTGTTTAATTTATTTTTTAGTCCTTGGAAAAAAATTTCATGATATGTATGCCTGGTATAGAACTATAGTGCATTGGTTAATGATTATTTTCTCCTAAGAATTATATTATAATTAATAGAGTAGGATATTCTATTTATAATAGTTCTTGTAAGAATTATATGAATATGATATCCCAAGGTACCAACAATAATTTTCTATAATTTTTAATTAGTTTTCTGGTAAATAATTTTATTTCATAAGGAAAGAAAATAATCTTTTGTTTAATGAAATGATTATGCCCATTAAAGCTAAAAAATAATGTTTTTAAGAATAAATTTTTTAGGGTTCTCATGTTTTATAAGAAAACTAATTCATTTTTGTTTTTAATTTATATTTTCTTATAATTTTTTTTATAAATAAAATTGGGTAATAAGGATTAATTCATATGAATGTAAATGATTATTTGATATCAATGTTTATTATATTAAAAGAAACAAATCTTATATTATCTCTTGGTTTTAAAAAGTAATAACGTGTTTATTTATTTTTTAAAATGTCCCTTACTAAGCAGTTTTTTATCACCCCCATTTTATTATGATTTTTCATAGGGTTTAAGGATGAGTATGAACAATTATGTGTTCAAGTTAAAAATCATGATGATTGTTCATGAAAAGAAAACATGTTCCATTTTAAAAGTATTGTATTATGAAAAATAATTCTGAGTAGAAGTTTCTAATTTGTAATATGTGGTTTTAAAATGATAGATATGTGAACTAGTTCTCTAAAACATTAAACATAAGGTCCTTAAGAGTGAGAGAAAATGTTTTTTACTTCAAACTCAATATTGTGTAATGTTTTAAGGATGAGTCCTTATACTCATTTATAAGACTATAAATGGATCAACTTCACATATAAAAGAGGTATTTCATACAATTATGTTTTATTTAATTCATAAAAATGATTATATCTTGTGCAAAAATGATATTTATAGGTTTTTACCACTACTTTTGAAGATGTATTATCCAAAAAATAATGGTTTTAGAGTAATGGATAATTAATTAACTAATTACTAGGAACTCTCATAAATGAACATGTGAATAATTAAGACTCTCCACCTTGTAGTTTAATTGATAATGTAAATAGTTGTATATCTTAAAGAATTGTGGAAATAGAGTGACCTTGTAAGTTTATATACAACTCATATTTGACATGTATATATAAGGGATGTGGGTATGTTTTAGTAGTGGAATTATAGTCACTTCCAATATATTTATATTGATTTTACAATAGATTCTTAATCATAAAAAAATGATTTAATTCAAAATAGAGAAGTATTTTATAGAAAAACTACCATTTTTTATTAATATTCTTAAAACCACCCCATGGATTCAATACCACAACATGGATTATGTTAAATTTATAAAATTATATTTTTAGTTTAATAAAATACACTATAATACTAGTTTATAGAAAATAATTAATCACAAAATTATGAATAGTATATCATAATTTTAGATAAAAGTAATTAGGGTTTTTATAGGGTTGAAGATTCTACATAAAAATTTACCAAAAATAACAAAATGGACTGTTTTTTTCAAAAGAAAAAATTTTTAAGGATATAATAAAAAACTTCAATAAGATAAAAGGTCATGGAATTATAGTAAAATATATCATGGTTTTATATGTTATTAATAAATTTTTTTCTAAAATTCTCAAAAAATTAATGAGGTGGGTCTGATTAATCCATTTTAAGTTTAAAGGTTGAATTAAACTATAGAAAAATTATTTTAGTGGATATATGATCTTTGTTTAATTACTAGAATTTAAATTTTAGTTTAATTTATAAAATCTATAGAAATTATAAAATTAAATTAAAAATAAATTGTCAAATATTGTTTTTTCAATTCATTATATTATATTAAAATATTATAAATTTATTTAAATCATGTAGAAAATGATATTTGGCAGATATGATCAATGATTTATATTAATATAATGTATATGATAATGAACTAATATAAATCATTTAAAATATTAATAAGAACATATTATATATTAATGAATATAATGGGTTTGTATTTCTTAGGGAATCATAGATTTTAATATGAAAGAGGTTATATGAATAGAATATAAATGATGAAATATAATGAGTTCATATTTTTAATAAAAATATATTATAATTATATTTAAATGGAATGCAATATCCACAAGAAAATTTCTAAATTATAAGGTATTTATACATTATTTTTTATAAAATATTCATGATTTTATATCATAGGTCAAAATATTTTAAATGTTGATATATTTAGTTATCCTCTATATTTTATTATTTATAGATATGCAATATTTTTATTATGGGTAGATATATATTTCACTTAGTGTTAAACTGCTTATTTTAAATATCATATGATGTATATAATAATTCACATACATGTCACATTATAATATTTAGTTACATTCAACAAAGTCTCTAATTTGTTTACAGGTTATGAATTAAATAATAAACATTGATTAGGATTTATATATATTAGCTATTACAGTAATATTTTAATTAAGGTATCTATAAATTATTGATATATGGATAATGGGACTTGTAGTTTAATTTCTCATTGATGTAGGGTCATAGTATATATCTAGATTACTCGAAGGTGGATAAGTGTTTCACTATATAATCTCTTGAATGGTTTTATTTTAATATTATTTTAATCTTTTACATAGAAGGGTTTTAGGTACCTTATTCGAGGTATGCTTTTAAATATGTTTGAATATAATAATATTTTGTTTCTAGGTCAAGTTTCACATATCATGGGCTGTATAAACTGTTATACAGTAATATATTACAATTATATTATATTGGTTAAAATAAAAAGATAAAAAAAATAAAACCATCAAAATCATTCATAGATGAAAGGAATACATGAGATAAGATTGTGGTATTTGAATACACATTAACATTGATAAGTGTTAGATTTCATCCAAAGTGAATATTTTCTAACACTTTGATCATCCAAATGTGCAGTTTCATACTTTTTTTTTGTTACCATAGATTATATTATTTAAAGAGTTCATAATATGGGTGACCATAACAGAATTAGGTACATGTATTTTACATTATCATAATGATAAGATTTCTTATGAAACCCTTAAAGTTTGGATGCTAGATGAATGGAGTTGGGATAATCCATTTTTTGGGTTTGTACAATGAGTTATCCACTAAACTATCTAAGAGTCATATATAGTATAAAAAATTAGTTTTCATAATTAGATAGTTCATTAGTGGAATAACAAAGTACACTCACAACATCATATAAATATTGATATTTTACAAATAATAATTATTTTATTAAATAAATTGGGCCATCATTTTAGTCTAAGAATGTTTAATAAAATATATTATTAATTGATAATAAAATATGATACTCATGTGATAATTATTTTATAGCTAAATATGGAATCATAATTAAACATGGCATTAATATTAATCTTTGAAAGGGAGAACCCTAATGGGTAAAAATTCCATAATTTGTAAATAAATTTTATTTTGGTTTTAAATGATAAAAAAATTATACATTAGGGAAACCCCTTCATGATAAACTCACTGGTAAATATGTTCAATCAGTGTTTTTAGAATAATAAATGAAACATAAGGGAGATTCAATTGATTTATCTAATTTAATTATTCTATCAATAAAACCTATGCCATTGAATTCCATATCTTATGTTGTTTATAATATCTTGAATTGAATGAAAAATTATTTATCATGTACATTTTGATGTTATTTGAATAAATGGTCTCTAATTATTTGCTATTAATATTATAGAAAATGATCAAATTGGTAAAAACGTATAATAAATATATTATAGAAATTCCTATGAAGGTTTCAAACAAATTTTAATAATTTAAGATTATTTTTATGATAATTGGTTTTTATATAAGAAATCACTCAATGATTTTATATGTCACGCTAAAATATTATTATAGTGTTTTATAGAAATTAGTCATCTAAATATCATCAATCAAATATTATTAACTATGTTGTTATCTATAAATATATACAAATATTCTTGTGCTAGTAAAATTATCTTTTGTATCACACTATAATCTTAATTTATTATTTTCACATGATTAGGCAAGAGGAATCCTGAAGGGTTTAATGCTATGAAAGTTTGTCCTAATTTTTTGAAACTTCAATTGCATAGAATTATAGATTGTTATAATTCCATAATTTCGTAGTTTATTATAAAAAATTGTTTTACTATTCCATGTTGGGATTCATTTAGATTTTAATTAAGAAGGAATAATAGAGGAAAATAATACATTACACAATAATAAATGTTACTATGGAATATTGATTTTGAAATGAATATTGGTTAACAAGGTAACTGAATTTAGTTATTTGAAAAATATTATAATTATGTAATAATAAAAGGAATTGAACTGTTTTTTTAAATATCATTATATATTTATAAAATTATCAAAATATAGGATTTTTAGAGTGATATAATAAAATAAGCTTTATAGGGTATTTACAGATAATGGTTTTAACCCAATTAGTTTTAGTGGGATGATAAGAGATGATTCCTGAATTTTTTGTATTAATTTATTGATACTTGAAGAATGAGTGCATAAATTTCATTATTGTGATTCTACATTAATCAATTAAGAGGAATGATAATGTTTTATATAAAAAAATAAATATGATATAGATGGTTTCAAGTTGACAATAAAATATTTTATATTATAATATTTTATAATAATAAAATCATTGAAAGAGATTTTTTTTGAGTGAAAATTGATCAAAAATGAATTACCATGATTATTTAACTTCATTTTTATTTCATATATCTATAGGAGATCATAAAAATTCAAGATAATGTATTATAGTTATTTTAAGATCATACTCTAGAAATTTTTATTCTCAATATTTTCTTAGTGAATCAAGTATCCATGGATGTTTCCAAGTCATGTTGAGTTATTAGTCTCTCATTTATGGTAGTTAACATTATAAATGATTATTTTTTTCTTTATTTCATTATGTTTAATTTCATTAATCAAAATTTTAAAAGTATTATAAAATAAATCTAATTGATTTTAAAAGGATATATATAGAATTATAAAATTATAAAATGGAAATATTTATTCACCAATTGACCCCCTACAAATAAAAAAATTATATATCTCATGACCTGGGGACTCCTCAATTATTATAAGAGCTAACTAGGTTGCATTTGGAATTGAGTTGATTTATTTTTTTTATTCTATATAATATTAATGAAAATTTTTATGTTTTTAATTTTATTTAGATAATAGATCTAGAAGATACTATAATAGGATTATTCACTCTTGTTGCATAAGGTGTTGTGATGACAGAAATTGATATGAATAATACTGAAAATGATGGTCATGAAAGAAATTGCCTTATATCCTCACATTTTGATATTGAATTTTAATTTCTTTTGTGATCATGAAAAATAATTTTATTTCTTGTAAGATAACAAATATTTATAAATAGAATATTATAGTGAAATAAGAATACCCTAAAATATAGTGTTCCCATTTTAAAGATATAAAAATTATTAAAGGATAAATATTATATGACTTCATTACTTTAGTTACATAATATTATTTGTAAAAACTCTAGAACATTCCAAAAATACTAAAAAGACACTTTATATTTTCTTCGATGTGTTTTTTTAAAAAAATTTATCAAATAAATATTACAACTAAAATTTATTTCCACTAGATTACTAAAATACTATATTGATCACATATTTTACAATTAAATTTGTTTTATTCAAGATGTGAAATAACAGTGAGAAATAATTTTTATAAAGTTTTAGAGAATAAGAATACTCTAATGGATCTCAAGGAAGATAAACAGTTTTTCATTTAATATTAATATATTTGGGTTAAATTTGAAAAAAATAACATCACTTATCTCAAATAATATTAAAAATTTATCTAAAAATATCATTATAAGTTATCGTTGATGTATTTAAATTGAAGATATGTTTGCCACTTTGCTGAAAATTTTCCTAAGTTGATGAAATATGAGGATGAGGATAGTTATGATTCATAAAGTATGTTTCTAAGGAAGAAAACCTTAAGATAAAAAATATTGAGGTTCCTTAAAATGGAAAAGAAATTATGTAATGAATTATAAATATAATAAATATTTTATTCAAAATGGATGAAGACGTTAGGTATGTGACTATAAGTAAAGATGGTTTTTCTATTATTGATCATTAGGAGAAATTTTTAACTATTATGGTCAATGAAGTGTAGTTCACAAGTTAAGTAAAGGAAGGTGATATATAAAATAAATTCATATGTAATTGTAAATTGATGGAATTTATTGTGAAGTTATATAAAACAATAAAACAAAATAATATGTTGGTTATGGAACCTTTAACATAAAATAAGGTTGAGAGAGAACAAGGTGAAAGGGATTTGTTCTTAGTGAAATAAGTAAAATGTTAGAATGTACTTGTTTTTGAAGAGAAGAATATGAATAATGCACTCAAGGATAATTTCAATAATAAAAATATCTTGTATATTATTAGTTAATGATATTGGATACATAAGTTTATTCAAATAAATTAATGTTTGATTTTTTTAATTTTTATTCAAGGTGTTTGTGTCTGTCCAAAGGGGTTTAAGAAGTATTTTGATACGTCCAATAATTCTAATGATAATTATAACCATATTGAATCTAATTCTATGTATTAATAGTGAATTATTGTTTATAAGAATAATTATTAAAATAAATCAAATGGATAGAAGTTGAAGTGTGAGAAAAAAAGGAAAATTAAATATTTATGTTTTATAAAGAAATGTAAATTTCAATTTAAAATCAATTCAAAG
Source organism: Viscum album (assembly GCA_963277665.1). NCBI lineage: Eukaryota > Viridiplantae > Streptophyta > Magnoliopsida > Santalales > Viscaceae > Viscum > Viscum album. The sequence continues at coordinate 1,332,933,788 of OY728156.1, forward strand.
TGATGTGGATAAAATTGTAAGAAAATTATCTAGATATAGATTTTATAAGTTTAAATTATCTCTTTGTTATAATTTTTTAATGGTTTCATCAAAAATATATCAAAAAGTATAGAATAACAGCTATTTTAGGTGAGACCAAGAGTAGGTTTTAGAAGAAATTTTTTTCTGATTATTGTTTGTGTTATAGTGGTTTTGATCATATGGATAGGAATTTCCATTTCAAAAAAATAAATTTCAATGATTATATAAGATATAGATATCAATAGTTTAGGGGGATATGACCCATTCTAATAAAACATGTTCTAAGGAAAGCTTAATCTTTGAAAATAATAGTTGAAAATAAAATTTATTTTTTAGAAAAAAAAAATGGAAGGAGTGACCAATTAGGTCATTGTGAGGAGTATTTCTTTAATAATATAATTTCATATCTGAATGTAAGAAAATTACTTATAGAGTTTTTTCATCTAACATTACATGTGATATAAATAATTTTTTTGATTTTTGGGAAGATAAAATGAGATATATTTACATTTCAAAATTTAGATCATGAAAATAACATGAGTCTAAAATTTTAATTTTTGTTAGAGAAGAATTAAATGAAATAATATATTATTTTTAATGATTTTAAGACCACCTTACATTGATTTTATTAGAATTTTGTTAAAGTAAATAAATTTATCTTCAGGAGGGATTAAATATTAGTAAAGTGTTTGAAATACGGTCATACTTTTTCTACACACTTATCACGACCCCCTCCCCACAAGGTGTACCCTTCCTTGGCCAAAAATGAGAGAAGAGGGAGAGTGACACCTGAGTCCCACCTCCAATAGGTCATGGGTTGGTGACTAGAACTAAGGGTATAATAAACACACATATAGAATGCATTACCCTCTAAGATAACACAAGAAAAAGAGATATATAAGATAGACACCAACCAACTCCTTCTCAGACTACTATATAAAATAATCCAAAGTGCATATATGTAATGTAAATTAAGAACTACTATAACTGAAAGGGAAAATTGTAAGTACTAAAAGAAAGTAAAATGGAAGTGACCACAAATCCCAAATAGCTTTTATAAAACCCAAAACTAGTAGTAACTAGCCTGATCTCCAACCTTATCCAAGTGGCCTGAAAAGTATTTTATATAATATAGGGTTAGTATAATAGTATACTTAGTAGGATCCTCCCTAGATCCTCTCATTCAAATGTAAATAAATCATGATAAAGCACAGTGAACAACAAGTGAAACTAACTCATCACCTAAACAGGTAAACTATGTTCCCAACATCCACATAGATACTCTCACCAAGTATCGTATACAAGAGTATATAATATAGTAAATAATATCAAGGGTACCCCATACCACTTCCACACTGGTTTCCTGCTTTTCCAAAAATGTCGCACATCCTAAGAATCTCTCTCTAAAATGGCTATCCTGAAGACACCTGGTCAAAGCACCACAACATGCACGTCATGCAACACACCACCATAACCACATAAACAAAAGTAACTAGGTATTTTTTGGGAGCCACCACAGCTTTCATAGTGTGTATCATACATCAGGAATTATACCTGAAGCCATTGCATCCCATACACCATGTAAGGATCCTCAATCCATAATATCCTATACATGTTACCCTTATATTAGTCCCTAGTAAAACTATATCTAGAATATATTTGTGTGAAATAACCACAAGACATTAAAAATCTCTATTCACATATTTGGGAAAACTAACTTTCATGCAAACCAATACAAGATACTACCAAGATAAGTGTGTGTGGTTAAAGGGGGTATTCATTCAACCATCCTCCCACCGGGATGTTGGGGAAACCACCCCCCCCCCAATGATCAGAATCCCCAGGGTGTCACTTTCTCTAATCGACAGGGTGGAGTAGCATATAGAAACACAAAAAAGTATAGGATATAATATAACTCACAACCACAATATGGTCATAACCTAGTCTTAGACTCAACTGCAGTTAACATCTCTCAGACTCCTAGCTTCCACTACTAAGACTATATATCCTATAAGAACACAACCATTTAATGATATTTAACAAATCATCTTACCCCTTTTAATTAGTTTCACTTTATGTTAATTAATTCTTTAACCATTAATTAACCATTATCAAATTCCAAATTACATTTCATTAGCATCACAACCAGGTTTTATGCCCTCCAGGCATAACCAAACTAAGTCCACGGCTTCTCAAAAACATAACCTCAACACTAAATACCAGAAAGCTTCATCCCCATGGTTTAAACATTAATTCATTTATTAAAAGCATTATCACTTTCCATATTTCCATGTATTCTACGAAAACGTCCTAAGTTACCAAACACAAGTGGATCAACACGGTGAGTAGATGAACTACTCCTCAAGTATTTTCCATTTATAGTAAGAGAATAGACCCATCCATCCTCAAGAATCTAAACACAAAAAGCATGTGGAAAACCCTCCACATATTCACCTATTTTTGAATGAGGTTAAGCAAGAACATCTACCTCAAGCAGTGGGGAGAGTAAAGAAGGTAAAAAAATAATAGATTCATCAATAAACCAACATTCATTTCAAAGAGTAAGCCCAGATTCAACCCATTCCATCACCTTCGGTGTCCTCCCCGACACCCATATGCATAAATCGATGCATCTATCCACTCTAAGAGTCAACATCTAATGCAACCACTAGGACTACCTACCCCTATATACCACAACATCCCTCCAGTATTATCCATACCATACTCAAATCGCATCAGAAGTAGTAAGAAACAAACAAACGTAGCAACTGGTCTCTTGACCATAAACAAGGCATTTAGCCTTCACACACAACAAGCTCTCACAGCTCCAAAGCACAAAGGAACTTTGGACTTTACAAAAAGTCGGATACTTAGTCACTACAGAGGCATTATATTTTACTCATACAACTAGTTCTTATTCCATATTTAATTAACCAGTTAATTATCATAAGTTCCAACTATAGTAAAACTAAGAAACAAGCTTCTCAAGCTATCACAAATTAATTAAATAATTAATTTTCCATTCCATTAATACTTTTATTAAAAATCATAAACATGATTTTGGTCTATAAACTAATTTAGTTAAACATTAATATCTTTATCAATTTAATTACCATCAAATAATAATAGCAACTGGATTCATTAATATGCTTCTTTAAATAATTATCCAATTAATTCAAAATTAATTTCATCATTAAGTTCCTTAAAAATTTGCATCAAGAACAACATGCTAAACAAGAAAAGTATAGATATCACACTATCTATAAAATAAAGAGTCAATAAAATCTCTATGAAATTGATACCCATTCTTTAATCTAGTTCAAATATTTATTATGTCAATTTTGTTGTGATCCAATGGTATAAATCATAAAAACTATATGATTGCACATAAATATATAGATAAGTAGTGAATCCCCTAACTCAAAAGGTTTTTTGCGTTCTTTGTATGAGAAGGACCAACACAACAGATCACGATCACCTATCATGAAATGGCTACATCCAATTGAGGATGTCGCGACACCACTGTACCAACTAATAACCAATAATTCTTCATTAGAAACATGGAGATCACATTCCATCACATGGAATAGAGAAACTAGAGGAAATAGATCTTGGAACCAAGAATAATAGAGGTAGAATATATCTTATATCGAAGACGTATCACTATGGATCGAAATATGGATATAGGGATCGATCCTTGTCGAAGGAATTCCCAAAACATCGAAGAAGGGGTCACCGGGTCACCTGGAGTTAAGAGAAAGCTGATATAGTTGTAGGTTTTAACAAAAATGAGTGGATGGAATGTTTTAAAACATACAGCACTAGGGGATTACATAATGTGTAATCCCATTTCACGTTGTGTAATCCCTTGAGGTTGGTTTCCACCAAAAAAACCATCACCACTTCGTTTTATTTATTTTTTAAACACCAAAATATTACATGATGTGAATCCAAATTTCACATTGTGAAAGTCCCTTCTTCCATTTCTAAGAACCTGAAATTCTCCAAACAACATTCGAGACTCCTCCGATCTCTATAGCCTTTGGAAAACTGAAAAGAGTTGATCCACATGGATCCAGTACCTTACAATATTAGTTTTTATTTTCATTTTTTATTTTGGTTTATCTTTTTGTTCTTAGTTTTTATCTTGATTTTAAGGTGTTTTGGATTTAATTCTTAGAGCTTCAGGCTATTTTTATTCTGTTTCAAAATTTAGGTTCATGGATAAAGGGTAGATATGAGACCTCATAAAGATGAGACTCTTTTCAGTGTATTCTAAACTTTCATGGTTTGAGTTTTATAGCTTCATCATGTTCTTATCCAAACCATGCGGCTGTTAGGATAAACAGTGTGCGTCCTTGGGGGTCTCTATTCGAGGTCACATGGGCTAAGCATGATTATCCAAACTGTGTGGAAGTCTTGAATGAGGTTCTAACATTTTTTACTGAACCAAACCACATGGTTGGAATATTTGTTTCCCAAACCATACGTCCAAATCATGTGGATACCCCTTGTGTCTAGTAATGGGGCACATATTTGGTGCACAGTTTGAGAAATTGTGTGGCCTAACCATGCACAGTTCCCAGGTTTCATAAAAATGTAAAATTTACCTTCTACCCTTTTTCAATATTAACCCCAACACCATATATTCCCTTATTTTGAGTTGTAAGACCCTAGGTAAGCTTCTACCTTCTTTCAAAAGCCTCCCATCTTCTCCCAATGGTTAATTCAAGTGGATTTCTTCAATTTTTTGGAATATTTATCAAGGTATTCTCCTTCTCTCTTCCTTTTATTCCTTATTCTTCCATTTTCTCATGAGTTTCCCTTCTCCCGTGATCTCTTGGATCTATGGTTTGTGTTTTATTGGATTTAAATCAGTGGTTTTGTGTTTTTAAGGTTCTCATTAGGTGTTTTGGCTTCCTTGGATCCCCATACTGTTGCTTTATGTTACCGTCACGGAAGAACTTGTAGTTTGAGGGAGGATCCCTTTGAATTAGTCCTTTAAATTTAATAATACATTGATTTATTTATTTTCACACCTTCTTTGGATACTTATTAGTGATATATTATTTTTATAATAAATGTTTGATGTGAAATGTGGTGATTTATTCTTATTTTTAATTATTTTAATTATTTGTAATAGGTTTTTCACACTATGTTCTTGATGAAATGATTGGTTGGAACTTATAAATGTGTTTTAGATTTGAAATAGTGATTTGGGTTACATAAATGGTATCCTAAGTGTAATTTGGTTTTCAATGTGGTGTGCGTGTGGTTCATTAAAAAGTGTTTTAACTTGTGAAGGTTGTATGATCCCCAATTGGAATTTTTGAAATGGTTTCATTAGAAAAAACTCCTTGGAATAAGTCTCTTTTTGTGTTTTTGACAACTTGTTGGAATTTCTTTATCTTGGTAATTTCATCATGTGTTGATAGTTTGATGGTAGGGACTATTCCATGGAGTGGTTAAGGTGGTTCTTTTTTGGGGTGGCTTGTATATATTTTCTATTTCTTGTCTTTTATTCACACCTCGTTGTGAACATGACATGAAAACCTACCATAGATACGAGCACTTATAAGATTGATTACTGCACTAGTATAGGATTTTTCTCTGGATAATGACCCTTAATAAGGCCTTTCTCTGCTTTGGGATTATTCCCCTCTATTATCCCATGATGGGTGTGATAGATCATTCAGGATATTTGATGGAATTGAGTTAGGCACGCCCACAGGATGAATCATATTTTAGTTTGTTTTATATTTTCCTCTTAGATACTAGGTATTCCCATGTTTTCACCAGCACTAGGATATATGTGGTGAATGATTTATGTGCCTTTCCAAGTATGGATTCTTGAGAACCATTATCCCATTTCCCTCATTGTGTGATTATAGTCTTGGATCCTCGTTCATGGTGTTTCCTCAATAAAAATTGAATGTTTTGTTTTCATAAAAAAAGGTTTCATGGGAAATAAAATTTAATGAACGTTTTACACCCATTTCCCTTTTTTATGAAAAATTAAAATCTTCTATCTTTCTTTATTTCACCCTTTCCCCTAAAATCTAAATTATCCTCTTTATAGAATAATCTTTTCTTAAATTGTGAGGGTAATGGATTTTTATTTTTTAAAAGGTAAAGTGTGGAAAATATCTACTTATATTTTTTTATTTCAAACTAGTTGTTGATGAATCTTTTGTTTAAAGGGGATTCTTTGGGAATAGATTGTTTGGGAACACCTTCTGAGTTTTAATACTCTCACTTATAACTCTTTATTTTTTTTATCTTCTTGTGAAGTTCAATCTTAGTTTTGATCATCATGGATGATGTTGGGTTTTGGGATCAGTGGGTGACCCTTAGGGTCACATGGAGATTAATTGGTCTTCACTTTTGGTTTGGGTTTTTATATTCACCTTATTTTTTTTCAATTTTTTAGATATTGTTTAGTTGTTTTGTTTATTTATTTTTGGGATGTTCTGTTTATTTTCACAACTTCAGTCTATATTCATTGGGAGAAACTATTCTCTTTGTTTTTCATTGATGCCCTTGGTGCTTGTTGCTAGCCTAGGAGGAATGGGAATGCCTCTTGGAAATTATCATGGGTTGGCTTGGGTGACCAGTTCAGGGTTGACCTGGGTTGGATCATGAAAAAATGGTATCATAGATTAGGTTTTTTAGACGACCTAGATTTCAAAGCACCCTCTGTTATTTATGATATCACGGTAGATAGATTAGGACTATCAGGACTTGGGTTATAGGTATGAGAATGTTTTTCACTAACACATTATGTGTCAAACATTGAGTTACCATGGGAACATGGGTTTTCATGGTTTATTTGGTTCTTTTGGGTTTTTCGGTGTTTGGGGAAAAGAAAATAGAGTTGGGTCAGTGGTCTCTGTGAGCTCACAGGGCATAGAAAATCATGTGGAGCTAGGGAAATAGTCCTGAAATACTTTATGTGATGGTGGTGTAATTTAAATATGGTCACCAATAATGTTTTCAAGTCACACATCGACACTAGTTTCCCCCTTCATGATCTTGTTTCAAGTATTCATGATTTTGAGGTAGTTTTGAAACAAACTAATTTTGAAATTGTGAAAACCTGATTTCAAGTGATGGTGTTTTTTTTAATGTTAAATGAGTTTTTAGATTTCTTTCAAAGAAATTTTTGAAAATATATTTTTGAAAAGAGTAATTTTTTTTGATAAAATGGTTTTTAATTAAATGATTTCTATAAAATTTATTTTTGTTTAAATATGATGAAAATTTTTTGAATGGGTAGAATTTAATTTTTGGATTTAATTCATGGTGTTTTTGTGTGTAATGAAGTGTATTGGAGTGTGAATTTTGAATGTGGCTTTTTAGTTGGAGGTTAGTGACTCCTCGAAAAGGTTTTGGAAAAAAAAATTGATATGGTTTTATTTATTTTTTGTGTTTAATTATAATGGGTTTTTTATGATCTAGATTTGATTGGTTTTTTTGGTTTAAATGTTGTTTAGAGTGCATACCCTCCAAGATTTAATGGTTATTCAAGGTAAAACTATAGGTTTTTAACCATTAGAAGACCCTCCAATTGATCGAATGAAAGACTTCCTTCTTGAGTTTCAGAAGTTGAATCCTTCTATCTTTTATGGTCAAGTGGATCCTTATGAAGTAGAAGAGTGGATACAGAAAATCAAAATGATATTTGGTTTCCTTGAGTTTTCTAATTCCCTAAAGGTTAATATTTTTACCTCTATGATCAATGTTCTAAGTTGGAAGTGGTGTAAGTCTTCCATTTGAACCAAGTCCTCAAGAAGACCTCGCATAAGAATACTTCAAGGCCTTGTTCATTCGATGGTACTTTCCTATGTTTTTGAAGGTGGAAAAGGTAATGGAGATGTAATTCCTTAAATAAGGTGATGGATCCCTGTTGGAATTAGTTCTTCATTTTTTATATCTAGTGCCTTATCTTCTTTAGTGGGTCAAGGATGATTTTCTACAGGCTCAACATTTTTAAAATGGGATTCATCTTGATCTCTAGTCAAGGGTGTCAGAGTTCGGTTTGACTTCCTTTGTCAACATGGTGAGGAAAGATATTCAAGATGAACCCATATCAGTAGGATTTCTTGATGTATCTAAACTTCCCATAGTATTTGGAAGTATTAAAGGGAATTATATTAATAATATGGGTACTTTTCCTAAATTTTGTGGTGCTGGTAGTGGAATTAAGAGTCCTTCTGACCTTTCATCAGCTTCTTCTAGGCCCAGGACCCAAGTGTGTCATCAATGTGGCATGTTGGGTTATAAAAAGTTGTCATGTCTAAATTATTGAATGGAATTTTGTGCATGTGGATGCCAATTTCATTTTAAATGGTTTTTAAGGTGTTTCTATGAAGTAACATAGACCTAAATTCTCCCCTTCAGAAAACACACCCGCCTATTTGTAGGAGTGGGATGTTGGTCTGGTTCGAGTTTAAAGTTCATTTTATTGTGAGGGTTCTATTTTTTTTAATGGTTTTAGTGATACTTTTTAGGAACCTCTATTTTAATGGAAGTGTTTTTTTTATTCTGAATTTTTCCATATTGTGTGGATTTGTGCTACATTTTGTGTCTTGTAGAAGCCACTTATCATTTTTTGGTGAAAGAGGATGATGTGTGTGTATCTTTTGAATCCCTATTTCAGTGGAAGTGAATTTTTGTAGTGAAGAGAGTCCCATGGTGTGTTGTGTTTGTTTAGTTATTTCTGGTTTTCTTTGTGGTAATTCCAGTTTAGAGTGTTAGTGTTTAGCTGGTGATGTTGGTTGGGAACCCGAATCAAACTCTAAAATGGTAGGGATTCAATTATGGACTCATTTACTAGAGATTTGGGTTGGTCTCCCATATTGGATTGGAAATTGGTGTTTTCATTTGGATTTTTCTAATTATGAGTATTTTACTTATGGGTGGACATTGGGATTCCAGAGTACTGCAAATGGTTTTGTTTTTCGTAAGGTTTTTGGGTTTTTGGTTCGATTTTTCAATCATTTTTTTAGAAATGGTTTAGGTTCATTGGTTTGTTTCAGGTAGAAGTGTATGTTTTCATCTTGGTGGTGGTTAATGTGCTCTCTAGTTTTAGGGATCTAATTGTGTAGGTGAGTGAGTCCTTGTATCATATTTGATAAACTAGAGATTTTGTAGCTTTTTAGGTGTAGAAATAATAATGGTGGGGAGAACTTTCATAGAATTTTTTTATTTTCCTCCTTTATTTTGATTTATCATTTTTTTTATTGGTTTCTCTCTCAAGTCTTGGGTGTTCTAGATTCATGTTTTTGATTTTTTTTGTTTTTTTATTCAGTTTCACATTTTAGATACACCCTTAAATGGGTAACCATATGACATCTTGAGGATGAATCTCTTTTCAGTTCATTTTTAAAATACATAGTTTGAGGTGCACAACTTCAACATAGTTTAATCCAAACCACGTGGCTCCTAGGAGAAACGGTGTGGTCCTTGGGTGTCTCTAGATCCTAGGAGGAATGGTGTGGGTCCTTGGGTGTCTCTAATCAAGAAATCATGGCCTAAGTATGATCATCAATACTGTATTGATGGTGTGAAAAAGGTTCTACAATTTTTTATAGAACCAAACCGCACCGTTGGTGCATGGTTTCCCAAACCATATGGAAAACCCATGCGGTTTCCTAGTGTTTCCCATAATGGGGGTTCATGGCTAGTTCATGGTTTGAGAAATTGTGCAACCTGACCATGCATAGTGCCCTGGTGTCTTAGAAATGTAAAATTACCCTTCTAACCTCTTTGAATTTTAACCCCAAATGCCATATCTACCCCTATTTTTAGTCATGAGTACTAAGAGAGGCTTCTAAATTCTTCATAAACCCCCCCCCCCCCTCCCCCTCATCTCCCAATGGTAAATCCAAGTCAATTTATTCAATTTTTAGGGTGATTTCTCAATTTATTCTCCTCCTCTCTTCCTCCTCTTCCTTCATCTTGTATTTTATCATGAGTTTCTATTCTCCCTTGATCTCTTAGGTCTAGGTTCTGTGTTTATTTGGTTTTAAATTGGGGATTTTTTGTTGTTAAGGTTCTCCTTGGTTGTTCTTGATTATTTAAACCCCCATGGTGTTGATTCAAGTTTCCTTCATGGAAGCACTTGTGGTTTGAGGTATGATCCATTACAATTTTGCATTAAAATTTAAGAATACATTTATTTATTTATTTATTCACCTTCCATGGATATTTATTAGTGATATATGATTTTAGAATAAACTTTTTATGTGAAATGAGGTGATATAATCCTGTCTTTAATTGTGTTAAATGATTGAATTGGTTTTTGCACACTAAGTGCTTGAAAAAATACCTATTTGGACCTTGTAAATGTGTTTTGGATTTTAAAGGGTGGTTTGGGTTTCAAAAATGGAATTATAAGTGTACTTTGGTTTTCAAAGTGGTGTGTGTATGGTTCTTTGTGTAGTGGTTTAACATGTGATGATTTTCTGAGGCTTAATTCGCACTTTTGAAATGGTCTAATTGGAAAACCCTCCATGGAATAAGTCTCTTGTCATGTTGTTGATAAGTTTTGGTAATTTCCACAACTTGAGACTTCCCTCATGTGTTGATGGTTTGAAGAAAAGTGAATATTCCTTAGAGTGGTCGAGGTCATGTTGGTTTTTAATTACTTTTATGTATGGTTAGTTGCTTGGAATTGTTTTTCACACCCCATTGTGAACATTACATGGGAACCTAGAATAGCTACGAGGACATCTGAGAATTATTTTTCCACTAGTTTAGGATTATTATCTGGCTAGTGGCCCTTATTAAGACCTTTCTCTTATTTGGGATTATGCTACTCGGGTAGGTTAGGAAGGGTAGGACTGAGCGTTTAGGCTAGTAGATGGAATCGGGATAGGTGCACCTATGGAATAAATAAGGTTTTATTTTGTTCTAGATTATCCTCTAAGCTCTTAGGTATTCATATGTTTTCTTCTTATATTGGTAATCTATATAGGATTATTGAGATGCCTTTCTTGGTATGGATTCTTGAGCACCATTATCCCTTTCACCCATTGTGTAATCATAGTATCGACTTCTAGTTTGTAGTGTATTCTCAGAAAAAAAGTGAATGTTTTGTTTTATTAAAACAATTGGTTTAATGTAAAAAAATAAGTAATTTTTTACACACCTTTACCCTTTTTATGAAAAATAAACATCTTTTATCTTGATTTCTTCCACATTTCACCTAAAATATAAATTATCCCCTTTAGAAAATAATCTTATTTTAAATTATGATGGAAAAGGATTGTGATTTTTTTAAAATCTAAACTTTGTAAAACAAATGTTTATTTTTTTTTGAAATAAAATTCTTTGGTAATAGATTTTTTAGGAATTCCTACTAAGTTTTGATACTCACACCTATACCTCTTTATTGTTTTTAGCTTCTAGTGCAGGTCCAGTTTGGTTTTGAATGTTGTGGGAGATTTTGGGTTTTTGTATTAGATGGTGACCCTCTAGGTGGCATGGAGATTTAGTTTTTGTCAAGTTTGGTTTGGGTTTTGATGTTCAGATTAGTTTTATTATCAGTTACAATATATATTTTGTTTAGTTTTCTTTAATTTATTTTTGTTTTTTATATTTATTTTTGTTGTTAAAGTTAATTTTTATTGAGATAGCCATTCCAATTGGTTCTCTCTAATTCCATTGGCACCTTTCACTAACCTTGGAGGATTAATAACGTCTCTTGATCCTTGTCACAAGCCTGATCTGGTGACTAGTTTAGGGCCAGCCTAGGTTGGTTCATGAAATTTTTACTAAGGGAAAGTAATCTAGTGGGAAATTATTTTATTAAGTAGATGATGAAAAACATTATTGTTAGAGTTGTAGATAAGAAATTTATTTTTTTTAATCAACAACTTTGTCATATTGTAAAAATAAATAACTAAAATTTGACTCATAGAAAGGAATTTTCATATCATTCTATGATTTTAATAGAGAAGGGTGGATATTTTTTGTATTTAAGAAAGAGACGAAAATGAATTATTTGCATAAGAAAGTGGAGATTCAAATTAAACAACCATTAAAGATGATTCACACTGATATATGTGTACAATTAAGAAATAATAAATATATATTATTTATTGTTTATTGATTATTATACTCAAATTACTTGTAATATATTTATATCACAAAATATTGATTCATTGAAGAAGTTTAATAATTTTAGGAGTGTAGAGAAGAAATGTGGTTATCTAATTAAAATGTTAAAATAATATTATATTTATGAGTATAAAATTAAGAAGTTCATAAACTTTTTAAAGAATTTTGAAATTAAAAATGAATTTTTTGTAATATAAAAACCATAAAAATGTTTTATTGATAAGTTGGATACTAGTTTTTTTGGCTATTTCTCAAACAATGTAAGATGAACATGGACTGTATAATTATTTCATGAGGTAGAAAATTGGAGTCGGTGATTCACATTAAAAACTAAAGTGTATTTCAATAAAATATAGGAAGTCATCTCTGTGAAATGTATTAAAATAATACACATAGTTTGAAACGCATCATGGTATTAAAAATTACATGAGTAATCATGGTTAAGGTCTCGAACCTATGAATATTTAAGAAGAGATGAATTGATGATATATTTATAGATACTTATGGATTTTAATACATTGTCACTATTATTTCACAGAATCTTAAAATATTATTAATACCACTAATTTAGATAAGTTTGAAATCAATTTTTATGATAAATTATAAATTAATTTGTAAGTGTAATAATAAGAAGATGTTATTGATTCAAAAAATAACGAGCTATAATTTTATAATTGATATAAAATTACTCTTGAAGATGATATTGGGAAAGATGAATAAGTTTATTCATATGAAGGGAAATTTCATTCTTCAATTAAACCCGGGATAATAGAACTTTTTTAGGATCATAACGTCATCAATGATCAATATAAAATGGTTTAAGGATATTAAAAAATATTTAAAATAGCCTGATTGGATGAGGTAATGAATAATGATTTGGATCAAATAGAAAAATATTAACCAATATGAACTGGTTCATATTACAATAGATAAGAATGTTATTTGGAAAAAATGGATATTCCATAAGAAACATAATAAAATAATAATGTTGAAAGGAATAAGGGCATACAATTTTATCAAATCTAATTTCATGGTTCAGTAGTTGAATTTCATAAGACATTTTCTCTAGTAATAATGATTGAGTCTATTTTAATATTTAATATTTATAATAAAAAGAGATACAATCACTACTAGAAAAACAGGTATTTGCGACGGGTCATTTGCGACGGGATCCCGTCGCAAATGGCTTTTTGCGACGGGGTCCCGTCGCAAATGACCCATTGCTGAAAACGGTGTCGCAATAACATTTTTTTGCGACGGGACCGTCACTAAAGCCCTTTTCCGCGACGGGGAGAATCCCCGTCGCAACTAGTACTCCGTATATTTGTAAAAAACTAGTTGCGACGGGGCCCGTCGCAAAAACTATTTTTTAACAAATAAAAAAATAATAATACTATTTGCGATGGGAATAGTATCCCATCGCAAATACTATAAAAAAATAAAAAAAATAAATTGTTAATAAATTATTTTAATTAATATAATAATAATCCAATTATAATTCAAAAATAAAAAATAATAAAATATTAATAAATGATTTCAATTAATATAATAATAGAATTATAATTCACAAATAAAAATAATAAATTATTTTAATTAATATAATAATAATAGAATTATAATTCAAAAATAAAAAATAATAGAATATTAATAAATATTTTATAATGAGACAGAAACTACGAATAGAAAAAAATCATATTTTGATTTCACAAATTTTATAACATAAATACAAACTCTAATCTGAAGGAGGGGGGAGGGGGGGATCTGCAGATGGTGGTGGAGGAAACTCCATCCCTAAAGCATGAGTGAGTCGGCGCATGTACTCCATCTGCTCCTGATGCTGCTGCTGCCACCGACTCGTCTGCTCCTCGTACATCTGCTGCTGACGTCGACGCTCCTCCTCATGCTGCTGATGCATCTGCTCCTGCTCCTGTCGGAGACTCTCTATCAGTGCAGTCTGAGATCGCAACTGATCCTCATACTGTGTAGAAGAAGAAGATGCACGAGCTCCTCTCGAGCTGGATGCCGACATCGCAGCACTGCCATAATAATCTCCGGGAGTCAGTCGAGAGTTGATACCAACTACCCGGCCCTTCTCAAAGGCATACTTGGTGGCCTGCATCCATGCCGCCTCATCAAACTGACGGCCAGTGGTCTGATCTGATGACTCGGCCTGACTCTCAGGCCGGGCCTATGACGCTGCGGCCTCATACGACTCCTGTAGTTGCAATTTAAAATTAAAATTGTGAATATATTATATACAGTTAATTTTTAAACTTGAAAACAAATAATACTAACCACGATGTGATGCTGACGATCACCTCTGAGCTCCCCAGTAGCAGGATCACTATAAATCCTCCGATATACATCGTACTCCGTAATATCGGGGTGCTCGACAGCCTATAAGAATAAAAAATAAACTGTTAATATTTATAGTTATATAAAATATTTATAAATAATGTACGTACCAGATGTTGTCTATGAGTACTGAAAGAATGACTCCCAGCTCGATGAGTCACCTCCTGTCTCCCCCGATTCTGCCTCCCCACCGATGATCTCCTCTGAAAGGCACCACTCAACCAGTGCGCACATAATCCATCCCATACATGGGATGAAATGTACTCTGGTCGGTGTGCTCTACATGACTCGTCAAAATCTGACACTCCTGCTTTCTTCATCACAGCTTTTATTAAATTGTGCAAAAACTGACGAAGGGGATCACGCATGGCCACCTCCCATGCCTCGTGGATAGCGTCACGCATGGTATCCTCGATCGGATACCATAAACCCTACAAATAAATCAAAATATCAAGTTAGAAATGAAATAATTTTCAAAATAAAAATTATTTATTTACGTACGTACCAACCAATGGCCGAACATGGCATGCTGCACATCAATGGGAATCTGCTCTCATGTGGTCCACGGCTGAGAGAAATAGTTGCACAAAATAGTGTTGCCCTGTCCGACTTCTATATGCGGAAAACTGTAAAAATAATAAACATTTATTATGTGAATAGATTAATGAAATCTTAGTCAAATCAACAGGTTATCACACAGGTTATCACACCTCCTTGTGCGTGGATCAAACCCAAGACGTGGACATCGCTCGGGGACGGGGTCAGGAATCATCAATCGTGCAAGACCGCGCCCCCTCTGCGTACTCCCTGGAGCGCCTGCAGGCTGAGGTTCATCTGGCAGCAACTCATCCGCATCAAAAGTCAGGTCAGCATCCGCCAACTCACGAAATGTGGCGTTGTCCATCTGAAATAGAAAATGTTAATGTTGTTAGCAAATAATTCATAATTACTAGTATATATACATATATACATATTATGATTGTATATAAATACCATGGAATTCTATCAGTGTTCATCTTCATCATCATCTCCATATATGTCAATGTCATCTTCATATTCCTCCTCAACATCATCGATATCCATTCGAGTTATAGTTGCTTCATCTCTTACCATTTCAAATTCATATGTGACATCATTAACATCATCGTCATCACCGACTCTTAAATGTGGGGTGTCGTCATCGATACTCATGTCTCTTTGCAAAAAAGATTTATTTTGAGTACTCTCTTGAAAAAATTCAATTCTTTGCACATCAGTGAAAGAACATTCACTTTGACTAAACTGATTGTCTCGAATTTTGATTTTTATTACACTCCACCAATCAGTCAAGTCTCTTGATGTAGCACAGTACTTTGCGTAATAAACTTGATGTGCCTGTTGAGCCAATAAGAATGGTTCATTTACTGCGAGAACACTTTTACATTTAATATCGATGATTCCATGAGTCGGATGAACACGCACACCTCTCTCTGTATCCAACCACCGACATTTGAACATGGTTATGTAATGTTGTCCAAGATAACAGAGTTCAATGATTTCATCAAGTATGCCATAAAAGTCAACTTCATTTTCTCGATGATGAGATCCTATCAAGCTAACTCCACTGTTCATTTTTTTTTCGATTCCCCATATGTATGTGTGTGGAATTGAAATCCATTCACCACATATGCATTATAAGTTTTAACATGTTTGGAAGCTGGGTTACTCAATACACACAGCCGTTTGTCAATTTTATCAGCATGTCGAGACACCTGAAAATTTGTGAAATAATTATCAATATAGTAAACTATACATTGAATGAGTTTCTAAAAGATAAAGAATTTATGTTACCAGTTTTTGAAACCACTGAGAGAAATTTTTCAGTCGACGTTCTTCGAGAGAAGCTGCTGTAATTTGTGGAATTTGTTTCTTGATATGATTATCATACAACCTATAAAAACCAAAGTTATTTAATGTAACATAAATGATAGAATAAGTGATATAAACACTTACAGTACAACTGATGTCATCTCTTCACAGTTGAGCAGAACATATGTATGAGCTCTATGATGTTCATCATCTGAAAGCCAGCGTTCATAAACTCCACCAAAACCAAGCTCTGACTGGTTGAAAACAGATAATTGATTGTCGATTTCATCAATATTCCTCTCGTTCCTTCCCATTCGGTTGTGTTTTGAAGGATACTCAGATTCAAAATAATGGGAGCAGAAAAAAGATATTTCCTCTTGCAAATAAGCTTCTGCAATAGATCCTTCAACAGATGCTTTGTTATGTACTTTTCTTTTCAATTTTTGCATGCATCTTTCAAATGGGTACATCCATCAAAACTGTACTGGACCTCCACATTTGGCTTCATATGGAAAATGTAACATCAAATGTTCCATTGAGTCGAAGAAAGACGGCGGAAATATTTTTTCCAGTTTACATATAATTACAACAACATCTTTTTCAAGTTTGCCTAGAGCATCATAATCTGCTGTAGCCGCACAAATTTCCCGAAAAAATTGAGACATGTCTGTTATGGAATCCAAAATCACAGAATTCAACAGACCTCTTAATCCAATGTGTAGCAGTCTTTCCATTATAACATGACAACCATGACTTTTTAATCTAGTAATATGACCACTCTTTACACATCTACCCAAATTGGAAGCACAACCATCTGGAAGCCTCAAATCTGCAATCCACTGACAAAATAATAAACGGTTTTCTTTAGACAGTGTATAAGATGCTTTTGGTTTCAGTAACCTTTCTGTTCCGACATTCTCAAACAGTTCCAATTCTGGACAGCTGCAAATTTGGGCAAGATCTAAACGTGCATTTACATTGTCTTTGCTCTTTCCTGGCGTATCCAAAACTGTATGAAACAAATTATCAAAACATTTCTTCTCAATATGCATGACATCTAACATGTGTCGGACCAACAAATCAGACCAATATGGCAAATCCCAAAATATGCTACGTTTAATCCAATTGTGTTCTTTCCCAAAACAAGAAATTTTCTGTTGGTTTATTGTGGGACCAAAAGTGATGGGAGGTAATGAAAGTACAACTGATTTTAACTCCGAACCTGATAGCATTTTTGGAGGTCCTTCCCTTTCAACTGTTCCTTTTCTGAAATGAGATCTGTTTCTGCGAAAAGGATGATCAGCTGGAAGAAACTTGCGTTGACAGTCAAAATAACAAGGTTTCTTTCCATGAATGAGCATAAATGCTTTGTTCTCTCCCATACAGTAAAGACATGATTTCTGACCATGTGTACTCTTGCCAGATAACATCCCATAAGCTGGGAAGTCACTTATTGTCCACATCAATGCTGCTCTCAGTACGAAATTCTGTTTCGTTGCAACATCATATGTACTGACACCAATACTTCACAATAAATTTAATTCATCAATCAATGGTTTCAAATAAACATCAATATTTTTCTTCGGATGTCCTGAATTAGTAAAGTCAAAAAGATATATGGCTCCTTCATCAACATCCATGGAGGTAAATTGTATGTAGTTAAAAAAACAGGCCAACATGAATATTGACTACCATAAGATCCAAACGGACAGAAACCATCAATGGAAAGCCCCAGTCGAACATTTCTAGCTTCTAAAGCAAAGGATGGATGCACTCTATCAAAATGTTTCCATGAATCACCATCGGCTGGATGATTCAAGCTTTTATCGGTTGAAATATTCTCTTTATGCCATGACATCATTGTCGTTGTATTCTTAGACATGAATAAACGCTGGAGTCTAGATGTAATCGGAAAATATCTCAACTGTTTTACAGGAATCAAACCAGACTTCCCGTGTTGTCCTTATTTATATCGCAGTTGCCCACATGTGGGACAACTATCCTACGACTCATTTTCCCCAGAATATAAAATGCAGTCATTCGAACATGCATGAATCTTCTGACAAGTAAGTCCCAAATTTCGAACCAGCCTCTTACTCTCATAGTAATTTGCAGGTAAAACATTTCCTTCGGGTAATAGTGTTTTAAGCAAAGAAAATATCTGGTCAAAACAGGTGTTTGACATTCCATTATCTGATTTGATAGCCATAAATTTTTCAACTGCTTCTAATTTGCTCATCTTGTAGCCAGGATATAATGCATCCTCAGCAGACTTCAACAACTCATAAAATTCAGACGGTGCCAACTCAGGATTTGAAGCTATATCAGCCGGAGTTTCTGTATGTTGAACAGATGAACCTGCGACATCATGTACTAAATCTTGAAACTGGGATGGATCCGAAATCAAGTTGGTATCACCTGCTCTGGAACTGCGTTCACCATGTTGATACCAAAATACATAATCTGGTTGAAAACCAAAACGCAAGAGATTTTCTCCCACTTTGTCAAACGTTTCAAACGTTCTCAATGCACATTTTCTGCAAGGGCATTTTATTTTGTCTTCTAAAAAAAATTCTGGATTTGATGCCGCAAATGATAAAAAAGTCTCCACACCCTCTACATATACTGGATTTAAACCAGAACCGTTTGGATTTCTACGTTGATTTATCCATATGCGGTCACCTAATAATGATTGTTAACGACCTCGTTGTTCCATATGTCTCTATAAAATATAAAAGCATTACTGGTTTTGAATAATTTGTTAGAAAAAACACTCAAACTAGGATAATTATAGAGTTTAGATCATACACGACTGACGCAAACTTTTTTTTGAGATAGACCTAATTATTACTAATTATTACTAATTATTGGTAATTATTACGAATTATTACTAATTATCGGTAATTATTGGTAATTATTGGTAATTATTGGTAATTATTGGTAATTATTACTAATTATTGGTAATTATTACTAATTATTGGTAATTATTACTAATTATTGATAATTATTACTAATTATTGGTAATTATTACTAATTATTACTAATTATTTGTAATTATTGGTAATTATTGGTAATTATTACTAATTATTACTAATTATTACTAATTATTGGTAATTATTGGTAATTAATACTAATTATTGGTAATTATTGGTAATTATTGGTAATTATTAATAATTAATGGTAATTATTGGTAATTATTTCTAATTATTGGTAAATATTACTAATTATTGGTAAATATTACTAATTATTGTTAAGTATTACTAATTATTGGTAATTATTGGTAATTATTACTAATTATTACTAATTATTACTAATTATTGGTAATTATTACTAATTATTACTAATTATTGGTAATTATTACTAATAATTGGTAATTATTACAAATTATTGGTAATTATTACTAATTATTGGTAATTATTACTAATTATTACTAATTATTACTAATTATTGGTAATTATTACTAGTTATTACTAATTATTGGTAATTATTAATAATTATTACTAATTATTACTCATTATTGGTAATTATTAATAATTATTACTCATTATTACTCATTATTGGTAATTATTGGTAATTATTACTAATTATTGGTAATTATTACTAATTATTACTAATTATTGGTAATTATTGGTAATTATTACTAATTATTACTAATTATTACTAATTATTACTAATTATTACTCATTATTAGTAATTATTACTAATTATTACTAATTATTACTAATTATTGGTAATTATTACTAATTATTACTAATTATTGGTAATTATTACTAATTATTACTAATTATTACTAATTATTGGTAATTATTACTAATTATTACTAATTATTGGTAATTATTAGTAATTATTGGTAATTATTTCTAATTATTGCTAATTGTTACTAATTATTGGTAATTATTACTAATTATTGGTAATTATTACTAATTATTGGTAATTATTACTAATTATTACTAATTATTCTTAATTATTACTAATTATTCTTAATTATTACTAATTATTCTTAATTATTACTAATTATTGGTAATTATTACTAATTATCGGTAATTATTACTAATTATTGTTAATTATTACTAATTATTGATAATTATTACTAATTATTACTAATTATTGGTAATTATTACTAATTATTACTAATTATTGGTAATTATTCCTAATTATTACTAGTTATTGGTAATTATTACTAATTATTGGTAATTATTACTAATTATTGGTAATTATTACTAATTATTACTAATTGTTACTAATGATTACTAATTGTTACTAATTATTGGTAATTATTACTAATTATTACTAATTATTGGTAATTATTGGAATTTATTGGTAATTATTACTAATTATTGGTAATTATTACTAATTATTGGTAATTATTTCTAATTATTGGTAATTATTTCTAAATATTGGTAATTATTTCTAATTATTACTAATTCTTACTATTTATTGGTAATTATTACTAATTATTGGTAATTATTGGTAATCATTTCTAATTATTTCTAATTATTTCTAATTATTGGTAATTATTTCTAATTATTAGTAATTATTTCTAATTACCGGTAATTATTACTATTTATTGGTAATTATTACTAATTATTGGTAATTATTACTAATTATTACTAATTAACGGTAGTTATTTCTATTTATTACTAATTATTTCTATTTACCGATAATTATTGGTAATTATTGCTAATTATTGGTAATTATTACTAATTATTGGTAATTATTACTAATTATTACTAATTGTTACCAATTATTACTAATTGTTACTAATTATTGGTAATTATTACTAATTATTACTAATTATTACTAATTATTGGTAATTATTACTAATTATTACTAATTATTACTAATTATTGGTAATTATTGGTAATTATTACTAATTATTGGTAATTATTACTAATTATTGGTAATTATTACTAATTATTACTAATTATTGGTAATTATTACTAATTATTACTAATTATTGGTAATTATTGGTAATTATTACTAATTATTGCTCATTATTACTAATTATTACTCATTATTGGTAATTATTACTAATTATTACTAATTATTGGTAATTATTACTAATTATTACTAATTATTGGTAATTATTGGTAATTATTACTAATTATTGGTAAGTATTACTAATTATTGGTAATTATTACTAATTATTACTAATTATTGGTAATTATTACTAATTATTGGTAATTATTACTAATTATTGGTAATTATTACTAATTATTACTAATTATTACTAATTATTACTAATTATTGGTAATTATTACTAATTATTACTAATTATTACTAATTATTGATAATTATTACTAATTATTGGTAATTATTACTAATTATTGGTAATTATTACTAAGTATTACTAATTATTGGTAATTATTGGTAATTGTTCTTAATTATGACTAATTAAATGAATAATTACCAATAATTAGGAATAATTACCAATAATTATGAATAATAACATTATTAGTATATTTTATTATTAATATTAAAATAATATAATTTTCTAATTTATATACAGTTCTCCTTTCATATGTGTGTTTTCTATCTCCATATACAAATAATACATGTGAAGACAGCAAACACACAGATGAAAAGAGAACTGTATATATATATAAAATTATATTATTTTAATATTAATAATAAAATATATTAATAATTAAATAATGTTATTATTCCTAATTATTAGTATTTATTACTAATTATTAAGTTATAAAACAATGTAAACAATATTAAATTTCAACTAATTAAGAATAATTAAAACTAATAAAACATTAAAAATAAATATGAAATTAAAATAAATATAAATACCTTGAAAATTGATCTGAGGTTGATCTCTGATCGTTCTTCAAAACTTCAATACCAACTCCGGAGAAAAAAATTAAACTTGAGAAAAACTGAACTGTAGAAATAAAATCTTGAGAGAAGAAGAAGATAGAATTTGAGAATGATTTGAAAAAAACGGATGGGGTATTTATAGGTTAGATTTGTTGCGACGGGCCCATTTGCGACGGGAACTGTCGCAAATACCTTAGCCAGCATTTATTACGGTCAACGGTTAAATAGTTATTTGCGATGAGACCCGTCGCAAATAACCACCTGCCGACATACTATTTGCGACGGGAAAATATTCTCGTCGCAAATCCCTTTTACCGCCGCCGGTTATTTGCGACGGGGGAATATTCCCGTCGCAAATAGTTTTCCCGCGATTTGGCGCGCAAAGGGTGCCAGTCCTTTTGCGACGGGATAGCCTTCCCCATCGCAAAAGGCTACTTATTTGCGACGGGCAAATACCCATGTCGCAAATAAGTTTTTAACAGGGTATTTGCGACGGGATTTATTCCCCTCGCAAATACCCATTTTTCCCGTAGTGAATATTTTTATATGGATTTTAAATCATAATTTTTTAATAGGGATATTTAGGAAGAAGTAAATATCAATCCACTTAATTTATTTCTATTTCATGATGATTTTAGATATGTATATATGTTAAATAAGGATTCATATGGTCAAAGTAATCCCTAAGAGCTTGGTATAAAATTCTATAAGGTTGTTTGATGTCATTAGAATTTATAAAATGAATAATGGAGTAAAACCTTTAACTAAAAAATTATAGAAATAAATAATCAAAATTGTTTATGGAAATGGATGTATTTTATAAAATTATGTGAAATTTATCAATAAGTTATAAACATAAATAAATAATAATTATAAGATTTACATTCTTAGATAAATGAGATGTGTCTTCAAATCACAATTCGCTCAAGTAAAACATATTATTTTGATTTCACAAGAAAAATATTCTCAAAAAATCATAAATAAATTAAATAATTAGAGATTTAAGGATATTTCTGCTCTAATGGAAATGGGAACAAGAATTTTTAAAGATATTTATGGTAAATGTTTTAATATAATATAGTTTAAGGATATTATTAGAAGTTTTAAATTATTGAACATATCAATATAGGATATGACCAGAGTTATTTATTTGTGTTCTCAATATCAAAGTATGAAAAAGGAATATATCCTAGTTGTATTAAAAATAATCCAATGGTATGTTTGGGGAACTTTTTTTATATACTTTTAATTTATATCAACGGAGGTCTTGAACTTTTTGGATTTACTAATGCTAAATAATATGAGAGTATTGATAATTGTAAGTCCACATGATGAAAAGTTTTCTTATTTGGAGAAAATTGTGTGTCTTAATATATGAATAAGTATAATGGTATTACATTTAGTAAATAAAGAGGGGAAGTTGTGCCTAAGGATCATGGGATGACTTATTTGATGTAGATGTTGGCTCAATTGGAAGGCTTAATGGTTTATGTTTTATTTCCATTAGTAGTAGTTTATGAATATTAGATTGATATTTAATGGTGAAAAAGTATATGTAAACAAACTCATCTAAATAATAGTGACATAAATTACCTTCTATAAAATAAAATATGGAACAAGGTATCTTTAAGTTGTTGTTCATTCTAAAAGAAATTTAAATTAATAGATTTGTTTAAAACATATTTTCCTAAAGAGTCATTTAATAAATTAAATATGATAAATGGAGTTAAACATATTATACCAAAAGGTTATGTTATGGGTTTTATCCCATTATCTCTCTCACAATTCTTATTTTTTATCAAAGTGATAGACAATATCCTAAATCAGAATATATATATATTCATTAAAATAAAACAGTGGGAAGATAAAATTATTAATCAAAAACTCTATATTTTAACTAAAAATATGTATAATATATTTAGGTGAAATGTATAAGTTTAAATGATTGAATTTAGTGTGTATGTGGTTCCTTGCAACACTCCAATATTTTACGATATATCTCTTCTTAAATACATTCAATTTCTTCGATAGTATATGTTGCACGCAACACCGAACACAAATGAACCGCGATATAGTATTAAATATTATTATTTTAATATTATCTTTTAATTTTGATATTGTTAATAAGATTATATAAATTATGAAAATATAGTTTTCACATGTTTATAAAATGAATTCATTGGAAATGAAAATAAAATAAAATTAAAAAAGTTATGCCTATAATGGTATTTTACCATAAAAAATTAAATTAATCACTATTAGTGAATGATGTTAATTAAATATATATTTTATATATTCAAAATAAAATTATATCCATCCAATAATATTGATATATTTAATATAATAATAAAACAAGTTTTAAGAATAAAAGACTATATTTTTTTAAAGGCTATTTTGCGGCCTTTCGATGGAACACCTATTTTAAATAATGTTTTTGACACTTTTATAAAATAAATTTTACAAAATAAAAATATTATTTTAATTCATAATATCAAAATTTACATTGGTTGAACTTTTTGTATATTTTTTTACAAGTATCATTTTTTGATGAATAGTGAAAAAAATATTGCATTTTAATTGAAAACAAATTTTTCATCAAAATAATTTATGGTGTTAACTTTTAATTTTTGATTATTTTTATAGTAAAATTTGATCGTTTATTATCATTTAATATAATTTAAGTCATTAGAATCAATTTTGCATTGAATTTGGATATAAAACATTCCAATATTTTGAACATTTTTACTTTAAAAGCATGTTTTCTCATTCCATCAATGACATTAATTTTAAAATAATTTTATCCAATTCTATGTTTTTAATTTTTTAAAATAGATTCTATATTTTTAATAATAATATCCAAATTTAGTAAATACTTTCTTTTTATTTTTTGGACAATATGAATAGTAACTTCAGTATTATTTTTTAAACTGCCATGGTTAAGAGTAAATCGGGTAATTAAGGGTAAAATTAATATTATAAGTTTTATTAAATTACCATAAAAGATATACTAATTTTATTGGATGAGTTATTTTCGACCAAAATCCACTTTTTTCCTATTTTATGGCTTCTTGGGTCCACATGGATGACATTATGACTTTTAATATTATTGTATTCCATGGAAATTCAAATATGTCATACTCATGTTTTTAATAAGTCTTACATTTTTTATGTATGGTTATTTATAATACAACACCTACTATAAATAGACATTTTAAATATAAAATTTTTATATTAATTATGATAATTTATTTTTAATTTTTAGGGAATAAATAATTAAATTAAAGGCTTTTACAATGATGATGTAGTAATTATTTAATTAATGGACATATCAAATAAATTTTATTAAAAAATGTTAAAATAAATATAATTTGATATAATTAATTTCATAAAAAAATTATAGATGACCTAAACATATTATGGATGTATTAAAGGTTTTTTTGAATTTATCATGTTTTTATGATATTTTAAAAAAGACAATTAATGAATAGTGTCAAAATTGACACTAATGATATTTTAAAATAAATAATATTTTATTAAATGATATAAAATTAATAAAATTATGAAATTATGAAATATAATTGGAATAAAGTTAAAAATTTCATCCATGGCTCATTTATGGTTCGTTTTGCATTTTTTAGTTACTATATTAACCTTCAAAGAGTAAACACACATGTTTTCATGATAAAAGTTAATGGTTTAAATATGAGTTAAAACCAAATGATAAGGGTAATAATGAGACATAATCTTGTCTAAAAATTATTGGTTTAGAGTATTTAGACTCATCATAATCTTAGCTTTTAAATAACTCACTTTTGAGTCATTTGTAAATGAAAATTAATTTATATTAATTTAATATTTTGAGAGTTTCCAAAAGAGCCCCTCACCTTGATTATAAAAGTGAACCTCCTCCATCACTTATTCATGACACATTGAGTCTTCTAGCTCAACCAAACCCTAAATATTTTTCATTCCAACATCCTTAAACAATTTATGGATTTCATGGTCTACAAAAAATACTAAATCTATATCTTGTAATAAGTGATCTAAATGAAGTACACCTAAGAAGAGGTAATTGTTTTACCAGCTCATTCAAGTTCATTTTTTCTTATAATTATTATTCATTTTTTGTTACCATTATAAAGTGATAAATCATGTATAGTATATATTCTGATATGTTATTGTGATTATGGGACAACCATATTCTATTATTTATTCATCTTATGAAAAAATGAAAAAACCACGTGTGCGTATGTACAGCTTATCATCTCCATGTCGTGGTATAATATTTTTTTCATCACCACATTACATAGATGGGTATAATGACTGAAATAATGGATATATATTATAATTATTACATGATATTGATTTTTTAAAAATTAATATACCATTGAATTCCTTACTCTTTAGCCATAAGGGAATGATATCATTGCTCGTGCGTACGTACGACCTACCATCACCATGATGTGATTTGATTTGTTTTCCATATTCACCATTCACGAATGATTATAAAAATGTATTTATTTATTAAATATGATATTTATGAAATTAATATTATTCTAGATATTTTGGATATATATATCCTATGCAAGATAACTGGGACTTTCAAGACAAAACAAGCATGAGAAAACATCACAATTAACAATCGATATAGTAAAATGAGTAAAATATTATCAACAAAATGGTGATAAAATAATATAAGTATATCATATTTGATATAATAAATATTAATATGGTTCTTAAATAAGGTAATAACATTCTTAAAACCATTTTATAGTATATTAAATTATGTTCAACTAAAGGAAGTGTATGGTAAGAGACTTTATCTCAATCTCCTTTCATTATGGAATATTTTGATATTATAAACCCACCTTATTTTATGAGGTGTAAATAAAACCCATTTAAATTATAATTTCATTAATTTATTATCATGTAATTTAATGTTTTGTTACTTCTTATTCTTTCATAGGATTTAGTATTTAAATGATCAATGTGGTACGGGACACCTTTAATGTTTAAATATTTAATTATCAAATCATTTTCTCCATGTCAATATTATTGATATTATTTTATATATATATTTATATGTATATAAAAGGATTATAAATGAAATTTTATTACTATTTTAAATTTCATCCATATTTTTTCAAAAGTAATATTTTTATGTGTTTAATTGGAAATGTTTTGACAAACGACAAAATGTATGTTTTATTCTTAACGTACACAGTAAAAATTAATTTTTCACCGCGATGACTATTATTTAATTTATAGATTCCTTTAAAAGATAAAATATTTTATTAAATGAAATACCCTGTTCCATTTTTTTGGGATTCTTATAATTTAATTTTTTTTAAAGAAATTTATTTATATGAAGTGTTTTTCATATGGGTTTAACAAGAGTATTTTCTTCAATACATTTTCAATGATTTTATTAGAGTATATTAATATATGTAAAAATAATGTTTTTAGTCCTATTATTGATTTATGTTGATCTATTATGATATAATATACCATATTTCATTGAATGGTTTATTATTCAATTTGACTGTAGATGTGCTATTTTTATACCATTCATAATTTTTTGTTAAATTATTCACATTTCATATGCTAGTTTTTTAATATGAATGTCTATGTTTTTTTTTCACCCATTTCATAATAGGAATACATTGGTCTTATAAAGTTTTGGTCAGGGACTACAATATCCCCTCAATGCATTGGTAGGTCTCATGTGACAAACTAGTTTGGGTTTTGGCTACTGTCTTACCCAATTGTGTATGGTGTCTTAGCCGAAGCCATGACGGTGTGTTTATGATGTCCTAAATTATAAATTCTCTCATTAATATATTACATATTGATTTTCCATGTTATTATTTTACTAGTAAAATATCTATTGTTATGTTTCTTATATCATTTGATTATTTAAATGGAATGTGATTCTGTTATTTACCTTGACATATTTTTTACGCATTATTTACTAATAGCTTCTGCTATATGTTTACCCTTATTGGGAATTTTTAGATAAACCCTTTCCTATGTTTCATTTTTCCAAATATTCCATGAATTATATTATGACTAATATACAGGGTTACACAAAGGGGGATAATGGAAGACTCGATGAAACTCTTTTTTATTTTATGTTTAAGATGTAATGTGGATTTCAAGTATGTATCTAGTTTATCAAGACTAATAAACTATTTGGTCCTTTGAGATGATATCGCCTGTATGTTATGCCAATGTAATAAAGTAACAACCAGCTATGGTCTACTAGGGGATAGGTTGTTATGGTTGGTATCATAGGATGTTTAGTAGAAAACATGGAAACTATATTTATGAAAACATAGATTAGAGAGTAAACCCCTATGAAAATATTTGAAAATATATCCAAATAAAATTAGCTTACGATTTAGAGATTATTATACCTAAATTTTTAATTTAGGTTATGTTATTCACTTATTCTAATATTATACATTTTGTTTCATAATGTTGTGATTTAATTTAGTGTATTCCATTTATTAGAAATCTTGCCTAGTAGAAGGAATTGAAACTGTATCAATGAGCATAATCCATGTATGGATTTCCCTCCTATGAAAGATAATGATTTTAGAGCAGGATTTGCAACTAGTTCTAAACAACCTATATCCATACTGAGATAGCTAACTTGGGTTATAAGTAAAAACCTTACCCCTATAGGGAATCCTCATCCAAAATTTAGAGGAGAAATGTTATACCACTTCATTAAAAAACAACCTACAACACTCAATGGGAGTACAAATCCATTTGTATTTGTACAATTGATAATTTCCTTAGAGAAGATATTTCTTAATTTGGGAAGTAACAAATGAGAGAATGTTGTCATGGTATTTTATCATCTTTTTAGAGATGCAGATCAATGGTGTTCATTAATTCAAAACATTAATGAGGATGTGGAAATATAAAACATGGAAAGGAAGGATTTTAAGGAACTTTTCCTGGAAAAATATTTCACTCGTGAAAAGAAAGCATATATGGAGAGAAAATTCTTGAATCTAAGGAAAAAGGAGGATGGGAATGTTGTAAAATATGAAGCCATATTTACAAGGTTAATAATGATTTTTATGGACTATATACGTAACCAAAAGAGTAATATTGATCGTTTCGTTGATGGGTTAAATCCATTCCTCCAAAAGGAATTGGTCTCCCAAACTTTTTCATTATATGAATATATAGTCTCATGTTCTATCAATATAGATAAAGAATTATATAAGCATTATGAATTTAAGGGAAATAAATGGAAGAATAGAATGGTGTAGAAAGATATAGATCAAGGGAAAATGGGAAAGAAGAATTTTACTACATGTGATAATTGTGGGAAGATACACCTCGGTACTTTCCAGAAGGGAATGGAAGTTTATTACAAGTGTGGAGAGAAAATTCACCAGGCTTTCTATTGTAATTAAAAAAAGAATCTAGTAATGTGTCGTTCTACAATTGTAAGCAGCTGGGACACTATGCAGATGAATTTCATGAGTGTCCAGGAAATATAGATCAGAAAATGCATAGGGATCAAGGTCAGTCTTATGTTTTTACTACAGTCAAAGGGGAATAATTAATGTATTTGTGTTTTGGATTTATGAATTGTGATATGATATTATGGTTATAAGAATCATGGGATATATAAGAATTGTATTGTAATACTTAAAATTTAATGACTTGTAGAATTCATGTTATCATTAATGTTATAAAGTTTATAATGGTTTTAATATATTTGGTATGTGATAAAAATATTTTCATTGTGTTTTTTGTGAAATTTTGGTGTTAAGTTTATTTTTCAAATGTAGTGACCTTCCTAATAATTTTTTGGACTGTGAATAGATGTATTTTGGATGAGCCTTAAGGATGGAATAAATTAAGTTGAACATTAAATATTATTGTTTGAGGTTAAAGTATGATTTATTGGATACTTTGTTCTAACCATTTTGGTTATAGTAAATATTCAAAGGCTGAAGGAATGAATGGTGGATCTTATGATTCATTAAAGTTCTTCGAGTATGAAAAATTAAACTTGAATATCCATTTTCAGGTGTAAGAGATGAATTGAAAGTAGATCAAAGCACAACCAAAGGATAAGATCATTCTTATAACATGAAATTAAATCAAGTAAGATTATTTTATAAAGTTATTATCTAGATATTAAAATTATCCCTAAACTATAGGAAATGAATTTGGAAAAAAAATTCTATTTGTTTAATTTTCTTTCCATGAAATCAATGGCCTCTTTAACCCATCACAGATTTACAGTTTTATGATGGTAGACATTTTGATGACCATTTTATCTAACACACTTCATCAGAACATGATGTTTATATTTCTCTTCCATGTCAAGGTTTTCACTTCCTACTAATGTCATCCTATTCAAAATCCTAATTTTGTGGTGACCTTCACATTTCTCTTTTCCTCTTATTAAGAGGATGTTTTATTAACCTTATTTTTTATGTGGGATTCCCAAAAAGAAATGTATAAACCATTCATTTTAGAAGTGAAATTTAAAATTTCATGGACAAAATATATTGAAGGAGTGGATAATGTAACACCCCAATTTTTTACGGTATGTCTCATCTTAAATAAATTCGATTTTTTCTATAGTATTTGTTTCATGAATCAACAAACTTAAAAAAACCATGATATAGTATTAAATATTATTATTTTAAAACCATCCTTTAAGTTCTATATTGTGATTAAGATTATCTAAATTGTGAAAATAGTGTTTTCACATTTTTATAAAATGCATTCATTGGAAATGAAAATAAAAACCGACTAAAAACTATTTTTATGCCAACAATGGTATTTTATCATGATAAAAGAAATTGATCACTATTACTAAAATATATTAATGAAAAATATTGCTTATATAATCAAAAAAATATTTTTAAATTCATCCAATAAGATTTGTATACTTAAGATAATAATAAACCCAATTTTAAGAATAAAATGATATATTTTTTCTAAAGGTAGTTTCATCACCTTTTGAGGGCGCACATGTTTTAAAGAATTTTTTTGACACTTCTATAAATTATATATGTCAAAACAAACTTATTCTTTCAATTTTTAAGATCAAAATTTATTTTTGTTTAATTTTTTATATTTTTATGATAAGTTTCATGTTTTGATAAATAATGAAAAATTATTGCATTTTAATTGAAAATAGACTTTTCATATAAATAATTTGTGGTGGTAAGTTATATTTTTATTAGTTTTAAAGTATAATTATATCAGTTTTTTATCATTTAATCTAATTTAGGTCATTGGTATCAATTTTAAATATAATTTGGATATAAAAACATTTCAATATTTCGAACATTTTTACTTTAAAAACTTGTTTTATCATTCCTTCAATGAGATTAATTTTAAATTAATATTATCTAATTATATATTTTGAATTTTGAAAAATGGATTATATATTTTTAATAATAATTTACAAATATATTAAATATTTCCATATTATTTTTGGACAATATGAATAGTAAGTTTAGTATTTTTTTAATAGTCATGGTTAATGGTAAATCAGGTAATTAAGTGTAAAAATAATATTATAAGTATTATAAAATTACCCTAATACTTCTCCTAATATTATTTTATAATTTATTGTTCACAATAATCATCCTTGATCCTATTTTATGGCCTCTTGGAGCCACTTGGACGAATTTATGCCTTTTATGGTATTTTAATCTATGGAAAGTCAAATATGGCATACTCATGTTTTTAATAAGTGTTACATTTTTATATATGGTTATTCAGAAAATAAATTATATTATAAATATTAATTTTAAAAATAAAATAATTATCTTCATCATGATAATTTAATTTTAATTTTTAGGGAATAAATTATTAAATTAAAGGCTTGCGCAATGATGATGCGATAATTGTTTAATTAATGGACATATAAAATAAATGTTATTAAAAATATTAAAATAAATATAATTTGATATAATTATTTTCATACAAGAAATTTCTATATTAATTAAACATGTTATGTATGCATTAATGATTTTTTTTGAATTTTTCATGTTTTTATGATATTTTTAAAATGTTAAGTAATGAATAGTGTCAAAATTGACATTGATGATATTTTAAAATAAATAATATTTTATTAAATGATATAAAATTCATAAAAATTGAAAATTTAGAAAAATTATTGGTATAAAGTTAAAAATTTAATCTATGACACATTTAATATTGGTTTGGCATTTTATAGTAACTTTATTAACCTTAATGAGTAAAAAAACATGTTGTCACGGTAATAGTTAAAGGGTTTAAATAAGGGCTAAAAACAAAACATATGGTTGAGAATGAGACCTAATATTGTCTAAAAATTATTGGTTGAGAGTATTTATACCCATACTTATTTTTTATTCAACATAAATCATGTTTGAGAAATTTATAATAAAAAATTAATTTATATTAATTTATTATTTTGGAGTTTCCAAAAGTACCTCTCACCTCAATTATAAAATGGAACCTCCACCCTCAATTATTAACGCTACATTGATCCCTATAGCTTGACCCAACCCTGATAATTTCTCCTCCCAACATACTTATCAAATTTATGGAGTTCTTGGGCTTCCAAACAGGCCAACTCTATATCTCTTAATAAGTGATATAAAGGAAGTCCACCAAAGAAGTGGTAATTGTTTTACATACTCATTCAAGCTCATTTCTTCCTATAATTCCTCATAATGGTTTGTTTACATGATAAATTAATAAATAAGGTATCATATATATTATTATATTTTATTGTAATTATGGTAAACCATATTCTATGATTTATCCATCCTACAAAAAATGAAAATATCATGTGTGTCTTTGTCCATATGGTTTACCGTCTCTACATCATAGTGTAATCTGTTTTTCATCACCACCTTAAATGGATGGTTATAATGATGTAAATAATGTATATATATGATAATTATGAAATTATATTAATTCTGTTAAAATTAATATAACATCCACTTTCATATTCTTTCACCATTAATGGAGTGATATTGTTGCTCGTGCGTACGTATGGTCTACCCTCTCCACGACGTGATGTGATTCATTTTCCATTTTAAACATTCAAGAATGATTATAAAAATGTATTTAATGATTAAATGTTATATTTATTACATTAATATTAATCTTTAGATGTCGGATATATATATATCCTATGCAAGAGAACCAGGACTTTCAAGACAAAATTACCATGAGAAAACATTGAAATTAACACCTAAAAAAGAAAAATGAATAAAATATTATCAACAAAAATGTGATAAAATAATATAATAAGTTCATATATTATATAATAAATATGAATAACATTATTATATAAGTAAATAACACACTTAAAACTGTTATATAATGGGTTAAATCATGTTTGACTAAAGGAAGCGTAAGGTAAGTGACTTCATCTCAATATCCTTTCATTGAGCCATATTTTGATGTTATACACCCACCTTCTTTTATGAGGGGTATATAAAACCCCTTTTAATTACCATTTAATTAATTTATTATCATTTTATTTAATTTTTTTATAATATTTATTCTTTCATAGGGCTTATGATTTAAATGTGCAAAGTGGTATGGGACACCTTGAATTTTTAAAGATTTAATTATCAAATCATTTTCTCCATGTAAATATTCTTGATATTATTTTACATATTTATTTATAAAATGATTATAAATTAAAATTTATATCTATTTTTAATTTCATTAAAGGGTTTTCAAAAAGAATATTTTTGCATGTTTTATATAAAATGTTTTGAAAAATAATAAAAGGATTGTTTTATTCATAACATGACAATTACTTTTCCACTGTTGTGACTATTATTTAATTTCTATATTAATTTAAAAGCTTAAATAATTTATGAAATGAAAAAACCCGCTTCCCTTATTTCTTGTATTTTTTTTATTGAAATTTGTTTTTAAAATAAATGGGTATTTTTATATGAAAGTATTTTTCATATGGGATTAATAACATTATTTTCCTCAATAAATTTTAAATGATTTTATTACAGTATTTTTATCTATATAAAAATCCATTATTGGATATTATTCTTAATTGAGGTTGATCACTTATGATACCATCTACCATATTTCATTGAATGGTTTATGATTCAGTTTGATTTTCGATATGTTATTTTGATACCATTCATAGTTTGTGGTTAAATTATTCACATTTAGTAGGCTAGATTTTAATAAGAATATTTATATTGTTTGTGGTTAACCTCTTTAATAAGAGGAATGCATTGGAATTATTAACTGTTGGGTGGGGACTGCTACAACCCCTCGATGCATCGATAGGTATCAACAGGCAAACAAGTTTGTATTTTGGATAATGTCTTACCCGATTTTGTATGGTGTCTTGGTCGAAGCCTTGGCAGTATGTTTATGATTCCCTATATTATACAATCCCTCATAATGAGATTATTTATTGAAATTCCATGTGATTATTCTACTAGTATAATATTCATGGATGATTTTTCTAGATCATTTGATTATTTAAATGGATTGTGGTTTATTTGTTCACCCTGTCATGTTTTTATTCCATATTTAATCATAGTTGTCATTGTACAATTTCCCTTACTGAGAATTAGAGCTCACCCCTTTCATAAGATCCATTTTCCCCAGGATTACAAGAAGTATATTTTGACTAAAATGTAGGTTACACAAATGGGGAATAATGGAAGACTAGATGAAAATCAATTTGTAATTTATGTTTTAAAATGTAAAGAGGATTTTAAATTTGAATATAGTTTACCAAGACAACTAAACTATTTGGTTCCTTGGGATGAGATTTCTTGTATCTTATTCCAATGTAATAAAAAAACCACCGGCTTTGGGATACTGGGGTTGGGGTCCTTATATTTTGAGTGTAATGATGTAATATTAGAATTATGTTAGTGAAAATTGGATTTTATGTTTTTTTAGTGATAAGTGAAGTGTTTTTTCTTTTTTTACGTGTGTATAAAATTTTTTAAAAACATATTCAGTGATGAGGGGGGTTCTCAATAAATTTTATAATAAAATATATGAAAGATAAGTTTATGGTTGAAATATAATTATAAATTAATCATTTGGTTCATTATGGTTTATTATTTATTTCATTTAAGATGTTACATTGAGTGATGTGAGTAGTGATTTTGATATTTTATTTTATTCATTATTTTTTCCAACTCTGATTTCACTCATGTAGTCCTAGAACTGAATAATTAAAACCACATTGATATGAATGTGATAATTTTTTAGAGTTACTAATATTTTATTTTAAAGTGAATAGTTATGTTTTGATCTCAATATATAATCATTAATATAATAAATTTGGTATCAAAGAGATTTATATTCATATAGTATTATCTAATTTAATAAATAATAAGTTTTAAGTTATATGGTGGTGTAAATAATGTTTCAACATTGGATTACAAAAAAAAATACAATGGTGGGTATTCCTAAAAACTCTATATCATTATGTTTGGAGAAGTTTGATGTGAAAGAATAAGTATGTGTTCAAGTAAGTATTGGTTTAACAAGAATATAGGGCCTATAATTATGTTCTTTTTTGTAATGTAGAAAAATGTAAAAATGGTTAAATTGGTATATAAATATGTTATAGAAGCTCATTTGAAGGGATGGTACTAATTTAAGGTGTTGATGATGAGTTCAATAATTTTGTAGTTATGTAAAAGAAATAATTTAAAGATTATAAATCTCAGGCTATAATATTTATGGGGAATTTCTAAAGAAACTATTCAGTTAAGTGTCACTCCTCAATGGTTATTTACTATTTTGTGGCATATAGTTGGAGTTGAAGATACTTGGGTTGGATGAAACGCCCAAGATTTTAAAAGAGTAACATTAAAATAAATAGTGTATATGACATGAAACAAAAGCATTCGAAAATAATTTAACAACCTGAGACTTTATGATATTTGTTTTTTTAAAATAAATTAAATTTCATCGAGAGCTTGTGTAATAAGAGACACCAAGTTTTAATAAACCATGATATGCTATTAACATTAATGTTTAAATAAGACTGATATCACCTAGAAATTAAATTGGATGGTATAAATAAGATTAAATATTCTATGAAATGTATATAAAGTTCCTAGGGAATACAAATTTATTTATAAATTCTTAATAACTAATCACACAATTTTATGCAAAATAATTTTATTTATTAAAAATATGTTTTATTCATAAGATGATTTTTATTTATTTTTGTAAGAAAATATAATAATTGATTTTTTTTTCTAATTAGAGAAAATTTTTGGTAAAATGGAATAAATTTTAGAAATCAGTATATTTATATTAACTTAGGCTGAAATTTTTGGATTTTTTCAGAAAATAATACTTTTTTAGGAAATGTTGAAAAATACTGATTTTTTAGAAAATTGTCATTTATTTTAATAAATTAAAATCATGTATTATTTAAATTCTAGTTAAAATTATCATAATTATTATTTATTTATATAAAAAAATTTTAATTCCACTTAAATAATCTTTAAATTATACTTTAGGATAAGTTTATTTTTTGTCTTTAAAATACTTTTTTCTAAAAACTATTTTAAAGTGCATAATGTTTATCCATTTTAAATAATTAAAATAACCCCTAAGGAGGAATGATTTAAATTAAATGTATAATATATATATATATTAATTTAAATTAATTAAATTATTTTTTTTGTCTTATAGTTACTGTGAGATCATCTATTCATTAAAAAATGCAGTTCATGAAAAATTGTTTTTTTACATATCTGTAGGTTTAATTTTAAATTATATTCTACTAATTCCGTAAGGTAAATTTGAAAAAAATGATTTCATATCTAGAATCAGAATAATTTAAATTAAATAATAATTTCAACCTAATTTTTTATCATAATTAATAGTGAAATTGTAAAAAAATATTTATTGTGGTTAAGGAAAAAACGGATTAACTGGGTGTTAAAATAAAAAGAAATGGTCTAAAAATGACAAAAACTTATATAATTACTATTTTTATATCATATATCATTCTTATATCTTCTATATTTTAGAAATAATCTATTTTTATCATTTTATCATTAAGAAAATGTTGGATAAATTCATTCAAAAAAACCAAGTTTTTCCTCTCCCTTACTTATAAAAGGTCGGCCCCTATCCTATCCTTTCACACATCCAAAACCCATTTTTTCAGAAAATACCTACCAAAATAACACACCTATTTTCTTACCCTAATCTTTTAAACCGTATTTTTTCATAAATCTATACTAAAAAGGATTTTTGTGCAAACCAAACGAATTTTTCTGAAGAAAATGCAACATTTTTAACTAAGCATTTTATTTTATTTATTCCTAAAACAAAATAAAATATAATTATAAATTTCTAACATAATAACCTCAATATATTAAGTATATTGAGATTTTTTTTATGTTAATTTAATTACCCCCAACAATCTCCTCCTACCTCAAATGGGAAATTAAATCGTTGATCATTTGTACGGCGGACTACCCCTCACAAACCGACATAATTTGTCTTCCATAACCACTTATCATGGCTAGATATAATGAATTATATAATATTTATATATTATATTAATTATAAAATTATAATTATATAATTATAATATCATATATACCTTCTTACTTTGTATTCTATATAGAATATGATAATGGTGTTCATGTGCATGGTGGACTACCATCTCACAAAATGATGTGAATATTTTTTAACTTATGCATTAAATGGAAGGTAATAATGATTAATTTTATGTTTATATATTATATTAATTACATATAAATTATTTTTTAGAATAATTATATCATATAATTTCTTACCTTCTCATCTATTGAAAAAATGAAAATTTTGTTTCTGTATACGGTGGATTACTGCTTTGCAAAGTGATGTGATTCATTTTTATTAACACATCATATGGATGGTATGTGTAAAGGTATTTAATTAAATAATATTATACTTATGATATAAGTTTTATCTTTTAATTATTAAATAACACTTACCTTATTTCGATCATGATCTTCGAAAAATTGAAATGTTATTCAGGCGTATGTATGGCCTATCATCTCTATGATTGTAATGTAGTTCATTTTTCATAACCATATATCATGGTTGGTTTTAAACCTAAAATTTATCTATAAAAATTATAATCATTTCATGGGTAACATTCTAGAGATGATTAATTAATAATATAATTGACTTTATTCAACTTACCAAACTAATTTTGGACATATGAGTCATTTATTGTTAAAATGTAAAACATGAAATTAATTGGTTAAGTAATTGAATATGACATGGTAATAGTTAAAATAAAAGTAATAATAAACATTAAAAAGTTTATTATTAATGTAAATAATTGACTTATGTTTATTATTCATGGATATAAGGACCACAAAAGGAATAATAAACATTAAAAATTTTATTATTAATGTAAATAATTAACTTATGTTTATTATTCATGGATATAAGGAACATACGTGATGAATCAGGCTCAAGGTAAGGGATCTTTCTTACCCAAATTTTTCTTTTAATTATGACTATTCAATATCTAACTCATTTTCACTCTCTTTAGAGTTATGTAAAAATTATAAGTTTTCTATATATGTCTCTTACATGTAAACTTGTATTATTATCCCTTCCATTTATAGGGTAATAAATTCCTTATGACCATCTATAAAACACCTTCTTTAAGTAATCTATTTTGATTATGTTATGAGACAAGATTATGCAGACCATTTATGTCCAACATAAATTATTATTATTATTATACCTTATGATTTATATCCATATGTGGAACACATATTCATGTACATGAAATGAATGTGATGGGTGAGCCCACAATTATATACCCCTCTAATGCATTGGGAAATTTTTTTATTCTCATTAAATGTCATGTATGAGAATAAGGAGTGAAGCTAATACATTATGGAACTCTATCCACCATTTGATATTGTCTTGGAAGTTATACATGATTTATTTTTATGTAATGTTTTATGAAATTTCCACTTTTCCGTATATCCATGATCTTATCATACCATTATTGTTATGTTATGCTTCCACTTTATTACTCTTTTACCTTCCCTTTTATGATATCTAGTTATAAATTTTACTCACATGTTATGCTTTACTAACATGTTTAGTCCCTCACTAGTATTTTTAGCTCACCCATTTATTTATGTAATCGCTATGTTATCCGAGGTAGTTTTAGGAGCCTATATAGATTTTAGGAGCTCACTATGGAGAATAAATTCAGGATTCTATGTCTTAGTTTCGATTGATGTATTATGATCCTCATATTCTAAAGACAATAAGACTTTATGATCCTTTTTTTGTAATTATTGAATATTTATGTTTAATAATCAAGTATAAATATGTCTCAAATTCTTGGGATACCATAGTTAGTATTATAAGAAATTTTTATTTAACATTTGGAATAAGGATGATAAAAATTTTGTAAGAGCCCTAAAAATAAGTCAATGAATAATAATAAGTATATAAAAATATCATGGAATATTTATGAAGTATAGAGATATTGGTTTTATAGAAATTAAATACTTTTATAGATACTATAATTTGATGTAGTTATGACACAAATGCACCTTCGGGTAGCATCTCTAAAAAAGGTGCATCGGGATTAACATGAGTGTTACCTAGTACACAATAGTGGGACTTATTGTGTACCTAGTTTGACACTACCAGGGGATATAATTTGGGAATTCATAATCTCTTTATGAACATCATGATAGATATTAACAGATGATGATCATGTATGACCTAGGTTAAATATAAAGTGTTCTAGATTTAAATGATGGTGACATGATTTAGAAATCTAATAAATAATTTTTAATTATTATGTTGTTTCCCATTATGAATATTTTCCCTCAATATGATTTATGGTTTTAGTCAATAGTAGAAACTAGAAGAAACTGGTTTAACATTGAAAGTAATATATAATGTGTTGATGAGAAACCAAATGCGATTATGACTGGAGTTAAGGATATTGTTATTGTGCTTATTCATTTATCATGATATATTATAAATAAATTTCACATTAACCATCTCTCAAACTCACCAAAGAAGGAATGATAGAGTTTTATAATATTTTGGGTGGTGAACGCCATAAATTAAATAATATTCAGTTTCTAATATGTCGAGAATGTGTGAAGAAGCACTCAATGGAATGTCTCAAAGGAGTGAGAAGATGTTTTACATGTGGAGTATGAGAGCATAAATTAAATTATTAATGAGGGAAAATTTTAGTTAATTCAATGGATTAGAAGATAATTTTACCAAAGGAATCATAAATGGTTGAATGTTTTAATCTGGAATTAATGGGATTCATGAAAATTGATATCCTCGGGGAAAATATCAAGAATATTATCAAAAAGGATGCATGGGTAATGGTTTTTCTATTTGTTATGAAGATACTACAAATGAAATATGAATGTAAGGAGGTATTAAGGAATAATATAATGAATCCTAGTTAATAGTTTAAGAATAAAGTGGAATGATTGAAATATTTAAGTACTGGAATTCAAGAATTGTGTGAATCATGAAATATAAATATATATAAGGATTTTTTAGTAGATGTTTTACATTAAGTATTTTCATGAATATGTTGAATAATACAAATTACCTAGAATTTTGATTGAATTGTAAGCTGATACTATATGGGAAACCCCATAATTGAGGAAAATATAATATTGGATACAAGCATTATATTGAGGTAATTTATTGTTTTTTCGAAAATAATGAGCTTTATAGAAAACCGTAGGGGTATAAAAAGAGACTATATGACTAATTTTATTTTTTTAGATGATATTGAGAGAACTATAGGATCATTGTGAATTGTGAATATGATCAACACATAAGATTTTCCATAGTTTTAGAAAAATGATAACCTATAAGCTGGGTGACAACCCATCACATATGGCAAGGCCGTGGGGCTTGAAATCCAAACCAAAGGATGATAAGGGTGCAATGACTACCATTGGCCTACATGATGTACTGGTTAGTATAAAATTGTTTTTACATAGTTTTTATTTTGAAGTTTGAATATTATATTGATTTTGGAAAACATATTATAGGATAAAATCATTTT
Source organism: Viscum album (assembly GCA_963277665.1). Lineage (NCBI taxonomy): Eukaryota > Viridiplantae > Streptophyta > Magnoliopsida > Santalales > Viscaceae > Viscum > Viscum album. The sequence goes on from OY728156.1 coordinate 1,332,975,054, forward strand.
ATTTTTTAGTCACTAATGATACATCAAGAGGTATTTTATTGGGTTGAAGAGTATATAACCTTTTGGATTAATGTAAAGGATTATTTGGGAATAATTCAAATATTTTTTTGGAGAAGTATGTTGAAATGGTGTGATATAAACATTGAGGTAAAAACCAGATTTTATTTTGAAGTTATAGAGGTTATTTGGGATATATAGTCATTTATTTAAGGAATGATCTATGTTAATCCTTTTGTTTCATCATTTAATTTTCGAGATAAAAAATTCTAATTCATTTTGGGTATTATCACACATATTGATAAGAATATTGGTTTTATTAAAGATAGGAGTAATATCATGTTATTATTTAGGTGGTTATGTGATCTGTTTTAAGTTTATTTTAGTTCTTCATGTAAAAACAATTATTGGATATTCATACCATAGAGTAAGAGGTGAATTGGGAAGTGATCGTATCATAAAAAATGGATGAATTTTTTTATTAAATAAAAATATATCAGTTAAGAATATGTTCTGGTTTTCTCTATCTTACTACAATCCCTCAACTCAAGTAATATTGAAAAAATGTTATCTTATTACGTTCAAATCAAATTAATTAATTTTATTTTAACTCGTCATAGATTTATGGTTTTTAGGTACTTAAACTTCCCTTGGTCATTCAATTTCTTTTGTTCAATGATTTATATCACACTACATAATTATTTATGCCTTTCTTCCATGTCTATATTTTTATTTACCACAAATGTTCTACAACATGGAACCCCAGTTAAGTGTCTTTCTATATAACCTTCATATTTTCATTCCCCTATGTTGGGAAAAAATATCTCAGGGTATCATTGAAGCATTTTTTAGGAGATTATGTTTGTTGAAAAAGTGGGCCTCTGTGTTATGTTTGTTGACAAAACAGAGCGCAATGATCCATTTGTTGATAAAGGGGGTTTATGTGGTGAGTTTTAGAGTTCAAGATATATTGTTGAAAATAATTTATTGGAAGAATAAAATAGAAAAAGGAATGGATGATCAAGAGGTGATAAAAAATTGAAGATACAAGGTGGCGCTGTTTTTCAGTGTTTGCCAAATTTTTGGGCCTCAAAATCAAAAAATTGAGAAAACTATTTTTGGAAATGGAACTTGTGATCAAATGTCTTGGAGACTTGGAAACTTGCGCGCCATATTTTTTTCAAGATCAGAACAACATAATATGGAAAAGGAAAGATGGGCACCCAAGTTTTGGTTTGGGCGTGCAAGGTGACAAGGGCGATAGAGACTAAGGCGGCTGGACTTGCGCACCGGGAGAAGGCTTGTGTTTCGGTGCTCAGGGTGCCCAAAATGACAATAAATAGAGGTCCACCCCTCCTCATTTTTCACGGAGTTCAACACATATAGAAAATTAGATCTCTAGTTGCGTAGGTTGTTTGGGAATGCAAATAGTGGTGTGGGCGCGCGAGTTTAAAGTTATTCAGAATTTAAACACCAGTTGATAGTTGCGCACCAATATTGGTTTGGGCGTAAAAGGGAGTGAGTCTCCCAAGTTTTGATTTGGAAAAGGGATTTTTTTCTCAAGTGGTTAGGTGACACTTGGATGCCAGGAATTGCATAAGTGCTCCAAATCATAGAGAAGCGCACCAGGTATAGAGAAGTGCGCCGTTCAATATAGAGTTTTGTGAAAGTTGGAAGATTTCCTAGTACACCCATGGTAACATTGTATTCATCAGTGGATGAAATTGAAACATCAACAAAGCATCTATTTACAGAGAAATGTGCATTCATTTTTGATAATTAAGAGACAAATAAGTCTTTAAACTGTGAGTGGATCTTATGAAGAAGTAGTGAGCACAGTTCAATTCAGAGAGCAGCGAGCTTTCATATTTTGAGTGGTTGTAAACCAGGAGGGACAGTAAATTTGCTCTAAACATTGTAAATAGCAGTGCACTTTTAGTGGACTTGATACATCAGCACATCACAGGTGTATACTCCTTAGATGTAGCCCAGCAAGGGTGAACCAAGTAAAAATTGTTGTGTCATGTGCATGATTTAATTTCTGTATATACTTTGCTAAAGGAAATAGTGAGTAGAGTGTTTTTGTTAACAGTAAAACAAGATCAATAGGGGTAGTTGTTTTAATCTTTCATACCCTAATTCACTCCCCCTCTCAAGGTATCTAACCTATTGGACCTAACAATTGGTATCAGAGAGAAAGCTTAATATATGTGGCTCTCTCTCAAATGAGGGTCACCAATAATAAAGTGATTCCAATATTCGACGGGAACAATTTTCAGCTATGGAAGAATCACATGCAACACTACTTTTGATCTTTAGGAATTCATTTGTTTACATTAGAAATGCATGTTATAACCGTTGATATTAATAGTGGTGCATTATCAGAATCCAAGTGAAGAGAATTGGATATTGACGCCAATGGAATCAATGCTTTAGGGGGAGCCCTATCCAATGCTATCTATATAAAGGTGATTTCATGAAAAAAATCACATGTTATTTAGGAAAACCTATTGAACATATATGAAGGAGATTCAATGGTTAGAGAGGTAAAGCTGAAATTGTTGTGGACTAAGTATGAAGATCTGAGAATGTTCCCGAATGAGTCTATTGATGCATTCTTTGCTAAGGTAAATATTGTATTGGAAGACATGTGTGGTCTTGGTGAATTCATTGAGGACATAAATATTTCGAAGCACATCTTGAAGAAACTTCCACCTCTTTTCAATCTGGAAGTTTCTGTGTTGGAATATAAAGACCTAGAAGAGCTGACATTAGATAACTTGCACAACACCCTTACTACATATAAAATTAGAAATGATGATAACGATGTTGTGGAAAAGGGGAAATCCAAAGAGGTGGAATTAAAGTCTATGAAGAAGCTCACCATTGAAGATTCTCTAGAAGAAGAAGAGACAGATGAGGTGATTTCATTCCTTTCCTCGAATCTTTAAAGAGGAAAAGTAAAGTTCAAGGGGAAATTTTTTCTTTCTTTCTTTAGATGTGGAAAATTTGGTCACCTTTCTGCAAGGTTCCTCAAGAAGTTTCAAGAATATGAGGAAGATGAAATCATAATTCCCAAGAAGAATACTTTAGCCTAAGTGAAAGGCAAGAAACAATGCAAGAGAAATCTCTTTAATAAAAATAATCTTCTGTCACAAGAATATGTTAGTTCATATGAGTCTGAGGTTAAAGTGTATAAAGAGATAGAGAACTGCATAGATCAGGGATAGAATTCTATAAAAAGGAAGAAACTGATGATGATGAAGAAGAATAAGAAATTGAAGGAAGAATCAACATAGAAGTTGAATTAGAATCAACTCTTTAAGATATATATGTTTGGAGAGAAAAAACAAAGAAATCCAATAGGGTGGTACATGATTCCAAACTCTACATGCAAAAATAAGAAGAAGAGAAGTCTAAGATGATAAAATAAACTGAAAACTATAAGTCTTTTAGGCTAGAGATCTCAGAAAACGATGATGAATACAAACTCAAAGTTGAAGAACAGAAAAAAGAGATCGATGGCTTGAAAAATACAATGAATGATCAAATAAAGCATATTAAAGAACTTGAAGAAGAAGTTGGTAGTTTTCAGAAAAATATTAAGTATCGAGAAAAAATCTTGACTCCTACTGGGACATCTGGAAAGTAGATCACTTAGAAAACTGAGAAGAAAAAAGTGGAGAATTGTGGTTCAGTAGAAAGGAATCATCTTTATGTTCAGATAATAAGGCCGATGGGGGGCTTGATTGAAAAGAAAAGGCTGTGAAAATTTAAATCAGACTGTAAGAACCCATTCCAAGATTGAAGGTTGATTTGGGCACAATGAAGAATCAGAATATTTAGAGATCCCAAGGGGAAACTAGCAGTGCATAAGTGACACGAAGGAATGAAACTTATATCAGGTGTTACTATTGTGGAAATATGGGACATTCACAGTATGTGTGTTCCATTTCCAATAGATATCAAAGGGCACAAGAACAATGGTGGAGACCAAATAGAGAAATTTTATCTAGAACATATTTCAAAATACACTGTTTTTGGTGCGGAGGATTTGGGCACATGGTTAGATACTGTACAACGACCATACAGAGGAATATTCCAAAGCAGAATAAAAATGTTTTCAAGCAACAGATCAATGAACCAACATGTGAGTTCAAAATGAAAAATAGATTGACAAATTTTCAAGATGAAGTCGGTCCATCATACTCTGAGAAAGATCAGAAGTCTCAATAAATGTCGAGTGTGAAGGAAAAAATATACAACAAGAAGAAAAAGGATGAGAAGGCAGTAGTGGCAGAAATTGACCTTAAATCATCAGACTATTTTGGTGTGTGGATACTTGATAGTGGTTGCACATATCACATGATAGGTAATAAAGATATTATTACAGGCATAAAATATGACAAATAATGATTTTTCAAGTATGGAAATGATGATAGCCTAAAGATTATTGGCTCAGGAAAGGCCAGGTTTGGGGGAAAAGAGATGAGATGTGCTGATGTCTTGGTAGTAGAAAGCCTCATTCACAATTTGCTCAGAGTTAGTCAACTATGTGACTCAGTACATTATATAAGGAATACTAAGAATATTTGTATCGTCAAAGGAAGGGATGGGGCAGTGGTTCTATAGGGAAAAAGAATAAATGTAAATCTTTACCTGGTATGTGGAGAAGAAGATAGGTGCTTTCTGTTCAGAGAGGAAGAAAACAAGTTGTGGCATAAATGACTTGGTAATCTATGCCAACCATCCCTGGAAGATCTGGTAAAGTGTAATGCAACAAGAGAACTCCCTAAGTTATCACATGATTTCACTCACACATGTGATACATGCCAACAAGGGAAGTTCATTAGAAAGATATATAAGGAAAAGGAAAATAATTCAACAAGAATGATTGAATTGGTGCATGCTGAGGTTTGTGGGCCTATCACACCATGAAAAATTGATGGAAAGAAGTTCTACATTCTTTTCATTGGTGACTGTAGAAGAATGGCATGATTATTTGTTATTTCCTATAAGTATGATGTGTTCAGCTACTTAAAACAGTACAGGAGGAAGTCTAAAAGGATACATAGGTATAAAATTCTGAATTTTTGTACTGAAAATGGTACGGAATTCAAAAAAAAGTCAAGTGGAATACTGTCTTGAGAAACATGGGATAAGGCATCAAGTTTATTTAGTAAGGACTCCCCAATAGAATGGAGCGGTTGAAAGGATAAATTGTATCATCAACAATATGGCCAGAAGAATGCTTATAAAAAATGACATACCAGAGAAATTTTGGAAGGAAGCAGTATTGATGTCAGTATACATTTCTAACAGGGCTTGGTTGTGTCCGAAGTAAGGAAAGACTTCGTATGAGATGTGGTATGGAAGGAATCCAACAGTGCAATAGTTTCAAATCTTTGGAAGTAAGTTCTTTATTCTCAACAAAGAGAAACATAGGAAATTTGAGTCATGTGGAGATGAGGGAATATTCCTTGGATACTCAAGAAAAATTAAGGCATATGAATGCTTTAATAAAAGGCTTGTAAATGTATTTAAGAGCAATGATGTCGCTGTTGTGGAAAATGAAGAGAATATTCAACAGCACAATGAAAAATTTCTTGATGAAAGTGATGAGGAGGAAAGAAACACAAGGGGAGAAGAAGTGGTCAATATTGATTTAGAATAAGATACCAATGATGATCATGAGTAAGTAAAATCAGTATCTGCACAGAATCTAAGAAGTCGAGTTGAAATTGACAGGAAAAATATCATTGGTGATCAATTAGCTCCAGTTCATAAAAGATGAATTAAATCACTATAGTATACATATTTCTTATCTAAGGAGGATCCTAAATTCTTTGATTATGCTGTTGAAGATGAAATCTAGTTTCATGATATGAATGAAGAACATGATCAAATTGAGAAGAATCAGACTTAGGAGATTATTTTGAGTCTAGCATATAAGAATGTCATCAAGACTAAATGGGTCTTTTGTAACAAGATGAATGATGATGGAATATTGATTCGAAACAAATCATGACCGGTGTGAAAAATATACTCTCATATTTAGGGAATAAATGTTGATAAGACATTTTCACTGGTTGAAAGGCTAGAGAAAATCAGATTGTTCCTAGCCATTGCAGTACAATTGAAGTTAAAAGTGTTCCAGATGGATGTCAAATCTTCATTCTTGAATGGAGTTCTAGAGGAATATGTTTTTATCAAGAAACCAGATGGTTTTCTCATTCATGAGGATGAAGACAATGTTTTTCGGATGAAGAAGGCATTATATGGGTTGAAATAATCACCAAGATCTTGGTACTCAAGGCTTGATTAGTATATGAAAAAGCATGGTTTCCAGTGTGGTGGAGTTGATTACAATTTCTATTTCAACCACAACAGTAATCAAAGGATGATGATTCTAGTTTATGTTAATGACATAATATTTGGTAGATCAGATGAAGCTCAGTGCAGACAGTTTTATGAATTCATGAAAAGTGAGTTCGAAATGTCAATGATTGGAGAGATGAAATATTTCCTTAGTTTACAGGTGACACAAGGAAGGAATGACACTTTCATTTCTCAATAAAAATATTCCAAGGAGGTTCTAAGAAGATTTGTATTGGAAAATTCCAAGGAGATAAAGACTCTAGTTGCTACCTAGATTAAATTATCAAAAGATGATAAAGGCAAGGTAGTTAATATCACAGAATATAGAAAATTTATTGGAAGTTTACTGTACTTGACAGCGATAAGGCATGACATCGTATTCACTACATGCCAACAAGAGAGATTTCAAAGTAATCCCAAGAAAAGCCACATTCTTTTAGTGAAAATTATACTTCAGTATATCAAAGGAACTATGGATTTCGATTTGGTGTATAATGATAAATCTCAGCAAGAGCTGTTTGGATATACAGATGCAGATTGTGCCATTTTAGTAGATAATAGGAAATCAACGTCAGGAGGTGCATTCTATCTTGGTGGATTGTGTATTGCTTGGATAAGCAAGAATCAAGATTGAATTTCATTAATCATGGAAAGAAGATGAGTATATTGTGGTCACTCAAGCATTCACACAGTTATTGTGTATGAAGAAGCAACTTGATGATATGGGAGTTAAAGTGAATTCTCCTATCAGAATCCAGTTTGATAACTCAAGTGCTATAAATCTTAGAAAAAAATCTATTTTTTCGCTCAAGGACAAAGCACATTGAGATAAAGTATCATTTTATCAAGGAGAAGGTTGAGCAGGGAATCATTAAGTTGGAGTATGTGCCTATAGAACTACAGGTTGCAGACATTCCGACAAAGGCCTTACCCAAGGACTCTTATGCGAGGCATCAACTGGCTCTGGGAGTCCAGTCAACTCCCTGCACTTGAAACAGTGTGGATGTGGGACCCCCTCTCTCTAAGGTATGGTGTGTTTTCCTTAATATACTAAAATGTTCACTCTACATTATTGCAGACCAAAAAGGAGTGACATTTGGGTTCGTTGACAAAGGGGGAGAAAAATAGTGGCTTCTATAGGGGGAGAAACTATGGATAGAGAAGGAAGACAATGGGGAGAATCTAAAAGGTGGTGTAGTGAGATAGGGGGAGTCTGTCAAGATAGGTGAAGAAGCAGATAGGGGGAGCACCATGATGAGAGTATGTGGTGTTTGAAGTGCTCAGCCATAGCTTACCTTAGACAACACAAGAAACTAAGAATTGAAGAAGGAGAATATTAAATCTGATGATGCTAGAAGTGATCAGTCAAAGAATAAATATCACGACAGATGAGGATCGTGAAAAAAGCCGCAGAGTTGTGTTGGAATGGAGTTTAAAGGTTTCCAGTGACCATAAATTAGTATCAGTTTGGAAATTGGTATCAGTTTGGTGTCAACAGTTGGTGTCAAAAATTAAATGATTCATTGATGAACTTTTCATTTACTCTTGTTTCTCACACCGAGAACTGCTCATGTGGGCATAGAGTATGTGTTGAGTGAATCCTTGATCGCTATCGAAATCGTAAGAGGCGAATGATGGCTAAAGCGTTAACGGGGTATCATTTAATGAGAAAAGTTGTAAACACACCCAAAGCGGGAGATTGTTGGGAAAAATCCCTCAAGGTATCATTGAAGCATTTTTGAGTTGATTGTGTTTGTTGACAAAGTGGGCCTTCGTGTTGTTTTTGTTGACAAAGCAGACCACGATGATCCATTTATTGAAAAAGGGGGTTTACATGGTGAGTTGTTGATTTTAAAAGATGTTTTTGAAAATAATTTATTAGAAGAAGAACCTAGAGAAAGGAATGGATGATATGGAGGTGGTATAAAAAGAGAAGATACAAGTTGGAGCCGTTTCCTCTGTTTGCCAAATTTTTGGGCCTCAAAATCGACAAATAGAGAAAACCGTTTTTGGAAAGGGGACTTGCGCGCCAGTGTCTTGGACGCTTAGAAACTTGTGCGCACTATTTTTTTCAAGATCAGAACATCATAATATGGAAAAGGAAATAGGGGATCCCATGTTTTGGTATGGGCACGCAAGGTGACTAGGGCGATACAAACTAGGGTGGCTGGAATTGCGTGCTAGGAGAAGACTTGCATGCCAGCGCTCTAGGTGCCCAAAATGACTATAAATAGATGTCCACCCCTCTTAATTTTTTTACAGAGTTAAACACTTAGAGAAAATTAGAGCTCTAGTAGTGTAGGATGATTCGGTGTCCAAGTGGTGGTATGGTTGTGTGAGTATGAGGTTATTCAGAAGTTACGCGCCAATGGATAGTTGTGTGCCAATAGATAGTTGTGTGCCAATATTGGTTTGGGTATAAAAGGGAGTGAGTTGCCCATGTTTTGAGTTGGCGAAGGGAGTTTCACACATGTGGTTAGGTAACACTTTCTTACCACAAATTGGAGACGTGTGCCAAAGCATAGATAAGCGTGATAGGCATAGAGAAGTGTTTCAATCAATCTAGGGTTTCACAAAAGTCAGAAAATTTCCTGGTACACCCATTGTAAATTTGTATTCATCAGTGTATGAAAGTGGAACCTCAACAGAGCATCTTCATATAGAGAAAGATTCATTCATTTGTGATAATTAAGGGACCAACAAGTCTTTAAAATATGAGTGGATCTTCTGAAGAATTAATTAGCACACTTCAGTTGAGAGAGCAGTGAGCTTTCATATTGTGAGTGGTTGTAAACTAGGAGGGACAGTGAGACCGCTCTGAACATTATAAACAGTAGTGCGCTTTTAGTGGATTTGGTACATTGGAACATCGACGATGTATGCTCCTTGGATGTAGCCCAGTGAGGGTGGACTAAGTAAAAATCTCTATGTCCTGCACTTGATTTAATTTCTACATATACTTTTCTACATGAAATATAAAGAAGAGAGTTTTATTAACAGCAAAACAATATCAATAAAGGAAGTGGTTTTAATCTATCATACCCTGATTCACCCCCCCCCCCCCTCCCCCTTAAGGTATCTATCCTAGTGGACCTAATACTATATTTTTAAAAAGAAGTGTTATTAACCATTTTTATGATGTGGGTTTCCAATAAAGATATTTTCAAACATAAAACCATTTATTACCATGATAATGATTAAATTTTTAGGATAAAATTTATTTACGGGGGTAGAATGTAACAGTATACATTTTAATATAGGAACATCATGTTTAATAGAGTATATGATATATAGAACAACACAGAGAAGAAAATTTGAAACCTTGAGTCTTTAGGATATTTCTTAATTTTAAAATTCAATTTCATCGATATCTTTCATAACACACAACACCTACTATTAATAAACCATGATATACTATTAACATTATTATTTAAATAGGATCATTATAACATGTCTATTATAATAGATTGAATGAATAAGATTAAACATTTTATAAAAAATTTGTAAATGTTCTACCCAATATAAATTTGTGTCTAAATTATTATTAATTAATCACTCAATTTTAATAAAAGTAATTATATTCATTGAAAATATGTTTTCTTCAAAAAATGATTTTGACTACTTTTAATGAGAAAATAATTTAATTATTTTTTTCGCACTTTCATAAAAGTTATTTTATGAAATGGAAATCATTTTTTAAATCATCAAATAAACAATAACTAAGGGTGATCTTTTTCATTTTCATAAAATATTATTTTTTTCAATGAATGGTGAAAAGACCAATTTTTATAAAAATTTCAATTAATTTAATATTTTCAGCACCACTATTATTTTAATTTGATTTAAAATTACCATAAGTATTTTTTGTTATATTAAATCCAATTAATTACATTTAAATCATATTTTTTCAGAATTTTAGTATACAATTATTTTTATGCTTCAAAATATTTTTTTTCAAACTGATTTAATGTAAATAATGTTTCTCCATTTTAAATAATTAAAATAACCTCAAATAAGGAATGATTTTAAATTAAATTTATATATAATTTATCTATAAAGATCAATTAAAATTTATTTAATTATTCTTACATTTCATTTAGTTAATATGAGATCACCTTTTCTTTAAAAATTTATTTATTGAAAAATCATTTTTTCGACACATCTTTGTGTTTAATTGTAAATTATATTCTACCACTTCTATGAGTTGAATTTAGAAAAATGGATTTAATATTTATAATAATATTAATGTTATATAATAATTTAATCTTGATTTTTTACCATAATTAATAGTAAAAATAGTAGAAATTATTTACTGCAGCTAAGGTAAAATGGTTTTACCATGGGTTAAACTGAAATGATAAGGTTTAAAAATGACCTAAAACTTGTATAATTACAATTTAATGTGATATATAGATCATATATCTTATATATTTATAAAATAACTATTTTGGTATAGATTTTTCATAAGAAAAACATGGGTTGAAATATTGTTTTTCAAAAAAAATTAAGTTTGTCCTCTCCACTATATATAAAAGAACACCCCCTCTCCTCTCATTTCTAAAATTAACAACTCATTGGTTCATCCAATACTAACAAAAATCACATACTTATTTATCTCTCCTAATTATATAAGGTTTTTTTGTTATAAATTCATCCTAGGAAATATTTTTTCTGAATACCAAAAGAAGTTGTCTAAAGAAGAGGAAATGTCCTTAATTGAGAGTTTTACTTTATTTCTTCATACAGCTACTTAAAATATTATTAAACCATGATTATATAACAACCTTAATATAATCTATATAATAGATTTTTTTTATTTTATGATTATTAACTAAAACTATATCTTCCTCCCTAAAATGGGAAATGAAACTGTTAATCTTGTGTATGGCAGATAACCACCTAGTGAACCGACATAATTTATTTTCTGTCACCAATTCTCAGAACAGTATATATTAAGTATAAAATTTTTATATATGATATTTATGATATAATTATACTTTTTTATTTATAATATCATATATAACTTCATACATTCTATTTCATAGAGAATAAAATAGCATCACTCGTGTGTATGGTGGACTAGCGACTCGCAAAACGATATGATTATTTATTCACTTACGCTTTACATGGATGGTAATAAGGATTAATATTATATTTAAATATTTTATTAATTAAATATTAATCATTATATTAAATAAATATATCATATACCATCTTACCTTATCAACAGTTAAATAAATGATAACATCATTCATGTGTATAGTGGACAACCGTCTCATGATGTAATGTGAATCATTTTTATTACTACATTACATAGATTGTATGTGTAAGGGTGTTTAAAAAAATAATATTATATTAATGATATAATAGTAATCCTATAAATATAAAATAACACTTAACTTCTTTCCATCATGATCTTTGAAAAATGGAAATGTTGCTCATGCACATGTACAGCCTACCATCTCCATGATTGTAATGTAGTTCATTTCCAATAAATATATTTCATAGTTGGAATAAATAGAATAATTTATGCATAAAAATGATAATTATTTCATGGTTACCATTATGGATATGATAAATTAATAATTTCTCTGACCATAGTGAACTTACCAAAGTGATTTTGGATATGTGAGTTGTTTGTGGTTAAAACATATGATTTAAAATTAATTGGAAAAGTAATTAAATTTTAAATAATAAAAATTATCAAAAAATTGGTGATAAAAATGAAAATATATATTTATAAAGTTATTATTTAACTTATTTTTATTATGTATGGAGATAAATAATTCAGGTAAAGAATCAGGATCAATTTAATGGATCTTTCTAACCCACCATTTTCTTTGGGTTACGAACATTATCTTTCTAACTCACATTGTCACTATCAAAATTTATAGAATTATTATAAATTATATATATGTGTCTCACTTAAATGGATATGTATATTATTTTGACTTACATTTATGGGCTAATATATTCCTCATTGTGATCTCTCAAATTCCTTCTTTAAATAATTTCTTTTGATTGTTTTATTGATAGGATTATGAAACCCATTTCTTTCTATGGGTAATTATTTTGTTAATGCCATATTATTGATATCTATATGTAGAAAAAATATTCGTTTACATGAAATGAATGTGATGGTTGTAACTGAAATTATTTATCCCTCCAATGCATTTTGTAATGTTTTAGTCTCATGAGACATCATATATGGGATTAGGTAGTGAACCTATTCCATTATAAGATTCTGATCACTATGTGATATTTTCTTGGAAGTTAACCTTGAATAATTTTTATATCATGATTTATGTCATTTCTAAATTCCCATGTTTCCATGATCTTATGATACCATGCTATTTATGTTAGGCTTCCACCTAATCACTCATGTACTTTATCTTTTATGATACCTCATTATAACTTTGACTCACATGTTATGTTTCTTTAACATATTTATTCCCATACTAGGCTTTCTACCTCACCCCTTTTGTTATGTATCACCCAGGTTATCCCATGTAGTTTTAGGATCTCAAATGGATTTTAGGATCTCTCTATGGAGAATAAATTAAGTATTTTAGGTATTTTTTGTTTGATGTATTATGAAAATAGTCTTCCAAATACACTAGGCCTTTACGATCTGTGTGTTGTAATTATTGGATATTTATGTTGAAGAGACATGTAAAAATATGTGTAAAAGTTTTGGGTTATTATAATGCTCATAATAACATGTTTATAAGAATACAATATTAGGTAGAAATTTATATGTGTTAAGATTATTTGTTACAACTTGGGTGTTATGCCATGATTGGAATCCATGATTTTTTAAATTTTGGTTTCTAGTTATTATGGCATAGTATTATGCTACAATGTATAGTGTATTAAAATATAGTGAAATTTTGTTCAATATATATTTTTTTTAAAAATAATTGAAAACTACTAATATAGGTTAAGAATAAATTAATGAATAATCAAAATTACAATGACAAAATTAGTTTCATATAAATGAAAATTTTCATGGTAGTTAAATTTAACTATTTTGTAATTAATAGTATTACTACATAATGGGAGGAATTATTCCATTATTTTTGAAAAATATTTTTATATATCCACATTTACTAAAAATCATGGGTGTGGTTTTATGACCTAGCTCAGACAACCCCTCTATGTAACACCCCAACCCCAGTTACCTAGAGTCGGTGCATTATTACGTAACATTGGCACGATCACAAAAGATCAAGTCTCTAAAGACCGGTTAGTTTAGTAGCCTTGGAAACAGTAGATACATTCATAAATGTTACATTACATCATAAAGTGAAAAACTACAATAACATGGTCTCCATAGTCCACACTCATATCCCCTTCCTACTATCCCTGCAGGTTATTCATAAAATACTTCTTCACATCCTGGAAAAATTAAAACATTGAAAGGGGTGAGCTCAGATTCTCAGTAAGGATAACAATATAGTGGAAACATTCATAAATAAACATAAACATTTAAGGTAATGTATAACTGAAAAAAAGCCTTTTACACTTGAACTTCAGCATAATATGGCAAAATAAAATGAAATAATTCCATTTACTTATTCACATGTATATTCTACTAGTCGGATAATCACATGAAATATCAATAACCACTTTCATAATGATGGAATGCATAATTCCAGTCTATCATAACCACGTATCCAAGGCCTCATGCCAAGACTACAAATAATATTTTGTCAAGGCCTTGTACCAAGACACTAGTTTGTCTCATGAGACCTACCGATGCATCGAGGAGCTATAGCGGGCTCCACCCGTCACTTATTAAGTCTAATTCATTCCTCATATGAACAGTTTTAAACATATCATAAACCATAACCTAATCGTATCACATAAAACATGCATAAAGGAAACATAACATTTACACATTTCAATCACAAGATATCAATACAACACATTGATATAATAAAACCATTTTCAATACCAAAATAAAATAAAAGTAAAACTTGGTATTTATTTTTCATTTAAAAAAAAGTTATGGCTTGTAGAGGAAGCCTAAACCCAAATAATGGTCATGGTGGCGGAGAAGTCGTTGTCGTCGCATACGTAAGACAAAACATTCCTTTTGTCGTTTAGTAAAAATTCTTCGTATAAAAATATTCCTTTTCAATAAAAGTAAAATTCAAAGGGGTTTATACATCGCATAAAATAAAGTTGTGTATAAAACAAAATATGCCTCAATGAAAGGAGATTGAGACGAAGTCCCTTACCTCGTGTTCGAATTCACTCGATCGTTATTTAATCTCCTGAATAATAAACTAGAGTTAATTTCTACTTTCTTGAGAACCTTTTTCAAGTTCATTATTCCTTTTATATCACTTATTACCATGTTATGAACATTATGTAATTATTTAAGTTAATAACGGTCGTTTTGTCGATCTTTGGTACTTGAGTCAAAAATAAACTTCTTATAATTACAAGTTGTTCATGTGGTAAAATATACATTATATAAAGAATTATATTCATGATGTAGATATCATATATATCATATATATCCAGTATATATATGCATTTATAATATTACACAACATTTAGAGGTAAGAAATGAAATTCACCGTTCATGGAGACGGTAAGTCGTACGTACGCATGAACGCTACTTTCATTTATATTTCGTATTTAATTGAATGAAATTATAATGATATAAATTTGTATTATAATTCCAGTGTAATATCATATATAATATCATTTAATCCATCCTTTACACGTCCCACATGTGGCATTAACGATTCAGATCACTTTGAGGGGGCGGTAGTCCGCACTTCCTAAAATGAAATTATCGTGTTTACCCATAATGGAAATCATAAAGGTATGCGATAAATGAAAAATAAAGAAGCATAAGGAAAACATAAACATAATATATATCATATATAAATATAGTGACATCTTAATGGCCACCATGAGAGGTGTTAAAATAAGATTGAACAATCATCGTTTCGTGAGGCAGTAATTCACCACCCACAGAAACAGTATGTTCTTTAACCATTACACGAAGGTATGTGTAAGTGTAAATAAAATACTTCTCATAAAGACATAATATTATATTTCAGATACTGGTGTTGTTACAAAATAAATTAATAAAAAGAGTTTAAGGGGTTGTAGAAGCAAAATAAAACAAAAGAACACAAGTGAAGACATTACCTTTAAAATCGGGTAACTCTTTTTGATTCGAGCCAAAGGCTTCCATGGGAAGACTTCTGCCCAAAGTGAGGCTTCTAGGAGTAAGAGATGGAAGTTGGAAGATTATTTGGGCATAGTTTGGCCGAGCCAAATGGCTTTTATGGTGTGAATAAGCTGGTATAGGTGGGGGCCTTTTATAAGAGGAGAGGATGGACACTCTTGGAAAGTCATGAAATGTTACATTATTATGAAATGATTTTCGTATTTTAAAGGTCCCAAAATGATATATTTAGAGGATAAGATGATAAGAATTCTAAATACACTCATACAATAGGTTTTTGACAAGTTTAAGTCTTATATTTTACATTATCTTTTAATTTTATTTAAATTGTTAATTAATGAGGTAATCGATGCATCATCATGGCGTCATAAAAAATTTAATTTATTTAATGTCTAAAAATTATGAAAAAAATATCATGATGTGGGAAATATTTTTATCTTTCCAATGAATATTTATAGTCGAAAAATTAACTTATATAACCCCATGTAATAATTGTTTTAGTAAAACAACACATGTTTGTGACAATTTTATTTTTACTTTAAATAAAAAGTTATTAATGTCATTTACTTACCCAAGTGGCTCCATGGGGTCCCCAAGTTGACCCATAGATTTTATTGGTCGTCCATGACTTATCCAAAAATTGTAGGACAAGTGTAAAGGTAATCTCATATTATTATATCATTATATTTACCTTAAATTACACTAATTACCTTTAATCGCGATTAATAAAACATAAAAGTTACTATTCACCAAAAATTATTTTCATCTCATTAAACCAAATTTTTCTTCCGAATGACAACCATGTATGTCGGATTTTTGAAATTCAATACACAGAAGTAGTAATGTTTCATTTACACGGAAAATTAATTTTTAAACTACCACTTAGTGGTTTCACTATTCATCAAAAATTGAAGTTTTTCAGAAAAATACCAAAACATCACCCTAAGCTATAATTGATATTCTGAATTCAAAAATGATGTCTATTTTACAAAATTCCAAACATATAAGCTGCATTAATTAATTTTATAATTAATTCTCATTGTCAAAACAAATAGCGTGTTTTTAAGAAATAATGTCAATCAAAAGATTGACAATTATTTGTGTCCAATTTCAAAATGAAATTATTTCTAATGACCACCATTGGATAAAATGGTAAAATTATATTCTAATTATACTTTAAAACCACTCAATAGTATAATTTATCACTATATATTATTTTGATTAAAAATGTTGTTTTTAAGTATTTTTTTACTATTCATAGAAAATTGGAAGTTCTCAGAAAATTACAAAAAAATTCAACTTAGGATAATTTTGATATTCCGAATACAAAAATGAAGTCCATTCTGAAATATAAAATTTATATAATTTCAAAAAGTGTGTATTACTATTCATAACGGCTACTTTGATTGGTCGCAGTGTGTTAGAATCTCGAACTTGCGTACAATGCAAGCTATTGAATTATTAAAAGAGAATCGTATCGTGGAAGCTTAGGGTGTTACATTATACCATCATTCAATAAATAGAGTCCTCGCAATTTTAAATTGTTCTTTGAAAATTAAAGGTTGAAAATAGAAAATACCTTTGTGGAAAACCCATATCGGAAATAGGGTTAATAAAAATATAACTTTAAAAGAACGAAAGAGAAGTATAAAGGTTACCCGAGATAGCCCATACTAGGATTCTATGAAAACAGGGATATGGAGGAGAAACAAACCATCAAGGTCTGATGGAGAGTTGTAGAAAACAGGATTAGGAGAAAGTTAACTATAAGAAAATCACAAACTTGTGATTGGTTAAACGGTCATTGATTCCCCAATTGGGAAAGTTAACTGACAACATTTTTGTTTTAAGTTACCTTTCATAAAGTTGAGGAATTTATTTAGGATATTTACTAAGAACGTAAGGAAATATACTTACTTTTCATGTATACTTTCATTCTTTAATAAATTTTTACCACAAACCCGTCTTTCACTCCAAAAGGTAGTAGAACTCAAAAATATTCTATTTATCATAATTGTATAAGGTTACAAATATTAACACATACCATTTAGATTAGGAAAACTATTTTTTAATAACTAGGGAAATCCTGTAGGCTAGTGGTAGATAATAAATGCATGTCGCACAATGGTTGTGGGTTCAATTCCTGCAGCTTTGTCCGACGCGACGGGTTATCCCCCAACCTGTAGGTTGTCCTTTTCCTAAAACTATAGTATTATAATATTCCAAAAATAATCTTTAGAAATGTTTTAACCTTAAACAATACTATCCAAAGTTCAACTTAATCCATTCCAACCTTTTTAGTTATCCAAAATACCTATGTCCAGACTTTCTCTAAAAGGTCTCTAAATTCCAAAATCAATTGTAACATCAGATTCCCCAAATAAAGTAAAGTTTCTCTTATTGTCACATACTAAAAATATGATTACCTTCATCCTATTAAAACCTTAATGAAAACAACAACTACTTTAGTACAATCCTTATATATATCACATTATTATTATAACCAGAATATAATCCTTGAGTCCAAAAGCACCAATACATTAATTATTCCTCTTCAACTGTAGTAACAACATAAGATTGGCCTTGATCCCTTGGCCTTTTCTGAGGTAATTTTCCCTAATGCTTAGGACATTCATTTACATAGTGCCTCATTTCCCTACAATTGTAGCATTCAACATTGACAGCCTCTTTCTTTCCCTTGCAATCATGATCCTGGTGACCTTTTCTTCCACATTTGTAACAAACTCCCATTCCCTTTAGGCAAGTACCAAGGTGATTCTTCCCACAATTATCACATAATGGAAAATCCTTATTTTACTCTTTCCCTTTATCTGTCTCTTGTTCCACCGTTCTCTTCTTCTCTTACTTTACTTTATTGTCATATGATTTAGAGAATTCTTTTTCTGTCTTGATAGAACACGAGATTATATATTCATACGTTGAGAAGGATTTTGATACTAAATCTCGACGGAGAAATGGTTTTAACCCATAAAAGAAACGATCAATCTTACTTCTTGGGTTACGTATATAATCTGCAGCATGCCTCACTAACCTTGTAAAGTTAGCCTCATACTTAGCAACATTCTCATCCTCCTTCTACCTCAGACTCAGAAATTTCCTTTCCATATCTGCTCGATGGTCATGAGGAAAGTATTTTTCTAAGAAAATATCTTTGAACTCCCTCCATTCCATATTTGATACTTCATCATATTCCTTTGTGTTTTGAATCAGCGACCACCATTGATCGGCATCTCCAGTGAGGCGGTAGACTGCCATGACAACTTTCTCCCTTTCACTACTCCCCAAGGTGTGGAATATTTTCTCTAAGGATTTTATCCATTGCTCAGCTACTAATGGATTTGTACCCCCATTAAATGTTGGTGGTTGTTACCTCATTAAAATTATCTAACATTGATCCTCCATGTTGTGGATCAGGGTGCTCCATACGAGTAAGGTTATTATTCATAACCTGAGTGAGTTGTCCTAGTATGGTGATAAGGTGATCAGCACCAGTTGTATCACCATCTCCACTATAATTATCTTGAGTAGGAAGGCAATCCCTACATGGAGTGCAGTCATTGATATGGTTTCCATTCCTTCCATTAGGCGCCATTTCTAAACAATGTCATAAACTAGATTAGTTTATGAATCGAAATACATAATAACAAATATGCAAAACAATTAACATAAATTGAACTATTTATGGATATAATCCATAATCATAAAAATGTTTTCTTTGAGGAATTATATACTCATAAACCTTTCATAATGGTTTGTAAAGAAAATGAGAATTATCCTAAGCATATCCCCCGGGAGTGTCATAACCAAGAGTGCAGCAAGGCCCATTATCGTGCACCAGTTCCCGTTCGAGTCTAGATCAAAGAGGTGTTTTTGGGTTTTACCCCTAGGTATATCTGTGCCAGAGCTGCCTCTACCTGCTCGTATCTAGACAGGGATGTATTTCTCGTAAATCTCACAAAAATATCTATAATACCGAAATTCTAGGAAGTTCTTATGTACTAATCCTCAAATTCTATCTTATGTCTATGTGCTCTAATAAGAGTTTATATAAATCTATCTTCCAAGGTTAGTACTAAACTGCCTCTGATACCAACTGTAACCCCTGACCCCAGTTACCTAGAGTCTGTGCATTATTATGTAACATTGTCATGATCACAAAAGATCAAGTCTCGAAAGACCGATTAGTTTAGTAGCCTTGAAAGCACTAGATACATTCATAAACGTTAAATTACATCATAAAGTGAAAACTACAATAACATGGTCTCCATAGTCCACACTCATATCTCCTTCTGACTATCCCTGCAGGTCATTCATAAAATAATTCTTCACATCCTGGAAAAATTAAAACATTGAAAGGGGTGAGCTCATATTCTCAGTAAGGATAACAATATAGCGGAAACGTTCATAAATAAACATAAACATTTAAGGCAATGTATAACTGAAAAAAAAAAGCCTTTTAAACTTGAAATTCTTCATAATATGGCAAAATAAAATGAAATAATTCTATTTACTTATTCACATAGATATTCTACTAGTCGAATAATCACATGAAATATCAAGAACAACTTTTATAATGATGGAATGCATAATGCCAGACTATTATAACCACGTAGCCAAGGCCTCATGCCAAGAATACAAATAAGATTTTGTCAAGGCCTCATTCCAAGACACTAGTTTGTCTCATGAGACCTACTGATGCATCGAGGATCTATAGTGGGATCCACCCGTCACTTATTAAGTCCAATTCATTCCTCATATGAACAGGTTTAAACATATCATAAACCATAACATAATCGTATCACATAAAACATGCATAAAGGAAACATAACATTTCCACATTTCAATCACAAGATATCAATACAACACATTGATATAATAAAACCATTTTCAATACCAAAATAAAATAAAATTAAAACTTGGTATTTATTTTTCATTTAAAAAAAAGTTATGGCTTGTAGAGGAAGCTGAAACCCAAATAATGGTCAGGGCGGCGGAGAAGTTGTTGTCACCGCATACGTAAGACAAAGCATTCCTTCTGTCGTTTAGTAAAAATGATTTGTATAAAAAGATTCCTTTTGAATAAAAGTAAAAGTCAAAGGGGTTTATACACCGTATAAAATAAAGTTGTGTATAAAACAAAATATGCCTCAATGAAAGGAGATTGAGACGAAGTCCCTTACCTCGTGTCCGACTTGACTTGATCGTTATTTAATCTCTTGAATAATAAACTAGAGTTAATTTATACTTTCTTAAGAACCTTTTTCAAGTTCATTATTCCTTTTATATCACTTATTACCATGTTATGAACATTATGTAATTATTTAAGTTAATAACGGTCGTTTTGTCGATCTTTGGTACTTAAGTCAAAAATAAACTTCTTATAATTACAAGTTGTTCATGTGGTAAAATATTAATTATTTACAGAATTATATTCGTGATGTAGATATCATATATATAATATATATCCAGTATATATATTCATTTATAATATTACACAATATTTAGAGGTAAGAAATGAAATGCAACGTTCATGGAGACGGTAAGTCGTACGTACGCATGAACCCTACTTTCATTTCAATTTCGTATTTAATGGAATTAAATCATAATTATATAAAGGTGTATTATAATTCCAGTATAATATAATATATAATATCATTTACTCTATCCTTTACACGTCCCACATATGGCATTAACGATTCAGATCACTTTGAGGGGGCGGTAGTCCGCACTTCCTAAAATGAAATTATCGTGTTTACCCATAATGAAAATCATAAAGGTATGACATAAATGAAAAATACAGAAGAATAAGGAAAACATAAACATAATATATATCATATATAAATATAGTGACATCTTAATGGCCACCATTAGAGGATTTAAAAGAAGATTGAACAATCATCGTTTCGTGAGACAGTAATTCGCCGCCCACAGAAACAGTATGTTATTTAACAATTAGACGAAGGTATGTGTAAGTGTAAATAAAATACTTCTCATAAAAACAACATAGTATATTGAAGATACTTTTGTTGTTACAAAATAAAGGAATAAAAAGAGTTTAAGGGGTTGTAGAAGCAAAATAAAACAAAAGAACACAAGTGAATACATTACCTTTAAAATCGGGTAACTCTTTTTGATTCGAGCCAAAGGCTTCCTTGGGAAGCCTTCTTCCCAAAGTGAGGCTTCTAGGAGTAAGAGAGGGAAATTTGGAGAGTATTTGAGCATAGTTTGGCCGATCCAAATGGATTTGATGGTGTGAATAAGGTGGTATATGTGGGGCCTTTTATAAGAGGAGAGGAGGGACACTCTTGGAAAGTCATGAAATGTTACATTATTATGAAATGATTTTTGGATTTTAAAGGTCCCACAATGATATATTTCGAGGATAAGGTGATAAGGGTTCTAAATATACTCATAAAATAGGTTTTTGACAAGTTTATGTCTTAGATTTTACATTATCTTTTCATTTTATTTAAATCGTTAATTAATGAGGTAATCGCTGCATCCTCATGGTGTCATAAAAAATTTAATTTTTTTAATGTATAAAAATTTTGAAAAAAAATATAATGATGTAGGAAATATTTTTATCTTTCCAATTAATATTTATAGTCTAAAATTTAACTTATATAACCCCATGTAATAATTGTTTTAGTAAAACAACACATGTTTGTGACAATTTTATTTTTACTTTAAATAAAAAGTTATTAATGTCATTTTCTTACCCAAGTGGCTCCATGGGGTCCCCAAGTTGACCCATGGATTGTCTTGGTTGCCATGACTCATTCAAGAAGTGTAGGACAAGTGTAATGGTAATTTCATATTATTATATCATTATATTTACCTTAAATTACACTAATTACCTTTAACCGCAATTAATAAAACTTAAAAGTTATTATTCACAAGAAATTATTTTCATCTCATTGAACCACATTTTTATTCCTAATGAAAACCATGTATGTTGGATTTTTGAAATTCAATACACAGAATTAGTAATGTTTCATTTACATGAAAAATTAGTTTTTAAACTACCACTTATGGTTTCACTATTCATCAAAAATTGAAGTTTTTCAGAAAAATACCAAAAATTCACCCTAAGCTATAATTGATATTATGAATTCAAAAATGATGTCTATTTTAAAAAATTCCAAACATATAAGTTGCATTAATTAATTTTATAATTAATTCCCATTGTCAAAACAAATAGCATGTTTTTAAGAAACAATATCAATCAAAAGATTGACAATTGTTTGTGTCCAATTTCAAAGTGAAATTGATTATAATGACCACCATTGGATAAAATTGTAAAATTATATTCTAATTATACTTTAAAACCACTCAATAGTATAATTTATCACTATATATTATTTTGATTAAAAATGTTGTTTTTAAGTATTTTTTTACTATTCATAGAAAATTGGAAGTTCTCAGAAAATTACAAAAAATTCAACTTAGGATAATTTCGATATTTAGAATACAAAAATTAAGTCCATTCTGAAATATAAAATTTATATAATTTCAAAAAGTGGGTATTACTATTCATAACGGCTACTTTGATTGGTCGTAGTGTGTTAGAATCTCAAACTTGTGTACAATGCAAGCTATTGCATTATTAAAAGAGAATCGTACCGTAGAAGCTTAGGGTGTTACACTCTAACTAGGTTCCAAACCGTACCATGAAAATACTCGAAAGGAATTTGTGATCCCAAAATAATGGAGATAAGCACGTAGGCACCCAAAAATGATAAGAGGGATTTATTTTCCTACATAAAACAGGATTATTAGAATAAATAGAGAAATATAACCAGAAATGAAATATTCCATACTCAAAAAAGAAAAATAGTGGTATCTACACAATCAAGATTGCAAGATTAAACCATGGTACATCTTGAAAAAACTAAAAAATACAATATGAACAATAAAAATATACTCTATGTGATGTGTGAGAAACATCCCACAATTTCACCCCTAGATACCCATACCCAGCTGACATAAACCCCACCACCTCACTATGACACATTTCCCATACATCAGATAATACAAGGTATACACACCTTTAGGAGAGTGTATAGTGAGTGATCTAAAAAATATTAGTAGAATCCAACTCAAGTGTTATATAACAAGTATCTATTAGTCAATTACAATAATATCAATATAATAAAAACACGAAATAATATAATGGTTTTGAAATTTATATCAAAAGCATCATAAAATATTTCTTACTTTTCAAAATTCAAAAATAAATTCCATTTTATAAATTTTGAATTATTATTTTAAATAAATCATTCTCAATTTATCAAATCATACATCATATACAAAATCCAAGACAAATAATTTGTGTCACTCATAATGGGGATCACCCCTAGGATAAAATAGGTCTAGGATAACTGGGTCTCTTTTACCTTAGTAATAAATCAAGACTTAGTACACCAATGAAGATCCTATGACACATGGACTAGATAATAGAGGAACATACCCTAACATAAACTCCTACAGCATCAGATAATCATGTTCCAAGGAAACATGTCATATATAATATAGGAACAACCCATGAGTTAACTCACTACTGATAACAAGTACAAGTCCCGTTACTAAACCCCCTCATATATACCCAAGGCTCCCATGTGTTGCATATGTCAACTCAATATTTGTTTCCAAGGGTTTACCACATTTTATAAAAAAAAATCAAACTAACCTTTTTATCAAAATTATTATTTGAAAACCATTTTTATAAACCATATCATAATTTTTTGGAAATAATATTTCCTTTACCAAGACATGGTGAAATACCATATTTTATCAATATCTATATATTTATGAAAATCAAAACATCATGAATAATTCCAAGAATAATTTATAAATGAAAATTATAAAACCAAGATCATATATGGATCACTAAACATAGACAATATATGGAACCACATAACTCAAATATTGGTTTTCATGAAAAAAAACATGATTCACAACCAAGAAGAACAAACAAAATCAACAAAAAAAATGATTTTTTATAATATAGGGAATCCTCATAAGAAAATCACAACCAAACACACAAATATTAAAAGGATTATAAGAGACCACACACCACCATAAAACCCCCTAAAAAATCCTTACAATAAAAGAATGTAAATAACCACTAACCTCTGGTTTGATAACACAAATATTAAACATCTTTTCTGATAAAAATAAATGAAAAAAGCATCAATTATAGAAGCTTAAGAGCACAAATATATCTTCTATGGAAGATGAAATGAGTCACATATGGTCTCCCCAAAACACTCTATAAATAATCCAAATCTAAATATCTATGAAAATATTGGAATATGAAGATATTTTAGATTTAATTAAGATTAAAAACACATAGAAACTAACCCTTAAGATCCAAAAGATTCCATAAAAAATATTAATTCTCTCCGTAAGGATGGGTGTCCAAATTAGTAGTTTGAAATTTCGAAGCAGGAGGAACCATGGTGTAGTGGTAGTTCACCATGCTCATGGTGATCTCGGTTTTACCTTACCATGGTCCTCGAAATTCCCTATATCCACACCATATATCTAAATGTATGGGAATTTTAGAGTATACATGATTACCACCATGACTTTTGGGGGGTCCTATTGGCCCTGTATTATAGGTTGAACATAAGGGATCCATTCCCTAGACAACACCCTACTCTAGGAATTATTTCTATACTCGTGGTGCATAAGATACACTAATGGAAATATAGCTTTGTCCATGTCATGGACTAGCCTATTTTATATGAGAAAAAACCACTTAAACAACCACTAGGTCATAAAAACATGTCATTAATCTATAAATAACTATCAAAAAGTTCAAAAAATATTGTACCTTAACTGGGGATGTTACAATAAGTAAGATAATTTTTTTAAAATTTATGGGATACTGAGATGGAATTTAATCAAGATAATTTTTTTAGAGAGAAATTCGATAAGGCTCATAATGATATATCATCATATTATATATTCTTAATGGATAATTACTTTATTTTCATTTTTTATGATTCTACTTTAAAGAAAGAAAATCTATGATTTTTCACTTTATAAAACATCATAATATGTTCTCAATGTGTTGAATTCAATAAAAATATTATTTGGAGTTAATGATTATATAATAGGAGACCCCTTAAAAGGAAATAATTTTATAGATAAGTTATAGAAGAAGACATCCCATTATAATGAAACTTTTTATTAATTTTATATATACAAGATCACATAAAATGGTTAATGGATTTAATTGTAATGAGTGATATTTTATCTTAATCTCACTTCCATTCAATATATATTACTTGTGAATAATGAGGTCATGGGTATTTCTAAATTATTATAAGGATTTAGTTATTCGTTCTTGATCATTTAATCGTTTAAATGGTTGAATCCAATTTTATTTAATTTTATTTTCTACTATCATAAGTTTAACAATAGTTTATATTTTATATTCTTGTTTAACAAATGATGAATATAGATTAATAAAATTATATAATGGGAAATATATTCAGCTATTATACCCCTAATTAATCTTCTGTAATCGTTTAATATAGATTCTCATCCTAAGTTAAAAAAATGAAAACATGGTTTTATTTGAAGATATAAATAACCTAAATATATCTACATAGAAAAATAAAATGGTGATATTTGGTTTCAATCCCTTTTTTGATGAAAACTATCTAATGAAACTTCATTCTCTATTGATGTACTCTATATGGTCTTGTACTTTTATGACATAGTGATGTTGGGGTCTTCCATACAGTTAAATATAGATACAAATATCCTTTTAAAATCATCTGTTGAAATGTTCTAACAATTTTTTATGAATTAAAACATGAATTAATCTAATAAAGGGTTACCCAATACCCTCAATATGTTGAGGATGATTTAGTTAGACAAGTAAGGTCCATGTTATGGTGCAGTGATGAAGATCTAAATGTGAAAAAATTTTATCCAAAAGAAGAATATTGGAGGTTATAAAATATAGTATTGGAAATTTAATCCTAAAGATAGTTTCATGAAGACGGTTTAATGTTTCCATTGGGTTAAGCTAAAAAAATTAGATATAATTTTTACGATTACCTAATGGGAATAAGAAACACTATAAAGGGTCCACATTAGAAACTAATGTTATAGAAACCAACTCATATATTTTTAAGGGTTTATAATATGAAATATTTATTTTATAATTATTGTATATATACTGGAGTTCAAAACTCAAAATAATTTCTTTGAAAATCCTCATTTTTTCATTCATGTGATGAAAAAATGGGTTACAAAATATTGGTGGTAGATGGAACATATCAATTTAAAGATCAAATGGATTTGGATAGAAGGTATGTATTTTTATCTTATTTTCACTTATATGATAAGAGAAATCATTATAAAACAGTTATTTTTTTGTATAACATAAGATGATAATATTTATTCAAATAGATTATGATTGATCTAAATTTATAACATGTTCAAAAAAAATAAGAAAAGAAATCCAACATAACATATTTTATCTAGGTTGTTTTCTAAAATAGGATGGAACGAGTGACCACCACCCAATTGTGGCATTTTTTAATGATTAAAATTTTCTTTTTGTAAAAAAATTTCTATGTTCATAGAATATTATACATTATGTGGATAAAAAGTATTATTGAATATTCTTATAAAATAAATTAATTTTTATTTCATAATATAAAATATTTTTCATTTTACAAATATATTTTAGAGAAATATATAGTTATAAAATATACAGTGGGAGTGTACTTGAAGTTGGATAAGTTCAAAGTGTAATAAATAAATTATTATACCAGTTTATTTCAAAATGAATGTAACTTTATATTATAAAATTGTTTAGGAAATATTTGTAAAGAAATATCTTAACATAAAGTATTTAATTTCAGTTTGTTACCAAATGATATTAATGAAAATATCAAATGGAAAGAGTTTGTGATGATGATAGTATAAATATATGTAATAATTATACTTATTAAAATAATAAACTATTATTAGCATCATAGAATCTGATGTTATGATGTAATGATGTTTGAATATTATGTTTAAAAATATGAACATGTGGATTATGAATACAAATATCACAACCATTCAAATAATATTTCTAAATATATATAAAATCATTACGTGATTTTTGCAGTATGATATATTATATAGTTATATAAATATTTGGTGGTAATTACATTGTCACATAATGAGTTTAAAAAAACTTTAAGATGAATTAAATATAATGTCTATAGAGTAATATATCATATAATATTGGATTAGACTAGTGATTATGTTTGATTTTTACTATACTTAAATGAGTTTAACAATATACTAATATATTTTTTAATATATAGGTAGTCTCTAATTTATCACTTGTTTATATTGGAAATTTACATTACATAATGTGAAATGATAATAAAAATTTAAAATTATGAAATCGAGTCATTCATATTTGATGTTCATCATGGAGATTTAATGGTTTTTATGAAATATAAATACTATCATGGGTTGGGATTCATGTAGAGACAAATAATTCACTCATGAAACTCAAAAGGAATTTTTTGTATTGCCCGAATGGCCCAAAGTCCTTCATTTTTTATTCATTTTTGATATTATTCCTTTTAAGGGTTGAAGGAGAATCCGTACATGGCCTGTAGGCTTCATAACATTACAGGAAACTAAGGTCTTAAAGGAATTAATCACAAACAATGACTACTTGAAACTGCCCCACCCTAGTGTTTGCATCATGATCAGCACTCCACCTTTGCATAACTGGTCAGCTAGCTATCCTATGTAGGGATGCATAGGCACAGTATTGATGTCAATGACATACCCTCTCATTCTTCCAAGTCTAATTAGCTTTGTTCTAGTGAATATTCCTTCTCTAAATCCTCTTCTAGGGCCTTTTTCCATGTAAATCAGACTAGTACATTCATAATACATGTGGCACGAAGGACTTGATTAGGACCAAAGACCTTGAGGTGGCCTAATGGCCTTGAGTTAGCCCAAAATTCATACTAACCCAAAAGGCCTTGGGTGTCCCGAAGGCCTTGAATGAACCAAGGAAAAAACGGATAGCCTGAAAGCCCAAACGGGTGAATAGTTCTAGCTGTTGTAGTACCAAACAGTACCTATTACAATACTTCTATAGTAACTCAAAAAAATGCCTCTACCTGGATTTGATCTTGGGTCTCTTGGATGCACTTAAGGAGTCCTCACCAAGTATACTAGATAATTTTACATACACTATATCATTGATATAATAAAGGTATATATTTCATAATAAATCCCCATTATGAAGGGTTGATAATATTTCTAGCGTGAAAACATTTTTACTTTGATACCTTTGTTACATCTAACCTCAGGCTGAGCTAATAATGGGTGGTTGGGTTTTTTGTTGATCATATTATTGATTGTGGTTAAATAATGATGTGATTCATCCTCCTGTATTATGATTATAACATAAAGACCCAAATGTGATATAGATTAAAGAAGTGTATGAATTCCTAGATGGGTGACATATTTTATAATAATCAATTTAAAAAAGGATCATATGATTTGATTATCCATATTGGTTAGTGACATGTGATGTGTTCATCTATAGGGTTATTTTGTACATGGAAAATATAGAATGTATGAGTTAGCTACACATGATTAATGTACTCCACATATCAAGGTTACTTGATATATTGAATACAATATTGTTTTTTATTTATATTATATATAATATATCTAGTGGATGCATGTATAGAGATATATATGTTTTATAGATTTTATCTATATTCTTTTGAATCTTGAGTGGAAATAATATTTTATAGGTTACTAATTTCATATAATTATAAATTAGATAATTCATAATTTCTATCAATTAAAAAATCCCCATAGGGTTAAATAGAGTATTCTTGTGATTTGGGGTATGTTTTTTAAAAAATAACATTTACAAAACATTGAAAGCATGATAGTTTATGAAAAAACTGAGTTTTTGAGGATATATAAAAATTTAGATATAGTTTCAAAATCTTTAATAAATTATTAAATATAAGTTTAATGTGTATTATTTCTATGAGTATTTGGAACAAATGGATTTTTTTTCTTTATGTCTTACTTATCAATGGGACAATTCAAAACATTAGAGACCTGATAATGAATTAAAGGAATATTTATACTAATGTAGAAATAGTATGAAATACTAATTGATATCATTACAAAATTTCCTCAATAATTAAGAGGTGAGGATGTATTTTCTATGATTTTTGATCACTTAACCATGGACATTAATTTTATACCTATCATAGAATCATCCATTATTGATGAGTTAGAAAATATTAATATTAGGAACATTATAAATCATCATGGGGTTCTTTCTAGTATTGATTCAGATTATAACATAGGGTTTACCTCTAGATTTTAGGAAGGGATAAAACACACTCATGGTACTCAAGTCAAACTGAGTATAACATATAACACTTGTATGTATGGTAATTAAAAGATGAACTTTCACTTCCTAGATGATATTTTGATGGCTTATATACATAATTTTATTGGATCATGGGAGGATAATTTAACTCTTACACAATTTTCAAATAAAAATAACTATCATTCATATATCTAGATGTTTAAATTTGAGAAACTCTTTGGTTTGATGTATTATTCTCCACAATTGGAGAAATAATTGAATAGGTGAAGATAAAATTATTTTTTTTATGATGGCATAAAGTCTCTAGAAATCATAAACTATTCATAGGTGATGAATTTTGGAATTATAGATTGGTGATCATTTATTTATATATGTTTCACTATGATTAGTTCATTGGTTAATGGGAAAGAAAGATAATATCATTCGTATAATCAATGGAAATTTTTAAATTTTAGAGTATATTAGATAAATGAATTATATGTTAACCTTTACTCCTCATTTTATTTTGATCCATTATGTCTTATATATGTCACTGTTTAGGAAATACACCGTTGATCCTAAACATATTATTCAATATAATGATATAGAATTGGTATAAGGCAGTCCCTTTGTAGAGAAACCTATTTATATAATTCAATAAATTAAGTAATCCTTTTAAGGTAAGATTATTATGTTGGTTCATGTATAATGGTAGCATGACTAACTTCATAATGAAACATGGGAGTGTAAAGGATAGTTTTGAGAAAAAATTATTGATTTGTTCTCTCTATAAGCCCATTAATGCTGCTTGGGGATGATAAGCCTAGTGATGGGGAGTTTATAATGATCCATATCATTTTTTGTGAGTTTTTTCACTTTAAATTTAATCATTTGGATTGTTAAATGTTGAAATTAAGAGAACAAATTAATTTAGAAAAGAATTAAATCATTTAGATATAAAATTTAGATAAAGGGAGAGAGGGTTATATTATTTTAAGGTACTAGAAACAAAGTGTATTTAATCCAATAATATGGTAGTAAATTAGAATATAATAGAATTTTATTGGTAACCCAGAAGAGTCCTAGTAAGGATTATTTTTTGAATACAAAAAAAAAATATTTTTAATTAAAATATAAATATCAAATATATGGTGGAACTTAGTATTTCAAGGAGTTTTCTGACCATTATTTCACATTGAAGTTTCCCCTATACTTCTCATCAACATACTGTGATTCAAACTTTAAAAAAATATTTGATTCTTTTCTAGAAATTTGAAAAATACTTAAGTTAGTGGATCAGAGGTTGCATCATAATTTTTTTTAGATTTTATCAATCATTTTATTTAAATAAATAAAATATATCTTCCCTCATAGCCATGATTTTAAATTCATCAAACCCTTTGATCATTCATTCTCTATTAAGTAGAAAAATATAATTTTTCATGATTTTGAGGTATGGATTACTCTCTTTTCTCAAGATTTCTATTTCAACCACATAAAGTGACTTATTAATGCTATATTTCTGTAACATAGATTTGATAAATTTATTTTAATGGTATTCCTTTCTTATTTAGTCCTAGGGATTTTTTTATCCTTGGGTTGGGTAGGTTTCCCAAAATTATTTCTAACATTATCATAATTTTTGTGATAATAGTGACATGGTGTAGAGTTTAAGATAACAAAATACATGTTTTTATATAAAAATACTTTTAAAAAATGGTTTTCTTTCAAACTAAACATGATAATTAGGCATCCCTTTTTTATTTTTATATTAATATAATTTATTATATTCCTCTGGTTATTATAGTTTCAATTGGTCATATGATCTCCAAATTATGATATTCCATATATTTTTATTTTTTATTATACAATGGGTATGATATACCTTATACGTTATTAACTATTTATGGTTTTTTTACATGTTTCTATGTATAATTATTTTTTACGCCATGATTATAGGCTTCCATGTATTTTTATTAATCATTTTATTATATTCAGTTTTTTTAACCATAATATGGAATATGGGGTGCCCTGGTTTTATTGTATATTTCATATTCATGTATTTCAAACCTTTTTTATAAATTTTTTGATGGATACATTAATAATATATATATATATATATAGATATTTATATACTCATATGTCCCATATGTAGGACCTAATATTATATTATAATAAATAAATATTATAGTATAATATTCATTACATTTGAAAAACACTTTAATGTAATAATAATAGTTAAACACAAACTAGATATTTATGTTCACCAGAATGACTAAAAATATTGCTATATAACATATAACAATATAGGGAAATTCCATAATCATAAAATATATAGGATCATATTCTACAAAGAATAATAAGAAAAAAATATGCACCACTAAAATAAATAAAAATATAATTAATAAAATGTACATGATAAAGAAACTAGGATAATAAAATGAATGATTTTAGAATTCATATTAACATGTTTTATAGTGTGTAATATGACCAATGGAATGTTAAGGTAACCATTGATATAGTTACATGGTTATATAACTGTTGTAATAGTAATGTAACTGTTATACATGAAAGTATAAGGTAAAAGAAATATCATAATTTGGTCATAATAAATTTAATAAATATAAACACCATATATTTATCATTTAGAAGAATGTAATTAGATACATATTTCTTAGAAAATTATGCTATTAAATAAAATTGAGTTTTTTAAATAATTTTTAATAAATGCATGATTTTAAAATAATCTAAGTGTCTTATTTAATATTTTACACTTAAATTAGAAGATAAATAATTTCATAAAAATCACTTCAAATTTAAAATTGGTATATCAAAATTAGTCTATGGTTAATTATTTAGAACATTCTAATATATTTGAGTTCTTGATTGAATAATAAATTATTGTATGCGTATAAAGTGGATATTATAAATTTATTATGTTGTAAAAATAATTTAATGAATTATATGAATTATTTTTCAACCAAAAATGTGTTTATTCATTAAAATAATATATGTTTAAATATTAAAATCAATTTTTTGAATCTATAAATATTTTTACATAGGAAAAAATATATTTTAGTGATTATAATATAATTCACTATGAATGAAAGTCTTTTTTATAGAAAAACAAAAAAGTGATTGGTTTATTTTATAATTATTCTAAAAAAACATGTTTATAATATCAATATCATAATTTAAAAACTTGGGAATGACAATGGTATTGAATTTTCTAGAACCTATATTTCAAAAAACTATGTCTTGATATTTAAAAAAAATCTTATTCGTTTTCTATAAATTCCCACCCTTACATTTTTTCATCATCACCAAAACCATTGATAATGGTTATCATATCTGAATACCTATCAATAATCCTATCAATATGTTCTTATGGTTTCCTAGAGTTCTTTTTCCATGTTTTAGAAATCCATTTATCATGGAAAAGGTTCTTAATCTATTTTTTAATTTCTCTTTTATAATATTTTCAACATTAGATTTTGTTATCAAATATTTCTATGATTCATTATTTTATATCAATTATTATAATATGAATTATATATTACCATTATATATTATTATAATATCATCTTATATCAATATAATTCTTAAATAATTCCATAAACATAATGTTCATTATTCAAATCCCTACACATGCCACATACTTTTGGAATTATGGATGATTGTTTATATGAGGAGAATTTTTCTAGGAAGGGATCATAGTGATATACCTGGTTTAGACTCTATCATTTCCATGACAGATTAAACTCAATTTTGGCATAATTGAAAAATTAGTATCAAGGAAAGATGGAATGGAAGTTTATCCAAAATAAAATTTTGTATTTTTAATTTGTATCAAATAACAGTGTCATGTACTCTTAATTATTAGTGGTAATTTTTTTATCATTTATTTACTCTCCCACCATTGCAAAAAACTAAATTCAATGACTTAATATTATTTATAAACATATAACATTAAAATATCTAACTCTATTTCTCTATTATCACTCTTTTTATAAGGTTGTTTTCTATTGTACAATGAATATAATATTTCTTCCAATTTTATTAATGAATATTCACCTTAGAGAACCAATGGAATTTTTGAAGGTGTATTGTATTTTTAAACCATTAGTAAATTGTATTTGTAGTCATTAAGAATATTTTTAGATGTTTTGGAGTTAATGTATATTCCTTGAGAATATTTGAAAATGTTTTGAGCTATTTTTAAAAAGTTATGTAATTTCGAGTTGATATGAAAATTTAGAAAAATAATGAAATAGAAAAGTTTATCTCAGAGGAAAAAATCACCAAAGGACCAGATCTAACATTAATACTTAAGGTTCTCAAGATGATATGGCTCAATAACTCTGATTTTTAAGCTAAAATCATAAAAGGGAAAAAACTTTACTGTGATAGATAAGATATGTTTAGAGAAAAATTAATATATTTTATAAGGATCATATAGAAATGTATAAAAGGTAAAAACCATACTTTGATGTATAAGAAACAGTCATTTTATACTTAAGAGTTTCCAGAATAGAGAAATCAAACAATTTTCGAATCTCACTATGATACGTAATACTTTTCAAGGAATTTGTAAATTTTTGTTGATATGTAATAATTTATAGAGTTCATGATGAAATAAGACTAAGTATAAACTACAATAAGATACAAAATATTTTTACAATGATATGTATCTTTTTCTGATCTTTAATTTAATGTATAAGATATTAGAAAGTTATAATTAACAATGGATTAGAGTTGTTGTGTAAATAATATATTTTATCTGATATATGAGATATTTCATTTCATATGTAATAATGTTATTTTGATAAAATTTATGGATTCTAGAGATTGAAATTAGATGATGATGATTTATTATTCATGTATTAAAATTTCACGATAACATAGATTGAGCCATGATTCAAACTGAGTAAGAAGGAGAAATGATTGAGTGGTAAGATGCTTGATTATTAAATAATTTTAAATTTTTTAGATTTGAAATTCATTCATGTTGATTAAAACCGGAGTAGTTATTGGAATATCATATTGAACATTTTCAATTTAGAAATACAAGATATTAAAAATTGTAACATCCCAGACTCAGATGTTGTAGAAGGTGCCCTAAGCCTAGTTGGTCACCTGGCCTCAAGCGCATCTCCCCAAATTCTAGAGGCTTTTGACTAGTAGTGAGAGCCTAGGGTGAGTCTGTGGGGAGAATATTCCCTCTTAATAGAATGTAACACAACATAATCAAAAATATACAAGTAAAAAAAGAAGCATAATAACCAAACAATAAGTAAATAATGTAATACTAATATATAATAAATTCCAAAAACCACCTCATATACAAAATAACGATACATGTCATATTACTCTAATAAAGCATCCAAAACATGTATACAAGTAAAATAGAAAATACATGTAACAAAATTTCAAAAATTCCAAATATTATCCAACAATCCAGTAATCCTCAGCTCAGTCTCATGCCCCTTCTCCTAAGAAATCATCATGAACTTTTAGAATGGTGTTTTCACTTATCCATGACTGCAATCATATAGTCAGTTTGGGTACCCAATGGCGTCCAAAAAATGGAGTGAGATATAATCCAAGTAGGTAACCACCCAATGTTAAGTTCCAAATAGTCAGTGAATATATAACAGTCATAGTGTGAAGGTAGTAGTATAATATTTGAAAAAAGTACACAAAAGTAAACATTCTATAAAACAATGTTCTAATTTTATAACCAATTCATTTAATCAATTTAATTTAAAGGGAAAGTATTTGATTTAATAGTTAGGCCTATGTCATTTATAACATGCTCATTTAACTGACAATTCATTTCATCAATAAGTCTCAAGACCTATCATAAATCCCAACATCCCCCATAAGCACATGTATCCAAGGATACCTAATCAATCCATCCATAATGTGTAAGTCAAGACCAAAACCAAGGTTGTGTTTTTTCTTGGCATACACATCATATAATTCATTCATTTATTAATCAATTTGGCACCTGATCCCATCCTTGGAATTCTTATGTTGGAATACAAGAATCACTTCAGGTGTAATATGTAACAACGCCCTACAAGATCTTCCATGGTGATCCTCAGGAACCCAAGTATCGTTCTAGGTGTGGTATAACATCTCTTCCAAGTGAGTCCATCCTTTGTAGTCCACTAAGGGAGCTTAGGTATCATCGATGGAAATATGATCAAATTACATCTTTAGTTATTCCATGGAATTCTCATATGAATCCATGTGTCACTCAACATATAATGGTCATCCCCATTAAGTCCATCCCTTTCAATCCATATCAGGAGTCCAAGTGTCACTCGAGCATAAGTAACATCAAGGCCATATGAATCTATCCATGTAATTCATCATTCAAATCCATGTGACACCCAAGTACTGCTCATTATCATTCAATAATATCATTTAATCATTTTCATTTAACATTCCAAGGTGAAAACCAATAACATTCTAATTCAAATCACCTAAAAAGGTGACTCAATCATTCTCCAAGATTAAAAGGCTTGGCTTCCAAATACTCACATGGGAAAAACTTGATAACAAGATTCTTGATCTTAAATAAACTATTACATGAAATAGTATCTATATATATCACATCAGAATAACAATATAAATTGAAATTAATTCTTAATCAACCATTACCTGGAATAGCTTTGATTTAACTCACATGGGAAATTCACATTATTAAGTTAAGTCCATATTCAACAATATATACATAGACAAGGCAAGTCCATCATCATTGATCCCTTCATATTAATTCATTTAATTACAATTCATCTCATATTTCAATTCAATTCATAATTCAATTCAAACTTGACATCCCAATCATAGGGTAAAGGGCACACCTGAAGGCATCCAATTCCAAAATCCACCCATGGTGGTCAAGTTCGATTAATCAACACGTACAAAAGTTTTTGGTTCCATTTTCAAGGTAATCAACCTATAATCATTCAATAAAGACCTCTTTAATCACATAGTTCATGTTAAACAATTCAAGGATTTAATTTCATTCAAAGAGACACCCAGAAAAATGGGCATGCAACACAACAGCATATATAAACAACTCGACTATAATTGAAAGGCATGAAACCACCTACAATATGTTTGTAGTTGATAGATCATTCAGTATTAGCTCATGATTCATCTCCAATCAGAAAAAAATTGATGTAATTATGAAAAACCTAAAAATAGGGAAAATTATCCTACACCTAAATAGCGTCGTTGATACCAAATAAAAATAGGAATGACACAAAAGTACTAAGTAACTCACCTAGATGGATTTTATGGTTCTAACTAATCTTGATTCCAATTTCAGATGAAGAAGTTACCTCAAATCCTACCTTAGGAATCAAAGGGAGCTTCCAAAGCTCAAAGGTTTTGTGCGAGAGATGAAACCAATTTTATTTTTATAATTTATTTTAATTTAATTTAAAATTATTAAATTTCAAAAAATTTAAAGGGTTGCACAGTTTAGGTGCACGGTTAGCTGAAGTAAGGGGCACAACGCATAGTTTACATGCACGGTTTGACTAACCATGTGAAAACCATTCAATTATACACTTTCAAAATTTTAGAGGTTCATGCATGACCATGTGGACCAAATCACATGGTTTGGCTAAACCATGTGGCATCATTATTGTCGTTTCTCATGCCTCGTATAGTTTATCGGACCATGTGTCCTTCCCCACATAGTTTGAATAAACCATGTTCTTGGAATTGTTCTTCCCAAAACTCAGATTCTAGGATCTATACCAGCCCCAGACACCCCTTTTACCTTCATGGACTCAAAGGTAATTATTAATAGTACATAGTCAAACTTCTAAATTTAGAATTGATAAAAAACAAGGAATTCGTATCTCAAAGAAGAACATGGTTCTTACAAACTTCCCCCTTAAAGTAATATGTCCCTGAATTTTCCTTCCAAGGGTAGTGAAGCATGATCTATATACAACTTCGGCCAATATGATCATACATTAGCCTCTCGATCTCAAGTCTCATCCCGCACACGGTCATGCTTCCATTGCACCCATACAAGAGGAACTAACTGGCCTCGAAGAACATTAATGCTACGATCCAAAATACAAATAGGATCCTTTTAAAAGTATGCATCTACTTATTTCTCAACCTCCTTATGCTGAAAGTCATGAGATGGATCTGAATAATAGCATCACTAATGAGAAACATGGAAGATGTCATGTATGTATTGGTACCTCTGTGGTAACTATAATTGATAGGCTATCGGCCCGACTCTCTCTGAAATCTCGAATAACCCAATATATCATGGTGAAAGCATACCTTGTATCCTTATTATCTTGTATCCCGACCTCAGTGAATCACATAAGAAAACCTAACCCACGACTCGAATTCTAGAGGTCATTTTCAATGATCAATGTATGATTTTTTATGATACTGTGTAATATCCATCCACTTCTGAATCAAATTCACCAACTTTGTGGTCTCCTGAACATGATGAGGTCCTAGAATAGCTACCTCTTCTGCCTCTAAACAACACAAGGGTGATCAGAATGGACTATCATACAAATCCTCATAAGGAACCATTTGTATAGTATCCCGAAAGCTATTATTGTAGGAGAATACAAACAGGGGTATATTTCTCTCCTAAGTACCCCCAAAATCTAGGATTCATGCTCACAACATGTCCTCAAGCACCTGAATCATGTGCTCTAACTATCCATATGTCTGGTGGTGGTAAGTTGTGCTCAGAAGAACCTATGTGCCCAACTCCCTCTATATCCCTTACCTAAATTGAGAATTAAATCATCCATCCCTATCTAAAATGATATTATGAAGGAATCTCTGAAGTCATACTATCTCATGGATATATAACCTCCCAAGCTCATCCACACTGAATTTTTCCTTGATCGATTGGAAATGTGAAAACTACATGATCCTATCTACAATAACCCATGTGGAATCATTACCTCAAGGTGACCTCGGTAAACTGGTCATGAAATCCATCATGACATCATTCCATTTCAACTTAGTAATAGGTAGCTACTATAAAATTCCAGTTGGAAACTGGTGGTCCACCTTCACCTGATGGAAGGCGGAACATATCATGAAAGATCTAGCTACATCTCTTTTCATACATGACCACTAGTACTGGAAATGTAAATCCCAATACATTTTGGTGATGCTAGGGTGCACTACCAAAGATGAAGCCTAAAAATCCCACATCATCTCTTCGTGCATGTATGATGAAACCTATATGTGACCGTGTACTTGCAGAATTTCATTCTCACCTATAGTCCATCCAGGAAGAGGGTCCTCACCGGACTAGGCCTTATGAATCCTATATCTTCCACATTCTAAATCTATCTAGAAGTTTAGAGGTAATAGCTAAAGATGATAGAAAAGAATGTTCATGATTGTTCTTCACCTCCAAGTGTATCTCAGAGAACAAATCCATGAGCTTCCAGTCACTACTGGTAAACTGCACTACCTGTATCAAAATTTCTCCTGCTCAGTGCATCAGCCACTGCATTTACTTTACCATGTGTGTAAGAAATATTGAAATTGAAGGAATACAGGTATTCAACCCACCTTCACTATCTTAGATTTAGATCATGATGTGTAAATATGTACTTGAGTCTTTGTTGGGTTGTGTCTACCACAAAATTCTCTCCCCATAAGTAATGTATCCAATAATGCAATGCATTAATAACTGTAGCTTACTCGAGATCATGTGTCAGGTAATTCCTCTAGTGTGGCCTCAATTTTTTAGAACCATATGCTATGACTCTATCCCCCTGCATAATAACTGATCACATCCCGATACTAAATGTGTCACAGTAAACCATTTAACTCCTTCCTGGCTATGAAAAAGTTAGTATTGGTGCCGAAACCAATCTCTCTTTCAACTCCTGAAAGGCTGTATCATATAAATCTAACCATACAAACTTCACACCATTATTAGTCAAGCCCATAATCAGTGCTTATAAGCATGATAAGTCCTTTATTAAATTCATGTAATAACCAATAATCCCTAATAAACATTTCACCTCAAATACATTCTTGGGATGTTCCTTGGAAACTTTATCACTCACTTTCTTTGGGTCTACTGATACTCATGTATCTGATATGATGTGACCAAGGAAGTGAATATGATCCATCTAGAAGTGGCACTTTTTGATCTTAGAATATAACTAATGATATCTCATTATATTCAATATGATCTCAATATATTTGGCATGGTTATGTTTATTGTGAGAGTACACCATGATTTTTTCCATGGAAACCACAAAAAACGAATCAAGATAAATATGGAACACTCGGTTCATCAGTTCCATGAAGACTTTTGGTATGTTCATGAGGTCAAACAGCATAACCAAATACTTTTATAGACCATACCTTCTATGAATGTTTATGAAAGGTATTTATAATGGTCTAACATGCACCTTATAATAACTGGATCTCAAATAAATATTTGATAAGAACTGTGTTCCTCATAGATAGTCAAAAAGATCATATATATACAGCATATGATACTAATTTATAACCATCAATTGGTAAAATTTCTAGTAACCCACACATTTCCTGAGAGTTATATCTTCCTTTTTAGAAAAAAGGACGGGCGAACCCCATGGAGAAGTACTAGGTTAGATGAAACCATTTTCCTCTAAATCCATTAGTTACCTATTGAACTCTTTCATATCAGTAGTAGTAATACTGTAAAGAGGAATAGATACAGGTGAATCTCCAGGAACTATCTTAATAGAAAACTCTACCACTATCTCTAGAGGTAATCCTAAAAAATCATCTGAGAAGACTCCCCTAAAACAATCAAAAATTGCAGGAAATCTTCCTAATAGGTTCCCTGATCATCTAGATATAAACTCACAATCTGGGATTTCATCATTCCTAGCCCATGATTCTTGGGTCTAGATTTTCTTTCCTGGAAATCCATTCAACTTTTTGAATAAACACTTTGCTATCTGGTGATGTGTAGTTCACCCTATGTTGATAGAAATCGACGAAACAATGAATGAAGACCAACTAGTCCATCCTGAGAATGATGTCAAAACTTGTCATCTTGAGGTAAAAGAGTTCCCATATGAAGTGAAACCCACCAATCCCAAGGGGGAACTCCTTGAAAAGACATATGTACTCCATTCTAATCCAAAACTGAGTGTTGAGCATCATGAATCCATCATAATTAAAACAAAATTGAGCCTAAGGATCTTCACAACATGAACAAATATAAACCATTGTGAAGCCCCAATATCAAAAGGTGTAGAAGATAAAGTGGAGGCTATTAGAATAGTTCCTCTGATTGTATAATTTATGTGATCCTACTCTTTATGGGTATGTTGCACTGCATATATATGACCTGAACTGTGGCCCTATGATACTGTCTGGCTACCCTAAGCAGATCCACTCAATTATCACTATAATACTAAGTTCTGACTACCATAGCCACAACCACCACCTCATCTTGATCAGTCAGCTATACTCCATATCATTTCCTGATGATAAGCTACTAAGCCCTATCCTATGTGTGGAGTTAGTGAAGACCCTATCTCACTGGCTACACGTGGAAACATTCTATAGAAGCATTGTAGATGTCCTATATTACTGAAAGATCATCACTCAACTCGGTCCCTCATACATTATGGCCTTGTATGTTCTGGCCTACCACATTGGTAGCACCTCACCTGGCTACCTAAGTATCTACTCTGACTGCTAATATTTTCACATGGAAGCTCAAAAAAATGCTTCATACTATCATTTGATGCAGTACCAGATCGAGATGCCAAACCGCCCTGACTCACACCTCTAGCCTCTCCCAGGTTATAATCTGTGATAAACACTTATTCAATCCTCCAAAAACTGTAGTCTATAATAAAATAATCACCTGCAATTGAATGTAATTATTGAGACCATCCTTAAATCACCTAGATTTTGATAACTCGCCACCCATAAAAATAGGTGTGAAACGTTGGAGCTTAGCTAATTGGGATGAGTAATCCGTAACTAATAACATTCCCTACTTCAGATACATGAAAATTTTGTCTATATCAGTTCTAAATGTCTCATGATAGAAGTAGTCATCAAAAGTCCATATTAAAATCCCTCCAAGACATCTTCTGATGTTGGTCCATTTGAGTGATAACATCCCACCACCTCTCGGAGGAACCACGCAACATATACGTAGCAAGCTTGACCCTACTCTCAAGAGGCATATCAAGATTCTAAAAGATAGATAGCATGGCCTCCATCCATGACTCAATAGCATGTGGTATTCCATACCCCCCCCCAACGTAGGAAGATAGTGCTGCTAAAACCCATGTGTAAACTCTTCCACAGTCGAGGTAGGTCGCGATGCTCCCTAAACAGTCTACTAGAACCTCAGGAATCCTTCCTGAAACTGTTCCTCATCACTTGTTTTAGGTACACCTACTAGTGTCACAGCTAGCATGACTAGAGGATATACTTGTAGCCCATGGCCTACCACTTTTAGTGTATGAACATCACCACCCTCATGTCACACCACTAGAGTTCGTCATGGTCAGATGCATCTACAATTACAAATTCATGCCTTAGTTCAATATTGTTTTCAAATTTTACAATTCAAAGAGTGGATATTTAAGCATGATAGGTAAAATCCTTCCTCTATAAGAACACACCCCCTATCTACTCCATGAACTAGGTCTAGGTGATGTAGAGAACATATATAAGCTACAGATACTGACTACTGCCCACTATTAAGGTCGGTTTTGGGCCAAGTACTCTTCCATAACCATTTTTAATTTCTATTTTATTTATATACATTAATTTCCCATTGAAATTCATACTTATTTCACATTTATTTCACAATTAATTTAAAATTTTGAACCATTTGGTCCACAAATTTAGGATCCATGAGGGCCCATACTACTTAGAAAACAAATTCTAGCATCCAAAAAAATAATATCGTAACCCATATTAGTATACCTATCACAGAAGAAGGTATATATATATATCACAACACCTATCACAATAGCATGCAACAAGTAATGCATCCTAAATGGCATGGCATAATTCATGGAATGTGAAATATTTTAGGTGCCTATATAATACATGATATGGAACACCCTCATCTCATTGGTTTTCAATGAAATATAACACATAATCATATTAATAATAACATCAAAAATTGAGTTCATCACCCAATAATGGAATCAAATCAACTATAAATGTCAAAATCTAGAAAACATCCATTTAATTTGAGGCAATTTGTCCCTTTTCTGTACGCGGGTTAGCTACTCCCGGGAAAAACTCATTACCAAATTCAATTTTTTCAATCCCTTTCTATTGTTTCCAAAAAATAAAGAAATAAAAATATAACTCTTTATACCACTTTGTAACATCCCAAAATCAGATGCCACTGAAGGTGCCCTGAGCCCAGTTGGCCGCATGGCCTCAAGCGCATCTCCCCAAATTCCATAGGCTACCGACTAGAAGCGAGGGCCTAGGGTGAGCCTGTGTGGATACTATTCCCTCTTACCAAAGTGTAACATAGAAGAATTAATAATATACAAGTAGTGGAAGAAGCATAATAACCAGACAAAAAGTAAATAGTGGAAGACTGATATATAAGAAATTACAGAAACCACCTCATATAAAAAATGATGATACATGTCATATATCTCTAATAAAGAATCCAAAACATGTATATAATGAAAATATACAATACATGTAACAAATTTATAAAAGGGAAAAATAGTCCAACTAGAATAAGGAGCCTTAGCTCAGCCCCATGATCTTGCTCCTAAGTAATCATCAAGAACCTATAGAAGGGATTTTTCCATTATCCATACTTGTAATCATATAGTCTATTTGGGTACCCAAAGTTATCCCAAATAGGGTGTGAGATATAATCACAGAATTCAACCACCCAAGGATATTTTCCAATTAGTTAGTGAATACACAACGGTCACAGTGTACAAGCAGTAGTATAATATGAGAAGAAAGTACTCAAAATTAAACATCTTATAATGCCAAGTTCTCATTTTATAACCATATCATTTAATTATTTTCATTTATAAGGTAAGTCTTTAATTTAATAGTTAGTCCTTTGTAATTTATAACATGCTCATTTAACTAATATTTCATTACATAAAAAAGTTTCAGGACCTGGAATAAAGCCCAGCATCCCTTGTAAGCATGTGTATCTAAGAATGCCTAAGAAACCCATCCATAAAGCATAATTCAGAATCAAATCAAAGATTGTTATTTGTTTTGTAAGATGCATCATATAATTCATTCATTCGTTAATTTATTTGGGAACTAAGACCATCCTTGGTATTCCTAAGTTGTAATTAAAGTATCACTCTAGGTGTAATATGAACCAACACCCCTACAAGCCTATCTATGGAGATCCTCATGAACCAAGGTATCACTCTATGTGTGGTATAACATCTATTCCAAATATGACTATCCTCAATGGTCCACTAAGGGATCCCAAGTATCACCTATGTCAATATGATCAAATTCCAACTTGATTATATCCATGGAATTCTCATATGAATCCATGTATCACTCAGTATATAAAAGTCAGCACTATTGAGTCTGTCCTTAGAAGTCCATATCATGAGTCCAAGTGTCACTCGAGCATAAGCAATGTCAAGGCCATATTAATACCTCCATGGAATTATTCATTAAAATCCATGTTCCACACAAGGGCTACTCATTATCATTCAATAGAATCATTTAATAAATTTCATTTAACATGCCAAGGTCCAAACCAAGAACATTCCAATTCAACTCACCTAAAAAGGTGACTCAAACATTGGCCAGACATAAAAGGCTTGGATTCAAAATACTCAAATGGGGAA
Organism: Viscum album; assembly: GCA_963277665.1. Classification (NCBI taxonomy): domain Eukaryota; kingdom Viridiplantae; phylum Streptophyta; class Magnoliopsida; order Santalales; family Viscaceae; genus Viscum; species Viscum album. The sequence goes on from OY728156.1 coordinate 1,333,019,908, forward strand.
AACTTGATAACAAGATTCTTAGGCATAAATAAACTATTACATGGAAAAGTCTCTATCTATCTCACATGGGCATAAAAATATAAAGAGTGGTTCATTCTTAATCAACCATTACCTAGAATAGCTTTGAATTAACTTAAATGGGAAATTCACATTAATAAGGTAAGTCAAGCTTCAATAATTTATACATATCCAATGTCAAGGGAATCATCATTTATCACTTCTTATTAATTTATTCAATTAAAATTCATTTCATATTGCAATTTAATTCAAAATTAAATTCACACTTTACATCCCAAGCATGGGGTAAAGGGAACGCCCTAAGGAATCCAATTCCAAAAGCCACCCATGGTGGTCTAGTTCAATTAATCAACACACCCAAATGGGTGGTTCTTTTTTCAGGGTTCTCAACCTATAATCATTCAATAACATCCTATTTAATCACATAGTCCATGCTAAACAATTCAAGTATTTAATTTCATTCAACTCAACATCCAAAAATCGGTGAGCGGCACAACAACATATACAAACAACTCCACTTTAAGAGAAAGGTAGGAAACCACTTGATATAGGTCTGTAGTTGATAGCTCATCTAGTATCATCTCATGATTCAACTTCGATCAGGATAAATCAAATAATGGATGAAGAACTTATTAATAGGTTAAATCATCTTGCACCTAAATAGTGTTGTTGATACTAAACAAAAATAGGAACAACACAAAAGGACTAGGGAACTCACTAATATGAATTTGATTCTTCTGAAGGATCTTGATTCTTATCTCAAGTGAAGATGTTACCTCAAATCCTACCTTAGGTGTCAAAGGGAGATTCCAAATCTCAAAGGTGTTGTATAAGAGATGAAATAAATTTTAAGTTTATAATATATTTTAATTTAATTTAAAAAATTTAAATTTCCTAAAATTTAAATGGTTTCATAGTTTAGGAAAATGATATAAAAAACTGTGTCCCAACCGTGCACGGTTAGCTGAAGGAAGGGGCATAGTGCATGGTTTGACTAACCATGTAAAAACTGTGCAATTCTCCACTATCAAAATTATAGAGTTTCTTGCACGGTCATGTGGCCCAATTCGTATGATTTAGACTAATCGTGGGTAATCATTCTACTCTATGATCATGCCCCCATATGGTTTATCAAACCATGCGGCCTTCCTCACACAGTTTGAAATAACCATGTGACGGGCATTTTTCATCCCAAAACTCAGGTTCTAGGCTCCGTACCAGCCTCAGACACCCCCGTTACCTCCATGGCCTCAAATGGAATTCTAATTGGATATAATAAAACATTTAAACTAAGAATTTATGAAAAACAAGGAATTCATACCTCAAAGAAGAATGGGGTTCTTACAAAAACGAATGGGTTTATTTGTTAAGTTCATCAATGTTTTTAAATTTACAACATTATACATAAATATAATAGAAATTATTCAAATATATTTTGAAAAAAAATTATGAACAAAGTATGCAAAACTGACCTACTAATTTCGGAAATTAAGATTTTTTAATAACTATATATAGATCAAAAGTTTTAAGATATTCAATTCCAAAAATCTAGATATTGAGGCTCTGGAATAAGTAAGCAATGAAAAATTTTATGGAAGAGGGTAAACATTGATAATATAAACATTAAGATTCTAGACAAAGTGACAATTACACATCAACCTCACTTTTACATACTATTTTGTTTATTTATTATTTATTATTATTATTTATTGATTTTAGGGAAAATTTCATCTAAATTAGAAGTAAATTAGGGATATGTACAAGTCACATGATTTTCATATTATTAGTGAAAATTATGTGACCTAGTCATTCAAATCCTCCATCATTATTCAAAAATGTTTACACAATTAGCACAATATTTTTCAGACCATATAAAAAAATCATTCAGTATGCCCCAAGTGCATCCAGTTCCATCTATATGGCTGGAAAATATTTGGTAAAATATTTTTTCTACCTAGTTCGATAAAATTTTCAAATTCCACTTTTCCCCTTAGTTGAATTTTACCCGTTGGCCTTCTATTTTTCTCCCACTCGACCTCTATAACCTATACATGTCTTTTTATGACACCCCATAGACATGGAAAACTAATTAAAACACTTATAGAAATTATATTTCATTATAAACATTCCTATAACCTTTTATATTTATAGCTTTATAGAATTAGAAAATAATTAACATACAAAACCCATGCCTTTTTCAACTAATGGATATTTTTACAATATATAGAAGACCATATAATCTAAATAAGTATTCAAAACCTACAATAAATTCATAACTTTTAATACTATTCTAGGAACATCAAGCACATTACTTTTCTCCATAGCTTGGGAGATAGAAACATTAGAAAGGGTTGAGCTAAAAGGATTAGTAAGTGTAATTATAAGAAATAATCATCAAAGATCATAAGTGATCATAAGATTAACATGTGGGAATTAGAACATAATCAAGGAACGTGAAAACTATATAAGTAATTCAAACTGAATAAGACATATATCATATTCCATGAATCATTTAATGAGGCTTTTAGAATAAGGAAATAGATTTTATGGCATTATAGGTAATACATGGAGCTTAATATATGATCATGAACATAAGAATAGTATATATAAAAATATCATAATAAATTGGGTCATAACATGATCATAATTACAAGAGGTATAAAATTATAATATATACATGAGGCATAACATGATCATTGGTAAATGAGGCATAACAAGATCGTGAGTACATGATCCATAACATGAAAATGTGGCTATAAAAAATCATGATACATTCATAATATTATCACCAAAGTTCATCAATAATGTTTCATAAAATCATTACCATGGTTATACACCAATTTATCATAATAAATTACCAAATAATTATACTAATTTTTGATAAAAATGTCATCTATAAAGTTTAATTCTTTACCTAGTGAATTGGATCACTATCTGGGAACACCATCCATATAACCTAGGTTTTCTACTAAGGTATCATAAAAAATTACTGAGTTATAATTCCATTGTATCGTGAACATGTATTCTCTATGTATAAATTAATTACCCAATTAATTGGAGCACTTTTTTCATACAACCATCATATTACCATTTTTTTCACTAAGTTATGGTAACACGTTAGCAAGGATACTGACAAGGAATCAAGAAAAATTAATCTCTAGATATTAATTATTTACCCAATTCATCGCAATACTATCAGGGTGAACCCTATTATTATCATTATGTGTGTCATATTAATCAAAGATCATAAGAAAATATAATTTTAACCCATGAGTAGGGAATGTGGGTTTTAAATATGGAGTTCCCCTATCAAAAATAGAATGTGGAATCTATATGGATACCCTTGACTGATATTATAGTTGGTTATTCAAAAAATAAAAATATGACATTGAAAATCAAAGAATGGATTCATCAGTATGAATGATATTCAAAAGGGACTATAAAATTTGTTAAATTAGATATAAAGATAATATCCCATAAATAGGTAATAATTTTTATACTAAATGGGTTGATTATGAACACATTAAATTGTAATAACTTGTAATTCAAAAGGATTTCAACTTGAATATATTACATGGGAAATCTAAGAGGGGATACATTAACATGATGATTATACAAAAGGATTTTGGAAATGGTTTAATGAGAGATAAATATATTCTCTCATAAATAGAGAATATTTTAAAGAGTAAAAGGGTTGATTATGAACATATATAATCATAATCACATGGAATTAAAATTTCTTACAATATAAAAATGTTATATAGAAAATCATGGAGTGGTTTATGAAGCATGAAAACTATAAAAATGATTATGGAATTAGTTTAATGAGAGTTATGGATAGTATCTCATCAATAAAGAATCCTTTGGATAGTAATGGGGTTTATTGTGAACAAATGGAAGCATAATCACATGGAATTAAAAAAGGCTTGCAACATGAAAATATTACATGAAACATCAAGGAGTGATTTTAGAAGCATGAAATCTATACAAAAGGATTATGGGAATTATTTAATGAGATAAAAGTACAATATCTCATTAATAAGGTAGCATTTGGAAATTAAAGGGTCTGATTATGAATTTATGGAAGTAAAAAACATATAATCTGAAAGGCATAAAACGTGAAAATATTTAAATCAAGGGTTTATTTCAATATTATGACATATATATGAATGGATTATGTAAATGGTTAAATGAGATATAAGGATAGTCTCTAATCAATAATACCTCATTTAGACTATAATAGAGTTTATTAAGAACATGTGGAGTATTTATCACATTGAATTAAGAAGGAATATAACATGAAAATATTTCACGGAAAATCTAGGAGTGATTTCGGTGGCATAATATCTATACAAAAGGATTATGGAAATGGTTCATTGAGAGAGAAACATAGTCTATCGTCAATAAGGAATAATTTTTATAGTAAATGGATTAATTAGGATAACATGAAAGAACAATCACATGGAAATAAAATGGCTTACAATATGAAAATATTATATGGAATATCTTAGAGTGACTTCAGAAACATGAAATCTATAAAAGATTATGGGAATGGTTTAATGAGAGATAAGTACAGTCTCTGTTAGGTAGAAAATGGGCTTAGATACCCTGAGAGGGGGGGTGAATCGGGGTATGTATGTTCTTTTTAAAATTATTCCTACCCCACTGGATCATGATCTCTTTATGATAAGGTTCACTTTTTCACTTATGTGTTATTGATGATGTTATTATTTCCTTCTTTATCTGGTGATGATGCTTTGAATGTAATGCAAGAAATCAAGAATAAGGACACAGTGATTTTTACTTTGTTCACCCTCACTGGGATACATCCAAGGAGAATAAAATGGGGATGTGTTTATTATACCAAATTCACTAAGGCTTGCATCTAATAATGATGGTTTGGCCTAGATCTCGTATATTCCTAGGTTCACTACCTTTACAAGGTTTAAGGTTTACTCACTGCATTCTCAAGGGTTACTCCCTATGTCTCTTTCTCTGGATCAATATCAGTGGAAAAGATCATCGTCTACCTCTTCCTTATCTCACTTATCTTAGAAGGGATCTACTCGCAGTTTACGGACTTGTGGGTCTGTTTATTTTCATGAATGTTGCATCCTAAACTATAGATAGATGCTCTGTTGAAGTTTCACTTTCATCCACTGATGAATACCGCTTTACCACAAATATAATGGGAAACTTCAACCTTTAGCACAACCTTATGGCGACTTGTGTGAAATATTATGCTTGGTGTGAAAGTGTCACCTTTTTCATGGAAAACGAACTTGCGCACTAATCAATACTTGTGAAACGCACCCTTTTTATTCCCAACTCACTATTGGCACACAACTCCCTTCTAGCGTGCAACTTATGTGTAACTATATACTTGCGTGAACTCACCACTTGCATGACCAAAGCTCTTATTTTCTCTAATTGTTGAGCTTTTATATAATGAGGGGGGTGGATGCCTATTTGTAGGCATTTTGACAACCCTGCGTGTAAGGCGCGCAATTTCTCCCCCAAGAACGCAGCTCTCACGTTCTCACAACCTTACCTTTCGTGAAGCTCCATAAATTGCACACCCTTATTTAGTTTTCCATATTTTTATGTTTTGATCATGAAACATTCTCGGTGCACAACTTCTCAATCCTTCTTAATACTGGTGTGCAACTACCTTTTCCAAAAACAAATTTTCCATTCTTTAATTTTTGGACCAAAAAATTTGGAAACCACGGGAAAATGGAGCCACCTTATATACGATCGTTTTGTACCACCTCTAGGTCATCCATTCCATTTTCATAGATCCTTTTCAAAATATATTGTCAATAGTATCTCTGAAATTCCACAATTTACCATGGAAATATTCTTTGTCAACAAACACAATTAACCCAAAAATTTTGTAATATTAACTTGAGGTATGTTTTCCCAATAGACTCTCATAAATAAGGAATAATTTGTGTAAAAATGGGTTTTATTATGAAAATATGGATGCATAATCACATGGAATTTAAAAAGTCTCTTTATAAAATATGTACTTGAATCAAAAGTAGGATAAGAAGAACCCTTACCTTCCTAAGTTGCTTCTTAAATCTTGGAAGGTCTCCTTAAAACCATAATAACTCCTTGTATTGGATTTAGTGAGTGAATGGGATGGTAAATTTTTTATCAATGTATTTTTTTCCGAGAGGGGTGAGATAATGGGTAGGTGTGAGCTCCTTTTATATATAAAAAGAGGGGCTTTCCATGGATACTAAATTTAGGTAAGGGGTATGATTGGAATCACATAGGTGTTAGCTGGGTTAGGTGAGTTATATGGGGAAATATTCATGAGATATATAGGTATAAATTTAAAAACCAAAAAATATATTCTATAAGATTTCAATTTCATGTTTATTTAGTAAAAATCTATTTATATTTGATTATCACTTTTCGCATTTGTTAATCTTGATTAAATATTAATCTTGGTAATTATGTTATCAATAAAATTATAAGATGACCCTTATTACCAAATTTCAATGTGAAGAATCCAAATATGAGAACCATTTAATCTAAATCTCTTTCAATATTGGATAAAATTAAATTCTAAATAAAAACATATAAGGTGTAGAAAACCTTTTTTTATAGATATATGACATTTTTAATTATTAGGTGTTCTCAATATTATTTAACATTGATTACCAATTAAATGAATGTTAATTTTTTTATAAATATATATTTAAACATCATATTAGAGTCGTAATTTAAAATAGATCTATTTATTTTAAAAATATTCAATATTTAGATAAGTATTATTCATTGAAAAATATTTTTGTTCCCTTATAACTAATATTTACCTTAGTAAATTAATTTTATGAAAAAATTGAAATTTCCCTTACAAAATAATTTAAAAAATTTATAATTAACAAAAACATCATATTATTTTAATCCCATCATAAAATTAATAAAAAATAGTTTTAATATTAGTGTGTAAAAACCCATTTTTAAAAAAAATATTTTTAATCTTAAAATCCAGTTTTTTGATGAAAATATCAATGATTTTTTCCATGATATAAATTAGTTAAAAAATAATAGATATGTGTCTTTCATTTAAATATATAACTAAATTTTACCAAAATAATATTTAATTAAAAGGAAAGAACATAAATAGTTCTATTTATTGGAAAATATTACTTAAGTTTATAAAATGTTAAACATGGGTTTTATAAATATAAAATAGTATTTAAAAATTTATAGTTTTGTGTGATTTATCAAATGAATTTTTTTTCTAAACTTCAAAATCTTTTTTAATATAATAATAGTTATTGTTGTTCTTAAAAATGTATTTTTCACTATTCACCTAAAAATAAATTATTTAGAAAAATACCAAAAATTCAATCTCTGATAATATTGACTTAAATAATTTAAAAAAATCATATCATCAAACTGAAATTATAAAATTTATAAATTTTTCTCTTAAATACAAAGTATAAAAAAATATACAGAAAAAACTACATTATTTTTCTTCAAAAATAAAAATATGAAATATGTAAAATATATGTGATAAATAACTTATTGAATTAAAAATTACCTAATTATATCACCCTAATTTTTACTTAAATAATACCTTAAGGTCTTTTCATAAGATTTAATCATAATGCAATATCTAGTAGTAGTTGAAGGTTGTGATTTTGCTAGTGTAGCTCATGTGAAAATTTCTAGAAGTATGAACTTCCCTCGAATTTAATTTCTATAATATATTAATTCTTTGAGTTCATATTCGGTTTCATATTGGGCATATACCTCATTTCAAAGATCAAACAAATGATATTCACAATGGATACTACTTCTATATGATTCCTTTTCTTTCCCTTTAATTTGATGATTTCCTAACATGGCATCTTCCTTTTATACCCACTAATTTAGTGGGTATATTATAACAGTAAAATATTTTTAAAACATATATTGGTTTCATTTTAGTTACTATTTAATATTTAAAAAGGTATTAACATAATACTTATTTAAGGAAAATATATAGTGAAATAATTAGTTCTTAAATTCCCCCCTCTTAAATAAATTATATCCTTGAAATTTAAATTATTAGTCACTGATAACACTAGTTATGGGTATCTGAAAGATAAAAATGTCTTGTTATAGGTTTTAAAATGAGGTTTCTACCTTATAAAAAAGGTATGACAAGGAAATAGATCTTTTCTATTCATCATGTAAATTGATTGAATTATTTTTCATCCATAACTAGTTGTTTTATTCCCTCACTCTCCACACATAAAACATCTCCAAGTTCCTTTAAGATGTTCTCTAGGGTGATTTTTTCTACATTTTTTAAAATAAATAATTTTAAAATTCTTTCCTTCATTATGTTCATCAAAAAATATTCCATGAGACTCCATTATTATCATCTTTGATTTGTTTCATAATTCAAGTATTTTCCCATTTTTGATAGCTGTTTTGGCATGATCATAATATTTCTCACTCCAAATCCTATCTCATTAGGTTTCACATTAAATAAATCATCATATTATCCATGGTACCCATATTTATCTTTGATTTTTTAGGCTACAACAATTACTAAACTAAAAAACTGAGTTAACATGAGTAATGATAAATAATATGATAATTATCATTAATGATTTCATGAAAAACTCAACCTTGAAAATTTAAATTCATTAAAACAATTAAATTAGATTTTAGTCAAGAAAAATAAATATTATCTCATACTAGGATTAAATATATTATATTCTCTCATACTTATTAAATTAATAACATTTCCAAAATTATCATGAACTTTATCACAATATTCTTAATTTAAAAAATCATTAAAATATATAATCTAAAAATTTAACTAATTCTTTATCCCTAAAAGCACATATTAATTAATATACACTATAACTTATGAATCTATTTATTTTAATCTATGTTACCCATGATAATTTTCCTATTAGGTTCTCTTATAAAAATATATTCAAATTTCTCATAATGGTTCATAAAGAGAATGTGAATTTCTAGAGGATATCCCCCATGAGTGTCTAGCCAAGTGTGAAATTTTAAGCCCACTCATTGTAAACTAGAGTGATAATTGATTTGGTTCTCAACCATTATTTTTTGGGGTGACTAACCCTATGTTCATATTTTTCATGTCTACATCAACATTCTATTATCAATATTGGGATTTAATTTCAAGGAGTACCACAAAAAATATATTTTATATGTAGACTTACAACTTATATTTATCGCTAGGGTTTTAACTGAATTTATATCATTTTAATCCACACAATATTCTACATCACATTAACTGATTTAAAGGGTTATCTATTCCTTTTTAAATATGATCATCCCAAACTTATCAACCCTTAATTTTCCCTTAATTAACATCCTAACATATAAAGTTATCTAAACCCGACTATGATACCATCTATGATGCCCCACAGATGTGGTCATCTAATTATATAAAATAATGAAATTATATTTCATTACACACATTCTCAACACATTTTAGATTTAGTGATTTATATAATTAGGGAGAAACATTATCTGAAAAACCAATGTATTTTTTACTAATGGATATTTTTTTGATTATATAGGCAGCAGCTTAATCCATAACTGGACTTCAATATCTCCCATGAATTATTCACATCAGTTACTCTTATAAAAACATAAAAACATATTAATTTTCTCTATAACCTAGGAAATTGAGGCACAAAGAATAGGTGAGCTGAAATGATCAATAAGGGTGAGTATAAGCAATAACCATTAAAGATCATAAGTGAGCATAAGATGAACATATGGGAATAAAAATATAATTAAGAAATATAAACACTTTATAAATAATTCATATAAAATAAAACATAGATTCATAATCTAAGAGTCATAGAAGGAGAGTTATAGAGTAATGAATTATATTTCATGGAATCATAGGTAAAACACGGGGCTCATCATTTTTACATGCGTATAAGAACATAGACATGAGGTTATGAGGCATAACATTATCATATGAACATGATTCAGAAGTATATGAGGCATAAGATTATCATAAGTACATGAGTAGTAAAATGATAATGTGTACATGGGCATAACTAGATCATGAGTACGTGAGGAATAACATGAAAATGTGGCTATAACATAATCATGATACATTCATAATTATATTACCAAATCTCATCACTAATGTGTCATAAAATCATATTACCATGGTTATTCCCTAGGGAATTATAAAACAATACAAAGGAATGTTGTCAAAGTATCATAAACATGTAACCTCTAGAGATTAATTATTTACTGAATGCATTAAAGTTTTATTAGGTTTCTCCCTCCATATTACCAAGGTTTTTCAAAATTAAGTATCATAAAACGTTATGAAGCCATACTTACAAAGTATCATGAAATTAAAATCACTATAGGTAAACTCTTTACTGAATTAATTAGAACAAAATTAGGGAACAACCTTTATATTGTGAATATTTTTCAACAAGGTATCATAAATAATTACTGAGGTATACGTCCAAGGTATCATAAATATTTACATTATAGAGATTAATTCTTTACCCATTGCATTAGAGTTCTATCAGGGAAGACCATTCATATATCTATCATTATGTGTTCAACATCAATCAAACATCATAAGAACATATAATTGTATCCCATGAGTATGGAATGTGGGTTTAAAACAGTTAATTTCCTTATAAAAAATGATGTTAATTCTATATTCATACCCCTGAATGATATCAAAGTTTGGTATTCCAAACAAAAAAATATGAAATGGAAAATATAGGAATGACTCCAACAGTATGAATGATATATGAAAGCGATTATGTAATGGATTAAATGAGATAAAATGATAGTTTTCCATAGATAATAAATAATTTTTATTGTAAATGGGTAGATTATGAACACATTTAGGTATAATTACATAGAATTGAACAGGCATAAAATATGAAAATAGTACTTAGAAAATCAAGGAGTGAATTCGAAAACATGAATTCTATAAAAAAGGATTGTGTAAATGGTTTAATGAGAGATAATGATAGTATCTCATCAATAGGGATTATTTTGGGTAGTAATGGAGTTTATATAAACAAATGGAATCATAATCACATGGAATTATAAATTCTTACATTTTGGAAAATATTACATGAAAAATCAAGGTGTGATTTTGGTAGCATGAAGACTATAAAAATGATTATCTAATTTCATTAATGATAGATAAAGATTGTATCTAATCAATAAGAAATCATTTGGATAGTAAAGGGGGATATTATACACACATGGAAGCGTAATCATGTGGAGTTAAAAGTTCTTACAATATGAAAATATTACTTTGAAAATCAAAGAGTAATTTCAAAAAGCATGAATACTATATAAAGGGATTATGAAAATAGTTCAATAATAGATAAGGATAGTCTCTAATAAATAAGGAATGATTTGGATAGTAAGGGGTTGATTTTAAACACATGGATGCATGATCACATGGATTTAAGAAGTGTTAAAATATGACATTATTACAAGGAAAATCAAGGAGTGATTTTAGCATCATAGAGACTATATAAAAGGATTATAGAAATGGTTTGATGATAGAAAAGGATATTCTCTCATAAATAAGGAATAATTTTGATATTAAAGGAGTAAATTATAGAAATTGTTAAAGGGTTTGATTATATACACATGTAATGGGGTGATTATGTACACATGTAAGCATAATCATAGGGAATTGAATAGTAAAGGGGTGATTTCATCAATAGGGATTGGATTGAGTGAGAGAGAAATATATACTCTCGTTAATAGTACAGATAAATATATACTCTAATCCATAATCATTTTGAAATAACTCCTTTATTTCTAAAAAATCAATAAATTTATTTTTTTATATTTATAATTTTTGGTATTTTTTAAAATTTAAACTTTAAAAAAAAATAAAAAAAACATATCACTATATCCATCAACCCACAAGTCATACCTCTACCTGAACACAACCCACCCTCACTAGTACTATACATGTAAGGGGTTAATTATATAAATAGTTAAAGGGTTTGATTATATACACATGTAAGGGGTTGATTATGTACACATGTAAGTATAATCGCATGGAATTAAATAGTAAACATTTGATTTCATCAATAAGGATTGGATTGAATGAGCGAGAAATATATACTCTCATCAATAATATAGAGAAATATATACTATCATCCACAATACTTTTGAAATAACTCCTTTATTTCTAAAAAACATCAGGAAATTTCTATTTTTAAATTTAATTTTTTTTTATTTATACTTTTTAAAAAAATAAAAAACATATCATTATATCTATCAACCCACAAGTCGTACCTCTACCTGACCACAACCCACCCTCGCTAGTACTACACCCACATCCCTTTTATCTCCTCCCATTACTCTATATAACCACAACCACACAACCCTCTAGTCTTATTCCTATTCCAGACCACAACCCTCCGATACACACACCCCTACACTATGCGCCGATATATTTCCATGAAACACACCATGGACACCGCATGATTTAAGCAAAAATTCTCACGTTGCAATGAATTGAATGAAGGACGTCTGCATTCACATTAGAAGAATTAACCAACCCACCCATGAATATTTTGTATATTTAATTTTATTATATTTTATTTATATATATAAATACATTTTAGTATTTAGAAAATTAATATTATATAAATATATTTGTATACTAATATACATATATTAATATAAGTGTGTGTGTGTGTATATGTGTGTGTGTTTATATTTTATATTTTATATTTTATATTTATATTATATTATATATATATATATATATATATATTATACATATATATATATGTGTGTGTGTGTGTTTATGTTATTTATATATATATATATATATATATATATATATATCTTTGTGTGTGTGTGTTTATGTTTTATATTATATTATATTATATTATATTATATTATATTATATATATATATATGTTTATATTTTATGTTTATCTATATGTTTATATTATGTGTGTGTGTGTGTCTGCGCGCGCGTGTGTGTTTATATATATGTATATATTCTATATATATTATATGTTTATATTAATATATATATATATATATATATGTATATATTTTATATATTTTATATGTTTATATTAATATATACATATATATATATGTATATGTGTGTGTGTGTTTATATATATCTATGTGTGTGTGTGTGTCTGTATACATTTATATAATTATAATTATAATTATAATTATATATATAATTAGCCACATTTTAAAATGCTGATAAAAATGTCACTAAAATAGAAACGTTTTATTAAGAACATGGTGAAATTTAAAATATTAATTTATTTTTATATATAAATATATGTATATATAAATTTATACTTTTATCTATGTGTGTGTGTTTATATATATATATATATTTATATTTTTATATATATGTTTATATATGAGTCTGTGTTTAAAATATTAATATATATATATATATATATATATATATGAGTCTGTGTTTGATATATATTTATATTTTTATATATATGATTATGTGTGTGTGTGTCTGTTTATATATGTTTCAGTATTTAAAAAATTAATATTATATATATATATATTTATTTATTTATTTATATATGAATATACATATATTAATATATATGTGTTTGTGTTTATATTTTATATTTTATATTTTATATTTTATATTTTATATTTTATGGTTATATATATATATAAGTTTATACTATATTATATATATATATATATGTTTATATTTTACATATATGATTACATTTTATATTTTATATATATATATATATATATATTATATTTTATATTATATATGTGTGTGTTTATATTATATATATATATATATATATATATGTTATATATATATATATATATATATGTTATATATATATATATATATATGTTATATATATATATAGACGTTATATATATATTTATGTATGTTTGTATATGTTTATATTTTATATTATATATGTGTGTGTGTGTGTTTAAGTTTTATGTTTATATTTTATGTTTATATCATATATACATATTATTTTTATTTTTTATATATATCATATGTTTATATTAATATATATGTGTGTGTGTGTGTGTGTGTTTATGTGTGTGTGTGTGTGTTTGTGTTTATATATACATGTATATATTTATATGTGTGTGTATAAATATATATGTGCATGTATACATATATATAATTATATATATATATATAATAAGTCTTATTTTAAAACATTGGTAAAAAGGTCACTAAAATAGCCACGTTTTCTAAAAAATGTGACTAAATTTAAAGTATATATGTGTTTATAAATATATATATATATTTATTTATTTATTTATTTATTTATGTGTGTGTGTGTTTATATATATATATAGAAATATATATATGTATGTATATATATATATATCTATGTTTATATATATTAATATATATATATATATATACCGAAATATATATTTACATCGATCTGGGAAAATAAGATATATAAATATATATATGTTTAGCAATGTTTTCCATGAAACATCGCTAAATAAGTGACGTTTTTATGAAATGTCACTAAATTGAAATTTTTTGTAGTGAAAAGGATTGCAGAAATATTTTAATGAGATAGTATATATACTCTCATAAATAGGGATTGAATTGAATAGTAAATGGGTTGATAATCTACACATGTAAGCATAATCACATTGAATTAAAAAGGACTCTAAAATAAAACTATTACATGAAAAATCAAGGAGTGATTTCATCAGAATGACGGCAGTACAAAAGGATTAAATAATTTTTTTTAAATCAAAGAAAAGGATATTATATCATTAATAGGGAATCATTTAGATAGTAAAGGGGTTGATTAAGAACCCATGGAAGCATAATCACCTAGAATTTGGAAGGTATTTTCACAAAAGGAGTACTTGAATCAAAAGGAGGAGGAGAACCCTTACCCTTCTAAGCACCATCTTAAAGCATGGGAGGACAACTTATAACCATAGGAACTCATTGGGAGATATTTATAGAGAGAGTGAGAATTAAAATTCATGATAAATTCCTTTTGGTGGAGAGGTATGAGAGAATGGGTGGGATTGATCACCTATTATGGGTGAAAATGAGGGGTTTCCCCTGGAAACTAATGTTTGGTGCATTAGGTGAGTCAGGTGACTTGGGTAGATAAATGTTCATGATACAAGTAGTCATGACCTTCCAACATAAAAAAATATAGAATATAAGTTCAAATTTCTTATTTATTTGTTAAAATCTAGTTTAGGATAGGTTACCCCTTTTAATTCATATTAATCATTATTAAATATCGATCTTGGTAAGTATATTATCACTAAAAATATAAGATGACCCTTAATAAATTTTTTTGACATGCTGAATTTGAATTTAGAATCTATTTAACCAAATTCAATTTCAAAATAGGATACAATTAACTTTTAAATAGAAACATATAATGGGTAGAAAAATCATTTTTGTATAAAGGTGACTTTTTAATTGGTAGGTGTTATTAGTTTTATTTATCATAAAGACTTATGGCTACTCTTCATTGTAGCCATATATTTATGAATCAAATGAACTCATTTTGACATATCCTATATGAGACTTGGTCCCAATAAATATGACTCTCCTGACTCTATCCAATATAGAAATTATCTATATGGCCTTCCATAAATATCATCAAATGGTTCTATATGAATAGTTTCCTTATAGATGTTGTTATAAGTGAAATTTACCAACACTAAGTGCTTCTTCCAAGATCCCTCAAAGTATATGATTCTCTCATAGCATGTATTGTAGAACCTAAGTAGTATTCTCCGATTTTCCATATGTCGGTGGGTGAGAGACCATACTTAGAAACACCTGGGTCCCCAATTCCTTTTTCAAACCTTTTTGAGAAGCATGACATAAGGAATGGATCATGATCTAAAACTAAACTTTGTGTGACCCTATGAAAATGTAATATCTCTTGAATGTATTTATCTCCCAATGCATCAACTGTGAGATTTTCCCATATAGGAAAGAAATGGGCCACATTTTTTCACCAGTCCACAATCACCCATATCACATCATTCTTCTAAGGAATCCTCAGAATACCCACCACAAAATTCATTGTAATTTTTTCCCATTTCCATTTTAGAATAATAAATGGTTGTAACATATAACCCGATTGTTAATGCCTATCCTTCACTTGCTGACAGGTGTAACATCATGTCGCAAAACCTGAAATCTCCCTTTAAATGCCAGACCAAAAATACTATTGACATAGATCATGGTGCATTTTGGTCAAACCAGGATGCACCACACACTTCGAGGCATGAAGCTCAAACATCGTCTCCTCACATATACACATAGTCACAACAACATAGCCCCAAAAATAGATGGTCTCATACTCATGTATGGTCCTATCTAGAGGTATCTCCACACCTTCAAAATTTTATCTAATAATAATACGCTCTAGGTCCCCATAATTTCTTTAATTGATCTTGTTAAGAAGTGTTCAGTCCACTGATAAGGATACAAGGGTCATCTATTCCCACTCTTATTGAACATACACATGTATCTTAGTGAATAACACCATCATATTCCACTGAAAATTAGACTCTCAAACTGCTTGTTTCTATGTTTTACATCTCAAATCTTCAACAAAAATGTTTACCATTCCTGATGTATAGTATAGATCAAAATAAAATGACTACATATACTCAACCCAAATTCACTGCTGAAGGTTCAATTATCATTGAAAAAAGATACACTTTAAGATTTTATGGTTGGTATACACAATAAAACATTCTCCCAAAAGGTAATGTCTCCAACACTTAAAGGAATAAACCACCACATCTAACTTGAGATCATGTGTTGGGTCATTCCACACATGTAGCCTCAACTATTATGAATCAAACACCACAACCAGATCCCCATACATCAACTCTACTCCTGATTTGACACAAAACTCATCACAAAACATGACATGCCCCTCACCCATGTTAGGTAGGACCAAGATCCATGTGGCTGTCAAAAAATTCTTAAAATTCAGGAATGAATTCTCATATGCTTCATACCATTCAAAATTGATCCCCTTATTGGTAGATTATGAAATTGGTGCTTCTATATGGGAAATTTTCTTGACAAATATCTAATAATAACACACTAAACCAAAACATATTTGGATATCAAAAACATTATTAGGTTATTCCCAAAAAAAATTCCCAAACATTCTATGGGTCCACTGAAACACCTTCTACAAAGATTATATAACCTAGGAAATGTACCATGTCGATCTAGAATTGAAACTTAGATAAAATTGTGTATAGACTATGCTCTCTTATTGTACTTAGGATGATGTATAGGTGTTGGGAATGACTATCATGTGCCTTGGAGTACAGAAATATTTCATCCACCAAAACACCACAAAATGATCTAGGTACGGGTGAAAGATTTGGTTCATCGAGGCCATAAACACAGCTGAAGCATTCGTCATCCTAAATGACATCGTGGAGAAATTTTATAGGACATGTCAAATTCTAAAAGAAGTACACCATATATCATATGGTATAACTCCCCACTAATGATAACATGATCTCAAAGAAATCTTAGAGAACACACAAGCACCTCTCAACTGGTTAAAGAGATCATTGATATATGGAAAAGGATATCGGTTCTTAACTATAATTTGTTTCAAATTTTAGTAATCAACACATGAATATTATGTTCCATCAGCCTTCCTAGAAAAAAAAAAGGAGAACCCCATGGTGACATACTCAGAATGATAATTTATTTATCCATCAATTCTTCCATCCAAGTCTTAATCTCTTAAAACTATGATGGTTCCATTAGATAAGGTGGAATGGAACCTGGATTAGCTCCCAACATGAGATCAATTGTAAACTCAATATCTCTATCAGGTTCCAGTCCTGAGAAGTCATTAGCAACCACGTCCAAAAACCAATCCACTATGGGTGGAAATATACAATGATTGACACACTTTTCATCCAATAGAATACTCTCAAATTGGGCAGTGAGATACTGTTATGTCTCAGATTTCTCCATATTTTGTTTTAATATTATATGGGAATTCTTTTGAGACCAGGAATTGTGACGGTGTGCAGTTCCAAGGCCCGGTGAGCCTGGAAAAAATGATTGAATTTAATTAAATAATTAAATAACACGCACATGTGGTTTTCCTGAAAAAGTAGAATAACTCCTGAATGGGTGTTCGGATCAGAAATTTGAGGGAACCGTTACATTCAAAGAAGCAATTTTACCTTAGACAAGACCTAACATTGGACGGCGCAGGTCGATGGTGAAATCTAGTTATTGGACGTAACTGTAATAAAATATTTAATAATATTATTTTATTAAATCTTGTTGCAGCAAATATCTTTTTCTCATTTTAAATAAAGGTTTGCGTAGGTGTCTAGGGTGACAGACCTCATAACCCTGAAACACTTAGAGGCTCTGGAAAGCTCTGGAGGAAACCCCCAACACGGCGACGACATTCTTGAAGAATTTCACTGGTGACGACGACGCGGTGACCGGATCTTCGCCAACGAACGCCGTGGATCCAGGTAGGATGATTGATTTTGGTTTCCTTTCCCCGTTCTTGATTCCTACGACGAACGCAGACTAATCCACGAACAGATTAGCCCGTGGATCGATCGTATTTACGGGATGGCATTTTGTGGGGATTTTGGGGATTTGATTCTTGAAGATATTTTGGTTTCGTTTAATCTTCTAATGATGATGAACCAAGATCGACATGAACATCGATCGAGGTTCGTCCCTCTCGATTTTTTGTTCCTTTCTCCCCCGACTTCTCACGTTCTTTGTGTGTGTTCTACACGTTCTTGGAGGAAATAGATTGTTGTGCATTCGTTTTTTGGCACGATGATCCGAGATTGTAGATACAACCTTGGGAGGATTTTATGGAGCTGTGACGATGGTTTCGGCAGACGATTCGGAGCAGATCGAGATATATTAGTTTTTGGGCATTTTCTTTTCGGATGAATAAACGCTTGTTTTCTAAGACGATTGAAGGTCTGATACACCTGGATTCGATGTTATGATGATGAAATGAACCAAAGTCTTGAGTTTTGTGGCAAACGGACGACAGAATCGAGATTAGGAAGATCAGCTGAGGCGCGAGGAGGAAGACGACGGTTCTAGAAAAATCCCGACTACACGGCGTGTATTATGGGCTACACATCGTGTGTTCATCGGCGGACCACCTGGCGTGTACTCCAGGATTACACAGAAACGGGTTGGGTACACGGCCAAGGACACGGCGTGTATACCCTTCCCCAGCCAGACCCAGCCAGATACACAAGATACCCCGTGTACTAGTACACGGGCAGGAGACACGGGTAGAGACCGTGTATGGGCACATGGCCAGCGTACACGGAGTGAACCTGAGGTTCTCGGACACGGCATGTAATCCTTCTACATGTCGTGTAGTTAATTTTTATAAGACAATCCTAGATACATGGGTCATTTAAACGGGCAGTACCCAGAGTCAAGGAACACGGCGTGTGATCCTTCTACACGCCGTGTAGTCTAGTTTTACACACCTAGATTGGAGACACATTCCGTTTACATGGGCAGTACTCGGAGTCAAGGAACACAGAATGTAACCATACTACATGTCGTGTAACTTGTTTTACATGGCTTGAGCTAGTTGTCTTCTTTGACTTGGACTAGATTTCTTAGGGTTTGTACCCTTGGTCTTTCCCCTGAAGGTTTCTGGTATCATTTCCTACGTACAGGAGTATGATCCCTTCAGAAGGACATTATGAATAGAGTTGTTGGAATCCCCTCTGTGAGACTTAGAGCTTGATCCTCTATTAATTCCTGGAACCCTAAGTAGAGTTCTTGGTATCGATGTAACCTACTTTACCCGGGCACCGATCCTCTGCTTAGCGGATTAGTTCAGACTGAGTTGTTGGAATCACCCCATGGCTATTGGTTGTGATCCTCATCTGAGCATCATATTTTCAAGTACTTGTGGAGTGTGTTCTCCCAGAATGATTACTTCACATCTCTCTCTTCAGACCTAGGAGTGTGTTATCCATGTTATGTGCTTAGTGGAATCTTTGAGCTGGATCATAGTGGTGGTTTTGCGGTAGTCAATTGTGTATGAGTATATCTGGAAATTCTTGTTATATGTTCTGTAAACATATAATGTGTAGAGCTGACTGTATCTTTCCATTGTGGTGTTTTCCCTTTTTGTTTTCCTTTGTGGTTTTGGGGTGTCCTATTGGGTACTGTTATACTCACCCATGCACGGACTTTTCCCGCATGTGTCGTGTCTTGTGCAGACTAGCAAGCCTTTGACAGGATTCTAGGTGGACCAGGACCGGACGGTGCACAGTGAGATTAGGCAAGTCGAGGTGTGTTCCTACGGCAATGGATTTAAGTCCTAGTACCTTTCTTTATAGGTTGGACTTTGTTACAGACTATCTTTTGGTGGGCTTGTACTTTTGGCACAGGGTTTTACCCTTACTGTACTTTAATTTCTTATCATACTATGTTGGTTGGGATTTAGTGTATGCATGCCTTTCAATTTTTAGTAGCTTTTAATTTTTCATCTTTGTGGCTTGGAGAGTGTGTGTGTGTACAGGTTTATAGGCAATGACTCCCATGTTAGTAACATGCCTACTCGATACTAGTCAACAGCCCATGTCCTATTGGAGGCAGGCTTGGGGAGTTGTGGCTCAAGCCCCACTGGGATGAGTTGTGACAGATACCCAAGTTGCTGATGAACCAGCTAGTATGGCCTTCCTGAATATTCCATTCTCCATGATGAACATAAATTTTACCCTTAGGATATGTAAATTTTACTCTCCTACAGTAATAATCGATGTGGTCTTGGTACGATACCAACCAATCCATACAAAAAATCAAGTCAAATCATTACATGTCATGTATGTGAAGATCCCAATGGAAGAGATACTCACCAACCCCAAGGGTACACCCATTGAATAAATATATTTCCTTTGTTTGTACACCTAGTGTTGTGTGGATCATCATAACCCCACTCACAAAATCCACCGTCAGACTCAAAATGATCTCAAGTTGAGTATATATAAAATTAGTTAAGGCTCCTATATGAAATAATGTGTTGGAAAGTGTATAAGATACAATTATTATACCTCTAATAGTCGATTACCTAGCTTTTATATCCACAAGTGTAGGCTATAATATATATAAAATACTTACTCATATTTCTTATGCTTCAGTTTGAGTCTCAATTGCATCACTACTCTACTGATATGGGAACTCTTTCACTAAAGTACCACATCTGCCACCCCAACCAACATGGTCAGTGGAACTCTAATTGTCTAATTAGTACGAGGTAGAAGACCCTCTTCCAGTACTATGGTTCATAATAGCTCCTCCCTCACTACCCACCAGTCATGTATTCTTGAAAAAATAATGTAGATTCCCCATATTCCCACATGATTGATACTTTATCGGTGGTTAAGGAAAATAACTATGAAAGTGATCCAACCTATTGCACTAATTTTGAAACACTTGACTAATTCTGTGAGCAACTAATCATTCTCCCTGGCTATTATACTTTCCACAGTTTTGGTTATGGTTTTCAGAATTATACTTCCTACCCTTGGAAATCATACCAATAATTAATTCATTAGAACCCACCTTTTTTCATTGGCAGCCTCCTTTAGGTTCCCCTCAGAAATGGGATCCTGATTTACCACCTCAGCAAACTTCTTAAACTGGAAGATATTAACCTATGGCATAATCTCACATTTAAGTCCACCCTGAAAATGTTTCACCATAGTTGTGTCATCCCCTATTAATGTTGGGAGTAATAACTACAAGTTGATGAAGTTACCAGCATAGTCCATCACTAACATCATTCCCTAGATCAAATGCATAATCTCTGTCCCTCTCTCCCATCTTAGTATCTCTAGATAAAAATTTTCCAGGAAAATTTCATAGAATTACTTCTATACCATGCCCTCCAACTGCTCATCTCGAGCCTAAATATCCCACCAGTTCTTCACTTGTCCTCATAGCATATAAGTAGTCAACATGACTATTTTCTCTACTAGATTCTATAAATGGTCAAGAATTTTCTAGATAGACACAATCAATAACTCAGCTACCTCAGGTCCACCCTCTCGGGTGAACGTTAGAGGGTGTTGTAACTATAAATCCAATTTCAAATGAGAAATATTCTACATAGCCCACCCTCGGTCTCATTCCTTAAAATTAATAAAGTTATTAGATTTATTATGGAACTACTCTCCCACTCCATCACCTAAAACTATTAGGGCATATTTTCCCACTATAGGAGGTACATTTCCAATAATGTCCTTTTGACATCATGTTGTAAAACTTCATCATGGTGGAATGTCTCTACAATGCCAATCACATTTCTTATTACACATAAAACATCATTAGAAAATTTTACATTAAATATTGACATAAATTATTAACAATCATCTAGTATAAATGACATCATGGTAAAAATTGGGGAACTATCACTACCCTCAACCATCCCTAACCAGGGCCATGGAAAACATAGGGAAAAAACATTCATATTTATTAGTTTTACCATTTGAAACCAACTTGTTAAACATTTCCAATTACCACATTTAAAATTATTTAAATTATCAATTCTATGTTAGAAACAATTTCATTTTAAATAACTGAAATAAATAAAAACATTTTCATTTCCCAAAACCCAATCATAACTTTATTTTATGTGGGTGCTTAAAATGTTTATTGTCACATAAATTTATAAGTGTATAAAACGATGCATGTATAATCAACTCTTGGAACACAGTTAAATCTCAAGAAAAAAATAATGTCATGCAAAAATTGCATCACCAAAGGTGAAATAACATCCAATTGTTACTACAAACATCAAGACTAACAATCTCACCTTTGGTACTTGGGTTTTCCATGCACATGGTTTTCCACTCCCATGCACGTGATCATTACCAAGGCCTTACTCATCCTAGTGACTAATAAAAATTTCCCAAATAATAATAAAACTATAAAGATAATAAAACTTCTCATTTTATACTATGTTATAACATCTAGACCCATGTTCCACATACCGGTGTCACGATCCGGTTTGACACATGACCTTAGGTGGGCCACCCTATATGCCAGAGGTTGCTGACTAGTAGTGAGGATCTAATAAGTAATGTGGGTATACTATACCCTATTTATAAAAGTATAAAAATAGTAAAAATAAATAAGAAATATAACCAAGATAATACAATAATCAATAATAAACAAATAGTGACCAAACAATATATGAATGAATCCAAAATAAGGAAAATGGCCATAAACAAAAGTAGTAAATATTTAGGCCATACAAGTGTCATGTTTCTAATGAAAACCCAAAATAAAGGCACATTGGAATCTCCCACATAGATCCTCACATCATGTTCAGTTCCCTCATCCATGTTCCATCCCAAATCGAAACTCAACCATTTAACATGGGTCTATTTTACTTAACTTGTCCAAAAATGATAATGTCTAATTGGGTACCAATTAAGTGGTCCAATTAGTGTGTGAGTAAAACTCAATAAGACACCAAAAATGGTGGGTAAAAAAATATCCATTCTATAATAGTGTATGAAGTTGAATAAGGAATAATAAACAAAAATAAAAAATTAATATATTTCACACTTATTATTATTTAGCCAATACACATTATCTTCAGGTTCACTGTTACAACCAAGCCAATCATACATGCATCGTCCCATATTGGATTTTGAACCATACACAATGGGGATTTAAAAAATAAATATTTCATGGGATTTCATTATTCTATTTAATTATATTTTATTTCAGTACATTGGAGAATCATTCTAGATACCAATTCACAATCATTCATCATGGGGCCTTGAGCATCGGTCTAGAACCCCAAGTGTACTTGGAGCATCAATCCCTCACCCATAAGTAATTGTTCACATTCACATAAATATATATTTTAGGGGGCTAGAGAATAAGTCTAGAACCCCATGGGTACTTGGAGCATCAGTCTCTCACCCTAAACACATTGTTAACATTCACATATAAATATATATCAAGGTGTATCATCAATGAACTTCTTATCAGCCATTTACAAACACGATGAACCATCTCATTTATCAAACACAACCATGGTTCTTTAATTTTATCACAAGTAACAACATTAAAAATTCCCCCATTAATCCATTTATCATCAATAATTACATGACTCATCAACTCATCAATATTAATCCAATAAACCCTTTAAATCCCATTATCAACTAAGAAATAATGATTTATTTCAATTCCAATAACCCATAATTCCCCTTTTTAAAATTCATAAATCATAATTTCAAGTGTATTGGAACACCCAAAGTGTTTCCATCAAGCCCAGTCACAAATCTCTAATAGGTCCAACAGGATCTATGAAGGGTCTCACAATCACATGGGAATTAATTCATTATTTCAAATTTAAAATGAAAATTCCCAACATAGAAACACAACGATACAACTACAAGCATTATATCTTGATCAAGAATATGGTAATTAGTATTTATACCACCTATCATAGGATTGTTGATGAATTATATCCAGACCATAACCTACAATTCGATGTAGAATAGTCTAATTCACAATAGAGGAGGATATATAGGATTAAAGACTAGTATCAGGATCCAATGAAACAAGATCTATTAAAACCTACATCTAACCCATAAACAATGGGAGGGATTTATCCCTCACCAAATTTAAAGAAATATGAGATATAGCCTAACATAATAAAAAAAGAGATCACATACCAAACAGAATTCAATCCTTCCACTGGATCATCGATTCACAAAGGAAGATGTTCGAGGAGCCTTGGAAACCTCTCTGAAGCCTCCAAAAATAATGGAAATTGTGTTAGGTAGAATAGGTTTTATTAGAGTTATAAAATGGGGGTTTTGGAATTTTTAACTAAAATTTATAGGATTTAAAATCATGTGTGCATTATTTTTTGGGTGGTCCATATAGTTTGACAAACCAGGTGCCCAAACTGTGTGCCCCTATTATCTAGGGTGCACAGTTACTCCTAGGTGGGTGAATAGTTTAGAAAACCATATTACAATCATGTGAAATCCATCTCCCCAATGGTTTATGTTTTTGAGGGGGTTGCCACTATTTTAGTCAAACCGTACGCCCCCTTCAAGTGGCTCAAAATGGGGTGCATGGTTTTATGGGGAAAACAAATGATTTTACCCAACCATGTTCCAATCCTACATAGCCCCATGGGATTCCAAAATTCTTTAAATTCACCCAAAATGACCCTTAAGAAAGACTAAACCAGGGCATTATTAAAAAAAGGTTAAAACAATACCTGAAAATGAGTATATGAAATCTCCATAATGTCGAGATCTTAAAATCCTCATTGAACAATAATTGTTATACCCATGGGATTGTTTTATCTTGTGATAATCCTTTAAATTTTTTATTAGGATGTTTGAAGAATTTTTTTCCAAACCTATTTATTTTTATTTTTCATATATTTTAACAAGAGATGATTTTCCCATATTTTATATCAAATTGTGAGGAATTGAAGCTCATGCCTTAGTTCTATTTACCTAAGAATAATTGGTTTATTATATATATATTTCTTATGAAATACTTATTGGGATCCTACTAGAATCCTTTTATCACACCATTCTTACACATCTAGGTGTATGTGAATCTTTTTTATCTGATATAGGTTAGAGAGAAGTGTAGTAGGGTATCAGTTGGTTTGTTCATTAGTTTGTTTTTGGAGTCTTGAGGTGAAATCATGTCACATGGAGGTGGGACAAAGCTAGTTTTGAGTAAATTGTTTGTTCTTTATACCTTGTCACCTTTTCCCCCAAATGCTTGAATAATTTTGGTTGTAGTATTTGTTTGGAATATAAAAACTATTAAATATATATGTATCACCTTGTTATATGTTCTTTGGGTAAAATGGTTCACATAAGTTTTTCTTGATTCCCAAATGATTTTCAAAATCCCATGTTGACCAAGATCACCCTTTGGGCTGTGTTAGGACCGATTCAGGTTATGGATAGTTTTTTAATCTTGGTTACTTCATGAAAAATTGGTTTAAAATATAGTTTTTTTTGTTTTTTTTTTTGGAGTGAATTTTGGGAAGTATTGGTATTCAGGATATAGGAATTATGGAACTTAATAGGAAAGTTGATAGTGGGTTACTAAATAGCTATAATCATGGAGAGCCATAATTTATCATGGGTTTTTGGGAAATTTGACTTTTTGGATATATAGTGTTTTAATACTAGTATTTCATTTTCATTTTCTCATTAAAATTATGAATGAAATTTGATATATTAAATAGTAATTAATTCTTGGATCTCAGGTTTTTGTGTCTCTTTTTCTATTAATGTGTAGTACCATGCCCCCCATAAGACTTCTATAATTTTTATGGGAGGGTGATACTACTAAACCATGATAGGGAAACACTACAGTTGATCCAAATATATTTGAATAAGTGTTTTGCATGGTCCAAGTAGTGGATAAAGTTTTAGAATATGCCCATGTTCAAGCTAGAGAGGAATAAACTCAAAGGGATGAGGATAGGAATCAATACTATGAATTAATTAACCAAAACTACCATCCCTATAAAGGTAGAATAACCATAGGGGGGAGGAATTGATGGGAATTCTTGAGAGGAATTTTTATTTATTGTATACTCCTCATCTAGTCAAATTGACGTATTTTAGAATTGTTTTTTTATCAAGATTGAATTTCTGAGTAGAAAGTAATGTGACTTGGTTGTCTTGGAAAAACGAATTTGGTATTGGATTAGAAAAAAATCTAGTCCATTTTCACCATGAAATCCTACCTGAAATCCATGATAATGAGGAATTCTATAGAGTGTCTCAAATATAATAATGAGAATCAATCATTGATTGAGTACTATAATAACTTCTCTAATATCTATTTGTTTTTTATAAAAATGTATCTAATGAGAATACAAAGACCGAGATGTTTAATATGGGTCCTAAATATGATGTATGGTCTCATGTGTTCATGTTAAAGTTGGAAACTTATGCTGAGGTGGTGGATAAGGATTTGATGGATGTGATTGGCCTGGTTGGTATGTTGGGATTAATGAGAGCCCTTTTTTCCTCTAGTGATATCTTCAGTTGTTATTACTAGGGATAGATTAAACATAGTGTGGTTTTTGTTGGAAATTGTGGTGGTAATTCTTATAGGTATCTTACTAAACTATCATCATCAGTTAGTGACTTGATAAGTAATAGTGTGTCCAAGAAGAACATAAAAAGTTATTTTTTTTGCCTTTGAATGTTTTCAACTCATGTGGAAACCATGGTCACTTGTAGAATTTTTTCTGAGATATATTTTTCCTCAATATGGTACAACCCTATTATCACATCAAGGATAAATTTTTTAGTTTTATTCTACATATTCTATAGGTGTTTAGAAACATTATTTAGGAACCAAGTAGTTACACATATTAGAAGAGTCTCCTGTAGAAGTTGATGTGGGTCCTCCGACTGTGAGGGATGCCATTTTTTTCTTTTACCTTTGAAAAAAAAATCATTTGATATAGATTCCTATCAATCCATTTTGTATACATGTATGGTGGATCTTATAAAACATTCAACAGAAATCATTCCATTCATTATCTAATTGGGGACCCTCTAGGAAATAAAAATAAACAAGGTTTATGATGTCCCTCATGCTCTTTCTTTATGTGTGACATAGAGTGGGTTTTTTTCATCATTATCAACATGTAATTATTAAATTTGATTATTTATATTTATTGACTGATCACCAATAAGGTTTAGATTGTTTTCTTACCTTCATTGGGTGTTTTTTACAAATTTTTAAGGGAGATCCCATGTGTTTGAAGAAGAATGGGATTCAAGGTCTAGTAATATTGGGCCATATATTCCTGATATTATTAATTTGATGCCTTTATATATATCCAAGTTAGAATAAGAATCTATTATTTATAGCCTCCCTATGGTATTAATCAAGTTTTTTTATGTATATCTAAATGACTTCTTGGGTTTACCACCAAAGTAGGAGGTGGAGTTATCGATTGAATTTGTGTCTGAAACTCAACCGATATCAATGAATTATTACTATATGGATCTAGTTAAATTAAAATAGATAAAAAATTATTTGGATGATTTGAGATAAAAGGGACTTATATTCCCAAGTGTTAAATATTGGAAATCAAAATTATTTTTTCCAACAAGTCCAATGGAACTCTTCATATATGTATCGATTATCAGAAGATCAACCGAGTAACGATCAAGAACAAATATACCATGTCTCACATATATGATTTATTCAACTAGTGAAAAGTGGAAAACTGGTTTCCTAAGAGTTATATTTGGTATTTATATTAAAAACTTGGAATTAAGGAGTTAGATATTCCAAATAACACCTTTAGAATCATGTATGTCTATTTTGAGTGCCTTGTGATATTTATTGGAATAACTAGAACTCGTAATATAATTCTGAAATTGGTGAACAAAATTATTCACCATTATCTTGACTCTTTTGTTCTAGTGTTTGTGGATTACATTATAGTGTACATTAAGACCAAGGAATATCGTGTGTTTTAGTTGTATCTTGTTTTGGGTATTTTGAGGGATCATCATCTTTATGATAAATTATCAAAGTGTAAATTCTTGATTAGAGAAGTTATCTTCTTGGTACATGTGATATCAAAACATTATATATCATTTTATCCTAAAAAATTGATATATATCATTTCTTAAGAGGAACCATTGAATGTCTTCAATATTCATAATTTCTTGGGTTTGGTGGGATACTATTTATAGTTTGTTAAGGATTTCTCAAATCATGTTTCACCTTTGACCTCTCTCGCCTATAAGGGTGTGATTTTCTTATAGGATATGTAGTTATAAGAAAAAATTAATATAGAAAATCAAATTTTCACCTCAGTACTAATTATTAATTTACTATAACTCGGTCATGGATCTTTTCTTTATTATAATACACTAGGTTCACGTTTGGTATATATATTTATATAGGGAGATCATGTAGTGTCTTATGTATATTTTTAGCTTGAACCTCAGAAAATTAGTTATCTCACTAATTGTTTAGAACATTTACAGATTGTGTATTCCGTAAAAAATTAGTGTCACTATCATTTTGGGGAACTTTTACCATCTACACTAACCAAAAATATTTGGGTTATATCCTTTATCAAAAATATTTGAAACTAAAAAATAAATATTGGTTCAAATACATAAAATTCTTCAAATATAAAGTCTACTATACATCCGGAAAGGGTAACATAGTTACTAATAATATTTGTAGTAAGTTACCTTCTCATGATGTAAAAGAGAAAATGGTTGAGTGTATCTTTATGGGAATTTTTTCATAGATTCACTTGGGAGTATAGAAAGAGGACCCATGTAATGTTTTTGTGAGTGTTCATGTGACTTAATCTCTCCTTGATATAATTATTTAGTAGAAACAAAATTATGATGAGGTTTAGAGTATCATGGATTACTAAAATGGTGTGAAGACCATCAGTGAGTGATATCTTTATATAGCAAATCTTTTTTCTTTATGAATAGATATGTTATCCCTTCAAATATGAGAAAGGCTGTTTTGGGAGATTATTATCATTCATTGTGGGTTGTTCACCCTAGAACCAAAAATATTTTCTTTGATATGACATGTTGATTTTGGTTTCCTAGTATGAAATGTGACATAGTTTAAATTGTGACTCAATGTTATACATGCTAATAGAGTAAGGATGGGCATTATAAGCCTTTCAGTTTTCTTCAGCCTCTTCCCATACAAACATAGAAGTGGAATAAAATATAAAAGGAGTTCATTTTTTGGATTACCTTGAATTCCATGAGGTCATAATTCCATCTAGTTTCTTATTAATCCATTAACCAAATCTTCTCATTTTATACCAATCAATGACACCATTAAAGTGTAAGACCAAGAAAATTAGTATATTCAAGAGGTTTTAAGGATACATTAGATACCTATGGCTATTTTATTAGCTAAATATCCTCATTTTACCTCATAGTTTTAGAAGGGCCTCTAAAATTCAATGGGTACTCAAGTCATGTTATGAACGACATATCATCCCAAATGAATCAAATGATATAAATAGATAACTAGATTATGTAAAATATGATTTGTGTGTGTTTATTAGAATTTACAGTTTCTTAGGATAACCATTTGTGGCATTTTGAATTTTCTTATAACAAAATTTTTCTATCAGACATAAAAATGGCACATTTTAATTATTTTTATGGCCATCATTGTAACTATCATTTCTATTGGTCCAAGGTTATAGAATCTTCCTTGGTTGGATTGATATTTCATCTGAAGAAAATGGTGAATATCTTGTTGGTTTGTCATCAGTTAGTGGTAGATCAAATCTGGTACAAATATTATATAGATTAATCTTTCATCACTACTGGAAACATGATCTTTCCCAACACTTCTATACCAACGGTTTGTAAAAACCGTTGGTATAGCTACCATTTCCCAACAGTTCACCAAAACCGTTGGGAAAGGGTGTGTTTTGAGCCCCTTTCCCAACGGTTTTGGTGAACCGTTGGGAAAAAACATCAAAAAAATCCAACATTCGGCCAACTAAAATACACCCAACCAGAACCTATCCCAACGGTTTTGAAAACCGTTGGGATAGGTTCTTTAATTTTTTTCCAGATCCACTAACCGAGAACATTATATAAATCAAAATTTTAAATAATTATGATAATACATATATATATATTTATGAAATTATGTTTACAAAAGTGATGTTAGCTTAGTGGTTAAGTCGTTCGATTATAAACGAGGGGTCCTGGGATCAAATCCCAGCGGATGTTTTATTTTTGGAATTTATATACCAACGGTTCCATTACCATTGGTATAGATTCCATATTACCTATACCAACGGTTTCCAAAACCGTTGGTATAGACCTATCCCAACGGCTTACTTGGTTACGGTTCTCCAAACCATTGGTATAGGCTATACCAACAGTTTGGAGGCCTATACCAACGGTTCCAAACCGTTGGTATAGGTTAGTTTTCCAGTAGTGCATCCACTAGAGTTTTTAGTTGTTGAATAGGTGTTCTCGAAACTCTCTCCCCTATTGGGTCACAAATGGTTCAAAAAGAAAGGGAATATCACTCCTTGGTTTGTGGGACCATATGAGGTCATTGAACATATGAAAATGATGGAATATTTCTTGGATTTAGCACCAAATTTATCTTCAATCCACAATGGTTTATATGTTTCTCAAATCAAGATGTATTTTCCTAACCTGTATGATATTCTAAACTAGGAAGACCTCAACATAGACTCTGATATGTCTATGACTAAAAACAAATTTGTGTTATTAATTCTCTAGTGAAGGTTCTACATGGGTAGTATGTAACTTTGTTTGAGTGTTTTGGTAACATGGTTCTTATTATCATGAGAATTGGGAGTATTATTCGTTGATGAGAGAGTAGTGGCATCATATTTTTGGGGGACAACCATCCTCAACATTCTTTCTAGAGGAAGGAAGAAATATGGTTGGGATATTTTTCACATACTAGTATTTATTTCATGAAATTACATTACTTTGTTTTGACCATATTTCATTTGGGTCTTCTCTCAGGTTGATTTGGGTGAATTTTGTTATTTTTTAGATTTTTCTATTCTTTTTTTTAGTTGGTGCACAGTTAGGTAAAATCATGAATGTTTTATTAGGAAAATATAATCCTTATTTTTAGGTTATAGAGGTGGGAACATGGTTAGGTACATGGTTTGTTAAAACCATGTGGCATTATCCTCAAAACATACAACTTTAAAAAGATTCATTTTTCAAGGTTGGGGTAAATTTTTTCAAATCATGTACCCAAACTATGTGACTTATCCAATATCCCATAAAGGAGAACATGGTTGGCACATGGGTTGTTTAACTGTGTCTCTAAACCATGTGACTCATTTTAATTTATCTGAATTTTTTTTCATGTACAGAAACACATCATTTTTTCTTCATTCATCTTCCAGTGGAATAGGATCTCAACCAAGGGGGTTTGTCTTAATGATTTTAAATATTTCATTCACCCATTGATCATTTTGGATGGAAATTGGATGTTGGATCTAATTTTTCAAATGTATGTGTATTTTTTTGTTCGTAATTGATCTTAGGTATCTTCTATTCTCTCATTGAATGGAATCTTGGTTCATGGATTTTGATGATAAATATAAGGTTTGTTAGATAATATAATTGGTTTTGTTATAAATACATTATGAAATTTGGTATTATTGTCTGGATCATTCTTGTCTGTTATATATTTTTCAATTTTAATTACTGTAAGTTATTTCTCTCCCTCCCTCTAATTGGTCTAGAAATGTAGAATTATAGATTTATAATTTTTAATCCCTGTTTTGGGGTCCCTAATCTATTCTTAAGATCATCATCTCATCTTGTCTTATTAATTACCCATGGGAATTTATTTTCTAACTGTTTCATGGTAGGTGCTTTTATAATTCTTATTTATTATATAAACCATTATTTCTATCTCTTTAAATTTGGTTTCTAAAATGGTTTCTAATAATGATTTATGGATTTATGTTGGAAATGGTTTGATAATGGTTTTGAAATGGCCTGAGCAATGATTTGATAAAATTATGTGTTTGGGTTATGGATTTGAAAATGGATTTTCCACTAGGTGTTATTATTAGGAATGGTTTAAAATAATGTTTTATTTGGTTCTAAAGATGAAATTACCATTTAATGATTCTAACATAGTAAACATGATTTTTTGATGATGTGGAAAATTGTTATCATTGGGGATGAACTCTCTCCCTCTAGACCTGTTCTACTAGGGTAATATGTGCACCAGGTTGCATAAGGAGACACTATATAGAGTGAAATATTAACTCCTAAATTTATTCTGCTTAGGTAATTTGGACACTAGGTTTTCTACTAATCACGATAATGTTATGAGGATCCTCATTAACATAGAATTATTATAACAATGGTCTTTTTCAATATAGTGATTATATATGAAATATTTGATTGGAATGTTAGAAAAAATGATTTGGAAACCTATTTATTGGTATGTTTTAAATATGGTGAAAAGGGTGATTTTTCCATGTATTATATAAATAATTGTGGAATTTTGTCTCATGAATTATCTATTTTTACCTAATAATAGTTGGTTTATTTTATAAATTATTCTTATGAAACACTTGGTGAGATCATATTGGGATATTTTTCAAACAAAATGTATACACCTTTGGGAGTATGAATATTTTTTTTATTTGATATAGGTAAGAAAACGTAATTTAAGGGTGAAAGATAGTATATTCATTAGTGGGGAATGGGATTTTTGAGGTGACATCCTATCACATGGAGTTAAGGCTTATCTATTTTTGGTACATTGGTTATTCTTTATACCTTGAACTTGTTTTTTCCAACACTTGTATATTTTCTACTTCTATCCCTATTTTTCATACTTATATTATTTTATATCACTAAATAACCTTGTTATAGGTTCTTAGTGCAAAAAACAATCCAAATGGTTATTCTTGATACCCAGGTGCTTGTCTCCAGCTCACTGGGAATGGGGATGCCCTTCGGCCTATGTGGGGATCGGTTAACATTACATATAGTTGGGTAATACAAGTTGGTTCGTGAAGAAAATTTAATTTAAGTATTAAAATAATTTATTTAAAATTGATAATCTATATTTATAAATATCTTCCTAAAATTTTGGAATCTAGGTTATATTTATTTTAAAAAAACATTTTTGGTCTATTTTGTCTAATTATGTATTAATAATAATCCATTCAATTTTCCATTAAATTTAAACTCCCTAAAATATTATTTATTTAATAATAAAATAATAAATATAATTTTAATCAATAATATACATAATTTTTGTGTAGATTCATTTTTATTCTTAAAAGTCATTTTTCTAAAATCTGTTTTTATTGAATTAAGAATACTTTTACTGAAATAAATATTTCCAACCATAAGAAAGTTAATCATGTAAAAGTATTTTAAAATTTGTAATAATAATGTCCAAATTAGGTCATAAGGATAATTTTATTTTTATTCATACAAAATTTATACCTAGGTAAACATTAGTTACCATGATGAAGGTTAAAATAAGGAAAAATGTCTTGTACTAAGTGATAAGGCTACAAATAATTGAAAACCCTTAACAATAATTGATTGTATGAGTAGATTATCTACTTCCCTATGTTATATTATAAATTTAGATAATCTAGTTCCACTTTCTTATAATAATGATAATTATTATATTTAACTGTTATAAATATTTACAAAAGTTCCAACCCTTTCACTTATAAAAGGGCCCCTCTACTCTCCATCTGAAACCTCATAATTCCTTCAAAATTACGTTGAATAGAAACTCATATTATCTTCCTTATAATATTATCTCAATTTTGGGAACCTATGGTCTTAAGAATAATTCCTAAACCACTCATTTTAAAGAGTTCCTTTAATATGAGATTCAATATCTCAATGTAAATGATTCATTCTTCTTGATTTTCCTTATATATCTTCTTCATCACCCTTTTTTTAATTCTGACTTATCAGTTGTATATCATTTATTTAAACTCATAAATATTTTTAAAATTTGAATGATTAATGAATGTATTATACTTTTAATATTATTTAAAATTTATGTATTTAATATATTTTAATGATTCTAGAATGCTTATATACATATTTTTGTTCTCTGATAAAAAAATTAAATTTATGGAATATTTTTTTAAAGATGAGATGGTTAACATTTACATGAAAATCACTAAAATATGTTCATTGAAATATATTTTTCCTCAAGAAATATATCAAAAACACACAATAAAACTTCATTAAAAATATATAGATGACATAACCCTGATCAAATTGTATATACAAGAACCACTAAATCGAAAAGTTCATGGAAATATGAATAATTGGTAGAAAAGTATTGATTTTAGAAAATAATTATTACTAAATGGGCAGGAATCAATTATAAGAGAATGGTATATATTAATAAAAATAACAACATGAATATTATATAGATATATATGAGATCTAAACTTATTTAATTAGAGGATAGGGAATGAAAAACTAAGTAGAAGTCCAATGTGAGGGGTTATCTATTCTCAATTTCCCTTCATTGAGATATGTTCAATTTCCACAACTTCATTATTTTTGTGTGGTGTATATAATATAAATGAATTTCACTTATGAAAATTTTAGGGATTTATAAACACATAAAAGGTTCTCTCATTTATGGGATTTTAATTTAAAGGTTTCCAAAGTCATAAGGGGTTTTATTTTAAATTATTACTTAAAAAATTTAATGTTTTTTCCCAAATCATTTTCTCCTATATCCATATTATTTATATTATTTCAAAAAATTTATTCAATATAATTAAATGATTAGTTGTGGTCATTTTCAACTATATTTTAAATTGTTTTCAAAATTTTTAAATTGAATCATTTTAATATTTTTTGTATGTGTCATTTGTGACATTCATTATAAATGTTAGAAAAAAAGTGTATATCTTAAAATTCATTGTTTTACTATATTTTCTCACCACTATAAATTTTTATAATTATTAATCTTCCTCTACATGTTTTCAAAGTGCTTCAAGATTTTTTTTCCAATTCTCTGTGAACATTTCATTTTTTTAAAAATTACCAAATGAAAAGGATATTTATTCATGTTTTTTAAATTAAATTTATAATTATTTTATATAAGTGGTTTTCATCTATGTCAATATCAATTAATGCTTCTTATGGTTCACAATGGATATTATATAATGAAACCATTCACCTTAATTCCATTTATTTCAAATTATTATGTATTATAGATGTTTTCATGAAACTCATTTTGTTCCCATTGTTTCATTAATATATGATAGAAATATTGATGTTTTTGTGTTGTTATAGAAAATATATGTATCATTTTAATTATGTGATGGGTGGGCCCAAACTTTTATCACCCTACCATTAATTGGGTAAATATTTATATCATGATACAATATATAAGGGACTAGATGTGAACCTAATCTGTTAAGGGACTTTGTCCACCATGGTTTAAAGGGAATGGGGATTGAACCCAGTCTACTATGGGGATCTGTGCACTATGTGATGATGGTATTAGAAGTAATCCATGAAAAGGGAAATTGTTTTATAATTTTATGTATTTTCCACACTTTTATACCCATTTTATTATCTCATGTATCAATATTATTGAATTATGAATCATGTTTATGCACTCATATGACGCATATCTTATGTTATACCAAAGTCTTATTCAATGGCCCATGTTTTATGATCTATGAATTGTTGGGTATTATTTTTTATGTTATTTTAACAAACCTTAATTATTTTATCATACCCTTAATCTCATATTTTTATCAATTATGATCTTTGATTGATATCTCCCATGATTCCCCTTAATAAGGTTATGTGCTCAACCCTTCTTATATTTCCATTTCTATAGGTTATTAAGAAGGATGTTAAGTACGATATGTCTAGAAGGGTACACTGTTTTCATATTATTTTTTGGAAATATAGAATAATAGTTTCTAGATGAATTTATCATGTATTTAATCTTAAAATATACTAAAACATTAGGTTTTTTAGTGTGAATTATTGCGATATATTTTGGTTATTCATTTAAAATGATGAAATGTGCATGTATGTTATAATTAAGGCACCTCAGTTGGTATTAGAATAGGGTTTATTTATTTTTGGGAATATGTTATGAAGAATAAGATGATAGATATTATAATGATAAAGTAAAATTTATATAGGATGAACCCAAAATGACATGGGTTGAAAGAAGGTGTTGAAATTTCGTATATTTTATGAATGATTTTTTTTATTTTATGATTTCTCACTCTAGTTATTAATGCTTGAATGCTCAAATTAACTATTCTCATTTTATTCAAAGGTTATATCTTGGAATAATTTTGTTATAAATTAATGTTATGGACAATGAAATGACCTACCTCATGAAAAAATGGAATAGGAGATATAATGAAAAATATTGTTGTTATTCTCATTAAAATATCTCAAGCAATGAAAAATAACATGAATCATACTAAACTTTCTAACTAGAAAGGGAACAAATCACTTTTTAGTCTTTCATTTGGAAAAATACACCCTCCTTTAGTGGGTATTATAAATGAATAATTATCAACAAATATATTAATACAATAAAAAATATATTTTCAATTATCTGGTTATTAGAGCATGAAAAGGTTATTTTAGTAGTTTATCATTTAGAATGTGAAGCTGGTCAATAGTTAAAACATATAAATAATTTTAGTTAAGAGAAATAAATTGAATTCATGAAATGGGGGGATTTTGATAATTTGTTTTTCAATAATTATTTCCCCTAAACTCTTATCACTAAAATGGAGAGAGAATTATTAGAGTAAAAATAGAAGGATGGTGAATCTATTGGTACCCATGAAGAAAAATTTATAATAAATGAATAGTATTCTATTATCTTTATCATTGAACTTGAATTTAAAATTCATTAGCTTGCTAATGGATTAAATCCAAGTCTATGGAAGGGATTTTCTATTATAGACTTTGGTAGCTATGAGTAAATCATTCGACATGCTCTTAAGTTATAAATAGAGAGTAGGAAATCCCAATTTTCTTATAGTTTTGGGGACATAAAGAGAAATATGGATTTTAAGGAAACTCTAGTAATAATGCCCATATAGGAAATAAAATATTTATTCCTACATCCAAAAAATTCAAAAAAAATCATAGGGTAAATTTCCATAAGGGGAAAGGTAAATGCATTAATTGTGGAAAATAAGGCCACCAAATAGATATAAATAGGACAACCAATAAAATTAATGTAGAGAAATATCAACCAATGGAACCACCCACATTCTAATCTTTCAATTACAAGTACTATGGTAATTATTCCAAGTAGTTCATAAATTAAAAGGTTTATGATGACAATCGAAATCAAAAACCTCCTATGTCAAGGGACAAAGAGAAAGATTATGAAATCACAACCACTGAAGTGGTTCATGAGAACAAAGTCATGAAATGTAAACTTATTATCCACAAAATAACTACTAATTTATTATTTTATTTTGGTTCTATCCAAACTTTTATATCCAATGAATTTTTAAAGGGTTTTACATCACCACATCAACAATTTGATGTTGAATTTTCAATGAAAAACCCTAATGTAATGATGAATTCATATCAATTATGTACCTCCTATCAGATATAAGTTTATAAAAAATGTTAACTATAAATATTATTACTCTTTATATTTTGTAATCTGATGTGATATTTGGAATGGATTTTATATCACTGTATAGATCCCATATCAATATCTAAGTTATTGAATTCAAATGTCATGTATTGAAACAACCTAAGTTCATTATTAGTGAAATGATGACTATGAACTCTCAATGGAAACTATTTCCATTATATAGGTATTAATACCTAATAATGAGGTGTATATATCTCAAATGGTTGGGAGAAACTCAACATTGATGATATTTATACTATTCCAGTCTATATCATTATCTTTCCAAATGGTTTTTTTAGTCTTCACAAAAATTTTGAAAATTAGTTTTTAGTAAAACTCATACACAGAGATATACTTATTTAAAATAAACCATTTATAATTGATCCAATTGAGTTGAAGTAATTGAATAAGAAACTCCAAGAGTATCTAGAGAAGGGTTTTATACACCCTAGTGCATCACCCTGGACTACACCAATTCTTTTTTGTCAGAATAAATATCTATCAATGTTTCTTTTAACTAATTATCATGAACTAAATATGATCAAAATTTTAAAAAAAAATCTCTATCCCATATTAATGACTTTTCATATCAACAATGTGGGGCTCAATACTTCTAAAATATTGACCTTCAATCTAAATATCCTTAATTAAGGGTCAAAATGAAGGATATACCAAAGTAAACCTTCTGTATTAGGTTCATAAATTATGTATCAATTAATTCAATTCAAACATTCAAATTCCCATTCTATATTTATGGATTTTTTAATAGAGTCGTCATAGATTACCATAATTAATTTTAGAATAATTAATATATGAAACTGTTTTATTTTCCAAGTGAAAGTAAGAGCACAATGATCATTTGAGGATTTCATTGAATTCCTTGGGGAAGGAAGGAATTTATTATAAATTTATAAATTATGAATTTTGGTTGTTGAAAGTGTTGTATTTGGTTCATGTAATAACAGATGTGGGTATATCTATGGATCCTTCAAATGAGGAGATTATTAAATAATGGCCTCGATACACCATTTTCACCAAGATATATAGTTTTTTTGGAATAAATAGACTATTAAATACTTGTGATAAATTTTTTATATTTATTAAATTCATTAACAGTGTTAACTCTAAATGGAGGCATGTTCTTTTAGATAGGTGAATGTGAAGAAATTTTCAAGGGATTAAGAGAATGTTGGTCATTGCATCTGTACTCACATTACCTTATAATGGATATGGGTTTTTGATATATATTTATGCATGCAACAAGGTATTGAGATGTGTTCGTGTGTCAAACAACGTATTGGTAGCATGTCCCTCTCACTAATTGAAGGTTTATGGGAAAAATAACCCGACTAAGGATTTGAACCTTGGTTCCCTAATTTTTTCCTTAAAAGTATGGGATGATTTTCTCTATGGTGAAAAGTTTGATTTATATACTTATTATAAAATCATAAATTACATATTCACATAGAAATAGTTGAATATGTTTTTACATTAGATTTTTGGAGTTGTTCATGGATTATTATTGTTTAATACATAACCACCATTGGTAGGATTCCAAGGTGGTCAATTCTCTAAGAAAAAAAAGATATTGTGACATTATCTTTGATAAGGATTGATAAAGAAGCAATACTCATGGATTTATAGAGTATGGACCATAAAATCATATGAAATAGTGGATAAATCCAATTTTAATCTAGTTTTTTCTCTATCATATGTCTATGAATGGATCAGAAAAGAATATAAGGAAGATATAGAACTGAAATAGAAGCCAATAAATATTGAAGAGTTCAACCTTGACCATGATGGAATGATTAGGTTTAGAGCTCAAATATATTTTCCATAAATACTGGAACTAAAGAAGGATATATTGGATGAATCACATAGGTTACTATTATCTATCCATATGGTAAGAACAATGATGTATATAGATATTAAGAATCAATTCTAGTGGGACAACATTAAAAGGGGTATTTATGGAGTATATATCTCAATGATTTGTACGTGATCAAGTTAAGGATGAACCTATGAAGGATTAGGGGATGATATAACTATTACGCATACCTATATGGTAATGGGAAAGCATCACCATGGGTTTAGTCACAGGACTCCCTATAATATATAAAGGCCATAATGCTAATTGGGTAGTAGTCGATTGCCTTACAAAGTATTCACATTTCATTGTTATTATAGAACATTTCTCATTTGACCAAAATTCCATTATATACATTAATTAATTTGTAGGACTATATGGAGTACCACTTTTAATTAAAATTGATTAGAAATGGAGGTTTTCCTCAAAGTTTTGGAGAAGACTTCAGGTATAATTGAATACATAGTTGATCTTTAGTACTACATATCATCCATAGAAATATGGTTAGTCTAAGAGGATTATTTAAACCCTAAAATATATATTGAAATATAATTAAATTTATTTAAAATAGGTTTGAGAATAATAATTTTGTAAAATCCTCAATTTTAAATGATAATAAAACCCACTTTTGTAAATAAATTACAATCATTTTTTGATGAAAATTTAATTTTTCAATACATGTGTTTATTATGGATTTATAAAAGGGTAAAATATCTATTAAGACTTTCTAATATTCTATGGACTATTTTTAGAGTTAGGAACTGAGTTTTCATGGGATTTTATGGCTCGTAGAGCCTCTATGTTGATAGAATAAAAATATTAAAAATATTTTATTTATACGCTCATTATTTTTCCAAAAAAAATGAAATATCTCCCAAACGGTGTCCTGCATTATAAATATGAGGTCATTGGTAGATCTGGGTTGCATGGTTTATCATAGGTGAGTCATAACATTTATATACATCGAGTGTTTGGTCAAATCACACATGAGGATAATTTATTTAATATTTTTATTATATGTATTTTTTGAAAATAGTGGAAAATCTCCAAAATGGTGTCAAATAATAGAAATTATGGACACAAATTAGGCCAGGAATACTGGTTTTACTCTAGGTGCGACATAAGTATTGTGCGTGTAGAGCGTTTGGATTGATCACATATGAGTGTAATTTATTTGGTATATAAATATTTTGTTGGGCACTTAGGAATAATATTAATAATTTTATTATTATTAATATTATTATCTATGTCAAAGAAAAAAATTTAAAATATACTTCCATAATTAATGATTATGTTATGGAGGAAATTAGGAGCGCACAAGGTAATAATAGTGATATTATTAATTATGCTAAATAAATGTTCTTATGTGATTCCAAAATAGTTATTAATCTATTGTCAGTTTTTAATGAGGGTTACTGTTGAAATATTTATAGTTCAAATGATGACATATAGTTAATAATAATTATAAACTATTATTATTATTGTTATTGTTATTATTATTGTTATTATTATTATTATGAAAAACTAATATTGGTGGGTGTGTGTTGTATATATATACGGGATAAATATATAAGTATAAGTATATGTATGAGTGTATATATGTATATACGGTGTGTGTGTGTAACCTATTTATATATATGGTTTAAATATATATATATGCATGAGTATATATATGTATATATATATATATATTCATGTGTATATATTTATATGTGGGTACGTATATATATAGGTGTATATATGTATATTAATATTGATGACTTTAAATATATATTTATTGGTTGGTGAAATTGATTTAAGAGGAAGTAAAGAATATAAATGATATTTGATGTGGGTCCATGGGGGCGCCACACAGGTGAGATGGAGGGGATTCCATGTGTGGAGGAGAGAAGAGGAATAATGAATTAAAATAATAATAATTAATGAAATTTAATAGACAAAATTTATAAAGAATTGAAATATAATTTTTTCAATTTAATTTCATTAATATTTTTAAAATTTCTTGTTCTTTTTCCCTCCTCCACACGTGGACTCTCCTCCATCTCACCTATGTGGCGCCCCCATGGACCACATCAAATATCATTTATTTTCTTTACTTCCTCTTAAATTAATTTCACCATCCAATAAATATATATTTAAATTCATCACTATAAATATATATATATATATATGCACACCTATATATATACATACTCACATATAAATATATACACCTGCTCATATATATATATATATATATATTCATTCATTTTATACAAATATATATACATGTTATATATATATATATATATATATATATATCCTTATAGTATATACATATATACAATAATACATGAATATATATACATATATATTTATCCCATGTATATATACACAGTATATATACCCACACACCAATATTATTTTTCCAATAATAATAATAATAATAATAATAATATATTATTATTATTATTATGATTAAATATCCACCATAATTTGGACCATATATATTTCAACAGGAGCCCTCATTAAAAATAGACAATATATTAATAAATATTTTTTAATCACACAAAACAGTTTTTAGCATAATTAATAATATCGCCATTATTACCTTGTCCATTCATTATTTTAACCGTAATACAATCATTAATTTTGGAATTATATTTTCATTTTTTTTTATTTGAGACAAATAATAATAATGATGATAATAAAATTATTAATAT
Organism: Viscum album; assembly: GCA_963277665.1. Taxonomy (NCBI): domain Eukaryota; kingdom Viridiplantae; phylum Streptophyta; class Magnoliopsida; order Santalales; family Viscaceae; genus Viscum; species Viscum album. The sequence goes on from OY728156.1 coordinate 1,333,062,764, forward strand.
ATTTTCTATCTACAAAACAAAATATTTATATACCAAATAAAGTACACTCATGTGCGATCTTTCCAAATGCCTGACGTACACAAGACTTATGTCGTGCATAGAGTAAAACCAACATTCTGAACCTAATGGTAGTCCTAGATTTATCATATGAGACACCGTTTGGGGGATATTACATTATTTTTAAAATATATATATAATAAAAATATTAAATAAATTATCCTCATGTGCAATTTTATAAAACACATGATGCGTACAAATGACATGTATTACCTAGGGTATACCCTGCATCCTGGTTCTAATGATGATCTCATATTTCTCATATTAGACACTGTTTGGGAGATATTTTTTTCTAGAAAAACCATGTACACATAAATAAAATATAGTTTTTATTTTTTATTCTATCAATGTTAAGGATTTACAAGCCTCAGAATCCCACGCTAACTCAGGGTCTAACTCTAGAAATAATCTATAGAATATTCAAAATTGTTAACAGTGATTTTACCCTTTTGTAAATCCATAATAAACATATGGATTGAAAAATTAAATTTTCATTCCAAAAATACGTGTAATTTATTAACAAATGTGGGTTTTATTATGATTTAAAATTGATGATGTTATAGTTATACCAACCATAATTCTTGTCATCCCAAAGAAGTGCTTCAAATCATGGATTCACCACTCCCCACTATAATATTTTCCATATTAAAGTTGAAATAATTTTTAATTAACACTTTTTAAATTCCACCATAGGTGGTTACAATACATATATTTTAATTCCATTCGAGCTCATTAAAAATATAACAAAATGAACCTACCACCTATTCATGGATTAGTTCTATATTACCAACATCTTCAAGTCATTCACAACCACGTATATACACTCAAGAATAGAATATGACATGATCAAATAAAATAATGTTTGAAATATTTACCTAGAACTCATATCACAATTCCAGCATGCATTTAATTATTTGGTATCTATCTAATGAAATCAAAAGGTATATATGGAATTTGAACCTTCATTCTTAGAATGATGCATAAATGCACATAAAAACCCCAAAATAATATATCATCGTCATGTTTATCACTTGAGGTGAATTTAATCAATGGTAATAGGAAAACATAATTTCTATAATTATGAAAACTTAGAGGTCCACTATTTAGAGTTGATCAGACACTGACATAGTTCGTCTAAATGTGTCTCAACCATCCAATCTCATGTCTATCTTGTCCCAAATCATGTCTCTTCCAATATTGTGTTGAAACAGGTACATCTAGTCCTTAAGGGTGCGACATGTGTGTGGTACTTGTGTGATATATTGTTTTTATATTTTTCCCCTGTTTATGTTCATGGAATACACCTTTATATTTTATTTACTAATTTTAAGGGTTGCTGGTGGTTTCCTACCAAGTCCTGTACTCACACACTACATGGTCATTTTACTATGACTATAGACTTCATGATCAGAGGCCCAATGAAGGTAAGGGTCCCCTTGGTAGATGGTTGAGCAGTTAGAGTTGGAGGATGTGGATAATACTGGATGGAGTTCAAGTTGGATGTTATCTACTGATTTTATTTATCATATTTACCCCATACCATGGATCCTTTTTTAGATTTTTTGTATATTGTAATACATGTATTCCATATTTACTTTTCTTAGGTGTTTCTTTGTTTTTTATTTATATATTTATGTTATTATTTTTTAGTCCTATGACGTCATATAAAGGGTATAGTCTACTCACTTATAGATTTAGACCCTCACTTCTAATTGAAAGCCTCTTGCATAAGAGTAGGTTCGCATGTGGTCATGTGGCACTCTGGCTCGAACCTGGTGGTCGAGTCGGGATGTTTTAACCTTCTCTTGATAGATTTCTCAAATAAAAACAGTTTTCATTATAGTATTCAGATGGCACCATAAGATTCTCTATATTGTAAGAGTTGTATTAATCCAACAATTTGGTATGATATTAGAAATATTAAGGCACCGAGACTATATCATTCCCAAGGTATGTAATAGAATATTAAAACCATTCCTTGAGACATTAAAACTTTACAATGTCGATAAAAATTTAATGCCAATAATATTTTATGAGTTTTAGAGTTCAAATTTAGTGAAATTTAATTCCATTAAATATCTCATTGGAATATTATTATGATATTTATAAATAATGGAATTTTTTTCTCTAGGGACATTAGGAATTTTAAAATCCATTATCATATGGGAGTGATAGCTTCTCATCTTTCACTTCCACTAAACCTCTCCTAAATACATGATGTGTTCCATTTTTTCTTTTGAATAAGTATGTATGTAACCATTAACATATAATAAAATCAATTATTACACATCTAGATCAAGAAAATTATTATGAGGATCAACCATTAGAAATCTGGGATTCAAGGGGAAAAAGTATTATAAAGAGGACCACTCGCCTGGATAAGGTTTTCTAGAGGAATCATATCTTCAAGGAAGCAATTTTGGAACCAAATGAAGTAATTAGGTATAGGTATCCTGATTTTTCATCAAAATAATTTAATTTCTATTTTGGGAATCTTTTAAGGGGTGTAGGATGTAATACTATATGGTTTTAGTATGAATTTTCCTTTAGAATAAATACAATATGTTCAATAGCATATGATGCGTGCAACACCCAACCATAGTGAATAATGATTTATTTAATACAAAATAAAAAACATGAAAATTTATTTATACAAATCATAATATAAAAAATAAATTATTCTTTTTGAATTAAAAGATTGTAGTTTACTTAGGAAATGCAATTGATTTTAAAATAACTTTTATTGTGAATTGTAATTTTTTGTTAAATTTCATAAATTTTTGAAATTATATCTACTAATTGTATTGATAAAATAAAATTAATGATGACTAAAATTTATTATTAACATTAAATATATAATTATGTAATTATAAATACCCGTACATTCATTATTAATGGCTAAACAAAAATGTTTTGATTCAAAAAAATTATTATTACTATATATTATTTATATTTTATTTTCAAAATTTTATTTTTCTAAAATAAAATTCATTTTTGGATTCATCAATAAAAAATATGATTTGGGTAAATTATTTGTATTTTTCTAAACAATGTTGATTTTTAAGTGAATAGTAAAAATATAAATTTTATAAAAACTTAACTTTTATTTCATAATCATGATATAATAATTAGATAAAAATATATGAAATAATATATTTAATGAAAATAAATACTCTAAATTATTTTGGTGTAGATTCATTTTTATTCTTAAAAAAATGACATTTTTCAAAAAAATGTTTATATTGCCTTAATCATGCAATTAGAAAATTTTCATTTTTTAACCTTTTAGAAATTAAATCTTGTAAAAGTGTTTCAAAATTTTTAATCATCATATTAAAATTATTTAATAAGGTCAATTTTATTTTTAAAATAAAAAAATGTTACCTTGGTAACAGTTTGTTACCATAGTGGTAGTAAAAATATAGAAAAATGGTTTGAACTAATTGATAAGGAAAAAAATATACCAAAATAATTATCTATAATTGAAATTAAGAGTGGATTAAAAACTCCCATGTATTATCATTTAAATTTCCCTAATTTGGTGCAACATTCCTTTGAGAATAACATTTTTTATTTAAAAGTATAAATTATTTAAAAAAGTTCCACCACTTTCACTTATGAAAGAAAACCTCCCCTGCCCACCTCAAATCACACAATCCCATTGGAGTTATATTTTATTCCTATCCATATTATCTTCCTAATAATAATCCTTTATTTTTTGTAACATAAACTACAATGAATAAGTCCCAAACCTCTAATTTTCAAGAGGTCCTTGAAGAGGAGGTTTGAACTCTCAACGTAAGTGATATATTCTTATTGATTTTTATTCTATTTATTATTCATAAAAAACTTCTTAAATATGATTTATCACTTTCAAAAATTAATTTTAAAATCATTATGATTATTTAAAATTGATATTATCATTACAAAATTTCATTTTATCATGCATTCAATCGTCATAAAATGCTCTTATCTAGGTCAAATTTTTCACCCACAAGAATGATGTTATAATTTGTATGACATTAATGATTAAAGAATGTTAAATATGGATAATATTATGAAAATTTGTTGAATTTTAGATTCTTTAATTATTATAAAATGTAAATATACATAATTTTATTCACAAATAAATCAATTCATTTTATGGAATTAAAAGTTCTAAAAGACATGTTTATTAAGTTTTCCATGAAAAACATCAATATATGTTCTATGAAATGACCATGGGACTCTGGAAATATATCAAAAACATAATATATATCTTTATAACAATTCTATATATGATTAAACCATGAAAAACATGAAGTTCCAAGAACTACTGAATCAGAACATGGGTGAAAATCTGAACGTTAACACAAAATATCGATTTCAACAAAGAATTATTAAAAAATTAGTAATAATAAATTTAAATTGAATTGTATATATTAATAAAAATATAAATATGACTCTAATAAAGATATATAATACATATATATTTATTATACATGATGTTAGATCATGTCGGACCAAGCGAATGTCTGAGGTAAGGGTTTTATCTTATCAATTTTCTTTATTTGAGATATTATATATTCACCACCATGTTTCTTTTATGTCGTATATATATGAATTAGGAATTTCATTAATAAAACATTTAATTTAAATCATGGTGATAAAAAATCCATCAACAGTTATCTCTTTCGTGATATTTTTATTCAAAATTTACCAAAGAAGCAAGGGGATTTATTTTAAATCCTTGATTTAAAAGTTTTGAACATTTTACCAAACTTTTCTTCCTCCATATCCATATTCTTTATATTTTTTTCAATAATTTTATTCTCTAAACTTTAATGGTTTTTTAAGTTCAATTTCAAAAATATCTTAATTTCATTATAATATTTTTAATAGGATTTTTTTACTTTTTTTGTATGGATAATTAGTGAATTTATTTATAAAGGGTTGAAATTTTGTTTTTTTAACATTTACTACCTGAAATAATTTTCCCACCATCCTGACTGTTCATCATTATTAATCTAAATTTCAAATATTCCATGGTGTTTCAAAGAAAAATCTATTTCTAATTTTCTCTGAATTTTTTGTTTTTTAAATATTACTAAGATAAAATGATATTTATTCATATTTTTCAAATTATATTTCTAATTATTTTATAAATATTTTTTTCATGTATTTTAGCATCGTTTAATTTTTTTATGATTTAGTAGGGATATTGTATAATTAAACCATGCACATTCATTCTATATAGTCATGTGGATATGTTTTACAGATATTTTCAAGGAACCCATTTCTTTCCCATGGGTTAATTAATCTATGATAGAAATATGAACACTTTTTTATTATTATGGCACACATATAAATAGTTTTTTATTATGTGATGGGTGGGTTAAAAAATTTATATTCATCCTAATAATTTAGTAAATATATATATATCATGAGGTAATATGTAAGAGTCTAGGGAGTGAATCCAATCCAATATGGGACACTTCCTATAAAGGTTTAAATGGAATAGATAGTAAACCCAATCCACAATGGGACTCTATCCACTATATGATGATGGAATTTACACTAATATTTGATAAATTAAATGATTTTATATATATTATGTATGTGTCAAAATTTTATTATATATTATTATACCTTCTTTTTGTTCTCATGGATCAATATAATTAAATTATAACTCATGTTTTTCCACTCACATAACAATTGTATTATGTTATTCTAAATCCTTAAGCCATGATACATGTTTTAAGATCTATGAATTTTTTTATATATTTTTATCATGAAAATTAATTATATTTTCATGAACTTATTATTATATTTTGATCACTTATTATATTTTATTTATATCTCCCAGTTTTCCCTTACTAAGCATATGAGTTCACCCCTTATTATGTTTACATTTCCAAGGGTTATAAAAGGGGGTTTATGTATGTTATGTCTAGATGAGTATCATGTTTGAAGATCATTTAGTGGAAATATTTATGAATGGTTGTGAAATAAATTTATTATTTGTGTAATATTCAAAGAAACTAAACTTTTAGGTTATGGGGGGTGAATAATTATGAGATTTATTGAATATTCATCTAAAATGATATAATATGAATGTATTTTATAATTGGGTGACCTCAAGGTTATTCATATTTAATCTAAAAACATGGAAAATATTCAAGTGTTCTTGAACCTGATTCCCTTACTTTTCCATGGGAAATCATGTTCTCATGATGTGGATGAGTGGTTGTGGGACACTAAGAAGATATTTTACCTTAATTAAATCCCAAATTCTTTCAATATTAGTTCTGAAACCTTTATTCTTGAGTGTTTGAGTTTGAAGTTATAAAAATTTATCATTCAAACTAAGCCACATGAGGGCCATTAATGACATGGTTTCAATGAACACTTCATAAAATAATTATTTCCCAAAACTATTAATGTTTTTATAGAAAGGGAATTATAAAAATGGTTGATCACTATTGGAGTATGTTCAAAACATTATTGAGTTAGTGACTTATCTATCTGAGCTAGATTTGGATGATTCTTTAAATGTTTTGTGAATTTGATTAGTTATTCATGTTTATCATTATTTGAAGGTGTTATCATCTGTATAATATCTTTTATCGATATGGTGAATTAATAATCCATATTTAAGGAAAACGTGGGTGGGAAGCTTGAAGTGAGTGATATCTCTTCAATTTTTGGGGGTCATGAATGTAATTACTATTTGGTAAATGGGAAGGAATTAATGTATAATTGGATAGTTAGTGGTATGAAGTGGGTAACATATTTCTCCTCATCAGTTTGTCTTAGAAGAAATGAAATGGCACGTCATCAATATGATATTCTAGGTCATATGAATCCTTTATTTTAGAAAGTTTTGAAGACATACCATAGTTTTGGATTTTTGGTTAATCAATAATGGTTTTTAAGATGATTCATATAAAAGATGAGTAGTTCCAAATCTACCCCTTTAGATAATTCATAGGTTCATCCTAATAAACCTCATGTTGATACAATATTTATATAAGTTATTTTCTATTGTGTTTTGTTTCCATTAATCTTATTTATCCTAGTTGTCTTTGTATGAGGTTTTATCATTCCAAAACATTATATTTTAATAAATTTTTTAATAATTTCCGGTATAATACCTTATTGAAGTGTTCTTTAGTCATTAGTAATAATTGGGTTAAAATTGCCACTTATGGTAATGTGGGGACTAGGTTAGTTGAATCCCTGGTAATCCTTTAATCTATTATCAATTTCTTTTCTTGTGGGGTGATTTAATATTTTAATATTTTTATAGAATTCTTTTTAGAATTATAATATTATTTTAATTCTATAATAGCGGTGATACCTCCATAAATGATCTATTTTGTATCAATTGTTCCATTAATTGATTTTGGGGGGAGTGATGTAAGGCTATCGGGTGTGGTGTCTAGTTTCACTAACCCAACCCTACCCTATAATGGGTTCTAGGTTCATTAGTTTTGAATCCTTTTCAATAGGAATATTTTAATTCTCTTATGGTTTCCCATATAGTGGGAGATTTGTGTGCATCTTTTATACTCAACATTCTTGTTGATGTTGATGTACATAGTTATTAGGTCCTCGCTTCCGAGGATCCATACGAAATGTAATTGAGTTCAATTGTGTATATTTCATCAATTATTGTCATGGATTTTTTTCATAGTAGGTTTCATAGTATTCCGTTTCTTCAAAAATTTAAATGATCATAATTATTTTAAACCTTATATATTCCTTCATCAATCTATTCCATTGAGACTTTTTAGGGGTATAATGTGTGATTATGGGGAAAATTGTCACACACAAGCCTTGATTTTTGTTATTTTTTAGATTATTTATTTATTTTTATCTATTTATATTGATTTTAGGTTGATTTTATTTTCAATTTGGAGGAAATGATGAATTTTTAAATGTTTCAAGGTATTTGATTTGTTGGTGAAAATATTATAGCCCGACTATACAAATCCTATAAAATTTTCATAGGTTGTGTGCATGGTTAGCTTATGGTTTTTCAAAAAAGTTTCCAAGACATATATCCCAACCAAGTTAAAGTTAGTTACATCTATATTTTTTATGTATATGTTGGTAAACTAAAAAACTAAACAATTTTTTCTACCTATGCAATTGAAATTTTGATATTCCCCCTTTTCCCAACACTCTAATTTAACCCCTTTGCATCCTTTTTTACACACTCAACTCTTAGGTCCTAAGAACATTTCTCCATATCATTACATCAATCCACCTTAGTTTTTTCTAATATTCCTTACACTCCTGAGGTTGATTCATCATGAAAAATTTTATTATGACTATTTCCCTTTCCTCTTTCTCCCTTTCCTACCATGTTTCTTTCACTAGTATAATCACAGTGACCAAGGAATAGTATTAGAATAAATTTCACTTGGGGTATTCTATCCTTTAAGGTTATCTATGTCATTATAAGGGTTTTTATTTTTATTTTATAGTGTAATAACATCATTCTTATTGAAATATATAGATTGATGTAGGTTTCTCCATTCACAGGCCTTTAAATTTAATGGGATATATTTCTTACTTAGTTCTAACTCATTATTTGATCATTTTTTAGATATATGAATTTTTTATGATGGTCCTCGGTAAAGAAAGTAAGTTTTCTCTTTGTTTTTATTTGGAATACTGAGTGTTCCTCATGTTTATTTTCTCAAAATCCATTTTTATATAAATTTTTTACACCAAGTGATTGTTTAAATTCCTGAGAGTCTATTTTAAAAATTATATGATAATTAATGTGGTATTTTTATTTAAAATGATTAAAAATAAGGTATCTTTTATTTTAAGGATAAATTTAAAACTAATGGAGCATAAATATTTTTTAAAAATTGACCTTAATTAACTTTTATTTCTTGACTAAAAATGATGATGTTTCTGTGATATAGTTTTCAAAGGGGATTCATAAGTTTATTTCTTAAAGAATGATTCAGTGGCCAGATTGGAACTTTAAGAATTGGTTTTATTGGTGTAAATTTACCCCTTATGTGATACTCCTTCTTATTTTTTGTGAAATTCTTAATGTATTTTTATATTTTGTAACCTAATGGAAATATTCTAGTTGGGGAAATGTCTCATATTTTATTATTCTTGAGAGATAAGGGATACTTCTTTAAAAGTTTTTAAATGGTGAGGGTGTGATATTATTATTTTAATTTATATTAGTATGTGTTTCTTGATGTATATATTGATTAATCACCCTCATTTCATGTCATCAACCGGATTGGGGTCCCATATTAGGGGTAGCCCAGGTTGGTTTAAGAAAAAAAATGGTATCATATATGGGATTTTATTTGTGGATTATTATAGTTTTTAGATAGTATTATTGGAACTAAAGAGGTAGGTAATGATTAAGTGCCTGATTTCCACCTTTCATGACAAGTTTTGTGTTACCAAGGGCGTTAAAGATGTGTAAATCATGAACTAGAGATCATTTCCTTGATTATTTTTTAGTTTATTTCATTTTTATGTGGGTGTTTGTGTTTTTCATCAAAACTTTATGAGCTATTTTTAGAAAATACATGATTTTAAGTGAAAAATTTGAGAAACCAACGGTCACATGGTTTACTAGGAATTGTTTTTTAAACCATGAATAGACTATGGAGACCGATATGTGTGGATTTTAATGGAATTTTCATGGTAAACACTTGGAATTCTAGATTATTCATCCAAATCATGCATAGTAATGAATTTATAGAATATTAAAATGTTTATTTTATAAGGTTATATTTTATTTTTAATATTTTTCATCAATGATTTATGATTAATTTTATTGATTTCTATAGAATATTATTGTTATTTTGGTTGATTTAATTTTTTGTTTCATAATTAAAATATTGGGGTTGACTTTTAAAAGGTTAAAATTCATAACATAATAGATGATGTCAAATGATTTGGGATTAAAATATAGTGTGTAATTACAATTGATTTTTGTAGAAAGATGGAAATGTAAAAAAAAATTAAGGATTTTATTCACTGGATTTACAAAAAAAGTCTTTTGAGTTTATTTTACAGTTTGATTTGTAAATATTTATAAAGAGGAACTAATTTGAAATTTTTTGAATATAAAAATTGGTTTTTACAAATTCAATAAATTATGTAAAATATAAAATTATGGGGAATTGTTAATGGAATAATTGTAGAGTTTTTTAGGTTTTGAATTTTTATGTGTTTAGGGTGGTTTTTTTAGTGTGAGTGGATTTGTTAAAATAGCTTGAGATACACACCTTTATTATTTTTTATTATATGAATTTTAAACCACGAGGCCTATTTTAGTTGTTTTTCTTTTTTTCCCATTGAGAGTGAACCCCCAAAAAAATTATTTATGGGTTCTCAAGAGGTAAAAATGAGTGATTTTCCACATGTAAACCCACTGGTCAATCAAGGTCTAGTTGATTAAGTTATCCCATGTACTCTAGCTATGGATTATAATGTTCCTTTTATTTTATATCAATAATAGGGCCACATTCAAGGGATATATATCATTATCCCGTCCATCCCTATGTGAAATAATGTTATTATAATATGGAATAGTGTTTGTAGGATATTGATATGATCTTCAGCATTCATGTACTCCCATAGTCACCCATGTCTATGTTCAATACCTTTATACTTTAGGGTCTGAGTTGGAAGTGTTGTAGGTATATCATCCAGACTAATCCATATGATGAAGATTCATGGGAAGGTTTCAATTCATTTTTCATATGATATTTTTTCCTTAAAACCACGAAATTATTTAATTTAATGTAAATATTTTTTAGTAAAATTATCGATGGGTTTTTGAGTACGCTCGTTGCATTATTGAGCTACTACCTTATCTGTATGAGATATATTTTGATGATTCTTTTAAAGTTCTCAAATTTGTAAGAGGTATTCATTATTATATTTATTTGAAATGGTTTTTGTTATTACTAACCTCAAATATAGAGGTGGAGAAACAAGATACTGTATTTGAGGATATCTTATCTACGATACATGAGGTGGTAGCCATATTCTTTTTAATAGGGGTTTAAAATGGAATAACATTAATGGAGAGGGTATGTAAGAAATATCTGATCTAGTGGGTGGTGGAATCAATATGAAAACATTTTTCTCCTTGTAATCTTTTTCTGGGAGTAAGACCATGGTATTCTAAGAGTGAATTAATCCAAGACATAAGAATCCTCCAGTTTATAAATATTATAAGGTAAATTGTATCCATGTACATTTGGGCCATCTATAATGGTTTTATAGAGGATTCATGTATAAGATGTGTGGAGCCAGATCAACCATTTTGAATAATCCCTAGGTCTAGCCTATTGAATCTAATGCTAATATAGATATTTCTTGTGGTACATTATATTATGTTTCATATTCATTATCTACATTATCCAATTTTTATTTATTTTTGGTTATATCATTATTGATCTTTTTATTCAGGATAAATATTTCATATTGTTTGTAATAGTACCTTATTTATGTGTTATTGAGTTTTAGTTATAAATTTGAAATATATACTATTTTTTATGAATTATCACCCAAGATAATATTGGATCTATATTAATGGAGTCATTTGTGATCCTTTCAACTTGTATCATGTTTTTTTGTGGAGACTTAATGTTTTTCCAGTTTTGGAGTGTAATTTCTTGTTTTTTTAGAATTATGATATTAGTATAATTATAATATATTGGGGAGACCACTATAGATGATCTGTTTTTTATCAAATATTTCATTGATACCTTTTAAAAGAAGTTATGTAATAATATTTAGTGAGGTATATAGTTTCCTTAAATCTACCCTACCCTATAATGGGTTTCAAGTTAATTTTTCTTTAGTATTTTTTCACTAACACAATTTGGAATCTCTTAAGGTTATATATTTATGGGGGAGTTTGGTGCATATTGAACACTCAAATTTAGTATTGATTTTGAATTAAATCGTTTTGGGTTATCACCTCTAAGTTTCCTTGAGAAATATAATTGATTTTTGTTTTAAAATTTTCATCTATTAGTTTTATTGATTTTATCATATTTTACATCTTGCTCCCCACAGTCAGGTGGGATGGTGTGGGTGGGATGAGGTTTGGGATGTGGTCGTGGGGTTGAGTCCTCAAACCAATAGGTTTATTTGTAATTTATTTTAGTGTGCATGAGCTACCATTGTAATTTATACCAAATATAAAATATCATATTTGATTTCTATATTTTCCTATATTTTTTGTAAATTAAAATGATCATGATGAAGTTAAACCACATCCATTCCATGATGAATCTATTATATGAATAGTTTATAGGGAAATAATAAGGGTTTTTGGGGGTAATTGTCCCACTATTACCTTGATTTTACTTATTATTTTGTTTATTTTTTGTTTTTAATATTTATCAATTTATTTTTGGTTGAATTCAATTTTAATTTGGAGGAATTGATAGTGTAATTCAGGTCATGTGGTTTGTGTGTGGTTAATGAAAACCATGAGACCAAGACATAAAGACCTTATAACATTATTTAGATATGTTCACATGGATATCACATGAATAAAATTATATTATAATTAATTCTCGCATGATTTTTTCTAATGAGTGGTTCTAATAAAATCCATTTCTAATAAGGTGCTGAAATTTTAGTGGGATAACCATTGTGAGATGGAATTTTAGAAATTGGAGGGGATATTCCCATATGTTTCATTAATGGTATTACTTGGACCAAGTAATTATTAAATTGTACATTATAATGAATATTGTATTATCTAGGGAGTAGTTTTTATATAGAATGATAGATTCATAAATAATGTTTCCCATTGGATCAAGTATATGAAAATAACTAATCAACCCATTATCTAGAGTTTGTAGATATGATACATTCTCTTAAGAGTTGGAATCGATATCTTTTTTTGAGTTTTTTTTTGGATTATACTACCCATGAAACCTTGAGATAAATTATTTCCCAATGATATCTAAATATCAGGTAGGTATATGGGTCAATTAATAGTAGTCATTTGATTTAGAGATAGAATATATTCCTAGTAATGGTAACATAATTTTGGATGCACTCAATAGCAATATAAATTCACCGGTAATTTTCAAGTCTTTGTAGGAGTATAAATTTATTAGGAACTTTGAATTTATGCATTTGGAAATCACATAAAACCATGGGATAGTGGGTTTTTCTCTACAAATAATCATATAATTATTATTTCACTTGGTGAAGGGAAACCAGAAGTTATACTTTGATTGATACATTACACAAGATAGTTTCTATAGTTAGAAGAACCTTACTAGCATAAATCATGGAATATAATCATTTATATTAATTTAGAGAAATTTATCAGCCATTAAGAACATAAGTGAGGAATTTATATAGGGTTGTCACACTATATGATAATTTATTTACCTTATGATTAAAAATATTTATCTTGATATACAGTTCCATTTTTCATTTCTAGAGATAAAGAGGGATATAATATGATATATTTCATAGTGTCTCACCTATCAGTATGTGAAGGATATAAAACAAAGACTCTTTAAGTTGTTATAGACACTTCATATTCCAATTTTGAAATGGGATGGGGTTATGATTTATTTCATGATGAGTTTTACTGGATCGCCTTGAGATAGTGAAATGGTGTGGTTCATTATTGACGTTTTAATGAAAGTATCAAATTTATTACCTATATAAGAGGATTTATTAATAGATTATATTGTTTTTTTATATATATGTTAGATATTAAGACTATATGTAGTGCTTACCAGCATAGTTTTAGACCAATATATGGGATTCACATGACAATTCTTGAAGGGTAATTAATGAACTTTGGGAACTAAACTAAAACTGAGTAAGAAATATCACCCATATGTTAATGCTAAATTTGAGTATATCATTGTGATATTAGAGTTAATAGTTAAATTTTATATCCTATACTTATATATTATGTTAGAGGATAATCTATCATTTATAGAGTATGTATACAATAATATTTACTGGAAATAAATACAAAATGCATTGTTTGGGGATTTATATGGTTGTTCATGTCATTATTATTTGTGTTGGGGGAGATATAATAATTAGTGATTCTTGGATAAAGTCTTATTTAGAAAACCATGGATCTATTATAGTTTTTTAGGGTATGTTTCACAACATCTCATAGAATACTATGGTATTATATAGAGTATATATTTTGATTATTATATTTTTACATTAGCAATCTAGTTTTTTTATTGGTTCTCCCCAGTTGGGACATGATCACTTAAGGAGGTAGGGGAAGATATTTCCATGATTAATATTATAATTTAATATTTATTCATGAAACATTAGTTAATAGAGTTTGGGTTAAGAAAAAGTTAGGATCTTAGAACCAATGGATATGGTGAAGGGCTATCTGGAATCTAGTGCAATAGTAGAGGCTACTTCCTTAGGTTATTCCACTACCAAAGCTTCGATACGGTGAATCAAGAGTATGTTAGACCATATGATTTTTAGTGCATTCCACCAAAGATTCAATGGTAACCTAAATATTATATTTTAAAATAGGGATATTTTTTTGTTTTTTTTAGATGAAAATTTATAAAAATATTATTTTTCTTCTTCTGGGATTCATTTTTATGTAATAGGATTCCTTGAACTCAGAGTTTTTTATGTCATTCCATGTTCTTCAGACTTCTCATTCATTGATATATCATAAAACTATCAGTGGAATCATTCTCTTTGAGGTAAGGTTAACCTTGGGTGCCCTTATATCATTTATTTCCATTGTTTTTGGTGTTAATTAATCAAAATTTCCATAAATATGAAAAAAATTATATGTTTTCTAATATATATCAATAAATTATGAATCAAATAATGTAATTCGATAAGTATCCTCATGTTGAATAAGGTTAGGTAGTGTCTCAACTATTCTACTTTGTATTATAAGATCCATGATTTTACAAAAAAAATAATTAATTAAAATAACAAGTAGAGAAGAAAAGTTATTTTATTTAATTATAGTTATATAATAAAAACTAAAAAGATGCATTCACTACAAAATATACAACTAGAACAATATAATAAACAAAAATTTATAAAAATACCATAAACTTTAACATCGAGGGATCATATTTATCAATTAATAAAAATAATAAAAGACTCATTAAAATTATAAATAAAACAATAAGAAATGGAATAGAAATTTTAAATTCACTAAGAGAATGATAATAATGGTTTTAGAAGTTAGTTAGAATTTCATTTATAATGGGTAATATAATCATTAAAATGGTAAGGTGAGCTTTTTAATAGTAAAATAATCATTCAAATAATAATATAACCATTATTTATAACATACAAGTGTTGTGGAATATATAAAATATAATGTTATTGTAATATAATAGATAAATATAAATAATATTAATCAATTAGTGATAATTTAATTCCATATATATATATCTTATAATAAAAAATCTGAAATCGAGTATATAAATTTTTTCACTAAGTATATGATTTTAAATACACTAGGAGTTTTTAGTTAATGATTATATTTCACATGTATAATAATTTAAAAAACACTTTAATTTATAATTATAATGTTGAAGTTATCCAATGATGAAACTTTGATAATTTTCAAAGATAATTGAATTTTTGGGTGAGGGATAAAATATGGTACATGGGTATGATAGGTATTATGGAATTAATTTGAACTAAAATATATATAATATATTATATAAATTATTTCATGGATCAAATATTTTTATTTATTAAAATAATGTGTTTTAAAATGTTAAAATAAATTTCCAAAAACAATAAAGTAGTTTTTAGAGCCTAAAATATATTTTAAGGTTACAAAAATTGTTCTTTATGAAAATATGCCTTTATCATGGAAAAAATAATATAAATAAATAGTTTTTTATATAATTAATAAATTTAAAAAAAATGGTTTAAATTTAAAATAATAATATCTATAACCATGGGTAAGCTAATGGTATTCAATTCTGCAATACTTACATTTATAAATCCTAAGTCTAATAATTATTAAATAATTCTACATCATTTTTTATAAATACCCACCCATACTGGAATACCAACTCATCCATAAACTATTAATCATGGTTATACTCTCATTTTATCACTCAAGGTACTTTATAATAATCCATTATGGTTCTAAATAATTCTTTTTCAAGTATTAAGAATCTATTTTTCAAGGTAATGGTTATTAATTGATTGTAATAATTTTTTAATAAATTTACATTTCCATTTCATATATAATTATCCTTATATCTTTTCATTCCATTGTCTTATTATGAATTAGGTAATACCATTCCCTCACATTATATAATCTTTGTAAACTGTTATAATTCCATAAAATTTTCATATTTATAAACTTTACCATCCAAAACACTATGTATTCCATATATTTATGTTATTATGAATATATTGTTTTGATAAGGGGGAAATTTTATTAAAGAGGATGAATATGACAAATCTAGTTCATCCTTTATTGGGTCCTTAAAGAAAAAAACCTTGTTTTGTACAATTAAACCTTTGGTATCACATTTTATGGTTTTTAAATTTCTCTTTAAGGATATTTTATATCTGTATTGTGTTTTAAATATTTGTTACACATCCTCAAAAAATTTAGAAGGGGTTTTCTATAATTAATTTATTCCCCTACCAATTAAAACTACTTTATTGGTTAATTATTATTTATATTTTTATAAAATAAGGGTAAACTACCCTATTACTCACTTATCATTCCTTTGATAAGGGTAATTTCCAATTCATAGTGAATATGTATTATTTATAATATTATTTATGGATATTCATATTATTCCATAGGTTTTGGAACTAATTATTATCAATATATCCATTAGTTATATATGGATAATTTTGAATTACTTATCCATGTGCATGAAAGTGGCTCTTTTAAGAACATTATGATATTTTTTTTTATAAATTATCTTCTTATAATGGACGCATTGGGATTATTAAGTGATGGGTTTATATCCATTAATCTATTAGTGGGTCTCATGAGAAATATTGGCATATGGTAATGAGAGTTTCCTTAACTAATATTTATGATGTCTTGGAACAATTCCTCAATGGTATGGTTATGATTTTTGACATTATAAACCTTATATTTATTATATTTATTATTCTTATCCATGGAATTATTTTATTTCTATTTTATTCTATCCTATGATATGTTATGATCATGTTATCATTTATATATAATCATTTGACTATTTATTTAGGCCACATTATATATGGAATGATTATTCCATGTTATATTATTTATATGTTATCCCTTGTAGATCATCTAAGATCACCTCTTATATTATTTCTCCATTTACCTAAGAAACCATGAAGAGTACTACATATTATATGGGGATGATAATAGAGGAATAATAATGTTTCATGTATGTTTATGATGTACTTTAATATTCATATATTAGATAATGTTCACGTATATATCTAGTGTCTTGAAACTACTAAACTTTTGGATCCTTTATATAATGATCTTATGTATTCTAATTTCATTGTAATAAATTTCACCATCTTTGAGTTACTAAAATTTGGTTTGTTATAGTTTGTATCATAGAAAGTTTACTAAAATACTTGGGAATTAAATTTAGAAAAACATATTTAACAAAAAAACATTATGATAAACCCTTAATAAAGTATAGAAATATTTCTAAAATGGATATAATACATGATATCATTTGTAATAAATGAATTATAATAATGCAGTATGAACCGAAATTCATAGTTTTATTCATGAACTAATTATTATATTTTATTATTTAGAAATAAATCCTAATGGAATGAATTGAAACTATTTTAACACCTATATTTAGTATCTGGATTTCCCTACTGAGAAAGGAAATGACATTGGGGTTAGATATAATAAAATTATCACTACATTAGGAAAGTTGGCCTAGGTTGTGATAATTAATCTTTCTTGTATAAAAAAACCAATTTCCCCTTAATAAGGTCAAATAATGTTGGATTGTTTACCACAATCCATTTTTTTATATATTTTTATGAAACTTTTAAGGGGTAAGTGTGATCCTTAATAGAATATCAACTAGATAAAATACATCACAAAAGTAAAACAACACAACTCAGACTCCAGAATTCACAGACCACACCAGAAGAAAAAGGTATCAAATTTCAAATTGCAAAAGGACGTCATTGTTAATATCAGACCACATGCCAACCCATAACGTTCCCACTAAAGTTTTTCATATCACACCTAATTCCATCGGAAGACTGAACATAAAATCCATCATCTTCATTAGAGAAAAACCAATAGCAACTCCGACCAAGGAGGCTATGGACCATAGATACACGATAAACAAAATAAAAAACCTGAACAAATCAAACCTCTTAATGGACCTCCTCGGGCATCCATGTTGATGTGACCATCATCACCAGCCCCAAGCCATATAAAAAATAGGTAACACCAATCATAATCCACTAAAACTCTCCAACACTGTGAGAAGATACTCCCAAAACACCTATGAGAAGACCAAGTTACACAAAAATCAGAGCCATCGATGAATCTTGATCGAGGAATAACCTGTCTAGACTCCATCCTTTTGTCACTTCACCTTTTCCATTTTCATCCATGTCACATCACAAAATCATCCCTATTTCTTTAGAATATCTTTATACAACTCCATCATCAAACCAGCAACAGAATAATAGAACAAAATTCTTTCAAAAACCCCCCAAAAAAAGACAACCCACTGTGAGGGGATGAAACCCTAGAAAGAGACCGGCGGTTGAAACCCTGAACGAAGAAGAAAATATATTCTGAGAGAAATCTCAACCACCAAACTAATATTCCAAATCCTCGGTGTGCCCTTCACTCTATATTCATCCTAGATATGAGCAGTGTCACTCAAGGCCAGAGCACAGTAAGGTGGCCATAGAAAGGCCTTCAGGGAGCTGGGGGAGGAAAAATAGGGAGAGGAGACCTAAATCCAATGGGAGATAGAGAAGTGGATCTGGAAAGAACAAATCCTTGAAAAATGAGAGGAGAGAAGTGAGAACCAGGGAAAGTGGAGTGGAAGATCCAACACAGTCGGGGAGAGAGGAAACCCTAAGAGGATGAAGATTGCAAGTCGAGATCCTGAGAGCGGCCCAAGAGAGTGAGGCTCCATTCTCTTCCAAATTTTCTATATTGAGTTTTTATAATGTTGGATTTTTTATGATGTATAAATATCCAGCTTTCAATATAACAATTAATCAATTAGCGGAATAGAAATTAATCGGGTCTCTAGAGAATATATGCATCACATTAGGATCCAATGAAAATGATAAGTTTATCTTGAATCTATATTATCTAAAGGTAGATATTGATTAATGGTGGTCATTTATTCAAAACACTAAAAAGGTAATGAAATGAAAAACATGGATTAAAATTATTTTAAAGTTATATTCCTTGAGAAATATTTTCCTTATGATAAATGAGATAATATTGAATGAAAATTCCTAATTTTATAAAAGAAGGAAGTGGAAATTATTATTGAGTATGAGGATAACTTTAAATATTTAATAAGACATGTTTTGGATTATTATATTACCTAAAAATAAAGGTTGATCAATTTTTTGATGGAAAAAATACAATCCTTTGAAGGAAGTTAGCCTCTCAAAACTTTTAGAAATAATAATAAATAATGAAAAATCCCATAGAGATGTAGAATATATCAAAGTCTTATATTTTCAAAGGAATTTTGGATATGAATAGGATTTTCATGATCTATATAGAAAAAAAATTATCAATGGAAAAAAAGGGGAAGTGTGGAATTTGAAACATGTAATAATTATAGGATGAAATACCCCAGGGGTGATTGTATGTAACGACCCAAACTTTTATTAATGAAAACTCCTATTGATCTAATTAAATGTCTTATTATATAAAATGGTTATATAAAACATATTCACTTCCTTGGATTTATGTTTTTTTATTTTAAAATATTATTATGAATTTTTACCATTGCTAATATAGGTATTTAATAGTGATCACATGATTAGTATAAATATAAGGCTTTAACAAATCCAATTTACTCAGACAAAGGAAACGATGGCTTCATCCAGTAGAATTGCTCCATAAAAATCCCATTTGTCAAATATCGTAAAGGAGGTAGTGTCACTGGGCTTTTCTCTTGACCAAGCCCAAGCCTTGCTTCAACACATTAAACTTTAATGGAATCACTTATAGGAGAAGTGAAAGTTAATAGATATTACCACCAGAGCAATGTTATCTGAGCCACCCAAGAGTCTGTCTCCATCACAAATATTACCCTTAGGTATTATGTGGGTGTTATAAGGGGTTATGTAACAATAAACATGAACTATGATTATGTGATTCATTTTTTGTATATAATAAAGAATATACATTAATTTTATTATTGTTATTTTGTAAATGGATTTTAAAGCACAAATAGTTTTTTTAGTTAATATTCAATTAAGAAAATTTTTTAGATGAATTAATGAATTTTTTAATTAAATAATATTTTAATAAAATATTATTAATAAATTAATTTTTATTAAATATAAATGATCGTATAATTTTTATATAATTGAAATTTTTATTAAGGTTTGAAAGAGGTTTTTGTCAAAACCCATGAATTTTTTATAAATATTATTTTTTATTTTAAAAGTGTAAATTCACATATTTATAATATTATTTAGATAAAATTAATATTATTTTTGGATTCAAGACATCAAAATTATCTAACTGTGAATTTTTCATAATTTTCTGAGACAGTCTAATTTTTGGGTAAAACTTAAACACTGCTTAAATATATAATATATTTTATGAAATCATAATGGCCCAATAGTGATGTAATAAAATACTATAAAATGGATATTAGGACAATATATGTTTTACCTTTAAAGTAATTTTATTATATATTTGTTTTATTCATTTTATGGTTCCTTAGTGGACCCTCCAAGACTTATAAAATATTTTAACATTTTAAAATGATTTCCTTGAGTGTGTGACTCACCTCCACATAAGCAAGCCTAATATTTTAATAATTTAGTCCATTGGACATATAAAATAAATTTTTTGACTCCCATTTGGAAAAAAAACATGGGCAAAAAACATGTTATGGTTTGTGGTTTTGAATATTTAATTATATAGATTCCAAAACCTAAGTTTGTGAAATATTAAAGAATTTCCCTCTCATTCAATATATAAACCCACCAAAGATCCCACTTATCTTCACTCAAAACCCTATTAGAACATACATAATCTTCCCTAATCTCTATAGAATCCTCCCAAGGCACCCCAATCTCTCAATAAACCCCTCCTTAATCTCTTGAAGTCACACACTCAAGTAAGATATTTTCACTTTCCTCTCCTCCTTCTGAATTCAAGCATCTTATTTGAAAGTAGTTCTTGTAATTTCGAATGGTTATAATTTAATTATTTTATAATAATTATATTAATTGAAATTTGATGTTATTTTAATGATGGATTATTTATCCTCCCTCATTTTTACCCTTACCTAATCCATTACTATGCTTAAATTTCGTAAGGTATCTTCCACCCTCCTCATTTATCAAGAATTATTTTCATGTTATGACTTTTATTTTATATTATTAATATTTTGGTATATGTTATTAAATATCCTCCTTACTAAATATTTTATTTATAAATAATTATATCCCCATTCACTCTCATTTATCCCTCTTAAAACCCCTTATGTACTCCTCTTACCATGCTGGATTCTCGTAAGGGATTTCTTCCCACTGTTGGAAATCATGGTTTTCCCAACAGTTGTATACCAACAATTCAAAGAACCATTGTTATAGGTGATCTTTTCCAATGGTTTTCATTAACCATTGGTATTGATCTATAAAAATTGATTTTTCCTAACAGTTTGATGAAACCGTTGGGAAAGATTGGAAGAAAATTAGTTTTTCCAACAGTTTCATCAAACTATTGGGAAAGATGGGGAAAAATCAGTTTTCCCAATAGTTTCATTAAACCTTTGGGAAAACTCTATCTTTACCAATGGTTTTTAAAAACCGTTGGGAAGTATTTCCCCCAAATACAGACCAGTCGAACCCCCACCCAGCTCGATTGCAGACAGAACCTAATCGAGCTCTTGAATTCTTCTCGGCTGCGACACTCTTTCCACCCAATATCCATCTTCAATCAAACAAAATCTTATTTCACACTTCAAATTAGTAAGTGTTACCTTAGTTTTAGCGTTATTTCTCTATTTTTTTGTGTTTGATATTTTGATTTAGGCTAAATTAGGGTTGTTGTCTACGAAACCCTTGGATTTGTTTTATGTTTTTTGTTCTACACTTAAAACATGGTAAAGGTTTTGTTTAGTGGGGTGATATGGTACTTTTGGTGGAATTTATTTTAGTTGAAAATTGGATTTTGATTTGGATGAATTTATGTTTCAATTTGAGGTGGGGGTGTGCAGATGGGGTGGGGGAGGATGTCGAGGGCTATCCAAGTGGGGTGGGGGAGGGGCTGTCTGGGTAGGGTGGGGAGGGGGATGGGTTGTCCAAATGGGGTGATGGTAGGTCTATTTGGGGTGGGGGAGGGGCTGTCTAGGTAGGGTGGGGGAGGGGGCTGTCTAAGTAGGGTGGGGGAGGGGGTGGGTTGTCCATATGGGGTGGGGGTAGGGCTGTTTGGGGTGGGGGAGGGGTTGTCTAGGTAGGGTGGGGGGGCTATCTAGGTAGGGTGGGGGAGGGGGCTGGGTTGTCCAAATGGGGTGGGGGTAGGGTTGTTTGGGGTGGGGGCGGGGTTGTCTAGGTAGGGTGGGGGAGGGGGTTGTCTAGGTAGGGTGGGGGAGGGGGCTGGGTTGTCCAAATGGGGTGGGGGTAGGGTTGTTTGGGGTGGGGGAGGGTGTGCAGGTTTGGTGGGGGAGGGTGTCCAGGCAGGGTTGTCCAAGTGGGGTGGGGAGGGTGTGCAGGTGGGGTAGGGGAGGGGCTGTATGGGTAGGGTGGGGGGGATGGGTTGTCCAAGTGGGGTGACTATAGGGCTATCCAGGTGGGGTGGGGGGTGGCTGGGTTTTCCAAGTGGGTTGTGGGGGGTAGGGGTGTCCAGGTATGGTGGGGGGGGATGGGTTTTCCAAGTGGGGTGGGGGTAGGGTTGTCCACATGGGGTGGAAACCCTAAATTCAATGTTTTAATTAGAGATTTGGTTTTTTTTATTATGTATTAGGTGTATGAGGCATTCTCATTCCTATTATGGGTGGTTTTAATCAAAATTTATGATTTTGGAACCATTTATGATGTTGTTGTCTCTATTTAATCTCATTTACCCTAACTTAACATTAAATTCTATATCACATTTGGTTTTTGTTTTTTAAATTTCCAGTTAAGTTATTTGTGGTCGATGATTGTCTCATGTTAATTGTTTTCAATGGTTTGGTGTGGAAATTGGGCATTTAATGTGACTTTTTCAAATGGGGGTTCCTTGAGAATACTCCAAATATTTGTTAAAAATGATCAAAGGGATTTTATTATTTAAAATGGATTTCAAAAGATATTTTCTATTAAAGTTCAATCCTATTGAATTGTTTATGAAAAAATGACTTATATAAATTCTTTTTACAGAATGGACAGAATTTGGATGTATGAAACCGATCGGATCTCAAGCGATTTTTAAAACAATTTGGAGAGCTTTATAGATTTTTCATTTCACAATGATTCAGATAGTGGTCGCATACACCGCCCATGTTCCAATTGTGTTGGTAGACCTTGGTTGAGCTGTGAAGAAGTCAGCTACCACATAACCAAAAATGGTTTTCAAGAAAACTACTTTGTGTGGTATCAGAATGGGGAGAGAATGAAATCTCAAATTGGTGATGATCTAAATGAAAGGATTGGAATGGAGAATTTTTTAGATGATCAGTTTCCGTTTATTCTTCATCATGAAAAAGAAATGATTTCGACTCAAGAAGACTTCGATATTAGGAAAACTGATGCATCTAGTGAAAATGATGATATTGATAGGGTGAAAAAATTGAATGATACTTCCATGACTCCAGTATATCGAAAATGTGATAAAATGAAAAGGCTGGAATTTTTAATCTGATTGTTTCATGGGAAAACTATGTATGGGATTTCTAATACAGTAATCGATTACATTCTTACCCTCTTAAAGGATTTACTTCCAGATGATGCAGATATTCCCTCAAACCACTATATGGCATAGAAGTTAGTTAAGGAACTTGGATTTTCAAGAAACAAAATTCATGCTTGCCCGAAAGATTGCAGTTTATTCTGGGAGGAAACCATTGAACGAAATTATTGTATAAAATGTGGCACATCCCGCTAAAAGTCAAAATCTGATGGACCACCATCCCGCATTCCACAGAAAGTAATGTGTCACTTTCCATTGATCCCCAGACTCCAGAATATTTTTATGTCTGATGACATATCAATAAAAATTAGATTGCGTGATACCAAGAGAAAGAAGTCAAATGATGAGTTGGTTCATCCTGCAGATGGATTTTCATGGCAGAGATTTGATGTTCGACATCCTGATTTTGCAGCTGACGTGCGTAATGTGAGGCTGGGTCTTTCATGTAATGGTTTTAATCCATTTGGGTATATTCTTACTTCGCACATCACATGGCCAGTTTTTATACACATTTGTAATCTTCCCCCATGGTTGTGTATGAAAAAACCTTTCACTTTCATGAGTATACTCATATCTGGTCCTTTTGATCCCGACATTGATATTGATGTATACATGAAACCTTTAATAAAAGAGTTGAAACTTCTTTGGGATGTGGGTGTGCACACATACGATGCATGTTTGAAAGACATATTTCAGATGCGTGCTGCACTTATGTGGACGATCAATGATTTTCCAGCTTATGCAATGATGTCTGGATGGAGCACGAAGGGAAAACTGTCATGTCCAGTTTTTATGAAGAATACATGATCCAGAAGACTGAAACATCATTGTAGTTTCAGTTTTATGGGACATCGATGATTCTTTCCAAAGGATTGTCCATATAGAATGAATCGTCGAAGATTTGATAATACCATAGAGACCGATGATCCACCTCAGCGTATGTCTGGAACTGATGTGCTTAATGAATTAAAAGATTTCAGTTTTTCATTTGGGAAGGGTCAAATGAAATCTTGAAAGAGAAAGAATGTTTCCACTAATAGCCCCTCAGACACCCACCGGACAGCCCCCTCCCCCACCCTCCTCCTTGGTCCCCGGACAGCCCCCCTGATAGCCCCACCGGACAGCCCCCCACCCTCCTTGATTTCATTTACTACTAGAAAATCAATAATATATATTTTATTTATTTTCATCATGATAATCAATGTAAATCACATTTACACATCTAATCAATATCATAGATTTTTGGTATGTTATAAAAGAGATGTATTCATTGGGTATGACATTGTTAGCTCTGAAATGTTTTATAGCATGATAAACTAAAATATAATCCATACAAAGAATGATATAAAAATATTCTATATGAATTTCCACAAGATTTTAAGTAAATACCATTCCACTAATAGACACATGAGGATTTTCATAAAATGGAAAACATTTTAAGTATATACGGAAAACCGACCAAACGCATTCGGTTTTCATTGAAACTTTAGGAGAACGATCCATGGGTCATATGTGACGTGTATGAATTAAACTCGCCTCAATCTAAGACACGGTGTGGCTGGCACCACTCAAAGTGTCTGTCTTTTGTTTCAAAAGGACGTTATTTTAATTGAAAAATATCAACTGGCATACGGAAAACTGACCAAACGCATTCAGATTGTGTCTATACTTTAGCAAAATGATCCACGGGTCATATGTGATGTGTACGAGTCAACCCTGCCTCAATCTGAGGCACAGTGTGGCTGACACCATTCACAGTGTCTCTCTTTCATTTAAAATGGACAGGATTATAAGTGAAAAGAACAACTGATA
This sequence comes from Viscum album, assembly GCA_963277665.1. Classification (NCBI taxonomy): domain Eukaryota; kingdom Viridiplantae; phylum Streptophyta; class Magnoliopsida; order Santalales; family Viscaceae; genus Viscum; species Viscum album. Next base: position 1,333,088,736 of record OY728156.1, read on the forward strand.
TACGAAAAACCAACCAAACACATTCGAAATGTGTTGATGCTTTAGGACAATGATCCATGGGTCATATTTGACGTGTATGAGTCAACCCGGGCTCAATCTGAGGCATGGTGTGGCCGGGATCACTCTAAGTGGCTCCCTTTTGTTTAAAATGGAAAACATTTTAAGTACATATGGAAAACCGACCAAACGCATTTGGTTTCCATTGAAACTTTAGGAGAACGATCCATGGGTCATATCTGACGTGTACAAATCAATCCCGCCTCAATCTGAGATGTTGTGTGGCCGGTACCACTCAAAGTGTCTGTCTATTGTTTCAAAAGGACGTCATTTTAATTGAAAAACATCAACTCGCATATAAAAAACTGACCAAACGCATTATGATTGTGTCAATACTTTAGAAAAATGATCCACGGGTCATATGTGATGTGTACGAGTCAACAACACCTCAATCTGAGGTGCAGTGTGGCCGATACCATTCACAGTGTCTCTCTTTTGTTTAAAATGGACAGGATTATAAGTGGAAAAAACAACTGACATACGAAAAACTGACCAAATGCATTAGAAATGTGTTTATGCTTTAGGAAAACGATCTATGGGTCATATGTGACGTGTAAGAGTCAACCCGGGCTCAATCTGAGGTACGGTGTGGCCGGGATTACTCTAAGTGGCTCCCTTTTGTTTAAAATAGACAACATTTTAAGTAAAAACGGAAAACCGACCAAACGGATTTCGTTTCCATTGAAACTTTAGGAGAACGATCCATGGGTCATATGTGATGTGTAAGAATCAACCTCGCCTCAATCTGAGACGCGGTGTGGCCGACACCACTCAAAGTGTCTGTCTTTTGTTCAAAAGGAAGTCATTTTAATTGAAAAACATCAAATGGCATACGTAAAACCGACCAAACGCATTAGGATTGTGTCTTTACTTTAGAAAAATGATCCAAGGGTCATATGTGACGTGTACGAGTCAACGTAGCCTCAATCCGAGGCATGGTGTGGCTGACACCATTCACAGTGTCTCTCTTTTGTTTAAAATGGACAGGATTATAAGTGAAAAGAACAACTGACATATGAAAAACCGACCAAATGCATTTTAAATGTGTTGATTCTTTAGGAAAACGATCCATGGGTCATATGTGACGTGTACGAGTCAACCCGGGCTCAATTCGAGGCATGGTGTGGCTGGTATCACTCTAAATGACTCCCTTTTGTTTAAAATGGACAACATTTTAAGTACATATGGAAAACCGACCAAACGCATTCGGTTTCCATTGAAACGTTGGGAGAACGATCCATGGGTCATATGTGACATGTACGAATCAACCCCACCTCAATCTGAGATGCGGTGTGGCCGGTACCACTCAAAGTGTCTGTCTTTTGTTTCAAAAGGACGTCATTTTAATTGAAAAACATCAACTGACATACAGAAAACTGACCAAACGCATTTGGATTGGGTTGATACTTTATCAAAATGATCCACAGGTCATATGTGACGTGTACAAGTCAACTCCATCTCAATATGAGGCGCGGTGTGGACGACACCATTCACAGTGTCTCTCTTTTGTTTAAAATGGACAGGATTATAAGTGAAAAGAACAATTGACATATGAAAAACCGACCAAAAGCATTCGAAATGTGTTGATTATTTAGGACAATGATCCATGGGTTATATGTGATGTGTACAAGTCAACCCAGGCTCAATCCGAGGCACGTTGTGGCCGAGATCACTCTAAGTGACTCCCTTTTGTTTAAAATGGACAACATTTTAAATACATATGGAAAACCGACCAAACGCATTCGGTTTCCATTGAAACTTTAGAAGAACCATCCATGGGTCATATGTGACATGTAAGAATCAACCCCGCTTCAATCTGAGATGCGGTGTGGCCGGCACCACTCAAATTGTTTGTCTTTTGTTTCGAAAGGACGTCATTTTAATTGAAAAACATCAACTGGCATACGGAAAATCGGCCAAACGCATTCGAATTGGGTCTATACTTTAGCACAATGATCCACGGGTCATATGTGACGTGTAAGAGTCAACCCCTCCTCAATATAAGGTGTGGTGTGGCCGACACCATTCACAGTGTCTCTCTTTTGTTTAAAATGGACAGGATTATAAGTGAAAAGAACAACTGACATACGAAAAATAGACCAAACGTATTCTAAATGTCTTGATGATTTAGGAAAATGATCCATGGGTCATATGTGACGTGTATGAGTCAACCCAGGCTTAATCCGAGGTATGGTGTGGCCGGGATCACTCTAAGTGGCTCCCTTTTGTTTAAAATGGACAACATTTTAAGTACATACGGAAAACCAACCAAACGCATTCGGTTTCCATTGAAACTTTAGGAGAACGATCCATGGGTCATATGTAATGTGTATGAATCAATCCTGCCTCAATCTGAGACGTGGTGTGGCTGGAACCACTCAAAGTGACTATCTTTTGTTTCAAAAGGACGTCATTTTAAGTGAAAAACATCAACTTCCATACGGAAAACCGACCAAACACATTCGGATTGTGTCGATACTTTAGAACAATGATCCAAGGGTCATATGTGTCGTTTACGAGTCAACCCCGCCTCAATACGAGGCGTAGTGTGGACGAAACCATTCACAGTGTCTCTCTTTTGTTTAAAATGGACAGGATTATAAGTGAAAAGAACAACTCACATACGAAAAACCGACCAAACGCATTCGAAATGTAGTTATGCTTTAGGAAAATGATCCATGGGTCATATTTGACGTGTACGAGTCAACTCGGGCTCAACATGAGGCACGGTGTGGCCGAGATCACTCTAAGTGGCTCCCTTCTGTTTAAAATGGACAACATTTTAAGTACATATGGAAAACCGACCAAACGCATTCGGTTTCCGTTGAAACTTTAGGAGAACAATCCATGGGTCATATGTGACGTTTACAAATCAAACCCTCCTCAATCTGAGATGTGGTGTGGCCAGCACCACTCAAATTGTCTGTCTTTTGTTTCAAAAGGACATCATTTTAAGTGAAAAACATCAACTTCCATAGGGAAAACTGACCAAACGCATTCGTATTGTGTCGATAATTTAGAAAAATGATCCAAGGGTCATATGTGTCGTGTAAGAGTCAACCCCACCTCAATCCGAGGTGTGGTGTGGCTGACACCATTCATAGTTTCTCTCTTTTGTTTAAAATGGACAGGATTATAAGTGAAAAGAACAACTGATATATGAAACGAATTAGAAATGTTTTGATGCTTTAGGAAAATGATCTATGGGTATTATGTGACGTGTACTAGTCAAACCAGGCTCAAATCGAGGAACGGTGCGGCCGGGATCACTCTAAGTTGCTCACTTTTATTTAAAATGGACAACATTTTAAGTACATATGGAAAACCGACCAAAGGCATTCGGTTTCTATTGAAACTTTTGGAGAACGATCCATGGGTCATATGTGACGTGTACGAATCAATCCCGCCTCAATCTGAGACGCGGTGTGGCCGGCACCACTCAAAGTGTTTGTCTTTTGTTTCAAAATGACGTCATTTTAAGTGAAAAACATCAACTGCCATACAGAAAACTGACCAAACGCATTTGGATTGTGTCAATACTTTAGCACAACGATCCACGGGACATATGTGTCGTGTACAAGTAAACCCCGCCTCAATACGAGGCGTGGTATGGCTGACACCATTCACAGTTTCTCTCTTTTGTTTAAAATGGACAGGATTATAAGTGAAAAGAAAAACTCACATACGAAAAACCGACCAAACGCATTTGAAATGTGTTGATGCTTTAGGACAACGATCCATGGTTCATATGTGATGTGTACGAGTCAATCTAGGCTCAATATGAGGCACAATGTGGTCGGGATCACTCTAAGTGGCTCCCTTTTGTTTAAAATGGGCAACATTTTAAGTACATACGGAAAACCAACCAAACGCATTTGGTTTCCATTGAAACTTTAGGAGAACAATACATGGGTCATATGTGACGTGTACAAATCAACCCCGCCTCAATCTGAGATGCGGTGTGGCCGGAACTACTCAAAGTGTCTATCTTTTGTTTCAAAAGGACGTCATTTTAAGTGAAAAACAACAACTAGCATACGGAAAACCGACCAAATGCATTCGGATTGTGTCGATTCTTTAGCACAATGATCCAAGGGTCATATGTGATGTGTACGAGTCAACCCCGCCTCAATCCAAGGTGCGGTGTGGCTGACATCATTCACAGTGTCTCTCTTTTGTTTAAAATGGACAGGATTATAAGTGAAAAGAACAACTGACATACGGAAAACCGACCAAATGCATTCGAAATGTGTTGACGCTTTAGGACAACGAACCATGGGTAATATGTGACGTGTAAGAGTCAACCCGGACTCAATATGAGGAACGGTGTGGCCGGGATCACTCTAAGTGGCTACCTTTTGTTTAAAATGGACAACATTTTAAGTACATACAGAAAACCGAACAAATGCATTCAGTTTCTATTGAAACTTTAGGAGAACGATCTATGGGTCATATGTGACATGTACGAATCAACCCTGCCTCAATCTGAGATGCGGTGTGGTCGGAACCACTCAAAGTTTCTGTCTTTTGTTTCAAAAGGACATCATTTTAATTGAAAAACATAAACTAGCATACGTAAAACAAACCAAACGCATTCGGATTGTGTCGATACTTTAGCACAAAGATCCACGGGTCATATGTGACATGTACGAGTCAACCCTGCCTCAATATGAGGTGCAGTGTGGCCGACACCATTCAGAGTGTCTCTCTTTTATTTAAAATGGACAGGATTATAAGTGAAAAGAACAACTGACATACGGAAAACCAACCAAACGCATTCGAAATGTGTTTATGCTTTAGTAAAATGATCCATGGGTCATATGTGACGTGTACGAGTCAACTCGAGCTCAATCCGAGGCATGGTGTGGTCGGGATCACTCTAAGTGTCTCCCTTTTGTTTAAAATAGACAACATTTAAAGTACATATGGAAAACCGACCAAACGCATTTGGTTTATGTTGAAACTTTAGGAGAATGATCCATGGGTCATATGTGATGTGTATGAATCAACCCTACCTCAATCTGAGATGTGGTGTGGCCGGAACCACTCAAATGTCTGCCTTTTGTTTCAAAAGGATATCATTTTAATTGAAAAACATCAACTGGCATTCGGAAAACCGACCAAACACATTCGGATTGTGTCGATACTTTAGAAAAACGATACACGGGTCATATGTGACGTGTACGAGTCAACCCCCCCTCAATCTGAGGTGCGGTGTGGTTGACACCATTCAGAGTGTCTCTCTTTTGTTTAAAATGGACAAGATTATAAGTGAAAAGAACAACTGACATATGAAAAACCGACCAAACGCATTCGAAATGTGTATATGCTTTAGGAAAATGATCTGTGGGTCATATGCGACATGTAAGAGTCAACTCGGGCTCAATCCGAGGCACGGTGTGGCCGGGATCACTCTAAGTTAATCCCTTTTGTTTAAAATGGACAACATTTTAAGTACATATGGAAAACCGACCAAACGCATTCGGTTTCCATTAAAAATTTAGGAGAATGATCTGTGGGTCATATGTGACATGTATAAATCAACCCCGCCTCAATCTGAGACACAGTGTGGCTGACACCACTCAAAGTGTCTATCTTTTGTTTCAAAAGGACATCATTTTAAGTGAAAAACATCAACTGACATACGGAAAACCAACCTAACACATTCGGATTGTGTCGATACTTTAGCACAAAGATCCATGGGTCATATGTGACGTGTACGAGTCAACCCCCCCCCCCCCCCTCAATATGAGGCACGGTGTGGCCGACACCATTCAGGGTTTCTCTATTTTGTTTAAAATGGACAGGATTATAAGTGAAAAGAACAACTGACATATGGAAAACCGACCAAATGAATTATAAATGTGTTGATACTTTAGAATAACGATCCATGGGTCATATGTGACATGTACGAGTCAACCCCGCCTTAATCTGAGGCACGGTGTGGCCAGGATCATTCTAAGTGGTTCTCTTTTGTTTAAAATGGACAACATTTTAAGTACATACGGAAAACCGACCAAACGCATTCGATTTCTATTGAAACTTTAGGAGAGGGATCCATGGGTCATATGTTATGTGTACGAATCAACCCCTCCTCAATCTGAAATGCGGTGTGGCCGGCACCACTCAAAGTGTCTGTCTTTTGTTTCAAAAGGATGTCATTTTAAATGAAAAACATCAACTGGCATACGGAAAACCGAGAAAACGCTTTCGGAATATGTTGATAATTTAGGACAATGATAGATGGGTCATTTGTGACATGTACGAGTTAACCTCACCTCAATCTGAGGCACGGTGTGGCCAATATCACTCCAGGTGTATGTATTTTGTTAAAAATGGACATCATTTCAGGTAAAAATATATGGTATACGAAAAACCGATCAAATTATGAATTGAATTCCGGATTCCACATATAATTGTCATCTAAATTTAAATTGAATTTTAAATGAATTATGTATGTTTATAATTACGTTATTAATTCTAATTTAATTATGGATGTGTATATTTCCAAGATGCATTATATGTAAAATGTGTATGAATTTGTTCTCTATATGTATGTGTTAGTTGGTTATTGTAGGTAAAATAATTGTATGTGTATGTGTTATTTTATTGCAGGTACAATAATTATATTGAAAATGAGAGGGAATGCACAAAATGAGACCTGGTGGGAAAATTGCAGAGCTGCTGTGCAAATTGCAAGCTGCTGTGCAATTTGCACAGCATAGGCTATGCCAACAGTTTCAAACCATTGGCATTGAATATCTGGGTTTTTTTTACCAATGGTTCTATGAACTGTTGGTAAAAAACTTTTCCCAACGGTTTAGAAACCGTTGGGAAAGAGGAGACTTCTTGGGTTTTCCCAATGGTTTGGAAGAACCGTTGGGATAGGGTAATTTTTCCCCACCCTATCCCAACGGTTCACTATAAACCGTTGGGAATAGCTTTCCCAATGGATTACTTCCCTACTGTTTGTATAACTGTTGGTATAACATATACCAATGGTTCTTTATCCTTTCCCAATGGTTTAGAACCGTTGGGAAAGACTATATTTCCAGTAGTGTTCTTTCTCATTTTTGTCCCAGTTTCTTTATGTTGTTATACCCTTTTATTTTTAATTAAAAATGTTGGGGTATGATTTAAAACCTACATAATTATTTTTTAATGATGATATAACACTTTCTCTCTCATTAATTCCTTCTGTGTACACTCATTATCATGTTGAAATTCCGTCCGGGATTTCTCTCTTCTTATTCCCATTCAAGTATTTATCCCATATTATGCGTCTAAATTCCATTTCATATGTTGGGATATTATATTAAATGATACCATTACTGTCTATTTCATGTATAAATAATGAGATATCCCTTTCTCTCTCATCAACCCAACTTATGAATTTCCATATGATGACGTTAAGCTGCCAAAATTGCACTGTGATTTTCAAAGCCAAAATATTCGTGTAGTGAATACCATACCCATTTCTCTATCAAGTTTATTCACATTTATGCATATATACATATTTAATGGTACTTAAATTTATTTATTACACATTCCTTAATCATGTAATAACCTATGATGTTGAATGATTCCAGGTTATATGATCTATGTGGCACACTTATGCATGAAATGAAATGTTTATGAAGGGTGTGCCTTGATAACGCTCCAATGAATTGGGTAAAGATTAATATCATGATACGTCAAGTGAAATTAGTGTTTACTAATGCTAATTCAAGTGAAATTAAGTTTTTCTCATGCTGATTCAAGTGTGATGAGGGTTTACTCATTCTAATTCAAGTGCAATAAGGGTTTACTCATGCTCCATGTGCAATGAGCCTTGGATCATGCTAATATCATGTTAAATGGTGTTTCCACATTTCCATGTTATTATAATCATTATATATCATGCCTTTATGTTGATGTTTCTCTTGTTCACCATTGATGTTCTTATTGCCTAACATGTACTATATTCTTCATGTTATTCCTTGTTTACTCCCTTACTGGGTTTTATAGCTCACCCTTTTCATATGTATGTCCACAAGTTATCCCATGAAATGCTAAGTATGAAGAAATGTTGTGGTCATGTAAAAGAATATTTAGATAAATATGTTGTATTTTATGTCTTAATTTTTCATGTAATGTTCCTAATTTCTCAAGAAACTAGACCTCTCGATCCTTAGAGTTTTCATAGGTGCAGTTTTATGTAATAAATCATGTTTATGTGTGTAAAAAAGATTAGAGTTGTCATAGTTGGTATTAGAGGTTAGGTTCAGTTATTTTTGGGATTAGGATTAGAAAACCCTAGTGAAAACCTAGGGATAAGACTAAGTATAAGAAAAAAATCCCTAAATTTTTGTGAGTATAGAGTAATTGGTTTATAAACCAAATACATCTATGTCTAGATACGAACAAGTAGAGGTGGCTCTGGCATAGATGTATCTAGGGGTAAAACCCAAAAACATCGCTTTAATCTAGACTCGAACAGGAACTGGTGAAAGAAAATGGGTCTTGCTGGACTCTTGGTTTGACACTCTCGGGGGATGTTCTTTGGTAGATTCATAAGCTTAGTATGAACCATTATTAAGGGAAAAAATTCACCAAAGAATATATGTTGGGAAGTAGATCATGGATAACATATATTGCAGCCTAGAAATTCATATGTTGAGGAAATAAATTTAAATTATAATTTATTCCTTTAATGTAATTGGATTCCCCTTTATGTGTGTAATAGTTTAAAAGTAATCATCCTAAGTCTATATTGGATAATGTAGAACTAGAATCAAAAAATGAAAGTTAGGGTTATCATCTATAGTTCTACGCATTATTTTATATCCTGAAAGTTTAGTAGAAAAATCCAAACACCACCAATAATCATGGAAGTAGAGATGTTGGTGAGAATGGAAAATGGGGAAATTATTTCATCCCATGAATATAACTCCTCCCCTATCACAATATGTGGATTGAACTTCCCAGAAAACCTCATCATACTTACTCTGGTAGAATTTGATGCAATTCTTGGAATGGATTGGATTTCCCTATATAGATCCAACATAAATTTCCATGAGAGTTAAATCACTATCCATATAGAGAATCAACCCCCGATTATGTATAAGTGAAAGGAGGAGGATGAATCTTTTGTAGAACCATCATCTCAAGCGTGGATATTACTACCCTATGAGCACATGTATCTTGCTTAGATGATTGATTATAGAGAATAAACTATCCTTAAAGACATGTCTATTGTGAGGGAATTTGCTAAAGTGTTTCCTAAGGAATTTCTTGCTCTTCCTCCAAGAAGATATGTTGAATTCTCGATTGATCTTATACCTGGGGATTTGCCAAAATCCAAGAATATGTATAGAATGGTTGTTCTGAATATTGAGGATCTAAAGAAAAAAATGTAAGAGGATGTGGGAAAAAGGTTTATACACCCAAGTGCTTCACCATGGGATGCACCAGTCCTCTTCCTCGAGAAGAAGCATGGGTCAATTCACCTTTGTATTAATTATCATGAGCTCAGAAAAATCACGATAAAGAAAAATTATTTGCTTCCACGAATTGATGACTTGTTCGATCTGATATGTGGGGCACAATACTTCTCCATGGTGGATCTGTGGTCGAGATATTACCAAGTAAGGGTGAATAAGGAGGATATCCCCAAGACTTAATTTCATACAAGGTACGGGAACAATGAATTCATAGTAATGCCTTTTGAACTCACTAATTCTCCAGAAATATTCATGGACTTGATGAATAGAGTCATTCAAGTTTTTCTACTGACCCAGGAAACACAAAGATGTATCTAGATCTACGAGATCATTATTGGTGGGATAACATGAAGAAGGAGATTGCTGAGTATACATCAAAGTGCCTAGTATGTTAGCAATTGATGTCTGAGAAGAATAAGGATAAGGGGATGATGAAACCATTACCCATACAAACATGGAAATGGGAGAACATCACCATGGAATTTGTCATTGTAATTTCAAATACATCTAAAGGGAACAATGATATCTGGGTTTTTTTGTATCATCTTACAAAGACTTCACACTTCATTGCACTTCGGGGGGATTCATAATTAGATCAACTAGCATGGATATACATCAGAGAAGTGGTAAGGCTGGATGGAGTACCACTATCAATTATATCTGATCAAGATCCAAGATTTATTTCTAAGTTATGTAAGAGTCTCCAGCACACTCTAAATACTAAACTGAACTTCAGTACGACTTATCATCCTCAAAATGATGGCCAATCTGAGCGGACTATCCAAACATTTGAGGACATGCTGAGAGAATACTCAATAGACTTTAAAGGAGGATGGGATCAAAATCTTCAGCTAGTTGAGTTCTCTTACAATAATAGTTTCCACTCTAGAATCCAAATGGATCCTTATGAACCCCTTTATGGGAAGAGTTGTAGAACACCAGTATGTTGGGATGAACTAGGGGAGAAAAAACTCTTAGTTCCAAAAATGGTCGAAGAAATGGTGGAGAAGGTTAAGACCATCCAGTAGTACATTAAAGCTTCTTAGTGTCAACAAAATATTTATTCTCATAATCATCAACGAGACCTAGAGTTTGATGTTGGATACATGGTATTCCTTCGCATATCATGGTAGAAGAGATTTATGAGATTTAGGAAGAAGGTAAATCTTAGTCCAAGGTACATCGGCCCTTTTGAGATCTTTAATCGAATTGGATGAGTGTCCTATCAACTATCACTCTCACCGAACCTATCTCAAGTACATGATGTATTCCATGTATCATTCTTGAAGAAGTACATACCTGACCCATCACATGTACTCAATATAGAGTTGGTACCATTAGAGAATTATCTCTCCTATGAATAGAAGTTGGTGAAGATCTTTGATCATAGGGAAAAGGTTATACAAAATAAGACAATGCCCCTAGTCAAGGTGTGGTGGTGAAACCACAAGTTTGAAGAATCAATGTGGGAATCAGAGGAAGTGATGAAGCAGAGTTACCCTCATCTATTTTTGTGCGGGAAAATTAAATTTCAAAGGTGAAATTTCTTAAGGGGGGAAGATTGTAACAACCCAAAATTTTATTAATTAAAATTCCTCTTGATCTAATTAAATTTCTTATTAAGTAAAAATGGTTATATAAAACATATTCAATTACTTGGTTTTATGTTTTTGTATTTTAAAATACCGTTAAGAATTGTTATTTTTGCTAATATAGTTGTTAAACGGTTATCACATGATTATTATAAATATAAAGCTTTAACAAATCCAATCTACTCAGACAATGGAAGTGATGTCTTCATCTAGTAGAATTTCTCCATACGAAGCCCATTTTTTAGAGCTCAGAAAGGAGGTAGTTTCACTGGGCTTCGCTCTTGACCAAGACCAAGCTGAGATTCAATATGTTAATCTTGAATGGAATTTCCAATAGGAGAAGTGGAAGTTAATAGATATTACCACCTAAGTGATGTTATCCGAGCTGCCCCAAGAGTCGGTCACCATTACATACCTTACCCTTAGGTATTATGTCGGTGTTATAAGAGGTTATGTAACAAGACCCTAGCACTATGATTATGTACTTTATTTATTTAATATAAAATTAATATACATTCATTTTAATATTGTTACTTTGTAAATGGTTTTTAAAGAACAAATAGTATTTTTAGTTAATATTCAATTAAGAAATCTATTTTAATGAATTAAGAAATTTATTAATTAAATAATATTTTAATAACATATTATTATAAAATAAATTTTTATTAAATATAAATTATCGTATAATTTTTATACAATTAACATTTTTTCAAGGATTGAAAGCTGTTTTTGTCAAAACCCATGAATTTTCAATAAATGTCAGGTTTTATTTTAAAAGTGAAAATTCACATATTTAGAAAATTATTTTGATAAAATTAATATTATTTTTGGATTTAGTATGTCTAAATTATCTAAAGTTGAATTTTTCATAATTTTCTTAGAGTCAAATTTTTGGGTAAAAATTAAATATCGTTTAAATATATAAACTGTTTTATGACATAATAATGACCCAATAGTGATGTAATAAAATACTATAAAAGGGATATTCAGATAATATATGTTTTAAATTTAAAATAATGTCATTTTTATTTGTTTGATTAATTTTATGGTTCCTTAGTGGACCCTCCAAGACTTATAAAATATTTTTTAACATTTTAAAATGATTTCCTTGGGAGTGTGACTCACCTTTACATAAGCAAGCCTAATATTTTAATAAGATAGTACATTGGAAATATAAAATAATTTTTTCCACTCCCCTTTCGAGAAAACCATGGGCAAAAATCCTGGGATGGTTTGTGGTTTTGAATATTTAATTATATAGATCCCAAAACCTATGTTTGTGAAAAATTTAAAAATTCCCCTTTTATTTCCTATATAAACCCACCCAAGATTCCACTTCCCTTTACTAAAAAACCCTAGATAATGTCCCTACTCTTTATCCTCTATCTATAATCCTCCCAAGGCACCCCAATCTCTCAAGAATCCCCTTCTCAAGTTTTTGAAGTCCCACACTCAAGTAAAGGATCCTCACTTTCCTCTCCTCCTTTCGAATTCAAGCATCTTATTTGAAAGTAGTTATTGTAATTTAGAATGTTCATAATGTAATTATTTTATAAAAATTTTATTACTTTCAATTTTATGATATTTGAATTAGGTATTATTTATCCACCCTCATTTTTACCCTTACCTAAGTAGTTACTATGCCTAAATTTTGTAAGGGGTATTCCACCCTCCTCTTTTATCATGAATTATTTTCATGTTATATATTTTATTTTCTTTTATTACTTTGTTGTTATATGTTATTAAATATCCTCCTTACTTACCATTTTATTTATAAATCATTAGATCCTCATTCACTCTCATTTATCACTCTTAAGAACCCTTATGTACTCCTATTACAATGCTGAATTATCGTAAGGGATTTCTTCCTTTTTCATTTTTGTCCAAGTTTCTTTATATTGTTATACCATTTTATTTTCAATTAAAAATGTTGGGGTATGATTTCAGACCTCTCCTGTACTTCCCTACTTATGTTTGAAATATGAGATACCACTTTCACTCTCATTAATGCCTTCCGTGTACACCTGTTACTATGCTGAAATTCTGTAAGGGATTTCTCTCTTCTTATTTCCATTCAAGTATTTCTCCCATATTATGCATCTAAATTATATTTCATATGTTGGGATATTATGTTACATGATTAAATTAATATATATTTCATTTATAAATAATTATATACCCCTTTATCTCTTATCAACCCAAATTTTGAATTTCTATATGACGGCATTATGCTGCCAGAATTGCACGATGATTTTCCAAGCCAAAATCATCATGTAGTGAATACCATACCCATTTCTATATCAAGGTTATTAAACTTTATGCATATATACATATTGAATTTTACTTACATGTATGTGTTCCACATTCCATAATCATGTAATAACCTATGATGTTGAATGATTCCATGTTATATGATCAATGTGGCATACTTATGCATGAAATGAAATATTTATGAAGGTTCGCCCTGATAGCACTCCAATGCATTGAGTAAAGATTGGTATCATGATACGTCAAGTGTAATAAGGGTTTAATCATTCTAATTAAAGTAAAATAAGGGTTTAATAATACTCCATGTGAAATTATCCTTAGATCATGCTAATATCATGTTAAATGTTGTTGCCACATTTCCATGTTATGATAATCATGATATATCATGCTTTTATGTTCATGTTTCTCTTGTGCTCCATTGATATGCCTATTTCCTAACATATACTATATACTTCATGTTATGCCTTGTTTAATCCCTTTATAGGCTTTATAGCTCACCCTTTTCTTATGTATGTCCTCAGGTTATCCCATGAAATTCTAAGTATAAATTAATTTTGTGTTCATGTAAAAGATGTTTTCAATAAAGATGTTGTATTTTATGTCTTAATTTGTCATGTAATGTTCCTAATTTCCCAAGAAACTAGACCTATCGATCCTTAGAGTTGTCTTAAGTGCATTTTTATGTAATAAATCATGTTTATGTGTGTAATAAAGAGTAGGGTTGTCATATTGTATATATTTGGAGTTAATTTTTTATGTGGATATTAAAGGAATAAATCTCATGATTAATAATTCAAGAGTGAATTTGCAACTATCTAATTATTTAATTACAAGGAGATGGGATAATATTAAAATTATTAATACAAATATGGGGAAATATAACATCCCCATTATAGTTATAATATATGTATATATATATGTTATAATATAATATTTCATGGCCCATTATTTCCTACTTCATCTACATAGTAGAGACTCCAATATATATAACGAAAATCATTTATCCCACATCATAAATCTTATTTATATTTAGGGGGTTGATAATCTTGCATTCAATATCATTTACTCTAAGGACGTCACCCCATAACCCACCCTTATCGAATAGTGATAATGAATTATTTCATGTGATACAAGTGATTTCCATCCTTTTACATCTACCAATAACACCGAATTTCCATTCTTATGTTTATGTGTTGGAATTTTCCCCAAAATACGAGCAATGATATAGTCAAGAGTTGTACTCCCGACCTCAAGTATATGCAACTAGAGTGCATAGACAATGTGTTATAATCTCTCCTAGAGGATAATATTCAAATAAATTTCCTAAGAATTTATGGAATCTATCTTATAAGAGGCTGAGGGAGGATAACTGGGATTATACAATTACTACGGTGAAAGTTAATGTCCCATATAATTTGACAGAATATGATATCATTAACTCAAATTTAGGTATCAAATTATTGATTCAATATCTATACATTATTTTGTTTTTTGTGTTTGATAAGAATATATAATCATCCCCAAATACTTTATGGAATTATTTTTCAGTTAAAACACCCAGGGGAAAATTTATTATAACAAAAATATATTGGGTTGTTTTTATTAAGTAGCATGAAGAAATCATAGTTTCAAATTGGACTTTTATACCAATGGTTGACTATAAAATAATTATTAAGATGCTTGAATCTCAAAGTATAATGCAATTATTTATTACTGAGTGATTTTGATTACATTCTATGAGGTAGTTATACAATTATCTATTTTTAGAGGAGAGGATTCATTACATGAATCATGTCCTGAAAAACCTCCAGTGGCTCATTTTAATAAAATTAATGGATAAATTGTAAATAAATTTTAATATGTAATTTAGAATATTACATTCTATGAATATAATATGTATCAATTTTACAAGATTATGTTGATGTATTCCCTAAGTAATTACTTAGATATCCCCTTAATTATGAAGTTTAATTCTCTATTAACCTCATATTTTATAAAAAAACCCATATTTGAGCCTATTATGACCAAGATATTTCTATTTGAAATTTTTCCTCTTAATATATATGTGTTTAATGTTAAATATAAGTTATAGTATAAATAAATTGTATCCAATTTATAAAAAAATGAACAATTTTTTATTTCATAAATATATAACATTGCATATGAAAAATAAATGCATCCTATAAAATTAAATCAATATGATGCAAAAATAAAAACAAGTAAACAACATGATCAGAATTTGGAAATACATAGGGTTTTGGTCTCCTAGAAATATAACACTTTTGAATAAAATTTTGAATAGTAAATAAAGCATTAAAATTATGATTTTATTTTCTAAATGAAGTATAGAGAATCTTGAGAAAAAATTTATTAAATAAAGTGGTATGGAAATGAGAGGTATTTATAAAATGTATAAAATTATATAACTATTAGAAATATGAAAGTTATAATAGTAACCTAGCCATTATTATAGTGTTTGGACCATCGGAATAGTAGAATGACCAAGTGGGTAAATGATGAATCAACCTTATAAATAATGTTTATAATAAATTAAATAAATAAACATAACAATAAAAATACCATGAAATAATTACTTAATCAATGTAACATAATGTAAGTATAAGTGTATATTTTTAGTAAAACATGTTTTAAATTATTTAATAAAACATTAAAATTTATACTAGAATTAAATATAAAAAATTATCAAATTCAAAAAATTATTTTAGAAAAATGAATGTCATTTTTTGAATAGTCACATTTAAATTAGATAAAGATGATGTTTTCGTATTTTTCCAGAATAAAAAAAAATATAGACTCTGATATTTTTTTATTTTTAATAACCACTTTATGGATGAGTGTAAAATAAGTAAAAAATATAAAAATCACACACACACATCCTTAAATAATAAACCACCGCCATTTATGGGAAAGATGACATTAATACTTGTGTTCCTTGAACCGAGGGAACTTCAGACCCCATATACACCCATCGATCAATACCACCACCCACTTCACCACCAAACTCCTTAATCATCATTGATCAAACCATTACATGTCATCATAAAGATACAGCATGAACCCTAAATTAGGAAAGTAGAACTAGGTACATCATTAAAATACCCTTGCTTACCAAAACTATATATCAAAAAACCTCAATTAAAGGAACCATAGAACTACCAAAAAGTTGTGGTTTAATCCACCCAAATAAAAATGAAGGTAAATAGTAAAAATACAACACAACACAACCTAGTAATTCCAATACACATCATCATATTCTCATGAGTATATGATCATATAATAGTTACACTATCTTCACAAGAGAAAATGGGATTTGTAACTGCTCCCTAGAATCTACCCTAGAAATAGATGGGAGAGGCTGAAATTAGAGAAAATGTGAGACTAAGAACATAATGCAGGAAGGGATATAATAATAAAATAAACCAATAAAAATATAAAATAAAATAAGATACTAATAAAAGTAAATATAAAAAATACAAGATACAAGAATGATCAATGACACACTATCATTAAACTTTCATTAAACTCGTCCTCTATCATAGTCTCAGGCCACCAAAACCCCCTTGCAGTATACTTAAATGGGATCTCACATGATGAATGAGGTTAAAAGGGTATTTGAGGTGCATGAATGTGTAAAATATATGGTTAATTATGTAACACCTTGATATTTTAAAAAATAAAACTATGTTCAACAGCATATACAACATGCAACACCGAGCCTAAACAATCCATGAAATTGTATTATTTAACTATGATCATCATAATCTAACTGTTAAATTTGTGGGTATGAATACGATTAAATAAATTATTAAATATATATATATATAAATACCCTACTCAATATAAATTTATTGATAAATTATTATGAAATAAACAATCGGTTTTTAATAAAGACATTACATTATTAAAAAATGTGTTTTCCTTAAAAATGATTTTTATTGATTTTTGAGAGAAAATATTATAATTATTTTATGGAAATTTTAGAAAATATATTTTATAAACTGAAATTTATTTTTGAAATCATCATATCAAAATTAACATATGGTGAAATTTTGGTATTTTCTGAAATGATTTATTTTTCAGTAAATAGTAAAAATTTCTAATTTTTCAAATACTGTCATTTATTTTCATTAAATAAATTAATTTAAAAGTACCATTATATTTTTGATTTGTTATTTAAGTTACATATTAAAATTTTTATTTATAATAATAAAATTAACTTCATTTTAATCGAAAACTTTAATTATTTTGGAATAAGCTTATTATTATGCTTAAAAACACAGTTTTCTGAAAACAGATTAAAAGTTTATAAAGTTAATCCATTTTAATTTATTAAAATAACCCATAATAAAGAAATATTTAAATTAAATATATTATATATATATATATATTAATTTAAATTCATATAATGATGATTTTTAGTCATGGAATTAATATAAGATCATATATTTCTTGAAAAAAGCATTTTCCTAAAAAAAAAATTTCATCACGCTTTGTGGAATACTTATAAAATGAATTTATGAAAATTATGGGGATTTTATATGGTAAAATATATTTTATATTTATAATCATTATAATTTATATTATTTAATAAGTCAAACTTAATTTTGGGTCATAATGAATAGTAAAAATAGTAAATATTTCTTAACATGGTAATGGTAAAATGGGTTAATTAAGGGTAAAAATAATTTTATAAGGACTAAAAAGTATCCCTGACACTTGAATTAATTTTATTATATGAGTACATTTCATCTATAATCATCCAAGATTTGAAAATATGACTCTCTTTTAAAAATCTATTATATGATCACAAATGTATAATAGTAAGTCGTGAATGAACATAAATAGTTATTCTATTCATAATTAAATTATATTAATAATGGTAATTTATTTCTAATTTTTAGTAATTATATAGTTACCTTAAATGCTTATCCAATGTTGATGTATTAATTATTTAATTAAAAAGAAAATAAACTAAATGGTTTAAAAAATATTAGAAGTAATATAATTGAATGAATTGTTGTATTCCATGAATTTTTTATTTAATTATAGAATTTTAGGTAAGTTTTAAATGTATATATTCAAATTTCATTTTTGTCTTGATTTTTTTTAAAGTCAAATTAAATGAATAGTTTCAAGATTGACATTAATGATATTTTATAATAAATAATGTTTTATTAAATGATTTAAAATATTTAAAAAATTATTAATCCAATTGAATGGTAAATTGTTCATAATATAAATATTTGTCCATTTATGTGTCATTTTTCATTTTATATAAACATGCTTGGCCCCTAAAGATCAAAAACATTATTACATTGGTAATTTTCAAAAAGGATTAAAAAGGGTTAAAATAAAAATATAAGGGAAAAACATCACGTAAACTTGTCCATTTTTTATTGTATGAGAGTATTTGACTCGCCATCATCTTTTCCTATAATCTCCTAAATTTTGGTCCATTTGAATATGATAATTAATTTATATTAATTTAATACTTTAAGAAATTCCAAGAGTGTCCCTACCCTATCTTATAAAATGACACCTACTATCATCTTTTATTCACACTTAAAAACATTTTGTTTCATCCAATACCTATATAAATCCATTCCTTACATACCTCACCACTTTCTAGAGTCCTTTTTTATCATAAAATCAACCTAGGAAATATTTTTTTGTAAACCTTGAGAGGTTTTCTAAAGAAGAGTTGTAGTTCTTAACCAAGTTTTTTAAGTTTGTTTATTTTTATAAATTCTTTAAATATCCTTAAAACATGATGAAATAATAATAAAAAGAATCTACCATATTCATATATTTTATAATTTTAATGGTATAGCCCATATATATCTCCTCGTCAATCAAATGGGAAACAAACCCACCATTCATGTGTGTGGTGAACTACGGCCTCATGAACGGATATAATTCATTTTCCATAACCTTCCCTTTTAGCTAGTTTTAATGATGTATTTAATGTATATATATTATATTCATTAAATATTTATCATTATTAAAATATAATATATCATTTACTTCATTAAATTTACATTCACTAAAAAAGAATAACGGTGTCCATGCGTACGTGTGGACTACCGCTTCCATGAAGTAATGTGATTCATTCTCATCACCACATCACATGGAATATATATATAATTATATTTCAAGAAATTATATGGTATTTTTGATAACATGACCATTTTTTAAATATAAAATAATTCTAACATTCTTTCCATGATGATAATTGAAAAATGGAAAACGTTACTCATGCGTATGTGCGGCCTACCGTCTCCATGATTGTAACATAATTCATTTTCCATTACCATATTTCATTATTAGTTATAAAAATATAATTTATGTATAAAAATTATAATTATTTCATTATTATTAATCTTCAGATGATGTAATAATAATCGCTTTGACCATAGTCAGCGTACAGAATACATTTTAGACTTATGAGATGAATATCGTCAAAATGTCTCATGTGAACTTAATTTATTAATTAATTGATCATAACATGGTAAAAATAATAATAAAATTGAAAAAGGTTCTTAATAAAGTAAATAATTAACAGAATTTTATTATTCGTGAATTTAAATAACATATGTGATTAATAGGACTCAATGTAAGGGACACTTTACTTTAAAAACCTCATTTTAAATGTTTTAAAGATTTATTTTCTAAGTTTTTTTCTTCCATGTCAATATTTTTTAAAGAAATTAATTTATGGATGTATTTATATGGTCTTAAATTAATTTTAAAGGAAATTTTATGTCACCTTTTTACTTTATTTTAAAGGTGTTTAAAAAGAATATTTTTATATATTTTATATGAAAAGTTTTAACTTTATTTAAAAAATACAAAAGTATTGTTCAATTTTAATATATTTAGAGACAATAACTTTTCCCACTGCTATAACAATTATTTTATGTTTGGATTCCTTCACAATGTTTTTTTTCTTCAAAGAAACCATATTTCCCATTTTTGTGTGGGAATTTTAGTTTTAAAAATGTACTTTTAAAAGGAAAGGGTATTTCGATATCTAAAAGTGTTCTACATATGAGCTCAAAAGAGTTTTTGATGTGTTTTATAATAAAAATATGAAATTTTAAAATGTGTTATTTATGATATATTACTTCAATGGTGTTTATAATTGGAGATCCCAATACAGCTAATATTATAAGTTGAGCCCCATTATAGCTCATGATAAATGGGTGAGCCCGATACATCTTATAAGATGGGTGAGCCCCATTATAGCTCTCCAATGCAATGGGTGATGATAATGTTCTCTAGATAATTATATTGTAAGTCGATTGTATGGTTATTACAATTTTAATTATTCTTTAAGGGTTCTATAAATATGATATCCCAAGGCACCTACATGATTTTTCTATTCTTGATAATGAGTTTTCATGGAAATCGCTTGAATTAAAAAGCTAAGATAATGATATTTTTTAATTGAAATATTATAACCTTTTAGGATAAAAGTGTAAATTTTCAAGAAAAAAAATTTCATGGGTTCTCATGTTTTCTAATAAACCCTCATGATTATTATTTTTCCATTATGTTTTCTTATAAAGCATTTTATGAAAATCTTTGGGTAGTAAAGCTGATTTCATGAGTAATTAAATGATTATTTGAGTTCAAAGTTTATTTATTTTAAAGGAAAATTCTTATTTTGATATCATGGTTTAAAAAAAGATTAAATTTCTTCTTTCTTCTTTTTATGTCCCTTACTGGTCTTTTTTTCTCATCCCACATTTTAAAATATTTTTCATAACGTTTAAGGATGGGTATAGACAAAGAAGAAGTCAAGATAGAAGTTATAATGATTTTTTAAGAAAATAAAACATATTTAATTTTAAATGTTTTATATTATTGGAAAAATGGATACTTATTGGGAGTTTACACTTCATAAAATATGGTTTTGTAAGTTATTGGTTATGAACTACTTATCTAAAACTCTAAACATGAAAATATCCTAAAAGATAAGAGAATGAATTCTTGGCTTAAAACTCTAGATTTTGTAATGTTTAATGTAGGGTTGTTATAAATGACCACATTTTCAAGACATCATCACCAAATGACTAAAATCAGTATAAAAATAAGTGAAACACTAAACCTAAAATTAAAATAAGAGAGAGACCTACAATGGAACTACCAAACACAATAATCATTAAAACCCCAAACCACCAAAGCATTATGGCATATGATGAGACTAGAGCCTCACAATATAGTCCCAGTGAAAAGGGTGGAATTAGTAAAGAGAACACGGTCCTCCTCCTTATGAAAATAACACACCAAAAAATGATAACAACCAGAACATATTCTATCTAATGAAATACCATTGAAAATGATATTTAGAGTGTCATGTGTTATTTTCACTGAAACTAGAAGGTACCAAATCTATACTAATTATTTGTGAAAATACAAGCACCCATAAATTCCGGGATTGGTAAGGGACCCTTTCCACTCAGTTGTGGAAGTCATGGACCACCTGATAAGAACCAGATCCATTAACACCACTATCTAAAATTTCTACTTGAGTAGATCTGCATTGGTGTGGCGGATTTTAGGTTGACTTTGAGTGGAAGATTTGGAAACCATAGGTAATATTTGAAATCAATCTTCCATAGATAAAGATAATAGATTCAAACATATCAAGAGCATAGTGTAATAATAATCCAGAGGCATGGTGGTCAAAGTATAGTACATAATCAAAGAATTGATCAATCTATCCTACAACCAATCTAGGATCAAAATATAATCCACTGGAGATCATGGATTAGTTTGAGATATGATAGTACAAGTCTATATGACCAACATAAAATGGTATAGGAACAAGTAATTGGTATAATAAGTGTCTCATGATGATTGATCATTGAACCATTCAATTCAAAGGGCCCATACATGAATGAAAATCATTATTGGATGAGAATGAGGAGGTTGAAACATGAGCCTATCTAAGGAGTTCATAATGAAGGGGGAACTCTTTACTGAGATAGAGGTTTGAAAAGTAAACTTCACATATAAATATAATATTTTGTAAGAGTTGTGTATGGATGAATCTTAGGGTTTCTATAATTTAGATGAATATTTTAATTCCCAATTTACTATTAATCCAAAAATCCATAACTATTGAATCACATATTTTATCACTATTTGGGGAAATAATATTATATTCTGATATTTTTTTTAAAAACACTATTATCCTTCTCTTATAAATACCATACCTCACTACACCACTTTTCCTCACACCTAATGCTTCTTAGATTTAAAAAAAATTGAATCATTCTCTTATTAAACACTCTTAACCACTCTATGG
The DNA here is from genome assembly GCA_963277665.1 of Viscum album. Classification (NCBI taxonomy): domain Eukaryota; kingdom Viridiplantae; phylum Streptophyta; class Magnoliopsida; order Santalales; family Viscaceae; genus Viscum; species Viscum album. The sequence continues at coordinate 1,333,111,469 of OY728156.1, forward strand.
CAGTTTTATTATCATCAATAGACCACTATTTAAAATCCAATTTCAATTATAAATGGAATCATCCTAGGTAATAATATAAGAACTCTTAATCATGCTTTTTTCTTTTCTATTCCTTTATTTATTCATCCTCTTCTTTATAAATATATTTAAAAAGTTTCATATTATTAAATAAATGATGTTAGTATATTGTAATGTGGATGGTAAAACAATATAATAAATAAAATTAACATAATGGTTTCTTTAACATAAAACCACTAATGGATGTTATGACCATGTATAAGGAGACCATTATTAAGAAACTATTACCACCTACATATATGATTTCAATAAATAATTTTATAGATAAATATGAATTGAATAATTATATTATATTATGTTTTGTATTCATGAATGGTTTAATAATCATAAAATTAAATTAAATAAACAAAGTTTTTCATGTCCTATAAAATCACCTAAATGAACACACCATTATATTATAACACTTTTATTAATGTAATTGTTCTTATATTGGAACACTTTTTAATTTTTTGAACCATTTGATCTTTTTTAATGATATAATTATATATCAATAGACTTTAGGAGTTATAGAAACATTTTATAATAACCTTAACAATCATTGATAAATAAATTTGTTCATAAAAATATGAATTAAACACCCTTAGGATGATAGACATAGACACCATGTTCCTAAAAAATGATTATAAATAGACAAAAAATAATAATGAATGAAATAAATAAGAATAATATTTTTAATCAAGTATTTAATAAATTTGTTTTGATTATTTATGATTTTATACAAGCTTATTAAGACAATTCAGGACTTGAGGTAAATGAACTCTTAAATCACCCTTCATCTTTTGGGTTATTCCCTCTCTATATCTCCCTTTCTATCTCTCTTCACATATTATTCATAATTTATATATACATAGTTCTTCCACATATACCTAGTTTATTTTACCTTTCCTTTATAAAGATATGCATTTTTTCAAGCTCCATTTGCAATCTACTCTTTAAAGTGAACTGAAAAAATAGAATTTTATATTTATTATCCCTTTTCATGTATCACTATTTTAAATGATTTTATCTTAAATGATTTATAAAATATTCATTATTTTAAGGAAAATATATTGATTCATTATTTATTTTCTTGAGATATATCTTCATGAACAATGCTTCATTATTCAATTATAAATTAATAATATTTCTTTATCTATTATTTTCATGGAAACCATTATGATATTTAATTTAATTAGGATTTGTACAATAATTATGTAACCTGTTTCCTTTTCATGGGTTTTCTCATGTCTATGTTTCATGTATAATTACTTTTTTCATGTTTATTTCTTATTTTTTTTAAAAATTTATAGTATCAATCCTTTATTATATTATGAATAATAGGATATTATTCTCTCTCATTATACCATATTCATAAGTCATTATAATGGAAAAAATATTTCCTTAGTCATAAACTCCCTAATCCAAATCCCTATATATGATATGTATTTTTGGTATTGTGGATATATTACTTATTAAAGGGGGTATATTCTAGAAATTATGAATGTTATATATCTACTCAAACCCCTACTGGGTCCCTAGTAAAACTAAACTTTTTTGGGCATAAGTGAAACTTTGGTATCAAAGCTTCTGGCCTTGGAGTTTCTCCTTAAGGAAGTGTTTTATCCCTAATACATGTCAAATATGTGTATCATATACACCTAAATTTTAGATTTTATTTTTCAACCATTTATTTATTCTCCTCCCATTGAAAACTATAGAATTTAAATATTAGTGCTTATTGATATCCTTATAAAACGAATATAACCTACAATGTTACCCCCATATCTTTCCTTCAATAATTTTTTTTTCCATTGCATTATAAATATATTATTAGTTTTCATTATTACTAATGAATATTCAGCTAGATGACCATATTATTAGATTTTTTGGATAATTATTATCAATTCATATATCCATTAGTTCTATAAAAATAATTATTTATTAAATAGACATGTGTATATAAGAGGTTCCATTAGTAAAATTATGATAAGTATTACTTATCCATTCTTTTTATATAATGGATACATTGGAATTTTTAAGTGATGATCAAGGCTCAAAATTATATAGCCCTGTGATGTATCAGTAGGTCTCATGAGAAAAAATATCATGGTTTAATGGGAGTGTTCTTACCCTTTATTTATTATGTATTGACATAACGCCTTGTCTGTAGAGTTTTATTTTCTGAAATTATTCATTCCATCATTATATGATTTATTATTTTTATCCATGTGATTATTTTATTTCCAAAATTATTCCATTAATGGATATTTTGTTATCATGTTATCATTTATATGGAATCATTTTATTATTTATTAATACTATATTATGTGTGTCATACTTATGAAATGTTAGATTCCATTATATGATATCCTTACTGACTATCTATTCTTACTATTTATATATTTTTCCCATTTCCCAAGTAAAAAATGAATAATAGTATATTTTATCTATGTATATAAATTGAGGAATAATAATAATATATAATATATTATCATTCACTTTTAGTTTCTAATGTAATTTAATGTTCATTCTTGTATCTAATATCCTAAAGCTATGAAAAATTTTCAACATGTGTATTATGATTCTCTATATTCTATTTCCATTGTAATAAAAGAAAACTAGATATAGGATACCTAATTCAAGATTGTAACATTTATTATGTGATTCTTGTTTTTTATGGTTTGTGAGAATGGATAAATGGGCTTAGGGGACCCAAAAAATAACCTATAGGGTTCAAAATAGAGTAAGATAATAGTAAAGTATTGTTTAGGCATTGTTTGATGATCCAAACACTATAGTTGGATTTTAGTGTCACTTTGTGACTATGTTGTTTTGTTAGTTGTAAGCTAAAATGATGTGTGGGTATAAAATGGGTGTTTGAGTGTGAGATATATTCTGATAGACCTACTAAGGTATCATGCGACTATGATATATGACTATTCAAGAGTATAGTATTTTATTGATTGTCTAGTGACTGATTATCCCTAGGAGTTCATGTGTTAAATGGTATGTTGTGGCCTAAGGAAAACACTTTCATCTAAGAAATTATTATTGAGTGTAGTGATACATAACAAGGATGGTCTCATAACATGGTATGTTTGGTGGGTGATGCATGATATGCAATGGGGTATAGTCAAGGGATAGGGAATTGGGTTATGTGAGTTCATGTTCTTTCTATTTATTACCCAAACAAGTTATATTGTATGCTTTTTTATTGATACCTCTAATCTCTATGGATCAACTATATGATGATTTGAGTCATTATTTAGAGGTAATCATGAGGAATTTGATATATTATGCCTTAACAAATGGTTTGGATTAAATTCCATGTGATTATCTATGTAATGACTTAATCCATGATTCAAAAATCATCCCAAGGTCTTGGATTTGTGATTTCTTATCCCATGATTTAAGAGATATCCCAAGGACTTGGTTTCATAATTTATCAAACCAAAATTTAAAGTAAATCCCTAAGTATGTTCTAATAGTAAATCATACTAGCATGGTGGGATATCTTGTTATGCCACTGTACCACCATGGTGTGAATTATGATTTATTATTTTAGGATATGTTTGGTATACCAGTAATAGAAGAAGTAGGTAATGTTAAGCTTCATTTCCAATTAGTAAGAACATGATAACTTGATATGGATGTTTATATGTTAGTTGTTACTACTTATCATATATAGTTATAAATATAATCACACACATATTCATCCATAGACATGAATGCATGCACACACACACTATATAATTTTTTAGGGGCTTATTACTGGTTTATATGAATAATTCATAATCTATTATATTGGAAAGGTAAAAATATCAAAATAAGGATTTAAAGTAATAGTATATTGATAAAGAGCTGATTACGGTACCAAGTTGAGGAAAATAACTATTTCAATAATTGAGTATCTGTTATTATTTTTGTTTATCTTTTACAAAATTTCATGTGTATGATTAACCCATATAGCGTGATCCTTTAGATTTATAGCATATATAACATTCCATGGATTACATACGATATATTATGGTTATGTTCTATTAGTTATGGTTTCTTTTTTTCTTTTTCTTTTTTATAATTCGATATGTGTGTGGTGATATTTATGCTTTATATGTGTTATTTTTATTATTTATTGGTATCATATTCAGAAAATATTCTTCTCATAGTAGTATCAGGCCCTCACTACTAGTTTAAAACCTCTATCATATAGGGAGGCATGATTGAGGTCATGTGGCACCCTCTTTTTGTGTATGATGGATCAGTTACAAGATTGAGCGTTATATTTGTCTCCTTATTCTTCTCATATTTTTATTCATTCCAAGGTATAGGGTAGCATGATTTAATTTTTTGGGTGTCCCATGATTCATGTTCAACACATTAGGACATGGGTACATCCTAATATCATAAAAACATAAGAACCATTACTTCTATAGAGATAAAAAAATTGGGGTTTTTAACATTTTGAGGATTGTATTTGAATGGTAAATTGGTAATTTTATCGATATTGAAATGAACATTTTGAGTGAACCATTATATTTGGGGTGTAATTTTTAACCTTGGGTGTTATTTTTATAGTTTCATAAAGTGGATGTAATTTATTGTAAATACTAGTGTTTTATGGAATAAATTTTCATAACTATATTTTTATATAATTAAATTTTTAATTGTATTATTTTATATAATTATGTTGTTTGAGATTTTATAGTGGTGATGACATGAAATATTAGTGGAATAAAAGAGTAGATATTATATTATTCAATATCATAAAAAATGGTCTAGACAATGAATTAATGGGATATTTGATTGAGTAAGATAATAGTGGAATGTTTTTATGGGATTTATGATATGTTTTTATGTGATAAAATTAAAGGATTTAATGTTTTAATCTATTTCAACACAAATATCATATCTTCCCTTTTCCTTCTTTTTCCTTCATAGACTATGGAAAATTCTTATGTTGTGTTTTATTGAATAAAATGGTTGATTAATGTTCAAAGGAAATTAAGGATTTAATATCTTTGTGGAATTGATATAGTTGTCTTTATATTATCATCCTTAAAATTATTATATATGAATCTAACGTGTTTTTTTCTTTCAATGATAGGTGAATAATTTATAATAATTTGAGATAAATATTTTGGTGGTGAATTGAAACTAATAATAATGAATGTGAAATTTATGGAATAATATTTTATTATAATACTTGTAATGATTATGAAATCTAATAAGGCGTATTGTTAATATGAATTGCTAAATGATGGAATTGGGATATTTAAATTATTGGGAAAATATATTCTATAATAATTGAATTAAAATATTGTGAACTTTGGAATAATAATAGTGGACTTGGTATTTTGAAAGTGAATTCTAAAAATATTTAAATTGATTACTAGGCTATGTTGATATGAAGAAATTAGCATAGATGATTTTTATACATTATTATGTTTAACTGATTATAAAATATTTTTATAATTCATATATATGTATTGAAATATGTTTTTAGTGATAATTATGAGCTATAAATATTATTAAGTAGTGTAAATATATTAAGAGGTGTGAACAATTACTCTATAAACTTTGGAATGAGTTAAGACAAATTAATTTGTGAGTGTTCCACTCTCTATAAAAGTTTATCAAAGTGTTGGTGATATCATGAGATGAAGTGGTGGTGATTTACACAGGGGATTGTACCACTTTTCCATGGGGATATGCCACATTTTTATGTTAAGGGACTTGAAAGTGAGTTACACAAGGGTTATGTAGATTTCACATGGGTCATGCCGCATTGGTATAATTTCACGTCATATTTTACAATGGGCATATCCCCTAATGAATTATTTCACATATATTAAGGTTTATAGTAGAGTGTGTTTGGTGAGTTAGGAGTTATTATGGCATTAGAATCTCTTATGAACCCTTAAATAAACCTCTTTTGTGTTCATAGATAAGGTTGTGTATCTGGAAAGGGTGTTGTGGTTGAAGAGATTGTATGATAGGGTATTTTTTATATATTCTTTCTAGTGATGAGGTAGTGGAACTTTTTTATGCCTAAGATATGATGAATGTTAGTGATGAGTTCAATCCAATGGCCCGAAGGCCTTCATTTTTTATTGATTTTTGATAATCCACCTTTCAAGGGGTGAGGTGGATCCCTTACAAGTAATGTAGGTGTAAGTATTACATGGACCATAGGCCTTAGAGGAATTAATTTCTCATAGGCTTCAAACATTATAAACAACACAGACTAACTACTTGGAACTACTCTTCCCCAGCATCTTCATCATGAAATCAGCTCTCTACCTTCGCATGGCTGTTCGGCTAGGCATTTCCATGCATGCACAGGCTTGTCCCGATGGCAGGTGCCATACCCTCTCATTCTTGCAATCTGTTTATCTTCTGTTGTGGTGAAAGCTTCTTTGCTCATACTTTTTATAGAGCTTGTTCTTTGTAGGTTGTCTGGTTTGCATCTGCACTTAAGGTGGCCCGAAGGCCTTGAGCTGGCCTGAAGGCCATATTGACCTGAAGGCATGGGTGGCCTGAAGGCCTTAAAGGACTCAGGGACCAAATCGGTGGCCCGAAGGCCCAAACGGGGGCATATTTCCGGCTGCTACAGTTCCAAACAGTACCTGATACATTCCCACTACAGTACCTGCTACAGTACTACACAATTCCCGCTATAGTACTACTACAGTACCTCGGAAATTATGCCTCCACCTGGATTTGATCCTCGGTCACTTGGATGAACTTATGGAGTCCTTACCAATCGGGCTAAGGCTCATGTGCGAGTTGAATTAATTCCTATAAATAGAATTGTAGTAAATCTAGGTTGGAGTGGGATATGAAAATGGGATATAATTATTTATATCCTAGGATCTAGTTTTTTTAGACCAAGGTAGGAGAATAGTATATCTATATGGTGCAATTATATTCTCTAGGACCTTTGTATGTGTGTTGGACTTGGTTAAAGTAAAAAAATTAATGGTGGGGGTTTGAATCCATTTGTTATACAATATGATGATGTTGTTGGTATGTGGGTAGTTATGGTGGATATGAGATATATGGTAATGACAATGAGAGTTGATGGGGGTCCCTGAGAGTGGAAAACTAATAAATAAAAAATAGTACCTAAGAGTGGAAAGTTACCCAGTCAATGTAACTTATGGTGGGGAGATTCCCTATGGGTAGACATCCAAAAAATAGTGAGAGTCCATGTTAGTAGGAGACAACCCAACCATTAAATACCTTATAAATATATCACATCGCATGTAAAACAACATGGATTTATTTTAGTGACATTTTAATGGGGGGATATATGATAATATGATATCAAGGCCCTATTGGGTTGATATCTATGTGGATTTAATATACCGAGGTCCCTACGAGTAGAAAATTGATTAGTTTTTGTGATATGTAATAGTGGTAGTTTTGTTATTATGAAAATTATCTGATGATTTTTATTATGGTAAGTGTGTATTTTATGTGTCATATCATGTATGGGATTTTGTATGGTTTTTTTGGGGAATTAGAGATTGAATTTTTATTCGATACATAGATGTATTAACATGCTTCATTCATAAAAACACGTGATAATTTCATGGAATAACCTACTGATTATATTTATATGCTCACCCATTCTTTGTAAATACTATGTTATATATTATTTGAATAATTTTGGGGGTGGTATTGGTTGACCTTAGATATTGACTAACTAACCTATTGTTGGATTTATATTGCATTATACCCTACTAGAGGTATAGAGTAATGATAAACATTGTGTTTGTTTTGCAACATGTGTCATTATTTTTTATATAAAATGACATGAATTTGATACACATTATTCATGTATTTTGGTTTAGAAATTCATTTATAATATTCATGGTGATGCTGAGTTTTTATTTAAAATTGTTATTGTCTTCCATTTATGTGTGATTATATACCCTTTTATTTAGTCACCAACCCATGGAATATTAAATGTGGGAATTGTTCATCACACTCCAACTCATTATTGGCTTAGGTGGAGTCCTACTGAGGGTTTTACTTGATAAAATGGTGTCATATAAAGTGTTTTAGGATGATGTTTGGAGTAATCACTTGTTATAGAAGGATATTTTGGTATGGAAGGAGTATTACTTAAACCGGGAATGTGAAGTAGACTAGAGAATCGATATTGATGCAGAAGATATCCTATTATCTATGTAAGAAATCTATAAACTATAGATAAATATTTTGAAAATATTAGGCTATCTACATAGTATCATGATATGTGTGGATCCAGGCATCATGTAGATTCGGTTCGTGATAATTGTGTGTGTCGTGATTTGGGTGATGGTCTATGTATGGGGGTAAATAATGTCGTATTATTTCTATAAGTTTCTAGAATATATACTTGGGATGATTTTGGTTTATCTATTATAGTTATTTAATTTTTTAATTATAATGTAGACTTCAACATAACGATTTCCAGTAAAAACCTAAGCCTATGCATTGAAGGGTAGGGTTGGAGGTTGGACGGGCTTGGAAGATAGACTCTAGTGAGTTCCATAAGTATAATTTATTGAATTATAAGTAGTTTATTTCTATTCATGAGACTATTAATTGGTTAGATCAGGTTGAGATAACTTTTTAGTTGATCCAGAAAGAATATGGGTATTGTGTTCCTTTTATGGTGTGTTTGTTGTGATGCTTGTTGTATTAGTGATGGATGTTATTTTTGGGAGATTATAACACATATAAGATTTTATGGATTTTATTTCTAGATTTTTTCATGTAATATTTGTTATTAAATAATATTAAACTTACACCATAATAATATTTTTTAGTTATAAAGTTGTAAAAATATTCTATTGGGATGTTTGGTGTCATAGTTATAGAGTTTTTACATTATTATTTGGATTTTGAGACCAACAATAAGCTAATATATCATCATTTTTATATATCATTGAGGCTTGAGATCTAAAGGTATTTAGGGGGATTTTCTTTGAATGTTTTTATAAATATGTTAGGAAAGTATGATATGGAATATAATTTTTTGACAAAAACAAGATCTTTCTAGTTATTTCTTCATAGGGAATTGTTAAGAGTGGGTCTAGAGGTAGAAATTATTAATTTTACAAGTAATTTAGGTTTATAGGAGGTCATGGGAGTCAATTTATAACATAATATAAATTATATAGCATGGGTATGATACAACTATCTTATGGAAACCTGAGATTTTGATGTTTTTCATGTGGTGGTATGGGACATATTTATGTTGTATTCTTAAATTTTTAGGGTAACTAAATGATATGTGATCAAAGTGTAACTATTATTGAACCACCATGTAAATTGTATTAGAAAAATCTAGATATATAACTATTTGGACCACTATCATAGGTGTAGGTTCCGAGCGCAGTGGAAGCGTGGGATGGATGTGTACCCAACATTGAAAATTTTCATTATCAATGATTAATTCAGGATCAATACGACGATGAATGTCAGTATCCATGGAATTGAATCAAAGATAAAATACAAAGGAGAGAACCCATAACCGAGAAGAGATGATCGATATATTTTTTTTATAATTAATTTAATTAAATTTTAGAATTACCTCCAAGGTGATTCTTTCTTTGTTGATGCTTCTAACCACAGTTCTGAGATGCAGCTTCATTGAGATATAGAATCCAAGGAGAGGAATCCTATAGCAGTGATCCAAACATACTCTACGTATCTCCGTATATCACTGAAGGAGTCTCCGAGTGCTAGCGCAGAAGATCCTTGTGCTTATGAGGTCCTCCTTCAATCTCCTTGATAATTTCTTCCAAAGTGTTCTCTTTGATCTAGTGGAGTTGGGTCTCTCTTGTTCTTGAGAGCGTTCATGGAGAGGGAAGAGTTCTCTAGGCTTGAGAGATTTTCTCCAAGGATTTTTTGCACACAACGGTTGGTTAACCTGTTTAATAACCCTTTGGCTAATATAGATAATAATAACATAATGGGGAATTTAATTCACCAGGTAATAATAAATAATTAGCATAGGTTCCATTACTTAATTTATTATTCCATGTAAAACCCTATGTCAAATAATAATAGAAATGCTATTATTTCCATGACATGTGCTTAACTTGAATGTTATATTCAAATATTATTTAACCAAATAATATTTAATATTATTTCTCACCAGAACCATAACTTGGTCCACCAATCCTCCTCAATATTTACTAGTCCTTGAATAATGACTATTTATTTATTAAATAAATATAGCAACATTATTCGCCGATAAATAAATAATACGTCTTTAATATATTCTCTCAAATAACTATAGATGAAATAAATGTGATTAGGCATACTTGAATAATTATTAAACCATAACTAGGAATAATATTTATTTAACTTGTTAAATAAATAAATTATTTAATTGAGATACTAGATACACTTAGTATGTGACCCTCTAGGCCTCTTTCTCATTGGAATTAGGTGGGCTTGCCTAAAGTCCAAGATTAATATCCAGAAACATGTCAAGGTACCCAAGAAAAATAAGTTGATGTCGTAACGACATGTCACCTCTACGAATGTTTAATATGTAATATAATCCTTTTATCTCAATATCTTGAATCAAGTGGGTTGCATACAAGTGCCATCAACCCATGTGCTTTATTTCTCATTATTTTACTTCCTTAAATTGAACTTTTCTATAGAACACCATGGTCGTGGATTTAGTTAGGCTATATCATTTCTATCAAAGGGTCTGAGATATCTACTTCCGTATAAGTGAAAAATCCTTTCTCATATTATTCATTAATGAAGTATTACTCATGACACACCCAACATATCCTACCTCGACGCAAACATCTTTTGTCACAGTTTTCTTTAATACATATAAATAAGTGAGTCATAATATCCATTAATAATAATATTAAAGTCAAAGGAAAAATACACATGTCCGTAGATATGAACATTCAATGACATTTATGAATGTTTATTTCCTACTGGCGGGTCTTATTCTCATAATATCCTCTTGAATATTACTAAAATCACACACCATGAGAAGGTGTCTCAAAGTTTCATGAGTCCCCACCCCTGATATCATGTATCATTTGTTTCCATTTAAATGATATCATCCGACCATAGAACATATATTCAATAATAGTGTCATGGAACTTCTGGGTTCTCATCATAACAGGGATCTACTATGACCTTTTAATATGACAGTTATTCTTAGGACATTATCACATACTATGTCACATAAAAGAAAAATCATTATGTGATAAGTCGTTTATTAATATTCATCCAATGAATACAGGTTTATCATAAAGTACAAATAAGTTGGTTTCTAGGGAACCAACTCCAACAATAGGGTGGTGTTGAAATAGGATATCATATAGGATCTTAACATCCTAAATGATATAGAATGAATAGTAGAGAAGGTATAGGATGATAGTGGGTATGGAGAGGAGGAAAATTTAGTATATCGTATCTTCAGGTAGATGTTCAAAAAGTGGAGGGACCAAAGGTAGTTTGAGATACAATTTTTATTTACTCCACCCTTTTTTCTATTTTTTCCTTATATTCCACTGTAGTTGTTTACTCCAGTAGGAGGTCGAATGATATTGTTTATAGTGTTTTGTTATGACCTAGTTCTTTGATAGGATAAGATTTAAAATAACCTTGTTTTTTATAGATATATCCATAAAATTTTATCCTTGGAATGGATTTGTTTCACTTTTTAGGGTATTATAATGATTATTATCTATAGAGGGTTATTTTCTAAAAATTGAATCCTGATCATATGGTATTTATTATAGAAATACATATACATTTATAAAAGATATTATAGCACCATGTTACTTTTCATTCACATATTTTTTTACCCTTTTCTTGGTTTTCCTTTTTCGTTGGTTGTGGTATGCCGGAAAGGGAAGTGATAGGATGCCTATAATGGTGAAGTTAGGGATTTTTTGAAATTTTGAACATAAAAACCAGAAGTTTCTACTACTCAATGGCCACTTACATTCCATGTAAGTTGAGTAAATGTTATGTAATGGTTTTTGAGAATAATCCATGAACTGAATACTTAGAATGAATTTTCTACACATCATGTATCTGGTACATGTCATGTAATGGGGAAAATATGTTTTTTAATAAAAAGGCAATGGATTTTTCGGCATATACGGACCTCGAGGATTACATGATGCATAAATGAGTTACAAAGCATGTAAATTTCATGGTTTTGGTTTTTAGGGAATCATGGGATTGATATGTTTTATTAATTATTTTCTCATCCCTATTTTTTTGATCCAGAGTCCTCACCAGGAAATTTTGGGTGACTCATTCCCATCTGTTTTGCTTCATTCAGTGATTGATCGTTATTGGGGTTGGATTTCTTCTTTTTGTGGATGTAATCCATTTATTTTTTCTTGGGTTTTGGTTACAGCTAGGGTTTGGTTGTGTTTTTTAGATCGGATAGAGTTTTCTATCGATCCTTTTCAATTTATTAGTGTACCTTATCTTACGGTAGCCATACTCTTGGTTTTTTGTCACCATTTTCGAAAGTAGCTAGGTTTCTACCCTTTTGAGGAAGGTGTTTCTATAAAATGGGTTAATTTTATGAATTTCATGTTGTTCTTGATTATTTACTTTAGATTTTTCATTTATAGTAAGTGATAATTGGTTTCAAATGATTTTGTAGAAAAGAAAATATTTTTCAAAAGGGGGGTTTTTCTTTGAGAATGGATTTTCTTGATTTGGAAAAGTGTTTTCAAACTTTGAAGCAGATTTTATTGGCTTTGAAAAAATTTTATGAAATTTTCATCATGGTTTAAAAATTTATTGGAAAATTTCACATTGGGAACCTTGGGTGCATTGGGATAGAGACACGGGTAGACTTAGTTTGTGTTGCAGCACTAGGAGGTAACTTTTGTGGTATTGACCAGAAAGACTCGATATCTTTTGGATCTAACATAGGCCTTTTTATTCTTGTGAGTGTCTAGTACATATTATCCCATAGGTTTGATACCAATACTATGTTCTTTTTCATTTTTCCATTCTTTTTTATTTATTTCATGATTGTTTTTTATCATTGATTTTTTCTCACGGGTTTTTATATGAGGTTGTGTAACATAGATTCGTGTGATATTTTGTTTCATGTATATGTGTTTACTTGTATAACTCTTGATGCATGGATATGATTTCCTAATTTTATCACTTATTTTTGTTATAATTATGGTTTTATAAAATGAAATTTTTTATGAAAACCGAAGTAAGAAAAGGGGTAAATGATTTATAAATGGTTTGGATTTATGAAAATTATTTGTAAAATTGTTTTTTAAGCTAGAATTGTTCCATTCTTGATAGTATACCTTGTATAGAAACTATGGTGGTATCCTATTAGACTTTGTCTCACACCCTAATTGTTCCATTGGGAGTTTGTAGATGTTGTATTTCAAGATCTATGTAAAGGGAATTACATCTTGTAGCATGCCTATTTCTCTAGTTATTGTTGCTTTCAATTAGGTTTGGTCCGGAGGTGACTATTAGTCATGTGGGGTTATGACTTACTTTCTAGTTTATATTGTTTGGCTTGGATTGTATGTTTTTTGGTATATTGTATGTTTACAATTCATACTCTAGTTGTATGTCTTTTTTTTATTATATTAACGATTGGTTTTTATTATCATATTTTATCCATATCATGTGATAGTCTGGTTCAGGTGGATTGTCTAGTTAGCCTGGGTTGGTTCGTTATAATTTTGATATCAAAGGAGATGCGCATCATGAAGTTTTCTATCACTAACTATGTTTGGTTATGTGTCTTGGGTAGACTGTAGTTAGTACCTTCATAATTTAGATAGCAGATATCAAAAAGGGTCTAGTCCATCTTACTTGTATGAATGAAACTGAGTTACCATGGGTGGTTAGATACTTTTATCAGGTTTGAGACTTAGAGTTTAAGGTTATTTGAATGATCTATATGGGAAGTTTATTTACATGGATATTTTCCTTTTTTATTAAGGTTTTTTTGGTTTTTTAGATTCTTTATGTTTAAAATATTTTTTATAAATACCAAAAGTTGGTCCTTTGATTTTGGGATTTTCCTATGGATAACTTGGTTTTTGTCTTTTGTTAGACAATGCCTCTGAGAATATCTCTTCCAAATCCGAGAGAGGAAGCTGTGAGACTGGTTCTACAAGTGATCCCTCTAATGGACCCTACTTTGGTATAAGAAATTGTCTACATTTTTCATTATTTGGGTCAAGTGGGTGTTGGTAACCCAAAACACGTAGTGGATCATGGCTTGGAATTTACCAAGCAGCATCCACCCGTCTTTCAAGGTGACAAAGGACCCCAAGAATCCGAAGAGTGGATTGAGTGGATAGAAAGTATATTCAACTTCTTGGTGTGATTCTATTATGTAAGTTAAATTGCATAAGGATCTTACCTAGGATTCTTTAAAAAGATATTTAACTAGTTGTTCTATCCTGATACATTACGTGTGGAAAATACCTGAGAGTTTTTGGCCTTATATCAGGGGTAGTATACCATTATAAAGTATTATAACCACTTTACTGAGTTATTTCTTCTTTCACTGGATCTTTTCACTAATGAGTACCTGAAGGATCAGAGGTTTGAGATAGGACAGAGGCCCTATATTTTTTTGATGTTGGTACTCTTGTGCCTATGAACCATTGTGAAGGTATTTGACATGGAATCTTTAGCTAATGTGGACATAGATGGGAATATAGGTTTGGATGGAGCTTTAACTGGTTCATTGGTTAGCCAGGGTGTATCTTATATCCAGAAAAGGAAGCATAAGAGTGGTCAATTTTCCTCAAGACCAGTCTCAGGGGAGGCGATATGGAAGTAGAAGGTTTTTTTCTACCATTATAGATAAAATATTATCGCATGTAATATTTTAAAATGATAATTTGAAAATTACCTAGGAGAGATAAATTTTCATCGCATATGATATTTTATTTATTTTTTAAATAAAATAGTTGGTTTTGGTTTTAGGGGGCCTTGGTGAACTTTGAGTGTCGACATTTCGATAATAAGGCCGCAAAGAGTTGTTCTTGACTAGTTTATCCTAGCCTTTGACATCGACGACTTTTTAGGTAAGAAGTTCCTTACCTTATTGTTCTCTCTTTATACATGTTGTCAAGTTATGATTTTTTTCATATTTTATATTCATTCTTTCCTTTTTTTTTATCTTCTTTATTCACACTGGTTATGTGTTCCACTTTGGGAGATGCTTTATTTGTATGAAATGCATGTCATCTTTACCATTAATCGTGTTTACTTTTATTGTTTATTATATTGGTTATTTTTGAGTATCTATCCTATGAAATGAAACTGAGGGTATAATCTCATTACTGATAGACATAGACCCTCACTGCTAGTCGGAAGCTTCTTGTGTACAAGGAGGCATGCATGAGGTCACATAGAATCCATCTTGGACCCAATGCTTTGGGTCAGGATGTTACAAAATTGTATCCAGGTCCGGTCCATAATTCCACATGACCTCATGCATGCCTCCCTAGATGCAAGAGGCTTCCAACAAGAAGTGAGTGTCTAAGTCCTTCATTGGGGAGACTATACCCTCAATATCACAACATAAGATCAAAAATAAATAATTAAAATATAATAAATAATCAAATAAATCATGCAGAAAGTAAATTTCATACATTCCATGCAAATAAAATCAACTCCCAATGTGGAAAGCATGTCCAAAATAAAAAAAACAGATGACAAATAAAATAACTGTGGGGTCTTCCAGTGTCTATCTTGGTCCACTTAAACTTCATGCTTCACTTATTCATTCATCCACCATAGGTTCCTTTCTCATCACCGGGTCCCTCATTAAATCTACAAGCACATCGAAATGACCAAGTAGGGTGTGAGTACAAGACTCAATAGGACACCACTAATGTACCCTTAACATGATGTGATCAAGTATACAAGTGTATTTAATAATAATAATAAATATTGGAAACACATAAACATACAATACAAATCCAAGAAATAGTGTGCTAACCAAGCTACCACTACCCCCAGTTCTACCTACTTCAGCTCCATACCAGAAGATGACTAAATGAGTCAGAAGAGAAAACTAGCCCATGTACAGTGTCCTCATGGTGTCGTGGAGGTGATACCTGACATCATCTATCCCCCAAGAGGACCATGTCACCTAGATACTCGAGAGAATAACAAGTATTAACATTAGTAAGGCTTTCACGTGGTGAATGGAACTTCGAAAATCAAGGCTACCTCAAGCACACCCTCGATAGGATTCCATGGTTACCTCGTTCTTTCACCCTATTCTCAGGTCCCTTATCACTATCGTCGCAATCAAGCATTATCCCCCCACTAGGGGACGAATATTTCATGATATTACACCTGTTTAAAATACCAAAAACAACCAACAATACACGGTAACACATATACAATGAAAAAACAAAAGTAGACATAGTATATCAACACGAGTAAATAGCACTATACACAACAACATGTGATCATAATCTGACATGGATAAAAGCTACACTAACACCACTCATGGAATCACAATGAGTTTTATGGGATACACATAAACATGAGATTGCAATCAAGCACCGTCAATAAAATGCCAACAAATATAATCATCAAGAAAACAAGTGTAAATGTGAGCCTGAGAAGTTAAGGAACTTTCTACCTCAAAAGTCATCGATGTAAAAAGGCAGGGATAAACCGGTCAAGAACACCTCTTTGTAACCACATTATAGAAACATCAACACTCAAGGTTCGCCAAGGGTCCCTAAAATATTACATACGATAATATTTTATCTCTCCTGGGTAATTTTCAAATTATCGATTAAAATATTACATGTGATAATATTTTATCTCTCCTGGATAATTTCAAATTATCATTTAAAATATTACATGTGATAATATTTTATCTCTCCTGGATAATTTTCAAAATATCAATTAAAATATTACATACGATAATATTTTATCTCTCATGGATAATTTCAAATTATCAATTTAAATGTTATAATAATTATCCTTTGATAATACACATAATTAACATATGATAATTCTGTTAGTCTTTGTCATGTGATAATTTCTTATAAATATCATTTGATATTTTTTTCATTATTATCCTTTGATAAATCCTTATAATTATCTTGCATGACTTCATGTAATTATATTTTAATCATTCAATGAAATTATCATTTGATAATTCTTCATTTTTATCAATTGATAAAAATAAATAAATAAAATAAAATTTTAAAAAAAACATGTGATAATCTTTTGGGGTTATCTTTGATAATAACTTGGGTTATTGTTTTATTATTATACCAATTAGTTTTTATGTGTTTTTTATAATTATGAAAAATGGGATAATAATAATAATAAAATAATAAATAGAAATAAAATAAAAAACCACCTTATTTGTTGGGTGTGGTGCCCCAAGGAAGATGAAAACCCTCTGAGTTCCTAGATGAGTCTTGTAAGGATACAATGATCACCTATAGAGAGTTTCTAGTTTGACAAGATTTAACATGACCAATCCAGTAAGAATATTTTAAGGTCTAGACTATTTCAAGAACCCCCTGCACGCATTCCTCTTCTCATATTGAAACCCCCATTAATCTTCTCTTTAAACTGAAAATAAAAATTAATATGAAGTGTTTAATTTCATGTCATTAAGGAATATACATTTTTAAATCATCAAAAACATTAATTTCCAAGTTTTTAGTTTCAATTGGGTATAAAAATGGTGTTTTAAATGTTTTGGGGAAGGTGAATAAGTGGAGAGAGGTAATAAAAAAAGAATTAATTTGATTAAATTCGTCATAATAATTAAATAAGTTTTAAAAAATTTAATTAAACGAGCAACCAGAACAAACACCAGTTGTGGATAAAAGTTATACCCCACCTAGGGTAAACCCTACATTCTGAACCTAACGATGGTTTCAAATTTCTCATACGCTACACCGTTTGAAAAATATTGATTATTTATTATTTTAAAAAAGGAAAAAATAAATAATTAAATATAAAAATATTTTTAATGCGTACGATGTTTCTAAATACTCGACACTCATAAAAGTTATATCCTACCTAGGTTAAAATCGCATTCTAGACCTAATGGTGGACTTTGATTTCTCATACGATGCACCGTTTGAGAGATATTATATTATTTTCAAAAAAATAATATAATAAAAATATTAAATAACTTATCCTCATGTGTGACCTAACCAAATGTTTTATAATCACAAATGTTATATCTCGCCTGGGGTAAACACTGCATCTTGGATGTAATGGTGGTCTCGAATTTCTTATATGATTCACCATTTTGCAGATATTCAATCATTTTGGATAAACTACATGTGATTAATATAATATTTTTAATATTTTTAATTTATATGTGTCAAGGCTCTATAAACCTCAGAATCTCACACTAACTCAGCGCCTGACTCTAAAAATATTCGATAGAATATTCCAATGTGTTAACTGGGATTTTACCCTTACGCAAAACCTTTAAAACATAGATTGAGTGATGTTTTATTGAAAATTATATTTTCACATTAAAAAACTAATAAATTATCAACAAAGAGGATTTTTATTATCTTTAAAAATGAAATATATTACAATTATCCCCCTCTATCAATTCTCATCCTCGAGAAGTATCTATTGTGGTATTTCTCGAACAACTCAGGAAATTAGGATTCAACATCAGACTCAATATCACAAGTCTCTTCCTGGATCTATCCATTCTTCCACTAAATATGAACCAGTGATACTGACTTTCCTCGCAATACCTTCGCACTTCGATCAATTATCTACACCGAACAATCCTCATAAGATGCGTAGTAGGGAAAGATTCACTCTCGCCAAGGACTTGAAGGTTCGTGTTGATGCTTCCAAGGGTGGTGGGTCTAATCCTTGGGCCAAGGGAGAAGTTCATGTGGCAAAGTCTATACAACTATATGCATTATAGTATGCACCAAAGGAATCTAAATTGGGGTCAGCAATTGTTAGAAGTATAGTGTTTATTTCATCTTCTATTCTACTAGATTTGTTTGATATGGGTGTTAATCATTATTTTATATCATTGAAGTTAGTTGACATGTTGGGCTTGTGTTCAGAACTTAAGTTGTTCTTGATGGAACTTTCCACACCTTTAGGAAAGAGGTCTGAACAAGGTTTTAGATGTCTCACCTTTCGAGTGATGATAGCCAACTTTGAGGTGGATTGGGACTTCTTAATGGTTGACCATGAAATCTTCACTATTACAAAAATTTCTTTTAACAATTCTGGTATTTATCAATGCTAAAAAAATGTTTATAAATGGCATATTTATCAGAGCTAAGGAAACCACTGATAAATTTAACATTTTATCAATGCTTTATTTGCAGCGCTGATAAAGGGTAACATTTATCAGTGCTTTATGTTTAGCGCTGATAAAGGGTACCCTTTAGCAGCGCTTTATTTTTAGCACTGATAAATATTTATTTCATCAGTTCTTTATTAGCATTGATAATGGTCCGAAAAAATAAAATGAAATAATTAAATAAATAAAAAATAAAAAAATGAGTTTATTAAAAAAATATTACAAATTTTATTAATTAAATAATTATTGATAATAACAATTAAATTTATAATACATTATTATATATTAAACATTTTATTAATTAGATAATTATTATAATTAATGTTATTAAATTGTATATATTAAATATATATATATTAATGTATATAAATATGATTGATATATTACAAAATATTTAAGCGCTTTACATTAAATAGTCATATATTTATTCAATAATGGTTTATAATTTAAAATTAATATGAATTAAAAATATTAACTAATTTCGTAGTAGTCGACATATAATTGAATGACGTTTGATTTTTCATTTTAACATAGATCAAATATGTGTTATTTTGATTTCACATATACGTAATTAATGTATTTTTATATACAATGCACACACATAAAACTTATCTATTTTTCAATATTGTTAAAGTGTACATATTCTTAATTTATTCAATTTCACTCATTTTTAACATATATTTACGCACTTAAAATTGGATATTCGTTAATACTGTTAAAAATATAATTTTAAAAAAAATATTTATAAATAAATATATTTATAAATATACATTTACTATATTTATACAATTATATATTTATAATTATAAATAAATAGATATTTTTTAAAAAATTATTTATATAATTATAAATAAATAATTATATATATTTAAATAATTATTAAATTTATAATAAATTTACATAAATAATGAATATATTTATTATATTTATAAATATTTATTAAATATAAATATGTATAATTATAAAAATATATATAATGATATAAATATTATTTTTTAAAAATATTTATATAATTATAAATAAATAATTATAAAATTATAATAAATATATTTAAAAGGGAATATATTTTCTATATTTAAATTTATATTTATTTATTAAGTATATATAAATATTTAAAAAAATTATTTATAATTATAATTATGAATCCTTTATCACTGCTTAAGTAATAAGCACTAATAAAAGCATATTTATCAGTGTTTTTTCACACTGATAAAGATGAGGCTTTATCAGTGCTAAACAAAGCACAGATAAAATGAATATTTATCATTGTTATAACTTTATCATTGATAAAGATTGATTTTATTAGTGCCTTTTTAGTGATGATAAAGACCTACCTTTATCAGTGCTAAAAAAACGTTGATAAAAGTGTCCAGATCTATTTAAAAAATCCTAACCATTTGCGAACTCGTCACGATATCAGAAGCTTTTCACAGAAGCAACCCACTATCGGTGCTCCTCCTTGGTGAATCAAAGCTCGAATCACACCACCTGACTGCCTCTTGTTGCTCGAACATCTCATCCAACATACGGTGTTCGATTGCAGTTAGAGTTTCTGAAGAGGGTCTCGGATTTTCTTTAACCTAATGAGGTAGGCCTCTCAATTTTCTTTGTGTATTTTTGGTTTCATTTTTTATTTCTTTTTCAACAATGTCTCTATTTGTGGTCTGGTGATTGTATACTATTTTGATTTTAGATTATTAACATAATGATTTGTTTATGATCCGTTGTTTGATTGATCACTGATGTATAGACCCTCTCGATATATGGAGTTATTAGTTATATCAGACACTGAACCTTGGATTTATTCATTGTTGTTTTACTACTATGTTTTATATCTTCTTACTAAATAATTTTTTCATATATTTATATAAATTTTTAGAAATTTTCATGTATATTCTAGTTTATTGACTACTAATTTGAGGCACATTGGTGGCTCCCTAATGATTATATATATACTAACACATTTCATAGACACCTCAGTGGACATGAAGCTTCAGATGCTCTTTTTTAGGAATCATGTTAGTGGAGTGATGTACGTTCCTCTATTTCATTTATCACTTTCTCTCAAATTCTCTTCACTACCTTTACAAGTAGAGAAATGTCGTTGCCTCAGCTCAATTATAGAGGTAATCTTGATGTTTGTACAGTAAAATCATTTTTCATATAATTAATGTATTGTTTCATATTTATGTTTAAATTATCTCTTTTTAGTATTACTCACATAATAATTTGTTTCTTATACATGTGGATTCTTTTGTTTGAGTTGGGGTGATTTGTCCATATTTCATCCCTTTATGCACCAAAACATCTGCAGACTTATTCTCCCTCAAAAACATTCACCCCTACAGTGCTGGCATTTATCAGTTACCTTTAACTTCCCTCCACTGCTCAATCACAAAGGTAATCATGATATTTGAACAGTAAAATCATTATCCATAGAATTAATGTATTATTTTGTATTTATATTTAATTAATTTCTTTTATTATTACTCGTAATAATTGTTTTATTATACAGGTGGATTCTTTTTTCGATTTGATTTTGTTTGATTGAAGCTTCTCATGCAGTGTTAGAAGTTCCACAAATAAAGTTAATAGAAATCATGGTAACATTGACAGTTAGGATTGTTTTGAGACTTTGATACATATAGGAATCATCCACACCTCAATCTGACACATGATGTGACCAGTATGACTCCAATTACTTCTTTCTATTTTAAATTGACATTAATTTTAGTAAAAAGGACAAGTGACTCATTGTATCTGTTATCAATTTAAAATCAACATTTGACTTTAAAAAGTTTCACTAACTGAAAACCAAGAAAACATGCATGGATTTTCTTTCTAATTTAGGTTATCAATTCATAAATCATTTGTGATGTGTAAGAATTGTTCTCATATCAAACAGATACACGATGTGATTCATTTGAGTCATAGTGCATGTTTTAAGTTTAAAATGAAATTTTAGTAAAAAATACAAGTGACAGACACAAAACTAAGAAAACACATTAATGTTGTTTTGATACATTAGTAAAAAAATCTATAAGTGATTTGAAATGAGTATGAATTATATGTACCTCAATTCAATGCACAATGTGACCAGTATGACTCTAAGTGCATCTTTATTTAAAATTGACATCAATTTTAGTAAAAAAAACAACCTACTCAAAACCAAACAAACACATTCATATTTTTTTTATACATTAGTAAAACGATCCATAAGTTATTTGAGACATTCATGAATCAATTTCACCTCAATATGACACATGGTATGACCGATATGACTCCAAGTGTGTGTTTTTATTTAAAATTTACATCAATTTTAGTAAAAAGACTAACTAACCTACTCAAAACCGAGAAAACTCCCTCAAATTGTTTAAATAATTTAGGAAAATAATCTATAAGTCATTTTTGATGTATAGGAATCATTTTAACCTCAATATGATACACAATGTGATTGGTATAATTCAAAGTGCATGTTTCAATTTTAAAATGACATTTTAGTAAAAAAAAGACAAGTGATGTACTCAAAACTGAGAAAAAAACATTTATATTGTTTTGATAATTTAGTAAAACGATCCATAAGTCATTTGGGATATGTAGAAATAATTTTCACTTCAATTTAATGCACGGTGTGATCGATATGACTCAAAGTGTGACTTTTTATTTAAAATTGTCATCACTTTTAGTAAAACGGGCAACTATCCTACTCAAAACTGATTAAACACATTCTGATTGTTTTGATGCTTTATAAAAATGATCCATAAGTAATTTTTGATGTGTAGTACTCATACACACCTCAATATGATATATGATGTTCCCCGTATGACTCAAAGTGTTCGTTATCAGTTAAAAATCAACTTTTTAGTTCAAAAAGTGTTACTCACTAAAAACTGATCAAATACGGTCAGATTTTCTTGATGATTGAGGAGATCAATTCATAATACATTTTTGATGTGTAGGAATCTGTTTCATGTCAAACCAATACATGATGTGATCAGAATGAGTCAAAAGTTTGTGTTTTCCGTTTAAAATGACATTTTAGTAAAAAAGACAATTGATGTACTCAAAATAAAGAAAACACATTTAGATTTTTTTGATACTTTAGGAAAACAATCCTTACATGATTTGGAACATGTAGGAATCAGTCGCACCTCAATCTGTTGCACGTTGTGACCGGTATGACTCTATGTGCATCTTTATTTAAAATTGACATCAATTTTAGTAAAAAATATACTTGCCTACTCAAAACCAAAAAAACATATTCAGATTGTTTCTATACTTCAGGAAAATGATCCATATGTGATTTGAGACGTGCATGAATCAGCCACACCTCAATATGATGCACAAAGTGTCTGTTATCAGTTTAAAATTGACATTTTATTTTAAAAAGTGTTACTCACTGAAAACTGATCAAACACGCTCGGATTTTCTTAATAATTTAATATGATGATTCATAATTCATTTTTAATGTGTAGGAATCTGTTTCACATCAAACTGATACACTATGTGATCGAAATGAGTCAAAAGTGTGTTTTTTGTATAAATTGACATTTTAGTAAAAAAGACAACTAACGTACTCAAAACTGAGAAAACACATTCATATTGTTTTGATACTTTAGGAAAATGATTCATAAGTCATTTGAGATGTATTGGAATCATCCACACCTCAATTTGATGCATAGTGTGACCGGTACGACTCAAAGTGCATCTTTTTATTTAAAATTGACATTAATTTTAGTAAAATTAACACTTTATGTTAATTTATTTCTTTATATTATTACTAACATAATAATTGTTTTCTTATACAGGTGTGTTCTTTTACTTGATTAGTTGTGGTTTGTTTGGAAATATCATGATTCGGTTCAGGATTAAAAGATAAAGTAACATTGATGTTTTTGAATGTATGTAATTTGTATTTATGTAATTGTATAAACCAATGTGTGAAATGTCTATAATATAGTGTTTTTTCTTGTGTATGTGTTGTAAATTTCATCTCATTTAAATCTTGTATAGGGACTTTTTTTTGTTAGTATTTGGTGTGTTTTTGGTGTTGCGATGTACTGTAACAGCACACTGCAGTGCGCTATTGTAGAACACTATAGTGTGGCACTTTATGAGTGCTTTTGAAAGCGCTGATAATGGTCTACTTTATCAGCGCTCATAGAAGTAGTGATAAAGGTCTATTTTATCATTGCTCAAAAAGCGTTGATAAATGGTTCCTTTAGTGGCGCTAAATTAAAGCGCTGATAAAAGATTGGGGCTTTTAACCTCACTCATGTATTCGGCACTTTTTTAGCACTGATAAAGGCTATTTCTAACAATATTAAATGATGGTCTTGTTTTAGCGATTCGACTTGATTATCTATATGGATTTGATGATTAGTATTATGGACCAGATAGACTGTTATCACCATCAGGTTCAGTTCTTATATGATGATGGAGTCACTCAAGTTTTTCAAAGTGAGTGGGACATTAGATTGGGAAGGGAAGGTCATGTTGTCCTTATGCCGGAGTAATATCGTGTCAATTGTCATAGATGTTTCTTGATGCAGATGAACCTTGCATGGGTGGTCGACATCCTGCAATTTTTTGTGAGTACCTTGAGGTCTTTCTAGATTATTTTTTCTAGTTTTCCACCATAGAGAGAGGTCAAGTTTACTATTGAAATGTTCCCTGGTATGATTCTCATTTCTATGTCGTCTTACCATATGGAACCTGTTGAGTTGGTGGAACTTAAGGTCAAGCTTGAGGACCTAGAGGCTGAATGATTTATTCATCCTAGCGTATCAATATGTTCTTCTCTTGTCCTCTTTGATAAAAAGACAGATGGGATCTTTAGACTTTGTATTGATTATCAAAAGTTGAATCAGGTGATCGTTAAGAGAAAATATCCTTTTCCAATGATTGATGATCTCGTTAATCAGCTTAGAGGGGCTCATTGGTTTTCTAATATTTACCTACGGTCAAGGTATCACCAGTTGAGAGCCTGAGAAGAGGATATACTAAGACAACATTTAGGATTCTATATGGGCATTTTGAGTTTCTGGTTATGCCATTCAGACTCACTGATGCTCTTGTAGTGTTTATGGCTTTGATGAACTAGATCTTTCATCGGTGCATGGAATCTTTTGTTTTTTTGTTCGTGGGTGATATTTTGGTGTACTCTAAGTTAGAGGAGGAGCATGTGGACCATTTGGATATCATTATTCAAACCTTGAAATAACATCATATGTATGGTAAGCTTTCCAAGTGTGGGTTTTGGATCTGAGAGGTGAAGTTTCTGGGGCCTGTGATATCTGAGAAGGGCATCTTAGTAGATCCTAAAAAGGTATAGGCAGTTATGTCTTGGGAGAATCCCAGAAATGTGTTTGAGATTCTAAACTTCTTGGGTTTGTATTTTTACTCTAGATGGTTTGTTCAGAACTTTTCCTAGCTAACATATTTGATGATAGCTTTAACCCGTAAGGGTGTAAAGTTTGAATAGAATGACAAGTGTTAGAGATATTTTGGGGAGCTGAAGATAAGGTAGACTTCAGCACCATTTTTTATACTTCCAAAACTAGGGTTGGTTTACAATATTTTCTATGATGCTTATGGTATAGATTTGGGATGTGTCTTGATGCAGGGGAAATTGGTTGTGGCTTATGGATCTCATCGATTATGACTTTATGAGAAGAACTATCCTACCCGTGATCTTTAGTTTATAGCTGTTATATATGAACTCAAAACGTGGTGTCACTATCTCTTTGGGGAGAAATTTACAATGTATTCAGATCATAAGAGCCTGAAATATATTTTTACTCAGAGGGATCTGAATTTGTAAAAAATACACTAGGTAGAGTATCTTCAGACTTTTGATTTTGATATTTCTTATACCCCTAGGAAATTAAATGTGGTTGCTGATACATTAATTATAAAATTATCGACACAAGATGTGAATGAATCATTCAAGAAGTCTTCTTTGATGAGTTTCTTTAATAAGATCATCATAGAAGTGGAAGAGGTTAGTGGACAAGAAGTTTCGGCTTTGATGAAAGTTGACTTGTCTTTTGATGAGAGATTTTGGTTCGAGCAGGTGGTACACACCGAGTATCAACACTTTAGTGAAACCCTTTATGGTGGGGAGACCTCGGTTGAGTGGTATCAGTCTCCCAGTGGAGCTTTGTGCTTCCGTAGCAGGTTGGTTGTTTTGTTTTCCTTGAGACATGAATTGTTGGACTATGGACACCATTTTTTTTTTGGTTCGTGGACCCTGGGGATACCAAGATGTATCATGACTTGAGGCATTGGTATTGGTTTCAATGGATGAGGTGATATATTAGGATTTTGTTTCACGGTGCCTTACTTGTCAGAAAATTAAGGCGATCACCAAAGTCCTGTAGGGTTGTTGCAACCTTTACCCATTCTAATATGGAATTGGGATGATATTTCCATGTATTTATTTGTTGGTTTTCCTCACACTTCTATTGGGATGGATATGATTTGGTTTATCATTGATCGACTCATGAAATTAGTTCATTTACTACCTATTCAAGAGGCCATGAAAGTGGAACGGCTTGGAAACTTGTATGTTCAAGAGATTGTGAGAATTCACAGGGTTCCTCCTATAGTTGTTTCTGATCGGGATCCAAGGTTTACATCTAGGTTCTAGAAAGGTTTTCAAGATATGATGGGTTGCTGTATTAAATTAAGCATATCTTATCATCTGCAAATAGATGGACAGATAGAGAGGGTTATCTAGGTTCTAGAGGATATGCTTCAGGCTTGTGTGCTTGATTTCAAAGGATCCTGAGAAAATAATTTTCATTTGGTTGATTTTTCCTATAAAAATAGTTATTAGGATCCGATAAAAATGGTGTCATTTGAGGTTTTTTATGGGAGGTCATATAGATATCCCTTATATTGGGCAGAGTTGGGATAGCATTCCTTGGTTGGATGAGTGTTGTTCAGGAGATGAAAGAGATGTAGTTGATCCAAAGGCATTTGATCATAGCACAATGTCGTTATAAATCCTATGTAGACCATCTTCATTAGACGCTAGAGTTTAAGGTTGGTGATCAGGTCTTTCTTAGAGTTTCACCTCGCATGGGTCATCGTTGGTTGGGTAAGCAGGGTATGTTGGCACTAAGGTTTGTGGACCATTTTAGATTGTTGCACAACTGGGGAGGGTGGAATATTGGTTAATTTTATTATTTGGATTGACTTCTATACATGACGTGTTTCATGTTTCCCAATTGAGGAGGTATATACCAAATCTTTCCCATGTGATTAGATAGGAGGGTATTGATCTTGATCTCGATACCACTTTGGTTTAGCATCCAATCAAAATTATGGATTATCGTGATAGGGTATTGCGGGGTAAAATTATCCCCCTACTTTGGGTACTATGGAAGTGCGAACAGGATAGCCATAAGACATAGGAGTTGGAGTTGTTGATGAGGCAATAGTGGACTTCTCGTTTTGCGAATCAAGGATCTTAAAGGATTTATGGGGGCAGAAAGCATTTATGGTGGGGAAATTGTAACACCCAATTACTTTTTATTCAGGTATGTTTTTACCCTTGTTTTGGTTTTCCTTTTTCATTGGTTGTGGTATGTCAGAAATGGAATTGGTAGAATACCTGTAATGGTGAATTCATGGATTTTTTGAAATTTTCAACAAAAAAACCCTGTGATTTCTACTGCTCGCTAGCCACTAACACAACATGTAAGTTGAGTACACGTTGTGTAATGGTTGTTGGGAAGAATTTGTGAATTGAATACACAATGTGGATTTTCTACACACCGTGTAAGGGGGGAAATATGGTTTTTAATAAGAAGGTGATGGATTTTTCAGTGTATATAGACCCTGAGTATTACACGACATGTAAATGAGTTACATGCCATGTAAATGTCACGGTGTTGGTTTTTAGGGCACCATACGAGTGATATGTTTCATTCATTCTCTGTCCAGACCCCCTCTCTCAACTTAGAGCCCTCCTTATGTGATTTCGAGTGCCTCCATTCCATCTGGACCACTTCGTTCAGCGATTGATCGTCATTGGGGTTGGATTTATTCTTTTCAGGTATGTAATCCTTTTTGTGTTTCTTGGGTTTTTGTTGTGGCTATGGTTTGGCTGTGTTTTTGAGATTGGATATCATTTTCTATCAATCCTTTTTAGTTTCTTGTCATGACTTATCTTGCAGCAGCCATTCTCTTGGTTTCTGGTCACCGTTTTCGAAAGATGTTAGGTTTCTACCATGTTGAGGTAGGTGTTTCTATACAGTGGGTTTATTTCATGAATTTCATATTGTTTTGTATTATTTCCTTTGGGTTTTTCATTGATAGGAAGTGATAATTGGTTTCAAATGATTTCATGGAAAATAAAACGTTTTTCAAAAAGGGTTTTTTCTTTGAAAATGGATTTTCTTAATTTGGAAATGGGTTTTCAAACTCTGAAGTTGATTGGATTTTCTTTGAAAAAAATTTATGAAATTTTGAGAATGGTTTAAAAATGTGTTGTGCAATTTCACATTGGGAACATTGAGTGTGTCGGGATAGAGACACAGGTAGTCTTAGTGTGTGTTGCACCACTAAGTGGTATCTTTTGTGGTATCGACTGGTAGGACTCAATATCTTTTGGAACCAACATATGCCTTTTTAGTCTTGTGAGTGTCTAGTATGTAGTGTCCCATAGGCTTGAGCCCAATACTAGGTGCTTTGTAATTTTTCCATTCTTGGTTATTTATCACATGATTGTTTTTATTTCATGGATTTTTGCTCATAGTTTTTTATATGATGTTGTATCACATAGCTTTGCATGATAGGTTGTTTCATGGATATGTGTTTACTTTTATACCTCTTGATGCATGAATATGATTTCCTATTTTTATCACTTCTACTTATCATATTTCTAGTCTGAGAATATGAAAAAATTTATGAAAAAAAAGGACAAAAAGGGGGAAATTGTTTATAAATGGTTTGGATTTATGAAAATGATTTGTAAAACTGTTTTTTAGTTAGAACTGTTTCATTTTTTATATTAGACCTTGTATAGAAACTGTGGTGGTATCTTACTAGGCTTTAGATCACGCCCTACTTGTGCCTTTGGGCGTTTTTAGATGTTGTGTTATAGGATCCAAGTAAAGGGAAGAGCATCTTATAGCATGTTGGTTTCTCAAGTTATTGTTGCTTTCAGTTCGGGTTAGTCTAGAGGTGATTGTTGGTCACATGGTGTTATGAATTACTTTCTAGTTTAGCCTGTTTGGCTCGCATTGTGTGTGTCTTTTTATCTTTTCTGTTTCTACTTCGTACTCTGTTTGTATGTCTTTTTTTATTATATTCAAGACTGGTTTTCGTTATCTTTTTTTATCCATATCATGTGATGGGCTGGTTCGGGTGGCTTGTCTAGTTGGCTTGAGTTGGGTCATTATAGAGATACATTTAGTTCATATCTTAATGTTTAGTATGCCTATAGGTGAATGTCGAACATCAAGTTTCGGTATGATTTTTTCAACCTTTGGGGATTCCAAAGTAGAAGTTAGATAATATTTATATGGGTTTTTATGGGTTTCCCTTGTGCATTGAAAGGTTTTGAAATTATTTATGACATCAGGGATCAATTAATGGGGTTTTATCATTTCATACCTATTGAAGAATCAAGCAATTTGAATACTTTGATAGAGATTTATTTCATGGAGGTGGTGAAGCTTTATGGTATTCCATGAATGATAGTTTCTGGTCATGATATTCAATTTACATCATGAATATAAAGAGGATCATAATGTATTTTTGGAAACCATGTGTACCTTTTCATCTCATTGCATCCATATACATATTATCAAACTAAATGGATGATTCAGACATTGTTGAATATGTTGTGGGCATGTATCATTGATTTGGGAGGATTATGGGTAAATCATTTTCCATTGGTATAATTTTCATGTAATAACATGTATCATTCTCTAATTGAAATTTCACCATATAAGGGTTGTTGGCATTTAGAAAACTCATGTCACTAACTTTTCCTCGGAATTCATGACGTGATCCTCACTTAGACAGTACATGTCAAGTTTGAGTTGCAATGTGTCTCCATTCTAAAAGAAGTAGATTAGATTTCCATTTGCTATAAGACTTCTCCACACCAAGGTATAGAGATTCCTTAGAAATTATTTCCAGTCCTGTTGTGTGGTGGTGAGAACCACCCTCTGAGAGTTGGCCACGAATTTCACAAAATGATGATAAAAAGGTTTTGATGCCTTAAAACCCATTTTTAAGGGTCTTCTAGGCACTTTTTGACATCAGAAAACCCCCTGATAGGGTGTACACGATATCCATGGGTGTAGTTTGCTTTTTAGACTTTGATTTAACTAGTCGTAGAGCCCAAATGGGCTTACAAATCAAAAGTTATGGTTGTCGGAAGTTGGACATTTTTATAACGGAATTTGAGATCTCGTGCAGCTCCTTCGCGCAAATCCTTCACCCATATCGCGCAAGTCCCAAATACATGGAGCATTTTCATGGACCATCCTGAACATACCAGCCTGTGTGGACCACCTGCGTGGACCAGACTGCATGATGCACCTACACAATCCACCTACACAGAGTAGCTGTGCGGACCAGCCTGTGCGAGCCACATATGCGAGAGACCTACACGAGTGACTTGTGAAAACGGTATCCTTTGCCTATGGTATAGAGATTATTTTAAATAGGACCCTTGGGCTCCTCATTTTAGACGATTGGAAGAAAAGAATATGGTTTGAAGCTCTGTTCACCCTAGTCCTTTGCTTAATTCCCCAAAACCCTTCAGGTAGCTCTCCAAGATACAAATTAAGAGGGAATCAATGAGAGTCAAGGGATTAGAGTTCCTCCAAGGTCTAAACACCAAATACATATGCAAGGATCCACTTCCCCATAGTCTAAAAGTACTAGGTTGAAGGCCCCTTCCCATGATCGCGACTTGTGCAAGACCCTTCCAGGAGAACATGAGGAAAGCCTTGGAAGTTTGAGCAAGGTCTCGCCCGGTTTTTGTTTCCCAGGTTGTTCTTCATCCAAGTTCTCCCAAGTAATACTTGTGTGAGGTACCTACAAATTCACCCAAGAAATCACCAGGGAAAATTAGCCTCCCAGCTTGCCCGGGTATCACCTGGGCGAAGCCAAAATTAGCCCACCCTGATATCACTAGGGCAAGGCACCCTCCTACTCACCCAGGTATCACCTGAGCGAAGCACCCTCTAGGCCCACTTTTCACATCTCCAATGACAAGGAACCCATTTTACCCCAGTTCCCCATATAAGGGGACCAATCCAAGACCTCCTCTAAATCCTATAGACATATATGATCAGAGTATATGACGCACCAATATGTCCTCTCGTTCATACATTCTCATGGTAAAGTAAGTCATGCATTTAATATCCTCGATAGGTAGGATCATCATAATGTTTTTGATCTTAAATTTTCATGGTAATGAGGATCCCAACCTTAGAGATGGTGGTAGATGGATTCTTGGGCTGAAAGATGACATCTGTTGCCTGAACTATGAAGTGAATCATACGACAATCCCCTCTTTTCATCTGTAGCCTCACCCTCTTCCCCTCTTCCACCTGGCAGAAGGGGAGGTCAAATGGGAATCCCTCCTAGAGTAAGCCCCTAGCCTTTCTTGCGGGACATCTTCCGCTTTCCCCACCCTTATTCACCAGTGGATGAAGGATATTGTTGAAATGTCAGATCTTTCACTTCCTCTTATTTCTCACACTGAGCATGACTCATGTGGGCTTAAAGGTTAGTGGTGATCATGTCACTAGCATGATCAAATACCCTCAAAGGGGCATCCCCTATAAGTGTAAGCCCCAACCCTTCTGAACTACATGGTCTTTGATTCCTATCGAAATGGGATACATAGGAAACCTCATTTAGGTTCAATCCCAACACCCTAAAATCACCCTAATCTTTTATGGGCCATATTCCCAATATGTACATATCCAAACCGGTGGGACATATTCATTTTGGTTCCCTCCATTTCTACTCTTATTGGGCCATATTCCCAATAAGATCTTTCCCCCCATCTGATAGGCTATATCTCTTCTAGGTCCTTATCATCTCATCCCCATCAGTCCATGTTCCCAGTGAGGGACACCATCATAGGGCCATACTTCATGCCAGATAAACCACAAAGGTTCATTTCGGCATAAGTCTCAAACAAGCCTTAACTAGGTCCCTTTCACCTAGACATTCTTGTCGCTTGATGTTAAAGGGCATGGTTTGGTCGTTGTCACATGGCCTTAAAAGGTATAATGTGTCCCGTTAAGTGGAATTGAACTATGTGGGTTCTAATTCCTCTCACGAGGATACGTAGGAAGCCCCTATCATGGGTCCAATCCCAATATCGAAACAATTCTCATCTCCATTGATGATGAAAAATTCCAGAGTGCCTAACTATGTGTCTTAAAATCATCATCACAAAACAATGAACGTAACCAAGATGGATAACCTATGATACATGCAGATGGTTTCATCGATGAAGAACCTCAAATACATACAGATGGTTTCCCATCAACACATGTCTAGAATTGATTGTTAATACATAGGGGTGAGAAACTCCATATTTGGAATCTAAAAAGGGATTCAGAATGTGTCTTAAATTTGTAAGAGAGTCCCATAGTAGCCCCCCCCCCAAATGGGTGTGATGTGTCTGACCTCCCATCTTCCCGACCAATGTGAGTTTTTAAGCATCATTAGTTAAGTCCGCAATGATCGATTGTCTTTAGAAATCATCCCCATGAGCTATCATGGATATGAAAGTCATTCGGTGTTTTCAGTTCTATGAATAAACGCCATTGGAAACCGACCTACCAAGAATGAGTGCGAAATAAGGGTTTATATGGGTGATCATGTTGATCGCTGCTATGTTGCATTGAGGTTAGTGGGGTGGCTACAATTTCTCTAGAGACGGGCCAGGATATGATGGAATGTGTATAAGTCATTCGAGGTCACATGAGGACTACTCAGAGTTGATTAAAATCATTTAGAGATTAAAGGTGGAGACCATTAGATTTTTTTAGTTGGAGATCATATGTTATTATGAGTCTCTTCAATGCATGCAACAAAGGTTTGGAAAGACATAAAGTGGTAACCTAGATTTTTTATCTCATTTAATGTTTTGAGGCATACTGGAGAAGTGGCCTATGGGTCTGTGCTACCTCATACGTTAAAGAGAATTCATGATTTGATTTATGTTTCCTAGATTTATAAGTATTATCATCATCTTTTTCAAGTTATTCATTTGAGTGATATAGATATCAAGAGGGATATAACATTTGTTGAGCATCCAATAGAACCCCTAGTGTGATTTCTTTGGAGACATGGCATTGTAAATTGGAGAACATGGGAGAGGGAATTATAGATGTTGACTCAATATCCTAAATTTTTATGAGTTATTCTTGTAATATTTTTATGGTGGAAGTTTATTGTAATGATGATAGTTGAAGTAGTGAAAATGTTTATGAGATTATTTTCCCTTTTATGATTATGTCAAAAGTTTTTTGAGGATGAACGATTTTAAAAGAGGAGTGTAACATAGAGACTTAAATAAATGAAGTTTGGGAGTTTGTAAAATTTTGATGATTTTATTATAAAGGGTATAATGGTATATTTACTAGTCTTAAAATGAAATTTTGAGCATGAAACTGGATTTGGGATGAGATGGTCACCCTTAAATGGTATTTTGATAATTTTATGAAGTGGTTGGAATTGTTTATAAATGACAATATCTGATTGAATTAAATATATTTATTTAATTATTTAATAAATTTAATTTTAATTGGATTACTTTTATAAATAATTTATTTGATATTTTATGGTTGGGATGAGATGGAATATTAAAGGAAGAAAAGAGAAAATATATTATTATTCAATGACATGTCTAATGACCCTGTCGGAGAATTAATGGGAGATTTGAATGAGGAAGTTAACAAAGGAATGTATTTATGGGAGTTATGGCATGTTTTGATGGAGGAAATTAGATGATCGACTCTATCTTTTTCTCAATGGGAGTGTATCTTCTATTTTCTATCTTTTCTCTCGAGAGATTATAGGAAATTCAGGAGGCGTGTGCAATCAAAGAATGAGGTGGATAATTAATAAAATATAGATAAACATTCAGAGGAAATTAAGGATTAGAGATCATCATGGATCCATGTTAGGTGACTTGAGATTCTCATCCTTAAAATTATTCTATGTGAATCTACTATGATCTTATTAATAAATGATGGGTAAATAATTCATAATAATTAGAGATATATATTATGACAACGAATTGAAACTAAGAACGATCAATGTGAAATTAAGGGAATAATATTCTATAAGAATATTTTAAATAATTATGTAATATTATATGGTCAGTTGATGGAAATTAGTAAACTATGGAATTGGAATATTATAATTGATCAGAAAATATATTCTATTATAATATAAAACACTTGTAAATTTTGAAAGAATAATGGTAGAGTTGATATTATAGAAGTGCATTTTGAAAATATATAAAGACAAGGATTACTATGATATGTTGATATGAAGAAATTAGCCAATATAATTGCTCATTTGTTATTATGATTGGGTGACCTAATGAAAGAATATGAAATAAGTATATTATTAATACTTGAATACTTTACTAAGTTTATTATGATAATTTTGAGATTTAAATATTATAATGTTGTGGAAATCCATAAAGTGGCATGAATAATGATTTTATGAACCTTGGCATGGGTTGTAACAAATCGTCATAGGGGCGGTGTTGTCCATTGAAAACATTTACCAAAGAGTTAGTTATATCATGGTATTAAATGGTAGTGACTTACACAAGGCTCGCACCACTTACACAAGGTTGGTGTAGATTTCACACGACTCATGCCACATTGGCACAGTGTTGTTCCACGTTCAATATGTGACATGCCACGTATTTCTCTCTTCCACTTATCTCAAGGTGTATAATGAAGATTTCAGAACGACTTTATAGTCATGACTGCATTTGAAACCTCTCTTGTGTTTTTAGGAGGTTTGATTACGGGAAGGGTGTATTGGATGACGAGATTTTCTTAATAGGGATTTATAATATGTGGTGGAAAAATTTTATGCCTCGAATATGAGGAATGTTAGAGATGTAGTGAACTATTCCCTAAGAAAGGAAGTATGGTAGACCTAGGTGGGAATGTAGTAAAAAACTAGGATATAATTATTAACCCCCTAGTATCTAGTCATGGTAGACATGGGTCGGAGTGTGGGAGTGTGGTATATCCATATAATGTAATTATATTCCATGGGACCTTTGTATGTGTGGTGGCTTAGGTGAAAAGTGAAATAGATAATGGTTGTATGAAACTATTTTTGATACTTGATGATGATAGTGTCGATATGTTGTTAGTTTTGGTGGGTATGAGATGTATAGTGGTGATTATGCATGTTTAAGAGGGGAGAGTCTCTGAAGGTGGACACCCGATAATACAGTGACAATACGTACGGGTGGACAACATCCCAAACAATGCAAATTGTGGTCAAAGGAGTCCTTGAGGGTGGACACCCAGAAAACAATGAGGTTCCTTATTGGTCAATAGTAGACTAATAATTAAATCTTATATACAAAAAGTCCCTATGAGTGGAAAACAACATGGAGTTATTATATGGAGGTCCTTGTGGGTGGAAAACTACATTGTGTTATTATAAAGAAGCCCATGTGGATAGAAAACTACATAAGGATATTATGGAAATGTCTATGCTAGTGGATAGCTATGTGGAGTGATTGTGTGTGTGTTGGATTGGTGTAGTTCAATCTGTTCTGGATGATGATTGAGTCAATTTGCTTCTAACTCATACTGCAGGTCGCAACTTTCGCGGGTCGAGCTCCGCGTTGACTTTTTTTGGAGGTTGGAGGGGGCAACGCACCCCTGCTCCGGGGGTCTGGGGGCCGAAGGCCGATCGAAAATTTTTGGGGCACTGTAGCATCTCTAGCTGACTGTAGCAGAGCTGACCGGCCGACACTGACAGGCCACTGTAACAGTGCAGACTTTGGCACGACTATTGTAGCATATCTGACTTAAGAGACACTAGTACTATAGCTCTGTGGACTTCCATCCGCCAGCCACTATAGCACTTTTGACATGGTTGGTCGCAGCACTGTAGCGATGTGGACTTTCATCCGTCTTTCACTGTAACACAGTGGAATTCCTGTGTAGTTGGTGGAATAGTGATTCATCTTCTTTATTAGCTCATTTCATGTTAGGGTTTTCGTGTGTTGTGTGAAGCTCTGATACTCCTTGTAAATTGTGCTCCCAAATCATAGTGGACTTTTGTCTCTTCGTGGATGTAGGGATCATTTCCCGAACCACGTAATTCTCGGTGTCCAAAATCTTCTTCTTTTTTCATTTTTTTCTCTTTTACTCTTCTGTGAATCGTTTCATTATGCTGTTGCGACTCCCGACGTTTCGGCAACATGTTGAGGTCTTTGTGTGTGGAGAATTTCTTGGTTTTTAGAATACAGAGTTGTGGTTGTTTTTCTTTGATGGATGTTATGGGGTTTTTTTAGAATGGGAAGAGAGTAGATTAAAAGGTATAAATGGAAGTGGTTTTGATCGTTGGATTTAGAGGATGGGAGATTGATTGTTTTTTTTTTTTTGTTTATTCCATGCATGGATATATTAATATGTAACATTTACATACACACATGTGAATTCCAGAGAGGAACTTCTGTATATTTATATGTTAACCCTCTGCTTTATAATAAAAATTATCTATATATTGTTCGTGGTGGTGTCAGTGACCTTAGCTCTAAACACAATAAATATGTTGGTGGAAGCAGAGTGCATTGTACCTCACTAGAGATATAGAGGTGTTGGGGCGCAGCGGAGGTGCGTGGTATCTCAAACACACAAAACAGGAGCAAAAATGGAGCAACGCAAGATTTAACGTGGTTCGGTCGTATGACCTACATCCACGGGAGAAGGGGGTCGTTCTCTATTCACTCTCTCCGAATCTCGTCGGAGGTATCACAACACACAGATTACACAAATACCTTCTCTATCGTTTATGGGATTCAAATCCCGTTTAAATAGAGGAATGAAAAACAGCTTTCTCCCGGTTGTTGGAGGGTAGCTCATCTACCCTTGAACATCCTCCCGCCACCTGCTGTCAACCTTGACGCCCACCAAAGGAGAGGTCTCCTTGCCGACAAAGGAGACTTCTTCTGCTGCAACATCTCCCGCTGAAAAATGTCACCCCATATTGGGAGTGGACCCTACAAATCTCCCCCTCACGACCAATTTGGGGTAGAAGCTTGACCTGCAGTCTTCTTGCAGGTGCTGAAAACTTTATCAGCAAATCGAACAAGCTTCTTCACGCCAGATGACGTGGCACTTCCACCATCTTCAGTCAATCTCGGGCTGACTGCGGTCTCTATCAAATGATACAACTCTTGGGACTCCTTCCCAGTAAGCTTCGTTGCATCCCCGCGTGAGACTTCCAACACTCCACCTGCTATGGAAATCTTGAACCCTCCCGCATCGAGCTTGCTTAATGATATCAAGTTCCGTCTCATCCTCGGAACGAATTTCACGTCAGCCAGTTTACGAATTCCTCCATCGGGTGTCTTCAATTTCACTGTCCTGCCTCCTCGAACCTCGCATGTTGACCCATCACCAAGTCGCACAGAGTCTCACACCTGCTGAAAAGTATCAAATGTACCTCTCGTCGTACATATGTGTGTCGAGCTCCCCGAATCCAGAACTCATCCGTATTCCTTTGGATTTTGAGCCCGCTCGTTCTTCCTCTTTAGAAATCGGCATTCCCGCTTCATGTGACCGTATCTTTTGCAGTAATGACACTGCACTTCTTCTCGATCAACTCTCTCATCTGGGTGCATGCTCCCCGTTGTCACACAGATTTCATCATCTGCATATAATCCTGTGATGTTCACATCCTCCTCTTCAACTTTCTTCTTCCCAGCAACGTGCTGTTTGCACTCTTCACAATCACTTTTATAGTGACTCTTCTTCTCGCACCAGAAACACGTGATTTCACTCGGATCACGTCCCCTGGATTTTGGCCGCCATTCTTTACCTCTTGACTGTCGATGTCGGCTCCTCCCACGCTGATCATCTCGCATCGCCATGATTTGCTCGCCTGAATGCGTCGCAGGCCTTCGGAATGCCTCTGAATCTTGAAGTGACGTCATCACATCGTCCAACTTCAATGTCTCCTTCCCCACGAGCAATGCAGTCACAAGCCCATCAAATGAACTTGGTAGTGATGACAAAAGCAAAAGCGCTTTATCTTCCTCTCCAACCTTCACACCAAGCCCCAATAACTGTGTCATGATCTTGTTGAATTCGTTGGTGTGATCCAACAAGTTCGCTCCCTCGTCCATGCGCAACTGGTACAGTTTTTTCTTTAATAACAATTTGTTGGTCAGCGACTTCGCCATATACTGCTGCTCCAACTTCTTCCAGATCTCCTTCGGTGATGTCTCGTCCAACACCGAGTACTTTACCTCATTCGCCAGACATAGCTGAATTGTGCTGACGACCCGCATCTCGAGCTCTTCCCAATCATCGGCACTAGTTGTCTCGGGCTTTTCTCCGATCAACGGTCTGATCATGCCCTGCTGCACCAAAAGATCATTCACTGTGCTTTGCCACAAGCCGAAATTATTTCGATCATCGAACTTCTCGATATCAAATCTTGGTATTGCTCCGCCACCCGTCATCGTCGTTGTCGCAAAACGCGATCACCACCGTCGATGCCGCGCCTCTTAATCACCGCCTGATAGAGTGCGAATTTTCAAAAACTAACCGTACGGATGCGTTCGGAACGGTCGAAATAGTCGGAATCGACTCCTGGATCGCCGAAATCGGACACCAATTGACCGAGATATGGTCAAAATACGTTCAACGGTCCAGATCACCCGCTGACGCGGCGCTGACGTGGCATCGACGTGTCGATGACATGGCACGCCAGAATTCCCGCCGGAATCTCGCTGGAATTGTCGTCGACGGCGTGAACAGTGCCTTCTTCTCCGGCACGGCGGTTCTGTTCACCCGCGGGTTTGACTGAACTTTGACCGAGCCTACCGGGCTCGTTTCAACTCCGTTTTTATCGCCGTTTGCGCCGTTGGAATCGTCTCGCTGCCCTTTTCACGGATCTGGTCTCGGAAAAATTTTCCGACCACTTTCAATTTTCCGGTCACCGGAAAAATCGTCGTCGCCTCGCCGGTTCGACTCCGCTCGCTCCGACTTGCCTCTGATACAACTTGTTAGGGCGCAGTGGAGGTGCGTGATACCTCAAACACACAAAACAGGAGCAAAAATGGAGCAACGCAAGATTTAACGTGGTCCGGTCGTATGACCTACGTCCACGGGAGAAGGGGGTCGTTCTCTATTCACTCTCTCTGAATCTCGTCGGAGGTATCACAACACACAGATTACACAAATACCTTCTCTATCGTTTATGGGATTCAAATCCCGTTTAAATAGAGGAATGAAAAACAGCTTTCTCCCGGTTGTTGGAGGGTAGCTCATCTACCCTTGAACGTCCTCCCGCCGCCTGTCGTCAACCTTGACGCCCACCAAAGGAGAGGTCTCCTTGCCGACAAAGGAGACTTCTTCTGCTGCAACATCTCCCGCTGAAAAATGTCACCCCATAATGGGAGTGGACCCTACAAGAGGAGATTATAGACTTTATCGTCATTTTCCTACTTGTGTCTTGGTTTTATATGCGATAACATGCATTTGATATACCCCTCAAATGGCCCTAAGGCCTACTATTTTTATTCAATTTTGATAACTCCTCTTTTTAAGGGTTGAAAGGTAACCCTTACATGACCCATAGGCTTCGTAACATTACATGACCCGAAGGTCTTAGAAGAATTCATCCGGACTATAACTACATCGAACTACCCCTCCCCAACACCTACATGATATCAACTTTTCATCTTTGCATGACTATTTGTCTAGGCTTCCTATGCATATACAGGCTAATCCCGATGGAAATACATTTATATTATCAATGATGATGTGGAGTTTGCATTTTAAAAATGTAATTTCTTTTATTTATGTGTTATGATACACCCTTGATGATAGTTACCAAACATTAGCCTAATGAAGGTGAGATTTATGAGTTGTACTCCCAACTCATTTTCAGCTCGAGTGGAGTCCTAGAAGGGGTGGGTCCTGAAAACTTCTCTTCTCCTTCATGAGGGTTGAGGGTTGAGCTCACTTTACCTTTTGATTTACCAATGGCCTTTTCCAAGGGTATCAACCTTGTAATGATATCTACAATGTAGGTGTATCTCTGGTTATGATGTGGGAACCAATGTGAGAAAGAATATTCATGTTGTGTTTCACAAACAGGAACTCAGATGCAGATCTCCCCTAACGCAGGAACTCAGCCTCAACTCAAAATTCCAAAATCGCTTCACTTTGTACCAGCAACAAAAAATGATCTCCACACTGCTAACTCCAGCAAGTATAACTGTAGAATAAAACGGCTCTATGACAGTGCTAGCATAAATTTTCAAGATCTTCAATGTAGATCTCATCTGAAAATATAGCACACAATCACATTGGATAGTCCAATTTAGTCATTAAATTGAAATGAAAATCCAGGGTAGCAATAAAAAATTCAGAAACTAGCCACAACTCAAAACATCTAGGGCCAACATGTTCTCCCGAATGAATCAGACATCAGCTTCAGCCTGGATGCATAAGTGATCGACATCAATCTAGTTACAGCTTGGTAAATGATACATTGAACCAGGTTGCAAAAGAAAACATAAACCCAGACACAAGTCCCCAACTGGAGACGACACATAATAAACCATCACCACACCTGACCACTATACATACCAGATGTGACACAGATATTTCCACGAAAGATCTTTTAATTCGAGCTTGGGGGCACTTCAGAGATTGTCTCCGGTCATAAAAACTATAATGTCCCCAACCATGAGATATTCACCCAGGGAGAAATTGTCTATCTATAACTCCAAAATAATAATATCTAGGTGAAAATAAAACCATTGCTTTGCCTCATCGTTGAGGCCAAAGAGACAGCTTCACTTCTTCGGTTTTGTTTCCTCCTCCGGTGACCAAATTCTGAGCATCATTTAATTCTTCAGGGGAAGCCCTTCCAAACGTGGTGTGGACAATTTTCATCTTATCCGAGAAAATCTCAGGAAAGGTAGAATCCTTGAAATTATGGTCTCCCATGCCCTTGAACTTGGCGCTAGACTGCTGGTCTAAAGCCTTACAGGCTTCTATAAAATCTACCTTTGAAGAATTTAGACCCTGATTATTCTCCATATCAGTAGAAATTTGCAGTTTTGATATCTTCAACTTCTTCAAGTGAATCTTGAAAGCAGCCCTCCTTCTGGACAGACCCCGACAGACCTACAAAGTCCTATTCTGATGATTTTTGGAACCTGCTTTCGAGTCATCCAGGGAGCTTTATTTGGCTTGTCTATTCTTCTTCCTATAATTGATTGTCTTGCACCCCTCATCCTCTTTATCGTCCATTTTGTTCTTTATGAGTTTTCCCAGGCTGACAAGCTGGTTATGCAGAAGAATTCCCACAGATTGATCCACTTCCCCTCCCTCCAGAAGTGCTTGGCTGCACTGTTTCTCTTTATAATAGCCGATAGCACCCCCATATGTTTCCTCCTGCACTGGCAGATCCCCTCTAGCCCCAACCACTTTTTTGCATTGCTGACACTCCCTCTGTGAAACAGAAACTGCTGGAAAAGATCACTTCACTTGGGACTGAAAAAACCACCAAGGCAACTGCCACGCCACCAGCTCGTGCTGGCCTATACTCACAATCACTAGCTGTAAACACCTTTTCAACAGATGCAATAACAACACCCGTCCATGATTTACTACCTCCTTCAGAAGTGGAACCACTAACTTGAGTGAAGATTCAGGGTTCAACGGTACCAGACCCATCAACATAAAGTCCCTTCAACATTAGAGCGTTTTGGGGATCCGAAGCCTCGTGAGCCAGGCCCTCCACACGAGCCTTGGGTGAAGCAATAACCAACTCAGGACTCTCCCCATGAAGATCGCCTACAACAAATCTCCTATGGCAATTATCTAAAGCATGCCCATGGAAAAATCAATTAATGCAGCAGCCAATATTAGGTTCAAAGACAGTGGGCTGCCTATACGGAAGCTCTCCCAAGGTGAAAATCTGTATGAAATGAGGCAAAGATTTAGTGATATCAATTTCAACACAAATCCTATAAACAATCAGATGCTGCAGATAACGAGTGCGGGAATCAAAACAAAAAAAACCACCCCACGCCCACCTCATCTAAAAGTTTAACGAGCATATGCCAACTGTCCAAGTGACCTACCACTGCATGATGGCACAGACCCCAATCTGAATTCACATGGTGATCGAATTCCATTGCTTAAGGACACCGACGACCGAACCTTGCCACCAGCGATCGCTTGAGGAGGTTCGTAGCTTCAAAAAACTCGAATGAGGAGATCTCCACCGCTGGTTGACCTTCTATCAGGGGGAAAGCTCAGGGCTCGATCTCAATACCAAGAAAATTAAGAGAAGAATACATCAAAAACGGATAGCCCCTCCCCGAGCACCAGGGGAGGGGCCGCGTAGGCCGACTTCAGATCTAGGGTTTAAGATTCGTCGGCCGATTCCGCATCCTTGAATGTGGCCACGATTTTTATGATTAATTTAAATGTATACAATGATACTTTATTATTTTGGGTTACCCTTTACAAACTAGATCTACAAAACCACAAAAAAAACACCCAAACACACATGCAATAAATTGGGGAGACTCGAATCTGAGACCTGCCCAACACCCCACCCCAAACTAGTGTAGATAATAACTACCTTAACCATAACACAAACCCACCTCAATTCGGTTATTTATCATCATAAACCTAACCCAATTAATGAAATACCACCCATTTATATTATATTAAA
This sequence comes from Viscum album, assembly GCA_963277665.1. Taxonomy (NCBI): domain Eukaryota; kingdom Viridiplantae; phylum Streptophyta; class Magnoliopsida; order Santalales; family Viscaceae; genus Viscum; species Viscum album. Next base: position 1,333,154,835 of record OY728156.1, read on the forward strand.
TTTAATTTTTTTTTATAATACATATGGTATGATGGGCAATGCCACATACGCAGTGGGATGGTCGCCAGATCAGGGGGGGGCTTTTGCAGTGCACTGTAGGGTGGTGCGACCATTTGAGGAAGGCCAAGCATGTCATGGATTATAAAGCCTCGATACACCATGCCTTCTCCAAACTTCTTCGCTACCCCCACTGTGCTTTGTAATCGCTCTCCCCTGTTTTGGTCATCACCCTACGTTGTACGTCCCACCCCCCAACAGTATAAAATTAATAAATTAAATAAATTAAATACAATATAAAATTAACAAGATCCGGTATCCTAACTCCCATACCAGATTCATAATCGGATAGTCTTCATTGAACCTGAAATCTATTCAAACCCGATTAAATGGTACTGAAACCTATTTAATCAGGTCTAGTAGGACTGCGTACATGATTATCAGGTGCATATTGTCATCCCTAGTTATTACGATGTTTTTTTTATGTTCATTATCATGCTAATTTGGGATCACATATATTAAAGTTCAATACTGTAGGTTTCTTATCTAATAAAAAGTCTCTCATTTGTAGAATTATACCCTTAATATTAGTCACAAATCGCAAACCTATTGGAGGTGCATGTGGACAAATCTCCATCAAATATTGTTCACTGGCCTAGGTGGGGTTGCGATGGGGTGAGTCATGTTGCGAGAAGGTAATCAATGATGGGGAGATGATGTAAAAAAAGAAGCAAAATGAATAATGATAACATCAACCGAAATTGGATTTGAACAATAAATTTTAATTATTGAAAGAAATATATGACAAGTATAACAAATAGAATCATGTTTTAGAGAATTTTATAATTGTTCTTTCAACATAGATGAATTAGAATAAATTCTATAACAATTTTCAAAAGTGAAGTATAATCAAGAATTCAATTATGACAAATACTTCTCAAAAATAGGTTGAAATTTGTAATTTGAATCCAATAGATAGAGATTATACAAGAGTGTCAATTAAATAATAAAAAATCGTCTTATGGAGAAATTCTTATCAAGAACCTCCATATGAAAAATGAAATCAAAATTTCAAGTATTTTTTTTATTATAAACTTATCAAGCATGGAAATATGTTTGAAGAAATATTATATAATAAAATTATTTGGAAATATCTACAAAAATTGAATAATTCATTGTTTCCAAAATATAATGCTTGGAAAGTTGAAGTATAGATCTAATATAAATTATGTTGGGTGTAAATCAATTATAAATTTACAATGAAAAGTGGTTGAAGAATACGAAGAAGGAAATGCTAAATTTTCTATACAGCAAATTATATGTTTTAAAAATGTTGAATAATCGGTTAAATGTAGTTAAAAGGAATATGGATTGGTAATTTCTAATTAAGAAGTGGCATAAGAACAACCCAATTTATTAATCTTAAAACTAAAGAAGCATGTTGAATTTCATAATATTTGTGGCCCTATTGAAGCATCGACTTAAAAGAAAATATATTTGAATAAAATTGTTGATACTTTATTGTTTTGTCAAGCTTGATCAAGAGATCAAGAACATGTTATTATGGATGAGAACATGATTTAGATTTTAAAATATGTGTTAAAGAATTTTTTTTGGAATTAACTTCAAAGAAAAGGTAAAGTGGGTCCCATCCCATTCCATTTAATGATTTGAGTGTGTTTACATGGGGATAACAATTTTTAACCCAAGATAGTCAATACTCCCATTTAACATGGGTTAGATATATTTTTGAAATTCAATTACAATGATTAAATTTTTAGGAAATAGATAATGAGTGTATTAACTTATTTTGAATTCAAATACGATTTTTTTGAAGTGGAATAAATTTTTTGAATGATAAAAGGTGTGTACAACTGAGATTAATAGTGATTGAAAACCTAAGAGATTGGATAAATTTGAGAAATTTCTTATTATACTTTTGAATTTATGTTTTCACGATCATTTTGAATAAAAATTGATTAGATATTTAAGAATAAACAGTTAGTTATTTTAAAACATTTTTGTCTATGGTATTTGATATTATTTAATATTCAAAGAAATTATTTCATATACGCAATTATCATGTTGTTTGATAATACCGTCTTTTGGATCTCTTGATGTCTAAAAAGTTTTTGAATTTGAAAATCATAAAGTGTGATGAAATTAGATTCTAAGAAGATCAAAATTATAGATGAACTTATTTCACCGTTTATTTAAGGATGATTTTTTTAATTTTGTTTATCTAATAAGTTAACCATCAGTATCTTCATTATATAGGTTTCATTACTACTATTTCATACAAGCAAAATAAAATATTTAAAATTATATGACATGTTATTATAATTGAGTTTGAATTTCATTAACATGATGAAAATAATGATTTTTGATTAATTATGAATCATAAAATTGAAAATGGGATAATATTCATTGATCCACCCCAGTGAATCAATATATCATTATTCATTATAACCCTTTATAATTTTTTATCTCCGCCTTTATAAATAAACAAATAATCCTTTTAAAGTACTTAAGTAAATTTTTTGTAACATGCCATGGAAAAAGAATAAATAAAAAGCTAATTGGTACTTCTCATTTAAAAAGGTATATTATTCTCTCTAAGATATTTCCTTGAATAAAATCCATATTTAAGCATGCTTGGTTTAGAGTAATTTTAGGATGGGTGTCCTGAATGAAATTTTCTCAGGGTGTGTGTGTGAGAGTAAAAATCACATAAAAAGGATATATATTGATCCATATGTGAATTCATTAATATGAAAAGTGAGTACTTTTCCATTGGGTTATGTGTATGGTCCAATAAATGGGATGAAATCTATTTGAGGGAAATTTTTGGTGCCTCAAAACCCCCATCCCAAGCTCAATATAGTGTGTTAGGGGACATGTACTGGTCGATGGGTCCCAATTGTTATAAATGGTATCATAAATATTACATATTCAAAAGTGTAATAGTAGTTTGTTGTTTTTGTAGTGAGAGACCCGCAATGAGGATGATTTACTTTAAAGGTGGGAGTATAACACAACAATAAAAAGTAATAATTTAATCAATCCTACCAATTTCAATATGGCGCTCCTTTATTTTCATGAGTCATATAATAAAATCTTAATAGTTAAGAATGATTATCTATGAATAATTTCAAGATGGGTAACCTCCAATCAACATTTTCAAGTGTGTTTTAAGTGATGATAAATCACTCTAAAAGAAAATGTAATGATCTATGGTTATGTTCATTAGTTTGATAAGAGACTACCTTTTTGTTTGTTCGTGTGGGTGTGCTATGTGATGGGATGAAAGGTGTTTTTGAGAAACTGGTTCTATCTAGAAAACCAAAAACTATGGGCCATATGGGATGGTGAGGGTGCTTATATTAGTTAGTGGGGCCATGTTATTATGTTTTTGTTCACAACATAGTAACTCTCACCATGACAACATTGGTACTTTTTTTCTTTCATAAAGAAAAAATATCACATCTAGTGCATAACTAATAGTGCCTTTAGGGTCAAGACCAGAGGGTTAAGAATGCACAGATTCATGTACTAGTTAGAAAGGCTTAATTATTATAGATTTTCTATAATCTAGTAACTTTCACCATGATAAGACACATACATTTATATTATATATAAAAAATCATCAATATCAAGACTAATCAACAACACAGAATACATGTCCAAATCTACATATGGGGCATAAGGTATCAAACTCTTATATACCATTCTTAAAAAAATATGGGCATTGATACTTCATAATAATCTTTCCATATACCACTAAAAAATCCATTTATTATATATTTTTTCATATTGAGTAAATGATTTTTTTTATATTTTCTCAAACTTAGTTAAAGAATCATAATAAATATACCCCTATAGATCATTTTTTTGAATGGAACCCCTATATATCCTTACACCAGAAGGTGTGTAGAATCTTCCGAGTCATTAATAAATAATCTATCTTATAACCAAGCCTTTAAAAACTCTAGTCAATGAATCCCATTTCCAAAAATTAATAATTGTTATCTACATAAAATATTTTAAAGGAAATAACTCTCATATTAAACCCCTTGTATAAAAAATACTCATCATCATTTTTATGAGTCCATACTCTTTTATGACTTCATAAAAATGATTATTAGAATTCCAAGAAGTATATTTCAACACATAAATATATCATTAAAGCTTAAAAATATTTTCAGGGTTCTTTAGATACTCAATACTCATAGGTTGTATGTGGTATAAAATATAGAAGTTCCCATTAAGAAACAAAGTTTTGAAATCTATTTAATATATCCTATAATCGTATATTATTTCAATAGAGAGAATAATTTTAATGGAACTAAGAATAATTACTATAAAAAGGTTTCATTTTATTCTATACCATGAATTTTGTTATAAAATATACACACTATGCATGATTTATAGGTAAACTATTTTCCATTCACATATGTCCTTCATTTAAATACCCATTTTAACCTTATTTCTTAGACCCCATTGGATATTTCAAAAAAATTAAAATCATGGTTTTGTGTATAGATCCAATTTAATAATTGATGGATACTTGTTATTAAACACTGTTTAAACTCATAGGGATGTCATGTTAGGAAAGTGGAACATCCTATATGAGTAATATTTCATCATCATTTTTAATTAAAATTTATATCACTCAGGTTAATGAAGATTCCTACTCTAGTGTCTTGTTTTATTCAAAATTTCATTTAGTTTTTCCTTCAAAAATTCTTATAGAACTAAATCATCTTCCCTTAAATGTGTTTTGACAATTTTTTTATTACAAAATTTCATAATATCAAATATACTCCCAAATTTTTTTCTAAAAATAATTTATCTCTCAATAAAAATAGAAAATAATTCCATAAAAACATTTTGGTGTAAATAAAAATAATAATTAATATCACATTATTTCATTAAGATAGAAAAAATAAATGAATTTACTAGAAATTATTCCAATTTATTAGTGGTGTCATACCCCTCATGATCCTCACATCCCTGAATCATTAAGGTAGATAAATCAGGTAATTTTTCCTTTCCAAATTTTATAAGGGGTCTTATATATAACTTGAAAGGGTACTTAATTAATTTTAGGATTAGTGGTTATAGAGAATACACCTAAAATTATGGTGATAGGTCTGTATAACTAATCAATGAATGAATAGTATTTAATAGATTTTGATTCCTATATTTTTATACACCATTCCATTGTAGAGTAAATAGAGGAGTGGGTTCTGATATAATAATACGACTCTTTATATAGTCATACAACTCCTAAATAAATAATTCTCTACCGTGATTTGAACTAATTGTTTTAATTATTTTACCATATTAATTTTCTAATTTATTTTTTAATTTATAAATTTTTTAAATCATCCATTGTTATGTTTCATAAATTTAAATTCATGAATAAAATAAATTCATGAATAAATTTAATGAATTATCAATAGTCATTTTGGTCTTGAACACCCATCGGTATACATGCATCATTATCTACCACATCCAATACAATTTTAGATAAATTAATTTTTCTATAAAAAAATTTCTTAGTAATTTTTTTATTAAAAAATATTTTCATAAATATAATGATTTAACATTAATTGAATTTATTAATCTAACTTTATAGATTCTTTTAATGTAATCTTTATTTTTTATTTCCTAGAAAAAATTCCAATAGTAAGTGATACTTGAACATATAGTTGAATTTTTTTACTATTTATGTTATAATATAGATTATAAAACTCAAGATAATATAATTAACTCATTGTATATCCACTATAATTAAATATTTCATATAAATGAATTGAATATAAATTATTTTAAAAATTAAATAAAAATATACCATTTTTAAGAAAGATTGTAATGACCCCAAACTTTATATCCTTTAAATTAATATTATCTTCAATAGCTTATGTCACACAAAACACTAAAAACATGACTAAAAAGAACCCCGACATATTAAAATTAAATTAATAATATAATAGTTAATTTATAAAATGATAATAATCAATTAAAAATTATATATTATTTTTTGATTAATATTTTTAAAAGGATTTTTTAAAGAACTATTGGAAAAAGGGGGTACTGTATTTTACCTTAATAAATTAAATTAATCATAGTTAAAAGTTTATTAAAATAGGTAATATTTATATTTATAAACTAATATATCAATATTAAATTATTTAAGAATCTATATGAAATAATATTAACAATAGTTGAAGATAAAAAATGTCATTTTTTTAATAAATGTAGTTTTTCTTTATATATTTTATTTTCATTTAAAAGATAATTTATAAATTTTAGAATTTTAATTTAAAAAAAAATTAAATTAATTTTTATATTTATCATGGAAATATTTTCTTAAGATAAATATTTGGTATTTTTCTAAAAATATTGATTTTTAGGTAAATGGTGGAAAATATTATTTTTACCAATAACATGACTTTTATGAAATTATTTGTATATAAGTATGAATTGAAAAATCATAGAACCATTTTTATAAGACAAAATATACATTTTATAGGTGAATTTATAATTTTAAAAACGTTTTTTTAATTTAAAAACTTGTATTTAACATTTCAGAAGTTAAGTTAGGTTTTTCAAAAAATAGTTTTTAATACATCATACATTTATTATTTTAATATTATTTTTTATCGTTTTATTAAATTTAATCTTAATAAATGTATTTAAAATTTGGAAACATTAGGTACAAATTATATAGCAAGGTCCATTTTATTTTTGGGAATAAAAGATAAATTACCTAGGTAAAAAATAGCTACCACGAAAAAATCTAATAGGGTAAAAGTGAAAAATCTAATGGTAATGAGGTGAAAACATGTTTAAAAAATATGTTGGAATGGGTGGTTTCAGCCAATGTGGAACTTATATATTTTCCACTCCATTATTTCTCAATTTTTTAGTTACATTCCTTGAGAGAGACTTCCCATTATTGAATATTTTTGTGTATGTACAAAAATGCCATTCCTTTTCAATTATAAAAGGGGCACTTCTCTCCTCACTTACCCTCACACCAAAACCCACATTTTTTGAAAAAAAATATTACCAAATCCACCCTCAATATTCCTATACACCTTAAATAGGTTTTGGTCTTCTCAAAATACCTTTTCAAAAAGGCATAACCCTCTTCGCAAAGGAGATAATCCACATAGTGAGGTATCCATTTTTAACCGCTACTTTCTCATTTCTATTTCTTTATGTGTACTTATTCTTCCTGAAGTTACATTACACCATATAAAAATGATAAAATTAGTATAATTAGTATACTGGTATGTTTTCATAATTATGGTATAATCATTAACCACCTCTTTCCCTTTACCATTAAGAAAAATGAAATTTTCATTTATGTGTTGTGTTTACTACCGCCTCCACGACACAAAATGTTTCATTTTCCTTCACCTCATTAAAAGGATGGACCAAATAGGTAATTAAATGTATAAGTATTATATTTATAAAATATTTTATATTTATAAATGATAAACCATACTACTCATTTTCACCTTTTTATGAAAAAAAATCATCATCCATGAGTACGTGTGGATTACTGCCTCATCACCATTCATTCATTAAGAATCACTAGAACACACTCATCACCAAATTCATCTTTAAATATTATGACCAAAACTCCCATAAAATGAAATCATAACATTATAAATAATTATAAAACACCAATTAAATTCCCTTTTATGATATGGTAATGATGTAATTTCGGATAATGATGAATAACAACACTGTGATTATTAAACTAATTCAAAATGGCCAAGGTTAATCATACCAGATATCAAAAAATGATTGTAAACTAACTAATTTAAATGAAGAGAATAATTATAAATTAATTTTATAAAAGGTTTTTATATTAAATTTTTTATTAGAAAGTTTATTAATATATTCATATTTTTTATACAGGATCTTATATTGCATTTGACTAAGTGGAGAAACAAGGTAAGGCTTTCATGATCTTAATTCTTATTATTTGAGACATGTCACATGTTACACACTTTTTTTTCATTTGTATGGTGTTATATTGATTTAATATCCCAGTAATTTTCTATAGTTTATTTACTTGTAATTATTTGGATATATTAATATAAATAAATTTCTTTTATTCAAATGTATTTTGAAACATGTGCTACCCTATTCACAAGTGTTTTTGGTAACCCAAACTTCAACTACCAAGTTATAATCATTCTATTGAACTTATTTCATATAAGTTTGGAACATTATTCAATTTGATTATATTATGTGTTATTATATCATTTTTTACATTTTTACCACATAAACCCCTTTTCAAAATTTTCATGATCCATAGAGTATCTTGACTATAAGGGATATTAATATCTCAAATATTTTTTTAGAGTTACAAATTTTATCTTAAACATTGTTCTTTCATGCTTGGATTATCCCACCCTAATATTAAATTATATACTATTTTATAATCCTCTTTTGGAAAATGAAGTTTCAATAAAAATGATGTTTTATTACTCTTTTACAATACATAATTTCAATAACGGTAATTTCAATGTATTAAAAAAGGTTCCTTTTATAATAAAATGTTTTATCTTTGGATCCACATTTCTTATAGAAAACTTTATGTCATTTTAAAGGATTAATTATTAGAGATTCTTTTTAGAAGTAAAAGTTTTCAAAGTCTTTCACTCCGCCATTTCAAAATTTACTTTTGAAAGTGACATGTAAGTTTGAATTTTACATTGATGCTAATTTTTTTTATAAAATCGCTTTTATGTTTTCACCTATATTTTGATTTTCATATAAAAATAATAATTAAACTAATGATATTTATGTTACATTATTTATTATATAATATATATATATATAATTTTAGGGATTGAACCCATTGTATCAAACTATTTGATTCCATATCCCTTTTTGGGTGATACTGTTTGAAGCATTATTTTGCAAGGATGTTTTTCATCTATGTCAACATCCTTCTGAATTTCCTTTATTACACTAGGGATATGTTATTTTTACAACATCCATACTATTTATCTATATGGATTATGTAATTCCAATCACTTTTAGAGGAATGATTTATCACTACCTTTGTATTTCTTAATCTTCTTTGGTGTATGACCATAATTTTTTTCTTTAAATTCCTTTACTCTATGACTATTTTTTTATTCCATTGATTGAAGGGTGTTCACCATGGTTCTTGGAATCTATTTATTGTGGAAATTTTTATATTAACTTAATACCCTTTATCAATAAATTATAAATACCATATGATTTATTCTTTTGATTGAATGATATTTGTCTAGAAAGTTACATGATATCATTAGATACACATTTTATTTCCATGGGTTTCTTATGATGTGTTATATAAAACCTATTTTCTTTCCATGGTTTCTTTATGATATGATTTTATGTGGTATACATGTGTATGGTTAATTTTTATGTGATAATTGGGACCTATATAACCATCCAATGCACTATGTAAAGCTTTACATCTCAAGTGATAATGGTGAAATAAGCATTGATTCCCAATCCAATATGAGAAAAAAGTTGTGATGCCTGATTCGATATGGGAAATAGATCCACTAATATAAATATGTGATTGGAGCCTAATCCACTAAGGAAAATAGGTTGTGTTAACAAATCCACTATGTTATGATTTCCATGTTTATGCTTCTCCCATATTTCTAAGGTATTATGATGTTACACTCTCATGGATCATGTTTATTGGATAATGTTTCCATGCTCTTTTCATTAATGATTTTTGTATTATGTCATGATTTATGACATGTGATTTATTTGGTTTAACTTTCTTATATATCTTGACTATACCCATATGCTCATCTTATACTCACTTTTTATATTTGATTGTTATCATATATGTTTAGCCTTATTAAGAATATGAGCTCACCCCTTTCATGTGTTTCTATTTCCCCAAGTTATAAAGATGATTATTACCTATGATAAGCCTAGAAGGGTCTCTATAATGGTTTAATTATGGAGAAATGTTCATAAGATTTATAAAATATGTTTCCTTTGTAACTGTTCCTTAAATACACTTACCCAAAAGGTTATCCAATTTATGTGAGATTATAATGAGGTGTAATACTAATGTGAAGTATATACAAGTTTATATTGGATCATATATCTTGGTATCAATATTAATTTTTGAAATATATGTTTTCAGTACTGGAACTAGGAATGTGGGTTTGGGGCACCTCAAAGATATATAAATATTTTTATATTAATTATAGGTATATTAAACAAATATTTAAGCTTGAGTATCAATAAAAAATATAGAGACATAGTTTAATTCACCATGTACAATGAAAAAAACATAACTTTTCTTTCCACATGATGATATACCAACCCTTTATATTATCTTCCTTTTCAACTTTTTACATTTAAATAAATACATGAAGTACAATTGGTATCTAATAGCTAAGTAGTTATATTACAAAAATTTTACTTAAATTTTATAAATATCTATGCTTATGGCCAAATATCTATAATAAATCTTCCCAACCTCCATTTATTTTGATTAATTCCAATTCTAATACCCTATCTTTTCAAAATAGAAATAATTACTTTACATTTTTCCTTTAAATGTATGATAGGTATTAGACATGAACATTATAAGATTCATCCTTTTTGTGGGGCTGTTCTCCATGAATTTTATATTACATTTATTATTATTAACTATTTTTATTTGGATATAGTGTGACTACATAAATATTTTATCATCTAAATTCATAATTTTTAATAACTCATGCATAATATCATCACTCCCATTCACATTGTAATTAATATTAAACTTATTAAACCTATCTAGAAAATATTTCATTATAAATTCACTTGAAACAAAACCTATTTAATTCTTGCATGAAACTATTCATTTCAATCACATGAGTTCCAGCATAAGTTTTATCTTTCATTTTCACTGAAAAAGGTCTTATAAACCTCATATATCTCAATGCGGGTTTTCTATTGATAAAGGATCCTAATATTTTTTATTATATTGAATGAAATCATGGATTTTTATTATATATGATGATTAAATGGATGATAGAATTATATATTAGACTATCAATTTATCATCATAGAAAATATTATAAAACTCATTTTCTACCACTCTATCATTAGTAATAGGTGAAGTGGGATTTTGATGATAAAAGAATTTAGCTTATTCTCATGAATGAAAATAAATATAAAATTTTTAAACTAGTTGTGGAATTTTATTCCATTATGAATTTTCTTTTCAATGATATCCCTTGTGAAATAACTTCAATGGTTTAAATCAATTTGGATATATATAAATAAATACAATGCATATTAATATAACATATAATGAAAATATTCATAAATACATTGATATAAATATTTTCTCATTAAAATATGAGATACTATTTATAATGAGTTGAGATCTGTATTTCATTATGTACTAATATAGTAGAAGATGACCACTTAATACAAAACTATATAGGTAAACAACTATTTTCAATTAAATCTCTTGCAACTCATGGATATTTTATTAGGTATCTTCTATTGTGTTACCTCATAACTAAAATCTATATCACTAGAATCTAATACTAATTGGATAGATGGTCAAATCATACCCAAATATTACCTTCAAATATAAAAAAAATGAAATTTATTGGGAAAATATGGATGAATATCCTACTGAAATATCTGATCATGAGTTTATCATATACAAAATATCTTATACAATATAGGCTACAAACATCCATGAAAATTAAACTTAGAAAAATGATTGATCAGGGTCCTTATATATGAATTTGGATAGAATTTATCTAATGATTGAATATTTGGATGTGGAATTCTTTAAAGATCTCCACATTATGCTTTATAAATCTCATGCAACCCTTGTACTAATTAATTTATTAATATGTAAAAAAAATAAAAAATATGCACATCACACATAGTTATTACATTAAAATTAATGTTATGACTTATGTATTTTATTTAATAAAATTTATATCACATATAAAACATAAAACTTTAGTTATGAAAATTTAATTACAAAAAATTTATATGATTACATCAAATTTTTAATGGATACGGACATTAAAAATCATAGATAGGTCTAGTATATTAATCATAGGGAATGTATTTTTTCACTTGACATATATAAGAATAATAGTTTAGACATAATTGTTTAGAGATCCCATTTTATCCTAGAATTTCTCCCTATGATAATATTCCTAGCACTAAATAATTAAAATAATATATATATATATATAAGTATTAACTAGATTAACCATAAAAAACTCACTTGAATAAATGGTAACACAAATTTTAAGGGTTCTAAAATATATTTAATGCTAGGTACACAAGATATCACATACATGAATATTATTGACATAATTCATAAATTTATAATAATGAAATTCTATCTAATTTGTAATAATGGAATATAATTTATAGATATTGAATTACAAAAAACCATATTAAAGAAAAATACCAAAAGTTAATTCCATGAAACACTACCGAGGGAAGCCGAGGGATTGGGATCCCCTTGAAAAGTGTTCATGGGTTGAGGAGCTCCATGATTATTTTAAAAAATTATCTTATTTCAAAAGATAAAACCACATTAATTATTTTTAAAATATCTCTATTTTAACAATTTTAAAAAATCATTTTAACATAGATTAGAAAATATCCCTCAGGTTTTTTTAAACATAATCAATTAAATACAAGAAAATATTTATTATCATCATTAATTAAATAATATTGTATTTAAAAATAATAATTCATTAATATTATCCCCCAATTGTTTTTTAAATCAAATAATTATCAATCCATGATTGATAAAATAATGTATTTATTAAAAAAATATGCAAGATCACAACTCATAAAAATTCCATAAAATAGAAAAAAAAAATTTAATTAACATTTTTTATGATCATTATCACATAAAATTATATCATATGTAAATTCACAAGAGAAATAACACTTCAAATTTATTCAATGTGAAAAAAACTTAAAAAATATAAAAATTTCTACATGTATGAAAAAAATGATATGAATTAATTTTCTCAAAAACCACATGAGGGTGATTATATATTCAAGAATAAATTATTCTCTAACATGTATGAATATAAGGAATATAGAAACTAAAAAGGGTTATACATTAAGGAATTTATTATTTTACAAGTGTTAGAAAGGATTATTCTCACATGAACAACCATGATAAATGAAACCAAATTTATCTCAAAACCCTTGGATATCATCAATTTATAAGGGGAATTTTATATTTTGGATCTAACATTCCACACATGATTTGAGTGAGATATTATATCCATTAATGGATCTCATGCTTAAAAATATTTTTTTTATTTTTTAAACATAATTAAAAATTTAAATAATTATAAATATTTTAGAGGGCTATATGGTGAAATTTCCACATCCTATTTATTTAAATCACATTTAAATAAAAATTATTATTAAATTTATTTATATATAATTTAAATAAATATAATTATTTGATAAATTACATGTAATTAAATAATAACCTATCAAAGTGAAATAATTAACTCAATATTTGAATAGATTAATTCAATTTTATTCAATCATGTTGAATAATAATTCATATATTTATTGATTTTTGTGTGAACTATTTTTCTATTTATATAATTGGAATTATTATATAAATACTATAAGCAGAAAGAGGTTTTTATAAACAAGTAGTTTTTATCTAATATGTAAGTGGGCTTGGTTTGAAAAAATCAACTATTTTGTAAAAATTAAATAATGAGAAGTCTGTAACGACCTAGACTTTTTAAATGACATTTTTTTCCTGAAAATGTGTGTTAAATTATATTATACACAACAAAACCATAACTCTTTAATAATTAAGAAATATTTATAGTGTATATAGGCAAATGTGACCATCAGGATTCGACCTTTATATGAACATTAGTCAAATATGACCATTGGTCAATATGACAGTTGGAAACTATACTCTTGGTAATAATTTTACCATTATATTTAAGTTCTAATCAGTAATAATGAGAAATTATAATTGATATAGAAAGAAGAATCGATGGGCTCAACTAGTAGAGTTGTGTCATTTAAAGCTCATCTATCATAACTTGGGAGGGAGGTATCATCAATGGGGTTATACCTTGACCAAGACCAAGCCGAGGTTCAATAACGTAAGCTTGAATTAAATCTCTTATGGAATAATTTCAAGTTTGTGGATATTACCACTCGGTCAATGTTAGTCGAGGCATCCCACAAAACTACCACTATTGCACACCTTAATCTTAGGGCGTATGTGGGTGTAATAAGAGGTTACATTTCCAGGCCTTAGTTACTTAAATTGTTATTATTTTGTATAAAAAAATTATTATTCCATCAATTACAGTTTAAGAATATTTTTTCTTAATGAAATTACGTTTACTTGAGATGGAATTTAATAAATTGATTTTTTAGACACAAATTGTACTTTTCAGAAAAAATATAAATTTTTATAATAAACTAAGTTATTATGAATTATATTTATTTTAATGAAATATTATGTTAAAAAAACTCTTATTTAAATATAAATGATAAAATAATTTTATTACATCCTGGAAAAATTTTAAGTGTTAGAAATTTGACTATGCATTATCAACCCACTATTTTTTTAATAAATAATAATTTTTAAATTTAAAAGTCAAAATTCTAAAAATTATAGAATTATTGTGATAAAATATATATCATTTTTTAAATCTTAATGTAAAAATTATGTTAGGGTGAATTTATAATAATTGTCTAAAATACTTTATTTTTCAATGAATAGTAAAAATACAGTTTAAGGTTTTCAGTATGTTTAATGACTTAATAATTATGTAATAGTGAAGTAATAATTTATTAACCACAATAAAAAATCCTAAAATAAGTTATTTTTATTAATATAAATTATTTTAATATATTTTAATCAATTTCCAAACCTATAAGTTACTTTCCAAAGTCTAAAATGGAAACTTTGTCTTTAAAAACATTATTTTGTGGAGACTTTACTTTTCCATGAAAAAAGAAGTAATATAATATGATTCTCATTTATTTTGGATTAAAATAACATAAAATATATCCCAAATTTACAAAACCATGGGCAAGTCTATGGCTTTTCATTTTCCACATCCTAGATCTCCATGGCCTATATTTGGGAATTAATAAACAAATCCTCTTCTTTTTCTATAAATACCCACCCATTTATCCATTTAATTTTACTCAAAATCCACCCCCATGAATATATGGTAGTTTCCTTCCCATGGAGTCCCCACAAGGTGTCCCCTAGACCCCAAGGTCCAAATACTCAAGTTTTAGGAGTAACTCTTCAAGGTAAGGGAGTTCTCCTTCTTTTCTCTTCAATACAAGAACCTTTATTTATATGTCTTATAAATGTTATGGTTACTATATTTTAGTATCCTTTTTTATCTTACCCTCACTGAAAAATTATGTTTTATCAATGGTATACCCTTTTCCCCTCTTATTTTTTCATTTTCTAAAAACATGTTTTATACCTGTTATGCTACCGAATTTAATTCTCAAAATTTATCTATTATCCTTAAGAAATTCTCTTTTATTTCCATTTTTTGAATATCCAAAAGAATTTATATTCTAAGGGTATTCAACTATATGTAAAAATTATTAATTTTATTTGGGTATTAACATACATTAAACCCACATTCCCTTTTCATGGGTTAAAAATGACATAATGACCATGTTTTTAGGCACTTTTTAAATGCCATGATTTTGATGTGAAACCCATTTTTTATTCTCCACAGGTTATTTATAAAATGTTTTATTATGATATATTTGGCTAAAAGTAATTAATACATATTAAGGGTTCTCCCTAATAGTTCTCTAATTAATTGGGTATATAATTTAATCTCTAGAGATGACATGTTTTACGATACCTTGGTGAATAATCTTGGTAATTTTCATTTATAAAACCTTAGTGATATGATTATGAATGTATAAGTTAAATTTTGTATCCAAATTTCCATGTTCTGATTCATGTTTTTATTAATATGGTATTCCTCATGATCTCTTCTTCAAGCTATATTGTTATGCCTCATGTTCGTATTGAAATTCCTCAAGATCACATGTAAATTGTTTCCCTTACTGGGCCTCGTGTTCACCCCTTTCCTTTGATGAATGTTTCCAAGTTGTGAGATATAGTAAATGTACTTAGGATAAAATTTTTAAGAATACTTTCAAGTGGATTTAAATATTTTTTTATGTTTTCATATATTATGTTCCTTATTTCCAACCAAACATTAAAATATCCCATGTTTGTACAATGTAATAAAAACTTATGTAATAATAAGGACGGATTCCATAGTTGGTATCAAAGGACAATTTAGTTATTTGTGGAAATTAGGATTTGAAAACTTTAGGAAGAAACCTATATAAAATTTTAAATATAAGAAAACATCCTGGCAGTTTTGTGATGTATTAAGTAAGTTGTTTACGAGAAAATAAATCCCTGTTTGGATATAAAAAAGTGGATATGGCTCTGGCACAAATATATCTAGGAGTAACACCCAAAAAACCACTTTGATCTAGACTAAAATTTGAATTGGTACACGACAATGGGTTTTTCTTCACTCCTGGTTTAACACTCCCAGGGGATATGTTTATTTAATCACTAGATTTTTATGAACCATTATGAAGGATATATAGAAAATTTAATTGTTGTTAAAGAATAACATATTTAAGCATGATGTTTTAAGACATAAAATTCATTTTGAATTATAATATTATTAAAATAAAAACTTTTCTCACTAAGTTTTTATTCTTTTAGAAAATTGAGTGAAATAGGAGGAACCAAGTAAATTATGAGCACAATAGACCATACATTGACGACCCTCCGATGAAATCCAAAATGGAAAACTTCATGAGAATGATGAATAAAATATCTCGATTTGTAAATATTAACTTAAATCAAGTCAAGATACTATATTCACCTCTAAGGGAACAAATTTATATTGAATCCTCATGTGATAATGACCACATTCATTTAGTGGATCTACTGACCCGTTGATTTCTAAACAATGAATAAGCTCTATAGAAAATATCTTTTTGTACTCTGTTATTCAGAATAAGATAAAGGTACCCTATCTATATAGAATTTAAAATTAAAATCTAATCAGTGGTGGAAACTGATTAAAAATAAAAATCCATGAATAGAGATTTATGACTTGGAGTGATAATACTTTATGGGAATAATTTTCAATAAATATTTCCCCCGTTTTATGTGAATGAAAATGGAGAAGAAATTCTTAGAGATGAGGCATAAGGAAAATGAATTGGTTGGAATCTATGAGATGAACTTTACAAGAATTTCTCGATAAACCTCTAGATTTATTATGGATCCTAAGGGAAATATTGATAGATTATTTGGTGGACTAAGATCCCATCTACATATAAATATAGCCAATTGAGACCATGAAATCTATGAGGATATAGTGCAGAGTGCTATGAAGGTTGAATTGGATTTCAATGAGTTTTAGTGGTCACATAGATTTAATAAAAATAACATATCAATGAACCTAATCTTAGTGAGCAAATTTGATCACAAAATAGGAAAAAAGTAAGTGAAACTTCCCACATGTAATAAATGTTGGAAGAAGTATTTGGGGAACTACTTGCTCAGGAGTGGGAAATGTTACAAGTGTAGAAGAGTTGGCCATATAGTTCATAACTATCATGGTGAGGTGAAACCTCAACTTCTCAACACTAATGATAAAGAGAAGATAGTTCATACCTAGCTTAAAGTCCAATGCTTCATGTGTGGATAGCTTAGACACATTACCAGTCACTATCCAAATCAAAAGATAATGGAGGGAAATAACCATAAACCTCATCATAGGCTAAGAGAGAAAGGTCTGGAATTTTTTATCATGATAGATGAAGTGTAATCTCCAAATGATGTGGTGGTAGGTACTCTCGTTGTTCTCTCAAAGTTATCAATAAATTTGTTTGATTCTAGTTTTATGCATTCCTTTATTTAATACAAGTTTGGAAATAATATAAAATCAATCCATGAACTGCTATAAGTATATTTATCAATCAAGACTCCTGGAGGGATTATCCAAGCATCAAAAGTATATATAAACTCTAATATTTACTTTTGGAAGAACAATATCATAAAAAATATAGTAGTCATTCCCATGCTAGAATTCAACACAACACTAGGGATCTAATTTCTCTCAAAGTATAATGCTATGATCAACTATAGAATAAAGGAAATATCATTATTCTTTGATGGAAAACCTATATTTATTTTGAAAGGGGAGATATCATTACATGAGATTTGTCTAGAATCACCTCCCGTATCCTTCTTAATGTAGATTATTGTTGAATAAGAAGAAGGCAATGAAAGTATAAGGATAAAAAATTATCCCATCATTCAGAAATATGTCAATGTAATTCCTAATGAGTTGCCTAGAATTCCCCCATAAATAGAGGTAGATTTATCTATTTAAATCATACATGGATCCAAGACAATATCAAAAAACCTATATATAATAAAAAATTTGGAGATGGAGGAATTAAGGAAACATCTTCAAGAAAATTTGGAGAAGGGGTTTAACTGACCATGTGTGTCTCCGTGGGTAGAACCTGTTCTCTTTGTGAATAAGAAATATGGGTCATCATGGCTATGAAATTATTATAGATAACTTAATGGTATCATAGTAAAGAACAAGTACCCTCTCTCAAGTATTGATTATTTATTTGAATAGCTTCATGGGGATCAATTCTTCTCCAAAACTGATCTGCGATTTGGTTATCATCAATTTAGGGTGAAGAAAAAATATATTCCAAAGAGTGTCTTATGATCAAGATATGGGAATTATGAGTTTGTTATTATTACCATGGTATTGACTAATTCTCCTACTATATTTATGAATTTTATTAATAGAGACTTTAATGACTACCTTGATAAATTTTTGGTAGTTTTTATTGATTATTTTATGATATATTCCAAATTCCATGAGAAGCATGAGGATCATCTATTGTTTATTTTTCAAACTATGAGGAAGGATAAGATACTTTGAAAATTCATCAAATATGAATTTTGGTTACACAAAGTTTATTTCTTGGGGAACATTGTAACACATGAAGGAAACTCACTTAACCCTTCCAAGAAAAAGGTTGTGAAGGAGTGGCCTCATCCTAAAATAGTAACTATGATTTTTAGTTTCCTTCATTTAGTAGGATATTATAAGAGGTTTGTGAAAAAAACTTCATGACTTTATAATCCACTAACCAAGTTAACTCTAAAAGAGACTAATTTTATCTAGAAAAAGGAGCGTGAATAAAGTTTTTAAGAGTTGAAGAAGATATTGGTTACTGCACTTGTGTTAACTATTCCCTATATCGGAGAAGGATTCATTATTTTTAGCGTTGAATCTCTAGAAGGGATTTGGTGCATCCTCATGAAAAATTACAAGGTGATTGCTTATACATCTTAGTAGTTATGAGAATAATTATCCTATTCATGAATTGGAGTCAATTATAGTTATTTTTTTCTATGCAGATATAGAGGCACTATCTTCATGAGGAGAAATGTGATATATACATAGACCATTAAAATTTAAAGTATACATTCACACAAAAGGAATTGAACCTGAGATGAAGGAGATGGTTTGATCTTCTTAAAGACCATGAATTTTCAATTCATCGTCACCCCAGAAGAGAAAAAATTCGATGATGCATTAAGTAAGAAATGCCTTGTTTTTTTCCAATGATGAGGGTTCAATGAGATCCATTTATCAAGGACATAATATGGTTGGAAATCAGAATCATGAGGTAAGGGACATCAAAAATCCTATCCCAACTGATTTCTAAACCATCATTACAAGATAATATCAATAAATCTAAAGTAAAATATCCTTTGTTACAAAAGAATATAAAGTCTATGAAGAATGGGAAGTTTCCTGAGTTCAATATTGATCAAGAAGTTCTACTGAAATTTTGAACAAGGATATGTGTCCCATCTATTCCAAAAATAAATAAGGTGATGATGGATGAAGATCATAGATCTATATTCTATATACATCATGGAATCACTAAAATTTATAGGGAACTTCATGATCATTATTGGTGGGATAACATTAAAAGAGAGATTGCTGACTATACTACATGGTGCTTAGTATGTTAGTAGGTGAAGGAAAAGAAACAACTTTCTAAATGGGTATTGCAACCACTACCCATACCAACATGGAAGTTAGAAAATATCACTATGGAATTTTTCACTCATCTCCCAAGAACATCCAAATGAAAAAAATGTGATATGGGATATAGTGGATCAGCTTACCAAGACTACCCATTTCACCACTTTTCAGGAAGATCTCTCTCTTGACCAAATTTCCAGGATTTATGTAAAACAAGTGGTGATATTGAATGGAGTGACACTTTATATCATTTTTAATCATGATATAAGGTTCAAATAAAAATTTTGGAGAAGTATTCAACATGCTCTGAGTACCAAATTGAATTTTAGTATGACCTATCTTCCCCAAATTGATGGCTAATCTGAAAGGACTATCCAGACACTCAATGAAACGTTGAGAACATGCTTAATGGAATTTAAATGTGGATGGGATCAAAACCACCCATTAGTTGAGTTTTTATACAATAATAGCTTCCACTAGACTATTCAAATGAAACCCTACGAAGCTCTATATGGGAAGAGATAGAGAATTCCTATTTGTTTGGATAAAGTTGGTGAGAGAAAACTGTTTAGGCCTGATCTTGTGCAAGAGATGACAAAATAATGTTCATGTCGTAAAGAAATATATAAAGGCATCTCAGATTCATCATAAGAGATATGTTGATAATTTTCAAAGGGACTTAGAGTTTGATGTTTGTGATAAAATTTTCATTCAAATATCACCATGGAAGAGAGTCATCTGGTTTGGGAAGAAAGGGAAGCTTAGTTCTAGGTACATTGGCCCTTATAAAATCATTGATCACATATGAGGAGTGGCCTATCAGTTATCACTTCCATGAAATGTAGATCAATTTCATGATTTATTCCATGTATATCTCTTGAGGAAGTAAATACCTGTCTCTTCACATGTACTGAATTTGGAGTTGGTACAACTATAACATGACCTATATTACGAAGAGCAGCCGGTGGAGATATTTGATTGTAGAGGCAAGGTTCTATGCAGAAATACTACCCACCATGTTAAAGTGTTATGTAAGAACCATAAATATAAAAAAAATATGTGGGAACTAGAGGATAAAATGAAACATAAGTACCCACAACTTTTCTCAACTGGGAGTACGAGTTGAAATTTTGGG
Organism: Viscum album; assembly: GCA_963277665.1. Taxonomy (NCBI): domain Eukaryota; kingdom Viridiplantae; phylum Streptophyta; class Magnoliopsida; order Santalales; family Viscaceae; genus Viscum; species Viscum album. Next base: position 1,333,176,159 of record OY728156.1, read on the forward strand.
GACACAATTTCTTAATCGGGGAAGAATGAAACTAACTAGACATTTTAAATGATATTTTTTTTCTTGAAAATGTGTGTTAAATTATATTATACACAACAAAACCATATCTCTTTAATAATGATGTGATATTTATAGAGTATAAATGGAAATGTGACCATCATGATTCAACTAAACATTGGTCAAATATGACCATTGGTCAATATTACCATTGGAAAATTTACTCCTGGTAATAATTTTACCATCATAATCAAGTTCTTATAAGTAATAATGAAAAAGGATAATTGATATATAAATAAGAATCAATGACCTCAACTAGTAGAGTCATGTCGTTTGAAGCCCATCTGTCAAAACATGGAAATGAGGTATCATCACTGGGGTTTTACCTTGATCAAGACCAAGATGAGATTTAACAGTTGAATCCTAAAATAAATTTACTATAGGATAAGTTCAAGTTATTATAGATTACCACTCGGTCAATGTTATCCGAGGCACCCCACAAAACTACCACCACCACACACCTTACTCTTAGGAAGTATGCAGGTGTAATAAGGGGTTATGTGTCTAGGACTTAGTTACTTAAAGTGTAATTCCTTTATATAAATAAAATATTTATTCCATTAATTCCATTTTAAGAATATTTTTTCTTAATAAAATATAGGTTTAATTGAGATGGAATTTGATAAATTGATTTTTTAGACACAAATTGTACATTTTATAAAATAATAAAATTTTATAATAAAATAAGGTATTATGAATAATATATATTTTAATGAAATAGTATGTTAAAAATACTATTATTTAAATATAAAAGACAAAATAATTTTACTAAGTCCTTTAAAATTTTGAAGTGTCAGAAATTTCACTATGCATTATCAACCCACTATTCATTTTAATAAATAAAGACTTTTATATTTAAAAGTTAACATTATCAGACTTATAGAATTATTATGATAAAATAAATATCATTTTTTAATTTAACATGTCGAAATTAGGTTAGTGTGAATTCATGATATTTTTCTAAAATACATTATTTTTTCATGAATAATAATAATATAGCTTAAGGTTTTCGATAGGTTTAATGTCTTAATAATTATTTCATAATTATTTAAGAATTAATTAACCACAATCTAAGACCTAAAAAATTCTATTATATTAATATCAATTATTTTAATATATTTTAATCAATTTCTAAACCTATAAGTTACTTTCCAAAGTATAAAATGGAAACTTTATCTTTAAAAACATTATTTTGTGGAAACTTTCATTTTCCTTTCCAAAAAAATCAATATAATATGATTCTTGGTTCTTTTAGGTTAAAATAACATAAAATATGTCCCAAATTTTCAAAACCATGGGCAAAAACCATGGGTATTTCCATGGTTTTTTATTTTCCACAACCAATATTTCTAACGCCTATATTTGTAAATTAATATATAAATCCAACACCCAAGGTTTCTTCGATTCCCCGAGGTCCCAATCCTCATGTTTTATGAGTAACTCTTCAAGGTAAATTAATTATCCTTCTTTTCACTTCAATTCAAGAACATTTTATTTATATGTATTCTAAATGTTATGGTTTCTATCTTATATTACCCTTTTTTTCATAACCTTACATTAAAATTATGTTTTATCAATGGGTGACCCTTTTCCCCTCTCATTTTACCCTTTTATAAAACCATGTTTTATACCCATTATGTTTCCAAATTTTCTTCTCAATATTTCTCTCTTCTCCTTAAGAAATTATCTTTTATTTTCTTTTTGTGAAAACCCAAACCCCTTTATTTTCTAGGGGTATTCACCTATATGTAAAAATTATTTATTTTATTTGGGGATTAACATACATGAACCCTTTTAAAGGGATAAAAATGACACAATGATCATGTTTTTAAGCACTTTTGAAATGCCATGATTTTGATATGAAAACCATTTTTTATTCTCCATGGGTTATTTATGAAATGTTTGATTATGATATATATGGATCACATTAATTAATACATATCAATTTTATTCCATGATAGAAATATAATGCATTGGGTAAATAATTTAATCTCTAGATATGACATGTTTAATGATACATTGGTGAATAACCTTGTAACTTTTCATTTAAGACACCTTAGTGATTAATTACCATCATTTCATTATTGATATTGTGAATAACCCTCTATTGATTCAGACTCAAAATTAATACAATATGACTTTAAAATGCATAATATTTCATGTTGAAGGTATATATGATCTCATTTATAATGAATAAAAACAAGTATACATTGTTATGAAATTAAATGACTGGTATAAAAAATATCATGTAACATCATTATGCTAGGAATTTTTAAATGGGTCAGTTATCTGGTTATTTTGGGATACCCAACACCCAACCCTTTTAGGTAATAACTGCCCTAACCCTACCACAAACCCACTTAAAACCAATTATATATTATCATAAACCCAACCAAATTAATGAAATACAACTAATTTATATTATATTTAATTTATTTTTTTGATTTTATTTTTCTATAATACATATGGTTTGCTAGGAAATGCTATGTATACGACAGGACGATTGCCAGACAGGGGGGTAGAGCCCTTATAGTGCACTGTAGGGGTGGTGTGACCATTTGAGGAAGGCCAAGAGTGTTATGGATTATAAATCCTCGATGCACTCTACCTTCTCTAAAATTATATATCGCCCCCACCATGATTTGAAATCACTCCACACTTATTCTGTCCACCACCCCAGACTATACACCCTATCCCAAATAGTATTAAATTAACACACAATATAAAATTAACAGGATAGTGTATCCTAAAACTCATACCTGATTAATAATCAGATAGACTTCATTGAACTTGAAATCTACCCAAATCTGATTAAAGGGTACCGAAACATATTTAATCAGGTATAGTAGGACCGGGTACCCAATTATTGGGTACTTATTTCCATCCCTAATTATTATGATGATTGTTTTATGTTCATCATCATGACAATTTGGGATTATATATGTTAAAGTTAAATATTTAAGGTTTCTTATCTAATAAAAAGTGTCCGATGTGTAGAATTATACCCTCCAAATTAGTCACAAATCCCAGGCCTATTGGAGGATGTAAAGATACATCCATCAAATATTATAAATTAACCTAGGTAGGGTTGTGATGGTGTGAGTAATGTTATAGGAAGGTCATCGATAATTGGGAGATGATGTGAAAAAAAATTTAATAGTGAAAACATCAACCCAAATTATATTTGAATAATAAATTTTAATTATTGAAAGAAATATATGATAAGTATAGCCAATAGAATTTAATTTCAGAGATGTTTATAATTTTTCTTTAAATTTAGATTAATTATAATAAATTCTATAATAATTTTCAAAAGTGAATCACACTCAGGAATTAAATTATGACCAATACTTCTCAAAAAAAGGTTGAAGTTTGTAATTTGAACCCAATAGATATAGACTATAAAAAAGAGTGTTAATTAAATTGTCACAAACCAACCTGGGTTGACCATGAACCGGTCACCCGAGCTAGCCCACAGCATGGCGCGAGGGGCGTTCCCGATCCTTACGGGCTGGAAACTAGTGCCAATCATCAACACTCAACCGTTGTGAATGATTTGGACCATGAACAAAAGATAAATAGATAAACAAAAACTAATGATAACCAAATAAAACTAGCAGTGGAATGAAAAAAAACTGTATATACCACCTTGTGAACTCCTAGGTCACCACCCAACTTAGAACCAAGCCTGCTCTAACATTGAGCAGCTTAACTAGGAACCTGCACGAGAAACTAAACCTGCAACTAGAAAGATATAATAGGCGTGAGCACCGAGATGCTCAGTATGGATGCCAAGAATAAACCACTGAATCCAATAGTTCTCTTTTCCGAAACAGTCCACTGACATAAGTTTGAAATAAAAATAAAAAATTAAGGTTTTAACATTTTAAAATATGCAACATATTTTTCTCATTTAAAAACCCAACACACGCTACACACCATTTCCAAAATCACGTGTCATTTTATAAATGAAATACAAAACAGAAAAATACCAAGATGGGCTAGTGTAAAACAAATAAAAAGTGCAAACTGAAAATAAACTAGTGAAATGGAAAGTAAACAAGCAATGTAAATAATCCAGTAACCATGGGTGGTCCTAAACATCCCTAAAAGACCCCTGGACGTACTCGGTTTCGAAACCACCCATCGGCGTATGGTGAAGCTCCTAAGTCTATAACCAACTGGATGCCCTAACTGACCAATCCAGTGGAAAATCCCACCTGGCCTGATAAAAAATCTAAGGGGTACCAACCCGTCTAATCGGGGTTGGTTAGAAACCATCACACGATCATCTAAAAGACGCCCAGGAAACCATGGTGGTTATAATAATACAGTGCAAGTAGGAGGACCCTCACATGCATGACTCATCTCACCGCACTTGCCTACCCCAAACACAGACGCTTCCTATGCATTCACCAATAAAGGGTTACCCTAGATAGGAGCACCCCATATACTTATATATATGCATACATGTCAAACATACAAAGTTCCAACCAGGCCGTCATATCATTCGGTTATCAAAACTACTTTATTAAACATTTGGAGTTTTAAATCAGCCTCTAGTTTTACATAATCAAATGCCTTTATGAAAACATTACACAAGCTTTTCTAAAACAACTCTAAACACCACTTTTGTATTTAAAAAGCCAAACGAGCCCTTAGGTCCAAGTTTCAAAGAATTGAAATAAAAGTATTTAGTGATACTATATTCAATTTTGTAAAAATAAACCAAGCGTTACCTCACACCACACACTCAACAAAATATATACACCAAAAGCCAAATGGGCATATACTCATGGATTTATTTTCAAACCAATTTAAATAAATACACAAAGAGACCCGCCACATTTAGAAAACAAGAAATCCTTATAAAACCTAGGATTTGAGGAAACTAAAAATTCAAAGAGACACGCGAAATCATTTCTACAAAAACACTAAGTTCCATAAATCTAACCAACGCAGGATAAACAATTTTGAAAAAAAATGTTTTCACAAACAAAAACCACTCAAGTCATCGAACAATACCATTACATATAAAGGCATTTAGTTCCAACCATGTTGGTAAGGCATAAACATGTGTTTAAATAGAGGAGAATCCAAAAATCCAATTTTAATCAAATATTTCAACAGGAAAATACTACCATAAGTTAACTATAAACATAATAGAGGTGAAAAACATAATCTAAGATTTAATTAAGAAAACATAAGCATTAAGTGGATTAAAATTGAGAGCAAAGGCCTAGAAAAACCTACACATAACCAATGAACTATTTCAAAGCTGTTTTTAACACTTTTAACCCTCAAAGAAACACTATAATGAATAAACTATCAGGATTATAAGGGTGAGAATAACATTTATAAATTAAATGAAACCATTAATGTGCCTATAGAAAACTTCAGAAAGAGATAAAGGATGGAAACGCCTACCTCAAACAATGGTCACGCCAAGATTTCTAACTCAAACAACAGATCGCTCGCATGCACGCAATTCCATATATATATATATACTTAGACTGATTCATGTGTTCCTCGTGCCCTAAGGGAACACACACATAGAAGATACATATATATATACATATCTATACTTGGGAACATGCGTGTGCACCTTCAAAACCAATGGCAACTCCCTACGATAAATCCCCAGGACTCAAAAACACCACAAATACATAAAATAAAATTTAAGCCAAACAAAACAATCAAAACACAATCTAAAAACCAATCCCAAAAAAATCACAAAGTTCACAAGTAAAACCGAAACCACATTTTCACCATTTTTATAAAACAAAACAAAAGGCAACAACCCCAAAATTAAATCAATTTATTTTAAAATCTCATATCACATTTTATCAACACCCCAAGTGCATAAACACATAAAAATAATTAAATAATCACGAAAGGACCAATTCTAAACAATTCATCAATTCCAAAGCATCACTAAAAACTAGGCGAGAATACAATAGCGATGAAAATTAAATTTTAAAACTTATCAAAATAAGATTTGGCACTTAAACAAGCAAATCATTGTAGAAACATGTAGACATGAACTAAGAACTCACTCAAAACATATTTTTAACTAATTATAAAAAAATAATAACTAATTAACATTCACATAGTGTGAAAAAATGGAAGCAATAAATATAAGCATAAATTTTAAGGAGAGATGCAATGGGATCCTACCACAAAGTAGAAACCAAGATGAATACTTGATGATTGACACTTTTATCGGAAACCACCTAAAAATGCACCACAGGGTTCAACACAATACACAAAAATTGAAAAAAGCCTTAAAACACCCATCAAACACCACTTAATAAGTGTGAAACAAAACAACAGGTATAAGTATATACCTTGGATGTCAGAAGCAGACTGAAATAGACTCAATATGCTTGGCCATCAGTGGCAGATATCAAAACATGCAAGAATAAGACCCTAGGTGGTCTTCGCATACTCGAAGAGGGTTTCGTGCTGGAGAAGTGGGGGTGTTCAGTGCATTGCGGCTGGTCGCATGCACAAGGGGGATGTTGTGCAATAGAAGAGGGAGAAGATGATCGTGAGCCAGTCGAAGAGGCACACCAGTTGGGATGCGCGTTGGATGGATAGCGACAGCGAGGCAGAGGCACATCGGGGGCGCGCCAGTCGTGATGAGGGTAGACAATGACTGCATGATAGGAGGAGGTCGAGAGGTGGTAGTGGCCAGACAGTGGTTCAGAGGTGGAGATGTGGTGGTCGGATGATGCAATGAAAAGGTGCAGGGGTCACATCGGCTTCGTACAGGGAGGAGGAGGCCGACGACCTTGTGTGGTTGTAGCACGCTGGGGATAGGGGGCTGCAGGTCGTGATTGGTGAGGGGAGAAAGGGGAGCAATGAGATTGACGGTGCAAGGGAGGAGAAGCTACGATGGGCTGAAGGGGAGAAGGAGCTGTGATGGGCTGGGTGTGGCGCTGCGCACAAAAAAGAGGGGGAGATAAAATGGTGACCCCCTAAGGTTTAAGCCTAAAAAAAAGAAAATAATAATAATTATTAAAATAAAAATAAAAATAAAAAATAAAATGAAACCTATAAATATTGTTATAATAATTATAATTTCTTAATAATAATAATATTATTATATTTTTTACAATAATAATAATAGTAATAATATTAATAATAAATAATAATAATAATAATAATAGCTACAAAATGAAATTAATAAAAAACTTAATGATAATTAAAATTATAAATTTTATTACATTTAATTTTAAATAATAATTATTTTTATAACAATTTTATAATAACATTATTATTACCAAATTAAATAATAATAATATTACCATTTGCGCAATCATATTCTTATTATTATAATTTAAACATTAACCTTGTTTTATCGATATAAATTTTTATTTAGGTTTCTTTTTCAATTAACTTAATTTATTTATTTAATTTATTATTTATTTGAAGTGTCGCGCCACCTTACATTCACCAGGACCAAACGCACGATCACCGCTAACGGTGCGGTAACCGTACACCTGCCCAAGGCCCACCAAAAATATCAAACTTAGAACATTTCAAACAGGGACCCAACTAAACCTCGTCCAAAAGACACGAGACTGAGTAAATAGTAAAAATAAAATAAAATAAATAAGCGTCCGAGGTCGAGGTGTGACAATTCTCCCCACCACAGACACTTTCTGTCCCCAGAAAGTCATCAAGCCAACAGTTGACATAATTAGAGTCCATGCCCAAACACAACCAAAGAAAAAAGAGAGCCTCAGAGTAACTATTCCCAAAAAACATCACACATAACCAATTCAAGGAGTACTACAAACCGATTTTTAGGAGAGAACACGGAAGGGTTCTCCCCACCATGAGATTTCACTAATACAGAAACCCTTGAAACCCAAACAAACCACCCCCAGGGGGGGAAATATGGGAATTCCCAAACAGAACTCATTCAATCTCTCCACGTGGACCGAACAACACTCCTAAAACTTAGACGAAAGATCACTATGAAACAACCTAGAAACCTGAGGATGAGGAATTAACTCAAAACTTCCCATCAATTTCACGATACCAAACATTCCCCTAACAGGTACAGCTGAGACCAAATCAAAATCAGAAAGGGTCAGTTTATTCATGAGCCTAACACCCTTCAAGGACAACGAACAATTTGGAAACCACACTAAGAATAGATAAGACTGCTTGGATTGTGGTGGAACGAGCTCATCATGCCACCACAACAAGGATGAGCTTATGAAAACACCAATAATAGAATGATGAAAATTTTGATATTTCCATTCCAAAGCCGAAGACATTATCCGGACCGAGGTTCCACACACCCTTGGTAACTCCTGACTGTGTGCGGGCTTCACCCCAAGACCTGTGGCTGGGGCCCTGATGGCTGACGCATCTTCTGCCTCACAGTCAGCCATTATCGTCCTTGGGTCTCTAACTCCTTCCTCTCGAATGACGCTTCTTCCAGAACTCTCCCCGGTGGCCTGAACATTCACACAGTATCAAGACTTTAGAGAGATGCGACAAGACTGCTTAGAATGCCTGAACTAGCTAGACTAGCGGCAAGCGAGAGAATAGTCCAACAAACTGGGAGTTAGTACAGACAAAGACCCCTACTAGATGGGGAACCTTTACAAGAATCGACCCCCAACAACTACACCCTAGACTCTAACGACAATGAGACATCCACCATTACTAGACTAGAACTGATCCCTAAAATAACTTTAGGATGGTACGAACCATAACTACCCTGAGAGTTCCCAACAACCCAAAGACACACTATCTTTCTGAACTATACAAATGCCTCTAACAGACTTCGATTACCTCGATAAGCAGGCAACACACAAAAATAACATGGAATTGGGCATAACTCATTAACAACTTTTGGAGGATTTCTCGGTGTCATACTCATAATAACACGAAAACATGATCGAAACCGATATCAAGCCAAAAATTAATCAAAGAAACAACAAAAGCCAAGGGAAACAGGTCCATAAGCCAAACATATACAAACACAAGAATAAATCACTTTTCTAAAACATTTATTTCTTTAAAATTTTAATACTCACTTATGGAACCTTATGAACCATCACATGTGTGTTCATTCAATCTCACTCATATCATCTGCGAACAAGTTACCCCACGCACTCTCTGTACATACCCACACACATGTGACCCTCCATAAGGAGTTCTAAGGTTCAAAGACTTCTTTTCCTTACCAAATCCAAACACATACCAAGTTTTTCCAAACCGAAACTGTTTCTCTTTAATAACCCACTTTACTAATTTAAAAAAAACAATTTAGAAGAAACCACTTTTTTTCATTTCGAAATCACTTTCATTTTAAACACACACTCACATCAACCAACTTCAAAACGAAACACAACCAACTATAAACCATCAGGATGATTAACTAGTGTCTATGTCTAACCTGGCGATATGGTGGTGATCCATGCCCCAAGTAAGGCATAACACTAAGAGGACTTTAAACCGGGTACTTAGAATCCACACGGGTCACCACTCCACGTGAGGCCATAACATAACCTGATTCACCTCCATTTTTGTCCCTCAATCCAAAACATCCCAAAAAAAAACTCAAATCCCGGACTACCCTTGGTAACTCAGGTCTTGTCGCGAGTGGTGGTGATTAGGCACCGACCCATAACCTACCTCCTGAGCCCTGAGAGTCCTAATCTCCACCTACCAGACACTCCAAATAACAAGAGCCTCCTCTGATACCATTTTTTCATGAACCAACCCAGGTCGACCCTGAACCGATCTCCTGAGCCGGCCTGCAGCATGGCCCGAGGGGTGTTCCCGATCCCCAAAGGCTGGAAACTAGTGCCAGGCATCAACACTTAACTGTTGGGAATGATTTGGTCCATGAACAAAAGATAAATAGATAAACAAAAACTAACAATAACCAAATAAAACTAGTATAAGAATGAAAAAAAACTGTACATACCTCCTTGTGACCTCCTAGGTTACCACCCAACTTAGAACCAAGCCTGATCTAACATTGAGCAGCTGAATCAGGAACTTACCTGAGAAACTGAACCTGCAATTGAAAAGATAAAATAGGTGTGAGCACTGAGATGCTTAGTAGGGAAGCCAAGAATAAACCACTGAATCTAACAGTTCTCTTTTCTGAAACAATCCATTGACACATGTTTGAAATGAAAATATAAAAGTAAGGTTTTCACATTTTAAAATATGCAACATATTGTTCTCATTTAAAAACCCAACACACGCTACACACCATTTCCAAAATCACTTGTCATTTTATAAATGAAATCCAAAAAAGAAAAATACCAAGATGGGCTAGAGTAAAACAAATAAAAAGTGCATAATGAAAATAAACTAGTGCAATGGAAAGTAAACAAGCAATGTAAATAATCCAGTAACCATGGATGGTTCTTAAAATCCCTAGAAGACCACTGGATGCACTCGGTTTTAGAACCACCTGCCGACATATGGTGAAGCTCCTAAGTCTATAACCAACTAGACTCCCTAACTAACCAATCCAGTGGCAAAGCCCGCCTGGCCTAACAAAAAATCCAGGGGGTACCAACCCGTCTAATCAGGGTTGGTCAGCAACCGTCACTCGATCATCTAAAAGATGTCTAGGAACCCATGATGGTTATAATAATATTGTGCAAGTATAAAGGCCCTCACATGCATGACTCATCTCACCACACTTGCCTACCCCAAACACGGATACTTCCTATGAATTCACCCATAAAGGGTTACCCTAGATAGGAGTGCCCCATAAACTTATATATATTCATACATTTCAAACATACAAAGTGCCAACCGGGGTGTCACATCATTCGGTTATCAAAACTACTTTATTAAACACTTGGAGTTGTAAATCATGCCTCTAGTTTTACATAATCAAATTCCTTTATGAAAACATTTCACAAGCTCTTCTAAAACAACTCTAAACACCACTTTTTTGTTTAAAAAGTTAAAAGGGCCCTTAGGTTCCATGTTTCAAAGAATTGTAATAAAAGTATTTAGTGATACTATATTCAATTTTGTGTAAAAAAACCAAGAGTTGCCTCACACCACACACTCAACAAAATATATACACCAAAAGACAAACCGGCATATACTCATAGATTTATTTTCAAACCAATTTAAAGAACTGCACATAGAGACCCACCACATTTAGAAAACAAGAACTGCTTATAAAACCAAGGATTCGAGAAAACTACCAATTCAAAGAGACACGCGAAATCATTTATAAAAAAACACTAAGTTCCTTAAAAATAACCAATGCAGGACAAACAAGTATCAAACAAAAAGTTTCTACAAGCAAAAAACACCCATGTTATGGAACAATACCATTACAGATAAAGGCATTTAGTTCCATCTAAGTTGGTGAGGCTTAAACATGTTCTTAAATAGAGGAGAATCCAAAAATCCATTTTTAATCAAATATTTCAATAGGAAAACACTACCATAAGTTAACTATAAATGCAATAGAGGTGAAAAAAAATATAAGATTTAATTAATAAAAATCATGAATTAAGTGGATTAAAATTGGGAGCAAAGGCCAGGAAACACCTACACATAACCAAGCAAATATTTCAAAGCTATTTTTAACACATTTAACCATCAAAGAAAAACTGCAATGAATAAACTATAAAGATTATAAGGGTGTGAATAACATTTATAAATTAAATGAAACCATTCAAGTGCCTATGGAAAACATAGAAAAGAGAGAAGGGATGGAAACACCTACCTCAAACAATGGTTACGCCATGCTTTCTAACTCAAACAGAAGCTCTCTCTCATGCACACACTTCCATATATATATATATATCCTTAGACTGATGAATGTGTTCCCCATGCCATGAGGGAACACACACTTAGAAGATACATATATATATATATATCCATACCTGGGAACATGCGTGCGTGCCTTCGAAATCGACCGCAACTCCCTATGATAAATCCCCGGGACTCAAAAACACCACAAATCCCTAAAATAAAATTTAATCCAAAAAAAGAAATAAAAATAAAATCTAAAAACCAATCCTAAAAAAATCACAAAGTTCACAAGTAAAACCCAAACCACATTTTCACCATTTTTATAAAACAAAACTAAGGGAAACACCATCATAATCACATCAATTTGTTTTAAAAGATCATATCACATTTTATAAATACCTAAAGTGCATAAACACATAAACATAATTAAAGAATCATGCAAGGACCAATTTAAACAATTCATCAATTCCAAAGCATCACAAAAAGCTAGGAGGGAATACCATAGCGATGTGAATTACATTTTAAAAACTATCAAAATAAGATTTGGAACTTAAACAAGAAAATCATTGTAGAAACATGCAGACATGAACCAGGAACTCACTCAAAATATATTTGTAACCAATTATAAAAAAAGAATAACTAATTAACATTCATATAGTGTGAAAAAAATGAAATCAATCAATATAAGAATAAATTTGAAGGAGAGATGCAATGAGATCTTACTTCAAAGGCGAAACCAAGACTAATACTCGATGCTTGAAACTTTTATCAGAAAACACCCAAAAACGCACCACAGGGTTCAATGCACTACAAAACAATTGACAAAAACATTAAAACACCCATCGAACATCACTTAATAAGTGTGAAACCAAAAAATAGGTATAAGTATATACCTTGGATGTCGGCAGCAAACCGAAACGAAGTCAATCCGCTTGGACATCAGCGGCGTTTATCGAAACATGCAAGAATAAGACCCGAGGTGGTCTTCGTATACTCGGAGAGGGTTTCATGACAGAGCAGTGGGGTGTTAAGTGAATTGCTATTGGTCACGCGCACAAGGGGGGTGTCGTGTAATGGAAGAGGGAGAAGATGATCGCGAGCTAGACGAAGAGGCACACCGGTTGGGATGCACGCTGGATGGACAAAAACAGCGAGGCAGAGGCACGTTGGGGGTGCGCCGATCATGATGAGGGCGGACAACAGCTGCGTGACTGGAGAAGGTTGGGAGGTGGTGGTGGTCGGATAGTGGTTCAGAGGCGGAGGCGTGGTGGTCGGATGACGCAATGAGAAGAAGCAGGGGTCACAATGGCTTCGTGCAGGGAGGAGGAGGTCGTCGGCCTTGCGCGGTTGTAGTGCACTGGGGATAGGGGCCTGCGGGTCACAAGGGGTGAGGGGAGAAATGGGAGTGACAGGACAGACAATGCAAGGGAGGAGAAGCTGCGACGGACTGCAGGGGATAAGGAGCTACGACGGGTTGGGTGCGGTGCTGCGCACAGAAAAGAGGGGGGAGAAAATGGTGACCCCCTAGGGTTTAACCCTAACAAAAGAAAATAATAATAATTATAAAAATAAATACTAAAATTAAACCTATAAATATTGTTATAATAATTATAATTTCTTAATAATAATAATATTATTATATTTGTTACAATAATAATAATAGTAATAATATTAATAGTAAAATGATAATAATAATAATAATTGCTAAGAAATAAAATTAATAACAAACTTAATTAAAATAAAAATTATAAATTTTATTACATTTCATTTTAAATAATAATTATATTTATAACAATTTAACAATAAAAATATTATTACTAAATTAAATAATAATAATATTACCATTTGTGCAATCATATTCTCATTATTATAATTTAAACATTAACCTTGTTTTATTGATATAAAATTTTATTTAGGTTCCCTTTTCAATTAACTTAATTTATTTATTTAATTTATTAATTATTTGAAGTGTCGCGCCATCGTGCATTCACCAGGACCAAACGCATGGTCGTCGCTAATGGTGCAGTGACCATACACCGGCCCAAGGCCCACCAAAAACATCAAACTTCGAAAATTTCAAAACATGACCCAAATAAACCTTGTCCAAAAGACGCAGGACCGAGTAAATAGTAAAAATAAAATAAAATAAATAGGCTTCTGAGGTCGAGGTGTGACATAAATAATCAAAACATGTATTATGGATATATTCTTATCAAGAATCCCCATATGAAAAATTTAATTTAATTTTCAAGTAGAAAATTTAATTATAAACTTATTAAGAATGGAAATATGTTTGAAGAAATAATGGATAATAAAATTATTGGGAAATATCTAGATAATTGAATAATTCATTGTTTACACAATTTAAATCTTGTAAAGTTAAAGGATAGATCTAATATAAATTATGTTGGGTGCAAATCAATTATAAAATTATAATGAAAGGTGGTTTAATAATAAGAAGAATAAATTGATAAAATTTCAAAACAACAAGTTAGATGTATTAAAAATAATGAATAATTAGTTACATGTAGTTAAAAGGAATATGGATCAGTAATTTCTAATTAATAAGAGGCACATGAACAACTAAATTTAATAATCTTAAAACTAAAGAAGAATGTTGAATTTCATAATATCAATGGCCCTATTAAAGCACCAACTTAAAATAGAAAACATTTAAATAAAATTATTATTACTTTATTGTTTTCTCAAGTTAGATCAAGAGATCAAGAATATGTTATCAAGGATAAGTACATGATTTAGATTCTAACATATGTTTTGAAGAAAAAAAATTAGGATTCATAACTTCAAATCTGTGGTAAAGTGGGTCTCATCCCATTCCATTTAATATTTTGAGTGTCTCTACATGGGGTTAACAATTGTGAACCCAATATATCCAATACTCTAATTTAACATGGGTTAGATCCATTTTTGAAATTTAATTACAATGATTATATTTTTTTGGAATATATATTTAGTGTATTAACCTATTATGAATTTAAATATGATTTTTTGAAGTGGAATAAAGTTTTTTAATGATAAAAGGTGTGTACAATTGAGATTAATTGAGAGTAAAAATATAAGAGATTGCATAAATTTGAGGAATTTCTTATTACACTTTAGAATTTATGTTTTCAAAATCATTTCCAATACAAGTATATTAGATATTGAAGAATAAGCACTAAATTGTTTTAATTTTTTTTCTATGGTATTTGGTATTATTTTACCTTCAAAATTTTTATTTCCCATGAACCATTAGTCAGGATCCTCTTTGGATATATACTAGCGGCACTTAAACAAGATTAAGATCTTAAACACATTTTCAAGACCCCTCTGTGTGAGTGATTTAAAGAAACGTGATTTTGAGACCCTTCAATGGTCTCACGATGTCCTTTGGTGACTTTGGACATGTCACTTTGATCACGAGGCATGCCTATGATGTGTCAGATTTCTCTTGCAGCAACCCAACAACATGTCAACATTTTCATACAACAACCCAAGGACAATCCAAGTTGATTAGAAGACAACCTCTTGACATACATGTGATGTCACATGACAATCCTAGGACAAGTCTCATCAATCATGTGATGCGTCTTGATGTTTTCCATCTTGGTCACGTGAAGATATCCTAGACAATGTAGTTAGGTCATGCGAAGGAGACTTTGGCATGTCAGCATGATCATGCGATTTTCCATAGACATGTCCACATGGGAATTTGAAATTCCAAAGACAAGACTAGTTAATCATGTGACAACACATAATCATTTCCTCTTTGATCATGTATAAAACCCTAGACATGCCCACTTGTTTTAGGCAAAGGCATCTGAGACAAGTCACTTGATCATGTGAAAGACCCCATACATGTCCACTTTTATCAAGAGAAGTCATCTAAGACAAGTCACTTGATCATGTAAAAGGCCCCTGACATGTCCACTTTGATTAGGAAAAGGCATTCAAGAAAAGTCACTTGATCACACGTAAGACCCTAGACATGTATGCTTTGACCAGGAGAAGGAATCTAAGACAAGTTAGTTGATCATACGTGAAACCCAAGTAATGTATTATCAGGTTATGAGAAGCATCTCAGACATGTATGCTTCACCCATGAAAAGGCATCCAAGGCATGTTAATTATTTAGGCAATCACCCTTGGTTATGTATGCCATGTCAGATTGGTGCCCCAACACATCGGACAGACAATCAATACATATCTAGCAAACAAACAAGACATGTCAGGAGGATCTCCTAGGACATGTCAACCCCACCAGGTAGTCACCCTTGGATGTGTTTTCCCTATCAATATTATGCCCCAACATATCGGGCAGATGATAAAGTCATGTCCAGTAGAAATCCATGAAAAATTAAAAAAAATATCTTATGACATTCCCACTCTGTTTGGAAGGTCTATTTGGACTCATACCATATGGATCTCATCCAGGAACCTTCATAATCATACCCCTTTTATAAGGGAAGTTTTCTTGATGAGCTAGGGTTGCACACTAATGTGACCTTACCAATATCATGATCTCAGACAGACCATCACATTCATAACCACCTCCCTTTTATCTGTTAGAAGATAAATAATGAGTACATCAACATGCAACCCTAGACTATAAGCCCAGACTATAGTTTACCAATTAGGAAATCCCAGAGTGTAAGCCTCGACCAGGTACATGACATTAGTATGTCAATGGGAAGCGTTAGTGTGTAATCCCCAACCATGGTCAACCTTAGTGTGTAATCCCCAACTACCAACATCACATAACATGTCCTTGATCAATAGGGAATCCATCTTGGTATAAGCCCATAGAATACAAGAAATCCTAGGGATGTCCATAATTTCTCTAAGAACAATCATCCACTTTAACTCATCAGTGGGTTAAGGGAAAACCGAACTACAAGGACTCTGATTCCCATCATAACTGGGATACGTAAGAAGCCTTTCTAAGGTCTGAGTTACAATAGGAATCCACTTAGGTGTAAGTCCTTTTCTATCCCTATAATTCTTGAATTATGGGATTAAATACTCCCATAGTTCTATCATTATTCCTCGTCCATCAGTGGATGAGAATAGGGCTCATACATGGGAATCATCTTAAGTATAATCCCTGATTATGCCGACAAGTATCTCAAAACCATTAGAGGGTTTGATATTAATTGAACTATGAATAATTTGATTCCTGCCATATCTGGGATATGTAGGACACCTTTCTAAGGCCCGAGATCCATACCATATCCTCTATGAGATAGGTGATCATTCCTATCAAAGGGAAATTTTAATGTGTAATCCCCAAATGTATATGTGCTCGGGCAATGTTTCTAATCTACCACTATCTCTTGTTTCTCACACCGAGCATAGATCACATGGGCTTAGAGACAAGAAATTATTATACTAACAACATGTTGAGAATTACCCTAGCATGGACCCACCATGGGGATATAAGTCTAATTACATATCATCTCCTCTCAAAGGGATATATTCCTAAAGAATAAATCCAGGGTAGTCTCATATGCATAATTCCTACCTAGGGCCTTTATTGTGGTATCCATCATGACATAGACACCCAACAAAAGAACTACGTGGACTCTGATTCCTGTATTAAATAGGATATGCAGGATGCCTCATTGAGGCTCAAGCCTGATATTCATGCCCTTACCGTATGATATTAAATTTTCATGGATGGTTCCAGTCATATGACCCTAAACCATTTCAAATGAATTACATGGGTTTTGATTCCTATTTTCATAGGATACGTAGGATTCCTATAAGAGTTTCAATCCCATCACCAATACACCATCCATCTCCCTGGACAATAATAAACTCTAGAGTGCTCAAACATCACCATGGCCTAAGGAATCATAATTAAATAAGTGAGTGATAGAGAATCTGTGATATACACATGATTGTCCCTATAGATACATGTTAATAATCAAGTCATTGACATAGGGGTAAATGGTCCCATATTGGGGTCTGGGAAGGATTTCATGAACATATATTAAATCTATAAGAGAGTCCCAGAGTAGGAAAAAATACCCCCCCCCAAAAGGGAGTGATGAGCATGACCTCTCATCCTCTCAACCAATGCGAGTCCCCAAGAGTCGTTGTGCCTAAAAACTGAGATGAGCACAGAAATTTGGAAAGTAGGTTCGTACCTAGTTACAGATGAGGGAACCATTGGTAGTTTCTAAGAAAGGAAAAACAAATGGAAAACCCGATGTAAGCAATTGAGTGAGTCCATAAGACTCCCCCTCAACCAAACCATCAAGAAAAACCCATTTTCACCTCAAATACCAACGAAAAAAATAGTGAACCTGATGTGAATTTCTTTAACTGTGTCATCCTTTTCACGGGTAAAAAAGGATATATTTCCCAATTCCCATCAGTTTGGTTTATGTTGTGATCATTTTATAAGAAAATGATGAACCTGACATGTTTCTTTTATTCGTACTAAACCTTGTGTAAAAAGAAGGGACTTCATCTTTACCTTTTAACTGTGGAAGTTATTGAATGAACATGTAATCTTATATATGATTCTACACTGATAAGGTGTATTTTTTCATTCTTAAGGACTTATTAAGATTCCTTGAAATCAAAATTAAGTCATCAAATGTGCCATTGGATCTTGAGATCACTAGACAAGATACCTTGATCTTGAGGACTTGACATATATTTTCACCAATACACCACTCCCATCATCAGTTGGTGAATGTATTGGGATAGGAATAACACATCAATAGCTCCATCACAACTCTATAATCAACTCATGAAATCATTCAGAGGATGAGTTCCCGCTGACTGTCTTTCCCATGACAAGCCACATGATAGAAAGTGACCCTTATCGCCACATTCACCCTCTTTGAGAACCTATCGCAGGAATGAAGCAACATACACATTACCTATGTTGGGGAGGTAGATGGGGATAATCAACATGAAAACTCAATCATGAAAGATATGTAGAGGGATCTCATAAGTTCTGATCATCATCACTAATATCCAGGCATGATTCCACAAGGAGTTGTAGAGGAGGTTGTGCCTACACCAACTATCTAGGATAGGGAACACAACAGGAAATCCCACTGGGGTATCCAAACAATTAATCTCTATAGAAGGCTCATATCCCTGCTACCCCTAATCTATATGGGGCCCACTAGTGTATCCTAAAAGTGGACCAAAATAAATCCCAGATCACTGCTATACAGAACCTTTGACTTCATCATTTCTAGCCTCAGTGATTGTGAAATCCCAGGGAACACCCCATCCCACTAGGATGGGGGCATTTTACCATATTCTACAATGGGATCATCTTCATCATGGGTACCAAAGCCTCAAACTATATCATGGGAACTAACTCCTCAAACAATATCATGGCCATCGACCCCCAAATAGTAAATCAGGCACCGACCCTTGAAATGAGATACTTCATCAAAGAGTAGAACCAACCTAATTGTGTCTCATTCAATTTGATATTAGTCAGGTATAAAGACTCATCATTAGATTCAGACAAGCATGATCCTGAAGGGTACAATCATACCCTCATATAGTCATCTGATTCACATTAGTTTATTCTACCTTCTTCTGTTGGAACAAGAGTAGAAAGGCTCAGCGATCTCCACCAGGCATCTATATAATGTGTTAACAATGGTGTTGGAATTTTACAGGATAATAAAAATTGATCACATAGATAGTGGAAGCAGTGGATTTAGTCTTTGGGGTCCATGTCAGAACTCCTAACATCATCCACTCACCATAACACTAATAGAGGAAAGGGTGTTTTCATGGATCCTGCAAGCCAACCCCTTGAGTAGGTCATGTTAGGTTCTACATAACAACAAATATCTCAACTCCAACAAGAGAATAGATATCTCTGAGAGATAATTGGGGGAATACTCTTGATATCTCTACCTTGGGGTGATGTATCAGTACCTTCATATGAAAGACCGCCTTGTAGCAAAGTGCCCCATCCCACAGGGTTGGCGGAATTTTCATATTTGTCTTCCCCTCTTTAGGAAATATCCAAATGTTATTCCACCTTACCTTATCCAATAGGTATGGGAGAATTTTCATACATTCCACCTCATCATTGGGGATATTCTGGAAATCACCTGACCTCAAATGTTGCCACAAAAACTTCAAGAGAGCTGGGACTTTTAAATTAATGGGAAGAGTCTACATCATCCCAGACCCCCAATGTTTCAGCAACTTCCCCCAGACCAATAAAGTCCAAGGATCTGTACCCCAGATTCCAGATTCATCCATGCACCCGTACCAATGGTGGCATAAATAAAATGCGGTAGAAGCAACCTAGTCGCCCATATCTTGAAGATAGTAAGTGAAAAGTACATGCCTTACAAGCCAAACATGTTCCTAGATATTTCAACTATGCCATGATGAATGGTTTGATAACACTCCCAATAAAGGGGAATCCTAATGAGGTGGGATTGATAGGCCATGAAAACTGTTGACCCTACCATCAATGTCTTGGGAATAAGATAGAAAGCTTCTTTGTCTTCAAGGATCGGTTGGTGGAATATGTATTTGCAAGATTGATAGATTTGAAGGATCCTGAAAATCATGCAATATCTATAAGAGTTGTCCAAGATCCTCTAGAAGAGCCACTATCCTGACATGTTGTTCATCCCTAGTCCTTAGAATAAGTCATTAAACTGCATGGCTCATTTCCTTACCACAATACATTAAACTGCATGTCCATCATCCTCACTTCAAGACATTAAACTTCATGGATCACATCCTTAACACACAATATTAAAACTGCAAAGTAGACATCCTTACCATAAGATGATAAATTGAATGGATCACTTCATCACCTTAATACATTAAATCATATAGATCATGTCCTTACCGTAAGATGTTAATCAACACAGATCTCATCCTTACTGCATGTTGTTAAACTTCATGGATATCGTCCTTACCACACGATGTTTTTCTACATGGATCTTGTCCTTACCATAAGACGTTAAACTGCATGGATCTCATACTTACCACAAGATGTTAAACTGTATAACTTAATTTTTATCTTGAACTACATACAAATTGATTCTCATTTTTAATGAGATACGTAGGGACTCCTTGATCCTATATCTTTTTTCACCCACCACATGATGTAAAATAATCCTATCATATCCTCCATTACCCCTGGATGGTGAAGGAATACCTTATCATTCCTTTTTTTATCACACAAAGCATAGCTCATGTGATCTTAGGAATTTTAGAAAGGGAATCCCCACACAAAGCCAGGTATGAAAGCTTGATATAAGATCATTATAGTTCTGAATGAAATATGATAAAAGGAATACCATGATTCCTCACCGCATAATGTTAAAATGTGTGGTTGATGTCCCTTACATGACATAAAATTGTACATTCCTATGGATCTCACCAGAGAAGACCACCATTTCTAGTGTTTATCTCCTACCGCACCTATATTATATAATTATGTATGACATGATTCTCATCATGATGGGATATGTAGGGATTTTTGGATTATGTATCCTAGACCAACCACCTATAGTCACATCCTTACCACACAACATTAAACTATATGTCTCTCTAGAACTACGTTTGGATTGATCATCATTTTCAATGAGATACATAGGGATACCTTGATCATATATATTGTTCTAGCCATAATATGATACAAAATTATTCTATCCTGCTCATAAATTCCTCTACATGGGATCCTTACCATTCCTTCTTTCTCACACCAAGAATAGATCATGTGGGCTTGGGAATTTTGGTAGGGGTTCCCTATACGAACAAGGTGTATCAGCTTCAACAGGCTTATCTTGGTCCTAAATATGAGACCTTAAAAGGAATACCATTAGTTTTCATACCTTAACTCTTGAAATATTTATATTTTATTATTTTATTTAGCTTTGAATATTTTTTTGATGTTTGGCCTGAGTCTCAGTTGGAATTTTATGTTTTTGCTAATAAATGAATGTTTTGGTCTTGACAGCGTCCGACACACGGGAATAGCACAGTCAAAGCCATGTAACTTCACCAAGGACACCATGCGGCCTGCCCGGTGTAAAAAAAAACAAATTAATTAATGAGATGAATAATAAAGTGAAAAAAATAAAATAATAAAATTAAAATGAATTAATAATTTTTTTAATAATAATAATATTATTATTTAAGATTATTATTATTATTATTAATGTTAATATTTTTAATATTATTATTATTATGGTAATTATATAGGGGTTTTTGGGTTCCCTTTTCTTTTTTTCCTTTTATTTTCTCTTCTTTACCTCTACCTCCTCTCCTTTTCCTCCCCATATCTCCTGTCATGCCCTACCTCCTATGCGCCTTGCTCCCTTGGCCGCCTCCTCCCCTTGCTGGCCGATGCTCCTTCCACACTCTTACTCCCTACTCCAGTGACCACCCTCACACCGCTCAACCTCCCTCACACTTCCCTACTCCCCTTACTCCACCCCTCTTCTTAGACAGATCTTCGGTGACTCCCCTTCTTCAGTGTGGCTTCCCTCTGGTGCAACCCCCTACCGATGAAGCACCTCTGGTGCGACCTCCCTACCATCACGATCTACTCTGGTAAACCTTTCATCCACTTTTTAGGGTTTTTTTTCTCCTTTAGGGTTTCATTATTAGGTTTAATTGTGAATTTTGGTTTGATTTATTGAATTAGGGTTCAATTTAGTTTTCTTGTGGTGCAGTTGAGGTGGGTTGAAGGTTCATATTTATTTTTTGGGATTTTGACATCAAAGGTAGGTGGTTCCATGTATAAGAATTATGTGATGAATTTATTTTTCTTTAATGGTTATTTTAGCATGTTCCATGTTTATTGTGTGTGGTGTGAAAGTGATTTTTGGTAATATTTAATGTCCATTTGATTTTAAAGTGGCATCTTTATATGAAATGGGGTGTGTTTTTAGTGTAAAACCTTGTTATGTCACTTGGGATTGCTTTATGCATTATGAAATTAGTTTATTAAATTTTAAAAGGGCTGCATATTATGTTTTGGTATGGTGTTGGTGTGAACTTAATTGAAAAATGAGATTTTGAGAGGGTTTTTGTGTGTAAAGCCATGTGATAATTTTTGGAGTTGTTTTATAAAAATTTTAAATAGTTTATTAAATTATATAGAAGGTGTGAAACATGTTTGGAGACTGTTTTGGTGTGTGTATGATTTTTAAATGGAATTTGGATGTGTAAGTGATATTATATGACATGTGGAACTTGACTGACCACAAAAGGGAAACCTTTGGTACTTAGGTGGGAAACTAGGACCAGTACACTAGATGATTCAGAAGTGATTTTTTACGATTTCATCTAGTAGTATTGATGCTACAAATCTATCTAAACAATTGTGATGATTAGAGACTACTATACTTTTTGATTTTTCTCCTCTATAGTGGCTCATGCATGAGAACGTTGTTGGTCGTGGTTTCTATACCACATTTCACTGAGATACAAGGTGCTTAGTTTCCTATTGTTATCTAGTTCCTAGAGTTACTTCCCATGACTAGTTCTCATTAGTTATATCACACTTACTATAGGCATATAGTATGTTTTGTTGTTAATTTTATTTTCATGTTTTCTTTCTTTAAAATTTGTTTTCTCTTTAAAATTGTTTTCTTAAAAACTTTTTCTCATTCAAAGTTGCTTCCTTAAAATCATTACTAGAATTTTCTTTTTTTTGAAAATTTGAAAGCTATTTTTATTATAATATTTATATCATGGAATATTTTCTTGGTTGGAATCCTACTGGTAATTATCTCACACCCTACTTACACCTTTGGGTGTAAGTATAAATGGTAATGTTTGATATTGGTAAGAAAAAAGCTTAGGGAGATGGCGGTTCTGGTTCCTAGCTATCTTTTGTGGGAGGTATTATGGAGATGTATTGAGGGAGGTGTCCTCTTGACATGTGGTGGTTTTTTTATCTAGTTTTTGGTATCCTTTCTTATGTTAGTTTTGGGATTTTGGTCCCTTTTTAGTAGTATCCCTTTTTGGTTTTTGCATTAAGATTGTAACTAAAATATGGATTTTGTTAAAGACATGTTTGGTCATGATTATTAGTTCCTATTTTCTTAAATTTTTAATTATTTTACACTTGTACATTTTGGTAAATCAATCCCAATTGTTTTTATTAAAACTCGAGAACTTGTGCCAGCCTTTGGAGATCGGGAACACCATTCGGGCCTTGCCACAGACCGAGTCGGGCTCCAATTTAGATGACAACCAAGCCTGGTTCATGAAAAAATGGTATCAAAGTGAGGTTAATCTCTTTGAGCCATTTTATTTGGGATGATTCTAGTTATAAAAAATCTAGTATTATCGAGTTTGAGAGTTTTTATTGTGATTAGGGTTCCTGGCTAGCACACCTTGTGAAAGACCTCAAGTTTCCATGGGATGTTGAGATCTCTGTTTGACTTCTCTTTCAGGTGGGAGGTGTAGGCTGTAGACTGCACGTGGACAATGGATGGAGGTGAATTGGTTTTGGTCATTTTGTGTCAGGAAAAGTTTGACTTATTTACATTTTAAGTTTTTTCTAATTTTTTAGGCCTGTTGTACTAATGATTTTTCTTGTGACTATTGATTTTTATAGAAGAATTCCTCCCTGAAGAGCTCCCTCACACCCATAGGAGAAATCTAGAGAAATTTCTCCCTCACCACTTGATCAGAGGTTGGTGGAAGCTATAGTTTGGGCTTTTTAGGTTCTAGGATAGGGAGTGACTCCTGATCCTTCTCTAGTTAGGGAAGATGAATCTAAAACTGGGAATGAAAAATCCTAAGAGTTTCTCAAGAACAACCCCCCTTCTTTATGAGGTAGCACATGTCCTCAAAAAGAGGATGAGTGGATTGAAAATATTGAGAAAATGTTTGATTTTCTTGATACTCCTGAAGAATTCAGAGTGAAATGTGCCACATTCTTGTTAGAGGGGCCTGGTCGAAGGTGGTGGGACTTCATACTTCAGGCTGGGAAGCATGAGCAGATGAGCATGAATTACTTCAAGGTGATATTCAATGAATGGTTTTGTCATGAGGTCTTAACTTATACTATCTCCTAAGAGTTTATGGATCTTGTTCAAGGGGACCAATCGGTGATGGAGTATCCCAACCACTTTTCCGAGCTAGTCTGATATGCACCTAAAATAGTCTCTAATGAGAAAATGAAGGCTTAATGGTTTGAGAAGAGATTGAGGCCATAGATCTATTCTCATGTCTTGTTGTTAAAGATGAAGACTTATGCTGAAGTGTTTGATTGAGATTTTATTGTGGAGGTTGACTTTATGGGAAGTTCAAGTGCCTATGGGGCCATGTTAGTTATGGGTAACAATAGTTAATCAAAAAATAAGAGGAAGCATGATGAGCAAGGGAAGAAGAGTGGTGGTAGTTCAGGATATCCTTCTAGGTAGACTTCATCTGTGGCTTTTGGTGAAGGGTATATTGCATGCCATAAGTGCTGGAGGGTAGGGAACATCCAACATGTATGTACTTTTCCTCTTATTCCTTGTCATCAATGTGGAGTTATGGTGCACTTGAGGCATTTTTGTAGGGCCACACACCCATACTAGAGTGAGGAAGGATCTGTGGATTCTAGGGGAGTGTCAATTCAATCGGATCCATCCAAGACTGTGTGATCTCAATTTGGTGTTCATGGTGATGTGACCAGATCATCTTCTAGGTAGAGAAATATTAGGTAAGAGATGCAAGTGAGCGGTCTTTCTCAGTTAGGGACCATATATCTTCATGCCATGGATCAGAAACCAGCTGGATCGAATGAAAGACCTTAGAAAATTCGAGGTACCATCCTGATTGTATCTTCTATAGAAGCTATTTTATTTGATACTGGGGTATATATTTCTTTTATATCATCCAATCTTGTGAATCTATTGAGATTACCAACCGAGATGATGTCTATTGCAATGGATTTGGTAATACCGTTGGGTAAGAAGAAGGAACAAGGTATTTGGTTCCTATATTGTGCGCTCTCCATGTTAGGGGTTGAGATGAAGTCGGACTTCCTGGTATTGAATATGGACCTTTTTGATGTAATCCTCATCATAGATTGAATGGTGTGCTTTCAAGTGCATATCGATTTCTATAGGTGATGGGTGAGATTCATGGCACCTGATGGGAGTCCTTAGGTATTTATTTGGGAATGAGATCCCCAATCAAGTCATGAGGGACCTCTACTCCCAGAGTTGGTAAAGTTTGATTTTCAATTATCATCACTCGTGTTGAAGGATGATGGTGGTGCTCCTGGGGGAGGATTACCTCCTGTAGTGGATGAGTTTCTAGAGGTATTTCCTGATGATTTTTTGGGCTTACCCCCAGAGTGGGACATGGATTTCTTGATTGAATCGATGCTGGGAACACAACTAATATCCCTTCCCTCATATTGCAAATCCCCCCAACAAATTTAGGGAATTATAGATACATATGGATGATTTAGAATCTAAAGGTTTCATTCACCTGAGCTTCTCTCCTTGGGCCGCTCCTATTTAATTCATGAATAAGGCTGATGGATCTCTATAGTTTTGTATTGATTACTAGAAGCTAAATAAGATAACCATTAAGAATAAATACTATTTTCCCCGAATTGATGAATTTTTTGACTAGATTAAGGGGGAATGTGGTTTTCCAAGATATACTTGCATTCAGGTTACCACCAAGTTAGGGTGAGAGAAGCGAACATCCCGAAGAAGGCTTTCCAAAGTAGGTACGACCACTTTCAGTATTTGGACATGCCTTTCAAATTGAAAAATGATCTAGTAGTTTTTTTGGTGATCATGAATAAGGTGTTTCACCAGTATCTAGAATCCTTATTATGGTATTTGTGGATGACATCCTAGTATACTTCAGATCTGAGGAAGAGTATGAACATCATTTGTGGATTATGTTGGGAACTCTGCAAGATCATCACCTTTATGAAAAACTTTCAATGTGCACCTTATGGATAAGGGAAGTGAAGTTTCTAGGCCACATGATTTCTGAGAAAGGGGTTTCAGTGGACACCAAGAAGATCAGTTAAATTATTTCATGGGAATATCCAAAGAATGTGTTTGATATCAGGATTTTTCTTAGCCTGGAAGGTTATTACAGGAGATTTGTTTGGGATTTATCGTGGCTTGATTCCTCTATGACCACACTCACCAATAAAGGGGTGAAGTTTGAATGGAGCCCATAGTTCCAGAAATCCTTTGAGGAGTTGATGAAGTAGTTAAATGACTCACTTGTGTTGATCTTTCCAGAGTCGGGGAAGGGCTACATGGTTTATTGTGATGCTTTAGGTATGGTCCTTAGGTGTGTGCTCATGCCAGATAATCATATATTGGCTTATGGTTCTCACTAACTCTGACCACATGAGAATAATTACCCAAACCATGACATATATTTAGTAGTGGTGATTTATTCCCTATAGAATTGGTGCCATTATCTTTTTGGGGAGAAATTTTTGGACTATTCTGATCATAAAAGATTAGTCTACATCTTCTCCCGAAAATATTTGAACTTGAGGCAACGCCGTTGGATAGATTATTTGTAGGGGTTCAACTTTGTTATCATCTATACCCTAAGTAAGGGTAATGTAGTGGATGATTACTTGAACAAAAAAGTTCTAGTTTAGTCTTTGAGAAATTTCAGTGTTAAATGGACCTTCATGGGGCTCTTTGCGCAGATGCACTTGGAGACCAAGGAGCACAGTGGGGGTTCATTCTTGGAAAGCATTTAGTTGACTTATTCTCTTCTATATTTGATTTAGCTGAAGAATCTTGTTGATGATATATGTCAATATTCCATGAATTTCCTTCATGGTGGGGAGACATCTTGTGATTGGTCTTCATCTTTCAAGGAGATATTGTGCTTTAAGGGCCGTTCAGTGGTCTTGTTGTCTCTAAGGAAGGTGGTGATGCATGCTAGCCACCAATCTCAATGGTTTTTTCATCTTGGAGATACCAAAATGTATTATGATGTTATTTTATAGTTCTAGTGGCTTTTTATGAGATGGGACATAGATTAATTTGTCTCGATATTCTATAATTTTCAGTAGGTAAAGGAAAAGTATTAAAGGCCCTTTGGTTTGCTTCAACCGTTACCCATTCCTACCTAGAAGTGGGATGAGTTCACCATGGACTTTATTGTTGGATTTCCTCATACAACTTAGGGTAGGAATTATATTTGGGTGGTGATTGATTATCTAACTAAATCATCCCACTTTATTCTGATTAGAGATCCAGTAAAGGTAGATGAGTTGTACCAGCTATACGATCTAGAAGTGTTCAAACTTCATGGTGTTTAATAAGTGATTATACTTGACAGAGACCCCCGATTTAACTCTTGGTTCTTGGAAGGCCTTAAAAGGGAATTGGGGTCACAAATAAAAATGAGTATGACATACCATCCTCAAATGGATGGTTAGATAGAACGGGAAGATGAGATTCTGGAGTACATGCTTTATGCATGTGTTTTGGATTTTGTAGGAATGTGGGATAGACATTTGGGATTAGTTGAGTTCTATTAGAATAATAGTTACCAATAATCTATTCAATTTTTTCCTTTTTAGGTGATCTATATTTATCCATTTCAGTCTCCTTTATGTTGGGTTGAGGTAGGTGAGACCTCACTTTTGGGACCAAGCCTTATATAGGAGACGTCTGAGAAAGTCAAGTTGATCAGGCATTGTTTATTGACAGCTTAGAGTCACCACAAATCTTATGCTAATCAGAGATGTCAAGATCTTGAGTTTTCAATGGGCGATCAGGTGTTCTTGAAAGTGTCCCCTCATTTGGGTCATTGTCGTATGAGAAATCAGGGGAAGTTAATGTCGAGGTATGTCAGTCCTTTTGAAATCATTGAGAGGATTGACAAAGTGGCATACATGTTAGCTTTACCTCCTAATTTAACGTCAATTCACAACATATTTCATTTCTCCCAATTAAATAAGTATAATTTGGATCTTTCCCATGTGATTAATTAGGAAGAGTTGGAGATAGAACCCAATTTATCAGTGTTTGAACGACTAGTGCGGATAATGGATTCCCAAGAGAAGGTTCTTTGTGAGAAGTCTATTCCATTGGTCCATTTACTTTGGCAGATGGGAGTGATGTGCATGAGACTTGGGAGCACAAGTCATGGGTTGATTACGATTATCCATTTTTATTCTCCAGTAAATCTTCAAGTTGACTTTCCAAGGATGAAAAGTTTTCATGGTGGGGAGATTTATCACACCCCAACTCTTGAAATATTTATATTTTATTATTTTATCTGGATTTGAATATTTTTTTCATTGTTCGGGCTGAGTCTCGATTGGAATATTTTGTTTTTGCTGATAAATGAATGTTTTGGGCTTGACAGCATCCGACACACGGGCAGAGCATGGTCAAAGCTGTCCCGGATTCACCCAGGTCACTATGCGGCTTGCCCGATGTTCAAAAAAATAATAATTAATGAGATGAATAATAAAGTGAAAATAAAATAAAATAATAAAAATAAAATTAATTAAGAATTATTTTAATAATAATAACAATGATAATTTTTTTTAAAAAATTATTATTATTAATATTATTGTTAATATTTTAATTAAGTTATTATTATTATTATTATTATGGTAATTATATAGGGGTTTTTGGTTCCCTTTTCTTTTTTTCCTTTTCTTTCCTAGTTTTTTCTTCTCCCTCCTTCTCTCCTTCTCCTCCCCTATTCCCCCATCATACCCTACCTCCTATGCACATTTCTCCCTTAGCCGCCTCCTCCCCTTACTGTTCGGCTCCCCTTCCTCACTCCAACACCATACTTTGGTGACCACTCTCACACTACTTGGCCTCCATAATGCCGCCATCATGCTGCCCTAATCCCCTCGCACCATGCTCCCTTCGCTGCTACATCTCCGACGACTCCCCTTCTCTAGTGCGGCTTCCCTCCGGCGCAACCCCCTACCAGAGAAGCTCCACTGATGCGACCTCCCTACTGGCATGATCTACTTCAGTAAACCTTTCCTCCTCTTTTTGGGATTTTTTTCTCCTTTAGGATTTGGTTCTTAGTTTTAATTGTGAGTTTTAGTTCCATTTCTTAAATTAGGGTTTAATTTAGTTCTCTTGTGGTGAAGTTGAGGTGCAGTTGAAGGTTCACATCAATTTTTGGGGATTTTGACATCAAAGGTAGGTGGTTTAATGTATAAGAATTACGTGGTGAATTTATTTTTCATTCAAGATTATTTTATCATGTTTCTTGTTTATTGTGTGTGGTGTGAAAGTGATTTTTGGTAGGATTTAATATGCGTTTGATTTTAAAGTGGCATGTTTATATGAAATGGGGCATGTTTTTAGTTTAAACCCTTGTTATGTCACTTGGGAGTGTTTTATGCATTGTAAAATTGGTTTATTAAATTTTACAAGGGTTGTGTATTATGTTTTAGTATGGTTTTGGTGTGAACTTAATTCAAAAAAAAGGATTTTGAGTGGGTTTTTGTGTGTAAATCTATGTGATACTTTTTGGATTTGTTTTATAAATTTTTTAAATTGTTTATTAAATTATATATAAGGATAGAAATATGTTTGGAGACTGTTTTGGTGTTCATATGATGTTTAAATGAAATTTGGATGTGCAAGTGATATTATATGACATGTAGAACTTGATTGAGAATAAAAGGGAAACCCTGGGTACCTAGGTGGGCAGACTAGGACTAGTACACTAGATGATTTGTAAGTGGTTCATTCCAGTTCCGTCTAGAAATATTGACACTACAACACTAACTAAACAATTTTAATGATTGGAGACCACTATAATTTTGGATGTTGCTCCTATCTAGTGGCTCGTGTACAAGAACAATATTGGTCATGGTTTCTATACCACATTTAACTGAGATATGAGGTGCCTAGTGTCCCATTATTAGCTAGTGCCTATATGTACTTCCCATGACTAGTGCTCATTAGTTATATCGCACTTACATTCGACATACGATATGTTTAGTTGATAATTTCAATAGCATATGTTCTTTATTTAAAATTTATTTCCTTCTTAAAATTTATTTCCAATTTTTTTTTTCTCATTCAAAGTTGATTCCTTAAAATTATTACTATCATTTAATTTTTATGAAAACTTTCATGATATTTTTCTTATAATGTTTATAGAATGGAATCTTTTCTTGGGTGGAATCCTACTGGGCATTAGCTCACACACTACTTACATCATTGGGTGTAAGTAGAACTGGTAATTTTTGATACATGTAAGGGTAAGGCTTACAGAGATAGAGGTTTAGGTTGCGATCTATCTTTCATGGGCGGTGTTGTGGAGATGTCTTGAGGGTGGTGTCCTCTTTCCATGTGGTGGTTTTAGAGATGGTTTTTGGTCACCTTTCTTGTGGTAGTTTTGGGATTTTGGTCCTTTTTTAGTAGTATCACTTTTTGATTTTTTCATTAATCTTGTAACTCAAATCTGGATTTTGTTAAAGACTTGTTTGGTTATGATTCTCAGTTCCTATTTTCTTAAATTGTTAATTGTTTTACACTTGTACATTTGGGTAAATCGCTCCCACTTGTTGTTATTAAATGTCCAGGCACTTGTTCCATCTTGTGAGGATTAGGAACACCCGTAGGGACTTTCCACAGATCGGGTTGGGTGTCAGTTTGGATGAAGACCCAACTTGGTTTGTGACATCACTCATCACTGTAAGATGATAAACTAAACGACTCTTTAGAACTATATGTAGTTTTATTATCATTCTCATGAGATACACAGTGACACCCGAACTTACACCCTTGGGCCTGAATGCAATATTCTCATCAATTCACATCAATCCACCTCTTTCCTCACTACATGACGTTAAACCGCATGAGATTTCAATAACTACATATGTCTTGATTCATATTTTTCATGATATATGTAACGATGCCCAAACATCCATCTTTAGGACTAGACACAATATTATCACTTTTCACGTCATTCTATATTCTTATTTTCCATATGAAACTAAAATGAATGTTCCCTTAAAGAACTATGTTTGTCTTGATTCCTATCATTACATGATAGGTAGTGATGCCTAGAACTCTACTTCTAGGACCAACTTCAAAAATCAATGGAAACAATGCCAACCTCTCTGTATGGGCCAAACTGGAAAAGAGAGAGTTTCTTGTTTCATAACTACATATGGCTTGATTCCCATCACCATGGGATAGGTAGTGAAACCCATAATTCTATTCATGGGCCCACTAATGATTATACTATTTCACATCGGGGGATCAATGTCCTTACCACACGACATTAAACTGAACGACTATCAATAACTATGTGTGGTTTGATTATAATTTTCTTGTGATACATAGTGACACACAGACTTTCACCCTTGGAAAAAACCACAACATTTCCATATGTTCACATTAGTTCCTATATCCTTAGAAAATGATGATAAACTGAAAAAAATTACACCCTTAATGCATGATGTTAAACTGCAAGGAAAACTTCCTTACCGCTTGATGATAAACTGCACGAAAGTAATTCCTTACCACATGATGTTAAACTACAAGGAAAAAATCTTGGTCACATGACATTAAAATTTAACAACAAATACTTCCTTACCACATGGCGATGAACTGCATGAGAATACGTTCTTACCGCATGATGCCAAATTGTAAGGCAAACATCTTGGTTTCATGTTATTAAAACTACACGACAAACGTCCCCAATACATGATGATAAACTGCACAGACCGTCCCCCATTTTTCATTCCTTATCAAAGGCCCACAAGATACTTACCTCAGTCAACCAGGGTAAGGGGGTACTTACACCATCTTTTAAATGCACCTCAATCCATATACTACACTTGATGTCTTGTATACATCAGGATTCCACAATCCTTTTATCTCCCTTAAAAAGGAATAATGATATCTCTTAGTTGGCCATGCTATTGATGAAGAAGGGATTTAGACCCACCAACCAACGACATCATGGTCCAATATAAAGGGCCCTATGATTCTCATGAGCCCAATTTCACTAAGGCAGAACCAAGAATCTTATGGTGTTATGGGACATACCCGGTATGATTGTCCCATAACATTTATCATGAACTGAGGAACCCGATCTATTATTTAAAAAATTTCCACCTCCCGCTCAGAAGGATGTTGGTGTAATCTTGACCCTGGTTATACTAATTAGGATCTTGTGTGACATCTCCCATATTAGGTTCATATGAGTCAAGACCTTAATCTTATCGAACTTTGGTCAAAGCTATATGACCTTAAACATTATACTGTAATGGTACAGATCGCAAGATCTTAAACTTCAAGTGAAAAAGGCACAAAATGTGTCAGGTTGAAAACCCACAAAGGGAATCCTAAGAGAAAGTCAAGTATTTTCTCAGTAAAATATTCATTCTCAAAGTTTAGGAAAAATTAGGGTGCAAATGAATAAGGAAGAAAGCTCATAAGGTTCACTTTGTGGCCCTAGTAAAATCCAAGCTATGATCGTTGGAACTCCTGGTCCAGAAAAAATCTATACAAATGATATGTCATATCTCCTCACAACGAGAATATGTTCACTAGGCAGTGATTTTTTTTAGGTTGCTTGAAACCTTCTTGGATATTACTTTATTCATAAACCACCTTCATTCCTTTGAATTCTGAGCTAACACAACCTCCCCATAACAAACTGGTAATAGGGACTTGCTCTACCGAACAGACCATTGGATCCCAGGAAGCCCACCCTTAAATCCCGAAGTTATTACCTTGAACTCGTGGGGTAGTAGAGGCTTGATTGACCTGTAACCACCAGTTTTATTTCTCTCCAATTAACTCAAATATTCATGGTCCATGATTTACAATTCCCATAACCAAACTATTCATGTGGATTCGATATCCTCAATGTTATGTCACCGTGTTTTGTACCCTTTCTCAAAGTAGGGATGCAACACACCATTCTCAAACCTTTTGATGGCCCACACCTCATGATTAAAAACCATAGGGTGTAGAGAATGAGCTTCACATTAAGATATAAATTGCCCTAGGGTGACATATTGTAACGACCTGAACTTTTGAATAATTTTTGTTTCCTAAATTTGTGTGTTATTTCATTTTGTAATCCTCAAAACTATATCCTTTATTTAATGAAGTGATACTGCTAGGTTTCTACTATTATATAACTGTTGGTCAATATGAGCATTGGAAACTAAAATCTCAACGTTACGATTATTGTTTATAAATACAATTGATCTTGTTTAATTAATACATAAATAAGAGTTGATGGCCTCATCTAGTAGACTCGGGCTGTATGAATCCCATCTGTCAGAGCTTGGAAAGGAGGTTTCATCACTGGGCTTTGCTCTGGACCAAGCATAATCGGAACTTCAACAAGTGAATCTTGAACATAATCGCTTAAGGGAGAAGTTCAAGCTGATAGAAATCACCACTCAGTAAATGTTTTCTGAGACTCCCCAAGATTCTATCACCATAGCACACCTTACACTTAGGTCCTATGAAGGTGTTATAAGGGGCTATGTAATGAGACCTTAGTTACGTTGTGTAATCCTTTTGTAAAAATAAAATTGTTATTTATTATTATGTTAAATTTGTGAATTTTAAATGTCTGGATAAATGTAGGATGAATTTATAGAAGTTCCTTATTATTGATGAATTTTGGAAAAAGGGTATTTTAAAATATTTTTTATCCTTTAAATAATTAATAATGTGAAATAATATTCAAAACATGATCTTCTACAGTTGTGATCAGTAAAAAATTTAGAGTCTAATAAGATCAACTTGATTTTTAATGAATAGTAACCTATGAATTGTAACATACCATTATGAATAGTAATGAATATTAAATTGGCCAAAAAAATAGAAAATTCACCCATGAATGTATAAATACAATTTAGACATCTTAAAAGTGAAAAAAGATCACAGTATATGTTTTGGTATTTTTGTATGCCATAAATATTTTATTTACAATTTTATAATTAATTTAAAAATTTAAAATGGGAATTTATTTTCATAAAATGTAGTCATAAATTGTTACTTTATTGTATTATGGTTATACGATAATTTTATGGGTCCTTGATTACTTTTTCAAGGTGTTACAAAACAAGTTAAAGTATTAGAGTTGTTTTTTTTGAATAAATAATGATTTTATTTAAAACATAAAATAAAAATATTTAGAAAAATTATTTTCATAAAATGGAGTTCATTTTTGAATTCAGATCATTGATATTAGGTTAGGGTGAATTTATGAGATTTTTATAAAATGTTTTGTTTTTTGGTGAATAGTGAAAATGCAGTTTTGAGTTTCTGTGTGTTTAATGACATCATTAATGATGTAATAATGATGTAATAATTTTGGTCTACTTTGGAATAGTAATATATGTTATTAGGTGTCCCAATTGGCCATTACCATGGAAAAATACCATGGGAAAGCCCATGGTATTTAAAATACCACCGATGAGGTGTCCCTTGGAAATTAATTAAATATTCCCTCACTTTTGCTAAAAATATCAAGCCATTCCCTCATTACTTTCATTCGAAAATATAGATCAATGAATATTTGATCTTTTTACCTCCCAAGGAGTCCTCTAAAGGTTCCCTCAATCCCCCAAATGTCCCAAACTTCAAGTTTTTGAAGTTACTCTTCAAGGTAAGGGAACCTTTCACCCTCCACTTTCAAGTCATGACTTCCTTTATGTTATGTCTTCTAGTTTCCATTTTATTATGTTTGGGTATGTTCTTATTTATACTTATTACTATAAATTTCATTTCCAAATGATGATAGACCCTCTACACTCTCATCAATTTATTTTCTGAATTTTTAAGTGACACCGTTAAGCTGCCGAATTTTCATAAAAGAAATCACATTTTCTCTTTTCTTTCAAGTTTCCTTTTCATATGGTATGTCATTCAAATATCCATAACATGTATTTTTTTCTATTTTATTATATCCTTATACTTTATTATGATTTATTTCTGAGTGGTTAACCCTTGTCCCCTCTCTTTTTAATGTTTTCTAAAACACGTTATGTAGCTGTTATGCTGGAGAATTTTCGTCTCAAAATATCTCTCTTTTTTCTTAACAAATTATCTTGTTTTATTTATGTGAATACCCAAATATATTTTCATTTACAGGGGTATTAATTGAAACATAAAATTTATCTATTTTATTCTCTAATTGACATACATATAACCCTCACTCCCTTTCCATGGATTATAAATGACATAATGATCTTATTTTTAATCACTTTTAAAACATCATGATTTTAAAGTGAAACCCATTTCTTTTACTCTATTTGGGTTATTTATCAAATGTTTGTTTATAATATATGTGTATCACATGAAATAAAAGACATATTAAGGGTTCTCCCTGATATATATCCAATGAATTGGGTAAAAAATTTAATCTCTAGAGATGACAAGTTTCACAATGCCTTGGTGAATAACCTTGGTAATTTTTATGAAACCTTGGAGATAAACCTTAGTGATATGTTAATGAATTTCTAAATTAAATGTTGTAGCCAGATATTAAATTTATGGTTCATGTTATTTTCATTATGTTATTCCTCTACTTTCATTATTCATGTATTTATGTTTTTCATCAAGTTCTTATTGATATCAAAAGTAAACTGATTCTCTTACTAACCTTACTAGGCCTTCTGATCACCCTTTCCTTTGATGTATGTCTCTAGGTTATGAGATACAAAAATTTTACTTATGAAAAAATTATGGTGAATTCATACTAGTGGATTAGAAGAATGTTTTATGTTTTCATGTTTTATGTTCCTGATTTCCAAGACACTAGATTTAAAGATCCTTTGTTTGTAAAATGTAATGAAAAGTTATGTAATAAAAAGGTGGGATGCCATAGTTGGTATCAAATGATAGATTAGTTATTTATTGAAATTATTCTATTAAAACTTTAGTAATAACCCTACAGAAAAGTTTAAATATAGGAAAAATTCCTTGTATATTGGTGAAATATTAAGTAAGTGGTTTCTGAACAAATAAATTCCTGTCTGGATACGGACAAGTGGATGTGGCTCTAGCATATATGTACCTAGGAGTGAAAACTTTGACAAGGTGTTTTAGGTTTGACCCAGATTATCCTGGTACACAACAATGGGCCTTACTTTACTCTAGTTTTGACACTCTCGGGGGATATTTTTGGTCAATCATAAGCTTTTTGTGAATCATTATGAAGGATTTATAGGGAAATGTAATTGTTCAAGAATGAAGTTTTAAGACATAAAATCCTTCATATTTTAAAGATTCATAAATGAAATAATCTTCTCACTAAGGTTTTATTCTTTTAGAAAATGGAATGAAATAGTAGGAATCGTGAAAATGGTGACGACAATGGACCATGCGCTGACGACCCTCCGATGGAAGCTGGAATGGAAACTTTAATGAGAATGATGAACCAACAGACTCAAGTTATGGAAAATAACATAAATCAAGATGAGAGACTGATATCACCACAAAGGGAACAACATTCTGTTGATTCCTTTATGCTTCAACGACCACCATCCTTTAGTGGATCTACCGACCCATTTATTTTTGAATAGTAGATAAGCACTATTGAGAAGTTCTTTTCTGTGCTCCACTGTTCGAAACAAGAGAAGGTCACCCTTGCTGTTTATCGCTTAGAAGGAGAAGATGATTTGTGGCGGGAACTGATTAAAAAAACAAGGACAAGAGTGGAGGTTGAATCTATGGATTGGTAAGAGTTCATATGGGTCTTATTTAACATGTATTTCCCTCGATCGATGAGAACAAAAATGGAGAAGGAGTTTCTCAAGATGAAGTAGAAGGATAATGAATCTGTGGGAAGCTACAAGATGAAATTCACTAGACTTTCCTGTTATTCCTCAAGATTTTCCATGGATCCAAGTGGGAAGGTTGATTGATTCTTTGGTGGACTAAGACTTCATCTGCGGAAGAATCTAGCCAACCGAGACTATGACAGCTATGAGGATATCATGAAGAGTACGATGAAAGTCGAACTGGAGTTTGGTGAGATGCAGTGGTCTCATAAATTCAATGACAAGAAGATATCTATAGATCCAAGATTAGGGAGGAGATTTGTTCAGGGAATAGGAGGCAAGCAAGTACAATGTCCCATGTGTAATAAATATGGGAAGAAGCATTTGGGGAATTACCCGCATGGGAGTGGGAAGTGATACAAGTGTGGAAGAGATGGACATATCACACAAAATTTTCATATCAAGGTGAAGCTACAACTTCCCAACACTAATGACAAGGGAAAGTTGGTGTAGGCCCTACTTGATGTACAATTCTATAACTGTGAACAATTTGATAACTTTTCCAATCACTATCCAAATCCAAGGAAAGTGGAGGGGAATCACCATCAGCCTCAACAACTTCCAAGGGAACAAGGTTTTAATTTTTTAATAACTACGGCTGAAGTTGAAGCACCAAATGATGTGGTGGTAGGTACTCTTTTTGTTCTCTCAAATAAAGAAGGTGCTTTTTTTATTTTGGTTCTACATATTCCTTTATTTCCTTCAAGTTTGCAATGAA
Organism: Viscum album; assembly: GCA_963277665.1. Lineage (NCBI taxonomy): Eukaryota > Viridiplantae > Streptophyta > Magnoliopsida > Santalales > Viscaceae > Viscum > Viscum album. The sequence continues at coordinate 1,333,214,474 of OY728156.1, forward strand.
TTTAGAATCAAACCCTGATTTTCTAAAAGTAGAGTTATCAGTCAAGACTCCTGGTGGGATTATCCCAGAATCATCAGTGTTTAGAAACTCTAGTATTTAATTTAGTGAGAAAAATATTATCTCAAATCTAGTAGCCATTCCCATGCTATAATTCTACATTATACTAGGTATGTATTGGATCTCAAAGTATAATGATAACATTTAATGAAGAAGCAAGTAAATCTCAGTAGACTTGAATGGAAAACCTACAATTATCTTCCAAGGAGAGATATCTCAACCTGATCTTTGTCTATAAGAACCTCTGATATTATTCTTTATGGAGTTTATCAGTGAAGAAGAAGAAGGAAATGAGAGTTTGAGGATATAAAATGTCTCCATTGTCCAGGAATACATTGACGTATTTCCTAAGGAGTTACCTAAACCTCCCCTAGAAATAAAGGTAGAGTTTTCAATTGAAATTGTACCTAGATCTCATCTGATATCAAAGACTCCCAATAGGATGGAAAATGTGGATCTGAAGGAATTAAATAAACAACTCCAAGATCTTTTTAAGAAGGGGTTTATCTGACCGAGTGTGTCTCCTTGGGGATCACCAGTTCTCTTTGTGAAGAAGAAGTATGGATCGATGTGGCTATGCATTGATTATAGAGAACTGAATGGGATCATAGTGAAGAAAAAATACCCTCTTCCAAGAATTGATGAATTATTTGACCAACTTCATGGGGCTAAATTCTTCTCTAAGATTGATCTTTGATATAGATATCATCAATTGAGGATGAATAAAGAATATATTCCAAAAACTACCTTCCGATCATGATATGGGCATTACGAGTTTGTTGTTATGCCCTTCGGACTGACTAATGCATCTGCAATTTTTATGGATTTGACGAGTAGAGTCTTTAAGGACAACCTTGATTACTATGTGGTAGTTTTTATTGATGATATCCTAATATATTCCAAAAGTTGCTTGGAGCATGAGGATCAGCTAAGGATTATTTTTCAAACTCTACGGAAGGAGAGGATTTTTGGAAAGTTCAGCAACTGTGAATTCTGGTTACAACAAGTTTCTACCTTGGGGCACATTGTTACCAATGAAGGAATCACAGTTGACCCTAAAAAGAAAAAAGTTGTAGAGGAGTGGCCTCATCCTACAACAATAAATGTTATTCATAGTTTCATTGGATTAACATGATATTATAGGAGGGTTTTGAAAAAAAAACATGACTTTCTAATCCTTTAACCAAGTTAACTTGAAAAGGGGTAAAGTTCATCTAGAAAAAGGAGTGTGAGGAAAGTTTACAAGAGCTAAATAAGAGATTGGTTACTGCACCCATGTTAACTCTTCCCTCAAGTAGAGAAGGATTCGTTATTTTTAGTGATGCATCTCTAAAAGGGATTGGGTGAGTCCTCATAAAAAATGAAAAAGTCATTGCTTATGCATCTCGACAGTTGAAGACTCATGAGAAGAACTATCCTATGCATGATTCGGAGCTAGCTGCGGTCATTTTTTCTCTAAAGATATGGAGGCACTATCTTTATGGGGAGAAATGTGATATATACACAGACCATCAAAGTTTGAAGTATATTTTCACACAAAAGTAATTGAACATGAGGTATAGGAGATGGTTGGAACTTCTCATAGACTATGATTGTTCAATTCATTATCGTCTCATAAGAGAAAACAAAGTCGCTAATGCATTAAGCAGGAAAGACCCAATTTTTCTTTCCATGGTGAGTATTTAAAGAGATCCTTTGATCAATAACCTAGTAAAGATGGACATGAGAATTATAAGGGAAGGGACATCATCAACCCTAACCCAAATGATTTCTCAAATTTAATTACTAGAGAAGATCAAGAAATCTCAGAAAGAAGATCCTTTGTTACAGAATAAGTTTTAGGCTATGAAGGATGGGAAGTTTCGTGAGTTCAATATCGATCAAGAAGGTGTATTGAAATTTCATACAAGACTATGTGTTCCGTTAATTTTGGAAATAAAGAAGGAGCTGATGGATGAAGCTCATAGCTCTAATTTATCTATACATCCAGAAAGCACGATAATGTATAGAGACCTTCATGATCATTATTGATGGGATAATATGAAAAGTGAGATTGTTGACTATACTTCAAGGTTCCTAGTATGTTAGTAAGTGAAGGCAGAGCGATAACTTCTTAAAGGGGTATTGTAACCACTACCCATACCAACATAGAAGTGGGACAATATTACAATGGACTTTGTCACTGGTCTCCCAAGAACTTCCAAAGGAAACAATGAGATATGGGTTATTGTGGACTGTCTCACCAAGACTGCCCATTTTATCTCTTTTAGGGAAGATTTACCTCTTGATCAACTTTCCATGATTTATGTGAAGGAAGTGGAAAGGATTAATGTAGTTCCACTTTCTATCATATCTGATCATGATCCAACATTCACATAAAAATTCTAGAGAAGTCTTCAACATGCTCTAAGTACCGAATTGAATTTCAGTACGGCCTATCACCCCCAAAATGATGTCCAATCTAAAAGGACAGTTCAAACACTCCAGGAAATGCTGAGAACATGCTCAATGGAATTTAAAGGTGGATGGGATCAAAATCTCCCTTTAGTTAAATTCTCTTACAACAATAACTTCCACCCAGGCATTCAAATGGCACCCTATGAAGATCTATATGGTAAGAGATGTAGAACTCCAACTTGTTGGCATGAAGCTGGTGAGAGAAAGCTTCTTGGGACTGATCTTGTGCAAGAGATGACAAAAAAGGTCCATGCCATCCAGCAACACATTAAGGCTGCTCAGATTTGGAAAAAGAGCTTACTGACAACCATCGAAGGGACTTGGAGTTTGATTTTGGCGACAAGGTATTTCTTCAAATTTCACCTTGGAAGAGATTAATGAGGTTTCAGAAGAAAGGGAAGCTCATCCCTAGGTACATTAGACCCTATGAAATCCTTGATTGCATAGGAGAAGTGGCCTATCAGCTTGAACTCCCTCCAAATATAGCACAAGTTAATGATTTTTTCCACATATCTCTCTCAAGAAAGTACATACCTGACCCTTCACATGTACTAAATCCAGAGGTGGTACAACTGAAACATGACCTCTCTTATGAGGAGCAGCTGGCGGAGATCTTGGATCATAGAGACAAGGTTCTACGCAACAAGACTACCCACCTTATTAAGGTGTTATGGAGGGACCACAAATGTGAAGAAGCCACGTGGGAACCAAAGGAGTCTATGAGGTATAAGTACCCATATCTTTTCTCTTTTGAGGGTATGAGTTAAAATTTCAGGGACGCAATTTCTTAATGGGGGAAGAATGTAACAACCTGAACTTTTGAATAATTTTTGTTTCCTAAATTTGTGTGTTATTTGATTTTATACTCCTCAAAACTATATCCTTTAATTAATGAAGTGATACTGTTGGGTTTCGACTATTATATGACCGTTGGTCAATATGACCATTGGTCAATATGACCGTTGGAAACTAAAATCTTAACATTATGATTATTGTTTATAAATACAAGTTATCTTGGTTAATTAATACTGAAAGAAGAGTCGATGATCTCATCCAGTAGACTCGAGCCATACGAATCCCATCTGTCAGAGCTTGGGAAGGAGGTTGCATCACTGATCTTTGCTCTAGACCAATCCCAAACTGAACTTCAATAAGTTAATCTTGAACAAAATCGCTTAATGGAGAAGTACAAGCTGATAGAAATCACCACTCGAGCAATGTTGTTTGAACCTCCCCATGATTCTATCACCATAGCACACCGTACACTTAGGTACTATGCAGGTGTTATAAGAGGCTATGTAATGAGACCTTAGTTATGTTGTGTAATCATTTTGTATAAATAAAATTGTTATTTCTTATTATGTTAAATTTATGAATTATAAATCTCCGGATAAATGTAGGATAAATTAATATAAGTTCTATATTATTGATGAATTTTGGAAAAAGGTTATTTTAAAATATTTTTGTATACTTTAAATAATTAATAATGTGAAATTATTTTCAAAAAATGGTCTTCTACAGTTGTGATCAGTAATAAATTTAGAGTCTAATAAGATCAACTTGATTTTTAGTGAATAGTAAACTATGAATAGTAACACACCATTATGAATAGTAATGAATAGTAAACCGGCCAAAAAAATAGAAGCTTCACCCATGAATGTATAAATACGATTTATACATCTTAAAAGTGAAAAAACAATCATAGTATAAGTTTTGTTATTTTTATATGTCATAAATAATTTATTTACAATTTTATAATTAATTTAATAATTAAAAATGAAAATTTATTTTCATAAATTGTTACTTCATTGTCTTATGGTTATATGACAATTTTATGGTACCTTGATTACTTTTTCAAGGTGTTACAAAACAAGTTATAGTTTTAGAGTTGTTGTTTTTGAATAAATAATGAATTTATTTAAAAATTAAATTAAAATTATTTAGAAAATTATTTTCATAAAATTGAGTTCATTTTTGAATTCAAATATTTGATATTAGTTTAGGGTGAATTTATGAGATTTTTATAAAATGTTTTGTTTTTCGGTGAATAGTGAAAATACAGTTTTGAGTTTCGGTGTGTTTAATGATATCATTAATGGTGTAATCATGATGTAATAATTATGGTATAATTTTTAATAGTATGATATGTTATGAGGTGTACCAAGTGGCCTTTAACATGGGAAAATACCATGGGCAAATACCATGGGAAAGCCCATGGTTTTGCAAATACCACCGATGAGGTGTCCCTTGAAAATTAATTAAATATTCCCTCACTTTTGCTATAAATATCAAGCCATTCTCTCATTCCTTTCATTCCAAAATCCTCTTCAACAAAGATATGATATTTTTAACTCCCAAGGAGTCCCCCAAGGTGCCCTCAATCCTCCCAAGGTCCCAACCTTTAAGATTTCAAAGTCACTCTTCAAGGTAAGGGAACCTTTCACCCTCCTCTTATGTTAGGAATTTCTTTATGTTATGCCTTCTATTTTATATCTTATTATGTTGAGGTATGTTATTATATATCCTTATTACTATCAATTTTATTTTCAAATGATTAGATACCCTCTACACTCTCATCAATTGATTTTATGAATTTTTAAGTGACGCCATTAGGCTGCCGAATTTTCGTAAAAGAAATCACACTTTCTCTTTTCTTTCCAGTTTCTTTTTCATATGGTATGTCATTAAAATATCCATACCATGAAATTTTTTATATTTTATTCTATCTATATATTTTATTATGAGTTATTTCTGAGTGGGTTACCCTTGTCCCCTCTCTTTTGAATGTAATATAAAACATGTTATGTAGCCATTATGCTGCAAAATTTTCATCTCAAAATCTCTCTTTTTCTCAAGAAATTATCTTGTTTTATTTATGTGAATACCAAAATCTATTTTCATTTCCATGGGTATTCATTGAGACATAAAATTGATCTATTTAATTCTATAATGGACATACATATAACCATCACTCCCTTTCCATGGGTTATAAATGACATAATGATCTTATTTTTAAGCACTTTTAAAACGTCATGATTTTGAAGTGAAACCCATTTATTTTACTCTATTTGGGTTATTTATGAAATGTTTGGTTATGATCTGTCTATCTCACATTAAATTAAATACATATTAAGGGTGAATCCTGATATTTCTCTAATGCATTGGGTAAAGAATTTAATATCTAGAGATGACAAGTTTCATGATACCTTAGTGAATAACCTTGGTAATTTTTATGACACCTTGGGGATGCACCTTGGTGATATGTTCATGAATGTATAAATTTAATGTTTTAGCCACATATTCAAGTTATGGTTCAAGTTATTTTCATTATGTTATTCCTATACTTCCATTAATCGTGTCTTTATGTTTTTCATCAAGTTCTTATTGATATCACAAGTAAACTAATTCCCTTGCTTTATTTACTGGGCCTTCTACTCACCCTTTCCTTTGATGTATGTCTCCAGGTTATGAGATGAAATAATTGTACATAGGAAAAACTTATAATTAATATGTAAAAGTAGATTAGAATAATGTTATAAGTTTTCATGTTTTATGTTCCTTATTTCCAAGACACTAGACTTTAAAGATCCTCTATTTGTAAAATGTAATGAAAAGTTATGTAATAAAAATGCAGGATTCCATACATATCCCTTTCTGGATAAAATTCTTTCCATACTCAACTTCATCATATATACATTTGAATCTTCACAAACCATTCATGACCCTTGGACTGAAGTGGATATCAACTTTGATTGGCCATGCTATCGATGTATAAGGGATTTAACCCACCAACTAAAGACATCTCCTCCTTGCAAGAGAGCAGCTTCTAATCCTTGATATCCATGGTAATGCTAAGGAGAAACCAAACATCTCAAAATTTCATAGGACATACCTGATATGTCTTCCCCATTCCCCATTACCATACTCAATATTTTGGGTTATGATTTATATCACCCACACTCTAATTATCCAAGTAGGCCTAGTATCCATACTATTTATACCTCATCCATATTTCCTTCCATATATCTTCCAAAAACCTTGTGAAAGAGTGGATATTATATTTTATTGGACATTCTATCAATACATATGGGATTTATCCCACCGACTAAAAGAATCTCCTCCTTGCAATAAAGGAACTCCAATCCTTGTGATCCCTAGAGACACCACGACGGAACTCAGAACCCCATAGTGTTTTAAGTCATCCCAGGACTTCCATATCCACACACCAAAGGTCCAATCTCAAAGACCCTAAATTAAATCAGACTAAAGGTCTAAGATCAAAGACTCTAAATTACAAAACACCAAAGGTTCAAGCTCAAAGACCCTAAATTAAATCATACCAAAGGTATAAGCTCAAAGACTCTAACTTAAATCACACCAAAGGTCCAAGATCAAAGAACCTAAATTACAGCATACCAAAGGTCTAAGTTCAAAGACCCTAAATTACTACACACTAAAGGTCCACGCTCAAAGACCCTAAATTACAACACCCTAAATTATAAGATCAAAGACCTTAAATTATAGCATACCAAAGGTACAAGCTCAAATAACCTAAATTAAAACACACAAAAGTTCCATGCTCAAAGACCCTAAATTATAGCACACCAAATGTTTAAGCTCAATGACCCTGAAATACAACCCAACGATGATCTAGCTTGCATGATCTCAAAACAGCAAGAGACATGATACTCTCGAAGATGAAAACCCGATAAGGGAATCCTAGAAAAAAGATTAGTATCTTATTTTTAAACATACACTCTGTAGGATCTAGTTAATATTTATCATTTATAAAATAAAAAAAAGCACAAAGTTTTTTAGGTCAGAAAATTATAAGAAGGTGACCTAAGAAAAAGCCAAATCCATGCCCACTAAGTCTTTCTCCATAAGAAATTAGGAAAAAGTTAGGGTAAAAAAACAAAGAGATTCAAATATTGTGAGGCCCACCATATTTCCTTAGAAAAAATCAAGCAATGATCTCTAAGTACCTTGAATTAGGTATAAGATAGAGCATTCAAGAAAGATTCCATGTCTAAATTGTCCTTGTAAATCAGATGATCTCTAGACTACTGGAGTAGGTTCATCAATGAAGAATTTCATGTCAGTGTACATTCATGAAAATTTATCAAAAATAAACCTATTTGAATTCAATTACTCAAATCTAGACTATCAGATCTATTTAGTATTACACGCAAAGGATGGGTACATGGATGATATGATCGACAACTCCACCGAAACATGGATCTTTACTCAGGATTTCATCACAAAATTGTGATATTTACCTCTAATACGTATGATATAGATCTATGTAAGGAAATTAATTATAAATTTCTATATATATGAACGTATTTCTCCTATTCATGAGTTTTATATGCATAATGGTATATTTTAGAACTATGTGCGGCTTGATTCCCATCTTCATGGGATACATAGTGACATCCAAGTATCTTACTTCGGATCCATCCACATGTTCCTTTCCACCCAATCCCTGTTTCATTTTAGAATGAATATATATTCTAATTTTAGGGTATCCATTCCCCACGTCAAATTTATTACCTATATTGGATTCAGCAGTTGTGGCCAGATGTACCATCTTCATAACACTTGAGAGTTCTTAAGACATACTCAGGAAAAATCATCTTAGGAAGTTTAGTATCATGGATTGTTAGATATTAATATATGTAGAAAATTTATCTATGTTTACCTTAGAATAAAATTATTCTCATTCCTATGAATCTCATTCTGGGGGGGGGGATTTTTTTAGCACCAATATTTTTTCATTTTTTACTTTGCCGTTGTAGACCCGAGGGATGTTAAGACCATGTAAAACATTGATATAATTTGAATGAAAGAACTTGGGAATGTAATTAATCGAAGTATTGGATTTTATTTAAGAAAATAAATTTTGGACCCTTAATTATAATAAGAATTTTATTCTTATTTGATAGAGGTTTATTTCCCTTAGTAAAAAAATATGGCCAGTATAAGCCAGCTAGGACAATTCAACCCCAGGACCATGTGGGACAAGATGTCAACCATGCCTAGTGGTAGTCATCCAGGGCTAGCTAGTATACCACTGGGATCATAACTTCCATAAGACATGGGTAGTCCCATGTATAGGTCATGAGATGCACAAGCCCACAAGAACGCATAGCCTGAGATAGAGACTCAGTGGGCTGAGGCCCGTGGGATAGAAGAGATGCATATGGTACGAGTGCCGACCCCATTTCTAGATTGAAGTAGCAGAAGCCCGAGAATGAATTAGATACCAGAGGGGAGTAAAAATAATAATTCTATGTGGGATGGAATTTTTATATGGAAATAAAATATGGACCTTCTGATCATGCCTCCCAATGATCTGTGTCGTCCGATCGTGCCCTCCACTGATCTTTTCCATCCGTTCCAATCTCACGAATCATAAGATCAAGATAAATTTGATCTAGAGTGGAAAATTTTGAAATCAAAAAGTTCTGAATGCTGCAAGACCACCATATTCAACCTATCTCTCATCCGTTTCCCTCCTTTGATGCTGGGTTGACATGGAAAAACTACCAATCAGCATAACCACAATCTTTAGTCCCTCGCCGATAGCCGCACAAATCCGAGACAAAAAAATGTAAGCCATCGTGAGATCCAAACTAAAGATGCTATTAGCCTTCCACAAGATCCCCCAACATCAATCGAAATTGTCACATGATCATACTTTGATCATGTGACCAAACTGAAGACAAGCACCAAGGAACTTCATGAGAAGTTCAGCGACTGCAAACCCCTTCTGCCTTCAACTTATTTTCATCTTAATTAATTAATATTTATTTAGATCATGCTAATTCATTGAAGGGGATTGAGGAAATCACATTATCATACTTTTATCGTGTGATCGAAGTAAATATGAGGCTTCACAAGTAGTTTTACAACTATAAACGCATCCACCTTCGAGTGATTTTTCATCCGATTTAAATCAATTTTTTTCTAATCATGCGACGTCACGAATGAAGATTAAACAATGTCCTCCAACACCTCGTTGGTGCACAAAAAATTCATCCCATTCAAAGGGGAAGTAAACTAATCCTCCCACTACCTATATAAACCCCTCTCCCTTCACAAAAAAACACATGCTAAGGGGAAAGAAGAGAGCTCTGGAAAGGAAGCAAAGTGGAGGAGCAAAGTAGGCTGGACACTACCTTCAGAGATATTCTCTAGGTAATTAGGGGGGACTAATCATGATAATCCATCATGAGTATGTAACTATAAAAGTTTCAATGCATTATCATCTGAAGATCACATGATTGAATGAAAAAATAACACCATGTGTGGTCTCTATAAAATGAAGCCTTCGCTCGGCAAATAACCCCTTACACCTGTTTACAAAATCCCATACAAGATCTTCCTAGGATCACATGATCATATAAGGATAGTTCCCCATGTGATGCGATAAATCATACCCTTCCCTTGGATATGTGGGACATCCATAATGATGCCCGCAAACATGAATCGATGGATGAGCTAACAGTGGAGTCACAAACTATCACCCTCACAGTGCTCTTTCACTCAAAAATGCAGTATAGAATCTGTAAGGGTGCAGTAGAGGTTTTTGGCACTAAAAATCACACAAAAATAGAGAAAATGGAAGAACACACAAAATTTTCTTGGTTTGGTAGGTTTTCCTACATCCACGGGAGAAATAGGGCCAATCTTTATTCTTTCTGGATCACATCCTTTAGAGGATCAAAACACACCCATTACACACAATGGTATTTGATCCCATTTTAAAGAGGAAATAAAACCAAAAATGTCAAGGGTTGGTTTGGGTAGCTCATCTACCCATGAAGTTTCTCTTGCCACCGAATTCTATCAAATGTGTCAGCTACCCACCAAAGGAGAAACACACCAGTTGTTTCCGACTTCATAGACTTCCTCCACTAAAAGTCACCCTTGATTGGGAGTGGCCCCCAAAAATCTCCCCCTCACAACCAATTTGAGGTAGAAACCAAACCTTTAGTCTCTTCATAGGCGTTAAAAACTTCATTAGCAAACCAAACACACTTCTTCACACCAGATGATGTGGCACATCCACCATCTTTAATCAATATCAGGCTGATTGTGCTCCCCATCAAATGATACAAACCTTGGGACTCCTTCTTAGTAAGCATCGCCACATACCCACGCGAGACTTACAATACTCAACCAGCTATGGAAATCTTGAACCCATTCACATTGATACTATTTAATGATAAAAAGTTCTGTCTCTTCTTCAAAAAGAATTTCACATCATCCAGTTTTCATACTAGTCCATCAGGTTTCTTCAATTTCACCATCCCGACTCCTCGAACATTGTATGTTGACCTATCACCAAGTCTCACAGAATAGAACACCTACTAAAAAGTATGAAATGATCCTTTCTTCATACATATGTGTTCTGATATTCCCAAATCTAAAACCCATTCGTATTCCTTAGGATTTTGAGCCCACTCGTTATTCCTTTTTAGAAAATTACATTCCCTCTTCATGTGCCCATATCTTTTACAGTAATGACATTGCACTTCTCCCCATTCAACTCTCTCATCTGAGTGAAATATTCCCATTGTCACGTATACTTCATCATCTGACGATAATAATATGATTTTCACATCCTTCTCTTCAACTTTCTATTTCCCAATAACATACCATTTGAGCTCTCCACAATAACTTTATTAATGACCCTTTTTCACGCACTAGAAACATGTGATTTCACTAGGATCACATCCCCTTGATTTTGGACTCTATTATTTACCTACTGACTTTCAATATTGGCTCCTTTAACATTTATCATATTGCATCACCATGATTTGATCTCTGAAATGCATCGCAGGTCTTTGAACTGCCTTCAAATCTTGAAGTGATGCCATTACCTCATCAAGCTTCAATGTTTCCTTCCCCATGAGCAATGCAGTCACAAGTCCATCAAATGTTCTTGGTAGAGATGATAAAAGAAAAAATTCTTTATCTTCCTCTCCAACCTTCACACTGATCCCCAAAAATTGTGTTAGAGTTTTATTGAATTCGTTGGTGTGGTCCAACAAATTAATTTCCTCATCCACGTGAAACTGGTAAAATTTCTTTTACAGGAATAATTTTTCAATGAGATATTTCTTCATATATCACTTATCCAACTTCTTCCAGATCTCCTTCGGTGAGGTCTCATCCAACACTAAGTATTTTAAGTCATTTTTCATACATAGTCGAATTGTGATGATGAACCACATCTTGAGATCTTCCCAATCATCATCACCGGTTGTCTTGATCTTTTATCTGATCAACGATCTGATAATGCCCTACTACACAAGAATATATTTCACTGTTCTTTACCATAATCCAAAATTGTTCTGACCATCGAACTTCTCAATCTCAAATTTTGGTAGTGATCTACCACCAGTCATCGTCGTTATCGCAAAACGCGATCACTGTCGTTGATGATTCACCCCTTTGAAACCACCTAAAGGAGTGAAAATTTTGAAAATATAACAATAAAGATGCTTTCGGAATGATCTAAATAGTGGGAAACGACTCATGGATCATCGAAATCAGAGTCTGATTGGTTGAGATATCGCCAAACCAAATTCAACGGTCTAGATCACCTGCTGACATGGTGATGACGTGGCATGCCAAAGAAGCTTCCAGAATCTTGTAGGAATTTTTTTCGGTGGAGTGAACAGTACCAGATTCTCCAGTATGGGTTTATGATCACATGCAGTTTGACCGAAACTTTGATAGGCTCTATAGGACTTGTTTCAATGCCGCTTGCGCCGTTGGAATCGTCTTATCATACTATTCACAGATCTGGACTCAGAGAAATTTTATGATCACTTTCATGTTTCTAGTCACTGGAAAACCTCTCCTTGCCTCTCCGTTTTGAACTCCATCACTCCGTCTCCTACTGATACCACTTGTAAGGGTGCAAAAAAGTTTTTTGGCACGTCAAATCACACAAAAATGGAGAAAATGGAAGAACACAAAAAATTTACATGGTTCGGTAGGTTTGCCTACATCCATAGAAGAAATGGGGCCAATATTTATTCTCTCTCGATCACAACCATTAGAGTATCACAAGACACCCATTACACACAATGGGATTTGATTCCATTTTAAAGAGAAAATAAAACCAACAATGTCAAGGGTTGGTTTGGGTAGCTCATCTACCCATGACGTTTCTCTTGCCACCAGCTACTGTCAAATGCATTAGCTGCCCACCAAAGGAGAAACACACAATTTTTTTCCGACATCAGAGACTACCTACACTACAAAGACTCCCCTAATTGGCTGTGGATCCCACAAAATCAAGGACTTTCACCCTTCATTAGTCATGAAACCTCCTTCATCATGCATCATGAATCTTCATCGATGAATGCAACGACATAAGTGGGAAACCCCCGAAAAAAGGAATATAACCCATAACCAAGCCTAATAGAGATCTTACAGATAGCTTGAGTGCATGAATTAGGTAGTGTCATTATAAAGACACCAGTTGACCTAAAGACCCATTCATGAGACTTACCATAGCATGATCCATTCTCACAGACCCAAAATCATGTGTGGTGTCTCCCTAGAGGGATTGATGGATGTGCGGGCCTCACATGATGTCATGAAGTCACCAACCATCATGCAGGTTAGCCAACGGGTAAACCCTTGTCCGTATACACCAGGTAAACCCACCCATGCTTAGATCATCATTGGAAAGCATCTTTGCACATCCACATACTCCTTCATGAGTTCCTTTTGAGTTAATGCGAATCACATGAATATAGGATCATCATGCGAGTACCCTCTTGGAAAGAATATGATCCTATGGACATGACCTCCCTTTCCCATGCAATCCCTATGGTGTACATATTCAACATATACACTCAGGAATATATTTTTCCCATTAAAAATAAGTAATGATCTCCTTTGGATATGTACTGGTGACACTTAAACAAGATTAAGATCTTAAACACATCTACAAGACCCCGCCATGTGAGTGGTTTAAAGACATGCGATCGTGAGACCCTTCGATGGTCTTCTGATGTCCTTGGGAGACATTGGAAAAGTCTCTTTGATCATGTGATAGGTATTATACATGTCATATTGATCTCATTGTAACCCATTAACATGTCTCCATTATCATGCAATGACCCAAGGATAATCCAATTTGATCAGACAACAACCTATTGACATGTTTGTGATGTCACATGATGAGAATAGGAAAAGTCACTTCGATCATGCGAAGTGTCTTGAATTTTTTATCTTGGTCAAGTGAAGGTATCCTAGAAAATTTATTTAGGTCATTCTAAGATGAATTTGGAATTTCAGAATGATCAGGCAATTGTACATAGACATGTCTGCATTGGCATGCGAAAGACCATATACAAGCCATGTAGATTATAGAGAAACACATAATCATGTTTTCTTCGATCATGTGTAAGACCCTAGACATGCCCACTTTGTTTAGGTGAAGGAATCTAAGAAAATTCACTTGATCATGTGCAAGACCCCAGACATGTCTGCTGTGATCAGGTGAAGGAATCCGAGACAAGTCACTTTATCATGCGTAAGACCTCGAACAAGTCCGCTTTGATAAGGAAAAGTCTTATGAGTCAAGCTAGTTGATCACACGTGAAAACCCAGACATGTATTATCTAGTTATGTATAGAATATTAGACATGTCTACTTCTCCCATGTTCCGACATCCAAGGAATGTTAATTGTTTAGGCAGGCACCCTTGGATGTGTCTCCCATGTCCGATTGGTGCCCCAACATATCTTGCAGACAATCAATACATATGCAGCAAACAATCAAGACATGTTAGGAGGATCTACTTGGACATGTCAACCCCATCAGGAAGTTACCATTGGACGTGTCTTCCATATCAAGCTGAAACCCCAACATATCATGCAGACGATAAATTCATATCCAACAGATATCCAAGACAAGTTAGGAAAATCCCTTATGACATGCTCACTTTGTCTGAAAGGTCTATTTCGACTCATGCCATATGGATCCTAGATAGGAACCCTCAGATGCATACCCATTTTACTAGGGAAGTCTTCATGATGAGCTAGGGTTACACACTGATGTGACCTTACCAATATCATGTTCTCGAACATACCATCATTATCACCACCACCTCTCTTTGATCTGTCAGAAGATAAATAATGAGTATATCAATGTACAACCCCAGAGTCTAAGCCCCAAACAAAGTATACCAATTGGGAAACCCTAGAGTGTTATCCCCAACTAGCAACATGACATGAGTATTTCAATGGAAAGTTTTAGTGCATAAGCCCTAGTTACAGGTAGCCTCAATGCGTAAGACCCAACCACAAGCAGCCTCAGTGCGTAAGCCCCAAAATCGACATCATATAACATGTCCCCAATCAATAGGGAATCGATCTTGGTATAATCCCCTATAATCCCAAAAATCCCAGGGATGTCCATAATATATTCGAGCTTGATCATCCACTTTAACCCATCAATGGGTTAAGGTATAATAGAACTATAAGAACTATGATTCTTTCCATAACCAGGATATGTTGGATGCCTTTCTAAGGCCCAAGCTCTAATAGGCATCCAATTCTGTGTAAGTCCTTTCTTGTCCCTAGAATTCCTAACTTATGGGATTAAATCCTCCCATATTTCTTCCATTCTTCCTCATCCATTAGAAGATGAGAATAGGGCTCATACAAGAGCATCATCTTAAGTATAATCCTCGATCATGCCCTCAAGTACCTAAAACCCATCAAAGCGTTTGGGATGAACTGAACTACGAATAATCTGATTCCCTCCATATTTAGGATATGTAGGATTCCTTCCTAAGTCCCGATATCTATATAATATCCTCCATGTGATGGCTGATTATTCCTCTCAAAGGGAAACTTTAATGTGTAAGCCCTAAACATATATACTCTCCTGTAGTGTGTCCAATATACAACTATATATTTTTTCTCACACTGAGAATGCCTCACATAGGTTTAGAGACTAGCAATGATTGTACTAAAATCATGTTGAGAATTCCCATATAATGGACCCACCATGGGGATGTAAGTCTGGTTACATCCCATCTCTACTCAAAGGGATACATTTTGGAAGAAAAAATCCAGAGAAATCTCATATGTATAAGTCATGCCTTGGGCCTTTATTGTTGTATTCCTCAAGACATATATTCCCATCATAAGAACTATGTGGACTATGATTTCTATGTTAAACAAGATGCGTATGATTCCTCATTGAGGTCCGAGCCCGATATTCACGTCCTTATCGTATGACGTTAAAATTGCAGGATGGGTCTAGTCATACGACCTTAAACTATGTCAAACGAACTATGTGGTTTTTGATTCCTATTTTCACAAGATACATAGGACACCTCTTAGAGGTTCAATCCCATCTACAAGACACCATAAATCTCCATAGATAGAAATAAACTCCAGAGTGCTCGAACATGGCCACGTCCTAAAGCATCATAATTAAACAAGAGAGTGATAGAGAACTCGTGATATACACATGATTGTACCTATCAATACATGTTCATAATAAAGTCACTGAAACAGTGGTAATAAGTCCCATATCAGGGTCTGAGAAGTATTTAATGAACATATATTAAATCTATAAAAGAGTCCCATAGTAGGAAACAATTCCCCCAAAAAGGGTGCGATAAACCCGACCTCCCATCCTGTCGACCAATATGAGTCCCCAAGAGTCATTGGGCCTAAAAACCCAGGCGGCCATTAGACTTTGGAAAGAAGTTCTATACCCAGCTACAAATGAGGGAATTATTGAGAGTTTCTAGGAAAGGCGGAAAAAATTGTTAAAACTATTTTAATAAATTTAGTGAGTCCTTGAGACCCCCCCTCAACCGAACCATCGAGTGAAACCCATTTATCCCCATGAATCTCGATGAAACAACATCACAACATGTTTCATTTTACTTAAACTCATTACAAGGATGAACTAAATAGGTAATTTAATATATAATTATTTTATTTATGAAATATTTAATATTTTTAAATGATAAACTATACTACTCCTTTTCACCATTATATAGAAAACGAAATCATCATCCATGAGTACATGTGGATTGAGGCCTCCATGGAACGATCAATTTCCAATTTTATTTTCATCACCACCTTAAATTGACGTTTATTATAATAATTTTAATGTATAAATATTTTTTATGAAATTATTAATGTTATTTAAGTAAAAATCAGATAAACTATTAACTATATGAGAAATAATTAACTGTGGTAATTTCAACCATCGAAAAGAGAATTATAAGAGAAAAAATGATTTCTTAGTACTATGAAATAACCTCATATTGGTTACCTTATTATTATAAATATTTATTATTATAATATAAAACACTAATAGACACTAAATATGATCATTATCCTTATAGTATAATGATATTTTAACTAAACCACCAAATAATCATCCATTAATCATGACATGTTGTAAGGACCCGACCCTAGTTGCCCGAAGTCGGTGACTTATTTGATTATGTTGGAATACATACAAGGAATACGAATCCCAAAGGACTGAGTAGTTTGGGATTATTGGAAAAAAGATACGTACATAAGTTCAACATTACATATCGAAAGGAAAAACACCACTAATTTATTCCACTAGAGTCATCACATCTCCTAGATTATGCTTGCAAGTCATTCATAAATTACTTCTTCATGTCCTGAGAAAACAAAACATAAGAAAGGGGTGAGATCAAACACTCATTAAGAGTAAGAAATATATTGGAAGATAAAATAAACATTATACATGGTTAATAATTGGAAACACATGCCTTTAATAATAAACTTGAAACACATTATGGCAGGAAAATGAGATGAGTAAATAATTCCATAATAAAACATAATCATGGGTATTATATTAGTCGAATAACCACATGAACTATCAATTACTAGCTTCATAATAATGGAAGTTCATATGCCGGACATTCTGATACATTTTTTCATGGCCTCGGCCAAGACGTCTAGTGATTAAGGCTTCGGCCAAAATCCATATCACATTGAGAAAGGCCTCAGCCAATTCCACTTCTAGTTGTCTCATGAGACCTACCGATGCATCGAGGGGCTATAGCGGGCCCCAACCATCACATAATAAGTCCAATTCATTCCTCATATGAGCAGGTATCAACATAAACAATATATACATTCATATTGAATCTATCATATGAAATGTAACTAACTTTCCCCAATCATTAAATATAAAATACAAACCATTCGGAATAATATGGTGAATGGTTTTAGGATAGATCATCCACAATAGAGTTATTCATAAACCATTAAATAAAATATGGTAGATGAATTCATAAATTATTAAACCCAATAATACCATGGAATCAACAAGAGTGTTGAATTAGACGTAAACACCCTTATAAAATCATTAAGCAATTCTAGAGATGAATACTATTTTTTTTAAAACAAGAGTTCTTTTGGAAAAATATTTGTATAAAATCAGAAGTGAAGTAAGATAGTATTTTCATAATAAAACTAGTGTTTTTAGAAGAATAATGGTATCTAAAAACAGATTATAGATTTCCCTTGAAAATAGATATGAATTTGAGAAATTCCCTTGTATCGAGCTCGTATTTTTGGAAACAATTATGAGAGCTTCTTTTAAAACATGTAACTATACAAAAAATAAGGAAGGATTATGGTTTTTAAACATATATATGATACTCATACAGAACATATGATGAGTACATAGCAATAAATAATAATTACATTGAGGTAATTAGACAATGAAATTATCCCGAATGAAAATGGAAGTTCGGGTGGAAAAAAACTCACATTAACTCCAAATGCGTTCCTATCTTGTAATTAAGCTCATGTAATATGAAATTATACTTTTTAATAACTTATTTCAGAACCTATTAGAAATTTATTTAGTTTACCATAATTCTAGTTAGTTAATTTATGTCTTTATTGATAAGTTATTGTATTGAATTTCGTCGTTCTGGAGTGTTCGTTTCCTTTATTTTCATATTTGGTTCACTTTTTTTTAAGTAATGAAGTTCATGTGGATTGGTTATAAATATCTAGTAATAGAATTATATATTATTAATGAACATAAATAATTGATAATGGTATTCTATATCATTTTGTTACATGGTATGAGGATGAATCATTAGATGAAAACCACTTCAATTATTCGGCGGTATTTGGAATATTATGAACTAGTTTGGTCATATAACATAATTATATGTACATATTCTGGTTACTGAATATTAACTAGCTTATATAAAATATATTATAGTCTGATTCATCCATGAATATGGTTTCATGACCAGTAATGAAGAAGATATTGAAGAACGACACTTTTGTCATCCACGAAGGTTATAAAACAGAACCTTATGGACGTCGATTTCGTTTATAAAAATAAAAGGGAGGAAATAAGAATATTTACGATGGTTATTACATTCACATGATATAAATCCAGTATATATATGTTACTTGAGTTTTCATGATCATTTGGTCAGAGGAGGTGAGGAGAGAAAAATAAAAGAGATGAACTTGAAAATAAAGAAAAGTTAAGAGATCCCTTATGAAAATTCGGCAGCCTAATGGCGTCACTTAAAATTTCATAAAATCAAATGATGAGAAAAAAAGGGTTTCACATAATATTGAAATCAAAAGAAAAATAAGAAGAATAAATAAAATCAAAACCCAACATAAGAGAAAGGAATTTTAAATAGCTAACATAAAAGAAGTGTGGACTTAAAGAAGAGAATGAAGGATTCCCTTACCTTGTAGAATAACTCCTAGATATTGAAGGATGGGACCTTGGGGGCATAGGGACACCTTTGGAGGACTACTAGAGAGGTAAAAACACTAGATATTTTAGAATGAGGGATTTGGAATGAATGAAAACGAATGGATGAGTGGGTATTTATAGAAAAAGAGAGGTAATTTTTTAATAATTTCAAAGGGACACCTCATTAGTGGTTTTTGCCAAACCATGGGCTTGCCCATGGTATTTGCCCATGTTTTAATCCATTTGGGACACCTCATGTAATAAGTTACTATAAAAAAGTCGACCATACTTTTATATTTAATTATTACATCATTATGATGTCATTAATCTACCGAAAACTCAAAACTGTATTTTTACTATTCACAAAAATTCATGTATTTTAGAAAAATCCCAAAAATTCACCCCTAATATTTTTCAACATGTAGAATTAAAAAATGAAATCCATTTTTCAAAAATAAGTTTCTAAATATTATTAATTTAATTTTTAAATAAGGTCATAGTTAATTCGAAAAATAACAATCTTGAAGTGCAATTACTTTTATGTGACATTGAAAAATTAATTAAGATCCCATTATCATATTGCCTTAAAAAAAATAAAATAATAATAATATTTACTATTCAAGGGTCATATTAATATTCATATTACTATTCATAAGGGTATGTTACTTTTCACCAAAAGTCAGGTTTGTTCTATCAGACTCCAAATGACTTACCGAACACAACTCTAGATGACCATTTTCCAAAATTCAAAGCATAGAAGAGCCAAAGTTGTGTTTATAAAATTGCATTCTATATTAATTTTCAAAACCTTGGGGTGTTACATTCTCCCCTCCTTACAAAACTTTCATCCTCGAAATTCACAGAATATTACCTAAAAAGATTCAGGTATGTCTTTAAAATAAGCTCCTCAGGCTCCCATGTTGCTTCCTCCATCTTATGGTTCCTTCATAAAACCTTCACCAGACGAGTCGTCTGATTCCTCAATACTTGTTCTCTAGTATCAAGAATCTTGATAGGCTCTTCCCAGTAAGATAGATTGGGCTCAAGGTCCATTTCTTCATAAGTGAGTACATGTGTTGGGTCTGGCATGTACTTTCTTAACATTGACACATGGAACACGTTGTGAACCTTGGAGAGACTTGGCGGCATTTCCAAACAGTAAGCTATGGATCCAATTCGGTCCAGAATTTCAAAAGGTCCGATGTACCCGGGACTTAACTTTCCCTTCTTACTGAATCGTATAATACCCTTCCATGGTGATACCATTAAGAAAACGTGATCACCTTCTTGAAACTCCATATCCTTCCTTCGGTTATCTGCATAGATCTTTTGCCTACTTTGAGCTATTTTGATATTGTTTTGGATAATCTTCACCTTTTACATTGTTTCTTCAACAAGTTCTAGGCCCACGAGCTTTCTTTCACCAACATCACCCCAACAAGTTAGTGTACGACAACGCCTCACATATAATGCTTCATAGGGTGCCATCTGTATACTTGAATGGAATTTATTGTTGTAGGAAAAGTCTATGAGAGGTAAATAATGATCCCATATGCCTTGAAAATCAAGTGAACAAGACCTCAGCATGGCTTCCAATGTTTGAATCGTCCATTCTGATTGTCTATCAGTTTGTGGGTGGTTGGCAGTGTTCAAACAAAGATCAGTATCTAGGGCCTTCTGAAGACTTTTCCAGAATCTTGATGTAAAACATGAATCATGATCAGAAACAATTGATAGGGGTACTCCATGAAGTCTCACAACTTCATTAACATATAGTATTGCTAGATGTTGAAGTGGTAGATCTTCTCTTATAACAAAAAAATGTGCCGACTTGGTAAGACGATCAACAATGACCCATATTGCATCGTTCCTTCTAAGAGTCTTTGGTAGTCCCATGACAAAGTCCATCATGATATTATCCCATTTCCACTCAGGTATGGGAAAAGGTTGCAATACTCCTACAGGCTGTTGCCTTCTAGCTTTCACTTGTTTACAAACCATACATCTTGACACAAAATCCACAATCTCTCTCTTCATGTTGTCCCGCCAAAAATGTTCCTTCAAATATCTATACATCATAGTGCTACCCGGGTGTATAGATTAATTAGAACTATGAGCATCATCCAACAATTCCCTTTTTAGATCAGGTATATTGGGAACACAAAGTATTTTACCAAATTTCAAGATTCCATCTTCATATACGAAGTCACACGATCTCCCATCATTCACAGAATTAATCTTCTTTTGAAACTCCTCATCATCATCCTGATAATTTTTTATCCTTTCTATTAAAGATGGTTTGGCAACCATTTGAAAAAGAATTGATGTTTCACCTTCCATGGTTATTCCCATATCCATCTTTACTAGATCCATGAAAATAGGATCCCTTTCAACTCTTATCTTGCTCAAAAATCCATGATCCTTTCTGCTCAAGGCATCTGCCACCTTATTTTCCTTCCCCGGGTGGTATTGTATTGTGAAATCATAATACTTGAGTAGTTCAAGCCATCTCCTTTGCCTCATGTTGAGTTCTTTCTATGAGAAAATGTACTTCAAACTCTTGTGATTAGTATAAATCTCACATTTTCACCATAGAGATAATATCTCCATATCTTCAAGGCAAAGATTATAGTAGCTAAATCAAGATCATGAGTAGGATAGTTTTTCTCATGAATTTTTAGCTGTCGTGATGCATAAGCAATAACCCTATCATTTTACATAAGGACACAACCAAGTCCTTTCTTTGAAGCATCACTATAAATAAAAAACCCTTCATTCCCCGATGGTATAGTCAATATAAGAGCATTGACTAATATTCTATTCAGTTATTCGAAACATTCTTCACAATATTTTGTCCAAACAAATTTAACCCCTTTACGTGTGAGATTTGTTAGCGGGTTAGCCAGTCAGGAAAAATTCTGTACGAAACACCGATAATAACCTGCTATGCCAATAAAATTGCATACCTCAGTTATGTTTGTTGGAATGGGCCAATCTTGGATTGACTTTGTTTTTGCAGGATCAACTAGGATTCCATCCATAGAAACAATGTAGCCAAGAAAAGAAATCCCCTGAAGCTAGAATTCACACTTTCTAAACTTCCTATATAATTCATGTCTTCTAAGAGTCTTCAGGATAATGAGCAAGTGATTTTCATGATCTTCGTAGCTTTTTGAGTATACCAAGATATCATAAATAAATACTACTACAAAATCATCGAGATATTCCTTGAAAACTCTGTTCATTAGATCCATGAAGATAGAGGGTGAATCAGTCAATCCAAAAGGAATCACTATAAACTCGTAATTCCCGTACCTGGTTCGAAATGATGTTTTTGGAATATCTTCCTTCCTCACAAGCAACTAATGATATCCAGATCGAAGATCAATCTTCAAAAAGTATTGAGATCCATGCAGTTGGTCAAATAAATCGTCAATGCGGGATAGGGGATACTTTTTATTTATTGTTATAACATTGATATCCCTATAGTCGATACATAACCTCATAGATCCATCTTTCTTCTTAACAAAAAGGACAGGGGCTCTCCATGGAGAAACACTAGGGAGAATAAATCCCTTATTACTCAATTCCTCTAGTTGTTTCTTTAGTTCCACTAATTCCACAGTGAAAATTCTATAAGGGGTCTTCGATATGGGCCTTTAACCCGGAATTAAATCAATGGAAAACTCAATTTCTCATTATGGAGGATGTCCAGGTAAATCTTCTCGAAACACATCAACATATTCTCTAAAAATAGGTACATCCTATATTTGAACATTCATTTCCTCACCCATAATTATTTCATTCTCTTCCTCCCCAATAATTGAATTTAGTTTAGCTACTGGGGGTGGATCTAGATAAGAATCAGGTGGTGACAATTCTGCTCTAAAGATAAGGTGTTCTTTATCATCGTCATAAAAAATCGTAACCTCCTTCTTCTTATAATAAATTTTTGCATCATGGTCTGAAAGACAATCCATACTGAGGATTATATCAAATTCAATCATGGGTATGATGATGAGATCAGTGGATAAAGAACATTTATATTCCCTAATGGGAACTAATTCATAGAAGTTTGTAGCAATGATACTTCCCTTTGGAGTTCTGACTGAAAACTCCCTTGTTAAATCAAATTGAAAATATCTAATTTTCTTAGCAAACTAGGAAGATATGAAACAATGCGATGATCCTGAATCAAATAAATCATTGTCTAAGCTTGAGGAAACAATTAAAGTACCTGCCACCACGTCATTCGGAACTTCAACCTCTGTAGTTGGGATTGCATAAGCATGTCCCTGATCCCTTGGCCTTTTCTATTGCATATTTCCTTGATGTTTTGGAAAATCATTAGCGTAGTGTCCCACATCCTGACAACTATAGCATTGAACATCATTGACTTCCTTCTTCCCTTTGGCAATCACTAGAAAGATGGCCTTTCTGGCCACATTTTTAGCATACTCCTTTTCCTTTTAAGCATGCACTAGGGTGTTTCTTTCCACAATTGTCACATGGTGGAAATTCAACTCTTCCCTTCTTCCCTGTTTCCTTATTTCCATTCCCAGGGTTTTCAACAGCCCTCTTCTTGTCTTGATTTCCCTTAAAGTCACAAGACTTAGAGAATTATTCTTCGGTCTTGATAGCACATGAAACTATGTCTTCATATGATGAAAAATTTTGGGAGACCAGTGACCACCAAAGGAATGGATTTAGGCCATCAAAGAATCGATCTATTTTTCTCCTTGGATTTTGTATGTTGTCCATAACATGTCTTTCCAGACTTGTAAAGTTGGCTTCATACTTGGCAACATTTTCATCCTCCTTCTGCCTCAGATTCAAGAATATTCTCTCCATATCTTCTCACTGATCATGAGGGAAATATTTTTCTAAGAAGATTTCATTAAAATCCCACTATTAGAAATCAGGCTTTTCCCAACACTTATATACCAACGGTTCTTTTGAACTGTTGGTATAGGTTATATTTACCAACATTTTATGAAAACAATTGGCAAAGATCTATAAAAATTGAGTTTCCCCAACGGTTTGATGAAACTGTTGGGAAAGATGGGTAAAAAATGAGTTTTCCCAACGGTTTGATGAAACCGTTGGGAAGATGGGAAAAAAATGACTTTTCCCAATAGTTTCATCAAACTATTGGGAAAGATATATTTTTCCCAATAGTTTTTAAAAAAAGTTGGGAAAAAGATTCCCTAAATTCACCTTAAGCCAGGAAGCCCCCTCCCCACGATTCCAGATGCATTGCACGACTCTCCCAGAAGTGATTCCAACTCGCAGAAGCCCTTGAGAAGCCCTAGCACAGGTGCACCTCTTCCATTAGATCAACTACCAGTTTAGACTCCTTCCACCTTTTCTCAAGGATATCCTTCCACCTCTTCTCAAGGATATCCTTCTATTCTCAAGGATATTGTTATTCCCAATTTCTAGGGTTTTTATAAAATTTTATGATTCACTACTCCACGAATTGTGTACTCAAATCACTACATCGATGTGCACATTTTCCAATTAATGTTTTCATTAAACATATACATTTATAAGGGAATGGTTTCTCTTTTTTGTGTTCTAATTTTTAAGATTCATAGTTTTTTTAATCTCAATGCTTCAAATATTACAGATTCATGTATATGAACTCATTAGAAATTGTTTGTAATATTTATTCATAGTTTTTCATGAAAATCACTCCTTTCATTAAGATCATGTCAAACATGAAGATCTTGTTCATCTTAATTTTTGTACACTATATGTATTACATAACAAGAATGTATCATGTTTCTATCAAAATATATATATATATATATATATATATATATATAAAATGACACACTGTTCACTTATACTTTGCACAATAGAACATATGGAGTATCTTCTTGAACTTTGAAAAATAGTATGTGGTCCCTAATTATTCTTCATAGAAGAAATAAGAAATACTTAACCGTACAATCTAATGTTATTTATAAATAAAATATCTACAAAGGGAACTCTCAGTGGTACCTCTCCTTTTACCATGTAGTACTTCTTCCTTCTTCATGAAACTAATTTACAGAATGTCAAATTTGAAATATTAGTGAATATTAGTTTTCCTAATATAACCATTAATCATTCTGCCTTCAACATCATACATGAGTTATTCAATCACCTTTTTAAAACACAATGACCATTTTCACTGATTTGGGGTTCCTCAAAATGCTTGGGAAAATCAGAAAAACACATGTATTGAATCGTGTTTCTCATATGGTTTCATGGATACAAGTTCATCTCGAAAATCATGACTGTGTGGTTCAAATATCATGAGGACCATGGGATTATTATTCTTCACACAAATGAAGTTGTTTTCTGCAACTATGTGTTTTTGTTTTCACTTTTGATTTGGCCGAAAGGGGAGATTTGTGGTCATTAATCATGGTTATGGGTGGTCATTTAGGATGTAAGACAGTATGACTTCATTTTACTTGATATATCCAATATTATTATTGATTTATGTTCAATTTGATTATCTTTAATAAGTGATGTTGTTTAATAAGTTGTTATTAATGGTTTTAATAATTATGATATGGTATAAGGGTTCACATGGTGTGTATAAGGGTTCACATGGTGTGTATAACGGTTGACATGGTGTCTAAGTGGGGTGACAGTAGGGTTGTCCAGGTGGGGTGGGGGGGGGGGGTGTGTTTTCCAAATGGGGGGGGGGGGCTAGGTTTTCCAAGTGGGGTGGGGGGGGGGGTAGGGGTGTCCAGGTGGGGGGGGGGGGTTTCCAAGTGGGGTGGGGTTAGGGCTGTCCAAATGGGGTGGGGGGGGGGTGGGTTGTCCAAGTGGGGTGGGGGTATGGCTGTCCAAGTGGGGTGGGGAGGGTGTGCAGGTGGAGAAGCTCATAACTATAAACTCTCTATAAATTCTAGAAGTATGAAAATGTATAGGGACATTCGTGATCATTTTTTTGTGGGATAACATAAAAAGTGTTTGATGTTTTTAGTCCTTTTTTATTTGGAGTTTCTTTTGATGATGATGTTTCTTATTGATACCTATGATGGGAATTCATTTTAGTTTCTAAATCGGCTGAGACTCCCCCACCATGCACAGTGTATGCAACCTCTACCCTTATTTAATCATTCTTTTTACACAGCATATGCAACCTCTACCCTCATTTAATCAATGAACTCAAGTCATTAATTCAATCCTTCATTCTCACTAGCATGTAAGAAATTGAATGATGTAAACCCATTCTCACATGATTTATTACCTTAGATAGTGTCCAACATATGGAATACGAGCATTTGAATTCATCAGTTAACCAGGATTATATATTCCATTTCCCCCAAGATGATTGTACTAATATAAATTTAGGGTCAATTAAATATGGTTCTCATTGTACGTTGTATATTATGTGTCCTTCTTGGCCAATACTCACTTTTATGAGGGTGGGACTCTTTTCACTACCCATGCTGGCATGTGTAGACATCCATAAAAATGTTAGATAAGTCACAAGTTTAATACAGTAATGTTGTTATCATTGACATACTTTATTATTAATCTCAAATTTAAAAATAAATATTTTTGTCTATACTTAATGAAATTAAATCTTTTTACAAGCCATGAACAACCTATTAGTGTATAAGCCTAATATTTATTCACCCATGGGGTGTACTTGACTTGGGGAAGTAATTGGGTAATGAAAGGTATGGACATAGAGGTGCCAATAATGAGTTATTGAACATGAGTGAATGATTTGGGATGCCTATAACACATAATGGGACCTGAGGCATGTGCCTCTTATAGACCTAATGAAAATGAATATAAATAAATTTTAATTTAATTTATGAGTACTTGTTCTTTA
This sequence comes from Viscum album, assembly GCA_963277665.1. Classification (NCBI taxonomy): domain Eukaryota; kingdom Viridiplantae; phylum Streptophyta; class Magnoliopsida; order Santalales; family Viscaceae; genus Viscum; species Viscum album. Next base: position 1,333,241,610 of record OY728156.1, read on the forward strand.
CATTATTTTAATAGTTCACTACATCAACTAGAAAATTCTTCCTTTATCGTTTACATAAATGTATTTTCTATTAAAGTTCAATCCTATTGAACTGTATATGAAAAAATGACTTATATAAATTATTTTTAAATAATGGACAGAATTTGGATGTATGAAACTGATCAGATCTCAAGCTATTTTCAAAACAATTTGGAGAGATTTATAGATTTTTCATTTCACAATGCTTCAGATAGTGGTCGCATACACTACCCATGTTCCAATTGTGTTGGTAGACCTTGGTTGAGCTGTGAAGAAGTCAGCTACCACATAACCAAAAATGGTTTTCAAGCAAACTACATTGTGTGGTATCATAATGGGTAGAAAATGAAATCTCAAATTGGTGATGATCGAAATGAAAGGACTTGAATGGAGAATTTGTTAGATGATTGGTTTCTGTTTATTCTTCATCATGAAAAAGAAAGGATTTCGACTCAATAAGACTTCGATATGAGGACATCTGATGCATCTGGTGAAAATGATGATATTGATAGGGTGAAAAAATTGAATGATGCTGCAACAAATCTAGTATATCGATAATGAAATAAAATGAAAAAGTTGGAATTTTTAATCTAATTGTGTCATGGGAAAACTATGTATGGGATTTCTAATACAGCAATCAATTGCATTCTTACCCTCTTGAAGGATTTACTTCCAGATGATGCAGATATCCCCTCAAACCACTACATGGCATGGAAGTTAGTTGAGGAAATTGGATTTTCAAGAAACAAAATTCATGCTTGCCCTAAAGATTGTAGTTTATTCTGGGAGGAAACCGCTAAACTCAATGATTGTATAAAATGTGGCACATCCCACTGGAAGTCAAAATCTGATGGAACACTATCCCGTGTTCCACAGAAAGTAATGTGGCACTTTCCATTGAGCCCCAGACTCAAGAATTATTTTATGTCTGATGACATATCAATAAAAATGAGATGGCATGATACCGAGAGAAATAATACTAATGATGAGTTGGTTCATCCTGCAGATGCATTTTCATGGTAGAGATTTTATGCTCGACATCCTTATTTTGTAGCTGACGTGCGTAATGTGAGGCTGGGTCTTTCATGCGACTATTTTAATCTGTTTGGGCAGATTCTTACTTCGCACAATACTTGGATGGTTTTTATACACATTTATAATCTTCCCCCATGGTTGTGTATGAAAATACCTTTCACATTCATGAGTATACTTATATCTGGTCCTTCTGATCCTGACATTGATATTGATGTATACATTCACCATTTAATAAAAGACTTGAAACTTATTTTGGATGTGGGTGTGCGCACATACGATGCATGTTCTAAAGATATATTTCAGATGCGTGTTGCACTTATGTGGACGATCAATGATTTTCCGGCTTATGCAATGATGTTTGGATGGAGAACGAATGGAAAACTGTCATGCCCAGTTTGTATGAAGAATACACGATCTATAAGATTGAAACATCGCTGTAGTTTCAGTTTTATGGGACATCGACGATTCTTGCTAAATGATCATCCATATAGAATGAATTGTCAAATATTTCATAATACCATAGAGACCGATGATCCACCTCAGCGTATTTCTGGAACTGATGTGATTAATGAATTGAAAGATTTCATATTTTCATTCGGGAAGGGTCAAATGAAATCTGGAAAGAGAAAGAATATTTCCACTGAAACCTGTTACAATTGGAGGAAGAGGAGTATTTTTTTTATTTGCCTTATTGGTAAACCAATTTGTTACGTCATTACTTATAATTAATGCATATTGAAAATAATATATGCGAAATGTTTCTTTCGGTTCTTCTAAATGTCAAGGGGAAGACAAAAGACGATTTACGATCTCAGCATGACTTGGTGGATTGGGGCATCAAACCAGAACTGTATCCTGTGCGTATCAGTGAAAATAAATGGCAACTTCCATATGATTCTTATGTGATTACGCCTATGAAAAAAAAATTCTAGAAGTATTAGAGACTATTAGAGTTCCTGATGGCTATTCAAGCAACATATCTAAATGGGTCAACAGAAGAGAGTTGAAGCTAAAATCTTTGGAGACTCATGATTATCACATTCTACTGCATGAGTTGCTTCCAATAGAAATCCATCATCTTTTGTCCAATAATGTAAGGGTGAATGTTATTCAGTTGTGCCATTTGTTTAGAGATCTTTGTGCTAAGAATTTGTCCAAGTCTTTCTTGAAAAAAATGTAGACAAATGCCCCATTAATTTTGTGTGAGTTGGAGAAAATATTTCCTCCATCATTTTTCACATGCATGCTGCATCTGACAGTCCATATTCCCACTAAAATACTTCTCAGAGGACCTGTTTCTTTTTGTTGGATATATCCAACTGAAATAAATATGTACACATTAAAGTCTTATATCCGAAATAAGAATCATCCCGAAGGTTCTATCGTGAACGGTTACTTAGCTCAAGAATGTATGGATTTCTGCTCAATGTATTTTTCTGATCTTACTACAAGAATGAATAGACCAATGAGAAATGAAGAAGAATAGTATGATAAAATTGAACCCAGTTTTCAATCACTTCATCAAACAGGACGAATTCCTAGATCATATACATTGAAGACATTAATCCATGAAGAGCGGGAGATGGCACATCTTACAGTTTTGTTCAACTGTGATTTGTTCGATGGCTATATCAAGTAACTAAATTGAATATGTATATCTTAAATATATATCTGTTAAACCATTAATATTTTTTATCTACATGGAACATAAAACAATGATAAATAGGAAGCATCGTTCTTTATATTTGAGAAGGATAGAGACTTTGCATAGAAAATAGTTTTCTGCTTGGATAAAATTGAAGGTAAAAATATTACTGTTTAAAATAATTATATCAATATTTAATTAAGTTTAATATTCATTTATATTGCAGGTATTGAGTCTGTCTACTGACTCTATCTCTGAGGAAATATGAGCTTTGGCTTTTGGTCCTAATACCGTGGTTCGTGACTGTAAATCAATTGTTATCAATGGGTACAAATTTATTGTCACTGAATGAGAAAAGAAAATGAGAACACAACATGATGGTGTTATGGTTACTGCCACAACAGATTGTTATGCCAGTGCATCAGATAGTAGACTGCGATTTGAAAATGTGGGTTATTATAGAGTCGTTGAGAAAATAATAATATTGGATTATTACTCTCATGGACGAGTCACAATGATGAAATTCCATTGGTTTGATTCGATGACGATACATGGCACATTTATTGATGATTGTGGATTTTGAGTAATTAGTATGAATCGTACTCTTGCTACCGAAGTACCATATGTGTTGGCATCAATGGCTAAACATGTTTTTTATGTCAAAGACCAACTTCGACCTGAATTTGGTGTCATAGTTGAAGTAATTCCCAGACATATTTTTGATGATGGTGATGATGGAATTGACACTGTCCCTAGTACCATTGGAACCAATCCATTTATTTCTTTTGATGACTCCAATTGCTCAATTGTCAAAGTTGATTGTGAACCTGAAGTTGTGGTTGAAAATATATAGAATCATTCATCCATGTTCTCAATTCTTTTGGTTTAACTCGAGTTGGGTTTTTATGGTTGGCAATATTAAAATTGATTTAGTATTGATCACAAATATGTTTTAGCTGACTTGACCGTTATGTGAATTTTCAATGTTTATTGGTTGCAGTTTTATTTGAATTGCATTTTCTAATTTGTAATTGAACTGTATTCAAACCTAGTAAAACAATATTTATAACTTGGTAAACATTAAAACTTGTATGATTTATTAAATCCATTCAAGCTCTTCTAAAACAATTGATAGCTAAATTACCAATTAATCCCACTATTCCCTCATATATTTAGTTTTTTGGGTTACACATTAGTTTCCTTTTTCTAATTAATTACATATTTGTTTTCAAAAGAAGGAAATGCATCCAATTGAAGAGAGACGAAGGAAAAAAATGATGGAGAACAATCGTAGAATGGAGGAGATGGGCGTTCCACAATTAGTGCCTATAGTGAGTACTTTATTTAAAGTATATATATTTAAAGAATATATAATGTCATGTGATTAATTTTTTTGTAAATTTTATTTGTAGGATCCACCTATACATTGACAGTTATTCGACGAGGAGCCTATTACTGGTCCTAGTACTCAGGCCGGTGGTATGAGGAGGGTTCGTACCAGAGGTGGAAGAGTAACTTCGCGTACCTGACTAGACCCTGCCCCTCCCACTGACATGTCATACTTCCCACATTCTGGTCCCGGTGTGTCGTTAGGGACACATGAGATATTTAGGCCTCCCATGTTTTCACCACCTTTTGCATCTTCTGGTCCATTATTTTCATATCCCATGATGATTCCCACTCCCCAGTCAGAATCTGGCCATACAACTGTCCCATATTCTTTTCCTTCTACTTCTTTCTCTCCAAGATTCTATATTCCATCGTCTTCGACTCCTGTTCCACCACAGGGTGTTCCATCAGTTTCTGTGGATCCAGTGGTGCTCAGCGATCAGACTGGCGCAGGTATATTTATAGAACCCTAACAAATTTTTATAGAAATATTTATTTTCATTATAACATGTTTTGATAAAATATTTGTTTTTATTTGATAACATATACATATACTTATAGGAGGCGGGGGCAGGGGAATACATGCATGCGTTCGGTGTGGAACCGCCGCACATAGGTTATGGTGGATTACAATGAAGACAACCAAATGGTTGAGAAAATAGGGCATCAATGTCGGTGTTTTTTGGCGACGCTTTCCAAATACTCCGAAATCATTCCCGTCAGCCCGCTATCGTGGTGACATTTGCCACATGAGGTCAAGGATAGAGCTTAGGCATGGATATGGGTAAAAAAATCTATTTTATTTAATTCCATGAATTATTTTTGTATTTATATGAATTAATATTTTGATGTTAGCTTCGATTTAATTTTCCTGATGGTGAGGGTGCACGATCAGAATGTCTAAAGGATTTAGGCGAGCTTTGGAGAGCATACAAGCATGAGTTGTATATTGGCTGGCATGCTAGAGTTGGAACTGAGTTAGAGGCAGTACCAGTCGTGGATGATTTTCCTATAGAGCAGTATCGTCAGATGATTACTCATTGGACGACTACCCAGTTTAAGGTATGAATTACATTTAAGGTATTTAAATAATAAATTTCATGTTTTTCATTAATATTATCCTTTTCATTATTGAATTTTATTTAGGAATCATCTGGAAAAAATAAAAAAAACATTGATGCAAAAAATACCTCCACACACTAGGACGTACTACGATGCCAGATCATGAGAGGAAGTAGGTATTACAATTGTTTATAAGTTTTCTTTATGACTTACACTTTTTTCTTTTCCTAAATTATTTAATTGTTTGCTAAATTTTTCATATAACTTTAGTTTTCAATGTCATTATAGAGGAAAATACAGAATATTGAAGGACATGTGCCTCGAGCAAAACTGTTTTTCTTGAGTAGACAGAAAAAGGATGGAGGTGCCGTCAATGAAGAGACTCAGCAGCAGATTGTAAGTTTTAATCAGTTGATTTTATATTTTAATATCTATTTTGTAACTTAATAATATATTTATATTTGTAACAGGCTGCATTAGAGGCCCTCGATGCCCAATAACCATAAAATTTTGGGCCCACTGATCACTTACATCAGGTGTTGGGAGAGGAGCATCCTGGCAGAGTACGCTACCAACCTAGGATAGCCCCAGTGAGGTATTAGCCCTCCTCAGGTACGAGTTGTAGTGCCACCGAGCTGTAGAAAGTTAGGGCATAGGAAAAACAGGCTGAGAAAAGGGCCATAGAGATGGAAAAACAGTATGCTAGGGAAAACAATGCATTTATGAAATTTATTGAAGTCCTACGTCCAACACCTCCACCAGAGGCCAGCCCAGCTTTTGATGAATATATGTCGTCAATTTGTTCTATATATGGTGCACCGGGTGGCAGTTCTAGTGGTGGTCAATATTATTTCCAGCCTGACGATGATGATGGCGAGGAGTCTGATGCGGAAGATGAGGGAGAGGAGGAGGGCGAGGTGGATGGCGAGGGCGAGGAGGAGGGCGAGGGTGGGGAGAAGGGAGCTGATGAGGGCGAGGACGATGATGGGGACGAGGATGAGGGTGATGATGATGGTGATGATGGTGATGGTGATGTGGGAAAAATTGATATGTTACATTTTTTACTAATATTACTGAGATTTGATGTTTAATATATTCTAGTTGTTGGTTTTATCTAGACCCGTAGTATAGTATTGGAGTTGAGTTATTTTTATATATTGTCTGTTTTCATGGATGTTGTTGTCTTTTAGTGGTTGCAGTGTATCTTGAGCATGTTTATGGAGTTTTTTTTTGTGTTTGGGAACTCCCTGGATATCCCCCCTCCTTCCTGGACCCTGGACAACCCCCACCATCCTCCTTAGACCCTGAACAGCCCCCCGGACATCCCCCCATCCTCCTCCTTGGACCCTGGACAGCCCCCCGAACACCCCCAGACAGCCCCTCGCACATCCCCCCCACCCTCCTCCTTGGTCCCTGGACAACCCCCCAGACACCCCCCAGACAGCCCCCCCGGACAGCCCCCCGGACAACCCACCTCCTTCCTGGACCCTGGACAACCCCCCACCATCCTCCTTGGACCCTGGACAGCCCCCACCCTCCTCCCTGGACCCCGGACAACCCCCCACCCTCCTCCCTAGACCCCATGATAGCCCCCACCCTCCTTGATTTCACATGCTTTTTTTATTTCTCTGATCATGCAATGTTATTTAGGATTATTCCATTTTTGTATGTCTTGAATTATTTGAATGTCTTGGTAAGCTTATTATCTCATTCTCATCAAATGAATGTGATGATATACATTAATTTTAATACAAAGTCTTGTTGAGCATTCTCCATGTTATGTGAATTATTCCTTGTTTGATTTGGTTTACTTGTCAATTGTTAGGATAAGACATGGGTTACATGTTAAGGACTCAGGGATGGACTTGTCATGCTCAGGGAATTTAGACTTCAAATTCTAGGATGTATGCTTTGGTTTCTAGGTGAGGGCCAGCAGGATGGTTTCTATTACTCATTTGTGACGTGTACGGGTCAACCCCGCCTCAATCTGAGGCCCGATGTGGCCGACACCACTCAAAGTGTCTTAGGTTTATTTGAAATGGACAAAATTTTAAGTGAAAATAACAACTAGCAAACGGAAAACCGACCAAATGGATTATGATTGTGTTGATACTTTATCACAACAATACATGGGTCATATGTGACTTGTATGAGTCAACCCTACCTCAATCCGAGGCCTGGTGTGGCCGGAACCACTCAAAGTGTCTCAGGTTAATTTGGAATGTAGAACATTTTAAGTGAAAACAACAACTAGCATACGGAAAACTGACCAAAAGGATTATGATTGTGTTGATACTTTATCACAACAATCCATGGGTCATATGTGATGTGTACGAGTCAACCCCGCCTCAATATGCGGCGCGGTGTGGCCGACACCATTCAAAGTGTCTCTCTTTTGTTTAAAATGGACATGATTTTAAGCGAAAACAACAACTGACATACGAAAAACCAACCAAATGAATTCGGAATGTGTTGATGCTTTAGTACAACGTTCCATGAGTCATATGTTCCATGTAAGAGTCAACCCTGTCTCAATCCAAGGCATGGTGTGGCCGACACCATTCGAAGTGTCTCACTTTTGTTTTAAGTGGATAACATTTTAAATGAAAAGTACAACTGACATACGAAAAACCGACCAAATTCATTTGGATTGTGTTGATACATTAGGAAAATGATCCTTGGGTCATTTGTGACGTGTACGAGTCAACCCCGTCTAAATCCGAGGCACGGTGTGGCCAGTAGAACTCTAACTGTGTCTCTTTTGTTTAAAATGGATGAGATTTTAAGTGAAAAGAACAACTGACATACGGAAAACCAACCAAACACATTCGGATTCTGTTTATACTTTATCAAAATGATCCATGGGTCATATGTGATGCATAAAAGTCAACCCTGGCTCAATCCGAGGTGCGGTGTGGCCGAAACCATTCGAAGTGTCTCACTTTTGTTTGAAATGGATAACATTTTAAGTGAAAAGTACAACTGAAATACGTAAAACCGACCAAACACATTCGGATTGTGTTGATACTTTATTAAAATGATCTTTGGGTGAATTTTGACATGTACGAGTCAACCTCACCTCAATCTGAGACCCGGTGTGGCCGGCACCACTCAAAGTGTCTCAGGTTTATTTGAAATGGACAACGCTTAAAGTGAAAACAACAACTAACATACAGAAAACCAACCAAACGCATTAGGATTATGTTGAAACTTTAGGAAAATTATCCATGGGTCATATGTGACGTGTACGTGTCAACATAGCCTTAATCCGAGGCATGGAGGGGCCAACACCACTCGAAGTGTCTCTCTATAGTTTAAAATGGATTTCATTTTAATTGAAAACAACAACTGACATACAGTAAACCAACCAAACACATTCAGATTCTCTTGAAACTTTAGGACAACGATACATGGGTCATATGTGATGTGTACGAGTCAATAGCGCCTTAATTAGAGTCACAGTGTGGCCGATATCACTCTAAGTGTCTCTCTTTTGTTTAAAATGGACAACATTTTAAGTACATAAGGAAAACTGACCAAACAGATTTTGATTGTGTTGATACTTTAGAATAACGATCCATGGGTCATATGTGACATGTAAGAATCAACCCTACCTCAATCAGAGGTGCGTTGTGGTCGTAACCATTCATAGTGTCTCTCTTTTGTTTAAAATAGACATCATTTTAAGTGAAAACAACAACTGACATACGAAAAATTGACCAAACGCATTTGAAATGTGTTAATGCTTTAGGAAAATGATCCATGGGTCATATGTGATGTGTAAGAGTAAACCCCGCCTCAATATGAGGCACGGTGTGTCCGGAACCACTCTAAGTTTCTCTCTTTTGTTTCAAAAAGATATCATTTTAAGTGAAAACATCAACTGGCATACGGAAAACTGACCAAACGCATTCAGATTGTGTTGATACTTTAAGAAAATGATCCATGAGTCATTTGAGACGTGTACGAGTCAACCCCGTCTAAATATGACGCGCGGTGTGGCCAGGACCACTCTAACTGTGTCTCTTTTGTTTAAAATGGACAGGATTATAAGTGAAAAGAACAACTGGCATATGGAAAACTGACCAAACGCATTCGAATTCTGTTGATAATTTGTCATAATGATCCATGGGTCATATGTGACATGTACGAGCCAACCTGGGCTCAATCCGTGTCGCGGTGTGGCCGGGATCACTCTAAGTGTCTCTCTTTTTTTTAAAATAGACAACATTTTTAGTACATATGGAAAACTGATCAAACACATTCGGTTTCCCTTGAAACTTTAGGAGAACGATCCATGGGTCATATTTGATGTGTAAGAGTCAACCTCACCTCAATATGAGGCGTAGTGTGGATGACACCACTCAAAGTGTCTCTCTTTTGTTTAAAATGGACTTCATTTTAAGTGAAAACAACAACTAGCATACGGAAAACCGACCATACGGATTCTGATTGTGTATATACTTTAGCAAAAACGACCCATTGGTCATATGTGACATGTATGAGTCAACCCTGCCTCAATCTAAGGCATGGTGTGGCCAAAACCATTCATAGTGTCTCTCTTTTGTTTAAAATAGACATCATTTTAAGTGAAAACAACAACTAAAATACGAAGAACTAACCAAACACATTAGAAATGTGTTGATGCTTTAGGAAAATGATTCATGGGTCATATGTGATGTGTAAGAGTCAACCCCACCTCAATACGAGGTGCGGTGTGGTCGGCACCACTCTAAGTGTCTCTCTTTTGTTTCAAAAGGAGATCGTTTTAAGTGAAAACATCAACTGGCATACAGAAAACTGACCAAACACAATTGGATTCTATTGATACTTTAGTAAAATGATCCATGGGTCATTTGAGACATGTATGAGTCAACCCCATCTAAATCTGAGGGGTGGTGTGGCCGGTACCATTCTAATTGTGTCTTTTTTGTTTAAAATGGATAGGATTATAAGTGAAAATAACAACTGGAATACGAAAAACCAAGAAAACGCATTAGGATTCTGTTTATAATTTATCACAACGATCTGTGGGTCATATGTGACGTGTACGAGCCAACCCGGGCTCAATCCGAGTCACGGTGTGGCTGAGATCACTCTAAGTGTCTCTCTTTTGTTTTAAATGGACAACATTTTAAGTACATACAGAAAACTGACCATAAGCATTTGGTTTCCATTGAAACTTTAGGATAACGATACATGGGTCATATGTGATGTGTAAGAGTCAACCTCGCCTCAATTATAGGCACAGTGTGGCTGACACCACTCAAAGTGTCCCTCTTTTGTTTAAAATGGAGTTCATTTTAAGTGAAAACAAAAACTAGCATATGGAAAACCGACCAAACAGATTCTGATTGTGTCAATACTGTAGAAAAACTATCCATGGGTCATATGTGACATGTACAAGTCAACCCCACCTCAATACGAGGCACAGTGTGGGCAACACCATTCATAGTGTCTCTCTTTTGTTTAAAATGGACATCATTTTAAGTGAAAACAACAACTAACATACAAAAAACTGACCAAACACATTTGAAATGTATTGATTCTTTAGGAAAATGATCCATGGGTCATATGTGACATGTACAAGTCAACCCTGCCTCAATCCGAGGCACGATGTGGCCGACACCACTCTAAGTGTGTCTCTTTTGTTTCAAAAGGATATCATTTTAAGTGAAAACATCAACTAGCATACGGAAAACTAACCAAACGCATTCGTATTGTGTTGATACATTAGGAAAATGATCCATGGGTCATTTGAAACGTGTATGAGTCAAACCCGTCTAAATCCGAGGCGCGGTTTGGCCGGTACCACTCTAATTGTGTCTCTTTTGTTTAAAATGGACAGGATTATAAGTGAAAAGAACAACTGGCATATGGAAAACCGACCAAATGCATTCGGATTCTATTTATAATTTATCATAACGATCCATGGGTCATATGTGATGTGTACGAGCCAACTTGGGCTCCATCCGAGTCACGGTGTTGCTGGGATCACTCTAAGTGTCTCTCTTTTATTTAAAATGGACAACATTTTAAGTACATACATAAAACCAACCAAATTCATTCGGTTTCCATTGAAACTTTAAGAGAACGATCCATGAGTCATATGTGACGTGTATGAGTCAACCTGGCATCAATCTGAGGCATGGTGTGGCCAACACAACTCAAAGTGTCTCTCTTTTGTTTAAAATGGACTTTATTTTAAGTGAAAACAACAACTAGCATACTGAAAAATGACCAAACAGATTCATATTGTGCTGATAATTTAGAAAAAAGATACATGGGTCATATGTGATGTGTACGAGTCAACCCTACATCAATCCGAGGCACGGTGTGGCTGAAACCATTCATAGTGTCTCTCTTTTGTTTAAAATGGACATCATTTTAAGTGAAAACAACAACTGACATACGAAAAACTGACCAAACGCATTAGAAATGTGTTAATGATTTAGTAAAATGATCCATGGGTCATATGTGACATGTACGAGTCAACCCATCCTCAATCAGAGGCGCGGTGTGGCCGGGATCACTCTAAGTGTCTCTCTTTTGTTTAAAATGGACAACATTTTAAGTACATATGGAAAACTGACCAAATAGATTCTGATTGTGTTGATACTTTAACACAATGATCCATGGGTCATATGTGACGTGTAAAAATAAACCCTGCCTCAATCAGAGGCCCAGTGTGGCTATCACCACTCAAAGTGTCTCTCTTTTATTTCAAAGTGACATCATTTTAAGTGAAAACATCAACTGACATACAGAAAACTGACCAAAAGCATTTGTATTGTGCTGATACTTTAGGAAAATGATACATGGGTCATTTGAGACGTGTAAAAGTCAACCCAATATAGATCCAAGACACGGTGTGGCCGGTACCACTATAACTGTGTCTCTTTTATTTAAAATTGGAAGGATTATAAGTGAAAAGAACAACTGGCATACGAAAAACTGACCAAACGCATTCAGAATCTGTTGAAACTTTAGGACAACAATCCATGGGTCATATGTTACGTGTACGAGTCAACCGAGCCTCAATCCAAGTCACGGTGTGTCCTTAACCACCCAAAGTGTCTCTCTTATGTTTAAAATGGACAACATTTTAAGTACATACAGAAAACCGACCAAACGGATTCTGATTGTGATGATATTTTAGCACAACAATCCATGGGTCATTTGTGACTTGTAAGAGTAAACCCCACCACAATTTGAGGTGCGGTGTGGCCAACACCACTCAAAGTGTCTCTCTTTTATTTAAAAAGCACTTCATTTTAAGTGAAAACAACAATTAACATATGGAAAACCGACCAAACGCTTTTGGAATATGTTGATACTTTAGGAAAACGATCCATGGGTCATTTGTGACGTTTACGAGTTAATCTCACCTCAATATGAGGCACGGTGTGACCGGTATCACTCCAGGTGTATGTATTTTGTTTGAAATGGACATCATTTCTAGTAAAAACATATGGTATATGAAAAAATTATCAAATTATGAATTGAATTCCGGATTCCACATTTAATTTTCATCTAAATTTTAAATTGAATTCTAAATTAATTATGTGTGTTTATAATTATGTTATGAATTCTGATTTAATTCTAGATGTGTATAGTTTCAGGATGCATTATATGTTAAATGTGTATTAATTTATTCTTTATATGATGTGTTAGTTGGTTTTGTTTAATTCTAGATGTGTTAGTTGGTTATTGTAGGTACAATAATTGTATATATATGTGTTAGTTTATTGCAGGTACAATAATTGGAAATGATTAAAAATGATTGAAAATGAGAGGGAATGGACTGGCTGCTGTGCAAATTGCAGGCTGCTGTGAAATTTGAATAGCATAGGCTATGCCAACGGTTTGAAACAGTTGGCATAGAATTATGGGTATTTTTTACCAATGGTTCATAGAACCATTGGTAAAAATACTTTCCCAACAGTTTAGAAACCGTTGGGAAAGAAGTCGTATGCTTGGTTTTCCCAACGGATCAAGCCAAACCGTTGGGAAAAACTATTCCAACAGTTTGGCACAACAGTTGGGATAGGTTCATTTTTTCCAACCTATGCCAATGGTTCAGTGTAAACCATTGTCAAAATCTTTCCCAATGGATTACTTCTATATGGTTTACAGAACCGTTGGTATATATTATACCAACGGTTCTGCAGCCTTTCCCAATGGTTCAGAACCATTGGGAAAGTCTGCATTTCCAGTAGTGTCCCTCTATTCCATCTCTTCTATCTCTTCCTCCTCCTTTGTGTTTTAGATTAATGACCACCACTAATCCATGTATCTTTATAGACGATATACTGCCATGACAACCTTCTCTCTTTCATTACATCCCAAGGCGAGAAATATCTTCTCAAGGGAACATATCCACTGCTCTGCTACAAATGGGTTTGTAGTCTCGTTGAATGATGGATGCTGTTTTCGCATAAAGAGATCTAGCATGGATCCTCCACATGGTGGATCTGGATGCTCCATATGGGTAAGGTTATTATTCATAACCTGAGTAAGTTGTCCTAGTATAGTTATGAGTTTCTCAGCACCAGTCACAGCACCTGAGCCACCATCATTATCTTGTAGTGGAGGAAAATCCCTACAGGGGACACGTGCATTCGTGCGATTTCCATTCCGTCCACTAGGCACCATATCTAGATAATGACATACAGTATATTAGGTTATGAATCATAATGTATAATCTTAACTTAAAAATACTCAGAAAAATTAAGATCCTACGGATGGATAATACCATATTCACAAAAATGGTTTCATTGAGGAATGTTTTACATTAAACTCATTTATAATGGATTGTAAATAATATGTGAATTATCCTAAGCATATCCCCCGGGTGCGTCATAACCAAGAGTGCAGCAAGGCTCGTTGTCGTGCACCAGTTCCCGTTCGAGTCTAGCTCAAAGCTGTGTTTTCAGATTTTACCCCTAGATACATCTGTGCCAGAGCTACCTCTACCTACTCGTATCCAGACAGGGATGTATTACTTGAAAGATCCACATAATCTATTCCATACCAAAATACCAGGACATTATTGTATATTTATCCTCAAAGACTATTTTGGGGACTCTTCTCTAATTATTCTTTTTCTAAATCTAGTTTCCAAGTATTCTACTAAACTTCCTCTGATACCAACTGTATGGAGCCGACCCTAGTTGCCCAGAGTCGGTGCCTTATTTGATTACGTTGTCATATATACAAGGAATATGAATCCTGAAGGACTGAGTAGTTTAGTATTATTGGAAACAAGATACGTACATAAGTTCAACATTACATATGGAAAGGAAAAAACAACACTAATTTATTCCACTAGAGTCATCACGTCTCCTAGATTATGCTTGCAAGTCATTCATAAATTACTTTTTCATGTCCTGAGAAAATGAAACATAAGAAAGGGGTGAGATCAAATGCTCAGTAAGAGTAATAAATACATCGGAAGATAATATAAACATTAGACATGGTGAATAATTGAAAACACATGCCTTTAATAATAAACTTGAAACACATTATGGCAGGAATATGAGATAAGTAAATAATGCCATAATAAAACATAATCATGGGTATTGTAATAGTAGAATAACCACATGAACTATCAATTACTAGCTTCATAATGAGGGAAGAGCATATTCCGGACATTCTGATACATTTTTTCATGGCCTCGTCCAAGACGTCTAGTGATTAAGGCCTCGACCAAAATCCATATCACATTGGGAAAGGCCTCGGCCAATTCCACGTCTAGTTGTCTCATGAGACCTACCGATGCATCGAGGGGCTATAACGGGCCCCACCCGTCACATAATAAGTCCAATGCATTCCTCATATGATAAGGGATTAACATAAACAACATATACATTCATATTGAATCTATCATATGAAATGTAACTAACTTTCCCCAATCATTAAACATAAAATACTAACCATTCAGAATAATATGGTGAATGGTTTTAGGATAGATCACCCACAATAGAGTTAGTCATAAACCATTAAATAAATTGTGGTAGATTAATTCATAAATTATTAAACCCAATAATACCATGGAATCAACAAGAGTGTTAAATTAGACGAAAACACCCTTATAAAATCATTAAGCAATTCTAGAGATGAATACTCTTTTTTTGAAAAGAAGAGTTCCTTTGGAAAAATATTTGTATAAAACTAGAAGTGAAGTAAGATATTACTTTCATAATAAAACTAGTTTTTAGAAGAATAATGGTTTCTAAAAACAGATTATAGATTTCCCTTGAAAATAGATATGAATTTGAGAAATTCCCTTGTATCGAGCTCGTATTTTTGGAAACAGTTTTGAGAGCTTAATTTAAAACAAGTAACTATCCAGAAAATAAGGAAGGACTCTGGTTTTTAAACATATATATGATACTCACACCAAACATATGATGAGTATATAATAATACATAAGAATTACATCTAGGTAATTAGACAATGATAGTATCCCAAATGAAAATGGAAGTTCGGGTGGAAAAACCCTAACCTTAACTCCAAATGCGTTCCTCTCTTCTACTGAAGCTCTTGAAATATGAAATTATACTTTTTAATAAATTATTTCATAACATATTATACATGTATTTAGTTTACCATAATTCTGGTTAGTTCATTTATGTCTTTATTGATAAGTTATTGTCTTGAATTTCGTCGTTCTGGAGTGTTCGTTTCCTTTATTTTCATATTCGGTTCACTTGTTTTTAAGTAATGAAGTTCATGTGAATGGTTATAAATCTCCAGTATTGGAATTATATATTATTAATGAACATAAATAATTGATAATGGTCATCTCTATCATTTTGTTACATGGAATGAGGATGAATCATTAGATGACAACCACTTCGATTATTCGACGGTATTTGGAATATTATGAACTAGTTTGGTCATATAACTTAATTATATGTACATATTCTGGTTTCTGAATATTAATTAGGTTATATCACATATATTATAGTCTGGTTCAACCATTAATATAGTTTCATTACCAGTAATGAAGAAGATATTGATGAACGAAACTTTGTCGTTCACGAAGGTTATAAAGCGGAACCTCATGGACGTCGATTTCATTTATAAAAATAAAAGGGAGGGAATAAGAATATTTATGATGGTTATTCCATTAACATGATATAAATAAAGTATATATATTTTACTGGAGTTATCATGATCATTTTTACAGAGGAGTTGATGAGAGAAAAATAAAAGAGATGAACTTGAAAATAAAGAAAAGTTAAGAGATCCCTTATGAAAATTCGGCAGCCTAACGACGCCACGTAAAATTTCATAAAATCAAATGATGAGAAAAAAAGGGTATCTCATCATATTTAAATCAAAATTAAAGAAATAATAATAAATAAAATCAAACCCCAACATATGAGAAAGTAATTTCAAATAGTAACATAAAAGAAGTGTCGACTTAAAGAACAGAATGAAGGATTCCCCTACCTTGTAGAATAACTCCTAGATATTAAAGGATGGGACCTTGGGGGATTAGGGACACCTTGGTAGGACTACTAGAGAGGTAAAAAAACCAGATCTTCGAGGATGAGGGATTTGGAATGAAATAAAACGAATGGATGAGTGGGTATTTATAGAAAAAGAGAGGTAATTTTTTAATAATTTCAAAGGGACACCTCATTAGTGGTTTTTGACAAACCATGGGATTTCCCATGGTATTTGCCCATGGTTTAAGAAACTTGGGACACCACATGTCATACGTTACTATACACAAGTTTACTATACTTTTATATTTAATTATTACATCATTATGATGTCATTAATCTACCAAAAACTCAAAACTGTATTTTTACTATTCATGACAAATTCAAGTATTTTAGAAAAATCCCAAAAATTCTCCCCTACTATTTTTTGACGTGTAGAATTAAAAAGTGAAATCCAAATTTCAAAAATAATTTTCTAAATATTATTAATTTAATTTTTAAATAATGTCATAGTTAATTTGAAAAATAACAATCTTGAAGTGAAATTACTTTTATGCGACATTGAAAAATTAATTAAGATCCCATTATCATATTTCCTTAAAAAAATAAAATAATAATATTATTTAATTTTCAAGGGGAATATTACTATTCATATTACTCTTCATAAGGGTATGTTACTATTCACCAAAAATCAAGTTTTTTCTATCAGACTCCAAATGACTTACCAAACACAACTCTAGATGACCATTTTTTCGAAATTTAAAGCATAGAAGAGGCAAAGTTGTGTTTAAAAAATTGCATTCTATATTTATTTTCAAAACCTTGGGGTGTTACACATGTTCATGTTTGGGTCAATTTAACAACCTCCATGAAAAATGTTATAATTTTTTATCATATATGACTATGATAATTTTATTTTTGGTTATATATGATATAAATAATTAAATAATTTTTTTCTAGATGGTAAATATAAAAATTTAACACATTATTTAATAAAACACCCTTTATTGACTAAGAATCAATGAAACACACACAAAACCAAATTCATATTTAAAGATTATAACAAAAACTCCCAAAATGAAATTATAAAATTATAAATAATTATAAAACATAAATTAAATTTCTTTATATTATATGGTAATAATGAAATTTTTGATAATAATGAGTAATAACACCATTATTACAAAACCAATTCAAAACGTCCATGGTTACTCACAACAGATATTAAAAATATAAAATAAAGGGAATTATATACATGAAGAGAATAATTATAAATGAATTTTATAAAAGGTTATGTATATGAAAAATTTCATTAAAAATTTCATTAATATATTCATGTTCTTTATACAGTATCTTAGAATGAATTTGACTAAGTAGGGAAACAAGGTATGGGTTTTCTTAGTTTTAATTTTAATTATTTGAGATATAATACATGTTATGAAACATGTTTACTTTGTATGGTGTTCAATTTATTTAATATCCCATTATTTTTATATACTTTATTTCCTATTAATTCTTTATATATATTAAGAAAAATAAATTTATTTTATTCAAATGTCTTTTCAAACATGTGCTACCCTAGTCATAAGTTTTTTTGGTAACTCTATTTTCATTCATCAAGTTATTATCATTCTATTTAACTTATTTGATACACTTTTTTATCATTATTACATTTTATTATATTATGTGGAATTATATCATTTTTAAATTTTTTAACACATAAACCCCTTTTCAAATATTTCATTATTTATGGAGTATGTTGACCATAATGGATATTGATAACTCAAATAATTATTCTTAGAGTTATAAATTTTATATTAAACATTGTTATTCCATGCTTAGGTTCTCCCACACCAATATTTAATTATGTGTTATTTTATAATCCTCTTTGGGAAAATGATTTTTTAATAAAAAGAATTTTTTATTACTCTTTTACAATGTTGGTTTTCAATAAAGTTAATTTTAAAATATTAAAAAAGGTTCCTTTAATAATTAAATATTTTATCTTTGGCTCCACATTTCTTATAGAGAAATTTATGTCATTTTAAAGTATTAATTATTAAATATTCTTTTTAAAAGTAATTTTTTTTAAAAATATTTAAATTCACCATTTCAAAATTTACTTTTTAAATTGACATCTATTTTTTTTATTTTACATCAATTATAAAAATGTTTTCTAAAATAACTTTTATGTTTTCACCTCCTTTTTTATTTTAATATATAAAATTAATTAAAACTCATGTGATTTATGTTACATGATTTATTCTCTAGTAAATATAAATAAATATATATATATATATATATATATATATTATAATTTGGGGGATTTAAATTGTGGTATCAAACTATTAGATTCTCGATCCCTTCTTAGGTCATACTATTCGAAGCATTATTTTTCAATTTTCATCTATGTTAACATCCTTTTTAGTTTCATTTTTTATACCGGGGATATGTTATTTTTCAACAATAAAAATTATTTATATAGATGTATTATGTAATTACCTTCTCTTTTGGAGTAATTATCCATCAATTCCTTTTTCCTTTCCCAAGAATATTTAGTGTATAACTATAATTTTGTTATTCTAATACCCTTCCTATGTGAATACCATATTTTTGATCCATTGATTGAAGGGTGTTCTACATGGTTCTATACATCGATTTATTAGATAAATTATTCTCTTTACTTAATACCCTTTATATATATATTTTAAAAACCATATTATTTATTCTTTTGTTTGAATAATATTTACCAAGAACGTTACATGATATCCTTGGACACCCATTTTCTTTCCATGGATTTCTTATGATTTGTTATATGAAACCTATTTTCTTTCCATGGGTTCTTTATGATATGATTTTATTTGGTACACATGTGTATAGTTAATTTTTATGTGATGGGTGGTCCTTATATAACCCTATTATGTATTGGGTAAAACCTTACATATAATGTGATAATGGTGAAATGAGAAGTGATGCTCAATCCACTATAGAAAACCAGTTTTGATGCCTAATTTGATATGGGAAATAGGTGAGTGAATAATTATCCACTAATGGAAATAATTGAGTGATGCCTGATCCACTAATGGAAACAATTTGACTTACTAGATCCACTATGTTATGATTTCTATGTTTATGGTTATTCAATATTTCTAAGGGATCCTAATGTTATACTCTCATGGATTATGTTTATTGGATAATGTTTCCAAACACTTTTGATTCATGATTTTTTTTATTATGTCATGATTTATGATATTTTCTTTTTTGGGTATAACTTTCTTATATATCATGATTATAATCATATGGAAATCTTATACTCACATGTGATATTTGGTTATTATCACCATTTTTTACCATTTTTAATCATTTGAGACCACCCCTTTAATATGTATTTATTTACCTAGGATATGAATATAATTATAACCTATGATAGTCCTAAAAGGGTTTCTATAATGATTTGATTATAGATAAATTTTCACAGGTGTTATAAAATATGTTTCCTATGTAACTGGTCTTCAAAGACACTAAACCAAAAAGTTATCCGAGTTATGTGAGATTATTGTGAGGTGTAATACTAATGTGAAGTCTATATAAGTGTAGTTTGGATAATATCATTTGGCATCAATATTAATTTGTAAAAGTGTATGTTTTTAGAACTTGACCTAAGAATACGGATTTCGAGCACCACAAAGACAAAGAAAATATTTTTATATTAATTATAGGTATATAAAACAAATCATTAAGCATGAGTTTCAATTAAAAATATAGAGACATATTTCAATTCACCATGTGAAAAAAAACATAACTTTACTTTCCACATAATGAAATACCACCAATTTATCTTACTCTATCTAAACTTTTAGATTTCTTACATTTGAATAAATACATGAAGTACAATTGGTATCTAATACATACGTATTTATATCACAAAAATTTACTTAAATTATATAAATACTTTTGTTTAAGGCCAAATATCCATAATAAATCTTCCCAAAATTGATTCATTTTGATGAATGACAATTATAATACTCTTAATTTCATAAATAGAAATAATTAATTTCTAGTATTTTACTTTAAGTATATGAAATGGAGTAGAAGTGGAAATTATACGATTCATCCTTTTTGTGGGGTTGTTATCCATGAAATTTATACTACATTTGTTATTATTAACTATTTTGATTATGATAAAGTGTGACTACATAAATATTTTATCATCTAAACTCATGATGTTTAATAACTCATGCATAATATCATTACTCTCATTCATGTTATAATTAACATTGAACTTATTACACCTATCTTGAAAATATTACATGATAAATTCACTATAAATACAAAACTTTTTAAATATTATATGAAACCATTAATTTGTATCACAAGAGTTCCCACATAAGTTTTATCTCTCATTTTCACTAAAAGAAGTCTTATAAACCTTATATATCTCAATGTGTATTTCCCGTTAATAATGAATCCTAATATTTTTTATTATATTGATTGAATTTATGGATTTGTGTTACATATTATGATTAAATGGATGATATAATTATTCATTATACTTCCAATTTATAATCATAAAAATTATTATAAGACTAATGTTCTACCACTATGTCATTAGTAATTGGTGAAGTGGGTTTTTGATGATAAAAACATTCAACCTATTATAATGAATGAAAAAAATTCTAAAATTTTAAACTAGTTGTGTAATTTTATTCCATTAATAATGTTATTTTAAATGATATCCCTTAAGAAATAATTTAAATTGTTTAAATCGATTTGGATATTTATAAGTAAATACAACACATTTTACTATAATATGTAATGAGAATATTCATAAGTACATTGATATGAATATTTTTTCATTAAAATATAACACACTATTTATGATGTACTTATATATTCTTTTCATTATTTACTAATCTAATAGAATATGATCACTTAAAAAAAATATATATTGGCAAACAAAAATTTTCAATTAAATCTCATGAAAATCCGGGACATTTTATTAGATAACTTCCATCATGTTACCTAATAAATAAAATCTATATCTCTAGAAGATAATATTAATTAGTTACCTTATAAAATCATACCCAAATATTACCTTGGAATATATATAAAAATAAAATACAGTGAAAAAATGTGGATGAATATCCAACCCAAATAGGAAATAATGATTTTATCATATAAAAAATACCTTATACAAGATAGTCTATAGAAATCCATGAAAATTAAAATTAGAAAAATGATTGATCAAGGTCTTTTTATATTCATCTTTATAGAATTTATCTAATGAATGGATATTTGAATGTGGAATTGTTTTAATTTTCTCCTCATTATCAATTATGAATATCATATACCCCTTATACGAATTAATTTATTAATATGTTAAAAAAATAAAAAATATGTATCTCACATGGAATATAACACACATCACCATTGACTTGGGAAGAGGTAGATATGTTACAAGGCCTTAAGTGAAATTCCCAAGACAACAAAGACTGGTAATAAATTCTAAGTGCTTCATAATAGTTGGAGAATGATTTTAAATTTTTAAATAAAACAACCAAATAAAGAATAAAATAACAAAAAAACTACTATATTATGCAAGAGAATAATTTAATACAACTCAAATTAATACCAACTAATAAAAAACCAAACTACAACCATGAACCATATTAGATTACAAAGTGGAAACCAAAACCAACAACCTAAAGAAAACCAATACATCCAGTAGCAACTCCCAACAAGTTCCAAGATCCAACTCAACAATCCATGCCACAGGTACCATGATGCATCACTAAAGAACTTGAATAATTTTCCTTTACCTGTGTCTCGATATATAACATATTCAAATACACAAAAGTTTCCAAGAATGGGGTGAGTATAAAACACAATAGAATTTCCCCAATGACTTCCCTACTCATTACACTATTATAAAACATGTTAGCATATTTATATAAAATAGTAACAATTTAAATAAGTTTATATCAAATCTAAAATAGTTTTCAAACCAAACAGTTTACAAAACAATCAATTTTTGAAGGAAGGAAACCAAACAAGTCCTTCAAACCATTTTAAAAATCCATTTGGAATAACCCATTTCATTCCACACATCAACACATGAATGAAACCATATACCTTCATATAATCATGAGTGGTGATTCATCCTTTCACCAAGCCATCACTTGGTGAACTATCTTGATGGGGGAATGCTCATACTCTTATCCGTCCCACTTTTGATGGGGGAAAATTCATACCATTATCCGCCCCAAATGAAAATGAACACACACCAACAATTTATGATAAAAAACAAAGCCAAAACAAACATTCAAACCCATTTCAATAAAATGTTTATTTTGTTGAAAAAATTTCTACAAAACCATTTCCATGAATTAAAACAAATCCATATTTTAAAATTATCATTTTAAAATCACGAAACAAAGCACTTTTCAAAACAACCAATTTCCACCATTTCACAAACCATAAATAAAGAAGGTTTCTATCAATATTTGCACATCAATTTCACAATTAAACTCAAGAAAATAAATCAATATGAAATAAAAACTTCAGGTTATAATAATTGTTGTTGATATTGAATCCACCTACCTCGCAAACATAGGTGAAAATGAATAATGGTACAAAACTCCAAAAACATGGCTTAGATCTTCCAAAACCCACCTTAGATCTTGTTCCATATCATCCAAACAATCATAAATAAAAATTATTAATATAAAAAAACATGTATATATCCCTAAAAAATTAGATCCATGATTCCAAGAGAGGGAAGAAGAAGAAATCTAAGGAAAATCCCGAAGAACGAGAAGTTACTAAAGAATTTGGATTCCAACACACCAAGATTCACCAAAGGATCACTCCTTGATTAGGGGGAAATGTCTCCACAAACTTAGGAGGGAGAGGAATTTGAGTTAGGGTTGTATTAAGGAAATAAATGGCGTTTAAATGGGTGATTCATATTAGATAAAAAAATACAGATCAAAATTTTGACACTGTATAGTTTAGGAACACGGTTAGGAAAACTGTGAGAAAAACACGCGCTAACCACTGTCTCCAAACAACCTTCACACAGTTGGATCACATAGTTCATCAAAACATGAACTGATCATTATTTTAACCTCTATAATACTTTTCATGTTTTCTCTTGGGTGGTCACATGGTTTGGGAAAACCATTCGCCAACCATGCACCTACCTAGTGCCCACTGTTTCCCATTGCACTGTTTCTTAGAGTTGTTAAATAGTTTCTACTAACTATGATTGAACCATGAATGTATAAAAAATACCCAATTTTTTTTCAAAACTCTTCCAAACCTTCCCAAAATTAACTGAATAAATTTATATACAAAAAATACATAAATAAATGGCCAATTACCTAAAAACAGGGGTGCTACATTTTCCACACCATTGGTCTTTATATCCACAAAAAGTTAAAAACCATTATTTTATTAAAAGAGTTCTGGCTATTTATTATTCATTTCTTTCTCACATTCCCATGTTTTTTCGTAAATCTAACAATGTCACCATAAAACTCACACTAGATCTATGATTTTCCCATACAATAATTTCTCTTGCCTATCCACAATTCTAACCAGCACATGAACCCATGAATCATCCATATCCAAGTCAATATAATCCCATAGAATCACATGATCAATATTAGGTTGATACTTCTAAAATTAATATACATGAAACATGTTATGCACTAAACTAAAACATGGTGGTAAATCCAACTGATATGACACCTCACCAACCCATTCAAGTATCTCAAAAGGGCCCATGTATTAAGGAGATAAATTTCCATGATTACCAAAGGGATAATACCCAATCCTTAGAGATATTATCAAGAAAACATGATATCTCATTTTGAATCAAAATGGCCATAGATGATGATCGACATATGATTTATGATGACTTTGATCCATCTCCACCCTCTTCCTGATCAATTGAATCATATTATTTATCTCTTGAACAAGGATATATCAAACCAGTAAAGTCTCACCTATTTACTAATAATAAAGTATAGAATGAAAAGGATTCCCATAAAATTCTTCAAAAGGAGACATATGTATTGAGGCTTGATAACTATTGTTATATAAGAACTCCACTAACAGTATTTTATCTTCCTAGGATACACCAAATTACATTACACAATCCCTAAACATGTCTTTTAATGTTTTTATCATCATATTATATTTTTCATCCATATGAGGATGATACATCATGCTCATGGTCAATTGGGTCCAAAGGGATTTCTATAAGGATTTCTAAAAATAAGATATAAAACGTAGATTCCTATATGATACTATCAAAACTAGTATACCATGACTCTTTACCACTTATCGAATATATATTTTAGACAAGCCCTCCACTATATGAGATTGAAAATTTTGGATTAAATGGGATGATTTTGTTATCCAATCCACTATCAAGTATATATAATCATGTTTCTAAACCATCCTTGGGAGACTTATCAAAAAATACATAGCTATCTACTCCAATTTCCAAATAAGAATAGGTAATGACTGTAATATACCTATTGGGTTTTGATGATCTAGTTTAACCTTATGACAGGTGAGGCATCTCATAACAAACTCAACTATAATTATTTTCATTTTATCCCACCAAAATTGTTATTTAATTTCCTTATACATATTTTTTTTATCCTAAGATGAATATCTCATCTCAAATTGTGCTAAGCATGAAGTTTTTCTTAAAAACAATAGGAACGACCATCAAATCTCAAAAACATACTATTGATCCTCTATCAAGATTCCATCCCACAATGGTCTCCCCACCATTGAGTTTTTACCTTATAATAACACATTAATAATAAAAAATCTATGCCTATTTACCTTTCTCAAAAAAATTTGGAAAAAAGAAACCAAGAATAAAATCACAACATTGAATCATTCTTCACAATCTAAGTGTATGTCAGCTATCATTGAGATAAAATACCATTGATATTATTACTCTTTCTCCAACTGACTATATTAATTTCTTATTAATGAATCTGCCACTGAATTTCCTTTACTAAATGTATTCATCAAGTCAAATTAGAACATTTGGAGATACTTCATCCATCTTCTTTGTTTCAGATTCAAATCTCTTTGTGAGAAAACGTGTTTGAAAATATTATAATCTATAAACACCTTAAATTTCTCACCAAAGAGGTAGTGATGCCAAGTATTCAAAGCATGGAATCAAAAATCTAAATACTAATCAAGTGTTGGGGAGTTCTTCTCATGCAACTGTAATAGTCATAATCCATAGGAAACAACATTATCTCCTGGCATGAGAATACATCCCAACCCCAAACCCAAATCATCATAATACACCACATAACCCTATCATGATTTAAGAAATATCAGTATTTGTGATGATTTAAGGAAAAATTTATGCTCATAAAAATACTTCTGATATTTATCATTCCATTTAAAAGGATAATTTTTCCTTGTAAAATATTTCATTGGTGAAGCAAGTCATGAAAATTCATGGAAAAATTGTTTGTAATAACCAACCAAGCTAGGGAAACTATGTATCTCAAAGGAATTATTTGGTTGTTTCCAAGAGATCACATCCTCTATCTGTTATGGATTTAAAAAAAATATTTTTTAAAGAAATTACATAGCTAAGGAAATTCACCTCTTGTATAAAAAATAACACTTTGAAAGTTTGGAATACAAAGGATGATCCTTTAAATTTCCCAATACTGTCACCAAGTGTTTCTCATTCTCTACCCTTGTCCTTGAATACAAAACTGTTTCATCCATAAAACCACCAAAAAATAATCTAGATACCTTTTAAATATCTGATTTATCAATTCCATAAATACATCTATTTCCTTTATAATACCTAAAGGCATAACTACATACTCATAATGGCCATATGTAATCATAAAAGATGTTTTGTGAATATCCTCTTACTGCACCTATAATTGGTGATATTCTAATCACAATTCATTTTTTAGAACCACTATGATCCCCTAAATTTATCAAAAATGACATCAATTAACATAATAGGATATAAATTATTTATCATAACTTGGCTAAGATTATGATAATCCACACACAGCTAAAGAGTTCTGCCTATATTTTTCAAAAGCAACACCAGTGTTTCCCATGGAGATGAACTAGGACAAATGAACCCTTTACTTTCTAGCTCTTCTTATTGGAATTTCAATTCCCTTAATTCTTTTGGTGCCATCCAATAAGAGGGAAGTGACATAGGGCTAGTCCCTCGTATGAGATCAATTGTAAACTCCACTTCTCTTATGGGTGGAAACCCTGAAAAATTCTTAGAAAAAACATCCAAAAAATGATAAAAAATTATTGGAAAATTTATATCCCTATTCTTATCCAATGATTCCAAGGTCAAATATAGAAACTAGTACAAGATCTTTCCAACTACAAGTGCCAAAAAACCTAATTCACTAGGATTTACATTCTAGTATCCTATAAATATATGTTTTATTCCATCATTAGTTATAAAACTAACTTTTTAAGTATAACAATCAATGATATCTTTGAACATAATCAACCAATACATACCCATGATTATGTACTATAAATATATATCAAAAATAGAGAAATACCATATCAATTCATACCCATTTATTGTTATATAACATGCTTTTCATTCTCTTTGACTAGTAATATTTTGAATTTTCAAAATATAAGGAATCTTCTCAACATGAAAACCTTGAAGATCAACAGTATGAGAAGAAATAAATTAATGGGATACCCCCATATCAAAAAAATCTTACATAATGTTAGAATTAAAAAGAACCACACCTCTCACAATTGAAGGTCCTAATTGATCATCCATGATCACTTGATTCACTCTATATAATTTCTTACCTGATGTACTTGGTTTTTTATTTCCCTGTTGAGATTGCACTACTTGAGGAGTCATGGTATTTTTAGAATCACTATACCTTGATTGGTTTTTCTGATGAGAATTATTATACTCCCCTCATCCCAATGAATCATACAACATCTGAGAAATATGAGATGTTTACCGATCACCTGATCTTTGAGCATTATAATAATAGCACTAAAGATTCCCCATCTGGGTTCAATTGAGAAATTATCTAGGTTGTTTCGTACAATATCACTTTATGTGATAAAAAAACACATTGAAAACATCCTAACTTACTCATGGGTTTAGGTGGAAGATTCACCGATCTAGCCATCTAATTCAGATTCATACCACTACCTTGAAAATAGGTGCCCCTCTTCCGCTTATTCAAAGCATTAGAGTTACCAACATTTCCCATAGGTATCAATAAGATTCCTCTATCCGTAGGTCTTTAGATATCTCTTTCTACCACCATTTATATATTGACCATATCCATATAATCTGTTATAAAAAACATGAAAATATTTGAGCGAATCTCTACCCATAACCCTAATTAAAAAATGAATTCCTCCAAAGATGCACTTGAAACAACTTCAGTTGTGAAATGGACTAAATTCATGAATTTTTTCACATACTCTATTACTAAGTGATTCTTCTGCTTTAAGCTGAAAAATTCTGTCGTTCCAGAAATTCTGAACATATGAGGATAGAATTGTTTGTTGAATAATTTTTTAAAATCGTCCCATGCAATTACTTGATTTAATTTAGTCTGAATTGATAAATCCCCCCACTGGAATGCTAGATCCTCCAACATGTACATTTTTAACTTGAATTTTAGCTTAGCTAGTGTGCCTAGGAAACCAAATATTCAATTTATCATATTTAATCACACCTTTACTTTCTTCAGTTATGAATCACCTTGAAATATGGGTAGATTCTTATTTTTTAACTGAATGTAATAATCCACTTGACATGGTTCATCCCTTATTTTCCCACTATCCATGAATTGAAAATCCTAGATTATACACTGGACTAGTTGTTGGTTCACCTATAGCTCAGGTGAATGAACATTCTCAGAAGCCTCTTCTAGTTGGTTTCTATGATTCCTACTATGTTCCATTTTCTATTACCAAAATAAAATTCCACTTAGTCTCACTCTTGAGTAACTGAAGTCCTAGAAATTTAAAATTTACCACATCACACATATCATAATAAGGCTTTCCAAAATTAAACATTTTTATAGTTTCAAACCATTTTTGAAAATTTCACCACGCTTTTGAAAATAAAACCATCATCAACTATTTTCAAAAATCAACCCCCTTTCACGAAATCATAAACCATTACCCAAAATAAGATATAAACTCCTAGTGGGAAGCCATTTCTATCAATTCATGTCATGCTCCTATCATTATCTAAACCTATGATTATGAGGTTGAAACTCCTAGAAGTGTCTCAAAAAACTTATATACCCAACTCTTTGGTAACTTTAAGTTCAATATAAATAGGTTATCTATGCCTCTTTATTCTCTACATTTCATGTTCTGACGATATGACTCCTTTCAACCATACCAACTCAAGGATTAAACCAGAATAAATTTACAACTCAAAGAGTGAAAAAAACCATTTCTCCCAAAATAAAAGATAGACCAACAAAGACTAATACCATTTGTAACATCCCTCCCAACACCATTGTCTTTAGAAGAGGAGAATACATTACTAGTTCTTTGGTGACATCCCCAAGAAACCAATTGTTGAAAATAAATTCCAAGGTTTTTATAATAGTTGGGGGATGATTTCCCCTGTTTAAATAAAAAAACAAACCCAAAATACAATAACAAAACAAACACTATATTATGGATGAGAAAAATTTAATGCAACTCAAAGTAATACCAACTAACAAAAAAACCAAAAAAGAACCATGGACCATATCAAAGTATAAGGTGGAAACCAAATAAAACAACCCAAATACAACCAATAAATCCAAAAGAAACTCCCAAAAAGATCCAAGATCCAACTCAACAATCAATTACCAAGGTATCATGATACATTAATAAATAAATGGGATACATTTACTTTACATGTGTCTCAATATACAACATATGAAAACACACAAAAGTACCCAAGAAGGGGGAGAGTATAAAACTTAGTAGTATTTCCCCATTTACTTATCTACTCATTTCACTAGGATATAACATGTTATAAAATTTATATAAAATAGTTTAAATTAATTTAAAGTAGTTTATATAAAATTTAAAATAGTTTTATAACCGAAAAATTTCCAAACCAAATAAATTTTCATGTAAAGAAACCAAACAAGTCCTTTAAAACAGTTTACAAATACATTTGGGATAGACCATTCCATTCCACACATCCACACATGCATGAAACCATGGAACTCCCTATACTCATGAGTGGTGATTCATCCTTTCACCAAACCTTCACTTGGAAAACCATCTTTATGGGGGAAACATCAAACCCTTATCCATCCCAAATGAAAATGAACACATGATAACCATTTATGCTAAAAAACCAACGCCAACCAACCATTACATAAAATTTCAATAATTTTTTTATTGAAGACACTTCTTCCAAACCATTTCTATTAATCACAACAAATTTATCTTTTAAATTAATCATTTTAAAATCATGAAACTAAGCACTTTTCACAACAACCAATTTCCACCATTTCACAAACCATCACTAAAGAGGGTTTCTATAAAGATTTTAACATAAATTTCACAATTCAACTCAATAAAATCAATCAACATGAAATTAAGAATTTAATTTCTAATAAAAGGAGGTGATATTGAAGCCACCTACCTCATAGACTTATGTGAAAATTAAGAATGGTACAAAACTCCCAAAACATGGATCAGATCTTCCAAAAACATCCTTAGATCTTGTTACCTATCATCTAGAAAATTATAACTCAACATAATTGACATCACAAAACATGGATCTATCCTCAATGGATAATATACATAAATTCAAGAGAGGGAATAATAATAATAATATGGAGAACCACCAAGAATGAGCACTTACTAAAGAATCCGGCCTCCAACACACAAATATTAGCCAACAGATCACTTGTGGAT
Source organism: Viscum album (assembly GCA_963277665.1). NCBI lineage: Eukaryota > Viridiplantae > Streptophyta > Magnoliopsida > Santalales > Viscaceae > Viscum > Viscum album. Next base: position 1,333,272,177 of record OY728156.1, read on the forward strand.
CAAGGGGAAATATCTCTACAACCTTGGGAGGGAGTGGAATTCTAGTTAGTGTTGGATTAAGGTAAAAAAGAGTGTTTAATGTGGTGATTTGTATTATATTGAAAAAATCTAGGTATAATTTTTACTGTTGCATGGTTTAGCCATACGGTTAGTAAAACTATGCACTATACATTGCCTCCAAACACCCTTATCATGGTTGGATCACATGGTTTGAAATACCATGCACCAACCATGATTAACCTCTCTATTATAATTTTAAAAATCTAGCCTAGGTGGTTGCACGGTTTGGCCAAACCTTGCACCAAACATGCACCTACCCAGTTCCCATTGTTTCCCCTAGCACAATTTTCTAGAGTTGTTTCATCGTTTCTACTAATAGTTCTCAAACCATGAACCTCCAAAAAAGCACCAATTTTTTTTCAAAACTCCTATAAAACTTTCCAAACATAACCCAATGAATTTATATACTTAAAATAAATAAATAAAGGGTTAATTACCTAAAACCAGGGGTGCTACATTCTCCCCACCGTTGGCCTTTCCATACCCAAAAAGTTAAAAACAATCATTTTACTAAAATAGTTCAGGTCATTGATCATTCATTTCCTTCTCAAATTCAAATGTTTCTTTATAAGTCTAACCATGTTTCAATAAAACTTGTACTAGACTGATTATTTAACCATACAATACTTTTTCTTTCCTATATGCAATCCACACTAGCACATGAACAAATGAAGCATCTAGATCTAGGTCAATGTTATCCTATCAAATCCAATGGTCAAGACTATGTTGATACTTCTTTAATTGAGATACATGAAACACATTATACACTAAACTAAACCTTGGTGGAAAAGATAATCGATATTCCACCTTACAAACCTATTCAAGTATCTCAAAAGGGACTGTTTATCAAGGAAATAACTTTCCCTACTTCCCAAAGAGACAATTCCCAAGACATGGAGAGGTTCTCAAGAAAACAATATCACTAAAAGTTAATGACAACGACCATATATGATGATCCACATATGTTTTATATTGTCTGTAAGCCATCTCCATCCTCTTTCTGATCAATTGAATCATCTTTGTTGTCTCGTGAACAAGACTCGGTCCAACTAGTAAAGTCTCACCTATTTCTAACCAATAAAGTGAAGAAAAAAATGAATTCCCATACAATGATTCAAAAGGATCCATATGTATTGAGTCTTGATAAATGATGTTATATGAGAACTATACTAACAGTATGTTCTCTTATCGTGAACCACAAGAATCCCATACACAATCCCTAAGAATGACTTCCAAAGTTTGCATAATCCTCTTGGATTGTCCATATATCCGAGGGTGATACACTATGATCATTCTAAAATGATTCCTAAGGGATTTCTATAAGGATTTCCAAAAAAAATATGTAAACCTCAGATATTTTTACATTTCTATCAAAGTTGTTACTCTATGCCTCTTTTCCACTTCTCATATATATATTTTAGAAAATTCCTCCACTATATGAGATTCATGAATAGGGATGAAATGGGATGATTTTTGTGAGATGATACAATATCATCCATATGGAATCATGTTTATCAGCCATAATTGGGAGACCTTTCAAAACATCCATAGCTATCTACTTTCTTTTCAAAAAAGGAATAGGTAAATACTACAACATACATGTTGTCTAATGATGCTATAACAACCCTTCCTTTTATTACACAATTAAATATGATTCATTACATAAAATTCACTTGATACAAAATAGAAGATCAAGAGGTCTAGTTTCTTTGGGGCTTAGGACAATTACATAACAACTTAAAATATGAAATACAATATTATTATTGAAAACTTCATTTACATGACCACTACATTCCCTCGTACTTAGCATTGCATGGGATAAGCTGAGGACATGCATAAGAAAATGGTGAGCTATAATGCCCAATAAGGGAGTAAATGAGGCATAACATGAAGGATAAAAATAAATGTTAGGAAATAGGAACATCAATGGAGAATAAGATAAACATGAACATAAAGGCATGATATAACATGATTAATATAACATGGAAATGTGACAACAACATTTAACACGATTTTAGCATGATCCAAGGCTCATTGAATATGAATCATGAGTAAACCCTCATTTTAGTTTAATTATCATGAGTAAACCCACATTGAACTTGATGTATCATGATACTAATCTTTACCCAATGCATTGGAGCACTATAAGGGCGCACCCTTCATAAACATTTTATTTCATGCATAAGTGTGTGACATGGATCATATAACATGGAATAAATCAACATAATAAGTCATTACATGATTAATTAATGTGGAATAAATACATGAATGTACCATTAAATATTTATATTTTCATAAAGGTGAATACCCTTGATAGAGACATGGGTATGGTACAATGATCTTGGTTTGAAAAAACGCAGTGCAATTTTGGCAGCATAACGACGTGACATAAGTATTCTTGAAAATGGTTTATGAAATAGAAATGGGTATCACATCATATGTAAATGAAATGGACAGTAAGTGGGGTCAAATAGATACATGTCCCAAAAAACATAATGGAATTTAGATGCACAATAGAAAATAATTACTTGGATGCAAAAGAGGAGAGATAAATCCCTCATGGAATTTCGACATGGTAACAGGTGTAAATGGGAGGAATTAATGAGAAATAAAGAGGTATACCATCATCCAAAAATAAATGTGGCAGTATGGGGTAGGTGAAAAATTATACCCCAACATTTTTAATCGAAAACAAAAAGGGAATAACAACTTAAAGAAAATTGGATAAAAATGAGAAAGGAAGAAACCACTTACTTGGAAATGTGATCCCAAAAGCTTAGGAGAGGCTTGAGAGAGGATTATTGGGAGCTTGGGGAACCTTAGGAGGATTATAGAGAGAGGAGGGAAGGGGTTGGTCGAACTAAAAAGGATCTGAGTGAAGAGGAAGTGAGAGTTTGAGTGGGTTTATATAGGAAAGGAGAGGGAATTCTTCATTATTTAGGTTTGGGACACCTCACATTAAAATAATAAAAACCACAAACTAGACCATGGATTTTACCAAATGAGATTAGAAAAAAATATTTTATAAGTACAATGTCTGAACATCTTAAAATAATAGGGTTGCTTATGTGGAGGTGAGTCACACTCTCAAGGAAAACAATTTAAAAAGACAAAATGTTTTATAAGCCTTGAAGAGTCAAATAAAGCTTTGTAAAATAAATCAAAAAAAAACCAAAATCAAATTATTTTAATGGTAAAACATATATTGTCCGAAAATAATGTTTATAGTATTTTATTACATCACTATTGGGTCATTATGATGTCATAAAACACATTATATATTTAAACAGTATTTAATTTTTTACCCAAAAAATCAACTATCTCAGAAAATTATGAAAAATTCACCGTTGGATAATTTCGACATCTTGATTAAAAAAATAATATTCTAAATATGTGAATTATTACTTTTAAAATAAAAACCGACATTTTTCAAAAATTCATGGGTTTTGACAAAAACAACTTTCAAAACTTAATAAAAATTACAATTGCATTCATAAAATTATACGATAATTTATAATTAATAAAAAGTAATTTAATAATAATAATAATAATATTATATTAAAATATTATTTTATTCAAAAATCCATTAATTCATCAAAATTGATTTCTTAGTTGAATATTAACTAAAAATACTATTTTGGCTTTAAAAACTATTTACAAAGTAACAATAATCAAATGAATGAACATTATTTATACAAAAATAATATACATAGTCATAGTGATAGGGTCTTGTTACATAACCCTTTATGACACCCACATAAGACCTTAAGGAAGGTGCGTGATGGTGAAAGACTATTGGGGTGGCTAAGATAACATTTCTCGAGTGGCAATCTCTATAAACTTTCACTTCTCTCATTGGTGGTTCTGCTTGAGCTTAACGTATTCAAGCTTGGATTAGGCTTGGTCAAGAGAAAATCCCAATAATGCCACCTCCTTTCTATGCTCTGAAAAATGGGCTTTATACAGGGCAAGTCTACCGGATGAGGTCATCGCTTCCTTTGTCTAAGTAAGTTAGATTTGTTAAAGCCCTATATTTATACTAATCATGTGATATCTGTTCAACGACAGTATTAGAAACATTTACAATTATTAATGATATTTTAAAATAAAAAAACATAGAACCAAATATGTGAATAAATTTTACATAACTATAAGAAGACATTTAAATAGACCAAGAGGAATTTTCAGTAATGAATTTTTGGGTTGTTACAATCTTCCCCCATTAAGAAATTTTGCCCTCAAAATTTCCTTTTCACACTCTAAAACAAATGCGGGTAACTATACTTCATAACTTACTTAGATTTCCACATCGCTTCTTCAAACTTGTGGTTTTTCCACAACACCTTGAAGAGGGGAATTGTCTTATTTTGTAGAACTTTTTCTCTACAATCTAAGATCTTCACTGGTTTCTCCTTATAAGAAAGATCATACTCTAGATATACTACCTCAAAAGAGAGTACATGTGAATGGTCTAGTATGTAATTCCTTAAGAGGGATACATGAAAGACATCATGTACTTTGTCCATGGTAGGTGGAAGTGCTAGTTGATAGGCCACGACCCCAGCACAATCAAGAATCTCGAAGGGGCCGATGTACCGAGGACTTAACTTTCCATTATTTACAAACCTCATGACCTTCTTCCATTGAGATATGCATAGAAATACCATGTATCCAAATTTAAACTCAAGTTCTTGTCGATGGTTATCTGCATAACTCTTCTGTCATCTCTGGGCCACCTTGATATGCTGCTGAATGGTTTTCACCTTCTCAACCATTTCTTCGACCATTTCTGGTCCTAGCAGCTTACACTCACCGAATTCATCCCAACATTCCAGTGTTCTGCACCTCTTCCCATATAGGGATTCATAAGGTTCCATTCGAATTCTTGAGTGGAAACTCTTATTATAGGATAATTCAACCATAGGAAGATGTTGATCCCAACCTCCTTTAAATTACATTGAACATAATCTTAACATATCTTCCAATGTCTGAATAGTTTGCTCAGATTTTCCATCAGTTTGATGATGATAGGCCGTACTAAAGTTCAATTAAATATCTAGATCATGTTGAAGACTCTTCCAAAACATAGAGGTGAATATTGGATCTCGATTAGATACAATAGATAGTGGTACTCCATGTATCCTTACCAATTCCCTAATGTATATCTGTGCCAGTTGATCCAATGAGAAATCCTCCTGAATTGCAATGAAGTGTGAAGACTCTATAAGATGACCCACAACAACCCAGATTGTATTATTGCCTTTGGATGTCTTCATAAGTCTGGTGACAAAGTCCAAGGTGATGCTCTCCCATTTCCATGATGGTATGGGTAATGGTTTCATCATCCCCTTAGACTTCTATCTCTCAACCTTCACTTGCTGACACACCAGGAACTTTGATGTAAATTAAGAAATCCCCATCCTCATATTATCCCACGAATAATACTCTTGGAGATCTTAATACATCTTTGTGTTTCCTGGGTTAATAGAGAAATTTGAACAATGTGTATCATCCAAAAGTTCCTTCTTCAGCTCTGAACTTGATGGAACACATAGTCTTTTTCAAAATATCAGAATTCCTTCTTCATTAACATTTAACTCCGAGGATTTACCTCTTCTGATTTCTTCCAAATTCTTCTGAATTCCCACATAATCCTTTTTAGAATCTTTTAACCTTTCCAAAAAATATTTTTGAGAAATCATTTGTAAAAGGATTGATGATGTTCCCATATTTATGATTCCCATGTCCGTCTTCACTAAATATAAGAATATTGGATCCTTCTCAATTCTCATCAATGATTGAATCACTAGGTCCTTTCTACTTAGAGCATCTTCCAACTTTTTCTCTTTCCTAGGGTGGTAATGGATTGATCATTCATAGCCTTTAATCAGCTCTAACCATATTAGTTGGAGCATGTCCAACTCTTTCTGTGTGAATATATACTTGAGGATTTTGTGGTCCGTATATATTTCAAACTTATCCCCAAAGAGATAATGCCACCAAAATTCTAAAGCAAAGATCACCGCATCCAACTCAAAATCATGTGTTGGATAATTATGCTCATGAACATTCAATTTACTTGAATCATAGGCAATGACTATGTCATTTTTCATCAACACACATCCGAAAACCTTCTTTGAAGCATCACTAAATACCAAAAAAAAATTCTCCACTTGTGGATAAAGTGAGCACATGCATAGTGATAAGCCTCCTTTTTAACTCTTTTAAGATTTCTTCACATTAATCACTCCAATAAAACTTTACTCCCTTCCATGTTAGCTTTGTAACAGGGTTGGACAATCATGAGAAATTTCTCACAAATTGTCGATAATATCCAGCTAACTCCAAGAAGCTATGGATATCTGTTACTGATGTTGGCCTCGACCATCACTCAATTGCATCTGTTTTGGAGGGATCCATAGATATCCCATTGCTTGTGATGATATTTCTCAAGAATGAGACCCAATTGAACCAGAACTCACACTTTCTATACTTTTCATAGAGCTTCTCCTTCTGCAAGGTCTCTATTATAGTTCTTAGATGCTCCTCATGATTCTCCTTAGTTTTGGAGTATATAAGAATATAATATATAAAGACTACCAAATTTTTTTCAAGGTAATCCTTAAAGACTCTATTCATCAAGTCCATGAATATTTCTAGAGCATTAGTGAGTCCAAAATTCATTACTATAAATTCATAGTGTCAGTATCTTTTACGAAAATAAGTCTTGGGGATATCTTCCTTCTTCACCCATACTTGATAATATCCTGACCGGAAATCCACCATGGAGAAGTATTGTGCTCCATGAATCTGATTGAATAAGTCATCAATTTGTGGTAGAGCATACTTGTTCTTTATCATGATTTTTAAAGATCAAGATAATCGATGCAAAGGCTTATTGACCCATCCTTTTTCTTGATGAAGAGGACTAGTGCACCCCATGGTGAAGCACTTGGGAATATAAACCCTTTATCCAGATTCTCCTATAGTTGTTTCTTCAGCTCCTAAAGCTCTACAACAACAATTCTATACAGAGTCTTGGATATTAGAAATTCCCTATGAATAAGGTCAATTAAGAATTCAACATTTTTTATTGGAGGAAGACCAGGAAATTCCTCAGGAAACACTTCAACGAATTCCCTCACAATAGGCATTTATTCAAGGATGGTTTCTCCCTTGGAATCAATCATATGAGCCAGATACGTATGCTCATAGGGAAATAATATCCATGCTTGAGATGATGGAGCTAAAGAAAATTCATCTTCCTCCTTGGACTTGTATAGAATTGGGGGTCGATTCTTAATATGGAGAGTGATTTCCCTCTCATGAAAATTTATGTTGGATATATATAGGGAGATCCAATCCATGCCAATAATTGCATCAAATCCATCAGAGGGAGTATGTTGAGGTTTTATGGGAAGTTAAATCCACTTATTATGATAGGGGAGGAGTTATATTCATGGGATGTAATGATTTCCCCATTTTTCTTACTCTCTGACATCTTTACTTCCATGATTTGTGGTGGTGTTGGTATTTTCCTACTAAACATTCGGGTTATAAAAGAATGCGTAGAACCAAAATCAAAAAGTACATTTTATTTTCATGAATGAATAACTAGCATACCTGTCACCACTTCGTTTTCAGGATTCACTTCAGTGGTAGTGATGGAAAAAGCTCGCTCTTGCTGCCTTGGAGGTTGCTGGTTACCTCCGAAAACCCTTGGATTAGGGCACTAGTTTGCAAAGTGACACAGTTCTTTGTAGTTGAAGTAATGAACAATGCGTTGAGGGTTGAGTGGAGTGTTCCTCTCCTCTGTCACAACCACAGGTTTTTCTTGGCAATAGTTAATAGCCAGCTGCCCTTCTCTTCCACACCTAAAGCATTTCCTTGTCCCCTTTAGGAAATTTCTGGGGTGATTCTTTCCACAACTCTGGAAAGTGGGGTGCTGGATTTTCTTAGAACCATTGGACTTATCCATCATACTACTATAATTGAAGTCAACCTTATGATTTTTATCCCCATGATACCCCTGAGATTCTCTGATCTCCCTTTCGACCTTGAGGGCACATCAGATAATTTCCTCATAGCTGTCGAAGTCACAGATTTCCATCACTTTCTGCAGGCTAGGTTTTAGCCCTCCAAAGAAGCGGAAAACCTTGCATTAGAGGGTAATGATAAAGCTAAAGGCGTATCATGAAATCCTTGTGAAGTTTTCCTCATATATTCTGACAGATTTTTTGTATTTTTTCTTGAGGGAAAGGAAGTCCCTTTCCATCTTAAGTCATAGGGTGAGCTGAAAATATTTATCGAAAAAATCTTCCAGAAATATTTCCATTCCAAAGCCTTGATCTACTCCTCTGGCTTCATATTTTTGATCAACGTCCACCATTGATCAGCTTCACCCTCTATATGATAAGCATCCAAGAGAACCTTCTCTTGTTCAGAACATTGGAGGATGGAGAAGATCTTTTCAATGGAGTTGATCCATTGTTCGGCGATTGAGGGATCAAATGATCCATTAAAAGTGTGATGTCCCGGACCTGGCTTCCCCTCAACCCGAGCCCCAAACCCGGTTGGCCACATAACCCATGGCTCATCTACCCATAGGCCAGGGGCTACCGACTAGTTGTGAGGGTGTAATGGTAAGTCAGTGGGGAGACTGTACCCCCATGTCAGAGCACACAACGGTATAACGGAAAATTAATAAAAATAGCGGAAGCACAAACAATGGTAAACAAGAGAAAAAAAGGGAACATACAAACCAAACAACAGAAGTAAGAAAAAACCCTGATAGATATACAAAATCCGCCTAGGCAGTGTCTAATTAAAAATGGATTCATGGCATGATGATACAGTAGAAATAGATGGAAAACATGCTATACAGTAATACAAAAAGAGAACAAAAGTAGTACACGAACATCTCTATCCAAGCTCGGTCCTCTGCTCTGGAACTCCATCTAGAACATATATATATCAACAACCTGACGCAGGGCCCTTGCCCCTACTAGTACCTATAGCAATAAAGTCTACACGGGTGCCAAGGAGGCCGCCCGGGTAGGGTGTGAGACAAGTCTCAGTAGGACACCACCAATGATATCTACGTGTAATCCAAATAGGTGTTCGCAAAATAAATAGTGTTTAGTAAACTTCAAGTAATTAAAGAAAAGAAATAAACAACCATCCCGCTAAGGTTCCAGGAGGACACCTGGTGGGTCTACCTGCTTCAGCTCATGGCTGGTATCTGAACAATCACTAGGGGTATGAGTACATAGATATAGGTTATCACTACCATGAGGTAAGAATGCCTCTTATCCATGCTTCTCACATATGTAATAATCATCACTGGCACGAGGTAAGAATGTCTCTCATCCACAAGCACTGTAACTGGCATGAGGTAAGAATGCCTCCTGCCCACACATAGAGATTTATCTGGAATGGGGTAAGAATGCCTCCCGCCCACACATGGGGATTCATCTGGCACGGGGTAAGAATGCATCCCTCCCACACACAGGTATCACAAACATGTCAACACAGTATGGTATAACTATTTATATCACAATATATAAAGTAATACATCTTATATCATATCATATTAACAATCATGACATTTACCAATCACATTATAAGGAAAACATACATCTCAATTCATTAAAGTGTTCATGCTATCTCATCCTAGCCAACCTCTAACCAAACCATATCATTTTCCTAACATGGAAAATCCCGTTCAATACATAACATTAAGGTCCAAAGGTGAAAAGGGACAAATCTCAAGGCATATCACCTATGGTTGACCGCTCTCGGTCCACACATCATCTAAAAACCCTAACATGGTTAGATTCATCACTCTCATACCACACGGGTCATCTAGATGTGAAGCAGTCATTACAAATAAGGGGTTTGGCGAAAGACAAACCACGACACGATGATAATAACTCAAAAAGGCGAAAACCCAAAATGGAAACCACGTGACCACCTACCTTAGAGCTATAGGCATAGGCTCGCATGATATCGACCTCAGATTCGCAGTAGGTTGGAAGAGATCTTAGTTTCAGTCCAATGCCTTGGAAATAGGGCATATGAGCCTGCATCAAAATAACAAGACGGAAGGCAAGATTAACCGAGGAAAGAAGGGTGTGTGAGGTAAGCCTTACCAAGGGAAATCCAATGCTTCCGTCAGATCAAGACTTGGAAACTGGGGTAAGAATCCACCAAGAAAAGAGTGGGAGGAGGGTTTTGGTGCTCAAAAGAGGGCTCCCCTCTGTTCTGTCTATGGGAAGGGGGAAGAAAGAAGGCTTTTAGGCTGTTAAAAAAAAGTAAGGGCAAAATGGTAAATTCACCTATAACAGGGTTGCACGGCTTAGGCGCACAGTTTACCCAAATCATGCGCAAACCGTGCACATCTCCCTACCTTCTATACAAAAGCCGCATGGCCGTGCGGCCTGGTCTGCATGACCATGCACCCCTACAGGTTCCCATGTCTGCAGCCACACGGTTTATCCCAAACCATGCGCAGGATGTGTGCCACTGCCTGAAAGCCCATTTCTCAAACTCTCAGGCTCTAAACCAACCCCGAACACATCCCGGACCTTCCTTAGGATGTTACACACATTAAAAAAATCAAAGGAATGATTTGAAAGAAAAACTAACGATCTGCAACTTTTCCAAAGAGTCGGGTCGTTACAACCTCCCCTCCTTAAAGGAACTCATCCCCGAGTTGGCCTTCCTAGGGTACTGAGGTATAATCAACTAAAAACTCTGGCCATTGAGAACGTATATTAGTCTCTCACTCCCTGGTCTTGTCTTGTACCTGGCCGTGCTGCCGTAGCACCCGTACAAGTGGAACAAACTTTCCACGGAGTGTCTTCATGCTTCGGTCAACAATTCGCATCAGATACTCCTCGAAGGAAGCATCCATATCCAGTTCAACCTCATCAGGATGAAAAACATGAGTCAGATGTGAAAAGTACCGGTGTAGCTGAGATACATGAAAAACATCGTGCATGGCCTGATATCTTTGTGGAAGTGCAAGCTGGTAAGCTGCTGGTCTGATCCACTTTATCACCTCAAAGGGTCCTACGAACCTTGAAAAAATATTACCCTGCTTCCGTATACATTTTTCCCCAACCTGGGTGAGACCTTCAAGAAAACCCGGTTCCCAACCTTGAACTCAAGAGGTCGCCAGTGCTTGTTAGCATATGACTGCTGTCTAGAATGAGCTGTCAACATACGCTTCCTAATAAGCTGTATCTACTATGTAGTCTCCTACATAAGACGTGGTCCTAGAATAGCTATCTCCCCTTCTTCAAGCCAACACAAAGGCGAGCGCCAAGGCCTAACATATACGAATTCATAGGGATCCATCTCAATGGTTGCCTGGAAGCTATTGTTATAACAGAACTCGAAAATAGGAATGTGTTTCTCCCATGAACCTCCAAAATAGAGAACATATGCACGTAACATATCCTCTAGTGCATGTATAGTCCGCTCGGTTTTTACGCCAGTCTGCGGGTGATAGGTCGTGCTCAAAAGTACCTGCATAACCAAGGCCTTTTGTAAACCCTTCCAGAACCAAGATGTAAAATGAGGATCTCTATCCGAGACAACAGAATGAGGAACTCCATGAAGGCGCACTATTTCTTTGACATACAGTCTTCCCAAGTCATCAACCATGAAGGTCTCTCGCACAGGTAGGAAATGTGCGACCTTCATCAGACAGTCGATGATAACCCATACTGCATCATTTCCATGAGGTAAACTAGGTAAACTAGTTACAAAGTCCATAGAAACATTGTCCCATTTCCTCTCCGAAATGGAAAATTGCTGCAAAAGCCATGCTAGATGCTGATGTTCCGCCTTCACCTTCTGACAGGTGGAACAACGCGTGATAAAATCGGCTATCTCCCGCTTCATGTTAGGACACCAGCACTATTGTCACAAATCACGATACATTTTGGTGATGCCTGGGTGAAATGCCCATGCTGAGGCGTGGAAATCCCTCAACAGCTCCTCTCTGATGTCTTATGGGACCCATACACTCCCATGGAACAATAAAGTATCACCTTCATCCACAGTCAAATCTGTAGAGGTATCATCAGCGACACTTTCCCGTAGAACAAGGACTTCTAGATCTAATAATTGTCTTTCCCTGACCCGTTCCAAAAGAGTAGATGTCACAGCTAAGGATGAGAGAATAGTCTGAACCTGACCCTCCTAAACCTCAATTTTCATCTCCAAAAATAGGGACATCAGCTTCCACTCCTCATTAGATTCCTGAACCACTTGTGACTGAGTTTTCTGACTCAGCGCATCGGCTACTGAATTTCCTTTCCCAGGAGTGTAGTCCATTTAAAAATCAAAGAATTGCATGTACTCGACCCACCTACGTTGCCTGAGATTTAGATCCCACTGAGTGAAGATATATTTGAGGATTTTGTGGTCAGTGTATACCCCAAAATGATCTCCCAAAAAATAGTGTCTCTAACAGCATAAGGCATGTACAACCACTGCAAGCTCGAGGTCGTGCATCAGATAATTCTATTCATGAGGCTTTAACTGAAGAGAACCATACGCAATGACTCGCTCTTCCTACATCAAGACAGTTCCAAGTCTGATACTTGATGCATCACAAAAGACCGTATAAGCTCTACCTAGCTCTGGAAAGATCAGTATCGGTGCTGAAGTTAGTCTACCCTTCAGTTCCTAAAAAGCTGCTTCACAAGGTTCTGACCAATCGAATCTCACCCCCTTTTTAGTCAAAGATGTAAGCAGTGCTTCTAGTCATGAAAAGTCCTGAATGAACCGCCTATAATATCCAGAAATCCCCAAGAAACTCATGATATCAAAGACGTTCTTGGGATGCTCCCAAGAAATTACAGCACTCACCTTCTCAGGGTCAACTGAAACTCCAGACTCAGAAATAATGTGACCTAGAAAGTGAACCTTATTTATCCAAAAGTGGTATTTACTGAGCTTAACATAAAGCTGATGCTCTCTTAGTGTATTCAGCATGATATCAAGATGGGTTTCATGGTCGTGTATCGAGCGTGAATAGACTAATATATCATCCACAAATACAACCACAAAAGAATCAATGTAAGGGTGAAAAATCCAATTCATAAGTGCCATAAACACTAAAGGTGCATTCGTAAGCCCAAACAGCATGACTAGGTACTCATAGAGACCATACCTGCTCCTGAACGCCGTGTGAGGTATGTCCAAAGTCATAACATGCACCTGGTGATAGCCCGACCTCAAATCTATCTTTGAAAACTCCTTCGCTCCTTAGAGATGATCGAATAGGTCGTCAATTCGAGGTAAAGGATACTGATTCTTAATATTCAGCTAATTTAACTTACAATAATCCACACAAAGATGAAGGGTACCATCTGCCTTCTTGGCAAAAAGGACCGGTGATCCCCAAGGAGAAGTATTGGGATGTATAAAGCCTTTTGCTTCCAGGTCCTCCAGCTGACTCTTGAGCTACAAGAGTTCCTTAGGTGCCATACTATAAGGAGGAATGGTCACTAGTGCTACTCCTAGTATAATATCAACAGTAAACTCCACCACTCGCGCAAGAGGTAGACCAGAGAAATCATCACGAAAGACAATACTGAAAAGCTCCACCATCGGAGGATAAAAAGAAGGTTGGAACCCTTGGTCATTGAGATAAAGACTGGAAACCTGTGTCATGAAACCACCTAAAATCTGGTGTTCCAGTCCCGATCATGTCGCACTAAGATCCCATTCTCCCTTATGCATATACATGTCACCCTCTGGTGACGTAAACACCACCCTCCTATGATAGAAATCAATCCGGGCTCAATAGGTAACTAACCAGTCCATCATAATTATTACATCAAAACCTGAAATATCTAGAACATACAAATTCCACATGAAAAGGTAACCTCCCACCTCGAGGGGAAAATTATGACAAAAACGAATGCCATATGAATAGATACCTAATGGGGTATCTAACATGATCATGCCATGATATGACTCAACGTTAAGGCCCAAACTTCCAATTATCTCCTCTGATATAAAATAGTGAGAAGCGCCAGTATCAAACAAAGATGATACTAACGTAGAGGAAACTATAATATTAACTCATACAGTAGATGGTCCAGAGTACTGCTCCTATGGCATAGGCTCAACTGCATACAACTGGCCGGTACCACGAACCTGAGTCATAGCCTGGCTACCCTGAGCAGACCCGCCCTGCTAGTGCTGAGAGTCATACACCTGATTACCTCTTCCTTGACTGCAACCACCGCTTCATCGGCCGGTGCTATTAGAGCCTCTTGACTGACGTGATCTTGCCGATCCAGCACTAGATCGTGGTGTAGGTATAGATCCCTACTCACTAGGCCTTGGGGGAAAAGTCCTGCAGAAACGGTGGAGATTACCCAACCTACCACTACCTCTGCACTCCACTGGATTTTGAGTACACTGCCTCCTCAAATGCCTTAGCACCCCACATTGGTGAAAGATAGAAGTAACGCATGAGAAAAGGTTCTGACCACTGTTAACACCACGAGAGTCCTCAAAACTCTACTTCTTCCTAGAAGCAGATCCACTAGAACCCTTAGGTGCCGAACCGCCCTGGTTCAAACTGTCCAATTCTCTCAAATTTCTCTCTATGATCAAAGCCTGATTGAAAATCTCTGAAACGGTCGTCAGACTAAACACGTTATCCTATGACCGTATGGCGTAACACAACCCATCCTCAGAATTCCTAGTGGCCGTGAGATCATCAACAACTAGTGTAGGAGAAAAACGCTCTAACTTAGTGAAACGGGATGAATATTCCATGACTGTCATGGTCCCTTTCTGCAGATTCATAAACTCCCTAACTCTGTCAGCCCTCAAAGTCCAGGGAAAGAAATAATCGTAGAAGACGGTCTATAAATCAGTCCATATCATATCTCTCTGCTTTCTTGACAGGGTGATGACATCCCACCACCTCATGGCTGAACCACGTAGCATATAAGCTACGAGATTGACCCTCCGCTCTAGAGGCATCTCAAGGTTCTCGAAGATGGTCAGAATAGCTTCCAACCAGGACTCCACAGCAAGTGGTCCTCCATCTCCCGTAAAAGTAGGAGGATGGTGCAACTGAACCTCACGGGTCAACTCTTCCATACTCAGGGTAGGTCACACTCCACCTTGCATACTCTGCATCATATGCAAGAAGCTCTCGCAGAACTGGGAATCAGCGACCATCTCAGGAATAGCAAGAGGAGCCATGGGTGGCTCGATAGGAATATCAACTAGCGGCTCAAGGCTCACCACCTCAAAAATGTGATTTTTGCCACCTTCAACACGCGCGACTCGAGGACATCTCAGAGGCATAATGATACAATACCAAATGAACATCTCAAAAGAAGAAACCAATACTTTAAAGGTTGAACTACAGAATCTAGGACAAGTACTAAGCCTTCATACCCCTAAGATCACTTATCCACACCCATATGAATTCTTAGTAAAACCTGAAACTGTTCAGATTTAACTTGATCCAGTGACATGGCATTTCCCAGCCCATAAGGGCCCATAATATTCATGAACTGAAATATGAAAAACACTTGGATGTCATTTATCATTTACTTGTGCTAATTAAGTATTTGAATTTCCTTTTAAGAAAAAGATTGGTTTAGTTGGAATGCCATTTTCCAATACATAAGGGCCCATTCACCTTATGAACCAAAGAGTGACACCCACTAAAACCACATCATTCCTCAATTCACAACCTGCAAGAAGGTTTAGCACAATTGCACACATATTAATAAGGCATTGAAATAAACAACAAGAAATGATCTCTGAAAATTTAAACGTGGCATGGCAAGATGCATGGCCTAATCATATTGTGCCTATCGTGATGCATGTTCTAATGCATAACCCTCATTTCATCGAGTCGAACCCTAAATCCAAATTCCAACATTGCAAATCTCAATAACATCACAAAACATGTGAAGCACCCAATGGTGAAACGGTATCAATAGTAAATAGCAGAATCAATAACAACATAAAATAGGAAACTTGGTCCATACCCCGTACATGGGTTCGTGACGCCCAAACACGGATCATGGCTAAGTCCCTAAGCATTCCCAGTCTCCCAGTCTGTCATCACTAAATAGTAAAGCAAGAAATAAAGAAACCTCTAATACCACTTTGTGACATCCCAAACCCGGATGTCCCTCAACCCGAGCCCCGAGCCCGGTTGGCCACATAACCCATGGCTCGTCTCCCCATAGGCCAGGGGTAGCCGACTAGTAGCGGGGGTGTAATGGTAAGTCAATGGGGAGACTTTACCCCCATGTCAGAACACACAACAGTATAGCAGCAAAGTAATAAAAATAGCAGAAGAACAACCAATGGTAAACAAGAAAAAAAATGGGAACATACAAACCAAACAATAGAAGTAAGAAAAAACCCTGATAGATATAAAAAATCCACCTATCCAGTGTCAAATACAAAATGGTTGTATGGTATGATGATACAATAGAAATAGCTGGCAATCATGCTATATAGTAATACAAAAAGAGAACAAAATTTGTCCACGAGCATCTCTAGCCAAGCTCGGTCCTCTTCTCTGGAACTCCAGCTAGAACATATATATATCAACAACCTGACAAAGGGCCCTTTCCCCAACTAGTACCTGCAGTAGTAAGTTCTACACGGGTTCTAAGGAGGCCACCCGGGTAGGGTGTGAGACAAGTCTCAGTATGACACCACCAAAGATATCTACGTGTAATCCAAATAGTTGTTCGAAAAATAAATACTGTCTAGTAAACTGAAAGTAATTAAAGAAAATAAATAAACAACCCTCCCACTCAGGTTCCGGGAGGACACCTGGCAGGTCTACCTGCTTCAGCTCATGGCTGGTATTCTGAACAATCACCAGAGGTATGAGTACATAGATATAGGTTATCACTGGCACGAGGTAAGCATGCCTCTCATCCATGCTTCTCACATATGTAATAATCATCACTGGAACGAGGTAAGAATGACTCTCATACACAAGCACTGTAACTGGCATGGGGTAAGAATGCCTCCCTCCAACACACGGAGATTTATCTGGCACCGGGTAAGAATGCCTCTCACCCACACACTGAGATTCCTCTGGCACAGGGTAAGAATGCCTCCTACCCACACATAGGTTATCACAAGCATGTCAACACAGTATGGAATAACCATTCATATCACAATATATAAGGCAATCCATCTTATATAATATCATAATAACAAGCATGACATTTCCAAATCAAATTATAAGGAAAACATACATCTCAATTCATTAAAGGGTCTAGGCTATCTCAACCTAGCCAACCTCTAATGAAACCATCCCATTTTCTTAACATGGAAAATCCCGTTCAAGACATAACATTAAGGTCCAAAGGTGAAAAGGTCCAAATCTCATGGAATATCACCTATGGTTGACCACTCCCGGTCCACACCTCATCTAAACACCCAAACAAGGTTAGATTCATCACTCTCATACCACATGGGTCATCTAGATGTGAATAAGTCATTTCAAATAAGGGTTTTAGTGAAAGACAAACCGCGACATGATGATAATAACTCAAAAAGGAAAAACCCAAAATGGAAACCATGTGACCACCTACCTTAGAGCTGTAGGCATAGGATCGCTTGATATCAACCTCAGATTCACAGTAGGATAGAAGAGATCTGAGTTTCAGTCCAATGCCCTAGAAATAGGGCATATGAGCCTGCATCAAAATAACAAGATGGAAGGAAAGATTCACCGAGGAAAGAAGGGTGCATGAGGTAAGACTTACCAAGGGCAATCCAATGCTTCCATCGGTTCAAGACTCAGACACCGGGGGAAGAATCCACCAAGAAAAGAGTGGGAGGAGGGTTTTGGAGCTCAAAAGAGGGATCCCCTCTATTCTATCCATGGGATGGAGGAAGAAAGAAGTCTTTTAGGCTTTTAAAACAAGTAAGGGAAACATTGTAAATTCACCCAGAACAAGGTCGCACGGTTTAGGCACACAATTTACCCAAACTGTGCGCAAAACATGCACACCTCCCTATATCCTAGACAAAAGCCGCACGACCGTGCGGCCTGGTCCACATGATCGTGCGCCCCTGCAGGTGCCCCTGTCTGCAGCCGCACTGTTTATCCCAAACCGTGCGTGGACCGTGCGCAGGCCGTGCACCACTGCCTGTAAGCCCATTTCTCAAACTCCTGGGCTCCGAACCAACCCCAGACACTTCCCGGACCTTCCTTAGGATGTTACACACATTAAACAAGCTCAATGGAAATACTTGAAAGAAAAACTAACGATCCGTACCTTTTCCCAAGAGTCGGGTCATTACAAAAAGTAGGAGGCCTTTGTATCATGAAGCTCTCGATAGATAATTGTTCTTTCTTGGGGGGTGGGGTTGAATGTTCCTCTTGACCCATGTTTCTATTCAAATCTTGAGTTAACTGAGAGAGAAGAGTGACAAAGTTTGCAATCCCCACTTCAATCGGATTGGGAATCTCATTAGCATTGTCATCACATTGATATTTACATAGGTTGTTAGCCCAAGTCCTCCTATTACTGGCCGTTAGCTGGAATAAAAGGAAAGTTAGGGGTAACACATAAATGGTAATCCAAGGAAAAATTTGATGACCTATAAATAAATTTTATTTCCTTAACTTATGAATCCATAGGATTCAATCTATGCTATTCATGATCTATTTTCTAACATATATTCTTAGGGGAATTTTTTTAATTCCATTAATAAGGGTTCATACTAAGATTGTAAATTTACCAAAGAATATCTCTCGGGAGTGTAATAACCAAGAGTGCAGTAAGGCCCGTTGTCGTGTACTAGGATACCCCGGGTCAAGCCTGAAACTCCTTGTCAGGGTTTTCACCCCTAGGTACATCTGTGTTAGAGCCGCCTTTACCTGCTCGTATCAATACATGGATGTATTTGATTGATAAACCACTTAATCAATACTCATCAAAACTTAGGGATGTTTTTATTATACATAGTCTTGTCTCTAAGTCTTTACTAGAGTTTTCTAATCCTAATACCAAAATTAACTAAACCTATCCTCTGATACCCACTATAACAACTCTTCTTTTTATTACACAGTTAAACATGATTTATTACATATAATTCACTTGATAAAACATATAAGATCGAGAGGCCTAGTGTATTTTGGGGATTAGGACCATTACATGACAAATTAAAATATGAAATACAACATCTTTATTGAAAACTTCCTTTACATGACCAATATATTCCCTTGTACTTAGCATTGCATGGGATAACCTGAGGACATGCATAAGAAAACGGTGAGCTATAAATCCTAGTAAGGGAGTTAATGAGGAATAACATGAAGGATAAAAATACATGTTAGGAAATAGGAATATCAATGAATCATAAGATAAACATGAACATAAAGGCATGATGTAACATGATTAACATAACATGAAAATGTGGCAACAAAATTTAACATGATTTTAGCATGAGCCAAGGATCATTGCACACGGGGAATGAGTAAACCGTAATTTCACTTGAATTATAATGATTAAAACCTCATTTACCTTGATGTATCATGAGACTAATCTTTACCTAATGCATTAGAGCTCTATCAGGGCACACCCTTTTTAACAATTTTATTTCATGCACAAGTGTGCCATATAAATAATATAACATGGAATCAATCAACATCATAAGTTATTACACAATTAAGTAATGTTGAATAAATAAATTAAAGTACCATTCAATATGTATATGTGCATAAAGGTGAATACCCTTGATAGAGACATGGGTATGGAACAGTGATCTTGGTTTGGAGAAACGCAGTACAATTTTCGGAGCATAACGGCGTGACATAAGGATTAATGAAAATGGATGATGAGAGAGAAATGAGTGTCACATCATATGTACATGAAGTGGATAGTAAGGGGTCAAATAAATACACATCCCAACAAATTTAATGGAATTTAGATGCATAATACCAAATAATTACTTAGATGTAAAAGAAGAGAGAAAAATCTCTCACGGAATTTTGACATGGTAACGGGTGTACATGAGAGACATTAATGAGAGATAAAGGGGTCTCCCATCATAAAAACATAAAGAGGTCAGTATGGGAGAGGTGAAAAATCACACCCCAACATTTGTAATCGAAAACAAAAGGGAATAATAACTTAAAGAAAATTGGATAAAAATGAGAAAGGAAGAAATACCTTACTTGGAAGTGCGATCCCAAAAGATTGGGAGAGGCTTGATAGAGGAATCTTAGTAGCTTTGGGAACCTTGAGATAATTATAGAGAGAGGAGGGTAGGGGTTGGTCAATTCTAAATGCTTTAAGTGAAGAGGAAGTGGGAGCTTGGGCGGGTTTATATAGGAAGGGAGAGGGAATTATTTATTATTTAGGTTTGGGACACCTCAAATTAAACTAATCAAAACCACAAACCAGCCCATGGTTTTTGCACATGGTTTTTTAGAAAGGGGATTGTAAAAAAATATTTTATAAGTTAAATATCCAAACATCTTAAAATAATAGGGTTTCTTATGTGGAGGTGAGTCACACTCTCAAGGAAAACAATTTAAAAAGAGAAAATGTTTAATAAGCCTTGAAGGGTCCACTAAAGCTTTGTAAAATAAATCAAAAAAACACAAAATCACATTATTTTAATGTTAAAACATATATTTTTCGAACATAATGTTTATATTATTTTATTACATCATTATTGTGTCATTATGATGTCATAAAACACATTATATGTTTAAACAATATTTAATTCTTTACCAAAAAATTCGATTATCTCCGAAAATTATGAAAAATTTACCATTGGATAATTTAGACTACCTGATTCCAAAAATAATATTCATTTTATATAAATAGTTTTCTAAATATGTGAATTTTTACTTTTAAAATAAATACTGACATTTATCGAAAACTCATGGGTTTTGAAAAAAACAACTTTGAAACCTTAATAAAAATTACAATTGAATTCATAAAATTATACGATAATTTATATTTAATAAAAAGTAATTTAATAATAGTAATATTTTATTAAAATTTTATTTAATTAAAAAATCCATTAATTCATCAAAATAGATTTCTTAGTTGAATATTAACTAAAAATACTATTTGGGATTTATAAACTATTTACAAAGTAACAATAATAAAATCAATGCACATTATTTATACAAAAATAATATACATAGTAATAGTGATCAGGTCTTGTTACATAACCCCTTATGACACCCACATAAGTCCTTAGCATAAGGTGCCTGATGGTGATAGACTCTTGGGGTGGCTTGGATAACATTGCTCAAGTGGTAATCTCTATCAACTTCCACTTATCTCTTAGGCGGTTCCACTCGAGCTTAATGTAATTAAGCTCGGATTGGGATTGGTCAAAAGAGAAACCCAATGAAGCCACCTCCTTTCTGAGCACCAACAAATGGGATTTGTATGGGGCTTGTCTACTGGATGAGGCCATCACTTCTTTTGTCTGAGTAAGTTGGATTTTTTAAAGCCCTATATTTATACTAATCATGTGATCACTGTTCAATGGCTATATTAGCAAAGAACACAATTCTTAACTGTATTTTAAAATCCAAAACATAGAACCAAATAAGTGAATACGTTTTACATAACTATAAGAATACATTTAAATAGACCAAGAGAAATTTTCGTTAATGAATTTTTGGGTCGTTACAGATCCATTTCCATAACTTGATGACATGTTAGGAATCTCATAAAAACATAACTACCTTTATTTTCATGAAAGTATACCAAAATTGCACTTTTAGTGCCATATACATCTTTTGTATTCAATGATAAAAAACAAATCTCAGAAGGTGGTATGCGTGAAGAAGTTTTTTCTGAAAAACCATAGGTACGACCATCCGATCTTGAAAACATAATACTAATCCTTTATCAAGATTCCATCCCTCAGTGGTCTCCCCACCATTGAGTTTTTACCTCATAGTAACAAATTTAGAATCAAATGTTTATGTCTCTTTAGCTTTCTCAACCAAATTATGAACAAAAATAAATTGGGAAGATAATCATAACACTGCCTCGGTATTCACAATCCAAGTGCATGTCAGTTATCACTAACATTAGCTTCCATTGATTTGAATCCTATTTCACCAACTAACTATATGACTATTCTCAACACATTAACCACCGAATTACCTTTACCCAGTGTATTCATCAAGTCAAAGTCAAATATTTGGAGATACTCCATCCATATTTTTTTCTCACATTCAAATATTTTTGTGTAAAAATGTGTTTCAAACTCTTATGATTCGTAAATACCACCAATTTATCACTAAATAGGCAGTGACACATTGTATTCAAATCATGGTCTACAATAGCTAATTCCAAATCATGTGTTTTTTAGTTATTCTCATGTAACCATAATTTCAATGATCTATAAGCAATAACATGATCTCTCTGTATTATAAAACACCCCAACCCTGATCTTAAAGGATTAGAAGACACCACATAACCCTTCCCTGATTTCAAAAAAAAATCTATATTTGTACTGATTTAAGAAAAATTTTAATCTCTTCAAAAGACTTCTGACATTTATTATTCAATTTAAATTTAACATTTTTCATTTTCAAAGGTATCATTGGATAATATAGTCATGAAAATCCATGAAAAAACTTCATTAATAACCATCCAAGACAAATAAAATACATATTTCATAGGAAATATTTGATATTTTCCAAGATATCACCACCTCTATCTTTTATGGATCCATAAAACACATTTTTCTGAGATTAGATGGACAATTAAATGGACCTTTTTCATCCAAAACCACACTTTGAATTTCTTGAATACAAACGATGATCCCTCAAAATTCCCAAAATTTCCACCATGTGTTTCTAATTCTCATCCCTTGTCCTTGAAAATAAAAATATGTCATGAACAAAACCACCACAAAAGAATCTAGATACCATTGAAATAGATGATTCATCAATTCCATAATGATAGATGGTGCATTCTTAAGATTGAAAGGCATAAAAAATACTCATAATGGACATATATACTCCTAAAAGTTATTTTATGAATATCCTCGTTTTGAATCTGCAATTGGTGATATATTAATCTCGATTCAATTTTAGAGAACCACTAAGATCCTCTAAATTGATAAAAAATGACATCAATTCATGGAAGAGGATAACAATTCTTTATCATAACTTGGTTATGCTTATGATATTCCATAAATAATTGAAGTGTTCTATCCAACTTTTCACAAACAAAACTAGTTCTACCCATAGAGACTTACTAGGCCAAATGCACACTTTACTTTATATCTCTTAAAACTCAACGTTCAATTCCATTAATTCTATTGGTGCCATCGGATAATATGGAAGTGAGATATGACTATTCCCTAGTAATAAAACAATTGTATACTCCACTTGTCTTATGGGTGGAAACCTTGAGAAATTATAAGGAAAAGATCAGGAAACTGATCAAAAATTGTTTGAAAACTATTATACCTGATCTCCTCCACTAATGCCAAAGTTAATGCTACCAACTGGTATGAGATCATTCCAACTACTAGTTCCAACAATCATGCTACACCTGCCTTTATATTCTGTTCTCATCTAAAGGGATTATCAACTCCATCATTAGTTATAAAACTAACCATTTTGGGTATAATAGTCAATACGAGCTTTGAACATAGTAAACCAACCCATAAATAGTATTATTTCATAGAACTCCATCTAAATAATAGAGAAAACACATATAAATTCATCCCCATTGATTGTCATAAAACATTATTTTCACATAAAGGCTCAAAATTATCTTTGACTAAGAGGAGTTTAATGTTTCAAACATAATGCATCATCCCAACATGAAAACCCAGAAGATAAAAAACACAATAATAGACAAATAAATAGGATGAACTCATATCAAACAAATATTTTATAAGTTTAGAATTCAAAATAATTGTACCTATCACCATCAAAGGTCTCTATTGATCATCTACAATCACTTACTTAGCTCCATAAAACTTCTTATTCACTACACTTTGTTCTTTATTTCCCTATTGAGATTCAACTTCTTGAGTAGTCATGGTATTCTTAGAATCACCATGGCTATCTCAGTTCTTATAATGAGAGTTATTCTTCTTCCATAATCCTATCAAAGAATACAATGTCTGAAAAATATGATATGTGTCCTAAGAACCTGATCTCAGAGCATTGCGATAATAGCACTGAAGATTCCACATCTAGTTGTAATTTTGACATGATCTAGGGGGTGTTTTACAATCTTTCTTTATGTGAAAAAAATAACCACATTGAAAACATCCCATCTTACTATTGGGTTTAGGAAGAAGATTAATTGATACAACCATCCGATTCTGAGTCATACCACTATATTGGAAATAGGTATCCCTCTTCCGCTTATTCCTAATGTTAGAGTGCCCACCATTTCCCATAGGTATAAACATGATTCATCCATCTTTAGATCCTAGGATGTATCTTTATACCACTATTTCTTAATTTAACAACTCTGTTTAATTAATTTTTCAATTCATGGAAATCTTTGAGCAAATCTATTACCTTAACCCAGATTCAAAAATGCACACCTTCAAGGATGCACTTACAACAACTTCGAGTGTGAAATGGAATAAATTCATGAATCTAGCAACATACTCTATTACTAATAGATTATACTACTTTAAGTTGAAAAATTATATCATTATATAAATTATTAATGTATGTGGATATAATATTTTATTGAAAAATTATTCAACATTCTCCCATGTAATTCCTTGATTTAATTTAGCCTAAATTAATAAATTGTACCACTAGCATGCAAGATCCTATAACATTTACATTGAAAACTTTTATTTCAACTTAGCTAGTGTTCCTATGAAATTGAAGATTCAATTTATCCTATTCATCCACACCTCTTCTTTATCCAATTTTGAATCACCCCAAAAGATGGGTGGATTCTACTTTTGAAATTGAACATAATGATCCACTTAACTTTGTTTATCCCTTATGTTCCATCTATCCATGTCTTGAAAAGCCTGGATAATAATTTTAACCAGCTATAAGTTCACTTATGGATTAGGTGAAACCAAATTCTTAACAGCCTCTTCTGGTTGGCTTCTACAATTCCTACCATGTGGAATTTTCTATAAACAAAAGAAAATTACATTTAGTTTCAATCTCTAGTAACTAAAGTCTTAACAATTTAAAATTTACCACATCATGTATAAAAAAAGGCTTTCCAAAATTCAACATTTTTCTACTTTAAAACCATTTTTAAAATTTTAACCATTCTTTTAAAAATCAAACCATTTTCAACTATTTTTAAAAATCAACACTTTTTCACTAAATCATAAATCATTACTCAAAATTAAATATTCACTTCTAGTGGGAAGTAATTTATATCAATGCATGTCATGATTCTATCATTGGATAAACCCTTGATGACGAGGTTACAAATCCTAGAAGTGTCTCAAGACACTTATATATCCAACCCCCAGGTAACTTGAAATTCAACATAATAGGTTATCAATGCCTCATTATGATCTACAATTCAAGTTCTGATGATCCTACTCCTTTCTACCATCCCAAATCAAGGATTAAAATAGATTAATTTTCCAACACTAATACTAAAAAACCAATAACATTCTCCCAAAAATAAAAGATGGACCAGGTAAGAATGATACCATTTGTAACATCCCACCCCTCGCCATGGGTTTGGGAGGAGGCAGTGACATTACTAGGCCTTAGGTGACATCCCCAAGACACCAAAAGCTAATAATAAATGGAAAGAACTTCATAAAAATTGTGGGATTATTTGGAATTTTTAAATAAAATAACCAAACCAAGAATACAATAACCAAACAACCACTATATAATGCATGAGAACGATGTAATAAAACTCATAGTAATACCAACTAAAAAAAAAATAAAACTAAAACCATGAACCATATTAAAGTACAAATTGGAAACCAAAACCAAAAACTCAAAGACAACCAGGAAATCTAGAATAAACTCTGAAAAAGCTCCAATATACAAATTAAAAATCCATTCCCAAGGTATCATGATGAATCAATAAATAATTGGGATACCTTTCCTTTACCTGTGCCTCAATATACAATATTTTCAAATGCATAAATGTTACCAAAAAGGGGGTGAGTATAAAACTTTGTAGCATTTCCCCCAATGACTTCCCTACTCATTACTCTAGGATAGAACATATTATCACATTTATATAAAATAGTTATAAAAAATTTAAAGCAGTTTATATCAAATCCAAAATAGTTTTTCAACAAAAAAACTTCCAAACCAAACAACTTTTCATGAAAAACAACCAAAAGAGTCCTTCAAACCATTTTAAAAATCCATTTGGCATAACCCATTCCATTCCAATTATCCACACATGCATAAAAACGTGGAACTTCCTATACTTGTGAGTGGTGAGTCATACTTTCACCAATCCATAACTTGGTGAACCATCTTGATGGGGTAAAGTTTATACCCTTATCTATCCAATTTTTAATGGGGGAAAATTCACACCCTTATCTATCCCAAATGCAAATTAACACACCCCAAAAATTTATTCAAAAATACAATACAATACAACCATTCCATTATCATTTTAATAAAACATTTCTTTTATTAAAAACATTTCTATCAAAAAATTTCCATAAATCAACACAGAAACATATTTTAAAATCATCATTTTAAAATAATGAAACAAAGCACATTGCACAACAAATAATTTCCACCATTACACAAACCATTACTGAAGAGGGTTTCTATTAAGTTTTTCACATCAATTTCATAATTAAACCCAATAAACCCAATCAATTTTAAATCAATCCTTCAAGTTCTAATAATATGAGTTGAGAGTGAATCCACCTACCTCAAAAACTTAGGTGAAAATGAAGAATGGTACAAAACTCAAAAAACATGGTTTAGGTATTCCAAAAACTACCTTTGATATTTTTCCCTATTATCCAAACAATCATAAATAAACATGATTAACATAAAAAAACATCAATATATCCCCAATGTATTATATCTATAAATCCAAGAAATGGATGAAAAAATCTAAGGAAAACCACCAAGAATGAGCACTTACCAAGGAATCCAGCCTCCAACGCACAAAAATTCAGCAATGGATCACTTAAAAATCATGGGGAAAGGTCTATAGAGCCTTGTGAGGGAGAGGAATTATTGTTAGGGTAATATTACTGAAAAAATGAGTGGTTAAATGGGTAATTAATATTAGTTTCACAAAATATGGATCTAATTTTTAGCACTGCATGACTTAGGTTCAAGATTAGAAAAACCATGCTCAAACCATTCTCTAGCCACTTCCTACAAACACCCTTCACATGGTTGGATCACAGGATTATACAATCATTGCACCAATAATGCTCATCCCCTCTATTTTACATTTCATAGTTTCTCCTGAGTGGATTCATGGTTTGGCCAAATCGTGCTCCAACTGTGCACCTATCTATTGTGCCTACTATTTCACATTTCTTGGTTTCCTAGAGGTGCTGAATGGTTCATAATAACCATTCTATTTCCATAAACCTCTATAAAATCTCAAAAAACTTTTCAAAACTCCTCCAAACCTTCCCAAACATAACCTAATGATGTTATATACTTAAAATACATAATTAAAGGGTTAATTACCTGAAACCAGGGTTGCTACATCACACATATTTATTTCATAAAATGTAATGTCATTACTTAAATATTTTATTTAATAAAGTTTATATCACATATAAAATGTAATACTTCAGTTGTAAAAATGTATGTAAAATTTTTTTATGCGATTACTTCTACTTTTTAATGGATTAGGACATCAAGAATCATAGAGAGGTCTAGTAGATTAATCCCAAGGCATGTATTTTTTACTAGATAGATACATGAATCATAGTTTAGACATGATGGTTTAGAGATCCCATGATATCCTAGAATTACACTCTATGAGATTATTCCTATCACAAAATCATTAAAATAATTCATATATCTATAAGAATTAACTGGATTTACCATAAAATAATCACTTGAATAAATGGTAATACATATTTTAAGGGTCTGAAAATATATTTCATGATAGGTAAAAAAGATATCAAATGCATGAATATGATTTTTCATGACATAATTAATAAATTTATAAGTAGGAAATTATATATGATTTGTAATAATGGAATATAATTCATAGATATTAAATTACAAAAAAGTTGTATTCAAAGAAAAATATAAAAAGTTAATTCCATGAAACACTACCGAGAGTAGCCGAGGGATGGGGATATTCTTTGATAAGTGTTCATGGGGGTGAGTATCTCCAAGAGTATTTATAAAAATATAATATTTCAAAAAATATCCCCACATAATTATTTTGAAATATATACATTTTACCAATTTTAAACAATTATTTTTATATAGATTAGAAAATATCATTCAAGTGATTTTTTAAAACTGTAACCAATTAAATACAAGAAAATATTTATTTTCATAAGGAATTAAATACTAATGTATTTAAAAAACTAATTCAGTAATATTATCCCCCAAAATAGTTTTTCATTTTTTAATAAAAATAATTAAAAAATCATGATTAAAAAAATAATGATTATATTAAAAATATATGTGAGATTACAACTCATAAAAATTTCATAAAATAAGAATAATTTTTTATTAAGATTTTTTATGATCATTATGTCATAAAATTATATCCTATATGAATTCCTAAGAAAAATATCTTCTCAAATTTATTCAAAGTGAAAAAATTAAATGATATAAAAATTTATACATGCATATAAAAAATGATATGAATTAATTTTTATCGAAAACCACATGGGGGTAATTATTTATTCTATAATAAATTATTCTCAATATGATGAAAAATAAAAAATTACACTGAATATTTGATCTTATTAGGCTGGTTTCAAACATGTATGAATATATGAATTAGAGAAACTAAAAAAGGGTTATACATTAAAGAATATATTATTTTACAAGTGTTGGAAAAGATTATTCTCACGTGAACAACCATGATAAATGAAACCAAATTTCCCTCAAAACACTTTTCTATCATCAATATATAAGGAATATTTTAGATTGTGGTTCGAAAATTCCACCCATGATTTGAGTGAGATATTATCTCCATGAATCAATCTCATGGTTACAAATTTTATTTTTATTTCTCAAACACAATTAAAAATGTAAATAATTAGAAATATTTTAGAGGGTTATGTTATGAAATTTCCATATCCTATTTATTTTAAGCATATTTAAATAAATATGATTATTAAATTTATTTATATATCATTTAAAGAAATATAATTATATGATAGATCACATGTAATTAAATAGTATCCTATAAAAGTGAAATAATTAACTTCATATTTGAATATATTAATTCAATTTTATTCAATCATGTTGAATAATAATTCATATCTTTATTAATTTTTGTGTAAACTATTTTTTTATTTATAAAGTTGAAATTATTATATAAATACTATAAGAAAAAAATGGTGTCTAGAAACACGTAGTCATTACCTAATATATAATAGGGATTTGTCTAATATAATCAACCATTGTGTATAAATTAAATATTGAGAATTCTCCTTATTATTAACATTGATCATAATCTCAAGTCATGGTATAATCATTCACATATAACTAAAATCATGATATATATTTATTTTTCTATGTATAAAAAAAACTTATATTTTCATATATTATTTAAATATATAGGTATAGTGATAAAATTCACTATTCATACTTAATAATTTCCACTTTTCATATAGATGAAAAATATCATCTTGTTTTAGAAAACTCTCATCATATCTTTATTGAAATATTGAAATGCTCTCTATTGATTAAAACTCAAAAATTAATACAATATGAATTTAAAAATTCATAACATTTCATGTTGAAGGTATATATGATCTCATTTCTAAGGAATAAAAACTAGTATGCATTGTTATGAAACTAAATTACTGGTATACAAAATCTCATATAACATCATTTTGGTGCGTATTTGTATAAGAGTTCATCACTAATATTTCTATGAGTAAAATTAGCATACCTATATATAATAACTAAATCATAAAAGTTTTATCATTAAATCATAATCCATATTACTATATTATATACATTGACTGAGGATGGAAATATATAATTTTTTGATAGGGATCATTATTAATAAATTAATAAAAGATAATTAGGGATTCTTTGTATGGGTTAATAATATATTCCCTCTCATACTCTTTGAGATTTTATATTGGGGTGAATAATATGGTACCACTGAAAATGTTTATATGGGTCTTCTCAAGATAAACCATGAAACATAGATAGATATGAATAAAACTAAATTTCATATTGAAGATGATTACACAAACCAAATATTTAATGTATTAGTGTATGTTTTCCATATTGAGGGTACTCAATTCATTATGAGATATATTATTTCCTATCATAAATCTTAAATCTTGTGTGAGTTTAATTTTTATTTTCAATGAAAGAATCTTAATGAATTTATATGTGATTTTTTTCCTAAAATTTGTGTTCTAATATAGAAATAAAGACTTTTGTTTAAATATTAGTCACTATTTAATTATAAAAAACAGTTAACTCATTCAAGGGTTCATGCGTCATACGTTATGCATATGCCAATAATAAGCTAATAACAAAATTAATTAATAAAATAATGTACACGAATGAATACAAATTCTATAAACTAAATATTTATAATAATAAATTAACCATACTAATTTAAACTAACAACTCAAAATCATTCACATGGTATTATAATATTTAAAAATTATTTTTTTAATTAAGGAAATGTAGTATAATAACAAATCTTGGTCATATGCATTAATGAGCACTTAATTTAGCTAATTATACACTTAATATTATACTAAATTATATTAACATAATGAATAATAAATCGAATAAATGGTTTTAAAATATTTCCCCATGAAATATATAATATTTAATTTAATAAATCCCACCCCATAACACAAAATTATTGTGTATTTTGAGATTATATATATATATTTCACAAATATCACACATTAATATATAAAAATTTATTAAATCCTTCATGATAATACTCATATGAATCAATCATATAATTTTTAATTCATGTAATCTTCTTGAAAAAATATCAAAATAAAAATATTAATATAAAAACCCAACAAGGTAAAAAACTTAGAAGTTAATAAATGATTAATCATCAAGGAGTTTAGTGATATCATAATGATTATCATGAAATTTAACATAATAATCATATCATAAGTGTAAATATCATGACCCAAATACGTAAATGGAATCAGATCATGCCATTAAAACACCTTAGACACACTACCTAATCACAATAGGTTGGAATAAATGTTAGGGGTAGAATAAAACATTTTTGGAAGATGGATTCCCAACCTAATAATTATAAAATAAACTTTTTAAGGATCACACATATATTTGGAATGAATTATTCTAAGGAAAGTTAAAATATGTTTGTAATTAGTTAGAAAATGGTCACATGTTAATATTAAAAAAATTCTAATCGTATGACATGAGATGAACATGGGATATCCTACCAACATGGATAAAAAATCTACAAGGTCTATAAAATGTGTAAAAATAATCTAAAATCCATATATACATATATATGGAAAACCATACACACCCTAAGAACCAATAAATGAAATCCCCATTGTGGAATCTCCCATGATGATGACTATGGATAGTCCTTGTGATCTCATCCTACCTATCCATAAAAAGGTCCAAAAGACTCCTGTTGACCTCACCTATTTTGATAATCCCAATTATTCTTTCACATACTTGGATAAATTAATGTTTATCTATATATTAATTCTTTCAATATATGATATTATATTATCAAGATGATAATAATATTAAAATAATCCTTGAAATATGTTAATCAATGTTTATCTATGTTTATATAAGTTTTGAATTAATTCTAACTCAATCAGATATGTTCTGCATAAAATAGATAAGTGTTAAGTCACTGATATTCTTATAGCTACTAATACAGATCTACCGGTACATAGTCTACCGATAGACATAGTAACCGATATGCAAAGGTCACTGATATGCAGAGCTACCGGTATGTATAAGTCCATCGGTAAGAAAATGTATCTAATAGATCAAGTCCACTGATATAGACAACTACCGACAGAAACTGAGCTACCGATAGAACAAGTCTACCGGTATGCATAAGTCTACCGATACATATATCACTGATACAGAAGTGAATCCACTGATACATCAATCTACTGTTACACCAGAGTTACCGATAGAGTAAGTCTACAGATATGAAGCTACCGATACCAAGATCTACTGATAGATGAAGTCACCGGTATATAGAGCTACTGATACAAGATAAAACAGCTACCGATACCAATAGCTACTGATACCAAGAGATATCGATACATGATCCAAGAGCTAACGATACATGATCCAATAGCTACTGATACAAGATCTGATAGCTACCGATGGAAGGTCACTGTTACATAAAGTCAACCACTACCTATAGAAGGCTACTGATGAAAGACTGACCAGTCAAACTCTATACTCTCAATATTATTTATTTATTAAACCAACAATTATATTTTGTAATTTTAAGGCAATCAAGGTTATTTAATGTGTATTGTTGGCATGTCAGGGAACCATACCTAGTACTCATAAAAAGGTAATCATTCTTTTTACCAAATCTGAAAGCTATAAAAGTAAGGACAAAGATCGTGCAAAAAATAGATAATTAAGGAATGAAGAAGGCACTTGAAGATTGAAAAAGGAAAGGGATGAACAACATTGAAAAGTGGTGCATTCACACAAAAGGAAAAAGCTACATTTATACTGGAAGAGCACTGGACATAAACGAATCCACTCATTCTTGAGGAGAACACAAGCTGCATCTCGAGTGAAGAACTACAACGAACACTTTATACTCTCAAGCTGATAAGCTGAACCTGAAAACCAAGGAAAAAAACGACACTCTGTTTTTCAGAAAAAAACCCAGAGAAGGACTCAGAAGCATTTATGATAAATCAAAAGAGTCTATAGGTGCACTTCAAATCACTAGAGAATTATAACCTCTTTTCTATTCTTTTAGTGATTCTTCTATTTAAATTTAGAGCAGTGTGTATACTCTGTATATTTCTTACACACACTGTCTTCTGTGCTAATATGAAGGATTTCTAAATCCTCATTCAAACTCTATAACTTCCTTGTATCCCACTGTGGATAGTGGTAGAGGTCAAGTAAGACCTGGACAACCTATGAGATGTTGTTTGTTTTCCCATGAAGAACTATGGTAGAGGTCTTTTTACCTGGATAGTGTTTTCACTGTTGTTTACCCCGATCCAGGGTGTGTATAAATTTATATAAATTGTTTGAGAGGACTAAGTCTCGGCTTGAGACTGAACCTCTTGGTTACATCTATCGTGAATTTTAGTTTAAGTCTAAATTATTCTACATATTTTATATTCCACTGCTAATTACATTGAAATACAATTTGTTTTAAAGTTACTTTGATAGTTAAATTACCAAGTGTTTATACTTATTGTGATCCAGTAATTTAGTTTCAAAAGTAAATTTAATATTCTGATTAAATTAACTGAGACCTAATCAATCTTTGAGAAACTAATTGAACTTTTACAATCTGTATAAATTCACTATAGTTTAACTTGTTTTTAAATAGGGGGATTTTAAGAGAAATATTTTTAACAGAAATTTTTATTTTAACTCAATTCACCCCCACTCTTGAGTATCCACTCCAACCAACATTTGGTATCAAAGGCAGGTTTTTTGTTTTTCAAAGTTTTCAAAACACTCTGTTTTTCAACTGTGATTTTAGTTTCATATTTAAAGATCTTAAATTTCTGTTAGTTCTAAATTTTATCTCTTTAAATATATTTTATAAAATCTAGTTATGGACAATATACTAGAAGGTGCTGCTACCAACCATCCACCTTTCTTTAATGGTACAAACTATGCCCAGTGGAATCTCAAAATGAAAATTCAATTGGAAAGTATTGGATTTGATATCTGGACGGCTATAGAGACTCAATATAAAATTCCAGAAACTGAAAAAACTACTTGGGATGAACCTACTAAAATAACTTACAATAATAACTATAAAGCTATGAATTCCATGTACTGTGATTTAGGAGATGAATAATTCAATCGCATTTATTCTTGTAAAACTACTTATAAAATCTGGTACACTTTGGTTGTTTCCCATGAGAGAACAACCAATGTCAAAGAAATGAGGCTTAATACCTATACTATTAAATATGATAATTTTAAAATGAAGCCTGAAGAACCCATTTCTGACATGTATCTCAGGTTCAATGAGATTTTCAATACTATGAGCTCCCTTGGAAAAGTTGTTCCAACAAAGGAACAAATTATGAGAATATTAAGATGTTTGCTAGAAATATGTAGAGGCACATCCGTTTCCATTAGAGAATCATGCGACATCTATAAAATGCCTGTTTAATAATTAATAGGTAAGCTTATGATGTATGAAGAAGAACTTAAGGCGAATAAGGAAGAAGATGATGAACCTAAAATGAAGTTAGTGGCTTTTAATTCTACTACCTCAAAGAGCGAGGTCAAGGAGAAAATTCACACACTTACTGAAATCTCAACAAGTGAATGTTCAGATTCTGACAGTGATGCTGAGATGGCTCAAATAGCTAGAAGATTTAAGAAATTTTATAGGAAGAAGAAATTCTTCAAAAAATAAAACTACAAAGGTAAATAGGACAACAAAGGACACTAGAAGAAAGATTAGAAGAAATATGATAAGATTGATGAAGTTATCTGCTATGAATGTAAAAGAAAAGGTCACATTAAAGCAGTCTTCCCAAAATTGAAGTTCAAGAAGAAACATGACTACAAGGACAACAAGTATAAGAAACCTATGACAACCCTACTTTTATTACAAAATTAAACATGATTTATTACATAAAACTTCACTTGATACAACAAAGAATATAGAGAGGTTTAGTGTCTTTGGGGCTTAGGATCATTACATAAAAACTTGAAACATGAAATACAACATTTTTATTGAAAAATTCCTTTACATGACCACTACATTCCCTCGTACTTAACATTACATGGGATAACCTGAGGACTTTCATAAGAAAAGGGTGAGCTATAAATCCAAGTAAGGGAGTACACATGGAATAAAATGAGGAGTAAAATACATGTTAGACAATAGGCATATCAATATATCATAAGAGAAACATGAACATAAAGGCATGATAAAGCATGATAATCATAACATGGAAATGTGGCAACAACACTTATCATGGAATTAGCATGAGCCAAGGCTCATTACACATGGAGCATGAGTAAATACTCATTGCACATAAAGCACGAGTAAACCCTCTTTGAACTTGAATTAGCATGAGTCAACACTCATTGCACATGATGTATCATGATACTATACTTTACCCAATGCATTGGAGCGCTATAAGGGCACACCCTTCTTAAACATTTCATCTCATGCATAAGTGTGCCACATGGATCATAAAACATGGATTCATAAAACATAATTATTTATTCCACGATAAAGGAATGTGGAATTAATACATGAAACTTTATAATCAATAATTAAATGTTCATAAAGGTGAATACCCTTGATGGTGAAATGGGCATGATATACACCACACAATGGCATTGGCTTAGAAAATCGGTGCAATTTCGGCAGCGTAACGACGTGACATAAGAATTCATAAAAGTGGTTGATGAGAGAGAAAGGGGTTCCTCATAATATTTACATGTAATGGACAGTAAGGAGGTCATTTATATACATGTCCCAACAATTGAAATGGAATTTAGATTCATGATACAAAAGTATTGCTTGAATGTAAAAGAGGAGAGAGAAGTTCCTATCGGAATTTCGGCATAGTAACGGGTGTACATGGGAGGCATTTAATGAGAGAGAAAGGGGTCTCCCATCATTAAAACAGTAAGAGGGAAGTATGGGAGAGGTGTGAAACCATACCCCAACATTCATAATTGAAATTAAAAGGGAAATACAACTTAAAGAAAATTGACAAAAATGAGAAAGAAAGAAAAAACCCTTACTTGGAAGTGTGCTTCCAAAGGCTAGAGAGAGGCTTGTGAGAGGATTCTTGGGAGCTTGGGGTACCTTTTGAGGATTCTAGAGAGAGTAGGGAAGAGTTTGGACGAACTCCAAAGGTTTTAAGTGAGGAGGAAGTGGGATATTGGGTGGGTTTATATAGGAAATGTGAGGGAATTCTTTATTATTTAGGTTTGAGACCCCTTATATTCAATTAATCCAAACCACAAACCATACCATGGTTTTTGCCCATGGTTTTTGGAAAATGTAAGAGGAAAAAAATATTTTATAAGGCCAAAGTCATAACTTCTTAAAATAATGAGGTTGCTTATGTGGAGGTGAGTCACACTCCCATGGAAATTAATTTAAAAAGACAAGGTGTTTAATAAGTCTTGAGGGGTCCATTAATGCTTTCAAAAGTAATTAAAACAAACCCAAAATCACATTATTTTAATGTTAAAACATATATTGGCCAATAGTAAAGATTATAGTATTTTATTACATCGCTATTTGGTCATTATGATGTCATAAAACACATTATATATTTAAACGGTATTTAATTTTTACCCAAAAATTTGATTGTCTCAGAAAATTATGAAAAATTAACCGTTGGATAATTTTGACATCCTGATTCGAGAAATAACATTTATTTTATCTAAATAATTTTCTAAAAATGTTAATTTTCACTTTTAAAATAAAAAGTTGTCATTTATCGAAAATTCACGGGTTTTGACAGAAATGGCTTTCAAACCTTAGTAAAAATTATAATTGCATTCATAAAATTGTAAGATCATTTATATTTAATAAAAATTAATTTAATAATAATAATAATATTTTATTAAAATATTATTTAATTCAAAAATCCCTTAATTTAATAAAATAGAATTCTTAATTAAATAATAACTAAAAACATTATTTGCACTTTAAAAACTATTTATAATGTATCAAAAAATGACTAGAAATTATATTCATTATTATATACAAAAATAATGTACATGAACATAGTACTACTTATTTGTTACATAACCCCTTAAAACAACCACATAAGACCTAAGGGTAAGGTGTGCGACGGTGACAGACTCTTGGGGTGGCTCGAATAACATCGCTCGAGTGGTAATTTCTATAAACTTCCACTTTTCCCGTAGACGGTCCCATTTGAGCTTGACATGATGAAGCTCAGCTTGGGCTTGGTCAAGGAAAAAGCCCAAGGATACTACCTCTTTTCCGAGTTCTGACAAATGGGCTTCATGTGGAGCAATTCTACTGGATGAGGCCATCGCTTCTTTTGTCTGAGTAAATTGGATTCGTTAAAGTCCTATATTTATACTAAACATGTGATAACTGTTCAACGACTATATTAGCAACGGTCAAAATTCTTAACATAAAAATATTTTGCATAAAGATACATTTAACTAGATCAAGAGGGATTTTCCATTAATGAAACTTTGGGTCGTTATAATATTCCCCCCTTAAGAAATTTCTCCCTCGAAATTTTTCTTTTCCCACACTAAAACAGATGTGGGTAACTCAACTTCATCATTTCCTCCAATTCCCAAGTCGCTTCTTCAAACTTGTGGTTTCTCCACAACACCTTGACGAGGGGCATTGTCTTATTTTGTAGAACTTTTTCTCTACGATCTAAGATCTTCACTAGTTGCTCCTCATAAGAAATATCATCTTCCAATTGTACCACCTCAGAAGAGAGTACATGTGAAGGGTCCGGTATGTACTTCCTTAAGAGGGATACATGAAAGACATCATGTACTTTGGCCATGGTAGGTGGAAGTGCTAGTCGATAGGCCACAGCCCCGACACGATCAAGAATCTCGAAGGGGCCGACATACCTTGGACTTAACTTACCTTTCCTTCCAAACCTCATGACCTTCTTCCACGGAGATATGCGTAGAAAAACCATGTCTCCAACTTTAAACTCAAGGTCTCGTCGATGATTATTTGCATAACTCTTCTGTCGACTCTGAGCTGCCTTGATATGCTGCCGAATGGTTTTTACCTTCTCCACCATTTCCTCGACCATTTCTAGTCCAAGCAGCTTACGTTCACCGACCTCATCCCAACATCCCAGTGTTCTGCACCTTTTCCCATACAGGGCCTCATATGGTGCCATTTGGATGCTTGAGTGGAAGCTATTGTTATAATAGAACTCAACCAAAGGAAGATGTTGATCCCATCCTCCTTTAAATTCCATTGAGCACGCTCTCAACATATCCTTAAGTGTTTGGATAGTCCGCTCGGATTGGCCATCAGTTTGAGGATGATAGGCCGTACCAAAGTTCAGTTTAGTATTCAGAGCATGTTGAAGACTCTTCCAAAACATAGAGGTGAATCTTGGATCTCGGTCAGACATAATAGATAGTGGTACTCCATGCAGCCTTACCACTTCCCTGATATATATCCGTGCCAGTTGATCCAATGAGAAATCCTCCCGAATAGCAATGAAGTGTGCAGTCTTTGTAAGATGATCCACAACAACCCAGATTGCATTGTTGCCTTTGGATGTCCTTGGAATTCCAGTGACAAAGTCCATAGTGATATTCTCCCATTTCCATTCTGGTATGGGCAATGGTTGCATCATCCCCTTAGACTTCTGCCTCTCTGCCTTCACTTGCTGACACACCAAGCACTTTGATGTTTATTCAGCGATCTCCTTCTTCATATTATCCCACCAAAAGTTTTCTCGGAGATCTCGATACATCTTTGTGTTCCCTGGGTGAATAGAGAAATTTGAACTGTGTGCATCATCCAAAAGTTCCTTCTTTAGCTCCAGATTTGATGGAACACATAGTATTTTCCCAAACTGCAAAATTTCTTCTTCATTAACATTAAACTCCAAGGATTTCCCCTTTTTTATAGATTCCACTTTTTACTTAATTCCCACATCATCCTTTTGAGCATACTTTAACCTTTCCAAAAGAGATGGTTGAGTAATCATTTGTGAAAGGATTGATGATGTCCCATTCTTTATGATTCCCACGTCCATCTTCATCAAGTCTAAGAAGATTGGATCCTTCTCAATTCTCATCATTGATAGAATCGCTGGATCCTTTCTACTTAGGGCATCTGCCACCTTGTTCTCTTTCCCAGGGTGGTAATGTATTGAACAGTCATAATCCTTGATGAGATCTATCCATCTTCTCTAGCGTATATTAAGCTCTTTCTGTGTGAATATATATTTAAGACTCTTGTGGTTAGTATATATTTTACATTTCTCTCTATAGAGATAATGCCGCCAGATTTTCAAGGCAAAGATCACCGCCGCCAACTCCAGATCATTCGTTGGATAGTTTCGCTCATGGATTTTCAACGGCCTTGAGGCATAGGATATAACTTTATCATTCTGCATCATCACACAACCCAAGCCCTTCTTTGAAGCATCACTAAATACCAAAAAAAGTTCCCCACTTGTCGGTAAAGTGAGCACGGGCGCAGTGATAAGCCTCCTTTTCAACTCCTTGAAGCTTTCTTCGTATTCATCACTCCAACCAAACTTTACTCCCTTTCGAGTTATCTTGGTAAGAGGGTTGGATAATCATGAGAAATTTCTCACAAAATGTCGATAATATCCAGCTAACCCAAAGAAGCTACGGATATTTGTTACCGATGTTGGCCTCATCCATCCCTCAATTGCATCTGTTTTGGAGGGGTCTACAGATATCCCATTGCTTGTGTTGATATTACCCAAGAATGAGACCTCCTTCAACCAGAACTCACACTTTCTGTACTTATCAAAGAGATTCTCCTTGCGCAAAGTCTCTAGTACAATTTTTAAATGCTCCTCATGACCCTCCTTGGTTTTATAGTATATTAGAATATCATCTATAATGACTACCACAAAATTGTCAAGGTAATCTCTAAAGACTCTATTCATCAAGTCCATGAATATTGCTGGAGCATTGGTGAGTCCTAAAGGAATTACTATGAATTCATAGTGCCCGTATCTTGTACGAAAAGTAGTCTTGGGGACATCTTCCTTCTTCACCCTTACTTGATAATATCCCGACCGAAAATCCACCTTGGAGAAGTATTGTGCTCCATGCAGTTGATCAAAAAAGTCATCGATTCTTGGGAGAGGATACTTGTTCTTTATCGTGATTTTGTTAAGTTCACGATAATCAATGCAAAGCCGCATTGAACCATCCTTCTTCTTGACGAAGAGGACTAGTGCACCCCATGGTGAAGCACTTGGGCGTATAAACCCTTTATCCAGATTCTCCTGTAGTTGTTTCTTCAGCTCTTCAAGTTCAACAACAACCATTCTATATGGAGTCTTGGATATTGGTACCACCCTAGGTATAATTTCAATTGAGAACTCAACATCTCTTCTAGGAGGAGGACCAGGCAGTTCCTCGGGAAACACTTCCACGAATTCCCTCATAATAGGAATTTCTTCAAGGATGGTTTCTTCCTTGGACTCAATCATCTGAGCTAGATACGCGTGCTCATAGGGCAGTAATATCCATGCTTGAGATGATGGAGCTAAAGGAGATTCATCTTCCTACTGACACTTGTAAAGAATCAGGGGTTGATTCTCCATATGGAGTGTGATTTCCCTCTCCTGACAATTTATGTTGGCTCTATATAAGGAAAGCCAATCCATGCCAAGAATTGCATCAAATTCCACCAGAGAGAGTATGATGAGGTTCGCCAGGAAATTCAATCCACATATTATAACAGAGGTGGACTTATATTCATGGGATGCAATGATTACCCCATTTTCCATACTCACCGACATATTTACTTCCATGATTTGTGGTGGTGCTGGGATTGTTATACTAAACTTTCGAGATATAAAAGAATGCGTAGAACCTGAATCAAAAAGTACGTTAGATATTCTTGAATAAATAACTAGCATACCTGTCACCACTTCGTTTTCGGGGTTCACTTCGGCAGAAGTGATGGAAAAAGATCCTCCTTGCTGCCTTGGAGGTTGTTGGTTGTCTCCGAAAACCCTTGGATTAGGGCACTGATTTGAAAAATGACCCGGTTCTTTGAATTTGTAGCATTGAACAACGCATTGAGGTTCTAACAGAGCATTCCTCTCCTCTGTCGTAGCCGTGGGTCTTTCTTGCCGACAATTGACTACTAGGTTCCCTTCTCTTCCACACCAGAAGCATTTCCTCGTCGCCTTAAGGAAATTTCCAGGGTGCTCCTTCCCATACTTTTGGTAAGTGGGGTGCTGGATATTCTTAGCACCGTTGGATTTATCCATCGGAACACCAGCATTGAAGTCCACCTTATGCTTCTTGTCCTCATGATACCCCTGTGATTCCCTAATCTCCATTTCAACCTTGAGGGCACATCGGACAATTTCCTCACAGCTGTCGAAGTCACGGATCGCTAATGCTTTCCACAAGCTAGGATTCATCCCACCAAATAAGTGGTCAACTTTTCATTCAGGGGTAACAAAACATCCGGAAGAATATCGTGCATGGCTTGTGAAGTTTGCCTCGTATGCTCCAACAGATTCTTCATCTTTTTTATTGAGGGAAAGGATGTCCCTTTTCATATTAAGTCGGAGGGTGCGCAGAAAATATTTATCGAAAAACAACTTCCGAAAATCCTTCCATTCCAACGCCTCTATCTCCTCCTTAGGATTCATATTTTTGATCAACGTCCACCATTGATCACCTTAACCCTCCATACGATAAGAATCCAGGAGAACCTTCTCTTGTTCAGAACATTGAAGGATGGAGAAGATCTTTTCAATGGAGTTGATCCATTGTTCAAAGATTGTGGGATCAGATGGTCCACTAAAAGTAGGAGGCCTTTTCCTCATGAAGCTCTCAATAGTGACTTTTTCCTTCTTAGGGGGGTTTGGACATTCCTCTTAACCCATGTTTCTATTCAAAACTTGAGTTATCTGAGAGAGAAACGTGAAAAAGTTCGCGATTCCCGCTCCCATTGGATTGGGCATCTCATTAGTACAGTCATCACACTGATCTTCACAACAGTTGTTAGCCCGAGTCCTTCTATTACCGGCCGTTAGCTGGAATAAAAGGAAAGTTAGGGATAACACATAAAGGGTAGTCCAAAGACAAAATTTGATGACTTATAAATAAACTTTTATTTCCTTACTCAAGAGTCTATAGGCTTCAATCTAGGCTTTTCATGATATACTTTCTAACATATATTCATAGGGGCATTTTTTTAATTCCCTTAATAAGGGTTCATACTAAGCTTTTGAATTTATCAAAACATATCCCCTGGGAGTGTCATAACCAAGAGTACAATAAGGCCCGTTGTCGTGCACCAGTTCTCGTTCGAGTCTAGCTCAAAGTGGTGTTTTCAGGTTTTACCCCCAGGATACATCTGTGCCAGAGCCACCTCTACCTGCTCGTATCCAGACATGGATGTATTTTTTTGATAAACCACTTAATCAGTACTTAACAAAACTTAGGGATGTTTTTATTATACTTAGTCTTGTATATGAGGCTTTAATATGGTTTTCTATTCCTAATCCCAAAAATAACTAAACCTATCCTCTGATACCAACTATGACAACCCTGCTTTTATTACAAACTTAAACATGATTTATTACATAAAACTTCACTTGATATAACAAAGAAGATCAAGAGGTTTAGTGTCTTTGGGGTTTAGGATCATTACATAAAAACTTGAAACATGAAATACAACATCTTTATTGAAAACTTCCTTTACATGACCACTACATTCCCTCGTACTTAGCATTGCATGAGATAACCTGAGGACATGCATAAGAAAAGGGTGAGCTATAAAGCCCAGTAAGGGAGTACACATGGAATAACATGAGGAGTACAATACATGTTAGACAATAGGCATATCAATAGATCATAAGAGAAACATGAACATAAAGGCATGATAAATCATGATAATCATAACATGGAAATATGGCAACAACACTTATCATGGAATTAGCATGAGCCAAGGCTCATTGCACATAGAGCATGAGTAAATTCTCATTGCACATAAAGCACGAGTAAACCCTCATCGCACTTGAATTAGCATGAGTCAACACTCATTGCACCTGACGTATCATGATACTATACTTTACCCAATGCATTGGTGCGCCCTTATAGCGCTCCAATGCATTGGGTAAAGTATAGTATCATGATACATCACCTGCAATGAGTGTTGACTCATTCTAATTCAAGTGCGACGATGGTTTACTCATGCTTTATGTGCAATGAGGATTTACTCATGCTCCATGTGCAATGAGCCTTGGCTCATGCTAATTCCATGATAAGTGTTGTTGCCACATTTCCATGTTATGATTATCATTCTTTATCATGCCTTTATGTTCATGTTTCTCTTATGATCTATTGATATGCCTGTTGTCTAACATGTACTGTACTCCTCATGTTATTCCATGTGTACTCCCTTACTGGGCTTTATAGCTCACCCCTTTCTTATGCATGTCCTCAGGTTATCCCATGAAATGCTATGTACGAGGGAATGTAGTGGTCATGTAAAGGAAGTTTTCAATAAAGATGTTGTATTTCATGTTTCAAGTTTTTATGTAATGATCCTAAGCCCCAAAGACACTAAACCTCTCGATATTCTTTGTTGTATCAAGTGAAGTTTTATGTAATAAATCATGTTTAAGTTTGTAATAAAAGCAGGGTTGTCATAAAAGCAATGAAAGAAACTTGGAGTGATTCAGAAGACGATTAAAGTGATTATGATTTTGCTAAGGATGAAGACTCTCACAAGGATAACATGTGTTTTATGACAAACACATCTGAGGTAACACTGGACACTCCTGCTTTAAATTCATACTATTCTGGAGTTGATTCTGATTTTGATTCTGAATATGAAAGTATGTCTAGTGAAGAATTATTTGAATATTGTAATATGATATAAGAGACATGTAATGAATTAAAGGACAAGTATAAAACCTTAAATAAATAACATGCTCTCACTGCCAATATTAAATCTGCCTTTGATATAGAAAAGGAAAAGAATGCTCAACTGTTGAAGGAAAATACTGAACTGAAACTCTCTAATGAACAATTAAGGAAGGACTTGGAAAAATTCACAAATGGAAAAGATACACTTACACAAATTCTAGGTAAAAAAGTGGCACCAAAATATAACACTAGAATAGGCTATCATCCTGGACAGATACAGTTTACCAAAAATAGATTTATTCCTAAATTTGGACAAAATTCTGCTTGTTCCAGTTCTGGAAATTCATATGCCTCAACTAGTTATTCACATTTTTATAGATAAAATAAAGTTTATCTTTCAA
Source organism: Viscum album (assembly GCA_963277665.1). Taxonomy (NCBI): domain Eukaryota; kingdom Viridiplantae; phylum Streptophyta; class Magnoliopsida; order Santalales; family Viscaceae; genus Viscum; species Viscum album. Next base: position 1,333,316,583 of record OY728156.1, read on the forward strand.
AATATATTGATTATATAAATTATTTGATACCCATAAGAAAAATTTGGGTACCTAAATCTTTGATTTCTAACCTTTCTGGACCCAAGAAAATCTGGGTACCAAAATCATTTTCCATCTAAACTTGTTTTGTAGGAGACCTGCTGGAAGAGTTCTCACAAGAAGATATGGTACTTGGACAGTGGATGTTCAAGGCACATGTGTGGAGATTACTAATTCTTTAAAAGCTTAATAAAGGTTGATGGGGTCTATCTCACCTTTGGTGACAACTCTAAAGGAAAAATCATCGGCCTAGGCCAGATTGGTAACGTTAATTCAGTTTTAATTTCTAATGTTTTATTTGTTGATGGAATTAAATATAATCTGCTAAGTATTTCTCAGTTATGTGATGATGGTTTCAATGTTATGTTTGAAAATGATTCTTGTAATGTTTTTAATTCCAAAAATGTTTTAGTATTTTTTGCCTTGATAAATGAAAATGTTTATGCTGTTGATTTGAATTCTTTATCCAAACAAAATGTTACTTGTTTAAATGTTTTTTATAAAGAATCCTGGCTTTGGCACAGAAGATTAGGACACTGAAACATTTATTAACTTAGAAAACTAACTATTAAGAACTTAGTTAGAGACCTACCTAATCTTGAATTCCCATCAGACAAATTTTGTAATCCATGTTAGAAGGGAAAGCAACATAAAGTTTCTTTTAAATCAAAGAAAGAAGTTTTAACTTCTCAACCTCTTGAGTTGGTTCACATGGACTTGTTTGGACCATCTATAGTTTCTAGTTTAAATGTGAAGCACTATGTCTATGTCTTAGTAGATGGATTTTATAGATATACTTGTGTATACTTATTAGCTCACAAAATTTAATCATGTTCTTACTTTATTAAATACTCTAAGTCTGTAGAAAATCTTAGTGGACTTAAGATTAAAACCCTAATAAGTGATCATGGTCCTGTGTTTGAAAATAATGATCTTGAATCTTATTTCTCAAAAAATGGCTATAGTCACAATTTCTCTACCCCTAGGACACCTCAATAGAATGGCGTAGTAAAAAGAAGAAATAGAAACCTTCAAGAAATTTCAAGAACCATGCTCAATGAGTATGATCTACCTATTTATTTTTGGGAAGAAGTTGTAAATACATCTTGTAATATTATTAATAGAGTCTTGATTAGACCAGTTGTTAAGAAGACCTCATATGAGTTGTGTAATAATAGAAAACCTAAGGTTAATTACTTCAAAGTTTTTGGATGCAAAGTTTGTATTCTAAATACCAAGGATAATCTTGAAATGTTTGCTTCCAAAAGTGATGAATGAATTTTTATTGGTTATTCTAAAACTTGAAAAGACTATAGAGTCTTTAATAAAAGAACCAAATGTGTGGAAGAATCTGTTCACATCAAGTTTGATGAAACTGATCCACATGAACGTAAGCCTTCTCTTGAAAATCTTGAAGAAAATTTGACTGTTCTGGACCTTAATGATAAAACTAAAGAACCTGCTGTAGAAACAACCAATTCTGGCCATATTATAGAATCTGCTTTTGTTGAACCCGAACCTATAGATGAACCTAAAATTTCTAGTCCTACCTTTACTATATCAACTAGGATTCTAAACAATCATCCTTTGGATGCTATTGTTGGTAATCTTGATAGTGGGACACTGACTAGAGCTTCTCTAAGAAACCAGGTTGAACATCAAACCTTTATTTCACAGCTAGAACCTAAAAATGTCAATGATACAATCAATGATGAATTTTTGGTAATGTCTATGCAAGAAGAGTTAAATCAATTTGAAAGAAACAAAGTCTGGGAATTAGTTGACATACCCAAGGACACTTTTACAATATAAACTAAATGGGTTTTTAGAAACAAAGTTGATGAATTAGGAAACATAGTTAAAAAAAAAGCTAAGATAGTTGCACAAGGATATAGTCAAGAGGAAGGTATAGACTATGAGGAAACCTTTTCACCTATAGCTATATTAGAAGCTATTAGGATCTTACTTTCCTATGTTGCTCATCCGAATTTCAAGTTATATCAAATGGATGTCAAAAGTGCTTTTCTAAATGGATTTATAATTGAAGATGTCTTTGTTGAACAACCACCTGGATTTACTAATCCTCATTTTCCAAATCGATTTTTCAAACTATCCAAATCTTTATATGGTTTGAAAGAAGCTCCAAGTGCTTGGTATGATAGACTTAGCAATTTTATTATTTCAAAAAGTTTTACAAATGGGATTGTTGATCCAACTCTTTTTATTAAATGAATTTCTAAAGATGTTTTGATAGTACAAATCTATTTTGATGACATTATTTTTGGATCTTCTAAACATTCCTTATGTACTGATTTTTCAAAGAGTATGAAAAATTAATTTGAAATGAGTTTAATGGGAGAACTCAAATATTGTCTTGGATTTCAAGTTTTTCAAAAAGAAAATGGTATTATTTTGAATCAAAGTAAATATAAAAAGGATATTTTAAAATGTTTTGGTTTGGATAGTATTAAGAAAAGTGATACTCCTATGAGTACAGTCTGTAAATTGGATGCAGATGAAACTGGGAAACCAGTGGATCAAACCAATTACAGAGGTATGATTGGAAGTTTACTTTACCTTACTGCTAGTCGACCAGATATTATGTTTAGTGTGTGTATGTGTGCAAGATTTCAAGATAATCCAAAATAATCTCTCTTACTTGCAGTTAAAATTATTTTTAAGTATCTTAAACACACTGTAAATTTAGGTTTGGTTTACCCAAAAGGACAATATTTTGAATTAATGAGTTATTCAGATACTGATGTTGCTGGTTGCAAGTTGGACATAGAAACCACATATGGAACATGTCATTTATCAGGAAAATCCTTAGTATCTTGGTGTAGTAAAAAGCAGAATTCTGTATCTTTATCCACTACCGAAGTAGAGTATATAGCTTTTGGTAGTTGCTGTGCACAAATTCTGTGGATGAAACACACTCTTTTGGACTATTGATATGATTTTGAGCATGTTTCTATCAACTGTGATAACACTAGTGCAATAAAAATTTCGAAGAACCCTATATCTCACTCTAGGACCAAACACATTGATGTACGACACCACTTTTTGAGAGATCATTACCAAAAAGGTGATATTACTCTTGAATTTATAGGTACTGAACATCAATTAGCTGACATTTTCACCAAACCTTTAAGTTCGGATAGGTTAAGTTACATTATACATGAGTTAGGAATGATTAACCTTGATCAGTAAGTACCTCATCGATGTAAAAACCTCATCGATGTAAAAACATCACTGATGTAAAAACCTCACTGATGTAAAAACCTCACCGATGTAAAAACCTCACTGATATAAAAACCTCACCGATGTAAAAACCTCACCGATGTAAAAACCTCACCGATGTAACATCCTCACCGATGTAAAAACCTCACCGATGTAAAAACCTCACTGATGTAAAAACCTCACCGATGTAAAAACCTCACCGATGTAAAAACCTCACCGATGTAAAAAACTCACCGATGTAAAAACCTCACCGATGTGAAAACCTCACCGACGTAAATACCTTACTGATGTGATACCTCACCGATGGACCTCTCTGATATCAATTCTCACTGACAAACGCTACCGATGAGTACAAGCTGTTTTAAACTTCTTTTTGCCGCCAGAATTTGCATCGTTTTTACTTTATTTTATTTTATTTATTTTATGATTCCTAAATGATAAAACATAGTCATAGTTACTTCTAAATCCACCGAGCCTCAAACCCTTTACCCTCAATCCTTAGCTCCTGAATCTTTCAAAAACCCTAAATCCCTCGAACCAGAGATGGAAAAAACCAAACTTCCTACCATCAGAGATGACACTGATGATCCAAATGCAAAGAAGAAAAAGTCTGAGCCATAATAAATAAGTAGTTTTGGTAGAACAAGGATGGGGAGGCGACCAGTGAACCCTCATTTGCATAATAGAGTTATTGTGATAAAAAAATAGCTATACGTGGAATGGTTGTTGGCTAGAAAATCGTTAGTGCTCGAGGTGCTGGAAGATCAAAAGTGGGTAGATTACTTTTTGAGCAACAATGCCCCTACTATCCAAATCTAGTGAAACAATTTTATGAGTTTGTGAGTTTTGAGAAGTTATAATATGAGAACCGAATGATTTCTTTTTTGAATGGAAAATAGATATCTTTTTCATCCGTTGAGTGGGCCGAATGCCTGAAGGTACCACATGAAGGTGTATCTGGATATGTCTTGAAAGAAATACCACCTACAAGTGATATATTTTATTATCAAACTTCCCTAGAGGAGCTCACAGGTAATGGAAATCAAAGACAAGTGGTGGATTCTAAAATGGATGGAGAGAACAGATTGTTGTTCAAATTTTTTCAGCATGTCTAGATACCAAGGAGAGGGGACTTTGCAAATTTAAGATATCTGGATATCTATCTCCTGCATCTCTTGATACATTGTGTGAAAGTGAATCTGTGCAGATTGCTAATGTTTCAAATGGAGGACATGACTAGGCCAAAATCAAAGACGAATGCCTTATTCTTTTCCAAGTTGATCTCAGTGATGATCAAAGTGAAAGGGGTAGCTAAGTCTCAAGATGAGACTGTGGTAGTAAGGAACAACTTCGTATCACAAGCACAGTTTGCAAATATATGAAGATAAAATGGAACCCATGGAGAGGAGAGTGGGTTAATGATGACAAGAAGGTTTATGATAAATTCAATCTTATGGATCATTCTTCAAGACCTAAGGATGTGAGGGATCCAGGTCTAGGACCTGATGAAGAAGAACCTGAGTATAGTGATGAGACTGATGAAGAGGAGACCTCTATAGCTTATGGAAGAGATCCAGATTTTCCCCCAAGTCCTGTTGCTGAAATTGTATCTTCTAGAAAAGAAACTGTCTTAAAAGAAGAAACTCCTGCTAATGAGGAAGACCAGCTAGTCTCTGAGAATAAAGAAGAAAGGGAAAATGAATCTGAAGCCTCTGATTCTGTGTGCTTAAGTCTAAGTCCATTGATTGAAATCTCAGTTATGCCTGATAAAGAAGTAGTGGGTGAGATGGAAGGATACGTGCCTAATATAGAGGAGCCTCCTGCTGCTTTAGTTGTTTCAGAGATGGAATTGATTGTAGAATATTATTATGAGGAAGAAAGAACTTCTGAGAATGATCTTTCTGTACAAGAGAATGCACCAGTTTAGGGGGAGCATTAAACCAGATTTGGTAGTGTTTTAGTGGCTATTGTTATTAAGGATTGGGTAGAAGACCCAGGTTTTGTGGGTTTTGGATTAGACTATCCCAATTCTGATAATGAGGCATCTATAAATAGACCAATAATCAATTATGATGTTCAAACTGAGTTGTTACCTAAAGATGTGGTCAAAATTCATGATGTGGACAAACTAAAGTCTGATCTCAAGTTTAGTTTTTTGGAAGAAATAAAGAAAATGTAAGCTTCACTGGTGTCATCAATTCAATCGATTATGAATGACTCAGTAAATAGTATAGTATCTGAAAGAGCACCTATTGTGGTTGCACCTACTGATATGATCACCTGGCCTAATCTTGAATCCTTAAAGAATGAGCTGAAAGAGTCTATTAGTGCCTCTGTTACCAAGTTAAAGCACTGTTTTGTTGAAGAGATGAGCAATTTGGAAAAATCTTTTGAACTTTCTCTCAGTTGTAATATGTCAACCTTTGTGGTAGAAATAGTGGATGAAGTTATAGCTTTCCAGACTCAATTATCTAGACTGGAAGAGGATGTTGAAGCTCTAAAGAAATCTGTTATCTCTTTAGAATATTATATGAGTTCTAATTTCCAAGAAGATAAAGATTTATCTTATGTTAAAGGTGTTGTGAGCCAGATGGTATCAGTATTTGAAGGTTTTAAAACCTCCATGAAAGATCATGTCAGCACCCAGGATTCCCAACTCAAAAATCTCATCAGTGGGTTGACCAAAAACTTCAAGGAAACAATAACTTTATCTATTGGTTCTCTTGCCTCCAGACCTTCAGTAGATTTGGATCAGATTCAAGATGTGATGAAGGAGGATCTTGTTTCAGCATCAACCAGTGGCTCTGTGGACTCATCCAACCTGAGCAAAGTGGTGATTTATACTAGAGATTTAGCTCAATAAATAATGAAGATAGTTCAAGACTATATGAGAGAAGCTTCTGACTCTCAGAAAAAAGTGAAAGAAAAGGTAGACTACTATTTTCAAAGGATTTATATCAAACATCAACACAACAATCACTTCAAACTGCTGTTAGAAGACCTCAAGTTACCTCTTGTCAATAAATCCTTCAGAGAGAAAGTCATCAAGCTCAAGGGAATTGAATCCATCCTTGAAAAAATTCATGGAGAAAAAGGATGATTTCATATATGATATGGAGAGAGGAGGAGGAATCATTATGGATTTTAGAAATCTTCTGTTGCCTTTCTTGCATGTCGATTCTAGAATAGTGATTATACCTCCAGCTTTACCTGCCTCTGCCTCTATTACTTCTCCTGTTTAGATGACTCCAACCCAACCCATTAGAAGCCTTACTCCTATGATCACTAAAATAACTCCTCAGTATAGGCCAGGAACAGTTTCAGTGGCTCAGCCTCCTGTGATCATTTCTGGAATTCCTAAGCCCTCACCTGCATCCACACAGTCTGAATCCTCTTCTGATCCAAAGGGAAAATCTCACATTGAGGACATGGATTTACTAGGTGGCTAAGATATTTGATAGGAATCCCTTGTATTTTCTTTCCATGTACCTTTTTGAAACTTGTAATACAAATGGATTTATTTCCTTTTTCATTTTATTACTTTTCTCTTTGTTATTTCCCAATTTTTGATTATCACAAAGGGGGAGAAAAATTATAATAGGGAAACATATATGTGCATTCTATCTTTTATGCGAAAGGGGGAGAAATATTATCTACGGAAGAGCTACTATGATTTACACCTCTTATAACGTTGCATTTATTTCTACCTCTGATACATTATGCTCTATAATATATTGTTTTCTCTGATATAATTGAATTTAATGATATATCCTCTGATACAATTAATCATTTTTTTAAAACTGTAATATCATAAGTTGTGATTATCAAAAAGGGGGAGATTGTTGACCTCACCTGTTTTGATAATCCCAATTATGCTTTCACATACTTTGATAAATTAATGTTTATCTATATATTAATTATTTAAATCTATGTTATTCTATTATCAAGATGATAATAATATTAAAACAGTCCTTGAAATATGTTAATAAATGTTTATCTATGTTTATATAAGTTTTGAATTAATTCTAACTCAATCAGATATGTTCTGCATAAAAAAGATAAGTGTTAAGTCACTGATATGCTTATAGATACTGATACAGATCTAACAGTACTTAGTCTACCGATAGACATAGTCACCAATAAGAAAAGGTCACCAATACATAGATCTACCGGTATGTATAAGTCCACCGGTAAGCACATGTATCTGATAGATCAAGTCCACCGATACAGACAGCTACCGACAGAAACTGATCTACCGATAGAACAAGTCTACCGGTATGAATAAGTCTACCAATACATATATCATTGATACAGAAGCGAAGCCACTGATACATCAAGCTACTGTTACACCACAGTTACCCATAGAGTAGGTCTACTGATATGAAGCTACCAACACCAAGAGATACCGATAGATGAAGTCACCGGTATATAGATCTACCGATACAAGATCAAACATCTACTGATACCAACAGCTACTGATACCAAGAGCTACCGATACATGATCCAAGAGCTATCGATACATGATCCAAGAGATAACGATACATGATCAAAGAGCTATCGATACAAGATCTAACAGCTACCGATGGAAGGTCAGTGTTACATAAAGTCATCCGCTACCTACAGAAGGCTATTGATGAAATACTGACCAGTCAAACTCTATACTCTCAATATTATTTATTTATTAATTAAACAGTTATATTTTGTGATTTTAATGCAATAAATCTTATTTAATGTGTATTGTTGGCATGTCAGAGAACCGTACCTAGTACTCATAAAAATGTAATCATTCTTTTTACCATAGATGAAAGCTATAAAAGGATGGACAATGACCGTGAAAAAAATAGAGAATTAAGGAACGAAGAAGTCACGTGAAGGGTGAAAAAGGCAAGGGCTGAACAGAATTGAAAAGTGGTGCATTCACACAAAAGGAAAAAAGCTACATTCATACTGGAAGAGCACTGGACATACACGAAGCCACTAATTCTATAGGAGAACACAAGCTGCAACTCGAGTGATGAACTACAACGAATAGTTTATACTCTCAAGCAGATAAGATGAACCTGAAAACCAAGGAAGAAAATGACACTCTTTTTTTCAGAAAAAAACCAGAGAATGACTCAGAAGCGTTTCTGATAAATCAAAAGAGTCTAGAGCTACACTTCACATCACTAGAGAATTCTAAAATCTTATCCATTATTTTAGTGATTCTTTTATTTACATTTCGAGAAGTGTGTATACTCTGTATATTTATTACACACACTGTCTCTTGTGCTAAGATGGAGGATTTATAAATCCTCATTCAAACTCTATAACTTCCTTGTATACCACTGTGGATAGTGGAAGAGGTCAAGTAAGGCCTGGACAACCTGTGAGCTGTTGTTTGTTTTCCCACAAAGAAATGTGTTAGAGGTCTTTTTACCTAGTTAGTGTTTTCACTATTGTTTACCCCGATCGAGGGTGTGGATCAATTTATATAAATTGTTTGAGAGGAATAAGTCTTAGCTTGAGATTGAACCTCTTGGTTACATCTGCTGTGCATTTTATTTTAAGTCTAAAGTATTCTATATATTTTATATTCTGATGCTAATTACTTTGAAATACAATTTGTTTTAAAGTTACTTTGATTGTTAAATTAGAAAGTGTTTATACTTATTATCATCCAGTAAGTTAGTTTCAAAAGTAAATTTAATCTTTTGATTAAATTAACTGAGACCTAATCAATCTTTGAGAAACTAATTGAACTTTTACAATCTGTATAAATTCACTATAGTTTAACTTGTTTTTAAATAGGGGGATTTTAAGAGAAATATTTTTAACAGAAATTTTTATTGGAACTCAATTCACCCCCCTCTTAAGTATCCACTCCGACCAACAACTCCATATATACCCTAGAATCCATGTACCAGGTTTCCCCATGATCTAATGATTTAAATTTACTTGGGTCATGTAAAAAATAATTTTTATACAAACCATAAGGACACACTCATGGAGTGATATTAAAAGTTCATAGTAGGTATTCACCAACCTATTCCTTACAATTGGTCATATAATAAAGTGTATGTGGAAACATTTCAAAGATAGAAGAATAAAGAGAGAAATTTTCAATATTACATATTAGATATATTGAACACAAAAATAAGAAATAACTAATAACTCCCAACATAGAGTGGTTCTATACTAGGGATACCTTCTTCGATATTATACTCAGAATTTGAGATGAATAAATATAACCGAGACATGGTACAATACCCATCCCATTAGGGTAATGAGATTTATGTTTACCAAGTTGGGGAAATCTTGTATCTTGTTCCACTAGGAATATGGAAAGGGTTATAAAAAGATAGGGCATTGTGGACCAATCACATACCACCCACTTGTTTATCAATGATTGGTTATCTATAGTGACCTGAGTTTTTCCTAATCAATACATAACTTGGTATTGGGGTTTTCAAGTCTCGGGACCTCCCTAATGGTAAAATTGTAAATATACCCAAGTAGACACCATCATAAAAAAATTATGTTTTTTTTATCTTGATGTGAAGTGTTTTCCCCTAGGATAAGGTAGTACAAAATTAAATCCATTTAGAAACTCATAAATAATATATTAAGTATAATAAATTATTTCTAGTTTGAACATGTTCATTTTTGGGAAAAATGATCCTCATTTGAAACGAAGCCTTATATTGGAAATCCTATAATGACACTATCTCTAGAATAGGGGATTTACCCTATTGGTTTTTTAATCTCTTCTCACATTTGAAGCCTTGTGATGAACCATCATGGTTCCATCATTTAATGAGATTAATTAATACTTAATTAATTAACTAATGGATAAAAACTAATAGAAACCCCTATATTTAATTCGTATTATCAATCTTAATTAGTGTTACCCACCTTTCCCTTTAAAAAACCTTGTATTATTAAAGTAGAGGAACCATATCATGGTAGAAACACCAACTAATCCATAGAGTAAGATCAAATCCGTGACAACCTTAATGACCGGGATATGAGAAAAAAATGAATTGAACCATAGTGGAATCAATATATATAAGTGGTGGTCATTGTTCTAGGAGGAATGAATTATTCCTTTAGATTCATACCTTTTCTCAATGTTAGTTATTTATTGGAAGTAAGATCTTATATTTTGTGGTTTCCCTTTGATTATTAGGGATTTATCTAACATTTTTAAATTATATGATCAAGTTTTAAATGTTTTCCCAATAAATCTCAAGTATATTTGTGGTGAGGATTCCCTTATGATGTATCCTTCGATTTTCATCACGTTATTCCCAATGAATCTTCCTGTTGTCCACATTCATGGGATATGCATCATAGTGAGTATTTCAATGGTTTATATTCACACCAACCATAGTTTAACCTATTTCCTTGTTTATTTTTCTCATAAAATTGGTGGATATCACTGACCTTTATCATACCTGAAAGATCAAGGTGTTATTATGGTTTTGATCAATATGGAATAAAGTGGGGCATTATCGAGTGAAGGGGAACATGGAACAATATAGCAAGGAGCGTTGTGATGTAGAAAGAGGCCAAAAGTAGAATGGGTAGGGATTTATTATTTTGGTGGTATGAGGTGAAGGCACCCATGTTGGGGGTGGAATGTAGTGATAGAGGTTGTGTAAAGACCCATATTTTCTAGTCATTGAATTCTGCATAGAAATTTTATTTTTTTTCTTTCTCGGGCTTGTGAAGGGTAAAATGGAAATTTTCCCCTGGAAGACGATTTCAGATAACTTTTCTAACAACTTGTTTAGTCCTAGAATAGGGTTTTTACCCAAGGACATAAGTTTTGTGTAATTATTAACCATTTGAGATTTGGTAGAATAATTAATATTTAAATAATTAAATATTGAAATATTCAAGCGAGTTCGCATAATGATATATTTTTAACTGAGTTTAAGATTGAAATTATGAATTTACAGATGATTTTGGAGTATGGGGGTTTTCTTAGGTGAGGTATAAACCCACTTTGGGTTGATGGACTTGAGATTAGTGTTTTAAATGGGTTTTAATTAATTAATTAATTTAAACACTCCCCCTATTTGTGGTTTCCTATGAACAATATAAATGGGAGGAATTCTACCTTATGTATGGAAGAAATATCAAGATGGAAGGGGGAATGAGATTCTTTCTAACTTCTTCTATGGTGGAGATCAATATCAGATCTATGTACAATAGTTTCTAGGGGTGGATTTAGATATGTAGCTTTGACATTTATGCAACAAGGTTGGCTGGTTTTTGAGTTTTATTCCCCAATACCCATATATGTGTTGTTTTTAAGTTATAAATACCTATTATGAATATTATGTACCCCTTGGGGTCGATCTATACCTAATTATTAAAAAACATAGGTTTATATAGGTTTGTAGGGGCTTCTGATTCAGAAATCCTGATCAAACGATGTGTAGTTCAAGAACACTTTCCATTGAACCTTCTTATTGGGGGAAGATGGAAATTTAGAACAAAAAGCCACATACTGGGTGAACAAGATGTTTAGTTCTATATGAAAATGTAGTTACGTACTTGGGAAGGTGGAATTTTGGTACTACATTCCATTTAGTTGAGGTACATGACATGTAGTGGGACATGGTCATGTGGTCGGGTACATGGGAAGACACCCCATGTAAGGGGGGGCATGTCCATGTTTAAGTACACATCTAGATCCCATGTATTAAATGTCTATTTAATTAGTACATGGTTGTACCCAATGTATTTCATGGTCATGTAGTAGTACACCACTAGACCCCAGGTGATCTAGGATGTGTGGGAGTACATGGCCTAGCTAGTGGTTTTTGAGTACATGATATGTACTCAAAGTACACACTATGTACTACCAATTTGATTCAATTTGGAGGATTTTGAGTGGTTTTGTTCCCTATAATTAGAAATGGTCACAAGAGGAGTCAATTTCGAGTTTTTTCTATGTAGATATTGCTGGTGGAGTCCTTTGGGTATTTTGAGGACTTCTAAAAGACTATTTGGGGTGAGTAAATTAAGACAAATATGTTTTCCCCTAGAATGTGAGTTTATATATATTCTAGAAATTAGACATGGTATGAGACCTATGTGAGGGTCATGAGAATGATTTGAAGATTTATCATGTGTTCATTGGAGACCTCAATTGGTGTTGTTATGAGACTGTCCCTGGTTAGTGGAATTGAGTTGCGACTTGAGGTGGATGATAAATTGAGTGTATGAGACAACTTAGGGTGATATGGAAAAATGGTTGGTCTTTAGGAAATCTACCTTATTTTTATTACTTCCTTTAATTCATATGAGGTCATGACAATTTAAATACTAGGTTAGGATGTGTGGTCCCTGATAGATGGGTACTGGACCAAGAGTTTGGTTGTTACCTAGGATTGGGAGAGGGATGTCTCCACATATGTTTGGATGCAGAGGATAAAAAGTGTATGCCTCAACTTTTTTATTTGGTTTGAGGATATGAAGGGGGATACCTATATATACATGTTGACTCATAGGCCCAAGTGGGTTCCCTATTGATAGGATGACCCTGATCGGGTGTGAGTGATTGATTATTATTGGTTATGGGTGTTCCCTTGGGACTTAAGTTAATGTATGAGTTGATGGGGATGAGATTTTGATAATAGGAATGAGATATTGGACAACCCTTGATATGATTTCATTGGGTTGTGATTTGGATTGGTTTAGTCCTGTAGGGATGTTTTGATCTAGTTAGTCTGCCACATTTTGGATCATGGTTTAATGTTTTGGGTTTTCATAATTGAGAGAGATGGATATGATGTTCTATTGATATGGTTTCGAATGTATGACATAGATCTCCAATTTAGAGGTTGGGTAGGTTGGACCTGAAACTTTACACCTAGGATATATGTTGTTGGGAATGGAGTTCCAAATCATTATCTATAGATTTGGTGGACAAGGAATTCCATAGATACGTTGATATTAGTGTAAATGGAATTCCATAAATATGTTGATATTAGTGGACATGGAATTCCATAGGTTTGGATGAGATTGGTGGACATGGAGTTCTATATATATGGATGAGGTTAGTGGACATATCGTTCCACATATATGATTTAGGGTGTTGGTCATAGCATTCCTCACCCATGGTTATGGTGCTAGTAATGGCGGTCCTCACCTATGGTTTAGTGTGTTGGTCATGGTAGTCCTAACTTATGGTTGAGGCATTGGTCATGGTGTTCCTTATCTATGGTTTAGGGTGTTGGTCAAGGAAGTCCTCATGCATCGATTAAGGTGTTGGTTATGGTAGTATTCACCTATAGTTTAGGTTGTTGGTCATGGAGGTCCTCACCCATGGTTTAAGGTGTTGGTCATGGCATTTCTCACCTATGGTTTAGGGTGCTGGTCATGGTGGTCCTCACCCACAGTTTAGGAGACTGGACATAGCGCTCTATATATGTACCAATAATTTCTTATGGTTTGAGTGATGGACCATGTTTATAGGCATGTTGATAGGTATGGTTGAGATTGGGGGACACAGAATTCCACATATGTGGTCAGATACTGAACTTATTCTCTAGGCACTATGATATGTGGTTTGGGTGTTGGACTGATTCTCCATACACAATTGACTTTGATACTTGGGTTAGATTATATAATGATGTTATAGGTATTCGTATTACTTTGAGATGTCATGAGTACCTAAGACAACTACATAAAGGTACCAAGTTTGAGATATCAAGTAAGGTCTTATGGTTTGGTTAGGGCAGTCATAGTTATGGTACCTATATTGTTATTTTGGATGCATGGTCCTTGAAATGTGCTCAAGGACACTCAAAACTGGACAAAGTAGGTATGGTCAATTTAGGTCTGGAACCCAAGAATTAACAATGGTTTTATTTGTTTTCATTTTTATTAATTTTTACTAGGTTGAGTATATTACATGTGCATGAACTTATGGAAATAGGTTATAGGTTCACCTTTGGGGGATGGACTACTAGGATTTATTTTTCATCCCCTATATGTGTACATTGGTGTGTGTGAAGAACTTATGTCTGATTTTCAGGTTGATCATATATGAATGATGGATAAGGTGGAGGCCTAGGATTACATGACCAATTGGGTTACTCATGTGAAGTCTATTGATTAGGATGATGCAACTCAATAGGGTACTAGAGATCAAGTATGTGACATGGATTAGAGTTGGAAGTAGAGACCAATGTATCTATTTTTCAATTGTTTATTTTGTATATGCGATCATACCAATGGACGATCGATGTTGTATGTATGACATGTTTGTTCATGACTTTACTGTATTTCACTTTCTTACAACATGATTCTATTTATGTTTATTTATTCTTCTGAATAATCTAATTTGTATGAGGTTTTGTTATTTACTTCTGGATATGCCATTAGATATAAGGGTATAGTATCCTCAAGTTTCCACCTTAGACCCCATCTTCCATTCAATATCCCCTAGAATACAAGGAGGAACACTTTAGTTCTTATAGAGAATCGACTCAAGGAACCAATTTGGTGGCATCAGGGTCCGTGCATTAAAAAGTGGTATCAATGTAGTTACTTTCTTAATTTACTATTTGGGATTTGGTTGAATAAAGATATAGAAATGTGTTGGATATTGTGATGGATATCAGTTGGTGCATCCCAAAAACTAATTCCTACAGTAAGTTCAGGTTACTAGGGTAGGGATTGATGTTATCAGTTTGTGATGTTACGGTTGTATATGATTTTATCCTTGGGGATGCACAAGTTGATTGGATTTTATGGTTCATGATGGATTTGCAGATATTGGACTATTGGAAAGAGGCCTATTATTTGGTTTTGAATTTTTTCATGTAGAGGAAATAAGTGTCTCATCCATAATGTTAGGCATGTAGGATCTACATGTTATAGGCATGCTAATGTGTGACTTTATGAATTTACTTCTGATGGTTGGTTTTGTGGATCTATAGTGAGATTCTCAACGACAAGGATGATATGAGGTCTTTATTCATAGTAGGTTAAGTGACCATGTAGGGTTAGCATGGTATGGGTATATAACCATTAACCCCATGAGGGTGGTTTTTGTTCAAGGTTGGTTTTGTGGCCTAGTTCTCCTAGGAGTTTTACGATGTGAAGATGCTCAGATAGAAAAGGTTCCCTAGTTGTGGGTGTTCAGCATGCTAGGTGACATCCCTTGAATGGTAGACCCTATAGATGGGTGTTTGGCATGTTAATTCTGGGTGATGTTGGGATGGGATCATGTTGAATCCCTATGATAAGTAGCCTTTTGTGAGTTGGTGTAGACTTAGGCAGTTGGATCTAGAGACCTGTTGTGGGACTTGATCAGGAGGGATAGGTGGGAGAGCCTAATGCCCTTCATGACATGAATGTAGTTTGGAGAATTTGTGCTATATGGATCTTAAGGTGATCCATGGGAGGGGTCTACTAGTTTATTGTACATTTGGGCATGTGAGGCACAAATGGGTGTTTCATAATTTTGATAGTGGTGCACACAGGATTCATCCTAGTGAAATGTTTGGGTACATTGGATGATTTTTTTTAGAATGAGAACTTGTGTGATAGTGGCTCAGAATTGTGGCCGGTTTCAAGAGGGTAATGTTTTTTTAGGTTCCTATCACAGGTAATGGTTGTGCAAGAGAGTTGTGCCTGAATATTATGAGCTAGATCAGAAGCATAAGAGGCAATCTAGGTTATGTAGTTGGGGATTGAAGATGATTTTTTGTGATACGTGACTCATTGCAGTCAAATCATGTTTTGTGGTTGGGTTATATAAGGGAATGTAACGACTAATTGTTAATGGGATCTTGGAGACACAAGCACTGCGACATTTTGTTTGTGGATTGGGTGCTATAAAACCATACACCTATGATGCTGGAATTGAGAAAACAACTGCGAGTACGATGAGAACCAATGTGAGTGTGGTAAGAGGTTTGCGACCATGGTGATATGAGTCCCTTAGTATAGAACTAAGATGTTCTAGGAATGGATAAGGTTGTGGTTTTATTCATTGACAACATCATAGTGTACTAATTATCTAGAGACGATCATGACCAATATCTTGACATCATCCTGAGTATTCTGAGAGAGCATTAGCTATATGCAAATATATCAACATGTTTCTTTTGGTTTGATGAAGGGCCTCCTTATAGGATTTGTGTTTGGAGTGGTGTAAGAGAATCCATATTATGGGAGTGCATAATATGCTATTTGTAAGTGAGTTCCTCGTGATGGGATAAATACTGGTGAATACCATGGGTGTTATTCTTGGATACCAAGAATGGGAAATAGTTGATTTTTTTGTCACTCTATTGGGGGTGATATGACCATGTCTAGTTCCATGGTTTGGTTGTTATTTGGGCATGGTCTGTGGAAAAGGTGTTTGGTTGAAAAGTGATGATAAGGGTTCTCCTATAGTGGGGAGTATTAGATAATTTTTGGTAATGTGACCCTTGTGTGATCAGGGATGATGATATAGTGGTAATCACATTGAGAAGGTTGGTGGACTACCATGTATGTGTTTTGTTTAGGGATTCTCACAGTAGGTTGTGCTATGGGTTAGAATCATAATTGTGGGTTGAGTTTTATAGGGTGGATCACTATGGGCCTGATGATGAGTTCTATAAGACTTTTTGAATTCTCAATGTGTATGGGGGTGGTCAGGATCTATCTTAGTAGTTATTGATAATGGAATGTGGTGGATTGAACTTTGATGGGTTGTATGCCTTATCCTTGGAGTTATGAAGAGGAGGTCTATTGTTATCCTAAAGTAGAGCATAATGAGTTTATCATGAGTTGACCACTATGGTGGGTTGGGAAGTGTGGTTGAAAGACACTAAGTATTCTCAAGTATGAGAATATTTATAGTGGGGAGGTTATACATACCCATATTTTATGAGCATTGATTTTTTTCTTCTTCAAAAATTCGATTTTTTTTCTTTCAGGTGCTCACGAGGGGTAAAATAGTCATTTTTCCCTATAAGATGGTTTTGGATAATTTTTCTAACCACTCTATTGGTCTAGGGATAGGGTGTTTACCCTATAATATGAGTTTGGTTGAATTCCAAAACATTCAAGTTTTGGAAGAATATTTAACATTTAAATAATTAAATATTGAAATATTTACATGGGTTTGGGTGGTTATATATTTTTAATGAAGATTTAGATTGAAATTGTGACTACATATATGAGTCCAAAATGGGGGTTTTTTCTTAGGTGAGGTATAAACCCACTTCATGTTGAAGGACTTGAGATATGTTTATTAAATGGGTTTTAATTAATTAAAACACCCATTATTTGGGGTATAATATGCATGAAAAATGGGGAGGAATTATCCCTTTCATGTGAGGGAAATAAAAATAGGGAATGGGTAAGGTTATTCCAATGTAATTTTTACATGGTGGATTTTGGGACTAGATCGAGGTGCAACAACTTCTAGGAGTGGGTTTTTACCTGAAGCTTTGGTGTTTACGCCATGAGGTAGGTAAATTTTTAGTTTTATGACCCCATACACATTTATGTTTTATTTTTAAGTTTTAAATCCCTATTATGAGTTATAAGGATCCCATGGGAGTTGATCTATTCCTAATAAGAGAAAAATGGGGGTTTCAAGATGTTTTTAGGGGTTTCTGGTTTAGAAATCCCAATCACACAATGTGTAGTTCAAGAACACATGCCATGTGTTATTACTATTCTAGAAAGATAAAATTTTGAAATTACATGCCATGTACTAGGGGTACACTCCATGTAGTGGTGCATGGCCCTATTACCAAGTACTTGGTCAGGTCGAATTTTGGGACTACATACCATGTAGTCGAGGTACACAACATATAGTGGGACATGGTTGCAGGGATGGGTACATGGGATGACACCCCATGTAAGGAGGTACATTTCCATGTAGAAGTACATTACTAGACCCTAGGTATGACATGAACATTTATGTAGTACATGACCAAAACCTATGTATGTCGTGGTCGTGTAGTGGTACACAACTAGGCCACAGGTGACCCAAGCCGTGTTGGAGTACATGGCGTGGCTTGAGGTTTTGAAGTACACACCTTATACTCAGATTATATGTAATGCACTATCCCTTTGGTTCCCATTAGAGGGTTTTAGTATTTTTTTTCTCCATGAAGTTATAATTTTTCATAATAGGAGTCTATTTTGAGTTTATTCTTGTATATATCATGATGGAGGAACCCTTGGAGTATCTTGAGGACTTCTAAGAGGCGTTTTTGGGGTGAGTAAATTAGAAATAGATGTTTTAATCTAGAAAGTGAGTTCAAATGTCTCACAGGGTAATAAATGGGATGATATTTAGATGAGGTTCATGAGAATTATTGGCATATATAGCATGAGTTTGTTGGAGACCTCAATTGGTGTTGGGATGAGACTGTCCCTAGTTATCAGGATTGAGTTGTGACTCAAGGGGGTAGATAAGTTAGGGGTATGATCCATCCTAGGGTGACATGAAAAAAAGGTAGGTCATAAGGAAATATCCCTTATGAGGATTTATTCCTTTGAGGAATACAAGGTTGTGATATTCTAGAGACTATGTTAAGCGACTTGTGGTCCCTGAGAGATGGGAGTTGGACTGAGAGTTTGGTCATTACCAAGGATTGGGATACGGATGAATTCACATATGTTTGGATACTGAGGATCCAATGTGAGATGCCTCTTCTTTCATACTAGTTCTAAGGATTTTAATGGGGTTTCTTCTGTATATGTTTTTACTCAGAGATCCAAGTGGGTTCCCTATTGATAGGATGTCCTTGATCTGGTGAGAGTTCTTGAGTAGTATTGGTTATGGGTGTTCCATTGGTACTTGAGTTGATATACGAGACAACGAGGATGAGATGTTGTTTAAACTAATGGGAAATTGGCCAACCCTTGATAAATTTTTATTGGGTTGTGATAAAACTTGGTTTACGCTTATAGGGATAATGTGACCTAGTTCGGATGCCACGTTTTTAGAGAATTATTTAATACTATGGGATTTAATTATTGAGAGAGTTGGATATGATGATCTAATGATATAATTTCAAATGTATAACATGGAACTCCATATTTGAGGCTGGGTAGTTTGGATATGATATTCCATTCCCATGAGTTATTTTGTTGGACAAATTGTTTTGTATTAGTACCAATTGTATTGGTGGACATATATCTCCATAGATATGTTGAGATTTGTGAAAATGGAGTTCAATAGGTTTGGACGAGACTACTGAACATGAAATTCCATATATATGGATGAGGTTGGGGGATATGGAGTTATGGATATATGGTTTAGGGTGTTGGTAATGGCGGTCCTCACCCATGGTTCAGGTGTTAGTCATGTAAATTCTCAACTATGGTTTAGAGTGTAGGTCATGGCTATCCTCAACCATGATTGAGGTTGGTCATGGTGCCCCCCACCTATTGTTTAGCATGTTGGTCATGGTAGTACTCACCCATGGTTTAAGGTGTTGTTTATGGTGGTCCTCACTTATGGTTTAGGGTGTCAGTAATGGCAGTCCTCATCCATGGTTTACGAAGTTGGTCATGGAAGTCCTCACCTATGGTTTAGAGTATTGGTCATGGATATCCTCACCCATGATGTAGAAGGCTGGATATGACACTCCATATTAGTACTGATAGTTTGTTATAGATTGAGTGATATACCTAGGTTCCTAGTATGTTGATAGATATATTTGATATTAGGGGGCACACCACTTTGTATATGTGGTTAGATACTGAAATGATTCCCCATGCACTATGATATATAGTTTGGGTGTCATATTGATATTCCATGCACTATTGAATTTGATTCTTACTTTAGATTCCATACTGACATTATTAATATTGGTATTACTTTATCATGGTATGAGTACTTGATACTGATGTTTCTAGGTACCATGTTTGAGATACTGAGTAAGGTGATGTGGTTTGGTTAAGGTGACCAAGGTTGTGGTGCTCATATTTTTATTTTGGATGCATGTTCCTTGAGAAGTACTTAAAGACACACGACACTGGCCAAAGTAGGTATGGTTGATTTTTTTCTGGTATTGAGGAATATATGATAGTTTTATTACTATTAGGTTTCAGCTAGGATGAGAATATTTCATGAGAATTCACTTATAGAAACAGTTTATTGGTTCACCATTGGGGGTGGCCTATTGAGATTTATTTCTCAACCCTGGACATTCACCTTGGTGTGTGTACATACCTTATGTATTCTTTTTAGGTTGAGAAAGAATTTATGATAGATATGGTGGAGGCCTAAAATTACATGATCGAGTGGGTTTCTCATTTAGAGTTTGTTGATTGGGATGGTGCAACTCGATATTGTATTGGATATCAGGTATGTGACATGGAGCAAAGTTGTTAGTAGAGACCGATGTGTTTATTTTTTAGTTGTTTATTTTGTGTAAGTGATCAGCCCAGTGGGACATTAATGTTGTATGTATAACATGGTTGTTTGGGCCTTTACTGTATTTAATTTTATTACATCATTATTATGTTTCAATTTATTTATTCTTTCATATACTTTGATGTGTATGATTTTTGGTTATTTACTTCTAATTGAACTCTAATATAGGGGTGTAGTATCCTCATAGTTCCACCATAGACCCTCACTACTAGTGGGAAGCCTCTGTCATACAAGAAGGTGTGCTTGAGGTCTCATGGTAAGATGGATTGGGGAACCTATTTAGTGGCATATGGGTTGGAAAATTATAGTTCATCCCCCAATACAAGGATTCAGAGGACACATGGGATGATATAGTGCTAATTGATGTGCCAAGGGGCATTAGGGATCACCCCTATACTATCCAATCTATTTAGATCAAATAAATTCTTTCCCTCCATGTTGAGGGAGAGGGTGTAACAGTTGGCTGACCTAACCACATGGTTGGATGTGCATCAATACTGGGTCAAATTTGTCCTACCATCCTAGAGTATGATAACTATGTCATGGCGTGTGTGGATTCTATAGACCAATCAGGTACGCCATTACCCTACCCCAACATATCCCATGGAATTCCCATGGGCTACCATGTGGTCCATTTTCATAGTATGGGAGGTTTTTTTGTAAAATATCTATAGAGTGTCTATTTTAGAAGAAGAAATACCCTATAACGATTATTCTTTTATATAGATAATAATATTGTGATTTGTTCAACCATCTGGGGTCATTTTCAAGGTGAGATAGAAATTTTTAAGACTTATCTCCTTAGGACCGGTGAATGGGTTTAGGCATGATTATTAGAGAGTTATTAGGGTTGAAAACCCCTATTAGAAGTATTATTTTGTTAAATCATTGGCCCCCACCATCCTCAAAGAGGGTTAGTATCCCCCCACTTTCTCAGGGCACATGATCCTTTTCCTATAGGTTTGATATTTCCCCCACACATTCAAGGGATGATATCACTTATGTACATACTATATATATATATATATATATATATATATATATATATAATATTTTGGATGTCATAGGGGAATCTTTGGATTGGATCTCATAAAAAAATCCTCCTTTCGTAAAAAATCACATTGAAATTCCCTATATTTTTCATGATTTATTAATATGGTTAATAGTGAATAAGTATTGAGTATAAAAAAAGGTGTCATCACTATCCATTATAGGAAGGTAATTTTAGTGTGATTTTAAAATTGTGTAATAGTTAATTAAATAATGTCATAATGAATGGTAGGGAATATCTAGTCATTTTCAGTGGATGGTTAATTCATGATTTTCAATAGACTTTTGCATTAGACTATGGTATTTAACATTTTTACTTTATTAATTTCTATTCAATATGAAATTAAAATGGCATATTTCTATTTAATTATAGTTTTGAGTAGATTACACCATGAAATTTAGATTCCCTGATCATTATAGTGTAATGAGGTATATTATACCCTAATGTGTATTTATATTATCAAATTTAAAATATGGGTGGATGTGAGATATAGAGAGAGATAAGGAAGGTTTTTTCCTTATTTTCTATATTTTTATTTAATAGAACAACTTTGTACTATAATGAAATCCATTATTCCCTATTTTTTGAAAATCAATTTTTAAATATTAACTTAACTAGTTTATTTCATTTCACTTAGTTTATTTCCTTTTCTCAGCATTAAGATAACATGGAAGATTTATTGATAGACTAGAGTGTGAATAAATTTATCAATGGTTATCTTCTTCCATGGGATCAAATCTATGAAAATAGAGAATCTTTGTGGGATTTTCATGAAGATCATAAGAATTCGAGTAAAGAGATTTATTATTCCCTAATTTAATGAATCAATATTTTTATTGAGTTAGGGGATTTTAACTTATATATCCTTTTTATAAATTAATTGAATTTTAATATTTTAGTTTATATTATGATATGAAGTTGCAACTAATCACTTGAAACTATATGATATATAAACTAAATAAATGAAATATTTGAGGAATTGTGGATTTAATTGACATTTAATAATGATCTAATATAAGGTCAGCGATTTTTTTAGTTAGAGTGGGGGAATTGGATGAAATTAATTTTATAATGATCATAATGGGTATAACCTAAAAATACTGAAATTAATGGGAATTTATAATTCATTACAATAAACAATATGACACTATATAGATTCTAAATTGTAATATTTTTTGACTAGTGATCTGTACCTTGGGAATTATTATAGAAATATTGAAACTTAATGAATAATGGGATATACATAAATAAGTAGTAGTTAAAAGCTAGTAATATTATATGGTTCAATATCAGATAGTTATGGTGGGTTTCCCAAGGATATTTAGATGTCGGTACCAATACTGAGTTGTGTTAGTTGAAAATAGAAGAGGTTGTTATAGAAGATTTATTTTGATTATGATTTTATTATGGAATGTGGTTCTATATTTTTCATTATATAAGTTTTATATGATTAGTTACACTTAATGTTGATGTTATACTATATATTTTTTATAACATTTCATTGTATAATTTTGATGTTTTTATAAAAGGGGTGTGGAATTTCTTATAGTTTAGGTGATGTGAGGGATATGGCATTCCAATCATGGATATTTTTTTTCTTATGGATTTATCTTTATGGAGTTATTGTGGTATTATTTTTATGGTCATTGTTACATTGGCATGTAGTTATTATTCATAGGGAAACTATCATTAGAGGTGTGGATTACCGAAGGTGGTAATTTTTGTGTTGGTTGAGATATTGTTGTTATTGTGGTGATAATGAGGTAGTGGATGACATGTAGTGGTTTTTACATGTGTTATTATTTTCATTTTATTATTATTAAATGATAAATAATTATAAATTTCATTTATTGATACTTTACTATTCCCTTTCATTGAGTTTTGAAGAGGAACCTATTCAATATACTTGTTTGTTCACACTATTATTATCTATTATTTAGGCTTGTAGGACTATGTAGAGGGTGGAAATGAGTTACATTAGTTTAGGCTCGAATTGATCTAGATGGTAGTAAAAAAACTAGTATACCAGCGTCTTTCCTTTTAAATTAACATAATGTTTTTGAGGAGCTATTGTTTTTTTACATAATCATTCATGTGTCAACTAATTTATATTAGAATTTATTATCATATTTATGGATATGGTTATCATTTGGGTTTTTATTTATATTAAAAAGGGAAATGACTCTTATAATTTATGTGTTATACCCTTAACACCAGTTTCTACCTTGGGGTTTATTAAAAGAGGATTTTGGGGTTCACTCTCAATATTATTTCAAGATAATGTGAAGTATTGAATAAATTGATTCTTAATAGAGTTTTATTAGATAAATTATTTTAGGATGGAATTTGGAGCATTTACTATCAAGGATTACTTGGTTTGGAAGGATTCACATATTCTTTGAATCTTGTATATGAAATAGAGTGATAAAATTGGATTGGGATGAAGTGGTTTCCTATGATTACAAGTATAAACTTTGATTATCTATAAATCATTACTATAGATATGGTTTATTATCGTTAGATTTATATGCTGGTGTGGGATCATCCATCTTATAGATTTAGATCATAATAATTTCATATGTTGTTCATTTTAGTGATTACATATAACTAAATATTAAGAATTGTAAATATGAACATCCATATATTCTCTAGGATAAGGTGTTTTTTTATTATTGTTATGATATCAGTGATTCACAATAATGTCATGGAGTGAGAGGGACCTAAGAGCTCAGATAGTTGACTATCATAGGGAAGACCCAATATCAATTGTGTCTTAGAGAGTTACGTTACACTTTTCTCAGTGGAAGGCCTTAAAAAGGTATGAGACATTTATTTCAGATAATAAAATAGGGTGGTGGATAATGTGTGTGGATATATATTTCATGGAAATTCAGGTGTTGGAGGAGAATTGGATCCCATTAATGGTGAGTTTACTACATAAAGAAGCATGGTAGTGGTGGAATTTTTACTTGTGTGATCATGATGTATCTATGTAGATGTGATATAAATTTCAAGATCAATTCCATGAAATGTTTTTAACTACTAATATTTCATCCATATGGTATCAATTTATATTATCCATCCAAAAAGTGAGATTATGTAACTTACCTGACCTAGATTCCACGGAATGATGCCCCGATCCTAGTTGGTCATATGACCTCAAGTACATCTCCCAAAATTTTAGAGGCTAACGACTAGTAGCTAGGGACTAATGTGTGTATATGGGGAGACTATACTCTCTTATCAAAGTTTAAAATAGTAGTATAAATCACACATATCAATGGAATAAGTAGTAAATCAATATGAAAATAGATAAACATCCAGATGAAAGATATATACAAACAATTCCAAAATTAATATCATATACAATGATGATCACTTCATGTGTATAAAAAACAACCAAAATAGGTATAAATGACATCAATACAGTGTATGTATCAAATACCAAGAAAGAAAAAAAGACCAAAAATCACTATCTCTTGATAGAATCATGAACCTCAGCTTTGTCCTATGCTCCCCTACTCCTATGCATGGCACAAAGTCAATCATCAAACAATATGTGCTTTCCATGGTCCCTACCAACATTCAAATAGTCTATCCAAGCGCCCAAAAGTGGAACAAATTGGGTGTGTGATAGAATCCCATTAGGCCACTACCCAAAGTGTCTATAACAAGTTCTATATATACAGTACAAGCTAAATAAAAGTACAATATATATCACAGTTAAGTAGTAAATAAATGTAAAGTTCCCATGGCATATATACTACAAAACAAGTGATACTTTATAGCCCAACTAGGCTCCCTTAAAAATATGGGTCACAATCCTGTAACAAGGTACCTATAAGAATAAGGAAGTAAACAATACAACCTCTTAGTATACACAATATATTGTATCACCCATGGACTTGCCATATAATCTATAAATCAAATCAACCATGACCACACCATATATCTAGAAGTGTCACATATAACATGGCTGAGAAGTATAAATAGAAATGTCACCTTTACCATGGTTTTTCCACATAAACATAAATTTCAGACCCCTCAGTTCTGGATCCATGGTATAGTGGACCAAGGAATCCTCATCGAGTCCCAGGAGTATCTCGATGAAAATTCAGTTATTCTTGAATTGAGGTCCAGTGATCATGTCTACCAACCATGTCCACCATGAGCCTAAAAAACCCACATATAAGGGGAATCAAGTCCCAAGACATCTCATAAAATCAGAATCCAAGGAGAATACGGGTCCAAGGAATTCTCTACCACCATCATGACCCATGGTGTAACACTCTGATGGAATCCTATGTATGTTATTATTAAACATTCAAATAATTTATCATTTCATCACTCCACATTCATTGAGTTTACCCACTCATATCATAATTGACATTCAATTTCATTCCATGATTTTACCCACTCATATAACAACTCAATATAAACCATTTAATCTAAATAATCAACATTAAAAGGAGGAAAACCATATCATATTCAACCAATTCAGTTCAATTCATTTATTAACTAGATTATTCTAACTAAGAAAGCATCAAATCACCCCATGGGTGGTTCAACAAAGGAATAGAGATAGTAAATTCACACGGAACACCCCATGTGTGGCCTTGGTTGGGGAAACAACCTCTAACACATATCAAAGTAACTAAAGGGAATCATAACATGTTCCATTTCATTTAATTCAATTATTTAATTAATTTTTTGGTGCTTATATAAAGTCCAGTGAGTGAATAAACAAAAAATAGATTTATAAAGCACCAAAACTTAAGGTAAAAGTATAGACCACATACCGTAGGTTCATAGTAGAGTGGTCATCCAGTATTAGCTCTTGATCTGACTCAGATCTAGAGTAAAATTAATAACAAACAAAAATCCTAGAAATAGATCATATCATCTTGTACCTAAATAACCCCATTAATAAAATTAAGAATGAAGAATGAAACAAACGGAATTGATTACTCACTGATGTGGATCCAATGAAATGATCGATGCTCAAATATGAGTTTTGATGGAGAAATGGTAGAAAAATCTCCCCAAAAGCATTTAAAGGAGATCCCAAAATTATTCTATCCAATGAAGGAAAAGAAGTGAAGAAAAAATAGATCTAAATATATTTTAAGGGAAAAATGTTAATTTTCCTCAATTTACTAGGATATATGGTTTTTCCACACGGTTGGCCAAACCATGCGTTAACCATGCACCCTTAACTTTAAAGAGGGAAGCCTACCATGGTTAGTGTTCATGATTTGACTAACCATGTGAAAAAATTTCTTGAAGCCACTATTAAAAACTATAGAGGCCCTCACACGAGCATGTTACTCAATCCACACAGTTTAATTAAATCATTTAGCTCCTGGATCCCCCTATCCAGCCCTGCATAGTTAGTATTAACCATGCATCCTATCCTTCACATTTTTTACTAATAGTGTGGTATAAATAATTATTCCAAAAACATAGGTTTTAGGATTTTAACAGGCCCCATACACTCCCTATACCCTCATAAAATCAAAGGGTATTCACATTTGGCTATAATTAAGCATTTAAAATGAAAAAATATAGGTACCTTGTATGAAAATCCAATATCTTACATTATTCTCCCTTAAAGTAATTCGTCCCTAAATTTTCCTCTCAAGGGTGGTCAGGATTCATCTAAGAATACATTTGGACACTGATCACGTACTTCGACCTCCCACTCCCAAGTCTCTTCCTGTAAATAGCCATGATTCCATATCACTTGTAATAGGAGAACTAGCTAGCCTCAGATAACCTTCATGCCCATATCAATGATAAAAATCAAATACTTCTCAAAGGATGCATCTACTTGTAACTCCAACTCATCAGGATGTAGAGTGTGAGACAAATCTGAGTGATAATGGCATAACCAATATACACAGACTATTTCATTCATGGACCAATATCTATGAGGCAACTGCAACTAATATGATACGAACCCAACTCTCTCTAGAATCTTGAATGGACCAACATATCATGGTGAAATATTACCCTATATCCTGATCTGTATGTGTCCCGGTCTCAATGAGATACATAAAAAGACCTAATCCTTCACCTCAAACTCTATAGTTAGTATGTAGTGATTGGAATAATATTTTTATCAAGACTATGAAGTATCCATAATATTCATGATCATCTAGAACTACTCATAAGTCTCATGTATGAGACACGGTCCCAATAAATCTTCCTCACCTGCCTCTAACTAGCACAAAGATGATTGGCATGGCCTATCATACAAAAAAACATAATTTTCCATCAGTATCATCACATGATTTATATTTTTTTAGAGAAATCAACCAGGGGTATATGCTTCTTCCAATAGCCCTCAAAATCTAGGATACATGCTCGTAGCATGTACTCAAACACCTGTATTATACTATCTAAAAAATATTAAAAAAAAGATGTAAACCGAGGGTCCCTATATAGAATGATAGTATGGGGGACCCTGTGAAGTCAGTCTATCTCACAAATATACACCCTCCTAATCTCATCAACACTGAAGGTCTCCTTGATCAGTATAAAATGTGCAACCTTCTTGATCCTATCAATAAAACCAACAAAACATCACTACCACAAGGATACCTTGGTAAACCTTTCATGAAATTCATTGTGATGTCATCCCATTTACACTCAGGAATGGATAACTTCTATAAAAGTACAGCTATTTGCTGATTTTTTACTTTAACCTATTAATAGGTGTCACACCTCTTAACAAAACCAGATACCTAACATTTTATCCCCGATCACTAGTTCTACCGGTGTAAGTCACTATACATTAGTAATGTTGGGATGAACTACCCAAAATAAGGTACGAAACTCCCTCATTATCTCCTCACATGTGTCCACCGTAACTCATATGTAGCCATGGATACACCATATATCATCCTCACCTATAGTCCAATCAGGGTGTCAGTCCTTACCTATCACACTCTCTTGTAGGACCAGGTCCTCTAAATATGAGAAATACCTTATCATCACTCTATCCAATAGGGTAGAGGTCACAAATTATGATGAAAGATAAGTCTTCTCCTAACTATCCTAAACATCCAAGTGCATCTCAGAGAACAAATCCATAAGTTTCCACTCACTACTAGCCTCTTGGAATTCATGTAACTGAGTTCTTATACTTAGTTCATCGACCAATACATTTAACTTCCCAGACATATTGGCAAGATCGAAGTCAAAAGAATATAGGTACTCAACCCACCTTCACTATCTCATATTTATATGACACTTTGTAAATATATACTTGATGATTTTTTGGTCCATGTACACCACAAAATGCTCTCCCATTAATTAGTGTCTCCAATAACACAAAAAATGAATAACTTCAACTAACTACAGATCATGAGTCATGTAGTTCCTCTCATATGGACTTAACTACTAAGATTCAGATGCTACAACTCTCTCACCCTACATCAAAACTTCTCAAATCCTAAAACCTGATACGCCATAATACATAGTGTAGATAATTACCTGCTCTGGTAGAATCATGGCTGACACAAAATTTAGTCTCCCTTTTATATCTTGAACGAATGTCTCTCACATGTATCTTCCCATAAAAAATTCATGCCCTTCTTAGTCAAAACCACGAACAGTGCTGCTAGTCATGAGAATTCCTATATGAAATTTCTATAATATCAATCTAGTCCCAAGAAACTATATATGTAAAATACATTATTGGGATGTTCCTAGGAAAATACAGGTCTCACATTCTCTAGATCAACTAATACTGTTGTCTCTAAGATAATATGACCCAAGAAGTGAATTTTATCCATCCATAAGTGTAACTTTTTGATCTTAGCATATAACTGATGCTCTCTCAATGTATCCAAAATAATCTCAAGATGTTTGTCATGGTTGTGTTGATTATGAGAATACACCAAGATATCATCTATGAAACCACCATAAAAAATCTAGATAAGGATGGAAAACTCATTTCATCAGTTTCATGAAAACTGCTACACATTCATGAGATAAAACAACATAAATAGATGTCCATATTGACCATACCTACTAAAAAAATATACATGAGGTATTCCTGTAGATCAAACATGCATCTGATGATATCTGGATCTCAAATATATTTTTGAGAACACTTAATCTTCTCGAAGCTGGTTGAAAAGATCATATATCCATGGAAAGGGATACTTGTTCTTAACCATTAGCTGGTTCAATTTCTAGTAATCTATGCATAGCCTATGAGTACCATCAAAAATTTTCAAAAAAGGAACAGTGAACCCCATAGAGAAGTGCTGGGTAAAATAAACCCCTTTGCCTCTAAATCTTCTAGATATATCTTGAGATCTTGAAACTCCATCATAGGCAACCCGTAAGGGGGAATGTATACCAATGTAGATCCTAAAATTAGATCAATGGAGAACTACACCACTATATTAGTAGGTAAACCAGAAAATTCATTTGATAAGACGTCCTTAAAATGATCAACCACTAGAGGGAAATCTTCTTATCATTCTCCCTAACCATCTAGATATAAACTATAAATTTGGGCAATCATTCCACCCAATCCACAATGTTTTGGTCTAGTTTAGATCACATGGACATATCATTCACCCTTGTGAGTATAAATTGTGCCCTATAGTGATGTGAAAATCACCCTCGAATGATTGAAGTCAATATAGGCTTGATAATCTACTAGCCATTCCATTCTAAGTATGACATCACACCTGGTAATCTCAAGGATAAAATGATTCCTGATAAAGTAAAACCTACCAACATTAAGGTGAACTACATGAACTAATGTAAATCCTTCATTATAACCCCCAATGGTGTGTTAAGAATAATAATTATCTCTATAAATTGAACAAAAATACCAAGGATTTCCACCACATGTACAAATATGAAATTATTAGATGCACCTATATCAAATAGAGCATATACAATATTAGAGGCTACTAAGATCATACCTCTCACCATAGATGGTCTGGATCCCTAATCCTTGTGTATAGTCTATAAAGAATAGATATGTCTTGAACCATGGCCCTATGAAGAAACCTCACTACCCGGTGTAGGCCCGATATACTCTCATGGTACAACTGGTGCCTGGCTACCTCATCTATAACCACCAACACCTCAGCCCAATCGATTGTTTCTGATCCATCTCCCTACTTGGTGCAGAGCTGTGAAACCCCTTCCTGAACCTAGTGTCTGAGTTGAAACCCCACCACTCACCACTAGAGGGAATGTCCTGCAGAAACATCACATGTGGCCCATCCTTTTGCAATATCAGCACTCTATTGGGTCATGATCGCACTTATTCTTCATGTGTACCCATCTTCCACACCAATGAAAGAAAATTTTATTTCCATCACTAGTATCCTGGATGATACTCATCTCATAGGAAGCCTCAAAATGTCACTTCCTACCACTGGAATTTGAACTACTAGATCAAGAGACTATACTTGTCTTCTCTATGCCCCCACCTTCCCTTGGGTTATACTATGTAATTATCACCTGATTTACTATCCCAGTAATAGTCATCAACCTAAAAACATTAGCCTAATATCAAACAACATTTTGGATACCTTCCTAGAAGTGTCCCACCCTCAAATACTCATTAGTAAGGTATATCGGTTAAAAACACTATAACTCTATAAACCATGCCGAATACTCCATAACTTTCATAGTGACATTCTCCAAACACATGAACTCACTATCCCACTTCACTCTTAGATACTCAAGGAAAATTATCTATAAAATCTAGTTTCAAAATCCTACAAAACCATATCATGAAGCACATCATCCTAGTTCAAAACATCCCACCAGTGCCTTGCTACTCCTAAAATCATATTAGTCTTGAGCTTCAATCTCCTCTCAAGTGGTGTCTCCAGATGTTACAATATCAACATAGTAGTCTCAAGCCACAAATCAACATTCTATAGACCACCATCCCTTGAAAAATGTGGTAGGATGCTACTATGGAAACATAGGCATTAGCTCAACCATAGACAAGTTAGGTTGAGGTGCTCCCTGAAAATTATTCTTGATGTGAAAAAACCCCTGTCAAAACCATGCCTCCACACCTATGTCTGATAAAACTATAGGTTCCTAAAATGGAACTATAGAAGGATCCACTTGTATCCCCTACACCACCACCTCCAGAGCATTTTCATCACCACACTCCTGGAATATGACTAGAGGTTTTCATGGTGGAATGTCTCTAAAATTCCGGACACATGCCTCAGAAATGAAAGATACCAAAATTTCATAGCTGAAATCATAGGAAAATTAAAAAACTTCCTATAACAGATCTTACCATACATCATGATCTTAAATCCAAGACGATATAAAATTAACAGTTCTGAACATCACTAGAGACACTGCCTACTACCCACTCAAATGTTGGGTCTAGGTCAAGTATTTATTTCATAGTTTTCAATGAAAATTGATTTCATGTCAATTTCACATTTAAATTCATATTGATTTCAAATGGTTATACCAAATGGTTCACCAAATTATGATCCATAAGATCCCATACTTTTCATGAACCGAAATATGGTTTCCACTTAATCCACAACATAACACATTTTAATACATGAAACTCATGGTCTATGACTCAGTGTGACATAATTGGATTCTTAGGGAGTCTAGTATAACCTAATAAGGAAAAAAATTCATAGGTTACAACAAGAACTCTAAGTACCAACCATGTTTCTCAATCCAATGCATAGATCATATATTAAATCAATAGGTATATCTATCATGGAACCTAACATAACATCATGAAAACAAAAAATTTATACTTTATGGCATGAAATAATGCATGGAATTTGATTCCTATAAAGTTCCTAAAATGATGCATGAGATGGAATACCCTTATCTAATTGGGATGCAAAAAAATATAACCCTCAATCATATCAATGATAAAATCAAAATTCTAGTGCATCAGCCAATGGTGGAATCAAATATATTGTGATAGTAAAAATTCGGAAATCATTAATTTTCATTCAAGGAAATTTGTATTTTTCATGTATTTTGGTTAGATACTCCATGGAAAAACTCATTACCAAATTCCAATTCTTACTAACCCCCTTTATATTATTACCAAATAGTAAGGTAATAAAAGGAAAAAAACCATCTAATACCAATTTGTAACATCTCATATCTAGATACCACTGAACAGTTACCTAAGCCCGGTTGGTCACATGGCCTCAAGGGAATCTCCCTAAACACCAGAGGCTACCAAATAGTATCAAGGTCCTAGGGTGTGTCTATGGGGAGACTATTCTCTCTTACTAGAGTGTAACATAGTAGTAGAAATCATATAGATCAATAACATAAGCTGTAAATCAATCAGACAATAGATAATCATCCATATGATATATATATAGAAAAAATGCCAAAAGTAATCTCATATACAATTATGATCATATAATGTGTCTAAAAAATATCCAAAATAGGTATACATGACATCTGTACAATATATGTATCAATTAAAAAAAACAAAAAAATGATCTCTTCTGATAACATCACGAGCCTCGACTCAGTCTCATGCTCACTTGATCTTAAGCATGGAACAATGTACATCATTGAACTATGGGTGCTTTCCCTAGTCCCTACCTGTATCAAAATAACATGTTCAGGTACCCAATGATAGCTCGAACAGGGTGTGATATACTATTCCAGTAGGTCACCACACAAATTGTTCCTATGAGAGCTTTCAAAAACTATAGAGGCCCTCACACATGAGTATGCCTCTATCTACAAAATTGGCCACATGGTTTGGTCATATGGTTTGGACACATGTTTAACCAAACTATACGCCAACCACGAGCCCTACACTGTAAGGATGGGAAGCTCACACAATTTGACTAACCATGCACAAACTGTGCCTCTAGCCACTGTCAAAAACTACAGAGGCCCTTGCATGAGCGTGCACCTATATCCATACAGTTTCTTGAAACCATGAATCTCATATATCCCTCTATCTATCCCTGCACTATTATTAGTAACCATGTAGCATGTCCCACACAATTTATACTAAATTTGTGACATGCATGATTATTCCAAAAAATGGGTTCCAGGCTCCAAAAAAGCCTTGAACAAACCCAATACCCCCATAACCTCAAAGGTTATTTACATTAGTCCATAATTAAGCATTTAAACTAAAAAAAAGACCCTTACCTCATATGAAAACCTATGATCTTACATATTATGTGTTCATTAGTATGTAGGGAAGTTTATAAATTGTTTTTATACTCCTTATAATTTTTAGAAAATGAAGAGTAGAGAGCATACCACATTAAAAGAGAATTATAAATTATTATTTAATAGTATACTAGTTTGTTTACTCTGATAACATATAATGAAGTTCTTATAAAGGAATTGTTTATTGCAAAAATTATGGCATCAACTAGCATAGAATCATATAATAATGGATGATAGAGTGTAGTTCATATTGAAACTAGAAGAAACCCCCCACCTTGGGAGAGTTGATTAATTAGTATAGATCCTCTTACTCATGATTATCATGATCTAGTGGATCATATCCCTTAAGCATATGTAGCATTATGATCTATTTTTCATGAAAAGGTATAGGTAATTAAGGGTGTATGTATCTATCCTACTAGGGGGCTAGTGTGGACTTGAGGATAATGTAATAGTGAATGGGTCACCACATCAAACACAATCTTCACCCTGATAGATTTAGTATACTACTACAAAACCAATGTTTAACGGTGCTAGAATTTATCAATGTTAGAAAAAAGTGATGATAAATGGAATCTTTATCATCGTTAAAGAAAGTGTTGACAAATTCAACCTTTATGAGGACTTTATTTTTAGTGATGACAAAGGGTACCCTTTCTCAGCGCTTTATTTTTAGTACTGATAAAGGGTTCCCTTTATTAGCGCTATATTTTTTGTGCTCATAAAGGAGTCCTTTATTAGAATTTTTAATGCAGATTAAGGTCTGAATAAATAAAATGAAATAATTAAATAAATTAAAAAAAATTAAAAAAAGAGTTTATTAAAAAAGAATTATAAATTTTATTAATAAAATAATTATTGATAAAAATGAATGAATTGACTATACTATATATAAATTATAAATACTAATAAATAGTATGTATTAAATATATAGATATGAAAAATGGAAATTAAACAAATTATAATTAAATATAAGTAAATTGAGAAAAATATTAATCGTTTTATTAATTATATGATTATTGATAATGTTAATAAATAATATATATATATATATATATTAATGTGTATAAATATGATTTATATATTACAAAATATTTATGCATTATATTTAGTGAATAATGGTTTATAATTAAAAATTAATATGAATTAAAAATACTGACCAATTGCATAGAGTAATGGACGTATAATTGAATGTCATTTGATTTTTCAATTTAACATAGATCAAATGTGTGCTATATTTATTTCATATATACATAATTAAATCATTTTTATATATAATGTACACACACAAAACTTAACCATTTTTTCAATATTATTAAAGTGTACTTATTTTTAATTTATTCAATTTCACTCATTTTTAACACACATGAACCTAAAATTAGATATTCATTAATAATATAAAAAAATATATGTAAAAAAATATTTATGAAAAAACATTTATAAATCCATATATTTAAAAATTTACATACGATATTTATAAAACTCTATATTTATAATTAAAAATAGATAAATATTTTTTTAAAGTATTTATATAATTATAAATATATAATTATATATATTTAAATAATTATTAAATTTATAATAAATTTACTTCAATAATGAATATATTTACTATATTTATATTTAAATATATTTATTAAATAAATAAATAAATAAATATAAATATATAAAAATATATAATGATATAAATATTATTTTTTATAAATATTTATATAATTATAAATAAATAATTTTATATTTAAATAACTACAAAATTATAATTAATATATTTAAATAAGGAATATATTTACTATATTTATATTAATATATATTAATTATATATATATATTTAATTTTTTTATTTATAATTATAATTATAAATCTTTTATCAGCACTTAAGTAATAAGCGTTGATATGAGACTTTATCAGTGCTAAAACTTTAGCACTGATAAATATGGATTTTATCACCACTTTTTTAGCACAGATAAAGAACTACCTTTATCAAATTTAAAAAAATGGTGATAAATATTCCTTTTATCAGTGCGTAAATAACAAGCACTGATAAAATGTCCTGATCTAATTAAAAAATCCTATCATATTGCGAAACCTTCATGGTATTATAATTTTTTCACAGAATCCACCCATTTCCAGAGATCCTCCTCGGTGAATCAAAGATTTAATCACACAAAACCCACTATAATTACACCAACCAGCTGCTTTTAGTTTCTCGAACATCGTGTGACATCTAGTGTTCGGTAGCAGTTTGGGTTTCCAAATAAAACATCGAGATATAGATATGAGGGTCTCAAATTTTCTTCAACCAAGCGAGGCAGAACTGTGTTTTCCTTTGTAGGTTTTCATTTTCATTCTATATTTATCATTTTGAGATTCAGATATGATAGTTTCTGATTTTCCATTTTAGGTTTTGATTTTATTTATGTATTTGTGATTCGGTTGTTGAATACTATTTTGCTTTTGTTTATGATTTGTTGTTTTCTTGAATTTTTTTTACAATATCCTATTTTGGACTTTTTAAATTTTGGTTTTGAATTAATTTTCTTTGATATCTACATCAATACCCCAACTTGATTCACTTTTTTGAATCAATTTCCTTTGTAGGTTTTGAGAAAATTGATTTGGTAAACCAATTCTCAATCTGATGATGGTGCGAAGTAACAACAGAAGATGATTTTATACTATTTGTTTAAGGGAATTTATTTATTTAAAACCTATTTTATTATTATGATGTAAGGGTTTTTCCTTAAAAATTTATTTTCTCAGAACTATGTTTTTTTATTTCAAGAGAAATCAAGTAAGGGTGATACTATATTTATTTATTTTCAATGGATCTCTATTTTCAAAATTAGTATGGTGTTGTATTTATTTTACTATGTTGTGATATTATATTGTAAGGGTTACATATATTTTTATCAATTTAAGTTTATTTTATAAATATATGTATATATATACGTAAATATATATCATTCTATGTATTTATATTTTTTTTCATAACTTATAACATAATGGTGATTTTATAATTATTTATTCACAAATTTTGGTTCTGAATTTCAAAATTAGTAAGCGATTATATTTATTTTTGTTAAAAATTATGTTTAAATGTGTATTTTTTTCAATTATGTGTATTATAAATTCCATGATATATATATATATATGTGTGTGTGTGTGTGTGTGTGTGTGTTTAAATGTGTATAGGATAAATGTTGTAATGGATGGTGTGTTTTCTCCTTTGTTTATGATATATCTTATTAGTGTGTATTGTTGCTTTATTCCAACTTCTATATAGACCTCCCTATAATCTCAAGGATGGGTCAATTCATATTAGATGTCATCCCTAGAATCCTTATATTTCTACATCATTTTTTTCCAAAAAATAGAATGGAAGTTATCAAAATCTATATATTAGAAATTATTTTAAGGTATTCATCATTTTAGGGATTTAAATAAATTTTATGTGTATATATACATTAAATTAATAGTAATATAATTTATAATTAAATAACCAATAAAACATTTTAAACTCATATTACTTTCAATATAATAAAATTATGTAACTATATATACATTTTTTTGAAATCATTAAACTTTCAAAATTTTAAATAATTATAATTTATACAGAATTACCCAAAATAATAATTATTTATAATTAATATAATTTAGAAGTTATAATTAATAGTATTTTTTTAGTTTCATTAAAAAATAGTATTATATATATATACACATCGAATAATATATAGTATATTTAAATAAATTTAAATATGATAAATAATATACACATATATATATAATTATATTAAAATAAAGTTACTAATTTAATACATACATATATATATATATAACATGTATATATATAATATTTTGGTAAATTCACTTTATTTATCTATGTTTTGAATTAGGAGTGACCTCAATTTTATAGTTTTTGACTGTGGAAGGAGTGAACCCCATTCTGGTTTATTGCCTATCGAGGTAAGTGTGAATGAAGTACACACCTACATCGACCTCTTTTTACAATCATATAAAACCCTATAATTTTTTAATAAAATAAAACTTATTAATAAAACCATTTTTTATTTAAAAAAATATAAAAAAAATCCCCAACCAATTATTTTATTAAAGTTTTATTCGGATCCTCGTGGATAAATTCGAGGATAAAAATGAAAGTAATTCATCATTAACTTTGACTCCATATAAAATCAAATAAATAAATTTTAGTAACATACACTCATGAGCTAAAATTACATTATAGCAACCCAAGCTCCTCAGGCTACGCAACACTCCAGTTGTGTATTCAGATTCTTCTGTATCCACCCTCTCTATATCTTTCCTACCCTTCACTCTATCATTTCTCTGGTTGTGTGGAGCTTTTCTCTGGAAGGAGTTGGTGGAAATGGAGGCACATAGTTAATAACTAGTTCCAATGGTGTAATTCTCCTAAATGGGAAGCAATTCCCATTTTAGAGAACACAATGAAGTTCAATTTTCATCCTCATCAGCTTTATCTCCCGAATAGTTATTATTGCATTTTGTTTCCTTGAGAATTATCCCCCATCTCTTTTATGTTTCTTGTACTACTATGAGAATTATTAATCCCATGGATGACAAATTCTTAGAGTATTTCAAGAAACATAGGTGTATTTCCACAAGATATGGAGGATACGTGTCAAAAGTAAAAAATGAAATGATAAATGTTTAGGAGATGAGATGATAAGGATGAAAATTTTACTTCATTGTGTT
Source organism: Viscum album (assembly GCA_963277665.1). Lineage (NCBI taxonomy): Eukaryota > Viridiplantae > Streptophyta > Magnoliopsida > Santalales > Viscaceae > Viscum > Viscum album. The sequence continues at coordinate 1,333,355,228 of OY728156.1, forward strand.
CTCTAAAAGGGAAAATGCCACCCATTTGTGAGAATTACACAATTGACACTAGTTATTAACTAGACACCTTCATTTCCACAAACTACTTCTAGAAAACATCTCGACTCAACTAGAAAAATGATAGAGTGAAGGCAAGAAAAAAATGGAAAGGGTGGATATGGAAGAATCAAAATACGCAACTGTAGTACTATGCAACCCGGGGGTCTTAGGTTTCTACAATGTAATTTTAGCTGACGAATTTATGTTACTAAAATTAATTTGTTTAATTTTATGCGTAGGAAGAGTAAATTATGAATTAATTTCATTTTTATCCTAAAATTTATCCACAATAATCCGAATAAAACTTTAATAAAATAATTTGTTGATTATTTTTTATAATGTTTTTTTCGATAAAACAAGGGTTTCTAATAGGTTTTATTTTATTAAAAAATAATAGGGTTTTATATGATTCAAAAAATATAAAAATGGAGGTGTGTACTTCATCCACACATATGAAAACAATCCATAAGTCATTTCCGACATGTAGGAATCAACAACACCTCAATTAAACACATATTGTGACTAGTATGACTCAATGTGTCCGTTATCAGTTTAAAATTGACAGTTTAGTTCAAAAAATGTCACTCACTGTAAAAAATAAAACATACTCAGAATTTATTGATAATTTAGGACATCAATTCATAATTTCTTTGTGATGTATATGAATCAGTCTCATGTCAAACTAATACATTATGTGATCAGTATACGTCAGAGTGCATGTTTTCAGTTTAAAATGACATTTTAGTAAAAAAAGTGATATAATAAAAACTGAGAAAACACATTCGGGTTGTTTTGATAATTTTTGAAAATGATCCATAATTCATTTGAGACATTTAGTAATTATCCGTACCTCAGTATGATGCACGGTGTGACTGGTATGACTCAAAGTACGTATTTTTATTTAAAAATGACATCAATTTTAATAAAAAGGGTAACTGACCAACTCAAAATCGAGAAAATGCGTCCATATTGTTTTGATAATTTATGTAAATGATAAATTGCTTGTTTATGATGTGTAGGAATTATCATCAACTCAATATGACGCATGGTGTTCCTGGTATGACTCAATGTGCCCATTATTAGTTTAAAATTGACAGCTTAGTTCAAAAAAGTCACTCACGAAAAACTAAGAAAACACACTCGGATTTTATTGATAATTTATGAAATTGATTAAAAAGTCATTTGTGATGTGTATGAATCGGTCTCACATAAAACTGATACACGATGTGTTTAGTATGAGTCAAAGTGTGTGTTTCTAGTTTAAAATGGAATTTTAGTAAAAAAGAAAAATGACATACTCAAAAACAAGTAAATTCGTTCATATTGTTTTGATAATTTTTGAAAATGATCTATAAGCTATTTGGGATGTTTAAGAATTATCATCACCTCAATATGATGCACAGTGTGGAAGATATGACTCAAAGTGTGTCTTTTTATTTAAAATTGACATGAATTTTAGTAAAAAGGACAACTCACCTACTCAATACCAAGAAAACACATTCAGATTGTTTTCATACTTTATGAAAAAAATAAATAAGTCATTCATGATGTTTAGTAATCAATAACACCTTTATACGATACACGACGAGTCCATTATTACTCAATGTGTCCATTATCATCTTAAAATCAACATTTTAGTTAAAAAAGTGTCATTCATTGAAAAATGAGAAAACAAACTCATATTGTCTTCATAATTTAGAGAAATTATTGATAAGTCATTTTTGATGCATATGAATCGGTATCACATCAATCTGACACATGATATGATTGGTATGATTTAGAGTACCTGTTTCCAGTTTAAAATGACATTTTTATTAAAATGACAAGAGGCATACTCAAAACTGATAAAACACATTCCGATTGTATTTATACTTTAAGAAAATTATCCATAATTCATTTTAGGAGTGTAATAATCATATCCTCCTCAATATGACACATGGTGTGACTGGTATGAATTCAAGTGTGTTTTTGCAACATACAAGCATCATTTTAGGTTAAAACACGCATCACATCATTAAAACTAAGAAAACGATCCTAGATTATTTTATTTTATTTTAAATTCTAAATTCAAACTTTATTTTCCTGATTTCATGGTGTTTTTGGTGCTTTGGTATGATATTACAACACACTGGACTAGTGGGGAAGTGTTCTTTAACAACATACTGTAGTATATGCAATAACAAAACATTGCAGTATGCCCCTTTATGAGCACTTATAGAAGTACTGATAAAATAATCCTTTATCAGCACATATAGAAGTGTTGATAAATGTTTCTTTTATCAGTTCTTGTATAAGTGATGATTAAAAACTTGCACTTTTAATCTTTCTCTAGTAGACAACACTTCTCTTGCACTAATAAAGGCAATTTTTAGTGTTGTTAAAGGCCTATTTTATAGTATTGAGAGTAGTATCCCTAGTGAATAGATGAAAAAATTATGTTGGTTGGTCATGTTAGAGTTATTATAAAGAACATTCCCCACCCATTAGATAAATGTAATGATCAGCGGCAAGGTGGAGGTAGGAAGGAAATAAGGTGAGGTAGAGGATCTATTTGTGATCACTTCTATATAGAAGAGACTAAAGAACTATGAATACCAAATATCATTGAAGGTACCATCTATTTATATTACACATTTTCTTATACATTAATTGAAATATGATATTTACACTCTTTTATTTCACTAGATCTATTCAGGTAATAGAGGATTAGATATGAAAATAATCCTAGAACCTTAGTTTTATCTATTTAAGTTTGAGATCAGTCAAGATTGATAGAGGTATTTTTGGAATGATAGATAATGATACGATGGTACTAATCAATGTGTGAGTTTTTCATAATTTATACACAATTATTATATTTCATCTATGACATAGATTATTCATACTCTATGAAGTCCATCATTAACTTTTATTATAGATTGGTGGTTGTATCTAATGTGGAGGGTGGGTGTGTGATGTTTTTTGAGATCTTTCATCAAATGGAGTTAATAAATTTGAATAATTTAACATTATAAATGAAATAATTAAATATGATTTTAGTAGAGATATAAATCAAGGATATTTCAAGAGTTATGGAGTTCTTGGATTTCTTTCCTTAAGAGATTGTAACACTACCCCATAAATATAAAATCGAGTTTGAGATAGAGTTATAACTTGTTATCACACTTATTTATATATAAACTTTTTGAATGGAACCTTTAGAGGTACAATAATTTCAAATTTTGGTTTATTATCCATTATAGTAAGGTTTCATCCAACCAAGTGTATCTCCTTGTGGAGTTATGAATTTTTTTTGAAGAAGGAATATAATAGTTTTAGGTTTTATATGGATTAATAATGATTAAACAAGTGATTTTAAAGACCTATTATCTTCTTTTGAGGATATATTAATTTGTTGATAAGTTGAAGGGAGATACCCAGTTCTCAATGGTTGATCTATAATCAAGATATCATCATATTCAGGTGAAAAAATAAAATATTTAGAAGACTTCCTTTATGTGTCACTGTGGTCATTTTGTATTTTTTTTAATTCCCATTCAATTCACAAATTCCCCAGTTGTATTTATTGGGTTGATGAATTTGGTGTATCATGAGATTTTATATCAGTTTTTGGTTGTTTTTATCACTGATATTCTATTGTATTAGTAATTCAAGTAAGTTCATGTAAGATATTTTAGGATTGTTTTAGAGAGACTTCAGTAACATCAATTATATGGAATGTCATAAATTGAATGTTACAGATATGTGAGGTGCCTTTTTATTCAAAATTTGTGTCTTATTAGGGCATGTATATTGAAAATTCAAATATTTATGTGGTTGTTTCTTAGGTAGTCTTATAAGAACATTGGGAAGGTACACGTTTTTCTTGTTTTGGAAGGCTATTGTTATAGGCGTATATCCAATTTCTATCAGATCATAAAAACTTTGAATGATTTTTAAAGAAGGATTAGGCCTTCATATTGAATAATCAATGCCAAATGACACTTCAATACCTGATAAAGAATCTAATTAGTGCTCATATCATAAACATGCATGAGTAAATAGATATGTTTATTATTTATTATGATTCTTTAAATCACATCTTTTTTTGTGTATTGATTCAAGAGTTAGTGGTGATCTCTTATGGTTCTAGGGAGTTATTTACTTATGAATGTAATTATGACACCAATGATTTTAAGCTTTTAGTTTTAGTGTTTTCTTTAAATATATGGAATATTTTATTACCATAAATATGTTTTTGATCTTCTTATATCACAAGATCCTATGATATATATTCTCTTAACGTGATTTGAATTTATGTAAATGGATATTGGTAGAGTTCTTGTTGATATTTAACCTCATTATCTCTTACAACCAAGGTAAAGGTAATGTGTCAGTTGATGTAATTAGTATGAATACATAGGTTGACATATTTCATGATGTTGGAAATTAGTGGAGGGTGATGGGATAGATTACAACTTTTCATTTGAACATGGAGGATATATGTAGTGATGTATGATTGAATCAAATGATTGTTCACTCTATTTTTTTTCAATAGGTAGAGAAGTATCTATTGAGAGAACCTAATTTTGAAATTTGGATAGATCTTATTGTTCTTGGAGATATCTTGGATAGGGTGGACAATGGATGGAGGACATTGAGTGTTGTTTTAAGGGAAGTTTTTTATTTCATAGGTAATAAGTGAAGAATTTATTTGTGAGATTCATAGCCCACCTTTGGAAGTGGACCCTAATATATCAAAGACATTACAAGCCTTAAATGAGTAGTTTTGGTAACCTAGTATAAAGAATTTAGTTACAAAGTTTGTATTTCATTACCCCATTCTCAATGAGTTAAAGTTGAGCAATGAGTCCCAAATGGTCTATAATTTCTATTATATGTTACTTAGTGGAAATATAAGTATATATTAATAGATTTTTAATGTATTTTCATCTATAATTTTAGGGATACAAATAAATATGGGTTATTTTGGATTGAATGAAAAATTCAGACCATTTCTTAGTGATTAAAGAGTCATGTGGGCTTGATGCGTTGGTGAGGTTCTATATAGAAAATGTGGAAACTATTCATCGATTTCCAAGGTTAATTGTAATAACCTGAAAATTCCTTCTTTGATTAATAAAATATCTATTCTTTTTCATAATGACTATTTTATTATGTTACACAATTAAAGTACAAATAAAGACTTTTATAAATAATAATTGTTGGAATCACCTGTTTTGATAATCCCAAATCATGCTTAAACATTGATTATGATGTATTAAAACCTTGCATTAATCTTATTATTCTATGCTTAAACGTATTTTATTCTAAACAGTTCATATTCTTACTCTCATAACTTTACTGTAACAGCTTACAGTAGTGTTTACATAAGTTTGGTATTGTTAGCTACCAGTCAGAGTTTTCTTCTCAAAGTCACAGTTACAGTTAACAGTCACCTTAAGTTACTGTTGCAATAAGTTCACAGTTACAAGGTTACAGTCGAAGACTAATACAAGCTTACAGTTACGAGTCTACTGCTATCTATTGTCAAAGCTCACAGACGAAGGTCACAGTTACAAGACTTCTGTTCAAAGTTATCTCTGCTCAAGTTCACAGTCGAACAAGTCTACAGTTGGAACAAGTTCACAGTCGAACAAGTCTACAGTTGGAACAAGTTCACAGTCGAATAAGCCTACAGTCAAGGTTACAGTTAGACAGCTTCTGTCGACTAAGTCTACTGATGATCGAAGTCCACAGTTGACAAAGGATACAGTTCTAACAAATTTGATATTACAAGTCTACAGTTAGAGAGGCTACAGTTACATGGAGTAAAAGCTACCATTGCAAGCCTACAGACAGCAATCCTTTGTTGAAGTCAGCAGTCAGAAGGAAGTCCACAGTTGGAAGACCACAGTTGAAGTCAACAGTGACATACATTCTCGACTCACTATTTTAATTTCTTTATTTCCTACATTTAATCTATCTAACGGTCATATCATACATTTTGATGATTTGTCAAATATCTGATAAAGGTTGTCGGATGTCAGGAACCCGTACCTCGTACCTGCTGAAAAGAAATCTTTTCTGTCCCCTGTCGGGAGATAAATACGAGAAGACTACGCTGCCCAAAAAGGATGCAAACCAGAGAAGTGCGTGGTGGACGAAATATACCAGAAACACAAGAAGATAAAAACGAGTTCCATCAAGAACACAGAGAAGCATATAGACAATCAAGTATACTCGAGAAGTGTTCTGTGCATACAAGAAGAACCCTGAAGAACTTCATCGACTACATTCTCACTACCTGTGAAGCTGGAGCATACGACACTCTGTTTCTCAAAAAGAAATGAGAAGAGGACTCAAACTCTCTTCTGATCGAATACAAGAGCTACACTGAGATCACCAGAACCACTTCTAAACTCTACATCTCTTGTTCTGTGATTTATTCTACATTTTGAGCAGTGTGTGTTATCTGCTGTATTAAACACACACACTGACTCCTGTACTTTCACTGGAGGATCTGTAAATCCTCAGCAAATCTTTTTGCACCCCATTTCCCACTGTGGATAGTGGTAGAGGTCTTGTGACCTGGACAGCTTGCTGCTGTTGTTTGTTTTCCCACGAAGAACTGTGGTAGAGGTCTTGTGACCTGGACAGTGTGTTCACTGTTGTTAACCCCGATCCAGGGTGTGGATCATTTTATATAAACTTTTGAGAGGACTAAGTCTCGGCTTGAGACTGAACCTCTTGGTTAATTCTCTGTGTTTATAGTTATACTCTATATCCATACTATACATATTTATTTTATATTCCGCTGCTATTACTTTGAAATATAATCTATCGTCAAAGCTACTTTGATAATTAAATTCGCAAGTGTTTATATTTGTTATAAATCAGTAAGTTAGTTTCAAAAGTTAATTTAATCATAAGATTAAGTTAACTGAGAACTAATCAATCTTTGAGAAACTAATTGAACCTTTATAATCTATATAAATTCACTACGGTTTAATTTGTTTTTGAAATTGGGGGATTTTAATAGAAATTGTTTTTAACAGAAATTTTAATTGGAACTCAATTCACCCCCCTCTTGAGTGTCCACTCCGACCAACATTTGGTATCAAAGGTTGTATTTATCTCTGTTATACTTGCTCAAAGTTTTATTTTAACTCTCTGTTTTTAAACTGTGATTGTAGTTTTATCTAAAAGATCTTAAATTTCTGTTAGTTCTAAATTTTATCTCTTTAAAACATTTTCTAAAATTTCCTTATGGATAATAGACTAGAAGGTGCTGCTACTAACAGGCCACCCTTTTTTAATGGTGTGAATTATGCCCAATGGAAGCTCAAAATGAAAATTCATTTGGAAAGTATGGGTTTTGATATTTGGACCGCTATAGAGTCTCAATACAAGATTCCAGAAACTGAAAGAATAACTTGGGATGAACCTACTAAGGTAGCTTACAATAATAATTGTAAGGCTGTGAATGCTCTCTACTGTGCTCTAGGAGATGAGGAATTCAATAGAATTTCTGCATGTAAAACTGCTTTTGAAATCTGGTACACCTTAGCTGTTTCTCATGAAGGAACAAATAATGTCAAGGAAATGCGGTTAAATACTTATACTATCAAATATGATAACTTTAAGATGAAAGCTGATGAACCTATTTCTGATATGTATCTCAGGTTTAATGAGATAGTCAACACAATGAGCTCACTCGGGAAGATTGTTCCAGCAAAGGAGCAAATCATGAGATTATTGAGATGTCTACCTGACAGATGGAGAGGCACATCCGTTTCAATTAGAGAATCCTGTGATATTGGAACTTTTCCTGTCAAGGAGTTAATTGGTAAGCTGATGATGTACGAAGAAGAGCTCAAGGTAAATAAAGAGGAAGATGAGGAACCAAAACGAAAATCTGTAGCTTTTAAATCTACTGCATCAAAGAGCAAAGACAAGGAGAAAGTGCATATACCAACTGAAAGCTCATCTAGTGAAGACTTAGATTCTGACAGTGATGCCGAGATGGCACAAATAGCAAGGAGATTCAAGAAGTTCTATAGGAAGAAGAAGTTCTTCAGAAAACCAAACTACAAGGGTAATTATGATAGACAAGGTAAGTGGAAGAAATATTGGAAGAAAACTGATAAAGAAGAAGACATAGTTTTCTATGAATGTAAAAGGAAAGGACACATCAAAGCTGACTGTCCTAAGTTAAAATTCAAGAAGAAATATGAGTACAAGGACAAGAATTATAAGAAAGCTATGAAGGCCACCTGGAGTGCTTCAGAAGACAGCACAAGTGAATCAGAATCCAGTGAGTCTGAAAGAAATCGTGCTAATATGTGTTTCATGACAAACACATCTGAGGTAACCTTAGACACTCCCACTTTAAACTCTTATTATTCTGAAGGTGAAGCAGAATCTGGTTCTGATTCTGAAAATATGTCTAAAGATGAATTGACTGAATACTGTAATATGCTGGAAGAAACGTGTAATGAACTAAAGGATAAATATAAGTCTTTAAAGAAACAGCATGCTCTTACTGCAAGTGTCAAGTCTGCACTTGATGTAGAAAAAGAGAAAAATGTTCAATTGTTAAAGGAGAATACAGAACTGAAACTATCTAATGAACAACTTAGAAAGGACTTAGAAACATTCACAAATGGAAAAGATACTCTAACCCAACTGCTAGGAAAGCAAGTTGCACCTAAGTATGCTACTGTCTTGGGATACCAACCTGGACAAAGACAGTTTACTAAAACCTGATTTATTAAGTCTGGAAAAAATCCTGCTAGTTCCAGTTTTGGAAATTCGTATGCCTCAACTGGTTAGTTAAATAGTTATAGATCAAATAAAGTATATCTCTCTAAATCTATTGCATCTATTAATTGTATGGGACCCATAAGAAAAATCTGGGTACCTAAATCCTTGATTGCTAACATATCTGGACCCAAGAAAATCTGGGTACCAAAGTCATTTCCTGTCTAATCTGTTTTGTAGGAAATCTGTTTGAAAAGCAATTACAAGAAGGTATGGTACTTAGACAGTGGATGTTCAAGACACATGTCTGGAGACTATTCGTGCTTCAAAAGCTTAATAAAGGTTGATGGAGGATATGTCACTTTAGGTGATAACTCAAAAGGAAAAATCATCGGCTTAGGCCAGATTGGTAACAATGACTCAGTATTAATTTCCAAAGTTTTATTTGTTGATGGACTTAAGTACAACCTGCTTATCATTTCTCAATTGTGTGATGATGGTTTTAATGTCAAGTTTGAAAACAATTCTTGTGATGTTTATAATTCCAAAAATGCTTTAATATTTTCTGCCTTAAGAAATGAAAATGTTTATGCTGTTGACTTAAACACTTTAGCTAAACATAATGTTACTTGCTTAAATGCTTTTCATAAAGAGTCTTGGCTATGGCATAGGAGATTAGGACACTGCAACATTCACTCACTTAGAAAAATCTCTAAGAAACACCTAGTTAGAGACCTACCTAAGCTTGAATTCCCAAATGACAAAGTGTGTAATCCCTGTCAAAAGGGAAAACAACACAAAGTTTCTTTTAAACCAAAGAAAGAAGTTTCAACTTCTCAACCACTTGAACTGGTTCACATGGATTTGTTTGGACCATCAAGAATTTCAAGTCTAAATGGGGAGCACTATGTTTATGTTCTTGTAGATGACTTTTCTAGATATACTTGGGTATACTTTCTAGCTCACAAAAGTGAAGCCTGCTCTTCCTTTGTTAAATACTCTAAGTCTGTAGAAAATCTTAGTGGACTTAAGATTAAGACCTTGAGGAGTGATCATGGCCGTGAGTTTGAGAATCAAGAATTTGAATCTTACTGCTCACACAATGGCTATGCTCACAATTTTTCTGCTCCTAGGACACCTCAACAGAATGGTGTAGTGGAAAGAAGAAACCGAACCCTGCAAGAAATTGCAAGGACTATGCTTAATGAATATGACCTGCCTGTTTACTTTTGGGCTGAAGCTGTAAATACAGCCTGCTATGTTATTAATAGAGTCTTGATTAGACCGATTCTTAAGAAAACCCCTTATGAGTTGTGGAATAATAGGAAGCCTAAGGTTAATTACTTTAGAGTTTTTGGTTGCAAAGTCTTTATTCTGAATACTAAAGATAATCTTGATAAATTTGCTCCAAAAAGTGATGAAGGAATTTTCCTGGGTTACTCTATGTCTAGTAAGGCCTATAGAGTGTTCAATAAGAAAACCAAATGTGTGGAAGAATCTGTTCACATCAAGTTTGATGAGACTGATCCACATGAGTCTAAAACTTCTCTTGAAGATGTTGAAGAAGATTTATCTGTTCTGGACCTAAATGACAAATCTAAAGAACCTGTAATAAAAACATCCAGTTCTGGACTTTTTCCAGAATCTTCCTCTGTGGAACTCGAACCTATAAATGAACCTGAAATCTCTAGTCCAACCTTTACCAAATCAACTAGGATTCTAAAGAATCATCATTTAGATGCTGTTGTTGGTAATCTTGATAGAGGAACAGAAACTAGAGCTTCTCTAAGAAATCAGGTTGAACATCAAGCTTTTCTTTCACAGCTTGAACCCAAAAATGTCAATGATGCTATCAGTGATGAATTCTGGGTAATGGCTATGCAAGAAGAACTAAATCAGTTTGAAAGAAACAAAGTTTGGGAATTAGTGGAAAGACCTAAAGACACTCTTACCATAGGCACTAAATGGGTGTTTAGAAACAAAGTTGATGAGTTTGGTAATATAATCAGAAACAAAGCTAGGCTAGTTGCACAAGGGTATAGTCAGGAAGAAGGAATAGACTATGAGGAAACCTTTGCACCCGTGGCTAGACTAGAGGCCATTAGGATATTACTTGCTTATGCTGCTCATCTGAATTTCAAATTATATCAAATGGATGTTAAAAGTGCTTTTCTAAATGGATATATAATTGAGGATGTATTTGTGGAACAACCTCCTGGTTTTACAAATCCCCATTTTTCTAATCATGTTTTTAAACTATCTAAAGCTTTATATGGTTTAAAGCAAGCTCCAAGAGCTTGGTATGATAGGCTCAGCTCTTTTCTTATTTCGAAAGGATTTACTAAAGGGATAGCTGATCCTACTCTTTTTATTAAATGGATTTCTAAAGATGTATTAATAGTACAAATCTATGTGGATGATATTATTTTTGGATCTTCTAAAAATTCTTTATGTGTTGATTTTTCAAAAATAATGCAAAATGAGTTCGAAATGAGTTTAATGGGAGAACTCAAATTTTTCCTTGGATTTCAGATCTTTCAAAATAAAAATGGTATTATTTTGAACCAAAGTAAATATATTAAAGATCTTCTAAAACGTTTTTCTTTGGATGGCACCAAAGGCAGCGACACACCTATGAGCACCACTTGCAAATTGGACAGTGATGAAACTGGTGAACCAGTGGATCAAACCAATTACAGAGGTATGATAGGTAGTCTACTGTACCTTACTGCCAGTAGACCTGACATCATGTTCAGTGTATGCATGTGTGCTCGGTTTCAAGCCAATCCAAAAGAGTCTCATTTGACTGATGTTAAAAGGATTTTCAAATATCTAAAACATACTCCCAATTTGGGATTATTTTATCCAAAAGGACAATCATTTGATTTATTAAGTTATTCTGATGCTGATTTTGCTGGCTGCAAGTTAGATAGAAAGAGCACCTCTGGAACATGTCACATTTTAGGCAAGTCACTAGTATCTTGGTGTAGTAAGAAGCAGAATTCTGTTGCATTGTCTACTGCCGAAGCTGAGTATATAGCTGCTGGTAGCTGTTGTGCACAAATCTTGTGGATGAAACACACTTTACTAGACTATGGATATCAATTCAAACATGTCTCTATAAGGTGTGACAATTAAAGTACTATTAACATTTCAAAAAATCCAGTATCTCATGCTAGGACAAAACATATTGATGTGAGACATCACTTTCTGAGGGATCATTATCAAAAAGGTGATATCACTATTGAGTTCATTGGCACTGAACATTAGTTAGCTGATATTTTTACAAAGCCTTTGAATTCTGAGAGATTAAGTTACATCAAACATGAGTTAGGTATGATTAATTATAGCACAGTTGAAACCTCACAGTAGAAACCTCACAGTTGAAACCTCACAGTTAGAACCTCACAGTTGAAACCTCACAGTTGAAACCTCACAGTTAGACCTCACAGTTGAAACCTCACAGTTAGACCTCACAGTTGAAACCTCACAGTTAGACCTCACCGGTGTACCTCACTGTTACATCTCTCTGTAGGCTGTTTCGCTGTTTAATCTTATTTTATTTTTTGCGGGAATTCGAACCGTTTCTTTTCTTTATACTTTTATTTCTAAATCCCTAAATGATAAAATTGAGAACATTGAACATATCTCAATCCACTCATCTCGACCCTTGCTCTCTCAAGTCTTAAACCCTAAACCTTCAACCGAACCTCGAAACCTCATTCAGTTCCAATGGCCAGAACAAAGCGACCCCCGACTGTCAACGAAGATGCACCAATGCCAAAGAGGACTCAAGTCGAATCCAGTGGCACCGGGAACGTCTCAATAAGACCTGTTAATCCACATCTGACTAAGAGAGAAATAGTTGCTGAGAAGGAGCTAAGTGAAGAGTGGATTTTATCGAGCAGATCATTAGTGCTGGCAGTGCTTAATGAGCAAGGATGGACCGAATGCTTCGCAAACAATAATGGACCGTACTACCCGAAGCTGGTGAAGGAGTTCTATGAATATCTACAGTTCGAGGAAGAGGATGATCAGCATAGACTGGTATCCAGAGTAAACGGTAATGAAGTCAGTTTTTCATCAGTTGAATGGGCTGCATGTTTAAGAGTTCCTCATGAGGGTATTTACAACTACTATTCTGGAGCGGCTCCTCCAAATAGTAGAATCTTTGATCATGAGACGGCTCTGGAAGAATTGATAGGTAATGGCACAGTAAGAAAGGTTATTGCTGCTGAAATGAATGGAGAGGACAGGCTTCTGTTTAAGTTTATTCAGCATGTACTGAGTCCTAGAAGAGGAGATTTTGCAACTCTGAAGCACCAGGATATTTACTTGATGTACTTATTAAAACATGGAAGGAAAGTCAACCTTTGTAGGTTACTGATGGCTCAGATGGAGGACATGATAAAGGCAAGCTCAAAATCAAGTGCCTTGTTTCATGCTAAACTCATTTCGGTTATGTTGAAAGTGAAAGGTGCAGCTGAAAGTCAGGAAGAGTTGATAGTGGAAAAGAACAGTGTATGTATCTCGAAAGTAATCTGCAAATTCATGAAGATCAGTTGGAATCCCTGGAAGAAATCATGGGTGAATGATGAGGAGAGAATCTATGATAAATTTAGCCCTTCTACTCATCCCTCTAGACCGAGAGATAGGAGAGATCCAGGCTTAAAGCCTGATGAGCCTGAACCTGTATACTCAGATGATGAACAGACTGCAGTAGTTGGTAACTCTGCAAGAGAGAACACCCCAATTGATGAAGGGAGTGATCCTGATACTACTCACAGTCCTGTCAGGACAGTGACGTTTGGAGCAGCAAGCCCTCCAAAGGAACTACCTAGTAGAGAACCTATTCTAAGAGACAGTGAGACTGAGACTACAGAAGAAAAATAATAAGAATCTCAATATTTTGTCAAGGACACCTCTGATGAGGATGATACAGTCGAAACAGAAGAGGCTGGAGCTTTAAATGAAAATCAAGAAACTGTTGCAGAAGATAAAGAGGAGATCAGTGGTGAAGAAACAAAAGAACTCAGTATGAGCCCTCTGATAGGGTATACAGACAAGTCAGTGTCTGACCAGGAAGCAAGAGTGGTCTCTACTACTGTTGTCATGGAAGTGGTTGATGACCCAACAGAGAAGGAGGCTAACCTCACTGCTGAACCTACAGAGGAAGCAAGTATGGAACCTGCTAGAGCCACCGAAGAGCACTTAGAGTTACCCAGAGTTGAGAAGATAGTAGAAAGTGTTCAGGAAGGACCTCCAAGTGAGGGGGAGCGTGTTGGTTCAGTATCTGTACTGTTTGATATAGAAGGATGGACCTCAGATCCAGGATACATGGTGTTAGGACTCAATTATGAGGATTCAGATGAGGAAAACCAACCACCAAGAAATCCAGTTATCCTAACTAACAGCTCTCCAGTGTTAGAAACTGAAAGATTGGCCACCAAGGAAGACCTTGAATCCTTAAAGAATGAAATGAAGGAGACCATCAGACAATCTGTTGCTGAATTGAAAACCAGTCTTTTTGATGAGCTGAAAAATGTGGAACAATCCTTAGAATTATCTCTAGGATGTGTTGTGGGAAGTCCAATCAAAGAAGTGATGGATGAAATGAAAGTGTGCCACACTCAAATTGAAAGCTGGACTGGAGCAGTAGTGGCCCTCAGAGAATCAGTTGCTTCTTTAACTACCCTGAGCAGTTCTCAGACACAAGTGGCTAGTGAGATTCGATACATCAAAGAAGTGGTCAAGCAGTTTGTGGAAGTATTTGAGGCTTTCAAGAAATCAGTAAAAGAACACTTTAGCAATCAGGATGCTGTCATTCAGAAAGTGATTGGAAATCTGACTCAGTCTTTCAAGGAGACAGTGGCATTCTCAGTCAAGTCCCTTTCTTCATCTAGCTCTCCTGTGGACCTTGAGCAGTTTAGAAGCCTGCTCAGAGAAGAGCTTACTCAGGCCCGTGCAAATGACACATCAGACCTACAGATCCTTGCTACTACAAGAGAAGTCCGTGGCTTTGTTCGTGAGCACCTGCAGGCTGCTACTGCTTCTCAGGAAGCCATCAAAAGTAAAGTGGATTATTACTTTGATCGGATTTTCACCAAGCATCAGTTGAACAATCACTTCAAGCTCATGCTAGAAACTATGAAGCTGCCTCCTGTAACTCAAGCTTTCAAAGAACAAGTTAGCAAGCTACGAGAGTTGACCCCGGCTTTGGATAAATTCTTGGAAAACAAAGATGACTTCTTATCTTCCATGGACAGAGGAGGAAACATCATAACGGATTTCAGGAATCTGCTCCTACCTTTTCTTCATGTGGACTGCACACCTGTTATAGTTCCTCCTGCCCTACCTGTCTCCAACCCCAGTGGTTCTTCAGTAATGTCTCCTGCTGATGCCCTCAGAAGCCTTAGACCACTAATACCTCGGCAAGCTACTCACTACAGGCCTTCAGGAGCATCTGTTGCTGCCCCTCCAGACATTCCTGCTGCCATTCCTCAGCCTGTTGATCCTTCACCTCCTGCTCCATCTTCTTCCTCCAAAGGAAAAGATCCCTTACCTCCAGATGACGAGGATTGAGTCTGTTTATTTTTTTGATAGGGATCATGTATTCACGTTTTGGGTCATGTAATGCACTCCTTATTAATACAATGTTTCTTTTCTCTCTCTCTCTGTCTTTATTTTTGTTAATCACAAAGGGGGAGAAATAAATAGGGAGAAATAGGGAGAAATAAATAGGGAGAAATAAATAGGGAGAAATAAATAGGGAGATATAAATAGGGAGAAATAGGATTATACCTAATTTTTGTGCTCATATTGCTAATACTGTGTCTTGCACACTTCTCTCTGATACTTCTATATTTCATACTGACATAATTTGTGATTATCAAAAAGGGGGAGATTGTTGGAATCACCTGTTTTGATAATCCCAAATCATGTTTAAACATTGATTATGATGTATTAAAACCTTGCATTAATCTTATTATTCTATGCTTAAACGTATTTTATTCTAAACAGTTCATATTCTTACTCTCATAACTTTACTGTAACAGCTTACAGTAGTGTTTACATAAGTTTGGTATTGTTAGCTACCAGTCAGAGTTTTCTTCTCAAAGTCACAGTTACAGTTAACTGTCACCTTAAGTTACTATTGCAATAAGTTCACAGTTACAAGGTTACAGTCGAAGACTAATACAAGCTTACAGTTACGAGTCTACTGCTATCTATTGTCAAAGCTCACAGACGAAGGTCACAGTTACAAGACTTCTGTTCAAAGTTATCTCTGCTCAAGTTCACAGTCGAACAAGTCTACAGTTGGAACAAGTTCACAGTCGAACAAGTCTACAGTTGGAACAAGTTCACAGTCGAATAAGCCTACAGTCAAGGTTACAGTTAGACAGCTTCTGTCGACTAAGTCTACTGATGATCGAAGTCCACAGTTGACAAAGGATACAGTTCTAACAAATTTGATATTACAAGTCTACAGTTAGAGAGGCTACAGTTACATGGAGTAAAAGCTACCATTGCAAGCCTACAGACAGCAAGACTTTGTTGAAGTCAGCAGTCAGAAGGAAGTCCACAGTTGGAAGACCACAGTTGAAGTCAACAGTGACATACATTCTCGACTCACTGTTTTAATTTCTTTATTTCCTACATTTAATCTATCTAACGGTCATATCATACATTTTGATGATTTGTCAAATATCTGATAAAGGTTGTCGGATGTCAGGAACCCGTACCTCGTACCTGCTGAAAAGAAATCTTTTCTGTCCCCTGTCGGGAGATAAATACGAGAAGACTACGCTGCCCAAAAAGGATGCGAACCAGAGAAGTGCGTGGTGGACGAAATATACCAGAAACACAAGAAGATAAAAACGAGTTCCATCAAGAACACAGAGAAGCATATAGACAATCAAGTATACTCGAGAAGTGTTCTGTGCATACAAGAAGAACCCTGAAGAACTTCATCGACTAAATTCTCACTACCTGTGAACCTGGAGCATACGACACTCTGTTTCTCAAACAGAAACGAGAAGAGGACTCAAACTCTCTTCTGATCGAATACAAGAGCTACACTGAGATCACCAGAACCACTTCTAAACTCTACATCTCTTGTTCTGTGATTTATTCTACATTTTGAGCAGTGTGTGTTATCTGCTGTATTAAACACACACACTGACTCCTGTACTTTCACTGGAGGATCTGTAAATCCTCAGCAAATCTTTTTGCACCCCATTTCCCACTATGGATAGTGGTAGAGGTCTTGTGACCTGGACAGCTTGCTACTGTTGTTTGTTTTCCCACGAAGAACCGTGGTAGAGGTCTTGTGACCTGGACAGTGTGTTCACTGTTGTTAACCCCGATCCAGGGTGTGGATCATTTTATATAAACTTTTGAGAGGACTAAGTCTCGGCTTGAGACTGAACCTCTTGGTTAATTCTCTGTGTTTATAGTTATACTCTATATCCATACTATACATATTTATTTTATATTCCGCTGCTATTACTTTGAAATATAATCTATCTTCAAAGCTACTTTGATAATTAAATTCGCAAGTGTTTATATTTGTTATAAATCAGTAAGTTAGTTTCAAAAGTTAATTTAATCATAAGATTAAGTTAACTGAGAACTAATCAATCTTTGAGAAACTAATTGAACCTTTATAATCTATATAAATTCACTACGGTTTAATTTGTTTTTGAAATTGGGGGATTTTAATAGAAATTGTTTTTAACAGAACTTTTAATTGGAACTCAATTCACCCCCCTCTTGAGTGTCCACTCCAACCAACAATAATAATACATGTTAAGTAATAATAAAAATTACTATAGATAATAATATTACATGGATATAAAAACCAAATAATAGTGACCACATAATGGTATACTCCATAGGTTCAAACTCTACCAGGAAGATTACAGCTTCCATGAAAACTATTAAAATAAAACAGAAACTTTATGTATATGATATATATTATAAAAGGAATTTCAAAAACCTTTGGAAGTTAATTAGTAAATATTTATGTTTGGTGGTATTTATATATTAGATAAAATAGGTAATGTGACTTTTAGGGTATAACTATTACATTACTATTACATGAACAATGGTTATTATGATCGTTGGTCTATATACCATTGTTTATGTAACAACTATAAAGTGAATGTTTGGGTAAGTTTATATTAAGTGCAATGATAAGAGTTCATTATATATAGAAAGAAGAAACAATGACCTTAACCAGTAAAATCATGCCTTACAAATATCATTCGTCACAGATAAGGATGGAGGTATAATCATTGGGGTTTTCTCCTAACCATTCTCATGCAGAGATTCAACAAGAAAGGCTCAAATTAAATCACCTACAAGAGAAGTTCTTTCTAGTGAAGATCACTAGTATATTGATTTTGGTTGAACCAAATCACAAAACTACCACCATCTCACACCTTACCCTTCAAGCCAATATCACTAAAATAAGGGGTTATGTATTTAGGCCCTAGTTGTATTAAGGTGTATTTATTTTAGAAACGAATTAATAGTTTTATTGATTCTTCATTCTTATTTGGTGTTACACCCTAATATAAAATGAATATTATTAGAGAATATGATAAAATAGATTTTTATACAAAGAGATTGTGATTTTATTTTTTCTGGATAATATATATATATATATTATTTAAAATAAAATAATAAGGTTTATAAAAGGTTTAAAACAACAACATTTATTTATAAAATATTTTTATGTAATTATATATATTCTTTCTTAGGGATATAAATTTAATTATATATAAAAATTGGTGGTTTTCAAAAAATAAGTATTTTATAATTAAATATTAAATTTAAAATATTTAAAAAAAATTATAATTAAATTGATGAAATTTTTGAAAGTATCATGTCGAAATTATCCAACTATCAATTTTTCATAATTTTCTAAGAAAGTCAAATTTTAGGGTAAAATATATAATATGTTATAATATATGGTAAGTATTATGACATCATAAATACATAAAAGTGATGTAATAATATATTTAAAGTATTTATTATCGAAAAATAGATTATTTTAGTAATATTATGTATTTTTATGGATTTAAATCAATTTCTAAAACTATAAATAACTTTTCAAAGTTTAAAACGAAAATTTTATTTTTAAAACTATATTTTTTGAAAAATATAATGTTTATTGAAAAAGTAATATTAAATAAATGTATTTCATTAAAATTAATTAAAATATTATAAAAAAATTAAATGTCTAAAACCATGTGAAAAAACCATGGGTAAGCTAATGTTTTTCATTTTTCACAACCTATAATTCCAAGACATATATTTAGAAATTATTAAACAATTCCTCCTCTTTTAGTATAAATACCATACAATACCAAAATTCCTATCCAATATAAATCCTTTATCCATTAATTTCAAACTATTTCACCTCTCAAAGAGTCCCTTAAAGGTGTCCTTAAGTTCATAAGGTTCCATCCTCAAGTTCTAGGAATCAACTATTCAAGGTAAGGGAATTCTCTTCCACTTTCCTCCATTAACTTCGAGTACTTCCTTTTTAACAATGCATTTTAACCTTATCATGCTTTGTGTATTAAAATTAATCCATTAATATACAAATTATGTTATATCAATGAGATAATTCTCTTCCATCTCATTAATCCATTACAATAATCCTTTTTTTACTAGTTATACTATCGAAAACATTCCATTAATTTTCATTGATTTCTATGAAATATTCTTATGTTATGAATAATTAACCCCTTTCTATATTCAAGGTTATTCACCTATATATAACATGAATTCATTTATTGAGTAATACCAAATCAAAAAACCACATTCCTTTCTCATGGGTTAAAAATTATGTAATTATCATGTCTTTAATAATTTATGAATTTAATGAATTTTACATGAAACCTGTTCATTGTTTCCCATGAGTTATTAATGAAATGTTTTCTTGTGATCTATATGTAAAACATGAATTTAGACATATCAATGGTATTCTATGATATCCCTCCAATGTATTGGGTAAATAATTAATATCTAGAGATGACATGTTCTATAATACCTTGGTAAATAACCTTTGTAATTATGTTTTATGACACCTCAATGATAAGCGTTGATGATATTCTTTTGAATGTATCATTTTTATGTTTTAGACACATTTACATGTTACAATTCATGATCTTTTGATTATTATATTCCTCATGTTATTATTATCATTCCCTATTTTTATTCCACATGATCACATGATAAATATTTCCTTTGTTATTCCTTTACTGAGATTTTTCCACACCGCTTTATTTTAATGTATATCCTCAGGATATGAGATTCAGTAAAAGTAACCCAATATGAATCTATAAAGAATAATTTATATTGGATTTTTTCAAAAGTATATGTTTTCATGCATTATGTTCTAAATTTACAAGGAACTAAACTTCAAATGGTCTTCTATATTATTAAATGTTGTACTATGTAATGAAATTTTATGTATTAAAAAGGGGGGACACCATAGTTGGTCTCAAAATTAAGACTATAAAAAATTATTAATAAGAAAATAGATAAGTCTAAATATATGAAAACATCCTTAAATTTTGGTGAAGTAAAAAGTGATTGGATTTTAAGAAATGAAATCTCTATCAGGATAATAAAAGTGGATATAGATATGGCATAGTTGTACTTGGGGGTAATAAACCCAAAAAAGTATGTATTAGGTATTAACTCAATCATTACATAATGAAAAAAAATAGGCCTCATTAAAAAATTAGGTTGACTCTCTTGGGGGATGTGTTTAGTTAATCATAGGTTTTCTTATGAATCATTAGGAAGGATATATAGAAAAAGAAATTATTATTAGAAGATATTAAAGAATAAAATATTTGATGTATTTTGTTTTAGGACTTAAAACCCCTTTTTAATTAAAATATTCCTAAAAGTAACATGTTTCTCACAAAGGTTTTCTTATTTTATAAAAAATAAAAAGAAATAAGGGGAACCACAAAAATGATGAGTGCAATGGACGATACGATAAAGGTATTACTAACATGATGGAAGCTATAATGAAAAACATCATGATGATGATGAATTAACTATCTTAGGTTATGAATTATAACATGAATCATATTTAGTGTTTAGATTCACCTTCAAGGGAATAACATGATTTGGAGTATGTTATGCATCAATGCCCACCTTATTTTATTGTATATGTTGATCCATTAATTTTAGAACAATGTATTACCTGTATAGAAAATATATTTTCTATACTCCACTATTCAAGGAGAGTGAATGAATTTTTGGTAGTATACCACATAGAAGGATAAGCTAATCAGTGGTGGAGACTGATTAAGAACATGGATCAAAGATGGGGATTAATTCTATGGAATGGGAAGATTTTAGAAGAATATTTTTAAATAAGTATTTTTTCCATTCAAAGAAAAAAATGTAGAAGGAATTATTAGAGATAATTTATAAGGAAACTTAATCAGTTGTAATTTATTAAATTAACTTTACAAGATTTTATTTATACACCTATAAATTTATTATGGATCTTAAGGGAAAGTTTGGTATGTTCTTTAGTGGGCTAAGACCCTACCTATGAAGAAATATAACATATAGAGAGTAATGGATTATATGAGGAGATAGTACAAAGTGATACCAAGGTTAAAACCAAGTTTGGAGAGACATAGTGGTCTCATCGGTTGAATGAGAAAAGGTTGAAATAGAGCCATAATCAATTAAGATTTTTGATCATGGAAGAGGAGTAAAGAAACTGAAACTACCCATGTTTAAAAAATGTGGGAATAAAAATTGAGGGAACTACATTCTTAGAAGTGGTAAGTGATACAAGTGAAGAATAGATGGAAATGCAGCTCAGAACTATCATGGTGAGGTAAATCCTTAATATATCAATTCAAAGGACAAAGGGAAGATGGTGCAAGAACAATCAAATGTTTCATGATTCATGTGTGGAAAAATAGTACACTTTGAAAATTAATTTTCAAATCAGAAGATAATGGTGGGTAACCACTATCAAATATAATATAGGCCAATGGTGTAAGGTCATACTTTCTCAATCACGCCTGCTGATGTATAGGATCCAGAAAATGTGGTGTTAGGTACACTCATTTTTCTCTCAAAACAAGAAAGTACTTTGTTTGAATATGGTTATACAAATCCCATTATTTAATTCACGTTTAAAAAGAATCTAGAATCAATCCATAATCTGCTATAAGTATACATATCACTTATGACTCTTGTAGGGATTATCTAAGAATCAAAGGTTTATTGAAACTATAGTATCAACATTGGTGAGTAAAATATCAATAAAAATATAGTGATCATTCCCATGGTGTAATTTGACTATACTGGGGTTGGATTGGATCTCAAAGTATAATACTAAGATCAACTATACAAGTAAGTAAATTTCCATGGTCTTGAATGGAAAACCTAGAGTTATTTTTAAAGGATAGACTTACAAACATTATATTTTTCAAGAATCACCTCCCATAGACTTGTTTATAGAGATTATCATTTAAGAGGGAGAATAAAATTAAAGAATAATGATAGAAAATTTCATAATTATTTAAGAATACATTGATGTATTTTATGAATAGTTACCTAGACCACCCCTAGAAGGAGAGGTAGAGTTCCCTATTGAACTCATACCGAGATCCAAGACATCAAATAACCAATATATAATGGAATATGTGGAATTATATGAATTAATTATGTAACTATAAGACATCTTAGAAAAAGGTTTTATTTGAATATGTGTGTCTCTTTTGAGAGCACCCATTATCTTTGTGAAAAAGAAACAAGGATTGATGTAGCTGTTCATTGACAACAGAGTGCTTAATGAGATCATAGTAAATAAAAAATACCTTCTCTATAGGATTAAATATTTATTCAACCAACTTTTAGGGACTCAATTATTATGAAAGATTGACCTTTGATTAGGATATCATTAGTTGTGGGTGAAGAAATAAGACAACCCAAAGAATACCTTCTGAAAAAGATATGGGCATTTTGAGTTTGTTTTTATTCCATTTATATTGACTAAATATGATTCCATATTTATTTATTTAATGAATAGAGTATTTAAGGATTAACTTGATAAATTTATGGTGTACTTTATTGATGATATTATGATACATTCTAAAAATATAATGGAGTATGAAGATTATATAAGGGTTATATTACAAACTCTGAAGAAGGAGAATATATTTTGTAAATTTTTTCTATGTGAGTTATAGTTACAAAAAGTTTCATTGTTGGGGAAAATCATCACCAGTGAAGGAATCTATGTGGATCTAGTAAAGATAAATTCCATAGAGGGGTGGTCACATCCTACAACAGTAACTGATATTCATAATTTCCTTGGATTAATGGGATATTATAGAATGTTTTTGAAAAAACATTCAAATATTTCTAATCGACCGACCAAGTAAACTCAAAAAAGAGTTATGTTTATTCAGATAAATTAATCTGAATAAAGTTTCCAAGAACTTAAGAATAGGTTGGTTAGTGAACCTATTATAACTTTATTGTTTTGTTAGAGAAGGATTTGTTATCTATAGTGATGTATATCAAAAATCCATTGGATGTGTACTCATGAAAAATAATAAGGTGATCACCTATACATCTAAAAATTTAAATCCCAATGAGAATAATTATCCTACTAATGACCTAGATTAAGCTAAGGTCATTTTTTCTCTTAACATATGAAGACACTATATTTATTGGAAAAAAATGTTATATATATACTAAACACTAAAGTTTGAAGTATATATTCACATACAATGAATTGAACATGAGACAAAGGTTATGGTTCAAGAATCATAATGACTATGATTATTCAATTAATTATCTCCCTAGATGAGAAAACTGAGTTATAGATGCATTGAGTAAGAAAGATCATGGTGTTCATACAATGATGAGGATTAAAGGATATCCCTTGATCAAGGACTTAGTAAGGTTGGACATGGGAATTATAAGGGGAGGGAAATCATAAATCCCATACCAAATGATTTATCAACCTCCATTACAATATAATATCATAAAACCTCAAAGTGATGATCCTTTTATTCAAAATAAGATAGTGGATATAAATAAATGGAAGTTTTTTAAATTCAATATTGATTAATAAGGTGTGTAGAAATTTGGAACAAGTATATGTATCCCATCTATTTCAGAGATAAATATAGAGATAATGTTGGAAGCTCATAACTATAAATTCTCTATACATATCGAAAGCACTAAAATGTATAGGGACCATCATGATCATTACAGGTGAGATAATATGAAAAGGAAGATTACTTATTATAGTGCAAGGTGATTGGTGTGTCAAAAAGTGAAGGTGGAGTGACAACTTCCCAATGAGGTATTGGAACCACCACCCGTGCCTATATAGAAGCGGGGAAACATAACTATAGTCTTTATCACTATCCTACCGATGACATCCAAGGAAAATAATTCTATACATGTAATCCTTAATTGGTTGAAAAATTCTACCTATTACATTTCTATAAGAGAGTATTTATCCCTAGAGAACCCAACTCTTCTATATATTCAGGGAGTAGTGATACTCTATAGAGTGTCACTACTAATTATTTCTGGTTTAGATCAAAGATTTAATTGTATGTTTTGATGGTTTATGCAAATGGATTTGAATATAGAAGTAAAATAAAGAACATACCATCATCCTCAAACTAATGGGAAGACTGAGATGAAAGTTCAAACATTCGAAGAGTTTTTAAGGATTGACTCACATGATTTTCAAGGGAGTTGGGATCAACATCTTCCACTCATTGAATTATAATATAAAAAATTTCCACATGAGTTTTAAAATGAAACCTATTAAATATCTCTATGGAAAAAAGTGTATAACTCCAACATATTGGGATAAAGTTAGATACATGAAACTGTTGGGACTATACATTGTGAATGAGACTACAAAATAAAGTGACTCGGAAATAAATCAAGGATACTCAAAGTTGATAGAATAATTATACTTACAACTAATGGAAGGATATAAAATTTCATGTTGATGATTATATATTTCTCAAGATATCATCTTAGAAAGGAGTTATGATATTTGGAAATATAGGGAAATTGAGTCCAAGTTATATTGGAATATTTGAGAATCTAGAGTGTGTTGGATTGGTTACTTACCAAGTAGCATTACCTCCAAATATTTCCAATCCCCAAGATTTGATCAATGTGTCTATACTAAGAAATCATATATATGACCCAAAACATATAATTGATAATAATGGTGTGGAATTAGAGGCTGAATTGTCATATAAAGTGAAAAGGATCCAATATTTTGACAAAAGGGAAATAGTGTTTAGGAATAAGACAATACAACTTGTGAAATTCCTAAGGAGAAATCACAAGTTTGAGTAAGTTACTTGGGAACCTAAAGAAGCAATGAAGGAAAAAACCTCCATTTGTTTTCAAGGAGGATTAAACTTTTTAGGATGAAATTTCTTATGTAAAATAATATGAAAATATAAAAATTACTTTATTGATTAATAAAATAATTTTTTTTATAATGAATATTTTATTATATTTTACAATGAAAGTACATAGAAGAAATTTTACAAATAATAATATCACATTCCACGTAATAATACCAATTACTATAGCAAAGACTAGTACATGGATATAAAAACTAAAGAATACTAGCCATGTAATGGTATACTCTATATGATCAAACTATTTTAGGAAGATTACACTTGATATGAAAACTGTTAAATGAACAAATAAATGTTAGGAATATGATAAAAATTATCAAAGTAATTGTAAAACATTTTGGGAGTGAAGTAGTAAATGTTGATGTTTGGTGGTATATATAGGATTTTATTAGAAATGACATTGTTTGGGTATGCCCGTTTCATTAATATTACATGAACATTGGTTAATATGACCTATGGATAGTATGAACATTGGTAATGTAGCTATTATAAAGTGATCATTAGGGTTAGTTTATATTAAGGGTATATGATAAGAGTTAATTGAATTCATAAGGAAGAAATGATGGCCTCAAATAGCATAATCATTCCTTATGAAGATCATTTGTCAGATCTTGGGAGGGAGGTATAATCATGGGGGTTTTCTCTTAATCAAACCTAATAAAATATTTAATAATTTAGTCTAGAATGAAATCGCCTATGAGTTAAGTTCCAACTAGTGGAGATCAACACTAGATCAATGTTGACCAAGACACCTCACAAAACTACAACCATTTCACACCTTACCCTTATAACCTATACCAATTTAATAAGGGTTCATGTATCTAAGACCTATTATTATTAAGGTGTTGTTATTTTAGAAATGAATTAATAGTTTTAGTGATTTTTAATTTTTATTTGGTGTTACACCCTTATATAAGATGAATATTATTAGATAATATAATAAAATAGATTTTTATACAAAGAGATATTGATTATATATATATATATATATTTAATTTTCATTAAAATAAATTTTAAATAAAATAATAAAGTTTATAAAAGGTTGAGAATAATAACTTTTATTTATAAAATATTTTTATGCAATTATATATAGTACTTATAATGGATAAAAATTTGATTTTATAATAAACATCAAAAGTTTTCAATAAATAAGTATTTTTAATTTTAAAAATTAAATTTCTCATATCTAGAAATTTTTGAAAATAAAATAAAAGAAATTTTTGAATCCAGTTTTCCAAAATTATCCAATGGTGATTTTTTTTTTATTTTCTAAGAAAGTAAAATTTTTGGGAAAAATATAAAATATACTATAATATATGGTACGTATTATTAAATCATAAATACATAAAATTGATGTAATAATTAGGTTAAATTATTTATTAGTAAAAAATAGATAAATTTATTAATATTTTGTATTTTAATGGATTTAAATAAATTTCCAAACCTATAAAATAATTTTTAACGTTGAAAATAGAAATTAAGTTTTTAAAAAATATATTTTATAGAAAATTTAATTTTCCATGGCCAAAGTAATATTAAAAAAATAGATTTCAGTTATAATCGATTAAGATATTATAAACATGGCTTAAATTTATCAAACCATGCGAAAAATGTGTAGGCCAATGATTTATCATTTTCTAAAAATTATAACTCCAAGAATTATATTTAGAAATTATTAAAAAATTCATCCTATTTTACTATAAATACCCACCGATCACATCATTCCCCTTTACTCTAAATACTTCAGTCACAATGTTCTGATCATTTTTCCTCCTGAAGAGTCCCTCTAAGGTGTTCTTAAGGTATTAATGTTCCATCCTCAAGTTCTATTAAGAAACTCATCAAGGTTAGGGGATTCTCTTTCTCCTTCCTATATTACTTTCACATATTTAATATTTAGTATTTAATTTTCCTATTTTTATTCTTAATAAATTTAAATGAATATATTAATATCCAAATAATTTTATATTAATGAGATAATTCCCTACCCTCCCATTAATACTATTTAATAATATTTTTTTTCATACCTGTTATACTGTCAAAATTTTACTTTAATTTTCTTCCATTTCTAGGAAATATCCTTAAATTTAGAATACCAAACCCATAGTTGGGGTGTAACCTGAGTAGTATACTCTATAATCCTGCTTCTAAAAATACCTAGGATTAAAACCTGATAGGGGTAAATTTATGATTTATTAATTTATGATAAGGTATTATATAAATTATTGTTGCTTCAAAACTATTAACATGATTTGTGCCTATAAGAAACATATTTGGACCTTTGAGAAACTATAGGCCTTTAGGCTCCAAGAACTTTGGATACCTGAGGCATTTAGGCCATGGTATTTCAATACATAAGGCCTTTGGTTAGAAAAATAGTCTGATTAGACCATACATGTAAGGTCCCCAAAAGTGTAATCAGATAAAGTAGAATCCACCGGAGTAGAGCTAACCAGAATGATAATGAATAGTGGGTATTATGACAACCCTGCTTTTTTATTACAACTTAAACATGATTTATTACATAAAACATCACTTGATACAACAAATAAGATTGAGAGGCTTAGTGTCTTTGGGGCTTAGGATCATTACATAAAAACTTAAAACATGAAATACCACATCTTTATTGAAAACTTCCTTTACATGACCACTACATTCCCTCGTACTTAGCATTGCATGGGATAACCTGAGGACATGCATAAGAAAAGGGTGAGCTATAAAGACCAGTAAGCGAGTACACATGGAATAACATGAGGAGTAAAAAACATGTTAGAAAATAGGCATATCAATAGAGCATAAAAGAAACATGAACATAAAGGCATGATAAATCATGATAATCATAACATGGAAATGTGGCAACAACACTTAACATGGAATTAGCATGAGCCAAGGCTCATTGCACATAAAGCATGAGTAAACCCTCATTGCACATGAAGCACAAGTAAACCGTCGTTGCACTTGAATTAGAATCAGTTAACACTCATTTCACATGATGTATCATGATACTATACTTTACCCAATGCATTGGAGCGCTATAAGGGAACGCCCTTCTTAAACATTTCATCTCATGCATAAGTGTGCCACATGGATCATAAAACATGGATTCATAAAACATAATCATTTATTCCACGATAAAGAAATGTAGAATTCATACATGAAACTTTATAATCAATAATTAAATGTGCATAAAGGTGAATACCCTTGATGGAGAAATGGGCATGGTATTCACTACACAATGACATTGGCTTAGAAAATCGGTGCAATTTCGGCAGCGTAAAGGTGTGACATAAGAATTCATAAAAGTGGTTGATGAGAGAGAAATGTGTTTCTAATCATATTTAAATGTAATGTACAGTAAGGAGGTCATGTAGATACATGTCCCAACAATTGAAATGGAATTTAGATTCATGATACAAAAGTGATGCTTGAATGTAAAAGAGGAGAGAGAAGTTCCTTACGAAATTTCATCATAGTAACAGGTGTACATGAGAGGAATTTAATGAGAGAGAAATGGGTCTCCCATCATTAAAACAATAAGTGGGTAGTATGGGGGAGGTGCTAAACCATACCCCAATATTCATAATTGAAATTAAAAGGGAAAAACAACTTAAAGAAAATTGACAAAAATGAGAAAGGAAGAAACAACCCTTACTTGGAAGTGTACTTCCAAAGGCTAAAGAGAGGCTTGTGAGAGACTTATTGGGAGATTGGGGAACCTTGGGAGGATTCTAGAGATAGTAGGGCAGAGGTTTGATGAACTCCAAGGGCTTTGAGTGAGGAGGAAGTGGGAGCTTGGGTGGGTTTATATAGGAAAGGTGAGAGAATTCTTTATTATTTAGGTTTGGGACCCCTTATATTAAATTAATCCAAACCACAAACCATACCATGGTTTTTTCCCATGTTTTTTGGAAAAGAGAAGAGGAAAAAAATATTTTATAAGGCCAAGGTCCTAAATTATTAAAATATTAGGGTTGCTTATGTGGAGGTGAGTCACACTCCCATGGAAATTAATTTAAAAAGGAAAGGTGTTGAATAAGTCTTAAGGGGTCCATTAATGCTTTGAAAAGTAAGAAAAACAATCCCAAATCACTTTATATTAATGGTAAAACATATATTGGCCGAACATAAGGATTATAGTATTTTATTACATCACCATTGGGTCATTATGATGTCATAAAACACATTATATATTTAAACGGTATTTAATTTTTACCCAAATATTTGACTGTCTCAGAAAATTATGAAAAATTCACTGTTGGATAATTTCGACGTCCTGATTCCAGAAATAACATTTATTTTATCTAAATAATTTTCTAAATATGTTAATTTTCACTTTTAAAATAAAAACAGACATTTATCAAAAATTCACGGGTTTAGACAAAAATGGCTTTCAAACCTTAATAAAAATTTTAATTTCACTCATAAAATTATAAGATCATTTATATTTAATAAAAAATTAATTTAATAATAATATTATTATTTTATTAAAATATTATTTAATTCAAAAATCCCTTAATTTAATAAAATATATTTCTTAATTAAATAATAACTAAAAACACCATTTGTACTTTAAAAACTATTTACAATGTATCAAAAATGACCAGAAATTATATTCATTATTATATACAAAAAAATAATATACATGAACATAGTACTAATTATTTGTTACATGACCCCTTAAAATAGACGTATAAGACCTAAGGGTAAGGTGTGCGATGGCGACAGACTCTTGGGGTGGCTCAGATAACATCGCTCGAGTGGTAATTTAAATCAACTTCCACTTTTCCTGTAGACGGTCATGTTCGATCTTGAAATGATGAAGCTCAGCTTGGGCTTGGTCAAGGGCAAAGCCCAAGGATGCCACCTCTTTTCCGAGCTCCTAAAAATGGGCTTCGTATGGGGAAATTCTACCTGATGAGGCCATCGCTTCTTTTGTCTGAGTAAATTGGATTTGTTAAGGTCCTATATTTATACTAATCATGTGATCACTGTTCAACAGCTATATTAACAACGGTCAAATTTCTTAACATAAAACAAATGAAGTTGACATTTTATAAAAAAAAATTTCATAAAGAGACATTCAACTGGATCAAGAGGGATTTTCCATTAATGAAACTTTGGGTCGTTACAACATTCCCCCCTTAAGAAATTTTTCCCTCGAAATTTTTCCTTTTCCCACACTAAAACAGATGTGGGTAACTTAGCTTCATCTTTTCCTCTGATTCCCAAGTCACTTCTTCAAACTTGTGGTTTCTCCACAAAACCTTGACGAGGGGCATTGTCTTATTTCGTAGAAATTTTTCTCTACGATTTAAGATCTTCACTAGTTGCTCCTCATAAGAAATATTACCTTCCAATTGTACCACCTTAGAAGAGAGTACATGTGAAGGGTCTAGTATGTACTTCCTTAAGAGGGATACATGAAAGACATCATGTACTTTGGCCATAGTAGGTGGAAGTGCTAGTCGATAGGCCACAACCCGACATGATCAAGAATCTCGAAGGGGCCGATGTACCTTGGACTTAACTTCAATTTCTTTCCAAACCTCATGACCTTCTTCCATGAAGATATGCGTAGAAAAACCATGTATCCAACTTTAAACTCAAGGTCTCGTCGATGATTATCTGCATAACTCTTCTGTCGACTCTGGGCTGCCTTGATATGCTGCTGAATGGTTTTCACCTTCTCCACCATTTCTTCGACCATTTCTGGTCCAAGATGCTTACGTTCACCGACCTCATCCCCACATGCTGGTGTTCTGCACCTTTTCCCATATAGGGCTTCATATGGTGCCATTTGGATGCTTGAGTGGAAACTGTTATTATAAGAGAACTAAACCAGAGGAAGATGTTGATCCCATCCTCCTTTAAATTCCATTGAGAAAACTCTCAACATATCCTCAAGTGTTTGGATAGTCCGCTCAGATTGGCCATCAGTTTGAGGATGATAGGTCGTACTGAAGTTCAGTTCAGTATTTAGAGCATGTTGAAGAGTCTTCCAAAACTTAGAGGTGAATCTTGGATCTCAGTTAGACACAATAGATAGTGGTAATCCATGAAACCTTACCACTTCCCTGATATATATCCGTGCCAGTTGATCTAAAGAGAAATCCTCTCAAATAGGAATGAAGTGTGCAGTCTTTGTAAGACGATCCACAACAACCCAGATTGCATTGTTGCCTTTGGATTTCCTTGTAAGTACAGTGACAAAGTCCATGGTGATGTTCTCCCATTTCCATTCTGGTATGGGAAATGGTTGCATCATCCCCTTAGGCTTCTGCCTCTCTGCCTTCACTTGCTGACACACCAGGCACTTTGATGTATATTCAGCGATCTCCTTCTTCATATTATCCCACCAAAAGTTTTCTCGGAGATCTCGATACATCTTTGTGCTCCCTGGGTGAATAGAGAAATTTGATCTATGTGCATCATCCAAAAGTTCCTTCTTCAGCTCCGGACTTGATGGAACACATAGTCTTTTCCCAAACCGCACAATTTCTTCCTCATTAACATTAAACTCCGAGGATTTTCCCTTTTTGATAACTTCCACTTTTTCTTGAATTCCCACATCATCCTTTTGAGCATCCTTTAACCTTTCCAAAAGAGATGGTTGAGAAATCATTTGTGAAAGGATTGATGATGTTCCCTTCTTTATGATTCCCACATCCATCTTCACCATGTCTAAGAAGATTGGATCCATCTCAATTCTCATCATTGATAGAATCGCAGGATCCTTTCTACTTAGGGCATCTGCCACCTTATTCTCTTTCCCAGGGTGGTAATGTATTGAAAAGTCATAATCTTTGATGAGATCTATCCATATTCTCTGGCACATATAAATATCTTTCTGTGTGAATATATATTTAAGACTCTTGTGGTCAGTATATATCTCACATTTCTCTCCATAGAGATAATGCCACCATATTTTCAAGGCAAAGATCACAGCTGCCAACTCCAGATCATGCGTTGGATAGTTTCGCTCATGGATTTTCAACTGCCTTGAGGCATAGGATATCACTTTATCATTCTTCATCAGCACACATCCTAAGCCCTTCTTCGAAGCATCACTAAATACCACAAAAAGCTCCCCACTTGTGGGTTAAGTGAGCACGGGTGCAATGATAAGCCTCCTTTTCAAATCCTTGAAGCTTTCTTCACATTCATCACTCCAAGAAAACTTTACTCCCTTTCGAGTTAGCTTGGTAAGAGGGTTGGACAATCGTGAAAAATTTCTCAAAAATCGTCGATAATATCTAGCTAACCCCAAGAGGCTACGGATATCCGTTACCGATGTTTGCCTCGACCATCCCTCAATTGCATCTATTTTGGAGGGATCCATAGATATCCCATTGCTTGTGATGATATGGACCAAGAATGAGACCTCCTTCAACCAAAACTCACACTTGATGTACTTTGCATAGAGCTTCTCCTTGCGCAAAGTCACTAGTACCGTTATTAAATGCTTCTCATGGTCCTCCTTGGTTTTGGAGTATATTAGAATATCATCTATAAAGAATACCACAAATTTGACAAGGTAATCTCTAAAGACTCTATTCATCAAGTTCATGAATATTTCTTGAGCATTGGTGAGTCCGAAAGGCATTACTATGAATTCATAGTGCCCGTATCTTGTCCGAAAAGCAGTCTTGGGGACATCTTCTTTCTTCACCCTTACTTGATAATATCCTGACCGAAAGTCCACCTTGGAGAAGTATTGTGCTCTATGCAGCTGATCAAACAAGTCATCGATTCTTGAAAGAGGATACTTGTTCTTTATCGTGATTTTTTTAAGTTCACGATAATCGATGCAAATCCGCATTGACCCATCCTTCTTCTTGAGGAAGAGGACTGGTGCACCCCATGGTGAAGCACTTGGGCGTATAAACCCTTTATCCAGATTCTCCTGTAGTTGTTTCTTTAGCACTTCAAGCTCTACAACAGCCATTCTATATGGAGTCTTGGATATTGTTAGCTCCCTAGGTATAAGTTCAATTGAGAACTCAACATCTCTTCTTGGAGGAAGATCAGACAGTTCCTCGGTAAACACTTCAGTGAATTCCCTCACAATAGGCATTTCTTCAAGGATGGTTTATTCCTTGGACTCAATAATCTGAGCCAGATATGCGTGCTCATAAGGCAGTAATATCCATGCTTGATATGATGGAGCTAAAGGAGATTCATCTTCCTCCTGACACTTGTAAAGAATCGGGGGTCGATTCTCCATATGGAGTGTGATTTCACTCTCCTGACAATTTATGTTGGCTCTATATAAGGAAATACAATCCATGCCAAGAATTGCATCAAATTCCACCAAAGGGAGTATGACGAGGTTCGTCAGGAAATTCAATCCACAGATTATAATAGGAGAGGACTTATACTCATGGGATGCAATGATTTCCCCATTTGCTGTACTCACCGACATCTTTACTTCCATGATTTGTGGTGGTGCTGGGATTGTTCTACTAAACTTTCGAGATATAAAATAATGCATAGAACTTGAATCAAAAAGTACGTTCACTATTCTTGAATGAATAACTAGCATACCTGTCACCACTTCATTGTCAGGGTTCACTTCGGCATAAGTGATGGAAAAAGATCTTCCTTGCTGTCTTGGAGGTTGTTGGTTGCCTCCGAAAACCCTTGGATTAGGGAACTAATTTGCAAAATGACCTGGTTCTTTGCATTTATAGCATTGAACAACGCTTTGAGGTTCGAACGGAGAGTTCCTATCTTCTGTCGCAGCCGCGGGTCCTTCTTGCTGACAGTTAACAGCTAGGTGCCCTTCTCTTCCACACCTGAAGCATTTTCTCGTCCCCTTAAGGCAATTTACAGGGTGCTTCTTTCTGCACTTTTGGAAAGTGGGGTTCTGGAACTTCTTAGCGCCGTTGGATTTATCCATCATCCCACTAGCATTGAATTCCACCTTACGCTTCTTATCCCCATGATACCCCTATGATTCTCTGATCTCCATTTCGACCTTGAGGGCACATCAGACAATTTCCTCATAGCTTTCAAAGTCACGGATCGCTAATGCTTTTCGCAAGCTAGGCTTCAACCCACCAAAGAAGTGGTCAACCTTGTATTCGGGGGTAACGACAAAGCCGAAAGCGTATCATGAAAGCCTTGTGATGTTTTCCTTATACGATCCAATGGATTCCTCATCTTTTTGCTTGAGGGAAAGGAAGTCCCTTTCCATCTTAAGCCGGAGGGTGCGTGGAAAATATTTATCGAAAAACTTCTTTAGGAAATTCTTCCATTCCAATGCCTCGATCTACTCCTCAGGCATTGTATTTTTGATCAACGTCCACCATTTATCAGCTTCACCCTCCATACGATAAGCAGTCAGGAGAACCTTCTCTTGTTCAGAACATTATAGGATGGAGAATATCTTTTCAATGGAGTTGATCCATTGTTCAACGATCATGGGATCAGATGATCCACTAAAAGTAGGAGGCCTTTGTCTCATGAAGCTCTCGATAGCGACTTGTTATTTCTTAGGGGGGGTTGAACGTTCCTCTTGATTGATGTTTCTATTCAAAAATTGAGTTATCTGAGAGAGAAGCGTGACAAAGTTTGTGATTCCCACTCCCATTGGATTGGGCATCTCATTAGTACAACCATCACACTGATCTTCACAACGGTTGTTAGCCCGAGTCCTCCTATTACTGGCCATTGGCTGGAATAAAAGGAAAGTTAGGGGTAAAACATAAAGGGTAATCCAAAGACAAAAGTTGATGACTTATAAATAAACTTTCATTTCCATAACTCATGAGTCTATAGGCTTCAATCTAGGCTTTCATGATCTACTTTCTGACATACATTCTTAGGGGAATTTTTTTAATTACTTTAATAAGGGTTCATGCTAAGCTTGTGAATTTATCAAAACATATCCCCCGGGAGTGTCGTAACCAAGAGTGCATCAAGACCCTTTGTAGTGCACCAGTTCCCGTTCGAGTCTAGCTCAAAGTGGTTTTTTTGGGTTTTACCCCTAGGATACATCTGTGCTAGAGCCGCCTCTACCTACTCGTATCCAGACAGGGATTTATTTGTTTGATAAACCACTTAATCAGCACTTACCAAAACTTAGGGATGTTTTTATTATACTTAGTCTTGTATCTAAGGCTTTACTAGGGTTTCCTAATCCCAAAAATAACTAAACCTATCCTCTGATACCAACTATGACAACCCTGCTTTTTTATTACAACTTAAACATGATTTATTACATAAAACTTCACTTGATACAACAAAGAAGATCAAGATTTTTAGTGTCTTTGGGACTTAGGATCATTACATTAAAACTTAAAACATGAAATACAACATCTTTATTGAAAACTTCCTTTACATGACCACTACATTCCCTCATACTTAGCATTTCATGGGATAACCTGAGGACATGCATAAGAAAAGGGTGAGCTATAAAGCCCAGTAAGGGAGTACACATGGAATAAAATGAGGAGTACAATACATGTTAGACAATAGGCATATCAATAGATCATAAAAGAAACATGAACATAAAGGCATGATAAATCATGATAATCATAACATGGAAATGTGGCAACAACACTTAACATGGAATTAGCATGAGCCAAGGCTCATTGCACATAAAGCATGAGTAAACCCTCATTGGACATGAAACACGAGTAAACCCTCATTGCACTTGAATTAGTATCAGTTAACACTCATTTCACATGATGTATCATGATACTATACTTTACCCAATTCGTTGGAGCTCTATAAGGGCACACCCTTCTTAAACATTTTATCTCATGTATAAGTGTGCCACATGGATCATAAAACATGGATTCATAAAACATAATCATTTATTCCACGATAAAGGAATGTGAAATTAATACATGAAACTTTATAATCAATAATTAAATGTGAATAAAGGTGAATACCCTTGATGGTGAAATGGACATAATATTCACTACACAATGGCATTGGCTTAGAAAATCGGTGCAATTTCGGCAGCGTAACGACGTGACATAAGAATTCATAAAAGTGGTTGATGAGAGAGAAAGGGGTTCCTAATCATATTTACATGTAATGGAAAGTAAGGAGGTCATGTAGATACATGTCCCAACAATTCAAATGGAATTTAGATTCATGATACAAAAGTATTGCTTGAATGTAAAAGAGGAGAGAGAAGTTCCTTTTGGAATTTCAGCATAGTAACGGGTGTACATGGGAGGCATTTAAAGAGAGATAAAGGGGTCTACCATAATTCAAACAATAAGAGGGAATTATGTTGGAGGTTAGAAACCATACCCCAACATTCATAATTGAAATTAAAAGGGCAAAAAAACTTAAAGAAAATTGACAAAAATGAGAAAGGAAGAAAAAACCCTTACTTGGAAGTGTGCTTCAAAAGGATAGAGAGAGGCTTGTGAGAGGCTTCTTGGGAGCTTGGGGAACCTTGGGAGGATTATAAAGAGAGTAGGTCAGAGATTGGACTAACTCCAAGGGCTTTGAGTGAGGAGGAAGTGGGATCTTGGGTGGGTTTATATAGGAAAGGTGAGAGAATTCTTTATTATTTAGGTTTGGGACCCCTTATATTAAATTAATCCAAACCACAAACCATTCCATGGTTTTTGCCAATGATTTTTGGAAAAGGGAAGAGGGAAAAAATATTTTATAATTCAACGGTCCTAAATTCTTAAAATATTAGGTTTGATTATGTGGAGATGAGTCACACTCCCATGGAAATTAATTTAAAAAGGCAAGGTGTTGAATAAGTCTTGAGTGGTCCATTAATTCTTTGAAAAGTAAGCCAAAAAAACCCAAAATCACTTTATTTTAATGGTAAAAAATATATTGGCCGAAAATAAGGATTATATTATTTTATTACATCACCATTGGGTCATTATGATGTCATAAAGCACATTATATATTTAAACGGTATTTAATTTTTACCCAAAAATTTGACTATCTCAGAAAATTATGAAAAATTCACCGTTGGATAATTTCGACGTCTTGATTCCAGAAATAACATTTATTTTATCTAAATAATTTTCTAAATATGTTAATTTTCACTTTTAAAATAAAAACCTACATTTATCAAAAATTCACGGGTTTTGACAAAAATGGCTTTCAAACCTTAATAAAAATTTTAATTTCATTCATAAAATTATAAGATCATTTATATTTAATAAAAAATTTATTTAATAATAATATTATTATTTTATTAAAATATTATTTAATTCGAAAATCCCTTAATTTAGTAAAATAGATTTCTTAATTAAATAATAACTAACCATTTGTACTTTAAAAACTATTTACAATGTATCAGAAATGACTAGAAATTATATTCATTATTATATACAAAAAAATAATGTACATGAAAATAGTACTACTTATTTGTTACATAACCCCTTAAAACAGCCGCATAAGACCTAAGGGTAAGGTGTGCGATGGTGAAAGACTCTTGGGGTGGCTCAGATAACATCACTCGAGTGGTAATTTCAATCAACTTCCACTTTTACCGTAGACGGTCACGTTCGATCTTGACATGATGAAGCTCAGCTTGGGCTTGGTCAAGGGCGAAGCCCAAGGATGCCACCTCTTTTCCGAGCTCTGAAAAATGGGCTTCGTATGGGGCAATTCTACTGGATGAGGCCATCGCTTCTTTTGTCTGAGTAAATTGGATTTGTTAAGGTCCTATATTTATACTAATCATGTGATCACTATTCAAAACCTATATTAACAACGGTCAAAATTCTTAACATAAAACCAATGAAGTTGACATTTTATAAAAACATTTTTCATAAAGATACATTTAACTGGATCAAGAGGGATTTTCCATTAATGAAACTTTGGGTCGTTACAGGTATGACATCTGACATTGGTACTAGGAACCATGAAACTCTGCATGGGGAAATGATAGTTGACTATCCAGGTGAGGTGGGGATCTAGGAACTATCAATGAAGAAGATTCTGGGGATGGGTAGTTATAGTGTAGTTAGGTCTTTGGGACTTCAGTTCATGTACTAAGCCTTGTTCATCTGGGCCTATAAGTCATATAAGGGTTCCATCTTAACCTATTTAAAAATGAGATTATCCAAAAATAAATATACTGTTTAAGGAATTTGGGTCATTCTGTTAATACCAAACCCATTTCTCTATTAATGGGAATTCACCTAGATGTAACCATGATTCATGTATTGGGGACATTAAATTATGAAACAAAAATTACTTTATCATGGGTTAAATATAATTTAATGCTCATGCCATTAATAATTTATGAATTTAATTAATTTTACATAAAACTCATTCAATATTTCATACTGGTTATTAATATATTGTTTTCTTATGTTCTATATGACACACATGAATTTAAAAATTTAAAGGGTGCACCCTAATTGTCAATCAATTCACTGTGTAAATAATTAATCTCTAGATACGAAAGGTTTTACAATAAATTTGTGAATAACCTTATTAATTATGTTTTATGAAACCCTGGTGATAAGACATTTTATTATAAATATGAATGCCCCATTTTTATATTGTATCCAAATTTCCATGTTATGATTCATGATCTTTCTATTATGATATGCCTCATGTTCTTATAATCATTCCCTATTGTTATCCTTATGATCAATTGATAAATATTTCCTCTCTTATTCCCTTACTAGGATTTATGACCACCCCTTTATTTTAATGTATGTACCAAGGATATTAGATGGAATAAAACTAACCTAGGATGACTCTATGAAGAATCCTTTCAAGTGGATTAGAATTTTTTTTTATGTTTTCCAATATTAACTTTCTAATTTACAATAAAATAATTCTCAATATATACTTTGCACTATTAAATGTTATACTATAAAATGATTTTTTTTATTTATGAAAAAGTTGGGATTCCATATCAGTCATCTCAGACTCAGATCCTCTCATTACATTACAAGTGTGTAATAGGTTTTCACTTACATTTGGTTCTCATTTATACTTTATTACAAAATTTCACACTTAAATAAATGATAATACCAATAAAAAAATATGAAAAAATTAGAGGACATTTTTATACTTGTGTCCTGGATTTTTGAGGTTTAGGGGTGAAATATTTCATTTTGGTTTAGTTATCTTATAATAATATATATTATTCATTCATTAGAAAGGAACTACTCAAGGTATTGTATGGGAAATCATGTATATCCCATTTTTGTTGGACTAAGGTCAGAGATTCATTAATGATATGAATAGATTCTATACAGAGTATGAAGGATAGGATTTATGTGATATAATAATGGATGAAAGTTACCCTGGATTTTCAAAAGACTTATATTGATGTGGTGAGGAGTCCAATGGAGTTTAGTGTAAAGACCCATAAATTTCAAGGAATTTTTTTCTTAATTTTCTTTGGAATTTTACAAGAACGCAGTTTCTGACGGCACCTGATTCCGAGGCCCGGTGTGCCCAGAATCATTTTCTGAAGTTTGGATCGTGTACGTTCAGTGAACGGATGAGCGGGTTTTTTTAACTTTTGAACCGGTGCCCGGAATCGAATTCTGAGGGCACCGATGGAATCACAGCGCCGATATTTGCTTAGAAACGCCTCTTCCGGAGTTGCGTTTGCTCGGTGGTGGTTTTAAATTTTTGGGCTTAAGGTTATGAAATAAAATAATTGTACGACAAACTTTATTTTATTTCACTTAAGCCACTTAGAAGGCACTTGAAGCCACTTAAAAGAGGCTTAAGCTGAGTTGATCCGGATAGGATGCTATCCAGAAATACCCTACCCTCTTGGTAGGATATTTGTAAGGTGGGGCCCGCACGAGCCCCGCCGTTTCTTTTTTGCTAAGTAATGCACCCACAAAAAACCGTCTTTATGAAAGTCAACTGACGCGTTTTCTTAAATTCTTAATGCACCATTTAATTGGGCGGTTTTATTCATGAATTAAATGGGCAGTTTCTTTCGTTGAATTAATTCTATGATTTAATGGGTCGTTACTTACCTCTTATTTGTTTGTTGGCGTAATAATAAAATAAGGCCAACACGACATTTGAAGGATTACACCTTGAGAGGTTTTGACAGAAGTTCTTGTGCCTTCACCCTTCTTTGCGAAGAACGTGAAGAACGTGAAGAACACGAAGAACGCCGACCGCCGACGAAGAATGCCGAACCCACGGAAATCGACGACGCGACACCGTGTGCCGCGACGCCGACGTTTCCTCTTCCGCGACATTCTTCGGCGACGTCCCTTAATCCAAAACAAAAACCTTCGATCATCCGTTGAGTTCGTCGACGCGACACCCTTCCACGACGACGCGATGCCGGATACCGCGGTGACGCGACGATCCCCAATTCCGCGAAGAACCCATGGACGACGACTTGACGAGGTAGTGATTATGTTTCGGAATGCCCTTTTCCCGTGAAAGTTTCTTTAAAATTAAAGAACCGGTTGCAAATGAACAATTTTAATTTATTAAAATTGTTGTTTCATGTGTTGAATTATTTTTATTCCGTTGTTTTATCTAACGCGGAGGGTGCGGGCCAAACGAACACGACCCGACAACCCTCCGCCGTTCTTCGTGGTTGTGCGGATTTGGCGGGCGACGGAAAATCGTGACGCAAGGGCAGTTTTTTGATTCCGCAGTGAAGAACGGAACCCGGGAGAAGCACCAGCGCAGACGGGAAGGAAAACGGACCACCGGAGCAACTCTGGTGGCCCACGGAAGATTCCGGCGGCGCCGGCAGCAGGAGGCGGCGGTGCCCCGGCGCGCCGCCGGACGAGGCCGCTGCGACTGAAGTCGCATTGGCGGCGGACAAGGGACCTGCGGACGCACGGGTTCGGTTTTCCCGCACGGGACGCGACAGAAGCCGCGTCCACGGTTCTCCAGCGCGGCCCACGTGGGGCCGCGACATCTCCAGACCGCGGGGGCAGCGCCCCACGGCGCGCAGGCGCTCGGCCGCTCGGCCGAGCCGAGCCAGGCCGGTCCGAACGGCCGGGCCGCGCCCAGGCCGGACCGGAGCGCGTCCGGCCGGGTTGGACCGGGTCGGGTCGACCCGGTTCGGCCGACCCAGGGGGGGGGTCGGGCCGGGTCGGCCCGGGCCCGGACCCCCCGTCTATAGACCATTTTCGGTCAAATGCCCGTATCATGAGCTACGGGCCTCCGAACGACGAGCCGTCAGTGGCAACGCGATCCTTGGATCGAGGCGGTCGATTAGGTATATCACACTAAAGGTTTCAAAATACTTTGGGTTCGTCCGGGTTGGTTTGTACACGAAACCAACCGGGCCCTCGGATCGGAAACACTCATATCTTGAGCTACGGACGTCTGATTGACGTGCCATCAGCTTTGTTGAATTCCTCTAAGTGAGACGGATCTTTTGGCTCACTCCGACCGAGGTTTGGACGCAGGTGGAGTACGGTCGGGTTGGTTTTGCCTTAAAAACCAACCGGGCCCCTGGGACGAAAAAGCCAATAACTCTCAGACCGGGCGTCCGATTGACGCACCGTCTACGACGTTGAGTTCCTGCTGACGATACAGAACTTTTGGATACATCAACTTCGGACTTTGTGTCAGTTGATGTATCAGCCTCTCGGCTCGTGGAGCGGACCCTCCCGAACGAGCTTGCTGTGTGCGGGAACCCTAGAGCTGGCTGCTACTGCTGCTGTGACGACGATGACAGTACAGAGATCCTAAGTGGATTCGACTGCGACGATGATGAAAATCGTACGGGAATCCTCCGTGTTTTCGGCAGTGACTACTACGGTACATCTTGGAATACGTCAACTCCGGATTACATCAACCTCTTAGCTAGTGGAGTGGACCCTCCCGGAACGAGCATGCCATGGGCGGAAACCCTAGAGATAGTTGAGACTTGACGACTGCTGATCGAATGACTCGGTGTGTTACGGATAACATGACAGAGGTGCGCTTGGTTGTAGCGGCATAGGGGAGCGCTTGGTTGTAGTGGAAGACCCACGACAGAGGTGCGCTTGGTTGTAGCGGCACATGGGAGCGCTTGGTTGTAGCGGCAGACCCACAACAGAGGTGCGCTTGGTTGTAGCGGCACAAGGGAGCGCTTGGTTGTAGCGGCAGACCCACGACAGAGGTGCGCTTAGTTGTAGCGGCATAGGGGAGCGCTTGGTTGTAGCTGAGACCCACGACGTAGGAGCGCTTGGTTGTAGCGGCACGTGGGAGTGCTTGGTTGTAGCAGCAGGCCCACAGTACCCGATAGGTGGAGAACTACAGCAGTCTAAGGTAAGAGGG
Organism: Viscum album; assembly: GCA_963277665.1. Taxonomy (NCBI): domain Eukaryota; kingdom Viridiplantae; phylum Streptophyta; class Magnoliopsida; order Santalales; family Viscaceae; genus Viscum; species Viscum album. The sequence goes on from OY728156.1 coordinate 1,333,397,692, forward strand.
AATCGCTTGGTTGTAGCGGCATAACCAATGTACTTGATGGAGAAGGAGTTTCCCAATAGCTTTGGGTTCAACTTCATGATCGATCCTATGTGGGTCATTGCGAGGGTTAGTACCTATAGATCCTTTGTGGGTCCGACGGCTTAGATGAATCAGTGGTTACATCTGATCATCTCTAATGTCATACAAAGAAGTACCTGTGTGAGCTGAATCCTGTGTTACTCTCCTTTGTGGACTGTGTTGAGCTATCCTGTGTGGATTTACTATTTTACTCTCCTTTGTGGATTGTGTTTTTCTATCCTGTGTGGGTATACGTTTGCTTTCCTATGTGGACTGGGTTGTGCTTGGGCTCAGACGTTGGAGCCGAACGAGAATTGATGACTTAGGTATATGTATGGGAATATACCTAAGAAGTGTCGGTTGTTACTTCATGATTGTATCTTTCCTTTGTGGATTATCCTTTGTGGATTCTGGGAGACCTTCGGGGGTCTCGGGGTCCCTACTAAGTAGCTTATACTCACCCCTGCACGGGCTATGCCCGCACTTCGTTGTGTTGGCTGCAGACGACGGACAACGCTGATCGTGGTGAAGGCGTGCGGAGCAGGACGGTACCTGGAGGTGGACCACTGGGCGGGACGTACTCGGAGCGGTCAGGTGGACCCGAGGAGCAGTGGAGGCTATCTGTACCCACCCTTCAGGTGGGACTTCCAGAGGATGGCTCGATGCTGCGGCTTTTCTTTTCAGTTGCTGTTTTCCCCTTTCAGTTGTACTTTACAGTTAGGCTTGTATTTCCGGCCCCTTTTACTTTCAGCACATCTTGTTACAGTTTTTACTTAGTGTTTACTTTTCCTCTTGCTTACTCTGTGGTGCTTGTTTACTTTTCAAAGGCAATGCCTTCCCTTTTTTTGGGATTTACGCCTTGGTGCTAGTCGCCATCCCCTGGCCTATGGAAGGCGGGCTTGGGGTAGTCACGACACGGGCCCCGAGGACGGGTCGTGACAAATTGGTATCAGAGGTGGTCGGTTCTACCGCAGACTCTGATCTTTCTTCTATGTGAAGCAATAGTGTTTAGCGTATTGGGTGTGGTTATCAGTCCAGGGAGTCCAGTGTTGGTGCGGCGGCTGACGTATCTGTACACTAGGACCCTGACTTCTGATTTCCGACTTAATGCACGAAAACATTGATTGCATGTGTGTTTCAAGTTTTCTTTGTGATTACTTGTGTCAGCTCACCAGGTATACTGTTCTGACCGTGGTGCACCTGTTTCTTTTCAGGATGGACCCACGACGGCAGCCAGCTGGGGTTCCGAGAGTAGAGCGTGATGACAGCCCACCGAGCGACGGGGCCTCAGTGCGGGGCTCCTTGTCAGCAGAGGCACTAGCGGTACCTTTACCCGCCGAGCCACCGATGCTTCCCGCCACGACCGCTGACGATGCACGTCGCCTTGGAGCTCTGCATGAGTTCCAGCGCCAGCGACCACCCAGGTTTCGTGGGTAGATAGACCCCCAGGCAGTCAGGGATTGGCTGGAGGCGGTCGTATGGGTTTTCATATTAGTGAGGACACCGACAGACCTCATGGTGATCCTCGCAGCGAGCCTCCTGCACGTGGCAATAGGAAGATGGTGGAGCTTGATTCTCCAGGTGAACGACGAGACATCTCTTCTCTTGACGGACTTCAAGAGACTCTTCCGCTCAGAGTTCTTCCCGACCACCCTCCGTGCGGTGCGCATTCAGGAGTTACTACAGCTGCGGCAGGGCAACATGACAGTGGCCCAGTACTCGGCGAGATTTACTGATCTCTCGCGCTACTCCAAAGATATGGTACGGGACCCGTTCTTTCGGGCTCGGACCTTCGAGCAGGGACTGAGGCACCAGATCAGGGCTTCGATGATCTCCTTCAACATTCTGACACAGGAAGAGGTGTTGGAGAGAGCCCTCTTAGTAGAGAGTTTCCTTGCTGAGCAGTCTCTAGCAGCAGGACCCACCACTTGCCGGCATGCAGCAGAGTCTTCTGCAGTGGGCAGTAGACAGATGACGCAGAGGTCCAAGAGGACTAGACCTGCTGGTGGTCGGCAGCATGACTCTGGATCGTCTGTGCGAGGCACTCGGGGTGGACAACGAATTTCCATGAGAGGGCAGTGTTACTCCTGCGGCGGGATTGGTCACATGGCTCATGACTGTCTGACCCGCCATACAGATGACCAGCAGATGAACGAAGGACCCCCCAAGCAGAGGCAGATGTTCGATTAGGGCGGGCCGCAAGGAGCAGGCGGCCATGGCAGGGGAGCTGACCGTGCAGCTGGAGGTGGACGACGCTTCGGGGTGTTGCCACCACCACCACCAGGAGGTCCAGCCCGACCGCAGGGGACAGGAGGACATGGGAGATCTCAGCTTCAGGCAGCTGAGGCCTACGACCATGGAGCTCCAGGAGCAGAGGGACAGGAGCGGGACTAGCTCCAGACCTGGAGACTTTTGTTCATGTTGCTTCTAGTTTTTTTGATGAATGTTTGTAGATGATTTGTGTCTTTGTACTTGAGCTGCAGTAATAAAAGACACCTTTTCTTGTGGCATTTACTTTCCTGTCCTCTTTTGTGTTGTTACTAAGAGGTTCCGGTTTAGACTGTTGACTTGACCCTCACTTGTGAGACATCTACTGGAGGAGACCTAGTTACCACACACTGATGCCAACAGTGTGACTCAACCCTTGGAGGCAAGAGTAACGGTTGGATCTCTTGGTAGTAGCGTCGAGGCCTTACGACGTCATCCTTGGTATGGATTAGTAACATCCATGTCAGAATTGACAGTATTAGGAAAAGGAAGTGGTTCATCCCGGGGATGAAACCAGATTTCTCTTATCAGCAAAGAAGAAATCTTAGCAGCTCTTGTGGGACCGGAGATGGTCCAGGCCACAATAGAGAAGGTTCAGGTCATCCAGGAGTGGATGAGGATAGCTCAGAGCCAGCAGAAGTCATTTGATGACAGGAGGCGGAGGCCACTATATTTCGAGGATGGCGACCACGTCTTCTTGCGTGTCTCACCTCGACGTGGTTTGCGGAGATTTGGCCGAGGCAGCAAGTTGTCTCCACGCTTCATTGGACCATTCCAGGTCCTCAGCAGGATTGGCGAGGTGGCTTATCGCCTGGCTCTACCACCTCAGTTGCACCGGGTGCACGACGTCTTCCACGTGTCTCAGCTGAGGAGATACGTGCATGACCCGACGCAGATCTTTGACCATGGAGAGCTGGTCTTTGATGATGGGATGACTTTTGCGGAGGTCCCAGTGGATATCGAGGATCAACAGGAGCGGGTCCTACGTGGACGATCGATTCCTCTAGTGCGCTTCAGATGGCAGCTCGAGAACCTCCAGGAGAGCACTTGGGAGCAGGAGGCTCTGATGCATGCTCAGTACCGCCTTTGTATCCCTAAGTTTGTAGTGAAGCTTTACGGGGACGTAAAGCCCTGTGGTGGGAGTAATGTAAAGACCCGTAAATTTCAAGGAAATTTTTTTCTTAATTTTCTTTGGAATTTTACAAGAACGCAGTTTCTGACGGCACCTGATTCCGAGGCCCGGTGTGCCCAGAATCATTTTCCGAAGTTTGGCTCAGGTACGTTCAGTGAACAGACAAGCGGGTTTTTCTAACTCTTGAACCAGTGCCCGGAATCGAATTCTGAGGGCACCGATGGAATCGCAGCGCCGGTATTTTCTTAGAAACGCCTCTTCTGGAGTTGCGTTTGCTCGGTGGTGGTTTTAAATTTTCGGGCTTAAGGTTAAGAAATAAAATAATTGTACGGAAAACTTTATTTTATTTCACTTAAGCCACTTGGAAGACACTTGAAGCCACTTAAAAGAGGCTTAAGCTGAGTTGATCCGGATAAGATGCTATCCAGAAATATCCTACCCTCTTGGTAGGATATTTGTGAGGTGGGGCCCGCACGAGCCCCACCGTTTCTTTTCTACTAAGTAACGCACCCGCGAAAACCCGTCTTTATGAAAGTCAACTGACGCATTTTCTTAAACTCTTAACGCACCATTTAATTGGGAGGTTTTATTCGTGAATTAAATGGGCAGTTTCTTTCGTTGAATTAATTCTACGATTTAATGGGTCGTTACTTACCTCTTATTCATTTGTTGGCATAATAATAAAATAAGACCAACACGGCATTTGAAGGATTACACCTTGAGAGGTTTTGACAGAAGTTCTTGTGCCTTCACCCTTCTTCGCAAAGAACACGAAGAACGTGAAGAACGCGAAGAACGCCGGCCTCCGACGAAGAACGCCGAACCCACAGAAATCGATGATGCGACGCCGTGTGCCGCGACGCCGACGTTTCCTCTTCGGTGACGTTCTTCGGCGACGTTCCTTAATCCGCAACAAAAACCTTCGATCATCCGTTGAGTTCGTCGACGCGACACCCTTCCGCGATGACGCGACGCCGGATACCGCGATGACGCGATGATCCCCAATTCTGCGAAGAACCCATGGACGATGACTTGATGAGGTAGGGATTATGTTTTGGAATGCCCTTTTCCCGTGAACGTTTCTTTAAAATTAAAGAACCGGTTGCAAATGAACAATTTTAATTTATTAAAATTGTTGTTTCATGGGTTGAATTATTTTTCTTCTGTTGTTTTATCTAACGCGGAGGGTGCGGGCCAAACGAACACGGCCCGACAACCCTCCGCCGTTCTTCGTGGTTGTGCGGATTTGGCGGGCGATGGAAAATCGTGACGCAAGGGCAGTTTGTTGATTCCGTAGTGAAGAACAGAACCCGGGAGGAGCACCGGCGCAGACGAGAAGGAAAACGGACCACCGGAGCAACTCCGGTGGCCTGCGGAAGATTCCGGCGGTGGCGGCCAACAGACTCGCGGCCGCGCGGGTCCGGTTCGCCCGCACGGAACGCGGCAGAAGCTGCGTCCGTGGTTCTCCAGCGCGGCCCACGCGGGGCCGCGACATCTCCAGACCGCGGGGGCAGCGCCCCGTGGCGCCCAGGTGCTCGGCCGCTCGGCCGAGCCGAGCCAGGCCGGTCCGACCGGGTTGGACCGAGTCGGTTCGACCCGGTTCGGCCGACCCAGGGGGGGTCGGGCCGGGTCTGCCCGGGCCCGGACCCCCCGTCTACGGACCATTTTCGGTCAAATGCCTGTATCTTGAGCTACGGGCCTCCGAACGACGCACTGTCAGCGGAAACGCGATCCTTGGATCGAGACGGTCGTTTCGGTATATTGTACTCTAGGTTTCGGAATACTTTGGGTTCGGCCGGGTTGGTTCGTACACGAAACGAACCGGGCCCTCGGAGCGGAAACGCTCATATCTTGAGCTACGGACGTCCGATTGACGTGCCATCAGCTTTGTTGAATTCCTCTAAGTGAGACGAATCTTTTGGCTCACTCTGCCCGAGGTTTGGACGCATGTGGAGTACGGTTGGGTTGGTTTTTCCTTAAAAACCAACCGGTCCCCTGGGACGAAAAAGCCAATAACTCTCAGATCGGGCGTCCGATTGACGCGCCGTCTGCGACGTTGAGTTCCTGTTGACGATACAGAACTTTTGGATACATCAACTTTGGACTTTGTGTCAGTTGATGTATCAGCCTCTAGGCTCGTGGAGCGGACCCTCCCGAACGAGCTTGCTGTGTGCGGGAACCCTAGAGCTGGCTGCTACTGCTGTTGTGACGACGATGACTGTACAGAGATCCTTAGTGGATTCGATTGCGACGATGATGAAAACCGTACGGGAATCCTCCGTGTTTTCAGCAGTGACTACTACGGTACATCTTGGGATACGTCAACTCCGGATTACATCGACCTCTTAGCTCGTGGAGTGGACCCTCCCGGAACGAGCATGCCATGGGCGGAAACCCTAGAGACGGTTGAGACTTGACGACTGCTGATCGAACGACTCGGTGTGTTACGGATAACACGACAGAGGTGCGCTTGGTTGTAGCGGAACATGGGAGCGCTTGGTTGTTGCGACAGACCCACGACAGAGGTGCGCTTGGTTGTAGCGGCACAGGGGAGCGCTTGGTTGTAGCGGCAGACCCACGACAGAGGTGCGCTTGGTTGTAGCGGCACAGGGGAGCGCTTGGTTGTAGCGGAAGACCCACGACAGAGGTGCGCTTAGTTGTAGTGGCACAGGGGAGCGCTTGGTTGTAGCGGCAGACCCACGACGTAGGATCACTTGGTTGTAGAGGCACGTGGGAGCGCTTGGTTGTAGCAGCAGGCCCACAGTACCCGATAGGTGGAGAACTACAGTAGTCTAAGGTAAGAGGGAAGCGCTTGGTTGTAGCGGCATAACCACTATACTTGATGGAGAAGGAGTTTCCCAATAGCTTTGGGTTCAACTTCATGATCGATCCTATGTGGGTCATTGCGAGGGTTAGTACCTACAGATCCTTTGTGGGTCCGACGAATTAGATGAATCAGTGGTTACATCTGATCATCTCTAACGTCATACAAAGAAGTACCTGTGTGAGCTGAATCCTGTGTTACTCTCCTTTGTGGACTATGTTGAGCTATCCTGTGTGGATTTACAGTTTTACTCTCCTTTGTGGATTGTGTTGTGCTATCCTGTGTGGGTATACGTTTGCTTTCCTGTGTGGACTGGGTTGTGCTTGGGCTCGGACGTTGGAGCCGAACGAGAATTGATGACTTAGGTATATGTATGGGAATATACCTAAGAAGTGTCGGTTGTTACTTCGTGATTGTATCTTTCCTTTGTGGATTATCCTTTGTGGATTTTGGGAGACCTTAGGGGGTCTCGGGGTCCCTACTGAGTATCTTATACTCACCCTTGCATGGGCTATGCCCGCACTTCGTTGTGTTGGTTGCAGACGACGGACAACGCTGATCGTGGTGAAGGTGTGCGGAGCAGGACGGTACCTGGAGGTGGACCACTGGGCGGGACGTACTCGGAGCGGTCAGGTGGACCTGAGGAGCAGTGGAGGCTATCTGTACCCACCCTTCAGGTGGGACTTCTAGAGGATGGCTCGACGCTACGACTTTTCTTTTCAGTTGCTGTTTTCCCCTTTCAGTTGTACTTTACAGTTGGGCTTGTATTTCCGGCCCCTTTTACTTTCAGCACAGCTTGTTATAGTTTTTACTTAGTGTTTACTTTTCCGCTTGCTTACTCTGTGGTGCTTGTTTACTTTTCAAAGTCAATGCCTTCCCTTTTTCTGGGATTTACGCCTTGGTGCTAGTCGCCAGCCCCTGGCCTATGGAAGGCGGGCTTGGGGTAGTCACGACACGGGCCCCGAGGACGGGTCATGACATTTAGAGTTAGTGTTAATTTTTTATTTTTGAAGTTTTATCCTCATAATGGAAAATACTAGTTTGGTAGAGGTAGTAAGATTTCTTTGTGGTTCGTTCATCCATCCATTTATTGGAGTGGATAAGAGATTTGGAGTATAATTATCTCCTTCCACACTAGTTATATTTGATTCATGATTCCCTCCATGTATCATGGATTTGAAATATCTTCATGATGAACCCCATATCATTTATTGGGGTGAGTTTGATATTAAGGAGATAAAATGTTTATGAAGTGACCTATGGAGATACAAGAACACTAGGAGAAGGCCATTCCTTAATGATTAATTCTCAGTGTTTAACTATTTTCAATGGTGATATTCCTATTTAATAAGTATCACTCATAGAAATTGTATCTTACAGTTTTTAATTCATTATGTGTATTGTTTTGATTATTGAGGATGGGAAAATTTTTAGAGGTGTTTAATGTTAATTTCCATAGTTTTAATTTGTTCAAACTTAGGGGTGTTTATAGATTTTGATATGTTAGTGAAGTAAGGGAAATATTTGGAGAGGTGTTGGGATTAAATTTTACCTATCTTGAAAAATCATGTTATAATTCCTTACATTAAACCATGATTTATTCCCAAGGTAAGGGATTATGGATAAGTTTTGAAGCTAAAAAAGGTTTATAAACTTTAAATTACAATATAATAATAGATCTTTCATTTCCATAATTTTGGTGTGGTTCCCCAAATTTCACCATAATGAGTGAAAATGAAGTATTTTTTTATTGTGGTTAGTTATTATTGGAATACATTTATATCATTTTACTAGGTTATAATTTTAAATGGATTATTTCATTAATATATGGTATTTAAAATTATATCATATTTATTTCTAGGTGGATATACAAATAAAATTAAAAGATATATTTAATTCGAGGAAAAAGGAGATTGCACCCTGAAATTTTAAGGCCCTATTTATTATAGTATAAAAATATACATTACAATACAACTAGTCTTGATATAATTTAATTTTAATAATTGGTAGCCATAATATATAAGTATATATTAGGTAGGTTTTACCCATGATTTTTGAAGTATTGGTTGACCGAGAAATGTTATTTCATAATGCAATCAATTATTTTGCAATTTTTGAAAATCCATTTATAAATGTAAACTCAAGTATTTTATTTCCTTCACTTAGTATCTTCATTATTTTTTTGTACTTTTAGATACCTTAAGGAATTCATTGATTCCCTAGATTGCTCATCCATCAATCTTTAATTTTTTACATTTGAGGTACTAAATCCACAAAAAATGATATTCCTTGTGAGATTCTCCTTAGAGAGATTAAAAATTTGAGGATCAAGCTTCATTATTTATGACATGGTGAATATTATTTTATATCAGGGCATGGTTTTATAATATCTCCCTTTATTCTTATATTTTAAGTAAATATTTATAGTTTAGTTGATGTAGTGATGGTTTATTTTAGTATATCTGATGAGACTATACGACATATCAAACTAAATCAATGATATGTGAGTGGAAGTGATGATCTAATTGAAAAGGGTTAATAACTTAATGGAAGGGTGTTAATTATTATAATTAGAGTAGGGAAATTGGATGTAATTAATGTTATAAAGGATTATAATGGAAATTAAATAAGAATCATAAAATTCAAGGGAACTGATACTTGGTTATGGTACATTAGAAGTAACTATTTATAATGCTAATGCTGAAGTTGTTGGACTATTATTGTGGACCTTGAGAATTATTTCTAATGTTATGGAATTTAAAGGATAATCAAAGTTAAATGTTATATGGTAGTTTTTTTATAGTTACATTATGTTATTTGATGAAGGATCATTATCTATAATTCTATTTTTTCCATTTTTATGATAAAAAATACATTTATGGGTTAAGTAGAAACCCTCACATTACCCAAAATATAAAACAAAAAACCAACCTATATTCATTAGGATAAAAATTCACACAACTAGAAAAGACATGAAAGAAGAACTAGGGAGAGGTATATCACTCAGATAATAATAAATTCATAGAGGCTGTGAGTTTTACTTTAGGGGATGTTATCTAGTGAAACATCAGAGTGCATGTGCCTCAGTCCCCTTGACATTAGGAACACACTCCATGACAGTGCCTGAATCTCAACACTCCTGACCGATGCTTGTCTATCGAGAGCCCTCCAACTCTAGACAATAAATTAGTTACTTCCACCATGAACACTATTAAGATCCAATTTCACCAATTAAATCCAATATAAACTGATCAAACTTACATACTTGAAAATCATAGATATAAATTTCATCAAAACATTACTATGTCACCTTCTTTACATCAAAACCTATAAGATAGCCATTTTGAGTCCACCCAAAACATAATCACTGACTATCATAACATCACCTTCACATCCCAATCCAATTATATAGTCACCCATATTTAATTATTTATTTTGGTTATATTTGTATGGTTCTACTTATGGTGACATGTAATTGTTGTAGTTAGGGTAATTGGAGATGTGGATAACATGAAGTGGTGATTATTTCATTAGATAAGATATTTTGGTTATGGTGGAGTAGATGTGGTAGTGTATGAAATGTGATAGTGGTTACTTATATTATTTTTTTCACTATTTTAAAGATCTTAAATGGTTAAGAATTATAAATATCATTCACCAGGGCTTTACTATTACTTTTAAATTGACACATAACAGTTTGGAGGATGAACATATATAATAATTTTTTTGATCACCCTATTATTATTTGTTATTTTTTTGATTTATAAGACCTTATTGTAGGTGGTGACTTATGAAAATAGGTTGTGAATGAGATGATTTAACTGGTAGAAGGTAGATTCATGTGTTGGTGTTTTTCCTTTATAATTAACATATAATGTTTGACTAGTTTTTGGTTTTCTTATTAACATTAGAATGCATGTGTTTACTTATTTATTTTAAACAATATTACCATAATTATAGATATAGTTATCATTTATTTATTTATTTATATTTTAAAGGGTAATACCTCTTATAATTTTTGTTTTATATATTTGGTATTATTCTCCACCCCATGGCTTACTAGAGGTAGGATTCAGGGGTCACTCTCAATATCCTTACTAGTTTCGAAAAATTATTGGTTGGTTCAGGTCATGAAAATGTATAAATTTTTCACTCCCCTAAAAATAAAATATGTTGATACATATGTGTCTTATATAAAAATAAATTTAAGTAATTTATCATACATCAAAATTAAGACATATCATTTTTAATCCATGAAAGGAAAATGTGTTACACAACAATTTTATCATGGTATCCAACAAGTATTAATCAATAAAGGTAATAAGATATGTAAATACATAATAAATAATGAAAATGATCATGAGATAATTAAAAATAAATTAAATATATATCATAAGACAATAAAGATAATAAAGCTAATATTTCAAGTAAAAGAGAGGGAATCAAGAAAAAGTCTCCATATCACATGTTCTGACTATTTTGAATGTACTTTAGCTCATTATATAAATGAAATACATTTATTAATATTCATTTTTAGAACGATATTTATATTTATTTATATATTTTTTAATCACTTATTTTTATAACTATTCATTTATTTTTTAATGATTTTCCATATTAGTATTTAAAAAAATCCTCGTTCTGTAATTAGATAATTATTTTTTTGTGATATCATTTTTTTTTCATAATTCAATATTTATTCATCTAAAATATGTAAGAGTTATTATATTAAAAAATATTCTATAAAATATGAAATTCCAATTTCATTCCAATATATTTATAGTTTTTCTTTGAAAAAAAGTTGTTCCATGTTTCACATATTTGACATGGTTTTATAGGTCATAAAGAGTTGTTATATATATTTATGAATATATATTTTACAAAATTAAATAACCTTAAATGTATATTAAATACATCATTGATTTTATATTTGAAATAAATATTCCCTAAATCCATGTGATATTATATGGTTAAATATGGTGTGTCATAGAGTATGGAATATATATGGTATAAGTATTAAATATTTAATCTTTTGGGCATATTGTATTTTATGATATAAGGATATCATATACTGGATGTTTGAACATATTGTATTGTATGGTTTGGTTTAGTAATATTGCCGTGAATAAAATAGTTTGATTCATTTAGCACCATTATGAATAACTTACCCATATTAATATTAAGGATTTAATGTTTCAATCAATTATATATTGCCTATTATTGGATAGCCATTAAATTTTATGAAATGTATGAGAGTGTGTGTGTTTGAGGGTTATAAGAGATATAACTAAAGTAATGTACTCATGTGTTTGAGAAATGCAATTGAAAATTCATGGGATGAGGGATAATCCCCATATAATTGATAAAGGATGCTCGAACTTGAGTTTGATAAGCTTGTAATCTTGTTGAAAACCTCTAGTCAATACTCTCTCTCCCTCCAAAAGCTCTAATTTTTCATCTCGCTTAGAAACATGAGATACTAGTATATTGTAGAGGTTCATAAGGTCCTTCACAAATTTTTTGGGTGATTCAGTACAACCCATGGATACACCTCAGTGGGAAGATCCTTTCTATTATTCCTTGGCGATCTTTATTAATAAATGGATGAAGAAAATGGAAGTAGAATACTATGGTGTAAGGCATGAATTCTTCATTTTTAGTTTACATGATTTCAGTTTCAAAGGAATTGTGTTCTTAGGTTTTATTATTTTTAAAATTTTTCACTAATTTTATTAAATATTAATCATACATTTAAAACCTTTCAATGGTATCAGAACCGTACCATGATTTTTAATTCATGAAATCGTGCTGAAAATAAAGGTTTTTAAATCATAATGCATGTTGTATTATCTATTATTAAATATGTTTTATTGTTTTTATTTTCCACATTTATTATTGTATTATGATATGGGATATTATAGTCAATAGATTAGTATAAATACCTTGGTTTTTTATAAGTCATAGAATACAACATCAGGATATAATACTCAATGATAATGTTGTGTCGCATGTTCAAAATAGAGCATTGTATCAACTCACTAATATCAATATGAATCATAAAATATGATTGATAGATAAGGATCAATTTGTAGATATGTAATGGTTATACCATGGACACCTTGTATATGTACGGTTCCTTCTTTCCCTACAGAACTTAAAATTCTTACTAATTTTACATATCATAAGTGATGATATGGTTATTAGTCATAAAGTATGAATGATAACGCTGAAACAGTTTAAGCAATCCATCCCTATCTATCATATTCTGTAATTCCTCCTATATCATTAAATATTTTTATAGATTATTTTTTTCTTCCAAAAATTAAATTATGAAATTAATTATATAATTTATAATTTTTTTATAGATTATAATAAAATATAGTTTGTGATATTTATTAATATATAAAAGTGTTTGAAATTTATTAACTAGAAATTTTTTATAGTTAATTATGAAATTTTTTATAGAATATTTACAAATAGATATTCCATAATATTAAGTATTAATATTTTTTTGCACTAAAATTTTTGTTCCACACACTTTTTTGTCAAATCCAAGATACGATCCTCATTTAGAAAGCACACGGAAGGTGTGGAAAGAAAAGTATATTTCTGCTTAAAGAATATTCCAATGGGATCTCCATTTTCTGGATGTTTTCTTATAAACTAAGTGATGGAGAACCCATAAAGACATTTCCAAGTATAGGTACATGATTTCAAGAATCTCTCACTAGGATTAGTCCACGTATTTTATCCATTACCAACAAAAGGGTGTTGAGATCATGAAAACCATTTTTTAGACTTTTATTGGAACTTTTTAGCATTATAGAATACCTTATATAGAAAATTCATAAAGCTAGGGTCATACTTAATTTTTTAGGATTTTATTTTACTGATCATGGAGGCCAAGAAGACTTATCCATCAAAAGATATGGCCATTTTCAATCAAGATGAATTTTTTCACAAAACAAAATTATAAAGGAATTATGATTAAAAAGGATTATTCATTAGGGGTAAGTGATTTAGGTTAGAGAAAAATGTTCCTGACCGAAGTTAATTTTTGGTGTAGTAATTTTATTCCATTACACACACTTTTTTCTTCCACGTTCATATGGTTCTTCTACCCACACAAGGTCCTTTCATGATCATGTTGTCCTTCATAACCCAATTTTTTTTGTTCCCAAGGGACATGTTTCATTTTCACTTGCATAAACCTTTCATATATAAACATCATTTTCATTGTGATGATGAATCTACTTCATGGACACATACTCGTAGGCGGTCGTGTATCTCTAACGCGGTTGCATACTCCAAGAAACAGTTATTGATCTAGTGGCTATAAATAATAGGCGCACTATTCAAAGAAAAAAATATTTCCCCAATGGGAGATCCATTTAAAATTCAATAATAGACTATATTTTGTAAAGAAATCCTAATATTAAATCCTAATCCAAAGTTTTAAATAGATAATAAAAAAAGAAATGCCTTGTGGGGCTCTGTCGTGAGGCTCCTCCTATAAGCTTCCATCATAAAGGGTCATTTGTGAGCCTATTTTACATAGAATCGTGTGAGAACCTCCTTCATAAAGGATCTTACATTATCTTCCTTCATGTAAGATTATCTTCCAGACACCTTTTTGAAGGCTCATCCATGATCTTACCTTACAAATCTTCATCCATGATCCTTCTTCATAATGGACCATTTGCGAGAATCCTTCACAAAGGATCCTCTTCAAGACTCCATTGATAAGTCCTTACCCACATGCCTTCTTTATAATAGATCTATGTATAATTTTAATTCATGAGTTATTCCACACAAGAACCATTCAAAGAGGTCTTCTATAACACCTTGAGATTTTATGGTTTTTCTCTTTTTAAATAAATTTAATCCCTTCGATAGCTTGCGTTGCACACAAAATCAAGTTCAAATGAACCATAATCTTTTATTATGTTATGGTTATAACCTAGACCTTAAAAATTAAGAGAAATAATAGAAATAAATTCATTTTTAAAATCATATGGTTTACACATTTATGAAATAAATTCATTGGTTATCAATGAAAATAAAAATCATTTGAAAGTGAAAAAAATGTTTTTTCTGAAAAAATATTTTTGTGCACGAAATATATTTATATAATAATAAATTGAATTAGTCACTATTGGTTAATTATTTTAATTATATATATAATACATATTCAATAAAATGTTTTAAAATTCATTTATAGTTTTTACTAGGGATTACATAAAACTAAATCCAATTTTATGCTTAAAAACTTTATTTTTCTAAAAAGATATTTTCATCAAATTTTGTGAACTTATTTTAAAATTAATTTTGAAACCCATAGAAATTTAATCTGGAAAAATTTATTTCATATTTAGAATCAATAGGTTCAAATTTGTTATATAGGTGCCTTTTTATTTTTTGTTCGTAACTGTGGTAAAATTTATCAACTTGTTAAAGAGTAAATAGAGTTAATATTGGTTAAAACTAAGTGATAAGAACATAATATTTAATATTTATTAAAATTTAATTAATTAAATTAATACCCTATAATATTAGTCTCAAAATGGATATTTTTAATGGACACTTATTAGTAAAAATTACAAATATAATATTTAAATCAATGAAAGTTACAAAATGCCACTCTCTAAGTTTTTAATATCTATTATGTGTCCAAAAAGGGGAAAAAGAAAGTTAGGAACAAATATAAATGTTAATTTTTTGAAAAATGAAATTATATTAATGATGATAATTTATTTATTGTTTTTAGTACTTATATAATTACTTTTAATTCTTGCACAATACTAATACAATATTTATTCAATCAATATAAAACTAAAACAAATGATATTAAAAATATTAAAAGGGATATAATTTGAGTTATTTATAGTGTTAAATGAAATTTTTAGATGAGATATTTTTGATGTGTAAATGAATTATATTTTAAATAAAACTTTTTCTTGATATATTTGAAATCAAATTAAGTTAATAGTCTTAAAATTGACAATAATGATAATTTATGAAAATAATATTTATTTAAATTATTTAAAAACCATTAAATTCTTAATAGAGGACAGGGGGTAATATATGACTGAAAATTTCATCCCTTGTACATGTTTGAGTCAATATTTACCTTATATGTAAAACTATAACCCTTTAAGAGTGAAAAATACATTAATGTGGTTAATGTTAAAATAGGTTAACTAAGAGGTTAAACCAAAAAATAAGGTTTAAAATAGTACAACAATATCATGACCCAACCCACTGGGTCCCTCCTGGATGATGGTATTTTAAGTGTGACTAACCCAATCGCACCTTCAATAGGCCAAGGGCTAGCCTCCAACACCGAGTTGGCATAACACTCACATGGGAGGCCTTAGCCTAAGGTACTTATAGGCACACACACATACCCAAGACGATAAAATGTTGAAATGTAAAATAAAATTGATAAAAAAATTTCACTTATAAATCCCACAATCTAAGTATAAAAAAATATTGGAAACTTATAAGGGACAAATACAAGCCCACAAAAAAAATATAAAGAAGTCTATCCTGATATCAAGGGGTATTATAGTCAAATGTGACTCATGGTATAAACCATGGTCCGTCTATCCCAAATCTAAGATTCTTCTAATACTGGTCCACCAAGAACCTCATAGAACAACCAGTCATCTACATAATACATGAAACATGTGTGCATAACACATGCATGGATAAGTGTAACAATACTAAGTAGAACATCCCAAAATCACTAAGCATAAAGGATCAATATTAGTCACTTCATAATAGGATATCCCAATTATAAAATGTGGCATATAGTAAAACATCCAGATAAACTCATAATAGATGCACATTCTCAAGGTAAGGTCAAAATGTTATTTCTATCCCAAGATTCATGTTATAAGGTTCAATAAAATAGTCATTCGTGAGAACACACTCCACGAGTCTGATAACACTAATTGTGTTCATCAGATATTCCTTGCTTGTCTGGTCTTTCTATATAAAGTGCACACTAGAAGTATGAATAGAATGATACATATATAGGGATCACACCCAGGGCTATACGGCACACCAATAATCTATTCTAGATTAACCCATTATGTAGGGGATTGACACCTGAGTAGTGTTAGAGACAACAATTCCCAAAAACCCACCCAGGAAAAAAGATGATAGAGGATCTCATCCTGAAATCTGGGAGAGATTCCAACAACTTTATCCAAAACTAATCCCTTAGAGAGGATCAAAATATTTTCTCAGGATGTAATTACATATTATGCCCTCATAGGGATGGATCGATGAATTCACCCTTAAGGAAACTAGTCCACACTAAGGGGAACAAGGTCTACAATTTTATATTTTAAGAATTACATGACGTGTACTAGTAGTACACAGTGCATACCTTCAGAAGTAATTCTATTCATTCATCATGGTCTGCATCCATGTTTATTCCCTTGTATACATGGTTGTGTCTGTGTACCTATATGTGTCCATGTTCCAATACATGTTTGAGTACATAGCTCATCTCTTGTACTCTGGGCGTGTTGTGTACTTGACCTTATCCGTGTCCATGTGTCACTTGAGATACATAATGAGTCACCATTTATGTGTCACATGGTGTTTGACATGCGTCACATGGCATGTGATACTTTTATTCTCTATATAAACCCTAGCATCACATCTAGGGCCCCACATGTGATGTGAAACCTGATTTCACACCATGTCCCATGGGATTTCTAGAAACATGTAGTTCCTCCTATGCATACACCCATGCTACTAATACCTCAAATTATACCACTGATCTCACCAATTGACCATGGATCTAGTCTAACTGAGCCCCACCACCACTATCTCATTGGAAACCATACCTAGATTTGCTAGAAAATCAGCTGTCAAGCAGAACCATCATCGCATGATAGAAATGTGAAGAGTGGGTATCCCAAAATCTAAACCTATCAGTCATATTTCATTATTGTTCCTCAAAAATGAATCTTTGATTGAATATATACCTTTGGTATTGATTCGTTGAACCGAAGAACAGTTGAACAAAAATTAAATACTTGGAATTCAATGAACCCCAGACTAAAGGAATTTCCAACAATGAATGTATGAAGAACTAGAGAAGAAATGAAAAACACAAAAACACTAGGAATAGAGATCATTCAATTTTTATGTTGGCCTTGATTCATTCATGTCAGATTCTTAATGAAGATACATAAATAAAAACAATATAAATTCCAAATCCTGGATAAATCTAACACTCACATGCAATATGACCGATCCACAAATCAATTCATTAGTTGATTGATTTTTTTTTCATCATAGGATAATAAAATGAGGATATATACACATAAAACAAACATCCTAATTTAAATATGGATTTATCATTGACCAAGAATGAATTTGGGTTGTAGTCATTGAATATATTGTTGATTTCTGTTGGTGTGAACAATCCTCGATCTGTTGTCATTGTTCGCCAAGGCTTCCTCAAATGATCACTATCTCAATTATCAGGGATATGTGGATAACCATGATAATTGGACAAATTTTTTTAAATAGAATAATATTAGGTCACATTTTCATCAAATTAAATAAATAAATGAATTAATTCATTAATTCATTTTATGCCCGAAACATTTTTTCACAAACGTCTACTGCTGACAATGATGACATTATTACTATGGTAAAACCCATGATATTAACTCAATGGAGGACTCATATTTATTATATTAGTTCCCTTTTTGGATTTATTACACTTTTTTATGAAAACTATATGCATGTGTAATTAATATATTTAATATATTTCAAACCTCAATTTCGGGCTCACCGAGCCTTGATATCATGCGCCGTCTCAGCACCAGGTCTTGAAAATATTACTAGATATATTCTAATAGTTTAAATATAAAAATAGATATGTTTAATTATCCCCACATTATTTATTTATGTCCCAAAAAATACTACACAAAATATGTGGGTACTGAGCACCTATCTGGGTCTCCCACTCCCAGGTACTCTCCTCAAGACTCTCATGCTGCCACTGAATCCACACTAAAAGAATCACTCACCCATATATGATATTCTCCCATAAATCATCAATATCTATCAAGTATTCTATAAAATTTGTTATATCCTCAATATCTAGATCACCCCAATCGATAACTTGTGATGGTTCATGGATGTACCAACTTAACTATGACACATGGAATATGAAGTGTACCTGGTCTAATTGTGGGGGAAGATCCAAGTGGTATGCCACCTCACTAAATCTACACAGTATCTTGAATGGGAAAATGAATATAAAATATATATTTCTACCCTATAAAATCTCTAAAACCCACATTGATGTGATACCTACAAGAACTCATGGTCTCCCTCTTTGAACTCTAAAGTCCATCGTCGTTGGTCCAAAAAAGAATTTTTATGGATCTGTGTACTCATCATATGCTCCTAGATGATCTTAATTTTATATTTCATGGCTCACATAAACTCTAGGCTCATAAGGGATAACTCTCTTGTGTTGGTCCAGTAAAGTGGTGACCTATAGGGTCTCCCGTAAAAATCCTTGAATGATACCATAACAATGGTGGAATAATAGCTGGTGTTGTGTGAAAAAAATACACCAATGGTAGGTGATCTTCCAAACTATGAACAAAATCTAAAATGGGAGCTTGAAACATTTCTTCTAGGACCTGAATGGTCCACTCAATATGAACAACAATCTGGAGGTGAAAAGATGAGCTCAAATGCAATTGAGTCCCAAAGGATCCCTGAAATCCCTTTAATAACCAAGATATAAAGTAAAAATCATAGTTTGAAGTAATAACTGAGGGTACTCCATTGAATTAGAATACCTAATGTACTTATAGTCATCCCAATACCTCTATTGAAATATTCTCTTAGATAGCTAGGAAGTGGGTTGACTTGATATGACAGTCTATAATCACCAATATGGTATCATGTTCTCTAAATGTCTATTGTAACCCTGCCACAAAGTAAATAGATATCCCACACCACTTATACTCTGGAATCTCAAGGGCTTGATCTAAACCCATAGGAACTTTGTGCTCAACCTTCACTTTTTGACAAGTAAGGTATCGAGAGAAAAAATTTGCAACTTATTTCTTCATCCCTGGCCACCAAAATTGACATCAATGGTTTTGGCATGTCTTTACCACACCTAGATGTACCACCAAAGGAGATGTATGAAAATACCTGGGAACCTCCTCCTATAATTTCATTAATACCATCATGTATCCTCTAAATTGAATGAAGTTCTCCCCACAATCATAAAATCCATTAGGAGCACATCTAGTGGATATCTAAGCATGTAGGGTTTCACCATTGGTATCTCTATTCTGATCATCCCTAACTCATTATAGAAGCGGTGGGGATAAAATCATTGATTACTTATAACCTTTATCATCTCTATCCATTAATGAAAACTAAAATGAGGCCAACTACTCCAACACCTCACTCAGTAGCCATGAACAAGATCTCATACTAAGAAAATCTACTACCACGTTCCCCTTACCAGAAGTATATACAATCTCAAAGTCATAATCCTGGAGGAACTATTTCCATCACCTATATCACAAGTTAAGATCCTTCTGAGAGACTATATACTTTAGACTCTTGTTCTTAGAATAAATGATAAATCACTCATCCATAAGGTAGTGTCGCTACACCTTTAGTGCAAAGGAAACCACTGCTTGCTCAAGATCATGGGTAATTTAGTTCTTATAATTTTTTCTCAACTAACATGAACCATAAGAAATCACCATATGCCTCTACATCATGAAAAAATTAATATTGTTCCCTGATAAATCATAGAAAACTACATACTCAACACACTAATATGAAAATCTACAAAATAGAGTGATTATCAATCTCTGCCTCAACTTCTGAATATCCATATGGCACCTACATGTCCTCATGAAAGGATTCCCCTTTATGGTCAAAGTTATAAAGGGATATAATATCCTATAGAAATCATGCATGAATCTATGATATTATCATGCTAACCCAAGGATTTTATGCACCTCTGTAAAACTCTTTGGTGGATCCTAAGCTAACACTGCCTTACACTCTTATGATTCCACTACTAAACAATCCGCTGAGATAACATGTACTAGGAAATGGACCTCCAAAATCCAAAAGTAGACATTTGAGATATTCACATATAACTGGTGATCTTAGAGTTTGTACAATACCATTCTTAAGTTCCTTGCATTCTCTTTCTTATACGTCAAGTACACTAGTATATCGTTGATGAAGACTATCAAAACCATTCTACGAAAGGCTAAGAGTTCTAGTTCATGAGTATCATGAACACTAAAAGGCAATTCATCAAACTAAATGGAATAAAAAATTTCTTATAGTGACTATAAAGACATCAGAATGTATTCTTCATTATATCCTCATCATATACTCATAGCTAGTGATGGGATGATCTGATGAAAATATTTAAGAATCGTCATACCCCTCTCAACTGATTAAAGATGTCATAGATCATCAATTATAGATACTTGTTATTTATGGCCACTCTATTTATGAGATTATAATCCACACAACCTTAAAATTTTGTCTTCCTTCTTAGAGAAATGTATAAGGGATTCCATGTGTGAAACAATGGGTATGAAAAATTACTTCTTCTAAAATTCTTATAATTGCACCCTCAGCTCGCAAATATATATGGGAGACTTCTAATATATTGTAATAGATATCAAGTCTACCTCGAGATGTATATCAATGTAGAATTATATCTGGCGGAGAAGATGTAATCCTGACATGTACTCAAGAAAGACATCCTCATACCCCACCACCACTATAGGAAACTAAAATCTCATAGCATCCACTACTACAAGAGTCATGATAGCCGATGGGTGAGTAATCGACTAAAACCTCATATGTATGAGTCTATCATGATATTCATGATTTTCCTTTTCTCCCATAAATAAAAACCTAATCCCATCACTATGAACCCACCACATTATCCCACTGAAATAGTCTATCTAGGCATAAACTATAGATAAGAAGTCCATACCTAAGATGATGTTGTATGACCTCATCGATGCTACAAATAGATACAAAAAAAATTATCACCACCAAGATCTAGGTCACACTATCAAAAAAAGTGTGTGATCGATGTGTCACCTCCAGTAGGAGTGACCAAACACAAGGGTCTACCCAAGGGCTCAACCAAAATATCTATGTCTCAAATTAAGTAAGTGGAAATAAATGAGTGACTCACACCCATGTATATGAATACCATAGATAAATAATAGAAGACATAGATCATACCTCATATCATCCCCAAAGCATTTGATCATAATCCTTGACCACCTTCAGCTATCCTCACCCCTTTCCACCAGCTCCTTAAGTCTGGAAGGGACCACTTAGGAGCGGTGGTGGTTACATGTAAAAATATCTTCCACTTCCAACTACTCTACCATCATTACATCCATTTATAATGCCCTTCAGACCTTCCTGATCCCACCGTTGCCTCTACACAGGTATCCCATCCATTGTCTCTCTATAGCTATACGATAGGTCATTAAATCATGTATGACATATCCCCTACCATTACAAGAGTAGTACCACCTCCCCCTAGGCTAACTGGATCCATCATGTGATCCTTGAATCGTATACCCTATAACCTGGGATTTTCTCCCAAAACATTTCACATGTCTAGTTCCCTGAGTCTATTGTTTACAAATCACCACTGATTTCTTAACTTTCATGTTCCCATTGCCATCACCAACTGTCTATGTCTACTAAAAAAAGAAACTATCGAACACCAAATCACACTCTATCAACCCATTATAGGTAGTAATGCATAATGGTATAATGATAGATCAGATGTTTCTACATAGACCTCCCTTGAAGGTTTAATCCTGAAATAAATAATCACATACCATATCTATCAAGTACTCAGAGAGGTTTTTGAACATCAAAGAATACTCAAACACAATCATACTACCCTGATGAAGCTATATAATCTCATGGATACACACATACCTCAACATAATTGGTGGAAAATTATATATTAAAAGGTCATCAATCATTATATATGTAAGATCCATCTCATTGTACGACTGGGTCACTAAGCCCAACCATTGTCCCATAGAGCCGTAGATAAGGTTCACTAACAGGACCACTATCTAGTTTGTAGGTGTCTTGAAAAGATAAAAGACTCACCTAACTACCTCAATCCAGTCCTCAGTCGGATGGGGGTCTGGATGGCCTTAGAATCTCAGGGACCAGTGTCATTGAAACTCATGAAGCATGAAAAACATGCACACCTCATCTTCTTTTATTGTTGGTACTATCTACTTCTCAACTGTTGGTGGTAATAATGGTGCACCACCTATATGAAACACCTCTTAAATAGGTCCTCATATCGAAGCCTCATCACTAAGGGAATCATCCCCATGATAATTCTGTTGAATCCTAGATAGAAATCACCATAGAGGAATCTTGAAATAGACATGATATACCATGGTCAATTAGTATATCTAGATAAATGACTCAAGAAAGACATGAAAACCACAACCCATTCCTATACGATTCATGTTCCAAAGTTTTTCCCCACAGTTATTGCCTTCATGCATTGAGTCAACATGTAGGGAGTCGGAGTCCTAGTTAATTGATATATCGACACCCACACTAACACTGGAGTCCCTAGTCTGAGATCTAAAATCAAAAAACCTAAAACTATTTACATAAAACCCAAACTAATCGCATTACTGTAAAAAACATAAAAAAACTGGTTCTAATATGAAAAAAATCCTCTAATACCACTATATCATGACCTAACCTACCAGGGCCTCCTAGATAGTGGTAAGATGAGTGCGATGAACCCAAGCCTACCTTCAATAGGGCAGGGGACGATGACCGACACCGAGTAGTCATAACACTCACATGGGAGGCCTTAGCCTATGGTACTTGTAATCACACATATATATCAAAACCCATAAAATGATGAAATTTAAAACACATCTAAATCCCACAATCAGAGTATAAAAAAATATTGGAAAGCAGCAAGGGCTAAATACAATCCCACTAAAAATTGTAAATAAGTCCATCTTGATAGTAAGGGGGACTATAGTAAAATGTGACTCTTAGTATTAAACATAGTATTTCTTTACAAAATCTAAGCTCCATATTATCCTAGTCCATAGAGAACCCCATCGAAATATCGATCTTCTACATAAGATGTGACACGTGTGGGAAGAGCCCATGCAGGGTTGAGTATAATAACACCATGTTGGGAACCTGAAAATTACTAAGAATAATGTGTCAATAATAGTCATCTCATCATAGGATATGTTAATAATAAAATGAAACATATATTAAAACATATAGATATATTCATATAAGACACTGTTGATTCCCACCAATTAAGAATCAGGAAAACCATAAAAGAAGGAATACCTGAATATGGGTATTATTTCTCCGCAAAAGAAAAGGAAGAAGAGGAAGGCCAGGAATTTCAAGTTTCCTATGATTATAAGAGACTCACAATAACGTGACCATTTCAAGTTCATGAGAAGGATCCATGCATGGATTATAACCCACAAGAAGTCCCATGGAGTCCCCTTTGGAAAGCCTTCCTGCTCTTATGAAGGCCCCCTGAATAACCGAATGGGATACCCTAAACTGTATAGTTTGTCATTAGAAAGTGCCTGGTGAACCACCCAAAATTATTCAACAATAAAGAGGGATGAGATTCAAAGAGATAGACCATCAATGGTTAAAAACATCATTTAACAAAACATTATTAGAAAGCATAAAATCACTTGATGATATTCAAACAAAGTCGCAAGACCACCAATCCTTCCTCACATCAAACAATGGAGATAAAGAGGAGGAGTTGAGAGGGGTTCATGGTCACTGAGAGACATGTGACACACACCCCAATTGATCAGAGAGATTCCATGATTCCTCGGTGACATGTCCATCCCACCTCAAAAAAATCCTCTGGTTTGTCAGCCTCACTATGTGAAAGTCCTCATACATGTCTAGGAAACCCCACAACACTCTAAGGAAAGACATATGGACTTTACAACGACATTTTTTCACACTCCTCATGTGACCCATATTGTTCACATGAGGCATCATCCTAAAAAGAGTAAAAATCATATATATTACTCATACAAAATTTCAAGAAATCCCAAATTTTGTTGGATAAAAAGAGAGAGATAAAGGGGAGGAGACAAGAGGGGTTTGTAGTCACTAAAAAACATGAAGTACACTTGTGAAGATAGGTGATGCACATCGTGTCCCGGAAGACCTATCTGACATGTCTCACAATGTTCCTTTGGCATGTTATCCTCACCACATGGGATTCCTTGGGAGTGTCCAGACAAATACAAAGCATTCTAAGGAAAAACATATATATTTTCCCCAAAATGACCATGCACACCCATGATACCCATATTGGTCACACAATGCATCACCAAAATCTAAAAGAAATACCATCGACGACACAAATGAAATCTAGCCTGAATACCAAACTTAATCACATAAAATAAATGGGATCAAAAGGGGGGAGATGAGAGGTACTTGAGGTCTCTTAAAGGCATGTTATGAACATAGGGAAACTGTAGTGATATCCCATGAGACCCCAAGACAAGTCACCTGAGGTCTCATGAGTGTCTTCTAATAGGCACTCAGGTCTCACAAGGACCATTAGAAATGTCAATGTAATAATAGGGAGTTCCTTCAACCTGTCTTCATGATAAAATAAGTCTTAAATAATTGTAAAATAATCCAATAAAGGAAGAGTTGATGGAGGAGACTCATGATCATTGAAAATCAGGCGACGTGCTCAGAGCTGTCCACGAAAGAGACTCGCGAAACCATGTGGTATCGGGACCCTTCGTCGGCTCTATCCTAGTCTCACTCCAAATACGTCGAACAAACTTGAAAGTATCAGGGGTGGTGATTCCTATAAATTCCCCACTACAACATGAATAAAGGGTAGTATTCTTGATGCCTAGACTCTGCAGGATTCGACTCTCGACTTCTACAGACTTCACAAAGTGATCACATGACTGACCATCTTTTTGTTAGGTAATATACTGGTGGGAAGATATAGTAGGCATGTGATAAGAATAAATCACTTCACATGATCATTCATAGACATGCGAAGGGCCTCTGGTGGGTAATTCAACGTATATCCTCCATGCTCATTGAATTATGTGAGATTTAAGATACTTGACACTGAACAAAACCAAGGTATTCATGATACAAGGGTGAGAACCAAGATCAAAGGTTGAAGGATTAAGAAATATATATGATCGATACCCCCATGCAATTCACGTGTGTCATCAAAAGACATGCGACAACACCCATACACATCACCCAGATCTCATGAAACTCCTTCAGTATGTCATTTGGGACACAAGAAATACTCTAGACATACCAGGATGAGTCACACGGCTCTCTCGTGGACACCACTTCGATCTTAAAGACACCTAGTTTCATCACCCATGAAATAAGATGTCCCTCAAACACATTTACTGACTCATATGATGACACACGCTCATGCCAACTGAGTCTTGCGAAAGCACTTAGACATGAAAGGCAAGCCCTCACGACATTCCCTTGGTAAGTCAACTAAGACTTGCAAAACCCTCCATACATGTCAACCTAGTTCATGAGATGGATCCTAGGATATGCCACATTAGATCTTGAGAAACCCTCCATATGTGTCAATCCAGGTCATGTGATGGCTCCCAGGATATACCATCTGGGTCTTGTGACGTCTTCCAGCCAAGAAGGCTAGATCACCAAGGAATTCCAGTACTAGAAAATATTGTTTTTCTTTAGCATGTAAGCCCCCATCAATAGAAAAAACTCGGTGTGAAATCCCCTAAATATATGAAATATGATAACTATGATTACTTCCATAACTAGGATAGTAGGAAGTCTCCTAAAGGCCCGATATCTATACCAAACACCCCAAGGAATGTTCTAATATACAAGTACCATACCCATATTCCATGAGGCTAATCATCTGCCCCCCCTATTTCTTACCCCAAGAATGGATCATGTAGGCTTAGGGGATACAACAAACACCTCACTCGCATCATAAATCTTCACCATCCAGGGAAACCTTAGTGTGTAATCCCCAACATAAATGGAACTATGAAGAATCTGATTCCTTCCACATTCAGGATATGTAGGCTACCTCTCCCTAAGGATCGAGATCCACATTGATCATTAATGGAAATACCAGTATCTAATCCCCTTACTCAAAGAAATAAAATTGGTTACTAGACACCCCTTTTTTATCACACGAAACATGGATCATGTGAGCTTAGGAGGTTTTGGTAATCATGTCATCGACACCACGAGTCTCTATAATGAAACAAGAAACCCTAATATATAAGTCCTGAAGAAATGAACTATGAAAACTCTAATTCTCACTATATTCTAGATATGTAGGACATCCCACTAGGACTAAATCTTGAAGGTGGCCTAGAGAAACCATATAAGTCCTTCTCCATGATGTTAAACTACATTGGTTAAACAAATTAAATGTGTTTTTATTATTGAGGTAACCATGATACACAGGATGCCTAATAATGGCTCAATCCCATCCTCATAATATTAATTAACACCTCATATGGTAGCATGTACTGAAGCACTTGGTTATATGGATTCATCATATAAGAAACCAATTTTTACTAGAGAGTGATGAAGAACCTTGAATATATGAATAAGAATTCACTAAATAAATCTTAGTCCTTTGAATATGAGGAAGAAATTAACCCATAATCATTTTTAGGGTAATTGGTCCCTTATCGGGATCAGGATGAGATTCACAAGAATTTCTTAAATCTATAAGAGAGTCCCAAAGTAGGTAACAATTCCCCCTAAAAGTGTGTGATGAGTCAAATCTAACATCCTATCAACCAATGAGAGTCCCCAAAAGTCATTGGGACTGGAAACCTAGATGTCAGCTGGCCTTTGGAAAGAAGGTCCATACCCAGCTATGGATAAGTGAACTGTTGGGAGTTTCTATGGAAGATAGAGAAAATGGAATACCTGATTCACATGATTGAGTGAGTCCATAGAATACCCATCAATAAAACATTAAGAGAGATACCATTCCATGTTCCACATCCAAAACCTGATGAAATAAAAATGGTGAACCCAGTGTGAAGGTCTCTAATAACAAATGACTAGGTTATAATCCATTGATCCATGTTGCATACCCCTATATGAAAATAATTATGTTAGGCTCAATATGAATCTCTTAGGAAAGTTTTTTTTAAAACCATATATATAAAAAAGTAGTAGGACAAACAAAAACTGAGATTATTATAAGTCTACCCTAGAGTTGAGAAATCTACATGAGAAGAATGGATACAAAGGGAATGTAGAAAAATTGTGTTAACTATGCATATCTGTTTGAGATTTTTTATTCCTATGTTATAGAACTAATAGGTAACCTTATTCTTTATTTTTTGAATGATTGTAGCATCTCATCCTAAGATAATTCCTTCATCTTCTAGTGATCGTTCTAGTACCTCATATGCTATTGCGACCCCTACAGGTCATAAATCAATCTTGACTTCATGATGACTTCAATAGTAGGTAGTGAATATGATTATCTGAGAGTACCACTAGCATGGAATGACCTTGAGAATGAAAGATTCCCATGAGATCCTTCAATCACGACAACCGAAGAGCCCAAATCACTTGATAAAGTCTGACATTAATCCAGTATACCCCATTGATAAGAATAACCACTTCAGAATCATATCCATGAAGCGTGATAACCGCCACCTTCCATACCTGATGAAGCTGGACCAGGAAGCCCAATATGGATCCCTTCTGGATCAGGTGCCAATGAGGAGGGAACCTGCTAACTTCTATTGTTAGAATCATTCCACTGGCACCCATTAGTCACCTATTGGGGGTACCATCTGATACAAAACTACCTCTGATTCCCATTCCTGGGCTCCAAGGAGGACACATCGATGGAGGAGGGTGTTCGATATTCGAAAGAGGCTTCATATTCCTGCTTTTATTGATGATGCCTGCCGATATACTCCAACAGGAACCAATAAGCAGGCTCATATTCCAACTAACTTAGAACAAGTCTGCGGGAATATTCTTATATCCATCTAGGAGAGGTATCATATCCCTACTCCTACCGATAATGCCTACCGACATACTCTGGCAGGGACCAGTAATAAGGATCAAACCCATTCTCACGTAAAACAAGTTTGTGGGCATATTACCATAACAAGTATAGGGGAGGCTCATACTCCTACCCCTATGCACCAAGCCCATCGACATACTCTAATGGAATAAGGAGGACATAGGTGGGAGCATATTCATCCTTCGATCGAATATATATGTCAATATATAATAGAGATAGAAAATGTGAAGGATTATATCTCTACACACACTTTTCTAAAATGAAAATATATTTTTGCAATAGCTGAAGAGATCCATTGGCATATTCTAGAACTGTTACATATAAATGGACAAGAACATACTTTTATCCCTACAACTAGGAAAACCCAACACTCTAATTATCCTGATCAAGTGGTTGTACCAGAGAAAACACACATTCTTGCTCATTCCCGAGAGAATTATAGACATATTTTGATGAAGGGATAAAAATTAGACCGGGACCATACTTCCATTCTATTCGGGGCCAACCATGTGAGAGAAGCACACACCTTAGGACATGGGAACATGCCTGTCAAAAAGCCAAGTGGAATACTCCAAAGGTCCATGATTGAGCATATATCCCCATTTTGTCCAAGGATAACCAAGTGGGAGTGGAACAATAATCACGAAAAGATTATATTATTGTCGGTGAATATTCCTGACATACTCCAATAGATCATAGAAGCAAAGAGAATATTCCTACTTCCTCCAATGAATGACTGCACCATCATCGTTCCAATGCAATATAGGAGGAGGCACATACCCCTTCTCCCATCCCGGAGGTCTATAGGCATATTCCATTGGGGAATGTATATTCATACTAGGATCATGCTCTTGTTCCAACCAGAAATCACTAGGTGAGAGTGACATGTACCTCGGGGTTGGCTGATACTCTTTCCAAGAAAGACCAACGACATATCCCAAAGGCTCAAGATTGGGATCATACTCCCATCTTGACTAAGACACACCAAGTGAGAGTGGCACACTCCCTAGGACAGGTTCATATCCCTATCAATAATGAGAAAAATTGTCAGTATATTCCTACAGCTTCTCAGCATTGGGACCATACTCTAACGCCACCCGAAAGTTATATACAAGTTCTAGAAACCACGATACAATAGGATAAATCACCTACACAACCACAAAGGTAGGTTGGAATATTTAAACCACAAAAAAAACATGGATCATATTCCTAATATTCTCAATACCAGTTTCCTTTAGGTTATTTGACACATATTCTCAACACTAGAAGGGTCTGCCATCTCTTCTATTGATGTGAAAGAATAATGAATTCAATACCGTGATATTCCTCATTGCGGTAGTGTGGAGATGGATCACATAGACTTTAATCCTGAAATACACGGTGGTAAATCTCACCATGAAGATATCTCCCATGGGAAATGAAATCCTCCCTTTGTCCATGAAACCTTTTCATAGAGAGGTGAACTAAAACTATACACCTTTGTACAGAGAGGTTCTTGAGACACTGGGTTCAACTGTATATGGTTCCCCTTCAAGTTCCAGCATGACTCCATTCCCATTATCAGGTGATAATTAGATCCATCTTCTATGGTCTAACTAGATGGAGGTATGTATGTCTGATAATAAAGAGGCTGACATTGATATATAGAAAGAGTTATCTATAAACAACCTCCCCATCATGTTTTGTCCCATTTATACTACCATATATGAGATCCTAGATGAGCTACGAAAGGTGTTTATTGCTTATATACACTAGAATATGTGGGCTACTCATCAATGAATGAAGGATAGATATCTCCCTTATCTAAGATATGAGTGTCACCTTAAGAAAACCAAGATATTATCTTGCCACCTTGACTTAGATTATATCTCCTTGGAATGAGATCCAAAGCTGGAAAAGCACAATGCAAATCTGCAACACGCTTGTCGCCACTGCATCATGATGATTCAATAGATGATCTCAAAAGATACATCAGGAATATGCATTTGAGGATTGGGATAGTATGGATAATTAAACATTTACTCTCCCATAGAATAGCATATCCCTTTAGATATAGTGTCTTGCAATGTTATATCCTCTAGAGAAATCAGGGGACCAGGTAATGCTCAAGATAGTTGGTCTCTACAATGGAATGCTCCCGCTTCAACGTTGCCCAGAAAAAATATAAGGGGAGGGAGGATAGCTAATAAGATTCTAAAATGGTCCCCTCAAGAAAATAGTAGGACATCTTGAACATATAGATCGAAGTTGCGATCACCCAGACAACTTCCCACAAGGAACAATCCTCATTATGGATTGCCATCACACCCATATCCCTAGCGAGAACAACTACACCACATCACAAAGACCACAATAGCAACTTCCATAGTAGCCGTATAGAAGTGGACTCAACTCCCTGGGCCAGGAGAATATCTACCACCACCTCCACCCCTTGTGTCTTTAATTCCCAAAATGATTTAGGACATTCCTTCAGTAGCCGTAGGCAAACCCCAACCTACTGGGCTGAGATAATTTATATCTAAATCACCATCACTAGGATTATTGTTCCCTAAAAAGACCTTGGATACATTATCAACAATTCTAAAGCATACCCAACCCACTAGGATAGGGGAATTTATACCTTTATGTCCATCCCAAAAATCATCATGTTCCCAACTGGATCCATTAGATCCTCAAAACAGGACCAATCAGTACCAATGGTGGCCTTAAATGACCCCCACCCATAGGGCTGGGGAAATTTTCATTATCATCATCACCATAGAGGGTATTGGTATTCTTTAGGTTGAGAAAAAGAAATAAATGGTTGGCATCCTACCAGTTCCCCTCGCCACAAGACAAACCTTTACATATTAGGGCTCACTCAATAACTGCGACCAAAAACTATCTCAAAGTCACCATTCATAAACCAATAGGAGTAGAATGTATGGTGAAGTAAGTCATACCCTTCTGGGGTTGTAAGCCAAAACGTTCCAAAAAGGGCAAGGGTTCAAATAAATACCCTAATAAAGTCTACATAGGATCGGATTATTATGCAGAATGAAATGGAACAACCACCATTTCCCAATATGCCTATGTGAATGTCTTCACTTTTTACATGGAAGATGTTGATGAATATCCAGATGTAGAGGTCCATAACATGGAAAACATACCCCAGGTGGAGGGTGATTTGGATACACCAAATTAGGTTGTGTGCACCTGGAACCAAAGAAGGCTGCAAAATTTGGCACTATCGAATAACGACCTATTGCCTCCTAGGAGAAATATTTAAAAATATAAAGGGAATGATGAAACCAAATCCCAATTTCCCTCCGTAGAAGAATTTTTGTCACAATATGAGAGTGAAATATGAGCTCTTCGAAAACACAATGAGGAGCTACTTAGGGGGAAAATTCCCACTGGATATCGTCTCTATCCAGAGGTGAATGTTATCCCTTCCATGGATGATTATACAACAAGAGAAGTATCTAAATATAAGGTTTTCACTAGATCCGGATATATAGTATACATGAATAAGGAATCCAAAAATGATTGGGACTTCCCTCCATTATGGAAATATCCTATCCCTCACCAGGGTAACCCTTCAGTCATGGGAAAAATCAAGGATCAATGGGAGATGAAAGTGGGACCACCTCATCGGCCCCCACTCACTCCCTATGATTGAGAGGTGGCTGAGACAATAGTTCCCCCAGAGATACTTACCCCCATTAAATCCCTAGAGACTCGAATGGAAGACATGGAAGGGTGATGTGTACACATACAGCCAGAAAGTACGCCTTATCCCAAATGGGTAGATGCTACTCTATCTCCACCCAACTTTAGAAATCCCACCTTTCTACCTTTTATGGTGAAGGTGATCCAGAAAAGCATCTCACACACTTCATATCCCGATGTTGGTTGATGATGGTCCCTCAAGATCCATAGGATGAAACAAAGCTGAGGTGTTTCATACAGACCCTAATAGGGCCAACCTTTGTTTGGTACAAAAGTCTGCCGGTGAGATCTATTGCAAGATGGGAAGGCCTTCATCATCAGTTCCATTATCAGTTAAGTTTAACACTAATGAAGAAAATGATCATCGACCTAATGAACTGCAAACAATGTGAGAATGAGAGAGTATCTGATATCATATCAAGGTGAAAGGTTTAACCTATTCGCTCAGCATCCCTCTCTCATGAGAGAAACTATTGAAACTATGTGCTGAAAATATTAGGGATGAGTTATAGACACCCCTAATCCCCATGAAATATCCTAGCAACTTTTGAGAGTTTACCAAAATAGCACAACTTCTTGAAGAGGCTATTCACCAACCTGATCCAAGTCTTGACTCATGCCCGTAACACAGGGGAAGAATCCAGAAAGATCATAATCCAAAACTATCACTCTCATGCCCATAATGACACCCATCCAAGCACCCATACAAGCTCTAAACTACCCAACACCTTCTATCAAGTGGAGTAAATCACCCTCATTCATAAGTATAGAGAAATCGGGGTCGACTAGGATTTGAGAAACATATGATAAAAGTATACTCGTTATGAAATGAACAAGTCCCCGATTATTTCTTAGAAGCCATGGATAATGTCCTGCTCATGCTTTTATAGTCTAGGAGGCCTGATGAAGTCAACCTCACCGACCATCTCAATTACTACCCTTTCCACAGAAGGCTGGGTCATAATATCTATAATTACTCCATCTTCAAGGACGTCCTTAAAATCTTGGTCTAATTTGGATATGTGATGCTTGGAAATTATCTTGAACCAGTGTCTTACATGACCATCATCTGATCATAATAAGAGGATGATTGGTAGAAAGTTCCATCTAGGCGGGCACAGAAGAATGGAAACTGGATGACTTAAAAAAAGTTGATCGAGCTCATGTAACTATGAAGGTAAAATTGTGAAATCTATCAACAGATATACCACCCAAGAAGTCAGATTTATATGTACCTCCCAAGGGTGGGCATAACCACCAGAAGTAGGAAGAGGTAGAGGAAAAAGAAACACATTCTTCTCTAAAGAATGATCTAACCTTGGGAAATTTCTTCCCTGCAATATCTGTAGCAGGGGCACCACCCCACCAACTAGAATCCTTATCAAATAAAGAATTCTTCACTGTGTATTTCAACAAAATACACTTGAAAAATCCCTTATATGATGACGAATATGCCCCCAAATACAGTTTTCCTTCATATAATTGAAGTATGAGAGGCTTTCTACATCGGAGTTTAGGATACAAGGGATAACATGGGCATGGTCAGACTCAATATTCCAATAATATCCCAATAGAGGATATATATGCATTCAATACTCATGGGAAAGAACTCCAGCAGGCCCAGGTGGTGAGGCACCAAGGGAGGATGATGATATATAGGTTGCAACACCCAATGGATTTGGGACCGCCCCAATGAATCCCTAAATCATTCTCGATGATGAATGTGTTCTCCCTATAAAAATGGTTGAAGTTGCAGACCTAATCCTAGAGGTCCAAACCATTACTGTCCTCAACAATACCCAGCTTTGGCATCTCTCTACAATGACTCAGATAACAAGGGATGATAGTTTCTCTTCTAATAGCCTCCCTCACCCTAATACTAATAGAGATACCCTTAGATTTCCATCTTCACATGAATATGTATCCACGGACTCAGAAATGAAAATGTATGAGAATGATCTTAGGAATGCCCCTCTATCATTTGAGGAAGGTTTCTCTACCACCATATATGAAATTAGGTAGGTAAATCTAGGGAAAAAAAGAAGACTTGTAGCCTATTATGATTAGTGCCTCCATGCCCCTTTAAGAGTAAGAGATATACATTAAATTTCTGAAGCAGCACCAATATGTATTTTCCTATAACTATATAGAAATTCTTAGATTAGATCCATATGTGGCTATGTACAATCTTGGACTCCCTGATGAGCATCAAGTCTTTAAACATGCATCTAGGATAATTCACCCCTCTCACACCACCAATGTAGAGGCGGAAGTTGAAAAATTGATCAAAGACAACTTTGTATGAGAAGTGAAATATCTGAGATGTATTTCATACATTGTCCTAGTTAAGAAGAAGAATGGATAGATTAGGGTTTGCATTGACTTTATATACCTTATTTAGCATTTCCCAAATGATGATTTACCATTACCGATCACAAAACTCTTGATAGATCAAACTAATAGCTTCTTAACCATTTACTTCATGGAAGGGTACTCATGGTACAACCAGATCAAAATATCCCCTGAGGATGAAGAATCCACCACCTTAAGAGCACCTCAGTGAATATTCTACTATCAGGTCATTCCAATTAGATTAAATAATTCCAGCACCACATATCAATGCACCATGCATCGCATCTTTAATCCATTCTTGTGAAGGATAGTAGAGTGTTATGTCGATGACCTGGTCATCAAATCCTGACAGTGATGAGACCACTTCACGAATCTCCGAGAAATCTTCGACAAGCTGTGACAACATAGTATAAAGATGAATTTTCTAAAGTGTGATTTCGAGGTAATGTTTTAAATGTTCCTTGTCTTTTTGGTACACCAACAATACTTAAAGGTAAAACAAGATAAGAATAGTTCTTTCCAAGCAATGTCACCTCAGAAATATTAAATAATTGAGAGGACTCCAAGGGAACCTCACCAATATTCAACGATTCATAGAAAAAAAGGCTGGAAAATCACTTCCCTTCATGAGGTTAATGAATAAGGGAGTTTCCTACCAATGATACCTTAAATGTAAAAAATAATTCGAAATTCTCAAGATTTACTAGCTAAATCCACTAGTTTTAATGCCTCTAGTGGAAGTAAGGCCAGTCATCCTATATGTGGACACTATGGAAGGCTCATCTGGTTCCCTCCTCATGCAGAAAAATGATGCAGGAAGTGAGAATAGTCTCTACTACCTTAGTTAAATCATGATATGTACTGAGACCAGATATGCTAATGTTGAAAATAATGGACCTGCACTCATCTTTGCAGTGAAAAATCTAAGGCATTACTTGAACCACCTTGAGGTCCACCTAGTCTCTCGTATTGACCCACTCAAGTACATTATTGGTTGCCCCATGTTGAATGGGTTATTGGATCGATGGGCGGTCATTCTTTAGAAATATGAGATTTTGTTCATATCTTAGAAGCCAGTAAAATGAAAAGTCCTAACAGATTTCCTCACTACACATCCTTCCCCAAAAATTACATCATAAGGCACTGAGATCCCAAATGAAGGAGTATTTTATTCCCATGAAACTCCCTGTACATGGGATATATACTTTGATGGAACCTCCCGGAGTTATGTCAGCATAATAATGGAAAACCAGAAGCTCAATCGGGTTGGTCTAGGGATTGTATTTGTCTCCCAAAATAAAGCAGTTTTGCCCTACTCTTTCTCGCTATTCCAATGCTGCACAAATAGTTAGGCTGAATATTAATCCCTTATCACTGGATTGGAACTATCCCTACAACTGCACATACCCTACCTGAATATTAAAGGGGACTCAGAAATAGTGATAAAGTAGACCAATGGTGAATATTACATTAAAAAGAAAGAATTGGCCCCTCTTTCTGGATATGTTAAGGGATTAATGGAAGAATTACCCTTTGATCTCACAATACATTCAGTTCCTTGATCATACAATGTTCGCATCGACACACTGGATAATGCAGCCACCATCCTCACTAACCCTAATCAGAAGGAAGCACCCTTTCGTATAACACATCTAATAATGGTCTCATCGATCATCGTATGTTTTATGAGAGATATAAATCAGGTAAAAACTACCCCAAATCATGAAAATGAGTGAAAAACTATAAATGGATGGATCCTATAATCATCTATCTTCTAAATGGGACTCTCCCAATAGATCATACTAGAAGGGAACTGATCTGGTGGTGGGAAGCAGACTTCACCCTATAGGACAACCCAAATGGAAAAAAATGCTCTAAAAACATGGGTTTGATGGAATAATCCTCAGGTTTATAGTAGAATGAGAAGCTAACACCATCATGGAAGAAGTCTACATAGGATCTTGCAGTGCTCATAAATCTGGAAGTAGGCTCTCCCACCAAATAAGGAGGTTGGGATATTACTAGAAAACTATGATACAAGACCACGTAGAATTCACAAAGAAATTTCATGCATGCCAGATTCATGAAAAATTCATTGATTATCCCCTATAATTTCTACAGGAAAATAAATATTCCTAGCCATTTTTCATATGGGGGATGGATATCGTGGGGCCATACCCCTTGACCACAACCAATCAGTTTAAGTGCATCCTTATTACTACCAACTTATTTTTGAAATGGGATGAGGTGATACCCCTTAAGGAATTTAGGAAGAATAATATCATCAACTTCATGAAATCACATATAATCACTAGGGTTGGAGTCCCTAACACAATATCGATTGATAAAGACACCAACTTCTATTCCATAGAGATGAAGAAGATTTTCTAAGAGTACAATATCAATTCCAATCACTCATCCCACTATAATGAAGTGGTAAATAGATAGATAGAGGCCTTCAATAATACTTTTTTGAACATAATCCAGATGATTGTGAATAAGGATAATGAGTATTGTCTAGATAAACTCCTCCATGCTTTATGGTCCTACTGTACTACGACACGTACTGCTACACAAGCAATGAAACACTCACCGGTGGACGGGACTGAGGCAGTGTTACCCATAGAAGTTCATCTTCCCTCACTTGGAATAGCCATTTGTAGATAAATCTTAGATGATGAACAATCACAAAAATGGTTGGATGATTTGGAATGGTTAGCATAGAAAAGGTTGCACACACTTCATAACCTTGAGGTCTACTAGAATCAAATTTCATGATCTTTCAGTAAAAAGGTTCGCCTCCATTCATTTCTCCATGGAGAACTGGTGGTGGACCTCAGTACCCTAATGATAATGTGGAAAAAGCCCCCGAAATTGGATTCCAAGTGGAAAAGACCTTGCATTATAAATAAGGTTTATCATAATGGATCCTATTCGCTGGCCACCATAGACAGGGAGTATGTCACACAGCCCACCAATGAAATATTTCTCAAGAAATACTTTGCATAGCTACAGGAAATTAGGCATCCACATTAGAGTAAGCCCTGTCATTCATCCTGACCACATGACATTAAACTGTATGGAGTTCTTCCTAACCACATGAAGTTAAACCATACAAAATTCATCCTTACCGCATGAAATTAAACCGCACAACCAATGTCCTTACCGCATGAAATAAAACTGCACAGATCCACTAACCCATCCCCTTCATGTCGGGTAATCCATCATCCTTACTACATGATGTTAAACTACATGGTTCCCTAAGAACTATGTATAGCTTGATTCTCATTTTTAATGATATACGTATGGATTCCTTGATCCTACATCTTGGTCCAACCACTAAATTATATAAATTCCATAATTATACCCCTCTCTTGTCTCTACACTATAGGTAAACCCATGCCACTCCTTGTTTCTCACATCGAGTGTATCTCATGCAAGATTCAAAGTTACAATAGGTACTTTACCTCACAAGAAAGGGATAGAGGTGCATAACAGATCCATTACAGTTCTGAATGTAAGAACATAAAATCCATAACTTGAGTCCTACCCACATGACGTTAAACTGCATAATCTATGTCCTCTCCACATGATATTAAACTCTATAGTTACCCAATAACTATGTGTGGGTTGATTCTCATCCTCATGAGATACATAATGATGCCCAAACATCCACTCATAGGCCCAACCACGATGTTCCCACCAATTCACATCGGTCCACATTCGTCCTTACCACATGCTGTTAAACTTCATGGATTTATAATAACTACATGTAGGATGATTCATACCCACAGAGGATACGTAGTGATGCATAAATCTCAAATCCTAGGACCATCTTCAACTATCAATGGAGATAATTCCCACTTTTACATATGGTCCAAACCTGTGTGGAGTATTTTCTTTCCAAGAACTATGTGTGGATTGATTCTCATCCCCATGAGATACGTAATGACGCCAAAATATTTTATCTTCAAGCTGAACTGTAGGTATAACACTTTTTTTCTCATTATCCTAAGTTTTCTTGGAATGGTGTGTGGTGTGGATGAGACCTATTTAGTCCTCATTCACATTGGGTTTCTTTATGGCACCACACTGCGCATCTCCACATTAGGAACTACATCTTATGATATGAATAACATGTCCCTAAACTATCTGCATATGTCTGTGCAACACGAAATTAAACTATCTGCATCATCCTAGCCACATGACAATAAACTGCATCACAACCTTCATCCTAACTACAAGATATTAAACTACACAACCATCCAGAACTACGTGTGTCTTGATTCTCATTTTCATGAGATACATAGTAACACCCAATCTCCCATCTTTGGTCCCAGCCGCAACATTACAACTTTTCATGTCAGTCCCCACATCCCTCTCACATGACGCTAACCTACATGGAAATATATCCTTATTGCATGAATTTAAACTACATGGAAAATTTCTTGGTCAGATGAAATTAAATCTACATGAAACATTTCCCCACTACCTGAAAATAAAACTGTGCATACCATAAACCATTATTCATTCCTTATCAAAGGACCACAAGAGACATACTCCATTCAACAAGATTACAAGGTGCTTCTACCATCTTTTAAAATCCCCTCAATCCATGCACCACACTTCACATATTGTATGCATTAGATTACTTCAATCCATTAACTTACCTTGAAAAGGGAAAAAGATATCCCCCATTTGGCCAAGATACTGATGAAAAAGGGATTTAGACCCACCAATCAGTGACATCTTGGCCCAATATAAAGGTCCTCTTTATTATTTTGAGCATGACGTCACCACGGTAGAACCAAGCACCCCATTGTGTTTTAGGTTATCCTTAGAATGATTTTCCCATATCATTTCTCATGATTTGAGTAACTTGAGCCATTGTTTATAACATCTCTACCCTCACTTGGAATGATGTTGGACTTCTCTTGACTCTGGGTATCATAATTAGGCCCTTGTGTAACATATCCCATAATAGGTCCATGTGAGTCATGACCTTAAACTACCCGTGCATTATTTAAAGCTATATGACCTTAAACTCTATCTTATAATGGTTCAAATCACAAAAACTTAAATCACTAGTAAAGATATGTAAAACTCAACAGGACAAAAACCTGTAAATGGTGACCTAAGAAAAAGTCGAGTCTCCACCCACTAAACTCCTCTTTCTTAGAGTTTAGGAAAAAATTAGGGCGTAAACATAATAGGTATGAAGTTTTTAAGGTCTATAACCCTAGATAAATCTAATCTATACTCATTTGACCCACCAGTCTAGGAAAAAGTTAGGGCTGTGTTTGTCACATATCCTCATTGTGAGAATATGTTCTCTAGGTGGTGATGTGACTTTTAGGGTACTCCAACCCTCCTAGGATTTTACATCTTCCGCAAACCACACTTTGTGAGTTGGGGTGTCTTGAAGGATATCCAGCTTCAATGGTCCTTTGTGTGAATATGAATATATTCCTATGGCTCCTACATATGCACCTATGGATGTCAACCAAATATGTCACTTTGACAAAGGACATTTTGATTATCATGAGCACTGACATCATCACAAAAACACTCAACATGTCATCATGTTTGAATAGATCATTGTATGACTATCCCATATCATTCTCCTAACTCAAGCACTCCATGTCATGATTTACCATCCTCGTGCCATACTATCCAAGTGGATTTGATGTCCTCAATGTTACCTCACCATGTTTTGTACTAATTATTAAGGATGGAATGAGACACTCCATTTTCAAACCTTTGGCAACCTATGCCTCATGATTCAGAACCATAGGTCATAGAGCTCTAGATTCACATTTAAGAGCTAAGTTTTCCTGGGGTGGAAGAACCATTCTTGGATAAATTTCATCCCATATCCAACTTCATCATATAAATGTTTGAGTCTTCGAAAATATTCCTTATCCCTTAGAAATAAGTGGATATCATCTTTCTGTTGGCATGCTAATGACTCATAAGGGCCTTAACCCACCAACTAATGGAATCTTAACCTTTCCAGAAAGGAGATTCAATCCTTGTGATACTTTTAAACACCTTGGCAGAACTTGACATTTCAGAATGTCATGGTATATACTTGGAATTTATGCACCACCTCATACTCCTCGAATACAACTTTTGGGTTATGATTTAAATCATCCTCATTCTAACTATCCAAGAAGGGATCAATATTCCTAGTATTTATACCTCATTAATATTACAACAAAAAAATATTCCATATAACTTGGAAAAGATACTCAACTTCATGGACTATTGTCTTGACTATGCAAACATGCTCATGGCTCCTGCATATGTGCCTATATCCATCTACCAAACATGTCAATCTACAAAAAGATCATTCTGATATTTTTGAGCCTCAACAACAACATGGTATGATAGAGCTCCTTAGAGTGTTTTGGGTCATTCCTAGAATATCTGCACCATATCCCATGATTAGATGGTCCGAGATAAAATACCTTAAACTTAAGAAATATAATTTACGAGCTAAAAGAAAATAAACTAAAGAAACATATGACCATATCCTATGATCATATGGTCTAAGATAAAATACCATAAACTAAAGCAACTGAAAGTATGAGATAAAA
The DNA here is from genome assembly GCA_963277665.1 of Viscum album. Classification (NCBI taxonomy): domain Eukaryota; kingdom Viridiplantae; phylum Streptophyta; class Magnoliopsida; order Santalales; family Viscaceae; genus Viscum; species Viscum album. The sequence goes on from OY728156.1 coordinate 1,333,438,806, forward strand.
TTCCTTAAACTAAAGAAACAAATAGTCCAACCTAAAAGACCTTAAACTAAAGAAACATATGGTCCAAGATAAATGACCTTAATCTAAAGCAATAGACGGTCTGACCTAAAAGAATGTAACTAAAGAAATAAATGGTTCGAGTTAAAAGAAATTAAACTAAAGCAATAGAAGGTACAAGATAAAAGACCTTAAACTAATGAAAAATATGTTTTAAGATAAAATACCTTAAACTAAAGGAACAAATGGTTCAAGCTAAAAGACCTTAAACTAAAGCAACAGATAGTCCGAGATAAAAGCCCTTAAACTAAAGAAAAGCATGGTCCAAGTTAAAAGAACTTAAACTAAAGAAACAGTTGGTCTGAGCTAAAAGACCTTAAACTAATGAAATCGATGGTCTGAGCTAAAAGACCTTAAACTAAAGAGACAGATGGTCTGAGAAAAAATAACCTTAACTAAAGAACGTGTCAATTATTTTGATTCCCACTACATGGACCTATCATGTTATAGCTACTTTCCAAATATATGAAAAGAACCCATTATTCAGGACATATATCCTACCCAGGTGATCCCTCGATAGATTAGGTATTCCTAATCATGCGATGAAAATAAAGGGATGGGTATCAATGATGAATTCCAAAATAATAGAATAGAGGGATATTAGACATATCATATAAAGTTAAACAAACCCATCCATCGATACTATATAAAAGGATGGATCTCTATATACTAGAGTGAAATGTGCTATCATGGGTGCTCTAAAATGATGTTCAGTTTAGGGTTATTTAGGTTTAGTAGGGTGGCTAACCTATGTCCTCTTTCAAAGAGGTAGTAACTAAAACAACTTAATAAAGATACTTTAAAAATAAATTAAAATGAAATAAACAAACTACTTAAAAAGGATGGTTTTTTTACCATTTATAAATATATATGAGGTATGCTGGAAAAAAATTGTATTTTTTCTTTTCTTTTTGTGTTTTTTAAATGAAATTTGATTAACAAAGCACAACAAGAATGTATTAAATTTTTTTATAAAGCGTGATTGATCTAACTATGCCTATTCAATCATTTATTAATAATTATAATTTAAATTAAAATCCAATTAATTATGATCCCTTAATTTGTTAAACCCCAAACCCTATGAGAATTAACTTTACCAAAAAGATTAAGTGAATTTAACTCTAGGCTAACTTTAGAACATGTAATCACATCACCCAGATTTGATTGATGTTCTAAGGTTTGATTATGGTCAGTGGTAAATTAAGGCACATTTCCTTTGTGTAGATTTGGATTAATTGAGTTTAGAGATTATATTTGAACATTATAAATTGATCCCCTGTGGTTTTGTATTACCTATTAAGGTTGCCTCTCACAATTCACACAATTCTCGACCTCACTTGTTTTTTGTTAATTGGTCAATTGCTTTATTAGTTTAATTTAAATTAAAAACTCAATTAATAGATCATATTATGTGAATTAAAGTATTTAATTGATTTAAAATAATTTAATGAATACGGATATAGGTCGATTGATTACTAAAAATAACTACTCTTCCATGGGCAGTTCAGTCATCGTAGAAACATTTTGCATGTGCAAAGGTTTATAAAGGGTATTACACAATCTAATTTAAACTCTTTATTATAGACCAAATACGATGATTAAATAAGAATATAATTGAACAAAATAGATGAAAATAGAATAAATAAAATAGTAACTAAGACGTTTATTACGCAAATGAAAACATTACAACATAAATAAGAAGAAGAAGGCTTCAATGGAGGGGTCCTTTCTTCAAGAGGTACCCCACTTAAAATGGTGGGAAAATTTGTGTGAAACCAATTTTCCTATTACTTAAGTCTCTTAAATCACATAAAAAAACTTCTAAATGATAAAAATACATATTTATAGAGTGGAGGGGAGGCTAGGTTATAAGTGCATCCAAGTGTGAATGTGAAGATTCTTCCAAATATTTTAATCCCATGGGAACCACATTGTTGACCACCAAAATGCGTGAATTATCTGTCCCTATAAGATAATTATTTATGAGAAATTGGGTTTTAGTGATCCTATAAAAATTGGGACCCAATAATATGACATATGAAGAAGATATGGCCCAAACACTATAGTAATGTCCAATATGGTGGGTGTATCCCATCTTTGACATCATGGTCCATTTAGTCTAAAAAATGAACGATTTAGCATCAATGTATTGAAAAAAAGTTTTATGTTATTAAGTTAGTAACATAGTTAAAAAATTTCAATTTCAAATAATAAATATAAAAATATTTATCTCTATAATACTATAGTGAACTATAAAGTGTAAAAATCGAATTTTCATCAAATTTACAAATGAATGATCTAATCCAAAATATTTTTTTTAAATAAACTTATTTAACATAATGTGAGAAAATTTTATCATTTATTATCAATAAAATATTCAATAAAAATTTGTCTTATCTTAGAGCCTCTCCAATGAATGTACGATCCAATGTATGATTGAAAAATTATACTACCATTATAGCACCTGCTTGGACGAGTCTTTTAGATTAACAAGTATTTGCTTTAGTAAAGTCATATATCGGCACATTTGATCAAAATATTTAGTATCCCCCTCTATATAACCCTGAAAATACTCCACTTTAGAAACAAAATCAAGCCTGGATTTCTTCGTCGCATCCAAGAGTCCTTACTTCTCCAGCATGGTCTTTTCTAATACCTAGAATTCATACTGAAAGTGGGATAAATATTTTTAAAGATGGTAAATTTCAGATTGGAGATGACTTGTCTAAGCCTTCCCAGTATTAATTTCATCTCGATAAGTAGCAGGTTCTATAAATCATTGGGTAGCTTCATTTACGACCTCAATCCAGTCCTGCTTAATCACCAAACAGGCCAGGATGTCATCCAACCTGACATCTGACCCGATCTGAGACATGGACGGAAGGACGTTCCCAATCCCCATGGGATAGAAACTAATTATGGGAATCAAATATAAAATAGTTGGGAATTATTTTATCCCAAACATAACCAGGACTAATAAAATAAAAAATGGACAAGTAGCTAACCAACAATTAAATCTCAAATAAATAAACAAACTGATTCAGTTCCAAGATATAACTTAAAAAAATAAAAAACTAAATAAAAAACTAAAACTCAATAAAATTAGACTAAACCACTACTAGGTGATCTCCATGTGACCACTCAGTCACCACCATTTACAAGATTAAACCTCATACTCCAATAACGAGCATCTGAATGAAGAGAACCTGAACAAGGAGAAGGACCTTCAAAACAGTTTGGGTCTACCAACACTGAATGGTACGAGTAGGGTGTGAGGTAGACAAATTAGTAGTCATCCACCATATAATCTATGCAATTAGTTTCTTGAATACATTACATTAACTATAGTTTGAAATACATTTATAAAAATTTTGTTTTCAATTTTTTTGAAAATAAATACACTTCTTTCATTTTTAAAAACAAAACAAAACACATTTTATTTCAAAATATGCCACCATTTTAGAAACCAAACTCCAAATAAAAAAACAAGAAGATGCTACAAGGCTGTTCTGAAAAATAAACTGGAAAAATAAATAAGAATTTATGTGTAGTAGAAAAAAATCAAGAAGATATAAATATTAACCATGGATGATCCAAAAAATCCCTATAGAAATCCCTGGAAGTACTCAGTTCTGAACCACCTATTAGTGTATAGTGAATCTACTAAGTATATAACTGACTGGCCACCCTCAACTGACCAATCTAGTGGCATGTCCCACCTAGACTCACAAAACATCTAGGTGTACCAACCCATCTTATCAGGTTTGGTCAGAAAACATAACTCAATCCTATAAAATATGAACAAAAACCTATGGTAAAGTATACTGGGTAAGTGGGAGGCCCTTGCACATGCATCTCACCTTACCTTCCATCACTTCACTTTTCTACCCCAAACACAGACACCAACTATACGATAAACCATATGGGAAATACCTAATAGATGAGCCCACTATAAACACATATATATATCACATCAACAATGTGACAACCAATAATGATCAATACTTTACATACATTGAAATTACTTCAAAATTGAGGAATATTGATTACAAAATTTAAAAATTCCATGATAGGACCATATAATTATAATGTCTTTAGAAACTGGGAAATATAAACAACTATTTCATAAGATATCTTCATTATCTCCCACTTATTTCTTCATAACTGTAACACCCTAGGTAAATAAAGAATATGACATTTTCATATTTATCCATATTTGTGAATAAAATATTAATATGACTTTAAAGGGGACGCTATGCTCGATGGCGTACCCAACACGCAACAACGAGTTTCTTGGGAATCTTACGTTGCACTCTAATAATAAAATAATATTATTTTAAATGGTAGTTAACATGTAATCATTGAATTGGTGGGAATGGATAGAAATAACTAAAATATGATTATATATTTTTTTAAATGTTTTTACATTTATCCAATAAAAGATAAAGGCTTAAAATACGGAAAGAATTCAATTTTAGGCGTATATGCCCTAGTTTTCACTAAAGGTTCACTTATCGCCTTTTGATGGAGAACCGTCATTAAATATAATTTTGTTCACTCTTATAAATTCTATTAGACCAAATAAAACTCTTATTAATAATTGGGACATCAAAATTTACTTTGTGTAAATTTTTGGTATCTTTCCGATAAAGTTCATTTTTTTAATGAATAGTGTAAAATGTTGTATTTTAATTCAAAACCTCTTTTTAATATAATTTATTTATATGATTAGATAATCTTTTTAATTGGTTTTAAATTTAAATTAGAATATATTTTTACCATTAAATCCAATAGTGGTTGTTGGAATTAATTTCACTTTGAAATCAGACTTAAACTAGTGTCAATCTTTTGATACTTATTGTTTCATAAAAACACGCTATTTGCTCTGACAGCGGGAATTAATTATTAAATTAATTAATGTGACTTGTATGTTTTGAATTTTGTAAAATAGAATTCATTTTTGAATTTGTAATATCAAATATAGCTTAGGGTGAAATTTGGGATTTTTCTGAAAAACTTCAATTTTTGATGAATAGTGAAACCACTAAGTGGTACTTATAAAAACTGATTTTTCCGTTTAAATGAAATTTTGCCATCTTTGTGTTTTGAATTTTAAAAATACGACATACATGGTTGTCATTAAGAAGTAAAATGTGGTTCAATGGGATAAAAATAATTTTTTGGTGAATAGTAACTTATTAAGTTTTTAATCGCGATTAGAGGTAATTACTGTAGTTTATGGTAAGAATAATGTTTTAATAAAATTAAATGACCTAGAAACATGTCCTACCTTCATTGTATGTGTCATGGACGACCAAGACAATCCATGGGTCAACTTGGGGACCCCATGGAGCCACTTTGGTTGGGAAATGACATAAATATCTTTTTATTTAATGTTAAAGTAAAAATGACACAAACATGAGATGTTTTACTAAAAAAATTTTTACATGGGGTTATAAAAGTCATATTTTTGACTATAAATAGTAATTGGAAAGCTAAGAAGATTTAATACATCATAGTATTTTTTTATAATTTTTAGACATTAAATAAATTAAATTATTTATGACATCATGATGATGCAGCGATGACCTCATTATTTAACGATTTAAATAAAATGAAAGGATAATGTAATATATAAGACCTAAACATGTAAAAAACCTATTGGATGAGTGGATTTATAACCCTTATCACCTTATCCTAGAAATACATCAATGTGGGACCTTTAAAATCCGAAACTCTTTTGAAAATAAAGTAACATTTTGTAACTTTACAAGAGTGCCCCTCCTCTCCTCTTATAAAAGGCCCCCACCTCTACCTCCTTACCCACACTCCCAAAGCCTTTTCCTCGGCCAAACCCTGACAATTTTATCTCTCCAATTCCCTCTATTACTACTTGAAGCCTAACTTTGGGCAGAAGTCTTCCCAAGGAAGCCTTTGAGCTCAAACCAAAGGGAGTTACCCGATTTTGAGGTAATATCTTCACTTGTGTCCTTTTGTTTTATTTTGCTTCTCCAACCCCCTAAAATATTTTTATTCATTTATTTTGTAACAAATACAGTATCTTCAATATAATAGGATGTTTTTATAAGAAGTATTCTATCTACAATTACACACACCTACATCTAATGGTTAAAGAACATACTGTTTTCGTGGATGGCGAATTTCTGCCTCCCGAAACGATGATTGTTCAACATTCTTATAACACCTTTAAAGGTGGAAATTAAGATGACAATATATTTATATATGATATCTAATATATTTATGTTTTACTTGATCTTCTTTATTTTTCATTTATGGCATACCTTTATGGTTTCCATTATGGGTAAACACAATATCTTCATTTAAGGAAGTGCGGACTACCGCCCCCTCAAAGTGATTTGATTCGTTAATACCATATGTGGTATGTATAAAAGATATATTTAATGATATTATATATGATACCATACTAGAATTAAAATACTATTATTTATCATTATGTTTTAATTCCATTAAATATGAAATAGAAATGGAAGTGGCGTTCATGCGTACGTACGCCTTACCGTCTCCATGAACGGTACATTTCATTTCTTATCTCAAAATGTTATGTAATATTATAAGTACATATATATAATGGATATATATGTATTATATTACATCTAAATTATGGATATAATTATGTAATTATAACATATATATATCTCTCTCATTTTGTTTTAATTCCATTAATATGACAAAAAATGAAAGTAGCGTTCAAGCGTACGTACGGCCTACCGTCTCCATGAACGGTGCTTTTAGTTTTTTATCTCTAAATGATATGGAATAGTATAAAATGAATATTTACTGGATATATATGATATTTTAATGATTAATAATATTCTGGAAATTATTTACTTATAACTACATGGGCAATCTTTTTTCAAACAAGTTCATTTTTGACTCATGTACCAAACATCGACAAAAACGTCTGATATGAACTAACATTATTAAACAATTATTATAACATTATAATATGTGATATGAACTGAATAATAATCTCTAAAGGAGGTACTTAGGAAATTATTAATTGACCAAAGTTTATTATTCAGGAATATAAAGAAACGAACAAGACAAGTTGGACTTGAGGTAAGGGATCCTACTCCACTCTTTCTTTTTAAGTACACTCTTTTATGTCATTCCTTTTAAAGATCATCTTTCTTGTTATTGGGATGTTATTTTATGTTAATATTACTGTAATTTTTATGTTCATGTGATGAGATACCCTATTCTCTCTCATCAATCCATTTTGAAAGTTTTGAGTGGCGCCGTTAGGCTGCCAAATTTTCGTAAGAGATCTAACCTCTCTCTTTCTTTTTAAGTACTCTTCTTTATGTCACTTATTTTAAGATCCAATTTTTTATGTTGGGGGATGTTCTTTTATATTTATCTTTCTATAAACTTTAAGTTAATATGATGAGATACCCTATTTGATCTCATCAATCCATTTTTGTAAGTTTTATGTGGCGTCGTTTGGCTGCCGAGTTTTCGTAAGGGATTTTTCATCTCACTTTTATTCCCGTGAGATTTATGATACATTTGCCATAATTTCCTTTGAGTGGTGTATGTACTACCCATTATTTTACTCATTGTGTAATATAATTTCTTTTATGAGTATTTACATCAATGTTGTATTGTTCTTCTTTCACGAGGTGTATGTTTCGAAAGATACCCATGTCGGTAAGGGAACCTTTCACCCTCCTCTTTTTAAAAGACTTATTTTGTTGGGTATTTTAATTTACATATTGTTATGTTGGGATATGTTCTCATATATCCTTATTGATGTAAATTTTATGTCCAAGTGATGAGATACCCCTTTTTTATCTCTCATCAACTCATTTTGATGTGACGCCGTTAGGCTGTCAAGGGAACTTCTTAACCCAATTTTATTTCTTTGGGTTCAACATGTAGTTATTGAATATGTCATCCTTTGAATATGTGTGAATGACCTTTTATTATTTTACACTTAATATCCACTTATATTTGGTGTATTCGTTTGTCACACATAATTATGTAATTGATTTATCCTTATACCAAGGATAGCGTCTTTGTAAGGGACTTCGTCTCAATCTCCTTTCATTGAGGCATATTCTATTTTATACACAACCTTCTTTTATACGGTGTATAAACCCCTTTGACTTTTACGTTTATTCCAAAGGAATATTTTTTATAAGAAGTGTTTATTAAATGACAAAAGGGAATGTTTTTGTCGTACGTATGCGACGACAACGACTTATCCACCGTCGTGACCATTATTTGAGTTTCGGCTTCCTCTACAAGCCATACCTTCTTTTTAAAAGAAAAATAAATACCATGTTTTAATTTTATTTTATTTTGGTATTGAAAATGGTTTTCATAATGTTTTTATATCAATGTGTTGTATTGATATCTTTTGATTGAAAGGTGGAAATGTTATGTTTCCTTTATGCATGTTTTATGTGATACGATTATGTTGAGGTTCTTGGGCATTATTATGAAGACGGGTGGTTCCGTGATAAACTAAGGGCGGGTGAGCCCAATATAGCTCTCCAATGCATTGGGTAATTCAAAGGAGTGAAACTTTAAGGTTTCTCTGAAGAGATTTAGGGAATATACTGTGGTGGGTATTCCAAACGTAACCAAGAGGGTTACTCCCTACGTAAGAATGTTATGAATGCCTCAAGTTACCTTTTATGTCTTATGATTTCTATGATTTATTCATGATTTTATGAGGTATGTTAAAGTGCCTATGTTTTATGGGTAAAGTATGATTTCATTCTCATGTATATATGAACTCATGTTTCCTTTCCATATTTTTATAACCCTTACTGAGATTTTTATTCTCATCCCAAGTTTTTGAAATGTTTTTCACAGGTCAAGGGAAAGGTACATGATGTGATGATAGTGTCAAGGATGTGTCAAGAAAGAATCCATGTTTTATTTTAAATATGTTTCCATTGATGGGAAGAATTAATACTATCTTTTATGTAACCACTTTGTTTAAATGTGGAATGTAATGCAAGTTTCATGATCTAATTCTCTAAAACTCTAAACCTGAAAATATCCTCAATGTGTAATCTTGTAATAACTCAAGATTAAGTAAGGTTTAAGGATGGGTCCTTATAATAACAATACCCATTTTTGACATATCTTACTTAATACCCTTATTCAAGACATGGGGAAAATAAACATATGAAAAGGTGAGCTCAGATGCTCAGTAAGGTAAAACAAGGGAGATATAAATCATATCATAATCATAAGACATAAGAACATAACATTGGAAAATATTATCCTGCATATGAAAGATCGTGATATCATGCCATTGGATAAATCATAAAAGTTTATAATAATCAATGAACATAATCCCAAAATTCATAAAATTAGACATGAAAATTTGTGCCATACACATAAGCATAGAAAATCCTTTCATATTAGTGAAGGCTCATTTCCAAGACCATCATAGCAGACAAATTCCATTAATGAACTGAGTTCACTTCTTGTTCTAGCCCTGTATTACTAAACTGAAATTATTTCCCATTCCAACCATGTCTATCTCATGAGATATAAATAATTACCCAATGAATTGGATGGAGATATATGTCCCACCAATATCATAATTAAATCATTCTTATGTGTGCCATAATAACATAAATCATTCATCATAACCCAAGGAATAAAATGGGTTTCTTTAAATACCATAACATAATCCATGTAAAAAAATGGATTTCAAAATTAGAACACAATAAAACCATATAAGAAATAAAGATATTATACTTAAAAAAATACCCTTTTAAATAATTCCATCTTAGATAGAAAATAATTTTGATATAACACTTGAAAATAATTCTTGAGGAAAATACCCTTTCTTCTTCAAAAACATCTTCTTTTCTCAAAATGATGCATAATTTTAAAGGAAAATAATTTATTTGAAAATAAAATTTAAATTGTATATAGGAAGATTTATGGAAATAAGGTGTTATGAAAATTTTATAATCCATTCATGCCTTATAATTTAAAAATACACTCTCCTCATTCTTTTTCTGAAAAAGTGAAAAAGTACCTCATATCAAAAATGAAAAAATATTCCTTTCATACCTTTTAATAAAAAAATTTCAATGGGTAAAATTTTCTATAATTTTTTTAAAATAATATAAATACTATTTTTAATCCATAATTAGTAAACATGGTCATGGATGATAAATATTACTCAGTAAATACTTTTGTATAAACAATCTTGGATAATAATGAGATTGTGAAATTATCCCGTACCTTAGGTCTGATTTTATCAGTATGTATTCGATCCTCCTGTATAATGATTTAAATAATTTAATTGAATTATTTCATAATCATAGTCATTTTTATGTTATCATATATGATCATATTAACATCCGTTCGTTAGTAACATTATTACTAATCCATCAGGTGTTAACTTCTTTATTTTCTTACGCATGTTTTGTCAGATAAGTTCTTGTTCCTATTATTAGGTTATAGTTATATCATTTAAATAATTATATTAGTATAAAATAGATCATATTTATTCATTCCACTAATTTATATAATTATTCTTTAGTTAATATCATTTATAATGAATCACATCACATCGTGAAGATGGTAGGTTGTACGTATGCACGAGCGACGACATAATTCCCATAAATGATGAATGCTATTGAGGTGGATAGTGTAAAATATTCTAGAATAAATATCATGTTATAATAATTATATATAGTTATTATTTACATAATTATACCATCCATGTAAGGTTTTGGTGATAAATAGATTACCCCACAGCGTAGAGACGGTAAGCTGTACGTACACACTCATGATGATTTCATTTTTTTAGGATGGATAGAAGATGGAATATGGTTGTTTCATAATCATAATAAAATATTACTATATAATTTATATTGTATTTATTACTTTATAATGAAACCACTCATGAAGAGTAAGTATAAGAATAAATAAGTTTGAAAGATTAAGTAGATGGGATTACCTCTTCTTCAACACGTTCACTATAAATCTCATCTTAAAGCACTAGAGTTGGTATTTGAAGAAGAACATAACCTATAGAATTTAATATAAAAGATAATAATGTAAATGGGTAGGGTATGGCTGAGAGTGAAGTCTCAAAGTGACGTGAAGAGGTGATGAAGGAGGTACCCTTATATAATTGAGGTGAGGGGCACTTTTGGGATCTCTAAAAATATTAATTTAATATAAAATCAAACGTCATACAAAAACCACCAAAATGTCCCAATTTAGAATATGATATGATATAGGGTTGTAATATCATCAACTAATAAATTTTTTACAAGTTTTTAAATCAATTTGAACCTTATCATTTTAATTAACACTTAGTTATTATATTTAATTTTTAACTAGGGTAACAAATATTTCAATATTAAAATGGTTCAATATTTACTTATTTGATTTCAATTAGATAACAAATAAATAACTTATAAAATTTTATACCATATAAAAAATATTATATATTTTTTAAAAAATGTTTTATGATTTTTAAATAATTTAATAAAACATTATTTTGATAAATAATTAATAGTGTCAATTTTGAAACTATTCAATTAATTGATTTTTAAAAATATTAAGATAATAAGTTAACTTCGAAAAAATTATTTTATTATATTACCAAGAGGTAAAGTTAATCTATGAAATTAATTGAAAAAATTAATGATCGATATAATATTTATTTTAATATTTTTAATAACATTTATTTGATATTTCTTTTAATAAAATAACTAATACAAAAATATTCTGTAATTATTTACTATGATTATTGTTTAATAAAAATTAAAAATAAAATACTATGACAAAGATAAATTCTCTAGATTTCATAATAATAATTATAATCAAATATATATTTTTTATAAACCATCATTAAAAATGTTATATTTATTAAAACATGAATGTGACAAGTTTATCATCACTTTATATAAAATAATATAAGTATCATAATCTATTCTATAGGGATCCAAATGTTCAATAACATTACCCTTGGATGGTTATGGTAGATATATACTCTACCAATACTATTTTTTCAAGTGTTTGTATGTTTTAATGGTTATTATCATTTTAATGTTAATTATTTTATTGATTTCTCATCAATTAAACAATTCATGAATCATTAAAGTATAAGTCTTTAATGTAACGCCCTGACCCCAGTTACCTAGAGTCGGTGCATTATTACATAACATTAGCATGATCACAAGAATGATCAAATCTCGAAAGACTGATTGGTTTAGTAGCCTTGGAAACACTATACATATTCATAAAGTTTTACATTACATCATAAAGTAAAAAACTACTACAACAACATAGTATACATATTCCACACTCATATCCCCACATACTATCCCTGCAGGTCATTCATAAATTACTTATTCACATCCTGGAAAAAATAAAACATAGAAAATGGGTGAGCTCAAATGCCCAGTAAGGATAACAATATAGCAGAAACTTTCATAAATAAGAATAAACATTTAAGGCAGTGTATAACTAAAACAAAAGCCTTTTAAACTAGAAATTCAACATAGTATGTCAAAAATAAAATAAAATAATTCCATTTACTTATTCACATGGATATTCTACTAATCGAATAATCACATGCAATATCAATAACCACTTTCATAATGATGGAATGCATAATGCCAGACTATCATAACCACATAGCCAAGGCCTCGTGCGAAGACTACAAATAAGATTTTGTCAAGGCCTTGTGCCAAGACACTATTTGTCTCCTGAGACCTACCGATGCATCGAGGAGCTATAGCGAGATCCACCCATCACTTACTAAGTCCAATTCATTCCCATATGAAAATGTTTAAACATAACATAAACATTCATATTAAAACTAGCATACAAAATGTCAATACTTTCTCCATAAACCATGAATGGTATAAAAATAACACATCCACAGTAAAACATATCACAAAACATCAATACAATACAAAAGATTTGTATCATAATAAATCAACTTCAAATAATCTTAAAATCCATCAAAGGATATTGACATAGATGAAATCAAAACTATTTGAGAGAAATATATCTTTTCTTGAAATCATTGAAAAGTCACACATTTATAAAGGAAGTGATTTAAAAGAGATTTTTGAATCAAAGTGTCCCATACCACTTTGAAACTTTTGAAAATAGATATCATTTCAAAACATTCATGTCCATGTAAATAAATCCTTAAAATAATTTTGAAAACATGGACATTAATTAAAAAGATTTAGAAAGATAAATCTTTAAACCATTTAAAATTATGATCTTGATAAAGAGTACCTTTCACAAATTCTTAAAATATTCATTTTGAAATCATTTAAAAGTAACATAATTATAAAATAAAACATTTATTTTGAAAATATTCTTATAAGCTTGTAAGGGAAGATTTGACGATTTATAACGGCGGTAAATAGCCGCACCCGCCGTATAAGTTAAAAAAAAGTCATTCTTACTTTAAATTTGTCGAAAAGGTTAAAAGTGACTTGTTTGGAAAATGACGGAAATATTCCTTTCAAAACACATAAGGGTATAAATGACTTTAACCGATTTTCTAATAAATAGTAAAAATGTTTTTAAATACATTTTTAAGGAACATGGATGTGGATGATAAAGAGATCCCAGTAGATAATTACGTATAAACAACCTCAGATAATGAAGAGATTGTGAAATAAACCCTAACCTAATTTGGTAAATTACGAAACGTACAACCCATGAAAGAGGTATCATACAATGAATATGTAAATACACATAAATTAAAGTGTATTACACAAGAATATAATTATGGGCAGTACATACACCACACAAAAGGTAATAGTGGCAATATGGCATGAATCTCACGGGAATAAGGAGTGAGATGAAAACCCCTTACCTTGTATTTTTCCTTGGTTGAGGGTAGGTTAACCACCTGTATAATGGTGAAATAATTGTTATTAAATTATACAAGAATAATATATATTAATATGATATCATATATGATCTTTTAACATGGATTTTTTAATAATATCTTAGTATTATCGTCGTTTCGGGTGTTAACTTACTCGTTTTCTTTTATATGTTTTGTTACATAAGATATGTTTGTAATGGGTAGGTTGTATCTTATTCATATACATAATGATACCAAGTCCTTAAACATTATTTTTAAATCATCAAATGATAATTATACTTGAATGGATACGATGGAGAATGAATCTCATCGCGTTCGTAGAGACGGTAGTCCGTACGTACGCACGAGCGACAATATCATTATTTTGATATTAAAATGATATATAATTGGATGGTATATCATATATACAGAATCATTATCATGTTATATTTATTATTTACATGAGTTACACATCATTATTATACCCATCCAAATAATAATATATTGAATAACAATTACACCACGACGTGGAGACGGTAAGCCGTACGTACGCACATATGGTGACATGTTATTCAAATGGTGGATAGAATACTGAAAATGGTTGTACCATATTTATAATAACATCATAATATATATAAGATAATGGAGTTATTATTTTAGAATGGTAATAACAAAGAAATAAGTGGAAGAAAAAATGAATTTGAAAAAGGGTGGTGAAAACATTACCTCTTCCTCGGGTTCTTCCTTTTGATTTGATCAAAAGGGCTCCTTAGGTTGGATTTCGGATCAAACTGAGGCCTCTAGGTTGTAGTTAGGGAAGTTTATAGAGTATTTGGGAAGAGTTTGGCCGAACCAAAAGTCTTTGAAGGTGTGAAGTAATGATAAGGAGGAGTGCTCTTTTATAAGAGGGGTGAGAGGCACCTTTGGAAAAGATAGAAATATTAATTTATAATAAATTCATATTTGGTTTATAATGGCTCCAAAGTTGATTATTTAAAATTTAAGGTGGGTATAGGTTGAAAACCATTCAACCAATAGAATTTAGTCAGGTTTGGGTTACTATATTAACCTTATCTTTTAGTTTTAACTCTTAGTTAATTAGTTTGACATTTACCACGTCACTTTGTATTTTTATATTATATAGTTAATATACTTACTATATACATCCAAGAGACCCCCAAGTGGTCCATTAATGAAACCCCTATAATTATATAAGTATCTTGGCCAAACCTTAGATTATTAAGAATTTAATATCAATTAATAATATAATATTTGTTTTAAACACTCTTTTATGTCAATTTTGACACTATTCAATAGTTGATTTTTGTGAAACACATAACAGAATGATTACTTAGACCAAAGTTAATTAAATAAATCCTAACATGTCATATTAACCTATAAAATTAGTGTAATTCATAAAAAGTCTCAAATTATATTTATTTGGGTATTTATAATATCAATTATTCTAATTTTTTACTATTATGGTAATTACTGCATCATCATTGTGTCATAAATAAATTGAATTATTTAATGTCTAAAAATTATAAATAAAATATAATAATGTAGGAAATCTTATGAGATTTCTAATGAATATTTACAATCTAATTTATCTTATGTATAACCCTATATTAAAAATGTTTTAGTAAATAAACTTTGATTTTAACTCTTTTAACTCTTCTTTGAATTAAATAATAATAAATGTTCTAATCTAATCCAAGTGGACCTAAATGATAATATTTTATTCCTAAGGTTGTTTTTGGTCGAGATACACTTGTCCAATAGAATTAGGACATGTTTTAGGGTAATATTAATATCATTTTTACCCTTAATTACACTATTTATTTTTAACAGTGGTAAATAAAAGTAAAAAGTTACTATTCACCAAAAATTATTTTCATCTCATTGAACCACATTTTACTTCTTGATATTAATCGTGTCTCTCGGATTTTCGAAATTGCATTCACAGAAGCGGTAAAATTAAGTTTTACGAAAAAAATTCTGTTTTTTAACTACCACTTAGTAGTTTCACTATTCATCAAAAATTAAAGTTTTTCAGAACAATGCCAAAATTTTACCCTAAGCTATAATTGATATTCTGAATTCAAAAATGATGTCTATTTTAAAAAATTCCAAACATATAAGTTTCATTAATTAATTTTATAATTAATTCCTGTTGTCACAACAAATAGCGTGTTTTTAAGAAACAATATATATCAAAAGATTGACAATTGTTTAGGTCCAATTTCAAAGTGAAATTAATTCTAATGAACACAATTGGATAAAATGGTAAAAATATATTCTAATTATACTTTAAAACCACTCAAATCCAGAATTTATCATTATTAATTATTTTGATTAAAAATGTTGTTTTTAATTAAAATTTAGTAATTTTCACTATTCATCATAATATTAAAGTTATCCGAAAAGTACCAAAATTTCACCATAGGGTAAATTTGATACTTAGAATCCAAAAATGAAGTCCATTTTGAGAGATAAAATTTATAAAATTTCAAAAATTAGGTATTACTATTCATAACGGCTAGTTTGATTGGTTGTGGTGTTTGTTAGAATTCGAAGTTGCGTACAACACACGCTACTGTATTATTCAAAGGAAAGCGTACTGTGGAAGCTTAGGATGTTTCATTGTAATTTTTTTTGATTTCCCCATTATAAAAAGTAAATTTATTTAGTCTGATTGAATATATAAAAGTTTAAAATATTGTATTTAAAAAGGGTTCACTATTAAAAGTTTTTAAAAGTGCAATACTGAAAATGAATTTGTTCTTACATTATGTCTAAGAAACTCATAATATGGATTATAAAATTATAAGGATTATATAAAGTTTAAAATTTAGTTAATAATATTCATAACCTCTTTTGAACGACTTATTTAGTAAGTCGTGGTGAGCTTGAACTTGGTGTTGCGTGTAGTGCAAGTTATTGAATTATTTTGAAGAAATAACACACTATGAAATCTTGGGGTGTTACATTCTACCCTCCTTCAATAAATTGCATCCTCGCAATTTGAAATTGTTCTTAAAAAATAAAAGGTTGAATATAGAAAATATCTTTGTGGGAAAACCCACATTGGAAATTGGGTTAATAAAATTTAGTCTTAATAAGAGGAAAAGAGAAATGAAAGGGTCACCACCAAATTATGATCTCTATTTGGAGAACATTGGTGGAAATTAGAGACATATAATTGGAGTAAAAACATAAATATTTATAGGTTGTGATTGAGGTCATCAATCACAAATAAGTGTAAAATTGAGGGCCTTAAATTCATCAGTCTATGATGATTTAAAATACCATCTGTTCAGCAAAACATATGGTATTAGGATAACACATTTTTTTTTGTTTTAAGATACCTTCACTAAAGTATAAGAATTAATTTCTTAATTGAATAAGAGAAGAAGAAATATATATACATGAAAAGTAGAGTCTCATCCTTTAACTAAGTTCTACCACAAACTCATCTTTCACTCTAAAAGATAATAGAACATAAAAATAATATTCTATTTATCATATTCGTATATGGTTAAAAAAATGAATTTATAATACATATAGCAGAACCATTAAAAATAACAACATTATTCAATCTAGGACATCATGTGGGTCAGTGGTAGGTGATACACCCTTGTCGCCCTTCGGTTGCGGGTCCAAGTCTTGCGGCCTTGCCAGACGTGACAGGTTGCCGCCCGACCTCCGGGTTGTCCTTTTATGGCAATCCAAAATAATCCAAACTAGAACTATCCAAAATAATTCAGCTCAAAATTTATAAGGAAGGTAAACACAATGAAGATCCTTTTTTTTCTGCGTAATAACATGTGATCATCTTTATCATGTATTATTTTAAAACACTGCAACATTCTGAATTACCATAAAACCTTATTGATTACATTCATAATCCCTTATTCCTTAAAGAATAATAGATATACTCCTTCAATCAAAAAAATGTTGTAAACCCCAACAATTATGGAATATACAAATAATTAATCAGTTTCAAGGTAGTTAAGAATATCCAATATAATTTATCCAAATCAATCATGTATTATTCTAAAATCTCTACCTCGGTATCAGAACCATATTATGGTTTATCTTTCTCTCAACCATATATTTTCCAAAAATTTAACCCACTATTGAGTCACTTTACTTTGTTCCACACAATCTCAAGTCCTTAATAAAATAGTATTGCAGTACAATCCTTATAGACTCCATAATTATTATAACAAGTATGTTGTTGATACAACACTCAAATGACATAATCAACATAAGGACTCTAATCATTCATCTTCATCTATGGTAGTATCATAACTTGATTATTATCCAATAGCATCATTTGTGGCATAGTCTGATGACTGGGACATAAGTTTTTGTAGTGTCCAAACTCCTTGCAAATGAAGCATTGTACATTTGAAACCATTTTCTTACTCTTGCAGTCACGTACTTTGTGCCCTTTTCCTCTACACTTATAACAAACTCTCATTCCTTCCAAGAAAGTTACAGGGTGTTTCTTCCCACAATTATCACATATGGGAAAATTATTCTTTTCCCCATTCCCTTTATCCATCTTTCCCTCTTCCATCCTTTTCTTCTCTTGCTTCCCTTCAAAGCCATAGGACTCAGTAAACTCTTTACTTATCTTATCAACACATGATATTATTTCTTCATATTATGACAATACATGGGAGACTATTTCTCTTATAAATTCTGGCTTAAGACCATGAAAGATATGATCCTCCTTTCTCTTTGGATCATGTGCATTGCTGGAGTTCTCATTCCTTCTACTGGGCGCCATTTCTAAACAATGGCATACACTATATTAGTTTGTGAATAACAATACCTAATCCCAAACTTTTAAAACACATAACATAAATTAAATAGTTTACGGATATAATCCATAATCATAAAAATGTCTCCTTTGAGGAAGTATATAATCATAAACCCTTCATAATGGTTTGTAAAGAAAATGATAATTATCCTAAGCATATCCCCCAGGAGTGTCGTAACCAAGAGTGTAGCAAGGCCCGTTGTCATGCACCAGTTCCCGTTCGAGTCTATCTCAAAGTGGTGTTTTAGGGTTTTACCCCTAGGTACATCTGTGCCAGAGACGCCTCTACCTGCTCGTATCCAGACAGGGATGTATTGCTCGGAAAACTCAAAAAATCTCTACAATACCAAAATTCTAGGAAGTTCTTCTATACTAATCCTCAATGTTCATCTTAGGTCTACGTGCTCTAATAAGAGTTTATCTAAATCTAGATTCCAAGGTTTATACTAAACTTCCTCTTATACCAACTGTAACGCCCCGACCCCAGTTACCTAGAGTCGGTTCATTATTACATAACATTAGCATGATCACAAGAAAGATCAAATCTCGAAAGACCGATTGGTTTAGTAGCCTTGGAAACACTAGACATATTCATAAAGTTTTACATTACATCATAAAGTGAAAAACTACTACAACAAAATAGTCTCCATATTCCACACTCATATCCCCACATACTATCCCTGCAGGTCATTCATAAATTACTTCTTCACATCCTGGAAAAAATAAAACATAGAAAAGGGGTGAGCTCAAATGCCCAGTAAGGATAACAATATAGCGGAAAATTTCATAAATAAGAATAAACATTTAAGGCAATGTATAACTAAAACAAAAGCCTTTTAAAATTGAAATTCAACATAGTATGGCAAAAATAAAATGAAATAATGCCATTTACTTATTCACATGGATATTCTACTAATCGAATAATCACATGCAATATCAATAACCACTTTCATAATGATGGAATGCATAATGCCAGACTATCATAACCACATAGCCAAGGCCTCGTGCCAAGAGTACAAATAAGATTTTGTCAAGGCCTTGTGCCAGGACACTAGTTTGTCTCATGAGACCTACCGATGCATCGAGGAGCTATAGCGGGCTCCACCTGTCACTTACTAAGTCCAATGCATTCCCATATGAAAAGGTTTAAACATAACTTAAACATTCGTATTAAAACTAGCATACGAAATGTCAATACTTTCTCCATAAACCATGATTGGTATAAAAATAACACATCCACAGTAAAAAATATCACAAAACCTTCAATACAATACAAAAGTTTTGTATCATAATAAATCAACTTCAAATAAGCTTAAAATCCATAAAAGGATGTTGACATAGATGAAATCAAAACTATTTGAGAGAAATATATCTTTTCTCGAAATCATTGAAAACTCACACATTTACAAAGGAAGTGATTTAAAAGAGATTTTTGAATCAAAGTGTCCCTTACCACTTTGAAACTTTTGAAAAGAGATATCATTTCAAAAAATTCATGTCCATGTAAATAAATCCTCAAAATCATTTTGATAACATGGACATTAATTAAAAAGATTTAGAAAGATAAATCTTTAAAACATTTAAAATTATGATCTTGATAAAGAGAACCTTTCACAAATTCTTAAAATATTAATTTTGAAATCATTTAAAAGTAAAATAATTATAAAATAAAACATTTATTTTGAAAATATTCTTATAAGCTTGTAAGGGAAGATTTGACGATTTATAACGGCGGTAAATAGCCACACCCGCCATATAAGTTAAAAAAAAGACATTCTTACCTTAAATTTGTCAAAAAGGTTAAAAGTGCCTTGTTTGGAAAATGACGGAAAGATTCCTTTCAAAACACATAAGGGTATAAATTACTTTAACCCATTGTCTAGTAAATAGTAAAAATGTTTTTAAATATATTTTTAAGGAACATGGATGTGGATGATAAAGAGATCCCAGTAGATAATTACGTATAAACGACCTCGGATAATGAAGAGATTGTGAAATAAACCTTTAACTAATTTGGTAACTTACAAAACGCACAACCCATGAAAGAGGTATCATACAATGAATATGTAAATACACATAAATTAAAGTGTATTACACAATAATATAATTATGGGAAGTACATACACCAGACAAAAGGTAATGGTGGCAATATGGCATGAATCTCACGGGAATAAGGAGTGAGATGAAAGCCCCTTACCTTGTACTTTTCCTTGGTTGAGGGTAGGTTAAACTCCTGTATAATGTTGAAATAATTGTTATTAAATTATAAAAGAATCATATATATTAATATGATATCATATATGATCTTTTAACATTGCTTTGTTAATAATATCTTAGTATTATTGTCATTTTGGGTGTTAACTTACTCGTTTTTTTATATGTTTTGTTACGTAATCCATGTTTGTAATGGATAGGTTGTATCTTATTCATATCCATAATTATACCAAGTCCTTAAACATTATTTTTAAATCATCACATGATAATTATACTTGAATGGATACGATGGAGAATGAATCTCATCGCGTTCGTGGAGACGGTAGTCCGTACGTACGCACGAGCGACAATATCATTCTTTTGATATTAAAATGATATAAAATTGGATGTTATATCATATATAAAGAATAATTATCATGTTATATTTATTATTTACATGAGTTAAACATCATTACTATACCCATCCAAATAATAATATATTGAATAACAATTACACCACGACGTGGAGACGGTAAGCTGTACGTACGCACGTATGGTGACATGTTATTCAAAGGGTGGATAGAATAATGAATATGGTTGTACCTATTTATAATAACATCACAATATATATAAGATACTGGAGTTATTATTTTATAATGGTAATAAAAAAGAAATAAGTGGAAGAAGAAATGAATTTGAAAAAGGGTGGTGAAACATTACCTCTTCCTCGGGTTCTTCCTTTTTATTTGATCAAAAGGGATCCTTAGGATGACTTTATGATCAAAATAAGGCCTCTAGGTTGTAGTAAGGGAAGTTTAGAGAGTATTTGGGCAGAGTTTGGCCGAACCAAAAGGCTTTGAAGGTGTGAAGTAATGAGAAGGAGGAGTGCCCTTTTATAAGAGGGGTGAGGGGCACCTTTGGAAAAGCTAGAAATATTAATTTATAATAAATTCATATTCGGTTTCTAATGGCTATAAAGTTGATTATTTAAAGTTTAAGGTTGGTATAGGTCAAAAACCATTCAACCAATATAATTTATACAGGTTTGGGTTACTATATTAACCTTATCTTTCTCTTAGTTAATTAGTTTGACATTTACCATGTCACTTTGTATTTTTATATTATATAGTTAATAAACTTACTATATACATCCAAGATACCCCCAAGTGATCCATTAATGATACAAATATCATGATATATGTCTTTTGGCCAAACCTTATATTTTTAAGAATTTAATATCAATTAATAATATAATATTTGTTTTAAAAACCTTTTTATGTCAATTTTGACACTATTCAATAGTTGATTTTTGTGAAACTCATAACAGAATTATTACTTCGACCAAAGTTAATTAAATCAATAATAACATGTCATAATAACCTATAAAATTAGTGTAATTCATAAAAAGTCTCAAATTATATTTATTTGGGTATTTATAATATCAATTATTCTAATTTTTTACTATTATGGTAATTACTGCATCATCATTGTGTCATAAATAAATTGAATTATTTAAGGTCTAAAAATTATAAATAAAATATAATTATGTAGGAAATATTATTATATTTCTAATGAATATTTAAAATATAATTTATCTTATGTATAACTCTATATTAAAAATGTTTTAGTAAATAAACATTGATTTTAACTCTTTTAACTATTCTTTGAATTAAATAATAATAAATGTCCTAATCTAATCCAAGTGGACCTAAATGATAATATTTTATTCCTAAGGTTGTTTTTGGTCGAGATACATTTTTCCAATAGAATTAGGTAATGTGTTAGGGTAATATTAATATCATTTTTACCCTTAATTACCCTATTTACTTTTAACCGTGGTAAATAAAAGTAAAAAGTTACTATTCACCAAAAATTATTTTCATCTCATTGAACCACATTTTACTTCTTGATATTAATCGTGTCTCTCGGATTTTCGAAATTACATTCACATAAGCGGTAAAATTAAGTTTTATGAAAAAAATTCAGTTTTTTAACTGCCACTTAGTAGTTTCACTATTCATCAAA
This sequence comes from Viscum album, assembly GCA_963277665.1. Taxonomy (NCBI): domain Eukaryota; kingdom Viridiplantae; phylum Streptophyta; class Magnoliopsida; order Santalales; family Viscaceae; genus Viscum; species Viscum album. The sequence goes on from OY728156.1 coordinate 1,333,461,782, forward strand.
AATTGAAGTTTTTCAGAACAATGCCAAAATTTCACCCTAATCTATAATTGATATTCCGAATTCAAAAATTATGTCTATTTTACAAAATTCCAAACATATAAGTTGCATTAATTAATTTTATAATTAATTCCCGCTGTCACAACAAATAACGTGTTTTTAAGAAACAATATATATCAAAAGATTGACAATTATTTAGGTCCAATGTCAAAGTGAAATTAATTCTAATGAACACCATTAGATAAAATGGTAAAAATATATTCTAATTATACTTTAAAACCACTCAAATTCAAAATTTATCATTATTAATTATTTTGATTAAAAAAGTTGTTTTTAATTAAGATTTAGTAATTTTCACTATTCATCAGAATATTAAAGTTATCCGAAAAGTACCAAAATTTCACCTTAGGCTAAATTCGATACTCTGAATCCAAAAATGAAGTCCATTTTGAGAGATAAAATTTACAAAATTTCAAAAAGTAGGTATTACTATTCATAATGGCTAGTTTTATTGGTTGTGGTGTGTGTTAGAATTCGAAGTCGCGTACAACACACGCTACTGTATTATTCAAAGGAAAGCGTATCGTGGAAGCTTAGGATGTTTCATTGTAATTTTTTTGATGTCCCCATTCTAAAAAGTAAATTTATTTAGTCAAATTGAATATATAAAAGTTTAAAATATTGGATTTAAAAAGGGTTCACTATTAAAAGTTTTTAAAAGTGCAATACTGAAAATGAATTTGTTCTTACATTATGTCTAAGATACTCATAATATGGATTCTAAAATAATAAGGATTATATAAAGTTTAAAATTTAGTTAATACTATTCATAACCTCTTTTGAACGGCTTGTTTAGTAAGTCATGGTGCACTTGAACTTGGTGTTGCGTGTAGTGCAAGTTATTGAATTATTTTGAAGAAATAATACACAATGAAATCTTGGGGTGTTACATTTAAGGTAATTATTTATTTCATAAAAATTAAAAATAAATTATCAAGATAAATAAAAAAAATTTGGATTTGAAATGTGTATTTGTAATCAAATTTATCAGCTGTATAAAATCATATTAAAAATTTTATATTTATTTAAATTTGAGTAAAACATATTTAACTTTTATTTAAATAAAATAAATTAAATGTCCTATTCTCATACAAGTGTCTTACAAAGGATACCATTTCAATACAAGAATGATTTAGGTTGAAACAAACTCATCCAATTATATTATGAAAAGTGTTAGGGTAATTTCATAATATTATTTTTACCCTTAATTACCTGATTTACCCTTTTACTGTATTAATAAAAAATACTAAAGTTACTATTCATAATGCCTAAAAATAAAAGTAATCTATTTAAAAAATTTGTACTTACTGATTCAAAATATGGAATCCATTTTTTAAATATTAAATTAATGTAATTTTCATTAATTAATTTAAAATTAACCCCATTGTCGAAAAGAGAGAACGAGTTTTAAAGGTTAAAACATTGCAAAGGATTGAAATGTTTTTACACCTGAATTCAATATAAAATTAATGTTAAATAAATAAATTAAATTGAATGATAATAATATATTATATTTATACTTTAAAACCATTAAATATTATAATATAACCATATAAATTATTTTGATGAAAAAAGCTATTTTCAATTGAAATTTAGTGTATTTTTACTCTTCATAAATACTTGAAAGTTATCAGAAAAATATCAAAAAACTTATCCAATGTAAATTTTTATATCCTGATTACAAGGAAATTATTTATGTTTTCAGATAAAAATTATTGATGTGTCAAAATTTTAATTTAAAATTGGTTCTCCATTAAATGGTAAAACATTACCCTTTTGAAAAAATAATGGTTTTTTACATAAAATAGGGTTTATCATACCCTATGAAAAAAATATCTATTGGATGAATATTAAAAATATTTTATTAAATAAATAACAAATAAATTTCATAAATTTTATTTACAAATTTTAAATCCCTTATCAAAAATTAAAAATATATAATTGATTTATATTTTTCATTCACAATAAATTTTCATAATTTAGTTATATTTATTCCCACTAACATAATGACTAGGTTATAATAGTAATTTTATATTAATGGCATCTCATGGTTCGTTTAAACTCATGATTTCATGCAATGTAATCTATTGAAGAATTAAAATTATTTAAAATATTTCATAAAAACATCTGGGTGCTACATTCTACCCCCCTCAAACTAAATTTCTCCCTAAAAAACATAAAATTTAGAAAAAAAGAGATGTGGATACTTCTGAATCATCACATCCTCAATTTTCTATATAAATTCCTCAAATGGGTGGTTCCACCATAAAATTTTAACCAAGAGAGTGGTCTTTTTTCGTAGAACTTTTTTTTTCTATGATCCAAAATTACTATCGGTTGTTGTTAATAAGAAAGATATTACTCTAGTGGTATAACTTATGAGTTTAGTACATGTGAAGGATCCGATATGTACTTTCTCAAGAGAGATACATGTAAAACATCATGAAATTAAGAGATATTTTTTGTAAGCACCAATTGTTAATCTACCTTCCCAACATGATCCATAATTTCAAAAGTACTAATATACCTAGAGCTCAACTTTCCCTTCTTTACAAATCTCACTACTCTCTTCCTAGGAGATATTCGTAGAAACACCTTGTCACCATCCTCAAAATATATGTCTTTTTATTGGATGTTAGCATAACTTTTTTTTTTTCAAATCTGAGCTGCTCTTATGTGTTGTCAAATAGATCTGAAATTTTCTTCCATTTCATAAAAAAGATCAGGTTTTAATAGATTTATTTCCCCAACTCCATCCCAGCAAGGCAGATTTTTTTATTTCTTTCCATTGAGGGATTAATAAGGAGCCATCTGAATACTATATTGAAATCTATTATTATATGAAAATTCCACCAAAGGTAGGTGTTAATCCCAACCAACTTTAAAATCCATAGAGAAATCCCTCAACATGTCTTATAGAGTTTGAATTATCCTATAAAACTGAGCATTTATCTAAGGATGATAATCAGTGTTGAAACTTAAATCTATATCCAATGCCTACTGAAGACATCCCTTGAACTTCTATGTAAACCTTGTATATTGATCAGATATGATGGAAAGTGGTACTCTATGAAATATTACCACTTCCTTTACATATATCCTAGAAATCTAATCAATAGAGGAATCCTCTTTAATAGAAATGAATTATGACAGCTTAGTAAAGAGATCAAATATAGCCCATATAGAATTATGGCCTTTATATATTTTAGGAAGTCCAATGACAATGTCCATAGTGATGTTTTCCCATTTCTATTCTGGTATGAGTAATGGTTGTAACATACCCTTAGACTTCTATCTCTCATCCTTAACTTGTTGAAAAACCAAGAATCATGAGACATATTCTATAACATATCTTTTCATTCCATCCCACCAGAAATACTCTTTCAGGTCCCTGTATATCTTTTGGATTCCAAGTTGAATAGAGAATGAAGAACTATGAACATCATCCAACATATCATTCTTTAATTTTGGTATGGTAGGAATACAAACCTGGTTTTTGAACCTTATTATTACTCACAAACAAGGTTGAATTCAAGAACATTTATCACCTTATTTGCAACTCTACATCTTCCTTCTGCACCTCCTTAATATTTACTTGTATATATGGTTGAACATTCATTTGATAAATATTTCTCCCCTTCCTTTAAAATTTCAAGATCCTTCCTTTGAAAATCCATAAATATTAGATCTTTTGTGATCCTCATCAGGGATTGGCTAAATGGTCCTTTCGACTCAAAGCATCTGACACCTTGTCACATTCCCAAGGTGGTAATGTATTGAGCAGTTATAATCTTAAATCAACTCAAACCATCTTCTATGATGCATATTCAACTCATTTTGTGTGAAAATATACTTTAAACTTGTATGATCAGTATAAATATCACACCTTTTACAATAAAGATAATGCATATATATATTTAGTGCAAAGATTTCTACAGCTAAATACAAATCATGAGATGGATAATTTTTCTCATGATTTTTCAATTTTCATGAGGCATAAGCTATCACCATATCATTTTTAATGAGAACTAAACCCAAAACCTTCTTGGATTCATCACTATAGATCACAAACCATTCTCTACTAAAAGGTAGTGTGTGCATAGGTTCATTAGCTAGAATTATTTTTATATCTTTGAAATTATCTTCACATTCATTCTTCCACTTGAAATTAAATCCTTTCCAAGTCAACTTGGTGAATGGATTAGATAATTGGAAAAAATATTTCACAAAATATTGGCAATATCTATCCAAACTAAGAAAAAATTGGATCTCAGTTATCGTTGTTGGTCTTGAACAACTTTCAAAAACTTTTGTTTTTGATATATTCATAGATATCCCCTATCTTGAGATTATTTGACCAAAAAATGAAACTTTTTGAATCCAAAATTCACACTTGTTAAATTATTCATTAATCCTTTCATTTCTCAAGGTCTTCAATACAATTCTCAAGTGATCTTCATGCTATTCCTTGTTCTTCAAATAGACAAGAATATCGTCTATAAAGACTACCACAAACTGATCAAGATAGTATCTAAAACTATATTAATTAGATCCCTAAAGACAACATGTGAATTAGTAAGACCAAAAGGCATCACTATAAATTCATAGTGTCCATACCTTGTATGGAATGTCGTATTTGGTATATCCTCCTTATTGACCCTTAATTAATGATATCCTAAATGAAAAAAATATTGGAAAAGTATTTATCTCCATGTAGTTGGTCAAATGAGTCATTAATTTGGGGAAGAGGATATTTTTTCTTGATAGTTATGTTGTTAAGTTCTCGATAATCAATGTAGAGTCTCATTGATCTATCTTTCTTCTTAACAAATAGAATATGCACACCCCAAGGTGATGCACTTGGGCATATGAATCCCTTGTAAAGATTCTCTTGTATTTGCTTCTTTAATTCCTAGAACTCAATTAGGTCCATTATATAAGGTGTTTTGTAATAATCATATCACTCGATATTAGTTATATTGAAAACTCAACTTCACGATTTTGTGGAAGACCGAATAATTTTTTGGAAAGACATCATCAAACTCCAAAACAATGTTATTATTTTTTATTGTGATTTTATCCCCAACCATTTGAGATAGATTACCTCCAATTATATGGATTAAGACCCATAATATAGAAGAAATTTATACTAAAAGGTTATATTTATCCTTGCATCGATAGATGATCATAGATTAATCTGGAATATGAATCGTGACTTCCCTTCCTTGGAAGTTGATATTAGATCTATAGAGAGAAAGAAAATCCATGCCAAGAATCACATAAAATTATACTATAGGAAGGATCAACAGATTTTTAGGAAGCACTTTACCACAAACATCAACTGGAGAAGAATTATAAACTTTTGATGCGACCATTGTGCCAATAATAGTTTTCACAACTAACTCAATATATAATTGTTGAGTTAATACAATGATACCCTTAGAAAATTATTTAGAAATAAAAGAGTTAGGGGATCCAGAATCAAATAAAACATTTTCTACTTTATAGTGGATGGTAAGTGTACCTTTCACCACTTCATTATCATACTTCACATCACCGATAATGATCGCATGTTAATTGCCTTTGTTTTTGGCCTTAAGATTTTTGTGACTTTGATCATCATAAATAACCCTTGTATTAGGGAATTTATTAAAATAATTCCCCATTTCATTTAAATTGTAACATTTATGTGCAAGAGGTGAATTCTAGATATCCTTTTCTAAATTCGCATCATTATACATTGTTTCCCATGAATTTAGTATTAAATTTTCTACTAATATTATTTTACACACATTAAATATTTTACAGTCCCTTTAAGACAATAATCTCAATGTTTCTTTCCTAACATTGAGAATAAGAGAAAACTCATCTTATTTTCAGTTGGGTCTTTATATTTTCCATTGAATTACATTTTTCTTTTATTATAAAACTCATAGGACTGATAGGTTACTCAAATATCCATCTCAACCTTGAGAGAACATCGACCAATTTCCGCGTAGCTATTGAAGTCCCTTATGGATAATTACCTTCAGAGACTTAGTTTTAAGCCACTAAATAATTGATCAATTTTACTGTTAGATTGGATAATAATTCTAGAAGAATACCATCCAATCCTTGTAAAAATTTCTTTTTAGGTACCAAAGGATTCATCGTCCTTTTGGTTGAGCTCAAGGAACTCATTATTAATCATTGTGTGAAGAATAAGAGGAAAGTACTTATTGAAAATAAGTTCTTGAACACATTCCATTCCAGGGATTCAATTTCATCTCTTTGCCTCATATTCTTGATAAGGTTACACCATTAACTGACTTCACCTTCCAAATGATAGACTAATAAGAAGACTTTATCATATTAGGAACATTATCGTACTAAATATGTCTTTTCAGTGGTACTGATCCATTTTTCGACCACTAATAGATTAGAAGACCCACTGAAATTAGGTGAATGGTGCCTCATGAATGACTCAATAGAATGTTGTTCCCAACATTTCTCATTTGGAATTTCTTCATGATTCATAGCTTAAGAAGGTTATATGATCATAGTTATAATATTTTTCATTATAACTCCCATTAAATTTGGTTTCTCATGAGGACAATCATTGCATTGGCTGTGACATTCAGCATTGACACGGTTCCTCTAGGTTCCATCCATTGACTGAAACCAAGAAGCGTAGTATGATAAACACTAATCATAATAGAACACCACATAATCAAGAATAATATTTTAGTTTAGAACACTTTAGGTTTTGTCAAAGGTTATTTATGATCATTTATAAAACAATTGGATTGTAACCTATACTTCAAAATTTCATTAGGGTTCTTACTAAGGTTTTGTCATCATAGTTTCAAAAGGTTAACTATACATTTCCACTGATACCAACTATAATGACCCATAAATTACATATATTGATATTAATTCAAAATTAAAGAACATTCATTACAAAATATAAAAAAACCACTACAAGACCATATAAATATAGTGTCTTTAGAAACTTGGAAACATAAACATCTGGTTCATAAAACATCTTTATTGTCTCCCACTAATTTCATCATAACTAGACCCATTTTTTACATATTTTATTTAATACCCTTATTCATGACCTGGAAAAAAGAAACATATGAAAGGGTGAGCTCAGATACTCAGTAAGGTTAAATAAAGGAGATATCAATCATATCCTAATCATAAGACATAAGTACATAATATTTTGAAATCTTATCCTTCATATAAAAGATCGTGGTACCATTCCATGGGATAAATCATAAAAGTTCATAAGAATCAATGAACGTAATCCCAACATTCATAACATAAGACATGAAATTTTGTGTCATACACATAATCATAGAAAATCATTTCATATTAGTCATGGCTCATTTCCATGACCATCATAGTGGATAAAGTCCATTACAGAACTGAGTTCACTCCTCTTTTTAACCCTGTACTATTGAACTGAGATCATTTCCCGATCCAATCATGTATATCTAATGAGATATAGATATTAACCCAATGCATTGGAGGGAGATATAGGTCCCACACATCTCAAAATGAAATCATTATTATGTGTTCCACAATAATATATACCACTTATCATAACCCAAGGAATAAAATTGGTTTCTTTCAACACCATAACAAAATCCATGTAAAAAAATGGATTTTATAAATAGAACACAATAAAACCATAATAAAAATAAGTACATTATAATTGAAACATAAAACTATTAAATAATTCCAACTTAGATGTAAAATAATTTTGATATAACAATTGAAATTATTTCTTGAGGAAAATATCATTTCTTCTGCAAAAACATTTTATTTTATCAAAATGACATGAAATTTCAAAGGAAAAGAATTTATTTGAAAATAAATTTAAAATCATGTAGATGAAGATTTATAGAAATATGGTGTTATGAAAATGTAAAAATCCATTCATGTCGTATAAGTTAAAAAAACATTCTCCTCATACTTTTTATGGAAAAGCCAAAAAGTACCTTGTATCAGAAAAGACAAAAGATTCCTTTCACACTGTTTAATAAAAATTTATCAATGGGTAAAATTGACTCTAAATAATTGTAAAAGAATATAAATAATATTTTTGGAATACATAATTAGAAAACATGGACATGGGTGATAAATATAACCTAGTAAATACTTATGTATAATCAATCATGGATAATAATGGGGTTGAAAATTATCCCTTACCTTAGGTCCAATTTCCTTTGTATATATCCAAACATCCTTTATAATGATTAAGTAATTTAATTTACTTATTTAATAATAATAGTCATTTTTATGACATAATATATGATTATATTATCATTCGTTTGTGTCTAACATTATTACTCATCCATCAGGTGTTAACTTATTTATTTTCTTATGCATGTTTTTCCAGATATGTTTTCATTCCTCTTATTAGGTTATAGTTATATGATTTAAATAATGATATTATTATTATATATATCATATTTATTCATTCCATTCCTTTATATAATAATTCTTTAATGAAGATCATGTAGAATGAATCATATCGCATTGTGGAGACATTAGGTCGTACGTACGAACGAACAACGATATCATTCCCATAATTGTTGAATGGTATTGAAGTGGATGATGTATAAAATTTTAGAATCTATATCTTGTTATAATAATCATATATAGTTATTATTTCTATCATTATACCCACCCAAGTAAGGCAGTGGTGAAAAACAGATTACACTAAGTATGATTTTGGTCTAAACACACTCATCCATTGATATTAGGACAAATGTTAGGGTAATTTCATAATATTATTTTTACCCTTAATTACTCTATTTACATTTTAACCGTAGTAATATAAATTACCGAAGTTAATATTCATAACGCAAAAAAATAAAAGTAATATATTTATATAATTTTGACGTTATAATTCCAAATATGGAATTAATTTTTCAAAATACAAAGAACAAAATTTTTGGTAATTAATTTAAAATTAATCTCATTGTCGGAAAGAGAGAACATGTTTTAAAAGCTAAAATATTACAAAATATTAAAATTTTTTTATATCCAAATTCAATGAAAAATTAATTATAATGACATAAATTACATATAATGATAAAAATATATTTTATTTATACTTTAAAACCATTCAATATTATAATTTAACCATATAAATTATTTTGTTGAAAAAATATGTTTTCAATTAAAATTTAGTGTATTTTTACTATTCATCAAAACTTGAAAGTTATCAGAAAAATATCAGAAACTCATCCAAAGTAAATTTTTTATCCCAATTCCAAATAAAATGTTTATGCTATCATAAAACAATTATTAATGTGTAAAAATATTAATTTAAAATGGGTTCTCTATTAAAAGGTAGAAAATTACCCTTTTGAAAAAATATTGGTTTTTATACATCAAATAAGGCTTATTCATACCATATGAAAAATATATCTATTAGAGGAATATATAAAATATCTTATTAAATATATAAGAAATATATTTCATTAATTTCATTTACTAATTGTAAATAATTTATCAAAAATAAAAATTTATAATTGATATATATTTTTCAATCACAATACATTTTCATAAGTTAGTTGTATTTATTTCTGCTGACCTAATGGATAGGTTATAATATTAATTTTATACTAAGGGAAACTTGATGATCTTTTAAACTCAAAATTGTGTGCAATGTAAGATATTGAATAATTAAAATTATATAAAATATTTCATAAAAACATCCAAATATTACAGAATATGGCCAATACATCATATAAACATTCAACCCTTTTGTTAAAAACACACTAGTTTTCCAAACATGACTTTAACTATACATGCCCAAATATACTTATCCAATCCTTTCAAAAACATTTTCCAAAATGATGTTAAATTCCGATTTCACAAGAAATTTCCAAACAATCCTTTACTTTCTCAAAATCAATTCCACTTTCACACCATTCCAAAACCAAGATAAAAGTTCACAAGATAATTGGTGATTCCAAATATGAATTCACACTATTTAGAAACCAAATTTCTTTTATAAAACACAATCCAACCATAACTTCTAATACCACCTTGAAACCACTTCATCTTATTTAGAAACCATGGAACCATTTTACAAGAAAAGAATGAAGGAGAGAAGATGAAGAACAATTTTATGAAACCAAATTCCAAGGAAAGAAGTACTTCCAATGCCAACATCATGCGAAAGATCATCCATGTGTGCAGTATATACACCCATGGATGTGCCCACATCCAATGCCGTACCACAAGTATTTTCCCCCCAAACCATTTTCAAAGAAATAACACATTCTTTCCAATTGGGGCAACAATCCATTTTATGAAAAGATTACCACATTCCACATTACAAGATTAACCCCACTCTAATCAATATAATAAAACATTTAAAATGGGAAACACTACTCAACCACCCAATTTTACCCTTAAATCTAAATTGGAATTTTATCAAACACATTTGGCATAAACACACATAAGCATAAACTGAGAATCACTTAAAAACCTATTTTTAACAAATTCTACCAACATGTAGACACCATAATAACCTATATAAATTTGTGAACCTTGTTTAAAAATTAATTTAAATAACACAATCATCAATAGATTTATTTGAAAATAAAAGGGAAGGAAAAAACTTCCTCATTGGCGTGTGAATGTGGTAAGACTCTCAAATGAGGAAGAATATTCCCCCAAGAAAAAGCCACACCCCCTAAAACCCAAAGAAAATAAAGGTACATGTAAACCCTAACTCATAAGGTTTGTCCAAATGGGAAAACTACCAAAGAAAACCATTAAATATGATGAGTAGAGGAGAAATGGAGTAGGAATGGGAAAAAAACCCTAAAATCATACCTTGTAATCGAAGGGGGAGCACCATGGAAGGGAGAGGATCAAAGGGGAATGGGATTTAAGACCCCTTCATGTGCAAAATATAACCAAAGAGGATGCAGGATTAGGTTAGGATAAAATAGGGAGAGAGAGAAAAGAGGGTTTCATGATTTTAATGACCTGGAATGACTGCATAGTTTACCCAACCACGCACCAATTGTGCAGTAGCCTCTACCAAGCTTCTAGACCTACTACACAATAAATATTCCTGGTATGTGAGATCATGAAAAAACCATGCAGAAGATTCTGTACACTATTTGTACTGGTTACATGGTTACCTGGGCTAACACACAAGGTTTCTACTAACTGTTTGGTGACCAAGCTCATGCAAAAACCACCCAAACTTCCAGAAAATCAATAATTTTAACCGGGACTCAATCTTGAACCTTGAAAAAAATACCAAAGACCAAGAAAAGGATAAAATAAAAGAGCATCCAAAGTCAGGGTGTGACAATTCTTCCCACGACATACACTTTCTTCTCCCAAAAAGTCACCCAACCAAAATATCAATAAAAACTCGAGTTCAATCCCAATCAAAACTGAAGGTAACCACAAACCTCAGGGTGACCATTTACTCAAAAATTCACACTCAACTGATCAATAAAAAACTAAAATATGAAAATTAGGGGTGAACATGAGAGGTTTCTCCTCACCATAAGAACTCAGTTAGCACGGGAACTTCAAAACCCAACAAACACCACCAAGACTTAAATGAAAAATCCAATACAAGGCAACCTAAAAAACCAGGACCCCAAGAACTAACTCACCTTTTCTACACGAACAAAACAACACCATCACCACAATAGGAAACTAGGGATGAGGGAACTCACCATAAGAATGAAAACCCTCTACACAAGGGGGAACAACCACACCACCAGAACTAAGAATTTACCACACCAACCAAACCCCCAACACTAGGGGAACCCACAAAGAGAAATTCAAACCAAACAATAAAACATAGATTCCATTAATCAATTAATAAAAAATCAAGATTTTCTAAATGAACACCACTAAATTGAAACCATCCCACACAAGTGTTAAATGTACTGAAATAAAGACAAATGATTCTAAAAACCACATTCAGATAGGCACAACTACTTGGATTAAAATAGAATAAGTTAATCATAAATTTATAATGAAATTATGATATTACAAAAATAGGGAAAAATAATAATGTAAAATTAAATGTTTCCCAAAAAAAATGGATGATATAAAAACAAGTACAAGGTTTCACACACCCATCACAACTCCTAATTGTGCACGAGCTTCAATCCGAGACCTATGGTTAGATCTCTAATGGCTGAAGCATATCCTACCTCATAGTCAGGAACTTTCATAATCCAACCAAAATTCCTTCTTTAGGTTAAATTTACTACAAAAATTCTCCAGATGACTCATACATTCATATCAATGGAACACTTTCAGAGGGATGCAGCAAGATGACATCAAATACCAGAACCTACCACACTAGTGGAATACAAGTGAATGGTCTGCTGAATTCGTATCCAGAACCAATGAATATTACTCCTTATAGATAAGTTCCTTAGGTATTCACTTCTATATAGATGGGGAACACTAAAAAAGGAACAATATACATCATATTTCTGACTGCCTTCACTCCGAAAACCAACTCTACTAAGAACAATTCTTCCACCAGTTTCTCGAAATGAAGGTACTTAGAAGAGAGGAAATGGTTCCTGACCTCTATATAGAGACCCCCACGTAAAATATATTTCTTCACCAGATCTTTCAGTGTTACCTCTAGTGAAAATGAAAACATATCCTTAAAGTGGTCAACGTAGGCCTTCACTATCTGTTGGCCTTGTTGAATACTCATGATCTCTTCCATTTTCTTCATATTCACCTCCTCTGGTATGAAATATCAGATGAAGAAAGACTTTATAACTTCTCACATCATTATAAATTGCATCTATGGTGGGGAAAAAAACTCCCATTGATTTGAATTTGGACCCTCAAATGAACCCAAAACAACATGAAATATAACAGTTTTAGGAATTACCAATGATTTGAAGATGTTCTCAACTTCTTTAAGCCACTCAACTGCCTCTAAAAGACCTTGATCACCTCAAAGGGTAGGAAATATTCAAGAAGAACCATAAAATGTACATGAATCATTAGAAATTTTGGATAATTTTCTGGGTGGTACTTTTTGAACAATACAAAAAAACAAACCAAAACCAACATCAAATCAAAGAAAAATCAAAAGCAACACCTTGATCCAAAAATTACCAACTCAGAAAACAAAAAAAAAAGAAACACAACCAAAAAAATACCTTTCAAAAACCACTCTTTAATTTAAATTTCAATATCAAATAGTTTCAATGATACCCCCCCAAACACAAAACCACTTTTCACTAAGAAAAACCAAAGTTATAAAACAAAAACCCAATCTATAAAGTCATTTATCCATCCAAATAAATTTTAGAGAACCCAAATTATCCCTTAAATCCCAAACACCCTCCCATGTAATTTTATAAACCCTCGCATTTTATTCCATCTATTTCCATCAAAATGTGCCAACACAAACTTCCCATACAAACCCACACACATGAAACCATTCATAAATAACACTAAGGGTTACACCAATCTAATTCATAGAAAATCCAAACATTCAAAAAAATCTCAAACCAAAGAGATTTAATTTTTTTTCAATTTAAAACAATTTTTAAGAAACACCTTTTTCCACTTAAAACACCATTTTAATTTTCAAAATCCACTTACACCAACTGGAATCAAAACGAAATACAACTTTCAATGAACTACCAAAATGAGGAACTAGTGCCTATGCCTAACTTAGAGACATGGTAGTGGTCCATGAACTAAGTAATACATAACACTAAGAGGACCTTTAATTGTTCACCTAGACTACACATGGGTGACTACTCCATGTGAGGTCGCAACATGACACAATCTCACCTCTATTTTCATCCTCAAATCCAAAATAAAGATAGAAGACTCAAAACCCGGACTACCCCTGGTAACATAGGTTTAATAATTAGTGGTGGTGATCAGGACCTAACCCATAAACTACCCCTGAGCCATAAAAATCATAATATCCAACTACTAGAAACCCAAAATAATAAGATCCTTTTCTGATACAATTTTTTCATGAACCAGGCTAGGATGTCATCAAACCCGATATCCGACTCGGTCAGAGACATGACCCAAAGGGAATTCCCAATCCCCATGGGCTAGAAACTTGTGCCATACAACAAATATAAACCTTTGGGAATGATTTCAGCCCAATTATAACTAGGATAAATAAAATAAAAACTAGAAAAGTAGATAACCAACAATTGAAACTCAAATAAATAAACAAATTGATTCACTTACATGATACAACTAAACAAAATGAAAAACTAAATAAAAAACAAAAACTCAATAAAAATACTAAACCACTATCACATGATCCCCATATTACCACTCTGACACCACCATCCACATGAATGAACCTCATACTCCTTCAACGAGCATCTGAACTAGGAGAACCTGAATAAGAAGGACCTGAAAAATAGTTTGGGTCTACTAATAGAAAATCAATCAAGTAGAGCGTGAGCTAAAAATCTCTATAGGCAACCATCACAGAATCCATGTAATTATTTTTCTGAAAATATTCCATTAACACTAGTTTTAAATACATTTATGAAAATAGGGTGTTCATAATTTTTTCAAGTAAACACATTTCTTTCCTTTTTTAAAAACCAAACACAACAACTTTTATTTCAAAAAAGGCCATCATTTTAGAAACCAAAATCCAAACCAAAAACCCAAGTAGACGCTACACGAATGTGTTAAAAAATAAACATGAATTATAAATAATAATGTATGTGTAGTAGAAGGTAAGAAAGAATATATAAATATTAACCATGGGTGATCCTAAACATCCCTAGATCAATCCCCAGACATACTCGGTTCGAAACCACCTACCAAAATATAGTGAAGCTCTTAAGACTATAACCAATTGGTCACCCTCAACTAAAAACATCTAGGGAACGTCCCACCTAGACTCATAATAATTCTAGGGGGTACCAACCCATCTAATTAGGGTTGATCAACAATCATCACTCGATCCTCTAAATGACGCCTAGGAACCCATGGTAAAGGATACTGTGTAAGTGGGAGGCCATCACATGTGTGACTCACCTTACTTGCTGTCACCACACTTACCTTCCCCAAACATAGACACCACCTATACAATAACCCACATGGGAAATAAATAATAGGTGATCCCAATATAAACATATATATATATATATATATATATATATCAGATAGAAAAGGTAAAAAAGAGATGACACAACATATAAACATTCACCCCATTCATAAAAAACACACCAGTTTTTAAAATGGGCCTTTAATTCTACAGACCCAAATAAATTTATCCAAAACTTTCAAAAACTATTTCCAAAACAATGTCAAATGATACTTTTACAAGCACTTACCAAAAATACCTTTACTTTCTCAAAATCAATTCCACTTTCACACAATTCCAAAACTAATATAAAACTTCACAAGATAATTGAAGATTCCAAACAATTTTTCACATTATTTAGAAACCAATTTTTTTTACAAAACACCAACCAACCATAACTTATAATACCACCTTGAAACAACTTCATATTATTTAGAAACCATGGAACCATTTTACAAGAATATAAGGGAGGATAGAAGATGGAGAAACATTTTATGAAACCAATGTACAAGGAAATAAGTAATTCCAATTCCATCATCATGTAAAAGATCATCCATGTGTGCAATTAATGCATCCATGTATGTGCCCAGATCCAATGGGGTACCACAAGTATTCCCCCCAAAACATTTTCATAGAAGCAACACATTCTTTCCAATTGGGAAAAATACTACTTAATTAAAATATTAACATGTTCCACACAACAATCCCAAACCCAATCCAATCAATCTAATAAAACATTTAAAACAAGAAACACTAATCAACCACCAAAATTTACCCTTAAAGATCGATTTTCACTTTACTGAACACATTTTCCATAAACACACATAAGCATAAACAAAGAATCAATTCAAATACTATTTTTAAAAAATTCAACCAAAAATTAGACACCATAATAACCTCACTATATTCATTATAATGGTGTGAACCATGTTTAAAAATTAATTGAGAAAAAAAGCATCAATAGATTGCTTTAGAAAGGAAAGGGATGGAAACACCGACCTCATTAGTTTGAGAATGTGAAAAGACTCCCAAGGGAAGAATAATAGGCCCCCAAGAACAAACCACACACCCAAAACCCAAATAAAACTGAGTTACATGTAAAACATAACTCCTATGGTTTGGAAAAAATGAGAAACCCCCAAAATAAAACCAAGAAATAGGATGAGGAGAGGAGAAATATAGGAGGAATGGATAAAAAATATCCTAAAATCATACCTTGGAATCGAAGGGGGAGCACCATGGAAGAGAGAGGAGCCAAGGGGAATGGGGTTCGTTACCCCTTCATGTGCCAAATATGACCAAGGAGTAGGGGGGACTAGGTTTGGGTAAAATAGTGTGAGGAAGATAAGAGGGTTTTGTGATTTTAATGAACTTCCATGACCGCATGGTTTACCAAAAAATGCACCAACTGTGCAGTATCCTCTTACAAGGTTCTTGTAGAGACCTGAAGCTTAACGTAAATGGACATTACATTACTTTTGCGGAATACTTAGTACATAACAAAAACACACACACAAGGACCGTAATAGTTTAGTATCTTTGGAAACTCGGAATATAATCTTCTAATCGTGGTGAAAGATCTTCAACATTGTAACGCCCCGACCCTAGTTACCCAGAGTCGATGCATTATTACATAACATTGGAATGATCACAAGAAAGATCAAGTCTCGAAAGACCGATTAGTTTAGTAGCCTTGGTATAACTAGATACATCGATAAAGTTTTACATTACATCATAAAAAAAACATCTTGTCTTCATATCCCCTCATACTATCCCTGCAGGTCATCCATAAATTACTTATTCATAATCCTGGGACAAATAAAACATTGAAAGGGGTGAGCTCAGATGCTCAGTAAGGATAACATTATAGCAGAAGCTTTCATAGATAAGCATAAACACTTAAGGCAGTTTATAACTAAAACAAAAAGCCTTATAAACTTGAACTTCAACATAAAATGGCAAAGATAAAATAAAATAATGCCATTTACTTACTCACATGGATATTCTACTAGTCGAACAATCCCATGCATTATCAATAACCAATTTCATAATGATGGAATGCATAATTCCAGACTATCATAACCACATAGCCAAGGCTTCGTGCCAAGACTACAAATAAGATTTTGCCAAAGCCTTGTGCCAAGAAACTAGTTTGTCTCATGAGACCTACCGATGCATCGAGGAGCTATAGCGGGCTCCACCCGTCACATATTAAGTCCAATGCATTCCCATATGAAAAGGTTTAAACATAACATAAACATTCTTATTAAAACTAGTATACGAAATGTCAATACTTCTACCACAAACCATGAATGGTATAAAAATAACACATCCACAGTCAAACATAACTCATTCGATACAATATGGAAGATTTTATTGTATCACATTAACCTCAATCAAGAATAATGAAGGATGTTGACATAGATGCAAATAATCATCAAAACAATTTGAGAGAAATATCCCCCTTTTCTTGAAATCATTTAAAAGTCACACTATTTGTCAAGAATCCATTTAAAATAGATTTTTGAATCAAAGTGTCCCATACCACTTTGAAACTTTTTAAAAGGATTTTTAATTTTAAAACTTTAATGTCCATATAAATAAATCCTTAAAACCATTTTTAAAACATGGACATTAATGAGCAAGATTTAGAAGAATAAGTCTTTAAAACATTTAAAAATGGTATTTTAGTTAGAGTTTCTAACCAAAAGAGAGACACTTGAATACAAATAATTGAGGTAATCAAAACTTTGTAATATCATGAGAATAAAGGGATTCATGATATACTATGTCAAAGTACATTATATACACCACCTAAAAGTGATTTGGTGTATATCAACAAAGAAGTCTCAATGGAATGTAAATTGAGATGAAATCTATCATAAAGGCCGTATCCTTAGGTTAAGGATAAATCAACGACATAATTATGTGTGACAAATATACATACACTAAATATGATTGGATATTCAGTGTAAAACAATCAAAGGACATTCACACATATTCTTGTAAAATCAACACCAACGAATTGGATGTTTAACTCAACAAATGGAGAATGAGTTAAAATTACTCTTATCAAATTCATATCAATGAATTGAGAATTATCAATGGAGTGATTATGTGTATCAAAAGTATATCCATAGGAAGGGGAGTGGAAATTATGACATAATCAAATGAATAGTGATTCCACACATAATCTTGGGGGTAATATAATCAATGAAATATGCGTAAAGCCAAATGAGTGGAAATTGAAAACTCAAATTCCCTTATCGATTAGGTAACTTACGAAACATACACCCATGAAAGAAGTATCATACCATGATGATGTAAATAGCCATAAATTAAAGTATATTATACAATGAATACGATCATGGTCAGTACACATACACCACATGCAATAATTATGTGGTGATCAATGGAATTCTCATGGAATTAAAAGTGAGATAAGAAAATCCCTTACCACGTTAATCAACTGAGTCGTATGGCCAAAAGTTAATAACCACCAAATGATTTACAGAATAACATGAATATAAAGAGAATCACGATAATATATATCAAATGGCAGTACACAATACACCACTTTCAATAATTTAGTGGCGAACAATGGAAATCTCACGGAATTGAAAGTGAGATAAGAAAATCCCTTACTTTGTACTTTTTCCTTGTTCGACGGTAGGTTTACCTCCTTTATAATGGTGAAATAATTGTTATTGAATTATATAAGAATCATTTACTTTAATATGATATCATATATGATCTTTTAACATTGACTTGTTAATAATATCTTAGAATTATCGTCATTTCGGGTGTTAACGGGTTCATTTTACTTTATATTCTTTGTTATGTGAGCCATATTTATTAATGAGATGTATATTATTAATATCCATAATGATATAAAGTCCTTATATACTATTTTTAAATCATCAAATTATAATTATACTTGAATGGATATGATGGAGAATGAATCTCATCGTGTTCGTGGAGACGGTAGTCCGTACATACGCACGAGCGACAATATCATTCTTTTGATATTAAAATAATATATAATTGGATGTTATATCATATATGCAGAATCATTATCATGTTATATTTATTATTTACATGAGTTACACATCATTATTATACCCATCCAAATAATAATATATTGAATAACAATTACACCACGACGTGGAGACGGTAAGCCGTACGTATGCACGTATGGTGACATGTTATTCAAAGGATGGATAGAATACTGAATATGGTTGTACCATATTTATAATAACATCACAGTATATATATGATACTGGAGTTATTATTTTATAATGGTAATAACAAAGAAAGAGGAAGTGGAAGAAGAAAGGAACTTGAAAAGGGGTGGTGAAAACATTACCTCTTCTTCGGGTTCTTCCTTTTGATTTGATCAAAAGGGCTCCATAGGTTGGCTTTCTGATCAAACTAAGGCCTTTAGGTTGTAGTGAGGGATGTTGAGATAGTATTTGGTCAGAGGATGGCCGAACCAAAGGGCTTTGAAGGTGTGAAGAAATGAGAAGGAGGAGTGCCCTTTTATAATAGGGGTGAGGGGCACCTTTGGAAAAGCTAGAAATATTAATTTATAATAAATTCATATTCGGTTTATAATGGCTCCAAAGTTTATTATTTAAATTTTAAGGTGGGGATGGGTCGAAAACAACTTAACCAATAGAATTTATACAGGTTTGGGTCATTATATTAACCTTATCTTTAAGTATTAACTCTTAGTTAATTAGTTTCACTTTTACAATGTCTCTTTGTATTTTTATATTATATGGTTAATAAACATACTATATACATCCAAGAGACCCCAAAGTGGTCCATTAATGATGAAACTATAATTATATATGTCTCTTGGCCGAACCTTATATTTTTAGGAATTTAATATCAATTAATAATATAATATTTGTTTTAAGAACTCTTTTATGTCAATTTTGACACTATTCAATAGTTGATTTTTTTGAAACTCATAATAGATTGATTACTTCAAAAAAAGTAAATTAAATCAATCCTAATATATCATATAATCATATAAAATTAGTTTAATTCATTAAAAGTTTCATATTATATTTATTTGGGTATTTATAATATCAATTAATTTAATTTTTCACTATTTTAGTAATTACTGCATCATCATTGTGTCATAAATAAAATAAATTATTTAATGTCTAAAAATTATAAATAAAATATCATTATGTCAGAAATATTTCTATATATCTAATGAATATTTATAATCTAAAATAAAACATATATAACCCTATGTAATAATTGTTTTTCTAAAAGATATATGCTTGTGTCATTTTTGTATTCATTTTAACTTAATTAAAATAAAGTGTCCCTATCACCTACAAGTGGCACCATGGGGTCCCCAAATCGACCCAAAGATGCCTATGGTAGAACATGTATCAAACAATAAGTCTAGAACATGTTTTAGGGTAATTTAATATTATTATAATATTATTTGTTAACCCTTATTTACCAGATTTACCCTTAACCATGGTAAATAAAATATTTACCACAGTAATTATTCAAAATGTCTAAAAATAAAAGTTACCTATTTACACAATTTGGACATCCTGATTCCAAATATGGAATCCATTTTTCTAAATTCAAAACACAGAAGTGGCAGAAATTAATTTAAAATTAATTCCCGCTGTCAAAACAAAAAGCGTGTTTTTAAGAGATAATAACTATCAAAAGATTGACACTTGTTTATGTTCGGTTTAATTGTAAAATTATTTCCAATGACCAAAATTATATTAAATGGTAAAAATATATTCTAAATATACTTTAAAACCACTCAAATTCATAATTTATCACTATTAATTATTTTGATTAAAAAAGTTGTTTTTAATTAAAATTTAGTAATTTTCACTATTCATCAAAATATGAAAGTTATCCGAAAAGTACCAAAATTTCACTTTAGGATAAATTAGATATTCCGAATCCAGAAATGAAGTCCATTTTAAAATATAAAATATATATAATTTCGAAAAGTAGGTATTAATATTCATAACGGCTAGTTTGATTGGTTGTGGTGTGTGTTAAAACTCAAGGTTGCGTACAACACACGCTACTGTATTATTCAAAGAAAGCGTACCGTGGAAGCTTGGGATGTTTCATTTTAAATTTTTGATGTCCCCATTTAGTCAAAAAGTTTAAAATATTGTATTTAAAAAGGGTTCACTATTAAAAGTTGATAAAAGTGCAATACTGAAAATGAATTTGTTCTTGCATTATATCTAAGAAACTCATAATATGGATTCTAAAATTATAAGGATTATATAAAGTGTAAAATTTAGATAATACTATTCATAACCTCTTTTGAATGGCTTTTTTTTGTAAGTCATGGTGTGATTGAACTCGGTGTTGCGTGTAGTGCAAGTTATTGAATTATTTTGAAGAAATAACACACTATGAAATCTTGGGGTGTTACATTCTCCCTTCCTTCAATAAATTGCGTCCTCGCAATTTTTTGAAATTTTTCTTGGGAATATAATGGAAAGTCCCACATCGGAAAAAGAGTCAATAAAACTATCACTTTAAAAGAAAGAAAGAGAGGTATAAGGGTCATCCAAGATAACCCATACTAGGATTCCATGTAGGAAAACATGGATATGGATGATAAAATAAGTTTCAAGTTCTGATGGAGAGGGATAGAAATCATGATCAGGAGAAAGTTAACAATAAGAAAACCACAAACTTGTGTTGGGACAAACGACCATTAGTCTCCTAGTAGGAAAGTAAACAGACAACATTTTTTTAAGTTACATTACATAAGGACGAGGAATTCATTTATGATATTGACTAAGAACATTATGAGATATACTTACATTTTATGTAGAGTTTCATTCTTTAATAAATTTCCACCACTAACTCAATTTTTTTTTAAACGATGAGTATTCAAGAAGACTTGGTCACACTGGAAGAGCTAGAATAAACTTCTATAGAATCACATGATCCATGCAGGATAAACTATATTTTTACATTGTCTTTGAAGATTAATCAAAACCAAAATGGTTAGTGAATGATCTAATGATCCCCCGAAAGGATATTCCTTGAGATAAATATGCCCTAATCTTAATTTCTAAATTTGAACCAACAATACCCCAAAGTAAAATAAATACCATTCAATAATCAATTGTCCTTAAAATCCTTCAATATAATCCAAACTAATATTGAAACCCAAAACATAGAATAATTTGATTATGTAGTCTCCCATGTTAAATTGTATCTCCAAATGACATCAAATACTCTTAAAGTCACATACTTAAAAGTAATTAACATCATCACATATTCTCTGTTATGGGTTAATCATTTCCATAAATAACCCAAATCACTATAAATCCACAATAAAAATGTAGATAAAAATCCACCATTAATCTACAAATGAAACCCCATTGTATTCTATTTTCTTTGGGCATATAGTGTTCCCAACAAAGCGAACATCTTCCAAAATAACATTTATCACTTAATCACCAAATCATTTTCCTATACCAAGGGTATTCATTTGATAAGACATAAGAACCCAAATCATCTTATTATTGATCAATAAAATCATTTAACAAAAAAAATAGTTACACTAACTAGGGACTTCACGTAGTCCAGTGGTAGGCGATAAATCCCAATCGCACTTTGGTTGTGGGTTCGATTCCCACAGCTTTGTCCGACGCGACAGGTTGTCACACGGTCTACGTGTTGTCCTTTTTCAAAAACTATATTTTATAATATTACCAAAATGAGATAAATTCCTCAAAATAACATAATTTAACCACAAATGTTATATCGTACCTTGCATTTTCATCCCAAATTATAATAACTTATAATTTTCTCAAACCCCAATGATCATATAAAACCAAATGGTTATTTATACCTATATCCACAAGAGAAGAGACAATTCTTCCTCAAATATCATTCTCACATGGAAAACTGTGGGGTTACAAATACAAGAGAAAATTATTCCAAAGTAAACCCATCAACAAGGAGTGCTAATACTTTTTAAATTTTTCTCCAACCATTTATTTCCACATAGCTTCTTCTTTGACCAAGAAAATATCCTATAGAATAAGACATTCACTTGGGTAATGGCCAGGTCCCCTACATTTATGGAAAATGACTGTAAATGGACTCTTGGGACCATTTTTATCTTCTTCCATAGTACTCTTCATTTTTCTTCGGCAATTATTCACTTTATGTCCTTCCTTCCCGCACGTAAAACATTTCGTTGTCCCATTGAGACACTTTCCTGGGTGTCGCTTCCCACATTTCCTGCATGATGAAAATTGAGGTTTCTTTTCTCCATGGTCTCCATTGCTGGAGCTCTTATCATTTATCACCTTTCTCTTCCTTCTTGAGTCTGGGATTTGGTTAATATATATGTTGTTGATCATATTTTTGGAAAACTAATTTGGCATAAAGACGATATCTTTTACACCTATCAACATTCCATTTTGTTGCTCATTGCCACCATCGTTTCCACCTTGTACATCATTCTAAAAGTCACTATGACTTCCTTGGAATTCAGCCATTGACTAAAACCAGAAAGCATTGTGTGAGTAACAGTAGTCGTAAAATCATTTAGAGATTAAAATGTCACCATATTCTCAATTTGAAACATATTAGGATTAACCAAGGTCATTTACTCTCATCTTATATATATATTACTTAAATCAGTTTGTAAAGAAAATGTAAATTATCCTAAGCATATCCCCAGAGAGTGTCGTAACCAAGAGTGCAGCAAGGCCCGTTGTCGTGCACCAGTTCCCGTTCGAGTCCAGCTCAAAGCGGTGTTTTCGGGTTTTACCCCTAGGTACATCTGTGCCAGAGCCGCCTCTACCTGCTCGTATCCAGACAGGGATGTATTGCTTGGAAAACTCACAAAATCTCTACAATACCAAAATTCTAGGAAGTTATTTTATACTAATCCTCAAAGTTCATCTTAGGTCTACATGCTCTAATCAGAGTTTATCTAAATCTAGCTTCCAAGGTTTGTACTAAACATTCTCTGATACCAACTGTAACGCCTCGACCCTAGTTACCCAGAGTCGGTGCATTATTACATAACATTGGCATGATCACAAGAAAGATCAAGTCTCGAAATACCGATTAGTTTAGTAGCCTTGGAATAACTAGATACATCCATAAAGTTTTACATTACATCATAAAAAAAACATCTTGTCTTCATATCCCCTCATACTATCCCTGCAGGTCATTCATAAATTACTTCTTCATAATCCTGGGACAAATAAAACATTGAAAGGGGTGAGCTCAGATGCTCAGTAAGGATAACATTATAGCAGAAGCTTTCATAGATAAGCATAAACACTTAAGGCAGTTTATAACTAAAACAAAAAGCCTTATAAACTTGAACTTCAGCATAAAATGGAAAAGATAAAATAAAATAATGCCATTTACTTACTCACATGGATATTATACTAGTCGAACAATCCCATGCATTATCAATAACCACTTTCATAATGATGGAATGCATAATGCCAGACTATCATAACCACATAGCCAAGGCTTCGTGCCAAGACTACAAATAAGATTTTGCCAAGGCCTTGTGCCAAGACACTAGTTTGTCTCGTGAGACCTACCGATGCATCGAGGAGCTATAGCGGGCTCCACCCGTCATATATTAAGTCCAATGCATTCCCATATGAAAAGGTTTAAACATAACATAAACATTCTTATTAAAACTAGTATACGAAATGTCAATACTTCTACCACAAACCATGAATGGTATAAAAGTAACACATCCACAGTCAAACATAACTCATTCGATACAATATGGAAGATTGTATTGTATCACATTAACCTCAATCAATAATAATGAAGGATGTTGATATAGATGAAAATAATCATCAAAACAATTTGAGAGAAATATCCCCCTTTTCTTGAAATCATTTAAAAGTCACACTATTTGTCAAGAATCCATTTAAAATAGATTTTTGAATCAAAGTGTCCCATACCACTTTGAAACTTTTTAAAAGGATTTTTAATTTTAAAACTTTAATGTCCATATAAATAAATCCTTAAAACCATTTTTAAAACATGGACATTAATGAGCAAGATTTAGAAGAATAAGTCTTTAAAACATTTAAAAATGGTATTTTAGTTAGAGTTTCTAACCAAAAGAGAGACACTTGAATACAAATAATTGAGGTAATCAAAACTTTGTAATATCATGAGAATAAAGGGATTCATGATATACTATGTCAAAGTACATTATATACACCACCTAAAAGTGATTTGGTGTATATCAACAAAGAAGTCTCAATGGAATGTAAATTGAGATGAAATCTATCATAAAGGCCGTATCCTTAGGTTAAGGATAAATCAACGACATAATTATGTATGACAAATATAAATACACTAAATATGATTGTATATTCAGTGTAAAACAATCAAAGGACATTCACACATATTCTTGTAAAATCAACACCAACGAATTGGATGTTTAACTCAACAAATGGAGAATGAGTTAAAATTACTCTTATCAAATTAATATCAATGACTTGAGAATTATCAATGGAGTGATTATGTGTATCAAAAGTATATCCATAGGAAGGGGAGTGGAAATTATGACATACTCAAATGAATAGTGATTCCACACATAATCTTGGGGTAATATAATCAATGAAATATGCGTAAAGCCAAATGAGTAGAAATTGAAATCTCAAATTCCCTTATCGATTAGGTAACTTACGAAACATACACCCATGAAAGAAGTATCATACCATGATGATTTAAATAACCATAAATTAAAGTATATTACATAATGAATACGATCATGGGAAGTACACATACACCACATGCAATAATTAATTGGTGATCAATGGAATTCTCACGGAATTAAAAGTGAGATAAGAAAATCCCTTACCACGTTAATCAACTGAGTCGTATGGACAAAAGTTAATAACCACCAAATGATTTACAGAATAACATGAATATAAAGTGAATCATGATAATATATATCAAATGGCAGTACACAATACACCACTTTCAATAATTTAGTGGCGAAAAATGGAAATCTCACGGAATTGAAAGTGAGATAAGAAAATCCCTTACTTTGTACTTTTTATTTGGTCGAAGGTAGGTGAACCTCTTGTATAATGGTGAAATAATTGTTATTGAATTATAAAAGAATCATTTACTTTAATATGATATCATATATTATCTTTTAACATTGATTTGTTAATAATATCTTAGAATTATCGTCATTTCGGGTGTTAACGGGTTCATTTTACTTTATATTCTTTGTTATGTGAGCCATATTTATTAATGAGATGTATATTATTAATATCCAGAATGATATCAAGTCCTTAGATACTATTTTTAAATCATAAAATTATAATTATACTTGAATGGATATGATGGAGAATGAATCTCATCGCGTTCGTGGAGACGGTAGTCCGTACATACGCACGAGCGAGAATATCATTCTTTTGATATTAAAATAATATATAATTGGATGTTATATAATATATAAAGAATCATTATCATGTTATATTTATTATTTACATGAGTTACACATCATTATTATACCCATCCAAATAATAATATATTGAATAACAATTACACCACGACGTGGAGACGGTAAGCCGTACGTACGCACGTATGGTGACATGTTATTCAAATGATGGATATAATACTGAATATGGTTGTACCATATTTATAATAATATCACAGTATATATATGATACTGGATTTATTATTTTATAATGGTAATAACAAATAAAGAGGAAGTGGAAGAAGAAAGGAACTTGAAAAGGTGTGGTGAAAACATTACCTCTTCTTCGGGTTCTTCCTTTTGATTTGATCAAAAGGGCTCCATAGGTTGGATTTCTGATCAAACTAAGGCCTTTAGGTTGTAGTGAGGGAAGTTGAGATAGTATTTGTGCAGGGGTTGGCCGAACCAAAGGGCTTTGAAGGTGTGAAGAAATGAGAAGGAGGAGTGCCCTTTTATAAGAGGGGTGAGGGGCACCTTTGGAAAAGCTAGAAATATTAATTTATAATAAATTCATATTCGGTTTATAATGGATCCAAAGTTTATTATTTAAATTTTAAGGTGAGGATGGGTCGAAAAAAACTTAACCAATAGAATTTAGAAAGGTTTGGGTCATTATATTAACCTTATCTTTAAGTATTAACTCTTAGTTAATTAGTTTCACTTTTACAATGTCTCTTTGTATTTTTATATTATATGGTTAATAAACTTACTATATACATCCAAGAGACCCCCAAGTGGTCCATTAATGATGAACCTATCATGATATAAGTTTCTTGACCGAACATTAGATTTTTAGGAATTTAATATCAATTAATAATATAATATTTTTTTTAATAACTCTTTTATGTCAATTTTGACACTATTCAATAGTTGATTTTTTTGAAACTCATAACAGATTTATTACTTCTAAAAAAGTAAAATAAATCAATCCTAATATATCATATTATCCTAGAAACTTATTTTAATTCATTAAAAGTTTCATATTATATTTATTTGGGTATTTATAATATCAATTAATTTAATTTTTCACTATTTTAGTAATTACTGCATCATCATTGTGTCATAAATAAAATAAATTATTTAATGTCTAAAAATTATAAATAAGATATCATTATGTAGGAAATCGTTTTAGCTTTCTGATGAATATTTATAATCTAAAATCAAACATATATAACCCTATGTAATAATTGTTGTTCTAAAAGATATATGCTTGTGTCATTTTTGTATTCATTTTAACTTAATTAAAATAAAGTGTCCCTATCACCTACAAGTGGCACCATGGGGTCCCCAAATCGACACAAAGATGCCTATGGTCGAACATGTATCAACCAATAAGTCTAGGACACGTTTTAGGGTAATTTAGTATTATTATAATATTATTTTTTAACCCTTATTTACCAGATTTACCCTTAACCATGGTAAATAAAATATTTACCACAGTAATTATTCAAAATGTCTAAAAATAAAAGTTACCTATTTACACAATTTGGAAATCCTGATTCCAAATATGGAATCCATTTTTCTAAATTCAAAACACAGAAGTGGCAGAAATTAATTTAAAATTAATTCCCGCTGTCAAAACAAAAAGCGTGTTTTTAAGAGATAATAACTATCAAAAGATTGACACTTGTTTATGTTCGGTTTAATTGTAAAATTATATCCAATGACCAACATTATATTAAACGGTAAAAATATATTCTAAATATACTTTAAAACCACTCAAATTCATAATTTATCACTATTAATTATTTTGATTAAAAAATTTGTTTTTAATTAAAATTTAGTACTTTTCACTAGTCATCAAAATATGAAAGTTATCCGAAAAGTACCAAAATTTCACCTTAGGCTAAATTCGATATTCCGAATCCAGAAATGAAGTCCATTTTAAAATATAAAATATATATAATTTTGAAAAGTAGGTATTACTATTCATAATGGCTAGTTTGATTGGTTGTGGTGTGTGTTAAAACTCAAGGTTGCGTACAACACACGCTACTGTATTATTCAAAGAAAGCGTACCGTGGAAGCTTGGGATGTTTCATTTTAAATTTTTGATGTCTCCATTTAGTCAAAAAGTTTAAAATATTGTATTTAAAAAGGGTTCACTATTAAAAGTTGATAAAAGTGCAATACTGAAAATGAATTTGTTCTTGCATTATATCTAAGAAACTCATAATATGGATTCTAAAATTATAAGGATTATATAAAGTTTAAAATTTAGATAATACTATTCATAACCTCTTTTGAATGGATTTTTTTTGTAAGTCATGGTGTGATTGAACTCGGTGTTGCGTGTAGTGCAAGTTATTGAATTATTTTGAAGAAATAACACACTATTAAATCTTGGGGTGTTACAAACATCTCCCATAAAGATCTTCCTTTTTTCACCTAAAACATTTCTTTATATCCTGGGGAAAAGAAAACATAAAAGGGTGAGCTCAAATGCTCAGTAAGGGTAAACAAAAAAAATATCAATCACATCATATTCATAAGAACATATCATTTTGGAAATCTTAACCTGTAAAAGAGATCATAATATCGTAACATGGGATAAATCATAGTAGTGAAATGTAATCCCAATAATCATAACATAAAAAATGAAACTTTGTGGCATACACACATAATCATAGAGAATCATTTCTTATTAGTCAAGACTCATTACCAAGACTATCTTAGTGGACAAAGTCCATTTCTGAACCGAGTTCACTCCTCGTTTCAGTCCTATTTCACTGAACCGGTTTAACCTGCCGTTCCATCCATGTCTATCTCATGAGATATAAAATCTTTACCCAATGCATTGGAGTGAGATATAGGTCCCACCCATCTCATAATGATACCATTCTTATGTGTTCCACAAAATCATAAACCATACATCATAGCATAACCCATGTAATAAAAATGGGAATCTTAAACATCGTGACATCATAAATAAATTCGTAAAAGATAAAGGAATTCATAAAAATAATTCCATCACAACATAATCAAATCAATGTAATAATAGGGATAGAAACAGAACACTTTATTATCTTATATGGAAAATAATTTTGATAAAACACTTGAACTCCATTCTTGAAGAAAAATATCCTTTCTACTTCAAAAACATTTTTCCTTTCTTAACATGTCATAAAATTTTAAACTAAAAGAAGTAGATTAAAAATAAAATTGAAAACTTATAAAGGAAGATTCTTGGAAATAATGTTTTAAAAATCCATTCATTCCGTATAAGTTAAAAAACATTCTTCTTGTACTTTTGTCGGAAAAGTCAAAAAGTACCTCATAATAGTAAGATTCCATACATACCATGTAGTAAAAGTAAAAAATGGGTAAAAAGGACTTTAAACATACATGAAAACACTTTTATAAAACATGGACATGGATGATAGAAATAACCCTAGTAAATACTTACAAATAAGCAATCTCGGATAAAAATGAGATTTGCAAAATTATCCCTTACCTTAGGTCCGATTTGCTTCGTAAGTGTACGAACCTCTTGTATAATGATTTCAATAATGTCATTGACTTATTACAGAATCATATTCATTGTTATTATATCATATATGGTTCACTTATGACTTTATATTACCCGTTCTTTTGTAAATTCATGTTAAAGTAGCGTTTTGGGTAAAATCGTCTCATTTTTCGTTCGTGTTTTAACTTGTAATTATTCATATGATTACATAGATCATGATTACATAAATCTAGAATGTAAAACATTATTTACATATAATAAATATTCATAATATACATATATATAATGGATTTATAAATGGAAAGAAATACACCGTTCATGGAGACGGTAGGCCGTACGTATGCATGAACGCTGTTTTCGGTTCTTTATTGAATTGAGTGGAATTAAGTAGATGACATAAATATATATATACATAAATCCAGTAGTATTATTATGTCATATATTTCATGATTACTTATTATATATACTTTATAATCATTCATGAATGGTTAACATGGAGAATGAATCTCATCGCGTCGTGGAGACGGTAGTCCGTACGTACGCACAAGCGATGATATCATTCTCATGATCGTGGAATTGTATTGGAGTGTATGTATACTATTTCAGAATCAATATCAATTTACAATAATAATATATAGTTATTATGTACACCATTATACCCATCCAAGTAAGGTGGTGGTGGAAAATAGATTACACCACGGCGTGGAGACGGTATTCCGTACGTACGCACGCGCGGTGATTTCATTTTCCGTAGGATGGATAGATGGTGAAATAGGGTTGTTTCATAATTATAATAACATATCAGTATATGAGTGATACTGATGTTATTACTTCATAATTAAACAACCTAAAAAGAAGAAGTTTAAGAAGAAATAAAGTTGAACGAATCGGTAACGGACATTACCTCTTCTTTGAAGCGCCTCTTTGAGTCCTCCTCTTAAGGCACTAAAATTGGTCTTTGAAGAAGACCCGGACCTCTAGGATGTTTCTATGGAAGTGGAGAAGAGAATTTGGCAGGGTTTGTCTGAGCTTGAAGGCTCAAAGTGGTGTGAGGAAGAGAGGGAGGAGGTGCCCTTTTATAAGGGAGGAGAGGGGCTCTTTTGGAAAAACAAAAAATATTATTTTATTATAAAGCCAAATTCGGTTTTAAATAGCTTCAAATTGATTTATTTCGAAGCTAAGGTGGGGATGGGTCTAAAGCCTCTCATAAAATAGAATTTAGACAAGTTTAGGTTCCTATTTTAACCTTATCATTTATATTTAACTTTAAGTTAGATAATTTTACTTTTACCGTGTCTTTTTGTGTTCTTACACTATAAGGTTAATAAACTTACTATAACAAGAAAAACGAACCAAAAGTTTATTATTATTAATATATATAGCCTTATCTAAGTCATTTGACCGAACCTTATATTTTTAGGAATAAAATAACAATTAATAATATAATATTTATTTTAAAAACTATTTTATGTCAATTTTGACACTATTTTGTAATTTATTTTTGTGAAAATCATAACAGAATGATTAGTTCTAAAAACGTTAATTAAATCAATAATAACATGTCATATTAACCTATAAAATTAGTGTAATTCATAAAAAGTCTCAAATTACATTTATTTGGCTATTATTAACATCAATTATGTCAATATTTCATTAATAAGATAATTACTGCATCATCTTTGTGTCATAAATAAATTAACTTATTTAAAGTCTAAAAATTACAAATAAAATATCATTATGTAGAAAATCTTTTTATCTTTATAATTAATATTTATAGTCGAATTTATCTTATGTATAACCCTATAATAAAAATTATTTAGTTATTAAACTTTGATTTTAACTATTTTAACCCCTCTTTAAATAAATTAATAATAAATGTCCTAATCTAATTCAAGTGAGCCTAAATGGTAATATTTTATTCCTAAGGTTGTTTTTGGTCGAATTAAACTTATCCAATATAATTAAGACATGTGTTAGGGTAATAATAATATCATATTTACCCTTAATTACCCTATTTACTTTTAACCGTGGTAAAAAAAAGTAAAAAGTTACTATTCACCAAATATTATTTTCACCTCATTGAACCAAATTTTACTTACTAACATCAACCGTGTCTCTCAGATTTTTAAAATTTCACTCACAGAAGCGGTAAAATTAAGTTTTATGAAAAATTCATTTTTTTAACTACCACTTAGTGGTTTCACTATTCATCAAAAAATGAAAGTTTCCAGAAAAATACAAAAAATTATGCCTAAGCTATATTTGTTATTATGAACTCAAAAATGATGTCTATTTTACCAAATTCAAAACATATTAGTTGCATTACTTAATTTAAAAATTAATTCCTATCGTCCAAACAAATAGCGTGTTCTTAAGAGATAATAACTATCAAAAGATTGACACTTGTTTATGTCTGGTTTAAATGTGAAATTACATCCAACGACCAACATTGTATTAAATTGTAAAAATATATTATAAATATACTTTAAAACCACTCAAATTAATAATTTATCACTATTAATTATTTCGATTAAAAAGGTTGTTTTTAATTAAAATTTAGTAATTTTCACTATTCATCAGAAAATGAAAGTTATCCGAAAAGTACCAAAATTTCACCCTAAGCTAATTTCGATATTCCAAATCCAAAAAATGAAGTCCATTTTGAAAAATAAAATTTACAACATTTCAAAAAGTGGTTATTACTATTCATAACAGATAGTTTTAATAATATTTTAATAACATATTGTTGTTTAGTTAAACTCGTTATTGCGTACTACACACACTAACAAGGAAGGTCGCGATTGCGTGTAATGCAAGGCAAGTCAAGGATACGTGTTGTGCAAGATCCTTTTGGTGTTGCGTAAAACACAAGACATTAATGAAATTAAAAAGAATATTTTTCATAAAATCTTGAGGTGTTACATTCTACCTCCCTTAAAATGAATTTCGCCCTCAAAATTCGTCGGGGTTATAAATGGTTTACTCCTCGAAAGTTTCTTAAATAGAAACCCGCATCGTAAAAAGGAATACCAAAACCAATCTTTAAAAACAAAAGTATGAAATGTAATGGTTACCCAAAAAAACTAATCACTGGGTTTCCACATAGATGAAAATATGGATATGGAAGAGAAATCTAACCATCATGTTCTGATGGAGAGTGGTAGAGAACATGGCTATGGAAAATTCAGCAATCAAAAATCCATAGATTTGTGATGATCTAAGGTATCATCTGATTCATCGGATATAAGGGCACTAGGACAACATTTTTGGTTTTCAAGATCATTTCCCTAAAGTTGATGAATTAAAAGAAATACTTACATGATTTTGGTACAATCTCACTGTTGTTCGTTAATTGAACAATTTCCACTTCATCCCTTAATGAAATGAGGTTGAATTTGATATTCGTGATGTGTTAGAAGATCATGTGATAGAATGATGGGTTATTCCATCTGTCTCAAACAAAAGGTTATAAAAGTTATCAAAAATAAATAAGTCCATCTATAGTGAGATTAATCATATATGGTTCCTAAAATGGACTTATACTTCATATATCATACTTCATAATATAATAAAACTAGTTTCTACTAAACAGAGACTTCCTGTAGGCTAGTGGTATGCAATAAAGTCCAGTCGCACTTCGGTTGTGGGTTCGATTCCCACAGCCTTGTCCGACGCGATGGGTTGTCGCCTGTCCTGCAGGTTGTACTTTTTCTAAAACTACATTACTATAACATCCCATCAATAATATCAAAAAAAGTTCTATCCTTAAACAATAATAACTTATGTCCAACATAATCCATTCCAATCTTTAGGATTATCTAAAATACTTCGGTCCAAGCTCATAGTATAAAGAAAATGATTACTTGAAATGTCACATAACAATCACATGAATGCCATCATTTATCCCCCATATATCATAAGATATATCTTGTTGGTCAAATTAAAAACATGTAAATACCTTAATCATGTATTCTCTTGAATAATGAATACCCATTGAACCTCAGTGAAAACATGAATGCTGTAAAAAGTTAACTCCTTCCACATAACAAAATCCAAAAATTTTATATACTCAAACCATGATATAACCTTCTCCTTATATCAGTCATGAGCTCATGAATACTATCAAACATTTAATTTTCTCCTTATCCCTTCATTATGCGCATATAATCTACATTCCAAAAATATCTGAATAACCTTTCATGTATACTAGTACCATTAATCATACAATTTCAAAACTCAAGGAAAGACAACAGTGTAACAATCCTTAGATGTCTCTTTATTCCATAGTATCATGAGATTACTTATACAACATTACACTTGATAAACATGTAATCATTCCACTACCTTCTTAAACCATTGATCGAGCATCAACAATTATTTCAACGCACATATCATTTGTAGTCTCTTCATCATCATCAACATAAATACTACCCATACGACCATACTGATTCTCTTCATGAGACTTTCCCTTAGGGCATTGGTTTTCATAATGCCCGTACATTACACATTTAAAACATTTAACCATTGTTGATCTCGTATAAATACCATTATCCTCATCCCTGGTGTTAACTGAACCTTTTCCTTTGCACTTACTGTCTTTGTGTCCTTCTTTTCCACACCCAAATCATCTTCCATTTCCTTTGAAACATTCTCCTTGATGCCTCTTCCCACATGATTTACATAGGGTAAATTGAACTTTCTTTCCTCTATGATCATCATGAAACTCTATCTTTCTCTTATTAGCCGAGTCAGGGAACTTACCAAATTTTACTTTATTGACCATATTATGAGATTGCTGATTTGGCATAATAATGATGTTTGGACTTCCAAATCCCATTTCATTTGGTTTCTCATGAAGAATATCATTCCATTGTCCATCATATCCTCCATTATCATGAATCATCATGTTTCCAGCCATTTTCTAAAACCCAAAAAGAATAGTGTGAGAGGAAAAAATCATAATAAAGGGGGATTAACTTCAATATCTAACATATTAGGTTTAATATAATATCGTTACCATAATTCTAGGACTATAACCTATACTTATACTTAACCATAGGGACATCCCTAGACATACCTTAGAAATATCTCTAGGGATATCACTAAAGTTTTCGCATCCTAGTATCCAAAGGTTGACTAAACCTTTCCTCTGATACCAACTATAGAGACCCAAAGCTTAACATACATGGACATTACATTACTTTTGAGGAATACTTAGTACATAACAAAAACACACACACAAGGACCGTAATAGTTTAGTGTCTTTGGAAACTCGGAATATAATCTTCTAATCGTGGTGAAATATCTTCAACATCTCCCATAAAGATCTTACTTTTTTTTACCTAAAACCTTTCTTTATATCCTGGGGAAAAGAAAACATAAAAGGGTGAGCTCAAATGCTCAGTAAGGGTAAACAAAAGAAATATCAATCACATCATATTCATAAGAACTTAACATTTTGGAAATCTTAACCTGCAAAAGAGATCATAATATCATAACATGGGATAAATCATAGTAGTGAAATGTAATCCCAATAATCATAACATAAAACATGAAACATTGTGACATACACACATAATCATAGAGAATCAGTTCTTATTAGTCAAGACTCATTGCCAAGACTATCTTAATGGACAAAGTCCATTTCTGAACCGAGTTCACTCCTCGTTTCAGTCCTATTTCACTGAACCGGTTTAACCTGCCATTCCAGCCATGTCTATCTCATGAGATATAAAATCTTTACCCAATTCATTTGAGGGAGATATAGGTCCCACCCATCTCATAATGATACCATTCTTATGTGTGCCACAAAATCATAAACCATAGATCATAGCATAACCCATGTAATAAAAATGGGAATCTTAAACATCGTGACATCATAAAACAATTCATAAAAGATAAAGGAATTCATAAAAATAATTCCATCACAACATAATCAAATCAATGTAATAATAGGGATAGAAACAGAACACTTTATTATCTTAGATGGAAAATAATTTTGATAAAACACTTGAACTCCATTTTTGAGGAAAATATCCTTTCTACTTCAAAAACATTTTTCCTTTCTTAACATGTCATATAATTTTAAACTAAAAGAAGTTGATTAAAAATAAACTTGAAAACTTATAAAGGAATATTCTTGGAAATAATGTTTTAAAAATCCATTCATTCCGTATAAGTTAAAAAAACATTCTTCTCGTACTTTTGTCAGAAAAGTCAAAAAGTACCTCGTAATAGTAAGATTCCATACATACCATGTAGTAAAAGTCAAAAATAGGTAAAAAGGACTTTAAAGATACATGAAAACACTTTTATAAAACATGGACATGGATGATAGAAATAACCCCAGTAAATACTTACGAATAAGCAATCTCGGATAAAAATGAGATTTGCAAAATTATCCCTTACCTTAGGTCCGATTTGCTTCGTAAGTGTCCGAACCTCCTATATAATGATTTAAATAATGTCATTGACTTATTAAAGAATCATATTAATTGTTATTATATCATATATGGTTCACTTATTAATTTATATTACCCGTTCTTTTGTAAATTCATGTTAAAGTCCCGTTTTGGGTAAAATCGTCTCATTTGTCGTTCGTGTTTTAACTTGTAATTATTCATATGATTACATAGATCATGATTACTTAAATACATAATGTAAAACATGATTTATATATAATAAATATTCATAATATACATATATATAATGGATCGATAAATGGAAAGAAATACACCGTTCATGGAGACGGTAGGCCGTACGTACGCATGAACGCTGTTTTCGGTTCCTTATTGAATTGAGTGGAATTAAGTAGATGACATAAATATATATATACATAAACCCAGTAGTATTATTATGTAATATATTTCATGATTAGTTATTATATATACTTTATAATCATTCATGAATGGTTAAGATGGAGAATGAATCTCATCGCGTCGTGGAGACGGTAGTCCGTACGTACGCACGAGCGATGATATCATTCTCATGATCGTGGAATTGTATTGGAGTGTATGTATACTATTTCAGAATAAATATCACTTTACAATAATCATATATAGTTATTATGTACACCATTATACCCATCCAAGTAATGCGGTGGTGGAAAATAGATTACACCACGACGTGGAGACAATATTCCGTACGTACGCACGCACGGTGATTTCGTTTTCCGTAGGATGAATAGATGGTGAAATAGGGTTGTTTCATACTTATAATAACATATCAGTATATGAGTGATACTTATGTTATTACTTCATAATGAAACAACCTAAAAAGAATAAGTGGAAGAATAAATAAAGTTG
Source organism: Viscum album (assembly GCA_963277665.1). Classification (NCBI taxonomy): domain Eukaryota; kingdom Viridiplantae; phylum Streptophyta; class Magnoliopsida; order Santalales; family Viscaceae; genus Viscum; species Viscum album. Next base: position 1,333,499,221 of record OY728156.1, read on the forward strand.
AAAGAATCGGTAACAGACATTACCACTTATTTGAAGCGCCTCTTTAAGTCCTCCTCTTAAGGCACTAAAATTGGTCTTTTAATAAGACCAGGACCTCTAGGATGTTTCTAGAGAAGTGGATAAGAGAATTTTTCAGTGGTTGGCCGAGCTTGAAGGCTCAAAGTGGTGTGAGGAAGAGAGGGAGGAGGTTCCCTTTTATAAGGGAGGAGTGGGGCTCTTTTGGAAAAACAAAAAATATTATTTTATTATAAAGCCAAATTCGGTTTTAAATAGCTCCAAATTGATTTATTTCGAAGATAAGGTGGGTATGGTTCGAAATCCTCTCATACAATAGAATTTAGACAAGTTTAGGTTCCTATTTTAACCATATCATTTATATTTAACTTTAAGTTAGATAATTTTACTTTTACTGTGTCTTTTTGTGTTTTTACACTATAAGGTTAATAAAATTACTATAACAAGACAAAAGAACCCTAAGTTGTTTATTATTAATATATATTGCCTTATCTAAGTCATTTGGCCGAACCTTAGATTTTTAGGAAAAAAATAACAATTAATAATATAATATTTGTTTTAAAAACTATTTTATGTCAATTTTGACACTATTTTGTAATTGATTTTTGTGAAAATTATAAAAGAATTATTAGTTAAAAAAAAGTTAATTAAATCAATAATAAAATGTCATATTAACCTATAAAATTAGTGTAATTCATAAAAAGTATCAAATTACATTTATTTGGGTATTTATAACATCAATTATGTCAATATTTCATTAATAAGATAATTACTGCATCATCTTTGTGTCATAAATAAATTAACTTATTTAAAGTCTAAAAATTACAAATAAAATATAATTATGTAGGAAATATTTTTAGATTTCTAATGAATATTTATAGTATAATTTATCTTATGTATAATCCTATATTAAAAATTATTTAGTTATTAAACTTTGATTTTAACTATTTTAACCCTTCTTTAAATAAATTAATAATAAATGTCCTAATCTAATACAAGTGGGCCTAAATGGTCATATTTTATTCCTAAGGTTGTTTTTGGTTGAATTACACTTATCCAATAGAATTAGGACATGTGTTTGGGTAATAATAATATCATTTTTACCCTTAATTACCCTATTTACTTTTAACCGTGGTAAAAAAAAGGTAAAAAGTTACTATTCACCAAAAATTATTTTCACCTCATTGAACCACATTTTACTTACTGAAATCAACCGTGTCACTCAGATTTTTAAAATTCCACTCACAGAAGCGGTGAAATTATTTTTTATGAAAAATTCATTTTTTTAACTACCACTTAGTAGTTTCACTATTCATCAAAAAATGAAAGTTTCCAGAAAAATACCAAAAATTAGGCCTAAGCTATATTTGAGATTATGAACTCAAAAATGATGTCTATTTTACCAAATTCAAAACATATAAGTTGCATTACTTAATTTAAAAATTAATTCCCGTCGTCAAAACAAATAGCGTTTTCTTAAGAGATAATAAATATCAAAAGATTGATACTTGTTTATGTCTAGTTTAAATGTGAAATTACATCCAATGACCAAAATTGTATTAAATTGTAAAAATATATTCTAAATATACTTTAAAACCACTCAAATTAATAATTTATCACTTTTAATTATTTCGATTAAAAAGGTTTTTTTTAATTAAAATTTAGCAATTTTCACTATTTATCAGAAAATGAAAGTTATCGGAAAAGTACCAAAATTTCACCCTAAGCTAATTTCAATATTCTGAATCCAAAAAATGAAGTCCGTTTTGAAATATAAAATTTACAAAATTTCAAAAAGTGGTAATTACTATTCATAATGGTTAGTTTTAATAATATTTTAATAGCATATTGTTGTTTAGTGAAACTCGTTATTGTGTACTACACACGCTATCGAGGAAGGTCGCGATTGCGTGTAATGGAAGGCAAGTCAATGATTCATGTTGTGCAAGCTCCTTTTGCTGTAGCGTACAACACAAGACATTAATGAAATTAAAAAGAATATTTTTCATAAAATCTAAGGGTGTTACTGTTCTAGACCTATCGCACAATTTGGCCACACGGTTTGTGAGACTGTTTTCAAACCATGTGGTAGCTTATGTACACTCCCTAGACTAGCTGCATAGTTATCTGGGCTATCCCACATAGTTTTGACTAACCATGCAGTGACTGTGCTCAAGAAAAAACCACCCAAAATTCTATAAACTCAAAATTTCTAACCGGGAATCAATCCCAACCCTCAACAAAATGACCCGAGACCATGAAAAAGATAAATTAAAAGATTATATAAGGTTGGGGTGAGATATGCTTCACTGAGTAGGATGCCTCAGTAGCTACTACCCTCACCTCAAGGGACTTCTTCTATTCCAGTACATAGATTACCTCTTTCACCTAAGAATGAATAGCGGAATAGTCAATGACTTCATAGCCAAGGGAGGAAAAAATGAATTTGATATTACACAAATGGTATTTCAACTCATCCAATGGGGATTCTGACACTAAAATACAGATTTCCCTCCACATATGTTGCTACATTTATTGATACGGTGCTATAGATCCAGGGCCATGATCTATGTTTATCTTGGGGATGAGAATGTGTTTTGAAACAAGATCACTCAGATATAGGATTGTACCCACATTATTTGATGATGAAGGAATAGAAACAACATCTGTATTAGTAGATTCAATTAGAGGAACTCCAAGAAGGGTGGGCACCAAATCTTTTGAACTCCGAGACGAGGGTGATATGATAAGGGATATAGGGGTGTATCAATTATAGGATAAATCTTACGGTGATGCTAAATATCAATAGGTGTGACTAAGGTTAGAAACATACCTTTTCTTATTGCATCACCGACATCATCCGCTGCCTCAGCTCCATCTTCAGGAGAAGATGCAACTCTTTTTTGAGATGAATTATTTTGCACTTCCTCTATCACCTTGTATATAAAAGAGTCTGGCTCGCCATCTTTAAGTACCAAAAGAGTAAAAGGTGATTTTAAGTGGTGTTATGTAAGTAAAAAAAGATTCTTACCATGTATAAATACTTTACTTCAATTGAATCACTCCTTCACATCAGATAACATATAAAAAGAATGAATACCTATATCAACACCGTCAAAAAATGGCTCCATCTGCATTAGATTGGATGGATAACAAGCTGACATGTCTGTGAATATTAACTATCCTTGTTTAATGGGACCCTAAACCATGTCTTCTCCTTGATGGATTGGTTCTAGTAGTGGAAGATCCACTCGAACCACAAAACTCTCACCCATATCCTTTGGAATAGGCATATTCTCTTCTAAATGTGCTCAGTGGGGACGTGTTCATTCTCAACAAATCATGGATGTTCCACTAGAGAAATTTAAGATAAAGAGGGTAATCGAATACCCTACATATTTGGGAGTTTGAAAGGAGAATGATCTGATAATTCATATTTATTCCTTTTATTTTTCCTCTTTTTTTTGAAGAAGGGCCTCTAGAAGGTGTTGAAGTTGGAGACATCAGCTCAGAAGCAGAAATCACCTCCCTCATTTGAGCCTGTCAACCTGGGGACCCTTCATCACCATCACCTCTATCACTACCAAATTTCTCCCCAAAAACCATACCGTGGGGAGTATATTCGGGGGATGGAATTTCCGGGATATCTTTAAAAATATTATCCGTCATCCATACATACAAAGGATGTCATCATGGTTTCAAGGAAACCACGTCTTCATAAAAGAAAAAATAGTCTCGAACTCACCACTTCCTCGATAATAGGGTAACCCTACTCATCAGCAGTAATTTGATGCATGCATGAAAGGACTATTTGGTGGACTCATGGGGAATAAAATATCCAACCCTAGGGACTCACCAAAACTATATTAATACCCATGAAGAGGGCCCTAACTTCCTTAGAATTCTCTCTAATGGTAACACTTTAAGGTTCAGTGACATAAGCAAATCCATCCAAAAGCACCTCAAAAGGGTTAGTATTCTCCAAAGGGTGGAATCATAATACTTTAACTTATAGATCTGACATTACTAAGACTTATTGGGGAACATAAAGTTTTATACATCCCTTGTATCCATGTTAGTAGATGTGTCTACTGGAAATGGTAAATGCTTGACTTCCTTGCATGGTGCCACCAGAATTTCGACCCCTTAGAATCCAACTACTTTCTAGGCCTTTGATTGTATTCAACTATTGGGGGACAATAAAACTCACTCATCAAATTGGATAATTACCCATTAGGATATTAATGAATCCAAAAATTCTCGAAGCTTAGAGATAAGTCAATTGCACATTTTGAGGAGGAAGGTATATTTCTGCACATGTATCTTCTATAGTGAACATAATCCCAAATTTTTGAGCAACCATCGAGTGCTCCTCAGCTCTAACCTGAAAAAATCCCGGACATCTTGATTGAATGAACAAAAATTGGAAGCTGAACCAACTTGGTGTATACCATTCACAAATGATGTACTCATCAATATGGGAAGAAAGATACCCCTCCTGAAGTGACACCATATAAGAAATTTCTCTAAGGTTGCACTTAACTTCATAAAAAAATTCATGTCAGTACAAGACCATATGTGCTAAAGAAAAAATGATCACAACATTTCAAAAAATCCTTATTTTCCAAATCTTTCTATATAATGGGTATTGCCCCATTAATACACTATAGGTATGGTATGAAGTCAGTGTTGTGGATTTTCTGAATGTTTAGATATTTATAACCACCCGAACAGTCCCCCATTCAAACCCATAATAATTGAAAGGGATCTGTGATTTTGTAAAGGGATTATCCCTTATAAGCATGATACAGGTGGCACTAAATCCTAGAAAACACATGGATCACCAATATGACTTGCTCATCCCCGTCCATCTTAGTATCCATAAAAAAAGTGGAGAATCAGACTCCCCCTTATCTTTCATTGAGAGTAAGTACCCACTTGGGTAAATGGTAAGGAATCCAACCAGTTGGACTAATCAGTCCACACCATGGAAAACCTACCATACCCAATCTATGAGCTTCCCACCTTCAACCATGGGCCTATAAGCACCTGGTGCACTACGATAATCCTTCATGAGACAAGATGTTTGATTCCTGGACTCTTTATCGAAGCCAGTATACTTAATAAAATTATCTTCCCATATCTTTAAAGGAATTTCCACCCTAGGGAGAACCCCCTTCAGATGGAACTTCTCATCCAACTTGATCAGATCTCAGGTTAAAGGGGGAGTCTTGGTTAAATCATCTTAAGAATATTGAGGAGGAAGGAATTATTCATACATTCCATCAAGTATATGCACACCGTAAATATTCTCCATGCCTCAAATATTGATGTCAGATTCACCATGTCTAAGGTGGAAGGTGTTCTTATCCCGGGTCCAATGGCTGGACAACTCCACCATCAAATTCTTATTGCAATATGTTGGTGTGTATGATATCCATATAGCTTCATACATCCTGATTTCCTTCATCTCTCTGGGGAATTTTGAAAGAATGTATTTAACCCAAAAGGGACATACCCAATCCTTTTTTAAAGCTACCCCTTGATCGGAAGTCCCAATTAGAGATCCACCCATATGTTCAATCAACAACCAACTACTATATTATTGAGAGATACCTATGTATGTATTAGTTAGATATAATATCAATCCCATAAAAGTTTGTCAGTATAAATGTTAGTATATGACCATCCTCATTGTCCCCTTTTGAGATAAAGTGACCCTAGAGAAATGTTAGCTTAGAGACTATTTTGAGCCCTCTAGATCTAGGAAGAGGGTATTAATGATGAAATCAGTGGAGGGATTGAAGTATCATTGGTAAGAAAAATCTTGTAAAGGGGAAATAAGTATAATAGGGGATATTTTTATAATTTTTATCCCATCAAATTCAACAGACTCTGTTGATAGGACCTGATTGAAGGATGAAAAGTAAGATCCAGACTCGCTACTATAGCCTCGCAGTGGGCTATTACTGACCCTGACTCCCTCTTCGAGGTCTTTTCATTGGGATGGTGTGAACTAGAAGCCATCTAAAAACAAGTATGTGGCACATGTTAGGAAAATATATCATAAAATATTATCAATTATAAAGACATAAAGGTCCCTATAGTGTCATGCACATCACATGTTTTAGTTAAGGGTTCACAAACTACATTAAGGAGTTTGTGAACCGGTTAACCTCTAGAGGGATTGCAGGGTGAATAAACCCTAGAGGGAATCACATTAATTGTATGACCCTTGGAGATTTTTGATTGCATGGCATGAACATGGTCACGTGATTCACAAATGATAAAATGATCAGGTCAAAAAATCTCACGAAACCACTCAAGGTGACCATGGACCTCATAGCCGAAGTCTGAAGAATTACTGAAAAATAGTTTGTAGTTGAGGTTGTCAATTTTATGAGAAAAAAACAACCTTGTACAAGAGCTTTTTTGGAATATAATTATAATGAATACTTGCAGACATGGTCCATGATCAGAGTTTTTAACATGATCTTGCGATGAGAGCAACAGTGGGAGAACTGTTGAGAAGGAGGAGGATGGTGGAATGAATTATCCTCCACCCCTATATGTAGGTTTTTTTTGAAATACCAAAAATCACATAGTTGACCAAATGTCTCCCAAAGAATTGGTTCATGACATCGTCAAAGGTTCTGGAGGGAATTAGTTTTTCCTCAGAACTGAGTCCTTGTCCCCTCAGACACCACTCTTGAGGGGGAATTGTTTGACACCTTATAAATATGAATTGAAAAAATCATAACATAATGAAGACCTAAATATGGGTATTATTTCCCAACAAAAGAAAAGGAATAAGAGGAAGGCCAAGACTTAGAGGTCACTTAATCCTCTAAGACAATCATGATTGTGTGACCATTTCAAGGTCACACAAAGGATCCACACATGGTATATAACCCATAAGAAGTCCAATGGAGTCCCCTTCAACAATCCTTAATTCTCTTTCAAAGGCCCCTTAGACAATTGAATGGGCACCCCCAAGCTGCATATTTTGTCATTGGAAATTTCCTGAAAAACCAACCATAATACTTTAACAATAAAGATAGATGAGATTCCAAGAGAGAGACCCCATGTGGTGTCAAAGATCATGCACCAAACCATCATTGGGAATCATAAATATCTTTATGATATTCAAATAAACTCGAAAGACCATCGAGCCTTTGTCAGATCAAAAGACAGAGATAAAAGGAGGAGGCAAGAGGGGTTCATGGTCACTAAAAGACATGTGACGTTCACCTTGAGCGATCCATGATATTACATGCGTCCTTGGTGACATGTTCACCACACCTCACAAAAACCCTCTGTTTTTTCAGCCTCACCACACAGAATTCCTCAAACATGTCTAGGCAACCCCATGGTGCACTAAGGATAGGTGGATGGACTTTCCCATGACATTCTTTCACCCTCCTCATATAACCCATATTGTTCATGTGAGGAATCATCCAAAAAATTGATTAAAAATAAAAAAATATTACTCATAAAAACTTGCAAGACCTCCGAAACATTGTTGAATAAAATGAGGGATATAAAGTGGAGGAGGTGAGAGGGGTTTTCAGTCGCTGAAATTCATGCTGTGTGCCCCTAAAAAGATGCGACACATCGAGAGTCCCTGATGACCTATCTGGAACATCTCACAACGTCCCTTTGGCTTGTTAGCCTCACCGTACAAGAGTCATCGAGAGTGTCTAGATGACTCAATGTAATTATAAGGACAAACAGATAGATTTTTCAATAAAATTATTACACACCCACATTAGACCCATATTTGTCACACAAAACACCATCGAAAAATAAATAAAATACCTTTAACAAAACACATGAAATCTTGCGTGACTCCCAACCTTCATCACATCAAACAAAGGGGATCAAAAGTGAGGAGGTGATATGTAATAAAGGTCACTAAAAGTAATGTGACACACCCATGGAACCCGCAACACTATCCTGCTAGACCCCAAGACAAGTCACCTAAGGTCTCATGAGTGTCTTCCAACAGGTGCTCAGATCTCGCGAGGACATTTCGACATCTCAACGTGACAAAAATTAGGTCCTTTGGAACATCCTCATGATCAAATAAGTCTTTAATAATCAAAAAATAATATGATAAATGAAGCATTTTTTGAGGATAATCATGATCACTGAAAATCAGGTGATGTGCTTAGAGAAGCCCATGAAAGAGACTCGTGAAACTTCATGGCACTAGGCCCCTTCACAAGATCTAGCCTAAACTTGTGCCAAATACACCCCAAAAACCGGTGATTATTAGGAGTAGAGATACCTGTAAATTTTCCACCAGAACATGAAGAAAGGGTTGTATTCTTGTTGTCTATATTCTGCATGATTTGACTCTCAACTTCTACAAAAATCTCAAAGTGATCACATGACCGACTATATTTCTGTCAGGTAATATACCAGTGGGTAGATAAATTGGTCATACGCTAGGTATAAATTAATTTACATGATCATTCATAGATCACATGAAGGGTTTATAGTGGGTTATGATAGGGATATCTAATAAGACCATTGGATAAGGTGAGATTCAGGATAAATGACACTGAATGAAACTGAGGCATTCACAATACAAGGGTGATAACCAAGAAAAAAAGCATTAGGATTAAGAGAAAGCCGTGATTTCTTCCTCCACGTGTTTTGCGTATTTCATCCAAAGACACATGAAAACTCCAAGACATGTCACCCAGATCTCAAGACACTCCATTGGCATGCCACATGGGACACACAGAATACTCCAGACATACCAGGATGAGTCAAATGGATCTCCCATAGACTCCAATTTGATCTTACATACCCCTTGGGTCTATCACCCAAGACTTGAGATGAACCTTAGACACATCACTAGACTCATAAAATGGTACCCACTCATGTTAGCCAAGTCTTGGGAAAGCACATAGACATAACAACAAAGCCCTCAGAGAATTACCAAGGAAAGTAAGCTGAGACTCATGACACCATCCATACGTGTAAATCCAGGCCATTCGATGGCTCCGAGGATATTCCACACTGGATCTTGAGATACCCTACATACGTGTCAAGCCAAGTCATGTGATGGATCATAGGATATACCAATTGGGTATTGATATGTCTTCCAAACAAGAAGTCTAGATCACCAGGGAATCCCAAGACTAGACAATATTGTTTGTCCTCAGCATGTAAGCCCTGATCAATTGGGAAACCTTAGTGTGTAATCCATGACACTAATGAACTATGATAACTATGATATCTTCTATAACCAAGATACATAGGATGCCTTTCTAAGGCCCGAGCTCTATACCAAACACCCCATGGACTATTCTAATATACATGTCCCATACCCATATTCCATGATGTTAATAATCTAGTTCCCCTTGTTTTTCAATCTAAGCATGACTCACATAGGATTATGGGGATGCAACGAACACCTCACTGGAATCATAAATCTTTTCCATCTAGGAAACCTCATTCTGTAAGCCCCAATATAAAGGGAACTATGACATGTCAGATTCCAACCATACTCAGGATACATAGGTTACCTATCACCTAGGTTTGAGATCTATATTGATCATTCAGGGTGATCTTAGTATCTATGTACCTTACTCAATGTAATAATATTGGTTACTTTCTATCCCATATTTCTCACATTGAGCATGGATCAAGTGAGCTTAGGGAGTTGTGGTAATCATTTCATGTGAACCACGAGTCTGTATAATGACATGGGAAACACCAATATATATGTACTAAAGTAATAAAATATGAAAATTTTCAATATTTCTATATTTAGGATATGTAGGATGTACCGTAGGGACTAGATCATGAAGTTTTCCTAGAGCACACATATAAGTCCATCTACATGATGTTAAACTGAATGGGTTAAATGAACTACATGAGTTTCGATTCCTATAGTAACTAAGATACATATGATTCCTCATAATGGATCAATCCCATCATCAATATATTAATAGCCTCTTCATATGGGATTATATTTTGAAGCATTTGGTTATATAACTTCATCATATAAGAAACTGCCTATTATGAGAGAGTGATGAGGAACCTCAGATACATGCATACAAATTCACTAAAGAAATCCCAGTCTTTTTCATATGAGAAAAATATTAACTCATAGTCATTTGTTAGGGTAACCAGTCCTGTATCGATATTAGTAAGATATTTATAATCATATCTAAAATTTATAAGAGAGTCCAAAAGTGGGATAAAATTCCCCCCAAAAGAGTGTGATGATCTTGACCTCCCATTCTCTCGACCAATGTGAATCCCTAAGAGTCACTGGGCCTGTAAACCTAGATGACCACTGACCTTCATAAATTAGGTCCATACCCAGCTATAAATAAGGCAACCCTTGAGAGTTTCTAAGGAAGAAAAAAAATGGGAGACCCGATGCACAAGATTGAGTGAGGCTATAAAATACCCCTCAATCAAACCAGAAAGGGAGATCCCATTCCTTATTCCCCATCCAAAACCCAAAAAAAAGACACACAGTTTCAAGATAATGTCACAACCATCTTAGAAGCCCAGTATTCTTATATGAAGGTTAAATATAACACTCGTATTATAGAACACACTCTTTGTGTTAGATAGAATTGATGGAATCCATCTGAGATTTCATGCTTATTAGGTATCACCCTAAGAGGTATGCATTATAGGTATGAAGATAACGATACGTAAATGGGATCAAACCCAGGGCCATCAAGTATACCAATTACCCAATCTATATTAACTCACTTAGTAGGGGATCAATTCCTGTATAGTGTTGGTAACAGTGATTCTGAAAACCCCCCATAGGAAAAAAATATGATAGATGATCTCATCCTAACCTCTGGGTGAGATTACAATAACTCTATCAAAAAATAATCCCTTATAGAGTATTTAAATGATTTTTAGGATGTAATTACATACTATACCCTCATAGGGATAGATAAAGGGAATGAACCATTAAGGAAACTTGTCTATGATGAGCCTAAAATGGTCTCTAAGTCATACTAAATAAGTACATGTCATGTACTAAAAGTACATATAATGTCCCTTTAGAACTAAGTCTACCCATTTATCACAACCCTTTCTCGTATCCATTCCAATGTACATATGGATATGTCCATGTTCCAAGCCATGTCCATGTACCAGACCATGTCCAAGTACATGGATCAACCCTTGTACTCTGGCGAAGTCATGTACCTGACTATGTCCATGTCCTTCAATCATCCAAGATACATGCTGAGCCATTATGTAAGTGTCGCATATCATGTAACTCTTTTTACATGTTTTTTGATAATTTTATTCTCCATAAAAACCCTATCACCATAGCCTAGGCCCCACACAACATGTGTTTGCAGACTACACATCATGGAACATGAGATTTCCAAAAACCCATGGTCCCTCCCTAGTGCATGAATAGACGATAACTATCTCTGGTTCTTCTACCAATCACACCTAGAGATCACATATCTATTACAACCAAGTTTCATTACTTCCAAATCACCAGAAACCATACCTTATATTCTTTTAAATCATTTGTTAACCTTCACTATCATCACATGCTAGAAACATGAAGAAATAGTATCCTAAATCTGAACTGATCAATCATTCATTATCTCCATGCCTCGAAAACATAGCCTCAATCACATCCATTCCCGTATTATTGATTCTTTGTGTTGAATAATTGGTTCAAAACAATCAAATATCAGGTATTCATCAAACTACAGGCCATAAGAATTACCTACTAAAAATATGCGATGAATATGGGAAGAAATGTATAACACACAAACATGATGAATGAACCATGTCCAATGTTCATACTATCCTTTATTTATCTCCATTAGATAAAGAAAAAAGAGATATAAGTAAACAATAATATAAATACCCAATATGGATAAATCTAACCCATACCCACAATAAGACCAATGCATAAATCAATTATTTAGTTTATTGATTGATGTTTTTCATAGGATAATAAAATGGGGATAAATCCCCATAAAAAATCCTTACCTCAAGATGGGTCAATCACTAATAAACAAAAATTACACATCATAGTCATTGGTGAGATCCTTAATTTTTTTGGTTCAAATGTTCTTCAATCCGTCGTCGTTGTTCAAAAAGTCTTCCTCCAACAAACTCTATCTCAATTCTTAGGGTTATTAATATAACATTGAGAATTAGACATTAGTGTATTTAAATAAAGGAATATTAGGTCACTGTGTCATAAAATAATTAACTAATGAATGAATCAATAAATTTATTTTAATTCTGTGAAAACCTTTTCACAAATTCTGGCTTCCAATAAAATTTATGTCACACTTAGGGTAAAACCCATTCTCTGAACTCAATGATGACCTCATATTTATGAAACAAGTCCCTATTTTCTAGTTATTCCAACTTTTATTGAAAAATATGAATTTATATAATCAATATATTTAATATATTTCAAACATAAATTCTGGGCTCATGGGGCCTTGGAATCATACGCCATCTCAGTTCTTGGTCTTTAAAATATTACTAGATATATTAGAACACTTTAACTGAAAAAAATAGATACATTAAAAAAAACTATCCAAATTTTATTGGTTGATTATATATAGACCATATCCTATAAAATGTTTGAATAATTGTCCATTTGGAGAAATTTGGGCAAGATAATGACTTTATTTTAATTTAATCTTTTAATAAATTCCAAAAGTGTCCCTCACCTCAATTATAAAAGGACACCCATTCCTTCACTTATTTATAAAACATTTCTCAACATAGATTGAACAATACCTATCCATTAATATTATAAACACCTTTATACATGTTATTTATGTGTTGGTTTCTATAAAATACTAACCTTAAGTTCCTTAATAAAGGATCTAAAGAAGGTCTCTCGAAGAATAGGTAATTGTCTTCGCCAACCTCTTCTAAATTATTTACTATTATAACTATTATAATTCTCTTTAATTTATCATAAAATAATAAATAAAATATACTAAACATAATTAAATGTTATTATAATTATGAAACCACCATTACCCACCCTATTACCCATCAAATGGGAATTGGAATTTTTTACTGTGTGAACGTATGAGTTATGGTCTCCATGCCATGATACAATTAATTTATCACAATAATATTTTATGAATAGATATTATGATGAGTTTAATGTTTATATATGATAATTAAAACATTATTATACCACTAGAATGATAATTTACATATACCTTCTTACCTTCAAATCTATTAGAAAATGATAACGTCGCTCGTGCATATGTGTGGACTACCACCTCCATGAAGCAATGTGATTTTTTATTTATATTTTACATAGATGGTAATGAGGATAGATTATATCTATAAAATTTATATGATATAATAATGATTATATAAATTTTAATTATTATTTAATTTTCTCTATTTCCATCCACTAAAAACTGAAAACACCATTCATGCGTATATATGACCTACCGTCTCCATGAATGGTGTAATTCATTTTCTATCTATAAAATTTATGGATTACTATAAATATATATATAATGATTATATATTATATTTATCTGATTATTAAAATTATATATATGATTTAACCTTGATAAATGTATAAATACTAAAACTACCAAACCAAAACATACATGAAAAGCGAAGAAGTTATTACCTAAAATAGTGAATTTTAAAAAATAATTGTTAACAAACAGGTGATAAAATATTATAAGTCATAAATTGTATGATATATATTATTATCGTGATTTAATTGATTTATAATAAATATATATTTCTTATACAGTATGTTCAAACACATACAATGAAAATCAGACCTGAGGTAAGGTCTTATTTTACAATCTCATCATTATTCGAGATTGTTTATGTCTAAGTCCCCGATGAGGGAATATTTTTATTACTTATCCATATAATCCTTAATTTTTTAAATAATATTTCTATTAATCTCCAATTATTTATTAATGAAATTTTTATCCATGTTTTAATTTTTAAAAAATTGATTGAAAGGAATCTTCTTATTATTTTCCAAATGAAATAATTTTTAACATCTTTACAACAATGTGAAAGGATTTTTTAACTCATATTTCATGAACGAATTTTACCACCATCATTACTAATATCTGATTTTATGATATCATTAAAAGTTTAAAAGTATATTTTTAAAGAAAATATTTTCCATAATATTTTTGATGTTTTTAAAATAAGTAATTTCAAAGTAAAAAGGATATTTTGATCAAGAATTTTCTTGTGATTTTTTAAAAGTATTTTCATCATGTAAATAGATTTTATTGAATTTTACCCCTTAATGATTTTATTCTATCATGATACCATATAAAATATTTTATTGGATGGTTTATGATCAGTTTGACTAGAGATGTACTGTTTTGATACCATTCACAATATTAATCTGTATGGTTTATGATTATATTTATTGATTGGGGGTAATTATTAAAATTTTATTTGGTAGTTTCAATATGAATTCTTATGATGATTATGGTTCAAAAATTTAATATATGGAATTCATTTGACTTTTTTAGTGATAGGTGTGGCCCGTTCTAGCCTCTTGATGCATCAGTAGGTCTCATTATACAAACTAGTTTGGGTACTGGCTGAGGCCTTACCAACTTATGTAAAATGCATTGGCATGAGGCCTACATGATATATTTATGGTGTATGAAATTATGTATTTCCTCATTATGATATTAAATATTTTAAATACATGTGATTATTTGATTAGATTTGATATCTATTGATATGATTCAAGATCGTGTGATTATTTATATGGAATTATGTTATCTTCATTTATTATTTCCATATTATTCTTCATGATTATATTATTGATAAAATGGATTATTTTCATATATTTACCTTGACATATTGTTTATACCTTATTTATTCATATTATCTTCTGATGTATGAATACCCTTACTAAGCATCAGATCTCTCCCCTTTCTTATGTTTATTTTTACCCAGAACACCCAAAAGTGTATTATGGTTGATATATAGGGATATGATAAAGGGAATAATAGTGTAATAAAATAAAATATTATGTGTTGTTTTTATTCCAAATGTAATTAAATATTCAACTATGTATTTATTTTTTAATACTACAAAACTATTCATTCCTTTAGGATGTTATTGTTTGTATATAATTCCATTGTAATAATGTAACCACTGACTTTGGGATACAAAGGTTAGGGTTATTACATATACTCACATAAGTCCCTTTGTTCACGATATTAAACCCAGTACATGTATAGGATATTCCCCATTGATGTAGAAAATTTCTCCAATAAAAAATGAGATCCTGATAAGGTTCTTACAACACTCTTCCAAGTGGTCACTGATCATAAAGCTTCAGACCAATTCATGGTCACTTCATGAAACAACCCAATTAGTGATAACTAAGCCTACTAATTTATGTAAGTCCCAATCTATCTGTTCTTAATTATATTTGATTTGGTTCCCTAGAACTATTTTTTTGTACTTTATGATAACATGTATTCATAGTTTTGAATATTAATAAACTTCTTATCACATCATGATTGTTCTTATAAGTATCATATTATGTGATAATGTTCTAAGAGTAGTTGTCCCACAAAAAGGTCATAGCAGTTACCCACTATGATGAGACCCAAAAGTACCACGACACTATTATTAAATATATGTTCTATATCCGGATGGTATCATTTGAGGTAAACGAATGATACATGCTATCCAAGATAGAGACTCATAGGGCTTTGAGGCACCTTCTCATGGTGTACGATCTTGGTAATATCTAGTAGGATATTATGATAATGAGACCTTCTTGTTGGAAATCCATATTTATATGTGCCATTGGATGTTTCTATACTTGGATGTGTGTATTAGTTCTTAGACTTTAATATTATTATTAATGAGTATTATGAGTCGTGTAC
The DNA here is from genome assembly GCA_963277665.1 of Viscum album. Lineage (NCBI taxonomy): Eukaryota > Viridiplantae > Streptophyta > Magnoliopsida > Santalales > Viscaceae > Viscum > Viscum album. Next base: position 1,333,515,135 of record OY728156.1, read on the forward strand.
TTTTATTTATTGACAAAAATCATGAATATAGATGTTTGCGGTAAGGTAGGATACGTTTGGTGTGTCGCGAGTAATATTAAATTAATAAATAATGTGAGAAAGGATTTACCCCTTCTCTTCCTTAATAGAAGTTGATATCTTAGGCCCTCTGATGGAAATTATATAGCCTAAATAAATCCATGGCCACGGTGTTCTATAAGAAAGTTCAATTTTCGAAAAGTCAAAAGAATGAGACATTGAGCATATAGGTTGATGGCACCAACATGAAACCTACATGATTATATATTTCATGATAAAATATTATATTACACATCAAGAATATATATTAGTTATTATTTCATTGTGACATTAACTTATTTCCCTATGGGTGCCTTGAAGTGTTTCTAGACCCCAACCTTGGACTTTAGACTGTTTGGACTAATTCCACTGAGAAAGAGGCCAAGAGGGTCACACACTAAGTGTATCCAAAATCTCAATAAAATAATAATAATATTTATTATTTAACAAGATTAATAAATATTATTCCCGCATGTGGTTTAATAATTATTCGTGTTTTCTTGATCCCATTTATTCTGTCACCAGTTATTCGAGAGAATATAATGTGAGAGGAATATTTAATAAATATTTATTTTCTATTTTGAAAATATAATATTTATTAATTTATTGGAAAATAATATATTGATATTTATTTAATAAATAATTTTTCATTATTCAAGGCCTGATAAAAATTGTAGAGAAATCGAGGACTTAGTTTAATCGTCTGGTGAGAAATAATAAATAATAAATATTATTTAATTAAATAATATTTAGTTAAATTCACAAGTTAAGATCACATTGAGAAATAATAATAATAATAATAATAATATTTGATGTGGGGTTTCACAGGGATTAAATAAATAATAAGGGGAACTTGTACAATTATTTATTTCTAACCCTAGTAATATATAAACTCAATTATATTATTTTATTTGAGAGACAATTTATTTGTTTTGGTGGTGAACATTAGATTTAGAGAATCAGCTCAAGCCTTATAGAGCTACCTTAATGAAGAGAAATCTTATTTCATCACTCAATCTCAAGTAAATAAAGATAAATAGAACCCTTTGGTAGCAGTTCTCAAGGTGATTAAAGGTGGATGATGCAAGCGATATGATCTACCATTATAGAACCTGTCGATTCCTATGTTGATGTTCAGATATTTGTGGAACACATGTGGATCACCACTAGAGGAAATAAACTCTTTATTCTAACAACAAAATGATGGAAAAACACAAATATGTTTTCATACCCATTAATGAAGAAACAATTACATCAAGGTAATTATTTAATTAATTAAATTAATTATAAATAATATGTGATGATCCTCTCTCTAATTCCGACATTCTATCCCTTGTCTATTTCTTTGATTTAATTCCATTGATCATGACATTAAACATAGTGTAAAATCTTAGATTAATCATTGATTATGGAAAAAAAGAATAGATGGGAATGACCCATCGCACACTTCCACTATACCAAAAACCTACACCTTTCTGTTCTAGTTAGCAATAGATTATAGATTGACATACATATTTTGGGACTCCTACTTGGTACAATCTCCAACTAAATACTCTTATATGTAGTTACCAAAAAATATATTGATCAATTAGAGGATTTTATCCATAATCCATGCTTAGTATCTTGTTGTCGACCTTTTTATGGAAGAATCATCGTATATGGGCCTCTTATAAGGTGTAGTCCCCATTTATACCTTATTTTTTTATCAATATGAAAGATAAACCTGAAGGAGAAACCAAACATATAATTCCCACTCCATCCCTTGTTTTCACCCCTTTCACATCACAAGACTCTTTACCATATGACATTAAATTGTACATATTTGGGCCTCCTACTAGGTGTAATCCCTAATCTAAACCTCAAATGTGATCTCATTCCTATGAATCATAAATGAACTATATATATATATGATCCACCTACTATGTGTTATCCCCAACCATATCCTCTCCTATCTAGTTACCAATAGGAAGGATGAATCATAAAAGTTTAGCTTATGGATAAGCCCCACATAATCACTTGGTGTATCCCCTTTGATAAAATATATGTTCTTACTGCATTATGTTAAACTGAATAGACTAGTCTTAAAATACGGATTTAAAATGTGGAATTCAAACTATAGGGGATTTGATTCCAGTTAAATTGGATACATTGGATTCCTTTATAAGGTTCAATCCCAACACTTCATAGGTCCGAGACACATGAACCTAAAAGGATTCACTTATTCATGGCTACTCGACCAAAAAATGTACAACATTGGTCATTTTAAAATGAAGATAAAACATACGACGTGTCCTGTTAAGTAGAACCAAAATATATGTGTTCAAACACTATTTATAGGGAAAAATTGTAATCCCCTATTAAGAGCTTGATCAAAACACCTACCACCTCCCTGGATGATGATAAAATATAGAGTGAACGAATGTTTGAATATAAATACAAAATAATCAACTAATAAGAGTAATATTAAGAAACTATAATATATAGTGTTTATAACATTGACCATGGTTTTGAAGGATAACTTACACTGTGGTAAAAATTACCACATTGGGATTTGGGAAGGATTCAAAAACATTTATTAAATATTAAATAGAGACTTGGAGTAAAAAATAACTCCCCCTAAAGGGAGATATATGGTAAACCACCTATTTTATTGACCAATGTTAATTCCAAAACATTTCTTTAAAATTACAACTAAAAACATTCATTCAGAAAATAGATTTGTATCGACATAAGACTTTCTTGAGAGTGTTTTTTCATAATATTTTTTAAAATACCATTTAAATTATCTTAAGTTCTTTAATTTAGATGTTAAATTATTACAAGTAAACTATATGAGTAATTTATAATGTTTTATAAATTAAAAAAATAAGGTAAAATTAATATTGTTTATATTTAAAATTATGGCATGTTTATAATGGATTAATTTTTATTCTATCTTGACTTTGGAATGTATTGAGTTACAATCTTGAATTACCTAGTTAATTGTGTTTTATTAATATTAGGTATTAGAGTTATTTTTTAATTGAAATATCTTTTTGAGTAAAGTATCCTAGGATAAAGGGATTTTTGGTCATACTTCACACTATCCTAAAAGCCTGTGAATTGTTATAGAAAAGTGGGGGTTAACTATCTAGTGATCAAGGATGAATTATGTGATTATTATTGATTTCATATAATTATAAATTTTACATGAAATAATTTCATGCACCTTGTGCATAGTATTTATTTTGATATGTGTGAACATAATTGGATTTTTATGTGAGTTATTACCAAAATTTGTGAGTTGTGTAAGGAGTTACACATCAAAATGTTTTGAATATATTTATTTTTGGAAGTAATAGTGTAAAAAAATTAATACAAGAATCCACATATAAAACTAATACCATGAAATGATATGGTGAGATTAAATACCAATTAAAATATTTAGTGTTAGATTCCTTTCAAAGTAACACTTTCATGACCTCAATCATCCAACCGAGTAGGTCAAGATCATGTCAAGTGACCCAAGATAATACTGTATAAGGAAAGAAAAAGATGAGGTGAACCTAATCATTAGGTTCCATATTCTTGGTATTTTATTTTTATTACACATAACTAGAAATCCTTAACTGTTAAGATACTAGATGAATCAAGTTATATGATTTCACATGATGGGTTTGGGTAATGATTTGTCCACTTAGATATATAAGAGTCACACGTGATATAATTGGAAAGAATTTTATACTAGATATAATAATATATTATTTACATGATATGTGGTTTAATTCTTAATGAAATATGGATCTTGGTATAATAATGGGTATGGTTAATTTAAAATGGGTCATCATTTTAGTGGAATCACATTCAATAAAAGTCTATATAAAATCAATAAAAAACATGATACTCATTTAATAAAAGATTCTATTGTATCTAATTAAATCATAATTATCATTGATCTTAGACTTGAGATATATATAGGATATGGAAAACTTGAACGGTAGTAATTTACATTCCTAACATAATAAATTTATAATAATTATTAAATGAGAAGAAAAATAAATGTGTTTTTTAATCCCCATATCTAGAAACTAACTGGAGAATCCATTAAAAAAATAGATATATATGCCTATGATAAGAATATAAAGGATTCAATATAGGTGTCTAAACTCATTATTGGGACTATAAAACCCATGTTATAAAATAAATATGTGAAAATGGTTTCTTAAAAGATGATAAAAAACCTAACCAAGATTTATTAGACATAACAGAGTCATGAGAGGTTTGAGTTATCAAAGGACCCCTTTTTGTGAAAGATGGTAGAAGGAATCTTATATTCATCTCATATACTCATTATAATTCGGTATGTCAATGACTTGGAGAGATTGGGTTCGCCAATTAGGCTTGATTTGGCTGTATAACTCATTCTACAATCACAACTAAAAAGTTTCTAAAAGTTCATCATGAACTATAACTTGAATGAGTTCAATAACGGTTTACTTGATCTATTCAGTATATTGAGTAAATTTGTTTAGTACATGGAAATACTAGGCTCAAGTTAAATAATGATGGTGGATATAAGGGTAATTGTTTTAAGAAGGATAATAAAAGAAGTCATTGAGAGTCCACAATAATAACAAAACAAATGAAAAGCAAAGAGGGGAACTACTTTTAGTGTGAAAAACAATTCCATGGGAGAAAGAACTCTTCATAATATATAACGGGTTGCAAGAAACCTCATAGAGAGTCCACCTTATCTATAAATGTTATAAAATCCAACTATTCTGTTATAAATGGTATTTGGTACCATCTATATGTTTTATAAGTGTAGTAAATGAATAAGAGTTCAAAACAAATGTAATAGTTGATGATGAAATCATAAAATTTTCATTCAAATGGTGGATAAAAGAGATATTGTATCAAGATAATATATATAATTAATAATTTAATTATTTATTGTATTGGGACAAATATTGTATTCGTATCATCATGGTGGAAATATTATGTGATATTAAGTGTAGTTGTAAACAATTTTTTTATTATCAATAAAATGATGTTGTTTTTTGATACAAATTATTATTCATAATCCAAATTATATGACATGATTGAAAAATAAGATAGGCATATAATCAATTTTTTCTAGGATATAGTTTTTATGAAAGAATATGAGGGAATATTATTCCCCCACCAATAATGGATTATTTGATAAAGTATTGTTTTTCATTAAATATTCCAAACACATATAATACCATATATGATATGGAAATAATATTCTATTTTTTATGTATTCCTACTAAAATAAAATTGAAATTATTTACTAAATATAATATAGCTTTTGTATCTTAGTAATTTTTTTTAAAAAGGATTTAGATTTTAAGAGGTTAGTGGGAGTATATATAGACTCAGAGAATCTCAAAGTTAATAAATGATAAGATTATGAGAGATAAAGTTGAATGTGTTTAACACTAAATAGACTAAAATATTCAAGTGTAGGAGGATGAAAATATTAAATTAATTATTTTTTTACTATAATTAAGTGAATTTAACTTCAAATCATAATTTTTTAGGTTATATTGGTAAAGATATAAAGTAAATAGGAATGTTATTTAACAATAAAAATTCAAGGAAAATTTTGATGGAAAGTGTTTAAAAAATAATGATGATGATGAATATAGAAATTTTCCTATCTAAAGAATATGAGTTATTAATAATATGACATTTGATATTGTGGATCTAAGAAGTTTTGAATATGTTCATAGAGTTAACCCTTGTGAATATGATTCCTAAATATCACCATTATTCAAACTGAATTATTTTATTAATGGTACACACTAAATAGTTTAGTGGGAGGGTTTTATTTGGTGGTCACATAATGATGTGATAAGAATTAGATTTAGATTCAATTAGTTTAACAAAACCCATTAAAGTGTAGAAAATATAACAATTCTCTTAAAGTATTTAATATATTATTTATTAGATAGGTTATTATATATGTTTTTGTTAAAATAATCTTAAATATTTTAAGATTACAAAATATATCATTTAATATAAAGGCCAATATTTAGTTTACCATTCTTTCATGTTGGTTTCATATATGCATATAACGATATACATTTCATGAAGTGTAATAATAATTAATGTATAAAATTAATACTTAGAGTTATACCCAAATGATAATCATTATGGTATAATATATGTTACAATAAAATGTAAAGGTTAACATGAGTAAGACTCTTTTATCAGTATATAATATATTATCACAAGGCACCAAATGAGTTTTTTTAATTGGATGACCCATAGAGAATAGCCCATAGAGTGTCATACACTATGTATTTTGTACAAAAATTGTGTATGGTTAAAATTTGTCTCCCAATAACAAATGTAATAGAGATTCCTCGAATTATAAACTTCATACTCTGACACATTTATTATACAATCATTGATCCTTATCTAATTAGGAAGTGTTTGGGTATGTTGTTGATCATGTAATCAGTTAGAGCTCAACTAAGATGAGATTTTTCCTCATGTATAATGAGTATGACATATATCCATCAATTGAGATAGAATAATGAAATATATAGACATATTTATAAGGTATATAAGATATTTTCATCTAATTAGGTGAGGAGAATGCACTGTTCTTATTTTCTTGAAGAATGACAAGTGATGTATTCATTGACCTATCCAAAATATACTCATAGAGTTGATAGTATATGGGGAAAATATATGGAATTGAAATAATTTTTGTCCCATAGTCACTCTATGTCTTGAAAAAATGGATCATATGAAAATTTATTTATTCATATGATGCAGTTGATGGGAATAGGTATAGAGATACATTTATTTGATGGTGATCATGCTAGATACCTTTTTATGTTGAGTGGAATTGATAATTTTCTAGATTATGATATTTGATTACATTTAGGGACCCAATGATCCTTATTTATTTTAAATTCCATAAAGGATCATGGGGTATAAATTTTTGGTTTATTTAATGGGAATTGACTTTACAAAACTGAAATAGTTTCTATAAAAATTATTTATATTTCATCAAAAAGGAGTTTTGGTTAGTTATTAAAATAGTATTTCATATGGTGTGATACATGGTGAAATCTATGATAGATTTCAAAAAGTGATTTTTAATATATCCAAATGGAGTTTTGGATATGGTTTCACAAATTATTTTATTTTATATGATAAAAATTTAAATGACATGAATGAATTTTAGGATTTAGTGAAAGTGGGACACTGAAAGGAATATTTCTTAAAGCCTTTTGATATCCTGTGGTATGATATTCTGTGTTATAGAGTATAAAATATATATTTAAAGAGACTTAAATATTAATGTAATTGGGTATATCATATTTTATGATATATGGATATCATATACAGGCTTATTGATTATATTGTATTGTATGAAATGGTTGAGTCATAGTACGATTAATTGAATGGTTCGATTCACTTGGAACTCTTATAACTCACTTAGTCATATAATTGTTAAAGATTTAACTATTGAATCAACTATAAATAGTATATAATTTATTATCTATTTCATAAGATGAAATAGATGAGAGAATGATAGAATATGGTTTGTATGAGATATAACCAAAGGCATTTACTCATGAATTTAAGAAATGCATGAGTAAATACATGGGCTCGGGGTGTATCCCCATAGAATATATTAAGGAATCCGAGCCTTGGTCTTGATATGTGTGTGATCCTCCTAAAAAATCTATCTAGTAATCTCTCTTTCTCTCTCCAAAATCTATTTTCTTAAATCCTCCTTAACATTATGAGATACAAAAATATTATTGAGGTTAAGAAGCTCCCCCCAAAGAATTCTGGTGATTCCGTAGAACCTGTGGATACATCTCAGAAGGAAAATCCTTTTCATTTTTCCTTTATGATCTTCAATAAACACTATAAATGGAAACAATGGAAGCATACTATGATATAATTTATACACTTTTTATTTATAATTTACATGATTTTAGTTTCAATGAAATAGTGTTATTGGGTTTTATGGGTTTTAAATGTTTCTTATACTTTAATTATATGTTAATCAAACTTTATAAAACATTCAATAATAAAATTAAAATATGAATATTTTTATCATCTGTAATGATTGTTATGGTTATAGAACAGTCTCATCTATGTTGTTTTTTAAACCAACCATGCAATAGAAAATCAAGAAAATTAATGAATGATAGTAAAACTAATCATTAATGTATTTATTTATATTTATATTTTTATTATATAATTTATTTACATTTATTTTAATTATGGAAACAAATATGTATTGATAATTAAAAATGAAAATAAAATAGCTTGTGAAAATATTTTTACCACTTGGAAAAAATAGATCCTCCATTTGGGCCCTTTTATGCTATGGAGAGCTAGAAAATATTTGTGGCCATAGGATCCATAAGATTAAGATGATTATTATAAGTGGTATAAGAATATTTTTTAGTGTAAACTATATTGGGTGGTAGAAGGTTCGATTTATAGGTGAATAAGGGTATCGTTTATGTAAACAAATAAAAATAATTATAATTTATAACCAAGCCTCATAATCATAACTATTTTTATAACCAAGAATAAATTTAAATTCATATTATTTTAACCTAATTAATGATTATATGATTTAATATTTCATTTATGATAGTATTAACTTTTTAACATCACATTATTTCCTCTTAATCATTTTTTTAATTTTCAAAATATCCACTTTATAGTGAAGTGGGAACCTTAAAAGAAAAAACCCCACAAAACTAAATCACAAAACCGAACAAAAATACAAAAATTAAACATTAATTATTCAAAATTCAACATTTATAAATTCACCTTGAGCCCTTCACCTTACTTGAATCAAGGCTACACAATGCCTGAGTCACCCTTGTAACCACTACTCGTTGACATTGACACTATCATCACCAGAACTATTCCTATACAAATAATTACTATAAAATTAATTTCTAAATAAGTAGACATTAATATTTATGTTGGTATAAAATTTAGGGTTTCATTAAAAATAGTTAACATAATAAAGGATTAATTATACCATTACTCTTTATTCAAGTTATATAAAGTGAAATTTTATATTCATTATTTTCGGGAATTATTTTTTGTTTTTATAATTTTTCCCATATTATAATCATAGTATAGATTCACTTAAAAGAATTTCAACAAAATTTACCCTAAATATTTACCTCTAAAGTTTATTTTACATCCAATAAATAACTCCCCTATGAAGATTATATTACTTGTATAAAATATACTAGGATATTAGGGTTGTGTGTTGTGTCCATTTTTAATCAAGACTATAAAATAAATATACATTAATTTAAAGTGTTTTATACTATATTTCTGTTAATAAATATATTAAAAAGTCATTACATTAAGAAACCAAGTTGTGGTTTATCAAAATGTTTTGATTAAATGCATTTTTCTTATATTATTTTATTATAAGGTTATTATATTAATAAATATTTATAGTAGGTGATGTATCATAAATAACCTTATTTTTTTTAATATTTAATCACTTACTGATTAATTTTAATAAATATTTAGTTTTTTTATATATCCATGTAATGTTTTGGGATTTTTTTTGAAATGAAAATGGATTTTTTCTACTTGAAATAAAAAGTTGAAGAAATGGATGTCCTGTTACAAGGTATTTAGACAATCACTTAAGAAGAAACCCCTACTTGATATGGAATATTATATTAAATTGTTTCAAGGAATATTAAATGATAATTTTTTATCATCTATATTTTGGATAATATAATTGATAATATGGTTGGTCAAATTTTATATTAATGGATAATTTTATGCATGAATTGATTGTGATAACATATAGGATGATCAAGAAGGGACTTGAAGAGTTAGAGACATCCAATCCATAAATTCTGATCTAGTTGTTAAATAATATATATATATATATATATATATATATATATTATTTTTTCATGTGCTAGTGAAGATAGTAGAACTCAAGATATAGTGAAAAATATTGAAAGGAGGAGAAGTTAAAACCTCTATTTAATAATTACATTGCAAATTTCAAACTTTGAATAACATAAACATCATGTTCATGTATTATTAGATAAAAAGTGAAAAAAAATTCTATTTACGTGTCATCAAATTGATCCTTATCATTTTAAATTTAATACCCTAATATTTTAAAAGAAGACTATACTTGATAGCGTACATGACATCTATCACTGAGCTTTAACAACTATGAAATATTATTATTTAAGTATGATCGTTTTAACCTTGTTTTTGAATTGGAGGATATTAATAAGAGCAACAAAATTATGATATATATATATATATATATATATATAAATTTCCTACTCAATATAAATGTACTTGGTAATTCTTAGAAAATAAGAATTCAATTTTTAGTAAAGTCATTTTATGTTTCAAAAGTATGTTTTCTTCAAAAATGGGGTTTATTACTAATTTATACCACATTTAGAAATTTTATTTGATAAAAATGATACCATTTTTGAAATAATCATATAAAAAATACCTTAGGAATATATTTTTATACTTTTTTGAAAATATTATTTTTTTAGTGAATAGTGAAAGTGTACCGATATTATAGAAAACTGTCATTTTGTGTCAACTATTTACAGTGTATCATTTATTTTTGAATTTATTTTAAAATTTAATTAGTTAATATTTATTATAAATAATCCATTTAATTTTATTTCAATATTCAGTATTCATAATTTCTATATAAAAAACATTTTTATACTTAAAAATGTAATTTTTCTAGAAAACCATTTTTATGGTGTTTTTTATTTTTTTTTAAAATTAATATCTTCAATATATAGGGATTTATTTTGAAAAAATATATTTCATATTTTTAATCATCCTAGATAAATTTGGTAAATATTTTATCTTTATTTTTTGATAATGAATAGTAACAATTGTAAATATTTGTTACCCTGGTAAGGGTAAATCGAGTAGTTATGGTTAAAAATAATATGATAATGATTTTATAATATATCTTGAAGATGAATTATTTTTAATAGATGATTTTAATTCTAAAAAAATTCTCCAATATTATAATTAATTAAAAATAGTTCTAATTTTCTTTGACAATGACCATAATATTATTTTATGAAAAGAATAAATACAAAACATCACTCTCTTGGTGTTACTATAAATATTGTTTTTTTATAGGGATAAAAAGTTGTTATATTAATTTATAAATATTTATTTAAAATATTAACGATTTATTATTATATTAAATTATTTTTAATTTATTTTGGGATGAAATAATTAACTTTAATTCTTAGGAAACACTAACATAATGCTTGTGCAAGGAGAAGAAAAATGAAGTTAATAATTTTTAAAAACTTAATATTATTAAAATTTTGATTAATTATTTTGTTCCATGAATTTTTTAGTTATATATGACATATTAGTGATTTTGTAAATATTTATATTAAAATTAAATTACTATCTAAATTTATTTAAAGTCAAACTATGTGAGTAGTCCTTAAAATGTCACTAATGGTATTTTCTGTTAAATAATATTTTATTAAATGATTTAAAATTCATATAAATATTATATTCATCTAATTTAATGGTATATGGTCTATAATATCAACCATTTTCTATTTATGGGACAATTGTTCTTTTATAGTAAATTTATTAACCCCTAATGAGTAAAGAGAATTGTTCTCATGATAATCGTTAAACTCGTGGGGGGGGGGGTTTAAAACTGAGAGATAAGGGATAAAATATCACCTAAACATTTATAAATTTTATTTGATGAGATTATTTCAATGAATACTAACCCTAAATACAAAATATATCAATTTAGTGCCACTTTAAGAAGAAAATTAATTTATATTAATTTAGTACTTTATGTTACTATAAAGGTACCCCACCCCACTTTTGTATAATGATACCACCTCTCATATATTCCTCACAATTATTGAGCAACTTATGTTGACAAAAACCTACCAAAACCTCTTATTTACATATTAATATATATTTCATAGGTACTATTATTCTTAAAAATCCATCCCTATGGCTCTTAAGAAGATATCCAAAGGAGGTTATTCAAAGAGGAGGCAATCATCTTAACCGAGAATTTTTATTTTATTTACTCTTCTACCTCATTAAATTTTGTCCTAAACATTCCAATATAATAAAATACATATATACCATGGAGTTATATGTTATTATTTTAATATAATAACCTTTTTATTCTTTTTTTTACGTCCTAGGTGGAATGAAAATGTCATCCATGCGTACATGTGAACTCCCACCTCCAATAAATGATGTGTTTCATTTTTCATCACAACCTCACAAGGGGGGTTATTGTAACAGATTCAATAAATATATATGATATTCATGAAATAATTATGATTTTTTTTAATTTTATATATTACATACCTTTTAACAACATGATGTTTTATCAATCAAATTCCCTTTTTAAATGAGTAAATGGCTTATTAAGTGTTGATTTTATTAGAAACACATAAACTAATTTAGTTATTTTGAAACATTATAAGTTATATCCAATAATATTTAAAATAACATTAATAATCATAACCATTTATAATATATATGTTATATGGTGACTATTATTATTAGTATATATAAAGGGTTATGATAAAATCTAATTAACATAAAAAAGAAGCGATGGCCTCGATTAGTAGGATTATTTCCTATGAAGAGCATTTATAAGAGATTACAAGAGTGGTAAATATTTTACCTTGACCAAGACTAGACTAAAATTCAATAATTAAATAAAAATTTAAACTATTTAAAATATAATTTCAAGCTTATCGAGATAATAAAGAAAACAATGTTTCCTAAACCAGGCCAAGAAAGTGTCACCATCACACACCTTACCCTTAGGTAATACACTATTTTAATAAGGGTTTATGTAACTGGACCATAACAATATGAATTTTAATATTTTTTTTTGATAAAATAATTATTATATTTACACTTTTTATTATAATAAATTATAAATTACTACATAACAAGTTTTATAAAAATGATATTTTGATACGATGAAACACAAATTGTTTTTTGGGAATTTATATATTTCCAATCAAGAAACACATTTTGATGAATTCAAGAATTTTTGAAATAAATCATGTTTTAAAAAAAATATTCTTATTTAATAATATTTATTTAAATATAAATTTTAATATAATCTTATGAAGTAAAATGTAATTTTTATAGGGGTTAAAAGCTGTTATCATTGTAAAAACCCATATTTTTTAATAAATGGTTATTTTTCTTCAAAAGTGTAAATATTCATATTTAGATAATTATTTTGATAAAAATAAATTTTATTTTAGAAATCATAAAATCAAAATTATCCAAGGGTTAATATTTCATAATATTATGAGGAAATTTATTTTTTGGGTAAAAATTAAATATGGTATAAATATGTGGTTTGTATTATGACATCATAAAAGCACAAAAGTGATGTAATAAATAATATAAAGAGTATCCATGAAAAAAAATATTTCTCCACTTCAAAATAAAATTGTAGGTTATTTGATTAATTTTATAAACCCTTAATAAATCCAAAATAGCCTATATTATATTTTAAGGTCTTAAATTTAATTATTTATGATGGTTTTTCAGATATACCTACAAAAGAGAGTGCCCTCGAGAAAATAAAGTAACCCTAACATGGAATTTTGATCCTTCATGGATGTTATCAATGATCATGATCATTTTTTGAACATAAGTTATGGTGATTTAAATAATGCAGTGCACCTTGAGCCAAAGTGGTTTGGACACTTGGGTTACTTTGGGATCTCTTTTTTGAAGGAATAAGTAGAAATTCTTTCTTCCGATTTAGTATTTGAGTTTTTTAGAAAATTTATCTGGAATAGAACTCGACTTATCTTTATAAGGAATTCTGTGGATTCTATTATATTTTTTTGGATTTCTTGTTGACTATTGAGATCTTTACATGTTGTCTTTCATTTCTATTCTAAAAATGAATACTAATGTTTATGGATGAGGGTTTTATGGTCCTTCGGTGGTTGGTCTATGAAATTATTGAAATTATCTTTGGGCTTTATCAATGATTTTGAGCCTCCCATTTCTTCTATCTAGTTAGGTTTTCATGGCTTAATATTTCACCTCCTTAAAAAAGACACATTTCCCCATTTCTTGCTTAGTTTGGTAACCACTAAAATTATACTTCAGTACTAAAAATATCTAAAGACCTTATATAGATAGGGTTTTTACAAATCTTGGTATTTTTAATCCTCTTCCACCACTCGTATGGATTATAAAAAGAGACTATGTTTCGTAGATTTTCTTTATGAGAACCTACCAGTCTATTTTTCTGAATATCATAAAATTGGTTACTCCTCAAAGGGATATAAAGACATGACCTACCTTACATTCCCCCTCATAAGAAAATATTTAATATATGATGAAAAATGAATGAAAAAGGTAAAAAATACCACTTCCTATAGACCCCCAAATGATATTGATGATAAGGATGTCAATAAGGACCAAGTTGGAGCTTTTATATCTCACAATTATCCTATTATGTTCTTTGGATTTATGGATTCTATACACGATGACTAACTGATTAATTAGGAAATGGTTTAACTTAACAATCCTTTGAAACCTTACTTAGATACACTAAGAATTTATTAACCCACATAGATGGAAGACTAGGAGTTTCACTCTAATTCGGGTGAATTTATCGATGTTGTACATGAGAAATATTATCATATTGAGGATTATTATTTAAAGTCAAGTGATAAAAAAGGAAATAAAATAATGTTTTACTTAGATAGATTCATTATTTTCCATCCTAATAAGAATCAGATGTGATGATATTACTATACTCTTGAGAGTAAAATTGTCACTATATCTATAGGAGCATCTCTGAATGTCAAATCTAATATCCTTATATAGCCTGAGGTTGCTGAACAACCTCAAATAAAGTTGATTTTGATGATATTAAAAAAATTAATAATTACACTAACATTTAGAAGGAAGGTCTTAAGGATGATATCTATAAATTAGATGAGTAACATGATCCTTGTTGGTTGAAGTGAGTATCTCAAGAGGGGAAGGGGGTGAATTGAGTAACCAATAAATTTTCTATCTAAAATTGTTTATTTCGAAATCCCCCAAATGTTTAAGTTTATCAAAATAAGTAGTATGATATAGATATTAGTCTTTCTAAATATTTTTATAAATATGGTTTTGGTCTTGGATGAATAATATAAAATATTATTAAATACTTTGAAATCAGTTTACTTGATCAAAATACTATATGAACACAAACTAAGATAAACTATCAGAGTATATATTTTGATTGTAGTTAAAATATTTTTCAATTTCAAAGTAGAAGTAATGTAAAAAACAAAATTAAATTACACTATGGAAATAATGAATACAAGAGGTTTAGTCTCAAGTTGAGACTTAGTCCTATATACTTGGTGATCACCCAACACCAAGATGTTTATATAAAATAAACAAGATGATCCACAACCTAGATCTGATTTTACAATAGTTTACAACTATCCATGTTACACATGACCTCTTCCATAGTTATTAATGGGAGTAAGACTAAATAGGCTACACAAAGACCTCTACCACTCTTATTCATGGGAAAAAATATGGAAAGATATTGAGAAAATATTGAGTATCTTATAGGTCATCGTAGGAGACAATGTGTGTGATAAAATATGGTATGCGCAAACACTGCTCAAAACATAATAAATTAAAACAATATAGAGAAATCTATAAGGAAGAGTTTATAAATGCTTGGTCTGATGTAATGAAGATTGTGACTCTTGATTTGATTTAACAGTGGGGCATGTGTAGATTTCTTTGGAAAAACTTTAGGAAAATAGAGTGTCATAGAATCATGTTCCTTGACTAAAGAAATTCACTAGATGTGGTGGTGTAGTTCATCTTTCTAGTCTAATGTTTGTATCAGGTTCAGCTCTATGTATGTTCAGGTAGTCTGAGATCTTATCTTGGTATCAGTTCACTATATTAACTATTGTATCTATTTATCACACATTCTTTATGAGGTAGTATGCATATATTTTTATCATACATAGAAAGAATAATATCTGCATCAGTTGCTTCCTCATACTACATGACCCAACATTCTCTTTAATTCTCTCTATATATCATTTAAGATACAATCATTAAAATATTAAACAAAATTAAGTTCAATAAAAATAGTCATTAGAATAATATAACTCAAAAAGATAAGTGAATAATAATAGTAGGGGTGACTCAGTCTGGTGGCATCACACTGGCGGTATGACATTGGCGATATGATATAGACAATATCTTAGAACTATCCAAAATTCCAATATGCTGGAGGCATCTCAACTGGTGGTGTATTGTCTGGTAGTGTGTGGTCTAACAATGTCTTAGACTTAGATGAATTTCAATTTTGATGGTATGACATTGAAAGTGCCTCATTTGGAGGTATCTTATACTCATCCAAATTCACGCTCTGGTAGCATGACATTATAACGGTGTGTCGACTGATGGTGTCTCAGACATTGACAATTATTTAGTCTAAAGACATGATATTCTGGCAGTGTGATATCCTGGTGGTATCTTATAATTAGAAATATTTTGTGCTGGTGGATAGTCATGGAAAATAGTGACTGGAGTTGGAGGTGACAACTTCAATAGTGTCTCATCCTTAAATAATTTTTTCACCTGGTTCATAATATATACTGCTTACAGAGAAACATAAAACTCATTAATAACATCAAAATTATGAATTTGTGATCATTAAAACTAAGAGGTCAACAATCTCCCATTTTTTGATGATAAAAAATCATGGAATCAAAGAATATTATAAATGTAAAAACTGGTCATAAAATGCATTACAGGATTTTAAATAAGATATCCAAGGTAAGATAAAAATATAAAACAAGTCTTATCATTCAAAATTTTTGTAGAGAGTATCAAGGATAAAATTATAAAGAAAAGAGTATATATTGAAGGTAAGTATCATGAAAAAAAATATTTAAAAAAGATAGAATCAATGTTAACATAAAAAAATACTGTAATAAATATGAAATTACATAATGTTTTTAAATATTCCATAAGAATTATCCCTTTTTTGTATTATAAAATATGTAAAGAAAAGAATTATAGAAATAAAGACAACAGAATAAGACATAATAGAGGCATTTAAAATTATTATCAAAATGTTATTACAACCTAAGTCGCATAAAAAAACTGCCTAAGACAACAAAAACAAGGTTCAAGATTTAATAGAAGCATCCACTGGTTCTTTTCCTTTAGCCTTGACTTTGTCTTTCTCCTTATCTGAGGTAGTAGGTTCAGGATGAGGTAGAATAGATTGAACAATAGAGATTATCCCAGCAAAAATATGAGGATGGTCTTCCACAATAACAATTAGCCAAAGTTATCTTAATTCTTAAACAAGATATATTGGAAAAGGATTAAATTGAGAAGTTAAAGGTGTTAAAGGGTCTCGAGTAACTTCTGATCTAAGAGACAATTGAGGAATAATTGGGAAAGATTCCTAGGAAACCACTACTTGTCCATGAACATGAAGAAAATGATTCATGAGTTTGATGAAATCCATTATGATTTGTTAAAACCTTTCCATCACACTAAAAATCAGATTTCTCTTCTATAAAATGGTTCTACACTAGCGTTATCTCTTTGATTTGTCAAAATCGGTCTTTTAAAGCCTTATTCATAAGAGGTATTCTCATGTTTTTATCCAAGAATTTGAAATTTGCATCCATTGAATGCTTGATATAAATCTATGAGATATAGAACCTTATGGACTTAGTTATAGTATTTCTATCATCATTAATATATTTGGAATACTTCCTGATCATCATATGATCATGCTCAGTCACTTTCTCAATATTAATTAGAATTTATAAAGGTATCATAGGTTCTCCACTAGAAGGACCAGTGAAGGCAGCTACATGTTCTTCTCTAACAACTATCCTTAAATAATCTACATCAACCACAACCTGAGGAGTAGCAACAACATAAGTATATGAAGATGTATCCTCAACACTTTTAGGTATACCATTTAGTGAATCTTTAAATTCAGATCTCATTTCTTCAATCATATACTTGATAGATTCTATTTCACAATTTATCCCCTTATTCTTAATCTCTATATTAACAATGTGATTCATCAAATTTGGTTCGATATTTTGAATAACAAACTTGAATAGGTATCCTTCAACATTTTCACAGATGAAATTCTCTTGAGGAGGAGGATTCTTTAACTTCAAATAAAAATCAAACATCATCATTTTTCCAAAATCATCCAAGTCACCTTTAGTGACCACATTAACTAAAATAGAAACATGTGTAGGAGCAGGTTCATGTTATGGAGTTCTAACAAAAGAGAACTTTTGAAATATCCCATAAAAATCTACTTGAGCTATCAAGGATCCCTTATGATCTCCTTATATATAAAAATTAGGTTTATCAAGATTTGAAGTACTTTTATGAAATTTTATCCATTATTCAAACATGGGATCAACCCATCTCCCAAATACCACAAATACTATAGGAGAAGTGGATGTATGGTCCACAATAGCAGGAAAAACCATCTTTGTCTCAACAATTGAACTTTTTCCAGTTGTAGACTATACAACAACTACAATTATTTCTTTAAATATTTGAGAATCCGATCTTTGTGCAATAGCACTAGAAAACTAGAATTATAACTATACACCAACATTAAGAACATATATATTTTGTAAATCCACATTCTCATCCACTGAAGGCTTATCAACATTTAAAACATCCAAATATTCATTCCCAAATTCTTCCTCAACAATTTCCTTTTTCTCTTGTTTAGCAACATTATATTCTACAATAGTTATTACACCTAACAGTTCAATTACTGAAGAATCCAAAATAGTTTAACTAGTGTTAAAAGAACTAGCCTCAACTTCTTTAATAGGTCAATCTTCATTAAAAATTTCAATAGATAGGGATTGATCCCCGTCAATAGGCTCATCCTGAAGCACTGGAGGTATCTCCAATTCCTTTATTTTTATTTGTCCACTATGAACATTTTGGTCAGAGTCTTTATTATCCCCATCTTCACATCAATTCTAATCTTATTCTTCATTTTTATTCCTCCTCATTATCATCATCATCATCATCAACTTTAGTTGATTTTTAACTTTTATACTACTCCTCTCCTAAGGCCTCAGTATGTTCTTCATCACTTTTAACTAATTTATATCTTTTTGGAAACCTCCTAGGTGGATTATCATCTACAAAGATATTGTGAGAATATTTGTGAGAAAAATCAGGGTCACTCACTTCTTCCACATATGGTTCCTTTTCTACTTTTTCAACAACATCTTCTTCCATATCCTCATTAGAGTATCAACTACTTCATTGGGCTCTAATCCTGGATCAACATCATCCATTGTTATAGTTGGATGATCAAACATATTATATTTAGTATACAAATTATCAGAATCACCAACTCACTTTTCTTCCATGGGATCTATCTAATTTTCATTCTTGAACAAGTAGAACTTGCAAGACAGAAACCACCGAAGTCTGTAAGACTCTTCATCATCACGTACTAGGCCCTAGGGCTCCAACATGGAAAAAATAATATTTGGGTAGATCAAATAATTATATCATGAGGATTTATTGATCATATCACACATATAAACCATGAGATATCTATATAGATTAATATTTAAACATTATTTAATCATAGATAGAAGATACACATCCTGACACCTTAGTGTGGTGAAGTCACCCTTCCTTGGGAAAGTCATGTGCTAAATAAACTTGAAAAGAAACCTACATTATCCATCCATCCCAGAAGCAACATGCATTTTGATTATTCCATCTTCTATTAGCATATCAATAGCATCCTCATATAAAAAAAATCCCTGAATCCTTGAATACTACCTTGGGGGTCATCATAGATTCCATCATGAAGATCACCTGAACATTTAGACCATTTTATGAAAGTAAAACCAATAAAATTTACTTTCACACAACTTTTAATCCAATTAGAACCATCTTTATGAAACAAAAATTCTATATTCTGATAAAACTCATGGACCAAATTAGGGTAGAAAGGCCTTTAATTTGAAAAAAACACTCTAACCATCCCTGATTCTAAAGTACTTTTAGAACTAATGACTTACTGGATAACAACCATATTGATTCAAATGCCATTTTTGGTACAACTATCATGTTATAAATCTCAGGATTTATTAGATCTATAGGAGAATGTGAACTCAACACTTTCATCTACTTCCTTGAAGATTTAGACTTATAAGGATAAAGATAAAAAATGATTTATTCTCGGCATTCAGATCACCTCAAAAATATTAGATGAGGGTATGATAATATTTGAAATGCAATAGGTAAAAGTGTTGCACTGGGATTGATAGAGATACAAGAGTGTCACACAGAGCTCAAGGTATGTTGGGAATATACATAATTCTATTTAATATCATTTATTATATTAGGTATTCTAAAATCGAAATAATACATGAAATCAAAATTGAAATTTTAGGAAAAACACACATTGGGTTCATAGAAAAATAACATAAAACAATAAATAAACTAACCATTCAAAATATTGAGAAATAGAAAAATGTGAAAAGGCATGATCAACAACAATATGAAAATTCTACGGTATGACAAACTGTTAGTGTGTTACCACAACCACATGTCATCAAAACTCTATTTCAATCATAATGGTATGTCAATCACAAATTTATGTCACAAATAATTATACTTTTCCAAAATTAATCATTCCTAATTCATGTTTGATATAATTCATTCTTTCAAAATTCAAAGGATTAGTAAATATATCAACTAACTCTTGTTCTCTTCCAAAAATTGAAGAGTGATATCTCATTTTTGAAAATAGTATCTCAAAAAGTTATGTCTTATATAAATGTTCTTTGTCTTATAATGAGAAACAATATTCTTAGAAATGTTTATTTCCCTATTTTTGTCACAGTTTTCAGGGACCTATAGGAATTGATATCTATAGTCTTGTAGAGTAGGTTTCATCCACAAAATTTGTGCACATAAACTACCTATAGTTATTTACTTAGCTTAAACAATAGATTATGAAAAAATTCCTTTTACTACACTATGAAAAGATAGACTTTCCTAAAAAGTGACATGTTCCATCGATTATTTTTCTATCTAACTTTCATTTTCTAAAATCATAATCAG
This sequence comes from Viscum album, assembly GCA_963277665.1. Taxonomy (NCBI): domain Eukaryota; kingdom Viridiplantae; phylum Streptophyta; class Magnoliopsida; order Santalales; family Viscaceae; genus Viscum; species Viscum album. The sequence continues at coordinate 1,333,536,396 of OY728156.1, forward strand.
AATAAATTACTAAAAAAATGATTGTTCTCTTGGGTAAAGAAATCCTAAATTGGTTGTATTCTTGGGGACTCTTAAAATTATTTTAATAGCATCAAGGTGTGAATATTTTGGGTTTGCTTAAAAATGATCACACATACACACACTAAAGATAATATCTGTTCATCTAGTAGTCAAGTAAAGAAGACTTCCAATCATACCTCTATATCTGGTTTGATAAACTATTTTCCCAGCTTCATCAAGATCCAATTCATAAGTTATCATCATAGTAGTATTATTACTTTTAGTGTTATCCAAGTTAAAATGTTTTAGAATATCTTTTTATATTTATTTTTGATTTAAAATAATTTGTTATTTGTTTTGAAAAATATGATATCCATGAAATAATTTGATTTCTCCCATTAAACTCATTTCAAATTCGTTTTTCATAATTTTTGAAAAATGAATAAACAGATAATTTTTTAATGATCCAAAAATAATATCATCAACATATATTTTTACTACTAATACATATTTTGAAATTCTCTTTATAAAAATAATAGGATCATCTAATCCTTTTGAAAATACTTTTGAAATCCAAAAATTTCCATTCCTTTCATACCAAGATATAAAAGATTATTTTAAACCATATAAAGTTTTGGTTAATTTAAAAATATTATTTTGAAAATGAGGGTTTTAAAAACTAGGGGTTTTTCAATAAAAACATCATCAACTATAAAACTATTTAAGAATAAAATCTTCACATCCATTTGATAAAGATTGAAACTTGAATTTAATGCATAAAAAAGAAGGATTATTATGGATTCAAGACTGTATATATGTGAAAAGGTATCCTTATATTCAATTACTTATTCCTGACAATAAACTTGTGAAATATGTCGAGCCTTGTTTCTAACTATAGTCCCCAACCCATCAAACATATTCTTAAACACCCATTTAGTCCAAATAGTCAATGTGTTCTTGGGTATATCTATAGGTTCCCAAACATTGATTCTTTCAAACTTATTCAATAATTCTTGCATATATATTACACAAAATTCATAATTAATAGCTTCATTGATGTTCTTAGGTTCAAGCTGAGATAAGAAAGATTGATATTCAACCTGATTTCTACAACCACATATAAAGAATGGTACTTAATGGTTATAACAACTCTAGAGAAAGAGGAACTGGTCACTTCTAGATTTCTGGGTTTGGGTTATGGAATCTCTTTAAATTCTTCAGTACTAAATTATTTTTTTGGTTGTTTGAAAATATAGTCTAATGATTTGGAATTTAATTTCAAAGAAGATAAATCATCCTCTAGATTTACTAAGGGAGTAATAGGATCATGTGGATTAGTTTCATCAAATTTGACATGAATTTATTCTTCCGTAGTTTTTTTCTTTTTATTGAAAACTCAATAGGATTTTCTAGAGATTGAATAACCAAGTAAAATTAATTCATATCTCTTGAAAGAAAAGTTTACAGGATTATCCTTAGTATTAATAATAAATACTTTGCAACAAAAAACTCTAAAGTAATTAACCTTAGGTTTCTTATTATTCCATAGATTGTAAAGGATATTCTAAAGTATAAGTATGATCAAAACTCTATTAATGATATAGAAATCTGTATTGACAGATTCAACCAAAAAATAGATAGGTAAGTCATACTCACTAAGCATAGTCTGATATATCTCTTGTAAGGTTCTATTTATTCTCTAAAAAACTCCATTATTCTTATGTTTCCTAGGAATAGAGAAGTTATGAGTGTATCCATTTTGTGATAAAAAATATTCAAAATCTTGGTTTTCAAAGTCATGACCATGATTACTTCTTATTGTTTTAATCTTAATACCACTAAGATTCACTATGTAATTAGAATAATTGTTAACGTAAGAACATGATTCACTTTTTTGAGATATAAATTACACAAAATTTTACCTAGAGAAATCATCTAAAATAAAATAAACATAGTGTTTACCATTAATACTTGAAATCCTAGATGGTTTAAAAAAATTCATGTGAACCAACTCAATAGGTTGAGAAGTTGACCCTTATTTCTTTAATTTAAATGTAACTTTGTGTTGTTTACCTTTTTGATAGGGGTTATAGACTTTATCAGTTAGGAACTCAAGTTTAGGTAGATACCTATCTAAAACTTTCTTGGTTATCTTCCTAAGTGAGTGAATGTTTCTATAAGAACCCCGGTTTTGAGCCTGTAAGACATTGAATTTCTCTTGATGTTATTTCAGAGTAGGGCATTCTGACGGCGTGCGATTCCAAGCCCCGGTGTGGCTGGAATTAGTTTTGGCGTGCATTCACACTGGACAATCTAAATAAATATAATAACTCCTGAACGGTAGCTCGGACGGGAAAACCAAGGGCACCATTGAGTCCAGAACGTGTTGTTTCCCCTAGGAGGGGTATAATTTTCATGGGCGCGGGCCAACTGTGAAAAACGCCCCCAGGGGAATTGCGCTCAGGGCATGGAATTTACCCTAAGGGAGGCATAATCTTGGCCCCGACAAAAGTTCAGGTACGGGCTGACGAGCGGGTGGTTAAATGTGTTTTTCTATTTAAACACACCACCCACCCTATTGACCCCTCCTTGGACGTTCTTCCCTAGCGCAAGGGCTCTCAACAGGTATACCACCTCTCCTCCGCCACTCTGGAAAGTTGCAGCGACTCCGGCATCCAAATCGTGAAGCGTCGGGAAAATCCCCTCGAGGTAGGCTCGTGTTTTTATCTTTTTCATTCTCGCAATCTTCTTTATTTTAGTTTAGTCGCGTCAAATTGTTTCTCGATCATCGAGAGAAGCCCCTGGTTTTGTAGGGCTCGAGTTTATCTTCACAACGATCCTTTCAGATCAAATTTTGGAGTCCCTGGGAAGTTTTCCGGCCAAATACCCCTTTTTTCGGTGGAACGAGGGTGGTCCGACAACCTTGGGCTGCGGCGCGGCGTGGGTTCCAGCGGCGACAGCGAGCTCCGGCACGGTGGATCCAGGCGGCAGGGTCCGACTCCAGGCGGTAGCGCGACTCACAGGCAGTGGGATCCGGATCCAGGTAGTGGCACGACTTGTAGGCGGTGACGCGGTGCTTCGAACGGGCGATGAGGGTCGTCCGGGTAGACAGGGGTCGCAACGTGACCCCTCGGTGGGGAAACGAGACCCGCTGGAAGCGAGTCTCCGTGTAGACCGAAGACCGGCCACGAGGGCTGGTTAGCTGAAGCGTGGACTGCGTGTCCATAGCCGGACCGCGCGGCCGAACCACATGTCGGCGCTACGAACTGGGCCGACCGGCGCGGGTCAGCCCAAACCGGGCGGATTGGCCGGACCGGGCTGGTCCAGCCCAAGGGGCTTGTCCCCTTTGGCTTCGGACACCCATAACTATTGCTACGGGTGTCCGTTTTACACGCCGTCTGTGGAAGGGTAATCCTCGTCTCAAGGAGTAAGTTTTGAGGTGGTTTTGGGGATTCTTAATTCCCAGGATGGGATCTCAGTGGTGCATCACGCGCGTTAAGTGCTACACCGAGATTCTTGTTTTGGTTGGCGCGGACACATCTGATGTCTGATTTGAGCATCGTCAGCGGCGATGATACCCTGGCATTGAGGCATAGATTTATAGTATGTTTTTAGGCATTGAAGTGGGAGTTGAGACATGGTCCCTACGGTTCATCTTTGAGATGCGTGCAACATTTTTGTGCCTTTTTCACCAGACGTCCGTTCGGGGCGTATGAGTAGTCATTTCTGTATGTTTTTCCAATAGCATCACGATGGCGCAGTTTTCCCAATGAGTTTCGGAGCCGGGGTGCAGGCCCCACACGGTCCCGCTATGGTGAATAGTACCATATTCACCGGTTTTCTGTTTCAGGCGAGTAAGTAGTCTATCTCTCATGTTTTTCCGTGATAACTGCAACGGTGCAACCCGTTTGGGCATGTGGAGCCTCCTTTGAGACCATGTTAACATGGGGTGGAGATCTTCTTTTTATGCACTCCGAACCAACACACGGTGGCGTTGATAGTGACACCTGGTGATGTTAGTAGCAGTTCAGAGCTATCAGGATGATTCAAGGTCTACCCTTCAGCAGGACTGGGCAGTGGGTCACCCGACGACACCTTAAGTCTACCCTCCAGCAGGGCTGGGCAGTGGGTCTCCTGTCGAAATGTTCCAGGTTTACCCTCCATCAGGGCTGGGTAGTGGGTCATCTGTCGTCTTGCTTCAGGTCTACCCTCCAGTAGGGCTGGGCAGTGGGTCGCCTATCGATGTGTTCCGGGTTTACCCTCCAGCAGGGTTGTGCAATGGGTCGTCTATCGACGTGTTCGGGGTTTATTCTCCAGCAGGGCTGGGCAGCGGGTCACCTGTCAATTTATTCTAGGTCTACCCTCCAGCAGGGCTAGGCAGTGGGTTTCCTGATGATGTACTAGGGTTTACCTTCCAGCAGGGCTGGGGAGTGGGTCACCCGCTGACGTTTCAAACTCATCCCTTCTCATGAGGCTAGTCGATGACATTTTTTTTCCTGCGTGACTAACAGAGTGGGACTCTAATTGTGGGGATCAGTGGTTTGATAGAGTTTTTAACATTTCCTAAGGACCCACAAGGAAGATGGGTACTTTTCCCCCTGAGACGCGTCCTTGAGACGCAACCTAAAACCATGCGGGAGAGTCAGTGCTACCCAAAGCGGATAGTATTGAAGTGCGGTGATTGAGTCCCTCTGAATAGGGTTTCCTAGGGGGACGAGACGAGATGCTGGGATGTGAGGTTGGATTTACTTGGAACTGATGGCGACTTATCCTGGGCTGAGCTTGGAGATGGAGATCCCCTTACACACTCTTTTGGGTTTCTTGTTGAGCATATTTACACACACACAGACACACACACACACACACACATATATATATATATATAATTGGACCCTACTTTCGTTCCAACTCCCTGGGGTACATGTCTACTTATTTCTGTCGGGTGGAGCTGCACTCTCCTTACTAAACTTTTCTACTGTTCTTTTTAGTCTACTGGTAACCTCTCTAGTGCCTACTATGTTGCTCCCTCGAGCTTTCTGGGAATCCTACTGAGTATCTTTATACTCACCCCTGCTTGGGCTTTTCCCACACCTGGTGTGCCCTTGCAGATGACGTACATGTTGATCGTGACTACAGAGGAGCGTAGAGGTCACATCAGTTGGAGCAGCGTACCGCAGTCGTGCTAGAGTATTCAGTTGTGAGTCTATCTAGTTGTCTTCTTTTGTTCACATGTTTCTGGGATGTGGCATCTTTGTGGTTGGGCGCGTGTTTTACCTTTTTTACTTTTCAGTTTACTTGTCAGTACTTCCAGCAATTTACTTACTCTTCTTAGTTGTTGATGCATGACTGTGGTTGGGGTATAGCTGCCTGTCTTTTTGTTTCCTTTTTTACTCTGCACTAATGCGTCTTCTGGGTTGTGTGTGCATGAATACAGATACTTAGGCGAAGGACTCCCTGATATTGTTATGCCTTCGGTGCTGGCCGCCAGCCTCTAGCTTATGGAGGCTGGATTGAGGTAGTTGTGGCTCAGGACCAGTAGGGTTGGGTCGTGACAAAGTTGTATCAGAGGGTGGTTCATTTCTTGGGGCATTGTTTAGACGTCCCTAAAAATGAATTGGTTGGGTTTTAGGGCAATGATGTTGACGTGTCTTGAGAGCGGCTCTCAGTCCAGGGAGTCCAGTAATGGTACGATCGGCCGACATATCCATTCACCCGGACCCTGATAACCTACTTTTCAACTCGGCATGATGAGACTTATTGCAGGGAATTTTGAAACTTGCATCCCATAGGAATTAGTCTTTGTCCGTCTTTGTTTGATTCAGCTCCCCTTTGTTATTACTGTTATGTGTATATATGCTCATCTGATCATGGTATCCCTTGATAATTTTCAGGATGCCCCCATGACGACAGCCAGCTAGGTTACCCTCTCCAACTCATGACGACAATCTAGCAAGTGATGAGGTGTCAGTTCCGGGACCCTCACATGATTCCCTTACACCCAGTACTTCAGCAGTAGCTCCTGCACCTGAGGAGCGATATTTTTACCAGCAACTCAGGCCGAGGTTGCGCGTAGACTGAGCGCGCTTTGTGACTTCCAGCGTCATAGGCCGCTGAGGTTCCGTGGGGACCCGGATCCCTAGGTGGCGGAGGATTGGCTTGAGTCAGTGGAACGACTCTTCAGGATGGTACAGACCCCAGCAGACCAGATGGTGGCCCCAGCCACCAGTCTTTTCCTTGGGACAGCCAGGCAATGGTGGGATCTGGTGACGCAGACCCATGACGAGTCATCCCTCGCATGGGATGGCTTCTAGAATCTTTTTCGGGAGGAGTACTCCCCCTCGTGTTTGCACTCTGTTTGGATCCAGAAGTTTATAGAGCTGAAGCAGGGAGGGATGTCTGTGTCCCAGTACTTAGCCCGATTCACTGATCTTACGCGCTACTTGTAGGACATGATCCACGATAGCTACTTCCGGGCGCAGAAGTTCGAGCAGGGTCTTCACAGGGAGATATGAGCTAGCATGGTGCCCTTGTGCATCCCCAATTATGACGGGGTGTTGGAGGGGGCGCTTGTGACTGGGATATTTCTGGACAAGGGGTGCCAGATACCAGGACCTAGCAGTGGCTGTTTTAGAGCAGAGTCTTCAGCAGGCAGATGATAGAGGGGTGGGCCGCAGCTGAGGAGGCCCTTCTGTGAGCAGACCTAGGGCCAGGGTCGCACACCGTAGTGGCGCCGTAGGGTGACGGGGAAAACAAGATAGAGACAATGCTATGCTTCTGACAAACTAGGTCACCTAGCACAGGATTGCCCGAACATGTGAACAGATCAGCCGTGGCAGGCAGCGGGCGCACCACAGAGACAGAGGTAGCGCCGTGACCAGGGGTCACCTAGGAGAGGACTTGACAGTCCTTAGAGAGGCGGTGCAGGCAGAACGACAGGACCAAGAGGTGGGGGATGGCGTTTCGAGATCCCCCCCCACCGGGTGACCCATGCTAGGCTCAGGGAGCTGGTGGTAGGGGCCGCTGGCAGCTTTAGGCCATGGGTGTTCGAGATCCTCCAGCGCACGAGATGGTCCGAGGTACACTTTGTGTTTACTCCACACTTTCTTAGGTACTAGTATACACGGGCTCCATCCATTCCTTTATAACACTGCTATTAGTACGGGTGTTGGGGCTTCCAGTAGAGGCACTCACACCTACACTTAGCCTTGAGGTTCCTACAGTAAGCGCCTCATTGGTGAATTTTATCGGCATACAGTGCAAACTGTCGTTCGGGGGAGGGAGTTTCATGTGGGACCTGCTCGTCATCATGATAGAACCTTACGACGTCATCCTGGGCATTGATTGGATTTCTATGGTTCACGTTCAAATAGACTGTCATCACAGATGAGTCAGAGGTGAGTTTTCTGATGGGATGAGGTTCACCATCCTTGGTGAACGAGACCTCTTGGCAGAGCAGATAGGTACTCTGAGCAGGAGACCCCGACCTTTTTTGCACCAGCTGGCGAGTATAGATCTTGGAGCAGCGGCCTCTACAGGAACTTGGATCCCTACCCTGGTAGAGGACTACATGGATGTCTTTCCCGAGGATGTTCCAGGACTACCTTTGAGGTGATAGATGGAGTTATGCATTGACTTGCAGCTGAGGACTGCTCTGACATCTTGTGCAGCATATCGGATGGCATCCATAGAGCTTTGATAGCTATGAATTCACTTGGATGACCTTCATGAGAAGGGATTCATCAGGCCTAGTGTGTCCCCCTGGACAGCTCTAGTTCTGTTTGTGAAAAAGGAAGATGGGAGTCTATGACTTTGTGTGGATTATCGTCACCTGAATCAGGCCACGATAAAGAACAAGTACACTTTTCCGAGGATTGACGACCTCATTGACCAGTTGCGAGGTACGAAGTGGTTCTCGAAGATCGATCTTCGATCTGGCTACCACCAGTTGCGGGTTCATGAGGCTGATATCCCAAAGCTGGCCTTCCGTTGTTGATATGGGCACTACGAGTTTCTGGTGATGCCCTTTGGTGTGACAAATCCCCCTGCCGTCTTCATGGCTTTGATGAACCAGATTTTCTAGCCGTACATGGACTGGTTTGTGTTTGTCTTTATTGATGACATACTCATTTACTTGGCGACAGAGGAGGAGCACACAGAGAATTTGAGGATGGTCCTAGACTTACTTCTAGAGCACCAGCTGTACAGGAAGCTCTCAAAGTGCCAGTTCTGGATTCACGAGGTTCACTTTTTGGGGCACGTCATTACTGAACATGGTTTGGCTGTGGATCCCGCAAAGATAGAAGAAGTTCTTGCTTGGGAGACACCCAAGAATGCGTCTGAGGTGCGGAGTTTCCTTGGGTTGGCAGGGTACTACAGGAGGTTTGTGGAGGACTTCTCCAAGATTGTTGCCCCTTTGACCGCATTGACATGGAAGGGGAGACTTTTTACCTGGACTGATCAATGCTAGAAGGCCTTCGAAGAGTTTAGGCAAAGGCTGACTAGTGCACCAGTGTTGAGGCTTCCAGAGGAGGGTGTTGAGTTTATCGTATATTGTGACACTTCAAAAGCTGGGCTCGGGTGCATACTGATGCAGCAACAGGTAGTGATTGCATATGGGTCGAGGCAGTTGAGGCCCCATGAGCAGAATTATGCGACTCACGATCTGTAGCTGGCAGCAGTAGTCTTCTCTTTCAGGTTATGGATACACTACCTTTTCGGTGAGCATTTTGTGGTCTACTTAGATCACCAGATCCTCAAGTATATCTTCACTCAGAGGGATTTGAACCTGAGGCAGAGGCGCTGGCTGGAGTTTCTGCAGGACTATGATTTCAAGATAGTCTACACTCTAGGGAAGGGCAACATAGTAGTAGATGACCTTAGCATGAAGTCTCAGGCTCATCTAGTGTGGGAAGCTTCAAAGCAGTTGGCTTCCCTTCATCTGAATTTGGTGGAGCAAGAGGGTACAACTTTTATATAGTTGATGGTGTTAACTCCTTCTCTCCTTGATCATGTGAGAGAGTCGCAGCTAGGAGATGTCGATAGCGAGGTATTGCATTATCAGATATCCACGGGCAATGCACCCGATGGGTATTCTGAAGGAGGGAATCACGAGATCCTGTTTCAGGGGCGATCTGCAGTACCGGTGGAGATGCGGGAGGAGGTGATGCGGGAGTTCCACACTTATCCCTTGGCCGTACATCCTGGTGTGGGGAAGATGTACAGAGAACATCGACGACAGTTTTGGTGGTCTGGCATGAAGCGGAGTGTAGTCGAGTTCATTTCTCGGTGTCTTACCTGTCAGCAGGTGAAGGCAGAGCACCAGGTTCTGGTAGGGTTGTTGCAGCCTCTTGATATCCCAGAGTGGAAGTGGGATGGCGTATCTATGGATTTTTTCACAGGGATTCCGCACACAACGAAGGGCCACAACTCCATTTGGGTGATAGTGGACCGACTCATGAAGTCGGCGCACTTCCTTGCTATCAGGGAGCAAAGATCGGTGGAGAGTATGGGACAGTTATATGTTTGGGAGATCGCCCGTCTTCATGGAGTACCCTTGATGATCGTCTCTGACCGTGACACGCAATTTAAATCACGGTTATGGCGAGGCCTGCATGAGGCATTCGGGACTCAGTTGCAGATTAGTATAGCTTTTCACCCCCAGACTGACAGGAAGACTGAGCGCACTATCCAGCTGTTGGAGGATATTCTTAGGGCGTGCGTGTTAGACTTTGGCCAGATCTGGGAGGATCACCTTCCCTTGGTAGAGTTTTCATATAACAACAGTTACCACTCTACTATTGGCATGGCACCTTTTGAGGCCCTCTACAGGAGACCCTGCAGGTCACCCTTGTGTTGGACGGAGGTTGTGGAGACCTCCCTCGTGGGGCCAGAGTTGGTTCAGACGACGATGGAGAAGGTACAGGTCATTCGTCAGTGGATGAGGACGGCTCAGAGCAGACATAAGTCCTATGAAAACCGATATCACAGGCCCTTGGAGTTTGAGCAGGGATACCATGTCTTTTTTAGAGTCTCCCCACGGTGTGGAACACGGAGGTTCAGATGGGGAGACAAACTGTCCCTGAGGTTCATTTGGACCTTTGAGATCGTGCGCCGGGTTAGTGAGGTCGCCTACCATCTTTCTCTACCCCCGCAGCTGGAGAGAGTGCATGACGTATTCCACGTGTGGCAGCCAAGGAAATACGTGCATGACCCCACGCACGTCATCGACTGTGGGGAGCTGGAAATTGAGTATGGATGCACCTTTGCAAAGCACCCATTGGTGATTGAGGACCGACAGGAGTGGACTCTTCGCGGATGGGCCATTCCTCTAGTTCGTGTGCTGTGGCAGCACGGGAGGGTGTAGGAGAGAACCTAGGAGCGGGAGAGCCAGATGCGGGCTCAGTACCCCGAGCTGTTTTTGCATATTTGTTTTTCAGGGATGAAAAAAGTGAATGATGTAATGATGTAAGAACCCTGATTTTGAGCCTGTAAGACTTTGAATTTCTCTTGATGTTATTCTAGAGTAGGGCATTCTGACAGCGTGCGATTCCGAGCCCCGGTGTGGCCGAAATTAGTTTGGGCGTGCGTTCATGCTGGGAGGGCTAAATAAATAGAATAAATCCTGAACGGTAGCTCAGACAGAAAAACTGAGGGCACCATTGAGTCCAGAACGTTCCATTTACCCAAGGAGGGGTATAATTTTCACGGGCGCGTGCCAAATGGGAAAAACGCCCCCACGGGCATTTTCGTAATTTAGCAGTCTCGGGCGTTGAATTTTATAACTTTTGAATGGAGGCTTCGACTAAAATTTCAAGGAATCCATTTCAATCAGGGCATGGCATTTACCCTAATGGAGGCTTAATCCCAGCCCCGACGAAAGTTCGGGTACGGGCCGACGAGCGGGTGGTTAAGTGTGTTTTTCTTTTTAAACACACGACCCACCCTCTTCACCCCTCCTTGGACGTTCTTCCCTGGTGCAAGGGATCTCAACAAGAATCCAACCTCTCCTTCACCACTCCGGCAAGGTGCGAAGGCTCCGGCATCCAAATCGTGAAGAGTCGGGCAAAGCCCCTCGAGGTAGGCTCGTGTTTTTATCTTTTTCATTCTCACAATCGTCTTCATTTTAGTTTAGTCGCATCGAATTGTTGTCTGATCGTCGAGCGAAGCCCCTGGTTTCGTAGGTCTCGATTTTATATTCACAACTATCCTTTAAGATCAAATTTTGGTGTCCCGGGATGCCTGGGGTGGCCCCGAGAAGTTTTCCGTCCAAATACCCCTTTTTCCGGTGGAACCAGGGTGGTCCGGCGACCTTGGGCGGCGGCACGACGTGGGTTCCAACGGCGGCGGCGAGCTCCAGCATGGTGGCGCCAGGTGGCGGGATCCGGCTCCAGGTGGTAACATGGCTTACAGGCGGCGGGTTCCGGCTCCAGGCGGCAGTGCAGCTTGTAGGCGGCGGCGCGATGCTTCGAACGGGCGGCGGGGGTCGTCCGGGTAGACTGAGGCCGCGGCGCGACCCCTCGGTGGGGAACCAAGACCCGCTGGAAGCAGGTCTCCGCATAGACCGAAGACCGGCCATGAGGGCTAGTCGGCTGAGGCATGGACCGCGGGTCCAAGTCCGGCCTGCATGGCCGAACCGCGGGCCGACGCTGCGAACCGGGCTGGCCGGTGCGGGCCGACCCAAACCGGGTGGACCGGGCCGGTCTAGCCCAAGGGGCTTGTCCCCTTTGGCTTTGAACACCCGTAACTATCGTTACGGGTGTCCATTTTACACTCCATCTATGGTAGGGTAATCCTCGTCTTGAAGAGTAATTTTTGAGGTGGTTTTGGGGATTTTCAATTCCCGGGACGGGAGCTCGGTGGCGCGTGACGCGCGTTAAGTGCTATGCTGGGAATCTTGTTTTGGTTGGCGCGGACACATACGATGTCTGATTTGAGCGCCATCAGCGGTGATGCGACCCTGGAGATGAGGCTGAGATTTCCAGCATGGTTTCGGGCATTGAAGTGGGAGTTGAGACACGGGACCTATGGTCTGTCTTTGAGATGCGTGCATCATTTTTGCGCCTTTTTCACCAGACATCCGTTCGGGGCATATTAGTAGTCATTTCTGTGTGTTTTGCCGATATCATCATGATGGAACAGTTCACCCGATGAGTATCGAAGCCGAGGTGTGGCCCCCACATGGGTCAGCTATGGTGAATAGTACCATATTCACCGGTTGTCCGTTTCGGGTGAGTAAGAAGTCTATCTCGCATTCTTTTCCGCAATAACTACAACGGTACAACCCGTTTGGGCATGTGGAGCCTCCATTGAGATCATGTTAACGTGGGGTGGAGATCTTCTTTTTACGCACTCCGAACCAACGTACGGTGGTGTTTATAGTGACACCTGATGATTTTAGTAGCAGTGTAGAGCTATCTAGATGATTCAGGGTCTACCCTCTAGCAAGGCTGGGCAGTGGTTCACCCGACGACACGTTAGGTCTACCGTCCAGCAAGGCTGGGCAGTGGGTTGCCTGTCGACATGTTCCGGGTGTACCCTCCAGTAGGGCTGGGTAGTGGGTCACCCGTCGTCTTGTTCCAGGTCTACCCTCCAGCAGGGCTGGGTAGTGGGTCGCCTGTCGACGTGTTCCGGGTTTACCCTCCAGCAGGGCTAGGCAGTGGGTTACCCGTCAATTTATTCCAGGTCTACCCTCCAACAGGGCTGGGTAGTGGGTCACCTGATGATGTACTAGGGTTTACCCTCCAGCAGGGTTGGGCAGTGGGTCACCCGCTGACATTTCAGACTCAACCCTTCTTATGAGGCTAGTCGGTGACTTTTTTTTCCTCCATGACTACCAGAGCGGGACCCTAATTGTGCGGATCAGTGGTGTGACAGTTTTTTTTAACGTTACCTAAGGACCCACAAGTAAGAGGGGTACTTTTCCCACTAAGAAGCATCCTTGAGACGCGACCTAAAACCGTGCGGGAGAGTCAGTGCCGCCCAAAGAGGATAGTATTGAAGTGTGGTGATTGAGCCCCTCTGACTTGGGTTTCCTAGGGGGACGAGACGAGATGCTGGGCTGTGAGTTTGGATTTACTTGGAACTGATGGTGACTTATCCTGGGATGATCTTGGGGATGGAGATCCCCTTACACACTCATTTGGGTTTCTTATTGATCATATTTACACACACACACACACACACACACACACATATATATATATATAATTGGAACCTACTTTCGTTCCCACTCCCTAGGGTCCGTGCCTACTTATTTCTGCTGGGTGGAGCTACACTCTCCTTACTAAACTTTTCTACTATTCTTGTTAGTCTACTGCTCACCTCTTTAGTGCCTACTTTGTTGCTCCCTAGAGCTTTCGTGGCATCCTACTGAGTATCATTATACTCACCCCTGCTTGGGCTTTTCCCACACCTGGTGTGCCCTTGCAGACGACGGACAGGTCAATCATGACTATGGAGGAGCGTAGAGGTCACAGTAGTTGGAGCAGCATACCGCTGTCGTGCTAGAGTATTCAGGTGGGAGTCTATCCAGTTGTCTTCTTTTGTTCACCTGTTGCTGAGATGTGGAATCTTTGTGGTTGGTCATGTGTTTTCCCTTTTTTACTTTTCAGTTTACTTTTCAGTACTTCCAGCACTTTACTTACTCTTTTTAGTTGTTGATGCATGACTGTGGTTGGGGTATAGCTGCCTGTCTTTTGGTTTCCTTTTTTACTCTGCACTACTGCGTCTTGTGGGTTGTGTGTGAATGATTATAGGTACTTAGGCGAAGGCCTCCCCAAGATTTTTACACCTTCGGCGCTGGTCACCAGCCTCTAGCCTATGGAGGTGGGCTTGAGGTAGTTGCGGCTCGGGACCGGTAGGGTCGGGTCATGGTAGTTGCATTGTCCTCGTCTGATATTCTAAATCAATAACTCTTTGTGAAAGGAAATTAAGCATGAATTTTTTTGAAAAATAAAATAATTTAAGTCTACAACATAAAAATTATTAATTAAAAAATTAGTAAAAGTTAAATATTTTTTTGAATGCAAAACATTACAAGAATCATTCTCAAATTTAACATAAAAACTATCATTAGAAAACTAAGAAATGCTGAGCATATTGTACATTAAACCATCAATATATAAGACTTTAGAAAATAAAACTGATTTTTTTACCAATCTAGCCTATGCTGATGATCATTCCTTTTAAATTATCTCCATGGTTGACATTTTCACTATAAACCTTTATAATACTCTTCAATAATGAATAATATCCTATCATATGTCTTGAATAGACACTTTCCATGTACCATAAACTTCTATTGGAGATATTCAAGAAATTTTCCTACAAAAAAAATTTTAAAATAAGAAATGATTTTGGTACCCAAATCTATATGGGTCCAAAAATGATAGAAATTAGATATTTGGGAACCCAAAATTACTTAATGGGTTTCCTAAAAATAGATTTCAAACTTTTAGAAATAAAAACCTCATTGGTTCCTTTTAATAAATGATTATTAGTATAGATTTCAGGTCTAGATTTAGAAATAGAAGTATTTTTAGATATTCTTCTCTATCCATGCTCATATGCTCTTCCATTAACATATTTGGAGGAAAATTGTTTTCCCAATACTTAGTTATGTTTTTTTATACCATTTTTAAAAATTTCAAGATCTTTCTCCCATTTTTCATTTAACAGTTTAAGTTCAAATTTTTTCTTTGATTAGTTGGTCATTTTTCACTTTTTCTATAGATAGTTCAATCTTTATATTTATATATAGAGCATGATTCCTTTTAAGACTTTTATACTTATCCTTTAATTAGTTACATTAATCCTCTATAATTTTTTTGCATTCAAATAATTCTTCATTGGACATATTATCATCATTTTTTTCATTTTAATAATTATTAGAAACATCCATAAGAAAAATAACCAATGTAATAGGTAAATCAAGTACCTCATTTAATTTACTCATGAAACACATATTGGATATGTCTAGCTCTTCTTTACGTGAAGTATCAAATTCAATAGATCAATCCTTAAAAGCACTCCAAGTTTCCTTTATGGATTTTTTTGTATCTTCTATCCTTTTCTTCATATTTATTTTTGTACTTAAGCATTGGAAATTCATATTTTGTGTGACCATTCCATTTTCTTTCATAGTAGACAACTTCTTTAGGGTCATTATCCTCTTCTCAATATTTCTTCAAATTTTCTATATTAATATATTTTCCTTTATAATTTTTTTTCTAAAGAACTTTTTCTTTTTGTAAAATATCTTGAATCTTCTATATTGGTGAGCGTTCTCTTTATCACTATCATAGGGTAATTCACTATCACTAGAACTAGAAGCGTGATCCTTATCTTTCTCTTTTCCATTTTGTTGTCTATGTGAAGTAGTCTTGAAAGATACTGGATTTATTTTAGGGTCTTCATCTTCTTCATAGTTTTCTTTTAATTATTCTTCATACATCATAAGATTTCCAATAAACTCTTTCACAGTTAGTTTACTTATGTCAAATTATTCTGTGATTGAAACTGATGTGCCTATCCATCTTTCCGGTATACATCTAAGTAATCACATGATGTGATCCATGTCATATACTAGTTTTCCAAGTGAGATCATTATTTTTAAAATATAATTGAATCTAAGATAAATGTTAGAGATGCGTTCATTAGGCTTCATTTTATGATTATCATATTTAATAGTGTATGTATTAAGCCTCATCTCTTTAAAATTTTATGTTTCCTCGTGGAAAATAGTTAGAGTTTTCCAAATCTCAAAATCAGTCTTGGATGCATATATTCTATTAAATTTCTCATCTTCTAAATAACTATACATGGAATTTATATCTTTATAGTTATTATTATAAAATAACTTTTTTGTATCATCCCAAGTACTTCTACCAGTATCTGGTATATCATATTCAGTTTCTATCGAAGGAAAAATATCAAAACCCATGCTCTCTATATGCATTTTCATTTTATTATTCCACTGGGAATAATTTGTACCATTAAAAAATGGTGGTCTGTTAGTGGTAGAAAATTCTTGGTGAATACAAATTTAAAGAACTAAATTTAGAAATGACAAGAAATTTGATTTCTTTAAGTTATAACTAAAATCACAATTAAACTGATTTGAAAAACATTAACACTAAAGAAGGAAATCCTTTGATACCAAATGTTGGTTGGAGTGAGTATCTCAATAGGGGGGTGAATTGAGTACCCAATAATATTTCTATATAAAATGAATTATTTTTAAATCCACCAGATTTTTAAATACATCCATGTTTATCAAAAATAAGTTGTATGATATAGATCTTAATCTTTCAAAAGATTTATCTAAATACTAATTGGGTCTCAGATGAATAATATGAAATATTATTAAATCCATTTAAATCAGTTTACTTGATCTCAATACAATATGAACACAAACTAAGATAAACTATCAAAGTATATAATTTGTTCACTGTTAATTTTTTTAGTTTTAAAGCAGATGTAAAGTAAAAACAATTAAAGCACACAATATAAATAATGAATACATGGAGTTCAATATCCTGTTGAGACTTAACCCTCTCCACTTGGTGATCACTCAACACCAAGATTTTTATATAAAATAAACAAGATGATTCATAACATGGATTGGGTTTTATAATAGTTTACAACTATCCAGGTCACACACGACCTCTTCCACAGTTATTCATGGGAGTAAAACTAAATAGTCCAGACAAGGACCTTTACCACTCTTATTCATGGAAAAAAATGTGGAACAATATTGAGAAGATATTGAGTATCTTTCAGTTCAGCATAGGAGACAATGTGTGTGTGATAAAACAAGGTATGCACACACACTTCTCAAAAATGTGATAAATACAAACAACATATAGAAATCTATAAGGGATAGTTTATAAATGCTCGTTCTGATTCATTCTATCTTGTGACTCTTGATTTGATTTCATAGGGAATATTGAGTTGAGTTATCATGAAAAAATTTAGGAAAATAGAGTGTTACAGAACTTTATTCCTTGACTGAAGAAATTCACTATATATAATGGTAAATTTCATCTTCCTAGTCGAATTTTTATAATATGTTTAACTATATATTTGTTCAGTAAGTATAAGATCTTAGCTTGGTATCAGTTCACTGCATTCCCTGTTGTATATCTCTCTCACACATTCTTCATAAGGAATTATTCTTTTCTTCTTATCATCTAGAGAAAACAGAATATCTGAATTAGCTACTTTCTCATACTACATGGTCTGACACTCTCTTCAATTCTCCCTATCGATCATTTAAGAGAAAATCCTTAAAATAGTAGATGACATTAACTTCAATAAAAATAACCATTAGAATAATGTAATTAAAAAATATAAGTGAATTATAATAGTAGCAGTGGCTCAATCTGGAGGCATCACACTGTTGATATGATATTGGGAGTATGATATTGATAGTAACATAGGCATATAGGAAATTTCACTATGCTGGCGGTGTCTCAACTAGCAGTGTCTATTCTGGTAGTGTGAGGTCTAATGATGTCTTATACATAGCCAAATTTCTATGTTGGTGGTATGAAATTGGAGGTTACTCATCTAGAAGTATCTTATAATTAGCTAAATTCATGCTCTTGTGGCATGACACACTGATGGTGTGTCGATAGATAATGTCTAAGACTTTGTAAATTCTCCAGTCCAATGACATGATATCCTAGCAGTGTGATATCTTAGTGGTATCTTATAATTTGAGAGATTTTTTGCTGATAGTGAGTAATGGAAAATGGTGTATCAAGTTGGAAGTGCCAACCAAAATGGTGTCTCATCCATATATAATTTTTTCACATGGATTAGAATATATATTACTTACAGAGAAACATGAAACTCATTAATATCATCAAAATCATGATTTTGTGATCATTAAAACTAAGAGTTCAATAATCCATAATTCAACATCAGGGAAATAAATTTACATTTATTTCTATTTATGGTTCTTGTTAGACATATTTTCAATGTAGATGGATGTTTTTTTGATTGGGATACATTAGATTTTTCATTTATCAGATGAGTTTCATCTGGAAGTGGTATTGGTGGACCCCTAGAGGAGTTAGTTTTAATCTTTATATATTTTTTTTTATGTTCCTAGTTTCAAAAATAAGAGGATAAACATTAATATTTTACTTTTTCATTATCTTTTGGGATGATTCACACACACACTGTATTTTTTTATCTTATGTGGAATGAATTGTGTTACTATAGTTCATTAATTCCTTGATTCTGATTTTTTAGATGATGAAATTTTTAGATATTTATTAAACAGTTTTATTCCATAGAGGTCAAGATCATGTGGTAATAACCATGGCTATTAAATTTTATTCCACTTAATGAACTCAGTTCTAGTTGTTATTAATGACGATTTCCATTTTCACAACTATCATGAGGCTCATTTTTATTGAAACTACTAAATAGATTATTGGTTTTCTACATTATCATGCGAAATTATTCTATATGAAGTATCTGACCTCATGTCAAGTGATGATTACATGGATGATGGAAAGATATGGCAATAAAGTTTTGTTGTAGTGATGGGATGGCATGTAGATTTTAGATGATGGGTGTAAGCTTGGTGTTGATAGATTCTATCATTTGTTTGATGTTTTGAAAGGATGATTTCATAATATTTTCAAGAACATACTCTTTGAAATTATTGACATATTTTAGAGATATTATATTATATTATGGTAGTTCATGGTTCCAGAAATTATGACTTAATGACTGATCACTCTGGATATGATATCGATTTATACCTTTTCTCAAATATTCTCAATTTGAGTTTTTAGTGCCTTTACCTATAATAATATCATTTTTTATAAATTGTTTTGGATTATTAGACCTTGTGAAATCACTAAAATTTCTGATTATATTAATAAAATTTTCAAGGGATATGGGTTGGGAGACCAACTCATGTCTCCGACTGTTTTGGTAATTATTTATGAACATAAATAATTTCCATATCAATAAGGTTATTATATTAATGGGTCAATTTATTATCCTTGTAAAATTTTAAAAATAAATCTTCTTTTTCCAAACCATATAAAAACCATGGGAAGGTTTGTGGTTTTTATTAGTTTATCTTATGGATTACAAAACCTATGTTTAGAAATTAATAAATAATTCCTATATATTTTGCTACAAAGACCCACACAACCTCCATTTTAACATAGTTAACCAATCTATACCTAGTATTATGACATAATAATCCATATCAGGAACAGAGAAATCCTATATCAATTAAACCCCTTTGATTTTTATAGAACATTATTTTGACATAAATCCTTGGCATTCTGTTTGACCAAGAGGATTTTAAAATTTCGAAACAGAAGACATCATCTCAACATGAAAACCTAGAAGATAAAAAACATAAGAAGAAATGAATAAATGGTACACAATAATATCAAAAAATATTAAATATGGTTATAATTACAATGAGTCATACCTCTTGCCACCGAAGGTACCGATTGATCATCCATGATCACTATCTTAGATCTACATAATTTCTTACTCACTGAACACTGTTCTTTAGTACCATATTAAAATTCACTAACCAAGGAGTCATGGTATTCCTTGAATCACTATTTCTTGATCGATTTTACTAATGAGAATTATTTTACTATCCTCATCCTGAAGAATCATATGACATCTTCAAAATATGAGATGTTTCCCAATCACCAAATCTTTGAGAACTATGATAATTTCATTGAAGATTCCCCATATGGGTTCAATTCTGATATTATATATGCAGTTACATAAAATCTCAATTTATGTGATCAAAAGATCCACATTGAAAACATCCCATCTTTTTCTTAGGTTTAGGAGGAAGATTCATCAATCTTGCTATCTGATTTAGTGTCATAACACTACCATGAAAGTAGGTGTCCCTCTTCTACTTATCCACAACATTAGAGTTCCAACAATTTCCCATAGGCATCAACAACCATCCTCCACCATAGTTCTTGATATATCTCTTTCTACCACCATTTCTCTGTTAACTATGTATGTATAATCCATTATTCAAAGCACATAAATCATTGACCGAATATCCATCCATAACCTTGATTAAAAATTTATTTCCTTCAAGGATGCACTTGCAACAAATTTTGGTGTAAAATGAACTAAAATATGGAATATAGTAGCATACTCTATTTCTAATATATTCTCTTGCATCAAGAAGAAAAATTCTATCATTATACAAATTTTGAACATATGAGGATATAATTGTTTGTTGAAAAATTATTAAAAATCATCCCATGAAATGCCTTAATTTAATTTATCCTGAATTTATAAATCCCACCACTGGATGAAAGATAATCTAATATGTACATTTCCAACTTGACTTTCATCTCAGCTGGTGTGTTTAGGAAATAAAATATTTGATTCATCCTATTCAGCTACACCTATAATTTTTTGGTTTTGAATCAACCTGAGTAATGGGTAGATTCTGATTTGGGAGATGAATGTAACGATCCACCTTCCATGGTTCATCCATTAGGTTCCCTTTATCAATTACTTGAAAATCCTGGAAAATACTTAGAACCAACTGTTGTTTCACCTACAGCTTAGGTGAAACCACATTCTCAGTATCCACTTCTATTTATATTCTACAATGCCTAATGGTTTCTATTTTCTATTACCAAATTAAAAATTCCATTTAGTCCCACTCATTAGTAACTAAAGTATTAGAAATTTCAATTTTACCATATTACACATATCAAAACAATGATTTTCAAAATTAAAATATTTTATAGCTTCAAACAATTTTTAAAAATTTCACCACACTTTGAAAATAAAACCATTTTAAAATATTTTCAATAATCAAACCTTTTCACCAAATCATAAATTGTTACTCAAAATAAAATATGAACTTCTGGTGGGAAGTAATTTATATTAGTTCATGTCATGATCCTCTCATCGGCTAAACCCATGATGATGGGGTTACAACTCATAGAGGTGTCTTAAAACACTTATATAGCCAACTACCTATTAAGTTCATGTTTAATATAAATAAGTTAGCTACTTTGGTTTATGCTATAAATTTCATGTTTTGAAAATATGACTACCTTCCACCATCCAAACTCAAGGATTAAATAAAAATTATTTTCCAACTCTAAGACCCAAAAACCAACACCATTTTTTCCAAAATAAAAAATGGACTAGAAAATACTGATACAATTTGTAACATCCCTCCCCTCACCATTTTCTTGGGATAAATTAGAGACCTTACTAGGCCTTAAGTGACACCCCAAGACACCAATGTTTGGTAATAAATTCTAATGTTTTCATAACATTTTGGGGATAATTTTCCCATTTTTAAATAAAATAACAAAACTAAGAATAAAATAAAAAAAACACTATATGATGTATAAGAATAATGCAATGCAACTCAAAGTAATACCAATTAATAAAAAAACCGAACTACAACCATGAACCATATTAGAGTATAAAGAGGAAAACAAAATAAAAAACCCAAAGATAACCAAGAAATCCAACAGAAACTCCCCAAAACATCTAAGATCCAAATCAACAATACATGCCCAATGGATCATGATGCATCAATAAAGAACTGGGATACCTTTCCTTTACTTGTGTCTCAATATAAAACATATAAAAACATAGAAAAGTACCAAAGAAAGGGTTGAGTATAAAACTCAGTACGATCTTTCTAATGACTTCCATACTCATTCCACTAGGATAAAAAAATTTAATACATTTATGTAAAATATATTAAAATTATTTAAGGTAGTTTATATTAAATCAAAAATTGTTTTCTAAACAAAAAAATTCCAAACAAAAAAATTTCTCAAGTAAAAAAACAAAACAAGTCCAAAAATATTTAAAATCTATTTGGAATAACCCATTCTATCCCACACACCCACACATGCATTAAACCATGTACCTCCCTATACTCATGAGTGGTGATCAATCCTTTCACCATACTATAACATGGTGAACCATCTATATGGGGGAAATTTCATACCCTTATCCATCCAACTTTTGATGGGGGAAACTGCAAACCCTTATCCATCCCAAATACAAATGAACACATGCCAACCATTTTTTCCAAAAAAAACATCCCAAACCAAACATTAAAGTATATTTCAATAAAAAATTTATTTTCTTGTAAAAATTAATACCAAAAAATTTATGTGAATAAAAAAAATCCATATTTTAAATTCATGATTTTGAATTAATGAAATAAAGAACTTTGCACAATTACCAATTTACACTATTTCACAAACCATCACCAAAGAGGGTTTATATCAAGATTTTCATATCAATTTCACAATTCAATTAAAGAAAATAAATCAATTTAAAATAAATCCTTTACATTCTAATAATAGACGTTTATAGTGAATCCACCTACCTCACAAACATAAGTGAAAATGAAGAATGGTACAAAACTACAAAATCTTGGCTTATTTCTTCCAAACCCCCCTTAGATCTTGTTCCCTATCATCCAAATAATTACAACTCAACATTATTGACATAAAAAATACTTTATCTACCCCAAATGGATTAGATATATGACTTAAATAGATGGAATAAGAAAAAAGATAAGGAAAACCCAAAAAATAAGCACTTAACAAATAAGCTGGCCTCCAACGCACAAAGATTCACCAACGAATCACTCCCAGATCAAGGGGAATGGTCTCTACAACCTTGGTAGGGAGTGGAATTCTAGTTAGGGTTAGATTATGGGAAAAAGGGTGGTTAAAGGGGTTATTTTTATTAGATATAAATAATATGGATATATATTTTAATGCCACATAGTTTAGCCGCACAATTAGAAAAACTATCATCTAGCTATTGTCTCCAAACAACCTTCAAAAAGTTGGCTCACATGGTTTGAAATACCATGCACCAACCAATCTCAGACCCTCTTTTATAACTTTCATATTTTTCCAAGGTGGTGACATGGTTTTTTTTAAAACATGGGAATAACGTTCATCTACCTAGTTCCCATTGTTTCCCCTTGCACAGTTTCCCAAATTTATTTTATTGCTTCTACTAATAGTGCTAAAAAATTGAACCTCTAGAAAACACCCAAATATTTTCTAAACTTGTCCAAAATTTCTCAAACATAACCTAATGATTATATATACATATAATAAATAAATAAATCGTTAATTACCATAAAATAGGGGTGAAACATTTCCCCCGCCAGTGGTCTTTCCATACACAGAAAGTTTAAAACCATGATTTTATTAAAATAGTTTGGGCCATTAATCATTCATTTCTTTATCACATTCCAATGCTTATTAATAAATCTAATAATTTTTCCATAAAATCTACACTAGACCAATGATTTTACCAGGAAATACTTTCTCTTACCTATACAAAATCTGCAATAGCACATGAACCAACAAAGCATCTTACTATAGGTATACATGATCACCCTAATCCCATGGTTAAGACTAGGCTGATACTTCTTCAATTGAGATACATGAAACACATCATGAATAGAACTAAACCTTGGTGGAAAATACAAATGATATTTCACCTCACCAACAAATTCAATTATATCAAAATTTCCTATTTATCTAGGAAATAACTTTCCCTGCTTCCTAATGTGAGAATTGCCAAGACTTGTATATATTCTCAATAAAAAATGAACACTCACCTGTAATAACAAAAATCATCTATGTTGATTCACATATGTTTTCTGATGACTCCGAGCCACCTCTATCCTCTTCCTAATCAACTGAATCATCTTTTTTTTCTATTGTTAAAGGCTTAGTTCAAGTAGTGAAGTCTCACATATTTCCAACCAATAAATTGGAAAATAACGTGGATGACCATAAAATTATTCAAATAGATCCATATATATTTAGTCTTGATAAATATTGTTATAATATAACTCTACTAATGGTATGTGATCTTCCCATGATCCACCAAAATTCATTAAACAATCCCTAATCATGTATTCTAAAGTTTTTACAATCATATTAGATTGTCCATGCATCTGAGAATGATATATCATGATCATGGAAAATAGAGTCCCAATGGATTGCTGTAAGGATTTAAAAAAATGAGATGTAATCCTTAGATCTTTGTCTAATATTATTGAAACTATTACACCATTTCTCTTTTCCACTTCTCAGAAATATAATTTATAAAATTCCTCCACCATATGATATTGAAGAATAGGTATTAAATGGGATGAATTTAAAAGTTGATCTACTATAAACCATATGGAATAATTTTTTTGAATAGTACATGGGATACCATTCACAAAATCCAAAGCTATATAATCTCTTTTTCAAATAGGAATATGTAAAGACTTTAACATATCTACTAACTATTGATGCTCTACCTTAACCTACAGGTAGGTTATTCATCTCATAAAAAAATTGGCTACCTTTATTTCATTACATACCAAAAAAATTGTGCTTTAAATTCCTTATACATCTTTTGAATTCCATGATGAACAACCCACCTTGAATGGTGTTAATAATGAAGTAGTTTTTTTTGAAAAACTATAGGTGTGACCAAAATATCTCTAAAAAATACTACTAATCCTTTGAAAAGATTCCATCCCACAATGTTCTCCCTACCATAGAGTTTTTACCACAAAGTGAAACATTCAGAATTAGATTTCTATTCCTCTTAAGCTTTCTCAACCAAACAAGGAATAAAAGAAAATAGGAAGAAAAGAACAACACTTCCCCAATATTCACAATCCAAGTGCATGTTGTATATCACTAACATTTGCTACCATTAATCTAAATCCTATTTCTCAAAATGACTATATGAATTTATAATTAATTCATCCATCACTAAATTTCCTTTATCCATTATATACATCAATTCAATTAAAAAATTTAGAGATATTCTGTCAAAATATTTGGTTTCATATTCAAATCACTTTGAGAGAAAATTCATTTTAAACTCTTATGATCCATTAGAACTTTAAACTTCTCACCAAAGAGGTAGTGACGCCTAGTATTAAAATCATAGAATACAACAACTAATTCCAAATAATGTTTTGGGTAGTTATTCTTAGGAAACCAAAATCAGTGTGATCCATAATAAATAACATGGTCTCCTTGCGTTAGAAAACATCCACAACCCTATCTTGAAGAATCACAACACACCACATAACCCTACCCTAATTTCAAAAAAAATCAAAATTGTTGCTAACGTAAGGAATATTTTAATCTCTTGAAAATAATTATTACATTCATCATTCCATTTAAAAGGAAAATTTTTACTTGTCAATTATTTCACTGATGAATATAGTCATGAAGGTTCACAAAAAGAACTTTTTCAATAACTATCCAAACTAAGGAAACTGCATATCTCAAAGGAAAATTTTAAATTTCCAAGATTTCACCACCTCTACATTTTCTGGACCCATATAAAGACATTTTTTCTAGATGACATGTCCATGTAAAAATACCTTTTTCATCTAAAAATAAAACTTTGAAGGTTTGGGCTACAAATGACGGTCCCTAAAAATTCACAACATTTTCCCCATGTATTTCCCATGATCAATACTTTTCCTTGAATACACCAATATGTTATCCACAAACAAAAACAAAAAATAATCCATATACCATTGAAATATAATATTCATAAATGTCATAAATACAAATGGTGCATTCATATGACCGAAAGGCATAACCAAATACTCAAAAGGGCCATATCTACTCCTAAAAGATATTTTATGAATATTCTCTTTTCGAACCTACAATTAGTGATATCTTGCTCACGAGTGAACATAAGAGAACTATTGAGATCCCATAAATTTATCAAAAAGTTCATCCATTCATGGAAGAGTATATTAATTATTTATTTTAACTTTGTTAAGATTACAATATTCCTCACTTAGCTGAAGATTTCTATCAAACTTTTCACAATTAACACTAGTGCTACCCATAAGAAATTATTATGGCGAATGAACCCTTTAATTTCCCACACTTCAAACTGGACTTTCAAATTCCCTTAATTAGATTGGATTCATTTAATAATATAAATTGAGATAAAAATAGTCCCTATTAATGGATAAATCGTAAAATCCACTTCTCTTTTAGGTTGTAACCCTAAGAAACTATTTGAAAAAAGATACGAAAACTGATAAAAAATTGTTTGAAAACCCTATCCCTGATCTTATCCACAGATACCAAGTCCAATTCTATAAAATTTTATGATATCATTCCAACTACTTGTGATAATAATCCTACTACATCTTCCTTTATATTCCAATATCCTTTAAAGGGATATTCAAATCCATCATCAGTCATAAAACTAAACCTTCGGGTATTACAGTCGATGTGATACTTGAACATAGTCGACCATACTATACCTAGGTTTATTTCATAGAACTATATCTATATCATTGGGAAATAATGTATCAATTCATTCCCATTGATTATTATAGAACTTTATTTTCACATAAAGGCTTGACATTCTCTTTGATCAAGAAGAGTTTAATGATTCCAAATAGATGGATTCATCTCAATATTAAAACACAAAAGATCAACAAAAAAATAAGAAATAAATTAATGGGATGCACTCATATCAAAAAAATATTCTATAAGGGTATCATTCAAATAATCATACCTCTCACCACCAAAGGTAATGATTGATCATCCATGACATCTTTTTTTTCTCCATACAATTTCTTATTCACTATAATTTGTTCTTTATTTACCTAATGAGATTGTACTACATGAGAATTAATGGTATTCCTATAATCACTATGTCTAGATAGGTTATTTTGATTATAATTATTCTGATTCCCTCATCCTATCAAAGTATATAAAATCTATGAAACATGAGAAGTGTCCTGAGAACCCAATCTTAGATCAGTGTGATAATAGAACTGAAAATTCCCCATCTAGTTGTAATTGTGACAAGATCTTGGTTTTTCTATATAATCTTTCATTATGTGATCAAAATAACTACATTAAAAACATCCCATCTTACTCTTAGGTTTAGTAGGGAATTTCATTGATACGACCATTTAAATTTGAATCATACCACTACATTTGAAATCGGTGTACCTCTTCTTCTTATTCCCAAAATTAGAGTTCCCACCATTTTCCATAGCTATCAACATGCTTCATACACCTATAGTTATTGAGATGTCTCTTTCTACCATTTCTCCTTGATTGAACATCTCCATATAATCTATTATTCAATTCATGGAAATTATTGAGAAAATATATGGCCTTAACCCAGATTAGAAAATATATTCCATCAAGGATTAGCTTTTCAAATCTTCGAGTGTGAAATGAAATAAATTCATGGATTTAGTTGCATAATCTATTAATAATATATTTTACTTCTTAATGATGTAAAATTATACCATTTTAGAAATTATGAATGTATGAGGATAAAATTATTTTTTAAACAATTCTTCAAAATCCTCCCTTGCAATGCCTTGATTTAATTTAGCATGAACTGATAAATCCCACTACTAGCGAGCTAGATCCTCCAACATGTACATTTCCAACTTGACTTTAAATATATCTGTTGTTATTGAGAAATTGAAGATCCAATTCATCCTATTTATCTACACCTCTTCTTTATCAACTTCTTAATGACCCTAAAAATGTTGGATTATGATTTTGTAACTGAATGGAATGATCCACATTCCTTGGTTCATCCCTTATATCACCTATGTCCATGGATTGAGAAGCATATAAAATACTCTAAACCAGATATTAGTTCACTTATGGATTAGGTGCAACCAATTTCTTAGCAGCCTCTTCTAGTTGGCTTATCGATGCCTACCAGGTGTCATTTTCCATAACCAAAAGAAAATGTCATTTAGTCTCACTCTCTTGTAACTTAATTCATAACAATTTCAAATTTACAACATCATGCATGTAGAAAAATATTCCAAAATTCAATATTTTCAATTTTTAAAACCATTTTTTAAAATTTCACCATGTTTTTTAAAATCAAACCATTTTCAACTATTTGTATAAATCATCACTTTTTTCACCAAATAATAAATCATTATTCAAAAATAAATACTCACTCCTAGTAGGAAGCTATTTAAATCAATTCATATTGTGATCCTATCATTGGCTAAACCCTTGATGTTGAGGTTACAACTCCGAGAAATTTATCAAAATACTTATATACCCAACTACAAGGTAACCTTAAGATCAGTATAAATGGTTATCTATGCCTTTTTATACTCTAAAGTTAAATAATCTATGATCCTACTACTTACTACCATCCCAACTGAAAGATTAAACCAGAATTATTTTCTAATTCAAATACTAAAAAGCCGATATAAATTTTCCAATAATAAATGATTGACCAAACAAGACTAATACTATTTGTAACATCCCACCCCACTCTGTTGGATTAGGAAGAGGCAGAGATGTTACTAGGCCTTAGGTGACATCCCTAAGACACCAAAGGCTGAAAATAAATTCCAATGGCTTCATAATAGTTGGGGTATTTTTTTTACCTTTTTATATAAAATAACCAAACCCAGAATACAAAAACCAAACAACCACTATATGATGCATGTAGACAATATAATTCAACTCAAAGTAATACCAACTAACAACAAAACCAAACTACAACCATGAACCATATATAATTGTAAAGAGGAAACAAAAACCTACAACCCTAAGACAACCAAAACTTCCAGAATAAACTCCTAATAAGCTCCAAGATCCAACGATACTATCCATTCCCAAGGTATCATGATGCATCACTAAAGAACTAGGATACCTTTCCTTTACTTTATTCTCAATACTCATTATTTTAAAATGCCAAAAATTTCCCATCTAAGAGGTGAGTATAAAACATTATAACATTTTACCAATGAATTTCGTACTCATGATACTTGGATAAAATATTTTAGCACGTTTATATAAAATATTTTAAGAAAATTTAGAGTGATTAATATCAATTAAAAAATAGTTTTTCAACCAAACAACTTCTAAAACAAAACATTTTCATACGGGGAAACTAGAAAATTATTTCAAACCATTTTACAAATCCATTTGGCATAACCCATTCCATTACACACATCCACACATGGATGAAACCATGGACCTCCCTATTCTAATGAGTGGTGATTCATCCTTTCACCAAGAAATAACTTGAGGAACCATCTTTATGGGGGAAAGATCATGCAATTATTCATCCCACTTTTTATGGGGGAAAGTTCATACCCTTAACCATATCAAATTAAAATAAACACAAAAAAACCATTTATGCCAAAAACAAATCCAAACCCACCATTCGAAGATATTTTCATAATTTTTTTATTGAAAAAATTTCAACCAAACCATTTCCATAAATCGAAATAAATCCATATTTAAAAATCATCATTTTAAAAGAATTTAATTGTTGAGAAAGTGTGGTTTTTAACAATATTATATACTATTATAATTATAGGATATATTTGAGCATGTATTGTTTCAATAATAATCTTTATTTTTATGATGATTTTGATACTCAAAAATACCCTTATTTGTTATTATAATGATTTTACATTGATTATATTTTAAGAAATTAATATTCTTTTATATTTCCATTTTGGAATAATATTAAAGCATTTAATTCATGTGTAATATTTGAAAAAGAGTTTGGAAATCATTTTAGAGTGTTCTGGAAACACTTTTCATACCCTACATTGAAGAACGTGGCATAAGGATTAAATCCTACGTTAACTATATGGAAGTTCAAAAAAGTAAGGTAAAAGAACCTTACGTTTGGAAGGAACCTTAAATTTTTATTATAAAAAAAGTTTGGAAAAAGAACCTTACGTAAGTATGAAACCTTACATTTTCTTCACAAAAGTATGGATCATCAACCTTACTTTTCTAATGAACCTTTCATTATATCAAAAAGTATGGATCATGTATCTTACGTTGCTAAAGAGGAAAGTGTGGATAATCTTCCATATGTTTTAATGTTTAAGAGGAAAGTATGGATGATAAAACATACATTTGAGATCAACCTTACATTTGAGATCAACCTTACGTTGGAAGAATAGATCATCAAGCCTACGTTTAGAATCAGAGATTTAAAATACAACTTTATCATGCAACGATCTTTATGCAGAATATCAGGCTTATTTCATGCCAAATTTTAATCCCGATATTAAAGCACACCTTTGAATAATTTAAATCCATCTATTTATGATTTAAATGATCAATTTATGAGGAGTATTGCATTCTAATTATTAAGGGAAGTTATGTCTGCTCTGTTATTCAAACATTTGAATATCACGATTCTTAAGGCAACATTTGTGTTTCTAAATTTGAAAGGAAACACTCGTCTTTATTCTTTATATATCTGTGTTATTTTTATTTACATATAGAGAGAAAAATCATCACTAAGAATAGATATATGAGTCACACTGATCAATTGATACCAAGATCTATCAGACTCTGTTTTTCTGAAGAAAAGAAAACTCATAAGAGATTCCTATTCTACATAGAAGATCTATTGTTAATAAATTATTGTTAATGTTGAAGATTTTATTTCAATATCTATTTGTGACTGGATCAACTCCGAACTGATCTTACATGAAGAACATTTTTTCTGAAGATGATAATCCATCTACTATCAGTTGCGCTCTGCTGTAAATGTGAAGAACAATAGGAAAGTATTTTTAGACAAATACTCTTTTAATTTTGAGTAACTAGATTCTTATACTAAGCTGTGTTTCTGGTTCTGTGCATGAAATAGAAGGCTCTATATTATACTTTTCTTGTAAAGGTGTCAACTACCTACACTCAATTGTGGATGGTATGTTCATAAGAGGACCAGATAGTGAAAATCACTAAGCTTGTGGAGTAGAGCATTGGTGGAGTGGACTAGGAAACTTCTATTCCCTGAACTACTATACATTTGTGCATCCTTCAATATATTTATTTTCTACTAAAAAAAATTATGATAAATTTAAAGGATATATTTTGAAATCATCAGAATTCTCAATGAAATTGTAAAAGTCAAAATTCACCCCCCTCTTGGGCATATTTGGTATAACCCGATTCAACGATTGGTATCACAGGAGGTTCTTTTGGTAAATCTATAACAATCTGAAAGTTTGAAAGGATTATAATTAGAGATCTCAATTGATGATACATTATAGGGAATTTCAATAGTTTGAGCTCCGTTCTTCAATACGGAAAACTATAGAAGTTGGAATTTGAGGATTAGCATCTATATGAAAATCTTTGGATACAAAGTCTACTAAAAAATTCTTACTCCTTATGTAATTTTTGAGAAATCTAAAACATGGATTTCAGCTACTAAAGTAGAGTATGACATAAATTCAAAAGCTATGAATGAAATAATCTATGGTCTAGGACCAGATGTATTCAATCCAGTATCTCAATGTCCTACTGCATATGAGATGTGGCAGACAATTGAAGATTCCTATGAAGGAACTGACAATGTTTGGAAAATGAGGTATGCTACAACAAAACTGTAATTTGATACTTTTAAAATTCTTAATGGTGAAAGTATCACTCAGATGAATATAATAATTATATAAATAGTCAATAACATAACTGCCTTGGGATATCCTATCAAACAAGCAAACAAAGCCTAAAAAGTATTGAGTGTACTTCCAGCCTAATGGAATGGGATATCAGCAGCCATTATGAAATCATCACCAATCAAAGATCTAACAATGAGAGAATTAATTGGAACCCTGTTGATATATGAGGATGAGATGCAAGATAAATCAAATGAGTATAAAATGTTGATCAAGAGAGAAAATATATCTTTGAAAGTAACATCCCAAAATAAGAGCAGAAATATGAAGCAAGAGATCAAGAAAAAAACAGAAAGTTATGATTCATCTATTTCATATGTAGAACTAGTTAAATTAGCCAGGAAATTCAGTAAATTCTACATAAAGGAGAAGGGATTCATAAAATCCATCAAGAGAGATGAGAAAGATCCAATGGATATCAGATGCTATGAATTCAAAAAGATGGGTCACATAAGACATGACTGTACTCAATTAAAAGAAGAAAAGAAAAATAAAATTTTCAAAAATAATGATTATGAGCAGAAATAAAAAAGTGAAATAAAATCAAAATGGAGTGTTTATTAAGACTTTAGAAGCTCATCAGAGTCTGAATCAGAAAAGGAATAATTGAACCTAAAAGTAAATATGTGCTTTATGGTAGAAGCTGATGAGGTACAATCTTATTTCTCATCTGATTATAATTATAGTTCTAGTTGCTAAAATGATAAACTTGTAGCCTATTGAAATATACTGGAAGAGAAATATGATTCTTTATTTAAGAAACATAAGACACTTAAAAATATTCACCCTACTGTTTTAAGAGAAATAGAAACTCTGTTAAAACAGCATCGAGAGTTAATTTAAAAATATAACTCATTAAAAATAAACTGTACAGATAATGAAACTAAAATAAAAAAACTACAAACTAATGTAGAGACATACAAAAGTACAGATCTTATTTTTACAAAAGGATAAAATACAGTAAATGAAATTCTTGGAAATAATGTGATTAAAAAACAAGGATATTTAATCAGCAGTAAAGGTGAGAAATCCAAACTATATAAGAACTACTTTGTTCCAAATACAAAAGGCATAATTTTCAACTACTTTGGAAAAAAAGGTCACCTATCTAAAAACCTTTATTTTAGGAAACCTCAAATAATTTGGATTTTGAAATCCTTTTTTTCATGAATTTTATATGATTCTTTTGATTATAGAAAAACAAAGCAAGTTTGGATTCCTAGATCTTCTCTATTTAACACTACTACACCCAATAGAATATGGGTATGAAGACAAACTATTTTTTGATTATCTTTTAAAGAAGCAGGTCACAGAAGCTGAACTGAAATATGGTATATGGACAGTGGATGCTCCAAGAATTTGAGTGGGAATTCATCAAACATTAAAACATTAAATAAAAAATCATGGAAGATAATGCACATTTGGTGATAATGCCAAAGTTAAAATAATTTTCATTGGAACTTTTTGAGATCCAGAAACTATCTTAATCAATAAAGTACTCTATGTATAAAGATTAAAACACAACCTGAAAAGTATCTTTTAACTATGTGATGATGGTTATTATGTTTTTTTCCAAAAAATTGTTGTTCTATTTTAAAAGATAAAATACTAAAATTTAGAGCAGCCAAGACTGATAATGTTTATACCCTAGACTTAAATACCTTCTGTAAACAAAGAGTAAATTGTTTAACTTCTAAGATAAATGAATCTTTGATCTTGCATTAAAGACTTAGACATTGCAATATACATTCTCGACATTTGTTGTCTAAGAAACAACTAATTTCTGATTTACCTAGTCTTAAATTTGATAGTGACATATTTTATGATGCATGTAAATTTGGAAAGAATAAAAAATCATCCTTAATATCTATTAACAAAATTTCTATATCTAAACCTCTAGAACCTATCCACATGGATTTTTTTGAACCTTAAAGAATATCAAGTTTTTCTGGTAAATTATATGTATATGTTTTAGTTGATGACTATTCTAGATTTACTTGTATTTATTTTCTAAACTTTAAAAATGAATATTTTACTATATTTGAATTTTTTGCAAAGATGCTCAAAATGAAAAAGATTTTAAAATAATTTCATTAAAAGTTATCATGGTGGAGAAATTGGAAACTTGGAATTCAATTCCTTTTGCACAAATTTTGGTATTAAACACACCTTCTCTGCACCAAGAACACCTCAATAGAATGGTACAATTGAAAGAATAAATAGAACTATTCAAGAAAAGTCTAGGACTATGCTAAATAAATACATTCTTCCTATCTATTTCTAGGTAGACGCTGTAAGTATAACCTCTTATATAAGGAATATAGTTTTAATGAGACCATTTTTCAAAAAGACACCCTATGAACTTTGGAATAACAAAAAACTGAAAGTAAAGTACTTTAATGTTTTTGTATGGAAGGTCTACACCTTGAAAACCAAGGAAAATCTTGGTAAGTTTGATCCAAAATATGATGAAGGAATTTTCTTAGGATATTCTACAACTTCCAAAGCTTATAGTATTTTTAATAAAAATTCCAGGATTGTTGAAGAATCAATTCAAGTGAAATTTGATGAATCTGATCACATTGAGAAAAGGATAGATCAAATTTATGAATATGACTCTATTGATAACATGATACTTGATAACATTAAAGATGATTTTGAAAAAGATATAAATAAAATTCAGTCCAGTTCAAAAGAACATGACACTAATGAACCAAATAGTGTATTACCTATAGAATCTATAACCATAAAGAATCACCCTTTAGAAACTATTATAGGAGACCTAGATGCAAGAATAAAGACTAGAATAAATGTAAGAAATCTTTTTGATATTTCTTCTTTTCTATCCTAATTAGAACCTAAGACATTAGAAGAAGCCTTAGCTGATGAAAGTTGGATGATAACAATGCAAGAAGATCTAAATCAGTTCAAGAGAAATGAGGTTTGGAAAATAGTTGAAAGACTACAGAACTATCCAGTTATAGGAACTAAATGGGTTATTAAAAATAAACAAGATGATCAAAGAATAATAACTAGAAATAAAGAAAGACTAGTTGTTGAAGGATATAATTAAGAAGACGGTATAGATTATGATGAGAAATTTTCACCTGTTAGAAGCCATTATAATCCTTTTAGCCTATGTAAATCATACAAACTTTAAATTATTTCATATGGATGTCAAGTCTACCTTTTTAAATGGTTATTTAACAGAGGAAGTTTATGTTTAGAAACCTCCTAGTTTTAAAATTTATCAAAAACCAAATTTTGTTTTTAAACTTACTAAAGCTATTTATGGACATAAACAAGCACCTAGAGCATGGTATAAAAGATTAAGTTATTTTATTGTGAAAAATGATTTTACTATTGGAATGGAATATCCAACATTATTTAAGAAAACTGTTAACTCCAATATTTTATTAGTTTAAATTTATGTTGATGACGAAATTTTTGGTTCAAAAAACAAAAAAAATTGTCATGAGTTTTCAAAGTTAATATAAAAATACTTTGAAATGTGTTTTATGGGAGAATTAAATTTCTTTTTTGGACTTCTAATTTATCAAAAAGATTTTGGAAATATTTTGTATCAAAGAAAATAAATTACTGATTTATTGAAGAAATTTGGACTTGAAAATATAAATACATATACAACTCTTCTATATACTAATATAAAACTTGATTAGGATAAAACTAGAAAACAAGTTGACAACAAGTTATATAGAGGTATGATTGGTAGTTTATTATATCTTACTGCTAGTAGGAAAAGTATATTGTACTCAGTGTGTCTTTGTTCAATATTTCAATCAAATCCTAAATAATTTCACTTAATTTATGTCAAAATAATTTTTAGATATTTAAAAGGAATTTTTTTTCAATATCTTCTCTATCAAAAAACTTATGATTTTTATTTATTCTCATATTTAGATGCTGGCATTGGAAGATGTAAATTAGACAGAAAAAGAACCTCAAGAACTTGTCACTTTTTAGGAAAATATTTAGTTTTATGGTCTATTAAGAAACAACACTTATTTTCCTTGTCCACAGACGAGACATAATATGTGTCTACATGAAGTTTCTATGCACAAGTGTTGTGAATGAAAAACAGTCTTATGGAATTTGGAGTAAATTTTAAAAATAAACCTATTTTAGGTGTTAATACAAGTGCAATAAATATTTCAAAAAATCATATTAATCATTCTGGGACAAAACATATTGATATCATACATCATTTTCTAAGAGATCATGTTCTTAAAAAATATATATTCTTAGAATTTGTAAGTACTAAAATTCAATTAGCTGATATTTTAACCAAACCACTTCCCACTACCAGGTTTTATTTTATTAAGGGTGAGATAGGTTTATTTAATTTTAAATGAAAATTTAATTTAATTTTAACTTATTTTATTATATTAATTCTTATTTTGTTTAAATTTTCACTGTTTTAAGTAATTTAATTATTATTTTTAGAATAATTTAAAATTTTACATGTGATACTATTTTTTTCCATGATGGTTTTTAATTTTTTTAATAATGTAATGATTATTTTTTTCATAATGAAACTGGAATCAAGGTTGTCAAAAATAGTTTCCAAACCCGTTCACTTTCTTAAAACATTTCGAAACACTGAAACCCTTAACGCATTCGTCTACACTTGAATAAACCTTAAAAACCCTAAACGATTGAGCCTTCAAAACTTTGAGAAATAAATGGACAAGAAAAATAGAATCGAGGAAGGAAAATCTAGTAATGCTAAGTGTTAACGTTCGTTAGGAAGTAAGATCTTACAAGGAAATGTAATTGATTTGGAATGGTTGTTCTAGACCAATTTAATGCTGAAGCAAGCATTGGATTTTCAGAATCTCGAACAAACATTCAGTGATGAAAACAGAGAATTTATGAATGAGGTAGAGTTGAGAAATTTCTTTAAAACTGTTTAGTTCAATCTTGGAGATACAGAGGACTCCATATTCGTGAAAAATGAAGATTCAGATTTTTATATTTCGTTTGTGGAAATAACTAAAATATTAAAATGCCCTCATGAGGGAGTTTATCACTTTTATTTTAAATCCGTTATAGATAATAAACAAAGTCATAGGAAATTATGTCATTCTTATTTGGTTCTACAAATATCAGAAAAATGTTAGTCAAGGATTTGGAACCAGATCAGAAAATTCTTGTATAATTTATTCAAACAATAATTTCCCCAAGGATGTATGAAATGGTGACAATTTTATATCCCGATATGTATTTGATGTTTCTATTTATGAGTGACATAAATTTGAATTTTCCTCATTATATGATAAGTTATTTGAACTACTGTGGTCAACCAGAGGATAGAATGAAATTCTATCCCTATTGGAGGTTCATTTAAAAATTATTGTTTAAGTATTATATAGTGATATTAGTAGATTCTAGAGTGTGATTCCATCACAGTAACGTGTTAAAATATGGAACTTTAATAAAAATAGGATTTTTCTAGAGAACTGTGAATGGAAAGATTATGCCTGTTGGTGATGATAAAGATCAAGAGTCTTTTTAGGGAGAGAAAACTGGGAAAACATAGAAGGAATAGAAAAATAAAGTACCAATAATGTTTTAAAAACATCAAGAAGAATTATATTTGAAGAAATTGATGCACCTATTTATGATTAAAGTCAGTAGGAACATCAGAGGAAAAGGCACAGAGCAGATCAAGATGGTGAGGAGCCTGTTCAAACAGATGATATTACAACTAGAGATCTTTTAAGATATATATTTGTAAAATAAAATGTTTCTCAGATTGAAGTGGTACCTAAAATTTAAGAGGAGGTTATACCTTAGGTAGAGGGAGAATTTGGAGATGTTGAAGTGGCTCAACCAGAATCTGTTCAAGAATGGTATGCATAAACTGCTGAAGATATTCTAGAAGAACTTGTGTTAGAAGAAGTAAATGAAGATGCTCATGAGGAG
Organism: Viscum album; assembly: GCA_963277665.1. Classification (NCBI taxonomy): domain Eukaryota; kingdom Viridiplantae; phylum Streptophyta; class Magnoliopsida; order Santalales; family Viscaceae; genus Viscum; species Viscum album. The sequence goes on from OY728156.1 coordinate 1,333,573,852, forward strand.
CACCAACATTATGAAAATGTGAATAGAGGAGAGAATCTATATAAAGTTCATAATGAAGTCTTAAATGAAAATTTTTCTATGGATGAGTTAGTTCATGACTCTAAGGAAAAATTAATTGAGAAATCAACGGATAAGGACACAGATCTGAGATCTGATGCTCAATCATTGCCTTTAATTTTGTTAAATCAAGTTGAGACTTAAGTATAAGGTGACTCTGATTCTAAGAATAATCATTTAGAGGAGTTAATCAAAAAAATTATTAGAATTAAAGATTACAATGCTTCTTTGTGAAAAGCATTAGAGAAGGAGAGACAGAAGTTTCAGAACTTGAAAGAAAGTTCAGTTTCAAAAAGAGAAGTGGAAGTTTTCAAGAAAGAAATGTTAGCTAAAGTTGGGAAATTAAAATCTCAAAACTGTACTGAAATCATATTTTGAATACTTCAAAACTTTAATGGCGAAACAGTTGGAAACTATCATAGGTATTCAAGCAAGTACATCAGGTACTTCACCTAATCTGATCAAGAGATTATAGGCCATTACAACTGTAATGAGAAATATGAATGACAGGTTGAAGGAATTATAATGTAATAGCACTCCTCTTTCTGTTTTTTTGGACAATCCTTAATTTCTTGTTGGTCATCTTACATCAGATGAATTAGGGGTAAGATATTTAGTGAACAGGTTCACTAAAAAGATAAAATAAGTTCATGGAAAAGGAATAAAGACTGCATGAGTTTTTCAGAATCAATTTGATTGAAGATATTCATTTGACTCAGGAAGGAAGAGATATGATAATCTAGTTAGGATATAGTCTGATGAAGAGGTTGAGAATACAGTTAGCAGAGCTAAAGGAAGTTTTTCAGAGGCACTGAAATACCCTTTTCATATCCTTTTAGCCCAAACTTGATTCTTGTATCAATTATGTACTTTCATTTTCAATAAACTATTTTTGAATCTCATTTTTATTTATTTTTAATTTTTTTACTATTATGTCTATGTTAGAATTCTATAATTCATATTCAATTACTATTAAATAGTATATGATAACATTTAATAAAGTTCAGTGCTATAATAAATGTGTTATATTCCTTATTCTATCATTCTTTTAGACATCATAAAAGGGGGAGAAATTGGATAAACACAAAATTTTATTTTAAGAAAATGGATAAATGTTTTTCTTGGGGGAGAAATTTAGATGAAATATGAAATTTTATATTGTGTCTATGTTTAACCTTTATGGGAGAAAATTGGATAAACAGAAAATATTATTTTCTTTATTTTACCTTATAAAAGGGGGAAATTTTTTAATTTTTTTAAATTTTTTTTATAAGGAAGAACTATGGATAACACTTTATTTATTTCTTGTTGAAATAATTTTGTTAAAATAAAATATTATTTTATCCTTGCTAAATTCTAAATTATATGAAATTAATTTCATGGGTTATTTCATGGGTTTTGTGATCATCAAAAAAGAGGTTATTTTTGAGAAAGTGTTGTTTTCAACAATATTATATACTATTATAATTAGAGTAGATTGTAGATCATGTATTGTTTAAACAATAATCTATCTATTTATGATGATTTTGGTGGTCACAAATACCCTTGTTTGTTATTCTAATGATTTTACTTTGATAATATTTTAGGAAATTAATATTCATTATATTTATATTTTGGAATAATAATAAAGAATTTAATTCACATGGAATATTTGAAAAAGTGTTCAGAAATAATTTTAGCGTGTTTTGGAAAACATTGTGCATACCCAACGTTGAAGAATGGAATGTAAGGATTAAATCCTATGTTTACTTTATGGAAGTTCAGAAAAGTATGGTAAATGAACCTTACATTTGGAAGGAACCTTAAAATTTTAATATCAAAAAAGTATGGAAGAAGAACCTTACATAATTATGGAATCTTACATTTGATTCACAAAAGTATGGATCATCAACCTTGATTTTCTAATGGACCTTAAATTCTATCGAAAAGTATGGATCACGAATCTTACATTGCTAAACCGGAAAGTATGGATAATATACCATAAGTTTGAAAGTTGAAAAGGAAAGTATGGATGATCAACCTTATGTTTGAGATCAACCTTACATTTTAGATCAACCTTACATTTTAATAATAGATCATCAACCCTACGTTTTTCATCATAGATTTAAAATATGACTTTATTGTGCAACAATTTTTATGCGGAATATTAGGTTGATTTCAAGACAGATTCAAAGTATAAGGCCCCAGCCTTAAAACCTTACTTAATCTTGAGTTATAACAAGATTACACATTGGGGATCTTTTCAGGTTTAGAGTTTTAGAGAATTAGATCATGAAACTTGCATTACATTCCACATTTAAACAAAGTGGTTACATAAAAGACAGCATTCATTCTTCCCATCAACGGAATCATATTTAAATTATAACACGGATTCTTTCTTGACACATCCTTGACACTATCATCACATCATGTACCTTTCCCTTGACCTGTGAAAAACATTTCAAAAACTTGGGATGAGCATAAAAAGCTCAGTAAGAGTTATAAAAAATATGGAAAGGAAACATGAGTTCATATATACATTAGAATGAAATCACACTTTACCCATAAAACATAGGCATATAAAAATCATGAATAAATCATAGAAAACATAAGACATAAAGGTAACTTGAGGCATTCATAACATTCTTACGTAGGGAGTAACCCTCTTGGTTACGTTTGGAATACCCATCACAGTATATTCTCTAAAATCTCTTCGGAGAAACCATAACGTTTCACTCCTTCGCGTTACCCAATGCATTGGAGAGCTATATCGGGCTCACCCGCCCTTAGTTTATCACGGAACCACCCGTTCACATAACAATGCCCAAGAACCATAACATAAATGTATCACATAAAACATGCATAAAGGAAACATAACATTTCCACATTTCAATCACAATATAACATTTTAGTATATTGAAATAATGAATCCAAAAAAAGAAACCATTTCCAAAACCATTTAAAACATTTAATAAAGAGATTTTTGAATCAAAGTGTCCCATACCACCTTGAATCTTTTAACATTTTAAACCATTAATATCCATATAAATAAATCCTTAAAACCATTTTGAAAACATGGATATTAATAAGAACAAATAATTAAAACATTTAAAACGATATTTTGGTTAAAGGGGTTTTACCAAAATTAGAGACACTTGAATACAATAATAGAGGAATAACATTTAGTCAGAATTTTATAATAAAAGGATTCATGATATAATACTCCAAAGGACAGTATATACACCATATAAGAGTGAATTGGTGCATAACGACAATGAGCCCTCAATAGAAATGTCAAATGTGATGAAATCCCTTATAAAGAAGGTATCCTTAAATTAAGGACAAATAAATCTCAAAAATATGTGTGACAAATATATATACACCCAATATAAGTGGATATTAAGTGTAAAATAATAAAAGGTCATTCACACATATTCAATGGATGACATATTCAATGACTACAAGTTGAACCCAAAGAAATCGAAATTGGGTTAAAAAGTTCCCTTAACAGCCTAATGACATCACATCAAAATGAGTTGATGAGAGATAAAAAGTGTATCTCATCACTTGGACATAAAATTTACATCAATAAGGATGTATGAGAACATATACCAACATAAAAATATGTAAATTAAAAGACCCAATAAAAGAAGTATTTTAAAAAAGAGGAGGGTGAAAGGTTCCCTTACCGACTTGGGTATCTTTCAAAACATACACCCCATGAAAGAAAGACAATAGGTCATTGATTTAAATACTCATAAACGAAAGTATATTACACAAAGAGTAGAATAATGGGCAGTACATACACCACTCAATGGAATTTGTGGCGAATGTAGGATAAATCTCACAGGAATAAAAGTGAGATGAAAAATCCCTTACGAAAACTCGGCAGCCTAACGGCACCACATAAAACTTCCGAATATGGATTGATGAGATCAAATAGAGTATCCCATCATATTACAATAGAATTTACAGCAAGTGTAATATAAAATAAAATCCCCCAACATTTCAAGGAGGAGTTTAAAAGAAGTGACATAAAGGAGAGTACTTAAAAAGAAAGAGAGAGGTTAGATCTCTTACAAAAGTTCGGCAGCCTAACAGCGCCACTCAAAACTTCCAAAATGGATTGATGAGAGAGAATAGGGTCTATCATCACATGAACATAAAAATTACAGTAAATTTAATATAAAAGAAGATCCCATCATAAGAAAGATGAGCTTAAAATAAATGACATAAAAGAGTGTACTTAAAAAGAAAGAGAGTTGTAGGATCCCTTACCTCGGGTCCGACTTGACTCGATCGTTCTTTAACGTCCTGAATAATAAACTTGAGTTAATTTCTAATTCCTTAAGAACCTTTTTCAAGTTCATTATTACTTTTATACCACTTATTACCATGTCATAAACATTATGTAATCATTTAAGTTAATAATATTTGTTTTGCTGATATTTGGTTCTTAAGTCGAAAGTGGACTTCTTACAATTACATGTTGTTCGTGTGGTCAAATGTTTATTATATCCAGAATAATATTCATGATTTGGATATCATATATGTCATATATATCCAGTAAATGCATGCATTTATAACATTACATAATCATTTAGAGGTAAGAAATGAAATGCACCGTTCATGGAGACGGTAAGCCGTACGTACGCATGAACGCTACTTTCATTTCTATTTTATAGAATGGAATAATAATGATATAAAGGTATATTATAATTACAGTTTAATATCATATATAATATCATTTTTCCATCCTTTATACGTCCCACATATGGTATTTAACGAATCAAATCACTTTGAGGGGGCGGTAGTTCGCACTTCCTTAAATGAAGATATCGCGTATACCCATAATGGAAGCCATAAAGGTCAGAAAAAAATGAAAAACAGAAGCGTAAATAAAACATAAACATATTATATATCATATATAAAAATAGTGACATCATAATGGCCACCTTTGAAGGTGTTAAATGAGTATTGAACAATCATCGTTTCGGGAGGCAGAATTTCACCATCCACGGAAACCGTATGTTCTTTAACCATTTGATGTAGTTGTGTGAGAGTGTAGCTCGAATAAATCTTATAACAACATCCTAGTATATTTAAGATACTGGTGTTGTTACAAAATAAGTAAATAAAAAGATTTGAGGGGGTTGGAGAAGCAAAATAAAACAAATGAACATGAGAGAGTGAATTACCTTTAAAAGTGTAACTCCTTTTGATTTGAGCCTAAAGGCATCCTTTGAAAGGATTATGCCCAAAGGGAATCCTCTAGGATGAGGAGAGGGATGTGGAGAGAGTAAATGGGCAGGGGTTGTCCGAGCCAAAGGCTTGAGGAGTGTGTTAAATGAGGTAGAGGTGGGGGCCTTTTATAAGAGGAGAGGAGGGGCACTTTTGGAAAGTAAAGAAATATTACTTTATTTGAAAGTGTGTTTCGGTTTCAAAAGGTCCCACATTGATATAATTAGTGGATAAGGTAATAAGGCTTAGAAATCCACTCATCCAATAAGTTTTGGACATGTGTAGTTCATAGATTTTACATTATCTTTCCATTTTATTTAAATCGTCAAATAATGATGTCATCGCTGCATCATTATTATGTCATAAATATTTTAATTTATTTAATGTCTAAAAATTATAATAAAAATACTATGATGTAGGAAATCTTTTTAGCTTTCCAATGAATATTTATAATCAAAAATATTACTTGTATAACCCCACTTAAAAATTGTTTTAGTAAAACATATCATGTTTGTGTCAATTTTACTTTTACATTAAATAAAAATGTTATTTATGTCATTTCCCAACCAAAGTGGATCCATGGGGTCCCCAAGTTGACCCATGGCTTGTCTTGGTCGGCAATGATACAACCAACAGGTGTAGGACAAGTGTCATGGTGTTTTCACATTCTTATAATATCATTTTTACCTTAAACTACACTAATTACCTCTAATCGCGATTAAAAACTTAATAAGTTACTATTCACCAAAAAATTATTTTAATCTCATTGAACCACATTTTACTTCTTAATGACAACCATGTATGTCGGATTTTTGAAAATCAAAACACAATGATGGAAAAATTTCATTTAAACGGAAAATCAGTTTTTATAAGTACCACTTAGTGGTTTCACTATTCATCAAAAATTGAAGTTTTTCAGAAAAATCCCAAAAATTCACCCTAAGCTATATTTGATATTCTGAATTCAAAAATGAATTCCGTTTTACAAAATTAAAAACATATAAGTCACATTAATTAATTTAATAATTAATTCCCACTGTCATGACAAATAGCGTGTTTTATGAAACAATAAGTATCAAAAGATTGACACTAGTTTAAGTCTGATTTCAAAGTGAAATTAATTCCAACGACCACTATTGGATTTAATGGTAAAAATATTTTCTAATTTCACTTTAAAAACAATTAAAAATATTATCTAATCATATAAATAAATTAGATTAAAAAGAGGTTTTGAATTAAAACACAACATTCTACACTATTCATTAAAAAATAAACTTTATCGGAAAAATACCAAAAAAAATTACACAAATTAAAATTTGATGTCCCGATTCTTAATAAGAGTTTTATTTGGTCCAAAAGAATGTATAAGAGTGATCAAAACTATATTTAATGATAGTTCTCCATTAAAAGGCGATAAGTGAACCTTTAGTGAAAACTAGGGCATATACACCTAAAATTTATTTTTTTCCGTATTTTAAGCCTTTAGCTTTTATTGGATAAATGTAAAAACATTAAAAAAACATATATAATCATATTTTAGTTATTTCTATCCATTCCCGCCAATACAACGTCTACATGTTAACTACCATTTGAAATAATATTATTTTATTATTAGAGTGCAACGCAAGATTCCCAAGAAACTCGTTGTTGCGTGTTGGGTACGCCATCGAGCATAGCGTCCCCTTTAAAGTCATATTAATATTTTATTCACAAATATGGATAAATATGAAAATGTCATATTCATTATTTACCTGGGGTGTTACATCCTTCCCCCATTTTTGGGAATTGCGTCCTCGCAATTTTAAAATTGCGCTTGGAAACATCCTTGAAAGTCCCACATCGGAACAAAAGTCGGTAAAACAAACACTTTAAAATAAAGAAAGATAAGTACAAAGGTCACCCGAGTTAACCCATACTAGGATTCCAAGTATGAAAATATGGACATGGAGGAAAAACAAAGGGTCATGTTCTGATGGAGAGTGATAGAAAACATGTTTAGGAGAAAGTTAACCATGAGAAAATCACAAACTTGTGATGGGTTAAACGGTGTTGGGTTCCCCAGTAGGAAAAGTTAATAGACAACATTTTTGTTTTAAGTTACTTTTTATTGAGGAATTTATTCATAAGGAAACATAATCACTTATCATGTTGACTTTCTACTTTTATTAGATTCCTTACACAAACTCATATTTTTTCCAAAAGACGAGTATTTAGGGAGACTTGTTCACATTAAGAGTACTGTAATCAACTTTTAGAGAATTAACTAACCCAAAAAAAGAGAACTATATACTTCCCATGTCTTTAGAATTTAACCCAAAACCAAAACCCAAAAGATTAGTACAAGATCAGATAACCCTGAAAGGGATAACCCATTAGAAAGAAAATCTATTCTTAATCTCCAAAATTTGTCCAAAAAAACCAAAAGTTCAACGAGGACCATTCGATAAACAATTTGTCCATAAAATTACTCAAAGTAAACCAATCTAAGATTGAAACCCAAACATTTGAAGGATTTAGTCACATAGTCTTCCAAGTTAAATCGTAACATTTATCTTCAAACAACATCAGTTTCTCCTAAAGTCTCATATTGAAAATTAATTAACCTAATCACATATCCTCCATGATAGGTTAATCATTTTCATAAATAACCCAAAATCAACTTACTATTAATTCATAAAATCATATAACTAAAAAGAATCAGTCAATCTAACCAGGGACTTCACGTAGTCCAGTGGTAGGCGATAAATACCAGTCGCACTTTGGTTGTGGGTTCGATTCCCACAGCTTTGTCTGACGCGACGGGTTGTCACACGGTCTGCGTGTTGTCCTTTTTCCAAAACTATATAATTCTCAAATCATTCCCCAAAAAGAGATAAAATCTTCAAAAATAAAAATAACATATTCCTCAATTTTATCTCATGCCTTCTTATTCCATCATATCATATAATAACCCATAATTACCTCAAAAGTAAGGATCATATAAACCCTAATGGTTACCTTTTTAATTATTACCTGAACTTCCACATCTATTGGTCATCTCGTACATGATGCATTATAGAACATACCAAGGTTTAAGTGGTTGATCATGACTCCTTGATAGTTGGCTTAGAACAACCATGAGATTCCTCATTGAATCCCCCATTTCATCCAGTCTCTTAATCAGAGAACCACCACAGTTTCCTTCAAACCCATTGTCACTTTGGTGCCTGCTAGATCCAGCCATTTACTAAAACCAAAAAGGTCAGTGTGAGTATATCAACGAAACCATCATGTACTAATGAGGAAGATAAACACTAAGATATACTAACTCATTCACTTTATCTAAAACAAGGACTCTTTCTGAAATCCTAACCATTATGGTAATGTCACTTATGCTTAGAGAATACCCTAACCTCTAAAGTTATCTAAACCGACCTTTGATACCAACTATAAGGCCCCAGCCTTAAAACCTTACTTAATCTTTAGTTATTACAAGATTACACATTGAGGATCTTTTCAGGTTTAGAGTTTTAGAGAATTAGATCATGAAACTTGCATTACATTCCACATTTAAACAAAGTGGTTACATAAAAGACAGCATTCATTCTTCCCATCAACAGAATCATATTTAAATTATAACACGGATTCTTTCTTGACACATCCTTGACACTATCATCACATCATGTACCTTTCCCTTGACCTGTGAAAAACATTTCAAAAACTTGGGATGAGCATAAAAAGCTCAGTAAGAGTTATAAAAAATATGGAAAGGAAACATGAGTTCATATATACATTAGAATGAAATCACACTTTACCCATAAAACATAGGCATATCAAATCATGAATAAATCATAGAAAACATAAGACATAAAGGTAACTTGAGGCATTCATAACATTCTTACGTAGGGAGTAACCCTCTTGGTTACGTTTGGAATACCCATCACAGTATATTCCCTAAAATCTCTTCGGAGAAACCTTAACGTTTCACTCCTTCGCGTTACCCAATGCATTGGAGAGCTATATCGGGCTCACCCGCCCTTAGTTTATCAAGGAACCACCCGTTCTCATAACAATGCCCAAGAACCATAACATAAATGTATCACATAAAACATGCATAAAGGAAACATAACATTTCCACATTTCAATCACAATATAACATTTTAGTATATTGAAATAATGAATCCAAAAAAAGAAACCATTTCCAAAACCATTTAAAACATTTAATAAAGAGATTTTTGAATCAAAGTGTCCCATACCACCTTGAAGCTTTTAACATTTTAAACCATTAATATCTATATAAATAAATCCTTAAAACCATTTTGAAAACATGGATATTAATAAGAACAAATAATTAAAACATTTAAAACGATATTTTGGTTAAAGGGGTTTTACCAAAATTAGAGACACTTGAATACAATAATAGAGGAATAAAATTTAGTCAGAATTTTATAATAAAATGATTCATGATATAATACTCCAAAGGACAGTATATACACCATATAAGAGTGAATTGGTTCATAACAACAATGAGCCCTCAATAGAAATGTCAAATGTGATGAAATCCCTTATAAAGAAGGTATCCTTAAATTAAGGACAAATAAATCTCAAAAATATGTGTGACAAATATATATACACCCAATATAAGTGGATATTAAGTGTAAAACAATAAAAGGTCATTCACACATATTCAATGGATGACATATTCAATGACTACAAGTTGAACCCAAAGAAATCAAAATTGGGTTAAAAAGTTCCCTTGACAGCCGAACGACATCACATCAAAATGAGTTTATGAGAGATAAAAAGTGTATCTCATCACTTGGACATAAAATTTACATCAATAAGGATGTATGAGAACATATCCCAACATAAAAATATGTAAATTAAAAGACCCAATAAAAGAAGTCTTTTAAAAAAGAGGAGGGTGAAAGGTTCCCTTACCGACTTGGGTATCTTTCAAAACATACACCCCATGAAAGAAAGACAATAGGTCATTGATGTAAATACTCATAAACCAAAGTATATTACACAAAGAGTAGAATAATGGGCAGTACATACACCACTCAATGGAAATTGTGGCGAATGTAGCATAAATCTCACGGGAATAAAAGTGAGATGAAAAATCCCTTACGAAAACTCGGCAGCCTAACGGCGCCACATAAAACTTCCGAATAGGGATTGATGAGATCAAATAGAGTATCCCATCATATTACAATATAATTTACAGCAAGTGTAATATAAATGAAAATCCCCCAACATTGCAAGGAGGAGTTTAAAAGAAGTGACATAAAGGAGAGTACTTAAAAAGAAAGAGAGAGGTTAGATCTCTTACGAAAGTTCGGCAGCCTAACGGCGCCACTCAAAACTTCCAAAATGGATTGATGAGAGAGAATAGGGTCTCTCATCACATGAACATAAAAATTACAGTAAATGTAATATAAAATAACAACCCAATCATAAGAAAGATGAGCTTAAAATAAATGACATAAAAGAGTGTACTTAAAAAGAAAGAGAGTTGTAGGATCCCTTACCTCGGGTCCGACTTGACTCGATCGTTCTTTAACGTCCTGAATAATAAACTTGAGTTAATTTCTAATTCCTTAAGAACCTTTTTCAAGTTCATTATTACTTTTATACCACTTATTACCATGTCATAAACATTATGTAATCATTTAAGTTAATAATATTTGTTTTGCCGATATTTGGTTCTTAAGTCGAAAGTGGACTTCTTACAGTTACATGTTGTTCGTGTGGTCAAATGTTTATTATATCCAGAATAATATTAATGATTTGGATATCATATATGTAATATATATCCAGTACATTCATGCATTTATAACATTACATAATCATTTAGAGGTAAGAAATGAAATGCACCGTTCATGGAGACGGTAAGCCGTACGTACGCATGAACGCTACTTTCATTTCTATTTTATAGAATGGAATAATAATGATATAAAGGTATATTATAATTAAATTTTAATATCATAGTTCCATCCTTTATACGTCCCACATATGGTATTTAACGAATCAAATCACTTTGAGGGGGCGGTAGTCCGCACTTCCTTAAATGAAGATATCACGTATACCCATAATGGAAGCCATAAAGGTAAGACAAAAATGAAAAATACAGAAGCGTAAATAAAACATAAACATATTATATATCATATATAAAAATAGTGACATCATAATGGCCACCGTTGAAGGTGTTAAATGAGTATTGAACAATCATCGTTTCGGGAGGCAGAATTTCACCATCCACGGAAACCGTATGTTATTTAACCATTTGATGTAGTTGTGTGAGAGTGTAGCTCGAATAAATCTTATAAAAACATCCTAGTATATTTAAGATACTGGTGTTGTTACAAAATAAGTAAATAAAAAGAGTTTAGGGGGTTGTAGAAGCAAAATAAAACAAATGAACATGAGAGAGTGAATTACCTTTAAAAGTGTAACTCCTTTTGATTTGAGCCTAAAGGCTTCCTTTGAAAGGATTCTGCCCAAAGGAAATCCTCTAGGATGAGGAGAGGGATGTGGAGAGAGTAAATGGGCAGGGGTTGGCCGACCCAAAGGCTTGAGGAGTGTGTTAAATGAGGTAGATGTGGGGGCCTTTTATAACAGGAGAGGAGGGGCACTTTTGGAAAGTAAAGAAATATTACTTTATTTGAAAATGTGTTTCGGTTTCAAAAGGTCCCACATTGATATAATTCATGGATAAGGTGATAAGTCTTCGAAATCAACTCATCCAATAAGTTTTGGACATGTTTAGTTCATAGATTTTACATTATCTTTCCATTTTATTTAAATCGTCAAATAATGATGTCATTGCTGCATCATTATTATGTCATAAATAATTTAATTTATTTAATGTCTAAAAATTATAAAAAAAATACTATGATGTATGAAATCTTTTTAGATTTCCAATGAATATTTATAATAAAAAATATGACTTGTATAACCCCACTTAAAAATTGTTTTAGTAAAACATATCATGTTTGTGTCAATTTTACTTTTACATTAAATAAAAATGTTATTTATGTCATTTCCCAACCAAAGTGGATCCATGGGGTCCCCAAGTTTACCCATGGCTTTTCTTGGTCGGCAATGATACAACCAATAGGTGTAGGACAAGTGTCATGGTGTTTTCACATTCTTATAATATCATTTTTACCTTAAACTACACTAATTACCTCTAATCGCGATTAAAAACTTAATAAGTTACTATTCACCAAAAAATTATTTTAATCTCATTGAACCACATTTTACTTCTTAATGACAACCATGTATGTCGGATTTTTGAAAATCAAAACACAATGATGGCAAAATTTCATTTAAACGGAAAATCAGTTTTTATAAGTACCACTTAGTGGTTTCACTATTCATCAAAAATTGAAGTTTTTCAGAAAAATCCCAAAAATTCACCCTAATCTATATTTGATATTCTGAATTCAAAAATGAAGTCCGTTTTACAAAATTCAAAACATATAAGTCACATTAATTAATTTAATAATTAATTCCTGCTGTCATGAAAAATAGCGTGTTTTATGAAACAATAAGTATCAAAAGATTGACACTAGTTTAAGTCTGATTTCAAAGTGAAATTAATTCCAACGACCACTATTGGATTTAGTGGTAAAAATATTTTCTAATTTCACTTTAAAACCAATTAAAAATATTATCTAATCATATAAATAAATTAGATTAAAAAGAGGTTTTGAATTAAAACACAACATTCTACACTATTCATTAAAAAATGAACTTTATCGGAAAAATACCAAAAAAAATTACACAAATTAAAATTTGATGTCCCGATTCTTAATAAGAGTTTTATTTGGTCCAAAAAAATGTATAAGAGTGATCAAAACTATATTTAATGATAGTTCTCCATTAAAAGGCGATAAGTGAACCTTTAGTGAAAACTAGGGCATATACACCTAAAATTTAATTTTTTCCGTATTTTAAGCCTTTAGCTTTTATTGGATAAATGTAAAAACATTAAAAAAACATATATAATCATATTTTAGTTATTTCTATCCATTCCCGCCAATACAACGGCTACATGTTAACTACCATTTGAAATAATATTATTTTATTATTAGAGTGCAACGTAAGATTCCCAAGAAACTCGTTGTTGCGTGTTGGGTACGCCATCGAGCATAGTGTCCCCTTTAAAGTCATATTAATATTTTATTCACAAATATGGATAAATATGAAAATTTCATATTCATTATTTACCTGGGGTGTTACACAAAGCCTAATATTAAAGCACATATTTGACTAATTTAAATCATTTATTTATGATTCAAATTATAGATTTAAGAGGATGATTTCATGCCAATTATTAAGATAAGTTATGTCTTCTCATTTATTCAAACATTTGAATATCATGATTCTTAAGGTGACATTTGTGGATCTAAATTTGAAAGGAAAAGACTCATATTTATTCTTTTTATATATGTCTAAAGAGCATTCTGCTGCAAATGTGAAGAACAATTGGAAATTATTTTTAGACAAATACTCTTTTCATTTTGAGTAACCAACATCTTGTACTAAGCTGTGTATTCGGTTGTGTGCATAAACCAGAAGGCTTTGTTTTAGCCTTATCATGTAAAGGTGTCAACTACCTACACTCAGTTGTGGACTATCTATTAATAAGAAGACCAGATAGTGTAAATCACCAAGCTCATGGATTTGAGCATTGGTGGAGTGGACTAGGGGCATTCTATTCCCTAAAACACTATACATTTGTGCGTCCTTTAAACTTTTTATTTTCCGCTGCATAAACATTTTGATAAATTTAAAGGACAGATTTGGTAATCATCAGAGTTCTCAAAGAAATTGTAAAATTCACAATTCACCCCCCTCTTAGGCATATTTGGTATAACCCAATCCAACAGAAACAAAGCACACTGCACAACAACTAGTTTCCACAATTTCACAAACCATCAATAAAGAGGTTTTATGTCATTTATTCACATAAATTTCACAATTAAATTCAATAAAAAATAAATAAATTTGAAAAAAATCCTTCATTTTATAGTAAGAGGAGTTGTAAGTGAATCCAACTACCAAACAAACTTAGGTGAAAATGAAGAATGGCACAAAACCCAAAAAATATGTCACAGATATTCCAAAACCCAAATTAGATCTTATAAATAATCATTAAAACAAACATAAACCAATAGGATTGAAATAAAAAAACATGTATCCATCCCAAATATATTAGATACATGAATCCATGAAAGGGAATAATAAATCTAAAAAAACCGCCAAGAATGAGAACATACCAAGAAATCTTACTTCCAACGTACCAAGATTCACCAATAGATCACTAACGGATCAAGGGGAAAGATCTACAAAGACTTGGGAGGAAGATGAATTATAATTAGTTACATATTAATGAAAAAAATGCGTGTTTAAAGGGGTGATTCATATTAGTTCCACAAAATCAAGATCTGATTTTTAATACTGCACGAAATAGGCACACAGTTTGGCAAGCCATGCCCAAACCGTTGTCTAGTCACTGCCTACAAACACCCTTCCCACATTTGGTTCACATGAATAGAAAACCCATGAACCAACCATTTTCATCCCATATATTCTAATTTTCATAGTTTCTTCTGCATGGATTCATAATCTGGTGAAACCATGCACCAACTGTGCACCTACTCAGTTCCCACTGTTTCTTATTTCATGGTTTCTTGGATGTATTTCATGGTTCCCACTAACAATTATTAATCCATGAACCTCCATAAAATCCTAAAAAACATTCCCAAACTCCTTCAAACCTTCACAATAATAACCTAATGAAATTATATACTTAAAATTCAAAAATAAAGGGTAAATTACGTGAAACCAAGGGTTCTACATCACACATATTTATTACATCAAATGTAAGGTGATTACTTATATATTTTATTTAATAAAATATATATCAGATATAAAACATAATACTTTAGTTTTAAAAATTTAAATAGTAATATTTTGTGCGATTAATTCAACTTTTAAATGGATTGGGACATCAAGAATCATAGATAGGTCTAGTAGATTGATCGCATGTCATGTATTTTTTACTAGACAAATACAAGAATCATAGTTTATACATAATGGTTTAGAGATCCCATTATATCCTAGAATTACACCCTATGATATTAAAATAACTCCAAATAATTAAAATAATGTGTATATCTATAAGTATTAACTAGATATATGATAAAATACTCACTTGAATAATGGGTAACCCACATTTTAAGGGTCCTAAAATATATTTCATGATAGGTACACATGATATCGAATACATGAATATGATTTTCTATGAAATAATTCATAAATTTATAAGTATAAAATTATATATTATTTTTAATAATGACATATAATTCATAGATATTAAATTACAACAAACCATATCCAAAGAAAAATATCAAAAAAAATCCCATGAAACACTACCAAGGGTAGCTGAAGGATTGGTAGCCCCCTGAGAAATGTACATGGGGTGAGTAGCTCCATGAGTATTTTAAAAAAATATCTTATTTAAAAAAAACCCCATATAAATATTTATAAATATACCCATTTTACAAAATTTAAGCAATTATTTTAACATAGGATAGAAAATATCCATCAAGTGAATTTTTTAAAACTATAACCAATTAAATAAAAGAAAATATTTATTTTCATTATGAATTAAATACTAATTTATTTAAAAAACTATTTTAGGAATATTATCCGAAAAAATAATATTTTATTTTTTAATTAAAATAATTCTCAAATCATGATTAAAAAATAATGTTTTTATTAAAAATATAAGTGATACCACAACTCATAAACATTTAATAAAATAAGAATTAATTATTTATTAAGATTTTTTATGAACATTATATAATAAAATTATATCCTATATAAATTTATAAGAAAAATAACATTTCAAATTTATTCAAAGCTAAAAAAATTAAACGATATAAAAATTTCAGCATGCATGTCAAAAATGATATGAATTAATTTGTCTCAAAAACCAGAAGAGTGTAATTATTTATTCAAGAATAATTTATTCTCAATATGAGAAAAAATAAAAATTTACATTGAATATTTGGTCTTCTTAGGAAGGTGTCAAATATGTACGAATATATTAATTATAGAAACTAAAAAGAGTTATACATTAAAGAATCTATTATTTTACAAGTGTTGGAAAGGATTATTCTCATGTAAAAAACCATGATAAATGAACCAAATTTATCTCAAAACCCTTTACTATCATCAATTTTTATGTGGACTGTGAGATTGTGGATCAAACATACCACCCAATATTTGAGTGAGATATTATCTCCATGAATCGATCTCATGATTACATTTTTTATTTTTAATTATAAACGAAAATTAAAAATGTAAATAATTACAAATATTTTAGTGGGTTTTGTGATAAAATTTACTTATCCTATTTATTTAAGGAATATTTAAATAAATATTATTATTAAATTTATCTATATATCATTAAAGAAATATAATTATTTAATAATTCACATGGAATTAAACAATATCTTATAAATTTGAAATAATTAACTCAATATTTGAATAGGTTAATTAAATTTTATTCAATCATGTTGAATAATAATTCATGTATGTATTTTTTTTGTGTAAACTATTTTTCTCTTTATATAGTTTTCAATATTACATAAATGACATAAGCAACAAGCAGTGTCTAGAAACACATAGTTTTTACCTAATATGTAATATGGATTGGTAGGATAAAATCAAAAATTATGTATAAATTAAATAATGAGAAATATTTTTATTATTATCCTTTATCATAATCTCAAGTCATGGGATATTCATCCATATATAACTAAACTCATGATATATATTTATTTATCTAAGTAGAAAAAAACATATATTTTAACATATCATTTAAATATATAGTAATGGAGATAAAATTAATTATTCATACTCAATGATGTCCACTTTTGAAATATATGATCAATATTACATTAATTTTGAAAAATATCATCATATAATTATTGATATAATGAACAAACCTCTATTGATTCAAACTCAAAAACAATACAATATGAATTTAAAAAACGCATAAAATATCATGATGAAGGTATATCTCATCTCATTTATAAGGAAAAAAACTAGTATAAATTGTTATGAAATTAAAGTATTGGTATAAAACATCTCATGTAGAACCATTATGGTGGGTATATATATACAAGTTCATAAATCATTTTTCTATGAGTAAAATTATCAAACCTCTATATAATAAAAAAAATAATAAAAGTTTTATCATTAAATCACAATCCATATTACTATATAATATACATTGACTGAGGATGAACAAAGATATATTTTATGATAGGGATAATTATTAATAAATTAATAAAATATAATTAGATGTTCTTTGTATGGGTTAATAATATATAATATATAATATATGCCCTCTTCTACTATTTGAGATTTTATATTGGGATGAATAATATGGTACCACTTAAAATGATTATATGGGTCTCCTAAAGATAAACCATGAAACATAGATAATATATGAGTAAAACTAAATCTCATCTCAAAGTTGATTACACAAACCAAATATTGAATGTATTAGTATATGTTTTCTATGTTTATCGTACTCAACCCATTATGGGACGTATTATTTCCTATCATAAATCTTAAAATTTTTGTGAGGTTAAGTTTTCTTTTCGATGAAAAATCCAGATGCATTTATATGTGTTTTGTTTCCTCAAATTTTTTTTATAATATAAAAATAAAAAGTTTAGTATAAATATTATTCTCTATTTAATTATAAAAAATAATTAACTCATTCTAGAGGAAATACATCATACATTTTGAATATGCCAATAAGAATTTAATAACATAATTAATTAATAAAATAAATTACAACAACAAATGATAAATCCATAAACTAAATATTTATAATAATAAATTATCCATACTAAATTGAAAAAACATCTCAAAATATTTCCCATGGTATTATAACTTGACCAGATTATTTTTCATAATTAATAAAATGTTGTATAGTAACAAATCTTGGTCATATACATCAAGGAGAACTTAATTGAGCTAATTATACACTTAAGATGATACTAAATTATATAAACATAATGACAAATAAATCAAATATATGGTTTTAAAATATTTTCTCCAGAAATATATATTATATAATATAATAAATCCCACCCCATAACACAAAAGTCTTGTGAATTTTAATATTATATACACATTACACATATATCAAACAATACTATATAATAATTTATTTAATCCTTAATTATAATACTTATATGAATCAATCATAAAATTATTAATTCATATAATCCCCTTGAAGAAAATATCATAATAAAAAGAGTAATATATAAACCCAACAATGTAAGAAACTTAGATGTTAATAAATGATTAATCATCAAGGAGGTTAGTGGTATCACAAAAATTATCATGAATTTTCACATAAGTGGGAAACATGAATCATTTCTTATGTGTAATGATCATGACCCAAATACCTAAATGACATTATTTCATGTCATTACAACACCTTAGACCCAAAACCTAATCACTAGAGGTTTGAATAAATGTATGGGGTAAAATTAAACATATATGGAAGATGGATTCCCCAGCTTAGAATGATAAAGTAAAATTATCAAGTATCACACATATATTTGGAATGACTTATTTTAAGGAAATTTAAATGATGTTTGAAATTAATTAGAAAATGGAAGTGGGTGAATTTTAAAAAACATATAATCATATAAAATAGGATGAACATAGGATATCATATAAAAATGGATTAAAAAACCACAAGATCTATAAAATGTGTAAAAATAAAATGAAATCCATATATACATATCAATGGAAAAACAAACATTACCTATGAACAAATAAAACAAATCCCCATGGTGGAATATCCAATTAAGATGACTATAGATAGTCTTTGTGATATCATCCTACCTATCCATAAAAAGGTCCAAAAGACTCCATATGTACCCTGGACTCCATGTAATAAGTTTTCCCATGATCTAATGATTAAACTTTACTTGGGTCATGTAAAAAATAATTTTCTGGCATCCCATAAGGACACATTCATGGAGTTATTATAAAAATTCATAGTAGGAATTCACCAACTTACTCCTCATAATTGGTCATATACTAATTTTTATGTGGAAACATTTAAAATATATAAGAATAAATAGAGAAATAGTCAATATTACATATTAGAGATATCAAACATAAAAATATGAAATAACTAATAACTCCCAAAATGGAATGGGTCTATACCATGGATACCTTCTTCAATATTATACTCAAAATTTGAGATGAATAAATAAAACTAAGATAGGATGAAATACCCATTCCATCAGTGGAATGAGATTTGTGTTTACCAAGTTGGGGAAATATTTTATCATGTTCCACTAGGAATAGGGGAAGGGTTATAAAAAGTTACGATATTTTGAACCCATATTATACCAACAAATTTTATAACAATGATTGGTTATATGTAGTGACCCAATATTTTTCTGGTTAATAGATAACTTGGTTGGTGGGTTTTGGAGTCTCGGGACTCTCGAAGGGTAAAATTTTAAATATACCCAAGTAGATTCCATCGACGATTTTTGGTTGATTTTTTTATCTCAATGAAAGGTGTTTACCCCTAGGATAAATTAGTGTTTAATAATAACCATTCAGAACCTCAAGAATAATATATTATGTATACTATATTATTTTTAGTCTGTACATGTGAATTTTTGGGAATAATTATCCTCCTTCAAAATGAAACCTCATATAAGAAATACTAGAATTGTACTATGTCTAGAATAGGGGATTTAATATATTGGTGTTGTAATCTCTATACAAATTATGATTCTTGGGGTGAACTGTCAAGGTTTCATCAATTAATTCAATTAATTAATTAATAAATGGATGAAAACAACTAGAAACCCATCCATTTAATCCCTATTATGAATCCTCTTTAGTGTTACCCACCTTTTCTATTTATAAACCTTATATTAGTTCAAGATAGAGACTGTATCATGGTTGAATTACCAAATGATCCATGGAGTGAGTTCAAATCCATGAGGACATTAATGAACGAGCTACGTGATAATAATGAATTAAACCATGGTTGAAATAATTGATTTAAGTGGTCTTCATTGTGCTAGGAGGCATGTATTATTCCATTGGATTCCTTTATTATCTAAATTTTAATTATTTATTAGAAATAATATATTATATATTTTGGTTTAACTTTTATTTTTAGTGATATATTTAATATTTTCAAATATTATGATCAATTTTCAGAATTTTCCCCTATAAATCTCAAGTATCTATGTGGTAAATATTTCCTAGTGACATAGCCTTCGATTTTCATCATATTCTTCCCAACGAATCTTATTATTTTCCATGTTCATGGATTGTACATCACATTCAGATATTTTAGTGGCTGGTTTTCACAACACCCATGGTTTATCCTCTTTCCCTTTTCTATTTTCTATTCTCAATGGTTGATTTCATTGAACTTTATTATACAAGAGAGATCAAGGTGTTGTTTTGGTTTTGATCAATATGTATTAAGGTGGCACATTATTGGGTGAAGGGGAACATGGAATAATGTAGCATGGAGTATCATGATGTGGAGAGAGGCCATAGGTATCATGAGTAGGGATTTCTTGGTTTTGTCAAGTGAGGTGAAGGAACTCATGGTGGGGATGGCATGTAGTGATAGAGGCCGTGTAAATACCCATATTTTTTGGCTATTGAATTTTGTGTAGAAATTTGAATTTTTTATTTCTTATGATCATGAGGGATAAAATTTTAATTTTCCTATAGAGTATGATTTCAGATAAATTTTTTAATCACTCCATTAGTCCTGGAATGTGGTGTTTACCCTATGTCATTAGTTCACTGGAATTTATAACCGTTAAAGTTTTGGTTGAATATTTAATCTTCAAATAATTGAATATAGAAATATTTGCATGGGTTCAGGTGGTGATATCTTTTTACAGAGTGTTAAATTGATATTCTAACATTGAATATGAGTCTATATTATGGGGTTTTCTTATGTGAGTTATAAACCCACATTATGTTTTTGGGACTCCACACAAGTGTTTGAAATGGAATTTAATTAATTCATTCATTAATTAAAACACTCCCCCCATTTAGTGTTTCCTAT
Source organism: Viscum album (assembly GCA_963277665.1). Lineage (NCBI taxonomy): Eukaryota > Viridiplantae > Streptophyta > Magnoliopsida > Santalales > Viscaceae > Viscum > Viscum album. The sequence goes on from OY728156.1 coordinate 1,333,595,276, forward strand.
GAACAATAAAAGGGGAAGTAATTATTACTTGTTCATTTAGATCAAGAGGTAAGGGTGAAGGATATGACTCAAGATTTCTTCCATGGTGGAGATTGGTATCATATCAACATGCAATCGCTTTTGGGAGTGGGTTTAGACATGTAGCTTCGGAATATAAGCCATAAGATAGGATTATTTTTTAGTTTTATTCACTGATCCCCATATATGTTTTCATTTTAAGTTCCAAATCCCTATTATGACTATTAAGGATCCTATGGGGGTCGAACTATGCCTAATCATGAAAAAATATGAGGTTTCAGGAGGTCTGTAGGGGTTTTCGTTTTGGAAATACCAATCTCATAGTGTGTAGTTTAGGAACAATTGACATGTATTCTTATTAATGTGGAAATATGAAATTTTATAACTATAATCCCTATACTGGGGGTACAAGTCATGTAGTGTAGTATAGACATGTGGGTGAGTACTTTTGAAGGTGGAAATTTGGGTTTACATGCCATTTAGTCAAGGTACACGACATGTAGTGGGACATGGTCATATAGTCAGGTACATGGGAAGACACCCCATATAAGGGGGGATATGTAATAATTGAATTACAAAGCTATAACCCTAGTAAGACATTTCCATGTAATTAGTACATAGTCATACCCCATGTATTTCATGGTCATGTAGTAGTACACAGCCAGACCCTGGGTGACCTAGGATGTGTGGGAGTATATATCCTAACTAGTGGTTTAGAGTACATGCCATGTGCTTAGAGTACACTTTGTGTACTACCCATTTGAGTCCATTTGGAGGTTTTTGATAAGTTTTGTGTCTTGGATTCAAAACTGGTCACAAGAGGAGTCAATTTTTATAGTTTTCCACATAGATCACAATGGAGGAACCCTTGGGTTATTTTGAGGACTTCTAAGAGACAATTTGGCGTGATTAGATTAAGAAAGAGATGTTTTCCTCTATAAAGTGAGTTTAATTGACTCTTAGGGTTGATACATTAGATTATACCTAGGTGAGGGTATTGAGAAGGATGTTAGGATGTAGCATGAGTTTTTTGGAGACCACAATTTGTGTCAGGATGAGACTGTCCCTTGTTAGTGGAACTGAGTTTTGACTCGTGGTGTGAATGATTGATTTGTATTGGTTATGGTTGTTTCCTTGGGATTAAAGTTGATGTATTAGCCGACGAGGATGAGATTTTGATAACAATCTTGGGAAATTTTCCAACCATTGATATATTTATATTAGGTTGTTATAAGGATTGGTGTACGCCTATAAGGATGTTGTGATCTAGTTATTTTTCCACATTGTTTTTCATGGTTTAATGTTATGGGTTTTTATAATTGAGAGAGATATATATGATGATCCATTAAGATGGTTTTGAATGTCTAATATGTATATCCACATTCGAGTTTTGGTTGGTTGTACATGACACTCCATGCTCATGAGATATATTGTTGGAGATGGAATTCCAAATCGATATCGATTTATTTGGTGGGAATGTAATTCCATATATTTTTTAGATTAGTATACATGGAATTCCATAAATATATTGATATTAGTGGACATGGAATTCTATATATTTGTATGAGACTAGTGTACATAGTGTTCCATAGATATGGATGAGGTTGTTGGACATAGCATTTAATATATATGATTTAGGGTGTTGGTCATGAAAGTCTTCACCCATGGTTATGGTGCTGATTATGTCTGTCCCTAACTATGTTTTAGTGTGTTTTTCAAGGATGTCCTGGACTATAGTTTATGTGTTCATCATGGAGGTCCTAACCTATGGTTTTGGGTGTTGTTCATTGATGTCCTCACCTATTATTTAAGCTGTTGGTCCTGTTGGTCCTCACTTATGGTATAAGACGTTGGTGATGGAGGTATTCACACACGTTTTAAGGTGTTGGTCATGGTATTCCTATCCTATGGTGTAGGGTGCTTCCCATGGTGGTCCTTATACATAGTTTAGGAGGTTGGGTATGGCACTTTGTATCAGTATTGATAATTTCTTATGGTTTCAGTACTGGACCATGGTTCCATGCATGTTGGAAGATATTGTTATGGTTAGGGAACATGTAATTCAAAATACATGGTTAGATACCGAAATGATGCTCGAGGAACTATGATATGTGGTTTGGGTATTGGACCGATGATCCATACACTATTGATATTGATACTTGTCTTAGATTACCGAATGATGTTCTGGGTATTGGTAGTACATTGCCATGGTATGAGTACCTAAGACTGATGTGTCTGGGTAACAAGTTTTAGATATCAAGTAAGGTCATGTGTTTTGGTTAGGGTATCCATGGTTGTGGCTCTCGTATTATTATTTTGGATGCATGGTCATTGAGATGTTCTCATAGACACTCGATACTGACCGAAGTAGGTATAGTCGATTAGGTTTAAGACTAGAGAATAAATGATGATTTTACTTGTTTTTATTTTGGTTATGTTTTGACTAGGATGATCACATTTCATGAGCATTAAATTATGGCAGTAGGTTGTAGGTTAACCTTTGGGGTGGCCTATTGAGATTTATTTCTTACCCCCTAAATGTTTACCTTGGTGCATGTATAGTCTTTATATATGCTTTTTAGGTTGAGCATAGATTCATGATAGATAAGGTGGAGGTCTAAGATTACATGATCAAGTATGTTACTCATGTGGAGTATGTTGTCCAGGATGGTGTAGCTCGACATGGTACTACAGATCAGGTATCTAAAATGGATTAGATTTGGCAGTAGAGCCTGGTTTATTTATTTTTCAATTGTTTATTTTGTTTTATGTGGATCATGAGGTGACCTATGGGAGGGGTCCATATTGTTATTGTTCCTTTGGGAGTGTGAGGAATAAATGGGTGTTTAAAATTTTTGACAATGGTGCAAAAAGCGTGAATCTTAGTACGAGGTTTGGGAAAATTGGATGTCTTGTTTTTTAGAATTAAGACTTATGTGATAGTGCTTCAGAATTGTGGTTGGTTGTAAGAGGGCCAAGTTTGTTCTGGTTCTTAGCCTAGGTAATGGTTGAGCATGAGAGTTGTGACTAGATATTATGAGGTGGATCAGAGGCACCTGAGGTGCTCGAGATTACACAGTTGGGGATTTAAGCACAATTATCAGAATATGTGATTCATTGGAGTTAGTGAAGGTTTTGTGGTTGGGTTACATAAGAGCATGTAAAAATTAAGTGTTAATGAGATCTTCGAGACACATACAATGTGATGTTTGGTTTTTGGATTGGGTGCTACAAAATCCTACACCCATTGTGTTGTAATTTCGAAGACAACTGTGAGTAGTCTAAGAACCAATGTGAGTGTTGTGAAAGGATTGTGATCATGGTGATCTGATTCCCTTGGGATAGAATTTTGATGTTATAGGAATGGATAATGTTGTGTTTATATTAATCAACAACCTCTCAGTGTACTACTAGTCTAGATACAATCATGACTAATATATTGATATCATCTTGAGTATGCAGGGAGATCATCAGTTATACACCAAGATATTAAAATGTTTCTTTTGGTTTGATGAAAGGACTTCTTATAGGTTGTGTGTGTTTTTATATGTATGAGAAGCCATATTATTGTAGTGCGTAATCATCTATTCATAAGTGAGGTTCTTATGGTGGGATTGATGATGGAGAATACCATGGGGTTATTCTCAGATACCGGGAATGGTAAATAAATAATGTTTTCTTTTTTCTCTTTTTTAGGAGTGAGATGACCAGGTCCAGTTGCAAGGATTGGTTTTGATTTCATCATGGTTTGTGGAAAATGAGTTTGGTCGCAAAGTTATGATAAGGATTCTCCTTTGGTGGAAAGTATCATATTGGTATGGTAATGTGACCCTTATGTGGTTAGGGTGGAGGATGTAGTAGTATTTACACTTAGAGGGTTAGAAGACTACCATGTATGTGTTTGTTTAAAGATTATGACAATGGGTAGTGTTATGGGTCATAATCATCCATTGTGGGTTGATTTTTATGGTGGGAAGCACCAAGAACCTAACGATGAGTTCTGGATGACTTTATGATGTCTCAAGGTTTATAGGTGTGGTCAGGCACTATCTTGGTAGTTTTTGATGGTGTAAAGTGGTGGATTAACCATAGATGGATTGTATCCCTTATCCTTGGAGCTATAAAGAGGAGTTATATTATTATCCTGAAGTAGAACACAATTATTTTAAAAAAAATTGAAAACCACAGTGGTTTGGGAAGTGTGGTTTCATGACCAATGGGGCTTCTTTAGGATAAGAAGGTTTATGGTGGGGTGGTTATAAATACCCATATATTATGAGAATTGAATCTTGTGCATAAATTTTATTTTCTTATTTTAGGTGCTCATGAGGGGTAAAATAATCATTTTTTCTAGAAGATGATTTTAGATATTTTTTCTAACCACTTTATTGGTCGAGGGATAGGGTGCTTACTATAGCATCCCACCTTTTTATCACATAAACTTTCATTACATTTTACAAAACCGAGGATCTTTAAGGTATAGTGTCTTGGAAACCAGGAACTTTAAACATGAAAACATAAAAGATTCTTCTTAAACACTTGGAAGGATTCTCCTCATGTTCATCCTAGGTTCATTACTGCATCTCATAACCTGGGAACATACATCAAAAGAAAGGGTGAGCCGAAGGACCAGTAAGGGAAACAAGAGAAACATTTTACATGTGAACTTGAGATACTTCAATAAGGTCATGAAAAGAACATTAAGGCATGAGAAAGAAATCATGAGGCATATCATAATCAAAATAACTTTTTTCATAACATGAAGATGTGGCTGAAACATTTAATATAGACAATCATGAACATATCACCAAGGCCCATCACCAAGGTGTCATTTGAAAATTAACAAGGTTATTCACCAAGATATCGTGAAAATTGTAATCTCTAGTGGTTACATCATTACCCAATGCATTGGAGCGCTATCAGGGTGCACCCTTAAATTTTCCTTTATAATCATGTGAGCCACATATATCATCATCAAACATTTCATAAATAACCCATATAGCATAAAATAAATGGGTTTCATTTCATAATCATAACATTTTAAAAACTGCTTTAAAGACATGATCTTTACATCACATTAAACCCACGGAAGGGGAGAGCGGGTTTCATGTATGTAAATCCCAGAATTTAAAATAGAAAATTTTGGTATATATGTGAATATCCCTTTAGAAATAAGAGATTTTTTTATTCACTTAATAACATAAAATAATTTTGAGATAAAGAGTGAGTCATTTTGAGACGAAACTATGTAGCATAACGTCTATGATACATGGTTTTAGAAAAAGTTGGAAAGAGAGGGGACATGGGTCACCCACTCAAAAATGATACATAAAACAGTAGGGGAACAAAATATAAAGTATTTAAGAACATGGTAATGAAATTTGAATGATATACCATTTGAAATTAAGAACTTGAAAGGAAGAAAAAAAAATAAGATATCTCTTATGAGAATTCGGCAGCCTAACGACGTCACTTAAAACTTCCAAAAATGGATTGACGAGATCAAATAGGGTCTCTCATCATATGAAAATAAATGATAATTATGATAGATATAGATATAATACCCCAATATAATAAAAAGGAACTTGAAAGACTTGGAATGAAAATAGATCTTGAAAATGAGAAGGGTGAAAGAACCCCTTAGAAATTCGATAGCCTAACGGCGTCACTTAAACATAAACAAAAATGAATTGATGAGATCAAATAGGGTCTCTCATCATATAAACATAAATGATCATTATTATAGATTTATATATCATACCCCAACATAATAAAAAGGAACTCGAAATACTTGACATGAAAATAGATCTTGAAAATGAGAAGGGTGAAAGAACCCCTTAGAAATTCGACAGCCTAACGGCGTCACTTAAACTTCAACAAAAATGAATTGATGATATCAAATAGGGTATATCATCATATGAACATAAATGATCAGTATTATAGATTTATATATCATACCCCAACATAATAAAAAGTAAATTTCAAGACTTAACATGGAATTAGAACTTTGAAAAGGGAGAAAGGTGCAAGGACCACTTAAAAATTCAGCAGCCTAACGATGCCACTTAAAATTCAAAATACTGAATTAAAGAGATCAAATGGGGTATCTCAGCATATGGTCATAAAATATAAGTATGATATATATAGAGATCATACCGAAAAATAACAAAAAGTAACTTGAAATAATTGACATGAAAGTAGAACTTCAAAATGAGAAGGGTGAAGAACCACTTAAAAATTCGGCAGCCTAATGGCGCCACTTAAAACATCAAAATACTGAATTGAAGAGATAAAATAGGGTCTCTCATCATATGATAATAAAAGATCAGTATGATAAATTTAGAGATCATACCCCAACATAATAAAAAGTAACTTGAAATAATTGACATGAAAGTAGAACTTCAAAACGAGACGGGTGAAGAACCACTTAAAAATTCGGCAGCCTAACGACGCCACTTAAAACATAAAAATACTGAATTGAAGAGATCAAATAGGGTATCTCATCATATGATAATAAAAGATCAGTATGATAAATTTAGATATCATACCACAACATAATAAAAAGGAACATGAAAGACTTGACAAGAAAATAGTTCTTGAAAATGAGAAGGGAGAAAGAATCTGTTACAAAAATTTCGGCAGCCTAACGACGCCACTTAAAACCTCCTAAAACGAAATAATGAGAGTAAGAGGGGATCTCTAATTATGTGAACATGAAAAGGAAAGTAAGAGGAGTATAAAATAACACCCTTTAACATAAGAACATGGAGCATAAAAGAAATTACATAAAAGAGATTTCTTGAAAAGAAAGAGAGAGATCAGATCCCTTACCTTAAAACGTAACTCTTAAAACTCAAAGGTTGGGACCTTGAGGGCTTGGGGGAACCTTGGAAGGACTCTTTGGGAGGTAATGAGACCCGAACTTTGTTGGGTGAGTGTGGGGAGTCGAATGGATGAGAGGATGGCTTGGTATTTATAGGGAAAGTGAGGGGACAAGGCATTAATGGCCAAGGGACACCTCATTAGTGGTTTTGGCAAAACCATGGGCTTTCCCATGGTATTTGCCCATGGAATTGGCCACTTGGGACACCTCATACCTTATCTTAATATTAATAAGTCAAACATATTGATTACATACTTAATACATCATTTAATGATATCATTAAACACCCGTAACTTAAAAACTGTATTTTCACTATTCATCAAAAATTCAACTTTCTCAGAATAATCCCAAAATTTCACCTTAACCAAATTTCAATGCCCTGATTTCAAAAATGAACTCCATTTTATAAATATAATTTTCTAAATATTTTTAATTTATTTTTTAAATAAATACACTATTCACTGAAAATTCATTTTTTCAGAAAAACCCCCAAAAATTACCATAACATAATATCGGTGCTCTGAGTTCAAAAATGAAATCCATTTTATAAAAATAATTTTCTAAATATTTTTAATTTAATATTTAATTAAAAAAAACTATTCACTTGAAAAAAATAATACTTGAATAATAATTTATGAAATCGTTATTTAACCATTTTATTGAATCACATTACTTAATCAAGGTGCCTATATTATATTAATACTTTCTTTAAGTGAGATTTATAATCCATTTGGACACATTACTAATCCTAATCATAAAATCAATATTCATAATTTACTATTCATCAAAAATTAAGTTGATCTTGTTAGACTCTAAATTTCGTACTGAGCATAATTGTAGAAGACCATTTTTTGAATATCATTACACATTTTTAATTATTTAAGGTTTACATAATTTTTTTTTAAAATATCCTTTTTCTAAAATTCATAAATAATATGCATACTATATTTATCCGGTTATTTGAAAATTCATAAACTTCATCATAAGAAGAAATCCCAATTTTTATTTAAAACAAAAGATTACACAAGGCAGTTACGGTCTCCTTACATAGCCCCTTATCACACCAGCATAGGAACTAAGTGTAAGGTGTGCTAAGGTGAGAGAATCTGAGGGAGGCTCGGCTAACATCGCACGAGTAGTAATTTCTACCAGTTTGAACTTCTCGCAAAGGCGATTCCGTTCTAGCTTCACACGATGAAGTTCGGCTTGGGTTTGGTCCAGAGCAAAGCCCAGTGGTGCTACCTCCTTCCAAAGTTCTGTTAGATGGGCTTCGATCGGTCCAAGACTACTGGGTGAGGCCATCGAATCTTCTTTCTATAATAATTAACCAAGATTACTTGTATTTAGAGACAATAATCAAAACGTTTTGTTTCCAGGGGTCATATTGACCAATGGTCATATAACAGTCAAAACCCAATGGTATCATTTTAATTATACTCATGTTATCAAATGAAACATTTTTGTTGAGTATGAAAAACAAAATAAAATAACACATAAAATTAGGAAACAAGATTTATTCAAAATTTCTGGTCGTTACAATCTTCCCCCCTTAAGAAATTGCATCCTCGCAATTTTTAAAATTGGGTTTTGAAATTTCATTGAAAGTCCCACATCAGAAAAGGAGTCAGTAAAACTATTACTTTAAAAGAAAAAAGGGTAAGTACAAAGGTCACCCGAGTTAGCCCACACTAGGATTCCATGTACGAAAACATGGACATGGAGGAGAAAACAAAGGGTCAAGTTCTGAGGGAGAGTGATAGAAAACATTATTAGGAGAAAGTTAACCATAAGAAAATCCCAAACTTATGATGTGTGTAAACGGTCTTTGATTACCCAGTAAGAAACGTAAACCAAAAACATTTTTTTTACGTTCCTTTTCATAATTTTGAGGAATTCATTTACAACATAAAACAAAAACATAATAAAATATACCTATCTTCATGTAGAGTTTCATCCTTTAATAAGTTTCTACCCAAAACTAATCTTTTCACCAAACTATGAGCATTCAAAACTACTTGGTCTCATCAAAACACAAGAATTATCTTCTAGAGAATCACATAATCCACAAAAGATTAACTATATATTTCTTCTATCTTTAAACATTATCCCAAAAATAGAAAGGGTAAGGTAAAACAACTCTACAAAAAGAAATAATCCCATAGGAATGGAAACTACTTTAAATCTTCATAGTTCCATGGTACTACCCAAAGTTCATCATAGTCTATTCCATAAATAACGGTACTTAAAATTCCACAAAATAAACCAAACTAAGATTGAAACCCAAATACAAGAAGGATTTGATAACATAGTCTTCCAAAATAAACTTCATTGTTCATCTCCAAACAACATCAACCACTCCTAACATCTTATAACAAAAGTATCTAACCTAAACATATTTTACCCAAGATAGGTTAATCATTCCCATAATTAACCTAAATTACTATAATCCCACCTTAAATTCATCGATTCTTCAAAATATAAGTCAACCATACTCCTCAATTAAAATACCGTAGTAATCTATTTACCTCGATCATATAGGGTCCCCAAAATAGTGAACATATTCCAAAATAATAATCATATTTTAATCCCCTAATCATCCCTGTCATATTAATACGATAATCGTCGCATTTCCTATCACATTGGTTGTTGGGACATGTTCTTCCATTTCCCACCATTAACTAAGAAGAGAAAGCATAATTAGGGGCTTAAGTACTTAGCCAATAATCATGAAAAGGAACTGAAAGCATATAAGGATAACTCGTAGAAGAGAAGTATACCCTAACTTGTGATCCCCTAGGTTCCCATCTAGGTTATCCATGATCATATATTCTTATGTGAATCTTTATTTTATTTTTTCTTTGTTCCTTTAACAATGGTTCATACTAAGCTTATGAATTTACCAAAGCATATCCCCCGGGAGTGTCGTAACCAAGAGTGCAGCAAGGCCCGTTGTCATGTACCAGTTCCCGTTCGAGTCTAGCTCAAAGCGGTGTTTTCGGGTTTTACCCCTATGTAAATCTGTGCCAGAGCCACCTCTACCTGCTCGTATCCAGACAGGGATGTATTTACTTGGAAACCCCTTACTCAATACTCACCAAAATACCATGAAGATTTCCTATATTTAAACTTTTCTATAGGGTTATTCCTAGAGTTTTCATATCCGAATTTCCACAAATAACTAAACCATCCTTTGATACCAACTATAGCATCCCGCCTTTTTATCACATAAACTTTCATTACATTTTACAAAACCGAGGATCTTTAATGTTTAGTGTCTTGGAAACCAGGAACTTTAAACATGAAAACATAAAAGATTCTTCTTAAACACTTGAAAGGCTTATCCTCATCTTCATCCTAGGTTCATTACTGTATCTCATAACCTGGGGACATACATCAAAAGAAAGGGTGAGAAGAAGGCCCAGTAAGGGAAACAAGAGAAACATTTTACAAGTGAACTTGAGATACTTCAATAAGGTCATGAAAAGAACATTAAGGCATGAGAAAGAAATCATGAGGCATATCCTAATAAAAATAACATTTTTCATAACTTGAAGATGTGGCTGCAACATTTAATGTATAAAATCATGAACGTATCACCGAGTCCCATCCCCAAGGTGTCATTTGAAAATTACCAAGGTTATTCACCAAGATATCGTGAAAATTGTAATCTCTAGTGGTTATATCATTACCCAATGCATTGGAGCGCTATCAGGGAACACCCTTAAATTTACCTTTATTATCATGTGAGCCACATATATAATCATCAAACATTTCATAAATAACCCATATATCATAAAATAAATGGGTTTCATTTCATAATCATAACGTTTTAAAAACTGCTTTAAAGACAAGATCTCTACGTCACTTTAAACCCACGAAAGGGGAGAGCAGGTTTCATGTATGTAAATCCCAGAATTTAAAATAGAACATTTTGTTATATATGTGAATACCCCTTTATAAATAAGATCTTTGTGTATTCACTGAATAATATAAAATAATTTTGAGATAAAGAGGGAGGCATTTTGAGACGAAACTATGCAGCATAACGTCTATGATACATGGTTTTAGAAAAAGTTGGAAAGAGAGGGGACAAGGGTCAACCACTCAAAAATGATACATAAAACAGTAGGGGAACAAAATATAAAGTATTTAAGAACATGGTAATGAAATTTGAATGATATAAAATTTGAAACGAAGAACTTGAAAGGAAGACAAAAAATAAGATTTCTCTTATGAGAATTCGGCAGCCTAACAGCGTCCATTAAAACTTCCAAAAATGGATTGAAGAGATCAAATAGGGTCTCTCATCATATGAAAATAAATGATAATTATGATAGATATAGATATCATACCCCAACATAATAAAAAGGATCTTGAAAGACTTGGCATGAAAATAGATCTTGAAAATGAGAAGGGTGAAAGAACCCCTTAGAAATTCGACAGCCTAACAGCGTCACTTAAACTTTAACAAAAATGAATTGATGAGATCAAATAGGGTCTCTCATCATATGAAAATAAATGATCAGTATGATAGATTTAGATATCATACTCCAAAATAAGAAAAAGTAACTTGAAAGACTTGACATGAAAATAGATCTTGAAAATGAGAAGGGTGAAAGAACCCCTTAGAAATTCGACAGCCTAACGGCATCACTTAAACTTCAACAAAAATGAATTGATGAGATCAAATAGGGTATCTCATCATATGAACATAAATGATCAGTATTATATATTCATAGATCATAACCCAACATAATAAAAAGGAACTTGCAAGACTTGACATGGAATTAGAACTTTGAAAAGGGAGAAAGGTGCAAGGACCACTTAAAAATTCAGCAGCCTAACGATGCCACTTAAACATCAAAATACTGAATTGAAGAGATCAAATGGGGTATCTCATCATATGGTCATAAAATATAAGTATGATATATATAGAGATCATACCCCAACATAACAAAAAGTAACTTGAAAGAATTGACATGAAAGTAGAACTTCAAAATGAGAAGGGTGAAGAACCACTAAAAAATTCGGCAGCCTAACGGCACCACTTAATACTTCAAAATACTGAATTGAAGAGATCAAACAGGGTCTCTCATCATATTATCATTAAATATCAGTATGATAAATTTAGAGGTCATACCCCAACATAATAAAAAGGAACTTGAAATAATTGACATGAAAGTAGAACTTCAAAATGAGAAGGGTGACGAACCACTTAAAAATTCGGCAGCCTAACGGCGCCACTTAAAACTTCAAAATACTGAATTGAAGAGATAAAATAGGGTCTCTCATCATATGATCATAAAATATCAGTATGATAAATTTATAGATCATACCCCAACATAATAAAAAGGAACTTTAAAGACTTGACAAGAAAATAGATCTTGAAAATGAGAAGGGAGAAAGAATTCGTTACAAAAATTTCGGCAGCCTAACGACGCCACTTAAAACTTAATAAAAAGAAATAATGAGAGTAAGAGGGGATATATCATTATGTGAACATGAAAAGGGAATTAAGAGGAGTATAAAAGAACACCCTTTAACATAAGAACATGGATCATAAAAGAAATTACATAAAAGAGATTTCTTGAAAAGAAAGAGAGAGATCAGATCCCTTACCTTAAAACGTAACTCTTAAAACTCAATGGTTGGGACCTTGAGGGCTTGGGGTCACCTTGGGAGGACTCTTTGGGAGGTAATGAGACCAGAACTTCGTTGGGTGAGAGTGGGGAGTCGAATGTATGAGAGGATAACTTGGTATTTATAGGGAAAGTGAGGGGACAATGCATTAATGGCCAAGGGACACCTCATTAGTGGTTTTGGCAAAACCATGGGCTTGACCATGGTATTTTCCCATGGTATTGGCCACTTGGGACACCTCATACCTTATCTTACTATTCATAAGTCGACCATATTGATTACATACTTAATACATCATTTAATGATGTCATTACACACCTGTAACTTAAAAACTGTATTTTCACTATTCATTGAAAATTCAACTTTCTCAGAATAATCCCAAAATTTCACCTTAACCAAATATCAATTCTATGATTTCAAAAATGAACTCCATTTTATAAAAATAATTTTCTAAATAATTTTAATTTATTTTTTAAATAAATACACTATTCACTGAAAATTCAGTTTTTTCAGAAAAAACACCAAAAATTACCATAACATAATATCGGTGCTCTGAGTTCAAAAATGAAATCCATTTTATAAAAATAATTTTTTAAATATTTTTAATTTAATATTTAATTAAAAAACACTATTCACTCGAAAAAACTAATACTTGAATAATAATTTATGAAATTGTTATTTAACCATTTTATTGAATCACATTACTTAATCAAGGTGCCTAGATTATATTAATAATTTCTTTAAGTGAGATTACTAATCCATTTGGACACATTACTAATCCTAATCATAAAATCACTATTCATAATTTACTATTCATCAAAAATAAAGTTGATCTTGTTAGACTCTAAATTTCGTACTGAGCATAATTGTAGAAGACCATTTTTTGAATATCATTACACATTTTTAATTATTTAATGTTTACATGAATTTTTTTAAAATATCTTTTTTCTAAAATTCATCAAAAATATGCATACTATATTTATCCAGTCATTTGAAAATTCATAAACTTCATCATAAGAAGAAATCCGAATTTTTATTTAAAACAAAGGATTATACAAGGCAGTTACGGTCTCCTTACATAACCCCTTATCACACCAGCATAGGAACTAAGTGTAATGTGTGCTAAGGTGAGAGAATCTGAGGGAGGCTCGACTAACATCGCACGAGTAGTAATTTCTATCAGTTTTAACTTCTCACAAAGGTGATTCCGTTCTAGCTTCACACGATGAAGTTCGGCTTGGGTTTGGTCCAGAGCAAAGCCTAGTTGTGCTACCTCCTTCCCAAGTTCTCTTAGATGGGCTTCGATCGGTCCAAGACTACTGGGTGAGGCCATCAAATCTTATTTCTATAATAATTAACCAAGATTACTTGTATTTAGAGACAATAATCAAAACGTTTAGTTTCCAGGGGTCATATTGACCAATGGTCATATAACAGTCAAAACCCAATGGTCTCATTTTAATTATACTCATGTTATCAAATGAAACATTTTTGTTGAGTATAAAAAACAAAATAAAATAACACATAAAATTAGGAAACAAGATTTATTCAAAATTTCGGGTCGTTACACTTACCCTAGAATATGAGTTTGGTTGAATTCCTAATTGTTCAATTTCTTGTGAAGTATTTAATATTAAAATATTCACATGGGTTTGGGTGGTGATATATTTTGAATGAAGAGTCAGATTGATATTTATACTACATAGATGAGTCTATAATGTGGGGTTTTTCTTAGGTGAGGTATAAACCCAGTTCAGGTTCAGGGACATGAGATAGGTGTTTTAAATGGTTTTTAATTTATTAAAATACCCCCATTTGGGGTTTAATTTGTACAAAAAAGTGTGAGGACTTATCCCTTTCATTTTATTGACATATCAAGAGGAAATGGGGAAGTATTTTCCATTATAATTTTTTCATGGTATATATTGGGTCTAGATCAAGGGACAACATCTTTTAGGAGCATATTTGTACCTGATACTTCAGTACTTATGCCATGAGGTAAGCTGTTTTTTGTGTTTTACACCCCGATCCACATATATGTATTGATTTTATGTTTTAATGCATTATTATGACTTATAAAGATACCATGGGTGTCAATATATTCTTAATAAAGGAAAAATGGGGGTTTCAAGAGGTTCATAGGGGTTTACTGTTTGAAAATCCTGATCATATGGTGTGTAGTTTAAGAACACACACCTTATTCTTTTCCTATTTCGGAAAGATAAAATTTTGGAACTAAGTTCCATTTACTAGGGTTACACTCCATGTAGTGGTGCATGAACATGTTATTGAATACTTGGGAAGGTGGAATTTTGGGATTACACACTGTGTAGTCGAGGTACATGACATGTAGTGGTACATGGATGAATGGCTAGGACCATGGGACGACACCCCATGTAGGGGGGTATGTCTGTGTGGAAGTACATGATTAGACCCCATGTATGACATGTCCATGTAAGTAGTACATAACCATAACCTATGTATTCCATGGATTTGTAGTGGTACATGACCAGAATCTAGGTGACCCATTACATGTGGGAGTACATAGCATGGCTAGTGGTTTTAGAGTACACAAATTGTACTTGGAGTATACTCTATGAACTACCTCTTTGATTCCATTGGGAGGGTTTGAGCAGTTTTTCTCCCTGAAGTTAGAATTGTTCAAAAGTGGAGTTTATTTTGAGTTTTTTTCTATATATATCTCGATGGTGGAACTCTGGGAGTATTTTGAAGACTTCTAAGGGGATGTTTGTGGTGTGTAAATTAGACAAATAAATTTTCCTCTAGAAAGTGATTTCAAATTTATCTAGGGGTGCAACATGTGATGAGACACATGTGAGGTTCATGATAATGATTGGCGGATATAACATGAGTTTTATGGATACCTGGATTGGTTTTGGGATGATACTGTCCCTGGTTAGTAGGATTTAATTGCGACTTGATGTGGTAGATAAGATGGGAGTATAGGAAAACCTAGAGTGACTTAGAAATAGGTTAGGATTGAGGCCATCTCCCTTATACATATTTCTTTCTTCAATGCCTGTGAGGCCATGAGATAATAGAGACTTGGTTGTGGGATGTGTGGTCCCCAAGATATGGTCATTGGATTGAGATTTTGGTCATTACGAAGGAATGGAATAAGGATGTCTTCACATAAGTTTTGATTCCCATGATCTAATGTAGGATTACTTTTCTTGCAAACTAGTTCAGAGGATCTGAAGGGGATGACTTTATATATGTTTTGACTCAAAGATCCAAGGGGGTGACCTATTGATAAGATGACCCTGAGAAGGTGTGAGTGCTCGATTAGTATTGGTTATGGGTGTTTCTTTGGAACCTGAGTTGATTTATGAGCCAATGGGGATGGGATGTTGATGATGGAGATGGGAAATTGTCCATCCCTTGACATATTTCCATTGGGTTGTGACGATACTTGGTCTACGACTAGAGGTCTATTGTGATCTGGTTGGGCTTCCATGTTTTTGGAGCATGGAATAATGTTTTGGGATATCATTGTTGAGAGATTTGGACATGATTATCTAATTATATAGTTTAAAATGTCTAACATGGAGATCCACATTTGAGTTTGGGTATTTTAGACAGGATACTCCATGCCCATGCGAAATGTTGTTGGAAATAGCATTCCATATTAGTACTGATAGAATTGTTAGACATGGAGTTCCATGGATACATTGAGATTTTCTCAAATGGAATTTTATAGGTTTCTATGAGACTTTTGGACATGGTTTTCCACAAATATGGATGTGGTTGAGGGAAATAGTTTTTTCATATATTTTAGGGTGTTGGTAATGGAGGTCCTCACCCATGGTTGAGGTGTTGGTCAAAGAAGTCCTCGCATATGGTTTAGGGTATTGATCTTGGCTATCCTCACCCATAGTTGAGGTTCTGGTCATGGTGGTCCTAACATATGGTTTAGGGTTCTGGTCGTTATAGTCCTTACCCATTGTTTAAGGTGGTTTTTATAGTGGTCCTCACCTATGGTTTGGGGTGTTGGTCATGGTGGTCCACACCCATAGTTTATGGATTTTTTCAAGGAAGTCCTCACCTATGGTTTAGGGTGTTTTAATAAAAACCTAGTAATAACATACATAGAAATTACATAACTTTTTTAGAATACATAAAATATTATAAAAATAGGTTCCCAAATACCATATTAGTTTAGTTACTTTGGAAACATGGAAACATTAACACTGGTACATAAGTGAGTTACATTATCTCCCAGCAGGTTCTTCATAATTAACACCCTTATTAGACACATCATACTTAATACATTACTTCATAACTTGGGGATGTAGACATAAAAAGGGGTGAGCTCAGATGCTCTGCAAGGGTAAGAAAGGGAGACATGTAAGAAAAAAACATGATTATAGGTGTATAAGAATGTGATGATAACATTAGAATATCATACCCTTTATATCATAGATCATAAACATGGATAATGTCATAATTCTTGGGAGTTCATAAGATAAGAATAATAAGGAAATAAAGACCACAGTTCATGAAAGCATATCATAAGAATAAGAAATGTAATTTTTTCATACATAAACATGTGATATAATTCCCTATAATTCAAGATACATTGCTAGAACTGATCAAGGAACTTAATGGGAAATGAACATACTAGGCGGGACATACCATTATCACCACTCATAATCATTTTATTACAACACATTAGGTTTCCCCATCTCCCCATAGTGGATCAGGTTTACCCATATTCTATATTCAAGGTTAGTACACCTATTGGGTGGGACATACCACCCTCCCGAGTCATAGTTCTTTCTTTATAAGGGTTCGGGTTTCCCCATCTTTCAATAGTTGATCAATCCTTTCGACTTTATTCAAATCATTATCTCATGAGATATAAATCTTTACCCAAAGTATTATTGGGAGATATAGGTCCCACCCATCTCATAAAAAAATCATTCATACATGTTTCACAATAGAATAAAACTTTCACCATACCATGACCCAAACAAAAGATGGGTTTTATAGACATAAAATCATAACTGATGAAATTAAATGGGTATCATTAACATTTCATCGCATAATATCCTATGTAAAATAGATAGGCTTCATAATAATTTACTAAAAGAATAAACCATGAAAATAAGTGGTATTCAAAAGCATATAACCCATGGAATAGATATAGGTATCATAGGAATCACTATATCAAAATGTATACCATTAAAGTAAGAATATGAATGGAACCTTTGGATAATTTTATTAGAAATTAATGAGTAACATAAATGGATGTTATCTTATATGTAAAATAATTTAAAAAGTTCATTTAAAATAATTTCTTGAGGAAAATATATTTTCTTCTCTAAAAAAGGCTCTGTGAAACATAAAACCTTTTGAAACACTTTTCTGTGAAAATAAACATAAAATATTATAATTAAGGCATTGAAAACATTTTGTAAACCATTTTCATTGAAAACTTATAAAGAGATGTTGAAAAAATTTTGAGAAAACTTTTTCTTGAAAACTTTTAAAAGAACCTTTATAAACTTTTGAAAAACATTTATTTTAAAGTACATTTAAAACTAATGAAGAATGAGTTAAATATTTTAAAATAATTTTTTAAAACATAAAACGTCTTTGAAATTTTTTTTCATTAAAAAACACTTTAAAAACATTGAATGTAAAAAGTATTAAGAAATATTTGATTATTAAAAATAAACATGTAAACATACAATATAAGATTCAAGGAAATGAAAGTCATGATGATAGGTTTGTTCATACATGCCGAACATTTCCTTTTTTTCATTAAATGTTTTGAAAAGTGTCAGGATCAAAAAATGAGTATAGGATTCCTTCTAAAACCGTTTTTATGTTAAAAAACTGGAAAAAATTTCCCTAAACATCATATTATAAAAGTAAATTATTTTTTAAATCATTTTTATAAATGATGATTTTGAAAGAACACAGATTTCCGACCAAAAGGAGAGGTAAATTCAGGTTGTCATAAAACATTTCCTATGTATATTAAGTAAAAAATAGTGAAAAAATGGAACAATTTCATGGATATTACTTTTATATCTAGAGGTCAATAAAATTCATGAGAGTTTTTGAGATATATATCATAATATTTCATCAATGGAAGCATAATCATAAACAATCTCGATAAATGATGAGATTGTAGCAATAAACTATTACCATTTTGGTAACATTAAGTCATGATTTAAAGAATAAAATTAAATAATGCTTAAAATATAATGAAAATAAGGTGATTCATGAAATAATATTTCAAATTCACTATATAAACCAGATATTTTAGTATTGGTGCATGACATGGAATGTGTCTCAAAGAAGGCAAATTTAGACAATGTTTATTTACCGATTTGGTAACTTTTTAAGCATAACCATAATGAAATAAATATCATAAAATGGATATTTAAATACTCATAAAATTAATTATAATAAACATATAATACATCCACGGTAAGTATACACACCACAGAAAAAATGGGTGGTTAATAAAGCATGTATCTCATGGAAATAAAAAGTGAGATGAAATTCCCTTACATTATGTATTGACTCTCATCGTAAACATAAAAACCTCCTGTAAATAAATATAAGTTTATTATAAAAAATTAAAGGAACCATATTATTATATTTAATACCAAATATGGTTTTATTATGATGTTATATTACCCTCTTATTAACAATTCTAAGTTATGATTTTTCTTTGGTTAATATCCGCTTAGTTTTTCCCATATGTCTTAATTTTTTATATTTTCCATCATCATACTTTTATCATGATTTAATGAATTTAAAATATGATATAAAAATGTTATATATTAATTATATATGTTTTTATAATAATCTATAAATTATAAAAAAATGAAACGGAATACACCATTCATGGAGACAGTATGCCGTACATATGCATAAATACTATTTCTGTTTTTAATTTTTAATATTTAATATAAAAAGGTAAATGATAGATATTTATATATATAATATCATTAAATTAGTATTATTATTTAATATATATCATATAATTTCACTAAAACCATCCTTAATACATTCCATGTAGTGTGTGAACGAATCACATCCCTTTGAGGAGGCGATAATCCACACTTCCTCAAATGAAATTATCTTGTTTACAAAAAATAGAATGTATAAAGATATGTAATTTATAATTATTAAATAAGATAAAAAAATAATATATATAATTTATAAATAGAGTGTAATTCATAATTCTCAACATGAGAGGCGGTAGAGGAAGAATGAACAATCATCGTTTTGTGAGACGGTAGTTCTCCGTACACATAAACAATATCTTTGTTACCCATTAGATTGAATTGTGTGTAATTAAAGGTCAAAATATTATCATAAAAACATATAAATATATTTATGATACTTATTTTGTGTGTGTATGAATTTAATAAGGATATTTTAATGGGTGGATAATGAAAATAAGATAAATGAGTTTGAGATAAGATGGTATCTCTTCTTTGGGTAACTCCATTTTGTTTTCACAAAGGGTGCCCTTGGATATCACTCTACCCAAAGGGAGGATTAAAGGAGAAAGTAAGGGATTTTGGGAAATGTATTTGGAAGATATTTTCTGATCCTATGTGTTTTTAGAGGTGTTAGGGAGGGGGAGATGTGGTGTCATTTTATAGGAGAGGGAAAAGACTCAGTTGGTATTTTTGGAAACATGTTAGGTGTATTCACATTTTTACCAAAAAAAGATCATAAAAAACCAAAAAAACAAAACAATTGAAGGTTTATGGCCGAAATATGGCCATAGAAATGGTTTTTGATAATTAGATATGTCATTTGGGTCTTTAATTTAAAGTTTATTCCCTTGTAAATCTTAATTTCACTAAAATCATTATAATTAATTTTAGTTACTTCCACAAATATTTTTGGTCAAAAAATAAGTATAAATTTTTATAGATTATAAATTATTATTAGTATAAATATGGAATTACTTTTTACAAATTCCAAACACATAAGTGGTAGAAATTAATTTAAAGTTAATTCCGTCGAGGGGATGACAATGCGAGTTTTTAAAATAAAACTGTTCAAATGTTTTCTATGTTTTTATGTTCTATTTCAATGTGAAATTGACTAAAAAGACATAAATTTTATTAATTTAAAAATAATTTATATAATTTTAATTTAAAAATAAATTTAAATAAAATTTATCATTATAAATAAATTAGACAAAAAATCAGTTTTGAATTAAAATTCGGTATTTTTCCCCATTCATTAAAAATGAAACTTCACAGAAAAGAATAAAAAATTAAAACTTAATAAATTTTTTATATTTTTATTTAAAATATAAATTTAATTTTGAAATATAATATTTATAAAATTTCAAAAAATTTGATTTAAAATAGGTTCACTATTAAAAGGTGGTAAAACTGCTTTTATAAAAATATTGGTTTTTATATGTAATATTGGGTATATTATCATTTTATGATTATCAAATATATTGGATGAATTTAAAAAATATTTGATTGGATATATAACATGAATTTTTAATTATAATAATTTATTAATAGTAATTAATTTTACTTATTAATATAAATCACATTTTCACATAAAAAAGTCTTATAAAATTATTCTCTTTATATTCATTTGGTTACTATATTAATTTATAATTAATAGGTGACCAAAGAATTAAAATATATATATTCATATTTTATTTAATTCTAT
The DNA here is from genome assembly GCA_963277665.1 of Viscum album. NCBI lineage: Eukaryota > Viridiplantae > Streptophyta > Magnoliopsida > Santalales > Viscaceae > Viscum > Viscum album. Next base: position 1,333,616,511 of record OY728156.1, read on the forward strand.
TTATAATCCTCAAATTAAAATCTATGTTATATCTTATTATATTAAATAATAATGTTTTTAATAATGTATTATTGTTCGGTAAAACTCAGTCTTGCATGTTACACAAGCTATTGAGGAAATCCAATCTTGAATGTAACATAAGGTAAACTTGGTGTTCTTGGAAGAGAAATATATCCTTTACGTTAAGTGTAGTGAAAAATTCACTTGGATTTTCATATAACACACAATACAAACATAGTTTTTTAACATAAAAAAAATATATTCCAAAAAAATTCAAAAGAATAAATTAATTTTATTTTTTTAAAAAATATTAGGGTGTTCTATTCTACCACCATTAAAATGAATTTCACCCTCGAAATTCATCTGGTTTATCAATGGTTTAATACATGAAAGTTTTTTTTCAAAGAAACTCACATCCTAAAAATTCATCCTAAAACTTAAAAAAAAAGGAATGTTGGAATCAAAATGGTTACCCAAAGTAACATATTACTGGGTTTCCACATAGGAGAATATCAGTGGAAATTGAAAATATGGACTTAGAAGAAATGAATAAATATTCAAATGGAGTGATTTAGGTCATCAATCAAAAATAGGTGAATTATAAATTACATGTTTAGGGGCTCAAATTCAAAAATCTGTGATGATTTAAAAGGCCACTAGTTCAATAAAAATTAAGGTATTAGGAGAACATTTTTTCGATCATTTTCCTAACATTGAGCAACTATTTTACTAACCAAGAATATAAGGAAATATAATTACCTGATATAATTATATAAGCAAAATTAATTCTTTGGTTGTGCTTTTATCAATTTATAATTCATTAAATACATCAAGAAATGTATTTTAAAAAATTAACTTTGATGTCTGAAGTACAAAAATACAGTTTTACGAGTCTTAAGGCCCATAAAAGAATGAAAAGTATAAATATTTTGTCTCTTACTGTTCTATAAAATAAAAATGGTCAATAAATTAATCTCTAAACATAAAAAGTAACTCTACTTGTTCATAATTAATATTTATTCATCAAAAATAATTACACATTAACTTGGACATCGCGTAGGCTAGTGGTAGGTGTGAAACCCTTATCATCCTTCAGTCATGGGTTTAAGACCCACAGTTTTTCCGAACTTGATTGGTTGTTACCCATCATACGTAATGTAGTTTTCTGAAAAAACATTAATATTATTTTGAAAATAATTACGATATACATCCTTAAAATAAGGGTAATCATCAGATATCCTTTTAACAGATGTTTTCAATACAATCTTAATATATAAATACTTTCTCCAAAGTTTAACTTTAACATTTCATGAATGGTTTAACTTATAATCCTTATAAATTATGAAAATCGAATACTTTAGAAATAAAGTCCTAAAATCAGAATAACATTTATCCCCCATATATCACAAAGTATATCTTGACTGTCACATTCAAAATATGCGAATACGATCATCATAAATTCTCTTGAAACATGGTAATAACCCATATTACCATAAATCCTTCTATAATACATGCATTCTTCCTTATTCCAAAAGGTTATTGGATATTTTCCTTCAATCCAAGAATTTTTAAACTACATCTATGATGACATAGAACACATTTTACAACAAATACTTATTTGGTTCTATAGTCATTGATATTATCTAATTTATTTTATCCAGATCAATCATCTCCTTATCCAGGATAAACAAAATTTTCCCAACATATTGAACACCTTAATAGTTACCTTAATTTAATAAAAATATCACTTTTATAAGTTTTAATAACCATTCAACATATCATTTTCCATCCCTGATGAAAAAATTATACTGAAAATACTTATATATTTCATGATTCATATAACAAAATCTTGGAATTCAAAAATATAAAAAATTCATTCTTCCAACTTTATTAATGAAACATTACTCTAGATTCATCATCTCATTCTTTAATACTTATTTCCTAGAATATGAAATATGAATCATTTATTATGGTTCCTAAACATTAATATAATAATGTATCTTGTTTTATATGTAAACCGTATTGGAAGAACATTTGAAACCTCTCACATGTCATTTGCGGTCTCCTTATCTTCAGAAGTATATATAATACTCATACAACCTTACTGATTCTCTTCATGAGATTTCCACTTAGGAAATCTATTTTTATAATTCCCATACTTTCCACATTTGAAACATTCAATGTTAACCAAGTTCCATTGAGTAAAACAAGAAAACATTATGTTATAAATATTTATCATAATAATCATAAAAAAACAATTATAGGTTGTCTAAATCATGTCTCTTACTTCTTTAATCTATGATACCTTAAGTTTATCCAAGGTTATTCATAGTCATATCAAACTTGAATCCTTCATGATGGTTTGTAAAGAGTTTTTTAATTTACAAAACATATACCCAAGGAGTGTCAAACTAGGTGTGCAGTAAAGCTCATTATCAGGTATCGGGTTACGCCGAGTCAGGATCGTCACACCTTATTAGAGTTGTTACTCCTAGGTATACCCATGCCAGAGACACATAAACTTGTAGTATAAAAAATAGAATCAATGATATAAAACCACTCACTATATCCTTTACCAAAATTGCAGGTCATTTTCTTATACATTATCTCATCCTTATACTTATCCTTAAAGATATCCGTAGACGTATACATAGAAATATACCTAGGGATCTCAGTAAAAATTTCTCATCCAAGTTTCAAAATTTTTACTAAACCATCACTATGACAACAACTATAACAACCCAGTAATAAAATACATATAAATTCCATCATTTTTTCAGAATACTTAAAAACATTATACAAACATACACCTAAAGACTGTATTAGTTTTGTGTCTTTGGAAACATGGAAACATAAACATAGGTACATAATAGAGATAAATTATTTCCGGATAGGTTATTCAGGACTATAAACCTTCTTAGACACAAAATACTTAATACATATCTTCATAACCTGGGTAAGGAATCATAAAAAATTGTGAGCTCATATTCCGAGTAAGGGTAAACAAGGAGACATGTAAGCATAAACATGAACATAGTGGTATGAGAATGTGTTTATAAAATTAGTATATCATACCCTGCATATCAAATATCATAAAAATTAATATTGACATAAATCCTGGCTATTTTTAAGATAGAAATCATATTTAAATAAATAACATAATCCATGAAATCAAATCATAAGAATAAGACATTGAATTGTGTCATATATAAACATGTGATATCATTCCTTATAAGTCATGATGAATTACTATAACTTATCAAGGCATTTCATGAGAATTTCACCTATTGAGTAGGACACACCACCATCCCCAATCATAATAATTTGCTTATAAGGTATAGGGTTTCCCCATATTCCCATAGTGGATCAGTTTTCCCTATCTTCCCATAGTGGATCGAGTTACTCTATATTCCATCTTCATGGTGACTACACATTTTGGGCAAGACACACCACCTGTAACATCCCAGACCCGGGTGCCACGCAACGGGTGCCCCGAGCCCTGTTCGCCACGTGACCTCAAGCGCATTTCCCCAAACGCCAGAGGCTGCCGACTAGCAGTGAGGGCCCAGGTCTGATAGTGGGGAAACTATGCCCTCATTTGTCAAAATGTAACACAGTGGAACACCAAAATAAACATACAAGGACAACAGAAGCAGTAAACCATACAACTACTGAAATAACCAACTGCAATGGATATAACCAAAAATATATAAAGGATGATGCTACATGTTTCAAGTTCTAAGAAAACAACCAGAACATGTTACACATCAATACAGTACAGCAGAAACCAGAGTATAGCAAAGAAAAGAAAACAGCTGGCAGCGGCATCGCGAGCCTAGGCTCAGTCCCATGCCCTCCTACTCCTCAGAAACAGTCAAGTACCTGTATAGGGACTCTTTCCCCTATCTACAACTTCAACAACGTAATCTATTTGGGCCGAAAAGTGTGACCCAAACAGGGTGTGAGAAATATATCTTAGTAGGCACCCACCAAAGGCTCGTGCCCAACTGCATGTAAGCATGCAACAATAGTGTGTAGTAATAAATGAAAGAAATTAAGCAGTACTCAAAAGTAAAAACTACCAATTATATTGCCATTTTATTATCCATTTAATCCATTAAATATTATAAATCACCACAGTGAATTTCTACGTAAACAGTCCACGTCCTCAGACAAGAAAAACCTTACCCTCAGGTAAGTAGAACCCAACCCGTAGGTAATTTCCCTCAGGCGTAATAGAATTTTTCCCTCAGTCATAGGTAGTGTCACCCTCAGGCACAAAGTCTATTTCCCTCAGGCACAGAAGAAGTTTCCCTCAGGCCGAAATAACTACGGCCCTCGGGCTAAACAGTGCAGTGCCCACAGGCTAATCACAACAATGCCCTCAGGCTAAATAGGTAATCGGGCCCTGACCAACATATCAAAATATAGCAAACAATCAAGTCCTCTCTCGGCAAATCTACAATTACTACATTTAAGGCATACCCTCAGGTATTCTGGCCAAACGGCTAAACAGTGAAACACACCCCCGGGGTGGTTTCGGATCCAAGATACGATCCCAACCATCATTTTATTATCACAATTTAATCACCTATGCAATTCTAGGCATTAACTATAGCAACAGCCTCAGCCACACGACACCCCAACATGGGTTTGTTGTACAAAAACCCAAAAAACACGGACGGCAGTTGGAAAATAACACAAAGCCACCTACCTTATACATCAACGAGCATAATACCCGAATGACGACTCCTGAAATGACCAAGAATGGCATAGATCTAATGAAGAACAAAAACCAAACAAATGTAAATAACATACGTTAGGAGAAGAATTGGTAAGAACGGTACCAGGAGAGGAGAGGGATTACCCGTGCGGTTCTAACGAGATTGTCCGAAGCCGAATCGGATTCCGGACAAACTCCCGGCGGATCTTCAAAGGTTCGGCCTCCGCCTTTGGCTCCAAAATGGCTCAAACGCCTCCTCTGCCAAATGAGGAGGCTACTGCCTGTTTTAATCCGAAAAAACAAAGTACACGGTGTGTAATTCTTTCATTTAACTGTTCATTTGGCGGCACCACCGTACTATTCATCTGTCGAGATGAGTACACGGCATGTACTCCCAAATACACGGCGTGTACTATCGCCCAGCTGGCGACGACTCCACCACCTTACTATTCAAGCCTGTCGACTGACTAGATGGCGTGTAAGGTACCACTACACGACATGTAGTCAGTTCCTACACCCCTCGTCGCCGACAAGGCTACACACCGCGTGTACTCATCCCAACACGGCCAAAAGTACACGGAGTGTAGTTTCGAAATTTTTCATTTTTTTCCATTTTCCATATTTTCTCAAAAACACTTAAAGAAAAGGAAAAGAAGAAGCCCATTACTCAAAAATAAGAACCGGGTTCTTACAAACTTCCACCCTTATAGCAATTCGTCCCCGAATTTCCCTTCCAAGGGTGGTGAAGATAATGCTCAGAACAGCTCTGGCCACTGATCACGTACATCGACCTCCCGCTCCCAGGTCTTGTCCTGCACAGGGCCATGCTGCCATAACACCCATACGAGAGGAACTGACCGGCCTCGGAGAATCTTCGTGCTCCTGTCAACGATACAGATCAGATTCTCCTCAAAGGACTCATCATGCTGAAGCTCAACCTCCTCTGGCTGAAAGGTGTGAGACGGGTCTGAATGGTAGCGACACAACTGAGACACATGGAAGACGTCGTGCATAGCTCGATACCATTGCGGTAACTACAACCGATAGGAAACTAGCCCGACTCTCTCCAGAATCTCGAATGGCCCCACATACCTCGGTGAAAGCTTATCCTGTCTCCTGATCCGCTTTTGTCCCAGCCTCGTCGAAACATGTAGAAAAACCTAATCCCCGACCATGAACTCTAAAGGTCGTCTGTGTAGATCAGCATAAGACTTCTGATGAGACTGTGCTATAGCCATCCGCTTCCGAATCAACTGGACCTGTTCAGATGTCTCCTGCACGAGCTGTGGCCCCAGTAAAGCTGCCTCACCTGCCTCTAACCATCACAAAGGTTATCGACATGGCCTACCATATAAATCCTCGTATGGTGCCATATCAATAGTTTCTTGAAAACTATTATAATAGGGAAACTTGATTAAGGGTATATGCTTCTCCCAAGAGCCCCCAAAGTTTAGGACGCATGCGCATAGCATGTCCTCTAGCACCTGTATCGTCTGCTCTGACTGGCTATCGGGATGAGGGTTGTATGTTGTGCTCAGAAGCACTTGTGTACCCAACGCCCTTTGAAAACTCTACCAGAAACGAGACGTAAAGTAGGAGTACCTATCTGAAATGATAGAACGAGGTACCCCATGAAGACGTACGATCTCTCGGATATACAGCCTTCCGAGCTCATCCACACCAAAGGTCTCCTTGATCGGGAAGAAGTGATCTACCTTCGTGAGTCTGTCCACAACAACCCACATGACATCATTGCCTCAAGGTGACCTTGGAAATCCCTTCACGCAATCCATAATGACATCATCCCATTTCCACTCTAGAATGGGCAACTGTTGTAACAGCCCAGCTGGCCTCTAGTGCTCTACCTTCACCTGCTGATAGGTGGAACACCTCGTAACAAAAACAACTATCTCTCTCTTCATACCCGGCCACCAGTACTGACGTCTCAAGTCTCGGTACATCTTGGTTACCCCGGGATGAACTGCCCAAGATGAATCATGAAATTCCCTCATCAGATCCTCTCTTATATCCTCTGGAACCCATACACGTCTATGGAAACGCAAAACCTCATCATCGCCAATCGTCCAACCGGGAGGAAGGTCCTCACTTGCCACTGACTCCCGTAGAACTAGGCCTTCTGAATAAAATAACTGCCTCATCTTTACTCTATCCTAGAGGGTAGAAGTCACAGCTAACGAGGAAAGATAAGTCTGCCCCTGTCTGTCATGCACCTCCAGATGCATCTCAGAGAACAAAGCCATGAGCTCCCACTCACCACTAGCCTCCTTCAATGCATGTATCTGAGTCTTCCTGCTCAATGCATCACCTACTGCATTACCTTTACCAGGTGTATATCCAAGCTCAAAATCGAAGGACTATAGGTACTCATCCCACCCTCTCTGCTTCAGATTCAGGTCACGCTGTGTAAAGATATACTTGAGGCTTTTGTGGTCGGTGAAAACCACAAAATTCTCTCCCAATAGATAGTGTCTCCAAAAGCGCAATGCATGCACAACTGCAGCCAACTCGAGATTATGCGTCGGGTAATTCCTCTCATGTGGCCTCAACTACCGAGACCTGTACGAAACAACATGGTCACCCTGCATCAAAACGGCTCCCAGCCCAATCCCTGATGCATCACAGTAAACTGTATAGCTCTTCCCCTGCTCTGGGAGTATCAGGATTGGTGATGATGTCAACCTTCCCTTTAGGTCCTGAAAAGCTGACTCGTAAGCTTCTGACCAAACGAACTTCACACCCTTCTTAGTCAGACCTTTCAACGGTGTTGCTAAGTGGGAGAAGTCCTGTATGAAGCGTCTGTAGTATCCAGCCAGCCCTAAGAAACTCTGTATCTCAAACACGTTCTTAGTCTTCTTCTAGGAAACTACTGATCTCACCTTCTCTGGGTCTACTAAAACTCCTGCCTCTGAGATAATGTGACCCAGGAAGTGAATCTGGTCCATCCAAAAGTGGCACTTCGAGATCTTATCATATAACCGATGTTCTCTCAGTGTACTCAATACGATCTCAAGATGGGTGGCATGTCCGTGTCGAGGGTGAGAGTACACCAGGATGTCGTCCACGAATACTACTACAAAAGAATCAAGATACGGATGGAACACACGATTCATCAGAGCCATGAAAACTGTTGGAGTGTTCGTCAGTACGAACGACATAACCGTATACTCATATAGACCATACCTACTCTTGAAAGCTGTGAGAGGTATATCAGATGGTCTAATGCACAACTGATGATATCTGGATCTCAAGTCAATCTTCGAGAACACTCATGCTCCACGAAGCTGATCAAATAGATCATCTATCCTTGGAAAGGGATATCGGTTCTTAACCGTCAATTGGTTAAACTTCCGATAATCCACACAAAGTCTGAGGGTACCATCCGCCTTCTTCACAAAAAGTACCAGAGAACCCCAAGGAGAAGTACTGGGTAGGATAATGCCCTTTGCCTGCAACTCCTCTAACTGCCTCTTAAGCTCCTGCAACTTAGGCGTGGCCATCCTTTAAGGAGTAATGGACACCGCTGCTGCTCCTGGAACAAGCTCGATAGAGAAATCCACCTCACGCACCAGAGGCAGGCCTGAAATGTCGTCTGGGAATACACCCCTGAAACGATCGACAACCGGAGAGAAATCTATCTGACAAGTCCCCTGGTCATCCAGATATAAGCTCACAATCTGGGTTGTGACTCCACCTCTCCCATGATTCTCTGGTCCTGCTCGACTCGCCTGAACATCCCACTCGCCCTTGTATAGAAACTATCCGCCCTCTGGTGAAGAGAAACACACCCTGCGATGATAGCAGTCTACAAAGGCTCGAAAGGGAACCAACCATTCCATCCTGAGAATGACGTCATAGATCGTCATCTCCAAGACATAGAGGTCCCAAAGGAAGTGACACCCTCCAACCTCAAGGGGGCACTCCTTGTACTAACGCACACCAACCGTCCTAGTCCACAACGGAGTGTCTAGCGTCATGATATCCGAAGAAGAAGAAACACCGAGCCCAAGGCTCTCCACAACAGATATAGATATAAAACTATGCGTAGCACCCATATCAAAAAGTACTGAAGACAAGGCAGAAGCTACTAGAATAGTAACTCTGACTGTAGAAGGTTTGGGATCCTTCTCCTGTTGGGATTGTTGCACTGCATATGCCTACCCAGTGCTGCGGCCCTGCGACACAGCCTGACTACCCTGAGCTATCCCGCCCTGCTGCCTCTGCGATCCTAGTGTCTGGCTACCACGACCACGACCACCATCTCTACCTGCACGCCCTGACGTATTCCAGTTCCCAGACTAGTAAGAATCCACTGGTCCTGCTCCCGCACGTGGAGTCTGCACAGAACCCCTCTCACTTGCTAGTGGAAACGCCATGCAAAAGCGCTGTAAATGACCCATCTTGCCGCAAGCTCGGCACTCCACTAGGTCTCGTGGACACTGCGACCTCTTGTGCCCCTCTCTTCCACACTGGTAGCACTTGACCGGACCACTTGATGAAGCTGCCTGGCTGGTACTGCCACCCTGAGAGAAGACCATCTGTCTCTTCCTCTTGTCGGCATAAATAACACCAGTAACTGGTGCTGAACCGCCCTGTCCCACCCCACTTGATTCCCGCAGGTTCCTCTCTATAATCAGTGCCTAGTTCACAATCGCGTGTACAGTAGGCAACCTGAAAACATTCACCAACGCTCGAATGTCATACCAAAGACCATCCTCAAAACTTCTGGCTCTCAACATCTCATCACCCACCAACACGGGTGGAAAACGCTAAAGTTCCATAAAACGAGCAGTGTAGTCCATCACCGACATGGCGCCCTGCTACAGATTCATGAACTCTCGATCTCTATCTGCCCTCAGCATCTCGGGAAAGATGATGTCATCGAAGACTCCCTGAAAATCTTCCCACACCATGTCCCTGTGATGCTCTGTCTGGGTGGTAACATCCCACCACCTCTTGGCAGAATCACGCAGCATGTAAGTCGCGAGCTTGACCCTCTGCCCTGGAGGTGTCTCAAGATGCACGAAAATAGTCTACATCGATCCTAGCCAAGAATTTGTAGCCTGTGGTCCGCCATCCCTTCAAAATGTAGGCCGATGCTGCTGCTGAAAGATACGTGTCAGCTCGACCATAGATGTGGTAGCCTGCGGTGCTCCCTGAAAGGTCCGCATGAACCGCAATAAGCCTTCATGGAACTGCGCCTCCGCGCCTGTTTCCGGTATAATAGCTGGCGCCGCATCTGGCTCTGCTAGAGGATCAACTGGTAGCCCATGGACCACCATCTCTGGAGTATAATTGTCGCCGCTCTCCTGGCGAACAACTCGCGGTCCTCTAGGCAGCATGACACTACAAGGTCAAAAGCACGCGTCAAATTCAAAATTATTAAGACTGAAAGTGAAGGAACCACAAAGGAAAAAGAAGAATAAAGCATGTCAAAATTGGCAAAACAAGACTACACGTCGTATACAATGACTACACGACGTGTACTTGACTTTCCTTCCCCAACCAGAGTCCTTCTACATGGCTAAGCCACACGACTTCCGTCGAACAAAACTACACGGCGTGTATAATATTTACACAGCGTGTACGGTGTTATTTTCCAACTACCCATGTCGTCTGTGACACGGCTGAATACCTGGCTTGACACTACACGGTGTGTTACACCCGCACACGGTGTGTACACCACCCCCTTTCCCAGCCACATGGCTAACTCCACATGGTCTGTCCTCGGACAAGACTACATGGCATGTCCCCCAGGTACACAGCGTGTTCAGGGTGAGGTGACATCGGCCCGTGTTGTTAGTTACACGGCCGAGTCCCCAGGTCTCACTACACGGCGTGTTCGGTCAAGGATTTCACCGAACCGTGTTGTTAGTTACACGACCGAACTCCGAGTCACACTACACGACGTGCACAAAAACTACACGGTGTGTTTTACCCAAGGCCTTCCCCACCCCGTGTCGCCGCCCACTCGGTTTGTGACACAAGAAGAGACTACATGGCGTATACTCAGGGTACACGGTGTGTAATCAAAAAATTCATTTTTATTCCCAAACAGAAGAGCATACACGTCGTGTATAAAAATACTACATGGCGTGTATACTGGGTTTCCAGATAGTATACCTCAAAAACTTCTCTGGAACCCAGAAAATACCATTAAACAACACTTAAGTGTAAAATTCCGACCCGTGGGGGCCCATAATCCCCACGAATCATAGTTTGACATCTTATATGTGTTATACCCAATAACAGTCAATGATCCACAAAATTCCATTCAATGGGGGCCCATACTCCCAAAAACCAAAGATTGGCATCCATTCTATAAACAGGCTCAAACAAAAACACCATATCACAAGGCAGGTATTTATCAAACAACTATCACAACAACATGATTTTCTAGCACAAAAACTATCACAACCACATGCAAATTCTAATGCACCTACATGGCATGGAAACTATTCATGGAATGTGATATCTAGCATGTGCCTATATGATTCATGAGACGGCATACCCTCATCTCATCGGGTTTTAACTAAATAGAACCCACAGATAAAATATAAACAACACAATCCAAGTGCGTCACCCAACGGTGAAAACATATCAATAGTAAAATTGCAAAATCAAAAGAATGCAAAATACGAGGTAGACTGGATTTTCCCTGTACACAGGTTAGAAACGCCCGAGCATAGCTTATTAACAACTATCATTATGTCATATCCCTGACTACAGCTCCCAATAGTAAGTCAAAGCAAAGAAACCGCCTCTGATACCACTTTGTCACATCCCGGACCTGGGTGCCACGCAACGGGTGCCTCGAGCCCAGTTATCCACGTGACCTAAAGTTCATTTCCCCAAATTCCAGAGGCTGCCGACTAGCAGCGAGGGCCCAGGTCTGATAGTGGGGAAACTATTCCCTCATTTGTCAAAGTGTAACACAGTGGAACACCAAAATAAACATACAATGAAAATGGAAGCAGTAAACCATACAAATACTGAAATAAACAACTGCAATGGATATAACCAACAGTATATAAAATATGATGCTACATGTTTCAAGTTCTAAGAAAATAGCCAGAACATGTTACACATCAATACAGTACAACAGAATGCAGAGTACAGCAAAGCAAAGCAAACAGCTGGCAGCAGCATCGCGAGCCTAGGCTCGGTCCCATGCCCTTCTACTCCTCAGAAACAGTCAAATACCTATATTGGGACTCTTTCCCCTATCTACACCTGCAGCAACATAATCTGTTTGGGCAGAAAAGCGTGAATCAAATAGGGTGTGAGAAATATATCTCAGTAGGCACCCACCAAAGGCCCGTGCCCAACTACGTATAAGCATGCAACAATAGTGTGCAGTAATAAATGCAATAAAGTAAGTAGTAATCAAAAGTAACAACTACCAATTATATTTCCATTTTATTATCCATTTAATCTTTTAAATATTAGAAATCACAATAGTGAATTTCTACGTAAACAGTCCACGTCCTCAAACAAGCAAAACCTTACCCTCAGGTAAGCAAAACCCAACCCGCAGGTAATTTCCCTCAGGCGTAACAGAATTTTTACCTCAGGCGTAGGTAGTGTCACCCTCAGGCACAGAGTCTATGGCCCTCAGGCATGGAAGAAGTTGCCCTTAGGCCGAAATAACTACATCCCTTGGTCTAAACAGTGTAGTGCCCACAGGCTAATCACAACAATGCCCTCAGGGTAAAAAGGTAATCGGGCCATGCCCAACATATCAAAATGCAGTAAACAAGAAATTCCCTTCAAGGAAATTCTACAATTACTACATTTAAGGCATACCCTTGGGTATTCTGGCCAAACGGCTAAACAGTGAAACACACACCCGGGATGGTTTCAGATCCAAGCAACAATCCCAACCAGCATTTTATTAACACAATTTAATCACCTATGAAATTATAGGCATTAACTATAGAAATGGCCTCAGCCACACGACACCCCAACATGGGTTCATGAAAAAAAACGCACAAAACACGCACGACAGTTGGAAAATAACACAAAGCCACCTACCTTATACATCAATGAGCGTTATACCCGAAAGTCGACTCTTGAAATGTCCAAGAACGGCATAGATCTAACGAAGAAAAAAAACCAAAAAAAATAAATAACTTATGTTTGGAGAAGAATTGGTAAGAATAGTACCAGGAGAGGAGAGGGATTACCCGTGCGGTTCCAACGAGATCGTCCGCAGCCGAATCGAATTCCAGACAAACTCTCGGTGGATCATCAAAGGTCCGACCTCCTCCTTTGGCTCCAAAATGTCTCAAATGACTCCTCTGCCAAAAAAAAAGTACACGGTGTGTACTTCTGAGTACATGTCGTGTAATTATTTCATTTAACTGTTCATTTGGTGGAAATTACACACTGTTCATCCGTATACATGAGTACACGGCATGTACTCCCATGTACACAGTGTGTACTATCGCCCAGCTGGCGGTGACTCCACCGCCTTACTATTCAAGCCTGCCGACTGAATACACGGCGTGTAAGGTATCACTACATGACGTGTAGTCGGTTCCTACCCCCCTCATCACCGACAAGGCTACATGCCCCATGTACTCATCCCAACACGGCCAAAAGTACACAGTGTGTGGACAAAGTACACGACATGTAGTTTCGAAATTTAGCATATTTTTTTTCCATTTTCCATATTTTCTAAAAAACACTTAAAGAAAAGGAAAAGAAGAATCCCGTACCTAAAAAATAAGAATCGGGTTCTTACACCACCATCCCCAATCACAGTTCATTCGTTGTAAGGGATCTGGTTTCCCTACCTTCCCATATTAGATCAAACCCGTTGACTTGATTCACATCATCATCTCATTAGATATAAATCCTTACCCAAGGATGGAGATATAGGCCTCACCCATCTCATAATAAAATCATTCATATATCTTACATAATATAATAAAAGTTTTATCATATCATGAACCATAAAAAGATATATGTTTTATAAACATCAAATAATAACCCATGAAATGAAATGGGTATCGTTAACATTTCATCACATCATAACCTATGGAAAAGAGATAGGTTTCGTAATCATTTCATCAAAGAATAACCCCTAAAAATAAGACAGATTCAAAAGAATATAAACCATGGAATAGAAATGGGTTTCATAAGAATCACTCCATAAAAACATAAACAATTTAATAAAGAATATTAATAGACACTTTGGATCATTTCCCCTGAAATTATTGAGTAACATCAATATATGTCATCTTAGATGGAAAATAATTTTAAAATATCCTTTAAAACCTTTTGAGGAGGAAAATATCCTTTATTCTATAAAAAAGACTCCTTGAAACATAAAAACATTTGAAAACCATTTTCTTGAAAATAAACTTAAAATACTATAAATAAATATATGAAAGAATTTGGAATACTTTTTCTTTGAAAACATATAAAGAGTGTTTGAAAACTTTTTAAACCATTTTCCTTGAAAACTTATAAAATAAACATGAAAAAGTATTGAATTTTTTTTATAAATAATTTTAAAATTTATAAATAAGGCGCAAAAAAGTTCAAAATACCTTTTTTAAACAAATTTTATTGAAAAGTGTTTTCTTTAAAAATATCATTGAAAACTATTAAAAGAAGAATTGATAAGCATAATAAATTTTTGAAAACTATTTTCAATGAAAAACACATAAAAATAAATGAATTTTTAGAATATTAAGAAAAAAATTTCATTAAAAATATACTTGTAAAATTAAAATCTAAGATTCAAGGAAATGACAGTCATGACGGTGGGTATGTACATACATGTCGAACATTCCCTATTAACCTTAAAAGTTTATAAAGGTGTCATGATTATAAACAAAAAATAATATTCCTTATAAAACCATTTATTAAAGGTAAAACATGGGTAAACATTTTCTGTAGCATCAAAGGATAAAAGTAAAAAAAATTGAAATCATTATTGGAAATCATAGTTTTGAAAGAGCACAGATTTCCAACTGAAAGGAGTGGTAAAGTCATATTTTCATAAAAACATTTTCTATTTTATCTGAAGTACCAAATAGTAGGAAAATGGTACCATTAAATGTATATAACTTTAATATCTAGAGGGAAATAAAATTCAATAGAGTTCTTGAGATATGGATCATAATATTTCATTAATGAAAGCAAAATCATAAACAATCTCGATAAATGATGAGATTATAGCAATAAACTGTGACCATTTTGTAAACTTTAATTCATAATGGAAAAAATAAAATTATATAAAGATTAAAATAACATTAAAATAATGTGATTCTTGATATAACATGTTAAATACAGTATATACACCACATAGATTAATATAGGTGCATGACTTGGCATGTGTCTCAAAGAAGGCAAATTGAGACAAAGTTTCTTTATCGATTTGGAAACTTTTAAAACACAAACCTCATAAAATAACTATCATAAAATGCATATGTAAATACCCATAATTTGTTTGTAATAATAATATAATAAATCCATGTTAATTATATATTCCACACAAAAGGAATGCGTGGTGAATAAAGAATGTATCTCATAGAAATAAAAAGTTAGATAAAATTCCCTTACCTTATGTATTAACTCTAAATGTAACCATAAAAACCTCTTATATAATAAATATAAGTTTATTATAATAAATTTAATGAACCATATTATTATATATAATACTAAATATGGTTTTATTATGACTTTATATTACTCTCTTATTAACAATTCCGTGTTAATGTTTTTCTTTGGGTAATATCCGCTTCGTTTTTCGCATGTGTCTTAATTTTTTATTTTTTTGGTCCTCATACATATATCATGATTTAATGAATGTAAAAAATTAACTAAAAATTTTATATATTATTTATAAATATTTATTTATTATAATCTATAAATTATAAAAATATGAAATGGAATACACCGTTCATGGAGACAGTAGGTCGTACGTATGCATGAACACTATTTCAATTTTTATTTGTAATATTGAAATTAAAGAAGGTCCAATGAAATATATATATATTTTCATTATAGTAGCATTATTATGTAATATATGTCATTAAATTTTACTAAAAACATCCTTAATACATTTCATATAGTGTGTGAATGAATCACATCGCTTTGAGGAGGAAGTCCACCCTTCCTCAAACGAAATTATCATATTTACACAAAATAGAATGTAGAATGATATATGTTGTAATATAATTAATTAATATTAAATAAATAATAAATATAATATATATCATATATAATAATTGTTTAAATTATAATTATCACCATGAGAGGTGGTAAAGGATGAATGAACAATCATCATTTTGGGAGGCGGTAGTTCCCCGTACACATAAACAGTATATTCATTACCCATTCGATGGAACTGTTTGTTATTAAAGGTAAAAAAATTAGCATAAAACATATAAATATATTTATGATCCTATTGTTTTGGTATAATCATGGAATAAAGATACTTTTGGGGGTGGGGAATGAAAATAAGAAAAAGGATCTTGTGAAAATATGTTGCATCTTCTTTGGAAAACTTCTTTTGGTTTTCACTGAAGGGCATCATTGGATTGCATTATACCCAAAGTGAATATTCAAGGAGTAATGTATAGATGTTTTGAATTGTATTTGAGATATATTGGTAGAGCCTATGTGGTTTGAGAGGTGTGAGGAAGGGGGAGAGTTGGGGGCCTTTTATAGGGAAGGGAAAGGACTCACTTAGTATTTTGGGAAACAAGTTAGGTGTACCCACGTTTTAACCTATCAAAAGTCATCATAAACACACCTAACTCAATAATGGAATGTTTAAGTCTTAAAAACGGCCAGTAAATTGGTTTTTAAAAAGTGGATGGGTCATTTGGGCTCTTAATGTTATGATTTATTCCTTTATAATGCTTAATTTCACTTTTATCGATGTAATTAATTTCACTAATATTTTTGGTCAAAAACTATGTTGACCTTATTATAATTATAAATTATGATTATTCAAAATATGGAATCAATTTTTCCAAATTAATAAAACACAAGTGGAAGAAAATAATTTAAATTTAATCCTGTATATGGGAAAACAATGTAGGTTTTTGAAGTAAAAGCGTTGAAAAGTTTTCTATGTTTTTATGTTCAATTTCAGAGTTCAATTTATTAAAAAGAACTAAATTTTATTAATTGATAAATAATTTAATTAGTTTTAATTTAAATCAAAATTAAAATAATATTTATCATTATAAATAAATTAGATGAAAAATCTGATTTGAATTATAATTCAGTATTTTTCATTATTCATTAAAAATTTAAACTTCACAAAAAATAAAAATAATTCATATTAATATAATTTTAATATTTTTTATTTAAAATATCAAGTTTATTTTTACATATAAAATTTATAAAAGTGATAAAATTTTTATTTAAGATAGGTTCACCATTAAAAGGCGGTAAAAATTATTTTATAAAAATATAGGTTTTTACGTTTAATATTGAGTATGTTCTCATCTTATGCTTATCAAATATATTGGATGAATGTCAATAATATTTTATTGAATATATAACACAAAAATTTAATTAATACCATTCAATAATAGTAATTAATTTAACCTTTTTTAAGATAAAACTCATTTTAACATAAACATAGTCACTTATAAAATTATTCCCTTTATATTCATTTGGTTTCTATATTAATTTCTAATTAACAGGTAACCAATGAATTCAACTATATATTTTTATAAGTCATTTAATAATATTAATAATCATCAAATTAAAGGCTATGTTATATCTTATTATATTAAATAATTATATTTCTAATAATATATTATTGCTCGGTAAAACTCGGTCTTACATGTTACGCAAGCCATTGAGGAAATCCAGCCTTACGTGTAATGTAACCTAACCTCAGTGTTCTGTGTAGAGAAATATTGACTTTATATTATGTGATGTTCACAATTAACTTGGTGTTCAGTATAACGATAACACCCAAACATTTTATGGTATACTTTTCTTACATACATTCTATTTATAGCCTATATTTCATAAATCACCATGTTACTTTGAAAAAACACTTGTTCATTTAGGATATATTCATAAGCTAGCCATTAAACATAAATTTTCCACTTCTTTGTTTTGAATTTCGAAAAACGACCATCTAGAGTTGTGACCAGTAAGTCATTTGGAGTTCGATAGAACCAACTTTTTTTTTGATGAATAGCCTTATGAATAGTAATATGACCCTTATAAATAGTAAATAATGTTAATATTTTATTTTCTTATGGTAGTAAGATAATGAGATCATAATTAATTTTTCAATGTGATATAAAACTAATTATACCTTTAAAATTGTTATTTTTCGAATTAATTATGATTTTATTTAAAAATTAAATAAAAAATACTTAGATATTTATTTTTAAAAAATTTAGTTCAATTTTTAATTCTACACATTGAAAATTGGTTAGGGTGAATTTTTGGGATATTTCTAAAATACTTGAATTTTTCATGAATTGTAAAAATACAGTTTTGAGTTTTTTGTATTTTAATGAAATCATAATGATATAATAATAAATATAAAAGGATGATCGAATAGTGTATAGAAACATATGACATGAGGTTTCCTAAGTGGATGAAACAATGGGCAAGCCCATGGTTTTTTAAATACCACTAATGAAGTGTCTCTTTTAATTAATAAAAAACTCCCTCTTAATTACTATAAATACCCACTCACCTCCTTAGTTTAATTTCATTAAAAACTCATTATCCTTGAAGATCTGGTAGTATTACTTCCATAATAGTCCTCCCATGGTGTCCTCAAACCCCCATGGTCCCAAAATTCATGTTTTGGGAGTTACTCTACTAGGTAAGAGAATCCACTACCCTTCTCTTTTCTTAAAGATTTCATTTATGTTTTCTATTTTATTTTCAATTTGATTATGTTGGGATATTTCATTACATATTCCCCTTAATTACCATATTATCTATGATTGATGGGATTCCCCCTTTCTCTCATCAAACTATTTCATAAAATTTTAAGTGACGTTGTTAGGCAGCCGATTTTTTGTGAGTGATTTCTCAAATTTTCTTCTATTTTGAGTTCATTTCTTTTATACTTATTTTCTAATCTCCCCTCATCCAAATTATAGGATAATTATAGTACCTTAAATGAACTAAAATTATATTACTCTAATGGAATATTTCATCATCACATCTCTTTCCACCTCCTCTTATACTAAAAAATGAAAACACCGTCCGAGATGTGTTAATTTATCACATTCAAGGATGACATGTTCTCATTTTTCATTACCATCACCAATTATGGTCATGAAACAATTTTTTATGGTTGAAACAGATCATAATATATTTATTCTATCTCATTAATTTTCTAGAATCCCTGCACACTCATAATATGGAATAATAATACAAAACAAGTTCATTGTGCCAAAAACTGCCAAGCTAAACCAAACGTTTATCGATAACTTTTAACTAATGATTCATCCTCATGTATATAACCCAGAATCAATATAATATCATTTATATCAATTTAATATCACTAATAATATATATTAACAATTATGTATGTTTAACCACATTTCAAATGAAAATTCATTCATGAAAACAAGTAAATGAATCATGAAAACTAGAGAAGAAAATGCTTCCAAAACAGCAAAATTGAACCTATTTAACCTATAAAAAGGGACATGAATGAACCTAATAAGGTTATAATAAATTCATTACATGTATAGAAGGTTATGGAATTATTAATTCATGAATATAAATTTTATTTTTCAGGTCATTAAAAAAGACTAAGAACACACTCGAGCATATGGTTATGGGTTTCTTATCTCTCTTTTAATACTATGATATTTCCATTGTTCACCACTTATTTCTTGCATGTAGTGTATGGGTACTTCCATTTGATATATTTTAAAGACCTGTAAAATTGAAGGGAAATTTTTTCTAAATTTTTTTTGGGATTTTACAAGAACGCAGTTTTTTACGGCGCCTGATTCCGAGGCCCGGTGTGCCTGGAATTTCTATCCGAAGTTTAGCTCGGGTACGTTCAGTGAACGAATGAGGGGGAATTTCTATCTTTTGAACCGGTGCCCAGAATCGAATTCCGAGGGCACCGATGGAACCGTAGCGCCAGTAATTGCTTAGGAACTTCTGTTTCGGAGTTGCGTTTACACGAGGGAAGTTATTAATTTTTGTGGTAGTTGAAAATAAAAATTAACAATTTTTATTTTTCCCACTTGGTATTTTTTCCTATGTGAGGATGTTGGGGGTGGGACCCACTTTTCATAACCAACCTTGAGAGGATAAAGTAGGGTGGGACCCACAAGAGCCCAACCCCTCACTTTCCTAACCCCTCTAAACCCCCCCCCCCATTTAAGTTTTGCTAACTTATGTCTTCATTAATTTTATAACATCTTATGTTATAACATAAGTGTGTTAAATGTGGGTTTTGAATTTTCGAACTCTTGAAATTCAAAAACCCATGTAGGGGTTTTATTTATTTATTTGTTCGTGAATACCAACTTGACGATCTTCGTGGATTGAAACCATTTGTTTTCGAATAACGCAAGGGGTCCGGACCGCACAAACACGGCCGACCCTCCTCCTTATTTCATGAATGATTCCTTGTGGTTTGGTACGGGAAGGCGTGGTGTCGTCGCACTACTCAGAATCAAGAGAAAGGAAAATGTGTGGTGCCGTCGCGTCGCGCCGTGGAAAGAAATTCAAGGATGCGACGCCGTCGCGCCGCGTCGAAGAAAACCTAAGACACCGCGGTCGGAGCGGGGCCACGACGGAGGGGCGCGGTGCCGTCGCAACGTGCCAGACGACAAGGGCCACTGCCGGTTCCGGGCCGCGGCAGAGCAGGGTGACCGGAGGCCGGTACTGGGCCGCCGGTGACGGAGCTGGATGGGGACCGGCCATTGCCGGTCCCATTGAGCAGAAACCGGCTGGCCAGGTCGGGCCGGCTGGACAAGGGGGAGCCGGGGGAATTAATTCTCCCGGTTAGATTTTAAGCGGTCCCAATTAAGGGGCCACCGTTTTCATAAAGGAGGGGAAACACCCCTCCCTTGGCACATGCGCGGCACAAAGGCCGCGCTGGCCGCGCCGCCGCACCGCCGGCCGGGCCAGAATTCCGGGCCGGGCTGGGTCGTCGGGCCGGGTCACTGCCCGGTCCGGGTCGACCCGGTTCGGCCGACCCATGGGGGTACTGGGTTGGGCCGGGCCGGGCCCAGACCCCCTGTTTTCAGACTGAGTTGGTTCAAACGCCCATATCGTGGGCTACGGACCTCCGATCGACACACCATCAGTTGCGTAGAGATCCTTGGAACGCGATGGTCGTTTCAGTATATCGAACTCAAGGTTTCGGAATACTTTGGGTTCGGCCGGGTTGGTTCAGATACAAAACCAACCGGGCCCTTGGAGCGGAAACGCTTATATCTTGAGTTTCGGACGTCCGAATGACGTGCCGTCGACTTTGTTGATTTCCTATAAGTGAGACAGATCTTTTGTCTTACTCCTCTAGAGGTTTGGATGCCGTCGGAGTATGGTCGGGTTGGTTCGCTCACGAAACCAACCAGGCCCTTGGAACGAAAAAGCCAATAATTCACAGACCGGGCATCCGATTGACGTGCCGTCTGTTTTTTTGAATTCCTCGTGATGAGAAGGAACTTTTGGTATACTTCGCCCGAGTTTTGAACGCAGTTGGAATATGGCCGGGTTGGATTGTACTTGATGTAACGCCCCGACCCTAGTTACCCAGAGTCGGTGCATTATTACATAACATTGGCATGATCATGAGAAAGATCAAGTCTCGAAAGACCGATTAGTTTAGTAGCCTTGGAATAACTAGATATATCCATAAATTTTTACATTACATCATAAAAAAACATCTTGTCTTCATATCCCCTCATACTATCCCTGCAGGTCATTCATAAATTACTTCTTCATAATCCTGGAAAAAAAAAATAAAACATTGAAAGGGGTGAGATCGGATGCTCAGTAAGGATAACATTATAGCAGAAGCTTTTATAAATAAGCATAAACACTTAAGGCAATTTATAACTAAAACAAAAACCTTTGAAACTTGAACTTCAGCATAAAATGGCAAAGGTAAAATGAAATAATTCCATTTACTTACTCACATGGATATTCTACTAGTCGAATGATCACATGCAATATCAATAACCACATTCATAATGATGGAATGCATAATGCCATACTATCATAACCACATAGCCAAGGCCTCGTGCCAATACTACAAATAAGATTTTGCCAAGGTCTTGTGCCAAGACACTAGTTTGTCTCATGAGACCTACCGATGCATCGAGGAGCTATAGAGGGCTCCACCCGTCACTTATTAAGTCCAATGCATTCCTCATATGAATAGGTTTAAGCATAAAATAAACATTCGTATTAAAACTAGCATACGAAATGTCAATACTTTAACCACAAACCATGAATGGTATAAAAATAGAACATCCACAGTCAAATATAACTCATTTGATACAATATGGAAGATTGTATTGTATCACATTAACCTCAATCATGAATAATGAAGGATGTTGACATAGATGAAAATAATCATCAAAACTATTTGAGTGAAATATCCCCCTTTTCTTGAAAACATTTAAAAGTCACACTATTTGTCAAGAAGCCATTTAAAAATAGATTTTTGAATCAAAGTGTCCCATACCACTTTGAAACCTTTTAAAAGGATTTTTAATTTCTAAACTTTAATGTCCATATAAATAAATCCTTAAAACCATTTTTAAAACATGGACATTAATGAGAAAGATTTAGATGAATAAGTCTTTAAAACATTTAAAAATGGTATTTTAGTTAGAGATTCTAACCAAAAGAGAGACACTTGAATGAAAATAATTGAGGTAATCAAAACTTTGTAATATCATGAGAATAAAGGGAATTCATGATATACTATGTCAAAGTACATTATATACACCACATAAAAGTGATTTGGTGTATATCAACAAAGAAGTCTCAATGGAATGTAAGTTGAGATGAAATCTCTCATAAAGGCCATATCCTTAGGTTAAGGATAAATCAACAACATAATTATGTGTGAAAAATATAAATACACTAAATATGATTGGATATTCAGTGTAAAACAATCAAAGTATATTCACACATATTCCTGTAAAAACAACACCAACGAATTGGATGTTTAACTCAACAAATGGTGAAAGAGTTAAAATTACTCTTATCAAATTCATATCAATGACTTGAGAATTTTCAATGGAGTGATTATGTGTATCAAAAGTATATCCACAGGAAGGGGAGTGGAAATTATGACATAATCAAATGAATAGTGATTCCACACATAATCTTGGGGTAATATAATCAATGAAATATGCGTAAAGCCAAATGAGTGGAAATTGAAATCTCAAATTCCCTTATTGATTAGGTAACTTAAGAAACAAACACCCATGAAAGAAAGATCATACCATGATGATGTAAATACCCATAAAATAAAGTATATTACACAATGAATACAATCATGGGTAGTACACATACACCACATGCAATAATTAAGTGGTGATCAATGGAATTATCACGGAATTAAAAGTGAGACAAGAAACCCCTTACCACGTTAATCAACTGAGTCGCATGGCCAAAAGTTAATAACCACCAAATTATATACAGAATAACATGAATATAAAGTGAATCATGATAATATATATCAAATGTAAGTACACAATACACCACTTTTTATAATTTAGTAGCGAACAATGGAAATCTCACGGAATTGAAAGTGAGATAAGAGAATCCCTTACTTTGTACTTTTTCCTTGGTAGATGGTAGGTTTACCTCCTGTATAATGGTGAAATAATTTTTATTGAATAATACAAGAATCATTTACTTTAATATGATATCATATATGATCTTTTAACATTGATTTGTTAATAATATCTTAGAATTATCGTCATTTCAGGTGTTAACGGGTTCATTTTACTTTACATTCTTTGTTATGTGAGCCATATTCGTTATTAATGGGATGTATATTATTCATATCCAGAATGGTATCATGTCCTTAAACATCATTTTTAAATCATCAAATGATAATTATACTTGAATGGATACGATGGAGAATGAATCTTATCGCGTTCGTGGAGACGGTAGTCCGTACGTACGCACGAATACTACTTCCATTTAATTTTTATTTTAAAAGAATCGAATCCAAATGATACAGAGGTATATTAATATTCCAGTAAAATATAATATTTTATATATGTTACTTAATTTCATTAACACCATCCTTTATACGTTCCATGTGTGGTATGAACGAGTCATATCATTTTAAGGGGGCGGTAGCCCGCACTTCCTCAAATGAAATTATCGTATGTATATACAACATGAAACAAATAATTGTATGAAATAAAATGGAATTACAGAAGCTTATATATAAAATATATATCATTAATATAATATTTAATTACAGTTCCATCCTAATGGCCACCATGAGAGGCGGTAAGATGTATTTGAACAATCATCGTTTCGTGAGGCGTTAGTTTTCCATCCACAGAAACATTATGTTCATCATCCATTAGATGGAGTTGTGTGAATGTGTAGTTTGAATCCTTCTTATAACAACATCCTAGTATATTTTGGATACTGTTGTTGTTACAAAAGAAAGGAAATAAAAAGAGTTTGGGGGTTGGAGAAGCAAAATAATTGAAAATAATTTAAGAGAAAATGTTACCTTTAATTTAGGTAACTCACTTTGGTTGGAACCAAAGGACTTCTTGAAATGCTTTCTGCCTAAGGGGAAGCTTCAAGGAGGAGTAGAGGGATGTGGGGAGCTTAGTTGGGCAGAGTTTGGACGAGCCAAGTGGCTTGAGAGGTGTGAGGAATGAGTAGAAGTGGTCTCCTTTTATAAGGGAGAGGAGGGGCTCTTTAGGAAAGAGTGAAAGTATTACTTTATAATATAATTATATTCGGTTTATAATGGTCCAAAAATCATTGAGGTCGAAGATAAGATGACTCATATTCTAAATAAAATCAACCAATAAGAATTGAACAGGTTTTAGATAATATTTTAATCATTATAATCTTATTTATTTAAATGATTTATTAATGAGGTAAACATTGCATCATTGTTGTGTCATTAATAATTTAAATTATTTGATGTCTAAAAATTATAAATAAAATATCATTATGTAGGAAATCTTTTTAGCTTTCTAATGAATATTTATAATCAAAAATCCAACATGTATAACCCTATGTAAAAATTGTTCTTTTAAAAGATGTAAGCTTATGCCATTTTTGTATTCATTTTAACTTAATTAAAATAAAGTGTCATTATCACTTTCAAGTGGATCAATGGGGTCCCAAAATTGACCCAAAGATGCCCATGGTCGACCATGTATCAACCAATAGGGTTAAGACACGTTTTAGGGTAATTTAGTATTATTATAATATTATTTGTTAACCCTTATTTACCGGATTTACCCTTAACCATGGTAAATAAAATATTTACCGCAGTAATTAATAAAAGTTACCTATTTACACAATTTGAACATCCTGATTCCAAATATGGAATCCATTTTTCTAAATTCAAAACACAGAAGTGGCAGAAATTAATTTAAAATTAATTCCTGCTGTCAAAACAAAAAGCGTGTTTTTAAGAGATAATAACTATCAAAAGATTGACACTTGTTTATGTTCGGTTTAATTGTAAAATTATGTCCAATGACCAAAATTATATTAAATGGTAAAAATATATTCTAAATATACTTTAAAACCACTCAAATTCATAATTTATCACTATTAATTATTTTGATTAAAAAAGTTGTTTTTAATTAAAATTTAGTAATTTTTACTATTCATCAAAATATGAAAGTTATCCGAAAAGTACCAAAATTTCACCTTAGGCTAAATTTGATATTCCGAATCCAAAAATGAAGTCCATTTTGAAATATAATATATATATAATTTCAAAAAATTAAGTATTACTATTCATAACGGCTAGTTTGATCGGTTGTGGTGTGTGTTAAAACTCGAAGTTGCGTACAACACACGCTACTGTTTTATTCAAAGGAAAGCGTACCGTGGAAGCTTGTGATGTTTTATTTTAAATTTTTTGATGTCCCCATTTAGTCAAAAAGTTTAAAATATTTTATTTAAAAAGGGTTCACTATTAAAAGTTGGTAAAACTACAATACTGAAGATGAATTTGTTCTTACATTATGTCTAAGAAACTCATAATATGGATTCTAAAATTATAAGGATTATATAAAGTTTAAAATTTAGTTAATACTATTCATAACCTTTTTTGAACGGCTTGTTTGGTAAGTCATGGTGCGCTTGAACTCGGTGTTGCGTGTAGTGCAAGTTATTGAATTATTTTGAAGAAATAACACACTATGAAATCATGGGGTGTTACATTCTCCCCTCCTTCAATAAATTGCGTCCTCGCAATTTGAAATTGTTCTTCGAAAATAAAAGGTTGAAAATAAAAATATATTTGTGGGAAAACCCACATCGGAAATTGGTTTACTAAAATTTAGTCTTTATATGAGGAAAAGAGAAATGAAAGGGTCACCACCAAATTATGATCTCGATTAGGAGAACATTGGTGGCAATTAGAGACATATAATTGGAGGAAAAATGTAAATATTTATAGGTAGTGGTTGAGGTCATCAATCACAAACACGTACAAAATTGAGGTCCTTAAACTCATCAATCTATGATGATTTGAAGTACCATCGGTTCAACAAAATATAGGGTATTGGGATCACACATTTTTGACATTTCAAAATATCTTAGTTGAAATCCCACATCGAAAAATGAATTAATGAGGCCTCTATTTAAAATAAAGAGTGGAAAGTATGAAGATTACCGAAAATAACACATACTAGGGTTCCATGTAGGAAAATATGGATATGGAGGAGAAATCTAACCATCAATTATCTGATGGAGAGTGGTAGAGAACATGGCTATGAAAAGGCCAACAATCCCAAAGCCATAAATTAGTGATGATTGAAGGTACCATCTAGGACAACATTTTTTTTAAAGTTACATTACATAAGGAAGAGGAATTCATTTATGATATTGACTAAGAACATTATGAGATATACTTAAATTTTAAGTAGATTTTCATTCTTTAATAAATTTCCACCACTAACTCAATTTTTTTAAACGATGAGTATTCAAGAAGACTTGGTCACACTGGAAGAGCTAGAATAAACTTCTATAGAATCACATGATACATGCAGGATAAACCATATATTTACATTGTATTTGAAGATTAATCAAAACCAAAATGGTTAGTGAATGATCTAATGATCCCCCAAAAGGATATTTATTGAGATAAATATGCACTAATCTTAATTTCTAAAATTAAACCAACAATACCCCAAAGTTAAATAGATACCATTCAATAACCAATTTTCCTTAAAATCCTTTAATATAATCCAAACTAATATTGAAACCCAAAACATAGAAGAATTTGATTATGTAGTCTCCCATGTTACATTGTATCTCCAAATGACATCAAATACTCTTAAAGTCACATACTTAAAAGTAATTAACATCATAAAATATTCTCTGTTATAGGTTAATCATTTCCATAAATAACCCAAATCACTATAAATCAACAATAAAAATGTAGATAAAAATCCACCATTACTCTACAAATGAAACCTCATTGTATTCTATTTTCCTTGGGCATATAGTGTTCCTAACAAAACGAACATCTTCCAAAATAACATTTATCACTTAATCACCAAATCATTTTCCTATACCAAGGGTATTAATTTGATAAGACATAAGAACCCAAATCATCTTATTATTGATCAATAAAATCATTTAACAAAAAAAAATAGTCATACTAACCAGGGACTTCACGTAGTCCAGTGGTAGGCGATAAATCCCAATCGCACTTTGGTTGTGGGTTCGATTCCCACAGCTTTGTCCGACGCGACGGGTTGTCACACGGTCTACGTGTTGTCCTTTTTCAAAAACTATATTCTATAATATTACCAAAATGAGATAAATTTTTCAAAATAACATAATTTAACCACAAATGTTATATCATACTTTGCATTTTCATCCCAAATTATAATAACTTATCATTTTCTCAAACCCCAATGATCATATAAAACCAAATGGTTATTTATACCTATATCCACAAGAGAAGAGACAATTATTCCTCAAATATCATTCTCACATGGCAAACTGAGGGGTTACAAATACAAGAGAAAATTATTCCAAAGTAAACCCATCAACAAGGAGTGATAATACTTTTTAAATTTTTCTCCAACCATTTATTTCCGCATAGCTTCTTCTTTGAGCAAGAAAATATCCTATAAAATAGGACATTCACTCGGGTAATGGCCAGGTCCCCTACATTTACGGCAAATGACTGTAAATGGACTCTTGGGACCATTTTTATCTTCTTCCATAGTACTCTTCATTTTTCTTCGGCAATTCTTCACTTTATGTCCTTCCTTCCCGCACGTAAAACATTTCGTTGTCCCTGTTGAGTCAATAAGGTTTTCCTTATGACTTTTCCATTCCTTCTTGTTTTGAAAATCACAAACACCTTATCTTTAAGGAAAACCGCTTTTATAAAGAAAAAGGCTTTCTTAAGGAAAATCGCTTTTATAAGGAAAATCGATTTTATAAGGAAAAAGGCTTTCTTAAGGAAAATCGCTTTTATAAGGAAAATCAATTTTATAAGGAAAAAGGATTTCTTAAGGAAAATTGCTTTTATAAGGAAAATCGCTTTTATAAGGAAAAAGGCTTTCTTAAGGAAAATCGCTTTTATAAGGAAAATCGCTTTTATAAGGAAAAAGGCTTTCTTAAGGAAAATCGCTTTTATAAAAATTATCCTTATCATATTTTCATTCATATTTTTCTTAAGTATAAGTTTCGGATTCATTTTCTCGGTGTCATTAAAACTTTGATATAAAAGCATTCTGTTTTAGGATTCGGTTCTGGACAAGAACTATAAGGAAGTTTCATTCCGAATTCCGGATATGAACTCTGACTAAGTTCTATTCCAGATTCAGGATACGAATTCTAAAGAAGAATTCTCATTACGAATTCTAATGAAGAAATTCCATTCCGAATTCTCATTACGAATTCCAATGAAGAATTCTCATTACATATTCCAATGAAGAATTCTCATTACGAATTCCAATGAAGAATTCTCATTACGAATTCTAATGAAGAAATCTCATTCCGAATTCTCATTACGAATTCTGATGACGAATTCTCATTACGATTTCTGATGACGAATTCCTATTCCGAATTCCTACTCCGAATTCTCATTCCGAATTCTCCTATTAAACAGAATCTGATTATCATTGTTTTATACACTCTGAATTTACTCACTCCGAACCTTCACTCCAAAGTTTCTATTCCGAACCTTTTTGTTAGAGTTTAAAACGATGTCGTACTTTCTGTTACACTTGTTTTGTTATAAAACGATGTCGTCTGTTTTGTTATAAACTAACCGTTGTCTAAGTGACACGTGTACAGGTCCCTCCGAACTTTAAGGGAAATATGACCGTTGGAGAAGGAGATGACCTTACCTATAAATAGGATCTCATTTGAAAGAGCTCGGGGCTGATGGCTGATGCATATGCTGATTGCTGAAAAAGTGCTTACATGCTGTTGAAGTGATTTCTAGAGAGAGAGTCTCTTATTAACTCTCAAAGCTTCGTGCGACTCCGAATGTTGGTGATTACATTCGAGGGATTCCGGGGATAGGAAGACAGAGGTGCCGACTACCTTAAAGATCGAGGGCTTTCTTGCTGAGAAAGACAGAGGTTGCCAACTACCTTGAAGTTGAGGGCTTGCGGGGATAGCAAGACAGAGACACCGATCTTCGTATCGAGGGCTTACCCTGGTGTGGGTAAGACAGACTTGCTTGAAAGTATAAATCAAGGGACCTTTATCCAAGGTTGTTGGATACCCTTCTCTTTGGGTTAAAACACTATTATCTTGTTACTAGTAGTTTTACTACTTGTTGTTATTCCGCTGCAATTTGTATCTTAAGGAAAGTATAACTTTCTTATACTTCCTTACTTACTCTGATTAGTTTAGATTCTATACGCTTTAAGGTAGAATCTCATATTGTAACTTTTGTTAAGTTTCAATTCCCGGAACCATATTTCCGGAACCTACTTTTGGAATCCCTTTCCAAGTTCAGTTCGGTGTTAGAGGTGTTGTGAATTTACTTAGTTTAACCTTGTTAAACTTAGCTCTTTCCTTTTCTTAAGGAAACTCTAGTTATTCATAACTAACTTTAAAGGTTCCAAAGGAATTTTTAAAGTATACAATTCACCCCCCCTCTTGTATATTGAGCATCTCATATTATATTTCGATCCTACAATTGGTATCAGAGGTTGGAAACCTCTTACTCTATACCATTCTTACATTTGGTATCAGAGCCAAGGTTACTGAAATACTTGTACTCACATACAAGTTTTTCTTGCTCACTTTTCCTTTCCGAACTTTGTCATTCCGGATTATCCATTCCGAACTTTTCCCATTCCGAACATTGTGATTTCGATTCTAAGCTACTAACAAGTTTGTGTCCAAGTTATTTTTTAGTATGGCAGGAATTAATGTTGGATCGATTGACAATCTGAATCCTAGAAGGCAACCAATATTCGATGGTAATGATTATGAATACTGGAGAGATCGTATGAAGACTTTTGTTATCAATACTGGAGTAGACAACTTTGTCATGCTTACTGGTGATTATAAAATTCCTGACAAGGAAGTCAGAACCTTTACTAACCAGGAAAAGCAAGAATATCAACTCAACTATAAGTTACGCAATACTTTATTATGTTCAATGACTAGAAATATATATAGCCAAATTTCTTCTTGTGAAGCAGCTAATTGCATATGGAAGAAGTTAGAGGTTACACACTTTGGGACTTCTAAGGTGATTGAGACTAGAAGAGCTATGCTTAGAGCTGAATATCATGGCTTCAATTTTCCTTATGGAGAACCTATCTGTAAAGTTCAACAAAGATTCATGACAATTGTCAACAGTCTACAATCTATGGGAGAGAAAGGTTTAGATGATGAAGCTCTTGTGGACAAGATAATTGATATTATGCCCAATGAGTGGGAATCCAAGAGAACAGCTATAGATGAGAACATGAAGGTCACTCAAATTACTCTTGATGAATTATTTGGAACTCTTCTACAACATGAGACCAGAATGAAGAGAGATGCTGACAACATCAAGAAGAAGAATGAAAATGGTACTGTTGCTTTTACTACAACTTCGAATCAGATGAAAGCTAAGACTCCTGAGAGAGTAACCAGATCCAAATCAAAGAAAGTCATTTTCCAATCCGAATCTAGTGAAAGTGAAGTTTCAGAAAATGAATTAGCCAATCTTGCTCGAAGGATGAACAAGATAGCTGGACAGAGAAACTTTCAATCCAAGTATAAGAAGAAGGACATGAAAGATAAGAAAGATGGAGAAGTTACTTGTTATGAATGCAAAAGAGCTGGACATATTAGACCAGATTGCCCTATGCTCAAAAAGAAAGAAAGAAAGGAAAGACATTCAGACAGGAACAGGAAGTAGTATTACAAAGCTAAAGCTAAGAAAGTTCTGAAAGCTAATGATACCTGGAGTGCCAGTGGTGGTGACTCTTCAGATGAATCTTCTGAGTATGAATCTTCAGGACAGAAGAATCTTGGTCTTATAGCCAGATTACCTATTGATAATCAATGTCTTATGGCTAAGGTACGAAATTCGGAATCATTGACCAATGTTTTTTTAAATCCTAATGATAGTAAGTATTATAACTCTTCTGATGAAGAATCATCTTCTGATGAGGAAAATACTTTACCTACTTTTGAATAAGTCTCTAGATTTGCTGAACTTCTTGAGATTGAGAATTCCAAACTCAACAAGAAACTTGATAAGGCAAACTCTAGGAATTCTATTCTTACTAAGGAGATATCAGATCGTTCTAAAGATCTTGATAAGAAAAATGCTGATTTTGAAAATATTTCAAAAAATCTTGAGGAAGTAAGTTCTGAGAAGAATAAACTTTCTAAAGAATTAGAAAAAGTAATTTCTAAGAAAAATGTTTTCGAGCCTAACTCTAGTTCAAAAACTAATGATTTTGAGGATAAAAACTTGGTTGTAAAACTCAAGTCCGAAATTTTTTCCTTAAAGAAGTGTTTATCAAACTTTACCCATGGTAAAGAAAATTTTGATAAGATGTATTCTCAAATACGACCTTTAAGAAATAAATCCGGATTTGGTTATACCCATGCAAAACCAGTTTTCAGTAACAATTATTTTGTTCCTCAAAGTGCCCCATTTTGCACTAAGTGTCAATGTGGTGGTCACTGGGCAAAGAATTGTTCCTTAAACAAAACCCAATCTTTAGGTTTTCATAAAGCTTACTTTTCTAAGAAAATGTGGATACCTAAAATTTTATTGTCTGGAAATCTCGGATCCAAACAAGTTTGGATTCCGAAAGTCTAACTTTGTTCTTAATTTCAGGAAAATAAAGAAAGTTCCAGCAACAATATTTGGTACATGGATAGTGGATGTTCCCGGCACATGACTGGTAACAAAAGCTTTTTTGAAAAGATTATCAAAACGAAAGGAGGAAAGGTAACTTTCGGAGACAATGCTAAGGGAGAGATTGTTGGTATTGGTAATATAGTTCTTTTGGGTAAAACTTTGATTTCAAATGTTCTTTTTGTTAAAGGTCTTAAGCACAACCTCATTAGCATAAGTCAATTATGTGATGAAGGTTACCTTGTGAATTTTAGGAATGATAAATGCTTAGTTCACAATTCCAAGGAAGAATTTATTCTCTCAGCCAACAGGAAAGAGAATGTTTACACCTTAAACTTAGAAGACCTAAGAAGCCAAGATTTACCTTGCCTAAGTGCAATGGAAGATCATTCTTGGTTATGGCATAGAAGACTAGGACACTGTAATCTTAGGAACCTATGTAAACTCTCTAAGAAGAAACTTGTTAAGGATCTACCGGAGCTTAGATTTGATTCTTCTAAAGTTTGTGATCCTTGTCAATATGGCAAGCAACATAAATCTAGTTTTAAGTCAATCGGTGAAGTCTCAACAACTGATGCATTATAGTTGGTGCACATGGATCTTTTTGGTCCAACACAAACTGGAAGCATTGGAGGCAAATACTATGTGTTTGTTCTAGTTGATGACTACACTAGATTTACTTGGGTCTATTTTCTAGCAAGGAAATCTGAAGCTTTTTCTTATTTCAAAAGTTTTAGAGCTCAAGTTAAAAATGAGAAAAACCTTCCATTGAAAACTATCCATAGTGATCATGGAGGAGAATTTCAAAATTCTGATTTTGAAACTTTTTGTAGTAAGAAAGGTATTACTCACAACTTTTCAGCACCTAGAACTCCTCAACAGAATGGTGTAGTTGAAAGAAGAAATAGAATTCTTCAAGAGATAACTAGAACCATGTTGAGTGAATATTCTATTGCTAGACATTTCTGGGCTGAAGCTGTAAGTACTGCTTGTTATACTATAAATCGAGTTTTGATTAGACCTTTTCTTAATAAAACTCCTTATGAGTTATGGAATGGTAGAAAACCTAGACTTTCCTACTTCAAGGTTTTTGGTTGCAAAGTATTCATTTTTAATACTAAAGATAACTTACATAAATTTGCACCAAAATCAGATGAAGGGATTTTCGTAGGTTATTCCACAACCTCTAAGACTTATAGAGTTTTTAATAAAAATACTTGTACTGTTGAGGAAACAGTACATGTAAAATTTGATGAGTCTGACCCTTTTGTTTTTAAAACCTCCCAACCTACATCCTCGGATGTGTTTTCAAAAACTGATTGTCAACCTTTGATAGAAGAACCTTCTGATAAGGAAATTGTTCTAGAAGATACTTCTGAAACATTTACCCCAGAAGACTTTCTACCTTATGTTGATGAACAGGTTTTACAAAACCCAAATCAGGTGTTTCTTAAGAATCATCCCAGTGATAGTATCATTGGTGATGTAAATCAACCTATAAGGACTAGAAGTTCCTTAAGAAATGAAGTAGAACATCTAGCATTTCTTTCCCAATTAGAGCCTAAAAGCACTGATGAAGCTTTAGGTGATGATGATTGGATCAAAGCAATGCAAGATGAACTAAATGAATTCGAAAGGAATAAAGTTTGGACCTTGGTTGAAAGACCTAAGGAAACTTCTGTTATTGGAGTAAAATGGGTTTTCAGAAATAAATGTGATGAAAATGGAGTCATTGTTAGAAATAAATCTAGACTTGTTGCTAAAGGCTATAATCAGCAAGAAGGAATAGACTATGAAGAAACCTATGCTCCAGTAGCTAGACTTGAATCTGTCCGCATTCTACTTGCCTTTGCAGCATTCTTTAATTTCAAACTTTTCCAAATGGATGTGAAATGTGCTTTTCTTAACGGTTATGTTCAAGAGGAAGTTTTTGTTGAACAACCTCCTGGCTTTGAAGATACAAAACATCCAGATCATGTTTTTAGACTTACCAAAGCTTTGTATGGCCTTAAACAAGCCCCACGAGCATGGTATGATAGACTTACTGGATTTTTGCTTCAAAATAACTATGTTAAGGGAAATGCAGATCCAACCCTTTTTATAAAGAAAGATAAGAAAAATGTTTTGATTGTTCAAATTTATGTTGATGACATTATATTTGGTTCAACTCAGCAATCTTTGACTGACTCTTTTGCTAGTCTAATGAAATCTGAGTTTGAAATGAGTATGATGGGTGAGTTAACATTTTTCCTTGGTTTTCAAATTTCTCAAAAACCAGAAAGAACCTACATATCTCAACATAAGTATATTAAAGATCTTCTTAAAAAGTATGGTTATGACAACACTAAGAGTATAAGTACTCCTATTGGTACCTCAAACTCTCTAGATCTTGATGAAGCTGGGAAACCAGTAGATCAAACATCTTTTAGAGGTATGATTGGAAGTCTACTTTACTTAACAGCTAGTCGACCAGACTTAATGTTTTCAGTATGCTTATGTGCAAGATATCAATCCAATCCTAAGGAATCTCACTTAAAGGCAGTAAAAAGAATTTTTCACTACCTTAAGGGAACCATGGATCTATGATTATTTTATACTTCTGGAAATGATTTTGTTCTTAAAAGCTTTTCTGATGCTGACTTTGGTGGATGTAGAATGGATAGGAAAAGTACATCCAGAACTTGTCATTTCTTAGGAGATTCATTAGTTTCTTGGTCATGCAAGAAGCAACATTCTGTAGTACTCTCCACTGCTGAAGCTGAATATGTAGCAGCTGGAAGTTGTTGTGCACAAGTGTTGTGGATGCAACACACACTCACAGACTATGGGTTGAGTTTTACTAAAACTCAAATTTTGTGTGATAACACAAGTGCCATTTCCCTAAGTAAAAACCCTGCACATCACTCTCGTGAAAAACACATAGATATTAGGCATCACTTTCTTAGGGATCACACACTCAAAGGAGATATTATTCTTCAGTTTATCGGAACGCAAGATCAACTTGCTGATATTTTCACAAAATCCTTGCCTTCTGATAGATTTGAATATATTAAACAAAAGTTAGGAATGATAACCGTAAGGTAATCTTCCTTAATTAACTTTCTGTTGAAAAAATCTCCTTACAGTAATAAACTCCTTTTCATAGGGGGAGTACATTTGATTGTTTGTTTAACAAAGTTTTTTCAAAATTTGTTTTCAAACTTTTCGGAATGAAAATTTCCGGAATGGAACTTCCGGAACTACAATTTTCCAGAAAGGATATTTTCGCACAGAATACTTCTAGAATGGAAGTATTTGTATTGAAAATTTCCGGAATGGAAAACTTTCGTACTGGTATTTTCATAACGGAACTTTCGTACTGAATCTTCCATAACAAGTTTTCGTATTTACTTTTTCGTATTGAGTCTTTCGTATTGACTTTTCGTATTTACTTTTTCATATTGAGTTTTTCGTAGTCTTCTTTATATTACCCATTACGAATAACTTTCCTAAGCTAATCCGAAAGGTATGATTTCCTTACTGAAGTTTTCGTAATCATATTTTACTTGCTGGCAATTTCTTATTGTTTGTTTTTGGTTTTTGGATTTCTTAATTCTTTACTTTAATAAAACCTCAAAAAGATCGGATTCAAGCTTTCAACCGTTAGATCTGATCTCAGATCATTCTAAACCGTTAGATCAACCGAGGAAGTTGAACCGTCATCCCATTGCCTATATAAAGGGGACCCTATTTTCTCATCCCACATCGATTTCAAGCTTTTGCGTGCTGAAGCTCTGACTCTTCGATTTAAGGCCGTTCCGAACCACAGTTTTCTCAGTTCCGAACTTCAATCTTCTCTGTTCCGAATATCTCAGAGGACTTCTAATCCGAATGTCTGCAGAGTTAGCTTCTCAAGAAATGTCTTCAACCAAGCCCATTTCTCAGTGGTTAGTCTACAGAGAGAGGTTAGTTCATCCGAATTTCTTCAGCAACTATGATTCTATTATTTCAAAGAATATCAAGCTGAATGGCTGGGAAGGTGTTGCGGTATCAAAAACCGGCAACCAAGATGAAGTGTACTCTGACTTGCTTGTCGAGTTTTATGAGTCGGTTTCTTTCTTCGAGGAAGATAATAGAGAAAAATTTTCTTTCAAATCGTATGGCAAGACATATAAGCTTTCTTACACCAAGGCTGCAAGCTTGGTAGGGCTAAGTTATGAAGGGGAAGCTGAGTTTATTTCCCACGTATTGCCAGACTCTTTGGGTAGTTTCAACAAGGAAAAGGCTTTAGAAATTCTCGGATTGGATGATGACAAGGCTCCGAAAATAGCAAGTCTTTCTACAAACTTCCGGATTCTGGAGTTATGGGTGCAAGGCCTTATTGTACCGAGAAAAGGAGATAAGGATAGTCTGAAGAAAAGTGAGATATATATCTTAGATTTCTTGATAAATCTAAGAAAGTTCAACTTGATGAAGCATATTCTTCTTAACATTGAAAATTTGAAGAAGGGGAATCTGAGAGCTCAGATCGTGATGTACCCAGCAATTTTTGTCAAAGCTCATAGTTCGGTGCCTTGAGTCCTTCAAGGTAGCTTGTAGTTCTAAGCCGAAAGTTTGCAAGATCATGCTGCTTAGTGATGCCACTCCTAAGAGAATGAATATAGCTTTTAACAAGGAGTCAGGGAAGTTTATTGATCTACCTCCTCAAGTAGAAGTGACTCCGAAAGTGGCTGATCCGGAATCATCCAAGCCGGTAAGGAAGAGGAAGCTGAAAGAAGTGGTTGTCGAATCTGAGGAACCTAAGTCTAAGGAAGTCCACTCCGCACCTCTTAAGTCTAAGAAGAAGAAAACCTATACTGATGAGGTTGCAGCAAAGTGGAGAGCTGATAAAGAGAAGAGGAAGGAAGGAGATCCGCAGTTCGGATTGGATCCTGCAGAGGCTAAAGCTCTGAAAGAAAAGGCCGCTGATGAGCTTGAGAAGCAAGCAAAGGAAAAGAAGCTTAAGAATAAAATGTCCGAGGCTGAGGTAGCTCAGGCCTTGTTAAAGTTCAACGAAATGGTTTCAGCAACCATTCCCGTTCTGAGATATTTTTCTCTGGAATCTCTACCTGAGACTCCAGGAAGAAATCTAGTTACTCCGAAAAAGGCTGTTGCTACTGAGGAAGTAGAGCAAGTGGAAGAAGTTGAAGAAGCTGCTGAAGGAAGTGGTGAGACAGGAGATGTGCTCAAACAAGTAGATGAATACAAAGGAACTCCTTCGGAACACCTGTCGCTCCGAACATCTGAAGCTCAATCTTCAAAGCTTGTTACTCCGACTATGGAAGAAGAGAAAGGCGAAGAAGAAGTTTCTTGTCTGAGAGAAGAAGAACATCTTTTACTTGATGCTGCTCAGAAGGAAAATGTAGAAGTTGCTGATGAGGAAGATTTGGTTGTTCAAGTGTCTAATAGCGAGAAGAAATCTCCGGAACAGGTTTCTATTCCGAAAAAAGATAAGGGGAAACAAATTCTTGCTGATACCCCGAGTTCAGAAAAGAGTATGAGGAAGGAAGCTGGTAGTTATTCTAAGAGGAAGTAGGAGCTTATTGAGGAAGAAAATTCTCCTAGCAATGTTTCAGATTCGGAGTCATCATCGTTGGGGCACGATTTTATTGTTCAGTCCTTGAAGAAGTTGGTGGGAACCATTCCAACCTTCTCCAGTATTGACTCTAGATGCCAGATGCTTCAACATGCGCTGAATCAGAAAACCGACTCCGTATCCATGGTAATGGATAAGTGTGTTGAGATTGAAGCTCAGTTCAAAACTTTCTTCGTTGGTTACGAAGCACATAAAAGATCTTGCAAGAGGATGACAAGCTGGTCGAAGAAGAATGTGGAAGAGATGAGGTTGCTGGATGAGTTTCAGCAAAATGTTAAGGATGCATTTCAAACCGAGGACAAGAAGTTTCATGAGATGACTGCATCATTCGATGAGAAATTGACAGAGGAAAAGAACATTCGGATTCAGGAAGTGAGAGATCTGAATGGAAATCTCAACTCCGTTAATTAGAGTTGGAAATTTGAAAGGGATCACCGGATTGATTTTCTAGAAAGGATGAAGGCTCAGGAAGAGAAGATGAAAGCCCAGGAAGAAAAGTTGAAGGCTCAGGAAGAAGTAATTGAAGCTCAGTCAGCAAGAATAGTTGCCTTAGAAAAGCAAGCTGAAGAAGATCATAAGGACCTCAAGAAGATCAAGACGATTCTCAAGGGGCTAATGTCGAAGGAGAAAGATCCGAAATAAACCAATCCGATCTTTTTGTTGTAATCTGTTTTTGTTGCTGACATTTAAAATATAATGAGAATTGTGTTTGTT
Source organism: Viscum album (assembly GCA_963277665.1). NCBI lineage: Eukaryota > Viridiplantae > Streptophyta > Magnoliopsida > Santalales > Viscaceae > Viscum > Viscum album. The sequence goes on from OY728156.1 coordinate 1,333,655,088, forward strand.
GTTTCGTTTGTACTAATTTTTCAGGTACTTTGTTAAGTTTTTCCATTCCCTCCAATTCTTTTTGAAAATCACAAAAGGGGAGAAGGAAAAGATCCTTAAGAAAAAGAGGAAATCTAATAAGTGCTTATCAAAGGGGGAGAAAGGAAAAATACCCAAGGAAAAAGAACTCTAATAAGAGTTTGTTTAAGGGGGAGTTTTTCTTAAAGAAACATCACTCCGGAAATATGAATACGATCCTTAGAGTTTCAAAGCCTAAGGGGGAGTTAGTCGTATTCATCTATATTTTTTTAAACCAAGGGAGATAAGCTTTAATGTGTTTCTTTCTTAGAATAGTTTTTTTGTAAGGATGTTTGTGCTTTCCAAAAAGGGGGAGATTGTTGAGTCAATAAGGTTTTCCTTATGACTTTTCCATTCCTTCTTGTTTTGAAAATCACAAACACCTTATCTTTAAGGAAAATCGCTTTTATAAAGAAAAAGGCTTTCTTAAGGAAAATCGCTTTTATAAGGAAAATCGCTTTTATAAGGAAAAAGGATTTCTTAAGGAAAATCGCTTTTATAAGGAAAATCGCTTTTATAAGGAAAAAGGCTTTCTTAAGGAAAATTGCTTTTATAAGGAAAATCGCTTTTATAAGGAAAAAGGCTTTCTTAAGGAAAATCGCTTTTATAAGGAAAATCGCTTTTATAAGGAAAAAGGCTTTCTTAAGGAAAATCGCTTTTATAAAAATTATCCTTATCATATTTTCATTCATATTTTTCTTAAGTATAAGTTTCAGATTCATTTTCTCGGAGTCATTAAAACTTTGATATAAAAGCATTCTGTTTTAGGATTCGGTTCTGGACAAGAACTATAAGGAAGTTTCATTCCGAATTCCGGATATGAACTCTGACTAAGTCCTATTCCAGATTCAGGATACGAATTCTAAAGAAGAATTCTCATTACGAATTCTAATGAAGAAATTCCATTCCGAATTCTCATTACGAATTCCAATGAAGAATTCTCATTACGAATTCCAATGAAGAATTCTCATTACGAATTCCAATGAAGAATTCTCATTACGAATTCTAATGAAGAAATCTCATTCCGAATTCTCATTACGAATTCTGATGACGAATTCTCATTACGATTTCTGATGACGAATTCCTATTCCGAATTCCTACTCCGAATTCTCATTCCGAATTCTCCTATTAAACAGAATCTGATTATCATTGTTTTATACACTCTGAATTTACTCACTCTGAACCTTCACTCCGAAGTTTCTATTCCGAACCTTTTTGTTAGAGTTTAAAATGATGTCGTACTTTCTGTTACACTTGTTTTGTTATAAAACGATGTCGTCTGTTTTGTTATAAACTAACCGTTGTCTAAGTGACACGTGTACAGGTCCCTCCGAACTTTAAGGGAAATATGACTGTTGGAGAAGGAGTCGACCTTACCTATAAATAGGAGCTCATTTGAAAGAGCTCGGGGCTGATGGCTGATGCATATGCTGATTGCTGAAAAAGTGCTTACATGCTGTTGAAGTTATTTCTAGAGAGAGAGTCTCTTATTAACTCTCAAAGCTTCGTGTGACTCCGAATGTTGGTGATTACATTCGAGGGCTTCCGGGGATAGGAAGACAGAGGTGCCGACTACCTTAAAGATCGAGGGCTTTCTTGCTGAGAAAGACAAAGGTTGCCAACTACCTTGAAGTTGAGGGCTTGCAGGGATAGCAAGACAGAGACACCGATCTTCGTATCGAGGGCTTACCCTGGTGTGGGTAAGACAGACTTGCTTAAAAGTATAAATCAAGGGACCTTTATCCAAGGTTGTTGGATACCCTTCTCTTTGGGTTAAAAGACTATTATCTTGTTACTAGTAGTTTTACTACTTGTTGTTATTCCGCTGCAATTTGTATCTTAAGGAAAGTATAACTTTCTTATACTTCCTTACTTACTCTGATTAGTTTAGATTCTATACGCTTTAAGGTAGAATCTCATATTGTAACTTTTGTTAAGTTTCAATTCCCGGAACCATATTTCCGGAACCTACTTTTGGAATCCCTTTCCAAGTTCAGTTCGGTGTTAGAGGTGTTGTGAATTTACTTAGTTTAACCTTGTTAAACTTAGCTCTTTCCTTTTCTTAAGGAAACTCTAGTTATTCATAACTAACTTTAAAAGTTCCAAAGGAATTTTTAAAGTATACAATTCACCCCCCCTCTTGTATATTGATCATCTCATATTATATTTCGATCCTACAGTCCCATTGAGACACTTTCCTGGGTGTCTCTTTCCACAATTCCTACATGATGAAAATTGAGGTTTCTTTTCTCCATGGTCTCCATTGCTGGAGATCTTATCATTTATCACCTTTCTCTTCCTTGTTGAGTCTGGGAGTTGGTTAATATATATGTTGTTGATCATATTTTTGGAAAACTGATTTGGTATAAAGACGATATCTTTTACGCCTATCAACATTCCATTTTGTTGCTCATTTCCACCATCGTTCCCACCTTGTACATCATTCTCAAAGTCACTATGACTTCCTTGGAATCCAGCCATTGACTAAAACCAGAAAGCATTGTGTGAGTAATAGTAGTCGTAAAATCATTTAGAGATTAAAATGTCACCATATTCTCAATTTGAAACATATTAGGATTAACCAAGGTCATTTACTCTCATCTTATGTATATATTACTTAAATCGGTTTGTAAAGAAAATGTAAATTATCCTAAGCATATCCCCCGGGAGTGTCGTAACCAAGAGTGCAACAAGGCCCGTTGTCGTGCACCAGTTCCCGTTCGAGTCTAGCTCAAAGTGGTGTTTTCGCGTTTTACCCCTAGGTACATCTGTGCCAGAGCCGCCTCTACCTGCTCGTATCCAGACAGGGATGTATTGCTCGGAAAACTCACAAAATCTCTACAATACCAAAATTCTAGGAAGTTCTTTTATACTAATCCTCAAAGTTCATCTTAGGTCTACGTGCTCTAATCAGAGTTTATCTAAATCTAGCTACCAAGGTTTGTACTAAACCTCCCTCTGATACCAACTGTAACGCCCCGACCCTAGTTACCCAGAGTCGGTGCATTATTACATAACATTGGCATGATCATGAGAAAGATCAAGTCTCGAAAGACCGATTAGTTTAGTATCCTTGGAATAACTAGATACATCCATAAATTTTTACATTACATCATAAAAAAACATCTTGTCTTCATATCCCCTCATACTATCCCTGCAGGTCATTCATAAATTACTTCTTCATAATCCTGAAAAAAAAAACATTGAAAGGGGTGAGCTCGGATGCTCAGTAAGGATAACATTATAGCAGAAGCTTTCATAAATAAGCATAAACACTTAAGGCAATTTATAACTAAAACAAAAGCCTTTGAAACTTGAACTTCAGCATAAAATGGCAAAGGTAAAATGAAATAATTCCATTTACTTACTCACATGGATATTCTACTAGTCGAATGATCACATGCAATATCAATAACCACTTTCATAATGATGGAATTCATAATGCCAGACTATCATAACCATATATCCAAGGCCTCGTGCCAAGACTACAAATAAGATTTTGCCAAGGCCTTGTGCCAAGACACTAGTTTGTCTCATGAGACCTACCGATGCATCGAGGAGCTATAGCGGGCTCCACCCGTCACTTATTAAGTCCAATGCATTCCTCATATGAATAGGTTTAAGCATAAAATAAACATTCGTATTAAAACTAGCATACGAAATGTCAATACTTTAACCACAAACCATGAATGGTATAAAAATAGAACATCCACAGTCAAATATAACTCATTTGATACAATATGGAAGATTGTATTGTATCACATTAACCTCAATCATGAATAATGAAGGATGTTGACATAGATGAAAATAATCATCAAAACTATTTGAGAGAAATATCCCCCTTTTCTTGAAAACATTTAAAAGTCACACTATTTGTCAAGAAGCCATTTAAAAATAGATTTTTGAATCAAAGTGTCCCATACCACTTTGAAACCTTTTAAAAGGATTTTTAATTTCTAAAATTTAATGTCCATATAAATAAATCCTTAAAACCATTTTTAAAACATGGACATTAATGAGAAAGATTTAGATGAATAAGTCTTTAAAACATTTAAAAATGGTATTTTAGTTAGAGATTCTAACCAAAAGAGAGACACTTGAATGAAAATAATTGAGGTAATCAAAACTTTGTAATATCATGAGAATAAAGGGAATTCATGATATACTATGTCAAATTACATTATATACACCACATAAAAGTGATTTGGTGTATATCAACAATGAAGTCTCAATGGAATGTAAGTTGAGATGAAATCTCTCATAAAGGCCATATCCTTAGGTTAAGGATAAATCAACAACATAATTATGTGTGAAAAATATAAATACACTAAATATGATTGGATATTCCGTGTAAAACAATCAAAGTATATTCACACATATTCCTGTAAAAACAACACCAACGAATTGGATGTTTAACTCAACAAATGGTGAAAGAGTTAAAATTACTCTTATCAAATTCATATCAATGACTTGAGAATTTTCAATGGAGTGATTATGTGTATAAAAAGTATATCCATAGGAAGGGGAGTAGAAATTATGACATAATCAAATGAATAGTGATTCCACACATAATCTTGGGGTAATATAATCAATGAAATATGCGTAAAGCCAAATGAGTGGAAATTGAAATCTCAAATTCCCTTATTGATTAGGTAAATTAAGAAACAAACACCCATGAAAGAAAGATCATACCATGATGATGTAAATACCCATAAAATAAAGTATATTACACAATGAATACAATCATGGGTAGTACACATACACCACATGCAATAATTAAGTGGTGATCAATGGAATTCTCACGGAATTAAAAGTGAGACAAGAAACCCCTTACCACGTTAATCAACTGAGTCGCATGGAAAAAAGTTAATAACCACCAAATTATTTACATAATAACATGAATATAAAGTGAATCATGATAATATATATCAAATGGAAGTACACAATACACCACTTTTAATAATTTAGTAGCGAACAATGGAAATCTCACGGAATTGAAAGTGAGATAAGAGAATCCCTTACTTTGTACTTTTTCCTTGGTCGATGGTAGGTTTACCTCCTGTATAATGGTGAAATAATTGTTATTGAATAATACAATAATCAGTTACTTTAATATGATATCATATATGATCTTTTAACATTGATTTGTTAATAATATCTTAGAATTATCGTCATTTCAGGTGTTAACGGGTTCATTTTACTTTACATTCTTTGTTATGTGAGCCATATTCGTTATTAATGGGATGTATATTATTCATATCCAGAATGGTATCATGTCCTTAAACATCATTTTTAAATCATCAAATGATAATTATACTTGAATGGATACGATGGAGAATGAATCTCATCGCGTTCGTGGAGACGGTAGTCCGTACGTACGCACGAATACTACTTCCATTTAATTTTTATTTTAAAAGAATCGAATCCAAATGATACATAGGTATATTACTATTCCAGTAAAATATAATATTTTATATATGTTACTTAAGTTCATTAACACCATCCTTTATACGTTCCATGTGTGGTATGAACGAGTCATATCATTTTAAGGGGGCGGTAGCCCGCACTTCCTCAAATGAAATTATCGTATGTATATACAACATGAAACGAATAATTGTATGAAATAAAATGGAATTACAGAAGCTTATATATAAAATATATATCATTAATATCATATTTAATTACAGTTCCATCCTAATGGCCACCATGAGAGGCGGTAAGATGTATTTGAACAATCATCGTTTCGTGAGGCGTTAGTTTGCCATCCACAGAAACATTATGTTCATCATCCATTAGATGGAGTTGTGTGAATGTGTAGTTTGAATCCTTCTTATAACAACATCCTAGTATATTGTGGATACTGGTGTTGTTACAAAAGAAAGGGAATAAAAAGATTTTGGGGGTTGGAGAAGCAAAATAATTGAAAATAATTTAAGAGAAAATGTTACCTTTAATTTAGGTAACTCACTTTGGTTGGAACCAAAGGACTTCTTGAAATTCTTTCTGCCTAAGGAGAAGCTTCAAGGAGGAGGAGAGGGATGTGGGGAGCTTAGTTAGACAGAGTTTGGACGAGACAAGTGGCTTGAGAGGTGTGAGGAATGAGTAGAAGTGGTCTCCTTTTATAAGGGAGAGGAGGGGCTCTTTAGGAAAGAGTGAAAGTATTACTTTATAATATAATTATATTCGGTTTATAATGGTCCAAAAATCATTGAGGTCGAAGATAAGATGACTCATATTCTAAATAACATCAACCAATAAGAATTGGACAGGTTTTAGATAATATTTTAATCATTATAATCTTATTTATTTAAATGATTTATTAATGAGATAAACATTGCATCATTATTGTGTCATTAATAATTTAAATTATTTGATGTCTAAAAATTATAAATAAAATATCATTATGTAGGAAATCTTTTTATCTTTCTAATGAATATTTATAATCGAAAATAAAACATTTATAACCCTATGTAAAAATTGTTCTTTTAAAAGATGTAAGCTTATGCCATTTTTGTATTCATTTTAACTTAATTAAAATAAAGTGTCATTATCACTTTGAAGTGGATCAATGGGGTCCCAAAATTGACCCAAAGATGACCATGGTCGACCATGTATCAACCAATAGGGTTAAGACACGTTTTAGGGTAATTTAGTATTATTATAATATTATTTTTTAACCCTTATTTACCGGATTTACCCTTAACCGTGGTAAATAAAATATTTACCGCAGTAATTAATAAAAGTTACCTATTTACACAATTTGAACATCCTGATTCCAAATATGGAATCCATTTTTCTAAATTCAAAACACAGAAGTGGCAGAAATTAATTTAAAATTAATTCCCGCTGTCAAAACAAAAAGCGTGTTTTTAAGAGATAATAACTATCAAAAGATTGACACTTGTTTATGTTCGGTTTAATTGTAAAATTATGTCCAATGACCAAAATTATATTAAATGGTAAAAATATATTCTAAATATACTTTAAAACCACTCAAATTCATAATTTATCACTATTAATTATTTTGATTAAAAAAGTTGTTTTTAATTAAAATTTAGTAATTTTTACTATTCATCAAAATATGAAAGTTATCCGAAAAGTACCAAAATTTCACCTTAGGCTAAATTTGATATTCCGAATCCAAAAATGAAGTCCATTTTGAAATATAAAATATATATAATTTCAAAAAATTAAGTATTACTATTCATAACTGCTAGTTTGATCGGTTGTGGTGTGTGTTAAAACTCGAAGTTGCGTACAACACACGCTACTGTTTTATTCAAAGGAAAGCGTACCGTGGAAGCTTGGGATGTTTTATTTTAAATTTTTTGATGTCCCCATTTAGTCAAAAAGTTTAAAATATTTTATTTAAAAAGGGTTCACTATTAAAAGTTGGTAAAACTACAATACTGAAGATGAATTTGTTCTTACATTATGTCTAAGAAACTCATAATATGGATTCTAAAATTATAAGGATTATATAAAGTTTAAAATTTAGTTAGTACTATTCATAACCTTTTTTGAACGGCTTGTTTGGTAAGTCATGGTGCGCTTGAACTCGGTGTTGCGTGTAGTGCAAGTTATTGAATTATTTTGAAGAAATAACACACTATGAAATCTTGGGGTGTTACACCCGAAATCCAACCGGGCCCCTGGAATGGAAAATCTGATATCTTACAGACCAGACGTCCGTTTGACGAACCGTCAACGGCGTTGGTGATCACGTTGAGAAACAGTCACTATGAGTATAACCTATGAGTGTTCGAGGTATAGTTGAGTTACGGCCGGATTGGTTCGCACACGAAACCAACCTGGCCCCTGGGACGAAAATGCTAATAATTCACAAACCGGGCATCCGATTGACGCGCCGTCTGTTGGGTTGAGACCCCTATGACGAGGCAGTCCTTTGAGATACTTCTTAGTGGGACTTTGAGATACTTGGAGTATCAACCAGTAGATCGTGGAGCGGACCCTTTTAGAGACGAGCGTACAGAGTACGGAGACCGTGTAGCCGGCTGAAACCTGACGACTACTTGACCGACTCGACTTGGAGTGAGTCGACTAGCCCAGTGGACGGAGCACCTGGTATTTGGCGACAGACCCACGGCGGACGGAGCACCCGGTAGTTGGTCGTAGACCTGCAGTACTTGACAGGAAGAGTACCTCTCAAGGCTATTAGGGGGAGCGCCCGGTATTTGGCGACAGACCCACAACGGACGGAGCGCCCGGTAGTAGGCCGCAGACCCGCGGTACTCGACAGGAGGAGTACCTCAGTAGTCTTAGGTTAGTGAGAAGTAACTCGGAGTTGTGACAGGACCACTGTACACTCCAGAGACGGAGCTCTTCAGCAGTTACAGTTTCGATAATGAAAATCCTGGTTTGAGCTGAGTCAATGACCTTTGTGTTTACCTCTTGATTGAGATGGGTCACTTGATAACTTAGGTATATATATGGGCATATACCTGGGTAGTGGTTATCCGTTGATTTCATAATCCTTGTGTTTCCTCATGATTGAGATGGGTTACTTGATAACTTAGGTATATGTATGGGCATATACCTAAGTAGATGTTATCTGTTGAGATATTCTTTGTGGTTATCCTTGTTGGATTTAGTGAGACCTTGAGGGTCTCGGGGTCCCTAATGAGTATTGTTATACTCACCCCTGCACGGGCTTTTCCCGCACCTCGTTGTGTTGGTTGCGGACGACGGGCAGTGCTGACGGAGGCCGAGTGTTCGAGGACTGGACGGTACTCGGAGGTGGACTACACGACGAGTCAGTACCCAGAGGTGGACTACATGACGAGTCAGTATCCGGAGGTGGACTTCACGGCGAGATGACACTCGGAGGAGGTTGACAGGCAAGAGCGTCGTGGAGGCTATGTGTACCTACCCTTCAGGTAGGATCCGTGGTGGACGATCCAAGAGCTGAGCCATCTATACCTACCCTTCGGGTAGGATCCGAGGAGGACGACCCAGGAGCCGCTTCCATCCTTCCAGTTGTTATCTTTTTGTTGTACTTGTTTAAGTTGTAGTTGTACTTTCATTTGGGTTTGTATTCTGGCCCATTTACTTTTCATCACTTCTCTTGTACTTAGTGTTTACTTTTTTCTCTTGCTTACGCTGTGGTGTTTGTTTTCTTTTTTTAAAAGGCAATGCCTTCCCAGTTATCGGGATTTACGCCTTTGGTGCTAGTCGCCAGACCCTGGCCTATGGAAGGTGGGCTTGGGGTAGTCATGACATGGGCCCCGAGGACGGGTCATGAAAAATTGGTATCAAAGGAGTCGGTTCTACCGCAGAACTTATAACTCTAATATTTTCATTCTGTGAAGCAATAATGTTAAGGGTACCGAGTGTGGTCTTCAGTTCATGGAGTCCAGTGTTGGTGAAAGCGGCCGAATTATCCATACACCAGGACCTTGACAACTGAATTCCAACTTTGTGCACGAAAACACTGATTGCATGTTTGTTTTCCAGAAGTTTTATTTAAATATCAGCTCAAACCAGGTCAGCTCACCAGGTATAATCTTTTGACCATGTCACGTTGTTTGTTTCAGGATGCCTCCCCATGGACGACTTGCTAGAGCCCCGAGAGTTGTATGTACTGACAGCCCGCCGAGCGACGAGGCCTCCGTACATGGCCCTATCCCAGTTGAGGCACTAGTGGAGGCACCAGCGGTACTACTACCCGTTGGGCCACCAATGCCACCTGCCCTAACAGCAGAGGATGCACGTCGCTTGAGCGCACTGCATGAGTTCCAGCGCCAGAGGCCACCCAGGTTCCAGTGAGGGACGGAACCGCAGGCGGCTAAGGATTGGCTGGAGGTTGTGGTGAGAGTCTTCAGGCTAGTGGGGACGTCGGCAGACTTCACGGTGATCCTTGCTGCCAGCCTTCTTCAGGCAGCAGCAGGAAGATGGTGGAGCCTGATGCTTCAGATGCATGACTAGGCAACACTTCTTTGGGCAGACTTCGAGAGCCTGTTCCGGGCAGAGTTTGAACCAGCCACCCTTCGAGCAGTGCGTATACAGGAGCTACTTCAGCTGCGGTAGGGCAGCATGACAGTGGCACAGTATTCAGCGAGGTTCACAGACCTCTTGCGCTACTCCATAGATATGGTACGGGACCCGTTCTTCAGGGCTCAAACCTTCAAGCAGGGGCTCAGGCAGGAGATTAGAGTTTCTGTTGTTTCTCACAGTATTCCGACCTAGACAGGGGTGTTGGAGAGATCCCTCTTAGTGGAGAGTTTCCTTGCTAAGTAGTCTCTAGCAGCACGACCCACCACTAGCCGTCTTGCGGCAGAGTCTTCTGCAGTAGACAGTATACAGATGACACAGAGGTCCAAGAGGACCAGACCTACCGGTGGCCGACTGCACGACTCAGGTTTAGTTGTGCGGGGAAACCAGGGTGGAGTCAGAGCCAGACGTTCCAAGAGTGGGCAGTGTTACTCCTACGGTGGAATTGGTCATATGACATGTGACTGTCCAACCCGCCATGTAGATGACCAGCAGTTAAATGAAGAACCTCCGAGGCAGAGGCAGAGGTTCGATCAGGGCGGACCGCAAGGAGCAGGCGGCCATGGAAGAGGAGCTGGACGTGCAGCTGGAGGTGGACGACGCTTCGGGATGTTGCCACCACCACCACTAGGAGGCCCACCCCGACCGTAGGGGACAGGAGGACATGGGAGAGCTCAGCTTCAGGTAGCTAAGGCCTATGGTCATGGAGCTCCGGAAGCAGGTGGACAAGAGTGGGACTAGATTCCGACCTGGAGGCTATTGATCCTGTTGCTTCTACTTTTGTTGATGTTTGTCTGTAGTTGCTTCGTGTCTTTGTACTATGAGCTGCAATAATGAAAAGACACTTATCTTTGTAAAGTTTGCTTTCTTGTCCTTTTTGTTTGGTTGATACTGAGTGGTCCCGATTAAGACTGTTGACTTGACCCTCACTTTCGAGATTTCTACTAGAGGAGACCTAGTGACCTCACACTGATGCCGACAGTGTGACTTGACCCTTGGAGGCGGGAGTGACAGTTGGATCTCTTGGTAGTTACGTCGAGGCCTTACGACGTCATCCATGGCATGAATGCATCATTCATGTCAGGATTGACTGTATTAGGAAATGAATGTGGTTCATCCAGGGGATGAGACCAGATTTCTCTTATCGACAAATAAGAAATCATAGCAACTCTTGTGAGACTAGAGAAGGTCCAGGTCATCCACGAGAGGATGAGGATAGCACAGGTCCGATAGAAGCCTTATGCTGACAGGACTTGGAGGCCTCTAAAGTTAGAGTATGATGATCACATCCTTAGACGGGTCTCACCTCGACGAGGTTTATGGAGATGTGGCAAGGGAGGTAAGTTATCTCCAAGGTTCAACGGACCATTCTAGGTCCTCAGCTGGGTAGGCGAGGTGGTTTAACGCTTGAACCATCCACCTTAGTTGCACTAGGTGCACGGCGTTTTCCAGGTATCTCAACTGAGGAGATACATGCTCGACCCTTCGCATATCATCGACAATGAGGAGCAGGACAATGGCGATGAGGTTACTTCCACAGAGGATCTAGTGAGGATCAAGGATCGACAGGAGTGGATCCTACGAGGATGATCGATTCCTTGGGTGCACTTTCTTTGGCAGTACGAGAACCTCCAGGTGAGCACATGAGAGCAGGAGTCTCAGATGCGTGCTCAGTACCGCTTCTGTATCCCTAGTTTGTGTTGAAGCTTTACGGGGACGTAAAGTCCTGAGGTGGGAGTAATGTAAAGACCCGTAAACTTCAAGGAAATTTTTTTCTAAATTTTCTTTGGGATTTTACAAGAATGCAGTTTTTGACGGCGCCTGATTCCGAGGCCCGGTGTGCCCGGAATTTCTATCTGAAGTTTAGCTTGGGTACGTTCAGTGAACGAATGAGTGGGAATTTCTAACTTTTGAACCGATGCCCGGAATCGAATTCCTAGGGCACCGATGGAACCGCAGCACCGGTAATTGCTTAGGAACTCTTGTTTCGGAGTTGCGTTTACATGAGGGAAGTTATTAATTTTTGTGGTAGTTGAAAATAAAAATTAACAATTTTTATTTTTCCTACTTGGTAGTTTTATCCTAAGTAAGGATGTTGGGGGTGGGACCCACTTGTGATAACCAACCTTGAGAGGATAAAGTAGGGTGGTACCCACACGAGCCCAACCCCTCACTTTCCTAACCCCTCTAAACCCCCCCCCCCCATTTAAGTTTTGCTAACTTATGTCCTCATTAATTTTATAACATCTTATGTTATAACTTAAGTGAGTTAAATGTGGGTTTTGAATTTTCAAACTCTTGAAATTCAAAAACCTATGTAGGGGTTTTATTTATTTATTTGTTCGTGAATACCAACTTGACGATCTTCGTGGATTTAAACCATTTGTTATCGAATAACACGAGGGGGCCCACTACTGGAAAAGGGACCTTTCCCAACAGTTGTGTACCAACGGTTCAATGAACCGTTGGCATATCTTGTTTTTCCCAACGGTTTATAGAAACCGTTGGGAAAAACCCCTCAATGCATAGTTTTCCCAACGGTTTCATACAACCGTTGGGAAAGATAGGTTTTTCCCAACGGTTCCTAAGAACCGTTGGGAAAAGTGGTGAAAAATCTTGTTTTCCCAACGGTTCTATGGAACCGTTGGGAAATGTTGGTCATTCCCAACGGTTTTTAATAACCGTTGGGAAAAAAAAGCCCCAAATACCAAATCGAGCCAGCGGCCTCCCCACATTCCAGAAGCATTCAGTTCATGTCCTCCTGGAGCGATTCCTTGCAGAAGGACCTCCCAATCCCCACATCTTCCATCAGATCAGCACCTACCAGGTTAGACTCCTATATTTTATCAACGATATAGTTCCAGCTCTTATAAATCATATACTTCTATTCTTGATTTCGTTATTCCCAATTATTAGGGTTTTTGTAAAAATTTATGATTGTTTCATGGTGGTCATGTGCACCACTATAGGTACATTGATTCACTAATTTATTTTGGTATTTCCATAAAATTCGAATACAATTTATTAATGAATCAATGTTGAGTGTTAACATGACATTCATGTTCTTTATTTAAAGTGTAAACAAATACTTATATAGAATTTCCTTGTAAAACCTGATGGTTTAACTCTAGTTAAATGGAATCATAATTTTGTATGTTATTAATATTTAGTAATTGGTGAGGTGAATCATATATGTATATGAAAAATGGATCAAGATCATTTAGTATTGGATAGAATTATTCCCTAGTAATGTGAGACCCTTATGTTGTGGGGTGAGTATGGAGTAGTGATATATATTGCTTGTTACTTACCTTTTTTCAATTCTATGAGGTAATGATGGCATGCACTCATTTTTTGAGATCTGTCAATGTTTTTATGGTTTTGATAGTGATCCATGATGTGTATCCTAGTATGTAAGATCCTCACTACTGGAAACTGGAGTTTTCCCAACACTTACATACCAACGGTTTGGTATAACCGTTGGTATTTGAGAGGTTTTGCCAACGGTTCTTGGAGCCGTTGGGGATCAAGTGGGCAAGTCTGGTCAAGCTCTAACGGCTAGTTTGACTTTGCTTACCGGCTGACCGGTGCTTGCCCACCGGCTGGCCGGTGCCTTGGAAGGTGGAGAGAGCTTCTGCCCAGGAGCCACCGGCTGGCCGGTGGGAAGGCCACCGGCTGGCCGGTGGTGAGACAGTAGGTCTCACTATTCCAAAGAGTTACACCGGCTGGCCGGTGAGGAGGCCACCGGCTGGCCGGTGGTCTGGACAGAAGACATCCCATTCTGTCTGGGCCCACCGGTTGGCCGGTGGCCAGACACCGGCTGACCGGTGGCACCTGGCAGAGGGCAAGCCCTTCTGCCTTGTCCACCGGCTGGCCGATGGGCTGGATCCGGCTGGCCGGTGCCCTTACCGGCTGGCCGGTGGTCCTACACCGGCTGGCCGGTGGACTTGAAAAAAGTCCACTTTTCCTTTTTTTTGCCACTTCTTGCTCCTGAAATCATGCCTATTAACAAGAACACTTGAAACAACATTAGATCACTATGAGAGTGATTGTGATCATTAAAATCCAAGAGAGTGGGGTACAACATTCCCTACTCTTCCTTCAAAAGTGATTGACCATGTGTTTTTAGGCAAGATGCGATGTGATTGTCCATGTGTCTTCAGGTGAGATGTACTATGATTTCCCTAGTGTTTTTCGATGAGGTGTGATGTGATAAGGCTATAATAAGATGTGGCATGTGGTTGGGGTCATGTAGGGTAGGAGGATGGCACAAGGTTGATGTTATTCATGTTCATGATACCCTACTAATATGGTTATGGGATGAGTCATGCTGTTATGTGATATAACACATTAAGTTCTTGTTGGTTTTACATTTTTTCAATAACACATTTGTATGTTTTTTTGACATGTGTAGTTGATACCTTGATTATTTTCTTCCTTTATCGTTTACTTAAATGTATATTCTATTATAGTTAATGCCTATTGAATTGTTTATGACAAAATGACTTATATAAATTCTTTTTACAGAATGGACAGAAGTTGGACCCCCCTCACGCGCGTTTACGAAGCGCGCGCATCACTTAAAACACGAATATTGAGCCGTACCGCGCAAACCGCACGTCCGATTGAGGTGCCGTCTGCGCATACACGTCACGAATAATAATTAAAATGTTCCACGGTTGTTTCAGATCAATCCGAGGCCGTCCGCTATGAATTTGACCGTTGGACGCCCGTTCTGGCCGTTTATGACACCATAACTGCGTTGTCGGTCACCGCGGGCACACGACAAGTCCGATTGACGTGCCGTCTGCTCGACCACTTCAGAAATCACTCACCCGTATTTGTCGTCTGATTTCAGGCCATTCCGACATCGTTCGGCCCGTTTGGACCCCCCTCACGCGCGTTTACGAAGCGCGCGCATCACTTAAAACACTAATATTGAGCCGTACCGCGCAAACCGCACGTCCGATTGACGTGCCGTCTGCGCGTACACGTCACGAATAATAATTAGAATGTTTCACGGTGGTTTCAGCTCAATCCGGAGACGCGGTGTGGCCGACACCACTCAAAGTGTCCGTCTTTTGTTTCAAAAGGACGTCATTTTAAGTGAAAAGAATCAACTGGCTTACGGAAAACCGACCAAACGCATTCCGAATCTGTTGATAATTTATCCCAACAATCCATGGGTCATATGTGACGTGTACGAGCCAACCCGGGATGAATCCGAGTCGTGGTGTTGCCGGGATAAGTTTAAGTGGCTCTCTTTTGTTTAAAATGAACACCATTTTAAGTACATACGGAAAAACGACCAAACGGATTCGGTTTCCGTTGAAACTTTAGGAGAACGATCCATGGGTCATATGTGACGTGTACGAATCAACCCCGCCACAATCGGAGACGCGGTGTGGCCGACACCACTCAAAAAGTGTCGGTCTTTTGTTTCAAAAAGACGTCATTTTAAGTCCACCGGCCAGCCGGTGCCTGGCCACCGGCCAGCCGGTGGAACCCAGACAGAATAGCATGCTTCTGTCCAGACCACCGGCCAGCCGGTGGCTCAGCACCGGTCAGCCGGTGGAGCCAGAGAAATCCCTTGCTTCTGTCTGGTGCACCGGCCAAACGCATTCCGAATCTTTTGATCATTTATCACAACAATCCATGGGTCATATGTGACCTGTACGAGGCAACCCGGGTTCAATCCGAGTCGCGGTGTGGCCGAGATCAGTCTAAGTGGCTCTCTTTTGTTTAAAATGGACACCATTTTAAGTACATACGGAAAACCGACCAAACGCATTCGGTTTCCATTGAAACTTTAGGAGAACGATCCATGAGTCATATGTGACGTGTACGAATCATCCCCGCCTCAATCCGAGCCGCGGTGTGGCCGACACCGCTCTAACTGTGTCTGTTTTGTTTAAAATGGACAGGATTATAAGTGAAAAGAACAACTGGCATACGCAAAACCGACCAAACGCATTCAGAATCTTTTGATAATTTATCACAACGATCCATGGGTCATATGTGACGTGTACGAGCCAACCCGGGTCAATCCGAGTCGCGGTGTGACCGGGATCAGTCTAAATGGCTCTCTTTTGTTTAAAATGTACACCATTTTAAGTACATACGGAAAACCGACCAAACGCATTCGGTTTCCATTGTAACTTTAGGAGAACGATCCATGGGTCCTATGTGACGTGTACGAATCATCCCGCCTCAATCCGACATGCGGTGCGGCTGACACCACTCAAAGTGTCCGTCTTTTGTTTCAAAAGGACGTCATTTTAAGTGAAAAACATCAACTGACATACGGAAGACCGACCAAACGCATTCGGATTCTATCGATACTTTAGCACAACGATCCATGGGTCATATGTGACGTGTACAAGTCAACCCCGTCTTAATCTGAGATGTGGTGTGGCCGACACCGCTCTAACTATGTCTCTTTTGTTTAAAATGGACATGATTATAAATGAAAAGAACAACTGGCATACGCAAAACCGACCAAACGCATTCGGAATCTTTTTATAATTTATCACAATGATCCATGGGTCATATGTGACATGTACGAGCCAACCCGGGATGAATCTGAGTCGCGGTGTGGTCGGGATGAGTCTAAGTGTCACTCTTTTGTTTAAAATGGACAACATTTTAGGTACATACGGAAAACCGACCAAACGCATTCGGTTTCCATTTAAACTTTAGGAGAACGATCCATGAGTCATATGTGACGTGTACGAATCAACCCCGCCTCAATTGGAGACGCGGTGTGGTCGGCACCACTCATAGTGTCCGTCTTTTGTTTCAAAAGGACGCCATTTTAAGTGAAAAACATCAACTGGCATACGGAAAACCGACCAAACGCATTAGGATTCTGTCGATACTTTAGCACAACGATCCATGAGTCAAATGTGACGTGTACGAGTTAACCCCGCCTCAATCTGAGGTGCGGTGTGGCCGGTATCACTTCAGGTGTATGTATTTTGTTTAAAATGGACATCATTTGAGGTAAAAATATATGGTATAGAAAAAACCGATCATATTATGAATTGAATTTCAGATTCCACGTATAATTGTCATCTAAATTTTAAATTGAATTCTATATGAATTATGTATGTTTATGAATTGTAATTTAATTATGGATTTGTATAGTTTCAGGATCCATTATATGTTAAATGTGTATGAATTTGTTCGTAATTGAATATGTATGTTTTATTTTATTACTGGTACAATAGTTGGATCGAAAATGAGGTGAAAATGAGGTGAAAATGAGGTTAAAATGAGGCCTGATGACTGGTGGTGATAGACAGGGGACAGGGGCTGTGCAAATTGCAGGGTGCTGCAATTTGCAGCATAGGGTATGCCAACGGTTTTAAACCGTTGGCATATAAGTTTTAGCATGTCTTTTCCCAACGGTTCTAAACCGTTGGGAAAGACTTCACCAATTCCCAACGGTTTAAAACTGTTGGGAAACTGTTCCACATGGTATATCCCAACGGTTTGGAACCGTTGGGAAAATGTGTGGCATTTGGTTTTCCCAACGGTTTTGGGAGAACCGTTGGGAAAAACTATCCCAACGGTTCACCCAAACCGTTGGGGTAGGGTAACTTCTATGGGCCTATTGCAACGGTTGCAAGTAAACCGTTGGGAAAACCTTTCCCAACGGCTTACTTCCCAACGGTTATGAGAACCGTTGGGAAAACCTTTCCCAACGGTTTCAGGGGCTTTCCCAACGGTTCTGAACCGTTGGGAAATAGTTTATTTCCAGTAGTGGCCGGACCGCACAAACACGGTCGACCCTCCTCCTTATTTCATGAATGATTCCTTGTGGTTTGGTACGGGAAGGCGTGGTGTCGTCACACCACGCGGAATCAAGAGAAAGGAAAATGCGCGGCGCCGTCGCGCCGTGCCGTGGAAAGAAATTCAAGGACGCGACGCCGTCGCGCCGCGTCGAAGAAAACCAAAGACACCGCGGTCGAAGCGGGGCCGCGGCGAGGGGCGCGGTGCCGTTGCACCGCGCCAGACAACAAGGGCCGCGGTGGAGCAGGGTGACCGGCGGCCGGTACTGGGCCGTCGGCGACGGAGCTGGAAGGGGACCGGCCATCGCTGGTCCCGTTGAGCAGAAACCGGCTGGCCAGGTCGGGCCGGTCGGACAAGGGGGAGCCAGGGGAATTAATTCCCCCGGCTGGATTTCAAGCGGCCCCAATTAAGGGGCCGCCGTTTTCATAAAGGAGGGGGAACGCCCCTCCCTTGGCACATGCGCGGCCCAAAGGCCGCACTGGCCACGCTAGCCGCGCCACTGCGCTGGCTGCACCGCCGCGCCGCCGGCCGTGCCGGAATTCCGGGCCGGGCCGAGTCGCCGCCCGGGCCAGGTCGACCCGGTTCGGCCGACCCAGGGGGGTACTGGGTCGGGCCAGGCTGGGCCCAGACCCGCTATTTTCGGACTAAGTTGGTTCAAACTCCCATATCTTGGGCTACAGACCTCCGATCGACGCACCGTCAGTTGCGTAGAGATCCATGGAACGAGAAAGTTGTTTTGGTATATCGCACTCAAGGTTTCGGAATACTTTGGGTTCGGTCGGGTTGGTTCGGATACGAAACCAACCGCGCCCTCGGAGCGGAAACACTTATATCTTGAGCTTCGGACGTCCGAATGACATGCCGTCGACTTTGTTGATTTCCTCTTAGTGAGAAAGATCTTTTGGCTTACTCTGCTCGAGGTTTGGATGTCGTCGGAGTACGGTCGGGTTGGTTCGCTCACGAAACCAACCGGTCCCTTGGAACGAAAAAGCCAATAATTCACAGATCGGGTGTCCGATTGACATGCCGTCTATTTCGTTGAATTCCTCTTGATGAGACGGAACTTTTGGTATACTTCGCCCGAGTTTCGAACTCAGTTGGAATATGGCCGGGTTGGATTGTACCCAAAATCCAACCGGGCCCCTGGAACGGAAAATCTGATATCTTACAGACAGGACGTCCGTTTGACGAACCGTCAACGGCGTTGGTGATCACATTGAGAAACGGTCCCTATGAGTATACCCTATGAGTGTTCGGGGTATAGTTGAGTTACAGCCGGATTGGTTCGCACATGAAACCAACTGGCCCCCTGGGACGAAAAGGCTAATAACTCACAGACTGGGCGTCCGATTGACGCACCGTCTATTGCGTTGAGACCCCTATGACGAGGCGGTTCTTTGTGATACTTATTCGTGGGACTTTGAGATACTTGGAGTATCAACCAGTAGCTCATGGAGCGGACCCTCCTAGAGACGAGCGTACGGAGTACGAAGACCGTGTAGCCGGCTGAAACCTGACGACTACTTGACCGACTCGACTTGGAGTGAGTCAACTAGCCCAGTGGATGGAGCGCCCGGTATTTGGTGACAGAACCACGGTGGACGGAGCTCCCGATAGTTGGCCACAGACCCGCGGTACTCGATAGGAGGAGTACCTCTGTAGGCTATTAGGGGGAGCGCCCGGTATTTGGCGACTGACCCACAACGGACGGAGCGCCCGGTAGTAGGCCGCAGACCCACGGTACTCGACAGGAGGAGTACCTCAGCAGTCTTAGGTTAGTGAGTAGTACCTCGGAGTCGTGACAGGACCATTGAACACTCCAGAGACAGAGCTTTTCAGCAGTTACGGTTTCGATAATGAAAATCCTGGTTTGAGCTGAGTCAATGACCTTTGTGTTTACCTCTTAATTGAGATGGATCACTTGATAACATAGGTATATGTATGGGAATATACCTGGGTAGTGGTTATCCGTTGATTTCATAATCCTTGTGTTTCCTCATGATTGAGATGGGTTACTTGATAACTTAGGTATATGTATGGGCATATACCTAAGTAGATGTTATCTGTTGAGATTTTCTTTGTGGTTATCCTTGTTGGATTTAGTGAGACCTTGAGGGTCTCGGGGTCCCTACTGAGTATTGTTATACTCACCCATGTACAGGCATTGCCTGCACCTCGTTGTGTTGGTTGCAGATGACGGGCAGTGCTGACGGAGGCCGAGTGTTCGTGGACTGGATGGTACCCGGAGGTGGACTACACGACAAGTCAGTACCCGGAGGTGGACTACACGACGAGTCAGTATCCGGAGGTGGAATTCACGGTGAGACAACACTCGGAGGAGGTTTAAGGGCGAGAGTGTTGTGGAGGCTATCTGTACCTACCCTTCAGGTAGGATCCGTGGTGGATGATCCAGGAGCTGAGCCATCTATACCTACCCTTCAGGTAGGATCTGAGGAGGACGACCCAGGAGCAACTTCCGTCCTTCCAGCTGTTATCTTTCTGTTGCACTTGTTCAAGTTGTAGTTGTACTTTTTTTGGGTTTGTATTCTAGCCCATTTACTTTTCAGCACTTCTCTTGAACTTAGTGTTTACTTTTTCCGCTTGCTTACTCTGTGGTGCTTGTTTTCTTTTTTTAAAAGGCAATGTCTTCACAGTTATCAGGATTTACGCCTTTGGTGCTAGTCCCCAGCCCCTGACCTATGGAAGGTGGGCTTGGGGTAGTCACGACACGGGCCCCGAGGATGGGTCGTGACATATATAATATCATTATTATCTTTATATTCATGTTATTAGGTGATTCACTTAGTGATTATTGACTTTTGGTCATGTGATTAAATTGATTACAATATGGTAAGTGACTTTATCTTAATTTCCATCTCATTGAGACCTTCTTATTGTTGTGCGCCTAATATTTTTTATGAGGTGTATCTATTACCCATTTGAGATAATTTTTGATTTTAAATTTTAAATATATTATATATCCATATTCTGGTTTTGTGGATATGAGTATTTTTTTAAGACGTATACCCTTTTACATACAATGTTTATTTGGAAAGTTATTTTAACTATGGAAATATTGATGAATATGTATTCTCTACTCTATATGGATATTGAAAAGAAAGATTGTAATTGTATTATATCTATGTATAAATAATTATTTGGACTTTCAGTGGAAGGTGGATCCCGCTATAGTCTCTCCATGCATCGGTAGGTCTCATGAGACAAATCAATTGGTGACAAACCCTTCGAGTTTGTTTCCAAAAATCAGACGGGTTTCTACCCCCAAAACCAAATTGTTTTAACAGTAATATAGTATTATGTTCCAGATACATGATTACCAATTAATAAGCATTCTCTTTATTCATTATCAGGTATTACTATCCCTGACGTTTTCACTACGAAAAAAAATCTATGGATACAGTTTCATTCTCAGTTTATTAATGATGTGATTTTTACATTTATTCACCAAGCCATATTGATTATGTCAAATTGTTTATGATTTTATTATCATCAAATTCATTCTTACACTATTTATAACACTTAATGAGAGTTTGAGCTCACCCCTTTAATTTTGTACCTTCAACAGTTGATGAATGGAAGATCATTTATTGAGTTCTCATGGATATAGTTTTTAGTTTTTGTTTTGTATTGTATTTTGTAACCTTTTCCAATGTAATTTGATTTACATCTAAGTATCTAGTTTCTTCAAGACTAATAAAATGATTTTTCCTTCTTAATTTCATTCCTTATAACCATGACAATGTAATTTGTAATGCACCGGCTCCGGTTTAGATGGGACGGAGTGTTATAGTTGGCATCAGAGGATGTTTAGTAGAAAACATGGAAACTAGAGTAGGAAATTTATATTAGGGAACAAATACCTAAGGTAATATTTGAGGATAAATGTACAATAACATCCTGGTATTTTAGTAAGGAATGGATTTTGTGAACATTTCTAGAAAATACATCCCCGTCTAGATACAAATAGGTAGAGGTGGCTCTGGAACAGATGTACTTAGGATTGAAAGCTCCGACAAGGAGTTTTGGGCTTGACTCGGGGTATCCTAGTACATGAAAATTGGCCTTGTTGCACTATTAGTATTGAAACTACCACGGGATATACTTAGTATAATTCCCATTTTCTTTAAAATCCATTATGAATGATTTTAAGGTAAATTTTTCCTCAGAGAAGCCATGTTTATGAGATTAGTTATGCATAGAATTTCAATCTATGTTAAGTACTTTTTTGTTAGATATTCATAACCTAATATAAGGTATTCCATTATTTAGAAATAGAATCTAATGGAATAAGGGGAACCAATACTCATGGGAAATGTAGGGATCTCCCCACTGAGCAAGTCAACATAGTCAATGTGGAGCAGATCAGATCATGACCATATTGGGAAAACATACTCAGGTTTTAACGAATAACCATTCCACACCTATGTTGGATTGTTTTATTCAGTAGAAGCCCCCATATTTTAGTGGGACTACTAATCTAGTGGTTGTTGAGTAATGGATCAAGTCCCTTGAAATGTTATTCACGGCATTAAGATGTAATGAATATGAAAAAATAGTACTAGTATTCTATTGTCTCAAGGGTGATGTTGACCAATGGTGGTCCTTGGTTCAGAATACCATGGAGGAAGAAGAAATAGAAGATATGGAATGCAGTACTTTTAAGGAAATATTATTCGAAAAATATTTCCCTTGTGAGCAATGAACCGAAATGAAGAAGAAATTACCTGGATTAAAGCAAAGGGAAGAAGTCAGTGTTGCAGAGTATGACGATAACTTGATAAGGCTAGCCAGATATACCATAGATTATGTACGTGACTCGACAGATAATATTGATCATTTCATTGAAGGTCTTAATCCATGTCTTCGAATGGAACTGGCTTCTCAAACATTTTCATCATATGATGAAATTGTATCAGGTGCCATAAAAAATAGAAGGAAGTTTCTAGATCAAATTTGTTCAAGGAAAACCAAGATAAAAAAGATTTACTCTAATAACCAAGAGAAAGGTGAAGTTCCAAATAAGAACAAGGGAATGATGAAATTCCAATTATGTGAGAACTGTAGAAAGAATCATCTCAAGAAATGCTTAAAGGGAATGAGAGTCTACTACAAGTGTGGAGAAAAGGGTCATCTATATACTGAATGTAAGGGGAAGAAAAAATTTAATGATGTTCAATGATACAATTGTAGAGGGATGGGACACTATGTAAATGAGTTTCATAAGTACCATGGAAAAATGCCTCAGAAAAAGCGAAGAGAGTAAGGGAGTTCTTATTAGATTAAAACTGTGGAAGTTGAAGTTCTTAATGATGTGGTGGAAGGTAATTGAATTATTTCCTCAAAATTATCCAACACTTTATTTGATTCTAGATCATCGCATTCAATTATATCTTCCCAGTTTTCCATTAAAATTAGACATGTCTTATTTGATTTAATAAAGTAGTTATCAGTCAAAACTCTTAGGGGATGCATCATTGCAA
Organism: Viscum album; assembly: GCA_963277665.1. Classification (NCBI taxonomy): domain Eukaryota; kingdom Viridiplantae; phylum Streptophyta; class Magnoliopsida; order Santalales; family Viscaceae; genus Viscum; species Viscum album. The sequence continues at coordinate 1,333,678,451 of OY728156.1, forward strand.
AAAAGGCTTGTCAATTAGTCCCCCTTATGACACATAAATTTGCTTTAGTTTCTAACCTTATCATCATACAAATGACTGAATTTGATATAATTCTCGGTATGATTTGTCTATCAATCTATGATGCTAAGATTTATTGAATTAGAAAGAATGTAGGTACTCAACCCACTTTCACTCTCTCAAATTCATATTACATTGTGTAAATATATACTTGAGGATTTTTTTTGTCCATGTACACAATGAAACATTTTTCCCATTAAGCAATGTCTCTAAAAACACAAAGCAAAAACAAATGAAACTAACTCCAGATCATGCATCACGTAGTTCCTCTCATTCAGCATCAGATACTGAGACCCGTACACCATGACTTGATTTACCTATATTAGAACTTCTCCAAGACCAATACCCAATTAAACATAATACATAGTGTCGCTAATTCCCTGCTCTGGTTGAATTAGGACCTACAGTGAAGTTGATCTCCTTTTTAACTTTTGATAGGTTGGCTTATAAGTATTATTCCATACAAACATCATGAAATTCTTAGTCAAACCCATCAATAGTTATTCTATGAATGATAATTATTGTATTAAATGTCTATAATATCCTTATATACCAAAGAAATTCCATATTTCAAAGATGTTCTTGGGTTTTTTCCAGAAAACATTAGGTCTCACCTTCTACGAATAAACTAATACTCTTGTATCTAAGATAATGTGACCAAAGAAGTGAATTTTACCAATCTAGAAGTGGAAATTTGTAAGCTTATAATATTACTAATGCTATATAATGGTATCAAAAATGATATCAAGATGTGTTTTATGTTCATGTTGATTTCTATAATGCACTAATATATCATCCATGAAAACCACCACAAAAAAAATCTAGATAATGATGGAAAACATAGTTCATCAGTTCCATGAAAACTGTTGGTGCATTCATGAGGCTGAATAGTATAAATAGATACTTATATATAACATAATTAATAAAAAAAAATTATATGGTATATATGTAGGTCAAACACGCACTTAATGATATCGGGATCTCAAATAAATTTTTGAGAATACCTGACCTCCATGAAGCTGGTTGAAAAGATCATATATCTATGGTAAGGGATACTGGTTATTAACCATCATCTGGTTCAATTTCTAGTAATGCATTCATATCCTAAGGCTACCATCCAATTTTTCAAAAAAAGGACTAGAGAACCCCATAGAGAATTTTGGGGTCTAATAAACCCCTTTTCCTTCAAATCATCTAGTTGCCTCTTGACCTCTTGCAACTCCATCATAGCCATATTAGAAGGGGGAATGGATACCTGTGTAGCTATTGGCACTAGGTCCATGGATAACTCCACCTCTCTATTAGGAGGTAAACTAGAATAATAATACAAGAAAGAATCCATGAAATGATCAACCACTAGTGGGAAATATTCTTATTATTCTCCCTGATCATCCAGATAAAAACTAGTAATATAAGCTATCATCTTGCCCATGCCACAGTGTTGTGGTCCATCTCGGCTCTCCTGGACATCCCATTCACCATTGTGAGTATAAAATATTCCCTATAGTGATGTTAATTTCAACCTCTCATGATTGAAGTCAACGTAGTCTTGATAAGATACTAGCCAATCCATTCTGAGTATGACATCAAACCTAGTCATATCAAGGATAAAATGATTCTAGACAAAGTAACACCAACCAAACTCAAGAGAGAACTCCATGAACAGATTTAAATCCAATGTTATGATCCTAAATGGTGCTTTATGCTTCCCAACACCCTCTATAAAAAGAAAAATAAGCCCAAGGAATTCCACCAAAGTAAGATATATAAAAAAATCCAATGCACCTACATCAAAGAGAGAAGATACAATAATAGAGGCTACTAAGATCATACCTCTCACCATAAATGGTCTGGAGCACTGCTCCTCGGGTATAGAATGTATAGAATAGATCTGGCCTTAACTACGAACCTATGGCTTAACCTCACTACCCAGTGTAGGGCCCCTCTATGGTATCTATACAACTAGTGACTGGATGCCGCAGCCTCGACCACCACCACATCATCCCGACCAATCAGTACTGATATGACTCCCTACCTAATGAAGTACTATGAAACCTGCTCCTAAACCAAGTGTTATAGATGACCCCCTACCACTCACTGATGGAGGGAAGACCCCGCCAAAATGTCACATGTGGCCCATCCTACCACAATTTCATCACACAACTGGGTCTCAATTAAACCGATTCCTTACATGTTCCCATATTCTACACTGATCAAAGAAACCATTTTTTCCTTATAGAGGCCTAGCCAATACTCATCTCATGGGAATCCTCAAAATGTCACTGCCTACCACAAGAATATGAATTACTAGATTGAGAGACTATACTTCACTTTTCTACACCCTCAAATTCCCTTATGTTCCACTATGTAATTAGTATCTGATTTACTATCTCTATAACATTCATCAACCTAAACACATTGACATTAGATTCAACAGCATTTTAGGGAACTTCCTTGAAGCATCTTGACCTATAATCTTATTGTCCTCAAAGTTTCATTAACAAGGTATATATTTGTAAAATGATAGAACTCTATAAAGATTGATGAATACTCAATAACTGTCATAGATCCCTACTCCTGATGCATGGAATCACTATCCCACTGTACTCTCAGAGTCTTAGGAAATCATTATTCATTGAATATTGTTTAAAATCCCACCAAACCATATCACACAACACATCAGCCTAGTCCAAAACATCCCACCAGTGCCTTGCTTCTCCCTAAATCAAGTAAGTCATAAGCTTTACTCTCCTCTTAGTAGGTGTCTCTATATGTTCAAACATTAAAATATTAGTCTCAATAAATAGCTCAATATCCCATGGACCATCATCCCTTAAAAACTTGGGAGGATTATTCTCTTGGAACAACCGTATCAGCTCAACCATAGATGAGGTAGGTTTAGGTTCTCATAAGTATGCATGAAGAAAAAAACCACGTCATAAAACTGTTCCTCAACACCTATGTCTGGTAAATCTGTTGTTTCCTCAACTATAACTATAGGATGATCCACTAGTATCCCATGAACCATCATCTCAGAAGCATGTTCATCACCACTATCTTGGAATAAAACTGGATGTCTTCATGGTTCCATGTATCTACAATGAAAAACACATGCTTAAAAAAGGAAATATACCAAATTTATATATCTCAATGATTAGGAATGGTCAACACCTTTTTATAATATATCTTACCGTATGTCCTACTCCTATATACAAGACTGCATAAAAATAATGGTTCCAAACAACACTAGAGACACTGCTTGCTACCATCAAAAAACTGAGATTTAGGTCAAGTCTCTATTTCACAATTTTTAATGCCAATTGATTTTATGTCAATTACACATTTAAATTCATGTTAATTTTAAATGGTTGAACCAAATAGTTCACCAAATTCAAATCCATAAAGGACCATACTCATGAAAAAAAATATGGTGTCCGCAAAATCCACACCATAACACATTATAGTCTATGTGACTGATGGTCCATGACTCAATGTGACACAATTGGATTCTAAGGGTGTTCGGTATATCCTAATAAGGAAAAATATTCTTATATTACAACAACCACTTTATGTACCAACCATGTTTCCCAATCCACTGCACATATCATCTATCCAATTAGTAGGTATATCTATCATGGAACCTATCACAACATTAGGAAAACAAGAAATGTAACCTATATTCCATGGAATAATGTCTGTAATGTAATTCCTATAAAGTTATTAAAATGATGCACGAGATGGAATACCATAATATCATTGGGTTTCAACAAAATATAACCATAAATAATATCAATGATAACATCACAATTGAAGTTCATCACTCAACTGTGGAATCAAATCAATTGTAATAGTCAAAATTCAGAAAACATCATCTCCTAGGAACAAATCATTACCAAACTCAAATTCTTCCTAATCCCCTTTATATTATCAGAAATAGTAAGTTAATAAAAGGAAGATAAACCTATAATACCCCTTTGTAACATCCAAGATCTAGATGCCAATGAATGGTGACCTGATCTCGGTAGTTCACATGTCCACAAGGGAATCTCCCTAAACACAAGAGGATACCAAATAGTAGAAATATACATGGGTGTGTCTGTGGGGAGATTATTACCGCTTATTAGAGTATAATATAGTAGTACCAATCATACAGATCAGTTGTGGAAGCATTAAATCAATCAGACAATAGATAAACATCCAGATTATAGAGATTTACAAAAAATTCCAAAAGTATTCTCATATACAATGATGATATTGTCATGTGTCTGCAAAATATCCAAAATAGGTATACATGACATTTGAACAATACATGTATCAAATAAAAAAAATACTAAATAAACTATCTCCTGATAACATCACGAGCCTATGCCCGGTCACGTGCTCTCTTACTCCTAAGTATAGAACAAAGTAAAACATCAAACTATGGGTGCTTTCCCCAGTTATTAACTATATCCAAATAGTCTATTCAGGTACCCCACAACATCCTAAATAGGGTGTGAGATATAATCCCAGTAGGGAACCATGAAAACTATGCCTGCATCCACTGTGAAAAAATACAGAGGCCCTCGTACGAGCATGCACCTCTATCTATGTGGTTGGTCACATAGTTTGGCTACAAGGTTTGGCTACACATTTGAAAAAACTATGAACCAACTCTTCACCATTCATTGTAAGTATGGGAACCTCACATGGTTTAAATAAATATCACACCCCGACCCATGTGTATAAATTTATCTAATTATTTTTTTTCCATTAAATATTTTTGCTGGGGTCTGGGGTGAGCCCCAAATAAAGTTTCTAAGTCCTGTTAAAAAGTGCGATTTTTGGTGTTGACGTCGTCAATCACATAGGTATAGTGAGATTTGGAAGTCTTGCGGCTTCTCCATGATAACTGCATGACCGTCGGTTCTCAGAAAATGGAAATAAATAATTATTACAATTAAAACAAACATTAGTTGTTCTGTCGTTTAATTTTTTTATTATTGAGAAATTTGTTAAAAATAAAATGAAATAAATACTTTTATTATTTTTAATTTTTATCAACATGGTATTATTATTATTATTATTATTTAGGTCGGTGAGCAGGCGCCACACATTTAGCGGGAGTCGTGCGGTTAGCCTGATACCCATGCAACTACTTATGTTATTATTATTAATGTTTTTACAAATTATGTACATATTTATGAGCCCTAAATATCAACCTTACTGAGATTTTTATGACCATTATTATTATTATCAAGCTTATTATTATTATTACTATTATCGTTATTAAATGTTATGAATAAGATTATTAAAGTTATGATTATTATTTTTGTTCTTATAAATCATATAAATGAAATGAATGTTAGAATTAATTTCAATAACAATAATAATAATATTATTATTATTAATATTTTATTACAAATTTTATTTTGTTTTTTTAGGTTGGTTTCACCCCTTTTTTAGGGTTCCTGTCCGGCTCCCCCCTCTCTCTTCCTCCCAACTCAACCTCCTCGTTCGAGTTTTTTTTTACATTTTTTCAAAAAAAAAATTTGAAAATACATCTAGGTTAAAAAAATTACATTTTTACCCCTCAAAGGCGGTACTTGGTGTGCTGCCTTTGGGGGTTTGTTCACCTAGGGAAAGGCAGCACACCAAGTTCTGCCTTTGCATTAATATATTTTTTAATTTTTTTTTGTTTTGTTTTGGTTTATATATATATATTTATAAATATATAACTAAAATTTTCCGCAGGATTTTTCTACTATTTAATATCCAGCAGCACTGCCATTACAACAGTTTGGATTCTAAAAGAAACCCTCACCCTGGAATCCCTTTTATAAGGGGGCTTGCCCTGGAAATCATACTGCATTTCCAATGTGGGATTCTGGTTCTTTTTTTCTGCAGAGTATATTCTGTGTTTCTTATGTGGGATTATTTTTCAAGTACGCGAATTTGAAAGACTATAAAACATAAAATATAATACCAACATAAATGAAACTTTAAACATTGATTAAACATATAAGGATTAGTTGAAAACAAAAATAATTTCATAAAAAATGTTGATAAAAATTAATTTATAAGCTTTCAAAACCACCTACCTGAAACTTAAACATATTTCAAGTAAGTGACTTTGAAAGGTTATAAAAGATAAACTATAATACCAATATAAATGAAACTTTAAACATTGATTAAACATATATGAAATAGTTGAAAACAAAAATAATTTCATAAAAAATGTTGACCAAAAATAATTTATAATCTTTCAAAACCATCAACTTGAAACTTAAAAAAGTTTCAAGTTCCCGACTTTGAAAGACTTTAAAACATAAACTATAAGACCAATACAAATGAAACGTTAAACATTTATTAAAAATATAAGAAATAGTTGAAAACAAAAAAAAACTTCCTAAAAAATGTCCATAAAAATTAATTTATAATCTTTCAAAACCGTCTACTTGAAACTTAAAAATGTTTCAAGTACGAGAATTTGAAAGACTATAACACAAAAAATATAAGACAAACATAAATGAAACATTAAAAATTGATTAAAAATATAAGGAATAGTTGAAAACCAAAAGAATTTCCTAAAAAATATTGATGAAAATTAATCTATAAGCTTTCAAAACCGCCTACTTGAAACTTCAAAATGTTTCAAGTACGCGACTTTGAAATACTATAAAATATAAAATATAAGACCAATATAAATGAAACTTTAAAAATTGATTAAAAATATAAGAAATAGTTGAAAAAAAAATAATTTCATCAAAATTGTTGATTATAAATAATTTATATGCTTTTAAAATCACCAGCTTAAAACTTAAAAAAATTTCAAGTATGCGAATTTGAAAGACTATAAAATATAAACTATAAAACGAATATAATTGAAACTTTAAACATTAGTTGACCAAATAATAAATATTTTCAAACAAAATGAATTTCATAAAAAATTTTGAGGAAAAATAATTTATAAACTTTCAAAACTGTCTACTTGAAACTTAAAAATGTTTCTAGTGCATGACTTTAAAAGACTATAATTATATTATTAATTAACTAATTAATTATTATATAATTAATAGTTATATTAATAATTAACTAAATAATTATTATATAAGTAACAATTATTGATTAATAATTAATAATTATTATATAAGTAATAATTATTGAGTAATAAAATATAACACCAATATAAATGAAACATTAAACATTGATTAAACATATAATAAATAATTGAAAACAAAAGGAATTTCCTAAAAATGTTGATGAAAAATATTTTATAATAATTATATTACTAATTAACTATTATATAATGAATACTTATATTACTAATTAACTAATTAATTATTAACTATTTATTATATGTTTAATCAATGTTTTAGGTTTCAATTATATTGCTCATATATTTTATGTTTTATATTCTTTCAAATTCGCATACTTGAAACAGTTTAAGTTTAAAGTAGATGGTTTTGAAAGATTATAAATTATTTTTCATCAACATTTTTTATGAAGTTATTTTTATTTTCAACTATTTCTTATATTTTTATTCATTGTTTAAAGTTTCATTTATATTGGTCTTATAATTTATATTTTATTGTTTTTCAAAGGCATGTACTTGAAACATTTTTCAGATTCATGTGGGAGGTTTTGAAAGCATATAAATTATTTTTCATGGATATTTTTTACAATTATTTTTATTGTTTTCAACTATTTCTTATATGTTTAATCAATGTTTAATGTTTCATTTATATTGGTCTTATAGTTTATATTTTAGTGGCTTTCAAATTCATGTACTTGAAATATGTTTAGGTTTCATGTAGGTGGTTTTGAAAGCTTGTAAATAATTTTTTATGAACATTTTTATGAAATTATTTTTGTTTTTAACTATTTCTTATATTTTTAATTAGTTTTTAAAGTTTCATTTTTATTGGTCTTATAGTTTATATTTTATTGGCTTTCAAAGTCACGTACTAGAAATATGTTTAAGTTTCAAGTAGGTGGTTTTTAAAGCTTATAAATTAATTTATATCAACATTTTTTATGAAATTATTTTTGTTTTAAACTATTTATTATATTTTTAATCTGTGTTTAAAGTTTAGTTTATATTGGTCATATAGTTTATGTTTTATAGTCTTTCAAAGTCGTGTACTAGAAACAGAATCACAAATCGGAAACGCAGAATATACTGCGCAGGAAAAGGAGAACCAGAATCCCATATCAGAAATGCAGTATGGTTTTCAGGGCAAACCCCCTTATAAAAGGGAGTCCTGGGTGAGGGTATCAGTCAGAATCCAGACTGCTTTAATGGCAGAACCGCTGGATATTAAATAGCAGAAAAATTCTGCTGAAAAGTTTTGATATATATATATATAAAACAAAAAAACAATATAAAAACAAAAACAAAAATAAAAAATTTTAAAAAAAATATTTAGGAAAAGGCGGCACCTGGTGTGCCGCCTTTGCGGTTAATTTTTGGGCAAAGGTGGCACACCGTGTCCCGCCTTGCCCTGGGTGGAAAACCCTTCAAAGGAGGCACACCAGGTGCCGCCTTTGGGAGGTAAAAATATATATTTTTTTACCCAGGTGGTATTTTAAAAAATATGTTTTTGAAAAAATGTAAAAAAAACTCTCCTCGCTCCCCTCATACACAACATACTCGACTTGTTCCCCATGTAGCACTACACCGCACTGAGCCACCGGCCTCCCAGCCTCCTCGGACCTCTTGATCGCAGTCGACGCCTCCTCAGCCTCACCCTCCTACCCGACCTCCACCCGTCCTGTATCTCAGTACTGCTCCTCGTTGCCCCAACCATACTCTTCTACAGCGGCACACCCTCCACATCCAAATGCCTCATGACCCAGCGACCTAAACTCCTCCTCCCTTGATCTAGTCATGCCAGCCGACCCCGACCACCTCAGCCTTCACTAGTGCAGAAAACGTTATTTACATCACCATTTTTTACGTCGGTTATATATAACCGACGTGATAATCTGTGAAACGTGGTTTTTCACGTCGGTTATGAAATAACCGATGCAACAAATGCGGTGAGTAGATTTTTAACGTCGGTTATTTTAATAACCGACATTACAAAGCGCGTGTGTTTGGTTTTTATGTCGGTTATAAATTAACCGATGTTAAAACTCAAAGCGCGGGGTTTTTTACGTCGGTTATTTTATAACCGACGTACAAAACGAGTTATCTATGGGTTTTTTACATCGATTATTTTATAACCGACATAAAAAACCAAAGTGCTGGGGGTTTTTTACGTCTTTTATTTCACAACCGACCTAAAAAACGTGTAGATATCTCGTTTTTTATGTCCGTTATTAAATAAACGACGTAAAAAACCCCCCGCGCTTTGGTTTTTTACGTGGGTTATTTTATAACCGACGTAAAAAATGAGATATCTAGGAGTTTTTTACATCGGTTATATTACAACCGACATAAAAAACCAAAGTGCAGGGGGTTTTTTATGTCAGTTTTAAAATAACGGACGTAAAAAACCCCCAGCACTTTGGTTTTTTACGTCGGTTTTAAAATAAACCATGTTATAAATTTAAAAAATAGTTTATAATGTCTGTTTTTATATAACCGACGTTATAAAACATTTAAAAAATTAAATCCCCGTGGACTTTCATTAACAATTTTTCAATTGACAGTCCGCCTGCTCGTCTCTCTCGCACGGTAAACCCTAATCGGCTCGTCGATTGACCTACGTTAAACTCATTTTGGCTTCATCGTTTATCTTCTTTACTCCTCTCGGATCTATCATCTCAACTCGCAACACTCAAGTAAGCCTTCCACGAATTTATTTCGTTCGTTTTTTTTTCACGGATAGTCTATAATTATGTTTTGCGATTTTTTTGTTTAAACTAGGTTAGATTTTTCCATTTTGAACCCTATTACATATTTTTTTAATACCGTTGGATTTTTATTTCCTAACCATCCACTATTAATACCATGTTTTCTATTCCTTTGATTGAAGGGTGTTCAACAAGATATCATAGATAAAATGATTGAGAAAATTATTGACTAAACTATATACTCATTATTTATATGGTTTCAATACCATATAATCATTGAATGGTATCTACCAAGAAATTTATTTAGTATCATTTGGAACCCATTTATATTACATGGGATTATCATGTTTATTGATTGAATTATAATTTTTTTATTTATATGATTCCATTTTAAATGGATATTAAACCCATTTTTTCCATGTATTCTTTGTGATATAATGATTATTGATTTTATATCTCACACATACGTATGGATGTTGATGGGTGGGGTCATATATCATCATCCACTTCATTGATTTTGTTTTATATCTCATAAGATAGTAAGGTGTGGATATAATGAGTTTGTTCAAAATGGCATGGGAATAATATTTTTTCACACATGTTAATGTGTGGACATAATGTTTGGAAATAATGAGTATATTTGTTGTAGGTTTTTCTTTTTCATGGATTCCTTCATAAAGTGATGTCGGTTCATTTGATTTTGTGTTTCCTTTGACACCATCCCCCTTTAATGACTATGATCTCTCATTGCCAAGTTTTTCCCTAATTGTTCTCCCATACACCTTTTGGATTTGATGGTTCATTACAAACATATTTATTCAAATATTTAAGCTGGATTATATGAATTTTTTAGGATTATATTGCTGTTTTATGCCACTTTATTTACTATTCTATCCAATACTAAGACCTTTTCTAGTAAAGAAAATTTTCATAAAAAATACGATTGGACACTTCATCATATTTCATGAAACGTTTAAAAAAAATGTTATATCAAAGATTTGGAAATGGGTGGTGTCTGGGGGGGCTGTCCATGTGGGTGGGGGCCTATCCATAGGGTTTTGGGGGTTTTCCGGTGGGGTGGGGGATGTCCAGAGGGTTGGGGGGTGTCCAGGGGGGTGTTCAAGGGGTAGGGGTGGGGGTGGTGTCCAGGAGGGGTGGGGGGTGATGTCTAGAGGGGTGGGGGGATTTCCGAAGGGTTGGGCGGTGTCCAGGGGTGGTCCAAGGGGGTGGGTGGGTGTGGGGGGGGGGGCTGTCCAAGGGGTGGGGGCCTGTCCAGAGGGTTTTGGGGGTTGTCCGGGGGGTGGGGGTGATTCTCAGGTTTACTCCATTTTCTCCAATTTTCTGTCAACTATGTAGGCATCATTGTTTTCTTTGATTTAATGAAATTTAAAACTGTTATATCTAACTATATTTTGTTTTAAAAATAATATTCAAGCATATTTTTTTAATACCCATAGATTTGTTTTATATTTTAAATTTTTTTACATTCAAATTATGATTTTTCATATAAACATATATTTGTCTTATCTTAAAAATATATATTTTTTTTGATATTTTTTATAGGTAATAATGAGTCAAAGTTGGATTACGACACATCGAATGAGCAATGAATTTGAGGAAGGTGTTGATGTCTTTTTGGAATTTGCAAAACGAAATGTTCCAAGTAGTGACATTTTTTTCTGTCCATGCCTGGAATGTTTGAATATGAAGAAGTTAAAAAGTAGAGAGATAAAAGATCATCTGATTTGTCATGGTTTTAATCCGAGTTACAGCCCTTGGATTTGGCATGGTGAGACTGGACGGAATGTCACTGATGATGATGATGATGATTCGCAAGATTGTAACTCCGATGGAATTGAAGAAATGATTCGCGATATTGTGGCAGAACAAATTGAGATAGAACCAATAGTTGCGCGTCTATATGGTGATGCTGAAAAACCATTATATCCTGGTTGTACAGATTTTACGGTTTTGTTGGTAGTGTTAAGATTGATTAACCTGAAGGAGAAACATGGATGGAGTGATAAAAGTTTTACAGAGCTACTACAATTTATTAAATACATTCTTCCAGAAGATAACGATCTTCCAGATTCACATTACAAAGCCATGAAAATATTATGCCCGATGAGATTGGGATACAAGAAAATACATGCCTGTCTGAATGACTGCATTATATATAAGAAGGAATATGAATTTCTGTCAGAGTGTCCTAAATGTGGGACATCACGGTATAAGTTGAAAGAAAAATCACAGGCTGGTGTAGAGATTACAAAGCTCCCTTCAAAGGTATTTTGGTATCTTCCTAAAATTAATCGTTTCAAACGTTTATTTTCTAATTCACATGATGCAAAAAGGTTAATATGGCATGCTGAAGAGCGGGTATGTGGTGGAAAAATACATCATCCGGCTGATTGTCCACAATGGAAGAAAATTGATTCGCAGTATTCTACATTTGAAAATGAAATTAGAAATCTCAGACTAGGGTTGTGCACAGATGGAATGAATCCATACCGAACACTCAGTAGCACACATAGTTCATGGCCTGTTTTATTTGTAATTTACAACCTCTCTCCTGAAGTTTGTATGAAGCGCAAATATGTCATGTTGTGTACAATGATCTCTGGTCCAAAGCAACCCGGTAATGATATTGATGTTTACTTGTCACTGTTTATTGATGATTTGAAACTATTATGGGCTGATGGTATTAGGGTGTATGATTCTTATAAAATGGAATATTTTCAACTGCATGTAGTGCTTCTGTTCACTATAAATGACTTCCCAGTGTATGGAAATTTGTCTGGATAAAGTGTTAAAGGGCATAAAGCATGTCCAATTTGCGAACAACAGACGTCATATTGTCAATTGCATAATGGGAGGAAAACAGTGTACATGGGTCATCGAATGTTTTTGCCTATGAAACACCCTTATAGAAGACGAAAAAAGGCATTCAATGGATCACAAGAATTTGATACTGCTCTAAAACCTTTATCCCCATATCTGTATTTTGAGAGGGTGAAAAACCTTGACGTGACATTGGGAAAGACACAAAAATCTGGTAATGATAGACATATTTGGAAGAAAAGGTCAATTTTTTTGAGTTACCATATTGAAGGTATCATGAAGTTAAACATAATATTGATGTCATGCACGTGGAGAAGAATATCTGTGATTCTTTGATTGGATCATTGTTAGATATTAAGGGAACGACTAAAGATTGGTTGAATGCAAGATTAGACTTACTATCAATGGGAATACGTTTGGAGTTATCTCCCACTCCTAAAAGAAGACGAACATTTCTTCCCCCGTCTTGTCATACATTATCGAAGAGGGAGAAAATTAGCTTCTCTCAGTGTCTTCATGACACCAAAGTGCCTCAAGGTTATTCTTCTAATGTAAAAAATTTTGTCTCATTGAAGGAATTGAAGTTGATAGGTATGAAATCACATGATTGTCATGTCATGATGCAACAAATTATACCAGTTGCATTGCGTGGAATATTGCCGATTCGTGTCAGAAAGACTATAATGAAGTTGTGTTATTTTTTCAATTCAATTTTTAACAAGGCGATTGATGTGAATGCTTTGAACATTTTGGAAAAGGATGCAATTTTTATACTTTTTCAATTGGAAATGTATTTTCCTCCAACTTTTTTTGATATAATAGTGCATTTAATGATTCATCTGGTTCGAGAAATAAAGCTTTGTAGACCTGTCTATCTTCGTTGGATGTATCCTTTTGAAAGGTATATGAAAATATTAAAGGGGTATGTTAAAAATCTATATCAACCTGAAGCCTCCATTATTGAAAAGTATATTTCTGAGGAGGTAGCAGTGTTTTGTACGAGCTACTTGGCTGCAGCGCAACACATAGGTTTGCCTCCATCTCTCCATGAACGAGTTAATAATGAGGGAAAGGGGATTCGCGGCTTGAAAGTCAAATCATTGTCATCTAAACAGATGAAGAATTTAGAATCATACATCTTTAATAACATAGCTGATGCTCAACCGTATATCACATTGCATATTAATGAGTTGAAACAATGTCATCCAAAGAAGAAAGAAATGTGGATTCTGAATGAGCACAACAAAATTTTTTTGTCATGGATTAAAAAGACTTTTCTTGGTAGATCAGATGTATCAGAGACATTAAAATGGATAGTGGGTGGTCCATGTTTAAATGTGATAACATGGTCTGGTTATGACATTAATGGTTATACATTTCATACGAAAGCTCAGGACAACATAAGTGCAGTTCATAATAGTGGTGTATCGGTGTTTGCAGAAGCAATGCATTTTTCAAGTGCTAAGGAAAAAAACCCAATTTCTGCATCAAGTGCATATTATGGAGTGATTGAAGACATATGGGAGGTTAATTACTTTAAAATTAAAGTTCCTGTTTTTAACTGTAAATGGTTTAACGGTAACAACAGTGTCATACACGATGAATTTGGAATGACACTTGTTAATCTGAATAGATTGGAAGACACATCTGATTCTTTTATAATGGAAACACATGCAAAACAAATTTTTTATGTAGTAGATCAATCAGATATACAGTGTGCTGTTGTTTTACAAGGGAAAAAAATATGTTGGTGAGGATGAACTTGATGAATATGCTGATTTATGTGAGATATCTACTTCCATGGAAATATTAACAGAACATAATGATGATCATGTTGAAGACATAGTTTGTGCCATAAGGAACGATCACGACGAAGGAATTTGGGAAAACAATCCATTTGTACATTCCTAAAATTACAGGTAACATATGTTTATTTCTTTTTTACATTTATTTTTTCCATAAATGTTAGATATTGTAAGTTTTTTATTTATTAAAACATGTTTTAAAACAAAATAAGTATATGTTTTTGTTTGTTTTACGTTTGTTTAGTTTACTTTATCATGTTTATAACCATTACATGAATTATATATCTATTTTTTTGTTCACTGACAATTACTTTACCATGTTTACCATGTTTACCAGGTTTACCATTTTTACCATTTTTACCATCTTGACCATCTTTACCATCTTTACCATATTTACCATCTTTACCATTGTTTAACATGCTTACCATATTACCAATGTTTACTATTATGTAACTTAGTACACTTTTCTATTTTCTGATTACAGTAGTATTAAAATATTTGAATTTGTATATTTGTGAACTGACATTTGTTTTTTTGATTTGAAGGATAATGAAAGATCATTCAGATGATCAACCACATGATTCTGGAGAAGAGAATATTGCTGGTCATACCTCTGGGGATGAACATTCACATGCTCCTATTACAAAAAAGAGTTCAAAGGTTGGTAAACGTGGGTGCACACGTTTACCAAAATTATCACTTTCCCGTACGCAGGATCAGAGGATAGTCGTTGAGTTTGATGATGATGATATTCCTAGAAGTCCGAACGCAAAATATTTTAAGAGATTTGTAGCAACTCAGGCTAAGAGAAAAGTAAGCATTCTGTGTGATGATTGGAGAAGTGTGGATAAAGTGATTATCTCTCAGTTGTGGGAGACGATTTTGGTAATATCTTTTGTCATTGTTTGACCATTCTTTTAATGTTTCTAGTATATATAATATGTTAAACCACTTCTTTATCAGATGACATTTGATATTCCTGACACTGGAGGAGTCAGGAAGAAATGCTTATCGTTGGCTGCCAGGAGATGGAGGGATTTAAAATCAACCCTCTCATCTGATTTCATTTATGGTCATAGGAGTCATGACAATCCATGTCGTATATATCCTTTTATAGATGAAGACACATGGAGACAGTTTTTTCAAAGTAGAAGAAAAGAGTCATTTCTGGTAAGGGCAATGTAAACTTTTATAAACTTTCTTATATAAATGATTTTATTAATGTTTTGTTAATGATTTCTTATTCTTAAATTACAGCAAACAAGGAAATCTCATCAGAAGATCCAATCTAAAAATGTATACCCTCATAGTTTATCTCGAGGAGGGTATGCATTATTGGAAGAACAAATGATGGCGGAAAAATTTCAACAACTAAGAGCTGAGTCTTCAAGCTCTGGAGAGGTGGCCCCTCCATCCCCTCCATCTAGACATGAAAAATGGAAGAGATCTCGGAAGGGAAAAAAGGGCAATATCTTTCGGAAGAATCGAGAATCGTAGCTGAGAGGATTGTAAGATATCTATTTAATTTATTTAAGTTAACTATTTTCTTCATATAATTTCAATCATTACAGAAATGTTCAATTAATTAATACATGACTCTCTTGAGGAGCAGAGTTCATAGTGGACATTTACAGCTACTGGGAGGGAAGATATTTTATTTGCAGCATTGGGAAGGCCCGAACATCCTGGTCGTGTAAGAGGATATCCGGCAGGTGTATCGGTAAGAAAAGTGTTGCCACGTTCTTCAACTTATAACATTGAGGGGGTTTATAAAAAAAATATAATCCTTGGAGGCTGAAGTTCATAATATTAATGCGACGATGGAGGACAAGATTAGAGAGTTGGTGTAGTCTATGTTTTCAGAAACGCAAAGACAATTTCAGACTGCAGCTCCCACTCCTCCACCTCCCCCTACAGACCCCATTATTTATCCTCCACCCCTGCCAGTAACTCCCACTCCCCCACCTCAGCCTGTGGACCCCATTTCTTATCCTACGCCTCCGCCGTAGCTTCCTACATATTGCGAATTGTATGTTGATGATTATCAACATCATATAGTAGCCTATGGGTTGGTATATTGTATATGAGATACAGTTCATCATCAACAATTAAAGGTCAAGAATCAGAGGGTCACTATACAGGATATTATAGATAGATCAGCTAGGGTACCAATACCTACAGATGAGGTGGCGACAGTTGGACAGAGTATCAGCCATTTTTTATTTTGGCCATCCAGACTTCTTCAACTCATTACCATAGAGGTATGAATGTTATATCTTTTATTTTATTTTTTTATTAAAGTTGTTTTATCATTTTAAAACTAATATATTTTTCAATTTTTTTTACAGGAATACTTCAAAGGTAAATAAATACTGTATAGGCAACAACAAAGACAAATGGCTATGACATCAGATACACATTCAAATGGTCTTGACAGATTGTCAAGATATTCGCATTTGTTGTTGGGTTATTATGATTTTCCAATGGAAGCTCATGTTGGTGGACGTGAATTAAGTGTGGGGATTATAAAAACTAATATCATGGAGCTTGTTGCTGGAGATAAGTTGGGTATCAATGTGGTGCAAATTTTTTCCATGTAAGTCTTAACACCTTTTCCCTGCTTTATATTTATTAAAAATGTATACTTATATATGTTTTGTATTAGGTATCTTTATAAAATTTGTGAGAGGAATGAGCTAACAGAAGTATATGAATTCATGGACCCGTAATTGATTTCCCCTGAAGCATGTGCATTGAATGACGAACAAATAATGGTTTATATTGCTGAAAGATTTGAAAAGAATATAATCACACAATGTTGGATGATGCCTTTTTGTGAGAGGTATGAAACACATTTCTCTCAAAGAGTTAATTATATTTTAACATAAAAAACCACTAACGTTAAATTTCCTTTTATCAGTGATCATTGGATGTTATGGGTTTTTTGCCCAAGGTAGAAAGATCTTTATTGGATATACTCTGTCCATGGTGATCTGCGAGAAAGTTTTAAGAATATATTGGAAAGGTAAGTTTCAATTTCTCAATAGTTTTATATATTATAATAAATTTTAAATTTACCCCATTCGTATTATTTTCTAACAGTGCATGGGCCTACTTTCGAAAAAACACAAAGAAAAGAAATGCAAAGATCAAATATGTAAATGCGAAGGTAAATTTCCATTTATAATTTGTACTTTTTGATTTATTACATAAAAATAAAATATTGAATTTACACTCATTCAAACAGAATTTTCATGAACAACTAGGCCTCATCTAATGTAGATATTATATGTTAAGATTTATGTATGAAATAATAACAACTGGGACAATTGTGAATTTTGACCTGGTACAATTTCCTCTTAAACTTTGACATAATATTTCAATTTGATTTATTCATTATACACGTTAACTACCTTCTTTTTCATTTGTATCTTTTTGATGACCCTAAACCCTATACTGCTGAAGACATCAAACACTTACAAGTGGAGTGGTCAAATTATTTTACAGGTTTGATTAAATTTTAGTTGTTTGTAATGTAAAATGTAATTTTGAATATTGTCGTTGTAATTGCGTATTTGGTAGTTGTTTAGGTTGGATTTAGTTTTTTTAAGTTGACAGTGTAAGTTATGAATCTTATATAAGTGAATGTTTAATTTTGCTCTACTTCTTGTTTTGGTTTACTTTTGATGGTTTTTCTGGTATGGATTTAGGTCTGTGGGGGAGGGGTTCCAAGGGTTTGGGGGTGTGTTCAGTGGGGTTGGGGGGTATCCAGTGGTCTGGGAGGGCTGTCCGGTGGGGTGGGGGGACAGTCCTAGGGGGTGGCAGGGATGTCCAGGGGTGTGGGAAGGCGGTCCAGGGGTGTGGGAGTGCTGTCCAGGGGTGGGGTGGGGGGGTATACATGAGGGTGGGGGGGGGGGGGTTGTCCAGGGGTGTTTGGGGCTGTCCAGGGGTGTGGTGGGGGCTGTCAAGTGGGGTGAGGGGTGCTGTTCAGGTGGGTGGGGGGTTTTCGAGGGGTGTTTGGGGCTGTCCGGGGGTCGGGGGGCAGTCCAGGAGTGTGGTGGGGGCTCTAATGGGGTGGGGGAGGGTTGTCCAAGGGGTATACATGAGGGTGGGAGCTCTAATGGGGTGGGGGAGGGCTGTCCAGGGGGTATACATGAGGGTGGGGGATCCAACGGGGTGGGGGAGGGCTGTCCATGGGGTATACATGAGGGTGGGGGATGTCTAGGGGGTAAGTTTTATATGTTATCAATGTACATGCTTAATTTTCATCTACTTATGTTTTTGTTGTACGATTTCTAGATTTGTTTTCTGGTTGATTCTGGTGGAGAGAGGATGACTGCATTCAATTTTTTTTTTAAAAAAAATTGGGTTTATCACATCGGTTATTTAATAACCGACGTGATAAAAGGCCTGGAAAATGGTTTATCACATCCGTTATTTCATAACCGACGTGATAAAAGGCATGGAAAATGGTTTATCACGTCGGTTATTTCATAACCGATGTGATAAAAG
The DNA here is from genome assembly GCA_963277665.1 of Viscum album. Classification (NCBI taxonomy): domain Eukaryota; kingdom Viridiplantae; phylum Streptophyta; class Magnoliopsida; order Santalales; family Viscaceae; genus Viscum; species Viscum album. The sequence continues at coordinate 1,333,697,446 of OY728156.1, forward strand.
GCCTGGAAAATGGTTTATCACATCGGTTATTTAATATCCGACGTGATAAACCCCCTCCTACGGGTTTATCAGGGCGGTTATTATATAACCGACATGATAAACCCCACTCCCCCAGTTTTTCACATCAGTTATATCATAACCGATGTGATAAACACCCCTCACCCCAGTTTATCACGTCGGTTATATAATAACCGACGTGATAAACACCCCTCACCCCATATTATCACATCGGTTATATAATAACCGACGTGACAAACCCCCCTCACCCCAGTTTATCACGTCGGTTATATAATAACCGATGTGATAAACCCCCCTCACCCTAGTTTATCACGTCGGTTATATAATAACCGACGTGATAAACCCCCCTCACCCCAGTTTATCACGTTGGTTATATAATAACCGACGTGATAACCCCCCTCCCCCCGGTTTATCACGTCAGTTATTAAAAAACCGACGTGATAAACCCCCTCCTCCCGCTTTATCATGTCGGTTTTTAATAACCGACATGATAGACCATTTCCCCGTCCTTTTATCACGTCGGTTTTTAAATAACTGACGTGATAAACCATTTTCCAGGCCTTTTATCACGTCGGTTGTTAAATAACCGACGTTATAAAACCTTCCCATTTTCTTTATCACAACGGTTCTAAAATAACTGATGTCATAAACATCGCGATTTTATGTTTTTAATGTTGGTTTTTAAATAACCGACGTCAAAAACGTTATTTATAACGTCGCCTGTATTAACATCGGCTAGAAACTAACGTAAAAAAATGGAAAATAACCGACATAAAAAATGTTTTCTGCACTAGTTCTTGCAGCATGACCCCCTACAGCTCCTGACCCTCAGCCTTACAGTGTTCCCTAGTACCCCGAGCACACCTCCTCGCAACGACCCCCTCGACCTTTTAGCATGCCCCAGCACCCCAGAAGTGACCTCTGGCGCGGCCCTGCCTTCATGTTGCTACCCTCGATCTTGCCTTCTCTCTATCGGCACACTCAGCCTTCGGTCGAGACCCCTCCTTCTGCGTGACCAGCCCTCGAACCCCCTGCTTCCTGACATTATTTTTCTTTTCCGACCGGCCGACCGCCTCCCCGACCTCATGGACATCTACCCATCATGCGCTGAAGTTCCGACCGTCCTCCCTATTCAGTGGCACAACACCTCTCCCCTGTCCAGCATCCTGTTTCACTTTCCTCAACCCCAACCGACCCCTCCGTCCGACGTGCACCGCTCCAGCCGACCGCCCCATGCCCCTCCTTCCGGCATGCGCAAATTTTATTCGATGGGTAGAACATTTATTTCATACTCCACTTGATTTTTCAATTTGATATATATATATATATATATATAACCATGGTTATATTAGAGTTTTTGGTTAATTAATTGTTGTTTGGGGTAGGTTTGAGATTTTAGAACCCGCACGGAGCAATTTCGAGTGAGTGTCATCATCACACCATGGTTCTGAGGTAGTAATTTCCCTACACATTACATTTTTTAATTTAATAAACTCTAATTCCTTGTTTTATTTTTCACTTCTTATATATGTTAAATATTTTTTATGTCACCTTCTTGTTAGTTTTTTTGTATGAAGTTGGAATTTGAAGTCTTGTTTGATATGGTATTATTGTGCAGTTAATTTTAAAGTATTTTTTTTGTGTGAAAAATTGGGTGTTTTTTTATGTATAAACTTCTTGTTCCTCTTGTAAGTGTTTTATAAATTGATCAATTATTTATTAAATTATTTTGGTAGTGCAAGTTATAAAAGAGAGTATTTTTGGGGTGCGTATTATTTTAAAATTTTATTTTTACGTGCGGTATGTTTTGTGAGTATTGAACACTGTGTGTTTTATGCAGATGGTCTGTAATGCCAAAACATTGTTCAAAAATTTAAATAAAAAATTAAAGAATGTAATTAGTGTCTATACATTATTTTATATTAATTAAAAAAAATTGGTAAATATTTCATACCTTGTGGTTATATATATATATAAATGGTCGTTAAAATTTTAATAGTAAAGTGTAATGTAAAATATTTTTCTTGGGGTTCACAAATGTGTCGGCAGTGTTCCAAAATAATGTTAATGTTTTTAGTTATTTTTGTGGTTTCCCAAATGGGTTGGGTTTTACAAAAGTGTGTGTTGTGTTTTAGAATGTTTTAAAATTTTATTTAAAGTGGGAGGGTCTTGAGTATGTAATCTAACTATATTAAAAAATGTTTTATCAATGTTTGGTTGTCATAAATGATGTGTTTACACCACCCTTGGAAATGTGTAAATTTTACCTTTGATAATTGTGGGTTTTGTAAATAGTTTTTAAGGGCCTGGTTGGCCAATTTGAAATAAATGATGTAAAGTGTTTTTCATAAAACCCCTGTGGATATTCCTTGTTCTTTGTTGACATCGGATGGTCAGGATTTCCTTGGTATGGAATCCACGGGTTCCGTTATAAAGGTCTCCCAATTAGAAACCCTTGGTATCTCTTGATTTTAAGGCATGAGAGTCGTCCTCGGGGAGACTTGGGGTGAGTCTTGCTATGAATTATTTTTATAAATATATATTGTGCTTTGATGCTCAAAATCATCTATTGACTCACCTCTTTTTATACTTGCGACATACAAACCTGACATATTGAGAGAATTTTATGAGACAATTACTACACTCTAAGGTTATGGTACTGACCAGTGGCCCATAGTAGTCAGATATGCTTGGGTTTATTTCTATGAGATTTTCCCTCTTCATACCTGAGAAAGGATGGCCGAGCATTTTTATGCATTAGATTTCATCATATGTGACATGCTCATTTAGATGGGGTCGTATGTATTAGTGTGATCTGGATTATTCTCGATCTCTCAGGTTTGCCTATCTCTAGTGGTTTTTAGCTATTGAACTATTGATAAGATACTTGCATACCTATATACATTGACCTTGTTGTATCTGCTTGTACCCTTTTGTGGTGTTTTTCAAGAAAAGTGACATTTTGGTTTCCTAACTGTAATGAAAATGTTTTTCAAAATATAATGTGTTTCAAACTCTTGTTATAGTTTTTCAAATGATTAAGGGAAATGGTGTTTACTTTGTTTTCAAGTAAAATTTTTAGAAATACATACTTTAATATATTGTAGTTCAAACCTTGAATTGATGTTTCTTATTTTTAAAGGCAGTGCATTGGGAATAGATATCAGGCTAGCCTTCTGAGTTTTAATATAAACGCCAATAGTTATTTTCTATTTTTAGTGTTTGTGAAGGCTACAAATTGAGTGAACATTCCTTGGTAGTTGCTTGATTATTGATTTTGGGAGAGACCTATGTGGTTGCACGGAGTTAGTTCGGACATTGAGTTTGGTTAGTTTTATTTTCTTTGTTCTTGTTTTATCATTTTATTTGGTTTATTTTTTATGGGTTTCTTTTTATTTTTTCCTCGACTTTTATTTATTTACCTTAGGAGAAATCGTTCCCATCATCTCTGTCGAGGCCATAGCGCTTTTCGCCAGCCTGGGAGGATCGGGAATGCCTTTAGGGCCTTACCATGGATCTGTTTGGGTGACTGGTTTAGGGTCAACCTGGGATTGTTCGTGACAAAATTGTATCAGAGCAGGTCAGCTCTTAGTGGAACTCACTTTTTAGAGCACCCTTTTTATTTGGGATGTCAAGGTAAATGGAGTAGGATTGTCGGAAATTGAGGGTGGGTGTGGGAAGAGCATCACAATCTATTTCTCACGTTGATCCTCGTGTTCCCATGGGAATTCTAGTTTAATTAGTTTATTTGGGTTTTTATGGAATGTCTTTTGATTGGGATATGACTAAAGGAGTTGGGCCAATAGTCCTCATGAGCCTCATGGGATTCAAAGCCATGTAGAGTTAGGGGCATGGTTCTAAAAGGATCTTCGTGTCAGTGATGTGATTAGCATCTAGCCGCCAACCACATGGTCATTTCACCCACCAACACTAGTTCCAAGTTTGACTTGTTTTGGGTCTCCTCTAACTTTTGAAAGTTGATTGAATTAGAAAATTTTGGTTTTGAAAAATGGTTGTTTGAAATGACATGTTTAATTTGAGGATTGTTTTAAAGGAAATGGGATGAATTATTTTATTCTAAAATAATGTTGCTTAGTTTTGGCCTTGGTGTTCCTACGGGTGCTCACAAGCATAGTGGTGTGTTCAAATATGAGCGGATGTCTGGTATGATGGATGGATGTCTGGGGTGGCACAAAAACATGCATGTGAGTGAGACTCTAAAGAATACCAATGGAAAGGGTTTAACCCACCAATATTTTTTAAATTAAGTATGTTTTAAAATAGAAAAGTTTTGATGTTATGATATCTTGTTTTCTTGTGCTTACATCTTGTCACCTATGTGGTGTTTGATTTTGATGATTTTTATTTATTGAGTTGGCCTTGATTGAGTTCTTGTCTTTTTTGTGCAGTGATTGTCCCCTCGAAGCATCAATAGGTGATTGTAGTTCGATTGATCAACCTAGGGATTTTATACTTGAGTTTTGAAAGCTAGATCCACCTCTCTTTTATGGTCAAGAAGACCATTCTATGGAAGAGGATTGGATGCAGAAGATTGAAAGATACTTTAACCTCATTGAGTTTCCTGAGTCGTTGAAGGACAAGTTTTCAACCTTCATGCTTGAAGGTTCACAATAGATGTGGTGGAAGTCAGTGTCTCCGGGAAAGCCCCGTTAAGAGTTTACTTGGAAAATTTTAAATGATTTGTTCATTCATATGTATTTCTCTGAGGAAGAAAGGGTGAGAAATGGGATGGAGATGTGTTATTTGTAGCAGGGTGACAGATCCGTGTTGGAATATTTCCAGCACTTTGTAGAGCTAGTCCCTTATGATACATGGTATGCCACAGATGACTCCATGATGGCTCGACGCTTCGAGGAGGGCCTCATCCACGATCTACAGTCGATGTTGTCAAAGTACAACATAACTTCATTTTCCGATGTGGTGAGACATGATTTTCATGTCGAAGCCATGATGGAAGGAGTGCTTGAAGTAGTCCTCCCTCCTTCAATTCATAGGAGTAGTGGTGAAGATTCTAGAAAGGACATGAGTTAGCAATTGAAAGTGGATAGAGAAAGTCATGGAATCAAAAGACCTCAGGATATTTTATCAATATCTTCGGAGTGAGAGATCCTAGTGTGCTATCAGTGTGGAAATATGGGTCACAAAAATCCATCGTTCCCAAGTACTCCAAATCCCTATTATGCTTGCGGACGTTTGGGTCACTTACAACGATTCTGTCAGGGCATTACTAGAAAATGTCATAGAGTAAGTTCTCAGAAGTGAGGTGTTGTTGGGTTTTCATTTAAATTTTCATTTGTATGTTTCCTTCTAATGTAAGGGATATCTTATCATTTTAGTGTATTGATGGTGTTTTGGGTTTTGAAATGTATGGGGATGTGATGGGTCGTTTTATGAACTCTGGTTTTCAATGAAAGTGTGGCTTTCATTTCAAAATATCATCCTTTAATTTGTCAAATCAAAAGATTTTTGTTTATTATTAGGATTATCAGAGCCTGAATGCAAGGTAGAAGATGCTTCATCCCTCAGAGCTCCAACCAAATGGCCTCGAAGTAAAGCCGACGCGTATTTTGGAACCCCCGAGGAATTTTAAAGAGTCTGGTTATGGTTGGGCCTCTATTGTTGTAGTGAGATAGTTTTAGCATTTCTTTTGTGGTTTCTATGTCATTATAAATTTCTTCTTTTCACAAAGAGCGTGATGCACTTATCCCTTGTGCAACCCCGATAATTGTTCTTTTTTGGGTGAAATTTTCCTATCAGTGGCCTTATGTGAACCACCCATGTGAATCAGTTGCGGATTTCGTTTGTGTCCACCCTGAAGTGGTAAGTCATGAGTATTTGTTCATCATAGTTTAATTGATCAAATTCTTGGGCCCTCCCTCCCTACCCATGTGGTGAGGGTTTTTGGTTTGTATGGGGTTTTCAGTTTATCTCTTATCCCTTTCAGATAAGAGTGAGTGGTTTAAATGTTCTTGTTATGTTCTTTCTAGATTGAGTAAGTCCCAGTTCAGGACTAAGTCTATTTTACCATTTGGCCATGTAAAGGATTGTTCTTTATGGTGGGTAGACACACCATGAGAATCCTTATATTTTATCTTATGTTGTTACCATATGCTAGTTCAATTATTATAGTGGGGAGTCCATTCAGACCTCCCCTCTGCTCGTGATCTGTTTTGGGTGATGAGTTTGAGTCCTATTGGTGGTTGGTGGAATGTCCTTGAGATAAGTGGTTGGTTCGTGTTTATGTGGAATCCTTTGGTGTTAATCAATAAACTTGATAGTGTGGTGGATTTTTGGGGGAGGAAAACATTATGGTGGGTAGATTTGGAACACCCCGACCCATGTGTATAAATTTATCTAATTATTTTTTCTCAGGTCCAAGGTGGGACCTAGATGAAGTTTCTGAGTCTATTAAAAAGTGAACTTTTTGGTGTCGATGTCGTCAATCTCATGGGTGGAGCATGATTTGGAAGTCACATAGCTTTGCCTAGGAAACTGTGCGACCGTCTATTATCAGAAAATGGAAATAAATTGTTATTGTAATTAAAACAAACATTAATTGTTGCATCATTTATTTTTTATTATTGTTGAGAAATTTTTAAAAATTAAAATGAAATAAATACTTTTATTATTTTTAATTTTTATCATCATGTTATTATTATTATTATAATTTAGGTCAGTGCGTGGGCACCATACGGTTAGAGGGAGCTATGCGGTCAACCCGGTACCTGTGTGAATACATATGTTATTATTTTTAATGTTTTTATAAATGGTGTACATATTTATGAGTGCTAAATATTAATTTTAATGAGATTTTAAGACCATTTTTGTTATTATCAAGGTTATTATTATTATAACTATTAACGTTATTAAATAGTATTAATATGATTATTAATGTCATGATTATTATTTTTGTTATTATAAATCTTATAAATGAAAAGAATGTTAGAATTAATTTTAATATTAGGATTATTATTATTATTATGTTATTACAAATTTTATTTAGTTTTTTGGGTTTGGTTCACCCCTTTTTTTAGGGTTCTCAGCTGGCTCCCCCTCTCTCGCTTCCTCCCTACTCAGCTGCCTTCTTCCCATCGCACACATCATACCTGACGTGTTCCCCCTTGTAGCACTACCCCACACTAAGTCGCCTGCCTCCCAGCCTCCTCGGACCTCTTCCCCCCAGCCGATGCCTCCTCAACCTCACCCTAATTCATGTCCTCCGCCCCTCCTGCATCTCGATGCTGCCCCTCATCGCCCTGACCACACTCTTCTCCAGCGGCGCGCCCTCCCTATCTAGCCCCCTTGTGACCCAGTGGACCGACCTCCTACCCCTTTCTTCAGTCGTTCCAGCTGACCCCAACCCCCCTCAACTTTGCAACGCGAACCCCAACAACCCCCAGACCGTGACCTTGCAGTGCACCCCATTACCCCAGATGTGCCTCCTTACAGTGACCCCCCTCAGCCTTGTAGTGTTCCTGGGAACCACAGACATGGCCTCTTGTATGGACCCTCCTTCCCATCTCTACCCCTGGTCCTACCTTCTCCCTACAGGTGTGCATGTCCTCTGGTTCATACCCCTCCTTCTATCTGACCATCCCTCAAACCCCCATGCTTCCATGCATTGTTTTTTTCCTGACCAACCAGCCACCTCCCCAAACTCCCAGATATCTCCCCGTCATGTTCCAAGCTACCAAACGTCCTCCCTATTTAGTGGTGCAGCAACTCTCCACTGAACAGACTCTTATTTCCCTTGTCGCTACCCCGACCAACCCCTCCATCCGACGCGCATTGCTCCGGCCGACCGACCCTTTCCCCTATTTCAGGTATGCACAAATTCTATTCAATGGGTAAACCATTTATTTCATAATACTTATGATATATATATATATATATATATATATATATATATTACCATGGTTTGATTAGAGGTTTTGGTTAATTAAGTGTTGTTTGGGGTAGGTTTGATATTTTAGAACCCGTGTGGAGCGATTCTGAGTGAACGTCATCATCGAATCTTGGTTCTGAGGTAGGAATTCCCTTTCAATTTCAATTTGGAATTAAAACACTCTAATTATATGTTTTTTTCACTTAGTATAATGTTAAATATTTTTGTGAAACCTTCTGGTTAGTTGTTTGGTATGAAGTTGACGTTTGAAGTCTTGTTTGATATGGTCTTATTGTGTAGTTAATTCTAAAGTAGAGTTTTTTTGAAAAATTGGACGTGTTTTGATATAGAACCTTCTTGTGACTCTTTTAAGTGTTTTATAAATTAATTAAGCATATATTAAATTATTTTGGTAGTGCGAGTTATAAAAGAGAGTGTTTTGGGGTGCATATTATTTAAAAAATTGATTTTTATGTGCGGTGTGTTTAGTGAGAAGTGACCACTATGTTTTTTATGAAGATGGTCTGTAATGTCCAAACATTTTATAACAATTTAAATAAAAAATTAAGTCATGTAATTCATTTCTATACTTTATTTTCTATTATATAGAAATGGTTTTGGTAAATATTTCATGCCTTGTGTTTATATATATATACATAAATTCCTGTTCAGCATTTAGGAGTAAACTGTAATGTAAAATAAAATTTTTTTGGTTTAAAATGTGTCGGCAGCATGTAGAAATAATGTTTTCAGTTATTCCTAAGGTTTCCCAAGTGATTTGGGTTTTACAAAAGTGCGTGTTGTGTTTTATCATGTTTTGACATTTTATTAAAAATGGTCGGGTCTTGAGTGTGTAATCTGACTATATTAAAAAGTGTTTTATCAATGTTTGGATGTCATAAATGATGTGTTTACACCTCCCTTGGAAATGTAGAAATTGTACCTTTGATAAAAGTGGGTTTTGTAAATAGTGTTTAATGGAATTTTCGGACACTTTGAAATAAAGGATGTAAAGTGTTTCTCATAAAACCCTCAGGGATGTTCCTTTTACCATTTTGACATGGGATGGTTGGGATGTCCTTAGTATAGAATACATGGGTTCCGTTATACGGGTCCCCCGGTTAGGAACCCTTGGTATCACTTAACTTTAAGGAATTAGAGTCATCCTCAGGAAGACTTAGGGAGAGTCCTGCTGTGAATTATTTTTATAAATATATATTGTGATTTGATGCTCGACGACATTTGTTGACTCACCTCAATTTATACCTGCGACATAAAAACCTGACATATTGAGATAATTTTCTGAGACGAGTACTGCACTGGTAGGTTATGGTACTGATCAGTGTCCCAAAGTAGGTGGATATGTTTGGGTTTATTGCTATGGTATTTTCCCTTGGTCCACCAAATAAAGGACTGTCAGGTGTTTTGGAGCGTTAGATTGTATGTGGCATGCTACTGTAGATGGGATCATAAGTATTAGTGTCATCAAGATTATTCTCGATCTCTTAGGTTTGCCTATGTCCAGTGGTTTTTAGCTATTGAAATGTTACTGAGATACTTGCATACCTATTTACATTTCCCTTTCCGTATCTGCCTGTACCCTTTTGTGGTGTCTTTCATGAAAAGTGACATTTTTTTTCCTATATCCTATTAAGATGTTTTTCAAAAGAAAATGTGTTTCAAACTCTTGTTCTGGTTTTTCAAATTATTAAGGGAAATGGTTTGTACTTTGATTTCTAATAAAATTTTTATAAATGAATAATTCAATATATTGTAGTTCAAACATAGAATTTATGTTTCTTATTTTTAAAGGTAGTGAATTGGGAATAGATATTGGGCTAGCCTACTGAATTTTTATACTCACACATACAGTTATTTTCTTTTTCTAGTGTTTGTGCAAGATACAACTTGAGTACGCTCACCTTGTGAGATGCTTGATCGTTGAGTTGGGGAGCGACCCATGGGGTTGCACAGAGTTAGTTTGGACAATGAGTTCATTCTGTTTTATTTTCTTTGTTCTTGTTTTGTCGTTTTATCTGGTTTGTTTTTTCTACGCTGCTCTTTATTGTTTCCTCTGCTTTTATTTATCTACCTTGGGTGAAATCATTCCCATCATCTCGGTCGATGCCATGGTGCTTTTCGCAATCCTGGGAGGATTGTGCACACCTCTTGGGCATATCTGTAGATCAGCTTGGGTGATCGGTTCAGGGTCCACCTGGGTTGGTTCATGACAATAACCATGAAAAAACTATGTCTGTAACCATTGTAAAAATCTATAGATGCCCTTGCATTGGAGTGTGACTCTATCCAAATGATTTAATAAAACCATGAATCTCATAGATCCCTATTTATATCCCCACACAATTAGTAGTAACCATGCAGTCATTCCAGCATGGTTTCTACTTACTATGTGGCATGCCTAATTATTCAAAAAAAGACAGCTTCTTGGCTCCAAACAAGCCTCAAAAACCCTTGATACCCCCATGAACTCAAAGGGTATACATATTAGACCATAATAAGTAGTCAAATCAGAAAAAAAAATATCATTATGTTATATGAAAACCCATTATCTGATAGATAAAGTGTTCATGAGTATATAGTGAATTTTATAGCATGTTTTTATACTCCTCATATTTTTTGGAAAAAAATAGTAGAGAGATTTCCACTTTGAAGGGGAATTATAACTTGATATTTAATAGTTGTGTAGTTTGTTTACACTGATAACATATAATGATGATCATAGAATGTAATAGGTTATTTTGAAAACTTTGGTATCAACTAGTGGAGTATCATATTACAATAGATGATATAGTGTAGTTCATATTGAAACTAGAAGTAATCCCTCTACCTTGGGGAAGTTGATTAATTGGTGTAGATTCTCTTACTCTTGATTATCATGATCTAGTAGCTCATATACCTTAATCATGTGTAGCGTTGTGATCTATTTTTCATAAAAAGATACTGGTAATCAAGGGTTTATGTATTTATCTGACCAGGGGGCCAATGTGGACTTCAAGATAATGTAATGGGGAGTGGGTCACCACATCAAAAAAAATATTCACCTAGATAGATTTAATAGTAGTATCCATTATGAATAGATGAAGAAATGAAGTTGGGTGATCATGGTATAGTTCATCTAAAGAATATTAATCACCCTTTAGATAAATTTAATGATTAGAAGCATGATGGAGGTTGGAAAGAAAGAAGGCGAGGTAGAGGTTCTATTTGAGATCACTTCCATATAGTGGAGACTAAAAAACTATAAAGACCAAATATCATTGAAGGTACTATATATTTATATTACATAATATATTATTCATTTATTTAAATATAATATTTAAACTCTTTATTTCACTAGATCTATTTAGGGAATATAGGCCTATAGATGAAAAGAATCATAAAACCTTGGTGTTATCTATTTAAGTTAGATGATAGTCTATATTGATAGAGGTTTTTTTGAAATGTGTGATGATTACAGGATAACACCATTTAGTGGGTGAGTTTTTACTACTTTAGATAAAATTATTAAATGTCATCCATGATAAAGATTATTTATAATTTGTATAGTCTATCGTTGACTATTATTGTAGATGTGTGGTTTTATCTGATGCGGAGGGTGAGTGTGTGGATTTTTTGAGAGATTTCATCAAATGGAGTGAATAATATTGAATAATTTTATATTATAAATATAATACTTAAATATAATTTTATTAGATATATATATGAAGTATATTTCAAGAGTTATTGAGTTCTTGGAGGTCTTTTCTTAAGAGGTTGTAACACTACCCCATAAATATAAAATCATATCTGAGATAGAGTTTAATATTATTGTCACTCTTATTTATATATATACTTTTATAAGGGAATATTTAGAGCAATAATAATTTCAAATTTAGGTTCATTATCCACTACATTAATGTTTCATCCTATATAGTGTATCTTTTTCAGGATTTATGATGTTTTTTGTGAAGAAGGAATATAATAGTTTGATGTTTTATGTGGATTACTAAGGATTAAACAAGTGATTTTAATGAACTATTATATATTTTTGAGGATATATTAGTTGGTTAATAAGTTTAAGGGAGATACTTGGTTCTCAACGATTGATCTATAATCAAGATATCATCATATTCATGTGAAAAAAAGGAAAATATTTAGATGACTTCCTTTGTGTGTCACTATGGTCATTTTTTATTTGTTTTTATTCCCATTCAATTCAAAAATTCACCAATTTTATTTATGGGGTTAATGAATTTCGTGTTTCATGATTTTTTATATCACTTTTTTGTTGTTTTATTCATTGATATTATATTATATTAGTGATTCAGGTAAGTGTATGTAGGATATTTTAATATTTTCTTATAGATCCTTGATTATCATCAGTTATATGGAATGTCATAAATTGAATGTTCCAGATATATGAGGTTCCTTTTCATGAAAGGTTATGTCTTAGTATGACACGTCTATTGAACCATCAAATATTTATATGGTTTTTTATTAGGCCCCCCCCTAAGAACATTGGGGAAGTAAACGTTTTTATTTTTTTTGGAAGGCTAATGATGGAGGTTTATATCAAATTTATATTAGATCAAAAAACCAATGATAGTTTTGATAAAGAAGGATTATGAATTTTTATGGAATAACTAACTCCAAATGTTTCTTCAATACCTAATAAATAATTAAATTAATGCTCACATCCTACACTTACATGAGTAAATAGATATGTTTGTATTTTTTTATGATGATTCAAATAATGGATTGGTTTGTGTGTTGATTAAAGAGTTAGTAGTGATCAATTATGGTTCTATGGAGTTATGTACTTATGAATGTAATTATGAAATTTATGATCTTGATCTTTTAGTGTCAGTGTTTTCTTTAAATATTTGGAAAAAAACGTCTTTCTTGAGAGAATCTTGTGATCTTCTTATATCATAAAATCCTATGATATATATTCTATTAATGGTATTTTAAGTTATGTAAATCGATATTGGTAGAGTTATTATATAAATTTAACTTCGTAATCTCTTACCACCAAGGTAAAGGTAATGTGTTAATGTAGCGAGGTTGACATATTTTATGATATCGATGATTAGTGGATAGTGATGGAAGAGATTAAAAGTTTTCATTTGAACATGGATGATCTTTGTAGTGATGTATAATTGAATCAAATAATGGTTCACTCTACCTTATTTCAATATTTAGAGAAGTTTTAGATTAGATAGCCTAAGGTGGAAATTTTTATAGATCTTATTGTTCTTGGAGTTATTTTGGATAGGTTGGAAAATTTATGGGGTAATTGAGTATTGATTTAAGGTATTTTTTTATTTGATAGGTAATAAGAGAAGAAGTTATTTTCTAGCATCATATCCCACCTTTGGAACTGAACACTAGTATATCAAAGATGTATCGTGCCCTAAATGTGTAGTTTTGTTAACCTAGTATAAATAATTTAGTTAAAATTTTGTATCTCATTTCCCTATTATTCAATGGTTTAAAGTTGAGCATTAAGTCCCATATACTCTATAATTTCTATTATATATTCCTTAGTGGAAATATAAGGATATATAATTGTATTTTTAATTGGTTTTCATCAATAATTTTATGTATATGAAGAAATATGGGTTATTTTGGATTGAATGGAAAATTCAGATCATTTCTTAGTGATTAAGGAGTTATGTGGGGTTGATGCATTGTTGAGGTTCTATATAGAAAAGGTGGTGTGTATTGATTGATTTCCATGGTTAATTATAATGAACTAAAAATTATTTCTTTGATTAATAAAAGAACCATTTTTTCATAATGACTATTTTATAATATTTCATAATGAAAGTACATAGAACGTATTTTATAAAAAATAACAATATATGTGAGTAATAATACCAATTACTATAAATATGACTAGTATAGGGATATAAAAACCGATGAATAGTGTCCATATAATGGTATACTCTATATGATCAAACTCTTATAGGAATATTACATCATCCATGAAATCCATTAAAATTAAAATAAGCTTTAGGAATACAATATATATTATCATTGAAATTTCAAAAACCTTTAGAAGTGAATTAATAAATATTGATGTTTGGTAGTATATATATAAGATGGAAAAGGTAATGTGACTTTTAGGGTATGACTGTTACATTACTAATACATGACCATTGGTTATTACGATCGTTCGTCTATATAACCATTGTTAACATAGAAACTATAATGTGAACGTTAGGGTTAGTATATATTAAGGATAATGATAAGAGATCATTGAATATAGAAGGAAGAAAAAACGACCTGAACCAGCAGAATCATGCCTTATAAAGATCATTTGTCAATGATAGCTAGGGAGGTAGAATCATTTGGGTTTTCTATTGATAAATACTAAGAAAATATTAAACAAGTAAGGCTCAAATGAAGTCACCTCTATTAGAAGTTCCACCTAGTGGAGATCACCACTAGATCAATTTTGGTCGAACAAACTCACAAAACTATAACCATCTCACACCTTAACCTTAGATCCAAATTCAATAAACTAAGAGGTTATGTATTCAGGCCATAGTTTTATTAAGTTGTAATTATTTTAGAAATGAATTAACCTTTTTATTGATCTTTCATTCTTATTTGGTGTTACACCATTATATAAAATGAATATTATTAGAGAATATGATAAAATATATTTTTATACAAAGTGACTGTAATTGAATTTTTTACGAAAAATTTATCTACATTTTATTATTAAAAAAAAAAAAATATTTGTTATAAAACATTTAAACTAACAACATATATTTATAATTTTTTTTCTATAATTATATATAGTCTTTATTAGGGATGGAAATTTGATTGTATAATAAAAATTTTTGGTTTTAAATAAATATTTATTTTATATTTACGAATTTAATTTATAATATTCAGATTTATTTAAATAAATTATGTTAAATTTTTGAATGTTTTATGATGAAATTATCCAACTATGAATTTTTCATAATTTTATGAGATAATTAAATTTTTGGGTAAAATATAAAATATGTTATAATATATGGTAAGTATTATGACATCATAAATACATAAATGTGATGTAATAATTGATTTAAAGTCATTATCATCTAAAAATATATTATTTTATTAATATTATGTATTTTTGTGGATTTAAATCAATTTACAAACCTATAAATTACATTTTGAAGTCAAAAATGGAAATTCTATCTTTTAAAAGTATATTTTATGGAAAAATTACCTTTACATGTCCAAAGTAATATAAAAAATGTATTTAATTTACAATTAATTAAAATATTATAAAACATAACTAAAATTTATAAAACCATGAGAAAAAACCTTGGTTAATCCAATGTTTTTTCATTTTTCACGACTAATAAATACAAGACAAATATTTAGAAATTATTAAACAATTCCTTATATTTTACTATAAATACCATCCAATCCCACAATTCCTATCCAATATAAATCCTTTATCCATGAATTTATATTTATTTCACCTCATAAAGAGTCCCTCGATGTTGTGTTTAAGGTCATAAGGTTTAATCCTCATGTTCTAGGAAGAAAATCTTCAAGGTAAAGGAATTCTCTTCTTCTTTCCTTCATTTCAATCAAGTAATTCCTTTTTACAAATGAATTATAACCTTATTATATTTCATGTATTAAAATCAATCAATTATTATACAAATTATTTTATATTAATGATATAATCCACCTCTATCTCATTAATCCTATTAAATAATCCTTTTTGGATACCAGTTATACTATCGAAAACATTCATTTATTTTTCATTCATTTATATGAAATATCCAAATGTTTTCAATACTAACCCCTTTCTCTATTCATGAGAATTCACCTAGATTTAACATTCATTCATTTATCTAGGACTTCCAAATCATAGAACCACATTTATTTTTCATGGGATAAAATTTATGTAATGCTCACATCTTTATGAATTAATAAAGGTAATGAATTTTACATGAATCTTGTTCATTGTTTCCCATGAGTTATTACTAAAATAAATTTTTATAATCTATGTGGAACACATGAATATAGAAATATAAATGGTGTGACCATATTCCCATCCAATGCAAGGGATAATGAATTAATCTCTAGATATTAAATGTTCTATGATACCTTGGTAAATAATCTTAGAAATTATGTTTTATGACACCTTAGTGACTATCCTTGTTTATATTCTTATTAATGTCTTATTTTTATCTTATATACATATTTCCATTTTATGATTCATGATATTCATATTATTATTTTTCTCATAGTCTTACGATCATTCCCTAGTTTTATTCCTCATGATCAGATGATAAATATTACCTTTGTATTTTCTTTAATGGAATTTATGCACACACCATTATTTTAATTTATGTCCCCAAGATATTAGATGCGATAAAATTACACATGGATGAATATATAAAGATTAATTTCTAGTGGATTTAAAAAAATTATATATTTTCATGTATTATGTTCCAAATTTCAGATAAACTAAATCTAAAATGGTCCTCTATATTATTACATGTTGTAATGTGAAATGAAATTTTATATATTAAAAATGTGGGACATCATAGTTGGTATCAAAGTTAGGTTTAGTTATTTTTTTAAAATTACTACTAGAAAAAATGAGTAATAACATAATGGATAAGTCTAAATATAGGAAAAATCCTAAAATTTTGGTGAAGTATAAAGCGATTGGATTCCAAGAAATGAAATCCCTATCAAGATATTAAAAGTGGATATGGATCTAGCACAGTTGTACCTAGGTAATAAGCAAAAGAAAGGATGAATGAGGTATTATCGTGATCGTCACATAGTGCATTAAAAGGAAGCCTTATTACACCATTGGTTTCTATCTCTTGGGGGATGTTTTTGGTTAATGATAAGATTTTTATGAACCATTATGAAGGATATATAGGAAATGAAATTATTATTAAAAGAGATTAATGAATAACATCGTTGATGCATTTTTTTAGACTTGAAACCCTTTTTGAATTAAAATACTCTTAAAAGTAACAAGTTTCATAGTATGGTTTTATTATTTTATAAAAAATAGAGTGAAATTGGAGAAACCAAATAAATTATGAGTGAAATAGACAATGAACTAAAGGTATTCCTAACATTATAGAATCTAGAAATAAGAAAAACATAAGGAATATGAATCAACAATATCAATTTAGGAATAATATTTTAAATCATGTTGAGTGTCGATATTCAACCTCAAGGAAACAACTTGTTGTTGGGTACATTATGAATTAAAGACCACATTATTTTATTGGATCTATTGATCCATTAATTTTATAACAATGGATTACCTATATAGAAATGATATATTCTATACTCTATTGTTTAAGGATAGATAATGAAGCCTTGATAGTATTACATATAAAATGAGATTCTAAATAGTGGTGGACACCGATTAAAAAAAATTCACGAGGGAAGATTAATTCTATGTAATAGGAAGAGTTTATAAGAATATTTTCAAATTAGTATTTTCCCCATTCAGTGAAAAAATTTATAAGGAATAATTAGAGATAAATAAGAAAGAAAATTAATCAGTTGGAATCCATTACATGAACTATAAAAGATTTAATTCATACACATCCAACTTTATTATATATATTAAGGGAAATGTTGGTAGGTTCATCAATGAGATAAGACTCCGCATATGAAGGAATAAAACAAATAGAGAGTAAAGGAAGGTATAAAAAGATTGTACTAAGTGCTACCATAGTCAAAATATAGTTTGGTGAGACATAGTAGTCTCATAGGTTGAATGAAAAGAAGAGAGAACTAGAGCCCGAATCAAGGAAGAATTTTTATCATGGAAGAGAAGGAAAGAAATTGAAACTTCCCATGTGAAAAAAATATGGGAATAAAAATTCATGAAACTAATTTCAAAGAAGTGGAATGTGATAAAACTGAATAAGAGATGTCCATATAGATCAAAACTATCATGGTTGGGTAAATTGTCAATATAATAATGTAAATGGAAAAGGGAAGATGGTACAAGAACTATGTTAATTTAAATGCCTCATGTGTTGAAAACTAGTAAACTTTGAAAATTAATTTCCAAATAAATGGACAATGGTGGGTAACCAACATCAAACAAGTCATATGCCAAGAGAGTAAGTTCAAGCTTTCTCAATCATAATAGTTGATGTAGAGGATCCTAACAATGTGGTAGAAGGTACAGACATTATACTCTCAAAAAAAGAAAGTAAATTATTTGAATATGTTTATGAACATTCCATTATTTCATTCATAATTACAGTGAATTTAGAAGAAAACCAGAAACTACTAGAAATAGACATATTATTTAAGACTTATGGATGTATTATCTAATAATTGGAGGTTCATAGAATCTATAAAATCAACTTTTGTGAGTATATTATAAATCAAAATTTTTAATAATTTAACTTGTGTAATTTTATACTATAATAGGTATATATTGGATATCAATGTTTAATAATAAGATCAACTATAGAAGCAAGTAATCATTATTGGTCTTCAATGGAAAACATAGAGTTATTTTCAAATGAGAGATATCCCAAAATGTACTTGTTCTAAAATCACCTCCCATAGGATTATTTATGGAGATTATTGGTGGAGATGGAGAAGAAAATGAAAGTATAAAGATAGAAATTGTCTCGATTATTTTGGAAAAAATTGATGTATTTTATAAAGAGTTACCTTGATCTACCCTAGAAATATAGGTAGAGTTCTCTTTTGTACTCATACCCAGATCCATGGTATCAAAGAACCCATATAGAATGAAATATATAGAGTAAAATAAATTAATGATCTAATTAGAATACCACTTAGAAAATGGTTTTATTTCACTATGTATCATTTTGGAGCACCCATTCTCTTTGTGAAAAGAAAACATGTATTTACATGGCTATTCCTTGATAATAGAGTGGCTAATGGGATCACATTAAAGAAAAAAATACCCTTCCACGAAGATTGATGATTTATTAATCCAACTTTGAGGAACTCAATTTTTATCCATGATTGAAATTTGATTAGGATATCACCATTTGAGGGTGAAAATAGTAAAAACTAAATACTACATTCTAAACAAGATATGGGCATTATGATTTTGTTGTTTTTCCCTTTGTATTAACTAATTATGCTTCCATATTTATTGATTTGATATATTGAGACTTTAAGGCTTACCATGATAATTTTATAATGGTCTTTATTGATTACATTATGATACATTAAAATAATATCAAGGAGAATGAGGATAATCTAAGGGTCATGTTACCAACTTTGAGGAAGGATAAGCTATTTCGTAAATTTAGTATATGTGATTTTTTGGTTATAAAAAGGTGCATTGTTGGGTAACTCTGTCACCAGTAAAGGAATATAATTGAATATGGCAATGATAATGGCTATAGAGGGGTGGTCCCATCCTACAATAGTAACTGAGATTCACAGTTTCCTTAGTTTAGTTGGATATTATAGTTTTTTTGAAAAAAAATTCAAATATTTCTAATCCACTAACAAAGTTAACTAAAAAAGGAGTTAAGTTTTTTTGGATAACTAAATCTAACGAAATTTTACATGAACTAAAAAATAGGTTGGTTAGTGTGCCTGTTCTAACATTACCTTTTTTCACAGAAGGATTTGTTATCTATAATGATGCAATATGAAAGGGATTAGATGTTTACTCAATAAAAATAACAATGTTATCACCTAAGAATCTCTCAAGTTAAATAACAATGAGAATAATTATCCTACACATGGCCTGTAGTAATCTAAAGTCATTTTTTCTTTAAACATATGAAGACACTATATTTATTATGAAAAAATGCGATGTATACACTAAACAAAAAACAATGAAGTATATATTCACATAAAATTAATAGAGAAAGAGAAAAAGGTTATAGTATTATAATTTTAATGAATATGATTGTTCAATTCATTATCTCCCTGGATGATAAAAACACTCTTAGATGAATTGAGTAGGAATGATCATGGTATTCTTATGATGTGAGGATTGAAGGAGATCCATTGATCAAGGACTTAGTAAGGTTGGACATAAGAATTATAAGGGGAGGGAAATCATAAATCATATCCAAAATTATATGTCAACAGAAAATACTAGATAAGATCATGAAAACTCAAAGTGATTATCCTTTTATTAAAAAAAAGATTTAGATATAAAAAATTTGGTGTTTATTAAATTCAATATTGATCAAGAATTTGTAAAAAAAAAATTGGTACAAGGATATGAGTCCCACCTATTTCTGAGCTAAAGATGTAGCTAATGGATGAATCTCATGAAAATAAATTATATATATATATATATATATATATATATATATCTAAAAAAACTAAAATTTATAGGGACCAACATGATCATTATTGGTAGGATAATATAAAAAGGAAAATTTCTGATTATATTTAATGCTGATTGGTGTGTCAAAAAGTGATGGTGGAGTGACAACATCTCAAAGGGGTATTGTAAACACTACCCACACATTTATGGAAGTGGGAAAAAATCAATATAGTATTTATAACTGGTCTACTAAAGAAATAACAGGGAAACAGTTCTACATGTATAATCATTAATATATTTAAAATGTATTCCCATTCCATTTCCATAAGAGTAGATTTATCCCAAGGGAACCCCGCTCTCCTATATATTCAAGGAGTAGTGATACTCTATAGAGTGCCACCATTGATTGTTTCTAGTGGAGATATAATAATTAATTTTATGTTCTATAGGATCATTCTAATGTATAGGAATATAGAAGTCAACTAGAGAATATACCACCATACAAAAAATAATGGGAATACTGGGATGAAAATTCAAACATCAGAAGAGTTTACATGGGCTATATCACGTGATTTTCAAGGGATTTGGGACCAACATCTTCCAATCAATGAATTATAATATAAAAACATATTCAATTGCAGTTTTAAAATAGAACCTATTGATGTTATCTATAGAAAAAAGAGTAGAACTCCAACATATTAGGATAAAGTTAGAGAAGGGAAATGGTTGGGACCTAACATTATCAAAGAGACTGTATAAAAAATATAAGTGATTCAGAAACACATTAAAGATTCTCAGAGTTGAAAGTGAAGTTACAATAAAATCCAAATGAAGGACACAGAATTTAATATAGTGGATTATATATTTATGAAGATACCATCATGTAAAGGAGTTATGATATTTGGAAATAATGGGAAATTGAGTCCAAGTTATATTGGAATATCTGAGAATCTGAAGTATGTTAGAGTGGTTAATTACCAAGTATAAGTACCTCCAAATATTTCCAATTCCCATGATGTCTTCCATATTTCTATACTAAGAAAGTATATGTTTTAACCAACACATATAATTGATAATAATGGTGTGGAATTAGAGGAAATATTGTCATATAATGATAAAATGATCAAAATTTTTGAAAGAAGGAAAAAAGTTTTTTGGAATAAGAAAATAAAACTTGTCAAAATCCTATGAAGAATTCACATGTTTGAAGAAGTTACATGGGAACCTGAAGAAGTAATGAAGTAAAAATACTCCCATTTTTTTCAAGTAGGACAAAAATTTTGATGATGAAATTTCTTAAGGGGGAGAATATAATGACCTAAAAATTCATTATTTAATTAATAAAATATTTCTTCTTTTTTATTATGACTATTTTATTATATTTTAAAATGGATGTACATATAAATACCTTTTTAAAAAATAATATCACATGTCAAGTATTAATATAAATTACTATAACTAAGACTAGTACATGGATATAAAAACCAAAGATTAGTGACCATGCGATGGTATACTAAATAGGATCAAACTCTAATAGAAAGATTACAATTTCTATGAAAACTGTTAAATGAATAAAGAAATGTTAGGAATACGATATACATTATCAAAGGAATTGTAAATAACTTTGACATTGAAGTAGTAAATTTTGATTTTTGGAGGAATATATATAGGATTTAATAAAAAATGAGATCATTAGGGTATGACTGTTACATTACTATTATGTGAACATTGATTAATATAACCAACAGATATTAAGATCAATGGTAATGTAGATATTATAAAAGGATCATTAGGGTTATTTTATATTAAGGATTTATGATAAGAGTTAATTGAATGTAGAAGTAAGAAAATATGGCCTCAAATAGAATAATCATTCCTTATGAAGATCACTTTTCATAGCTTGGGAGGGAGGCAATATATTGGGGTTTTCTCTTAATCAAACATAAGAAAATATTCCATAAGTGAGACTTTAATGAAATCACCTATGAGATAAGTTCCACCTAGTGGATATCACCCCTAGATCAATGTTAGCGAAGCCACCTCACAAAACTACCACCAATGCTCACGTTACCCTTAGAGCCTATGAAACTGTAAAAAGGGGTCATGTATCTAGGCCATAGTGGTATTAAGGTGTAGTTATTTATAAATTAATTAGTTTTTTTATTCAACATTTATTATGTGTTACACCCTTATATAAAATGCATTTTATTGTAGAATATAATAAAATATATTTTTATATAAAGAAACAATGATTGTATTTTTATAGATTATATATATATATTTAATTTTTATTAAAATAAATTTAAAATATAAAACTAATTTTTATAAATGGTTTAAAATAATAACATTTATTTATAAAATATTTTAACGTAATTACATATAGACTTTATAATGTGTATAAATTTGATTTTATCATAAAAATTACCCTTTTTCCATAAATAAGGATTTTTAATTTTAAAAATTAAATTTCCAATATCTAGAAAATTTTACTAATAAAATAGAATAAATTTTTGAGACCACTATGCAAAAATTATCCTATGGTAACTTTTTCATAATTTTATGAGATAGATTTTTTTTGGATAAAACATAAAAAAAATAAAATAAAATATATAGTAAGTATTTGAAATCATAAATACATAAAAGTGAATTAATAAAATTGTTAAATTATTTCTCAGAAAAAAATAGGTAATTTTATTAATATTTTGTATTTTAATGGATATAAATAATTTTTTTAAACTAATAAATGACTTTCCAAAGTCTAAAATAGAAATTATGATTTTTAAATGTATATTTTATTGAAATTTAATTCTTCATAGCCAAAGTAATATTAAAAAAATTTATTACTATTCTAATTTATTAAAATATTATAAAAAATAATTAAATTTATAAAAACAGCGAAAAAATTATTAGGCCAATGATTTTTTGTTTTCCACAACCTAGAATTCAAAGACCTATATTTAGAAACTATTAAAATTTTCATCCTCTTTTACTATAAATACCCACAAATCCCATCATTACACTTCACTCTAAATACTTTAGTCACAAAGTTCTTATCATTTTAACTCCTGAAGAGTCCCTCAAAGGGGTCCTTAATGTCTTAATATTCCATACTAAAGTTCTAAGAAGTAACTCATCAAGGTAAGGGAATTCTCTTCCTCCTTCATCTATTAATTTCAAGTACTTCATATTTAGTAATGAATTTTCATCATATTTTTCTTCATACATTTAAATTAATCTATTTAAATCAAAATTACGTAACTAGATAATTCCCAACCCTCTCACTAATCCTATTTAATAATTCTTTTTTCATACCAGTTATATTGAAAAAAATTACAAAAAAACTATTCATTTATAGGAAATATAATTATGTTTGAAATACCAAACCCATAGTTGGGGTGGAAAATGAGTATCAAACTCCATAATCTTACATATGAAAATATCTAGGTTCAAAACTTGAGATGGTTTAATTTATGAGTTATTGTAGTAGGAGAAGGTATTATAGAACTCATTGTAGCTTCAAAACTATTAACTTGATTTATGATTATGAGAAATAGATTTAATCCTTTGGGAAACTATATAACTTTATGACATAAGGAATTTGGGCCACCACAAGCCTTTATGCTAGGTCTTTCAAGACACAGGATCTTTGGGTTACAAAATTTTCAGATTAGACCATACATGTGAAGACCCTAGGAGTGGAATCAGATAATGTAGTAGCAACCAGAGAAAAGAAAATTGTATTGGGAATGAAGAGTGGGTATGACATCCAACATCGGTACTAGGAACCATATAAATCTGCATGGTTAAATGATAGCTAATCATCCATATGAGGTGGGGAGTTAGGTGTTATCAATGAAGAAGATGTTGGGGAGGGGTAGTTCTAGTGTATGATATTTGGGCCTTCGGGTCATGTACTAGGACTTGTGCCTTTGGGCTTATGAGTCATATAATAGTTCCCTATCAACTGTATTAAAAATGGGATTATCCAAAAATAAATAAAAAATCTAAGGCCTTTGGTTCATTAATTGAATAACCAACCATATCTCTATTAATGGGTATTCACATAGATGTAACCATGATTCATTGATTGGGGACTTACAAATATAAAACCCTCATTCCTTTTTCATGGGTCAAAAATCCTTTAATTATCATTCCTTTAATAATTTAAGAATATAATTAATTTTACATAAAACACATTCAAATATTCCCAATAGTTATTAATGAAATGTTTTATTATGTTCTATATAGCACACATTAATTAAAACATGTGAAGGGTGTGCCCTGATTTTCAACCATTGAATTATGTAAATAATTAATATCTAGATATGAAATGTTTTATAGTACCTTTGTGAATAACCTTGGTAATCCTATTTTATGAAACCTTGTTGATAAGACATGGTGATATAATTATTAATGACTCATTTTTAAGTTTTATCCACACTTCCATGTTATTATTCTTGATCTGTCTATAATGATACTCCCCATGTTATTATGATCCTTCCCTATTGTTATGCCTCAAGATCAAATGATAAATACTTAATTTCTTATTACCTTACTAGGATTTATTCTCACCCATTTATTTTAACATATGTTCCTAGGATATAAGATGTAGTAAAAGTAACGTTGGATAAATCTATGAAGAATAATTTTAAGTGGATTATAAAAAAGTTTATGTTTTCCTATATAACATTCATAATTTCATATAAAATAAATTTCAAAACACCCTCTATACTATTAAATGTTATAATATCTAATGATTTTTTTTATGAAAATGGTGGGATGATATATTAATCATCTTAGACTCAGATCCTCTCATTATATTACATGTTTGGAATGGGTTTTCACATAATTTTGGGTCTCATTTATTCCTTATCATGGAATTTCATACTTTAACAGATGTGAATAAAAATAAAAAATATGAAAACATTAGAGGAAATTTTTTCTTCATGTGTCCTTTATTTTTAAGGATAATGGGTAAAATATTTTCTTTTAGTATAGTTATCTTATAATAATATATATCATTCATTCATTAGTAAGGTATTACTCGAGGTAATGTATTAAAAATCAAGTATATCCCATTTGTGTTAGACTAAGGTTAGCGATTGATTAATTATATTAATAGATTTTATAAAGTGTATGAAAGAGTGGGATCATGGGGTATGCTAATGGATGTGAGTTACCCATGATTTTCAGAAGCAATATATTTATGTGATAAAGAGACCATTTGATTTCAAAGTTAGTGATTTTTTATTTTTTAAGGTTTATCCTCATCATGGAAAATACATGTTTGGTAGAGTCAGTAGGCATTATTTGTGGTTAATTTATCCATTTTATATATTGGAGTGGATAATATGGGTGGATTATAGGTTACCTCTTCCACCCATGATGGATTAGATTTATGATTCCATCCATATATCATGGATTTGACATATCTTCATGATGACTCCCATATCATTGATTGGGGTGAGTTAGATATTAAGGAGTTAAAATGATTATAGAGTGACCTATAAAAATTCAAGAACACTAGAACAAGTGAAATCATGAATGATTTATTCTTAGTGTTTGACTATTTTCAATGATGAGATTCCTATTTGGGATGTATCACACATGGTAATCATATATTACATTTTTTCTTTCATTATAGGTTGTATTTTGATACTTGAGGATGAGAATTTTTTGATTCGTGTTTAATGTGAAGACCCATAGTTTCAATTTGTGCCAACATAGTTATGTTTATATATTTTGAAATGTTAGTGAAGTATGATAAATATTTGTATAGGTGATGGGATACAATTTTACCTATCTATAAAAATCATGTTACAATTCACTATATTAAAACATGATTTATTCTTAGGTTAAAAGACTATAGATAAGTGTTTAACCTAAATAATGGATTTCTTACTAGGAATTAAAACATAATTATAGATCATTGATTTCAATAATTTTTTTATGTTTCCCTAAATTTCATCATAATTAGTGAAAAGGGATGGATTTTGGTATAGTGGTTAGTTATTTTTGGTAGTGGTTTATTTAATAGTAGCAAGTTATAATTTTCAATGGATTATTTCATTAATCTACGGTATTTAAAATTATATCGTGTTTATTTATAGGTGGATATAAAAACAAAAATAAAATATATGTTTAATTAGAGGGAGGAGGATATTGCACCATGAAAATTTTAGGCCATGTTTATTTCAGTATAAAAATATAAATTACAGTATAATGAGTCTTGATATAATTGAGTTCTAATAATGGGTATGCATGAGATATTAGGATAGATCTGGGAGGTTTTAACCAATATTTTTGTAGTCTGGGTTGACTAAACAATGTTATTTCACAATTAATTTAATTATTTTGTGATTTTTGAAAATATATATATACATGTAAAATAAAGTATTATCTTTTCTTCAATTAATATCTTCATTTTTTAGTCTTTTGGAGACCTTATGGAATTCATTGACACCCTGGAGTGATCTTTCATTAATCATTATTTTTTTATATTTGAGGTACTAAATCCAAAAAATGAGATTCTTGTGAGATTATAATTGGAAACTGTGTAGAGGTTAAGGATAAATATTCATTCTTTAGTGAAATGATGAATCTTGTTTCATGTCTATGTAAGAGATTCCAATATCGCTCTTTATTTTTTTGTATTTTTGGGGAATTTTTATAGATTGGTTGATGTGGTGATGGGTAATTTTATTATATCTGATAAAACTATATTTCATATAAACCTAAATTAATGGGATGTGTGTGTAAGTGGGGATCTAATTGAAAAATGAATAATGACTTAATGTAAGGTTGGAAATTCTTGTAATTGGTGTGGGGAAATTAGATGGAATAAATGTTATAAAGGGTGAAATGGGGATGAAATAAGAATCAAAAAATTAATTGGAATAGATAATTGGTTATGGTACCTTTAAATACAATATTTATAATGTTAATTATGAAGTTATTGGACTATTATTGTGGAATATTAGATGTATTTATGGTGTTTTGGAATTTAAGGGATAATAAATGTTATGATGATATATGATAGTTTTTTTCTAGTTACATTATGTTATTTAAGGAAGGATCATTATATCTAATACTTTTTTTTCTTTTTTATGATAATAAATACGTTTATGTGTTAAGAAAAAACCCTTATATCACCCAAAATTCTACACAAAAAACCAACCAACAATCTCAGTGCAAAAAATAACCACAACTGAGAAAAACACGCAAGGAGAACCAAAGACTTAGATCACCCAGAGACCAATACATTCATAGAGGCTGGGAGGTTAACGTCAGGGGATGTAATCTAGTGAATTATTAGTAATAATATGCCTCAATACCCTTTTCATTAGGAACACACTACATGATCATGCCAGAATCCCAGCACCTATGGCCAATGCTTCTCTATCGAGACCCTACCAACACTAAAAAATCAATTTGTTAATTCCACAATGAAAAATATAAAGAACCAATTCCATGTATTAAATCCAATCTAAACTTATCAAAATTATATACCTGAAAATCACAGATATGACTTTCAAAAAAATAACACAATGAAAACTTCATCACATTAAAACCAATATGATAGATAATTTGAGTCCAACCAAAACATAATCACTGACTATTAGATCATCACCTTCACATCCCAATTGAATTCCATAGTCACCAAAATTTAATTATTTATTATGGTTTTAGTAGTTTGGTAATCCTCATAGTGACATGTAGTTTTTGTAGTAAGAGACACTATAATTGGAGATATGGATAACATGTAATGATTATTGTTTCAGTGGATAGGATATTGTGGTTGTGGTGGTGTAGATGTGGTAGTGTATGAAAAGTTATATTGGTTACTTCTATTTTTTTTATTCACTATTTTATGGAGATTAAATGGTTAATAATTATTTTATAATTCTCCAAGGATTTACTATGCCTTTTCACTTGACACGTGATAGTTTAGAGGAAGAACATACTTAATAAAATTGTATGATAACCCTATTTTTATTTGATATTTTTTAGATTAATAGGACCTTGTTGTATGTGGTGACTTAAGAAAATATTTTGGGAATGAGATAATCTTACTGGTTATAGGTAGAGTTAGTGTTGGAGTTTTTCATTTCCAATTGACATATACTATTAGACTAGTTGTTGGTTTTCTTATTGACATAATCATGCATATGTTTAGTTATTTATATGAAAATTTATTATCATAGTTGTGTAAATTGTTATAATTTATTTATTTATTTATATTTTAATGGGTAAGTCCTCTTAAAATTTCTGTTTTATATATTTGGTATTATTTTACACCCCATGGCTTACTAGAAGTATGATTTCGGGGTCACTCTCAATATAATTCTTAGTTTAGAAGGAGTCAAGGTGGGGTCAAGTCATGAAAATGTGTAAAATTTTTACTTCCATGAAAATAAAACATTTCTGTACATATGTGTATAATAAAAAATAAATTTAAAAAAATTATCATACATTAAAATTAATATATATCATTGTTAATCCCTGAAAGGAAAATTTGTAACACATTATTTTTTCATGGTATCACATAAGTGTCAATTAAAAAAAGGTAATAAGATCTATAAATACCTAAAAAATAATGAAAGTTTTCATTAGATAATTAAAAATAAATTAAAATATATATAATAAGATAATATAGATAATAAAGATAATATTTAATGTAAAAGAGAGGAAATCAAGAAAAATTCTCAATACCACATGTTCTAACTATTTTGAACATACTCTAGCACATTGTATGAATGAAATTTATTTATTAATATTTTATTTTAGAACATTATTTATATTTATTTATATATTTATTAATCCCTAATTTTTATTAATATTATATTATTTTTTATTGATTTTCAACATTAGTTGTTAAAAAATCATCTCTTTGTAATTAGATAATTATTTTTTTGTGATATCAATTTTTTCATAATTTAATGGTTCTTCATGTAAAATATATAAGATATAATATATTCAAGAAGGTTATATAAAATATTAAATTCAAATTTCATTCCAATATATATATATTTTTTCTTATAAAAATAGGTTTTTCATGGTTCACATATTTGATATGGGTTTATAGGTCATAAATAGTTGTTATATATATTCCTGAATATATAAATGAAATAATTTAATAATAATAAATTTATATTAAAAACATCATTGATGATAAATTTTAATGAAGTATTCCATAAATCCATGTGATATCATATGGTATAATATGGTGTGTCATAGAGTATGTAATATATATGTTTTAATACTAAAATATTTAATCTTTTTGGTATATTTTATTTTATGATATAAAGATATCATATACATGCTGCTTGAGCATGTTTTATTTTCTGATGTGGTTGAGTCATTGTGCCACGAATCATGTGGTTTGATTCATTTGGCACTACTATGAATCAGTTAAACATCTTAATATTACGTAGTTTACATTCAAATCGTTTTATATATTGGCTATTACTGGCATTTCATTCCATTTTATGATGTGGATGAGAGTGTGTGTTTTTTAAGGTTTAAAGTTATATTACTAATGGAATTTACTCATGTTTTTGAGAATAAAAAGTTTAAATTAATGGGATCATAGATCATTCCCATATAATAGATAAAGGATGTTGGACCTTGAGTTTTATATGCATATAATCCTCCTAAAAACCACAAGTCAATAATCTCTATGCCCCTAAAGCTCTCGTTCTTCCTGATGATTAACAACATGAGATAATAGTATATCATGGAGGTTCACAAGGCCCTTTAAAAATCATTTGGTTTATTTAGTATAACCCATGAATACACCTTATAGGGAATATCCTTTTAATTGTTCCTTGTTGATCTTTATCAAGAAATGGATAAAGAAAATGGTAATAGTATACTATTGTGAAAGGCCTGAATTCTTTATTTATAGTTTACATTATTTTAGTTTCAATTAAATGGTTTTCTATGGTTTTATTGTTTATAAATATTATCACTAGATTGATTAAATGTTAATCATACATTAGAATCCATTCAATGACATTAGCACCTTACCATGATTTTTGATTCATGAAATCATGTTGAAAATAAAGGTTTTTTAAATCATAATGTATGTTGTATTCTATATCATTAAATATGATCGATAGATTTTTTCTTCCAAATTAATTAGTGGATTATGATATATGATATCATAGTTTGTTGATTAGAATAAATCGCATTGTTTTTTATAAGTCATAGAATACAAAATCTGGTTATAATATTCAATGATAATGTTGAGTCATATGTTTAAAATAGAGCACTGTGTGACCTTACCAATATTGATGTGAATCATAAAATATGATTAATGGATAAAGATCAATCTCGAGACACATAAGTGTTACACAATTTCCACCTTATATATGTAAAGTTCTTTATTTTCTAATAAAACATAAAAATCATAACTATTTTACTTATCATTAGTGAAGATATAGTTATCAGTCATAAAGTATGACTTCTAATGCTTAAACATTTTACATGATCCACCCAAATCTATAATATTATGAAAATCCACCCATATCATTAAACATTATTTTTGAATATTTTTTCTTCCTAAAATTAATTTATGAATTGAATTATATAATTTATATATTATTTATAGATAATAATAACTATTTTTAGATATATATTTTTATATAAAGGTGTTTATGAATTTATTAATTATAAAGTGTTAATAATTAATTATGAAAATGTTTATAGAATATTTAGTAATAAATACTCAATAATATTTGGTCTAATATTTTTTGGCTCGAAAAAATATGTACGACACCATTTTTTCTAGAATCCAATATATGGTCCTCATTCAAAAAGCACATAGAAGGTGTGGAAAGAAAAGAATAATTATTCATAAATAAGATTCAAATGGGACCTCCATTTTTTTCATGGAATCTCATAAAATATGTGATGGATATTCCATAAAAAATTTCATAGTCTATGGACAAGATGGTGAGAACCTCCCATTAGGAGTATGCCATGTATTTCATCCATTACCAATAAAAAGGGTGTTGAGATCATGAAAACTATTATTTAGAGTATTATTTAACTTTTATCATTTTAGAACACCATTTATGGGGAAATACTAAAGCTATTGACATAGTTAATTTTGTAGGATTCGACTTTACTGCTCATAGAGATGAAATAGACTTATCGATAAAAAGCTGTGGCCATTTTCAATCTGGAATCATTTTTTCACAAAATAAAAATTATAAAAGAATTATGACTAAAAGGATCATTCAACAAGGGGATGTGATTTGGGATAGAAAAAATGTTCTTATATGAATTTCAGTTTTGGTGAAGCAATGTTATTCCATTACACACATTTGGTTCTTCAATATGTGCAATATTCATTCTGCCTATGCAAGGTCCCTTGATAACTATGTTTTCCTTCATAACCCAATATTATTTGTTCCCAAAGGACATGATTCCTTTTTTACTTGCATAAACATTTCATAGATAGACCTAATTTCGGTTATGATGATGTATCTCCTTTATGGAAACATACTCGTAGGTGTCTGTGTACCTCCTATAAGGTTATGTAGTATAAGAAATGGAAACTTTCCTAGTGCCTATAAATACTAGGAACATTGTTCAAATATAAAAATATTTCCCCATTGGGAGAAAAAATTACAATTCAATAATAGAGCATAGTTTCTGATGAAATCCTTCTAGTAAATTTTGATCCAAAGATCTAAAAAGGTAATAATAAATGAAACACCTTGTGGAGATCCTTCGTGAGGCTCCTCATATAATCCTCCATCACGAAAGATCATTTGTGAGAATATTTTACCAAAGGTATTATGATATTATACATAACAAATCCATTTCATTTAGGATTTTCTACAAGCATCCTTTTTAAAGTATGATAAATGATCTTACTTTACAAAGGTTCATCCATGATCCTTCTTCATAATAGATTATCCTTGAGCATCCTTCATAGTGAATCCTATTCAAGACTCCATTGAGAAGGCTCTAACCACAATCCTCTTTTACGGTGGATCTATATAGAATTATCCTCAATGATTCATTCAATAAATTCACCATTCATTGAAGTTTTCTATAAGACCACATGATTTTATGGTTTATTATATTTTTAAATAAATGTAATCCCTTCGATATCTTGTGTTGCACACAAAATCATCCCAAATAAACCACCATATATTATTATGCGACCATTATAACCTAGCCCTTAAAGAATTAAGAGTAATAATGGGATTAAATAAATTATGAAAATTATATGTTTTACACATTTATAAAATAAATTCAATGGTTATCAATAAAAATAAAAAACATTTGAATGTAAATGATTTTTTTCCTAAAAAACTATTTTTCAGTGTGTGTGATATATTTATATAATAATAAATTGAATTAGTCACTATTATTGAACGATTTTAATGATATATATATATATAGATGCTAAATATTCAATCAAATGTTTTAACATTCATCTAGAGTTTTTACTAGGTATAAGATAAAAATAAATCCAGTTTTATGCTTATATACTGTATTTTTCTAAAAAGAGATGTCCACATCATTTTGTGAATTTATTTTAAAAATAATTTATGAAACCATAAAAATTAAATATTAAAAATGTTTTCCATATTTTTAATCAAGAGGTTTAAAAGGGGTAAATTGTTCCCTTTTATTTTTGTTCGCGACTGTGGTAAAATTTTTCACCACGGTAACAGGTAAATTGAGTTAATATAGGTTAAAAGTAATTGTTAAGATCATAATATTTCATATTAATTAATTTTTAATGATTTATATTAAAACACTATAATATTAGGAAAAATGGAATGTTTAATGGACACTTGTGAATGAAAATGACCAAATATATTATCTAAATCCAAGAAAGTTCAAAAATGTCACTCACATAGTTTTAAATATCTATTTTCTGTCCACAAAGAAAACAAATAATGTTATGAACTAATATAAATATAAATTTTGTGTAATATTAAATTTTATTCATGATGATAGATTATTTATTATTTCTAGGTCTTATATAATTACCTTAAATTCTTGAGAAAAACTAAAACAATATTTATTCAATTAATAGAAAAGTAAAATACAAGATATTAAAAATATAAAAAGCGATTTAATTTGAGTGATTTATAGTGTTCCATGCGTGTTTTAGATGAATATGAGATAATTGGGATGTTTAAATTAATTATATTTTAAATACAACATTTTCTTGATGTATTTGAAGTCAAATTAAGTAAATATTTTCAAAATTAATATAATGATAATTTATGAAAATAATATTTTATTAAATTATTTAAAAATCATTAAAATCTTAAAAGAGGATAATGGGGAAATATACGAAAAGAAATTTCATCCCTTTTACATTTAAGAGTCCATAGTTACCTTATATATAAATTACAAACCATTAAGTTTAAAAGATATATTACCATAGTTAATAGTAAAATAAGTTAACTAAGTCATTAAACCAAAATATAAGGTTTAAAATAACACAAAAATGTCATGAACCAACCCGTTGGGGCCCAAATGGCTGAGGGTAAGTTGAGTGTGACTACCCCAATCCCACCTCTAATATTCTAGGGGATGGGGACCAACACCAAGTAGGAATAACACTCACATGGTAGGCCTTATCCTAAGGTACCTATACTCACATACACATATCCAATCCCATAAAATGATGAAATGTAAAATACAACTGATAAAAAATGCATAGACTCATCAAAATCCCACAATATGAGTATAAAAAATACCAGAAATTGAGAAGGGCCAAATACATGTAAAAATAATAATAAATAATTTAATCCATATATTAAGGGGGATATGATCAAATTCCACTCATGGTATGAACCATGGTATTTCTAGACCAAATATAAGCTCCTTCTAATCTTGTCCCACCAAGAACCTCATCAAACAACCATTATCTGTACAAGACATGACACATGTAGGCATATCCCATGTATGGGTAATTATAAAAATACCCAGTAGGACAACCTGAATTCACTAAGCATAACAAATCAATAATTGTCTGCTCATCAAAGGATATCCCAATCATAAAATGAGGAATATATTAAAACATCAAGATATACTCATAGTAGATACAAAATCTCCAGGTATGGTCAATCCCATCATTCCATCCTAGGATTCCTGTTTGATTCTTCATTATAACACTCATTCAGGAGAACACATTCCATGAGTCAGATAACACTAATTATTTTCATCTAGGATGTTGTGTTTTTCTAGTAATTGCATAAGAAGTATTCACTTAACTACTACAAAAACGGGCAATATCAGCGCTAAAATCAGGCTTTAGCAGCGCTAGAAAAGTGTTGTAAAGCTCAGCGCTGATAAAGGGGGGGGGGCTTTAACAGCGCTAAAAAAGCGCTGTTAAAGGACACCTTTAACAGTGCTAAAAAAGCGCTGTTAAATGTAACCTTTAACAGTGATAAAAAGAACTGTTAAATGTAACCTTTAACAGTGTTATAAAAGCGCCGTTAAAGGTCTCCATTAACAGCGCTAAAAAAGCGTTGTTAAAGGTCTCCTTTAACAGCACTAAAAAAGCGCTGTTAAATCCCTTCCTGCTGCAAATAAAAAAATCTGCATTAGTACAACCAGCCGAATAGACCAGTAGAAAAACCAGTATATAAACCACAAACATGTCATCAACCGATCACAACCCAACCACTAAATACTTACATTTCCCCAAACACCCATAACACAACCCAACCACAACCACAACCTTCATCTCAATGTACTCAACCGATCTAAACACATAAGATGGATTTTACCCAAGACTATCTAATTCAAAACACCGATCATGTCATCAACCGACCACTTAATTTCTATGGTGCTCCCCACTATACGATTTATCTCACAAACACCACCATCTGATGTTTAACACCTCCATCATCGGGAAAAAAACTGCTAGAACCCCACATGATATAAGGCTATTGCATGATGTTCAAACATAGCGAGAGGAGAAGAGAAGGTGAAAGTCCTGTAGACAAACATCAACAATGAACATCCACCACCCTTTCACTATATACAAAAAAATCATATATTTAATAACGTCCATGTGAATTTCTATCTTACTTCCATCGAGGATGATGCATATTGGTCAACTTGTTTTGGAAATTGTTTATCTTCATCCGTGCCTTGTACTTGCACCCATGAATTTGAAGCTGAGTATGCATACACGATAGTTGAGGTAGGGTTGACTCGTACATGTCACATATGACCCATGAATCGTTGTCCTAATGTGTCAACACAATCCGAAGGAGTTTGGTCGGTTTCCCGTATGTCAGTTGTTGATTTCACTTAAAAATAAGTCCATTTTAAACAAAACAGAGGCACTTTGAGTGGTGTTGGCCACACCAGGCCTTGGATTGAGTCGGGGCTGACTCGTACACATCAAATTTAACCCATGTATCATTTTCCATAAGTTTCAACAGAATCAGAATGCGTTTGGTCAGTTTCCCGTATGTCAGTTGCTGATTTCTCACTTAAAAATAAGTCCATTTTGAACAAAATAGAGGCACTTTGAGTGGTGTCGGCCACACCGAGCCTCAGATTGGGGTGGGGTTGACTCGTACAGGTCACATTTGACTCATGGATCGTTTTACTTAAGTTTAAACATAAACCAAATTTGTTTGGTTGGTTTGGCATATGTATGTAAAATATTGTCTATTTTAAACAAAATACATACACTTGGAGTGATACCAGCCACACCGCGACTCGAATTGAGGAAGGGTTGACTCGTACACGTCACATATGACCCATGGATCATTTTCCTAAAGTGACAATACAATACAAAGGTGTTTGGTCAGTTTCCCGTATGTCAGTTGTTGATTTCTCACTTAAAACTAAATCCATTTTGAACAAAAGAGAGGCACTTGGAGTGGCGTCAGCCACACTTGGCCTCAGATTGAGGCGGGGTGGACTCGTACACATCACATTTGACTAATGGATCACTGTCCTTAAGTTTCAACAGAATACAAATGCGTTTGGTTGGTTTCCGGTATGTCAGTTGTTGATTTCACTTAAAAATAAGACCATTTTGAACAAAAGAGAGGCACTTTGAGTGGTGTCGGCCACACCGGGCCTCGTATTGAGGCGGTGTTGACTCGTACATGTTAAATTTTACCCATGGATCATTGTTCTAAAGTTTCAATAGAATACGAATGCGTTTGGTCGGTTTGCTGTATGTCAGTTGTTGATTTCACGTAAAATTAAGTCCATTCTTAACAAAAACAGAGGCACTTTGAGTGGTGTCGGCTACACCGGGCCTCGTATTGAGGCGGGGTTGACTCATACATTTCACATTGGACGTATGGATCTTTTTCCTTATGTTTCAATAGAAACCGAATGTGTTTGGTCGGTTTGGCGTATGTATGTAAAATATTGTCCATTTTAAACAAAATACATACACTTGGAGTGATACAGGCCACACCGTGCCTCAGATTGGGGCAGGGTTGACTCGTACATGTCACATATGACCCATGAATCATTTTTCTAATGTGTCAATACAATACGAAGGCGTTTGGTGGGTTTCCCGAATGTCTGTTGTTGATTTCACTTAAAAATAAATCCATTTTGAGCAAAATAGAGGCACTTTGAGTGGTGTCGGCCACACCGGGCCTCTGATTGAGTCTAGGTTGACTCTTACACGTCAAATATGACCCATGGATCGTTTTCCTTATGTTTAAATAGAATCCAAATGCATTTGGTCGGTTTTTCGTATGTCAGTTGTTGATTTCATTTAAAATTAAGTCCATTTTTAACAAAACAGAGACACTGTGAGTGGTGTCGGCCACACCGGGCCTCAGATTGATGCGGGGTTGACTCTTACATGTCACACATCATTAATGGATCATTGTGAAAAAGTATCAACACAATCAGAAGCCGTTAGATCGGTTTGGCGTATGTACGTAAAATATTGTCTATTTTGAACAAAATACATACACTTGGAGTGATACCGGTCACACCGCACCTCAGATTGAGGCGGGGTTGACTCGTACACATCACATTTGACCCATGGATAGTTTTCCTTAAGTTTCAATAGAATCTAAATATGTTTGGTTGGTTTTCCGTATGTCAGTTGTTGATTTCACTTAAAATTAAGTCCATTTTTAAAGAAACAGTGACACTGTGAGTGGTGTCGGCCACACCGGGCCTCATATTGATGCGGGGTTGACTCGTACACATCACACATGAGTCATGGATCGTTGTGAAAAAGTATCAACACAATCAGAAGCCGTTATATCAGTTTGGCGTATGTACATAAAATATTGTCCATTTTAAACAAAATACATACACTTGGAGTGATACCGGTCATACCACGCCTCAGATTTAGGTGGGGTTGACTCATACACGTCACATATGACCCATGAATCGTTGTCCTAAAGTTTCAACAAAATAAGAAGGCGTTTGGTTGGTTTCCCGTATGTCAGTTGTTGATTTCTCACTTAAAAATAAGTCCATTTTGAACAAAACAGAGGCACTTGGAGTGGTGTCAGCCACACCAGGCCTCAGATTGAGGCGGGGTTGACTCTTACACATCACATGTAAAGGTGAGTATGCATACATGATAGTTGAACTTCTTAGAGAAGAGATTTTGGAAGAGTATAAGAGACATGAAACAATGAAGATCATTAGAGTGTGGGAGAAAATGTGGTTGCTACAAACAATGTGGCAATCGGCTTGTACAAGGCATCCTAAGTTACAACTTGTAGGTATTGTACTTTATTTTTTTCTGGAGGGTTTTAGTTTAAATGAATTTTGGAATGATCATTGCTAGCCATTGTCTTTTAGGTTTTTTTGACAGCCGAGTGGAAAGGGTGGGTTCTGTAGACATTGGAGGATATGTCGAAGGGTGATTTTGTGTGTGAATATGTTGGAGAAATGTTAACTCACACAGTTCTGAAAAGAGTCACTATTTAAAAGAAAGTCACAAGTTTAGATACATCTCAAGATGGTTAGTTTAAAGACATTTTTAGGGAGACTACTAAAGACATGCTCAAATATGCACACATCCCCCACTTTTAGATCGTTGTCTACTATAATGATCTTCCAACCAAGATATGCATTAGAACGCTCATGATACATAAAGCAATTCACTGCCCACATAAACTTGCGACTTTCTTTTAAATAGTGACTCTTTTTAGAACTACGTGAGTTAACATTTCTCCAACATATTCACACACAAAATCACCCTTCGACATATCCTCCAATGTCTGCAGACCCCACCCTTTCCCCTCGGCTGTCAAAAAAACCTAAAAGACAATGGCTAGCAATGATCATTCCAAAATGCATTTAAACTGAAACCCTCTAGAAAAAAATAAAGTACAATACCTGTAAGTTGTAACTTAGGCCACCTTGCACAAGCCGATTTCCACATTGTTTGTAGCAACCACATTTTCTCCAACACTCTAATGATCTTCATTGCTTGATGTATCTTATAATCTTCCAAAAACTCTTCTCTAAGAAGGTCAAATATCGTGTATGCATACTCACCTTCAAATGTGACGTGTACGAGTCAACCCTTCCTCAATCTAAGGCCTGGTGTGGCTGACACCACTCCAAGTTCCTCTGTTTTGTTCAAAATGGACTTATTTTTAAGTGAGAAATCAACAACTGACATACGGGAAACTGACCAAACACCTTCTGATTATGTTGACACTTTAGGACAATGATTCATGGGTCATATGTGATGTGTACGAGTCAACCCGGCCTCAATCCGAGGCGCAGTGTGACCGGTATCACTCCAAGTGTATGTATTTTTTTTTAAATGGACAATATTTTACGTACATATGCCAAACTGATCTAATGGCTTTTGATTGTGTTGATACTGTTGCACAATGATACATGACTCATGTGTGACGTGTACGAGTCAAAATGGAAAAATGAACCATTAGAGAAAGAATTTTTTATTTAATAAGAATTACAGTTTTTCTATAAAAATTTACATACAAGAATGTTTCATCTTTTTATCCCCATGAACCCCTCTCAAAAATTTCCGCCAATTATACGATTCTGCAACTCTTACAATAAAAGTCAGATCTTCAAGCTATTTCTAGAAAATCTTGCATCAGGTATGTGGCCGACTCATTTCTGAACATATCTACATCGTCTTGTGAATATGACAGTTTTCGGCATTCGTAATAGTACTGAAAAATATATAAATAAATAATTAATAAATAATTTAAATTAAATAGTACTTGTTTTTGAAAATAACTCTTTAGGGATGTTAGTTTTTCCATTGACAACGATCTCTCTCATGAATCTACAAACATAATAACTGTAATCTTTGTCGTTTGTTTGTTTTGGACCCTGCAGAAACATTGATCATGAGGTGAGTAAGTAACTTATTTTGATATATGTTTGGATAGTGCAATTTTATTATATATACCCTGATATTTGTCCAGACGTAGTACTTGCTCGGCTCCTTATGCTTAGCCCCTGTCCTCATACCATGATTTAGAAGATATTGGTACACCTCCTTATCATTACAGAATCCTCAGTAAAAGATAATATATATTATATAACTTGATGTTTAGACCCAAAACGTAGGATGTAGTGTCTTACAGATTAACAAACTACATCACATGCGGTCGGTTTTTTGGATATCCGTGCTTTGAATCCAGAAAATAAATCTTGGGAGTATCTAAATTCCTCGAAATTAGCAGCCAATGTTTCCTAAATACACAAAAAGGAATTAGTAATGAATGAAATGAAAATATAATTGACATTCTTTAATCGTAGAGTTTTACCCCTACATGGTTGGTATGAGGAAGAGTCTGTCATCCGTTATCTTGCTATCAAATTCTTTCAGCAAAGCAGTCGCTCTTTCCTTATTTTTTGATTCTGATAATTGTATTTATTGTGTTGATGTGATATGAGGACTGACGAGTCCGAATTTTGGATCATGAGGAAAACCCTTAAACTTCTTTTCATATATACGTCTGCCAATAATATAAAATGTATTTAATCATAATTAGCACAATATATCAGCTTTTGGAAAAGCAACGGGGTTGAAAACATACCTTATATACACATTTACACTTGTGACGCCCAGCCACCCATACTCAAGGATCTCATTTACATTCTCAGTAGAAACAAAATCTTGTATTTCCTCTCCATACATATTCTCTTCAGAAACAACTACATGGCTACTACCATTTCTCAACTTCATATCCACATGAGTCTTCAATGCAATTAAATGTGGATAGAGAATAGGCAGTGTAATTCCGCTTTCAGTAGATCTTTTGGATTGACTGGTCGATCCTTTTGATGCTCCCAAGTTTCCTCTCACCTCATCCCCTTTCTTCGTCTACAATAAAAGTCATTGGTTCAGAACTTTTTTTTGTTAAAGGTTTGGCTTAAAGAACTGTAAATAAATACCTCTTTTTTGGCATGTAGTCTCACAAGTTGTGATGGCCATGTAATGAATGTCCCAATAGCTTGTTAGACTGCACAAATATCATCATCATCAAGTGGAACAGGAAGTTGTGTTGTAGGCTCATGAGCTACCGTAATCGTCACTTTCAGATCATATTTTGGAAGTGGTCTATTGTGGATCGTGTCTTCTGAGATGTTGAATATTGTAGCCCTCGCTACAAGGAGATAGGTGGGTGTTGAAAGATATAAATCACAATCATTATCAGCCTATAAAAGTTCAGTATAGGAAGAAATCAGTTTTTTCCTGTTTCACATTTCATCAAAACAATTAATAGAATATTTATTACCACGGCTAAGACAACTCTTTGAGAGGAATGGCTCGCCTCAAAGCTGGTCG
Source organism: Viscum album (assembly GCA_963277665.1). Classification (NCBI taxonomy): domain Eukaryota; kingdom Viridiplantae; phylum Streptophyta; class Magnoliopsida; order Santalales; family Viscaceae; genus Viscum; species Viscum album. The sequence continues at coordinate 1,333,738,429 of OY728156.1, forward strand.
GGTGTGGGGCAGGATCTTCATGCACTGGTTTTTGATGAGTTGTCTCTTCTCTTGGCTTCTAACCCATTAAAGCTTCTAGAAACTCTCCCTTACATTGAAACCGTTCTTCAAGAGTTGCTAGTCTATTTCTCATTGCTATCATTTCTTCATTTTATTCATCCTCTTGTTTTTATCTCATAATATACTCAGGGTGTCACCCCAAACCACCCAGCTCTGACGTGACCGTATTGTTCTGGTCGCTTCAAAGCTGTCACTAATATGTCGGCACCAGCTGCAAGAGTACCTGACTCCTATGACTGTCAGATATAAGAAAATAAGTAATTTTTATTATGTAATATCAATTTAAAACAAAACATTTTATCGTGTCATACTTACACATATTTCCCACACTTTTTGTGTGTTTTCATCAACTAGATTCCCTTCCTTATCCACACATGCCTCCTTCCATAGCACATGATGAGGTATGGATGTGTGTTTGGTTTTAGAGGCATCAATCTACATATAAATAGAGAAATATTTTTATAAAGTTGTTTCTTGACACATAACAATATCACTGTAAATTTAAAATACGCACCATTTTCTTTTCTAGTGAGGCATACCCCATCCTTTCTTTATGATAGGGGTACGTCGGTTTTGATGCGTGTTCCTTGTTTTCAGTACTGAGTTGCTGTTTCATAAATGAAATATTGACAATCAAAGTGATGAATACATGTATATCCTCAAACAATATATTATCAGTCACAATGTACCTGAAACTTTTGATCCCCATGATGACCAACAAATGAATCCCATGATTCTTGGGATATCAAGTGAGTGTAGAAAATGGGAGGTTGCAGATTTATTTTACCCTTGGAATCTTTTAGATGATATTTTGTAAGAAGTGTGAGAAAACCTCGATGACACCTTCCCGCAAGCCTTAGTACATAAGTCTTGTGTGAATCATCTACTATAAATGCACTCTGCAATGGATTGTGAAGAGTAAGACACTGTTTCATTATTTTATTTGCTAGTAAATTAAAGAAATGAAATCAAAATGTTACCGTAATTTCTTCCCACATCACAGCCTTCAGGCCGGACGCAACATGGTGCTATGAAGCTATGTCAATCGGCATGCGTTGCCAAGTGACAATTCCAATGTAACTGCTAAACATTTCCTTGTTGGGGTTAACGTGTTGGCCCCGTGCATTCCACCCAACATCAAATTTGATTCCTTTTCTATTTGCCTTCAGAACGTTATCCAACACTATTAAACTATGACGCACCTGTTTTTTCTGCAATGCTTCTCCTTTATCCCTGACCATTTCGTGTATATCAGCATCATCAATGTTTTCATCTAAAATGCTAGCATCAGCATGTTCAGATGGTTGTTGGACCTCAACAAGAGGAACACCAATAGCAGCAGCAGAAGCACCAACAAAAATAGGTTGAGGTTGAGAGGCTTGAGAGGCTTGAGAGGCTTGTTCAGAAGCAGCAGCAGCAGAAGAAGCAGTAGCAGCAGAAGCAGCAGCAGCAGCTTGAGAGGCTTGTTCAGCCTCGAGGTTAGGAGAACCAGAACGTGCAGAAGTCATTATATGAAAAAAGGATTAACACTTAAGTTTGATTACATAAATGCAATAATGATAAGATAATAACATGAGATAACAAGTTATATATGACAAACAAAATATAACCTGTTTATTGAACTCTCTCTTTTTTTTCAAAGTCTGAAGGGATTTGACACCTCTATCGATAATCTAAATCCCTTCATTGTGCTCTCCACTAACATACAAAACGGCGTCTTCATTGGGACCTCTGAAAAATGATTGCGACATCCCACTGAAAGGATCATCCTCAATTGAATTTTCATCGAACCCTTCAGTAGTTTCGGACGATAACAGAACAATCGACCACTTTCGGTTTGCGGGGTCTGGCACATAAAATACTTGTACCTCTTGTGATGCCATTATAAATTGTTTGTCTTTGTACCCTTCTTTACTGAAATCAACTTTCACAAATCCCAATTCATCTATTTTAACACCACTGTTGTTATCAACCCAGTTGCATTGAAAAATCGGCAATTGGAATGTCGTATAATCCAACTCCCATATTCTTTTGATAATGCCAAAGTATGAAATATTCGCATAAATTGGATTTCTATCCTTACTACCAGAAACGTGCATCACTTCAGCCACAAGTGATACTCTACTATGTTTCATGGTACTATCTTTTATCATGTTTATCTATATAGAATGTATAACCATTAATTACATAACCATTGTAAGATAATACCTACACTCTTGGTCCGACAGTTAGCCATCGAAGTTGTTCTGAAATTGAATTCGGATTTTCATCTAACTCCTTAAAAATATGGTCTCGAAACCATCCTATAAGCTGGTGATTATGTGTATTTGATATCCATTTTTCAGCCCTTGATGTATTCAACTGTCTCAAAATATCATTTTGGGTTTCAATATATGGAGCAACCTCCCAACTGTTATGCAAAACATAAAGGTGGGCCTGCTCCCGATCTGTAATATTGATTGTCACAACATCTCTCACAGAAATTCCCTCACCATCAATGCGTCCAGTGTGACGAGATTTCAGCAGAACAATGCTTTCCACATCAGATAGGTATTCGGTACAGAATTCAATGGCTTCCTCCACAATATATCGCTCCACAATACAACCCTCTAGCCGACTTCGATTTTTGACATACCCTTACAAAATATTCATATACCGTTCAATGGGGTACATCCATCTATAGTGCACAGGACCACAAAGTCAAACCTCTCTCACCAAATGAACCATCAAATAAACCATCATATCAAAGAATGTTGGCGGGAAGAACATTTCTAATTCACATAATATGATGACAATTTCTCTTTCCATAGCTGGAAATTTTGCCAGGTCTAAAACTTTGCTGCATATAGCTTTGAAGAAGAAACAAAGTTTGGTAAACGTATTACAAAAATTGTTGGAAAAAATGCAATGTAAAGCTATAGGAATTAAATCTTGCATCAAAACATTACAGTCATGTGATTTCAAACCTTTTAACTTCAAATCATTCATTGACACAATGTTTTTTGATATTTCATGTATACCCCTCTGGAACCTTTACATCATTGAAGAAGTTGAAAAACTGATATCTCTCATCCCTGGAAAATGTGTACACAGCTGGAGGAAGAAACGTTCGATTTTCACCCTTCACGGGAGCCAACTCTTCACTTATTCCCATGTAAACCATGTCCAACATTGCCTTAATTCCATCCTTTGTTTTTCTAGGCGCATTTAGTAACATTCCGATAAAACTATCACATACATTTTTTTCCACATGCATCACATCAAGAAAATGTATGACGTACATACATTTCCAGTATGGTAATTCAAAAAAAATTGATCTCTTTTTCCAACTGATTTTCGTAAGGTTTTTCGAAAATGGTTTACCAAAAACAGTGTTCACATCTTTTACTTTCTCAAATAGCTGATCACATGTTAGTGGATACAGTGTTTTGAGTTGTTCTGAACTTCCATTGAATGATGTCATCCAAGATCAGTACTTATGTCAATGGGGTGGAAATCTACGATGTCCAAGAAACACAGATTTCGGTGAATGTTTTAACCTAATTGATTCTGTATCTTCTTCACACATAGGACACCCTTGAGTTACTTTAATTATATAGCCTGAAAAATTTCCATAAGCAGGGAAATCATTTATCCTCCCATACAACATCGCTCTCAATGTGAAGTATTATTTTTCATAAGCATCATACTACATAACACCTGAATCCCACAGTATCTTCAAATCCTTGATCAAGGGAGCCAAATATACATCAATATCGTTATCTAGTTGTTTTGGTCCTGATATAAGCAAATATAACATAATTAATTTCCATTCCATGCATAACCAGGGTGGAAAGTTATAATTTACCAACATAACAGGCCAAGTACTATGAGTGCTGGTTTGAAAACCAAAAGGATTCACTCCATCTATAGATAACGGAAGACGCAGGTTTCTCGGCTCATTTCCAAATTCAGGATACTCATGATCAATTCTCTTCCATTGAGGAGAGTCGACCGGGTGACGTAATTTTCCATCTTTATTTCATTTATCTCTATGCCTCGACAATTGTCTTGTAGTTTCTTCACTTCCATATAGATGCCTAAACCTTGGAATGATTGGAAAGTACCATACAACTTTCGTAGGACTGTGTTCATCTTTCTTATATTGAGAAGCACCACACTTTGGGCATTCTGTAAGTGATTTTTTCTCCTTGCGAAACAATATACAGTCTTTCGGGAAAGCATGTATTCGTTCAGAAATCATACCCATCGAGCGTAGCATTTGTTTAGCTTTATATGTCAGGCTTGGGAGCTCATTATCTTCTGGAAGCATGTCATTCAAAAGAGCAAGTAGTTTCGTGAAACTAACATCACTCCATCCGTTTCCTACTTTCAATTTATACAACTTCAGTACAGCTAACAATGCAGTATATTTAGTGCAACCAGCATACAATGATGCCTTTGCACAACTCTTTAACTTCTCAAACAATTTTTGGCAATCACGGAGTTCATGTTCAACTGTCCTTGTCATTTCCTAAACACGATCTTCATCATCATTGACATCTGTAATCACATCCTCTATATGGTCTTCTTCATTACCCATATTTGTAATCATATCTGATGATCCATAAAATACAGTTTTATACCAGCCAGTAGCTACATTCACTTTTTCCCCATATTTATTCCAACATTTATAACTCCGATATATTCCGTGACATATCAAATGTTCTTCCAACTACTCTAGAGTAATTACTCTAGAATAACAACAACGTAAACATGGATAAAGGATTTGAGAAGGATCCTTTTCATGATACTTTGCAAACTTGATGAACTTTTTCACTCCGTTCTCATACTCTATTGTCAAACGATTATCATCCATCCAATCTTTATTCATATCCATCCTATTTGAATCTGAAATATTATTATTTATGATTCAAATAAAAAAACAAGACTTCCAAATACAAAGTAGAAGAGAACCACTTCCTTATAAAAATAGATACTAATATAGCCTAACCATTTTCAATAAAGATTTGGAAATCAACAGAACCAGGATAAACCCCCATCAAAATGAACACACGTTCCAGCCCCCTTACCAAAAGTTCTAGCACCCACCACCCTGCAACAAAACATTAAACATCCTTTTAACCACTCCTACTAGTCACCTCATTCATAATAAACATTAAAAATCTTGGATCAGTCTTGGTGGATCATTGAAAGGGGTTAAATCCATGTTTAAGATATATGTTCCCTATAATATAAAGTCATATTCTCGATTGTGGATGAGTCTTGGTGGATCTTGGAAAGGGGTTAAATCCACAAGACACATTTCTAATTTCCAACCAATCCCATTATCCAAACTAAAATCCAACCATTTTTATAATTATTAAATAATTATTACTTCACTACCTAGGCTTCTAGAACAAAGAAACCATACATAAAACGTAGCTCATCATTTCCATCGAATCATCACCTCACTGCCCCAAAATAATGACCAAACAAATCATTACCTCACCACCCAAAAGCATGGCCAAACAATCCATCACCTTACCACCCAAAAAGAAAAACCAAATGAATCATCCCCTCACTACCCAAAAAGCATGGCAAAAAAAACCATCACCTCTCCAAACCAAAAGCATGGAAAAAAACCATACATCATCCCACACCACATCAAAAACCAATTATCGTAACCCCCACTAGCATGACCACACATCACAACACATCAAAGACCATTTTATAGATTTAACAAAGGGACTTTTACCACATTTCACTTTACTTTAAGAGTATTATCACACATTCCATAAATCTAGGGGAAATAATTTCATTAGCCAAATATAAGTGGTTATACAATTTCCATTTTGGGGTGATATCACAACAACATGAAAAAAGGCTTCCATATGACAACAAATACAGTGAAAGAAAGGGCACCCAATATCCATGATTTTTAGCAGGGTATTCAGTCTGTACAAACACAACATCACAATAATATCAAATCTATAAAAGTACAAGAATCATTAACCCTTCCCCTTGAATTTAAATTAACTTATTAATTTATCTTAATTAGGCTAGTGGAAACCATCCCCAATGATAGACAAGAGTAAACCCCTCCTGCATGAAACAAAAAAGTGAGAAATGAAGGAATTACAAACCTCAAAGAAGGTTTTACAACTCACTGTGAACAAGAAATGCCAATAAATGTCAACAACATGAAAAACCTAAAGATCAACCTACACTGAAAAAAAATATTTAGGGCATCCACTGACCTTGGGTGAAGAAATCGAAATTCCAAGGAAAACTCAAGGTGAGGGAGCCTTCTGCGCTGCCTGGAAGATGCGACTGCTGGAGTGGGGGTGCATGGGAGGAGCCGCCAACCATTGAAGAGGAGGAGTAGGGTTCGGAAGGGAGGAAGATCCACAGAACAGGGTCGAGGATAAGGAGAAAGAGTACGGTGGAGGTCCAGAAAAGGGAAGATCGGGGGGAGGGAAGCAGTCGCAAGGGTACAGTACCACGAGAGCTTGGGGCATGATAAAAAAGAGGAGACTGTCTGCCTCCTTTTAATAAAATCTGAGACAGGTTTTAATAGTGCTATAAAAGCGCTGATAAAGCCACCCTTTATCAGCTCTAAAATTTTAGCGCTGATAAAGGGTGGATTTATCAGTGCTTTTCTAGCGCTGTTAAAAACACTCCTTTATCAGCGCTAGAAAAGCGCTGATAAATATTCACTTTATAAGAACTTTTAAATAGCACTGATAATGATTATCCTTTATCAACGCTTTTTTATTAGCGCTGATAAAGGTGGCGCTTTTCTTGCCCATTTTGTAGTAGTGCTTGAAGTGTGAATAAAATGATACACATAGGGGGGTCAAACCTAGGGCCATGGGGTATTCCAATAATAAAATCTAGATTAAGCCATTATGTAGGGGATTTATTACTGAGTAGTGTTATCCAAAACAATTCAAAAAACCCCATCTAGAGAAAAAGATGTTAGATGATCTCATCTTGGACTCTGGGATAGATTACTAAAAATAAATCCATAACTAATCCCTTATAGAGTATGAAGATCCTTTGTTCAGGATGTAATTCTATACTATAAATGCACAAGTATTGATTAAGGTAACACACCCTCAAGGAAACTATACCACACTAAGGGGATCAAGGTCTTTAAGTTCTCTTTGAAGAAGTACTTGATATATACTGGTAGTACATGGTTTGTACCTTGATCACTGATTCTACCTGTGCTTTGTGGATTGTTCCCATCTTCATTCTCTTATACATCTAGTCATGTCTATATACTTGTCTGTGTCCATGTTCTAGTCCATGTATGAGTACACAGATTAGCCCGTGTACTTTGGATGTATTGTGTAACTAACCATTTCTGTGTCTGTATATCATTCTGGATAAATATTGATCCTTTAGGTAAGTGTAACATCACACAAGACATGCATCACAAGGCATGTGATACTCTTATTCTACATGTAATCCCTATCATTACAATCGGGTCCCCACATGTTGTGTGATCCTTGATTTCACTCCATATAACACGAGATTTACAGAAAATTGTAGTTCCTCCTCCACATATTCCTATACCACTACCACCTCCAATTAAATCCCTGATATCACCCATTGATCAAGTATTTGGTTTAACAGAGCCTCGTTGTAACCTACTCACTAAAAAACCTACCTCTATTTTCTTAGAAATTATCTGTTAAGAAGCAACATCATCACATAATAGAAATGAGAAGAATGGGTATCCCCAAATCCGAACCAATCAGTCATCTTTCATTATCATTCTTAAAAATGTATCTTTTTTCACATATTTACTGGTGGTATTGATTCATTTCACTAAATAATGGCCACCAAAAAATCAAATAAAACATATTCATTGAACTAAAGTCTAAAGGAATTTATCTCAATGTACGTGTAAATAATGAGGGAAGAAATTAACAACACAAAAAATGAAGAATGGACCCCATCTAATGTATTTTTGGCCTTAATTCATTGTTGTTAGATGATGATGAAGAGATAAAAATAAACAATAGAAATCCGCAATCCTGGATAAATCTAACCCTCACCTGCAATGAGACTGATATGAAAATCTATTCATTAGTTAATTGATTTGTTTTCATCATAAGATAAAAAATTGATGATAAATCCACATAAAAAGAAACCCACCTCAATATGTATCCATAAATGAAGAAGAATGAATCTTTATTGTAGTTGTTTCATGGATCCTTGATTTTTGTTCGCGTGAACGATTATCTATATGTCATTGTTGTTCTCTAAGGATTCCTTCAATGCTCACTCTCTCAATTATCTGGGTTATGTGGATAACCATGAGAATTTGAAATAAAAATCTTGAAATAGAGGAAGACCAGGTCACATTATCCTAAAATAAAATAAATAAATTAATGAACTAATTAATTCATTTGACATCTCCAACAATTATTTCACAAACGTCTCCTGCTGATAAAGATAAAAACATTCCTAGGGTAAAACCCATAATCTGAAATCAATGAAGGCCTCAAATTTGTTATATGAGTTCCCTTTTTTGGATTAATTAAAAAAAATAGGAAAAATGAATGTATATGAAATTAATATATTTAATACATTTAAAACATCAATTATATGCTCACCAGGCCACATAATCACATTCTCTCTCAGCACCATATCTTGAAAATATTACTAGATTTATTCGAATACATTACATTCAATAACTGAGATGTTAATTTCTCCCCACATGAGGTATTTACATCCCAGAATGAAAAAATACTACACAAATATATATGGGTACTAAGCATGCATCTATGTCTCTACACTGATGTACTCTCTTGAATATTTACATGCTACCACATGAACCACACTAAAGGAATCACTAAACCATGTATTATACTCTCCCATTGATCCTCATTCTCTACTGGTTACTCTAAAAATGTATCTCATTACTAAATGTCTAGCTCACACATATAATTAATATGTGATGGGCCATGCATGTACCTCCTAAACTGTGACACATAGAAGATGAAGTGTACCTAGTCAAACTGTGGGGGTAGATCAAAGCGATACACCACCTCACTGAATATATTCAATTTATTGAAGGGTGTAATGAATCTAAAAGATTACTTTCCATGCTGGAAAAATCTCTACAACCCACATCGAGTTGAGACCAACAATAACACATGGTATCCATCCATTTACTATAAAGGCCTTCATCCTTGGTCTATATAAGAATTATGATGGCTCTGTATAGTCCTCATCCAATCCTAGACAATCTTTACATTATCTATCATGGTTCATACAAACTCTGGGCCTATATTTTCTAACTCTCATGAATCAATCCAGCATAATGGTGCCCTATAGGGTCTCCCATTAAAGGTATTGAATGGTGCCATAGAGATTGTGGAATGGTTTCTATTTTTGTAGGATAAACCCACCAATGGTTGGTGATCCTCATAACTGTGACCAAAATCTAACAAGCAAGATCTTGAAATTTCCTTTATGACCTGAATTGCCCACTTAGTCTTACCATCCAATTATGGGTGAAAAGATGTGCTCAAATGAAACTAAGTCAAAAATGATTCATGGAATCCATTCCATAACAGTGATGTAAAGGGATCTTCATGGTTAGAAACAATTATTGAGGGAACTCTAGAGAGTTGGACTATCTCCTATACATAGAGGCTTCCCAATACATCTATTTAACTCTGATCTCAGATAGCTAGGAAGTGGGATGACTTGGTAAGCGAGTCAATGATCACCCATTTGGTATCATGTACTCTAGAAGTTCTTGGTAACCCCATCACAAAGTACATAGATATCCCATACCACTTCCACTCTATAACCTCAAGGGGTTGATATAAACCCACTAGAACTTGGTTATCAACCTTCACTTGATGATAATTAAGACATTGAGAGACAAAATTTGCAACTTATTTTTTTATCCATGGACACCAAAATTGTTGTCTGAGGTCTTGGTAAATCATCACTAGATCTATATATATAACCAAAATAGGTGTAAAACCCCCTCTCAAAACCTAATCCTACAATTTCATTGGTATCATCATGCTTCCAATAAAATGAGTGATAAACTCCCCACCATTAGAAAATACATTAGGATAACATATATTTGATATCTGAGAATGTAAGATCTAACCAATGGTATCTTCATGATGAGAATTCATAAATCACTATAGAAGTGGTGGGGTAACAACAATTGAATGGATGTAAGTTGGACCATATATTTCAATCAATGAAAACCATAATGTGGCCAACTTCTCCAACACATCACTTAGTACCTTTGAACAAGATCTCCTAATGAGAGTATCTTCTACAATGTTCCCCTTCCCATAATTATAGAAAATATAAAATTCATAATCCTAGAGGAACTATATCCATCACCTCTATCTCAAAATAATATAATTATAAGAGAATATATACATGAGAATCTTGTGATGTTAATAATTGATAAATCGCTCACCCATATGGCAGTACTGCTACAATTTTAGTGCGAAGGATACCATGCTAGATAAAGATCATGAGTCATGTAGTTCCTCTCTTTTTTTCGGAAATTAAATAAGACATAAGAAATAACCATCTACTTCTACATCAGAAAAAACCATTCTTGGTCCCTGGTACATTTTAGAACACTACATATCAGTACTCTCCTCCAAAAATTTCAGAATGAGAGTGATCATAAATATATACCTAAAATCCTGAAAACCCTGATGAAACCTATCTATACTCATGAAATAATGTCCATTTTGGGTCACATATATCAAAGTACATAATATCCTAAATAAATTGGGTATGAATCTATAATATTTTCCTTCTAACCCAAGGAAGTTATGTACCCCCGTCATGCTCTTAGGTGGCTTCCAAGATAACACTACCTTTACCTTTTATGATTCCATCGCTACACCATCTACTAAGATAACATGTCCTAAGAAATGGACCTTTTTAATCTAGAACTGGAACTTTTAAGGGTTCTTATATAATTGATGATCTCAGAGTATGTCTAGGAACATCCTCATATGTCTTTCATTCTTCTTCTTAGACACACAGAAAAATAGTATATTGTTGATGAAGACTACCAAAAACCTATCTATCAAAGGTGAAGAGTTCCATTTCATGAGTCTCATTAACACTTCTGAGGTATTCATAAATTCAAACGACATTTCCAAGTACTTATAGTGACTATAACGACATTAAGAAGAAGTCTTCAGTAAATCCTCAGCGTATACTCATAGCTAGTGATTGTCTGATCTGCTGTCAATATTTGAGAACCATCATACCCCTATCAACTGATCGAAGAGTTCTTCGATCATTATTAGTGGATACTTATTCTTTATGGTTTCATTATATAGGCGATGATAATCTAAACATAACTATAAACACATGTCTGACTTCTTGGTGAACAACACAAGGAATTCCCATTGTGAAACATTGGGTCTAAAAAAGACCTTCCTCTTCAAGTCCTCCAAATTCACCCTTAGCATGTAATGCTAAATGGGATCCATTTTATATTATTAAATAGATATCAGGGATATCTCAAGATATATATCAATTCAGGAGTATATCTCTTGGTAGGGAGGTAAGCCTGGCATGCCCTAAGAAAATATTTCCTCATATTCCACTACTATTATAGGAAAATGAAATATCATAGAATACACTACTCCACGAGTCCTGATATCCAAGTATAAAGTAATTATATTCACCCTCCTATGAATGAGTCCATTATGAAATGCCTAGTTTTAATTTTAACCCACAAAGAAAAACCTCATCCCATCATTATGAACATGCCACAAAATCTCCTTGAAACAGTCTATCAGGGCATAAATTAAAGATAAACAGTCCATACCTAAGATGAAATTGTAAGGCTTCATCACTAAAATAAAGGGATTCCAAAATAAATTATCGCCTACAAGATCCAAGTCACACTAATGGAAAAAGTGTGTGATCACTGAGTTACCTTCAGTAAGTGTCTCCAAGTCAAAGGGTCTAGCCATGGCATCAACCAAAATATATAAGTATCAAACTAAATATGTGGAAATAAAAGAGTTATTCAAAATTGTTTTTCTATAAATACCATAGATAAATAATATAATATATATATCACACCTCACATCACCCCTAGAGCCTTTGGGTCATAACCATTGACCTCCTATAGCTGTCCTCACCCCTATCCACCAGCTCGTTGAGCCTGGAAGAGACCACCTTGGGGTGGTGGTGGTAACATGTCAAGTTGAATGCCACCTCCAACTACTATACCAAATCCACTTCCACATATGATTCCATTTATAACTTACTTTTCCTACCACTATGTATTCCCCGGTGGGCTATCCATTGTCTCTCTATCATCTATACGCTATGTTATAAAATCCCACACAAAATATCCCCTAATGTCACAAGAGTATTATCAACTCTCCCTAGGATAACTAGATCATTTATGTGATCCTGGAATTATATACCATCCAACCAGAGATTTCCTCTTGAAACATTTCACACATCCAGTTCCCTGAGTCTGTCATCGACTACTCACCATCAAAGTCTCAACTCCCATGTGCCCACTCACATCACCAACTATTTGTGTCTACTCAAATAAAAAACTAGCAACCACTAAATCACTCTCTAGCACCCCATCATAGGTAGAAATTCATAGAGGTACAATTCATGATTATATTTACACATATAGACCTCCCTCAATGGTCTGATCCTAAAAGAAATGATCACACAACACATATATCAAGTACCAAGAGAGGATTTTGCACCTTGATGAATACACAGTCATAATCATGCAATGCTACAGAAGCTGTAGAATCTCATGGATTCACACAAACCTAAACATAGCTGATGAAATATACACTATTAAAAGTTTCTCATACTCAATATATGTATTATTATCATCATCATAACACTGGGTTCGGTAAGCCCCACCATCGTTCTATAGAGCTATAGATAAGGCTCACTGCTAGGACAAACTATCTGGTATGTAGGTGTCCTGAAAAGATAAAATAATCATGTCACTACCTCAATATGGTACAAAGATGCATGTTTTATGTATTTCCCTAGAACCTGAGGGGTTTCTCAAACTGAAACTCTTGAAGTGGGTTCAACCTGCACACCTCATCCTCTTATACTTCTGATACCATCTGATGATCGACTATAAGAACCTAGTTTTTCACTGAGGTATGAATCTTTTAAATTACAGTAAAAGTATTTACTTTGGACTTAATAAGGATTAATATCATATTAAAAAAGTTCCCAAGTATGTTAGGGTCATGATTGGAGCCTAGAACCCATATTTTTGGGAAAACGAGACAGGTCACACGGTTAGCATACAATTTAGCTAGCCATGCATATTAAAATATCTAGACAGAACCACTTCACACTATTTGTGCATGGTCATGTGGCCTAACCATGTGATGTTCCCCTTATACCTATAAAACCTCACATGGTTTTTGCACGGTTTGTCAAACCATGCAGAAAAACCATGTATAGACTAATTTTCTGGATAAATTTACAGTTTTCCCTTAATGATCTATTAATTCTAATTCTTACTCCTAATATGAGAACCAACATGATTAACCCATTTTCTATCAATTTGGAATATTTTGAACATCTAAACATGGTATCAATAGATCTCTATCATTTAGAAACCAATCATGCTTTTGTTCATTATGTTGGATGGTAAATGGTAAGTACTTGGGTCTATTTGATCCATTATTCCTCTATTTTTCTCTCAAACTAGTTATCATGGTTTGAGTTTTTTTTTCACCTTTTCTTAGATCTAATTCGATCCGAGGTAAATCAAGGGCTAATACTAGATGAGGAGAGTCGTACAAGCCTATGTGGGTGGTTTATGACTCATCCCTAAAATTCGTTGATTTTAGATTTGTCGTGTTGGGCCCACCAATTTCATCAGGTGTCGTTTATGGAATTTATATTCCATGTTTATAATCATTAGAACTATATGGATATGTTATTTCCATATAAGTTATTAATTGTTAGTGGTTATGACTACAAATCCATCCCTTTACGGTCAAAGGTTTTGCCACAATTGGGTTTTTAGTATTTGACATGTTTGAGCCACCATTTGGGTGTGACTTTGCAAGACCCTTCTAAGGGTAATCTTTTCTATATTAAAAGGATTGATTTATATTGTGATTGGAATAATGGAAAGTACCATGTATTCTCACCACTTTATGTATCTAAGGTAAGTACCACAATTAATAATGAAATGTGAAATGTGAATTGGAAATTATACTAGGAATATGACTTGGAATTAAATATAAATGAATAGTAGGTTTCATATCCATAACACCCCTTACCACATTAATCATAGGTATAAGAATGAACCTTGAATATGGAATATGGATTAATTGAATTAAAATGGTTGTATGCAACTTTTCCTTGCCAGAATAATGAAAGGAAAGGCTTGAACCAAATGAATTGATGAAAAGGTTGCATTCTACTAGACCTTATCGCACTAATGAAAGGAATGCCATGACCTGAAGGTGATATTACATGAATTAATAATTAAATCAAAATGGCCCGACTCAAGATCACCTTGGATTCTGATCGGGGAATTCCATGATCACTCAGGAACCTCATTCTGATTCAAGGATACAACTTGCATATGTTGATACCCACCTAGATCTTGATCATTTTATGTTCTTGGATTCTCGGTATAACACTGTAGGATCCCTTCATATTATCATAGGATTACTCAGATATTATCCTTGGATCTAGTTTTGACAAGTAGGTTCCATGGTTACAACCCATAGTGCCCTATCTCTGCTTAGCCCCATTTTACCTTGGACGATCACCTTGGATTCGGTAGGCACCTCATTGTAGAATGACTTGGAACATGCTCCTTGGATTATAATATTACTTGTTATAGGCTACAATTATTACTGAGTTGGTGACCCTTGAGGTATATGTTTCTTTGGTTATTACCTTGAGACGTCCCTATTAATGATCATTACAGGTTTCCTTGATATATCTTGGAACCTTCGCTATTATTAACATGTTATTTATTTACAAACTGGTAATAATAAAATAATTAATTCTTGACATGTTCAAACACTAGCTGAGGGCTGAAGTAGGTACTTGGGTATTTAGTTACATTGTATTGCTTTACTTTATATATATATTCCTCACACTACTATATTTCCATTACACGAGCCAGATGTTATAGACACCGTTTGTGGTGGCCCACTAATATATATCTCACATCCTATTCAGGTTTTTTTGGTACCATAGGGAAGATTACATGGTTCTAGGTGTTGAAAAAAAGGTAGCATATGGGTTTGAACACTTGATTTCTTGATATTTAGTATGGAGATTTATAGTAGAGGACCGAGTTGGAACTCGAGACGCTTGGGATAGTCTTTGATTTCATTTATTATTTGTGTAATATGTTATGATTGTTGTTTGTATCCATGTTTCTAGATTTATAGTATATGATATATCATTCTCTTTTTTTGAATGATATTATAGTTTCTTCAGTTATTATTACTATTTTCTATACTTTTATGGTGTGCCTCATGTTTACTTATATATCTTCCGCTATTTACCTATGTTCACTTTCACCTATTGTTATACACTTTGGTAATGGGGGCATAGTCTCCCAAAAGACACGCCATAGGCCCATGCTACTAGTCCGTACCCTTTGGCATTTGGGGAGATGCGCTTGAGTCTCTATGCCCCACTAGGCACAGGGAACCCGCAAAGTGGAATCCGAGTCTGGGACATCATAAAGTAGTATTATAGGTTGTTTAATTTCTTGATTTACTATTTTGAGACAATATATTAGAAATTAAGAATGCTTGGGACTTGGCTATAGGCTGTTCTTGGGCACTGCAAATCCATGATTGGGGTAAAAACAATGTTTCCTAAATTATAATTTTTGTTCTCCTTTTTCCTATTACTGCTGATATTATTTCACCATTGGGTGACACGCATGCTATGTGGTGTTTTTAATTATTAATTTTTTTGAATATTTTTATTCATTCTTGGCCCTATGATATTAGGGTAAGGAGCATTGTTACATGCATTATTAGGCACCTTGATTTCACATTCCATGAATATTTCCATGCCATATAAGTGCATTTCACTACTTTTCATTACTTGATATGCCTGTGATTGCTGAGTGATGATGTGAAAGTTATCTTATGCTTGTATTAATCTTGGTTGAAAATGAGTGATTTCCTATCTCAATTCATGATGTGTACAAGCCTCATGGTTTGGGATGAGCAATTTACCGAGTCAATCCATTATCTTATAAATAAATTGGTGTATGGGTAAAGATTCACCAGAAATGATTATCGATTATAAAATGAGTTATGAAATATAAAATGATATGGTTGAACATACTCATCTTGCCTTGTCATGTTTATGAGAAGTAAAGCAGAAAACCTAGTAATGTAATGTAAAAGAAATGAAACTTATACTTGAGTACTTACAAATACCTGGCCGTCTAATGGGGTAGTTGGTGTAGTATACCTTGGGTAGTGAGTTTTCTTACATTTAGATTCTAATAGTGATTCTTTATTTCTTTGTAATATATTTCTATGAATTTTTTTTGGGAAATTACATATCAATACCACCAAATTTTCCTAGTTTCATATGCGAGCAGGGTGGCGACGACCATGCTCTAGACATGGTGGGCCCTGAGCCACCAGTCTTACATCTAGGAGTGCCACTTAAGGAACCACCTATTGTACCATATTTTTTCACTGATGCCCAATTTTGTGATAGTTTCATACATCTGATGTATTCCAAGAATGTTTCTCTATGTCTTTCACCTAAGATGGATGATCTGACTTGAGAGTTCCAGCAACAAATTCATCCTAATTTTTCAAGGGATGGCGTTCCAAAGGCTGATGAGTCTTCGCTAGAAGCGACCCTATCTATCTTTGAGAATCTAGAGACACATCCAGAATGAAGGGTAAATCTTTACACATACATGCTTAGAGACTTACCCAAGCATTGTTGGGATTTAATTAGCCAGGCCGGTTGTTATGTGTTGATTTCTAGGCTGCCTTCTACGACCAATTCTTTTCCCAGACACTGAGAGCTGACAAAGCCAGAGAGTTCATGAATCTCGATCAGGGTTCTATGTCAGTGATAGAGTATTCAACATTTTTCATGGATTTACAGTTCTTCTCACCACATCTATCTAGTGATGAGATTTCTAGTGCTTAACGTTTCGAGGATGGGCTCTAGTACTCCATTTGTATGCAAGTCAATGTCTTTTTCCTGCCTACCTTTTTTGAAATATTCAATCGGGCTCTTATCACTAAGTGTAACCTAAGGGAAGTAAATATTATCAGTTTTAAAGGATTAGTACCACCTCATTCTAGTAGTTCTTTCGATGGTGTGAAACATTCTCTCGAGGTTTCTCTTTAGGGTAGTGATAATAGGAGTGTCCATTTCGATAGCTCTTCATTGTGTCATCGGTGTGGATGATAGGGGCATTCAAAGCTTCAGTATGATAGATACCCACTGAAGTGTCAGGATTGCAGACATACAGGGAATCTCCAATGTTTCTGTAGGACCTTTACACAAGACTACAGTGTAAAATGATCCTCACTAGCTCCACCTTCAAGAGCGTGTTCTTTTACGCCACATCAAGTGCGGTATTGGAAAAACACTGACAGGTTTACAAAAAGAGGAGGTCAGGGTTATGGTATCGAGAACCCTAATCACCACCCGAACCAACATAGTAGTTATGATCATGGTCGTCCATATATTTCATCGAGCTATGGATTAGTCTATTTGCATGCACTACAATCGATAACTAAGGACCAGGCTGCCGAACGTTCTACAATATAGGGTAATATTTTAGTAGCATCTACTATAGTGTCTTATTTATTTGACATAGGTTATTTGAACACTTTTATCACTATATATATCATGTAAAGTCTCAAACTAGAGATAATGTATCACTATAGTGTATTGTAACTATATATTCTATTAGGGGTATGAACAGAGGGCATACGCCAATGTAAGGTTTGTCCCCTTAAGGTAGGCAGTTACCATTTCATATGGAAACACTTTGTTCTCAAGATGACATGCTTCGATGTCAAACTTGGGATGGACTAGTTGGCTCATGATCACTATTTTTAATGCTTCTATTACCGTAGGGTATCGTTTACATCAGTAGAGGGTAGCAGTTATCTACATAATGGTGATTGGGATGCCCAAGCTGGTAGAGTGGGACCAGAGCATTATAGGCTAGGTGGAGTGACCATCCAGATTGTAAATCTCTTCATGGAGGATCAAGGTTTGCATCAAGATGGTTTCCCTCACGTAGTGGATTGTTTTAGGGATGTATTTCTAGATGATTTGTCTATGTTACCTCTTGAGAGATAGAGGTAGAGTTTACAATTGAGCATGTTCTAGGAGGAGCTCCGGTGTCTATTCCTCCATACATAATGACACATACAAAGCCTCAGGAGCCTAGCAGTAGTTAGAGGATTTAGAGTCCAAATATTTTATAAGTCCTATTACATACTCGTGGGGTTTTCCCTTTCTTTTTTTAAATAAAGAGGATAGAACCTTACATCTATGCATGGATTGTAGAAAGTTGAACCAGCTTACAGTCAAGAACTGGTATCCGCTACCTCGAATAGATGATCTATTTGACATCCTCCAAGGATCAAGGGTCTTATCCAAGATTGAACTAAGATCAGGTTATCCATAGGTATGATTCAGACCATCACACATACCTCATAAAACGTTCCGTAGTATGCATTGTCTCTTTGTGTACCTTGTTATTTTGTTCAGTCCTATGAACACACTCACTGTTTTCATGAATTTCCACCTCTATTTGGAAACATTTTTTGTGGTATTTGTGGATAACATCTTGGTGTATTCTCGCACTCATAACGACCATGTAAAATATCTTGAGATAATTCTGATTACACTGAGAGATCATCATATTTATACCAAGATTTCTAAGTTCCACTTATAGATCAACAAAGTTCACTTCTTGGGTCATATTATCTCAGAATCATGAGTATTTATTAAACCTGAAAAGGATAGTGATGTAGTTTCCTTGGATTAGAATAAGAACGTGTTTGATATAACAAGTTTCTTGGGGATGGATGGATATTACATGTGTTTCATACAAGAATTCTCATGTCTTTTTTCACCTCTTACTAGTCTTACAAAGAATGGTATCAAGTTCTCATGGTCAGAAGAATGTGATAAATCTTTTTAGGATTTGAAATGGAGGAATGTATCAACACCTATTCTAATTCTTCCTGAGCCGGGTACAGGTTATACAATCTTCTTTGATGCATCAATCATTTTCTTAGGAGCAGTACTGATATAGTTGAGGCCTTATGAGAGAAATTACCCAACACACAACCTTGATCTAGAATTATTTGTTTGTGCCTTACATTGCTAGAGACATTATCTGATGGGAGAGCTCTTTGTAGTGAAAATAGACCACAAGATCCTCAAATATATATTTTCTCAGCGTGACTAGAACCTCAAACTGTGGAGATGGGTTGAATATCTACAAATATTTGATTTTGAGCTTTCCTATTCTCTTGAGAAAGGCAACGTCATAGATGCACTAAGTCGGAAAACTCATGCACAAGTCAAACGAGAAGCCAATGATGAATGGAAGTTAATGTCCCTCCATTATGAGTTTCATCTAGAGTTTCATGACAGTTATGAGAAGTCTTATATCTAATCCATGACAATTACATCTTCACTTCTTAAGAAAATGAAGAGTAGATAGTTTTCAAATACTAAAGGTTTTAATCTATATGAGAGTATATTAGGAGATAACCCACCTTTAGATTGGTTTATGGAATGATACGATGTCCTACATCTACGTGGATGTATCTGGGTTCCTATAGATATGATAGAGGATTTGATAAATGATTCACACGCTTCTCATTGGGTAGTTCATCCAGAAATCTCCATGATGTATCAAGATATGCGACACCAATATTGGTGGCCTAGGATAAAATTTCAGATAGAATACTTAATAACAAGGTGTTCCACCTATTAGCAGGTGAGGGAGGAGCACCAAAGACCTATGTGCTTAATACAACCACTTCTAGTCCTTGAATGAAAATGGGAAGATGTTTCTATGGATTTCATAGTCGTCTTACCTAGGTCATTGAGGGGTAGAGATGTTATCTAGGTATTCATTGATAGAAAAACAAAATAGTCCCACTTAATTCGTATTTGGGATACTTTCTCAGTTCATGAGATGGGAAGACTGTATATTTGTGAGATCATACGACTACATGGGGTTTCATGTACTATCGTTTCAGATAGGGATGCTTGTTTCACATCACAGTTTTCATAGTGATTATAGAAGTAAATGGGAACGGAGGTGATACTAAGAACAACATTTCACCCTTATACTAATGGACAATCGGAATATATAATACATGTTCTAGAGGAAATGCTCTGAGCATGTGTCCTTGATTTTGAAAGATCTTAGGAAAAGAATATCCCTCTCACCGATTTTGGGTATAATAATAGCTTTCATGCAACAACTCAAATGGATTTTTTGGAGGCCTTATATGGTAGGCCATGCCATTCACCTCTGTTCTGGATAAAGGAAGGTGAGGAGGCCTTACTATGTCCTTGTCTCATTCTGGAGACTATAGAGAAAGTTTAGCAGATCAGAAAGTTTAGGACTACTACTCAGTCTAGATAGAAATATTATGTCAATCACTGCTGATGACCTCTTTAGTTCATGTTTGGGGATCCTATTTCCTTTATGTATTACCCATTCTAGGGTATAAGGAGTTACGAAACTAGGGACATTTTTCTCCTCATTTTGTAGTGCAGTTTGAGATTCTATAGAGAGTTAGGAAGATAACCAATTAGTTGCTACTACCATAGAGGTACTATGCCCTGGATTCCATATTTCATGTTTCACATACTCTCTAATATCATGCATACCTGTCTCATACATTTTATCTTGAATAATTTGAGTTATATGCTAATTATACCTTTGAAGAGTATCTAGTACACATCGTTGACCATTACACAAAGGATCCCCGAGGTTAGTCTATCCCTCCAGTATGGGTGTTATAGAATCACAACCTAGTACATGATGAGACTTGGGAGAGGGAAGCTGATATACATGCCTAAACACAAGAGTTTTTCTCATACAATGTTTCTCCACCTTTTGAAGGTGAACTTAGGTATGAGTTCTTTTATGGGAGGATGACTATAAGAACCTGATTATTCACTCTAGTATGGATCATTTAAATTTAAGTATAATTATTTACTTTAGACCTAATAAGGATTCTTATCATGTTAGAAAATATTTTTGGAGTGTTTGGGGAATGTTTGGAGCCCGGAACCCATATTTTTGGGAAAACTAGACATATCGCACAGTTAGTGCATGGTTTGGCTAACTGTGCAGATCAAAATATTCTAAGAGGACCAATTCACATGGTTTATGCATGACCAAGTTGTTTATCCATGAAATGTTCCCCTTCTTCCTAGAAAAAATCACATGGTTTTTTAAAATATGTGAACAAACCATACAAAGGCTAAATTTTGGTTAAATTTATAGTTTTTACCTTAATGATATATTAATCATCCTTCTTAATCCTATTACATGAACTAGTGGGATTAACCCCCTTTTCTATCAATTTTGTTTTTTTGAAGATCTAATCTTGGATTCAAGAGATCTCTATCATCGAACAACTGATTGAGCTTCCATTCATCACGTTGGACACACAACGGTAAGTAATTGAGTCTGTTTGATCCATTCTTCCTCTATTTTTCTCTCGACCTAGTTTTCATGGTTTGAGCATTTTTACATTTTCATAGATCTACTACGATTCATGGAAAATCAAGGGATGATATCAGAGTAGGAGAGTCATACAAGCATAAGGTGGGTGGTCTATAACTCATCCCTAAAGTTTATTGATTTTGGATTTATCATGTGGGACCCACTAATTTCATTGGGTGCCATTTATGTAGTTTTTATTCCATGATTATAATCATTATAACTGTATGGATATTCAATTTCCATATATGTGATTAATTTTCGGTGCTTATGGCCAAAAATCTATCCCTCCCATGTGGATGGTTATGCTGTAATTGGGGTTTTAGTAACTGACATGTTTGATCCACCGTTCGGGTGTGGATTTTATTGAACATTATAAAGGTATGTTTTTCTATATTAAATTTATTGATTTATTTTGGGATTGGAATAATGTAAAGTACTATGTATTCTCACCACTTGACCCATCAATGCTATGTACATTAATTGATAATGAAATGTGAAATGTGAATAAGAAAGTATACTAAGTATATGACATGTCCTTAAATGTAAATGAAAATAAGGTTTCATATCTATAGAACCCCTTACCAAATTAATGGAATGTAGTGGAATGAACCTTGAATATGGAATATTCTTTAAATGGATTAAAATGGTTGCATGCTACTTGTCCTTTCCACACTAATGAAAGGCAAGGCTTGAGCCAAATAACATGATAAAAAGGCTGCATGCTACTTGACCTCATCACTCTAATAAAAGGCATCACTTGAATTGAATAAGATATTACATGACTTCATAATTAAATAGGAATGGACTAACTCATACTTGCCTTGGATTCTAATTAGTGAATTCCATGAGCACTTGAGAACCCCATACTGATTCAAGGATACGACTTTCATAGGTCGATACCCACCAAGATCCCGATCATTGTTTGTTCTACGATGCCCAGTATGACATCGTAAAATCCATTCATATTATTATAGGATGCCTCAGATACACTCCTTAAATCCATCATTGAAAAGCAGGTTCCATGGTTACAACCCATAGGTCCCTATCTCTACTTATCCCCTTTTACCTTGGATGATCACCTTTGATTCGGTAGGCACATTAGTGTGGAATGCCTTGGAATATGCTCCTTGGATTACACTTTTACCCATGATAGCCTACAATTATTACTGAGTTTTTAACCCTTGAGTTCTATGTCACCTTGGTTATTACCTTGGGATGTCACTATTAAATATATTTATAGGTTTCCCTGCTACATCTTGGAACCATCAATATTATTAAAATGTGATTTATTTATAAACCAATAATAATAAAATAAAAAATTGTTGACATGTTCAGACACCAGCCAAAGGATGAAGCAGGTACTTAGGTTTTTAGTTATATTGTATATCTTTACATTATATATTCATGATTGCACACTGATGCACTTCTATTACACGGGCCGGATGGTATAAACACCATCGGTGGTAGCCCAGTGAGATCTATCTCACACCCACTCCGAGCACCATTTGGTACCTGAGGCAGATTGCTTGGTTGTAGGTGTTGAAAAATGGAAACATATGTTTTCAAACACTTGATTTCTTTCTATATAATATAGAGATTAATAGGAGAGGGCTGAGTTGGAACTTGGGATGCTTGGGATAGTATTTTATTTCCTTTATACTTTGTGGAACATGTTGCACCTATTGTTTGTATCCATGTTTTCCAGATTTCTAGTAAATGACATATCATTATCTGTTATTGAATGTTATTACAGTTGTTTCTGTTATTATTACTGTTGTCTATAATTTTCGATTTTTCCTTATATTTAATTATATATCTTCTTATATTTACCTATGTTCACTTTCACCCGATGTACTATACTTTGGTAATGAGGGTGTAGTCTTCCCAAGGACACACCCTAGGCCCTTGCTGCTAGTCGGCAGCCTTTGGCATTCATGGAGATGCACTTGAGGCTCTATGGTGCAATGGGCTCGGGGCACCCGCTATGTGGCAACCAGGTCCGGTACATCACATTAGCTGCTGGTGGTAATATTCGTGCACCAACTAGAGGTTACACCTCTAAAACATGTCCTTATATCAAAATCTCATCACTAAGGGGTTCATCCCCATGATCATGCTACTGAATCCTAACTATAAATAATTATGGAGGCATCAAGAAATAAATATGATGTACAGTGGTCAATTAGTATATTTAGATAGACAACTCAATAAGGACATGTAAACCACAACCCATTCCTATATGATTCATGTGCCAAATATTTTCCTTGTAACCAGTGCCTGCATGTTTCGAGTCGACAAGTAGGTAGTCAGAGTACTGGTGAATGGATATGTCACACCTGCACCAACACTGAAGTCCTTGTTTTGAGATCTAAAATCAAAACAATTAACACTATTTCCATAAAACCTAAACTAACATCACAACTAGAAAATACTCCAAAATTATGGTTTTAAGATGGAACAATCCTCTAATACCACTCTATAATGACCCAACACACTAGATCACACCTAGAGTGTGGTAAGATGAGTGTGACTACCCCTAGACTACCTTTAATTGGGTATGGGATGGTGACTAGCATTGAGTAGTCATAAAACTCACATGTGAGGCCTTATCCTAAGGTACCTATACTCTTACACACACATCTCCAATCCTATAAAATGATGAAATCTAAAATAAAAATAATTCCAAATGGATGCACACAAATAAATTCCACAATTAGAGTATAAAAAGAATACTAGGTATAAACCATGATATTTCTATCCCAAATCTAAGATCTCTCTAATACTAGTCTACCAAGAACCCCATCGAACTACCGATCACCTGTATAAGACATGGCACATGTTGGAAGAGACAATATAGCGGTGATTATGACAACACCTGGAAAGAAACCCTCAAATCACTAAGCATAAAGAATCATGAATAGTACTCTCATCATAGGCCATGTAAATCATAAAATTATACATATAGTAAAACATCCAGATATACTCAAAGTAGACCTATAGTCTCAAGGTAAGTTCACAACCATCATGGAAGCCTGAGATTCCTATCCAAATGATCTATGTAACACTCCTTTAAGAGAACACACTCCATGAGTCAAATAGCATTCATGGAATTCATCTGAGATTTCGTTCTCATTGGGTATTTCCATAATAAGTACACATTGGATGTATGAAGAGAACGACACATGGATTGTGATCACACCAAAGGCCATAAGGTATACCAATAACCTAATGTATATTAATTCTCTATGTAGGGGATCGATTCATGCATAGTGATGATCACGATGATTATGAAAACCACGCATAGAGAATAACAATATATTATATCATCCTAGACTCTTGGATATATTCCTACAAATCTATCCAAAAATAATTCCTTAGATGGGATCATAATCCTTTTTTAATACTTAATTCCATACTATACCCTCGTAGGGATATAACAAGGGAACACACCCTTAAGGAAACTGGTCTATGTTGAGGGGAAAAGGTCTCTAAGTCATATTAAAGAAGTAAATTAAGTGTACTAAAAGTATACAACATGTACCTTTGGCACCTAGTCTACCAATGTATCAAAACCTGTGGTCATGTCAGTGCCTATGTACATATGTTTGTGTCTATGTACCTGGTTGTGTCCACATACCATACCATGCATGAGTACAAAAATCAACCAATGTACTCTAGTCGTTTTATGTAATTAAATGTGTCCATATTGGTGTGTCATCTGGGATACACACTAATCCATCATGTAAGTTTCGTATAGCATGTAACACATGTTACACGGTTTGTGATAATTTTTTCTCTACGAAAAAGGTAGCACCGCAGCCTAGGCCCTATAAAATATGTTGTCCCAGATAACACATTGTGTAACGTGTGATTTCAAGAAACCAAACACTTCTCCTTTGTGTATTCCCACACCAATGATATCATTGGTTCTTCCACTGATCACACCCATCGAATTAATATCTAGTTCAATTATGTCCCACTGCTACCTACTCATCGAAGACCAAGCCTCAGTCTTCCTAAAAATCATTAGTCGAACCACACTATCATTGTTTTCTAGAAACATGAAATAAATGTATCCTTAAATCAGAACAGATCAATAATCCATCATCCCCATGCCTCAAAATCATACCCTCAATCACATCCATACCTTCATTATTGTTTCTTTATTTCAATCAATTGTCACAAAATAATAAAATATCAGATATTCAAAAAACTGTAGGGAAAAGGAATTTCCCATTATAAATGTGAGATGAACATTGGAGGAAATGTACGAAAAAAACACGAGGAACAAAACTTGGACAATGTTAATATTATCCTTTATTTTTTATTCTACATGAAAAATAAATTTATATAAAAATAATAATATAAATACCAAGTCTCGATAAATCTAACCTATACCAACAGTATAATCGATCCAAGAATCAATTCATTGGTTAATTGATTTTCATTTTTCATTGGATAATAAAATGGGGAAAATCCACATAAAACAAATGTCTTGTATCAAGAAGGATTGATCACTAATGAATAAATATTTCACATCATAGTCATTATAGAGATCCTTGATTTTTGTTGGGGTGAATATTTCTCAATCCATTACTTTCGTTCACCAAGTCTTCCTCCAATATACTCTCTCTCAATTATTAGGGTTATGCACTAACCCTAAGAATTAGACCTAAACCTATTAAAATAGAGGAATACCATGTCATTATTTCATCAAATAAATTAAATCTATTAATGAATAAGTTAATTTATTTTATGGGTATTAAATTTTATTCACAAATGTCTTCTTCTGATAAATATTATGTCATGCATAGCGTAAAACCCTTTCTATAAACTCAATGATGGCCTCAGATTTATGATTAGAGTCCCTGTTCAGTATTTATTTCACTTTTCAAATAAAAATATGCATGGTTACAATTAATATATTTAATATATCTCAAACATTAATTTGGGGATCACTAGGCCTTGGAATCAATCACCATATCAGCGCCTGATCTTGAAAATATTGCTAGATATATTCGAAAAAATTACCTTGAAAAAATATATACATTCCAAAAACCTATCAAAATTTTATTGGTTATGGATATTTTATACATATCCTACCATATTTTTTAATCCTTTTCCATTTTAAGGAATTTGGTCTAGATAATGACTTTATTATAATATGATCTTTTTAAGAAATTCCAAAAGTGTCCCTCACATCAACTATAAACAGACAAACATTCCTTCACTTAATTACACCACATTGAAAAAAATGGATCAACCAATACCTATCCATTCCTCTTATAAGCATCCTTATAAAAGTTCTTGATGTTTTTGTACCCATGAAATTCCAACCTTAAGTTCCTTAAAAAAGACCTAAAGAAGGTCTCTCTAAGAAGAGGTAATGGTCTTACCTGACCTCTTCAAAAATATTTCTTCTTATACCTATTATAAGTATATTGAATTTATCATAAAATAATAATTAAAATATTATAAAAATAAATATATTTTATTATAATTATTAAAACAGCTTTACCCACAATATTTCCCATTAAATATTATGTGAAATTAATGCTCATGAGAACATATGACTTACGGTCTCCACACAATGATAAAATTTATTTATCACAATATTATTTTATGGATTGGTATTTTTTGACACTCTGTTCCATCACATAGTTTAGAAAATGACAATGGGAAATACCTTAGAAAAAATAGGAAAAAACACATGAATAAAATCAAGGTTTGCAAAGGCTTGAACATTGGATCACCTTAGTCTATCCAAACACTATCGGTGCACAAGGTACTTTATACGACACAATTTCATGTGTAGGCCACTTCTGAGCACAATATATTTTCACCCAGGGTCTAATTTTTTCCTATAAATAGACCATTGGGGCCTTCATTTATACAGATGAATTTCCCTGAAGCCTAATTGCTGCTTTGGACACCCTAGTGCTTCTCCCAAGTCTTTTGAAACATTCAAGGTAGTTCTTTAACACCTAAAGTGGAGGAATTGAAGGATGATCATAGGACATAAGTCCTTTTAGTGTTTGAAATCCATAACACTTGTGCACCAAAAGTACCCAACCTCGCTAAATCAGAAACACTTGTGCACCACCTATTTATCTCATGGGAACTTGAGTGCCCCACTTATGGGAATACCTGTGAATACACTTGAAGGATTGAGTCAGGTCTCGGCCAAGTATTAACATCCTTCTTCTTCATCACTTCAGTGAACATCAAGTCACTCAATCCTACCTTCATGACCATACTTGCATGACAATACCTACTTGGGCGCCCCTCTTTGATTCACCTACTATCTTCAATCAACATGCCATTTAGACCTCTTCAAATCTATTCATGTAAAGTCTTCTTCTTCATTGGCCCCCTTTTCAGAAAATAATTCTACTGATACCTTCACCAAAACCTCCTAACTTATCAAACCTTTGGGAAAGGCACATCAGCATGTCTCCTATTTGGGATCGTATATCCGTAGTCAGAGGTATCTCACATTTGTTTAATAATGGGATTAAGATACATGGAGTGTCCATGGGTTTGTATATATACAGTCACATGAACCTTTCTCCTAGGAATAGTGTTGTGAAGTTCCTGGTTTGGAGGATTAGGGTTTGGGTTATGACCACCCCTTATCATCTCTAAAACCTGGAACCTCAGTTCTTTGGTAGGGAAGGTACAATTCATGGTTTATTTTCCATCCAACAAAGGAGGAGTCTCCCTCACCTACCGAGATCCACAAGGGAAACCATCTTGGTGTAAGCCCCTAACCTTTCAAGTAGGAGGTTGTAGTATTTATCCTCTCCAATTCATTCACCTTCACTCATTACTTACATTATTCCCTTGTCCAATGTAAAGGGAATAGTGGTAAGGCTCATCACCTCATCCTCTTCCCCGGTTGCCTCTCCCTCTTCCACCATCGTTGTTTTAGGTATGCCCTCTTCCACTATCAGAGGAGAAAAAGTGTGGTTGGCTTTGCTGTAATTTTGACATCCTCTTATTTCTCACACTGAGCATGACTCATGTGGGCTTAGAGATTTGTCACGATCAAAAAAAGTTCACAATACTGACTTGAACTATTAGAACTCTGGTTCCTATTCAAACTTGGATGTGTAGTACGCCTGTTTGAAGTCCCCAGCTCAAAAGGATTCCCTTCTTAAATGGTTCACCCAATAATGTCCCCTCCAATGGGAAACTCTCATGCATAAGCCCTAACACAATGATTGAACTAAGAAAACTTTGATTCACACCATAATTGGGAGATGTAGAAAGACTTCATCAGGGTTGGAGCTCATTTGCTATCCTCTTCAAGAATCCAACCCTAATTACCTTAATCTGGGCGTCTTTTATAGAAGTAATCCACAAATTAAACCCCTAAACAACCAAGGTATATTTTTCAGGAAGTAATTCCAAACTCATTTTTCTCAAATGACTATACTATCCTATGAGACCATAAAAAATGTGGGATTTCATTCCCATCCACATGGGATATGTAGGAAGCCTCCTTGAGGTTTAAACCCAACAATTCAAATCAACCATGTTCTTCCTAAGAGATATTCCCAAAATGGTATAATCTAACTAGGAAATCCATATTCTTTCCATGTTCCTTGGGTTTCTTGGGCATAATTCCCACACTAAACATTGACTAAGAACCTTTCAGTTAGATTTTTTTTACCACATGACATTAAACTGTATGGCTAGGTCCATACCACAGAACCTTAAATGGTATGATGTGTCCCATTAAGCGGCACTAAATACTAGGGTTCTGATTCCTTTAACAAGGATACGTAGGTATCCCATTTTATAGGTATGATCCCAATATAAAAAACAAACCTTCGTCTCCCTAGACGATAATAAATTCTAGAGTTCCCTAATGAGTGGCTTCAAAACCAGTATCATCATAATGATGATTAAAAGAATCTCTAAAAAGTATATGAGAGGATACCATTGAAGGAGAACCTCAAATACATATATATATCTCCATTAACGAAGAATCTTGAATACATACAGATGATTCAAAATTTCACACATGTTATCAAGCGATTGAAAATTCCAAGGTAAACCTATGTTATAATTGGTTAATTAATAAGGATTCATCAAAATATCTTAAATTTATAAACAGATTCCCAAAGTAGACAATAATTCCCCCCAAAAAGTTTTGATGAGTCTGTCCTCCTATCCTCTCGACCAGTGCATGTTATTAGGTATTGTAAAATTCAAACTTAACGAATGACTAACTTTTGAAAGAAGGTCAATTTTGGATAATGAAATTTTGTTTGTTTCTAGTTCCATGAATAAATTCAATGGAAGCCGCCTTGAAGTAGTGATTCTTAAACTACAACACAAATTTCAAGGAACTATGAAACAAAAAGGAAAAACCGACGTGAATATTTAAGTAAGTTATTAATGTTACCCACTTATTAGGAACCTATCAGTTGATAATTAAAGTCTAAAAAAGGGAATAAATCACACATGTATCCATCTAAACGATGTTTCTTTAATGGATTTTATTGTTGTTCTCAATTTTTTTAATAATTCCCTTCACACCAAAATGGCTTTCCTTAAGACAACACCTACGAATTTCACAACTATTGTTCAAGTTGGATCCTCATCCATGGGAAGGACGTCATTACCG
The DNA here is from genome assembly GCA_963277665.1 of Viscum album. NCBI lineage: Eukaryota > Viridiplantae > Streptophyta > Magnoliopsida > Santalales > Viscaceae > Viscum > Viscum album. Next base: position 1,333,768,878 of record OY728156.1, read on the forward strand.
ACTCAACATATTAAACGATGGGTATCCAATGTGATTATAAGGGAGTATCATTAGCATGATACTATCCCAACCTTGGAGGCATCCCGACATGCTCTCCAGGTTAATAACAACCCCAATCGTCTGGTCAACGATGACTAATGGTCAAGAAGTAGATGGTTCCAACCACTGTCTTCAACCATTTTGGATTTATATCCTCAAAACACAACAATCAGTTCCACCCATACTATAGGGAGGTGTATCAAAAGTTCACCCATGGCCTCAATTCTAGTATGCATGGGTCCTTCCCGAGGACTCCCACCAACAATTTCCACCAGTAGAATCGCGTGGTAGTAAACCCCCAACATGATGGGGGTGTTGCCTCTGGGCATTCATCCTAGGCCCCCAGATTCAAGAATACATGATGAACCACCAGGGACAACATACGACCAATAAGGAGCATGTTCATACCTTTTCCCCCTCTATAGAAGTCCATAAATGTAACTTGATGGAAAACAATGAGCAGGCACATGCACATATTTGACCTAATTCTACTTCCCAACAGAATCATCTGGTAGTGACCCACCAATCTTACCAGAAAAATCAAATTGAGTACCACGAATAGGTACACACACCTGTTTACAAATTATCAGAAACTCAGTAGGCTCGTCTAACTGCATTGAAGGAAGCCTGCAAATCAAATGTGGTGTAAATGGGTAAACATGAACATATGCCTTCTTACACTCACCAATTTTTCTAGTAGTCTCATCTTCTAGTATTAAAATAAGTTCATCAACCTTGTTTGATGGAAAATATCCAATAGTTACATACACCTTCCGGTATTCATCAAGCTCGCAAACAGTCTCGTTTGGCAGCACCCGTAGAAGTCAGTCGGAAAACTCCAATGAAAAATCTGGGGCAAACTCCTCTCTTTGCCCCAATACATGAGTATTGTCAGAACTCATTGACAGGAAAAGGGAAATAGGAGAAGGCACATAAACCTACTCCTGATACAAAATGTACTTATATTTTCATTTAGGCCACTGAAGTCACCAAACACATCTTTTCAATGGTGAAAGGGTATAAACAAATTCTTGCCCATATTTTGGAAGTATGCTAGAATATTATAACAAAAACATGAGCAGTACCAGGGGACCAAACACATAAATCTATCCCCACAACTCGGATGAAACATTATAATTCCATCTTGGAGTAGATACATATCTCTATTCTAATCATGGAGGGTTATGGGGAATACTCCCCCATATCATAAAAAAAAGGATTGGGAACAAACACTCTTTCCAATTAGAGGTCATCAGATTGTTCTGATGAACACTCCAGGGAAGAAAAATAAACCAACCTATGATAACCACTTCTACCAGCAATTTTCCCCAACCATGTGTAAGAGAGCATCAAAGTAGAAGTCTCTCTAAGAACAGTTGGAAAACGAAGAGCCAAGCTGCAATCTGGCTCCTCTTAATATTCGAGTTCTTGAAACCCTTAGGCATTTATCTATTGCAGATCATGATCCTACCCTCTCATTACCAAATTATGGGAGTAGTAGTAGTAATTGTGAACTTCCCCATCAAACACATCATTAAAAAGTCTTTCTTCATGAATATTCGGTCAATCCAGAGAGCCTATCTCTGGATGAGAGCCACGACAACCCTCCGTGTGGCCAGAAGACCAAAGTGCGAGAGGATTTATCCCTTTATATAATATACCATGGTGTTCCTCCCTATGATGTCATTTTTTGAAAAATATTTCTTCACATTAGTGTTTCACATTGTCAAGATTATTCTATTATTTACAATGTAGTAATGAGAAAACCCTCTTATCTCGATGCACTTTCCAACACAAGGCTAGTCATGTTTGATACCTTTTCATTAACATGTGAAATACTTTCCCAACTAGAAGATATCTTAAGAGAATAGTCATTATTTGAACCTCCTTTGGGTCATTTGAATTATGATATAGAGAAGTAAAAAAGTGACCAATTCCATTGTTTTAAATAAAACAATCGAGAAGTGTCCACATTGGTCAGTCCAAGTGGATAAACCTGTAGTGAAAGATGATGAATATGTGTTAAATATGAGAAAATAATTGGATAAATGATAAGTACCAGTCATGTTATGGACTTTGGAAAACTCTCAATATAAAATTTAGTAATTTTCGGAAGATGTTTGCATTCATGATGTCCCCCTAAACTTGTGGAAGACTCTTCATCATTTGAAAACCAAAGTATTACCATATGAAGAATATAAAAATCATGAAATGGTACTAGAAGGGTTGCAATGCCAAATTGACATTGCATATCTCTCAGTTTCCTAACATCCAAAGGGTGAAAAGCAGTAGAGAACCCTTTTGAGTGAATGAATCAATACTCTACAGAGGCTACGCTAGTTAATTTATGATACCCCATCTGGTGTTCTTATAAGAGGATTGGGTGCACATAGAGCATTGCATTTCACTGCACTCTAGAACCAACAAATCCCACAAAAAGTGGTCTCATTCAATGTTATAGACCACAGTTGGCTATAATCAACAGATTTTGTCTTCAATCAAGTCTATGCTCAAGAACATGCCTCAACTATCTCTCATCAGAGCTAGAACCAAAGAAAGAAATCTATTTAGATAATTCTTCACCAAGCTTCTGATAATCTTTAGCAGGCCTCCCTCTTAGAGGATGTTATCCATTTGATGGCACAAATGTCTGAAATAGTACATCGATCATCCAAAAAAGGTGATTTGAGTGGTTTTTGGATAATGCACCCATCTAATATCTGAACCAAAATTTTCAAAATTAGAAGAGCAGCTGCACAAATCTTAGCTATAGCAGTTCAAGAGCCACCCCAACCTGTAGGGCTAAGGGAATGTTTAATTCGACCTTTAAATTCAATAAAAAAATTTTAAGGTTTGAAGAAGAAGAACATGAACAACCCCGACCATTAGGAATGGGTGATTTTTTCACATCTAAAATCCCATCCTCAATGGAAGTCAGTTTTCTCCCAATTATTTAAGAGGCCACAAAAAAAGTGCACAAATGAACTATCCAACGATTACCTTTGGGTAACTATTTGTTAAAAATTTCCTGGTAATTCATCATATATGAGATTAGAGTATCATGGAAGATACAGAAGGATAAAATCTTACAAAGATAATGAAAAATTCCATCAATACATTATACTTCATTAAATGCCATTAACACCATTGTAGAAGATCCTCCAGAAAATGAGAATAGTTCAGGGTAATCATAAGATGAAGTTCTTATCCATAATACAGTACCCACTGAATAAAATGAAGGAATTGTTCACACCCAAAATTAGAGACTTATCAAAAATCTAGGTATTTCCACAAATAACCAACTCCCACCCCTTCAAAAGGTATCTAATATGGGGAAAGGTAAAAGCCTAGATCACATCTCACTTTTACACTAGAGAATTTCAATCTCTTTCACTTGAATAAATATTTGCACAGTAAGAAGTGGAGATTAAAGAGTTCAAAATAATCAATATAGAGTTACATCAAAAAAGAATTTCTTCTAGACACACTCCTTATGCATATCCTCATCTTGCACATCTTGTAGGAGCTCTTCAGAAAAGAGGACTTGTGGTAACTATGGATGCGGGTAATGAATTAACTTCATTGGGTACAAAGCTAGAGAAGGATCAAACACATCCTTATAGGCCTATCACCATGGGTTATCCAAGACAAATACCAACACCACCACTAGTGTTTTTTCTCGTTGTTGCACCAGTTCAAGATTCAGTTGTTGTACCTATATAGGTCCCAGCTCATTCGGATATTCCCAAATGATTATAAACATAATTGAGGCATTAAAAACTCGATTGGAATCTATACAAGAATGGTGTGTGCCAGTTTAGCTGGAAAATATATCTTACCCTAAATGGGCAGATCTAATCCCTCCCCCACCAAATTTTGTGCATACTACATTCCCAATATTTAATGGTTTGGTAGATTTAGAGCAACACTTCACACATTTAGTTTCACACTATGAAACTATTATATGGACTCATCAATAAAAAGAAGTTGTAAAGCATAGGTTCTTTTTGCAGTAATTTCATTTAACAACATTTGTCTGGTATACAATTTTGCAATATCAATCAATTACTGGATGGGAATATTTTCGTTTGAAATTTATTCTTCAATTATACTCAATGTTGCTGAAGGCAACAGTTTTTGATCTTACAAATTGTAAACAAAGGGAAAATGAAAGATTTTTAGATTTTATTTCTTGATGGAAAGGATTAACATATTCCATAAATCTACCACCCTCTCAAGAAGAGTTGCTTCTAATTTATGTGGAAAATTTGCATGATGAGTTATGCACACCACTGATCCCTGTGAAATACAAAGGAGTGTTTCGAGACCATGATTCAATTTCCCAATAGATGGAGAATTATATTAAGGAAACTAAAGATAAATCTCATGTAATTCCATCAGCTCTAAGAAAGAGAATAAGGAAAAAAAAGTTTACTATAGTCACACTCAAGAAAGAACCTATACCTACTTCCACTTAAAAACCTTCATCATATCAAAGGGATCCACTTCCTGAGCATCAGTAGAAATCACTGCCTCATTAATATGATCATAGAGATCGAAGGTAGAAATTGTTTGAGGTGTTAAAGAACAAAGTTCATTCTTTCCAGAACTAACAGTTTCCAATTTACTTCATCTTAGATCTGAAGAAAAACTTTCGTTCAGTTCCCAAGAATGAAGAAACCAAATAAATAAGGAGATGCATATCTTCTGAACTATTCTCCCTTTAACTAGATGTTGGGGCATCCCATTCAGGAGTGTTTTTTTCAAAAAACTCCTAAAAAATAGTAGACTCTGGAAAAGTGATGCTGAAATGTTCATCAGTACAAGTATCATGTGTTACAACTACTGATCCAGAAGAAGATGGAGAATTTCAGGAAGTCATAGGTAAAAATTCACAGAAATATGACGATTATATTATTAGGAAAACGATCAAACGAAATCATGGAATTATATAGACACAGTTGAAACAACTGATTGTGTCTTCTTCAACTCCCATCACAGAAAAAACTACCTTCATCAAAAGATCAGTCATCCAAAGGTCAATCCTTAAAAAAGAAACATTATTAGAAGGACAAAAATAAGTCAGTAGAGTACGATCCCTTATCATGGAAAAAGTTGTCTTTGACTATAGAAGATTTTATTTCATCTCTTTCAAAAAAAATAGGAACCACCCCACCAAACAGCATAACCAGAACTGACCTATCAAGAAAAATATTCATCAGATGAACATTTGATCTTTGGTTCTGTCAATGTTATCCACTTAATGGATACCTATGCTGATGGTGATTATGGTTTTGATGATCCCGAGTTTCTTATACATAACCGGGTAACTAGATGAAGAAACCATGGTCAAGGATACATGGGAAGATGTGGGTATTCTGGAAGACACTATTTTACCTCTACCCCTTCTCAAACCGTGTATATGGCAGAAAATTGTGGGAGAGATCTTCCGCGGGCTCAACAAGAACAAGGATATTCTTCCACACATGATAGGTTTGGTCCCAACATGATTATTTTGGCAGACCAATTAGAGGTTATAAAATCTTTTTCTCATCATATAGATAAACCTAGTCAGTATAATCTACCAAGGCTAGGAGTTTTTCCAATTTCTGCTCTAACACAGGGTACATCTATATCAGGAGCGTCATATTCTAAGGCACATACAAAGCTGCATCTCCATGTTGGGAAACACAAAACTCCAAACCAAAAGTATGATTGTCTGAAATAGATGACCCATGTACCAGAAAATTTGTCGATTTTGGATGACTTGAATTTGTAAAAAGATCTTTGAGAAGAACTTATTGAGGCTTTGTCAAGTCCTCAAGAGTTTGAAACTGAAGTTGTTGCTGCTGAGGTTTACTGTATAGAGAATGGTCCGGGAGAATTTCATACAATTATATCTTTTACGGATGAAGATGAAGATGATGTTTTATGTGGATATATCAGGCCCTTGTATATATATAGTAGGGTCAATGACATATACATCCAATGAGTCTTTATTGATAATGGCTCAGGAGTCAACCACATTCCTATTCGTACAGTTTATAGATTGGGCCTCACTGAATTTGACTTATCTCCTTACACTTTAATGTTCTGAGTTTATGATAATAATGAGAAAAAACATCTGAGCGAGATTACACTCAGAACTTAGTTTGGTGATATTTTTTCTAATTTAGATTTCATGGTTGTCCGTTAGGACATATCCTTTAACATTCTTCTCAGTAGGCCTTAGTTACATCAACATGCATCCATACGTTCAACATAACACCAATGTCTCAAGTACTATTTCAATGGTCAAATTGGAACATTTTATGGTGACAAGGCTCCATTCAAAACTTGTGAATATCAATACATTGAGGCCAAATTTTATCACACAAAGGAAACGAGGTTCGTGATAAAGAAGCTAACCAGAATCAATGCACCAAATGGTATAGAAAAGATCCCAGGTAACCCATTAAAACATTTGAGTATATATTACTTATTTCCAATCAATCAAATAAACCCAAATTTGAACACTCATATGGTGACTCCCATAATTTCAATTGTGGTAATCGAGCCTGATAGCCTGGGAGAAATTGTTGATCTAACAACCAGTGATGGAATCTAAAATGGAGATGTCTTTATTTTATCCACTAAAATTCCTAAATTATATACTTAATCAATCATACTAGAAAAATATGTAGCAATAATAGAGGAAGAAAAAGATGTTGATTCCCAACCCATCATCTCCTATTTATTACTCCATGAAGACCCTTCATAATCAGTAGGGTCAGAGATGGTGGCCTCTTCTTCAGGATGTCCAAATACTGACTCCTCCCAGAGAATTGAATATTTTGCTTCATCATCTACAATGAAAGTAGAAACAGAAGAAGTGACACATAATGATGAATAAGAGGTAGTTCTTAGGGATTCTCCTCTAGTATTTGGTGAAGATGTCTCTACCACAACGGAGGAGCTCAAAGAAGTAAATTTGGGTATATAAGAATACCCACGCCCCACTCTAGTTAGTGTAGACATTACTTATAAAGTGAAAGAAATGTATACTTTCTTTTGAAAAGAAACATTGAGATATATTTGATTAAAATTATATAGAAATTCCATGTCTTAATCCCGATGTAGCCACTCTTCATTTGGGTTTTCCATAAGAACATCGAGGATTTAAGAAGGTAGCATGAAGAACAACCCCAACTCATACCTCTAAAGTTAAAGATGATGTTGATAAGATTATAGATGCTAACTTTTTCAGGGAGGTTCAATATCTCAAATGGATGACCAACATTGACCCAGTGAAAAAGAAGAATTTGCATGTCATAACCCACCTTCACAAATATGAGAGAAGGGAAAGAAAAATTCTAGAACCTTCCTTCCTCATGTTGAAGGAGAGACAACGACCCGTGAGTCTCACCTTCAGTAGGCCCCGGAGTGGAAACTAGCGCCAAGGGTATATAATCACACATAATATGGATAAAATTACCCTTTTTATTTAGTAGGATTGGGAGATATGATGGTAAAAACACAAACAACTCCAAAACTGAAGGTAAAAGTAAAGTAAAACCAAAAAAACATTCCCATATACATGTTCCAAATATAATCCCATACAAGTACAAGAAAAAAAAGAAAGGAAAAGTACAAAAAGAAAGAATAAAAACTACAACTACCCCGATGTCCAAGATAGTACGGTCCTGCACAGTCTCCAAAGTCCTCCTGGAAACCTGAAAATAGATTTTTATACATAGGGTATGTATATAGGTATACTCAGTAGGGAAGACCAAAAGCTCCTGTGCACAAGTGGGGAGGCATTCTAATGCCCCATGAGAAAAGAAGATAACCAAAGAACGTAGCAAGGAAACTATCCACCCAAACCTCACAAAGGCACACTCCCCAAATAACACAAGTAAAGTAAAGTAATAGTATTAACACATCGATTTTTGGGTACCACACACCACTTTACCACTAGTTATTGAAGACATCCTATGCGTTATACCTCCCCCTCAATTCTCACCGCAACCCCATTGCCACCCAACATCAACATTTTGGGTCAACACAACAATGCATCCTACTTGCCAAAACCTAGGCCACAACAACCACACACATCCCAACCTGTAGACACATGGGCCACAATAACTACCGCCAAGCCTGAAGACACCTGGGACACAACAACTACCTCCATGCTTGAAGACACCTAGGCCACATCCCAAAGACACTTTGGATACAAATAGCCCGCACACACCTAGTCCAACCACAAAAACTACCCTTACCAAAGAATTTTGGTCTATAATGGACCTCAGGCAATCATAGCCTACCTGAAGAGTCTTTGGCTACTCAGAAAAGGGATAAAAATGAGCTAATAACCATCCCCTAATCGGAGTGTTAGAAAAACACCCTCCCCCATGAAATGGGGGTGTTCAGCATGAAGTGCTCAACTTGGGTGGGGCATGAATAAGAAAAATAAGAACTAAATTATACATATAGTTAAACAAGAACTCATCCCAACATAGGGGTTCCAAAACCATTCCATACACAAACTCCCTCATTACTATTCATTCATAAAAAGCATAAGAGCCATGACCAAGTCACAACTCATTCTTGGAAAACAATTCCCCATTGAACCCATTCTTGTTATCACATTAATGTGGTTCCTATTTAAATTATTCTTCACTATCTAGAAACTAACAGGAATAGCCACAATCCAAGGAAATAAAATATCCAACCAGAAAATTAAGCAGTCACACCTAGTTCTCATGTAAAGTTACAACAACAAAAGGGATCCTTGAGATCCCTCGGAGTACTAGAACCAAACCAAGCCCCAACATACTGCCCCACATGGCCTCAGATCCACAAACCAACTAATTCACAATAGAGGATCCCATCCCCATCCATGTCACCCCACAAGCATCAAGAAGAACAACCACACGTATTAGCAGAACAGAAAAAAGTAGTTTTTAGATTTAAGCACATAATTCCTTTAGTTTCTTCTTTCCGTTTTGTTAATTAGGGTGAACAAACAAGGATTCTTATACATTGGGAATCCAGTTAATCAATCAAGTTTACTTGATTAACCAGTTTCCATGTTACATCTATTCAATCATAGGATTAACCTAAAAAATAGAGTATCATTAGAGCACAAGGAAGGACTACCAATGGCCATGTTTTTTAGTGGACATAAACCCATAAAATTTAAAAAATATAAGGAAAGGTAAAAATGTATAGAAGCGTCATAAAACACACACCTTAATTCTTTAAAAACCATATATTATCATTATTAAGGTTTAGTTTCATCCATCTCCATAGAAACATTATCATACCCACCCCTCATGATACACAGGAAAGAGAGATGAAGGAAAAAACCTAACTAGATAATCAATGATCAAAGTTTTTGTCCATGCACCAAGAATTGGGGATGTGTGAAATTCAGGGGAGGAAGTCTTAAGTCTCCAAAATTAAGCATGAAAGGCTCTAGCACAGGTGTACCACTAGCCTCAGTAGGGGGACTCCAAATACACCAAGGAAAGGAAAGAGACCAACGACGAAAAAGAAATAATCCCTGTGTGATAAAAGGTGAGATCCTAGAGTTACGGAATATGAATTCTAGAATGTATTTAAAGGTGGATCATGGTTTCACCACATAGTTGGATGGTTAAATATGATCGAAATAATTTTTATTTAATAATTATCATCGGATAGGTGGCCATAATAGTTGTGAGTTAAATGATTTCATTTACACAAAGGAAAATGCATAACAACGACACAAATCTTTGGTCAGTCAAGGGGCTCCCCACTCATGGGGATCTAGAAAATCACTTATGGTCTTTAAAAACGGCCTCAAAACACTTTAAAAAGGAATTAAACCTTAAATAAAGAGTTATAAGAAACTAGGGAAAGAAACCCCTGAAAACTCCATGGCACTGATCGGGTATTTCGACAATCAGTGAGTCACTGATCATTGACTCACTGATTAGGGACACACCAATCAGTGAGACTGATTGGGGACACACTAATTAGTGATACCTATTGGTGACACCACGATGAGACCTTGATACCGACACCACCGCCCTCACGAATCACTGATGAGTCCAGGTCACCCCAGCACCAGATATTGACAAAGTAAAGGACCAGAAGGATCTGGTCCATTACAAGGTAAACCAGAGTTTGCGTTTATTTCAGATATCTTAACCCACATAGTCCTAAAGATGACTTTCCAATTCCAATCAAAGAGCATTTAATTGATGCAACAGCTGGCTACGAAGCTATTTCCTTCTTAGATGTCTAATCTGGGTACAATAAAATCTACATGGCCTTATAGGATGAAGTGTCTACAACCTTCAGATCCCCTCAAGGTGTGTTTTGCTATCAGGTAATTCCATTTTTCTTAAAGAATAAAGGTATAACATATCAACGTTCCATGAACCATATTTTCAAACCCTTCATAGGAATTTTTTTTGAATGTTATGCGGATGATTTGGTGGTTAAATCAAGACAAAATTTTGACACTCATCTATTTTGGATACCATATTCAATAAACTTCAATAACACCATTTGTAGATGAACCCCTTAAAATGTTCTTTCAGGGTAACCTCAAGAAAATTACTCAGCTTCCTTGTATTCCATCATGGCATCAATGTTGATCTTGAGTAAACAAAATAAATCCATGGAATGTCACCTCCTCTAAATTTGAAATAATTAAGAGGACTCCCAGAACAGTTGGCCTATATTTGGCGCTTTATCGTGAAATTAGAAGGCAAGTGATTTCACATCACTATATTAATGAAGAAGGTAATCACCTATCAATGGACTGAAGGCTTCCAAGAGTCATTTGATACCCTCAAGAAATATCTCTTGAGTCCATCGGTATTAATTCCACATATTGAAAGAAGACCACTTATTCACTGTGTGACATATTTAGAGTGATCACTCGGTGCCTTCCTTTCCCAAAACAATAATGTTGGTAATGAAAACAAAATTTATTATCTCATTCAAACTATGCTTGATACAAAAACTTAGTATTCAAGTATTGATAAGTAATTCCTTTCATTAATCTTTATTGTTCAGAAATTGAGGCACTACCCTCAACATCATGAGGTCCAATTGGTGTCTCACAATAACCCGCTCAAATTTATCCTCAGTTTTCCTATGCTTACATGACATTTGGAATGGTTGGTAGTTATTTTGCAATAGTTTAATATCCTGTTTGTACCTTAGAAGGCAATAAAAGTCCACGATTTGGCAGATTTTCATGTTGAACATCCATCTGTGGAAGATACATCATTGAATACTGAATTTCTTAATGAAGAGGTCTTCTCTTTTCAATATAATCCCCAAACATGGGAAATGTACTTTGATGGTGCCTCCATAAGTCAAATAGGGAAGAGAATGGAAAACCCTAAACTCAAAAAAGTTGGGTTAGGAATTGGAATTATCTCCCCAAAAAAGTAAGGGTTGCCTTATTCTTTCCTGTTTTCATAAGGTGGTACCAAAAATGAGGCAGAATATGATGCTCTCATCATAGGTCTAGAATTTTCACTATAGGTACAAGTGAACAACCAAAAAATTAAAGATGATTGAGAGTTGTTAATCACATAAATCAATGGGGATTATGCTACCAGAAAGGAAGAGTTGAACCCGTTATGGGACTATGTCATAGGGTTAATAGATGAATTTCTCTCAGATCTGACATTTTCTTATGTCCTATGTTCATAAAATGCCCAAGATGATGCACTGGATAATGTAGCTACAACCCTTAAAGATCTAAATCTGGATGAGACAGTCATCAGTATTTCCCAACATCGTGTGGTCTCACCATTCATTAAAACTAGAATGGAGGAAATTAATGAAATTATCCTTATTTATGAGCCATGTGGTCATACCACAGAATGGATGACACCCATCATACAATACCTACAAAATGGAGCACTTCCACCAGATAGATCTGAAAAAGAATGGATCCGACAAAGAGTGGAAAATTTTTCTCTTTATGATAGTACAGATCACCAAAAGATCCTTTACAAACAAGGCTTTGATGGAATCTTCTTTATGTGTATTGATGGAGAAGAAACAACAACTTTCGTGAAAGAAGTTCATGCAAGATTTTGCATTGCTCACCTACCTGGGCATAGGATTTATGAACAAAACCAAAGGATTGGATACTTTTGGCCATCAATGACATAGGATTGCACAGATTTCTCTAGGAAATCTCATCCATTCCAAGAAGAATCCAACTTCATTCATCAACCCCCATAGTTGCTACATACAACTAAATACTCTTTTCAATTTACCACATGGGGAATGGATGTAGTAGGGCCTTGTCATCTAGATACAGTTAAGAATTCAATTATATTCTTATTTCTATTGACTTCTTATTCAAATGGACTGAGGAAATATCTCTCAATGAAATCATATCCAAAAGCATTGTTAGTTTTTTTAAAACTATCATCATCACCATATTTTTCATCCCTCATACTGTATTGATAGACAATAGAATTAATTTCTATTCTATTGAGGTAGATAATTTATATCAGGAGCATAATATCAAATACAACCTTTCATCTCGCTATCATGCAATAGACAAGGAACAGATAGAGGCTTTCAATAAAACCCTATCAAACATACTCCCAAAGATTGTGGATGAAGATAAGAAATTGTGGCCTCCTAAACATTTACATGATTTGTGGGATCATTAGAATAGTAACCGTATTTTCACTCAAGAAATCCCATATTCATTAGTGTATGGTACAAAAGTAGTTTTTTCAATTGAAATTAAACTACCTTCACTAATAGTTTCAATTTGTGATTAGTTGTCTACAGATGATAATTCTCAGAAACGATTTGATGAGATGGAATTATTAGAAGAAAAAAGATTTCATACATTTCATCATTTAGAATTCTATCAGACCATAATAGCATGAGCCTTTATCAAGAAAGTTAACCTTCATTCATTTCTTCAAGGAGAATTGGTAGTGGTCCTCAGGACTCCAATGATACTAGGAAAGAAGCCTCCAAATCATGATTCAAAGATGGAAGAACCTTATTCCATACATAAGTTCTACTCAAATGGATATTATGCATTAATATAAATGGATGGAGTGCTTATCACAACTGCAACCAATGTGAGATTCTTGAAGAAATAATTTTTGTAACTGCACACAATGTCCTCACTTCATGATCTAAACTACAAAACACAAAGTCCTAGTTGAAAAACATTAAACTACATAACAACCATATGCGTCCATGCAACATGACAATAACATTCATAACACCTTTGTCTTTATCACATGACATTAATCTGTATAAAATAATTTGTGCTTATTACACGACATTAAGCAGTACAGTTAATGTCTTATCTATTTAATGTTAAGAGATTCTATATGCAAGAATCATTGAAATCATTTCTACTCCTTAGTAGAACATGAGTTCTATTCCTCCTTATGTTTGAGTAAGATCTGCATAGGGGCGTCTATAGCATCCCGTCTCTTTATAACATAACTTTTCATTCCATTACACGGAACTGAGGATCTTTAAGGTTTAGTGTCTTGGAAACAAGGAACATAAAACATGAAACAAAAAAAAACATTTTTCTTAAACACTTGAAAGGCTTCTCCTCATGTTCACCCTAGGCTCATTACTACATCTCATAACCTGGGGACATACATCAAAAGGAAGGGTGAGCAGAAGGCCCAGCAAGGGAAACAAGTGAAACATTTTACATATGAACTTGAGATACATCAATAAAGTCATGAAAAGAACTTTAATGCATGAAAATAAAATCATGAGGCATATCATAATAAAAATAAAACTTTTTCATAACTTGAAGATGTGGCTGCAACATTTAATATTGACAATCGTTTCGTTTCACCAAGGTCCATCCCCAAGGTGTCGTTAAAAATTACCAAGGTTTTTCGCCAAGGCATCGTTAAAATTGTAATCTCTAATCATTACCCAATGCATTGGAGCGCTATCAGGGAGCACCCTTAAATTTTCCTTTATTATCATGTGAGCCACATATATCATCATCAAACATTTCATAAATAACCCACATAGCATAAAATAAATGGGTTTCATTTCATAATCATAACGTTTTAAAAACTGCTTTAAAGACATGATCTTTACGTCACTTTAAAACCCACAGAAAAACAAGGTGGGTCTCATGTATTTAAATCCCAGAATTTAAAATAGAACATTTTGGTATATATGTGAATACCCCTTTAGAAGAAAGAGATTTGAGTATTCACTTAATAATATAAAAGAACTTTAGAAAAAGAGAGAGGCATTTTGAGATGGAAATTCTGCAGCATAACGGCTATGTTATGAGGTTTTAGAAGACATTAAAAAGAGAGGGAAAATGAGTCAAACATTCATAAATGACCCATAAAACAGTATATGGACAGAATAAGAAGGATACATGATCATGGTAATGAAATTTCAAGGACATACCATTTTAAATGAAAAACATGGAAGGAAGACAAAAATTAGATTTCTCTTATGAAAGTTCGACAGCCTAACGGCGTTACTTAAACTTCAACAAAAACGATTTGAAAAGATCAAATAGGGTCTCTCATCATGTGAACATAAGAGTTCAGTATGATAGATATAGAGATAATTCCCCAACATAACAAAAATGAACTTGAAAGAATTGACATGAAAGTAGATCTTCAAAACGAGAAGGGTGAAGAACCACTTAAAAATTCGGCAGCCTAACAGCGCCACTTAAAACTTCAAAATACTAAATTGAAGCGATCAAATGGGGTCTCTAATCATATGAAAATAAGAGTCCAGTATGATAGATATAGAGATCATACCCCAATATAACAAAAAGGAACTTGAAATAATTCACATGAAAGTAGAACTTCAAAACGAGAAGGGTGAAGAACCACTTAAAAATTCAGCAGCCTAACGGCGCCACTTAAAACATCAAAATACTGAATTGAAGAGATCAAATGGGGTCTCTCATCATATGAACATAAGAGTCCAGTATGATATATATATATATCATACCCCAACATAATAGAAATTAACTTGAAAGACTTGACATGAAAGTAGAACTTTGAAAAAGAGAAGGGTGAGAGAATCCCTTAAAAAAAATTCGGCAGCCTAACGGCGCCACAAAAAACTTCAAAAAAATTGAATTGAAGAGATAAAATGGGGTCTCTCATCATATGATCATAAAAGATCAGTATGATAAATTTAGAGATCATGCCCCAACATAATACAAAGAAACATGAAAGGCTTGAATGAAAATAGAACTTGAAAACGAGGACGGTGAAAGAATCCCTTAAAAATTCGGCAGCCTAACGGCGCCACTTAAACATTCTTAAAACGAATTGATGAGAGCAAGGGGGGGTCTCTCATCATATGAACATGAAATAGGCAGTAGGATGAATATAAAAGAACATCCTCCAACATAAGAACATGGAGTATAAAAGAAAAGACATAAAAGAGATTACTTGAAAAGAAAGAGAGAGGTCGGATCCCTTACCTTAAAATGTAACTCTTAAACCTCAAAGGTTGGGACCATGAGGGCTTGGGGGCACCTTGGGAGGACTCCTTGGGAGGTAATGAGACCAGAAATTCGTTGGGAATGAGTGGGGAGTCGAATGGATGAGAGGAGGGCTTGGTATTTATAGGGAAAGTGAGGGGACAAGGCATTAATGGCCAAGGGACACCTCACATGGGCTTTTCTCAAACCCATGTGCTCTCCCTTTTCATTTATCATGGAGTTAGGCCACATGGGGCCCCCAAAACAATAATTCATCACCCTTGGCTAGCCAACCCTCAAAATATCTCATGACATCATCATGACACCGTTATGATGTCATTAAACCTACCGAAACCCTAAAACTGTATTTTTACTATTAACTGAAAATTCAACTTTCTCAGAAAAATCCCAAAATTTCACATTAACCAAATATCAATGCTCTGATTTAAAAAATGAAATCCATTTTATAAAAATAATTTTCTAAATATTTTTAATTTAATTTTTAAATAAAAACACTATTCATTGAAAATTCATTTTTTTCAGAAAAAAAACCCCAAAAATTACCATAACATAATATCGATGCTCTGAGTTCAAAAATAAGGTCATTTTTATAAAAATAATTTTCTAATTATTTTTAATTAAATTTTTAATTAAAAAACACTATTCACCCGAAAAAACTAATACTTGAATAATAATTAATAAAACCGTTATTTAACTATTTTATTGAATCACATTACTTAATCAAGGTGCCTAGATTATTTTAAAACTTTCTTTAAGTGAGATTACTAATCCATTTGGTCATATTACTAATCCTAATCATAAAATCACTATTCATAATTTACTATTCATCAAAAATCAAGTTGATCTTATTATACTCTAAATTTAGTACTGAACATAATTGTAGAAGACCATTTTTTGAAAATCATTACACATTTTTAATTATTTAGGGTTTACATAAACATATTTAAAATATCCTTTTTCTAAAATTCATCAAAAATATGCATACTATATTTATCCGGTCATTTCAAAATTCATAAACTTCATCATAAGAAGAAATCCCAATTTTTATTTAAAACAAGGATTACACAAGGTAGTTACGGTCTCGTTACATAACCCCTTATAATACCAGCATAGGACCTAAGAGTAAGGTGTGCTAGGGTGATAGAAGCTTGGGGCGGCTCAGTCAACATTGCCCGAGTAGTAATTTCTATCAGTTTGAACTTCTCACGAAGGCGATTTCGTTCCAGCTTCACATGATGAAGTTCGGCTTGGATTTGATCCAGAGCAAAGCCCAGTGGTGCTACCTCCTTCCCAAGCTCTATTAGATGGGCTTCGATCGGTCCAAGACTACTAGGTGAGGCCATCAAATCTTCTTTCTATAATAATTAACCAAGATTACTTATATTTAGAGACAATAATCAAAACATTTTGTTCACAGCGGTCATGTTGACCGATGGTTATATAATAGTCAAAACCCACTGATCTCATTTTAATTATCATCATGTTTATCAAATAAAACATTTTTGTTGAGTATAACAATAACACATAAAATTAGGGAACAAAATTTATTTAAAAATTTCGGGTCGTTACAATTTTCCCCCCTTAAGAAATTGCGCCCTCGCAATTTTAAAATTGGGTTTTGAAATTTCATTGAAAGTCCCACATCAGAAAAGGAGTCAGTAAAACGATTACTTTAAAATAAAGAAAGGGAAGTACAATGGTCACCCGAGTTAACCCACACTAGGGTTCCATGTAGGAAAACATTGACATGGAGGAAAAAACAAAGGGTCAAGTTCTGAGGGAGAGTGATAGAGAACATGATTAGGAGAAAGTTAACCATGAGAAAATCCCAAACTTATGATGTGTGTAAACGGTCTTTGATAACCTAGTAGGAAACGTAAACCAACAACATTTTTGTTTTACGTTTCTTTTCATAATTTTGAGGATTTCATTTACTACATAGAACAAAAACATAAGAAAATATACCTACCTTCAAGTAGAGTTTCATCCTTTAACAAGTCCCTACCAACACTAATCTTTTCTCCAAATGATGAGAATGCAAAAACACTTGGTCTCATAAAAGCACAAGAATCATCTTCTATAGAATCACATAATCTACAAAAGATTAACTATCTATTTCTTCTATCTTTAAACATTATCCCAAAAACAGAAAGGTTAAGGTAAAACAACTCTTCAAAAAGAAAGAATCCCATAGGAATGGAAACTACTTTTAAATCATCAAAGTTCCATGGTACTACCCAAAGTTCATCGTAGACCATTCCATAAATAACGGTCCTTAAAATTCCTCAAAACAAACCAAACTAAGATTGAAACCCAAATACAATAAGGATTTGATAACATAGTCTTCCAAAACAACTTCATTGTTCATCTCCAGACAACATCAACCACTCCTAACATCTTATAAAAAAGTAGCTAACCTAAACATATTTTACCCAAGATAGGTTAGTCATTCCCATAAGTAACCTAAATTACTATAAGTTCACCTTAAATTCATCGATTCTTCAAAATATAAGTCAACCTTACTCCTCAATGAAAATACCGTAGTAATCTATTTACCTCGATCAAATATGGTTCCCAAAATAATGAACATCTTCCAAAATAATAATCATATTTTAATCCCCTAATCATCCCTGTCATATTAATACGAAAATCGTCGCATTTCCTATCACATTGGTTGTCGGAACATGTTCTTCCATTTCCCACCATTAACTAAGAAGAGAAAGCATAATTAGGGGCTTAAGTACTTAGCTAATAATCATGAAATGGAACTGAAAGCATATAAGGATAACTTGTATATGAAAGGTATGCCCTAACTTGTGATCTCCTAGGTTCCCATCTAGGTTATGAATGATCATATATTCTTATGTGAACCTTTATTTTCTTTTATCTTTGTTCCTTTAACAATGGTTCATACCAAGCTTATGAATTTACCAAAGCATATCCCCCGAGAGTGTCGTAACCAAGAGTGCAGCAAGGCCCGTTGTCGTGTACCAGTTCCCGTTTGAGTCTAGCTCAAAGCGGTGTTTTCGGGTTTTACCCCTATGTACATCTATGCCAGAGCCACCTCTACCTGCTCGTATCCAGACAGGGATATATTTGCTTGGCAACCCCTTACTCAATACTCACCAAAATACCAGGAAGATTTCCTATATTAAACTTTTCTATAGGGTTCCTCCTAGAGTTTTCATATCCTAATTTCCACAAATAACTAAACCATCCTTTGATACCAACTATAGCATCCCGTCTTTTTATAACATAACTTTTCATTCCATTACACGGAACTGAGGATCTTTAAGGTTTAGTGTCTTGGAAACAAGGAACATAAAACATGAAATAAAAAAAACATTCTTCTTAAACACTTGAAAGGATTCTCCTCATTTTCACCCTAGGCTCATTACTGCATCTCATAACCTGGGGACATACATCAAAAGGAAGGGTGAGCAGAAGGCCCAGCAAGGGAAACAAGTGAAACATTTTACATATGAACTTGAGATACATCAATAAAGTCATGAAAAGAACTTTAATGCATGAAAATGAAATCATGAGGCATATCATAATAAAAATAAAACTTTTTCATAACTTGAAGATGTGGCTGCAACATTTAATATTGACAATCGTTTCTTTTCACCAAGGTCCATCCCCAAGGTGTCGTTAAAAATTACCAAGGTTTTTCGCCAAGGCATCGTTAAAATTGTAATCTCTAGTGGTTACATCATTACCCAATGCATTGGAGCGCTATCAGGGCGCACCCTTAAATTTGCCTTTATTATCATGTGAGCCACATATATCATCATCAAACATTTCATAAATAACCCACATAGCATAAAATAAATGGGTTTCATTTCATAATCATAACGTTTAAAAAACTGCTTTAAAGACATGATCTTTACGTCACTTTAAAACCCACAGAAAAGGAAGGTGGGTCTCATGTATTTAAATCCCAGAATTTAAAATAGAACATTTTGGTATATATGTGAATACCCCTTTAGAAGAAAGAGCTTTGAGTATTCACTTAATAATATAAAAGAACTTTAGAAAAAGAGAGAGGCATTTTGAGATGGAAATTCTGCAGCATAACGGCTATGTTATGAGGTTTTAGAAGACATTAAAAAGAGAGGAAAAATGAGTCAAACATTCATAAATGACCCATAAAACAGTATATGGACAGAATAAGAAGGATACATGATCATGGTAATGAAATTTCAAGGACATACCATTTGAAATGAAAAACATGGAAGGAAGACAAAAATTAGATTTCTCTTATGAAAGTTCGACAGCCTAACGGCGTTACTTAAACTTCAACAAAAACGATTTGAAAAGATCAAATAGGGTCTCTCATAATGTGAACATAAGAGTTCAGTATGATAGATATAGAGATAATTCCCCAACATAACAAAAATGAACTTGAAAGAATTGACATGAAAGTAGATCTTCAAAACGAGAAGGGTGAAGAACCACTTAAAAATTCGGCAGCCTAACAGCGCCACTTAAAACTTAAAAATACTGAATTGAAGCGATCAAATGGGGTATCTCATCATATGAAAATAAGAGTCCAGTATGATAGATATAGAGATCATACCCCAATATAACAAAAAGGAACTTGAAATAATTCACATGAAAGTAGAACTTCAAAACGAGAAGGGTGAAGAACCACTTAAAAATTCAGCAGCCTAACGGCGCCACTTAAAACATCAAAATACTGAATTGAAGAGATCAAATGGGGTCTCTCATCATATGAACATAAGAGTACAGTATGATATATATATAGATCATACCCCAACATAATAGAAATTAACTTGAAAGACTTGACATGAAAGTAGAACTTTGAAAAAGAGAAGGGTGAGAGAATCCCTTAAAAAAAATTCGGCAGCCTAACGACGCCACATAAAACTTCAAAAAAATTGAATTGAAGAGATAAAATGGGGTCTCTAATCATATTATCATAAAATATCAGTATGATAAATTTAGATATCATGCCCCAACATAATACAAAGAAACATGAAAGGCTTGAATGAAAATAGAACTTGAAAACGAGGACGGTGAAAGAATCCCTTAAAAATTCGGCAGCCTAACGGCGCCACTTAAACATTCTTAAAACGAATTGATGAGAGCAAGGGGGGGTCTCTCATCATATGAACATGAAATAGGCAGTAGGATGAATATAAAAGAACATCCTACAACATAAGAACATGGAGTATAAAAGAAAGGACATAAAAGAGATTACTTGAAAAGAAAGAGAGAGGTCGGATCCCTTACCTTAAAATGTAACTCTTAAACCTCAAAGGTTGGGACCATGAGGGCTTGGGGGAACCTTGGGAGGACTCCTTGGGAGGTAATGAGACCAGAAATTCGTTGGGAATGAGTGGGGAGTCGAATGGATGAGAGGAGGGATTGGTATTTATAGGGAAAGTGAGGGGACAAGGCATTAATGGCCAAGGGACACCTCACATGGGCTTTTCTCAAACCCATGTGCTCTCCCTTTTCATTTATCATGGAGTTAGGCCACATGGGGCCCCCAAAACAATAATTCATCACCCTTGGCCTGCCAACCCTCAAAAGATCTCATGACATCATCATGACACCGTTATGATGTCATTAAACCTACCGAAACCCTAAAACTGTATTTTTACTATTCACTGAAAATTCAACTTTCTCAGAAAAATCCCAAAATTTCACATTAACCAAATATCAATGCTCTGATTTCAAAAATGAAATCCATTTTATAAAAATAATTTTCTAAATATTTTTAATTTAATTTTTAAATAAAAACACTATTCATCGAAAATTCATTTTTTTCAGAAAAAAAACCCCAAAAATTACCATAACATAATATCGATGCTCTGAGTTCAAAAATAAAGTCATTTTTATAAAAATAATTTTCTAATTATTTTTAATTAAATTTTTAATTAAAAAACACTATTCACCCGAAAAAACTAATACTTGAATAATAATTAATGAAACCGTTATTTAACTATTTTATTGAATCACATTACTTAATCAAGGTGCCTAGATTATTTTAAAACTTTCTTTAAGTGAGATTACTAATCCATTTGGTCATATTACTAATCCTAATCATAAAATCACTATTCATAATTTACTATTCATCAAAAATCAAGTTGATCTTATTATACTCTAAATTTAGTACTGAACATAATTGTAGAAGACCATTTTTTGAAAATCATTACACATTTTTAATTATTTAGTGTTTACATAAACATATTTAAAATATCCTTTTTCTAAAATTCATCAAAAATATGCATACTATATTTATCCGGTCATTTCAAAATTCATAAACTTCATCATAAGAAGAAATCCCAATTTTTATTTAAAACAAGGATTACACAAGGTAGTTACGGTCTCGTTACATAACCCCTTATAATACCAGCATAGGACCTAAGAGTAAGGTGTGCTAGGGTGATAGAAGCTTGGGGCGGCTCAGTCAACATTGCCCGAGTAGTAATTTCTATCAGTTTGAACTTCTCACGAAGGCGATTTCGTTCCAGCTTCACATGATGAAGTTCGGCTTGGATTTGATCCAGACCAAAGCCCAGTGGTGCTACCTCCTTCCCAAGCTCTGTTAGATGGGCTTCGATTGGTCCAAGACTACTAGGTGAGGCCATCGAATCTTCTTTCTATAATAATTAACCAAGATTACTTATATTTAGAGACAATAATCAAAACATTTTGTTCACAGCGGTCATGTTGACCGATGGTTATATAATAGTCAAAACCCACTGATCTCATTTTAATTATCATCATGTTTATCAAATAAAACATTTTTGTTGAGTATAACAATAACACATAAAATTAGGGAACAAAATTTATTTAAAAATTTCGGGTCGTTACAGCGTCATTTCAAGAACTTTGTATGGATTGATTCTCATTCATATGAGATACATAGAGATGCCTAGATCTCCAATCTTGGTCCCAGCCGCAAGAAATCAAAATTTTTATTTCCCTTTTCCTCCTCTTATATATGAACCAAATATATACAATGTTATCTATTATGATACATGACTTTATTTTAACAGCATCTTGTGTCTTAAATTTAAATCATTCCTCTAGAATGTGTTTAAATCCACCATCTCCCACAATAAACTCAATTGGTGTGGAAAATAATTGTTAAATAACAATGTTTGGTTTGATTCTCATTCATATGAGAAACATATGGATACTTATATCTCCAATATTGGGCCCAACCATGATAAAAAAACAACGTTATTTCCCTATGTAAGAGTCAAAACTGTATAAGGAATGTTTAAAGAACTACGTATGGCTTGATTCTCATCTATATGAGATACATAGTGACAAATGGGATTAATTACTCGGTCTAACAACAATATTCCGTTTTTTATGTCGGAATCACTTCACATCCTTGCTGTCTGACTCTAAACTACACAACATAATATTGATTCAAAGGAAACATGGAAAGTCTCTATTTTACATTTGAGTCAGATCTATGTAAAGGACTCTAAATTCATGGCTAATATTGATTCAAATATTTTTTATGGGCATTGTGCATTACCCCCTTTCTTATTTTAGACTCTTAATCTTAAATATTTTCAGATATACATTATCTTTATTATGTTTTTTGGAAGATTTATTGATATATGAGAACTCTTTTGTTTGACTATGCAGTACATTCCCTTAGGGGGCCTTGCATAAGTTTCCAATATAATGGGTTTTTTCAGTCATAAAATGGCACTATTTGACTATCTAGCACATACCCTAGTTGTTCCTGCATTATAAAACCCCCTTAATAGGTTTGTGAAATAATGTTAATTTCATTCTTGGTTAAAGTGCATTTTGTATCCTTAGAACATTGATAAAAATATACCAGAATTTGTATTTTAAAGCAGTTATTCGTCCCATTACCTTTACGTCAATCTAAAAGTCTTCAAGACCATGGTTTACCCATTTTCCTATCCATGTTTTCAAAACTATATGAAATAACCTTGGATCAATTTACCACATATCATATACTATTTCCACTTCTGGTCCTAGTTGTATGACTTAAAACTACCAACATTATACTACCTACGTTTGGGTCAGACCTTTGTAGTAATATTACTCCTCTGATTATTTGGAAATTATGATTGGAAATACCCTCTCCATATTCAGGCACCTTTCTTCATAATCCAAACATTGTTCTTTGGAAAATATGAATCTCTATTAACTTTCTTCTGATTTTAGCAATAGAATTTCAAACATATGGGATCTCTTTTTCCTGACTATGTAGTATGTGCCCCTAAGTGGCCTTGTATAAAAGTTTCCTAAATAACAGGCTTGTCAGTCAAAAAATTAAACAATTTATCTATGTATCATAAGCCCTAGTCATCCCTGCATAACAAAACCCCCATAACATTTTTTTTTCAAATAATGATAACTTATTTCTTGGAAAATACTTCCTCTAATTCTTATAGACCTTTTTCCTATATCATCCTTAGAATTAAAAAATTATTAAATCATAGTTTACAATTCTTCCCCTCCATACATAAATATGGTAGCATGTTTCCAAAAAAATTATCAAGAAATTGGGAGAGTCTCATAACTTTGGTCAAATATATATACCATAAATTAAATCCACACAATGTCCTCACTGCATGACTTAAAACATCATAGTAGAATGTCCTCACTGCATGACTTAAAACTACACAATACAATGTCCTCACTGCATGATATAAAACTGAATAGTACAATGTCCTCACTGCATGACATAAAACTGCACAGTACAATGTCCTCACTGCATGACTTAAATTTGCATAACATGATAACAAAAATTGTCCTTTCTGACAAATTTTAACCATTCCATATACACCAAATTTGTGTAGAAGTGGTTTTTATATTCATGAAATATGTCTAAATAAATGAATATTTATTCTTAAAATCCATTTCCTTGATGAAACCACCCACTATGGTCTTAAGTCATTCAAATAATATTTTATTTTGTATATTAACAATAAAATGTTAAATTTCAAAGAGCCCTTTTTCCGGACTATGAAGTACATTCCCCAAGGTAGCCTTACATAAGTTGCCTACATAATAGGCATGTTAGTCAAAAGATACCATTATTTGGATATGCATCATATTCCCCAGTTGGATTTTTATAACACAACCCCAATAAATGGCTTATCAAATAATGGTAACTTCATTCTTGGAAGATAATGAATTTATTTTTATACAAGTTTTTGATTTGGTGACCATAAAAATCATGACTCAAGATTCCCCTTGGAAATATAATATTAGTGAAATTCTTAGCCACTGAGTCTTTTGTGGGATCTAATTTCAATATTTATGGTCAAATCTATTCAACCTTAAACACTAACCCTTTATATTCCAACAAACTTCATTCTAAATAGCCAACAAAAAGAGATGTTGTACTCACCAGATTTGGAACCTGCAAAGGGAAATCTAGAAAAAAGTTGAGTCCCATCTCACTAAATGTACATATTGAGTGGTTTAGTTAATATTGAGCAATAAAAATTCAAAAAATGTAAATTTTGTGGGTTTTTCCATATATCCATAGTAAAAATAAAACTATAATTACTAGGCCCATTGTCTTAGGTAAAAAATGTATCAAGAATGAAAACATAGATGATTAAAGATGAAATTATGTTCATTTTTGAGTAAAAAAATCACAGAGGACAATCCACTCACTAGAATCTATCTTCTATCATAAATCACAAAAGGGTTTCAACATAACTTCTCATTTGGTCAATGACCTCTTGAGCCCCATTAGCTGCCTATTGAAGTTCATTTAACTGACCGGCTTCATTCTCTTCAGCTTGAAAAATTGCTTCCTTAGCTTCTAAAATGGATATTTCACCATCCTTCTGGACTTATCCTATTGAGTTATGAAGATGGTCAAGCTCCCCTATGATAATATCTAATTACCATTGAAGATACAACTATTGAACAGTCTTTTCTTTAATCTTCTTCTTCTTCAGTTATTTTAACTTTGTAGTATGCTTGGCCTCATCTCGGGACAACGTTTCTTGGAATGAATCAGTGTTGATCAAGAACTTAGTTTTTATCAGATCATTCCAAATATTTTTCTCTTTCTACCTCCTTCGAATAATCTCTTTCACTACAGTATGAATTTAACATTATTCAAAACCTCCAAATCCTAGCATGATAAATAGAGATGAAATTCATGGAATTATTAAAGGCAGTTCATTAAGCGGTATTTTTGATATTATTTTACATATATTTTTTCCTGCCTTATGATGTGTAAGAAGATGTGCATTTTTTAGTTCTGGGTCTAAATCATAATCCATGTCATAAGGAGGAATATATTCTAGGATTAATACACTTAAAGAAGTTCCATGTTCTTCTCTTTCCTGGACTGCGATTGCTTCACCTTCTAATATTGTTTTAGCTGATGTAGAGGCTTCAACTATGAACCTATCCATTAATGTTTGTTTCCCTATATAGTGAAATAATTATGTTTTTGGTTAGTTTCAAGGGATAAAAAGTGAGTACAATCACAATATCAATATATCTTACCTAACAATAGGTCGGAAACATGAGATGAATCCTCCCCAATATTCTCAATTTCAATGGTTTTTTGGTGTCTCTGGATGGGGAATGCTCTCTTTAATTTTCTTAGGATCCTCAGAACAAATGTCAATAAGATCTTATCTCTCAAGATTCACTTTATCTAATGTCTCCGCAATGTTAGGATTGACATTAATGTCAATGCTTCCTTCAGAAATTATCACGACAACAGTTTCTTTATATGGAACTACATATTTCAACCAATCAAGGTTATAAATTTAATAATAAGATCATTAATAGGTTGAATAATGAATACTCATGTCCAGTTGATTCTATACAAGGAGCTTCAAAATATTCTAAAGCATTTTATATATTTACATATTCTAATAATTGTTCAAAACAAATTCCAAGGTTCATCATAACATCCAATGATATCCCAGATCCCAGGTAAGTCTCACTTATGGGAGCATTTATCATGTTCTCTTCACAACCTTACTTCAACAAACATTGACCCAAACAGCTTCCTCAACAAAAGTTGTGGGGTCAGCATCTATTTTTACAGGACATTCTGGTGCATGTGTTGACCCTTAAGTATCAAAAGATGTAATTGAGCTGTTTTCACATTTGATGTCTTGTAATGTACTATTGATTTACCAAAGGCCACCCCTCTTCCGATAATAGAAACATGATAAATGCTGGGAACATATGTTGGTTCCTTTGGACTTAATGCCTCTTCAGGAACCATCGAGTTAAAAGGAATATTTTCCTGTTTAGAATCACCCTCCATAGTTCCTCGAAGCTTATCGGTATTTTATTTTATATAAGAAACATGATAAGCTCTTTCGATTCCAAGAAGTTTAAACATTTTTTCATGAATAAGGCTAAAATTCTTGTTTTGAGGAAGTATTATCGTTACAGAGAAATCATTTAACCATGGTCTTATTTCTTTGATGCTTTTGTTTTTTTTCTTATCAGGATGACTTGCATCATCATCTTTAAAAATATGTATTGGAGATTGAAATACCATTTCTCTCTCTTCCTTTGTGGCATGTTGTCCAAGATATATTTCTCCTGATTCACGGGTTGATCTGGTAGCTCCAAAAGTAGTGCCTCCAGGGCTATATCGTGGCGATGGAACTTTAGTCGATTTTTCATTAGCCAACTACAAGATAAGATTATATTCCCCCTAACTAACAATTATTTGAATAAATTTGAATTGAAAATTAGAAAACAATGTGAGAAAAATGAAACTTACATCTTCAGGATCCACAAAATCATGCCATTATTCATCTAATGAAAGATCAATACCTTCAGTTGTACCATGATCTATCATTTCCTTCACCAGCTTCATGGTGGGAATTGATTTTTCAGTTGCGTATATGAGCATTTCTAGATCTCATATGTATGTTCCCACTTCATTAGGATTTTTCATTAATATAATATCCGAAGAGGATAATAGATTTCCTATTCCGAGAATATTCAAATAATCACATAGATCTATCCATGTTGTTTCAACATCAAAATATAAACTATTCGATGTTTGAATAGCCTTTGGTCATATATATTCAAAGTACATGCTAGAGGGTTGTGAATAAGATCCTGCTGTCTTGGATTTAAATTTCTTCCCAATTCCCATAGTCATAGATGGGGGATGATAAAATGGGACACATCAATCTTCAGAATTATGAAGACTATATCACATCGGTACAACATCAGTAGGGATTAATGGGGTGTCTATCTTAACTCTGATAGGTGGATTATATCATGGAAGAGGTCTCTTTGGTGAATTTGGATCCTCGTCACCTCCACCCTCTGACTCTTGTGAGTCGAACCATGATGACAAATAATTACCTTCTAAATGAAGGGGTTCTTTCCTAATACCTATATTTATCCCCACATAAGGGATAATATGGTTTAATACCCCTTCAGGGTATGGTGTGACCCAGTTTTCAGCATACCTGATAGTGAATCTGCTTATTGCATCAACGACAAGTAAACTAAATATTTCCCCAGTCTTCTCTATAGATGTCAACAACCATATTTGTTGAAAAAATAACGAATGTTTCCCTAATATAACATGAATAGGAGGGATACAATAATTTTTATTGCAGAAATTTGAATAGACAAGAAAATCTATAAGGATCATAAGCATCACATATGATTTCTCCATCAATCCTGGTGGCCAATATGCCATCTCTACAAGAAATAATGTATGATCTTAGCTCTAAACTAGCCATCACATCATAAGTGAATCACCAAGTAGGAGTATTCCCATAAGCTATGAGTTGAAATTCCTTAAGCATACTCAACCAACCCTTGATATCATAATCATCCAGATATAAAGGTAAAATATTAGAGAAATTTTGAACAGATGGTCGGAAAGATCTTCCAAAGACTTGTACCCCAGTTTTCACAACATAAGTCCTTAAATGAGTGGTGATCCACCCCCATAACACCTAAAATGGTCATGATATCATAAAAGGATACTTCCCTCTGTAAATATGTTCTAATCTTCTATGAATGTTTTCCAAAACAAAAGTGTCCAACCCTACCATCCTTCTATCGACCATCTTGGTCATGATAAGAAAATTTACTGGCCTCGAACCTCCTTTCGAATCTCAGAATGGTAATAAATACACACTGAGCCACATGGCCAGGAAACCTGCCAGATGTGTCTTCATAGGAATTTTGGAATTGACTTTATATCCCCAATTTTCAAACTCTCCTTTCTATAATTCTAGCCAAAAAGTGCCAGGTGTACCTCTCTTCTCTGCCTTTGGAGAGATGGTCAGATGAGTGCAGGATGGACCTTTTTCCTTTTTCTTTACTAGAAATATTTACATCCACTCCTTTGGATGAATATCCATTCTTGTGTGGGACTTCATGGTGGTTTCCTTATTGAATTTATAAAATATTTTCATCAACCCACAAACCAAGGCTTGTGTCTTCTCTGAGTCATTCCATGTCACATTGGGGGAATAAACTCATCGTACATATCTCCAAGGGTTGGAGATCTAGAGAACATTTAGAGATCCCACAAACCGATGCTTACTTCTCCATGTGTCATATAAAAAGAGTTAGTTTTTGGACTCCATCAGCTTAGTAACTCTGGCACAAAATCGGCATTCCTATACACAAAGGTTTTCCTAACCCATACAGCCTCATAAATCTCAAATCCTTTTAAGTAATCTGTAAATTCTAATCTCATTTTTACCACCCAATATTCTCACATACATTAAGTTTTTACACCCGCTTCTAGGTGGAAATCCAAACTTTCTTCCAGCCTTTGGAGTGATCCGTCCGAGACTCTTGAAATATGGGTTAATAACAATGTGGTTGCAGCTTGGGTGTGTGTGCTTTCAAATATATATCACATGAGATTTGATGCATGATATGATCCTTCTCTACTATCCCTAAATTAGTATATGACCCCCAACAAAAAATTGGTAAAAGAGAAGTTGTTATAGTCTTGAAACCAGAAAATTGGAATATAGTTCTTTGGGTCAATAACTTTGACCTCCTATAGATGACCATAACTATAAAAAGGTAAATAAATTCTTTGGGGAAAATTGAAATGATATTTCTTCAGATATTTTTCTATTCATGGGAGTGTGGTGTCGTAGACGTTAAGTTAGTCATGATCAAAAATTTTAATCATGTCATCAATCCTCTTACTTTCTAATTCATCAGTTCTTCTGATTCTTTTGGGAGCCATTGAACCTACAAAAGAGATCCAGAATCATCTTTAATGAAAGTTCATTTTTGATTTTTTGAAAAAACAATTGAGAAAAATTGAAAAAGGCATTAAAGAACATAGGTCTGAAACATAGCGCACATGTATAAAATTGGCATGCAAGTGTGGCGCCCCAGTTCTAGCGCACAAGTAAAAAACATACATGATAAGCGTGACTAAACAGGAGCATCCGAGCAAAAAGATCATGTGTGCCGAGAGATGGATTTCTAGAAGTTTGGTGAATTTTCATGGAATTAAAGCCGATATATATAAGCGATTCAAGGAACATGGTGCGCCATAATCCTATGTTCTACCCACTTGCATGCCCATTTACCTTATGTGCTGCAACTTGCGCACCACAATCACCTCTTTTTTCTTTTTCATTACTTTACCACTGTATAAGATCCTATTTTCATTGTGAATCCTATTCAGATGGAGGGATTTTGTTGATACTATATTCCATCACAGAGATTAAAAAATTAAAAAGGGAAATACCTTAGAAAAAATAGGATAAAACACATATAGAAAATCAAGGTTTTCAAAAGCTTGAAAATTGGATTGTCTTAGTCTATCCAAACACCATTGGTACGCAAGGTACTTTCACGCCCAATATCTTTTCACCCAGGGTCCTATTTCTTCCTATAAATAGACCCTTGTGGCCTTCATTGGTATGGATGCACTTACCTGAAGGCTAATTTATGCTCTGGTTTCCCTAGTACTTCGCCCTAGTCTTCTGAAACATTCAAGGTAGTTTTTTAACACCTAAAGAAGAGGAATTTATGGAGGATCATAAGACTTAAGTCCTTTTAGTGTTTGAAATACATAACACATGGGCGCCTAAAGCACCCAACCTCCATGAGTTAGAAACAATTACAAACCACCTATTTCTCTCACAGGAATATGAGCACCCCACTTCTGGGAATACCTATGAATACTCTTGAAGGTTTGAGTCTGGTCTCGACCAAGTATTAATATCGAGGTTATTCATCACTTAAGTGAACATCCGGTCTCCTAATCCTACTTATACGCCCGTACTTGGGTTCCAATACCTACTTGGGCACCCCTCTTTGATTGACCTACTCTATTCAGTCTAAAAGCAATTAAGACCAATTCAAATCCAATTAAGGTAATGATTCTTATTCATTGGATCCCTTGTATAAAAGGTATTTGGATGAGGCCTTCCCCAAAATCCTCAAACTTATCAAAACTTTAGGAAAGACACATCAACATGTCTCCTATTTGGGTTTGTATATCCGCACTCATAGGTTTCACACATTTTTTTCCAATGGGGTTAGGATTCATTGAGTGTAAATGGGTTTGTATATCCATAGTCACATGGACCTTTCTTGAAGAAATAATGTTGGGAATTTCCCAGTTTTGATGATTAGGGTTTGGGTTCTAACATCCTCTTATCATCTCTTATGTCTAGAAACATAGGTCTATAGTAGGGAAGTAATGATTCACGCTTTCTTTTCCATGAAAGCAAAGAATAAGTCTCCCTCCCCTACTGAGATCCACTAGGGAAACCATCCTGGTGTAAGACCCTAACCTTTAAAGTAGGAGGTTTCAGTCTTGTCCCTCTCTAATTCCTTCACCTTCAAACCTTCCTTACATTGCACCCTTGTCCAATGTAAAGTGAATAGAGGGAAGTATTATCTCCTCACCCTCTTCCTTGGTCACCTCTACCTCATCCACCATCACCACCATAGGTGATCTATCTTCCACCAGTGGAGGAATAAAAGTGTGGGCGCCTTTGTTGAATTTTTGACATCCTCTTGTTTCTCAGACCGAGCGTGACTCACATGGGCTTAGAGATTTTTCATGACCACAAAATTTGAACAATCATGACTTGAACTATGAGAATTATTATTCCTATTCAAACCAAGATATGTAGGACACCTTCTTAAAAGCCCAAGCTCAAAAGGGTGCCCTTCCAAAAGGGTTCACCCAATCATCTCCCCTCCAATGGGCATCTCTAATGTATAAGACCCAACACAATGAAATAAAAATGAGAAATCTAATTCCCACGATAATTGGGATATAAAAGACGCCGTCATCAGGTCTTGAGCTCATTGGATATATTCTTTAAGAATCTAACCCTAATTCCCTTTAATATGGGCATCTTTCTTAGTATTAAGCCCCAAATTAAACCCCCCAAATCCCCAAGGCATCCATTTCAGGATGTAAACCAAAAATCATTTCCCTAAAAGGGATATACTCTTTTATGAGACCCATAAAACTATGTGGGATTTGATTCCCATCCACATGGGATACATTGGAGGCCTCCTTGAGGTTCAAACTCAACACTACAAATCAACCCTGTTCTTCTTAGGTGATATTCAAAATAGGGTCTAATATTACTTGGAAACCCATATTCTTTCCATGTTCCTTAGGATGTTTTAGAATAATTCCCACACCAAACATTGACTAATAATATTTCTCCTAGATGTCCTTACCACATGACATTAAACAATATGACTAGGTCCTTATCACATGACCTTAAATGGTATGATGTGTCCCATTAAGTGGAACCGAACTATGAGGGTTCTGATTCCTTTCAGAAGGATATGTAGGTAGACCATTTTATGGTTATGATCCCAATATCGAAACAAAATTTCATCTCCTTGGACTATAATAAATTCTAGAGTTCCCCACTGAATGAATTCAAATCCAGTATCATCATAATGCTGATTAAAAGAATCACTAAAAAGGATATGAGGGGATACCATTGAAGGAGAACCTCAAATACATATAGATATCACCATTAATGAAGAACCTCAAATACATATATATGATTTTAAATTTCTCACATGTTAATAAGTGATTGAAAATTCCAAGGGAAACCTATGTTATACATGGTGAATTTATAAGAATTCATGAAAATATCTTAAATTTATAAAGAGAGTCCCTGAGTAGACAATAATTCCTCCCAAAAGGGTGTAATGAGTCCGAACTCCCATCATCTCGACCAATGAAAGATCTTAAGTATTGTAAAGTTAAAACATAATGAATACCTACCTTTGGAAATCAGGCCCCTTTTGGATAAATAATTGTTGGATGTTTCCAGTTCCATGAATAAATCCAATGGAAACCTCCTCGAAGCAGTGATTCTTAAACTAGAACACATGTTTCAAGGAACTAAGAAACAATGTTATGATAAATTTAATGGTTATATATGATAATTATTAAATTATTATACCACAGGAATGATAATATTATATCTACCTTCTTATCTTCCAATGTATTTTCAAATGATAACATCGCTCGTGCATACGTGTGGACTACCACCTCCATAAAGCAATATAATTTTTTATTTATATTTCAAATATATGGTAATGAAGATAGATTTTATTTATATATATAATTTATATAATATAATAAAGATTCTATAATTGTGAATTAGTATTTAATTTTCTTTCTTTTTATCCATCAAAAAGTAAAAACACCCTTCATGCATACGTACAACCTGTCTTCTCCCTGAGTGATGTAATTCATTTTATATCTATAACATTTAAGGAATACTATAAATATATATATAGTGAATATATATTATATTCATATAATTATTTACATTATATATATGATTTAACCTTGACAAAATTATAAATACTAAACTCTCCAAACCAAAACATACATGAAAAATGAAGCAGTTATTACCCGAAATAATGATTTTAAAAAAAATAATTGTTATGAAACTGGGGATAATAGATTATAAGTAATAAATTAAATTATATATATTATTATGGTAATGGAATAGATTTATAATAAATATATATTTATTATACATGAGGCTTGAACATGAACAATGGAAATTAGACCTAAGGTAAGGGCTTATTTCACAATCTCATCACTATTCGGGATTTTTAATGTTTAAGACCCATCAGAGAGAATATTTTTTTTTAATTTCACAAATATTCCTTAAATTTTATTAAATAATATTTATATTACACTCAAATTTTTTATTAATGACATTTTTATCCATGTTTTACTTTTTAAAAAATGTATTGAAAGAAATATTCTTGTCATTTTCTGAATGATGTACTTTTTAACATTTTTACAACAACCTAAAAGGGTTTTTTTACTCACACGGAATGAATATATTTCACCATATGAATTAAAACTCTTGTATTTTATTATTCTATTACAATATTATAATTTTCTTTTTAAATAAAAATATTTCTTTAATATTTTTGATGTTTTGAAAATTAGTAATTTAAATATGAAAATGATATTTTCCTCAAGACTTTTCTATTTATTTGTTAAAGTATTTTTATATGTTTAAACAAATTATATTAAATTTTATAATTTTATGAGTTTATTCTCTCATGATACCACATTCCATATTTTTTTAGATGGATTATGATCAGATTGACTAGAAATGTACTATTTTGATACCATTCTTCATATTAATATGGGTGGTTTATGATTGTGATTTTTGATTGGGGTAATTATTAAAATTTTATATAATTCTTTTAGTAAAAATGTTTATATTGATTATGGTTCTCCAATTTCATATTTGAAATTAATTTGAATTAGTAAGTTAAAGGCAAGTCCTGTTATAGCTTCTTGATGTAAAAGTATGTATAATGAGACAAATTGGTTTAGGTATTGGATGGGGACTTACCCACTTATGTAAAAAGTATTGGTATGAGGCCTAGATGGTATGTTTATGATATATAAAATTATTTATTTTCTCATTATGATATTAATTATTTTATGTATGTGTGATTAGTTGATTTTTTATTATATATATGGATAAAATTCAAGCTCATGTGATTATTTATATGGAATTATTTTATCATTATTTATTATTTCCATATAATTCTTCATTCTTATATTATTGACTAACTTGAATGTTTTTTCAGATATTTACCTTGAAATATTGTTTATAATTTATTTATTAATGTTATCTTCAACTATACACATACACTTACTAAGCATCAGAGATCCCCCCTTTATTATGTTTATTTTCCCCAAAACTCTAGGAAGTGTATTATGGTTGATATGTAGAGATATGATATAGGGAATAATAACTCACTCAAATGAAATGTTATATTGTATATTTATTCCAAATTTAATTAAATATTTAAATATGTATCAATTTTTTCAAGACTACTAAACTATTAATATTTCTAGGATTTGATTGGTTGTATGTAGTGAAAATGTAAAAAAGTAACCATCAAATTTGGGCCACTAAGGTCTAGGTCATTACATCCACCCACATAAAACCATTTTTATATGATCTTAAATCCAAGATCTTTATAGGATATTCCCCCACTGATGCATAAAATCTATCCTATAAAAAAAGGAACATAATAATGTTTTTACCACCCTATTCAAAGTGGTCCTTGATCATGATGCTTCAGACTCATTTATTATTACTTCATGAAGAACCCCAATTTGAGGTAACTAATCTTACTACTTGATGTAAGTCCCAAACTATCTAGTCTTCCATCCACTTCCAGTTACTAATAGATTATAGGTTGATATACATATTTTGGGACCCAAACAATGTATAATCCCCAACCACATCCCCTTATACTTAGTTACCAACAAATATACTGATCCATTGTGGAATCTCGTCCATAATCCCTATTCAGACTCCTCTTTTCGACCTTTTTATGGAATAATAATCCTATATGGGCCTCCTAAAAGGTGTAAGACCCAATTATTCTTTATTTTTTTTAATATAAATAGACCAAATGAATCTGAAGGGGAAATCAAAAAAATAATTTCCACTCCATTCATTGTTTTCACCCCTTTCACAACACCAGAGTCCTTACCATATGACATTAATCTATACATATTTAGGACTCATACTAGGTGTAATCCCTAATCTGAACCTCAAAGGTGATGTCATTCCTATGAAACATCAATGAACTATACATAGGATCCATGTAATAAGTTATATACCAAACTATATCCTCTCCTATATAGTTACTAATAGACAGGATGCACCATAAAGGTTAGCTCATGGAGAAGCCTCACATAATCACTTAGTGTATACCCTTTAATAACATAAACGATCTTACCAAATGATGTTAAAATGAATGGAATAGTCCTAAAATGTGGATTTAAATTGTGGAATTGAAACTATGTGGGATCTAATTTCGGTTAGCTTAGATACATAATATGCCTCTATAAGGTTCAATACCAACACCTCATAAGTTCGAGACATATGACCCAAAAGGGATTCACTTATTTATGGATACAAAAACATAAAATGTCCCACATTGGACATTTTCAAATGACCATAAAACACAGGATGTATCAAATTATGTAGAACCAAACTATGTGGGTTCTAACTCACTTCATAAAGATAAATAGGAAAGAGCTTGATCACAACACATACCTCCTCCATGGATGATGATAAAATACAAAGTGACCAACTATTAAAATTTAAATGTAGAATAATCAACTAATAAGAGTAATATGGTAAACCTTTAATATACAATGTTTATCACATTGACCATTATTTTCATTGATAACATACACTATTGAAAATAGTCCCACATTAGTATTTGGGAAGGATTCAGAGACTTATATTAAATATTTAAAGATCCTTGGAGTAGGACATAACTCCCCTTAAAGGATGAGAAAAGTTAAACATCCTCTTCTCCCAACTAATGTTCATTCAAAAGCATTTCTAAAAAAGTCAAAGTGAATGAATCCCTTCTAAAATTAAATATATATCGACACAAAACAGTCTTTAGAGTGTTTTTTCAAAAATTTTATAAATACCATTTAAATTATGTAAAGAATTTTAATTTAGATATTGCATTTTTATAAGGAAATTATAAGTGTAATTTATAATGTTTTATAAATTAACAAAATAAGGTAAAATGAAAAGTGTTTATATTTAAAATTTGAAATTTTTTTATAATGTATTATGTTTTCTTATACCTTTACATTGGATTTTATTGAGTTATGATATTGAATTATGTATTTAGATATGATTTATTAATATTATGTAATATAATTTTATTTGAGTGGAAATATATATTTTTTAAAGTATCCCAGGATGGAGTAAATTTTGGTCAGACATGACACTATTGTAGAAGCTTAAAAATTGTTTTAGAAAAGAGAGGGTTTTTTATCTATGGATCAAAGATTAAGCATGCCAAAAATATTGATTTTAAATAATTATAAAATTTTACATATTTTTTTTATGAATCTTATAAATAGTATTCATTTGGATATGTGTGAATATAATTGGACTTTTATTTGAGTTATTAACAAAATTTGTGAGTTATGTAAAGTGTTATGCATCAAAATGGTTTGAATATATTGATTTTTTTGGAAGTAATAGTATTAAAAAATAAATTACTATATTTATCCACATATAAATGGAATAAAATAAGATGATACGTTGAGATTAAATCCATATTAAAATATTTAGTTCTAGATTCCTTTCAATGTAATACTTTTCAGGACCTCGATCATCTAACTGAGTTGGTCATGAAAAAGTCGAGTGCCCCTGGATTATCATTTATAAAGAAATAAAATAATGAGGTGATCCTAATAATCGATTTCTTTTATCGTTTTGTTTCATTTGTATCACACTTAACTTGAAACCCCTAACTGTTATGATACTAGGGGAATTGAGTTATGTGATTCCACATGATGGGTTAGGGTAAAGAGTTATCTACTTACCTTTCTTAGAGATACATATTATATAATTTGAAATAGTATTATACTAGAAATAATAATAGATTATTCATATGATATGTGGTTTAATTCATAATGAAATATATATCTTGGAATACTAATGGGTATAATGAATTTAAAAGGGGTCGTCAATTTATTTGAAGCATATTTAATAAAATTCCATATAATATCTATATAATACATGATATTCATTAGATAAAATATTTTTTTGTAGATAATGAAATCTTTATTATAATAATATTATAATTTATATCTATATTGTATAAGGAAACAATAATGTTAGTAATTTAATTTCCAAACACAAGAACTTAAGAAGAGTTCTTAAATGAGAAGAAAAAAGTTATGTGTTTGTGAATCCCATTATCGAGCAACTAACTAGAGAATCCATTCAAAAAAATATATATATATAGATGCATAATATAAGAATCTAAAGGATGAATTTGATTTGATTACAATCATTTCTTAGAAAATAAAACCCATGTTATAAAATTAATATGAGAACATGGATTCATAGATGATGATAAACATCCTAAAAAGGCTTAATCAGAAATAAAAATGGCAGAGAGTTGTGGGGTATAAAAGGATCCATTTTTGTGAAAGATAGAAGAAGGAATATTATATTCACCTCATATACTCAATATAATTGGGTATACCATTGATATTAAGAGACTAAGTTCACATATTACGCTTGATTTGGATATATAACACATTCTATCTTCATAACTACAAAGGATCTGAAAGTTTATTGTCAACTATAACATGGATGTGTTTAATAAATGTTTACCTAATCTCATCAATATATTGAGGAAATTTGATTAGGACATGGAAGGTCTAGGATCAAGTGAAATAATTATGGTTTTTATAATGATATTTTTTGGATATAAGGATAACAAAATAGTTCTGGGATAATACACAATTCCTACTAAACCAAATTAAAGGATGGTGGGGAACTCTTTTCAATGCGTAAAACATGTAAATTGGATAAATAACTCTTCATAATAAATTATGGGTTGCAAGAAACCTCATGTATAGTCCACCTTACGCATTAATGTTATAAAATTCAACTATTCTATTATAAAATGTATTTAATTACAAAAAATATGTTTTATAAGTGTTGTAAATATATAAGAGTTCAAAAGAGATGTAATAGCTGATGATGAAAGCATAGAAGTTTCATTCAACTGGTGGAGTATGGAATTATTGTATCAAGATGATTTATTCAATGAATAAATTAAATCTTGATTTTATCAAGAAAATTATTGTATTGTTATCATCATGGTGTATATATTATGTGATATTAAGTGTGGTTGTAAAGAATTTTTTGTTATCAATAAAATGAGATTGTTTTTATAAACATTGTTATTCATGATCCGAATTATATGATGTGATTGAAAAATCAGATAGGTATAAAATAATTTTTATATAGGATATAGTTTTTATCAAATAACATGAGGAAATATGATTACACCACCAACAATGGGTTATTTGATAATTTATTTTTTTCAGTAAACATTACGGACACAAATAATACCATAGATGATATAGATGTAAAAAAATATTTGTTAAGGGTTACAAAAATAAAATAAAATATAGGTTATATCCTAATCATAAAAGAGTTAGTGTATCTTATTATTAATTGTAAAAAATTATATAGTTTTTACGAAGTTAGTGGGAGTATATATAGACTCAGATAATCTCAATGTTAACAATTGATATGATTATTCTAGTTAATGTTTAATGTGATTAATACAAAATATCCAAAACAATTCTAGGGTATCAGGTTGAAAAAAATGAAATGATTTATATTTTTTTACCATAATAAAGTGAATTTCACTTAATATCATCATTTTTTGGATATGTTGGTAAAGATATAAAGTAATCTGTTATACTATTTAACAAAAATAATTCAATGAAAATTTTGATGGAAAGTGTTTCAAAAATGGTAATAATGAATATAGAAATTTTCATATTTAAATAATATGAGTTATTAACATCATAAAATTTTATGTTGTGGAGCTAAGAAGTTCTTAACATGTTCATGGAGTTAACCCATAAGAATATTATTCCAAAATTAAAAAATTATTCAAACTAGATTATTTTATTAATGGTAATCACTGAAGAGTTTAGTGTGAGAGTTTTATTTGGTGGTCAGATAATGATGTAATTAGAATTACATATAGATTCAATTAGTTTAACCAATATAATTGATCGTACTTTAATTATAGATATTACTTAAACATTGAATAATATTTATTACATAAAACAATAAAAACACGCCAGGACCGTATAAGTTTAGTGTCTTTAGAAACTGGGAAACATAAACAACTGGTTCATAAAACATCCACATTATCTCCTACTTTTTTTTTCAAAAGTAGAATATTTTTTTGTCATATCTTAATTAATACCCTTATTCATTACCTGAAAAAACTAGGCATATTAAAGGGTGAGATCAAATTCTTAGCAAGGATAAACAAGGGAAATATCATTCATAAACAAAACATTTGAATTTTTTTTATCCTACATAAAAAAGATCATAATATCATGTCATGGGATAAATAGTACAAGTGAAATCTAATCCAAAAAGTCATAAAATATGACCAGAAATTTTTTTTCATACCCACATAAGAATATAAAATCATTTCATATTCATCAAGGCTCATTGTCGACCCCATCATAGCGAAAAAATACCATTACTGAATCGAGTTCACTCCTCGTTCCAGCCCTATATTACTGAACCATATTTACTTGATGTTCCAGTCATGTATATATCATGAGATATAAATATTTAAATATTCCATTAGAGGGAGATATAGGTCCCACCCATCTCATAATGAAGCCATTCTTATGTGTTCCACAAAAACATAAAAAACAATTCATCATAGAAAAACAAATAAAATATAATGGGTTTCTTAAACATC
The DNA here is from genome assembly GCA_963277665.1 of Viscum album. Taxonomy (NCBI): domain Eukaryota; kingdom Viridiplantae; phylum Streptophyta; class Magnoliopsida; order Santalales; family Viscaceae; genus Viscum; species Viscum album. The sequence continues at coordinate 1,333,809,223 of OY728156.1, forward strand.
ATTCAATCATAATAGATATAAAAGAAATGGGTTTCCTATAGAACATTTCATCATAAGAAAAAAAAAACCATGGTAATAAAAGTGATAGGAATATAACCCTTTTTAAATAGTTTCATCTTAGATGGAGTTTTTTTAAGAAAACACTTGAAATTAATTCCTGACGAAAATAACCATTCTTTTTCAAAAATGTTTTCCATCCTCAAAATGCTCCACAATTTTAGAAGAAATAATTTTATGTGAAATTTTATTTGTAAGATTTTATGGTAAGCTTAAAGTAAATATGCTATCATGAAACTGAAAAAATTTATTCATTCCACATAAGTTAAAAAAACATTCTACTAGTACTTTTTCCGGAAATGTCAAAAAAGTACCTCAAATCGAATAATGAAAAAATATTCCATTCATTACATTTAATAAAAATTTACCAAAGGGTATAATTAACTGTGAACAAATTTATATGATTATGAATAATATTAAATAATTAGGACACATGGATATGTAAGATAAATATACCCCCATAAATACTTACGTATAAACAATCTCAGATAAAAACGAGATTGTAAAATTATCCATTACTTTAGGTACGATATGCTTCGTATGTATCTGAAACTACTATATAATTATTTAAATACTTTTACTAATTTATTCCAGAATCATAATAATTTTTAGGACAACATTTATGATCATATTTTCATATGTTTGTTAGTACCATTTCATTATTACTCGTTATTCAGGTATTAACAGATTTATGTTCTTATGCAAGTCTTTTCTGATCAGTTCTTGTTAATATTTTTTGTTAATAGTTATATCATTTAAATAATATTATTATAATACTATATATAATATTAAATTCAATTATATAATCATTTTTTAAATAATATTATGTAGAAAGAATCACATCACATTATAGTGACGGTAAGTTGTACGTACACATGAGTGACGATGTTGTTCCCATAATTGTTGAATGGTTATGAAGTGAATGGTTTATAGTATCTATGAATAAAAATAATTTTATATCAATCATATATATTTATTAATTCTATCATTATATCCATCCATGTATGGTGGTGGGGAAAACTAGACAATACCATGGCGTGGAGACAGTAAGTCGTACGTACACAACTGTGGTGATTTCATTTTTCATAGGATTGGTAGATGGTGGACTATAGTTGTTTCATGTTTATAATAAAATATCAGTATATGAGTTATAATTATGTTGTTACATTATAATTAAACAACTAATGATGAGTAAGCAGAGGAGGAAATAATATTGAAAGAATCGGTTAATGATATTACCTCTTCTTCAATGAGCCTCCTCTAAATCTTCTCTTATAGCAGTAGAGTTGGTCTTTGAAGATGACCAGAATCTAAATAATTAAAATAGTGAAGTTTATAAGAAAACATTTCATGGGGTGGCCAAGATTGAAGGCTCAAAATGAATTGAATAGGTGAGGGTGGAGGCACCCTTTTATAATTGAGGTGAGGGGAACTTTTCGAAACTCCATAAATAATAATTTATAATAAAATCAAAACCAACCCAAAAACATCCAAAATGTCCCAATTTCTAAGATTGGATGAGATATGGTTTTAATATAATCAAAAAATAAATTTGGGAAAGTTATTTTGTCAATTTAAACCATATATTGTTATTTCATACTTAGTTATTTATTTAATTTTAATTGTGGTAATATCATTCTAAATATTTAATGGTTATAAATATGTACTTATAGGGTTTTAATTGAACATAAATGGAAATTTTATAACATTTTAGACCTTACAAATATAACTTTTTAATTTTTAAATATTTTTATGATTTTTAAATAGTTATATAAAATTTTATTTTTATAAAATATCAATAGTATCAATATTAACACTATTCATTTATTTTACTCTAAATAAATTCCAACTAGAAGATAAATTCTATTTTTTTTAATATAATCCTAAAATATCATATTCACATAAAAAATTATTTTAAAACATTAATTTATTCAAATGATATTTATTTTAGTATTTTTAAAACCATTTATTTGATATTTCTATTAATAAAATATTTTTTACATCACCATTGTGTCAACATTAATGGTAATTATTTAATATCTAAAAATTATAAATAAATTTCTATGAAGTATGTAATAATTTTATATTTTCATAGACTATATATAGTCGATATTATCTCTTAGTTATCCATATATTAAAATTAATATACTTATATAAAATGAGATTGTGACATTTTGTCACATTCATTAGTTCTTATTACATTCATGTCATATTCATAGGTAAGTGGCCATTAAGTTATTAAATTTTAAAAAATAGAAGATAAGTGTCTAATTTATTCATCTAAGAATATATTTACAGGTGTTAAGTTAATTTTATAATATTATTTTTACCCTTAATTACCCGATTTACCTTTAACCGTGGTAATAAAAATAATTACCCAAGTTACAATTCATTATGCCAAATAATAAAAGTGGAATATGAAAATAATTTGGACCTAATGATTCCAAATATTTAATCCATTTTTAAAATTTCAAAAAACTGAAGTCAATGTAATTAATTTAAAATTAATCCAATTTTTGAAATAAGAAAATGGGTTTTAAAAACATTGCAAAAGATTGAAATGTTTTTACCAATTGAATTCAATGTAAAATTAATGATAATGAAATAAATTATATTTAATGATAAAAATATATTAGATTTATACTTTTAAAATATTCAATATTATAATTTAACCTTATAAATTATCTCAATGAAAAAAAATGTTTTTAATTAAAATTTAGAGTGTTATTACTATTCATCGAAATATGAAAGTTATCCGAAAAAATATCAAAAATTTATCCAAAGTAAATTTATATCTCTCTTAAAAATAAAATATTTTTTTTCTTATAAAAATTATTAATGTGTCAAAATATTAATTTAAAATGTGTTCACCATTAAAAGGTGTAAAATTAACCTTCAAAAATAGGTTTTTATACATCAAATATGGTTGTACTCATAGCCTATGACTAAAATATATATTGAATGAATATAAAAAATATTTTATTATTTATATAACACATATTTATAACATAATTTCATTAAAAAATGTAATTCACTCCAAAATATAAATATCTAATTGATTTATATTTTTCATAAATAATTGATATCCACAAAATTCTCAATGAATTTTCATAAGTTTGTTATACCTATTCCAGCTAATATAACAGCTATGATATAACAATAATTTCATAATAAGGGCGTATCATGGTTCATTTAAACTAATTATTTCATGAAACTCAAGCTTCTGAAGAATACAAAACTATTTAAAGAAAATCTATTATAAAAAACATTCAGGTGTTACAGAAAACCCTAAAAGTGAAGAAAATATAATGCTTCTCTAGATATATTTAATATAATAAATATTAGATAGGTTATTATACATGATTTTGTAAAAATATTCTTAAATATGTTAAGGATATAAAATATATCTTATAATATAAAGTTCAATCCTCACTTCACTATTAATTTATGTTTGTTACATATATGTGTATAATGATATACGCTATATGAGGTGTAATAATAATTGATCGCTAAAATTAATACATTTAACTATCCCCAAATGATAATCATCATTGTGTAATTTAGTTTTTGAAAAAATTTTAATGTTATCGTGAGTATGATTCTGGTATCAGTATATAAAATATTATCACAAGCTAGAAAATGAGTTTTGTGCATGAGTTGTCCCTTGGAGAATACCGCATAGAGTGACATACACTATTTATATTTATAATAGTTGTGTATGGTACATATTTGGTTCCCAACATGCCAAATGTTATATAGATACCTTAAACGAGAACCTTCAAAATTTTACACCTTTCTTAAACAATCCTTGAGTGTATTCTATTGAGGGAGTGGTTGGGTATGTTGCTGATTATGTAATCAGTTGGACCTCAAATAAGATGGGATTTTTCCTATTTTATAATGAATATAAAATCCAGGCCATCAATTGATATATAATAAGGAAATCTATGGACATAATTATATGGTATATATGATATTATCATCTAGTTAGATGAGGGGAATACAATCTGTTTATTTTCTAGAAGAATTAAAAGTGATGTATTCATCGACATATTCAGACTATAATCAAAGAGTTATGAATATATGAAGATGCTATATGGGATTGATATACATTATGTATCATATTAACTTGATGACTTGGAAAAATGGATCGTAAGAAAATTTATTCTCTCAAATGATGTAGCTAGTGAAAAAGGTATAGAGATACATGTGTTGATGTAGATCATCCCAAATCCCTTTGTAGCTTGTGTTGAATTGATGATTTGTTAGATTCTTCTTTTGATTACATGTATGGATCCAATGATTCATATTTGTTTTAAATTCTATAAAATATCCTGGTTTCACACTTTGTGGTTTATTGAATGGGTATTAACTTTATAAAACTAAAATAGTTTCAATAAAAATGATTTAGAGTTTATCAAATAGGTTTTTTGTTTTCATATTCACATTGTATTTCATATAGTGTGATACATGGTGAAATTGAAGATATATTTTCAAATTTGTGTTTAAATATATCCAAAAGTATTTATTTATATGGTTCCACAAGTTATTTTATTTGATATGATAAAAATAGAAAAATCTAGAATGATTTTTAGGCCTTAGTACAAGTGGGATACTAAAAAGACTATTTTTTAAAGCCTTATGGTATCCTATCGTATGAAATTGTGTGTTATAGAGTATAAAAAATACGTTTTTGGGAAAAAAATACCTCAAGGTGTCATCTCAATATGTTTTGGGTGTGGTTGTGTATTTTGACAAAGCCAAATGATCGCGAATGAGAATGGTTGGTGTTTTCTAAAGACATGTTTTTAAGGTGGCGTAGTTTCCTAGTGTTTTCCAAATTTTTGTGCCTCAAAATTGGGATTTTGATGTTGGAAAAGTAATTATTTATTCATATGAGTGAATGATCTGAATTAAATTGAAGAAAATTAGAAAATTATGAGAACCGTGTACCATAATTCATGGGCCGCGAACCATGTTCTTGGAACGGTATGTGGAGAAGCGGGAAAGGTATGCCTAAGTGGTTCACAAATCCAAAAACAGTTCGTGGTGAAAGGTAGTGTATTAAACGGATGGTCTTACATTAGTGGAGGAGATCGAACATGTAGGAACAAACATAGTATGCAGACCAGATAAGAGAAATAGTTCTCAGAGGGCTTGTGGTTCACAATGGATGAGGGATCATTATGCAGTGGAGGTTGAATTGAAGATTTGGTAAATCATGCATTAGTGGATTCTGCGGGTATCTTTTTCAATATAAGAATCGATAATCCCACTAAATACTGTGGAGACAAAATATCATTAGAGGACATATTTTTGGTCTAGGATTTCGAAAAATCCTGAAGGAGGTTCACGAGGAGAAATTCCATGAAAGCTGAAGTGGATTGCATGGAAGAAATTCCACTGAATGAGCTTACAGATCTTCTAAACCTACAAATGATGTCCAATACATAGCTAAGTAAGTCAGGTACACGAAACGAGTTTACCCCGTATTTGGAGGAGGAATTTACAGTTTTCATGTGATAGAATTTTTCAATTGGTACACGGAGGGGGAGATCTAGTACGTGGAAGCGAAGATAGTCTGTGAAGAGAGAACAGTTCGTGGACAGAGGGAAATTCGTAGAGGCGAAGCGAAGGCAGCGGTACATAGAGGTGGTAGTAGTTCGTGGAAGTAGAAGCAGTACGTAGAGGTGGTGATCTACATACAAAACCCAATACTTAGTACGCAGGAGAGTAGGTGGTTCTCTATTTTCACAAGGAAGTTTGTGAAAGCTAAAAATTAGTTTTCGAAAGTATTTTCTTGTACCTAGAAGTACTTGGGGAGGTGTAATTCATCTAATGGTAAAAAAGGGACTTCCACAAACCATATAGTAATAGTTGAGGATGCATTTATTCTTGAAAATAAAGGGATATACGTGTCCACAAACTGTGTTTTACCTAAAATTTGATAAACTATTAGTAGATTCCATTGCCAGAGCAGTGAGAGAATGAAGAGGAAGACGACGACCATTTCCACAGGCAGTGAACCAGATAAAGAGGCATAGGGAGTGACCCTTTGGAGTGAAGTGAGCAGACCATAAACATTGTAAAGGCAAAGTTCTTAAGTATAAAAGATCTAGCCTGAACATTTTACTCATTACTGATAGTGATCCTTATTGAATTTTTTATATCGGCACATCGTCATTGTATGCTCCTTGGACGTATCCTAGTTATGGTGAACGAAGTAAAAATATTTGTGTCCTTGTGCATGCTTTACTACTTTACTTATAGTGCATCATCATCAAATAAAATTAGAATGGACATTGACATTAGAAATCATAATACGTGACCCTTATAATAAAGCCGTCAAGATCCCATGGGGCAAAAAGAATTTTGAAAAGAATATTCATACCCCGATTCACCCCCCACTATCAGGGTATCTAGGTCCCTTTTAGACCTAACATATGTAAAGATATTAAAATAATTATGTTATTGGGTATATCATATTTTGTTATATATGGATATTATATATGGGCTTATTGAATATGTTTTCTCGTATAAAATAGTTGATTCATAGTACAATTAATTTAATTATTTGATTCACTTGGTACTCTTATTACTCACTTAGTCAAACAAATGTTAAATATTTAACTTTTGGATATTCTTGACATATTCCATAATTTTTAATCCATTTCAAAAGATAAAATATATGAGATACTTAGTGGACAAGGGTTGTAAGATATATAACTGAAGGCATTTACTCATGCATTTTTGAAATGCATGAGTAAATCCATGGGATCGAGGAGAATCCACATAGCCTGTACAGAGGAGTACAAGCATTGAGCTTGATATGTGTGTGATCCTCCTAAAAAATATAGTTATAACTCTTTCTATCTCTATCTCCTAAATCTATCTTATTAAATACTCATTAACACCGTGATATTCGAAAATATCATGGTGTTTCTAAAGCCCCACAAAGAATTTCTGTTATTCATTACAACTTATAGATACAACTCAGAAGAAAAATAGTTTTGGTCATTCTTTGTGATATTCAATAAGCACTATTTGATAGAAACAATGGAATCATTCTATGATGTAAGGTATGAATTATTTATTTATAATTTTAATGATTTTAGTTTCAATGAAATAATGTTCTTTGGTTTTATTGTTTTCAAATGGTTCTTTTACTTTTATTTTATATTAATCAAAACTTATAAAACATTCAATAATAAAATATAAATATAGAAATAATTATCATCTAAGTTTATTTTTGTGGTCACAGAATAGTCACATCTATGTAGTTTGTTAAATAAACTATGTAATATACATGCTATAAAATTGATGAATAAACGGAAAATTAATAATTACTATTTTTATTTTATATTTTTATTATATTATTTTTTAAAATATATTTTTATTATGTAAGACACATATGTTGATAATTTAAAATGAAAATAATATAGTTTCTTAAAATATTATTACCACATGGAAAAATAGATCCTTTATTTGTTTCCTTTTATGTTATGGTGATCTAGCATTTTTTTGTGACCATAAGCCATGTAAGGTAAAGATAATTATTATAAGAGGTATAAGGATAATGTTTTTGAGTAAATATATTGGGTGGTAGAAGGATCTATTTAAAAGGGAATAAGGATAACATTTATGAAGAAATGAAAAATAATAATTCATGACCAAGCCTCATAAGAGTTACTATTTTTATGACTAATAAAAAATTTAAATTCATGTTACTTTAACCTAGTTCATGATTATATGATTTAAAATTTCATTTATCCACATATTTAACATATTAAATAATAATTTCATTTCTCAAAATGTTATCTTTTTACAATCACGTTATATCATTTATAAAAATTTACAAAACATCACTCTTAACCTATTATAACATTGTAATTAAAAAATAAAAAAAAAATCCAAAAAAATTAATTTCTAAATAAGAAAAATTCAATATTTAAATTGTTATAAAATTTAGGGTTTCATTAAAAATAGTAAACACATAAAAATATTAATTATACCATTACTCTTTATTCATGTTATATGAAGTGAAAATTAATATTCATTACATATTGGTATTCATTTGTGGTGATTTTAATTTTTTTCCCATATTATAATCATAGTATACATTCAATTAATTTTCCCCCCAAAATATACCCCACATAGTTACCTGAAAGGTTATTTTTTTTCCAATAACTACCTTACCTACAACGACTATATTAATTGTGGAAAATATATTTAGATATTATGGTTGTCTGTTGTGTCCATTTTTAATCAAGTCTATTGAATAAATATCTATGAATTTTAAGTAGTTTATACTATATTCCAGTTAAGAAATATGTTGAAAAATTATAGTAATAAGAAACCATGTTGCGGTTTATCAAAATGTTTTGATTAAAGCTATTTTTCTTGTAGTACTTTGATTATGAGTTCATTATATTAATAAATATTTATAATAAGTGATGAGTATTAACTAACCATTCCATTTTTAATATTTAATAACTTGGTAATTATTTGGAAGAAATATTGAGTTGTTTTTATTTTGTCATGTAATGTTCAGGGATATTTTTTTGACAAAATAATTGGATTTTTTTCAACTTGAAATAAAAAGTTAAAGAAAAGGATGTCCTATTACTAGTAACTTGGACAAATAATAAAGAAGAAACCCCTACTTGAAATGAAGCGTTCCATTGAATTGTTTCATGTAATGTGAAATGATAATTTTATATATCCTCTATCTTGGAGAATATAATTGATAACATGGTGGGTAAAATTTGACTTTAATGGATAATTTTAACCATGATTTGATGATGATAACATATAGGATGATCAAAAAGGGACATGAAGAGTTAGTGAGATCCAACCAATCAATTATGATATAATTGTGAAGTTATATATATATATGTATAATTGTTTCATGTGATAGTGAAGATAGTATAACTCAAGATATAATGACAAATATTGAGATAAGGATAAGATCAAACCTATACTTAATAATTATTTTGAAAATTTTAAATATTGAATAATATAAACATGATGTTCATGTATTGTTTGAGAAAAATTAAAAAAAATCTATTTATGTGTAATAACATTGATCCTTATAATTTTAAATTTAATACCCTGATATTTTAAAAGAATGCAATGATTCAGAGCGTACATGACATGCAACTCTGAGCATTAATGATTATGAAATATTACTATTTAAATAATATTATCTCAACCTAGCCACTAAATTTTAGGATTTCAAAAAGAGTAACCAAATTATGATATATATATATATATATATAGTTCCTAATCAATATAAATGTGTTTATTAATTCCAAGAAAATAAAAATTCAATTTTTAGTAAAGTGATTTAATGTTTCAAAAATCTATTTTCCTAAAAAATGGTTTTTATTTTTAATTTATATCTCCTTTAGAAGTTTTATTTGAAATAACTGATATCATTTTGGAAATAATCGTATCAAAATTGTCTTATGATTATATTTTTGGACTTTTTTGAAAATATTAATTTTCCAGTGAATACTGAAAATGTATAGATTTTATAGAAAACTATCATTTATAGTCAAGTATTTAAAAAGTTCAATTAATTTTTGAATTGATTTTAAAATTTAGTTAAGTAATATTGATTATTCATAATCCATTTTATTTTAATCTGATATTAATTATCCATAATTTCTATATATAAAAGTTTTTATACTTAAAAATGTATTTTTCCAGAAACCATTTTTTATTGTGTTTTATAGTTTTATTTTAAAATCAATTTATTATATATATAAGAATTTATTTACATTTAATGGATTTAATATTTTCAATTTTCATTTAAAAATTTGGTAAATAAGTCAACTATATTTTTTTCATAATTAATAGTTACCATTGTAAGTATTTTTCATCCCGGTAATGGTAAATCGAGTATTTATGGTTAAAAATAATATGGTAAGGATTTTAAAATATATCTAGAACTCGTGTTATTTATTTTATATGAGTTTAATTAAACCAAAATCATCTAATATTTAGATAAATAAAAACTTTTTTCCTTTTTTTTCTATGAAAACGACGTTTATTTTTTTTGAAAATAATAAATACAAAATGTCACTCTCTTTGTGTTAATATCAATAATGTTTTTTCATAGGTAAAAAAGTTGTTATATTTATTTATAAATTTTTATATGAAATATTAATTATTTTTTATTGTGTTAATTTATTTTTAATTTTTAGTGTTGAAATAATGACATTAAATATATAGACAACACTGACACAATACTTGTGTAAGTAGTAGAAAAATAAATTGAACAATTTAAAAAAAACAGAAAATTAATAAATTTTCAATTAAGTTATATGTTCCAAATTTTTTTCTATTTTACATGATATATTATTGAGTTTTAGAAGATTATATTTAAATTAAATCACTATCTTGATGTCTTTAAATTCAAACTATGTGAATAGTCTTAAAAATGACATAATTGATATTTTCAGTTAAATAATATTTTATTAAATGATTTAAAATTCTTAAAAATATTGTATTCATCCAATAGAATGGTATATATTATATAATATCAACCATTGTCTATTTATTAATCATTTTTCTTTTTGTAATAATTTCTTAACTATTAATGAGTAAATAGAATTCTTCTCATGATAATATTTAAAAACATAGGGGGTGTAAAACTAAGATATATGGGATTAAATATCACCTAAACATGTCTAAATTTAATTGGATGATATTATTTCAGCTCATTTTAATCCTAAATGTGTTATATATTAATTTTTCTACTTTAGGATGAAAATTAATTTATATTAATTTAATACTTTATGAAATTTCAAGGATATCCCACTCCTCTCTTGTATAAGGATACCACCTCTCTTATATTCCTCACAATTTTGGAGACACTTCTCTTGATAAAAACCTACCAAATTATATTCTTAAATTAATAATATATAATTAATTTTTCATATTATTATGAAAATTATTTCCCTATGGTTCTTAAGAAGATAACCAAAGGAGGTTATTCAAAGAGGATGGAATTATCTTAACTGAATGTTTTCATTTTATTTACTCTTCTAACTCCTAAAATTTTATTATAAATATTCCATTATAATAAAATACCTATCTCCCATATATTTATATGTTATTATGTTAATATTATAACCTTATTAATCTCTTTTTTCAATCTATGTTGAATTAAAACATCTTCTGTGTGTATGTGTGGACTCCCACCTCAACAAAATGATGTGTTTCATTTTTCATCACCACGCCACAAGGTTGGTCCTCATAATTAATTTAAAAATATATATGATATTCATGAAATAATTAGTATTTTTACAAAAATATATATTTATTTCCTTTTGAAAATGTGAAATTTTATAAATGAAATTATATTTTTAAATGAATAAATTCCATAATAAATATTGAAGTTATTTAAAATAAATTAATTTATTTAGTTAATTTGGACCATTATAAGTAATATCCTATAATATTTAAAGGAATTTTAGGAATCATAACCATTTATAATATAGAAATTGAATAGTGACTATAATGGTTGGTATATATAAAGGGTTATGATAAAATATGATTGATATAGAAAAAAGAGGAGACGACCTCGATTAGTTGGATTATACCATATGAATATCATTTATCAGAGATTCCAAGGGTGATGAAATCATTGATATTTTCCCTTGAACAAGACCAAACTGATATTCAAAAAATAAAGAACAAGTGAAACCATTTATGGGAGAAGTTTAAGCTTATTTAGATGAAAATCCAATCCGTATTCATTGAACTAGCCCAAGGAAGTGTCACCATCACACAACTTAACCTCGGGGCATATACTTGTGTAATAAGGGTTTATCTATTTAGACCCTAATAGTATGAATTTTAATATTATTATTTTAGTTAAAATAATAATTATATTTATAATTTTCATTAACATGTTATAAATGATTACATAAAGTCCAATTGTTAAAAATTATATTTTGATATCATAGAGTAGACATAATATTTTGGGAAATTATATATTTTTTATCAAGAAACTCATTTTCATAAATTCAATAATTTATGAAATAAGACTTATTTTAATAGAATAATATTATTAAATAATATTTATTTAAATATAAATTTTAATATAATCTTATAAATGAAATTTAATTTTTATAAGGGTTAGAATCCGTTATCGTCATAAATACTCATATTTTTAAATAAATAGGGATTTATCTTTTAAAGTGTAAATTTTCATATTTAGAGAGTTATTTTGATAAAAGTAAAAAATATTTCTGAAATCATCACATCAAAATTCGACAACCGTAAATTTTTCATAATATTATGAGATAAACCATTTTTTGGGAAAAAATTAAATAAGGTATAAATATATGGTTTTTTAGGACATTATAAAAGCACAAAATTGATGTAATAAAAAATATAAAGAGTATCCAAGACTAAAATTATTTTTCCCTATTAAAATAATGTTTTCAGCGTATTTTATTAATTATATAAACTTTTAATAAATTCTTCAAATCCAATATTATATTTTTTAGCATTAAATTTAATTATTTTTATGGTTTTTTGGATGAACTGACATTATATAGTTCCCTTGAGAAGAAAAGGAAGGAACCCAAACATGTAATTTTGATACTTCATAGATGTTATCCCGAATCATGATTATTTTTTGAACACAAATTTTCATTATTTAAATATTTGAGTGCACCTTGAGTCGAAGAGATTCCAACACTAGGGCATATTTAGGATTCCTTTTTTTGAAGGAATAGGTACAAATTATTTCTTAGGATTCTATATTTTCATTTTTGGAAAATTTATTGGGCATAAAACTCAATTATCTTAATAATAATTTCTATTTAATCTATTAGATTTTTTTATTTCTTTTTTTTGTTGAGTTCTTTGCATGTTGTCTATCATTTCTATTCTAAAAATGAATAATTTTATTTATGGATGAGGGGTATGTGGTACTTATATGGTTTCCCTATTAATGTATTGAAATTGTATATGGATTTTAGAAATGATGTTGTGCCTCCAATTGCTTCTATATAGTTATTTTTTCTTGGATTATTACTTCACCTCTTTAATCAAGATTCCATTTTTTCATTTATAACATAGTTGGGTAACCACTGAATTTATAATTAACTAATAAAAATATCTAAAGGCCTTTTATTGAGAGGGTATGTAAAGAGATTTATATTTATCAACCTATTCCACCACTCATATGTATTTCAAATAGAGTCTCTATTTTTTATAGGTTTTTATGAGAACCTACTAGCCTTTTTGAGTAATGTCTTAAAATTGGAAATAAGATAACATTCCCACCTTGCATTACCCCTCACAAGAAAAGATTCAATCTCGGTTGAAAAAGGAATGAATAAGGGGAAAACTAATACTTCCTCTGACCCCTAAAATATATTGATTATAAGGATGTGAATAAGGACTTGGATTTACCTTATATATCTCATCCATCTCCCGATATATTCTATAGATTTTTTGATTATATGCATGATGCCTAATGAATCAACGAAGAAAAAAATTGAACTTAATAGGACTTGAAACCTCACCTAGATACACTAAGAATTGCTCAAGCCACACTAGAGGAAGAACATGATTTTTAATCTAATTCTGGTGAATTTATCCATGATTTACATGAGCTATCTCATTATATCAAGGATTTTTATTTAAAGTAATGTGATAGAAAAAGAAAGAAACCAATGGTTAATTCAGATGGATTCATTACTCTCTATCCTAGAAATAATTTAATGTGATGATATTACTATACTCTTGAGGGTAAAATTTTCACTAGAGCTATAGGAGAATCTTATAATGTCAAATCTAATATCCCTGCATAGCCTATGGTTATTTATGTCCTCATACCAGCCTCAAATAAAGATGATTTTAAAGATATTACAAAGATTAATAATTACACCCATGTTTTTAAGGAATGTCTTAAGGGTAAAATCTATAAATGGGATGAGTAACATGATCCCCAATTAAACCTCAAGGGTATCCCTTGAAAATGACTTACATTTAGGGTTCTTGTTAAACTTTTTTATGTAGATGGATGTTTTATTGATTTCAAACCATTTTATTTTTCATTTATGAGTTGAGTTTTATCTGGAAGTTGTATTGGTGGACCATATGAATAGTTTTTTTAATCTTTATTTATTTTATTTTGTTCTTAGTTTGGAAAAAATAGGATATACATTAATTTTTATTTGTTCCTTATCTTGTGGGATGCTGCACAAGGACACTTTAATTTTTTATCTTATGAGGATTGACTTGTGTTACTATAGTTCAACCTTCCTTGATGCTGATTTTTGGGATTATGGTGTTGTTTGGTTATTTCGTGAAAAATTTTATATTGTGAATGTCTAGATGATGTGTTACTTGACCTTGGATGTGGGATTTGTTTATACCTAAATAAGGTTGTTCTAATTGGTATTGATGGTTCTTACAATTATTATGGCTACCATGATGCTCATTTTTATAGAAACTATTGAATAAATTATTGGTTATCAACATTATCATGTGGAATAATTATATATGAAGTAATTGCTTTCATTTCAAGTGATGATTATCTGGATAGTGGAAATTTGTGGCTATGTAGATTTGTTGGAGTTAAGGGATGACCCTTATATTTTACATAATGGGTGCAAGCTTGGTGCTGATGTCTTCTATCATTTGTTTTATGTATTGAAAGGTTGATTTCATACCATTTTCAATAATATACCCTTGGTAATTATTTACATATTATTGAAGAAATTATATTAAAGGATGGTAGTTCATGGATCCATAAATTATGACTCAAAGAGTGACCAATCTGGAGGTGACATAGATTTATACATATTCCCAAATGCTCACTATTTGAGTTTGTTAGTGTTTTTACATATAATAAAATTCAACTTATAAATGGTTTAATATTGTTACTCATTATGGAATCAATATAATTTCTCTTTATAATAATAAATTTTTTATGGGATATGGGTTGGGAGACAAACTCTTATCTCAGATTGTTTCGATAATTCTTTATGAACACGAGTCACCTCAAAATCATGATGGTTATTTTTTTAATGATTCAATTTCTTATACTCATAAAATATTAAAAATAAATCATCATTTGTAGAAACATTGGGAAAAAACCATGGGAAGGTTTTTAGTTATGATTATTTTATTATATGGATTACAAAACCTCTGTTTAGAAATTAACAAAGTGTTATTATCTATTTTTACACAAAACTCCCACCCAACATCCCTTTCCAATTCTCTAAAAACCCTTTTAGAAAACATTTACTCTTACATTCCTTCTTTAATGCCCTCCCAAGGTTCCCTACGCTCTTGATACGATCCTCCCAATCTTTAAGAAGTTCCATATCAAGGAATGGTAATCTAACCTTCCCATATTTATTCAAGCACCTTCTTTATATCATCTATTTTGATTTCCAAATATTCATATTGGTTTAGGTTTTTACACATCCCTCTTAATGTCTTTATAATTTCAATGTTATGAGACACCCCTTTTTTAGTGTCCCACACTTTTTAAATGATATTTTTTTCTAGAATAAATGTTTGTTACATATTTTATAATATTATACATATACAAAATAAAGAGAAACCAATAAAATTTTATCTCATTAACAATGATCATTACATTAGGCAGCTATGAAACCAATTAAAATTATAAACATTAAAAATGATAAAATATATAAAATAGAATAACTAAAAAGGGAAAGTATGGATCGCTCCAATATGACAAAATCATCACCCCGATAAGAAATGTAATAGAAATGAAACAAAATATTTGTAAACCTATGAAAAACTTAATAAATGAAAATATAACCTTACAGAGAAATTTTAGTGAATTTTGAATTAAATAATGAAGTGGTATTTATAGGGTATAAATGGAAATGGGACTATTTAGATTCGAATATTATATGATTTTTGGAATTTATACCCTTGGTCAGTAATTTTACCATTATAATTAGTGTTTATAAGTAGTCATGAAATAGGATAACTGATATAGAAACGATAATTGATAGAATCAAACAAAAAAGTCATGTTGTTTGAATCCCATTTGTCACAACTAAGGGAGGGATGTATTTTCACTAAGTTTCTCCCTCGACCAAGCCCAATTCAAGCTTCATTAAGTAAGAATTTATTGATATCACCCATGAGATAAGTTCAAGTTAGTGTATAATACCACTCGGTCAATGTTAGTCGAGCCACCCCATGAAATTACCACCATCACACGACTCACCCTTAGGGAATATAATAGAGTAATAAGGTGTTACATGACTAGGACTTAGTTTTATAATGTTTAATTTCCTAATTAAAAATAAAATGGTTATTCTATAAATTCCATTTTAATCGTAGTTTATCTTAATAAAATATTCGTTTAATTGTGAATAATGTTATAAATTGATTTTTAAACACAAATAAAACATTATTTTCCTTTTTATTGAAAATATATACAATGTTATAATAAAATAATGTATTGTAAAAAATATTTTTTTAATCCAACAGTATTTTGAAATATTCTTACAAAATCATAAATGATAAAATAATTTCATAATGTCCTAGGAAATATTTTTAAGGGCCAGAAATTTTACTATTCCATAAAAATACTATTTTAAATAAATAATGTTTTTTATATTTAAAAATTATAATTATAATAATTAGACAATTATTTGGAAAAAATGGTCACTATATTTTAAATAATCACACAGAATTGTTTTTGGGTTTATTTATGATAATTTTCTAAAATACATTATTTTTTCATGAATAGTAAACAAATACATTTTTTGGTTTTCAAGATATTTTATGACTTCATATTTAGGTCATAATGATGTAATAATTAATTAAACACATTAAAAAACCTTATATGTATTATTTTATTAATATCAATTATTTTAATATATTTTAAACAATATGTAAAACTATTTTCCAATGTCTAAGAAGGATAATTTTATTTTGTTAAACATTACTTTGTGTAATCATTTATTTTCCATGCCAAAAGAAGTTTAAAAATCGTGTTAGATTTTGGTGGATTAAAATATCATAAAATTTTACCCAGATTTATAGAACCATGAGAAAAAATCAAGGGTAATCCAATGGATTTTCATTTTTCATAGCCATGTTTTCAAAGACCTATATTTAAAAATTACTAAAAAATTCCTCCACTTTTCTATAAATACCAAGCCATTTAACCATTCCCATTCACTCCCAATCTATTTTCTATGAATTTATGGTAATTTTTACTCCCATAGAGCTCCCATGGTGTCCTGAGGCCCCCAATGTTCCATCCAGATGTTTTTGGAAAAACTCTTCAAGGTAAGGGAAATCTCCACTTATCTTTTACATTTATGTTCCCTTTTCATGTGGTATGTATTCTAATTTAAAAAAAGTTCATTTTTCTAATTTATATTATATTAATTCTATAATAATTGTAATTTATTAATGGAATACCTTTATCCCTTCCAAATTTACCATTTTCTAAAACCATGTTTTATAACCATCATGTTGCCGAATTTACTTCACAAATTTCCATCTTTTATATGATAAGTTCACTTTTCATTTTTTTTAAATACCCAACAATCTTTTATTTGCAATGTTTATTCAAATATATTTAAAAATAAATTTTTGATTTTATTATTTACATATATAAATCCCACATTTTCCTTCATGGATTAAAAATGATGTAATGATCATGTCTTTAAGCTCTATTGCATGCATAAATTATTTATACGAAACACACTATTTATTCTGCATGGGTTATTAAGGAAATTAATTATTATTATCTATGTGGCTCACATAAAATTAATACATATGAAGGGTGAATCCTTATAGATCTCCAATGTATTGGATAAAAAATTTAATATCTAGAGATGACATGTTTTACAATACCTTGGGGGAATAACCATGATAATTTTCATTTATGACACCTTGGTGATAAACCTTGGTAATATTATTATGAATATCTCATTTAAATAATTTGTCTACATTTCAATTTCATGATTCATGTTATTATAATTATTTTATTCCTCTATCTCATACCTTATTTTTATTCCTCATGCTCTTATTGACCTCGCTATAGATCACATGATTTTTGTCTCCCTTATTTATTACCTTAGTGGGTTTCATGCTCACCCATTTCCTTGGATATACATCCATATGATATTATATGTTGTAAAAGTAACTTAGGTTAAACCCATGCAGATTTTTTAAATGGGATTTAGTAGAATGTTTTATGTTCTAATGTATTATGTATCTTATTTCCAAGAAACTAAAATTTAAAGACCCTCTATTTGTACTATGTATTGAAAAGTTATATAATAAAAGTTGATGATTGCATAGTTGTTCTCAAATGATGATTTAGTTATTTTTTGAAATTAGGACTTGAAATGTCTAGGAATACCCCTAGGGAAAAACCTATATATAAGAAATCATATGGGTATTTTGGTAAGTATTAATTAAGTGGTATAAAAAAATACACCTCTATCTAGATACTATATGTGGAGGTGGATTTGGATTAGATTTACTTAGGGGAACACCCAAAAAACATATTGAGATATAATCAATTTAGAATTGGTGCATGATAATGGTCCTTGCTGCATATCTAGTTTGACACCCTTGAGGGATATGTTTTGTTAATCTCATGATTTTTATAAAACATTATGAAGGATATATATAAAGTGTAATTTTTATTAGAGGATTTTAATAACATATTTAATCATGATGTTTTATGACATAAAAAAATTAAGAATTATAATATTCCCACGAATAAAATGTTTGTCACTATGTTTTTATTCTTTTAGAAAATATTTTGCGAAATAGGAGGAACCACATAAAAGATGAGTTCAATAGATGATGCACTGGAGACATATTTATGGATGATGGAATGGAAAAATTCATAAGCATGATTAATAAACTAACTCAGGTTATGAAAAATAACTTAAATCAAGTTGAGATACTATATTCATCTCAATGGGAAAAGCATTACATCAAGTACTTTATCTGCTAATAACCACCTTCTATTAGTGGATCTACCGAACCGTTTAATACTGAAAAATGGATTATATATATAGAAAAGTTCTTTTCTATACTCCGTTTTTCAAATATGGAGAATTTATCTCTATAAGTATACCAATTTTGAGAAGAGGATGATCAGTGGTGGACACTAATTAAAAACACAGATCCAAGAAGGGAGATCGATTCTATGAAGTGGGGAAAGTTTGGGGGAATCTTCTTCAATAAATATTTACACCTTTTAGTGTAAATTAAAATGGATAAGGAATTCATAGAATAGAAATAAGAGGAAAATAAGTCCATGGGATGTTATTATATTTACTTTACAAGATTTTCTTGATACACCTCTAGGATTATTATGGATGTTAAGGAAAAATTTGATAGATTCTTCGGAGAACTAAGACCCCATCTGTTGAAAAATATTGAAAATTTAGACTATGAATGCTATCATTAGATAAGGAAGAGTGCTATTAAGTTTCTATTAGAGTTTTTAGAGATTAAAGGGTCACATAGATCAAATGAAAAGTGGAGAGAAATAGATCCAAACTCAAGAAATACATTTAATCTTGGAATAGGAGGAATGAATGTTCGACTTACCATGTGAATAAAATGTGGGAAGAAGCATTCAGGGAACTAATTGATTTAAATTGGGAAGTGTTTCAAGTGTAGAAGATATGGTCTTTTAGTTTAGGAATATCGTGGTGAGATGAAACCCCAACTTGTCAACACAAACAACAATGGGAAGATAGTGCATACCTAAACAAAAGTTCAATGATTGAAGTGTGGAATGCTTGAGAACTTTTCTAATCAATGGAAAAATAAGAAGATAATAGTGGGGATCCACAATCCACCTTAACGTAGGCCATGGTTGAATGTTTAGGAATTTTATATAATGATAGCAGAAGTAGAGTCTTTAAATGATGTGGAGACAGGAACACTAATTGTGATCTCAAATCCAGAAAGTAGGTTGTTTGATTCAAGTTCTACATATTAATTTATATTATCCATTTTTTAGATGAATACAAAATCTTCCATGAACTTCATGAAGTAGAGTTATTAATCAATACTCCTAAAGGGACAATCATAACATCAACAATGTATAGAAAATATAGTATTAACCTTATAGAGTATGAACACAACAAAAATCTAGCAGTCATTCCCATCGTGTAATTTGACACTATACTAGGGATGTATTCGATCTCTATGTATAGTTATAACATCAACTATATAATCAAGGGAATTTAAGTAGTCTTTAATGAAAAACATACTGTGATTTTCAAACAAGAGATATCCTGGGAAGATCGTTTTCTTGAAGAATGTCCCATATCCTCCTTTATAGAGATGAATGGTGAAGAGGGATAAGGAAATGAAAGTATAAATATAGATAATGTACCCAACATTCGGGAATAAATTGACATATTTGCAGAAGATTTACCTGGACATCGACCTAAAATAGTGGTAGGGTTTTCTATTGAACAATTATGGATCTAATCCCATATCGAAGACCCCATAATGAATGGAAAATGTAGAGTTAGATAAATTAAAGAAAAAAATCATTATCTTCTAGAGAAAGTATTTATCTGACCAAGTGTTTATCCTTGGAGAGAAACTATTATCTTTTTAAAGAAGTAGGATAGATCAATGCGACTATGATTTGATTATAGAGAACTTAATAGGACCATAGATAAGAAAAAGTACCCTAACACAAGGATTGATGATTTATTTGATCAAATTCATGAGGCTAAATTCTTCTCTAAGATTGACCTCTAATCTTGGTATCATCAGTTGAGGGTGACAAAATATGATATTTTGAATAATTCATTTGAACAATATATGGTAACTATGAGTTTGTTGTTATTCCCTTTAGTTTGAATAATTCTCTTTCTATATTTGTAGACTTGATGAATAGAGTCTTTAAGTACTATGTTGATAAATTCATGATAGTTTTTATTGATGATATTATGTCATTTTCCATAATTCGTGAGGATCCTGATGATCATATAAGAGTGATATTGGGAACTCTAAGGAAGGATAAGCTATTAGGAAAATTCATCAAATGTGAATTCGAATTTCAAAATTCTTAATTCTGGGGTAACATTATAACCAATGAAAGATTCTCTATTGACACTCTGAAGAAAAAGGTTTTACTGAAGTGTCCCCATCCTATAATGAAAACTGATATTATTATTTTCCTTGGTCTAGTAGGATATTATAAGAGGTTTTGAATTTTTTTTAATGAATTTCCAATCCACTAACGAAGTTAACACAAAAAAGGGATAATATCATACAGACAAATGAGTGTGAAGTATATTTCCATGAACTATAGAAGAGATTGGATACTGCACCTATGTTATATCTACCCTCTGTTAGAGAAGGATTTGATATTTATAGAAATTATTTTTTTAAAGGTATTGGGTGTGTCCTCATGAAAATTGACCAAGTGATTGATTATGAATCTCTACAGTTTAATCCTCATGAAAAGAATTATCCTACACATGACCCAGAGTTAAATATAGTTATTTTTTCTCTAAATATTTGGATTCACTAGGTTTATGGGGAAAATGGGATAAATATACAATACATCAATGTTTTAAGTTTATATTCATGCAAAAGTAATTGAATATGAGATAAAGGATATGGCTGGAACTTCTTAAGGACTATGAATGTTCAATTCATTATCATCTCGGAAGAGAAAACAATTTCACTAATTTATTAAGCAGGAAAGACCCTGTTTTGATGGAAATGATGAGGATTCATGAAGATCCATTGATCATGGACCTAGTAAAATTGTACATGGGAATTATAAGGGAAGGAATATTATCAAAACCATCCCAAATTATTTCTAAACCATTCTCACAAGATAAGATCAATAAATATCTTAGAGATGATCCTTTGTTACAAAAATATTGACTCTTGAAGAATGGGTAGTTTCATGAGTTGAATATTTATCAAGAAAGTGTATTGAAATTTCATTCAAGGATATGTGTTCTATATATCTTGGATATAAATATGGATATGATGGATGAAGTTCATAGCTTTACATTCACTATAAATCCTAGAAGCACTAAAATTTATAAGGACCTTCATGATCATTATTGGAGGGAAAATATGAAAATGGAGATTTCTAAATACACTGCAAGGTGCTTAGTGTGTCAGCCAGTGAAGGTGGAGAGACAACTTCCTAAAGTGGTATTGAAACCACCACCCATACCAACATGGATGTGGGATGAAATCACTATGTACTTTATCACTATTATCCCAATAACAAAAAAATGAAACAATCTGAAATGGGTTATAGTGGATCGAATCACCAGTATTACCCATTTCATTGCTAATTAAGAATATTTATCTCTTGAACTAATTTCCAAGATAAATGTAAATGAAGTGGTGAGGTTTTATGGGGTGACACTTTCTATAATTTTTTTATCATAATCAATGATTAAATTCTAAATTTTGGAGAAGTGTTCAACATTCTCTTTATACTATATTTAATTTTAGTACAACCTATCAACCCTATACCGATGGACAATCTGAAATGACTATGAAAACACTTGAGGACATGCTGGGAACAAGATAAAAAAATTTAAATGTGGATGGGATCAACACCAACTATTGGTTGAGTTCTCATACAACAAAAAATTCCTCTCAAGTATTCAAATAACACTATAGAATTCTCTCTATGTGTACCAATTTATAACTCTTACATGTTGGGATGGAGTTGGTGAAAGAAAACTACGTGGGACCGATCTTATGAAAGAGATGACCAAAAATGTTCTTGCTATAAAACAACATATAAAGGATGATCTGAGTCAATATAAGAGCTATTCTGATAACCATGAAAAGGAATTTGAGTTTTATTTTAGATAAAATGTTTTCCTTTGAAAATAACCATGGAAGAGAGTCATATTTTTAGGAAGGAAATGAAATATTAGACCCGAGGACATTGGACCCTTTGAAATCCTTGATCACTAATAAAAATGGAAAATCATATACCACTTCCAAAAATTATTTACCAAGTTCACATTGTATTAAACACATCTCTCTTGAGGATGTACATTCCCGATCCATCAAATGTTCTGAATCTGGTGGTGGTATAACTTGAACATGACCTCTCATATGAGGAGAAAGTGGTGGAGATCTTAGATAGTGGATACAAGGTTATATGAAAAAATACTACCTACCTAATCAATGTAACTATAAATATGAATAAGTGACATGAGAACCATAGGTGAAAGTCATATATAATTTCCCTAACCTTTTCTCAATTGAGAGAATGAGTTGAAATTTTAGGGATAAAATTTCATAATGGTGGAATAATGTAATGACCATGAATTTTTAATCGATTATTGTTTCCTAAATAAAATTATGATAAATATTTTATAATATTATACACATTCAAAATAATGAGAAACCAAAAAAAAATATATCATTAAAAATGATAGTTATATTAGTCAGCTATAAAAACAATTGGAATGCTAAGCATTATAATAGAACAAAAAAATAAAATCGAATAGCTAAAATGAGAATGTATGTCACGACCCATCCCCCGGGGCCCGTGCCGTGACTACCCCAAGTCCACCTTCCATAGGCGAGGTGTAGGCGACTAGCACCAAAGGCGTAAATACCTAAGCTAGGAAGGCATTTCCTTTATAAAGTGTAAACACACAAAACAGAGTACGAGCTAGAAGAAAAACACTAAGAAAAGCTGTATACAAAGGAGTGATGAAAAGTAAAAGGGATGAAAATACAAGCCCAACAAGAAATTACAAGTACAACTAAAAAACAAGTACAACTCAAGAAAATTTAGAAAACAGCTCCTGGATCATCCACCACGGATCCTACCTGAAGTGTAGGTACATATAGCCTCCTCAGCACTCCACGTCCGTCAGTCTCCTCCGTGTGCCAACTCATCGTGAGGTCCTCCTCTGGGTACCATCCAGTCCTACTATTCTAATCCTCAGTCATCATTGTCCGCCGTCTGTAACCAACACAACGAGGTGTGGGCATAGCCCATACAGGGGTGAGTATAACCATACTCAGTAAAGACCCCGAGACCCTCAAGGTCTCAGATAATCTAACAAGGATAAACCACAAAGTATGAAATCAACAGATAACCCCACTTAGGTATATGCCCATACATATACCTATGTTATCAAATAATCCATCTCAATCATGAGGTAAACACAAAATTTACTGACTCAGCTCAACTAGGATTTTATTCTAGGGATAGTATCAATCTGAACCCTCGGCTACTGGAGAACTCCTTCTCTATCGAGTACAGTGGGTCTGCCACGTCACATAGAGGCGCTTCCCACTAACTTTTACTACTGAGGTACTCCTCCTGTCGAGTACTGTGGATCTGCCGCGCTCACACATAGGCGCTCCCCACCGTGGGTCTGCTGCGCTCACATAGAGGCGCTCCCCCTCGTAGCCTGCTAAGGTACTCTACGTGTCGATTACCATGGGTCTTCCAAGCTCACACAGAGGCGCTCCCCACCATGGGTATTCCGCGACACCAAGGCACTCCCCACTGGGAAATTCGAATCACTCCAAGTCGAATCGATCATCATTCTTCAAGTCTCACCCAGCTACTAGGTTCCCGCACAAATGCATGTTCGTCTCTGGAAGATCTGCTCCAAAAGCTACTGGTCGTACTCCAATTTTCACAAAGTCCCACATATATGTATCTCAAATGTTCCCCATGTCATATAGGTCTCAAAGAAACAGACAACGCATCAATATGATGCCCAGTCTGTGAGTTATTAGTTTTTTAGTCCTGGGGCCCAATTGGATTAATGTACAATCCAACCCGACCAAAACTCAACAAAACCCCGAACTCCAGTGGGGTATACTCAAATGGACCATCATGCTCCAATAAATCCATCTCTACTGACTATTCTTCAAATGGACGTTCGGTACCGAAGATTTGGCCAAAGGAAGTAAAGGGGTTTGGTAATGGGCATGGGCCCGGTCCGAACTAGTCGGACCGACTCGGCCCAACCCAGACAAGGCCGACCCGGTCAGACCCAATTGGTCTGACTCGGCCTATTGGGTTTGGCCCGGTCTGATAGGCCCGACCCAGCGGACTGCGGGGTCGGTTCATCCCAGAGGTTGTGGCTGGTTTGAGGAGCGCCGCAATGGGTGCGGCTCAGCCAGGGAGGTCAGCAGGGAACCAGGTGGATGCACGGGGTGCGGGCAGGCTGCGGGGCATGCAGGAAGGCTAGCGGGGCACCAGGAAGTGTGCGGGCAGGCCGTAGGCAGGCCACGGGCAGGCGTCCGGAGGCCTGGCAGGCCAGTTTGGTGCACCTCAGGCCAGCACGTGCCGGCAGTGTTCGATCGGGAACACCAGTGCACCACAGGGGCAGTGCGATTCATGGAGGTCATGAGTAGCGCGACCTTTGTCGTTGGCGCCTTCTTCTCCTCGTTGCCACTCTGTCGCCATGCCAAAAGAAACATCACCAAGAGATCTACAGAGGGAGTCAGGCCATGTTAGTTTGGCATGCACCCTCTGCATTTAGAGATGATAACAATTGGTTCAATAAAGGGGAAGAAAGTTGAACATCAATTGTTTAAAATACATCGCATTGATTCCTTTTATTCTTAGATGATAAAAAGGAAAGGAATAATACTCAAAGTAAACCACATACCTTTGATCGTTGCTCGACGATGAAGTCGAGGGAAGAAGACGATGTTGTCATCGTTTGTTGGGTCCTACATGCACTTCCAATCCAAGCTCATGTGTCGATTCATTGATGAAGATGAGGAGGAAAGATCTATCAAAGACGACCTACGACGAAGCGGATTTCGAGGAAGAAATTCGAGGAAGATCGTTCTTTGTTTTCGAAGGTGTTCTTCGTTGGAAGAGTTTTTCATTGGGATCCTTCTTCCAATATTTCCACCAAGTCCTTCCTTTCTCTCCACTCCACTCAAAATGAAAATCGTATCTAAATAATAGATTAGGATCTATTATGTTCGTTGGCATAAATTGAAATTGAGTGATTTAATTAAATGAGATGACTCATTTAATTAATGGGGTGGAGATGGAATAACAATTCAATTTGGAGAACTAAATTTAGTGGCTCCATCAAATTAATGCATGAGAGTTGTCAGAGATTAATTAAGGGAGGTCAAGATGCTCTCCCTCATTAATGAGGGAGAGTTGAGAGGTTTTATCCTCCTCCATCAAAAGGGGGTTAAGCCCCATGTGGACCCCACATCGTAACCTATCGTTGGAGGTTATGTTCTGGTGGGCCCCACCAATATAACCTCTCATGGGAGGTTAAGGTGTGGTGGTCATACCTCCAACTCGCAAGAGGAGGTTTTAACTACCATTCACCCACATGGAAGATCAATAAAATAAAGTGTTAGCTCACTTTATTTTATTATTTTTTTTAAGAAAACCCAAAAACTAAATTCAATTCTCTACCAACTTCCATCGAGGTGAAAGGCTTTTTAAACGAATACCAGTACAGCGAGTTCAATGGTGCCCTCATATTTTAGTTCTGGGCACCGGTTCAAAATATATAAAATCCCACTGGTACGTTTACTGAACGTACCTGAACAAAACATCAGAAATTGATTCCGGGAACACCGGGCCTCAGACTCATGCTCTAGAAATTTCTGCAGACTCATAAAATTCCCATGTATTTATGAAAAAAAATTTCCACGGAAATTCCGGGTCTTTACATTCTCCCCACCTCCAGGATTTACATCCTCGTAAGCTACAACTCAAACTAAGGGAATAAAAGGGGGGTACTAATCACACATCTGAGCCTCCCACTCCCACGTTCTCTCCTGGTGGTTCTCGTGCTGCCAGTGAATGTGCACCAGAGGTATCAACCATCCACGTAGGACCTGATCCTATCGATCCTCAATCTCACCTGGAACCTCCATGAAAGTTGCCCAATCATCTATTGGAACCGGGCGTGCAATGTAAGCCCCAAACATGTGAGTTTTTAAAAATTTTCCACCGTTGTTCGACGTGAAATTTCCAATGTCGGCGAAGAGTATCCCGGTCAAATCTGAGGACAATGCGTGAGGTGTTTTAAGCACAAACATAAACCGTAAATTACCTGGTTTTGATCCGAAGCCGCGCATGACGTCTACTCATTGTTGGCGATCATTGCTTGAAGAATCTGAAGCCAAATTACAATAGATCGCCCACACGATCTTCAAGGAATCCGCATGAGCACTGTTCATCGTAGTCCGGGTGCTAGCGTGGAATACCGACGAAGCCTTCGACGTTCAAACAATCACCGCATCACTTCGCTAACGATGCCTGATGGAGAGCTCCATCTGAGCTCCTTGGATCCAGAGCATCTCTCTCTGGAGTTTGGGAGAGAGGAGAGGAGAGAGAAGCTCCATGAATAGTAATTAGAAATCTCCTCTCCTTTAATATTTATAGTTGTTAATTAATTACCCGGAATTGTCAAGACGGCCCCCCAATACATAACACACTATCAACGACATTTATGACTACTAAACTGAGTCATAAATAATATTATCATTTACTTGTAATATATTAAAATATATTACATGATAATAATTGAGTCATTAACTCAACTCGTCACTCCCATAAATATTAATTGAACCTTTAATAAATAAATATTCGTCAATTAATATTTTTCATGCATTTACTTAAAAATAATAAATACATTTAATAAATAAATTCAATACTCATTATTCTAAACTCGAATAATATGAATTTATTTATTGCATTGGTGATTGTTTAACTTTGGAAAAATCTCGGACCCCTATGGTGGGGCCCACCATGTCCAAAACTCCTATTCAACTGAATAGGGATGATTCTTGAATACCCTATTGTGTGTGACCCTCTAGGCCCTTATTTTGACAGCTATGAATAGTATTCACAGACCAAGAGTGGGATCTAGCAACCCATCATGGCCACTGAAGAAATAAGGATTCTCACAGCAGCGACAACTAACCTACGAACACACATTGTGTAATATAATCTCTTTTTCAGTAATATTTCATTAAGAATGATGCACTCATGTGTCATATCCCCTTTATTTTTTTTATAGTTTGTTGATTTAACTGGACGGATTTACCCTTGACTGCCATGGCCATGGTCTTATAAAGGTATTGTAATCCAAATAAACATGGCCTAAAATATATTACTTCCATAACCCAGAAGATAAAAATAATTTCTTTACCATTCAAACAATGTCATACCACTAATGACGCACCCGACACGAACTACCTATCCACGACTTCATTTCCATGGTTTTCATCTTGCATCAAAGTATGCAATCAAATGATATACATTGGTAATGATCTCATGTCAGGACACAATTACACATGATCGTAGATAGGAACATCCAATGACACCTAAAACTTGTGGAGTTCCTATTGGTGGGTTAGTCCTCAGGATCTCACTTCTAGAGATCACCAAGTGTGAACTTCATGAGAAGAAGTCTTAATTCTTATGAGCCCCCAGCACCTGATAGTCATATATATACTATGTACAATCAGTAAGATATATCTAGACTATAGAAAATATATTGAAGATTGATGTCATAGTATCTTGAGGTTCTCATTATAGCCTGAGAACTGCTATAACCTTTCGATACAACAATTAACCCTTGGACATTACCATTTCAATAGTGGATGCAAAAATGTCTACACTATAACGGTAAGAAGACATCATGTATAGCTTACTTTACACACAATATGGTAATATAAATCACTAAATAGTTAGGTCTAGGGAACCCACTATTTAAACACTCCCACTTTTACTAGATCCAACTTGCTAACCAAACTTGTTAGCCACTCACATGATGAACATCATGTTTCTGCTGCGTAATGGCTTTAGCTACTGGGTCCTCCACGGTTCCTCCATGTGGCTATTATGCTATAGCGACCTCATATACTTGAGTAAAACTTCTAAAGAGATGGTATCCCGAGCATATCCCATTTTTCCACTGTCATACCATGACATCTTGGCAAGTAAGAATATCATAATTTAGATTATGATAATACTTTTCTTACCAGGTGGGATTCCAATAACTGGAACAGATTGTTGCATATCTGCTTCTTAGCTGCCTTAGAATCTACAACGTACTCAGTCTTTGTAGGTATGGCTACTGCTGTATTATATGAGCTTGTGTCACTCCTCATCTCTAACT
This sequence comes from Viscum album, assembly GCA_963277665.1. Taxonomy (NCBI): domain Eukaryota; kingdom Viridiplantae; phylum Streptophyta; class Magnoliopsida; order Santalales; family Viscaceae; genus Viscum; species Viscum album. Next base: position 1,333,838,433 of record OY728156.1, read on the forward strand.
AAAATAGTAGATATCTTGATCTATGGTAGACTAGTTTGTATCCATGAAAACTAGTATCCTTTATTCTCCAGTTACCCCGTATATATCTTTTGTACTTTCCGAAGTAAAATTAGATAGTTCTGACTGCATCCCATGTAGTGCACCTGGATATAAATAATATTTTCCTATTGTAGAATATACCTTGGCAATATCAGTTCTTGTACATATCTTGGCATGTGTGATTGATCCATTTCTCTGACGTATGGATTTTAACTCACCACGTTTATCTCTTTCCATGCCACGTACAGGTCATCGTGGAGAGATTATATCACGTGACAAAGGCAACAATTCATCTCTTGAATTGTTTCAACTTGTAATTTTCAATACAATGTCACTATACATGGAACTAACTACGACCAAGCAACCTATAGATCTACCTCAGTAGATCCTATTCCTTAGAACTTAGGTTGCTACATGAAGTCAATCATAGGGGAATAAGTTTCATTTTGGTCTTAACTAACTATCAAACCAATGTCTGTTTTCCATATGTTACCAAACTTATTTCTTATTGGAAAACCTTATCACTCCCACTAACCTCTGGTAGACACATAGAAAACAATTGTTTTAAATGTATATACTATGAGCATGTTTCTTACTTTAATCCTAAACCGGATTTTAGTAACATGCAACCTTTATTAATATTATGTGATGTGACCATCCCTTTTTGGTTGCAGTGTATAGACACCATCCACAATTGGTGGTCATAACATTCAATTCTAAATAAATTGATCATAGATATTAGCTATGATAAGTAAAATTCTAACAGATTTAGGAATAACGACTTGGTGAAACCAATCGAGCCTTATTGGTACTACACTTGTACCATCCATGTATCAACTCACTTGAATACCCACCACAGTATTCAAAATTATAAGCCCCTTTTTCACTTTGATACATGGAATCCATTAATTGAATTTTAGTTGGTCTTATCAATTTTATAAAATTTCCATATACTTCTTACTTGTAATAAAAATTATTCACTTTGAATAACAGATCACCGACCGTGGGGAATATAAAAACAATCACAATGATTTTATCTTTCTACGCTGTATGTGTCTCTTGAACATAATTTGTTCCAAATGCGCTTGGAGAACTAGTTCCTATAACAAATCCTTGAGCATTTTGAGAATTGAATAAACACAAGTCAATATAGTTCACACTATCTCTAATAGAGATGTGCACCCTTATATAGAAGTTTAGTCTATTTCATGACTACCTACTCTTATATATTAGGTATTTATGTAACATCCTAAACAACCGTTAGGATTATTACACTAAATACACAACATGTTTGTCTTGATGCAAGTTGGTTTATGTCCTAAGAAACTCTTTTCATCCAAACACATGTTCTTGTGACATAATGGGTTTACATCAAACTATGACTCGTATGATATCCATTTTTCATTATAGTTGGCATATGGTTGTGGGATATCATTGTTATTTGAAATTAATTTCATGAAATATAATGGAAGTTTCTGCTAGTTCCAACATTGATATTTCTTACATCAATACTTTGATGTATAAAATGTGCATTTATGGATTACTCCACGCTACATTTTGTTGATCACTGTTGATATATAAGACATCATCATCAATCCTCCCCATTAACATCAATGTCGTGATGTCGATAAGGTAATTTTCATTTAGGAATTTCTCCAAGATACATTATCATGATTGATGAATGCTTGGTCAAGATATTCTTCGGTATCCCAACTCGAAGCAACTCATATTTCTTGACCTTACAAATAATTCACTTTGATATTACTTAATTACTTAAATGAATCTGATGAAGTATATATACCTCTAGCTTATACTTGGAATAGTTCACACTTTCGTGTTGAACTATTTCCAAAAGATTTTTTATGTACCTTTATTTCTAAAGGCACCTTTGTTCAAACTAAAGACATTTATAATACCAAAAGTATTTATCTATGACGAGCCAAAATAGCATACTTGGTATATTTATGACGTCCATTTTTAGTATTACTTGACAAAGAATTATCCTGTGACAACTGGGTATAATTCTTACATTTATATTCATCACTAATTGCCTATGATTCATGTATTACTGAACTAGTGGTTGAGTTTACAAAAACCAACCTTCATTGTAGAAACTGAAATAATGTCTCCTTGTGTCCAAGGACACATGATATTAATGTTTGTGGTTATACTCAACAAAGGTTCAACATGAATCTTTCACTTGGAAATTAAAGAAGTCGTGTACTTACGACCACTGGCCTAGGTATCACCCTTTCACAACCACTTTGAGAATACACCTAACTACTCATAATGTTTCTATACTTACATGGTTATTGTATTTAAATAAACATATGTAAAAAAGCATATAGTATTAAATACCCAATTAGTAAAAGGAAACATTACATTGAAGAATATTCCTGATGTTGAAGCGACAACTTGCTTCTCTATATCAGTTTATTTCTTTTTAATTCCATAGTATTATTTTATATTATGAAATACAAATAACATATTTTAATACCTCATTAATTGAAGGAGGTCACGAATATGTCATTAGAATTAAATGCATTTGACCTTTTCAAATTTTCATTCAATTTATACGCCATAAGAATCAAAGCTTAATTGTATTTTATTCTTAATCACTTGGCGAACCTTACCTACATTGGTAATGAAGCGTTTACTCAATACATGTTTGTTTTGTAACTTAAAACAAGACTTGAGTAATGTGGTGAAAATGATATTTAAAGATCATGGCTGATCTTTCAATTTACACATGCCGGTGTACATCACCTTATTCATATCATTGCTTCGATTTCTCATTGAAAACTTCTCGGAGATGAGACTTTATGTCATATCATCTATGTCCTGGTGTAGCGACTGCAACTAACACCAGACATTGATGAAAGCATGATGATATAACTATCATATGCTTTGTACATTAGTCTCTGGTAAGCATTTTCCACCCTCACTCTTAAGGTAGTTTAATAGTGTTTGTGATACTGACACCTTGAGTTTCCTATATCGTAGTACTATGCTCACGCGCTTGTACTATTCATGGATACTTGTGTCATTGTGTACATTTACTTTGTCCATTATAATATTACAGTTTTAATCTTATGGTATAACATGTCATTTTTCTAAAAAAATAAATTTTAGCAGATGAGTGCCTTTTATCTGGATTACCAGTTTAGAAATTTTTATTAATTACTTAAATCAAGTTATGTCTCCCACTATTTTATCGGATTCTAGGAACCCTCAGTGCTAGAATTAGAATACTCTGTCTCTTGATTATTCTAGTGTCAAGGATCCCTAAACCACCCCTCGTAGTCTACAAGATAAGGCTACACCACTACTTGGATGGTTCTAGGAAGGCTTTTGGCTGGCCGACTGATTTAACTTGTGGTTCCTTGATCTGTTGAATGAAGTCCCAGATTCATAAAATCAAAATTTGATTTACTCAACACTTGCATCTAAAATGATTTCAAGTTTGATATGGCTACTCCTTACTAGAAATTTAGTTAAGTCGACCCATCATTCTTATAAGGACTCCCCAATAGTAAGAGGAACCCTCAACTAAGGCATGATCAGCACGTCAAACAGCTGGTTTTGTCCAAATTTGAATGACGGAAGGCTGTTTAGACTTAATATATCATTGAGGGTTTTATTATTTTTAGTGTGATGAAAGAAATCCTTTTCTATTCTTATAAGCACGTGCTATGTGGTGGACCCACCTCTAGCTCCCAAGGGGAGTTTTTAACTACCAGTCACTCACATGGCAGCTCAATAAAATAAAGTGTTATCTCACTTTATTTTATTATTTTTTTAAGAAAACCCAAAATCTAACTTCAATTATCAACCAACTGCCATCGAGGTGATAGTGTTCTTAATCGAATATCGGTGATGTGAGTTCAATAGTGCCCTGAAATTTTAGTTTCGAGCATCGGTTCAAAATTTATAAAATCTCACTCATATTTTTACTAAACGTACCCGAACAAAACTTCAGAAATTGATTCCGGGCACACCAGGCCTCAGAATCATGCATCGTAAATTTTCATGGACTCGTAAAATTACTATATATTTAAGAAAAAAAATTCCATGGAAATTCTGGGTCTTTACAATGTATGGATCACGAAATTATTCTAGATTCCTAACCACCAAATAAAATTATTTATAAATGAAATAAATATTATTAAACAAATCAATAGCTTAATAAATAAAAATATTACCTTTGAGAGAAATTTCATTGAAGTTTTAATGAATTAATGATGTGGTATTTATAGGGTATAAATGGAAATGTGACCATTGGAATTCGATCATTATATGACCACTAGTAATATATGATAGTTGGTCAATATGAACATTGGAAACTATACCATTGGTTAGTAATTTACCCTTATAATTATTGTTTATAAGAATTATTGACAAATTATAGTAGATATAGAAAGAATAATTGATGGCCTCAACTAGTAGAATTAGGTTGTTTAAATCCAATTTGTCTGAACATGGGAGGGAGGTATCATCACTGGGGTTCTCCCTTGACCAATCCCAAGATAAGCATCAATAATTGAATATTTAGTGAAATCACCTGCAAGAGAATTTCAAGTAAGTGGTGATTACCACTCTATAGAAGTTAGATGAATACCCCCAAAAAACTACCACTATCATACACCTCTTCTTTAAGGAATACAAAAGAGTAATAATGGGATATGTTTCTATGCCATAGTTTCATAAAGTGTAACTTAATTTTTATAAATAAAATGGATATTCCATCAATTCCAATTTAATAATTTTTTTCTTAATATAATATATGTTTAATTGAGATGATATTGATAACATGATTTTTTGATACAAATAAAACATAATTATACTTTTTATTGAAACTATAATAAATTTTATAATAATATATATTTTTTTTCTGAATAATATTAGTTTTAATAAAATATTATTTTAAAATACACTTATCAAAATATAAATTATAAAATAATTTTATAATTTTGATTGAAATTTTTAAATTTGAGAAATTTGTTTGCACCTTAAAAAAATACCTTTTTTAAGAAATAAGATTTTTAGGATTAAAAGTAAATATTATAATGTTTAGAGAAATTTTATGGAAAAATAAACACTATATTTGAAATAATCACATTAATATTTGGTTAGGGTTAATTTATGAGAATTTTCTAAAATAATTTATTTCATTATGAATAATAAAAAATATAGTTTTGGGTTTTGAATGTATTTTACGACTTTATATTTATTTATTAATTATTTAATAATCAACTAAATTAAATCCATTAATAAGAAAATTTTATTTGATTAATGTTAATCATTTTAATATATTTTAATCAATTTCTAATACTATAAGTGACTTTCTGAAGTCTAAAGATAAAAATTTGATTTTTAAAAACATTATATTGTAGAGTCTTTACTTTTCCATGCCAAAATAAGAATTAAAAATTAATATTCGGTTTCATTGGATTAAAATATCATAAATTGTGACCCAAATTTCCAATACCGTGATCAAAAACCATGTGTAAGAAAACATTTTTTCACTTTCCGTAGCCTATTTTTTGAAGACATGTATTTCAAAATTATTAAACAATTGCTCCACTATTTCTATAAATACCCACCAATTTAACCATTACCCTTCAATCCACATACATATTCCAGCAATTTATGGTTATTTTGATTCCCAAGGAGTCCCTTAAGGTGTATTCAAGCCCCCAAGGTTCCAACCTCATGTTTTATGAACAACTCTTCAACGTAAGAGAAATCTCCACTTCCCTTCTCCATTCAAGTTCCCTTTCTATGTGGCATGTTTTATAATTTATAAAATAAGTTCATATTTACACTTTATATTATCCCATTACTGAAATAATACTATTTTATTAATTGTAGACCCTTGTACCCTCTCATTTTACTCTTTTCAAAAACCATTTTTTATAACGTCTTGCTGCCAAATTTACTTATCAAATTTCCCACTTTTACTTCAGAAATTCTATTTTCCATTTTATTTTAATACCCAGACCCCTTTTTATTTCAATAGGTATTCAACTATATTTAAAAATTATTATTTTTTATTTTGGGATTTACATATTTGGAACCCACATTTCCATTATTGGATAAAATTATCTTAATGATAATGTCTTTAAGCTCTTTTGTATGTCATTGTATTTTTATAAGAAACCAATTCTTTATTATCCATGGGTTATTAATGAAATGATTTATTTTATTGATGTGGATCACATAAAATTAATACATATGAAAGGTATGAATTGATAGAACTCTGATTCATTTGGAAAATAATTATATCTCAAGCTATGACATTTTTTACCATACCATAGTGAAGAACCTTAGTAATTTTTATTTATAAAACATTGGTGATATTCTTATAAATTAATCATTTAAATGTTGTATTTATATTTCATTGTTATGATTCAGTTTCATATTATTATGTTATGTCTCTCTTTCGTGCCTTATTGTTATGCCTCATGTTCTTACTGATATGTCTAATGATCTTATGATTTTTTATCCCTTTCTTATTCCCTTACTGACAGTCATGATCCCCCATTTCCTTTTATCTAGGTCCCCATGATATGAGATGAAGAAAAAGTAACTTAAGGTGAAACCATATAGATTTATTTATGTTGATTTAGAATAAATTTTTACATTTACATATATTATGTACCTTTTTTCTATGAAAATAATCATTAAAATATCCTATGTTTCTATATATTGAGAAGTTATGTAATTAAAAGGTGGGATGCCACACCATTCACTCTCATTAAACCCTTCAATGAATGTTTATGTACCCCTGTTATGTTGCAAAAATTATCCTATGATTTCCCATACCAAACATTTGTATAGTGAATAACCACCCCCATTTACATTCAAGGTTATTCACCTATATATACATATCCATACTTTATTGAAGAATTATGTGTATGTAACCCACATTTTTTAATCCTGGTATTAAAATTGATTGAAGACATACGTAGTGTGTATGATCTTTATGGAACACTTATGCATATACATGATAATAATGTGACTAGTTGGACAAGAATTATATAGCCACCCAATGCTTTGGGTAATGTTTTTATCACATTAGAAAAAATATATGATGAATATGAGGTTATCCTAATCACACTATATTATTATTTATAGATGGTTATCATTGATATATGTTTATGATGTTATGTTTTATGCCCACTTCTACATTGCAATAATAAGATTATATTATCATATTATGTTATTCTTATATGTTAATGTTTATGATTCCCACCCTCTTATGTTACCATGATATACTTCTTGACTCACATATACTACTTTACATTATTCTATGATTTTGTTCATCCCTTAATAGGAATTATGGCACACTCCTTTCTTATGTATATCCCCAGGTTATCCAATGAAATTTTCATAGAATGATGGAATTTTAAGGGAATATCTTCGAGTCTTTAAATAATTTTGTTGTACCCATATTTAAATTTATTGTGCTATAAACCCAATTTCATAAATAAACTAGTCCTTATGATCTTATAGGATATTATTAAGTGATATTGTATGAAATATATTATGAATTAAGGTATATTATATTATCAATTGTCATAGTGGGTATTAATGTAAAGACTAGTTATTTTTTGGGGATTGGGATTAGAAAACCACAGTGAAATCCTTAAGAATAACACTAAACATAGGAAAACATCACTAAATTTTGTTAAAGTATAGAGTAAATGGATTCCATGAAAATATATCACTTTTTGGATACCACAGGTGGATGTGAATCTGAAATAATTATACCTAGTGGTAATACCTTTGAAAAGGGAACATTGGTATCGACTTGATAAACACCTATTATATAAAAAATAGTCCTTATTACACACCTAGTATTACATTCTTATAGGATATTCTTTGCAAAACTCATAAAACCATTACGAACATTATTATTTGAACAAAAAAATTCGTAATATTTTATTCTAGGAATTGGATCATGGATAACATAGATTGAAATCATGAATTATATTATTATGGAATATATTCCATTTATCATTTAACCCTTTAATATTCTTGGTTTCCCATTTATGTGTTTAATTGTTTAAAATATTATTATCCTTAATTTCCCATTATTCCAGCCAATGGTTGGAAATATGAGAGACTGAGTCAAAAACTAATGTGGTGAGCATTGTAATGGCTTTCTAAATGAGATACCCGACCTGATAGGAGAAGGGTTCAGAAATTCCATGACAAGTTATTTCTCAATTAACTCAATTTATGAATTGAAAATGGAATCAAGGGGAAAAACATCCTTTAAATAATGAATTTTTTTTAATTGATACCTTTATGTGACAAAGGAATCCAGATTTCATTAGATCATATGATCCTTTAATCATGTAAAATGTATCAAATTTATTGAAAAGATCTTATCCATCCTTTAATGTTTTTGGAAATAAAAGGTAATGTGGGATATTAATCATATGAATGTGGAAAATGATCAATAATGGACATTCATAAAAAACACAAATCCTGAGGAAGAGATTAAATAGATGTAGTGGAAATAATTAAGGAAAATACATTGGGTAACTATTTTCCTTATACTCTCCAACTTAAAATGGACATGATTTTTCTTGACCTAAAGAAAAAGGATAATTAATCTATTAGGGAAAATGTGGTAGAATTCATAAGACATTCATGATATACATGAAGATTTTATAGTTTCCTGGAAAGTAATGTTGGAAACATATTTGGTGGGATAAATCCAAGTCTATGAAAATATTTAGTGTTCAAGACATTAAATTCTATGAGGATATAGTATGATGTTCCTTAAAATTAAAAATAGATATTATAGATCCTCAAGGGTCTCACAAGTTTAGAGATAAATTGAGGATATATTTTAATTATGGTGATATGAGATAGAAATACCATGGGAGTAAGAAATTATGGAACACCACTAGTGAAAAATGTAGGAATTATCATCACAAAAAGTTCATTAAGGTGACAAGGAAATGATTTTGGGGTAGGAAGTAAGGGAACCTAGTTAGTGTTTGATTAAGGGAGAAACCCACCAATATTATGGAATAAATAACCATCCATTAATTTTTATTTCTATTGTATAATGTTTCTACAACAATGAATAAGAACACTATTAAAATCAATTCACTAAGCCAAGAGTTGTCAATGAAAACCAACAATAATGAACTCTGAGGCCTAGAGGGAAAAGGTGAGATTATTACATGAAAAATAATGAGGTGGATTCTGAAAATGAATTGGTTATAAGTAATATAGTTATTTATTCAAGGATAGTGAATGTACTCTTTAATTTTTGTTATATATATTCTTTTATATCATTGAAGTTTAGTAGAACTATTTAAACACAACATAAAAACAAGGAAGGCCAGTTATATGTGAATATTGTGAATGAATCAATTATTACATTAAAAAAATATAACTCATATCATATAAATATTCATGGGATGAATTTTCTAGAAACCTTTAGGATAATATCTTTAGTGGAATTCTATTCTATTTTTGTCATGGATTGACTTTCCTTTTATAAAGCCAACATAAATTACTCAGAGAAGGAAATCACTCTCGTTTTCGCAAATCACCATAAATGTTTGTACAATTAAATGGATGAGGATGAATCTAATTTGGTATCATCATATAAATAATGTAAATTACTACCTTTTGAGAAATTTTTTCAAGATCAAATGATTTAAAAAAGGGAAGAATCATCCTTGATGAAATTCCCATTGTAAGGTAATTCACAGAAGTGTTTCTCAATGAATTGTTAGGACTTCCTATAACACCGAACGTTTTTTTTAATTTTTCTACAAATAAATCAAATTTCACTAAAAAATTGTGTTTCGTGAAACAGCAAGTTAATATTGTTCTATACACAATTCTAGGTTAGATTGTGTTACACACAACACTGTGTTCTAACAAAACCACGATATACTATTAATATTATTATTCAAAAGCAACCATTATAACCTTTCCATTAAACATGGAGATATAAATATTAATAAATATTTTTTAAATATTATTTATAATTTTTCTATATAATGAAACATATTGATATAAAAGTACATAAGTTTTATTAAAATCATAATATGTTTTGATAAAATTATTTTCTCAAAAAAATTATTTATTATTTTTGTGAACATTAATATTTTTTTCACAATTTTAGGAACATATTTTGATAAAATAAACATCATTTTTAAATTATTAATTTCAAAATTACCTTATGGTGACTTTTCATAATTTTTATGAAAATTTTTAATTTTCAATGAATATGGTAAAATAATACATTTTAATTAAAAACTGCCTTTTTGTTTAATTTATTTATAAAGTTAAATTATATTTTAGTTTTTAAAAAGTAATATTATTTCAATTATACATAAATTAATCCAATTTAGTTCATTGGAATCAATTTCACATTGAATTTTTATATAAAAACATTGTAAATTTTTGAACGTTTTTCATTAAAAACCAGACTTCTCATTGCGAATGTGGGATTAATTTTAAATAAAAATTGATTCTTCAATGAATAATTTTTTAAACATTTTATTCCATAGTTTTAATCGGAATAATTTTTATAATATAATTATTTCAACTAATTTTTTTTTACCAAAACTGATAGTAAAAAAATAAAAATTATTTACTATATTTAATTTAAAAACAGTTTTACTGGAGGATTAAAATAATAATAATATAAGGGTTAAAAATTACCTAAAACTGTTCCAACACAAATTTTAAATAATATTTTTATATTATATATTATTTTTTCAATATTGTTTTATTATTTGAGTCTTTTTACATGAACAAAATATGAGTTGAATTCTTTCTTTAATAAAATTACAAGTGTTCCACTCACCTCAATTATAAAAGGTCACCCCTCTCCTATATTCTTAACACATTAAAAAAATTTAGTTTTAGAAAATAAATACCCTAAAAACTTCTTACATTTACCCTATCATCACATAAGCCTTATTTTTTTACATAAATCTAACAAAGAAAGGCTTTTGGTGCAAACCTAAGGGGGATACCCGAAGAAGATGTAACGTTCATGAATGAGCATTTTTGTTTTATTTCCTCCTCCACATATTTAAATAATTATTACAATATGATGATATAATAACCAATGTTTCTTAAATATATAAATATGTTATTTATGTTAAGGTTATTAAATACAATAATCTTTACTTCCATAAAAGGGGTTATGAAATCATCATTAATGTGTGTGGTGAACTACTGCCTCACAAACAGATGCGAATCATTCTTCCATCACTATATCTCAATATTGGTGATGGATTAAATTTTTAGATATGATATTTTCTATATTATTATTCTTCTTTAATTATTATATCACACATACCTTTATACTTTCCATTTTTTGGGAATATGATCATGTTGCTCATGTGTACGGTAGACTACAACCTCAGGAAGTGATTCTTTCACGTTTACATAGAATTTAATAATGATGGTTTTAATGAAAATATAAGATATATATGAAATAAAAATGATTTTATAATATAATATATCAATTAATTTTTCTTTCTTATAATCCAACAATAAAATGGAAACAACATTCATGCATACATATTGCATATTGACTCAGGGGACAATGTATTTCATTTTTTATCACTAAATTTTAATGATTAGTCTAAATAAAAATATAATGAATATATATTATATTTATATCAACGTTAAAATTATTTATATTATTAAATCATGATCAAATTTAGAGTCCCAAAAATTTAAAAATCAAAACATATAAAAAAGACAATATCATTGTTACCCAAAACGTAACATTAACAGTGAATTATTAATAAAAGGGTAATAAGATGTCATAAGAAAATAATATATGGTATTATATATAAAATATTTTATTATAATAGATTTATAATAATTTTTTTTATTATACAAGAGGTTTTAACATGTATGATGAAATTCAAGACTTAAGGTGTGAGATTTCTGGTCTTCGTTTTATTTCTAGGAGGCTTATGTAAATTCACCAGTGATTTATTTTGTTTCATGTATATAATACCTCTTTGACATGTTATATCATTAATATAATTATTTTAATTATATTTAATGTTTCATTTTATGTTATGATTTATTTGGGCTTATGATTTAAAATATTACTGTATTGGTAAGGGGTTTTATCACAACTTCCCTTTTTTGAGACTTATGTTATATTATATACATATATTATTCCAAAAGGTGTATATAAATGCCATTTGACATGTAATATCATGAATTTATTTATCATCATGATATTTTATGTTGCATATTATGTTATTTATAAATGGTTATTATGATTTAATGTTACCAAAGAGGTAATGACTTTATGTTATAATCACATAGTTTATCATGATTGTTTATGATTATATTTTTTGTGATAAAATATTATGATAAATAACTCAATAAAATCATTAATTTTATTATCCTTAGGTTATTCATGATGTTTTAAAGTAATATTTTATCATCAGTTGAGGGTGACAAAATATGATATTTTGAATAATTCATTTGAACAATATATGGTAACTATGAGTTTGTTGTTATTCCCTTTAGTTTGAATAATTCTCTTTCTATATTTGTAGACTTGATGAATAGAGTCTTTAAGTACTATGTTGATAAATTCATGATAGTTTTTATTGATGATATTATGTCATTTTCCATAATTCGTTAGGATCATGATGATCATATAAGAGTGATATTGGGAACTCTAAGGAAGGATAAGATATTGGGAAAATTCATCAAATGTGAATTCTAATTTCAAAATTCTTAATACTGGGGTAACATTATAACCAATGAAAGATTCTCTATTGACACTCTGAAGAAAAAGGTTTTACTGAAGTGTCCTCATCCTATAATGAAAACTGATATTATTATTTTCCTTGGTCTAGTAGGATATTATAAGAGGTTTTGAATTTTTTTAATGAATTTCCAATCCACTAACGAAGTTAACACAAAAAAGGGATAATATCATACAGACAAATGAGTGTGAAGTATGTTTCCATGAACTATAGAAGAGATTGGATACTGCACCTATGTTATATCTACCCTCTGTTAGAGAAGGATTTGATATTTATAGAAATTATTTTTTGAAAGGTATTGGGTGTGTCCTCATGAAAATTGACCAAGTGATTGATTATGAATCTCTACAGTTTAATCCTCATGAAAAGAATTATCCTACACATGACCCAGAGTTAAATATAGTTATTTTTTCTCTAAATATTTGGATTCACTAGGTTTATGGGGAAAATGGGATAAATATACAATACATCAATGTTTTAAGTTTATATTCATGAAAAAGTAATTGAATATGAGATAAAGGATATGGATGGAACTTCTTAAAGACTATGAATGTTAAATTCATTATCATCTCAGAAGAGAAAACAATTTCACTAATTTATTAAGCAGGAAAGACCCTGTTTTGATGGAAATGATGAGGATTCATGAAGATCCATTGATCATGGACCTAGTAAAATTGGACATGGGAATTATAAGGGAAGGAATATTATCAACACCATCCCAAATTATTTCTAAACCATTCTCACAAGATAAGATCAATAAATATCTTAGAGATGATCCTTTGTTACAAAAATATTGACTCTTGAAGAATGGGTAGTTTCCTGAGTTGAATATTGATCAAGAAAGTGTATTGAAATTTCATTCAAGGAGATGTGTTCTATATATCTTGGATATAAATATGGATATGATGGATGAAGTTCATAGCTTTACATTCACTATAAATCCTAGAAGCACTAAAATTTATAAGGACCTTCATGATCATTATTGGAGGGAAAATATGAAAATGGAGATTTCTAAATACACTGCAAGGTGCTTAGTGTGTCAGCCAGTGAAGGTGGAGAGACAACTTCCTAAAGTGGTATTGAAACCACCACCCATACCAACATGGATGTGGGATGAAATCACTATGTACTTTATCACTATTATCCCAAGAACATAAAAATGAATCAATCTGAAATGGGTTATAGTGGATCGACTCACCAGTATTACCCATTTCATTGCTAATTAAGAATATTTATCTCTTGAACTAATTTCCAAGATAAATGTAAATGAAGTGGTGAGGTTTTATGGGGTGACACTTTCTATAATTTTTTTATCATAATCAATGATTAAATTCTAAATTTTGGAGAAGTTTCAACATTCTCTTTATACTATATTTAATTTTAGTACAACCTATCAACCCTATACCGATGGACAATCTGAAATGACTATGAAAACACTTGAGGACATGCTGGGAACAAGATAAAAAAATTTAAATGTGGATGGGATCAACACCAACTATTGGTTGAGTTCTCATACAACAAAAAATTCCTCTCAAGTATTCAAATAACACTATAGAATTCTCTCTATGTGTACCAATTTATAACTCTTACATGTTGGGATGGAGTTGGTGAAAGAAAACTACGTGGGACCGATCTTATGAAAGAGATGAACAAAAATGTTCTTGCTATAAAACAACATATAAAGGATGATCTGACTCAATATAAGAGCTATTCTGATAACCATGAAAAGGAATTTGAGTTTTATTTTAGATAAAATGTTTTCCTTTGAAAATAACCATGGAAGAGAGTCATATTTTTAGGAAGGAAATGAAATATTAGACCCGAGGACATTGGAACCTTTGAAATCCTTGATCACTAATAAAAATGGAAAATAATATACCACTTCCAAAAATTATTTACCAAGTTCACGTTGTATTAAACACATCTCTCTTGAGGATGTACATTCCCGATCCATCACATGTTCTGAATCTGGTGGTGGTATAACTTGAACATGACCTCTCATATGAGGAGAAAGTGGTGGAGATCTTAGATAGTGGATACAAGGTTATATGAAACAATACTACCTACCAAATCAATGTAACTATAAATATGAATAAGTGACATGAGAACCATAGGTGAAAGTCATATATAATTTCCCTAACCTTTTCTCAATTGAGAGAATGAGTTGAAATTTTAGGGATAAAATTTCATAATGGTGGAATAATGTAATGACCATGAATTTTTAATCGATTATTGTTTCCTAAATAAAATTATGACAAATATTTTATAATATTATACACATTCAAAATAATGAGAAACCAAAAAAAAAATATATCATTAAAAATGATAGTTATATTAGTCAGCTATAAAAACAATTGTAATGCTAAGCATTATAATAGATCAAAAAAATAAAATTGAATAGCTAAAATGAGAATGTATGTCACGACCCATCCCCCGGGGCCCGTGCCGTGACTTCCCCAAGTCCACCTTCCATAGGCGAGGTGTAGGCGACTAGCACTAAAGGCGTAAATACCTAAGCTAGGAAGGCATTTCCTTTATAAAGTGTAAACACACAAAACAGAGTACGATCTAGAAGAAAAACACTAAGAAAAGCTGTATACAAAGGAGTGATGAAAAGTAAAAGGGATGAAAATACAAGCCCAACAAGAAATTACAAGTACAGCTAAAAAACAAGTACAACTCAAGAAAATTTAGAAAACAGCTCCTGGATCATCCACCATGGATCCTACCTGAAGTGTAGGTACAGATAGCCTCCTCAGCACTCCACGTCCGTCAGTCTCCTCCGTGTGCCAACTCATCGTGAGGTCCTCCTCTGGGTACCATCCAGTCCTACTATTCTAATCCTCAGTCATCATTGTCCGCCGTCTGTAACCAACACAACGAGGTGTGGGCATAGCCCGTACAGGGGTGAGTATAACCATACTCAGTAAAGACCCCGAGACCCTCAAGGTCTCAGATAATCTAACAAGGATAAACCACAAAGTATGAAATCAACAGATAACCCCACTTAGGTATATGCCCATACATATACCTATGTTATCAAATAATCCATCTCAATCATGAGGTAAACACAAAATTTACTGACTCAGCTCAACTAGGATTTTATTCTAGGGATAGTATCAATCTGAACCCTCGGCTACTGGAGAACTCCTTCTCTATCGAGTACAGTGGGTCTGCCACGTCACATAGAGGAGCTTCCCACTAACTTTTACTACTGAGGTACTCCTCCTGTCGAGTACTGTGGATCTGCCGCGCTCACACATAGGCGCTCCCCACCGTGGGTCTGCTGCGCTCACATAGAGGCGCTCCCCCTCGTAGCCTGCTAAGGTACTCTACGTGTCGATTACCATGGGTCTTCCAAGCTCACACAGAGGCGCTCCCCACCATGGGTATTCCGCGACACCAAGGCACTCCCCACTGGGAAAGTCGAATCACTCCATGTCGAATCGATCATCATTCTTCAAGTCTCACCCAGCTACTAGGTTCCCGCACAAATGCATGTTCGTCTCTGGAAGATCTGCTCCAAAAGCTACTGGTCGATACTCCAATTTTCACAAAGTCCCACATATATGTATCTCAAATGTTCCCCATGTCATATAGGTCTCAAAGAAACAGACAATGCATCAATCTGATTCCCAGTCTGTGAGTTATTAGTTTTTTAGTCCTGGGGACCAATTGGATTCATGTACAATCCAACCCGACCAAAACTCAACAAAACCCCGAACTCCAGTGGGGTATACTCAAATGGACCATCATGCTCCAATAAATCTAGCTCTACTGACTGTTCTTCAAATGGACGTTCGGTACCAAAAATTTGGCCAAATGAAGTAAAGGGGTTTGGTAATGGGCATGGGCCCGGTCCGAACTAGTCGGACCGACTTGGTCCAACCCAGACAAGGCCGACCCGGTCAGACCCAATGGGTCTGACTCAGCCTATTGGGTTTGGCCCGGTCTGATGGGCCCGACCCAGCGGACTGCGGGGTCGGTTCGTCCCAGAGGTTGTGGCTGGTTTGAGGAGCGCCGCAATGGGTGCGGCTCGGCCAGGGAGGTCAGCAGGGAACCAAGTGGATGCACGGGGTGCAGGCAGGCTGCGGGGCATGCAGGAAGGCTAGCGGGGCACCAGGAAGTGTGCGGGCAGGGCGTAGGTAGGCCACGGGCAGGCGTCCGGAGGCCTGGCAGGCCAGTTTGGTGCACCTCAGGCCAGCACGTGCCGGCAGTGTTCGGTCGGGAACAGCAGTGCACCGCAGGGGCAGTGCAATTCATGGAGGTCATGAGTAGCGCGGCCTTTGTCGTTGGCGCCTTCTTCTCCTCGTTGCCACTCTGTCGCCATGCCAAAAGAAACATCACCAAGAGATCTACAGAGGGAGTCGGGTCATGTTAGTTTGGCATGCACCCTCTGCATTTAGAGATGATAACAATTGGTTCAATAAAGGGGAAGAAAGTTGAACATCAATTGTTTAAAATACATCGCATTGATTCCTTTTATTCTAAGATGATAAAAAGGAAAGGAATAATACTCAAAGTAAACCCCATACCTTTGATCGTTGCTTGACGATGAAGTCGAGGGAAGAAGAAGATGTTGTCATCGTTTGTTGGGTCCTCCATGCACTTCCAATCCAAGCTCGTGTGTCGATTCATTGATGAACATGAGGAGGGAAGATCTGTCAAAGACGACCTACGACGAAGCGGATTTCGAGGAAGAAATTCGAGGAAGATCGTTCTTTGTTTTCGAAGGTGTTCTTCGTTGGAAGCATTTTTCATTGGGAGCCTTCTTCCAATATTTCCACCAAGTCCGTCCTTTCTCTCCACTCCACTCAAAATGAAAATCTTATCTAAATAATAGATTAGGATCTATTATGTTCGTTGGCATAAATTGAAATTGAGTGATTTAATTAAATGAGATGACTCATTTAATTAATGGGGTGGAGATGGAATAACAATTAAATTTGGAGAACTAAATTTAGTGGCTCCATCAAATTAATGCATGAGAGTTGTCACAGATTAATTAAGGGAGGTCAAGATGCTCTCCCTCATTAATGAGGGAGAGTTGAGAGGTTTTATCCTCCTCCATCAAAAGGGGGTTAAGCCCCATGTGGACCCCACATCGTAACATGTCGTTGGAGGTTATGTTCTGGTGGGCCCCACAAACATAACTTCTCATGGGAGGTTAAGGTGTGGTGGTCATACCTCCAACTCGCAAGAGGAGGTTTTAACTACCATTCACCCACATGGAAGATCAATAAAATAAAGTGTTAGCTCACTTTATTTTATTATTTTTTTAAGAAAACCCAAAAACTAAATTCAATTCTCTACCAACTTCCATCGAGGTGAAAGACTTTTTAAATGAATACCAGTACTGCGAGTTCAATGGTGCCCTCATATTTCAGTTTTGGGCACCGGTTCAAAATATATAAAATCCCGCTGGTACGTTTACTGAACGTACCTGAACAAAACATCAGAAATTGATTCCGGGAACACCGGGCCTCAGACTCATGCTCCAGAAATTTCTGCAGACTCATAAAATTCCCATGTATTTACGAAAAAAAATTTTCACGGAAATTCCGGGTCTTTACATTCTCCCCACCTCCAGGATTTACATCCTCGTAAGCTACAACTCAAACTAAGGGAATAAAAGGGGGGTACTAATCACACATCTGAGCCTCCCACTCCCACGTTCTCTCCTGGTGGTTCTCGTGCTGCCAGTGAATGTGCACGAGAGGTATCAACCATCCACGTAGGACCTGCTCCTGTTGATCCTCAATCTCACCTGGAACCTCCATGAAAGTTTCCCAATCATCTATTGGAATCAGGAGTGCAATGTAAGCCCCAAACATGTGAGTTTTTAAAATTTTTCCACCGTTGTTCGACGTGAAATTTCCAATGTCGGCGAAGAGTATCCCGGTCAAATCTGAGCACAATGCGTGAGGTGTTTTAAGCACAAACATAAACCGTAAATTACCTAGTTTTGATCCGAAGCCGTGCATGACGTCTACTCGTTGTTGGCGATCGCTGCTTGAAGAATCTGAAGCCAAATTACAATAGATCGTCCACACGATCTTCAAGGAATCCGCATTAGCACTGTTCATCGTAGTCCGGGTGCTAGCGTGGAATACCGACGAAGCCTTCGACATTCCAACAATCACCGCATCACTTCGCTAACGATGCCTGATGGAGAGCTCCATCTGAGCTCCTTGGATCCAGAGCATCTCTCTCTAGAGTTTGGGAGAGAGGAGAGGAGAGAGAAGCTCCATGAATAGTAATTAGAAATCTCCTCTCCTTTAATATTTATAGTTGTTAATTAATTACCCGGAATTGTCAAGACGGCCCCCCAATACATAACACACTATCAACGACATTTATGACTACTAAACCGAGTCATAAATAATATTATCATTTACTTGTAATATATTAAAATATATTACATGATAATAATTGAGTCATTAACTCAACTCGTCGCTCCCATAAATATTAATTGAACCTTTAATAATTAAATATTCGTCAATTAATATTTTTCATGCATTTACTTAAAAATAATAAATACATTTAATAAATAAATTCAATACTCATTATTCTAAACTCGAATAATATGAATTTATTTATTGCATTGGTTATTGTTTAACTTTGGAAAAATCTCGGACCCCTATGGTGGGGCCCACCATGTCCAAAACTCCTATTCAACTGAATAGGGATGATTCTTGAATACCCTATTGTGTGTGACCCTCTAGGCCCTTATTTTGACAGCTATGAATAGTATTCACAGACCAAGAGTGGGATCTAGCAACCCATCATGGCCACTGAAGAAATAAGGATTCTCACAGCAGCGACAACTAACCTACGAACACACATTGTGTAATATAATCTATTTTTCAGTAATATTTCATTAAGAAGGATGCACTCATGTGTCATATCCCCTTTATTTCATTATAGTTTGTTGATTTAACTGGACGGATTTACCCTTGACTGCCATGGCCATGGTCTTATAAAGGTATTGTAATCCAAATAAACATGGCCTAAAATATATTACTTCCAAAACCCAGAAGAGAAAAATAATTTCATGACCATTCAAACAATGTCATGCCACTAATGACGCACCCGACACGAACTACCTATCCACGACTTCATTTCCATGGTTTTCATCTTGCATCAAAGTATGCAATGAAATGATATACATTGTTAATGATCTCAAGTCAGGACACAATTACACATGATCGTAGATAGGAACATCCAATGACACCTAAAACTTGTGGAGTTCCTATTGGTGGGTTAGTCCTCAGGATCTCACTTCTAGAGATCACCAAGTGTGAACTTCATGAGAAGAAGTCTCAATACTTATGAGCCCCCAGCACCTGATAGTCATATATATACTATGTCCAATCAGTAAGATATATCTAGACTATAGAAAATATATTTAAGATTGATGTCATAGTATCTTGAGGTTCTCATTATAGCCTGAGAACTGCTATAACCTTTCGATACAACAGTTAACCTTTGGACATTACCATTTCAATAGTGGATGCAAAAATTTCTACACTATAACGGTAAAAAGACATCATGTATAGCTTAATTTACACACAATATGGTAATATAAATCACTGAATAGTAGGTTCTAGGGAACCCACTATTTAAACACTCCCACTTTTACTAGATCCAACTTGCTAACCAAACTTGTTAGCCACTCACATGATGAACATCATGTTTCTGCTGAGTAATGGCTTTAGCTACTGGGTCCTCCACGGTTCCGCCATGTGGCTATTATGCTATAGCGACCTCATATACTTGAGTAAAACTTCTAAAGAGATGGTATCCCGAGCATATCCCATTTTTCCACTGTCATACCATGACATCTTGGCAAGTAAGAATATCATAATTTAGATTATGATAATACTTTTCTTACCAGGTGGGATTCCAATAAATGGAACAGATTGTTGCGTATCTTCTTCTTAGCTGCCTTAGAATCTACAACGTACTCAGTCTTTGTAGGTATGGATACTGCTGTATTATATGAGCTTGTGTCACTCCTCATCTCTAACTACAATAGTAGATATCTTGATCTATGGTAGACTAGTTTGTATCCATGAAAACTAGTATCCTTTCTTCTCCAGTTACCCCGTATATATCTTTTGTACTTTCCGAAGTAAAATTAGATAGTTCTGACTGCATCCCATGTAGTGCACCTGGATATAAATAATATTTTCCTATTGTAGAATATACCTTGGGAATATCGGTTCTTGTACATATCTTGGCATGTGTGATTGATCCATTTCTCCGACGTATGGATTTTAACTCACCACGTTTATCTCTTTCCATGCCACGTACAGGTCATCGTGGAGAGATTATATCACGTGACAAAGGCAACAATTCATCTCTTGAATTGTTTCAACTTGTAATTTTCAATACAATGTCACTATACATGCAACTGACTACGACCAAGCAACCTATAGATCTACCTCAGTAGATCCTATTCCTTAGAACTTAGGTTTCTACATGAAGTCAATCATAGGGGAATAAGTTTCATTTTGGTCTTAACTAACTATCAAACCAATGTCTGTTTTCCATATGTTACCGAACTTATTTCTTATTGGAAAACCTTATCACTCCCACTAACCTCAGGTAGACACATAGAAAACAATTGTTTTAAATGTATATACTATGAGCATGTTTCTTACTTTAATCCTAAACCAGATTTTAGTAACATTCAACCTTTATTAATATTATGTGATGTGACCATCCCTTTTTGGTTGCAGTGTATAGACACCATCCAAAATTGGTGGTCATAACATTCAATGCTAAATAAATTTATCATAGATATTAGCTATGATAAGTAAAATTCTAACAGATTTAGGAATAACGACTTGGTGAAACCAATCGAGCCTTATTGGTACTACACTTGTACCATCCATGTATCAACTCACTTGAATACCCACCACAGTATTCAAAATTATAGGCCCCTTTTTCACTTTGATACATGGAATCCGTTAATTAAATTTTAGTTGGTCTTATCAATTTTATAAAATTTCCATATACTTCTTACTTGTAATAAAAATTATTCACTTTGAATAATAGATCACCGACCGTGGGGAATATAAAAACAATCACAATGGTTTTATCTTTCTACGCTGTATGTGTCTCTTGAACATAATTTGTTCCAAATGTGCTTGGGGAACTAGTTCCTATAACAAATCCTTGAGAATTTTGAGAATTGAATAAACACAAGTCAATATAGTTCACACTATCTCTAATAGAGATGTGCACCCTTATATAGAAGTTTAGTCTATTGCATGACTACCTACTCTTATATATTAGGTATTTATGTAACATCCTAAACAACCGTTAGGATTATTACACTAAATACACAACATGTTTGTATTGATGAAAGTTTGTTTATGTCCTAACAAACTCTTTGCATCCAAACACATGTTCTTGTGACATAATGGGTTTACATCAAACTATGACTCGTATGATATCCATTTTTCATTATAGTTGGCATATGGTTGTGGGATATCGTTGTTATTTGCAATTAATTTCATGAAATATAATGGAAGTTTCTGCTAGTTCCAACATTGATATTTCTTACATCAATACTTTGATGTATAAAATGTGCATTTATGGATTACTCCACGCTACATTTTGTTGATCACTGTTGATATATAAGACATCATCATCAATCCTCCCCATTAACATCAATGTCGTGATGTCGATAAGGTAATTTTCATTTAGAAATTTCTCCAAGATACATTATCATGATTGATGAATGCTTGGTCAAGATATTCTTCGGTATCCCAACTCGAAGCAACTCATATCTCCTGACCTTACAAATAATTCCCTTTGATATTCCTTAATTACTTAAATGAATATGATGAAGTATATATACCTCTAGCTTATACTTGGAATAGTTCACACTTTCGTGTTGAACTATTTCCAAAAGATTTTTTATGTACCTTTATTTCTAAAGGCACCTTTGTTCAAACTAAAGACATTTATCATACCAAAAGTATTTAGCTATGACGAGCCAAAATAGCATACTTGGTATATTTATGACGTCCATTTTTAGTATTACTTGACAAAGAATTATCCTATGACAACTGGGTATAAGTCTTACATTTATATTCATCACTAATTGCCTATGATTCATGTATTACTGAACTAGTGGTTGAGTTTACAAAAAACAACCTTCATTGTAGAAACTGAAATAATGTCTCCTTGTGTCCAAGGACACATGATATTAATGTTTGTGGTTATACTCAACAAAGGTTCAACATGAATCTTTCACTTAGAAATTAATGAAGTCGTGTACTTACGACCACTGGACTAGGTATCACCCTTTCACAACCACTTTGAGAATACACCTAACTACTCATAATGTTTCTATACATACATGGTTATTGTATTTAAATACACATATGTAAAAAATCATATAGTATTAAATACCCAATTAGTAAAAGGAAACATTACATTGAAGAATATTCCTGATGTTGAAGCGACAACTTGCTTCTCTATATCAGTTTATTTCTTTTTAACTTCCATAGTATTATTTTATATTATGCAATACAAATAACCTCTTTTAATACCTCATTAATTGAAGGAGGTCACGAATATGTCATTATAATTAAATGCCTTTGACCTTTTCAAATTTTCATTCAATTTATCCGCCATAAGAATCAAAGCTTAATTGTATTTTATTCTTAATCACTTGGCGAACCTTACCTACATTGGTAATGAAGCGTTTACTCAATACATGTTTGTTTTGTAACTTAAAACAAGACTTGAGTAATGTGGTGAAAATGATATTTAAATATCATGGTTGATCTTTCAATTTACACATTCCGGTGTACATCACCTTATTCATATCATTGCTTCGCTTTCTCATTGAAAACTTCTCGGAGATGAGACTTTATGTCATATCATCTATGTCCTGGTGTAGCGACTCCAACTAACACCAAACGTTGATGAAAGCATGATGATATAACTATCATATGCTTTGTACATTAGTCTCTGGTAAGCATTTTCCACCCTCGCTCTTAAGGTAGTTTAATAGTGTTTGGGATACTGACACCTTGAGTTTCCTATATCGTAGTACTATGCTCACGCGCTTGTACTATTCATGGATACTTGGGTCATTGTGTACATTTACTTTGTCCATTATAATATTACAGTTTTAATCTTGTGGTATAACATGTCATTTTTCTACAAAAATAAATTTTAGCAGATGAGTACCTTTTTTCTGGATTACCAGTTTATAAATTTTTATTAATTACTTAAATCAAGTTATGTCTCCCACTATTTTATCAGATTCTAGGAACCCTCAGTGCTAGAATTCGAATACTCTGTCTCTTGATTATTCTAGTGTCAAGGATCCCGAAACCACCCCTTGAAGTCTACAAGATAAGGCTACACCACTACTTGGATGGTTCTAGGAAGGCTTTTGGCTGGCCGACTGATTTAACTTGTGGTTCCTTGATCTGTTGAATGAAGTCCCAGATTCATAAAATAAAAATTTGATTTACTCAACACTTGCATCTAAAATGATTTCAAGTTTGATATGGCTACTCCTTACTAGAAATTTAGTTAAGTCGACCCATCATTCTTATAAGGACTCCCCAATAGTAACAGGAACCCTCAACTAAGGCATGATCAGCACGTCAAACAGCTGGTTTTGTCCAAATTTGAATGACGGAAGGCTGTTTAGACTTAATATATCATTGAGGGTTTTATTATTTTTAGTGTGATGAAAGAAATCCTTTTCTATTTTTATAAGCACGTGCTATGTGGTGGACCCACCTCTAGCTCCCAAGGGGAGTTTTTAACTATCAGTCACTCACATGGCAGCTCAATAAAATAAAGTGTTATCTCACTTTATTTTATTATTTTTTTAAGAAAACCCAAAATCTAACTTCAATTATCAACCAACTGCCATCGAGGTGATAATGTTCTTAAGCGAATATCGGTGATGTGAGTTCAATAGTGCCCTGAAATTTTAGTTTCAAGCATCGGTTCAAAATTTATAAAATCTCACTCATATGTTTACTAAACGTACCCGAACAAAACTTCAGAAATTGATTCCGGGCACACCAGGCCTTAGAATCATGCGTCGTAAATTTTCATGGACTCGTAAAATTACTATGTATTTAAGAAAAAAAATTCCATGGAAATTCTGGGTCTTTACAATGTATGGATCACGAAATTATTCTAGATTCCTAACCACCAAATAAAATTATTTATAAATGAAATAAATATTATTAAACAAATCAATAGCTTAATAAATAAAAATATTACCTTTGAGAGAAATTGCATTGAAGTTTTAATGAATTAATGATGTGGTATTTATAGGGTATAAATGGAAATGTGACCATTGGAATTCGATCATTATATGACCACTAGTAATATATGATAGTTGGTCAATATGAACATTGGAAAATATACCATTGGTTAGTAATTTACCCTTATAATTATTGTTTATAAGAATTATTAACAAATTATAGTAGATATAGAAAGAATAATTGATGGCCTCAACTAGTAGAATCAGGTTGTTTAAATCCCATTTGTCTGAACATGGGAGGGAGGTATCATCACTGGGGTTCTCCCTTGACCAATCCCAAGATAAGCATCAATAATTGAATATTTAGTGAAATCACCTACAAGAGAATTTCAAGTAAGTGGTGATTACCACTCTATAGAAGTTAGATGAATCCCCCCAAAAAACTACCACTATCATACACCTCTTCTTTAAGGAATACAAAAGAGTAATAATGTGATATGTTTCTATGCCATAGTTTCATAAAGTGTAACTTAATTTTTATAAATAAAATGGATATTCCATCAATTCCAATTTAATAATTTTTTCCTTAATATAATATATGTTTAATTGATATGATATTGATAACATGATTTTTTGATACAAATAAAACATAATTATTCTTTTTATTGAAAATATTATAAATTTTATAATAATATATATTTTTTTTCTGAATAATATTAGTTTTAATAAAATATTATTTTAAAATACACTTATCAAAATATAAATTATAAAATAATTTTATAATTTTGATTGAAATTTTTAAATTTGAGAAATTTGTTTGCACCTTAAAAAAATACCTTTTTTAAGAAATAAGGTTTTTAGGATTAAAAGTAAATATTATAATGTTTAGAGAAATTTTATGGAAAAATAAACACTATATTTGAAATAATCACATTAATATTTGGTTAGGGTTAATTTATGAGAATTTTCTAAAATAATTTATTTCATTATGAATAATAAAAAATATAGTTTTGGGTTTTGAATATATTTTACGACTTTATATTTATTTCTTAATTATTTATTAATCAACTAAATTAAATCCATTAATAAGAAAATTTTATTTGATTAATGTTAATTATTTTAATATATTTTAATCAATTTCTAATACTATAAGTGACTTTCTGAAGTCTAAAAATAAAAATTTGATTTTTAAAAACATTATATTATAGAGTCTTTACTTTTCCATGCCAAAATAAGAATTAAAAATTAATATTCGGTTTTATTGGATTAAAATATCATAAATTGTGACCCAAATTTCCAATACCGTGATCAAAAACCATGTGTAAGCAAACATTTTTTCACTTTCTGTAGCCTATTTTTTGAAGACATGTATTTCAAAATTATTAAACAATTGCTCCGCTCTTTCTATAAATACCCACCAATTTAACCATTACCCTTCAATCCACATACATATTCGAGAAATTTATGGTGATTTTGATTCCCAAGGAGTCCCTTAAGGTGTATTCAAGCCCCCAAGGTTCCAACCTCATGTTTTATGAACAACTCTTCAACGTAAGAGAAATCTCCACTTCCCTTCTCCATTCAAGTTCCCTTTCTATGTGGCATGTTTTATAATTTATAAAATAAGTTCATATGTACACTTTATATTATCCCATTACTGAAATAATACTATTTTATTAATTGTAGACCCCTGTACCCTCTCATTTTACTCTTTTCAAAAACCATTTTTTATAACGTCTTGCTGCCAAATTTACTTATCAAATTTCCCACTTTTACTTCAGAAATTCTATTTTCCATTTTATTTTAATACCCAGACCCCTTTTTATTTCAATAAGTATTCAACTATATTTAAAAATTAATTTTTTTTATTTTGGGATTTACATATTTGGAACCCACATTTCCATTACTGGATAAAATTATCTTAAAGATAATGTCTTTAAGCTCTTTTGTATGTCATTGTTTTTTTATAAGAAACCAATTCTTTATTATCCATGGGTTATTAATGAAATGATTTATTTTATTGATGTGGATCACATAAAATTAATACATATGAAAGGTATGAATTGATAGAACTCTAATTAATTTGGAAAATAATTAAATCTCAAGCTATGACATTTTTTACAATACCATAGTGAAGAACCTTAGTAATTTTTATTTATAAAACATTGGTGATATTCTTATAAATTAATCATTTAAATGTTGTATCTATATTTCATTGTTATGATTCAGTTTCATATTATTATGTTATGTCTCTCTTTCGTGCCTTATTGTTATGCCTCATGTTCTTACTGATATGTCTAATGATCTTATGATTTTTTATCCCTTTCTTATTCCCTTACTGACAGTCATGATCCCCCATTTCCTTTTATGTAGGTCCCCATGATATGAGATGCAGAAAAAGTAACTTAAGGTGAAACCATATAGATTTATTTATGATTATTTAGAATAAATTTTTACATTTACATATATTATGTACCTTTTTTCTATGAAATTAATCATTAAAATATCCTATGTTTCTATATATTGAGAAGTTATGTAATTAAAAGGTGGGATGCCACACCATTCACTCTCATTAAACCCTTCAATGAATGTTTATGTACCCCTGTTATGTTGCAAAAAGTATCCTATGATTTCCCATACCAAACATTTGTATAGTGAATAACCACCCCATTTACATTCAAGGTTATTCACCTATATATACATATCCATACTTTATTGAAGAATTATGTGTATGTAACCCACATTTTTTAATCCTGGTATTAAAATTGATTGAATACATACGTAGGGTGTATGATCTTTATGGAACACTTATGCATATACATGATAATAATGTGACTATTTGGACAAGAATTATATAGCCACCCAATGCTTTGGGTAATGTTTTTATCACATGAGAAACAATATATGATGAATATGAGGTTATCCTAATCACACTATATTATTATTTATATATGGTTATCATTGATATATGTTTATGATGTTATGTTTTATGCCACTTCTACATTGCAATAATAAGTTTATATTATCATATTATGTTATTCTTATATGTTAATGTTTATGATTCCCACCCTCTTATGTTACCATGATATACTTCTTGACTCACATATACTACTTTATATTATTCTATGATTTTGTTCACCACTTAATAGGAATTATGGCACACTCCTTTCTTATGTACATCCCCAGGTTATCCAATGAAATTTTCATAGAATGATGGAATTTTAAGGGAATATCTTCGAGTCTTTAAATAATTTTGTTGTACCCATATTTAAATTTATTGTGCTATAAAACCAATTTCATAAATAAACTAGTCCTTATGATCTTATAGGATATTATTAAGTGAGATTGTATGAAATATATTATGAATTAAGGTATATTATATTATCAGTTGTCATAGTGGGTATTAGTGTAAAGACTAGTTATTTTTTGGGGATTGGGATTAGAAAACCACAGTGAAAGCCTTAAGAATAACACTAAACATAGGAAAAAATCACTAAATTTTGTTAAAGTATAGAGTAAATGGATTCCATGAAAATATATCACTTTTTGGATACCACAGGTGGATGTGAATCTGACACAATTATACCTAGTGGTAATACCTTTGAAAAGGGAACATTGGTATCGACTTGATAAACACCTATTATATAAAAAATAGTCCTTATTACACACCTAGTATTACATTCTTATAGGATATTCTTTTAAAAACTCATAAAATCATTACGAACATTATTATTTGAACAAAAAATTTCGTAATATTTTATTCTAGGAATTGGATCATGGATAACATAGATTGAAATCATGAATTAAATGATTATGGAATATATTCCATTTATCATTTAACCCTTTAATATTCTTGGTTTCCCATTTATGTGTTTAATTGTTTAAAATATTATTATCATTAATTTCTCATTATTCCAGCCAATGGTTGGAAATATGAGAGACTGATTCAAAAACTAATGTGGTGAGCATTGTAATGGATTTCTAAATGAGATACCCGACCTGATAGGAGAAGGGTTCAGAAATTCCATGACAAGTTATTTCTCAATTAACTCAATTTATGAATTGAAAATGGAATCAAGGGGAAAAACATCCTTTAAATAATGAAATTTTTTTAATTGATACCTTTATGTGACAAAGGAATCCAGATTTCATTAGATCATATGATCCTTTAATCATGTAAAATGTATCAAATTTATTGAAAAGATCTTATCCATCCTTTAATGTTATTGGAAATAAAAGGTAATGTGGGATATTAATCATATGAATGTGGAAAATGATCAATAATGGACATTCATAAAAAACACAAATCCTGAGTAAGAGATTAAATAGATGTAGTGGAAATAATTAAGGAAAATACATTGGGTAACTATTTTCCTTATACTCTCCAACTTAAAATGGACATGATTTTTCTTGACCTAAAGAAAAAGGATAATTAATCTATTAGGGAAAATGTGGTAGAATTCATAAGACTTTCATGATATACATGAAGATTTTATATTTTCCTGGAAAGTAATGTTGGAAACATATTTGGTGGGATAAATCCAAGTCTATGAAAATATTTAGTGTTCAAGACATTAAATTCTATGAGGATATAGTATGATGTTCCTTAAAATTAAAAATAGATATTATAGAACCTCAAGGGTCTCACAAGTTTAGAGATAAATTGAGGATATATTTTAATTATGGTGATATGAGAGAGAAATACCATGGGAGTAAGAAATTATGGAATACCACTAGTGAAAAATGTAGGAATTATCATCACAAAAAGTTCATTAAGGTGACAAGGAAATGATTTTGGGGTAGGAAGTAAGGGAACCTAGTTAGTGTTTGTTTAAGGGAGAAACCCACCAATATTATGGAATAAATAACCATCCATTAATTTTTTTTTCTATTGTATAATGTTTCTACAACAATGAATAAGGACACTATGAAAATAAATTCACTAAGCCAAGAGTTGTCAATGAAAACCAACAATAATGAACTCTGAGGCCTAGAGGGAAAAGGTGAGATTATTACATGAAAAATAATGAGGTGGATCCTGAAAATGAATTGGTTATAAGTAATATAGTTATTTATTCAAGGATAGTGAATGCACTCTTTAATTTGTGTTATATATATTCTTTTATATCATTTAAGTTTAGTAGAACTATTTAAACACAACATAAAAACATGGAAGGCCAGTTATATGTGAATATTGTGAATGAATCAATTATTACATTAAAAAAATATAACTCATATCCTATAAATATTCATGGGATGAATTTTCTAGAAACCTTTAGGATAATATCTTTAGTGGAATTCTATTCTATTTTTGTCATGGATTGACTTTCCTTTTATAAAGCCAACATAAATTACTCAGAGAAGGAAATCACTCTCGTTTTCGCAAATCACCCTAAATGTTTGTACAATTAAATGGATGAGGATGAATCTAATTTGGTATCATCATATAAATATTGGAAATTACTACCTTTTGAGAAATTTTTTCAAGATCAAATGATTTAAAAAAGGGAAGAATCATCCTTGATGAAATTCCCATTGTAAGGTAATTCACAGAAGTGTTTCTCAATGAATTGTCAGGACTTCCTATAACACCGAACATTTTTTTTTAATTTTTCTACAAATAAGTCAAATTTCACTAAAAAATTGTGTTACGTGAAACACCAAGTTAATATTGTTCTATACACAATTCTAGGTTAGATTGTGTTACACACAACACTGTGTTCTAACAAAACCACGATATACTATTAATATTATTATTCAAAAGCAACCATTATAACCTTTCCATTAAACATGGAGATATAAATATTAATAAATATTTTTTAAATATTATTTATAATTTTTCTATATAATGAAACATATTTATATAAAAGTACATAAGTTTTATTAAAATAATAATATGTTTTGATAAAATTATTTTCTCAAAAAAATTCTTTATTATTTTTGTGAACATTAATATTTTTTTCACAGTTTTAGGAACATATTTTGATAAAATAAACATAATTTTTAAATTATTAATTTCAAAATTACCTTATGGTGACTTTTCATAATTTTTATGAAAATTTTCAATTTTCAATGAATATGGTAAAATACTACATTTTAATTAAAAACTGCCTTTTTGTTTAATTTATTTATAAAGTTAAATTATATTTTAGTTTTTAAAAAGTAATATTATTTCAATTATACATAAATTAATCCAATTTAGTTCATTGGAATCAATTTCACATTGAATGTTTATATAAAAACATTGTAAAATTTTGAACGTTTTTCATTAAAAACCAGACTTCTCATTGCGAATGTGGGATTAATTTTAAATAAAAATTGATTCTTCTATGAATAATTTTTTAAACATTTTATTCCATAGTTTTAATCGGAAAAATTTTTATAATATAATTATTTCAACTAATTTTTTTTTTACCAAAACAAATAGTAAAAAAATAAAAAATATTTATTATTTAATTTAAAAATAGTTTTACTGGAGGATTAAAATAATAATAATATAAGGGTTAAAAATTACCTAAACCTGTTCCAACACAAATTTTAAATAATATTATTATATTATATCTTATTTTTTCAATATTGTTTTATTATTTGAGTCTTTTTACATGAACAAAATATGAGTTGAATTCTTTCTTTAATAAAATTACAAGTGTTCCACTCACCTCAATTATAAAAGGTCACCCCTCTCCTATATTCTTAACACATTAAAAAAATTTAGTTTTAGAAAATAAATACCCTAAAAACTTCTTACATTTACCCTATCATCATATAAGCCTTATTTTTTTACATAAATCTAACAAAGAAAGGCTTTTGGTGCAAACCTAAGGAGGATACCCGAAGAAGATGTAACGTTCATGAATGAGCATTTTTGTTTTATTTCCTCCTCCACATATTTAAATAATTATTACAATATGATGATATAATAACCAATGTTTCTTAAATATATAAATATGTTATTTATGTTAAGGTTATTAAATACAATAATCTTTACTTCCATAAAAGGGGTTATGAAATCATCATTAACGTGTACGGTGAACTACTGCCTCACAAACAGATGCGAATCATTCTTCCATCACTATATCTCAAGATTGGTGATGGATTAAATTTTTATATATGATATTTTTTATATTATTATTCTTCTTTAATTATTATATCACACATACCTTTATACTTTCCATTTTTTGGGAATATGATCATGTCTCTCATGTGTACGGTAGACTACAACCTCAGGAAGTGATTCGTTCACGTTTACATAGAATTTAATAATGATGGTTTTAATGAAAATATAAGATATATATGAAATAAAAATGATTTTATAATATAATATATCAATTAATTTTTCCTTCTTATAATCCAACAATAAAATGGAAACAACATTCATGCATACATATTGCATATTGACTCAGGGGACAATGTATTTCATTTTTTATCACTAAATTTTAATGATTAGTCTAAATAAAAATATAATGAATATATATTATATTTATATCAACGTTAAAATTATTTATATTATTAAATCATGATCAAATTTAGAGTACCAAAAATTTAAAAATCAAAACATATAAAAAAGACAATATCATTGTTACCCAAAACGTAACATTAACAGTGAATTATTAATAAAAGGGTAATAAGATGTCATAAGAAAATAATATATGGTATTATATATAAAATATTTTATTATAATAGATTTATAATAATTTTTTTTATTATACAAGAGGTTTTAACATGTATGATGAAATTCAAGACTTAAGGTGTGAGATTTCTGGTCTTCGTTTTATTTCTAGGAGTCTTATGTAAATTCACCAGTGATTTATTTTATGTCATGTAAATAATACCTCTTTGACATGTTATATCATTAATATAATTATTTTAATTATATTTAATGTTTCATTTTATGTTATGATTTATTTGGGCTTATGATTTAAAATATTACCGTATTGGTTAGGGGTTTTATCACAACTTTCCTTTTTTGAGACTTATGTTATATTATATACATATATTATTCCACAAGGTGTATATAAATTCCATTTGACATGTAATATCATGAATTTATTTATCATCATGATATTTTATGTTGCATATTATGTTATTTATAAATGGTTATTATGATTTAATGTTACCAAAGAGGTAATGACTTTATGTTATAATCACATAGTTTATCATGATTGTTTATGATTATATTTTTGATGATAAAATATTATGATAAATAACTCAATAAAATCATTAATTTTATTATCCTTAGGTTATTCATGATGTTTTAAAGTAATATTTTATCATCAGTTGAGGGTGACAAAATATGATATTTTGAATAATTTATTTGAACAATATATGGTAACTATGAGTTTGTTGTTATTCCCTTTAGTTTGAATAATTCTCTTTCTATATTTTTAGACTTGATGAATAGAGTCTTTAAGTACTATGTTGATAAATTCATGATAGTTTTTATTGCAGATATTATGTCATTTTCCATAATTCGTGAGGATCATGATGATCATATAAGAGTGATATTGGGAACTCTAAGGAAGGATAAGCTATTGGGAAAATTCATCAAATGTGAATTCTAATTTCAAAATTCTTAATTCTGGGGTAACATTATAACCAATGAAAGATTCTCTATTGACACTCTGAAGAAAAAGGTTTTACTGAAGTGTCCTCATCCTATAATGAAAACTGATATTATTATTTTCCTTGGTCTAGTAGGATATTATAAGAGGTTTTGAATTTTTTTTAATGAATTTCCAATCCACTAACGAAGTTAACACAAAAAAGGGATAATATCATACAGACAAATGAGTGTGAAGAATGTTTCCATGAACTATAGAAGAGATTGGATACTGCACCTATGTTATATCTACCCTCTGTTAGAGAAGGATTTGATATTTATAGAAATTATTTTTTGAAAGGTATTGGGTGTGTCCTCATGAAAATTGACCAAGTGATTGATTATGATTCTCTACAGTTTAATCCTCATGAAAAGAATTATCCTACACATGACCCAGAGTTAAATATAGTTATTTTTTGTCTAAATATTTGGATTCACTAGGTTTATGGGGAAAATGGGATAAATATACAATACATCAATGTTTTAAGTTTATATTCATGCAAAAGTAATTGAATATGAGATAAAGGATATGGCTCGAACTTCTTAAGGACTATGAATGTTCAATTCATTATCATCTCGGAAGAGAAAACAATTTCACTAATTTATTAAGCAGGAAAGACCCTGTTTTGATGGAAATGATGAGGATTCATGAAGATCCATTGATCATGGACCTAGTAAAATTGGACATGGGAATTATAAGGGAAGGAATATTATCAACACTATCCCAAATTATTTCTAAACCATTCTCACAAGATAAGATCAATAAATATCTTAGAGATGATCCTTTGTTACAAAAAT
Source organism: Viscum album (assembly GCA_963277665.1). NCBI lineage: Eukaryota > Viridiplantae > Streptophyta > Magnoliopsida > Santalales > Viscaceae > Viscum > Viscum album. The sequence continues at coordinate 1,333,872,916 of OY728156.1, forward strand.
ATTGACTCTTGAAGAATGGGTAGTTTCCTGAGTTGAATATTGATCAAGAAAGTGTATTGAAATTTCATTCAAGGATATGTGTTATATATATCTTGGATATAAATATGGATATGATGGATGAAGTTCATAGCTTTACATTCACTATAAATCCTAGAAGCACTAAAATTTATAAGGACCTTCATGATCATTATTGGAGGGAAAATATGAAAATGGAGATTTCTAAATACACTGCAAGGTGCTTAGTGTGTCAGCCAGTGAAGGTGGAGAGACAACTTCCTAAAGTGGTATTGAAACCACCACCCATACCAACATGGATGTGGGATGAAATCACTATGTACTTTATCACTATTATCCCAAGAACATAAAAATGAAACAATCTGAAATGGGTTATAGTGGATCGACTCACCAGTATTACCCATTTCATTGCTAATTAAGAATATTTATCTCTTGAACTAATTTCCAAGATAAATGTAAATGAAGTGGTGAGGTTTTATGGGGTGACACTTTCTATAATTTTTTTTATCATAATCAATGATTAAATTCTAAATTTTGGAGAAGTGTTCAACATTCTCTTTATACTATATTTAATTTTAGTACAACCTATCAACCCTATACCGATGGACAATCTGAAATGACTATGAAAACACTTGAGGACATGCTGGGAACAAGATAAAAAAATTTAAATGTGGATGGGATCAACACCAACTATTGGTTGAGTTCTCATACAACAAAAAATTTCTCTCAAGTATTCAAATAACACTATATAATTCTCTCTGTGTGTACCAATTTATATCTCTTACATGTTGGGATGGAGTTGGTGAAAGAAAACTACGTGGGACCGATCTTATGAAAGAGATGCCCAAAAATGTTCTTGCTATAAAACAACATATAAAAGATGATCTGAGTCAATATAAGAGCTATTCTGATATCCATGAAAAGGAATTTGAGTTTTATTTTAGATACAATGTTTTCCTTTGAAAATAACCATGAAAGAGAGTCATATTTTTAGGAAGGAAATGAAATATTAGACCCGAGGACATTGGACCCTTTGAAATCCTTGATCACTAATAAAAATAGAAAATCATATACCACTTCCAAAAATTATTTACCAAGTTTACGTTGTATTAAACACATATCTCTTGAGGATGTACATTCCCGATCCATCACATGTTCTGAATCTGGTGGTGGTATAACTTGAACATGACCTCTCATATGAGGAGAAAGTGGTGGAGATCTTAGATAGTGGATACAAGGTTATATGAAACAATACTACCTACCTAATCAATGTAACTATAAATATGAATAAGTGACATGAGAACCATAGGTGAAAGTCATATATAATTTCCCTAACCTTTTCTCAATTGAGAGAATGAGTTGAAATTTTAGGGATAAAATTTCATAATGGTGGAATAATGTAATGACCATGAATTTTTAATCGATTATTGTTTCCTAAATAAAATTATGATAAATATTTTATAATATTATACACATTCAAAATAATGAGAAACCAAAAAAAAATATATCATTAAAAATGATAGTTATATTAGTCAGCTATAAAAACAATTGGAATGCTAAGCATTATAATAGAACAAAAAAATAAAATCGAATAGCTAAAATGAGAATGTATGTCACGACCCATCCCCCAGGGCCCGTGCCGTGACTACCCCAAGTCCACCTTCCATAGGCGAGGTGTAGCCGACTAGCACCAAAGGCGTAAATACCTAATCTAGGAAGGCATTTCCTTTATAAAGTGTAAACACACAAAACATAGTACGAGCTAGAAGAAAACACTAAGAAAAACTGTATACAAAGGAGTGATGAAAAGTAAAAGGGATGAAAATACAAGCCCAAAAAGAAATTACAAGTACAGCTAAAAAACAAGTACAACTCAAGAAAATTTAGAAAACAGCTCCTGGATCATCCACCACGGATCCTACCTGAAGTGTAGGTACAGATAGCCTCCTCAGCACTCCACGTCCGTCAGTCTCCTCCGTGTGCCAACTCATCGTGAGGTCCTCCTCTGGGTACCATCCAGTCCTACTATTCTAATCCTCATTCATCATTGTCCGCCGTCTGTAACCAACACAACGAGGTGTGGGCATAGCCCGTACAGGGGTGAGTATAACCATACCCAGTAAAGACCCCGAGACCCTCAAGGTCTCAGATAATCTAACAAGGATAAACCACAAAGTATGAAATCAACAGATAACCCCACTTAGGTATATGCCCATACATATACCTATGTTATCAAATAATCCATCTCAATCATGAGGTAAACACAAAATTTACTGACTCAGCTCAACTAGGATTTTATTCTAGGGATAGTATCAATCTGAACCCTCGGCTACTGGAGAACTCCTTCTCTATCGAGTACAGTGGGTCTGCCACATCACATAGAGGCGCTTCCCACTAACTTTTACTACTGAGGTACTCCTCCTGTCGAGTACTGTGGATCTGCCGCGCTCACACATAGGCGCTCCCCACCGTGGGTCTGCTGCGCTCACATAGAGGCGCTCCCCCTCGTAGCCTGCTAAGGTACTCTACGTGTCGATTACCATGGGTCTTCCAAGCTCACACAGAGGCGCTCCCCACCATGGGTATTCCGCGACACCAAGGCACTCCCCACTGGGAAAGTCGAATCACTCCAAGTCGAATCGATCAGCATTCTTCAAGTCTCACCCAGCTACTAGGTTCCCGCACAAATGCATGTTCGTCTCTGGAAGATCTGCTCCAAAAGCTACTGGTCGATACTCCAATTTTCACAAAGTCCCACATATATGTATCTCAAATGTTCCCCATGTCATATAGGTCTCAAAGAAACAGACAACGCATCAATCTGATGCCCAGTCTGTGAGTTATTAATTTTTTAGTCTTGGGGCCCAATTGGATTCATGTACAATCCAACCCGACCAAAACTCAACAAAACCCCGAACTCCAGTGGGGTATACTCAAATGGACCATCATGCTCCAATAAATCCAGCTCTACTGACTGTTCTTCAAATGGACGTTCGGTACCAAAGATTTGGCCAAAGGAAGTAAAGGGGTTTGGTAATGGGCATGGGCCCGGTCCGAACTAGTCGGACCGACTCGGCCCAACCCAGACAAGGCCGACCCGGTCAGACCCAATGTGTCTGACTCGGCCTATTGGGTTTGGCCCGGTCTGATGGGCCCGACCCAGCAGACTGCGGGGTCGGTTCGTCCCAGAGGTTGTGGCTGGTTTGAGGAGCGCCGCAATGGGTGCGGCTCGGCCAGGGAGGTCAGCAGGGAACCAGGTGGATGCACGGGGTGCGGGCAGGCTGCGGGGCATGCAGGAAGGCTAGCGGGGCACCAGGAAGTGTGCGGGCAGGCCGTAGGCAGGCCACGGGCAGGCGTCCGGAGGCCTGGCAGGCCAGTTTGGTGCACCTCAGGCCAGCACGTGCCGGAAGTGTTCGGTCGGGAACACTAGTGCACCGCAGGGGCAGTGCGATTCATGGAGGTCAGGAGTAGCGCGACCTTTGTCGTTGGCGCCTTCTTCTCCTCGTTGCCACTCTGTCGCCATGCCAAAAGAAACATCACCAAGAGATCTACAGAGGGATTCGGGCCATGTAAGTTTGGCATGCACCCTCTGTATTTAGAGATGATAACAATTGGTTCAATAAAGGGGAAGAAAGTTGAACATCAATTGTTTAAAATACATCGCATTGATTCCTTTTATTCGAAGATGATAAAAAGTAAAGGAAAAATACTCAAAGTAAACCCCATACCTTTGATCGTTGCTCGACGATGAAGTCGAGGGAAGAAGACGATGTTGTCATCGTTTGTTGGGTCCTCCATGCACTTCCAATCCAAGCTCGTGTGTCGATTCATTGATGAAGATGAGGAGGTAAGATCTGTCAAAGACGACCTACGACGAAGCGGATTTCGAGGAAGAAATTCGAGGAAGATTGTTCTTTGTTTTCGCAGGTGTTCTTCGTTGGAAGTGTTTTTCATTGGGAGCCTTCTTCCAATATTTCCACAAAGTCCGTCCTTTCTCTCCACTCCACTCAAAATGAAAATCGTATCTAAATAATAGATTAGGATCTATTATGTTCGTTGGCATAAATTGAAATTGAGTGATTTAATTAAATGAGACGACTCATTTAATTAATGGGGTGGAGATGGAATAACAATTCAATTTGGAGAACTAAATTTAGTGGCTCCATCAAATTAATGCATGAGAGTTGTCACAGATTAATTAAGGGAGGTCAAGATGCTCTCCCTCATTAATGAGGGAGAGTTGAGTGGTTTTATCCTCCTCCATCAAAAGGGGGTTAAGACCCATGTGGACCCCACATCGTAACCTGTTGTTGGAGGTTATGTTCTGGTGGGCCCCACAAACATAACCTCTCATGGGATGTTAAGGTGTGGTGGTCATACCTCCAAATCGCAAGAGAAGGTTTTAACTACCATTCACCCACATGGAAGATCAATAAAATAAAGTGTTAGATCACTTTATTTTTTTTTTAAGAAAACCCAAAAACTAAATTCAATTCTCTACTAACTTCCATCGAGGTGAAAGACTTTTTAAACGAATACCAGTACTGCGAGTTCAATGGTGCCCTCATATTTCAGTTCTGGGCACCGGTTCAAAAGATATAAAATCCCGCTGGTACGTTTACTGAACGTACCTGAACAAAACATCAGAAATTGATTCCGGGAACACCGGGCCTCAGACTCATGCTCCATAAATTTCTGCAGACTCATAAAATTCCCATGTATTTACGAAAAAAAAATTCCACGGAAATTCTGGGTCTTTACATTCTCCCCACCTCCAGGATTTACATCCTCGTAAGCTACAACTCAAACTAAGGGAATAAAAGGGGGGTACTAATCACACATCTGAGCCTCCCACTCCCATGTTGTCTCCTGGTGGTTCTCATGCTACTAGTGAATGTGCACCAGAGGTATCAACCATCCACGTAGGACCTGCTCCTGTCGATCCTCAATCTCACCTGGAACCTCCATGAAAGTTTCCCAATCATCTATTGGAACCGGGCGTGCAATGTAAGCCCCAAACATGTGAGTTTTTAAAAATTTTCCATCGTTGTTCGAAGTGAAATTTCCAATGTCGGCGAAGAGTATCCCGGTCAAATCTGAGGAAAATGCGTGAGGTGTTTTAAGCACAAACATAAACTGTAAATTACCTGGTTTTGATCCGAAGCCGCGAATGACGTCTACTCGTTGTTGGCGATCGTTGCTTGAAGAATCTGAAGCCAAATTACAATAGATCGTCCACACTATCTTCAAGGAATCCGCATGAGCACTGTTCATCGTAGTCCGGGTGCTAGCATGGAATACCGACGAAGCCTTCGACGTTCCAACAATCACCGCATCACTTCGCTAACGATGCCTGATGGAGAGCTCCATCTGAGCTCCTAGGATACAGAGCATCTCTCTCTGGAGTTTGGGAGAGAGGAGAGGAGAGAGAAGCTCCATGAATAGTAATTGGAAATCTCCTCTCCTTTAATATTTATAGTTGTTAATTAATTACCCGGAATTGTCAAGACGGCCCCCCAATACATAACACACTATCAACGACATTTATGACTACTAAACTGAGTCATAAATAATATTATCATTTACTTGTAATATATTTAAATATATTACATGATAATAATTGAGTCATTAACTCAACTCGTCGCTCCCATTTATATTAATTGAACCTTTAATAATTAAATATTCGTCAATTAATATTTTTCATACATTTACTTAAAAATAATAAATACATTTAATAAATAAATTCAATACTCATTATTCTAAACTCGAATAATATGAATTTATTTATTGCATTGGTGATTGTTTAACTTTGGAAAAATCCCGGACCCCTATGGTGGGGCCCACCATGTCCAAAACTCCTATTCAACTGAATAGGGATGATTCTTGAATACCCTATTGTGTGTAACCCTCTAGGCCTTTATTTTGACAGCTATGAATAGTATTCACAGACCAAGAGTGGGATCTAGCAACCCATCATGGCCACTGAAGAAATAAGGATTCTCACAGTAGCGACAACTAACCTACGAACACACATTGTGTAATATAATCTCTTTTTCAGTAATATTTCATTAAGAAGGATGCACTCATGTGTCATATCCCCTTTATTTCTTTATAGTTTGTTGATTTAACTGGACGGATTTACCCTTGACTGCCATGGCCATGGTCTTATAAAGGTATTGTAATACAAATAAACATCGCCTAAAATATATTACTTCCATAACCCAGAAGAGAAAAATAATTTCTTGACCATTCAAACAATGTCATGCCACTAATGACGCACCCGACACGAACTACCTATCCACGACTTCATTTCCATGGTTTTCATCTTGCATCAAAGTATGAAATCAAATGATATACATTGGTAATGATCTCAAGTCAGGACACAATTACACATGATCATAGATAGGAACATCCAATGACACCTAAAACTTATGGAGTTCCTATTGGTGGGTTAGTCCTCAGGATCTCACTTCTAGAGATCACCAAGTGTGAACTTCATGAGAAGAATTCTCAATGCTTATGAGCCCCCAGCACCTGATAGTCATATATATACTATGTCCAATCAGTAAGATATATCTAGACTATAGAAAATATATTTAAGATTGATGTCATAGTATCTTGAGGTTCTCATTATTGCCTGAGAACTACTATAACCTTTCGATACAACAATTAACCTTTGGACATTACCATTTCAATAGTGGATGCAAAAATGTCTACACTATAACGGTAAGAAGACATCATGTATCGCTTACTTTACACACAATATGGTAATATAAATCACTGAATAGTTGGGTCTAGGGAACCCACTAGTTAAACACTCCCACTTTTACTAGATCCAACTTGCTAACCAAACTTGTTAGCCACTCACATGATGAACATCATGTTTCTGTTGAGTAATGGATTTAGCTACTGGGTCCTCCATGGTTCCGCCATGTGGCTATTATGCTATAGCGACCTCATATACTTGAGTAAAACTTCTAAAGAGATGGAATCCCGAGCATATCCCATTTTCCATTGTCATACCATGACATCTTGGCAAGTAAGAATATCATAATTTAGATTATGATAATACTTTTCTTACCAGGTGGGATTCCAATAACTGGAACAGATTGTTGTGTATCTGCTTCTTAGCTGCCTTAGAATCTACAACGTACTCAGTCTTTGTAGGTATGGATACTGCTGTATTATATGAGCTTGTGTCACTCCTCATCTCTAACTACAATAGTAGATATCCTGATCTATGGTAGACTAGTTTGTATCCATGAAAACTAGTATCCTTTCTTCTCCAGTTACCCCGTATATATCTTTTGTACTTCCCGAAGTAAAATTAGATAGTTCTGACTGCATCCCATATAGTGCACCTAGATATAAATAATATTTTCCTATTATAGAATATACCTTGGCAATATCGGTTCTTGTACATATCTTGGCATGTTTGATTGATCCATTTCTCCGACGTATGGATTTTAACTCACCACGTTTATCTCTTTCCATGCCACGTACAGGTCATCGTGGAGAGATTATATCACGTGACAAAGGCAACAATTCATCTCTTGAATTGTTTCAACTTGTAATTTTCAATACAATGTCACTATACATGCAACTGACTACGACCAAGCAACCTATAGATCTACCTCAGTAGATCCTATTCCTTAGAACTTAGGTTGCTACATGAAGTCAATCATAGGGGAATAAGTTTCATTTTTGTCTTAACTAACTATCAAACCAATGTGTGTTTTCCATATGTTACCGAACTTATTTCTTATTGGAAAACCTTATCACTCCCACTAACCTCTGGTAGACACATAGAAAAAAATTGTTTTAAATGTATATACTATGAGCATGTTTCTTACTTTAATCCTAAACCAGATTTTAGTATCATGCAACCTTTATTAATATTATGTGATGTGACCATCCCTTTTTGGTTGCATTGTATAGACACTATCCACAATTTGTGGTCATAACATTCAATGCTAAATAAATTGATCATAGATATTAGCTATGATAAGTAAAATTCTAACAGATTTAGGAATAACGACTTGGTGAAACCAATAGAGCCTTATTGGTACTACACTTGTACCATCCATGTATCAACTCACTTGAATACCCACCATAGTATTCAAAATTATAAGCCCCTTTTTCACTTTGATACATGGAATCCATTAATTGAATTTTAGTTGGTCTTATCAATTTTATAAAATTTCCATATACTTCTTACTTTTAATAAAAATTATTCACTTTGAATAATAGATCACCGACCGTGGGGAATATAAAATCAATCACAATGGTTTTATCTTTCTACGATGTATGTGTCTCTTGAACATAATTTGTTCCAAATGCGCTTGGGGAACTAGTTCCTATAACAAATCCTTGAGCATTTTGAGAATTGAATAAACACAAGTCAATATAGTTCACACTATCTCTAATAGAGATGTGCACCCTTATATAGAAGTTTAGTCTATTGCATGACTACCTACTCTTATATATTAGGTATTTATGTAACATCCTAAACAACCGTTAGGATTATTACAATAAATACACAACATGTTTGTCTTGATGCAAGTTGGTTTATGTCCTAACAAACTCTTTGCATCCAAACACATGTTCTTGTGACATAATGGGTTTAAATCAAACTATGACTCGTATGATATCCATTTTTCATTATAGTTGGCATATGGTTGTGGGATATCGTTGTTATTTGAAATGAATTTCATGAAATATAATGGAAGTTTCTGCTAGTTCCAACATTGATATTTCTTACATCAATACTTTGATGTATAAAATGTGCATTTATGGATTACTCCACGCTACATTTTGTTGATCACTGTTGATATATAAGACATCATCATCAATCCTCCCCATTAACATCAATGTCGTGATGTCGATAAGGTAATTTTCATTTAGGAATTTCTCCAAGATACATTATCATGATTGATGAATGCTTGGTCAAGATATTCTTCGGTATCCCAACTCGAAGCAACTCATATCTCCTGACCTTACAGATAATTCACCTTGATATTCCTTAATTACTTAAATGAATCTGATGAAGTATATATACCTCTAGCTTATACTTGGAATAGTTCACACTTTCGTGTTGAACTATTTCCAAAAGATTTTTTATGTACCTTTATTTCTAAAGGCACCTTTGTTCAAACTAAAGACATTGATAATACCAAAAGTATTTAGCTATGACGAGCCAAAATAGCATACTTGGTATATTTATGAAGTCCATTTTTAGTATTACTTGACAAATAATTATCCTGTGACAACTGGGTATAAGTCTTACATTTATATTCGTCACTAAATTCCTATGATTCATGTATTACTGAACTAGTGGTTGAGTTGCCAAAAAACAAACTTCATTGTAGAAACTGAAATAATGTCTCCTTGTGTCCAAGGACACATGATATTAATGTTTGTGGTTATACTCAACAAAGGTTCAACATGAATCTTTCACTTGGAAATTAAAGAAGTCGTGTACTTACGACCACTGGCCTAGGTATCACCCTTTCACAACCACTTTGAGAATACACCTAACTACTTATAATGTTTCTATACTTACATGGTTATTGTATTTAATTACACATATGTAAAAAAGAATATAGTATTAAATACCCAATTAGTAAAAGGAAACATTATTTTGAAGAATATTCCTGATGTTTAAGCGACAACTTGCTTCTCTATATCAGTTTATTTCTTTTTAACTTCCATAGTATTAGTTTATATTATGCAATACAAATAACCTCTTTTAATACCTCATTAATTGAAGGAGGTCACGAATATGTCATGAGAATTAAATTCCTTTGACCTTTTCAAATTTTCATTCAATTTATCCGCCATAAGAATCAAAGCTTAATTGTATTTTATTCTTAATCACTTGGCGAACCTTACCTACATTGGTAATGAAGCGTTTACTCAATACATGTTTGTTTTGTAACTTAAAACAAGACTTGAGTAATGTGGTGAAAATGATATTTAAATATCATGGTTGATCTTTCAATTTACACTTGTCGGTGTACATCACCTTATTCATATCATTGCTTCGCTTTCTCATTGCAAACTTCTCGGAGATGAGACTTTATATCATATCATCTATGTCCTGGTGTAGCGACTGCAACTAACACCAGACGTTGATGAAAGCATGATGATATAACTATCATATGCTTTGTACATTAGTCTCTGGTAAGCATTTTCCACCCTTTCTCTTAAGGTAGTTTAATAGTGTTTGGGATACTGACACCTTGAGTTTCCTATATCGTAGTACTATGCTCACGCGCTTGTACTATTCATGGATACTTATGTCATTGTGTACATTTACTTTGTCCATTATAATATTACAGTTTTAATCTTCTGGTATAACATGTCATTTTTCTACAAAAATAAATTTTAGCAGATGAGTGCCTTTTATCTGGATTACCAGTTTAGAAATTTTTATTAATTACTTAAATCAAGTTATGTCTCCCACTATTTTATCGGATTCAAGGAACCCTCAGTGCTAGAATTAGAATACTCTGTCTCTTGATTATTCTAGTGTCAAGGATCCCGAAACCACCCCTCGTAGTCTACAAGATAAGGCTACACCACTACTTGGATGGTTCTAGGAAGGCTTTTGGCTGGCCGACTGATTTAACTTGTGGTTCCTTGATCTGTTGAATGAAGTCCCAGCTTCATAAAATCAAAATTTGATTTACTCAACACTTGCATCTAAAATGATTTCAAGTTTGATATGGCTAATCCTTACTAGAAATTTAGTTATGTCGACCCATCATTCTTATAAGGACTCCCCAATAGTAAGAGGAACCCTCAACTAAGGCATGATCAGCACGTCAAACAGCTGGTTTTGTCCAAATTTGAATGACGGAAGGCTGTTTAGACTTAATATATCATTCAGGGTTTTATTATTTTTAGTGTGATGAAAGAAATCCTTTTCTATTTTTATAAGCACGTGCTATGTGGTGGACCCACCTCTAGCTCCCAAGGGGAGTTTTTAACTACCAGTCACTCACATGGCAGCTCAATAAAATAAAGTGTTATCTCACTTTATTTTATTATTTTTTTAAGAAAACCCAAAAATCTATCTTCAATTATCAACCAACTTCCATCGAGGTGATAGTGTTATTAAGCGAATATCGGTGATGTGAGTTCAATAGTGCCCTGAAATTTTAGTTTCGAGCATCGGTTCAAAATTTATAAAATCTCACTCATATGTTTACTAAACGTACCCAAACAAAACTTCAGAAATTGATTCCGGGCACACCAGGCCTCAGAATCATGCGTCGTAAATTTTCATGGACTCGTAAAATTACTATGTATTTAAGAAAAAAAATTCCATGGAAATTCTGGGTCTTTACAATGTATGGATCACGAAATTATTCTAGATTCCTAACCACCAAATAAAATTATTTATAAATGAAATAAATATTATTAAACAAATCAATAGCTTAATAAATAAAAATATTACCTTTGAGAGAAATTGCATTGAAGTTTTAATGACTGAATAATGTGGTATTTATAGGGTATAAATGGAAATGTGACCATTGGAATTCGATCATTATATGACCACTAGTAATATATGATAGTTGGTCAATATGAACATTGGAAACTATACCATTGGTTAGTAATTTACCCTTATAATTATTGTTTATAAGAATTATTGACAAATTATAGTAGATATAGAAAGAATAATTGATGGCCTCAACTAGTAGAATCAGGTTGTTTAAATCCCATTTGTCTGAACATGGGAGGGAGGTATCATCACTGGGGTTCTCCCTTGACCAATCCCAAGATAAGCATCAATAATTGAATATTTAGTGAAATCACCTACAAGAGAATTTCATGTAAGTGGTGATTACCACTCTATAGAAGTTAGATGAATCCCCCCAAAAAACTACCACTATCATACACCTCTTCTTTAAGGAATACAAAAGAGTAATAATGGGATATGTTTCTATGCCATAGTTTCATAAAGTGTAACTTAATTTTTATAAATAAAATGGATATTCCATCAATTCCAATTTAATAATTTTTTTCTTAATATAATATATGTTTAATTGAGATGATATTGATAACATGATTTTTTGATACAAATAAAACATAATTATACTTTTTATTGAAACTATAATAAATTTTATAATAATATATATTTTTTTTCTGAATAATATTAGTTTTAATAAAATATTATTTTAAAATACACTTATCAAAATATAAATTATAAAATAATTTTATAATTTTGATTGAAATTTTTAAATTTGAGAAATTTGTTTGCACCTTAAAAAAATACCTTTTTTAAGAAATAAGGTTTTTAGGATTAAAAGTAAATATTATAATGTTTAGAGAAATTTTCTGGAAAAATAAGCACTATATTTAAATAATCACATTAATATTTGGTTAGGGTTAATTTATGAGAATTTTATAAAATAATTTATTTGATTATGAATAATAAAAAATATAGTTTTGGGTTTTGAATATATTTTACGACTTTATATTTATTTCTTAATTATTTAATAATCAACTAAATTAAATCCATTAATTAGAAAATTTTATTTGATTAATGTTAATTATTTTAATATATTTTAATCAATTTCTAATACTATAAGTGACTTTCTGAAGTCTAAAAATAAAAATTTGATTTTTAAAAACATTATATTGTAGAGTCTTTACTTTTCCATGCCAAAATAAGAATTAAAAATTAATATTCGGTTTTATTGGATTAAAATATCATAAATTGTGACCCAAATTTCCAATACTGTGATCAAAAACCATGTGTAAGCAAACATTTTTTCACTTTCCGTAGCCTATTTTTTGAAGACATGTATTTCAAAATTATTAAACAATTGCTCCACTCTTTCTATAAATACCCACCAATTTAACCATTACCCTTCAATCCACATACATATTCCAGCAATTTATGGTGATTTTGATTCCCAAGGAGTCCCTTAAGGTGTATTCAAGCCCCCAAGGTTCCAACCTCATGTTTTATGAACAACTCTTCAACGTAAGAGAAATCTCCACTTCCCTTCTCCATTCAAGTTCCCTTTCTATGTGGCATGTTTTATAATTTATAAAATAAGTTCATATGTACACTTTATATTATCCCATTACTGAAATAATACTATTTTATTAATTGTAGACCCTTGTACCCTCTCATTTTACTCTTTTCAAAAACCATTTTTTATAACGTCTTGCTGCCAAATTTACTTATCAAATTTCCCACTTTTACTTCAGAAATTCTATTTTCCATTTTATTTTAATACCCAGACCCCTTTTTATTTCAATAAGTATTCAACTATATTTAAAAATTAATTTTTTTTATTTTGGGATTTACATATTTGGAACCCACATTTCCATTACTGGATAAAATTATCTTAAAGATAATGTCTTTAAGCTCTTTTGTATGTCATTGTTTTTTTATAAGAAACCAATTCTTTATTATCCATGGGTTATTAATGAAATGATTTATTTTATTGATGTGGATCACATAAAATTAATACATATGAAAGGTATGAATTGATAGAACTCTAATTAATTTGGAAAATAATTAAATCTCAAGCTATGACATTTTTTACAATACCATAGTGAAGAACCTTAGTAATTTTTATTTATAAAACATTGGTGATATTCTTATAAATTAATCATTTAAATGTTGTATCTATATTTCATTGTTATGATTCAGTTTCATATTATTATGTTATGTCTCTCTTTCGTGCCTTATTGTTATGCCTCATGTTCTTACTGATATGTCTAATGATCTTATGATTTTTTATCCCTTTCTTATTCCCTTACTGACAGTCATGATCCCCCATTTCCTTTTATGTAGGTCCCCATGATATGAGTTGCAGAAAAAGTAACTTAAGGTGAAACCATATAGATTTATTTATGATTATTTAGAATAAATTTTTACATTTACATATATTATGTACCTTTTTTCTATGAAAATAATCATTAAAATATCCTATGTTTCTATATATTGAGAAGTTATGTAATTAAAAGGTGGGATGCCACACCATTCACTCTCATTAAACCCTTCAATGAATGTTTATGTACCCCTGTTATGTTGCAAAAAGTATCCTATGATTTCCCATACCAAACATTTGTATAGTGAATAACCACCCCATTTACATTCAAGGTTATTCACCTATATATACATATCCATACTTTATTGAAGAATTATGTGTATGTAACCCACATTTTTTAATCCTGGTATTAAAATTGATTGAATACATACGTAGGGTGTATGATCTTTATGGAACACTTATGCATATACATGATAATAATGTGACTATTTGGACAAGAATTATATAGCCACCCAATGCTTTGGGTAATGTTTTTATCACATGAGAAACAATATATGATGAATATGAGGTTATCCTAATCACACTATATTATTATTTATAGATGGTTATCATTGATATATGTTTATGATGTTATGTTTTATGCCACTTCTACATTGCAATAATAAGTTTATATTATCATATTATGTTATTCTTATATGTTAATGTTTATGATTCCCACCCTCTTATGTTACCATGATATACTTCTTGACTCACATATACTACTTTACATTATTCTATGATTTTGTTCATCCCTTAATAGGAATTATGGCACACTCCTTTCTTATGTACATCCCCAGGTTATCCAATGAAATTTTCATAGAATGATGGAATTTTAAGGGAATATCTTCGAGTCTTTAAATAATTTTGTTGTACCCATATTTAAATTTATTGTGATATAAACCCAATTTCATAAATAAACTAGTCCTTATGATCTTATAGGATATTATTAAGTGAGATTGTATGAAATATATTATGAATTAAGGTATATTATATTATCAGTTGTCATAGTGGGTATTAGTGTAAAGACTAGTTATTTTTTGGGGATTGGGATTAGAAAACCACAGTGAAAGCCTTAAGAATAACACTAAACATAGGAAAAAATCACTAAATTTTGTTAAAGTATAGAGTAAATGGATTCCATGAAAATATATCACTTTTTGGATACCACAGGTGGATGTGAATCTGACACAATTATACCTAGTGGTAATACCTTTGAAAAGGGAACATTGGTATCGACTTGATAAACACCTATTATATAAAAAATAGTCCTTATTACACACCTAGTATTACATTCTTATAGGATATTCTTTTAAAAACTCATAAAATCATTACGAACATTATTATTTGAACAAAAAATTTCGTAATATTTTATTCTAGGAATTGGATCATGGATAACATAGATTGAAATCATGAATTAAATGATTATGGAATATATTCCATTTATCATTTAACCCTTTAATATTCTTGGTTTCCCATTTATGTGTTTAATTGTTTAAAATATTATTATCATTAATTTCTCATTATTCCAGCCAATGGTTGGAAATATGAGAGACTGATTCAAAAACTAATGTGGTGAGCATTGTAATGGATTTCTAAATGAGATACCCGACCTGATAGGAGAAGGGTTCAGAAATTCCATGACAAGTTATTTCTCAATTAACTCAATTTATGAATTGAAAATGGAATCAAGGGGAAAAACATCTTTTAAATAATGAAATTTTTTTAATTGATACCTTTATGTGACAAAGGAATCCAGATTTCATTAGATCATATGATCCTTTAATCATGTAAAATGTATCAAATTTATTGAAATGATCTTATCCATCCTTTAATGTTATTGGAAATAAAAGGTAATGTGGGATATTAATCATATGAATGTGGAAAATGATCAATAATGGACATTCATAAAAAACACAAATCCTGAGGAAAAGATTAAATAGATGTAGTGGAAATAATTAAGGAAAATACATTGGGTAACTATTTTCCTTATACTCTCCAACTTAAAATGGACATGATTTTTCTTGACCGAAAGAAAAAGGATAATGAATCTATTAGGGAAAATGTGGAAGAATTCATAAGACTTTCATGATATACATGAAGATTTTATAGTTTCCTGGAATGTAATGTTGGAAACATATTTGGTGGGATAAATCCAAGTCTATGAAAATATTTAGTGTTCAAGACATTAAATTCTATGAGGATATAGTATGATGTTCCTTAAAATTAAAAATAGATATTATAGAACCTCAAGGGTCTCACAAGTTTAGAGATAAATTGAGGATATATTTTAATTATGGTGATATGAGAGAGAAATACCATGGGAGTAAGAAATTATGGAATACCACTAGTGAAAAATGTAGGAATTATCATCACAAAAAGTTCATTAAGGTGACAAGGAAATGATTTTGGGGTAGGAAGTAAGGGAACCTAGTTAGTGTTTGTTTAAGGGAGAAACCCACCAATATTATGGAATAAATAACCATCCATTAATTTTTTTCTATTGTATAATGTTTCTACAACAATGAATAAGGACACTATGAAAATCAATTCACTAAGCCAAGAGTTGTCAATGAAAACCAACAATAATGAACTCTGAGGCCTAGAAGGAAAATGTGAGATTATTACATGAAAAATAATGAGGTGGATCCTGAAAATGAATTGGTTATAAGTAATATAGTTATTTATTCAAGGATAGTGAATGTAATCTTTAATTTTTGTTATATATATTCTTTTATATCATTGAAGTTTAGTAGAACTATTTAAACACAACATAAAAACATGGAAGGCCAGTTATATGTGAATATTGTGAATGAATCAATTATTACATTAAAAAAATATAACTCTATCCTATAAATATTCATGGGATGAATTTTCTAGAAACCTTTAGGATAATATCTTTAGTGGCATTCTATTCTATTTTTGTCATGGATTGACTTTCCTTTTATAAAGCCAACATAAATTACTCAGAGAAGGAAATCACTCTCGTTTTCACAAATCACCCTAAATGTTTGTACAATTAAATGGATGAGGATGAATCTAATTTGGTATCATCATATAAATAATGGAAATTACTACCTTTTGAGAAATTTTTTCAAGATCAAATGATTTAAAAAAGGGAAGAATCATCCTTGATGAAATTCCCATTGTAAGGTAATTCACAGAAGTGTTTCTCAATGAATTGTCAGGACATCCTATAACACCGAACGTTTTTTTTAATTTTTCTACAAATAAATCAAATTTCACTAAAAAATTGTGTTACGTGAAACACCAAGTTAATATTGTTCTATACACAATTCTAGGTTAGATTGTGTTACACACAACACTGTGTTCTAACAAAACCACGATATACTATTAATATTATTATTCAAAAGAAACCATTATAACCTTTCCATTAAACATGGAGATATAAATATTAATAAATAATTTTTAAATATTATTTATAATTTTTCTATATAATGAAACATATTGATATAAAAGTACATAAGTTTTATTAAAATCATAACATGTTTTGATAAAATTATTTTCTCAAAAAAATTCTTTATTATTTTTGTGAACATTAATATTTTTTTCACAATTTTAGGAACATATTTTGATAAAATAAACATCATTTTTAAATTATTAATTTCAAAATTACCTTATGGTGACTTTTCATAATTTTTATGAAAATTTTCAATTTTCAATGAATATGGTAAAATACTACATTTTAAATAAAAACTGTCTTTTTGTTTAATTTATTTATAAAGTTAAATTATATTTTAGTTTTTAAAAACTAATATTATTTCAATTATAGATAAATTAATCCAATTTAGTTCATTGGAATCAATTTCACATTGAATTTTTATATAAAAACATTGTAAATTTTTGAACGTTTTTCATTAAAAACCAGACTTCTCATTGCGAATGTGGGATTAATTTTAAATAAAAATTGATTCTTCTATGAATAATTTTTTAAACATTTTATTCCATAGTTTTAATCGGAATAATTTTTATAATATAATTATTTCAACTAATTTTTTTTTACCAAAACGGATAGTAAAAAAATAAAAATTATTTACTATATTTAATTTAAAAACAGTTTTACTGGAGGATTAAAATAAGAATAATATAAGGGTTAAAAATTACCTAAAACTGTTCCAACACAAATTTTAAATAATATTATTATATTATATCTTATTTTTTCAATATTTTTTTATTATTTGAGTCTTTTTACATGAACAAAATATGATTTGAATTCTTTCTTTAATAAAATTACAAGTGTTCCACTCACCTCAATTATAAAAGGTCACCCCTCTCCTATATTCTTAACACATTAAAAAAATTTAGTTTTAGAAAATAAATACCCTAATAACTTCTTACATTTACCCTATCATCATATAAGCCTTATTTTTTTTACATAAATCTAACAAAGAAAAGCTTTTGGTGCAAACCTAAGGAGGATACCCGAAGAAGATGTAACGTTCATGAATGAGCATTTTTGTTTTATTTCCTCCTCCACATATTTAAATAATAATTAAAATATGATGATATAATAACCAATGTTTCTTAAATATATAAATATGTTATTTATGTTAAGGTTATTAAATACAATAATCTTTACTTCCATAAAAGGGGTTATGAAATCATCATTAATGTGTACGGTGAACTACTGCCTCACAAACAGATGCGAATCATTCTTCCATCACTATATCTCAAGATTGGTGATGGATTAAATTTTTAGATATGATATTTTTTATATTATTATTCTTCTTTAATTATTATATCACACATACCTTTATACTTTCCATTTTTTGGGAATATGATCATGTCGCTCATGTGTACGGTAGACTACAACCTCAGGAAGTGATTCGTTGACGTTTACATAGAATTTAATAATGATGGTTTTAATGAAAATATAAGACATATATGAAATAAAAATGATTTTATAATATAATATATCAATTAATTTTTCTTTCTTATAATCCAATAATAAAATGGAAACAACATTCATGCATACATATTGCATATTGACTCAGGGGACAATGTATTTCATTTTTTATCACTAAATTTTAATGATTAGTCTAAATAAAAATATAATGAATATATATTATATTTATATCAACGTTAAAATTATTTATATTATTAAATCATGATCAAATTTATAGTACCAAAAATTTAAAAATCAAAACATATAAAAAAGACAATATCATTGTTACCCAAAACGTAACATTAACAGTGAATTATTAATAAAAGGGTAATAAGATGTCATAAGAAAATAATATATGGTATTATATATAAAATATTTTATTATAATAGATTTATAATAATTTTTTTTATTATACAAGAGGTAATAACATGTATGATGAAATTCAAGACTTAAGGTGTGAGATTTTTGGTCTTCGTTTTATTTCTAGGAGGCTTATGTAAATTCACCAGTGATTTATTTTGTGTCATTTATATAATACCTCTTTGACATGTTATATCATTAATATAATTATTTTAATTATATTTAATGTTTCATTTTATGTTATGATTTATTTGGTCTTATGATTTAAAATATTACCGTATTGGTAAGGGGTTTTATCACAACTTCCCTTTTTTGAGACTTATGTTATATTATATACATATATTATTCCACAAGGTGTATATAAATGCCATTTGACATGTAATATCATGAATTTATTTATCATCATGATATTTTATGTTGCATATTATGTTATTTATAAATGGTTATTATGATTTAATGTTACCAAAGAGGTAATGACTTTATGTTATAATCACATAGTTTATCATGATTGTTTATGATTATATTTTTGATGATAAAATATTATGATAAATAACTCAATAAAATCATTAATTTTATTATCCTTATGTTATTCATGATGTTTTAAAGTAATATTACCATTTTTATACTCTTTTTTACTTAAAATCATTTAAAAAATGTTTTTACAAAAATCTGATTTTATCTCTCTCTTCGGTCAGAAATTCTTTTTATTCTAAAACCATGTTTTCAATTAATATTTTATAAAATTCTTTTTCTTTATCTGATTATTTTTAAAATAAAATTTAAACCATGTTTTTATTTTTTTAAAAATATTTTGAAATATATCTTTATGTCATTTTCCAAATAATTCCCATTTGGATTTTACAGAAAATGTGAAAAGAATATTTATTTTCACTTTAATGGCATGAAAAAAACGTCCTATCATCATGAAAATTATTTTCATTGAATAATTATTTATATGTTTTTGAGTTTATTTAAAAAAATAATAATTTAATAATAATTTTTTAAACAGGGCTTTCCAAAGTGATAAGGAAATTTTCCTTAGGAAATGGTTTAAATAACTGATCAAAATCATTTAAAATCTAATTTGGAATCTATTTATGTGACCTATTACTTACTAGGGATAATATCTAAGGATAAAATTTCAATTATTTCATTTAATGGTTTATGTGTTTGATGGAATGATGTTTATAAACCCCTTTTATCATCTATGGGTTATACCATTATAAAATTCTTATGAAACAAGCATCTTTTTCCATGAGTTATGATACGATGAAATGTTGAAATGATTTTGAAACTAGTTTATATTATATAGGTTATGATATGATGAAATTATTATGAAACAAATTTCATTTCAGGGTTTATAATATGATTAATGTTTTATAATATTGTGTCACTCATAATTATGTTTTTTATTATGAGATGATTTAGACCTATATATCTATCAAATGCATTGGGGAAATATTTATATCTCATGCGATAGATAATACTGGAATGGGGAGTGAACCCGGTTCAGTAAGGGATTTTATCTTCAATGATGGTATTGGGAGTGAACCTGGGATACTATGAATGTTTGGGGGACTGAACAATATTCACTATTATATCCTTGTAAATAATATTGGATTAATATGGGAATGATTTTCTTTTCTTAGGTGTATGCCAAATATTTATCTCTTATGAAAATGTTATACTTTCATGGATCATGTTCTTTGATTACCTTATGATTCATGTATTATGAATTACCAATATTTATTACATGACTCAATATTTTAATCTTTTATATGCATGGTGTGGTTTTGAAATTCTATTTTTATTTTATCATACCCTTATATTCAAGTTATGCTTACATATCTCCCCTATTTACCCTTACTATGCATATAAGACCACCCTTTATAATGTTTCATTTCCCACGTTATAAAGAAATTTATTAAGTATGATATTTATAATAACATTGATAGTCATGTAGATCATAGTGGGAGATGATGTAGTTTAGCTATGGAGTAGTTGTCTATGTTTCAAAGTTTCCAAATATACTAAGATATTAAGTCCATAAGGTTTTTGTTTGTGTAATGTAATGTGTATTCATAAAAAAATATTTAATATGTATGTATGATAATATAGGTTCCCTATAGTTGGTATAAGACGATATGTTTAGTTAATATTTTCAAAATTGGATGAGAAAAACCTTCTGATATCCCAAAGGGCATGATTAGGGATATGTATAAGGATGAATCAATGTATAGAAAAATTTCTTGAATTTTGGTAAAGGATAGAGAGAGTGATTTACAAAAAATTACATCCATATTTGAATATTACACATGGATGTGGATTTAGCATAGAGTTACCTAGGGATAATAGCTCAGAAAAGGTTGAATTGAGCTAGACTCTACCATCACCCGGTGCACGACAACATGCCTTGCTACACACCTAGTTTGACACTCCTCTGGAATTCAATTTGTTAATTAAAAAACTCTTCATGAAATATGAGGAAGGATTTAAATATATTATGACTATAAATGACCTTGGATAATCATAAGGTGTCATATATTAAATAATTTTTCATGATTTGAACATACTATAAGTCATTTTTCATGATTATGTGGTTCCTCATCATAATTATTATTTCATACACAATAATTTTTTGTTTTAGTTAATGTATAGAAACAAAAGTAACCATAATAATGATGGGTGAAACAAAAAATGCAATAATTTTACTCTTGATCATCCAAAAATTATGATATCAAGAATGATAAATATCACTGATATTCTCAAATAAATTCCTCCATATATGAATCATGCTAGACATCCAAACAAACAAAGGAGGGAACAATATTTTATTAGGTCCTTTATGTGGAAAAATTCACCCTATTTCAGTGGGAATTCTAATCGACTAGTTGTTGAACAATGGATCAACACCAATAAACAAATATTTTCTATTCTCCAATATTCATAACAATAAAATGTCATTTTTTATTTCTACCTTTTTGAAGGTAAATCATATTAATGGTGGAATCTTATCAAGAATATGAGTCAATATGATGAAATTGAATCCATGGATTGAGAAGATTTCAATAACTTATTTTTCATTAAGCACTTTCTTTATCTTATTTATAAAATTATTGATAATTAGTTCCTTGAGTTAAATAAAAATAATAATGAATCCATTGGTACCTATGAAAAAAATATTACAACACACGTGAAGTATACTTGTGGTATTATAATTAATCCCAAAAAGTAAGGATGATCAATTCTATAATTGATTAAAACCACGTTTGAAAAGGGAATTACACATAAGAAACTTTAGTAGCTATTAAGATATTATTCAATGTGTTTTTATAGTGGAAATTATGTATTGGGTTACATATCAATATCATGGTTTTTATTAGAAGAGAAAAATGAAATTCAAAGGAAAATATAATAACCATGTTAAGAAGAAGATGGTATTTTCTTTATGCTCAAAGTGTGGGAAGAATAATGGAGAAAATTGTCTTAATGGTATGATTAAATGTTTTATGTGTGGAAGGGAATATCATTGGGAAATTAATTTCTAAAGTAATGGGAATAAGTTATATAATGATATGAATATAGAGAAAGATACACAAAATAAACCACCCACACTCCAGGGATTCAAATTAAAGGAGTACATGAATTATGCTAACCAATTACAAATTATTAAGGTTAATGATGATGATAAACATTGGAAACATCTTAAACTAAGAGACAAAGGTAAATCTTAAAATATCACTATTTTTGGAAAGGGTTTGATGAAAACATAGTGAAACGTACACTTACCATCTACTATAGAACTTCTAATGTCTTATTTGACACTAGATCAATCCATTATTTCATATCTAAAGAATTTTATAAGCATATCAAGACACCAAATAAATTATTATATATATAATTAGTACTGAAAAACATTATGGAATTATGATTTCATCTCCAGTCTATGATTCCTCTCCATTTGTCATTGGTAGGAATGTGCATCCTACAAATATTTTCATTCTTCCACCAGATTAATATGATGTTATCTTGGGCAGGGATTAGATTTTTCTACATTAATACCACATCTATTTTTGAGGAAGTGAATTCAATTTTGATATTACAAACCAACCTATGATCCTCTATCAATTTGATGATATGTATGAACTTTTGATGGATATCACATCAATTTTATGTGTCTTTATTCCAATTAAGAAGGAATTGTTTATCTTATATAGATGGGGAGAAACTTGAAATCAATTATATGTTTATTATGAAGGATTTTTATAGGTATTTATAGAATATTTTCTTAGACTTTAAACAAAATGAGAAGTTTACTTGTCAATATAATTATTACCTAGTGCCACACCAATTTCAAAGACTCCCTATAGAATGGACACAATTGAGTTGTAAGAATTAAAGAAGAAACTCCAGTAAAACCTTGACTGGGGATTCATTCAGAAAAGTGTGTCATCTTGGGGTTCATAGGTTCTTTAAAAAAAAAGATGGATAAACGTGACTATGCATTTATTATCAAGATATGAACAAGATCATGATCAAGAAAAAGAATCCTCGTCCTATTATTAATGGATTATTTCATCAACTAAATAGGGATAAATAATTTTCCAAGATTTAAATCCTTCTGGATATCATAAATTGATGTTAAATAAAGAATATATAACTAAGACAACATTTTATACAATTTATAGACACTATGAATATATAGTGATGCCATTTGTTCATACCAATTCCCAAGTAATCTTTATAAATTTATTTAATAGAGTATTCAAATATTACATTTATTAGTATTTGGTAGTCCTTATAGATGACATTTTTATATATAAAATTATCATGTAAGATCCCCACACATATGAATATTATGGAAGGGGGTTTGGGGTTTTGGGCAGTGGTCACAGGTTTGAGTCCCTGGACCAGTCTTTTTTCCATGTATGTGTTGTACTTAAAAAAGTTATAAGATAATTTAAGAGCATGGATACCACTTAGGAATTGTAATAAATACCATAATGAAGGATAAAATATATGAAAATTTTACAAAGTGTGAATTTTGGATGAAAAAGGTTTCATTCTTGGTTTATATAATCTCAATATAGGGTGTATTCGTAGATCCATCCACGATGGAGGTAATTGAATATTTTCCCAGACCAACCATGGTGACTAAGATATATAGTTTTATTGGTTTATATGAATACTATTAATAGTTTTGGAGAATTTATCACAAATATCTAATCCTATAACCATGTTTATTCAAAATGTATCAATGTTTCTCAAGATAGATGAATGTGGGGAAAATTTCAAGCAACTGAATTGAATATTAGTTAGTGCACTTGTATTTACAAGACCCTTTAGCGGATAAGGGTTTGTAATATGCAGTGACTCATACTATAAGGGATAAATATGTTTTATTATGTATAATTACATGGTTATATCTTATGCCTCAAAAAAATTAATGATTCCTAAGGAAAATTTCCCAACTCATGATTTGGAGTTAAATGTTGTATTTTTGGCATTAAATATATAAAGGCATTACCTTCTTGGAGAATATTGTGATATATATTCTAATCATAAATATTTAAATTGTATATTCACTCATAAGGAGTTTAATATGTGGCAAATAAGTTAGTTATAGTTGATTAAGGATTATGACTTCTCAATACATTATCACCCAGGGAAAAAGAACAAGGTGGATGTTGCTCTGAGTATAAAGGATCATGATAACTTATCCATGATGAGGATTAAAAAATATCTAATATTTATATATTTGAAAAGGATGGATATAGAAAGCCTAAAAAAGTGGAAACTATTTTATCTTTTCAAATTTAATGTTCAACCACATATCCAAGTGATGATTAAAGTGGATCATAAAAAAGATGTAATGATGGAAAATGATGTTAGAAATGTTCTTGAGTTTAACCTTGATAATGATTGAATGATAAGGTTTAGGAATCTTGTATTCATTCTATAAATACCATAGTTAAAGAAGGATTTGTTAGAGGAAGATCATAGTTCTTGATTCTCTATTCATCTGGGAAGTATGAAGATGTATAATGATTTTAAAGATAATTTTTTGTGGGATGGGATGAAGAGAGATATCTTAGAGTTTGTATCTAGATGCTTGATATGTGAGAAAGTAAAGGATGGAAGAAAAAAATATAGTGGGGATGTTACATCCATTACCCATAAAAAATGGATATGGGAATAATATCACAATGGATTTTTTCATTAGACACCCCAAAGTGTCTACAGGGAATAATTCTATATGGGTTGTGGTCGATCGATATAATAATTCATAACACTTCATCACTATAAGAGTAGACTTCACACTGTATCATATTTCGAAGAAATACATTAAAGAAGTAGAAATGATTCATAGATTAACACATTCCATTGTAACTAATTGGGACCATAGGTATAACTAAAATGTTTTGGATAATTCATCATAAAGTTCTTTATATAGTTTCAGTGTCAATATTGAGTATCATATTTAGAAAAATGTCCAGTCAGAGAGAAAATTTAAACCATAGAGGATATGTTAAGATATTTATCTTAAGATTTTAAAGGTGTTTTAGTTGAGTTTTCTTAGAACAATATCTTTCACTCAAGCATTATTATGGATCCTTATGTAGACTTCTATGAAAACAAATGTACAACTCAGATGTAATGTAATGAAGTTAAATAATGACACTTATTGGGACCTATGATAGATAAAGAAATTTTAGATAAGGCTAAATCTATTTAGAAACACATCAAGGTAGATTAGAGTTAGTAGAAAAATCATGCTTATAATAACTAGAATAATCTAGAATTTGAAGTTATTGATAATGTGTTTCGAATAATTTCTTCATGGAAGAATGTTATGAGATTTGGGAAAAAAGAAAAATTGATCACTAGGTATATCAGTCCATTTAAATTTCTTGATCATATCAGGATGGTATCTTATCATCTAGATATTCCACCAAACCTCTCTCAAGTCCATTATGTGTTCTATATATCTCTCTCAAGGAAATATATAATTGACCCTTCACATGAACCTAACTCAGAGGTCATACCACTGAAGTATGATCTTTCTTATGAGGAAAAAATGGTATTGATTCTTGGGAATACATGGAATGTTTTATGAAACAAGACAACTCACATGGTAAATTTCTTGTATAAAATCTACTATTTTGAGGAAGCTACATGGGAACCTATGTATTTTATGAGGCAAAATTATCCCTATTTTTTGTATCAGAATGATGAATTTTGAAGGAAAAATTAATTTTAAGGGGGTAGAATGTAACACTCATATTTTTTAATATTTTTGTTAATAAATTAAAATCTAGTGATATATTATGTTATATAAATCACTATATTAAGCTTTCACTACACACAATACTAGGTTAGTTGTGTTACACATGAAACTGAGGGTTTTCAAAACCTTGATATACTATTAATAATTTTTTTTAAAAAAATGAGATCATTATAACCTAGATGTTAAAATTAAGTATATTAATAACCAAATTTTAATTATTATTTAAAATCTTTTTATATGATGAAAAAAATTGGTAAAAAAGTACTTAATTTCCAATAAAATATTTATATGTTTCGAAAATACAATTTTCTAAAAAATGATTTTTATTTATTTTTTTAAACATTAATAAAATATTTTTTCACACTTTTATGAAATTTATTTTATAAAATAAAAATAATTCTTGAAATACTCAACTCAAAATTATCTTAAGATGATTTTTTGGGATTTTTTGAAAAAGTTAATTTTTGATAAATAGTGAAATTTTTTGAATTTTAATTGAAAACATTCTTTTTTGTTTAATTAATTTATAAAGATAAATTATGTTTTAAATTTGTTTTAAAGTAAAATTATTTCAATAATAAATCCATTAATACAATTTATGTCATTTTAGTAAATTTGATATTGAATTTTGATATAACAATGTTGTAAACATTTGAACAAATTCTCTTTAAAAACCTACTTTCTTACCGCATCTACGAGATTACTTTTAAATTAAAAATTTATAATTATGTGAATTTGATTTTTAAAAATTGTTTACATATTTTTAATCCTAATAATTTATATTATATAATAATTAAAAATTAATTTTTTACAAAAATTAATAGAAATTTTTTTTTACCATGGTTAAGGTAAAAATTATTTTACATGGGGGTTAAACTAAAAAGATAAGGTTTAAAAATATCTATTTTTTTCAAACACATTTTAATAAATATTTACACCTTCTATATTTTACTATGAATAATGATATTTTTTTGGAGCTGTGTAACTTGAGTAAAACATGGGTGGAATTCTTTCTTTCAAAAAGTTACAAGTGTGCCACTCACCTCACTTAT
Organism: Viscum album; assembly: GCA_963277665.1. Taxonomy (NCBI): domain Eukaryota; kingdom Viridiplantae; phylum Streptophyta; class Magnoliopsida; order Santalales; family Viscaceae; genus Viscum; species Viscum album. The sequence continues at coordinate 1,333,900,366 of OY728156.1, forward strand.
AAAAGGCCACCCTCTATACTATCTTCTTCAAAACCAAAAACCCTTTTGGATTGGCCTATAAATATCCAAAATACTTCTATAATTTCATATTATCATCATAGAATCCTTTGTTTGGATAGAAAGCTAACCTAGTAAGGCTTTTCATGCGAGCCTAAGGAGGATACCTGAAGAAGTGGCAGCGTTCATCAACGAGCATTTTTTTATTTATTCCTCAAAATCCTTAAATTATTATAATAAAAAATTGATATAATAAGTTTATTATGTTTCATATACTAATTTTTTTATATTAAGGTAATTAACTCCAACCATCTCCACTTCTATATAAGGGGTTACTGAATCATTGATCGTTTATATGGCAGACTGCCACCTCACAAATTAATGTCAATCGTTTTTCAATTACAAAATATCTTGGTTGGTTATAATAATATATTAAATGATTATATATTAAATTTATGATACTATTATTCTTTTTTAATTATTATATAAATAAAATTTTTATACTTTAAAAACCGTTGGCATTATTGGATTATTTCAATGTTTTACCAACGGTTTACTAAAACCGTTGGTAAATATATGTACAACACTATACCAATGGTTTCGTAAATCGTTGGTATAGTGTATTACCAGAATTTGACAGAACCTAAAATCCCCCACTTCACACTCAATTACACACCTACATACACTCTTAACAGCAACAAAAACACTTGATATAGCACACAAAAGCACCTAAAAACATGATACTACTATAACCATGGAATATACCACAATTATAATCATATATATGAAACCAATTACCCTATGAAATACAGAATTCATAATTGAATTCTCAATTGAATACATGAAGAATGAATTATGTAATGAATTCTGAATTATGAATCAATAACACAAACAAAATTAATTATGTTGCATACAGAATACTGAATTATATATAACACATTTAAAATATGACATACAAGGGGTTGGGGCTATCCTGGGGGTGGGGGTGTCTAGGTGTGAGGGGAGAAACCTACATGTTATAGGAAGCACATGGGATGTTTAGTCATGGTCTTGGGTTGAGTATCTTAAAACCAACAAAAAAACTTGGGTAGAGTGGCAAGGATCATGATATCCATAAGATAGAAAATGGTAGTGCTCATGTTCTTAGACCTAAGATGAGTTATAGGAAGTACATGAGATGTTTATATTCCTCTAATGATTATGTATCCATGTATAAATGGTTCTTAATGTGTTAGTGAGAAACATTGGCCAATCTCGACATATGAGACGGGTTACCGGAATAACCTACATGTTTTTTATAGATTTTTCAATTAGAATAATGGGGTATGTGGATAATTGTAATTTTCTCTCCTAGGTGTGATATGAGATGAATCCCCATTATGGTTAGGGGTATGGATATTCAATTAAGTCTTTGGTATTGGGTTCCCAAAGGGACTTTGGTTTGGACCTGGAACCCACAGTTTTGGCCATTTATGATATGCGGAGTGCATTTTCAGCCTGCGCGGTCACATGACACCTCCGATTGACGTGCTGTTTGGCCGACCATTTTACAATTCACCCAACCTTTGTTGTCTTCCGATTTCATGGCATTCCGAGTTCGTTCGGCCTGTTTTGACAACCCCACGCACGCTTTTCAAGCACGCCAAACACCTAAAAAACACATATTCCACTGTGCTATGAAAAATGCATGTATGAATGACATACTGTCTCCTCGTACACCTGAAGAATAACAATTAGGTTGTTTTAGTGTGATTTCATGTCATTCTGATGTCATTCGGCATGCATTTGACCGTTAAACTCATGTTTTGGCCATTTACGACAGGCAGAGTGCGTGTTCGGCCACCGCAGTCACACGTCACCTCCGATTGACGTGCCGTCTAGCCGGCCATTTCAAAATTCACACCACCTTTGTTGTCGTCCAATTTCATGGCATTACGAGGTTGTTCGGCCGGTTTTGACCACCCCACGCACGCTTTTCAAGCGCCCCGAACACCTAAAAAACTCATATTCAGCCGTGCCGTGCAAACCGTGCGTCCGAATGACGTGTCGTCTTCTCTTACACCTTAAGAATAATAATTAGGGTGTTTTCATTTGATTTTAAGTTACTCTGATGCCGTTCGACATGCATTTGATTGTTAAACGCATGTTTTGGCCATTTACGACACACGGAGTGCGTTTTTGGGCAGCGCAGTCACACGACACCTCTGATTGACGTGTCGTCTGGCCTACCATTTCACAATTCACTCACCCTTTGTTGTCGTCCGAATTCATGGAATTCTGAGGTCGTTCAGCCGGTTTCAACCACACCATGCACACTTTTGAAGCGCGCTGAACATAAAAAAACACATATTTTTCCGTTCCATGCAAACCACGTGTCTGAATGATGTGAAGTCTCCTCGTACTCCTCATGAATAATAATTAGGGTGTTTTCATGTGATTTCAAGTCATTACAATATCATTTGGCATGCATTTCACCATTAAATGCATGTTTTGGCCATTTATGACATGCGGAGTGAACATTCAGCCACCGCGGTCACACGACACCTCTGATTGACGTGCTATCTGGCCAAACATTTCACAATTCACCCAACCTTTGTTGTCGTCTGATTTCATGGTATTCTGAGGTCATTCGACCGGTTTCGACCACCCCACTCACGCTTTTCAAGCGCACCGAACACCTAAAAACACATATTCAGAGGTGCTACGCAAACCACGCGTCCGAATGACGTGTTCTCTCCTCTTACACCTCAAGAATAATAATTTGAGTATTTTAATGTGATTTTAAGACATTCCAATGTCGTTCGGAATGCATTTGACTGTTAAAAGCATTTTGTGGCCATTTACAACATGCAGAGTGCATTTTCAGCAACCGTGGTCACGCGACACCTCCGATTGATGTTCCGTCTTACCGACCATTTCACAATTCACCAGCCCTTTGTTTTCGTCCGATTTCAGGAAATTCCGAGGTCTTTCATCCAGTTTTGACCACCCCACGCACGCTTTTCAAGCACACTGAACACCTCAAAAACACATATTCAGCCGTGTCATGCAAACCACATGTCTTAATGATGTGTCGTCTCTTCATACACCTCAAGAATAATAATTAGGGTGTTTTCGTGTGATTTATAGTCATTCCGATGTTGTTCGACATGCATTTGACTGTTAAACGCATGTTTTGGCCATTTACGACATGCAGAGTGAATTTTCGGCCACCGCAGTCACAAGACACCTCCGATTGATTTGTCGTCTTGCTGACTATTTCAAAATTCACCCACCCTTTGTTGTCGTACGATTTAATGGCATTCCGAGGTCATTCGACTGGTCTCGACCACCCCACACACACTTTTCAATTGCACCGAACACATAAAAAACACATATTCAGATGTTCTGTGCAAACCGCACGTCCAAATGATGTGTTGTCTCCTCTTACACCTCACAAATAATAATTAGGGTGTTTTTGTGTGATTTGAAGTCATTCTGATGTCGTTCGGAATGAATTTGACCGTTAAACGCATGTTGTGGACATTTACGACACGTGGAGTGCATTTTCAGCAACAGCGGTCACACGAAACCTCCGATTGATGTGTCATTTGGCCGACCATTTCACAATTCCCCAGCCGTTTGTTGTCGTCCAATTTCATGGCATTCCGAGGGCTTTCAGCCAGTTTTGACCATCCCATGCACGCTTTTCAAGCGCACCGAACACCTAAAAAACACATATTCAGCCGTGCTGTGCAAACCACACGTCCTAATTATGTGTTTTCTCCTCGAACACCTCAAGAATAATAATTAGAATGTTTTTGTGTGATTTCAAGTCAATCCAATGTCGTTCGTCATGCATTTTACCGTTAAACGCATGTTTTGGCCATTTAGGACATGCAAAGTGCGTTTTCGCGTAGCATGAACACATGAAACCTCTGATTGACGTGACGTCTGGCCGAACATTTCACAATTCACCCACCCTATTTTGCCGTCCGATTTCATAGCATTCTTAGGTCGTTTGGCCGATTTCGACCGACCCACGCACGCTTTTCAAGCACACCGAACACCTAAAAAACACATATTTAGTCGTTCTGTGAAAACTGCGCATCTGAATGGCGTGTCGTCTACTCATACAACACAATAATAATAATTCGGGTGTTTTCATGTGATTTTAAGTCATTCTGATGTTGTTTGGCATGCCTTTGACCGTTAAATGCATGTTTTGGCCATTTACGACACGCGGAGTGTGTTTTTGCCCACCACGGTCACCCGACTCCTTCGATTGATGTACCGTCTACCTGACCATTTCAAAATTCACCCACCCTTTGTTGTCGTCCATTTTCATGGAATTTCGAGGTTGTTCGGCCAGTTTCGACCACCCCATGCATGCTTTTCAAGCGCGCCGAATACCTAAAAACACATATTTAGTCGTTCCGCACAAACCGAGAATCCGAATGACATTTCCTATCCTCGTACAACTCAAGAATAATAAGTAGGGTGTTTTCATGTGATTTCAAGTCATTCTGATGTCGTTCGGCATGCATTTGACCGTTAAACACATGTTTTGACCATTTAGGACATGCAGAGTGCGTTTTTGGCTACCGTTGTCACAAGACACCTCTGATTGATGTTACGTCTATCGGACCATTTCACAATTCACCCACACTTTGTTTTCATATGATTTCATGGCATTTTGAGGACGTTCGGCCGGTTTCGACAACCCCACGGACGCTTTTCAAGCACACTGAACACCTAAAAAACCCATATTAAGTCGTGCCACACAAACTGCACATCCGAATGACGTTCCATCTCCTCATACACCTCAAGAATAATAATTAGGGTTTTTTCATGTTATTTCAAGTCATTATGATGCCGTTAGACATGCATTTGACCATTAAACACATGTTTTGGCCATTTACGACACGCTGAGTGCGTTTTCGGCCACCGTGGTCATACAACACCTCCGATTGACATGCCCTCTGGCCGACCATTTAGCAATTCAACCACCCTTTGTTGTTGTCCAATTTCATGGAATTATGAGGTCATGCGGCCGGATTCAACCACCCCACGCATGCTTTTCAAGTGCGCCGAACACCTAAAAAACAGATATTCAGCAGTGCCGCCCAATCCGCGCGTCCGAATGATGTGTCATCTCCTCGTACACCTCACGAATAATAATTAGGGTGTTTTTGTGTGATTTCAAGTCACTATGATGTCATTCGGGATGCATTTGACCGTTAAACTCATGTTTTGGCCATTTACGACAGACGAAGTGCGTTTTCGGCCAGCGCCGTCACACGACACCTCCGATTGAAATGCCGTCTGGCCGACCATTTTACAATTCACCCACCCTTTTTGTCGTCCTATTTCAAGGTATTCCAAGGTCATTAGGATGGTTTTGACCACCCCACACATGCTTTTCAAGCACGCCGAACACGTAAAAAACACATATTTAGCCTTACCGCGCAAACCGTGCATCTGAATGGCGGGTCATCTCCTCATACTCCTAACAAATAATAATTAGGGTGATTTTAATGTGATTTAAAGTCAATTAGATGTCATTAAGCATGCATTTGACCGTTAAACACATGTTTTCGCCATTTACGACACGCAGATTGCATTTTTGGCCACCGCATTCACACGACACCTCCGATTGACGTGCATTCTAGCTGACCATTTTAAAATTAACCCACCCTTAGTTGTCGTACAATTTCATGGAATTCCGAGGTCATTCGGCCGGTTTCGACCACCCCATGCATGCTTTTCAAGCGCGATGAACACCTGAAAAACACATATTCAGCCGTACCGCACAAACCGCATGTCTGAATGATGTTTCGTCTCCTCATACACCTCACGAATAATAATTAGGGTGTTTTAGTGTGATTTCAAGTCATTCTGATGTTGTTCGGCATGCATTTGACCATTAAACACATGTTTTGGCCATTTACGACAAGCGAAGTGAATTTTCAGTCACCGCGGTCCCAAGACACATATGATTGACGTTCCGTCTATCCGATCATTTCACAATTCACGCAACCTTTTTTGTCATCTGATTTCAGGGCATTCTGATGTCGTTCGGCCGGTTTTGACCACCCCACGCACGCTTTTCAAGCACGTCGAACACCTAAAAAATACATATTCAATAGTGCCGTGTAAACCGCACGTCTTAATGAGGTGTCGTATCCTCGTACACCTCACGAATAATAATTAGGGTGTTTTTGTGTGGTTTCAAGTCATTCCGATGTCGTTCATCATGCATTTGACCGTTAAACGCATGTTTTGGCCATTTACGACACACGGAGAGCGTTTTTGGCCACCACGATCACACGACACCTCCGATTGACGTTCCTTCTGGACGACCATTTCAAAATTCACCCACCCATTATTGTAGTCTGATTTAATGGAATTATGAGGTTGTTCGGCCGGTTTCAACCACCCCACGCATGCTTTTCAAGCGCGCCAAACACTTAAAAAACACATATTCAGCCGTGCCACACAAACAGCGCGTCCGAATGACATTCTCTCTCCTCTTACACATCAAAAATAATAAATAGGGTGTTTTCTTGCGATTTCAATTCATTATCATGTCGTTCGGCATGCATTTGACCGTTAAACGCATGTTTTGGCCATTTACGACACATGGAGTGCGTTTTTGGCCACCGCGGTCACATGACATCTCCGATTGATGTTCGGTCTGACCGAACATTTCAAAATTCAACCACCCTTTTTTGTCGTTCGATTTCATGGAATTCCGAGGTCGTTTGACCGGTTTTGACCACCCCAAGCACGCTTTTCTACCAGGTCGAACACCTAAAAAACACATATTCAGCCGTGCCGTGCAAACCGAGCTTTCTAATGATGTTACATCTCTGTGTACACCTCACAAATAATAATTAGGGTTTTTTCGTGTGATTTCAAGCCATTACGATGTTGTTAGGCATGCATTTGACCATTAAATGCACGTTTTGGCCATTTACGACACGTGAAGTGCATTTTCGGCCACCGCGGTTACACGACCATTCTAATTGACATGCCGTCTAGCCGAACATATCAAAATTCACCCAACCATTGTTGTCGTCCAATTTCATGGCATTCTGAGGTCGTTCGTCCAGTTTTGACCACCACACGCACGCTTTTCAAGCATACCGAACACCTAAAAAACACATATTCAGTCGTGCCATGCAAACCGCATGTCTGAATGACGTTCCGTCTTCTCGTACACCTCCCAAATAATAATTAGGGTGTTTTTGTGTGATTTCAAGTCATTACTATGTTTTTTGTCATGCATTTAACCGTTAAATGCATGTTTTGGCCATTTACGACATGCATAGTGTATTTTCGGCCACCGCGTTCACAAGACACCTCCAATTGACATGCCTTCTAGACAACCATTTCCCAATTCACCTACCCTTTGTTGTCGTCCTAATTCATGGAATTCCGAGGTTGTTCGACCAGTTTTGGCCACCCCACACACGCTTTCCAAATGCACAGAACACCTAAAAAACACATATTCAGCTATTCTGCACAAACCGCGCGTCCAAATGACGTGTCGTCTCCTCGTAGACCTCACTAATAATAATTAGGGTGTTTTAATATGATTTAAATTCATTCTAATGTCGTTCAGAATGCATTTGACCGTTAAACGCATTTTTTGGCCATTTACGACACACAGAGTGCATTTACGGCAACCACAGTCACACAACACCTCCGATTGATGTGCTGTCTAGCCGACCATTTCAAAATTCACCCACCCTTTGTTCTCGTCCGATTTCATGGAATTCCGAGGTCGTTCGCTCGGTTTCGACCACCCCATGCACGCTTTTCAAGCGCACCGAACACCTAAAAACACATATTCAGTCATGCCGCACAAACCATGAGTTTTAATGATGTTCAATCTCCTTGTACACCTCAAGAATAATAATTAGGGTGTTTTTATGTGATTTAAAGTCATTATGATTTTGTTCGGCATGCATTTGACCGTTAAACGCATGTTTTGGCCATTTACGACACGCGGGGTGCGTTTTCAGCCACCGTGGTCACACGACACCTCCGATTGACGTGGAATATGGAAGAACATTTCAAAATTCACCCAACCTTTGTTGTCGTTCAATTTTATGGCATTCTGAGGTCATTCGGCCGATTTCGACCACCCCACGCACGCTTTTCAAGCACACCGAACACCTAAAAAACACATATTTAGCTGTGCCGCGCATACCGCATGTCTGAATGATGTGTCGTCTCCTTTTACACCTTAAGAATAATAATTAGGCTGTTTTGGGTGATTTCAAGTAATTTGGATGTCGTTCGGCATGCATTTGAATTTTAAACGCATGTTTTGGCCATTTACGACACTCTGAGTGCGTTTTCGGCCACCACAGTCACACGACACCTCCGATTGACATGCCATCTGGTCGAACATTTCAAAATTTATCCACCCTTTGTTTTATTCCTATTTCATGGCATTCCGAGGTCGTTTAGCCAATTTTGACCACCCCACGTATGCTTTTCAAGCGCGTTGAACACCTAAAAACACATATTTAGCCGGGCCGTGCAAACTGCGCTTCCGAATGTTGTGACTTCTCCTCGTACACCTCATGAATAATAATTATGGCTTTTTAGTGTGATTTAAAGTCATTCCAATGTCGTTCGGCATGCATTTTGCTGTTAAAATCATGTTTTGGGCATTTACGACACGCAGAGTGCGTTTTTTACCACCGCAGTCACACGACACCTCCGATTGACGTGCCGTCTGGCCGACCATTTCACAATTCACCCACCCCTTTGTTGTCGTCCGATTTCATTGCATTACGAGGATTTTTGGCAAATTTATACCACCCCACGCATGCTTTTCAAGCGTGCCGAACACCTAAAAACACATATTCAGCCGTGCCGCACAAACCACTCGTCTGTATGACATGTCGTCTCCTCGTACATGTCAAAAATGACCCATGGATCATCTTTTTAATGTATTAATAGAATATGAATTCGTTTTTTTGGTTTCTCGTATGTTTGTTGTTGTTTTCACATAAAATGATTTCCATTTTAAACAAAAGAGTGACATTTTCAGTGGTGTCAGCCACACCGTGCCTCAGATTGAGGCGGGGTTGACACATACACATCAAAAACGACCCATGGATCGTTGTATTAAATTATCAACACAATATTAATTCGTTTGGTCAGTTTTCCATATGCCGATTGTTATTTTCACTTAAAATCCTGTCCATTTCAAATAAAAGTGAGACAATTTGAGTGGTGTTGGCCAAAACGACTCTCGAATTGAGGCAGGGTTGACTCGTACACGTCACATATGACCCATGGATATTTTTTCTAAAGTTTCAACTGAATCCGAATGACTTTGGTCGGTTTTTCGTATGTCTGCTGTTGTATTCACTTAAAATGATGTCCTTTTGAAACAAAAGGGAGACACTTTGAGTGGTTCCAGCCACTCTGCGCCTCAGATTGAGGCGAGGTTGACTGATAAACATCACAAATGACCCATGGATCGTTTTCCTAAAATATCAACAGAATCTGAATACGTTTGGTTGGTTTTCTGTATGCCAATTGTTTTTACTTAAAAGCGTATCCATTTAAAAAAAGGAACTTTGAGTGATACCAGCCACACCGTGCCTCAAATTGAGGAGAAGTTGACTTGTACACGTCAAAAATTACCTATGGATCCTTGTCCTAAAGTATCAATAGAATCAGAATGTTTTTGGTCATTTTTTCGTATGTCAGATGATGTTTTCATTTAAAATGTTGCCCATTTCAAAGAAAACTGGGACACTTTGAGTGGTGTCGGCCACACCGCCCCTCAAATTGAGGCGGATTTGACTCATACATGTAACTTGGAAGTTTTGAGTGCCGTCAAGTGTGAATTGAAGATCCGGGTGAGTCTAATCCCCTCCCTACTTCCTCTTTTTTATTTGGGTTTTCACTCTTCTCTCATCTTTTTCCGAAGCTCTAAAACCCTCTTTTCTATTGGGATTTTGGGTGAATCTTGAAGAGATCTTTGATTGGAATCTGGGGTCCAGGGAGGAGGGTTGGGGGGCTATCTGGGGGGCTATCTGGGGTCCAGGTTGGAGGGTGGGGTGGGGGCTGTCCGGGGGGGGGGGGCTCTCCGAGGTCCAGGGAGGAGGGTGGGTAATTTATCTAAAACTCTATCAAGGTATTATACATCGAATTCGTACATGACTAAGAACTTCCGCAGAGTGTCATACTGGAGTAGGTCCAAATCATGGCATTACCGCGGCGTGACTGGAGAGTGTTGGCCCGGTCTAGCGACATCCGTGGGGTTGAATCTTCAAGCCAGGATTCCAAATAAATCCTATATAGTTGTCCTTCACATTATAGAAACTGATATTATGTTATAAAAATTAGACTCTTGATTTGAGATTGTGGTATGATAAAGATATATATTTTATATTCTTTGTTTTTAAATGTGGTACTAGGTAGTTAAAACAACTGATTGAGAGTCAAATTATCACACCCTAAACTATCAATGTGAGTTTTCGTAGACAGCGTACCTCCGTTGGAGTGGTTTTATTATAAAAACATGAATTTATTTATCAAATGAAACAATTTTATTAAAGAAAACATATTAAAGATATGTAATTCAATATAATTAAGCAGAATTAAGAAATAATCTAAATTCAATTTAAATAATTCTTAAATTAAAGAGGCTACGAGAGGGACTCTACCTCAAGGGGTGTCTCCCACGGGTGTTTTGTGGTGTGTAGTGGATATCTATGATTTTTTTGGTTCTTATGTATTATGAGAAATGTGAATTTCATGGTCATTTTAATAAATACATTAGTCAATTAGAAAATACACCCATAGTCAATATAGATGTACCAACTTTTGATAGAGAATACCATCCAAATAACCAACTCAAAAATCCAAGACCAGCATTTTACTTTACCAATTCCAATTACATAATATAAGCAGCACCAACATATGTTTTGTGAACCAATCAATTAAAGGGAAAGAAAATCCTTACAAAAACCCATAAAATCTAATATAGCATCACTCACCTCTAAACCATTATAACATCATTAGGCTTCCATATTTGGTTGAAAATAAATAGTTATATTGAATTCAAAAATATCCACACCAGAGTGAAAAACCAGGTTAAAAAATATAGAGTTATACTGAATTCAAAAATGTAATGGGAAAATCTCCCTCTGATCACCATCAACATCATCACTGTCATCATCGGCCTTATCCTCGCTGTCATCTCTGTCTTTGTTGTCATCCTCGTCATCGTCCCCATACTCATCATCATCCCCATCCTTGCCCTCGGCATCGTCCTCACCCTCAGCCCCATCCTCACCATCTTCCTCATCCTCATCCTCTCCCTCGTCCTCTTCAGAATCCTCATCATCACCAGGAACGTCTTCATCTCGACCGCCACTAGAACTGCCGCCTGGTGCATTGGATAATGCACCCATCGATGACATAAATGTCTGACAAGCCGTGCTGGCCTCTGGTGGAAGTGATGAAGATAACGCTTTCAAAATTTCCATAAATTCTTTGTCCCTCATTTGAACTTGTACTTCTAAATCCATGACCCTTTTATCAGACTGTATTGCATGCTCCTTGACCTATTCCAACTTGGTGGTACTATAATGGATACATGGAGAGGACCAATACCTTGTCAGGATTATATTCTTATCAGGTCGGCAGCATACTTGACCAGAGTGATCCTCTCCCAAAACCGAATATAAATGACTGTGTGGCCCTAAATTATCAGGCTCTTGGGAATCAAAGGCCTCTAAAGTAGCCTGTAAAAAATATTTATATATTATTAAATTTTAAAATAGATATTAAACTTTGAAATAAACAGATTAAAACATACAATCATTTCTTGTGTCGGTTCATTAACCACAGTTCCATCTTTTTCCCTTCTACTCGAGCAAAACAATTTATCTCGAGGGATACGTCCTTCAGTATTCAATTTGTGCTTCTGTAATTACATTGAAACAATATAAAGTGCATGTATAATCATATATTCAATATTCAATAAATCACATAATTTAAGTATGAAACAATAAAAGGGACAAGTCTTAAAAAAATTATAAACAAATATATAATACCAGCTGCCTCTCATGATCTGACATAGTCGTGCGCCCCAATGTGTGGAGGTATTGCTTTGAATCAATGTTTTTTTGTTTTTTCAGAAGTTTCTTAAATAATGTTTAATAATAAATTAAACAATATTAATTCAAAATATTAAAACTTTCATTTAAATACATAAAATGGGATTAATACCTTAAATTCTGCAGTCACACAATGGGTAATCATTTGGCAATATTGTTCTATCGGGTAGTCATCCACGAAAGGTAATGTCTCAAAATCTGTGCCCACTCTATCACACCAGCCAACATACAACTCATGCTTATAATCTCTCCAAATCTATCCTAGCTCCTTTAAACACGCCATTCATGAACCTTTTCCATCAGGGAAGTTATACCGAAGCTGAAACCCAATAGATTAATTCATATATAAAAACAAAATACTACATTAAATCCAATAGATTTTTTACCCATATTTGTGCCCACACATTATCCTTGACTTCGTGTGGCAGATGTCTCTAAGAGAGAGGGCTGACCGGAATAATGTCAGTGTATTTGGCTAGTGTCACCAAAAAACCCCGACATTCCTACCCAGATTTATCAATCATCTATCCATCATCATTGTATTCAACCATCAAATATGTCTGGATGTTCCATACCGCATGCAAGTGAGTACGCTCCCTCCCCCACCTCCTATCAGTAGATGAATCTATTATTAAAGAAAAAAATATATGTACAAGTTATAATAAAAAAATTGGTAAAAAATTTGATATAGTTATATAAATATACCTATGGTAGTCGGATCAATGGGCATCATTGGATGTGCAAAAGCCGAAAGAATATCCTGTACAGGTGGAGTGTCCCTCAGTGTATGCTCCTCAGCCACATACTGTGTTGGAGCAGGAGTCGAAGAAGGTGGAATATAATAGCCCGGAGATAATTAACCAGAAGAAAAAGATAATAACACATACGTCAAGACAACTGGTAGTGTAAACATAGGAGGCCTAAATATTTCATGTGTCCATAAAGGCACACCAGGATCAAAATGGGGTGTAGAATATACGTCTGTGGTAGGGGCATAATCCAATCGGGTACGACTAGTGGATCGTATAACACTCTCACCACGAGCCCTCGTACCACCAGCCTCATCACTAAGACCACTAGATAGTTTTCTAACTCAGACAACACCCCCCCGCCCCCCCCCCCCCCCCCCCCGCAGACCACCAGCCTCTATACTGGGAGAAATATCAAGATCCTCATCGGATATCTCTCATCTAGGGGGTAGATCCTGAAAAAAAGTTTAACACAAAAGTAATCACATGATATTATAAGTTATTAAAATATATATATTTGAATTAAAATAATCACAATAGGGATGAGTGGAGGAATTCCCATCTGTTTCATGCGACCATTATTTTCTATCATCTTTTTTCAATGCCTCTCTTCAATGGGTTCCATTTCCTGCAATGAAAATAAATATAGATGTAATTAGAAATAGATAACTGATGTGTATCCCAAAATCCTTAATATAGAAAAACCATTCTAATAAAAAAACATAATGAAACAGAAGATTTATGATGGTTTGAATTTAATTACAAGGATACACACTCTGAATGATGTAAGTGAAACATTTAGGTGAGAATACGACTGTATGATTCTATATATTTCCCACCACAACTTTGGGTTCACAATAAACTCTGAAAATTGATCTACTGGAGTCATCACAAGTAATAAATAGATTGCTTCCAATTTTAGTAGGGATAGTGTCAACTTCATCATCACCATCATAAAAAACATGTCTGGGATTTACTTCAATAATTACATAGAATTTAGGATGACGATGATCTTTGACATAAAAAACCTATTTCAACATTGATGACAATACATAAGGTTCATCGGTGGAAAGAGTGCGAGTCATGTCAATAACTCGTAATTCACAATCATCAATAAAGGTGCCTTGCCTCTTCATTTAATCAAACCATTGACATTTCATCATCGTGACTCGACCATGTGAGTAATAATCCAAAATTATTATTTTCTCCAAGACTCCATAATAAGATTCATTTTTAGAACAAGGTATATTATCCGATGAACTGGTATAACAGTCTGTTGTGGAAGTTATCATAGCACCATTATGTTGTGTTATCATGTTTCATTCTCTTTCAGTGATAATAAATTTGTATCCATTTATTACAAGTGATTTACAAGTACGAACCATGGTATTAGGAAAAAAAGCCAAATATCTTATTTCCTCTGAAACAGAGTCTGCAGGAAAAATTGATACCTGAAATATAATCAAATAGTAAACTTAATTAAAAATTATTTTTATTTAGTTATTACAGAAATATTTTTACCTTCAATTTCAACCAAGCAGAAAACCCTTTTCTATGAAAAGTCTCTTTCCTTCTCAAAGATAAAGAATTATGATTTCTATACATCAATTAATTATGTTCCCTATAGATAAAAATAATAATTTTTTAACAAATATTTAAAATTAAAAGATATAAGATAAGAGATACATGTAAAATTTAATTACTTGATATACTCATCGAACAAATCACAATTGAACAAAACTGTGTGATGTGCCATCTCTCGCTCTTTAAGGCTTAATATCGTCAATGTATATGATCCTGGAATTTCTCCTATCTGAGGAAGTGATGGAAAACGAGGTTCAATTTTCCCATACTGTTCTTCTTCATTTCTCATTGGTCTGTTTATTCTCGTATTAAGATCAGAAAAATACATTGTGCAGAAATCCATACATTCTTGATCCAAGTAACCGTTCACAATAGAACCTTTATGATAATTCCCGTTTCGAACATATGATTTCAATGTACACATGTTTCTTTCAGTAGGATACATCCAATAGAAAGCAATGGATCCTCCAAGAAGTATTTCGGTCGGAAGATGGACAGTCAGATGCAACATGCATGTAAAAAATGATGGAGGGAATATTTTCTCTAAATCACACAAAATTAATGGTGTCTCTGCCAATAGTTTTTGAAAAAATTATTTGGACAACCTCTTAGCACAAAGATCTCTAAATAAATAGTTGAACCAAATAACTGAGACTCTAACATTATTGGACAAGAGATGACAGGTTACTTTTGGTATCAAGTCATGCAAAAGGACTTGATAATCATGAGTCTTCAAATATTTTATCTTCAACTCTTTTCTTTTGACTCATTTTGATATATTTCTTGAATAGCCATAAAGAACATTAATTGTCTATAGAACTTCTAGAAATTGATTTTTTTTCAGCAGGTGTCATCACATAAGAAGCACATGGAACATGCCATTTATTTTCATTGATACAGACAGGATGCAATTATGGTCTGATCCCCTAATATACCATGTCATGCTGAGATCATAAATCATCCTTTTTCTTCCCCTTGACATTTAGAAGAATCGAAAGAAATATTTCACATATATTCTTTTCAATGTGCATTACGTCTAAGAAATGACGTAACAAGTTGGTTGACCAATACGACAACTCAAAGAATATTCTATTCTTATACCAATTGTAATAGGTATCATTGGAAACATTTTTCCTCTTTCTGGATTTCATTACACCCTCCCCAAATGAATAACTAAAATATTTCAATTCATTAAGCACATCAGTTCCAAACATACACTGAGTTGGATCGTCAGTCTCCATGGTATTGTAAAATCCTTGATGATTGTTTCTATATGGAGGGTTCATTGGCAAGAATCTTTAATGTCCCATAAAACTAAAACTACGACGATATTTTAGTCTTCTTGATCGAGTATTCTTCATAAAAACAGGACATGCCATTTTTCCTTATGTGCTCCATCCATACATCATTGCATAAGCAGGAAAATCATTGATCATCCACATAAGCACATAACACATATGAAATATGTCTTTTGAACATGAATCGTATGTGGGAACACCCACATCCCAAAGAAGTTTTAACTCTTTTATTAAAGGTTTCATGTATACATGTATATCATTTCCCAGATCAGAAGGGCCAGATATCAGTATTTTCAAGAAAGTGTAAGGCTTTTTCATACACAACCATGTGGGATGGTTATAAATGTGTATGAAAACTGGCCATGTGTTGTGCGAAGTAAGAATATGCACAAATGGATTAAAACTGTCACATGAAAGACCCAGTCTCAAATTACACACGTCGGCTGAAAATTTAGGATATCGAGCATCAAATCTCTGCCCTGAAAATCCATCTGCAGGGTGAACCGACTCTTCATTATTCTTTTTTTCTCTTGGGGTCATGCCATCACATTTATACTGATATTTCATCAGACATGAAATGGTTCTGTAATATGGGGATCAATGGAAGGTTCCACATTACTTTTTTTGTGGAATGTGAGATGGTGTTCCATCATCTTTTGGCTTCCATCAGGAGCTTCCACATTTGATACAATCATTTCATTCATCGGTTTCTTCCCAAAATAAGCTGAAATCATTCGGGAAAGCATGAATTTTGTTTTTTTGAGAATACAAGTTCATCAACTAACTTTCATGCCATATGGTGGTTTGAGGGAATATCTGCTTCATCTGGAAGTAAGTCCTTCAAGAAGGTAAGAATATAATCAATTGCAGTATTTGAAATCCCATACATAGTTTTCCCATGAAACAATCAGATTAAAAATTACAACTTTTTCATTTTACCACATTGTCGATATACTAGAGTCATCGCAGCATCATTCAATTTTTTAACCCTATCAACATCATCATTTTAATTGGATGCATAATGTGTGCTTGTATCGAAATCTTATTGGCTATACATCCTTTCCTTCTCATGATGCCGAATAAATGGAAACATATCATATATCAAACTCTCCAATTGATTCTTATCATTTGGATCATCAACATTTTGAGATTTTGTTTTCTCTCCATTGTGATACCACACATAATAGTATTTTTGGAAACCATATTTGGTTATATTATAGGTAACTCCTTAATGACTCAACCACGGTATTTCAACACAATTATAACATGAGAGTGTATGTGACCACTATCTGAAGCCTTTTCAAATGTAAAATCTAGAAACCTGTTCAAATTATTTTGAATATCGGTTGAAATCTAATCAGTTTCATACATCCAACTTCTATCCATTATGTAACAAATATCAATATTTCATATCAAGGCAATTAAATAACATTGAAGTTCAATCACAAAAATATTTAGGTAAATGACAATTGTTTACTTTAAATAAAATCATAACTGACACATTACTCTATATGAGAATCATATTAAGAAATACAACAAAATACAGTGTATATAAGATAATAAGATACAGGTTGGTATGGTGTATTCATTGAATCATGTCCCAATTGATTTTGGAGAGGGACCTTCAATAGTTATGGGTATGGATTTGATTAAAAACACCAATAAAAAGGTTATCCTGGAATTTTGACGTCCCAAACCAGGATTCCACTTATTAGTGACCCGAACCCAGATGGACACTCATTGGAGAAGGACATTAAAGCTCTATTGTGTTTTATCTCGCATACAAATAATGATTTTTGGGATGTCCGAGCTCCAAGGAGGAGGGTGGTGGGTTGTCCGGGGTCCAGGGAGGAGGGTGGGGGCTGTCTAGGTTCCAGGAAGGAAGGGGGGTTGTCCTGGGTCCAAAAATGTGGGTGGGGGGTTGTCTTGGGTCCAGGGAGGAGGGGGGTTGTCCAGGAAGGAGGGTGGGGGGATGTCCGGGGTCCAGGGAGGAAGGTGGGGGGGCTGTCCAGGGTCTGGGAAAGAGGGGGGTTGTCCTGGGTCCATGAAGGAGGGGGGTTGTCTTGTGTAAATGGGACATTTTCAGCACCTCATTTGGCCAAACATACTTCTCACCATAATGGATTTTCCAAGTATATTTACATGGATAACCAAGTCATGTACTGTGTATACATTCCCACATACATTCTAAGGACACTAGATTATCGTAGACACCATGTCAACCATTATACACACCATGTGAACCCTTATACCATATCCTCATTATTAAAATCATTTATAAAAACTTATTAAACAACATCACTTGTCAAATATAATCAAATTGAACATAAATCAATAATAATATTGGATATTCCAATTAAAATGATGTCATACTATCTTATATCCTATATGACCACCCAAAACCATGATTAATGACTACAAAGCTCCCCTTTTGGCCAAATAAAAAGGGAAAAAAACACATAGTTGTAGAAAAAAACTTCATTTGTGCGAAGAATAATAATCCTATGGTCCTCTTGATATTTGAAACACGCGGTCATGATTTTTGAGATGAACTTGTATCCATGAAACCATATGAGAAACATGATACAATACATGTGTACTTTTTCTGATTTTCCCAAGCATTTTGAGGAACCCCAAACCTGTGAAAATTTTCATTATGTTTTAAAATGGTGACTGAATAACACAAGTATGATGTTGAAGGAATAATGATTAATGGTTATATTAGGAAAACTAATATTCATTAATATCGCGAATTTGACATTTTTTGAATTAGTTTCATGAAGAAGGAATAAGTACTACATGGGAAAAGGAGAGGTCCCACCGAGAGTTCCCTTTGTAGATATTTTATTCATAAAGAACATTGGATTATACGGTTAAGTATTTATTATTTCTTCTATGAAGAATAATTAGGGACCACATACTATTTTGAAAAGTTCAATAAGATACTTCATATGTTCTATTGTGAAAAGGATAAGTGAAAAATGTGTCATTTTATATATACATAGATTTTGATAGAAACATGGTACATACTTGTTAAGTAATAAACATAGTGTACAAAAATTAAGATGAATAAGATCTTCATGTTTGACATGATCTTAATGAAATGAGTTATTTTCATGAAATACTATGAATAAATATTACAAACAATTTCTTATGAGTTCAAATACACGAATCTGTAATATTTGAAGCATTGAGATTAAAAAAAACTAGGAATCTTTGAAATTGTAACACAAGAAAGAGACAAAATGACCTTATAAATGTATATGTGTACTGACAAAATTAATTGGAAAATGTTTACACTGATGTAGTTATTTGAGTACACAATTCGTGGACTTAGTGATTTGAGTACACAATTCCTGGATTAGTGAATCATAAAATATCCAAAAACCCTAGAAATAGGAAATAACGATATCCTTGAGAATAGAAGGATATCCTTGAGAAGAGGTGAAAGGATATCCTTGAGAAGAGGGGGAATGAGTCTAACTGGAAGCTGATCCGATGGAAGAGGTGCAGCTGTGTTGGGGTTTCTCAAGGGCTTCTGGAAGTCTGGAATCACTTCTGGTGAGCCGTACAATTCTTCTGGTATCGGGGGGGGGGGGGGGGTCTCCTAATGTTTGTCAAATTTGGGGAATCTTTTTCCCAATGGTTATTAATAACCACTGGAAAATCATTGTTTTCCCAACAGTTTATGAAAACCATTGTTAAAGATCAACTACACAAACTGTTCAAAAGAACCGTTGGTATACAAGTGTTGGGAAAAGTACGTTTTCTAGTAGAGACACAATTGAGTTGTAAGAATTAAAGAAGAAACTCAAGGAAAACCGTGACTGGGGATTCATTTAGAAAAGCGTGTAATCTTGGGGTGAACATGTTATTTAAAAAAAATAAAGATGGATAAATGTTACTATGCATTTATTATCTAGATATGAACAAGATCATGATCAAGAACAAGTATCATCGTCCTATTATTAATGTATTATTTGATCAATTGAATAGAGATCAATAATTTTCCAAGATTTAAATCCTTCTAGATGTCATCAATTGATGTTAAAGAAGTAATATATACCCAAGACAACATTTTATACAAGGTATAGACACAATGAATATATAGTGATTCTATTTGTTCATACTAATTCCCCTATTATCTTTATAAATTTATTTAATAGAGTATTAAAATATTACCGTTATTAGATTTTGGTAGTCTTTGTAGATGATATTTTTATCTATTTAATGATCATGTACGATCCCCACACATTTGACTATTATGGAAGGAGGTTTGTGGTTTTGGGTAGTGATCTCAGGGTTGAGTCCCTGGACCAGTCTTCTTTCCATGTATGTGTTGAAAATAAAAAAGTTATAAGATAATGTAAGAGTATGAATACCACATAGGAATTTTAATAAATACCATAATGAATTATAAAATATATGAACAATTTACAAAGTGTGAATTTTGGATGAAAAAGGATTCATTCTTGGTTTATATAATCTCAATATATCGTATATTCATAGATCCATCCACGATGGAGGTAATTGAATGTTTACCCAGACCAACCGTGGTGACTAATTTATATAGTTTTATTAGTTTAGATGGATACTATTTATGGTTTTTTGGAGAATTTATCATAAATATTTAATTCTATAACCATGTTTATTCAAAATGTATCAATGTTTCTCAAGATAGATATATGTGAGGAAAATTTCGAGCAAATTAATTGAATATTAGTTAGTGCACTTGTAATTACATGACCCTATAGTGGATAAGGGTTTTTAATATATATTGATTCATACTAGAAGGGATAAATATGTTTTATTATGTATAATTACATGGTTATAACTTAGGCATCAAAAAAATTAATGATTCCTAAGGAAAATTTCCCAACTCATGATTTGGAGTTAGCTGTTGTATTTTTGGAATTAAGGATATAGAGACATTACATTTTTGGAGAATATTGTGATATATATTCTAATCGTAAATATTAAAATTATATATTCACTCAGAAGGAGTTTAATATGTGACAAATAAGTTAGTTATAGTTGATTAAGGATTTTGACTGCTCAATACATTACCACCTAGGGAAAAAGAATAAGGTGAACAATGATTTGAGTAGAAAGGATCATGGTAACTTATCCATGATGAGGATTACAGAAGATATAATATTTATATATTTGAAAAGGATGGATATAGAAATCCTATAAAAGTGGAAACTTTTTTATCTTTCCTAATTTAATGTTCAACCACATATCCAAGTGAAGATTAAAGTGGAGCATAAAAAAGATATAAAGATGGAAAATAATGTTAGAAATGTTCTTGAGTTCAACTTTGATCATGATTGAATGATAAAGTTTATGAATCTTGTATTCATTTTATAAATACCATATTTAAAGAAGGATTTTTAGAGGAAGATCATAGTTCTTGATTCTCTATTCATCTGGAAAGTATGAAGGTGTATAGATATTTGAAAGAGTATTTTTTGTGGGATGGGATGAAGAGAGATATCTTAGTGTTTGTATCTAGATGCTTGATATGTGAGAATGTTAAGGATGGAAGAAAAATTTCTAGGGGGGGATGTTACATCCATTACCCATAAAAAATGGATATGGGAATAATATCACCATGGATTTTTTCATTGTACACCCCTAAGTGTCTAAAGGGAATACTTCTATATGGGTTGTGGTCGATCAACATACTAAGTCATAACACTTCATCACTATTAGAGAACACTTCACTCTGTATCATATTTCCATGATATACATTGAAGAAGTAGAAATGTTGCATAGATTAACACATTCCATTTTAAAATATTGGGACCATAGGTATAAATAAAATGTTCTGGATAAGTCATCATAATGTTCTTTATATATTGTTGGATTCAATATTGAGTATCATCTTTAGAAAATGTCCAGTCTGAGAGAAAAATTAAAACCATAGAGGATATGTGGAGATATTTATCTTAGGATTTTAAAGTTGTTTTGGATTGATAAATTTCTTTAGTTGAGTTTTCTTAGAACAATATATTTCACTCAAGAATTATTATGGATCCTTATTTATACTTCTATGAAAACAAATGTACAACTATAATGTATTGTAATGAAGTTAGATAATAAAACTTATTGGGGCCTATAATAGATGAAGAAATTTTAGATAAGGATAAATCCATTTCAAAACCCATCAAGGTATATCAGAGTTAGTAGAAAAATATTGCTTATACTCACTAGAATAATCTAGAATTTGAAGTTATTGATAATCTGTTTCAATGAATTTCTCCATGGAAGAATGTTATGAGATTTGGAAAGAAAGGGAAATTGATCCCCAGGTATATCAGTCCATTTAAATTTCTTGTTCATATCAGGATGGTATCTTATTATCAAGAGATTCCACCAAACCTCTCTCATGTCCATTATCTGCTATATATATCTCTCTCAAGGAAGTATATACTTGACCCTTCACATGAACCGAACTCAAAGGTCATACAACTTAAGTATGATATTTATTTTGAGGAACAAATGTTATTGATTATTTAGATTACATGGAATGTTTTATGAAACAAGACAACTCACATGGTCAATTTCTTGTGGAAAATATACTAGTTTGAGGAAGCTACAAGGAAACTTAAGTATTTTATGAGGTGAAATTATCCTTATTTGTATGTATCAGAATGATGACTTTTTTTGGAAAAATTAATTTTAAGGGGGTAGAATGTAACACTCATATTTTTTAATATTTTTGTTAATAAATTAAATTCCAGTGATATATAATGTTATATAAAACACTATATTAATCTTTTACTACACACATTACTAGGTTAGCTTGTGTTATACACGACACTAAGGTTTTTCAAAACCGTGATATACTATTAATAGTTTTCTTAAAATGAGATCATTATAAACTAGATGTTAAAATTATGTATATTAATAAAAAAAATTATTATATAAAATGGTTTTATATGATGAAAAAGAATTGGTAAAAAATTACTTAATTTCCATTAAAATATTTATAAGTTTTGAAAATACTATATTCTAAAAAAATGTTTTTTATTTATTTTTTTAAACATTAAAAAAATATTTTTTCACACTTTTATGAAATTTATTTTATAAAATAATCATTATTCTTGAAATTCACAAGCTAAAATTATCTTAGGATGATATTTTTGGATTTTTCAAAAAAGTTAATTTTTGATAAATAGTGAAAATTTAGAATTTTAGATGAAAACATTATTTTTTGTTTAAATAATTTATAAAGATAAATAATGTTTTAAATTTGTTTTGAAGTAAAATTATTTCAATTATACATCCATTAATACAATTTATGTAATTTTAATCAATTTGATTTTGAATTTTGATATAAAAATGTTGTAAACTTTTGAAAAAATTCTCTTTAAAAACCTTCTTTCTTACCGCATCTACGAGATTAATTTTAAATTAAAAATTTATAATTATGTGAATTTAATTTTTATAAATTGTTTACATATTTTTAGTACTAATAATTTAAATTATATAATAATTTAAAATTAATTTTTGACCAAAATTAATAGTAAAAATTAAAAAAATTATTTACCATGGTTATGGTAAAAATTGTTTTACATGGGGGTTAAACTAAAAAGATAAGGTTTAAAAATATCTATTTTTTTCAAACCCATTTTAATAAATATTTATAACTTCTATCTTCTATTATCAATAATGTTATTTTTTTGGAGTTGTGTGACTGGAGTAAAACGTGGTAGGAATTCGTTCTTTAAAAAAGTTACAAGTGTGCCACTCACCTCACTTATAAAAGGCCACCCACTATACTATATTCGTCAAAACCTAAAACTCTTTTGGTTTGGCCTATAAATATCCAAAATACTTCTATAATTTCAAGTTATCATCATGGAATCCTTTGTTTGGATAGAAAGCTAACCTAGTAAGGCTTTTCATTCGATCCTAAAAAGGATACCTGAAGATGTGGCAACGTTCATCATCGAGCATTTTTGTTTTATTTATTCCTCAAAATCCTTAAATTATTATAATAAAAATTTAATATAATAAATTTATTTTGTTTCATATACTAATTTTTTTTTATATTAAGGTAATTAAATTCAACCATCTCCACTTATATACAATGGGTTACTGAATCATTGATTATTTATATGACAGACTACCACGTCACAAATCAATGTTAATCGTTTTTCCATTACAAAATATCTTGGTTTGTTATAATAATATATTAAATGATTATATATTAAATTTATAATACAATTTTTCTTTTTTAATTATTATATATCATATAATTTCATACATTATATTTTTTGGGAATATGATAATGACGATCGTGTGTATAGTGGACTACCTCCTTACAATGTGAGGTGATTCATTCAAAGTTTACATAAAAGTTAATTAGGATAATTTTAATAAAAATATGTAATTTATATGAAATAAAATGATTCCACAATGATAATATATCATTTACCTTTCCTTTATTTCAATCCAATAATAAAATAGAAAAACGTTCATTCATACATATGACTGAAAAATAATTTTTTATTAAAGAACTAAAAAAATTGAGGGAAAAGTGAGAAAACCCAAGTCCGAATAACATGTTTGAGAAACCATAAAACTAGGACCAAATAAAAGGAACCACCCCTTCCTAGCCAATTCAAAAGATGTAAAACCATCACCTGCACCTGACCATTCAGCTAGCTGTCCCGTGCACGAATACACGGGCCCGGTACCAGACCCTCTCAATCTTCCAAATGGAATGCACATGTGAAAGTTAAGCTCCAGTCCCCATTTGGATTGGCCCCTCCAGAATGCTGGCAGAACACCGCCAAGCAACCTGCAAAAACATTATCTACTCCAAAAATTTACAAATACCAAACCAAAATGCTTCCCAATCACATAACAGGTTCTACACATTTCATCAGAATAATTGAAAGAAAATTTTAGATCACCCGTAACCAGATCACTAGAAAACTTCCAGTATATGGAGGATACCTGGGTGCTAAGAATAGATAACAAGAGGTTTTCAAGATCATAAGACAGCTGGTCCCAGGTCTGTAAGTACTCCTCAAGACTGATCTTCCCTTTGTTGAATCCTACGAAAAGAATTAAATCATGTTTATCAAACCAGGAGTATTGTTCCTCATTGAGTGAAATATTTAAAGGTCTCCCCATCATCTTAGCAACCTCCCATTCTGACGCATTCAACAACAAAACTTGTTCGACCACCTCTACTTCATAGCATATCAGTAATTCCATAGTTTTATTATCTCCAAACTCTAATTCTAATCTCATGGAATTTTGATTTTTTGCATACCGAGTCTCCAAAGGAGGAGGTAATGAGGAGTAATCTTTCCTACTTTTCCTCCTTCTATTGATTCTGTTACTCCTCAGGCTTGCATCTTCACCAACCAAGAGAGTAGGATTGGTTACCTTGGTTTCAACCATGTGTTCCCTATATGCATTAGTCGGACTACTGATATCAGAACATGAGCCAACCTCTGTAAGGACTTCAAAGCAATTGGACAACATAAATGTTTTGAGGGACCCTGAAGTAGCACCCCCTACCCACCCAGAACTGACATGCATATCCAGTTTTTCTTACCTTTACCTACAATATCCTTACCCGGCCTTGGAACCCCCACATAAGGATCAACCGCCTCATCAACCTCTCCACTTGCCTTCTATTTTATATCAGGTAAACTACCACCCGATGGTTTAGCCACATGAACAACCTCATACTGAACCAAAGCCTCCCCTACTCCTACAACCTCAAAAGGAATTGGTTTCTTACCACAAGAAGGGTCTAAAAGATCCTCCTTCAAGCTGTTAAAAACTTATGAAACTTTCGGATTAACCTCCATTTCTAGTGTTTTGTCCCCTAGAGTTTCACCATGATTAGCCTCCGAAGACCCGTTGGAAATCACCGGGTGGAATTCGGGTCCATCCACCACCAACGGTAGAAATTCTTGAGACACAACCGCCTCGTTCAAGTTGTAATAGGTGTCACCTCTCCCACTATCTTCTGAGCCTCTCACCACCTGTCTCGGCAAGTCAGACCAATCCCGGTTCACTGGAACCATAACACTGATTCTTCCTCTCTTACTACTAGGATCAATATCACCCTGAAGACAATTAACTGTAGAATGACCCAGACAATGGTAGGTAGAACAATAGTCCATCCAAGACTCATAGAGAACCCACTCCTTGCACCTATAATCCTCTACAACGGTATCCCAAACAAATTCGAAAGGATTAATTCAAACAACCATTTCCACACAGACCCATGGGTTGATGGGATGAACAAACTACTTCGGTTTTACTATTAGTGAAAATGAATCTACCCACAAGATTACCAAGCATCCTAATGATAGAAGGACATTAGAATAGTAATGTTAAATTTGGAAAGCTCACTTAGACTCCAGCAGAAGGAGAGTCACGCTTCATATGGAAATAGAACAACCAACATAATAAGATGAACTGAAATCCCTTGAAGAAGAAGGGGGAACTCGACCAGGCACAGATGAGGTCCTCCTCCGAAGCAAATCGAACCATGATGTGATGATGATCAAGCAGGCCCACCGTCACCCTATCCTGCAAGTTCTATGAGTCGAAGATGAAATGGTCAAAGGAATCAACCATAGGCCGCCTCTAACTGAACCGAGCCACCAAGGTGAGGTTGGGAAGGGCTGAGGTTTCTTTGAACTATGATGTCGACAACTGAAGATTCAGGAACCCATCAACCAGATCTGATACTTTAGGGAATAAGGATGCCTTCAAGAAAGGAGGTAGGAAATCAGGGTTAGAGAAGGGCTTGAAAGATGATCCAGCTCTCATGGTTGGTGCCGAAGGTCCCTCCCCCACTGGGAGGAGAGGAACTTGCATGAAGTACACCATCGTCACAAAGAGATAATTTCTGTCACGCTATGGTAGGAGCGCTCTAAATCGAACCCTTCATTCATACATATGGATTACCGTCTCCATGCATGTTTTTTTTTCATTTTCAATCACTGAATTTTATATATTAGTATAAATAAATATATATTAAATATATATAATATTTATATCATGGTTAGAATTATGGATATGTTTAAATTCTGATGAAATTAATAGGGGAAAAAAATAAAAAATCAAAATATATGAAAAAAAGATGTTATTATTTGAAATGAAATTTTAACATGGATTTTTCAATATACCAGTAATAAAATGTCATAAAAAATAATATATAATTATATATAATTTTTTTAATATATGTAAAATAAAATTATATTTATTATATAGTAGGTTTTAATGTGTATAAAAAAATTCAAGACTTAAAGTAAGAGATTTATAGTCTCTCTTTTATTTCTGGGAGACATATACAAATTCACCATTAATTTTATTTATGATGAGTATATGATGATCTTTTGAAATGTTATATAATTAATACACTTATTTTAATTATATTATGAGATTTAGATTATATTATTATTTATTGGGTCTTATGATACAAAAGATTACCAAAGTGGTAAGATATTTTTGTCTCAATTTACCTTCTTTGAGATGTACATTATGTTATGCACCTATATTTTTTCATGTGTTGTATATTCAACCCCCATTACATGTAATATGATGAATTTATTTATCCTCATGATATTTTTATATCCATTTTACGTTATTAATTCATGGGGATTACAATTCAATTTTACCAAAGTGGTAATGATTTTATGCTACAATCTCACTATTTATCAGGATTGTTTATGATTATGTTTGTAATGATAAAATATTATGGATCATCTCACATAAAACTCATGAATTTTCCTCTCATATGGTTATTAATGATATTTTCATGTAAAATTACCATTTCCACTATTTTTTACTTAAAATATTTATGAAACTCTATTTAAGAAATTCGTACATTATTTCCCTCTTTGGTTGAAAATAGTTTTCTTCCAAAACCAGATTAAATTTTTTTTTGTTATTATCATATGATTTTTAATATGAATTTTTACCCATGTTTGATTTTTTACAAAACTATTTTGAAATGAATATTCATGTCATTTTCCAAATAATGTCTGCTTGGATTTTACTGAAAATGTAAAAGGAATATTTATTTTAACATCTATGGATTAAAAAAACTTATCGTCATCATTAATATTATTCTATTTAAATATTAAATTTTACGTCTTCATGATTTTTTTCAAATAAAAATATTTTCAAAATGTTTTATGTTTTATTATAAATTTTAAATTGTAAAGGATATTTTCCTCAATAAAATTTTTAAATGATCAATAAAAATAATTTTCTATCTAAGATGAAATCTATTTATGTTACATATAACTTATCCGGGATATGATCCAAGGATACCATTCTTATTCATTCTCTGAATGGTTAATGTTTATGGTGGAATGATGTTTATGAAACCTGTTCCTTTTCAATGGGTTCTACCTTGATACAATTCTTTTGAAACCTACTTCTTTTAACACAGGTTATGCTATCATGAAATAATTAAATGATTATGAAACATTTCTATTTTATATAGGTTATGATATAATTAAATGATTATTAAACCCATTTAATTTCATGTTTAATGATATGATTAATGTTTTATGATCTTTTGGAACACATAAATATGGTTTAATTGTGATAGAAGTGGGACCTATATCTCCCTCTAATGCACTGGGTAAATATTTATGTGTCAAGATATATATAGGGGTATAATAGGGAGTGAACCCAATTCAGTAAAAGACTTTTTCACTGTGATGGTCTTGGGAGTGAACCTTGACAACTATTATGGTTTGGGGAGTAAACCCATTCCAATATGATATCCTTGAAAATGATTTTATATACTTATATGTATGCCATAAATCTATTTCTTATGCAAATATTATGATATTATGGATCATGTTCTTTTATTCCATTTTGATTACTTTCTTATAAACTACCAAAATTTATTCCATGAATTAGGATTGTGATATTTAATATGTTGTGTATAGTTTTCAAATGTCATTATTATTTTATCATATATTTATGTTCATGTTATACTTACGTGTCTCACATGTTAACCCTTACTGATCATCTAAGATAACTATTTCTCATGTTTCATTTCCCAAGGTTATGAAGAAATGTATTACATAAGATATTTATATGAAGGGTTCTAGTTATAAAGATTATACTGAGAGATGATGTAGTTTAAATATGGACTAGTGGTTTAGGTTTCTATGTTTCTAAAGACAACAAACTATTATGGTCTTTAGGTGTGTGTTTGTGTGATGTAATGAATATTCTAAAAAATGATGTAATATCTATATATGATAAGACTAGTTCACTATAATTCCTCCTAGAAAAGAGTTTGAGTTCTTACATGAATTTATACACAAATCATTTCCTATATCCATGACCCAACATAGAATAAACACTATTGGACTTCAAGAGTTGAAGAATAAACTATAGTAGAATCTAGATAAAGAATTTATATTCACAAGTACTTCAGCATGAGGTTCATAAGTCATTTTCATTAAGAAGAGGGAAGGGTAAATTAGACTCTAAATTGATTATCATGATATCAAAAAGAACATGATAAATAAAAGGTATCCTTTACCATATATTAATGACTTGTTTGATCAACTACATAGATACAAATACTTATCCAATGTGGATCTTTGATCATGATATTATCAATTAAAGGGGAAGAAAACAGATATCCACAAGTCTAATTTTAATATAATATACGCAAACTAGAAGTTCATAGTGATTCCATTTGGACTCACTAATGCTCTATAAATCTTAAAAAAATAATGAATAGAGTATTCAAGGATTGCCTCAATAAATTTATTGTAGTAATTATGAATGATATTCTAATCAAATTTAAAATAATGGAGGAATATGGGGATCAATTAGATTATATACTTAAGACCTTGGAAATGGAAAATTTATATATTATGTACAATAAATATGAGTTATGGATGGTGTATGTAACATTTATAGGTAATTTTAACACTAGTGATTGGATAAATATAGATCCTTAAAATATATAAGTAATTAAAGGATGAATTATACCAATATCTATGACATAAATCCGTAGCTTCCTTAGATTATATGGGTACTATAAATTAATTTTGAGAAATTTATAACAACTTTATTACCAATTAACAATGATAACTTTTAATGGAGTCATGTTTTTCTAGATAGATGAATCTAAGGTGGAATTTAGAGAGTTAGCAATCGGTTAATCACTACACCTTCTCTCACATTACCAAACAATGGGGAAGGATATGTGGTAAACATTGATGAATCTAAAATGGTATAAGGTTTTGTACTCATGAAAGATGAAAGGGTGATAGCATATATCATCCAAAAATTAATGATAAATGAGAAGAAATACCCAAAACATAATATAGAATTTGATGTAGTGATCTTAATATTGAATATTTAAAGACATGATATCTTTGGGGAGAAGTGTGATGTATATATGGATCATAAAATCCTCAAGTACACATTAAAACAAAATGAGACTAATAGGTTCCAATAAAAGTGCTTAGATGTGATCAAATATTATTATTGCATAATCCATTACCACCCTAGGATGCTTAACAAAGTGGTAGATTCTATGAGTATAAATGGTCCTAAAACCATATCCATGATGAGGATTTCAAGGGATCCAATATTTAGGAATATAAATAGTATATACCTGGTAATAATAAAAGGACCATCATCATAACTTTCTCAAATTACCACTAAAACATCCATACATTAAAGGATCACAAAGGCCCAAAAATATGATGAGGTTATAGAGAAAAATATAGTGAATATTCTAGAGTTCAACTTTGAATAATATGGATTTATAATGTTTGTAATGTGAATATATGTCCCATTAAAATCAAAAATTAAGAGGTAACTTCTGAATTATGTGAATAAAACATCCATCTCTATTCATATTGGAAGCACAAATACGTAGAGAGATATGATGAAAAATTTCTATCAGGACAAAATTAATAGGGAGACTACAGAATTTGCATCTCGATGGGCGATATATCAATAAGTTAAGTAATAATGATATATGTCTAAGGGTATTATAAAACCATTTACCATACTAGTATTTAAATTGTAAAATATGACCTTGTATTTATTTATAGGACTCCCAAGGACATCTAAAGTCAATATTTCAATCTGGTTGGTAGTCAATCAATTTAAACAGTTAGCACATTGCATTGTTATCATGGAATATTTATCACTATACCAACTTGAGTATATAAACCTAGGGTAAGTGGTAAGACTGCATGGAGTTCCAATTTACATTTTATTTGATTGACATTTCTGGTTTACCTTGAGTTTTTGGCAGTGACTTCCTCTATAATTGGATAGAGAGGTGAGTTTCAGTACCAGTTATCACCCTTATATGGATGGTAAGTATTATTGAACCATTAAAACACTATAGTATATACTAAGATCCTTTTCAATATATTTACAAGGATGTTGGGATCAAAAAAAATTCCTAGAGGAGTTCTCATATAACAATAGTTTCCATTTTAACATTCTAATGACACCTTATGAGGATCTATATAAGAAGAGGTGTTAGACTCCAAGTGATGGGATAAAGTTAGAGAGTGGATGATGAAGGAACTAGATCATATCCTAAAAAGGATAGAGAATGTTCAAAATATTCAAATTTGGATGAAATTTTTGTAAAGTAGGAAAAACAATATATGGTGAAAATCATCAATGAGACCTATAGTTTGAGGTCTAAGATAATGTCTTCCTTAATAAATAACAATTTAAGAAATTCCTCAGGGTTTGGAACAAGTAAATTCTTAGTCAAAGATACATCGTCCCCTTTGGTATCTTTGATTACATCAGAGCTAGGGCATATCAAATTATATTCCCACCTAACTAATCTGAAGAACATGATGTTTTTCTTTGTATCACTATTGAGCAAGTTCATTTCAAACCTATAACATTTATTGAATCCAAAGGTGGTACACTTAGAGAATGATATTTCATAATAGTATCTTCTGATTAGGATATTAGATCATAAAGACAACGTAATATGAAACAATACAACTATCCCAGTTAAAGTGTTGTGATAGAATCATAAGTTTGATGAAGTAACATGGGAACTAGATGAGGTGATGAAATAGAAGTACCCTAATCTATTTTAGTGAATAAAATGAAATTTTGAGGGAGGAATTTCTGGTGGGGGAATAATGTCAATACGTGAAGTTTTATAAATTAAAATCCCTTTTTAATGGATTAAAATACTTTTTAAGTAATGAAATTATAGAAAACACATGCAATAATTTGGTTATTTTTGACCATTATAAGTTATATGATATCATATTTAAAGTTACATTATGTATTATAACCGAGGATAATATAGTTTCTATATAGTGATTTTTTATTAATATATAGTAGGGGTTATGATAAAATCCAATTGACATAGATTAATGAAGAGATTACGTTGACTAGTAGGATTGTACCCTTAGAATCCCAATTATCCTGGATTATAAGGGAGATAAACTCAATGGTATTTTTCTTGAATAATACCTAATTGGTATTCAACATTTGAATCAAGAGAAAAACCATTTATTAGATATTTTGAAGCACAGAGATATCATGAACCAAACCATGTTTTCTAAACTACCACAACAAAGTGTCACCATGACATACCATACCCATAAGAAATACATAGGTGTCATAAGGGGTTATATATCTAGTCATTAAAATTATGAATATGAATATTTTATTTAATAAAATAATTATTATATTTATTTTTTATTAATACTTTATCTATTATTAAAAAATAATTTTGATAAAAACTATATTTTGATACGATGAAACACAAATTGTATTTTAGGGAAAATATATTGTTTTAGATCAAGAATTTTTTATTTGACGTATTAATGAATTTTTGAAATAAATTATGTTTTAATAAATTATTCTTATTAAATAATATTTATTTAAATTATAAATTATATTATAATTTAATGAATTGGAATGAAATTTTTATAAGGGTTAGAAACTATTATCGATGAAAGAACATGATTTTTTTAATAAATGGGGTTTTTATTTTAATGCTTACATTTTAATTTTTGTAGATTAAATTTGAAAAAACAGATATTATTTTTGAAATCATAACATCAAAATTTTCCAATGGGTAATTTTTCATAATTTTTCAGGATAGTTAGATTTTTGGCTAAAAATTTAATCTTTTATGAATATATGGTATGTATTATAACATTATAAAATCCAAAAAGTGATGTAATAAATACTATAAAGAGTAAAAAAGAAAATAATTGTAATTACCTTTTAAAATAATGTATTATTTAGGTTATTTGAATAATTTTATAAACCCTTAATGAATCCTCTAAAACCAAGATTATATTTTATGTTTTTAAAATTAATTATTTATGAACATAAATCACTTCCACCTCACCAAGTGTATTATTTTAATGATTTATATACTTATAATTATAAAATAAATAAAAAAACTGTTCTTTTTTAGATAAAATTGAAAAAACAATGTAATTTGTTTCTTTTTTGTTATGTTATATAGATTCCAAAACCCATGTCTAGAAATTAATAAAGAATTCCCTGATATCATGCTATAAAAATGCACTAAAACACCTATTACTATTCACAAAAAACCCTTTTATCATGAATATAATATTACTTTAACTATATATATCCCACTCAAGGTTCCCAAAATATCTTTAGAAGCTCGTCCCAATCTTTTAGAAGCACCAAATCAAAGTAAGGGATCCTCTCCTTCTTCTCTTTATTGAGGAACCCTATTTATGTCAGGCTTCCAGATTTCCAATTTTTCATATTGGGATATAATTTTACACATAAATATTACTTTAATTGTGATTTATAAGTGATTAAATATCAATTTCACTCTCATTAAACCGTTCAATGAATCATTATGTGCCTCTACTATGCTGTCGAAATTAGCATGTGATTTTCCATTCCAAAAATATATTTAGTGAATACTCATCCCCATTTACATTCAAGTGTATTAATCTAGATATACCTATAATTATTTTATTTATAAATTATATATAAGTAACCCACACTCATTAATAATGTGATTAAAATTTATGAATGACATACTTATGTTGTATGATGATTGTGGCACACTTATACATGGACATGATATGAATGTAATGGTGGGCTTGACATTATATTTCTCTCCAATACATTGGATAATGTTTTTATATTATGAGATACTATTTATGGTGAATTATAGGTTATCCTAAGAATAAAATGTTATGATGTATTAGTGGTTAGAAATTAATTATTTTTATGATGTCATGTTTTATATTGTTTCAATATTCCTATGTTTTCTTTATGTTATCATCTTATATCATGATTCAATGTTCAAGTTTATGATTCTCATACCTCTTATATTACCTTGATATCAATCACACATAATAATTTTCCTTATGATTTGATTTTATTTTTCCATTACTAGGAATTATATCACACCCCTTTCAAAGGTACGACCCTAGGTTATCTCTTATAGTTTTAGAATATCGATGAAATTTTATTGGAATGTTGTGGAGTATTTAAATAATGTTGTTCTAATCAATTTTCAAGTTATTTTTCTATATATATATTTCAAAAAAATAATATTCCTAATTAAATCCTTGTATTATATTAATTATTAATTTAAAACATAAATAATTAATTATGGTGTATTAAATTATTGGTTTTCATATATCTTTTTATCCTTCCACCTAGTAAAAAATGACAACGTTGCTCGTGCATAAAAACAAAATACCACCTCATAGAAGTTCTAGGATTCAGGTATTTCCCTCAAGGATGATTATAATATTTTATTTAATGTATAAAAATGATGACTGTTTGATGTTTATTATTCTATATATAATGGATTAATGACTTATTTGGCCATGATCAACCTATAAAAGTCATTCTGAAATTATTAACCAATGGACCTCAAAACACCCAATGTGGAATTTACCAACTAAGTATTTAAATATTCCATTTAAATAAAAGAAAATATGTGGTTTAATGATAATATAATAAACCTGGAAACTTTTATTAGATAAGTAAATAATTAATATTAGTTTATTATACATGAGTTAAAGGACATACATAGCAAGCTTTGACTAGATGTAATAGGTTTCATAAGTCAATTTACTTTCATTGGGATATAACACTTCTTAATTGACCCTTTCCCAAGATTTTGTGTGAAATTATAAATTATTATATTTTTTTTTTCACATTTCTTATGTTGTTTTAATATTTTTACAGATAATTAACTAAATGATTAATTTACACTTCAATGATGCAATCTCAGCAAGGATTATTAATCTCAATATTACTTCATTGAGACATGTTTCAAACTATATAACTACTTCCTTTTATAAAGTATACATGATACCTATTGGGATATTATATCATAAATTAATATTTTATCATGAAATTTAATGTTTATTTTACTTTATATCTTTCATGATATATTAATTCAAATTTAAGAAAAATGTTAATGGTTTTCATGGTTTCAATTT
Organism: Viscum album; assembly: GCA_963277665.1. Taxonomy (NCBI): domain Eukaryota; kingdom Viridiplantae; phylum Streptophyta; class Magnoliopsida; order Santalales; family Viscaceae; genus Viscum; species Viscum album. The sequence continues at coordinate 1,333,935,615 of OY728156.1, forward strand.
CAATTATTTGTGACATAATTCATGTTAAGATACATGTTTTATTTTATACTATGAAATTAATAATAAATGGATGTGTTTTCACATATAATTTCTTGTAAATTATGGTTTATATATAATCTTGTTAACTTCCTTCATCCAATGGATGTTTGATTGAACCATTACAAATGTTGCAAGGGTTTGTCATCTTAAACTTCTTTTTGTTGAGACATATTCTAATAGACGTGTCTATATTAATTTATATAGTTAATTCAATGACTCCAAAAATATTATATTAGGATTTTTTTATTCATGTTATTTTTTGTTCCTTCTAATATTCTCTATTTCAAATGGATTTCTAGATTTAAAAGTCTATATATAGTTTTTTCTGGGGAAACATTACTTTAAAGGTTTTATGTATTTTTAACCAAATAGTTCCTCCATAATATTTATATTATTTCAAGAATTATACTTTCTATATAGAAATTATCTACTTAATATATTTCCTTTTATATTTTAATTTATTATAAAATTTTCTATAAAGAAAATTTCTTAATGTTTTCCACATAGGCCATTTTTTATCTGTTTAAAAAAGTTTCAAAAGAATGTTTATTTTTAAAATTTACTACCTAAATATATTTTCTCACCATAATAACTATTATCTGTTTTAAATTTTCCATTACAATTACGTATGATTATTTTCAAATAATAACATTTACTAGATAATTTTTTTTTTTTAGTTTTTATAGGCATTTAATGAAAAGGGCGTTTCCCTTATTTTCAAAGAAACATTTTAAATGCTATTTTCATGGTATTTGCATCTATGACAACGTCCATTACTGATTTATATACTTCACTAAGGATGTTATATTATGATACCACTAACTTCCTTTCTATTAATGGTTTATAATGATGTTTTAAATTTATTATCAAGAAACAAATTTCTTCTTCTTAGCTAAATAAATATATGATTATTTGGATGAAATTTAAGCATATATTTGTTTTGTTTCATGATATAGTACTTGAAAACTATTCATGAAAGCCAAATCAGGGAGTAAAATGAAATACATAAGGTAATTTTTATGATATGTGATGGGTGTTTGTATTATAGGCCTTCATTTCACTGGGTAATGATATGGAGTTAATTAAATGGAAGTTACTTCCAAGATAGATAAAATTTTGGTAACATATAATATATGATAGATTTAATTGGTTCTAAGTTACACCTAAGAGACAATAGATTTTACCAATTATTGGTTAATTAAATGAGATATGGTAATTATCAAAATTAGAATCTATGATTACCATTTCATGTTATAATATACTTACATATCCTTTTAATACTTCCAATGAGTTTTAATAGATCCATTATTGAAGGGTTATTTTCACATAGAACTTGATTACTGAATTGTATGACTGTATTATTATTTTATAACTTTATTCCATGTCTCATGATATATGATCCAAATTTTTATGTATATGGATTATCTTATGTTATGATCATATAATTTTATTATTTCATCATAAAATTATATTCATCTTATGATCATTGATGAAATTTAATTATTATTTTTTGTTTACCCTTACCACGTGTTTTATCTACCCCTTATGAGATTTTTTATTTTCCCTGGTTATGAGGAATTCTATTAAATTTACTATGTAAATAATAGTTTTAGGTGTGAATAATTTTAGATGATATGGTGAATATTTATTTGGAATAAGAAAATAGAGGTATTCTATGAAAATTTCCACCTGAATACATGGATATTATTATGTATGAGTTTTTCCAAACTCTCTAAAACTATATACCTAAAAGGTCCTAATATATGAAATTAATCCATTATTTTTTCTTATTATACTATGTTTTAAATGAAAAAAAATGGGTCAAATTTATTAGTATCAAATTAAAAAATGTAAATATTATGTCTCTAGCACTAGATTTAGGAGTGCAGGTTAAAGGTAGTTATAGTTTGTATCAGAGAAGAGTTTAAACTACCTTGGAGATATGAATTTTTTAAGAGAGGTTAAATTAATAGTTATGGATAAAATCATGGGTTTATTAGTTTAAGGATGATAATACGTTCAAAAGCATAAATACCCATTTTTGGTGGTTTTATGTAATAATATTTGAATGTGATTAATGATATTTTGGGATATATTTTATTATGTTGAGGTATAAGTAACCCTTCGGCATATCATATGATTTTATATGAAGGATTCTTTAATAAGAATGATAATAAATTTTGGGGATGTATGCTGAATATTATAAGATACCCTTTGATGTTAATATGTTATTATTTAGGTTTTTTTAGGATACAGGGTTAATTATTTGTGAAATTATTTAATTTGAATTATGTCAATTATTCATGAGTTTTTGAGATTAATGTGTAACTTCTTCAATAACGGTTTATTAATTTTGAAAATTATCTTATATTATGCTAACCATTTTAGTTTTATTAAATATAGGAAGAATATATGTTCATTATTTTATATATCTCATGATCTATTGGTGGTTAATTTTAATGGTTTAGTAAAAATAAAATTTCATCATGGATATTTATTATTTGTAATAAGGGGTTAGATAGATGTGGAAAATGATTTAAATACATAACCAAAGGATGATTTTTTTGTATTTAAATAATTTAAGTAATGTATTTTATCATGTTTTCAATATTAATAGTAAAATAATCCCTCAAATTTAGATAAATTATATTAAAAATGAATTTTTTTATTTTCTAAATATTATTTCTGATTAATAGATAGTCTTTTTCACACCTCATTGATTTCTGGTTTTGTAGGCATTGAAATTATCATGATCATTAAATTTCTTATGATAAATTTTCTATATCACTCTCCATAATAATTTGGAAATTACTTTTTCACCCAATTTTCATATTTTTTCCCATTAATGTTCTCCTTACCTTGGAACTCGATTATATGTTTAGTATCCTTTATGTTTTTCACTTTTTGTTTTCAAAGGAAGTTTTATTAATAATTTTTATGATATGAATTTTTAATAAATGTGATAAAAAATATTATAAACTTGAATTATAAATCTCTAGGTCAAATTATGAGGGTGAAATTTATTTGGGGGTGGGGAGGAAATACCTTTATATTTTAAAAGAAGAATGTGTTTGATTGATTACAAGACACATAATACCGAGCTTTAACAACCATGGAATATTATTTTATAAATAATTCTATTATAACTTGTCCATTTAATTGGAGGATATGAATAAGAGTAACCTTATTATGATATATATATATATATATATAACATTCCTACTTAATAAAAAAATATTTATTAATTTTTACTAAAAACACACTCATTTTTTTGTAAACTTATTTTATGCTTCAAAAATATATTTGTTTAAAAATGGTTTTTTTATTTAAAATTTCAATGAATTTTCGAAATTTTATTTGTTAAAAATTAGATAATTTTTTAAAAATCATATAAAAATTATCTAATTATGATACTTTTATATTTTTCTGAAATGATGGTTTTTTTTGTAATGAGGAAGAAATACCAATTTTATAGAAATATATCTTTTCAATTAATATATTTACAAAGTACGTTTTTTTATTTTATTTTAAATTTCATTGATAATTTTTATAAAACATGTTATAATTAATTTAATTTTAATTAACATTTTTCATGAATTTTTTATTAAAATATTTTCTATACTTAAAAATACATTTTTCCAATAAATCATTTTTGTCACATTCAGATGTTTTATTTTAAAGATAATTTATATGAATAATAGGGATTTAATTTAATAAAATTGATTAAATATTTATATTATTCATTTCCAAATTTGGTAAATAGTTCAACATAAACTTTGGTCATAATGAATAGAAACTATGGTAAAAATTTTTCCACTTGGTAAGGGTAAATCAGGTAATTATGGTTAAAAATAATATTAAAAATCTTTAAATATTTATCAAAAACCTAAAATATTTATTTTTGATTATTTTATTTGGAACAACCTCATATAATATTTTAATATATTTTAACTTGGTACCGTTTTTCTTTGCAAATGACCTTAATTTTATTTTAATTAATGAATCATTATTAAATGTAACCCACTTTGTTTTAATATATCTAATAATTTTTCATAGGGATAAAAAGTGTTAATTTTTAGCAATAAAATATTCATTTAAATATGTTATAATTTTGTTATTATGTTAATTTATTTTTAATGATTAGTAATTAAATAATTTCCTTAAATTATTACGCAATACTGAAACAATGCTTGTGCAAGGAGTATACAAATTATGAAAATTATTATAAAAACATTAAAATTTAAAAAAATTGGATCAATTATTATGTTTTTGGTTTTTTAGATATATATGACATATTATTAGTGTGTTAAAAGTTTATATTTTTATTAAATTATAATGTTTATGTATATAAAGTCAAATAAAATGAAATAGTCCAGAAAACGATTTTAATTGTATTTTTTATTAAATAATATCATATGAAACGATTTAAAATTCATAAAAAATATATAATTACATAATTGAATGGGTTATGGTCAATTATATGAAATATTTCCCATTAACCAGACACTTTTTAATTATATTGTCTTTTTTGACCCTTAATGAGTGAAAAACATTGTTATTATAGTAATTGTTAAAAGGGTCAACGCGGGGTTAAAACTAAGAGATATGTGTTGAAACATAACCTAAAATTGTATAAATTTTATTCTATGAGATTATTTATCCTCATAATAATACATATTCTTAATATATTTAATTTTAGACCCTATATTATGGAAATTAATTTATTTTAATTAAATAATTTATTTAATTCCAAGGGTACCCCTCTCCTCTCTTATATAAGGGAATCACCTCCCCTCTCTTCCTAACAGATCTTGTTCCACTTATCTAAAAAAACCATACCAAAAACTCTTATTAAAATTTTAATATAAACTATGGAACTTTTGGTATTCTTAAAATACCATATATAGGGTCTTTAAGGATATATATAAATGAGATTCTTCAAAGAGGAGGTTATCGTATTAACCATGTTTTTTTATTTTAATTATCCATATAACTATTTAAATTATATCCTAACCATGTAAATATAATAAAATCCGAATATATCATATAGTAATATAGTTTTATGTCAATATCATAATCTTATTCACCTTATTTTTCTCATTATGGGGAATAAAAATAACGTTCATGCATACGTGTAGACTACCACCTCCCCGAAGTGATCCGTTTCATTTTTCGTCACCATCTCACAGGGATAGTTATTATGGTGGATTTAATAAATATATGTGATATTAATGAAATAATTATGAATCTATAAATATAATATATCACTTACCTTCTTACCCTTCCACCTGTTAAAAAATGATTATATCACCCATTGTATGTTTGGAATACCACCTCCATAGATTGATTTGATTTATGTTATCCATTAGTGATTTGTTATGAAATTATATTTAATATATAAAATTGATAATAGTTCCTAATTATTATTCTAGAGGTTATGGAAAAAATATCCCTTTGACCATTGTGAACCTACAAAATTCATTTTTAAATTATAAACTGAACATCCTCAAAACACCAAATATAGATTTAAATGATTAATTAATTAATTAATTATTTGATATAAATGAAATAAATGGTTTAGATTTAATTGAATAAACCAATAAAAGGTTGTTAAATAATTAAATAATTAATTCAATTTTATTATACATGATTTAAAGGACATAAATTACAATTCCGAAATCGAGGTAAGGGGTTTCTTAACTCAATTTCATTTCATTGGGTTAAAAAACTTCTTAATTGTATTTATCATTTCATTGTTATGTGTGAAATTATCTATTATTATATTATGTTGTATTTAAAAATGTTTTATTTTGTTTTATAATTATTACACATAATCAAATTTGTGATCAATTATCACTTATGTGATATGTTCTTTGTAAGTATTATTCACCTCAATAATGTTTCATTGAGACAAGTTTCATATTATGTACATAATACCTTTTATAAGGTGTATATGATAACTATTGAGATATTATTTCACGAATTAATATATGATCATAATATTTAAAGTTACTTTATTTTTATCTCTTTTATGAGATATCGATTCAAATGTTTTAAAAGTTATAAGGGTTTTCATTGTAGAAATTTAAACTATTTGAGAGATTATTCTTATTACACACCATATTTTATTTTATATGGTGTAATTACTACAACATGAATGTGTTATCAAAAACTATATCCTGGATATTATAGTTTTTATGGAATCATTATAATTTCCTTTCATCAATGGCCATTTACTTCAAGGATTACCCAAGGTACATGGGTTTATCATCTCAAACTTCATTTTTGATACTTATTTTGGTCGAAACATATAAATCAATTTATATGGTGTATATAATATATATTTCCATATAATATCATTAATTTTTTTATACTGATGTTATTTTATGATAGTTCTTTTTTTATTGATTTCAATGCATTTTTGAATATAAAAGTCCATAAATGGATTTTCTTAAAAAAAGTTACTTTAAATTTTTTAATGACTTTTAACCCAAATATTACCCAATGTTCATTATATTATTTAATGAATTATTGACTCTAAACATAAATTATTTCCTTAATTTATTTTCCATGATATTTAAATTTCATTTAAAATGTTTTAGAAATGAAATTTATTAATGTTTTTATACGAGTCACATTTGAATCTTTTCACCAAGGTATCAAAATAATGTTAATTTTTAACATTTATGACATGAAAAATTTTTATCACCATAAAAATTATTTTAGTTTTGAAGATTTATTTATATGTCTCCATGATTATTTTCAAATAAAAACCATTTCAAAATATTTTGATAATTTTTAATTTTTAAAGGTGTTGAAATAAAATGATACTTTCCAATGTTTTTTAAGAAACGTTTTAAATGTTATTTTAATGGTATTTTAATATAGGTTAACGTATTTTAATGATTCATATTATTCACTGGGAAAATGATCTAATGATATCATTCAATTAATTTCCCTAAATAGTTTGTGATAATGTAATTAATATATTTTCAGGAAAGTATTTTCTTTTTATCAGGTATATCATGATATGATAGTTTTGATGAAATAAATGCATCCATGTGTTCTTATTAATGAAATGGTACTCCGAAATCATTTCTAAATGAAATATTTGGGAGTGAAAAAAATTCATAAGTTAATTTTATAATATGTAATTTCTGAATCCATTATATCCCTCTAATTCATTAAGTAATGAGGTAGAGTTAATTGGACAAATGTTACTCCTAAGTGAAAATTGAGTGTCTATACTTATATGAAATTATAGTAAGTCACTCCCAAGAGATGATGCATTTTACCGGTAATAAGTTACTTCTAAGAGAATGGTAATTATATAGTTACATTATTATATGATGAATGTTTTATGTTCCAAGAAACCTATAAAGTTTTCAATGTTTGAAATGAGTTCTTATAGATCCTGTATTCAAGGATTATTTTCACATGCCTCATTATTATTTAATTCTATGAATATTCTATTTTTTTAAAGATATGTGCCATGTCTCATGATTTATGATATAAATTTTGATAGGAATGGAATCTCCTACATTATTATAATAAAGTCTTATTACTTCATCACACCCTTATTCTCATATTATTCTCATTAATTACATTCAATTGTTAATGCTTATGTTTACCCTTAACGAGTGTTTCAACTCATCCTTCTTATGATTTCCATTTACCTGGGTTTATTAGAATGATGTTTAATGAATTGAATCTAGAAATTATTTTTGTGTGAGGAATTTTATGGGAGATAGAAAAGAAAAATTATGAAATAAGAAAAGTTTGGTATAGTAGGAAAAATGATTACATGAAGTTTTGGGTTTTTTATGTAAGAGTTTTTCCTAATTATATAATAATATAACCCTTAATAGTAATTGGGTATATAAGAAGTCCAAAATTTACTTTTTTTGATTTATGTTTTGGGTTTTAAAAATTTGGTAATTTTTATTAGTATCAAATTAACAAATTTAAAGATTTTTTCTCTGGAACCATATCTTGGTGTGTGGTTTCAAGGCTGTTATAGTAAAAAAATTAAATACTATGTTCTTTGTATCATATTCTTAAAATAGTTAATAGAGTGATTGGATAATTATGTTACCATAAAAACATGGATAATAATTCCAAATAATTCTACCAAAATTACCAAGTTTAGTAATTCATTTAATTTAGTGACCTTTTATGTGTACCCCTTCGGCTAGAACATTAATATTGGAATTTGAGACATGTTAATAAAATGTTTCCTTTCAATTTCTTCATTTATTTATTGTGTTTGTATTATTTTTTAAAAATATTTCATTATTCCATTTGTAAAGGGAATAAGATTCAAGGAATGGATTTCTATTTCAATCACAGTTTAATATCGCAATTTTCAACATATTAAGGATATTAGACCATATTTTCGACCTTATTATTAATAAGTGGAATCATATCAAAAATAATATTTGAGGAGAAATCTAAATTTAATTACTTATGAATTTAATTTTTATAGAAATTATTTATGTAATATATAATGTTTTAAATACCAAAGGAGTTACTAGTTTTAATAAGATGAATTATCAAATCTAAAAGAATATAATGAATATTTATATGATGTTTCTCATCATGGATTTTTATATAGTTGTGAGGCATGAAATTCATGTAAGATATAAAATAGGCTTTTTCTTAACTAAATATGATAATAGATTATTAAATGATGATGCAAAATTGAAAGATAATTTATTAATATATCTTTAAAACAAAGTGTACTTAAATGTAATGAATTTTACAGATTTAAAAGTATATTTGGGATAATTTTTAAAATATTTGTTAATAAGACACTAAAGTGGAATATTTGAAGATTTTAGTTCAAACTAAAAAATTATAGGAAATGAAGATGTACCCAAGTTATGGTAATAATGATTTATATTATAAAATAATTAGAATAAATTCTCAATTAGTTGGATCCAAAAAATATTGAAAATTCCAAGAAAATAAATAATATTTTAAAAAATTACAATGCTTTAAAAAATCATAGGCAGAAAGGAAACAAAATCTAATTTGGATAATAAATAATGAATTGAAAAAAATATTGATGGAACATGTAATGTGGTAAAATATTTAATTAATTTTAATTCATATTACATTAATAATAATGTATTTTATTGAAATAGATAATTTTAATCTTGATGGATTGGGTAAAGACACAAGTTAAAAGATTGTATGAATTTGCAGAAATAAGCTAAAAATACATTGTGGTTTATTTTAAGAAAAAGGACATTTAGCATTATTTAAATACTTTAAATAATATTTGATACCCACAACATATGAAAGAGGAATTTCATTAAGGTTTACTGGATTTCAGGCTAATAATGGAGAATAAAACGAATTCTATCACGTGGGATAATCATAAAAGTTTGATTTTATTTGACCATCTCATGTGGTTTGTAAAAAAATGACTATCCAAACAAGATATCTATGAAATTCTTGGTCTGTGTGTTAATAAGGTATGTATGGTTTGGAAAATGATTAAATTATCAGGCATCTAACCATGCAAAATGGGGAAAAATATATGTAATATTTTAATGCTCATAACCCATTCTAGACACAATAATCACTCTCTAATATATTTGATGATTTTATAGGTATCTATATGATGTATTAGGGGTCAACATATATTGATTTACAAAAATATGTTTATGTAACAGAGAGGCCATGAATTAGATCTAAGGTAAGAGGATTTCAATCAAACTTCAATGCTTCTATATTTTAATGTCGTTGAGACTTAGGTTTGGGTATATTTGGACTTTTAGGGACTTGGGAAACCTTAATGGGGGGTGGGAGTGGGAGTGTTGCATCTAGATGATAATATATTTTAATATTTAATCTATATTATTTCCCTAGGATCTTTGATATAGAAAAATTTAGTGTAAATTTTTTATTAAAATTAAAATTAATTATTTATTATTTTCGATGATAAAACCCATGAATTTCAATGTTTTTATTAAAATAATAATTAATTTGAATTATAAAGTGAAAATGTGCTAAAATGTGAAAATTTATTAATTTTGGAATTTTGATATTTTTTTAACTTTGGTGTTTTGATCATATCATTAAAAATATAAATCCGATTGATGTGATTTTTTTGAAGGATTCCGTGATTTGTGGGATAAAAATTTATATTCTTGTCCAAGAGATAATTCAGAAATGAAGAGGACCAAAAAATCAATAAATTTGGAAATGTGTTCGGGCATACCGAGCGGAACCCACCACTAGAAATGAAACATAAATTGGGGTACGCACCTCCAATTGATAAAATTACAAATTTATTTGAAAGAAGAATCATTTACTCATTTCACTAATAAATTTCATGGAGTTATTCAGTCATTATGGTGGCCATTGGATGCTCACCATTGAAGAAACATTTATGAATAATTTTTCTAGAAGCAAATCTTGGAATAAATTGGTAATTTATTTTATTATACGTGGATGATAGAGCCAAAATTTTGGAAAAGATGAGTAACATATTATGGAAGTAACTTCTGTAAGTCTAAATTCACTGTCTAGTAATAGGGTAAAACACACACAACATTTTGGAAGAAGAAATTGGGAGAAAAAATACCCCCCCTCACTTATAAATGGAGGTGAACCCCTCCTCTCAAAATCATTAGTTGATAACACCAAGATGGAGATATCTACTAAGTAGGAGTCCAACTAAAAATCTCCCCCATTTTGTCTTTTTCTCACACTAATTTAGTTCTTCTTTTTATATATATTAGTTTTTTTCTTTCATTTTTTTCTATTGTAATTGAAATTATAATTTACTTTTAAATAAATAAATTCAATCATTTTTTTAGTTTCCTCCTATTCTTCTTATTTTTTTTATATTTTTCTTATTAATTTGTTTATTATTAGTATTATTATTATTTGTATTAATGTGAATTTTACTATAAATAATATTATTAGTATTACTATAATTATTAACAATTTTATTTTATTTACTTATTATCTTCTTATCTTAATAATAATAATAATAATAATAATAAATTATCATTATTGTCGTTATTTAATTCTATATAAATTATAAAATTTAATTTATTTTATTTTATTATTAACATTTATTTTCATTCCTTCTCTCTCTCTCTATCTCATCCCAATTATATTTTATTTTATTCATATATTTACTCACCTCTATTTTTTTTAATTTTATTTGTTTTATTTTATTCTATTTCTTTCTCCTTCTCCTCAATAAATTCCACCAGGTGATCTCTTACTCTCGAAAATGAGAGGCTGACCCTGAGGCTTGGCCCAAGGGGAGCTTAAGGTGTTCTTAATTTTTTTATGTTCACTTTACATTAATAATTTATTTGAGTAGCATGCATGGGTGAGGCGAATGACCCTGATATAGAAACTTTCCCCCACTGTCATGAAACACAATAAATTCAATTATTTTGTTTAATTACTTTTCCCTCTCTCCATTGGATAGTTCTTCACATGATAGAGATGAACTAATAAATGGATAAAATGACATCAATAGGGTTGGGTGTTGGATGATAGAACAATCTAGACCAAGGTATGTCATCAACCTTGATTAAATGAGGAGGTGTAGCTGAGATTTCTTACGAATTAAATGATATTCCACAATTTCTAAATAAATTATAGTAGTCTAAAAATGATAGATCTTTATTGTATTATAAATCATAAACGAAACACATGAAGGAGGATAATGATTGAACCTAAAATTGAACCCCAAAACCATGTTCTTTCTTCTCAACTAATTCTGTTTATATTTACTTATTAGTATAAATTAGAATATTTATTATTGCATATCATTAATCAAAAACCAAAAATATTTTCACTATTTTCATTAAACACTTAAAACAGAAAAAAGAGATAAGATAGGTAAATTTGACAAAGCATATAAAAAATTTGAAAGAATCCATAAGTGAGACATCCCTAGTCATCCAAGATGTTGTACTAGGAGTAATAAAATTGATTTTGACCATGCCTTGAGATAAGCATGTGTCAATAATGTTCCCTTATTATAATGGAATCTTATTAAACCTACTTATTACAATATTACTGAACCAAAAATATCATAATAATTAATATGGAAAATTAAATCAAGGAACATAGTGATTTTACTCTGTTCACCCAAATTAGGCTCTTCCAAGGAGAATATACCCTACATTGTACTAGTGTAACAAATAAAATATATTTTCCCACCCCCATTTTTTTTAATTTTGATTATTTTATTTTATTCTATTTCATTATAATTCTCCACCATCCATTCCACCAAGATATCTATTACTCTCTAAAATTAGAGGTTAACCTCGAGGCCTGGCTAAGGGGGTGGTCAAGGTGTTCTTAAATTTATATTAAATTTTATTCGAAGTTTGTAATATATTTTAGTAGCATGAATATGAAATAAAAATGTCTCTGATATGACAATACCCCCTCAATTAAATTCAACTCAATATATTCTATTCTTTTGTTTAATCACATTTCCCTCTCTCTATTGGTTAGTTCTTTATATGAAGGCTTTGAATTAATCAATGAATATATGAAAATCTATAAAGATGGGTCTTGTAAAATGACACATTCTAGACCAAGGTGTGTCATCAACCTTGATTAAAAGAGGATGTGGAATTGATATTCCTTAGTATTTTAATGATATTCCATATTTTTAAAAAAATAATACTAGTATAAACATGATATTTCATGCTCGTATTATAAAACTGAATTAAAAAACATGAATGAGATTAATGATTGAACCCAAAAATGAACACAAAAACAATGCGATTTCTTTAAAACTCATTATTTCTATATCTCCATGTTAGTATAAATTATAACATCCATTATTGTATATCATTTGTGGAAAACCCATTAATATTTTCAATAATTTCATTAAACACTTAAAACAAAAAAAAAGATAGCTTAGAGTAATTAGATAATGTAGGAGAACAAACTAAAAGGATCCTCATGTGAGATGACCCTGCTTAGCCATTGTGTGTACTAAGAAAAATATAATTTCATTTAACCACACTTTGGGATAGGCATGCATCAAAACATGAACCATTTCCAAGAGGGTAATCATAATATTACTTATCTTTTTCTATTTCAATTTTTTTATAGATTTAATTACATTAAAAAAATTAAAAAATAAATCAATGACGTGTTAATATGATCATTTATTCAATTCATTGAACAATTACTCTCGCATGCAAAGAACTTGTAGCTGATGCATCCTGGTAAGCAGAAGATGGTGTTACATTATAGTGTAGACAGATCAGGGGGCCCAAAACCAAATTTTCAAAGAGGATGAAATCAAGGACCCCATATAGGATCTCAAGGAGACCCTCGAGCAACCCGTGGTTAAAGGATTGTCAAAATAACTCACTAAATTCTGGGATTACGTCCTATAATTCTATCCATAAGTATCCAAAACACAAGAATAGTGCTCCTTATTTCCTCCCAACACATTTGAAGAAGTTCCACCAAAATATTTCTATGAGGAAGTGAAAAAACACAAACTCAAGTATGATATTCAAGAGCTTGATGAAAAGGAGAAAATTATTCAAATCTAAATGTATTGGATAAGTGCATACTTACAATAATCATTAGAAGAACATGAAACTAAGTCTAAAACTAAACCAGAAGATATGCTACTTGTATTACCTGAGGAGTCAAAGGAGGAAGACATGCCTACTGAGCTATAATTTGGAGATCATCAAGAATTAGATGAATTTTGGAATGGATGTGAGGAACTTCTTGATCTCTCAAAACCCTAAAAATAAGAAGATATGGTATTATTGAAGAAATGAAAAACCCAAGTCATGGAATTTGAAGGGAAAATAGAGTATCCTGACTACTTTCTCCAATCCGTTAAGAATCTACTATAAGAGGCACTTAACAGTGAGGTATTGATTGAATATGAACCAATATGGGGAGTTAATCTTTTCTCATACTCTATATCCTTAGATTTTATTGGAACTAAATTATGCATCAGTCCCTATAATTTTGATTATATAGATTCATACAATCTTTACTATACCTTAGAGGAGGATGAAGTACCAAGACATTCACCTACTAAGTAACACAAAGGGCACCCTGATTTTAGTGAACCATAATCTAAGGATACCCATATGGAGATCCAAGTAGATAAGCCTGAGAAAATTAGGAAATATTCTACTCATATTAAAGTAGATATATTTATTTTTAAAACATAAAAAATAATATTTTATTTAAAAATAAATACCTATTTACTAATCCTTTGATAGTTTATTTCATGTAGACTAAAATCTAGCCCTAATAGATAAGGAGGAGGATTCACAAGTAGAAACCAAGAAGGTGGATGATTTATACATCATCCTTTCATACTATAAAATTTATACCTAATGTGAAGGAAGTGGATATGATATAAACTTTCCATGAGAAATTCCCCACCAGTAATGATGAAACACATGCTGGGAAAATACACATGTTGTGGTTCAAATCAATGAAACTTCATCCACCATCTCATTTTGGATAACAGCTGGTACTGCTCTCTGGAGGCAATAAGAATTTAGGGACTAGTTGGAGGATCATTCAAAGACTTATGCATTTGAATTTTTTCTGTGAATTTATATTTTAATTTTAGTCTTAGGATTTGGTACAGCATGAAACCCCACTTCTTCATATTATTTTTTAACTTTAATGACATGATCCTTATGCTTAATTGTGTAAATTATCTTTTTTAGGATCGTGAAAGAAATTTTTTATAATTTAATATTAAATTTAAATATTTTGAGTCCCACCATAGGGTTATTTTATTTCCAATTGTCACATTATTATGTCTATGTAATTTTAAGGTTAATTGTAAAAAATAGCATAATTTTGGGATTTAACTATTTTATTTGTATTCTGAATTTTTCAATAACTTTTTCTGAACTAATTTAAATTATTTAATTTTTCAGATACTAGATATATTTGGATATATTTCATCATTCTGGAACAAAAGATAAATTCATTAATTAAAGGCCAAAAACTAGGTCACAACATGGGCTCGAAAATTGTTTACAAATCTAGAATGTTTCCAACATTAGCT
The DNA here is from genome assembly GCA_963277665.1 of Viscum album. Classification (NCBI taxonomy): domain Eukaryota; kingdom Viridiplantae; phylum Streptophyta; class Magnoliopsida; order Santalales; family Viscaceae; genus Viscum; species Viscum album. The sequence goes on from OY728156.1 coordinate 1,333,950,712, forward strand.
TATATATAGAATTTTGATGATCTAATAAAGCATACTGTAGTCATGAAGTTGGATTAGGAATTTATTAACATATTTTATTGAGGCGTACAAGGATGAATCATATTTTTGTTAGGCCATTAATGCATGGTAAACCAGATACATTGAAAATAGAGACTCTGTAGGGGCTGATTAAATTATCATAGTTAAATGGTATTAACTCTATATAAACATGTCCACATACAATGAACCATTGAGGTGAGATACAAATGATAATTCGGAAAAAATCACAAAGGGGACCATGCATATCTGAACCATTTAATTGGTCTAATACATGGTTACTTTAGAGGGGGAAATTATAGCCTATAAAAGGAGGAGAGTTCCTCCTTCACAAATTATTCCAATCCTTTCCACGCCATTTAAGGCACCAAGGAGGATATCTCCATCGAGGTAGGCATGTTACTTCAACATTTCATCTTTGGTATTTTCTTTATCTAATTTTTATAATTCCTAATTCTTCCTAATTCATCTCGATTATCCTTACCATAGTGGGGTATTCATTTGAGTGATTGGGGAAAGATATTTATTCTATTTTTTAATGCTTGAGTTCATTCACTTTATTGAATAAAAACACATCTCTCTTCTATAATTTTGTTTTCAATTTCATATTGAAGTTTTTACTATCAAGTGAGATCGTATTTTATTTTAAGTATTGTTATTTATTTTCACTTAAATGATCGTTATCTCCCTCCAATAGGTTTTGGTTTATATAAGATGGAATAGACCAAGGATTAGTAGTGATGTACTCGACGATCATCTTTACATGTGAGAGGGGTAATGGATGTTTTTAATTGTCTAGGATAAACAAGACCCGATCGAGTATTACTCAAGTCAATAAGGGATACTCAATACAACATTCTCACATATGGAAGGAGAGTAAACAAAACAGATATTTTTGGTAGGTTTTTTCTCTCACTATCACCATTTTACTAAGGAAGTGAGAGGAAACTATAATTGAATCCCACATTAATCAACTTAGTATAATAGTTTTGAATTAAATAAAACAAGGATAACATTGAAATTTAAAAAACAACCCTAACCAGATCACCATTATAATATCATAGTTTTAAATCAAGTGAATTTACAATTTCATTTAAATCACTTTCTTAATTAATTTCTTTTATTTCATTCAAATATATACAATTTATAAATCCACCACATTTTCCATCTAATTAAAAGTGAAAAACTATTTGGTGTGCAATTCTCTTCAGGATAATTCCTTGGGTTAATCACGAGAATACTCTTAGAAGATAAATTTTATTTCCATGCCCTACAATAGGCATGCGTCAAACATTGAATTTTGGTTGGGGATGAAGTTCCACAACCTAATTATAAATAATTTACTTTTTTCAAAAATCATTTTCCATGATGTTTTAAAATGATTATTTTCTTAATTTATGGAAAAAATACCCATCGATGAAAGAACCAAATATTGTATCACCCTTTTCCATAGAGGATTGTGTTTCATTAATTTTTAGAAAGGTTAGGTTATTTTTGAAATCAAATAATGGGGATAAAGCATTCAAAGATTTTATAGATGGCCTAAGGGAGGACGTGATCAATTTTTTTTTGAAGCGATGGCATGGGAGCTACCTGATTTCTCCTATTATTTTCATGAATTATATGAATTTTCCAATGTCCAAGAAGATCCCCCTTAGCCTTCCTTGATTTTTATAAGGAGATCCAATAAATGGATTAGACTGACTACCTACCTATATCTACTACTACCTAACACTAGTAGGTTCATTCAACTAAAGAAGAGATTGAAGAAGAACAAACTTAAGGAGATTATTTTTTGATGAACTCATTATCGTTTAATTTTGTTCAAACTGAATTGAGTATCAACTATAATTGTTTCAAATTTTCAAATTTTATTAACACATTTATTTCCTTGGTGGACGATCAAAAAAAAATAAGACACATCTGATGATGAAAATATGCAACTTCTTGAACATGTTGAACAATTATTATAGAGAGTTGAAGGTGAGACCAAAGTTTTTTTCCTATGGAAAATGAGATGTGTGATACTCAAATTTCAGGGGATGAATTTGATATTGGTTATTTTGAATCATATTTTGGTCAAATAAAAGTACAATATGACATTATATTTTATTGTTCAATTAATGAAGCATACCATGAGAAATCATTGGAAAATGGAGAAGATGTTGTGAAACTGGAAACCAAGAAATATTAGGACTCATTCATTTTCCTAACCCCACTGTGAAAGTTTTACTTCATTCTTATGGGGTGTATTTAGAATATTATATCCAAGGAGTACTCAACAAAAAGGAACTAGTGCATACTGAAATGAAGAAGTTATGTTGGTTCATGAGCAAAAAACTTCACCCACTATCAGATTGGGGATAATAGATTATAAATTCCCTTCTGAAGGTAATAAAAATTCATGGCCTAATTGGGGGATCATAAAAAGATTTAACCTTTACATAATTTCTAGTAATTTAAATTTCAATCAAAGGAATTTATATTTCATTTTTATTTTTATGATTATTCTTGCATGCATCCAAATACCTCTTATCATTTTGAGCTTTAATTAAATGATCAACGTTGTTAATTAATTAATTTTATTTTTTAGGATCATGATGGAATAAGGAAGCCACAAACATTGGAGGAAGAGGAATAGATATTTATTTCAAATGGGAGTTTAATTTTCTTATTTATATTTTAAAAAACTTACATTTTTGTCCAACAACTTGATTTGAAATTTAATGTTGAAATTTCATTCCCATAATTGAATCATGAATTTCATTACTAATTTAAGAGACATGGGTTTCTTTGTAATCCTGTGATGCCATGTTTTAGATTTAAATTTTTATATGATTAAATGAATAAAATAGAAAATTAAATTTTTAATTTTAATCTTTAGTATTGAAATGAGGACTTCTGATTGGAAGGAATTAATTGATTAATGTAATGGAAATTTTCTAAACATTTTTCATAATTTAGATTTTTGAAATACATGTGAATTGATTTCATATTATTAATCATTCCTTGATTGATTGTCTCAAATCTTATTTTCTATTACTGCGAGTATTTCTGGAAAAAGTACTTCCTATTTTATCTTGATCAAATTTCATGAGTGATCTTAGGATGTGCCACATTCTAGAACATGAATCCGACCTTGTAAAAGCTATGACTATGAAAAAAACACATTTAAAATGTTTGAGGAATACTTTTAAAATCCCTTTATCCTTAAAATAACACCCTTAAATCAATACTTATTTATCCCTAAAGACTATGAATGACCATTATAGGAACGATCCATGTTTCAATCAACTTTATCCATTTATATCCTTCTCTTAGTATTTTCATGATATTTTAAACTTTAAGTGTTGTGGTGAAGAGAATCATGGTAAATGGGATGGTTTAAATTATAAGGAAGAAGTGTGTGGGTTCTCATTGTGGTAATTTTAAATGGTTTTGAAATCATTCATTTTAATCTATTGTTTTTTGCATCTTGAATAAAAAAATTAAAATGAAAAAAATGAAAAAAAGAGTTGTGATTTGGGAAACTAAAAATCAACATTACTAGACCAAATATTTATGTCACTCATGATTAGGTGACTGATGGGAATTTTATTGTAAATCATATATTAGGAAAAAGAAAAAAATGTAAATGGTTATTTGAAAAATAAAAAAATTAAAAGAAACAAATATTCAACAGAGAGAAAAAATCATTAGTTATGGTTTAACTGAGTGTAATATTTACTTTGCGTCATGGGGATTGTTGAGATTTGATACAATTTTAAAGGGGGGATTTCATTAAACTTTTTACAATGAGTATCATTCTTTTTTTGCTTTAAGAGCTAAACCTCCTCTTTGAGCTTTATTTTTAATTGTCAAATCCTACTAACATTAGGTCATAGAGTCATTGAAACCTTAATTGAAAGTCCACATGATTTTATCTTTCTTTGTCTATACAGATTGAAGAAAGTTTTTATTTTACCAGATTATGGATAAGAAACATATTCTCATGATAGGGGTATAACTCTAATTTAACTGTAACATGATAAATGAGAGAAAAAATTTAAAATTGAGATAGATCATGATTTGGCATGTTTAATAATAATGAATCTAGGAGGTTGGATAAATGAAAATATAACCTCTATCATTTTTTCAAAATAAAAAATTAAAATACAATGAATAGTTTTGTCTTTGAAAAATGGTAAATTGAATTGATATTTTATGTGTTATTGAAAATTTTATTTAATATCGAAAATTTATTGATTATATAACATTGAACATTGAATATTGATAACATGGTGCCATCTAATTTTCAACGTTCAGATTTTATGCTTGAGCACAAGCACAATTTAAGTGTAGAGGAATTGACATAAAAAATATTTTATAAAATTTTACATTGAAGTAAAATGTCTTTAGACCCACCACTATGTTATTTTGTTTTCAATTGGGACATTTTTATGTCCTTGTGGAATTTTGATGTTAATGGTAAAAGTTTCCTAATTTTGGGGTTTACCTATTTTCTTGGTATTATGTACTTTCAGAATAACATTCTCTAATATAATTTAAATTTTGAAAATCTTTTTTAAGGATCTAAGAGTTCTTGGGATACATTTCATCCTTCTGGATCGAAATCTAAATTTGTCAATTGGAGGCCCAATTGTTGCTCACAATGCAGGCATTAAAAACTGTTCACAGATAATCACCTTATGTTATTGATTTACACTTTGGTAAATGATCGTTATCTCCCTCTACTAGGTTTTGGTTTATATATGAGGGAATAGACCAAGGATTAATGGTGAAGTAGTTGATGATCATCAGTACATGTAAGAGGGGTAAAAAATGATCATAATTTTTTGGGATAAATAAGAACTGATCGGGTATTTCCCAATCCAATAGAGGGTATTTAATGAATCTTTCTCTCACATGGAAGATGATTATAACAAACTATGTCTTGGTAAGGTTTTTTCGTTTCATCAACATTTCACTAAGGAATTGGGAGGAAACTATAGTGGAATATCAATTTAGTCAACTTAGCAGAAAATATTTGAATAAAATAGAACAAGGATAGAATTGAAAATTTAAAACCAATCCCAACATGATCAGAAATATCATATTATAGTTATAAATGAAGTGAATTTAGAGTTTCGATTAAATTAATTTCTTAATTAATAAATTTTATTTCATTCAAATCCAAAAAGTTTAAAAAAACACCACATTTTTTCATGTAATTAAAAGTGACGAACTATTTTCTGTGCACTAATCTTTAGGATAATTCTTATGGTTAATCACTAGACTACAGTTAGGAAAAAAATTATTTTACCATGCCCTACGATATGCGTGAATCAAACTTAGTGCCATTTCTATGGAGGGAGTGTCACAACCAAATTATTAATAGTTGATTATTTTCAAAATAAAAACACAAAAAAAACATTTTCCATGATGTTTTCAAATGATTATTTCTTCAATTCGTGGAACAATTATCAACCTATGGAATAACCAATTATTGAATCACTATTTTCCATGTGGGATTGTTTTTATTTTATTGTTAGATAAATGAAGTTATTTTAGAAAAAAATAATGGTGGGAAATCCTTTAAATAATTCGTATATTACCTAAGGGAGGACAAGAACAAACAAAATTTTGATGTGATGGCCCAAGAGATTACTGAGTTCTCATATTACTTTATAGAATTTTATGATGTTTAAAAGGTCTAAATAGATTTCACCTTAGTCTTATCTATTTTTTATAAGGAGATAATGATATTGGGGAGACTGAATACGTACCACTATCTATTACTAATAAACTTGAAGAAGTTATTTATACTAAAGAAGAGATTGAAGATGAATAAACTCAGGAAGATGATATTTTCATGAACTCATTATCTTATAATTTTATTAAAAATAAATTGAGTATCACCACTAATTGTTTTAAATTTTCAGACTTGGTCAACACATATATTGCCTTGGTGGATGATCTAGAAAAGGAAGACACACCTGATGGAGAACATATGGAACTCCCTAAACATCTTAAAACCTTATTATATAGATTTCAAGAGGGGAAAAAATTTCTTTTTACCAAGGAAGATGAGATATGTGATGCTCACATTAAATGGAATAAATTTGATAATGGTTCTTCATGATTTTATTTTGTTAAAATACATGTACACTCTGAAATTCCCTTTGATTATTCTATTGATGCATCATTCCTTGAGAAATCACTAGATAATGAAGATGGTGTTGTGAAAGTGGAAACCAAGAAAGAGTAGGACTCGTTCATTGTCCTACCAAAACCATGTATGTTTTATCTCATTCCCATGGAGGTTGATTTGACATAGTATATCCATAAAGTCCTAACAAAGGAATAAATGTATGCTGGAATGAATATTTTTTTTGGGTTCATGAGTATGAATTATCCCACCACCAGATTGGTGATAACTGATAATAAATACCATTCTGGAGGTAGTAAAAATCTAGGTCCCACATGGGGGATCATACCAAGATTTATTATTTACCTTCTTCCTAGTACATTCAATTTCAATCTTATGAATTTAGATTTGAATATCATTTTTTGGATTATTATAGCATGTATCCAACTCTCTATTATTTTTTTGGATCTAATGACATGATATATGTTCTTAATTATGTAATTCTCATTTGTAGGATAATAATAACATAAGGAAGAACAAAATATTATAGTAAGATTATTGAATCATTATTTAAAATTGGTATTCACTTTTTATATTGATCTTTTAAACTCTTTACATTTTTTCCAGCTACATTTTTTGAGATTTAATGGTGAAATTTCATGCCCACACATGAATTATGCTTTACATTACTAATCTAGGAGACATGAGTTTCTTAAGAATCCTGTTATTCCATGTTTTAGATTTCAATATTTATATTCCTAAATAAGCAAACTAGAGAATTAAAATTTTAATATGAGCGTTGATATTTAAAAGAGGAATCACATATCAAATAAAATAATTGATTTATGTAAATGAAATTTCAAAACCATTTTTCATTATTTAGATTTATGAAATTCATGTGAAATGATTTTTTATTATTAATCATTCCATGAGTGATTATCCCAAATATTATTTCCCATTATAAATTGGATTTTTAGACCAACTATTTCATATTTTATGTTAAACAAATTTCTTCAGTGTTCTTGGGACATGCCACTTATTTTACCTTTAATTCAAACTTTTCAAATATATGACTGTAGAAAAACACATTTAAAATTATTAAGGCATCCTTTGAAAATCCACTTATCCTTAAAATAACACCTTTACATCAATCATTCATTATCCCTAGAGACCTAAACTAAATTTATAGTAATGAGTCATGTTTCAAGACATTTTATCCATTATTATTCTACTCTTAGTATTTGAATGATATTTTAAAGTTAATGTGTGGGGGTGAAGTTAATCCTTGTAAATGGGATAATTTCCATTATATGGAAGAAGTTTGGGGGTTATTATTGTGGTAATTGTAAAACTTTGTGAAATCATTAATTGTAATCTATTGTTTTTATACTCTAGAAAAATAAAAAGAAAAATGAAAAAGATTCAAAAAAGTGGAAAAATGTGTTGTGATTTGGGTAAACAAAAAATCACCATTACTAGACGTATGATTTCCATTATATGTGGTAAGGTGGTGGATTTGAGGTTTATTCTAAATAATAACCTTAAAAAAAACGTTTCTTTGAAAAAACCAAAATAAAAGTAATAAAAAATATCATGGAGAGGGAAAAATAATTCATTATGTCGACACTGATCCTGATCTTTATTTTTAGTCTTTGGTAAATTTGAGAGTTGTTACAATTTTAATGGAAAATGACAATAAAATTTTTACACTGAATATAATGCTTTATTCTTTAAGAGTTAAACCTAATCCTTGGGATTTATTTTTAATCATAAAATCATACCAAACATAAGACTCATGGTCATTAGAACCTTAACTACAAGTCCTCTTAATTTTATGTGTTTTTTTGTCTTTACAAAGTTGAGAATATAGTTATTTTAGAAGCTTCTAGATAAAATAGAAAGTTATAATGATATGATCGTAATTACAGGTGAATTTTATCATGTGTGATGATAAAAAAGATTGAAATGTGAGATATATCATGCTTTGGCATGTTTAATAATAATTAATTGAGGAGCTTTAATGAATTAAAGGAGAAGCTCTATCATTATTTAAAAGGGAAAAATTAAAATACATGGATTGGTTATATCATTGAAAATGGGAAATTGAATTAATATTTGATATAGAATTTGAAAAATGTTATTTGATAATGGTAAATTTGTGATTATATTGTATTTAAATTTGAATGTTGATAACATTGGTTCTCTCTGATTTTCTATCTTGAGATATTGTGGTTTAGGATAAGCATGGTTCAAGTTTAAGGGAATAGAAAGAACAAATATTTTTGAAGAATTTTACATTGAATTTAATTTTTTTGAAACCAAAATAGTTTAATTTCATTTCAAATTTTAACATGTTTATGTTTGGGAAATTTTGAGATTAATTTTAAAAATAATGTAATTTTTGAATTTAACTTTTATATTTGTATTATGTATTTCAGCCATAAATTTTTATAAACCAATTTAAATTGTGGAACTATTTTTTAAAATAATAGATATATTGGGATACAGTTAATCCTTATGGACCAAATGTTAAATCCATAAATTGGATGAAAAAAATCATCTCATAACACAGGCCTTAAAAACTATTAACTGATCATGAATTTTTTCAATATGAGCTTATATCTCGAATTTTAACGTCCCAATGAAGTTCAAATTCATCATGGATCTATATAATATAAATATTAACAACTTTCATTAATGAGTACATGTGTGAATATTCCATTTTAAAGGCCATTAATGCATAGGAAACTGGATACATTATATTTAGTGAGTATGTTCTTTGATTATCGAATTCTCCGATTGAAACGGTCATAACTCTCGCTACAAATTGCCAGATTCGCTGAAATTTTGTGGTGTGATGATAATGGAAATTATAAAAAAAAATTAATGAATGGGTCCATGTGTGAATATTTTATTTAATGGGTATAATACATGGTCACATTTTAGTGGAAATTATGGTCTATAAAATTAGGAGGAATCCTCCTTCCCAACTCATTCAAATCAATTCCACACCATTCGGGGCACCAAAGAGGATATATCCACCAAGGGAGGCTAGATACTTTACCATTTTTTCTTATATGTTTTCTTCTTCATAGTTTTGTAATTAAATATTATTACCAACTCATTTTGATGAACCTAACCATGGTGGGGTAAACATTTGAGTGATTGGGAAGGGTAGGTTTTCTGTTTTGTAAAGATTGAGTTCATGCACTTTATTGAAAAAAATACATATATCTTCTATAATGTTGTTTTGAATTTTATATATTTTTTTTTCTTATGAGTCATTATTGTATATTATTTTTTATTCCATTATTTATTTTATCTTTGGTAAATGATCATTATCTCCCTCTACTAGGTTTTGGTTTATATATGATGAAATAGACAAAGTCATAGTGGTGAATTACTCCACAATCATTTGTTCGTGAGTGAGGGGTAATGGATTTTATTAACTATTTTGGATAAAAAAGTCCCAGTCAGGTATTTAAAAAGTCAATAGAGGATATTAAATGGAACATTCTTACACATGGAAGGAGAGTAGACCTAACTAAGATCAAGACATGGTTTTTTATCACCATAAAAATTTCATCTTGGAAGTGAGAGAAAATGATCATTGAATCCAACATTAATCAACATAAAAGATGAGATTTGAATGCAATAAAACAAGTATGACATTGAAATTTGAAATGCAACCCCGAACTAATAACTATTATCATAACATAGTTTTATATCATCTGAATTTCCAGTTTTCTTTAAATAACTTTATTAATCACTTTTTTTTAGCTCATTAAAATATAAAAATATCAAAAACCACATTTTCTTCCCTCTAATTGAAAGTTAAAATTGTTTTGTGGGCATTCCTCTTTGGTATACTTATTAGGGTTAATAACTAGGCAACACTTGGGAAATATAATTTTTTATTTTATGCCCCAAGACAGGCATGCGTCAAACTTGGCGCCATTTCCAGGGAGTAATGTTTATAACCTAATTATAAAAATTTGATTAATTTAAAACAAAAAAAATTTTCCGTGATTTTTTCAAATGATTATTTAATTAATTAATGGAAATATTATCCCCCAATTAATGAAAAAATTATGGACTTTCCCTTTTCCAAGGAGAATTATGTTTCTTATTTTATTAGATTAGTGATATAATTTAGGAAATTAAATAATGGGGTAACTATTCAATGAATTTTTTGATGGAATGAGGGAGGATATGAATTTGTTTGGAAGAGATAGCCTAGAAACTAAGTGATTTATCCCATCACTTTCTATAATTTTATGATGTTCCCAGGGAGGAAGGAGATCCCCCCTTAGTCTTCCATAGTTTTTCTAGGGAGATCCAAGATATAGAGGAGACTGACTACTTACCACTATTTTCTACTACTAAAATAGAACATGTGATTTTCAATATAGAAGATATTGAAGATGTTAAAACTAAGGGAGACAATATTTTTATGAAAACATTATCTTCTAATTTTTCTGAAACTGAATTGATTATAACCTTTAACTTTTTTTAAATTTTTATATTTTTTCAACAAAATTATTGCCTTGGTGGATGATTATGAAAAATAAGAAGCACGTGATGAAGAATATATATAACTCCCTAAACTTGTTTGTCACATATTAAAGGGAGTTCAATATGGTAACAATGTGGTTTTTCAAAAGGAAAATGAGATGAGTGAAAATAACATTAAAGGGGATTAATTAGATATTCGTTCTTCATGATTTAATTTTGTTCAAATAGAAGTACACTCAAACATTCCTGTTTTATTATTTTATTGATGAAACATACCTTGAGAAATCACTAAAGAATAAAGAAGATGTTCTAAAAGTGTAAACCAAGAAAGGGGGACCCATTCATTGTCCTACCCCTACCATGAATGTTTTATCTCATTTTTATGGGGATGTATTTGGCATAATATATCCATAGAGTCCTAAATAAAAATCAATAAGTTTATGTAGGAAAGAATATTTTTTTTGTTCATGAGCAAGAAAATTCACCCACCTTTAAATTCGTGATAACTGATTATAATTTTCTTTCTATAGGTAGTAAAAATTTAGGGCCCACTTGGGGGATGATACCAAGATTTATCCTTTAACTTTTTTCTAATACTTTAAATTTTGATCGTGTGAATTTTGATTTCAATTTCATTTTAGGATTATTCAAGAATGTAGGAAAATCCCTCTGATCTTCTTTAGATTTAATGACATGATCCATGTACTTAATTAGGAAATTTTCGTTTATAGGATAATGATAGAATAAGGAATCCATAAAAATTGGAAGAAGAGAGCCAAATATTTATTTCAAATGGGAGTATCATTTTTATATTTATATTTAAATCTCCTTGAATTTTTTTCCAACAACATGTTTTGAGAATTAATGTTGAATTTTCATTCCCCCATAGGAATTATGATTTACTTGGATAATACATGATACACAAGTTTTTTAGGAATCTTATGATTACATGATTAATATTTCAATGTTGATATGAATAAATGAATTAAATTTAGGATTAAAATTTTAATGTGTATCATGGATATTGAAATGGGGAATCATTATTTGAAGGAATTAATTGGTTCACAGAAATGAAATTTCCTAACTTTTTTTCGTGATTTAGATTTCTGAAATTCATGTGAATTGATTTTCCATTATTAACCATGCCTTGAGTAATTGCCTGAAATCATTTTTCCCATTAAAGAGAGGATTTATAGACCAATTACATCCTTTTTTATGTTGATCATATTTCATGAGTGATCCTAGGACATGCCACATACTTGAACTTTAATTTGAACTTGTTGGAGCTATAAATATGAAAAAACACATTTAAAATGATTGAATAAACCTTTTAAAAACAAATTATCCATAAAATACCACCTTTACCTCAATCCTTATTTAGCCGTAGAAACTATGAATTACCTTTTTAAGATTGATCCTTGTTTCAAGACATTTTATCCATGCCTACACTTCTCTTAGTATTTTCATGTTATTTTAAAGTTGAAGTGTGGGGGTGAAGTAAATAATGGTAAATGAGATTATTTAAATTTTAATTAAGATGTTTGGGGGTTCTTATTTTGGAAATTATTAAAGGTTTTGAAATCATTTGTTGTAATCTATTGTTTTTCTCCTCTTGGATAAAAAATGAAGATGAACAAAGGAAGAAAAAAAATGAGAAAAATGGGTTGTTGTTTTGGTAAGCTAAAACTCACCATTACAAGTCCTATGATTTCTATCATATATGGTTAGATAGTGGATGTGAGGTTTATTATAAAGCATAACTTTTAAAAAATAAAAAAACAGTTCTTTTAAAAAGAAAAAATTTTATAGAAAAAAAAATTCAAGATAGGTCACAAATCTTTCATTATGCTTAAAATGATCATGATCTTTACATTGAATCTTGGGGAATGTTAGGAGTTATTACAATTTGAAAGGAAAATTTCATGAAACATTTTACTTCGAATATAATACTTTATGATTTAAGGTTCAAAACTCCTCTTTGATATATATCTTTAATCCTCAAATCTTATAAACCTTAAGCCTCTTAGTCATTATAGCCTTAACTGCAAGTCCTTATGATTTTATGTGCCTTATTTATAAAGTGGAGAAAGAAGTTATTTTACAAGATTATGGATAAGGAGAACTTTTTCATGATATGATCATAAGTATACTTGAATTTTATCATGAGTGATGAGAGAAAATATTGAAAAGTGAGATTGATTGTGGTTTGGCATGTTTAATAATAAGGAATCGAGGATCTTGAATGAATGAAAAGAGAAGCTCCATAATGTTTTGAAAGGGGAAAAATAAAATACATGGATTGGTTATATATTTAAGAAATGTGGAATTTAATTAATATTCTATATGGAATTTAAAATTTTATTTGATATCAATAATATTTTGATTATATTTCATTGAAATTTGTAAATTGATAAAATGGGTGCCCTCGGATTTTCAATGTTGAGATTTTATGCTTTAGGAAAATCATGCTTATGTGTAACAAAATTTACAGAACAAATATTTTTTATAAATTTATATCTAAATAATTTTTTTATTTCCACCATAGTGTAATTTTGTTTCCAATTTTCACATTTTTATGTCTCTATAATTATGAGGTTAATTCTAAATAATGCTCAATTTTAGAATTTAACTATTTTATTTATATTATGTCTTTCATAAATAAAATTTTATATACTAATTTAATTTATAAAAATATTTTTTTTCGAATCCAAAACATCTTGGTATACATTTCATCAGTCTGGACCAAAAGCTAAATCCACCAATTAGAGGCTCAAAAGCATCTCACAACATATGCCTTGAAAACTATTCAAAGATATAGAATATTATCAATATGAGCTTATATCTCAAACATTGACAGCCCAATGAAGCTTAAATTGGTCATATATATTTTTTAAAAAATTATTAACAAATTTCACAAAAAATTCCATGAATGAATCATCCATTTGGATGACCATTAGTGCATAGGAATCTAGATGCATTGAATTTGGAGAGTGTCTGGGCATATTAAATTCTAAAAGTAAAATGATCACAATTATCTCTACATATTGCTAAATATGGTAGTATTTTTTTCGATATGAGAAATGGAATTTGGAATAACTTTAATGAATGGTTAAATATGGGAATCATCCATATAATAGGTATAATATGTGGTAAACTTTTAGTAGAAATTATAGTCTATAAAAGGAGGAGAGTTCCTCCATCCCAAATCATTCCAATCCACCCCACACCATCTTGGGAACCAAGGAGGAGATCTCTACTGAGAGAGGATGGCTATATAAAAATTTTCTCTTATCCCTTTTCTTATTCTTAGTTATGTAATTACTTATTGTTTATAATTTATCTGAATGAATATTACTATGGTGGGGTAAGAATTTGAGTGATTGGGAAGGGTATGTTTTCTATTTTTTAATTTTTGAGTTCATCCACTTTATTGAATAAAAACTTTATATCTCTTCTATAACATAGTTTTTATCATTATATTGTGTTTTTTAATGTTTTATCACATTTTATTATTGATTTTGTTATAGATTTTTTCTTTGGTAAATGGTAATTATCACCTTACACTAGGTTTATCATTATATACTATGAAATAGACCAAGGCATAGTGGTATTGTACTCAACAATCATCAGTGTGTGTGAGAGGGTAATGGATGTTATTACTTGTTTGGGATAAATAATACCCTATTAGGTATTTCCCAAGTCAATATAGGATATTAAATGCAACTTTCTCACACTTGGAAGGACAATAGATCAAACTGAGATCTTGGAAAGGTTTTCTCTCACCATCACCATTTCACAACAAAAGTGAGAGAAAATTAACATTGAATCTCAATTTAATCAACTTATCAGAAGATATTTAAATAACATAGAATAAGGATTTAAATGAAATTTGAAAACCAACCCCAACCTGATCACCACTCACAAATCATTGTTTTAAATCTAGTGAACTTATAATTTTAATTAAATACCTTTATTAATTAATTTCATTTATTTAATTAAAATAAAAACAATTTCGAAAACCATCAAATTTTTTCCTCTAATTATAAGAGAAAACTATTTTGTGTGAAATCTTCTTAGGGAGGCTTCTTAGAGTCAATCACTAGGCCACACTTAGGATATATAAAAAGTACTTTTTCCATACCCCATGAAAGGTATGCAACACACTTGGAACTATTTATAGCTAGGTAGTGCCACAAACTAATTATAAATAATTGATTTTTTTCAAATTGAAAAAACATTTTCCATGACGTTTTTAAATGATTATTTCTTTAATTAATTGAACAATTACCCACCGATGAAAGAGCCAATTATTGACTCACCCTTTTCTATAGAGTATGGTGTTTCTTCTATTGTTAGATAAGTGATATTATTTTTGAAATAAAATAATTGGGGTAGAGAAATAAAATAATTCATATATGCAATGAGGGAGGAAATGAATTTTTTTTGAAGTGATGGCCTGGAAGATAACTAAGTTCTCCCATTGAATTATAGAATTCTGTGAAGTTTCCAAGGTCCGAGAAGACCCCCCCTTAGTATTCCTTAATTTTTTCTAGGGAGATCCCAAAAATGGAGGAGATAGACTACCTGCCTCAATTTTCTACTACTCAACTAATAGAGGTGATTTCCATTGGGGAAGATATTGAAGAAGAACAGACTCGGGGATACGATATTTTTATGAAATCATTATCTTATAATTTTATTGAAACTGAATTGAGTATCACGTCAAATTGTTTTAAAATTTTCATATTTTTTCAACACATTTATTTCCATGGTGGATGATCAAGAAATAGATGAGGTACCTAAAGAAGAATATATGAAACTCCCTAAACTAGTTGACCACTTTTTAGAGGGAGTTGAAGATGAGGCCAAAGTGACTTTTTCTGAGGAAAAATAGATGTGTGATATTTATATTAAAGGGGATGAATTTTATATTGGTCATTCATGCTATAATTTTTTTAAAATATAAGTACACTATGAAATTCCTTTTGATTATTATGTTTATGCATCATACCTTGATAAATTACAAGAGAATGAAGAAGATGTTGTGAAAGTGGAAACCTAGAAAATGGATGACTCATTCATTTTCCTACCCCCACCATTAAAGTTTCATTTAATTTCCATGGGGGTGGATTTGGAATACTATATCCATAGAGTCCTCAATAAAAAGGAATAATTATATACTTTAAAGAAGAATTTTTGTTTGTTCATAGGCAAGAAACTTAACCCACCATCAGATTGGGGATAACCAATTATAACTACTCTTATGGTGGCAATAAAAATTCAGGTCTCATTTGGGGGATCATACCAAGGTTTATCATTTTCAAGATTTATAGTACCTTAATTTTAAATATTAGGAATTTATGTTTCAATTAAATTTTTGGGATTATTCTAGAAAGCAGCCAACTCCATCATATCTTGTTGAGCTTCAATGACATGATCCATGTTCTTAATAAAGTATTTTTTTAAGATCATGATGGAAAAAGGAATTCACATTTATTAGTCGAATAAAATCAAATCTTAATTACAAAAGGGAGCTTAATTTTTATACTTATCTTTTAAACTCATCACATTTTATTCCAACAACTTGTTTTGAACTTTAATTTTGAAATTTCATTCCCACACATGAATTATGATTTACTTGGATAATCTAGGATACATGTTTTTTAGGAATATTTTGATGATATGTTTTATATTTCATTGTGAATATGATTAAATGAGTAAAATAGTGGATTGAATTTTTATTGTGACGCATGTATATTTAAATGAGGAATTATAATTTGAAGTAATTAATTTATTCATGTAAATAAAATTTCATAACCATTTTAAATTATTTGGATTTATAAAATTCATGTGAATTGATTTTTTATTATTAATCATGACTTGAGTTATTTACCCATATCATATTCCCTACTCTTGAGATGATTTCTATAATAAGTACTTCGTATTTTATCTTAATCATATTTATGGAGTGATATTGGGACATGCTACCTGCTAGAAATTGAATTTGAACTTGTTAAAGATATGACTGTGAAAAAAATTTAAATTATTGGGTAATCCTATGAAAATCCAATTATCCTTAAAATACCACTTTTACCTCAAACCTTATATATCCCTAGAGACCATGAATTAACATTATAGGAATGATCCATGTTTCAAGCCATTTTATCCATTTCTACCCTACTATTTGTATTTAGATGATATTTTAAAGTTAAAGTGTGGGGGTTAAGAGAATCATGGTAAATGGGATGATCTACATTTTATGAATGATGTGTGAGGGTGCTAATTGTAGGAATTATGAATGGGTTTGAAATAATTTATTGTAATCTATTTTTTCCCTAACTTGGATAAAAAAAATGAAAATGAGGAAATGAAGCAAAAAAGGGAAAAATTGGTTGTGATTTTGCTAAACAAAAAATCCACATTACAAGACCTATGATTTCTTTCACACCTGGTTAGTTGGTTGTTGTCAGGTTTCTCTAAAGAATAACTTCCTTAAATATTAAAAAACGAAAATGATTAATTAAAAATGAAAATAAATAGAACTGAAAATAAAATATTCAAGAGAGGGAACAGATCATTCATTATGCTTAAACTGGCCGTGATCTTTACTTTGAGTCTTGAGAAATGTTGGGAGTTGTAAAAAATTAAAGGGGATAATTTAATTAAACTATTTATTTTTAATATCGTACTTTTTTTATTTAATAGTTAAACCTTTTCCATGATATTTATTTTTAATTATATATTCCCACCAACCCTAAGCCTCAGAGTCATTAAAACCTTAATTGAAGGTCCTCACAATTTTTATGTTTTTTGTCTTTCCAATGTGGGGAAAGTAGTTATTTTAAAAGATTATGAATAATTATCATGTTATCAAGATATGATAATAAAATTAATTTAATTGTATTATGAGTGATGAGAAAAAAGATTAAAATGTGAGATAGATCATGATTTGGATTATTTAATAATAATGAATCTTAGAGTTTGAATGAATTAAAGGAGAAGCTCTATCATTTTTTCAAAGGTGAAAATTAAAATACATAGATTGGTTGAATCTTTGAAAAATGATAAATTAATTTGATATTTTATGTTTAATCTGTAAATTGTATTTTATATCGATAATTATTTGATTATATTGCATTGAAATTTGCATATTGATAATATTGGTGCCCTCATATTTCCAATGTTGGGATTTTATGCTTGATGACATGAATGGTTTAAATGTAGGGGAATTCATAAAAAAATATTTTCTAATTTTACATTGAATTTATAGGTTTTTATATCCACCATAGTGTTATTTTATTTCTAATTTTCACATTTTTATGTCTTTGTGAAATTTTGAGGTTAATTTTAAAAATATCCTAACTTTTGGATTTAAATATTTTATTTATATTCATTATTTCAGCTATAACTTTTTCTAAACTAATTTTAATTGTAAAATTACATATTTTTGGATCTCAAACATCTTGATATACATTTCATAATTTAGGTTCAAAATCTAAATCCATAAATTGGAGGAACAAAAGTATCTCACAACATATGCCTCAAAAAGTATTCACAGATCTAGAATGTTATCAATATGAGATTATATCTCGACTTTTTACAGTTTAATGAATCTATAATTAGACATGGATCCTGATAATAAATTTATTAACAAATTTCATTAAGGATAAAATGTGAGAATCATACTTTTTAAAGGCCATTAATGTATGGGAAACTAGATCAATTGAATATATAGGGCCTGTATGGGAATATTAAATTCTTAGAGTGAAATGGTCACAACTCTTGATAAACATGGTAACATATACTGAATGTTTTAGGTGGGACGTGAAATTAAATTAAGAATGACTTTCATGAAGGGTACTAGACCTGAATCTAAAATTTAATGGGTCTAAAATTCAGTATCTTTTAAGGGGAAATTATGGCCTACAAATGGAGGAGAGATCATCCTTCCCAAATCATTCCAATCTATCCCACACCATCCGAGACATGAAGGAGGAGATCACCACCAAGGGAGGCTAGATACTTCACCATTGTCTATTCTCTATTTTCTTATTCTTAGTTTTTTAATGTCTTTTTCATCCTAATTCATCACGATTACCCTTACCATAGGGGGGTAAACAATTGGGCGTTTGTGGAAGGGTAGGTCTTCTATTTTTTAATGCTTGAGTTCATTGACTTTATTAAATAAAAACTATATCTCTCTTTTTTAACGTTGTTTTCAATTTAATATAGAGGTATTTATTATCGTGTGTGATGGTATTTGATTTTTGATTCAATTATTAATTTTTTCTTTGGTAAATTATCATTATCTCTCTCTACTAGGTCTTGGATTATATATGATCGAATATACCAAAACAAGGTGGTGAAGTACTTGATGATCATCAGTACGTGTGAGAGGGTTAATGGATGTTATTAATTGTTTGTTATAAACAAGAACTGATCGAGTATTTCCCATGTCAATAGAGGATATTCAATGCAACATTATTACACATGAAAGGATAAGTGACCAAAATAAGATATTGGTATGGTTTTCTCTCACCATCAAAATTTCACTAAGTAAGTGAGATGAAACGATCATTGAATCTTACTTTAATCAACCTAGAGTAAGATATTTGATAAAATAAAACAAGGATAAAATTTTAATGGGAAAACAATTACCGACCTAATAATCATTATCATATCAATGTTTCAAATCAAGTGAATATAAATTTTTTTAATCTATCTATTAATTTATTAATTTTATTTCATTAAAATGTAATCAATTTCAAAAACTGCCCCATTTTCCCTCAAATTAATAGTGAAAAACTATTTTGTGTGCACTCCTCTTCGATATAATTCATAGGGTTAATCACTATACTACACTTTGGAAATATAAATAATTGTTTTCCCATGACCCATGATAAATGTGTGTAATACGTGGAACTATTTCTGGGGAGGTAGTTCTAAAACCTAATTATAAATATTTTACTATTTTCAAATTTAATAAAAAAAACATTTTCAATGATGTTTTCAAATGATTATTTCTTTAATTAATGGAACAATTACCGACCGATTAAAGAGCCAATTATGGACTCACTATTTTCCATTGAGGATGATGTTTCTTCTATTGTTAGATATTAAAGTTTATTTTGGAAATCAAATTATTGGGGGAAAAATTAAAATAATTCATAAATGGACTAAGGGAGGAAATGAACAAACACATTTTTGAAGTGATGGCCTATGAGATAACTGAGTTATCCCATTACATTCTAGAATTTTATAAAGTTTCTAATGTCTATGTTGATCCCCCATTTTTCTTCCATGATTTTTACAAGGAGATAAAATAAATGGAGGAGACTGACTACCTACCTATATCTACTGCTACTCTACTCTAAGAGGTTATTTCAACTAAAGAATTTATTGAAGACAAACAAACTTGGGGATTTGATATTTTCATTAACTAATGAAATTATAATTTTTTTGAAAAAAAATTCATTATCATCTAAAAATGATTTAAAATTTTATATTTGTTCAATACATTTATTTCCTTGTTTGATGATCTATAAAGAGAATATTCATCTAATAAATAATATATGGAACTCCCTAAACTTGTTCAACACTTATTAGAGAGAGTTCAAGAGTAGAACAAAGTGGGGATTTCTATGGAAAATGAGATGCATGATACTCACATTAAAGTAGTTGAATTTGATATTGGTTCTTAATGATATAATTTTTTTCAAATAAAAGTGCACTTTGAAATTTTCTTTGATTATTTTATTATTTAAACATACCTTTATAAATCACTAGATAATGAAGAAGATGTTGTTATAGTGTAAACCAAGAAAGAGTAAGACTCGTTCATTATCACACCCCCACCAAGAAAGTTTAATATCATTTATATGGAGGTGGGTTTGATATACTATATCCCTGGAGTCCCCAATATAAAAGAAAATTACTTGGTGGGAATAATTTTTTTTTGTGGGTTCATGAGAAAGAAAAATTACCCACCATCAAATTGAGGATAACACATTATAACTTCCCTTCTGGAGGAAGTAAACATTTAAGGCCCACTTGGGGGGTCATACCAATATTTATCCTTTACCTTATTTATAGTACTTTGTATTTCAATCTTATAAATTTATATTTAAAATTTATTTTTAGGATTATTCAAGAATGCACACAACTCACTCTTATCATTTTGAGAATTAATTACATAATTCATGTGCTTAATTAATTAATTTTATTTTATATGATCATTATGAAATATATAATCCAACAACATTGGAGGAAGAGGTCCACAGATTTATTTTAAAAGGTATTTTACATTTTATATTTATATTTTATTCTCCATACATTTCTTCCAACAATATATTTCGAGATTTAATGTTGAAATTTCATGCCCACACTTGAATTATGTTTTAATTGAATAATTTAGGAGACATGAGATTCAAAAAAATCCTATGATTCCATGTTTTAGATTTCAATATTTATATGATTAAATGATTAAAATTGATAATTAAAATTTCAAGGTGATTCATATATATATAAATGAAGATTCATGATGTGAAGTAAATAATTAATTCATGTAAATCAATTTTCCTAACCAATTCCCATGATTTGGATTTATAAAATTCATTTTAATTGATTTGTTATTATTAATAATGCCTTGATTGATTAACCTAGATATTATGTCTCATTTATAAGAGTATTTCTAGACTAATTACTTCCTATTTTATCTTAAACATATTTATTGAGTTTCCTTGGGACATGCCACCTATTAGAACATGAATTTGAACTTTTCAAATATATGACTTTGAAAAAACACATTTAAATTGATTGAGTAATCCATTAAAAATCCACTTATTCTTAAAATACTATTTTAAAATCAATTATTATTTATTTCTAGAGGGTATGAATTACCTTTATAGGAATGATCCTTTTTTCAAGCCATTTTATCCATTCCTAATTTGGTCACTGTATTGGTATGATATTTTAACGTTTAACTGTGGTGGTGAAGATAATCATGGTAAATGGGATGATTTAAATTGAAAGGAATGAGTATGTGGGTGATTATTGTGGGAATTATAAAAGGTTATAAAATAATTCATTGCAATATATTGTTTTCCCCTTTTGGATAAAAATATAAATATGAACAAAATGAGAAAAAAATGAGAAAAAAATGGGTTGTGATTTTGGTAAAATAAAATTAACCATCACTAGACCTATGATTTACTTAATTTGTCTTTAGTTTATATGTTTGATGTTTATTCTAAATAATAACATTCAATAAAGAAAAAAATAAAAAATTTATTTCAAAAAAAGGCGAAAAAATTCAAGAGATGGAACAAATCATTCATTATGCTTAATATGATCATGATCCTTACATTGAGTCCTAAGGAAAGTTAGGAGTTGTTACAATTTGAAGGGAAAATATCATTAAACTTTTTTACTTAGAATATAATACTTTATGATTTAAGAGTTAAACATCCTCCTTGATTTTTATTTTTAATCATCAAATCTTACCAACATTAAGCAACAAAGTCATTAAAAACTTAATTGAAATTCCGAATTATTTTATATTATTTTTTTTTCATTTAAATGTGGATAAAATAGTTATGTAATAATATTTGGGATAAGGATAATTTTATCATGATATGAGTATAAATCTATATGAATTGTATCATGAGTGATGAGGTAAAATATTGAAATGTGAGATAAATCATGATTTAGAATGTTTAATAATATTGAACTGAAGAGATTTAATGATGAAAATGAAAAGCTCCATCATTTTTTAAAATAGGAAAATTAAAATACATGGGTTGGTTGTATCTTTGAAAAACGGGAAATATAATTAATATTTTAGGTGTAATTTGAAAATTTTACTAGATATCAGGAATTGTTTTATTATATTGCATTGAAATTTGAATATTTATAATATTGGGGCCCTATGGTTCTCAATGTTGAGATTTTATGCTTTAGGAAAATCATTGATTAAGTAAAGGATGATTTAAATAAAAAATATTTTGTATGATTTTACATTGAATTTAAATGTTTTAGACCCACCATAGTGTTATTTTATTTCCAGTTGTAACATTTTTATGATTGTGGAATTTTGAGGTTAATTTTAAAAATGACCTAATTTAGGGATTTAACTCTTTTATTGGTATTCAGTATTTCGACCACAACATTTTATAAACTAATTTAAATTATTAAATTTAATTTTTTAGGATCCCAAACATCTTGGTATACATTTCAACCTACTGGACCTAAATCTAAATCCATCAATTACTGTCCCAAAAGATGCTCACACTACATGCCTCAAAAACTATTAATAGATATGAAAAGTTTTTAATAAGATATTTTATCTCCAATTTTTATGGGACAATAGAGATTAAATTATACAAGGATATGTATAAGGTATTTATTAACAACTTTCATTAATTACTCTCCACGTCAATCATCCTTTTTAAAGGCCATTTTAACACAGGAATCCAGATACATTGAATATGGATATTCTATCAAGGCATATTATATTATTGGAGTGAAATGGTCATAACTCTCAATACACATGGATAAATACTCTGAAATTTGTTTTTATATGGGTAAATAATTTTGAAATAACTTTCTTGAATAGGTTCATGCTTGAATCGACCATTTATGAGGTCTAATACGCAGTTAATTTTGAGGTGAAATTATGGTTTCTAAAAGGAGGAGAGCTCCTCCTTCCCAAATCATTTCAATCCATCCCACACCATATAGGGAACCAAAGAGGATATCTCCAACAAGGTTAGATGACTACTTCACCACTTTCTATTCTGTTTTTTATTCTTCTTAGTTTTTAAATTCCTTCTTCATACAAATTCATCTCAATTACCCTAATAATGGTGAGGAGAATTTTTGAGTGACTGGGGAAAGGTTAGTTTTCTATTTTCTAATTCTTGATTTCATAGATTTTATTGAATAAAAACTCTATCTCTCTTTTGTAATGTTTTTTAAAATTTCATATTATGTTTTCTATTATCAAGTGTGATCAAAAATTTTTTATTATGTTATTGCTTTTTGTTTTGGTAAATGATCATTATCTCCATATACTAGGTTTTGGATTCTATATGATGCAATATAAAAAGTCTTAGTGGGGATGTAATTGATGATCATCAGTTCATGAGGGAGGGTAATGTATGTTCATAAATTTTTAGGAGAAATAAGTTCCAATCAGGTATTTACCAAGAGAATAAAGGATATTCAATGAATATTTCTCACACACGGAAGGATAATATACAAAATTGAGATCTTGGTAAAGTTTTATCTCACCATAACCATTTAACCATGGAAGTGAGTGTAAAAGATCCCTAAAACTCACTTTAATAAACATATTAGAAGATATATGTATAAAACAGGTCAAGGATAAAATTTTAATGTGAAAAATAGCTGTTTCATTATCACCATTATCATATCATAGTATTAAATCAACTAAATATATAATTTCATTTAATTGACCTTTTTAATTAATTTATTTTATTTCCTTTATATCCAAAAAAATCATAAACCACCCTATTTTTTCCTCAAAATAAAATTGAAATGATTTTTGGTGTCCACCCCTCTTTAGGAGACTTCCTAGGGTTAATGACTAAACTCTACTTAGAAAATATAAAAAAATTTCTCCATGCCCCATGATAGGCATGCATCAAAATTGGATCCATTTCCGAGTAGGCAGTTCAACAACCTAATTATAAATATTTGACTCTTTTAAAATTTAATAAAGAACAAAAAACATTTTTTATGATGTTTTCAAATGATTATTTCTTTAATTAATGGAAAAATTATCCACCGATGAAAGAACCAATTATTGAATCACCATTTTCCATAGAATATTGTTTTTCATATATTGTTAGAGTGGTGAGGTTATTTTGGAAATCAAATAATGGCGGGAAATCATTCAAATAATTTATAGATGGCCTGGGGGGGACATGCATATTTTTTTTTGAGTTATGGCCTGAGATATAACTTAGTTCTCCAGTTACTTCCCATAATATTATAAAGTTTCCAGGGTCCAAGATAATCCCCCTATTTTTCCCTAATTTTTATAAGGTGATCCATGAAATAGAGGATACTGACTAACAACCTCTATCTAAAACTAATCAACTCCAAGTGGTGTTTTACCCTAAAGAAGAGATTGAAGATGAAAAAACATAAGGAGATGATATTTTCATGAACTCATTATCTTCTAAGTTTATTAAAACTAAATTGGGTACCTCCTCTAATTATTTTAAATTTTCAGATTCGGTCAACAAATTTATTTCCTTAGTGGATGATAAAGAAAATAGAATATGCACCTACTGAGGAATATACAGAACTCCCATGAACTTTTCAAACACTAATTGGAAGTAGTTCAAGAGGAGACCAATATGGATTTTTTCTTATGAAAAAGAGACACCTGATACTCACATTAAAGGGGATGAATTTGATATTGGTTCTTTATGATTTAATTTTTTTAAAATATAAGTACACTATGACATTCTCTTAGATTCTTCCATTGATGTAGCATACCTTGAGAAATCATTGTAGAATTAAGAAGATGTTTTGAAATTGAAACCAAGACAGGGGAGGACTCATTCAGTGTACTAACCCCACCATAAAAGTATTATCTCATTCCCATGGGGGTGATTTGGCATCCTATATCCATGGATTCCTTAATAAAAATGAATAATTTAATGCTAGAAATAATAAATTTTGTTAGTTAACGAGCCAAAAACATCACCCACCATCATATTAGGGATAACTGATTATAACTACCTTTATGTAGGTAGAAAAAATTTAGGGCCATCTTGGGGGATAATACAATGATTTATCTATTAGCTTCTTTATATAAATTTGAATTTATGTCTAATGAATTATGATTTCAATTTCATTTTTAGGATGATTTTATCATGCATCCAACTCCCCCCTTATCTTTTTGTTATTTAATGACATAATCTATGTTCTTAATTAGGTAATTCTCATTTATAGGATCATGATGGCATAAAGAATACTCAAAAATTTAAATAAAAGGGCCAATGATTTATTTATAATAGGTATTCTCTATTTATATTTATCTTTTAAACTCCTTACATTTTTTCCAATAACATTTTTTGATATTTTATGTTGAAATTTCATACCCAATCATGAATTATAATTTACTTGAATAATCTAAGAGGAATTTGTTTCTTAGGAATAATGTGATTCCATTTTTTATATTTCAATTTTGATAAGATAAAATGAGTAAAGGGGATAATTAAAATTTAAATATCAATCATGTATTTGAAATAAGGAATGATAATTTAAAGGAATTAATTGATTCTTGTAAATAAAATTTCCCGACCATTTTTCAGGATTAAAATTTCTAAAGTTTATGGGAATCTATTTATTAATATTAATCATGAATTGAATTTATTTTCCCAAATAATATGTCCCATTCCCGAGAGGATTTCTAAACCAAGTACTTCCTATTTTAAATTGAGCATATTTCATGAGTGATCTTGGGACATGGGACCTGTTAGAACAAGAATATGAACTTTTCAAATATATGATAGTTCCAAAACACATTTAAAATAATTGAGGAACTATTTTAAAATCCATTTATCTTAAAAATACTACCTTGACATCAATAATTTTTAATCTCTAGAGACTATGAATGAACTTTATAGGAATGAGTCATGTTTTAATCTATTTTATCCATTCATACCCTACTCTTGGTATTTGTATGATATTTTAATGGTGAAGTGTGTGGGTGAATATAATCAGGGTAAATGGGATGACTTACATTATATGGAATAAGTGTGGGGTGGTTATTGTGGGAATTATAAAATTTTCTGAAATCATTCATTATAATATATTATTTTACCATCATGGATTAAAAATAAAAATGAAAAAAGAAGCCAAAAAAAGAAAAAAATTGGTTGTGATTTAGATAAATTAAAAATCACCATTATTAGACCCATGAGTTATATCATAGGCGGTTAGGTGGTGAATGTGAGGATTATTATAAAACATAAATTTAAAAGAGGAAAAAATGAAAGAGGTTATTTGAAAGAAAAAAAGTAAAAAAAATATTCAATAGAGGTCACAAATCATTAATTATGCTTAAACTCATCATGATATTTTATTTGAGTCTTAGGGAATGCTTGGTGTTGTTACAATTTGAAGGGGATAATTTCATTAAACGTTTTTTTGGAATATCATGCTTTGTGATTTAATAGTTAATCCTAATCATTGAGCATTATTTTTAATCATGAAATCCTACCAATCAAAAACCTTAGAGTACTAAGAACCTTAATTGAAAGTCCTCATGATTTTATGTGAATTTTATCTTTATAAAGCAGTGAAAGTAGTTATTTTACAAGATCATGAATAAGAATCGTGTTATCATGAAATGAGAATAACAATACATTAAGTGTATCATGAGTGATTATTTTTTTGAAAAGACAGACATATCATGATTTGGAATGTTCAATGATAATTAATAGAGGAACTTAAATGAATGGCAGGAGAGACTCTATAATTTTTTTAAAGGGGAAAAGTAAAATACATGGATTGGTTTTATCATTAAAAAAGGGAAATTTAATTTATATTTTATGAATAATTTTATAATTTTATTAGATATCAATAATTTTTTTTATTATATTGCATTGAAATTTGAACATTTATAACATTAGTGCCCTCTAATTTTTAGTGTTGATATTTTATGCTTGAGGACAAGCATGGTTTAAGTGTAGGTTAATTGAAAAAAAAATTATAATTTTTCATTGAATTTAAATGTCTTTAGACACACAACAATGTAATTTGTTTATCCAACTTTCACATTTTTATATATTTGTAGAATTTTGATTCTAATTGAAAAAATAGCACCGTTTTGGGATTTTACTATTTTATTTTTATTCTATATTTTGGAAAATATTTTTCTAAGCTAATTTAAATTTTGAATTTAATTTTTTTGCTAACTTAGAAATATTGGGATAAATTTCATCATTCTAGACCAAAATTTAAATCCATCAATTTGATTACTAAAAGAAGCTCACAACACATGACTCAAAAACTATTCACATATATGTAATGTTGTCAATATGAGTTTATATATAAAAATTTGAAATCCCAATGAAGCTAAAATTTTACATGGAGGTGTATAAAGAATGTATTAAAAACTTTTATTAAGGATTCCATGAATAAATCAACGTTTTGGAAGTACATTAAAGCATGGGAAACCAGATACATTGAATATGGGGAGTCTATCTTCGAATATTAAATTCTCAGAGTGAATCGGTCATAACACTCTCCACATAAGGAAACATACCCTAAAATTTTGATGTGAGATGAGAATGTAAATTAAGAACAACTTTTATGAAGTGTTCCATTCGTTAATAAGAGATTTTATGGTTCTAAAATGTGGTACCTTTCAAGGGAAAAGGTTTTCCTATAAAATGTGGAGATCTCCTCCATCCAAAATCATTCCAATAAATTTCACACCCTTCAGGGAACCAAGGAGGAGACATCCACTGAGGTAGGCTAGATAATTCACCATTTATCTTATCTGTTTTTATTCTTTTTAGTATTTTAATTTATTATTATTTTCAATTGATTTTTATTACCATTACAATGGTGGCGTAAAAATTTAGTTTATTGAGGAAGGGTTGGTTTTTTATTTTGTAATATTTGTGTTCATGCACATTACTGAATTAAAAGACCATATCTCTTCTATAAAATTGTTTTAAATTTTATATAGTGGTTTTTATTATCAAGTTTGATAATATTTTATTTTTGATTTGGTTATTTATTTTCACTTTGGTAAAGTATCATTATCTCCTTTTGGTATGTTTTGGTTTATATATGATGTAATAGACCAAGGATTAGTGGTGAAAAACTCAACAATTGTCAATATAAGTGAGAGGGGTAATAGATTTTATTAATTTTTTGAGATAAAAAATATATGATTATTATTTCCCATGTCAATAGAGGATATTCAATGAAAATTTATCACACATCGAAGGAGAGTATACCAAACAGAGATCATGGTATGGTTTTCTCTCACCATCTCCATTTCACTAAGGAAGTGACAAGAAAATATCTTTGAATATAACATTAATCAACTTAGTAGAATATATTTGAATAAAATATATAAAGGATTACATTACAATTCAAAACCGAACCCTTTATTGATTCCCATTCTCATATCATAGTTTTAAATCAAGTGAATTTACAATTTTATTTCAACCACTTTCTTAATTAATTTATTTTATTTAATTAAAATAGAAAAATATTAAAAAACCACCCTATTTTTTTCCTCTAATTAAAAGTGAAAATTATTTGGTATTAACTACTTTTGGGATACATTCTAGAGTTAATTTCTAGGCTACACTTAGGAAATAAAAAATTTATTTTTACATGCCCCATAATAGGTGTGCATAAATCTTGGAACCATTTTTGAGAAGGTTGTTCCATAACCTAAATATAATTACTTGACATTTAAAATTAAAAAAAATCATTTTCCATGATGTTTTAAAATTAGTATTTCCTTAATTAATGGAAAAATTACCCACCTCTAAAAGAACAAATTATTGAATCACCTTTTTTCCATGGTGGAAAATTTTTCTTCAATTTTTAGATAGGTGAGTTTATTTTAGAAATAAAATAATAGGGCAGGGATAATTCAAATAATTCCATGATGGCCTGAGAGAGGACATGAAAAATAAAATTTTTTAAGTGATGGCCTAGAAGATATCTAATTTCTCCAATTACGCTCTAGAATTTTATAATGTCTTCAAGGTCTAAGAAAATACACATAAGTATTCCCTAATTTTTATAAGGAAATACAAGAAATGGATACGACTGAATAGTTTACTATATCTACTACTACTCAACTCCACGAGGTGATTTCCACAGAATAAGATAATGAATATGGAAAAAATCAGGGAGTTGATATTTTCATGAACTCGCTATCTTATAATTTTTATTGAAACTAAATTTAGTATAACCAATAATTGTTTTAAAATTTTCAATTTAGTCATCAAATTTATTTCTTTGGTATATGATCATGAAAAAAGACACCTGTTGAAGAACATATAAAACTCTCTAAACATGTTCATCACTTATTAGAGGTAGTTTAAGAGGAGGCCAAAGTGGTTTTTCCTAAGGAAAACAAGACATGTACTACTCACATAAAGGGGAATATTTTGATATTAGTTTTTTCATGCATTAATTTTGTTCAAATTGATGTACATTGTGACATTGCCTTTGATTATTCCATTGATACAACATACCTTGAGAAGTCACTAGAGAAAGAATAAGTTTTCATGAATGTTGAAACTGAGAAAGTGTAAGACTCAATTATTATTGTACACACACCATGAATTTTTTATCTCATTCCCATGGGGGTGGATTTAAAATACTATATCCATGGAGCCTTAAAAAAATGAAGAAGTTCATTATAGGAAGACGAATTTTTTTTGGTTCACAAGCAAGAAAATTCACGCACCATCAGATTGGGGATATCTTATTATAACTTTCCTTGTGGAGGCAAGAAAAATTAAGGACCCACTTGGGGGATCGTAAAAATATTAATCCCTTACCTTATTTTTTAATTTCAATTTCAATCATAGGAATTTATATTTCAATTTCATTTTTATGACTATTCATGAAAGTATCTAACTCCCTATTATCTTTTTGAGTTTTAATAACATGATCTATGTTCTTAATTATGTAATTTTATTTTTTTGGATAATAATGGATTAAGTAATCCATAAACATTAGAGAAAGTGGACTTATGTATTATTTCAAATGGGAGTTCACTTTTTATATTTATCTTTCAAACTCATTACATTTTTCCAAACAACATGCTTTGATATTTAATGATGAAATTTCATACCCACATATGAATTATGATTTACTTGGCTAACCTATGAGACATGAGTTTCTTTGGAATCCAATTATTCCTTGTATTAGATTTCAATATTGATATGATTAAATGAGTAAAATGGAGGATTAAAATTTTAAATTGATGCATGGATATTGAAATGAGGGATCATGATTTAATGGATTAATCGATTCATGTAAATGAAATTTCCAATCAATTTTTCATGATTTGGATTTCTAATATTCATGTGAATGGAATTGTTATTATTAATTATGCCTTAAGTTATTTTTCCAAATCATATTTAAAAATCCTGATTGGATTTCTAGACTAAGTACTTCTTATTTTATCTTGATCATATTTATTAAGTGATCATGGGACATGCCACCTACTAGAACTTGAATTTTAACTTTTCGAAGCTATAATTGTGAAAAAACATATTAAAAATGATTGAGTAATCCTTTGAAAATACAATTATCCTCAAAATACCACCTCCACATCAATCCTTCATTATGAATAGAGAACATGAATAACCACTATAGTAATGAGGCATGTTTTAATCCATTTTATCCATTCCTACCCTACTCTTAGTATTTGCATGATATTTTAAAGCTAAAGTGTGGGGGTGATTAAAATAATGGTAAATTCGATGGTTTACATTGTAAGGAAGAAGTGTGGGGTTGATTATTGTGGGAATTATAAAAGTTTGTTAAATTATTAAATGTAATATATTATATTTCCTTCTTGGATTAACAAAATGAAAATGAAAAATGAAGATAAAAATGATAAACAAATTGGTTGTGATTTGGAAAATATAAAAATAACCATTATTAGAACTATTATTTCTATCGTATATAGTTAGGAGGTGGATGGGATGTTTATTATAAAGCATAACATTAAAAAATAAATAAATGAAAAATAATACTTTAGTGTGATAAAATAAAATTA
This sequence comes from Viscum album, assembly GCA_963277665.1. Classification (NCBI taxonomy): domain Eukaryota; kingdom Viridiplantae; phylum Streptophyta; class Magnoliopsida; order Santalales; family Viscaceae; genus Viscum; species Viscum album. The sequence goes on from OY728156.1 coordinate 1,333,982,196, forward strand.
AAAAAATATTCAAGAGAGGGAACAAATCATTCATTATGATTAAACTCGTCATGATATTTACTTTGAGTCATAGGGAATGCTGGGAGTTTTTATAATTTTAAGGGGATAATTTCATTAAACAATTTTATATTGAATATCATCCTTTATTATTTAAGAGTTAAACATCATATTTGAGATTTATTTTAAATCCTCAAATCTTACCAATATTAAGCCTCAGAGTCCTTAAAACCTTAATTGCATGTCCTCGTGATTTTATGTGCATTTAAACTTTATAAAGTAGAGAAATTAGTTATTTTATATGATTATGGATAACAATAATGTTCTTGTAATATTATAATAATATTAATTGAATTTTATCATGATTTATGAGATAAAATATTGAATAGTGAGATTAATCAAGATTTTTAATGTTTAGTAATATTGAATAGAGGAATATGATTGAATGAAAGGAGAGGCTCTATAAATTTTTTAAAATGGGAAATATAAAATTAAAGGATTGGTTACATATTTTAAAAAAGGTAAATTGAGTTTATATTTTATGTGGAATTTTAAAATTTTATTTTATATTGATAATTGTTTGATTATATTACATTGAAAATCGAATATTGATAACACTGGTGCCCTCTGATTTTCAGTGTTGAGATTTTATGCTTGAGGTCAAAAATGTTTTATGTGTGGGGGAATTGATTGAAAAAATTTCAATATATTCTTATATTGAATTTAATATTTTTAGATATACCATAGTTATATTTTATTTCCAATTGTCACATTTTAATGCCTTTTTGGAAATTTGATGTTAATTTTATAAATGGACTAATTTTGAGATATAAATGTTTTATTTGTATTAAGTATTTCAGTATTAATTTTTCTAAACTAATTTAAATTGTGAAATTAATTTTTTTATTATCTGATACATCTTGGGATATATTTCCTCATTCTAGGCCAAAATCTAAATCTTTCAATTGGAGGCCCAAAAGCAGCTCATAACAAAAGCGTCGAAAACTGTTCAAAGATTTGTGATGTTTTAAATAGAAAATTATATCTCATATTTTGACAGCCTAATGAAGCTTAAATTCAACAAATAGATGTATAAAAAATGTATTAAAAACTTTTATCAATATGGAATTCTTGAATTATCCATTTAGAAGGCCATTAATTCATGTGAAACTAGGTACATTCAATATGAGGAGTTGTCTTGGTAGATTAAATTATCAGAGTTAAATGGTCATAACTCTCTATAAAAATGTAATAAAATCCTAAAATAATTAGGTGATATGAGAATGAAAATTAGGAACAACTATTATGAAGGGGTCTATGTGTTAATAAACCATTTAATAGGTCTAACACATGATAACTTTTGAGGAACAATTTTAGCCTATAAAAGGAAGATAAAGCCTCTTTCCTAAAACATTCCAATAAATATAACACAATCTGAGGAACTAAGGATGAGATCTCCACTGAGGGAGTTTGGAAACATCACCATTTTCTATTCTCTCTTTTCTTTTTCATAGTTTTGTAATGTCTTCAACTTTATAAATCATCTTGATCACCCTTACTATGGTGGGGTAAACATTTAAGTGATTGGGGAAGAGTAGGTTTTCTATTTTTTAGTGGTTGAGTTCATGAACTTTACTCAGTACAAACTCAATATCTTTTCTATAAAATTCTTTTAAATTTTATATAGGTATATTTATTATCAAGTGAAATCCTATTTTTTTTTGATTCTATTATTGAGTTTTTTTACTTTGGTAATTGATAATTATCACCCTCCACTGTCTTTTTGTTTATATATGATGGAATAGACCAAGTCATAGTAGTGAAGTACTCAATGACCGTCAGTATGTGTGAGAGGGTTAATAAATGTTATTAATTGTTTGAGATAAAAAAGTCTTGAATGGTTATTTCACAAGTCAATTCAGGATATTAAATGCCACATTCTCACATATGGAAGGAGATTAGACCAAAATAAGATCATGGTATGTTTTTCTATCACAATCTTTATTTCATTAAGGAAGTGAGATAAAAAAATCTTTGAATCTTGATTCAATCAACATAGAAGATGAAATTTGAATAAAATAAGAAAAGGATAGAATTTCAACATGAAAACCAACCTCTACCTAATAACCATTCTCATACCATAGTTTAAAAAAAAGTTAATTTCAAATTTAATTTAAATCACTTTATTAATTAATTTCATTTATTTCAATCAAATCCAAACATTTTTTAAAACCACCCCAATTTTTACTATAATTAAAAGTGAAAAACTATTTTATGTTAACTCTTTTTTGGGAGTCTGTCTAGGGTTAATCACTAGACTGCACTTAAGAAATATAAAAAAATTCCATTCCCCATGAAAGGTACGAATCAAACCTGGTACTGTTGTTGGGAAGGCAGTGAAACAACCTAATTATTAATATTTAACACTTTTAATTTTAAAAAAACATTTTCTGTGATGTATTAAAATGATTGATTCTCAAATTCATGGAAGAATTCCACACTAATGAATGAACCAATTATTGACTCATCATTTTCCATGGAGGATAGTGTTTATTCTATTTTTATACAGGTGAGATTGTTTTAGAAATAAAGCAATGGGGGGTAAATAATTCAATGAATTCATAGATGGCATAACAGAGTACATGAAAAAAAGGTGATGAGTTGGTTGGGGAGATAACAAAGTTAGTACATTAATTTATAGAATTTTAGGATGTTATTGAGGTCTAATAAAACCACCTTAATATTTAAAAAAAATCAAAGGAGACCAAAGAAATTGAGGAGACATACCACCAGCCTCTATTTACAACTACTCAACTCCAAGAGATGATTTTTGTTGAAGAAGAGATTAAATATGAACAAACTCATGGAGATGATATTTCCATGAAATAATTATCTTATAAAATTATTTAAATTTAATGGAGTATCACCTCAAATTGGTATAGATTCTCAGATTGGTCAACACATTTATTTCCTTGGTCTATGGTCATGAAAAATAAGACACACATGATTAAAAACATATAGAACTCCATAAAATTGTTGAACACTTATTGGAGGTAGTTCAAGAGGCAACCAAATTGGGTTTTCCAGAGGAAAACAAGATGCATGCTACTCACCTAAAGAAGATAAATTTTATACTAGTTCTTTATGGTTTAATTTTTATCAAATATTAGTACACTCTATCATTCCCTTTGATTATTTCACTGATTCAGTATGCCTTGAGAAATCACTAAAGAATAAAAAAGATATTCTGAAAGTGGAAACTAAGAAAAAGGAGGACTCATTCATTATCCTAACCCTACCATGAATGTTTTATCTCATTACCATGGGGGTATATTTGGTATATTATATCCATGGTTTCATAAATTTAAAAAAGAATGTGCATGAGGTAAAGAAGAATTTTTTTTGGTTTATGAGCAAGAAACATCACCCACCACCAGATTAGGGATAAACGATTATAACTAACCTTATCGATGTATTAAAAATTCAGGGCCCACTTGGGGATCATAATAGTATTTTCCTTTAACTCATTTCTAGTACTTTAAATTCCAATCATAGGAATTTAGATTTCAATTTCATTTTTAGGACTATTCTAACATGCATTTAACTCCCTCTTATCTTTGTACACTTTAATGAGATTAACTATGTGCTTAATTAAGTAATTTTTGTTTTAGGAACCTGATGGAATAAGGAAGACTTAAACATTGTAGGAAAATGACTGATGTTTTATTTCAAAATGGAGTTCACTTTTTATATTTTTCTTTTCAAATCCTAATATTTTTTTTCTGACAACATGTTTTTAGCTTTAATGTTGAAATTTCATACCCACACCTGAATTATTATTTACTTAACTAATCTATGAGACATTAGTTTTTAGGATTCTCATGATTCCAGGTTTTATATATCAATGTTAATATTATTAAATGAGTGAAATGGAGAATTAAAATTTTAATGTGAATCATGGATATTGAAATGAGGACTCATGATTTGAATTAATTAATTGATTCATGTAAATGAAATTGCGCAATTATTTTTTTGTGATTTGGATTTATGAAATTCAATTTAATTGATTTGTTATTATTAATCATGCCTTGAGTGATTGTCCCAAATCATATTTCCCATTCTTGAGATTATTTCTTGACTTTATACTTTCGATTTTATCTTGAGCCTATTTATTGAGTGATATTGGGAAATTCTTCTTGCTTGAACTTGAATTTGAACTTATAGAAGATATGACTATGAAAAAACACATTTAAAATGATCTATTTATCCTTTGAAAATAATCTTATCCTTAAAATAACAACTTTACATCAATCCTTATATTTCCAAAGAGACTATGAATTACCTTTATAGTAATGATCCATGTTTTGTGTGATATTTTAAAGTTTAAATGTGGGGGTGAATAGAATCATGGTAAATTGGAGGATTTACATTGTAATTAATACTTATAGGGATGATTATTGTGGTAATTTTAAACATTTGGGGAATAATTCATTGTAATCTATTGTTTTCGCCTCTTGGATAGGAAAATTAAAATTAAAAAAAGAAAAAAATGTCAAAATAATTTTGTGATTTGGATAAACTAAAAATCACCATTACTTGACCTATGATTTCTATATTAAATGTTTAGGTTTTGGATGTGTGTTTTATTATAAATCATAAATTTTGATGGAGAAAATAAATAATTATTAGAAAAATGTAAAAACATATTCAATAGAGGGTAAAAATCATTCATTATGCTTAAGATGATCATGATCTTTATATTGAGTCATATAAAATTTTGGGAGTTGTTTCAATATTTATGGAAGAATGTCATTAATCTTTTTTACTTTGAACATCATGATTTAATATTTATGAGTTAAAACTCCTCATTGAGTGTTATTTGTAATCATCAAATCCTACTAACCTTAAGCCTCAGAGTCATTAGAACCATAATTATAATGACCCAAACTTTACATAAATTGTTATTACTTCATAATTGAAGCACACTTATTATAACATATAAAAAAACCATGAAAGGACCGTATAGGTATAGTGTCTTTAGAAACTAAGAAACATAAACAACTGGCTCATAAATCATCTACACCGTCTCCCTTTTATTTTATCATATCTAGAGTCCATTTCGGCCTATATTACTTAATATCCTTCTTCTTGACCTGGGGAAAATAAAACATACAAAAGGGTGAGCTCAAATGCTCAGTAAGGGTAAACAAAATAAATATCAATCATATCATATTCATAAGAACATAACATTTTGGAAATATTAACCTGCAAAAGGGATCATAATTTCATAACATGGGATAAATCATAGTAGTGAAATGTAATCCCAATATTAATAACTTGAAACATTGTGTCATACACACATAATCATAAAGAATCATTTCTTAGTAGTCAAGACTCATTGCCAAGACTATCTTAGCGGACAAAGTCCATTTGTGAACTGAGTTCACTCCTCGTTTCAGTCTTGTATCACTGATCCAGATTAACATGTCGTTCCAGCCATGTCTATCTCATGAGATATAAATCTTTACCCAATGCAGTGGAGGGGGATATAGGTTCCACCAATCTCATAATGAAACCATTCTTATGTGTGCCACAAAATCATAAATCATACATCATAGCATAACACATGTAATAAAAATGGGATTCTTAAACATCATGCCATCATAACATTATCCATATAAGGTAAAAGGACATCATAAAATAATCAAATCAATGTAAAAATAGGGATAGAAATAGAACCCTATAATATCTCAGATGGAAAATAATTTTGATAAAACACTTGCACTCCATTATTGAGGAAAATATCTTTTATACTTCAATTTTTTTCCTTTGTTAACATGTCATACAATTTTAAACTAAAAGAAGTTGATTAAAAATAAACTTGAAAACTTGTAAAGTATTATTCATGGAAATAATGTTCTATGAAATCAAAAAAATCCATTCATGCCGTATAAATTAAAAAAACATTATTCTCGTACTTTGGCCGGAAAAGCCAAAAAACACCTCATACTAAAAACGACAAAAGATTCCTTTCATATCTTTTAAAAAAAACTCACCAATGGGTAAAATTGGATTTAAAAAGTTGTATGAGGATAGAAATAATATTAAATATTGAGGAAACATGGATGTGGATGATGAATATTCCCCAGTAAATTCTGAAGTATAAACAATCTCAGATAAAAATGAGATTCCGAGATTTTCCCTTACCTTAGGTCTGATTTGCTTCGTACATGTCCGAACCTCAAGTATAATGATTTAAATAATGTTATTAAATTATTCCATAATTTTACCCATTGTTATTATATCATATATGTTCATATTATTAGATTCTTATTAGTAATATTTCATTGTTACTTGTTATTCGGGTGTTTATTGCTTTTTGTTCTTATGTGTGTTTTCCCGAATAATTTCTTATTCTTATTTTTTGGTTATAGATACCTAATTTCCAAAATGATATTATTTTAATATATATCATATTTATTCATTATATTCATTTATATAATCATTATGAAATAAAGATCATGTAGAACGAGTCGCATCACATCGTGGAGACGGTAGACCGTACGTACGCACGAGCGATGATATCGTTCCCATGATCTTTGAATTTTATTTAAGTGTATGTATACTATTTAAGAATCAATATCAATTTAAAATAGTCATATATAGTTATTCTTTACAGAATTATACCCATCCAAGTAAGGTGGTGGTGGAAAACAGATTACACCACGACGTGGAGACAGTATTCTATACGTACGCACACGCGGTGATTTCATTTTCCGTAGGATGGATAAAAGGTGAAATATGGTTGTTTTATATTTATAATGACATATAAGTATATGAGAGATACTGATGTTATTACATTATAATGAAACAACTAAATAAGAATAAGTATAAGAAGAAATAAAGTTGAAAGAATCGGTAACAGACATTACTCTTCTTTGAAGTGCCTCTTCTTAACCTCCTCTTAGGGCACTAAAGATGGTATTTGAAGAAGACCGGGACCTCTAGGAAGTTTCTAGGGAAGTGGAGAAGAGAAAATGTCAGGGTTTTTCCGATATTGAAGGCTCAATGTTGTGTGAGGAGGAGAGGGAGGAGGTGCCCTTTTATAAGGGAGGAGAGGGGCACCTTAGAAAAAACTTAAAGTATTATTTTATTATAAAGTCATATTCAGTTTTTAATTGCTAAAAATTGATTTATTTCGAAGATAAGGTGGGGATGTGACGAAATACTCTCAACCAATAGATATTAGACAATTTTAGGTTACTATTTTAACCTTATCATTTAGATTTAACTCTAAGTTAAATAATTTAACTTTTACCATGTCTTCTTGTTTTCTTACACTATATGGTTAATAATATTACTATAACAAGGAAAACGAACCCCAAGTAGTTTATTATTAATATATATAACCTTATCTATGTCATTTGGACGAACCTTACATTTTTAGGAATAAAATAACAACTAATAATATAATATTTGTTTTAAAAACTATTTTATGTCACATTTTGACACTATTTGGTAATTGATTTTTGTGAGAATCATAACATAATTATTAGTTCAAAATAAGTTAATTAAATCAATACTAACATGTCATATTAACCTAGAAAATTATTTAAATTCATAAAAAGTCTCAAATTACATTTATTTGGGTATTTATAACATCAATTATGTGAATATTTCATTACTAATATAATTACAGTATCATCATTGTGTCAAAAATAAATTAAATTATTTAAAGTATAAAAATTATAAATAAAATACCATTATGTAGGAAATATTTATAGATTTCTAATTAATATTTATAGTTGAATTTATCTTATTTATGACCCTATATTAAAAATGTTTTAGTTATTAAACATTGATTTTAACTATTTTAACTCTTCTATAAATAAAATAATATTAAATGTCCTAATCTAATCCAAGTGGACCTAAATGGTCATATTTTATTCATAAGGTTTTTTTGGGTAGAATTAAACTTATCCAATAGAATTAGGACATGTGTTAGAGTAATAATAGTATAATTTTTACCCTTAATTACCCTTTTTACTTTTTACCGTGGTAAAAAAAGTAAAAAGTTACTATTCAGAAAAATATATTTTTATCTTATTGAATCATATTTTACTCCTTGATATTAGCAGTGTCTCCCAGAGTTTCGAAATGCAATCATAGAAGCGGTAAAATTAAGTTTTATGTAAATTTGCAAATTCTCCAAGGAGGTGGGTAAAAGACGGTGAAAAGTTCAATAAAATTTTTATTTATCTAAAATTATTATAAAATGACTTCAATGGATTACATTGAACTTATACAGGTATTATGTATCAATTTTGACTTAAAATAAACTTAAATAAAATAAATAATTATTTAAATAAAATGTCAGTTTTTAAATAGTAACCCAGTGTTTTCACTATTCATCAAAAATTGAAAGTTTTCAAAAAAATACCAAAATTTCACCCTAGGCTAATTTCAATATTATGAATCCAAAAATGAAGTCCATTTTGAAAAAAAAATCAAAAAGTGCGTATTACTATTCATAAAATCTAGTTTTAATAATATTTTAATAGCATATCGTTGTGTAGTGAAACTCGGTATTGCGTACAACGCAAGCTATCGAGGAAGGTCGTGATTGCATGTAAATAAATCCAAGCTAGTGTTGTGTGTAGTGAATGGTTCCTATTATGATGTATATAACATAAAAACAAAATATTTCTCATAAAAATATCAAGTGTTACATTGTACCCCCCTTAAAATGAATTTCTCCCTAAAAATTCGTCACTTTGTAACAAACAGATGAGGATGCCTCTCCCTAATCATATCCTCAAGCTCCCATGTAGCTTCTTATAATGGGTGGTTCCTCCATAAAACATTCACCAAGCGAGTGGTCTTTTTTCGTAGTAATTTTTCGCTACGATCCAGAATCTCTATTGGCTTTTCTTCATAAGAAAGATCTTGCTTCAGTGGTACAACTTCTGAGCTGAGTACAAGTGAAGGATCGGGTATGTGCTTTCTCAGGAGAGATATATGGAACACATCGTGAACTTGAGAGAGATTCAGTGTAAGTTCCAATCGGTAAGCTACCTTCCCAACACAATCTAGTATTTTGAAAGGACCGATATACCTAGGGATCAACTTTCCCTTCTTTCCAAATCTCATTACTCTCTTCCAAGGAGATATTCGTAAGAACACTTTATCACCCAAATCAAACTCTAGGTCTTTTCTTCAGTTGTCGGCATAAATGTTTTGTCAACTCTGAGTTTCTCTTATTTGTTTTTGAATAGATCTGAACTTTTCTGCAATCTCATCAACATGATCAGGTCCTAATAGCTTTCTTTCCTCAACTTCATCCCAGAAAGTTGTAGTCCTGCATTTCTTTCCCTAGAGAGCTTCATAAAGATCCATCTGAATACTTGAGTGAAGGCTATTAATATAAGAAAATTCAACCAATGGTATGTGTTGATCCCAACCAACTTTTAAATCCATAGAGCAAGATCTTAACATATCTTCTAGAGTTTGAATTGTTCTCTCAGACTGACCGTCTGTCTGAGGATGATAAGCAGTGCTAAAACTCAACTATGTATCCAGAGTATGCTGAAGACTTTGCCAGAACATTGAGGTAAACCTCGGATCTCGATCAGATATATTGGAAAGTGGTACTCCATGAAATCTTACCACATCCTATATATATATCTTGTCAAGATGATCCAGAGAGAAATCCTCTCTAATAGTAATGAAGTGTGCCGACTTTGCAAGAAGATCAACTACGACCCAGATAGCATTATTACCTTTGGATGTTTTAGGAAGTCTGGTGACAAAGTCTATAGTGATGTTTTCCCATTTCCATTCGGGTATGGGTAATGGTTGTAACATCCCCTTAGACTTTTTTCTCTCAGCTTTAACTTGCTGACAAACCAAGCATCGAGAGACATAATCAACAACATCTCTTTTCATTCCATCCCACCTGATGTACTCTTTCGAGTCCCTATACATCTTTGTGATTCCAGGATGAATAGATAATGAAGAACTATGAGCCTCATCCAGCAGCTCCTTCTTTAATTTGGGGATAGTAGGAACACAAACCCGATTCCTGAACTTTATTATCCCTTCAAAATCGAGGTTGAATTCGGGAACATTTATCACTGTCTTTGTAACTCTACAACTTCTTTCTGTGCCTATTTAATCTTCACATGTATAGATAGTTCAACATTCATTTGATAAAGATAATATCTTTCCCCTTCCATTATAATTTCAAGATCCATCCTTTGTAAATCCATAAATATTGGATATTTTTTGTCCTCATCATGGATAAACTAGCATGGTCATGTCGACTTAATGCATCTTCCACCTTGTTTTCATTCCCAGGGTGATAATGAATTGAGCAGTTGTAATCCTTAATCAGATCCAACCATCTTCTTTGGCGCATATTCATCTCATTTTGTGTGAAAATATAATTTAAAATTTTATAATCATCATAAATATCACACCTTTCACCATAAAGATAATGCCTCCATATTTTTAATGCAAAGATTACCGCAGCTAACTCCAAATCATGAGTTGGGTAATTTTACTCATGAATTTTCAACTGTCGTGAGGAATAAGCTATCACCATATCGTTTTTCATGAGAACACATCCCAATCCCTTCTTGGATGCATCACTATAGATCACAAACCTTTCTCCACTACAAGTAAGTGTGAGCACAGGTGCACTGGATAACCTTCTTTTTAACTCCTTTCTCTTCACACTTCTCTGTCCAAGAGAACTTAACTCCTTTACGAGTCAACCTGGTGAGTGGATTAGATAATCATGAAAAATCTCTCACAAAACGTCGATAATATCCATCCAATCCAAGAAAACTTTAGATCTCAGTTACTATTGTTGGTGTCGACCATCTTTTAATAACCTCTATTTTGAATGGGTCCACAAATATACTCTCTTTTGAGATTATGTGACCCAAAAATGAATATTTTTTATGCCAAAATTCACACTTGGTAAATTTGGCATAATTCTTGTCCTTTCTCAGGGTCTTTAATATAATTCTCAAGTGATCTTAATGTTCTTCCTTGCTCTATGAATAGACAATAATATCGTCTATAAAGATCACCACAAACTGGTCAAGATAGTATTTAAAGATTCTATTCACCAGATACATGAAGATAGAAAGGGCATTAGTAAGACCAAATGGCATCAATGTAAATTCATAGTGTCTATACCTTGTATAGAAATCCATCATTGTTATATCCTCCCTTTTGACCCTTAATTGATGATACCCTGAACGAAGATCAATATTGGAAAAGTATTGAGCTCTGCGTAGTTGGTCAAATAAGTCATCAATGCGTGGGAGAGGATATTAGTTCTTGATAGTGATCTTGTTAAGTTCTCGATAATCAATGTACAGTCTCATTGATCCATCATTCTTCTTAACAAACAGAATAGGTGATCCCCAAGGTGATGAACTAGGGCGTATGAATCCCTTATCCAGATTCTCTTGGAGTTGCTTCTTCAATTCATGCAACTCAATTGGGGCCATTCTATAAGGTTTCTTTGAAATAGGTAGAGCACCCAGTAAGAGTTCTATTGAAAACTCAGTTTCACAATTTGGTGGAAGACCCGACAATTCCTCCGGAACGACATCATTAATCTCCCGTACAATGGGAATATTCTTAATCATGAGTTTCTCACCAACCATTTGAAATAAATAATCTTCATTTAGTGGAATCAAGACCCATAAGATAGAAGAAATTTTCACTGGAAGGTTATGTTCATCCTTGCATCAATAGCCAATCGTAGATTGATCTGGAATATGAAATGTGTCTTCCCTTCTTTGGAAATTGATATGAGCTCCATATAAAGAAAGCCAATCCATTCCATGAATCACAACAAATTCCACTATAGGAAGGATCATAAGAATTGCAAGAAGCACTTTCCCACAAACTTCAATCGGAGAAGAGTTGTAAACTTTTGATGCGACTGTTGTGCCATTTGGGGTTGTCACAGCTAAATCAACATCTAATTGTTGAGGTAATACGGCGATACCCTTAGATAATTTTTCAGAAATAAAAGAGTGGGTGGATCCAGAAACAAATAAAACATTTGATAATTTAGAGTGGATGGTAAGTGTACCTTTCACCACTTCATTATCGTACTCCACATCGCTGATAGAAATTGCATGTGACTTTCCTTTGTATTTAGCCTTAATAGATTATTGACGTTGATCATCATCAACAACCCCTAGATTAGGGAATTGATTAGCATAATTCCCCATTTCCTTGAAATTGTAACATTGAAGTGTAGGAGGTTCACTCTATGTATCCTTTTCATTGATCACATCACAAGACATATTCTTCCCATCATTGTGGCATTCAAATGCCCGATTACGTTCCTTTCTACATTTTAAACATTTACTTTTCCCTTTAAGACAACTCCCTCCATGTTTCTTTCTACACTTTGAGCATAGGGGAAAAATCATCTTCTTTTCAGTGTGGTCTTTAGATTTTCCTTTGAATTCCATTTTCCTCTTCTTATCAAACCCATATGACTGATGGGTTACTCCAATCTCCATCTCAACCTTGAGAGCACATCGAATGATTTCCTCATAGTTTTTGAAGTCCCATATGGCTAATGCCCTTTGAAGACTTGGTTTTAAGCCACTAAAGAATCGATTGATCTTATTATCAGGTTGGATAATAATACCAGAAGCGTACCTTGCAAGTCTTGTAAAATTTGCCTCGTAGGTACCAACAGATTCATCATCATTTTTCTTTAGTTCAAGAAACTCCTTCTCCATCTTTGTTCGAAGAATATGAGGGAAATACTTATTGATAAATAAGTTCTTTAACTTGTCCCATTCCATGGACTGAATTTCATCTCTTGGCCTCATATTCTTGATAAGATTCCACCATTGATCAGCTTCACCTTCCAAATGATAAACTACTAAGATGACTTTATCATGTTCAGAACATTGAAGAACTGAAAATATATTTTCAGTGGTACTAATCCATTGTTCAGCCACTAATGGATCAATAGACCCGCTGAATGAGGGTGGACGCTGCCTCATGAAGGATTCAACAGTATGTTGCTCCTTCTTTTGTTCGTTTGGAAGTCCTGCATGATTCATATCTTGAGAAAGTTGTGTGAGCATAGCTACAAGATTTTGCATTCCAGCTCCCATAACTTTTGGTTGCTCAGGGGGATAATCATTTCATTACACGTCGCATTCTGCATTAACACGGTTCCTTCACGTTCCATCCACTGACTAAAACTATAAGGACCTGACCTTAAACATTACTTATTATTGAATTAAATGAATAATTCACATTGAGGATCTTTTCAGGTTTAGAGTTTTAGAGAGTTAGGACATAACTATTACATCTAAAAGATTACAAAGTATACACTTCTACTAAGTTTCTATAAAATAAAAACTCTTAAAAAGAAACATGTCTAGTTCCATGTTTTAGATAGCATGTCTTTCCTTGATCCCATCATTGAACCTATTCCACATTATGTCCTGTGAAAAACATTTCAAAAAAACTTGGGGTGAGCATAAAAAGCTCAATAAAGGATACACAAAGAAGGAAACCTATTAGGTTTTCAAAACAACATTTAAACCATGAATACTTTATCAATGTAATACTTTTCACCTTTATGAAGTAGTAAAAAACTCTTCAATGAACAAAAGATCATTAATTACCCTTTTTTAACCAAAATATTACCATAAAACCCATATAAAGAACTCATAACATAATAAGGTAACTTGGTACATAAACCTACTTAAATGGAATAACCATACGGTTGACTTCCACACATACTTAATGGAATAGCCGTATGGCCGACTTCCATACCCAATGCATTGGAGGTTATAACGTAACCACCCGTCCTAGTATTCACGGCACCACCCATCATATGGTTTATCACGTAACCACCCGTAAAATGTCCAAGTACCATCATTACACATAAAATATTGAAAATATAAACATTTCAATAACAACATTTCATTTGCAGTCACAATTTGTAATTCTAAGATATTGAATTAATCAATCCATTTTCAAAAACCATTTAAAATAGATTTTTGAATAAAAGTGTCCCATACCACTTTGAATATTTTAATGGAATTATAATTTTAAAACATTAATGTCCATATAAATGAATACTGAAAACCATTTTGAAAACATGGACATTAATGATACAGATTTAGAATAATGAATCTTTAAAACATTTAAAACGATATTTTTGTTAAAGAGTTTGTGACCAAATGAGAGACTATTGAATACAAATAATTTCGGAATAACATTTAATCAGAGCTTTATAATATCATGAGAATAAATGGATTCATGATATAATATGTCAAATGACAGTATACACACCATATAAGAGTGAATTGTTGCAAACCAACAATGAAGTGTCAATTGAAATGTAAATTGAGAAGAAATCCATTATAAAGATGGTATCCTTAAATTAAGGATAAATCAATCACATAATTATGTGTGAGAAATATAAATACACCCAATATAAGGGAATATTAAGTGTGAAACAATCATAGGGAATTCAAACATATTCATAGGATGACATGTTCAAGAAGTACAAGTTGAACCCAAAGAAATCGAAATTGGGTTTAGATGTTCCCTTACAGAAATCCGACAGCCTAACAGCGTCACTTTAAAATTCAGAAAATAAGTTGATGAGAGAGAAAATGTTATCTCATCACTTCGATATAAAATTTACATAAATAAGGATTTAGAAGAACATATCCCAACATAATAGTATGTGAATTAAAAGACATAACAAAAGAAGTCTTTTAAAAAGAGGAGGGTGAAAGGTCCCCTTACCGAGTTGGGTAACATTCAAAACGTACAACCCATGGAAGAAGGGTCATACAATAAAGATGTAAATACACATAAATGAAATTATACTACACAAAGTGTATAATAATGGTAATTACATACACCACTCAAAGGAAATAGTGGAAAACGTAGCATAAATGTCACGGGAATAAAAGTGAGATGAAAAACCCCTTACGAAAAACTCGGCAGCCTAACGACGCCACTTAAAACTTCCAAAAATGGATTTATGAGATCAAATAGGGTCTCTTATAATATGAAAATAAAAATTACAGTATGGGTAATATAAAGGAACATCCCCAAACATAAGAAAGATGAGCTTAAAAGAAATAACATAAAAGGGAGTACTTAAAATGAAAGAGAGAGGTTGGATCCCTTACGTCGTGTCCGACATGTTGTGATCGTTTTTTAATCTCCTGAATAATAAAATTTGGTCAATTTATAATTTATTAAGGACCTACTTTAAATATTATTATTCATTTAATATCACATATTATAAGTTTATAATAATTGGTTAATAAAGTGAGTTCATATCAGACGTTTTTTTCGATTTTCGGTACATGAGTAAAAATCAAACTTGTTGGAAAACAATTTTCCATGTAGTTATAGGTACATAATATCCAGAATAGTATTGA
Organism: Viscum album; assembly: GCA_963277665.1. Taxonomy (NCBI): domain Eukaryota; kingdom Viridiplantae; phylum Streptophyta; class Magnoliopsida; order Santalales; family Viscaceae; genus Viscum; species Viscum album. The sequence continues at coordinate 1,333,997,657 of OY728156.1, forward strand.
TGTTTTAAATATAATATATATCGAGTATATATTTATTTTATACTATTCCATTGAATTTTGAGATAAAAGATTAAAAGCACCGTTCATGGAGACGGTAGGCCGTACGTACGCATGAACGCTACATTCATTTTTTGTCATATTAATGGAATTAAAACAAAATGAGATATATATATATTATAATTCCAGAATGATATCCATCATTTAGATGTAATATATTACATATATATCTATTATATATATGTACTTATAATAGTACATAACATTTGGAGATAAGAAACGAAATGTACCATTCATGGAGACGATAAGCCGTACGTACGCATGAACGATAATTTAATTTTTTTTATTAAATGGAATTAAATAATAATGATATAAAGGTGTATTATAATTAAATTATGATATCATATGTAATATCATTAATTCCATCCTTTATAAGTCCCACATATGGCATTAACGAATCAAATCACTTTGAGGGGGCGGTAGTCCGCACTTCCTAAAATGAAGATATCTCGTTTACCCATAATAGAAAACATAAATGTATGCCATAAATGAAAAATACAGAAGATTAAGGAAAAAATAAACATATTATATATCATATATAAATATAGTGACATCTTAATGGACACCTTTGAAGGTGTTAAAATAATATTGAACAATCATCGTTTCGTGAGGCAGTAATTCACCATCCACAGAAACAGTATGTTCTTTAACCATTAGATGAAGGTGTGTGAATGTGTAGCTCGAATACTTCTTATAAATACATACTAGTATATGTAAGATACTGGTTTTGTTACAAAAAAAAAGTAATAAAAATATTTTAGGGGTTTGGAGAAGAAAATAAAACCAAATAACACAAGGGAATACATTATCTTTAAATCGGGTAACTCTATTTGATTTGAGCTCAAAGGCTTCCTTGGAAAGGATTATAGAAAATGTGAGGCTTTAATGATGAATATAGGGATGTGGAGAGATGAAATGGGCAGGGGTCGGCCAAGCCAAAGGCTTGAGCTGTGTGTGTAAGGTGGTAGAGGTGGGGCCTTTTATAAGAGGAGAGGAGGGGCACTCTTGGAAAGTTATAAAATATTACTTTATTATAAAATGATTTTCGCATTTAAAAGGTCCCAAAAGGATATATTTCTAGGATAAGGTGATAAGGTTTCGAAATACACCCATAAAATATCTTTTTGACAAGTGTATGACTTATATTTTACCATGTCTTCTCATTTTATTTAAATCGTTCATTTTTGAGGTAATCATTGCACCATCACGGTGTCATAAATTAATTAATTAATTTAATGTATAAAATTTATAAAAAAATATCATGATGTAGAAAATCTTTTTATATTTCTAATTAATATTTATAGTCAAAGATATAACTTATATAACCCCATGTAAAAATTGTTTTAGTAAAACAACACATGTTTGTGACATTTTAATTTTAACTTTAAATAAAAAGGTATTTATGTCATTTTCAAACCAAAGTGAATCTATGGGGTACCCAAGTTGACCAATGGATTGTCTTGGTCGTCCATGACTCATCCAATGAGGGTAGGACATGTGTCTAGGTCATTGAATATTATTAAAATATTATTTTTACCTTAAACTACACTAATTACCTCTAATCGTGATTAAAACTTAAAAGTTACAATTCACCAAAAAAATTATTTTAATCCCATTGAACCAAATTTTACTTATTAATGAAAAACATGTATGTCGGATTTTTGAAATTAAAAACACAGAGGAGGTAAAATTTCATTTAAATGAAAAATCAGTTTTTTTAAGTACCACTTAGTAGTTTCACTATTCATCAAAAATTGAAGTTTTCCAGAAAAATACCAAAAATTCACCATAAGCTATATTTGATGTTCCAAATTCATGAATGATTTATATTTTAAAAAATTAAAAACATATAAGTTACATTAATTTATTTAATAATTAATTCCCGTTGTCAGAGCAAATAGCCTGTTTTTATGAAATAATAAGTATCAAAAGATTGACACTAGTTTAAGTCCAATTTTAAGATGAAATTAATTCCAATGACCACTATTGGATTAAATGGTAAAAATATATTCTAATTTCACTTTAAAAAAAATCAAAATATAATCTAATCATATAAATAAATTATATTAAAAAGTGGTTTTGAATTAAAATACAACAGTTTTCACTATTCATTAAAAAATGAACTTTATCGGAAAAATACCAAAAATTTACACAATGTTTTGATGTCCCGATTCTAAAGAAGAATTTTATTTTGTCAAATATAACACATAATATTTTCAAAAAGTGGATTTAAAAGAGGTTCTCCATCAAAAGGCGGTTAATCGACCTTTTAAAGAATATTAGAATGTTTACGCTTAAAATTGGATTCATTCACATTTTTAATCCTCTAACATTTATTGTAAAAAGTAAAAATATTTTACAAACATATATAATCATTTTTTAGTTAGTTATATTCATTCCCGCCATTAAAACAGTTTGGAATTAACTACCATTTAAAATAATATTACTTTATTATTAGAGTGCAATGTAAGATTCCCAAGAAACTCGTTGTTGCGTATTGGGTATGCCATCGAGCATAGCGTCCCCTTTAATGTAATATTAATATTTTATTCAAAAATATGGATAAATTTGAAAATTTCATATTATTTATTTACCTGGGGTGTTACATCCTTCCCCCCTTTTTTGAATTTCATCCTTGCAATTTTAAAATTGGGCTTGGAAACTTCATTGAAAATCCCACATCGGAACAAGAGTCAGTAAAACAATCACTTTAAAATAGATAAATATAAGTACAAAGGTCACCCAAGTTAACCCATACTATGATTACAAGTATGAAAATATGGACATGGAGGAAAAAAAACAAAGGGTCATGTTCTGATGGAGAGTGATAGTAAACATGTCTTGGAGAAAGTTAACCATAAGAAAATCACATACTTCTGATGGGTTAAACAGTATTCGATTCCCCAGTAGGAAAAGTTAACAGTCAACATTTTTGTTTTAACTTACTCTTCATTGAGGAATTTATTTTTGAGCTTAACTAAATCATAATGAAACATACTTACTTGTCGTGTAGACCTTCAAATTTTACTAGATTCCTTAATCAGACTCATATTTTCTCCAAAACACGAGTATTTAGGAAGACTTGTTCGCATTAAGAGTACTATAATAAACTTCTCGAGAATCACCTAATGCACAAAAGAGAACTATATATTTCCCATGTATTTAGACAAAATCCAAAACTAAAATTTTTAGTATGAGATCAGATAATCCACAAAAGTATAATCCTCTATAAAAAGAAAATCAATTCTTAATATCCAAAATTTGTCCAAAAAAACCCAAAGTTCAACGAAGACCATTAGATAAACAATTGTCCATAAAATTTTTCAAAGTAAACCAAACTAAGATTGAGACCAAAATATTTGAACGATTTAATCACATAGTCTTCTAAGGTACAAATTAACTTTTATCTCCAAATAACATCAGTTGCTCTTAAATTCTCACATTGAAAAGTAATTAACCTAATCACATGTCCTCCATGATAGGATAATCATTTCCATAGATAACCCAAAATAAACTTACTCTTGATTCCTAAAATCATATAACAAAAAATAATATGTCATACTAACCAGGGAATTCGCGTAGTACAATGGTAGGTGATAAATACCAGTTGCACTTTGGTTGTGGGTTCAATTCCCATAGCTTTGTCTGACGCGACGGGTTGTCACACGGTCTGCGTGTTGTCCTTTTTCCAAAACTATATAATTCTAAAAACATTCCCCAAAACAAGATAAAATCTTCAAAAATAATCATAACATATTTTAACCTCAATTTTATCTCATGCGTTTCATTTTCCATCATAACATATAGTAATCCATAATTACCTCAAAAGTAAGGATCATATAAACCCTAATGGTTACCTTTATAATTATTACCTGAACTTCCACATCGAGTTGGTTCTCTCATACATGATGCAATAGAGAACTCACCAAGGTTCAAGTGGTTGATCATGACTCCTGATAGATGGTTTAGAATAACCAAGAGATTTCTCATTGAATCCCCCATTTCATCCTGTCTCTTAATCAGAGAACCACCACAGTTTTCTTCAAACCCATTGTCACTTTGGTGCCTACTAGATCCATCCATTTACTAAAACCAAAAATGTCAGTGTGAGTATATCAATAAAATTATCAAGTACTAATGTGTAAGATAAACACTAATATATACTTACTCATTCACTTTATCTAAAACTAGGACTCTTTCTGAAATCCTAACCATTATGGTAATGTCACTTATGCCTAGAGAATACCCTAACCTCTAAAGTTATCTAAACCGACCTCTGATACCAACTATAAGGACCCGAACTTAAACATTACTTATTATTGAATTAAATGAATAATTCACATTGAGGATCTTTTTAGGTTTAGAGTTTTAGAGAATTAGGACATAACTATTACATCTCAAATATTACTAAGTATACACTTCTACTAAGTTTCCATAAAATAAAAACTCTTAAAAATAAACATGCCTAGTTCCATGTTTAAGATAGCATGTCTTTCCTCGATCCCATCCTTGACCCTATTCCACATTATGTCCTGTGAAAAACATTTCAAAAAAACTTGGGGTGAGCATAAAAAGCTCAGTAAAGGATACACAAAGAAGGAAAACTGTTAGGTTTTCAAAACAACACATAAACCATGAATACTTTATCAAAGTAATACTTTTCACCTTTATGAAGTAGTAAAAAACACTTCACTGAACAAAAGATCATTACTTACGCTTTTATAACCAAAATATTACCATAAAACCCATATAAAGAACACATAACATATAAAGGTAACTTGGGACATAAACATAATTAAATGGAATAACCATACGGTCGACTTCCACACATACTTAATGGAATAGCCATACGGCCGACTTCCATACCCAATTCATTGGAGGTTATAACGTAACCACCCGTCCTAGTATTCACGGCACCACCCGTCATATGGTTTATCACGTAACCACCCGTAAAATTTCCAAGTACCATAATTACACATAAAATATTGAAAATATAAACATTTCAATAACGAAATTTCATTTGCAATCACAATAAGCAATTCTAAGATATTGAATTAATTAATCCATTTTCAAAAACCATTTAAAAGTGATTTTTGAATCAAAGTGTCCCATACCACTTTGAAGATTTTAATGGAATTATAATTTTAAAACATTAATGTCCATATAAATAAATACTGATAACCATTTTTAAAACATGGACATTAAAGACAAAGATTTAGAATAATGAATCTTTAAAACATTTAAAATGATATTTTTGTTAAAGCGTTTTTAACCAAATGAGAGACTCTTGAATACAAATAATTGTGGAATAAAATTTAATCCAAGCTTTATAATATCATGAGAATAAAGGGATTAATGATATAATATGTCAAAGGAAAGTATACACACCATATAAGAGTGAATTGGTGCATAACAACAATGAAGTGTCAATTGAAATATAAATTGAGATGAAATCCATTATAAAGATAGTATCCTTAAAATAAGGATAAATCTATCAAAATATTATGTGTGAGAAATATAAATACAACCAATATAAGTGGATATTAAGTGTGAAACAATCAGAGTTCATTCACACATATTCATAGGATGACATGATCAAGAATTACAAGTTGAACCCAAAGAAATTGAAATTGGGTTTAGACGTTCCCTTATTGAAATCTGATAGCCTAACGACATCACTTTAAAATTCAGGAAACAAGTTGATGAGAGAGAAAATATTATATCATCACTTGGACATAAAATTTAAATAAATAAGGATATAGAAGAACATATCCCAACATAATAGTATGTGAATTAAAAGACATAACAAAATAAGTCTTTTAAAAAGAGGAGGGTGAAAGGTCCTCGTACCGAGTTGGGTAACTTTCAAAACGTACACCCCATGGAAGTAGGGTCATAAAATAAAGATGTGAATACCCATAAATGAAATTATACTACAAAAAGTGTATAATAATGGTAATTACATACACCACTCAAAGGAAATAGTGGAAGAAGTAGCATAAATTTCATGGGAATAAAAGTGAGATGAAAAATCCTTTACGAAAACTCGGCAGCCTAACGGAGCCACTTAAAACTTCCAAAAATGGATTTATGAGATCAAATAGGTTCTATCATAATATGAACATAAAAAGTAAAGTATTAGGAATAAAAAATGACATCCCCAAACATAATAAATATGATCTTAAAATAAATGACATAAAAGAGAGTACTTAAAATGAAAGATAGAGGTTGGATCCCTTACGTCGTGTCCGACATGACTCGATCATTCTTTAATCTCCTGAATAATAGAATTTGGTCAATTTATAATTTCATAAGGACCTAATTTGAAGATTATTATTCATTTAATATCACATATTATATGGTTATAATAATTGGTTAATAAAGTGAGTTCATATCAGACGTTTTTGTCAATGTTCGGTACATGAGTAAAAATTGAACTTGTTGGAAAAGAATTTTCCATGTAGTTATAGGTACATCATATCCAGAATAGTATTGATGTTTTAAATATCATATATATCCAGTATATATTCATTTTATACTATTCCATAGAATTTGGAGATAAAAGATTAAAAGCACAGTTCATGGAGACGGCAGGTCATACGTACACATGACCGCTACTTTAATTTTTTGTCATATTAATGGAATTAAAACAAAATGAGATATATATATATATATTATAATTCAAGAATTATATCCATCATTTAGATGTAATATATTACATATATATCCATTATATATATGTTCTTATAATAGTACATAACATTTGGAGATAAGAAATGAAATTACCGTTCATGGAGACGGTAAGCCGTACGTACGCATGAACACTACTTTTATTTTTTTTGTATTAAATGCAATTAAATAATAATGATATAAAGGTGCATTATATTTACATTAGGATATCATATTTAATACCATTAATCCCATCCTTTATACATCCCACATATGGGATTAATGAATCAAAACATTTTGAAGGGGTGGTAGTCCGCACTTCCTAAAATGAAGATATCGCATTTACCCATAATGGAAACCCTAAAGGTATGCCATTAATGAAAAATATAGAAGCTTAAAGAAAACATAAAAATATTATATATCATATATAAATATAGTTATATCTTAATGGCCACCTTTGAAGGTGTTAAAATAATATTGAACAATCATCATTTCGTGAGGTAGTAATTCGCCATCCACAGAAACAGTATGTTCTTTAACCATTAGAAGGAGGTTTGTGAAAGTGTAGCTCGAATCCTTCTTATAAAAACGTCCTTTTATGTTTAAGATACTGATGTTGTTACAAAAAACGTAATAAAAAGAGTTTAGGGGTTTGGAGAAGAAAAATAAAACAAAAGAACACAAGGGAAGACATTACCTTTAAATCGGGTAACTCTCTTTGATTTGAGCTCAAAGGCTTCCTTGGAAAGGATTATACCCGATGTAAGGATTTAATGATGAAGAGAGGGATGTGGAGAGATGAAATGGGCAGGGTTTGGCCGAGACAAAGGCTTGAGAGGTGTGTGTAAGGTGGTAGAGGTGGGGGCCTTTTATATGTGGAGAGGAGGGGCACTCTTGGAAAGTTATAAAATATTGCTTTATTATAAAATGATTTTCTGATTTAAAAGGTCCAGAAAGGATATATTTCGAGGCTAAGGTGATAAGGTTTCGAAATCCACCCATAAAATAGGTTTGGGACAAGTTTAAGACATATATTTCACCCTATATTCTCATTTTATTTAAAGCGTTCATTTATGTGGTAATCATTGCTTCATCACGGTGTCATAGATAAATTAATTTATATAATGTCTAAAAATTATAAAAAAAATATCATGATTTATGAAATCTTTTTATATTTATAATTAATATCTATAGTCAAAGATATGACTTATATATCCCTATATAAAAATTGTTTTAGTAAAATAACTCATGTTTGTGACATTTTAATTTTAACTTTAAATAAAAAGGCATTTATGTCATTTTCAAACCAAAGTGGCTCCATGGGGTCCCCAAGTTGACCCATGGATTGTCTTGGTCGGAAATGACTCATCAAAAGATGTTAGGACATGTGTCTAGGTAATTTCATATTATTAAAACATTATTTTTACCTTAAACTACACTAATTACCTCTAATCGCGATTAAAACTTAAAAGTTACTATTCACCAAAAAAATTATTTTAATCCCATTGAACCACATTTTACTTCTTAATGACAACCATGTATGTCGGATTTTTGAAATTCAAAACACAGAGGAGGTAAAATTTCATTTAAACGAAAAATCAGTTTTTTTAAGTACCACTTAGTTGTTTCACTATTCATCAAAAATTCAAGTTTTCCAGAAAAATACCAAAAATTCACCCTAAGATATATTTGATATTCCAAATTCAAAAATGATGAAAATTTTACAAAATTAAAAACATATAATTTACATTAATTAATTTAATAATTAATTCCCTCTGTCAGAGCAAATAACGTGTTTTTATGAAACAATAAGTATCAAAAGATTGACACTAGTTTAAGTCCAATTTCAAGATGAAATTAATTCCAACAACCACTATTGGATTAAATGGTAAAAATATATTCTAATTTAAATTTAAAACCAATTCAAAAGATAATCTAATCATATAAATAAATTAGATTAAAAAGTGGGTTTGAATTAAAATACAACATTTTTCACTATTCATTAAAAATGAACTTTATCGGAAAAATACCAAAAATTTACACAAAGTAAGTTTTGATGTCCCGAATCTATAGAAGAATTTTATTTTGTAAAATATAACACATAAAATTGTCAAAAAGTGGATTTAAAAGAGGATCGCAATCAAAAGGCGGTTAATCGACCTTTTAAAGAATATTAGAATGTTTATGCTTAAAATTGGATTCATTCACATTTTTAATCCTCTAACATTTATTGTAAAAAGAAAAAAATATTTGACAAACATATATTATCATTTTGTAGTTTGTTCTATTCATTCCCTCCATTAAAACAGCTAGGCGTTAACTACCATTTAAAATAATATTATTCTATTATTAGAGTGCAACGTAAGATTCCCAAGAAACTCGTTGTTACGTATTGGGTATGCCATCGAGCATAGATTCCCATTTAAAGTAATATTAATATTTTATTCACAAATATGGATAAATGTGAAAATGTCATATTCTTTATTTACCTGGGGTGTTACAAAAACGAAGAAGAATAGTGTGAGCAACACTAATTATAATAGGAAAACCACATAATCAAGAATAAAATTTCACACTTAAGGTCTTATCATCGGTTGTTCATGTCCATTTCTAAAACACTATGATTTTGTTCTATGCTTAGACTTATCCTTAGGGTTCTTATTAAGGTTTTCACATCCTATTTTCCAAAGGGTGACTATACCGTTCCTCTAATACCAACTATAACGACCCATACTTTACATACATTGTTATTACTTTAGAATTGAAGCACAATTATTACAACATATAACAAAACCATGAAAGGACTGTATAGGTATAGTGTCTTTAGAAATTGGGAAACATAAACAACTGGTTCATATATCATCTACACTCTATCCTTTTTATTTTATCATATCTTGAGTCACTTTTGGAATATCTTACTTAATATCCTTCTTCCTGACATAGGGAAAAGAAAACATACAAAAGGGTGAGCTCAAATGCTCAGTAAGGGTAAACAAAAGAAATATCAATCACATCATATTCATAAGAACATAACATTTTGGAAATCTTACCCTGCAAAAGAGATCATATTTTCATAATATGGGATAAATCATAGTAGTGAAATGTAATCCCAATAATCACAACTTGAAACTCTGTGGCATACACACATAATCATAGAGAATCATTTCTTAGTAGTCAAGACTCATTGCCAAGACTATCTTAGCGGACAAAGTCCATTTCTGAAACGAGTTCACTCCTCGTTTCAGACATGTATCACAGAACTGGATTAACCTATCGTTACATACATGTCTATCTCATGATATATAAATCTTTACCCAATGAATTGGAGGGAGATATAGGTCCCACCCATCTCATAATGAAACCATTCTTATGTGTGCCACAAAATCATAAATCATACATCATAGCATAACCCATGTAATAAAAATAGGATTCTTAAACATCATGCCATCATAACATTATCCATATAAGATAAAATGACATCATAAAATATATTCCATCATAACATAATCAAATCAATGTAAAAAATAGGGATAGAAACAGAACCCTATATTATCTTAGATGGAAAATAATTTTGATAAAACACTTGATCTCCATTCTTGAGGATACTTTCTACTTCAAAAACGTTTTTCCTTTGTTAACATGTCATATAATTTTAAACTAAAAAAATTTGATTAAAAATAAACTTGAAAACTTGTAAAGGATTCTTCATGGAAATAATGGTCTATGAAATCATAAAAATCCCTTCATTCCGTATAAGTTAATAAAAACATTCTTCTCGTACTTTGGCCGAAAAAGTCAAAAAGTACCTTATACTAAAAACGACAAAAGATTCCTTTAATATCTTTTAATAAAAACTCACCAATGGGTAAAATTGGATTTAAACAATTGTAGGAGGATAGAAATAATATTACATATTGAGGAAACATGGATGTGTATGATAAATATTCCCCAGTAAATTCTGAAGTATAAACAATCTCGGATGAAAATGAGATTCTTAGATTTTCCCTTACCTTAGGTTCGATTTGCTTCATACGTGTCTGAAACTCCTGTATAATGATTTAAATAATTTTATTGACTTATTAAATAATCTTACTCATTGATAATATATCATATATGGTCATATTCTTAGCTTCTTATTAGTAATATTTCATTGTTACTTGTTATTCTGGTGTTTATTGCTTTTTTGTTATTATACTTGTTTTTCCGAATAAATTATTATTCTTCTTATTAGGTTTTAGATACCTCATTTACAGAATGGTATTATTGTAATATATATCATATTTATTCATTAAATTCATTTATATAATCATTATTCAATGAATATCATGTAGAACGAGTCGCATCACCTCGTGGAGACGGTAGGTCGTACCTACGCACAAGCGATGATATCGTTCCCATAATCATGGAATTGTATTGAAGTGTATGTATACTATTTCAGAATAAATATCAATTTACAATAATCATATATAGTAATTATTTACACCATTATACCCATCCATGTAATGTGGTGGTGGAAAACAGATTACACCACGGTGTGGAGACGATATTCCGTACATACGCACACGCGGTGATTTCTTTTTCCGTATGATGGATAAATGGTGAAATATGGTTGTTTCATATTTATAATAGCATATACGTATATTAGTGATACATATGTAATTACATTATAATGTAATAACTAAATAAGAATAAGTAGAAGAAGAAATAAAGTTGAAATAATCAGTAACAGACATTACCTCTTCTTTGAAGCGCCTCTTCTTAACCTCCTCATAGGGCACTAAAGATGGTCTTTTAAGAAGACCATGACCTCTAGGATGTTTTTAGGGAAGTGGATATGAGAAATTTTCAGGGGTTGGCCGAGTTTGAAGGCTCAAAGTGGTGTGAGGAGAAGAGGTAGGAGGTGCCCTTTTATATGGGAGGAGAGGGGCACCTTAGGAAAAACTTAAAGTATTATTTTATTATAAAGTCATTTTAGGTTTTTAATAGCTCCAAATTTATTTATTTCGAAGATAAGGTTGGGATGGGTCGAAATAATCTAAACCAATATATTTTAGACAAGTTTAGGTTACTATTTTAACCTTATAATTTAGATTTAACTCTATGTTAAATAATTTACCTTTTACCGTGTCTTCTTGTTTTCTTACAATATATGGTTAATAAAATTACTATACCAAGACAAAAGAACCCCAAGTTGTTTATTATTAATATATATAACCTTATGTAAGTCATTTTTCCTAACCTTAGATTTTTAGGAATAAAATAACAACTAATTATATAATATTGTTTTTAAAAACTATTTTATGTCAATTTTGACACTATTTGGTAATTGATTTGTTTGAAAATCATAACAGCATGATTAGTTCGAAAAAAGTTAATTAAATCAATAATAACATGTCATATTAACCTATAAAAGTATAGTAACTTATAAAAAGTCTCAAATTACATTTATTTGGGTATTTATAACATCAATTATGTTAATATTTCATTAATAAGATAATAACTGCATCATCGTTGTGTCATAAATAAATTAAATTATTTAAAGTCTCAAAATTATAAATAAAATACCATTATGTAGGAAATCGTTTTATCTTTCTAATTAATATTTATATTCTAATTTATCTTATTTATAACCCTATATTAAAAATGTTTTAGTTATTAAACATTGATTTTAACTATTTTAACTCATCTATAAATAAAATAATATTAAATGTCCTAATCTAATCCAAGTGGACCTAAATGGTCATATTTTATTCATAAGGTTGTTTTTGGTTGAATTAAACTTATCCAATAGAATTAGGACATGTCTTAGGGTAATAATAATATCATTTTTACCATTAATTACCCTATTTACTTTTAACCGTGGTAAAAAAAGTAAAAAGTTACTATTCACCAAAAAATTATTTTTATCTTATTGAACTACATTTTACTCCTTGATATTAACCGTGTGTCTCATATTTTCGAAATTCCACTCATAGAAGCAGTAAAATTATGTTTTATGTAAATTTGAAAATTCTCCTAGGAGGTGGGTAAAGGACGGTGAAAAGTTCAATAAAATTTTTATATATCTAAAATTATTATAAAATGACTTCAATGGATTAAGTTGAACTTATATAGGTATTATGTATCATTTTTTACCTAAAATAAATTTCAATAAAATAAATAATTATTTTAATAAAAAGTTGGTTTTTAAATAGTAACCTAGTGTTTTCACTATTCATCAAAAATTGAAAGTTTTTAGAAAAATACAAAAAATTCACCCTAGGCTAATTTCGATATTCTGAATCCAAAAATGAAGTCCATTTTGAAAAATAAAATTTCAAAAAGTGGGAATTACTATTCATAACGGCTAGTTTTAATAATATTATAATAGCATATCATTGTTTAGTGAAACTCAGTATTGCGTACAACGCAAGCTATCGAGGAAGGTCACGATTGCGTGTAAAGCAAGCCAAGATAGTGTTGTATGTAGTGAAATATTTCTTTGATAATGAATATAACATAAAAACAAAATATTTCTTATAAAAATCTCGGGTGTTATAATAATTGCATGCCCTCACAATTTTATGTGCCTTTTTTCTTTAAAAATTGGAGAAATTAGTTAACTTTCAATATTGTTGATAAGAAGCATGTTCTCATGAAATGAGGATAACTCAACCTGAATTTTATCATGAGTGTTGAGAGAAAATATTGAAAATTGAGATAAATCATGATTTTTCATGTTTAATAATAATAAATCGAGGAGCGTGGATGAATGAAAGGAGAAGAACCATCATTTTTTCAAAGGAAAAAATTAACATACATTCATTGGTTATATCATTGAGAAATGTGAAATTGAATTTATATTTTATGTGCAATTTGATAATTTTATTTTATGTTGATAATTGTTTGATTATATTTCAATGAAATTTGAATATTCATAACATTGGTGCCTTATGATTTGTAATGTTTAGATTTTATTCTTCAGGACAATCATTGTTAAGTGTAAGAGAATTGATAGAAAAAATATTTTATATAATTTTACATTGAATTTAAATGTTTTTAGACCCACCACAATGTTATTTTATTTCAAATTGTAACATATTTGTTCTCATTGAGGAATTTTGAAGTTAATTCTAAAAATGGCCTAATTTTCAGATTTAACAGTTTTTTTATATTCTATAGTTTTAAAATAACAATTTCGAAAATAAAATAACATTTTTTAAGGATCTCAGACGTCTTGGGATATATTTCATCCTTCTGGAAAAAAGGATAAATCCATCAATTGGAGGCCCAAAATTTTCTCACAATAAAGGCATAAAAAACTATTCATAGATCCAAAATGTTTTCAATATGAACTTATATCTACAATTTTGAAATCCCAATGAAGATAAAATTATACCTGGAGCTAGATATGTAATCTATTAACAACTTTAATTAAGGAGGCCTAGCGTGAATCATACCCTTCGAATGATAATAATTCATGGGAAAGAAGATGTATTGAATATAGAGATTCTATTTTAGAAGATTAATTTCTTAAAGTAAAATAGTCATAAATATCAATACTGATGGTAAAATATGATTAAATATTTAGGTGGGATAATCAAGAACAAAGGTAACAACTTTCATAATGTGTTATATGCATGAATCAACCATTTAATGGGAATAATATGCGATAAAATTCTTGGGATAATTATAACTTATAAAAATAGGAGATATCCTTCTACCCAAATCATTCCAATCCATTCCACATTATATGGTGCACCAAGGATGAGATCTCCACTATGGGAGGCTAGAAAACTAACACTTTTCATTTCACTCTTTTATTATTCTAAGTTTTTAATGCATTATTCTTCCCAATTCCTCTCAATTACCCTTACCATGAATTGGTAAACATTTGAGTGATTAGGGAAGGGTCGGTTTTCTATTTTTTTAATACTTGAGTCCATGAAAATTAATGAATAAATACTTGATCTATCTTCTGTAATGTTGTTTTAAATTTCTAATAGTGTTTTTTTTATCAAGTGCGATTATATTTTATTTTTTGATTCCTTTATTGTTTTTCTCTTTGGTAAATGATCAGTATCTACCTCCACTAGGTTTTAGTTTATATATGATGAAATAGACCAAGGATTAATGGTGAATTACTAAAGGATCATTTGTACATGTGATAGGGGTAATGTATGTTCTTTATTGTTTGGGATAAAAAATACGAGATTGGTTATTTCCTCAGTCAATAGAGGATATTCAATGAATATTTCCACACATGGAAAAAGATTAGAACGAACTGATATCATCGTATGGTTTTTACTCACTATCAATATTTTGAGAAGTAAATGAGAGGAAATGATCATCAAATATCACTTTAATCAAATTAATAGATGTTATTTGATAAAATAAAACAAGGATGTCATTTCAATTTGAAAACCAGCCCCGACCTGATCAATATTCTCATATCATAGTTTTAAATCACGTGATTTTACAATTAAATTTAAATAAAATTATTAATTAATTTCTTTTATTTCATTTAAATCCAAACAATTTTTTAAAAAACATAAAATATTTCCCTATAATTAAATGTGAAAACAATTTTTTTTCACTTCTCTTCGAGAGAGCTTCGAGGGTTAATCACCAGACTACATTTAATAAATATAAAAATTTATTTCATCATGGCCCATGTCTGACATGCGTTAGGTTATAAATGGAATAAATAAGACTCAACCATTTGAGGAGAAGTTCTAAGCCTTATGGGAATGGGAGTTCACTTTTTTGTGATTTTGTTTTAAACTTCTTACATTTTTGGTCAAATGAAATGTTCAGATGTTTAAGGATAAAATTGAATACCAACCCTTTAATTCATGTTTTAATTGACTAATATAGGATACATGAGTTTTTAGAAACATGTGATTCCATGTTTTATATTTCAATGTAAATAAAATTAAATTATTAAAATGGGGAATTTAATGATTAATGTGAAGTGTGGATATTAAAATGAGGAATCATGATTTGAGGTAATTTATTGATTCATGTAAATGAAATTTCCTAAACATTTATCATGATTTGAATTTCTAAAATTCATGTGCATTGATTTTCTATTATTAATAATTAATTGAGTGATTTACCAAATAATATGTTCCATTGCTGAGAGGTTTTCCATAAAATTGTATTCCTATTTTATCTTGAGCATATTTCTTGAGTGATCTTGGGACATGTTCCCTACCCAAACTTGCATATGAACTTCTCAAATCTATAACTGTGAAAAAAAATATTTAAAATTATTGAGGCATATTTTGATAAACAAATTATCCTTATGATACCACCTTTACATTAATATGTCTTTATCATATAAAGACCATGAATGGACTTTATAGGGATGATCCATGTTTCAATCAATTTTTATCCATTTCAACCAAACTCATTGTATTTTTCATGATATTTTAATGTTAAAGTGTGGGGTTAAGGGAATAATAGAGTATGAGATGAAATGAATTGTAATAAATACGTATGGAGGTGATATTGTGGGAAAAAAACAAAGGTTTTTATTCATTCAATATACTTCATTGTTCTACCTTGATGAAAACAAATTGAAAAAAAAATTGAAAAAAAGGAATGGGTTGTGAGTTTGAAGAATAAAATATCACCATCATTAGAATGATGATTTTTATAATATTTGGTTAGGTGGGGAATTTTAGGTTTTTATAAGCATAAATCTCAAAGGAAAAAAGAATAAAAAATCTACTTTAAAAATTAAAAATTATAAAAGTAGATAAAAATTCAATAAAGGTTCACATCATTAATTTTGATCTAAATATTCATGAAAATTTATTAGGATGTTTTGGGGAAGTTGGAGTTCTTTATTTGAAGTGGTGAATTTTATTACACATTTATCTTTGATGTCATGTAATATACTTGAGAGATAATCCTTCTCTACGAGCCTTAATTTTGAAACATAAATTCCTACCAACCTTAAGCCTCATATTCATTTAAAACTTTAATGAAAGCCCTCATGATTTATGTGTATATTGTATTTACAAAGTGGGGAAGGTAGTTCCTTTAAAAAATATAGAAATGGATCATGTATTAATGATTTGAGAATAACACTACTTAAATTTTATCATGAGTGATGAGAAGAAAAAAATAAATTGTGAGTTAGATAATGATATGGGATGATTAAGAATAATGAATTGAGGATTTTGAATGAATGATAGGAGAAGTTACATCATTTTTCAAGGGGTAAAATTAAAATACATAGATTGTTTGTTTCATTAAAAAATATGAAATTGAACTGGTATTTTATAGGTAATTTGAAATTTATATTTGACATTTATAATTTTTATATTTTGTTACATTGAAATCTAAATATTGTTAACATTGGTTCCCTCTTTAATTCCTTGATGAGATTTTATGCTTGAGAAAAAGCATTGTTTTATTGTGGTGGTATTTGACAAAGAAAAATTGATTACATTTTGTTTTTAAAGTTAAAATGATTTCTTAATTATTTTGAATTATAAAACCCATGTATTTTAACGTTTTATTAAAATAATGTGTAATTTGAATTATAGAACGAAAATGGGGTAAAATGTGAAAATGGATTAATTTAGGAATTTTGATATATTTTAACCACTTTGGTTTTTTATAACTTTAAGAATATATATCTAATTTATGTATATTTTTGTATTATTCCTTAATTGTTTATCTAAAAATTGATTTTTTAGACCAAGATATAATTTTTCCATATAGTGTTTCGAAAAAATAAATCAATTTGAAAAAGTGTTTCGGCATACATAGTGGACCCAAACTTCTGAAATAATGCATAAATCCAGGTACACACCTCCAATTGAAGAGATCCCAAATGTATTTGAAATAAGAATCACTATCACATTTCCCCAATAAAGGTCATAGAGTAATTCAGTTTATTTGGTGGCCATTGGGAACTAAACATTGAAATATAAGTTATGAATCAATCATCTATATAACAAATCATGGAGTAAATTAGTGATGTTTTTTAATATACATGGTGGATAGAGATGAAATTTTGAGAAAAAAATTTGTAACATATTTTGGATCAAATTATGAAGTATTGCATTCATTGATTCATCCATTAATGGGGTCGACCTGTGCAATATTTTGGATGAAGAATTTTGGAGAAAATACCCCCTTGCCTATAAAAGGAGGTGAACACCTCCTTTCTAAATCATCAGTCATCAACACCAATAAATAGAGTCTATCTGAAAATCTCTCATATTACTTATTGTTCTTCATTTTTGTTTTCTTTTTATTTATTCTACTTTCAGTTTTCATTTGTTTCAATTGTAATTACAATTATCATTTAGTTTTAAATAAATAAATAAATAAATTCATACATTTTCTGATTCCCTCCATTCTCTATACCCTTTTCTTATTCTTATTAAATTTACTATTATTAGTATTATTATTATTAGTATTAATAGTAATTTTACTATTAATATTACTATTACTATTACCATAATTGTTAATTATAGTTTTTAACACTTTTATTTTATTTTCTTATTCTCTTATAAAAAGAAAAATAAAAATAACAGGTTATTGTAATTATATTCTTTATAAATTATATAATTTAAATTATTTTATTATTTTATTTTATTTTCAATCTCTCTCTCATCCAAATTATATTTTATCTTATTCTTATATTTTCTCATCTATTTTATTTTAATTTATTTTATTTTAGTTTATTTTATTTCTTTCTCCATCTCCTCTATCGATTCCAAAACGTGATATATTACTATAGAAAATGAGATTCTAACCCCTATTCTTGGTCTAGGGGGATGTCAAGGTGTTCTTAAATTTTAATTCAAGTTTATTTTATGTTTGTAATATATTTGAGTCACTTGAATGGGAAAGAAGATTGTCCTCGGTGTGGAGACATCCTCCCAATGACATGAAACTCCATATATTATATTCTTTTGTACAATCAATTTTCCCTCTCTCCATTGGTTAGTTCATTACACGATAGAGATGAACTAATAAATGGATGAAATGACATCGATTGGTCCTGGTCTTGGAAGATGAAACATTCTATACCAATGTGTGTCATCAACCTTGATTAAAGGAGGAAGTGGAACTGATATTGCTCAGGTATTCAATGATATTCCACAATTTATAAATAAATAGTAGTATTAAAAACATGATATTTATTACTTTTATTATCAAAATAAAATCAAACTACTGAAGTAGAATAAATATTTAACCCAAAACTGAAATGCAAAACTAATATATTTCTTCTCAACTCGTTCTATTTAGATTTTCATGTTAGTATAAATTAGAATATAAATTATTTCATATCATTAATAAAAAAACCCAAAAATATTTTCACTATTTTCACTAAACACATAATTAAAATAAAAAATAGATAGAATAGGTGAATTACATAATGTATATGAACAAACCGAAAGGCTCTTCGAGTGAGATAACCCTAGTTAACAACTGTGTTGTACTAGGAGAAATATAATTGATTTTGACTACACCCAATGATAGGAATTCATCAATCATGTTCCCTTGTTATAAGTAAAACTAATTCAACCTACCTATTAAAATCTTACTCAACATAGAATTTCACAATAATTGATATGGAAATTTAATATCAGAGAACATAGGGATTTTACTCGGTTCACCCAAATAAGGAAATTTCCAAGGAGAATATACTCCACATTGTACTATGTAAAAAATCAACTATAACTCACTATCTATGAAGATACAAGGTTTAGGTAAAGTCACTCCTCACCAAGGATCACTATCTATACTAGTTTTATAGATAAAATCACAGCCTCTCAAGGATTACTTCAAAAAAAATTGTTTAGTAAGATCACATATCACAAAGAGTGACTCACTATTATTTTCCTATATAAACTAATTATGAAAAGGCATTAATTTATTGGCTTATAAGTATTATTATTAGTTTAATGACATGAATTTCACTACAAGTTCAATAATTGAATTCTATATCATGCTTCAAGATATTTATTCTTTAATGTATTATAAATTTTTCTTCATGTACCGTTACCTCATATGATATTTAATGTAACTTTATTATGATCTTCAAGATGATTATTACCAGCATTAAAAACACCATATAATGATTCTAAAAGTGGAATTTTTATTCAATAATTATTGTTTTGTATTTAAAATACAGAATTCTTCCATGATATTCTACAACAACCAATCATCCAAGATATTCACAAAACACATCACTTCATCTATGTGAAGTGTGATCAGGAATGATAATTCTATTCATAAATAATTTAAATTTCTCTATTTTAGAAAACTATGAATCCATGTTACATACTATAATGGCCCATAATTTACATATAGATATTACATCAACATTGAAGATTATTTATTACACAACACAACAAAACCACACTAAGACTGTATAGGTTTATTGTCTTTAGAAACTGGGAAGCATAAACAATTGGTTGATAAAACATCCCCATTGTCTCTTGATTATTTCTTCATAACTAGAATCCTTTTTTACATATCTTACTCAATACCCTACTTCAAGACTTAGGGAAAAGAAAAAAAATGAAACGTTGGTCTCAAATTCTTAGTAAGGAAAGATAAAGGAAATATATGTCATAAACATAAGATTTAAACATCTTATCCTATATATAAAAGATCTTAATATCATATCATGGGATAAATCATAAAATTTCACTGTAATCCCAATATTCATAACATAAGACACCAAATTTCATGGCATATAAACATAACCATATAAAATCATTTCATATTAGTCAAGGTTCATTTTTGAGACCATCATTGTGGATAAATTCTATTATTGAATTGAGTTCAATCCTCATTCTAGACTTGTATTATTGTGCCAGATTTACTTACCATTCTAGTAATGTCTACATCATAATATATAAATCATTACCCAATGAATTGGAGAGAGAAATGGGTCCCACCCATCTCATAATGAAACCATTCTCACGTGTTCCACAAATACATAAAAAACATTCACCATAGCATAACCCATGGAATAAAATGTGTTTCTTAAACTTCATTCCATCATAATTGATATATAACAAATGAAATTACTAAATAATAATTCATCATAAGCATAATCAAATCATGGTAATAATAGGTATATGAATATAACCCTTTTTAAATACTGCCATCGTATATGGAAAATAATTTTGAGAAAACACCTTGAATTAATTCTTTAGGAAAATATCATTTCTTCTTAAAATTTTTTTCCCTTCCCAAAAATGACACACAATTTTAGAAGAAATAATTTAATGTGAAAATAACCTTTTAAGATTATAGGGTATACATAATGTAAATAAGGATTCATGAAAACGTAAAAATCTATTCATTCTGTATAATTTAAGAAAAACATTCTCCTCGTACTTTTGTTGGAAAAGTAAAAAAAAGTACCTCCAATTGAATAATGACAAAAGATTAATTTCAAACCATTGAATAAAAACATATAAAAGAATAAAATAAACTTTAATTTTTTTTAAGAATATAAATAATATCACATAATTAAGAATCATGGATGTGGATGATAAATATACCCCAGTAAATACTTACGTATAAACAATCTTGAATAAAAATGAGATTAAAAAATTATCCCTTACCATAAGCCCAATATGCTTAGTATGTATCCTAACCTCCAATATAATGATTTAAATAATGTTACTAATTTATTCAAGAATCATAATTATTTTTATGACAACATTTATGATCATATTTTCATCTGTTTGTTAGTAAAATTCCATTGTTACATGTTATTCGGGTTTTAAGTGCTTTATGTTATTATGCATGTTTTATCAGGAAATTTATTATTATGATTTTTTTGTTATAGTTATATAATTTATAGAATTGTATTAGTATAATATATATATCATATTCAATTAATTTATATAATCATGATTTAATGATTATTATGAAGAATGAATCACATCGCACCGTGGAGAGGGAAAGTCGTACGTATGCACGAGCGATGATATCATTCCCATAATTGTTGAATGATATTGATGTGGATGGTGTATATAATCTCAAAATCAAAATAATTTTATATAAGTCATATATATTTATTAATTCCATCATTATACCCATCCATATAAGGTGGTGGTGAAAAATGGATTACACCGCGATGTGGAGATGGTAAGCTGTAAGTACGCACGCGTGGTAATTTCATTTTTCATAAGATAAGTATAAGGTGGACTATGGTTTATTCATGTTTATAATAACATATCAGTATATTAGTGTTACATTTGTTATTACATTATAATTAAACAACTAATTAAGATGAAGTATAAGAAGAAATAAGTTTGAAAGAATAGGTAAATGATATTACCTCTTCTTCGATGTGACTCCTCTAAATCTTCTATTAGAGAACTAGAGTTGGTCTTTGAAAATGGATAAAACCTATATAATGAAAATAATATAGTTGAAAAGGAAAAGGGTATTGGGATGCTGAGCTTGAGGGCTCAAAATGAAGTGAATAGGTGAAGGAGGAGGTGCCCTTTTATAATTGAGGTGAGGGGACCATTTGGAAACTCCATAAATAATAATTTCTAGTAAAATAAAAACCTACCTGGAAACCACCAAAATGTCCCATTTTTTAGATGATATTACATAGGGTTGTAGTATAATCAATCAATAAATTTTGGACAAGGTTTTTTTTCAATTTAAACCATATCTTTTTAAATGACACTTAGTTAATCTATTTAATTTTAATTATGGTAATATAATTTACAATATTTAATGGTTATAAATATTTACTTATAATGTGTTAATTTATTATAAATGTATATTTTATGACATTATAGACATTATAAATATCACTTTGTATTTTTTAAATATTTTTATGGGTTTTAAATAATTTAATAAAATTCTATTTTTATAAAATATCAATTGTGTCAATTTTAACACATTTCAATTATTTTACTTTAAATAAAATACAAACAGAATATAAATTCAAATAAAAATAATTATTACTCTCCTAACATGTAATATTCACATAATAAATTCGTTTATCACATTATTTAGTTCATATGATATTTATTTTAATTTTTTTAAAACCATTTATTTGATATGTATATTAATAAAATAATTTTTGCATCACTATTGTGTCATCATTAATGGTAATTATTTAATATCTAAAATTTTTAAATAAATTCCAATGATGTAGGTAATTATTTTATCTTTCATGATACTATCTATTTTTTATATTATGTCTAATTTATCTATATATTAAAATTTATATACTTATATAAAATGAGATTGTGACATTTTGTCACATTCATTAGTTTTTTTACATTCATGTCATATTCATAGGTATGTGGCCATAAAATGATTCCATTTTTAAAAATAGATGATAAGGATCTAATTTATTCATCTAATAGGATTTCAAAAGTTTTTAAAGTAATTTTATTATATTATTTTACCCTTAATTATCCAATTTACCTTTAACCATGTTAATAAATATAATTACCACAGTTACAATTCATAATTGCAAAAAATAAAAATACCTGATTAAAAAACATTGGACATACTGATTCTAAATATGAAATATATTTTTCAAAATTAAAAATATAGTTGTTTTGGTAATTAATGTAATCCCCCGACCCTAGTTACCCAGAGTCGGTGCATTATTACATAACATTGGAATGATCACAAGAAAGATCAAATCTCGAAAGACCGATTGGTTTAGTAGCCTTGGAAACACTAGATATATTCATAAGTCTTACATTACATCATAAAATGAAAAACTACTACAACAACATATTGTCTCCATAAACCACACTCATATTCCCACATAATATCCCTGCAGGTCATTCATAATTTACTTCTTCACTTCCTGGGAAAAATAAAACATAGAATATGGGTGAGCTCAAATGCCCAGTAAGGATAACAATATACCGGAAAATTTCATAAATAAGAATAAACATTTAAGGCTATGTATAACTAAAACAAAAGCCTTTTAAACATGAACTTCAATATAGTATGGTAAATATAAAATGAAATAATGCAATTTACTTGTTCACATGGATATTCTACTAATCGAATAATCATATGCAATATCAATAACCACTTTCATAATGTTGGAATGCATAATGCCAGACTATCATAACCACATAGCCAAGGCCTCGTGCCAAGACTACAAATAAGATTTTGCCAAGGGCTTGTGCCAAGACACTAGTTTGTCTCATGAGACCTACCGATGCATCGAGGAGCTATAGCGGGCTCCACCCGTCACATATTAAGTCCAATGAATTCTCATATGAAAAGGTTTAAACATAACATAAACATTTGTATTAAAAATAGCATATGAAATGTCAATAATTTCACCATAAACTATGAGTGGTATAAAAATAGCACATCCACAGTCAAACATATCACAAAACCTTCAATACAATATAGAAGTTTTGCATCATAATAAATCAACTTCAAATAAGCATAAAATCCATCAAAGGATGTTGACATAGATGAAATCAAAACACTTTTTCGAGAAATATCTCTTTCTATTTTTGAAATCATTTAAGAGCCATATAAAATAAAACATTTTCTTGAAAATATTCTTATAAGCTTGTAATGAAAACTTTGAAGATTTTATAACGGCAGAAAATAACCGCACTCGCCGTATAAGTTAAAAAAAACATTCTTACCTTAATTCTGTCGAAAAGGTTAAAAAGGACCTTGTTTTGAAAACGACGGAAAGATTCCTCTATAAAAATCTAAAAGTAAAACAATGGTATAAATGACTTTAACCCATATTATTATAAATAATAAAATTGTTTTGAAATACATTTTTAAGAAAACATGGATGTGGATGATAAAGAGATCCCAGTAGATTATTACGTATAAACAACCTCAGATAATGAAGAGATTGTGAAATAACCCTTACCTTGTACTTTTCCTTGGTTGGGGTAGGTTAACCTCCTGTATAATGGTGAAATAATTGTTATTAAATTATACAAGAATCATATACATTAATATGATATCATATATGATCTTTTAATATTGATTTGATAATAATATCTTAGTATTATCATTGTTTCGGGTGTTAACTTACTTGTTTTCTTTTATATGTTTTGTTACGTAAGACATGTTTGTAAAGGATAGGTTGTATATTATTCATATCCAGAATGATATCAAGTCCTTAAAAATCATTTTTTAAATCATCAAATGATAATTATACTTGAATGGATACGATGGAGAATGAATCTCATCGCGTTCGTGGAGACGGTAGTCCGTACGTACGCACGAGCGACAATATCATTTTTTTGATATTAAAATAAAATATAAAAGGATGGTATATCATATATACTGAATCATTAACATGTTATATTTATTATTTACATGAGTTACACATCATTATTATACCCATACAAATAATATTATATTGAATAACAATTACACCACGACGTGGAGACGGTAAGCCGTACGTACGCACGTATGGTGACATGTTATTCAAAGGGTGGATAGAATACTGAATATGGTTGTACCATATTTATAATAACATCACAGTATGTATCTGATACTGGAGTTATTATTTTATAATGGTAACAAAAAAGGAATAAGAAGTGGAAGAAGTAATGAACTTGGAAAAAGGGTGGTGAAATCATTACCTCTTCTTCGGGTTCTTCCTTTTGATTTGATCAAAAGGGCTGCTTAGGTTGGATTTCTGATCAAAATAAGGCCTCTAGGTTGTAGTGAGGGAAGTTGGGAGAGTATTTGGGCAGAGTTTGGCCGAACCAAAAGGCTTTGAAGGTGTGAAGAAATGAGAAGGAGGAGTGCCCTTTTATAAGAGGGGTGAGGGGCACCTTTGGAAAAGCTAGAGATATTAGTTTATAATAAATTCATATTCGGTTTCTAATGGCTCCAAAGTTTATTATTTAAATTATAAGGTGGGGATGGGTCTAAAACAACTCAAACAATAGAATTTAGATAGGTTTGGGTACTTATATTAACCTTATCTTTAAGTATTAACTCTAAGTTAATTAGATTAACTTTTACAATGTCTCTTTGTATTTTTATATTATATTGTTAATAAACTTACTATATACATCCAAGAGACCCCCCAAGTGGTCAATTAATGATGAACCTATCATGATATAATTCTTTTGGCCGAACCTTAGATTTTTAGGAATTTAATATCAATTAATAATATAATATTTGTTTTAAGAATTCTTTTATGTCAATTTTGACACTATTCAATAGTTGATATTTGTGAAACTGATAACAGATTGATTACTTCGAAAAAAGTAAATTAAATCAATGATAATATATCATATTATCCTATAAAATTAGTTTAATTCATTAAAAGTTTCATATTATATTTATTTGGGTATTTATAATATCAATTATTTTAATTTTTCACTATTATATTAATTAATTCATCATCATTGTGTCATAAATAAATTAAATTATTTAATGTCTAAAAATTATAAATAAAATATAATTATGTAGGAAATATTTTTATCTTTCTAATGAATATTTATAATCTAAAATCCAACATATATAACCCTATGTAAAAATTGTTTTTCTAAAAGATATATGCTTGTGTCATTTTTGTATTCATTTTAACTTAATTAAAATAAAGTGTCCCTATAACCTACAAGTGGCACCATGGGGTCCCAAAGTAGACCCAAAGATGCCTATGGTAGAAACATTATCAACCAATAAAGCTAGGACACGTTTTAGGGTAATTTAGTATTATTATAATATTATTTTTTAACCCTTATTTACCGGATTTACCCTTAACCATGGTAAATAAAATATTTACCGCAGTAATTATTCAAAATGTCTAAAAATAAAAGTTACCTATTTACACAATTTGAACATCCTGATTCCAAATATGGAATCCATTTTTCTAAATTCAAAACATAGAAGTGGCAGAAATTAATTTAAAATTAATTCCCGCTCTCAAAACAAAAAGCGTGTTTTTAAGAGATAATAACTATCAAAAGATTGACACTTGTTTATGTTCGGTTTAATTAAAACATTATGTCCAATGAAAAACATTATATTAAATGGTAAAAATATATTATAAATATACATTAAAACCACTCAAATTCATAATTTATCACTATTAATTATTTTGATTTAAAAAGTTGTTTTTGATTAAAATTTAGTAATTTTCACTATTCATCAAAATATGAAAGTTATCCGAAAAGTACCAAAATTTCACCTTAGGCTAAATTCGATATTCCGAATCCAGAAATGAAGTCCATTTTAAAATATAAAATATATATAATTTCAAAAAGTAGTTATTACTATTCATAACGGCTAGTTTGATTAGTTATGGTGTGTTAGAACTCAGTGTTGCGTACAACACACTCTATCACATTATTCAAAGAGAAGCGTACCGTAGAAGCTTGGGGTGTTACATTCTCCCCTCCTTCAAATAATTTTATCCTCGAAATTTCTAGAATACTACCGCATGAAAAGACTTGGGTGGTTCTTCATCATAAGTTCCTCGGGTTCCCACGTTGCATCTTCCATCTTATGGTTTCTCCACAAAACTTTTACCAGACGCGTCGTCCGGTTTCTCAGCACTTGTTCTCTCGTATCAAGAATCCTGACGGGCTCTTCGCAATAAGACAGATCGGGTTCTAGTTCTAATTCCTCATAGGTGAGTACATGCGTTGGTTCAGGCATGTATTTCCTCAACAAAGATACGTGGAACACATCGTGAACTTTGGAAAGACTTGGCGGCATTGCCAATCGGTAAGCTACAACCCCAATTCGTTCTAGAACTTCGAAGGGTCCGATGTACCTGGGACTCAATTTACCTTTCTTACCAAAACGTATGACTCCCTTCCATGGAGATACCTTCAGGAAAACATGATCACTGACTTGAAATTCCAAATCCTTCCTTCAATTATCAGCATAGCTCTTCTGCCTACTTTGAGCTGCTTTGATGTGATTTTGGATTACCTTCACCTTTTCCACCGTTTCCTCCACCAGTTCTGGGCCTACAAGTTTTCTTTCACCAACGTCATCCCAACAGGTTGGTGTATGACATCTCTTTCCGTATAACGCTTCATATGGTGCCATCTGAATACTCGAATGGAAGCTATTGTTATAGGAAAATTATACCAGTGGTAAATATTGATCCCACATACCCTGAAAGTCAAGTGAGCAAGATCTCAACATGTCTTCTAAGGTCTGAATAGTCCGTTATGATTGTCCATCTGTCTGAGGGTGGTAAGCAGTGCTCAAATGAAGTTCAGTATCCAGGGATTTCTGAATACTTTTCCAAAATCTTGAAGTAAAACGGGGATCATGATCAGAAACAATCGATAGGGGTACTCTATGAAGTCTCACAACTTCATTAATATATAGTCTTGCTAGATGTTCCAGGGGTAGATCTTCTCTTATAGAAAGAAAATGTGCTGATTTGGTAAAACGATCAACAATAACCCATATTGCATCGTTCCTTATAGGAGTCTTTGGTAGCCCCATGACAAAGTCCATCGTAATATTGTCCCATTTCCACTCCGGTATGGGAAGAGGTTGCATGACTCCTCCAGGATGTTGCCTTCCAGCTTTCACTTGTTGACAAACCATACATCTTGACACAAAATCAGCAATCTCCCTCTTCATGTTGTCCCACCAAAAATGTTCTTTCAAATCTCTATACATTTTCATGCTCCCAGGGTGTATAGAGAAATTTTAACTATGAGCATCATCCAACAATTCCCTTTTTAGATCAGGTAAATCGGGAACACAAAGTCTCTTCCCGAATTTCAAAATTCCATCTTCATACACAAAGTCTCTCAATCTCCCATTATTCACATCTTTAATATTCTTTTGAAATTCTTCATCATCGGTCTGAGAACTCTTAATCCTTTATAGTAAATATGGTTTGGCAACCATTTGAAAAAGTATTGATGTTTCACCTTCCCTGGTTATTCCCATGTCCATCTTCACTAGATCCATGAAAATTGGATCCCTTTCAATTCTCATATTGTTCAAAACTCCATGGCCTTTTCTACTCAAAGCATATGCCACCTTGTTTTCTTTCCCGGGGTGGTAGTGTATCGTGCAATCATAATCCTTGAGTAATTCAAGCCATCTCCTTTGCCTCATGTTTATTTCTTTTTGTGAGAAAATATACTTCAAACTCTTGTGATCAGTATAAATCTCACATTTTTCACCATAGAGGTAGTGCCTCCATATCTTCAAAGCAAAGATCACAGCTGCAAACTCGAGATCATGAGTAGGATAGTTTTTTTCATGAATTTTCAACTGTCATGATGCATAGGCAATAACTCTATCATTCTGCATAAGGACACAACCAAGTCCTTTCTTTGATGCATCACTATAAATAATGAACCCATCATTCCCCGATGGTAGAGTCAATATAAAAGCATTGACTAATCATATCTTCAGTTCTTCAAAACATTCTTCACACTCTTTTGTCCAAACAAATTTAACCCCTTTACGTGTGAGCTTCGTTAATGGGTTAGCCAATCGGAAAAAATTCTGGACGAAACGTTGATAATAACCTGCCAAACCAATAAAACTACGTACCTCAGTTATACTCGTAGGTGCTGGCCATTCTTGGATTGCCTTGGTCTTAGAAGGATCAACAGAGATTCCATCTTTAGAGACAATATGGCCAAGAAAAGAAATCTCCTGAAGCCAGAATTCACACTTGCTAAACTTCCCATATAATTCATGCCTCCTCCGAGTCTTCAAGATAATGCGCAAGTGATTTTCATGATCTTAGTAGGTTTTGGAGTATACCAAGATATCATCAATAAATACCACCACAAATTCATCGAGATAATCCTTGAAAACTCTATTCATCAGATCCATGAATACAGAGGGTGCATTAGTCAATCCAAACGGCATTACGGTAAACTCGTAATGCCTGTACCTGGTTCAAAATGCTGTCTTCAGAATTTCTTCCTTCTTCACACACAACTGATGGTATCCAGATCGAAGGTCAATCTTTGAAAAGTATTGAGCTCCATGTAGTTGGTCAAATAAATCATCAATACGAGGTAGGGGATACTTGTTCTTTATCGTTATAGCATTGATCTCCCTATAGTCGATACATAACCTCATAGATCCATCTTTCTTTTTAACAAAAAGAACAGGGGCTCCCCATGGAGAAACACTAGGGCGAATAAATCCCTTATTACTCAATTCCTCTAGTTGTTTCTTTAGTTCAACTAATTCTACAGTGGCCATTCTATAAGGGGTCTTTGATATAGGCCTTGATCCAGGAATCAAACCAATGGAAAACTCAACTTCTCGTTCTAGAGGATGTCCAGGTAAATCTTCCGGAAATACATCTACAAATTCTTTCACAACAGGTATATCCTCTATTTGAACATTTCATTCCTCACCGACAGTTATTTCATTCTCTTCCTCCCCAATAATTGAATTAAGTTGAGCTACTGGGGGTGGATCTAAATAAGAATTAGGTGGTGACGATTCTGCTCTAAAGATAAGGTGTTCCTTATCATTATCATCAAGAATCGTAACCTCTTTCTTCTTACAATAAATCTTCGCATCATAGTCCGAAAGCTAGTCCATACCGAGGATTATATCAAACTCAATCATAGGTATGATGACGAGATCAGCAGATAAAGAACATTTATGTGCTCTAATGGGGACTGATTCACAAAATTTTGTTGCAATGATACTTCCCTTAGAAGTTTTAACTGACAATTCCCTTATTAAATCAAATTGGAAATATCTAATTTTCTTAGCAAACTGGGAAGATATGAAACAAAGCGATGATCTAGAGTCAAATAATGTATTTTCTAAACTTGAGGAAACCATTAAATTACCTGCCACCACGTCTTTCGGAGCTTCTACCTCAGCAGTAGTGATAGCATAATCTTGGCCTTGATCCCTTGGCCTTTTCTGAGGTAAGTTCTCCTGACGCTTAGGACATGAATTTCCATAATGCCCCATCTCCCTGCAATTGTAGCACTGAACGTTGGTAGCTTCCTTCTTCCCCTTGCAATCACGAGCTTGGTGGTCTTTTTCACCACACTTGTAACAGAGTCCCATTCCCTTCAAGCAAGTACCAGGATGTTTCTTCCCGCATTTACGACAAGATGGATATTAAACCTTTCCCTTCTTCCCCTTATTTTCATTCCCAGATTGATCAGCATGTCTCTTCTTCTCTTGATTTGCTTTAAAGTCATAAGACTTAGAGAATTCCTTTTCGGTCTTGATAGCACATGAGACAATGTCTTCGTATGAAGAAAAGGATTGTGAGACTAATGCTCGACGGAGAAATGTTTTTAACCCATCAAAGAAACGATCAATCTTACTTCTTGGGTTATGTATATAATCACCAGCATACCTTGCTAACCTTGTAAAGTTAGCCTCATACATTGTGACTTTTTCATCCTCCTTCTGTCTCAGACTTAGAAACTGTCTTTCCATATCTGCTCGATGGTCACGAGGAAAGTATTTTTCTAAAAACAGATCTTTGAACTCCCTCCATTCCATATTTGATAATTCATCATCTTCCTTCATATTTTGAATTAATGACCACCATTGATCAGCATCTCTAGTGAGGCGGTAAACTGCCATGATAACTTTTCCCTTTCACTGCTCCCCAAAGCCTGAAATATTTTCTCTAGGTAATTTATCCATTGCTCAGCTACTAAGGGATTTGTACTCCCATTGAACGTTGGTGGTTGTTGCCTCATGAATCGATTTAACATTGATCCTCCACGCTATGGATCAGGGTGCTCCATACGGGTAAGGTTATTATTCATAACCTGAGTAAGTTGTCCCAGTATGGTAATTAGCTGATTGGCACCAGTTGCATCACCAGCTCCACTATAATTATCTTAAGAAGGAGGGAAATCCCTACATGGAGTGCGTGCATTGATACAGTTTCCATTTCTTCCACTAGGCTCCATTTCTAAACAATGGCATAAACTAGATCAGTTTATGAATCAAAATACATAATCCCATACTTATAAAACAGTTAACATAAATTGAACTATTTATGGATATAATCCATAATCATAAAAATGTTTTCTTTGAGGAAGTATATACTCATAAACCCTTCATAATGATTTGTAAAGAAAATGAGAGTTATCCTAAGCATATCCCCCAGGAGTGTCGTAACCAAGAGTGCAGCAAGGCCCGTTGTCGTGCACCAGTTCCCGTTCGAGTTTAGCTCAAAGCGGTGTTTTCGGGTTTTACCCCTAGGTACATCTGTGCCAGAGCCGCCTCTACCTGCTCATATCCAGACAGGGATGTATTGCTCTGAAAACTCACAAAATCTCTACAATACCAAAATTCTAGGAAGTTCTTCTATACTAATCCTCAAAGTTCATCTTAGGTCTACGTTCTCTAATCAGAGTTTATCTAAATCTAGCTTCTAAGGTTTGTACTAAACTTCCTATGATACCAACTGTAACGCCCCGACCCTAGTTACACAGAGTCGGTGCATTATTACATAACATTGGCATGATCACAAGAAAGATTAAATCTCGAAAGACCGATTGGTTTAGTAGCCTTGGAAACACTAGATATATTCATAAGTCTTACATTACATCATAAAATGAAAAACTACTACAACAACATATTGTCTCCATAAACCACACTCATATCCCCACATAATATCCCTGCAGTTCATTCATAATTTACTTTTTCACTTCCTAGGAAAAATAAAACATAGAAAAGGGGTGAGCTCAAATGCCCAGTAAGGATAACAATATACCGGAAACTTTCATAAATAAGAATAAACATTTAAGGCTTTGTATAACTAAAACAAAAGCCTTTTAAACTTGAACATCAACATAGTATGGCAAAAGTAAAATGAAATAATGCCATTTACTTGTTCACATGGATATTATACTAATCGAATAATCACATGCAATATCAATAAACACTTTCATAATGTTGGAATGCATAATGCCAGACTATCATAACCACATAGCCAAGGCCTCATGCCAAGACTACAAATATGATTTTTCCAAGGACTTGTTCCAAGACACTAGTTTGTCTCATGAGACCTACCGATGAATCAAGGAGCTATAGAGGGCTCCACCCGTCACATATTAAGTCCAATTCATTCCCATATGAAAAGGTTTAAACAAAACATAAACATTCGTATTAAAAATAGCATACGAAATGTCAATAATTTCACCATAAAATATGAATGGTATAAAAATAGCACATCCACAGTCAAACATATCACAAAACCTTCAATACAATATAGAAGTTTTGTATCATAATAAATCAACTTCAAATAAGCGTAAAATCCATCAAAAGATGTTGACATAGATGAAATCAAAACACTTTTTGGAGAAATATCACTTTCTATTTTTGAAGTCATTTAAGAGCCATATAAAATAAAAAATTTTCTTGAAAATATTATTATAAGCTTGTAAGGAAAACATTGAAGATTTTATAACGGCAGAAAATAACCACACTCGCCGTATAAGTTAAAAAAACATTCTTACCTTAATTCTGTCGAAAAGGTTAAAAAGGACCTTGTTTTGAAAACGACGGAAAGATTCCTCTATAAACCTCTAAAAGTCAAACAAGGGTATAAATGACTTTAACCCATATTCTTGTAAATAATAAAATTGGTTTGAAATATATTTTTAAGAAAACATGGATGTGGATGATAAAGAGATCCCAGTAGATTATTACATATAAACAACCTCAGATAATGAAGAGATTGTGAAATAACCCTTACCTTGTACTTTTCCTTGGATAGGGTAGGTTAACCTCCTGTATAATGGTGAAATAATTGTTATTAAATTATAAAAGAATCATATTCATTAATATGATATCATATATGATCTTTTAATATTGATTTGATAATAATATCTTAGTATTATCATTGTTTTGGGTGTTAACTTACTTGTTTTCTTTTATATGTTTTGTTATGTAAGACATGTTTGTAAAGGATAGGTTGTATATTATTCATATCCAGAATGATATCAAGTCCTTAAAAATCATTTTTTAAATCATCAAATGATAATTATACTTGAATGGATACGATGGAGAATGAATCTCATCGCGTTCGTGGAGACGGTAGTCCGTACGTACGCACGAGCGACAATATCATTCTTTTGATATTAAAATAATATATAAATGGATGGTATATCATATATAATGAATCATTAACATGTTATATTTATTATTTACATGAGTTACACATCATTATTATACCCATCCAAATAATATTATATTGAATAACAATTACACCACGACGTGGAGACGGTAAGCCGTACGTACGCACGTATGGTGACATGTTATTCAAAGGGTGGATAGAATACTGAATATGGTTGTACCATATTTATAATAACATCACATTATATATATGATACTGGAGTTATTATTTTAGAATGGCAACAACAAAGGAAGAAGAAGTGGAAGAAGTAATGAACTTGGAAAAAGGGTGGTGAAATAATTACCTCTTGTTTGGGTTCTTCCTTTTGATTTGATCAAAAGGGCTGCTTAGGTTGGCTTTCTGATCAAAATAAGGCCTCTAGGTTGTAGTGAGGGAAGTTGGGAGAGTATATGGGCAGAGTTTTGCCGAACCAAAAGGCTTTTAAGGTGTAAATAAATGAGAAGGAGGAGTGCCCTTTTATAAGAGGGGTGAGGAGCACCTTTGGAAAAGCTAGAGCTATTAGTTTATAATAAATTCATATTCGGTTTCTAATGGCTCCAAAGTTTATTATTTAAATTTTAATGTGGGGATGGGTCGAAAACAACTCAACCAATAGAATTTAGACAGGTTTGGGTACTTATATTAACCTTATCTTTAAGTATTAACTCTAAGTTAATTAGTTTAACTTTTACAATGTCTCTTTGTATTTTTATATTATATGGTTAATAAACCTACTATATACATCCAAGAGACCCCCAAAGTGGTACATTAATGATGAACCTATCATGATATAAGTCTTTTGGCCGAACCTTAGATTTTTAGGAATTTAATATCAATTAATAATATAATATTTGTTTTAAAATTCTTTTATGTCAATTTTGACACTATTCAATAGTTGATTTTTGTGAAAATAATAACAGATTGATTACTTAGATGAATGTAAATTAAATAAATACTAATATAACATATTATCCTATAATATTAGTTTAATTCATTAAAAGTTTCATATTATATTTATTTGGGTATTTATAATATCAATTATTTTAATTTTTCACTATTATAGTAATTACTTCATCATCATTGTGTCATAAATAAACCAAATTATTTAATGTCTAAAAATTATAAATAAAATATCATTATGTAGGAAATCTTTTTATCTTTCTAATTAATATTTATAATCTAAAAGCCAACATATATAACCCTATGTAAAAATTGTTTTTCTAAAAGATATATGCTTGTGTCATTTTTGTATTCATTTTAACTTAATTAAAATAAAGTGTCCCTATCACCTACAAGTGGCACCATGGGGTCCCAAAGTCGACCCAAAGATGCCTATGGTCGAAACATTATCAACCAATAAGGATAGGACACTTTTTAGGGTAATTTAGTATTATTATAATATTATTTTTTAACCCTTATTTACCAGATTTACCCTTAACTATGGTAAATAAAATATTTACTGCAGTAATTATTCAAAAT
Organism: Viscum album; assembly: GCA_963277665.1. Classification (NCBI taxonomy): domain Eukaryota; kingdom Viridiplantae; phylum Streptophyta; class Magnoliopsida; order Santalales; family Viscaceae; genus Viscum; species Viscum album. The sequence continues at coordinate 1,334,032,938 of OY728156.1, forward strand.
GTCTAAAAATAAAAGTTACCTATTTACACAATTTTAACATCCTGGTTCCAAATATGGAATCCATTTTTCTAAATTCAAAACACAGAAGTGGCATAAATTAATTTAAAATTAATTCCCGCTGTCAAAACAAAAAGCGGGTTTTTAAGAGATAATAACTATCAAAAGATTGACACTTGTTTATGTTCAGTTTAATTGAAAAATTATGTACAATGAAAAACATTATATTAAATGGTAAATATATATTCTAAATATAATTTAAAACCACTCAAATTCATAATTTATCACTATTAATTATTTTGATTAAAAAAGTTGTGTTTGATTAAAATTTAGTAATTTTTACTATTCATCAAAATATGAAAGTTATCCGAAAAGTACCAAAATTTCACCTTAGGCTAAATTCGATATTCCGAATCCAGAAATGAAGTCCATTTTAAAATATAAAATATATATAATTTCAAAAATTAGTTATTACTATTCATAACGGCTACTTTGATTAGTTATGGTGTGTTAGAACTCAGTGTTGCGTACAACACACGCTATCACATTATTCAAAGAGAAGCGTACCGTGGAAGCTTGGGGTGTTATAATTAATTTAAAATTAATCCCATTTTTTAAATGAGAAAATGGGGTTCAAAAACATTGAAAATGATTGAAATGTTTTCACCTTTGAATTCTATATAATATTAATTCTAATGTCATGAATTATATTTAATGAAAGAAATATATTCTATTTATATTTTAAAACCATTCAATATTATAATTTAACAATATAAATTATCTCTATGAAAAAATTTGTTTTTAATTAAGATTTAGCGTATTTTTACTATTTATCAAAACATAAAAGTTGTCATAAAAATAACAGAAATTTATCCAAATTACATTTTTATATACCACTTCAAAATAACATGTTTTTGATGTTATATAAAAATTATTAATGTGTAAAAATATTAATTTAAAATGGATTCTACATTCAAAGGTGTAAAATTAACCTTTTTTAGAAAAATAGGTTTTTGTAAATCAAATAGGGGTTTATTCATACACTATGACTAAAATTTTAATGGGATGAATAAAAAAAATTATTACATATATAACACATATATATCACATTAAATTCATTATAAAATGAAATTCACTAAAAAATACAGATATCTAATTGATTTATATGTTTCATAAATAATTGATAGCTAAAGAATTATCAATGCATTTTTATATGTTAGTTATAATTATTTCCGCTACCCAAATGACTAGGATATAAATTTAATTTCATACTAAGGGAATATCATGTTTCATTTAAACTCACAATTGTGTGTAACACAATCTACTTATTAATAAAAATTATTTAATGAAAATACTTCATAAAAAACATTCGAGAGTTACATTCTACCCCCCTTGAACTGAAATGTTTCCTCAAAATTTGTCACTTGGAAACAAATAGATGCAGATACCTCTCCCTCATCATATCTTCAAGTTTTCTCGTAGCTTCTTCAAATTGGTGGTTCATCCATAAAACATTATCCAAGCGAGTGGTGTTTTTTTGTAGACCATTTTCAATATGATCTAGAATCTCTATCAGTCGTTATTTATAAGAAAGCTCATTCTCTAATGGTATGAAATCTAGGCTTCGTATATGTGAAGGATCAGGTATGTACTTTCTCTCAAGAGAGATATATAGACCACATCTTGAACATGAGATAGATTCAGTGGAAGTGAAAATCGGTAAGCTACCTTACCAACATGATCTATAATTTCAAAAGGACCGATATACCTAGGGCTCAGCGTTCCCTTCTTTCCAAATATCATTACTCTATTCCAGGGATATATTTGTATGAACACCTTATTACCCATTTCAAACACTAGGTCTTTTCATCATTGCCAGCATAAATTTTTGTTCAACTTTGAACTTCTCTTATGCATTGTTGAATAGATCTCACATATTCTTCCATTTCACCAACAATATTAGGTTCTAATAGAATTCTCTCCCCAACTTCATCCTAGTAAGTTGGAGTTTTACACTACTTTCTATAGAGGGATTCATAAGATTCCATCTGAATACCATAGTGAATGATATTATTGTATGAAAATTACACCAATGGTAGGTGTTGATCCCAACCACCATTGAAATACATAGAGCAAGCTCTCAACCTATCTTCCAGAGCATGAATTGTCCTCTCAGACTTACTATCTGTATATGGATGATAAGTAGTGATGAAACATAACTTTGTATCTAGAGCATGCTGAAGTGTTTTCCAGAAATTTGAGGTAAACCCCAAATCCTGATCAGATACAATATAAAGTGGTTCTTCATGAAATCTTAGCACTTCTTTTTCATATATCGTGGCAATATGATCAAGAGATAAATCCTCTCTAATAGAAATAAAGTGTGATTACATTGTAGGGTGATCAACTATAAACCATATATAATTATTTCCATTGTATGTTTTTGGATGTCCAATGAAAAAGTACATAGTGATGTTTTCCCATTTCTATTCTGGTATGGGTAATGTTTGTAACATCACATTAGAATTATACCTCTTAGACATAACTTGATGGCAAACCAAGCATCAAGAGACATATTCAGTGACATATCTTTTCATGCCATCTCACCAGAAGTACTCTTTTAGGTCTATTTACATCTTTGCGCTTCTAGGGTGAATAGAGAAGGAAGAAATATGAGCCTCATCCAATAGATCCTTCTTTAATTTTGGTATGGTAGGAATACAAACCTAGTTCTTGAACCTTATTATTAAAATGCAATCAAGGTTGAATTCAAGAACATTTCTCAACTTCTTCTGTAACTCTACATCTTCCTTCGGTGCCTCTTTAATCTTCACTTGTATAAATGGTTGAACATTCTTTTGAGAATGATGAGATTTCTCCCATTACATTAAAATTTCAAGATCCATCATTTTTAAATTCATAAATGTTTGTTCTTTCATGATCCTAATCACAGATAAGCTAGCATGGTCTTTTTGGATCAAAGCATCTGCCACCCTGTTCACTTTCCCAGGGTAGTATTGTATTGAGTATTCGTAATCTTTAATCAACTCCAACCATCTTCATTGGCACATATTCTGCTCCTTTTGTGTTAAAATTTACTTTAAACTTTTATGATGAGTATAAATATTACACCTTTCCCTATAAAGATAATTCCTCCATATATTTAATTCAATGATTACCATATATGACTCCAAATCATGTGTTGGGTAATTTTTCTAATTAATTATCAATTTCTCTGAGGCATAAGCTATCACTATATCATTTTTAAAGAGAACACATCCCACACCCATCTTGGATACATCATTGTAAATCACAAACCATTCTCCACTATAAGGATGTGTGATCATAGGTTCAGTAGCTAACCTTATTTTTAACTCATTGAAATTCTCTTCACATTCCTCCATCCAGACAAACATAACTCCTTTCTGAGTCAACTTGGAGAGTGGATATTATAATAATGAAAAATATTTCACAAAACATTGATAATATCCCACCAAACCTAGGAAAATTTTGATCTCAGTTACTGTTATTGGTCTCCACCATCCTTCAATAAACATTGTTTTTTCTTGATCCATAGATATCCCCTCTCTTGATATTTTTTGAGCCAAAAAATGAAACTTTATGAAGCAAAAATTCACACTTGGTAAATTTGGCACAATTCTTTTCCTTTATTAGGGTCTTCCATATATTTATAAAGTGATCTTTATGTTCTTCTATTAGCTTTGAATAGAAAATAATATCATCTATAAATACTTCCAAAAACTAATAAAGATAGTGTCTAAATACTTTATTCATTAGATCTATGAAGATAATAGGGGCATTAGTCAGACAAAAGGCATCACTATAAATTCACAGTGTCTATACCTTGTATGGAATGCCATATTTGGTATATCATCCTTTTTGACCCTAAATTGATGGTATTATAAATGAATAAATATCTTGGAAAATTATCAAGCTCTATGTAGTTGGTCAAATAATTCATCAATGCGGGGAAGAGGGTATTTTTTCATGATAGTGATCTTGTAATGTTCTCAATAGTCAATACAGATTCTCATTGATCCATATTTCTTATAAAATAATATAAATGGTGCTCCCCAAGGTGACGTACTAGGGTGTATGAATCCCTTATCAAGATTCTCTTGGAGTTTCTTCTTCAATTCATACAACTCAATTAGGGCCATTCTATAAGGTGTCTTTGCAATAGGATATCACTCAATAAGAGTTCTATTAAAAAATAAACTTCAATATTTGGTAGAAGACCTAGAAATTCCTCTCGAGAGACATCATCAAATTTTCGAAGAATGGGCTTATTTTTAATAGTGATTTTCTCCCCAACCATTTGAGATAAATAACCTTCATTTATTGGAATTCGGACCCATAAGATGGAAGAAATTTATACTAGAAAGTTATATTCATCCTTGCATCGATATGTGATTATAGATTGACCTGGAATATGAAATGTGACTTCTATTTTTTGGAAATTTATATGATATCTATATAGAGAAATCCAACCCATGCCTATAATAACATAAAATTCCACTATAGGAAGGATCCGAAGATTTTTTGGAAGCACTTTCCCACAAACATCAACCAGAGAAGAATTAGAAACTTTTTATGTGACTATTGTTCTATTTGGAGTTGTCAGAATTAACTCAAATTGTAATTTTTTAGGTAATATGCTGATACCCTTAGAAAATTATTCAGAAATAAAAGAGTGGGTGGATCAAGAATCAAATAAAACTCTTTCTACTATAGAGTGGATGGTTGGTGTACCTCTCACCACTTCATTATTATATTCCACATTTCTGATAGTGATTTCATGTGAAATTACTTTTTCTTTTTCCTTAATAGTTTGTTGACGTTGATCATCATCAATAACCCTTGGATTAGGGCATTGAAATGCATAATGCCCCATTTCCTTCCACTTGTAACATTGAAGTGTAGGAGATGTATTCTATGTATCATTTTTATTGTTCGCATCAGTAGACATCTTTTTCACATAACTTCAGCATTCAACTACCCAATGAACATCTATTCCACAGTAAAAAAATTTACCAGTCCTATTAAGACAATTCCCTCCATGTTTCATCCCACACTTTGGGAATAAGGTAAAACTCATCTTCTTTTGAGTGTGGTCTTTAAAATTTTCACTGAATTCTATTTTTCTCTTCTTATCAAACCCATATAACTAATGGGTTACTCTAATCTCAATTTCATCCTTGAGAGTACATCGAACAATTTCCTCATATCTATTAAAGTCCTTTATGGCTAATTCTCTTCAAAGACTTTGTTTTATGACACTAAAGAATCGATCAATTTTACTCTCGTGTTGGATAATAATTGCAGAAGAGTACCTTTCAAATCTTGTAAAATTTTCTCCAGAGGTGCCAACTGATTTATTATCCTTTTTTATAAGTTCAAGGAAATCATTATTTATCTTTGTTTTAAGAATACAAGGAAATTAATTACTAAAAAATATGTTCTTGAACTTGTCCCATTACATGGACTCAATTTCATCTATTTGACTCATATTATTGATAAGATTACACCATTGATCAACTTCTCCTTCCAAATGATAGACTGATAAGATGACTTTATCTTGTTCAAAACATTATAGAATCGAAAATATCTTTTCAGTGGTACTAATCCATTTTTAGCAACTAATGGATCAGAATACCCACTGAATGAAGGTGGATGTTGTCTCATGAAGGACTTAACAGAATGTAGCTTCTTCCTTTTCTCGATTAGAAGTCATGAATGATTCATAGCTTGAGAAACATGGGTGATCACGTCTATAATTTTGTTCATTTCACCTCCCATAATATTTGGTTGTTTAGGGGGACAATCATTGCATTTCCCATCACATTCATCATTAACGCGGTTCCTTTGGGTTCTAGCCATCGACTCAAACCAAGAATCATAGTGTGAGAAACACTAATCATAATAGAAAAATCACTTAATAAAGAATAAAATTTCAAATTAGGACACTTTAGGTTCGATCCTATGTTATTCATGAACATATCTAAAACACTAATATATGATTGTAACCTATACTTATACATATCCTTAGGGTTCTTACTAAGGTTATCTCATCCTAGTTTCCAAAGGTTAATTGTAGCTTTTCTCTGATACCAACTATAATGGAACATAATTTATATATAGATATTACTTCATCATTGAAGAATATTTATTACATAACACAACAAATCCACGCTAGGATCATATAGGTTTAGTGACTTTAGAAACCAAGAAACATAAAAAACTGGTTCTTAAGACATCCACATTGTATCTCCCTTATTTCTTCATAAATAGACTCTTTTTTTAACATATCATTATTAATACCCCTTTTAGTGACTTCGGGAAAAGGAAAATTTGAAAGGGTGAGTTCCAATTCTCACTAAGGGTAAACAAGGGAAATATCAATCATAAACATAACATTTGAAAATGTTATCTTGTATATAAAAGATCATCATATAATTTGATGGGATAAATCATCAAATTTCAATGTAATTATGATAGTCATAATATAAGATATTAAATTTCGTGGCATACACACATAATAATATAAAATCATATCATTTTAGTCAAGGATCATTGTTGATACCATCATAGCGGACAAAGTCCATTACTGAACCAAGTTCACTCCTCGTTCCAGCCCTGTATTGTTGAACCACATTTAATTTATGTTAAAATATGTCTATCACATTAGACATAAATCTTTACCAAATTAATTGGAGGTAGATATAGGTCATAGCCTACTCATAATGAAAAAAATTATTATGTGTTCCAAAAAAATCATAAAAAACAGTCATCATATCATAACTCATGAAATAAAATGGGTTTCTTAAACATCATTATATCATAATTGATATAAAACAAATAGATTTACTAAATAAAATTTCATCACAAGCATAATAATATCGTATTAATAATAGGGATAGGAATGTGAACCTTTTTAAAGAGTTTCATCTTATATGGAAAATAATTTTTAGAAAACTCTTGAAATTAATTCTTAAGGAAAATATCCTTTCTTCTTAAAAACATTTTTCATCCAAAAAATGGCACAAAGTTTTAGAAGAAATCATTTTATGTGAAAATAAACTTGAAATATTGTAGCGGAAGCTTCAAAAAAAATAAGGTGTCATGAAATCGTAAAAATCCATTCATGTTTTATAAGTTAAAAAAACATTATCCTCGTACTTTTGACGAAAAAGTAAAAAATAAACCTCAAATCAAATAAAAAAGATTAATTTCATAAAATTTAATAAAAATTTACCAAAAGGTAAAATTAAATATAAAAAATTGTAGAAGAAAAGAAATAATATTACATAATTAAAAAACATGTATGTGGATGATAAATATACCCTAGTAAATAGTTACATATAAACACTCTTAGATAAAAATGAGATTTTAAAATTATCCCTTACCTTGGGTCTGATATGATATCTATGTATATAAAACTACTTTATAATGATTTAAATAATGTTATAGATTTATTTTATAATAATAATCTTATGAAAACATTTATGATCATATTTTCATCCTTTTGTTAGTAACATTTCATTGTAACTTGTTATTCTGGTATTATCTTCTTTATGTTCTTATGCATGTTTTGTCGAATAAGTTATTATCAGTATTTTTTGGTTATATTTATATCATTTATATATTGTTATTATTATAATATATTTCATATTCAATTTATTTATATAATCATGATTTAATTAAAATTATGTAGAACGAATCACATCCCACCGTGGAGACGGTAAGTCATACGTACGTACGAGCGACGATATCATTCCCATAATTATTGAATGATATTGAATTAGATGGTGTAAAATATATCCGAATAAAAATCCTTTTATATAAATAATATATATTTATTAATTCTATCATTATACCCATACATGTAAGGTAGTGGTGAAAATGGATTACACCATGGTGTGGAGACGGTAAGCCGTACGTACATAAGCGTGGTGATTTCATTTTTCATAGGATGAGTAGATGGTGGAATATAGTTGATTCATGTATATAATAACAAATAAGCCTATTATTGATAATGATTTTATTTCATTATAACGAAACCACTAATGAGTAGAAAGTAGAAGAAGAAAGAAGATTGAAAGAATCAATAAATGATATTACCGCTTCTACGATATGCCTCCTCTAAATATATTCTTAGAGCACTAGAGTTTATTTATGAAGATTACCATAACCTCTAGAATTAAAATAAAAAAGATTATAAGGAAAAATGTAAGGGGGTGGCCGACCATGAAGTCTCAAAATGAAGTGAATGGTTGAGGGAGGAGGTGCCCCTTTATAATTGAGGTGAAGGGCAGTTTTGGAAACATCATAAATAATAATTTATAATAAAATCAAAACCTACCCAAAAACCTCCAAAATGTCCTAATATATAAGATGAGTTGATATGGGGTTGTAATGGAATAAAATAATAAAATTTTGACAAGTTATTTTTTCAATTTAAACCATATCGTTTTACTTGACACTTAGTTATTCTATTTAATTTTAATTGTGGTAATAACATTCAAAATATTTAATAGTTATAAATATTTACTTATATGGTGTTAATTGATAATAAATTGATATTTTATGACATTATATACATTATAAATTTATTTTTTTTACTTTTTTAATATTTTTATGATTTTTAAATAATTTAATAAAATGTTATTTTTTTAAAATATCAATAGTGTCAATTCTAACACTATTAATTTATTTAACTTTAAATAAAAAAGCATACATAATATAAATTCTAACCTAAATATTTAATACCCACATAAAATGAAATAGTAACCTAGAATTTTTTTGGATAACCTTAATTAGTTCATATTATATTTAGTTTGATATTTTCAAAACCATTTATTTGATATTTCTATTAATAAAATAATTTTTATATAACTTTTGTGTCATCATTGATGGTAAATATTTAATCTCTAAAAATTATAAATAAATTCCTATGATGTAGGTAATTATTTTATATTTACATATAATATCTATAGTCTATATTATCTCATATTTATCTATATATAAAATTAATATACTTCTATAAAATGAGATTGTGACATTTTGTCACATTCATTAGTTTTTATTACATTCTGTCATATTCATAGGTAAGTGGTCATAATGTTGTTGTATTTCAAAAAATAGATTATAAGGGTCTAATTTAGTCATTCAATAGATTTTTCCCAGGTGTTAAGTAAATTTTATAATATTATTTTTACCCTTAATTACAAGATTTACCTTTAAGCAAGGTAATAAAAATAATTACCAAAGTTAATATTAATAATGCCCAAAAAATAAAAGCATCTTATTAAAATTATTTTGACCTACTTATTCCAAATATGGAATCAATTTTCCAAAATTAAAAACAAATAAGTTGTATTAATTAATTTAAAAACAATCCTTATATTGAAATTAGAAAAAGTGTTTTAAAAATATTGTAACTGATTGAAATGGTTTTGCCTATGAATTAAATGATAGAATTAATGCTAATGACATAAATTATATTGAATGATAAAAATATATTATATTTATACTTTAAAACCATTTAATATTATAATTTTACCACCTAAATTATCTTGAAGAAAAAATTTGTTTTTAGTTAAAATTGAACATATTTTTACTATTTAAAAAACATAAAAGTTATCAGAAAAATATCAAAAATTTATCTAAAGTAAATTTTTACATACTTATTTAATATAACTTGTTTAAATTTTCATATAAAATTATTAATGTGTCAAAATATTAATTTAAAATGGGTTCTCTATTCAAAGGTGTAAAATTAACCTTAAAAATAGGGTTTTATACATCAAATAGGGTTTTATTCATAACATATGACTAAAATATCCATTGGAAGAATCTAAAAAATATTTTATTAAGTATATGACACATAAATATAACATTAATTTCATTACCAAAAGTAATTCACTCAGATATAAAAATATCTAATTGATTTTTATTTTTCATAAATAATTTGTAGCTAAAGAATTCTCAATGCATTTTTATATGTTAATTATAATTATTCTCGCTCACCTAATGGATATGACATAATGGTAATTTCATAATAAGGGTTTATCATTGATAATTTGAACAAATGATTATGTGGAATGCAGGATACTAGAGAATAAAAATTATTTAATTAAAATATTTCATAAAAAACTTACAGGTGTTACACATACCCTCAAGTATTATCCTATCAAAACACATAGTTCCCCCCATTATTTTTATTTCTCTCTTCCAAGCTATTTTTATTTTTACTACTATTATCTACAACCGATTATCATATATCTTATAATGATTTAATTTTATATTTTACAATTAAATCTAAAATAAATTTCCATTTTATATTACCTCAATTACATCTTTTATATTGAGCTCCATTAAAACTCTATTAGTAAATTCTTATGGGTTGTTAATAGTTTCCCAAATAACCATATATCTTCTATGTAGAATCTATATAATTTCCTTTATTCAAATTATGTAGAAAAACATAATCATTTTGAAACCTCGTGCCTTATAGCATGATGGGACAATTTCTCATTATCTTGTTTCACCTTTAATAGAGGTCATCACGTGACCTATTCCAGAACGATGTATAAAATTTATGCTTAAATATTCATAGACCTATATTATTTTCGTGGTGGATACTCACTATGCTAACAATTCGCCCAATTCGTTAGGGCACACTTACCATGAAAAAGAACTTTAACTCTAGGAATACTTGAATCTCCCCAGATTCTTTCATAGAATGACCTTTTGTGGCATAGTTATACTCCAATATTTCTAGATTCACTAAAAAATTCTAAGATTTCTTTTAATTTTTTTCATGAAACTTTTATAGATACATATCCCAAAACATCATTAGATATCCTTCACGAAGTTATCTAGTACATCATAGTGTGACTAAAATACATTAATTTTAACCAAGGAAAAATTCTTATGAATTGAAAAAATTATTATAAAATCCATTTGTGGAATGATGACTCTTGTCACAACATGGATTATTCTTATGAATATGTGCATTATAGTGTGTCATTATATGTTATGTCATATACAATTCGTTTGATTTTTTTCAATGTCTCTTACTCAGAATTCCTTTACTAATTTTCCAAAAACACAATCTCATTCATATTGTGAAATAGTTTATCACGGTATTATCTACATTAATTCTATAATTCATAGATCAATTATATAACAATATTCCATGTCTATTAAATATTATCTAAATTCACTAGAGCATAACCAATATTTACCATGGAATAATGATGATGAATCCCTTATAATATTACACCCTAAAATTTTAAAAAAAAACATGGAAACAATTCCATTTTATTTATAATCTTATCAAATATATATACACATTAGTTATACACAATATAATCACATTTTCAAACCAATTATGAACCATGTATTTCTTAACCATGAAACTTCATTTAATCATGTCTAAACCTCTTCAAAAAATTGTATTTCAATGAACAAATATACTCAAAATCTCCAATGAATTCCTTCACATCATTCCCTCAATATCCGAAATCATCAACCTTAATTAATATTATATAAAAAACCATCAATGATTTTCAACCAACCTAAAATCCAATACAAATTTCATGGTAACACACAACCATCATCAGTATTTAAAAGTGATTACAAACTCCCCATACTTTGTCTTGGTTATATTCATCATGTAAAATACTCTTAGTTGTTTTTAAAAAATAAAATAAAACCAATGGATTATAATAGGGCTTAAGAAATATTTTATCTCATAGGTGAATGATAATTATAATTTTAATAGAATATAAAATAATTATTTTTACATGAATTATAGTTGATAAATTATATATGTTATCTTTTGAAATAATGATTTTGGAAAAAATTGGATTTTATGGAAATATGTGATTTTCATATTTTCCATGAATTTAAATAAAAATTTAAATTTTAAGATTTTTTTAATTTATGGTCTCTATATATTAATTGATTTTTTTATAAATCATATTTTATGTTTTGAAACATAATTTGATGATATTAGTTTTCTTGGACCATGCATTTTTGATATTTCATCATAAATTTGAATAAAAAATTAGAAATCTAATAAAATTATTGATTTTTTATTCATATGATAGTTTTATTTAACTAATTTACAATGGGAGTTCTTAGTGGATGTTGTTTTTTGAAAATAAACATATAAATATGGACCCTATTATTGAAACTTATGGACCAATACAGTGGTTTTCAAATACATTAGGAATATTGGAGAGTATGTGTTAATTCTTTAGCAGTGGCTGATGTAACAAAATAATTATAGATTAATCCATTTATATAAAATAATGGGTCATTGAATTGGGTTAATTAGAGATAAAATACATTTATATGTTATTAATTAGTAAATGCATTTTTAAGTGAGTAAATATTCATTTCAATTGGGATTTGGTCAGTATCTATAAGGTTTGTTATTGGTTTTGAAGCTCAAGGTATTATTGAACACATTTCTGATTTTTTCTTAATTATTTTAAAAATGTGATTCTAATTTTAAAAAACCCACATAATTTTCCAATACGGTCATTTTAATTAGAAAATATGTATTTTTATGAATATGGGGTCTTGGGAACAAAAAGAAATGTTTAGTTAAAATGGAAAATAAATAGTTTTCAAGAAGGTATTTTAAAGAATGATAACCATGTATTTTATTCTGTATTTTTGTGGAAAAAATTGAATATAAATGTTTCTTATTCCATATTTGGAAAATGGTATTTACGAAATGTATATCTTTTTTTGATTATTGAAAATGGATCTGGTTTTTTTCTCAAACTAAGAATTTTATTTTTGGTTTTTAATAAACATAGAAATATATACTATTTGTTTTTTATATACATTAATTATTTTTACCTAAACCATATACGTACTCATGAGTGAATATATATAACTTTTTTATGTTTTGGGTATGGTAAGGAGTTCATTATTTGTTTATTGATAAGTTATATATCCACCATTGAAGATATATATATCATGTCTATTTTTTATTATATATGAGGAATTTTTGTGGTTATTTAAATTTGGATTTCCTAATATATACAATTTTTTCATTGTTTCTCTATATCACAATTTACTTATTTAACATATTTCATAGTATAGCTTTAAAATTCATGGTTACATTTTATTGTTTGAGAGAAAATAAATCCACAATATTATTTTTTATATATTGGTACTATTATTGTTTCTTTAGAGTTTCAAGAATACACTTTCGGCTATGTGGTGACCCTGAATCAACTCCCATAGTCTAGAAATCCATGTTGAGGTTTAATAAATTGTATTAGAGGAAACATTTATTGTGATTTATAAGCTGTATAAGGCTGGAATTAATAATGGGAATGTTAGGAATCATAACGTACATATAAAATGGAATAACCAACCTATTTGTAGTAAACCTCATGACACCAGGATTTCAAGGTAGAATACATGGTTTATGAAAACCTTGTAGGCTGTTTTTTGTTTCCTTAATTTAATGTTTTTAACTTGAATTTCTAGGATGGGAATGATATCACACATCATTTTAATAACGATGTTTGAATTAATTACATGAAATAAATTTCAAAGGATTTCATTTAACGTGGATGAGAACAAAATTGAATTTTATTATTTGTGTTGGAATGAATTTTTGATGACATGATAGATCATAAATTTTCAAATTTAATTGGAACTTAAAAGAGATGTTATTTGGGATTTTTTATGAATTTATTTAGGATTTTTTTACTTTTAGGTTATTATTTGGATATTTTTTTTATATTAAGGTTTTGAGATTTATGAATCATGTGGTTTTTAATTGTATATATTTCTATGTTTTATAATTAAGATACCACTGATGTCATCCTTGCTGTGAGGAAAGTCATGTTTACATTTATAGTACCCAATATATAGCATAGTGGCTAACCTCATGGTCTCTCTAAAGGAAGCTATGTTGAGAGGCAAGGTGGTCATTCTGAATATCTTTTTGTGTCTTTAATGTTTTCAAAACATTAAAATAGAATGAAAAAACAGTGAATATGGATGAAAATCATAGTGATAGAGGAAAAAATGAATGAACTAATGACACAAAAAAAGACACAAGAAAAAACTACAAAGAACAAGAAAAGACATAAAAAACTATCACAATATTCAGTGAGAACTAGGTCGGATCTAGGCCCTCTAAACCTTAGCTCCCCATCATGAATATACTAATGAAATGAATCATCAACTTAAATCTACTCAATGTATAACTGACGGCTCAGATCACACACCTATATCTCCAAAAATGTTACCACTCAAGAATAGAAATTATTCACTACTAAAACATCCCTCTGAAATACAATGTGATTCAATCAAAAGAGTCATCCCAACTAGGTATTGTCACTAGGTAGAATAATCCTTCTGATAATGTCAAATCATACAACCCATCTCAATTTTTCAATAGAGAAATTGCGAAAGTAAGGGGAGACGAGATTTGGCAAGAGTGTAGAAATAGATACAGTGAAAGAATGTGACTGTGTGAACCACAATATGCTTTCATGGATTACTATGTAAGAGGAGAAAGTATTTATTGTGTTGATGAACATATATACAAGTCACGTTGATTTTATTAAATTGAATCTGGACCAACAAAATAGATATTCATTTCTGGAGATACCAGATCACAAGAATGAAACAAAGAGATAAAAAATGAAAAACACATAACAAAAATCACAATTCACATAAAAAAACATGTAAATGGATGAAATTTACAAACAAAAATTAAAACATAAAAATAGAGGATGGAAGATGGAGATGGAGTTGGAGGAAAAGGGCTCCTTTTCTGGGTCGAAGACGATTACTGATCTGGGTTATGGTGAACAGTGTGTTAGTGACGTGTGGGGTGCCCCTATTGCAATAGAACAGGAGAAGCTCCTCTTATTCTGAAAAACTAAAATAGTGATATATGGAAAACTAACAGGCTGTAACATCCCAAATTCCATGCTCTAAAATGCATGTTAGTAGCTCTACAGGAAACAATCACTAAGTGCACCCAACCTTTTTCAATGACTTGCAAATACCCCTCACTTTTCCCTTTAAGTACCTACGATCGGCTTCACCTTAATAGTCAACGATAATCTCCCCCTATACAGAACAATAAATAACAATAAAAAAGAAAAAGACAAAGAAGAAAGGAAATAATTGCAATATTAAAATTATGAGAGTTGAAATAGAAAAATAAAAATATTTATAAACATAAAAACAAAAATATTTACATATATTTATTATTATTATTGTTAATTTATATATATAAATAAGTAAATATAAGTATATTATTATGTCTAATAACATAGGTATTATTATTATATATTATATTATATTATATATTATATAATATATGAATTTTTATTATAAAATAAAATAAAATAAAATAAAATGGGCGATTGGGTGGTTATATTGTGGAGTAGGAGGGGTAGGGGAGGGCCGTTCGTGTGGAACAATATGGGAAAGTGATGGTGTCGGCTTGGTTCGGCACAATGAGAGGAGGCAGTCGATGGTGGCAGCTATTCACAACAGTGATGAAGGCAAGGCAGCATGTAGGTAGCAGAGGTGGATCGCAAGCAGTTCACATTGGTGGCGTGAGCTCAGTTGAGGAGAAATGGTACTGACTCAAGGTGGTGTGGGATAGAATTTCAACGATGGCCGAGGGAAGATCACATTGTGGCTCAGAGGGTTTTCGATCAGTCACGACATCTTACTTATTTAAATATGGAAGCTTCAGATGATTCTTTTTTCAGCAAGATGCGTAAAA
Source organism: Viscum album (assembly GCA_963277665.1). Lineage (NCBI taxonomy): Eukaryota > Viridiplantae > Streptophyta > Magnoliopsida > Santalales > Viscaceae > Viscum > Viscum album. The sequence goes on from OY728156.1 coordinate 1,334,048,743, forward strand.
ATATTCTTATTTTCCCATTGATTTTGAGTATCTAAAAAAATGTTGTTTGATTATACACTGGTTTGTCATGTTATCTCTACTATTCAATTTCTTATGTTGTTGTTGTGATTTGGTTCTACTATATTTTGACTATTTTTTGTTGTTGCTGCTTTTGATTTTGCAGTGTCGATGAGACACTATCGCAACTATATGGAAGTATAGTGTGGGTAAAAGTGACTTTGAGTCACCGTTCGTGCAGAAGAATGGGGAATGGGAGTTGGTTGCATCATTGTGCAGGAAGCAGTGGTGAGACACAGAAGAACGGTGACTGTTACTCACAACTTAAAAAGGAACGATGAGGGGGGACATGGGACAATAGTGGTGAAAATAAATAGATACGATGACTGGGTATCACCATTGGTGAAGTCGAATGGTGGGTGCAATAAAATAGCAAAGGATGAGTCACTGTTACTGTCACCAACAGTGAATAATTTTGGAGTTAGTCAATTTTTTGAAGGCCAACGGTGACTCTGACTAAGAGGTAGTAGAACCTGAAGAAAACACATTATTTATAAAAAAATAAAACAAAATATATTTTAAAATAATAAAACAACAAAAAAATAAAAACTAAAAACTAAACAAATTATTTAATATATAAAAAATTAAAAATAACAAAATAAAACAATTAAAATATTTAAAGTCAGTAGCTTAAGTTAATTAATAAATTAATTAATTATAAAAAACTAAATAAATAAAAGGATTAAATTAAAATTAAAATAATACTAAGTGTAAAAATATTTTAAGAATATAATTAAATTATTATGATTAATTTAATTAATTAAATAATAAAAAACAAAGGTGAATTATTTATTTACCAGAGAATTAATTAAATTTATGAATTACTTATGTAATCATTTTGAAAATCAAAATTAATGAAAAAAAATAAAAGAATAATAAGAATGAAAAAAATAAAATATAAATAAAAACAAAAGAATAAAAATGTATGTTAAAGAGGAATGATGGAATTAATTTAAAAATTTATCTAAGTGACAAAATATAATCAGCAAAATACATATTTTTATTACAAATACTTATTTTATTCAAAAATTTACATAATTGAAAATAGTTATTAATTGTTAATTAAAATAAATTATTTTTACATTTAGTGTACATTAAAAAATAATAAAAAACATGGAAAATTGCATTACAAATGAGTCACATCAAACTCCTCCACACTTAAAACTTTTTTTGTCCTTAAAAAATGCATTCCCTTTTACTTATAAAAAAAGAGAAGATTTTACTGTTAGCTCAAAAATGATGCATGTTAAGAATTTAAGAATAGAAGAACATTATAATGAAAGGCTTTTCAAAAGATCTTAAAATATGGTCCTTACTAACTTCAAACACTCATTAGAAATAAAAGGTATGACAAACTCATTCCCTATCAAGGATGCCATGCATCCTATATAAAATCACATACTTCCCTATTTAAATTCTAATTCAGGTTGTAATTCAAGGGGTGGTGATAGGTTAAATCAAATGGAATTAAAACCTCAACCAAAGGAACATTCAATTATAAGTTTATACTAGGTTTCAAAAATTAAATTCCAATTATTTCATCACTTTATTGATTCAACTCAAATTATTTTTAATTAAGTCAATTGTTCCCTTCTTCATTTAGGTTCAAAATTAACCTCACCAAAATGAGTTCATTTTTGACAAGTTCACTTTATTATAATTTTTTTTCAACCATATTTCATTTGTAGAGCATTATACATAGAAATTATTGAAATTGAAATTATATTTTTTTATTAATAAAAATTCACCCAGTGTAACTTGTCTCAGAGACTTACAGTGGGATCCCATTTTCATATTTTACTCTAGTTACAATGGGCTTAAAAATTATCATTTGAGTTATGTTTCTAAATTTTTTATTTTTTAAAATTGATTATTCTTGGTTCTAGTTAAATATTCTAGTTACATAAGTTCATGATCCCAATTCCACAGAAACTATCCTATCACACTCCAATACTAAATTACAAAATAGAAAATCCATAAAGATAGTGTTATAGTCACTCTATAATCACTCATCTGCAATGACTATAGACTTAGTGAAAACCTTAACTTCCAGATAGTAGTAATCCATTAGATAGGATAGAATTGGAGGTCCAGCCAATACCAAATGAAACTTAGGCATATAAATAATTTGTAAAAATTGAATGAAATATTGAAAAAATAACAATTTTTAGGAAAACATGTAGTTGAAATTTGAAATAGTAGAATGACCCCTCTCCCCCACACATAAAACTCAACATTGTCCCCAATGTTTACTCTCAAGGAGGAAGAAAATTTATATCAAAACAAATTGGATATTCATAGCTTAAAAGAATGTGATTGGGTAGCAATAAAGTTAATTTTTTTCCACACAAAAAGAAAAAGAGAAGAATAAAAAACATAAATAGTTAATAAATTTCACCAGATTCCACCAAATAATCATGTTAAATGTTCTTAAAAGATCACACATTGAATTATTATAAGCAAAAAAATTATTTATCAATGAATTTCAAAAATTACCATATTAATAAAAGAAGTGCAATTGTAGCAATAGAATGAAAGTGAAAAAAAAGCGTCCACGGGTTTCAAAAATCAGCTCAAAATACATTTTCAACTTAGTAGATATTATCAAGCTAACACCAAAGATAGAAAAATATTTCCCACTTTTTACAAAAACTAGGGGGACTCCACCATGCATAATTCCAAGAATAATGTAAAATAAATACATAGATTACAAAAATATAGAATTAAAAATAACAATTCACTAAGGTAGACATTTTTGATTTTTTATTTCTCCCCATGTTTTCTTTTTACAAGAACATTTGCTTCTCTAGTTTATATACCTATTGGATAAAAATAATTAATATTAGTATTAATAATTTTAATCTCAAATTAAATGAAACCTAGTTTAATTAGGGAGTGAATCATGTGATATCCAATGAGTCGATCCCTTTGACAATGATTGATTGTGATGTGGAAACTGACTGCCTAGTTATTAACCTACTAATAAAAATCACATAAATTAAAACATTAAACATAATGAAACTAAAGTAGAAAATTAAAAGTCATAATTCTATGATAACCCACTAGGAGGTGCGGTAGTTTGACTATCCACTGCTAGATCATCCTTGGATCAATCTCAGTCTAATGGGGGATGAATCTTCTTGCTCAAGAACCACCAGATTTGGTTCATCCCAACATCAGTGAAATTTCTTCATTGGAGTACCCATTTTACATCATCATAAAATTCCCCTTTCTTGGAAGTGGACTAGGGTACTGGTGGTGAGAATAAAATGCAGGGGTACAACCCCTCTTCTGCATCCAATGGTTGAATATGTAGAGACGTTAATGTTGTAAATCAAGGATGTGACTTGTCTTTCGGTTCAACTCATTTAATAGAATATTCCTTTATAACAAAACATGTGTCAACATCAACTTTTTTTCATGGAAAAATCCAATAAATCACTTTCAATAGTATATCCCAAACATAAAGTTTCCACAAACACTAAGAGTTACATCAATTCCTCTATAGGTGTAACCTCAGCGTCTTTACTATCTAGGAGATCACAAATAATGAAAAAATCTTCAATACCTATAATGGGAGAAACATAATTAATATCAAATTCAATAAAATAAAAATTAGGTTTTACAACAAAAATGTCAACTCCCTTGAACAATACAATTTCTTCTTCTCCATGGGTATTTGATGCTCTTAGTAGTATGTTTATAGAAGGAGTGAAGTAGTCAACCTCCTCGAGCCTCTCTTCAAAGAACAAGATCTATGATGTGGTGTCCTCTAAGGAGAAGTTAAGGATGTCTTGTGTTGGATTGTCCTATGGAAACAAAGAAAAATATTAGATAATTCAGAACACATAATATCATCAAATGAAATTCTAGAAATAAAATGTTCTCCCAATTTGTGTTAATATTATTCTATGTAATCATGTTCTTTCTCCTACTATCTCTCTAAAATAGATTTTGGATATATCCCATGAACTTCCAATAACATTTCTGAGGGTGCTCTAGGATCAAATGTTTGCAGCTCTATCTTCTTGTATCTTATTTTTATTTTCTTCTTTATTGTCAATTTCTTTCTAGAAGGTGCACTTCAATGGCTTGTTAGAGCATTGCCATGATCTTGTGGTCCTCTAGAGTCAGGTAGGTTGGGTCAAGAAAATTAAGGATTCTCTTAGTAGCCAAAAGATAATTCTTGGTAGGCTCCCTCCCATCTTTACCCCTATTAATTTGGTAGAACTGTTGTGAATATTATTGTTTATATTGATGTGTCATACCACATGTAGCTTTTGAGTTGTCTCTTAATGGTTGAATTTGTTTCCAAAATTCAAAATGTGCTACATCCTCATAATATTAATACACATTAGAAAAATCTAAAAAATCATCATCATCAATAAAAGTGAAAACAATGAACATCTATTTTGGTGTTTTTTTATTTTTTTGTATTTTTTTAAAAAATAGAATAACAATATAGGAAAACACTGTCTCCCCGAAAATGGGGCCAAAATTTGAAGTTCTCATTGTCTTTAGGACAGACAAGTTTACATTTATAGTACCCAATATATAGCACATTTGATAAACTTGGGTTCACTCTCAAGGAAGCAGTGTCGAGGTCCTTGGTGGTTGTTCCAATTTTTTTGTGATTTTAATATTTTGAAAACATTAAAACAAAACTCTAAAAAATAGAGAAAAGTGATGAAAATAATAGTAGAAGAAAACAATGAATGAAAACTGAAGATAAATAGAATTCACAAGACAAAAATACAAAGAATTAGAAAAGAAAAAAAAACACAATTACAACAGTCAGTGACAAGTAGAACGAATCGAGGTTGATCCAACCTTAGCTCCCTATCATGGATATACTAATGAAATGAGTCAAAAACATTAAATTCTCTCAATGTATGACTAAAGAATCAAATCACACACCAATATCACCTAAAAATTGAACACCCAAGAATATAATTTCTTTACAGCTCAAGCATCCCTCTAAACTGCAAAGTGATTAACTCAACAGAGTCATCTTAGCCAGGAATTGTTAGTTGGTATAATAATCCTTTTGATATCATAGAATCGTACAATCTATCTCAATTTATCGGTCAAGAAACTTATAGAGGAAGGGAAGAAGAGATGAGTTGAGAAAGTAAAAATAGATCCAACATAAGAATGTACTTGAACGAACCCCAATTATCTTTCACGATTTTCTAGGGTAGAGAACAAAATAGTGATCACGATGATGAAAGAATCTCCAGGTCATGTCAGGTTTCATAACCTATATCTATCCTAGAAAATTGGATCTCCATTTCTAGATACATGGGATCATAAGCATGAAACAAAGAGAGGGAAAACAAAGAGCACATAACAAAACTCACAATTTACATAACAAAACATGTATATGGATGATATTTATCGACACAAACTAAAATAAAAAAATAGATCATGGAAGATGGAGATGGTGATAGAGGAGTAAGGCCCGGTCTCCAGGTCAAAGATGATTCTTGGTCCGGGTTTTTGTGAATGGTGTGGTAGTGATTTGTGGAATTTCCCCCAACAGTGTAATACAAAAGGCTCCTCTTATTCCAAATAACTAAAACAGTGACCAATGGGTTCGAAACAGTCACCAACATCCCACATGGCATGATATAAAATGTTTTCCACTAGATCTATAGTGAAATCTCAGTAAGTGTACCCAACCTCTTGGAATGACCTGTAAACCCCCATATTTTCCCATGATAATAACCCACTTGACAGAACAATAGAAAACACAAAAACATGCTTCAGAAAAAAATTAATGAAAACAATTTTTATATAAAAATCATGAGATTTATAATAGAATAAATTGAAATATTTATAAACATAAAAACATAAATATTTACATATACTTATTATTATAATTATTAGTATTTATAAGTAAATATAAGTATATTATTATGATTAATAATATATGTACTAATATTATTATATATTATATCATATTATATATTATATTATATTAGAAAGGTATTTTATATAATAAAATTAAAGGAAAAAAATAAAAATAGGGGGGTCATCGTGGAGTAGGAGGTGTGAGGGTTGGTGTTTCAGGTGGATTAGAGGGGAAAGGGGTGTCACCATCCCAGATCTGCATAGCGGTTAGAGGTAGCCGACAGTATAGGCTATTTGTGACGATGATGGAGGCGATATCAGGTGAGGAGAAATGGTGTTAGCTCGAGGCGGCATAGGATAGGGTTTCAACGACGTCTGAGGGATGATCGTGTGACGACTTAGAGGGGTTTTGATCAGTGGTGGCATCTAATTTCATTAAATCTGGAAGGCTCAGAAGATTCATGTTTAGTAACATGAAGTGTAATATTCTTCTTTTCAAACTAATTTTGAGTAATTAAAAATATGTGGTTTGATTATATACTAGTATATCATGTTTCTTATACTGTTGAATTTATTGTGTTGTTGTTGTGATTCAGTTGTGATATGTGTTGTCTATTTTTGTTGGTTCTACTTTCTATTTTTGGGGTGACAGTGAGACATTGACAGTGAGACATTGGCGTGTGGGAAGTAGTTGCGAGTATCCAATGAACGACAAATTTGATTCACCGTTGATTGGAAAAAATTGAAAAGGGTGGAACAATGATTCCGAGTCACCGTTGACAAAGGAACGTTGAGTGGGGACTTGGGATAGTAGTGGAGACAATAAATGGGGAGTCACTATTGGAAAAGCAGAATGGTGGGTGTGGGAAAATGGAAATGGATGAGTCACTATTAGCATCACCAAGGGTTAATGATTTTGGAGTTAGTTAATTTTTCTAAGATTGATGGTGACTCTGACTTAGTGGTAGTAAAACTTAAAAAAAACACATAAATTTAAAAAAATTATATTTTTTTAAAATTTTAAAAAAAAAGAAATTCAAAATAATAAATAAATTAAACTAGTTAATTTTAAGAAAATAAAAATAAAAATTTAAAACAATTAAAATATTTAAATTCACTTGCTTATGTTAATTATCCAATTAATTAATTATAAATAATTAAATAAATTAAAGTATTAAATTAAATTAAAAATAATACTAAATATGAAAATATTTTAAGAATGTAATTAATTAGTTAAGAATAATTTAATTAATTAAATAATAAAAAATTGAATAATTTATTTACAAAAGAATTAATTAAATTAAATAATTGTTAATCTAATAATTTTTAAAATCAAAGGAAATGAAAAAATGGAAGAATAAAAAGAATTAATATTTAAAATTTAAATAAAACCAAAAGAATAAAAAATATAAGTTAAATAAGAATTTATTAATTAACTTAAAAATTATTCAAAATGACCAAAAATAATCAGCAAAATACATATTTTCATAAAAATTGATTATTTTAAGTAGAAATGTACAAAATTGACAACAATTATTAATTATTAATTAAAATACATTACTTTGAAATATAAAGTGCATTAAAAAATAAAAAAATGTGGAAAATTGAAATAAAAATGAGTCACACCCACCACATAAAGGGGTTTGTGTTGTATGTGAAAGGGGATTTTTGGAAAATGTAATTTTATATCCTCAAATTTGGAACATATCTATATAGGACATCTATATATAGGGAGGCCAATTATAATAGAACTAGAATTATGATTCATGAATCAATGTTCTAAAGGAAATATCCACTACCATTTTGAGGCGATGTAAGATACCAATATACCAATGAATGGTCAGATGAGATAATTCAAATCCTACTATTTTTATAAACACTTTATACTTCTAAATTATAGTTGGGACCTATATATTGAAAATACCATTGAAAAATTGGTGATAGATAGTAACTAAATTTATTTATCAATAGAATATATTCAAAAAATACATATATAAGATGTTTAATGATTAGTATTGTCTTCAAAATATAAAAATAGAAAACGAATATAAGTATCAAGACATCAAATGAGGAATCTTGACTATTATTGAGTATTTGCTGATGTTTTTGGAGCATTATAATTTCAATGTAGACTTTATATATAATTACTTAATTATAGGTCAATGTTTTGAGTGGATATTTTAACTTTATATTAAGAACACGATCACTTTTATAACCTTATATACTTTTCAAAAATTTGTTAATAAGGTGGAAATGATGGGGGATAATATTAAATTAAATCAAAGTGCTAGAACTTTACATACTTGTTCAAGTGAATTATTATTATTAGTAGTTCCTAATATATAATTTTAAGGTAATTATAAATGAATTAGGAAAATATATCTTTTATATTCTTATAGGGGAGTTGTGCACTTGAGAGATTCTTATATGTGGAGTAAGTGTCTTTGATATCATAATATGTTGGTGCACCTATACTATGGTTATGATATGGAAGGAAAAGAAATGTAAAGAGGTTTAGTGATCCTTTTCTATATAATTCCAGTACTGGTTCATCATATCAAGTGAAAGCGTATAATAAATATTGGGATAAAATGAATAAATTGATCAACGACCTAAAGAAAAGTAATAAAACCCTAACAAGAGAATATTACCCGACCTTCTTATGATAAATGTATTTTTTTACAACTAATCATTTAGTTTCAATGGATGATGTGGTGGTATATAGAATATATGGAAATATTTTTATACTTTTATATTTACCACTATGTTTTAAATATTGATTCGTTATATTATTTTATCACTGTATATGTAGTGAATTATCAGGGACATTCAGTAAATTTAATGAATTTATTCATGAATACTAATACCCATTCACATGAGATTTTTGGGATAGTATTTATGTTTTTATAATGCATGATAATGAATCATGGTTTGAAAATTTCATGGGATTTCTTATTTTATAGATTAAAACAAATAACCAAGATGTCATGATGAATTAACTAATTATTTACAAGGATTAAATAAAATATTATAGTCAAAGGGGGGGGGGGGGTTTCAATTTTTCAAAATGGATTAATTCATATATTTCAAGGAGAATGATATTTTAATGAAAACAAAAGTGGTACAAATATTCAAGACATTAGCTTCGTATCATCCTCTCTGGAGGGTCTGTTCTTTATGTCTACAAAAGCAAAACTATTCAAGGATGCCTTTGAGGTAATTCTCTTTGGCATAGTTTTATTAAGAATAAATATTGGAATAATCAATCCATTTTCCTAATTTTTTTAATATCCTATAACCCATGGATAAAACTATAAGTGGGATCTAATAAATCCTCAAAAACTCCAAATGAATCATTGGAAGAGGTGATATATTATTTTAGAAGGATAACTCGACTGATTTCCCCCTCTTTTTCCTAGTATGTATAGTCCATTAAATTATGATTATGAAGGATTCATCCCACCGCCCTTTAAATGAAGCACCTATCCATGGAAACTATAAGAACATTTTTCAATGAATTTACTTCATGGATATTCTTAACAAGCTCGTATACACTCCCTCTCCCTCTGGAAAAATCTTTTGTTCATGTTTTCAAAAGAATCTTCATATATATTATGTTATGTATACTCTAAGTAGAAAACTATAGTGTACATATCTTCTAGCCAAAAAAACATCCCCATTTAGAGGACATAGAATCAAGACACTCCCTTATATGAAAATGTTCAATATAGAGGCATTCAAACTGTATCCAAATTCATGTGTTGTGTGAATTCCATAATTGAGTTAGTGCTACACCTATTCATTAACAAAGTTTGGGTGATTCGTGTCTTAGGTTCACTGTGGTTCTCATGAAGTATGAGTTAGATTTTAAGTGTTTATAATGGATACAAGAAGGGGGATTGTAGATAAAAAAATTTAACTAATTAAAATACCAAACCTATTTGTTATGTTTTATCTAACTTAGTTATCATCCAATGATCAGAGTAGTTATAAAAGACTCATAGTTTATCTATTAAATAAACAAATAGAAATGTTTTAGAAAATAAACATTCTATATTAAGGAATAGTTTAAAAATTTAACTTGTAAAAACAAGTAAAATGACACATAACAATGTTTTATAGTAAAACTAAACGAACATTTTCTAAAGGAATATATACATCTTAACCTTCAAAAAAAAGAAACAAATAATATTTATTTTAGGTATCTTAGTTTTGAATGAACTTTTGGGTATTCTTTTCTTTATGAATAAATACTTCGATTAAAAAGATCACAATTTTCACTATCTTTCTATCGTAAAAATCCATCAAACATCCTGATCAGAATTATCAGTCTCTCTATCCCCAAAATGCCTTTATCTTAACAAAGATCTTATACAAAATAAATTTTTATAAATTTTAAACAAAATCTAAAATCCTTAAACGGATTCCTTATAAATAAATCTCCATGAAAATTTTAAAAATTGAATGTAATGAGATGTTACAATAAAGAAAATTTCAAATGGGTTGAGTTCACAAAATTATCTGCTTCAAACTCCTCAAATTCACCTCTATTTATAGGGACTCCTCTAATAGTAATAATCCATGACTCTCAAAGAAGGTTGCAATGACCTTTTAAGATCTCTATCTTGGTATCTCAGTAAGTAAATATCTATCCATTGTCATTTTGATAACACAGTTATAATTCGGTAAAAAGCATTACATCTGATTGAAATAATTATAACCATACAATTACAAAATTTATTCTAATAGAAATATTTTTGTTTATTCACATGAATAAAAATTTGTTAGCCTGATAGATTAGACTAGGTCAGTATATTGGAACAAACTCAATCCTTATAAGGGAATAAACACAATCAGTATGATGGTTTAAATAATGTATGTTTGATATAGTAGACTTTTTTAGTCCAATGAAACAGACTTTTAGTAATTTCTATGGAATAATTTTTTTGTGGTCATTTTATAATTATTAGTTTAGAATAATTTCTTCATTTGGTAGAAAACCTTATTTTCTATAAAGGAATTATAAGTACTTGGGTAATCTATAGTTAGTAATGTATAATTTTTAAGAAAGTGTCTTTTAATTTTCAAAACAAAAGTTAGAAACTATAGAAAGTAAAACTTTTGAATGAATGACCCATGAAATGGTTTATTTTAGTCTAAAGAATTTTTTCAAGGATTTAAGGACATACATATAAGAGATATATCTTCCTGTATAGACTCATTTACTACCTTCATGATTTATGGTTCTTTGGGAAACAAAAAATTCTACTCATCATCATGTATTATGATCCTTAGGTTTATCTATTTAACTCAATTATTCACTTAGTTTCTTCTGTAAGAAGTATCTCATCCCCCATTTGAAGAGGGGAACTATTTCATGGATTATGAACATAACTACAAGTGAACAATTTAGAGGATAAGGCACATAATTTTTATGGATATCACCATGGAATGGTTTCAATATTAACACAGACGGTTCCTATATACAAGGAATTATGAAAATTAGAGTTATTTTATAGAATTTTTAAGGTTCTATATTACCATACATTTCTATTTTCTACAATCATGAAGATCCATTCAAGATGAAGCCCATGTAATGCTATCTGGTATCAAAATCTATGAGGAGATCACTACCTACTATTCAATAATTAAATAAAATTCTATCATGGTGAAAAATTTATAATTGGATGTCTCCAACATCCCCTATAATATAATACATTCTATTAGATATTGTTAAAAAATTATCAATCCAAATAGAAAAATTTTGAACACATGAAGAGAGGGTAATATGGTATTCAATATTCTTTCACATAACGGTTATCATTTGGAAAGGGTGTTCACTTTTATGATATTTGAATATATATCATTGGACTGTATGTATATTATCTGAGGAAATTACCTTATCCTTTAACAATTTCATAACCCTTGAATCTATTTCTCTTATGTTTTCCATCTTGATAATAAAATGTCTCTAATTGTTATCTAGTTAGTCTACAAAGGTTGGTAACCAATCTAAAATTGTAGTGGAAGTAGAGATATATCCTCATATATTTTATAAAAATTAACAATATTTTCTCTAAGTGGATACATAAAATTATATATTAAATATCTTCTAAGGAATATTTTTTATATACCTTATTATCAAAGTAAACTTTTATAATTACGGGAAATGAATTTACAATTAGATGAAATGAAGAATAGTGGATTAATTCATCTTATTATTTTTCTTACACAACTATATATTTATTTTCAACGAAATTTGATAATAAATTATGGTTGTGAATAGATTAATAAAATATTTTTAATTTTATAATAAATTCAAAATACCATTTACACTATATTGATGATTCATTCACCAATTGAAATATGCTTAATGGTTTTCCAAAATTGATCTCAAGGCTGTATATCATCAACTGTGGAAAATTGATTAAGAAATATAAAAAAAATAAAAGGATTTATGTCCATTATTAAATTTTAATAATTAATTTTGGAAAATAAATGATTTTGTTTTGTTCATAGAGTTGATGAAAAAAATTATCCACAATTATCATGGTATTTTTTGATTGTATTAATCAATGAAATATTTATTTAGTCAAGATAAAATTTCAACGATGTGATATTATTGTTTATTATGATAGAGTTTTTTGATCCATAGGTGTATTCCAATTTATTTAAATTTCACTTTAGGATTCAAGAAGACACGATTTTAGGACATTAATTTTTTGATAATGGAATTTTTTGGAATTATAATAAGATAAAATGTATAATTTGTTGTGAGTGACTGAATAATTTTTGTCAAATATTTATCATCATTGGGTTGGACGGATATCCTAAATGTATTATTTGATATTTCTATATCATGGAATCAATTGTAAAAGTTTTTAATTAAAAGGGGTAAATTTTTAAATGGACGAAGAGATTAAAAGTTTTTTTGAATAATAAAAGATAAATTTAACTCTATTACAAGTTCATATTTTTCTCAAAAAAGATGATTTCTACATGATATACTATACTATTTATAGAATATTCTTAGGTTATTTGTTTAGGAAAGGATATCAAGTCATATCATATAGATCAAGATATCTCACAATATGAATTATTATACTTATTATTTAGAGTTAACTATAATGATTCATTTCTAAAATAATTAGCGGAATTTCTTATTTGGAGAGAAGTTCATGGTATATAATGATCATAAGAGTTTGATTCATGAATTATCATAGTGATTTTTTTACTTGAGGCGGTGATGGTGGGTGTATTATCATAAAACATTATTTTTTTCTTGAATATAATCCTTCAAAATGGAATTTCAAGTATATATATTTATGTGATAAGAATCATATTCAAGTGGTTAAGGAAGAAAAATATTAGTAGTAGCCGATTGTTATGATATTTTATTTCTATTTTTATGTTTAAGAGAATTATAAATGTTTATTCTATAAAATTTTTAAATAAATTTTATGTTCCTCATAATAGCATAATGAGAATCAATAAGAGGTGAGGGGATAAATCAATGTTATAAAATAAATTTTTCTACAAATTTGAAAAACGTTCTTATGTCCATTAAAGAAAAAATACACTAAATGAAACCAATAAAATGAGATGATGATAGATAGAGTGTGTGTATGGATGAAAAAATATTAAAATATTTTTAGAAGGTTAACTGATACTTATTATCGAGTGGATATTCCCTTGGTGAATAGTTGTTATGATCCTGTTATGCATTTCCTTATCTTATTTTCAATGAGGAACAAAAGACATAAGGAAATAATATAATCAAGAATTGTAGTATAATAAATATATTATTATTTTTAAATAATATATTTTGATGATACATAATCCTCATCAACTAACTCCAAATATGGATCATGTGAACACATTATTTTTTTACACCAAATATTGACAAAATGCTCCCAAACTGCTCCAAAGAAGGGTTATTTGAATATATCATAGTTTAATCACACTATTCAATGTGAATTATCATTTGTATTTAAATCTATTTGAAACCATCTCGTGTGGATGTTTTTCAAGGAATAGTTTATGTAGTAAACTATAGTTCCAACAACAAAATCTATAAATCTTTTTCATTCCGAATATTAGTGTCTATTGTTTTCATTCATGAACGTATCTTTGACCAAAACCATGTTGAGAATTATTTTAAATTTGAAATTTATTATTTATATCTACCTCCAGGAATATTTATGAAAAATAAATTTTCTCCATATAACGATGTCTAGAAATTTCATCTTTGAACTATGATTACAAGAATGTCCATTTTCAAAAGACCATGATATAGTTACAGAACAATTATTTTTTTATTAATGATGGTGGATTTGTAACTCCACCAAACATGATCTAAAAAACAAAATCACGTGTACAATAGTCAATTTCAACATGAACCATGTTGTAGTGGTATAAATCATGACATGATTTACCTTCTCATGACCATTAGATAAACATGTATGAAACCATGAAAATAATGGAAATTTTTTCTATAGTCTTCACATGTAATTTTTAGTCACAATAACCAAGGCATATTTTACCAGACATTATAGCATGGTTTTTTTATTCAATAAAATTTCATTATTTTTTTTATACGATGCAACAATATAATAAATCGCTTACTCATCCTAGATCATGTCGATAGTATATAAAACATGAATAGAACATTAAATCTCATGAATGAATCATCTATAGAAACTATTCATTGAGAGTTTTCAATATATTAGAATAATAAAAACACAACACTATTTAATAGAATAGTGTTTTTTAGATTTCTATATCCCTCAATGTAATGGTCAGTTCTATATTGACCAAGTCTCAAGTGAGGTCTTCACAACTCCTCCATTGTCATTTCATATCATGAGGGTTCTTAAATCTCAAAGGAATCATAAATTACCCCTATAAATTTGATGAAAATAATGAAACATTTTCTTCTAATGTACCCATATAGAAAAAACATTATATTATGTATCCCATTACTTATCAAAATATATTTTAACATCTTTTCTTATAGTAAATAGGAATCATCACATTTTTTAGGAAACTTCACAAGATATTTTACCCCATTGGTAATAAATACAGTGGAATAAAATGGGGAGAAAAAATTAATTAGCTCATATCAATTATAAAATAAATATACTTCAAAAAACACACTCAAAAGATTTAAAAACATATTAATAAATGAAGTTAATGTGATATTTCATCAATATACCTATAAATATATGTCAGGATAACTCTATTATTTAAATATACCCTATGTTGTGATCCACACATTTCACCTTCTCATTGATGAAGTGTTATTTTATATCAATATTTTTCAACCTAGATAATTTCATTAGATTATTTAATTACATTATTTTACTTTAATTTTCATACCAAATAATCAATAAATATATCAAATTCACTGTCTTGTATTTGATATTTGACTTCAATCACATCATTGGTGTTATGTATTGTGATTCCTCAATATACTAAACTTTATATGTACTTAATTTACATTTTTTTCTTGTACTAGAAATAAATGAATTTTCATATGATAAATTGTGTTCCTAAAAAAGTTTATTTTCAATATATAACATCATATACCAAATTAGAATTTAAAAAACCATAATGTTGAAATGATGTGTATTTTATATTTCACAATACATAATCAAAAGTTCCTTTAACATAAAAATATATCCACCTCTCTACCATAAGATGTTAATTTTTTTTAGTTACTTTGGAATTGAGCATAATGTTTAATAGAATAAAATTGTATGTGATTGAAATTGTAATTTAAAGAAACTTATGATTATTTGTAGTAACTCCTTTTGTTCAACAGTCATTAATTTTTTCATTATTATAAGAAAATAGTCTAAAGTACTAGAAGAGTAAAAAGTTCTCTCAAGTCCTCAATTCCAAATCTCTTTAACAAATCAATACCATAATCATCTTATTTGAGAAAAATGAGATTTATTGCATTCACTAGTTCATTTGGGAAACATTCTCCTAACACATATCTACTTCATTCCTAGATAAAATGATTTACTTAACATGAATAATCATAATAGGTGACTTTGTTTCATCTCACTTTACAAAAAAAATGTTATCCAATTTTTATATCTTGAAATTCATGTTCTTAAATATATTATCCCATTTTGGTCACAATGAATGGTATAGTTGATTAATCCGAAAAAATGTTTTTTCCTAAAATTTCATACATGGGAACCATTCCCACTATAGATAACTCCCTCACGTTCTTCAATGATAACACACTCTTAGAGGTATCTATTCAAGAATGATAAATTCACATCTATTTTAAAAAAATTAATTTAATTAATCTCATATCTCAATAAAAATAAAAATCATTTAGGCCTTCTTTCAGATAAAAAGTCTCATAAAATTAAATAATATAAATTATAGAGTAATCGATAAAAATAATATAATGCTTTTTACATGATACATATCATTTATAATTTATTTTATTTTGAAACCCCCATTTCATCTCAATCAAATTATTCCTTTGAGAATATGATAAATACTCCCATGTTTCATTATTCTCAATGTTATTTAATTCCTCCTCTATTTCTTATATCCAATCGCTATGTTTCAATTATTATTTAATAATATTCTTCTCAACTTATAAAAGAAATTTAATATTTTTAATACCTCTAAATTCTATATTTTTAACACCATTGTTGTTGTATCCTATAATTTTTTAGGGTTAATGGGATTTTTAAATATTAATAACTCATTTTATGCCTTCCTTATCATTAAAATTTCAAAATAATCAGTATAATTATGAAAAATATATTATACAAAATTAATGAATCCCATGTCATCTAACACTTTCTCTGTGATATTCTCTACCCTAATAAAAAATCAATACTGATGTTCAGTTGGTACTTGGATTCATTATAGTAGTAGTTTCAGTGATTGCAATGAATTTTTTGGATTCTTTTTCTAACAACAGTAACTTCTTCAACTGCATGTATATCCAATAAATATCAATTATTTAGTTTTATAATAAAATTTTCTAATGTTTTGTAACACCACTTCACCCTAAACCACTCAAAAAGTTCCCAAAATAGTGGTATCTTAGTGACCTTAGGCTTTCCTAAGCATATTTTAGAGGATGCTGACTAACACCTAGGGTATAAGGTGTTACCATGGGAAGAAAATACCCTCATATCATGGTAACAACATAGTTGAAATTGCCAAATTATTCATATAATAATAATAATCTCTCATATTATTCATAATAGATGCAAATAATCGATTATAAATTAGTAGGTAAGCATATATACATACAGATTCATTATCAAGCCATCATACAACACTGATCTACCACTAAAATGATCACTTATAAAAAAATAAATAAAAGAATAAAATCAAATAAATCTCAACCTCCTTACCCAAGCCTCCTCATCATATTATTTAATCCTTCCTAATCTACCCAACTGCTCAAGATACTCTAATTCACTACCCAACTAGAACCTTTGATTAGTGTAGTCTCTCCAGGTACACAAGTTGCAAATATACCCAAGCAAGGAGTGAGTAAAACTCAATATGAAATCAAAAAAATGGTCCAAAACATAATTAGTTAATAAAATGTACACATTTGGTAGTATGATTATCTAAAATAAAAATTATAATGTGGAGGCATAAATAAATGACAACTTAAAATCCTCATGTTTTATCATAACACCTAAGATCAACTATAACTTATTCGTAAAATGCGTAAATTTCTCTAACAATATAAACCACCATGGGAAAATATACCCATCCTAAAAAAATAAAAAAAACACCCAATGTAAATATACTAATCCTTTGAGTAATATCAAGGCATTTGAAGAAAATATACCCCTCCTCAAAACCATATGAACCCCCAATGTAATTATACCCATACATATAACCATAAGAAATATCATCCACCTGAGGGGTCATATCCCCTACTTGAAACCATGAAATAGTTCTACACTCCCCAGTGTTCATATCCCACACCTTATTCCTAAACACGATTTTACATTTAATATCTTTGTGGATTTATAATGGTTTTGAAACATTTTATTCATTGTCAACCAATCCATTTAAGTGTTCTTGAGAAGTTACTGGTAAATTTTTATAGTGATTTTAGGTTTAGTTAGTTTGAATACTTTATGTGGTAATCCAAAATTTTTGATTTTGAAGAAGTTTGAGATGTTTTCAACATTCATAATTATTATTTGATGTGTTTTGTAGATTTTAATTACTTGAGTGACATTTGAAGAGGTGTTTAAACTATTACAGTGAATTTTTTAGTTTTAGAGATACAAGTATATGTTTTATATACATAATACAATATTTTTATACTTGAATACTCATACATGAAAATGAATGAATGTGTTAGATTCCCTATGTGAGAGATCTTCCCACAATTATACATTTTACGTACCTGATTTATTTTACACACAAGAAATTCTATCTATATAATAAAATTCACAAAGCCGTTTTTTCCACTTCATATATGATTTTCCAAAAGATAAACATTCGTAGAGGTAATTTTTATTTATAGAAAAATATAATCAAATTTTAGATACATATAGCCTATGTTTTATAGAGCTTACTTGTTCTGAATAAATCAAACCTTAGGATTCCAGAGCCAATCATAATAGACAATAAAATCACATCTAAAATGTGATTCATGATGATTCATGAATTTTTTTTAAAAGGATATCCATGTTCATATCTATTCAAAGTTTCATATTTATTGTCTTTTAGAAAATCTATCGTGTTGTTTAATGTTTATACAGTTTATGAAGAATAATAAGATTTTAAATTTGAAAATTATTTATATGGATGAATTGTGGATTTGTATTTAAGAAATCACTTTCATCTAAATAGGTAGTTATTTTTACGAATTTTAAAATTAGTCAACATTATAGCTAATGAGTTAATTTCAAATAATGTTGTATCATCCGGTCAATTTGAACTATATTTCCATCATAACATTATTTTAGTAAGAAGTAAATTATGGGTTTTATAAGAAATTTATAAATACATTGTTTGTGAATTACTAAAGATATTTATTAAATATGGTGGCTTCAGATGATAGAATATGGAAGGGTATTTGAGGAAATCAATATTAATACACTTCTTTGGGATTAAGATATTTTTAATGATTAAAAAAGAAAAAAAAGGTGTAAAAAATAAGTATTTTTTATGATGAACAAATTGTGTGGTATTAAAATTAGGCCCCATCTTTTTTCCATTTGAGGGAACTGATTATGATTTTATAAATTTCATTCTTGTAAATGAAGTTACATTATAAAAATTTGTTTTTTTAATATTTAGTGAGATGATAAATAAGGTAATAAACTATATTATTCACAAAGGGTACATATATTGAGTAGAACTTAAAGAACATGGGAGTACTTGAAATTAAGGTATATTTTATATAAATATTCTATTTTGGGAAAGTTTAAAATGTTGAATTTTGAGAGAAGAATAATAATAAGTTCAATATTATATTTTTATGAATTAGGGTTCTATTATTTAATATTTATAAAGGTTCAATAGGTTATATATAATTCTACAATTTCTGAAGCAAAGAATATTTAAAGAAGATCTATCTCACTTTAGTTACACATTTTATATGATTTCATTGTCAGGATTTATTATTTTGTGTTACTATAGAAAGAAATATAAAAAATATATTCCATTACTAAATTCTTAGAGTATTTTATTTTTACAATGATGAATCTATGGTTGGGTGGAGCGACCAACAATGAAAAGAAGTATGTTACCCAGGAAGGGTCTGAACCATCTAAAAAATCCTTATGTCCACTGCTTCTTTATTTTATACATACATGAGTGAGTTTTATAATCTATAAGTGAATTTATAGAATCTTAACATATTTTAGAGTTGATTATAAAAATAATAAATTATAAAAAATGGTCTCCCCTAATTCATCCCCCATTCCCATTTGAGTAATATAACTATAGCCAATTTTCTTGGTATCCAAACATGGTCCCTCTTTTTGATTAAATCATGTGTTCATATTGGATAATATTAATTCTATATACAATAGAGTTGTTATTAATTTTTTTCTACAAAATTATCATTATTGTAGGAATAAAATGTTTCCATATCTTATATCCATTGGATTTAGAGTAGGAGATACTGTTATCTTTGGTTTTCCTCCAATTAAAGAGAATTATCCAATAGAAATGGATGATTAATGAAATATGGAGAATTTTGGAAAATCATAACATCTGATTCTTATTCCCTTTTCAAAAAATTACTACATGAAATAGATGATACTTTAAACAAAAAAAGAAATATAGGATAATCTTGAAAGTGCTTATAAATTAAATTTGAAAATCAAAGATCCTAATTTACAAATAATGAGAAGAATGTTTGAAGACCTAATTATGGTATAAGAAGAAGTAATCGATGATTATTTCACCCATGTTAATTATATCGACAAAAATATTGTAGAATTTAATGAATAATTTGAAGAATATACAATTTTTAAGAAACTAATGAGAAATTTTTCGGATAGGTTAGATCAAAATATCTCATACATTGAAGATAGAGAGGAAATGTTATTGGATGAATTGCATAATATTATAATAGATTATGAAAGGTTAAAAAATATATCCTTTAAGAAATATTTAAATATTGAAATAGAATTTGATACCTTGAGAAAGATTAAAATTATTGAACATGTTGACAATGTGTATTCAAGTAAATCATAAAATGATGAAGTTGATGGATACCTTCAAAGAATAATTACTATTATATCAAATAGATTCATTAATGGAAAAAGAAAATAGAAATAAAAGTATCCTTTTAGATGATAAAAATTTAATGTAATAGGGATATTTTCTATTATCTGACCAAATAATAATGAAGTACATTATAAAATTATAGAAAAAAATGATATAAAATGAAGTGTAATAAAAGTTCAAGTGAATCATCCAATGTTTGAAAAATAATAAAAAAACTATTCTAGAGACAATAAAATAAACCTAATAAGAAAATAATTAGAAGTTAGACAGTCATCTAATATTGAATTTGAAAGTAATTCTAGTGGTAAATTCAATATCTTATGGTTTATGATATAAAAGGTTTTGATACTTCAAGTGGCAATGAAGATAGTTCCGGACCCATAGTGTTTGAACACATGTTAAATGATGATCTTGAAACACTTATTGATCAAAATAATTCTCATGAAAAAAAAGAAAAAATTGTGGAATAAAAAAAGAATATTATTGATGAAAAAAATAATTTAAAAATAAATAATTAAATGTTGTATATGAGATCAAAAAAATATGTTTAAAATCATCCAAACATTAGAAGATGAAAAAGCATATTAAAGACTAAATTTATTTTAATTAAGAAGAATTATCCTTGAAACTATCCAAGTTTCTTGATATTGTGAATGAAATAAATAAGTTAGAAAAGTACTTCAAAAACTTCTTTGAATTCAAGGATTAATCCTCTTAATTTGATGAGAGAACATTCAAAAAAGATCATTTTAAATATACACATGGTAAATCTATTTTTTAAACTCTATTTCTCTAATATTGTCTGTTCTAACTCAAATATTTGGTCAAGCATGTTCCAATAAAAATGAGGATAAAATCTCTCAAACTTTAGTTAATTAAAGGAGGAACTCTAGAATCTAGTCTCCTCCTAAAAAAAGAAAACTTTGTCTAAAAATTCACAATAACTAAAAAATATAAACACATTTAGAATAATTTTTATTATTTGGGTATATTTATATTTCATAGGTATTACAGGTGTTGTTGAGTGTTTGAGAACAAATATTATATAGTCGGGTACAACATTCCATTATTTAGGATATGATTTGAAGATAGAGGAAGCAAGTCTAGTGAGTAGAAAGTTGATTCAAGAATAAAAAATAGAGAGATCAAGGATATTACTAATTTAAAAGCATATAAAAAAATTTCATGTCTTGAAAAAATGTGTAAAAAATGTGAAAAATATGACCATAGATTTCAAAAATATGTGACAAGTTTTCTAGGTCAACTAATACTTACCGAAAAAGGGAAGAGAGAAAGTGTTCAAATATATTACAAAGTATTATTAGTGAAATTTTATCATAAATAAATAGGAATAAAAATTTGTAGATACTTGATAATTGGTGTTCCTCCCACATTAAAAGTGATTATGAGATCTTTAAAAACATTGAGAAACATGAATGGCATGTTGTGACATTTAGGAGTATTGGTCATTAAAAACAAAATGTATTGGCTTGGACCAAATTGAAATTTAGACGTTAAAATATGATGACATTTATTATTTGGAAAATAAAACGAATAATTTTTTGAGTGTTAGGTAACATTTTAATGATGGAAATAAGGTAGCTTAAAAAAGACTCATTTATTATTAGAATAATGAAAATAGAATAACTATCTGACAAAGAAATATAAAAAGTGTAAATTAGTTTTTAATTAATAATCTAGTCAATACATGTAACATGAGTAAAAGTAATTAGAATATAATACCAAATTGAAGGATTTATAATATTTTATAAACATGCCTAAGAAATATTGTTCAGAATGTGCTTGTGAGGGATGTTCCAAAGATAGAAAAATGATGGAAATTACTATGGAACTTGTCAAAAGAGAAAATTGTTACAAAAATATCACAATTAAGTATTTATTACATCTAAAAGGCCATTGGAATTAATTCATATAGTTATTTATGGTCCAATAAAGAAAAATTATACCTGATGCGATATTAAATTAATCACATTAATTGAAGATTACACTCAGTTGGAATTTTTTTTTTCATAAAGCATAAGTCTGAGGTAATTAAGATTTTTAAAATGATTTCATGATACATCAAAAACGAATAGTTGTTATGAATAATGAATTTGATATTTGATAATTTTATGGAATACACATTTTCTTCATTTTGGGATTACCTTTCCAAACATGGAATCTATAATAAATATATCACACCATAAAAATCTCAATAAAATGGGGTTTTATAATGAAAGAATAGAATCATAGGGGAAATGGGTAGAACTATGATTATTGGGAATAAAATTTACAGTTTTTATAGAGATATATTATGTGTAATGTTGTACACATTTAGAATAGTTTCCTTTCATGACCTAAGACACATGCTATGAATCAGGAAACATGGAACTATAAGAAGATCATATTGATATACGAAAACATATATGGGACTCTATTTCAGATAAAAATAAAAGACCAAAAGATGGAGAAGATTAAAGAAAAATCTAAAAATGGTGTCTTTATGGGCCACATAACATTTGAAATTGGAAATTAATTTCGGGAGAAAATGTTAAACAAAATCATTGAGTATCTGGATTTGAAAATTGATGAAAATATGATAAACAACCAGGAGATATTTAAAAAAATATTTCAACATTTCTAAACAATACAAAGTATATTTTAGAGATTGTGGATAAGAAAGTGTCTGAAATCACACTGTAACTATTTAATTTTCTTACAAATTACTAATAATGTTGAGGATGAAACTATTTGTTTTAGAAGTAATTTTAAATCATTTAAAATATATAAGGAAACTAAAAATATAATTGGAAAATAGAATTCACTATTATAAAAAAGTATAAATCTAATAGTTATGCATCAAATAGATCTTATTTATAAAATTTAACCAAGAATAATAGATGATGATATTGAGCATGATGAGTGGGTTAAATATATTATTAATGAGATCAATCCTTTTGAGAAGAACACTACATGGGTTCCTATGCCATGATCAAAAGGTAAAAACAATATTTGGTTATAAATGGGTTTTTATAGATAAAATTAATGAAAAAGTAGATATCATGAGGATAAAAGAGATATTTATTTGAAATTTTTTGTCATATATGTATGGAATTTATTTTTAAGAAACATTCTCCCTAGTTTCCTAGAATGAAAGTATAATAATGTTTTATGAAGTTACTACCCATAAACACTCCAAAGATTATATGATACATCTGAAATTATAATTCTTTAATGATGATCATAAAGAGTAATTATTTTTTGAGAAACTATATGGATTTTTTATTGATCATGATGGGAGTATGTTCTGTAGACTCTAGAAACTGTTGTATGGATGAAAAAATACACATGGATCCAGGTCCTCTAAACATGATAACTACATCATAAAAAAATATTTTCTAAAGAAACTATCAACTGAAATTTTATATAAAGGATATTTTCATAGGTACATTTATAGTAATATTATATGTTTATGACATAATGTTTTCCATGGAAAAAAATACCTATGTGATAAATTTTATATAAATATGAAAAAATCAATTTGATATATCTATGCTGTGAAAGATGTATTTTTTATGGATTATGGATTGAGTATAAATATGAGTGTTTCTTCTTTTCCCAAAAAAACATTTCTAGAAAACTATAAAAAAATGTTTGGAATGAATGAGGATAGGGTGGTTTCCATTCCAATTTTATTTTTAAAACATTTTATCCAAGGGGGGTAAGGGAAACAAATTGACAAAAAATAATTCAAAAGTGTTGTCGCTAACTTTTTGTATTTGGCATCTCCCAGACCATACCTTACCTATGTAGTGATCTTGTGTTCTCAATATCAAAGTGAACTATGAGAACCAAAAATGATTAAATCCATTAGAATTTAATGTATGTTAAATATACATAAAAAAATCGACTTCTTTATAAATACAGTGTAGATATGGACATTCTCAGTTACACTAATATTGGATGGGCCAATGACTATACCGAAATCAGATCCACTTCAGGTGGTGTTTTTTTCTTATAAATTTCTATTAAATATAGTAATATAATAAAAAATTATAAGTGACATCAATTATAGTTGAATTTGAATATATGGATACTCCACTTACAGTAATATAGGTTTTATAGATATAGGTACAATAAAAAAATTTAGGGTGGCTTTTGAAAAGTGTTTATGAATTATCTATAATAACAACATTTCTATAAATCTCTATAAAAATAAAATTTAACAATCTCAATCATTACATATTGAAATTTAATATCATTTTATCAAAGATAATGAGTCTATATATTAGATTAGGATTGAATAAATTTGAAAAAAATAACATATTCCTAATATCTTTACTAAAGTTATTAAAATAGAACATTATATAGAGTTAAGGTTAAAACAAAACGTTCATCATTTATCCCAAACATGAGGATTTTTTAAAATACCCCCCCCTGTGGGATTTTTATAGTTTTAAAAAGGGGTGATAAATAGTGTCAAAATACTATGTCAAAAAGGAAACAGAATTCATGATAACTTGAATAGTTACTTATTCATTTCCATCTAAAGATATGGATACTATTGATTAGGGGAGTTTATGTAACTACGATTTAATGCATGACTTGAGGGTGATGTCATTTAAATTAGTTGGTCTAAACATGTTTTCTATTGTGGGTTGAAATTCCCTTGAAAATATTACATCATCCTAAGGTGTGATGTCCAAATATAACACATAGAGATAGGTTTTGATTTGATGATTCTTATGTTATTAGGATATTAATCTATATTTCAGAGGAGTTAACATATTAGTTTACATCTATTGCAAATGGGGAGATTGATGAACCTAATAAATTTGAGAAGGTGACCAGAAGTAGTATTTTTTTAACCATTCTTTTAAAGTGTTCTTTATAATTTTATGGTAATATTCAATGTTATTATAGGTTTAGTGAATCTTAATCCTTCATGAATTCTGGTGAATTTTTTTATTCTGAATAGGCTTGATATGGTTTGAACTTTAGTATTTATTTTTTGAGAGTTTTTTTTATGATTTTAATTACTTGAGTGACGTCTAAATAGGTGTTGAATATTTTGGAGAGAAATATATAGTTTTCAATATTAATACATGTGTTTTCTATATGTAATAAAATATTTGGAAATGTGAATACTCATGTATGAGAATGCATCCATATATATGATTTTTTACATAAGTCAAGTTCCCTTGATGAAAAATTTCCCATACCATATTTCTTATACTTATGAGAATTATGACAATGTAATCAAATTCACATTGGTTTTTTTCCAAACTGTATCTAATTTGACTATGTATCTAAATTTAGGTTAGGTGTTTTGATTTAGATAACCATGTATGAAATTTTTTTATGTGTACAAACTAAGTTATGAAGAATTCATGTCTTCTGAAAAAATAAAAAATGATGATTCTTAATCCAATAATCACGGTCTAAAACATAAAATCTAAAATATGATTCAAGTAGATTAATTATATTTTTTTAAATAGTTATGTTTTTACATATTCATTTTATTTTTTATTTTTTTATTTTTATTTATAAAAATAGTGTTGCTTGAAGTTGAGGTTAATTATGAAAAAGAACCATTTTTAAATATAAAAATGGTTTTTGATGATGATTTGCTACTTTGGAGTTCAAGAAATCACATAAATATAAATATTTATCCACTCTTTATCATTTTTGAATGAGTGAATATTGAAACTGTTGAGTTATTTTCAACAGTTACTGTGATATGAGATCAAGTCTAAGAATATGTTGAGAACAAGTTTGTTTCATTATAATTAATATGATTGTTTTAATTTAAAAAAAACATTATTTTTGAATTATTCATGATATTTATTGAATATGGATGTTCAATAAGATGGAATGTAAAAGGGGATTTGAGGAAATAAACTTGAATACACCTTTATAGATTGATATATTGTAAAAATAGTGCATAGAAATGAGTGGTTTTTGAATGAATTAATTTTTAAGACTCTTTTATGTGGCAGAAAAATTAAACTCATCATTTTTCCATTTGGGGGAAAAATTTAGACAAGATAAATTTAATTCACATAAATTAAGTTCCTTTATATGAACTGAAGTTTTCTAATATTTACTGGGATAAAAAATAAAGTAATAACCTCTATTTTATGGAATGTTTAATTACTGAGTAGAAACTGAAGAAGGTGGGTTTACCTAGAACTAAATTAATTTTCAATCAACGATTTGGTTTTGGAATGATTCATACTGTTGAGTATTTATAGAATAAGAAAATACAATTCTAAATTATATATTTATGAAGCGAGTAACTATTCCTGAATATTTTTAAATGCTCAATGGTTGATATCTAATTCTACTAAACTAAACAATTGATCCTTCAATATGATCTATATTACCCAAGTTACATATTCTTTATGAAGGAATTTTGAAGTTGTGATATTTGGGAGGAACTAGTCATGAATATTTAGAATCTATGGGATCACTATAATCTTGTAATATGTTGTGCTTATTATGATGAATCTATGGTTATGAGGGGGGGGGGGGGGGGGTTAAACCAACCATAGTAAGGAGTAGGTTACTCTATAAGTGGATAAACAATGTAATTTTTCTTACTTTTCCTTTTTATTCTTGATATATGAGTGTGGTTGAGACTCTCTACTTGGGTGAATCGAATCCTAACTGATTGTAGGGGTTTATTACAAAAATAATAAATTATAAAAACTAGTCTTCATAGATTCAACCCTTCCAAGTGGGGTAATCCAATCCTAGAAACTTTATATATATATATATATATAATATACCTGGGGGACCTCCTCCCCAAAACCACATGAGATACCAGATATATACCATGGGGTATATCCTCCCTAAGACCAAATGTAAAACTGCATAGGTTAGCCACCTATGTGAACCTGTCATGTGTCTCCCAAGATAGCCTCTCAAGTGAGAAACCTAAATATTGTTATATAATCCTTGCTAGATGATCATCGTGGATCCTTGGGTTCTATGGTGACACTTGAGATCAATGATCACACCCTCCTAGTACCACCCCACTCCAGGATCGACATGAAATTGGAGAAATAACCAAGGTACCCAAGTCCATATCCTCATTAGTACACCCTTCATAAGTTCCTCTACCTTCTCATGTATCTATTTCCAAACCAATAATTAATGGTAATTCCATTCATCAATATCATAATAATGACATCAAGGCCTCACTGGTATCTTAGGAAAATCCAACCTAGAATCACATTAAGAAATGTCACAATTCCTATCTCAGTTACCATTTAACTTCTCAGTCAATACTCACACACCCGAACTATGACTAATCTACCTAGGGAACATTCATCAGGTTCTTATATAACAATGGGGGAGGATCAATCAACCCATAATCATCTCAAATATCTAAAAGGATTTAAGGAATATCAATATTCTCACATGACTAACATGGGTAAATCATTTCCAAAACAACCCACACCCACACCCCCTCATGGGATCTAAGGGAAACTATATAAGTCCATTTTGTTCACTTAATTCACTTAAATCTCACACATTTGGTTTTGTGTGTCCAAAATCATATATTTATAATTCGGTCCTTAGCCAGTGATGACCATGTCATCAAGCTAGAGCTCAAGTGTCTTGATGGACCTTGGCACGTGTGTCTATCCATATAAATTTTATTTTAACAAAAAAAATTATTTAGTACAACAATGTAAACCACCAGAGGTAGGGAGACAGTGTATGCCACAAACCATCATATCATCCCCAAAAAAATCACATTATTCAACCATAGGAAGGTATTAAGGGAATTCCCAATCCCCATAGGCTAGGGACAAGTGAACGGGCAACAATAAGAATGCATTGGGAATGATTTCACCCAATAGTAATAATAAATAACAAACAGATGAATAAAATGAAAAGGTAGAAACTAGGAACACTATTATAATAATTAAACTAACATTAATACAAGATATGAAAATAAAATGTTTAATGATTGATACAATAGATGAAAAAACCACCCAATAAACTCTCTGTGGGAAATGAAAAACTCTACTTTCACATCCACCAGCATTCATAGGATGTTACAAGAATACATGAATTATCTAAGCATCCAGATAACCAATGAAATATAGTCATAAGATGAAAGGACAATAGGTCACCTCCCACTGATCTATAGTATAAAAAATAAAATAAAATCCATTTCATGTATGTTTTAAAATAATTTATAAAATATGTTTTCTATGTTATCTTACAAAACATGTATAAAATAGTTTTTCTTGAAAACACACATTCTCACAAATCTATGGTTCATTCTATGTAAATAAAAAATTTAAATTCTATTTAATGAAAAATAAATTAATTTATGTTATTTATATTTTACAAAAAAATAATTAAAGATATAAAAATAAAATTTCACTGTTCAAAATACACATGCCATAGAAAGTACATATATGTCATCATCATTAAATACAAAGTGTTATAGGGATAAAATATAGAATAGGGAAAACATAGTTATAAATTAAGCAAAGTATGCATTCTAGATAGTAACTATACATCAATTGACCTATCATCGACACCTAGTATTATATTTACAATCCTTATTAATGGGAAACATCCTATAGGTTGACTTAAGTCCCACCATAGGCCACTAGATAGAGAATAATTCTAAAATAGTGAACAAGTGTACCTAGACATCCCACATAACCAACCACTGCATCCCATGATATTCAATGGAATGTGAGATTTTTAATATAATAATCATGACATATACTCATGTTAGAAAATAATCATTTATCACACCCACACCTCCAAACAAACATATAGAAACATCCTCTTTTTCCAAATATAAAAATATGAATCAACTTCCCTCAATGTGAAAATTCATCTCATGAATCTAATCATTCATAATTTCAATAAAACATAGAAGGTCATGTCCTATGGGTTCTCATTTTCAAAACAAACCATTAAAAATTTCAACATGGCCATAGAATCTTTCTTTAATGATAAAGACATAAAAATATTTATGGAAATCTAAGCACAAACTTTTGTCAATAAAATAATTATATAGATATCTATTTTCAACGATTTTATAAATAAGGACAATACCCCTGATATTTAGAAAAGAAACCTTTCTTATCATTTTCAAAACTGAAACTGTAAAAAACATCCAGACAAATTGTTATGATCCAACTAGGAAAATAAATTCTAGAGAGGGACTATTCATTTAAAAAAAGTTTTCAATATATCAAAACATTTAAAAATTCCATTTTCCTAGTTTTATCAAAATATCAAGAATACATCATTCCTTGATATACCTACTAAATATAAGTGTAAAAAATTCTAGGACAATGAAATATCATGATGAAATCATAATTAATCATATATTACATTTTAAAGAGAGATGAATGGGATACCTACCTCAACAACTTGGAATTCCTAACAAAAGAACAAAACACTCAAGGTAAAGATAAAGAGAAGGCTTTAAAGAAACAAGGTAGAGACCTAATCCAAAAATATCACATCAATAAATTTAGACTAAATGAACCTTATTATTCCATATCTATTGATTAGAAATTGATATGAAAAAGAGATAAAACATATTAAGGGAACCAATATACCTTTACTCCAAACACACTTATAACTCCTCATAGGATAAACATAAAAAGGAAGTCATTACCCAATGTTTTTATTTGAATAAATAAGAGAATGCCCAAAATTCACCCCAGAACCCAAATGGATCCAAAAGATCTATCAAATTTGGAATAGAGAAGGATTTTAGATGAAAAAATAATCCAAAGTCTCACTAAATGTCCCTCCTATAATGATAGGATTTTCCCTCACCAATTGTCATAAATTCCCCTTTTTGAATAAATGGTAGATAAACAATTTATAATTTTAGAAAATGTTGATACCATGGAATGGAACTTTCCACCATGTTCATGGTGGCTTTGATTGCACCACATGTAGGACAATGACATAGAGATGCTCTATAGCATTGTGCATGTCTTGAAGCATCCTAGATATCCAAGTACAATGATACCTGATCTAGTCATAACATAGCTCGAAGTGATTTTTTAATCCCCATGTGTTCGTGACTAGAACCTAATAACATACATGAATCAAGTGGTATCTATTTTTCATTAAAAAAATTTAAAAGTTACAATTTTTTATTTCTACACTCTTCAAGGATAAAGTACCAAAATAATGTTCAAAGGAAACTAAAAATTGTACATCATGAAGGATACAAAATCTACCTATATAAAAGCTCAAACATACCATTTAGTAAGATGGTCACTTCTCCACTGGACACCACCATCACTCTAGGTCCCAAGGATTAAGTACATTCACCACCTCTAAGTGGTTCTTTCTTTGTACTTGGACCTAGAAAAAGTTAATCTATATACCATGAAATGAAAACTTATCTTGTGAGATAATGGACCTATAGGGTCTCATCAAGTGTTTAATAAGAAATTACATAATGACAAAAAATTTCATATTTCAATTTAAATAATATAATTTATGATATATCCCCAAGTAAATTGTAGGGTGTGAGAAAACAATCTATTATGCTCTCAGTAAGTGTTCTATAGGCAATTCTATAACAATAAACCATTTATGATTTCAAATTAAATAAAAAAATGTATATAATAGAATTTACAGATTTCCAACAAAACATGATTTGAAATAAAAAACATATTAGTTATATAAAAATATACTTAAATGAACATTTTATATAAAAACATATATAAAAATAGATGGCATGAATAAAGCATTTCTAAAATAAATGGCATGTTTAATCAAGTCAAAAAAAAAACAAATAACATTGCATTGATAATAATCCCTATGATATGATAGTTTCTATATATAAGATCATCAAATTAACATTCATTAACATGACTCATGGTATGTGTGAAAAATCAAATCAAATCCCCTTCTAGGGACCCATTCCAGGAAATCATGGTGAACATTATTTAATTTGTTTTATATTCAATCCATTTCTATGGAGTAATTGTCCTAATGAAAATTACATAATAAACTAATAAAAACCTAGACACACATGTGATTCAACAATCAATCAATCAGGGTAAAATTAGTCATTTAAAATCATTTCATTATTCATAGTTTAATTGCCTAAATATCATTTTCAATATGATTTTTCTTTTCAAAACCAAATAATATGTTTTCATATAATTCAATCCTTTTTAAATCATATTTATGTTTAAATTAATTTTATCAAGAATTGTTATTCAAAAATTTCATCAAATCACCTTTTAATTCAATCTATCACTTTTATAAAATATCTATGTAATAATTTAAATTTCATTAAAATTGGGGTTTTTCAAAATTTACACATCCTATTAAAATCACACATAAAATAATTTCAAATTTGAGGTTTAATTCAATTAAAAACTCATTCCACATCATTTAATAATATAGGTTTTCCACTATAGGGTAAATCCTTATAAAATTTCCTACCTTTAATCACAAGATCAAATGATCAACACTCATAATAGGGAATTACAAAAAAGAATGAAGGTGAAGGCGTTCATGGAATTAAACCTAGAATTAATATCCATAAAAATAAATATTAGATAAATAAATAACATGATGATTTATCACACACTAATAAGGATATAAAGTGAAATTGAGAAAAACCAAAACAGAGAAGATCCACTTAATCAGATAAGATCAAACACAACCACCAGAGCTTCAATCTATAATGAAAAGGGGTTGGAGAAATAAATTTCGTTACTTGAGATACTTAAATGAACATGGAATCATATTATGGTTGATATAAAGTGGTTATTGTTCAAACCGGGTGGGGGTGTCCTAGATTTTAAAATAATTTTTGGGATATTAAATTCATGTGACCATGGTTTGCTGGAGGGGGAGACGGTCAAAATATATGTGCACCCTAACCTTGTTCCCCAACTATTTGGGTCCCATGGTTTTCCTTAGGGGGTACATGGATTTTCTAACCATTAAACAACCTTTCACCCCTTCTGTTTGTTTCTCATTGTATTAAATAGGTGGTGTATGGTTTGGGAAAATCATGCGTTGGCCACAAACATCCCTAAAGGTTCCCAAAATTTTCTAAATTTCTCAAAAAATGACATGAGATAAGACCCAACCAAAGGTGAGTAAAAAATGGGTGAAGAAGTTCCTAAAAGAATATAATTATATTTTGAAAACTCCACACTATAAAATATTTCCATCCCTCTATATCTTGTAAAAAAACTCCATGTCAATTAGATGAAGCCACTACTACCTCATTAGTGCCTCACACTCCCAAGTCTCATGTGAATCTGAACCATGCCACCATATCATATAGACCCACATTATCTTCTTCCCATGAAGAATGTTATAATTTTTATCAAAATTTTGGACTGGATGCATAGTCAAAGATAAATTAGGTTTAACATCAAGATCCTCCTAGTGGAGGACATAAGAAGGGTCAGAAAGGTAATTCCCAGGATGTGACATAAAAAACATCATGGAATTATTTAAACTATGGTGGAAGTGTAAAATTGTAAGACACTTTACATACCTGCTAAATAATCCAATAAGTAATCGAAAACCTTGGTGTATGTTTTTCATTTTCTTAATATTTCAGAGACCCATCCAAGCCAAAACTATCAAAAATACATATTCACCAATTAAAAACTACAATGATCATAAATTAATATCAACATAAGATTTATATAGGCTCTATGTAGTTACCATTATTTGATGTATGGAATGAATCTTCACCTTCATCTCATGGAAAAATCTCGGTCTAACCAAGGAAACATCACTAATATTCTACCAACACAACAAATATTTACATGGAAGAACATAAAAGGCCTCTAAAGGACCAATCCTCCTTCCTAAAAGAGTACCAGTAACTATTTTTGTTGGGAAACTCAACCAGTCCCAAATGGACATCCGAAGATCCACCAATGTTAAGAATGAAAGAACATATCTGACAATTAATTTTTTATCTAAAATACTTTTGCGAAAAAGTGAGAAACCACATAGGTATAATGAAATTTGAATATTACCCAACACTAAAGGATTTCACCAAATCATTGAAAACAAGACTTAGATTGTTAGAACTGAATACCCGGAATAATCCCCATTGAAGTGTTTCAACCTTTATGCTCAGATCATCCAGAATTAAGTCTTCAAAGCAGGTAGCTGTCATGTTCCAAGTCTAGATATATTCCTCCATATAGATCATTTGTGCATTGAAACCTCATGCCAAAATAAAATATTGGTGGTTGATCTGGTCCCTTTGTTCCTTTTTAACATCCATTTTAACGTCTCTTTCAAGGATTATTTCGACCTCCTCCCTTGAGGAATTATATTTGATATCCTTTTAATGGATTTCTTCATTAGAATGATGAATTAAGTCAAGATATTGGGTCTTCTCTCCTTCTTTCTTCCCTACTTCACCACCCACCCCTTGGATGTCCCCACACTTAGATTTTAGCTTTCCACTTCTTGGGCCAGAACATTCCATTTCCTGAGGATTTGTCTTAAAGTCCTTTTCTTTTACCTTACTAGATGCTCTTGGTTGCATTGGCTTGGTTAGAAGGGAGTATTCCTTCCTCCCTTAAGATCCTTTCCCTTTAGTCAAAATGTTGCTCCCCAAGTCACGGTGCCCCTTCCGACCCTTCTTCTTCCTCGGGCTATGGAGACCTCTAATTCTCACTCCCTCCTCACTGATAAATGAAAAGTGAATGGAGCCCTCAGCTTCATTATCACCCTCCGAGAGAGCCTAAACACCTGAGGGATACCCCACTGCCAATGGTGCAACCACATCTGTAGTAGTACCCAAGTCCTGAACCAGGACCTCGCCTTTATACCTATAAGGGAAAACAGGTCTGTTTCCTGGTCCAGAACATGGCCTTACTCTATCATGTTTTCAAAACGGTTGACAAGAATGATGGCTATTTGATAATTTTCTGGTTTGGACATAGTCATTTAATTTTCTCTATCCCCTGTAGATTTTTCCCCTTGATACATGTAGATCCTCCCTTACATGCCACCACAGCCACACCTACATGGTCAGGGGCATGTTCATTGAAAACTGGAACATTATTATGTTCCATCGATCCTATCTTCTTAGGGCCTAAATTATTATGGTATGTCCCAACCCAAGTTAGAGGCCTTGACACTGGATGCACATCAACCATCTTGAGACTGGAACCCGAGGCACCATCCTGCCAACTGAGCAATCCTCCATTATTCATAGTTTCCAAAATTGAAGAAGAAACCAATGTAATAAATTCTCCTTCCAGAACCGGTCCTACTTGACGGTTGACACCGATACCATGCTTCAAGGTATTAAAGATATTGGTGAGCTTTTGATCTTTATGTCCTTTTTCATTATGGAGATAACTATTCGTATGTGATTCCTTAGAACCCAAATTATCAACTGCGGGAACCGAGGGAAATACATACCCATTTTGTGGAACATCCCTCAGCAAATCATGGGGGTATTTGGTGCTTTGATTTTACTTATTGATAGTTATATCAATGAGAAACAAAGTTAGTGAGGTCATGTATCATGCATATCCACCAAAATCATCATCGTATATCATAAAACATATTTTTTGGTTTTGGGGTGCACCATCCACTATGAATTTTTCCAGCCCCCTATCACAAACTTTCTTATAGGAAAAGGCACAACATGCCAATTCCAGAAACATATGAAACCATTTGAAGATAACTACAACTCACCAATGATTTAACCACTATATAGAGAGTCCATAATTATGTAGAATTCTTCATAGGGATATAGATAATGTATAATCATCTTGATAAGGGCATATTTAAATAGAAAATTTATCAAATTACCCTTAGTCACATCTTTCAAGAATAAAAAATGTAACTAAGAAAATAGGGAAATCATTTTAAACTGTTATGATTATTTATTCACGGAATAGATCACATTTTTCCTACTCAACACATCAGCAAAAAAATCCCCTTACCCTGGCTATAAGAAATTTCAAAATAAAAATACTACATTTAACCCAACAATTTTTTTTACAGAGATTCAAATATTTTCGAGAGAAGTAGAAACTCAATATTTTGTGGTAAAAATATGAAGTTAATATTTTTTTAGAAAGGTAATTCGAAAAACTCTTTATAGAATGCATCATAGGGATATATTCAAGATCATTGGATGGTTTTTTCTTCTCATGTATCATAGTAAATCTAGAACCACATGCTACCATGTGATTACCATACATAAGGAAACAACCAAAACACGAACCCGATTCATCAAAAAATACAACATAGCCTACCCATCCTATGGAGGGATCATCATTGGTGAAGAAGTAAAAATACATTTCAACTCATCAAAATAAATATGAAATTTATCATCCTGTAATAAATATAATCCCTTCCATGTGAGAGTGGCCATCCGATAAACATACATCAAAAAATCTTTAAAAAACCTATGGTAATACCCCACCATGCCCAAGAAGATCCACATCTCAAAAACATTTCGTGGTTTCTCCCACGCCATAAAAACCATCACATTAGTGGGAAGAGTTGAAATAAATTGTTATGAGACCAAATACACCTATAACATTACTTCTAAAATATCCAAAGTACTCTTTGAAAGATTCATGTAAACTCAGCGATTTCCCAACATTTTTAGATCTTATATCAAATGGTACACATGATCCTCCTCAGTTTTGGAGGAAACAAAAATGTCATCCAAAAATACTACCATGAATATGTTAAGGTACTCCTGGAATGTCTTATTCATCATTTCCATAAATTCTATAGGATAATTGTTTAAACAATATGGCACAAAAATATACTAATAATGGCTATACCAACTCCTGAAGATGTCATTATGAATATCATATTCTTTACTAATCAACTAGTGATAACAAAATAAAAGATCAATCATCAAGAACCAGTTCTACCCCTCCAACTAATCCAAAAAAATATTCAATTCATGGTAAAATTTATTTATTCCTTACCCTGACTCAATGTAGTTTCTAGTAATCAACACATAGGATAAGTTTCCAAAAAAAATTCATTTAAAATAGAATAGTTTCCTCCCATGCTGACACACTAGGGCATATAATCCTTTCTATAGTAGACCATCCAACTGATATTTCAACTATTTCAACTATTTGTGACCCATATTTTAAAAAGGAATAAACACTAGCTTGGTACGAAGTACTAAATCAATAGAGAACTCTATCACTCTTACTAGTGGAAAAAAATGATTGATGTAAACACATCATGGAACTCTATGTAAAGTGTAGGGTGATAATATCTCAAATACTCTCACTCAAATTCAAAAGAACACCCTAATATTATCCTTCCCATGTCAACACCCAATCGACCATAGCCTAAATATCCCATAATAATCTGAGTGTAACTACCACAAGCCCACCTCAAATATGATTGGGGGAGGATACCAGTGATGAGTGGGTGTAACAATCACATGGGAGGACATTTCCTACAGTAATTGTTTGCGTACACACAATTCCAAGAATATAAAATGATGGAATTTAACATAAATATGATACTGAATGCAAGAATACATCTAAATCCAACAATTAGAGTTTAAAAAAGAATACTATAAATAATAAAGGGAAAAACAATCACCCATCAAAAACATGAATGAAGTATAACATGATAGTAAGAGGGGACTACATTAAGATATCAATCTTAGAAAAAAAATGGTATATCTAGGCCAATCTATGGTCTGTATACTCTCATCCCACTGAGAACCTAATCGAATAACTAGTCATATACATAAGACAAGACACATGTGGGTAGATCACATACATGGGTGAGTATATCAATACCTAGTAGGACACCCCTAAATCACTAATATTTAACAATCATGAGTAGTTAGATCATAATAGGATATTTAAATCACAATACGAGACATAAAATAAAAAATATAGATATAGACAAGGTAGTCACTATGTCTCAAGGTAAGGTCACAGCCATATTTCTAGCATAATATTCTTCTTGAGAGCCCAAAACCATGATCTCTTAGAAGAACCCATCTTACGAATCTTCTATCACTAATTTGGTCTATCCAATATGTAATGATCATAGGTTATCACAATAAGGAAGTAAATGTTGGAATTCTGAATAGATCGATATATATATATATGGATCACACCTAGGGGCATGGGGTAAAAAACAACCAAATTTTAATTAACTCGCTATGTAGGGGGTCAATTCCAATTTAAAGTTGGTTACACTAATTCTAAGTACCACCCCTAGGGAAGAATATGATTGGGTATCCCATTCTGGGAATCATGAAGGTATTCTTATAACCTTATCTAATACTAATCCATTAAATCAGATCACAATCCTATACTATGTACATTGTTCAATACTGTACCCTTATAGGGATGGAACGAGAGAACTCACCCAAAGGAAAATAGTTCACGCTGGGGGGAAAAAGGTCTCCAAGTCATATTCAAATTTGTACATAATTAGTATATAGGCTACATGGTGTGTAACACTAATCTAGAACCCAACTGTGTTCTTTCCAATTGACTTCAATCCATTCCCATGTGTATCTAGTAGTATCCATGTACTAATTTCAGTCCATGTACATAGCCATGTCCATGTATTGGTCAATTCTGTTGTAATCTAAATATAACCATGTTCTTAAGAATGTTCATTTCCACATATCCTCTGAGATACATGTTGAGCGACTATCCATTGGTCATGCAACATAATGTAGGGACTGCATGGAGTGTGATACATATCTCCTATAGGGAAACCCTAATGCCACATCTAGGGGTCATACATGGCGTGTGTTTTTGGATTACATTCCATGTACCATGAAATTTTTTGGATTCTGCGGTTCCTTGACATATTGTATTCTTAACCTTAGACCTTTGATATGGCTGCAAAAAAATGCTGGTAAATAGATATCTAGTCTAGTTGATCCATGCAATCAACTTTGGCTAGAATTTATACATATGATTTCTAGGTAAAATCATATGTCACAAAATCCCATCATTTCAAATCAAATTCTTCATGAGATATTTGATCTGGTCATGACCCATCATCAATTCTATCTGAGATCATTCCCAACATTTGTCTCAACCCGTATCGGAGGTATCAATTTTTTTACCAAATTATGGGTTCACATTGATGGATTCCCTATAAATAGTTTAACCATCAACCTAAACAAATGCTGATGATGAATTCACAAAAAATAGGGGAAAAATTAAAAAAAAACCTGGGAAACCAATATTGACCAACGTTCATGTAGGCCTCAAGTCATTTCCATCATAATAATGAATGAATATATATAATCAAGCCTCAAATAGAGTTTCCCAAATCCCACAAATAACCACATATGAGCAAAATAATTGACCTACAATTAGATCTGTTGGTTTGATAAATTTTATTCCTTACTAGAATAAAAATAGTGGTAAATTAACATTAATAAAACATCCTACCATGAGTTCATATCGATCAGTAAGGAAAAATTATCTTGCATCATAGTCTTTTGTGAGATCCTTGAACTATGATGTCGTTGGAGATCCTTACGAAATCGATTTGATCATCCGATATTATGTTGTTCAAAAATCCTTCTCCATGATATCCTCTCTAGGTATTCAAGTTTATGTTGATAAAATTGAGATTTAACTATAAATTTGTTTAAATAGAATATTCCTAGTTCACTACATTAAAAAAATTAATTCAATGAATTTATCTATTATTTTCACACATGATGACCTTTTAAAAAATTATTGGTGATGAGAAATATTATAGTTCACTTAGAGAAAAACCTATGTTTTGGAATCAACAATGATATCAGATTTAAAATCCATGACTCTGTTTATGATTTATTTAACTTTTTTCAAGAAAACATTGTTCATGTGATAGTATTATATTGAATACTTTTTTAAATATCAATTCATGTTTCACAAGGCCTCAGAATATATCACAATAATAGTGCGTAGCATGAAAAATATTAGTGGATATATTTAAAATATTTAAATGGAAAAATCTAATAAATTACTATATCCTCTCCTTAGAAATATTCATACTGAAAATATAAAATTTATAAAAAATTGTGGGTACTGATCTCTCATAGGAGTCTCAAAATCACAATTTTTATCCTGAAGGATGCTATCCTACCACCAGACAAACTTGAATCGCTCACCCATGGAGGATCCTATCATACCAATATTTAATCTCCACTAGGTACTTTTAAAAGGTATATAAACCCTCTATATCCATCTCTCCCTAGTTGATAACATGCGATGGTTCATACAAATATCTCCTCAACTATGACACGAGAAGATTCCATATACTCATTCTAACTACGATGGTAGACCCAAGTGGTATGAAACCTTTCTGACTTTGGAAAAAATCCAGAAAGAGATACTGAACATCATAGTTAACTTTTCACCCTAGAAAAAATTTTGGCATCTACATTGAGTCGAGACCCTCAGAAATATATCATCTCCCTCCTCAAACTATAAGGATCTCCATCGTCGGTCCCTATTGGAAATTTGTTGGCTCTATTCCATCCTCATCCACTCATTGATGATCTTAACCTTCTATATCATAGCTCAAACCAACTCAAGGACCATGTGTTCTAACTCACCTAGATCTATCCAACAATGTGTTGACCTATAGGGTCACCGGTAAAGGCCTTAAATGGTTCCATATTGATGGTGGAGTGGTATTTATTATTGTTCCCAAACTTCTGCATGGGTATATGGTCCTTTTAGCTATGGACAATGTATGACATCCCAGGATGAAACATGTACTTTAAGACCGAAATTTCTTAATCTATATGATCATAATTTTTGGGGTGAAAAACTATACTAAAAAACCATTTCCCAATGGCCCCCTAGGATCATATATCAATAAATGAAAATTGCATCAATGTTTCAATAGATCATTGAGGGGAATTCGTAAATCTATACTATATCATGCATGTAGAGCTCCCAAGATCTCTATAGAACTCTTTTATCAAATAAGAAATAAGTGGGATGACTTGGTGAGTTGGTTTATGATCACCCATTTTACATTGTGTTCTATGGATGTATGTGGTAACCACATATTTAATTCCATAGATACCCTATCACACTTCAATATGGAACCGTAAGGGATTGAGATAAACCCACTGGAGCATGGTGCTCAACCTTCAATTACTAACAAGTGAGTCATCAAGAGAAAAACTCTTATACACCCTTCTTCATTAATGGGTAATGGAACTAAAACGAAAGTCCCTAATACATTTTTTATGCACTTAGATATATCTCTAAGTGGGATGAATAAAAATTCATCATCAAATCCTCCCACAACATCACTAGTAACATATTCCATCTTATGAGAAGGGCAGCAAGCTACACACCTTTAGAAAATTCATCCAGATCACATCCAATAGAAATATAACTATGAACAGTCTTAGAGTTGGTATCTATATGATAGGATTCCATAATAGTCTTCAAAAGTGGTGGTGTAACAACAATAAACAATAGATAATCTATACTATCCTTGTCCACTAAGGAAATATGCAATGAGGCTAACTAATCTAAGGCCATGACCAACAACTAAGAAAAAGTTCTCCAATCTTCCACTACGTTTCCATTCATTTGAGTATAGACTATAAAAAGTAGTACTCCTATAGGAACTCTAGAAATCACCTTTGTCTCATGTTTATACCCATTTGAGAGAAGATATATGTGAGACAGTTGGGGTTATAATAGATGACAAACCACTCACCCATAAGGTATAATCTCCCCATATTTTGTGGGAAGACTACCACTGAAAAATAAAGATCATGTGTTATGTAGTTCTACTCATGCAGTCTCAACTTCCTAGAGCCATAGTCAATCACCACATACCTCTATATCAAAACATGACCTTGTCCAGTCCGTGAATAAAAAAACACTATGTACTCAATTCCCTCCTCCTGCTATCTCAAGATGAGGGGTTCTTGATATCCTCTTTTGAAACTCTTAAAAATACCACTAAAACCTTTCCATACACAATAAAAGATATCCCTTTTGTGTCAAAGAAGTCAATGGTGTGGATAACATGTAGAAATCAGGCACAAATATACTTTAGTAACCTACTAACCTATTGAAGCTATGCACTTTTGTCAAACATTGGATGACTCCTAAGATAACACCAATTTCAACTTTATTAGCTGCACTACTACATCATTAGTTGAGATAAATGTCCTAGAATGTGGAAATCCTATAAAAAAATTTGAGACTTCAAGAGATTCCCATAAAGTTGGTGCTCTCAGAGTGTATCTAGAACCATCTTAATGTGTCTTTCATGCTCCTCCTCAGATGTTGAGTATACTTGGATATTATAGATGAATACCAATAAAAACTAATCTATGAAATTCTAAAAGGTCTGATTCACAAGTCCCATGAACATTTATGGGGAATTATTCATGCCGAAGTGAATCACCAAGTACTTATAGTGACTGTGGCCACATCTAAATGTCAGATTCAATATATCCTTATCTCGTACATAAAATAGTTGATAACCTAATCTAAGGTTAATGTTAAAGAACCATCACACCCCTCTCAGCTAGTTGAAGATACAATTAATCCTCAGTATTGGATACTTATTCATCATGGTTTCCTGGTTCATGTTCTCATAATAAATGCAAAACCATAAGTTGCAATCCCTTCTCTTAGTAAACAACACTGTGGTTACTGATGGGGAATCATTGGGTATCATGAATCCCTTTATATTCATGTACTCCAACATCACCCTCATCTCATGAAGCTCTATGGAATACATCTGATATTTTTTTGAATATATTGAGGTAATCATACAGAGGTGTAAATCAATGCAGATGTCTATCTATCTAGGGGGTAAGCATGGAATGCCCTTAAGAAAGATGTCCTCATACTTAGCCACTATGATATGAAACTGATTTCCTCTTAAATCCAACACTTTATGAGTCATGCAAGATTACTTGTGAGTAATTAGAAACATTGTCTTTTATATGAGTGTGTATTACTCTATCTGGGTCTCCTTCTCACCTACGTAGGAAAACCTCTTCCAATAAGTATGGGAAAAATTCACCATCTTTGAAAAAAATTAAATCTTTTTATTATCAGTGTGTGTCCAGTCCATGACTATGATAATTTAATCAGGAATCATCACTACCACAAATAGACCCCCCCCCTGAGAAAATATCTCTTAAATGTGTGATATTACACTCTTGAGAAAAGAGTGTGATCAATGATTCATCTCTTGTAGGGGTTTTAAAACCTAAGGGTTGATCCAAGGGCTCAACTATAACCTCTCAGTCTCGAAGTAGGGATGAAATAAGAAAATACTATCTTATTATTGTGTTTATAAGAACTAAAAATAAGGTATATAAAACAAATATTATACCTCTAATGAAGCCTAAATCCTCAAGATCATTAGACTCTATGGCCTACGATTGTCCTCACCCTTGTTCAAAAGCTTCCTGAGCTGAGAGGGGACCACTTATAAGTAGTGGGGTTAAAAAGTCAATGAATTTTAAATTATAGCTACTCCCCTTAATTGTTTTCCCCATCTTCTTCATAAACCTCTATGATTACACTAATAACTTTTTCTGGGTTTCCCATTCACTATCTATCTATCAACCATGTTTTGGGCCATACAATCCATCATGAGATATCCCACACCATCATTAGAGCATCATGACATCACTCTAGGCTGACTAACTCCATCATGAGATCCCAAAACTGTAGATCCTTGGTCCTGATTTCATCTCTAAATCATCTTCACATACGGATCCTAGCATCTTCCAT
This sequence comes from Viscum album, assembly GCA_963277665.1. Lineage (NCBI taxonomy): Eukaryota > Viridiplantae > Streptophyta > Magnoliopsida > Santalales > Viscaceae > Viscum > Viscum album. The sequence goes on from OY728156.1 coordinate 1,334,092,170, forward strand.
TGGAAACATGTTGATGAAGACTCATCCCCTATGTGCCTAGTGATGGCACCTATTTTTGGGATCTTCTCGACCTAAAATATATCAATAACGAAATCATGATCTAGAAACCTAGAATAGGTTGGAATTTATAGTGGTATCAAATTGGCTCAGATGTCTCTGCATATACCACACTCAATGATCCATTCCCAAGATAAAAAATCCCAAAAAATATCCATCAATTATTATGATAGGTTTTTAAACCTTGATGAATACCTATCCAGATTCATACTACACTATTATAGTTTTAGATGTTTATGTTTGAGAACTATATGTATAACAACTAGAGAGTACTCCTCCTTGAAGAGACACTCTAACTCTATCCATGAAAGAGACACCTCATTGTAATTTATAACCCCTAGGCTCCACCAACATCCTATGTAGCCATGAAGAAGGATCGCCTCTAGGGCCACCATGTAGTTTGTAATTCTCAAGACATGATGAAATACTAACATTACTAATTTGATTCAATCATTAGATGCCTAAGGGACTAGATCACCCTTGAACCTGATGGGTCACTAGCACTGAAACTCATGAAGAAATCTCATTCTATGAAATTCATCTACAAGTATTTTGGGTACCATCTTTATCTTGATGGGTGGAGGTTTGGCTAGGAAACCACCCAGAGGCACGACTTCATAAATTGGTCCATGTATCGAAGCCTCATCACTGAGGGGATTATCCTCATGACCCCACTAAAAAATCCTATTTAGAAATTATTATAGAGGAATACTCAAATAGATAAGATGTACCATGGTTAAAAAGTATATCTAGGGAGTTGAATTGAGAAGTAAATGGAACCCAACCCATTATGATATAATGCATGTAGTAATGTGTTCCTTGAATCCAATGTATATATATACCAAGTAAAATTGTAGGTAGTTAGAGTCATGGATTATGGATATGTTTTCCACCTTACCAACACTGGATACCCTATCTTGAATGATTAACATGAAACACATAAGGTTGTTTCCATCAAACCCAAATTAATCTCAATGATAAAAAAAAATCTAAACTTCGGTCATAAGAAGAAAAAATCCTATGATACCACACTTTGATGCCCCGATGAACCTAAGGACTACCTACAACATGATAATTCAAGTGTGAAAACCCCTATCCCACCTATTATAGGCCAGGGGATGGTGACAAACATTGTATGGGAATAATACTCACATGGGAGGCCCTAGGATAAGGTATATGTACCCACAAGAATGCATATCCTGGGTCATAAAATAATAAAATTTAAAATAAAATTGATATAAATGAATCAATATAAATAAATAACAAAATTATAGTTTGAGGAATAATATAGAGAATCGAAATGGGCCAAATAAAATCCCAAAAAAACTATAATGAAGTCCAACATACAATTAATAGGGGAATATATTAAAATGTGATTCTAGGAATGACCCACAATATATCTAGCCTAGTCTAAACAACTTATATTTATATCCCACCAAGAGCCCTATCAAATTGACTGTCATATATATAAGACATGACACATGTACACATGTCCCACAAATAGGTGAGTATAAAAATACCCAGTATGACTCCCCGAAATCACCAAGCAAAATGAATCAAGAGTAGTAATCTCATCACATGACATGTTAATCAAAATATGAGACATAAAATTAAAATATAGATATACTAATTGTAGAAACTAAGTATCAATTCAAGGTCTCAACCACATTGATAACCTATGATTTTTTAGAGATTCTATAACCACACTTTCTTGGGAGAACTCACTATGTGACTCTAATAGCTCTGAGGGTGTCCATCCAAGATGTTGTGCTCATCAGGTTCTAACATATGAAATTACATCCTAGAATTATAAAGATATTGATACATATATGGTCATCCCACCAAGGTCTAGGGGTATACAAAAATCATAATCTATAATAAACCTCTATGTAAGGGATCGATTCCCTAGTTATGTTGGTCATGTCGATTCTAAGAACCTCATCCAGGAAAAAATATGATAGAGGATCTCATATCAGGCCTCAGGGAGGGATTCCTATAGCTATATACAATGATAATCTCATACATAGGATCATAAAACTATTATCAAGACACTATTCCATTCTATACCCTCACATGAAGGTATTGTAGGAACACACCATTAAGGAAACACCATGTCAAAGAGGACAAGGTCTCCAAGCAATCTTAGATTAATAACATGACATTTAATTATGGTAGACAATATGTACCGCTAATCTCGGAACAACTCATGTCCATGTCTGTGTACCTCTCCTCATGCTCAGGTAAATTTGGTTGTATCCATGTACTAAGGTCATTGCATTTATCTAGTCGTATCTAAGTACCGGGCCATTCTCATGTACTATAACCATTTATGTGTTCCTAGTCATGTTCATTTCTATGTATCATCTGAGATACATGTTGTGCCACCAAACATGGGTAGCATAACATATGGTAGGGACCACACAATGTGTGATTATTATTTATTCCATGAAAATACTAGTGCCATAAATGGGGGTCCCACACAATGTGTATTTCCATATTACACAATTTTCACAAAACAATTTTCTAGATTTCATGGTTCCTTCATGATTCATCATAAACTTGTTTGGACTATGATATGACTATGAATCATGCTGGTAAATATAGATCTAGTCCAACAGGGCCTTATCATCACCACTAACTGAATTTTGACCATCAGATTCATATGGAAAATCATCATTTGTGCCTTCCAATCACTACACATCAAACCTCTCATTAGAGATTTCTTCTATCCCCAGTCCATATTCATTCCTGTTACATATTGTTCCAAATGTTGGTATCGATCCTAATCCATGGTACTAATCCATTATGCCAAAGAATTAATGTGTAATGATTGATTAACCAGTACTAGCTGAACCATAAGCCAAAAAGAATGCCAATGATGAATGCGTGAAGAACATGGGATGAAATTAAAAAAACACAAAAATGAGGAATAAAAAATTCCCAATTTTTATATTGATCTATATTTGTTTATATTTGATCTTTGAATGAAGAGATAATATCATGAAATAATTGAAAATTCCCAAATGCTAAAAAACTCATACCTGAAAAACAATCAACCCACGAATCAATCTATTGTATGATTGATTCAAATTTATCAAGGGATAATAAAATGGGGATAAATTCACATAAATAAAATTTCTTACCTTACATTAAGATTGTTTTCTTATGAATAATGTTATTGTGTTTTCATCTTTGGCAAGATCCATGAACTCTGATGTCATTGTAAATCCATCCTGTATGAATTCAATCCACTGATATGATGTCGTTCACCAACACCTCACCATGATCTCATCTTTATCTCGTATTCATTTGGTGGACAAATGTGGTATTTACCCATAACATGGTTTAAATAAAATATTTCTAGGTCCCTAAATCAAAAAATAATAATTACATTAATCCAATTTATTATTTTCACCCATTATGATTTTCTAGAAATTTCCCTTTTCTAAAAACGATTTTATAACGCCTAAGATAAAACTTGAATTATTGAATCAATATTGGTCTTATATTTCCCATATGATACTACATTTAATATTTATCCCACTTATTTAGGAAAACTATTTGTATTTGAAATTTATATATTTAATATTTTTTAAAATATCAATTCTATGCTCACTTGGTCTTAGAATGTCACATCGTATGAATACCTAAATTTGAAAATGTTTATGGGTATATTACAAATATTTACATGGAAAAAATGAGATATTAAATCATAAATCTAGAAAATATGGCCTTTCTATACTAGACCTCGGGTTCTATTCTCCTTGAAAACATGGTAAACACCAACAGACTCGATAACAGAGACTCACTAACAATAGGAGTCAACTATTCATTTTTTCAATAAGCTACTCTATACTGATACTAATGTCAAGAGGATTTATATTGAGAATCAAAAAATTATAAGCATGAACAATCTTCAATATAGAGAAATCCCATGCATGAAACTGAAGACCCTATTGTCTCTTCATTCTAAGGGGCATAATAATATCAGTGACATAAGAAAAATGAACCAGAAGATGATTTAAAATGTTCACAATAAAATTTGATATAAAGGTGAGATATGAACCATTAATAAATAAATCAATAATTGTTATTGAATCTATTGTGGTGGAACCTCTCATTGTTATTGGACCAGGGTAAGATTCTTATATTGTCCCTTCCACTACGTGAAGAATGTTTGTTATGGATTCTTGAGGACGGAACCCCATAGTTATTGAAGCATATAATTACACCATGGTACTTATGGGATATGATTAGATAATTCCTCTACATGTATATTAAAAGATATGATCAAACTTATATAACGGACCTGAGTATCCACATGAGCTACTGATATTGGATTCCTTAGTGTAGACACATTTTGAATGAACAACCTTACTATACTAAAATAAAGTCAAAGGGACACTACATGGAACTAAAATAGGCCTAAATTGTTACTTATATCGAGATCCACTATGAGAATAATCATGATTTCACTTTCCATTAAATGAAATAACAAGATTTTTACTAACAGAAAAGGGAACTCCAATTAACCATGACTTACCAGCTAGCTCAAGTTTGTCCATCAATGCTATGTCATAAATTTCGTCATAAAAAGTCAGATTTAGGATAAACACTTGACATCAAATATTCGATTTAATAACCATATCAAATATTAGAGCCTCTAGTTTCTCATTTATCTCCACCTTAGGAGAAAACTGAACGATCTCAGCAAAATGGTTCACATACTTTTTCATAGCATTTTCACCCTACTAGAGGTTGCAAAACTCCAAGGATTACCCCAAGAATTTTTTTTATAGAACTGATTAGTGAAAATAATACTAAATTATTTCCAATCCTAGCCCCAATTATTATTCACCATAACCATTGAATCCCACTATCTAATACAAGGTCCCTTAATATTAAAGGCAACACAATTAACTTTAGTATCTTATAAAAAAAAAACTCATAAATAATATCTATCTTTTTTTAAAAAATATTCAGAATATTAAGGATCTTTATGTAATTAGAATGATAGTGGTTTTTAATGTGAAAAATGATCATGATCTCTAGATTCATCACTTTGATGTTCCACTATCGGTACCAGAATGTGAACATATTCCTCTACCTATCCAAGAGTTTAGAAAATGGAAACCACTATCTCCACAATATTCTGATCAACTAGAGGATTCACTCCCTCTGGTTCACCACCATCTTTCTCTTGTGTCATATTCAAACATATTATTGGAGTCATAATTATATAAAACATCAAAAGAGAAATAAAAAATTAGTAGTGATACTATGATCAGCAACTCAATCAAGAGTTACAAGGATATAGAAGAACAGAGATCAACTGGGAAAGGACTAGAATCAAATCAAACAACCCTCAAAGAAACCTTTCCCAAACAACCCTTATGGCTAAGAGATCGTTACAATGATATCTAGCTAGGAACTCACTTGTAAATACCTCATATGTCTCTAAAATCCTAATCCTTATATATTAAGAAACCCCAACTACATACCAACTTCAAGGAAAGATGCACAAATTGAACAAATAATACCACTTTATCAAGAACTATACTAGTTACCCTAGTACAACGATACCCAAGCCAGTCCTATCATAGAAACAATGGTGTTCCTGATCCCTATATGTTGTCTACTTTCAGAAAGCATCATATAAGAATCAAGTGGGAACAATTTTTTCATAATACTGTAGAAGATAAAACATAAATGTGGGAATGTGAACAATCATAAACTAGAATTTACCTCAAAAAAGGTAAATCAAAACCAAAAACGTCAGATGATAAATGACACAAAATATCTCAAGAAAATTTACAAGAGATTATATTTAATAGGCGGATAACATCTCCCCCAATCACTACCATCACTCTGGGTTATAAGGATCAAGAACATCCACCCCCTCAAAGTTTTTCTTTCCCTTTACATGGACCTAGATATACTTATTATAAAACTTACTTTAGGTGATGCTAATTGTTTAGCTAATATCCGATTAGGGTCTCACTAAGGGTTCTATACGAAATTCCATAATAATAAACCGTTTATTATTTAATTTTAACTAAGATAAGTTATGGAATTTTATAAAATAATATTTTGGGTGTGAGTTAACAACCTAGTAGGGTCTCACCAAGTGCTCCATAATAACTTCATTAATAATAAACCATTTATGATTTATATTTAAATAAAATAAGGTATAGAATAACATTTACATATTTTCAAAAAAAAAGCTTATAAATAAACATATGTAAGTTATATAAAAATAGGATTAAAAGAACATTTTATATAAAATACTTATATGAAAATAGTTTTCATGAATAAAATAGTACTATAATAATTGGAATGTGTACTAGAGAAAAAAACAAAGAAAAGTACCATGAGAATAAGACCTTCGATAGGGAAATTTCTAGTAATATTAATCTCAAACTTCCCACTCATCAACATGAATCAAGGTATTTGTGCACACTGAAATAAAAACCACTTTAAGGGGACCCATTTTGGGAAATCATGAAAACATGTTATGGTTAGATTTTTTATTTTCAATCTTTTACATGGGTGGAAATATCCTAGAAATATTAACTTAATAACCTATAGACTACCTAGGATCACATGTGCTTCAACAGTCAATCAATCAATCTATCATGGTTAAATCCATAATTTCAAGTCATTTAATTTGTCACAATTCAATTTCCAAAATTCATTCTTAACATGACTTTTCATTTCAAAACAAAATAATAAGTTTTCATAAAACTCATAACCATTCAAATCAACTTTTAATTTAATAAATTTTTCTCAAGAATCATCGGTCAAATATTTTATTAAATAACTTTTCAAATCAAGCCATCATTTTTATGAAAAAAATATTATCTTTAATTTCAATTTCATTAAAATTGGAGATTTTCAAAATTTCCATTACCTTTTCAAATGACACCAAAAAATCATATCAAATCAAGGTTTTTTAATCAATTTAAAACCCATTTCAAATAAATCAATAAATATAGGCTTTCACATTTTGGGGAAATTTTTATAGAACCACATACCCTTAATCATGATCTAAATCCACCAATAACCTCAATGGAGAATTCCTATAAAGAGTGAAGGAAAATAAGATAAATAAATCACAAATATAATTAATATCCATGAAAACAAAGTTTAGATCCAATAATAACATGACGATATCTCACTATTTAAGGCTGAGACAAATGGAGATTTGGATAAACCAAAAGAGAGAAGACCCACTCACATGGAAGAGATAAAACACAATCAATAATGAATAAATACACTATGAAAAGGTGTTGGAGGATTCAATTACACCCCTTGAAATCATTTATGGTCTATTAAATTAGACTTGGGTTTAAATAAGGTGATTTGTGGTTAAAATAAGCGGTCCTTGGGTTTTGAAATAATTTTTAGTGGATAAATTTACTACGTCCATGTTTTACTGGAGGGGGGAGAAGGTAAAAAAACTATGCCCCCTAAATATGCTTCCTACCAATAAAGAAAATAGTGTCCCTTGGGTGGATGCAAATATTTATAAACCATGAACCCCATATTTTTTGGAGTGAATAATTTTCAAAAGGGGAACAAGGTTTTGGAAAATCATGTACCAGCTATGCACTGGCCAAAGAGTACCAAACTTTTTACAAATTTCACTTGAAATTCCCTAAGATAAGACCCAATAAAATGGGAATAAAAAAGGATCATGATGTACATAAAATAAGGTATAGGTATGTAATAATGGAAAAACCTTATACATTTTAGATTCACCATACCCAGCACCATAGTGTGGTGGAGACCAATTTGGCCATAGGGAAAATGAAGATTCCCCACCCCATACTCGAGACTATACCCCACACGGAACATGTTGGTCCTAACCATGGAAAAAATATGACCCCTAATCTAAAAATGGCATGGAAAACAACATGGAATACCCTATGTTACACCTATAAATTCAAAAGACCACATTTAATCTTTTAGAGACCAAGAAACACATCCTCAAACCAAAATAAAATTAATTCAAAATAAAATGAAATGTTGGGATGTTAAAAACACTCCACTATAGAAATTTAAATCCCCAAAAAGTTTTAACAAAAAGGGTTGATAAAGAGGAGAAAAAACAATAACATATGAGGAAAAATTCCTAAAAGGCTTTCATTCAGAACATGAACACTAATGAAAATCCTTTTAAAATCAAAACATTCTACATATAATGATGGAAACTAAAAGATATAACTCTCTAATGTAATATGATCACAAATGGAAGTCTCCCCACCATGATAGAAAACCATTTTGTCATTCATCCCACATAAACCTCAAGGATCTTCTAAAGAACCGACAAAGTAATAATTGAATGAAGATAAACAAATTCTTAAGAAAAAATTACTAATTTATATTTCTTTAAAAATAAGATGATATACCCCAAAATAATCAATCTAAATAAAACTATAAATAATCTAATGAAACAATATAAGTCAACCACATGATGAACCATTAGACACTACACTTCAATAATGGAATTAAAAATGTTTACTACCTCTAGAAAACAACCTAAACTGACCATGGAAGAGAAAAATTATAAACAATTGGGAATGAATCAAACATAATAATGCCTCAATAAGAACAGTATTGTCTAGGGTTGGGTCAAGTGAGAGAACATATGGTTTGTGTATCATGAATTCTAGATCTTATTGAACCCAAAAAAACATCACAACATAACTTGCTTCGACTCCTGATTTCACAAACACATAACCAAGCATTCTTATGTACAATCATCAAAACAATTTATAAAACAAGACTCATTTAAAATGAGTAAAAGAGGAAAAAAATCACTAAGGCATGGGTATTTATAATTCATTAAAAATACTTATAGTAATAATCAAGGGAAATAAATGAAAAAAAACTAAACACAAATCCCCTCAATGGTTTTATTGTTCTAAAATAAAAACTCTATCTCCACCTTGTTCGCAAACTGCATAAAAAAACCCACCTCAATTAAAGAAGATGCATTATTTTTACATGGATAACTCATTAATGGGTGGTACCCCCACCATGTTATAATTTCCATTAGATTAAAACTCTTCCAACTCAACCATGAAAATGTACGAAATCCTAGATGAGTTAATGATCACATGGAAATCCATTTAATAAAAATTATTATATCACTAAGAAAAAAAATAAATAATGACACTATGAATCATCATATAATCACCATAGAAATTATAGAATAACCATGACACAACTCCAAATATCAAAAAATCAATAAGGTGAAGTATATTACATCAAAAGGGTACTAAAAAGGTTTTAAATTTGATATCATAATAATAAATTTGAATTTTAGGATATTAATAAGGGGTGGATTTCACTCCACCTTGATTACATGCATCACCTCTATATAACCTTGGAAATACCCAACCATCTAGAAGAATGGTATACATTTGGATTCCTTTGAAAATTATGTTTCTTATTCCCCATTTTTCAATATAGATAGTAGACCAAGTGAATGATTATATAAATATTTCATAAGAATAAAAAATATTTACTTTTGATAAATCTATTCACAAGTTATAACATGGAATGATTTTTTCCCTTTACCAAAGCTCCATCAACCATATCTAGGAGTAGGAGAATCTTCCAATACCACTAGTGATCCTAAAATGTATAAATAGAAATTAATATATTTCCTTATTATTTATTCATATGAGTAAAGGATGAGAGATGACATAACCAATGAGAGGTCAGGTCGAATACCTATACTAAAATACAATGAATTTAGAAAATCATCCTTTTATATATAAGGTGGGTATGACACCAACTCAATAAAATGATGTATATATTCTAACATTATATTATATCCTCTCTTGAGAATAATAAATTGCATATCCTTAGATAACATTTAAACCTTAGATAATAATTATTGAATGAATATTTCATTGAAAGGTTCCCAAGAGTGGTCCAATTATTGATTAGTTTAAATGATAGACTAACACTAATTCTATCCGAGTCCCTCTAGAATAGAGGTGGCATAAACAACCTTATAATATTTATAAAGTTAAAGCTGGATAAAAATTTCCTCAATTCTCAAGATCCAAATAACTACTTATTGAGAATAATGTTTCCTAAAGAATTGATGAGGATCTAGGTTTTTGAGCAGTTGGATGAAATATTGATACCATGGAAATAGAGGGACAACACCTAGATTAGATACTAGGGTAGATGGAATAACCATCCCAAGTTAGTCATGATCAACCAAAGCCCATTCGGATTAAAATATTTATATTGTTTATAAATATGATATATATACATCATCAAGAAAAAATAAAAATGTAAAAACCCATAAGATAAATTATAAATCAATATTTGATCTCAAAAACACAATTTATATGAATTCTAATAGGGTACATAGAATATTATCAACCAAAAAATGCCTTTATTTTTGAATATATAAGATAATTTCTCCTCTTTAACCCAATATTGTTTTAAAAAAATCATTTTAAAAGGAATATTCATTATTAAAATAATTCTTTAAAATAGCTTTAAATGTTTTAAAGAAAATGGTCATTATATAGAAATGTTTCACGACTCCTATTTTACAACATTTCACACATAAAATAATTCAAATGTTCTAACTAAATTTTTTTGGAATAAAATAATAAAATTGAAAATAATTTAACATTATAAACTCTCCCCATGATAAGAATTAATTTTCAAAAAACCATTCATTTCCATGAAAATAATATTAAACACATTTCATAAACCATATATAAATTTTGAATTAAAATTTTGTACACACATTTAAAATCAGTTTCTATTATTTATCCAATAAATTTTAAAAAAATATATAAATCATTTTGAAAGTACCCCCAATTGTTTTTATAAAATTAGTCCCCTTTTTGGAAAAAGTTTATAAAACATCCCATTTAAAATATCCATTTCATTTTTTTAAACCATAAACCATCCTAAAACAACAATACTCTAAATAATTCAATCTCTATGAATCAAGAAATTTTTAAAATAAAAAAATAATTAAAAAATATAAAATCATGGAAACATATGATATTGTATGGATTAACCACACTGTCTGGCCAAAATTATGCTAACTATATGAAGTCCAACGAATGTCTCTTAGGTCGCACATTTTGCACATGGATTTCCAAACATATTACATGCACCAAATTCCCATGAGTTCCAAATTATTTAAATTATATCTCATAAATCACAGAAAATTAAAGACTATAAAACTAAAAAAAATTGAGAAACAAATATGAATCACAATATAGATACAACTCAAACAACCCCAAAAACTCATATCTCATCATAAATGTTGGTTATAAATAAACTATCCATGATCTACCTCATGAATTAAAAAAATAATGTATCCTATATACTAAAAGTTTACATGTAATAATAAAACCCATATTTGATTCCATTTTATCATGAACTATCTCAGGTTATCCCTAAATATGACACTTGATTTGGTCATAAAAATGCCCGAATGGTGTTGCCTATCTCTGTGGAGTGAAAAAAAGCACTTAGGCACCAATAATAATGAATTGTGAATGATTTCACCCAATAGTAATAATAAATAAGTAGCAGAAGAATAAAATTAATGAGGAAAAGAAATAAAATATTCACAACAATATGAATACCAGATACTAGAATGCAAGGACAATTGTTGATACCACATACAATAAAACCACTACCTAATATCCACGATTAAATGACAACACAACTATGTCCTCTAACAACCGAAACAAAGAGGTACATGAATTTCATTTACACCCAAGTGGTAAAATAACACGTGATATATTATAATGAGCTAAACCTCCCTATAAGTTTCCACCCACCATCCCATATTATAATTCATTAAAAAATCCATTTCAAGAGATTTTGAAAATTAATGTATAAAACAATTTTTCTAGGTTCTATTATAAAACAAGTATAAAACTATTTTCCATAAAGACTCCCATTTTAAAAAATCAGAGTTTCTTTCCATATAAAAAAATTATATCATTTAAAAAATATACATAAATTTAACTTAAATTTGATTGACCTGAAATATTCAAATATATCAAAAAACCATTTCATAGTTTCAAATACACATACCATATAAAATACATACATTCCATCATCATGGAATCTACGGTGGTAAATTTAAATATTTAGGAATATAGATAACATGGTCATCAGTTAAAAAATGTCTATATAACATAGAATAATTACATATACGCCAATGTCATCTGAACACACAGTCATAACCATCTAGGCCTAATAAAGGGGAATCATCCCATAGGCTGACCTAATTCCCACCTAGGGACACTAGATGAGGAAAAAATACTAAACTAATTTATAGGTGTACTTTGACTTCCATCCTATCTAATTGGGTCTTCCCAAGACATTAAAATATAGGGGATCTTTTCAAATTATTAATCATACCCTATAATCTTGTCAGAAAAAAATCATTTATCCCACATAGACCCCTGAATAGGAACATAGAGATATACCCTTTATCCAAGAAAATCAATTTGAATCAATGTCCTTCGATGATACATGTACCACAAGAATTTATGCATCAATAACATTCATTTCTCATAATGGTTCATGTTTTATGGGTAATTATTTTCCTAAAAACCCATTAAAATTATAACAAGACCTTGGTATCATTATTTAAGGATAAATCCATGAAAAATACCTTTAGAAATGCAAAAAAAAATTTATTTAAACACTTCAAAAGTTATGAGTTTTAAAATCATTTATCAAAAATGGAAAACACATCTGATATTTAGATAACCAATATGTTTCAATTTATTTTGAAAACCAACATTGTAAAAAATTTCCAGAATAATTATCAAGATCCAAATTGACATAAAAATTTAAAATAATAAGGCATATTACTTTATGATAGTCTTTATATTAAATCATAAAAAAACACATTTCAAATTTTTATCAAATGATAAAACTAACATCATTCTTTGATATAGATAATATATATAAGTAAAAAACATTAAAGGAAATTTAAAAAAACCATATTGAAAGAATAAAAATTATAGATTCCTATTTAAATATATTTGAAGGGGACACATACATGAAATATTTGGAATTCCCAATAACCAAATAGAATCTACAATCCAAAGATAAATGGAAGGATCAAAAATAGTAATATATATCACTAAACTACAAGTCCCATATCAATAAATTCAAACTGAACAAACCCTATGATTATATAGCCTTTAAGAATAAATAAACATGAATAAGGTGATAAAAAAAATATATGGAAACCAGATACCTCTACTCTAAATGCATTATTAACTCCTTCTGGAAGCAACATAAAAAGAAAGGGATTTATTATAGATACTATTCAAACAAAGAAGAGGAAGCCTTGAATTCTCACTAAAACTGTCTGTATCCAATAGATATACTAACAGAGAATTGGAGTGGTATTTTTTAATGAAAAATAAGTTATGGAATCACTAAATAACTCTCCTATAATGATCAGGTGTACCTTAATCAATGGGATTAAGTCCCCCTTTAAGATGAAATGGTTGATCAACTATTTCAATGTTTATAAACTATGGATACATTATATGAAGATGTACAACACAATAATGAGGGATGAGATCACATCATACATAATATTTCTGCATGATAAAGGACTATAGTGTATTTTAAACCCTTTTTCATTATTGACTCACCACGCCCTACACTACATAGTGGTGGAAGAGAAACTGGTCATAGTGTACAAGGAGACTCTATGTGCCCCATTCCGGTGTCTATGCCTAACCCTTGTCAAGTTTCTACTTCTTATGGTAAACATGTGATCCTTAGGCTCAACATAACTGGGAACCGATTGTGGTATAGTCTATTTTTCACATAGAAATTCCCAAAACAACATTTTAGACAGTATGGACCAACCAAAACATCGTGAACCCAAAATAAAGTTAGTCTGAATGAAAACTCAATATTAGGATGTTATAATCTCATAACCATTGATTTTTCTATCCCATAAATATTTTGAGGATAAAGGTTGTACAAGTGGAAAAATAATCTTATAACTCATGAGGAAAAATTCAATTAAGTATACATTAATGTACCTAAAACACTGATCTAAAACCGAAGAAACTCAAAACATATTAGTATAAAACATGTAAAATAAAATATATTAAAATCCAATGTGATAAGATCATGAACGGTGGTATCCTCTCTATGATAAGAAAACATTTGATCACTGACCCCTCACAAGTAAATAACTCCTTCCAAAGAACAGATAAAGAAATAACTCAATGAAGATGAAAAATATCCAAATAAATACCCACTAACAAATGTTACATAAAAAAGATGATATATTATCAACTAACCAATATGAACATAGACACCAATAAACCAATGAAACCTTAAAGGCATTACATTTGATAAACCCTTAGACACTTGAGTAGAATAAGGATTTTAAAAAAATTTACTACCTCCAGAAAAATAAATATACATGATCACACAATAGGATAATGGTGGACAATTAGGAATTCATAAAAAAGGATCCTGAATCAATAATAACATTATTTTATATCCTCATGTTGAGTGATATAACCTCAAGTCCACGATTTTAGAACAACTAATCCCATTAATCCTTGAATAATATTAGATAATAACTAGAATCTTCTCACGGTTTACCTAACACTTACCCAATCTTATTTATATATAATATTCCATTACAAAAAGGCCTAATAAATGGCTCAAATATAATGTGGTGAAGAGTTATAAAACAATCATTCAGTCCTGAGGAATTATAATTCAACAAATGTCCCTTATGGTATAGTCAAGGGAAGCATAAGAAACAAATAGAACATGAATCACCTCAAATGTCTTAACATTAAAAAAATAAAAACTCAATATTGTTCTTATTAATAAACTAGTTAGAAAAACCCAAAATAATTCAAGGGGATAAATATTTTAGACATGAAGAACTCACTAATAGGGAATTTCCCCCACTATATTAGAATATCTACCATATTAAAACTATTCTAACAAAACTCATTAAAATGTGGAAATATCTTATAGGAGAAAGATCACAAGGAAATCCATATAAAATAATTTATTGCCTAACTAAGAAATAATTAAAAAACTACACTAGAAAATTTAAATCAGCACCACTCAAATACCAAAATAACGAAGGCCCAAATCTTGATTCCAAAAATCCAAAAAGGGGTACCATATTACATCATAAGAGAACTCAAAACAGTTTAAATATAATATCAAAATCAAGGAGTTGAATTATTCAATATTCAAAAGGGTTGAATTTCACACCACCTTTATCATTATTAGATCCTCTATAGAACATTTTAAAATTGTCCAAAAGACCACAAGTATGATAGGGATAAGGAGTCCTCTAATAATATGGTTTCTTATTCAATGACTTCCCACATTTATTGTAGAAAAATATCTTACTTATAGAAGACTATAGTGGGATGAAACTATTGAGTTAGAAGAATAATTTTAACAGTTTCTAACCATACTTTTGAAAATAAAAATCCACTTTAATAAAAATTTATTTATTTATATTACAAATAATTCCAATATACGTATTTTATACTATAGAAAAGTTTAATGTTTTACCAGATGGTGATTATCCAATTTATAGGATGGAACATTCTAATTTATACTGGATGAAAATGTTCCTTGTACATCAAATGAAAAAAAATTCTAATTTCACTGGATGAAGGTTTAAAAATTCTATAAAATATTATATAATGAAGTCCACTGAAAAAAATTCTACAAAATCTATCCAATTGAATTTATCAAATGTAGAATGAAATTAATACCAGGTAAACTTTTATCAACATACTATATTAAAAAAATTATATATTATATAATATGAAGATTTTCCATTATACCATATGAAACGTATATTCGTTGTAGTGGTGAAGAACATGGTGACTATTATATGGTGATTATATATTGAACCCTCAAAATTGAACAAGGATTGAATCTGATGCTGTTGAAACTAACTATGAGAAATGTAGAATATCACCATTGAAAATAACCTATAAGTAGAGTATCATTCGAGTAGAAGGAATATTTTTACGAATATGACAATCTAAAGTTTATGTACATCTTTTTAAATTCATTTTTACTTGAGTGTACTTCATTGTAAACATTAGATATTTTTTATTAAGGTATCTATTCTGAGGATGTCCTTTCAACTTCTTTAATATATTTCAATTTTGTGACAATTATGTATAATATATTTTGATTGAGGGATATAATGGTAGATATAAATGGGGATATTTTGGTCGACTAGATTGATGGTTCCCAATGTTAAGGGAAACAATGTTGCTAATGATATTTGTGACCAAGGACTTCCATAAGAAGGAATGTATACCCAATAATAGTGTCAATATCATTGATTCCTTATCTCTAAATAAAAACCTTTTGAAAATTTATGATTAATGTGTGGAATGTTGGTTATAATGCTTATAAATTTTGTTTTTAATTGTTTTAAATTGCTTATAATTCCAATGTAAATTTATATATAAATATAAATATTATATATTATAAAATTTCATTTCTCCAATTATAAATTATATCAGTATTAATATTTTTCCATGAAACATTTCTAAAGAGGATAGAAAAAATTGTATGTTTTAATTTTTTATGTAATATTCACCCTATTTAAAATGTTATATAGTATTTTTATCCTTTATTTTGAATTAGGGTAGGTTTCTACTTGTAATAATCTATTAGAAATTGTAAAGACTAATTAATGTTTGATGGTAAAGGTATCTGCTAAACCCATCACAAATTTAACCATAATAAAACATTATTCTGATTTATATGATAGATATATTTATACTACTTTAGATAAATAAAACGTTAATACATATGATGATGAGAATAATATACCTATATTTGAAGAATTAACAAGATATGATACTCTTATAAAGATAAAAAATAATGTTAATAAAGAATATGTAAATGATAAGTAATCACATTCCAAAGAAAATTTTAGAATATCAAAACATTCCTTTGATATTTCAAGTCATATATCTGAATTAGATAGTAAATATAATTCTTATTCAACTTAAAAAGATCAAAACATAGTTGTGAGATTTTACTATGAATTAATTAGCCTAAAAAATTTTATAAAATTTTACTGTGGGATTTTTGTGTGTGAATATATACAGATATTTAAAACCACATAGGAATAAATTTTTTATTTTTTTACTGAATAAAAACCTCATTTTCAAAATAATTACTTTGTTCCAAAAATTACACCCTTATGTACAAAATGCTATCGAAGTTGAAGTTTTAAGAAAAAAATTTCTTTAAACAAGGTTTAATATATGGATTTTCATAAAGAATTTATTTATAAATAATTATTAGTTATTAAATATAATAAATATTGGAATATATTGATTACCAAATTTCTATTTTCTAATAATTCTATAACTAGTAATGTTTGGGTACCAAAATCTTAATATTTTTATTTCCATGAGAAAATATGTGTGCCAAAAATTAGAATATTTAGTTCATGCATGATGGTTATTTATGTAATATGATTGGAAATAAGAAATATTTTCTAGAAGATTATCAAAATTAAATATGGAAGAGTAAAATTCAAATATTACTCTCTATGAGAAATTAAAGGCATATGTGACATTTTTATTCTTAGTAAATCATTAATTTTAAATGGTTTATATGTTTAGGGTCTCAAAAAAAATCTCATATAGATTAATTCAATCATGTGATGAAGTATATTTTATGAATTTTTAGAATGATAAATTTGTTATTCAAATGTTAAAAGGTAAATCTATTGTTTCTTATGATAGACTTGAGAATATATATGCTCTTAAAAAACATCACCTTAGAATAAAATATCAACCATTCTTAAGTGAAATGGGGGATCAATTATTGTAATGAAATATAATTTAAGACAATTTAATTTAAGAAACATGGAAAAAAAATTAAATAAAGGGCTCATTATAGATCTATTGTATCTTAGGATTAAATCTTTTAAAGTTTATGATCCTTATAAATTCGGAAGGAAACATTGGTCAGGCAATAAATTTATTACTGAAGTTTCAACTTTTGATTATTTATAGTTAGTACGCATGGATTTATTTGGTCTAACACAAAATAAATGTATTTGAGTAAAATATTTGTACATGTCTTGGTTGACGACTACCATATATATAAATGGGTCAATTTTATAAATAAAATGTTAAAATCCTTTTTCTATTTTAAAAATATTATAACCCATGTTAAAAATTATAAAATTCAAACTTTGGTGACTATTCATATCGATCATTGTATAGAATTTAAAAATTATGATTTTGAAACTTTTTGTTGTATGAAATATATTATAAATAGGTTTTTATCTCCAATAATACCTTAAAAAAGTTCATTATAAAGAAGAAATATATATATTTAGGAAATTAAAATAACCATGTTTATTGAATGAAAAATCGTTAATTTTGTTAGGATGAAGCTATTAGTTCTACATGCAATAATGTAAATATAATTTTACTTGGAACTTTTCATAACAAAACATTTTATGAGTTTTGGACAAAAATAAAGACAAAAAATTATTACTTCAGTTTTTTTGTGTTTAAGTTATTCATTTTGAATAATTAATATAATTTACTTAAATTTTCTACTAAAGATGATGAAATAATTTTTTTCTATTCTATAGCATGTTTTATCATATTTTTATAAAAATAAAAAGAAATTTTGAGAAAATAATGCATGTTTAATTTAATTAATCATACCATTTTTTTAATCATAATTAAATTAAATATTTGTATAATCTTTACAAAACAAGTTTTTACCCTATTTTGAAAAATTATTCACATGAGAGAAAAAGAGAAGAAACATTATTTTTAAAATGTACCTATAGAAAAAAACCAAACTATTATTAAAGAACAACATTTTAAAAACACAAAAAAATTAAAATCTTAAGAAATCATCCCAATGATATCATAATTAGTGATGTAAATAAGTTAGTCAAAAATTAAATGTCCTTAAGAAATAAATGTGAAAATTATTAATTCTTATCACAATTCAAACACAAATATCTTGATGATGCTTTAGGTGTTGAATATTAGATAAGGGAAATACATGATGAAATTAATGAATTTCAATGGAATATTGTTTGGAATTTGGTAGAATATCCTAAAGGTTTCTCTATGAGTGGGGTAACATGGGAATTATTTAATAAAAATAATGAAAATGGAATAATTATAAGATATATTAAAATAATATTTTCAAAATCATATGATTGACAAGAAGGAATAAACTATTTATAAAATTTTTCTTTAATATATATACATGAATCTATTTTTACACTTATATCCTATTCAACATTTTTTTATTTTAATATTTATCAAATAGATGTAAAGTGTGTTTTTATTAATGGATATATATTGAAGGAAATTTAAGTAGAACATAGAAAATTTTTTGAAAGTAAAAAATCTTCATATAATGTATTTAAACATATGAAAATATTACGTGGACTCAAACAATATTTGAGAGTCTATAATGGTAGAATTACTAGTTTTTTATTTCAAAATAATTTTTTAAGGAAGATGAAATACCAACACTTTTTATTAGGCGATTTTTAAGGAAATAATAATTTGTGAAATTTTTGTTGATGAAATCATATTTGGTTCAACTAAAAAATAACATTATAATTCCTTTCTGGATCTTATGAAGTCTATGTTTGAAATGAGAATGATGGGTGAACTTAAAATTATTATGGGATTTTAAATTTCTCAAAAAATAGAACAAAATTTCATATCTTAACTAAGGTATATAAAAAATAACTATTTTTTTGGATGCGACGATACTAATAGTATTAGTACTCCTATTATAACCTAAAAATATTTAGATCTTAATGTATATGGAATCCAGTTTATCAATAAATTTTTAGAGGAATGATTTGAAGTTTACTATATATTAAGGTTGTTCAGTTGAACATAATGTTATCTATATTCTTATGTGAGGGATTTCAAGATAATATTAATGAAACACATATTAAAGATGTTAAATAATATTTTCATTACCATTATATAACCATGAATCTCAAATTATTTTATTCTTTCAGGGTTGATTTGGAATAAAAATATTTTTTAAGATGATGTATTTGGTGGATGTAAAATAGATAAAAAATCATATATAGTACTTTTCATTTTTTTATGAGTGGCATTAATATCTTGTTCTTTTAAGAAGAAACAATCTATAGAGCTTTCTACTATTGATGCTGAATAGGTATCACCTGTTAGTCTTTATGCTTAGGCATTGTTGTTACAACACACACTCACTGACTTTGGGATGAGTTTTAGTTAAACTATTTTTTTTGTGATAAAACATGTTCCATAGATTAAAGTAAAAACCCATAACATCAATCATATGCTAAAAACATAGATAAAATACACTATTTATTTCAGGATCACACACAAAAAAGATATATAATTATCAAATTTATCAAAACAAAAGAATAATGTGCTAATATTTTTACAAAACCCCTCAATTAAAATAGGTTTTAATATATTAAACAGAATCCTAGAATGATCAACATAGTGTAATTATTTATCTAATTAATGATTACCTATTTCTTCATATAAAAAACTTCTCAAAAAATTGGGAGAACATTTTCCATATGATTTTTACTTACTTACTATTTTTTATTATTTTCCATAAATGAAATTATTGAAAAATGTTTATTAATTTTTTCAAGATAATTTTCTTACCAAAAACATCTCATGTTTCCACTAACATACATTTTTCGGAATTTTTATTGGAAAATTTATTACCTCTATTTTTATGTATTTAAGATATCTATATTATCATCTAAACTTTCATATGAATTTTAATGAAAATTTACCCTATGAGGTAAAAATTTCAAACTCAGGTTATATATATATTGGTCTATTTATAACATATTTGAAAAATATTTCTAAATTCTCTTACAAACACTCAAATGTTAATCTAAGGAACATTATTCTAGATCTAAAAACTATTTGATAACTATTATTACAAAAAATATTCAGATTTGGAAAATATATATCATTATTAAAAAAAAATTCATCATATTTGAATGATTGGATTTTATCCATTGTGTTTTTAGGAATGTTTCTAATATGTTAGATGAGGTTGCAATATGAATCTTATATCTCTTTAAATTTTTAAAAATAAGTAGTGATTCACCACTTTGTCCTCACCAACTAAATTTCATGGAGATTTTTAGTCCCATATTTTTCGTTTTATCTATTAGTTCTTGAGTTATTTTTTATTTTTTTGTTTATCCAATCAGAAACTATGGAATATTATATTAAATTTTCTAACAAATAATATTTTAATTAAATTTAGATAGAATAATAATGGATTGAATGGTATGATTCTTTGTTAAAATTAGATTATTTTTCAAGGGTGGGAATCTCTCAGTGTTCTGAAAGATTTTAATTTCTAGTATCCTAAAATTTTTACAAAATTTTAAATGACTTTTGAGTTTAAAAAATTTTATGGCCTAAAAAATGTTTTCATTACATTTTTTTAAAAATTATTACAATATAAAATAAAAAAATGGTTGTATTGATTATAATTTCATTAAAAAGGGAAGAAATATATATTACATATATGTTTCCTAAAAATTGTAACGTCCTTGTTCCAGAAGCCACCCAGAGGTTCCCCGTACCCGGTTGGACACATGGACTCAAGTGGATTTCCTCGAACACCAGAGGATGCCAACTAGCAGCGAGGGCCTTGGGTGTGATATTGGAAAAAATATTCCCTCATTGGAAGAGTACACAATAGAAGTAAACAAATACTTACAATAGCAAAGGCATTAAATATCCAACAGCAGTACACAACGGAAGACTAGAATAACAAACAACTAGAGCACATATATATATTAAAAATTATGCATGATACATATGTCTAGGAAATCATCCAAAAAAGTCACAGTGATGGAAATACAACAATGCTAAACCAAAGTGAAAAGGAATACAGATAAATTCCTCATTATCGTAAGCCGTAGCATGGTCTCATGCTCTCCAGCTCCACAGAAAGTCATGTACCTGAAGTAGAAGGGCACTTGCCTTTATCTGTACCTTCAGCAATATAATCTGTTTGGGCTCAAAAGCATGACCAAAACCGTGTGTGAGACTAAATCCAAGTAGCTAACCACCCGATGATCTATGCCTAATAGTCAGTGAATATATGGCAGGAAAAGTACAGAAAGAATTAAATAGGAAAGTACTCAGTAGAAAACAATACAGAGTTTCAACATCAAGAAATAACTAATCAAAAAGAAAACACAAATAGGTAACCCTCTAGGTTGTTCAATTGTCCTAACCCCTCTGGTTAAGTATATAAAACTCTCTGAGGAATCAATCACATTCAATTCCCCTTATAGTCTAAGGTATTCCAGAACTCTCTGAGGAAGCTCACATGGTCAATTCCTCTTATAGCCCCAAAGGTCATGGACTCTCTGAGAAATATCACTCAGTCAATTCCCCTTATAGACCAAGTCGTTCATAGACTCTCTAAGGAAGAACTCACCATCAATTACACTTATAAACTAAATAGTTCGGGAATAAAATCAAAGACTCTCTGAGGAATCTCACTCAGTCAATTCCCCTTATAGTCTAAAGTAGACAAGGTCTCTCTGAGGAAACTCGCTCGGTCCATTACCCTTATAGCCCCAAGGGGTCCTAGGCTCTCTGAGGAAGCTCACTTGGTCAATCCCCCTTATAGCCTAAAGTGCTCAAAGACTCTCGGAGGAAGCTCACTTGGTCAATTCCCCTTATAGTCTACTACACCAGTTTCTCACAGCCCTATGTAGGTCAATGATCATAGAAGTGTAATATGGCCAAGTAAACCTACAAAACTACTTAGCTAAATAGTCTACAACATAATAAGCATGTCAGAATACAAACTCTCCATCCTACAATAATAGGCCTGGAAAATAGGCAATGCAGCCAAACTGGCTAAACAGGACCAAACGGTCGTAAACAGAACATGAAAGGGAAAATACATCCAAAGAATAGTAATAAAACCTATCCAAATCAATATTACCTATACACATGAATATAATCATGGAAGGAAATCAACAATGATAAAATGGTAAACACACAATATCCCATTCAGGGTTATTGGTGGAATTTTCACATAATACTCAAAAGCTTTGAAAAGAAAGCCACAAACAACCTACCTCAGGGTTAAGAGATCTCATTATGTGAACCTCAAAGCATGAATATTTTTAGAACATCAAAGATCTACAAAAACTTCTAAATCATTCAACCCACGATATCTCACGAGAGATGAGAAATAAAAAGATTGTTCTCTAGGAGATGGAAGAACTCACCGATCCGATTCCAACACATCCAAAAGTGTTTGATTCGGAGGAAGGATGCACTGTCGGAGGTTCATCAAAGAGTTGTGGTCACACATCACTCCTGGATGAGACGAACGAAGAAGGGGGTGTTTCTATTGATTAGACATGACCCCGG
Organism: Viscum album; assembly: GCA_963277665.1. Lineage (NCBI taxonomy): Eukaryota > Viridiplantae > Streptophyta > Magnoliopsida > Santalales > Viscaceae > Viscum > Viscum album. The sequence continues at coordinate 1,334,115,716 of OY728156.1, forward strand.
TGGATTTAATAAAAAAATAAAGTACATGGAGTTTACTTTTGAATTACATGGAATCTACTTGCCTTTTCCGTACTCTGCTTTAAGCAGCCTCAAAGTCACGCCCACACGACCATGTGTGTGGATACTACATAGCCAGCACACGGCCTCCCATGGCAAGGAAGTCCACAGCGTGTACTCATAATGTACATAGCGTGTACTAATAAAATTTCCAGAATTTCCCTTTTCCTAAAAAATGACCTGAAAAAGAAAAATATACCTGAAAAGAAGATCTGGGTTCTTACAAACATCCCCCCTTAAAAAAATTTGTCCCCAAATTTCCCTAGTGCGGCGTAGAAGAGGACACCCCGAACAGCTCTAGCCACTATGATCACATGTTTGTCTCCCTCTCCCAAGTCACGTCCTGTACTTTCCGGTGCTACAAAAGCACCCGTACCAGAGGAACATATCGGCCACGGAGAACCATCGTACTACGATCGACTATCCGAATAGGATACTCCTCAAAGGATGCATCCACTTCCAACTAAACCTCCTCGAGTTGGAAGATGCGAGACGAGTCTAAGAAGTAACGTCGAAGCTGAAAAACGTGGAAGATGTCATGCATAGATCGGTACCTATGAGGTAACTGAAACTGGTAGGCAGCCTTCCCAAATCTATCCACCAACTCAAATGGCCCGATGTACCTCGGTGAAAGCTTGACCTATCTCTTAATCCTCTTATGTCCCATCCTCGGTGTGACACATAGGAAAACCTGATCCCCGATGTTGAATTTTAGAGGTTGTCTCCTCTGATCAGCATAAGACATCTATTGAGACTGCATAATAGCCATCCTCTTCTGAATCAACTCTATCTTCTCTATGGTTTCTTAAACAGGATGAGGTCCCAACAAAGCTCCCTCTCCTACCTCCAGCCAGCATAAGGGTGATCAGCAGGGCCTACCATAAAAATCTTCATAAGGTGCCATCTGAATAGTTTCTTAAAAACTATTATTGTAGGAAAACTCCATAATGTGTACATGCATCTCCCAAGAACCACAAAAAACTAGATTACATGCTCGGAGCATATCCTCAAGCACCTGAATCATATGCTTAGACTGGCCATCTATTTGGGGTGGTAAGCTATACTCAAAATTACCTGTGTACCCAATTCCTTCTAAAGCCCCTACCATAACTGAGAAGTAAAACATGCATCCCTGTTTGAAACAATGGTGTGTGGAACTCCATGAAGACGTACGATCTCATGGATGTACAACCATCCCTTCTCATCAACATTAAAAGTCTCCTTGATCAGAAATAAGTGAGAAACCTTTGTGAGTCTATGAATGACAACCCAAATAGTATTATTCCACCGAGGTGACTTCGGAAAACTGGTCACTAGGTCTATGGCGACCTCATTCCACTTCCACTCGGGAATGGGTAACTATAGTAAAATCCATGCTAGTTGCTGATGCTCCACCTTCACCTGCTGACAAGTGTAACATCTCATGAACCAACCAGAAATGTCCCTCTTCATACCTGGCCACCAATACTGATGGTGTATATCACGATACATATTGGTGACGCCAGGATGAACTGCAAAAATGAGGAATGAAAATCCTACGTCATCTCCTCACGTATGTCTGCTGGAACCCATACACGCCCTTGGAAACCCAATATCCCATCCTTGCCTATGATCCCTCTAGGAATATGGTCCTATCTTGATACACTCTCCCTTAGGACAAGGCCTTCATAATTTGATAGATGCCTCATTCGAACTCGATCAAGAAAAGTATAGGTAATAGCTACGGATGATAGAAAAGTCTGCCCCTGACTATCGTTCACCTCCAAATGTATCTCAAAGAACAAAACCATAAGCTACCACTCACCACTGGCCTCCTGAACTTCCTGTATCGGATTCCTCCTACTCAATGCATCATTCACCGTGTTTCCCTTCCTAGGCTTGTAGGCATGTTCAAAGTCAAAGGAGTGAAGATACTCGACCCACCTGTACTATATCAAATTCATGTCACACTGAGTGAAGATGTACTTGAGAATTTTTTGGTCAGTGAAAACCAAAAAATACTCTCCCAGAAGATAATGACTCCAGCAGTGTAGGGAATGAACAAAAGCTGTCAACTCTAGATCGTGTGTCGGGTAATTCCTCTCATCTGGACTCAACTACCAAGACCCGTATGCAACAAATCCTTCTCCCGGAATCAGCACAGCCCCCAGCCCAACACCTAACACATTATAATAAATAGTATAGATCTTTCCTAGATCTAGAAATACTAGTATTGGTGCTGATGTAAACATCCCTTTCAGCTCCTGAAAGGCTGACTCAAAATAACCTGACCATAAGAATTTCACACCCTTCTTAGTCAGATCCATCAGTGGTACGACTAAGTGTGAAAAGTCCTGTATGATACGTCTGTAGTATCCAGACACCCCTAGAAAAATCTGCACCTCAAAGACATTCTTCGGCTGCTCCCAAGAAACTACAGCTCTCACTTTCTATGGATCTACTGATACTCTTGCCTGTAAGATAATATGACTAAGGAAGTGAATCTGATCCATCCAAAAGTGGCACATTGAGAGCTTAGAATATAACTGATTCTCCCTCAGTGTACTCAAAATGATCTCAAGATGGGTAGCATGGTCGTGTTGAGTTTGAGAGTACACCATGATATCGTCCATGAAGACCACCATGAAAGATTCCAAGTATGGATGGAACACTCGGTTAATCAGTTCCCTGAAAATTGCAGGTGCGTTTGTGAGACCGAACGACATAACCATATACTCGTGTAGACCATACCTGCTCCAGAAGGCTGTAAGAGGTATATCAGATGGTTTAACGTGCAACTAATGATAACCATATCTTAAGTCAATCTTCAAGAACACACTGGCTCCTCCAAGATGATCAAAGATATAATCAAACCTTGGAAAGGGATATATGTTCTTGACCGTCAACTAGTTCATCTTTCGATAATCCACACAAATCCTAAGGGTACCGTCTGCCTTATTTGCAATTAGGACAGCCGAACCCCAAGGAGATGTACTAGGTCAGATGAAACCCTTGGCCTATAACTCCTCCTACTATATTTTGATCTCCCGCAACTCTGGTGTAGCTATCATATAAGGAGGAATGGGCATCGGTGTCACTCTTGGCACAATCTCAATAGAATAGTCTACCTCAATCTTTGGAGACAAACCTGAAAAGTCCTCTGGAAAGACATCCTGGAAACGATCCAGCACTAGAAGAAAGTCCAACTGTGAAGTCCCCTGGTCACCCAGATACAGACTACCAATTTGGGTTGTAACTCCTCCAAACCAATGATGCTCTGGACCCACTCTGCTCACTTGGTCATCCCATTCACCGTTATTAAGAAGGTATACACCCTCGGGTGATACGAAACTCACCCTATACCGATAAAATTGACGAATGCCTGAGATGGAACTAGCCAGTCCATTCCGAGAATGACATCATAGCCCGTCATCTCTAGGACATAGAGGTCCCATAGAAAGTGACATCCACCAACCTCTATTGGGAACTCCTTGCACTGATGTACACTAGCCATTCAAGTCCCCAACAGCGTGTCTAACATCAAGATATCAGCATAAGAAAAGATACAGAGCCCAAGGCTCTCCACAAAAGAAACAGATATAAAGTTATGGGAAGCCCCTGTGTTGAAAAGAGCTAAAGATTAAACTGATGTGTATGGACCTGGGTTTGGAGCCAATACGAATTTGAAATTTTCTTATTGTTATTCCAGAGTTGGGCATTCAGAAGACGTGTGATTCCAATCCCCGATGTGGCCAAAATTAAATTCATATCACGTTCACACTAGACACGCAAAATAAATAGAATAACTCCTAAACTGTTTCTCAGATGGGAAAACTGAGGGCACTGCTGAGTTAGTAACGTGCCGTTTAGCCTAGGAGGGGTGTAACTTTCATGGGTGCAGCCTTTTAGTAGAAAACACGACCAGGGGCGTTTTGGTAATTTGGTGGACCCGAGCGTGTACTCTGTATCTTATGAATGAAAGATCAGATTAAAATTCTAAGACCACCATTGCGCTCAGAACATGGATTTTACCCTAGGGGCGGCTTTATCCCGATCCCGTTGAATGTTAGGGTACGAGGCCTACAGGTGGGGGGTTTAAGTGTTTTCTATTTAAACACACCACCCCCACCCTCTTACCCCCTTGTTTTTTCCAATGGAACAAGTTATTCCCAACAAGGGGGAACCACCTTCAAGCTTCCCTCTCCCTCTCCAAGGTAGGTGGCGGCTCCGACAGATCATTGGTGAATCGTCGGGCTACGCCCAGTGAGGTAGGCTCAGGCATTTTCAATTTTAATTCCTGCAACCCCTTAAAATGCAATTATTTGCGTCGAAATGATGTCTGATCATCGAGAAAAGCCCATAGTTTTGTAGGTCTTGATTTTATCTTTCCAAAAATAATTTTGGATCGAATTTTTGAGTTTTGGGGTGTCTAGGGTAACCCCAGGAAGTTTTCCGGCCATTTTCTCCTTTTTCCGGCGATTCCAGGGGCGGTCCGGCATGCTTTCAGCGGAGGCGGCGGTTTCTGGGAAGGCGGCACGGTGGAGGGTTCCTCATCGCATCAGTGGACTCCTCAGTGGAGGCAGCTCCACGCGGCGCGGTAGGCTCTCCAGGAGGCGGTGGCCCCGCGCAGCGCGGCGGGCTCAAGGTGGTGGGCGAGGTCGACATCGAGGGTGGATCTGGGGTCGCAGCACGCGACCCCATGAGGGAACTGAGACCGGCCTTCAGCGGGTCTTCGTGCGGACCAACGATCTTCCATGTGGGATGGTCAGCATAGTGGACCACAGGTCCATGGCTGGGCCGCACAGCTGAGCCGCGGGCCGGCACTGCGAGCCAGGCCGACCAGCGCGGGCCGGCCGGACCGGGTCGGTCCGGCCCAAGGGGGTTCGTCCCCTTGACTTCGGACACCCATAACATCCACTATGGGTGTCTGTTTTGCATGCCGTCTGCGGAATTTCAAACCTCTAATCGAGAAGAAGTTTTTGAGATGGTCTCTAGAATTTTAAATTCTCGAGACGGGGGTTCAGTGGCACAACACGCTCGTTATGTACCTCACCGGGATTCTTCCTTCAGATGGCACGAACACATCCAGGGTCCATTTAAGGAGTCATCAACGATGTTGTGGCCCTACCTTTGAGATGAAGTGGTCTATTTTGGTTTCAGGTGTTGAATCCAGAGTTGAGGCGTGGACCCCAGGGGCCATCTTTTGAGCTATGAGCAGCGTTTTGCGACATTTTCATCAGATGTCCATTTGGGGTGAATGAGGAGTCATTTTGGCATGTTTTTCCGAGAGCATCACGATGGCACAGTTCGCCAGACCTCTTTCGAGACTGAGGTATGGGCCCCATGGGACGTCATATGGGCGTAAAGAGACATTGAGTAACTTTTTCATTGGGAGTCCATTTTTAGCGAGTAAGTAGTTTATCCTGAATGTTTTTTCGTGAGGATTAAAACAGTGTAATATGTTCAGGCGAGCAGAGCATCTTTATAGATCTCATTAAATGTGGAAACCTAAAAGGATTTTTATTGGAGGTTTCTTTGATGCACTCAGACCCAACACGCTGTCGTGATGTTAGCGACACCCAGTGATGGCCCGAGCAGCACAATGCTTTCAGACCAGTTTCGGGTTTACCCTCCAGCAGGGCTTGGTAGTGGGTTACCCGTTGACCTTAGGGTTTACCCTCCAGTGGGGCTGGGCAGTGGGTTACCCATTGACATTAGGGTTTACCCTCCAGTTGGGCTGGTAAGTGGGTTACCCGACGATATTTTTGGTTTTACCCTCTAGCAGAGCTGGGCAGTAGGTCAGCCGACGACCTTTTGGGGTTTACCCTCTAGTTGGGCTGGGTAGTTGGTTACCCGATGACCTCTTTAAGACTCCACAGCTTTCGATGAGTCTAGTCATTGATTTTTCTCCGTGGTTATCGGATGGGGACTTTTTGGTTGTATGGTTTAGCGATGAGGAAGCTTTGATGTGCGGGATTGTTGGGCATCTGTGATGGCTAACCTTAGAACTGTTGGCAACTTATCCTGGTCTGAGCTTGGAGATAGAGATCCCCTTACACACGTGTTTGTGTTTCTTGATGAGCATATATATATATATATATATATATATATAAACACTCTACTTTTGTTCCCACTCCTTGGGTCCTGTTACTCTCCTTCTAGGAGGGGCGAAGACATGCGGGGTCTGCCACGTGATTTCAGTGTCTAGCTCCTCTTGGTTAGGATGAGTCTACTTCCATTATTTTGTATAGTTGAGCTGTACTCTCTCTATTTTACTCTTTCTTTTTTCTGTCTTCCATTTACGATTTAGTACCTCATTTGTTGCTCCATTGAGATTTCGGGGCATCCTTCTAATTATCCTCATACACACGCCTACTTGGGCTTTTCCCACACTTGGTGTGTCCCTGTAGACGACAGACAGGTCGATCGAGACTACAGAGGAGCATAGAAGAAACAGAGGATTGGGCTGTGATTTGTGGTCATAATAGGTCTTTTAGGTGAGATACTCACAAGATGATTACTTTCGTTTACCTGTTGCCAGGTTGTGGCACCTTTTTGGTTGGGCATGTGTTTTGCAACTTTTTCTGTTCAGTATCTGTCGGTACTTTTCAGCACATTACTTTTCTTATTTAGAGGTTGATGCATGACTAAGGTTGGGTTATAATTTTTTTTCCTTTGGTTCCATTTTTACTCTGAACATCTGCATTGACTGAGCTATGTGTGTGTACAAGTACATAGGCAAAGTCCTCCCCGAGAATGTTACACCTTCGGCGCTTGTCGCCAGCACCTAGCAAATGGAGGTGGGCATGGGGAAGTTGCGGCTCGAGACAGGTAGTGTCGGGTCATGATAAAGTCATATCAGAGGTGGTTTGTTCCATTGGAGTTGATCAGACATCCCTAAAAAAGAATTGGTTGGGATTTAGGGAAATTGTATGAATGTGTCTCGAGAGTGGCTCTCAGTCCAGAGAGTCCAGTTATGGTACGGGTGGTCGATGTATCCATTCACCAGGACCCTGATAACCTGCTATTCGACTTGACACGCTGAGACACTTGTTGCAGGGAACTTTGGAAAATGCATCCAGTAGGATTGAGTCTTTGACTGTCTTTTTTGAGTAAGATCCCCTTGTTATTACAAATATATATATATATGCTCATCTGATTGTAGTCATCCTTTATAATTTTCAGGATCCCCCCACGACAGTAGCTGTCAAGATTACCCACTCATGTTCGTAACAATGACATGGCGTGCGACGAGGCGTTAGTTTAGGGACCCTCACATGATCGCCTTCTGCCTAGTGCTTCAGTAGTAGCCCCTCCACCGAAGGAGCTGCATTTAGTACAGGCAGCACAAGCCGAGGATGAGCGCATGCTAAGTGCGCTTCGAGACTTTCAGCGTTAGCGACCACAGATGTTCCATGGAGACCCGAATCCCCAGGCAGTAGAAGACTATATAGAGTTCGTAGACCGACTTTTCAGGCTGGTACAGACACCAGAAAAGCAGATTGTAGCCCTAGCTGCTAGCCTTTTCCATGAGACGACCAGGCGTTGGTGGGGGTTGGTTACGCAGACCCATGATGAGTCATCTCTCACGTGGGATAGCATTCAGCAACTCTTCTGGGAGGAGTACTACCCCTCTTTCTTACACTCCATTTGGATTCAGGAGCTTCTAGAGATGAAGAAGGGGGGATGGCCGTGGCATTGTACTCGGCCTGGTTTACTGATCTTACACGCTACTCGTAGGATATGATCCGCGATTGTTACTTTCAGGCATGGAAGTTTGAGCTGGGTCTTCATAGGGAAATTTATACTAGTGTAGTACCCCTGTGCATCCCTACTTATGCTGGGGTGCTAGAGCGAGTGCTCGTGATGGAAAGCTTCATGGGTGAGGGACGCCAGCAGATAGGCCCTAGTAGTGGACGCTTCAGAGGAGAGTCCTTAGTGACAGGCAGGCGGTACAGAGAAGAGCCTCATTTGAGGAGGCCCTTCCATGAGCAGACGCTGGGGCAGGGTCATACAACACAGTGGTTCCATGGAGCACCAGGGAGGCAAAATAGAGCCAGTTCTATGCCTGTTATGGATGGGGCCACCTAGCACGGGACTGCCCGACCAGGTGTACCGAGAAACCGTGGCAGGTAGGGGCACACCGCAGTGGCAGAGGCAGTCCTGTGACCAAGGATCCCCCAGGAGAGGATTGGGTGGTCCTCAAGGAGGTAGCGCAGGAAAATAGGAAAGACCTGCAGGTCTGGGATTGTATTTTGAGGTCCTTCCACCACCACCACCGGGCGGCCCACACTAGGCTCAGGGAGCCAGTGGTAGGGACCGCAGACATCTTCAGGCAATGGGTGTTCATGACCGCCCAACACACGAGATGGTTCGAGGTACACTTTTTTTTAATCTACGCTTGCTTCGGTACTGGTAGACATAGGCGCCATCCACTCGTTTATATCACTGTTGTTGGTACGAGAGTTTGAGCTTCCAATAGAGGCGCTGACACCTACACTTAGCCTCGATGTTCCTATGGGAAGTTCCTCGTTAGTGACCTTTATATGCAGATAGTGTGAACTATCATTTGGAGGAGTGAGTTTCACGTGGGACCTGCTCGTCATCATGATGGAACCTTACAATGTCATCCTAGGCATGGATTGGCTTTCTATGGTTCACGCCCAGGTCGACTATTGTCACAGATGATTCAGAGGCCTATTTTTTAATGGGATGAGGTTCACCATCCTTGGTGAATGAGACCTCATGGAAGAGAATATGGGTACTATGAGCAGGAGACCATAGACTTTTTCGCACCAGTTGGTGAGCATGGCTCTTAGAGTAGCAGACACTACATGCACCTAGATCCCTACCATTGTAAAGGACTACATAGATGTATTTACATAGGATGTTCTAGGACTACCTATGAGGGGAGATATAGATTTTTGCATTGACTTGCAGCCGGGGACTTCCCTGATATCATGTGTGGCTTATCGGATAACACCCACAGAGCTTCAGGATCTACAAATTCAGTTGGACTACCTTCGTGAGAAGGGATTCATCAGGCCCAGTGTGTTCCCTTGGGCAGCTCCAGATTTTTTTGTGAAAAAGGAAGATGAGATTCTATGTCTTTGTGTGGATTATAGTCGCCTAAATCAGGACACGATAAAGAACATGTACCATTTACCGAGGATCGACGACCTCTTTTTCCAGTTGAGAGGTGCGAAGTGGTTCTCCAAGATTGATCTTTGATCTGGCTACCACCAGTTGTTGGTTTGTGAGGCTGATATCCCGAAGTTGGATTTTCATTGTTGATATGGGAATTATGAGTTTCTGGTGATTCCCTTTGATGTAAAGAATTCCCCTGCTGTTATCATGGCTTTTATGAACAAGATCTTCCAGTCGTACTTGGACTGGTTTGTGGTTGTCTTTATTGAGGACATACTCATCTACTCTACAACGGAAGAGGAACATGAAGAGAATTGGAGGATGGTCCTAGACTTACTCTGAGAGCACTAGCTATATGGGAAGCTCTCAAAGTGTCAGTTCTGGATTCATGAGGTTCACATTCTTGGGCATGTCATTACGAAGCATGGATTGGTCGTAGATCCCGTAAAGGTAGAGGTTGTACTTGCTTGGGAGCCACCCAAGAATGCATCAGAGGTACATAGATTTCTTGGTTTGGCAGGGTACTACAGGAGGTATGTGGAATATTTCATCCGGATTGCTGCACCTTTTACCACAATGACGTGGAAGGGACAACCGTTCACCTACGCAGATCAGTGCCAAAAGACCTTCAAGGAGTTGAGACAGAGGATGACTAGTGGTCCAGTGTTGAGGCTACCAGAGGAGGGCATTGAGTTCATAGTGTACTGCGATTCTTCAAGAGATAAGCATGGGTGTGTGATGATACAACATCGGGTAGTGATTGCAAATGGGTTGAGGCAGTTGAGGCCCCATGAACATAATTTTGTGACTCACGATTCGGAGCTGGTAGTATTGGTCTGCACCTTGAGGTTATGGAAACACTACCTTCTGGGTGATCATTTTGTGGTCTACTCAGACCACCATAGCCTCAAGTACATCTACACTCAAAGGGATTTGAATCTGAGGTAGAGGTGTTGGCTGGAGTTTCTGCAGGACTATGATTTAGAGATAGTCTACACTCCAGGGAAGGGCAACATTGTAGCAGTTTCCCTGAGCAGGAAGTCCAAGGCTCGGTTAGTGTAGGAAGCTTCAGAGTAGTTGGAATACCTATGGCTGACCTTGGTGGAGTGTGAGAGTACAAAGTTTCTACAGTCAATGGTGTTGACTCTTTTGATCCTTGAGTGTGTGAGAGAGTTGCAGGTTGGGGATTTTGACAGCGAGGTATTGTGTGATCAGATATCCATGGGCGATGCACTTGATGGGTATTCTGATGGAGGGAATCACGAGATCCTATTCCAGTGGCGAGTTTTTGTTCCAGTGGAGATGCGGGAGGAGGAGATGCGGGAGTTCTACACTTCTCCCTTGGCTGTACATCCCAGTGTGGGGAAGATGAACAGAGACCTTCAGCGGCAGTTTTGGTGGTCTGGCATGAAGCGGATCGTAGCTGAGTTCGTTTCTCGGTGTCTTATCTATCCGTAGGTGAAGGCAGAGCATCAGGTTTAAGTAGGGTTGTTGAAGTCCCTTGAGATCCCAGAGTGGAAGTGGGATGACATATCTATGGACTTCGTCACAGGGCTCCCGCACACAACAAAGGGCCACGATTCCATTTGGGTGATAGTGGAACAAATCACGAAGTCGGCACACTTCCTTTCCCTCAAGGAGCAGAGATCGGTGGAGAGTCTGGGTCGGCTGTATGTTAAATAGATCGTTCGGCTTCATAGAGTACCCTTGACAATCGTCTCTGACCGTGATGCGCCATTTACATCGTGATTGTGGTGAGGCCTGTAGGAGGCATTCAAGACCCAACTATAGATGAGTATAGCTTTTCACCCCCTGACAGATAGTAAGACTGAGCGCACTATCCAGGTATTGGAAGATATGCTCAGGGCGTGCGTGTTAGATTTTGGTCTGAGTTGGGAGGATCACCTAACCTTGGTGGAGTTCACGTACAACAAAAATTCCCACTCTACTATTGGCATGGAACCTTTTAATCCCCTCTACGAGAGACCCTATAGCTCAATGTTGTGCTGGATAGAGGTTTGGGAGACCTCCCTCATGGGCCCAGAGTTAGTGCAGGCGACGACGGAGAAGGTGAGGGTCATTCGTGAGCATATGAGGACGTCTCGAAGCAGACAGAAGTCCTACGCAAATCTTTGTTGCAGGCCTTTTGAGTTCGAGCAGGGGGACCATGTCTTTTTTAGAGTCTCTCCACGGCATGGGACATAGAGGTTTGGATGGGGAGGCAAGCTATCCCCAAAGTTCATCGGGACCTTTGAGATCATGCACATGGTCGGTGAGGAGGCCTACTATCTTCCTTTACCCCCACAGCTGGAGAGGGTGCAAGACGACTTCCACATGTCACAGTTGAGGAAATACGTTCACGACCCCATGCACGTTATCAATTGGGGAGAGCTAGACATTGAGTATAGATCCACCTTTGTGGAGCACCCAATGGCGATTGAGGACCGAGAGGAGTGGCAACTGTGTAGATGGACCATTCCTTTGGTTCGTGTGATGTGGCAACATGGGAGGGTACATGAGAGAACTTGGGAACGAGAGAGCCAGATGCGGGATCAGTATCCCGAGTTTTTTTTGTAGTTTTATTTTTCAGGGACGAAAAACTTGAATGATGGAATGATGTAAGAACCTGGGTTTTGAGCCTGTAAGACTTTGAAATTTTCATAATGTTATTCCAGAGCAGGGCGTTCAGACGATGTGTGATTCCGAGCCCCGGTGCAGCAAGAATTAAATTTTAAGCACGTTCACACTAGAGACACCAAATAAATAGAATAACTCCAAAACGGTTTTTCGGATCAGAAAACTGAGGGCACTGTTGAGTCTGGAACATGCCATTTACCCTAGGAGGGGTGTAACATTCACAGGTGTGGCCCTTTTGTGGAAAACCCCACTAGGGGCGTTTTCATAATTTGGTGGCTGTTGACGCTCCTTTCCATCATAGAGTCTAACAAATTGAAAGGGGAAATACCTTGAACCCAAAGTGATTCATCCTTTGAAGAAACATCAAAAATTGACAAATTCATTAACAAAGATTCAAATGAACATGGGTTGCGTAAGTTCCACCATGTTTGCACAAGTATACTTGCGCGCCGTCCATTGGTCGTGCAGGTGACTTGCGCGCCCTCTTTGAAATTCTCTCAGGGTCTTCTCTGGCCTATAAATACCCCCTGTGGGCCCCCCATTTGAGGAGGAAAAATTTTAGAAACTCAGATTTGAGCTCCCGGCACCCTAGTATCTTCTTGAAGCCTCCGAACACTTCTAAGGTAATTTCTTACTGAGAATGGAAGATCTAAAGAGAGGGAGTATGGCTAAAGTGATGAAACTCATCAAAACTTGCATGCCTAAGTGGCCAGCCCTTAAGGGAAATGGCCACACTTGCACACCACCTTACCCCTTCAACAGAACTTGCACGCCTCTTTTCTGGAAGCCTCTAGGGATAGTACTAAAGGATTGATCCAAGCCTCACCCAAGTATTACCTTAAGGATGGACCGCCGTGCAAGTACCCATGTGTCGCACATGTATATCTGCACGACCAGCACTTGCGTGCCCACGCAGGACTTACGCGCCCCCCTCATTTTGGGTGCCCTTCTACCCATTTCACCTCTCCTATGTCTATCCACCCCTCCTATTTCAAGATTCGTCTTTCAGAACCCTCTTCAAAGACATTTTCTTTGGCATGGCTCTCTTGTTAGCTTCTTTATTTGAATGGAATTCTGTGGAACATCTCTCAAAACATAGCAATTTACACATCTTTATGTTACTAAGGTTAGAGATTTCATTCATTTAACCTCATCCTTTAAGATGAGAGAATCCTTAACCTTGTCCTTCTTTTCAGGATTATGCCCTAGTCAAAGTTTTCTTACTTTGGACATCCTCCTTAGGAATAAGCCCCAAGTCCCCTAACCTAGGCATCCTCCTTAGGAGTAAGCCCCAATTATAATTTCCCAAATCTGGGCATCTTCTTCAGGAGTAAGCCCCATCCATAATTCCCTTAACCTGGAATTCCTTTTCAAGATTAATCCCTAGTCTCAAAGTCCCCAAAATTGGGAATCCTCCTCAGGAGTAGGCCCCAATTTCAAAGTTCCCAAATATGGGCATCCTCCTTAGGAGTAAGCCCCAAGTCCCTTAATTCTAAAATTCCCTTAACCTGTGCATCCTCTTTAGGAGTAAGCCCCAGTTTTCAAATTCCATTAACCTAGGCTTCCTTTTCAGGAGTAGTCCCCAGTCTTAATTTCTCCTAACATGTCATAATTTAATTTTTTATCTGGGCTTCCTTCTCAAGAATAAAATCCAATCATAAGTCCCACCTAATTTGGGAATCTTTCTCAAGAGTAAACCCCAAATTAGAGTATCCAAATCTATATAAAAGCAAATATACCTTTATGGACCCTATTCCTGGACTTCTTCTCTGAAATAAGTCATGATCTCTATTTATTTGGGCAGTCATACATATATAATCCCAAAATCATTTCTTATGATTGCATATTTCATGGAACACTTGTCTGGTTTTACCAATACCTCTTGTTTCTCACACTGAGCATGACTCACGTGAGCTTAGAGAGTAAAAGTAATTATGACATCTTTCTTTGAGACATCAATCATACATAAACATCATACTCCTTTACTCGAACTATGTGGGTTCTGATTCATTTTCTAAATAAAGGATACGTAGGTAGCCCATCTGAGGGTACGATCCCAACTCTGAAATAATCCATGTCCTTCTGAATGACAATAAACATCAAGTGCCCCACTGAGTGGCTTTAAAACCAGTATGGTCATTATAATGACCAAGAGACTTTTATATAATGTATTAAAGGATACCATTGACTAAGAATGTCTAAAAAATATAGATTATTCTCTATCAATGAAGAACCTCGAATACATATAAAAGATTATCTAAATTTCCTACATATCAAACATTGATTGTCATATCTAAAGGAAATATCATTTTATACTTGGTAATTTAATAAGGATTCACGAACATAACTTAAATCTATAAAGAGAGTCCCAGAGTAGACAACAATTCACCTCAAAAAGGTGTGATGAGTCTGACCTCCCATTGTCTTGACCAATGCAAATTCTTAAGTCTCATCAGTCCATAACTAAAGAGCACCTACCTTTGGAAAGTAGGTCCAAATGGATATAGAATCATTGGATGTTTCTAGTTCTACGAACAAACCCATTAGAAAATGCTTGGAATTTTTGAACCATAAACAAATGAGGTAATTCCCAATTCCAGAGGAAACAAAAAAATGGTGAACCCGACGTGAATCCTTAACAAAGTGAAAATGATGTTTTACCTATTTGTTAGGCCCTTATTTAAATGTAATGAGAGGGCCAACAAGAAAATCAATAACATATGTGCTCATCCAAAAGATGTAGTGGCCAGACTTATCTTGATTACATCTGTTATATCAAACAGACACTCTTTTCCAATATCTTATGTGTTACAGAAATGGCTTCTCTCAAGGTCACACCTGTGAATACTTCTATTGTTAATGCCTCTGTTGCTACTCCTACTAGATCGTCGTCCGCTCTGAGGACGACATCACCTACTCAGCATCTTCAGTGCTGGGTATCAAATGCACTGGTTAAGGAGTACTGTCAAAATGGTACTATTCTGACTCTAGAGGCTTCTTGACAAGACCTCCAAGTCAATAATTCACCCTGGTCGTCCGGACAGCGACGACCAACGATCAAGAAGCAGGTGGTACCAACCACCGTCTCCAACCATTTAGGGTCTTTATCCCCGAAATGCAATCACCATTTACTCTGATATTCTGGGGAGGTGAATGAGCAGGTCCCTCAGGGCCTTAATTCAAGGATACAAGAGGACTTCCTGAGGGCTACCATCAACAATCACCGCCAGACTCGTGCGGCAGTGCACCCTCAACATGATGAGGGTATCGTCTTAAGGCATTCGGCTCAGGTTCCTCGAACCGGAGCAGGCAAGATGAACTGCCAGAGGAAAAATCCGGTAAACAGTGAGTAGTTTCTCATCTCTTCCATATCTGGATAAATCCACCATCCTAACTTGGTGGAAAGCAACGAGCAGGAACACACACCTGTCCGTTTTAATTTCGATGTCCAGCAGACTCTTCTGGCAGCACCACGCCAATCCCATCAGGAAATTCTAGCAGAGTACTATAGATAGGAATATACACCTATTTATAAATCATCACCTAGTTAGAAGGTTCGTCTGACTATATACGATGAAGCCCGCCAACCCAATGTGTTGACAACTGGTAAACAGGAACATACACTTTCTTACACTCACCAATCCTGCCAGCAACCTTGTCTGTCAGTATTGAAGGAATCTCTTCAACCATGTTCAGTAGAGTGCAATCCGTAGGCACATACACCTTCCGGTATTGATCAATCCTACCAATAGTCTCAGATGGTAGCATTCAGAGAAGTCAGTCAGAAATCTCCGTCGAAAAATAGGAGGCAGACTCACCTCTCTTCCCCAACACTTGAGTACTGTTAGGATTCACTGACCAGAAAAGAAAGACAGGAGCAGGAACACACACCTATTCCAAGCATGGAATGGATGTATCTCCCTGCTCCGATAGCTGAAGTCACCAAACACATTCTATCAATGGTGAAAGAACAGAAGAAAATCCCTGCTCATATTTAGGATGCCTGCGAGGATATTATAACAGCTTCAGCAGCATATTAGGGAAAGACACATAAATCTATCCCAACCATTAGAGTGACACATCAACAGTTCACTCTGGAACAGACACACACCTCTGTTCCAATCCAAGAGGTTTGTGGGGTGTACTCCCCCATATCATATGGACAGCCAAGTCAGGTACATACACCTGATTTGAGTGGAGATCATCAGCCTAACCTGATCATTTCTCCTGAGAAGGAACATAAACCTGCCCACAATAACCACTTTCATCAACAATTGATTCCTAAATATAGTAAAAAGGAATCCAAAAAGAAGACCCACCCATAACAGTCAAGAAATCAAGAGCCAATCTGTAACAAGTCCTTGATTGGTGTTAGAGTTCTTGAAGGCCTCAGACAATTATCTGTTGGAATTCAAGAATCAACTCCCTCATTTCCAAATAGTGGGAACATTAATTCCAAAGGTCTTCATCAGAAACTTCCTCATGAAGGCTTCCTTCATGAAAATTCGGTTGATCTCAAAGATTCATCTTCAGATGAAAGCCACAGGAACCCACTGTGTGTCCAGAAGACCAAGGAGCAAAATGTTTCATCTTTTGTTGTAACCCACCATGGTGGCCTCCCCATAATGTTGAATTTATATGCGAAAGTCCTCTCCAAATTAGTAATTCACATTGCATGGAAAATAATTCAATGGACAATGTAGTGACAAGAAATCCCACTTATCTTGAGGCACTTGAAAATGTGAGGCCAGTCATATCTGATGCTTTACCACTAGAAGGTGAAATATTTAGTCAATCAGAAGATAGCCCAGGGTGTAGGCCATTATTCGAACCACCCCTGGATCGTTCATCTTCTAGTTTTATTAGTGAATTCTCTACCAATTTGGTTGAATCCGATGAAGAAACAAGGAAGCACCATCTCTGGTCTAAATCATGTAGAAGAATATTCATCAAATGATAAGGGGGAAGTACCGAATATGAGAAAAAAACTGGTGAAAGGTTATGTTCCAGTCATGTTTTGGCCTTTGGATGACTCTCAGTATGACATTCCAGAGATGTTGACAGAAGATGGAATTCATGATATTCGTATCAAAATATTGAAAACTCGTTGTCCATTGAAAAAAAAAATATTATCTTATGATGAATATGAAAATAATGTCATGATAATATAAGGGTTACAACACCAAATTGATTTGGAATCTCTCTCAGTTTCTCGATATCTGAATGCTGAAAAGCAGTAGAGAAACCTTTAGCATTCATGCCTTCACGCACTAAGAAGATTTCGCCAGTTAATTGTCAATTCTTTATCTAGAATTCATATCAGGGGATGGGGTGTTCATAGAGAACTAAATTTCACTGTACTCTCCAGTCAGTAAAGCCCACCAAATGTGGTCTCATGCAATGTTATTTCCCATGGCCGACCACAGTCAATTGCCTTTGTTTGTAATCAAAGTCTTGCCGAAGAACATTCATCAACTAGTTCTTCTCAAAATCAAGCATACAGAGAACATGTTTTTGAATTACTCCTACATCAAGAAAACATGAATATTTAACAGGCCTCTCATTTGGAGCAAGCACATCATCAAGTGACAGAAGTGTCAGAAATCATCCAACGGTCTTTTGATCGGGGTGATAAAAGTGGATGCAGGTTGATGCATGCATCCAATTTCCGGACTAATATCTGCAATATCAGGAGATATTTCAAGAAAGTCTCAGATATAGCATGTCAAGAACCACCCTAGCTTTCTAGACTGAGCACTCTTATAACCCAACCCTCAGAATCAACAAATTGGATTCAAGGAGTTGAAGAGGAACAGCAGGAACATCCCCAGTCCAACGGACTGGGGACTTTATCAAATCCTCAATCTCTCCCTAAAATAAAGTCAGTCTTCTCTCGATTGGGGAACAATCCTCAAGAGGAACTAAGAGAAAAATTATCAGGAGATTCCCTCCAATTACGGTTCGTCCAGACGTTCCTTAGGGATCAAATCAATAAAAGGTAATGTATCATCAGGGACATGGAAGAAGAAATTATCATAGAAATGCATATATAAGAGATGTGATGAATTTTGTATCAATTAATGTCATTAATTTAGTTGTTGCTGATCCACCATATGAGTCTCATCTAGAGGGATCAGATGAAGAGATTTCTACTCAAGAAGTTGTATGCATAGAAACAAATGAAGAAGGTGTGCATACATCAAATCAAAGGATTGCCCAGAATCTAGGTAATCCTTCAAGTAACCCACATCCCCCTCTCCGAAAGGGATCCAAAAAGTGGAAAGGAAAGAATCAGGTTACATAACCTTCCTCTGGATAAGTACAATCTCTCTCACTAGAGCAAATCTTTCACAAAAGGAGGAAGAAATGATGGAATTGAGGAGGATGAATGTGGAACTACTTCAGGGTAGTCTTCCTCTTAAGCGTGCTGGAGTTAGTCAACCAAGGGAATTTGTTGCAGCTACTGAGATGGATCAAGAATATCCTTTTTTGTCAGTGTACCCTTATAGGTCTAATCATATGGGTCAGGTACAATAACAATCGGCAGTGCTGCCATCGATTGCAGTACCAGCTGCCACATCTTCCCAAGATCCAGTCATTGCACCTGTTCAGATCCAAGCTCAACAAGATGTTTCTCAAAAGTTAATAACTACTATTGAGTCATTAACAGCTCGGTTGGAGGCTATGGAGGGAATGTGTGCTCATATTCAGCCATAAAATAGAGCTTACCCGGAATGGGTTGATGTAATTCCTCCCCCATCAAATTTTTCAAGTACCACATTCCCAATAATTAATGGTTAGGTAGACCCAGATCAACACTTAACACATCTTGTTTCTCATTGTGATCCTATGATGGGAACCCTTCAGCAACAAGAAGTAGTTAAGCTCAGGTGTTTTGTACTGTCATTATAAGGGCCTGCCTTTGTCTAGTACACAATCTTGCAATCCTGATTAATTACTAGATGGGAGGATCTTCACCAAAAATTCCTTCTTCAGTTCAGCTCAACGTTGCCAAAGACAATAGTTTTTGATCTTACAAACTGTAAGGAAAAGGAGAATAAAAGGGTTTCAGATTTCATTTCTTGCTGGAAGGGATTAACATATTCCCTGAGATTATCACTTTTTCAAGAGGAATTGTTGCCAATTTGTGTGAAAATCTGCGTGATGAGTTATGCACGCCGTTGATCCCTTTGAAATACACAAGTGGGTTTTGATACCTTACTTTGATCGCTCAACAGATTGAATATTCTCTTATGAAGACCAAGGATAAAACTCATGTAATTCCATCATCTCCAGGAAGGATAATTCGTATAGCAGAGACTGCTACAATTATGCTTAAACAAGCACATGTATCTACTTCTACTTCAAAGCCTTCATCTTCTCGAAGGGCTCCACCTCCTGAGTGCCAACAACAGATACCGTTTCGTCAAGATGATCAAAGAGATCAAAGACAGAAACAATTTGAGGATTTGAAGAGGAAATTTTATTCATTCTGAAGTGAACAAGTTCCTGACCACTTCATTTCGGCTCTGGAAAATAATTTGGTCCAATTCCCAAGGCCCAAGAGGCTGAATAAGGAAGGAGATGAGGAATGTCCCAATTATTTCCCATTTCATCAGATGTTGGGGAATCCCATATAGGAGTGTTTTGTCTTCAAGGACCTCCTGCAAAAAATGGTCAACTTGGGACAATTTAAACTGAATGGTTCTTCAGCTCAGATAGCATGTGTTACTACTACAGATCCAGAGGAGGAAATCGAGTGGCAAGAATTCAGGAACAAAAATGTGCAAATATATAATGACTGGATGGTCAAAAAAATGATCAACCGAACTCATGCTATTTTGCGAACACAATTGATGAAACCAATTGTGTCTTCTGCCATGAATGCCACAACAAAACCCTATTCATTAGAGGGAAAATCCTCAAAGAAATGACATAATTATAAGAAAGAAGATCAATCAGAAGAAGATGAAATCGTGTCAAAGCCCAAGTTGTCTTTGACTTTGGATGATTTTATACCATCTACATTGAAGCCATAGGCACCATCCCACCAAATGGAACAACATATATTGGCTAGTCAGGCAGAGTCTTCATCGGATGAAGAGTTAATCTTCGGTTCTATTAATATGATTCACTTAACAGATCCTTATGCAAGCCCCAGTTTCGATCTCAATGAACCTAGGTTCTCTGTATCAAATAGATGATTCAGAGGGAGTTACAAAGGCTCAGGATATAGGGGAATATGTGGATCTTTAATAGGTCATTATTCCAATTCTACCCCTACTAGAACTGTGTGTGCTGCAGAAACTCGTGGCAGAGCCCTTCAACGAGCTCAACAAGAACAAGCAATTTCTTCCACACAAGACAGATTCAGTCCTAGCACAGTTATTCTGGAAGATCGGTTGGAAGTTACCCCATCTTCTTCTCGGCAAGAAAATATACCTATTCCGTCTAATCTTTCAAAGACAGGAGTATTACCAAATCCTACCCTGATACAAGTTGTATCAACTTCCAAAATATCAACTTCCAAGGCACCTGCTAAACCACATGTTCTTATTGGAAAACGTAGACCTCTGGATCAAAAGTATGATGTATTGGAACACCCAACCCAATTACCGGCCATGTTATCAATTATGGATGCCATGAATTTATCAAAGGATCTTTGGGAGACACTCATTGAGACTTTGTCAAGTCCTCGGGAGTTTGAAACTAAAATTGCTACAGGTAAAGCCTACCATGTAGAGAATAATCCTGCAGAATTACATGCAGTAATATCCTTCACAGATGAAGATGAATATGATGTCGTGCATGGACATATTAGACCTTTGTACATATCTGGAATGTTCAATCGTGTAGACATCCGAAGAGCTTTCATTAATAATGGTATAGGAGTCAACCTCATGCCCATTCGTACACTTCGTCGATTGGGCCTCATGGAATCTGACTTATCTCATTCTACTATGATGTTAAAAGGATATGATAAAAAAGAACAAGATCCAATGGGCGATATTACAATCAGAACTCATTTTGGAGATCTTGTATCCAATTTGGATTTCATGGTTATTGATCAAGACTCAGCCTTCAACATATTTCTTGGAAGACCCTGGCTACATCAACATGCGGCTATCCCTTCATCATACCATCAATGCCTCAAGTATTGTTTTGATTGTAATGTTGGGACATTGTATAGTGATAAGTTCTCATTCAATACACGTGAATATCAATACATTGAGGCAGAATTCTATCACATGAAGGGAAAGGAGAAATCCACAACAAGGGAGATTACCAAAGTTAATGCTCCATATGGTTTGGAAAAGATTCCAGTAAATCCATTTACACATGTGATTACAGATTACGTGTTGCCTATCAGTCAAATTGATAGGATAGACCCAAATCTAAATACTCCTATAGAAACTTCCATAATTTCAATTACGAAAATCAAGCCAGACAGCATGGGAGAAATTGGTGATTCACCAAGCAATGATAAAAGCTCAAATGGGGATGTCTTCATTTCATCTGCTAAAATCCAGCAAGTCTATACTTCACCAACCAGTCCAAAAGAAGTTATAGCAATTCTATAGGTGAACAATGATGTCGATTATCAATCCATAATCTCCTCTTTATTACCCAAGGAAGACCCTTCATCATCAATAGGGTCAGAAATGGAAGCCTCTTCTTCAATATGATCAAATTTTTACATCTATTCTGATCATGAAAATTCTACATCATCATCTACTATGCATGTAGAAAAAGAAGAAGTAACACATGTTGTAGAAGAAGAGGAAGATATTCGGGTTTCTCCTCCCACTTTTGAAGAGGGTATCTCTACCACTGTGGATGAACTCAGAGAAATAAATCTGGGTACAAAAGAAGATCCATGCCCCACTTTATTTAGTGTGGCCATGAATCTTGAAGAGAAATAGATGTATTTTTTTTAAGAAAAATTGAGTTATATTTGCTTGAAAATATACAAAGATTCCAGGGCTTGATCCTGATGTTGCTATTCATCGTTTAGGGTTTACAGAAGAACATCGAGGATTCAAACAAGCTGCTAGAAGAACACACCCAACCTATGCTTACAAAATTGAAGCTGAAGTGGATAAGCTTATCAAAGCTAACTTTGTTATATAAGTTCAGTATCCCAAATGGTTGGATAATATTGTCCCTGTGAATAAGAAGAACAAACAAATTAGAGTTTTCATTGATTTCAGAGATCTGAATTGGCATTGTCCTGAGGATGATTTTCCAGTTCTGATCACAGAACTCTTAATTGATGCAACAGGTGGCTATGAAGCACTTTCCTTCATGGATGGATATTTTGGGTATAATTAAATCTGAATGGCTCGAAAAGATGAAGAATCTACATCCTTCAGAGCCCCTTAGGGTGTGTTCTGCTATTGGGTAATTCCCTTTGGCCTAAAGAACACAGGCACAACATATCAGCATGCCATGCATCGTATCTTCAAACCCTTTTTAGGGAAGTTCGTTGAATGTTACGTGGAATATTTGGTGGTTAAATACAAAAAAACGTTCTAATCACTTAGCTGATTTAGAAATCATATTCCACAGACTTTGACAACATAATTTGAAGTTAAACCCCTTAAAATGTGCTTTTAGTGTAACCTCAGGGAAATTTCTTAGCTTTGTTGTACGTCATCGTGGTATCAAAGTCGATCCTAAGAAGACAAAGTCAATCCTTGGTGTGTCACCTCCCTGAAATTTGAAATAATTGAGAGGAATTCAAGGACACTTAGCCTATATTCGGCGTTTCATCGCCAATTTGGCAGGAAAAAGTTTACCCTTCACCAAGTTGATGAAGAAGGGAGTTACTTATTAGTGGACTGAAGAATATCAAGAAGCATTCGATATTCTCAAGAAATACCTCTTGAGTCCACCATTACATATGACGCCAATTGAAGGAAGACCACTTATCCTGTACGTGATAGCTTTAGAGCGATCATTGGGTGCCTTTCTTGCTCAGAATAATGATGTCGGGAATGAAAACATCCTCTACTATTTTAGTCAGACTATGCTTAAAGAAGAAACCTGATACTAAAGTATTTAGAAGTGCTGCCTAGCATTAATTTTTGCAGTTCAGAAGTGGAGACACTACCTGAAACATCACGAAGTCCAATTGGTATCTTGCAATAATCCGCTCAAATTCATCCTTGGTCTTCCCAATGCTTACAGGACGTCTGGAAAGTTGGGAAGTTATTTTACAGCAATTTCATATCAAATATGTGTCTCAAAAGGCAATAAATGGCCAAGCTCTAGCTGATTTCCTTGCTGAACACCCTTCATTAGAAGATACATCTTTATATATTGAACATCCTGATGAAGAAGTATTTTTTATTCAAGATAGTCTTCAAACATGGGAAATGTACTTTGATGGTGCTTCCAGAAGTCCAACAAGGAGGAAAATGGAAAATCATAAATTCAACAAATTTGGGTTAGGAATTGTGCTCATTTCTCTAGAAAAGGCAGTGTTACCCTATTCCTTCTCATTGTTGGGAGGCGGTACAAATAATGAAGCAGAATTCCAAGCTCTCATCTCAGGCTTGGAGTTGGCGCTTCAAGCACAAGTGCATCACTTAAAGGTGAAAGGTGATTCAAACCTGGTAATAAGACATGTCAATGGTGATTATGCCATCAGAAAAGAAGAACTAATCCCTTTGTATGATTACGTCAGAGAGTTAATGGCAGATGTTCTTACAGAATCGACATTTTCTTATGTCCTGCGATCAGAAAATGCCCAAGCTGATACACTGTCTAATATAGCCACGGCTCTGGAAGATCCAAACCAGGACAAGACAAGCATCAGTATTTCCCACCGTCATACAATTTCACCTTATGTTCAAACCAGAACAGAGTAATTCAATGAAATTAGTCCCATTCCCAAACCATATGGTCATACAATAGGATGGATGACACCTATCAGGGAATACCTTCAAAATGGAACACTTCCACCTGATAGAGCCGAGACAGAACAAGTCTGGAGATGTGTGGTCAATTTTTCTCTTTATGAAAGCCTAGATCACCTAGAGAAAATTCTCTACAAGCGTGGTTTTGATGGAGTTCTCTTCAGATTCATTGATGGTGAAGAGACAATGGATGTCATGAAAGAAGTTCATGGAGGATTCTGTGGTTCCCATTAGTCTGGACATAGACTGTCTGATCAAATTCAAAGGCTTGGATATTTTTGGCCTTCAATGATACAAGACTATGTTGATTTCACAAAGAAGTTTCATTCATGCCAAGTACATGCCTACTTCATTCATCAGCCCCCAGAGTTTCTTAATATAGCTAAATACTCGTGGCCATTTTCCACATGGGGAATGGATGTGGTGGGACCTTACCCTTCTGCTACAACCAAGAAGTTTAAGTATATTCTTACTGCTACTGACTTCTTTTCCAAATTAGCAGAGGAAATACCACTCAAAGAAGTTAGTTCTAAAATCATTGTTATCTTCATCAAGTCTAACATCATTGCCAGATTTGGTGTCCCCCATACCATATTGACGGAAAATGGAACCAAATTATGTTCATATGAGGTGAAGAAGTTGTATCAAGAATACAATATCAAATCCAATCATTCATCTTGGTATCATGCAGTGGCCAATGGCCAGATAGAAGCCTTCAACAAGACTCTTTCAAACATACTACAGAACATAGTGGATAAATATAAGAAGTCATGGCCTGATAAACTCTTTCAGGCTTTATGGGCTTATCGGACCACCACCCACACTACAACACAGTTAAATCCATTTTCATTGGTATATGGAACGGAATTAGTCTTACCAATTGAGGTTCAATTACCTTCGCTCATAGTAGCCATTTGTTATCAATCATCTATAGATGAACAATCTCTAAAGCGATTGGATGAATTGGAATGGTTAGATGAGAAATGATTGTGCACCCTACATCACTTGGAAGTCTATCAGAAACGAATAGAATGAGCTTTCAATAAAAAAGTTTTTCTTCTTTCATTCACTCAGGGAGAATTAGTATTGGTTCTCAGAACTCCAATGATACTAGGGAAGAAAACTCCCAATCTTGAACCAATATGGTAAAGACCTTACTCAATACATAAGGTCCATTCCAATGGAGATTATTATTTAATCTAAATGGATAGAGAACTCATCATGACTCCAACCAAAGCCAGATTTATGAAGAAGTATTTTGTGTAACACAAATTCTTACACATCTATCAAGACATTAAACTGCATAATCAATAGTCCATGCATACAACCATAAACTATTCACACCATTGTCCAACATGACGTTAAACTGTGACATCCTTGCTACATGACGCTAAACTATACAGAAGTCCCTTATGTCTAGAAGGACGTTAAACTTCACAATTATGGTCTATACATATGACCTTAAACTATTTGCATGCCTCGTGTCCAGAAAGATGTCAAACTGCACCATTACGGTCCATTCATATGACCTTAAACTATTCTCACTTTTGTCCAACATGATGTTAAACTGTATCATCACTTTTCCATCGTCCAACATGACATTATATTGTGAAAAAAATCCCTAATACGTCCTACATGACATTAAACTATGTCCTCTTTTGTCCTTACTGCCTGAAATTAAATAGAACAGTCCCCCTTTTTGTCCAACATGACATTAAATTATATTGTCCCCATCGACCTAACTACATGACGCTAAACTGTAAAGAAATCCCTGAATATGTCCTACATGACGTTAAACTGTATTTTGTCCCTATTACATGACACTAAACTATGCACCACCAATAGTCCTCACTACAAGAATTTAAATTACATAGTTCCTTCATATGTCCTACATGACATTAAACTATGCATTGTTAGGGTTGTTTCTACCTCTTGTTTCTCACACCGAGTGTGACTCACATGATATTAGAGTAAACATCAACCATAACACCCTCTCTGGGCTGCTTACCATGCATAAGTCCCAACACCATTTTTAGGTTGTTGTCCCCAAGAACAACTTCATCACTAATTCATTTTTTAATTGAACTACGCGGACTTTGATCCTTGCCTTCTAGGCTAGGTACGTAGGCAACCACTTAAGGTTCAAGCCCAAAACCAATCTCTTCAAATCGGTTCACTTCCATCTCATATGATGTTGATTCATGAATCCACCCCTAGAATCAATATCTTTACATTGGTTCACCTTTGTCCTTTCTATATGACGTTAAACTGTACATCACTTTTGTCCTATATGACAATAAACTACAACATTCTTTGAAACCCTCACCTGAGAGCGAATCATTTTTTACATTTATTTCCAATCATGTTATATTCCTAAATACTACGTACATACATGGAAACGCCCAAACCTTTTACCTTGGGTCAAACCATCATTTCACTAAATTCCCCTTTTCACCCTTCACTTTTACGAACTAAATCTGTATAGAGGGTAATTCAAGAACTACGTGCGGCTTGATTCCCATTCTTATGGTATATGTAGGAACCTTCGAGTGTCCCTCGAATCCAGCCCCAACTATTTTGGGTCTAACCCCAAATTCCACTTTCAGTCACCAGGCTGAAAAGCTCATGTGAAAACACACACTGTGTATTCATTATTATGGTCTGAGTTCTATGACCCTAAAATAATATCTACCATAATTTTGTCCCACACGACGTTAAACTACATTTCAATAACTACATGTGGCTTGATTCACATCCTTATGGGATACATAGGAACGTTCGAGTGTCCCTCGAATCCATCCCCAGGTATTTTTGGCCTAACCCCAAGTTCCACTTTCAGTCTCCTGGCTGAAAAGTACTTGTAAAAACACACACTGTGTATTCCTTATAATGGTCTGATCTCTATGACCTTAAACTATGATTTCCTATACTCTCGTCCCACATGACATTAAACTATATTTCAAGAACTATATTTGGATTTATTCTCATTCTAGTGAGATATGCAGTGATGTCCAACATCTCAATTCAGGACTCATCCACAACATGATTATGGTTAGCATTGGTCTATGTATCTCTACATGCATTGAACAATGCCCATTTTTATGTGTCATACTCCTAACCTTAAATATTTTCAGATCTTTATAACCCTTTTCATGAATTCTGTTCACAAAATTTCCGATTCCTGAGTGTTCATTTGCATGACTATGTAGCACATGCCCTTAGGCGGCCTTGCATAAATAGTCTACATAACAGACCTGTCAGCCAAAAGATGATATTATTTGACAATGCATCCAATTCCCTTAGGTGGACCTACATAATAAAACCCCCTAATGGGTTTGTTAAATAATGGTAACTTCATTCTTAGGAAGAAAACCTCTTTTTTCCTTAGTTATATTAATGACAATATTTAGGGATCCGCCAAAATAACCATCCTTAATATATTTGTCTCATTATCTTTTTCATGATTTGAAAGTATTCATGTCTTTGGATTATATTTCTCTTCCCTACGCTTGGGTCAGAACTTCGTTAGAGTGACATTCATCCAGTTCTTAGACAATATTGTTTGGAAATATCCTCTCCATATTCAAGTACTACTTTCTATACAGAAAACTCTATGCTTTGGAAGATTTGAATCTTTATAAACTTTCAATGGATTTTTAGCAGTAGAAAATTAAATTTCTTAGAGTTATTTTTCCTGACTATGCAACATGTTCCCTTAGGCATCCTTGCATGAGTAGTCTACATAACGGACCTGTCAGCCAAAAGATGCTATTATTTGACAATGCAGCCAATGCCCTTAGGCGGCCCTGCATAATTCAACCCCCTAACGGGTTTGTTAAATAGTGGTAACATCATTCTTTGGAACTACTTATTCTAATTCCTTTTAGCCACATTTTTCATATCATTCCTAAGATTCAAAATTTCTTAAGTCATCGTTTATATCTTTTCCCTCATACTTGAGTGTGGTAATATGTTTTCAGATAAATTATCAAGGAATTGAGTTAATTTTAATCCATTCGGTCAAAGCTATTTTGACCTTAAACATTAGCCCTTTTATGTTCAGTGTGCATGACTTTAAACTGCTCACAAAAGACAATGGAACTATGAATAAAAGCCAAGTCCCAACTCACTAAACATAAAATTTGTATGATTTAGGTAATATTGATCAATTTAAATATTAAATGTTTGTAGGGTTATTTATAATAATCCCAGAAAAAATCAAACTATGCTTACTAGAAACATTGAATTAGGTAAAAATTTAAAGTGGGTAGAAGGAAAATGCTTGCACAAATGATTGAAGATGGAAGTGTTTTTCATTGATGCACAAGAGTTAAAAGGACATCCATAGACTGGAGTCTCTTCTCTTTTTTAGGAATTAAAAAAGACATTCCACATAACATTTAATTTGATTTGCGGAATCCTGGGGTTCATCAGAGACCACCTGGAATTCAGTCATTCAAATGGATACAATAAGAGATGCAGTGATACTAGCTCTTCATGGAACAATTGTAAAAGAATGTTCTTGAGTGCGGTTTGAGAAAATTTTCTGCTGATCAAACAATGACTCTGTTTCTGTCCAAGAAACTTGGAAGATGGATACATAGATTTGAGAATGAAGCATTGGATGTAAAGAGACATTTGGAGAGGGTAATCTTTTCGGATATTGTTCCAATGCCATGACTGTCTTCTCTCCACCAATCAGTAGCAGAAAACATTTCATCCCATGGCTTTACCATTTTCATATATGCAAGGAAATGGCATGGAAGAAAATTTTGAAAGTTCACACCATTGTTGTTTCTCCTAATGCACAACATAACCAAAATAGAGGAGTAACAGTGCAGGTGCATCTCAGGAAAATAGTTCATTAAATCTGGAACGTTGACTCCTTGTAGATGACCATAGCCATACAAAGGTAGATAAATGCTCTATGAGAAATTAGGATGATATATCTTCAAGTACTTAGCCAAATCCAGGAGAGTGCTATTGCATACGGTGTAGTAATCATGGCCAATGATACTCATCATATCATCAATTCACTTGCTAGATAGTTCGGCAGCCATTCCTATTCTCTTGGGAGCCATCGAATCTGCACAGAAGTTGAATAAATTAACTCTTAAATGGGTTTATTTTTCATAAAATTTGTGAAGAAATTCGAAAAAATGGCTAAGGAATTAAGCCGCGCAATTCTAAAATTTGGCATGAAAGAATGAATGTGTTGTGCAAGTATGGATGTGGCGCGCATGTTTTTGGCATGTAGGTATCACCACGCAAGTCCAAATACCTCTACAGTAGCGCGACTACAAAAAAATAGTGGAAAACAAGGAAACCTGCGCGTCAAAGGTAACTTGTGTGGCGAGAGCTCGGAAATTTGAAATCCGGGTACATTGCGTGAGAATGTCCGCATATATAGAGGCTAGGCCTCAACCCTTCGTGCCTAAAAGCCAGCGTGATCAACACCTGCGCGACGCAATATGCGCGCTCAACACTTGCGCGCCAAAGATTCCATGGTTTTCTTCTTTCCTCGGAGTTACATCCTCATTTCTTTCGGATCCAACTCTGAGGGGGGGACTTTTGTTGATGCTCTTTTCCGTCACAGAGTCTAACAAATTTAAAGGGGAAATACTTTTTACCCAAAGTGATTCATCCTTTGAAGAAACATAAAAAATTCACAAAGGCATGAACAAAGATTCAAATGCACTTGGGTCGTGCAAGTTCCAACCAGGTCGCACAAGTATACTTGTGTGCCGCCAATTGGTCGTGTAGGTGACAAGCGTGCCCACTTTGAAATTCTCCCAGGGTCTTCTCCGGCCTATAAATACCCCATGTGGGCCCCCCATTTGAGGAGGAAAAATCCCAGAAACTTAGATTTGAGCTCCCAACGCCCTAGTATCTTATCGAATATTCCGAACACTTCTAAGGCAATTTCTTACCAAGAATTGAAGATCTAAAGAGAGGGAGTAAGGCCTAAGTGTTGAAACTCATCAACAATTGCGCGCCTAAGTGGCCAGCCCTTAAGGGAAATGGACACACTTGTGCACCACCTAACCCCTTTAACTGAACTTGCGTGCCTCCTTTCTGGAAGACTATAGGGATAGTACTAAAATATTGAGCCAAGCCTCGCCCAAGTATTACCTTAAGGGTGGACCACCGCGCAAGTACCTATGTGTCGCGCATGTATACCTGCGCGACCAGCACTTGTGCACCCACATAGGACTTGCACACCCCCTCTTTTTGGGTTCCCTTCCGGCCCATTTCACCTCTCCTATGACTATCCACCTCTCATATTTCAATATTTATCCTTCAGAACCCTCTTCAAATCCATTTTCTTCAGCATGGTTCTCTTGTTGGATTCCTTATCTGAAAGAAATTCTGTGGAAAATCTCTCAAAACCTAGTGATTTACACATCTTTATGTCACTAAGGTTAGATATTTATTTCATTTAACCTCATCCTTTAAGATGAGATAATCCTTAACCTGGGCCTTCTTTTCAGGAGTAAGCCCCAGTTCAAGATCTCTTAATTTGGGCATCCTCCACAGGAATAAGACACATGTCCCCTAACATGGGAATCCTCCTTAGGTGTAATCTCCATTTATAATTTCCCAAATCTGGGCATCCTCCTCCGGAGTAATCCCCAACCATAATTCCCTTATCCTGAGCTTTCTTTTCAGGAGTAAGCCCCATTCTCAAAGTCCCCAAATTTTGGCATCCTTCTTAAGAGTAAGCCCCAATCTCAAAGTTCACAAATATGGGAATCCTCCTTAAGAGTATTTCCTAAGTCCCTTAATACTAAAATTCCCTTAACCTGGGCCTCCTCCTTAGGAGTAAGCCCCAGTTTTCAAATCCCATTAACCTGGGATTCCTTTTCAGGAGTAGTCCCCAGTCTTAATTTCTCTTAACTAGTCTTAATTTACTTTTGATCTGGGCTTCCTTCTCAAGAATAAAACCCAATCATAAGTCCCTCCTAATTTGGGCATCTTTCTCAGGAGTAAACCCCAAGTTAGAGTATCCAAATCTCCATAAAAGCACATATACCTTTATGGACCCTTTTCCTGGACTTCTTCTCTGAAATAAGTCATGATCTCTATCAATTTGGGCAGTCATACATACATAAGCCCCACATCATTTCTTATGATTGCATCTTTCATGGCACAATTGTCTAGTTTTACCAATACCTCTTGTCTCTCACACCGAGCATGACTCACATGAGATTAGAGCATAAAAGTAATTATGACATCTTTCTTTGAGCCATCAATCATAAATAAACACTATACTCCTTTACTCGAACTACATGGGTTCTGATTCCTTTTCTAAATAAAGGATATGTAGGTAGCCCATTTGAGGGTACGATCCCAACTCTAAAATAATCCATCTCCTTCTGAATGACAATAAACTTCAAGTGCCCCACTGAGTTTCTTTAAAACCAGTATGGTCATCATAATGACCAAGAGAATTTTATACAATGTATTAAATGATACAGTTGACTAAGAATCTCTAACACATATAGATGATTCTCTATCGATGAAGAACCTCGAATACATATAAAAGATACTCTAAATTTCCTAAATATAAATAATTGATTGTTAGATCTAAAGGAAATATCATTTTATACTTGGTAATTTAATAAGTATTCACAAACATAACTTAAATCTATAAAAAGAGTCCCAGAGTAGACAATAATTCCCCTCAAAAAGGTGTGATGAGTTAAACCTCCCATCCAATCGAACAATGAAAATTTTTAATTCTCATCGGTCCACAAATAATGATCACCTACCTTTCGAAAGTAGGTCCAAATGGATATAAAATCATTGTATGTTTCGAGTTCTATGAACAAACCCGTTAGAAACCGCTTGGAATGTTTGAACCTTAAACAAACAAGGTTATTCCCAATTCCAGAGGAAAGAGCGGCCCCAGGCGGGTACTCTGTAACTTCTGAACGGAGGCTCAGATTAAAATTTAGAGACCGCTGTTGCGCTAAGAACATGGATTTTATCCTAGGGATGGCTTAACACCGACCCCACTAAAAGTTCT
The DNA here is from genome assembly GCA_963277665.1 of Viscum album. Taxonomy (NCBI): domain Eukaryota; kingdom Viridiplantae; phylum Streptophyta; class Magnoliopsida; order Santalales; family Viscaceae; genus Viscum; species Viscum album. Next base: position 1,334,147,486 of record OY728156.1, read on the forward strand.
GGTATGGGGCCTACTGGCAGGGGGTGTAAGTGTTTTCTATTTAAAAACACCACCTCCACCCACTTCTCCCCCTTGTTTTTACCTTTGTCGCATGTTCTTCCCCACAAGGGAGAACCTCATTCAATCCTCCCTCTCCCTCTCCAATGTAGGTGGCGGCTCCAGCGGATCGATGGTGAAGCGTCAGGCTACGCCCAGTGAGGTAGGATCTTGCATTTTCAATTTAAATTCCTAAAACCCCTTCGAATGAAATTATTTGCGTCTAAATGATGTCTGATCATTTATAAAAGCCCATAGTTTCATAGGGTTTGATTTGATCTTCCCAAAAAAAAAATTGAATTGAATTTTCGAGGCCCAGAGTGTTCAAGGTGACCCCGAGAAGTTTTCCAGCAGTTTTCTCCTTTTTCCGGCGGTTCTAGGGTTGGTCCGGTGGTCGGTATGGCGGTATGATGGGATTCCAACGGTTGTGGTGGCTTCTAGGATGGAGGCTCGATGGAGGTCTATTTAGCATGGTGGTGGGCTCCTCAGCGACGACAGCTTCGCGCGGCTCAGCGGTGGCTCCAGGAGGCAGCGGTTTCACACGGCAGGGTGGGCTCCAGGCGATGGGCGAGGTCGATGGAGAGGGTGGACCCCATGAGGGAACCAAGACCCGCCTTCCTTGGGTCTCCATGCAGACCAGTGAGTAGCCACGAGGGCCGGTCGGTGTAGTGGACCGCGGGTCTGCGGCCTGCCGGCCAGGTGGAACGGCCAGACAGGGATGGTCCAGCCCAAAGGGGTTCGTCCCCTTGACTTCAGACACCCATAACTTCCACTACAGGTGTCTGTTTTGTGTGCCGTCTACAGCAATGAAAACCTCGGTTCAAGAAGATGTTTTTGAGATGGTCTCGGGAGTTTTCAATTCTCAATATGGGGGTTCAGTGGCGTGGAATGCTCGTTATGTACCTCACCAGGATTCTTCCTTCGGATGGAGCGAACACATCTGGAGTCCTTTTAAGGCGCCTTCAGCAGCGTTGTGACCCTAGCGTCGAGACGAAGTGGTCCAGGGTGGTTTTAGGCGTTGAATCCAGAGTTGAGGCATAGGCCCCATGGGTCGTATTTTATGCTGTGAGGAGCGTTTTGTGACTTTTTCATCCGACGTCCATTCGGGGCAAATGAGTAGTTTTTTTGGCATGTTTTTCCGAGAGCATCGTGATGGTGTATTTTTCCCGACCTCATTTGAGACCGAGGTTTGGGCCCTACAATATTCCATATGGGCATATATCGGCATTGAGTAAAGTTTCGTCGAGAGTCCATTTTCAGCGAGTAAGTAGTCTATCTCACGTGTTTTTTCGTGAGGATTACAACAGTGTATTCTGTTGGGGCGAGAAAAGTATCTTTAAAGATCTCAGTAATTGTGGAAACATGGAAGGAAGTTAGTCGGAGGTTTTTTTAATTCACTCCGACCCAATGCGCGGTCACGATGTTATCGACACCCAGTGATGGCACGACCAACACAGTGTTATCGAACTAGTTCCATGTTTACCCTCCAGCAGGGCTAGGCAGTGGGTTACCTGTTAACCTTAGGGTTCACCCTATAACATAGCAAGGAAGCGGGTTACCCATTTACTTTAGGTTTTACCCTCTAGTTGGGCTGGACAGTGGGTTACTTCACAATCTTTTAGGGTTTATCGTCTAGCAGGGCTGGGCAGTGGGTCACCTGATGACCTTTTGGGGTTTACCCTCCAGTTGGGCTAGGCAATGGGTTACCCGATGACTTCTTTCAGACTACTCCCCTTTCAATGCGGCTAGTCAACGGATTTTATTCACGGTTACCGGAGAGGTACTTTTTGGTGGTACGGTTTAGCGATGGGGAATCTTTGACGTGCGGGACTGTTTGTAATCAGTGATGGATACCCTTAGAACTGTTGGCGGCATATCATGGGCTGAGCATAGAGATGGAGATCCCCTTAAGTACTCATGTGGGTTTCTTATTGATCATATATATATATATATACACCCTACTTATGTTACCACTCCTTGGGTCCAGTTACTCTCTTTCTAGGAGGAGCGAAGACAGGCAGGGTATACCATGTGCTTTTCGTGTCTAGATCCTCTTGGTTGGGACGAGTCTACTTCGTTTCTTTTGTTAGGTTGAGCTGCACTCTCTCTAATATTCTCTTACTTTATTTTATATATTTTTTACCATTTAGTACCTCCTTTGTTGCTTCCTAGAGATTTTGGGGCATCCTATTGAGTATCTTTATAGTCACCCCTACTTGGGCTTTGCCCGCACTAGGTGTGACCTTGCAGACAACAGACTGGTTGATCGAGATTACAGAGGAGCGTAGAGGACACAAGAGTTTGGGCTGCGTTCGGTGGTTATAGTAGGTCTTTCATGTGAGAGACTCACCAACTATTTACATTAATTTACCTGTTTCCAGGTTTTGGCACCTTTCTGGTTGGGGGTGTGTTTTTCCCCTTTTTGTGTTCAATATCTATCAGTACATTTCAGAACATTACTTTTCTTATTTAGAGGTTGATGAAAAACTATGGTTGGATTATAGTTGTTTGTCCTTTGGGTTCCTTTTTAATCTACAATTCTGCATTGAGTGGGATATGTGTGTGTGTGTACAGGTACTTAGGCAAAGGCCTCCCCGAGATTGTTACGCCTTCGGCGCTTGTCACCAGCCCCTTGCATATGGAGGCGGGGTTGGGGTGGTTGCGACTGGAGACCGGTAGGGTCTGGTCATGACATGAGGCGACTAAGATCGTACCTCAAATTGTGGAGGGTTAGAGATCCTGCTCCTACTAGGTCTACTCTACTGCAAAATTGTAGCCTATGTCGCGGCCCTGTGACCCTGTCTGACCACTCCGAGCTCATCCAACCTATTGTCACTAAAGAACCGGTGAATGACTACCAAGGCCACGACCTCCACCTTATCCCGAATGGCCGGAAGAACTCAAGTTCCCAGACTAGTGAGAAACTGGTGGCACTCCTTCTGAACGTGGGGTCATAGATGAACCTTTATCACCAGCTGCTGGTGAGAAAAACTGACAAAATCGCTGAAGATGGCCCATCTTGCCGCAAGATCGGCACTCCACTGGGTATCTCAGGCAACGTTTCCTCATATTCCCTCTTCCAACACATAGGTAGCACCCCACCTGGCTACCGAAAGATGCATCCCACCTGCTCTGATCTCCTAGTGTAGGCTCCCTGTGGCACTACCTCATATCAGCTGGTGGAGCACTAAATATGGATGCTGAACCTCCCTGGCTCATAGCTCCAGAATCCCTGAGATTGCACTATGTGATCAGCTCCTAGTTGACTATAGAAGTTATCAAATACAACCTAAATATGTTCACCTGAGATCGTATGTCATTCCTTAGAACATCATAAAACTTTTGTGCAAGGAACAACTCATCACCTCCTGGAATAGGCATGAAATGCTGAATCTCTGTGAAGCGAGAGGAATACTCAATAACAATAAGAGTACCATGCTCTAGACTCATGAACTCTCGGGCTCGATCGACCCTTAAGGTCTCCAGATAGAACTAATCGTAAAAGATTCATCGAAACTCTTCCCAAGTCGTATTCTGCTGGAGCCACACCAGTGAGATCACTTCCCACCACCACTTGGAGGAGTCTCAGAGCATGTAGGTAGCGAGCTTCACCCTCTTCTCTGGAGGTATCTCCAGATGCTTGAAAATCATCAACGTGGCTTCTATCCATGACTCTACAGCCTGAGGTCCTCCATCCCCTATGAAAGTAGGAGGATAATGCTTCTAGAAGACCCACGTCAAATCATCCATCGATGTGGAAGGAGGAAACCCTCCTTGAATGGTATGAATCATCCTTAGAAAGCCCTCCCAGAATTGTGAATCCTCTACTATGTCAGGTACAACAGCTGGTGCCAAGGCTGGCACAACTGGAGGATCTGCAGGTAGTCTCTAATCATCCATGTTTGGTATCTGATGATCTTCTAGAAACTAGAGCACAATCAGAGGATGTCTCAGCAACATGACTCTGCAAGGTCAAGCACACACCTTAGATCAAGGTTATCAAGGACTGAAAACAAGGAGTGTAAGAAGGTAACAGGAGAAAGAAAGCATTCATGTTTTATGAAACATGACTAAAAGACATGTACATTTCCTACATGGCGTGTTCCCTTAAGTCATTTACATGGGCATGTACTCCTACCTAAACTAGTCATGTAACACCCCAAACACACGACGTGTTGCCTTAACACACAGCGTGTACTTGAATGATCTTTCACTACCCTTGTCCTTCAATATGGTTAAGCCACATGGCTCTCATAAGGCAAGACTACATTGTGTGCTAACGGTAGACACAGTGTGTACTAGACAAGCATCACCTGGCATGTGTTGTTAGTGACACGACCTGACACATGGATCACACTACACGGCGTGTTCCAAACGGACACGACATGTTCATGAAGGGATAAAATAGACCCATGTTGTTCGTGACACGGCTGGGTACCTGTGTCAGACTACACAACGTGTTTAACACGAACACAACGTGTATAGCTTATGGTCTTATCTGTCCATGTTGTTGGTTACATGGGTGGACATAGGGTCAAAACTATATGGCGTGTTTGTCTGGTACATGAGCTTTTCCTACTGGACCTTCCCCATCCTATGTCTCTGCCCACAAAGCCTACGACATGTTCAGAGACTACATGGAGTGTACATATATTACACATTGTGTACTTAAGAAAAATGGTTTATTCCCGAATAGAGGCACTCATGGCATGTACTTAACACTACACGACGTTTATTCTAGGTTTTTCCAGACAGTAAGCCTCAGAAACTACTCCAGAACCCATAAAACACTGAAACAAACACTGAAAGTGACAAATTTAGATCTTTGATGTCCCAAACTCCCCATGAATCAAAGTACGACATCTTATACATGTTATAAACAAGATAAAAAAGTCGATGATTCACCAAATTCCAGTCCATGGGGGCCCATATCAACTTAAGAGCCAAGGTTTGGTGTTCATCCAACAAGACCATACACAAATAGTACCCTATCAAAAAACATGTATTTTTATCAAGACAACTATCACAACAGCATGCATATTCTACACAAAATCTATCACAACAACATGAATTTTTCTAATTCACCCTAAATGGCATAGAAGAAATGCAAGACATGTGATTTCTAGAAAGTGACTATATGATGCATGAGATGGATTACCCTCATCTCATTGAGTTGTGACTGAAATAGAACCTCAATAACATCAACAATAATAGCATGATACATGTGAGTCACCCAATGGTGAAAATCAAATCAACCGTAAAACTGCAAAACCAGAAATTTAGCATTAACGAGGTAAATTGGATTTTCCCTATACATGGGTTAGCTACTCCCAGGAACATCTTATTAACAAGTACCTATTCCTTCCTATCCCTGGACAAAGGCTCCAAACCATAAATCAAGAGAAAAGAATTCTGCTCATACCACTTTTTAACAACATGATTTTGGAAGCCACCTAGAGGCACCCCGTACCTTGTTGGTCACATGGACTCAAGCGTATTTCCCCAAATTCTAGAGGCTACTGACTAGCAGCGAGGGCCTTGGGTGTGATAGTGGGGAAAATATGCCCTCATTGGGAGAGTACACAACAGAAGTAATCAAATACTTACAATATCAGAAGTAGTAAATATCCAACAATAGTAAACATTGGAAGACCAAAATAATAAACAATTTGAGCACATATATATATATATAAAATGATGCATGATACAAATTTCTAGGAAAGAATCCAAAAAAGTCACAATGCTGTAAATACAACAGTGCTAAACCAATGTGAAAAAGAAAACAAATAAACTCTTCAACATCGTAAGCCATAGCTTGGTCCCATGCTCTCCATCTCCACAGAATATCAAGTACATAAAGTAGAAGGGTGATTTCCCTTATCTGTACATGCAACAATATAATCTGTTTGGTCCCAAAAGCATGACCCAAATAGAGTGTGAGACTAAATCCTAGTAGGCAACCACCTCATAATTTGTTCCTAATAGTCAGTGAATATATAGAAGGAAAAGTAAAAAAAGAAATAAACATGAATGTACTCTGTAGAAAACAATCCTTAGTTTAAACCTCAAGAAACATCTAATCAAACAGCCAGACATAAACAGGTAACCCTCTAGGCAGTGCAATTGGAAAAACCCATCTGGTTTATTATATAAAGACTCTCTGAAGAGGCACTCACAGTTAATTCCCCTTATAGTCTAAGGTAGTCAGGAACTCTCTGAGGAAGCTCATGCGGTCAATTCCACTTATAGCCCCAAGGTCCAGGACTCTCTGAAGAAGCTCACTCAGTTAATTCCCCCTATATCCCAGGTCATTCATAGACTCTATGAGGAAGCACTCACCTTCAATTCACCTTATAGTCTAATCTTTTTAGGAATAAAATAATAGAATTTAAGAGGAAGCTCACTCAGTCAATTCCCCCTATGGTCTAAAGTACATAAGGACTCTCTGAGGAAGCATGCTCAGTCAATTCCCTTTATAGCCCCATGTGGTCCAAGGCTCTCTAAGAAAGCTTACTCTTTCAATACCCCTTATAGCCTAAATTACTCAAAGAATCTCTGAGGAAGGTCACTCGGTCAATTCCCCTTATATTCTACTACACCAGGTTCTCACAGCCCTTTGTAGGTCAATGAACATAGTAGTGTAATATGGGCAAGTAAACCAACATACTTACTTGGCTAAATAGTCTACAACAAAACAAGCTTGTTAGAATACAAACTCTCCAACCTTCATCAACAGGCATGGAAAACAGGAAAGGCATCCAAACTGGATAAATAGGACAAAATGGTCTTAAATAGAACATGCAAGGGAAAATACATCGAAATCATACAAATCTATCCTATTTAGATCCAAATTACATCTACACAAGCATTCAAGCATGGCAGGAAATCAATAGGGCTAAAACGGTAAAAAGGCAATACCCTGTTCAGGGGTATTGGTGGAATTTGCACATAATACTCAAAGACTTTGAACGTAAAGGCACAAACCACCTACCTCGGGGTTAAGAGATGGAAATATGTGAACCTTTAAGCTTGAATCTCCTTAAAACATCGATGATCTACAAAAACGTATAAAACGTTCAACCCAGATATCTCATGAGAGATGAGAAATCAAAAGATGGTGCTCTAAGAGAAGAGAGAACTCACCGATGTGATTCCAATGTAACCAACAATGTTCGATTCGAAGGACGTAAGCACGCTCAGAGGTTCATCGAAGATCAATGGTTGTACAACACTCCTGGATGAGACGAATAAAGAAGGGGATGTTTCTATCGATTAGATGCAACCCCGGTGCATTTAATGAAAAAAAGTACACGACATGTACTTTTTAGGTACACGACGTGCACTCTCCTTTTCCGTACTTTTCATTAAAAGGCCTAGAAGTCACTCCCCCATGGCCGTGTTTGTGGCTACTACACAACCAACACATGGCCTCTTACGGCAAGGAAGTACACAACGTGTACTCATAATGTACAAGGCGTGTACTTAGAAAATTTCCCGAATTTCCTTTTTCCTAAAACATGACCAGAAATGGAAAAACATACCTAAAATGAAGATCTGTGCTCTTACAAAAATATAGGTTCTTTAATAAAATAATGATTATTTTTATTCATCATTTTTTTATTTAATAAAATATTATGTAATGATTTTGATAAAAATTAGATTTTAATATGACAAAACTAAAATGTTATTTTTTGGGTAATATGCAATTTCAATCAAGAAATTAATTTTATTAATTTAATAGTTAATTGATATTTTAATAAAATATTAATATTAATATTATATATTATATATAAATGATAATATATTTTTATGAATTGAAATTGTAATTTTTATATGGTTTAGAAAACTGTTATCATAGAAAACCCCCTAATATTTTCAATAAATATGGATTCTAATTAAAAAGTATATTTTACCATATTTAGAGAAATATTTTTTAAAGTAAATATTATTTTTTAATGATCTCTTTTAAATTATCCAATAGTAATTTTTTTATAATTTTATGAGATAGTTGAATTTATGGGTAAAAATTTAATATGGTATTAATATGCTATGTGTATTATGAAATCATAATGACCCAAAAGTTAAGTAATATGTTCCATAAAAGGTATTGAAGACCAAATATATGTTTACCCTTTAAAAAATATGTTTTTATGTTATTTTATTAATTTTAAATACCCTTTATGAATCCTCAAAAACCTATATTATATTTTATGGTTTCAAAATAAATTGTTTATAAACATAGATCACTTACACATCCCCAAGGGTATTATTTTAATGTTCTCAGTTCAAAGACTTATAAATTAATTAAAACCACTCTTATTGGGTAGAAACCATGAGAAAAACACATGATAATGTTTTTGGTTATGATTATATAATCGTATAGAGGCAAAAACTAGTGGTGGGAAAATAATAAGGAATTCGTCTCGCTTTCGTATATAAACACACCTAATATCCAATTACCCATAACTAAAAAATAATATATCATTAAATTAATATAATAATTACTATCTAGATACCTCCTAAGGTTCCACAATCTCTCATGAATCCCCACCCAAGCATTTGAAAAAAACCTCTCAAGGTAAGAGGTCCTCTCCTTCTGCTCATTATTCAAGAACCTTCATTATATAATGCCATTTTTTTCAATTCTTATTGATGGAATATTATTTTAAACATACCAATCACTACCGTCATGATTAACAAGTGATTATACACCCAATTCAATCTATTTATTCCTTCCCAGGATTCATTATGTACCCTTATTATTTTGCCAAAATTATCCTATTTTTTTCCATGCCAATCCTTTGTATTGTGAATAACAACCCCATTTCCACTCTAGGGTATTAAACTAGACTTACATATGCTACTTTTATTAGATAATTACATGTATATTTCTCAAAATTCATAATTATGTGATTAAATATGATCCTATATTAAATGATCTCTATTGAATAGTTATTCATGTACATGATATGAAAGTAAGGTTGCAACCTAAATTATATTGCATTCTAATGCATTGGGTAATGTTCTATTCTCCTAAGAAAACATTTATGGTAATAGAGAGTAAACCTAATCTATTATAGATCATTTTCAACTATGTTAATATTTCAAAGTGGATATCCTTGACCTATGTTTATAATTTCATGTTTAATGTTGTATCCATATTCCCATGTTGCATTTATGTTACCATTATATATCATCCTTTAATTCTCATGTTTATGATTCGAACACATTTTATGTCCCATTAAAATTTATATTTACTAACATGAAATAATTTCATGATTTCATTATTTATTTATTCCCTTTCTATGATTTATATCCCACCCCTTTCTTCTGTATATCACAAGGTCATCCCTTCTAGTTTTAAAAGATTTGGATTTTTATGAGCCTTTTAAAAATGTTTTTGATAATGTTGTTATATAAATGTATCTATTTGATGTTCTGTGCACCAAATATATAAAATACACTAGGATTATCTATCATATGGGTTTCACCATGTTTTCTTTTATTTAATAAATCATGAAATAAATTGTATTAAAGATAAGAGTTGTCATAGTAAGTATTAAAATAAAGTAAATTTATTTTTGGGGTTAGGATTAAGAATTAATAGAGAAATTATTAAGGAAAATAATAAACAGAAGAAAAAAAAACACAATTTTTTTAATGTATAGAGTAAGTTGTTTCCAAGAAAATACATCTCTTTCTTAAAACTATAAGTGGATGTTTATTTGGAGTAGATGTACCATATGGTAATAATCCCTGAAAACACCATATTGATCTAGACCCAATCTACACATAGTGGATGATAATATAACATTCTACACACCTAGTTTTACAATCATAGGGAATATGATTTGGAAAATTTATAATCTCATTACACACCGTTATTAAAGGAACAAACATTGGACAAAATATTTTTTGTTAAGAAATAGATTGTTGATAACATATATTAAATCCTATAAAATCATGATTTGTGAAATATTTGTTATTTATGAGTTACCCCTTTAATTTTCATAGTTTCCATTTTATTGTTTAAACATATAAAAAATATCATCCATAATGTTCCCTTAATATTAGTAAATGTTTGGAAATATGATGAAGTTTGTCAATAACAAATGTGAGGAGAAATGTGATGACTTCCCAAATGAGATATGGAACCAAATAGGAGAATGAATTGTGAAATTAATGACTATTATTTCTAAATTAACACCAGTTTTGAATAAAAATCTTAATTAGGGGGAATGCCAAAATCCACCGAAGAAAGAGAAAGTTGAAATTGAGACCATTACGTGAAAAATAACTCCATTATTTAATATATCTTCTAATACTGTAATTGTGGAAGAATTTATCAAATCCATTGAAAATATATTCTTTCTCCATCAATGATTTAAGAAAGAGAAGATGATGCTCTATTTTTATCATATTGAAAAAGAAGGTGACCAATTTTCTAATTGGTCAATAATAAAAAGATCGAGGAGGATATCAATGTGATGGATTGTATGAAATTACAAAAATGATCTTTGAAAAATATTTCCTATGCACTCATAGAATAAAAAAGGATAGGGAATCTCTAATCATTAAGAAACTAGATGGAAAATCTATTAGAGAATAAGAGGAAAAATTCAAAAAACTTCAACGATACACCTCCATCTTTTTATTTACCCCTAAATGTAATGTTAAACACTTATTTTATTGAATGATGCCAAGTATAAGAATGTTATTATCCATTCAGAACATTGTAAGTTGTGAGAAAAGTTTATGATGTTTCATTAGAGTCAATGTGGGGACCAATGGATCTGAAGGGTATCATGGGGATAAGAATTAAAATGAGGAGTATAATTCTAACAATGTGATAGAGAAATATAATTGTGGGAATAATAAATTAATACCCACCTGTCAATGGTCTAGAAAAAATAACATAAAAAATTTACTGAAGATTATGGGGAAATACTTTATGTGTGGGAAGGAAGGATACCTAGATAGAAATTGCTAACAGGAGAAACCAAAAAATGTGATGGAGAAAGGAATTCAATAGTAAACAATGAGAAAACTGTACAATGATTCATATATAATGAACACATACATTATTTAATCCAACTCACTAAGACAAGGTCTCTTGGTGAAATTTAATGATAGGAACCTCCATGTCCTGAAGAGAAAGGGTGAAGTTATTCCATCACAAACACAAAGGTGAAGCCCAACAAAAAAGATATTATATTTACACTTGTTATTCCTTCATGAATAGAAAACAATTTTTTTAGGTTCCCCACATTATTTAATATCTCTGAATTTTATTATAACTATTCAAACACCACAACAAATCATGGATGTAGAGCTATCATTGAAAATGGAAAATGGGGTAATTATATCATCCAAAGTATATAACTTCGGCACTATGAAATTTTGTTGTCTAAATTTCCTAGAAAACCATATAAAACTCTCTTTAGTATAATTTGAAACAATTTTATGTACGGATTTACATTACATATATAGATCCAACATAAATTTCCAATAGAAGGAAATCACCATCTGTATCATGAATTGACCTATGATTTTCTAAAAATTTTAGGAGAAGGATGAATTTTATTTAGTACCAACATCTCAAGAATTTATATAATTTCCTTGTGAGAATGTGTATATATCCTAAAAGATTAATATTAAATAAAAGGTATTCCTTGAAGATATTACCATTATGGGAGAATATGCTGATGTGTTTCTCAATGAATTTACTGGTCTTCACCCTAACTGAGAGGTTGATTTTTTCAATTGATCTTATACCTTGGTCTTTTCCAATGTAAAAGACTCTATATTGAATAGCCATTGTTGGACATGAGGTTTTGAAAGAAGAACTACATGAGTTTCTAGATAAGGTGTTTAAACACCCAAGTTCTTAATTGTGGGGTGCATAGGTCCTCTTCATCACTTTGAAGGATTGGTACATGCACCTATAAATTGATTACCCGGACTATAAAAAGACCATGATAGAGAAAAATTATCCTATTCCATATAATGATGAATTTTTTGATCAGATATGGGGATCACATTATTTTTCTATGATAGATATTTTTTTAGGATATTATTAAGTAATGGTTAAAAAGGAGGATATCCCCAAGAATGATTTTTTGTAAAATTTACGGTTAGTATGAATTCATAGTGATTCTATTTGGACTCACTAATATCCTGAAAATCATCATGGATTTGATGAATGGAGTCTTTAGGGATAACCTCAACAAATTTGTCGTATTATTTATTTGTGATATTATTATCTACTCCAAAATAAAAGAGGAAAATGAGGAGCATTTGAATGTTGTAATGAGGACCTTACAAAAAGAAAAGATTTTTTCAAATTATAGTAAATTATTTTTTGGATGGAGAATGTTAAATTGTTGTGGAATGTCATCACCTACATTACAAAATTTGTGGACCCTTAAAAAAAATTGATGGATAGAACAGACCAATATATGTGATATATATCCATATTTTCCTTGGATTAGATGGGTACTATCATCAATTTTTGGGGAAATTCTCATGATTATCAATCCCACTAACCATGATTAATAAAAAGGGAGTCATGTTAGTTTAGAAAGGTGAATGTGAGGAAATTTTTAAATATTTATGAAGATTCTAATCACTGAACCTATTCTCACATTACCCAAAAGTGAGGATATATTTTTTATCTATAGTCATGCATAAAAAAACATTATTGTGTTTTGAACTCATGAAAAATGACAAATTGATCACCTATTCCTCCCATTAACTAAATATACATGAGTATAACTACCCAAATATGATATACAGTTGAATAAAATGTTATTTTTGGTAAATTATGTGGTAACATTATCTATACTTAGAGAATTTATATATAAATATAGTCCATTAAAACATATTGTATATTTTCACACCAAATTAGATTAATATGAGCAATTGGAGGTGGTTAAATATGATCAGGGATTATGATTTTGCAATCCATTACAATCATGGTAATGAAAACAAAGTGGATGATTCTATGAGTAGAAAGGATCAAAAACCTTTATAAATGATTATGATTTAAAGGTATCCAATATTATTGGAAATTAAATGGATAGATATGAGAATTATAAAAGGATCTTTATCCTACATTTCTAAAATAGAAAATTAACCATCTATTATTTAAATTATCAGGGTTGTTCAGAAAGATGATGAGTTGTTATTGAAGAAGGTAGAAAATATTCTAGATTTTATCTTTGTTGAATATGGAGTTATAAAATTTTGAACATGGTTATGTGTCCCATAAAAACCAAAAGTGAATAAGTAACTTCTCGATGATTAGAAATGCTAATCCTTAACAATTTATCTTTAAATAAATAATATTAATAGATATTTGGAGTAAAAATTTTGATGGGATAACCTGAGAGAGATTTAGGAGTTTGTGTTTTGGTTCTTGGTATGCTAGAAAGTAAAGGATTAATAACAAAAGTATAAGGTTATGATGAAATTATTTCCTACACCAATATTAAACTGTGAAAACATAACCATAGATTTCATCATATGAATCCCCATAAAACAAGAATGTGATAACTGTATTTGGATGGTAGTATATTTCCTAACTAAGTTACCATATTTCATTTCTACTAAGGAAGATTTATCCCAAGAGAAACATACTATTATATACATAATAGAAGTCGTAATACTACATGGATTTCCATTCATTTTTGTATCTGATCAAAATCTAAGGTTTAGCTCAAAATTTTGGAGAAGACATAAGAAATAATTGAATAAAAATTTATGCATTAGTATTTCTTATCACCCTAAAATGGATGGTCCGTTTTAATGGAAAATTAAAACACTGGAAGATATAATGATATCGCATTTAATGTATTTACAAGGAAATTGAGATAAAAACTTCCCCTATTGAGATTATCATATAAAAAAATTTCCATTATATAATTAAAAATGCTCCTTAAGTTCCTCTATATGGTAAGAGGTGTTAGAATATGTTATATTGGGATGAAGTTGGAGAGTGTAAGCATATTGGACCTAATCATTCCTAAGAGATTAGAGAAAATATTCAAACAATTAAACTTTTTATGAATCCTAGAAAACTTTGGTAGTAAATCTATACATGAAACCATTGATGTGATATATATTTGAATCTAGAGACAAATTATTGCTTCATATATCACTACATAATAAATTCATTTGGTTTGGGAATAAGGTAATGCTCTGTCCAAGATACATGGGCCCCTTTTAGATCTATGATCTCATCTGAGTGGTGGTATATTCACTGACACTCCCCATGACCATTCTCAAGTACATGATGTGTTACATGTATCCCTCTTCATAAAAAACATACCAAACCCCCCCACTTGTACTGAATCCAGTGTCGGTACCATTAGAAAATGATCTTTAATATGAGGAGAAGCCAGTGAAGATCATACATCATATTGAAAATATTCTAAAAACATTACAACACACCGAGTCAAAGTATTATGGAAGTACAAAAATATTGAGGAAGATACACGGGAAATGGAAGATGTGATGATGTAAAAGTTCACATATCTTTTTTAGTATATGGAATGAAAATATTGAGCTTGAAATTTTGAATGAGGGAGTAGTGTAACAAACTAAATATTTATAAATGAAACTCTATTTCTGATTTAATTAAATAACATATTATTTAATGAAATGATATAAATAACATGCACTTATTAGGTTACATCCTATAAGATTTAAAATACCATTAATAATATTGATAGATTATAGTATTTCCATTGATAGTGTGTAGGTTCTAGGCGCAGCGAAAGCATGTTGGTGTGTTTTCCCAAGATTAATTTTAACGTTAAACAACGTTCAATAAAAGATCTGTCACGATATAAAATGCCAAATATTCGGAATAGAACGATGAACGAAAAGAAAAGAAGAGTACCAGAACCCTTGAGTAGGATCATCATATGTTGATTATAATTAATTTAATTAATGCATAAGAATTACCTCGTTGGAATTCTTTCTTCGTTGATGTGTCCGGTCACGATTCGGTGATCCGTTGTTGCGTCGTAGAATCCAATTGTAGGATTACTCTAGCGGTGATCCACACATGTGTCACGTATCCTCGGATGTCGCCGAAGGGATCCCCGGGTTCTAGTGTGGAAGAACCTTCACTTGCGATGTCCGCCTTCGACCGCCTTGATCCAGTGGAGGATCTTGCTCTCGTAACTTGAGGGCATTCTTGGCGTAAAGGGAATTCTCTCTTGGCTTGAGAGTATTTCCAAATCCGTTGTGCACAACAATGGCTCTTTAAAATGATGGGGTTACAAGGATATTTATAATCGGGTTTGAGGTTAATAGAGTTATGACAATAAATAAACGTGTTACGCGTTTTATTTATTTCATTAACTATTATTGAAAACCCTCATGTCAAATTATTAATTCCTTGACATGCGCCCATGCTGATTATAATAAATATCATTTATTAAAACAATATTAAATCCTCAAAATCCCAACCGGAAAAAACTAAAGGGCGTGTAATAATTAATACATGGCGTGTACTTTTTTTCCATAAAACTATACAGCGTGTATATTTAATATACACGGCGTGTAATTTTATTTTCCATTTTTCTCCACCACATTTATTAGACATTGAGTAATGACTATTTATTTCTTAAATAACTGTAACTGCATTACTTGCTAATAAATATATTATTTGGTCCACAATATATATTCTCTCGAATAACTAGTGTCAAAATAAATGCGATCAGATATCCTTAAATAATTATTAAACCACAGTCAGGATTAATATTTATTTAACTTGTTAAATTATTATTTATCTGAGATACATGGACACACTTAGTGTGTGACCCTCTAGGCCTCTTTCCCAGTGGCATTAGGCTGAGCCTGCCTAAAGTCCAAGGTTAGCGTCTAGAAACACGTCAAGGCACCCATAGAGAAAGAAGTTAATGCCACAATGACATGTCACCTCCTACGAACGCTTACCGTGTAATATAATCTCTTTGTCTCGATATCTCCAATCAAGCAGGTTGCATGCTAGTGCCATCAACCCATGTTCTTGATTATTCTTTCTTTTACATCCTAGAATTCATCTTTCCCATGCCTTACCATGGCCATGGATTTATTTAGAACATATCAATTCCATCAAAGGGCCTGAGATATCTACTTCCGTTATGGAATGGAAGGGAAAAATCCTTTCTCGCATTATCTATTAATGCAGTATTACTCGTGATGCACCCAACGTATCCTACCTCATTGCGAACAATGTTTCGTCACAGTTTTCGTCAATAAATCTAAGTGCACGAGTTGTAATACCCATTAATAATAATCATAAAGTTTAAGGACCAATACACACGTCCGCAGATAGGAACATCCAATGACCCTATGAAATGTGGATTTCCTACTGGCGGGTCTCGTTCTCATAATATCCTCCTGGATATTACCAAGGGTGCACACCATGAGAAGGTGCCTCAATGTTTTATGAGTCCTCACCCCTAATGAGCTGTATTATTTGTGTCCCTCAAATAATATCATCCGGCCATATAACATATATTCAAGAATAGTGTTATGACACTTCCGGGTTCTCATCATAGAAGGGATCCTCTATGACCCATTAATGAAACAACTATCCTTAGGAAATTATCAAATGCATTGTCACGTAGAAGAACATTCAAGATGTGATAAGGAATTTATTAATGAATAAAGTACAAAGTAGTTGGTTCTAGGCCAAAAACTCCAACAGACTCCCACTTGGACTAGATCCAACTTCTAACAACCATTAACCTGCTAGCTCTCACATGATATTCATGCTTCTGCTGAGATAGGCCTTTAGTCATAGGGTCCACCACGTTCTCTTCCGAGGACACTCTGCTCACTACAACTTCACCCCTTTGATAAAAATCCCTCAAGAGGTGATACTTCCGGAGTATGTGATTTGTCCGTTGATGTGACCTTGGTTCTTTTTCAAGAGCCACCACTGGAGTATTATCACAATACAATGTAATGGGATCATTACTGCTAGGCACCACATCAAGCTCCTGGACAACATTCCAAATCCAGACGACTTCTTTGGCTACATCAGAAGCCGCTATATACTCAGAATCCACTGTAGAATCAGCGACAACTGGCTGCTTTGAACTCTTCTAGCTCATAGCTCCTCCATTGAGACAGAAAACATATCCAGATTGCAACTTTAGATCATTCTGATCTTTTTGAAAACCATCATGAACATACCCTCTGATGAAAATCTCTTTGTCTCTTCCATACACCAGGATCATATCCTTAGTTCTTCTCAGATACTTAAGGATAGTCTTAACAGCAGTCCAATGCTATTCTCCTGGATCTTCTTGATATCTTCCCACCATGCTCAGTGCATAGGTAACATCACGCCTGGTATATAACATGACATATATGATGGATCCTATAGCCGAAGCGTATGGGATCTTTCTCATCCTATCTTTCTCCTGTTGTGTCTGGGGACACATTTTCTTAGAAAGATGTAAGCCATGTGACACTACAACCAATCCCCTCTTGGATTTTTTCATACTAAATCTCTTTAGTATCTAGTCAATGTATGTACCCTGACTTATTACAAGCAGCCTCTTTGATCTATCACGAATGATCTTGATCCCTAGAATGTAGGCTGCTTCTCCTCTGTTCTTCATGGAGAAACACTTGTTCAACCAGTCCTTAACTGACTGTAAGGATGGTACGTCATTTCCAATACGCAATATGTCATCAACATATACCACTAGGATGACGATCGCATTCCCATTAAACCGCTTATAAACACATGGCTCACATTCATTCTTAATGAAACCAAATTGTTTTATGGCTTCATCAAATCGAATGTTCCATGACCTGGATGCTTTCTTCAATCCATAAATGGATTTATGCAACTTGAAAACCTGTTTGGCTTCACCTGGTGTCACAAACCCTTCTGGTTTTGTCATATAGACATCTTCCTAAAGGTTCCCATTAAGGAATGTTGTTTTGACATCCATCTGCCAAATCTAGTAGTCATGGTAAGCTACTATGGAAAGTACGATTCTTATGGATTTAAACATGGCAACTGGATAGAAGGTTTCATCACAGTCAATTCCTTGATGCTGTCTGAATCCTTTACCACTAGCCTTGCATTATAGGTTCTAACTTGAACTTCCATGTCCAGCTTTCTTTTAAATACCCATTTGCATCCAACATGCTTTACATTAACTGGCTCATCGACCAGAACCCAAAATTGGTTCTGATACATAGAATCCATCTCAGAATTTATTGCTTCTAGCCATCTTGCAACTTCTGAGATTTCTACTGCTTCCTTGTAGGAGAGAGATTCATCATTTTCCAATAATAATTATTCACCGTCCTTGATGACTAGGAAACCAAATCTCTCTGGTTCCCTTACCTCTCTCGAGTTTCTACATAGTACTTGTGTTTCTGGAACCTCTTCCATGGAGACCTATGGAACTTGTTCCTGTACCAACTCCTGTGTATCTTGAGCATCAACTTCATCGAAGTCAATCTTGCTCCCACTATCCTTCTTGAGGATGTGCTCCCTCTCAAGAAAGATGGATTGTCTGGCGACAGTCGCTTTCTTGTCTTGAGGGTTATATAAGTAATATCCTTTCGTTTCCTTGGGATATCCTATAAAGATACACTTCGTTCCCCGGGGTGCTAGTTTGTTGCCTGAGAAGGCCTTAATAAATGCCTCACATCCCCATACATGTGTGTGCGACAAAGTGGCTTTCCTTCCATTCCATAACTCAGATGGAATTCCATTTTCTGCCTTAATTGGTACTCGGTTTAATGTGTACGCTATAGTTTGTAATGCATTTCCCCAAAAGGATAATGGAAGATCCGCATGACTCATCATTGACCTCACCATGTCCAACAAGGTGCGGTTCCTCCTTTCACTAACACCATTCCACTGTGGTGTATAAGGAGAAGTGAGCTGAGATATAATCCCAGACTCCCGTAGAAGATCGATGAACTCTTGGTTGAGATATTCTCCAACTCGATCCGATTGAAGCTTCTTTATCTTCTTACCAAGCTGATTCTCTACTTCATTCTTGAATTACTTAAATTTCTCTAAAGACTCTGACTTATACCTCATTAAGTAGACATATCCATATCTACTCAAATCATCAGTAAAAGTAATGAATTAATAATATCCACCTATAGATTCTACTAGAAATGGTCCACACACATCTGTGTGTACCAATCCTAAAAGCTCTGTGGCCCTTTCACCTTGTCCAACAAAAGTTGGCTTGGTCATTTTTCTTTGTAGACAAGAGTGACATCTATTAAGTGGTTTTAGCTCAGTAGAGTCTAAATAGCCATCTTGGCAGAGCTTTGTTAAATGCTTCTCATTCACAAGACCAAGGCGGTGATGCCATAACTGGGTGATGTATGAGTCATGTGAGTTTGTTTCGTTATCAATTTCCAACACTTGGTTTTTGTAATTCAATATATAGAAACCATTATTTAAATGTGCCATACCATAACATACATTGTTCTTATAAAAGAGACAACCCTTATTTCCAAATTTTAAAACAAATCCATCCATATCCAAACAAGATACAGAAATTATGAACTTAGTAACACTAGGCACATAATAACAGTTATGTAAAACCAAAATCATCCTAGTCGGCAATGAGAGGTGGTAGTCGCCAATAGACAACGCAGCCATCCTTGTGCCATTGGCAGCTCAAAGATCCACCTCTCCTCTGGCGATCTTTCTAAATCTACTTGGTTCCTGCATTTGAATACAGATGTGAGCCCCACAAGCTGTATCTAATACCCAATGTGTAGAAATAGAAATATTTCACTCGATAACAAATGCACCTTTAGCATCCCAACGCTTCTAGGTGAAATTCCTCTTCTAGTGGCCCTGATTTCCACATGCAAAACACACTGCCACCCATTCCTTGCCCTGACTCTGGATCTTCCCCTTTTTGGAGGGACGGTACTTGGGGGCTTCAAACCGTTTATAAGTCTTTGGACCCTTTTCCTTGTCCATCCTATTCTTGTTCACCATAAGGACCGCATGTTTGTCACGCCCCATGTCCTTATCTACCTTTCGAATCAAGGTCAGAAGCTTCAATAGACTATTCTCATTGCCTCTCATGTTATTGTTGACAATGAAGCTAGAGAAGGCTTTGGGAAGTGATGATAGGATGAGAACTGTATGAAACTCATCCGGGAATTTAATCCCTAGGATGTCCAGGCATTCAATGTAGCCAATAAGCATGACTACATGAGGCCCAGCTGGTAAAGACTCTCTAAGCTTCATGGTAGACAAAGCATTGGAGATCTCATACCTCTCCTGTCTTGCCTTATCTTGGTAGAGATCTTTAAGGTGAGACATCATGCTATACGCGTCCATGTTTTCATGTTGCTTCAAGAGCTCATTAGACATGGATGATAGCATGAAACACAAGACATATGTGGCATTATCCATGTGTTTCATGTGGAGAGATAATTCCTCATCACTAGCCTCTTTCCCAGGCGCAACTAGAATAGGCTCTTCCAGCCCATATAATTTCCTTTCATGGCGAAGGACGACACGTAAACGCCTCTGTCACTCTTGGAAATTGGTGCCGGTGAGAAGGTTTTCTTTTTCGAGTATGGTGCGCAATGATATGTTTGAAGTAATTTTCTTTCCATTTCTACAATTTAAGATGAGAAAAGGTTTAGTAATTTAAAAATTGAGACAAATAAATAAATTAATACTTATTAGTCTCCCACTGTTTTATCGAAATCCAATAGCCCTCACCATTGACTTCGAAATATTCTGTTGTGTGAATATTCTAGTGGCAAGGATCCATATTTCCCTTCGCATTACCCCAACTAGGGCTGTTCAAGCAACTTTAAGGGTTTTAGGTAGGCATTCCAAATGACAACTGCATTAACTCGCAGCTCCTTGATCCGCTGAGTGGACTCCCCAATCCTGAAATCCTTTTTGGATTTCCTCAACCTTTGCCTCTTGGTCACATCAAGTCCTGCTATGGAAGTCAACCCTTGATGCAAACCAAGTCAAGTCAACCCAAAACCTTGAATTAGAATTCCCCTATAATTGAAAGCACCCCAAATAGGTTTGGTCAAGAACTTTAAACTATGGTTCGATTCTATCCAAGATTATGGAAGGCTATGCCAACTTAATATTTATTTTTAGGGATTTTACCCTTATACATAAATTGCCATTTTATTATCTTTGATTACATGCTTGTTAATATTAAGTGGGAAATACTTAAGTGATTAACCTTGTCTAAGATAATATTTACGTATAAGCCGGTTTTATTTTAGTTCCATCTTGCATGCTCGTTTAATTCATTAATTGTGTGATCGTGACAACACACCCACAATAAATAAACCATGCAACTGACAGAAATAAAATAAATGGTATGATCATGAGATTTTCTATTTGTTAGTTTATCTAGTTGTTTATAAACTAACCGAAGACCTAGGGGAGAAACACCTTGAACCTTTTAGGTTTGTGTTTACAGCTTTCCACCTGTCCAAATTTGTATCTCCTTGGATCGGTTTCACCTTGGATCCTGACTTCAGTCGCCTCCACTAGCCTGAGAGCTCCATCCATTACATATGCATATATCTCACACGCAGGTGAGGGGTAAAACGGGTTTTTACATAAAATAATTATTGGGCGTGCATGCCCTACATATTAATGAGGAGATGACTCGCAAGCCAACAAATTTAATATAAATAAATAAATTAAAAGAAACCATTCACATACAAAGGTCTCGGTCTAGCTCATGATAATCCATATATGCAACGATATTTATGCATAAATAAAACTAGCATTCAATTCTTTAATCGTTCTTGTTTAAGATAAATCACACTCGAATCAATTTATTATCTTTAATTAATCAATCCTTTTATCTTAAATCCATTTTTCTAAATTTCCTTGAGATTCTCATCCATCATAATTTCAAACAAATAAATTCATTTAAAATTATCCTTGTACGTAACTTGTACCTTGGAGGCAACCTGGTGAATTCCCATTTATTACACAGATGTTAAATTAAACACACATATATATAAAACACCTATCACGTGTTGTGCCTCAGCTTTACGCCTGCACCATGGTACACGTCTCAAGGGTTTGGATAATATAATAATAAATTTTAATAAATCTGTATAATTTGGGTCAGTACACGGCGTGTAGTTCATACTACATGGTGTGTACTTTTCTTCACCGTCCATCCGAAGTACACGCCTGGGGACAAGGCGTTTTAATGTACATCAGAAATTTTCGGAGTACACGGCATGTACAGTGGGACACACGCCGTGTAGTTTTCACGTTACACGGTTTCCAGCCAGGCAGGCCGTGTACGGAGTACACGACCCAACCCTAACCTGAAGGGACTACATGCCGTGTTCATTGGACCACACAACATGTATTCTGGAAACCGTGTGCCACATATTTCTCGTCAACACACGGTTTCTTAAATTCTTATAAAGAATCCAATACATGGCTTGATTTGGTGGATCAGTCAATGCATTGAACCTAGACTACACGACGTGTACTTCCGAATACACACCGTGTATTCTGGTGTTATACGGCCAGAAACGTTTGGCTCCTCCGGATGAGTTCCTCTATTTTATTTTAATCAAAATTAAAATAAAAAATCATTTCTCCTAGGTGAACGAGAAACGAGGGAGGAGGAATAGATCTCGATATTCAGATTTCCAAAACGATTAAAATTGAATTGAAATAACTAAATTATTAAATGCGTAAATTACCAACGAAAAACTAAATAATTATAATCAACGATATGACCCGCTCTGATACCACTTGTAGGTTCCGAGTGCAGCGGAAGCGCATTGGTGTATTTTCCCAACTTTAATTTTAATGTTAAACAACATTCAATCCGAGATCCGTCATGATATAAAACTCCGAATCATCAGAATAGAATGAAGAACGAAAATAAAAGAAGAGTCCCAGAACCCTTGAAGAGGATCATCATATGTTGATTATAATTAATTTAATTAATGCATAAGAATTACCTCGTTGGAATTCTTTCTTCATTGATGTGTCCGGTCACAATTCGGTGATCTATCATTGCGTCATAGAATCCAAGTGTATGATTCCTCTAGCGGTGATCCACACGTGTGTCATGTATCTCCGGACGTCGTCGAAGGGATCTCCGGGTGCTAGTGCAGAAGAACCTTCGCTTGCGATGTCCACATTTGACCGCCTTGATCCGGTGGAGGATCTTGCTCTCGTAACTTGAGGGAATTCTTAGTGGAAAGGGAATTCTCTCTTGGCTTGAGAGTATTTCAAAATCCGTTGTGCACAACAATGGCTCTTTGAAATGTTGGGGTTGCAAGGATATTTATAATCGGGTTTGAGGTTAATAGAGTTATGACAATAAATAAACGCGTTACGCGTTTTATTTATTTCATTAACTCTTATTGAAAACCCCCATGTCGAATTATTAATTCCTTGACATGCACCCACACTGATTATAATAAATATCATTTATTAAAACTATATTAAATCCTAAAAATCCCTACTGGAAAAAACTACACGGCGTGCAATAATTAATACACGGCGTGTGCTTGTTTTCCATAAATCTACATGGCGTGTATATTTAATATACACGGCGTGTAATTTTATTTTCCATTTTTCTCCACCACATTTATTAGACCTTGAGTAATGACTATTTATTTCTTAAATAAATGTAACTGCATTACTCGCTAATAAATATATTACTTCATCCACAATATATTCTCTCGAATAACTAGTGTCAAAATAAATGCAATCAGACATCCTAAAATAATTATTAAACCACAGTCGGGAATAATATTTATTTAACTTGTTAAATTAATATTTAACTGAGATACATGGACACACTTAGTGTGTGACCCTCTAGGCCTCTTTCTCAGTGGCATTAGGCTGAGGCTACCTAAAGTACAAAGTAGTTGGTTCTAGGCCACCAACTCCAACATAGTGATCATATGATTTGTATAAATTTAGGGTTATTATAAAGTCCAATTGACAAATACAAAAGAAACAATGACCTCGACCAGTTGGACCATACCAAATAAATCCCATTTATCATAGATTCATAAGGGAAAAAATATATGATATTTTAAATTAATGAATACCAAGTCGCGGTTCAATAAATAAATCATGAGCGAAACTCTTTATGGAATATGTTTAACCTTATCGAGATCATGGCCCAAACCATGTTCTCCAAACCACCCTAAGATCATTTTTCCATCACACACCTTAACTTTAGAGACATCAATAGTTTAATAAATGGATATATATCTATAGCATAAAATATGTATATGTATATTTTATTTTCAATAAAATAATAATTATATTTATTCCTTATTTTTTTACTTTATAAATTTGTAAGTAACGAGTTTGGTAAAAAATAGATTTTTGTATGACAAAATTAGAATTTTATTTTTTGGGTAATATATAATTTCAATCATAAAATTACATTTATTGAATTTATAAATTAATATATATTTTTAAAAAATATTATTATTAAATATTATATATTAAACATATATGATAATATAATTTTATGAAGTAAAAATTTAATTTTTATAAGGGTAAGAAAATCAATATTTTAAAATAACCAATATTTTTCAACAATTAGAGATTTTAAATTTAATTTTAAATTTATAGTATTTAAATAATTATTTTGGTAATATAAATATTAATTTCCGATTGATAATATCTAAATTATCCAATACTATGTATTTTAGAATTTTTAGACTCAGTAGAATTTTCATAACAAAATTAAATATGGTATAAATATATTATCTATATTATGACATCACGATGACCAAAAAGTTATGTAATATGTGCCATAAAATATATCCATGATGAAATATATATTTAAACCTCAAAATAATGTCTTTTAATGAATATTTTATTATTTTTATAATCCCTTTATAAATTCTCCAAAATGTATATTATATTTTAAGGTTTGAAAATTAATTCTTTGTAAAGATGACTAAATTCCACATCACCATGGGTATTATTTTAATTATATCTGTTCATGGAATTATAAAATAAGAGAAACCAATCCCATCTTTTAGAACCCACTCGAAAAACAGTGGGAATGTTTGTGGTTTTTATTACATTATTTTATAGAGTCCAAAACCTAGAATTATAGTATAGAAATCCCCTCTTTTTCCCTATATAATCCCAACCAAGCTCTCATTCCACTTCACTAATAAAACTTTAATAATGAAATTAATTTTCATATTCCTCTCTATATACCTCCCCATGTTTCACCAATATCTCAAGAATCACGTTCCATGCTTTTGGAAATTTCCTCTCATGCATGACTTATTGTGCGATAAGGAGGTTCATGAAATTTCAGAGACTAAAACCCAACATTATCATGAATCAAACCACTATTAATGTTGTGAAACACCCATAATCTAGTTATAAGTAACTATATCCATACTTTATTATGAAATTACCCTCATTATGCAATGAAAATACTTTGTTTTTGTTGTTTTGGAATGAATTGATGTACCAACATAATAATATTTAGGCATTCGATCCTTGCTCCACCACTTACCAGGCATTTGAACCACCAACTTGTTGGAACCAAGAATTCTCATTGATAATAATGGATATTGGTTTTTGTTTGTTGAAAATTTGCACATGGATGACTAGGGAGTTTGCAAGGAATGGGGTCATATATTTGACTCAGAAAGTCGTATTGAAGGTGGTGCAATTTCGCAGTGTATTTCAAAATTTTAGGATTCAAAATCAGGAGTTTGGTGTTGGAAAACAAATGTTTTTAACATATGAGTGAATGGTATGTGAAACAAAAAAGAAAATTATAATAATAAGAAAACAACATTCCTATGAACATGGACCGCGTACCATGTTACATGAATGGTTTGCAGCCGCATACCTGGCAGCAAGAATGGTACGTAGAGCAGTGCACAGAACCAAAAACTGTTTGAAGTGATGATATGCAGTGAAGGTGTGTGGTATGTAGAATGCTGCCAAAAAATAGTTCACAGTGATGGTACATAATGAAGTCATGCAGTACGTGGAATTCAGAATGTTTAAGGGGTTACTGCGGTATGCAAAATAAGAGCTGTACACGGTGGAGGATAACAATATGCAGATGGTGTTCATTATGGAGTAAATATTGCCCCACTTTGAAAATCTAGGTAAATTGGATTAGAGAAATTTGTGGAGATATGTTTCTGTTTAAGGAATAGTAATCCTATTTATTATGGGTTGGGATTATAGATTACAATTTTGGGATGAAATCTGGTTGTGTTTGAAGTGGTACGTAGAGGAGAAGATGGTATGTGAAGAAAATCATTCACATAAGGAAAACAGTCTGTGTAAGAGAGTGTGGTTTTCATAGGAAGCTCCCATAGTACATGGTAGAGCAAAGCAGTTTGCAGAGCAGGACAATACATAGGGGAGTGGAAAAATATGTGGAGTAGGGTAGTTCATGGATACGGTCAGTTCGCACAGGAGCTGAATGGTACGTGGAAACAATAGTGGTATGCAGAAAAAACTTCAGTACACAGAACACCCAAGGAAGCCTGAAAATTGGCCAAATCAGCTTGAAAAATTAATTTCCATAGCATATCAGTGTACAGAAAAAAATTACATCTGTGGGTGATTATGGGACATTAATAGAGCATCCATTTATAGTTTAGTATTCATGATTTTGTGTCAAACCATTGAAGTGAACTTTAGGTCGATAAAACGCGTGAAGTTTCTTCAAATGGAGTGACCAAGGGGGAGGCAACAGAAGTGATCAGAGGGATTAAATGTGTTATCCCTAAAACCTCGTAATGTTAGTTCACCCAGCACGTAGTGACTATGCTATAATCTTGTAATCCCCAACTTTTGAATATTAGTGGTTTTTGGTATGACCGACACACTGTCGACATATGCTCCTTGGACGTAGCCCATAGTGGTGAACCATGTAAAATTGGTGTGTCATTGCTTTACATGTGATTGTTTATTTGTTGAACTTCCTTGTCAGACAAGTTTAACAGGTTCTTACCAAAGTGGGAACACGATCCATCAATTTTAAAAAAAGATGACCCCCTGATTCTCCCCTTCCCTCTGAGGGTGTTCCGAGTTCCTTCACAACTAGGATTCTTTCAACATCTAAAAACATTTCATTATGATGTTATAATATTTTTATTCTGAATTAGAAGTCCAATTCTAAAAATGAGGATTTATTTATAGTAAAAATTCAAATTTCATTCAAAATTTATGATATAAAAGAATGAGTGTTTAAAGCCTCCCCACTATAGCACTTCTCATCTCAATAATCCCCAAATGCCATTAAATGATCAAACCCAACCTATACTTGTAATGAACTAAATGATGAATTATTATGTTGTACCCTAGAATACAAAACGACCTTATACTGTGCAACTACAGACACTATGAACACTATTTATTGAAAACCAAGACAATAATAATCACTATTTATAATAGAGATACAATTTTTAATGGAAACCATCTATCCTAAATTAATACTATTTCATATGTCAATTCATCATTGGGATCATGGTGATTTTCACTATAATCCTCTACTCATAAAATCCTATTTTATTTATGGTACTCTCAACTTTAAAAATCACATATTTATCTTGTTTTTAGTAGTCCATCAACATGATTGAATGTTTTCCATCTCACAATATCCAACTATGAAAAAAAAACACCGTTGATACCAATTATGGATGACCATTATCAAAGACACTTGGCATCACCCATCAATGCACAATTATATTACCTAATATATATGGCATATTCCACAAAGGCATCCCAAGATTGCTTAAACACCCATACCAAATGTTGAAATCAACTCTTTGTGCAATTTGATGGTTGAATCCTCAATAAAATAAAACACTTTTCTTGATATCGATCCAAGCACCAACACACCATCAATCTAGAATACCCAAAGATCACATACAAACTATCCTGATACCGATTCCAATGCACATACATCATTAAAAGTAGTATCTAAATCTATAATCTGACACACTCCAACAATTTAGATAAAAATTGTATCCATCTATATAATGCAATCTAAAATCCACCTCAACTATCCATTGACTGGTCTCGTCACACCCATGGCCCTACTCACAAGAGGATCATTACTCCATGGACTTCACTTTATCTATTACATTAAATAGTTATGTAATTTGGTTTTTCCACAAATACCTGAGTGATAATTTAAAATATCAATAAGTAATCATTCCCAATAAAATAGGAATTTCATCCTTTTCATCTATGAAAATTAATGTATAATGAAGGTTACAACCTCAAATAGTTTCTGGTTTACACCTTACCATATGAATTCCCTAACACCACTCTTTATGTACAAACTCAATAGGTTCCACCATCACACCTCCTTGAAAATAATTTTCAAGTAATAGACTTATGTCGACGAAAACACAAAAAAAACATGATATATCACTGAAGTCACCTCTCATTATAGAGGGAAATTGTGAATGTCATAAAAATTCACAAGACACTAAAACCATAAGCATTTCATGAAAACCATTGGTCCTAATCCTACACATCATCACTCACACAACCAAAACTCAATCATATCTGTGTGTATATATAACATATCCCCTTGACCGTATATGACCTAACTTGTGTACACACCCATAACACCTAATCACAAAACCCAAATCAAAATACTGTGAGTTTAAATACATAAAACTAGGCCCAAACACAATCTAAATGATCAAAATAAATCAAAACCGACTTATTAAGACCATTCACATGAACATCATTCCTCCAAATTGTCCACTATTTTATAACAATGCTCAACAACCTATCATTTCCAAACAAGGTGTATCCAAGAAGACATACACCATCGTACTACCCTACCATATTATCCAACTCAAAAAACATAATGTCCTACCACATAAATATTATAATAATGTACCTAAATCACAAAAAATTACCCTTATGAATGTTAGCCTATTTCAATTAGATTAATCCCCAATACTCGTCTTCAAAATCTGGTAATTTCACCCGTGACAATGTCAAGTATGTGATCACCCATCCACCCTGACATCATTAATAAACCTAAAGAATCTATTCATTTTCTTTACATTATATAAACTAACATATATGACAAATTAAAACCTTATTATCAAGATCCATGTATGGAATCGATAGGAATAGGTATCTCACTAATCCCGAACATCAAATGTAGAACTCGATACTCATTTACTAGCACACAAGTGCTTTATCAAAATAAATCCAAAGGAATGTCTATTCCTATATCACATATTTGAAAGAATATTTTGTGTATAAATCTAATATTATGAATCAACTATGCATTCTTCCCATATCATAGGAACTCACAAGTTTGTAACTCATCTATCGAGTTACCCTCATATATCACAAGGGAACTCAGCTATCCCACCTATCATAAAAACCACATCTAAAAAAATACACAACATAAGTGTCCCACATACTAATTTCATTTATAATAACATATGAAAACTCAATTTCTATCATCCACTCAAGGGTTATTATATATTTATAACCAACATCACATAAAGAACCACAACCCACCCAGAGACCTTGCCCCTCACTGAGTATCCACACATGAGACTACAACTTGAGGACCACATCCTCATCAATGTAAGTATATATATATAATTACATTGTTCTATGATGATTCATAATAAAAGAACCATACCAACATATTTTGGTTAAGTAATAATCCACAAAAAAGCTATATAATAATAACCATTTTGGTTTTTGTTGGCACTTTAAATAATCAAACCTACTTTATTTTTATAAATTTTACCAAGGTATAAAATTATTGTACAATACCAATAATTCTTACTATACATCCCTTACCAAAGGGGAATCATAGTTATCATCATGGAGATTCCGATCATAAGATGCACATGGCCACTCATCAGAGAAAATACACCATGGTTAAGCTAAATATAGTTCAACAAATAATTTATGTGGGAAATAACTATATAAGTTGTTTTTTAAAATTTATATAGATAAATAATCTATCATTAGTGATATCAATCCCACAAAAGAACACATAGGTTGTGTGATTCCTACTATTTGATAATGATGTACATACAAATACTTTTTTTCCGATGGGCCAAGATTTAAAACCAAAAGTAATCATAAATCTATAAAAAACCGAGTGTGTAACACTAGGTTAAATAATAAAATAACAGAATAGAAAACTAATAATAACAATCCCATATACCTAGTATCTTGGAATATCCATCAGAAAAATGATTCTTGACACAATATTTTGAGGTCTATCACAACCTCTGATGGTTTCATAGACCACCTATCTTCCATATACCAAATAGTGTAAGGAAAAATTAGGATAACACCTTTTAACATCCCAAAAACTTGATCCACTCGACTACTATATGAATTTATTGTCTCTACATGAACTTTTATTTGCCTCCCCACACTCTAGAGTTTATAGACTAGTAGTGGGGGTCTAAGGTGTTACCATTTAGAGTATGTTCCCACATATCAAAGTAAATACTTTGTTGAAATAACTAGATAAAATCCATTATTATAAATATCAATCATAGTATAAAAAATAATTAATAATAATGAATAATAAATGAGTGTGTTATTATATAGTTATACCGACCAATTGTCATGCCATCATAAAACACTAACTATTCTCTAGGAAAATCACATATAAAAAATAAATAAATAACAAGGATCCATAAAGGAACTACTACCACCTCAAGCCCCTTCATCCAAGTATCTAATCCCACCTAATCTATCCATCTTGATCAAGATACTCTTTTCCTTTTCCCAACATGAATATTCAACCAATGAATTCTTCTCGGTTACCCAAGTTCCAATGCCTCCCGAGTAGGGTGTGAGTTCAACTCAATGGGGAACAACCAAAATAGTACAAAAAATTACCAATTAATACATTGATTTAGTAATATGAGAATTAAATAAATATTACAATTAAAGAAGGATAAATAGATAACCTTTCTCGATCCTTGAGTTCTAGAATTACACTTAAGATCGAATATACCTACCTTGGCTAATGCTAGAGTGTTTATGAGAATATAAACCACCAAAAGGAAATATAACCATATTTGAAACATGAAAATTCATCCATGGAAAATATACCCATCCCCAAAACCATAATAATTTATTCAGGGGAATATATCCATCCCCAAAACCAATTGAATCCACTTAGAGTAAATATACCCCTTTCTAGAGCCATAAGAATCATCATAAACATAGGGGGTCACATCTCATAAATATAAATGAGTATCAATTATTGTAAAGGGTTGGACCCATTTTTTCCATCACAGTGTGAAAATCCAGTTTTTTGAGTGTTTTGGGAGGTCAAAATGGCTCATTTTAATAGTTTTTTTGTTTTCTAGTTTTCCAATGGTGATTCTGAAATAGTGGGTGGAAAAGGTAGGTCACCATGGTGAGTCTCTAATGATGAGTTTCTAATGGTGAATCATGATGGTGAGTCACTGATAGTGAATCTTGAAGGTAGCACTTCCAATGGTGAGTCATCCAATGGTAGTTCATCCAATGGTGAGTCATTTTTGATTGTATTTCAAAATTCCACTTTTCTCTAGTTTTCCTAGTTTCCCCCTTTTGATGTTTCATTTAACATAAAATGAGTTTAATACCATATTTAAATTGTTTTGAATGAGTTTATAGGGATATGGATCATATCTTTAACTTCCAAAAATTTCTAGAGACTTCTAAATGGATAATCCATGTGGAGTTGGTCAAGAACCGACATTAATGGATTTTAAAATAATTCTTGTCCTTGATTTAGGATCCAGCCTTTTGAAAGCCAAGACTCCTTCTCCATTACTTTCACATTTCTATTGATACGATATATTCCCCAAAAAATTTATTCCCAAGGAGTTGGGTTTCTGTGTGGTGGTCTTTGATCACTTTTTTTCCTGGAGTTTATCTGATGCATGCACACCCCTGTCTTGGAACAATGATGACGTGATGATTGTCCATTCATCAATGTAGGAATCCCTTTTTCTCTATAAATTTTGTGTCATGTGATGTGGGTGTACGATTATATCTTGGTAAATACAGTCGAATCCATATTAAATAAAGATAATTGAATATATTTTATTACAATAAGTAGGGGCTTATAAAAGATACACATTCTTATTCATTATTGTTATTTTGATCAATGTAATGAATTTTTTGGGTTGTATTTTGGCTAAAAATCATGGCTTTCTGTGATCTTTCATTGCATACATGTTTTGGTTGTGAATCCTTGTCTTTTATCTTCTACAGAATGACTGTATATGTGAAATTAATTAGCCATGTATATTTGGTTAAATAAATGGATGCCCCAGGATCAAACTTATCATGTGATAACCCCTGAATAAATAATTAGAACAAAATAAGGGATTCATTATTAATTCTAGAAAATTGTGACTTTTGTGGTTTTTTGGTGATTAAATTGATAGCACACCTATTTGTGGGGTGGTTCAGGTGGTGTAATGGAATCTCAGGTTCAAAAATTGTTTGATTGTTTCATCATGGGATGAATGGGAGTTCTTATAAAGAAGGTTTATGTTTGGGTTTTGCAGTTATGTGTTGATGGGTGTAGTGTGGTCATGTAGTGGGGAGATTGAAAATGGTTGTGATTAAAGGTGTTTCTAGGAGTGGCAATGAGTTTTCAGTTGTTTTGGTTGGTTGGATGGATTGGGAGGGATGAATTTGAATAAAGATGCTGAAGTGGGTTAATTTTACCATGGTTCTTCTCCCTATGTGTGAATTTTTATGTGTGTCTTGAAATGTGTTTTTCCTGGTAGTTTCCTAATTAAATATATAATGAATAAATGAATTGTTTAATAATGAATGAGAACTAGGTAAATTAATTGGCTGGTGATATGAAATGATTTATGGCATGTTGTGTGCTGGTGAATTTATTGGTCACAAAAAATGGAAGTATTGTGTGATGGTTGTTGTTTTATAACCCATTGGTTGGGATGACTATTTGATATTTAAATGTATGACTAGTATTTTCCTTGTCATTTCTATATACACCCCACCCTAGTTGATCACTATGTGTTGAACTCTCCCATCGACATGGTTGATGGTGTATTATCCAAAATATCCTTGTGGGAGAATGGATATAAAGTTACTTGATCTTACCTTCACCCTCTTCTAGGAATTGATATCCCATGATTCTTTAGATAGGTTATGGTATGGTTCATGAGGCCCAAGTGTTTTTTGGTGGGTTTTCCTTTCCAAGGTTTTTTGGGGATGAGATGTGTAGTGCTTTACTAGGTTTCTTCGTGATGTTGTGTGTTTGTGGCCTAGGTATCTATAAGAGGGATATGATGTGGTATGTGGAACTTGTGTGTGTGGTAAGGTTGTGACATGGGGATCATAGAAGAGGCTTGTGTGTCATGATTGTTTCTATTAGGGTATGAGAAGCTAACCTATGGGAAGTTATGTGCGGTACCCAATTCATTGATGTTCTTACTATATTACATTACCTGACTAGAATTACGTGGAGTTTGTGCCTTAGTGGGATTGGGTGGCTAATATTCCTTGATAGGTGTTGTTGGGATATAATATTTTCTCACTGGGGAATTAGTATGTTTTATCCTCTTGTGCATGAAATACGCTGGTCTTTACATTCCGAGTATACTCGTATGCTCACGCTACATATATAAATCTCTTTCAGGTTTCTAGGAGGACTAAGCTGACCGTGCGGGGAATTACTAACTCAGAATTTGGGGCAGTTTCCATGTAATTACATAGCCCTGTTTTTTGAATTTACACCAGAGATTCTTGTTTTTTAATAGTCAAATTTTTAAACATGCATGTGGGATGTTTTTATATTAATTATATATATATATAAGTATTAGAACTATTTTTGGATGAACCATATTATCTATTAATCTTATTTTCTAATAAAGGGTAATGCCTCCCATATTGTGTGATCTTTGTACCCTTGGTACTAGTTGCCACCCGATGCCTCCAGGAGGTGGTACAAGGGTTATTTTCTCTCTTCCATCATTTCTAGCTTAGGAGGGGAATCTAGGGAGGGAGGGGGTCATGACAAAATGGTATCAGAGGATATTTTTGAGAGATAACATAGAGTTTGGAGTTAGGAATAGAGAGGACTTCATGGGTCGGTAGTGAAATAGTTTGAGGTGAAATTGATGCATGACATAGGCCAGGGAAGACTAGCTGGGACATGAGATTTTTAAGAAACTTATAATCCAATGAAAGGACTTTGAGGCTATTGAGATAACAAGTGATGCTATACTAGTTGCATGGTAGAGACCGTAGGAAAGGTACATGAATCATAATGACTTGTGTTCATGTCTAAATTTGGTTGTTTTAGGGAAATTGAAATCAATAATAGAATGAGTTAAATTAGTTAAAATGAATCTCAAAAAAATCCATAATAATGAGGCATAGGAATTCCTTGTTTACCATTCATCTATGGTACTCAGTCATTATCCACACGTGGAACATGATGTTGAGGCTCAGTATGATGATATGATTGATCAACTGAGGGTTGATCCAGTGTGGGAGGATGACTAGTGGTAGAGAACGTTACATTATTTCAATAAGAAGTCCTTGGGAATGTATGAGGGAGGTGTTTTAGACATGAAGACATAGAACTGGATCAAGGAGCATGATATCACCTTCAGTATGATCTAAGACCTAACAAAGTACTGGGTTCCCTTGGTAGTGATTCAGGTGAGGGGAGAAGCATGTTAGTGGTAGATATTGTACCTTGGGGAGAGGAATGATGCTGATATTCTGGGGGTTGATTTCAAGAAGAAGTTCTGAGAAAAATTCATTTCATCAAACATGAAGGAAAATAAGGGGAATTAGATACTCTCCCACCAATAGGGGAGTATGTCGGTACGAGAGTGGGGGATTAAGTTCAATGATCTACTCTTCTTTTCCCCTTGATCATTTTTTGGATGAGGAGTCTTCTGCGAGGTTCCCATAAGAGGATCTTCATCCTTATATCCAATATGTGGTTACTCCAATTACCTTGCTGACATACATAAATGGCCAAAACAAGGTAGAGGTGATATAGATTAATCAATCTTGAGGATTTATACTATGAGAGAGGAGTTATTATAGTTCATTACGGGGTAAGGCCACTGGCATCTGGTTTCAAGCGCTAGGTCCTTTGAGGCTTCGATCGGTGGGGAATCAACCTCAGCAGTTTTCATATCAACATTCTGAAACTTGTACATTTTCTAAGAACTATGGGATATGGTGTTTTACTGATAGAGACCATGGGAATATTTATAGTTAGTGTTCAATGGATATTCGAGCTCATTATTGTTGAAGTGGGAAGGTTAAACACCCTCCTCAACAGCAGTTCCTTGTTGGGAAGTTCAATAAGCAGGGACAACAGGTCTATGCTCTAGTGAGGTGAGCTGGAGCCAGTAGAGGCCATCCTTTGGATGTTCCTTAGGGACCTCAACTCGGGAATGGTCATGAAGGTGGTTGTTAGTAGAGGGGTAGAGGAGCTGGGCATCGTCAACTGTACATGGTAGAGGCAGCAATTTCGGAAGGGCTAGAGATCGATTGAGGTATGATCAATTTGTTTAGTAATATTTCTTGTGATTTGTTTGATTCAAGATATTTACACTCCTTTGATGCACCTGGTCTATACCATACTTTGGGATTATATGTAGAGAGGATTTTTCTGCCCCTGGTGTTGAGTAAGCTTGTCAGAGGTCAGACCAACTTGTTTGATGTATGCCAATGATGTAGACTGATGATGGGACCACATCAGTCCCGTGGGGATATTTTCATTATATAGATGAAGGCATACAATGTTATTCAAAGTAGCTAATATTTGTATTATATGCATTTTATTATTGACATATTTCAAATGAGATTCTAGTTTTTATACATGGATTTCTTACGCTTGGATTTCATTGGTGAGCTGAGTTTCTAGGTGGGCAGTCAGTGTGTAGAGCCTCTTATTTCTTTGTTGACCAAACAACTAGTAGGATCAGTCTATACTGATATGGTGGAGGTTCCTAGACTTTTTGGGGAGTTCTTGGTTTTTTCCATGATGAGGTTTTGACTCGACCCTCTCGATGTGATGTTGAGTTTGGGATAGACTTACATCCTAATGTTTATCCTATTTTTATGTGCCTTTATCGGATGGCACATTGTGAGTTGCAGGAGTTGGGGATTCATCTGGCCTAGTGTGTAACTGTTGGGTGCTCCAATGATTTTTTCAAATAAGAAAGATGTTGGTATAATGTTTTTCATAGACTATTTAAGTTTTAATCATGTGATTTTGAAGAATAGTTATCCAATTTCAAGGATAAACAATCATTTTGATCCACTAAGAGGAGAATATTGGTTTTGTAAGATCGATCTATGGTCTGGATATCAACATTTATGGGTGATGGAGGGGGATATCGCAAATACTGCTCGTAGGTGTAGGTATGAGAGTTTTAAATTCGTAGTTATTCCATTCAGTGTTATGAACACACCAGCCATGTTCATGGGGATCATGAACTCCATATTCCATGAATTTTTGGACTGGTTCTTCATCATATTATTCGATGAAATCTTGATCTACTCGAAGTTAGTGTAGGAGCACACCGAGTATCAATATACAATCTTATAGGTCCTTAGACAATATTTACACTATGACATGTTGTCCAAGTAAACATTTTGGACCTGGAAGGTACATTTCTATGGAAATTTGGTGTCATAATTGGGTGTTTTCGTGGACCCTTTTAAGGTCACAGTAGTTGTTTCCTGGGTATCACCCTTGAATGTTGAAGATGTTTGTAGTTTTCTTGGTATGGAAGGCTATTACTGGAGATTTGTACCTGATTTCCCTCAAGTATTATCTTAGTTAAAATCTATAACCATAAAGGGACATGATTTTGTGGGGAGATAGATGTTATTGAAATCATTTATCTACCTAAAGGGTATGTTGGTCAGTATTTTAGTGCTCTGGGTTCATGAAAGAGGGCTGATGTTCGAGGTTTTTTGTGATACTTCCTATCTGGGTTTGGTATGCGTGCTGATGAAGTAGTGGGAACTTATCTATTATGTGTCTTGGAATTTATTTCCCCATGAATGTAACTATGCCACGCAAAATCTAGAGCTATCAGTGGTAGTTTTTTCAATGATGTTGTGGTGACATTACCACATTGGGGAGCACTTTGTGGCCTTCATGGATCACAATATTTTGAGGTATATATTTTCCTAGCGTGATTTAAACTTTCAACAGTAGATATGGATGGAGTTTCTCAAGGATTACAACTTTGATATCTCTTACACATTTGGAAAGGGGAATGTTGTGGCTGATTCTCTGTACAGGAAGTCGCAGAAGGGGGTTGTTCAAGAATTTTCAAATTCTTGGAAGGTGATGGATGAGTTAGCAGCCCTACACTTGGATATATGAATGGATGGTGGCTGAGGTTGTTGTTTGTTTTGGATGAAAATGCAGACCTTCTTAATATAGAAGGTGGAGGAGCCTCACTGGGGATACTCTTAGGTAGAGGTGATGTGCGGCTACATTGACTTGGGTGATTCTCCAATAGAGGATGGTCCGAATCAAATGTTATACAGGGGAAGATTATTCTTTCCAGTGGAGATGCATAAGGAAGTCCCCAGTGAGTTTCATAGCTCACCCTTAATGGTACACCCAATAATTTCCATGATATACTAGGGCATGAGGATGCAGTTTGGGTGGTCGAGGATGAAATGGATAGTGGAGGAGTTTTTTGCTTTGTGGTTAATGTTCCAATAGGTGAAGGCTGAGCACTGTGTTCCTAGTGGTTTTTTTTCATCCCTTAGATGTCCCCAAGTGGAATTGGGATTACATATCAATTTATTTTTTCATATAGTTACCCAAGGTTCAAGGTGGCTATGATTCCAACTATGTAGTAACACATCGACTGATGAAATCAGATCACTTCTTATCGGTTAAGGAGTTGGAAAAAGTAGATGCCTTGGAAAATAGGTATGTGGATATGTTGGTGTGGATGCATGGTGTTCTGAGATCCATTTTCATATAAAGAGATATATCTTTTACCTCATGATTTTGTAGGGTATTATAGCATCTATTTGGCACTCAATTATGCCTCAATACTGCTGTCCACCCTCAGAGTGATGGGTAGAAAAATTGACTATCCACATGCAAGAAGACATGTTATGGGAATGTGTCTTGGACTTAGAAGGACTTGGGTGTGACACTTACCATTGGTAGATTTTTTTATAATAATATATATCATTATTCAATTGTAATTTTTCAATTTGATGATTTGTACAGAAGACTATTTTGGTCCCCTTTCTGCTGGACAGAGGTTGGGGAGATGATGTTCTTAGTCCGGAGGCAGTGCAGAGCACAACAGAGAAGGTTCAACTTGTTAGTGATAGGATGAAGGGAGCACCAGGCTAGAAGCAGTCATATAACAATTTTAGGATGAGTCTCTTATATTTTTAGGTTAGGGACCTTGAATTCTTGAAGGTTTCCACTTGACGTGGGATGTAGAGGTTTGACATAGGGAGAAAGCTTTCTCCAAGGTTCATCAGACTCTTCAATGTTTTGGGACGAGTTGGTGAGGTGGAATACCAATTAGCACTACC
The DNA here is from genome assembly GCA_963277665.1 of Viscum album. NCBI lineage: Eukaryota > Viridiplantae > Streptophyta > Magnoliopsida > Santalales > Viscaceae > Viscum > Viscum album. Next base: position 1,334,186,130 of record OY728156.1, read on the forward strand.
ACCATAGTTGAAAGGATCCATGATGTCTTCCAATAGTCTCAACTCCTTTGGTATCTTCATAATGGATCCCATGTCATTGAATGGGGAGAGTTAGATATCTAAGGTGACACAACATATGTGGAGCGACCAGTAGAGATCCAGGACCCTCGTGAGAAGGTGATTCATTGGAGGACCATTCCATTGGTTTGCATGATGTTGAGGCGTGATGTCCTGGAGGAGAGTACTTGGGAGAGAGAAGCACAAAGGCATGCCTAGTACCGAATGTTTCTTTTAGATCTTCCTTGTTAGGATTTCCTTATAATGTGATGTTTGAACCTTGTTTGTTATGAGAAGATTTGTTTCCTTGTTCTGTAATGTGTGATGAAGACCTAACATGTGGAAAAGGAAGGACATGATTCCTAATTGAGATTCATTAATTGAGATGTGATTAAACCAATGCAGGTGAGTTAGTGATGCCTAGAGAGGATAATATCTTTTCATAAGGGGAAGAATTCTCTGATTCATGTGTTTAGGACAATGTAGTTTTTGTGCTTCTATGGCGTGTCTCCTAATTGGTTGAGTTAGAAAATTTCATATGAGGTGTTCTTGGATGTTAATGATTCACTCCATATTTCTGACATCAAATGGTGTTTTATCGTTGAACATTGATGTTGGATGTAGTGTTTCAATTACTATAGGATCCTCGAGAGGTATCTCACAGGGTGATTTTTCAAAACCCTATTTTCCATGTGGGTTTTGTTATATTAATTGTCTAGGATGAGAATAGTTTGAGAGGTATATGATGTAGTGTCCTAGACCTATCTGGTTCATTAATTTTTGAAAATAAAATATTTGGAGTGTTTTGGGAGGTCATAAAGGATCATTTTAATAGTTTTTTAGTTTTCCATTTTTCCAATGGTGATTAATGAATGGTGTGTGGTGACAGTATGTCATGACGGTGAGTCACCGACTATGAATTTAAATAGTGAGTCGCTGACAGTGACTTGTGATGGGGACTGAATAATGGATAGTTGTGATGGTAGGTCTCTAGTGGTGAATCACAATCATGACTCTTCAAATTATGAGTCACTGATGATAGGTCTCCAGTAGTGACTCATGACTGTGACTTGTCTAATGGTGAGTTCCTGACTATAGTTTTCCAGTGGTTACATTTGATTGTGACTCATCCAATGGTGAGTCTTTGAAATTAGGTCTCTAGTAGTGACATAGGACGATGAATAATCCAACATGAATCATCCAAAGGTGATTCTTCCAATGGTAGGTAATCCAATAGTGTTACATTTTCGATAGTTTTTCTAAATTCTAGTTTTCTCTAGTTTTCCTAGTTTCTCCCAATTAACATTTCCATTAATGTAAAATCTGTTTAAGACCATATTTTAAGGTTTTTGAAGACGTTTTGAGAGATATGGATCATATCTTTAATTTTCTGAAAGGCCCAGGGACTTCTAAATAGACAAACCATGTGGTCTTGGCCAAGATCTAACTTTAATGGGTTTTAAAACCGTTCCTCTAATTGATATAGGATATGAAAATTTAAAAGAAAATACTCCTCCTTCTCTGTGTATTTCCATTTTCCATTGATGCATGACGTCCCCCAGAACCATTATTCCTGAGCAGTCATGTATTTTTCATGTGGACTTGGATATCATTTTTTCCTAATGTTTTTCTACTGCATGCGCGCCCCCTATCTCAACATAATAATGAGGTACTGATCATCTGTTCTTCAAGGTAGGAATCCCTTCATCTCTTTAAATAGTGTATCGTGTAGGGTGTGTCTACAAATGTCGCATGGTGAATATAGATGAATCCAAATTTGATAAAGATAATCTAATCTATTTTAAAGAAATAAAAATAGCTTGGGAAAAGTTTTACATTCTTATTCTTTATAATTATTTTGATCTATGTTGTAAATTGTATGGTTTGTATGCCTATTAAAAATCATGGTTGTTGGGGGTTTTGTTTTCATACCTCTTTTGGTTGTCAATCGTTGTCTTTTATCTTATATAGAATTACAGTGTATTTGAAATTGATTAACCACTTATTTTTGGTTAAATAGATGGATGCCCTAGGATCAAACTTGTTTAGTGATAAACCCTGAATTAATAATCAGAACAAAATAAGGGATGTCTCATTAAATCATAAATTTTTTTCCTTGTGTGGTTATGTGAATATTATCAGGACTCGATGTTGGTGGTTCAGGTGGAGTAATGGAATCTCATATTGAGAGATTTTGTGTTTGTTTGATCATGGGATGGTTGGGGGGACTTATATAGTGGGGATATGTTTGGGTTTTATGGTTAGGTTTTGATGGGTTGAGTGTTTTTATGAAATAGGGATTTTATGAATGGTTTTCATGAAATGTTTTGCTGGGAGTGGGTGTGAATTTGTGGTTGTTTTGGTTTGGTGTATGGATTGTAAGGGATGACATTGAATAAAGATGATGATGTGGGTTAATTTTATCATAGTTATTTTCCATATGTGTTATTTATCAATGTGGCATGACATGTTCTATTCTAGGTAGTTACCCAAATAGGGATGTAATTAATAAATTAATTATTTAATAAATAAGGGGAACAATTTAAATGAATTGAATGGGGGTATGAAATGAGTTTTGGTATACTATTTGGTTGTGAATTTAGAGGTTGCATCGAAGTTGGTAGTATTGTGGGATGATTTCTATTTGAGAACCAATAATTTGGGTGGATTTGTTTTGGTATTTACATGTGGAAACTATATTTTTCTTGTATTTTATATGCAATCCACCCATGTTTATAACTATTTTCTGAATGCCCCCGTCATCATGGGGGAGGGTGTCTTTTCCGAAACATATTGGTGGGGGGATGGATAGATGGTTACATGATCTTCCCTACTACCTATTCTAGGTATGGATATCCATAGATTTATTGGGTAGGTTGTGGTGTGGTTTATGAGGCCCAGGTTTCTTCAGGCGGGTTGTGCATTCCCATGTGTTTTTGGGATGAGATATGTTGTGCATTCCTAGGTGTCCTCAGTATGATGTGTTGTTGTGGCCCAGGTGTCTGTAGGAGGGATGTGGTGTTGTACATTTCCTAGGATTTTATTGCTCAGTTCTGATGAGATTCAATTTCTTATAATGCATGACTTGATGTGATGACCATGTCTGTAGGAGTTTTTTGACGTGGGGCTTATAGAAAAGGTTGGAGTGTCGAGACATTTACCATTAGGGTATGAGTAGCTAACCAGTGGGAAGTGGGTTGGGGTACCCAAATCATCAATGTGATTACTATATTAATTGACATGATGTGCATTAATTGGTTAGTGTTCCTTAGAGATGTTTGGGTGGATACTATTACATGATAGGTGCAGTTGGGTTTGCTATTTTCTCATTGGGGCATTAGTATGTTTCCTCTACTTATGAATGAGAAACAATGGTTTTTCTCTATTGAGTATACCTGTATGCTCATCCAACATATATAAAACTACATTCCAATTTCCCAAAGGACTGTGAAGACCACGTTGGGAATTACTAGATCAAACATTGGTGTAGTTTTTGTGTTGCTACATGGCCATGATTTGGTTATTTACTTTGGAGAATCTTATTTCTGTAACATTTATTTTTTTTAAACATGCATGCGAGATGGTTTTTTCTTTATTATATATAAATATATATGTCTTGGAGCTGTTTTGGGGTGAACCATATTATCTCTTGATCTTGTTTTTTTAAAGTGTAATGCATCAATATTATGATATCTTTTTACAATTTGTTCTTGTGGCCACCCCGGGGCCTACTAGAGGCAGGACTCAAGGGTAATTATATATCTTCCTTCTTGGCCAAAAAAGGAGGTGAATCCTTAAAGGTAGGGGTAATGACATGTATCCATTACCATTAGGTTATATCTCATCCCTATTATATGAAACCTAATTTAAAAATATATTTATACCCATATAAAACACATATATCCATTGTCACAACATCCCCAAAACATCATGGGATACCACGTATATACTCAGGGGTACATCATTCCTAAAACATCATGTCAAACCACATTGATTGGAACCTACCTAAACATATCATGGAAACTCCAGTGCTTTAGGTCTTGATGAACTCCAAAAAAGGTGAGGAGTAATTGTACCCCTCTATTGTGGTGTGTCACCTTGTGTTATACATCTTTAAGCCTCTAATACAATCTATCTCAGTGTGAAATTTTTTTCACCACATGACTTATAGATTTTTTCTACAAATTTTATCCTTGTCCCATCAATTCAATGGGAACCCAAACACCCAACTAGGATTTGGTCCACATATAAAAACTTTTATAAGATATTTCATAACACTCACATTCACAAACCAAATACCAATTCCAAAAATGATCCCAGCTCAAAATACAAAATTAAAATTATTTATGAAATTTAAATATTTGAAAAACATGGTTCTTTCCTAGAATATTCATTTTTTTGTAATCTAACATGGAATATAAAAAACATTTAAGCTATTTAAATAGATCATCCTCTAAGAACACATCTTAGAAGGTTGGTTGGATAAATTTAGCTTGAGTAGTAACCTATTGATTATTGATATACTATTTTATATTTTCTTTAAATTTTTTTCATGTTATATGCTTCAAAAACATTGTTAGCTCTACAAAAAAATATTTCTTCCATTAAGGAACTATATATTCTTATGAACAATATGGAAAATTTTATTAAATATTAATAATATATTTATCACGATATTACAAAAAAATATTAATTCATGTTCAAATCAATTATCAAACCAAAATATTTTGATATATACCATGTTTGACTTTTGTATGTAAATTTTCAAAAATCCTTAGAGCTTGTGACTAAGTTGACCTGAAATATATATAATTCAAATGATTAAAATCATTAAAAAATAATTGAAATACTTATCTCTATTTTTTGATTTTACAGTCATCAGATTGTATACAGATGAGTGAATAAATTAAAGAGACATAAATATATAGATTTAATATATCTTAATGATCTTATTCAAAATATTCATTTGTGAAACACATCAAAAGTAATACATCTCGCTCGATTAAAATTTGGAATATTTATATAATTTCACTTGTTATTTGGACCTAAATAGATTAATATTTTGTTACATATATCCTTCTCCTCTATTACACACATGAAACAAGTGTTTTGATCATTAAAAATGTAGAATGTATTTTTAATTTTCTGTTATATCTTCATGTTTTTTATTCTCTCCTTCAATATCGTAATAATAGATCCATTATTAAAGAAAGTAAAATAATTTGGAATTTCATTAAGTTGAGAAACACCCAATATATTGTGACTCAAACCATAAATAAAGATCACTTTAATTGATTTAAAATTATTCTATATTGTTTTTGTACTTCCAATATCATTCAAATATAAAGACTAATTATTTCTATAATATAAATTTCCTCAATCATATTTTTTAATGTCATATAAAATAATTTTCCAATGAGAGATGATAAACCACTATCTATGATAAAAAAATTACCTTTCAGACCATTATAAGCTAACTCAACAACCAATTCTTACTCTTAATCAATTAGACTCTTAATATATTAATAGTTTCAAAACATCATCAACTCATCTAATAGTAACATGAGAAAATATTTGATTGTATTTCTTTGTTTCTTATTCCCATCTCATGTTTCCTCAGGAGTATAAAAGGAATTTAGTAATTTTACCTACTATATTAGATGTTATCTAGGTTTTCATCCTATATATTTTGATTTTATCTCCCTAGAATCATTTAATATATTTGATTGTGTTAAATTTATATTGTGCCAATAAACATATTACTTGGGTTCATACACTCCAAAAAACTAATATCTCTTTTAAAATTGAAATCACTTAAAAAGTTATAAATTTTATGTCTCAAAATTGTCTTATTTAATTTTATTTGTTTGATTACATGACTTATTTTATATACCCCTCTCAATATTTGATATTCTCTTAATCACTATGTTTTTTTCTTATGATTATCCTTAAATAACTTAATAATCTAATCCCCAATATTTTTTAGTTTTTTTTTGTAGACACATATATTTAAAATGGGTGTATCATATTTATTTAGTGATTTTATGAAACTCTATCCATTATTTTCATTCTTACTATTTTTATTTATACATAACTAAGTTCCCAATACGATGGAAGGTTTCTTCGTAAAATTACCACTATGTTTCATTATGGTTTCAACTTCTTTATCCACAAATTTAGAATATTATACAATCTTCTTAAACTATTATAATAAATTATAAATCATTATATTAATGTAAATAATATTGGAATAAAATACATCATAACATTTCCAAAATCACAACATAGTTTGTTCATAGAAATTAAAATAAAGAATTTCGGATAAAAAAAATAATGAAAGGGATCATTCATAGGGAATGGAATTTTTTCAAATATTGGATGAAAATTAGTGGGACTAAAAAAGAATAGATTAAAATTCACATATTGATTATTGAATAAGACATGTAAAATAAGGAGGAACCATGACCATTAAATTAATTATGTTATTTGGAAGTGAAGGGTTTGTGATAATATATCATGGTTTATATAATATTATTGAGACAACTCATCCCTAACATACAAACATATTATATCATTACACTTGATTATCCAATAAATATAATAATAATTGACAACCAAAGAACCACCAGGTTTAGTGTATATTGAGATTTGATACCTAACCAATGAATTTTATTAAAACTATATAGAATTTTCCATTAAAATTCCCCACACTAGATACCGTTATAAAATTATAATATTTAATAATATCATCATTACTTGGGGAATGAAAACATAAGAAAAGTGTGATATTATTCACTCAATAATATGTAAAACACAAGACATATCAATTATAATAATATAAGAGACCATAATGTGGATCATAGGTGAGAATAAAATGAACAAGTGCATATGAGAACATAACTAAGATCCCTAAATGTAATATAAGTAAATCAAACCCAATTGAATAAGATCTTAAACATGAATAATAAAATAATGATTTTGGGATAAAATTAACATATATCACAAGAATTTTTAATGACATAGGAAAATGGAACATGTATAAGCATAGATAAGAAAATATTATACCTAGGCTCATTTCCAAGACCACTATCACATATTGGACTAACATGTTTCTAAACAAAGTCTAATAGGATAAAATACCATGACAAAAAATATCATATAATGATTTATAATTTTTAACTAATTCATTATTTGGCAATATAATCTCATGTCATCCCATCCAATAATGATAAACCATATATATGTGTGATATAAGATCATAAATACAATAATAAATTATTCCTAACACAATAAACCCATGAGGAATTAATGAGTTTTATAACACAATAAACCTATAATATTCGAAGATTTTGCTATATATATATATATATATATTAATTTTTAAATAAATTTAATGTCTTCTATAGATTTCATCACACGCAACACCAAACAAAGACGAACTGTGACATAGAATATTAAAATAATGCAATACGATGAAAAACGTCAATAAGAAAAATACAATAACAATAAATACATAGGTAAATAAAAATATAATAACTTTATTTATTATAAAATAATATATATAAATTCCAAAAATATTTTACAAGAAAAGATTCTTCCCCAAATATAGATACTTTATTGAAAACACTATAATCATTACTAGCATCTAAATATCCTAAGGAAAATCCTTCATCTGATTTGCATTCTAATTTATCTAATTTATCTTGGGTATTTAAGATAACCAATTTATACCCAATGACCCTAAAAAATTTACTTTAGGTTTATAACCTTTCAATTGTTCATAGGGGGTCTTATTTAAAAAGGGTGTAATAGATACTCTATTTAACACGTAGAAAGCTATATTTACAACTTCGGCCCAAAAATATTTTTGGAATATTATATTCCATTTTTCTAGATCTATCCATTTCTTTAATAGGCCTATTTTTTATACAACACCATTCTATTTTGGTGTATAAGGCTATGATAAGAAATGTTTATATCCATTATATTCACAAAAAATAGAAAATTTTATGTTCATCTACCCACCCACTCTATCAATTTTGATAGAGATGATTGTTTGATTTTGGAAATTCTGAATAAGTTTATAAAAACTAGAGAATTTGGGAAACATTTAATTTTTATGAGACACGAAATAAGTCTATAAAAATATACTATAATCATCTACAATAACAAATACATATCTTTTACCACATAAAATATCATGTTTAATTTCTCCAAAAAAGTCAATATGTAGTAATTATATGAATATTTAAGAACTAAAATTATCAATATATTTAAATCTTTCTTTGTGTTTTATAATTTTAAAACATCAATCACACAAATATGACTTACTTGTTTGATGATTTGAAAGTTTTATAACTTTTTCAGGAATTGACAGTTTATGCAATAATATGAAATTACTATTAACAAGCCTCTATTCTATAGTACATCATGTATTTCTATAAAATTAAGAAAATTTACCTTTTGTTTTGTTAATTCAGAAAGATTGTTATAGTAAACATTTTATTTTATTCCACCAGAAAATAGAATTAAGTTATTTTTAAAAAAATGTATATTTATAATTTTCAAAAACAACATTTGAACCATCATCAAATAGTTAATATATACTTAAAATATTATGTTTCAAACCATATAAATATATTATGTTTAAAATTATTATTTTTTAAAGAAAACCTACCTCATTAATACGTTTATTTTTCCCCTGTAGTTGTCTCCAAAAGTTACAAGGCCACCATCACATGTTTCAAATGATGGAAATTTACTTATGTCACCTATCATGTTCCTAGAGAAGTCACTATCTTCATACCATAATTCGGTGAAACTTCCAAGATGGATTTCCTCATCTTGAATACCCATTAGGGCTAAGTTCCCTATATTATTTTCTATTATACTCAGTGAATTTCATCTTGAACGCCCTCTTCCCACCTTTTTTTCATGTAATTGAAACATTTCTTACGGAACTAGGCAACATACTTGTCACTATCCTAACACTCAAATTCGGAGGCCTAAAAGATTTCAAAAATTTTATATTGAAATGAAATAACTTTTTTTGGTAGACTCATCATTAGAAATGTTTTTTAGCTCAAGATCATAGAGTAGTAGGGAACCAATCAGTTCATCCAGAGTGTATTCTTTGAAGTTCTTAATCTCATTGATGGAGAACTTATTTTAATTCCATCTCTATGTAAGTGCTCTCAGTGATCTTTCCTATTGAGAAGTGTTGTCCAATGGTTCACCAAGAACACTGATTACATTAGTGATGCTCATAAATCGATGTAACTTATTGTTCACATATTCATTATCACCCATATTAGAATCTTGATATTCTTCTGGGATTATTCTTATATTGGATATCTTGAGCTTTTTATTTCCATAACGGGTCACTTGTTGAATCATCCATATGTCATGGGTAGTCTTAAAGGATGATACATGGTTGTATACACATCTATTAATAACATAGTACAAAATATTTTTGACCTTGTAATTTAAGACATATCTCACCATGTCATTTCCCCCAAGAGTCTCTGGATTGACTAACAGTTACTTGTATTCTTTCTCCATTATCATCCAATGTTCAAAACATAGTTTCTTTAGGAACACTTTAATTATGTACTTCTATTATTCATTTTAACTCTCATCAATGAATGATTTTTTTCCTGGTATCTAACCACCATTTTCATTAATACCTTCTATTTTAAAATAAATCACTTCTTTTGACACATAGATTGTTAACTCTAGAGTTCCAGGTTAGCACACCAATTTTAAATAAGGAGTAAAATACTTATGTTAATTGAATACCTATAGTTCCAAAAACCAAACCCCTATGATAACAATTATTGGATCATTATAATTATTAAAAAAAGAGTAGTGCGGTGAATATTCAATTTAATATTTTAGTCACAGTTGCCAGAAAATATCAGAGTTTATAAAATCAAACCTTGTCGGTGCATCCTTCGTGAAAATAAATGGATGTTGTGAAAAAAATAATGAACACATAACTTATATACTTCTTAAAGTGGTTTAGATATAAATATCTTAGTCCACCCATCAATATCCATTACTCATTGAAAATATTGGTACCCACTAAACCTTACTTTTAAATGGGTGATAACCTATAATAAAATCTACCTTTTACCATACCCGGAGGCACAACACAATATTTACCATAAAATAATACCCATGTTTGTTTCCTTGTATTTTTTCTCAGAATTCACAACCTAGGCCTACATTTTGGGTGTTTGAATAACCAAATAATGAGAAATCATAATTTTAAATGACAAAAGCATAAACTGGACACAAAAGACTCACAAACATGAGATTATAGAATAACCCGAATTAAGAAAAAACAAAGAAAAGTAGAATATTAACTAATATTAGTTTATGAATGTTGCATAAAATCCTTGTTCACTTGAAGGAAAGGATAGAGAACATGTAGTCATTTTTAGATTCACAGTAGAAGGTGTAAATCACGGATGATCACGAAACAATTTTGAGAGTAGTAGGAATTTTTTAAGTATCATAATGTTTTCATTTATGGGTTTCTTTTAATCTTTATCAAATTATCCACACATACCATTTTATAAGATTCCCTTTGAAACATTATTCGGTCACATTTAAACAGAATCCAAAATGTGTGTCTCTACATTTACTTACTTGATTACACTTATTAAATAATAATAGAAATTATTTTGTTACTAGAATAAGATTTTAAAAACAAAGTGAAATAAAAAATAACCAGGATATAAAATCACATAAAATTTTAATCAAAAAAATTAAAATAACTTCTAACAATATTATAATTTAATTATAACAGAGAAGAAAAGATATTAATTAATTGAAATATCTTTTTCAAAGATGAATAAAAAATGAATTAAAATAGGGCATCACATGAAATATTAATCTCCTTAATAAATTCTAATAAAAACATTTTAATGCCTTAAAATAATTATCTCAATAATTAAATAATAAAATCATCATTATAATATCCAAATAATAAAATTTAACAAAATAATTTTGAAGAAGAAAATTTAACTATGAAAATTTATCTATGGGCGGATAACCAATGGTGACTCATCTGACATACCATTGCATGAATCCAATAGTGACTCAAATGAAAAACTGTTTCATGAATCCAATAGTAAATCATTTGTTATATTATTTTGAATTTTAGAAAAATTAAATCAATCTTTAAAAATCTAACTAAATCGTGATTATCTTTGATAAAAAAGGAGACATAATAAAAAATAAATATTTACTCGCTTTTGGAAGTCCAGTTATGACTTACTAGCCTATAATTGTATGAATCCAATAGTGGGTGGAAATGTGGACTTGTCTAATAGGGACTCATTCAATGGTTACTCTTTCAATGGTTACTCATTCAAATAGTGACTCATTAATAGGGTAGCTCATTTCAAAAGCGACTCGTTTCGATGGTGAATCATTTTAACAGTGACTTATTTCAACGGTGACTCATTTCAATAGTGACTCGTTTCAATAGTGACTCATTTCAATGGTTACTCATTTTAATAGTTTCTAGTTTTATCGATTCCCCAAATAGAAAAAAATATATTTGAGAATTTAATGACCAAAGGTTTATAATTTAATTTATCAAAACATTATTTAAAAAAGGTAAAATAAATTTGCACACTTTTATATATTTTTAAAGCCTAAAAATTATGTTTTAGATTTATTTTTATGTCACATAATTCTCTTTTAGATAATAATAAGCCATTATATTTCATTAAAATAAATAAATATGATAATTTTACCCTAAACATAATTTTAATTCTTAAAAATTTTCTTTCTCAAAAAATGGATTTTTACATGTTACATGCATTGATTTTAAAATTAATTTCTATTAAACAAAAAAATTTATTATATAAAAATGAATAAATATTAGGAATCAGTGGGTTAAAATTATTTAATCATTTCCATTTAAATATTATAAATTAAAAGTATTTCACTTTGGTTAAAACTAATAAACATAGTAAACAAATAGTAAAACTGGAAAGTATACGTGTTAAAAATATTAAAATATATGAAGAACTTTTGTGAAAATATATATATGAGTGATTATTGACCATAAAACATTACCTAATCCATTATTTTCCATTATTTAGTCTATTTGAAAATTTAATTCTAACCTTAAATGTAATGGCCCAGATCTCTCCGGCCCATTCCTTTGTCAAAAAGAAGGTCAAGAAGTGTTCTGGAGGGTAAAATGGACTTTTCCCACACTTCGAGAATTTTGAAACTACATGCTGTGTAGTTTGAGTACATGTTGTGTTCCCCCTTTTTCAGGTATACCACGTGTTGCAAGCTGTGTCCTCTCCATGTGTAGTAAATGAGTACATGCCATGTAGTGTAACTACACACCGTGTACCACATTGCTGGGTATACCCCGTGTTGAAGGCCACGTCCTTGCTGTGTGAAATAATTGGTGCACGCCATGTGTCCAGTTCTACACGCAGTGTAGTCCTTCCCCGCGTAAGCGTTACTAGTTAATGGTCGTGTGCCATGTTGGATCCATGTCCTTGCCGTGTGCAATGAATGGGTAATCACCGTGTGTCTAAACTACACGCCGTGTAATCTTTCCCCGCGTACGCGTTACCCTCAAACCATGTGTTGACCAGTCAACGGCCGCAGAGCTGTGTTGGAAGCCGTGTGGAGACCGTGTAAAATAACCGAGTACATGCCATGTGCCATAAATTACATGCTGTGTACTTTTCCTTTTCTTACTTATAAAATGAGGGGTCCCATCCTCCTTTCAATTCACTCCTCTCCTCCCCTTTCCTCTGAGCAGAGTTCTCCCAAGAGACTCGAAGGCTCTTTCTTCTATAACTTCTTCGTCCGAGCTCTGATTTACGATCCGTCAGTGGCCACGAGATTGTAACAACGAGGCGGAACTTCCTAACTTGTATCTATTGTGTTTACTTTGTCCATTACTTTCCGACATCCACCTGAAGGGGTTTTGCTAGGACCCGATAGAAGTTACATACGCCGACAAACGTCTTCTAAGGTTGATCCGGGGGAGTGCTGTGATAAGAACCTGTTGAGGTAGGGATCTTTCCTTCGTCTCTCTAATTTGTGCATCATGTGGGATGGGTATCCACTTGTTTTAATGAGAATAAGTTGAACCATTAAATGAAGATAATAACTGGTTAAAGAACGGGGTTGGGAAGTTTTAGATTGCTGTTACTTTATATCCTGTGATATTATGTTGTGAATTGAATGAGCTTCTACCTAATAAAAATCATGGTCATTGGGGGCCTTTTCTTACACAATTAAATGTTTCCCTATCCTTCTGGATTTTCTTATGGATGGAAACTTTGTGGAATGTGGAAATTGGTTAATCACATAAAGTTGGCTGTTTAAAATCTGGAACCCTTGTGTGATCACCCCAGTTAAACAAAAATGGAATAATGAACATGTGGGTGTGGTCTTGGATACGTGGCATGTGATGGGGTTGTTTTGTGGGTTTTTATGGATAGGGAGAGCAACGGGGCTGCGATAAGTGGTATTAAAGGGATAATGATGTACGGGTTTCGGTGCGGTTGTGGTTATGGTGGATGGAATCGGGGTGCGGGGATGGTTTGAATATGAATGGACTTTGGGTTGTGAATAATAAAAAAAAATTGGGAGAGTTAATGATTGGTGGGTCTTGGAAATGGAACTGAGTTAATAATCAATGGGGTTGGTTGGTTGATAAGAATGGCTTGGTTGTGTTGCTTGTGTTTTCTAACTTGATTTGTGAATTGTAGGGTTATGTTTACGAATGATTGATGTGGTTGGTTGTGGATAGTTGCCAGTAGTTAATGAACTAAATAAACTAATTCTGCTGAAACGTGAAAACCTAAATGGGTTTGGGGTTGTTTGTTGTATGCATGCTTCGTAGTAGCAGTGTCGAGGCACATGCTCAGTTTCTATGTTTAGAATCCATAGGTTGGGATGTGTGTTTGGTATATATATATCTGTATCTTTTGTGTTTTATCGCACCCCACCCAAGTTGAGAACTTAGTGCCGAACACTCCCATTTCATGGGAGAGGGTGTTTTTCCCTTAGTTACTAGCTCCTTCCTACTCCTTCTCCCCTAGGCTGTGATGGCTTGAGGCGACCTTACACCTAAGACTCTTCGGGTAGGTTTCGATTGGGGTGGCTTTAGCCCAGGACTCTTCGGGCAGGTTCTACTGTTTCCCAAGAATCTTCGGGATGAGGCCCAGGTGTGTGCGGGAGGGATACGTGGTTGTGAGGCCCAGGTGTGTGCGGGTAGGATACGTGGTTGTGAGGCCCATGTGTGTGCGGGCGGGATACGTGGTAGTGAGTCCCAGGTGTGTGCGGGCGGGGAGAGTGTGGCAGCTTCAGGACGTTCGACGTTAGGAAGAGCAGCTAACTAAAGGGAAATGGTGCGGGGTACCGAATACCTTTATTTCTTATATACTACTACCTGTTGTGCTTGTGTTTTGGTGATTGTGGTTGGTGAGGTTGGGTGGATAGAATTCCTTGCTAGGTTTCTTCTGTTGTTATCACGGGACATTAGGATGTCTCCCCACTTGTGCACGAGAGCTTTAGGTTTCCCTACCAAGTATACTTGTATGCTCACCCTAAGATTACTTTCAGGTTTCCAGGAGGACTACCAGGGTCGTGTGGGAACCTACTAGTTGGACAGTTGGATTTGTTGAAGTTGATGTTCTCTTATTTCTATTTGGTATTAATCCTTGAGCTTTCTTGTACTTGTACCTTGTTATAAAATTGTTTAAACATGCATGTGGGCTAGTTTGGGTTTATTTCTATAAACTTGTTCTTTTTTCCTTTATGGTGGTTGACTTTTCTTATTTTCCAATCCTAAATAATAAAAAAGGGTAATTCCTCCCATATTTGTGAAAAATCATACCCTTGGTGCTATTCTCCACCCTGGGGCCTACTAGAGACGGGGCTCGGGGGTCATTATCTCCCTTTCACCATTGCCAGCTCCGGAGGGGCATCATTGGTGGCAGGGGGTCATGAAAGGATGGTATCAGAGGTGATGGTTGAGAGATAGGATGGAGTCTGGAGTTAGGCACAGTGAGTATTGAATTGGATGGTAGGTTAACAATGTTAGTCAATCTTGGTGCGTGACATAGGCCAGTGAAGACCGGCTAGGCCATGGGATTTTAGGGCCCCCCGTGATCCGATGCAAGGACTCTAAGCCTACCGAACGACCAAGTGAGACTACATTGATTGCAAGTTAGATACCCTAGGGACGGTATATGCATCATCATGATTGTGTTTTACTTGATTTGGGTGTTCTGGGAAAGTAATTGAAATAAAATGATAAAATAAAACCTTGAGATTTTCCTTACTACTTGGGCTTAGGCGATCCTTGTTTACCATAGTGCTATGGCACCTGGACGCCATCCCCGGGTGGCTCAGACGGCCGAGGCCCAGTAGATTTAGGCAGTTGATCAGCTGAGGATTGACTGGAAGGAGGAAGATAGCCAGTGTCAGAAGACTCTCCATTCTTTCCACAGACAGACCCTCAAGAATTACGAGTGTAGTACTTCGGATATGGAGACGAAGGGGTGGCTTGAGGAGCTAGGGATCGCTTTTACCTTGATCCGTGCTCCAAGGGAGTACTGGGTTCCCCAAGCAGTTAGTTAGATGAGAGGTGTGGTGTGACAGTGGTGGATGCTCTACCTCGGAGAGAGGATTGAGGCAGAGGTTCCATGGGATGACTTTGAGAAGGAATTATGAGAGGAATTCCCTTCTTCCATGATCAAGGTGGGGAAGTAGCCGGAGTTACTCTCCCTTCATCAGAGGAGTATGTCAGTATGAGAGCTGGGGATCAAGTTCAAGGATATCCTATGCTTTGCTCTGGATCTCTTTCCGGATGAGGATTCTCGGGCGAGACGTTTGGAGGAGGCGCTTCGTCCTTCGCTCCAGTATGTTGTCACCCCCTTCACCCTTCTGATGTACTTGTAGGTATAGAAGAAGGAAGAGGATTTAGAGAGGATGCACTCATTGGGAGGTGCACCCCGAGAGGGGATCCAGCTGGGCTCGATGAAGGGGAAAGCAGTCAGTAGCAGGTCTCCTGCGATGGGACCTTCTAGGTTTAGGCTAGTGGGGAGCAAGCCCCAGCAGTTCCAGTTCAGATATTCGGGTCCTCGTCCCTTTTTCGCGAGCCCAGGACCAAAGTGATTTTCTTGTGGAGGTTTCGGGCACATTCAGAGTCGATTCCTGACCTGAGATCAGTACGGTGGAGGTGGGCAGGTTCAGCGCCCACCTCAGGAGCACCAGTTTCCAGCAAGGCCCTTCCAGCAGCAGCAGGACCATGGTCCTCTGTGGGCAGACTTTGCGGGAGGAGGACGACCTCTGGGTTCTCTTTAGGGACCTCGACTAGGGCGTGGTCGGGGAGGTGGACGACATCAGAGAGGCAGAGGAGCTGGGCGTGGATAGCTGCACGCAGAAGAGTTGATAGCTCCAGTAGGACCAGAGGTGGTGCGAGGTACGATTTGTTTGTTCAGCACTCTTGTTCCTTCTTTGATCGATTCGGGAGCTTCGCCCTCCTTTGTTGCACCTGGTCTATCGCATGATTTGGGACTAGATGTAGAGAGAGTTTCCGAACCACTGGTGCTGAGTACACGAGTTGTAGGCCAGGCCAGCATATCTTGTGTTTGCCGGGGATGTGGGCTGACGTTGGGACCACATCAATCTAGTGGGGACTTTCTTATGTTAAATATATAGCCATACAATGTCATCCTATGCATCGACTGATTGTTTTCTGTTAGTGCTGTTATCAACTGCTTCCAGAGAAGAGTCGTGTTCTCCGACATGGATGGGAAGCGTGTAGCTTTTGTTGGCGAGAGGAGCTATCAGGTGGGAAGCCAGTGTGTGGATCTTCTCCTCTCCTTTTTAGGTGGGCTATCAGTAGTTCCAGCTGATACAAAGATGATGGATGTCCGGGAGGTTGTTGGGGAGTTCCTCAATGTTTTTCCTAAGGAGGTTGTGACTCTACCCCCCCCCCCCTGACGTGACGTTGAGTTCGGGATAGACTTACAGCCTGGTTCCCGTCTGATTTCGATGACCCCAAATCGGATGGAACCATCGGAGTTGCGGGAGTTGCGGATTCAGATTGACGATCTGATGGAGAAGGGTTTTTTTCGACCCAGCGTATCACCATGGGGTGATCCAGTTTCGTTCGTGAATAAGGCAGATGTTGGTCTCAAGCTATGCATAGAATACTGAAGGTTAAACCAGGTAACTGTCAAGAACCGCTATCCCCTCCCAAGGATAGATGATCTCTTCGACCAACTGAGTGAAGAAAGTTGGTTTTCCAAGATTGATCTATTATCTGGATATCATCAGCTGAGGGTAAAAGATAGTGACATCTCGAAGATGGATTTCAGGTGCAGGTATGGGCACTTCGAGTTTGTGGTGATGCCGTTTGGAGTAACGAATGCACCAGTTGTGTTCATGGGAATTATGAACATTGCCTTCCGGGAGTTTCTGGACCGGTTCATCGTTGTGTTTATCGATGACATCCTGATCTACTCAAGGTCAGAGGAGGAGCATGTTGAGCATCTCAGGGCAGTCTTGGGAGTCCTTCGACATCACCAGCTTTACGGGAAATTGTCGATGTGTATGTTCTTGAAAAAATAAGTACACTTACTTGGGCACATGGTGTCTCATCATGGAGTATCATTGGACCCGTCGAAGGTGGAAGCAGTTGTTTCTTGGGAAGCACCCAAGAATGTGACAGAAGTTCGTAGTTTCCTGGGGTTAGCAGGTTACTATCAGAGGTTTGTTTCAGACTTCTCTCGAGTTGCCGCTGCATTGACAGCTTTGACGACGAAGAACCAGGTCTTCCTATGGAGCGAGCAGTGCCAGAAAGCTTTTGACTACCTGCAGGAGAGGTTGGTCAGTGCTCCCATAATCAGGTTTCCAGAGGAAGGGTTGTTGTATGAGGTGTTTTGTGATTCTTCTAGCCTTGTTCTGGGGTGCGTTTTGATGCAGAAGAAGGGAGTGATCTGTTATGGGTCTAGGCAGTTACGCCCTCACAAGCGTAACTATTCCACCCATGACTTAGAGCTTGCAGCAGTAGTGTTTGCACTGAAGTTGTGGCGACATTACCTCTTTGGGGAGCGCTTTGTGGTTTTTTAGATCATAAGAGACTGTGTTATATCTTCTCCCAGCGTGATCTGAACATGTGGCAGCGGAGATGGGTCAAGTTTCTTCAAGACTATGACTTCGAGATCTCTTACACTGAAGGTAAGGGAAACATTGTGGATGATGCCCTGGGCAGGAAGTCGCATCAAGAAGTAGTTCGGGAATCCACTGATGCTTGGAATGCGATGGGAGAGTTGGTTGCCCTGCACTTGGATGCCAGGGTAGAAGGTGTTAGAGGCTGTTTGTTTCCGATGACGGTGCAGTCCTCCTTGTTGCAGCAGGTGGAAGAGTCTTAGTGGGGGGACTCCGAGGCGGAAGTGATGTGGGATCGTGTCGTTCAGGGGAATGCTCTAGAGGGATGGTCAGAGGACAGTCGACATCAGATGCTTTTCCATTGAAGGTTGTTTGTCCCGGAGACAATGTGTGAGGGATTTCTCCATGAGTTCCATATCTCAGCCTTGGCGGTACATCCAGGAGTTTCAAAAATGTACCAAGGCCTGAGGGAATAGTTTTGGTGGCCTGGGGTGAAACAGGTAGTGGTAGAGTTTCTGGCTAAATGCCTAGTGTGTCAGCAATTAAAGGATGAACACCGTGTTCCCAGTGGTTTGTTGCATCCTTTAGATGTCCCCGAGTGGATGTGGGATGACATCTCAATGGACTTCGTCATAGGACTACCCAGAGCTCATGGTGGTTATGATGCTATATGGGTAGTGGTGGATCGTTTGACAAAATCAGCTTGCTTCTTAGAAATTAAAGAGTCAGGGTCAGTGAGTACCTTAGCACAGAGGTACGTAGACGAGGTGGTACGTTTGCATGGAGTTCCAAAGACTATCGTCTCAGATTGGGATACTCGGTTTACCTCAAGAGTCAGGAGGGGGTTACAACATGCTTTTGGCACCTAGATACACCTTAGCACTATTTTCCAACCCCAGAGCGATGGGCAGACGGAGCAGACTGTCTTGACGTTGGAGGACATGCTGCGGGCATGCGTTTTGGATTTTGGAGGATCATGGGTACGAAACTTGCCTTTAGTATAGTTTTCTTGCAACAACGTCTTCCACTCTACTATTTGTATGGCACCGTTTGAGGATTTGTATTGGAGACCATGTCGTTCACCCATTTGCTGGGCAGAGGTTGGTGAGACAGGTACTCTTGGGCCAAAGGTAGTGCAGAGCACCACAGAGAATGTCCAGCTTGTACGTGAGAGGATAAAAGCGACTCAGGACTGACAGAAGTCTTATGCTGATAGTCGAAGGAGGCCCTTGGAGTTCGAGGTGGGAGATCATGTGTTCTTGAAGGTTTCCCCTCGATGGGGGCAGCGAAGGTTTGGGAAGTGGAGAAATCTCTCACCTCGGTTCATCGGACCTTTTGAGGTGTTGAGGTGAGTTGGAGAGGTGGCATATCAGCTAGCCCTACCACCTCAGTTGGAGAAGGTTCATGACGTCTTCCACGTCTCCCAGCTTCGTCGGTACTTGCACGACGAATCCCACGTTATCAACTGGGGAGATTTAGATATGGGAGACGATGCGACCTTCGAGGAACGACCAGTTAGGATCGAGGATCGTAAAGAGAAGGTGCTCCATGGATGAACCATTCCGTTGGTTCATGTGTTGTGGAGGCATGGCGACCTCGAGGAGAGCACGTGGGAGTGAGAGACCCAGATGCACGCTCAGTACCCGGAGTTGTTTTGACTTGTGTTTTCCTTTGTTCTTCTGAGATTTGTGTTGAATTTGTACTTTGTACCTTTGATTTATGGAATGCTTGGCTTGTCGGTTGTGAGAACTTTTTTTCCTTGTTCCCTGGTAATGTGTAACATGTCCAGATGTATGGGGAAAGGAAAAAACCTTACCCTTAATTGAGACGCATTAATGAGGATGCGATTGAACCCATGTAGGCGAGTCAGTGCTGCCTAAAGCGGATAATATCTCGACATAAAAGAAGGAATTTCCCAAAACCACATGCTCGGGTAGTGTGTTGGGTGTGTGGTGTTGGGGGTAGTGCGAGTCGAAAAATCCTAATGTATGAAAGTGAGAAGACCCAATTCTTAATCAATAAACATTAATGAGGATGTGATTAAACTCGTGCAGGCGAGTCAGTTCCACCTAAAGCAGATAATATCTCTATATAGGAGAAGTAATTCCTAACACATATGATTAGGGTTGTTGGATGGGTTCCTGTTATAACGAGAATCATAAGAGGCATCTTGTTGGGTTTCCTCTGGGTTGGTTTTTGAATTATCGGGGACGAGAATGTTTTAAGAGGTATCTGATGTAATGACCCGGATCTCTCCGACCCATTCCTTTGTAAAAAATAAGGTCAAGAAGTGTTCTGGAGGGTAAAATGGACTTTTCCCACACTTTCCAGAATTTTGAAACTACACACCGTGTAGTTTGAGTACACGCTGTGTACCCCCGTTTTCGGGTATACCCCGTGTTGTAGGCCATGTCCTCACCATGTAAAGTAAATGAGTACACGCCATGTAGTGTAACTACACGCCGTGTACCATCATGCTAGGTATACCACGTGTTGAAGGCCACGTCCTTGTTGTGTGAAATAATTGGTGCACGCCGTGTGTCCAGTTCTACACGCCGTGTAGTCCTTCCCTGCGTACGTGTTACCAGTAAACGGACGTGTGCCGTGTTGGAGCTGTTTCCTTGTCATGTGCAATGAATGAGTACATGCTGTGTTTCCAAACTACACGCCGTGTAGTCTTTCCCCGCATACGTGTTACCCTCAAACCATGTGTTGACCAGTCAACAGCCGCGGAGCCGTGTTTGATGCCGCGTGGAGACCCTATAATATAACCGAGTACACACCGTGTACCATAAAGTACACACCGTGTACTTTTCCTTTTCTCACCTATAAAAGGAGGGGTCCCCTCCTCCATTCAATTCACTCATCTCTTCCCCTTTCCTCTAAGCAGAGTTCTCCCAAGAGACTCGAAGGCTCTTTCTTCCATAACTTCTTCGTCCAAGCTCCGATTTATGATCCTTCAGCGGCCACGGGATCGTAACAATGAGCCAAAACTTGTGAGCATAGATCCGTTGTCTTTCCTTCGGCCTTTCCATTCCGAATTCCACCCTAGGATGTTTCGTTGGGACCCGAGAGAAGTGACAGACGCCGAAGAACGTCTTCTAAGGTTGATCCGGTGGAGCGTTGTGATCAGAACCTATTGAGGTAGGGATCTTACCTTCGTCTCTCTAATTTTTGCATCATGTGGGATGGGTATCCTCTTATTTTCATGAGAAGCAGTTGAACCATTAAATGAAGATAATAACTGGTAAAATAATGGGGTTGGGAAGTTTGAGATTGATGTTAGTATATATCCTGTGATATTATGTTGTGAATTGAATGAGCTTCTACCTACTGAAAATCATAGTCACTGGGGGCCTTTGATTATGCAATTAAATGTTTCCCTCTCCTTCTAGATTTTCTTATGGATGGAATCTTTGTGGAATGTGGAAATTGGTTAATCACGTAAAGTTGGATGTTTGAAATCTGGAACCCTTGTGTGATCACCCCAGTTAAACAAAAATGTAATAATGAACATGTGGGTGTTTTCTTGGATACGTGGCATGTAATGGGGGTGTTTTGTGGGTTGTTGTGTATAGGGTGAGCAGCAGGGCTACGATAAGTGGTATAAAAGGGATAATGATGTATAGGTTTCGGTGCGGTTGTGGTTATGGTGGTTGGCAGCGGGGCTGCGGGGATGGTTTGAATATTAACAGACTTTGGGTTGTGAATAATAAATAAAAAGTGGAAGAGTTAATGAATGGTGGGTCTTAGAAATGGAATGGAGTTAATAATAAATGGGGTTGGTTGGTTGATAATAAGGGCTTGGTTGTGTTGCTTTTGTTTTCTAACTTGATTTGTGGATGGAAGGGATATGTTTACGAATGATTGATGTGGTTAGTTGTGGATAGTTTCCCAGTAGATAAGGAACTAAATAAACTAATTCTTTTGAAATGTGAAAACCTAAATGAGGTTGGGGTTGTTTGTTGTATGCATGCTTCATAGTAGCAGTACCGAGGCACGTGCTTAGTCTCTCTGTTTAGAAGACATAGGTTGGGCTGTGTGTTTGGTATATATATATCTGTATCTTTTGTGTTTTATCGCACCCAACCCATGTTGAGAACTTAGTGCCGAACACTCCAATTTCATGGGAGAGGGTTTTTTTCCATTAGTTATGAGCTCCTTCCTACTCTTTCTCCCCTAGGTTGTGATAGCTTGAGGCGCCCTTACACCTAAGACTCTCCGGGTAGGTATCGATTGGGGTGGCTTTAGCCCAAGACTCTATGGGCAGGTTCTACTGTTTCCCAAGAATCTTCGGGATGAGGCACAGGTGTGTGTGGGCGGGATACATGGTTGTGAGGCCCAGGTGCGTGCGGGCAGGATACGTGGTTGTGAGGCCCAGGTGTGTGCAGGCGAGATACGTGGTAGTGAGGCCCAGGTGTGTGTGGGCGGGGAGAGTGTGGCAGCGTCAGGACGTTCTCCGTTAGAAAGAGAAGCTAACTAAATGGAAATGATGAGGGGTACCCAACACTCTTGTTTCTTATATACTACTACATGTTGTTCTTGTGTTTTGGTGAGTGTGTCTGGTGAGGTTAGATGGATAGAATTCCTTTCTAGGTTTCTTCTGTTGTTCTCACAAAACATTAGGATGTCTCCCCACTTGTGCACGAGAGATTTAGGTTTCCCTATAGAATATACTTGTATGATCACCCTACATTTACATTAAGGTTTCAAGGAGGACAACCAGGGCTGTGAGGGACCCTACTAGTCAGACAGTTGGAGTTTTTTCTGTTTCTGTTCTCTTGTTTCATTTTGGTATTGTACCTTGATCATTCTTGTACTTGTACCTTGTCAAAAAATTATTTAAACATGCATGTGGGCTGGTTTGGGTTTATTTCTATACACTTGTTCTTTTTTCCTTTTTGGTAGTTGAATTGTCCTATTTCTCGATCCTAAAATATAAAAAAGGGTAATGCCTCCCATATTTGTGAAAAATCATACCCTTGGTGCTAGTCACCACCCCGGGGCCTACAGGTGGCGGGACTCAGGGGTCATTATCTCCCTTTCACCATTGCCAGCTCAGGAGGGGCATCTTTGGTGGGAGGGGGTCATGATATTAAATTTTATATATTAGAAAAATTCCACTCTATCTAATTATAAATGATTCATTCAACACCCGCATTTATCTTCACCCCTAAATATACATTTTAAGCCAAAAAATTCTTAAATCCATACCCTAAATTTATATATACATCATATTGAGTCTTTTCATCTAAAAATACCTTCCTTTAAAGACTGAATCATTTTTTAAATAAATTTTTCCATGGTGTTTGGTAAAAATTCCAAATTTTTCCCATTACTTGTCAATTATTTTCTTTCTTCTTCCATATACTTAACGTTTGGACCCAATCTTAATTAGTTCATATTATAGTGTTTTTTAACTAGAATTCACATTCTTATATTATTATAGATCTTTTCATTTTATAGTTTCATAGAATCAAGAAAAATTCTTACAATGTAAACCCATATATTACATGGGTACACTTATACATAATATCTATTTTCCCATAAAACAAAATTTATTAAAATAAAACCGAGTTTCTCTATTTGGAAAATCTTCACATTTTTCTATTGATGTTATCGTTGTCCCAAATATTAGTTAAACCAAGTGAATTTTTTTAAATATTTGGATGAGCACAAAAAATCTCAGTAATTGATATAAAAGAAAGGAAACCATCAGTTCCGTGAAAACCACTAAAACAGTTTTCACAAAAACATATATTTTTACCCAAAAAAGAATAATCTATTCAAGGAGATCATTATCATAAATTTTGGAAATATAATTATTTAAATTCAAACTAATTATCAATAATATAATTGTAATGTTGGTTCTTTGGGACATCATCATCATAGAAACCTTTAAATAAACACTAACGAATTGTAATAACTATACAATCAAAATTCAGTATAATTCTTTAGAGAACAAAATCATTACCAAAAGCATTAGAGCAATATTTGGGTGTACCCATTGAATAATCTATAATGGGGTCACCTAAAAATATTAAGCAACACAACATATAAATAATTTAGAAGGATCATATCAGGAATACACCCCTTGAAAACTCTAGTAAAACTTTTTGAAAAACACTTTCGGATACCAATATACATTTTCATTATTAAAAAAACTTTTAGAATATATACTCTGTGAACATATTAATGAATCCATTTTACATGAAAATAAAAGTGATAACTTATAATGAAAATATTAAAGCACTAAATCCTCATAAAAGTGGAAAATTATATTCATGTTGTATATGTCAAAAAAAAAATCTTCGGACATTTGAAAAACAATACTGAAAAAAGATCTTTAAAATAGTATTTTGAAATGAAAGTCCCTTACATAAAACCATAAAAGATTAAATTTTGTATTTTTTGTGATTAATTAAAATATTGAAATTTTAAAACATTCATATACATATATAGAAATAATTTTAAAAATAAATAAATAAAAGATAAATATTTAGAAAATAAATCATCAAAACATTTGAAATGAGGTTTTCTTGTTAAATTGTCCCTTACCTTGAGTCCAATTCATCATGTATGTCATTTATCATCAAGAATAATAAAATTAGATAAATTATTTTCTTTTTTTATAAACCATTTCTATTTTATTATTCTATTTATTTCACTTATTATCATGTTATAAAAATTACTTAATTACTTAAGTTCACATTAGACGCTTTGATGATATTCTGTACATGAGACCAAAATGACTTTGGTCAGTAGAAAATGGTCAAAGATATAAACATTTAATTAACATTAAAATAATATTCATAAATAATATACATTATTATATTTAATACATAATTTAAAATCCATCCATAAAATATGGTTATGAAAAATGAAATATGTTACAATTATAAATTAGGTAGGTCTTATGTATGCATGAGTAATATTTTCATTTTTCATTGATCATTATAAAATGAAGGTAAGTATCATTTTATAATTAAAAATTGATAAAAATATAATAAATATAATACTATTATTTTAATAAAAATATTATATATATCATCCATGTGATGTGGGGATGAAAAATGAATCACATCGCTTCCTGGAGTTGATAATTCACATGTACACACAAGCGAATATATCATTTTTCTGTTCTTGGATATGTAATAATTTAAATGATATATTGTCATTAAAAAATAATAAATATGTCATGAATATCATATATAAATACCAATTCCATATTATAACCATTGTTGAGAGGTGTTGATAAAAAATGAATTATATGGGTTCGTTAGATGGTTTTCCTTCGTACACACTAATGATTAATTATTTTACCATTTGATCAAAGTAGAGATTGATATGGGTCATTATGTTGACATAATAAAATAAATATATATTTAGGATATTGGATTTATTATTCTATCATGCTTTAATAAGGTTATATTTATGTGTAAAATAATAAATATAGAAACACTTGATTAAAAATGATACCTCTTCTTCGAAGAATCTTCTTCTCTTAAAATATTTAAGACCACTATTGATGTTGCTATACCTAAAATAAGGCCTCAAAAATGAGTTTAGGGATTCTATGAAGGTATTACAGAATACATTGACCAATAAAAAAATTTATGTGTACGAGATTGTGGATAATGAGTTCCCTTTTATAAGAGAGGTGAGGTGCACTTTAGAATTTCACAAGATATTAAAATATAATAAGGCTATTATATATCCAAAGACATCTAAGAGGACCATAAAATAATAGGGGATTAAATTTTATAGAATTTATCTTTAAAATTATAGTTATTAAATATTTTTGTGATTTTGAAACAATTTAGTAAAATATTATATTTATGAAATGTCATTGTTTTCAATTTTGACAATATTCCTTACTTTGACATTAAGAAAATAAGGATAATAATATAACTTCAAATGAATATTTTTAATACATACCTAATATGGAATTTTAATCTATAAAATTAATCTATGAACTAAAATAATTGAAATTGTAACACTTTTAATATTTTTAATTTAATTTATTTGAATTTTTCATTAATTTAATAATTACATCATCATCGTTGTGTAATTATTTAAGGTAATTATTTCTTCAATAAAAATTAATAGTAATTTAGTATGATATATATAAATCTATTATATTTCCAAATAATATTTAGAGTTGATCAAATATTCAGGATAAAACTATATTAGTAATATTATACTTATTAGAAACAATAGTATGAATTATTTTACTATTAATTAAATAAATACTATAATTGTCATATCCACTTCCTAAAAAATGGTAAAAAATTTGAAATAATAATGATTTTTGGGAAATTAATTATAATAAAATAAAATTTATTTTTTTCTTTTTTTAATTTAATGGTTGATATCATTTTAATTAAAATCATTTTATTGATTTTTCTAATAAATAAATAATTATTTAATTATTGTTGTGGAAGGATTGAATATATTTATTTCATCCCTAAAAATTGAAAATAAATTAACTTATTCAAGATAAATATTTTAGAATTCAAATAACAATATATAGTAACATATATCTTATAGAAAACCATATATTAATAATGTGTTACTTATTAAAAATCCTAGTGTCAACAATTTTATGTTCTTTTAAATAAAATACTGTAATGGACTTCATATCAACCAAGTGGATACAATAGGATATAAATTATTCACATTAATTATTTTGGACTAACAATACTCAGCCAATAAAATTTGGAAATGTGTTATGGTAATTTCCTAATATTTATAATAATAGTTTTATAATTAATTACCCGATTTACCCATCCTTGGTAACAAAAAACACTTAGTTTACAATTAGTATTATCCAAGAAATATAATTAACTATTTACTAAATTTTATTATTTTGATTCAAAATATGGAATCCAATTTTCAAAATTCAAAGTAGAGAAGTGGAAGAATTTAATTAAAAATAAAATTGAAAAATTGAAATAAAAACCAGATTTTTAGAAAAATTCCAATTTTAAATTTCAAATGTTTTTATAATATATTCAAATATAAAATAAATTTAATAAACCATAATAGAATTATTTTAAATAAAATATATTAATTAAATTTTAAAACTAAACTAAAACATAATTTTAGAATGTGAATAAAATAATGATTTCAAAATAAAACTAGTATTTTTCAACATTTATTAAAAAATTATTATTTTAAAAAAGTTTTAATAAAATACTCTTAAGATAATTTTGAAATGTTGAAATCAAAAATGAAATTAATTTATGCAATTTTTTTCTAAATCATTCATAAGTTAATTATAATATTCATTTATGGAAGGGAATAAAAATTATTTTTGGAGAAAACTTATTTCTAAAAATTAAAATGATTACTAAAAATTAACTTCTTATTTTATGATGATTTATCAATATATTTATATTGAGTAATATATATATATGTATTTCATAAATCAATTATTCTTAATCAAACCCTCCAATTTAACGGCTAGGTTGTAATGGTTACATTTTAAATAAAAATATTATGTTTTTTGTTTTATAATTGGTGTTTCATATCTTTTATGAAATCTAAAAAACTCTTTCATTTTAAGAACACAAGATGTTAAATTATAATCACTTTTAGAAATTTAATCCTCTTAATTTTGAACATGGGTTTTGAAAATAGGGTTTTACATTCCAAAAATACTTTTTTGAAATCACACATCATATAAAGGATTATTAAAAATTCAACTTGATAAAAGAGAAAATAACGTATGAAGATCAATTGAGCTGACACATATCTAGTTTCTATATTGGAAAACATGGACATGAAATAGAAAAATAACCCTCAATGACTGATAGAGAGTGATTTATAATATGTTCATGAAAAAGTTATCCACCACAAAACCATAATTCTTCGATAGGTTATGATGACATGTATTTCTTGATAAGAAAAACAAACTGATAACATTTACATTTTAATATCATTTTTAGTGGGTTTAGGAATTCCATTACCATAAATAATTAAATAATAAGGAACTAAACTTAATTTAAAATTATTGTTTCATACTTTAATTGCTCTATATCACAAACTCATCCTTTTATTTGAATGACGAGTATAATTTTTTTATGCATGATGCACTAGAATCAAATTGTACCGATCAAAAAATACCTAAAATTATTACAATTTATTCCTATAGTCATTAGAAATTAACCAATACCAAAATTTTTAGTACAAAATAATGTAAATCTTTAAAAATAATAAGAATGTTTTTTTTGAAAAAACTAATTTAATCTCAAAATTTCAATTGTAATACCCAAAGTTCAACATATATCATTCAAAAAATAAATATCCTTTAAATTTATAATTTTTTTTAGAATAATAATAATAATAATAAATCATAAGCTTAATATTTCAAAATTACATTAACATTTATCTCTGAATAACATTAATGACTATTGATTTCTTATTCAAAAATGTAATTTCCAAAATAACATAATCTCCAAGATATGGTAACCATTTCCAAAAATAACTTGAATCACCCTAAATCCAAAATAGGGTCATATATGCATTAAAAAATATTCGTTAAATAAAATACCTTATTATTATTCTTACCTTAATAATATAGAGTTCCCAAAATAATGAATTTTATCCATAGAAATATTAATCACTTAATAACCAAATCATTATCAAATCTTATGGATACATCTATGATAAAACATATGATACCAAAATGAACTTATTTTTATTGCATAAGATTTTTTAACTAAAATATAAAAAAATTCATACTAATCAAGACATCACATAGGTTAGCGATTTTTGATGCATCCTCATCACACATTGGTTATGGGTTCAAAACTCATGTCCTTTCTGAAAGTGACATGTTTTCACCGCTCCCAAAGGTTTTCTTTTTCTAAAACAATATTAGTACACTAATTATAATATTATAGAACCAATCTAAAAAATAACCATAATATATTCATCATTAAAGAAAATTTTTAAACGCAATATTCTTATTGTACTTTTCATTTTTCATCCCAAAAGGTAATAACTCATAATTACATCAAAAATATATATCTCCTAAAGTATCATTAGAAGCCTAAAAATTTCATTACATAATGCCTCAAAATGGGTTCCTAATACATTGGTCTTATTTTTTAAAAAAAAATTATAAACCCAAGATAATTTTCCAAACTCATTATAGTACCTCACTAGAAAGCATGATAATCTATAATTTTCATAAACCCTTATTTGATAGCAATTGTGCGGACCCGACCTTAATCATTACATATTCTATTGTTTTGAGGGAGAATATACTAGTTTATAATCCAAAATATCATTTAGCTTTAATGTTTCAGAAAATTTGGAACAACTATTACAATGTAAACCCATACATTACAAGTTCACATTTCTAATTAATATCCATTTTTTCTATAGAAAAAAATTCATTAACAATAATACATGGTTTCTCTTTATGAAAAATCATTACAGGTTTTCATTGATCTCGTCCTTTTCCAAAATATTTCTTAAGAACTATGAATTTTCTAAAACATGGGATGGAAAAAATGCAAAGTAATGGATTTGAAAGAAAGGAAACCATTATTTCTGTGAAAACCCACAAAACCTTTTCATAAGAATATACTCTTTTACCCTAAAAAGGAGTAATATTTTCACGAATATTGTATCTTACCTTATAGAAATCAAATGATGTCCCTGTAAACTAGTTATTATTAATATAATACTTTGGGCTGTGCCTTGGGAAATAATAATCATAAAACCATTATATAACCATTACAGGAAACCATACAAACTAGAATAACTATACAACTGACTTCAAATATAATATTTTATAGAACAAAACCATTACACACTTAATTGGAAAAATATACAGGTGCACCTACTGTATAAACTATAATGGTCTTACCCAGTTTTATCAAGTTTCACCCAAAATAAATAATATACATGTACTATATCATGAATAAAACCATTTAAAACTCTTGTAAACCTAATTGAAAAAAAATCAGATAAGAATATATCTTTTTTCTTAAAATAAATTTTAAAATTTAAAATATGTGAACATAATAATGAAACATTTAATATTAAAATAATTGAAAAAATTATAAGGGAAACATTAAATAATTTAAGTGTCATTATGGAAATAAATTGTGTTGGTGTTGTATATGTTAAATTTTTTTTCTTTCCATTGTAAAAAGAGATGAATGAGAAGCATTAAAAGAAGATTTTTAGTGAAATTACATCACGTAAAACCTTAACAGATTCAATTTTGAAAAAGTGAGATAAATTTTAAAATTACTATATTAAATCATTTATATCCATATATATAGATAAATTTTAAATCATTTACATGATGTGGAATGATTTAGAAAACTAATCTTCCATGATTTTAAGTTGAGGTTTTTCAATTAAAGAGTCCCTTTCCATGATTCCAATCCATCTCATACATTACTTATCTTCCTAAATAATAAAAATATAAAAATTATTTACTTGTTTTATATCCTTTTTATAGTTTATTATTTTTTTATTTAACTTATTATAATGTTATAAAATTTATTTAATTATTTATGTTCACATTGGACACTTTGATGATATTTGGTACTTGGGTCCAAAATTAATTCAGTCCATTATAAAAGGTTAATGAGTTAAAAATTTCATTTCATCTTGAATAATAGTCATGAAATAATAGTAATTATTATATAGAAATTAGACTTTTAAATCCATCCATTAAATGATGTTATGAATAATTAACTACGCTATAATCATGGAGATGGTAGGCCATACGTACGCACAAGAAATGTTTTCTTATTTCATTGATCATTATGGAAATAAGGTAAGTATCATTTTATATTCATAGTGTGATAAAAATTTCATAAATATCATATTAATATTTTTAGGAAATACTTATATGTATATTACACATGACGTGGAGATGAAAATGAATCACATCACTTTAGGGAGGTGATAATTCACACGTACACATGAGAGATGTTATCAATTTTATGATATTAGAAATGTAATAATTTAAATGATATAATATATTTAAATAATGAATAATAAGTCATGAATATCATATATTAACATTAATTAAATCATTATAACTTTTCTTAATAGATGGTGATGAAAAAATTAGTTATATCGATTCATGAGGCAGTAGTCTTCCAAACATACAAATGATTAATTATTTTCTCATTTGATGGAAGTGAAGATTTATATAGGTCATGATATTGACATTTTAAAATAAAATTATTTGAATTATACTTTATTTATTATTTTATAAGGGTTTAATAAGGATTGAGGGATGCATAAAATAATCAAAATAGAAACACATAATAAAAATCACACCTCTTCTTCGAATGACCTCCATTACCTAACACCTTAATACTACTAATAAGGATGTTATTACTAAAATAATGCTTCAATAATGATGGTATGGTTTTTAGTAATGGATATGGTTTGATGTTTCCTGAAACAAAATGGTTTTTAATTTTGAGGGATTGTGATGAAGGGATGCCATTTTAAAAGGGAGGTGAGGGGCACTTTAGGAATTTCTCAAGATATTAAAATATAACAAGGCTAAAATAAGGATAAAGACATCTAAATGGCCCATAAAATAATAGGGGATAATATTTTAGACCGTATATTGTCCTAATTTTAATTATTTAATTTTTTTATTTTTAAATAAATTAATAAAATATTATATTCATGAAATATTATTATTTTCAATTTTGACACTATTTGTTACATCGAAATGAAAAAAATATAGATAAAAATATATATTCAAACCAAAAATTTTATACATAAATAATATTTCATATTCATCTATAAAGATTGTGTATAACCATAATCAATTGAATCTATATAATATTAAAATTTTTAATAAAATTTATATGACTTTTGTATTATTTGAATAATTATTTCATCACCCTTGCGTAATTATTTAAATTAATTATTTAGCTATAAAAAATTAAAAATAAATTACAATGATTTAGATAAATATATTATATTTGAAAATTCTATTTATAGTTGAATTGTTTTTAGATAAAAAACCATATTAGGAATATTACAATTATTGAAAACAAGAGTATGAATTGTTTGGATTTAAATTAAATAACAGACTATAAGGGTCATAACCACTTCTTAATAAAATTAAATATCCATAAATCCAAACTAAGATTGATTATGGAAAAAATTAATCATCCGATAAATTTTATCCTCATGTTTTTGTAATTTAATGGTTATTGTGATTTAAATTAAAATATTGTTTTTGATTTTTCCATTAAATAAATAAATATGACATCATCATTGTGATAGAAGTTAATGTATTTATTTATTTCCTAAAAATAAAAAATAAATTTAAATTTTTGAAGAATAATATTTTATATTTCAAATGATTATCTATGGTCAAAAATATCTTCTGGAAATTCATATATTAAAGATTTTATACTTATTAAAAATCATAGTGTGAACAATTTTACTTTATTTTAAATAAAATACAATATGGGAATTAATATCAACCAAGTGGATAAAAAAGGGTCTCAAATTTACGCTATGGATGATTGGGGTCTAAAATTAAAAATATAATAAAATTTTTACCATGTTTTATGAAATTGCATAATATTAGTAATATTATTTTTTCCCTTAATTACTCGATTTACCCAACCGTGGTAATAAAAATTACCATGCTTACAATTAACATTGTCCCAAAATCAAAGGATATACTTGATAAAATTTTAATTTCTAATTCCAAATATGGAATACATTTTGAAAATTCATAAATATTGAAGTGGTATAATTTAATTTAAAATTAATCCAGAAAAATGCAACGAAAACCAATTTTTCTAAAATATTCCATTTATAAATAAAAAATGTTTTTATAATAAATTAAAACAAAAAATCTATATTTAAACTATAATTTTATTATTTTAATTAAAATGACCATATGAAATTTTAAAAATAGTCCCAAAAGTAATTTTTCCTCATAAATAAAATATAACATTAAAAAATAAAAGTAGTAGTTCTCACTACTATGATAAAACATTCATTATAAGAAACTATTTTCATAAAATTATAAAAATTTCATCATAATATAATTTTGACATTCTGAAAAAAAAAAATTATTTTACTAAATAAATTTTCTAAAATGCCTATAAAATAATTATAATATATATTCACAAAAATAAATTAAAATCACTTTTTTGGAAAAAAATATTTAAAAATATTAAAACAATTGTACTAATTTTTTATTTTTTTTTTTATTATTTAAAAATACTTTTATAATGTGTAGGACCTATTTATTTATTTTATAAATCAATAATTTCTATCCATACATGATAATTGAAGGAATAGGTTTTAACAGCCTCATTTTAAATATAAATATTTAGTTATTCGATTTTTTCTCATTGTTTTGTATATTGTACACTATCGAACTTAATGTTCCCTTTTGAAACATAGGGTTTGAAATTCTACCCAAATTTGGGAAATTCCATCGTCGAAATTTGTAACTCATGTTGGATAACAAGGGTTTTGATTTCTAAAACACATTTTTTGAATTCCCACTACATAAAAAGAATTACTAAAACTTCTAATTGATAATATTGAAAAAAAAAGTATTAAGATCACATGTGGTAATACATATATCATTTCCATATTAGAAAAAATGAAAATTAAAGTGAAAAATTACTCTTTGTTACTTATTGATAGTGATATATAACATGCTCACAATAATGTTAACCACCAAAAAACAATAATTCTTTGACAGGATATGAAGATAATGATTTCTCTATAAGAAAAATAAATGGATAATGTTTATTTTTGGGTTTCTTTTTACATGATTTGACTAGTTATATTAACATCTATACTAAAACATAAGTAAGTATAATTAATTGTAGACTATAGTTTTTCTTTTAATTAATCCCCACCCAATCTCATTTTTTCATCAAATAATGAGTATGTATTTTTTTATGAATGAAGAACTAGAATAAACTTCTCAAATAAAATATACGAAAAAATTATAAGAATATATTCTAATTATCTTTATCAATTAACCAAAACCCAAATGGTTTTTACGATATAAATTAATTATCCAAACATAAAAAACGTTTATATGATGAAAATATACTTTAATCTCGAAAATTCAACAGTAATAGACAACATTATTCATAGATCATTCAATAAATAACTATCCTTTAGATTCCACAAAATTATTTTGGAATGATATTAAAAAAACAAAAAATTGAAGGATTTTCTTCAAAGATAATACGAATATTTATCACCAAATAACTTAAATCACTCTTAATGTCATATACCAATATGTAATTTCCAAAATAATATATTCTCTAAGATAGGCTCACCATTTCCATAAATAGAAGGTATTTCCATAAAACCAAAATAGTAAAATAGATGCTTCCAAATTATATTCATAAAATAAATCCCCTCAGTATTATATTTAGCTTAATCATATAATGTTCCCAAAATATTGAACAACTTCATAAATAAAATTAATTAGGTAGTCACCAAAACATTTTATAATCTTATGTTTATCAATATAATTAAACATATATTACTAATATTCACTTATTGTTAATATATAAAAAATTTAAAATAAAAAAGAATAAAATTTCATACTAACCAGGACTTTTCAGTGGGAAGTGGTAGGTAATGCTCAATTCTTTCCCTTTAGTTGTGGGTTCAAGACTTATAGCCTTTCTGAACATGATGAGTTTTTACCCATCCCATGGGTTGTCCTTTTTCTAAAACTATATTAATATAATCCTTATAAAATTATAAAAACATTATAAAAAATAAAAAGAAATTATTTAACATTAAGGAAAATTTTTAACCACAACGGTTCTTTCATACATTTAATTCTTCATCGAAAAATGTAACAACTAATAATTAATTAAATAAAAAATGTATCCAAAAGTATCATTAGGAACCATAAGATTTCATAAAATAAATCCTGAAAAGGTATAACCAAGAAATTGGTCCTATTATAAAACATAAAATTATAAACCCATGATAATATCCACAACTATTAGTAATACCTCACTAGAAAACATCTTAACCTCTAAAAATTTTCAAACCCTACTCTAATAACAATATTAAGGACCCATCCTTAATCATTAAATAAACTAGTGTTTTTCAACTAGAATTAAATCTTATATATTCCCAAATATATTTAAAGATTATATTTTTAGGGAATTAGGAAAAAATCTTCCAAAGATAAACCTAATATTATAAGTGTACACTTATACTTAGTATCCATTTTTTCAATAAAATAAAAGTCATTATAATAAAACATGGTTTATCATTATGAAAAATCTTCAAAATTTTCCAATGATTACATCATTGTACCAAATATTATTTAAACTATGTGAATTTTTTTAAACATTGGAGGATAAAAAAATCTCAATATGGGATATAAAATAAAGAAAACCATTTTTCAATGAAAAACTAGAATTGTTTTCATAAAAAACATGCATTTTTACCCTAAAAATGAATAATCTTTTCAAGTAGATCAGTACCATAACATTTCAAAATAAAATGATTTCCTTGTAATCTCATTTAAAATACTATATAATTCATGTGTGTCTCTTAAGACATTATCATCATTGAACACTTATATAGCACATTAAAAAATCATTAAAATCATAATAACCATATGAAAATATTCAAATATAATTCTTTGGAGAAAAAAATCATTACACAATGCATTGGAGATCAATCTGGGAGACACCATTATATAGTCTATAATGGGATAACCAGACAATATTAGGGTGAAACCATCATAAATAATGTACAAGGACTATATCATGAATAAAAAACATAAAAATATTTTAGACCCATATAAAAAATAGTTTTGGATATCAATATTTTTTTGTGAAACTCAATTTTAAAATATAAAAACCATGCTCATAATAATGAAACCATTTTTTAATATATTTGTGAAAGCATATAAAGGAAAAATTAAATAATTAATGTGCAATAAAAGTGGGAAATTTATTTTATACCATATAAGTTAAATATATTTATTTTTTCCTATGTTAATAGAGCTAAAAGAGAAACATTAAATGATGATTTTGGAATGAAAGTCCTTTACATGAATATTTAAAAAATTCCATTTGGAAATAATTTGAAATCATTTAGAAAATTAAAATTTTAAAGAATTCAAATCAATATATTAAATTAATTTTAAAAATATGGATTTGAAAGAAAATGATTTAGAAAATAAATCTTATAAACATTTAAAATGAAGTTTTTTAGTTTAAATATCCCCTTACATTAAGTCAGATTCATCATGTATGTCCATTATAATCAGGTATAATAAACATACATAAATTATAATATTTATTTATAACAATTTTTAGTTTTGTTATTCTTTTATTTCACTTATTATCATGTTTTAAAATTACTAAATTTTTTATGTTCACATTGATCACTTTGATGATATTCGATACTTGAGTCGAAAATGACTCTGGTCAGTTTAAAAAGGTAATAGAGTTCGTCCATTCCTTATATATAAAAATACATTCATCACATAAAAATAATTATTATACATCAATTATTCCTTTATGTCCATCCATTATATATGGTTCGGATAAATATACTATGTTATTATAATGTGGATGGTAGGCCGTACATATGCACGACTAAAATTTTCATTCTTCAATGATCATTTTGGAAGGATGTTAAGTATCATTTTATCTATAAAAAGGATAAAAATGTCATAAATAACATATATTTATTATAATAAATACATATTTTAATATATAAATATCATCAACGTGATGTGTGGATGATAAATGAATCACATCGCTTTATGGAGGTGATAATTCACACAGACACAAAGCAACATTTTCATTTTATTATTCTGGGAAAGATATGAAATTTAATGATATATTATCTTTATTAAATGATAAATAATTCACTAATATCATATATAGACACCAATTCCATCATTATAATCGGTATTAGGAGAAGGTTTTGGGAAAATGAATTATATCAGTTAGTGAGGCGATAGTACGCTATACACAGAAAATATTAATTATTTTCTCATTTGATGGAAGTGGAGATAGATGTAGGTCATTATACTAACAAAATTACATCATTGTATATGGATAATATTGAATATATTATTTTTCCACTATTGATGATAGTATTAGGGATATAAAAGATAAATAAAATAGAAACACTTGATTAAAAATGATCCCTCTTCTTCAGATGATCTCCATTGCATAACATCTTAAGACCACTAACAATGGAGTTCTGCAAAACAAAGTTGACATTTGGAATGAGAGGATGTTTTATAAGAAAGGATTTTGTTATATCACGGCTGATCCAAAATGGTTTTTAAGAGTGAGGGATTTTGAAGAAGGGGTTATTTTTTATAAGATAGATGTGGGAACTTTATGAATATCTCAAGATATTAAAATATAATATGTATATTATAGATAAAAATACTTCCAAATGGCCCATTAAAGAATTTGTGATGAAATTATATACCATATATTTTAAAAATTATAAATAACTAATGTTTTTCTAATTTTTAAATACTTTAATAAATTATTATATTCATGAAATATCATTATTTTAAAATTTTAGAGTATTCATTACTTCAACATTAAGAAAACCAAGATAACAAGATATATTCAATAAAAGTATTTTAATACATCCCAAGTATTTCATATTAATATATTAAATTCATGCATCACATTAATTAAATAATATAATATTAGTTTTAATATTTTTAATAAAATTTATTGGACTTTTATATTAATTGGATAATTACATTGTCATTATTGTGTAATTATTTAAATTAATTATTTTTTAACTAAAAATAACATGTAAATTACTATAATGTTGATAAATATTTTATATTTTTGAATTATAATTATATTCAAACAGATATTATGGAAAAACTATACTATAAAAACTATACTTATTGAAATCAAGAGCATTTCATGTTTGACTTTTAATATAAAGGATTAATATAAGGGTTATAACCAATTACTAATGGAAAAAATGGCCATAAATAAAAAAAATTAAATAATTATGGAAAAAAATACTAATGAAGTAATATTTAGTGATGTTCTTGTGTATTTTAAAAATACTTATCTTTTAAATTAAAATTGGTTTATTTATTTTTCCATCAATTATAAAATTATTGCATCATCATAGTGAAATCATTTTACATATTTATTAAATACATAAAAATTGAAAATAAATTACCACGATGAGGATAAATATTTTATATTTTAAATTAATATTTATGATCAAATATATCATAATAAAACATAAATTAAAAATTTTATACTTATTAAAAATCATACTATAATAATTTTGAATTTCATTTAAATAAAATACTTTATGGGACCTAAAATCACCCATGTGGATCCATAGGGTTATAAAATAAACCCATGGATGATTTTGGTCAAAAATTACTCATCCAATAATATCATTAATAGTGTCAAAGTAATTAGATAATATTTATAATATTATATTCACCCTTAATTACTTGATTTACCCTCAACTATGGTATTAAAAATTATTAAGTTTAATATTCATATTGTCCTAAAATAAATGGGACATATTTATCAAATCAGTAAATGATTAAAAATTATATAAAATCCATTATTAAAAATTTAAAACACATTATTGGTAGAATTTAATTTCAAATTTTAAAAAATTTAATGAAAACCGTTTTTTCCAAAAAAAAATTCCATTTTTAAATATAAGATATTTTTATATTAAACAAAAATATCAAATAAGTTAGAAAAACCATAATTGGATAATTTTAAATTAAAAGGAACAAAATAAATTTTAAAAATAATCCAAAATTTAATTTTAAAGTGTAAATAAATTAATGTTTTTACAATAAAACTATTATTTTGAACTATTCAATAAAAAATTAACATTTCTAGAAAATTCTAAAAAATTGATCCTTTGATAGTTTTGACATTACGTAACCAGAAGTGAATTTAATTTTGTGAAGTAAATTTTATAAAACATCCAAAAATAAATTATAATTTTCATTTAGAAAAAATAAAAGAAAACATTTTTGAAGAAAACGTATTTTTAAAGATTAAAATATCTTTACATAAAAAATTATGTTATTATTTTATGATAATTTAAAAATATAATTTTATTTCGTAATATCTATATATTTATTTCATAAATTAGTTAATCCTATTCATTCATGAAAATTTAATGTTTATTTTATAATAATCACATTTTAAATAAAAATATTTTGTTTCTCATTTTACGCTCGGTGTTACGTATCTTGTATGCTATCAAACATAATATTTCCTTCTAAAACATGGGATGTTAAACATAATATATATTTTATCCACTAAAATATAAAAATAGAATAATTATTAATAAAAATAAATTTTATTTTGATTATGAAAAAACCATTACCTATATTTTTTTCTTTTTTCATAGAAAAACGAATATGTTGTCATGTAAACACGCATAATACCACCTCCATGAATCCCATGTTTGATTTTTCATAACCACTATGCATGGATGGTTCAAAAGGTTTATTTAGTTTATAAATATTTTTTTTATATATTTATTAATATTCTAAATATATAAAACATTACCCACATTCGACATATTTAGTGAAAAATGAATATGTTTCCCATGAGTATGCGCAGACTACAGCCTCCATGAAAGTGAGATATTTCATTTTTATGAATATTATTTTATTTTGTATCAAAATAAATTTAAATATAGTACACAAAATTAATAATAAATTAATAATATAACAATACCTCAATGATAAAGATATTATATCAAAATAAATTTTTTCTAAACCATACTACCCATCGATAATACATGTTCTTATTCAGGATCAATTTAACCACCCACGTGATTAATGAAATAAATTCATACCATGGATGAATATGTAAATCTATAAAATGATATTATTATACATTAATGGTTATATAATGTTTAGATTATGGTTATTTATATGTTATATAAAATTTTAAATTATTATTAATACACCACACATTGTTCATTAAAACTATCGAAACAAGCTCGTAATTAATATCACCTACATGAATCATGAAAAAATATCTTATGGGATAATCTTTAAAATTACATATCAACATGAAAAAGATTTTATAATACCATTAATGGTCTCATAATCATAAACATTGAATATATAAATAAGAATTTACCCCATGTTTATGAACCCAGCACAAAAACATAATCCAAAATAATAACATCTCATGATGAAAATAAACTATAAATAACGATTAAATTTCTTAACAAATTAAAATTATTTAATTTTATAAAGGTTTATATTTATACATATTCTTATGAAATAATTTATTAATATTGTTATTTTGATTTAAAATGAGATTTGAACAATTTTGTGGAATTCAGAAATTAAAGTAAGGGCTTTCTCATCTCTAAATTTATTTCATTGAGTTATTTTTTATTATACACATAATTTAATTTAAATGTTGTATATTATGACAATTTATAACTTTATTTAATGTTTCTATCCTTATTTTTTCTCTATTTTACTCTTTCACGGGATTTTGGTTTAAATGTTACAAAATCTATAAGGGTTTTTTCTTGGTTCAACTTATTTTCTTGATTCATAATGAATCTTTTATATACTATGGTTTTATCAAGATGCTTTTTTATATTATATATTCATATTATAATTATTTTCCTCATTTTTTCGTTTAAATTTCATTTATTAACATCATTATTCATATAATTTTTTGATATTTATAAATAATTTTCATTATTTCAAAATGAGTCATTTTATTTGATATCCATATTAATTTTTCATGTTAAGGTCACTCTTTATTATTATGAAATTAAAATATGTCTAATTTCATGTAATAGTAAAATATATCTTTACCTGTTATAAAATTAAATAATTTTCACTCTATTTATGATGTAGGTTTCGATAATGTTATTTTTACAATGATAAAATGTAATTTTATTTCGCATTCTTATTTTTTCCATTTATTATAAATTTCATTTGAAAAATATGTTGTTATTTTTGAATTCCCCGTAATTTAATAATCTTTTTAAAAGTATTTTTAAAAGTATCTAATATAAATTAAAAAACGATTTTTGAATATGACCAACAACATTATCTTTTATGATTATGGTAATTATATTTTCAAAAAAATATTTTATAGTTTCTATTATCAATATATGTATTCCTTTTTCCAAGGATTCCTTTGCATGTTTTAAAATATATTCCAAGGTGAATTAAATTTTTAATAATTTTTTAAAGAAACGTAAAGCGATTTATCCAATAATATTAACATGGTATTTTCATCAGTGAAAACTTCAATCGATGTTACATATATTTCATTATGGTATATTTTATTATGATACCATAATACTTATTTGTATAGGTGGATTATGAAATGTTCTATTTTTGTTTTCATGATGCTCAAATATTTTACGTAGGTTAAAAAAGTTATGATAGAAAAAATAATTCTTTTATGATCTTATGAAACATATATGTGTTATTTTTTATTAAGTGATGGTGGGTATGTAAATATACCAAAATGAATTGGATAAAGATTCATATCTCATGATATAATGGTAATTGAGTTGTGATTACTAGATGGACCAAGTAAAGTAGGAAAGTAAAACTTGGTCCACCATAGGAAACATGTATGCAAAGCCCAGTACACAAAGGTAATCAAGTGAGCGAAGACCGATTCCCTAAGGAAAAAAAGATTTGATTATTGATCCACAATGTTATGAATCACATGATAATGTTTCTTCCACATTATTATAGTTCTCCATACACATAAATTATGATGTATCATTTTCTATTTATTATATTTTATTTGGGAATGTTTTTATAGTGTTTTGTTCATGGATCATGATCATTATTTCAAACCCACATTCTTATCTTCTTCATACTTAGGATAATAATTTTTTATCACTTATATTTAACTTATAGATAATTTATTCTCAACTATTTTTTATTATTTTATGCCTAGGGGTATCAATATGAATATTATGTAAGATATTTATAGAATGGGTATTAGAGTTGTATGATTATTGGGACATTATCATGATTATTGTAAAATAAGTTTCTTCATATAGATAATCTCCCAAGACACTGAACCTTTGGTTCATTGGATTATAAAATTATATGTTATAATAAAGGTTTATGATTTGAAAATGATTAATTAAGTGTTTTTATATAGATTGGGTCAACTTAGTTGTTATCAAAGAAGAGATTATCTCTTTTTGGGGATTAGTTTATTAATTTTTAAGGATTTGGATTGGATAATTTTAGTGAAAACCCTAGGTGTAGGAATAAGGGAAAATTATAAGTGTAGTATAACATCTTAAAATTTTGGGGTAGTTTTTAGTAAATGTGTTTCACTC
The DNA here is from genome assembly GCA_963277665.1 of Viscum album. NCBI lineage: Eukaryota > Viridiplantae > Streptophyta > Magnoliopsida > Santalales > Viscaceae > Viscum > Viscum album. Next base: position 1,334,228,697 of record OY728156.1, read on the forward strand.
ACAATTACATACCTATTTGGATACTCTAAGGAGATACAGCTTTGACATATTTTCATCTAGGGGTATTCACCCTAAAAAGGATTGATGAGTATCAGCTCAACCTTCACTCAGTTCAGGATGAGTGGTCTTAAGACGAATCACCTAGATAGAAAAAAATATAATATATTCTCTAATCAATCGTATTATACTTAAATGTAAGCACAAATGATTTATTATATTATTAGGTCATGGTGTATGAGATAACCAATGAAAAAAATATTTTGAATTGAGTGTGACATCGGTTGAAATTAATGAAAATGGGATGGTTTCAAAGGGTAAGACATTTTTTGGTTAAGATTTTAATGATATTTATATATTATGATTTCAATTTTTCATCATTTGTGTTATCCCGTTTTGGTTTCAGTAATAGATAAATCATAATGAAATGATGTTAAAAATTGATTCCATATAAAGTGTAAAGGTTGTCTAAATGAGAAACATAATGTGACAAAAACTAGAGTGAGAAATATTTTTTTATAAAAATACAAAAATAATAAATTAAAGTTATAAAAATAAATCTTTCCAAACACACCAAAGAAGATGCAGATAAAATATCATGGAAGTTTAGGTTGTGAAAATGATTAAGGAAGAGTCAAAATTATTCACGTAAAAAAATGGGATGGGAAACCAAGGAGATTGCCTCAAAGGAACTGGAATATGATTTATTTGTATAAAGGGAAGAAATATAGTAACTAATTTCTAGGAAAAAATAAACACTTAAGTTTCCACTATGTAAGGAAAAATAGTTCATCATAAGGTACCAATAATAGTTCGAAGTCAAAAATGTTGGAAAAATGTGAATTATTCAAGAAGATTTTCTTATCTAATGGATAATTAGAATGATATTAATAAAAATTTTCAAGACCAAGGAAAGAAGAGAAATCATATATAACCACAACTGAAGATGTGCATTCCAAAAATGATGTGAAGTTAGTAATATTGATCATCTACACAATAAATGTGAGTTTTATATTTTTCTGTTATTTTATATGCTCTTTTATATGAAGAATTTTTGAAAAGGACATAAATTTGTCACCCCAATGAATCTATATTGAACTATTAATGAAAACATATAATGGTATGATTAATGTATATCATGTTTATGTTTATGGTAAGTTAATTTTTTCAAATAATAATATTTTTTATTTAGATAAAGTAAATGAGATTTTTGAAATGGATTGGTTCTCTCCACTTGGATGAAAAAATTATTTAGAATAAAGAGATAAAATCTCAAGTCAATCTATGATAGTCTATCAATGTAAGGATGATTATAAACACCAATTAGATGCAAATTATATGATGTGTTCTATGATACCGAATGATGATAGAATCTTGGATCAAATGGTTGGAAAGAAACTCAATATTAGGTACAATTCTATTCTATGTGAAAATTTATATTTAGTATTTTTTCAAGGTTGATATCACTCTAATAATTATATATTGATTAAAATATATTTTTTAGACATTATTAGATATTTTCAATAGTAGGTGACAATAAAAATTTTAATGGAATAATTAATTGGGGGAGACTATAACACCCAAAGATTTTATAATATATATTCCTTTTAAATGAATATATTATGATCTATATCTTTCTTCACATTAAAAATAAAACTAAAGTATAACACAACATACATTAATAAAATAATGAAATATGATTTGACATAATAATAAAAATATACAAAAAAACAAAAGAAAGAAGAAGATAACAAGTTCTTTTATTATAAAAGAATATATTTAAATTCACCACATATTATTATTTTTTAGGAATGATTAATGTTTTGATTAAATTTTTGGGTTAGAAGATAAATAATTAACGAAACATGATTAAAACTATTAAATTTAAAAAATGAAATATTTCAACAACAATTTTTAATGTAATGTGTATTTTATAAAATAAATTAAAATTTTCAATTTTAAATGAATATTTTGATAATAATTTATATTTAATACCAACATATCTAAATTAATTTAACTATAAATTTATATGAAATATGATTAAAAACATAAAGTGTTCAAATGTTTATTTTTCTATACAATCAGTTTCGTTTATATTATGAACTTTCATTGGAAATATAAATTTTAACATATTAATTTTATGAAATGAAATTATTTTTTTAATTACTCATTGAAAAAATACAATAGTGTTAGTTTTTTGGGATATTTATTAAATGATTAAATTTTTAGTGAATTGGGTAAAATATTTTTTTCCCAAAAACTGAATATTTACGACTATATCAACACGGATATATTACTTAACAACCTATAAAATATATTTCATGGAAAAAATTCATTTATGGATAGTTTAATTATGCATTTAAAAATACCATATTTAATTTAAAAATCCCATGTACAATGTTTTGAAAGTCATATACTATTTGTCTAATAAAATCATTTCTTTAAAATTTCCCTTTTCATTAAATTTTTCCTACATGATATTTAGTTTTAGATTTAATTTCAAGAAATATAACTCAATTTTGGTAAATAATTAACCAATTAATGAAATTAAAATCAACAACATTTATAATTTTATCCCAAACATAACATTCTTTCGTAAAAATATTTTTTTAGTAAAAAATGAATTTTTACTCATTACACGTGGTAATGTTAAAATAAACTTATATTAAACATAGGAACATTATTTCAAAAATTTATTTAATATTTTAAATAATTAAGTAATTTTTTTAATTATTTCGAATATATTTTTAGGTATTAAATGTAAACTACTTAGGTTAAAGCCAATGGCAATGGTAAAAAATAAACTGGTAAAATTTGAAAAATCAATGAATAAAATACATAAAAAATGTTAAACACATGTGTGAAATATTATATTTGATGGATTATATAAATTAAAACCTTTACCAATATATTAATTTATTTTACAAGATTAGTTTTACACATGAATATTGACTTTACCTTTTATATATTATATAATTTCACTACCTCCATTTATAAAAGAAATCATCACCACCACACTTTTATACACTCCTAATTATACTTATTTCATCCCAAAATATGCTTAAATTCCTCACAAAAAAATATTATACACATCATAGGTAATTTTTAATTCTACAAAGGTCACCCTTAAATGGACAATTCCTTTTCCCAATATTATTTTTCAAATGAGTAAGAAAAAATTTCAAATTATTTTCTTTTGCTTTCAATAATTGTATTCCTTCATCGACATACTTAAGATCTATTTTAGAAAATTATATAGTAATAAAATAATAATTATTAATATAATTAAATAATATTATGATTATTGAATAATCATTAACATCCCTTTCCATTTTTTTTGAGTAACAAAAATATCATCATGTGTACGTGTAGATCGTCAGCTTCACAAACGACATATTTTTTTCATCCCCACAATGAATGGTTGGTTAAAATGAGGTATTTAATGAATAAAAGTTATATATATATATGTGTGTGTGTATATTTATATATAACTACTATTATTCTAAAATTTTAAACCATTTCCAACTTTCTTTTTATCCAATGTCAAATAAATACGTTATCTTTTCTTAGGAGCAGACTACCACATCCAAAAAATTGATGTGTTTCCTTTTTCACTCTATAATTTTTTTACGTATCCAAATATATTAAATTATATTTAAAAACCTTAAGTAAATACAAATAATATCATTATAATTATATTATAATGATTTTATTAAAAAATAATCACTTTCTTAACCATACCGACCCATCGATTATATATGTTTCTATTTGAGTCCGTTCAACTACCAGCGTGAGCAATCCTATAGATTTTTACAATGGATGTTAATGTAAATTGAAATACATTTACTAGTAGAAATTGATAATAATATAATATTTTATTTATTATTTTGGAAATATTATTTCAATTCTTAACTTATTGTTAATATACCACCCCTTGTTCATTAAAACCATCGAAATAAGATCATTATAAATATCATATATACAAATAAGGTCTAAAATGTTTATTAGATTAAATTGGAACTTTTTAGTTAATCATTACGCATATATTAATTTAACATGTATGACCATGTAATGATTAAATATTAATCTATAAAATATAATCAATGCCACCATTATGAAACTAGTACTAAACAAACAATTAAAACCGATAACATTTCGTGAGGAAGATAAACTATAACTAACTAATGAATTTTTAAAAAATGATTACATATTTAGTTTAAAAAGTGTTTTGGGTATGTGTAAGGTTCTAAAATAATTTATTAGGATTTCTATTTTTATTATACAATATATTTAAGCACTTTTGTGGAAGGTGGGAATTAAAGCAAGGGGATTCTCATATTAATATTTCATTCTTTGAGAAATTTTCATATTATAAAAATACAATATTCAATATGGTGTATATATTTACTAAATGAAAATTTATATTAGGGTTGTAAATTTATTAATTTTGTTGGGTGTTTTCTTTTGAGTTCACTCTTTGTAGGGATTTTGTTTTGAATGTTTCAAAATATATAAGAATTGTTTCTTGACTCAAATTCATTCCTTTACTCATAAAAAATATTTTATAATGGTTGTTACGAGTAGGTTTTATTATATATGATGTTGATATTATAATTATACTCCTCCTTTTTTATTTATAATTACATTTATGAATTTCCTTCATCATAAAATTTGTTCATGTTATTAATAGTTTTAATTATTGTAAATGAAATATTTCCTCTCATACCCAAATTCAATCATCCTATCATTGTTATCATTTATTATTTTTAAATAAAAGAATGTTTTATTTATTGTAATATTTAAATTTATCTTACCACTTTTCAAATGAAATTATTATCATTCTATTTACTATGTGAGTTTTAATAAACTTATTTTCATAATATTAAAATGGATTTGTATTTGATGATAACATATCTATCTTACACTCCACATTTCCCTAGAAAACCGTTTATATCATTTCAAAGTATACATTATTGAATATCATTTATAAATATAAATTCTTTCAAAAGTTTTCACTTTACATTTTATAAAATGACATTGGAATGAGACTTATAACTTTATCCTTTTTGAGTATGGTAAATCTATTTTCTAAAAACTTGTTTATGATTTTATAACTATTACATGATTTCTTCTTTTAAAAACGTCATTTAAATTATTAAAAATAATGTCCAAATGAAATTATTATTTTTATATATTTAAATTAAAATAAAATGTTTTTTTTCTATTTTTTAAAGTAAATTTTATTATTTTTTTAAAAAATATTGACTTTAGAGGCTTATGTTTTTTATAAATAATTAATTAGTTTTTTATATCTTCATAAATAATGATTTTAAATTTTTATCTATTTTGTAAAATCTGTCTTCTAAATTTTTTTAGATTTAACAGATAATTTTAAAATTCCTTTTCAATCTCAATATATTTTGTATTAAATAAAACATTTTAAATAGTTTTTCAAGAATTTTAAAAGTGATTATTCTTCTTATTTTTAATTTTATTTATCTAATAATCACAAAATGTTGTTTTTAATTTATGGAAACATTATTTTATGGTTTTTATATTTCACTCATTTATATGTTATTATTTTATAATCCACATTATTTATCTAGGAGGATTATGAAATGTTCTATTGATTGTTTAATTAAACCCATATTCTTTCTTTAGTTTAAATAAGTCATTACGAAAAAATGAATGGTTTTTATATTCTTGTGGCACATATTTTTTTGGTTTTTCATTATGTGATTGTTGGGATATATATACCTTTAAAATTTAATGGTAAAATATTTATATTATATGAGATGATGGGAAATGAGATATGATAACACAATTCTCAAAGGGAAATTGGTAAGTGAAGCCTAATATAATAAGGGAAATAGGTAAGTGAAGCATGACTTACCAATGGAAATAGGTAATTGAATCTTGATCCACCAAGGGAATAATATGATTCAATCATGATACACCAATAGAAATATGTTTTGATTCATGGACCACTTTTTTAAGATTCATATGATAATGTGGTTTTTCCAATTTATTATGTTTTTTCACATAATTATATAGTGTTGGATCATAGAATAGGTTCACTGATTTATCTTGGTATGCTTTCCTAATGTCATGTTCAATAATCATGGTTATGGTTTAATAAATACATGCTTATTTTTTTCTCACTTATGATTATCATTCTTTATCTATTATGTCTCTTTTACTAAACATCTGAGTTCACCCATTTATTATGTTTCTATTCCTTAGGTTATAAAGATGAGAATTATGTATGAGATATCTAAAATGGTTTTAGATTTTTATGATTATGGGGAAATGGTCACAAGTACTATAAAAAAATATTTTTATATATGCAGTCCCCTAATACACTAATCCTTCATTTTCCACTATTATTTGAATATTTTGAAAATAAAAGAATTATTTTATGTAAAATAATGAATTATGTTAATTTATCAAGATCATAATTCCTCATAAAGCACAGAAATGAAATGGATTTTATAAAAATACCCAAAATTAATAAAAATATTTAGAGAAAAAAAATTACCATTCTATTAAAACATTTATGTAATGAAATGTAAGAAATAATAAAGGATATTGATATAGATGAAAACATTTAAGAAGAAAATTATATTTTTAAAAAATATAAAATCTATTAAAATTTTATAAATTGTTCAAAATTAATAATTTATTTATAACTTTCATTTAAGAAAGAATGAAAATTTTAATAAAAATATATTTGAATAATTCTGAAAACCTAAAAAAGAATATTTGAAAATAAAATCAATAAAAATGTTTAGAGAACATAAAAACGTAAAAAACATAATGGAGGAGACATAGAAATAGTGATTTTAATTTTTTTAAATAAGTAAAAACTGATGGAAAATGACCTTAAGAAATCAATGATGTGAAAATAATGAAATATTTAATACATTTTAATGAATATAAACATGGAGGAGTAAAATTCCAAACAAAAAATAAAATATGATGATAATTCCCCATATAATTGTCCTCTGGGATGAATTATGAATCAAAGAGTGGGGAAATAGTGAAAAAATATAAATCCACAAAAAAACCTAAGAGAAGAATATAATGAGATTTTATATTTAATTTAAATATATATTTACCAATTTTAGTTTAGATATACAAAATCTCAATTGATAAGATATATTGAATGAGGAACCCCTACATTTATTCTTAAATTCTATGAATACACTTTAACCACATATAAGACAAACATATCCATATTAATCACTTAATTTAGAACATTATTCATATATATTACTTATAATATAATTAAATTTTATAAATTTCGAATATATATATACATACATTTTTTTCAATTATAGTTTATTTTCATGATCACTTACTAATAGTTTTGATTGTCTCATACAAGTTTCAAAATGGCAATATCAGTCTTCATTATTAGATAACAAGTTCACCAGTAATAGATTATTAAAAGTAATAATTTTATTTTTTTAATTTTTTAGAGTCCCATGTTAATTTTTATAGAAGATATGGTCATGGTTTGTTGTTGATGCTCCTTTATGTCAGAGAGTCTAAAGGAATTCAAAGGAAAATACCTTGAACCCAAAGTGATTCATCCTTTGAATAAACATTAAAAAAAGAGAAAGGGATGAACAAGGAGAACATGGCCCATAGGCCGCGCAAGTTCCAGCATGGTCACGCAAGTATACCTGTCATCCACCCAAATGGTCGCGCAGGTGACTTGCGTGCCCTCTTTGAAAATCGCCCAGGGTATTCTCCAGCCTATAAATACCCCCGGTGGGCCCCCCATTTGGGGAGGATTTTTTCCAGAATTCATATATAGAGCTCTGAACACCCAAGTCTCTTCTTCAGGTCTTCTAAACACTTCTTAGTTAATTCTTTACCTATAATGGAAGGTCTAAATAAGAGGAGTAAGGTCTATGTGTTAGAATTAACTAACACTAGCGCACCTAAGTGTTTTACCCTTAAGAGAAATGGACACACTTGCGCGCCACCTTACTTCTTCAATAATACTTGCGCGCCCCTCTTCTAGAAATACCTCAGGATAATTCTAAATGATTTGGTCAAGGATCGCTCAAGTATTACCCTACTGGTTAATAATCGCGCAAGTACCCATGTGCCGCGCAGGTATACCTGCGTGCCCAGGGACTTGCGCGCCCACACAATACCTGCGCGCCTGCCAGTACTTACGCGCCCATATCTTTTTGGGTGCCTTTCATGCCCATTTCACACCTCTTATGCCATTCCACAATGAAGAACCTTGAATACATATAAAAGATTTTCTAAATTTCATACATATCAATCATTGATTATCAGATCTAAAAAAAATTTCATTTTTTACTTGGTATTGTAATAATGATTCATGATCATAACTTAAATCTATAAATAGATTCCAGAAATAGACAATAATTCCCCTAAAAAGGTGTGATGAGTCCGACCTCCCATCCTCTCGACCAATGTAAATTCCTAAGCCTCATCAGTCCACAACTAATGAGATAATACCTTTGGAAAGTGGGTTCAAATGGATATGGAATCATAGAATGTTTCTGGTTCTACAAACAAACCCGTTGGAAACTTCTTGGAATGTTTGAATCATAAATCAATGAGATCATACCCCATTCTAGAGGGAAACAAAAAATGGCGAACCCGACGTGAATCCCTAACCAAGTTTAAATGATTATTTGCTTATTTGTTAGGCCCCTATTTAAAACTCAATGAGAAGGAAAAAACAATCATTGTTATATGTGATCATCCAAAATATGTAGTGGCTGAATTTATCTTGATTACGTCTGTTATATCAAACATGCACTCTTTTCCAAGATTTTCTGCATTCTAAGAAATGGATGCTCTCAAGTTCACACCTGTGAATACCGCTGCTGCAAATGCCACTACTGCTACTCCTGCTGGATTGTCGTCTGCTCTGAGGATGACATCACCTACTCAGCATCTTCAACGCTGGGTATCAAATACGCTGGTTAAGGAGTACTGTCAAAACGATACTATTCCAACTCTGGAGGCTGCTCGACAAGCCCTCCAAGTGAACAATTAACCCTGGTCATCCGGACAGCGACGACCAGTGATCAAAAAGAAGGCGGTGATAAACACCATCTCCAACCGTTTCGGGTCGTTATCCCCAAAATGAAATCACCATTCACTCCATTATTCTAGGGAGGTGAATGAGTAGGTCCCTTATGGCCTTAATTCAAGGTGACATGAGTCCTTCTCGAGGGCTCCCATAAACAATCACCGCCAGACTCGTGCGGCAGTGTTCCCTCAAACATGACGAGGGTACCGACTCTAGGAATTCGGCTCTGGTTCGTCGAACCCGAGTAGGCAAGACGAATCGACATAGGTGAAATCCAGTTAACAATGAACAAGTTCTCATCCCTTCGATCCCCAAAGAAGTCCAACAACCTAACTTGGTGGGAGGCAACAAGCGGGCACACACACCTGCCTGTTTTAATTCCGCTGTCCAGCAGACTCGCCTGGAAGCGTCACGCCAATCCTGCCAGGCAATTCTGGTGGAGTACTATAGGCGGGAACGTACACCTGTTTATACATCATCAGCTAGTCAGCAGGCTCGTCTGACTACATATGATGGAGCTCGTCAACCACATTCGGCAAAGTGCAATTAGCAGGCACATACAACTTCTATTATTGATCAAGCTTACCAATAGTCTCGCTTGGTAGCACACGGAGAAGTCTGTCTGAAAGCTTCGGCGTCAAAAAGGAGGCAGAATCAACTTTCTTCCCCCACACTTGAGTTCTGTCAAGATTCACTGACAGGAAAAGGAGGATAGGAGGACGCACATACACCTACTCCAAGCACAGAATGGACGTATATCCCCGTTCTGGCAGCTGAAGTCACCAAGCATATTCTATCAATGGTGAAAGAGTAGAAGAAAATCCCTGCTCAAATTCTGGATGCTTTCTAGGATATTATAATAGCTTCAGCAACATGTCAGGGAAATACACATAAATCTATCCCTACTAGTGGACTGACACATCAACAGTTCACTCCGGGATAGACACACACATCTGTTTTAATCCAAGAGGGTTGTGGGGCGTACTCCCCCATATCATAAGGACAACCAAGTAAGGAAGATACACTTGATTTGACTAGAGATTTTCAGCCTAACCTGGCCATCTCTCCTGATCAGGCACATACAACTGCTCAGAGCAGCCACTTTCATCAACAAGTGGTTTCCAAGGAGAGTAAGAAGGCATATAAGAAGAAGACCCACCCAACACAGTTAAGAGATCAAGATCCAATCTGTAACAAGGCCTTGCTCGATGCTAGAGTTCTTGAATCCCTCAGATAGTTATCTGTTGGAATTAAAGATTCTACTCCCTCATTTCCCAATAGTGGGAACATTAATTCTGATGGTCTTCAACAGACAGTTCTTCATGAAGTCTTGATTCATGAAAATTCGGTCGATTTCGAAGTTTCATCTTCAGATGAGAGCCACAGGAACCCTATGTGTGGTCACATGACCAAAGACCAAGAGATCTCATCTTTTTCTGTAACCCACCATGGTGGTCCTCCCCATGATGATGAATTTCGCAGCGAAAGTCCTCTCCGGAGTAGTGATGCACATTTCCCGGAAAATTCTCTAGTGGACAATGTAGTGCTAAGAAAATCCTCTTATCTTGAGGCACTTTCAAATGTGAAACTAGTCATGTCTGATTCTTCATCTCTAGAAGGTGAAATACTTTCTCAATCGGAAGATAGCCTAGGGTGTAGGTCATTCTCCGAACCACCACTAAATCATGCATCTTCTAGTTTGATCAGTTATTTCCCTACCAATCCTATTGAATCCGATGAAGCAACCAGGAAGAACTATCTTTGGTCAAATCAGGTAGAAGAATCTTCATTGAATGATAAAAATTAAATTCTGAACATGAGAAAACAACTGGAGAAAGGCGAAGTTCCAGTCATGTTTTGGCCACTGGCTGACTCTCAGTATGATATTCTAGAGATGTTAATGGAAGATGGAATTCATGATATTCGTCACAACATAAGGAAAACTCTTTGTCATTTGAAAAAGAAAGTATTATCTTATGATGAATATGAAATTCATGTTAAGATAATAGAATGGTTACAACGTCAGATTGATTTGGCATATCTATCAGTTTCTCAATATTCGAAGGCTGAAAAGCAGCAGAAAGAGCCCTTCAACGTTCATTCCTTGGTGAACTAAGAATATTGCGCCAGTTAATTGCCAATTCCCCATTTGGTATTCATGTCAAAGGATAAGGTGTTCATGGAGCACTACATTTCATTGTGCTCTCCAGTCAGCAAAGCCCGCCGAAAATGGTCTCATACAATGTTATTGCCTGTGGCCGGCCACAATAAACTGGCTTTGTTTGTAATCAAAGGCTTTCCCAAGAACATGCTTCAACCAGTTACTCTCAAAATCAAGAATACAAGGAACAAGTTGTTGAATTACTCTTAAATCAAGCAAACGAGAATATTGAACAAGCCTCTCTTATGGAGCAAGCACATCATCAAGTGACAGAAGTGTCAGAAATCATCTAATGGTCTTTCGAGCCAGGTGATAAAAGTGGATGTCGATTGATGCATCCAGAAAATTTCCAAACTAAGGTCTACAAGATCAGGAGAGATTTTAAGAAAGCCTCATACATAGCATGTCAAAATCCACCCCAGCTTGCCAGATTGGGGACTCTTTTAAGCTAACCCTCAAAATCAACTAATAGGATTCGAGGAGTTGAGAAACGATAGCAGGAACAGCCCCAGTTTTCCGGACTGGGGAGTTTTTCAAATCATCAACCCCCTCCTCAGAGAAAGTCGGTCTTTTCTCAATTGGGGAAGAATCCTCAAGAGGAACGAAGAGCCAAATTATCAATAGATTCTCTCCAAATTATGGTTCTCCATTAAGTTACTGAGGGATAAAACCAACAAAAGGCAATGTCTCGTCAAGGGAATGAAAGAAGCCAATATCACAGAAATGCTAATTGAAGGGATGAAATGCATTATGCATCAATTAATGTCATCAATGTCATTGTTGTTGATCCACCATATGAGGCTCACTCAGAGGGATCAGATAAAGAGGTTACTGCTCAAGAAGTTGTACGCACAGACACAAATGAAGAAGGTGTGCGTACACGAAATCAAAGGTTTACCCAAAATCTCTGTGTTCCTTCAAATAACCCACTTCCCCCTCTCCGAAAGAGATCAAACAAGGGAAAGGGAAAGAATCAGGTTACATATCCTTCCTATGGAGAAGGAAAATCGCTCTCACTAGAGAAAAGATTTTCACAACAAGAGGAAGAGATGAAAGAATTGAGGAGGTTGAATGCAGAACTACTTCAAGGTAGTCTTCCTCCTAAGCGTGCTAGAGTCAGTCAGCCAAGGGAGTTTGTTGCCACTACTAAGATGGATTAAGAATATCCTCCTTTATCAGTACACCCTCCTAGGTCTAATCCTATGGTTCAAGTGAAACAACAATTGGCAGTACTTCCATCAGTTGAAGTACCAGCTGCCAAACCTATCCAAGATCCAGTCAGTGCACCTGTTCAAGCCCAAGTTCAACTGGTTGTTTCTCAAAGGTTAATAACTACCATTGAGTCATTAACAGATCAGTTAGAGACTATGGAAGGGAAGTGTATGCACGTTCAACCAGAAAATAAACCTTACCCTGGATGGGTAGATTAAATCTCACCCCTATCACATTTTGGGAACCCTGTATTCCCTATTTTCAATGGATCAGGTGATCCTGAACATCATTTGACGCATTATGTTTCTTATTGCGATCCAATGATGGGAACTCCGGAGCAGCATGAAGTAGTGAATCTCAGATTCTTCGTGCGAACCTTGCAAGGGACAGCCTTTTTTTGGTACACAAGCTTGAAATCCCAGTCAATTACCATATGGGAAGATCTACGTCAATGATTTCTTCTTCAATTCAGCTCAACTTTGCCAAAGACAACAATTTTCGATCTTACAAACTGTATGAAAAGGGATAATGAAGGAGTCTCTAATTTAATTTCTCATTGGAAAGGATTAACATATTTCCTGAGCTTAGAACTCCCTCAAGAGGAACTGTTGCCAATCTGTGTGGCAAATCTGCGTGACGAATTACGCACACCATTGATCCCTATGAAATACACAGGAGGGTTTTGAGACCTTACTTCAATCACTCAACAGATTGAAGATTCTCTTATACAGACTAAGGCTTAATCTCATGTAATTCCATGAGCTCCAGGAAGGAGAATGGGTAAAGTAGGGACTGCTATAGTTATGCTTAAGCAAGCACCTGTACCTGCTTCTACTTCAAAACCTTCATATTCCCAAAGGGCTCCACCTCCTGAGCATCAACAATAGAGGCCGTTTCATCAAGATGATCAAAGAAATCAAAGATTAAAACAATTTGAGGATTTGAAAATTCAATGTTAACTCTTTCCGAAATGAACAAGTTCCTGGTTATTTCATTTCAGTTCTGGAAAAAAATTTGGTTCAATTTCCAAGGCCCAAGAGGCCAAAAAAGGAAGGAGATGAAGACAGTTCCAACAATTTCTCATTTCACTAGATTATGGGGCATCCCATTCAAGAGTGTTTTTTTCAAGGACCTCCTACAAAAGATGGTCAACTTGGGACAAGTCAAACTAAAAGCTCTTCATCCCAGGTAGCATCTGTTACTGCTACAGTTCTAGAGGAGGAAGGAAAGTGGCATAAAGTCAAAAGAAAAAATGCACAAAAATATGATGATTGGATGGTCATAAAGACAATCAAATGAACTCATTATATTTGGGAACACAATTGAAGAAACCAATTGTTCCTTCTACCATGAATGACACAACAAAATCCTCTTCATCAGAGGGAAAATCCTCAAAGAAACGGCACAATTCCAAGGAGGAATAATCAGAAGAAGATGAGTATGTGTCAAAACCTAATATGTCTTTGACTCTATCAGATTTCATGCCATCTACTTCGAAGCAACGGGCACTATCCCACTAAACGGAACAGCCTAAACCGGCTAATCAGGAAGAGTCTTCATCGGATGAAGAGTTGATTTTCGGTTCTATTAATATGATTCAATTAACAGATCTATATGCCAGTTGCAGTTTCGATTCTGATGATCCTGAATTGACTATATCAAATAGAGGAATCAGAGGAAGTTCCAGAGGCTCAGGATACAGGGGAAGACGTGGATCATTCAGAAGCCACTATTCCAATTATACCCCTACTAGAACTGTGTATGCAGTAGAAACTCCTGGCAGATCCCTTCAGCGAGGTCAACAAGAACATGCAAGTTCTTCCACCAATAGAAAATTCAGTCCTGGCATAGTTATTCTGGAAGAACGGTTGAAGATTCCGTCTTCTTCCTCTCAGCAAGTAAATGGATCTAATCAGTTTATCTTTCCAAATCCGTGAATATTGCCGACTCCTATCTTGATACCAGATGCATAAACTTCAAAAGCATCAACTTCCAGGACACTTGCTAAACCACATGTTCCTATTGGGAAACGCAGAATTTTGGATCAATAGTATGATATATTTAAACAACTGGACCATTTACCGGCCAACTTATCAATTCTAGATTCCATGAATTCATCAAAGGATCTTCGAGAAGCACTCGTTGAGGCTTTGTTAAATCCTCTGGAGTTTGAAACTGAAATTGTTGCAGCTGAATTCCATCACATAGAGAAGAATCCTGCAGAATGCCATGCAGTAATATATTTTATTGATGAAGATGAAAATTATATCGTGCATGGACATATTAGACCTTTGTACTTATCTGGAAAGGTCAATGGTGTAGACATCCGAAGAGCATTCAATGATAATGGTTCAGGAGTCAACCTCATGCCCATTCGTACAGTTCGTCGATTGGGCCTCACAGAATCTAATTTATCTCTTTCTACCATGATGTTACAAGGATATTATAAAAATTAACAAGAACCACTAGGCAAAGTTACACTCAGAACTCAGTTTGGAGATATTGTATCCAATTCAGATTTCATGGTTGTTGATCATGACTCAGCCTTCAACATCTTGCTTGGAAGACCCTGGCTACATCAACATACGGATACCCCTTCATCATACCATCAATGTCTCAAATATTGTTTTGATGGTCAAGTTGGGATATTGTATGGTGGTGAGGCCCTGTTCAAGACATGTGAATATCAATACATTGAGGCAGAATTCTGTCACATGAAGGGAAGGGAGAAATGAAAAACAAAAGAGATTACCAAAGTTAATGCTCTATATGGTTTGGATAAGATTCCAGTAAATCCATTTATACATGTGAGTAAAGATTATGTGTTTCCTATTAGTGAAATTGACAAGATAGACCCAAATAAAAATACTCTTATGGAAAGATCCATAATGTCAATTATAAAAATCGATCCAGACAACATGGGAGAAATTGGTAACCCACCAAGCAGTGATGAAAGCCAAAATGGTGACGTCTTCATTTCATATGATTAAATACAACAAGTCTATACTTCACCAATTAGGCTAGAAGAAGTTATAGCAACATCGGAGGTGAACAATGATGTCGATTCTCAATCCATCATCTCCTCTTTATTTCCCAAGGAAGACCCTTAATCATCAATCTGGTCAGAAAAAGAATCTTCTTTTTTAGGATGTTCAAATTTTAACATCTCTTCTGATCATGAAATTTCTGCTTTATCATCTACTATGAACGTATAAACGGAATAAATAACACATGTTGAAAAAGAAGAGTATGATCTCAGAGATGCTCCTCTAGAAATTGAAGAGTGTATCTCTACCACCGTGGATGAACTCAGAGAAATAAATATGGGTACAAAAGAAGATCCACGCCCCACTTTAATCAGTGTGACCATGAATCTTGAAGAACAAGAGATGTATATTTCCTTTTTAAAGAAAAATCGAGACATATTTGCTTGGAACTATACAGATATGCCCGGGCTTGATCCTGAAGTTGCTACTCATCATTTGGGTTTACCAGAAGAACATCGAGGATTTAAGCAAGCCATGAGAAGAACACACCCAACTTATGATTCCAAAATTAAAGTTGAAGAGTATAAGATTATCAAAGCTAACTTATTCAGAGAAGTTTAATATACCAAGTGGTTGGATAATATTGTCCTTATAAAGAAGAATAACAGACAAATTAGTGTTTTCATCGATTTCAGAGATATTAATCGGCATTGTACTACAGATGATTTCCCAGTTCCAATTACATAACATTTAATTGATGCAATAGCTGGCTATGAAGCACTTTCCTTCTTTGATGGATATTTTGGATCTAATCAAATCCAAATGGCCCCAGATGTCGAGGAATCAACTGCCTTCAGAGCCCCTCAGGGTGTGTTTTTCTACTAAGTAATGCCCTTTGGCTTAAAGAATACAGGCGCAACATATCAGTATGCCATGCATCGTATCTTCAAACCCTTTTTAGGGAAGTTTTCTGAATGTTATGTGGAAGATTTGGTGGTCAAATCCAAAAAAATTTCTAATCACTTGGTTGATTTGGAATTCATATTCCGCAATCTTTGACAACATAATTTGAAGATGAACCCCTTAAAATGTGATTTTGGGGTAACCTCAGGAAAACTTCTCGGTTTTGTTGTACGCTATTGTGGTATTGAAGTCGATCCTGAGAAGCCAAATTCAATCCTTGGTATGTAACCTCCTCGAAATTTGAATGAATTAAGAGGACTTCAAGGACACTTAGCCTATATTCGGCATTTCATCACCAATTTGGCAGGTAAAAGTTTACCCTTCACCAAATTGATGAAGAAGGGAGTCACTTACCAGTGGACTGAAGAATGTCAAGAATCATTCAATATTCCCAAGAAATACCTCTTGAGTTCACCAGTACTCATGCCACCTATTGATGTAAGACCACTTATCCTCTACGTGACAACTTTAGAGCGATCATTGGGTGCCTTTATTTCTCAGAAGAATGATGCTGGGAATGAAAACAACCTCTACTACCTCAGTCAGACTACGCTTGAAGTAGAAACCCAATATTCAAGTATTGAGAAGTGATACCTGGCATTAATCTTTGCAGTTCAGAAGTTGAGACACTACCTGCAACATCACGAGGTCCAATTGGTATCTCTCAATAACCCGTTCAGATTCATCCTTAGTCGTCCAATGCTTTCAGGATGTCTGGCAAGGTGGGCAGTTATTTTGCAGCAATTTGACATTCAGTATGTGTCTCAAAAAGAAATAAAGGGACAAGCTCTATCTGATTTCCTGGCTGAACACCCTTCAGTGGAAGACACATCTTCAGATATTGAACTCCCTAATGAGGAAGTCTTCTCTATTCAAGAAAATCATCAGGCATGGGAAATGTATTTTGATGGTGCTTCTAGAAGTCCAACAGAAAATAAAATGGAATATCCTAAATTCAACAAAGTTGGATTAGGAGTTATTCTTATTTCCCCTAAAAGGTAGTGTTACCTTATTCCTTTTTATTCTGGTATA
This sequence comes from Viscum album, assembly GCA_963277665.1. Classification (NCBI taxonomy): domain Eukaryota; kingdom Viridiplantae; phylum Streptophyta; class Magnoliopsida; order Santalales; family Viscaceae; genus Viscum; species Viscum album. The sequence continues at coordinate 1,334,246,134 of OY728156.1, forward strand.
GTGGTACCAATAATGAAGTAGAATACCAGGCCCTCATCGCAGGGTTAGAGTTGGCGCTTCAAGCACAAGTGAATCATTTAAAGGTGAAAGGTGATTCTGACCTGGTAATCAAACAAGTCGATGGAGATTATGCCATCAGAAAAGAAGAACTAATACCTTTGTATGATTACTTCAGAGAGTTAATGGAAGAATTACCTTCAGAATCGACATTTTCTTATGTCCCGCGATCACAAAATGCTCAAACTGATGCACTGACTAATATAGCCACAACTCTGGCTGATCCAAATCCAGATGAGACAACCATCAGTATTTCCCACCATCGTGCAATTTCTCCTTATGTTCGAATCAGAATAGTGGAAATTAATGAAATTAGTCCCATTCCCGAACCGTATGGTCATACTATAAGATGGATGTCACCTATCAGGGAATACCTTCAAAATGGAGCACTTCCACCTGATAGAGCCAGGAAAGAACAAATTTAGTGACGTGTGGTCAATTTTACTCTTTATGATAGCCCTGATCACCTAGAGAAAATTATCTACAAAAGTGGTTTTGATGGAGTTCTCTTCAGATGCATTGATGGTGAAGAGACATTGGCTGTCATGAACGAAGTGCATACAGAAGTCTATGGTACCCAGCAGTCTAGACATAGACTGTCTGATCAGATTAGAAGGCTTGGATACTTTTGTCCTTCAATGATACAAGATTGTGTTGATTTCACAAAGAACTATCATTCATGTCATGAGCAAGACAACTTCATTCATCAACCTCCAGATTTGCTTTATATAGCTAAATACTTGTGGACATTTTCCAAATGGGGAATGAATGTGGTGGGACCTTACCCTTCAGCTACAGCCAAGAAGTTTAAGTATATTCTTACTACTACTGATTTCTTTTCCAAATGGGAAGAGGCAATACATCTCAAAGTTGTTAGTTCTAAAATCATTGTTAGCTTCATCAAGTCTAACATCATTATCAGATTTGGTGTCCCTCATACCATATTGACGGACAATGGCACCAACTTCTGTTCATCCGAGATGAAGAAGTTGTATTAAGAATACAACATCAAATCCAACCATTCATCTCGGTATCATGCAGTGGCCAATGGCCAGATAGAAGCCTTAAACAAGACTCTTTCAAACATACTACAAAAGATGGTGGATAAATATAAGAATTCATGGCCTGATAAACTCTTTCATGCTTTATGGGATTATCAGACCACCACCCGCAATGCAATGTGGTCAACTCTAGATTCACTGGTATGTGGAACGAAATCAGTCTTACCAATTGAGGTTCAATTACCCTTGCTCAGAGTAGCTATTTGTGATCAGTCATCTATAGATGAACAATCTCACAAGCGATTGGATGAATTGGAACAGTTATATGAGAAAAGATTGTGCACACTGCACCACTTGGAAGTCTACCAGAATCAAATAGCATGAGATTTCAACAAAAATGTTCTTCTTCATTAATTCATTCAGGGAGAACTGGTATTGGTTCTCAGAACTCCAATGATACTAGGAAAGAAACTTTCCGATATTGAACCAAAATGGGAAGGACCTTATTCAATACATAAGTTCTACTCCAATGGAGCATATTCATTAATCTCAATGGATGGAGAACTCATCACTACTCCAACTAGTGCTAGATTTCTGAAGAAGTATTTTGTATAAACACAAAATACATTGCAACAGTCCATACATATGACCTTAAACTATTTTTATTACTTTCTTCCCACATGACGTTAAACTGTGACGTCCTAATTACATGACGCTAAATTGTACAGAAGTCTCTTATGTCCAGCAATACATTAAATTGCACCATCGGCGGTCCATGCATACGACCTTAAACTATTTGCACGTCCCTTATGTCAAACATGACGTTAAACTGCACCATCCACGGTCCATGCATATGACCTTAAACTATTTACACGTCCCTTATGTCCAACATGACGTTAAACTGAACCATCCATGGTCCATACATATGACCTTAAACTATTTTTATTACTTTCGTCCCACACGACGTTAAACTATGACGTCCTAACAACATGACGCTAAACTGTACAGATGTCTCTTATGTCTAGAAATACATTAAATTGCACCATCTGCGGTCCATGCATATGACCTTAAACTATTTACATGTCCCATTCATCCAGCACGACGTTAAACTGGACCATCCACGGTCCATGCAGATGACCTTAAACAATTTGCATCCTTTTTGTCCAACATGACATTAATCTGTATTGTCCCTATAATTGTCTTACATGACATTTAACTGTACTATTTATCATCCTTGCTATATGACGTTAAACTATACACCAAAGGTCCAATCATATGACCTTAAACTATTTGTATTACTTACGTCCAACATGACATTAAACTGTGACGTCCTAACTACATGACACTAAACTGTAAAGAAGTCCCTTACGTACAACAAGACGTTAAACTGCATAACCAATGGTCCATGCATATGAACTTATACTATTCTCACTTTCGTCCAACATGATGTTAAACTGTGTCCCCTTCATCATCCTTGCTATATGAAATTAAACTATATAGCAATGGTCCATGCATATGACCTTAAACTATTCACATACCTCGTCCAACATGACGCTAAAATGTATCGTCCCTTTTTCTTCCAACATGACGTTAATCTGTGAAAAAATATCTAATACATCCAACATGACGTTAAACGGTGTACTCTTTTGTCCTTACTGTCTGACATTAAACTCCACAATCCCCCTTTCGTCCAACATTACGTTAAACTATATTGTCCCCATCGTCCTATATACATGATTCTAAACTATACAAAAGTCCTTTAATACATCCTACATAATGTTAAACTGTATTTTTTCCCTTCTACATGACACTAAACTGTGCATCACCAATAGTCTTCACTGCATGACTTTAAACTGCATAGTCCATTTGTATGTCCTATGTGACATTAAACTATGCATCGTTAAGGTTGTTGTTACCTCTTGTTTCTCACACTGAGTATGAATCACATGAGATTAGAGAAAACATCAACCATAACACTCTCTCTAGGCTACTGACCATGTGTAAGTACCAACACTATTTTTTAGGTCGTTGTCCCCAAGAACAACATGATCAATAATTCATTCTTTAATTGAACTACACAGACTTTGATCCTTGCCTTCTAGGATGGGTATGTAGGCAACCTCCTGAGGTTTAATCCCAAAACCAATCTCTTCACATTGGTTCACCTCCCTCTCGTATGATGTTTATTTGTGAAACCACCCCCAGAATCAATATCATTACATTGGTTCGACTTCGTCCTTGCTATATGACGTTAAAATGTACAACATTTTTTTTGTCTGGTATGACAATAAACTACAACATTTTTTGATACCGTCACATGGGAGGAAATCATTATTTACATTGATCTCCAATCATGTTTTATTCCATAGACTACGTGCATAAATGGAAATGCCAGAACCTTTTATTTTGGGTCAAACCATCATTGCACTAAATTCCCCTTTCACCCTTCAAATGTAAAAACTAAATCTGTACAGAGGGTATTTCTAGAACTACGTAGGCCTGATTCCCATCCTTATGGGATACGTAGGAACGTTCGAGGGTCCCTAGAATCCAGCCCCAAGTCTTTTGGGCCTAACCCCAAGTTCCACTTTCAGTCCCTTGACTGAAAAAATCCCCATGAAAACACAAACGGTGTATTTCTTATAATGGTCTGAGCTCTATCACCCTAAACTAAAATCTCATATACTTTCGTCCCGCATGACGTTAAACAGTAGTTCAAGAACTACGTTCGGCATGATTCCCATCCTTATGGGATACGTAGTGAAGTCTAATATTTCAATTCAAGACCCATCCAAAAAATATTTATGGTTAGAATTGATCTATTTATCCTTACATACAATGAACAATACCCATTTTTGTGTGTGTCATAATCCTAACCTTAAATATTTTCAGATATTCATAACCCTTTTCTTGAATTTTATTCACCAAAATGTGAAATTTCTGAGAGTTCTTTTGCCTGACTATGCAGCATGTGCCCTTAGGCGACCTTGCATAAACAGTCTCCATAACAGATTTGTCAGCCAATAGATACTATTATTTGACTATGCAGCCATTTCTCTTAGGTGGCCCTGCATAATTCGACCCCCTTATGGGTTTGTTAGATAATGGTAACTTCATTATTGGGAAGAAAGCCTCCTTTGTCCTTATTGGTCTTATAAAAAATATATAAGGATCCGTAATAAAATATCCACACATAACATATTTATTTCATGTTCTTTTTCATGATCTGAATGTATTCAAGTCTATGGTTTATATTTACCTTCCCTACGCTTGGGTCAGACCTTCGTTGGAGTAACATTCATCCAATTCTCAGACAATCTTGATTGAAAATATCTTCTCCAAATTCAAGTACCTATTTCCATAAAGAAAACACTATAATTTGGAAAAGTTGAATCCCCATAAACTTTCAGAAGCTTCTTAGCAGTAGAAAAGTAAATGTCTGAGAGTTCTTTTTCCTTACTACGCAACACGTGTGTAACGAACCGTTTTTTAGAGTGGATAAAATGCAAAGGTTTTTGATCATTTTATTTTATCAGTGGGTTGGTTTTAAAACTGAGCATCGGAACGAGGTCCCGAGTTCTGGATCCATTTTAAGCGGTGATATCAGACTGTGAGCGGTAGGTTTAACTATTTCAGTCAGCCGCCTGGGGTACCCCGAGTATCCGGTAGCAGGCGCGCGGGCTGCGCACAGTTTTTCAAACGGTGCGGGTAAAACCGTGCGGGTTGGGTGTGTTTTAGTTTTTGTTTAAAATTAAATTAAATTAAAATAAAATAAATTAAAATTAAAACCTAAATCTAACACTACCTCTTCTTCTCTCGTCCAGGACACGCGCACACCCCCTCCTCTCCCTTTAGCCGCGCGCGTGGCCCCCCTCCACGGTGCCACCTCCTTCCCCCGATTTCTCCCGGTTTTTGGCGATTTCATCCTCCAAATCTCTATGGTGAGTCTTTCTATCCCTTATCCTCCCTGTGTTCAGATTTATTTTGACCTAATAGTCGCCCGGTGAGATTTGGCCGAACCCTAGGTTGGGGTTAGTTTTTTTATTTCGTTCCTTTTTCTTGTATCGCCTACTCTAGGGTTATGAGGAAGGTGTCTCGGGACCTCGTGGGTGCGCGTTTGGTGTCCGCCGCCGAAGGCGAGGCATTTTGCGTAGATTTCGGTCTGCCGGTCGGTTTCCAAGGTAAGGTTTCTACCCGTTTTTTGTTTGTGCAGCGTCTAAATTAATTTATCATGTTGTTTTAGATGTTCCTGGTTGGTTTGGTTTAGTGCATTCGAGTTTTGGAATGGTTTCAGGTTGCTAGAGCTTAGGCGACTCACCTGCACAGGCATAGGTACGTATTTATATGTACGTGGGTTCCCTCGGTGTGCGTATATTTGTCCATGGCAGCGAATATACACGTATGGGCCTAGTTGTCCCCATTGCATATAAAAAAAGTTCCTTTGAAGGTGAGAGGAGATAGGTGTATGTGTATAAGAATATGTGTAAGGATCCTCTTGTGCATGATCATGGCCACACAGAGCATGTGCATAGAGGCTAGGTGTCCTTATACGTATTTGAAATCACATATGACTCGTGGGGGAGAAGCTTTGGTAGCTTTAGTTAGAAAGCGCCAAGATTCGGAGTGGACGGATGGATCCACCTGGAGGTCGGGTCCCTCTCCTTGCCCTTTAAATTTAGGTAATGTAATAATGAGTTTAATATTTCACTTAGCATTTTAAGTATGCATTTTTAGTTCTGATTAAATGCTTCTGTGAAAATCGTGTGAATTGCAGGAATAAGATAAAAGCGGTTTCTTGGTCACTAAACTAACGATTTAATAATAAAACCCCTCTTTCGAGGTGTGCTGCCTTCAATCTAAAAATGAAGCAATAAAATTTCATGATTTCCTTTCTTATTGTTTGGTTTAACTTTGTTACGTGTTGAATGAGTTTTAAAGTAAATGATAAATATTACTAAATGAATTGTTTGATAAATTAATGACATGTTTTCTAATAAAACTCCTCCAATAGAGGTGAGCTGCCTTCAATATAAACATGTAGTAGTAGATTTCTTTTTTTTGCGATTACTTGCTAAAATGTCTTATGACTCTTTATGCTTGAAATTATACTTGATAAATGACATGGTTGTACTTGTACCTTACTGGTTACCTCAAATGACGTTGCTTCTTAAAAAATAATAAATTTGCCATGAAACCTCTTATGTTCATGGCTTAACATGTAATTAAAACTTTTAGGGTAGGGTGTTCACCCTCTTCCCTTTACTTCGGCACTTATGTCATGCCACGTCTTATGCCGCTTGTCGCAACCTTCTAGAGATGCCTCATTATTTCTTATTGAAATTCCTGGGTGGTTCTCTCATGCCCATTGTGGCCTTCGTTTAGGGTGAAGCCTATCCTGGGTGCTCGCTTTGCCTCTTGGCCACCCCCCTTGTGTGTGCCCCGCCTAAACGCCCCCTCCCCTTCTTCCATGTTCTTTAAGTTATAAATGTAATGCGATGGTTTTAATTGAATGCATTTCTTGAACAAGTTTGTTGTCTTGTACCATTTAATTTCATTATTAACCCATCATTGAGGCATGTTGATGCCATACACTTTTGTTACCTTCTATTTCTATTGCAAGTTCCAGAATTCTGATTAAAGATAATTAATTGTTAGAACTAATTAGGAAAATTTGAGAACAAATTTGGATAATTAAATGTGAAGAATTAATTATGAAATTGGAATTGTGTCGAATAATTAATTAATTGATAAATGGTAATAAATAAATGAGATTCTGGGTCCTAGACATGGCATTCTAGACTGATTTAAACATTGGGTTTGGACATGGAATTCCTTCCCAATGGGTATCCAATCTTGTGATATATTGTGTTAGACACGGCGATCTACAGCGAATAATTATCTTGGTGTTAGACATTGCGATCTACACCAAATGTGATTCGGGGTGTTAGACATGGAGATCTACACTGAATAATTATTTAGGTGTTAGACATGGCGATCTACACCAAATGTGATTCAAGGTGTTAGATATGGTGATCTACACCAACTGAGAATTGGGGGGCTTGACATGGCATTCAACACCAAATTAATGATAATAATGATTTATGAAAAGAATGTTAGATATGGGTAAAACTTGAGTGAATTGTGATCAAATAAAGAAAGGTAATAATGAATGGATTTCCAATCTGAGTTGAAATGATAAGTGAATAAATTAAGTAAGTGAGCAAAATTATTAAAAGTGTTTTTATGCTTGAACCAGATTTACTTGTGTTGTTTTAAAAAGGTTCTTATTCCAGCTATGGGCCGAGGCAAGTATTTCCCTCAGGTGTTCTTTTTGGAACCTGGACATGCGTTTATTGTTTGTATTGTATTGCTTTTGTTTGGAAATACCAGCACACTATTTAATTATATTTCATGGTCTATAGTGGGTTAGACTCCAGTGGTTCCGGCCTATTGAGATATATATCTCACACCCTACTCGGGCCGCCATTGCACTGGGGTACCTGAGTAGATTCTATTTGGTTGTAGGACCTTGTCGTCGTTGTTTCTTGTACTTGGAATTAGGAGTAAAGGACCGAGTTGGGGCTCAAGATGCTCATGGAGATCGCCCTTGGGGGTTGAGACTTTTGTTTATTTACTTATGCATTGATTTGTAAGTATGTCGCATGGTTTAATGATTCCATTGTATCATTAGCATGTCATTCATGCATGCATCTCCTATATAAACTGATGTTCGCCAATTTTATTCAAACCTTATAAATGAAAAAAATGTTTTCCGCTGCTTTCTTATTATTTACACTAATTCCATTGTTGCTGTATTTTTGGTCCATTTTCTTAACTTTGATAAGTGGTTATAGTCTCCCCCTTACTTACCTTACACCCTTGCTGCTAGTCGGCAACCTCTAGAATAAGGGGAGGCACGCTTGAGGCCATGTCACGGGCCGGCTCGGGTGACCCGGGTGACCGGTTTAGGGTTGACCTGGGTTGGTTCGTGAAAAAATGGTATTAGAGGACCCTCCTTTTTCTTTGTACTTATATTTTTGGGATTGGTAGACAAGAGACTAGGAATGTGTCGACACTTGGGTTAATAGCCGTGCTTGGGACTCATCACCCCAGGTACGGGAAATGACCAAGTGACCAAGGCTGGGATTGTTGTTCATGCTTTTCGATATTATAGTTGATATGATTTCACCTTGAGTGATTGGCGTAATTTCGGCTACTTATGGTTTATGAGAATTATAGTATTTAACCCTTATCCTGTTATGGTAAATACGAAGCATTTCATGCATCATAATAGGTACTTAAAGATTCACATGCCATGCATATATATCATGCCATGTAGTTGCATTAGTAGGATGCCTGCTAATTTTGGTTGTGTGCCTCGAAAATATTTCATGTTTTCTATCTTGCTTGTGTGTCATGCTCTGTGTTATACCATGGTTTAGTGATTTCAGCTTGTTGCTTTGTGTTAGCTGTTTGCAGTGGCTTGTTATCTTGCTATTAAACTCTTTGTTGCTTTGGCTGAAATTTTTGGTTGCGATTATGAAGGAGGAAGTTTTCCATTATAATGTGTATGAGCACCTTATAATTGGGAAAAGGGGTAAATCGTGTTTTTGAACTTTTTAAAATATGGTTGTTAATGTTTAAATGTTAAATGAAAATTTATTGATAAATGGGAACCAAATGCCAGCGGTAAGGTGTATGGGCGCCTAATCGATTGGTAGGTGTCCACCCATGTGATTGAACCTTGTTTAACCATTGCATGTGGAAAATGGTTATAAATGTAAAACTGTTGAGTTTTGATTGAAAGTTTGGTGTACTTTTAAACATGCTCAACTGGACTGAGTGGGTTAGTTGGGGCATGTTTTTTTTGAAATGAACTGTGATATGGTTTCTTTTTGAAGAACCTAGTTTGAATGAATGGGACCTTATGAGATAGCCTCTTTGTTAACAGGAATTTAGATGATAAATTTCCTATTTATGATTGGATTACATTAAATGTGAAATGTTGAAGAGGAAGTTTGTTACAAATTTCCTATTTTTCCCGTGGGGCGTTGTTTGAAAACCGAGTACTTTGTTGTGAAATAGTACTTGTGGGTTTGTTAAAATCTTATTTCAAATGATTAGAGGTTGAAATGAATTAATTAAATGGATAAAATGGAAAGGGGTTTTTTTGCCTAGTAACCCCTGTTTTGCGTGACCAAGTGATAGGGTCAACGCATGTGATTTGTAATGGACTAGAACGTGCTAGGTAGTATCCTTAGATCTTGAGCTACCTTGTTTTTGGTTTGAGCTTTGGATGTGGTGATCGTAGTTCGAGGAACGTCACCATTCGTTTTAGAGTTTTAGAAATAGCACATTGGTAAGCGTCTAGTCCTTCTTGCGATGACATGGAAACCCCTAAGGTGGGTAGTGTCGCATCAGTTTCGGTTTACATGTCGATGCTTTCTTAGAAGCATGACTTTGATAAGGTTGGCAGTGCGAGCAACGTTTTAGAAACTCCGTTCATGCGGGAATAGTTTCTCTGGTTAAGCTTTGATGAATACGAATGCCTCAGGTGGTATAGGCATCAGAGTTTGGTCCGAATGATCTTCACAGTGACCTTGGTTTTATCTTAGTGTACTCTGCTGGATGAGACGAGCATGTCCCCCATCTTGACATTGTTATGTATACACTAAGATAGTGTCGGTTAAACGCCATGCAAAAGTTTAAAAGTTGTGGGTTTGTTTCGTAATCTCTCTCTGGTTGTGTGTGGGATGCACGGTTTCTTGGAGTCACGCCTCGTGCTAAGGTACGATAGTTTTATAATATTCTTGTGATGACTTGACATGAGAATATCATAGAAGGTCATGTAAGGACATCAGTGTATGCGTGGTTGATAACAGAACAGTTTTAAAAGCACGTCGTCGGTTTAAGGGGGAGTGTGAATTTTGGGTTGGCGATGTCTTTAAAGGAAATCATGCGTGACCAATTTTAGTTAGTCGACCATGATTCAACCATTTTCTTGGGTTTACATCCCTATAATGGCCTCTGATGTAAGCTCTTCTTTGATGTTTCAGTTGTAACGTGAGCGTTGGCTCGAGTTGTAAAGGCTTAAGAGCAATCTTCTTAGAAAATTTGTAAAGGTGCATTGGGCATTGGAAACGCAATACAACCGGTTGAATGAAACTTCACGACCCTTGTAAGTCGGGTTATGTTTTCGTGGTTTTTACAAAGGCTTCTCGGGGACGAGAAGTTCTTAAGGTGGGTAGTTTGTAACGAACTGTTTTCTTAGAGCGGATAAAATGCAAAATTTTTTTGAACTTTTTCTTTTATCAGTGGGTCGATTTTAAAATAGAGCTTCGGAATGAGGTCCTGAGTTCTGGATCCATTTTAAGCGGTGATATCAGACTGCACGTGGTAGGTTTAACCGTGCAGGTCAGCCGTCCGGGGTACCCCGGGTATCCGGTAGCAGGCACGCGGGCTGCGCACGGTTTTTCAGATGGTGCGGCTAAAACCGTGCGGGTTGGGTGTGTTTTAGTTTTTGTTTAAAATTAAAATTAATGAAAATAAAATAAATTAAAATTAAAACCTACAACTAACACTCCCTCTCCTTCTCTCGGCAGGACATGCACACACCCCCCCTCATCTCCCCTTAGCCGCGCGCGTGACCCCCTCCACGGTGCCGCCTCCTTCCCCCGATTTCTCCCGGTTTTTGGTGATTTCATCTTCCAAATCTCCATGGTGAGTCTTTCTCTCCCTTCTACTCCCTGTTTTCAGCATTATTTTGACCTAATCATCACCTAGTGGGATTTATCCGAACCCTAGGTTGGGGTAAGTTTTTGATTTCGTTCCTTTTTCTTGTTTCTCCTGCTCTAGGGTTATGCGGAAGGTCTATCGGGACTTCGTGGGTGCGCGTTTGGTGTCCTCCGCTGAAGGAGAGGCGGTTTTACGTGATTTCGGTCCACCGGTTTGTTTTCGAGGTAAGGTTTCTACCCGTTTTTGGTTTATGTAGCCTCTAAATTAATTTATCAGGTTGTTTTAGAGGTTCCTGGTTGGTTTGGTTTAGTGTGTTCGAGTTTTGGAATGGTTTCGGGTTTCCAGAGCTTAGGCGACTCACCTGCGCATGCATAGGTACGTATTTATGTGTACGTGGGTTCCCCCGACATGCGTATATTTGTCCATGGCAGCGAATATACACGTATGAGGCTAGTTTTCCTCATTGCATATATAAAAAGTTCCTACGCAGGTGAGCGGAGACAGGTGTATGTGTATAAGAATATGTGTAAGGATCCTCTTGAGCATGCTCATGGCCATGCAGAGCATGTGCATAGAGGATAGGTGTCCTTATACGTATGTGAAATCACATATTCCTCGTGGGGGAGCAGCTGCGGGAGCTTTAGTTAGAAAGCGCCATGAACCAGAGTGGACGGATGGATCCACCTGGAGGTAGGGTCCCTCTCCTTGCCCTTTAAATTTATGTAAAGTAATAGTGAGTTTAATATTACCCTTAGAATTTTAATTATGCAATTTTAGTTCCTATTAAATGCTTCTGTGCAAATCGTGTAAATTGCTGGAATAAAATAAAAGAGGTTGCTTGGTCACTAAACTAACGATTTAAAAATAAAACCCCTCTTTCGAGGTGCGCTGCCTTCAATCTAAAAATGTAGCAATATCGTTTCATGATTGAATTTATTATTTTTTGGTTTCTTAGCTTTCTTAAGTGTTGAATGAGTTTTAAAGTAAATGCTAAATATCACTAAATGAATTGTTTGATAAAGTAATGACATGTTTTCTAATAAAACTCCTCCAATGGAGGTGATCTGCCTTCAAAATAAACTTATAGTAATAGATTTCTTTTTTTTTTGTGATTTCTTGCTTAAATGTATTATGAATCTTTATTCTTGACATTATACTTGATAAATGAAATTCTTGTACTTGTACCTTACTGGTTACCTCAAATTACGTTGCTTCTTGAAAAACAATAAATGAGCCATGACACCTCTTAAGTTCATGGATTAACATGTAATTAGAACTTTTAGGGTAGGGTGTTTACCGTCATCCCTTTACTTCGGCACTTATGTCATGCCACGTCTTGTGCCACTTGTCGTAACCTTCTGGTGATGAATCATTATTTATTATTGAAATTCTTGGGTGGTTCGCTCTTACCCATTATGGTGTTCGTTTAGGGTGAAGCCCATCCTGGGTGCTCGCTTGGCCTCTTGGCCACCCCCCCTTGGGTGTGCCCTGCCTAAACGCCCCCTCCCCTTCTTCCATGTTCTTTAAGTTATAAATGTAATGCGATAGTTTGAATTGAATGCCTTTCTTGAACAAGTTTGTTGTATTGTACCATTCATTGTCATTAATAACCCATCATTGAGGCATGTTGATGCCATACAATTTTGTTACCATCTATTTGTCATGCAAGTTCCAAAATTCTGATTAAAGATAATTAATTATGAGAACTAATTATGAAACGTTGGGAACATATTTGGATAATTAAATGTGAAGAATTAATTATGAAATGGGAATTGTGTCGACTGATAAATTAACTGATAAATGGTAATAAATAAATGAGATTCTGAGTCCTAGACATGGCATTCAAGACCGATTTAAATGTTGGGTTTGGACATGGCGTTCCTTCCCAATGGTTATACAGGCTTGTGATATAGAGTTTTAGACATGGCGATCTACACCGAATAATTATCTAGGTGTTAGACATGGCGATCTACACCAAATGTGATTCGGGGTGTTATAAATGGCGATCTACAACAAATAATTATCTAGGTGTTAGACATGGAAATCTACACCAAATGTGATTTGAGGTGTTAGACATGGCGATCTACACCAAATGAGAATTGGGGTGCTTGACATGGAATTCAACACCAAATGAATGATAATAATGATTTATGAAAAGAATGAGAGATGTGGGTAAAACTCGAGTGAATTGTGATCAAATAAAGAAAGGTAAGAATGAATGGATTTCCAATCTGAGTTGAAATGATAATTGAATAAATAGAGTAAGTGGGAAAAATGATAAAAAGTGTTTTTATGCTTGAACAAAATTTACTTGTGTTGTTTTAAACAGGTTCTTATTCTGGATATGGGCCGAGGAGGTATTGTCGTCAGGTGTCCTTTTGGAACCTGGACGGGCGTTTATTGTTTGTATTGTATCGCTTTTGTTTAGAAATACCATCACATTTTTTAATTATATATTATGGTCTAGAGTGGGTTAGACCCCGGTTGTTTCGGCCTACTGAGATATATATCTCACACCCTACTTGGGCCACCATTGCACTGGGGTACCCGAGTAGATTCTATTTGGTTGTAGGACCTTGTCGTTGCTGTTTCTTGTACTTGGAGTTAGAAGCAAAGGACCGAGTTGGGGCTCGGGATGCTCATGGAGATCGCCCTCGGGGCTTGAGACTTTTTTTATTTACTTCTACATTGTTGTGTAAGTATGTTGCGTGGTTTAATGCTTCCATTGTATCATTAGCATGTCATGATGCATATCCTATATAAACTGGTGTTCTCCAATTTTATTCAACCCTTATAAATGAAAAAAAAGTTTTTCACTACTTTCTTATTATTTCGACTACATCCGTTGTTTCTGTATTTTTGGTCCCTTTGCTTCACATTGATAAGAGGGTATAGTCTCCCCCGTGACTTACCTTACACCCTCACTGCTAGTCGGCAACCTCTGGCATAAGGGGAGACGCGCTTGAGGCCATGTCGCGTGCCGACTCGTGTGACCCGGGTGACCAGTATAGGGTCGACCTCGGATGGTTCATGACAACGTGCCCTTAGGCGGCCTTGCATAAGTAGTCTACATAATAGTCTTGTCAGCCAAAAGATGCAATTATTTGAATATTCATCTAATTCCCTTAGGTGGCCCTGCAAAATTCAACCCCCTAATGGGTTTGTTAAATAATGGTAACTTCATTCATTGGAATTACTTCTTCTAATTCCTTTTAGATCTTTTTCATATCATTCCTCAAATTCAAATTTTCTTAAGTCATAGAATACATATTTTCCCTCATACTTGAGTATAGTAATATATTTTCAGATAAATTTTCAAGGAATTGATTCAATTCTAATTCATTCGGTCAAAGTTATTTGACCTTAAACATTAGCCTTTTTATAGTCCGACATGCCTGACTTTAAACTGTCATATTTCTTATTTCTTCTCACCTTAGAGTCAAATCCTCTTTTCTATCCGGATCCAAATCTGAGGGTGGACTTTTGTTGATGCTCCTTTTCGTCATAGAGTCTAAAAGAATGCAAGGGGAAATAACTTGAACCGAAAGTGATTCATCCATTGAATAAACATTAAAAAAATAGAAAGGGATGAACAAGGAGAACATTTCCCATAGGTCACACAAGTTCCAGCATGGTCACGCAAGTATACTTGCGCGCCGTCCAAATGGTCACACATGTGACTTGCGCGCCCTCTTTGAAAATATCCCAGGGTATTCTCCAGTCTATAAATACCCCCGGTGGGTCCCCAATTTGGGGAGGAATTTTTTCAGAATTCAGATATAGAGCTCTGAACGCCCAAGTCACTTCATCAGGTCTTCCGAACACTTCTAAAGTAATTCTTTACCTAGAATGGAAGGTCTAAACAAGAGGAGTAAGGTATAAGTGTTAGAATTCACTAACACTTAAAACACTTAAGGGAAATGGTCACACTTGAGAGCCGCCATACTTCTTCATTAATACTTGCGCGACCCTCTTCTGGAAGTACCTCAGGATAATTCTAAAGGCTTTGGTCAATGATTTCCCAAGTATTAACCTACTGGTTAACAATCGCGCAAGTACCCATGTGCCACGCAGGTATACCTACGTGACCAGGGACTTGTGTGCCCACGTAGTACCTGTGCGCCTGCTAGCACTTGCGCACCCCAAACTTTTTGGGTGCCTTTCTTGCCCATTTCACCCCTCTTATGCCATTCTACATATCCTATTCAAGATTCAGGCTTCAAGACACTCTTCAAAGCCATTGATGGTATAATTTATTGACATGACTTCCTTATCTGAAATGAACTCCGTGGAATGTCTCTCAAAACCTAGTGATTTACACGTATTTTAGTCACTAAAGATTGAGATTTCATTCATTCAACCTCATCCTTTAAAGATGAGAGAATATTTAACCTGGGCCTCCTTTTTAGGAGTAAGTCCCAGTCATAATTACTTTTTGGGAATCCTACTTAGGAGTGAGCCCCAAGTCCTTCCAAATATGGGAATACATTTTAAGAGTAATCCCCAATCTTAAAATTCCCAAATATGGGCATCCTCCTTAGGAGTAAGCCCCGACCATAATTCTCTTAACCTTGGCTTCCTTTTCAAGAGTAATCCCCAGTCTCAAATATGGGCATCCTCTTCAAGAGTAATCCTTGAGTCCCTTAATTTTTCATGTCCCTTAACCTGTGCCTTCTTCTCAGGAGTAAGCCCCGGCCTTAATCACTCTTAACCAGTCTTAATTTTTTTAGATTTGGGCTTCCTTATAAGGAGTAAAACCCAATACTAATTCCCCTCTTAACTTGGGCATCTTCCTTAAGAGTAAGACCCAAGATTAGAGTATCCAAATCTCCATGAAGAACATATACCTTTATGGACCCTGTTCCTAGATTTCTTCTCTGAAGTAAACCTTAATCATCATCTATTTGGGCAGTCATACACTCATAAACCACACATCATTTCATCTTTCATGGAAAAATTGTCTGTTTTCACCAATACCTCTTTTTTCTCACACCGAGCATGAATCACGTGAGCTTAGAGTGTAAAATTAATCATGACATATTTTCTTTGAGCCATAAATCATGCATAACCATCATACTCCCTTACTCGAACTATGTGGATTCTGATTCCTTTTCCAAAAACAAAGGATACGTAGGTAGCCCATCTGCGGGTACGATCCCAACTTTGAAATAATCCATGTCCTTCTGAATGACAATAAACTTTAAGATCCCCATTGAGTGTCTTTAAAACCAGTATGGTCATCATAATGACCAAGAGAATTTTATGTATCAAAGGATACCATTGACTAAGAACCTATATCAAATACAGACGATTCTCTATCAATGAAGAACCTCGAATACATATAAAAGGTTCTCTAAATTTCTTACATATCAATCATTGATTGTCAGATCTATAATATGGATTCACAAACATAACTTTAATCTATAAAGAGAGTCCCAGAATAGACAATAATTCCTATAAAAAAAGGTGTGATGAGTCCGAACTCCCATCCTCTCGACCAATGTAAATTTCTAAGCCTCATCAGTCCACAACTAATGAGCGCCTAACTTTGGAAAGTGGGTTTAAATGGATATGGAATCATTGGATGTTTATGGTTCTACGAACAAACCCGTTAGAAAACGCTTGGAATGTTTGAATCTTAAATAAATGAGATCATACCCCATTCCAGAAGGAAACACTTATAAGAATGAAATTCTGGATTCGTATGTTGAGAGTATTTTACCAATAAAAACAAGTTACATTATAATTACCATACATTTATATAACACCATTATAGAACCATAATCATAAAATAAATTTATATTTTACATCATATATTACTAACCATTGTGTTTTTATAAACATCCATTATAAAAATTATGAAGATAGAAAAACATCATTCATGTAGGTGGTTGAACTGGCCCCAATAAGAACATTTTATACACTTAAACGAGTGATATTATTGAGTAATATTATAGTAATATAATTTTTATAAAATCATATTGACGTTAATAAATTATCATTAGAGTGATCTAAGAGATTTTAGAAGAGTGCATACGAGAGGGTAATTAAAAAATATATAGAATTATTCGACACTTACTTTGATGTATTCACTCTCTATCAAAACTGTTTCCTTTAAAATGGATGATTTACACCTCATTCAAGGTAACCGATTTTACCTAACATGAAATAGGGCATTAGAAGAATTCATTTGGGTAGGTATTTTAGAATAAAAAATTTAATATAATTTTTTTTTGATTTTTAGAGTATGGGAACTTTTATAGTTGAGTTTGAGTTGATTTTATAGAAATACCTAAAGATTAATATGAAAGGAACACCTTATTACAAGGAATGTAGGAAAAAGTAAAAAATACTAATGAATATAGTCAAAAAATCCAATAATTCACAAAATTTAATGATAATTTTAGACATATTTAAATATTTTAATCTTCAATTTAACACTTTTCCTCATTTTACTTTTACCATGGTAACTTATTTTTTACCTCTGTAAACTTTTTTCTCCAAAAAATGTAACAAAATATCTTACGTAATATAGATCCCATGGTTTAGAAAATGAAATACTTTTTAAAAATCAATAAATAATTACTTGACATTAAAATTCTAAATAAAAATATATAATACCTTATAAAAAAATATTTTATTTAGTAAAAGCAATTTTTTGTCCGGAATTATCATATTTTACATATTTATAACTCCTTATTAAATTAATATGTGTTCTATATTTATTATACATGGTGAATACAGAATTAAAAATACAATATTAAATTTTTAAAGGATTTTATTATCACTATAACATTTTCAATAAAAAATTGGTTATATGTATTCCTAATGTTTATATATATTTATAACAGTAATATTACACATTTTCACTCCTATATATAACCTTACAAACTTATGTAAAATATATTTATCCTTATCATTCATTTTCTTATCATATATATATAATATAGTATTTTCCATTTTCACAATAGTTACAATTAGTAGTATGACTTTAAAAGAAAACTATGAGGATTATGATTTCACATACATGATATTGTTTTTTAACTTTTCTTCATCTTTCCATTTTCATAATGATTTTTCTTATTACTTTATCATAATTTATTAATTTGTTCTTTTATTTAAGTAATTTATATTAATAAAATAAATCTTTTTATTGTTTTATTTTTCTATTAACTATAAGAAAATCAATTAATGTCATTTATCAAATTAAAATTTCAGATGTTATATTTTTCCCTATTAAAATAATTTCACCCTCATTATTTCATTTTATAGGTTAAAAAATATGAGGGTACTTATACCTCATTACTTATTCAGGTTATCCCATAAAAACCTTTTATCTATGATTTCTTCAAATAATATTTTATAGTCATGTGGTCTCATTTCATAGAAATTTATCCTTAAAATCTTCAATCACCACTATTTTATCCTTATAAGATAGATAAGGATGAAAATAATAACATATATGTTAAGTACATATTATGAATATAGTATGTAATTCTTTAAAAGTTATATATGTAAAACATCATTCACTTCTGGTAGGTTTAGTAGATGTTTAATGTTATAAGCTACGATCCACATGCAATCAAGGATCTCAAAGGGGTAAATTTATCTACGAATCAACTTATCCTTCTTCCTAAATCTCGAAACCATATTTCATGGTGATATTTGGAAGAATACTTTTTCTCCCAATCCAGACTCCAAATATCATCAATGATTATCAAAATATCTCATTTATCATATTTTTGGTTATTTTATATTTCACTAAATAGTTTGAATATTATCTCACATTTATTTACAAATATATCCCCCCAATAGCTGTTTCTCTTCAACTTCATCCCAGTATGTTGATGTTTTTTACCTATTCACATTCAAAGCCTCATATACTACTAGTTTTCTCTTGAGCAGAAACAATTATTATATAATTACTCTACTAGATAATATCTTGATCCTGAACATCATTCAATTCCATCATAAAGGATTAATAGTATGTCTTTTAGAGTTTAAAAGGCGTTTTTATATTTTCTATCAGTTAAAGGGTGATATTTTGAGATAAATATCATATCAATATTTAATTATTTTTAAATAATACGTCAAATCATCATGTTGAATTGTATATCTTAACTATATAAAATTTAATGTTTTACATCTTGTAATATTATAACCTTTTATGTATAAGTATTTGAATATTGATCAAGTAATAAAACCAATCAAATATCAAAAAAGTTGACTGAATTTGTGAGTTGATAAATGAAAATAAAAAATTCATTATAACATTTAGGGATTCTCGGAATACAAATAAAGAAACTCATGGAAATTTTCTCAAATTACCATAAAGGAATGGGTAAGGGTTACATCATCCCCTTAGAGTAATATCATTAATCTTTAACAAGTTAGTAGACCATGAATCAAGATATTTACTCTACAATCCCCCGATTCATGTTTTCCCAAAAGAGCTTCTCTTTTATATCACCATATATATTTGTGATTATAATATGGATAAATAATTATGAGAAATTTGTATCATCCAAGTTGACATTTTACAATATTGGTTTTACAAGGAAAAGTATTTTCTTCTAAATAATTTAATTCAATTATTTCTAAAACTAAAATATAGAATATTTTTCACAATCTTCTATAGTTTAATATCATAATTTTTTACTTCCTTGATCTTTACATGTATGGATAGTTGAAATTCATTTGGTAAATATAAGATTTCTCCCCATCCCGTATTATTTTCAGGAATATCCTTTTCAAATCCACATGTGTTGGGTCTCTTTAAAGCCTTATCATGGATAAGGTATCTTGAGTATTATTACTCCAAGAATCACCCCCATTTTCTCTTACCCAGTGTGGTATTGTTTGAGTTTTATTATTATATGGTAAAATCTTAGTATAGAGAACTAAGATAAAAATGATATAAATAATACATTAATATCATGATTTAAATGATACATCTCACAATTTATCTCACAACCAAAAGTTAGAATGGTTTAGTGGCTTGTAGGAAAACTACATAAATATTTTAATTTACTGAACTTGTTAAAATTTCTCCATAAACATGATCCTATATTACCATGAACACATATCTCAGATGGTATAATCATCATCATATCCTAGGGATTAGAATCATAAGAAATAGGTGAGCTCAGGTGATTTATAATTGTAAAAATATCATCAAATAAAGAAAAATATTTGGAAGAAATTAATTTAAAAATGATCCAAAGACATTATATGATAATGATAAAACCTGATAGAATAATATAGAAACAAAAAAGACCACTAAGGAAGCATAAAATATGTGATCTGGATCAAAACATATCTCAATAGTCATATAACCTGAGTTTATAACATAAAAGTATAGAATACTTTTAAAATTAAGACACAATCTTGAAAAAAGTTATTTTATAGAAATAAAAAACATCTTGAATTTTTAACATGACATTATGAAGAAATTTAAATGGTGGTACAACCACAATATTAGGAAAACCGGTGTGAGACAACTTATTATGCCCATTATTATGTGAATAAACTCAATATCTCCATGCCAAAGAAATGTGCACAATCCTATTATATAAACACCTATTTAAACACACTCTTTACTTTCATGCTTGAATATCCCAAGAGGAAAAAGTTTAAACCAATGAATTCGAGGGTGATATAGGACCCTACCCATCCTAATCCATATATATATATATGATAAATAAAATCAATCATCATCAATATATCTTAAAAAATCATGGAAAACTAATTGGTTTCTTAAACATTCATAAAAAACCACAAAACCAAAACATCAAAGAACACAGGATAAAAAAAATGTAAATATATAAAAGGAATCATCTCATAATTTCATATAGACGGTTATTAAAACATCAATTTATGAATGAAAACCCACTGAGGGTAAATACAAGTGATAATAAATAAGTTTTTATAAAACCCCTTTTATCATCAATTTATTAATTAAATTCAAAAAATGTATTATAAAATGAAAATTAATACCTTTTAAAAACTTAATATTTATATTTAATAATAAAAATTCCTTTAAAATATATATGGGTTTCAAAAATAAAAAGTAGTAATACAATGAAAGCATTTACTATTAAAGAATATTTAATAATAGAGAGTTGAAAATACATAATTTTTTCAAATAAATTTAATGTTGATATTTTTTAAAAAATATTAATTTTAAAATAATCATTTAATAATTGAGATTCAAAAATACATAAATGATATCAAAATAAAATTTTAATTGAATGATAAAACTATTTATTTTTAAAGAATGGTAAAACATTTTGAAAATTTTTTATACCCACTTCCTTAAAAAGAATAATGAAAATATTTATTTGAAATTAAATAAGGGAAATAAAATTATAATTTGATATAAAAAAGTTTATATTTCTAATATTGGAAAAGGATCATTGGTGGGATTTTAAAATGTGGACAATTTAAAGAAATCCACTAAATTTAATGTAAAATATATTTTAAAAATAGATTTTAACAAATACATAAAATCATATAAGATGAATAATTTGGTATTAAAATTGAATTTACTAGAAAATAATGTGTAAATATATTCTAGAAACACCATATGCTAGAGTATATCAATCATGAAAGATAACAGACAACGATGGGTGATTATGACCTATTTAAAAGAATTGAGTCATGAAAACCCCTTCAAGATTTAGTAAAACATGAATCAAAATAAATTTAAATAATAAAAATCATATGGTTCTATAAATCCTTGTTATGAAATCATTTATTATTTAAAAATAAAATATTGGAAATTATATATACCATAGAAATAATAAATTGGTTCAAGAAATTGAAACATGTCTCATTGAATAGAAGTTGAGATAAAAAATCAATTACAATAATTGTATCTCTTGAGTGAAAATCCAAAGAGAGAATGAGAAAAGAAAAAATATACATCATTAAATATAATTAAATAATAAAAAAATTAAAATTGGGTATTATTTACACCTTCAATGATTATGAAAGGTGTATATAATAAACATGTCCTTGGGGATTCAAATTTATTACAAAGAAACCCATACGTAGTTTCCCTGATTAGTAAAAAGTCCTCTAACTACATTTCAAAAAAATATATTAATTTAATATTTATAAACATATTTATACCTCTAAATTTGTATAATTTTCATACATAAAAAATATATAAATGTACATTAGTTAATTTTTTCCTATTTCCCACATCAAGTATTTAATGTTTAGACCATTTTTAGGAATTTTGTAGGAGTGATATTAGAATTCATTTTACTTACAAATTTATTCATTAATTTGTTTGTAATTTTTCTAAAATGGATGAATTATAATGATTTATGTTGTTTAAATTTCCATTCCTAAGTACTTTAGTCTTTATCCCAAAATATAAAATTGACAAAAAATATTTTTTTATGTTTGAACCTATGAAGGGTGTTTTCTTAATTAATGATTTAAAATATTGATGTATCCTTTCATGAACCAATAAATATTTCCAAAAACCACCAAAAAGGGCTCAATTTGTTTTAGTTAAGTTGATTTTGACACACCAATCTCACCTCCAATAGTCTAAGGGTTGAAATTAAGCATTGAGTAGGCATGTTACATCCATTGGAGGCCTTAACCTATTGTACCTACAAACACACACATCTCCGAACACCAATATAATGATGAAATAAGAGATACAACTAATAAAAAAAATTCAAGCATATAATAGATTAGATTATGAAGCAATTAAGAGAAAGAATAAAGGAAAAATATAATCCCACCAAAACTATAAAAGAATCCAACCTGATAAGAAGGAGGGGACTACTATTATATGAAACTCCTAGAACTAACCTTGGAATGTCCAGTCCAAATATGCTCCACCTTCTCCTAGTCTACCTATGGCTCCTACATAAAGAATATTTTCTGAATAATACACAATACGTTCTTGTATATCTCATACAAAGGTGAGTATAACATATCTAATAGGTTATCCCAAAATCAACAAACACAAAACATAAAGAGAGAGATGTTATCTCATCATCACATATCTATTCTAAAAAGAATATGAGATAATAATAATAATAATAACCTGGATATAGTCATGATTGACACCATGTCTCAATGTAATGTGACAAACAAACTACAAAGCATAGATTCCACTTGATTCTTAGAGGAAATGATTATAAGGGAGAAATCACTACTTGACACTGATAAGACTGATAGTTCTCATTAAATATGTCTTGGACATCGGGCCTTACCATGAATAAGTACACAATTGAACAAAAAATATACCGATATATATATAGGTGATCTCACCCAGGAAAAAAAAGGTATTCCTAACCCTACACACTGTAAAGCATTAGGATTGGGAAATTAGGCCATGGAAGTTGGAAACAGGATACTAGACCCAACCTAGGGAGGAATTCTAGAGGATCACAACCTAGGAAATGTTATGAAATACCTGAATAAATCCTATACATTGGATAAAATAGTTCATATATTATTATAGGGATATACCAAGGTAACACACCCTAAAAATAATCATCTACCTTGAAGAGAACATGTGCCTCATCCTACTCAAGGAAAATTACACTATGTGAATATGGAATTCATAGTGTTTCATGGATGCCATGAGTCTACTCATGTACTCGATATTATGTCCTTGTACTATTTCTATTCCCATGTATTCTTATCATGTGTAGGTTCGGTGGCCATGTTTGGGTACTCTGTCCATGTATAGGATCATTTACTAGGTCTTGTCCATGTACATTGGTTGTGCCTTGGTAATCTAGTCATATAAGGGTTCCATGACTGTGTTTGGGTACTTGGTCCATGCCTATGCACATAGAAATTAATGTACCAATGTACCTCTTGGTTATATGTTGGGTCACCAATATTGAATCACAAAGTGTGTGGATATTCCACATGGCATGTGATATTTATATTGACAGGGAATCCTTAGTCTCTATATAAGAAATATACGATGTGTGTTCCCTAAATTACATGCCTTTTATGTTAGGATTTTATATAAAAATAGAAACTCTCAATTTTCTTTTACCAATTCCACTTCCTCCATTGTTCTAGACATGAAATATACTATGGAACATAGATATGGTGTTAACTGAATCTGATTCATCACTGGTGACCAAATTTTGGCCACCCAATCAACTCGAGAATTCTCTCATTCACACTATACCATCATATCAACCAACCATGAATGCAACATCTCAATATAGTCTCCAATCGTTGTTTTTTATCTTTTCACAACAGATCATTCCATAATCATTATTTTGATTTAGAATCTAAACCCACATAAATGATCCATTAAAATATATATTATTTTCGCAATGATCTGATTCTAGTATTTTTTTGAACAATCAGCCAAATGAAATACCAATGATGAACATAGAATTAAATATGGGAGAAAAGAACAAAACTAAAACTTGTGGAATGAAAATCAACCATTTTTTGGGTTGACCATTCTTCATTGATAGTGAAAACATTGAGTGTGGGGAATAATCAAAGATCATTCAAAAAAATTATCCATTAATAATTCTAGGATGATAAAATAATACATGTAAATCAATGGTCAACCCAAATATCAGTTGGATAGAATTATTTGTACTCATCCAACATGAGATGACTAATTAGGGTATTAAATAAAAATATAAAATTTCTAACATAAAGTTTGAATCAATCATGAATGAATAACTTTTCTACCTCATTTTTATTGGTGAGATCCACAAACTCCATGTCCCACCAATCACTACTCCATGGTTCATTTCAATTTTTTAAATGCTATCCTACATGGATCCTCTGAAATTCCTTGGGTTATGGGGTTAACTCTAAGATTTTACAATAATAGGGATTTTATAGATGCGAGATTTATGTCTAACCATTTAATAAATAATATATAAATATATTATTTAATTAATCTATTAATTCACCCACAATCACTCTTAAACTAAACACCTAATGAACACAAGGTTTATATATTTCCTAGGGAAATAAAATATTCTAGATTTAATGATAGTATGATATTTTCCATATTACACTCTATTCATGATATATTCCATTATTTTAGAAACACTTGACACATGTTATATAATGTATTGAATATTTTTATTATATCGACATTGTGGATACCTAGGCCCTGTAATACATCACTAACTCAATTACTTTCCTTAAAAATATTCTTAAAAATATTAAAATGTTTTATATGTAAATCATAGATTCATTAAATTCTTTAATCCGCATGTATTTTCACACTGAATCGGAAAAACATACTAAAATATGTTAGAATATTGAGATTCCATATGGTTATCCAACTCCCAAGTTCTCTCAGGAAGATTATTGTATTTCCCCAAATAAAAAAACCAAGGAAATCACTTTCCCATGAAAGATGTTATATGGAAAATCCTCAATCTTTATAGGGTACTCAATTAAGGAAGTTCCATCCTTGATTTCCTTCTCTCCAAAATTGATAACATGTGACTAGCCATGCACATACCTCATCAAATGTGACATGTATAATACATCATGTTCCAATTCTAACTATGATGATATGACTAAGTAGTATTATGCCTTTCCAAACATATATAGTATCTAGAAAGGACCAGTGATCCTTAGATATTACATTATTCCCTAGCCAAATATCGATAATAATTACTATGTTGAGAAATTTACGAACACATTATCCCCCTTATCAAACTCCAAAGGACTCTATATTTATCCTAAATAATATTTCTAATATGTTCGAGAATTCCTCATCCACTCCAGGATGATCTGCACCTTCTCTATAGTTGCTCGCCCGAATTCTTGTCCATTGAGGGAAAAATAACCTTGATCACTATAGAAAAGTGGTGACCTAAAAGGTCTCTTTTACTTGGCCTTTAATGGATCCATTCTAATTTTGGAGTGGTAAATGTTGTTATATGAAAACTTCACCAAGGGTTTGTGATCCCCCCCCCAATTATTTCCAAAGATCAACATGAAAGCCTGATGCATGCCCTCTATAACCTGTATGGTTTTCTTAGTCTGGAAATATTTCTAGGGGTGAAACATCATCATAAAACACAATTGAGTCCCAAGGTCCTTTGGAAATACTCTCCATAATCATTATGTGAAGTGAGAACCACCATTTAAAATGATAATGAATGGAACTCCATACAGGAAAACTATCTTCTATATGTAATGAACTCCCAATTCTCTATTAAAATCTTCTTTCTAATGTTAAAAAATTAGGATTACTTAGTAAGTCACTCTACGATCACCAAGATTACATCATGAAATCTAGATAAATGTTGAATTACTATAATAAAATCCATGGATATTCCATCGCACTTCCACTGGGACACCTCAAGGGGTTAGTCCAATCCTGCAAGACATCAGTTCTTAACCATCACATGTTGACAAGTGACACATCAAGAGACGAAATAATATATAAAACTCTTAATATCAAGCTATTAAAACTGGTTATGATGTTCTTGGTATGTCTTCTACACTCCTAGATGTACAAAAAATGGTTCTATATGAAACTCCCTCTGTACCTCCCTCATAGAATTACAAGTACCATCACCCACCCTAAAAAATGGAAACGTTATACCCACATTCATAAAATCCCTCAAGATCACATCCATTGAATATATAAATAAGAAAGGTCATACAATTGGTATATCTATGTCGAGACTTCCAAACAAAATAATGATGTAAAGGAGTAATAACCATCAATTGAAGGTAAGACACACTGTCCTCATCAACTAAGGACAACTATAATGAGGAAAAATTCTCTAATACCTCACTCAAAAACTATGAAAAAATAACCTACTAAGAGAATATGCCACCATGTTCCCCTTAAAAATAGTATATACAATCATGAAATCCTAATAATGGAGGAAAAAAATTTCCCCACCTCTATCTCAGTTTAAAATATTTATTAGAAAATATAAAATTGAGACTCTTGTGGTAAAAATAGTTAATAAACTGCTCATCCACAATATAGTGTCCCCAAATATTCAGGGTGAAGACCATTTCTACTAGATATAGATCATGGGTTGCATGGTTCAACTCATGAGGTGGTAGCTACTAGAATCCATATGTTATCACTACATACATATGTATTGTAATACATCCAACCCATGTTCCAGAGGTATCAAATGACACTACAAACTCTATAACTCCCCTAGTAGTTTCAAAATGGGAGAGAAAATCATCCTATACAAATATTAATAAAATGAATTCTAGTACTTATTTTTCTACATGAATTGTTTCCAATTTTGGGTCAATATAGTCAAGTGTTCCAGAATCCTAATGAAAATTTACATCAATATCTAGTAGTATATAACCATACTAAGGAAGGTATTCGCATTCTATACATTGTTGGTTGTCTTCCAAACTATATTTTCCTCAAAAATTTTATGATGTACTACTATCCCTCCTTATAAGATGCAATTTACAAGGAAGCGGACCTCCCAAGTCTAGAAATGAAACATCATGATATTCCCATATAATTGGTTCTATTAAATCATTTCCTAGACCATCATATAATTTCTTTCATGATAATCCTCTAATGCTAAATAAACTGATATATCATTGATTAATACTACCACAAAATTGTCTAAGAAAGGCTTAAACAACTAGTTCATGAGTCCCATGAACACTATTGGGGTGTTCACCATGCCTAAGGGCATTACCAGGTACTCACTGAGACCGTAGTAACATCAAAATGTGATGTTTGGTATATCATCATATTTTATTAGGGGTCATTGATATCCTGAACTAAGGTTCATCTTAGAGAACCATCTCACCACTTTCTACTAGCTAAAAATTTCATTAATTCTTGGGTGTGAATAACCAATGTTGATGTTCACCCAGTCTAGTAGATGGTAATCTACACACAAGATGAAAATCCCATCCACCTTATTAGTGAACAAAGTTGGATCTACCTAGGGTGAGACAGTGGGTTTGAAAATTTTTTTACTATACAAATCCTTTAAAAAACCTTTATATCTCAAATATCTATGCAAAATATCTAATATACTTGTGAAAATATCATGGAAGTACTTTTATGGAAGTCTATACATAAGTTGATCTCTCTATGGGGAGGTTATTCCAACACATCCACCATGAAAAAGACCTCATACCCAGCTAGAACCATAAGAAGATGAATGCTCATAATAGCTACTAATCCGATAGTAATACTAGATAATTGATGTTTAATAAAATATATCATCTTATGGATGATACCATCCTACAATTCATACGATTTCTTCTCACCAATGAAGAAAAATATTATCCCATCATCTGCTATGAACAACATCTTCTACCTAAAATAGTTAATATGTACATGAATTATAAAGAGCTAGTATATAAAAAGAATTAAATTATATGGAATCCTCATAGATATCAAAATATCCATTAGGAATATATATCCTCTAAGAGTTACATCACATTTTCTAAATAAGTGTGTTATCACTAAATCCACACCAGGTGGGGTCTCTAAGATCATGGGTTGAGCCGAAGGATCTAAAGAAATATGAAGATCTTGAGTAAGGTATGTGGTAAGAAAATAGTGGCTCCAAAATATGTCTGTAAATACTGAATCTAAAGTAGAAAAGACTTATATCATACCTATAATAATCTCCATAGCCTCTTGTTCAAAATCCTCCACCGCCTGTAACTTCCCATGTCCTTAACCACCAACTCCCTATGCCAGATATGGATTACTTGGGGGTGGGGTGGAAATAGATAAAATCTTTTTGCACCTCCCACTACACTCCCATTTACTCCAATAAATTTTCTACCCTATAAATAATTATAATCTAGATGATTACTATATTTACATGTTTTATATAACATATCTTTATTTTTTTCATGGAATGATGAATAATCTTGTGTGATATTTTCCCATCCATCATAGAAGAAACATCCCCTTTCCCTCACCTAACTGGAAGAATCCTAAAATAACTAAACATAAGACTCACGATCCCTTTTTCCAAAAAAGTATTGCACACCATGATCCTTGAGTATGATATAAAATAAATTGTTCTAAATACTCATCTCCATGTTGCTCATGGACCGCACTAACTTCAAGTGATTACTCAACATGAAATCTCTCCACCACAAAGGCTCACTCTATTACCCCAACATAAGTATAAATAAAAATAGATATTATTCTTATAAGGATTTCTTGATGAAGTTCTTTATTAAAGGCCCATTAATGAAATAAAACCTGAAAAACAATACCCATGGAGTATTGTTAGAGGTTGGTGAGGCACGATGCATACTTTTTAACTATCATGATACACTACTAGAGCTCTAAAATCTCCTGGATGCATATTTCTTACAATATATCTACACAGAACCCCTCTTTAAAGATAAAATAAAACTATGTACAAGATTTATCTTCCTATAATTGATTCTAAGTCTCCATAATCCACCATCACTCTACTGATATATATGAACTACACTTTTATAGGACCAATATTGGTTTATCAGTTTTTTGGATAATGAGAACAACTCATCCAACAACCTGAAGACAGTCATCTTCTACCTAGGGATCTAGATCATCCTAAAACATGAGGGGTTTATTCCTCTAAAACTCAAGGGGTGTGATCATCTTGTTCATATCCTCTTTAAAAAAATACAAAAATAACCAAATTACCAATAGCTGTATTTAAGACTAGAAAACCATCCAAAGGTATCACTTCATGTATGTGACCCTGTACTAATGCCTTATCGCTAAATGGGCCATTCCTGAGATACTTCCATGAAATCATATCTTGTTTTCAACATAGTTTAATCCTAAAATTGTAAAGACATACCATGGTCCCTGAGTACATATGGGGATCTAATCATGAATTCTATGGAAACCAAAACCCATTCATGTATGATTCATGCACTGATGTTTTCCGTGCAGAAAATTCCTATACGCACTAAGTGAATAAGAAGGTTATTAGAGTACTGGTTGATGGCTACATTAGTTTGTACATCAACTCTGGGTTCCTTAGCCTGATATTTTAAATAAATAAACTTTAACACAATTTCCATATATCCTAAACCAAACCTCGCATCTAGACAATCTCCAAAACCTTTTCCTAAAATAAACATCCACTTATATCACTCTATCATGAAATGACCCATCGATACCCACTTGGCCAGGGATAAGCTAGACATGACACACCAATAACACCCCCATTAGGCTAAGGGTTTGATAAAAGCACCAAGTAGGTATATCACACACATAAGAGGCTTTAGCCAGTGCTACATATACAAACACCCACATCTTCAAAAACCGATACAATGATAAAAGAAATGATTCAACTAATATAAAAAATTTATTCATACACTATAAACCACATAAATAAATGAAAAAAGGATGGGAAATAATTAAGGGAAAAACTAACTTCCATGAAAATAGTAAAGGAATATATCCAACAAAGAAGGATGTGGCTGCTATCAAATGAAACTCCTAGAACCAACCAGGGTCTGTCCAACTCAATTATTCTCCCCTTCTCTTGGTTGATTTTGGAATCCATAAGAGGGCATCATTGTTTTCATAAGATAAAATATTTTTAGGAATAAACCATGTAGGGGTTAGTATGACATACCTTATAGGACACCACGAAATCATTAAACACCAAGAATTATAAGAGAGAGTTCATCTCATCATTATGATGATAGGTTAAATAGAAAATGATAAAATAACAACAATAACCCAGATTAACTTTGGATAGACACAAATCCTTAGAGTAATGACATGAATATAAATCATATCTAGTATTTTAACCAATAATTTAATGTAAAACATTTCTAGGATATCTGAAACCTAAATTTGAATATCATTGATGGTTCATATTTAATAGGTTGTTCTTTTAGGGCCTTTTCATGATGAATTATACACTGGAACCTTGAAGATATAGATTCAATATTAGGGGATATCACCACATACTATGGGGGATATATAACCTACCTATAGTAAACCAATAATATGGGGATATCAACCCATGAATAGTGATAATGTGTCACATTACCCAACATAGTGAGGAATGATATAGGATCACACTTAGAGATACACGAAATGGATACATGAATCTATCCAAGACAAATATACACAGGGGATTAGTCATCCTATAATATAAAAGTTATTTATTAGATACCATCATAGATATGAACCAAGTGAACAATGACTATAAATAATCTTCTAAACATAATAGACTGAGGGCCTTAACCTACCCTAGGAAAAGTAAATTTCATGTATAAGGAATACATGGTGTCTCTAGGATGTCTTGGGTCTACCAATGTACTCCATCCCATTATCATATACTATATCCATACTAGTGTACAATGTTTATGAATGGGTGAATTGGTCGTATCCGAGTATGCTATCCATGGCCACTCTTGTGAACTAAGTTGTTACACTTCATAGAGACCATGCCCATATACTCTTTCCATGACTGGGTGACTTGGCTGAAACTATGTATGGTAGTCCTACCTATGTACCTAGTTGTGCTTATGGTTTTCTACCCCTAGGGTACATGTTAGGTCACTAACATATAGTAACATATAATTTTTATATTCCACATGGTGTGTTATATTTATCTCAATGTGGAATTCATATCTTCTATAAGGGGACTATATGAGATGTTTTTTCCAATGTACACACAATGATTGTCAAAATGTTCTAGAATCCAAAAAAAATCTCGAGTATCATCTTCCTGTGCCATTTCCTTATTCAATCCAACATCCAACTTTTCCACGGAACATGGATCTAGTGTTGACCGAACCCAATTCATCATCGATAGTTGTAATATTTCCTGCCAATCCACTTGGTAATTCACCTCATCATACCACATAACCATATCACCAAACCAAAAAATGAAAAATTTTGATCGGATCTCCGATCCACATATGATCTCTAGTTATACTACATCATACCCCAATTATGCCTCTGATCCCAATTCTAAACCCATGAAGATGATTTTCTTCACCAAATATCAATCCCACTATGATATCATTTTATATGTAAAATCGTTGACTAAATGAAATATCAATGATTAACACATGAATAAAAAGAGGATAAAATCACCAAATAAAAATGTGTGGAATGAACTATACCCATTTTTTGGGATGACCTAAATATTTTTATGGATAAAACATAAAATGAAGGAAATAATCATGCTATTTAAAAAACAATATGTATTCTTAATTCTAGGAAGGTAAAACAATTCATGTAATTTAATGATTGACTCATGGATAAATTGGTTAGATATAATTATTTGTGTTCAATGTGGGATAATCAGTACATGGATTAAACAAAAACAAAAAAGTTCATACCATGATTTTGGATCGATCAATAACCATGAATTGTTTTACATTTTTTCCACTAATGATATCCAAAATCACCTTGGAATATTGATTTCCACTCTATGATACAAAATCATTTACCATTGGCTATCCTCTTTGGATCCTCTTAGATACATATGTTTATACGACCAACCCTAGGAGTTTAAAAAAAATATTTAAATATTTATGAAATATAATATAACAAATTATGTTTACTTAGTAATACATGATATAGATTCATTTCATTATTCAAGTTGGCAGTCAAACCAACCTCATCATGAACATGCTTTAACTAGATTGGAGAGTATGATTAATGAGATTATTTATTTTGAAAAAATTTAATTTTAACATAATTATTTTGATATTATTTATATATTTGTATTATATTTTAGTTGTTTTTAATATTCTTAGCTAAAAAATGAAAAGTAGAAAAAAAAAATGGGGAAACAATTCTTCATGAAGGTTGTAGCCCACACATCGCATGATTATCATTTCCATTACTCAATGAATGGTAGAAGTGACTGAATATAGTATGTTATCATTTTATAATCTTAATTAAATTATATAAATCATATTTATTCATAAATACCATCATTAAGACCAATTATTAGGGGATGTGGTGAAAAACTGAATGTGTCACTTCATAGAGGTTGTAATCCGTGCACACATACTAACTACAATTCATGTTTTTATCATTATATGGAAAAGAATAAATAATATTCATTATATTATTATGATAACATATCAAAATAGAAATTAATATAATTTTATTATTATATTTTGATTATGGTTGGTTTGTAAGGAAGAAATAATATGGAAACATTAAGAAAGATGTGTTACCTATGATGAGACTTTTAACTTCCCCATATTGCAGGCCTTCGATTTGTGGGAATAAGGTAATTTTTTACTACTAGGGGAATTGGGGAGTATAATGGAATTCATGGATTCGAATTGTGGGTTGGTTTTTAATTAAATTTAAATTTATTAGTGGACTATTGAAATGGTGGATTTGATCCCCCTTTTATAGGCGTAGAAGATGATTTTTTCTATAGAAAAGACTAGTAAGTAAGGGGTAATAATGGAAATGAATGAAAATATGTGAGTTAGGATAAGGATGTTTTGTTAAACATGTAGTTTATACATTACAAATTATTTTTTATATGGTCATAAGTTCATGCTAATTTAATAGAATTCAACACACCTTTAATTAATCATTTAATCACATATTACTCGTAAATAAATATTAATCAAGTAAATTATTTTATTACAAAAATTTTAATTAGAAAAATATTAACTTTATTTACATCATGAATAAATTTTTTTTTCTCTATTTAATTAAATTAAATTACTAAAAATAAGAAAATTAGCTTTTAAATGATAACTTATCATGTGTTGAAAATTTGTGTTTTAAAGGAAAAATTAATTTTAATAATAATGTAATCTTAGTCTAATTTAACATTAATTAACCATTAAATGAGTTTTAATTAAATTTATATAAATATATAAACCTATATTTTAGTTTGGAATTAAAAACTAATTTATTTAATTTTAAAAATATACAATTTTTTGAAATGTATTATTATTTGAAAAAAAAATCATTTTTCTAGAGAAACTAATAATGTAACATCCTGACATTTCAAAGAAGTAAAATCTATAATTAAACATTAAAACCCACTTGTTTAATGTTAATAAAGATATCATAAGGATAAGGTGGGGATTTAGAGATTTTGGGGCTTGTTCAGTGCCAGGTGATCTAGAAATTAGAGAGACTAATTGAGCCACACAGTTCATGGATGGTTAGAAATATCTGTGCACCACAACCATGAGATGCACATAGTGAATAGTAGGGGGAACATGATTTTAACTAAATAATGTGACTGAGTCCTCATGCCTATAATAGTGAAGAAAACATCCTGACAAAGCCATTTCACATGGGTTGTACAAGGTTAGTCAAGCAGTGTGCCTAGCCCGATCATGGGTGTTCCTTTGGCAGTGTTGGGTGCATGAATGGCACATGGTTTGTGAAAAAACGAAGAACCCTTAATGAAGAGAAAAATTAAAATTTCCCTCTAAATTGTTTTAACTCTCATGCCCTTATTTTCTCCTCCAATAGACATACCCTCTATCACAAGATCTCTCCACCCTCAATCTAATCATGGATTTTTTTATTGTTCCTCCATCCAGACACTGTTTTCTATTCCATAAGATATGTTGAATAGAAAAAGGTAGGTTGTCTAATACTATTGATTCCATTATTTATTTATATTTTCATATTATATAATATTTTTATGGAAGATCATATACATCATTTGTAGTTTTATTGTATGTTCTTCCAATTTATCCCATTCTAGATCAACTGAAGGGACATTAGTGGACAAAGAGAGTTCCATGAGAGCAAGTTAGGTGGTCTAGTCCTTTCTATAAAGTCTAGTTTCATTTTTATCATGCATCATTGTGACATGTTCCAGACACCTCCAACATCTCCTCCTAATGGCTATTAAATTTTATTGAAATTTATTAAAATTTCTAATATGGCCCAAGATAATGGTGAATCAACATCATTAGTTGATCTCCTAGATGTGATCAACCCCATGGTTTCACCTTTCTATAATGTCATAATCTATCCTTTTCCTTAAATTGATAAAACACATTAAGAGGTGTGTGATGTACCTTATAATCAATAAATTTTAAATGTGTAATGATCTAGGGAAATGGGTTATCCATGTATTAGGCCTTGGTGATTAATTCCATACCTTTTATTACTTCGAAAAAATGAATTAGCAATATCAGACATAGTGTTATTATATATATGATTTTTAATTGGTATATGATGTGGATATATAAACCATTATTCATACCCAGATGAAAAAAATATTTTCATTCAATGTTAATTATTCACTGAATGGAATCATCATGGTTTATAATTAATACATCTTGTGGATTGTAAATACCCTAGGAGTGATAATTGGACCCCTATGTGATTCCATGGATGGGCTCACCGGAAGGATCAAATTCCTCGCTGTGAGTAATACCAATCCCCTAGGGGAGTCACCATGGATGAGATCAGTGGAAAGATAGTTCAACCATTCCATGAGAGATACATGGTCCCCTACGTGAGGCACCTATGATTGGATCATAGGGTCAAACTTTCACCATGGCAATGGTGATACATGTGTTTCCTTTTATAAATCTCATTGGATAGATTTTATGGTGATGTTTATTTGTTAGGATCCTAGAGTAATACTCAAAATTACTTTTATGGATCTCATCTAGTGGGAAAGATATTCTATTTACAAATTCTATCGACGTATTTTTATTAAATACTTGGAATGAATAACATCAATTTCTAGGAAACATCCACCAATCCAAATCACATTATTGGGTTCGGTCCACCCCTAGTGCTTATTTTTTGATGGTCCATTTTTACACCCATAATATATCTATACAGGTTCACCTTGGACCATAGATATCTAAAATAGGAGGAATAAGGTAGTGGTGGTTGGGTATCCAAGAGGAAACTGAACCAAAATGGTTTATTTATTTATCACATTACTTTTATTATATACCTGCACACTGATCATTTTATCTGTATAGAATGGATTTATCTAGAAACCATTGGTGGTGGAATAATGAGTATATCACACAACTGTCTCATTTTACCTTTGGTGTCTGAGTAAGATTCATGACTAAAAGTATAAACTAGGTAAAGATCCCAGTATATAATTAATTATTTTTTAATAGTTTCAAGAAATATGAGTGTGGAGGATTAATCCAATGCTCGTGATGGTAGTAGTGGTAACATATGGCCTTTTTGTATTTTTTATATAATTTTCAATATATATGTGTTCCATGTATCATGTGTAACCTTATTTTTGTATATATACATGATATGATCATAATTAATTTTTTTTATGTATTTACGATTCAGCTTCATCCTATTTATTTATTAGGGTAATTTATCATTCCATTACTGATTCATTATTCTGTTCAGATGCTTACCATTATTATTTACTGCTATTCTATACTCAAACCCTGAGGTAATAGTATCCAAACTGACACAACCTAGGATGTCATTTATAGTAAAAAAACCTATGGCATACTGTGTAACGACCTGAGTCTGGAGCCCCTCCACTGGTGCCCCATACCCAGTTCGCCACATGACCTCAAGCGTCTTTCCCCGAATGCCAGAGAATGCAGACTAGAAGAGAGGGCCTTGGTGAGTCGGTGGGGACACTATGGCCTCATTCAGTAAGTTATACAAGGTAAGAAAAATGAAAATAAAAAATGGAAGCAGTAAACAACATGCATAACAACAGAAACCAAACAACGGAAGTAATGTAGATATATAACTATGATGAAAATGATGCAGCAGGTACAAGTATCTAAGGAAAACAGAAAAAACAACAACATGCTGAAATAAAACTGAAACCAAGTGAAAAAGAAATACAAAGTAAGCTCCTCAGCATCGCGAGCCACGACTCGGTCCCATGCTCCCTAGCTCATGGTGCAATCAAGATCGTGAAGTTGAAGGGATCTTGCCCTTGTCTATACCTACAACAACATAGTCTGCTTGGGACCAAAAGCATGGTCCAAATAGGGTGTGAGATACAATCCCAGTAGGAAATCACCCAAAGATTTGTGCCTAATAGTCAATGAATACATGGCAGTAGTAAAACAAGAAGCAGTAAACAGAAAATCACAAGCATCTAAAATCCACAGTTCTAATAAGTAAGTGGCACAAGTAAGAAGTCAGCAATAAGAAAAAAACAGGTAACCCTCTGGGTAGCTCTCACAGCCTAACCCATATGGTTCAACCTATAGTACTAGCAACCCTCTAGGAGGCACAAATAGCCTCACCCCTCTAGTTCAGCTACATGATTAATCAAAATCTTTGGGGAAGCACTCACCATAAATTCCCCCTATAGTCTCGTATTGTGCTAAAGGCACTCTGGGGAATCACTCAACGTCAATTCCCCATGTGGCCCACGTCGAGGATCTACAGACTCTCTGGGGAAGCACTCAACGTCAATTCCCTCTATAATATCATATAATAATTAAAAGACACTCTAGAGAATCCCTTTTGTCAATTCTCCCTTTGGTCTACTACTCTAGGTTCTCAAAGTCCTGAGTATAACTAAACATGCTCAGCGCGTGTATATCGTCCAAGTAAACCTCAAGAAGTACTTGGATATCATTCTATGGCTCAACAGAAATAACAAAACAACAGTTTCTCTATCCTACAACTAGGTATAGAAACTGAAAAAATGCCCCACAGGAAAAACAAGCATGGAAAAGCAATCTGAGCACAAAATAAATTACTCTACTCACAAGTAACAACCTCTACTAAAGAAAAAAGGAAAAGCAGGCCTACATCAGGGGCAGAATAGGAAACATGCAATACCCCATTCATGGGTATTGGTGGAATTTGCACATAATATTCATCAACTTTCTACAGAAAGGAATAGACCACCTACCTCGATTCTAGGAGATCGATATATGTGAACCACGATGACAGATTCCTCTTAGAACAATTTAGATCTAAGAAAACACACAAAATTTTCATCCCATAATAACATGGAAATGAGGAGGAATCAAGAAACAAGGATAAAGAAGAAGGAAGAACTCACCGCTGTGATTCCAACGCAATTGACGGTGCTCAAATCGGAGAATGGATGGTGAGGCAGGAGCTCATCAAATATCCGGTCGTACAGTCACTCTCAGACGGATGAAAACTGGAGATGAAGATGAAACTAGGGGTTAGCCATGACCCCGATCCATTTAATGAAAAAAAGTACACGACATCTACTTCTTGAGTACACGGCATGTACTTCAATTTCCCGTACTCTGAATTAACAGGCCTCCACCTCAGCCTTACACACCGTGTGTGTGGCCCGGCACAACTAGAACACTTTTTGAGCCGGGAAAAAGTACAGGTCATGTACGTCGAAAATTTATAGAAAATTCATTTTTCTCAAAAACTCCAGAAAAAGTAAAAATGTACCTGAAAAGAAGATCCGGGTTCTTACAAACTTCCCCCCTTAAAGAAATTCGTCCCCAAATTTCCCTAACGAGGCGGAGAAGGAGAAACACCGAACAGCTCCGGCCACTGCAATCGTACATCGGTCTCCCACTCCCAGGTCTCATCCGGTAGACACCCGTGCTGCCATTGCACTCGTACCAGGGAACAGACCGTTCGTGGAGAACCTTTGTACTGCGATTGACAATCCGGATAGGATGCTCCTCGAATGACGCATCCGCTTCAAGATCGACTTCCTTAGGCCGAAAGACATGATATGGATCTGAAAAGTAACATTAGAGCTGAGAGACGTGGAAGACGTCGTGCATGGCCCGATACCTCTGAGGTAGTTGAAACTGATAGGCGACCAGCCCCACTCTCTCCAAGACCTCAAACGGACCGACGTACCGCGGTGAAATCTTACCCTGTATCTGAATCCTTTTGTGTCCCAACCTTGGTGAGACACGTAGGAAAACCTAATCACTGACCTCAAACTCCAGAGGTCATCTCCATTGATCAACATAAGACTTCTATCGATACTGCGCTATAGCCATCCTCTTCTGAATCAGCTCTATCAGCTCTGAAGTCTCCTGAACAAGACAAGGTCCCAGCAAAGCTGCCTCTCCTGCCTACAGCCAGCATAAGTGTGATCGACATGGCCTACTGTACAAAGCCTCGTACGGTTCCATTTGAATGGTCTCCTGGAAACTGTTGTTGTAGGTGAAATCCACCAGGGGAATATGCTTCCCCCAAGAACCGACAAAGTCTAGAATGCAAGCTCAGAACATATCCTCAAGCACCTGCATCGTGCACTCGGACTGGCCATCAGTCTGGGGATGGTATGTTGTACTCAAAAGTACATGTGTACCCAAGGCCTTCTAAAGTCCCTTCCAGAACTGAGAGGTAAAGCACACATCTCTGTGTGAAACAATAGAGCGTGGAACTCCATGCAGACGAATGATCTCTCTGATGTAAAGTCGTCCCAGATCATCGACACTGATGGTCTCCTTGATCTGCAAGAAGTGAGAAACCTTCGTAAGCCTGTCGATGACAACCCAAACAACATTGTTTCCCCGAGGCGATCTCGGCAACTCGGTCATGAAGTCCATCAAAAAATCGTTCCACTTCCACTCCGGAATGGGTAACTACTGTAAAAGCCCCGCTGGTCGCTGATGCTCTGCAATCACCTGCTGACAAGTAGAACATCGCATGACGAAACCAGCAACATCCTTCTTCATACCTGGGCACCAGTTCTGGCGATGAAGATCCTGATACATCTTGGTGACGCCAGGATGAACTTCCCAAATAGAGGAATAGAAATCCCGCATCATCTCCCTGCGTATGTCTGCTGGCACCCATACACATTTCTGGAAACGCAAGATCTCATCCTCGCCCACTGTCCATCTAGGAAGAGGGTCCTCTCCTGACACACTCTCCCACAGGACTAAGCCTTCTGAGTTTGATAGTTGCCTCATCCGTACCTGATCAAGTAGCATGGAGGTAATAGCTACAGAAGATAGAAAAGTTTGTCCCCGTATGTCGTGCACCTCCATATGCATCTCAGAGAACAGATCCATCAGCTGCCACTCACTACTAGCCTCCTGAACTGCCTAAATCTAAGTTCTATTGCTCAACGCATCTGCTACAGCATTTCCCATTCCTAGCGTATAGGCAAGCTCGAAGTCAAAATACTAAAGATACTCGACCCACCTGCACTTCCTCAGATTCAGATCACGCTGGGTGAAGATATACTTGATACTCATGTGGTCAGTAAAGACCACAATGTGCTCTCCCAGAAGATAGTGTCTCCAACAGTGCAAGGAATGAACAACAACTACCAACTCTAGATCGTGCATAGGGTAGTTGCTCTCCAGTGGCCTCAATTGCCGAGACTCGTACGCAATGACTCCATCTCCCTGCATAAGAACAGCTCCCAGCCCGATACCCGGAGCATCATAGTAAACAGTGTATCTTTTCACTGGCTCTGGCAAGACTAGTATCGGTGATGACGTCAACCTCCATTTCAGATTCTGAAAGGATGACTAATAAGAATCCGACTGTGAGAACATTGCCCCCTTCTTGGTCAGACCTGTCAAGGGTACTGCTAGATGAGAAAAGTCCCGAATGAAGCGTCTGTAGTATCCATCCAGCCCTAGGAAGCTCCGTACCTCAAAAACATTCTTCGACTGCTCCCAGGAAACTACAGCTCTCACTTTATCTGGGTCAACTTAAAATCATGCCTCTGAGATGACGTGACCCAAGAAGTGAATCTGATCCATCCAGAAGTAGCACTTCGAGAGTTTATCATAAAGTCGATGCTCTCTCAGTGTACTCAGAATGATCTCAAGATGGGTGGAATGGTCGTGTCGAGTGTGAGAGTACACCAAGATATCATCCACGAAGACCACGAAGAAGGAATCCAAGTAAGGATGAAACACTCAGTTCATCAGTGCCATGAAAACTACAGGTGCATTCGTGAGTCCGAAAGGCATGACTGTATACTCGTAAAGACTGTACCTGCTAATGAAGGCTGTTAGAGGTATATCTGATGGTCTAACAGACAACTGATGATAACCGGACCTCAAGTTGATCTTCGAGAACACCCAGGATCCTCAAAGATAATCGAAAAGGTCATCAATCCGCGGTAACAGATATTAATTCCTGACCGTAAACTGGTTCAGCTTCCGATAATCCACACAAAGCCGAAGGGTACCATCTGCCTTCATCGCAAACAGAATAGGAGAACCCCAAGGAGAAGTACTGGGTCAGATTAAACCCTTAGCTTGTAGCTCCTCCAACTACTTCTTGATCTCCTATGACTAAGTTGTGGACATCTTATAGGGAGGAATGGACACCGGTGCCGCTTCTGGCACGAGCTCAATAGATAATTCTACCTCACGCTTCGGAGGCAAAACCAGAAATTTCTCTGGAAAGACATCCCTGAAGCGATCCACCAATAGAGGAAAGTCCAACTGTGGATTCCCCTAATCATCCAGGTAAAGGATTGAAATACGGGCCATCACTCCTCCTAGAACGAGATGCTCGAGTCCCACTCGACTCGCCCAAACGTCTCATTTTCCTCTATGAAGAAAAGATTCACCCTCTGGTGAGATGAAACTGACTCTGCGGTGATAACAGTCAATGAATTACTAGAAGGGAATCAACCAGTCCATGCCGAGAATGACATCATAGCTTGTCATCTCTAGGACATAGAGATCCCATAAGAAGTGATACCTTGCCACCTCAAGATGGAACTCTCTACACTGGCGTACACTAGATGTCCTCGTTCCCAAAGGAGTGTCTAGTGTCAATGAGTCGGCAGAAGAAAATATGTAGAGTTCATGGCTCTCCTCAATAACAACAGAGATAAAGTTATGCGTAGAATTAGTATCGAAAAGGGCAGAAGATAAAACTGAGGCTACTAAAATCATACCTCGAATAGTAGAAGGGTCGGGATCCTGATCCTGATATGTCTACTCCATGGCGAGAGACTGGACTGTACTGCGATCCTACTCCCCTGGCTGACCACTCTGAGCTGATCCTCTCTACTGGTGTTGAGGAACTGGTGGTTGACCGCCATGGCCTCGACCTCCACCTCAGCCCAAATGGTCGGAAGAACTCTAGTTTCCCGACTTGTGAGAGACTGGTAGGGCTTCTCCTGAACAAGGAGTAATGGAAGAAGCCCAGTCACAAGCTGTTGGTGAGAAAACCTGACAGAAACGCTGATGGTGACCCATCTTGCTGCATGATCAGCACTCCACGGGGTCTCTCTAGCACTGCGGCCTCATGTGCCTTGTCCGGCCACAATGGTAGCATGTCACCTGGCTGCCTGATGATTCGTCTCGCTTCCTCGAATCATCGCTCGTAGGCTCCCTACGACATTTCTTGCTGTCATATGGAGGATGTCTAACTCTGGAAGCAGAACGACCCTGGCTCGTAGCTCCGGAGTCTCTCAGATTACGCTCTGCAATCAATGCCTGGTTGATGATGGAAGTGATAGAAGTCAACTGGAAGATGTTCACCTGCGAGCGGATCTCCCGTCTGAGTCCATCCTCATACATCCTCGCCAAGAAAACCCCACTCCCATCACAAAGGGGTGTAAAATGCAGCAGCTCAGTGAAACGAGAGGAATACTCTGTGATAGATAGAGTCCCCTTCTCTAGGCTGATGAACTCCCGGGATCGATCGGCCCTCAGGGTCTCTGGGTAGAAGTAGTCGTAGAACACGCTCTAGAACTCCTCCCAAGTCAAAGCCTACTGTTGAACCGTCTATGAGACCATGTCCCACCACCTCTTGGTGGAGTCTCGCAGCATATAGGTGGCGAGCTTGACCCGCCTCTCCGGAGGCGTCTCCAGATGCTCGAAGATAGTCAGTATGGCTTCCAGTCATGAATCTACATCCTAAGTTCCTCCCTCCCCCGAGAACGTGGGAGGATGCTGCTACTGGAAAAACCCCTTTAAGTCTGCCATAGACGACGCAGGAGGTGGTGATCCCTGGAAGGCCTGCATCATCCTAATTAAACCTTCCCTGAAATGCGCATCAGCGCCTGCAACTGGTAGAAAAACCGGTACCAAGGCTGGCTTGGCTGGGGGATTGACAAGAAGTCCCTGATCAGCCATATCTGGCGTCTGATCACTTCCTAATGGCAGACATACGACTGGAGGGCGTCTCAGAGGCATATCTTTGAAAGATCAAAAGCTCACCTTAGATCAGGAAAACAGGGACATAGAAAACAAGGGTACAAAATGGGAATAGGGGATGAAAACACACAAGATTGCAAAACACGACTACACGACATTTATAAAAACTACACGACGTGTATTTTTAAGCAACTAACAAGGGCATGTACCCCTGCCCTATAAGTCGTGTATACTTCAAACTACATGGCGTGTTGACCTGAACACACGACATGTAAAAGAAACCTATCCCCTGCCCGAGTCTCTTTACACAACTAACCCACACGGTCCGACTTAACCCAAAACTACACAGCGTGTTCGAAATAAACATGGCATGCACTAGACATGACTTTTGCGGTCCATTTTATTGAGTACACAGCCGTCTACACTACTGGAACTTACACGGCGTGCTCCGAGTAAACACGGCAAGTATAGGCGAAGGTGACACCATCCCATGTTGTTCGTGACACGGACGGGTACCTGGGAAAGACTACATGGCGTGTTCCAAAAAAACACGGCATGTGGAAAGGAAGGTAACGTTGTCCCGTGTTGTTCATGACATGACCGGGTACCTGAACAGGACTACACGGCGTGTTCCGAACAAACACAGTGTGTGGAAACGAAGGTAACGTCGGCCCGTGTTGTTCCTGACACGACCGAGTACCTAGACAGGATTACACGGCGTGTTCCCTATAGACACGATGTGTTCTACCCGAGCTTCACTGACACGTGTTGTTGGTGACACGGCCGGGTACACATATCTGAGCTTACACGGCATGTTGCTACCATACACTACGTGTTCCCAAAGTTACTTTCATGACACTATGTTCTTCTCACACCTTCAGTGACACGGCCTGAAAACTACATGGCATATTCCCAAAAAGTACACATTGTGTATTCTGGGTTTTTCTGGGCAGTAGCTCAGAAGCTGCACAGAATTCCAGAAACACTAAAAACAAGGCGAAAAAGTGCCAAATTCCGATCTGTGAGGGTCCATAACACCTCGAGAACAAAAATGTGGCGTTCACATTAAGCAAAGAACATAAAAAATAGTTTTTCTAACATGGGAGAAGAGAATATATCAAGAAACTATCACAACAGCATGCATAATCTACACAAAGCCTATCACAATAGAAAGAAATCACTAATGCACCCTAGATGGAATAGAAAGAATGCATGACATGTGATTCCTACAAGTGTCTATTTGATGCATGAGACGACATACCCTAATATCATTAGGTTGCGACAAAAATAGAACCGAAATATAAAAACAGTAATAGCACAAGCCATTTGAATCACTCTAGGTGAAATCAAATAAACTATAAAATCTCAAGACCAGCAACTACAATTAATGAGGTAGTATGGATTTTCCCTGTACACGGGTTAGCTACTCCCAAGTACAGCTTAATACCAAGTACCAAATCCATTCTATCCCTGAATAAGGTCTCTAAACAATAAAGCAAGAGAAAAGAACACCTTTGATATCTCTTTGTAATGACCCGAGTCTGGAGCCCCTCCACTGGTGCCCCGTACCCGGTTCGCCACATAACCTCAAGCGCATTTCCCCAAATGCCAGAGTCTGCCGTCTAGCAGCGAGGGCCTTGGTGAGTTAGTGGGGAAACTATACCCTCATTTGGTAAGGTATACAAGGTAAAAAAACAACAATAAACAACGAAAGCAGTAAACAACACACATAACAACAAAAAACAAACAGCCGAAGCATTATAGATATATAACTATGATGAAAATGATGCAGTAGGTACAAGAATCTAAGGAAAACAGAAAACACAACAAAGTGATGAAATACAACTGAACCCAAGTGAAAA
This sequence comes from Viscum album, assembly GCA_963277665.1. Classification (NCBI taxonomy): domain Eukaryota; kingdom Viridiplantae; phylum Streptophyta; class Magnoliopsida; order Santalales; family Viscaceae; genus Viscum; species Viscum album. The sequence goes on from OY728156.1 coordinate 1,334,290,769, forward strand.
AGAAAAACCAAGTAAGCTCATCAGCATCGTAAGCCACGGCTCGGCCCCATGCTCCCCAGCTCCTGGTGCAATCAAGATCTTGAAGTAGATGGGAGTTTTCCCTTGTCTATACCTGCATCAACATAGTCTGATTGGGCCCAAAAGCATGGCCCAAACAGGGTGTGAGATACAATCCCAGTAGGAAATCACCCAAAGATTTGTGCCTAACAGTTAATGAATACATGGGAGTAATAAAACAAGAAGCACTAAACAGAAAATCACAAGCAGCTACAATCCACCGTTCTAACAAGTAAGGTACACAAGTAAGCCGTCAGCAACAGGAAGAAAACAGGTAACCCTCTGGGTAGCTCTCAAATACTAACCCCTATGGTTCAACCTATAGTACTAGAAACCCTTTGGGAGGCACACATAGTATCACCGCTCTGGTTCAACTACGTGATTAAGCAGACTCTCTGGGGAAGAACTCACCGTCAATTCACCCTATAGTCTCGTATCATGCTAAAGAATATCTGGGGAAGCACTCAATGTCAATTCCCCCTGTGTCCCACGTCGAGGATCTACAGACTCTCTGGGGAAGCACTCAATGTCAATTCCCCTTATAGTCTCACATCCTAATTAAAAGACTCTCTGGAGAAGACCTTCCATCAATTCTACCTTTGGTCTACTACTCTAGGTTCTCACAGTCTTGAGTATAACTAAACATGCATAGCGTGTGTGTATCGTCTAATTAAACCTCAAGAAATACTTGTCTATCATTCTACAGCTCAACAGTAATAACAAAACAACAGTTCTGCTATCCTACAACTAGGCATGGCAACTGGAAAAACGACCAACAGGAAAAACAAGCATGGAAAAGCAATCTGAGCACAAAATAAATTACTCTACTCACAACCAATAACCTCTTATAATGCAAACAAGAAAAGCAGGAAAACAGCAGGGGATGAACAGGAAAAACGCAATACCTTGTTCATGGGTATTGGTGGAATTTGCACATAATATTCATCAACATTCTATAGAAAGGAACAAACCACATAACTCTATCTGAAGAGATCGATATATGTGAACCAAGACAACAGATTCATCTTAGAACAACATAGATCTGAGAAAATGCACAAAACTTTTATCCCATGATAACATGGAAATGAGGAGGAATCAAGAAACAAAGATAAAGCAGAAGAAAAAACTCACCGCTGCGATTCCAACGCAATCAACCGTGCTCAAATCGGAGAACAGACGGCGAGGCGTGAGCTTTTCAAAGATTCGGCCGTATGGTTGCTCTCAGACGGAGGAAAATTGGAGAAGAAGATGAAACTGGGGGTTAGGCGCGACCCCGGTCTGTTTAATGAAAAAAAGAAAGTACACGGCGTGTACTTCTTGAGTACACGATGTGTACTTCAATTTTCCATACTCTGAATTAACCGGCCTCCACCTCATCCTTACACACCATGTGTGTGGCCCGGTACGGCCAGCACATGGATTTGAGTCGGGAAAAAGTACAGGACGTGTACTCAGAAAGTACACGACATGTACTTAGAAAATTTCTAGATAATTCATTTTTCTCAAAAACTCTAGAAAAAGGAAAACCGTACCAGAAATGAAGATCTAGGTTCTTACATACTGGGAGGCACACTTGAAGTCATGTTGCTAACCATCTCAAGGAACCATTAAGTGGCTTCTACGACGGGGCACTACAAAGTTGTATCATAGTATTTATTTTCATTTTAACTTACTTATTTTAAATTAGATAGGAATCTATGATAAATAATTTTTTTACTGAGTCCATGCATGGGTTTAGCTAAACCACAGAGATGGGAAATCCGAAATACATATGAAGGGTTATTGTCACTAATATATTCTTCATATTACAGTTTTATTAATTTCACCATTGGGTGACATGAATATTTTTTTAATAATAATATTTAAGATATTATTAAAATGGTATTATTCCTAAAGCCATGTATAATGAGTACTTTTCAACACATGCATAATCAAAGGCACATTAGGACATATATTACATTCATTTTTTCAGGATGTTTTCACATTCTATGTGTATTTATTAATTCATATAGTAAGTTCCTATATTATTATATGTGGAAAATGTTAAATTTTCATGTTGCGAAAACATAATATGAATAATTTAAGTTTCTATAAAAATATAAACGGTGATTCCCATATATATTGATGATGAGACATTAATTAATTAATTATTCCATGTTTGAAACATGAGCCAAGGGTTCTATAGATTGAAACACTAGATGATTTGATTACATTAATTCCACTTTAATTTTATGATGGATGTACTTATATACATTGGGAATGGTACTTCATCAAATAAAATCATTATAAAAGACCATTTACATCCTAATATTGGACATAATGGTCAAAATGTAGTTACTTGACATACCAATTACAATTTCTAAAGAATATTGGCCATTATAAATTATTAATGGTGACACATATAATTGGATGGTTATATATATATATATTAGAATGAACAAAACAATTGAAACTTTAAATTAAATAGTTACATCTAAATGGGGATTCCAATTATAATGTAAAAGGTGTTTTCATATATACATTATAATTAAAAATCCATATACTCAAACCTATGTTGCTTTATGTGAGACCTTGACCTTGACCCAAACATAGTAGTGGGTATTAAGAGGTACCTCCAGTGGTCCATTGAGATACTTATAATCACAGTACTCGTATAAGGAGGAGGTAGAGTAGTGTGACCCTTCTATAGGAAGGATTTGAATGTAACAACCCAAACATTTATTAATGAAAATTCCTCTTGATCTAATTAAATATATTATTTTGTAAAATGGTTATATAAAATATGAACGTAATTGGTATTATGTTATTGGATTTTAATATACTATTAATAATTGATACCTTTTATAATATATCCATTAAACAATGACCACAATATTAATATAAATACAGGGATTTAACAAATCCAATTTACTCAGACAAAGGAAGCGATGAACTCATATAGTAGAATTACTCCATACAAAGCCCATTTTTTTGGATCTTGTAATGGAGGTAGCATCACTGGACTTTTCACTGGACCAATCCCAAGCCGATCTTCAACATGGTTAGAATGAATGAAACCAACTATGGGAGAAGTAGATGTTAATAGAGATTACCACCCGCACGATGTTATCTGAGACTCCCCAAGAGTATGTCACCATCACACACCTTATCCTTTGGTATTATGTAGGTTTTATAAGGGGTTTTGTAACAAGACACTATCACTATTATTATGTGCATTATTTTTTTTATAGGATAAACAATATACATTCATTCTATTATTGTCACTTTGCAAATAGTTTTTAAAGCACAAATAGTATTTTTAGTTAATATTTAATTAAGAAATATATTTTGATGAATTAATGGATTTTTGAATTAAACAATCTTATAAAAATATAAATGATCATATAACATTTATGAACATAATAGTAATTTTTATTATGGTTTGAAAGTAAATTTTTGTCAAAACGCATAAATTTTCAATAAATGTTGGTTTTTATTTTAAATGTTAAAATTCATATATATAAAAACATATTTAGATAAAATTAATAATATTTTTAGATTCAAGATGTTGAAATTATCTGATGGTGAAATTTTCATAATTTTCTAAGACAGTCGAATTTTTTGGGTAAAAATTAAATACCGTTTGAATATATAATGTGTTTATGACATCATAATGACCCAATAGTGATGTAATAAAATACAATAATCATTATATTTGGTAGATATATATATTTTACCTTTAAATAATGTTATTTTGGATTTGTTTGATTAATTTTATGGCGCTTTAGTGGACCTTCCAAGACATATAAAACATTTTAACTTTTAAAATGATTTTCCTTCAGAGTGTGACTCACCTCCACATAACAAAGCCTAATATTTTATAAATTTAGGAGAATGGACTTTTAAAATAATATTTTACACTCCCCTTTTGAAAAACGAATGGGAAACACCATGTTTTGGTTTGTGGGTTTTATTAGTTTAATGTGTGGTGTCCAGAACCTAAATAATAATGAATTCCCTCTCTTTTCCTATATAAACCCACCCAGGATCCCACTTTTTCTTCAATAAAAGCCCTTGAAGCACGTCCATACCATGCCCTAATATCTTTAAAATCCTTCCATGGTTCCCCAATCTCCCATCAATCCTCCCTCAATCCCCTCCCATGCCTTTGGGATCACACTTCCATGTAACAAATTTCTTTTTTTTCTAATTTTTGTCCAAATTTCGTTATATTGTTATACAATTTTGTTTCCAAATAAAAATGCTGGGGAATTATTTAGAACTTTACCCATAATTCCATCCTTATGTCTAAATTATGAGATACCTATTTCTCTATCATTAATACCTCCCATGTACACATGTTACAGTGCCAAAATTCCGTAAGGAATTTCTCTCTTCTCATTTACATTCAAGAAATTCTATTGTATCATTAATCTAAATTCCATTATATATGTTGGGACATGTATCTATATTAAACATTACTGTCTATTTAATGTAAATTTTATTAGATACCCCTTTCTCTCCCATCAACCATTTTTATTAATTCTTATGCCATGCCGTAATGCGGCCAAAATTGCACCGTGATTTTTCAAGCCAAAGTCATTGTTTAATGCATACCATGCCCATTTCTATATCATGGGTATTCACCTTTATTGTAATTTAATTATTTATTATATAGTTTCATGTATTAATTTAACAATCCTTTATATTTTAATAAATGATAAAGTTTAATGAATCCATGTTATATGATCCATGTGGCACATCTATGTATGAAATGAAATGATTAAGAAGGGTGCGCCCTAACAACGCTCTAATGCATTGGGTAAAGATAAGTATCATGATACATCATGTGAAATGAGGGTTTACACACAATAATTCAAGTCCAATGAGTTTTTACTCATGATCCATGTGCAATTATCCTTATCTAAGGCTAATATAATGTTAGATGTTGATGCCACATTTCCATGTTTTGATAATCATGCTATATCATGCCTTTATGTTCATGTTTCTCTTTTTCTCCATTGATATTTCTATTTCCTTACATGTGTTGTATTCTTCATGTTATTCCTTTTTTAATACCTTACCGGGCTTTATATCTCACACATTTCTACGCATTTTATTCAGGTTATCGCATGCAATGCTATGTACGAAGGAATGTGTGTGGTCATGTAAAATAATTTTTCAATAAAAATGTGTATTTCATGTTTTAACTTGTTATTTAATGTTCTTAATCTCCAAATTCCCAAGACCTATCGATATTTTAGGTTGTATCAAGTGATTATTTTATGTAATAAATTATTTTTACGTGTGAAATAAAGAGCAGTGTTGTTATAGTTGGTATTAGAGGATATGTTTACTTATTTATGGGATTCAGATTAGAAAACCCTAGTGAAAGACTTAGGAATATGACTAAGTATAATAATAAAACACCAAAAATTTTGTGAGTATTGAGTCAGTGTATTATCAAGAAAATAAATCCTTGACTAGATATGAGCAGGTAGAGGTGGCTCTAGTATATATGTATCAAAGGGTAAAATATGGAAACACAGCTTTGAGCTAGACTCGAATGAGAACTGGTGTACAACAACGAGCCTTGCTTTACTATTGGTTATGAATCTCTAAAGGGATGTTATTTGGTAAATTCATGAGAATAATATGAACCATTATGAAGGGAAAAAATCCCCCATAAGAATATATGTTGGGAAATAGATCATGTATAACATATATTGAAGACTAGAAATTACAAAGTTAAGAAAAATAAGTGTAATTTATATGTTATCCATTTTTGTATTTGGATTCCCCTTTAGTTGTTACCCCAAAAATTTCTTTTATTCCAGACAATGGAATGTAATAGGAGGAATTGGGATAAAACTGATTTGAAGATCAATATGATGAATATTCTAATGAGATTCCTAATCCGATGGGAGCGGGAATCACAAACTTCGTCAGGATACTCTCTCAGTTAACTCATGTTTTGAAAAGAAACATGGGTCAAGAGGAACTTTCAACCTGTAACACCCCGATATTTTATTAGAAATAATATTTTAATTTCTTTGATGTATTGTGTTATATGATACACCACTATTAGCTTGCGCTATACGCAACACCGTATTAGCTTTTAGTATACGCAAGCACTATTTTTGACTTGTGTTGCATGAAAGAGAGACCATCCTCAATAGCCTGTGTTCCACACAATACCGATTTTTTCTAACAATAATATATTGTTATAATACTATTATGAACTAGCCGTTTTTAATAGTATTAACCACATTTTTAATTTTATAACTTTATCATTCATCATACACATATTCTTGAACATGGTATGAGAACAAACTAAATGTTTGGGTAAAATAAGTATTTTTCAAATAGTGTAGTTGGCTGCCTTTTGATGGCGCACCCAAATTAAATCTATTTTTGACATGTTTATAAGTTAAATTTGAAAAATAAAACTTTTTCATTGGAATTAGGATATAAAAATATATTTAGGATAAATTTTTGATATTATTCTGATAACCTTCATATTTTGATGAATAGAAAAAATACGCAAAATTTTAAATAAAAACAACTTTTTTCATCGAGATAATTTATATGATTAAATTATAATATTTAATGGTTTTAAAGTATAAATAGAATATATTTTTACAATTTAATATAATTTATGTAATTAGCATTAATTTTACATTGAATTCATCGGTAAAAACATTCCAATCTTTTGCAATGTTTTATCGTTTAAAACCTATTTTCTCAATAGTGTGATTAATTTTAAAATAAAAATTGCAACTTCTGTGTATTGAATTTGGAGAAATGGATTCCATATTTGGAATAATTAGGTCCAAATTATGTGAATAGGATACTTTTTATTTTTAAGCATTATGAATAGTAACTACGACAAATTTTATTTACTATAGTTAAAGGTCAATCAGGTAATTATGGTAAAAATAATATTATAAAATTACATTAACACATGAATTTATATAATTGGATGATTATATTTCGTCCTAAAATATATTTCAGTCTAAATGGTATCTTTTTTAACCCACTTGTATGTGATTAAGATATTTAATTTAATTTATTTAAAGAAAGTGAAATATATCTCACTTAAACTTTAATAATTAAAGTATTTTTTATATAAGGTTATAAAGAATATAAATTCAATTATAAATACTCATTTGAATGATAATTTTTCTTATTTATTATGTTAATTTATTTGTAATTTTTAAAAAATATATAATTACCTTAATAGCTTATACATTAATGATGGAAAAAATATTTATTTAGTGAAAAATCAATAATATAGTTTTTATTAAAATAATATTACCCATAAAAGGCCCAAACACCTGACCAAAAAATATTGGTAGAGTATATATATACCCTAATAATCCAAGGGTAGACTTTTGGACCATTTGGAGCCTTATAAAATTGATTATGACATTTATAATATTTTATTTTAAATGATATCAAAGTTGTCACTATCATAATTTAATGAATATAAAAATTTAAATGTTGTGATTTTAAGATGATAAATTAGAATAAAAGTATTCTTATGAAATATATTATATTTATATTCATCATATTATTTTATTTTTAATTTTATGCAACAAATAAGTATATTAAATAATTATACAAAAATTTTGTAGGAATTATTTTATTAATGAAATATCAAATAAATGGTTTTAAAAATATTAAAATAAATATTATATGAACAAATTAATGTTATAAGTGATTTTTTTGATTAATATGACATGTTAGGAATCTATTAATTTTTTTAAGAATATAACTTTATTGTGGAGTTTATTTAAATTCAAATAATTTAATAGTGTCAAAAGTGGCACTATTGATATTTTATAAAAATAACTTATTATTAAATTGTTTAAAAATCTCAAAAATATTTAAAAACTACAAATTTAAAATTATATGATCAAAAATGTAATAATTTATCTAATTATGGAAAATTAAAAACACATAAGTATGTATTTATTAGAATTTATAAATTAGAATATTATTACCACAAATACAATAAAATAGGTATAATAAACATCAATTAAAATGATAAGGTTTAAAATAAATTCAAAATATGTCTAAATTTGATTAGATAATTCGATTACAACCCTAAATTACCTCATATCCTAATTTGAGACACTTTGGATGTTTTTATGTGGGGTTTGAGTTTATTATAATTTAATATTTTAGAGGTTTCCAAAAGTGCCCCTCTTCTCTCTTATAAAATGGAATCTCATCCTTCTCCTATTCACAACATTTTGAGCCTTCTTGCTCTAAAAAAACCTGTCCATTTATCTCCTCCACTTCCTTAGAAACATACTACATGTCATGGTTTTCTTCAAATACCTACTTTAGCGCCCTAGGAGGAGGTTAAGAGGTGGCGCGTCGAAGAAGAGGTAATAACCTTTACCAATTCTTTCAAACCTATTTCTTATCCTACTTCCTCTATATGAGTTGTTTCATTATTAAATAATAACTCTAGTATTACTTGTATATAGTTATGTTATTATGAATATGAAATAACCATATTATATCTTTTATCCATCCTATGAAAAATTGAAATCACCACACGTGTGTACGTACGGCTTACCATCTCCACATCGTGGTGTAATATTTTATTTCATCACTAACATACTTGGATGGGTATAAGGATGGAAGAAATAACTATATATGATTATTTTAATGTAATAATGATTCAGATATATTATACACCATACACTACAATACAATTCCACAATCATGGGAATGATATCATCGCTCGTGCGTACGTATGGCCTACCGTCTCCATGATGTGATGCGACTCGTTCTACATGATATTTAATGAATAAGGATTATATAAATTAATTGAATGAACAAATATGATATATATTACACTAATACCTTTCTGTAAATGATGTATCTATAACCTAAAAAGAGGAATAAGAATTTATTGGACAAAACACGCATAAGAAAATAATGCAATGAACACCCAAATAACTTGTAGCAATGAAATATTACAAATAAAAGGATAAGAATATGACCATATATGATTTCATAACAGTGAATATTATTCTGGAATAAGTCAACGACATTAATTGAATCATTATACAGGAGGTTCGAATATGTACAAAGAATATCAGACCTAATGTAAGGGATAATTATTTCAATCTCATTCTTATCTGAGATTGTTTATTCGTAAGTAGTTACTGGGGATATGTTTATCATCCATGTCCATATGTTCTCAAAATGTTTTCATAAAATGTTTACTATTATCCCATGTATTTTTAATGTCATTATACCCTTTTTTTACTTTATCTATGGTGAATGGAAGGAATCTTTATTTTCTTACCATATGAATAACTTTTGGATATTTCCCACAAAAGTATAAGGAATATGTTTTTTAACTTATACGGCATGAACATATTTTTACGGTTTCATAATGCCTTATTTTCATGAATATTCCTCTACAATATTTCATGATTATTTTCAATAAAATACTTTTTTTAAAATTGTGTGGCATTTTGTGAAAAGAAAATGATTTTGAAGAAGAAAGGATATTTTCCTCAAGAATTCATTTCAAGTGTTTTATCAAAACTATTTTCCATATTTGATGACATTATTTAATATGGTTATGTTTCAAGCATAATGTCTCTATTATTTAAATGGTTTTATTTTTTTATGATGAAATTATATCCATTGTTTTATATGGATTATGTTATGATGTGATGATGTTTATAAAACCCATTTTATTCTTTGGGTTATGATGAATGATTTATGGTTATTTTGTGGCACATGTAAGAATGATTTCATTATGATATGGGTGGGACCTATATCCCTATCTAATGCATTGGTTAAAGATTTATATCTCATGAGATAGACATGGCTAGAATGGAAAGTAAATCTTGTTCAGTAAAACTGGGTTGGAACGGCAAGTAAACCCAGTTAAGTAATGGACTTTGTCCACTATGATGGTCCTTGCAATAATGCCTTGGCTACTATGTAAATAATATCATGTGCATAATGGTTTCCACAATTACTTGTTTTATTCCCATGCTATTTTATCATGATTAATATTTGTTTGTAACATATTCCTTACATACTGCCATGTTTTATGTTATTTCTCAAGATTTTGATGTTTAAATTTATGTTCATGTTTTTAAGTTCAAATGTTTATGAATTGTTTTTTTCTCCATTTTTACCCATACTGATAATTAGAGCTCAGCCTTTCTATGTATTATGTTTTTGTTTCCCCAGTATATAAAGAATGGTTTTAGGTAAGAAAAAAAATAGAAGATCTTTATAGGAGATTATGAAGATATTTCACCATGATTAGAAGATTGGGTTCCATGTTTCCAATGACACTAATCTATTAAGGTACTTGGGTGTTTTTTTGATATGTATTATGTATTCCTCAAAAGTAATATAGTGTCCTTATATGTCAAGCTTGGGTCTCTACAAAACCTCCCCTAAGAATAAACAAGTCGCAATCGAGAGCTTCATGAGACAAATGCCTCATACTTTTAATGGATCATTTGATCCCTCAATTGTTGTACAATGGATCAACTCCATTGAAAAGATATTTCCTATCCTTCAATGTTCATAATTAGAGAAGGTTCTTCTGGATGTTTATTTTTTGGAGGGAGAAGCTGATTAATGGTGGAAATTGATCTAAAATACAATGCCTGAGAATGAGATCAGGGCTTTGGAAGGGAAGGATTCCCAGAAAATATTTTCCTCATACCCTATGACATAAGATGTAAAGGGACATCCTTTACTTCAAGAAAAAGATAGGAAGAATCCATCAAAGCATATGAGGAAAACATCATAAGGTTTTCATAATACAACATCATTTTTTTCATTACCCTCGAATGCAAGGTTGACCACTTCTTGGGAGGGCTAAAACCTAGCCTATGAAAATCCTTAGTGATCAGTGACTTAGAGAGCTACGAAGAAATTGTTTGTTATTCCATAAAAGTCAAAATGAAGATTGAAACATCTCAAGGGTATCATGGGGATAAGAAGCACAAGGTGGAACGTAATTCTGGAAGTCTGATGGATAAATCCAATGGTGCTATGAAAATCCAGCACCCTGCTCTCCAAAGGAGCAGAAAGTAGCACCTTGGAAATTTCCTGAAGGGGAAGAGGAAATGTTTTAGGTGTGGATGATAATGGAACCTATCCATTAACTTATGACAAGAAAACCCCACTATTGCAATATAGGAGAGTAACACTCTGTTAAACCCTCAAAGTGTTATTAAATTATTCAATTGCAAATAAACAGGGAACATTGCAGCTAGTTACCTAAGCAAACGGTTTTTGGAGGCAACCAAAAACCTCCACGAAAGAAAGGGAGAGATTTTTCCATCACTACTACCCAAGTGAACCCTGAATACAAAGTGGTGAAAGGTACCCTAGGTATTCATTCAAGAATAAAGAATTTACAATTTTATTCTGGTTCTACACATTCTTTAATATCATGAATGTTTATTAGAACAAACCCAACACCACCACAAATCATCAATGTAGAGAGGTCGATGAGAATGGAAAATAAGGAAATCATTGCAACCCTTGAATATAACTCCTCCCCTGTCACAATTTGTGGATTAAAAATCCCGGAGAACCTCATCAAACTTCCTCTAGAGGAATTTTATTCAATTATTGGAATGTATTGGTTTTCCCTATATAGAGAAAATATAAATTTCCATGATAGGGAAATCACTCAGAAAATGGTGAATCGACCCCCTGATTCTGTACAAGTGCAAGGAAGAGGCTGAATCTTACTTAGCACCATCATCTCAAGTGTGGATATTACTTCCTTATGAGAACATGTTTATTTATCTGATTATTGAGTCTAAAGAAGCAACCATCCTTGAAGACTATCCTATTGTGAGGGAATTTGTTGAAGTGTTTCCTTAGTAGTTGCCTAGTTTTCCACCTAAAAGCGATGTTGAATTGTCAATTGATAAAATACTTTGGGAATTTCCAATATCCAAGAATTAGTATATAATGGATGTTGTGGAGCTTGGGGAGATAAAGAAACAACTACAAGAGAATATGGATAAAGGGTTTATATTCCCAAGTGCTTTACCATGGGGTGCACCAGTCCTCATTGTCAAGAAGAAGGATGGTGAACAAGAAGGATATCCCCAAGACTACTTTTTATACAAGATATGGGCACTATGAATTCATAGTAATGCCTTTCCAACTCACTAATTCTCCAAAAATATTCATGGAATTGATGAATAGAGTCTTTAATGATTTCCTAGACAAATTATTGGTAGTCTTTATAGATGATATTCTAATATACTCCAAAACCATAGAGGAGTATGAAGAGAATCTAGGCACTGTACTAGAGACCTGGTGAAAGGATAAGATATATTAAAATTACATTATATGTGATTTTTGGTTGAAGGAAGTCTAATTAATTGGTCACATCATACCAGAAATGGGATATCTATGGTCCCTCCAAGATAGCTGCAATTAAGGTATGGAAGATTCCAACATCGGTAACAAATATCCATAGCATTATGGGGTTAACTGGACATTTTCATAGATTTGTTAAAAATTTATCATGATTGTAAAACCCTCTTACCAAGATAACTCAGAAGAGAGTCATGTTTTCTTACAGTTATGAATGTGAAGTGATCCTCAAGGAGTTGAAAATGAGGCTTATCACTGCACCCATGCTCACATTACCCACAAGTGATGAAATTTTTGGGGTAGTTCAACGATTCTTAGAAGAAGGTTCGGGGATATATGTTGATGAAAAATGAAAAAGTAACCGCCTATTCTTCAACGAAATTAAAATTACATGAGATAAAATATCTAACACACGATTTGGAGTTTTCTATAGTAATCTTTGCTTTAAAAATTTGGTGACATTACCTCTTTGGGGAGAAGTTTGAAATATATAAGGATCACAAAATTCTCAAGTATATATTCACACAGAAGAGTTAAACATGTTTTAATGAATATTTTTATATTTGATCATAGACTATGACTGCTTAATCCATTACCACCCTAGGAAAGTGAACAAGGTGGCCGACGATCTATGTAGAAAGAACTAAATGATTAGATCATTGATTATAATTGAAAAGGATCAAATCATTATTGATTCGATGAATATGAACATGAGAATCATAATTAAGGGAACATCATCAATCCTTTGTCAAATTATTTCCCAAACGTCTCTTTTGGAAAAGTTAAAGAATTATTAAAAGAATTATCTAGGACTTTAGTAGAAATGGGTAACTATCAGAAAAGAGAAATCCTCAGAGCTTAATGTTAAAGAAGGAGAAATTGTAAGATTTGGGTTAAGGATATGTGATCAATATAATCCAGTGTTAATGAATGAACTTTTGGATAATGCACATTGTACTAAATTTTTCATTCACTGAGGAAACAAAAAGATATATCAAGATATACAAGAGCATTATTGGAGGGATAAAATGAAGACAGAGATATCTGTTTATACATCATATTTCCTAGAATGTCAGCAAGTGAAGGATGAGAGCAAAAGTTTAAGAAGATGATGCAACCATTACCCATACCAGCATGAAAATGGGAGAACATCACCATGTACTTTGTCACCAGACATCCAATGACATCTAAAAGAAAAAATGATATCTGGGGTCCTGTGGATCGTCTTACAAATACTGCACACTTCATTGAAATTCGAGAGGATTTTTCAATGGATAAAATATCACTGATATATATCAGAGAAGTGGTAGGGCTGCATTGATTACCACTATCTATTTTATTTGATTGAGATCCAAGATTCACTTCTATGTTCTAGAAGAGTCTTCAAAATGCTCTAAATACTGAGTTAAACATCATTACATCTTATCATCCTCAAACTGATGGCCAATCTGAGAAGAATATCTAATCACTTGAGGAAATGTTGAGATAATGCTCAGTGGACTTTAAAGAAGGATGGGTTCAACATCTTCCTTTGGTTGAGTTCTCTTAAAATAACAGTTTCCACTCAAGCATCCAAATGGCTCCATATAAATCCCTTTATGAGAAGAGGTGTTGTACACCTGTATGTTGGGGTGAAGTTGGGGAGAAAAAACTCCTCGGTCATGAAATGGTCAATGAAATGGTGTAGAAGGTTAAGACCATCAAGAAGCACATTAAAGCTGCTTGGAGTCAACAAAAGATCTTTTCTAATAATCGTTCATAAGACCAAGAGTTTGAAGTTGGAGACATGGTATTTCTCTACATATCACTATGGAAGAGAGTTATGAGATTTGGGAAGAAGGGAATGCTTATTCCAATGTACATCAACCCTTTTGAGATCTTTGATCGTATTAAAGAAGTGGCCTATTGACTAGAACTCCCACCAAATCTATCTCAAGTACATGATCTATTCCATGTATCTCTCTTCAGGAACTAAATACTAGACCCATCACATGTACTCAATCCATAGGTGATACCATTGGAGAATGACCTCCCCTATGAGGAGAATATGGTAAAGATCTTAGATCATAGAGAAAAATTTCTATATAATAAAAAAATTCCCCTCATCAAGGTGTTGTGGCACAACCACATGTTTGGAGAAGCAACATGGGAATCCAATGAAGTGATGAAGTAGAGATACCCTCATCTTTCTAGTGTGGGAAAAGAAAATATCAAGGGTGAAATTTCTTAAGGGGTGAAGATTGTAATGACCCAAAATTTTATTAATGAAAATTTCTCTTGATCTAATTAAATATCTTATTATGTAAAATGGTTATATAACTTATGAACATCCTTGGTTTTATGTTTTTGGATTATAAAATACTGTTTTGAATTGTTTCCATTTCTAATATAGTTGTTGAATAATGTCCACATGATTAGGATAAATATAAGACATAAAAAAATACAATTTACTCAGAGAAAGGATGTGGTGGCCTCATCTAGTAGAATTTCTCCATACTAATCACATTTGCTGGAGCTTGAAAAGTATGTAGCGTCACTGGGCATCACTCTTGACCAATCCCAAGCAGAGCTTCAACACGTTAATCATGAATAGAACCACCTATGGGAGAAGTAGGTGTTAATAGAGATTACCACTTGAGTGAAGTTATCTCAGCCTCTCCAAGAGTCTGTCACCATCGCACAACTTACCCTTCGATCTAATAAGGGTGTTATAAGGAGTTATTTAACAAGAACCTATCACTTTTATTATGTGCATTATTTTTAATATATAATAACAAATATAAATTAATTTTATTATTGTTACATTGTAAGTAATTTTTAAATTAAAAATTGTATTGTAAGTTAATATTCATTTAAGAAATATATTTTGATGAATTAATTTATTTTTTAATTAAATAATATTTTAAAAAAATATAATTAAAAAATTAATTTTTTATTAAATATAAATGATTATATAATTTTTAGGAATACATTTGTAATTTTTTATGGTTTAAAATCCATTTTTTCCAAAACCCATTAATTTTCTATAAATGTAGGTTTTTTATTTTTCAAGTAAAAATTAAAATATTTAGAAAATTATTTATATATAATGAATATTATTTTTGGATTCAGGACTTCGAAATTATCTAATGGTGAATTTTTCATAATTTTCCGAAACAGTCTAATTTTTGGGTAAAAATTAAATACCGTTTAAATTTATAATATGTTTTATGACATCATAATGACCCAATAGTATTGTAATAAAATACTATAGTAATTATTTTCATCCAATATATTTTTTACATTAAAATTAATTTATTTTAGATTTGGTTGATTAATTTTTTGGTGCCTTAGTGTACCCTCCATGACTTATATAACATTTTATCTTTAAGAATGGTTTACTTGAGAGTGTGGCACCCCTCCACATAAGAAAGAATAATATTTTAAGATGTTCGTCCATTGTACTTATAAAATAATATTTTACACACCCATTTTACAAAAACCATGTGAAAAAACCATGGGATGGTTTGTGGTTTTGATTAGTTTAATGTGTGGTGTGAAAAACCTAAATAATGATGAATTCCCACTCTTTTCCAATATAAACCCACCCAAGATCCCACTTTCTCTTCCCTAAAAAACCATGGAAATCATCCATACCTAGAACACCTCTCTCTAAAGACCACTGAAGGTGCCCCAATCTCCCAAGAAGCCTCTCTCGAGCCCCTCCCAAGCCTTTGGGATCACACTTCCATGTAAGGGATTTCTTCGTTTCTCATTTTTTCCAAAATTCAATATGTTGTTATACCATTTAATTTTCAATTAAAAATGTTGGGGTGTGATTTCGAACCTTCCCATACATCCCTACTTTTGTTTGAATAATGATAGACATATTTAGTTCTCATAAATGCCTCCCATGTACACCCATTGCTATGCCAAAATTCTGTAAGGAATTTCTCTCTTCTCATTTACAATCAAGAAATTATTTTGTATTATGTATCTATCTTCCATTAAATTTGTTGATAAATGTATTTATATGACCCCTTACTATCCATCACCTGTACAAATGATGATATACCCCTTTCTGTCTCATCTACCATTTTTATGAATTCTTATGTCACAGTGTTATGCGGTCGAAATTTCACCGTGATTTTCCAAAACAAAGTCATTTTTAGTGAATACAATGTCTATATATCTATAAAGGGTATTCACCTTTATTCACATTTAATTATCTATTATCGAGATTCATGTATGAATTCTTCATTTCTTTATCATGGAATTAATTAGTTTGTTTAATGAATCCATGTTATATAATCCATGCGGCACACTTACGCATGAAATGAAATGATTAAGAAGAGCGCGCCCTGATAGAACTACAATGAATTGGGTAAAGATTAGTATCATGATATGTCAAGTATAATGTGGGTTTACTTATGATAATTCAAGGTAAATGAGGCTTTTCTCATTATCTATGTGCAATGAGCCTTGGATCATTCTAATATCATGTTAAATATTAATTCCACATTTCCATGTTTTGATAATCATGCAATATCATGAATTTATGTTAATTTTTCTCTAATTCTCCATTATTATGACTATTTCCTAACATGTACTGTATTCTTCTTATTATGACTTTTTTACTCCATTACAAGGATTTATAGATCACACTTTTCTTTTGCATATCCTTAGGTTATCCCATGCAATGCCATGTATGATGGAATGAGTGTGGTAATTTAAAATAATTTTTCAATAAAGATGTGTATTTTAAGTTTTAAGAATTTATCTAATGTTACTAAGACCAATTGACACTAGAACTCTTAATATTATATATTTCATCATGTGAATATTTTTTGTAACAAATTATGTTTAAGTGTTAAATAATGAGAAGGGTTGTTATATTGAATATACCATATTCTGTTATTGCAATTCATATATTATACAATTAAATTTTTTAAGAAAATCATATAGAAATTTGAAGGATATACTACCATGATATCATAGATACATATGTTAGGTGTTGTGATGATAATGTTCTACAGGCTGTGGGCCCAAAACCACTAGAACATCCCCATGTAGTGACCCATAAAAAACCTCCTATTGATCCTCTAATAGGCACAGATTCTCATTATGAAAATAGATTATTCGGATTTATGCATTCCATAGAGGGAGCTCTACGACAATCATATACAATAGAAGAGTTGTAGTAGGAATTCAAGCAACATCCGCCCAAATTCTTGTGGGATGGAGGTTTGAAAGCTAGAAGATCTTTGTTAGAGGGAGTGTTATCGGTATTTGAGAATATTGAGACACATATAGAGTAGAGGGTCAAGATTTCCACTTATATTCTCTGTGACACAGCCCAACATTGGTTGTAAGTCATCTCTCAGGCTGATCGCCATCAAGGTATGCTCTAAGAGGATTGACAGAAAACCTTTTTACTATTAATTCTATGTGAAGACACTGAGAGTGGACCACGCTAGATACTTTAAGAATATACATTCGGGTTATATGTTTTTGATAAAGTTTTTAGATAATTTCATTGAGATTTATTATTTTGTGCATACCTTGACTGATGATTAGATGACAACCATGAGTTGATTTGAGGATGGGATTACATATTTCATTCGATTACATGTAAATTTATTTTGGTTGACCACCATTTAAAAGATAGTTATCCAAAACCTCATTTAATAGTGGATCCTCGGGGAAGAAGGAAATGTGATCCATCGTGTTTGAGCTTTTCAAATAGTGTTAGAATTTTTCGATTGGTAGGAAATGTGATTTTCATGGGGCATAGAGGGCTGATTCCAGCCATATAACATAAACCAAAAGCTATGTGGTGTTCTCATAGTGTGTTAGGGAAAGCTAAAAAATCCCCACTGTACATGGAATCCAATCGAGTGATGAGTTTATGGTAGCATGGCACACTAACAACTATTATTCAATGTTTTCCCTCTATTACCTAGTGATAAGGGATCTTTACCAACACCACATTTCGGTATGGGATTAGTAGCTCTAATCAAGGAAAGTATTAGGTCTACAACTAAGTGATCAGACCTAGGAAGTGGTTATAGAAATGGTATTCAGAACGAAAGGGCTTTACACCATAAGAGAAGACCTGTTCAGGATAGTAAGACTACATATTAGGGCTGCATATTAGGCCATATATATGTAGTGTAGCATACAACTAATGAGTAAAGTACAAGGAATTCTATAGTAAGAGGTACTATTCTAGTAGACACTTCTTTATTTTTTGACCTTTTTGATCTAGGTTCATCATACTCTTTAATATTTATGAAAATTATAGAATGTATGGGAATAATTATGAAATACTTCTATGGTGTGATGAATTTTGACACACCATTAGAGGTTTAATTAGAGAGTATATTCTAGTTAAAGTTTTTCCCCTTAAGATAGATGGGTACCAATTATTGGGTAATTTCCTTTTCCATAAGACTGCAGGGTTCGATGTCATTCTAGGAATGGACTGGCTAGTCCATACCATGCCCGTGTTGACTTCTATCACTAATGGGATCCTTTTACATCACCTGAGGGTAGTTCTTATATTCATAATGGTGAATTTTATGTCTAAGACAACATATTTGTACATGGTTATCATGGGATGGAAGGAGTGATAGACTTGATGGATAGTGTCTTTATGAGAGGGAGAGGAATACATCATAGGAATTTTCCTCCTGGGGTAGATAATTTTAAGAATGTATTCCCTGATGATTTCTCTAGTTTTCCTCATATGTGAGGGGTATAATTCTTCATCATGCTAGTTCTAGGTGTTTCACAAGTGTCCATTCCTCATAATAGGATAACACCGAATGATCTCTAAGAATACAATATGTAGTTGGGAGACTTAGAGAAATAGGGTTTCATATGACCCAATACTTTTCTATGGGGTTAAACATTCCTTTTCTCCAAGAATGTGTATAGTACTGGTAGTTTTGAATGGATTACTATCATTAGAATCACATTTATATTAATTAATAGTATGCATTAGCTCGTATGATAACCTATTTGACCAACATTATGGTGGGACAGTTTTCCATAAGATTGAGTTGAGGGAAGGCTACCATCATGTTCATGTGAGACCCTCAGACATACCACATACAAAATTTTAAAGCAGGTAAGACTTTTATGAGTATCTAGTTATTCATTTCAGCTATATGAATGTGCTAGAAGTTTTTATGTGACAAATGAATCTAGTTTTTCACATATATCTAGAATCATTTGAGGTTGTCTTCATAGAAAAAAAATCCTATTGTATAATACTTAACATGACCATAAAAAACATCTTGATATCATGCTGAATACACTAAGACAACACTAGGTATATGATAAGATCACTAAATTCCACTTTTGGATCTATAAGGTTCACTTATTGGGTTATATTATCATACAATAAATATTTTTTGTTCAATGTCATATGGTGAGTGTCATGGTTTCCTGGGATTATCCCAAGAATGTATTTGAAAAATTGATTTTTAGGGATGGAATGTTATTAAATGTGTTTCATTAAGAACTTATCAAGCCTAGAAGAACATCTTATGATCTTTAAAAAATAGTGTAATGTTCTTCTTGTCCAAATCTTGTGAGAAAGTATTTCAGAAGATTAAGGGAAGATTTAATTTTACACTGATCTGGATTCTTCTTTAGCTGGTAAGATTATACACAATATTTTATCATGCTTTAGGAATCAGGATAGGAGAAGATATAATTTAGGTAGATAGGGTTATACTGTATGGGTATCACTTTTTGAGACCCCATTAGTTTAATTCCCCTACACATGAACTCTATCTAGTATCCATGGTCTATGATTTATGTTGTTGGAGGAATTATCTATTGGGTGAGTTGTTAATTAATTATACTGACCAAAAATCTCAGATACATTCACACGTAGTGTGACTTGAATATTAGGTAGAAAAGGTGGTTTAATACCTAATTATGTTCTAATATGGGCATGAATATATAGCTGAAAAGGGGAATTTTGTAGCCGATGCTTTGAATTGGGGGACACAGATGTAGGATATCCAGGAATCTAGAAGTGGGTGGAAGTTGATAGCCCAATTTTTTGAGATGAAACTAGGGGTTATAGAATATCATAGAAAACCTATTTTAGTATATTTAGTAGTAACATAGTCCTTTAATTAATATTCATAGAAGAAAAGAATTTATGATCCTACGGTCCTACCGCTATGGTAGAATGTCTCTGGTGAGGACTCACCTCTATGTTGTGTTATCGATGGGAATGATATTCTGTACTTACATGGATGTGTCTTGGTCCCTTCAAACATATACGAAAAGATGATGTTGGAATATCACACCTATTTTTATAATGTGCAACCAATATAATGAATATATATCTTGTTGTACATAATCAATATTAGTGTTCTTGTATGAAGTGGAAGATTTCAGTTTTCATCACGAAGTACTCCACCTATCAGTAGGTAAATTCTTAGCACTAGAAACCTTCTGGAATTTGACAAAATGTTTTAATTATTGAGTGGAAATTGGATGATGTAACCATGAATTTAATGAGGGGAATCCAGAAATCCCATTGAATAAGTGATGTAGTATGAGTGATCATCGACATGTTGAAAAAATTCTCACCCCTCTTTCACATTAGAGAAACCTTTTCAGTTGACAAGACTAGAAGGATTTATACTATAAAGACTATTTTGATTCATGGTCTTCATTATTCTATCATATTTGACCATGATTTTCTGTTTACATCATAGTTATAGTAATGGTTATAGAATGAAAATGGGTTTATAGGTGATCTTTAGTATAAATTATATCCCTCAGACCATCAGGATTCTTAATGGGATAATACAGGTGTTAAAGGGCATTTTTTTGGAAGTAATCCTTGATTTTAGTGGGTTTTGTGAGAAATACCTACCTATCATTCAGTTTTCCTACAGAAAACATTCTTAGTAAATAGTTAAAATTAATCCCTGTGAGTCCCTTTATGATATGCTATGTAATTTACCCATGTACTGGTTAGAGGAAGGTGAGCTAGCACTACTTTCTACTCATCTCATTCGGGAAACGTCAGAGAAAGTACAACTAATTTCGAAATGTATGGACACATCTCATTCCATGAAGAAGTATTATACATATTTTCACTATTGACCTACAGTGTTTGAGGTGGGACATCATGTATTTTTATGAGTTTCACTATGATTGGGTCATAGAGGGATACAAAGGCTAGGTAAGCTATTGCCTCATCATTTCATGCCTTTTGTGATCATGGAGAGAGTCAGTCTAGTAGCATATTGGTTTTAGTTACCTCAAATGTATCATGCCATGAATGACATCTTCAACATATCATAGCTTCACCATTATCATTCCAACCCTTATCATTCATTTGATCCTGAGGATATTGAGCTGGAGGAAGATGCATCCTTTGAGGTGCATCCAATATATATCATTGATCAGAGAACAAAGGATCTCTGAGGTAGGTGAGTTTCAATAGTCCAAGGTTTTTGAAAAAATTACTATGCACAAGATGGGGCATATGAGTGATATCCTAATACATATTCCTAGATTCTAAAAATCTTCTCAAACAATTATTTACCACCCTAAGAAGGGAAAATTGAGGACTATCTATTTCAAACAGGGGGGTTTAACGTACTATATTTTTATATATGTAAAAAATAGTTATATTACTATTCAAATTTCATTTTTATGTTAATAATGTGATCTTAATTCTAAGGAGTAGTTCAAGAGAGTTTGGGCCTCATTCAGAGCCTGAATCTCTCGAAATTGGAGATATGTATTGATATGCATGATTAGTGTAGGGTTAGTGATAATTCTGAAACTAAATTGTATAATGAAATTAGTGCAATGTAGGGGATGTATAGTTTCCCCAAACTATAATCCCTATTCTGCATGCCCGAGTGGGTGATACAAACCTATTTACAGATCTATTTGACATGTTCATGGCATGTTTAGTCAAATAGTACACCTATCCCATGTGACGTAGTTCCTTCGGTAGTGTTAGGTGAATTGTCAACAAATGGTTTTGAAAACCATGAGGCCAAATAGTGTGACCCCTTAATAAAGGTAAAAACAACATTTTCACCAAAATCTTTTTAATCCTCAATCCCATATTTCCTCCACCAGCGGACAACCCCGCTCTCACTTTTGATCTCCTCCCTCAAGACATGCAAGGTATTTTGATTACTCTTCAATCCAAACTCAGTTTTATTCATTTTCAAGTGCATTGGGTCAACAATGGTAATATATATAATCTTATTAAATTTTTATTCATTTACCTCCTCATATTATGTGCTATTTTAGTGTGATATCATCTCCCCCATTTTGAGGGTTTTCATCAGTTCTTATGATTTCTCCTATTCTAGCATAATTTAAGGGAAAAAATAGACGAGGAGAGTCCCACACGCCAAATGTAGGTGGTCTAGTCCTTTCCCTCAAGTATAGTTTCATTATTATCTAGAGTTGTTGGACCATGCATCGAAATAAACCAACATCTCATATAGAATGTCTATTAAAATAAATTAAATATTATTCTGGCACCTAATATTAGCTTAGATAATGGAGAATCAACATCATTGTTGATCACATAAATGTGATCCACCCCATGGGTGCACACATACTTAATATCCTAGTTGACCCTTTTCCTTAAATCATTAAACAAAATTTTTGGGGTGTGTGCTTTCCCTTATAATAATTAGTTTTGAATTTGGTAATGATCTATTTAAATGGATTTTCCATATGTTAGGACTTAGAGATTTATTCCATAAATTGAATTACTTGGATAAAAATTCATTGGCCAACTTATACGAAGTGTTTTTATTTTTATGGTAGTTAATAGTCATAATAAGTGGATAGATAAACCTTTATTCATACCAAGATGAGTTTGATACCAGGATTCTAATTTATGGATGCCTTGGGATGACTCATTCTTCTTTATAATTAATACCTATTAAAGATTGTAAATACTTTGGGAGTGATACTGATCCGTATAAAATGTGTTGGACTGGCTCTTCAGGTGAATCACTTACTTATCTTTGTGAGATATTGATACCCTAGTGGAGTCACAATGAATGAAATTGGTGGAAATATGGTGATAACATTCCACAAGCGATACATGGTCCCCTGCATGACATATATAGGATGAGCTTAGAGGGTCGTAAATACACTATACTAATAGTGATACATGTTATTCCTTACATAGATCACCTTGGATGGACACTGAGGTGATGGGTATTACTACGGGTCCTAGATAAATAATTTTGATTTATTTTATGGATCACCACTGATAGGATTAGGATTCCATTTTCTAACACTATGGATTCCTATTTATTAAATTATATGAATGTATAATAGTTATCCCAAGGACATGTCCACCAACCCAAATCACATGCTTGGGATCAGTCTACTAATAATTCTTGGTTTATGAGAAAGCATTATTAATACCATATCATATCTGTATCAATTATCCTTGGTTTAGAGATATAAGACTTAGGCTGAAGGAGGTAGTGCCGGTTGGGTATCATGTAGAACCCAGACTGGCATGTTTCATTTATTTATTGCTAAGTTTTATAATGTACCTGCACTGTTATCGTTTTATATTCACATACTAGGTTGACGTAGACACCATTGGTGGTGGCCTACTAAGTATATCTCACACACTCTTCTAAGACAACATTTGGTACTCAATAATACTTCATTATAGAAGGTGTAAAACATGGTAAGTATCCATCTTACAATGCATGATTTTCCATACTATGATGGAGTACGGGATTATAAGACCAATCATATGCTCAATATTATAGTATTTTCATCATTTGGTATTTTTTTTATTTTTTTCAATCATGTGGTATATGCCTATTTTTTGTGTATAATGTGTTTCTCATTTTTTTTATTGTTACTTGAGATGATCATCATAATGTTTGTATCTATTTATGATTCAACTTCAAACTGTTTATTTTTTCTGGGTGATTTATTATTCCCCTTTTTATTTATTATTCTATTCCATGGATTATCCTTATTATTTATCACTATGTTACTTTTTTACCTTAATGTAATTCTCCCCCTAAAAAACGCATCCAAGACCCTCACTTATAGTCAGTAGCTTCTAGCGTAAGAGGAGGCACACGTGAGTTCATGTGGCCAACTGTATTGGGGCACCGCTTATTGGCTACCTGGGTGAGCTGCTACATATATTTACCCAAGGTAGATGAATTCTTTAAAAAAAATTAAACTTATTATTTATTTAGGACCAAGTAATTCTAAAATAAAAATAAATTTCATTAGATTCAATATATTCAAAATAATTTTAAAATACTAATTTATAACATTTTTTTTTAAATATTTCTTCTGTTTTAAAATATCAAATATAAGATTTTTATTAAAACATGATATTTTAAAATATATAATGTCACTTAAAATAAATATATTTGGTCACAAAAAAGGTTTTATATGTTTTGGGTTATGCTTATATCTATGTTATGTCACACAATCTTTGGTATTTTAAAAAATGATAGTTTGAAATATGAACTTAAAATCAAAAATTTTATGAAAATTAATAAAATAAATCTTAGTATAATATGACCATGATAAATCCGAAAATGAATTTTATTTTTCCAAATTCACAGCTAAAAATTGATAAATTTAACTTAAAAAGATATAAAATATCAAGAAAACTAATTTTTCATAAGGATTCATTTTCTCGTATATTAGATATTATACTAAAATTATGCTAATCATAAATATAAAAAACATAAAAAACCATTTTATAAAATAAAATTCAATAATAAAAATATATTTTTCAAAAATTAGTGGAACTAATTGAGTTTTTTTGATTAAGTACAATTTTACATTTTTATGTTATTACAAAAATATGTATTTATTTATATATATTTCATAATTATATTACCAAATTTTATTGATTATAATTCTATGAAATCCTTATAAAGGTCTCTGTTGGTTTTGTTTTCTGTGTTGTGTGTAGAGAAGACCATTGAACACCATATTTACTTAAGGAGAAAAACATGGGTCGGTACACTAACAATATCTTTTAGTTCTTCTTCAAGTCCATAATATTTTGAAATGATTCATGTTTTTTTGGTCGTTATATATATATATATATATATTTAATAACATTCACTATAGTAATAATTCATCCACATCTATAATGAAAATATTACCTCTTCTATATCTAAATCATGGATCAGGTAATTTTTCCAATGTACCATTTATTGTAGTGAGGCATATGCTACCACATGGCCATTTTTCATTAAAAAATACCCTAATTCATTATTTGATGAAACAATATATTTAAAAACCCCCTACACACTATTGGTTAGAGTGAGTATAAGTTTTATAAAAAAACAACTCTTAGGATTCTTGAATGTTTCTTTCACATTCACCTATATGAAGGAACATGACTCCAACCTAAGATAAAATGGTCAAAATATTTGAAAATCATGAAATTTTTTCCAGAAAATATAAATAGTATAATAAAAATCCAAAAAACAATATATATATTTTAATAGATGTTTCTCTAGTTCTTTATTTAATCTCTTCTTTATTTAAAAGATCCCTAAAAGTACCCTATCATGTTATTACATGGACCAATAGTGATATTTTTATAGAAAAAATTAACACTAATTAGATTTTACATAAATATTCTTATTTCTTAAGGTATTTTCCAAAATCCTTAAATACAATTCAATTTATTCCATTCCTTTAGAATATATGAGACTTACTTCTTGAAAACCAAAAAAAAAATATTGAGGTAATCTCTAAAAAGCCGAATAATATAATCCCTGATGATCGAAGGGGAATTTGTATGTTTGGAATGAATCATAATGAATTAATTTTATTAATATATAATATGAATGGATTTATTATATGTATCCTCCCATTTCACCCTTAATTTATGATATACATTTCAATGTTTGAAATTTCATTAGAAGTTATCCCCATTATGTTGATAAAAAATAATAATAATAGGGTATATGATAGTAATTATTGATCAAGATCTTGATAATTTCTTGATAATCATTGAAAAGATGAATCAGTCAACCTTTTATCTTAATAAAGAGGGATGAAGAACCCCATGGAAAAGAAATTGGTCATATAAAAACCTTATCCAATTTATCTTCTATCCACTTTTTAAATTCCCCTAATTTAGTAGGATCTATTATATAGTGAGTATTTGATATAGGAATAATACCGTGTATGAGTTCAGTGGAAAACACAACCACATGATCTAGTGGTATACTAAAAAATTTATTCAACAAATACATCTACATATTTGTAAAAAATATACATATCATCATTCGTGAGTTTATCCCCAAACATTTTGGATACGAATACAACATTATTAGGCAAAATGAACCATAATAAGGATGTACGTTCCATAGAGAATTCATAGCCAACCATAAATTGATTGACGATCAAGGGTATATTTGGGATATAAAATATGATTTCATGATCCCAAAAAATGATATGAGACCTATAAATAAACTGATAATCCATTCCAAAAACCATATAAAATTTGAGTAAAGGGGGTATAATAATATTTACATGAATCATATTCCCATAAACATAAATTGTTGATATAATATTGTATTGGGAAGAAATTATCGCACCATTGGGTGTCTTCACTGGAAATTCAATATTTAATCATCAATGGTTCAAATTAAATAATTTATAAAACTATATTGATATGAGTAAGGTGGTATAAAAATAATTATTTTAGACATCTAATTTTTTTGAATGGATAAAAAGAGTACATGTTTCACTTTTATTTTTTCTGATCATTTACTAAAACTATAATGGATAGTTTGAGTATTAAAAATTAATTACTAGAGAAATAAACAAAATTATAATGAAAATTAATCCTATTATTGAAAAACATATGACACCACTATATCAACTTTTAACCATTTTGGTTCAAGATAAATTATATTTAGAACAACCATTTTTGATTTTTCCATAACTATTAATAACCTAATGACTAAAATTACATAAATCTCCCTCTAATAATATCTGTGATGACACAACCATAAAATTTATACATATTATATTATTACACATGATTATTCACTAAAAATATCAATAAAACAAACCCTTATAACCCCTAAATGTACTATATTTCATGATTAAATACATATCCAACTAATTTTAGAAAAATTATTCTAAATCTACAATAATTATTTTCCACACTAGATACCCTTTAAGTTATATAATACATAAACACTTATTGATTACCAATTAAATGGTAACAAAATGAAATGGAAGATATCAGATGCTTAGTAATGGTTGAAATATAAGATAAATTAATTATAACAATATCAAAGACAATAATAAATAATAAATATTTTAATAGTACTAATATGTGGATATAAGAATATAATCAAGGTATATGAATATATCATAATTAAATCATACTAAAGAAAATATGAATCATATATATGAATAATAATATAACGGTTTATGATATCATAATAATGTTTCATTGTTATGAGGTTTGGCAAAAAAATGTGCCATATGAATACACATAAAAATAAAATCATATATTTTGGATCACTTCCAAGACCATCATAGCATAGTGTAAACACATTCCCCATAATATATTTGACTATGATAACTTCCCATCTACCATACCATAACATAACATGTGATATATTGCTTTAACTAATGAATTGGAAGGTTATATAATTTTAGGACCACAAATCATACAATGATAAACCATATATGTGTGCAACCCTTGATCACAATTTTTTTTAAATTATTCATAAAAAAATTAAACGATGAGAATAAAATGTTTTTCAAAAAAAAATTAACCTATGAGAATGAAATTGGTTTCATAAACGTAATACTAGTCATAAGAAAATTATTCAGTGAAATAATGTTGATGATTTCCTTAAAATATATATCTAGTGAATCATGAGAAAAATTAATGTATATTTTCATAGTTGAAAAATACTTATATGTATCATAAAACAAATTTATAAATAGAGAATAAAAAATCATTAAATGTAGATACTTTTTTTAAAATAATTTATTTTAATAAATATTTTTAAAAATAATGACAATGTTAATAAAAATCAGTTTTAAGAATCATGAAAACATGAAAATGAAGGTTTGTAAAAAAAATTAAAGAAAATGATGGAATAAAGTGGATGAGAAAGAAACAAAACAAATGAGAGAAAACAATATTAAATTAATAACATTTTAAATAATTGAAATTCATAGAAAATTGAACATAATGAATCATATAATCAGATATAATGACAATACTGAAACATTTTAAATAAATATTGATATAAATGAGAAATATTATAAACTAAAATGAAATAATAAATATAATTCTAGTTAAAAATTTAATCTTGTATGAATTATGAATATAAGAGTGGAGTAAGGTTGAAAATACATATAAATAAAAAACAATAACCATAAAATAATAAATACTCAATCTTTTTAGGGAATTTTTATTCTTATTATTTCAATTTATACATAGATATAGGTAGTCTCAATCAAAAAAGAAAATTGAGAGAGTAACCCTTACCTTTACTGCAAACACCTATAAATGAACATTAACCCCATTCATAAAACAATATACATATGAATCACTTGTCTAAGAACATTATTGAAAAATATTAATTGTTATACTGTTTTATTATAGTAATATATTATATGTATTAGATAACTATAGTTTATTTTCATCATCAGGTGATAATAGATTTGATTTTATCACACTATTTTTTGGTATGGAGATGTTGATCCTCTTACGTTGAAAAATATCATCATCCATAGATTATTCAAGGAATATAATCATATTATTTTAAATATTTATGCAAATAAATGTCAACTTTATAGAGGTTACAATTACATTCTATAAGAATGGAATTCTTGATGCATATGTTTTGGATAATTTTATAATTAAAATTTAATTAAATTATAATGATAAAACATACTTTTGTTACCCATAAAAAATAGTAAACACCACCTAAATTATTCTTTGATATCATAAATTACTATCCTTCATGTTTTTATACTAATTCTTGATATGTGTTATGAAGACAGTGTGACATCGTTCATGTATGTGGGTGAACCTACCCAAAAAAGAACATCTAGTACTAAAGAATATGTAAGAGTTTAGATTTATATTAATGTAATATTGTTTGAATATAATAATAAATATATTATTTTTAAATCATTAAATATGTGAATTAACTTCTAGAATAATTTATTTGAGAATGTAATTGAAAAAGATAGAGAAGTACTTCACACTTTCTTTAATGCCTTCACCCTTTCTCAAAATAGGTTATTTTGTAATGGGATAATTACTTCCCCCTCTTGAGAAGAAATTTAACCCACCAATATTTTTAAAAATAATACCATTATTTAAATCATATATGATATGCGACACTGATCCTAAAGAAACCATGAAATATTATTATTTAAATGTTACCTTTATATCATAGATTTTAATTTGGAAGCTACAAATATGATAAAATAAATTATGAGAGATATATATACTTATATATAGAAAAACAAATCAATATAAATTTATTTATGAATTCTTATTAAATACTCACTCAATTTTTAATAAAGTAATTTTATTATTCAAAAATATGTTTTCTTTGTAAATTTTATTGATTTATTTTTATGAGAAAATATTATAATTAATTTATAGAACTTTTAGAAATATTATATTATAATAGGAAAATTATTTTTGATATAAAAATTTCAAAATTATCATCCGGAAAATATTCTTATTTTTTTGAATTGATTAATTGTTTTAGTGGATAATGAAAATTACCAATTTTTCAAAAACAATATTTTATTTCCCAAAAATAAAATAATTTTAATGTCCCATTATATTTTTGTATTTTTTTATTAATGTGATTTAGAAACCATTTTATTTAAGAAGAATATAATTAATTTAACTTGAATTATAAATTTTCTTGATTTTGTTAAAATTTTATTGATATGCTTAAAAATGATTTTTCAAAATGTTTTTAAGTGAATACTTTTTTTACATTTTAATTTATTTAAATAATCCCCAATAAGGGATTATTTAAGTAAAATTTATTTGTTATTAATCTATTTATATAAATTTAAACTCATATAATGATGATATGATATCAGAGAGTTAAAATAAGTTCATCTATTGTTGAAAAATGCATTTTCTTGAAGAACCGTTTTTTGCTGAATTTGGTGGGTCTAATTTTAAATTAAATTCTATCACTTGTGTATTTTGAATTTTTAAAAAAATATTCCAAATTTGGAATATAAAGGTACCCATTTGTTATATATTTCCATTTTATTTTTTATCATTATGAATTTTAATATTAGTAAATATTTTTACCACATTAAAGGTTAAATGGGGTGATTTAGGGTAAAAATTATTTGATAAGGGTTACAAAGTAACCCTAATACTTGTATTAATATTATTATATTAGTATATTTCAACTCTAATAATTAAAACTTTTAATATATGACATGTATTTTCTAAATGTCCTTGAATTTGACCTCTATAAAACTTTATGTAAAGAAAATTCCAAAATATTTTTTTATAGGTTTCATTATCTTTAAATATTTCACATACATATAAATGTAAGGAATTTTTTTCTTTAAATTTGTCTTTGAAAGAAAAATTATTATTTTATAATGGTAATTTATTGATAATTTTAATTATTAACATAATTACCTTAAATGATTATGTAACCTACAAACAATATTTATTCCATTAAAAATAATAAAACAAATGATTTTAAAAATATTAAAAGTAATATAATTTAAAAAAATTGTATTTTAAATAATTTTTAAGATAAATATAAAATATTATAGGGGTTTTAATGGAATATAATTTAATTAATTTTTTTTTCACTAAATTGAAATTAAAATTAAATAAATAGATAAAAAAATGGCATTAAGGTTATTTTATTAAAAATAAATATAGATAAAATGATTAAAATATTTGAAAAATTATATCTCCATAAATGTGATTTGTATATAAATTAAAATATCATATATGTTCTACCCATTTTTCAATATTCTTTTTTATAGTAATAATATTGACCCATAAATAATTAAAACATTATTATCACTCAAATTTTTCAAAGGGGTTATCACAGGCTAAAAAGAGGTCTGGGTGAAAGAATAACTGAAAATTTTCAAATTTTTATTTTATCACATAATTTAGAATAAAAGAAATATTATATTCTAATATTATAAATTTTTTTCTATTTGAATAATAAAATAATTTATATTAATTTAATACTTTAAGAACTTCAAAGAGCTCCCCTCCACTGTCTTATAAAAGGGAACATCCTCTCATATTTTTTTCACGGTTAAAAAAATCTCAGATAAGAAAATTCCTACCCAAATAACTTATTTAACTTCTTCACCACATCCTATGTTCCTTGATTTTAATATCAACCCAACCTATGAGCCCTTTTTGTGTAAACAATAAGAGGATTTCCGAAGAAGATGTATAATTCATAATCATGATTTTTTATTTTACTTCTTATTTTATATCCATTAAATATTCATCAACCATTATGATTTAATAAAAAAATATCTAATATAAAATGATCTTTCATTTTTTAATGGAATAATCTATATCTATATTCGTATTCTATTAAATTGGAAAGAAAACCATTGTTTATGTGCCTGATGGACTACAACATTGTGAACCGAAACAATTTATTTTCTATCACTGCCTGTCACGGTTGAAAATAATGATGGATTTGATGTGTATATATATATACACGGTATTCATGAAACACTGATAATTTTATATAATTAATATATCATCTATTTTCTTAACTTCTCAATCAATGAAAAATGATAATGTAGGTATTGGGTTACGTGTGAACTACCACCTCTAATAAACGACATGATTCATTTTTCATTATCACATAACATAGATTATATATATAATAATATTTAAATAATTAATGTAGTATTCGTTATATTATTATCATTATTTAAATATAAAATCGTAATTAACTTCATTCCATAAAGATCATTGAAAAATGGAAATGTTACTCATGCGTATGTATGTCATACCGTCCCCATGATTATAATATAGTTATTTTTATATAAAAGTCTAACATATTTTGTTTTAAAAATAAATTTGAATTATAAAAATTATATTCATTTCATGATTATATTTCTATAGATTATTTAATAATTGCATCTTTAACCATATTCATCCTATCGAAGTCATTTTTGACATATGATTCAAATACCATATGAACATCTGAAACATACACAATTGATCATGTAATATATTATAACATGTTACAAGTAAAAATAAACTTGAAAAATGTTTTTAAGAAATTAAATAATTAACCTAATTTTATTATTCATGAAAATAAAAAATGTTCATGATCAGTCAGACTCATGATAAGAGTCATTATTTTAAAAACCCTAATTTGAAAGATTCACATAAAATTCTTTTTCTACCTTCTCTATATTTTTAAAATTATTTTAGAAATGTTTTTATATTGTTATAAATAAATTACTAAGTAAATTGTAAATTCATTAAATGGTTTTCCAAAATAATTTCATTTGTATTTTATACGAAATTTTATGAATTAATTTACAAAATAGAAAATTAATATTCTATCTTAACTCTAAGAGCGATAATAGATTTTTCCAACCACCATAGCTATTATTTTATATTTTAATACCTTTACTATATTCCAGGTTTTATTCAGAAAAAACCTCCTTGTGTTATGGTTATTTTCATAAAGGGTTTTAAAATTGAATTGATATTTCAATATCCAAAAATGGTGTCTTATTTCTATAAAAAATATTTATATGAGTTTATTGTTGTAAATCACATGTTTTTTGTGTTATAATTATGTAATAGATTATATGAATTTTTAGGATAATGGGTGGTCACATTATAAACCAAAAATGAGTTCTTCTATTATAAACCAAGTATATGTGATTCCTTTATTAACAAAATATCGGAGGGTCTATGATTGTTATCCAATGAATTAGGTATCAATGTCAACCGTATTGGTTATTCCATTTGTAAAATCGAGATTGGAAATGATATCCCAATTTACCTACATGATTTACCTATTATTTATATTGTTATTTACACAAATATTATGATTTCTCAAGGTAATCTAATGATCTTATGATCAAGGGAACATATATGCTACTTCTTAAGGTTGGAAAGTATAACTATTTTAAAAAACATACATGTCTTTCACAAGAATTCAAAGTAACATTTTTGAGTTTTATATTTCTTTATATATTTATTATGAAATTTTTAATGAAAATATATGTGCAGAAGAGTTGATATCTTGAGTAATAAAATTTTTATTTTAAGTCCAATGATTATTTTCAAAAAGTAAAATTTTATAAGTATTCTTGAACTAACAAGTCTCTTTAGGATTTATTTTATATATCTAAATGAAATTTTTGTTCTCATACAAATATTTTTTTAATTTGAATTACATGTTTTGAGGATGGGAAAGAATAAATAATAATTCGAGCATAAATTCATCAAAATTAATTATGATATGAAAATATTATCATTTAAATAGTTTTATACTGAAAGAAAAAGGGTACTAAGTAGAATAATACATTTTTTAATTTGAGGGTTTTCTATATAATGGATATTACCTAATTAATTGAAATATAAACCAAATATATCTTTGTGAATGTAAGATACTAATTTCTTTTAAGGAAACTAAACTATTTATTGTTAAATACATGCCTCAATAGTTATTACTAGAGTAAAGGATTTGATAATTTTAGAGATTAGGAAATTAATAGTTATGGATACCATATTAGGTTTAAAATATTATGGTTGATTGTATAAAACCTTATCAATGATTAATGTGATTGGTATTTATGGTAATATATGGTATTTTGGGAGACATTTTATTAGGTTTAGGTATATTTAAACCTTAGGTTTAATGAAAAGAATTATTTATAATAATGATGATACATTTTTTTGATGTGAGAATAGATGTATAAGATGACATTTGAGGTTAAAAAATTGTTTAATAATTAATTCAATTAGATTATTTTGTAGTTTTTAGATTTTATTTATTATTTAATTTATATGGTTATTTTCTTTACAAGGAAAATATTCATTTTAACATGCAGTAATTAATTTTATGTTTTAAAGATTATATTTTATATAAATTATTGACTATTTATCATGATGTATGGAAATAAATTTTAATAACCTTATAATCCCTTAAATACAATATAATCATAAATACTATAGAAAAATCATGATTAAATTATTTATAATGCTTTCTGAATATTCAAATCACCATCAATAAACTGTTTGATCTATCAAAAAAATTTCTTTTTTCCATAAATTTCTATGGATAATGGAATCTCTTTTATTTTATTTCAAAATATCAATGCATTGATATTATTCAGAAATTCTAATATCCCTAAGTACATGACGTTTTGTTTTAGGTAAAAATAAACACAACTTTAAAAGATTAAAAAGATATATACAACATAAAATAACACCAATATGTATTGATTTATGATATGAAATAATTTATTATGTTCTATGTACAAAACAATATTCAATCGGGGAATCCTATGGACATAATTCATATAGTTTATTATCAGAATTATCTTTAAGGAATAAGATGAAGATTCAATGTTAATTTTTTTATAATGAATTTAATGGAATGACGGGTTTTTGTATTTAATTTTTAAAATTAGTATGATTTGGTAATTAATTAATGATATTATGATATATTCGAAAAATTATAATAATCATGAAACAACAAGGAATTTTTCTATAGTATTTATTTAATTAAAATTTGGAACATATGATAGAAGGAACTGATACCTTAAAAAATTATTATAGTGAATATGTGATAATTTTTGGGATACATTTATGGATTATTAAAAGGTGTTAGAGGTATATGTATCCTAAAAGATTAACTTGTGTTTAATTAATGTTTATTTGAGTAAGAATTCCTTTATATATTGCAGACATAATTTTAAAAGTATTGAGAATATTTAAGTTTTATCTGATCTCTGATAATTATGTTTATTTTGAAGGATGTTCATCATCATTACAGGGAAATTATAAGGATTTTTTAAATATTAAGACATGTCACATGTGGTATGACTATTATAATTGATCCCAAGACTGAAGGGATATAATGGTTAAATTCCTACCACAATCCCACATGATTTTATTGATACTATGAATTTATTTTGAATAATGAAACAGATAATGATTATGTTTGGGATCATATTTTTTATCATAGAAGATAACCATGTGATTGAAATATGATATTTTTAATAATAAGTTAACTATTTTTGGCACCTTATACGATTAGAGTAAATATAAGATTATGGAATTTTATTTTAGGAATAATGATTAATTTATATTGTTAAAGAATATATGATTTTAATTTACCTTTATAATATCCATGGTAACTTCTATAAATGATTCGAATTTCTTGGTGTATATAAGAATATCGTATATCGATTTTAAGGGAATTGGACTTTATGAGTGATTGATGTTATTTGGAGATAAAAGTGTAATTTATAATGAAAAAATCTGTGACTTAATTCCTTCTAAATTTTGGGTTTTGAACTTGGTCGAGAATATTAAGGTTATTTATATGTCAAATGATCTTTGTTGATATTTGGGTGTTAAATTTAAGGATTTAGATATTAATGATGTATTTAATAATATGAAGGATTATTCATTTTTGGAATTATCTTACATTATGGTATCCATTTTGGTTTTGTTAATTTCTATAGATAATTTGAATATCTTATTATAATTTTTTAGAATTTTTGATCAATTAGAAGTTGATTTTTGTGATTCAGGCCTAAAAAAGTTCATCTTGAATTATCATTATTTGGAGAAAAAATGAGATTGTGGTCGAAATTGATTAATAGATGAAATTATATATATTAATTATGTATATGTCTTTATGTTCTTCACCTATATTGTAAATAAATTCCAAAAATATTGGGAAAAATATTGAAATGAAAATTTTATCATATCACCTTCATTTTTGGTGAATTTATTGTCTTTTTCATGTCTCTTTGGTTCAAGGTTTCGTTGTCATTAACTTTCCCATGGTAATTCAATTACTTTTGATCAATGATATTTGTAACTCTTTTTCCTTATATAGAAATTGAACCTTTCTTCTATTTACATATTTTCACTTCCCATTTAGTTTCCCAACCCCAGTAGCCCAGATTCGGTTTGTAAATTCTTAAATTGGAATAAGATACAAGAAATTGCATCCCGATGGATGGAATAGATTTGTAGTATTGGTAAAATATATACATAATTGAAATTAATATTACAATTTTCTACATAAAATATGAAAAATAATTTCCCTGAATACTAAATTATTTCTCATATTGTATCACCACAAATAAATAAAAAAACATATTCTGGTATACTGAAAAAAATCAAAAAAATAAAGGGGTGACACCAGAAGCATAGTAATGGTAAGCATACAAAAGAATATGTGGATAAACAATTCATAATCAATATAAAAATGTAAATAACTAAAAAATCATTCCATTCAACCAATATCTTGAGAATAATATAGAAAAGGTAAATTAGGAACAATTAATTCCATATAAATAATTACAAGATCATGAAATATAACAATGGATATTCTAACTAATAAAATAATCAAATTTCCATCACTGAATTCAAAATGAAGGAATGAATATTTATAAACATATAAAAGAGATATTTGAGAATTTTTTCAAATAAATTGAATAATTTTCAGTCCTTGTGAAAATATATATATAAATGGGTAAGGCCTCGGTGAAAAACCAATTTCATTTGTCACATGAGACCTATTGATGCCTCATGGGGATATAATAGACCCAAGAATCAATTACAAAGTCTAATGAATAATTTATATGAAAATTTTTAAACATAATCAACATAAACATTCATATTGAAAAACTATAATATTAAATTTTAACAATTACCCTAATCAATATAAAAAATCATAAACTATCCAGAGTAAAATGAATATTATAAACATAGTACATCCCCTATGAAAATGATCATAAATAATGCAGAGAGATAATAAAGATGGTATCGTTTTATAATATGACCATTCAATCATAAGTAACAGTAAATGATTTATTCTAACATTGAAAATTATTTTGAAAGATCGCATGGAATATTCCTTGAGGAAAACAATATTTCCTTGAAAATACCATTTTTAACAAGAAAATCCATAGAATATTGACAAAAATACATTTATTAAAAAAATCATAT
This sequence comes from Viscum album, assembly GCA_963277665.1. NCBI lineage: Eukaryota > Viridiplantae > Streptophyta > Magnoliopsida > Santalales > Viscaceae > Viscum > Viscum album. The sequence goes on from OY728156.1 coordinate 1,334,328,450, forward strand.
CTTTATGGAAAAAAATTTCTTTAGAAACCACCAGATAAAATTTCCAAGTATGATTTAAATAAATGGGTTTTTTGATGGTGGGTAATTCTGTACATTATTTATAATTAAAAAAACATTTGTTTTGTTCAATAAAAATGTTTAAAAAGTTACTTGTTTAGAAAATTAATAGATTTATATATGAAAAATATTTTGTAAAAAATTAATACATATGACAAAATGTTTTTAATAAACCATTTAATAATGTTAAAATATTTTTAAAAATATTTTTAAAAAATATGGTTTTGGATGAAAATGTATTTTTGATTGAAGAGATAAATAAATTATGTTTGACTTAAAACCTTTTCTTAATACATTCAATTAAAAAAGAAAGAAAATTGTACTATTAAATGACATAAATCATTAATAACCATAGGAAAAAATATATTTATTTTAATATAGATATATCAAATAATTCCATCAAGGGATACGTAAACAAAAACAATTTAAATATTACTGAGATTGTGAAATAAACCCTTACGACATTTATAAATTCTGTATCACAAGATTCATGAAATAAATACCATTATATGAAACATTATATACCATGAATATGAATTAATTAATTATATAAAATACAAAAAGGGTATTATATATACCACCCAAAACAAATATGTTGGGAATAAGGCATATGATTCACAGAAGTAAAAGTGAGATGAGAAAAATTAAATTTCAGACCGAATCAACTAGAATGCCATTTATCATCATGAATAATTAAATTATGTCAATTATTTAATTTATTAAGATAAAATTAATGTTTATTTTTAAATTAATTTCACTTATGACCATGTTATATATGATTACTTAATTAATTAAGATTATGTCTGGTGTTTTGATGACATTGAGATCCTACGTAAAAAAGAAATTTAGTAGGTTTACAATGGTCAAAGGGGACATTGTTTAAACATAAAAATAATAATAATAATTAAATGATTTTCATATTTATAAATAAATTATACTTTTAAAACCAATCATGAATTATGGTTCTGAAAAATGAACCACGTTACAATCATTGAGACGGTAGGCTGTATATACAATGGTTAACATTTCCATTTTAATGATCATTATTTAAACGAGGTAAGTAATATTTTATATTTTCAGAATTATTATAATACCATAACTATAATTATTTATTCTTTAAATATACTTATATATGTCATATATTTTGTTTAGTGATGAAAATAGAGTCACATCGCTCTGTGAAGGCGGCAGTCCACACATACATGAATGATGTTATCATCTTTCAGTGAGTGAAAAAGTAAAAAATGATATGTTGTATTTTAATATTGATAAATATGTAATTAATATCATAAGTATATCATTTATTTAATATATAATCATTAAATTTATTTTTATTACTCATAATGTAAATAATTAGTGAATGAATAATCACATCGTTTTGTGAGGCTATTGTCCACCGTACATACAAGCAATGTAATCATATCCCCTATGTAAAGGAATGTAAACAAGGTATATATATATATATATTATATAATTACTCCATTGGTATATTTATTTAATAAATATCATATATATATATATTCATTCTTTAGATACATAATTGTTCCAAACTGTGAGAGGTGGTAATGGAAAAATGAATAACATCGGTTTTTGAGGTGGTAGTCCACCATACAATGAATGATGATTTCATAACCAATTTTATAGAAGTGAGGATATTTTTATGTCATTTAAATAATATATAAACATATAATAATATGGAATATAATTTGTATATTATATAATCATGGGGTAATAATAATTTAAAGAGGTTGAGGATGAAATAAAATATAAACACTCAACGAAGAACCTTACATCTTCCTCAGGTAACCTCCTTATGTTTGAACCAAAAGACATATAAGGTTAGATTTATGAAAATAATAAGGCTTATATGATAATATTATGGATCTTTATAAGTGATAAGGGCAGTTATTGGTTGATCTTAAAGGGTTTTATAGTGTAAATAAAAGAAGATACAGTGTTTTCTTTTATAAGTGATGTGAGTTGAACACGTGTAATATTTGCAATGAAAAAGGTGTACCCTCATTTTCCATATAATACAAGGGTCTAAAATGAAGTATTATTGGGCCTTAAAATTATTATGTCAAGATAGTTACATAAACATTATTTTATACATGTTTTAAAGACATTTTAACCCTTACCTTTTAAGTTTAACCCTTGATAAACCCATTTATACCATTAACTGTTGTAAATAATTTTTACATTTTTCAAAATTATATTTGGTAAGAAAATTAATTTGAAGTATTTAGATAATATGAAGTATTATTATTGAAAATAAGGAATCCATTTTTCCAAATTCCATTACAAATAGTGTAAAACATGAATTTAAGCTTAGTCTCACATATTTAACGAGAAAGGGGGTTTTGAAAGAGAAAAGGTAAAAAAGTTTACAAAGTTATTATATCATAAATTGTTATAAAAATGATTAAAATATACTAAATTGGATTAAATATATATATATATATTTAATTTAACTAATTTTAATTTAAAACCAATTTAGAATATGATTTAGAATTATAAATAATTTAGTCAAAATGGCAGTTTTCAATAAATAATTAGGGTTTTCTACTATTCATAAAAATGAAACATTTTAGAATAATATAAAAAATTATCCCAAATATAATTTATGATTTTATTATTTTAATGATAAATTTCAATTTTTTAAATAAATTTTCTAAAATTGGTTAAAAATTAATTATAACTTACGAGTACAAATAATGACTAAAGTAACTTTTAGAAAAATATTCTTTTCAGAAAACATATATTTTACCTTCATATGAATATTATATTAATTATAATAAATATATGACCATTAAATTGATTTATTACATATTTAAATTAAATAATTTTAACAATTTAGTAAGTTCTATTCACACTCTCCAACATAACAACTATATTATCATTGTATTATTTAAAATATAATATTTTCATTAATTATGAAATTCCATTCAATCTCAACGTTTCATGATTTGGAAGCTATCAAAGATATTGAATTTATTTAAAAATAAATATATCATAAATTCTAAAAATTTTATATTCCATTTTATTCTTGGTGTTATGTGTGATACATGTTTTTGAATATGATGTTTTAAATAAATTGTGTCATTGTAATTTAATCTTGATCTAAAAAAATAATTTTTTTTTCATTTAACAATTACCATCATTGAATATAGAATCATGAGAGGGGTAAATAAAACATCAAACTGATAAGATATAATAGAAATAAATTGTTCTTATTTAATAACATAAAACTAGGTTTCTAAGTATGAGAAAATTAGTGGAGAATGAATATATGGACGTGGAAGAGAAGTATAAATAATTATAGAGTGATAGAGTTCTTTGATCACAAGAAAGATAATGATAAATGGAATAAATAGTACCTCAACACCATAAATCATTCTTTATTTTAAAGTATATAATTTCACCATAAATGATTGTATTAGGATATAATTTTAATTCATCATCTATTTTTTAGAGGTGAAGAATTCATTTACCATCTATATAGAGAATATATTAAAATATAATTAAATTATATATATCTATTTCAGAAGCCCAATTTCATCTTTTGGATGTTGTTTGATAATTTTTCACGTGATTTGTAACTATAATAAATGAATTTGCAAGGTAAATTTTTTATTCTTATATCATTAAAAGTAATTTTTAATGGATCATAAGATATATAATAGAATGAAATGTCCATCTTTAAATCTCTGGTATTATTATTAAAAAATAGTTTGTACATGTTATCCATTATGAATACATCATCATATAGTGATGTGATATATTAATCTCAAAAAATTTGTCTAAAGATCAACTCAAACGGCTTAACAAATGGTTAACATTTTGATCCATCAGAAAGATTAATTTTGAAAAATTTGGAAAAAAGGTCAGAAAAATTACAAAATTTACTTATCATTAATGTCCCAAAAAATATGCAGTTTATCATAATAATAAAATACCAATCATGTGAATACCTTTAATATGTATTCTCTTGAAATATAGTAATAACCTAAATTACCATGAAACTATATGAAAAATGTGAATGCTTACTTATTACTTTAATAAAAAATATATTATAGGATATATTCCATGAATCCAAAAATGATGTTATATCCATCAATGATACACTAAATAATGTTATCAATAAATCATTAATCAGTTCCAAGGTATTTAATATTATTAAATTTACTTTATCCATATATATAATATATTTTTCCAAAAATTATTATCTTAAAATTATGAATATATTAAGGATTATATTTCCTTCAATAATTTGTTTTATAGGATTTTCAACTCTCCACTGAATCATTTTTCTTGGATATCAATACCGTTAAACATTCACATTCAAATTCATAACAAAAAATTATAACATTTTAATCCTCCATTACTATATAATTATTGTAAACATGATATCATTGATTAAATACTAAAATGAAATAATTCATGAATCAAAATAAAAGAAACTTAATCATTTCAGTTTGTCTTCATTAATAGTATAATCATGACCATGATCTATTTGAAACTGTTGAGTATGTTCTATTGACCCTTGGGGATTTATATGTGTAGTGACCCATCACCTTATAGCTGAATAATTGACCTTTGGAAACACTTTTCATTCCGTTAAAATTATCATCATGGTGAACATTCTCACCACACTTATAGAAAAATCCCATTTACTTAAAGAAATTACCAGGGTTTTTCTTTCAACAATTATCCCATGTGGGAAAATCCTTCATTACCTTATTCCCTTATTCTATATTTTTCTATATCATCCAATTATTTTATTGCTTCCCTTTGATTAAATAATACATATATAATTATTTCTCTATCTTGTTAAAATATTTCACTATGAAGTCATATGATTTGAATGATTGAGAGACTAGTTCACATAAAAAATTGTCTTCATCCCATCAAATAAATGACTATTTTTACCCCTTGGATTTCATTCATTAATGTTGTTACAATTTTTTCTTCTATGAACCATTTATAAATAGTGGAATACACTAGATTGGATCATATCATTATGTGAAATGATTTTTAATCCCACAACTAATAAAATAATGAACCTAAATTAAAAAAATTACACAAAGATAATCTCATAATAACAAAAAATGGATTCTTTGGGGATGTTTTAATTTTCAATTAATTCATTATTGTTATTAAAGAATATTTTAATTATACTAATAATATACCTAGAGAGTGTTAAATTAAGAACATAGTAAGGAATGTTGTCAGACACTAGAAGACGATTGGTTCAAGCCTAATATGCCTTTTTCAGTGTTATATTTCTAGGTACATTTTTTTATAACAACGTCCACTTGTAATATCTATACCTGCATTCATTTTCTTTGATGAACCACACACTATCTTTCTCAGAATAAATTTATGATTTTCTTCTATACTTATCCTCAATGTCAATCATAGGGTTATATTCCATACTATATGTTTTCCAAAATCTAATTACCATAGTTTCTATTAAAATTCCTCTAATACCAAATGTAGAATATAAACCCCAGTTTCCTTAACCCAATGTCTACTTTATTACATTTTCATAAGATTCAAGGAATTGTATCTGGAATGAATAGATATTTTTGGAGTCTCAGCAAAATTTATAAATACTGTAAATTCTTATTACACATAAAAACATAAAATACATAAAGTATTTTAATAGATAACATCATTACTACCCCGGGTTTATACCTGCATATCAATCAAAAAACACATCGTTGAATCATATGGAAAATAAAACCTAAGAAATAGGTGATATCAGATGTTCAATAAGGGTAATCATACAATATAATATATTAATTCAAATGGCATAATCAACATGGAATGTAAAATAATTAAAAAACATTCCATTCAATCAATAACATGTTCATAATATGGATGAAAAAATGATTATTAAATAATTCCATATAAATAATCATAGGATCATGAAACAATAAATGAATATTCTAAAAAATTGAATAATCTCTTGAAATATAAAAAAATGAATTCATAATAATGGAATTAATAATGATGGAAATATAAAACATACCATCAAGGTTATATTCCAAGAATTCAAATATAATAGAGGACTTATCCAAAGACATCAATATAAATGGTTAAGTGTTAGACCAAACCCCAATCTAGTTTGTCTCATTAGACCTATCAATTTATTGAAGGGAAATAACTGACACCTCCCATAACTTACTAAGTCCAATGCATTATTCATATGAAAGGTGTAAAACATTAAGAAATAATTAATTCATATTGAAAAGATAACATATTAAAAGTTAATAATTACCCTAATAAATAAATTTAATAATAAACCATCTAAATTAAAAGTGATTTGTCTAATTATTGTATATCCCTAGTCAAACTGACCATAAATCATTTGAAAAAATAATATGGATGGTATTATTGGAATATAATCCCATTAAAGAATTAGTAACATCAAATGATGTATTATAAGATGGAAAATGATTTTTAAAGATCACATAGAACCTTATTTGATGAAAATAAAATTTCTTTGGGAACTAGATTTTTTATTTAATATTAGAAAATTCATAAAATATTTTCAAAATCAATTTTATTGAAAATCACTTTTAAAAATTAATAATTTACAGAATATAAGGAATAAAATTTTACTTGAAAATAACATTATGAACCTTTAATGAAATATTCAAATAAATTATCTTCATGATGGTGGATAAATCTATACATGTCGTATAAGATAAAAAGAACATTCATTTTATAATATAAAATTGGTAGAATTGTGCCGTGTTTAGAAACTGATAAGAATATTCAATTGGAATCGTTTTTTAAATGTAAAAAATTGGAAAAAATGTATTTAATATATCCTTTTTATGACATTAAAAAACATGGTAACATTTTTAGAAACAATGGTTTTGGAAGAAAAAAGATGTTGGACCGAAGAGAGAAGTAAAGTCAGATTTTGTTAAAATTGATTCCTAAAATATTTTATCACCAATTAGAGGAAAAATGATAGTATTAAATGATATAGTTCATTAATAACTAAATTATAATAAATTATATTCTTTTTATCACATAAATATAAAATAATTCACACATGGGATACTAAAATAAAAACAATCCAAAAAAATGATGAGATTGTGAAATAAACTCTCACCACTTTGGCAACTTTTGTGTCATAAACACAATGAATGAAATAAAATTAAATTAGAAATTAAATTCTATAAAGATAAATAATTCATGGTATAACAAAATAACTATCATTATTTACACCACATAAAATAAATAAGTGGTGAATATTGTGTTTTTCTCACTTAAGTAAAAGTGAGATGAGAAAACATTACGTTGATTCTGACTCATAATGTAAATTCTTTAACTGCATGAAGAATAAAATTATGTTAATTATATAATTTAATAATAAATTTTTTCAATTTTTTTATTCCTTTTATTTCACTTATTTACATGTTATATATGATTACATAATCAATTAATTCAATGTGAGATGTTTCGATGTTTTTTAGCATATTTATCAAAAATGACTATGTTTGGTTTAGAATGGTCAAAGAGGTCATTATTAAAAAAAAATTAAGAATAGTAGAAATGATATAATTATAATATTTGTGTATAAATTATACTTATAAAACTATTTATGACATATGATTTTGAAAAATGAAATACATTGCAATTATGGTGATGGTAGGCCATATGTACAATGAGTAACGTTTCCATTTCTCATTGATCATAATGGAAAGAAGGAGAAAAAAATGTTACCTTTAAATAAAGATAATAATAACATTAATAAAATATTACTAACTTAAATATACATATAAACCTCATCTATGTGGTGTGATATTGAAAATAGATAGTTACATCACTTTGTGATGGCAATATTCCACCTGTATATTGACATCGTTATCATCTTTCATTGAGGGAAAGTGTAAGAATGAAAGTGACATATAATATTTTAACAATTATTAACATGCCCTTGATATATCAATTATGTTAGCTATATCACATATTATCATTATATTTATCATTATCAGTTTCTATGTCATGTGTGAGTGAGAGGTGAATCAAATCGCTTCGCGAGGCAGTAGTCCGCCGTACACATGGGTGAAATTATTGTATCCTCTAAAAAATGGATAGTTAAAAGGTATATATGATATAAGAAATCCAAGGATATAATTATTTTATAAATAAAATTTGTATACATTATATCCATTATCATAACCAACCTTTATAGGTGGTAATGGAGAAACAAATACATTGGTTTTTAGGGTGTTAGTCCACCATAAATATGAATGATGATTTTGTAGACCATTAGATAAAAATGGGTATGGTTGTACATTATTACATTAAAATAAAAAGTCTCAGTATATAGAAGATAATAGTGTTATTATATTGGTATGCTTTAATAATAATGGAAGGATGAGGAGTAAGAAATATAATAAAAATTCTCGATGAAGAACATTACCTCCACATTGGGTGACCTCCTTAGGATTAAACTAAAATCCTTCTAAGGAATTCTTAATAACCAAAATATGGATTTTAAAATCTGAGGACCGATGTTTTGAAATTATTTGGATTGGTATTTTTTGTAACAAAATGTTTTTATGTGTTATTAAATTAGTAGAGGGGGATGTCTTTTATAAGTTAGGTAGGTGGCACACTTGTAAATTTAGAAGTGAAAAAGCATTACACATATTTTTCATATAAAAATGTTAACAAATGAAGTTTTATTTATAATAAGATATTATAAGGTTTAAATATATTCATTAAATATATTTTATAAAAGTTTATATGTTATTTCAATGCTTAACGTTTTAGCTTAACCCCCCATAAACCCGATTTTACATTAACAACGGTCATAAATTTTTAATATTTTCAATATTCATTATAGTCAGAAATTACATTTACCTCATTAGTTAATATAAATTATTATAAATAAAAATATGTAATATATTTTTTGAAAATTACATTCATATAAATTAAAAAATGTAACTTAAAATTAATCCTAACGATGCGATGAGAAAGTGGGTTTTCAAAGAGAAAGTGTTCAAATGATGAAAAAAACATTTATCAAAATCTAATATGAAAATAATTCCAATGACCTAAATTGGAAATATATATATATATATATCATTGAATTAAATTTAATTTTAAAAAATTCAAAATATAATTCAGCTTTATAAATACTTTAATGGAAATGCAGTTTTCAATTAAAATTCATCATTTTTTACTATTCATCAAAAAACTAAACTTTTCCAAAAAATACCAACAATTAATCATAATATAATTTTGATTTGATGATTTCAAAAATATATTTTTTAATTTTAAAAGGAATTTTATATTATTTTTAAAAAATAATTATTAATTGTGTGTGCACAACATGGTTGAACCATCTTTTACAAAATAGAATTTTTCAAAACAAATTATTTTAATTTAAAATGATATTTATTTTATTTCTAACCAATAGATTACCATTGAAATTATTTTATAAAACATGTAAACCATATAATTTTTATAATTTATTTAGTGATATTACTCTCCAACATAATCGATCGGTTATAATTGTAATTTTTTAATAATAATATTTTAATAGTGTATCACATTTTGTTCAAAATTTGTATTTCATGCACTGTAAGATATCAATGTGATTAAATATATTTAAAAATAAATATATCATAATGTATTGGAATGTTATATTCCTGTCTACACGTGATGTTTCATTTCATACATGTTATAAAATATGATGTTAATTTTTTAAAATTTTTGGGTGTTACATCCCTCCAATGGTCTCCTATTTAGAAACAATTTACGCATTATTCCAGATTCCCATCATATATCCCTTTATCTATTATTAAAAATATATTTTATTAACCCTTTTTATGATGTCATATTGTAATAAAGTTATTTCTAAATGACTAACTATTGGTTTCTATAATCAATTTCAAAATTCAACGTTGAAATTTATTAATGGGGGGGGGAGTAACACCCTGAACTTTTTAAGATTAAAACTATGTTTGTTAGCATATACGATACAAAATAGAGAGCCTTAGAGAATCCTGAAATATTATTATTTAAATATGATTGTTATAACCTATACATTAAATTATTGGGTATGGATATTATTAAGTAATTTATGAAATATATGTAAAGGTTAGACTCAATATAAATTTATATATAATTTATTAGTTAGAAATCACCCAATTTTTAGTAAATTAAATTTATTAATCGAAAATACCTTTTCCTAAAAACAATTATTGATTTTTGTGAGAAAATATTATAATTAAATTATAGAAATTTTTGGAAATTTATTTTATAAAGTGAAAGTAATTTTTAAAATCCGAACATCAAATTTAAAATAGGGAGAATTTTAGGGATTTTGTAAAATGAACGATATTTCAGTGAATAGGGAAAATTTTTGATTTTTCAGACAATATTATTTATTTATGTTAAATAAATAAATTTAAATATACCATTATATTTTATAGTTTTTATTAAAATTAAACACATACCATTTTATTTATAAGAATATAATCAATTTTAGAATAATAAATAAAATTCAATATTATGGTATAATTTTATTATTATACTTAAAAGCATAGTTTTCGGAAAACTATTTTTAACTAAATAATGTTTATGAATTTTAATTAATTAAAATAAAACCTATAAGGATAGATTTAAATTAAATTTATATATTGTGTTTCTATTTATATGAATTTAAATTCATATATTGACTATTTCTAGTCAGAGAGTCAATATAAGAATATCTATTACTTGAAAAATATGTTTTCCTAAAGAACCACTTTTCATCGTGTTTGTGGGTACAATAATATAATAAATTCTACCATTATGTGTTTTGAATATTTAAATATTGAAATCATATTTGGAATAAGGCGGTTAAAATTTAATAAATAGTTCCCTTTTATTTTTGGTTATTATTAATAATAACTGTAGTAAATATTTGTAACCACGATAATGGTAAAATGGGTTAATTAAGGGTAAATTATTTTCACACAGAATAATAAGTAATCCTTAACAGTTGAATTAATTTTTCTGAACAAGTATATTTCATACATAATCTCCCAAACTTCAATTATATGTTCTTTTTTCGATATTTTTATAATTGTGACCAATATAAAAAATTATTAAAACAAAAGTAAAAAAATGAAATTTTCATTTTGTTATTATCTTTAAAAAATGTAAATTGACAAAAAAAAATTTTGTTTGGTTATAAATGGTTATTTTATATAAAAATGGTTTATCTTGTCATTAAAATTTATTTATAATTTTTAGTAAATAAATAATCACCTGACTTATTCTGCCACATTGACTTATTATTTATTCAATTAACTAAAAAATAAAATAAATGATATTAATAAAAAAATTAATATAATTTTGAATAAATATATTTTTTCATTAATTTTATTATTTATATATAATTTTTCATATCTGTCAATGTAATAATCTAATTCCTTTCTATTATGTTGTTTTCAAAGTCAAATTAAATGAATAGTTCAAAAAATGGGATTAAAATTATTTTATTACAATTAATATTTTATTAAATGATTTAAAATTATTAAAAGTTCTTTATTCAGGTTTTTTATTTTTATATGTATAAAAATATCATATATTCACCATTAATGGTCTGATTTTCCTATTTATAGAAACTATCATGTCCTCTAAGTGTAAAAAATTTATCTCTACAGTAATTGTTAAAAAGGGTAAACACAAGTTAAACAAAAAATATAATGGTTTAAACATCACCTAAAATTTTAAAATTTTTATTACAAGTTATTAATTCTAGTCACCAACATTTTATATTTTAATATTATCAATTTAAATCCAAGTGAATATGAAAATTTATTTATATCAATTTAAAACATTAATAAATTATACATGTGCCCCTCCCCTCATTTTTAAATGGAATCTTATATCCAATTTTTGACAATTAAAAAACATATTTTTCCAACCAATACCTAAAAAAATACATTTCATAAAAACCTAAAAATTTCAGAGTCTTTGTTTTGATTAGAAAACAATCATGAGATGTATTTTGGTGAAATCTTTAGAGGATGACTGAAGAAGATGTATAGTTATTAGTGATGTTGTTTTATTTTATTTATCATTTTACCTCCTGAAGAATTATTTAGACAAGAAGATATAATAAATAAAATATCTATAATAAACTTATATGTTATTATTTTAATTTAATAACATATATCCTTTTTCTTTTCTTTATAAAACGGGAAACAAAACTGTCATTCTTGTGTATGGAAGACTACCACCTCACGAACCGATTTAATTTATTTTCCTTCCCCAACTCTCACGAGTAGTTATAATTATGTATTTAATGTTAATATATGATATTAATTAAATATTTATAATTATGTATAATTAATATTTCATCTATTTTATTTTGTAATTAGTCACTAAAAATGATAATGTTGTTTGTGTGTACGTGTCGACTACCACTTCAACGAAGCAATGTGATTTATTTTTCATCATCACATCACCTAGTTGATATATAAAAGTATATTAAAAGAAAGAATATGTTATTTATGATATTATTAAAATTATATAATGTTAAAATAATACATATATTCTTTTTATAATGATCATTTAAAAATGGATACATTACTCATGCATACATACTACCTACCATATCAATGATTATAGCACAGTTCATTTTTTGTAATCCTCTAAATGGTTGGTCTTAAAAGTATAATTTATGTATAAAATTTATAGTTATTTCATGAATATTACTATATATATGACGAAATAGTGACCCTTTTGACCATAGTCAACCATCAAATTCATTTTGGACATATGAGATCAATATAGTTAAAATGTCCGACATGAACTAAATTGATAAAATTATAAATTATAACATGGTAAAAAGAATAATAAACATAAAAAAAGATATTAAGTATGTAAAAAATTAACATATTTTTATTATTGATGAATATAAAAAACTTATATGATGAGTCGGGATCAATATAAGGTTCTTTATTTTAAAAAACCATCATTTAATGTTTCCCTTCCAACAATATTTCATCCATGTCTATATTTACAAAATTATTCTATAGATTTATTTATATAGAAATAAAATAATTATAAAGGGAATTTTATGATCTTTAAATTGTTTTTAAATGTAATATTTTTTATATATTTTTTATATTTTTTACATTCTTTACAAAAGACAAAAGGAATGTTCTATTTTAACACATACGATGATAATGAAATTTCCTAATGTCATAATCATTATTTGGTATTTATATTTTTTTATATGATTAAACTTTTTAAACAAATAAAAAGTCTAATTCCATATCTTATGGTTTTTTGGAAATGGATTTAAAATTGAATGGATATTTCAATATCCAGAGATGTTTTTCTATAGGGAATAATAATATTTCCATGATTGTAATGTTAGAAATTGAAATCATTCAGGTTTTATGAATATATTATAGAGCATGTAAATTTTTATAATTAAATATTTTTATATTATAAATCAAATATGAGTTGTACCATTATGAAACAAGGATGGGTGGTTCTATTATAAACTAAGGATGGGTGGGTCCTAGGTAGCCCAAAAATGTATTGACTATGGAACTTGATCATATTGGTTTTTCCATTTCTAAGAGTGATATTGAAAACTACTTTTCCAATTACGTAAATGATTTATTAATATGTTATATGGGGTTTTATATAAATATTATTGTTTTCAAGGTAATATAATGATGTTATGATTAAATAAAACTTTATGAAAAATTTTAGGGGTATAAAGTGTAACTTAAAAAATTCATGTACTTTTTCACAATATAGAAGAGTCCTATATGAGATTTATATTTCATTTAAATATTTTCAATGAAATGTTTTATTAACATTTTTATGTTGGATAACTGATTTAATGAGTAAAAAAATTATTATTTTGAGCCAGAATATTTTTTTAAAAAATATAAATTTTTTAAGTGTTTATGAACTAACATGTTTATATAGTTTTTTTACACACATTACTATGAATTTTTTGAAAATCCCACATTTTTTTAAATTTTTTAAAAGAGTATAAGTATAGATCAAAAAAATAATACGTTAAGTTTAATGATCTGAAGATTTTACATGAGAAGAAAACATGTTCATTTTAAAAGTGTTATATTGTGAAAAAATAGATACGAAGTATAAGTATCGAATTTGTATTTTATGGAATTCTTATGTAATATTTATAAAATAATTCACTAAAACTCGAAGCCTAAATGATTTTTGGGAATATAATAAAGTTAATTCTTGTATAATAACACTAAATTATGGATTGTTAAAGGTTAGGTCTTTACACTAAAAGTTTCCCATTATAAATTAAGGCTTTGTGAGTTATACATTAGGTCATAATTCTATAGAAACAATAAAGATAGAAATGTTTTGGGAACGGTATAAGTCGGTTCCTTCTATATGTCACTTTGAGTTTAATTTACAAAAATTATCATTATTTAATGTTAATACAAGGATATTTTACAAGGAATATTGATCCAAAGTATAAAAATAATGGATATGGGTTCTTAATACACTAATTAAAAGAAATTCAAGATAATTATTAAGATATTTTATGACTTTCCATATTAATTTTTTCCCTTTACCTAATTTTACAATTATTATGGAAACAATTTATTTTACCTTGATAACATGTTATTTTTACAAAAAGTGCAGTTGAACCTGATAATTGATTTGTATATATTGATCATAAAATTGAAATTTATTTTATCAAATTCCATCTAGAAATATGAAATTTAAATTAAAAATAAAAATATATAATACTTTAGGTAAATTTTTTTTCTTGAATAAAAAAAACTTCTTTGGTAATGAAATATTATATAATACTTATTTATCATTCTATGTTTATTTAAAATGTGTTAAATAGTTGTTACACAAGTTTAATATTTGATTTAAAATAAAAGATTAATTTTTTTAAAAGGTTTATATTATCATAATAAAATTTTTAATATAAGATTTTTTTATTTTAATTCCCAAGAGTCATATATATTCCCCATTGTAATATTACCCATTTCACTACCATATATAATCCAACATACATAAGGAATATTCAGGAATACTACATTTCAAATTCATGATCAATATTTATATTTTACTTCTATATTTTCCCTTATTTCCATAGTTATTAATGAATGTATGATCTTTATTGGAAATCATGAAGATTGGGATTTCATATTTTTTTATTTTTGTTTAATTTGTGTCTAAATCCTCTTGTAATTTTCATAATTATGTTTCTTATTTATTTCTCATAATGTATTAATATTTAATTTTAATTATTTTAATTTATCTTAGTAAAAAAAAATTGTTTATTTTAGTTTAGTGTTTTTTAAGACAATTTATTCCACATATTAAATGATTAAAAATATAAGGTGTTATATTTACCTCATTCAGGGAATATATACTGATATATAATATAATATCCACGTCTATTGTTTTCTATAAAGTCTCATGGTTTCTGAAAATACATATACATGTTGAAGGGATATGGGGATTAAAATTTGGTTTCATATAATAAATAATGGTTATAAAAAGATACAATGAAAATGTTATATGACCATATTATGTTTTTTGTTAGCTTATTGTAATTTATGAGTTTGTAAGAGACCAACGAAGCTCCTTTCTATGTTAATTGAAGATTATATATTAATTTTATAGAGATATTTAGTTCATCACACAAAAATATTAATGTCTTTTTAAAGGTATTCAGATGATAATTAAAGTATATAAGATATGAGAAGATATACAAGAAATAATGGATGATTTACACTTTAAAAATGGATTTTTTGTAGATTATAGAATCTAAAACATAATTTATTTACAATTTTACTAACTTCAACATTGTAAAAGGATATATTTATAATATTTTTCTAAATAGTTAGTTTAGGAATAACATTCATTGAAAATATAGATCAATCCTTTGGTTATTATAAAATTTTATGGGGGAGATACTTAATACTATATTCTATAATGAAGGTTGATTTAGTTAATGAATTATTTTTTAATTGGGATTATTGTTTAATTTATACATTTATTTATTATTTTAAATCCTTTATTATTTTTGATGGATGATAAATGAAAATTAATTGAATGTTTTTCATTCAATATATGAAATAGTTAGAAGGATTATTTTATGATCAAAGAATGATTTTGAGTGAGGTATGATTAAATATAGTTTTCCAGCACCCAATTTCTAAATGAATCAAAATAAATGGTCATGTAAATAAATAAATTTAGTAAATATTATTTAAATACTAACTAATAGTTATTCATGAAAAAATTAAGATAAAAAAATCATTCATTGAAGAAATTACAACTTAAATTATCTTATAACCTCATATTTAAAAAAATTCAATATTCATGCATCATTTAATTTTCATTTAATTAGTTTTATTATTTTTCAAATATTTCAAATCATGAGTGTTAACATTAGAAATAATTTTTATTGTTACTTATCACTTTTCAATATGCATTCAACCTCAAACTTTTGTTATAATACACCTTTATAGTTTTAGTTTCAAGGAATTTCATTCTATATGTTTCTAAACTCATTTCTTTAATTGAATTAGTTATACATCTTAGGGAGTCATGTATTGAATAATTCATTCTCTATACTCATATATGATATCTCCATTTTAATATTTTTCTTCATTAAATACACCTTGATCTTCATTCTCAACTAGAACTCATTTAGTGTCTCCCTTTATTTGATATTCGACTTTTCACATATATATTTTTTACTAAAGCATTAATTAGAATTATTTTGTAATTTTATGAAATATTGAGTACCCTCATCCTCCAAGGATTCATCTTTTTCCTCACTCTCCACATAAAAGGATGTAAGATATTATTTTAAGAGACAATTTATTTCCTTTTGGATCTATTATCCATTCCCATACCTTTAAGAAATTATTCACTACTAAAATTATTGTATCTACAATTATATTATATTATATTTTTGATTAAAAATCATAAAATTCGTTTTCTTGATTATTAAACAGGAAAATAGATAAATAGTGTTAGATTTTTTTACAATTAAAACACTTGAAATGAAATTGTTCATTTTTACATAAAATTTCCTTTTAGAATGAAATTATATAAAAGTGATATAAAATAATTTAAGTTAAGGGATTTATTTTAGGTGTCATAATTATATTCTTGATTCCTATATAATTATATTATCTTAAAATATTTATATGATTTTAAAATAATTTTATTTTAATATATTTATTTTTCAATTAATTTTAGCCCCCTTATAATCATATATCCAATCAATATGTTATTCATCAGGTAAATTTTAATATAATTAATGTGTTGAATATATAAGGTATAAATTTTGGAATTAAATTTTCACAATAAAATTATAATTAATTTCTTAATTGATATAGATTCTTTAAAAACTTCTATATAATTTTATATCATGTTAGAAATGTTTTTCACTCAAATCAGTATGTCACCCAACATTTATTATTTTTTATATAAAAATATCATTAAATTATATAAGATATGTTTAGAATCACAAAACATTAACATTTTTAAGGATTCTAAGAATATTTATTCATATAAAATTCACTAATTTTGAAAGAATAAATTATACGAACTCTCTCTCAGATAGGGATGAGTGTAATTAATTAATATATATTCTATTAAATTCAATATTTCACTAATATTTCAAATTAAGTGATTCAATATGATTTTGTAACTTCAAATATTATCAGTGATTTCATGAATTTCGAGTACAATAGAGAGAATGTATGGAACCATCATACCTTTACATAAATTAAAACTATTTCATCAAATATGGAAATATAAATTTTTTTGATAGAATCAATACACTCTATATAAATTTTTCAATAAAAAGCTATAATAAATTTAAAATACCTAAAATCCCGGAGAATGAACCCTAACAAATATTGAAATAACAATCATAATGTCGTCATTTTTTATTTATATTATCACTTATTTATGTTTTCTATTTATTTAAATTTATTTTTAATAATGAGAGAAATATAATAGGGGAAATGTGAAGGATTTGGAATTTGGTGTAGGTGTTAGAGTAGAGATGTGTGACTAGTGGATGGGTATTGGGTGCCCAATGGTGTTTAGAGTGTGTAAGTGGTTCTGATGAAGCAACTGGGTACCTAGTAGCATTGTATTTAGAACATGGATCGATTATGGGTTGGTGTTATAAAATTAATGGGGAAATTTTATTTTCTTATCCAATTTTATTCCCATGAAACTCATTACTAAGTATTACATTTTCTATTCCAGTCCATATGTTATTACATGAGCCCTCCCTCTATCCTTCTTCCTTCTACATGAATCTATTATGCACAATTATTATAAATTGATGTAAAGAAACTATAAGAGTCACTTTTTATGAGTCTAAGTCATGTTAATCATATAATCAATTAATTTCTATAGTTTTTCAAGGAAGAAAACTCAATATTCACTTCCTATTTTTCAATATTTTTAAAATTTGTTTCCTGTTATTTATACATTCCCTATAAGTTGATTTTTTGTGTTTGACCACATTAAAAAGTAACACAACCAATGAAAAAATAAAATGACTAGCTAGTGCTTGGTTTTTGGGATAGTGAAAGTCAAATTGTTTGAAAAAGTAGTTTTGTTCATGATATGTTCTTGGATGTGCATGGTAATCTTATATATCCATGAATTTTTCCGGAATTTAATAAAAATTTGATATACAGTCTCATTGATATATATAATAACCAAATAATGTAGAAAATGTTTATACTCATATTTTTACACTCTTTAAACTTTAGTATTTATTCCAGGACTTAATTATGATCTAAAAACATCATAAATGTCTTAATAAATGTTTGAAATTGAGAAATAACTTTAAAAGAAGACATCCTCTGATTTTTTCTCTATTTTGGATATGTGAGATATCCAATAAAAACATGCATATAATTATATGGAATTTATTATTGGGTATACCATGTTTCCTTTTATCCTTTATTAAAAGTGCATGAAAACACAATTAAAACATATCTTGATTTTAGGATTCCTAAATTTCCATGCAAAATAGAAATTCTATAGAATTCAATTTCATCCCTTTATATTAATATTTAATATTTTTTCATTAAAACAACGATATTTTTACTCCCTCGGGATCTAAAATTTAAAATAATTTTTCTAATTTTTTTGAGGATAAATATATTCAAATAATAAATGTAAATTCATGTTTTTATTCGAAATAGAAGTTCAAATTTTTTTGTAATAACACACACTGAATAAATTTTAGTTCAATAATGGATTCATGATATTTAATAAATTCATTATATGTGTGTATAATATGTATTGAAGAACCTATATATATCTAGATGTTTTAAAATGCATAATTCTAACTTATGGGTGTCTCTTTTTTGTGTTCTTTTAATTTAAATGTTTTCTTTAAAATAACAAGTTAATGTTGATATTTAATAATGTTTTAAAATTAATTATTCCTTTATATGTTGATATTTAATTTATTTTTTAAAATAAACATTTAATGATATTTCCAAGTATGGAATGCATTTGAGTGACGAGAATTATAACATCTTAATTGTTTATATGTGAGTATATTTTATTATAATAATATTTTGTAAGTTCAAATAGTGATATTTTAAAAATTTTTAAATTATTGGTGACACAAATTTAGTGAATATCCCCTGTGACCATGCATAGTAATTATGTGGTGATAATTCGTAAAGTTAGTGAGTTTCTCATATTATGTGAATTGTTTTATGGTCCATTCTTAGAGATTGTACATTTCTTTTTATCAAAGTTAAATTCAATTTTTCATATTTATTTATACTGATACCCTAAATAATTTATTAGTAACATTATTAAAAAATATAGTTTAAATAAATTTGTTTAATGTTATAGTAGAGAATATACATGTAAGTGATGTTTCTTTTACAATTATTACTATTGTTTTTAAATAATATTTTGTGATGGATTTTTTTGAGTGAGTAAGGTTGTTTAATTTTTATTACTATTATTAGATGAAAGTGAATTAGTGGATTTGTGTACGTAGGTATTTTGTTGTGATTTTTGTATTTTATTATTAAAATAATAAATCTAATTAACAAAAAAAATAGCGAAGCGGACCTTCCCCCAAAAATTCAGTTGAGAGATGTTTGGTATGGGAGGTACCTATCTATTTTTCTTTTTTCCTTTCTTTATCAATAAAGATCTCCCAGTATTGTGGTTTGGACTTAGTGTTTTTCTTCTCTCTTCCTCATTCCCTTCCCCTTTTATTCTTATATTCCTTTTCTCATTTTTTTCTTCATCTATAGTTCATATAAAATTTTTGGCTTTATTATGTTTAGAATAAAATTCACTAGGGAATTTGGCATCAATGGGATGTTCACCGTCAGTCTAACCATAGTCTACTTTTAATTATTGGAGGTATCAATATTTAATCAACTCTAAGTAATTGATTCTTTAATTTCACTTTTTTTATATCCATAACAACTATAATTTCATAAAATGATTTTATAATGGTGAAATGTTTTGACAAGTTATATTTAATACCTTTATAATTGTTTTCCATGATTTTTTTTCTTAATTTATTTTTTATCAAAGGGGTTTTTAGATTTTTTACATAAAATTTTTCTCACCTATAATTACACAAATATGATGATTGATGAAATTGATATTTTTTTTATTAAAAAATAAATATTTTAGTATAATTTTTTATTATAGATTATAAACATTTAATATATAGTTTTGGTTTATTTTTATGAAAAGGTTAATATTCTCTTGACTCTATAAAAGTTTTTTTCTATATACATAACCCTATGTGATTATTTCCCATTTTATGTCAAACATTTTAATGTTTCACATGAATTGTTAAATGAAATTAATAAATATAATTTATGGAGATATACCATAGGGTTTTTTAAAATAAAATTCAATGAAAAATATTTTTCCATCTTTCTTGATAGAAACAATTGTTTGGATAACCCCTTTTTTGTTTTAATTTATTATAAATGAATAACAATAATATTGTATTTATTTATTAAATAACTCTTTGGTATTGATTAAAGGGGAGAATCGACATATTTTTATGGGTTTTAAGCTTTTATTACTTCAAAAACCTCATAGGGAATATTATGTGTAGTTAGGAGGGTACAAAAGACAAGTTTCAATATAGGTTATATGGAAACCCACACAAGGTTATGTCGTATAAGTAACGATAAATCTTTGATAATGGTGGTAATTCATAATAAAAATATGAATATTCCATTAGGATATTATCATAGGTATAGGATGGAACAGCAAAAGAAAATTTTTTTCTACACATGAGGAGATTGTGGAAATACTTTATTGAATTTTACATGTTTATTTTTTTTATAAGATGTTATAAGTTTAACTAGGAGTTAAGAGATTGAGCTTAATGAGTAGTTACTCAAATGTTTATGTCCTATTTATATATAGGAATATCATATAAAACTGCTAAATATTGTGGAGTTGATGATTCAAATTTATGACCTATTACAAATAGTTCTTATCTGACACAGTGAAATAATGTGGGATGCACTAATGTTGTTATCCAAGAAGGAAATTGAAAATCAGAGGCTGTTAAAATATTATCATGCATGAATCAGGTGATTATGAAGAACCATTATCTCATAATATTTTTTTATATTCTATTTTATAACATTGAAAATTGAATTCGTTCATGATGGTTTTTTAAAATTTATCACTAGATGATGGTAAAAAATGAAGACATTCTTAAGATAGATTTTCATATCAATGTGGATATTATAAATTTATAATTATGTATTTTATTGTTAAAAATATTCATAATAAATTTATGGTAATTATTTAATAAATATTATAATACTAACATGATCAATTTTTTTGAGTGATCAAATATTTAATCCATTATTACTCAATGAAAAAGGAGGATCATCTATAATATCTTATAAAAATCATGTAAATATTTAGAAGAATTAATTGTATTTGATGGTGCTAAAAGTTTAATTTATATAATAGTTTCAATTTAATAAAAAATTTATCCTATAACATGGATTTAAATTAAAACTATAGAATATTGAGGTATTTAATTCATAGAATCCAATTCAAAATGTTTCATTGGTGAGCTATTTTTTATAGTTTACTAGTTATTATTGAAGGTTTTTATAATATTATCATAGATTATTACTAGTTTTAATACTTTATAAATAATTTCTATGCATTATTGGGACATTGTAATGTCCAAATTAGTTTTAAGTCCTAATGAAGAGATTCAATGGTGCCTAATTTCATCGACTTCTAGAAGATGTGTTTTTGTATGTGGTATATTTTTATGTTTCTCTTAAATTGTTATATTTTTTTATTGATTCAAAATTGTAAAATAACTTTTAATGGGTATATAAAATTACATTATAACAATAATACCAATATTTCACATGGTTAGTATAATTTAATAGATCTTTTTATACTAATTTTATCAAATGTGTTATATATTTTAAGAAAACATTATAGTCTAATAAGAATTAAAAAACAAGTGAAATATCTTCTCTTGGAGGTACTTATATCTTGGAAATAGATTATGGGTTGATATTATTAATCATTATAAATAATATCACATATACCTCATCTTATTGTGATGTGGTTTTTTATTATCTACGTGATATATATTATAATAATATTTTTTAGGATTTGAGTTTAATTCCCTCGAAAAAACACCCAAAAACACACATTGTGGAATGCGAAAACACGTATAGTGCCCATTACTATATAGAATAAGATTAAAAATAGCGAAGAGAGTCAATAAATAATGTTTTTAGATAATAATCTCAATATCAAAACATATAATAATATGTAAATAACATAATCGTCAAAATACATTAGAGTAAACACAATAGCTAAAGGACAAACATAAATAATGGATAGACATGAACATTATTTATTAATATATACCATGTTTTATATTCCTACATACATCAAGTATCTCCATCTAATTTTATTATTATATAATAAACATGAACAAAATATTTGGTTGAATCAAATATAAAATTCCATTCCTACTCAATTCTAGACTCCCAATATTCGTCCATCGACTCCATTAAGATCCCGAATATAGTTTTCACTAAAATGTAAACAAACGTTCTGGACATGAACTGTAGTTCTCAAGTAGTTTGTAAAAATATAACGTAGTAGGACTCCACCACTAAATCCCATATATTATAAATTATATATGATATATTCATGTATGTTAAATTAAATCAATCAACAATATAAAACCTGAAAACAATACACTAGGTCATCATCTACTAACAATGAAAAAACAAAACGAAACCACATAACCTTCTCCCTATACTAGTAATATGTTTTCATAGCCACGTGACCAAAAAATCCCATTAGGGAAAGTCATAACATAGAAAAATTTGAGCACATAAAAATACAGTTAGAGGAATGGGGTAACATAGCTAGTCTCAAGCACATCGAAAAATGAACCAGTACAAAAGTGTAACGTAGTTAGATTCACATGTATCAAAAACAAATCTATGAAAATATGTAACTTAGCCAACCCAGTCTGTGTTGAAAATATTTTTTTTGGAAATTCAAAACATAACTAGGCCATCATGTATCATAAAATCATTTAGAAAACAACATAACATAGCTAGTCCTTCATGGAAGAAAAATTTGGGATCATCTCAATTATACTTTGATCATCCATTAAATAAGAAGAAACATGCACTTGGGTATTGTTACCCTACAACATGATCCCTATGTGTGTAGGATACATAATCATCAAATATAGTTAAAAAAATTGGTCTGGATATGCACACCAATAATAAATGGTATACAATTTTTATATCTATCCTTCACATAATCATAGATCCAAACCAAGTGATTTATTAGAATATTTCATAAATATCTCAAAAAATACAATTAATACCAATGCATCAAACAAGTTATATAAATTGTAGCCTATAGTTAAACAATACATTATGATGGCCCCATGACATATCGGACATAACTAATCAACAATACCAGAGTCTTCGGGTCATAAATAGCCACACCAAATCACTTTTCCCATCTTAGATCATGCAGTTCTTCCTAGGACATCAAAGAAACCTATAGAAATACCTGTATCTGTCACCAACACCTCATGGGTACTTAATAATACCATAATCGTCCTAACATAGTGATCAAGGTTTGATTACAGTTTTAACCCATGCAGTATGTCCACACATATAAAAACAATAACACCTCTATATTCTTTCCATAGGCCCCATATTTACTTTACTTGAAAAGCCCATAAAAGATTCATACTAGTGGTCCATACACATCATATAAACCAATCCCACTTCCAAGGGTTCTTCAGGTTAATGTTAGATCATTACCTCACATAACCATCACTATGTTCCACTGTGAAAACACTACATCATATCTACTCATAGTAATGTAACTCAATAACATGGTTAAAAAACACTAATGTATTACCACAAAACATTAAAAATATGACCAACATTATACTCACTT
Source organism: Viscum album (assembly GCA_963277665.1). Lineage (NCBI taxonomy): Eukaryota > Viridiplantae > Streptophyta > Magnoliopsida > Santalales > Viscaceae > Viscum > Viscum album. Next base: position 1,334,353,032 of record OY728156.1, read on the forward strand.
AGTCCCACCATAGGTCATTCATAGTTTAATATAGGAAAATATTGTGATTTGGTGTTTATTTCACATAACTATAGGTCAAAACTCATGGAAACATAGTATCTAAACATACCTCAAACTCATAAAACATTCATGACGTAGATATATCACTCAAAGAAGACAACACCAATGCTCTTATTGGAACTCCAAGACTAAATGCACCTTATTCACATAACCAAACCTAAACTCCCAGTACATGAACATAGAATCATTCATATACCACGTACAATTATGTATCTAATGGACCACATAAATTGATATTCGAGTTACCATCCATAAGTCACACTCATCGAATATTGACCCAATATTGTACCAAGATTCATCACACTACTGAGCACCAAGTGCCACCATAACAAAAAAATCTCAACAAACTGTGTGTGAAAGGAACACTTCATGCCTTTAGAACTCCTATAACTAAACTAACTATGAACCAATACCCAAATTATTACTAAATCCAAAAATAAATTCCCAAATCCGTTGAATAATTAATCGAGAGACATAACTATATTTAAATAGAGGGAATGAAACATCATTCATCTGCTATTGATATCCTCAAGCTATATTATGATAAGTCTTCATCTTTTCCGGATGATTCCAATAGAATCTAGTAGAATCATCATCCAAACCCTATACAAATACATAACAAAAATAATGTAGAAATTTAAGGGGAATAAAAGATGATGAAATGAATGGAACTCGCCTAAAACTATGAAGAAAATGTTCTTTGGATCCGATGTATTTTTAGGAAATGGTAAAAGAGGTGAGGGGGAGAGGATGCCTCTCTCTTGGGTTTATCCAACCAAAGTAGGAATAATTCAAAGAGGTTAGAAATTCAATTCATAGTAATATAAACATCACCCTCAATAAAAAACTATTAGATCCCCACTAGGTTCCCAACTACCTCTTATTGAGTACCTAGTTCGACACCGAGCACCCAGCATAGTGTCACTGGATGATCGGTAAGAATCCCAAGAAACAAACCAATTATGTAGTATTAAAGTACACAGTGCAAGTTCCTCAAATACTTGGTGGCCTCTAGATACTATTTCAATCATTACGGACACCCTGACCCATCATTGTCACATACGAATCCCCTAAAACCATCAAAATCATAAAAAACCACAGTATCATGTTCATAAACACCACCTAGAGATGTTCCAACTCTTATAATTCAAATAATATTAAAAATTATCTAAATGTATCAAAAACATCAAATTTACCTTAAAATTATTTATCTATAATGTGGTGAGTCATTAAAATCATTATTATAGGGTTTCTCATCCTGAAGAAGAACCAGGAAAGATCCATTAATCTGGATTCAATCCTCTGTATCTGATTCCACTGCTCATTCTTGATTATAACTAGTTAAAACATCATCACAAACCCACTATATCAATTCTAATCGACATTTTATAAAAAACCTATGATCTGATTTTTCATGTACATCAATTATCATCGGATCAACATATTATATTTTAAAACCATCTTACTATATACAATTACTCTCATCATGACACATCAGATCTCTCACACACTTATTTCCTGAAAATATGAACAATCCCACCATAATACCAACTCTTTATTAAAAATACTTTTCCTGAACCAAGATAACATCATGAATGAAATGCAGTGTAGCTCACCCAGTCAATAAAAATTATCCCCTATTCAGCAATCAATTTTTCTTAAGGTAACCCCAAAACCCCTAAATCAATAATTCTAGTATAATTACATAACTAAATATGTTTTTTATACCTCCATATAAAGCTTCACTGAATTAATCATCCTGTTAGATGAACATGGTATTCCACAAACCCTGTATTGATGATCTACCACATAACATATGGATTTCACATGAAGGATCGATGAGACTCTCTACACCATTGTATTTGTTATACCATTATCCCATAGAAACCATCTCTAATTGAATATTAAATTCCACGTTATCACAAAAATGGTCCTCACTCATTAAAAATCATGAATATAACGCTAAAATCCCTTCTTTGTAGTTTTATGATGATCAGTAGCCCCAAATTAATTTTTTATCTTTCTAACCCACAACAATTATCATCGATCAGTGACATGTTCTATCCCACCGAGGAACCCAAAATTCTAACTAGTGAGCCCACTTAAAGTGGTCAAATCACCCTAACCACAATCTCAAACTGGAAAATAACACTTGAATCTATACTATATCTCTTCCCCAATGATCTTGAAAAACCATACGTAGGTCCCTACTCACTCCAACTAAGACTTCCCCTCATATATTATAAACCAAAAGCACTCCTCATGATAAAACCTTCATTACAATTTCTGATTCATATACATGAACTCTGACTCACTACAAAATAAATCTTCCCCAAAAGTATTTATTTATGATACATCATAGAATTCCAAAATCCACTAAGAACCTAGCTGGATTTCCCACGAAATATTAGAAATAAACCAATATCCCTCTTTTCAACAACCCAAATTTGAGATTTCTGAAGATTCAAAACATGATCTCTCCCATAGTGGTTTCATTATATACCAACCTATCAAAGACATTCCCTAATGATATGATACAAATTAGGATCAATTTATTAATGGTCACTGCTCATCAATGTCAGGATAAAAACCAAATAGTCACCTATATTGGCCCATCCAAACTCCCTTTGCAATCACACATGAGATATCATGTTTCCTAAAATAATAAATGGATATAAATACTTATAAATACATATACATTTAAAAATTTTACTTAAATATATATATAAAAACATTAATATTACATAACTATAAATAAAAACACTCATATATATAGTTTTGAATATACACATACATGTATATATATATAATCACAAGTAAATATAATGAATTATATATATATATATATATATATATATATTTACACATATATCATACAAAAGTATATAAACCTAAATATGTATAAAAATTTACAATTGTATATTAATATAAAAAATTATTCATAAATCTATATATATATATAATTGATAATAAATTACTAAAATAGGGGAAATCACAATAATTTCAACACCATAAAATCAATAGTAATATAGATCAATGGAATTAAATCATGAAAAACATAAAAAGCATATGAAGATAGTCATAAATGAATATGAAATCCCATTAGATGGGTAATCTATATATTTACCTAAATTTGTTTAAATATATCATACATTAATATTTATTTACACATATTGGAATATAAATATAAATACATATCAATTTTTCAATACATGCACATATGTATATTGTAAAATTATTTATATATGAGTATATATATATTCTTACAGTTTAACTATAAATTGATTTATATACTATATTTAATGATGATTATATATTTATATAAATATACATTTATATATGATATATACACAAAATATTATTAACATAGGAGTACATATTTATATTTCTCAAATAAGAAAAGAAAAATTTACATATATATGTATTATTTAAATATATTAGAATATAGACATAAAAATAGATATTATATTGACACACACATGTTTATCTGTAAAAATTACTTGTATAAGTATATATATATATAAATTAATTATTTTTTATAAGCTAAATAAAATCAATAATTTTTAATTTTAAATTAAACAGATAAAAAATATATATTTCTATATAGTGTATATTTTTCAAAATACATTCATGTGTAAATATATATTAATAGAGGGGATTAATTTTAAGTAAATTTATGAAAATATGGCTATATTTAATTATAAATAAAACTAAATTGTTATAAATGATGAAAATTCAAAACCATAATATGAATATAAATGTGATTTCTTGTAATAAATTTATTCCTATTGAAAAAATAAAATAATACCCCTTAAATGAGGTTGAAATTAAATTTAATGTTAAAAATTGGGATCCCCTGACCAAAAACTCAGTATTAGAGGCCTTTTAAGCATTTCTGACTTCAATAAATTTTATTCATGTGCCCCCTGTCTCCTAGGAGTAGAGCTCATCAAATCCATTAATTTGATAAGTTGTGGAGCCCAAACAGACTCCTAGATCAAAAGTTATGGCCGCTGGAAGTTCATGTTTGATTCCCCAATCATAATTAAAATATAATAAATATTGTTCTATTAATTTCCAAATATTTAATTATTATTTGGATGTAGTTCATTTCATAATCATCAATTTGACAGTTTGTAGAGCTAAAACAGACTACTGGATCAAAAGTTATAGTCAAATGATGCTGAAGTATGATCATCAACTTATTGTAGATTTTCTTTCAGTATCATATTGTTATTAACTAATAATTATAAATATTTATTAATTGAAACATTATAATTAACTGAAATTATAAATAATAAAATATACATGATCGCAAATTACAAATAATAAATTATAATTTATTTTACAAAATTAATTTAATTTAGTGGTTATTTTTGTAAACTACTGCTATTTCATGGAAGTTTTTTAAAAACCCACTACTATGTCCCCATGGGTTTTAAAAATACCACCTAAAATTAAAAATAATTTTGTTTATTTTTTTTAAAAAAAATTAGTGGTGATTTTGAAAATAGATGCTAAAAACACAATGATAATTTTTTATCAGAATAAAATTTAGTAGATGTTTGTATAACCATAATGATAAAAATAATTATAATTGGTTTTTTTCTATAGTTGCATACTGAGGAACCCAAACATAAGCCTAACAAATGATATATCATATCTAGACCAATACAAAATAGGGTTACCATCTACCATGACTATAACTATAATCACATTAATATCAAATGAAATGATATGAAACAAACTATTTGTATTTTAATTACTTAATACACAAATAATTTTTTTATTTAAGAAAATATAAATTTATTTATTATTTTTTTTAATTAATAAAATTCATCCTTCATTAATTTTCTAAAAACTTATAATTATTTATTTTCTAAAACAACTTACCCCCCCCATTAAAAAACAATTCATATCCACTAGCAGTAATGCACAAGTCTAGGTATACCTATGTGTATAAAATGAAACATGACTGTATGATATCATACTACTCCAGGAAAATAGTAAATTAATAAATAAAAACTCACATAGTACATCATTCTCTAATAAACATCTCAATAATGATAGAAAAACTAAATGAACCAAAATCTTATATCTATGGCAACTTTGACTTCCCTCTTATAAAGGAATGTTATGCACAAGAATATGGTTCATCCCAATTTCTAACCACATCATAACACCAAATTCAAACTAAATAGTATCAAAACTAAAAAATTATATGATATTATTTTTCAATGACCAAACTAAAATTTTCATAAGAACAACATTGTGGTAGTACCCCATGACTTCAAGTGTACCTCTCCATATGATAGATGATTTCGACATATGGTGATTGTTTGTGACCAATGTGATGAGACTATACTCTTAGTACTGTTAGATAAAATAATAGGTAAATAATTTAATAATTTTAATATATTAGATTAATCATAATTAATTAAAAAATAAATGAATAATATTGAAAATATAAAAAATTTAACATGATATACTAATATAATATAAGTTATACATACCCACATATATCTAGGATCCTAATCTTGGTTAATCTACAAATAATAGACTGGAGAAAATACAGGGGGGACATAACTATAAAACTTATCCCCAACCTCATTCCAGTCTCCCAATATCAATCCATTAACTCTAGTTATATTCCCCATACAACCTATTTCCTAAATCTAAATAGAATGTCTACACATGAACCATGGTTCTCGTATTGGGTGTGAGTATATAACTTTGTAGGGAACAACCAATGCATCACTTATATGCACAATCATATATAGTCTATACATGAACACTAAATGAATCAAGTATAAATATACAATATACAAGATACATTAAAATTCATTGAATGATAATGAGGCCACTACAACACCTTCCCACACTATCTTTGGATAATGAGTTGATATGTCAATCATAGACACATCACCAAGAAATACCATTAAAAAATGGTATAACATTACTATACCTAAAGACATTAGAAACCAATCAGTAGAAAGGTGAAACATATCCAATTACCGAAACATCAATAACAAATCTAGTAAAATGACTAACATAACCAATCCCATATTTATCAAAAAAAATTTGTTTAAATGCATAATATAGGTTTTCCAACATGTGTTAAAAATGAATCATGTAAAAATTGTGGCATGTTTTATCCCATATGTATCATAAGTATATATTGGAAAAGGGGTAACATAGAGAGTCCCACATATTAGAGAAATTTAGGGTCATCATACTCAACATGTGAGCCTCACAGAAATCATAATGAATGAGAACATGGGTCGTGTAAATCTACAACCCAATCCCCACAGCACTATGTTATAGCCTTATACTCTCTAGCTACAGAACATTGTTAGTATATAAACACATGAAATATACAAAAAACATGACTCATACCCCAAATATCAACAATTCATAGATTTATACCTATAACTCTACTAGGGTATAACACAAAACACCTCAACATATCCTATCCTAAAAAATCATACTAACCCTGATATCATATATATATCCAAAACTAAAAAAGTCCTCATGAGGATTTCAAGGACTAGGAACCATATAATGTCTATATTGATCATGTTTTAGGGGAATACCTAGTCCTACCAACTCATTTGGATACTCATTGTCTATGAACTACCCCATAGTGCATAAAATAAATGCTTACCAATATCTATCCCCATTTTAAGTATGTGATTAATTTCAAAAAATACGTACAATACCTTAAATTTTTCCCACTGTTCCTTTTAATTATATACCCATGAACCAACTATACACATGGAATAACAAACACCTTACTTGGGTCTACCCATTGGTATTAACCTTCCTACACTATCCAAGCCTCAAAAGGATTCCAATTAGTGGTTAATACTCATCACATAATCTAATATCCCTCCTAGGGGGGATTTGTACTCAATAGAGACCTAGATTTCACATAATCATATCTAAGTTCCACCCAGTACATTCTAGAGAGTGGTCACTCCCTCCCACAAAACACAATAATGTGGTGAAGAAATCTCAAATACTTACCATGGTTCAATCACTAAATTCTAGATATTTCAATCTTATCACACAATGCACGTCAAGGTTTCCATGATAATCCCTTAAAAATTCATATATCATTAATTAAGCACAACAGTAATAAGGAAATATCCTAAAGGATTTAACAAATTTAGTGGCCCCAAACCAACTCAGTAATGCAGAACCTTGGAAATTTGAAATTTAATACACGATCCTATCCCACATTGGTGTTTGATGAAGACAATTAAATATCACACCACTAAGTGGAAAAACCCTTGACCATTTCTAAAATTCACGGATCGAGCATGAAATACCCATCTCACATAAAATGTCCCCACCAAAGCCCTTCATGGAACTCTGAACCCAACTAAAAATTATTCACATCTACAAACCTAAACCCCCAAATTAATCATATCCAAATTAATTAAACACATATGGTTAATGATTAAAAGGACCCCCTACCTTGATATTATAGTTTCCATCCACATTTATGGCCACCTAATCCTCACCAATTCTCGAAAAAATCATCTCCATGATCTCAATACCCAAGTGCTACCAAAAGACCAAAACCATGACCAATGTTGTAATAAAGGTAAACTATATGTCTATGGATTTCATATAACCACAATCCCCATGTATTGATACATAAAGAAATACCAATTCTCTGAAAAATTATGTAATCCCTATAAAACCCCCCTTGGATTTGTACCTCCATCGAAATATTTAGAAATGAAAAACATTCAACTTGTTTTTACATATTCAATCCATTACAACATGAAGCCCCATCATTCATGGATAATTCCACTGAACTCTGATCAAGTTGTTTTCAAAATATAAGATGAAAACAACATGAATAAAAGAGAGAAAAATAAAGCTTTTATGAGAGGAATAGAGGGAATTAACTCATATAAAATTATTGAGAAACCCCAATTTTTTGGACATTGATCTATGGATAAAAATATGGGAGGATGAGAGGTGGATAATGAATCAATTCCATTTATTTTTTTCATCCATATAAAGAAATAAACTAGTGAAAAGGTAATTTGGAGACAATAAATAACCCATGTTTTTATATTTAAAAAATAAACCCAAACCCATGGAGTATCCTACCACATTCTACTTGTAACACCCCGAGATTTTATGAAAAATATTCTTTTTGATTTCATTAATGTCTTGTGTTATACGCTACACCAAAAGGAGCTTGCACAACACGCATCCTTAACTTTCCTTTCATTACACGCAATCACGACCTTCATCGATAGCGTGTGTAGTACGCAATACCGAGTTTCACTAAACAACGATACGCTATTAAAATATTATTAAAACTAGCTGTTATGAATAGTAATAACCACTTTTTGAAATTTTGAAAATTTAATTTTTCAAAATGGATTTCATTTTTGGATTTGGAATATCGAAATTAGCTTAGGGTGAAATTTTGGTACTTTTCGGATAACATTCATTTTCTGATGAATAGTGAAAATTACTAAATTTTAATTAAAAACAACCATTTTAATCGAAATAATTAACAGTGATAAATTATTAATTTGAGTGGTTTTAAATTATATTCAGAATATATTTTTACAATTTAATACAATTTTGGTCATTGGATGTAATTTCAAATTTAAACCAGACATAAACAAGTGTCAATCTTTTGATAGTTGTTATCTCTTAAGAACACGATATTTGTTTTGACGACGGGAATTAATTTTTAAATTAAGTAATGCAACTGATATGTTTTGAATTTGGTAAAATAGACATCATTTTTCAGTTCATAATATCAAATATTTCTTAGGCCTAATTTTTGGTATTTTTCTAGAAACTTTCATTTTATAATGAATAGTGAAACCAGTAAGTGGTAGTTAAAAAAATGAATTTTTCATAAAACTTAATTTTACCGCTTTTGTGAGTGGAATTTCAAAAATCCGAGAGACACGGTTGATTTCAGTAAGTAAAATGTGGTTCAATGAGATGAAAATAATTTTTGGTGAATAGTAACTTTTTACTTTTTTTACCACGGATAAAAGTAAATATGGTAATTAAGGGTAAAAATGATATTATTATTACCCTAAAACATGTCCTAATTCTATTGTATAAGTGTAATTAGGTAAAAAACAACCTTAGTAATAAAATATGACCATTTAGACCCACCTGGATTAGACTAGGACATTTATTATTAATTTATTTAAAGAAGGGTTAAAATATTTAAAATCAAAGTTTAATAAGTATATCATTTTTAATATAAGGTTATACATAAGATAAATTAGACTATAAATATTCATTAGAAAGATAAAAATATTTCCTACATAATGGTATTTTATTTTTAATTTTTATACATTAAATAATTTAATTTGTTTATGACACATAGATGATGAAGTAATTATCTTATTAATGAAAAATTGACATAATTGATGTTATAAATACCAAAATAAATGTAATTTGAAACTTTTTATGAATTCCACTAATTTTATAGGTTAATATGACATCTGAGTATTGATTTAATTAACTTTTTTCTAACTAATAATTCTGTTATGATTTTCAAAAAAATTAATTACTAAATAGTGTCAAAATTGACATAAAATATTGTTTAAATAAATATTATATTATTAATTGTTATTTTATTCTTAAAAATCTAATATTCGGAAAAATGACTTAGATAATGTTATATATATTAATAATAAACAACTTTGGGTTTGTTTGGCTTCTTATAGTATGTTTATTAACCTTATAGTGTTAGAACACAAAAAGACACGGTAAAAGTAAAATTATCTAACTGAATGTTAAATCTAAATGATAAGGTTAAAATAGGAACCTAAACTTGTCTAAATTCTATTGGAAGAGAGTATTTCGACCCATCCCAACCTTATATTCGAAATAAATCAATTTGGATCTATTTAAAACCGAATTTGGCTTTATAATAAAATAATATTTATAGTTATTCCAAAGGTGCCCCTCTCCTCCCTTATAAAAGGGCACCTCCTCCATCTCTTCCTCACACCACTTTGAGCCTTCAAACTCTGCCAACCCCTGCCAAATTTTCTTCTCCACTTCACTAGAAACATCATAGAGGTCTTGGTCTTCTTCAAAGACCAATTTTAGTGCCCTAAGAGGAGGACTCAAAGAGGCGCTTCAAAGAAGAGGTAATGTCCGTTACCGATTCTTTCAACTTTATATCATCTTCCACTTCTTCTTCTTAGGTTGTTTCATTATGATGTAATAACATCAGAATCACTCATATAATTATATGTTATTATAATTATGAAACAACCATATTTCACCATCTATCCATCCTATGGAAAATGAAATCACCGCACGTGCGTACGTATGGAATACCGTCTCCACACCGTGGTGTAATCTGTTTTCCACCACCAACTTACTTGTATCGGTATAATGGTGTACATAATAACTATATGTGATTATTGTAAAGTGATATTGATTCTGAAATAGTATACATACACTCCAATACAATTCCACGATCATGAGAATGATATCATCGCTCGTGCGTATGTACGGACTACCGTCTCCACGACGCGATGAGATTCATTCTCCACGTTAACCATTCATGAATGATTATAATGTATATATAATAAGTAATCATGAAATATATGACATAATAATGATACTGTATTTATGTGTATATATATTTATTTCGTCTACTTAATTCCATTCAATTCAATAAGGAAACGAAAACAGCGTTCATGCGTACGTATGGCCTACCGTCTCCATGAACGGTGTATTTATTTCCATTTACTGATCTATTATATATATGTATATTATAAATATATATTATATATAAATCATGTTTTATATTCTGGAATAAAGTAATCATGATCTAAGTAATCATATGAATAATTTCATGTCAAACCACGGACGACAAATGAAAAGATTTTACCCAAAACGCTCTTTAACATGGAATTTACAAAATAACGGGTAATATAAAGTCATTAGTGCAAGATATATGATATCATAAAAATAATTATGATTCTGGAATAAGTCAATGACATTAATTAAATCATTATATGGGATGTTCAGACACTTATGAAGCAAATCGGACCTAAGGTTAGGGAAATATCACAATATAATTTTTATCCGAGATTTTTTATACTTTGGAATTTACTGTGTTGTATTTTATCAACCACATACTTGTTTCCTCAATATGTAATATTATTTACATCCAACTACAATTTTTTAAATCCAATTTTACCCATCAGTGAGTTTTTAGTAAAATATATGAAAGGAATCTTTTTTCGTTTTTCGTACGAGGGACTTTTTGACTTTTCCGACAAAAGTATGAGAAACATGTTTTTTTTACTTATATGGCACGAATGGATTTTTAAAAAATTATTTCCAAGAAGCTTCCTTTACAATTTTTAAAGTTTATTTTTTATCAACTTATTTTAGTTTAGAATTTTATGACATGTTAAGAAAGGAAAAATGTTTTTGTAGTTGAAAGAATATTTTCCTCAAGAATGGAGTTCAAGTGTTTTATCAAAATTATTTTCCATATAAGATAATAAAGGGTTATGTTTTTATCCCTATTATTACATTTATTTGATTATGTTATGATGGAATTATTTTTATGAATTCCTTTATCTTATATGAATTGTTTTATGATGTCATGATGTTTAAGATTCCCATTTTTATTACATGGGTTATGCAATGATGTATGATTTTTGATTTTGTGGCACACATAAGAATGGTATCATTATGAGATGGGTGGGACCTATATCTCCATCCAATGCATTGGGTAAAGATTTTATATCTCATGATATAGACATGGCTGGAAGGGCAGGTTAAACCAGTTCAGTGAAACAGGACTGAAATGAGGAGTGAACTCGGTTCAAAAATTGACTTTGTCCACTAAGATAGTCTTTGCAATGAGTCTTGACTAAAAATAAATGATTCTCTATGATTATGTGTGTATTCCAAAAGTTTCATGTTTTAAGTTATGATTATTGGGATCACATTTCACTATTATGATTTATCCAATGTTATGATAGTATGATCTCTTTTGCAGGTTAAGATTTCCAAAATGTTATGTTCTTATAAATATGATGTGATTGATATTTCTATTGTTTACCCTCACTGAGCATTTGAACTCACCCTATTATGTTTTATTTTCCCCAGGATATAAAGAAATATTTTAGGTAAAAAGAGGGAAGATCTTTATGGGAGATGTTAAAGATCTTTCGCCATGATTAGAAGATTATATTACAAGTTTCCAAAGACACTAAACTATTATGGTCCTTGTGTGTGTGTTTCTGTTATGTATTAAGTATTCCGCAAAAGTAGTGTAATGTCCATGTACGTTAAGCTTTGGGTCTCTACAGTTGGTATCAGAGGAAAGGTTTAGTCAACCTTTGGAAACTAGGAAACGAAAACATTATTGAGATCCCTAGAGATATTTCTAAGGTATGTCTAGGGATGTCCCTAAGGATAAGTATACGTATAGGATATAGTCCAAGAACTACGATAAAAATCTTAGAATTTAACCTAAGATGTTAGATATTGACGGTACTCCCCATTTACTATTTTGTTTTCCCTAGCATGATTTTTTCCTCTCACACTATTCTTTTTTGGTTTTAGAAAATGGCTGGAAACAAGAAGATTCATGATAATGGAGGATATGACGGACAATGGAATGATATTCTTCATGAGAAACCAAATGAAACGGGATTTGAAAGTCCAAACATCGTTATTATGCCTAATCAGCAATCTCATAATATGATCAATAATCTCAATTTTGGTAAGTTTCCTGACTCAGATAATAAGAGAAAGATGGAGTTTCATGATGATCATAGAGGAAAGAAAGTTCAATTTACCTCATGTAAATCATGTGAGAAGAGGCATCGGGGAGATTGTTTCAAAGGAACGAGAAGATGCTTTGGGTGTGGAAAATAAGGACACAAATCCAATAGGTGCAAAGGAAAAGGTTCAGTTAACACCATGGATGAGGATAAAGGTATTGCTATGACATCAACAATGGTTAAATGTTTTAAATGTGGAATGTAAGGGCATTATGCAAACCAATGCCCTAAGGTAAAGTCTAATGAAGAGAATCAGTATGGCCGTATGGGTAGTATTTATGTTGATGATGATGATGATACTAAAAATGATATGTGAGATGAAAGAATTGTTGAAGCTCAGTCAATGGTTTAAGAAGGTAGTGGAATGATTACATGTTTATCACGTGTAATGTTGTATAAGTAATCTCATGGTACTATGGAATAAAGGGACATATAAGGATTGTTACACTGTTGTCTTTACTTGAGTTTTGAAAGTGTACGATTAATGGTACCAGTATCCAATAAAGGTTATTCAGATATTTTTGGAATATAGATGATATGCACATAATGAAGGGATAAGGAGAAAATTAAATGTTTGATAGTATTAATGAGCTCGTGACTAATATAAGGAGAAGGTTATATCATGCTTTGAGTATATAGAATTTTTGGATTTTGGTATGTGGAAAGAGTTAACTTTTGATAGCATTCATGTTTTCACTATGGTTTAATGGGTATTCATTTTTCAAGAGAATACATGATTAAGGTATTCACATGATTGGAATGTGACCAACAAGATATATGGGGGATAAATTATGGTATTCACATGCTTGGTTGATGACATTTCAAGTAATCATTTTCCTTATACTATGAGCTTGGACCGACGTATTTTAGATAAGCCTAATGATTGGAATGGATTATGATGGACATAAGTTAGTATTGTTTAAGGATAGAACTATTTTTTTTGATATTATTTATGGGATGTTATAGTAATGTAGTTTTAGAAAAAGGAAAACCTGTAGGACGGGCGAAAACCCATCACGTCGGACAAGGTTGTGGGAATCAAACCCACAACCAAAGTGCGACTGGCCTTTATCACGTACCACTGGCCTACAGAAAGTCCCTGTTTAGTAGAAACTAGTTTTATTATATTATGCATTATGATATATGAAGTATATGTCAATTTTAGGAACCATATATGATTAATCCCACTATAGATGGACTTATGTAAGTTTTGATAACTTTTATAACCTTTTGTTTGAGATAGATGGAATGACCCATCACTCTATCACATGATCTGGTAACACATAATGAATGGAAAATTCAACTTCATTTCATTAAGAGATGATGTGGAAATTGTCCAAAGAACGACCAACGGCGAGACTATACCAAAATCACGAAGGTATTTCTTCTAATTCTAATTTCATCAACTTTAGGGAAATGATCTGGAAAACCAAAAATGGTTTCCTAGTGCTCTTATATCTGATGAATCATATGGTACCTTAGATCGTCACAAATTTATGGCTTTGTGATTGCTGGCTTTTCTATAGCCATGTTCTCTACCACTCTCCATCAGAACTTGATTGTTAGATTTTTCTTCCATATCCATATTTTCACCTATGTGGAAACCCAGTGATTAGTTTATTTGGGTAACCGTTACGTTTCATGCTTTGGTTTTTAAAGATTGGTTTTGGTATTCCTTTTTATGATGTGGGTTTCTATTAAAGAAACTATTGAGTAGTAAACCATTTATAACCCCGATGAATTTCAAGGGTGAAATTCATTTTAAGGGGGGTAGAATGTAACACCCCGAGATTTTATGAAAAATATTATTTTTAATTTCATTAATGTCTTGTGTTATACGCTACACCAAAACGAGCTTGCACAACATGCATCCTTAGCTTAGGGATAAATTTTGGTACTTTTCGGATAACTTTCATTTTCTGATAAATAGTGAAAATTACTAAATTTTAATTAAAAACAACATTTTTAATCAAAATAATTAATAGTGATAAATTATTAATTTGAGTGGTTTTAAAGTATATTTAGAATATATTTTTTCAATTTAATACAATGTTGGTCATTGGATGTAATTTCACATTTAAAGCAGACATAAACAAGTGTCAATCTTTTGATAGTTGTTATCTCTTAAGAACACGCTATTTGTTTTGACAACGGGAATTAATTTTTAAATTAAGTAATGCAACTGATATGTTGTGAATTTGGTAAAATAGACATCATTTTTCAGTTCATAATATCAAATATAGCTTAGGCCTAATTTTTGGTATTTTTCTGGATACTTTCATTTTTTGAAGAATAGTGAAACCACTAAGTGGTAGTTAAAAAAAAGGAATTTTTCAAAATACTTAATTTTACCACTTTTGTGAGTGGAATTTCAAAAATCCGAGAGACACGGTTGATGTCAGTAAGTGAAATGTGGTTCAATGGGATGAAAATAATTTTTGGTGAATAGTAACTTTTTACTTTTTTTACCACGGTTAAAAGTAAATAGGATAATTAAAGGTAAAAATGATATTATTATTACCCTAACACATTTCCTAATTCTATTGGATAAGTGTAATTCAACCAAAAACAACCTTAGGAATAAAATATGACCATTTAGGTCCACTTAGATTAGATTAGGACATTTATTATTAATTTATTTAAAGAATGGTTAAAATAGTTAAAATCAATGTTTAATAAGTATATCATTATTAATATAGGGTTATACATAAGATAAATTAGACTATAAATATTAATTAAAAAGATAAAAATATTTCCTACATAATTGTATTTTATTTGTAATTTTTAGACATTAAATAATTTAATTTATTTATGACACAAAGATGATGGAGTAATTATCTTATTAATGAAATATTGACATAATTGATGTTATAAATACCAAAATAAATGTAATTTGAGACATTTTTTGAATTCCACTAATTTTATAGGTTAATATGACATGTTAGTATTTATTTAAATAATTTTTTTTAAATAATAATTCTGTTATGATTTTCACAAAAATCAATTACTAAATTGTGTCAAAATTGACATAAAATAGTTTTTTAAAAAATATTATATTATTAATTTTTATTTTATTCCTAAAAATCAAATGTTCGGCCAAATGACTTAGATAAGGATATATATATTAATAATAAACAACTTTAGGTTCGTTTGGATTCTTATAGTAAGTTTATTAACCTTATAGTGTAAGAACACAAAAAGACACGGTTAAAGTAAAATTATCTAACTTAATGTAAAATCTAAATGATAAGGTTAAAATAGGAATCTAAACTTGTCAAAATTCTATTTGATGAGAGGATTTCGACCCATCCCCACCATAGCTTTGAAATAAATCAATTTGGAGCTATTTAAAACCGAATTTGGCTTTATAATAAAATAATATTTTTAGTTATTCCAAAGGTGCCCCTCTCCTCCCTTATAAAAGGGCACCTCATCCCTCTCTTCATCACACCACATTGAGCCTTCAAGCTCGTCCAAACCATGCCAAATTCTCTTCTACACTTCCCTAGAAACATCCAAGAGGTCCTGGTCTTCTTCAAAGACCAATGTTTGTGCCCTAAGAGGAGGACTCAAAGAGGCGCTTCAAAGAAGAGGTAATGTCCGTTACCGATTCTTTCAACTTTATTTCTTCTTCCACTTCTTCTTCTTAGGTTGTTTCATTATGAAGTAATAACATCAGTATCACTAATATACTGATATTTTATTATAAATATGAAAATCCCCTATTTCACCATCTATCCATCCTACGGAAAATGAAATCACCGCGCGTACGTAGGTACAGAATTCCGTCTCCACGTCGTGGTGTAATCTATTTTCCACCACCACCTTACTTGGATGAGTATAATGGTGTACATAATAACTATATATGATTATTGTAAAGTGATTTTGATTCTGAAATAGTATACATACATTCCAATACAATCCCTCGATCATGAGAATGATATCATCGCTCGTGCGTACGTACGGACTACCGTCTCCACGACACGATGAGATTCATTCTCCACATTAACCATTCATGAATGATTATAAAGTATATATAATAAGTAATAATGAAATATATGACATAATAATGATACTATATTTATGTCTATATATATGTATGTCATCTACTTAATTCCATTCAACTTAATATGGAAACGAAAATAGCGTTCATGCGTACGTACGGCCTACCGTCTCCATGAACGGTGTATTTCTTTCCATTTACTGATCTATTATATATATTTATATTCTGAATATATATTATATATAAATCATGTTTTATATTCTTTAATTAATTAATCATGATCTATGTAATCATATGAATAATTACAAGTCAAAACACGGATGACAAATGAAACAATTTTACCCAAAACGCTCTTTAACATGGAATTTACAAAAGAACAAGTAATATAAAGTCATAAGTGAACCATATATGATATAATAAAAATTAGTATGAATCTGGAATAAGTCAATGACATTATTTAAATCATTATACATGAGGTTCGGACACTTACGAAGAAAATCAGACCTAAGGTAAGGGAAATATCACAATCTCATTTTTATCCGAGATTGATTATACTTTGGAATTTACTGGGGTGTATTTTATCATCCACATCCTTGTTTCCTAAATATTTAATATTATTTACATCCACCTAAATTTTTTTAAATCCAATTTTACCCTATGGTGAGTTTTTAGTAAAACATATGAAAGGAATCTTTTGTCGTTTTTCGTACGAGGGACTTTTTTACTTTTCCGACAAAAGTACGAGAAGAATGTTTTTTTTAACTTATACGACATGAATGGATTTTTAAAACATTATTTCCAAGAAGCATCCTTTACAAGTTTTAATGTTTATTTTTAATCAACTTCTTTTAGTTTAGAATTTTATGACATGTTAAGAAAGGAAAAATGTTTTTGAAGTAGAAAGGATAATTTTCTCAAGAATGGAGTTCAAGTGTTTTATCAAAATTATTTTCCATATAAGATAATAATGGGTTATTTTTTTATCCCTATTATTACATTTATTTAACTATGTTGGGATGGAATTATTTTTATTAATTTCTTTATCTTATATTAATTGTTTTATGATGTCACGATGTTTAAGATTCCCATTTTTATTACATGGGTTATGCAATGATGTATGATTTTTGATTTTGTGGCACACATAAGAATGGTATCATTATGAGATGGGTGGGACCTATATCTCCCTCAAATGAATTGGGTAAAGATTTTATATCTCATGAGATAGACATGGCTAGAACGGCAGGTTAAACCGGTTCAGTGAAACAGGACTGAAACGAGGAGTGAACTCAGTTCAGAAATGGACTTTGTCCACTAAGATAGTCTTGGAAATGAGTCTTGACTAATAATAAATGATTCTCTATGGTTATGTGTGTATTCCAAAACGTTTCATGTTTTATGTTATGATTATTGGGATTATGTTTCACTACTATGATTTATCCCATGTTATGATATTATGATATCTTTTGCAGGTTAAGATTTCCAAAATGTTATGTTCTTATGAATATGATGTGATTGATATTTATATTGTTTACCCTTACTGATCATTTGAGATCACAATTTTATGTTTTATTTTCCCCAAGATATAAAGAAAGATTTCAGGTAAAAAAAGGAATATATTTATGGGATATGTTGATGATCTTTCACCATCATTAGAAAATTATATGTCGAGTTTCCAAAGACTCTAAACTATTACGGTCCTTGTGTGTGTGTTTCTGTTATGTATTAAGTATTCCACAAAAGTAATGTAATGTCCATGTAAGTTAAGCTTCAGGTCTCTACACTACTATGTACCCATCTTCTCACCAACCACCTATTCCAGGGTTATTAGTTAGTTGTTTGGAAATAATGGAAAACACAATCCATATTACCATTTTAGGTAACTAATGATGGTTCTTCATCATTTTGGTGGCCTATTTCTTCTAATTCCACACGTAGGACCAACCTCGACCTTGAATTGATTATATATTATCACCCGTGAAACCTCATTATTTCAAAACAAAAACCTCATAGAGATGTTGAAACTCCTATAATTCAAATATAAACCTGAAATCTCAAAAACCCCTTGCTCTAGCGCCCAAAATATATATTTCCTATGAAATCACTCAACCTTAATAATTATCATCAATATATAAGAGAGGAGATAAATATGATATAATAATTTAAAACATTACAAATTGATATAAATGAGTTTTATTATAGAGTGTATAAACATGATGATGATTGATTCTTCCTTAATTAGAATGGTGGTTGATATTAATATGGTATATCCTAATACTCTGACAAAAAGAGAGGGTATCATTAATTTATATGATTTAATTGGTGTAACCAGAGCTATCCTGCTTAAAATTTCTCAAGTTATGATGAAATGATATTTGGTATTAGGTGTGCTCCCCTAATAACCAAAATATATAAATAAATATATTATTTACACATAATCCAACTTAGATAATATTTTTTCTCAAATAATTCACACTCCCCATGCCTAAATTTTATTTAAATTTCGACATAAGGTCTTTGTAACTCAGATATACCAACACTTTTGGGATAATCAAAACACATGATATAAGAAAAACCAAATCCAAAATAATATAATACCTGACATAAATATTAAAATATGTAGTATCACTAATAAAAAATATATTACTCCTGAAATAAGTACCATAAAAAATACATGGTTGTTCTGTCTATAAAAATAAATAACAATAAAATATAGATCATCCCACTATCTATAACATATTTCCCCAAATCTCTAATATTTAACTAAGAATCTATGATCCTTCCACATTAAATGATACCAATAAATATATTTCATAAAAATGATACATTTTATTAAAAAATTTATAAAATAAAATCACTACATGTTTTATTTCATCATATTAAATGTTACATAAAAATATTAATTAGACATGTAACTACTCTAATAATTTACAAACCCATAATCACATATATCCTTTATATTTTTCCAAAACATGGGGCCCCCCATGAATATATCATTACCCCAGGTGTACCTAACAATCTTTTGTAGACTGACTACCCCAATGTATATTAATATTTTAGACATGGCCCACACACTGATGTTGGATTACTAAACTATCTTCATCAACCAATAAAGGTTCCCACACTTAATTTTTATTTAACAATATCATGATTAGTCCCTTAAAAATATCAATAAAAATTCTAACACCAAATTAATAATTTATTTAAAAAATAATCATAAGAAAATCCACCTCATTTAATATATTCTTATTTTATAGAAATCAACCATTCACCCCCAAAATTTCACAATGAAATCATCAACCAAAATTCATCCACAAAAAAGAATAAAAAAATTATTGAAATGATAAATTAATGATTTTATAACCACTAAAAATATTAAATTTATATTTGAAATCCAATTCAAAAAAATAGAAAATCAAATCGTTATGGAGAATCCAATTAACTCAACATCATGATGATGTGAAACTAAAGTACCAAAACTATGATATAGAATCTCCTAAACCTTTTATGGAACCTGGAAATAAAACACCAAAACTCCATAAAAAACCAAAATTTCATCCAAACCTCTCTATTTTTTGTTTAACAAATAATGAATGAAAACATCAACACAAATATAGAAGATCATGACTGACCTACCTTAGATCTACCACTCAAACACCCATGTATACAATGTTAATAGTTTTTTGAAGAATATTTTCATCGAATGAATCCCTAAATTCAATTAATCTCAATATCACAATGTGAAGAAGAGAAAATAGAATTTTGTTTCTTAAAATTAAGCAAAAAAAAACAAATTTTAGGAGTCCTTCTAAGTAATAATATGGTGTAACTACATAATTGGAATAATCATTCACCACACACTTTCCTATACTCCCTAAATACATGGATCGATGAATAGTTTTCCCACAATTTTCACTTAACTATAATTTCTTTATAGGATATCCATTTTGACCTAGTATAGTTTTTTATGTGTGTTGTATGAATGGGGAAGGATGTTACATATCCTGAATCACCCAAAAAATATTCAAAATTTTTCATTTTACCCAGAAACCACTATAAATAGAATAAAATAAAATAATAACATTACATACCTAAAATTTCGGAAAAAAATATTTTCTATAATTTCACTTTCTATTTATGTGTAGTGAGATGACATTGTAGTTTTAAATGATATTAAAAATTAATTTTCACATAAATAATTCTATATACCATATATCTTCTTATATGTTATCTTGTTTTTAAATAGTGAATAAAAATGTAATATTTGAAACATATAACACATTATATTTCCAATAATTGAAAAAAATAGTTCTTAGACAACACTCAAATATAGATTATGCTCAACCTAATCCCAGCGGATGAAGAGTAAGGTGTCAGGTACATACTTCTACAACCATGAGATACGAATCACATCATTTATAAAACTATAACATGGTGTTTTTCAAACTAGTATTCAACTACACCAATATGGTCAATAATATCAATCAGTCCTATATATCGGGGTGATAACTTGTCTTGAATCCTTACCCTTTGATGTGCTGAACATAGTCAAAAATAAAATAATACATGATCACCTACTATAAATTGAAAATACAATCGACAATGGATAAAATAAGAGTTTTAATGAATCCTTATCTTATCAGTCATTTTCAAAAATATTTAATTTTACCACATTTTATTACATACCATCCCTGGTCTCACTAAATAATTTTCACCTGATTTGGCCTCAATATATTGGATAATGAAATAGTCTACCATAGAGACCCTCATAATTAAAAAATTTAATTATATGTTAATAACTATTTTTTTAAAATAATATCATTAATGGGATATGTTCTTCACATGATCCCTCAAGATCCATGATATATTCTCGGACCATATTTTTCAAAATTTGTATCATACACCCAGACTTTATATCCATTCGAGGATTATAAGAAATTTTTAATTATAAATTTATACCAATTCTTTGGTAAATATCCTTCCAAGACATAAATGTAAACCTAAGGTATAAATAAAAAATGGTCGATGTGGATACACCATACAACCCAACAACATCCCATATGAATAACCTTTTAAAATCATCCATCAAATGAGCTTGTAAAATTTATATGAAATGCGATTATTTTTTTTATCAATGAAAACCAAAAATGATTTTTTTCAATATGATCTTTTTAAAACCAATAATCAAGGCCATGAAAATATGTCCCAATTCCAAAATAGAATATGTAAATATTTTAGATTATTTAATGGGAATTTGTGTTCCTCCACCACCTAATAATAGGTAAGTCATGTCCCTATATAATTTATAACCACTATCATTTTCAAAATATAGAAAAAATGTAATTTTCTATTATTATAAATTTTGTTAATGTATGAATAATTCAATCAAATGTAATGATATAATTCCTTGAACACTTCCTATTGTACATTGGAAAAAAACCAAATGATCCTTGATATATAGATTAAAATTTATTAATTAAAAACCTATGATTTAATATCTCTCCACCATTAAAATAGTGACTCATTGGAATACATTCCACATCAAACAATAGATTATACCATACCTAATTCACTAAGGTAGGGGATATTATGAAAAAAAATAACACAATCTCCTCATCCAATTCTTTAATATATAAATGCATTTTAATGAAAATGGTCACGATTTTCCACTAATCCAAAGACACATACATACATTTTCGTTTAATTTTCGAATCAAAGAATAAGCTACAATATTTATTATTCCCAACAAAGATTCAATCACATTTTTAAAATATTATAAATATTATATCAATGGATGTTATCTAAATTTCATATTCTATTGAGAAGAGATATAATTCCACATTTATGATCCATATAACATTCCAAAAAAATGAAAATGATGAAAGGTTTTAATTCATTAATTTCCATTGTAATATTAAGGTCACATGTTGTGTAATTCCTTTCATGCACATTTAAATAATATATTTCATACACGATGAAGTGATTACTTTTCATCAGAAACAATAAAATCAAAATTAGATATGAATAAAATTACATGATATACAACATATACAGTACAAAAAAATATGATAATGGTTGATAATATCAACCTTTTTTTATTTCGATAAATAATATCTTTCTTTCAAGATTCTATAAGTTTAACACATCATTATCATTAAAAGTCTTAATTAGTGAATCATATGATAAAAGATAAATAAAATTTTCAAAATCCTATACTAAATTATAATAGCTCTAGAATCATTTCATTATTATTGATCAAATGGTAAGGATATCAAACTTTTTGCCTAAAAAATTATAATAAAACCGTACCTCATTACCAAAAGGTATCATAGAGAGATCAAAAAGAAAAAAAGTTTGTAGTAACTCTATATTTCTAAAATAACAACCTCAATATATATATCCATTTCTAAAAATCAAATCATAACTAAGTAACCTGATAAAATTCTAAAACCCATAATAATGGTCCCTTCTCTTCCAACATTTATATATAAATCCCCATCAAAAGTGTCTGTCTCACCCTCTTGATTGATAGAGGTCACCTTTGGAATATAAATGTCAATATGAACATCATATTACATTAACTAATCCATTACTATAATTATATAAACAATATTATATAATAAATATAGAAGTACCACATGAATTCCATTATTTAGATCATTCTAATTCATGGTGGAAACATTAATACTTAAATATTCTTCAATCTCGGGAGTTTCTGGATGCCCTTGTCATGTGGAATAATCTCTACACAAAATATTAATTAATTTAATACTCACGATGAAATAATAAATAGATTTTTAGCAATATAAAATAATTTAAAAACACGATTTAGCCAAATAATAAAGTATCTAGAACTATTAAAGGTATCACTTATGTATCAAACGAGTCCTACTTAGTCACAAACAAGATACCATGATTCTTCTCATATAATGATTATCCCCATTACTAAGATTATTACTATTATGATAACCATATGTTCTTAGAGTCAATCATAATTAAATATCTATAATATAAAAATCCAGATTATTTGGGCCTTTGAAAATAGATATATGATAATTTTTTCTTCTTGGATCCCTAAACTATATATAAACTTATTGGATGTAGGAAATGAAATTTGAGGTGACTGAGATTTCCACATCAAGAAATGTTTTGTGATTTTTTCTAAAAAATTATTTAATTTTTTAAATATCCCATATTTAAATCATGTAGCTCACAAATAAGTTTGATCTATAAAATAATACATAGATCCCTTCCGATCATATGACTCTCTAGTTATATGAGAAGAATAATCCAACAATTTTTCCTCAAATACTGAATTTCATTCCCATACTCAGGGGAGTGATGGATTTTTTAACTATAAATATTCCCATAATGTATTTTCAAGAAATAAAATCTTTATTTAGAAACTCATTTTAAGATTCAATGAAAAATATAAACACCATATATCATATAGAGAGGTATAATTTTGGATAATAACTCATAGGATTTAATGAGTAAGTAAGAGATGTATATGGTGTAACCTAATCCATATTCAGAAAATGATAAGGATATTCCAAGACTATACTTTTCCATTACTATAATGTCCCAGTATTGGCAAACATAGATATTACGTAACTTTTTGGGAATACCTAAAACATTACAAAAAAAGACACCAAAATTTTGTATTAGTGTAGCACATTTGGAAATATGTTAACATGAGAACTCGTACATAGGTGAGATATATTATCTCACACTAGGATATTATAAACTAGAAACCTTCTTAGACACATCTAACATAACACAAATCTTCATAACCTGCTGAAGGAAACAAAAAATGTGCTGATCTCAGATTCTAAGTAAGGGTAAACAATGGATACATGTAATCATAAACATGAGAATATGGGTATGAGAACTTTATCATTAAAATATAAGACCATAACCAGAATATCGTTGATCATAAATAGGAATGAAGGAATAAATATTGGAATATCATAAGACATGAATCATAAAAAAATAAGAAACATAAACCAAGAAATACTACTAATGAAATAAAACATGGAATTGTGGAAAAACATAATCATATATAATTATTTCCATAGTAGTGAAGGCATCACATCCAATGCTATGTTTTGGAGAAATGCCTTTGCAGAATCAAGTTCACTCCCCATTCAAGCCTAGTATTAGTAAACTGGGTTTAGTCCTTATTCTAACCTTGTACTACTAAACTGAGTTCACTCCCTATTCCATCCATGTTTATATCATGAGATATAAATCATTATTCAATGCATTAGAAATAGATATAGGTTACACCCATCTCATAATGAAATCATACATACATGTTACAAAATATCATAAATAATAATTTCATTACTTATGAAATTAAATGGGCTTCATAAATTTGTAACTATATCATAACTTGTGGAAAACAGATATGTTTCATAATCATTTCATCAAATCATAACCTATGAAATGAAAGGGGTTTCATAAGAATATAACCTATGAAAGAGAAAAATATTTTGCAAACATCATAACATAAAACATAAAACATTAATAGAATGAATATAAATGGAAACATTTCATCATTTCCCTATTAATGCATGAGTAACAACAAAAGATGTTATCTTAGATGAGGAATAATTTGGAAAGTTATTTTAAAAACACATCCTGATTAAATTAGCCTTTCTCCATTATAAATTATTCTTCAAATGTAAAACCTTTTAAAATCCATTTTCATTGAAATAAACTGGAATTATTATAAGGGAAGCATTAAAAACATTTTGAAATCCATTTTCCTATTAAAACATTAAAGGATCTAGAAACCCATTTGGAAACTATTTTTCATTAAAAAAATAATAGAATATTGAAAAACTATTGAAAAACATTTATTTGAAAATAAAGTATTAAAAAAGTTATTAAAACATAACCTTTTAATAATGAAAATAAGGCTTCAATTAATTTATAGTGGGAAATCTATACATTCTTTATGAGGTAAAAAGAAGATTTATTTTTTATGGTGAAAAAGTTAGAAAAATTCCTCATTCAGAAATCAACAAGAAGATTCATTTGAAAACATTTTTAAAAGACAAAAAGGGTAAAATTTTCTTCTAACGTTCATAAAATATTAGTATAATAATCTTGGAATCTCTTTTTAGAATGTATGGTTTTGAAAGATCGTATATTTCTGACATGATAGAGAGGTAAGGTCATATTTTCATAAATTTTCATCTTAATTATACTAAGTAACATAGAGTGTAAAAATGGTAGTAATACAAGAATACATCAAGAATAACTAGAGATGATGAGAATACATGAGTGTCTATGAAATATGGATCATAATATTTAGTAAATGTAAATGTGATCATAAAAAATCTCAGTAAATAGTGATATTGTTACAATAAACTCTTTCAACTTGGTAACTTTGAATAATATTCCCTTTGTAGGAAAGTAACGATACATGGATATTTTAAATATATTAAATATAATGGCATTCATTTTATAACATGTCAATTGTAATTTATACCGGTTATATAAAAATATAGTTGTACACTATGGAATGTTTTTCAATGGAGGAAAATTGAGATAAAATTACATTACTAACTTGGTAACATTTGAAACATAAAACCCATGATAGAAATATAATATAATGGTTTTTAGATACTCATAATTTTAGTACAAGAGGTATATAATACTTTCATGGATAGTATATACAGCACACAAAATAACTGAGTAGTGAATAAAGAATTTATACCATGGAAAAAAAATAGTGAGATGAAATTCCATTACCCTGTGTCCTCAATCACATCATACTCAAAAAAAATCATTTATAATAAATTTAAGTTTATTATAATTTATTCACAGAATTATATTCTTATATCTAATACTATATATGGTTTTATTAGGTCATTACATATCTCATGTGTTAATAATTTCATGTTAATGTTACACTTTGGGTAATATTCCCTTTGTTTTTTGGTTGTGTCTAAATTTATTATATCATTAGTCGTTTTACTTATATCTTGATTTATAGAAGGTAAAAAATTATTAAAATATCATTTATAATCGTTATATATGTATAATAATAATCTATATTATATAGAATTATGAAATAGAAAACACCTTCCAAAGAGACGGTTGGTCCTACGTACGCATGAACATTTTGTTCATTTTATTTTTGTATTGAATGAAATAAATAAAATAGAAAATATCTATATATGTATAAAATATCATTAAATTAGATTTATTATGAAATATATATCATATAATTCATTATAATACATCCTTAATACATTCCATGTAGTGTTTAAATTAATCACATTGCTTTGAGGGGGTTGTAGTCCACACTTCCTCAATTGAAATTATCGTATTTACAGAAATGGAAAATATAAAGATACGTGTTATAAAATAATTAGAAAACATTAAATACACAATAATTATAATATATAAAATATAAAATCATATTTTAAATCCTAATTTTAACAATGATAGGTGGTAAAGGAATAAATTAGCAATCATTGTTTTGTGAGACAGTTGATTTTCGTACACATAAACAATATTTTCGTTACACATTTGATGTAGATGTATATAAGTGTAAGTCGAAAAATTAATAAAAAAAAATCATTATATTGAGGATACTATTTTTTGTATAATAATGAAATCAAAATATTTTATGGGGTGGAGAATGAAAATAAAATAAAGGATCTTGATGAAGGATGTTAACATTTATTCAGGTATATCCTTTTGGTTTGCACCAAAGAGATTTATTGTGTAAATTTATACCAAAATGGAGCTTTAAGGAATAAGGGATGGTTCTTTTGGATCTATTATCTCATATTTTGGTTGAGTTAATGTGTCTTGAGATCTTTGTAGAAGTGGTAGTAGTTTATGCCCTTTATAATGTAGTAGGAGTGGTACCCTTATATTATTTAAGAAATGGGAAACCACACCCATGTTTATTACTGTAATTGGTCACAATAATGGTCATAAATATACGCAGGGGAGTATAGGGTCGAAATATGGCCATCCAATGGATTTTGGACAAGTGTATAGGTCATTTTGGGCCTTAATATTATGGTTTAATCCCTTAATAGGTTTAATGTAACCTTAATTATTTTAATTATTTATAATAACTTCCACTAATATTTTTTGTAAAAAAATAAGTTAAAATATTTATAAATTATAAATTATTATTATTCCAAATATGGAATCCACGTTTCGAATTTCAAAACACATAATTTTCAAAAATTAATTTAAATACAAACCCAAATATGAAACTACAATGAGGTTTTTAATGTAAAAATGTTCAAAAGTCTGCTATGTTTTTATGGTTAATTTCAAAATAAAATTGATTAAAATGACCAAAAAAGGTTTATTAATTAAAATTTAATCTAATAATAAATTTAAACCTACTTGAAATATAATTTAACAATATAAATAAATTATATGAAAATGCAATTTTGAATTAAATTTATGTATTTTCACTATTCATTAAAAAATGAATCTTTGTAGTGAAATACCAAAAATTCACCCTAACCTTATTTTTATGTTTTTATGTTAAAAAATTCATATTGAAATATAAAATATATAAAAGGTAAATATTTCATATTTGTAATAAGTTCTCCTTCAAAAGGTGGTAAAAGTTCCTTGAAAAAAGTATAGGTTTTTATGTGTGATGTTGGGTTTGTTATTATCCTATGAATATTGAATATATTGTATGAATATAAAAAATATTTCAAAGAATACATAATATATATTAAATTAATATCATTTAATAATTTTAATTAATTTAATTCATTAGGATATAATTTATTTTTGAGCATAAAAATAGTATTATATAAAAATCTTCCCTTTATATTCAATTGGTTCTTGTATTCATTGTAACTAATGAATTAATTTTATATTTTTGAAAACCATAGTTTTTTATATGTTAGTTAATACTATTCATAACCTCAAACTTAATGAAATGGATAAGGTTTAATATATTTAATAATAATATTTAAATAATATATTACTATTTGGTAAAAATTAGTCTTGTGAGTTATTTAAGACATTTAGGAAAGTTAGTAATGCATATAACATAAGATTACATCAATGTTGCATATAGAGAATACTAACCTCTATATTGTGTGAAGTGCACAAATAACTTGGTATTTCATGAGAATAAATTATTTCTTTAATATAACAAAATAAATATTCATTATTCTTTGAAATGTAAAAATATTTCAAATATATAAAGTAAAATCAAAATAAATTCCCAAAATCTCAGTGTGTTACATTCTACAACCATTAATATGATTTTTTCCTTAAAATTATTCTATGATATCATTGTCTTAATTCTTGAAAGTTCCATTCATTGAAACCTACATCTTAAAAATGATTACTAAAACATAATTTTAAAAAGAAAAGATCAAAACATAATGGTTACCCAATATAACATATACATTGTTATCAATATTAGAGAAAATTAGTGGTAAGTGAAAACATGATCATGGAACTGGAAACAAACAATCATGTTCTGATAGAGAGTGATAGAGAAAGGTAAGAGAAATTTAACAATCCAAAATCTATAAGTCAGCAATGAACTAAGGAACCATCTGATTCATCCAAAATAGAGGCACTAGGATAAAATTTCTAGTTTCAAGATCCTATTTTATAATGTTAATGAATTTTCATGAAACTTTATACTTTTGTGATTTTAGGAAAACCTCACTCTTTTTGTTTCTTGATCCAATTCACCTCTTTCTCTAAGGAGGAAGTTAAAATTTTCATTCATGAAGCACTAAAAGATGATGAGGTCCGTAATATGCAATACCAAATATCCTCATTTATCGTCAAAATCATATTTTCATGGTTGGTTATAATATATGAATAAATCATTATGTGGTGAGATAATACTTTATTCTCAAAAACATCATCCAATGTTTATCATGTTTGATCCATAAATGGTTAACCTTATAAACCTTTCAAAATAAGAAAATACAAAACATTAAAAATAAGATCACCAAATAATTTTAACATTGATCCCCCATATATCACAAAGTAGATCATGGTTATTGAATTTCAAACATGTTAATATTGGCATCATGTACTCTCTTGAGACATGGTAATAACCTGAATTTCAAAAAATCCTCATTGTAAACATGAATGCAATCTCATTCCAAGATATATTGGATATTTTCCTTAAATCCAAGAAGTTTAAAATATCATCCATGTTGACATAGAGAACTTTTTTAACTAATCAATAATCATATCTCATATTATTTGTTCTATCCAATTTATATTATCCAAATAAATCAACTCCTTATCTAAGTGAAACACACTTTTCTCAAAATCATGATCACATTAAGGGTTACCTTAACTTAATAAAAATATAACATTTTAAGTCTCCATCATCATTAAATGTATCCTTTTATGTCCTTAATGAAAAATTATAGTAAAAATACTTCTATCATTCATGATTCATAAAATATAATCTTTGAATTCCAAAACATAAGTACTTCATTCATCCAACTTTATTATTATAAAATTACTCATGATTCCTCAATTTATTCATTAATACATATTTTCCAGAATATTAAATATGAATAATGTCTTAAGGTACCTCCACCTCAATCTAATCATGCTTTTTATTATCAATTTAAACAATACCAAATGATCATTGAGTACCTTTCCTATGTCATTTGTGGTATCTTTATGTTTAGAAGATAACCAATATTCTAACCACCTTCTTAATTGTATTTATTTTATTTCCACATGAGATATCAATTCTCATAATGATCAAACTTTTAGCAACCGAAATATTCAATGATAACCATGTTTCTTCTTGTTATATCCATTTACTAAAACTATAAATCACTAGGTGAGAAACACATATCATGGAAGAAAACCATATAATTATGAAAAGTTACTGATATGATGTCTAAATACTGAAACATAATTACTAATTAATGAAACCTTAGTTTTATCCTGTTATATTAATTTTATTATTCAACTCAAATCCTTCAAAATGGTTCATGAATAGGTTTTAATTTCCAATGAATATTATACAATAGTGTCAAACTAGGTGTGTTTCAGGGCCTATTTTCATGTACCAGATTACCCCAAGTCAAGAATGAGACATATTGTCAGATTTTTTACCCCTAGGTACATCTCTTCTAAAGGGACATCATCTTTTAGTATCTATATAGATATGTAAAATCTAGGAAATCACTTACTTTGTTAACATTACCAAAATTCCCGTCCATTTTCTTTTACTTTTACTTACCCTTAGAATTATCCATAGCCATGTCCCTAGAATTCTCACTAAGGTTTTTTCATAATCGTTTTAAAAGGTTAACTAAACCTTTTCTCTCATACAAACTATAATGACAAAGTCTTGACATACATAGACATTACACCACTTTTTTACAATACTTAAAACAATACTAAAATATATTTTAAATGACCATATTAGTCTAGTGCCTTTGTAAACATAGAAACATGAACATTGGAACATAGGTGAGATACATTATCCCCCATTAGGTTGTTCTTGAATAGTAAACTTATTTGACACATCAAACAAAATACATAACTACATAACCTTCTGAAGGGACATAAAAAGGGGTTAGCTCAAGATGCTCATTAAAGGTAAAAATGGGAGACATGTAAGAATAAACATGACCATAGAGGTATAATAATGTGATCATATAAATAATAGATCACAACCTGCATATCGAGGATCATAAAAAAGAATAATGGAATTATTATTGGTAGTTTATAAGAAATGAATCATAAGAAAAAAAACCTAAATAATGAAATCATAACATTGGAATAAAAAATGGAAATGTGGAAAAAATGAGCATATATAATTATTTTCATAGTAGTCATTATAAAGTACTAGATTTATCCATGTATTTTTTATATTTATATGAAAATATTTCAAGTCTGTGAAAATTGACAGAGCATGATTTTGAGGTCCGGTGTTCCCGAAATGCTTTTCTGAACTTTTTTTAGGTTCATTTAGTAAATGCATGAGAAAAATTTTGTAACATTTGAACCGGTGCACAGAATTGAAATCCTTGGACACCATTGAACATGTAGAACTGATATTCTCTTATGGATACCTTCTCCTCAATTGTATTAGGTCGAGGGTGGAAGTAGGATTTTCAATTTTTCATGGGAGAATTGAAAAATAAAATAAACAACATTTTATTATTTATTTCTTGAAACATCCTTTTTGAATATTGGTGGTAGGGACCAACCTACCTTGAAACCTGTTCTTTTAATGTGACGTAACTCTTGGAATTACCCCAATTAAGGAGACACCATTAATTTTAAAAATATTGAGCTCTTAATTAAGTTGGATCATCACCTCTCATGGTTGGGGGAAATCGTTGGAAAAGGAGAGAACATGGGGGAGCTTTTGGAATAACATCATCGCACAAAGAACCTCCCCCAACGAAGTATGAGAAACTGATGCTTGATCCTAGATAAGAAGCATGTTGTTGGAGCTATGAAATCCAACATTCCCTTCATAATCTTCATCTTCTTATTCACTCCATTTTCAACGAACAAACGAGGTAGGGTTTTTTTATAATTTTTGTTTGTGGTTTTATGTTGAATCATTCTTCTCGAGCTGCAAGCTATCAGTCTAATGCATAGGGTGTGGGCCAAACAAACACAGCCTGATCCCATTTTAACTTTATTGTTGACGTATTCTTCACGGATAGAGACACAGTTTGAGCAGAACCCAACCATGTCGCCGGCGACAAACGCTGGTATAGTTTAGGTGGCGGTCGGAACAGAGGCCGACCGTGATGGCGGCGGCCACGTAACAGCTCCGCCAAAGGAGGTCGTGGCTCATCGGCCGTGGTAGAGGAGGGTGGTGGCCGGCATGCCAGCCGGCTACGGAAAGGCAGGGCGACATGCATCCGTGACACTAGTAGAGGAGGAGGTCATGGTTGTATAGCCACGGCAGTGCACTGGGAGGGCGGTCCGCACCCGGCCGTCCGTGGGAGAAGTAGTGACGTCGCACTGCTACAAGGGGAGTCGGTCGGACATCTAGCCGACAATGTCACTCCGAGCAGGACCCACTTCAGCGTGCCCCATGTGCCAGCAGGCGGTTCCATGTGGTGCTCTCGGGTTGGCCAAAACCGAATGGGACTAGGCCGGTTTTTGAATCCAGGTGGGGTGCCTCCCCAGGTGTTAGATTGGCTGGACCCTACCACGGTGGGCCAACCGACCACGGGCTACACAGCAGGCCGCTCCAGTGGGCTGCTCTGAGCAGTTTTCCCCCGTCGTGGGTCTGGTCAGACCACATCCCAATGGGCCGGGCCTGTCGTTGCCCATCCCAACTGGTCCAGACCCAGGTTGGGCTGGGTCGACCCAAACCTGGTCGGGTCGGCCTAGGCCGGGTCTGGCGGGGTCTGTCCAACAAGGTCGGACTAGGACCCAGGCCCATTTGGACCGCAATTTGTCTTTTTGGACATATCTTGAGAATTGGGAATTCTTTGATGAACCATTTTCGACACCATAATACTTGGATCAAGACGGTCCATTTGGTATATTGTACTTGAGTTTTGGATAAAGTTAGAGTATAGCCGGGTTGGATCAAACCCAAATCCAACTGGGGACTCAGAATGAAAATGCTAATAACTTACAAACCGAGCATTCGATTGATGTGTCATCTATCACGTTGGGTCCCTTTTGACATGGCATACCTTTGGGATACTTATTTTTGAGAAATCATGGAAGTTGAAGTATCTACTGATGGATTGAGTAGTGTATCCTCCCAGGATCAAGCGTGCTTAGTCTGGGAACCCAATGGCTGGCAGTACTCGATGAGTCTTTGGATCCTATTTAGGTCATCTCTGGATCGTATGTGGGTTAGAATCTACGGATCCTGTGTGGGACACCTTTGGATCCTCTGTGGGTTATCTTCAGATCCTATGTGGTTCATATCTAGATCCTGTGTGGGTCATTTTCAGATCCTATGTGGGTCATCTTTTATCTTGTGTGGGTCAACAACAAAGCTTCTTGACAAAGTAAGATGATCGAGCAATATAGATAATCATATATACTTCCATACTTATGTTATACCTGGTGTGAGTTGAGTCTTTACCTTTGTGGTTCACTTCTGTGTGGTGATACCTGAAGGTTCCGGGCGCAGCGGAAGCGTGAGGGTGGATGTTCCCACTTGGTTTATTTCATTAACAATGATCAATCCAGAATCAATATGCTGATAAATGCCAGTCACCACGGATCAAATCACAGAAATGGAAAAATAAAGGAAAAGTCCTGGAACCAAAAGGTTGGATCGTTACAAGTTGATTATAATTAATTTAATCAATTGAAAAGAAATACCTTTTTGATGTTCTTTCTTCGTTGATGTTATTGACCACATTATGATGTGATTTGTCATTGCGTTGAAGAAGGAAAGTGTAGACTTCCTCCAGCGGTGATGCACATGTGTACCGCGTATCTCGGGACATCGCCAATGGAGTCTCTGGGTGCTAGCGTGGAGAAAACTTTTCTTGCATTGTCCACCTTAGATTGTCTTGATCCGATGGAAGAGTATCTCTCTCATTCTTGAGATTGTTCCTATAGGAATAGGTTGTTTTGACCTTGAAATAATTCTCAAGAATTATTGTGTGTGGGGGGGTCAGAAATGTGTTGGGGTTGTGAGGATATTAATAATCATGTTTGAGGTTGTAGAGTTATGACAATAAATAAATGCGTTACACGTTTTATTTATTTCATTGACTCTAATTTAAAACCCACATGTCGAATAATTAATTCCTTGACATGCGCCCACACTGATTATAATAAATATCATTTAAAGCAATATTATACCCTCAAAATCCCGACTAGAAAAACTACACAGATTGTATTAATAAATACACGGTGTGTACTTTTTTTTCATTGAATACTACATGGAATGTACATTCATTGTACATGGTGTGTATATCATGTTTTCATTTATTCATTTCCTTTCCATAAAGAAAACAACACGGCGTGTAATTATTAACACACGGCGTGTACTTGTTTTCCCTTCCTTCTTCCTCCATCATTAAAACGATTTATGCTTCCTTAAATAATTATTAAACAATGTATGGGAATAATCATTATTCTACTTGAGATACTTAAAACACTTAGTGTTTGACCCTCTTTGCATCTCTCTCCTTGGAAATAGGTGAGCTTTCCTAAAGTCCAAGATTACTGTCTAGCAACGGGTCAAGGCACCCAAGAGAAAGAAGTTGGCGCTGCATTTATGTATCACCTCATACGAATTCTTACTGTGTAATTTAATCCTTCTATCTCGATATCTCATCAAGAAGGTTTCATGGTAGTGTCATAAACCTATATTCTTGATCCGTAGTTCTTTGACTACCTGAAATAAACTCATCGTTTACACCATGGCCATGGAATTTAATGCGACAGTTCTATTTCAATCAAGGGGTCGAGATATCAACATCCATAAATGGAAGGGAAAAATAAATCCTCGACTTATCCATTGACAACATGTAACTCGTGAAGCACCCAACATACCCTACTTCCCGCCAACTATCTGTTTGACGGTTTTCGTCAGTAAATCTATGTGCATGATTCATGAGATGAGTTAATGATAATCTTCCAATATAAGGACCATTACACATGCTCGTAGATAGAAATGTACGATGACACCAGTACATCCTGAATTGCTAATGGCGGGTCTGTTCTCATAATCTCCCATCTTGGAGACTACCAAGTGTGAACTCCATGAGAGAGAGTCTCATCTTCTTATGAGTACTCACACATGACGGTTTGTATACTATGTGTCCTACCATAGTATGTCATCCAACCATATAACTTTATTTTAGAATATTTCATATCATTTCATGGTTCTCATCATATTATGGATCTTCCATGAACAAATAAATGCAACAAATATTCCAGAAATTATTATATTATAGTCATGCAGAACAATAAACAATATATAATAAGTGAACATTCATGTAATCAATGTACAAAACAGTTGGTTCTCAGGACACCAACCCTTAAAAACTCCCACTTGAACTAGAGCCAACATACTATGACTTTTAGTCTGCTACACCTCAATTGATTATCATGTTTTTTTGAGTCAAGGCTTTAGTCAAGGGGTCTGCCACGTTGTCTTCCGTGGAATTACTTCTTACTGCAACTTCCCCTCTATGAGAAAAATCCCTCAAGAGATGATACTTCTAAAGTATGTTCTTTGTCCGCTAATGTGACCTTGGCTCTTTTTCAAGTTCCACCGCTGTAGTATTATCACAATAGAGTGTGATTGGATCTTTACTGATCAGTACTACATCTAGCTCTTGGATGATGCTTCACATCCATACTGCTTCTTTAGCTGCCTCAGAAGCTGCGATATACTCGGACTCCGCTATAGATTATGCCACCACACATTGTTTTGAGCTCCTCCAGCTCACTGCACCTCCATTCAAACTGAAGATGTACTATTCTGCGACTTCATATCATCTTGATCAGTCTAGAAACTAGCATCTACATGTCCTCTGATGACTACTTCCTCATCTCCTCCATAAACCAGGAAACAATCCTTAGAACACCTCTGATACTTAAGGATAGTCTTGACCGCCATCCAATGGCGGTCTCCTGGATCAGATCGATATCTTCCTACCACACGTAATGCATAAGAAACATCTAGACTCTTACATAGCATATAATACATGACTGACCCAATCGCAGATGCGTAAGGGATCCTTTCCATTCTCTTTCTTTCCTCATGTGTTTGAGGAAACATTTTCTTGGAAAGTTGAATGCCATGTGACACTGGAAACAATCCCCTCTTGGACTGTTCAATACTAATTCTCTTCAGTATCTTGTCAATGTATGTACTTTGACATAGGCCCAACATTCTCTTGGATCTATCACAATGGATCTTGATCCCAAGAATATATGCTGCCTCGCCCAAGTCATTCATGGAGAAGCATTTATTAAACCATGCCTTAACTGACTGTAAGACAGGTACTTCGTTTCCAATTATCAATATTCCATCAACATATACTATTAGGAAAACAACTGCACTTCCACTAAACCACTTATATAAATAAGGCTCACATTCGTTCTTAACAAAGCCAAATTCTATTACGACTTCATTAAAACAAATGTTCCATGACCTTGATTCTTTCTTTAATCCATAAATGGATTTCTGCAACTTTCATACCTTGTTGGCATCCTTTGGAGTCACAAACCCTTCTGGTTGTGTCATGTAGACATCTTCCTAGAGGTTCCCATTAAGGAATGCTATTTTGACATCAATTTGTCAAATTTCAAAGTCATGGTAAGCAGCAATGTCCAATAAAATTCTAATGGATTTCAGCATTGAAACCCATGAAAAGGTTTCATGATAGTCAATTCCTTGACGCTGTCTAAATCCTTTTGCAACTAGTCATGCCTTATAGGTGCTTCCTTTCCCCTCCATGTCCAGTTTCTTCTTGAATACCCATTTATTACCAATAGGATTTACATCATCTAGATGATCTACCAAAATCTATACTTGGTTTTGGTACATGGAATACATTTCAGAATTCATGGCTTATTTCCACTTGGCAATGTCTGTGCATTAAACTTCTTCCTTATAGGTAAGAGGATCATCATTTTTAACCAATAATGAGTCACCATCCTCGGTGACAAGAAAACCATATTGTTCTGGTTCTCTCACGTCTCTCATGCTCCTACGTAGTTCTTGTGTCTCTAGAACAGATTTTTCTTCCACGGGGATTTGTAGAATCTGTTCTTGTACCAACTCCTGTGTATCTTGAGCCTCGACTTCATCGAAGTCTATCTCACTCCCACTATCTATTTTGGAGATGTGCTCCCTCCCAAGGAATATAGTGTGTCTTTCCACAGTAACCTTTTTGTCTGAGGGGTTGTATAGGTAATATCACCTTGTTTCCTTGGGATATCCTATAAATATACACATTGTGCCTCAGGGTGAAAGTTTGTTACCTGAAGAGGCCTTAACAAATGCTTCGCTTCCCCACACTTGTAAATTCGATAACATGGCTTTGCGTCCACTCCATAATTCATATGGAATACCATTTATCGATTTAGTTTGTACTTGGTTTAGTATGTGTGCTACTGTTTTTAATGAATATACCCAAAAGGATAATAGAAGACTCACATTACTCATCATTGATATCACCATGTCTAACAGGGTGCAGTTCCTCCTTTCTCTTACACCATTCTACTGTGGCGTGTAAGGAGGAGTGAGTTGAGATAGAATCCCAAACTACCGTAAGAAATCAATGAAGTCCTACTTAAGATATTCTCCTCATCTGTCGGAGCAGAGTTTCTTAATATTCTTAACAAGATGGTTCTTAAAATCATTCTTGTATTCTTTGAACCGATCAAAATAATCTGACTTATATCTCATTAAGTAGATAAATCCATATATACTAAAATCATCAGTAAAAGTTATGATGTATGAGAACCCACCCTTTTCGTCAACTGAAAATGGCCCACACACTTCTGTGTGAACTAATTCTAGAATCTCTTTAGATCTTTCACCTTTCCCACTAAATGGGGCTTTGGTCATTTTGTCTTGTAGACACGCATGACATACACCAAGTGGTTTTAGATTGAAGGAATCTAAATACCCATCTTGATGTAATTTTTTCAAACGTTTCTCATTGACACGACCTAGCCGGTGATGCCAAAGTTGGGTGTGGTATGATTCATGTGAATTTACTTTGTCGCCGATTTCCATTACATGGTTTGTGTATTCTAACACATAAAGTCCATTATATAAATGTGCTCTACCAAAACAAATGATATCTTTATAAAAGTAGCAACATTCATTTCCAACCATGAATATGAATCCATCAGTCTCTAATCTGGATACTAAAATAATTTTTTTAGTAACAGAAGGAACATAATAACAACCCTTTAATACTAAGATCATTCCAGTTGGCAATGTGAGGTGGTAATCCCCGACATCTACAGTAGCAAGTATGGCTCTGTTGGCTGCTTGTAGATCTACCTCCCCTCGATCAAT
The DNA here is from genome assembly GCA_963277665.1 of Viscum album. Taxonomy (NCBI): domain Eukaryota; kingdom Viridiplantae; phylum Streptophyta; class Magnoliopsida; order Santalales; family Viscaceae; genus Viscum; species Viscum album. The sequence continues at coordinate 1,334,391,904 of OY728156.1, forward strand.
CTTCTTGAATCTACTTGGTTCCTGTATTTGGATACATATGTGAGCACCGCATGCAGTATCTAATACCCAATCTGTAGAAACAGATAGATTGAATTCAATGACAAATTCACCTGAAGCTTCCCCTTGCTTCCTAGGCTGGGTGCAGTTTGTCTTCCAGTGGCCCTTCTTGCCACATGCGAAACAAACAACCTCCTATTCTCTTGCCTCTACTTTGATCTTCTTTTTCTTGGAAGCCCTTTAAGAAGCTTTGGGCTTAAATCTCTTCGCCTTACCTTTCCTATTATTCACCATAAGGACATAAGGCTTTTCATGCTTCATGTCATTATCTACTTGGCAAATAAGGATAAGAAGATTAGATAGAGACTTCTCAAAGTTGTTCATGTCGAAATTAACAACAAAGTTAGAGAAGCTCTGGGGAAGTGATGCAAGAATGAGATCTGTGGCTAGTCCTTCAGGGAGTTTAAACCCTAGAACCTCCAAGCGCTCAATGTAGCCAATGAGCTTGACTACATGAGGCCTAGCTGGGGAACCATCTCCAATATTTCTCTGAAATAGAGCCTTGGAGATCTCAAACCTTTACTGTATTTCTCTCCCCTGGTATAGACCACTGAGGTGCTCGATCATGCTATAGAAATCCATGTATTCATGAGACTTCATGAGATCACTAGACATCGATGATGACATCAAACATTGAACATCGAGAGAAACGTTCAAATGTTTTTCATAGACCAGGAAATCTTCATCACTCACCCCTAGGGCAGGAGAATCACGAAGTGAGGACTCCAGCATGTAAAACTTTGTCGTAGGATAACCCAAAGGCACCTAAACCATTCTTGAAAGTTACTATCGGTGAGGATATTATCTTTATCCAGAATTGTTCGCAGATAAAATGTGGTTGGCGAGTTTGTCATTTCGATTCTACAAATTAAAAGAGCATATTTATCAGTACTTTCTTGATTACATTTTATGAGAAATAATAAATTTTATTATGTCTCCCACTATTTTATCAAGTCCCAATGGCCCTCACTATTGAACTCGGAATGTCTAGTTTCTCTGAAATTCTAGTGGCAAGGATCCATATTCCCCTTCGCATTACCCCAAAAATGGTTGGTCAAGCTATTTGGCGGTATTTAGGTAGGCAGGTCTTTACCAACTGTGAGATTACAGTTCGTTGATCTGTTGAGTGGAATCCCCAATCCAGAAATCCGGACTTGGATTTCCTCAACTCTTGCCTCCAATATTACATAATTTCTAGTAAGGGCTACTCCTCTGGATGTAATATGGTTATGTCAACCCAAAACCTTTCATAAGGGCTTCCTTTATAGTAAGTGTCCCAACCAGGGTTGGTCAAACACATAGTTTTATTAAGTCTTGCCTTTAATCAAGTAACAGAAGGCTTGGTATGACTTAATATGGTATTGAGGGGTTTTAATCTTTTATGCATAGTTTTTCATTATCACACGCTTGTTAATATTAAGTGATTCTAGATTAAGTGACTAACCATGTTCTGATAATATTTACGCATAGTCTGGTTTTATTTTATTCCATCTTTGCATGCTTGTTTATTTCATTAATTATGTGATCATGACAACACATACATAATAAACAGACCATGCAATCAGACAGTAATAAAATAGTATGGCATGATCGTGAGCATCTATTGGTTAGCTTATCCAGTGGTTTGATAAGCTAACCCTTACCTAGGGAAAAACACCTTGAACCGATGGTTCGTGTTTTGCATCTCCCACCTGTCCACCTTTGTATCTTCTTGTGTTGGTTTCGCCTCAGCTTCAAATTTCAAACCATCTCCTCTGGATTTGGAGATCCTCCACTACATGGGTTTTACTATAAAGAACCAATGGGCACGCAGGACCTACATTTAATTTGAAGAAGGCTGGCACGCCAACAAGTTTAAATTAAATATATTTAAATGAAACCATACACACATACAAAGGGAAGTTGGCCTATCTCATGATCATCCATAGCATGGAACAAAATTTACACATATTTTGAACTCAAATTATTTTAATCATTCTTTCATTTAAGATATGTCGCGCTCGAATTAAATTAATTATGATCTTATAATTAATCAATTCATTATCTTAAATTTCTTTCTGAATTTCCTTCAGAATCTTCTCATCCATATTCCATGTATGGGTATTTTTACATTGGAGGAAACCAGGTGAAATTCCATTTATGGAAAGTACACGGTGTGTAGTTTATAATTACATGGGATGTATTTTTTTCACCCTTTATCCAAAGTACACGTCGGGGGCTTTGGCGTGTTTTCTATACTTTGGAAATTTTGGAGTACATGACGTGTAGATAAATCATAGATGGAGTGTACTTCCTTGATACGCGATAACTGGCATGTTGATCCCGTGTATACGGTACATGGCTTATCCTTGTACATGGTTTCACCTAGGCCGGAACAGTCTACACAGCGTGTTGCTCCAACATACACGCCGTGTATTCAGGTTTCCACGCGCTGTTCAATTCTGGTCAACACGGCATGATTAATACTTAGGCATATTCAATTCACATGGCATGGTTTGGCGGACTAGTGCTAGTTCGTTAAACTTATGTACACAACGTGTAGTTTTAATTACACGCTGTGTAATCTCGGTTGTACAGATAGAAAGAGAGGCTCCTCCGGAAGAGTTCCTCATTTATATTTTAATAAAAAAAATAAAATAAAAAAGTCATTTCTGTGATATGAATCAAGAAATGAATGAGAAGAATAAATATCGTTTATTCAGATTAATAGAATGATATATTTATAATTGAATCAAATATAAATGCGTAAATTATCAATGAAAATTAAATAACTATAATCAACATTCTAACCTCCCTCTGATACCATGTGAAGGTTCTGGGAATAGCGGAAGCGCATGGGTGGATGTTCCCACATGGCTTTTTTTCATTAAAAATGATCAATACGGGATCAATACGACGATAAACGCCAGTCTCCATGGATCGAATCACAGAAATAGACAAATAATGGAAAAGTCCCAGAACCAAAAGGTAGGAGCATTACAAGTTGATTATAATTAATTTAATCAATTGAAAAGAAATACCTTTTGGGTGTTCTTTCTTTATTGATTTTCTTTATCACGTTCCGATGTGATTCGTCGTTGCGTCGCAGAAGCCAAGTGTAGACTTCCTCTAGCGGTGATCTACACATGTACCTCGTATCTCAGGATGTTGCCAAAGGAATCTCCGGGTACTAGAATAGAGAAACCTTTTCTTCCATTGTCCGCCTTAGATCGTCTTGATCCAATGGAAGAGGATCTATCTCAATCTTGAGAGCGTTCTTGGAGGAAGAGGTTATTTCGGCCTTGAAAGAATTCTCCATAATTGTTGTGTGTGTGTGGGGGGGATAGAAAATAGTAGGGGTTGTGAGGATATTTATAATCATGTTTGAGGTTTTAGAGATATGATAATAAAATAACGCGTTATGCCTTTTATTTATTTCATTGACTCTTATTTAAAACCCCCATGTCGAATAATTAATTCCTTGACATGCGCCCACACTGATTATAATAAATATCATTTAAAGAAATATTATTTCCTCAAAATCCCGACTGGAAAAACTACACGGCATGTATTAATAAATACATGGCGTGTACTTTTTTTTCATTGAAAACTACATGGCGTGTACATTAAATGTACACGATGTGTATATCTTTTTTTCATTTATTCATTTACCTTCCATAAAGAAAACTACACGTCGTGTAATTATTAATACATGACGTGTACTTGTTTTCACTTCCTTCTCTTTCCATTATTAAAACTATTTAGGCTTCCTTGAATAATTATTAAACCATGTCTGGGAATAATCATTATTCTACTTGAGATACTTTAATACACATAGTGTGTGACCCTCTAGGACTATTTCTCATTGGAATTAGGCGAGCTTGCCTAAAGTCCAAGATTACTGTCTAGCAACGGGTCAAGGAACCCAAGAGAAAGAAGTTGACACCGCATTGACGTATCACCTCATACGAATGCTTACTGTGTAATTTAATCCCTTTTTCTCAATATCTCATCAAGCAGGTTTCATGGAAGTGTCAAAAAACTATATGCTTGATCTATCGTACTTTGACTATCTAAAATAAACTCGTCGTTTACACCATTTCCATGGAATTCAATGAGATAGTTCTATTTCAATCAAAGGGCCGAGATATCAACATACATAAATGGAAGGGAAAATTTTTACCTCCACTTATCTATTGAAAACATGTCACTCGTGACACACCCAACGTACCCTACTTCCCGCCAACTTTCTGCATGACGGTTTTCAATAATAAATCTAAGTGTGCGAGCCATGACATGACTTAATGATAATCTTCTAGTCTAAGGACCATTACACATGCTCGTAGATAGGAATTTCCAATGACACCAATACATGAGGAATTGCTACTGGTGGGTCTGTTCTCATAATCTCCCATCTTGGAGATTACCATGTGCGAAATACATGAGAGAGAGTCTCGTCTTCTTACGAGTACTCGCACATGACGGTCTGTATACTATGTGTCCTATCATAGTATGTCATCCAACCGTAGAACTTTATTTAAGAATATTGTTATAGCATTTCAAGGTTCTCATCATAGCGGGGATATTCCAGGACTTTATCAATGCAACAAATATTCCACGATATTATTATATTATAGTCATGTAGAACAGTGAACAATATATAATAAGTGAACATTCATGTAATAAAAGTACAAAATAGTTGGTTCTCATGACACCAACCCTTACAATACCTTTGTGGTACTCTTATGTGGGGCGTTACCTTTGTAATACATACCTTCATGGTGATACCTTTGAGGTATTCTTCTGTGTGGAATTGCCTTTGTGGTTCTTACCTTTGTGGTGATACCTTCGTGGTTTTTCTTCCTTTGTGGAACTATTGTGATTTTGGCTAAAGAGTTGGGTCTTTTGTTTCCTCATGAATGAGATGGTTATGCTTGATAACTTAGTTTTATGTATGAGAATATACCTAAGTAGGGTTCACTGATGTTGTAAAGACTCTGAAGTTTCCATGGAAATTTTACGAGTTCGCGAAAATTTACGGTGCATGATTCTGAGGCCCAGTGTGCCCTGAATCAATTTTTTAAGTTCTTCTCAGGTACATTCAATAAATGTACATGCAAGATTATTTAACTTTTGAACCAGTTCTCGAAACTGAAATACGAGGGCACCATTGAACTCATAGCTCCAATATTCACTTAATATGGATTTCGCCTCAACGACATATGGTCGAGAATGGAAGTTAGATTTTGGGGTTTTTAATAAAGTTAAATAAAAATAAGTCGTTTTTTTATTTTATTTTTTTGAATTGGTTAAAACCTTCAAGAGGTGGTTAGTGGTGGGGGCCACCACACCATAAAATTACATGGGAGTTTATGGTGGTGGGGCCCACACACATATAACCTCCCTTGGGAGGATATCCTTGGTGGGGACCTCATAGGATTTAGCCCCCTTAACTCCCCATAAAGGTGGAGAAAACAGTTCACCTTCCCCACCATTTAATTGAGCCAACTCCACCCATTTAATTAAGTGAGAGAACTCATTTAATTTAAACACCTTTTGAAATCTTTTGAATATTTTGGCCAAAAAATTAAATAATGGGTTAGCTTAACCCATTATTTTCTATTGAAAATTCATTTGGTGGAGCTTTGAGAAAGGGCTTGGAAGAACTTTGAAAACCTTTGGAGAGACTAATTCTCCAATGAACAAAAATCTTCAATCGTGCCAAAAGAGAGGGAGTCGACCGTGAAGAAAACCATCTCTGACTTCATCACATCTGAACGCTCATCCTCCAATGAAGAATATCCTCTTCCTTTTCCAACATTGACGAATCAACACTGCCTTTCTGCAACTTCTTCAATGATCATCATCATACAAGGTAGGCGATTTGAGTTATTTTTGTTCTCATTCTACGTCGATAAATTTATGTCATGTGAATTGCCGATTGATATCAACGTAACATGTAGGGATCGGACCACACGAACATGGCCCGACCCTCCCCCTTTGATCATTCTTGTTTGTTGATGAGGGAGGCGGAGCAACGATGGCTGGCGTCGGGCCGACCGTGAAGGAACCGGCGGTGCAAGGTCGTCGGGTCACCAAAATGGTGTGGCACCGCTGTGCCGCGCGGAAGGGGGTCGCCGCCAGGTCAGTCCGTGGAAAAAGGCCGCTACGCCATCACACGACGTGGAAGAGGAGAGACAAGGCCAGGGTGGGCCACAGGGGAGGGGCGCAGCATCGTCGCACCACACGGAGGAGCAGAACTGCAGAGCCGTCACAACGTAGTGGAGGAGCCGAGACAGTAGACATCGGGCTGGCCGCTTGCAGTGCGGAACCGGCGGGCCACTCAGCCACATGGACAAGGCGGGCCCCACCAGGTCCCACAGAATACTGAATCGGTGCCTAGAACAAGTTCTGTTCGGAAGTCAGGGAGCACGGGACCCCCCCCATCATGCGGCTAGGGCGGGCCTCGTAGGGAGCCGCCAGCCACTGGCCGACCAGGCCACGCGGGCCGCCAGTTGGCCACGCGGGATGCCAGATCGCCACACGGGATGCCACTAGGCCACGTGGGCCGCCCCCTCGGGCTGGGCCACACTCGGGGCAGGACTCCCCCTTGAAGAAGGCCACCCTTGGGCCGGGTCACCCTCGGGCCAGGCCGCCCTCTAGTCGGGCCATTCCCTCTGGTCGGGCCGCCCCCTCAAGCCGCTTCAGACCCGAGGACCGGGTCAGACACCAATCCAAACCTGTTTTATCTGAATACACCTTTTCTACCATAACTTGGTCTACATGTGTCTGATCAATGAACCATCTAAGGTGACGAGAAGCTTAGAGCGAGATGGTTTTTTTAAAATACTCCGCTTGTGTTTTGGATACAGTTGGAGAATGGTCATGTTGGTTTGAACCTAAAATCCAACCAGGCCCCCAGAATGGAAATGCCAATAACTCACAGACCGGGTGTCTGATTGACGCACTTTCTGTTGCGTTGATACCCCTATGACGAGGCGGACCTTTAAGATATTTCTACTTGGTACTTCATGATAGTTGGAGTATCGACTAGTAGCTCATAGAGAGGATCCTTTCAAAGATGAGCGAGCAGAGTACGGAGACCTAGTAGCTGGATGATACCTGATGACTGCTGACCTTTCGACTCTGAGTGTTTCGACTAGCCCAGTGGGGAGCACCTATGTGTGACGCAACATACCCACAGGGGGGAGCACCTCTGTGTGATGCGGTAGACCCACGGAACTCGATAAGTGGAGTACATCAGCAGGCTACGAGGGGGAAAGTCTCTGTATGAGCGCGACAGACCCACAATGGGGATCACCTCTATGTGACGTAGTAGACCCACAATACTCAATAGGAGAAGTACCACATCAGTCTAGGATGGTGGTAAGCGCCTATGTGTGACGTGGAAGGCCAACTATACTCGATAGAGGAGGAGTGCACCATCAGATGAGGTTCCAACAGTGTGTCTGGGGTTGTTACTCGATACTACCCCTAGAATAAAATCCTAGTTTGAACAGAGTCAATGAATTTTGTGTTCTCCTCATGATTGAGATGGGTTACTAGATAACTTAGGTAAATTTATGGGCTTATACCTAAGTAATGGTAATCCGTTGATTACATACTTTTTGGTTTATCCTTGTTGGACTTATTAATACCTTGAGGGTCTCGGGGTCCCTACTGAGTATCATTATACTCACCCATGCACTGGCTATGCCTGCACCTCGTTGTGTTTGATGCAGACAATGGACAGTGCTGACTGAGGCACAAGGATTAGCATGACTGGACGGTACATGGAGGTGGACCACACGGCGTGATGGTAAACGAAGGAGCCGGACGGAAAATTAGCACGGATGAGGCTATCTGTATCTACCCTTAAGGTAGGGTTTCTCGATGGATGATCCAGTAGTTGTGTACTTTCTCTCAAATGTACTGTTACATTTAGGATTCCTTGTACTTTCTTTTTGGGATTGTATTTCAATCCCCTTTTTACTTTCCAACACATCTTTTGTATACATTTTTACTTAGTGATTTGCTTTCATTAGAGTAATCTGATATGGTTGTTTACAGTTATAAAGGAAATTACTTACCAGTATAGGTATTTTATGGCTTTGGTGCTAGTCTCCAGCCTCTGGCCTATGGAAGATGGGCTTGTGGTATTCATGATACGGGCCCAAGGGACGGGTTGTGACAAATTGGTATTAGAGATGTCGGTTCTACCGCAGAACTTAGGACTATGATATTTCTTTTCTATGAATCAAAATTGTTAAGGGTACTAAGTGTGGTTTTCAGTTCAGGGAGCCTTGTATTGGTCCATGCGCCCGACATATTCATACACAAATACCCTGACTACTGAATTCTATCTTAGTGCATGAAAAAATTGATTTCATGCATGTATTTAAAAGTTTTCCTTAAGTCAGCTCAACTAGGTCAGATCACTAGGTATAATATTTTGACCGTGTCAGATTTGATTCTTTCAGGATGCCTCCAGGGAGAGCCCCAAGAGTCATACGCTCTAACATCCCACGGAGCGACGAGGCCTCAGTGCAGGGCCCTTTACCAAAGGAGGCACCAGCGGTGCCAATTCCCATAGGGCCAACGATGCCACTCACCCCAACAGCAGAAGATTCACACTGCTGGATCACGTTGCATGAGTTCCAACGCCAGAGGCCTCCTAGGTTCCAGGGAGAGACGGACCCCCAGGTGGGTGAGGATAGGATGGAGGCTGTGGTGAAAGTCTACAGGCTGGTAGGGACACCGGAAGACCTCATGGTGATCCTTTCTGTGAGTCTCCTTCAAAAAGCGGCAGGCAGATGGTGGAGCTTGATGCTCCTGGTGCACGACGAGGCAACACTTATCTGGAGAGACTTAGAGAGCCAGTTCCAGCCAATGTTTGTTCCAGTGACCCTACGAGTGGTATGGATACAAGAGCTACTTCATCTACAGTACAGAAACATAACAGTAGCACAATACTCAGCGAGGTTCATGACCTATCATGCTACTTCATGGCTATGGTACGATACCCATTCTTCAAGGCACAGACCTTCGAGCAGGGCCTCAGGTGAGATATCAGGGCATCGATGATCTCCCTTGACATCCTAACGCTGGCGGGGGTCTTAGAGAGAACCCTCCTAGTGGAGAGTTTCTTTTATTAGCATTCACCAGCAGCGAGACCCACTACTAGTCGGCATGCAGTAGAGTCTTCTGCAGCTGGCAGTAGATAGATGACGCAGAGTTCCAAGAGGACCAGACCTATGGGTGGATGACCGTAGGGCATATGATCTATTGTACGGGCACCCTAGGTAGTGGCATACTTTCCAAGAGAAGGCAATGTTACTCATACGGTGGGAATTGGTCACATAGATCATGACTATCTGACCTGACATGCTGATGATCAGTAGATAGTTGAGGGACCTCCCAGGTAGATGCATTGATGCGATCGAGGTGGTCTGTAGGGAACATGAGGACGTGGTAGAGGAGCTAGTTGAGTAGATGGCGGTTTACGACGTTACGAGGTGCTACCACCACCAACACCACTAGTAGGTCCACCCTAACCGCAGAGAGTTGGTAGATAGGGGAGAGCTCAGCTTCCGACAACTGAGGCATATGACCACCGTGCTCTAGATATGATTTTAGGTATGATCTATGTCTACTCCACCTTAGCTTCAGTATTTATAGACACAGGTTCCAGTCATTCTTTCATATCCACTTCCATTATTCGAATCATGGAGATTCTGACAGAGTCATTGGCTCAATCCTTACTGCTAGAGACTCATACAGGAGGAGAGTCGACGATTATGCACTAGTGCCGGTAGTGTGAGATTACTCTAGGAGTTGAGAGATTTGGCTGGGATCTTCTCGTAGTGGCTTCGAGGCCTTATGACGTCATCTTGGGTATGGACTGGTTATCTATTGTCCATGCTCAGATTGACTGTATTAGGAAAAAAGTGCGGTGTGTCCGTACAGATGGGATCAGGTTTACATTCACTGGAGGGAAGGGAACCTTTGTAGTACAGGACAAACTTACTTGGAGGAGGGTGCAACCGATCACTCACCAGTTGGCTTTCCTTACCCTCAGAACAGTTGATGTGGAGAGTCCAACTTATCCTGTAGTGGTGGACCAGTATACAGATGTTTTCCATGACGATGTTCCAGGACTACCTCCTCACAGAGAGGTGGACTTCGACATTGACTTGTACCCAGGGATGACACCGATATCTACACAAGCATATTGGATTGCTCCCTAAGAGCTTCGTGAGCTACGGGTACAACTAGAAGACATGTAGGGGAAGGGATTCATCCAGCCCAGTGTTTCTCCCTAGGGAGCCCTGATTCTATTGGCCAAAAAGGTGGACGGGAGTTTGGGACTATATGTTGACTATCATCGCCTGAACCAGGTGACCATCAAGAACAAATATCCCCTACCAAGGATTGATGACCTCTTTGATTAGCTCAAGGGAGCACGGTGGTTCTCGAAGATAGAACTCAGATTAGTCTATCACTAGCTCAGAGTTCGAGATAAGGATGTCCAGAAGACGACTTACAGGTATTGGTATGGACATTACGAGTTTTTGGTTATACTCTTCAGTGTAACCAACACTACAGTAGTGTTCATGTGTCTCATGAATAGGATTTTCCAACCTTACCACGATCGCATTGTCATGGTCTTTATTGGAGACATTCTGATCTACTTGACTACTGAGGAGGAGCATGCCTACCATTTGCAAGTAGTACTGGACACACTCTGAGAGCACCAGCTTTATGGTAAGCTCTCGAAGTGATAGTTTTGGATTCGAGAGGATCACTTTTTGGGACACTTCATCTCGAAGGCTGGAGTTGTAGTAGATCCAGTGAAGATTGAGGCGTTACTTTCTTGGGATCCCCCCCCCCAGGAGTGTGACGGAGGTACAGAGTTTCCTAGGCTTTGTTGGATACTTCAGAGGTTCATTATAGACTTCTCTAGAGTTGCTGCACCACTATCAGCCTTGACGAAGAAGGGGAAACCCTTAGTGTGGTATGAGAGATGCCTGTAGAGCTTTCAGGAGCTGAGGCAGAGGCTGACTAGTGCCCCCATCTTGAGGCTTCTAGAGGAGGGTGTAGGGTATGTAGTTTAATGAGATGCATCAGGGACTAGACTCGGGAGTGTCCTGATGCAGGAGTGAGCTGTTATCGCATATGGTTCTCGGTAGCTGAGACAACATGAGCAGACATATGTTACCAATGACCTAGATTTAGCAGCAATGGTCTTCGCGTTGAAGATGTGGAGGCACTATCTAATGGATGAGCGTTTCAAAGTCTACACTAATCACAAGAGTCTCAAGTATATCTTCTCTCAGAAGGACCACAACCTGAGACAACAGCGATGGCTTGAGTTCCTCCAGGACAATGAGTTAGAGATAGTCTATACTTCTGGAAATGGGAACATTGAAGTAGATTCACTCAGTAAGAGATATGGAAAACAACTGCAAGGAGAGGCAACAGAGTAGCTGGATGCTTTACAGATTTTTTATGTGGACTGAGATGGATCAGCTTTCCTTCAGTCTTTTACAGTCACTCCTCCACTTCTTCAGCGATTCAGGGAGGCATATCATGGGGACGATAACTGCGAGACACGACATGCTCAGATATCCACAGGGTCGACACCTGATGGATTTTTTGAAGGTGAGGAGCATATCATTCACTTTAGAGGACATACTATGGTACTAGTAGCACTTCAAGAGGATGTGTTGAGTGAGTTCAACACTTCCCCTCTAGTGGTACATATAGGAGTGGCGAAGATGTACTAGGAACTTCAACAACTGCATTGGTGGCCATGTATGTAGAAGGAAGTAGCTAAGTTTGTCTCACGATGCCTCATTTGTCACCAAGGGAAGGCGAAGCCCCAGGTACCCGCAGGCTTGGTTCAGGCCAAAGAGGTCCCAGAGTGGAAGTGGGATGGGATATCCATGGACTTCGTGATAGGTCTTCCACGTACATCAAGGAGTCACGATTCTATATGGGTGATCATTGAATGACTCGCAAATTTGGACCACATCCTACTGATCAGAGAGTAGGGATCATTAGAGAGCTTGGGATGCCACTATGTACGGAAGATTTTGTGTTTTCATGGAGTACCTTATTATATTTTCTCCGACCGTGATGCATAGTTTGCAACCCAGCTATGGAATGGGTTGGTGGAGGATTTCAGGACACATCTTCCCTTGAGCACTGCCTTTCATCTTCAGACAGATGGCCAGACCGAGTGGACTATCCAGACCCTCGAGGACATGCTCTGTGATTGTGTCCTCGACTTCGGTCGTAGTTGGGAGGATCACTTACCATTGGTAGAGTATGCCTACTAAAATAGCTATCACTCCACCATCGCTCTGGAACCTTTTGAGGCCTTGTATGGTTGACCTTGCAGATCTCCACTTTGTTGGACAGATCCAGGGGAGTTAGCCCTAGTGGGACCAGAGATGGTACGGGATAACACAAAGAAGGTGAAGATCATCCATGAGCGGATGAAGACTCCATAGAGCAGACAAAAGTCGTATGCTGAAAGGAGGTGGACACCTCTGGAGTTTGAGGATGGCGACCACGTCTTCCTACGGGTCTCACGTCAATGAGGTCTATGGAGATTTGGACGAGGCATCAAGTTATCCCCACGATTCATCAGAACTTTAGAGGTCCTCACTAGAGTAGGTGAAGTATCCTACCGCTTAGCTCTTCCACCTCAGTTGAACTAGGTGCACGACATCTTCTACATATCTCAGCAGAGAATATACGTTCATAACCCTTCCCACATCATCGACCATGGAGAGATGGACATCGATGAGGGGGCGACATTCACAGAGGTTCTAGTGGAGATTGAGGATCAACAGGACCAGGTCCCATGTGGATGATCGATACCTCTGTTGTGCGTACGCTGGCATCATGGGAACCTCCAGGAGATCACGTGGGAGTGGAAGGCTCAGATACACTCTCAGTACCCACATTTTTTTTCCTTAGCTTGAGTTGTAGCTTATGGGGATATAAAGCCGTGAGGTGCAGAGAATGTAAAGACCCAGAAATTCCCGTGGTAATTTTGTTTTCTTAAATACATGGGAATTTTATGAGTCCATGAAAATTTACGGCGCATGATTCTGATGCCCGCTGTGCCCAAAATCAATTTCTGAAGTTTTTTTCAGATACATTCAATAAACGTATGAGCGGGATTTTATAACTTTTGAACTGGTTCTTGGAACTAAAATATGAGGGTAAAGTTGAACTCACAGCACCTTTATTCTCTTAAGAAGGCTTTCGCCTCGACGACAGATGGTCGTGAATGGAAGTTAGATTTTGGGGTTTTTAATAAAGTTAAATAAAAATAAATGTTTTCTCATTTTTATTTTTGAGGTGGTTAAAACCTCCAAGAGGTGGTTAGTAGTGGGGGCCACCACACCCTAGCCTCCCATGGGAGGTTATGGTGGCGGGGCCCACCTGCACATAACCTTTCTTGGGAGGATATCTTTGGTGGGGACCAAACGGGCTTTAAACGCACTTAACTCCCCATAAAAGGGAAGAAAACTCTTCACCTTCCCCAAAAATTGATTGAGCAAACTCCACCCATTTAATTAAGTGATAAAACTCATTTAATTAAAACTCCTTTTGAATTATTTTGAATATTTTGGCCAACAAATTAAATAATGGGTAAGCTTAACCCATTATTTTTGTTTGGAAATTCATTTGGCGGAGCTTTAAGAAAGGGCTTGGAAGAACATGGAGAACCTTTGGAGAAACTAATTCTCTAATGAAGAACGATCTTCAACCGTGCCAAAAGAGAGGGAGTCGACCGTGAAGAATGACATCTCTGACTTCGTCTCCTCTGAATGCTCATCCGCCAACAATGGATATCCTCTTCCTTTTCTGACATTGATAAAATGCAGCCACCTTTTCGTGACTTCGTCAACGATTATCGTCATACAAGGTAGGGGATTTGAGTTGTTTGTGTTCACATTCTATATCTTTCAATATATGGAATGTGAATTGAAAATTGATATCTATGAAACATGGAAGACTCGGACCGCACGAACATGGCCCGACCCTCCCCCTTTGATTATTCTTCTTTGTTTACGACGGAGGCGGAGGAACGACGACTGGCGACAGGATGACCATGAAGGAACCAGCGGCGCAAGGCCACCGGTTCGCCAAAAGGGTGCAGCACCACCGTGCTGTCTGGAAGGCAGCCACAACTATGTGGGGCCATGGAAGAAGGGAGTGGCGTCGTCATGCCGCGTGGAGAAGGAGAGTTGTGGCCAGGGTGGGCCGCGGAAGAGGGGCGCAGTGCAATCGTGCCACGTGGAGGATCAGAACCGGGGCTCCATTGCGCCACGGTGGAGGAGCTGAGATGGCCGACGTCGGGCCGGCCAGCGGCGGCACGAAACCTGTTGGCCGCTCGGCCAGCTGGACAAGGTGGGACCCCCCGGGTCCCATGGAATACTGAACCGGTGCCTAGTACCAATTCTTTTTGGAAGTCCGGGGGTGCGACACCCTCCCCCCTCAGCAGGCCACATGGGCTGCCAGCCAGGCCACATGGGACACCCCCTCTGGCCGGGTCAGACCCACAGACTGAGTCGGACACCGGTCCAAACCCGTTTGATCCAAATACACCTTTTAGCACATAAATAGGGATACATGTGTCTGATCGACGAACCATCTGCGGAGACATAAAGCTTAGAGCAAGACAGTTCTTTTGGCATTCCCCACTTGAGGTTTGGAAAAAGTTGGGGTCTGGTCAGGTTGGTTTGAACCTAAAATCCAACCAGGCCCCTAAAACAGAAATTCCAATAACACACAGACCGAGCGTCCGATTGACACACTCTCTATTGGATTGAGACCCCTATGACTAGGAGGAACTTTGAGATATTTCTACTTGTGAATTCGTGACTATTGGTGTATTGACCAGTAGCATGTGGAGTGGATCCTCTAGGAGACGAGTGAGCAGAGTACGAAGACATAGTGGCCGGCTGATACCTGACGACTGCTGACCCTTCAACTCGGAGTGTTTCGACTAGCCAAGTGGGGAGCGCCTCTGTGTAGCGCGGCAGACCCACAGAGTGGAGCTCCTCTGTGTGATGCAGCATACCCATGATACTTGACAGGAGGAGTTCTTCAGTAGGCTACGAGGGGGAGCACCTCTACGTGAGTGCGGTAGACCCTAAGTGTGGAGCACCTCTATGTGATGCAGCAGACCCATAGTACTCGACAGGAAGAGTACCACATCAGTTCATGTAGGTGGGAAGTGCCTCTGTGTGATGCGACATGCACACTGTACTCGATAGAGGTGGAGTACACCATCAGCTGAGGTTCTGAAAGTGTGACTGTGGTTGTTAATTGATACTACACCCTATAATAAAATCCTGGTTTGAGTTGAGTCAATGAATTTTGTGTTTTCCTCGTGATTGAGATGGGTTACTAGATAACTTAGGTATATGTATGAGCTTATACCTAAGTAATGGTTATCTTTTGATTACATATTTTTGGTTTTATCCTTGATGAACTTAGTGAGATATTGAGGGTCTCAGGGTCCCTACTGAGTATCGTTATACTCACCCCTGCACGGGCTATGCCCACACCTCGTTGTATTGGATGCAGATGACGGACAGTGCTGACTGAGGTAGAGAGAGTAGTAGGACTGGACGATACACGGAGGTGGACCACATGGCGTGACAGTACACGGAGGAGCCAGACGGACTTGTAGCGCTGAGGAGGCTATCTATACCTACTATTCATGTAAGGTTTCCCAGTGGATGATCTAGAATCTATTTACTTTCTTTCGGTTGTACTGTTAAATATCCGTTTCCCTGTACTTTCTTATTGGTCTTGTATTTCTGGCCCCTTTTTACTTTCCAGCATATATTTTGTATTCAGTTTTACTTAGTGATTTTCTTCGAGTTGTGTACTCTGATTTGTTTTTTTATAGTTATAAAGGAAATGCCTTCCCAGTTTAGGGATTTATTCCTTTGGCGCTAGTCACCAGCCCCTGGCCTATGGAAGGTGGGCTTGGGGTAGTCACGATACGGGCCCCGGGGGACGGTTCGTGATATATTTTTTCATGCTTTGTGATTACATTATTTCATTGTATATTATCCTTTGTAGAATTTGCGAGACCTTTGGGGGTCTTGGGTTCCCTACTGAGTATCGTTAAACTCACCCCTACATGAGCTACGCCCGCACCATGTTTTGTATTGTGTAGACAATGGACACTGCTAATCAAGTTCGAGGGTACCGGGACTAAAGGCTGCTCAGAGGTGGACCACTAGACATGACGTTCCGTAGAGATGACTGTTCAAGAGATTTACTTTCCCTTCATGTTGGATCCTTGGTGGGTGTTCTCAGGAGTTGTTTTTAGTTTTACTTGTACTTTTCAATTGGGCTTGTGTTCTGTCCCTTTTGCTTACTGTACTAACTCTTTTTACTATATAGTTTACTTTTCCCTTGTATCAGGTTGTGTGCTTGAGTTGTGTTAGTTTACAGGTTAAAAAGGAAATGCCTTCCTAGTTGTAGGGATATTCCTATCTGGTGCTAGTCTCTAGCCCCTATCCTATTGAAGGCGGCCTTGGGGTATTCATGACACATGCCCCAGGGGACGGGTCGTGACAAATTGGCATCAGAGGAGTCGATTCTACCAGAGAACCGGGACTCTGATCTTTTAATTCGGTAATAATGTTAAGTGTAATGTGTGTGGTCTTCAGTTTGGGGAACCTAGTGTTGGTACGTTAACCGACATAATCCATACACCAGGAACCTAACATCATATTTATGACTCAGGGCATGAAAAAATTGATTGCATGTGTTTTTTTGAAAAAATTTCCTTGTTGTCTCTCTTACTAAGCTCACTAGGTAGAACATATTAACTATGGAGCACCTATTTATTTTCAGGATTTCTCCATGCAGAGATCGATCCAGGGTTCGAGGTAGATTATGTGATGATAGCCCACCAAGCGATGAGTCTTTGGTGAAGGGCCCCCTTACGATGGTCGTACCATTGGGTGGTGTACCAGTAGCACCACTACCCATTGGGAAGCTGATGAAACTGTCCCTAGCAGTAGAGGGGGAACGACGCCTAAGTGCGCTGTATGTGTTTCAGGACTAGAGGCCGCCGAGGTTCCGAGGAGAGACATATCCACATGTAGCTGAGGACTAGTTGAAGGTTGTGGTCAGAGTTTTCTGACTGGTAGGGATATCAGTTGATCTCATGGGGATCCTTGCTGCTAGTCTTTGTTAGGAAGTAGAAAGTAGATGGTAGTTTTTGATTCTCTAGTTTCACAATGAGGTGACTCTCATTTGGGAAGACTTCGGGAGCATTTTCAAGGTAGATTTAATCCAAGAAACCTTAATATCTATGCGTATACAGGCTCTTTTATACTTACAATAGGGCACCATGACCATGGATCAGTATTCAGCGAGGTTCACTAACCTCCCATGATACTCCATTGACATGGTACATAACCTTTTTTTCAAGGCCCGTATCATTGATCAGGGGATCAGATGGGAGATTAGTGCTTCAATGATTTCAATCAGCATCCCGATGGAGGCGGGGGGAGTTAGAACAAGCACTCTTAGTGGAGTGCTTCCATGCTGATCAGTCACCAGCAGTGAGACCCACCACTGGATGATTAGTAGCAGAGGCATCTACTTCTGGCAGCAGACAAATGACATAGAGGTCTAAGAGGACCAGACCTATGGGTGGATGATCGTGGGATACAAGGTCAGTTTTTCACGGCTCTTGAGACAGAGTTGGACAGACGAGGATTAGGCAGTGTTACTCATGTGGCGGGCTGGGTCACATGGCTCATGACTGCCCAACATTTTATACAGACGACCAGAAGATGGTCAAAGGACTGCTTGGGCAGAGGTGAATATTTGATCGATGAGCTCTGTAGGCATCATGTGGTGGG
Source organism: Viscum album (assembly GCA_963277665.1). Classification (NCBI taxonomy): domain Eukaryota; kingdom Viridiplantae; phylum Streptophyta; class Magnoliopsida; order Santalales; family Viscaceae; genus Viscum; species Viscum album. The sequence goes on from OY728156.1 coordinate 1,334,409,858, forward strand.
TGGCGATTCGAGGTTTTACTGCCACCACCTCCAGGTTGTCCACCCCGACCACAAGGAGCAGGTGGACAGTGAAGAGATCAGCTCCAGGAAGATGAAGATTATGACCATGACACTCTAGAGACGATACGAGGTACGATCTATGTATACTCCAGCTTAGTTGTAGTACTTATAGACACAAGTTCCACTCACTCTTTTCTTTCCACGACCCTCGTTCGGAGCTTGAAGATTCCAGTAGATCTGTTGGCTCGATCCTTATGGTTAGATAATCCTACTAAAGAGGATTCAATGATTACACACTGGTAATGGAAGTGTGAGATTACTCTATGAGGTGATATGTTTGACTGGGATCTTCTAGTAGTGGTGTTGAGGCTTTACGACATCAACTTTGGTGTGGATTGGTTATCTATAGTTCATGCTCAGATCAACTATATTAGGTGAAAAGTGCAGTGTGTCCGCATGGATGGGACCGGTTTTTTCTTCACCAGTGAGAAGGTATCCTTTGCATCATTGGATGGACTTACTTGGAGGAGGTTTCATCTGATAACACATCAGTTGGCTAGACTTACCCTTGGATCAGTTGACGATGAGAGTCTAAGCTATCATATATTGGAGGTCCAGTACACAGATGTTTTCCCTGATGATGTACTAGGTCTACCCCCTCATGGAGAGGTGTACATTTATATTGACTTGTATCCAGGGAAGTCACTGATATCTACCCCAGCAAAGCGGATGGAACCCACAAAGCTTCGAGAGCTGCGAGTATAGGTGGAGGACCTGTAGAGCAAGGGGTTCATTAGGCCCAGTGTTACCTTGGGAACCCCCAATTTGTTTCTCCAAAAAGGTGGATGAGAGTTTGAGACTCTGTGTGGAATATCGGCACCTGAACCAGGTGACTGTGAAGAACATGTACCCACTCCCGTGGATTGGCGATCTCTTTGATCAGCTGAAGGGAGCATGGTGGATTTCAAAGATAAACCTCAGATCGGGCTATCACCATCTTAGGGTACGAGATGAGTATGTGTAGAAGATGACCTTATATGTTTGTATGGCCATTATGAGATCTTGGTTATGCCATTTGGCATGACCAATTCCCCAGCAGTGTTCATGGGAATCATGAACAAGATCTTTCAGCCCTACCTCGACCACTTTTTGGTAGTCTTCATCGATGACATCATGATATACTCTGCAATAGTGGAGAAGCATGGCTATCATCTGTAGATAGTTCTAGACACACTTTAGGAGCACAAACATTATAGTAAGCTCTTGAAGTGCCAGTTCTAGATCTGAGAGGTTCACTTCCTGTGGCATGTTATCTTAGAGGCTGGTGTTGTGGAGGACCCAATGAAGATTGAGGTTGTTCTTTCTTGGGAGACAGCCAGGAGTGTGATGGAGGTGCGGAGTTTCTTGGGTTGGTCTGGTTACTACCGGATTTTTTTCCTGGCTTTTCCAGAGTTTTGGAACCCTTATCAGCATTGAAAAAGAATGGGTAACCCTTCATGTGGTCGGACAGATTCCAAAAGGCTTTCTAGGAGCTGAGGCAAAGACAAACGAGTTCCCCCATATAGAGGCTACCAGAGGAGGGTGTTGGGTACATAGTTTACTATGATGCTTCAGAGACTGAGCGTGGATGTGACTTGATGCAGGAGTTAGCAGTGATCGCTTATGGTTCTCAACAGCTAATATAGAATGACCAGAACTATGGTACCCATGAATGAGAGTTAGCAGTAGTGGTCTTTCACTTAAAGATGTGGCAACCTTACTTGATGGGAGAATGTTTTACAGTCTACTCCGATTACAAGAGTCTTGGGTATATCTTCCCTCCGAAGAACATGAACATGAGGTAGTTATGTTGGATTGAGTTCCTCTAGGACTATGACTTCGAGATGGCCAATACTTCTAGAAAAGAGTACATAGTATAAGATGTACTCAATAAGAGATATGGTATACAGTTTCTGAGTGAGGCGGCATAGTAGCTAGCCACTTTGTGGATATCCTATGTGGATCGAGATAGAGAAGCTTATCTTTAGTCTCTAACAGTCACTCCCCCACTCCATCAGTGATTTTGGGCAGCATAAATTGGGTACACTGACTACAAGGCTCAACATGATCAGATATCCATAGGACAAGAACCTGATGGATTTTTTGAAGGTGTGGAGCACTTTATCTTCTTCAGAAGACATAATTTGGTACCAGTGGCACTATGAGATGAAGTGTTGTGGGAGTTCTATATGTAGCCTTTATTGGTGCATCAAGGAGTGGTGAAGATGTACTAGGAACTTTGGCGTTAGCACTAGTGGATAAGAAAAAAGAAAGAAGTGGTAGAGTTTGTCTCATGGTGCCTCACTTGTTAGCAAGTGAAGGTAGAGAATCATGTTTCAATAGGATTAGTTCAGCCACTAGAGGTTCCAGAGTGGATGTGAGATATAATTTCCATGGACTTTGTGAGAGGACATTCACACACGTCCAACGGTCATGATTCTATTTGGGTGATCGTTGACCAACTCACCAAATTGGCCTACTTCCTACTTATCAGAGAGTAGGGATCAGTAAATAGCTTGGGACACCTCTACGTGTAGGAGATTTTACGTCTTTATGGAGTGCCCTAGACGATTGTATCTGATTGTGATGCATTTTTTACTTCCAAGCTATGAAAGGGGATGAAGGAAAAATTCGGGACACAACTTCGATTGAGCACCGCCTTTCTTCTTTAGACGGATGGTCAGATAGAGCAGACTATTCAGGACCTTGGGGATAGGTTGTGCACTTGCTTTCTTTATTTTGGCCAGTCCTGGGAGGATCACTTTCCCTTGGTGGAGTTCTCACACAATAATTTCTATCCCTCCACCATCGCTATGGAACCATTTGAGGCATTGTACGGTCGACCTTGAAAATCACCTCTATGCTGGACTAACCCAGGGGAGTCAGTACTCATGGGACCGGAGAAGGTGTAGGTTACCATGGAGAAGGTGAAGATCATCCAGGAGCCTAATAAAACTACATAGAGTAGGCAGAAGTCGTATGCTTATAGGAGACGAAGTCCTTTGGATTTCGAGGATGGTGACCATGTCTTTCTACAGGTCTCACCATTATGAGGTTTTCAGAGGTTTTATTGGGGGTGAAAAGTTATTTGCGAGGTTCATCGGACCCATTCAGTTCCTCAGTAGAGATGGAGATATGCCATACCTCATAGCTCTTCCCCCTCAGTTACACTGGGTGAAAAACATTTTCTACATATCCCAACTACGAAGATACATACATGATTTTTAGCACATCATTGAATGGGTATAACTGGACATCCAGGATGGGAGACACTTTCAGTGGTTTCAGTAGAGATTGAGGATCGGCAAGAGAGAGTCCTACATGGACAAATTCTACCTCTGGTGTGTGTACATTGGCAGCACATGAACCTCCATGAGAGCAAATGGGAGCAGGAGGCTAAGACTCATTCTCAGTACCCCAACTTTTTTCCCTAGTTTTTGTTATGGCTTTCAGGGATTCAAAGCCCTGAGGTGGGGAGAATGAAAAGATCCAAGATTTTCTATGTAATTTTTCTAATTATATGAAAATATTTCTAGTCGAAAAAAATTGACGGTGTGTTATTCCAAGGCCCGAGGTGCCCGAAATGTTTTTCTGAACGTTTTTAGGTAAGATTAGTAAACACGTGAGTGACGTTTTTTAGCTTTTGAACCGGAGCTCAGAATTGAAAACTGAGGACACCATTGAACTTTTTGTGCCGATATTCACTTAAAGTATTCCTTCTACTCAACAATAGTAGGTTGAAGGTGGAAGTTGGTTTTTTATTTTTTCATGCACTAATTGAAAAATATAATAAATAAATTTTATTTTTCATTCTTGAAACCTTCTTTTTTGAATATTTTTTGTGGGGACCACCTGACCTTGAAACCATTTCTTTTAATGTGAGGTAACTCTTTAAATTCTCCCAATTTATGAGCCAAAATTAATTTGACAAATATTGAACCCATAATTAAGTAGGATAGTCACCCCTTGTGGTTGGGGGAAATCATTGGAAAAGGAGAGAACTTGAGAGATATTTTGGAAGAAAAAATTCCAAAGAAGACCCCCCCCAATTAAGAACAAGGAACTGACGCTCGAGCCCAGAATGGATGTGTGTTGCAGGAGTGATGAATGCTTGCATTCCCTTCATCTTCTTTATCTTCTTACTCATTCCATCTCCAAATAACAAAGGAAAAAGGGTTTGTTTATAATAGTTCTTCGTGGTTTTATGCAGAATCATTCTTCTCGAGTTGCATGCTATTGGTCTAACACGGAGGGTGTGGGATAAACAAACACGGCCCAATCCCTATGTAGCTTTATTGTTGATGTGTTCTTCACAGGAAGAGTGATAGGTTGAGAGGAACCAAACCACGTCACAGGCAATCGAAGTCGGTAGGGTTATGTGGTGACTGACACACTGCTCGACTGCGATGGCAGCGACAACGCAACCGCGTCGTCGAAGGAGGCTATGGCCTGTCGGCCACGATGGAGGAGGGTGGTGGCCGACACATTAGCCGACTGCATGGAGGTAGGGCGGCATGCATCCGCAGCTGCATAGCCACAGCGGTGCAACCGGAGGGCAGCCAGAACCCATCCGACTGCAGGAGAAGCGGCGTCGTCGCACCCCTGGAAGGGGGTGCCGACCAAACTTCTAGATGGATGTGTCATGCCGAGAAGGACCCACTTTGGCGGGCCCCGCGTTCCAGAAAGCGGCACCACATTGCACCACCAGGTTGGCCAAAACTGAATGACCCTTGGGTTGTTCTGGAATTTGTGGGGGCACCTCCCCGGGTGTCGGCTAGGGCGGCCCCCGCCACGACGGGCCACCCGAGTGGGCCACACCGCGGGCATCCCCCTTCGGGGGCCGGGTCTGGACCATCGTGGCCCTACCCAACCGAGCCAAACTCGGGTTGGGTCGAGTCTGTCTGATCGGGTTGGGCCACGACTCAAACACATTTGGACCCATATGTGCCTTTTTGGTCATATAGTGAAAACCGAGTGTCTATTTGGCGAACCTTCTACAACACCTGAATCCTTGGATCGGGACAGTCCTTTTGGTATAATCTTCTTGAGTTTTGGATAAATTTGGTGTATAGCCGGTTTGGATCGATCCTGAATCCAACCAGGCCCTCTAAACGAAAACAATAATAACTTACAGACCGAGAATCAAATTGATGCCCCGTCTTTCGAGTTAGGTCCCTTATGACAGAACGGACCATTGGGACACTTATTTGTAAGACTTTGAGGCAGTTTATGTATTTTACAATGGCCTGAGAAGTGGATCCTATCAGAATCAAGTGTAATTAGTCTGTGAACCCAATGATAGGTTGTAAATAAGGAGTCCTTAGATCCTGTGTAGGTTATCTCTGGATCATGTGTGGGTCAGCATCTACGGATCCTGTGTGGGTTATCTTCAGATCTTGTTTGGGTCAACCTCAAATCCTATATTGGTCATCTTCAGATCCAATGTGGGTCATCTTTGGATCCTGTGTGGTTCATCTTCGATCCTATGTGGGTGAACAACAATGCTTCATGAGGAAGTATGATGATCTAAAAGTAAATCTAATCATCTGTACATCCATACTTAAGTTATAATTGGTGTGAGCTGAGTCTTTACCTTTAGAGTACTCTTCTGTGTGTTGATAATTTTGTGGTATTATTCTATGTGGATTTATGTTTGTGGAACTTATCTTCATGGTGATACCTTGTTGGTATTCTTTTGTGTGGAATTTCCATCATGGTGCTTACCTTTTTGGTGTCACCTTCATCATTTTTCTTCCTTCGAGGAACATTTGTGCATTTGGCTAATGTGTTGGCCCTTGTGTTTCCTCGTGAATGAGATGGTTACACTTGATAACTTAGGTATATGTATGGGATTATACCTAAGTAGGTTTGACTGATGTCTTCATGCTTTGTGATTATGGTATTGCTTTGTGGTTTATCTTTGTGGATTCTGACAGACATTCGGGGGTCTCAGGGTCTCTATGGAGTATCGTTAAACTCACCCCTACATGGGATACGCCCACACGTTGTTGTGTCTTGTACAGAGGACAGAAATATCTTATCGAGGTCGAGGGTACATGGACTGGCAGATTCTCTGAGGTAGAACATTAGATGAGATGTTCTGCAGAGACGACCATTCGATATCTGTACCTAATATTCAAGTAGGATCCTTGGTGGGTGTTCTCAGGATTTGTTTTCAGTTTTACTTGTACTTTCTAGTTGGTCTTGTATTCCAGCTCCTTTATATACTATACTCATTATTTTTAATATATATTTTACTTTTTTCATGTATCTAGTTGTGTGCTTCGGTGGTGTGAATTTTTAGGTTAAAAAGTTGATGCCTTCTTGGTTTTAGGGATATGCCTTTCTGGGGAAAGTCGCCAGCCCCTGGCCTATGGAAGGCGGGGCTGGGTAGTCACAACCCGGGCCCCGAGGGATCGTTTGTGATACTCTAGGAATCTCTACCAAGGTAATAATAGTGGAAACATTCCTTTACTCAACTAAATTCACTCCTTATTCCATCCCTATAATATTGAATTGGGTTCACTCCTCATTCTAGCCCCATAATACAGAACTGTGTTCACTCAATTTTCCAAAAACGTATATCTCTTGAGGTATATTTATTTATCCAATTAATTTAAGGGAGATATAATACCCCCCCCCCATTTCATAATTAAATCATACATACATGTGTCACATGATCTTAAATAATCACACCATAACACATGAAATGAAATGGGTGTCATAAACATGTAATCATATCTCAACCTTTTTAAAGAAGATAAGTTTCATAATCATATCATCAAAGTATAAACCATGAAAATAAGTGGGGTTCATAATTATATATCCCATGAAAGTGAAACTAATTTTTTAAACATCATGCCATAAAAAATAGATCATTGAGAGAAATAATATTAATAGAAACATTTCATCACTTCCTCATAAAGGCTTAAGTAACACTAAAAGATGTAATCTTAGATGGGAAATAAGATTGAATGATGATTTGAAAACATATAATGAGGATATTATCCTTTCTCCATTGAAAAAAGATTCATAAAACATAAATCCTTTTAAAAAATTTCAAGTATATAAACATAAAAACTTATAAGGGATGCACTGAAACTATTTTGAAATATATTTTCATTGAAAACATTTGGAGGATCTAGAAATCCTTTTTAAAAACGTTATTCCTTGAAAACATATAAAATATTATAGAATTTTTTTTTGAAAACAATTTCATGGAAAATTTATTTTAAAAAATTATCTTAAAAATTTACCTTTTATACATAAAAATATGGCTATTAATAATTTATGGTAGGTAAATCCATACATACAGTATGAGGGAAAAAACATTCCCCTTTCACTGTAAAAAGTTTAGAAAAATGCCTCATTCCAAAAGTGACATTAGTATTCATTAAAAAATTAGTAAGATAAAAAGGGAAAAATATCTTTTAATGATTATATATGTTTAATACAATATTCTTGGAATACCTTTTTTGAAAACATGATTTTTATGGAATAATTATTTCCAAATAAAGAGATACGTAAGGTCATATTTTATTAATAACATGTTCTTTATTATCATAAGTACCAAAGAGTGGAAAAAATTGTACTAATACATGAATAAGTAAAGACTAAGTAGAGGAGAATAAAATACCTAAGTGTTCTAGAAATATATATTATACTATTTCATTAATGAAAATGTGATCATAAACCATATCCATAAATGGTGAAATTGTTTCAATAAACTCTTAGCCCATTGAAACTTTGAATCATATTCCCAATGTAAGAAATTAATATTACATTGATAATTAAAATATAATTAATTGAATTATATTCCTGTTATAACATGTAAAAGTTATTTTATACACCTCATATAAAAATATAGGTATGTAATATGACATCTGTCTCAATGGAGGAACATTGAGACAAAATTACTTTACTGATTTGGTAACTTTTGAAACATAAACACCATGGAAGAAAGGTCATAAAATGATTATTCAAATACCCATAGAATAAAGTATAAGAGTAATATAATACCCTCATTATAAGTTTATACACCGCACAAAATAAGTGATCGGTGAATAAGGTATGTATATTACATAAAAAGAGTGAGATAAAATTCCCTTACGATGTGTTCTAACTCTCATCACACCCATTCAAACATCCTTTATAATAAATGTATGTTTATTATAAATATTTTACCAAACCATATTCTTATATCTAATAACATATATGGTTTTATTGTGACTTTATATTAATTCCTTTAAAATAATTTCATGTTAATGTTATGCTTTGTGTAATATTCGCTTTGATTTTCACATGTGTCTTAATTTGTTACATCTTTGGCCCTTTAACTTATATCGTGATTTACAGAATTTAAAAACTGATAGAAATATGATGTATTCTCTGTATATGTGTATTATAATAATCTTTAGAATATATATGTATAAAATTTAACGCAACATTCATGTAGACGACAGGCCGTACATACACATGAACATTTTTTCTTTTTTATTGTCATATTGAAAGAAAGAAAGACAAATGAAATAAATGTATATATATATATATTATAATTAAAAATAATTATTATATTATATATATAAATATCATATATTCTCACTAAATATCCTTAAAATATTCCATGAAGTGTGTGAATGAATCACATCTATTTGAGGTGGTGGTACTCCACACTTCCTCAAATGAACCTATCATAGTTAAAAAAAGAGTATAAAGATATGTGTTGTAAAATGATTAAAAATATTATAGAAATAATAAATATACTAATTAAAAAATATAAAAAAAATTTATATCACAATTTACACCATGAGAGGTTTTAATGGAAAAATGATTAACCATTATTTTCTGAGGTAGTAGTTTACCGTAGACATAAAAAGTATATTAGTTACCCATTAGATGGTTGTATGTGTGAGTGTTTATAGAAAAATAATACAATAACATATATTTATATTGATTATATGTGGTTGGTTATATAATCATGAAATAATGAGATTTTACTGGCTACATAATGAAAATAAAAGGAAGGAGATTGATGAAGGATGTTACCTCTTATTCTGGTAACTCATCTTGGTTTTCAGAAAATGGGATCCTTTTGTGGATTTTTATCCCAAGAAGAGGATTAAAGGATGCAGGGAGGGTTTTTTGGGAGTTATTTTAGTTTATTTTGGTTGATCTAACATTTTTTGAGTGATGTGTGAAATTGGGAGGAGATGAGGCCTTTTATAATGGATGAGGCTCTTGTCATGTTTTGGAAAAGGGAATCCCCACCCACATTTTTTTATTTTAAGTGGAACAAATAATGGTACAATGTAGATAAAAGGTATTATAGGGGGAAAATACTTCTATAAAATGGATTTTTGACAAGTGTAGAGGTCATTATTGGCATTACAATTATGGTTTAGTCACTTATTAAACTTAATTTAACTTTAATCATCATAATTAATTTTAATTATTTTCACTAATTAGTTTAGTAAAAAATATAATTTGAAATTATTAGACATTATAAATTATCCTGATTCCCAATATGTAATCCATTTTTCCAAATTCCAAACATATAATGGGTATAAATTAATTTTAATAAAATCCCACATATGGGATGATAATACATGTTTTTAAAGTAAAATTGTTTAGAATCTTGATATAATTTTATAGTCAATTTCAAAATGAAATTTATTACAATGAAAAAATTGGATTTATTGATAATAATTTAATCTAATTAAACTTTTAAAACAATCTAAAATATAATTTGACTATATGACTAAATATGGTAAAAAAAAGTTTTAGTCAGATTTTAGTATTTTTCATTATTCATTAAAAATAGAACATCACATATAAATACCAAAACATCACAATAACATAATTTTTATATTTATTTTTAATAATAATAGTTTATTTTGACATTTAATATAAATAAAACATGCAATATTTAGTTTTAGAACAAGTTTTCATTAAATGATGGTAAAAGTTCCTTAATTAAATTATAGGTTTTTATGTATAATATTTTATTTGTACTTATAATATTCTAATCAAATATATTGGATTAAAAAAATATTTTTTTGAATACATAATTTTTATATATATTTATTACATTAACATACTTTATTAATTATAATTATTTCAAATTATTAGGGTAAAATTTCATTGTGATAATAAAAATAGCATTCTATAAAAAGATTCCCTTTATATTCAATTGGTTGTTATATTCATTATAACTAATAAATTCATTTTATATTTGTGTATACCAATGGTTTTCATTATTATTTAATATTATTCATAACTGCTAACTTAATGACTATATTATATTATAATTAATTTAATAATAATATTTTAATAATATATTGATGCTTCGAAAAACTCAGTCTTTCCAGTAACACAAGCCATTGAAGAAATCCAGTCTCTCATGTAACGCAAGCTAACCTCAATGCTCCACGTACAGAATTATATCATTTTTATTGTGCATTGTGTTTGATAAACTTGTTATTATGTGATCCATGCAAAGTTATTTAATATAATAAAAGATATATTCATTATTTTTTCAAACGATAAAAATATAAAAGAGATTAAATTAATTAAAAAAATTCAAAAAATCATGCAGTGTTACAACTACTTCGTATAAAAGAACTCAATTTTCTTTTGCACATAAAATATTATAAGGCTAAAATATTTATTGAATATATTTTAAATTCATCACCATTACTTTCATTTGTATGAAATAAATGTACTTCTAGATACCAACACTCACGGGTGAGCTGATCCAATATGAAAATATACAACGTCATTTCTGATACCTCTAGGATATCAAACAATTAAAATATATGATTAATTAACATAAAATATTTCTTATCAACTATGGATATTTAATCTCCATTAAAAATCAATGTATTTTTTGGTACTCATGAGACTCATCATCCTAACTAGGTTCTTGATTTGAAGTATCCCTACCCAATATATAAAAATATTTTATTAATATTATATGATTCTGTTTATCCAACAAGAAATCTTTCAGTAATACATTCTTAGATGATTTTTACCTTTTATTCACATGATATCTTGTTTTTTGTGGCATTATATAATTCCTAAGGACATAATTTCTAATCAATCTATTAAGAAAACATATAGACCCATAAAATAAAAAAGGGTTTTCATGGAATTAGTAAAGAAATAACTTTCAACCGCCTGTCAAACAACCTCCCAAATAACCCAAAATTGGTCTCTAAAAATCCAAATTAATCCTTCTAAATGATAACCAGATTAGATTAGTCCAATATTTTAGTAATTTTTATTTAAAATTCTATATTTTATAAAAATATTTTAAATTCCACATAAGATGTTAAGAAATTAATTTTCATAAAAAAAATGGAAGTATGATGCATTTCCTATCTAATACAGACTACATGTGGCATGAATACCATGTTTTTCCTTATCTAAGAGAAAAAAACAACCCTACTAGAAATTTAATATATGGCTATAGACTTATATACATTCCATTAAATTACTATTTTTTTAGAGGAGCCTATATACACAGTTAGTAAAGGACTATGTTTACTGTCCTATTAGTGATGATATATTTACATAAGAAAAATTGTTCATGGAAATGGTTCAACTATAACCATGAGAATATTTTTTAATGGTGTTAGGATTCTTATTTCCGTGATCATAATGGCCCCTGACAATATATTATCTCAAAATTTACCATAAATATTCCTTCCACCTACCCCTTATTCTCCATAAACATTTAATTTAGTAGTTCCTCCCTAATTTAACAAATATTATCACCACACTACTTGATTTCTAGGCATGAATTATTGTACAATAATCCCTTAACTCATTTAAATATCCATAAAATATATTGCAAGTCATATTTTCAATATCCAAATCACTACCCTTAATGTGAGATGAAAACTAACCCTTTCTCTTGAAGATGAAAATATTTCATTTTCTCTGCTGTCATTGGGAAAAAAATAATTCTTAGGTATATATTATTATATCAATTTTATTTTATTATTCCTCATGGGAATGGTTTATATAGGGTCGTAATATTTTTTAGGAATTAAATTTTTGGGTTTTAGGTGGGTTTTTGGTGGGGTATAAAAGAGTTTTTAAAAAATGCTGAGTTTTAAATATTTATTTTAGTTAGTTTGGGATGTTTAATTTCATCTATTTTAATGGTTTTCTATTTAAATTTACATAATTTATGATAAATAAATTACCTATTAATATTTTACCCATGAAAATTTTAGTTTTTTATTAATAAATGTTTTTTCCATATAGTTATTACATTTTAATGACACTTGAAATCATTCATATAGTGTTAATTTATTATTATTTTTTTAATTATGAAAACTTTTAGCTGTGTTATATATATTATTATTTATAGAATGATAAAAAATCCATAATTAAAATAAATTATTAAAATTTGAAAAATAATTAGATAATATAGGGATATAAAAAAACATATAAGAATATAACTCTACCAAAATTTGACGAATAATAATTTTTTTTTATATTGAATAGTTATTATCATGAAACTTATAACTCATATAGTTTCCATGGACTAAAAGAGTCCCTGATAAAATTTATATCATGAGATAATAATTACATAATTTCATCAATTTTATCATATTCACATAATAATGATAATGTCAATAAATTAAATATGTCGCAATCATACCATATCTTTCTTGTCTTATCTCATATTTTTTCAACTTTATTTCTAATACATACAAATAGAGTGTGTGAATTAGGGTGTTAAAGATTTATTATATTTTATATAATCTTTTCCTTCTATTTGAAATAATATGTTGATCCTATCATTCTTCACAAACAAACTCATATTCAAGATAATTAATGTAAATTAAATGACACTTGGGTTTTACTTTGTTCACCTAAAAGAGTTAGTATAAGGTGAATACATCGATATTGTGTCAACATACCATAATTTAATAAAATAAAATATAGGTATTTTTTTGAAGGATGAAATTATGATCTTTTGAATACATCCTCGTCTTGATGTATCCTGAATTACTTCAGTCCATTAAATTAAAATAAAATATGCAACAAACATGTTTTTTTCAATAATTTAAAATTTAATATTCGAACACTAATCCAGTGACAATGTTATCATTATTAATATTTCTTCCACTCCAACACAAGATCTTAATGTGTGTTTCTTTTTCCCTTATTCGTAATCATCACTTATTCTCTTCACCCAGAGGTTTTGGATAGAAGTTGTGATGAATTTTCTTCTATATTATCATTCTTCTCTTTCTATCACCCAATGTTCTCTCTAAAAAATATTCCCCATTTTATTGATATCAAAATTCTATGAAATATATAGTGGTATTATATTTTATTATCATATTTATATGATATGTTCAATAATCCTCCACCAATTAATACCTTCATTTAATGTTCTATATTCCTTTCAATCCTCCTCATAAACCTATGTGTTCACTTCTCTAAAAAAATTCATGAATTTCTTTCTTCTTTCTTAATAAAATTAATATTAATAAAATTTAATTAAAAAAATTCCCATGAATAATAATATGTGATGTGTATAATTTGTTTCATGATGTAATTTCTATTAATAAAGAAATAAATATTTTAACTCACTAAAAGAACAACATCAAAATCCTCATTTAATATTGATACAATTTTATCTATATTGGAATAGTAACTTATATCATGATCTATAACTGAATGAAATCATACATAGAACAAGTCACACATAAAATTCTTCTTATTTGAATATTTTAAAAAATGGTAAAGGATATGTTCTTCGATAAGTCCTACAAAGACCGCAAATTTCTTATGAGGATAGAAAACTATTACACTAAAAATAATTACTATTATTTACACTAAAAGGATTCCAAAATTACCAAATCATTAGAAAATTTCTCTTAAATTATTAAAAACACCAAAAAATTCCCTAATATATTCAACAAAAATACTTACACAACCCTGATTAACATGTTATTAATTTCATGAAATTATTATGAAACATTCATTTTTCTTCAAAAATCCATAAGATTGAAACATAATTCCTTATTCACTTTGGTTGGATTCTTTGAACCATGAAAATTTAATTATTCTAAACATCTTATGAAATGAATTATTTAGTATGAAGATAGGGATACCTTAATACTCTAATTATTTAAAGTCTTCCAGAATTCCTCAAATAATCAAAAAATATAATAATATATGACTTGGTTCAATCACTCTAGATTGGATATTGTTATGAATTCCTTCCCAAGAAAATGATTCTATTCAATCTCCTACTATATTTTAACTCTATCTATCTTCTTACTTATATTTTACATTTCTATTATAAATTTTAATTAGGGGTTTTCTATCTTTACATATAATCTCTTCAACGCCATCAAAAATTCCAAAAAGACAAAAACTAATCACCATTTCATCAACCATTTCTAAAATCCAATTAAAGTCAATAATCTTTATTAGAAATAAAATATAGCAGTTAATTATACTATTAAATCTATATAACTCATAAAAAGCCTTCATTATTCCTCTATCATACCCCATGTATAGTATCTACCCCTTCATATTTTACCAAATAAAATATAACGCATGAAATTAATAATAGGAAGTAAATGAATATTTATTTACATATTTCTAAGGAGTGGGGAAATTTACATACCACCTCAAGATGAGGATGGTTTATGTACACAAAGGATTATTCAATTCTTATCAATAGTTTAAGTATCCAATGGTTTATTGATGATATTTGATTATTATTGATTAGTCAAGACATAATGATTCTAGATTATTCTTCGCCCCAACTTTTATTTTATAATTTGATACCTAATATCAACATGTCTGGTTCATGATTACTAAACTAGATTATTTTTTACATGATCAGACTCAATTATTTGAAAAAATATAACCACATGTTGATTCATTTATTTACCAAGATCTTATAAGTTATCTTTCATCCAATAAAGTTGTGTGCATTCTTTATGTACTCAAATTTACCCTACCTTAGTTATAATAATAGATATACTTTTTTAGTTATTACATAACAACCCTACACACATTGTTCAAATGTAATGTAAACCTCCACAAATAAAATATTGATCCACCACACCACCAGAAAAATCATCAAATGAGAAGACTGATAATTTATGTTCCTTATATTAATTAAAGATCAAATCATGTGTGAGAGATTATTGAATACAAACCATTATTCAATTCACTATACTGAGGTGTCCTTATAGTGTATTTCCTTAAAAATGATACTCCATGTTAGTAGAATAAGATATTTCAAATTGAGATATTTTTAAGTACAATAACCATACAATGATCCTATTATATAATATAGGATCCAATAATTTCCAATTACATTCATCTCTAGTTTAGTTCCAAATAAAATTTTAGTTGTCATTAGTTTTGAGTCTTTAATGTCAAACTTTATAAGAAGATCAGTTAAATATTTATCATGTGATATGGAAAATAATATCTCTTGAATCACTTACAATTCATGAAAATAATTAAGCTCACCAAACGTTGAAATTTTAATTACAAACTAATAATATTAGAAAAGTCATCTACTAATTTTTTACATCCCATAAATATTACATCATCCACATGGACCACTAACAAAAACATTTTTCCATAGATTTCATCACATAGAGGTTTTGATTAATAGTGCATCTTAAAAATTATAGTTTCTTAAAAAAAGAGTATGGATGAGAATGCCTTTCACACAATGCATAAATTATTCATTACATGAAATTATTTAGTTTACATACATGTATTTCAATATTTTCAATCAATAAATACAATTTACTTTATTTATAATCTTATTTATTAAGAACCCCATTCAAGAATAAAATATTAACATCCACTTGAAAAAAAGAAAAGATTTTCTGTATTTTAATTAAAAGGAAGAATCTTATTGAGACTAGATAATGTACATGTGGGATTCTCCCCTTAAAATTTTGGCCATTAAATTTTGCAGAGCCATTTAACAGTAGCTGGTCCTTAATTATAACCAAATTACAATGTTTGTAAAATTTGTTTCTAGAAACCCACATTGTTCCAATCCCATTTTCAGACTCAGCTATGACTAAAAGTTTCCACATCTATTTTTTCCATATTTTCTAAATACTCATTCATGGTCCTAACCCATGATTTGTTATATATATCCTCTTCAAATGATGTTAGATCTATGGTTTAATGTAAAACAACATGATCAATTGTTCCCTCCATTTTTGTTTGAGTTGGTGCACCCTTATAACTAATTATATTAGTTGAATCAGATTTCATCCTCTAATTTCAACTCAATAGTGTATGTTGGATATCTTCAAGAGCTCTCTCTGCCTCTGAATCATCCCAATAGTCACTATATTTTGAATGGATTTTTATAATAACAAATTTTTTATAAGCTTTATCATCTTCTTAAATGAATCCATCCCAGTTATAAATCTTATAATTATTCCCTTCTCTATCCTTGATAACATTATTATAATTAATTTTAAAAATAATTTTTATATTTCTTTTAAATATTTTTTGGATTTAATATTCGTTGAGTTTCCTAGGTACACTAAATCATATTCTACATCACCGTATTTTCCTTGATTTCCTTATTTATTTAAAATAAAACACGTACTTCCCAAAATATTAATGTGAATCGTGATTGTATTACTTCTATGACCAAAATTATAGTGGGTTTGTTCTTCTTTAGCACATAACTAATCTTTAGTTTGAGAGTACATTAAAAAAAACTACCACTACACAATAATTGTAAGATAAATCACTTTTAATAAGTAATTTTTTAATCATTTTGATTACAATTAAAATTTACCACTCAAAGAACCTATTACGTGGTGGATTATATAATACATATAACTATTGTTTTATTCCACTTTTTCATAGGTATTTATACAATTTATAGAATACTTACTTTGTTCTGTTACATATTTTTTGTATTTTATTAGGGAGACCTATTTTATTATCCACTCTTCTTTGATACCTATCCATACACACAATAAATTCTTTCTTAATTTTCATGAAAATGATACAATCCATTATCCTATAATGATAAATAAATAGAATGAAATAACATGATCCATGTGTGTTTTATAAATTAATTGGCCTAAAAATATTATTGTGAACCAATATATTCAAGTTTGATTCTAAGTTCTTATTTTTCAGATAAGGGTTACACACCGTCTTCCCATATACATATGCATCAAACATTCACTATTATTCATGATTCGTATTGGTAGTTTCCATTACTGATTCCATTCTAGAAAAATTTTCCACGCATCATTTTTGAATACGACCAACCCTTTTAGTTAAAAAAAGTATTTTCTTCCTCTTTCATGAGGGAAAATCTTTTCTCCTTACTTACTACATTATAAAGGTTATCATTTTTTCCAGTCTTTCAAGAGGGAATTAGAAAATTTAATTTTAATCCAGTATCCATTTTGGTTGAAGGAGACCCCAAGAAAAATGTTTCACAAATCACACATTCATAAATTGTTTTTCATAAATCCTTACACAATGATTACTTTTGATCTCTTGATTACATCTCATACCAACTAGGTCATTCCACTTCCCTTTGTTTTTAAATATCAATCATTATTGGAGAAAATTGTACCATCTATGTGATTTTAAAGATACTTACACCTAATTAAATGTGGGATGATCACCAAATTTTAATGATCAATTTGTTATTAGTTTTTTTCTTTGAGTGAAAATTCTTCCACGCTTTCTTTATCTGTAATCTTATTTAGTTTCATAGAGAGACGAATATTTGTGGGGATACCATATGGTTCCTCATATCTATTTCTTATATTAAAAGTATAATTATTCTCACATAATACATATAATATAGACAAAATATACCCCACTCTAATTTCCTTGGTGATACTAATATACATGAATCCCTATATTTCATCATTGTGACCTCTATTTCCTCTTTTCCTATCATAAATAGTAGTATGATTAAAATTAACTCATAAAAAACAAAATCCATAAATTATATTTATTCCCTTTCTTGAGTAATAGAGTCTCATTCATCATTTTATACCTCCATGTTATTGTCCTTTAAAATGATTCCATACCCTATCATAGTAGGACATATAATGGAAGAAGATACTAATTTTTTTTTTCATAAATGTGAATATTTTTTAACATGAACCTCTCCATATGTCTCCATTTTTTGAGAAAATTCTTTGTTATTCATTATTTCTCAAATAAATTGGACTATTTTATATCTCCCACATCCTCTTGAATTAATCTATTATAATTCTATTTTTTTTTTCAAAACATCACAACCAACTCCAATTTTACCCAAAATTATAGGTCTTTGTTCATCATAATGTTAGCCAACACATTATGAGCCTTGTGAAAATATTTTGTAAAATTATAGACATAAAAATATTTCAATATAATAATTATTATTTAAATGATATGATTTTATTTGGGATTCATTTTCACTTATCAAGTAAACAACTTCTTCTTCTGACAGGTCATCTACTTTATATCTGTATTTCCAAATAGGATTATGACAATTAATCATTTATTATTATTATTTATTTTTTAGTTTAAACAATAATACTTGTAAGTTTATAAGATTGGTTGAATGATACTATAACACGTTCTGTATTCAATCTTTATCAAACTCAATTGGATCCACATACTTAAGGAATTATTTTATTAAGTATAATTGTTTTTTATTTTTATTTCATTAAATTTTTTGTTCTTGAATGTATCCGTAAAGTTATAACTAGAGATCAATATAACCATCAAAATTATTTTCATTTTCTATATTATAATTCTATTTATCAATAGTTCCCATCATAGAATCTTCCATATATTATTTAGACTCAGTTTCCTCGTATTTTGTGTAATCATTATAAGCATCCTCCTCCTTTCTTACAAGGATATTTCTATAAAACTTTTTTATAGGATAATTTCCTAGTTTAAAATATCATTTCGGGAGAAACCACCTATATGGATTTTATATAGTTTATATATGATCTTAATCAACATAGATTTCCCTTGTACACTTGGATGAAATATGCCTAACGTGTCCACTTTGAAAAAAAAATCCATGGGTAGTTTTCATTCAAATCTACACTTACCACTTTTAAAATTTGTTTCCATCAGAGATAAAAACCAATCACATATATCTTAATCTTCATATTTATTGGGGTTATGAATATCCATGGATTTAAAATCTATTTCCATATTTATATTTTTTTTTATCAATATGACTTTTCTGGTATATCATAGGCTACAAAACATATTTAGAAGTCATCCATTGAGAAATTATATATGATAATTAAATAATGAAAAGAATATTTTTACTTGTGAAGGTGTAAATTTTTTTTCTTAATATATTTTAATAAATAAATATAATTTAACTATACTAGTGATCCCTGACATTACCATGAATGGTTGTCTATGTGACAGAAAGCTTGAATCCATATATTCTAGAGGCTATTGACAAAGATAAAGGGTGTATGAAATATAGTGGGTGGGTCAATAAACTATAATATAAAGTATCAATACAGTAAAAACACATAAAAACAATAAAAAAGTGGTAGAAACATAATTATTAATAAAAAATTCATCTAAAAAAGAAAAGTCAAAAATCTAAATAATAAAGTAAAAAAGACACAATCATGTAAGGATAAGATGTATGTAACTAAATGGCATGTAGAAAGTCATACAAGTCAGGTCTAACAAACATAATAAAACAAGACCCTCGAACCGATTCCTAAACCCCATGTCAGGTTTGTGTCAAAGATCTAACCCATCCAAAATGAATTTGTGCAACACTCCTTAACCGTATCCAAACATTCATCCATGAAATCGACCTGGATACCAAACGGTGTCCGGAATGGGTTGTGGGTACAACTGAGTAGGCTGACAACAATTTTGTATAAACAATTCATACTTAATATAGTTAATTTAATAAAGAGATAAAATTCATATTAATTATTCAATTAAAAAAATACATAATGTAAAACTATTGACCCTCATGTTCTAGGTTACACTCAGTGTCTACCAAACATGCTTTAGATATATTTTGGATGTCTCTAATAAAATGAAAAATATTCCTGCATTGGGAGAGATCTCATGTACCATATCTCAAGTAATAAAAATGGGCTCTATGAAGATTCCCATGATTGAGTAACTTATATCCTTTCATGTTGAAATACCCTACCAGGTGTAAAGATACAATTCATAAGCGGTGGATTTCCATTCACTAGGTAGAATCACTAGTGCCTTGTGTCAAGAGATAATTGTCCAAACCCACAAGCTTCTTGTCAGTAATATCACATATACTAGAATACCATTTAAACTATTTATCACATTTCATATGTCAGTCCCTGTTTGGTGAATTTTTCATATTTAATTGGAAATTAATACATTCTCAATTGGTGGATTCTCATATTCCATGAGGAATAATCGATATAAAACCACGTCATGTTACCAGTTATCATAATTCACAATCCATGTCACATCATTCCATTTCCTCAATTTGTTATATTAATATAATTCCACATTTTTCACATCATCCGACAAAAAAATTCAATGGTTGGGTGACTCCCCAGTGGACAACAAGCTGGTCATATCATCAATAGATCACATAAGATAAATGGGAGGTCACAACTAGTGTGTTCCATTCAATGCTATGAATTACTAATTAATTAGGCCACACACAATGCATGAAGAAAAGATCACATATATTTAACATAACAATGGAATTTAAAACAATCTAAACAGAGTTATTATAGACCTCCCACCTCAAAACAGATAATATTCTAAAAAGCCTTAAAATATTCTATAATGATCATATTTTCCATTCCTTCAATATCACCAATAAACTGCCAATATAGTATTGATCCAGTTAGGATGCCATGATTTAGGTATTTCAAATAGATAAAAATGATGAGTAAAGAGGAGATTTAAATTGTATCCATAAGTATTACCTTCAATTTTTCAATTTGGAATTCAACGTTACAATAAATCAAGGTCTTGGAATGATAAGGAACTGTCAAAAAATATCAATTAACGGTCTATAGTGAAAACAAGATACATCCTAACAGGATGTTGGGGCCAGTTATAAAGTATTAGAAGAGTTTTATTTATATTGTACATAATGATTTTACACCATAAATACCATGATTTATGAATCATGAAAATAAACATCACCTAAAATTAATCATTTATGAAAAATGTTCCTACATTTTAAATCATAATTTTATCATATAAGATTTAGTTTTACAGATTTCCCAGACAATTCAAACACATGATGATTTTCATTGGGGTTATATTTCTTGAATAATTAACACTATAAATTCATTCTATATTCTCTGAGGATTACATAAACAATTTACACTGTAGGTTCACATATTAAACCATAATTTTTTTCTATATGCCACAAAATCCCATCACCTCTACAAATTTAATCCAAATGATATATGATATATCTACCAGCACTCAAACAAAGAAAAAATAAATACAATGAATTGACCAAAACTTAAAGAGGGACTTATCTAGAAAATAAAGAATCTCAAAATCCTACACCATATAACCTCTCATCCATAACAATATCTATGAATCACTACAAGGTATTAGTGAACAAGTCTAGCCATGTTATCTGTATATTAGATTCCACCACCTAGATATTCTCTTTCATACACAGTTTATGCCACTATATTCTCACTAAAGGTATCACATTACCTTTGATATTCTTCTCACTATGTTCGATTATATAAATCAGATGATCCTAAAAGGATTTATCAACATCCAAATAAACTTCATGAATTTGTATCACATGATAAGAGTTAGGATGATATTTCCAAATCTACGACAGTCTATGTACATAGTTCATTTAACAGTATCTTTGAGGAAGGGATAAAAATTAGGCCGTCAGACATAAATGTCCTACTCTCTCAAATGGACCAATATTAATAGGCACTATCATTTCATGTTAACTAATATAGGATTGCCTCAACCTTGGTAACACTCAATGGAAAACCTGATGACCAACCTAAAAATGTAATGGTATTTTATGATGTCCATCCATTGGTTTATGTTGGATATATGTGGTAACCAATCTATTTATGACCAAATGAACCTCATATTATATCTCTTTCTATCAACTAGTTCCCACAAGCACTAACTCACCAACCATCAACCATCAAAGAGGTGAATGACACAACCTTCCATAAAAATCATCAAAAGTATCCATTTGGATCAATTATTGGAATCTATTATAACATGTCAAATCCATGAGTTCTATATGATTCTCCCATAAACCACCAAAATCTAATACTTAGGATCCAAACATGTCCTCTGGAATCTAAATTATCTACATAGATTGGACGCTAGTTAGTGCATGATAGGGTATACCTAAAAGAATCTATGATCATAGAACATTATCAAGACCATTATATAATTGAGGCATGAAACAACGTTCTTGATATTAATTGATAATAATTATAACCCTATGAAAGAGAAATATATATCACATATATAGATTTTTTAGATCGTCGATGGTGAATGTCACTCTGATTATAAATAATTATTCTACCTTCATTAGTGATTCCACAGTCACCAACACTGAATCACTCTTATGGGATTTCCAGGGTAGACCTTTCATGAATACAGTGGAAAAATCATCCCATTTAAAGTCTCGAATGGGTAGATGCTACAACAACCCAACATTCCTCTAATGCTCATACTTTACCTTCTAACATGCAGAACATCTTGAAACAAAGACCATTATATCCTTCTTCATTCCTAGTCACCAATAGTATACAGGGATATCATGATATATATTTATCATACCAGTATACACAAACCATTTAGATGAATGAAACAATATCATCATCTATTCATGTAAACTTGTTGGAACCCACACTCGACTATAGAAAATATGAACATAAAATCTTCTAGGAGACTATCCTATTGGTGGAAACCCAGCATAAAAATTTTCCTTCATGGTTAATCCCTCCAAATCAGATAGCTTCTCTATCTTGATCTATTTCATTATTATGGGTATAATAGATGTAAATGTCAGATATACTCATCCCTTATACTCTTAAACATCTAGATGCATCAATTTAAATAAATACATCAACAACTACTCATCAAAAGACTCATTCACTACCTCGAACTAGGTATTATTACTGAATAAATCATATATTATGTTGACTTTTCCTAGTGTGTAAGCTAACCCGATGTAGAAAAACTATATATACTTGACCCAAATCCTCCTTTAAAGGTTCATGTCTCACTGGGAAAAGATATACATGAGGCTCTTGGGGACCATGTACACTATAAACTATTCCCCATCAGATAGTTTATCAAGAATATTTGGGTGTGTACCACCACTGATAACTCTATATCATGAGTAGGATAATTACACTCATGTGATATCAAGAGTCTAGAGACATAAGAAACCACTTGATCCTCCTATATTAGAACTTCTCCAAGTCAAAATTCTAATTCATCATAGTACACAATATAACACTTTCCTAGAATAGAAAAAGTAAGGATCAGTGTTATGGTCAGCTTTCACGTGTACTCGTGGAAATAGATCTCATAATAATATGACCAAAAAAATTCATCAACTTATTGACTGTCTCATACATCAATGCTTCCAAATATGAGAATACCAAAATAAATCATCAGTAATATAATATTATACTGGGGAAACTTCAAATCTCAAAGACATTCTTGGGAATCTCCCAAGATAACATGGATAAAAGCTTCTATAGGTGAACTTCCACTATTGTCTCTGAGATAACATATCCACTTAAGAATACTCTATCAATATATATGTTGCATTTATATAACATTGAATAAACCTAATGTTCTCTCAGAATAGTCAAGATTATGTCAAGATATTGGGAATGATCATATAATTTATATGAGTGAACTAACATTTCCTCAATGAAAAATATGAAAATTGATCTGGAAATGTCTGAAAAATATAATTCATCAGATCCTTGAAAATTGTTGTTTCATTTTTAGACCCAATGACATAATCAAGAACTCATAAAACCACAAACTACTACTAAAAATAGTTTAGGGAGTGTCTGGTGGTCTCACCTTCAATTAATGATACTTTCAACATAATTCTATTTTGGAAAAGAATGTAGAACCTCTCGACTAATTGAAGACATAATTGATGCATAGAAGGGGATATCTGTTATTAAGAAACAACGTGTTCAATATCTAACAGTCCAGACATAAGTGTATGGTTCCTTCATCCCCAATATAGAAAAGCAGAAGAGAACAACATAGACAATTACTGTGCTAGATTAACCTATTTTTTATATCATACAACTGAAATTTTAACTTGCAAATAATTTTTAGTTATTTTTTATATGGGGTAATGTAAAATGGTTTACCTCCCAACAACAACTGAATCCTTAACTTAATCTACCACTGAGGAGGTTAGAATAAAAAACATCATAAAATTACTAAAAAATTATTAACTACTATAGGAAAACTTTCATGATAAATTCCACTATCATCCATAATAAATACTGCTATCTATTCCATGTGGAAATCTAATATGCACAAAATTGGTCTTTCATGACTAGCCGAAAGATCCTAGTCACCCTAGTGAATGTGGGAACCCCATTCTAGTGATTTGAAGGTTACTATCCAATGATTACAGTCGATAGGATATTGGTAAGAACTATATAATAAATAATAAGAATCAAATAAAATTCTTTCATTTCCAATACAAAAAGCTACCAAAGGAAATGTTAGAAACAATTTTCTAGAGAAAACACAATGCAACAATTGATACCCTATTAATGCACTACCGATAGCGTGTCGATGTCCATAACAGAATTCTATATTTTCAAAATCAACCCCAAATAATTTAAAAGAAGTGTATATAAAAAGGAATGTGATACTCCTGTATCAAAAAATGAAATAAATATTAGATGATATAGGAATTATACCTTTGATAGTATAATGTCCTATATCCATAGTAGCCGGATTAGACTACATAATGTGCAACTAACTCTACCCTATACCATAGGATCTTATCTGAATCCCATGTGTTGTTCCCTCTGGTTGGTATTACATATCTTACATTTGGCTACCACATCACCTTAGATGTACTTAAAGATCAATAATAACTCAAGCTACCAGTTTGATAAGGGGTAAATAATTCCCTCTACGATTTTGTTTCCTACCCTACTTCCTTTCCACTATTATACTATTGTGGGCCTCTGTAAAACTTTTGAAGATTACTCATCCCACCACAAGAAAGAAACCTCAAGGTGGGGTAAGGAAATTTATGGCACTTGTGGGTTCCCTTTCCATAGTAGAAGAAATATATTATAATTCAATTCTATGATTAATTAACACCCTATTATCTTCTCTACCAACTACTACCTTGGCAGCAACTACCATAGAGGAGCTTCCTTCTTGTAGAGGAAGGATTTTTAGATCACCATAACTACTTCTCAGAACCTCTCTCAAATTCTCTTTAATGGTGAGATACTGATTCCCCACATCATGAAATTTACTAATGAGAAATACAAATACTTACAATCATATATCATAGAGAATACCATTCTGGAAACACCTTTCCCTCATGAACTCATAAACTTCCACACATCGATTAAAACATTTTAGATTGGTGAAAATTTCAATATAGTCCATAAACAGAATCCCTCTTATTTCTGGTTCATGAACTTGTGGTCCTTGTTATAGATATGTGTCTCTAAATAGAGGAGACTTAGAAATATCACCTCAATGTTCTTCCAAGATAACTCTTCTTACATATCTTCTTTCTTCAGGATGTCCCACTAATTCATGGATAGTCCTCAAAGCATATATGGGGAAAATTTCACCCCCCTTTCTACAAGTGTCTCAAGCTTCTTAAGGATCATCTAGAAAATTTCAAACCAGAACATAGATGTTTGGTGTCCTCCTCATAATGAAAATAGTTGGATTTCAATGCTAGAAATCAGTCATCGTCTTAGACATTGAAGGGATGATAAAAATAGTATCCCAATCTATTTATTTCATGACCCTTAGGAAGCTATCATGAATCTATTCTTCCATAAAATTCTCTAGAGATGTATGAATTTCTGTATAATCTGCATTTGGGTTTTATTGGTTAACACACTTTTCTTGCTTAACTAAATTATTATGGGGAGAAATTTTCTATTGAATGGTTTAATTCACTCCTTATAACATTCAAACACAATAAGGATAACATCAACTGGTGATAACAATAGATAAAAAATGACTCAATGTTCCTCTATAAATGGATTGGCATTTGAAATGGTATAACGTAATAGTTTCTTTCAATTCATTTCATAATGTGCATTTAGGGTTCTCATTTTAAAGTTCATATGGGAAACAATTTCACATTCTCGAAATATTCTCCTATAATGAAAAATTCATAAAACTATATATCCCTACATTCCTATCATGATCTTTTCATACTCACATTATTCTAAACTGGTCCCAAAGTCAAATCTCAATAAATAGTAATGTTACATAATATGTGAATAACCCAATGTGAAATAACATCAAAACTGTAACAAGTGAACAAAATGAATATCAATCATATCCTCTATAAATTTAATTCCACCTATACATGGGTTAACTACTATCATGTACAATATCATTTCCATGTCCTGGCCCATCCTTGTCTCCTTTATGCCATTCACATATATTAAAGAAACAAAAAAGAAAAACATACCCTATGATACCACTTTCTAACATCCCCATCCCTATGTTCCCTTAAGTGATTGAGATAGGATGGCTGCATGACCTCAGACACCCCCATGCACTTAAGGATATCAATAGGTAGCGAGGGATTATGAAGTATAGTGGATAGATTATACCCTATGGTACTGAGTATCAATGTAGAGGAAAATATACACCAACAATAACACAGTATAATAACAATAATTAATAATAAAATAGTCATCAAAATCTGAAAAGGGAATAAGATGGACAATTTCATAAAAATGTTGGATCTTGTAATTATAGTATGAATATTTCTATACGATTCTCATAAATTAAAACAAGTAAATTCAAACATAATTTATAAAAGATAACCCTAAAACTAATTAAAATACCCCATTTCAGACCTATTTCCAATCTCTTACCCATCTGACATCAATTAGTAAAGGTCCCCATAACCCAGTTTAAACCATCATCTCTTATTTCTACCTGGGTACTAAATGGATGCCAAAATAGGGTGTCAGTATAACTCAGTAGGACAACACCATGGTGTCTAAACAATCTCATTTTAATATATTTTATGAAATAGGTAGATAATATTGGTATTAACTAATAAATTAATAAATCACATAAAATAAACTCGTTGACCCTCGAGTTCCGAGTGACATTAAGTGTTATCAAATTATACTTCAGCTCTATGTTAGATGTCTCTTCCAACAAGGAAGATCTTCCAACATTACAATGGAACCCCAATACCATGTATCAAGTAACTTAACTGTGATCCATGATAGTTCCTATGTTAGAGCCTCTTGTGTCTTCAAAGTTTATGACACCATGCAAAGGGGATAGATCAACTCATATTGGGATTTATGTGAATTCATATGCTGAAGTCTCTTATGTCTTCCTATAGTGAAATAGATTAACAGGGGTAAAAATAAAAAACACAAGTGGTATATTTCCCTACAGTTGGGAGATTCAACAGTGCCACCTCTCACAAGATAGTGGTCCAATCCATCAAAAATTCAATCAAAAATATCACATATAAAAGCAATCCATGTACACCATTTATCAAAATTTACATTTTATTCAAAAAATTGTTAATTTAAAACATTTAATTAACACAGAATACATTCTCAATCGGTGGAATCTACTACATCATGAAAAATCACTAATAACAAACCATATTAGGTTTCTTGTTATCCCAATTCTAATGCCAACTTATATCAATCCAATTACACAATTCACACTATTAAGCCAACTCCACATCAATCACCTCTTCCTATTCTATAATTCAAGGATAGGCTCACCTCATGGTAGATAAAGGTCGGATCACATATATAATATATACCACATAATCATAAGGAGGTATCTAAAATCAGGTTCCATTCAAGGAAATCAATTAATAAATAATTAGGACACATTTAAGGCATGTTTTTGTGATCATGTATATTTCACTTACCAAAGGAATTAAAAATAAATTAAAGGGGGTTGTTCTATTAAACCCACATGAAAATAAAGAAGGAGGGTAAAAACCCCACATATTCCATAAAGATTTAATTATCCTTCTCTTTAACAACACCAAGATACTAACAACATAAGCTAGATCCAGTTAGGCCATCTTGATCTAGGGATTTCCAGAAAGAGGGCACAAATGAATTGATAGAAGATGGAATCCAGAGCCAAAAGTCCTACCTACAATCTCATGATATGGAATCCTATGATCCAATAAATTAAGGTCCTATATTTACATTTAACCCTCACATAACATACATTTATGTTTTTTAGAGAGAAGAAGGTATGCATTATTATGATGTTGGGGCTAGGATTAAAGAAAAATATGTGCCTTATTTATAGATTAAAGTGGTATTTTAATCCGTAATCACAAAATTTATAGATAAATGAAAAAAATTTAATTAAAAATTGAGGAAAAAGTATCATATGTTATAAATCATAATTTTAGGGAGGAATTTCTGGTTTTGTAACTTTCTTTATTGATTCAAAACATAAGAAGATTGTTATAGGTGTTGAGATTTTAGGAGGAATTTACACATTAAATTCATTTTATTTCTTGTAAGTTATACCCAAATAACAGACACCATAAGTTCACTTATTAATCCATAAATTCATTCTAAATCATTAAATATCATATAATATCTTCAATTCTATTTGATTTTATTAGAGATTAAACTACCATGTTTCAAACGAGGGACATCACTACATAAAGAGGTAACTAAAACATAAGGATAGACATTCCTGGAAAACATTGGATCTCACATTTACATCATTTATATCTTTACAATGTCCTTGGATAGATCCATCCACCTCAATAATCCAATGAAAAAACATAATTTTTTTACATTGATACATATTTTGATCATCAATATTATTTTATAACACTTGAAGATTTACATCTTTTACCTTGTTTTCCTCTTCATAGACATTATCCAACATATCACATATAGATTTTGTATTGGTTTAACTCATAAACGTCAGATAAATAGTGGTTTAAAGTGCACCAAATAATCCATAATTTGATTTAGTGAAAACATTGTGCATCTTTATATCTCTATCTATTATTGATAAATCAAAATCATCACTAAATGTTCTTCATGAATACTGGTAGATAAAACATAGAAGAAACTATATGTGATATATCATATTGTTCTTCTATATTTGGTAATTTCATCTATTGAGTAATGGAAATCCATTTTCATTCACAATATTCTCCATAGATCCATGCACAACGATGATAGATTTCAGCTCCCAATAGATATTTTTTTTGATTCCACTTATTTAAAAGAAATTTCTTTTACACCCTAATAGGGGGTGTCAAGTAGGTTATTGGTGTTTTATCATTTTTCATAGGATTATGTCCTTGTGTTGGAAAGAATATACAATTTACATCATTATTCATACACATACATTCTATATAATAAATGAAAATGTATAGGTACACGAGTTTTACATAGTTTACCATAAATGGGATGTCCAATGAGAATACTTTGATTCGTTTAAATATAATAAGACATAATAATATCCACTATATATATTACATAATTTTGTGGAAGGGTAGAATTCTAATACTAGGTTCAATTACTCCACTTGAACTGTCATAGCAACTTATTGAAAAGAAATTTCTAATTAAAGATTCCAGAAACATGATACTTATAATAACATAAATTTAAAATGTGAATTCAGATTCAATGAGGGTGTTCTCATTATCCTTATCTCTTCCTTATCAAATATTGGTCTTAATGTGTTTATATTTTTAATTTCATCAAGATATGAACTTCTTCTTTTTACCAATATATTGTTTAATAGCAATAGTGATTATTTTCCATTTCTCTTATCATTGTTGTCCATTTATTCCCCTGGGTTCTATCTTAAAAATGTTGCCTCTATTTTTATATAGACACCACTATGCAATCCATAATGATATTTTATTTAACTTAATTCATTATATCATGCATGATATTTTTGTTAAGACAGGACCAAATAATCTTTTCATTTAAGTTCAATGACCTGTTCAATCATCCTTTTAAATCACAATATTAAATTTAGTTTAAAATATATGAATCTTAATCCACATTCATGATTATATAAGTAATCATAAAATCGGATTAATAATATTCTCATGCATTCTAGAATGTCGAATAATGATAGACAGTCACAATTCAATTTCTATCAAGAAACCAATAATATTTTTAAGTCATTATAGACACAAAAACACAATCCTACATTAATCTCAAAACAATATTTTCATTCATGGAATGATCACTGAAATGTTTTTCTTTTTCTAACCAAAATATTCTATGAAAAGATCTTCCATACACTTCATTGGAGTAGAGAATTTATAAAAAATGGTATGGAATATATTTAATGATATGTTCTATGATATCCAGAAAAATTTCTTAAAAATAATGAAAATTATTTTGGATAAAGAAAATGTATTTTTATTTCCACTAAATGATTTAATAAATTAAAAAATTCTAATAAAATCTATTTAACAGTATTTTGAGTGCCAAAGAAGCATTACGTATTACACATAAAAACTTACACAATCTATATTGACATCTTATGAATTTTATATAAGTCATATGAAATCATCATTTTCTTTATAAACCATTGAAAAATTATAGTTAATGTATTACATGAACAAGGAGGCTTCAGTACATCACAACAATATATTTATACCTAATGTATTATGATATAAACTAATTATTATCCACAAAGGGAGACTTTAGTAATTGATCAATTTATATAATTCGATAATTCCACTAATTATCTACTAATACAAATTGAAAAAAGTCCCAAAAATTATGATTTTGTTCCAAAATCATATACATAAATCGATTTCTACTCAATTAAACAAAAACATCACATATTTATATTTAAAATGTTTTTTAATATTTAAATATTTTAAATTCAAATCAATATAAAAATTTCATTAAATAAAAATAAAATTTACTTCATATTAATATTTAAAATGATATGCCAATTTAAATTATTATAAATATATTAATTTTAAACTAATATAAATATGTCACATCTTATGGGTCATGTTCATATACCATTAAATAAAACATATTAATAATAACATTACCTTGATTTTTTATTTTTGAAATATCTCATATTTAAAAAATATTCATATTATTATTTTTAAAATTATTTAAAAAATTTGTACTTGAATTTTGTCAATTTTATGTCAAACAAGTTAATAGATATTAAGGATATAATCAAATTTTTTCTATCACATTAAAAAATTATCATATATAATCCAAATCGTCAGATTGAATTGAATAATTTTTCAAAAAATTACATATTTTACAATAAGGAACTTATATCAATGACCATTATTATGAAGTTACAATGTAGTAATGATTTTGGATTTTATTATTATTTTAATATTTTAAAAAGTGAAATTAATAAAAATAATAATTTTAATATATAATGGGTAATATTGGGGAATTCAATACTGATTGGATCATATATGAGTTTCAGAATGAGTTGTATATTTTTTCTAAATTTTATTTTTATAATGGTTTATATAGTAGAAATTCTTGAAGCCTTTTTTTGACCGTTTTGGGAAACCATGGTAAAATCATGAAGAAGTTATTTAATATATTAGTAAAAATGAGTTCCATACTAACTATTATGTGTGGTACAAAAATAGTGAGAAATCATAAAGGGAGAATGATATTTAGTCAACTAGATGTTTTTTATAGTGAATTTATTTTATAAATGGATTCCATTTATTTCAGAAGTTATCACCTCATGTAGAATAGTTAAAGATGAAATGAATATGGGTATATAGTTTTTCATATTTTATAAAAATGATAATCTCTAGAATTTTGTAAAGATGATTAAAGAAGAATATAATATATTATACATGGAATGTTGACAAATGATATGGTTTATGTTTTTCATGGGATTACAGAATTGGAAAAATATGTATATATTTCATATTATATTTTTTTTATATCCTTACCATTTTTATATTACTACAACCTGAAGATTCATGTATTCCAAAAAAATATTATATTAAATCTAAGTTGATTAATAAATTTATACAACCATATAATAAGATCTATTCATTCCCCAAATATTGATGTTGGTTTTAGAATGAAAGTATATTGTTCAACGAGTGAGAAAATGTGGTATATTCTAATCAAAGGAGAATAAAGATTGAACATACTCTCACATACAAGAAAAAGGGATGTGTCACTTTCTATTTAGTCCTAGTCATTGAAAAGATTTTATATCAGAAAAAGTGGATATAGTTATATGATGGCATGGGGATGAATGAAATATTGATAATGATGATTTAGTGGTTATTTTAAATTGATTAACATGATATTAATTCAATAAAAAACATATTTATTTTTTATGACCTATCGAATTTTATATTTATATTATCATGTAATGTATTTAACATATTTTAAAATATTCATTCTCTACATAGTATGTGGTCCATTTTCATTCACAATTATATGGATTTATCATAAAAAACATTTATTATCATGAGTATGTTGTTATCTAGACCTATAAATCCTGAAATTGATATTGATATATACATGAAACCATTAATAAATACGTTTTAAGTGTATATGAGTTATCGTAACACCAAAATATGATGTATCTAGTAATGAGTACATTATTATGTGTATGGATTTTTTTAATGATAAATGATTTACATTTATATGGATTTATTTCTAGTTTGAGTAATAAAGGAAAATTCTATTGACCTTTATTTTTAGATAATACACATTCTTAGATATTATTGTTTTAGAGATCATTTAACTTTTTATGACATCAAATATTTTTACAAATTGGTCATCTACATGGGAAAATGAAATGAAACTTCCATAATGTTTCAAAGAATAAATAATAACCACCACATATGTTGGTGGCTTATAATTTTAAAGTAATCATATTTTAATTTTTTTCATATAAAGGGTCAACTAAATTACAAATAAAGATAAGGAATTTTGTTTGAAGTGCAACATTTATATTAAAATGAAAAGTATATTTTTTTTATTTTTTGTACTGGTCATCGAAGAGTTTTAATCACTAGTTCATAATGATAAAATAAATTCTGACATATAACATCAATTTTTCAAAATTTTATGGTTAAAAAAATATTATTTATCACATATTAACCTGATATATTTGGGTATAATATATAACCTTTTTCCTGACTTAAATAATTAGAATCCAGTGAATGTTCCTTGTTTTTTATTTTTTAATTAAAAATATAGAGAATTAAATTCATTATTAATTTGAACATTTAATGTTTGATTATTATTATTTTTATAAAATATAAAATGGGTAAATATATTATATTTAAAACTAAAATATTATAAATCCCATGACTATCATGTCTTATTACATTAGTTGATTCCTATTTACATATGACAGTTTCTAACAAATAATAGAATTCAGTCAGTATGATTAAATCAGGTCACTCTTATTGATACATTTTTTAGAAAAGGCATAATATAGGTGTCATTAATAATTTTTAAAAAGATCAATGGTCATTATTTGTGACAAGGAAAAAATATTTCCTCTATTGTTTTCAAATGTGTAATGCCTATATCTTTGATGCTTCCCACTGTAGTAGTTTTTGGTTGTCATTTTCACATCACTATATGTGTTAAACATAAATAATGATTTATACTATGAAACTATAGGTGAGGAATAATTATCCAAACAAAGAACCTATTATGAAATTTTTTGGTCGGAGTAGATTACTCAAGAGGGGAGGGGTGAATTGAGTAACTATAAAAATTTCTATAAA
This sequence comes from Viscum album, assembly GCA_963277665.1. Classification (NCBI taxonomy): domain Eukaryota; kingdom Viridiplantae; phylum Streptophyta; class Magnoliopsida; order Santalales; family Viscaceae; genus Viscum; species Viscum album. Next base: position 1,334,443,903 of record OY728156.1, read on the forward strand.
ACGATTTTCTAAAACAGTTTCATTAATGATTAAATACATTCCAGTTAATCAAGGTTATACTGTTATAAGAGTATGAATATTTAAGTAACTTCATAGAAGACTAATTAATTTTCAATAATCTTAATTTGTGTTATTAATATTACTTTTGATGTTATTCAACTAAGAAAAGACGGTTATAACTTCATTTCAAGACTAACTGTCAAAGTGAAATTATTGATTTCTGAATTATTTAGTAAACCAGTAAAATAGAGGAAACTAAATTTAGCAGCACAGTGGATATGAAACAATTTGTTCTCTCTCAAGCCAAGTCCTAATCCACTCCAATTGGTGATCACCTACCACAAAGCAGTTTATATAATAAACATTGATCCACACCCTGGATCGGGGTTAACAACAGTATATAGACTGTCCAGGTCACACAAGGACCCCTTCCACAGTTTTGTCAGGGAAAAAATACCAGGCCACACATGGATGTCTTCCACACTTATCCATGGTCATACACAAGAGTAAACGAATGGTTGAGTAATGATATCTCGTATCCTTTAGTTTAATGTGGGAGATAGAGTGTGCTATTCTACAGGTACAAAATCTGCTCAAAATGTAATTAACAGATACACAACAGAGCAGAAATATGGAGATGATTTTAGAAATGCTCTAAGTTTTAGTCTTTACAGCTTTGGACTTCTGAGATGAAGCATATGTAGAGTTCGAGTCCTCGTCTATAAAACAATGTCTCACGATTCATCTAGTGTTGTTCGTGAGGTTCAATAATGTGAATATGGTCTCTGGATTCCAGTGTAATTCGTATATTCTTTAAAGTCAGGTTACATGCATGTGACAATCCTTTCTATAGAAATTTTCTTAGAATTATTAGTTTTCATGATCATTTCCTTGTTTTTGATTTTGTATCACGTATGCTTGACTCTTGGCCACACTTCTATTTTATCTTGAAATGCATGCGTTGGAGCTAACAGTTTTCATGGATACTGCACCTTTTACCTTGTACATTCATGTGATATTTCTACAAATAAAAGTTATTTATGCCAGTGCGTTTAAAATATTCACATATGACCGTTAGAGATTAAACTGAAAGACAAAATAATAGTTCATGAAACAGTGTCACAGTAAGTCGTGGAAATGGTGTCTCCTTCACATAGTGTCTAGATTGATCACTGTGTCTAATTTTCATAGTTTCTCATGGTTATGGTGTATTTCAGTCACGGTGTCTCAAGGTCACAGTGTCTTGCGGTCATGGTGTCTCATGCTCACGGTGTCTTGTTTAGGGTGTCTACTTCATGGTGTCTGCTTCACAGTGTCTGATTCCCGGTGTCTGATTCTTCACGTGTCTTCTTCACGGTGTCTTTCTTCTTCACGGTGTCTTGCTTCACAGTGTTTGCTTCACGGTGCAAGAAATACATACCCAGTGCTAGACTCACGGTGCCTCAGACTTTTCAATGTAATTATGTTCAGACTTAAGTAATGATGATGATAGAATGGATTATACTTAAGCATTTGTAAAAGAAGGTATTATGAGAGTAGATCAAAAATAGTATAATTTAAGTAAACTGAATATAGAGGAATTATGATCTTGAATGGATCTTCTTAAATAATGAGATTACTTAGACAATAATACACATGAATACACATGAATACACATGATTGTGATATAATTGGCAGTAGTTAAGTAGGTTGAATAAGATTTGTGATCATTAAAACATGATTAATACATAAGGAGTCCAACAATCTCCCCCTTTTTGATGATCAAAAATCATGTAAAGTTAAAGTGTATATTGGATTCAACTATAGAGATAAATGAACTGTAGATAAATGGTATAAATAAATTTCTCCCCCTTTTGGGATTATGAAAAAGATGGAATAAGAGAAGTCAAAAAATGCAAATTCCATTAATAGAAAATAAGGTTCATTACAAAACAAGTGAGAAATACAAAAGCAATAGAATCCCTATCAAAAAAGAGAAATCATTGTGCTTCATCATGGGTTGGCCTTCTCTTTTCCTTTAGCAGTAGTGGCAGAAGAGGAAGCCATAGGGGTAGAGGTCGAGGTAGAATAAGGTAGGGAGGTGGTTGAAAAGGAGGGTAAAACAAGGCCTTTAAAGATTGATGGAGCCAAAGTAGGAGAAGTAGATGATCTATGTTGTTTTTGATCAAGAATCATAGGCCTGATCTGACTTAGTGCTTGGCCAACAGGTATAGTGGTTGAGGCTAAGGCAGAGGTGAAGGTAGGCATCCCGGGTCTTAGAGGTATAGTCACTGGAGAAATAACGGCTGTACTCTGGACATGAAGATAGGGTCTCATGAGTTTGATGAAATATGTAATGATCTCTCCACCATATTGCATTGATTTATCAAAATCAACTTTGTTCTCCATGAACTTGTCCATCAATCGAGTAAACTCTATGATATTTTGGACTTGGGTCTTGAAATCTTGAGTCACTTAAAGAATCTGCAGATTTTCTACAAGATACTTAAAATGGTTTGTCATGTCAGTCTTGGAGAATATTCTATTAAAGTAGAAATATAATTTCTTGGTAATCTCTTGCATAGAATCATTAGAAATTTTGGAGTGGATTTCTACTAGGTCAACGATCCTATCACTATTCTTGACAACTTCAGATAGAAAATCCGCGTTGAAACCACTGAGTACATTTTGAAGCTCTTCTTTGACAACAGCTCTATGAAAATCACAGTCTAAGGAGAGTTTGGAGGATTGACTAGATGATTTAGAGACATTGACATATGTGGTCAGAGATTTGAGTTGATTTAGTACCATTTGAAGACACCTTGTATACTCATCAGTGAGTTTATTAAGATTAGCAACAAGCTCTCTCATTTCTTTCATAATTTTTTTATTCCTTTTAGATAATTTTTCATCTAAGGAGGATAGATAAGGTTGAATCTGAAACACAACAACCTGGGAGATTTGAGGGAAAATAGGTTCAGCAGGAGGAACAACAATCTCTGATCTCAAAAGCATCTCTCTCTGCATGCTTTCAACCATACTTCCTAGGGTCTTAACTTCATCACTAAAAATATTATTTTCAACTCTTACTTATTGAGTCTCATAAAGCATCTTAGGTTGATTTTTCTAAACAATTTTCTCCAAATATAGTGAGGAATATCTCTTACATAAATTCTTCACAGGAATATATTGGGTATTCATTATTTTCTCAACTCCAGAAAAAAGGGTTTCACCAAATTTTATAAGACCATCCTTACTTACAAAAGATGGTTTTTCATAAAAAGGTTCAGGAATGGAACTGGAACGGGCTCAGGTTCCTTCTCAGGTGCGATATTGGAGACTAATTTCAATAGAAATATAGAGGAAAGATGAAGTCTGGTTTTTGTAACCTGCTGAGAGTCATCCACATCATAAAAACTAGGGAATTTATACTGAGTGTCTACAGGACTGGACTCGGTTGGATGTGAGGCTTCAATAGACTTGTGATTTGGGGTTTTCTCCCCCTCAACAGATAGCTCCTTATCAGGACTGAGAGGCTTAAGATCTTGGTATAATTCTATAGACTTAACTCTAATTTCCTCACTCATTTCCCATCTATCCAAATGAAAAGCTAGCTCCATCTATTCTTTAGCCAAAGGAATGATTTCAGGAATAGTTATTTCCACTGGGAGATCCTCCTGATTGGTTTCATGCATAATAGGTTTCTCTTCCAATATAGGCTCTTCTACTATTGTCTCCTCTATGGACTGATTTTCTCATTCATTGGAAACTAATTCTGTTTCATCCTTGGGTAGAGTTTCCAAATTAACAGCTTCTTTATGAGAAGGGGCTTCTTCTTCAAGAACTACATGAGGAACTGTAGTCCTATCTTCCTCAACAAAAACAGCTTCCCTAGGAGGCACTTCAGCCTCTTCTTCCTCTTCTTCAAGATGCTCAACAATCTCATCAGGTTCCAAAGATGGATCAGAAATATTTCTTGGTCTTGAGGAATAATCCAACAGATTGAATTTTTCATAAACATTATCATTGTCTTCCACCCATTCCCCTTTCCATGGATTCTTGTTTATCTTCATTGTTTTGATAGTTGATTTTGAGAGGAATAATTAACAATCCTTAATCACTTCCTCATTATGTCCAACCATACCTTTAGAAAGAAAAACGGATGAGATTAACCAAGAGTAAAATAGGGAAGTTGACTTATATGTAACAGTGATTGGCTCACACATATGATATATGATATACTTGCACTGGTTGATCTTATGCCCATTTTTCATAAGTTGAATCAGAAACACATCTTGATATTTCAAAATAGAAAAATCACATTTTCTAGGACTAACCATATTCTGTATAAACTTGAAAAGAATCCTTGATTCTCCATCTAATTCAGCAGCAATGGCTCTCCTCTGGGTGCCATTTCTAATTAAGGTTTTACGAGCCTCCTCTAAATCAATGAATTCGGTTGAAGTTGGTGGTCCTCTCTAATAATCCTCACATAATCCTTCATGAGTTATCCTAAGGCACGCATCCCATAACTGTGAAGAGAATAATAATATATGGCCATTGACCCAACTTCTTACAATATAACTATCACTAAAATTGAAAGAGAAATGTACATACTGTTAAAACTGAGCCACTATCCTAGGGTATATGTGTCTATCTTTCTTCGAGAACCACTCCAACCATCCTTGTTGTTCTAACACTTTCAATACCAGATACTTACCAAATAGAATCCATTAGGTATGAATATTCTTTTCTAGAACAACAACGTGGTTTACCATATCTGGGTTTAATGGTCCTTCGGGTTCTAACTTAGGTGCAATCTACTTCTTCTTTGAGCTGCCCTTCTCAGGTGTAGACAATGAATGATTTTTAATCCATGGAATTCACTTAAGGTTTGAGAGAGAGAGGGGTTTTAGGGATGACGAAGGGTTCTAAAAGAGTAATTAGAAGAAACCTCAAGTGAAGAATTGAGTGATACATTCATTATTTTATCATTTAGGAATACAAAACGTCACAAAAATAAAAGTGTGGGGAAAAAATGGTAAAAAGGATAATTAACACAATACGGGGTTTTACAAAAAATGTTATAATGAATTTTTATGGTGAGACCGTGTGTGGTCATTATGGTGAGACAGTAAACCCATGTTACGGTGAGACAGTGAATGAACTTCTCAGTGCACGTTACAGTGAGATAGTAACTGTGAGATAGTAATCACATAATACTGATTGTGAGACCATAATCGTGAACTTTACGGTGAGACAATAAAAATGAGAGAAAGTAACTAAGTATTATGGTGAGTTAGTAAGACGATACACTAGCTAAGAAACTGTAATCATGAAACTAAAATGTATCAAATAGTAAGATATCAAATAGTAAGACCTGATACAATAACAAGTAAGGTACCTATTTGAGATTTAGCATGATTATTTCATGTATTATGTAGTCTATTCTTTAATAATTTAATGGTTTGGTGAATATATTATCATGTTGATATTCAGTACCGACAAATCCAAAGTGATATCGCCTTTTTGATAATGATCTCTCGAAAAATGATGTCTTACATCAATGTGATTTGTCCTAGAATGTGAAACATGCTTTTTTGAGATGTTAATAGCACTTGTGTTGTCACAATTTATAGGTACATTTCTTGAATTGATATCTATAATATAGTAATGTGTGTTTCATCCCCAAAATTTGTGCACAACAACACCAACAGCTATGTATTTAGCTTTTTTAGTAGAAAATACAACATAGTTTTGTTTCTTACTACACCCTTATACAAGTGACATGCCTAAAAGGTGACATGTTTTTCTATCTAACTTATAGCCACTGAAGTCAGCATTCTAATAACTAACTAATTTAAATGATTTTCCTTTACGATAAAATATTCCTAGATTGGGTGTATGCTTGAGGTATTTGAAAATTCTCTTTACAAAATTTAAATGAGTTTCTGTACTATTTTCATGAAAACAAGCACACATACACACACTAAACATAATGTCAGGATGACTAGCATTTAAGTAGAGTAAACATCCAATCATTCATCTGTAGGTGGTTTGATCATACTATTTTCCATCGTCATCATGATAAAACTTACAAGTGGTACTAATGTGAGTGTCACTACTTTTAGTGTTATCCATTCGAAAACGTTTTATAAGATCTCTAGTATATTTACTTTGAGTTAAAACAATTCCATCATTATTTTGAAATACTTAAAGTCAATGAATGAATTTTAGTTCACCTAGTAAACTACTTTCAAATTTTTTTCACATCATTTTAGAAAAATCAACACATAAAAGTATTTTTCAAAGATCCAAAAAAATGTCATCACATAGATTTGAACAACTAAAACATCATTATAAATTAATTTTATAAAGTGGGTAGGATCAAATATTCTTTTTGTAAAACCTTTTGAAATTAGAAAAGTACTCAATCTATTATACCAAGCTCTTGGATCTTGCTTTAAACTATATAAATCTTTTGATAGTTTAAAAATATGATTTGGAAAATGAGGGTTTGTAATTCCAGGGGGTTGTTCAAAAAAAAAACATCTTCATCTACAAAACCATTTAGTAATTCACTCTTAACATCAATTTGATATAGTGGGAAATTTAGATGTGCAGCATTGGAAAGCAGGATTTTGATGGCTTCAAGTCTGGCTACTGGTGAAACGGTCTCCTCATAGTCAATTCCTTCTTCTTGACTATAGCCTTGTACGACTAATGTAGCCTTGTTTCTAACTATGTTACTAGCTTCATCTACCTTATTTCTAAATACCCATTTTTTTTCCAATGGTGAATGATTCCTTGGGTCCATCAACAAGTTTCCAAACATTGTTCCCTTCAAACTGATTAAGTTCTTCTTTCATAGACATCACCTAAAATTCATCATTGATAGCATCATTAATGTTTTAAGGTTCATGTTGTGACATGAAGACTTAATGTTCAACCTGATTTCTAAGAGAAGCTCTTGTTTGAGTTCCTTTGTTTAAGTCTCCTACAAAAGTATCTAAGGGATGGTTCTTAAGGGTTATAACAGTTCTAAAAAAAGCGGGACTAGTTATTTCAGGTTCATCAACAAATTCAGGTTCATTGTTACTTGATTGTAAGGAATTTACAGTGCTGGAAGTTTTCACGGATTCTTTCACAGAAGAATTTGAGGATTTGTAATCGATATTCAGATTTGGTACATCATACTCCATATTCTCTAGGATTTTTTAGGATCATATTGATCTATTTAATCAAATTTGACATAAACAAATTATCCACACATATCTTTCTTTTATTGAACAGTATATAAGATTGACTGGATGTGGAATATCCTAAAAAGGTACCTTCCTCACGTTTGGATGCAAATTTGTCAAGATTACCTTTGGTATTATGAATATAGACATTTCAACCAAAAACATTGAAGTATATAACCTTGGGTTTTCTGTTATTCTATAACTCATAAGGAGTCCTTTTAAGAATAGGTCAGATCAACACTCTATTGAGTATGTAGCACACTGTATTGACAGCTTCAGCCCAAAAATAAATAGGTAGGTCATATTCACAAAGCATTGTTCTTACAATCCCTTGTAGTGTTCTATTTCTTCTCTCTACAACTCCATTCTGGTGAGGTGTTCTAGGGGCAGAGAAATTGTGACTATAACCATTTTGTGAGAAAAAGGATTCAAACTGTTAATTTTCAAACTCATGGCCATGATCACTTATTAATTATTTAATTCTATGTCCACTAAGATTTTCTACAATCATGGAATATTTGGTAAAATAAGAGAAGACTTCACTTTTTTGAGCCTCAAAGAAGGTCCCAGTATATCTAGAAAAGTCATCTATAAGAATATAAACATAGTGATTCTAATTTAACCTAGAAACACTATATGGTCAAAAAAAATCTATGTAAACCAATTCGAGAGGTTGAGAAGTTTAAACTTCTTTCTTTGGTTTGAAGGAATCTTTGTGTTGTTTTCCCTTTTGAAAAGTATTACACACTTTGTCATTTGGAAAATCAAGTTTGGGTAAGACATTAACTAGGATTTTTCTGGTTAGTTTTCTAAGGGATTGAAAATTACAGTGTCTAGTCTCCTATGCCAGTTCCAAGATTCATTATGAAATACACTTAAGTATGAATCATTTTGAGAAGCTAAATAATCTATGTTAAAAGAATAAACATTTTCATTTCATAATGCAGAAAATACTAATTCATCTTTAGAAATAAAGACATTACAAGAATCATTTTCAAATCTAACATGAAATCCATCATCAAATAATTGTGAGACACTAAGCAGATTATATTTTAATCCATAAAAAAATAGTACTTTGGAAATCAAAACTGAGTTACAGTTACCAATTTGGCCGAGGCTAATGATTTTTCCCTTGGAATTGTCACTAAATGTGACATGTCCTCCATCTACTTTTATCAGGTTCTTGATGTATGAGTAGTCTCCTATCATGTGCCTTGAACATCCACTATCCAAGTAACATAGACTTTTGCAGGAGCCCTTTAAGAATATTTCCTTCAAAAATATTAAGAAAAAATAGATTTTGGTACCCATACTTGTTTGGGTCTTGTAATATTAGTAATAAGTGCTTCAGGAACCCATATTTTCCTCATAGGTTTCTTATAAGAATTGTGTAATGTATTTGGAAAATAAATTGTATTTGGTCCACAAAAACATAAAATAGTAGAATATGTATCATGGATTGAATTAGTTGATTTAAGTCTAGAACTGGGAGTAAAACTCTATGTCGTAGATTTTGAAACAAAATTTTTTCTATCAGGGGTTTTTTACCAGGTTGATAACCAATTCTAGTGTTGTATTTATGGGAAATTTGTTTTCCTAGGATTTGGGTAAGTGTATTTTTCCTATTAGTAATATTTTCTATGTCACTCTTTAATTTATCATTGGACATTTTTATTTCATTTTTTTCTATGAACACTTGTGTAGTTTTCTCATTTTCAGTTTTTAGTTCATATTTAACTATTACGGTAAGAGCATGTTGTTTCCTTAAAGATTTATATTTTTCTTTTAGTTCATCCCATGTTTCCTCAAGCATGTTACCATATTCAAACATTTCTTCATTAGTTATTTTTTCAGAGTCACAATCATCTTCAGAATAATATGAGTTATGTATAGAAGATTCCAATGTTACCTCAGATGTGTTTGTCATAAAAAACATATTGGCTTTGTTATCCTGTTCATCATGTGATGTCCATGAGTCGCTTGAACTATCCTTAGAATCACTCCTGGTTTCTTTTATTTCCTTTTTGTACATCATGTTATTTTCCTCATATTTCATTTTTTACTTGAGCTTTTGACAGTCAGCCTTTATATGTCTTTTGTGCTTACATTCATAGCAGACAATTTCAGTCGTTCTATCACTTATTTTCCAATCCTTCTTCCAATTTCCTTTTTGTTTATATTTTCCTTTGAAGTTTGGATTTTTGAAAAATTTCTTCTTTTGTAAAATTGTTTGAATCTTTTGGCTAGTTGAGCCATCTTCTCATCATTGTCAGATGACGATTGTTCACTATTGGAGCTTTCTAAAGAAGCTTCCAGTTTCCCTTTGTCTTTTTTCATAGAGGTGGTGGTCTTGAATGAAACATATTTCCACTTTGGTTCATCTTCCTCTTCCTTGTTGACTTTATGCTCTTCCTTATACATCATCAGTTTCCAAATACATACTTTTATATGTAGTTTTCTGATGTTGCACGATTCTCTAATAGAGATAGATGTTTCCTTCTATCTGTCAGGTAGACATCTAAGGATTCTCATGATCTATTCCTTGCCAGTGAATTCTCTTCCAACAGAAATCATTATGTTAACAATATCATTGAACCTAACATACATATCAAAAATAGGCTCATCATGTTTCATTTTATAATTATCATATTTAATTGTATAAGTATTAAGTCTCATTTCTTTAACACTAGATATTCCTTCATGTGAGACAGACAGGGTATCCCAAATTTCATGGGTAGTTTCGCATGTAGAAATTCTATTAAACTCTGTATCTCCTAAGGGGTAGTATAAATCATTCATGGCTTTGAAATTGTGATTGAAGGATGTTTTATATGGTTCATCCCTTATGATTGTATCAGTTGAAGGAGTTTTTTATTAGTCTATAATGGATGGCCAAATTTCAAAACGGATACTCCCTAAATGAATTTTCATTTTAAATTTCCATTAAGAATAGTTTGTTCCATTAATGAATGGTGGTATGTTGGTTGCAGCACCTTCCAATATATTTTCCATAATAAAGTATTAATTTAAAAGATCATGAAATTTAGAATTAATATAAATATAAATATCATTAATGTAAAACTGCAATCACAGTTGAATAAGTTTAAACATAGTCCTAATAAACAACCTTTGATACTAAATGTTGGTTGTAGTAGATTACTCAAGAGGGTATGGGTGAATTGAGTAACTATAAAAATTTCTGAAAAAATTATTTCATAATAGGTTTCCCTAAAGATTAAATAAAGTTATGTTAATCAAGGTTGTACTGTTATAAGAGTTTGAATATTTAAGTAACTTCTTAGAAGATTGATTAATTCTTAGTAATCTTAATTTGTGTTAATAATATTACTTTTGAAGTTATTCTACTAAGATAAGACAATTATGACTTCATTCCAAGACTAACTATCAAAGTGAAATTAGTGATTTTTGAATTATACAATAAAGTAATAAAATAGAGAAAACTAAATTTTGTAGCACAACAGATATGAAACAAGTGGTTTAGTCTCAAGCCGAGACCTAATCTACTCTATTTGGTAGTAACCTTCCACCAAGTAGATTGTATAATAAACCATGATCCACACCCTGGATTAGGGTTAACAATAGTACATAGACTGTCCAGGTCACACAGGGGCCACTTCTACAATTTTTGTGGGCACAAAATACCCGGCCACACAGGGACCTCTTCTACAATTATCTGTGGGTATAAGCAAGCGTAAAATAATGGTTGAGTGAGGATATCTTGTATCCTTATGTTTAATTTAGGAGACATACTATGTTGTTATAAAGGTACAGACTCTGCTAGAAAGGTAATAAACAGATACACAATAGAGAAGAAATATGGAGATGGGTTTAGAAATTCTCTGAGTGTTAGTCTTTGCAGCTTTGGACTTTTGAGATGAAGCAGATGCAGAGTTAGAGTCCTTGTCTGTAAAACAGAGTGTCACAATTCACATTGTGTTCTTTGTGAGGTTCAACAATGTGAAGATGTTATCTGGATTCTAGTGTACTTTTTATGTTCTTCAGAGTCGGGTTGCATGCATGTGACAATCCTTCCTTTAAAAATTTTCTCAGTGTTCTTCTTTGTCGTGTTCATAGCCTTGTTTTTCATTTTGTATCGCGTGCACTTGACTCTTGGCCACAATTCTATTTTATCTTGAAATTCATGTGTTGTAGCCGATAGGTTTCAGGGATACCACACCTCATACCTCGTACTGTCAGGTGATACATCTACAAATAATCAATAATTATGTCAGTGCATTTAAAATCATCAAATATGAACGTTAGAGATTAAATTGAAAGATAACAAAATAGTTTAAGAAACGGTGTCACAATAAGTCATAGAAACAGTGTATCCTTCACACAATGTCTAGATTGATCATGATGTCTGAGTGTAATGGTGCCTCATGGTCATCTTGTCTTGCGGTCAGGGTGTCTCGTAGTCATGGTGTCTTGCGGTCATGGTGTCTGATTCTACATGGTTCCTTGTTCACGGTGTCTTGCTTCTTCATGGTGTCTTGATTCACAGTGCCAGAAAGGCATACCCAGTGAAAGACTAATGGTGTCTCAGACTTTTCAAAGTAACTGTGTTCAGGTATAAGCAATGATGATTATAGAATGGATTATACTTAAGTATTTGTCAAACAAGGTATTATGAGGGTAGATCAAAGATAGTATAAAATAAGTTAACTGAATATTGAGAAATTAAGATCTTGAATGGCTCTTCTTATGGCATGAGATTACTTGGACAATAATACACATGAATACACAGGAATACACATGATTGTGATATAATTGACAGGAGTTAACAAGGTTGAATAAGATTTGTGATCATTAAAACATGATTAATACATAAGGAGTCCAACAAAAATTATTATGAAACTATAATGCGAGGTAATTATTTAATGTATTTGGGTAAACTAACTATAAGATTTAATCATCCAATGGGAACTGAAGATGATGAATACAATCCAATTGAACCTAAATTTCCATTATGACAACAAACTTGGGGGAATATTTGGAATATATTCATTTTATACTTTGATTATGTATGAATTGAAAATGGATCATCATAGTGTATTGTTCAAATCTTGTTTGGTTGATGATTATATGACGTCAATTACAAATTATAAATTTTTTATTATATAATATTTTTTATAAAATATTTCATATTAATATTTTCTTAATTTTATAGAACATATTGAAATTATAAAGAGAATTCATAATTTTTCATTACTTAAGAGGATATTATAATTTCATAGTATATAGTTTTTTCATGGTTAAAATGAGAGTGAGTATATTTAATTTTGTAAATAATTTCAATATAGGTATTTATTTGATATTATTTATATATATATATATATATATATATGAGGTTTAAATTGTATCAATGGATGATTTAACTCAAATGATTTTTCCTATCAGTGAAATGCACTAGTCATCAACAGTTTCTAATTGATTAGAGATTATTTTGTAACCAAGAAAAAAACTACATAATGGTTTCATTTTATTCACTATAATAAATTTTTATTCCATAAAATAATTTATGAACCCACTAAAAAATTATCTTATTATAGGGTTATTGATATATTAATCATATTGGATAACTACACACATGGATGAGTCATGACGATGAATCAAAAGTGACTGGATTCAAGGATATGATAAAACATAAGGATAAATAGTTGAGGATTTAAGGTGATGAAATTAAAAATAATATTTTTACTAATGAGCCTTACATTTTTCCTTAATAAGATAGATTTGTGTTTTAGGTAACTTTAAATTTATAAAAAAATTGATGTTATAGTTTTTTTATTTCAGGAAAAAATTTTGATGATGTCATGGTTAATAGTGATATATTGGATTAACAAGCTGGTATTAACTCTAGTTTTTCATAAAATTAAATGAATGATTTATTTTTTAAAACATATTTTAAACCATAAATTTTAATGGGGAATGTATAGTATAGACACAATTGTAAGTATTTAATTTATTGAGTTAAAAAATTGTATGAACTTTGTTTTTTTATGGATTTACAAATCACACACACTTAAAATAATTTTATTATTAAAATTTGTTTTCAAAATAATATTTCATATCCAAATTAGAAACCTTATTACACAAGGTATCAAATTATTCTCCAAATATCAAATTCTAATAATTTTTTTGTTTTAAACATAATAAATCCTTTCACTAAAATGTTTTTTAAAATTTTTCATCATTATTTAATATCAAAAATAATAGTTTTTTAATATTTTCAATATTTTCAATTCCCTAAAAACAATATATGTAATTTCCCTGTAATCATGTTTTTATATAAAGAGGTATATAAAAAATAATCTTGAAGAACAAGTATTGAACACATGATTTTTGGTTGACTCTGATTATCATCTATATGAATATAAAATTAATTACCTAATGATCAACATTGCGAGTTTGAAGAGGTAGACATGTCTATGTATGAATAGGTATATAGATAATAAATTTATTCATGAATTTAAAAAAATTCATTTTATATTATATTCTATGCTATATTTTAGATATTCATAAACGTGATAGTTCAATTTTTATAATGATACTGATGGAAATCAAAATTATTGGATGAAACATTATCCACATTATATCCCTAGTAGTACTATTAGATCTACAATTCATCCTCCTACTTTACTGCTCTGGTCACAAGGATGACATCCACTAGTGAGATAATCAACTTTTTTTTACATGATAGTGACCATTCCTTCCTCTAACCCATCTCCACAAATGAACATGTCAGATTGTAGTCCAATAATTATATACAACATTATTATTCATACCCACATCCATTTTATATGGTATTTCTCCCTCACACATTCCTCTCCAATATTAATTTACACCAAATTTTCTATAGGAAATTACTTCAATTTTTATATCTCCATAATTACATTATCATTGTTTAATTTTTAAAATATATTTACATATTTAAATCATATAACAAACTACACATAATACTTCCACTAATCTGGCATCTATGATAGTAGTTTAGGGGACATTATATCACCCATCTTCTTATATGATTCAAAGCTTTATTAAAAGAAATGCATAATATATATATATATATATTAAATTAATAATTGAGTTATTTTACATGATTATAGGGATATTATAATATCTATAAAGTCTACATTAAATTTTGAGAGGTTTGGAAGTGAAAATCCTAGATTATGGTTTAGATGAGACACTTTCCAAAAAGGTAATATTATTGTGATTTTAGGTTTATCAGGGAGGGAAGTTAGAGTGGAAATAAATAAAAATCCATGTTATTTCATTTGAATAATTAATATTTATTATTTTATATATATATATATATATTAATTTATATCTTTATTATAATAATTATATTTTCAAATAAAACGTTCATTTTACTTTACTGATGTTTAGAAGGAAATGACTATGATCTTTATGGTGTTGGGACAAATGTAGAGAGAATACAAGAATAAATTGTATATAGGTTGGGAAAGTATATTTTGTACTGATTTTGTGGGTTTACCAGCTCTTAATGATTATACACTTTCTCATTACATAGATAAGATCATGTATTATAATATTCCACATTTTAATGTATTAATTAATTTAATGAACAATTATTTGCTTATTTGAAAGTAGTTTTAAAATTTTCAAATACCTATGATACTATTGTTATACATATTTAATGTTTATCTTACTATTTTTATGGAATCAATTTGAAAATAAATAATATAAATAAATTATCCATGAAATATGTTCATAGTCTCAGATGAATGTCTCTTCAAGATTGTAAAGAATCATGGGTAATTTAATATTTTTTATTGTTTTATTAAAAATTCACAACCATTTTTTAATTAAATAATATTCTATGAAGAAAAATATATTTTTATTATGGCGGCTTAATTATAACGAAAAAATATTATATCTACCTTTTATCAATAAGATATCACAAATGTAACCCCTAATAATTCAATAAACAATGATCTTTAAATGATAAAAACCAGTTGTCATTCCAATACGAAATGTATAATTAATAAAATATTATTTATTAATCATATATATTTACATATAATAAATATGATATTTATTTTTTGATTTTGAAGTCACCCTGTTCTTCATTTTAGTATTAGCTGGTTAATATTTGTTTAATTATAACATGTTCTTCACTATAGTTTATATTTTGTTTCTAATAATTTATTAAAAATAAAAAATGATGTCTAATCTAAATTAATCTATATTCCACCAATGAACTCTTAGATATATAAATTTTATGCCTAAATTAACCCATAATAAGAAAAAATATCAAAAAAATATTTATAACTCTATAATTCAAAACAATTATATATTTATTTGAACTTACTTTCTTGAAATCAATCTAGCCAAAAAAAAGAATCCATAAAAAAATTAAAACAAAAACCCAAAAAAATCTAATATAAATTAAAACAAATAAAACTTAAGCCAACTCAAAATGATTATATTATCTTGAATCAAATAAAATTTGACTAAGATAAACTAAAATGAATTGAACTAGACTAAACAGAATTAATCTAATAAATTTGTTTAAAAGTAATCAACCTAAACTAAAAACATTTAAACCAACATAAATCAATCCAAAACAACTAGATATAGAGTATTTTAAACCAATATTAGAAAATATTACACCATTTTACCAGGTTGAACCATCCATAAAAAATTGAGTGGAACTAAATTGAACCCCCTAAACTAATTTAGTTAAACTGGAAGCACTAAAATCAAAGAATATATTAATAAATAATTCTAGATGAAATTAAATAACAAAAAATAACATAATGAAACCAATACTAATGAAAAATTACCAAAATTTCTCATAAAAAAGGATCCTCAAAGAAAATTAAAACAAATCATTCAAAAGAAATTGAATTTTTTAGAACATAAAAAATATATAAGTAACACAATCGAACTGAATAAATTCCAATTTTTTAAGGAAAAATTAATTTACATTGAAATGATTCGTTTCAAATAAATCCTTTTTTTTGGTTATGTTCTACATTTTTTTAACATAAATAAATATAGTTTAATTTTAAAATTTTCTTTCTATTAGTTCCATTAAAATATTTACAGTTCAATTTATTTTTGTTTGATTAAAATTATTTCTGTATCATTAACATATTTCAATTTTTAATAAATTAAATAAATGTAATTATATATTTTTAATCATTTTATTTAATGAAATATATTATCTAATATAATTATCTTAGTACCCTGATAGAAAAATAAACACGCAATTTTTTTTCAAATGATCATCTAAATCAACTGTAAAGAGATGATAATCATGACATCATTTACCCCTAACCTTGAAAAATTTTATACCATCTAGATACTTGTCTTCAAATACTCTTTCATTAAGAACTAGATGCAATATTGTCGTAGAGGATAAATTTTATGCTTTTTTAAAACATGAAACATGAGGAGAAGACTAGCAGTCATAATGATTTCAAAAGATGATGAATGAAAAAATCAAGAAAAATATGCCTCTTATTTGTTATTTACTTTCACCAAGGATTTAAATAATGGTTTATAAACATATAATGATATTTAATTTCTTTTTTAAGGAATCCTCATATCATACTCCAAAACCTGATTTAGATTTTGATAATGAGGTGATTCTCATGATGATGATAATAGTATGACATTTGGACATGGTGGTGTCATTGGTTATGGATAAAATATAAAACCATCTAAATCCAAAATTTTATTTTTCTAATAATCCACATTATGGTTAAGTGGCCACCCAAAAAATCAAAAATTTAGAAGAGTTCTACCACATAAAAATAAAAATAAAGTATATGTTTTATAAAATTCTTTAAAATTATTTAATTCAGATGCCTTCAATAACCAGAAACCACGACTCCTTCAATTGTTCAAACACACCACACATCATTTAATGTCACACATATTAACTAAAAATAATTTCACATCACTACTATCCCCTAAAAAAATCCACTGATGTAGTTTTAATCATCCTAAACACCATTGGAACTACTATAAGAAATCAGTTATTATTGTCCTCCTTGGAATTGGGTGAACAACTCTAACTGAGAAAATGTAAAAAGACAACTCATATACCCCAGTCAAATCCAATTTTCCTACTAGTTCCATATAATTATTAATGGAATATATAATATGTTATATAAACCACTTTATTAACACTCAATTATAGGAAACACATGTTTCATTATAAATATATTATATATTCTTTCTTATATCTACATCATGAGTCCCAAGACAACATATATCGGTAACTTGCTCCAAAGAAAACTAAATGGATACCATTTGTAAAATCATAAACTAGATTAACCAAATCAAACTTTCCCAAGTCAACATAAAATATTATTTTTTATCCCCGTATATCTATAAAGGCTTAGAATAATTGTAGATTGATCTAGAAAATATCTCTGGTGGATGGATTTTATTTAAATATCACAGACACATATGTCCTGATTATACCAAAATTTCCAAGTGGGGTCTCCATATCTCCATGATTTCTAAAACTTTGATTTGAAAATAATTGTGAATAGTTTATATATTATATAAATATTAATATAAAACATGAAATAAATTTTAAAATATATATCACTACTAACCAAAACTATAATCATATATGAAATTTTTCCGGAAAAAATACAAGTATAACATGGCCATAAAAATAAATAACCTAAAAATAGAAAGTTTCTGACCAACTACCCCATGTATACCCAAAAATATATGATTAAATATATCAATAGAGACATTTTTACCTCTATAGAACGTTTAAATATCCATGACCCATTTTTGTGGAAAGTGTATTTTTACATTACTCATGTCAAATTGAATGTAATTTACACTCACAATGATGTATGTGTTGGTGTTGAGTATCATAAAATTATTGTATATCCACCTGAATTTTTATCTTCCTAATAAATTTGAGAATAATACAAGATTCAAATTCATTTTATAAAAATATTTCAATTATCCATGAATTTTTATATAATGAAATAATATAAATTTAATATTTCAATATAAACAATCTTATTAAAAAATAATGAACAACAAAATTCATAATTACCATCATTTTAAAATCCATTATCATGAAATACCTTTAAATTTATAAAACATGAGGGTCCCTGTGGCCATTAGTTTCAACTATTAGGTACCTCATACTTTTAATTATATTTACTAACTGAATCACTTCATGTCTTTTTGATGAGGCCCCTACAATTATGTGAGATTACTCAACCATATATGTAACATCATGTTTTCTGCTTTCAAGAAATTCACTTCTCTTTATTTACATTACTATTTAATTTGATAAAACTGGGGAAACTTGGGGATGTAAAGAATTTGTTTGGGTAAAACGATATAAATTTCATGGATATTAATTTGTTTGAATAAATAGAGATTAGTAATAAATGTATTAATGGATTTGTGGGGTTCCTGTAGAGTTCAAAGAACACCGATGTTTTTTGGAGGTTTTGTATACGAATCTATAGTTATTTGCAGTCTATAGAAAAAACACATTCCATGCAATGGGAGTACGTATCATGAATTTTCTTGAGGGTGGATGTTGTGATCTTGTAAAAAATGTTAAGGGAGTAGAGGATGTACACAAATCACACTTGATTTTATGTTAAAAGGTTGGTTTTTAATAAATAAGAGATTATTTTTTCATTGTATCTGAGTTCTGAGGATTAGACAATGTGGAATTGTTTTATACACCATGTAAATTTCATATTTTTGTATCTTTGGGTACCATTAAGATGATAGTTTCATTCATTCATCCAGAGACCCTATGTATTTTGACATAGATCCCCTATTTAGTAATTTTGGGAGTCTTAATTTGATCTACATTTATCCATTTTGTGATTGAGTGCCATTGAAATTTTTTTGTGTTTCTCTTGGTGAGTATTTATTTCTTCTTCTTAATTTCTTTGATCATGGTAGACCTTGTTTTTATGTTATCAAAACACTTAAATTGTGGTGATGTTTCCATTGATTTTCTGTTATATCTATTATGTGATATTATTTTAGGGGATTTTTCCTTTATTGGTTGTGGTGTGGCGGGTTTTTATTCTTGAAATAAGTTTTCTTTAATTTTCTTTTCCAACAATTTTTGTTGAATTTAATCAATTTTATTCTATGTAGGTTAATTTTTAGGACTCCATTATTGTGGTTGAGATATTCTTGTGGGTGTATCCTTTGTGAACGTTTATTACCACAAGTTTTGAGGTAGGTTGGTCCATATATAGCCTATATTGGATGACCTTTATTGCTAGTATTTTTATAAATTGACTTATGAATATATTTGGTTTGTTTTTTTTGTTCATGTAAATGGATTATTGATAATATTTGGTTTTCCATTTGTTTTTGGTAAATGAAAAAATATATATTTTCAATGAATTGATGTAATTTATGAAATGTAGGACATGGGAATCCTTGGGTACATTGGTATAAGGTTTAGCTTAGGGATATAATCCATATTTCAATTTGGAGGTTTTCTCATGGGGATTTTCTCTTCTCCGTAAGATTGTTGTTCTAGGTACTTGTTCTTAACATTATTGGGGGATTCACTCATGGGGTGTAACTTGAATCTATAGGCATGTATTCTAAGGACATATTGTTCACTTGTAATTTGATGTGGTATGAGCATCCTACAAGCATAAATTATTGAGTTCCTTGGTCTAATTTAACTATTCTTGGATTTGTACTATTTTGGAATTAATATTCATAATTTTTTTTTATAAATGAAAATGGAAATTATGATAAAATTTTATATAGCTTTCTTCATATTGGAATTTATGAAAAAAGGGATATATATTCCCTTATTTTGATAAAACAGTTTTAATTCTTATGATGATTTGTTTTATTTAAAAAGATAATACTTGTACAATTTTTAAATATAATTTTTTTGAGCAGCTGGTTATGACCTCAATAATATTGTTTTCTCATACACTACATACCCCTTTGGTGGGTGGTAGATCTGGTTATATATTTAGAGGTAGAGAAAGGTAAGGCACCCGAATGAGTTGATAAGGATTTCTATCAGCTGTTTAGAGTAGATGGTGGGGTTATAGTGGGAGTCTTCCAATGCTATAACATGGGTTAATTATATTATTTCCTATTTTGGAAGTTCGTATTGGTTGTAAATGTACTTAAATTTTGTTTCTAATATTTAGTTGTTTTTTTCACTTGATATATTCTATTATTGAATATAATTTTATTTTCCTCTGATGTTTATATTGTATATATGTGAAATTATATTGCTTCTGGTTAGGATAAATCACTACCTCTAGTTGTTGATTGAGGCATGGATGCTAGTCTAAATATTATAGGAGTCAAGAATTCCCTACATTAATGGGACAAGTTGGGTCAGGTAATAGTTTTAGTAGGTTATCAGTTTATTTCCTTACAATACACATCAATCCAATGAGACTATCATTGTCACATAGGATTCCACAATATCATATTTATGATAATAACCTCTAAAATAAGTTATAGAAATCACAATTACATTATAGAATCAAATATACAAGAAAACCCCTCACAATAAAACATAATATTTATAAATTTAGCTTTCCCAAATTTATGGAAATTATAGTAATTATAAATTACTAATAATTTAATTTTCCAAAAAAATTACTATCGACAAAATGAATCAGCAAAAACATTTCTGAAACATCATATAATTCATTTTGAAAGAATAAAAAATAATTAATTAAAACTAAATATATATCTCTAAAATATTTGTAACACAAAAGTGTGTTGGAGAAGATATCTACCTCAACAGAATGATAATGAAACCCATAATTCCATAAAATAATATCCAAAATATCATCATCATTCTCAAAAAACTATAAATAAAATAACTAAATGATATTAACCCCATACTACCATTTTAATCAAACCCTGTATAGGTATGGTTTGACAAATAATGAATGAATAATGAAATTAAATTGAGGATATATAGAGTGGAATAACATATATCTTGCAACCATGTACACAATGATTCATTGATGGAATAGAAAAAATATCATTAATCGACAAAAAATCACCCCATACTTCCAATATATGTTATCCAGGTCTGAAGGGGAGAAAATATTTGTGGTTTTATAAAAACATGGAAAATTCTAAAAAACCACAGGACCTTTAAATTGGTGGAATGTATTGAAAACATTTTTATCCTAATAATGCATTAAAATATACACCATATAGTGTACCTCTCCCCCATGTTACTTAGTTAGATGCCTGATTCCCTGAAACCATGATCATAACCATGATTTCTTCAAAGGATCTCAATTTTCACCCAACATCACTCCCTAGGGTTGTTATACTATTAGAAAAACATTTTTACAGATAATGTTTATCATTCCCCCACCAAAAACCATTCTGATGATACCCTATTTCATCCATAAAACAATAAAATTATAATATAAAATAAATACTAACATTCTATACCTCAGTTTAGGGTCTCATATAGTTCATCCTAATATGGGTAATGTCATATCATCTTCCAAAAAGTTTATATATTCCTCATAGGATATTTGATAATGTTTTTAGTGAGTTTCATTACCTACATGTGGTCATGCATCAAAGCATAGAGAATATGTATCATACTCTAAATAAATATATTTGGGTTTTTATGAAGAGAATACTAGTTGAATTTTTATCCATTTGTCTTATTTTTTTGTATCCAATGTCTAGACAATGATAGATAGGTGATTTATTAAAAGAACATTATATTTTATAATACGGGTTAAAGGTTATTTCGATTACATTAGTGAATGGGTTTCCTCATTATCATATAGTATAAGATTATATTTCGTTTATTTTACATATATAATCATATCATTTCTTTTAAATATTATATAATAGCTCAATTATGATTTTTACTCCATATTATGTGAAGGATGTGTCTTACAAGATTTTCAAGATTGATAACATATAGTCAAGTTGATATATTTACCATATTATGTGGACAATATCAAACTATAGTTTTAACACCCAATTGGGTTTGGGTAAAAAAATTCAAGAAAAAAATAGATTTTTAAACCATGATAATGGTATAATAATTTAACGATATATAAATAGAATAAATGTTGGACTCTGATAATTCATCAAATAATTATTTATCAATGAAGGAGTTTCCTTATAATGATAGTTAAAATTCCTCAATTAGAATAATTTCATATGACGTACTGCATAGTCATAAGCATGTAAAATGGAAACACCTTCCATTTTGAAAAATATTTCATATGATAAAAAATTATAAATGGAATTATTTTATCGTGGCCTAGGAAATATTTTTAATATCAACATTATTTAACTAAAAAATTACAATAATTACCACACAATAGGAATATTATTATAGAGGAAACTATTTTTGGAAAAAAATAGGAAGTAAATTTTATGATATGGTTGGTAATATGGGTCTTAAGAGGAAGGGGTGAGGGGATAATGAGGGGTGGTGGTAGGGTCTGGTGGGTAAATACAGGGGTGAGAATAACATTTAGGGCAGTGGGTAAGCCAATATCTGGGAGTATGGTGGTGGATGTAGGGGTTTTAGAACTCAAATAGTTGGCGATGGGAAATATTTGTTTGTAATTTATTTTCCCCATACACATAGAATTCAATTTTCTTTGTAAAATAAATATATATTAGTAATGATCATGCAATAAAATTTTACTATATGAGTAAGCCTATTTGGGTTCATGAAAATTTATCATTACCCATAAAGGTATGAATTTTAAAATGGAAAAAAAATTTAAGTCCATATCATAGAATATCCATCGGTTATCCCATAATTACAAATGGATCAATCTCATTTTTAAATATTCACATGGTTAGTCATGTTATTCATCATTATGATGGGTTTAAATTAGTGAGTCATTTGTTATTGGTTGAGAATTGGTACATGAAATAATAAATCACATTTAAATAATTCAAAATCATATGAGGGTTTCCCAAGATAAATAAATTTCATATGAATATTATTGGATAAGTCCATTGAAATTCATAATTAGTGATATTGTATTATTTTGGTGTTCTCTAAAACATGGGCAGTGAATGTTAAACTAATAAGTAAGCTATATTAACTTTATTTAACCATGTTAGGTATTGCATAAGCATAGTGAGATATTATATCGATCATTGATTTTATTTATTTATGATATAATTCATGATTAATTTCACAATTAATACACTGAAAGAATGTTTAATATTATTCAAATGTGTTTTATTAGGGTTAGAATAATATTTAGGGTGATATGAAATTTTTTGAACATTCATTGGGGACTCACGATTGTAGAGGGAAATTCAATGATGACATGTTATTCCTTTATAAAAAGTACTTTAGATATTTGGATGAATAGAGGAATGAACATGGTAATAATAAACAAATGTTTGGTTCCCTAAATATTTTTATTTTTATTTTGGTTTTTTCATGTGTAATTATGTGTTGATTTGGGATAATTAATTATTGGTAATATTTTAAACCACTATTTTTTCATTATTCATTTTAAAGTTTATTTTAAAGCTTAAAAAATTGATTATGGGATTACATTATTTTACATGAGTGCTTAATGTAACTCTCTCATCAAAGGTTTCTCCACTAACACTCAAAATCAACATCATTTAGTTCGCCACTATCATGATATTTGTAGGTATATATTTTTCCACATAGGATATACTTCTGGTTCCAATGTAGTTTCTTCTTTAATTTTTCTCATATCCTTAACTAGATTCTCCCCATGTCATTCCAAATCACATTCCATTTAGGTGTGTTCCCTTTAACCCTCTTAGTGATGCATCATAAATTTTATGCATCAACCACCCTCTTCATTATATTTTCTTCTTTAGTTGAGAATTAATCTTTTAGTGGTCTATCATGTTATAGGTATTTTCATAAGGAGCCTCTGGTGGTTTCTTTAAGACAAGGTATCACCCTTCCATCAAAAGGAGGTGTCAATCTGGCCTCCCAGATTTATATGTGAACATATTATCAATGAGATAATGTCTCTATAACTAGGGAAATTATATTAATGTTCATTTAGGGTTTATTTATTTATATTTTTTAGTTTTTTTCAAAAAAATTTTGTTCTTTTAATGATAGTTAATATATTTCTATATCTGTTGGTCAGTGTTCATTCTTTGGGCGAATCCTATTTAGATGCATGGAGACACATATTATCTGTTTCTCTGTGATATAGTCATTTCCTAGTATTGGTATTTAATAGTTTTTTTCTAGAGAATTGATAGAGGTATCAATGAATGTGTGGGTAGGGTGGTAAACTATCAATGAAGAGATGAAGGTGGTGTAATCTAGTTCAAAGAAATACTTATGATGCTATGTTTTTGCTAGTTTTATCCTATAGATTAGTGATTGTTTCATAGTAGGTATTATGTGGTAAATGTATGTTCCCATGAATTGATGATGATGATTTATAGTATGATATATAAATCCCATAAAGTGATGGTTGAGGTTCTTCACTGAGTTATCAGTATCAATGTCTTAGTTTGAATGCTGATGAAATTATTGGGTATGAGGACTGGTCAAATTCAGAACAACAATGTTGTTGGGATCCAAGAAACTTATCATTCATATGTTCCTTAAGTCATCCACTATGGAACACAACAAAAAGAATAAAAACACGTTAAACATAGAGGCTCAGAGACTTGTTGGGATTGTAAAATAATCCTTATCCCATTTCATTTAAAATTTTGAATTTTGAATTTAGTTTTGTTTTTATTTTGTATTTTATTATTTTATAACCTGGTTATTTGTGCAGGTTCACACTTAACCCATAAATGTCTATTTTATAAAAATAAAAAAAAAGGAAAATGGTGTGATAGTGTATTTTAGAGATTTTAGGGGATGAAATGTTTTGATGTAAAGACCCATAAATTCGGTACTCAATTATTATGACATTATTGAGGTTATTATGGTCAGTTTATATATGAAGGTTAGAAATATAACCTTTATCTAGATATTAAGAACATAATAAAAAATTTTGATTGTTAAATTGATTTCAAAATATGATTTCCTCCCTATGTCATGATATTATAATAAATACCTGATGATTGATTTAATAGATATTTTTTAGGGAAAATTATTTCATTAAATAATTAATTAATTTTAATTTTTAATAAACAATTATTATCTTCAATAAGTATTTTGATGTGTTGTAATATAATAGAGGAAATATGGAAGGAGAAATTTTCCTTAGACATCATGGTGGATTTTAATGGGGGGGGTGATGGATTCGTCAAGATGGTTAATGTTGAGACCCAATCATCTGAAAAATTATTATTAAATCTTCACATATCAACATTCATTATATAAAATAATGATATATTATATAAATTAATAGGTTTAATGAATTTTGAAAAATGGAAATGTAAATAACTATTTCACAAGTGAACTTTATCATCTCCCACTATGATATTCATAATTTAAAAAATTCTTAGACATGTTAAACATAATATCTTTCATCATAACCTGGGAAAGGAAACATAATAATAACTGATTTTGGATGATTAGTATGGGAAAACAAGTGATATATCAACATAACATGAGTATAAGGTTATTATAACAAGAGAATAAGGATTAAAAATGATACCCTTTATATCATGGATAATAAACATGACTCATGGAATATATCACTATACTTATTAAGACATTAAAAGTAATGAATTAAATGAAAAGATCCTAGAGAGTAAATCATGGGAATAAGACATATATTTGATCCATAAACATAAGTATAGAAAATTATTTCCTTAGTTGTCTAGACTAATTTCTATGACTATCAGAGAGACTTGTTTCACTACCAAACCATAATTGTAGTAAAGGTTATATAACAAGACTATCATAGTGGATTTGTTTCACTATAAAAATCACTATAGTAGTCACAGTTGACTTCTATGACAGTCATAGGGGAAAATCCACTTACTAAACTAGGATTACTTCACATTCAATTCCTTTTTATATTATGAGATCTGAATAATTACCCAATGAATTTGAAGGAGATATAAGTCCCACCCTTCACATATAAATACTTTGTATTATATAGGATAATAAATAATTCATAAAATCATAACCAATTAAAAGGATAATGGGTTTTATATAAATTTCATAATATCATAACCTAATTAAAGGAAACAAGATTTATAAACATTTCGTCAATTCTTCATAAATCAACCATGGAAATGGAACAGGTTCCATAAAAATATTTTCAACATAATAATAAAAATTAACCATATAAAACAATTATAAATATGGTTTAATTAGATGATATCCCAAGAAAAACAGTATCAACACCAAATTTTGTTTCCGCCGGTGAATAAAAATTCCACAAAAGGCCATTTACACTTCCTTGAAGAAAATTTCACTTTCATTTGAAATTACTTGTTCAAAAGATAAAAATAGTGAAAATACTATGGAAAATGAAATTTAATAATAAAATAGAAATAATTTAAGGGATTATTTCTAATAATATAGCATTCAATATAGTTGAATATAACATTTATTTTGTACATGATAAAATAAATATTATTTTCACATTTTTGGTAAAATCGAAACAAGAATTGTTTGAAAAAAAAGAGAAGATTACTTTTAAATATAATTTTAAAAAATCAAAAAAAGATTAAAATGTAATTAGAAATTCATAGGTTAATATTAAAATGTTTTTGAAAACATTTTTTGGAAACATGTATTTGGAAGGAAAAGAGTTTTCCAGTAAAGATAGAAATAAAGTCAATTTTCATTAAAAATATTATTTTGGAATCCTGAGTACCTAAAGAGATGAAAATGAAGGGAAGGAGTGTATTATAAATAAATAACGATATGATAATAATATGAATGGTTTTCATGATAAATATATCATATAATTTCATCATCAAAAACCTAATCATAAACAATCTTGATAAACAATGAGATTAATACATTAAACCCATACCATATTTGTAACTTTTGACTAATAATCCCCAAGAAAGAAAAATATAGATGGATATGTATATCCAATAATTTCCATGAAAATAATAATAAAATACTTTCATGGGATGTATATACACCACACAAATGAAACACGTGGTGAATATGGAATATGTTTCCAAGAAATAAAAGAGAGGCTAGATATATCGTACCTTAAGTATCAAATTTCTTCATACATGTCAGCATCACTTGTATAATAAATAGAGATTTATTATAAATATATTATCTAAAAATAATATATATATATATATATATATATAGATCATACCATTTATTATTTACTTCTTATCATTTGTTATGTGTTTATTAACAACTCTTTGTTAAAATCACGTTTTTTTAATAACTACTTGGGTTATCATGTTTGTTTTGATGCTGTATTTTTATCCCTTTAGCATTTATCATTGTTACTTAATATATATAATTTTAACGATGATAATAATATCATATATATTAAATATATATGTATTTATATTAATATGTATATGTTATATATAGAAAATGAAATACACAATTCATCGAGATTGTAGGTTGTATATATGAATGAACATTTATTCCATTTCATTAGTGGATGAAATAAAAGAAATATAAATAATATATCACAACTCAAGAGTCATTATTGTTTCATATAAATGACATATATTCATTAAATACATCCTCATTTTCTTCCATTTAAATTTTATATGAAAAAAAAATCACATCGCTTTGAGAGGTGGTAATCTACTATACACAAGCAACATTATTGTACATCCATGGAATTGATAGTAAGAAGGTATATATGTTATTATAATTAAATAAGAATTATAATATCATAAATATAAAATATAGTCACTAAATTCATTATTATATCTAGCATTGAGAGGTAGTGATGGAAAGTGAATTACATTAGTTTATGATTTTTTTGATAATCCATCCTTCATGGAGTGAGGTAGAACCCCTATAATGACTGTAGGCATAAGTATTACATGGTATTGTAGGCCTTAGAGGAATTAATTTCACATAGGCTTCAAATATTACATACAACCCAGACTAACTACTTCAAACTGCTCCTCCCAGCATCTTCGTCAGGAAATCAGCTCTCCACCTCAACATGGATATTCAGCTAGGCTATCCAATTCATGCACAAGCTTTTCCCAATGGCAGGTGCCATACCCTATCATTATTTTAATCTATGTAGCTTCTTCTATGGTGAAATTTCCTTTCACATCCTTCTATAGAACTTGTTCGTTGTAGGTTTCCATGTTTGCATCTGCACTAAAGGTGGCCTGAAGGCCATGAGGTGGCCCAAAGGCCTTACTGGCCTAAAGGCATGGGTGGCCGAAGGCCTTAAAGGACTTAGGGACCAAATCGGTGGCCTGAAGGGGAAAACAAGGGAAACTTCTTGGCTTCTATAGTGCAAAACAGTGCCTGCTACATTTCCGCTACAGTACCTGCTACAGTACTACACTATTCTAGCTATAGTACTTCTACAGTACCTGCTAGAGTTATACTACAGTGCTGCTACAGTAATTGTAAAATGGTGCCTCCTACTAAATTTTATCCGGGGTCACCTGGATTCACTTAAGAGTCCTCGCCAACTGGTTTGAGGCTCGTGTGCATTACATCAGTTTGTGAGGTGGAAGTCCATTGTGCAATGGATTGATGGATTTGATTCTCATTTGGTGGAATAAAAGATGGATTAAGGTTGTGAAATAAATATAGTAACATATATTTATATCTCATATTATATTTTTATTATATTTTTTAAAATTTTATTAAATTAAGGAGGTAGAGAAGAAGCTAAAAAGAATGAGGTTATTGAAGATAATTACCTCCGAATATAACATAGTCCTTTAGATATCATACTAAGGACCATATGATTTGAATTTTGGGAAGAAAATTAGAAATAAAACATGGATAAATATATTAGGGTGAGATTTTGGGGAGGTTTTAATTGACAAAAATGGCATAGGAGCCCAAAATAATTGATGGGAGGAAGTTCCCTTTTATAATTGTGAAGGAGTGTCATTTCATTAAATTCCCAATACATTCAATAATGGGGTATCCCTATAACCCCAAGTGCCTAAAAAGTTGATAAATAAATTATTTTATGAATTATATTATGAATATATGCCTCAAAAATAAAAAATCATTTATTATAAATGTTATTATCAAGACATTAATTTTACATATTTTTTGCATTTTAGTTTTTACCACAATAACTTGTGTCTTTTAATTTACATTGGAAATTTATCCTTTAAGGTTAAAATTAAAATGATACATATATATAACAAGGAACCATTATTTATAAATGTTAAATTCAATATTTTAAATAAAAATATGTTTTTATTTGTAAATTTAACATTAAACCACGAGAATGTAACATGAAAAAAACAATTTTTAACCTTAATTGAAATGATTAATTTTTATTTTATTTGTTAATATTTATGAAAAAAAATTTAATTTGACAATATTATAAAAAATAAATTATAATAAATTAAAATATTTAATCAAATTTATCAAATTAAAATCATATGTGAGGTAGAATTTAATTAAATAAAAATCTTGTAGATGCGAAGAAAAAGTGGTTTTCCAAAGAGAAAATTTTCAGAAGTATAGAATGTTTTATTATCAAAGTTTAAAATGAATTTAATTATATTGACCTATATAAGAATAAATAATATTTAATTTAACTAAAATTACTTCTAATCCCATCTTAAAATTAAATGGATCCTTTAAATTCATTAAACACAATGACAATTTTTTAAAAAAAATTGGTATTTTTTATTATTCATCAAAAAAATTAATTTTTTCAGAAAAATATCAAAAATATACTCAAAGATATTTTCAAACAAAGATTCAAAAATGAATATTACTTTTAAAGGAAATTTTCTAAAATTTTATGAATTTTATTTTTTTGATTTTTTACCAAAATAAATAATTACATTTTTTGAGCAGATAGTATTTCTTAAATATATAAAAACCTTATAAAAAATTATGCTCGTTTCTAATCAAAATGTTTTGTATAAAATAAATATAACAATTAATATATAAAATTTCATTATTCATATTCCTACATAATTTTTCAATGGTTAGGTTATAAGATTCATGTTTAAAAATAATAGTAACTGTATATCACATTTTCTTAAGACTTTTTGTTTCTCTTAACAGAACTTATAGAAGAAATTAAATTAATTTGGAAAAATATTACATTAATCATTTGGGTGTTATAGTGTATTGATTTATTAAATATTTGAACCAATGTTTTTTATTTAAGGAGAATTCAATTAAACTATTTTAACATTTTAGCATATTGTCTCAGTAATAGAATGTGTTTTTACTACATGATGGTGGATTCTGTAAAAACCTCATTATTTTGAGGATTTATTTATTCCTTTGTTATATTATTATACATGAGGGTTTGTGCAAGATAAATTGGTTTTCAAGACATTGTTTTCTGTTTTTATGGACTATAAAGACCTCAAATAATTATAAACAAAATAAAAAACATAAAACTAGAACATCAATATCCATCTGGGATAAAATTAAAATAACTTTTTTAAAAAAATAAAAAATATATATATTGAATAAATATATAATATTTAATTATCTTTATGAATATACTTGACAAAAAAATAGAGAATAAATTTTTTTAGGTGGATAACCAACAAATTTTATAAACTATATATTAAATCTATAGGTACTCCCTTTATTAATCAAATTTTAGGACTTTTAATGTATGTAATAAAGGAATAACAATAGTTTTCACGAATGTGTTTCAGTTTTGGATATTCCACTTCTTATGTTTTGAGACTGTTACATACAAATAATCTACAATTAAGGACTGTACAATAATCAATATCATAAGGAGATAAGGATAATGTTTATAGGGTAATATAAAAAATAACAATATAATTTCAAGGATATATCTCATTTTTCAATCAATAATTCATCTTCTTTGGTTGATGTGGATGATGGTAGTCCAATGGTGATGAAAGTTATTCCTATTTCACTAGTAGTTGGATTCTTCTTTTCCTTCGCATTATTTTCAAGTATTTTTTATATCAATGGAGGTGTTCATATTTCTAATATTTATTTGAAGGATATTCCTTGTGTCATTAACATGAACACTACAATGTTTACCCAAATTGAAGAAAAAAATATTTACCATGGTGTTGTTTCGTGTATTCATTATTCCATCATTTATTTTGATTTAACCTATCAAATTGATTATGAAGGTTTTTTTTGTGGATATCCTATATCCTAATAGAGTGGAATAGAACATTAAATCTCTATACATGATGAACCTAGAGTGGTTGAATAACATGAAATGAGACACATAAAATAAAATATACATTACTATTCACTATGTACATCCCAAGATAAAACATTTTATTGATATCTCTAAGTAGAAACCATTGGGTTCCAACCTAAAAAGGTATCCAACAAATACACAAATCACAAAAAGCTTCAATAAAGTACATTATCCATTATATTAATATTATAATTTCATCAATAAATTTAAATTAAGAGTGTAGTGTGAGTGAGATTCAACATTTAGAATAATCTCTACAGTCTAACAACAAAAGACAAATGATATTCAAGAACTCCATTATCTAGGAATACATTATTTAAAGAAGAATAATGTCAGAGTCAAAATTTTGAATATATTATGAAACATTCATTTCCTTGGAACCTCTATTATTACTCTTAATGGAAACTCATTTAACTAATACCATGTTTAAACACATTTAATAACAATTAAAGTATATAGACATCCTCACATGATGTGTTACAAGCTGTGTGAATCATGATAATCAATATATAAGAGTTGGTTGAATGATATCCCATATCTTTCAATATGTTAATGATAACATGGAATCAAGGACCACAAGATAACACAAACTATAGTGTAGGGACTATCACAACATCATGTTTTATTATTTAGTTTATTATTTAACAACATTACTCTTTTACTAAATACTCTAATAAATACTGAAAAATATTATAAATTTATATGAATCCATCCTAATTTTTTTTTACATGATTATAATATAACCCCTTTAAATTTTTTGGCAAAAATATTACATAATAATTAAAAATTAATTTATTTCCTATTTTATGAACCAATGAGTCTTTGTAGAGTTAAAAAAATTATAGATTGACTAATTCATAATTTGTTTGAAGTGATTTCCTCATGAAAAGATTCATTACAAATAATGATAAAAATAAATCTCGCATGATCATGATCATATACGCTTACATGTGAATATATCCTCCATATGATATATCCCTATATATCATATTCATAATTATATAATCCATTTTCTCAATTCATTGTGTGAATATTGGACATTGAACATATTTATTCAGTATAGGACATATCATACAATCATGATTATATGAAGTATATTTTACAGAATAAATGAATACTTCACATGTAATTCATCCAAATTTCTGATCATATCACATATCACATAAATAATAATGGAAAAATATATCCTCACTCTAATTTAATTATGGTATTAGATTCCACACTTGTCATAACAAAATAAAAAAACCTATTTCTTCAAACACAAAAGATTACAAGATCAAAAATATAATCATCCAGTCCCAGATTATTTTTCCCATATTCTTTCATCCTTATCTCAGATTCATTATTAATCATAGAATAAATATATCAATTTTAACATTATATATATCTTATCAACCATAGGTAACATTGATTTATATGAATTGTACACCCGAAAAACATATAAATAATGTAATAATATTCGATGAGATATAATTTGTTGTGTAGGTACAAATAATAAACCTCTACTTATTTTGTCCCGAGTCTAATAAAAATAGTATAAAATATTTTAATCAAATTATTCATAATATAATATCATAAACAATTTCCCTCCATGTTGATTAATAATTAGGGATAAATAAAATTTAATCTTTGAGTGGTATTTATCATTCCATTATTCATTTAATTTACCCAAAACATATGAAGAATAATAAATATATATTTCTGTTAGTATAAATTTATTATACATTTACATTGAAAATTACCATTACATGAAATCAATCTTGTATTTAATACATAGAAAATTTATATAACCCTCCTATTTTTTTTTTAAATGACAACTTTTTCAATGTATTTTATGTATTTTCCTCTATATCCAAATAAAAGATCTTTTTTATTTCCCCTCTCAAATATTTATTCTATGGTATAGTATTATAAAGAAAATACATTGTTTTTTAGTGAGGATATGGTTCCTTTTACTAATTAATATCTATATTATTACATTAATAAATCACAATTTCTAAAAAAATATAAGAATGACCCCAATTTAAGTGTTTAACTTATTAATGAAAAAAACATACTTCACTGAATGAAATATAATGATATAGTATTCATCTATTTTGGAGTCTCTTATGGTGGGATGTTAAGAACCTATTCAACTAAATATATAACTATTTAGGTTAAAAATGAAACCAAATTGAGATATCATATCATTATCATTAGTTTAGATACTAGGATTAATGTAAAACACTATAATGAGATCTTCCTCATCTATAATTACCAAGGGAACAAATTGTTCATCTTAATTACTTGGATGTTCTTCACATCAATAAAATGACTCTCACAAGGATTATAATGGTATTTTGTAGTTATTATCAAATTAAAAGAGGTATCAAGTCAAGTGATATCATTAAATTCTTGATAGATCTTGTGGTAGATTAATAAGCAATATAAAGCATGTTTCCCATTTCAAAACTCTTTATAATGAAATAAAATCTTCATAAGACACATATTTTGAAACAATGGTATGGAAAACGTCTTGGAGTTTTTCATCCTAAATCAATTTATTAATTTAACAATATAAGTGTTTTAACTTAAATCAATTTTTTTAACTATTTGTATAGATCTTCATACAATGAATGTGGGATAAATAACCCAGGTCTTTAATTTAGTATAATTTTCTAAAATATACATTCATACAAAGAAAATATATAATATTATTTATGATTATTATTATTTTGTAATGTATCTAGTCAAATTAACATCCACCATTAACAAATTATATAATTTCAAGCGCACTTCCATTTATTCTTGAGGTTTTCAACCAATATTGGGGGATAATGTATATCATTTAGGGACTATACCATCTCTAGTAAATATAACCATTAATCACTATAGAATAAATAATAATAAAAAATCATGATATAAATTCATAATAAATATATTTTATAAAATATCTTAGATATCGATCACTTGGACTTGGTTATATCTTTTTTTTAAAAACATAACATATATTATGCTATAAAATTATTAAAAACGATAATATCACAACAGTCATACATAAAAAATATCTCTCACAGGTAAATAATTAATAATAAGGTCTAAAAATAAATAAATATATATATATATAATCTATATAACCTAACTTACGTACTCACCTAGTCATTTCCCTTAGAAAAAACCAACATCTTCAGCTTAAACATCACTAATAGTATATCCCTTTAGCTTTACCATTCCATAAAACTGGAAATCTACTAAGGTACAAGTTTTCCTGCGATGGTTTTGAGTAAAACATAGTAGTATAACTCTAATGGTAATTATAATAAATATAAGTGCATGTAAAATGTGATATTCTATGAAATAAATAAAAAATAGGAATAAGAAGTGTCACAACTATTGGTGCTATAAAATCCATTAAAGTGTGACCATAACTAATTTTTCTAATGGAATGGTTGTTTTTTATATTACTCAAGTAAAATTTAATGGTTAGTAAAACATCCACCAAGTAGAAGTACAAAATATAAATATGGTATCATGTTCTAAATCAAAATAGATAAGAATATCATCTTGTTATAAGGAAATATTTAGAACATAGTCATTACGTCTCCATTATAAAATCGCATTAGTGGGAATGGTATCCAAATAGATATAATCCCTAAGTAGGAATAACATCATAGATAAATAAATCAGCAGTCAGCATCATGTTCTAACTAAATTATCATATGAGGGCATAACATTCCTATCCATGAAGATATTCACAAGAACTGAAATCATCCCTTCCCTTAGAAATAAATATAAGAAAAAACATCATGTTCCAAGTCATAAGTTAACTTGAACATGTAGAGATCTCATCCGCTTCCATTAAAGTACATCATAATATAAAATGTGTTTATATTCCATGAAAAATAATGACATAATATCTATTAGTGCACCTAACATAGGGTAAATAGAAATAATGACCTATAAATTATAAAATAGAAAAGTGGTCATGTTATCATATTCATTAGTTAACATATATATATATGGGAATATCTTCTTATTCCATTGTATACAACTAAGTGATTTGGATTATCATCCCTAACTTTAGAAATTAAATAGTGGAGTGGCATTTCATTCCAAATCATAACATTTTCAAGACAATTGATCATGTAATTCCAGGACATAACCAAAATCATTTTGTGACATAATAAATATCTAAATAAATATAATATAATGAACTCAAATTGAGGTGTACATAATTTTCGACTCACACCAATTTTAATAAAGGTCAACACTCACATGGAAAACCAATGTGTATATATATATATAAATTTAATATTGGTGTATAACCTATCTAGATTTATAAAACCTAATTGGAATCAAGTACTCATCGCATATACCAGTCAAACTAGCTGATGGACTCAAAGTAAACTCAAGGGTTATATATGGGTAAAGCCTCCAGGTGACCTCCCTAAAATAAAAATATATCCTACTCAAATGAGGCTTTTGGAACTCATTAAATGTTCTCCACAGTATGTTTTTACAAGTATACATCTATATTAGTTCTAAAATAATAATTCCCAATAGATTAATTAAAAATCTTGGACTTCAGTGGTCACAAAATCATGTTACATTACATGGGAGAAAAATCCTGACCTTTATAAGGCATAATCTCACACCAGGAAATGTACAGAATCCAAACAAATTAATTATGTATCAATATCACATGGTTGGAATGACCACATATCACATGAAACTTTGAAGCATATGTAAACCATTGGGAACTATTAGGGGTCACCTTACTTGATATAAAAGAATACCATCATTTGAATATAACAAACTGATTTAGATTTGATGGATGGTTCCTCCAAAAACAAAAAAAAATTAAATTTATGGAAAAAATGGGGGAGAATAATGATATAGTAAGAAAATTGGAAAATAAAAGGAGAACGACTGATAACTTTTCCTTAGTCAATCTTTCGTGATATAAACCCTCTTGATTAAATTACTAAAGGAGGATACCCACAAATGGGGAGGGAGATAAATGAGAGTAGTGGAGGCAGAGGTCATGTAGATTAGGAGGAAATAAAGGGAACTTATTTTAAACACTATTAAATTAATTAAAATAAATTTAATATTTTTTATAAAAAATTACCCTTATAACCAACGGTTACTCGATCACCCCTACCCAGTTCCCACCATATGTTCACAAGCCACCCAGTGATTATTTGAGGATTACTTTCCCTTCCACCTCGCACACTAGAAACATATTACATGACATTGGGTACTTCGTGTTTTTTTCATGAATATAAAATTCCTCGCACACCATGTATAACTTCCTGAAATTTACCCTCAATCATTTACTAACTCGTTTAATGACCCAAAATTTAACATCCCAGGTACATATAAAATGAGTTTTCATTTCATTCTAGAATTAAATAGTTAAAATTAATTATAAATTTGTAATAAAATAAGTGTTATTTAATGAAATTAATTAATATATAATTTTTAATTATAACCTCATATGTGGGAGTAAAAAAATATGTATCCTATAAGTAAAAATATGATATGTTTATATCATGGATTATGTGAATAATTATTTGTAAAATGATAGATTAAATGATTGAATTTTTGTAAGTCATAAATATTTTATTAAAATTTTATAATTAATATAACAATATAACAAGAAATATATTTTTATAAAATAGAGTCAAAAATTAATATTTCTTCCTTATTATTAGAAAATAATTTAATGAGACCATAATTATTTTTTTAATGTGTTATAATATTAGTTACAATTTTAAAATTAGTATTTTTCAAATTAAATATGATTTTAATTAAAAGTTAAATTTCTCATATTTTGAAAATTATTTTCTGAAAATATATGTCATGACCCGTCCTCAGGGCCTATGTTGTGACTACCCCAATCCCACCTTCCATAGGCCAGGGGCTGGCGACTAGCACCAAAGGCGTAAATCCCAATAAAAGGGAAGGAATTTTCATTATATAAGTAAAAAAACACAACAGATTATGCAAGGTATAGTAAACAAAAAGTAAACTGAGTACAACAGTATGTGATGGAAAGTAAATGGGCCACTATACAAACCCAACTGGGAGTATAGTACAATTGAGAAAGAAAGTGCAACAGCTGAAAAGTAAAGCAGCAACCACCGAGTCGCCCACTAAGAATCCCACCTAATGGGTGGGTACAAATACTCTCGTCAGTACCTTGGGCCCGTCCGTCCGCTCCATGTATGTCTCACCAGGTGGTCCACCTCTACATATCTTCCAGCTCCACAAGCCTCGACCACAATCTGTGTTTTCTGTCGTCAGAAACCAACACAACATATTTCGGGCTATGCCCGTGCAGGGGTGAGTATAACGATACTCAGTAGGGACCCCGAGACCCACGAAGGTCTCCTAGAATCCAGAAAGTATAAACCAAAAATGAAAGATACAAACACGAATTATCAACCAACTCTACTTATATATACACCCATACAAATACCTAAGTCATCAATCTTAGTACGACTCCAACTTCCGAGCCCAAGCACAACCAGTCCACATAGGAAAGAAGACAATCATACCAATGATAATGATTGAAAGACATGACTCAGCTCACACAGGTATACTACATCCAAAGAGAGGTGGAGATGATTAGATGTAGCCACTGAATCATCTCCTCTGCGAACCCAAGTAGGATCCAAGTACAGAAGTCGTCGCTGCCGAACCCATGTAGGATCCAAGTACAGTAACCATCACTGCCGAACCCACATAGGATCCATTTATAGTCGTCATCACTACCGAACCCACAGAGGATCCAAGTACAGTCGTCCTCATTGCCGAACCCACGTAGGATCCAAGTACAGTCATCATTGTCGTCATAGTCGCAGCCAGCTCTAGTGTTCCCACACACAGCATGCTCGATTTTGGGAGGGTCCACTCCACGATCCAAGAGGGTCGATACATCAATTGTCACAATGTCTAGATTTGATTTATCCCAAAGTTCCGTCTTGTCTATAGGAACTCGAGGCGACAGACGACGCGTCAATCGGACGCCTAGACTGAGAGATAATGAGTTTTCTGTTCTAGGGGCCCGGGTATAAATACGCTCGTTTCTAACCCGACCAATATCCAATGTCATACAAAACTCACTTGTATTATCATGAAAGAACCGTCTCGTCGAAAGTGTATAAGTGCCGTAGACAGCGCGTCGATTGGAAGCACGATCTTTAAGTTATTCTCGTTTAATTGATTAACAGGCCCAGCCCGTTTAACCCAGTGGGACGACGGGTCCGGTTAACCCAGGTGACGGGTCCAACCCAGCAGGTGGTCCAACCCACCAGTCAAATATTGTTGAAACTAGAGATGAAAACAAGTGGCAGACTCATTCCTCTGTCTTGGCACATGATAAGTACAAGTATCTACGCACAACTCATGGAGTACCGAAGGAGGAAAAGAATCCTTCTCTGATATTGTAATGGGACTTCATAACTATTCCATCCAAATATGTATCTCTGCACATCTTGTATATAATGGAAGATCAGACATCGATTCCAAATCATTTCCTCGAAACATTCCAAGATATCATTTTATCAGCTAAAAGGGTAGAAAACGAGCCCACGATCAAGTTTCTTCGAACATAATGACTCAATTGCAAAATGAGTAAGTCAATATGGAGTAGTTATGCATCTATACTACATTCCATGAGTGTTGAAGGTAATATCCTGTGATATATGGACATCCAGATTGTGAAAAAATACCTATTCCAACTAGGGGATGATGTTCCAACATGGTGGCCACAATCGGGCAGGCATATATCCCTGCCAAAACTCAAGATGTCCATCAGTGTATCTCGACGACATCATGAGACCCAAAAAGATAGGTACCTATATAAGAGGGTTGTTACCAATAGCAAACAACCATAGTAACATGAAAGAGAGCACTAAAAAATGAATGGTGCAAAAGGCTACTAGAAAATCAAGAGAAAATTCATGATCCTACTTTCATGGATGCTGGGGTTCATGAATTCCTCAAAAATATATCAATAAATGTTCATGACCCTGTCATTCATTAAGAAATTTGTAATGTGGAAGTATTAGTTGCGAAGGACCTCCATGTAATGTCGCTACTAGCTTCTCTGAAGGTCCTCCACCGAGCACCAACGGGGGGTCCCTCCGTGTGCTAGGACTGATCAATCATGAGATCTTATCACCTGATGCATTTTGGGTTATCCCTCCCTTCTAATTGAATATTAAATAGCAATAAGGTCCACCCCTTGTTTTTGTCTGCACTGATGGTGCTACTCAGGGTATACATTGCAAATATATTTCTCCCTACAGCAGGACATAAGGTTATGATGGTAGTCCTCACCATGATGAAAGTCACTGAGAAGGCCCTCCCTGTAATTACTGTTGTTGTGAAGGTCCTCCCTAGAGTAATTTCATGAAAGATAAGGTCCTACCCTCATTTTTGTACATCTTGAAGGCCCTCCCCATAATTTTTTCTACAAAAATTCTCCCTACATCCAAGTATCAAGTAATGATGGTAGTCCTCTCCATGATGACAGTCATTGCGAAGGCCCTCCCTGTAATAGATTTTGCTGTGAAGGTCCTCCCCTAAATGATGTCAAAAAGAAATAAGGTCATCCCGTTATTTTAGACCTCCCTAAAGATCCTCCCTATGGTATACACTGTAATGACATTTCTTGTGGTCGGGAATCAAGTTTCATTAGTAACCCTCGCCATTGCAGCACCATTTGTGAAGGTCCTCCCTACAATCAAAATTCGTACTGGCAGGAAGGTCCTCCCCTTTCTAGAAAAAATATGATAAATTATTCCTATACTGAGGTTCTCATGTAGATGGTCTCAGTCATATTGGGCACTCAGTCTATAAAGAGAGATACTTTTTCTCAACTAGAGGATGGATCGGGGCCACCCTCATATTTTGAGAAACCCTCGTGGTATCCAAAAATCAATAAGTCTCCCGCCAGCCAAGTTTCATGGAATGAAATAATTAAGAAGATGTCGAGCTGGGCATATCATGTATTGGAGCCTCCAGAAGAACAATAGTAGGATATGTTTCTTGTGATAAGACAACTAGCTAAGGATAATACACTGGTGATGTATTAGCCAATGAAAACATTTAAATTCAACATACCAGGAGAGTTGTATGGGGAATGTATGCATTAAATTCACCTAAAAATATTGATGACCCTTCATCATCAGAAAGAGAAATTTGTACCCAATGAAGGGTATGCGAATCATGTCAACCTGATAGGGGATATTTTCTATCTAATCGACCAGGAATCCCTCCCGTCCGCAATGTAAGAACAATCTGAAAGGCAAAAGGAAAACTGCAAACTGGCCTACCTCTAGGCACTACATAAGTTGCATCACCCCATTGGCGACACCACAGTTGAAATTCACATTCAGGGATGAGAAGAAAATGGGGCTCTACACTTCACCCCACATCCGGTCCAGCATGCCCCATTGGCAATGAAATCGTACAATGTCATCGCCCAAGGGAAGAAATCCTGTGAAACCCCTACTTAGGATTATGGGATACTTGACAAAAATTGGTTCAAAGTAAGTATAAAAATTTTTAGGACCGAAGAGATCAATCCATCGAATAGATTCGGGTTCAGGAAACCAGGAACATCCAGTATGCTTCCCACCTAAAGGAATTCAACCAGAATGTGGTGCTCAAGTCATCAAAAGACCGTATACTATGTGTAGATCCAATTCCATACTTGGATCACACATGTGCATGAGTTTGAGAAATTGAAATGGTGGCAATGGCAGTGGATGTCGTCACAATGTAGTAACAACCCCAAACCATAGGGCTAGGGGAATTTTTAAATCAAAATTCTCCCATAAGTCCAACAAATCCAGGACATGACGCATCAATTAGAGAATGGGAATAACCCCATCCTTCAAAGCTGGGGGAATTTTTACCGCAAATCCCTACACAACAGATGTTTGTCTTCCACTGTCTAGGACGAACGATGGACAAATGTGTTACCTATTCCACCCCATCTCGTGGTTCACACCATCCGAGACAAAGGTGCATTACAATGTCAAACTAGGGCTCCCCCAGGGTCGATAATCACCATGAAACCCAAAAAATACCATTGAATGTAAGGAGGAAGTCCATCAAAGTACATAGAAATCCTTCCTACCATTCAGCATCAGGTACACCACCCCTAATGTAGTATTCCTCAGTGAAATTGGTAAACATAAACTCAACGGATCTCATAGGAAATGAAACAAGGGGGAGAGGACGTGATGGAAGATGGGTCCCCCAAAGGCATCCCACACAGATCCTGATGGTGTGCATACCTGGAATAAGAGAGCGGTCCTAAATCAGGGAGCCCCTATGTTACCCTGACATTACCACCCGATCGAAACCCCCAATAAGGAGTTGAATAAATAAAAGGTATTATATGACCTCCCCTCTCCACCCCATAGAAATGTGTCCCTCACACTCGAGGTATGGTTCAAAAAGAAGGAGGACGAAATGAAAGAACTCCGAAGAATTAATGCCAAGATGCGTCGAGGGAGATACCTTGATGGATGTGTTCCACCTGCAGAACATCAGCAGGTGATCCTAGAAGAGGTACCCTTTCCATGGGTGCTCATCCAAGTGAATGAATAGAGGTTAGGAGTTCTGTTCAACCCGACCTCAGACATACATCAAGACTTCTTCCCATTGGGAAGGAGGCTAGGATATATTTTGTAAAACCCACATATGATACCTCTATTGGGGTAACAACCACAAATTACAGCAGCACCAGCATGCCCAGTCTTGGACTCTACCACACCATTCAATCTCAAGCCAGACCAGATATGCATCGAGGTCTCTTGAGCACTGTCGAGAAATTAACAGTTTGACTAGAATCCATGGAGGGTGGCACACTCTAATATAGCCAAAGCACAAATCCTACCTTTAGTGGGTAATCAATGATCCACCACCGCCAAATTTTATAAAGCCCATATTCCAAATATTCAATAGATCAAGTGAATTGGAACAAAATTTAATGAATTATGCCTCTTATTATGACCCAATGATGGAAAATACTGAGCAGCAAGAAGCAGTAATACTCAGCTGCTTTATAAAAACCCTACAGGGCTCAACATTCGTATGGTATTCTTGCCTTCCAGCCAATTCAATCACAATCTTGGAGGACCTTCGACGATATTTTCTCTTCAATCTCAGTTTTAAGCAGACTATGAAGATGGTAAGTGATCTCATGAACTGAAAACATTGAGAGAATAAAAAGAGTCTCATACTTCATTACCATATTGAAAGACATGACTTTTTCCCTAAACTGAACGCTCCCCCATGATGAGATTCTCACCATGTTCATTGATAACCTCCATGATGAATTGTGAACACTGCTCATCCTAGTGAAGTACAGAAGTTGGTTTAGATATTTCTCTTCTATTTGCCAATGAGTAGAAGAATCATTGAAAAAGACCAATGATAAGACCCGAGTGTCCCCCTCAGCCACGGGGAAAATAACTGGAAAAGCTTAAGTGGCTTTTGTCATGTTTAAGCCACCCCCGACACTATCTCCAATTGTGAGGCCCCCACCAAATTGTGCAGGACCCCCTGGATGCCAACCTCCACCCCCACCTAAAAAAGATGAGCAACATGGTGCTAAAAAAATCAGTTCGACTAATGTTGAATTAAATATAATTCATTTCAAGATAACCAGATCTGCAACTATTTTATAGCCGATATGAATTGCAATTTTCTCTGGCTAAAAAATCCAAAACGAGCCAATGAAGTTGGTGTCAATGACCATACAAATTATTGTCTCTAATATTGAATACTAGGACATAGCATCTAGGAATAATTTATTTTCAATGATATCCTACAAACAAATGGTGGATTCTGTGTAAGTAATGTTGGGAATGCCACCGGCACAGGTGGTGTATTTTTCCACCTTAGAGCCAAGAGAGGAAGAGGAATTGAAAACAATCACCAGTGGAGAGAAACATTTTGACAATTGGGTGACCCATAAGACCATCAATTGAGTCCATGGAATCCCCCAGGTCTAGTGGAAACAACCAACTATTCCCCTAAAAAGATCTTGATACAACAAAACCATACAGATCATCCATACGGTCCTCTAAAGGAAATAAGGGAAGAAATAAAGAGTAAAAAGATGGGATGCAACCAAATCCAAAGTCATTGTTGACACTTTGAAACTTCATACAAGAAGACTTGGCACAAAGAGCACCACCCCTCCAAATAGTAATATGGGAACTGCCCTGCCAAATAGCACAACAGGAA
Source organism: Viscum album (assembly GCA_963277665.1). Taxonomy (NCBI): domain Eukaryota; kingdom Viridiplantae; phylum Streptophyta; class Magnoliopsida; order Santalales; family Viscaceae; genus Viscum; species Viscum album. The sequence goes on from OY728156.1 coordinate 1,334,487,671, forward strand.
CCAGCCCACCAAAAGATACAAAGGTTACGACCTTGAAAAATGTTACAAAGGGTTCATCCCCACCAAATGGAACCATCATAAAGAGACAGACGGACAGAGATAGTGTCAGATCAAGAATTGATCTTCAACTCCATTAATGTCATTCACTTGAAGGACCCCTTCTCGGATAGAGACTATGACCACGAACCCAAATTCCATTTTCCCAACTGGAGATCCAGAGGAAGAGGTCGTAAAGGCTAGAGGTTTCCTAGAAGGCATGATCGTGGAAGGAGTCAAATTCCCAGCCACATCGTAAATCAAAATGTTAAAATCGTAGAAACTCATATAAGGACACTCTTGTAGAATCAATGAGAACCAAAATTCTCCTTATCCTCCATAAAAATAAATACAAGACCATATATCTTAGAATATCCATCAGTGGAGGAACAAATATCAAATCGCCCAAGGATTACATGTAGATCAGTTCGAACAAACCCGGAATGGACCGCAGAACCACCAGCCCCTGATATAGAGGATGAACCTTCTATTTTCAAATCCCAAACCCCTAAAGTGTACGTGAATGAGAAACCATGAGTCGGGAATCACTAACCATAAAAGCAGAAGTATGATATTTTAAAGCAGGTAGCTATAGCACCAACAAAGCTGTCAATCCTGTATGTGTTAAGCCTATCCACAAATCTCAGGGAAGCACTCATTGAAGCCTTACTAAGTACCCAGGAGTTAGAGGCTGAAGTAGAAGCAATCTAAGTCTATTGGATGGAGACCAATCCCAAAGAATTTTACACCGTCATATCTTTCAAAGATAGGGATGAAGATACCATAATGCATGGGAACATCAAACCCTTATATGTGTTTGGAAAGATAAATGGAATTAATGTCTAGAGGATTTTTGTCGAAAACAACTTTAGAGTTAACCACCTCCCACTGTGACCACTTCGACAGTTAGACAATGATAGTGATTGTTTAACAACATTCACTACAACTCTATTGGTATATGAAAAAAGCAACTAGAAACTATTAGAAAAAATCAAGCTTAAAACATAGCTCGAAGACCTCATGTACGATTTCGAATTCCTGGTAGTACAGAAAATTATCAGATTCAACGTTTTGTTTGGGATGCCTTGGATACATTAGCACGCTGCAATTCCATTATTATACCATCAATGCATCAAATACTTCACTAATGGGAAAAATAGGACATTTTATCAAAATAAATCCTCATTTGAGTCCTTTGAGTCACATTATATCGACATAGGGTTATTTGAATCAGAAGAATAACGTATTTCGAGCAACAACACTGATTGGATTACTTCCCCGAATGGATTATAAATTACACTTGTCATCCCCCTCTAGTAGGTTGGGGTAGTGTATGTATTACCCCTCAACCAAGTTGAGTGCAAGAGTGCATGTCCTGATGCAGACTCAATTGTCTGGATGATCTCCGCCACGACAACCTAGTCTAATGACATGGAAGAGAAATATGAATCCCTTGATATCAGTAAAATCCCTATCAACTATGCTCTTGGCCCATCCTTGGTAGCTCAAACTACCCATGCATCACACACTAAGTCAAAAGATGATTTCAATTCTTAAATTGGAATTCTCACCTAAAAATCATCTCTCGTTAAGAAGAGGTAGAATATGATGGTGATGAAGATGATGAATAAGATGAAGATGATGATGAACAATAAGAGGAAGAGGAATAATACATCAAAGATTTACCTCCTACATCTGATGAAGGTTTCACCACCATAATTGATGAATATAAATAGATAAATCTGGGATGTAAAGACAACCCACAGTCCAATATGATCTATTTGGAAATTCCTATCAAGGAGTATGAGGCATATACCTACTTCCTAAAAGAGAATAGCGATGGGTTTTCATGGAATTACACTGAAATGCTAGTCCTCGACCCTGAGGTTTCCACTCATTATATAGGCCTACCAGAAAACCATCGGGGCTATAAGAAAGAATCCTAAAGGACCCACCTAACACATATTTCCAAAATCGAGGCTGAAGATGAAAATACGATCAAATCCAACTTTATACGGGGCTCCAATATCTGATATTTCTGGAAAACATAGTTCCTATCAAAAAGAAGAATAGAAATAATTGAATCTTAATTCACTTTAGGGGCCTTAACCGGCATTTCCCAAAAGACGATTTCTTGGTCCCGATCATGGAATTGTTGATCGATGCAACGTTCGTATATGAGGATCTCTCTTTCATGGATGGCTATTATAGATAAAATCAAATCTGGATGGCCTGAAGAGATGAATAAGATACAACATTTAGGTACCCTCAGGGAGTGTTCTTTATAAAGTGATTCCCTTTGGTCTAAAGAATATTGGTGCCACATATCAGAGTGCAATGAATCACACATTCAAGCCCTTCTTGGGAAAGAATGATGAGTGTTATGTCAATGATATGGTGGTTAAATCAAAATAGAACTCGAACCATATGGTTGAACCTGAAACTATCTTCAACAAATTGTGATAGAAATGTTTAATGATAAATCCCTTAAAATGCACCTTTGGAATTACCTTGGGAAAACTCCTCAGCTTCGTCATATGCCATCACAACCTTGAATTTGACCTCGAGAAGAAAAAATCCATCCTTGGAATGTCCCTACGTCACAACCTCACCAAGTATAGATGTCTCTATGGGTACCTCACCTACATCTGGTTCCTCATAGAAATGCTGGAAGGTATATGCTAACCTTTATCCATGATCATGATGAAAGATGTTACATATGAGTTGGATAATGACTATTAAGAAGCATTCAATAATATTAAAAGATATATCCTAAGCCTACCGAGGCTGATGCTTGCATTTGAGGGGAGGCCACTCATTTGGTACGTAATCATCCTGGAACAGTCATTAGGTTCCTTCAAAGGGAAAACGAATGATGCCGACAGTGAGAAAAACATCAATTACCTCATCCAGACAATGATTGATGCTAAAAAACGGTAATTCAAAAATTGAAAAGAATTTCCCAGTCCAAATATTCATGGTTCAGAAACTCAGGCATTTCCTATATCACCATGTGGTCCAACTGGTCTCCCGCTGCAACCAGTTCAAATATATCCTCAACTGTTCCATGATAAATCGGCAGCTATCATGATGGGAAGTCATCCTAAAATAGTTTTACATATTGTACATGCCCCAGAAGGCCATAAATGGCCGGACATTAATATACTTCTTGGATGAGCACTCCTCAGAAGGAACAAAACCATTGAATGCCGAAATTCTAGAAGAAGAAGTGTTCTACATCTAAGAGGAACCCCAAACATGAGAAATGTATTTTAATGGTGCTTATCAAATCTAGATAGGGAAAAGGATGGAGGATCTCATGATCAAAAAAGTGGGGCTGAGAATTATTCTTGTATCCCCCCAAAAATGCAATATTTCCTAACTATTTTTTACTTTCGGATGGGTGTGAAAATAATAAAGTAGAATATAGGTCCCTCATTGCTGGCCCAAGACTATCACATCATGTGAAAGAAAAAAAATAAAAATAAAGGGTGATTCAGAACTATTCAGAAAAAAGGTTAGTGGTGACCACGCCATTAAGAAAGAAGTGTTGTTCCCCTTGATGAACCATGGTTGAGAACTAATTGTAGAATTTCCATCAAACCCAATGTTAACTTATGTCCCTTGGTCACAATATTTCCATGTTGACACTTTGGAAAATTTATCAACATCCTTGGACGATCTAGACAATGATGAAAAGATCATTATAATTTCCCCTTTCGGGTGGTATTTCCATTCATCCAGAGCAATAAGGGTGTGATCAATGAAATTAGCCCCTTTTCTGAGCCATATGGTCACACCACCAGCTGGATGACTCCAATTGAAAATTACCTTTGGAATGGAGAACTACCACCAGATAGGGATGGAAAAGTGTAGGTCTGAACACAGGCAGTCAACACTGTCTTATAAAATGGGGTAAACCAAGAAAATTTTCACTACAAATGGGGCCTTGAAATTGTTCTTATAATGTTCCTTGATGGAGAAGAGACTGTGGTTTTCATGAATGAAGTGCACACTGGAGATTGTGGAGAAAATCTCTCATCAACCAAGATCTCTCACCAAATCTGAAGGCTTAGGTATTATTGGACCACTATGATACCAGGTTGTGCCATATTCTCCATGAAATGACATTGCTACCAGGTTCATGCTAATTTCAAACATTAACCCCCAGAGTTACTTCATACATCTAATTACATCTGGCCATTCACCCCCTGGGGGATAGATGTTGTGGGTCTATATCCTCCTACCACAGCTTTAAAATTCATGTTCATACTCACAACAACCAACTCCTTTTCCAAATAAGATGAATCCATAAACCTTAAAGAAGTCGGGGTGAAAAACATCCGTAGCTTTGTAAAATACAACATCATTTACAGATTTGGTGTCTCTTATACAATACTAATAAAATATGGAACCAAATTATACATTGCTGATTTGTACATGTTATACTAGGTGTATTGAATCGAAGCCAACCATTCTTTTCGCTACCTCGTGGTAGCTAATGGGATGATAGAGGCTTTCAAAAAAAATCAATCCAACAAACACTTAAATTTTGTTTATAAGGATATCAAATTGTGGCCATACAAGATCCTTCATGCTTTGTCGTCTTAACGGACCACAACCCGCCCTACCACCCATGTGACCTCGTACTCCCTAGTATAAGGGGTAGCTGCAGTTTTGCCTATCAAAATCCAAGTGCCATCACATCATGTATCCTTTTTTGATCAACTGTCCATGGAAGAGAAATCCCATGGACATTTTGAAGAGTTTGAGTAGCTATACCAAAAAAGGCTACACACATTACACCATTTGGAAATCCATGAAAACCAGATATCACGAGCCTTCAACAAAATGGTTCGACTTCGATCTTTACTCAAAGTAGAAATGGTGTTAGTTCTCAAAACCCTGATGATACTCAGTAAGAATCCCCCAATGTTGGAACCAAAGTGGGAAGTACCATATGTCATACATGGGGTCTATTCCAATGCAGCATACGCCCTGATATCGATGGACAAACAACACATCACGAATCCCAAAAATGTGATGTTCTTGAAGAATTACATTGTGTAGTAGCAGCCCCCATTCCATGGTCCGAACTCTTAGACCCTAAACTATGTAGAGTAATACCATGATCCTAAGGTACAAACTCTATGACCCTAAACTGTGAGGTGTAATACCCTCAGGTCCAAAATCTATGACCATACACTATGAGTTGTAATATCATGAAACTATGTTCCAAAATCTAAGACCATAAACATTGAGTTATAATACCCCATTGTCCAAACATTATGACCTTAAACAATGATTAGTAATACCATGAAGCTAAGGTCCCAACACTATGACCCTAAACTATGACTTATAATACCCCATGGTCCAAACTATAAGACAATAAAATATGAGTAGTAATACCATGAATCTAAGGTCGAAACTCTTTGACCATAAATGATGAGTTATAATAGCGCATGGTCTAAGATCCAAGACCTTAAACTATGAGTAGTAATACCACGATGCTAAGTTCCTTACTCCATGACCCAAAACAATGAGTTATAATCCCCCATGGTCGAAACTCTAAGCCCTTAAAATATGAGTCGTAATACCATGAAGCTAAGGTCCAAACTCTATGACCCTAAACCATGAGTTATAATATCCCATGGTCCATGCTATAAGACATTGAACTATGTGTAGAAATATCTTGGTTCCATGTTCCAGACTCCACAACCCTAAACTATGATTTGTTGTCATGAACAACACGATAATAAAATGAATGGTATTAGAACCATGGTTCTAACTCTTCGACCCTAAACTATGAGTTATTGTCTTTTCCATATGATGTTAAATTGTATGGAACTCATCCTAATCGCATGACAATAAACTAAAAGATCTGTCAAAAATATACGTACGAATTGAGTCCTGCCATCGAAGGATATGTAGCAATGCCCCGATCCTTGATCTTGGCCTAGCCCCCACCATAAAAAACGCCTCCATTATATCATCTACCTCCCAACACTTGAGGATGATACCCTTTGTCCAATCCTTGTTTTTCACATCGATTATAACTCATGTAATCTAAGTATATTTTTAAGGATACACTTATGCAAAAAAATTATTGGGAAATATGGTAGACCTGGTACCCGTAGAAAAAGAATAGACAAATTCCCTCACATGTCCTCACACATGGACCGAGCCAAATCCGTAAAGGGAACGTTCAATACTATGCGCTGCTTGTTTTATACCCTCACAGGATCCTTAGTGACACCTAGATTTGGAATCCTGACCTATCCATCATAATAAAAAATTCCTTCAAATTTCTCTACAAATCAAACAAATATTTGTAGGGAACATTAATAACTTCATGTGGATTGATTCTTGCCACTGCAGTATACGTAGTGACAACCAGATTTGTTATCCTGGACTAGAAACCATAAAACAATTCCCCTACCCCCCATATATAGTTCATACATGTACAAGGGGTCCCTGAATGGTCCTAATCGCATGATAATAAACTGCGAAATTATTCAAGAGTTATCTGTGGACCAGTTCACAGATTCATGGGATCCTGCACGTGCCCCTCACTCATGAGAAGTCAAAAGATCCTTCTTCCCCCAATACATATGAGTCAGACCTATGTGGATGCTCTAGTGGTGTACAGTTATTCATTTTCTGGGTATTCATTATGTTATCAGTCACATCTTTCCCATTTTTCAAACTCCATACCTCGGGAAAACATGGATCCCCATAATCCTTCTGGGCTATCGGAGGCTGAAGTCCAGTGTCTTTCATACACCTTTTCCAGACTATGCACACCATTCCACGATTGATCTACATGTGTTTCCCCTAAAAATGACCATCAATGAATGGAAAATTCATCCCCAATAGAGTCCTCTCCATTCTTAGTATGCCTGATAGATTCCAAGACCCATGCAATTCCTACCGATTCAAGTTTCCCATGGGAATATGGTATACACCTTCTGTCATCACTCACATATAAAGAATTCCAAAACAACCTGATTATGATTAACATAGAGAAATTATTGATCTCTATGATAGTATAATGTCCTTACTGCATAGCTCTAAACTTCATATCACTATGTTCTCACTGCATGACATTAAACTGCGAGGCCAAAATCGTTAATGTTGTACAATGTTAAACTACATAAGAATGGTTTAAGCCTAAAGTGCCCTCTAATGTTGATTTCTCTATTCTAAGGAAAAGACCCACAAACCTCAGAATCCCTTGTTTCTCAAAATGTGCATAGCTCACATGAGCTTAGGGATCATAAAGAGATATCTACAACGACATTATGGAAAAATAATCCATGAATTTGGTTCTAGAAACATGAACCTAAAAGGTATGTCACGGTTCCATTCCCCGAGAGGAACCCGACATCCTGGCCATACAATACTGAATAACCTGGTGTCCCAAAGATGGTATGAAAGTCTCAGCTTGCATACAAGTCAGATCTATGTGAAGAATACCTAATTCCATGAGTAAATCATAGCCCAAATGTCCTCAATATTTCCGGATACACTCACTCCATACTCCAAAATTCATGCCAGGAGTGATATTGCATCTACATAATCCTACAAGCCCATATGAGATGGAAGAATGTTGTTTTGTGGACACTATTGTTTGACTATGCACATTATGCCTGATATTCTTTGCATATGTTTCCAAAAAAATGACCATTAATCAAAGGAAAATTTATCCCTTGGATAATTCTCTATGATCTCTGTACTCCCAATAGCTTCCATGTCTTGTTATAACCATTCTAATTCAAGGGTGCTCAATGTCATGGTTTTTATTTTACTCCCTACACAAATCCAGGATTTATCAAAACATGCAGGCCTGATACATCTGTAGTCCCTTTTTAGGTTTCTGGGGATACCCCATCCATATGCATGAAGTTAATTTACATACAAAAGAAGAGTCCTCACACGCATTTCTGGGTTTCCCCAAAGATGTTTAGTTAAAATGACCCTTTTGTGTTCATGTGCACCCCTTTTCGAAGGTCACAGATAGTATTCAGAAAGATCCCAATCTCTATAATATCCCATATCCACCAAAGTTGGATGGCTAGTGTCCTGCAGATGACTTAGTTTTACTATCCCCATTATGCCCCAAAGGCTCTGCATTTGTCGCCCACAAAAATAGTCATCAATCAAAGAAATTTTTCCACCCCAGGATATTCCATTCCATATTTAATACACTCAAATGACATTCATGTCCTTTCATACCCCACGTTTTGTAAAGCTCCTGTATAACATATTACATACCTTCTTCTTTCCAAATTCCCCTAACCTAAAAAAAGGCTTATAACTAAAATGAAAAATTCACCAACTCTCCCTTATGCATGTAAAGAATGTATGGGAAGAGTTTCCCATTCAAATCCAACTTGAATGTCCCTAATATTTTCATACACCACTACTCTGGTGAGCCACCCACTGTGGCTCCCAATATCAAAATAAATTCAAAACATAGCATAACCCCACAAGGCCACCGGAAATGGAAGACAAGTGCCTAGAAGACACCTTTAATTGACTATTAAAATCATGCCCCAGAGGCTCAGTATATGTTTCCCAACAAAAATGGCCACCAATAAAGGATAAATTCATCCCCATGAGAGTCCTTTACTACCAATGTATGCCATAAATGGACCATAATCCTTAATAAGTTCTATATTTACAAATTGAAGAATAAGAAAATACCTAATCCATTTCTGAAAGATATTAGAACATTCATGAATGACAAATCCGGAATTGGGCGCCCTACCGTATTAAGTTTGGTCAAATATGTTTGACCTAAAACATCAGTAATGAGTTTGATTCTCAGGATTGTGAACTACAAGAAAAATAGACACCATACTTTCCAGATTAAAAATCCACAGAAGGCACCTCTGGGAAAAAAATTCAAGTATCAGTTTTTATAAAAAAAACATTGAGCCATCAAAAAATGCATAAATCTTGTTAGGTCAAAAACCCACAAAGGGTGGCCTAAGAAAAAGTGAAGTTATGCCCGCTAAGACTGTTCCAAGAAAGATAAGGAAAAAATTATGGTAATAATGAAAAATACATAATGTTTCATGAGGTATTCTATAAAACCTCAGAAATAGTCGAACTACACTCACTGATTCCCGTGGATTTGGTAGAAATTAGAGCCTAATTGATTATTTTAGTTTAATAGTTTCAAATCATGGTTTAAAATTAATACCTAGATGAAATGATGTTTATATGATAGATTATGATCAATTAACATGACAGGAAAAGGAAAATAAGAAGAATTCGATGGAAAAAAGGATTCATCATATTTCTTAAAAATATGTGGTGGGTATCTACAGCCTGGAGCCTCTCTATGCAAGTAAGACATGATCTGTACATGAGATGTTTGATAGAGTTGCATTATTGCATCAATGATAGGTAAAACACCTTAACGTCTTGGCGAAGATTCAATAAATTCAATGTCTCAGCCTCTGAACTCACCCACAGTGCCTCTGCATCCCTCATGACATGGAGGCCGATCCTTTCTCACTCTAGTATTTTCCACCCCCCGCCCTCCTCAACATGGGATACGGCCCGAGCCTACTCTGGTTTGAGTCGCTCCAAATTCTATTATTTTTTCTCCACTTCTACGTTATGTTCATCAATCAAAGACTCTTTCTTCATGAGTTCATTTCACAAATTTTCAACCATTCTAGCATGAGTGGAATCTTTTTCAATGAGAATTTTTCCTATTACAGCTAGATAAGTCATCGAATCTGCTGTGGAAATTTGAGATTCAAGCTCACTAGTTGGTTCCCAAGCGGAAAACAAATGCCTTACTATATCATAAATTACATGTTAGTTAAATCCACCGAAGCCTAAGACCAAAAACTTGTGTTGTATCATTGGAAATTTCACTTGCATCCCTACCAATGGAGTCTAGGAGACTAATCTCAAAATTTTCCACTATACCTTTTTCTAAGTGGGATGGAAATCAAATAGGATATCTCGATTATTCTCAAAATTACTCCATGAAAATGAAATGTATTCAGGAAAGAACATTACTAGAGATGGACATGATTTAGCAGCTAAATCGTGGCTCGTCCCTACAATGACCTCGTCTCTGATAATTGCAGTGAAGGATAGAGAAGGGACATATGCCGCTATTTCAAACAATTGTGGTTGTTATTTTCAGCATACGAGGAGACGGCTTCAATACCTTCCTCCCTCATAGTAGTTCAAATATCTAAAATAGGTGTCACTACATCTTCAATCATCCGTTGTGCACCGTGGATACAAGGGAATATTGAATACTCTGGGCCATGCTCGGTCCAAAAACTGGCCCTTAAGGTGCCCCCCAAAAGGTTTCTGGTTAATATAGGCTTTTTGGGGACAATAATCCTAGATAAGGGTACTGGTCTCATAATCTTGGGGGCAAGAAACATAACCCCTCTTTGAACTGGAAAAAAGGGAATGACAGGCCGCTCCATGTTTTCAGGGGACGAAACATCAACGTCCCCAATTGTGACATTCCTAGAGAAACCATGAGGTGTAGGAATATCAGTATCTTAAGTGACTCCATTCATAGAGGAAAAATCCACTCGATCGAGATTTATTGGCTCCTCGATATTCGAATCCCCTCCATGATCCCACATGGCATATGGCTCGCCACTGGACTTGGCCCCTATTATAATGACCACCATGTCTCTATCTATGAGAGTTAGCTCAGCACGGTCAAATGAGCCCTCATCTTATGGATGTCATTCTATTATTGGGGAAAAGATTTCTCAATCGGGAGTAGTCAAACCTGAGGGGTCAACAACACTTTGATCTCTTCAAATTCCCATGTTTCCCTATTTCAGTCATCCATAACAGATGACGACCCTTCCTCTACACTAAAAGGGAACAGAGCTGTAGATGCATGAGTGGTAGTCATCTGGTCCCCAATAGACCATGCATAATAGTAAATAAATGTAATTGTATGTTGAAAAGATAAGGGTACTTTGTTCAATCACTGGGTGAGAAGACAATCACTTTTGTTCCCCATACGAATATGCTTTGGAAACTAGGAGGCTTTCTTGGGTTTCTTTTGACTTTCAGGGGTATGGCTCTGGAATAAGATCACCAAGATAAGATTGAAGAGGAAATTCCCTAGAAGAGTCTAAAATAACCACTTCCATATGTTCTTAAGCTCTAGTGGATCCTTCCGCAATACCCCCTTTTGTTGATAGGGAACACTCCCCACCCACTGTTCTTCCAGGAGAGTAAATCAAGAAAAATCCATTTCCCAAGATCTTGTAGGACCCCAAAAATTAAAATGGAATGGGGGAAAACTTCAGAATAATTTCAATAAAAGAAATTAAAGATAGAGGTTATGTCTAGAACAACCTCTCCCATCATCTACAGGAATACTGCCATCAATGCCACATGGTCCAACTAGTAATGTATATCTGCATGAGCGTGAAGATACATACCAATTCCAGTCATGTATGTAGCCACATCATCAGGCTATTCATCAGCTGAAATACTAGAAGGAGCAATGGATCCCCCAGAACCTAAAATATTGAAGTGTTCCCTCATAAGAAGCCTCCATATATCTTTATTTTTAGCGCTCTCCCTCAATATATCCCATAATCTCTAGGCATCCGGAAATGCAGTCGTAATTAGGATGGCCTACATTAGAGGATTTATGCAAGGAAGATGAGTGGATTTCAACAACCATAAACGTTTCCCAGGAGTCCCTACAAATTCAGGACCTCGAGAATAGGAAAATTTATGAGGAAATGTGAGAAATTACGAATCTTTTACCGAGGTAGACGCAATAGGTATTCCAACGATGTTCCCATCCCCATCAATGATCTCTGGTCGCAAAATTGTATGTAATCGATGCGAGTACATACAGAGACCACTTCAGGAGTGGATAAGGGTCTCGAGGTCCTTAAGATAGAAACTCAACCTATCTGGATCCTCATCAAAAGAAGTGTTAGCCAGTGTTGACTTGTATCAAATTCCAGTAAGGGAAACTTCCCTAGTTTGGAGGATCGTCCATAAATCATGAGGGTATCAGCCATTGGTAGATGGATGAACTTTCAAAAGGTCTCATTTCCTCTACGACAATAAAAAATTAGACTTGGAAGGAATGAATGATGGAATCCCGGTAGCAACTACAACATCTTTTTGGGCTACCAGTGAGGTCATAACACAATTATTCACAACATTCCCGTGGGATATCCAAGAGGCCTTTGGAGGACCATTCTCGGTTGATGGTGTTCAGTAACTCCCTTGTATTTCTCCATTCCCTTCTCCTTGGATGCCTTGGATGTTGTCACAATAGGATCCGTGTCAGATAACTGGCCATTGAGATATGATTTAACCCAAGCCTCAACAGAGCTATTAGTAAGGAAGGGTACAGAATCCCTCTGATCTAGAAGTCTGTCTCAGATATGGGTGTCCTCCTGGGGAAACATTAGTCATAGTTGACTGGATATCATCAAATTTTTCTCCCTTGGAGCACTATTTAGATAAGGTGGTCATAACTTCTGGATGCAGTTGAATTGATGACTAAATATATAGGGTGTATTTCCCTCGAAAATAAGTTCCCCTCCAATATGGGAAACTAGGATGCCTTCTCCAAAGGAAAAGAAGTTACCTCAATTGATAAAGTCCCCAGATGCATTATTTGTAATAATTTCAGTTGGGGAATCATAAGGGCGGTAATATAAACATTCTTAATCATTGATACATACCATTAAGCCCGACACTTTCTTTTCATTTTTCTTTTCTTGGTTATCCTATGAAGCCCAAGTCATCGTCATGACCCTATTGGTGCTCTAAAGATAGAGCCGATGGGTGGAATGCATAATAGGTAAGAAATTGATGATATAATAACCTCATGTGTGGGCTCCTGTCCAGCACCAAAGAATTTTGAAGGGCCCAGTCATCTGTTACAGTGACCCCCATACTAATTCAACCCAGTATGTGGTAAATCATGGCCAACACATGGAAATCCAAATTGATACATTTTCCCGTGGACAACCGTGTGTCCGTGATAAATGATTAGGCTCTTACACCAATAGATTCTGACACTGGTAGAAGCCACCCACTTAGAAACATAGATAAGAAAGCTTCTAGTAAAAATAATTTATTGATGTTAGTGATGATTCTTCATACCCATTTAGAAAAATTCTCATCTTATAAGGTATTCTAGTAAATACCGGCTCACCATCGAGGGGTTTTGGCTGGACATGCCCTGGGTATCCTTAGATTGGACTAGTGTCCAGTATGCTTAACAAAAGTGCTAAACTAGTATACAAAAGGAACATTGTAGATTGGATAGGGTTCAATCTCTTTCAAAAGTGTTTTCAATTAAACATTGAGTTTCCTGGATAAAGGTGGGGTTCTTTCCTCATCATGCCAAGAAGAGGAGGGAAGAAGAAATTCATCATAAATGTCCCCGATGATAAGGACTCCTAAAATTAGTCAAACGTCTCAAAACATTATGCCGAACTTACCATGTATCAAATGGAAGGTGTTGGTATCTGGAATCTATATGATTAAGAGCTATGAAATAAGGGAAGTAGGAATATGGGCGTATGTCTGAGAAACCAAAGTGGCCTCATATAGTCCCACAATCTGTTGCTCGGGTTCAGAATTCATCGCAACTCTGGAGAACCCAAAAAGGACACCCCTAGTCTAAGTCGAATGAGCCCCCAGGGAAAATATCCCACTGGGATGACCAACTGTGTTGCTCATTCTTTGTAGATTTCCTCACAATGCGTTGATAATGGTGGGTCGTTTGGTCGGGCTTCCACTATACTCCCTCTAATGTTCAAGGTGCATAGTTCAGAAAATACCTTGAGGTAGTATCACTCTGAAGGTACCTCCCCTTAGAAGAAAGATATAATTTTTAATTGAGGTATTAATTATATAGGTGGTAGACCGATTATCTGGATTTGGCGTTGGGATCATTGTGTTAGACAAGAGGCCAAACCCATAAGAAGGAATCCAGTCTGAAACTGGGTACTCCCGCTGGCCTACCGTAAGAAGATTCGCCATAGATTGGTGAAATGAAATGACAATAATTTTTTCATTAACCAAATAAAATGTGTCCTTCAATCTATAATAAACAGAAGAAAGAGGGGTTGCAATAATAGCCTCAAAAGAAGCAGTGGTGTCAACAACAACTTGTGAACTATCCATTGTAACCTACACATGAAGATCAAGAAGTCGACAAAAAGTCATTTCAATATTGATTACTGGATATAAGCTATGGAATAATGGATAAAGGACTAAAAATACATTCATATAAGGATCAGTGAACTGTTCCTGGAAATGGTATGTGGTAGGAAAGATCTGCATACTACATGATACATGGAACCAACCCCACCTACAGTTACGATACGTGGGTGCATTCCACCATGTACAACCATGGTACGTGAACCTTGCATGAGGAATTGGCCTATGGATTATTGGCCAGAAAATAGAAAGGTTTGGGAAAAGTGGATACCATGATCTTATGACTAGATTGAGTTCATGTTCAGAAGTTGCTGATTTATTTTTATGTTCATATTATTAATTCATAATGTATGGTTCACCGATCCATGTTTTGTATGCAGAAACACTTTCCGTGTAGCATCCTCCTATGTAGAATTTGGATTTTAATTTTGAAATTCCATATAGCCTTTCGCGAAACCCAAAATATGATACATAGGTAGTCAAATGGAGAAATGATCGGTTCATGGGGGAATACGATGCCATTTTCAAATGGGAGTTTTGCAAGGATCACGGTACATAAGAGTAGAGGAAGATGGGGAAATCGAGAGCACTTTTTTCTGAGAGAAAAGGTAAACGAATAATGTCATGGAGCCCTATATATTGGTGTGGCCCCTCCTACTAGGTCCATATGTTCAACCATGAACCATTTTTGTTCAATACCGCTTCTATATTGAAATAGTCCACTATTCATTCTGAACAGACCCATTCTGATGGGGGGTATTTTTAGGGTATTGAAAATTCCCCCAAGGGAAGAAAATACCCCCACAATAACTTTACATAGGGAATAATGTATTTATACAAGTCTAGGAAGGTGAAAAAACTCAAATCAAGTTTCAAATTTTAGTAGTTTCTTGATGGAATCCATTTTTTCAAAGCATTTTATGTGGCCCACGTACCATCACAAGAAATGGTTCTTGGACTACCTGGATCACGAACAACTAGGTATGCAGCACGATCCGTGAGAAGGGATTCAAAGTGATGGCCATGGAACCTAGTAGAATGAGAACTAAACCGCTGATGGAATCGAGGGCATGAAATTTTTTCAAGTACCTTCACGCAAACTCATCAGATCATAGTCAAAGAAATTGAGAACGGTAATGCGAACAATTATCGTGAACCAAAGGCTCCGCAAACCCTTTATTGACTGAGTCTTCTGTGGGTCAGGATATATCATCACGAGCCTTTGTAAATTGTGTCATGTGACCAATAGATTGAATTTCCATAATGTTATATAAAAGAAGAATAGAAGGACGAATATGGGAAGGATGATGAAAGCTTTAAGGGGACTCTGAGGTTTGATGAAAGAGTTCAAAGATGATTCTAGCTTCTGTCTTGATTCATTGACGGGGCCCGAATCACGAACCACTCTCTGTGCAGGTGCAACCATGCATGAACCATAAAATGGGGAATTGAAAAATAATAAAGAGAACCGTGAACCTAATTTCTGAATCATGAACCACATGATTCTCACAGATGAACTCCTTTCAAATGATAATCCCCTGGACTCACCTTCAATATGGTGCTCCACGTAGTGTGCTGCTACACAGACTGATCCCAGTTCCGTGTATTGTATCGGTATGCAGATGGAACCAAAAGATATGAGCCGCGTACCACTATTGTATGTGATGATATATACCCATTCTCGTGTACCAAATAAGTACATAGATGACCCCTCTGCTCACATACCATTATGGTGTGCAGAGGCTCCCCAATCTTGTATAAGAAACTAGTATGCGGAATGAGTTATTTTTGGGTATTTTTTCCTTATATTATAACCTCACCCCTCCATTACCATCCAGTCCTCCATAATTCCTCTTCTAACCAGACCTCCAACATCTGGCCAATTCCTCCTCCAAAGCACCAGACCCATATGATTATACTATCAGGTGCAGTAGTGTGGCCCTTTGATCTACATACCCTAGGTAAGCTGAGTCATGGAGGCTCTCCCCACAATGATTTGGGCTTTAGTAATGCATGTGTGTCTACATTCCCATGTGAAACCAGAGTCTAACATTGGATACTAATGTGAACCTCCCCACTCTATGGATTAAGGGTGATCACTTGATTTTCCATTCAATTATGAATAGTGATCAATCGAAGGAGTTATGTTCACTTCTCCATTGATGAGGACGACACTCATCCCCTTCCCAAAATGTATTATGGGGCCCTAAAACTGAAGTAAGTCCCCAATTTTCTAAGGCGAAGATGCATGACTTTAATGTCAACTCACATCAAAAGGCTCATTGCTCATTTCCCTCTCCCACCATCCCCCAGCCTCATCCGCCATAGGCTCTCCCTCTCCCACCAAAAGAAGAGGAAGCATGTGATTGGTTGAATATTTCATTCCCCTTTTTTTCTCACATCGAGCATGACTCATGTGGGCTTAGAGGTTTTTGACCATCACCACATCCAAAAATTTTAAACAATGATAAATCTGAATCCTTATCAAAACAGGATATCTAGGATGCCTACCTATAGGCCCGAGCTCAAAAGGGTTCCCATCTAAAAGGGTCCACCCATCCATGTCCCCCCCAAATGGAAATCTTCCATACATAAGTCCCATCCATTCCAAAATACATGGGTTCTAATTCCAATCTCAATGATACATAAGAAACACATCTTATGGGTCTAATCACAAGATCAAAACACCTTATTTCCCCACTTGACGATGATAAACTCTACATCACCTTATTCTATGGATCAATTCAGCATCACCTCCATAGAATCAAATTTTTATGCATGCATACATTGATTATGAAATCTAAGGGCATCCAATGGATGCACTCTTCTGGAATGAACCAAGGATTCAAAAATATTTGAACATGACATAAATCTATAATAGAGTCCCGGAACAAACAATAGTCCTCCCTTGGAAGGGTGATGTGATCCTGACTTACCATCCTCTCAGCCAATGTACTCCTGAAGGGTCGTTGGCTGAATCATCAATAAATAAAAACATTACATTGGAAAGCAGGTCCATGAATCACGAATACTAGGGTTGTTGGTTATTTTTGTATCCATGAATAAAACTATTGGAGACCATATGAGGAAGTTATATCTGAGGAGGACTAATTGCACAAATACATGACCCCACACAATCACTCGCTGGGACCAACAGACTGTGGAATCTCCTTCACAATGCCAATGGGGTAAATATCCCATCCCTAGTGAGGTTAATCCAACCTTATTCTAAAGGATAATGATGTATAATGGGTGGAAGACAAAAATTGGTAAAATTGAAAGGAAATAGTCTTCGGAAAAACGGACAGGTGATGATCCTCATTGTACCATTTCCACAACACCCAAAACACACTACTTCTTTGAAAGAACAATGATATATATATATATATACATGTATCTTCCTTGTGATTTCTATACTCACCCACAATGTTTTGAACTATGTGTTGAACACCCATATAATCATGGGGGTGGGGGATTTCCCAACATCCTGATGGGAGGAATGATATAGCCAACCACTCTTCCCTACATCCTCTTCCAGATGATGACATCCCAAGATTATTTGGGTGGGGTGTTATAACGACCCATACTTTACATACATTTTCATCACTTCAAAATTTAAGAACACTTATTACAACATATAACAAAACCAGGAAAGGACCGTGTAGGTATAGAGTCTTCAGAAACTGGGAAATATAAACAACTGGTTCATAAAGCATCTACTTTTCCTCTCATTAATTTAATCATATCTAGAGTCCCTTTTTCTCATATCCTACTTAATAACCTTCTTCCTGACCTGGGGAAATAAAACATACAAAAGGGTGAGCTCAAATGCTCAGTAAGGGTAAACAAAAGAAATATCAATCACATCATATACATAAGAACATAACTTTTGTAAATCTTAACCTACAAAAGAAATAATAATTTCATAACATGGGATAAATCATAGTAGTGAAATGTAATCCCAATAATCATAACTTATAACATGAAACTTTGTGGCATACACACATAATCATAGAGAATCATTCTTATTAGTCAAGACTCATTGCCAAGACTATCTTAGTGGACAAAGTCCATTTCTGAACCGAGTTCAATCCTCGTTTCAGTCCTGTTTCACTGAACCTGTTTAACCTGCCGTTCCAGCCATGTCTATCTCATGAGATATAAAATCTTTACCCAATGCATTGGATGGAGATATAGGTCCCACCCATCTCATAATTATACCATTCTTATGTGTGCCACAAAATCATAAACCATACATCATAGCATAACCCATGTAATAAAAATGTGAATCTTAAACATCATGACATCATAAAACGATTCATATAAGATAAAGGAATTCATAAAAATATTTCCATCACAACATAATCAAATCAATGTAATAATAGGGATAGAGACAGAACCCTTTATTATCTTAGATGAAAAATAATTTTGATAAAACTCTTGAACTCCATTCTTGAGGAAAATAACCTTTTTACTTCAAAAACATTTTTCCATTCTTAACATGTCATACAATTTTAAACTAAATAAAGTTGATTAAAAATAACATGAAAAATAGTAACGGAAGCTTCTTGGAAATAATGTTTTAAAAATCCATTAATTCTGTATAAGTTAAAAAAACATTCTTCTCGTACTTTTGTCAGAAAAGTCAAAAAGTACCTCGTACGAAAAACAACAAAAGATTCTTTTCACATCTTTTACTAAAAACTCACCGAAGGGTAAAATTAGATTTAAACAATTGTAGGTGGATGGAAATAATATTACATATTGAGGAAGCATGGATTTGGATGATAAAATACACCCCAGAAAATACCGAAGTATAAACAATCTCGGATAAAAATGAGATTGTCATATTTCCCTAACCTTAGGTCAGATAAGCTTTGTACGTGTCCAAACCTCCTATATAATGATATAAATAATGTTATTTACTTATCCCAGAATCATAATTATTTTTTGATGATATCATATATGGTCATATTCTTAGCTTCTTATTAGTAATATTTCATTACTACTTGTTTATTCGGGTGTTTATTACTTTTTGTTCTTATGTGTGTTTTGTCGAACAAATTCTATTCTTTCTTTTTAGGGTATAGATACCTCATTTCCAGAATGTTATTAGTGTAGTATATATCATATTTATTCATTCAATTCATTTATATAATCATTATGCAATGAAGATCATGTAGAATGAGTCGCATCACATCGTGGAGACAGTATTTCGTACGTACGCACGAGCGATGATATCGTTCCCATGATCATGTAATTGTATTGGTGTGTATGTATACTATTTCAGAATCAATATCACTTTACAATAGTCATATATAGTCATTATTTACACCATTATACCCATCCAATTAAGGTGGTGGTGGAAAATAGATTACACCACGGCGTGGAGACGGTATTCCGTATGTAAGCATGCACGGTGATTTCATTTTCCATAGGATTAATATATGGTGAAATAGGGTTGTTTCATACTTATAATAACATATCAGTATATTAGTGATACTGATGTTATTACTTCATAATGAAAAAACTAAAGAAGAAGAAGTTGAAGAATAAATAAAGTTGAAAGAATTGGTAACAGACATTACCTCTTCTTTAAAACGCCTCTTTGAGACCTCCTTTTAGGGTACTAAAATTGGTCTTTGAAGAAGAACATGACCTCTAGGATGTCTTTAGGGAATTGGAGAGGAGAAATTGGTAGGGGTTTGCCGAGCTTGAAGGCTCAAAGTGGTGTGAGGAAGAGGGAGGAGGTGCCCTTTTATAAGGGAGGAGAGGGGCACCTTTGGAATAACTAAAACTATTATTTTATTATAAAGTCAAATTCGGTTTTTAATACCTCCAAATAAAAATATTTAGAAGATAAGGTGGGGACGGGTTGAAATCCTCTCAGCCAATAGAATTTAGACAAGTTTAGGTTCCTATTTTAACCTTATAATTTAGATTTAACATTAAGTTAAATAATTTTACTTTAACTGTGTCTTCTTGTGTTCTTATACTATAAGGTTAATAAACATACTATAAGCAGACAAACGAACCCCAAGTTGTATATTATTAATATATATAACATTATATAAGTCATTTGGCAGAACCTTATATTTTTAGTAAAAAAATAATAATTAATAATATAATATTTGTTTTAAAAACTATTTTATGTCAATTTTGACACTATTTAGTAATTGATTTTTGTGAAAATCATAAAAGAATGATTAGTTCTAAGAAAGTTAATTAAATAAATTATAACATGACATATTAACCTATAAAATTAGTGGAATTCATAAAAAGTCTCAAATTATATTTATTTGGGTATTTATAACATCAATTATGTCAATATTTCATTAATAAGATAATTATAGCATCATCAATTTCTCATAAATAAATTAAATTATATAAAGTCGAGAAATTACAAATAAAATATAATTATGTAGGAAACTGTTTTAGCTTTCTAATGAATATTTATAGTCGAATTTATCTTATGTATAACCCTATATTAAAAATGATTTTCTTATTAAACTTTGATTTTAACTATTTTAACCCTTCTTTAAATAAATTAATAATAAATGACCTAATCTAATCCAAGTGGGCCTAAATGGTCATATTTTATTCCTAAGGTTGTTTTTGGTCGAATTAAACTTAACCAATTGAATTAGGACATGTGTTAGGATACTAATAATATCATTTTTACCCTTAATTACCCTATTTACTTTTAACCGTCGTAAATAAAACTAAAAAGTTACTATTCACCAAAATTATTTTTATCTCATTGAACCAAATTTTACTTACTGAAATCAACCGTGTCTCTCGGATTTTTGAAATTCCACTCACAGAAGCGGTAAAATTATGTTTTATGAAAAATTCTGTTTTTTAACTACCACTTAGTGGTTTCACTATTCATCAAAAATTGAAAGTTTTCAGAAAAATACAAAAATTTCACCCTAGGTTAATTTTGATATTCCGAATCCAAAAATGAAGTCCATTTTGAAAAATCAAATTTAAAAAATTTCAAAAAGTGGTTATTACTATTCATAACAGCTAGTTTTAATAATATTTTAATAGTATATCGTTGTTTAGTGAAACTCGGTATAGCGTACGATGCAAGCTATCGAGGAAGGTCGCGATTTCATGTAAAGCAAGCCAAGCAAGTGCTGAGTGTAGAAAAAGATTCCTTTGATGATTTATATAACATAAAAGTCTCGGGTGTTACATTCTACCCCCCTTAAAATTAATTTCGCCCTCGAAATTTGTCACTTTGTAACAAACAAATGAGGATACCTCTCCCTCATCATATCCTCAAGCTCTCATGTAGCTTCTTCTAATTGGTGGTTCCTCCATAAAACTTTCACCAATCGAGTGGTCTTGTTTCGTAGGACTTTTTCACTACGATCCAGAATCTCTATCGACTGTTCTTCATAAGAATGATCTTGTTCTAGCGGTACAACTTCTGAGCTGAGTACATGTGAAGGATCAGGTATGTACTTTCTCAGGAGAGATATATGGAACACATCGTGAACATGAGAGAGATTCGGTGGAAGCGCCAATCGGTAATCTACCTTCCCAACACGATCCAGTATTTCGAAAGGACCGATATATCTAGGGCTAAACTTCCCTTCTTTCCAAATCTCATGACCCTTTTCCAGGGAGATATTCGTAAGAACACTTTATCACCCACTTCAAACTCTAGGTCTTTTCTTCTGTTGTCGGCATAACTTTTCTGTCGACTCTAAGATGCTCTTATGTGTTGTGGAAAAGATCTAACCTTTTCTGCCATTTCATCAACGAGATCAGGTCCTAAAAACTTTCTTTCCCCAACATCATCCCAGCAAGTTGGTGTCCTGTATTTCTTTCCATAGAGAGCTTCATAAGGAGCCATCTAAATACTGGAGTGAAAGCTATTATTATAAGAAAATTCCACCAAAGGTAGGTGTTGATCCCAACCACCATTGAAATCCATAGAGTAATCTCTCAACATATCTTCTAGAGTTTGAATTGTTCCCTCAGACTGACCGTCTATATGAGGATGATAAGCAGTGTTGAAACATAACTCTGTATCCAGAGTATGCTGAAGACTTCACAAGAACATTGAGGTAAACCTCGGATCCCGATCAGATATAATAGAAAGTGGTACTCCATTCAATCTTACCACTTCCTTTACATATATCCTGGCAAGCTGATCCAGAGAGAAATCCTCTCTAATAGCGATGAAGTGTGCAGACTTTGTAAGACGATCAACAATGACCCAGATAGAAATATTGTCTTTGGATGTTTTAGGAAGTCCGGTGACAAAGTCCATTGTGATGTTTTCCCATTTCCATTCAGTTATGGGTAATGGTTGTAACATCCCCTTAGACTTCTGTCTCTCAGCTTTAACTTGTTGACAAACCATGCTTCGAGAGTCATATTCAGCAACATCTCTTTTCATGCCATCCCCCCAGAAGTACTCTTTTAGGTCCCTATACATCATCGTACTTCCAGGATGAATAGAGAATGAAGAACTATGAGCCTCATCCAGTAGCTCCTTCTTTAATTCGGGGATGGTAGGAACACAAACCCTATTCCTAAACTTTATTATCCCATCACAATCAAGGTTGAATTCAGGAACATTTCTCACCTTCTTTTATAACTCTACATCTTATTTTTGTGCCTCTTTAATCATCACATGTATAGATGGTTGAACATTCATTTGACAAAGATACGATTTCCCCCCTTTCATTATAATTCCAAGATCCATCCTTTGTAAATCCATAAATATTGGATCTTTTGTGATCCTCATCATGGATAAAATGGCATGGTCTTGTCGACTTAATGCATCTTCCACCTTGTTTGCTTTCCCAGGGTGGTAATGAATTGAGCAGTCATAATCCTTAATCAGCTCCAACCATCATCTTTGGCGCATATTCATCTCCTTTTGTGTGAAAATATACTTTAAAATTTTATGGTTAGTATAAATGTGACACCTTTCTCCATAAAGATAATGCCTCCAAATATTTAATGCAAAGATTACCGCAGCTCTCACCAAATCATAAGTTGGGTAATTTTTCTCATGTATTTTTAACTGTCGTGAGGCATAAGCTATCACCATATGATTTTGCATAAGAACACATCCCAATCCCTTCTTGGATGCATCACTGTAGATCAAAAACCTTTCTCCACTATAAGGCAGTGTGAGCACAACTGCACTGGATAATCTTCTATTAAACTCCTTGAAATTCTCTTCACATTCCTCCATCCAGGCAAACTTAACTCCTTTCCGAGTCAACTTGGTGAGTGGATTAGATAATCATGAAAAATCATTCACAAAACGTCGATAATATCCCACCAACCCAAGAAAACTTCGGATCTCAGTTACTGTTGTTGGTCTCGACCATCTTTCGATAACCTCTATTTTTGCTGGATCCACAGATATCCCCTCTTTTGAGATTATGTGACCCAAAAATGAAACTCTTTGAAGCCAAAATTCCTACTTGGTAAATTTGGCATAAAGCTTCTCCTTTCTCAAGGTCTTCAATATAATTCTCAAGTGATCTTCATGTTCTTCCTTTCTCTTTGAATAGACAAGAATATCGTCTATAAAGACTACCACAAACTGATCAAGATAGTCTCTAAAGACTCTATTCATCAGATCCATAAAGATAGCAGGGGAATTAGTAATACCAAATGGCATCACTATAAATTCATAGTGTCCATACCTTGTATGGAAAGTCGTCTTTGGTATATCCTCCCTTTTTACCCTTAATTGATGATACCCTGAATGAAGATCAATCTTGGAAAATTATTGAGCTCCGCGTAGTTGGTCAAATAAGTCATCAATGCGTGGGAGAGGATATTTGTTCTTGATAGTGATCTTGTTAAGTTCTCGATAATCAATGCAGAGTCTCATTGATCCATCTTTCTTCTTAACAAACAGAACAGGTGCTCCCCAAAGTGATGCACTAGGGAGTATGAACCCCTTATCAAGATTCTCTTGGAGTTGCTTCTTCAATTCCTGCAACTCAATTGGGGCCATTCTATAAGGTGTCTTTGAAATAGGCAAAGCACCCAGTACGAGTTCTATTGAAAACTCAACTTCACGATTTGGTGGAAGACCCGTCAATTCCTCTGGAAAGATATCATCAAACTCCCATACAATGGGAATATTCCTAATCGTGAGTTTCTCACCAACCATTTGAGATAAATAACCTTCATTTAGTGGAATCAAGACCTCTAAGATGGATGAAATTTCCACTGGAAGGTTATGTTCTTCCTTGCATCGATAGACGATCTTAGATTGATCCGGAATATGAAATGTGACTTCCTTTATTTGTAAATTGATATGAGCTCCATGTAGAGAAAGCCAATCCATGCCAAGAATCACATGAAATTACACTATAGGAAGGATCAAAATATTTCTAGGAAGCACTTTCCCACAAACTTCAATCGGAGAAGAATTATAGACTTTTGATGCGACTGTTGTGCCATTAGGGGTTGTCATAGCTAATTCAACATATAATTGTTGAGGTAATACGATGATACCCTTAGAAAATTCTTCATAAATAAAGGAGTGGGTGGATCCAGAATAAAATAAAACATTTTCTACTTTAGAGTGGATGGTAATTGTACCTTTCACCACATCGTTATCGTATTCCACATCGCTGATAGAAATTGCATGTGACTTTCCTTTGACTTTAGCCTTAAGAGTTTGTTGACGTACACCATCATCATCAACCCTTGGATTTGGGCATTGATTGGAATAATTCTCCATCTCCTTGCACTTGAATCATTGAAGTGTAGTAGGTTCATTCTGTGTATCCCTTCCTTTTTTGCATCATTAGACATCTTATTCCCATCATTGTGGCATTCAAATACCCTATAACCTTCCATTCCACATTTCAAACATTTACTTGTCCCTTTAATACAACTCCCTCCATGTTTCTTTCCACACATTGAGAATAAGAGAAAGCTCATCTTCTTTTCAGTGTGCTCTTTATATTTTCCTTTGAATTCCATTTTCCTCCTCTTATCAAACCCATTTGACTGATGGGTTACTCCAATCTCCATCTGAACTTTGAGAGCACATCGAACGATTTCCTCGTAGCTATTGAAGTCCCTTATGGCTAAAGCCCTTCGAAGACTAGGATTTAAGCCACTAAAGAATCAATCGATCTTACTCTTAGGTTGGATAATAATACCAGAAGCGTACCTTGCAAGTCTTATAAAATTTGCTTCATAGATGCCAACAGATTCATCATCCTTTTGCTTTAGTTCAAGAAAATCCTTCTCCATCTTTGTTCGGAGAATACGAGGGAAGTAATTATTGAAAAATAAGTTATTTAACTCATCCCATTCCATGGACTCAATTTCATTTCTTTGCATCGTATTCTTGATAATATTACACCATTGATAGCATCACCTTCCAAACAATACACTGCTAAGATGACATTATCATGTTCAGAACATTGAAGAACAGAAAATATCCTTTCAATAGTACTAATCAATTGTTCAGAAACTAATGGATCAGTAGACCCGCTGAATGAAGGTGGACGCTGCCTCATGAAGGATTCAATAGAATGTTGCTCTTTCCTTTGCTCGTTTGGATGTCCTGCATGATTCATAGCTTGATAAAGTTGTGTGAGCATGGCTTCAAGATTTTGTATTCTAGCTCCCATAACGTTTGGTTGCTCAGGGGGACAATCGTTGCATTTCCCGTCGCATTCCGCATTAACACGGTTCCTTTGAGTTCCAGTCATTGGAAAAAACCAAGAAGAATAGTGTGAGAAACACTAATTATAATAGGAAAACCACATAATAAAGAATAAAATTTCACACTTAAGGTCTTATCATAGGTTATTCATGGCCATTTCTAAAACACTAAGATTGTGTTCTATGCTTAGACTTATAGTTAGGGTTCTTACTAAGGCTTTCACATCCTAGTTTCCAATGGTTTACTATACCATTCCTCTGATACCAACTATAACGACCCATAATTTACATACATTGTCATTACTTCAGAATTTAAGCACACTTATTACAACATATAACAAAACCAGGAAAGGACCGTGTAGGTCTAGATTCTTTAGAAACTGGGAAACATAAACAACTGGTTCATAAAGCATCTACTTTTCCTCTTATTTATTTCATCATATCTAGAGTCCCTTTTTGGAATATCCTACTTAATAACCTTCTTCCTAACCTGGGGAAATAAAACATACAAAAGGGTGAGCTCAAATGCTTAGTAAGGGTAAACAAAATAAATATCAATCACATCATATACATAAGAACATAACTTTTGTAAATCTTAACCTACAAAAGAAATAATAATTTCATAACATGGGATAAATCATAGTAGTGAAATGTAATCCCAATAATCATAACTTATAACATGAAACTTTGTGGCATACACACATAATCATAGAGAATCATTCTTATTAGTCAAGACTCATTGCCAAGACTATCTTAGTGGACAAAGTCCATTTCTGAACCGAGTTCAATCCTCGTTTCAGTCCTGTTTCACTGAACCTGTTTAACCTGCCGTTCCAGCCATGTCTATCTCATGAGATATAAAATCTTTACCCAATGCATTGGATGGAGATATAGGTCCCACCCATCTCATAATGATACCATTCTTATGTGTTCCACAAAATAATATACCATACATCATAGCATAACCCATGTAATAAAAATGGGAATCTTAAACATCGTGACATCATAAAAAAATTCATATAAGATAAAGGAATTCATAAAAATATTTACATCACAACCTAATCAAATCAATGTAATAATAGGGATAGAGACAGAACCCTTTATTATCTTAGATGGAAAATAATTTTGATAAAACTCTTGAACTCCATTCTTGAGGAAAATATCCTTTTTACTTCAAAAATATTTTTCCCTTCTTAACATGTCATACAATTTTAAACTAAAAGAAGTTGATTAAAAATAACTTCAAAACTTGTAAAGGAAGCTTCTTGGAAATAATGTTGACAAAAATCCATTCATTCCGTATAAGTTAAAAAAAACATTCTTCTCGTACTTTTGTCAGAAAAGTCAAAAAGTACCTCGTACGAAAAATGACAAAAGATTCCTTTCATATATTTTACTAAAAACTTACCGAAGGGTAAAATTGGATTTAAACAATTGTAGGTGGATGGAAATAATATTACATATTGAGGAAACATGTATGTGGATGATAAAATACACCCCAGTAAATACCGAAGTATAAACAATCTCGGATAAAAATGAGATTGTGATATTTCCCTACCTTAGGTCCGATATGCTTTGTACGTGTCCGAAACTCCTGTATAATGATTTAAATAATGTTATTGACTTATTCCAGAATCATAATTATTTTTATGATATCATATATGGTCATATTCTTAGCTTCTTATTAGTAATATTTCATTACTACTTGTTTATTCGGGTGTTTATTACTTTTTGTTCTTATGTGTGTTTTGTCGAACAAATTCTTATCCTTCTTTTTAGGTTATAGATACCTCATTTCCAGAATGTTATTAGTGTACTATATATCATATTTATTCATTCAATTAATTTATATAATCATTGTGCAATGAAGATCATGTAGAACGAGTCGCATCACATCGTGGAGACGGTATTCCGTACGTACGCACGAGCGATGATATCGTTCCTATGATTGTGTAATTGTATTGGTGTGTATGTATACTATTTCAGAATCAATATCACTTTACAATAGTCATATATAATCATTATTTACACCAGTATACACATCCAAGTAAGGTGGTGGTGGAAAATAGATTACACCGCGACGTGGAGACGGTATTCCGTACGTACGCACGCGCGGTGATTTCGTTTTCCGTAGGATGGATAGATGGTGAAATAGATTTGTTTCATACTTATAATAACATATCCGTATATGAGTGATACTGATGTTATTACTTCATAATGAAACAACTAAATAAGAAGAATTGGAAGAAGAAATAAAGTTGAAAGAATTGGTAACAGACATTACCTCTTCCTTGAAACACCTCTTTGAGACCTCCTTTTAGGGCACTAAAATTGGTCTTTGAAGAAGACAAGGACCTATAGGATGAATCTAGGGAAGTGGAGTGGAGAAATTGGTAGGGGTTGGCCGATCATGAATTCTCAAAGTGGTGTGAGGAAGAGAGAGGAGGTGCCCTTTTATAAGGGGGGAGAGGGGCACCTTTGGAATAACTAAAACTATTATTTTATTATGAAGTCAAATTCGGTTTTTAATAGCTCCAAATTGATATATTTAGAAGATAAGGTGGGTATGGGTCTAAATAATCTCATCCAATTGAATTTAGACAAGTTTAGGTTCCTATTTTAACCTTATCATTTAGATTTAAAATTGAGCTAAATAATTTTACTTTTACCGTGTCTTCTTGTGTTCTTATACTATAAGGTTAATAAAATTACTATAATTATCCAAACGAACCCCAAATTGTTTATTATTAATATATATAACCTTATCTAAGTCATTTGGCCGAACTGTAGATTTTTAGGAATAAAATAATAATTAATATTATAATATTTTTTTTAAAAACTATTTTATGTCAATTTTGACACTATTTAGTAATTGATTTTTGTGAAAATCATAACAGAATGATTAGTTTCAAAAAAGTTATTTAAATCAATAATAACAAGTCATATTAACATATAAAATTAGTGGAATTCATATAAAGTTTCAAATTATATTTATTTGGGTATTTATAACATCTATTATGTCAATATTTCATTAATATGATTATTACTACATCATCATTGTCTCATAAAATAAATTAAATTATTTAAAGTCTAAAAATTACAAATAAAATATCATTGTGTAGGAAATATTTTTATATTTCTAATTAATTTTTATATTCGAATTTATCTTATGTATAACCCTATATCAAAAATTATTTTCTTATTAAACTTTGATTTTAACTATTTTAACCCTTCTTTAAATACATTAATAATAAATGTCCTAATCTAATCCAAGTGGGCCTAAATGGTCATATTTTATTCCTAAGGTTTTTTTGGTCGAATTAAACTTATCCAATAGAATTGGTACATGTGTTAGGGTAATAATAATATCATTTTTACCCTTAATTACCCTATTTACATTTAACCGTGGTAAATAAAAGTAAAAAAGTTACTATTCAACAAAAATTATTTTCATCTCATTGAATCACATTTTACATAATGACATCAAACGTGTCTCTCGGATTTTTGAAATTCCACTCACAGAAGCGGAAAAATTAAGTTTTATGAAAAAATCCTTTTTTTAACTACCACTTAGTGGTTTCACTATTCATCAAAAATAGAAAGTTTTCAGAAAAATACCAAAATTTCACCCTAGGCTAATTTCATTATTCCGAATCCAAAAATGAATTCCATTTTGAAAAATAAGATTTATAAAATTTCAAAAAGTGGTTATTACTATTCATAATGGCTAGTTTTAATAATATTTTAATAGTATATCGTTGTTTAGTGAAACTCGGTATCGCGTACGACGCAAGCCATCGAAGAAGGTCGCGATTTCATGTAAAGCAAGCCAAGACAGTGTTGTGTGTAGAAAAGGATTCATTTTATGATTTATATAACATAAAAGTATCTGGTTTTACAGGTGTGATGAGATGTGGTGTCCCATGTGTCCTTGGGGTTGAGATGTGATTTTGTGTCCCATGATTTCTCAGTATGTATTGTGATGTGCTTTCCCATGTGTCTGTGGGGTGAGTTGTGAATTGTTTTTATGTATAGGTGTGATGGTCTGAGGCGCAGTGGAAGCTCATGGGTGGATGTGCCCACTTGGCTTTTTGTCATTAGCAATGATCAATCAAGGATCAATATGACGATAAATGCCAGACTCTACAGATCGAATCACAGAAATAGAAAAAGAAGAATAATAGTCCCATAACCAAAAAAGGAGGATCATCACAGGTTGATTAAAATTAATTTAATTAATTGAAAAGAAGTACCTTTTATGTAATTCTGTCTTCGTTGATATTTTGGATCACGTTCCAATGTGATTCGTCATTGCGTCGCAAAATCCAAGTGTATAATTCCTCAAGCGATGATCCACACGTGCACCATGTATCTCTGGACATCACCAAAGGAATCTCCAGGTGCTAGCGTGGAGAAGATTTTGCCTGCGTTGTCCGCCATAGATCCTCTTGATCCAATAGAGGAGGATCTCTCTCAGTCTTGAGAGTGTTCTTGGAGGAAGGAGTTCTTTCACCATTTAAAGAATTCTCCAGAACTGTTGAGAACAATGATTGGGAAAAGTGTTGGGGTTGTGAAGATATTTATAATCGGGTTTGAGGTTATAGAGTTATGATAATAAATAAATGTTTTACACATTTTATTTATTTCATTAAATATTATTGAAGACCCCCCATGTCGAATAATTAATTCCTTGACATGCACCGAAACTAATTATAAAAAATACTATTTAATAAAATGATATCATTTCTTCAAAATACAAACTGAAAAAACTACATGGTGTGTAATCATTAATATGTGGCATGTACTTTTTTTCAAAAAACTACACGACATGTAATTGTTAATACACGGCGTGTACTTTTTTTTCATTTCCTTTCCAAAATGAAAACTACACCACATGTAATCATTAATACACGGTGTGTAGTTGTTTTCATTTTATTCTTCCAACAACATTAAAATGTTTTAGGCTTCCATGAATAATTATTAAACCACATACATGAATAATCATTATTCTACATGAGATACTTGAGTACACTTAGTGTGTGACACTCTAGGCCTATATCTCGTTGGCATTATGTGGGCTTGCCTAATGTCCAAGATTACTGTCTAGCAACGGGTCAAGGCACCCCAGAGAAAGAAGTTGATACTGCATTGACTTTTCAGCTCATACAAAAACATACCGTGTAATTTAATACCTTTGTCTCAATATCTCATCAACAAGGTTTCATGGCAATGTCATAAACCTATAAGCATGATCTGTCATTCTTTGAATTATAAAAATAAACTCGTCGTTACACCATGGACAAGGAATTTGGGAAACAGTTCTATTTCAATCAAAGGCCTCGAGATATCTACTTCCATAAATATAGAAGGGACAAATCCTTCATTGACTTATCCATTAACAGCATGTCATTCTTGATGCACCCAATGTAACCTACTTCCCACCAAATATCTTCGTGATGGTTTCTGTCGGAAAATATAAGTTTGCGAGTCATGACATGAGTTTATGATAATCTTCCAATCTAAGAACCATTACATAGACTCATAGATATTAGTGTCTGATGAAACCAAGACATACATAATTACTACTGGTGGTCTATTATCATAATCTCCCATCTTTGGGATTACTATGTTTGAACTCCATAAGAGAGAGTCTCGTCTTATTAAGAGTACTCACACATGATGGTCTATATACTATGTGTCCTATAATAGTATTTCATCCAACCATTGAACTTTATTTAAGAATATTTTTATAGAATTTCAAAGTTCTCATCATAGCGGTGATCTTCCATGAAATTATTCATGGAAAAAATATTCTATGACATTATTATATAACAGTCATGCAGAACAATGAAAAATATAGAATAAGTGTATATTCATGTAATAAAAGTCCAAATAGTCGGTTCTCAGGACACAAACTCTAAAAAAATTACACTTGGACTAGATCCAATTGCATATGAATTTTAGTCTGCTAGACCTCACATGTTGATCATGTTTCTGCTGATTCGAGGGTTTGGTCAAGGGTTCCTCCAATTTTTCTTTTGTGGAAATACTACTCACAGCATCTTTACCTCTCCAAGAAAAATCCCTCAAGATATGATACTTCTAAAGTATGTTCTTTGTTCACTAATGTGACCTTGACTCTTTTTCAAGTTCCACCAATGCAGTATTATCACAATAAAGTGTGATAGGATCTTTACTACTAGGTACTACATCTCGCACTTGGACAAAGCTACGCATCCATACTACTTCTTTAGCTACCTAAAAAGCTATGATATACTCAGACACTACTGTAGAATCTACCACCACACCTTTCTTTGAGCTCTTCCAGCTCACTGTACCTCCATTCAAACTAAATATGTATCGAGTATACGACTTCATGTCATCTTGATTGGTATGGAAAATAGAATCTACATGTCCTATGATGACTAGTTCCTCATCTCCTCCATAAACTAAGAACATATCCTTATTATGCCTCAGATACTTAAGTGTAGTATTGACTACCATCCAATAGCGGTCTCCTGGATCATCTTGATATTTGCCTACCACACTTATTACATAAGCAACATCTAGCCTTGTACATAGCATAACATACATGACTGATCCAATCACGGATGAGTAAGTGATCCTTTCCATTTTCTTTCTTTCCTCATGTGTCTAAGGAAACATTTTCTTGGAAATATGAATGCCATGTGACATTGGAAACAATCCCCTCTTAGAGTGTTCCATACTAAATTTCTTTAGTATCTTGTCTATGTATGTACTTTGACTCAGGCCCAGCATTCTCATAGATCTTTCACGGTGGATCATTATCCAAATAATATATGATTCCTCACCCAATTGTTTAATATATAATCATATATCCAACCATGCCTTAACTGGCTATAAGACTGGTACATTGATTCCAATTAATAATATGTCCTCAACATATACTATTATGAAAATGATTGCACTTCCACTAAACCTTTTGTAGATACAAGGCTCTCATTCATTCTTAAAAAATCCAAATTCCATTATGGATTCATGAAAACAAATGTTCCATGACCTTGATGCTTACTTTAATCCA
This sequence comes from Viscum album, assembly GCA_963277665.1. Lineage (NCBI taxonomy): Eukaryota > Viridiplantae > Streptophyta > Magnoliopsida > Santalales > Viscaceae > Viscum > Viscum album. The sequence goes on from OY728156.1 coordinate 1,334,520,654, forward strand.
TAAATGTATTTCTACAATTTTCATACCTTGTTGGAATCATTTTGAGTTACAAACACTTCTGGTTGTGTCATGTAGACATCTTCCTGGAGGTTCCCATTAAGGAATGTTGTTTTGGAATCGATTTTCCTAATTTCATAGTAATGGTAAGTGGCAATGGCCAATATGATTTTAATGGATTTCAGTATCACAACCAGTAAAAAGGTTTCATCATAGTCAATTCCTTGACACTGTCTAAAACCTTTTGCAACCAGTCGTGCCTTATAAGTGCTGACTTGTCCCTCCATGTCCAATTTCTTCTTAAATACCCATTTTTTACCAACAGGATTTACATCAACTGGAGGATCTACCAAAATCCAGACTTGGTTTTGGTACATGGAATCCATTTTATAATTCATGGCTTCTTGCCACTTGGAAATGTTTGCACCTTCAACCACTTCTTTGTAGGTAAGAGGATCATCATTGTCAACCAATAATGAGTCACCATCCTTAGTGACAAGAAAACCATATCATTCTAGTTCTCTCACCTCTCCCATGATCCTACGTAGTTCTTGTGTCTCTGGAATAGATTTTTCTTCCACGGGGCTTTGTGGAATCTATTCTGGTACCAAATCATGTGTATCTTGAGCCTCGACTTCATCAATGTCTATCTTGATTCCACTATCTCTTTTAGAGATGTGCCCCCTCTCAAATAATATGGTGTGTCTTTCCACTGTATCCTTTTTATCTGAGGGATTGTATAGGTAATATCCCCTTGTTTCCTTGGGATATCCTATAAAGGTACACTTTGTGCCTCGAGGTGTAGGTTTGATTCATTAAGATGCCTAAACAAATGCTTCGCTACCCCACACAAATAAATTTGATAACATGGATTTTTTTCTACTCCATAACTCATATGGAATACCATATATAATTTTATTTGGTACTTGGTTTAGTATGTGTGCTGCTGTTTGTAATGCATATACCCAAAAGGATAATGGAAGACTCGCATGACTCATCATTTATCTCACTATGTCCAATAGAGTGTGGTTCCTCCTTTCACTTACACCATTCCACTGAGGCATGTAAGGAGGAGTGAGTTGAGATATAATCCCAAACTCCTGTAAGAAAACAATGAAGTCCTGATTAAGATATTCTCCTCCTCTGTCTGAGTGGAGTTTCTTAATCTTATTACCAAGTTGGTTCTCAAATTCATTCCTGTATTCTTTGAACTAGTCAATATAATCTGACTTATACCTCATTAAGTAAAAATGTACATATATACTAAAATCATTAGTAAAAGTTATGAATTACAATAACCCAACCCTTTATTCAACTGGAAATGGTCCACACACATCTGTGTGAATTAATTCTAGAATCTGTTTATCCCTTTCCCCTTTCCCACAAAATGGGGATTTGGTAACTTTTCCTTGTAGACACGCATGACATACACCAATTGGTTTTAGTTCGAAAGAATATAAATACCCATCTTGATGAAATTTTGTCAAACATTTATCATTGACATGACCTAGCTGGTGATGTCAAAAGTTGGGTGTGGTATGAGCGATGTGAATTAACATTGTCATTGATTTCCATTACTTGGTTTGTATAGTCTAACACATAAAGTCTGTTATATAAATGTTCCCTACCAAAACAAATGCAATCTTTATAAAAGTAGCAATATTCATTTCCATAAATTAAGATAAATCAATCAGTATCTAATCTGGATACTGAAATAATGTTTTTGGTTATAGAGGGTACATAATAACAACCTTTTAATACCAATACCATCCTAGTCTGAATTGTGAGGTTGTATTCTTCAACAATTAAAGCAGCGAGTCTAGCTCCGTCAGCAACTCATAGATCCACCTCACCTTGGTCAATTTTTCTGAATCTACTAGGTTCTTATATTTTGATTCAGATGTGAGGACCACAAGAAGTATCTAATACCCAATTCGTAGAAATATATATATTTCATTCGATAACAAATGCACTTGAAGCTTCCCTTGCTTCCTTGGCTAGGTGCAGCTTTTCTTCCAGTGGTGCTTCATGCCACTTGGGAAACAAACAACCTCCCATTCTCTTGCCTCCCATTGATCTTCCTTTTCTTGGAAGGCCTTAAAGAAGCTTTGGGATTAAATCTCTTCGCCTTCCCATTCCTTTTAATCACCACAAGGACAGAAGGCTTTTCGTGCTTCATATCATTGTCCACTTGGTGAATGAGGATTAAAAGATCAGATAATGACTTCTCAATGTTGTTCATATTGAAATTTACAAAACATTTGGAGAAGATATGGGGTAGTGATGTAAGAATGAGATTGGTACCCAGTTTTTTGGGGAGTTTAAACCCTAGATACTCCAATCGCTCAATGTATCCAATGAGATTTACTACATGAGGCCTAGCTGGGGCACCCTCTCCAAGATTTTTCTGAAATATAGCCTTGGATATCTCAAACCTTTCCTATCATTCTCTCTCCTAGAATAGACCACCGAGGTGCTTGAGCATTCAATAGGCATCCATGTATTCATGAGACTTCATGAGCTCACTATAAATTGATGATTTCATCAAACATTGAACGTCGAGTGCATCACTCAAATTTTGATCATAGACCATGAAATCTTAATCACTCCCCCCTTGGGTATGAAAATTAGAAGTGAGGACTCTAGCATGTAAATATTTCATTCATGGAATAGGATAACCCGAAGGTGCCTAAACCATTCCTAAAAGATACTACTGGTGAGGATATTGTCATTATCCAAAATTTATTATAGAGAAAATGTGGATGGTGAGTTTTTTATATTGATTATACAAATTAAAAGAGCATATTTATTAGTACATTCTTGATTAAATTTCATGAGAAATAATAAATTTTAGTCTCTGGCTTTTTTATCACGTCCCAATAGACCCCACCATTGAACTCTGAATGTCTAGTTTCCATGACATTCTTGTGACAAGGTTCCATATTCCCCTTCGCAAAACCCCAAAATGGCTTGGTCAAGCTATTTTAATGTATTTAGGTGCGCAGGTCTTTACCAACTGTGAGCTTACAGTTCCTTGATTCGTTGAGCGGACTCCCCAATCCTAAAATCCTGACTTGGATTTCCTTTAACCTTGCCTCCAATTTAAAAAAGTCTATCAAGGGATACTCCCATTGCTATAAAATGTTTATGTCATCCCGAAACATTCGAAAGAGCTACCTTTATAAAAGTAGGTGTCCCAACAAGGGTTGGTCAATCAAATAGTTTTATTGAGTCTTTCCTTTACTTATGTAACGGAAGGCTTGATCTGACTTAATATGGTATTTTAGGGATTTTAATCTTTTATTCATAGTTTCACATTATCACATTCTGGTTAATATTAAGTGATTCTTTTTTAAGTGATTACCCATGTTCTAATAATGTTTAGGCATAGTCCGGTTTTTATTTTATTCCATCTTTGCATGATTTTTTATTTCATTAACAATTTCATCGTGACAACACATACATAATAAATAAACCATGAAATCAAGAAGAAATAAAATAATATGGCACGATCATGAGCTTCTATTGGTTATCTTAACTAGAGGTTTTGATAAGATAACACTATCCTTGGGAAAACCACCATACACCTGATGGTTCATGTTTTTCATCTCCCACCTGTCCATCTTTGTATCTTCTTTGGTTGGTTTCACCTCAGCTTCAGATTTTTAACCTTCTCCTCTGGCTTGGGATATACTCCATTACATGAGTATTATTTTAAAGAATCCATGGTCATGCATGCCATAAATTTTATTGGAATAAGGCGCACAATACAAAAAATTTAAATGAAACGATTCACACACAAATGATATTTGGTCTAGCTCATGATCATCCATAGAATGAAACGACATTTACACATATTTAGTATTCAAATTATTTTAATCATTCTTTTATTCAAGATAAGTCACGCTAGAATTCAATTAATTATGATCTTATAATTAATCAATTCATTATCTTAAATTCCTATATGAATTTATTTGAGATTATTCTCATCCATATTCCTTGTACGAGTCTTTTTACTTTGGTAAAAACTTAGGTATGCTCAATTCACACGATGTGGTTTGGCAGCCCAGTACCGGTTCGTTGAACCTAAGTACACATCATGTAGATTTCACTACACCTCATGTATTCCTATGTTGTACAGAAAGAATGAGAAGCTCCTCCATACTATTTCCTCATTTCTATTTTAATCAAAATTAAAATTAAAAGGAAGTTTTTGTGGTGTGAATCGAGAAACAAAGGAAGAAAAATAGATCTCGTTTATTTAGTTTTATAGAATGATTTATCTTGAATTGAATCAAATATAAATGCATAAATTTTAAACAGAAATTAAATAAATATAATCAACATTGTAACCTCCCTCTGATACCAATTTAAGATCCCCGTCATAGAGGATGCTTGTGGATGGATGTGACCACTTGGATCTTTGTCATTAGCATTGATTAATTCAGGATCAATACGACGATAAATTCCAGGATCCACAGATTGAATTACAAAAATATACAAATTAGAAGAATAGTCCTAGAACCACAAAAGGAGGATCATCATAGGTTGATTATAATTAATTTAAATAATTGACATCAAGTACCTTTTATGGCATTCTATCTTCATTGATATTTTTAATCATGTTCTGATGTGATTCGTCATTGTGTCGCAGTAGCCAAGTGTAGACTTCCTCTAGCGGTGATCCACACGTGCACCATGTATCTCTAGACATCGCTAAAGGACTCTATAGGTTCAATCATAGAGAAGCCTTTTCTTGTATTTTCCACCTTAGACCGTCTTGATCTGATGGAGGAGGATCTCTCTCGGCATTAAGAGTGTTCTTAGAGGAATGAGTTCTTTCGCCCATGAAAGAATTCTCCAAAATTGTTGTACACTACAATTGGGAAAAGTGTTGGGGTTGTGAGGATATTTATATTTGGGATTGAGGTTATAGAGTTATGAAAATAAATAAACATGTTACACAATTTATTTATTTCATTAATTCTTATTGAAAAACCCCCATTTGAATCATTAATTCCTTGACATGAGCCCACCCTAATTATAATAAATATCATTTAATAAAATTATACTATTTCCTCAAAATCATGACTGGAAAAACAACATGGCATGAAATCATTAATACACGGTGTGTACTTGATTTTCTTAAAACTACACGGCATGTAATAATTAATACAAGTCGTGTACTTGTTTTTCATTTCCTTTCCAAAATGAAAACTACATGGCGTGTAATTATTAATACACAACCTGTACTTGATTTCATTTTATTCGTTCTACAACATTAAAATGATTTAGGCTTCCTTGAAAAATTATTAAACCACATACAGGAATAATATTTATTCTAATTGAGATACTTTGATAACTATAGTGTGTGACCCTCTAAAACTCTTTATTGTTGGCATTAGGTGGGCTTACCAAAATTCCAAGATTACTGTCTGGAAACTGGTCAAGGCACCCAGGAGAAAGAAGTTTATGCAGCATTGATGTGTCACCACATACGAATGATTTCCATGTAATTTAATCCCATTGTCTCAATATCTCATCAAGCAGGTTTCATGGCAGTTTCATAAACCTATATGATTTATCTATCATTATTTGAGTTCTAGAAATAAACTTGTCGTTACACCATGGCTATGGAATTTGGGAAACAGTTCTATTTCAATCAAAGGGCCCAAGATATCTACTTCCATTAATATGGAAGGGATAAATCCTTCTTTGACTAATCCATTAGCAACATGTCATTTGTGACGCTCCCAACGTACCCTAATTCCCACCAATTATCTTTGTGAGAGTTTTCATTAGAAAATCTAGGTGTGTGATTCATAACATGAGTTAATGATAATCCTTTAGACTAAGGACCATTACACACGCTCGTAGATAGTAATGTCTGATGACCCAAAGAGATGCAGAATTACTACTGGCCGGTCTGTTCTCATAATCTCCCATCTTATAGATTACAAAGTGTGAACTCAAAAAGAGAGTGTCTCGTCTCCTTATGGGTACTCGCACATGATGGTCTGTGTCCTATGTGTCCTATCATAGTATGTCATCCTATTGTAGAACTTTATTTAAGAAAATTGTTATAGAATTTCAAGGTTGTCATCTTAGAAGGGATCTTCCATGACCTTATTAATGCAACAAATATTCTTGTACATTATTATATTATAGTCATGATGAACAATTAACAATATATAATAAGTGTACATTCATTGAATCAATGTACAAATAGTTCGTTCCTAGGACACCAACTCTAAAAAGGTGCATGTGAGAGGGATGTGTTATGAGGCATAGGTGTGTGTTGGTGGTATGTGTTATAAGGCCCCAATTTTTTAGGAAAGTTGTATTGAGAGGCCTAGGTGTGTGTAGGCAAGAAGTGATGTGGTACATTTGGAAGTGGTAGAGGCACCAGGATGTCTGTCGTTAGGGTGTGAGAGAAGATAATTATTGTGAAAGTGGTGCGAGGTACCCTCTCATCGATGTGATTTAATTTATATTATATTACATGGAATGCATTATTTGGTGTGTGTGTTGTTGTGAGGGAGGGATAGTTAATATATATTTTTAGGTGAAATTTGGTTCTACTATTATCTCATCAGTTCATTAGTATTCATTTTTCACATGTGCCGAAGAGGCTTTGGTTTTCCTACTAATTATATTTGTATTATCACCTAATATATATAAAAATATTTTTAGGTTTCGAGGAAGATTTCATGGACTATGTTAAAACATACAAGCTCGGATCCTTTATAGTTGTTGTGTGGATACATTAGCTCAACATTTGGGTATTTAATTTGGACACTATTATCTTTATCAATTCTATTTATACATTCAGGTGGTATGGTTTGGGTTTCTCTTTTATATTAGGTGTTAGAGTTTTGTGGATGATTTATTCTATCTCATGATCTTGTTTCTTATAATGGTTAATGACTCCAATATTGTAATATTTGTACACCCTTGGTGCTTGTTAGACCCATGGCCCATTGGAGGCAGGACTCGGGTATCATTATCTTTCTCCCCTCATTGTGGTATCTTTGGAGGGAGGGGTCATGATATTATCTCATATAGTATGAAATATATAAAGGGGGTATATGATCTAATAACATAATTAGTACAATTATGTTATAAATATCATATTTAAACTTTTTATCTATCATTATACCCATCCACTAAAGGTTTAAATGAAAAAATCTATGAAACGGTTTCCTGAGTTGGTAGTCTATGCTACACACGAATGATGATTTCATAACCTATTTGATGGAAGTGTATGTTTTTTGGTAAAAAACATAACAAAAAAATTATCAGTATATTTATGATAATAAAGTTATTATATCAATATAATATAAAAATAATGGAAGGGATGGAAAAATAAAGAATATAAAAATGCTCATTGATGAATGTTACCTCTTCTTAAGGTATCTTCTTTTGGTTTTCATCAATGTACATACTTGGTTTGATTTAATCCCAATGTAAGGATTATATGATGATTGGATGGAATATTAGAAGTTATTTGGGAATGTATTGGCTTAACAAATTATTTTAGAATGTGTCAGGAGAGATGGAGTCGGGGTGGCCTTTTATAAATATGTTTAATGGAACATTTATAATTATTATGAAAGAGTGAATACTATCAATGTTTTTTTATTTTACCAAGACCAAATAATGTTCCATTATTTAGAATATAAATCATAGTCTCAAAATATAGCCATAAAATGGGTTTTGGACAAGTCTTAAGTCATTGTTACACTGTATATTCTATGTCTAACCATTAAGTAAACACTTTTTTAACAAAAAAAATTTAATCATTTATAATTGATTCCACTAATAACATTGGTAAAAAATTAATTTGAACTTATTAGAAATTATAAATAATTATTATTCAAAATATGGAATCCATTTTTCCAATTTAAATTCAGAAAAGTGGCCAAATTTAAATTAATATTAGCCCCATGGCTCAGTGAGTGAATGGTTTTTAAGAAGGATATATTTTAAGAAAAAGATGATTAAATATTAAATGTATGAAACATAATTTAAATTTTATGAAAAAGTAATATTTTTACATATATAATGTATAAAATTCATTTAAAATAATCCCAATTAAGGATTATTTTAATTACTTAAAAAAGATAAACATTATGAATTTTAAAATAATGTTTATAAAAACACATTATTTAAACAAAAAAACATTGACAATCATATTTTATGTATATATTTTATTGTATTTTAATGTATTAATATCTGTATTTAAATGATAAATCTTTTTAAATGTTTGACATATTTTATTTTTGTATGTTTTTATTGAAGGATATAGTGATTCATGGAAAAGGAATGAAAATAGAAAAATATTGGGGCTAAACACACTTCGTGCCGCATGAAAAGCAAAGAGGTGGAACAATATAATTTTGAGGATGAACTATAGCAGGAAAACTAGAGAAGAAACGTTTCATGATGTGTAATTCAATTAAAAATCATGACTTCATCAAGAGATGTTTTTTCCACTAGTATAATTCATGAAACTGTTACATGTTGTGACAGAAAATTACATGTCATGTATTAATATTACATGACGTGACTTTTTTTGAGATATTTTTTTAGAAGAGATTATTTGAGATTCATGACGTCTAAATATTTAATGGATTATTTGATGTGAACCTCCTTTTAACATTATGTAAATGACTGAGATGATATTCAAGATCTTAATTTCAACATATCTTAAATTTTTACTGGATCCTTGTTGTGGGACCCTTCAGAGACCTCATTTTAACCAAATATGCCTGAAATTAATTAATTATTGAGCCTCTATGATTCCTATAAATATATATATAGCCTACTATAGTTGGATTTATTTGGAATCTGGAGAAAATAGCCTGGACTGAGAAGCTACATTGTTTAGGGACCTCTCGGGGCCCATCTCTATTTTCCATAATACTTTCTTTTTTATTTTCTCCCTACCTATTATTCTATCAACACTAGGATAAGGGGGTAATCACACCATGTTCTAGGGTGATGTAAATACAAGGGGTATGGTGTGTTGGATTTATTTTATCTCATTTATTCTTGTATTTGGTTTGATGAAATCCATATTTATCTTCCAATCCTTTTTTTCTATAATGAGCATGGATAATTTAATAAAAAATGAAAATTAAAATGTCATAACTAAAAACCATAAAGAAAACATGACTATTTTCAAATTTAGTGGAAATCAGGTTTAAAATTGGTATCGGGACAAACCTATTTCAGAAAAATCCAAAATTAAAAAACCAAGTTAAATAAGGGATTTCCACATTGAGGAGGGGATACCATGACCATTTTATATTTCTCTTATTGATTACAAGACCAATAATGTATGAATAAAAATATTTTATTCAATCCAATTTCACTTGAACACTGAAATTACAAAACCATTACAAGATTTCTAAATCAATTTTTAGACATACAAATCAATCATCTTCGTTTTCATTAGGCTTTCATCAAATTAACCAAAATCAATATTTTCTCACCATTTTCATAAAACTAAAAAAATAGATCATTTTAATACCTAATTAAAAATATATGTCATCTCTTTTGATTGACCTAAAACATTTCTAACACTACGATTTAATTAATAAATTATCATAGTTTCAGTTTGATAAATTTTTGTTTTCTCATATAACAATTGGGAATTAACAACACCCTTTGTGTCCATCACACTTATACTAAAATCTAATATAATGATGACTAAAAAGTAATTAATTTTATTATATATAACTAAATAATATTGAGGTTAACATATTCAAAACATATTAGATCTCTTAAATTTATTTTTTTTAAACTGAAAGACATCTTATAAAAATCATTATTTTTCACTATTCATAAAAAAATCATTATTTTAATAAAAAATAGAAAAATTTCACCAGAGGTAAATTTTGATATTTTGATTCCAAAAATGATATTTATATTATAACATTAACATTGTAATATTGTGAAATTAATATTTTAAATAAAAACGTATAAATACATTTTAAAATAAAACTATTTCCTATTTGATTAAAAATAATTTAATATTTTAATAACTAATATATTATATTAATATTATTTAATGTAAAAATGATTTATTATTTCATTACCCAGGTTTTTATAGTCAAATTGGTTTTAAATTTTTACATTGGAATCTACCAATTTACTTTCATTCTCCCTCATGAAGAAGATCACTAGCATAGACAAAATTCTACTACATCAAAATGATCAAATATCCATCCTCAACGAAGTCTTTGATTACCAACTTATATTTTATAAAATCAACTTGAAAATAATTCTCTAGTAGATTCCAGTACAATAGACCTTTTACAATTTCTCATATATTGGAATTTATCAACTCAATCAATAATTTATTCAACTAATAATTATTGATTAATAAAATTTCATACATGTAATCCTTCATCAACCCTACTTATTCTTCCTTATTATTTCCAATATATATTTTATATAGTTCTAGGTATCACATGAAAAGTCTTAAATCTTGTTTCTTCATATTCTTCTTATTTATTCTAGATAAAAATTGGTTATTATTTAAAATTTCCTTGATTTCTTATATTGTGATACATACATTGATGTTTTCTTCTTCTATGATGTATCAAGTTCCATTCTCAACATCTTACTTCTAAATCATCTACTTATCTATCATAGCCACACATAAAATCCTAGAAATTTATTTTTTAGGTATATAATTTGTAAAATTCCTTTAATACTAATATAATTATCTCCTTATTAATCACTCAACTGAATCACAATGGCATGCTCATATTTGTCTCCTTAATTTAACAATTTATTAAAACTGATATTTTAAGAACACATAACTTTTCATTACCGTGATTCAATCATATTCTATTATATCACCATTAAATCCTAAAATAGCACTTTGGATTAACATTTTTTAAACACATCACTTCAGCCATGGCATATAGGAGTCTCACCATTTCTTAAAGAGAAAATTATAAAATAAAATTGCAATTTCCATTGTATGGACTTATTCCTTTTACTATTTTCAGTCACCATAATGTGGTCCTCTTCACCATGTCATGGATTGGTTCATCACATTACTCAATATGAATCAGAATTCTCTTTTGAAATGATTTCCATGATTATTTATTTAGAGAAAATTTTCAACATGAACTAATTTTCCCTTATAGAAATAAATAAATTAAAATGTTCAAAATATAACATTTTAGTAACTAAATAATTTTATATTCTATGGATGTTACTTATACATTTAATAGTACGAGTCTATGGAATTTCTAAATTTCAATTGTCCAATATAGTAGTCCACTCTTAAATATGAGTAAAATGAATCTTACATATCTCAATAATGTTTAGGACTTTTAAAATTCCCTAAATTTTCTAAAATTTAAATATCATAAATTTAGGACTTATTTAATATTCCTATTATCAAAAAATAGCTCTTATATAAGAATAAATGACTCTAACATGTCTTTATAATTCCATGAATTTACCGATTTCCCACTTCCCATTGTTGAAAGACACTCTTACTCTATCACACCAAGATTTTTCTATATATATTCCTTCTAAATAATTATAACATGCTCATAGATTAATTAAAATTTAATATTAAACCAATATGGTTCTTGAGATATATTTTTAAAATATTGCAACATGATTTTATATATAAATAAAAAATATAAAAACCTCAAAATTATAAGTAAATTAAAAGATAACAATTTTTTTAAAAATATTTTAATCCCAAACATATAAGTATTTTAAATAAATATTTATTTATTAACTAAATTCCAGGGTTCAAATATTAATAATTAATGAAATGTGATTAAAATTATTAATATTTAAAGCGAAAAATTTTCAGACCTATTTTTAAAAGTAAAATGTATTATATAATTTAATTTAATTTTTAATTTTTAAATTATGATTATAATATATAATTTTAGGGAAAACTACTATCATACCATCCAATTAATTATAAATTAAATTGAAAAAATATTATAATCATATAAAGTTAAAAAGATTATTTTTCTTTAAAAATAAATCTCTTTGTATTTTTTATTTTAATTTGAAGGATAAATATCTAAAATTTAAAATTTTATTTGGACGAAATGGTCATAATTAATGAATCAATATTTTAAAAATTATGTTAGGGTTAATTGTTTTTGGTAATTTCTCAAATAATTATATTTTGGGGAATAAGGAAAAAATTAGTTTTTACAAAAAAAAATCATTTATGATCATATATGTAAATAAGTATAACAAAAAAACCATGTAAAATAGTTTTCATGATGAGAGCTATTTATGGAGTTAAATTATTCATTTAATTATTTTATTTTATCTTAGAAAACCAATGATTGACTTTTCATAATCATGAATCATTTTTCTAAAAAAAATTAATTCGGGGCATTCCATTTTAATTAAGTTATCTCTATGTGTAATTATATTTTTGATTTATTTTTAAGTTACATAAATCACCATTTCTTAATAATAAACCAATTAATCTCCTTAAAATATACAATATTTATAATTTTATCCCAAACATAATGTTTTTAAAAAAATACATTTTTTCCAAAAATTGTTTTATAAATGTTGCATACACCAATGTTAAAATTATTTTCAATTACACATATGTATTTTATTTGATAATATTTATTTAATATACATATTAATTAGGTATAAATTATGTAACTAGTAATTTTTTACATTATGAGTTAAATTTAAATTACATAGGATGAAAAAAATTACCACGACAAATTCCAAAATGGTAAAACTGAAATATGTATGAGAAACACACATAATATATGTTAATAACATGTGTGAAAATGAAAATTAGATGCGTTATCAACCTTAATACTTTTCCCACTCCATTATTTACTATCATTGGATCTATTTTACCCTTGAAAAGTGACATTACATTTCATATATTTTAAAAATGTCACTCCCAACAGTTTTAAGAGGACCCTTCACCACCCCACTCCACTTGATACCCAAATCCACTTATTTCAGGAAAGAATCAACAAAAATATATCTCAAAAATTACTTTCCACATCCATGTGATTCTAGTCATCTCAAAATACTACCCTTCAAAGGCATAATATTTTTTCAAAAGGTGTTTTCCAAGGAGTATGTTAATTTTTCTTCTCACTTTCCTTTTTAATTATTTTTATTACTCTTACTCCTTGGGATATATTTTATCCATTATATAATTAGTTTATAATTATTAATAATATAATTATATTATATTATGATAATTTAATAATAATAAACAAATCATTTGCCTTTTGTTATAAAACCAAAGAAGTCATCCTGTGTATATGTGAAGTACCACCTCCATGAACGACATGTTAGATTTTTCAATAATTCCATAAATTGTAGTTTAAAAGATTTATTAAATGATCAATAATAACATTTTTAATATTATTAATCCTAAAAAATTATACTATATTACCTACCTTCTTCCCTTTCAATGGAAAATGAATATGTCCCTTGTGTGTATGTGTAGACTCCCACCTCTATAAAAGTGATGGATTTTACTTTTCAGTCTATCAATTTATAATGTTTTAATCAATATTAAAATAAATTTAACCCTATTAATAAGATCTAAATAATATCATTATAATTTCATGAAAAATTAACTATTACAAATGAATATCTTTATTAACCGTACTCACCCATCAATTATGCATGTATTTGTATTGTTTGGTTTAACTATATACATGAACAATGAAAAAACTTATGTCATTGATGAATATTAAAAAAACTGATATTATTATTAGATATTAATGACCATATAATGATTTTTTCCAAATTCTATAAAGGTTAAAAAAATTTAAATATATATTTAATATACTATCCCTTATTCGTTAAAACTATTGAAACAAACACGTTTTTAATCATACCTATACCCTTCATGACTAAAAGACTTATTGAATGAACATAACAATTTATAGAAAATCATGAAAAATATATTATAGTACCTTAAATGATCTCAAAATGATGAAATTTTAATCTCTAAATAACAATCAACATCACCTTTACAAAACTAATACTAAACAAATAATCAAAATTAATAATATATGATGATGAAAGTAAATTATACCAATATAATGGGTTTTTAATAAATAAATATAAATGATATTTGAAATTTTATATATCTATAATTATATTTCTTTAATAATTTATTAACACATTTATTTTAATTATATAATATATTCAAGTTTTTTTAAAATCTTGAATTATGGTTAGAGGTTTCTTGTCTCAATATTTCATTTTTCTGAAATTTTTATATTCTGAACCTACATTATTTTATATGTTTAATATACTACCTATTTGAAAATTTATATTAGGATTATTTAGGTATTCAAGTTATGTGGTGTTTTCTTTCACATTTACACTTTTTTGGGATTTTGGTTTTAATGTTACAAAATTCGCAATGGATTTTTCTTAACTTGAAATATTTTCTTTAGTAATATTAATTTTTTTACTATGGTTATTCCAAAAAGGTATTATATTATTTTATGATGATATTAAAATTTTAAAATCATTTGTAGAGAAATAAATTTTTGAAATTTTTCACTATAAATGTTGATGATACTAAAAATAATTCCCATTGATTACAAATAAGTTATTTTCTTTTATATCGATATTCAATATTCTTGTTAATGTTCTCCATTATCATTATGAAATAAAAATATGTTTTTTATATGTAATTATTTAAATATATATTCACAAAAAATTTAATTAAATATATTTCACTTTCTTTAATATATGTGTTTCAATACATTATTTTCAAAATGTTAAATTGGATTTCACTTTCAAGTACAAATTTTTATTATTAAATCCACATTTACTTTAAAATCAGTCTATTTTTTTAAGGTTCCGTTATAGAATATGATTTTAAAAAATAATTTTTTTAAATAACTTCACATTTTTAAAGTAAATTTTTAATGTTACCCCTAACATTATATTTTATGACTATAGTAAACAAATTTTCAAAAAACATATTTTTGTTTTCTCTCACAATTATAAGAATTATTATTTAAGAAGAATCATTTTAATGTTTCAAAATAATTTATCAAATGAATTTAATTCATAATTATTTTTAAAATTAATATAAATATTTGTTAAATTCATTTTAAAAGTTAATTTTTTATTTGTAAACTAAATTCATTTTTTTAAAATTGATATTAAAGACTTGTGTTTTTGAGATAAAATCCATCAGTGTTTTGGTAACATATCATAGATATATTTTGAAATAGTATTTATTTTATTGCATTAATTAGAAAAAATTTAATTTTAATAGAATTTTTTTTAAATACCTTATTCGGTTAGAAAATATTTAGTGTAATGAAAATAGATTCAAGGAGTTTTTAGGAATTTAAAATCAGTTAATTCTTATTTTCTTCCAAAATAATTTATCCAATAATCTTAAATGGGTTTTTTTATATATGAAAACATAATTTGATTGTCCTTATATTTCATTAAGGTATGTTTTCACATACCACTATCCACATTCTTTATCTAAGTGGCTTACAGAATATTCTATTTATTATTTCCTGAAACTCATCTTCTTTCCATAGGAAAATTAAGTTTCGATTGAAAAGTAATGTTTTTATTATCTTTTGAAACATATATGTATGTTATTTCATTAATTGATGGTAGTAACTATATATTCCTAAATCCACTAAGGTATATGGGTATTTGAAGAATGAACCACTATGGTAAATAGATATTTGATTCATAATCTGCCAAGGGAAATAGATATGTGAAGCCTATGCCATAATGGAAAACATATGTGTAGAGACTTATCCATTAAGGGAAATAGGTAGTAATTCTAGATCCACTAGGTTATGATTCTTATTCATATGATTCTCCATATTATTTTTTTATTTTTATTCATGTTATGATGGATCAGGTCTTATACCCCATGTTTTATCTTCGTATGTTTTCCAAATTTTATATTTTTATATATTGAGCATGCTCTCATACCCACATGATTATATTTTTATCCCATATGTTCATCTATGGAGATCCCTAATCTATCCCTTACTATGCATCTAAGTCCATCACTTTTTTTGTTTTCAAATTCCTTAGGTTTTAGTGATGATTATTCTATTTGATATTTATAGAATGTCATATTAAGTTGTACAATTATGGATAAATATACACAAGTACTATATCATAATTTTTTTATGTATCTAATATCTAAAGACAATAAAACTTTAATTCATTGTATTATGTGACTATATAGAAGATTAATGAATTAGTAATGTAAAATAATAAATTAAGTGTGTTTATCTAGCTTGAGTAACCTCACTTATATATTGAGAAAATCATTCTCTATTACATTTAATATAGATTAGGTTATAGAGTCATTATATATGAAACTAAATACTTTTACATTTTATAAAAAAATAGCATCATACTTATATTATGTATAGAATTCATTTCCAAAATTAAAATTCATACATTTCGAGGAATTTTATGTTTTTATTAGTGTACTTTTACAAATCCATTACTTTCACAATTTTTCATTTTTTTGATCATAGATTACTTATATGTATAAAATAAGATTCATTGATTAACTAAATTTAATAAGTATATTACAAAGATACTTTTAATCATGTTTTAGATGAATCTTATATAGCTTATGCCTTCATCAAATAAATGGATTTTCTTTAGAGTTACTTTCATGTATTGAAATTTCATTTTTCAAAATTTTAATCAAAACCACTAAATTATGAATCATATATATGAAAATATAAATTCAACACCAAAACATATAACATGTTTTATACCGACTAAAAAACAAAAAAAACACTTTAAAATTATTTATAAAATATTATAATATTTCCAAATCCCTTTTACTAAATTTTCAATGTCATGAAATATATGGAGACTCAATTTTGCGTGATTAAATGAAACTCCACTACCACATTAATCAAAACATCCCTCATCTCCTCTATTAGATATTATAGAAAACTTTAATTATCCTTTATAAATATATTGTAGAATGTTATCTTATATAAAATACATTTTTCATTCACTCATTATAGTCAATATCAATAATCATTATATATAAAGGATTCTTAAATTTTAACATGTTTCCAACTGAAGAATCAAGAAAAAAATCATATCCCATTATCAATGGTAGCTACTTCTTTTTATTAAGTTGTATCTTCCGTAATAACCCAAAAATGTTGACATTATCATTAAAAAAATATATCCACAATCTATTATATTACTCACAATCACCTCAATCGAAACAATAAAAGCATACTCAATTTTGATAGCCAAATTTACTATTTATATATAGGATGTTAGGCCAAACAAGGACAATTCTCACTGAAGATAAAAATTTATACCTCCCTAAAACACTTAGATTTTCTAGATCTATTTATGGACATATTAGGTTTACATAGGATTTTCTCTGTGAACTCATGAATATATTCCAAAGTAGTCTAATTACTTTACTTGAGGTAATGATGTTCCATTTTTATTAATGATTTTTCTATTTATACAAAATACTATAGTATAAATAATGACCTAAAACCATCCCAAAAATAAGACCTTTTCTTAATTATTCTAAATTCTATAATTTTACCAGTTTCATATTAGTCATTCACAAAAAAAAATGAAAACAGAAAACCATAAAAACATTATGAGTTCGAAACAGATGAATATGATCTCAATATAATCTAGACACACTTACACTTCTTAGGAACCTTATTTAATATAAAATAAAGGGGTCTAATATTTGGAAATTTTTGAATGTAATCTGTATGTTATCCTAGGCGATAAAAAATATTATTCTCCAAAAATGAAATAGATTGGTCAGCTGACTCAGATAATCTTTTACTGATTACAGGGTTCACTTGGGGATAACTGCCCACAACTCCCTCTTAATAATCAATAAGGCCTTAGTGGAGGAGTCATATAAAAAAATAAAAAAATAAAAAAATAAAAAAATAAAAAAATAAAAAAATAATAAATAATATTTCATATAATATAAAATAAACAATGAACAAATAAATCAATATCAAATAACTAATAAAAACCAACTTACACCTTGATAATACCCAACATTTACAAATAAAAAATATAAAAAAATTATCAAATTATCTTGGTCACATAATCAAAAATAATTTTGTTTACATACATTATATCCTTGAATAGAATGATTTTTAATAGAAAAAACATTCAACTAGAAATATTCAATAAAATTTATTTTAGAAGATTATAAAACCTCAAGATATTAAATAAACACTTTTATTTATAGCATATACAACATGAAATACCAAATATAAAAGAACCAAAATTATTATTGCATAAATATGACCATTATAACATTGTAATTAAATTAGTGGATATTAATTAGAATAATTGAATTAGAAAAATATATAAAATTCTATTACTCAATACATATTTAATGATTAATTATTAGTAAATAAGGACTCAATATATATTAAAGTTGGTTTATGCTTCAAAAATTGGATTCCTTGATTTTGATGAGTGAATATTTTTTTAAATATAAAAATTTTAGAAATTTTACTTTATAAAAAGTTATTATTTTTTAAATCATAATATCAAAATTATATAAGGATGGAAATTTCTATTTTTTCAAAAAATGGTTTATTTTTCAATAAATAGTTGAAAAAACATCTTTTAAATGAAAATTATATTTTTATTTAATAAAAATATATAATAACATTATAATTTAAAATTTTTTAAAAGTAAAAATTGACAAGTTATATCATTAATATTCCAATTAATATCATTGGAATTAATTTTATTCATTATTTTTGATACAAAACTTTTATGCATTTGAATAATATTTTTTAGGAAAAATATAATTTTGAAGCAATTTTCTAGTTTATTTTTAAATTAAATAATTCCCGTCATATGAATTGAATTTTTTAAAATGGTATCCATAATTTTAATAAAATTAACTAATATAATTAAATAGGAACAACTTATTTTTTGGCCACATTGAATAGTAACCACAGTAAATATTTACTACTAGGATAATGGTAATGATAACAATTTATTTCACCCATAGAAATTGAATCTAATAAATTGGATTAAAAATTTATAATATAAATTTGTAAATTTTTTATAAGGGCCCTTTTATTTTTCATCACATAATTATGTTCTCAAGGTAAAAATTAATGTTATCACATATATGGTTAAAATTGCTTTAATCTTGTTTATCCAGGATATAATGCTTAAGAGGTATCTAAAGTTTTTTTCTAATATGATTGGTTGAGTTTTTTAGACCATATAAAATATTATTTTTTAATTAAGGGTACTATATTTAAAATTATTATGATTATGATATATATAAATATATTATTTTATCTTTTAATTAATTCAATTTGTGTCATCCCCTCATTTATAGGAGGGAACCTCATATCATCTCTTCCTCAAAAAATCTGAGAACTTTAATTCAGATAATAAATACTAAAATAATCTAAAAAAATTCAACCTTATATCTTAGAGTCTCGAGTCTGCTCAGAATACCAACCTAAAAAAGGAAAAATGCAAAATCCAAATGGGGTTGTCCCATGAAGAGTTAAAGTAAATAAGTGTTTTTATTTTATTTATTATTTAATGTCCCTAAAACCAATATTAATCATTAAAATATACTAACAAAAGTATATAACATTTGATTATATGTTATAATCTTTATTTAATTACCTAAATACTTCTCATATTACTTTAAATGGTAAAGGAATCCATTGTTCGTGTGTACGAAGGACTACTGCCTCGAGAACTGTTGTAATTAATATTTCAATAACTAAATATCATGGTAGTTTATAATGATGTATTTAATATATATATATATATATATATGACATTAATGTCTCAATTATCAATATATAAATATATTATATCATATATTTTCTTACTTTTCTATCCATTGTAAAACGATAATGTCATTCATGCGCACATGTATATTACAAGCTCCACAAAGCGATGTGACTCTTTATTAATCACCACACATCATGGATTGTATATACAAGTGTATTTAAATAAATAATATGATATTTATAATATAATAATCATTATTTTTTGTATAAATGATACTTACCTTCATTCCTTCATGTTTTTTAGAAAATGGAAACGTTAATCTTCTGTTCATACGAATGGTTGTCTCCATGATTGTAACATAATTTATTATAATAAAAATATTAATATTATTTTATTAAAGAATAATTAATTTATAAAAAATATAATATTTTTAAGATTATTATTTTGGATATGAATTAACAATTACCATTATGACCATGGTAATCATACGGTAGTCATTTTACAACTATGAATCGAATTCAATTAAAACTAATGAAGTAGACTTAACTAATTAAGCAATTATATATGTCATTGAAATAAATTAATTAAATAGTTTGATCATATGTAAATAAGTATATAATTTCATCTTAAATAATTTATATAATTTTTTTATATTGTAATTAATTAACATACAGAGAATGTCTAGACTCGATGTAAGGGATTTTATAACTCAATTTCATTTAATTATATGAAATTACTTTTTTATTGTATATCTTATTCCATTATAATGAATTTAATGAAATTTGGTTATTATATATTTAATTTCCACTTATTTTTTATGGATTTAAATTCATACACATAATCACATTATTTATTAATTCTCTTTTCAATGTTATAATCTTTATATGGGGTTTCTTATTGTAGTACCCCAAGTCTCTTGTATGTAACCCTTTATTGATGCTTTTCATGCTTTTAATGTTAAGGGTGATGAATGGGAGAGTCAGGAGAACATGAATGAAGTTTTGAGGCAAAGAGGATGTCACATGAACGATGCACAGTTTGACTTAACTAAGTGGTAAAACCGTGCGTAGTTGGTCGTGGAGGTAGTAGATTCTACATAGGAGGCACACAATTTGTCTATTCATGCAGCCAAAGCATGCATAGATTGTTTTCATAGGTAGTGGCTAACGTAAAGTTTTTCTAACAGTGCAGGAAAACCGTGCGACCACTTAAATGAGATCCTATAAAAGTGGATCTCACTCTTTTTTGCCTCTAAGTGCCACGTTTAAACTCCTAAGGGGCCATAACTCGAGATTTTACTTCTCCTAAGGTCAAAGAAGGTTTTCCCATCATTCTGAAGGTGATCTTAAGGCTTCTCTTGGATAATCAAAGACAGATTCTTGAGGTATGTGATCGTTCATCATCATTCTTGATTGGTTTCTTAGATCTACTTAGATATAATTCTCTAATTCTCTTAGTTTCGTAGATATATGACCATTATGGGTATATATAAGTGTTTGGATGCCAAATATGATGATATTTGATCTTTATCTTGATAGGAGATGTGATCTAAGGCAGGTTTTTTGAGAATCGACCCGGGTTTCATGAGTGTTCTTCAACCGTTGTGGTTTTTGTCAAAACCTTTGATGTAGGGGATTCTTTCTCAACTCCACATAGTAGAACTAATTGGCATGATTTCAAATTGAGTGTTTTGTGTGGAATTGATTGCAAAAATCATAGAATAAATCTTCTTTAGTGATGATTTATGGTTTCAGTGAAATTGTGAAATCTTGGTGAATTGTTGTGCAAAGTGATTTTGATTCTTGAATTTAAAATGTTGATTTTAAATTATGGATTTGATTAAATTGTAAATAGTTTTATGAAAAATGGGTTTTCAATAAAAGGGTGTTTTATTGAAATGTTTTGACATTGAAATGGTTTTTAGGGAAATGATTTTCAATAAAAATGTGTTTTTGTAGAAATGGTGTTTTGGCATGATTGATGGGCAGATGTGGTGTGTGTTCATATTGTATTCATGACAGATAAGGGTTAGGAGTCTCCCCCATTAGTGCTGTAATAGATAATGGTTAGGGCTCTCCCTCATCAAAAATTCATATTGCACTCGGGGTGGATAAGGGTTGGGAGTGTCCCCCATCATTCCGATATGGATAAGGGTTAGGGCTCTCCCCTGTCAAACATTCATATTGTACTTGCGACGGATAAGGTTTAGGTGTATCCCCTATCAATCTGGGATGAATAAGGGATAGGGCTCTCCCCCTTCAAACATTCATGTGAATTTGGGTTGCATAAGGGTAAGAAGTATCCCCTATCATTGTTGGGATGGATAGGGCTTTCCCCTTCTTTAAGGTAGCATGCATGGTTGGTTGCGTGGGTTTATGGAAGGGTTGGGTATGATAAAAAGAAATGTTTGTGAAATGGTTTTTAAGCTTCTTTAGTTATTTTTTTGTAAAAATTACTTACTGGAAAATTGGTTTCAATTTCTCTTGGAATGCATTTAGTTATGAATGGTTTTGGAAACTTGTTTATATTTTCGTTATAAACTACTTTTGAAAAATTGTTTAATATAAACTCTTTTTATATAAATGTTGCTAACTTTCCTATCTTAGTGGCATGAGTAGTGAAGTCATTGGGAAAATCTACTAATATTTATACTCACCCCTGCTTTGTCACATTGGTGATTTTGCAGATGTCATATTCCGGGACACAGGTAAAGGTAAAGCATCTTATTGCTAGTGGCTTGTGGTTATGCTTGGGAGATGTTGTGGAGCTTGGAGATTGTGGAGCATGGAGTTATAGTGTCTTTTGAGAGTCTTGAGTTTTTTATCCACTGTGTACTATAATGATTATTTTATTCTTCCGCTGTTGTGTACTTTGATGAGGTTTAATATAAATGAAGTTGTTTTTTGGAATTTTATTTGTTCTTACATCATATAGTGAATGTTTGGTTATGGTTGGTTTAAAGGTTTATTTCATAAAGTGTAAATAGTCCCCCACTTTTACTTAAAGTCCTTGAGCATTTATTTCCATCCTTTGGTACCTTGGGGATGTCGCATAAGGCCAAGTATTGACTCGTGGTACTCTCATGCCAATGAGAACTTGCGGGTCATTATAAATGGTATCAGCTTGTTCGGTCCTTGCCTAACAAATAGTCATTGATGTTCTTGGTCTTAGAGTTGAAATTCATTCTTGCCTATTCCTTGGGTCAAAATCTTAGACTAGAGTAGGATTTCTGGAACATGAAATGTATAGCATAAAAGGACATAACTAACCTGTTTATGCTGAACTTCAAGTTACCAGGGTGTTGGGTACATAAGTGTTTTGGATAAAATTCTAGAATGTTGGGAAATTTCCAATGTCATGGGTTTAGCCAATGAGATGAGCATGACATGCATTGTAGAGGAATGACTTCCCACTAGCACTACAAAAAAAAATTGACTTATACCAACAGAAATTTATTGATAGATATTATATCTGTTGTTAAAAATGACCAATTCCAAGAGATATTATGTTTTATTGGAATTGCTTTTAAGCACCAATAGTTATTTTTACAAATAGATCCATCTGTTGGTATTGATTGTTTAACACCAAAAAATATTTTACCAAAATTTAAATATATTTCATTATCATGATATTACCAACACTTTTTTTACCAACAGTTGAATCTATTATTAATAATACTATTACCAGTAAATCATTTATCATCAATAAAATCTATTACAATAGTCCATTCAATGATAATAACAAATTAAAAGAAACCAAATCTCTTACACAGATTATTATTTTTCTGACCAAAGTCAATATTTATGGTTTTATTAAAAATATATCATTAATTGATTTTATTTTTCAATTTTCTCTAAGTATCAATAGTGATTATTTTTTATAATTCTTTTCATTTAATAATTATTTTAATACTATAAACAATTAAAATCATTATTATATTATAATTTTATAAACATAATAAATATAAACATGCTAATAAATAAAAAAATTAATAAACATAATTTAAATATATTTAATAAATAATTCAAATAAAACATAACATGAATTTATAAATATAACTTTCATTTTATTTTATATTATAAAATAAATATGTGAATTTTTGTAATGTTTAATATTTATTATAAAACAAGAAACTAAATAATTAGAAACATATTGAAATTTTATTTTTTTGTCATATTTTGTCATATATTTAATTTTATTATATATTTTATTTATTTAATTTTTCAAAATTATTATTATTATTCGATCAACGGGTGATTCTCTGATCTGGTTCCATTCACCCACGCATACGCTCTATCTCCCACAAACCTAAATCTTCATCATGGAGGTTTTTCTACTTCAATCCACCCACAAGTAGCACTGAAATCATCTTCTTCCAGTCTCATCCATGCCTAGGTGAGTGGCACCGACTCCCTTTCTTCTCCTCTAGTACATACACCTAAAACCCTATCGATTATTCTTCTTTTCCCTACGAGTGGCACTGAAATATTCTTATGATTCCCATGAGTTCAGCATCTCCTCTCCCATCCGCTATCTGGAAGCCTGATATTCTATCTTTTCCTCACCTCTTCCATGAACAATCTTTAACTCCACCTTCTCCTAGTATATCCAACCCCTCGTATCGAATGTCTTGAAACCCTAATTGGATTTCTTCCCCAAATTAACATCTTGTAAGGTGAGACTGTTTGAAAATCCATCCCATTACCTTGACAACATTTCCCTCTCACACATTCCTCTTTTAGACAGTCCAAACTCCCTCGAACCCTTAAAAATACCTGATATGTTTTTAGCTAATGTTTTACTATTTGCCGATGTAGATCCAAGTTACTTTTTTTAGGGTTTTTGTATAATTTGAGATGTACACCTCATCAATCCACATCCAACAAGAGACCATAAGGGAAGCTAATAAGGTCACAGTTTTCTCACAAGACAATTCCTTAACGCATATCTATGTTTAGGGTATGCACAATTTACCTTTCCACCCATTCTAGTCTTGGAAAATTCAATTTAACTATTTTTTCTTGCACGAAATACAAAAAGATTAGGGTTTTCATGCCCGGATTTGCAATTGAAGGCTTTATGTTGTTCATATCATCAACTGAACCCACATTCTTAGACCATAGTTACCTTCATTGCCTAAATTTTATTGCATCACATAAAACTACATCCTTCCCCAAAATCCCTCCACCTCATCTGATTTTAGTATCTTCATGTTTGTCTATATCAGTGTTTTACATGTATACTAACCATTCACATTTTCAGTAATTGTTAATTGTATTTTTTTTGTTTATGTATTTTCTCTGAAAATGTTAACCATCAGTGTTCTTTGATCATTAAATTCACACACGAAGAGTGCATAAAATATCATCCTTCTTTGCTTCCCAAGATCAACTTTCACTGTGGTATTATTTTTGATCTCTGTCCATTTAGGTGTTTGTTATTGTGAGTACCCTAAAAAAATTTAAATTATAAAATTCCATGGACTGCAGGTTTATTACATTCCAATTTATTTAACATTGGTACCGGTGATGTGATTTCATGAACATACTAGTATGTTTTCATTCATTTGTAAAGAACTATAGATTCTGTCAAATAATGAATTAGATTTATATAAAATAGGTTTTTCGTAAATTACATGCCTTTTTTGAGTTCTTTTGGTCTGTTGTCTCGGCACTGACTAGTTGAGCCACATTGAAAGTAGGGGTCCTCGATCGGTGAACCCACTGCTAAAGCTTCACCCTCTAAATACTTCTGCATCAACTACTTTGGATGGATAGGGATCCAAAACGGGACTAAATAAAAAACTGAAAATAAATTGAATACATCAAGTAAAAATAATAGTTGGATCAATGGGACTCTTCTTGAAACCAAAAACTAAAATATATTAATTTCACATCATATTCAGGCACAATATACTACCATTTATATAATCATGAAACTTAAAAACACTTTCATGATGCATTTGGATGACTTGTTTTTTTTGTATCTATACAGGGTTTCTTCATGTACATTACTGAGATAACATTGTTATTATGGTCACTAATGACATGTGAATATGAGAAAGCACATGATGATGTCGTATAATACAATTGAGGTATATTCTCTTTTTTAAATTCCTTTAAAATGTTAAAATCTTATGTTTTTTGATCAATAAAAAGTTTTATACAAACTTTCATTATCTTTTTTAAGAAATAGAATGTTTTATTCCATTACTATTAATTAAAGAAGAAAAAACCGAACAGAAATTCCCACAATTCCACCGTAAACTAAGTAAAATCTAAACATAACATTTAACTAACCAAAAATTCTAATTTTTTTAACCAAACAGACCCTTCTGAGTAGTGATCAGAAATTCTAGAACTTATTGCAACTAATTATTTGCATAAAATAGTTTAAAATTCAATATGATCATGAAATAATAACCAAGGCTTATAAAAATTATAACATAGTATTTCAACAAATGTCAAACTTTAATTACATAATAGATTTCTTATTTTTCACAATGGGAATCATGTTACTTTCAATAAAAAATAACCACCCCTTTTGAGTAGATTTCAGAAATTCTGGCACTTATTACAAGGAATTATTTATTTAAAATAATTTAAAATTAAATATGATCATTAATAAAACATTACGAAGGATTTTAACAATTCTAAAAATTTATTTAAACACATTTCAAGGTTTAAACACTTAACAGTTTTCTTGTATTGCACAATGGGAATCATGTTACTTTCAATAACATCTAACCACCCATTTTGAGTAAATTTCAGCAATTCCAGTACTTATTACAACCTATTATTTGTTTAAATAGTTTAAAATTAAATATTATCATCAATAAAACATTACCAAGGCATTGAACAAATTTAAAATTTTAAATACTGACATTGAAGCATTGTCATGTAGTCTTATTATTTAAAAATTATGAAGTGTTGAGTTGACTGCTTCTTTGAATTTTAGTGTGTTTTGTCATGTTTTCTAGGTGTTTGGTGATGCTTTTTATATAAATTCTTCTGTATTTTGATATATATGATTTTATTTGGATCACCTTTAAGGGAAGCTGCATAATCACTTTATGTTCTTTTAAGAGGACCATCTAAGAGTTTTATGAAGAATCATTGGTTAAAAATTTTCAAATTGAAGTCTACAGTTGTTGGTTATAGCTCTTGGAAGTCTCTGTTTTAGTTTATATTATATTATTATGACTGGGTAAAAATGCTGAAAGTGTTGATGATATTCTTGACCACATGTTTGTCAATGTTTTTATGTGAGGCTTGAGTAATTTGGTGCTTTACTGAGAACCTGATGATTATAGTTGCTAAAATTTGTAGAAGCAGTCTCTTTTTTCACTCTGATGATCAAGAGTTCGTTGCTTAAGATGACTTGGTCAGTACCTCATCATCCGCATCGGGTGATTGGTTCATTGGATTAACATTATCATATTACTATGTCAAAGTTGTATAATTCAATTTATAAAGTCTTATGTGCACTTGTAATGGGAAATTTATGCCTTACACCTCGTGATTAATTACTTTGAAGGATTACATTTGATGGCCTTCTCTTCTCTTTTTGCTGTTAGCTGAACTTCGGGATGGTTTTATTGGGATAATATGTCAGACTTCTTTGTGATCAGATGCTAGCTAACTATCTACAATGGTTCTCTCCTTCACAATTTTTCTTATTTCCCATGGAATTGAGATGATGATATTTATTGGGGTTTTAAATGTCCACTGTAAGGTGAATTTTAAGGATGTTTGTTGCAGGTGGAGAGGCTTTCTATGGAGGATGCATCCAATTGTTTATGGGTTGGTTGGAATGAAGTGTACTTCTTCAAGATTTCAGTGAAGTACATTGTGCCTCATCTTGAGGATGGATTTATGATTTTTAGTCTTGAAAATTGTGCATTGAAGTTTTGATTTTAGTATATTCTGAGATGGTGTAAGCTCTTTGCACCTCATGTGGACAATGTATCCCCATTTTTCATTATTTTTTTAGGATCTGGCACGTGAAACAAGCTCATATCACTAGCTTTAAAAAAGATATGAGGTCTTTTCTCATCTTTTTTTTGTGAGGAACAATTTGTTTGATGTTCGATGCTCTTGAAAAAATCCATTTTATAGTCTTGATGTATTGCTTTGAGACGTTGTTTCATCTGATTTTCACAATAGTAACAATGAATTCCAGAGTATAAATTAAATTTATCATTTTTATAAAATGTTGATTGTATGGGGATTTTATTTTAAGCTATAATTCCATTAAGGAATTATTTGAAAATATTTTTTACATATGTTTCCAGTATAATTACTTTGAGCATGATTTTTGGTCTTGGGTTTCGTTTATTATTTTTTCTGAATTTTATTTGATGTGTGGATTTTTAGGTATATGTGTCATGTATGATGGGAGTCGTTATCTTCCCAATGGATCTTCTGATACTGCATATTCCAGTTGATTCATTTCAATTTCTTCTGGGTTTTTTGGTCATAGGATTGGATGGGCTTTATCAATCACAATCTGAGCCCACATGAAGGCTACATGAAGGAAGTTATACCATCGCTAATGTGTTTATGAACTCTCAATAAAATGTTTATTGATATTACGACTCAACATCTTTCACATGGATTTTTAAATCAAGGTAGTTGTTGGTCCTCATATATTTAATTGATCTATCCTCTCGAGGATTGTGTATTCACACTTGTGAGTTTTAATTCCCTATTTTTAATAGGTATGATGCACTGTTTTTCTTTTATGTCACTTTTCTATGTACCTCCCTTGATTCCCTATAGTTTATGCATGTTTCTGTCACTTTTCTGTGTACCTACCTCAATTAAATATGAGGTTTTTTCTCTACATTTTGATCATTAATTTGTGCATAGGTTGGAGCTGACATGGATGAGGGTGGAGAAGACATGGATGAGACAGGGGATGGAGCTGGCATGGATGGGATGGAGCTGGAGGTGACATAGATTAGGGCTGGCATGGATGGGCTAGAGTTGGAATGGATAGGTTGGGGCTAGAGCTGACATGGATGGACAGAGCTGCTAGGGCTGGAGCTGGCATGTATGGACTAGAGTTGATGGTGTTGGAGTCCCTAACGATGATGGGATAGAGTTGTTGGAGAGGACGATCTAGTATAGAGGGGGGTAGACTTTTCCAGCAACAAAATCGGGGGGGGGGGGGACATAATTTTTGAAGGGTGTGTATCCAATAGATTCTGTTTGTAATTAATTCCATTATTAATATAATTAATTCTTCTCTCATTTTGAACATTTGATAAAATAATTTTCTATTTAATAATTAAAACATATGTATTATATACGATAAATTAATAAATATAATTTGAAATTGTACTATAAATAAATTATTATAATTTTTATTTAAATGTATTTTATAATCAAGTATTATATATTTGAAATATTATTACCCACAAATAATTTTTTCACCAAAATGTGTTGCTAAACACCTTAACCAACATATATATTATCTATTGGTATTATTATAATTGCAATAAAATTATTTAATCTGTCGTAAAAACATTTAGCAATAGTGTTTTTACCAACAGTTTGGTGACAGAGACGTACATGTTGGTAAAACGTTTTACCAATCGAAAATACAATTTTACCAACAGATATATCTCTGTTGGAAAAAGTGAAATATTTTGTAGTCTGGGATTTCATATCTCATTGTGAGGAATGAGTAAGTATTTTGTGCAAGGTGCTAATTTTAGAAAAGTGAAGAAATTTTTTTCAGTAAAAGATTTTGAAAACAGGGTATTTAGTGTATTTTGAAAATGGATTGATTTTCAAAAGTCATGGGGAATGTTTTCAAAAATGTTTGAACGTGGGAAAAAGGTCATTTTGAAAACAATGTTGTAATAGATTATGTGATAGAATTTGAAATGCTAAGCCATCTGTTTCTAGAGAGTGAGACTGACAGAGTTTGTTGTTGGTTTAGAAAATGGCACCTAGTAGGCGTCGTCAGAACGAAATCAAAGAAGATGTTAAGAATGTGGTTGCACCTGAACCACAGGTGAACCAAGAGCTGGTTCAGATTATTTTCCATGCTTTTCAAGCTGTGGATATGGAAAACCAGAGGAATGAACCAAGGAATGTGGATCATACCATTCAGTTCATGACGTAGAATTCACCAAACATTCGGGGTGTTGCTGAACCCGAGAAGGAGGAGGTGTGGCTAATTAGGATGAATCATATCTTCAATATCATCGATACACCAGTAGAGCTGAATGTAAAGTTGGCGATGTATATGCTTGAGGATCTTGCACGTCAGTGGTGGGATTTAGCGGTGCATACTAAATTGGATGAAGGCCATACATGGGTGGATTTTGAATAATTGTTCAAAAAACAATTCTATCCTCACGCGTTCATGATCCAGAAAATGATGGGATTCTTTATTGTAAAACAAGAGTGTCTCTTTGTCATAGATTTTGTTCCCAAATTCATGAATTTAGTCCTTTTTCACCAGAGGTTGCGGCAAGTGCATCTTTGAAGGCACAAATCTATGAATCGGGGAAAAGGAAAGAGGGTCAACCGAAGATTGCAGTGCTCTGTATTACAGATTATACAAAGATGGCGAATAGAGAGACTGTTGCTGAATGTGATATCTTGGGATCAATAGGAGGAGGAATGATGATTCTTACGGGAAATGGTGGGAACTCAACCGCTAGGAACAAGAGGAAAAGGGATACCTATTTCTACGGTGCAAGTACATATCAGAACCAGAAGACGGAATCAGTGAACCTTCCTCTAAGACCCCAGAGCAAAGCAAGTTGTTTTCAATGTTGTTCGCTTGACCAAAAATGGTGAGATTTTATGACGCAACCTAGAGCATGTCACAATTGCAAAAAGATGGGGCATCTATAGTTCTATTTTTGGAATGCACCGAGGTTGTGTTCATGTGACACTTCCTAGGCATCGCAAGCATTATATGTTTCGATAGGACAAGGACATGAGAGTTTGTCTCATCAGCATCACAGAGCTTGCCCTGGTGATTTTCGAAATACCATGTATCCCCAACCAGGGAAATCTTTCCAAGGCAACAAGGAGAATAGTTCAACGACGAAAGAATTGTGTGGAGCTGAATAGATAATTTTTGATGATCCGTCATGACCATCTATAGTGAGAGGTATGATTCTTTAGAATTATACCCTTGTGCAGGTTTTGTTTGATATTGGAGCCTCACATTCCTTCATTTCTTCTCATGATGTTGACTTTCTATGTTTAAAAATGGATATGATGGCTTTTGTTTTGAAACTAAAAACTCCTCTTGGTGAAAGAGAACATCAAGCCTTTCTGTATAGAGAATGTTCTATAACTATTTACGGAGTTGAGTTAAAATGGGACTTTTCAATGATGGACATGGATGTCTATGTTGTAATCTTGGGTATGGATTGGTTGAAATATTTGAGGCTCACATCGAAAATTATAGGAGAATAGTTAGTTTCACGACTGAGGACAGTATCAACCATATCTTCATAGGATAGACGGTGGAAAAGAAAGTCACAAAGAGCATGTTGGCACCAATGGTGGGAATGATCTCTTACCAATTGGTAGTGTTTAATTTGGAATTAAAATAAAAGATTGAGGAAAATAGTTTTCCAGTTGTTGTGGATCAATTTCAAGATGTCTTTCCTAAAACCTTATCAGGGTTACCACCTCTAATGGAAGTGGAGTTTATGATTGATCTCCTTCTAGGGATCAGCCCTATTTCCTTTACGTCTTATAAGATTACACCGATAGAGTTACAGGAATTGAAAGTGTAGTTATAGGAGCTGGAAAGTAAGGGTTTCATTAAACCAAGTACTTCTCCATGGTCAGCATCGGTGTTGTTTGTGAAGAAGGCAGATGGAACTCTTCGACTGTGTGTTGATTATCGTAAGCTTAACCAAGTTATGATAAAGTATAGATATCCACTTCCATGCATTGATGATCTGTTCAATCAATTATGGGGAGCTCAGTGGTTTTCCAAGATTGACTCGCGATCAGGATATCACCAATTGTGGGTTCAGAAGGAGGATATCCCAAAGACAACTTTCTAAAGTAGATATGGCCACTATGAATATGTAGTCATGCCTTTCAGTCTAAATAATGCACCCGTGGTCTTCATGGATTTGATGAATCAGATATATCAGCGATATCTGGATTCTTTTTTTGTGGTTTTTATGGACGATATTTTGGTATATTCAAAGAAAAAGGCTGATCATGTGGTGCACCAAGAAATAGTGTTTCAAATCATGAGAGATCATCGTTTTTATTCCAAAATTTCAAAGTGTGATTTTTTGATACCGAAAGTACGTTTCCTTGGCCATGTCATTTCTGAGAAAGACATTTCTATTGATCCTGAAAAGATAGAAGTCGTTATCTCTTGGGATCCACCGAATAATGTGTATGAGATACACAGTTTTCTTGGTCTAGCTGGTTATTACCGACAAATTGTGCATGATTTATCATCACTAGAATCACCAATGACAGATCTGACAAAGAATAATGCTCCATTTCAATCGACAGAAAATTTTCAAAAGTGTTCCAGGAACTGAAATTTCGGATTACATTAGCACCTATCATGATCTTTCCAGAATCAGGGTAGGGGTATGTGGTGTATTGTGATGCTTCAGGATCAGGGATGGGTTGTGTTCTCATGAAAAAAGATCATGTGGTTTCTTATGGTTCAAGGACGTTGAGGGTGCATGAGAAAAATTACCCAACACATGATTTGGAGGAAGCTGCAGTCGTCCATGATTTGAAAACATGGACACATTATCTCTTTGGTGAGAAATATTTTATGTTTACGGATCACAAAATCTTGAAACACATTTTCTCACAGTGATATTTGAATCTGAGGCAATGGATATGGATGGAGTATCTCCAGATGTTTGACTTTGACTTTATGTACACACCAGTAAAAGAGAATTCGGTGGTGGATGCCTTGAGTAGGAAGTCATATGCTCAGTTGGCGAAAGAAGAATTAGAAAAATAGAGGTTGATGTCGGTCTTAGCCGACATGCATGTGGAATGTGAAGACTGAGGTGATGTTGCTGTTTTCTTTTCAGCTACAATTTTTCATGATTTAGTAATGATTATTAAAGAAGCACAACCATCTGATGCAGAATGTATGGTAGTATGTTCAAAACTCAATGGGGGGAGACCACTAATGGCTGGAAACTTGATGGGGGTTCTGTGTTGTGTTTTAGAGATCAAATGATTGTACCTATGGTTTTTCGGGAACAACTACTTCATGCTTACCACCATTCAAGATGGGTTGTACATCTAGGAACACAGAAGATGTATAAGGTGTTGAAGGCACCATTTTGGTGGAGCCACATGAAAAGGAAGGTGGCCGAGTTCATCTCACGGAGCTTAACATGTCAGCAGGTTAAAGAAGAGAATCAAAGACCAGCTGGTATGTTACAATATTTACCTATCCCAGTGTGGAAATGGGATTAGATATCAATGGATATTTTTACAGGTCTTCCAAAAATGGTCTGGAACACGATGCCATTTGGGTGATAGTGGATCGTCTAACCAAGTCATCATATTTCACCCCTATTCCTGAAACCCATATGGTGGGAGATCATTCAAAAATCATTATCCAATAAGTACTAAAGAGGAATGGTGTACCAATGTCTATAGTCTCTGATAGAGATATGAGGTTCACACCTCATTTCTGTAAATCATTAAAGCAATCCCTCGTAACTCAGTTGACTATGAGCATGACGTATCATCCCCAGACGGATGTTAAATCCAAGCGAATGATAAAAACATTGGAAGAAATGTTGCAGGCTTGTTTAATGGATTTTGGTGGCTCATGGGAGAAACATATACCCCTGGTGGAGTTCTTATACAATAACATCTATCAATCCTCGATAGGCATGGCTCCGTTTGAAGCATTGTATGGGCGTCCTTATTGTTCTCCACTATGTTGGGTGGAAACAGGTGAAACTTCAATAGTCGGAGCAAGAATTGTCCAAGAGACAATAGATAAGATCCAGTTGATTAGAAAGAGGATGGAGATGGCTCAGAGTCGTCATAAATCTTAGGCAGATCACCAACAATGACTGTTGTCATTCATTGTGGGTGATCATGTCTTTATGAAGATCTCTCTATGGTTTTGAAATTTCCATTTCGGGAAGCAGGGAAAGTTATCTCCTAGATACATTGGACCTTTTAAGATACTATAACTGGTTGAAGAGGTGAAATATCGGTTAGCATTACCACCATGATTTAGTTCAATTCATAATGTTATCCATGTGTCTTAGTTGAAAAAGTTCCAGCCAGATCCTGACCATTTGATCAGATGGGATCACGTTGACATAAATCCAGATGCTTCTTTGATACATATCCTGGTACAGATTGTGGATAGGAAAGAGAAAGTCTCATGGGGGAAAATTATCAGTCTAGTGTGGGTTTTATGGCATCATGGTTAAATTTAAGAAGAGACATGGTAATGTGAGAAGGAAATTAAAGAGAAGTGTCCGGAACACTTTTTGTTGGGTGAAGGTTTTTTACTTTCCAAGGACGGAAAGACCAATGGTTGGGAGAATTTAGTAACCTGATTTTTGGTATGTAACCCTTTCCTGATGCTTTTCATGGTTTTTAAGTTAATGGGTGAGTAATGGGATTGTCCAGAGATCTTGAATGATGTTTTTAGTCAATGGGGAAGTCCCTCGAATACCACACTATTTATCTAAACCGTGTATTAAAATTGTGTGTAGTTGGTCTTCGAGGTAGATTCTTCCACATGGGTAGCGCATGGTTCATCTAACCGTGTAGAAAAACCATGCATTGAGTGTCTTCTGAGGCAGTGGCTAACACATGGTTAGCGCACGGTTTGTCTAACTGTGTGGGTAAACCATGCAACCCCTTAAATGAGATCCTATAAAAGTGGATCTCACACGTTTATGCCTCTAACTACCTCATTTAAGATCCTAATCAGCCATAACTCGGGATTTTTCTTCTCCTAAGGTCATAAAAGGTTCTCCCATCATTCTAGAGGTGATTTGAAGGTTTTTCATGGCGAATCGAAGCTGGATTCTTGAGGTATGTGATCGTTCTTCATCGTTATGGATCGGTTTCTTAGATCTACTTAGATCTACATCTCTTCTTCTCTCAGGTTCTTAGATCTATGCCCATTATGGGTCGATATAAGCATGTGGATGCCAAATATTATGTGATTTGGTCTTGATCTTCCAAGGAGAAGTGATCTAAGGTGGGTTTTTGGAGAATCAACCCGGGTTTCTTGAGCGTTCTTCGACCGTTGTGGTTTTCGCCCAAACCATTTTGGTAGGGGGCTTCTTTCTTGACTCCACTTAGAAGAACTGATTATCATGATTTCATATTGAGTGTGTGGTGTGGAAATGATTATTAAAATCATAGAATAAATCTACTTTTGTGATGATTTATGGTTTCAGTGAAATTGTGAAATCTTGGTGAATTGTTTTGCAAAGTGATTTGGCTTCATGAATTTAAAATGTTGATTTTAAAGTATGGATTTTCTGAAATTGTAAATGGTTTGATGAAAAATGGATTTTCAATAAAAAGGTTGTTTTATTGAAATGGTTTTACATTGAAATGGTTTTGATGGAAATGGTTTTCAATAAAAATGTGTTTTTCTTGAAAGGGTGTTTTGGCATGATTGATGGGTAGATGTGGTGTGTGTTCATATTGCATTCGGGATGGATAAGGGTTAGGATTATCCCACATTTGTGTTGAGATGGATAAGGGTTAAGTATAACTCCCGTCAAACATTAATATTGCACTTGGGATGGATAAGGGTTAGGAGTCTCCCCCATCATTCTGAGATGGATAAGGGTTAGGGCTCTCCCCCGTCAAACATTCATATTGTACTCGGGATAGATAAGGGACAGGGGTCTCCCCCATTATTCTAGGATGGATGAGGGTTAGAGATCTCCCCCATCAAATATTCATGTGCATTTGGGTTGGATAAGGGTAAAAAGTCTCCCCCATCATTGTTGGGATGGATAAGGGTTATGGATTTCTCCTTCTTCAAGGTAGCATGCAAGGTTGGTTGCATGGGTTTGTGGAATGGTTGGGTATGCCAAAAAAGTATGTTTTTGAAATGGTTTTTAGGCTTGTTTTGTTATTTTTATAGAAAAATAACTTTCTTGGAAATTGGTTTCAATTGCTCTTGGAATGCCTTTGGTTATGAATGGTTTTGGAAACATGTTTATATTTAGTTATAAACTACTTTTGAGAAAATGTTATATATAATTTTTTTTTATATAAATGTTGTTAACTTTTCTATCCTAGTGGAGTGAGTAGGGAAGTCATCGGTGAAAACCTAATGAGTTTTATACTCACCCCTACTTTGTAATGTTGGTGCTTTTGAAAATGTCGTATTCTAGGACACATGTAAAGGTAAATAATCTTATTACTAGGGCTTTTAATGATGCTTGGGAGATATTGTGGATCTTGGAGCTTGTGGAGCATGGAGTTGTAGTGTCTTTTTGGAGTCTTGAGTAGTTCATCCGTTGTGTACATTGATGCACAATTTGTTCGTCCGTTGTTGTGTACTTTGATGTGGTTTAATATAAATGAAGTTGTTTTTTGGTCTTTCATTTGTTTATGCATCATATAGTGAATGTTTGTCTATGGTTGGTTTATGGGTTTATTACATAAAGGGTAAATCATCTTCAACATGTACTTGAAACCCTTCGGCATTTATTGCCAACCTTTGATGCCTTGGTTATATCGCTTAAGGCCTAGTAATGGCTCGTGGTACTCTCAAGACAATGAGAATTGGTGGGTCATTACAGTAATCCTAGTATCATTTCATTGGGTTATATCCCCTATTCATTCATTATGTTATTCTAATATTATGTGGGAAATATAATTTTTATGATTTAGGTTTTATTTTAACTTTTTTTATATAATTTGTTACACATAATCTCTATATTTAATACTTATCAATTCAATGATTTGACATTTGTATGGTGTATTCATCTGTAATTTTTCTTTTGTTGGGAAATGTGTTTATTTTATACAGTTATCTTTTTCTAGAAGGTGAATATAATTCACTATGAATTTTTTTATCATGTATATAATTTTATTTATGGAATTTAAAGAAAAATTTTAGGTCAATTATTTATTAGGATTACGATTTTAATGTTTTCATAAAATTAAATATTATTGTGACACAATATTTTCTTATTTCAGGGCTTTATAAGTTCAATGTTTTTTTGGGTGGGGTTATTTGCTATTATTTTCTGTATAAACAAATATTTACTTATCCAATGTTTAGGAACGTGTTTTACATCTTTAATTTTAATTACCTCAATTATTTATTATAAAAAATCTAGAAGATTTTTTGTAAGTGACACATATCTTGTATCCTAATTTAGATCAGGAGTCATTTCTTTTCTTATCCATGTATTCTAAAATTTCATCAAGAGTGTTTTTATTAAAAATTAAATGTTTAATTAAGGTCATTATCAAGATTATTTTTCATTATTTATAGTGGTTTTGAAATAAAATATTTTAAATATTAATTGTATAACATATTTTGACATAATTTACCTAAGGGTGAGGTACAAGTTTTTTTTAACATATAAAACATAACTATATTTTTGTTCCATAAGGAATATTTTTACATTGAAGATTAATTTAAATTTTAATGAGGTAATTTTAGAATAAAATTATTTTCCATACATTCTTGAAATTCACAGGTTATTAAAGAGATTTTCAAAGAGAAAAGTGTCATTACCTCAAAAATAATTGTTCATATTTTATGGGAATTTGTATTCATTAATGACAATAATCCCTGATGATTCACATGTTCTACTGGGGATATGATCTAATTATATTGTCCCCACTCTTTCTCTGGATTAATTATCTTGTTTCA
Source organism: Viscum album (assembly GCA_963277665.1). Classification (NCBI taxonomy): domain Eukaryota; kingdom Viridiplantae; phylum Streptophyta; class Magnoliopsida; order Santalales; family Viscaceae; genus Viscum; species Viscum album. The sequence continues at coordinate 1,334,558,319 of OY728156.1, forward strand.
AAGATATTAACATGGAACATGTCTCTTTTGTATTAGTAAATCAAACTATGAATGACCAATAGTTGTTGTTATGTAAAAAATTTCAAGACTATAATTGTTTTTATCATTATATAATACATGGAAATATTATTTATGGGTGATTAGAGTTTAGAAATAGGGTATATAGTACTATTATAAAACAATTATAGGAGGTTATGTTATAAACCAATTATGGGTATTTAGCATGTCTTGATTCCACAATTTCATTAATTTATTTTCAGTTTTGATGCTCATAGACACCCAAATTTATGTTACTAATAATGTTTATTTTATATGAATTTCAATAAAAAAATATTCATTAGAATATTTATTTTGTATGCATACTTTGATAATTGATCTAGGAGAAATAATTTGTTTATATATTCCACACATATTTAAAGTATTATAGAAAATCTTTTCACATCCTATGTTTGTAAGTGTATCTTATGGTATATAAACCCTATGTTTGGAATAAAAATATAGATTATATAACCAACACTTTTTAAAAAGTAATGATCAATAACCATAGATTTGGAAGAAACCCTATGTTTAGAATAACATGAGTGGATTATGTATGTAACACTATTAGTAAAGTATGGATAAAGTACTAGAAGTTTTGAAGAAAAATATGTATAAAGGAATAATTGTAATGTTTTTCAAACCTTAATTTTGTGAACAACCATACAATGCCAACAATATATTTTATTTTATTTTCTTTTCAAAGGAGCCCAATGTTTGAACAATCAATTATGGGGTTTTTAATTAATGATTACATATACAATTTAATTAATATTCTCGATGGATGTAAATATATCTTTAAAGTTATTTTATGAAGGATGAAAAGGAAAATAATCATCAGATTAAATAATTAATTTTTTTACTAGAAGTTATGACTCTCTTGAATTCTTTTGAATTCATATATTCATGATTTATTGTACGGGTTTTCTTGAACCATTTGATATGGATATATTCAACCTATTGAATTAATATTGAGATTTTTATATATTAAATATATGAGAATACATCTGAAATGAAATAAATAAATAAAACTGGAAAGGAAAGATGTGTTATTTTAAAAAATTGAGTATCTCTTCTTCAAAGCTGCACATTTAAGACAAACATGTTTTTTTGTAGTTATTATTATTGATACGACTACTAATATAACTTATTTCTAAATTTCATTTTTCTTGTTGGAAAAATTATGTTTCAAATTTTCACATTGGAGGCCTTAATGATTTTTTATCTATCTAGAGTTTTCTATACTATTGTTTAAGAATGTATTGTTTAAATTTTGAAGTTCTATTAATTATTGTTGTATGATATTTAAGATCAAAAAAATATTTCCATTTATTCATTAACATTGTGAAAATATGGGTACTTAGTGAAATCAATCTCAATATTTTTTTTAGTTTCGCCTACTTGGACTTAGTCATGTTGGTGAAGTTGTATCAGATTCTCTGATTAACCAATGGATAAATCAGTTCCCTATAAAAGAACCATAATTCTCTATAAATTAATATTTTAATGGTTTCAACTATATTTTCTCAGTTGTGGAGGTATTGTGATAAAAGGACATATTAAAAAAAATCACTAAGCTCATATAGGGTATGTTCATAGTGTTTAATAGTAGATCATTGTACCCTAAACCATTATATATAACTATGTTATTTTTTCATTCTATTTCCTCTTCCCACTCATCCTTAAGAGATAATGAACGATACCCTGTATAACAAGTTAGTTGTTTTGAATCTATCAATGGTTCTAAAAGATCATAATTAATTCCTCTTCTTTATTTTTCATAAAAAAATATAAAATATATTTGGTTTTAAAGGGTTGGGATTTATTGGTGATATTTCTCTTATTGGAAATTTTTATTCTATGTGATACCATAAAGTAATACTAGTGGAAGATCTCTTTTGTTTTATGTTGGTTTCTTTTAGCTCTAAAAACATGAGTTAATTATTCGAAGGAAGAAAAATACTTAAATGGATGATTCTAGAGAAGGTATGATAGTGATATCTTCCTTATACATTAATGGTGATACAAATGGATGATAGAAATATCACATGACTATTAATTTATAAAATCATGGGATAATGATTTATTTAATGGGTTTTATGCCTAATAAATTTTTTAAGGATGATTCAAAAAATGGGGTGATGATCCTGAAAAATAATATTATTTAAATTTGAATTATATAAATGAAAATGTATATGGTTTAGATACTAATGAGATTAATTTAGTTTGTCGATTTCCTACTCCCTATAAAATTTGGAAAATCGTCATTTCTTCCTATGAGGGAACTAAAAATGATAGGCAGTTGAGGTAAAATTCTACAAATATAATGTTTGATAATTTCAGAATGCATGAAGATGAAAATATCACTCAAATGAATCAGAGATTGCTAGAAATTTTCAATAATATTACCTCTCAAGGATATGAAATTATATAGTCAATTCATGCATGAAATATACTTAGTGTGTTTCTTTCTATGTGGAGTGTAATATCTAGGGCTATATAACAATCAAAACCAGTGAATTATTTAATAATGATAGAATTAATGGGAACCTTGATGATGTTTGAAGCTGTGATTTAATACAAAGATGAAAATAATATCAAATATGAATAAGATTCTCAAACAAAAAATTTGGATGAATTATATCATTCCATTTATCTAGATATAGATAAAATATTTACCAACTATTTTTGAAAATTTCAAAATACAGTACAATAGGAGAAATAAAGAGACTAAAGAAAATAGATGTTGTGAATGTAAAGAGAATGGTCTTACAAATGATAGTTATCCTTTATCTAAATCTCAATAGAAATTTGATTATAATAGAAATATAACAAAAATTATGAGGGATACATGGAGTTATTATTCTATTTCAAATGATGAATCTTTTACTAAGCATAAAAACCAATTGGTATGTCTTATGGATCATACTAATGAGGTAAAGTCTTCTCACTATCAAAACTCAAAATCAAAGTACATTAGTTTGATGAATTAAATAAGTATTTTTTATGTTACATTATAAATTTTAATATATAAAATTGATCATAATAAATATATAAAATATTACGATGTTATGTTATTAGAAATAAATATTGTCAAAATAAATTACAGATTTGAAATCTAATTCTTCAAAAAATTCTTGTGATCTGTATGAAAAAATAAGAAAATAATTTCAAGATGAATTTGAATCATTAAAAAGTGAATTGGATATATTAAATAATGGATAAAAATATCTATAAATTTTTCTTGGAATGATAGTTGTAAAAATGGGAAATTATTAAATTGGTAGTAACAGTGAAAATACTAAGTTATATAAGAATTATTTTCTCAGGAAATAAATTAGAAACAAATATCAACTATTAATTTTATTTAATATGGTATAAATGGAAATTATTAAAATTATAGTTTCATTATAAGACCTTAATTTTTGGGTATTATGATTTTTTTGTTCAATGGAATTACTAAACTATAATAGTTGAATATCCACACAAAATAAGCATATATGGTCAACCAAAAAATTAATTGTAACTTTACTAGACAAAAATGCATATGGATACCAAAAACGAACATGTATTTGGTGATTTTTAGGTTTATACCAATGAAATAAATCACTAAATCATTACGCAGATATTTAAATAGTATATAGAAATTTATATTTTAACAAAGGAATGATCAACTCAAATGTCATTCATTATAAAAAATATTGAAATAAAAACCTAGGAATTATTTCATTAATATTCTCATATATGTGTTTTTTGGATGAATTTTTTAATAGAGGAATAATGACATCTCCAAGTCATTATTTCTTAATTGAATTTAATTATTAAATCCTAGTCTATATAGTTGTATAAATGAATATTCCAAAATATTCAAATTAGGTTTAAGAAAAAATATAGTATTTGTTTAAATATTTTTAAGCATATTTTTTTAAATATTGGGTTTTTAATAATGATTACATAATATTTTAATATTGTTATTATGAATTTTTTTATCAAAAGATAATCTTTGGAATGATTAAATATGTTTTTTTTCTTGAGAATGTGAAGTATCATCTGAAAATTATCATAAAATGGTATCATTTTCTCTTGAAAAATCCTTTTGAAACAACTTTAATTTTTTATTCTTCATAAAAATATCTTCTTTAATGACTTATAAACCATTCTAATCACCCCAACAATACTTCTTTATTGAATATTACATAAAATAAATATCTTATTTTTTTCAAACATTATAATCTGTAAATATGGGTTATAAATTGGTTCATAATTTCTGCTGTATTTTCATAATTAGTTATCTTATGTATAAACTTTTGATTAAATGGTTCAATTCATTATACATTATAAATTAGTCTATTAATATGAGTAACAAAATTTTATTAATGTATTGAATATTTTTTTGAAATATTTCATGTGCAAAAATAATTAAAAAAAATTCATTGAAATATTTTATTCCATAAAAAACTTTTACAACTATGTTATAACTCATGGATAGTTATTTTAAATATTTCACAGTTATGTCAGGAATTAAAAAATTTAATAAATTTTTTTCAAATTTTTATAATTCATTTAATAATGTTTTATAAATTCTCATGGATTCTTATCTATATACTACATTAATGAATTTATTATGATTTTATAATAATACATTTTATTCTAATAGTTTATATGTCACAAATAGTGGGAGAGTTTTTGTGTGATGAAAATTAAGAATTTCATAAGAAAAAATTAGAAATTTGGAAATCTGTAAAGGGGATGTTGTTGAAAAATTATTGTAAAAACTTGAAACAAATAAAGAATTATTCATTATGAAATATGAATATTTGTTTTATTTTTTATTTATATTTTATGGGTTTTATACTAATAATGTGTTTTTAAGTGAATTTTAGGAAAATATTATTTATTAGAATATATTTTTTTTCATGCATATAAAGGTCATTGATCGAGGTTAAATTATTTGTTTAAGTATTCAAAATTTGTTTTAATTTATTCTAGAAAAACTATTAATATACTAAATTTGTATGTTTAATGTTTAGTATGGAAACCCAATGATTGGAATAGCACATATGGATCAATTTGTCTACACAATTATAAATATATGGATCAATAATAGAATCTTTGGGAGAAACCCTACGTTTAGAATAATAAATTTACTTTTTGTCAAAATGTACTTTTATAAATAACCATACATTGTCAAAAGTAATTTTGAAGATTTTCTCTATACGTAAGAACCCTATATTTGACCAGTCAAAGATTTAGTTTTAAATTAATGATATTATTAGCAATTTCTGAAATGGAATCAATAGAAGTTGATATCAATTAAATGATTTTTTATTAATGACTCGTAGGTTTTCATTTATCATATTAAATCATTTCTATTTTTATGGGAAGTAATGAATCCCTTCAAGAGTTTTGAATTCAAATATTCATGATTTATTATGTAGTATGTTTGGAAGCATCTGATCTAAATCAATTTGACCAATTGTATAAATTTTGATATTTTAATATTTTGAAGATATGTGAAGAGAACTAGAATTAATTGTACGTATATGTATTGGAAATAAAATATGAGTGATTGTAGATAATGGTGTATCATTTCCATCATGTTTATACTTTAGGGACATACATGTTTTGATCTAGTGGCTATTATTCATGTCGTTTCTACTATACCTTATTGTTTTATCTTGTACTTAATGTTTTAGAATTCATTTTTAAGAGTTAAAAATTGGATAAATACATGTTAATACATATATCTTGTTTTTTCTCTAATACTATTTAAAAAATACTCTAAAAATTTCTAGTTTAATTTTATGAGGTTGTATATTATTAAAGATCAAACACATTTGTTAGTTTATGTAACAACTGTATGAATATCTATGTTCTCTATAATATTATTCTCCTTTTATTTATTAGAGTTTCAGCTATTCTGACTTAGTCATGGTGCTGAAGGAGTATCAGATTCTCTGACTAAGTTATGGATGAATCAGTTCCCTATAAAAGAACCTAAAGTCTCTATAAATCCACATTGTAAAGGTCTTAAAAACATGTAATCAATTTTATAGGTCTTGTGAAGATAATACATATATTTTTAAAATCACCAAACTCATGAAGATAGTGTTGGAGGAGTGGAATATGGGATCTTTGTGCCTTGAACAATTTTACATCGATGTGTTCTTTTCCTTCTTTATTTCTAATTATCACTCATTTTTAAAGAGAAGTAAATATAAAATTCATAATAATAGAGGTATTTTAAATCATTCAATGATTATAATGGTTAAAAATTCACCCCCTCTTCTGTATTCACCATATTCATTACAATCCAATAAAGTTTGGGTTCATTATATCCCTCTATTGAATTGGTAAATGATAAATAGTTAATTGGTTAGTGGTTTCACTTAAAAGATTATTGGAATTTATGGAGAAGGTTATTCTAATTTATATAGTGATATGATATTGATGTTGTAGGATTCTAACACATTTTTTTATGGATTCACTGATTTTTTAATGCACCATTAATCAATATTGAAATCACATGGAAAATTATTATTGATTCTTTCGAATTTTTCCATGAATAAATAATTATTCAATGGATGATGTTTAATGATCCATGTTTCAATGGATATGAATTTTATTATGATATTATCAATAAATTTAATTATTTTATGACATAATTATTATCATATAATACTCACTAAGTACATTCAATTGATAAATCTTATGTTTACCTTTACTGAGGGTTTCATATCACCCTTCTTTAGTTTTTTCTTCCCCAGATTTTATAGAATACCGTTAAATGATTTATGTCTAGAAGGGTTTCATTTGTGTATAATTCCATGGGGGAAGTGGAAAATTTATTTTAAAATAATAAAATTTGGGTATAATATGAAAATTAAATTTTGGGGACATGGGTATTATAATGTAAGATTTTGTACAAATTCTCTAAAAATTTAAACCTATAAGATTATGGGGGTTGTAAGTGATGAAATATTTTGTGATAATGTTGAATGTTTTGATGAGAAAAGTGGGTCCTCTTTATTAGTATGTAAGATATAAATGTAATGATTATGGTTTTAACATTACATTGAAGACTACAGATTCAATTTTTTTATAATTGGTATTAGAGAAGGGCTTAAATAACATTGGAGACTAACAAGTTTTCATGCGATGTTAACATAAGTTTTATTCATACCATCATGGGATTATATGTTTAAATTTGATCATCAGATCAAATTTATAGACATCCCTTTGTCTTTTCTGTTATTACATTTTTAGTTTATTAATGATATTTTGGGAGACATTTTATTTGGTTAATGTATATTTACCCGTTAAATTTAATGAGATAGTGTATTTAAGAATAATGTTGTTACATATTTGGTAATGTATGAAGAACAATTTGATACAACCATTGAGGTTAAAACATTCACTATTGATGATGTTAGTGAAGATTATTGGGATATTTGGTTACCTATTTATGGAATGGTCTATGTTGAACCATTGGTGTTATGGTTAAATTTTAGTGACTAACGTATTATTTCCTTCTAAAAAGGTATATTAATTTTTTGGTACCATTTAATCATGTTCAAACCATTTTGGGTTTAATATAGAATTGATTAATTGATTTTCATTGTTTTATATACCTAATGTTCAATTAGATGTCGATTTTAGTACCTCAATCATTAAATAAACATACTCACCATTTCAAGTGAAAGATTACATAAAAGTGTAAAATAATTGAAATATGAAGCAAAATGATGAAATTTCATTTTTGAATTTGAAGAAAATCAAGTACATATACATCCTAATATTTCTATTCAATATGGTAAAATAATTACTAAACATTAATAAAAAGGATATTGAAATAAAAATGTTATCTTATCATCATTATTTATGATGAATTTATGATCGTTATAATCCTTTATTGATTTATGTTATTGTATACATTAACTATACATTGACCATATTATCTAACAATTTTCATCCTTTGTAATTTAATTTTCTCTCTTCTGTATATACTTTATATTACCACTAGGATTATCCTATTTGGAAACCTAATTATTTGTTTTTCTAAATAACATTTATATTTACCTTCCTCTTAATTGGGAACAAAGTATTTTATCATTTTTTATTATGTGAGTCTTCAACAATGGAATTTGTAAATGTTAGAACATTGATTAATGTGATTATGATAAAATTTATGGGATGTAATTTATTTGGGGGGGGTGATGTAAAACCTATATATTTGAAAGTTAAACATTGTTCAATAGTATATATGACACAGAATACCTTGTATAAACAAACAATGAAAGATTATTTATTAAATATAGACATTAAAACAGAGCTATTAAATTGTTTGATATGAATAGGATTAACAAAATTAAATAATATTTATAAAATTTTCTTAATCAATAATAAGTGTAAAAAACTAACATAGGTGAACCCAACCATCACTCGAGAGGGCCTCTTATATGTCCCAGAGCATGTTCTTTAACACCACGGGCTAGCGACAAGAACGAGGCATAACCAATAATATATTTGGAATAGTTTTTCCAGGGTAAACAGGCATGGCACATCTATAAAATAGGACAACCAACCCAATATCATCAGTCAGTAATACATACTACTAAATCCATATTACACATATAAGATATGAAGATACCTTATATAGAAATAAACATCACAAATAAATGTTCCATAATAGGGAATATATAAGTGGAATATCATGTAATAATTTCATTCTCCATTTAGTGGGAATAGTGAAAAACATGGTCCAAGCGTACCAATAAAAATATCCAAAAGGTTATAAAGTACATAAATTACTCCACATGCACTAACTCTATATGTCCACATCTCCCCCACAAAAAAATGGACATCTATAATCAAGAAGAGCCACCTAGGTACACGATTACCTTTTCTTCACCTAAACCCTTCAAAAAAAAGTACACATACGCCCAAAGTCATATATAGTGAGTGAGTAACAAATCCAAATAAGATATCAAGATTAATTTATTTAAATATTTTATCCATTATAACCAATATATTTTTTTAAAACACTTTTCAAATCTAAACCACTTTTAAAACCAGTCACTTTCAAATAATCCTTTGGAATATCATTTTTTCATTTAAAATGAAACATATTTTCCAAAAAAAATCATATAGTTAAAATATAGTAAAAGGTTCCAATGAAAAACATGTGAAATATATCATACAATCTTTATAAAATTGATTATTAACATTATCATCATCTCATAACTAAAAAAATTAGAATAACAAATCTCATCACAGAAACATTGAAAGAATAAAATAAAAATTCATATAAACAAAATCAAAATTATTATGTTACCCTATGGATCCAACCATATGGTTCTAATATAAAAGAGAATAAATAGATTATTCTATCTTACTAAAAAATGTGGAATCACTCACAGTTATTTCCATACCCAACTCCAACATATCTTCACGGTGTCTCAATAACCAACTGTAATCCATCATGGTCCCTTGGAAAACAAAATAGATGCTCTCATGTTCTTCCTCTCAAAATTATCTCATAGTCCCTATGAAATAACTTTGATCACACCCCAAATACCCCATTTCCTACTTCATGCCATCATACAAATAAAAAAGTGTTAATCCCTGAAATACATTTTCACATAAAAATTTCATAAAAAACATTACCTCATTCATTAAAACACCATTCAAAACGTGAAACCATTTTTATAATTATATTATAAATCAATTTAAATTTATAAAGTTCACTTGATTTATTTTGGTAAACACTTGGGGTGACCACATGCCACCCCTATTTGGAAAACCACTTTAATTGACCTATTACCAAGAAAAGTCACATATCAAATCAATAATGGTATATAGATCATCCAAGAATCATTTATTTGGAAATTAAAAAAATCTAAAACTAAATGGGATTCATAATTTAATAGTTGTCCACGAAAAATTTGCTTAAATAGAGACACTAACATTAGAATCTTTTCAAATTTCATCACCTTCATTTTAAACCACCCAGAATAGAAAAAAGAATCCATTACTCAATTAAAACACATGAACAAAATAAATACCCCATAAAAAACCTAGGTTCATCCAAACACACTATCTTGGGATCCATAAATTCATAGAAAAATAAGAATAATCCTTAATGGGGAAGTATGGAGAATAAACTAGGAATATTTTGTATTAACTAATGAGAAATCGCCAATAATTCATGAAAATTCCACCACCATGGAGATGTAGAATCTTAATGACAATGGAGGGGTAGTGGAACATGGTGGGAGGAGGAAACGGGGGGTAAATGTTATAAAAAACAATATGGGAAATAGTAAATCATCATTTTTTTGGGTTCTATAATGGCTTCATGTTGTGGACACATATTCAGGAAACCCATGAAGCAACAATATAAGAGACGTTGTCTACTAACAATACATGCCCCAAAGTTACACCAGGGTGTCACATGGTTTGAAAAACCATGTTGAAGTCATTAAATCTAACACTTATCCAACTTGTAACACCCTCGTATGGCTAGAAACATGGTTCAAGAAACCATGTACTAACCATTCACCATTGTCTATATTCCCACAAACTCCCACTTCCAACCACTATGACAAAAAAACATAACATCCAACCAAAATAATAAATAAAACTAAAATTTATACATACCAATTACCCTAATGGTTTTACAAAATCCCCACTATGAAACATTCTTCCCCTATAACTTCCATAAGAATCCTCATTAGAAAACATGTGATTCTATCCCTCCATAACCAAAGATTCTAACACACATATATTATTTAAATATTCACAATGATTCCAGATCACATGGACCAATGAGATCAAATTAAAATAGAGAACCTTATTATAATAACCCAAGATATTAATTGCATCCTCCACAGTAGTGGTATCAGAATCAGGATCCAGATCGTTCCACACAAACACATGAGATCAGTCTGAATATTATCTTCCCAAATATGAAATAAGAAAGATAACATGGATTTGGGTGATTCCTTTGGGAAAATAAAATTTATATTTTACCTTCTTGTGATGCTCTTCTACCTAAAACAAGCAGACATAACATATAAATATCTTTCAATTCTCTCCCATGTGATGATCTCCATATATAAATGATACCCAATAAAACCCCAACCACCAATCAAAAAAATATAGGTTTTGAAAACAGTCTATATACTTCACTTGGAGACTTTTTGTTGTTTCTATCCTTTTTTGAATTAGATGATCTATCTCAATCTCTTCCTGGATGAGGCTCAGAATAACAAAGGAATTCATACCCACCTCATCCAAAAACAATAAGGATTTGGATGACCAACTATATAAAACCTCAAGTAGAGAAATCCAGATCGATTCCAAATAAAATTGTTATAAGAAATCTCAACCAAAGAAAGGTTCCATTGTTAGGAAACACTAAAATCAGGAACACATGCACAAAATATATAATCAATAGTATGGAGAATCTACTCAGTATATCCATCTAACTGTGAGTGATATGAAATTTTCAATTCCAACTTGGTTCCCAATTAATCATTGAACCCCTTCTATAAATGGGATGTAATATAGGTTTCTTGGTCTGAAACATTCATTGAGGAATCTCCGTATAGCTGAACAACATCTTGAACATTCATATGTTTGAGGTCTTAAACATTTTACAACTCCCTTATAGGAATATAATAGGGTGATCTCATCATACGATCAAAAATCACTTATATGAAATATTTCTTAATCATATTACAAGTTAGAATAATCAAAAAATCTATAGATATATCCTCCCACTTCTACACTGGAAAACAAGTCAGTAAAACAACTCGGTTTGGATTTGATTCTAAATATTTATCCTTTGGAATGTCAAGAATATTGAATCAAAATTCTACATGTGAATATCATCTACGACCACCAATAATATACTCTAATGTTTTAAAATATCTTGGTTTTCCAAGGTTGGATGACTAAATTAAAATGGTCCATCTCATACATAAACTCTTAGCTAATGCTTAATGGAACAACCAGTCATCTTTTGAGATAGGGAAAACCATCGACATACAAAGACCAATAACATAAGGTCTCCCTGCCATTTAAATAACATCAATTTTGTTGGATCTTCGGTTTATATACCTTCATACTCCTAACCTGATTTGTGAGAGAGGTTGTGGCTCACACACTGGTTATGAACACAATCTATTCAACCTCCTTAACCTAAAAAACCACATTATCAATAAAACTAATCAAACCCCACACATCTATATAGTATCAAACATCCTATATTGTAATTATTAGGATCAAAATAACGGTGATGAATTTTCCATTTTTGAGTGTATAAACAATGTTTAATTCACATTTATGAAGTTATTCCACCCAAGATATCTATATAAAGTTTAGGTCCCTGGAAGTGAAAATATACTTCAGTATTTTATGATCTGAATACAATATAATATGATTCTATAAGGGATAATGTCACAATGTCATTATTCCATGCATGATGGCTTCCAATTAGTGTCTATGGGTGGGATAATTACTCTTATGTGGCCATTTGTTCTATAATCCATAGGCCACAACATGTCTATTTTGCATCAATACACATCCCAAATCCACACAGGAAGCATCAAAATACAAGACATTGACCTTCATAAGATTGAGAATAATTATAACTTGTGAAGATGTAAAATGGGCCTCTAAATGATCAAAATCACATTTAAATTTCTCATACCACTCTAAATTAATCCCTTTAATTTTTAATATGTCAGTGAATAAGATATCAGGGGGAATTATTAAATATAATTCCTATAATATGCAGCAAATACCAGAAATATACAAATACTAAAAAAATTATTTGGATTTTCTTATCCAAAGACATGACTTCTCAAACCTTATATGGATCTACTAAAATCCTAAAATAGAAATAATATGTCCCAAAAACATTTCTTCACAAATCCAAAATTGTTACTTGGATAGATTAGCATATAGATGGTGCTCTCTCAGAGCATCCAAACCAACATCTTGATGTTTAGAGTGGTCCACTTATGTCTTAGAATACAAGAAGTTTTTACCCACAAGCATGACCATGAAGGAGTCCAAAAATAAATTAAAAATCAAGTTCATTAATTTCATAAATACTATAGGATACTTAGTAATCAAAAAGTTTTAACTAGATAATAATATTTCCCAAACCATCTTTGAAATTGTGTTTTTGGAATATACAATTCCCATACTCTCAACTGGTGGTACCTTAATCCTAGATCAATATTTGAAAAATAATATGATCCTTTGATATGATTAAAAAGATCATAAATTTTGGTCCACTAGTATTTACTCTTTAAGGTCACCTGGTTATGATAATGATATTCTTTAAAAATTTATAGACTATCATCCACCTTGTTTGAAAATAGAATAGGAAAATCCCATACTAACATATTAAGACAGAGAATATTCTTTCCCTATAGGACCACCAGAAATACATTCTTCTCATTCATCTTGTATAGATCTATCGAGTGTGATGGAATAGAAATCCGGGTCATTTTAGGGATAAGATCGATAGTAAACATGATCTATCACTACATAGATTTCCAAAAAAATCAACAAGAAACCCATATGATTACCTATCATAGACATCTATAAGATTACATACTAATATATACTCAATATAATTGAGAAAAAATGGGCACCAATATAATGAAATCAACCCCAAAAATCAAAAAAATATTTCTAAAATTTCTTATCACAGATCCCATCCACCTTGAAAAACAAGACATTTCCCATTAGGAGTAAGGAAATAGATCATAAAGTTATATAATTCAACCAGATCCATGAAGATAATCAACTAATTCATAATGATAATAATATTGAAAACATACATTTCTAAAAAATGAGGACCAAAACAACTTCCAAATCCACCATTAAAACATGACACTAATGGATATTGAATCCTTTCTCCCTCCAACCCAATATAGTAAGAAAATAATAACATATTATATCAACTCTTATTGGATACCAAAGAATCAAACATTTTCAATGAGATGAAGGATTTTAATTTTCTAGTTCAAAATAAAAAAATTCCATAGAGGGTGAAATAATCACCATACTCCTCATAGTGGCTTGACTAATACTTTATTCCTCTCTCATAACCTCTACTTAAATGATACACAATGTCTTATACCTATCATTCATCTTTCTACCATTGTGAGAATCTTTATATACTTGGAGGATAGATCATATACCATTTAAAGCCTCTGATTTCACAAGGAAACCCTTCAAAAAAGTGGATTCTGTACCACTGCCCCATGAGGCCAACTGAGAGATGTGTTGGAGATGAAATAGATACCTACATTGTTTACATGAAAAAGAAGTCTCTAGGAAACTAATCACGGTGTGTCCACCTTTACCGTACTGGTAACATATAATTAACATATACCACGAATAATCCACATGAGATGAACCATATGATAGTTGTAAAACCTTTATATGTCCCTGATGAGGCTCATCCCTCTTTCAATTCTATCCTGACAAAGAACTCGGGTCTCTACCTATTGAGAGGACACTTCTGAGGCATTTCTCTCTGGTAAATTCATCATCTTATACAGTCACATTATCAACTACCTATGAATTATTCAATATATATATTTTAATATTCATATACTATATCTCAAGACTCAAATATATATTGAAACTCAAAAACATAAATTTTCATTTGTGAGGATATGTTGACATACATGCACCAATTCATTAAATCTCATAGTATAATCTATCACAAAATGATCCAATTTCTACAAAATTTAAGAACTCCTTGGATTCCACTACCCTCATTGTATCTAGGTAGAAATTTTAATTGAATTCCATCATTAAATATATACATGTGAGATCCTCTCTCCTCTTTAAAATCACCAAAGAATCCCAATACTTCCTATGTAACTCTTCCATAAAATACACATAAAATCCAACTTTAGAGGCCTCATGTTGTTTTAAGAACTAAAATGAAGCACTCGATATGATCCAAACACTTCTCAGTATCATTGGGTCCCATGTTTCAATGAAATAAAAAAATATTCTTCCCCATAATAATTTATAAATAGTCGACCATATATTCTTACTATTGACAATCCACTTGACCAAATTATTTGATGATGTGAATTACTAACTCCACCGAAGCTGGGTCATGAGGAGGATTCACCCATGGGGTGTTCATTTCAACACCCTCTCCATGTATATAAAAGGTTATTCTAGGAGTAATGGTCTATGATACTAAAACCAAAATCTTCTTAACGAAAAATTACATCTCAAATCACATTAAAAAAAGAAACCCTCATCATGGGTTATAATATGACACACAAGCATCAAGATCAACTCTATATGTAAATGAATTTTAACAAAAAAATGTCAATTATTTCCAAACATCATGGTTTAGCCACAATGTTAGAATAATCATGAACTAACTATATAGGTGTCACAAGATATTGTAGGAATGGTTACATCAGCGACACATAGTTATGACTAATTTTTTTCCTGAAAATTGCATCTCCACCAACCTACTTGTTTTAGCCACAAAACCAAACTTTAACACTGTACTTCCCCCATGACATAATGATAAATGGAAAATATATATAAAAAGTAAAATAATTTATAAAATGTCCAAAAAACTAAACACAATACCAGACCACCCATTGTGACTCGAGGTTTGACAAGTATAAGATCTGTCCAAACACTCTCACATTCCAACATATGGTGTCTTAAAAGTCCAATACCTAATATACCATTGAATCCTTAACAATAAAGAGTCTATAATACCATTTTTTAATCAAAAAACCTAGGTTTACACAAACCATCACCCATGTCGGGCCACCACTTGGCCCGATGCATGTTTTTCATCGCTATAGGTTGGCGACAAGAATCAGGAATAACCAAAAAACTATTGGGAATGGTTTATACCATGGTAAGTAGGTATTCCCCATCCATGAAATAGGATAGAAATATATATATCTTCTATGTGGAAAATAAATAAGACATCATCCATAGTATGCATATAAGATAAAAATATATGATAATCAGAAATACACATCATAAAAAAAGGTTTCATAACAAGGCATATATATATGGTATCTTGTGTCATGACAAAATACAAAAAATAATTTCAATAATTCCAAACATGTCATAATATTAACAATAAATAAATCCATTTGGGTAAAAAATCCAAGATTTATCCCCCATGAGACAACTCCCTTAGACCATCTCTCCTCCAAAAAACACTGGATTATGGTAATAAATAAGAGCAACACATTAACATTGTTCTCTTTCCTTTTCCTATTTACTACAAAAAATGGATATATATTTAAAATGACATATGTTTTGTGTGAACCATCAGGCCTTGTAGGATACCACTATGATACAATTTGAGGATTTTAACCACGAAAATTGAAAAACTAGATTTAAAATGATTTTTGAAACTAAACCACTTTGAAAACCATTAACATTAAAATATGCCAATAAATCACTTTGTCCACTTCAAATAAAACTTTTTTTCCAACACAATTATCACATGGATTATATAATTAAAAATAGGCCATTTTATTTCATTCTCATCATATCCAACAGAGAATGATAATAGTGAGCATGTACATAATAATCATCACATAACTAAACAAATGAAAATGGGTTAAATATATATCATCAAATAAAACATGGAAATAAGAAAATTAATAAATAATATAGAAAAACCAACATGATTAAGTGAACCTAAATGACATCCCGAATCTGAGTGGCCCCAAAAGTGCCCTAAACCCAGTTGGTCACATTTCCTCAAGCTCATTTTCCCAAACACCAGAGGCTACTAACAAGAAGCGAGGGATAAGGTAAGACATTGGGGAATATATTCCCTCATTGAGAGAGTATACACAATGGAATCTAAATATTAAAAAAAATAGGAAGTAGTAATACAACAAAAGTAAATAGTAGAAGATTGAAGGTAAATCCAACAGAATCCATGATATATATATGATACATGGAATATGTATCTTTGAAAATATCCAAAAAAATCACCATATTGAAAATAAAAATAGAAACCAAAGTACAAAAGAGACAAGTAAACTCCAGTAGCATCACATGTCTCGTCTTGTTCCCATTCTCTCCCCCTCCAACAACAATCAAGTACCTGATGACGAATGGTGATTGACCTTATATATTCCTACAACTATATAATCTGTTTGGGTCCAAAAAATTACCCATACTAGGTGTGAGATGAATCCAAATAAAAAACCACCAAGAGACCTGTTTCTAACTATTAGTGAATATATTAATATAGTAATATGTAGAAATGATGTAATAAAAAAGAAAGTACTCAAAAGTAAACCATCCTACAAATTTCAATTACATTAATTTAAATTTATTATTAATCATTTGAATCATGTAATCTCGTTATCTATCCTAGTCTTTATATCACCCATTGTAATAGTAAAAAACTGTCTTATAAGTCAATAAAAACAATCATGTAAGACATAGTATAAGCTTGTGGTTTGGTTTTTTAGATTCATCATAATCATTCAATCATTCATAAAATACTCTTTGGAAATCTTCTCATGGTCTAACCCCTTTTGTTTAACATAGAACCAATATATTAAATAAAAATCACATGGTTATCTCTCATGGTCAATACCCCTGGTCAACATGGCATTAAGAAATTATAAAAGACCTCCAAGGAATCTCTCAAGGTCAATACCCTTTGGGTATACATAACATCAATAAATTATAAATGACCTCTTGGGTAGATCTCACATTCAATATCCATGGATAAAAAATTTAAACCAAGGATCTCACAATCCTATGTAAAAAATATTGAAGTCCTCGTAGTGTTCTTAATCCAAGGATCTCATGGTCCATTGGAAAAATAGTGCGCATATAATACCAAATAATCTCATGTAATCTAAAACTACTATAGTGCTAATAATTCACTAGCATATCACATGCATTTCATATAATCAGTCAAACGTCATCCTAATCAACCAAGGCATGAGAAACAAGGTTAGAATAACATGCATCCTAGACCAAATGGCCATAAACAATCAATCAATGGAAACACACCCATAGGGTGTCTCTTAACAGGGTATCTAACCTTATGCAAAAGATACACCCCTTCATCAATCAATGAAACCATAGAAGTAATAAAAAGGGTAAAATTCCAAATCAAGCAATACACCAATTGTGGGTACATGGAAGTTTTAGCATATATATATTCCAAAGACGAATAATGAATGGGACAAACCACCAAAATAATTGTTGTATAATCGATATAATTGAACTGAAGACCTTGAATAAGAATATATTGGCCTAGATCTAAAAATGGTGAAAAACTCTTAACCTCGAATAACTCATAATAGAAGAGGAATCAAGATAAAATGCACTAGAGGATTTGAGAACTCACCGATAGGATTCCAACACACCCAAAGGTGTCTATGTTGGAGCTCAAATGGAGAATAGGGAGGGGTTCAGAGTTCATCAGCCATTTTTTTGCTCTCATGTATGAACCAAATTGAGTAGAAGACACATTCAAACATTATATGAGACCCTTCTCTGATATATCAAATAAAAAGAAAAGTATGTGGTGTGTTAATTAAACCTAAATGGTGTGTAGTAGCCTTAACTGGACCCTGACATAAGTGGTCTACCAGGTCATCACACATCCTTGTACTCGAACATTACATGGCCTGTACACGGCTACAAGTGGCAACCAGGTACATGACATGTACTCAGAAAAACCTATTTTCTCGATTTTTCCTAAAAAAACAACCCAAAATCAAGATCCATACTAAAATGAAGATCCAGTTTCTTACAAACATCCCCCCTTAAATCAATTCATCCCTGAATTTCCCTTCCATGGGAGGTTAAGAATAATTAGAGAACAAATATGACCACTGTGATTGCACATCATCCTCTCTCTCCCAAGTCTCGTCTTACATTCACAGATGCTGATGTAGCACCTATACCAGTGGAACAGACCTATCATGGAGAACCTTCATGCTGCGATCCACAATTCAAATAGGGTGCTCCTAAAAGGATGAATCCACCTCCAACTCAACCTCCTTATGTTGAAACACAAAATACAAATATGAAAGGTAACACAATAACTGAGAAACACAAAAAAAGTCATGCATAGCTCGATACCTCTGAGTTAACTGAAACCGATAGGAAATAGTCCCGAATATATCCAGAACCTGAAAAGTCCCAATGTATCATAGTAAAATCTTCACTTCTCTCTTAATCATCTTGTGCCACAAGATATGTGTGACACACATGAATACCTCATCTCCGACATCAAACTCTAGAGGTCTTCTCCATCGATGAAAAAATGATTTCTATTGAGACTCTGTAGTAGAAATTCTCTTCCGGATCAACTCCACCTGCTCAGTGGTCTCCTGTTAAAGAAGAAGTCCCCTAAAGGATACCTCTCCTACCCCCAACCATCATAAAGGTGATTGACATGGATTACCATACAAAAAATCATAATTTTACATAGGAATTGTTTCGTAAAAACTATTGTTACAAGAAAACTCCACTAGGAGAATGTGTCTCTCCCATGATCCCCCAAAATCCCAGGTGAATTCTCAAAGAATGTCCTCTATAACCCGAATCATACTTTTAGACTGGCCATCTATCTAGGGAGGGTATACCATACTCAAAAGTACATATGTACCCAAAGAACTATGTTGTCCATACCAGATATGTTAAGTAAACGGGGCATCCATGTCTGAAAAAATATAGCATGGAACTCCATTAATATGAACTATCTATTAGATGTACAACTTTCCAAGCTCATCAAAACTGAAGGTTTACTAGATAAGTTGTAAATGGGAAACCTATTTGAGCCTACTGATAACAACCCAAACCACATAATTCCCTCAAGGAAACCTCATCAAACCTATCAAAAAATCCATTGCGACATCATTCCACTTCAACTCAGGAATGGGTAAGTGTTGTAATAACCCTTTTGGTTGCTGATTCTATGCCTTCATATTCTAACAGGTGGAACATCTCATAACAAAACCAGCTACATCCATATTCATTCCTGGACACAAATACTGATGATGTAGATATTGATAAATCTTGGTGAAAACAAGATGATCTACCTATACCGAGGCATGAAAAATCTCACAGTATCTCCTCACGTATGTCTGCCGACACCAATACACACCCATGAAAATAAAAAATCTCATCCTCACCTATGGTCCACCCAAGAGTAGGGTCCTCTCCTAACACACTCTTCTATAGGACTAGGTATTCAGAATCTGATAGATGCCTTAATCTCACTCGATCTAGTACTATAGAGGTAATAGTCGCCCTTGTTTTTCATGCACCTACAATTGAATATTAGAGAACATAGTCATAAGCTTCCACTCGCTACTGGAATCCTGAACTTCTAGTATCCATGTTCTCCTACTCAATCCATCAGCCACTGCATTGCCTTTTCCAGGCGTGTAGGGAAGCTAAAAGTCAAAAGACTGAAGGTACTCAACACACCTTCACTATCTCAAATTCTGATCATGTCCATAAAGACATACATGAGGCTTTCATGGTCATTTAAACAACAAAAATATATCCCAAAAGATAATGTTTCCAAAAGTGAAAAGAATGAAAAATTTAAGCCAACATGTGATCATGCCTTGAGTAGTTCCTCTATTATGGCCTCATCTACCGAGACCCATATGCAATGACTCCTTCCCCCTGAATAAGCACTACTCCCAACCCGATACCTGATGCATCACATTAAATGGTATAACACTATCCCAGATCCGACAAAATCTATATTGGTGCTGAATTCAATATCCATTTCAACTACTGAAAGGATGAATCATAGGAATGTAACCCAAAGTACATTTCACCCTTCTCAGTCAGGCCCTTCAGTGGTGATGATAAGCAAGATAAGTTAAGAATAAAGTGTATATAGTAACCATCTAGCCCCATAAAACTCAGTACCTCGATGACATTATTTGGATGCCCCTAGAATACTACTTCCCTCTATTTCTCTTGTATTATTGGTATTATTATCCTTGAGATAACATGACCTAAGAAATGAATCTGGTCCACCCAAATGGTGCACATTGAGAGCTTATCATATAACTGAGGCTCTCTCAGTGTACTCAATACGATTTGTAAATTGATGACATGGTCATGTTGATTATGAGAGTACAATAAGATATCATCCCTGAAGAATACCAAAAAAGAATCCGAGTAAGGATTGAAGACTTGGTTCATCGGTTCCATGAAAACTATTAGCGTATTTGTGAGATTGAATGGAAAAACCAAATACTAAAATTTACCATACATACTCCAAAAGTTATAAGACATATATCTGATGGTCTAACACACAACTGATGATAACTAAATCACATTTCAATCTTTATGAACACTCGGGATCCTCAAAGATGATCAATGAGATCATCAATTCTTGACAAGGGGTATCAGTTCCTGACCGTCAATGGGTTTAACATTTGATAACCCACAAAAAGTGTGAGGGTACCATCCACCTTCTACAAACATAGAACATGAAAACCCCAAGGAGAAGTACTGGGTCGAATGAAACCATTTCCTTGAAACTCATCTAACTACTTATTGAGCTCATGTAACTATGGTGTAGCTATCCAATATGGATGAATGGACATCAGTGCCGCAATTGGAACGAGTTCAATAGAGAAAACCACCTCTCTCTCTGGAGGAAAGCCTAAAAATTCATAGAGAATAACATCTCTAAAATGATCCACCACTAGGGGAATGTACACTTGTGAAGACCCCTGGTCATCTAGATATAATCTAACAATATGGGATGTGATTCTTCCTATCCCATGAACCTCAGGTCCAGCTTTTCTCACCTGGACATCCCATTCATCCTTCTGTAGAAAAGATCCCACCCCTAGTGAAGTGAATCATACCATCTGGTGATAGCAGTCAAAAAATTCATGAAAGGAGACCAACCAGTCAAATATGAGAATTACATTGAAGCCTATATTATCTAAACATAAATGTCCCATAAGAAGTGACACCCACCAACATCATGAGGGAACTCCTTCAACTAACTTACACTATCCTTCCTAATTCCTGGCGAAGTTTCTAGCATCATAACATCATCAAAAGTAAACATAAAGATTACAAGGCTCTTAACAACAAAAAATATATAAAACTATTGGAAGCCCCTATATATAATATATTAGAAGCTAAAACTGAGGTACCTAGGATCATACCTCTAACAATAGAGGGTCCAGGATCCTAGTCCTACTAGTTTTTCTCAATCACAAAACTTTGACCAGTACCATGGCCCTACGAACCTTCTTGGCTACCCTAATTTGATTCCCCCGGCTATCACTGATAACCTATTTTCTGGATTCTGGGGCCATAACCCCCTCTTTAGTGAGAACGGCCTAACGAACTCAAGTTCCCCGAATGATAATAAACTAGTGGTCCTGCTAAAAAATGTAGAGTCAAAACAGATTCTCTCTCACTCGGTACTGGTGAGAAAATATTTTAAAAACACTGAATATATCCCATCTTTCCAGAAGATCGGCTTTCAAC
Organism: Viscum album; assembly: GCA_963277665.1. Lineage (NCBI taxonomy): Eukaryota > Viridiplantae > Streptophyta > Magnoliopsida > Santalales > Viscaceae > Viscum > Viscum album. Next base: position 1,334,580,906 of record OY728156.1, read on the forward strand.
TGGGTCTCTCGGGCACTGCGGTCCCATATTCCCATTATTCTCACACTAGTATCACACCACTTGGATATTGATTAAACATCTCTACTAATTGAAGAACCACTGCATTTAAACCCCCTATGGAGTTTCCTACTATCGGTCAAAGGAGTATCAACCCTAGATGTGCAACCAAATTGGCTTTAAACTCCAAACTCCCTCTGATTGAAATCAGTAATTAGTGAAATATTTACTATAGAAGTCACCAAAGTCAACCTGAAAACATTAACCTATGATCATATGTCTTACATGAGACCATCATCAAATCTCCAAGCCATTTATAACTCATCACCCAAGGAATAGGTGTGGAGCGTGAAAGCTCATAAAATAGCGAAGAGTAATGCATAACTGAAATAGAATCATGCTCTGAATGCATGATATCCCAATCTCGGTTGGCAATCAAAATCTCAGGGTAGAAGTAATCAAAGAATGTCCTTCAAAAATACTCCAAATCCATACCTGATGACATCCCGCATATGAGATAACATCCCACTATCTCTTTGAAAAATCATATAACATGCACATTTAGAACCTCACCCTCCCCTAAAGAGGCATTTATAGACACTCGAAGATGGAATTCATGGCCTATAACTGTGACTCTAAGCATGTGGTCCTCTATCCCCTGAAAAAGTGGGAGGATGATTCTGTTGGAACACACGTGCCAACTATTCCATAGTCATGGTCGGATGTGGTTCTCCTTGGAAAGTATACATAATCCTCATTAATCCTTCACAAGAAGTATACATCAACACTTACATCTGGTACAACAGATTGTGACAAGACGATCAAGATGGGAGGATCTTCTGGTATTCCCTAATCTACCATTTCCGGTGTTTGATCATTGCCCCATTTTTGACGCACAACTGAGGGGTTTCTTGGTGGCATGACTCTTCATGGTCAAGCGCACACCACAGTATGAGATTAATAAAACTACAACTCAGAAATGAAAGTACAGAATAGGTGAATGAAATCATTGATGTTTTACAAAAGAAGGTTATACGGTGTCTAGAACCACTACATGAAATTTTCCCTTAATCCTTATCATGGGGGTGTACCCCTACCAACCTGGTCACATAACACCTCATACACACTGTGTGTTCATCCTAATACACATAATGCACTTGAATATTCTATCTCTCCCATGAACATATACACAGATAGAACTATATGGACTTGCTGGTGTATCACTATATGACAAGTTAATCAAAGACATAATCTGTAAACAAATTTTTTGTCCACTAATGCAGTTATTCACATGGCTGGATACATGGTCGACTATAGCACAACATGTACTCCCAATACACGACATGATAAACCCAATGTTTAACAAACCATATTCGTCTATTCAAACAGTCAGTCACATGATCAGAAACTACACAAAATGTACATATGGTACACTATGTGTAATTAAGATAAGTTATTTCTTCTAGAATAGAAGAACACATGGCCTGTGTTCATAACATCACACAACATGTTTTCTAGGTTTTCCAGATAGCAATCCTTAGAAACTTCTCCATAACCTCCAAAATCATAATGTTTTTCCAAGGCATTCCATGTTTTGATCCTTGAGAGACCATAGTCTCTATGAATCAATTCTTGGAATATTGATTCATATCATAACTTAATCGAATTCAATTAATGTTAAAATATGATCCACCACATTTGAATATAAGAGGTCCCATAACACCTCAAGGACCAAATCTTGGCATCCATACAAATGATACTTTACATATACCATTACTCTATCAAAATAGTAGTTATTTTTATCATGAAATCTATCACAAGAGAATGCATATCTATCACAACATCCTGAAATCAGTAATTCACCCTAAATCGAATGACAAGAATTCATTTCATGTGTTCTCTAGAAAGTGACTATATAATGAATGAGATGTATTGCCCACATATTATTGGGTTGCAACAGAAATAGAACCACAATTATATCAATCGTAACATAACAAAATAAGTTAATCACCCAAAGTTGAAATCAAATCAACTATAACAAATACAAAACCCTAAAAATTGTAATATTCTATGTAACTTGTATTTTATATGGTCAAGAACTAGCTATTATGAGGAATAATTAATTACCAAACTCTATTTCCTTTTGATCCATTTCTAATGTCACCAAATAGTAAGGGAGACTAGAAAAGAAAACTCATATGATACCACTTTGTAACTACGTAGATATGTGTTTCCCCAGAAGTTCCCCGAACATAGTTTGTTACATCACCTAAAGATAATTTTACCAAATGCTAGAAGATGACAGCTAGAAGCGGGGGATAAGGTAAGATAGTGGGGAAACTATTCCATTTTTGATAGAGTATACACAACAGAATATAAATAGTAAACAAGAGCGGAAGTCGTAATACCACAAATGTAAATAGAAAAAGACAGAAAGTAAATCCAATACAAGAATATATATATATATATATATGATGAAAGAAATACGTGTCTAATAAAATATCCAAACAATCCATGATGAAGTAAATAAATAGAGAAAACAAAGTAAAAAAAGAAACAAGTAAACTCTATCAGCATCGTAAGAATCAGCTTGGTCCCATGATCTGCAGCTCCAAAAAAAATCAAGTACTTGATGAGGAAGGCCCTTTACCTTATCTATACCTGCAGCCATATTATATTTTTAGGTCCAAAACATGACCCAAATAGGGTGTGAGATGAATCCCAGTAGGTAACCAATAATAGAACTATGCCAAATTGTCATGGAATAAATTTAGTAGGTAATATGAAGAAATTAAGTAATAAACAAGGAAGAAATAAAAAGTAAACAATCCTATAGTTTTCTATTACATTAATTTACATTTATTATTCATCCTTTAAATCATGTAATCTCAGGATCTAGCCTATGCTCTATATCTTCTGGAGTAATAGTAACAAAAAAGATGTATGTAACAACCTGATATTTTATGATAAGTATTCCTTTTAATTTATTTGATGTCATGTGTTTTATTCTACAACAAGATTATCTTGTGCAATATGCCACACTGTATTATCTTGAAGTATACACAACACTATTCTTAGATTGTGTTACACACAATTTCAAGTTCGTTTTATAATAGTCATTCTACGCAACATTGAGTGTATATATATATATATTCAATGTATAAATGAAATATGGTTCGATTCTGTTATACGAAATAATAAAGGATTCTTGCAAAACACGTAACCCTGACTTGGCATGCATTACACGCAATCACAACCTTCCTCGATAGCGTGTGTAGTAAGCAATACCAGGTTTTACTAAACAACGATATATTATTATATTATTATTATGAACTAGCCATTATGAATAGTATTAACTAAATTTTTAATTTTATAACATTATTATTCATCTTACACATTTTCTAGACCATGGTATAAGAACAAAATAAAATTTTCGGGTAAAATAAGAATTTTTCATAAAAATGCAGTTTTGTCACCTTTTGATGGGGCACCCACATAAAATATAGTTCTTCACATGTTTATAACATGAATTTTACAAAATAAAATTATTATTTGGAATCCGGATATAAAATTTTTACTTGGATAAATTTTTCATATTATTTTGATAACTTTCATATTTTAATGAATAGTAAAAACACGATATATTTTAATTAAAAACAACTTTTTTCATCATAATAACTTATGTGGTTAAATTATAATATAGAATGGTTTAAAAGTATAAGTAGAATATATTTTTACTATTTAATATAATGTATGTAATTAGCATTTATTTTACCTTAAATTCGTAGGTTAAATCAATTCAATCTTTTGCAATGTTTTAAACAAAAACCCGTTTTCTTTCGACAACGGGATTAATTTTAATTTATTTTTTGCAACTTTTGTGTATTGAATTTGGAAAAATGGATTCCATATTTGGAATAAATAGTTCCAAATTATGTTAATAAGCTACTTTTTATTTTTGGGCTATATGAATAGTAACTACGGTAAATTTTATTTACCATAGTTAAAGGTAAATCGGGTAATTAAGGGTAAATATAAGATTATAAAATTACCCTAACACCTGCCAAAATCCTATTGGATGACTAAAAGTCGACCCATAGCACCTAAGGGTCAGATTAGAATCATTTAATGGGCTCTTGTCCATGAAAATAACTTAATTATTATTAAAACGAAAGAAAGTGACAACATGTCACTCTCTTAAATCTTATAAATATATTAATTTTAATTTAGTGATAAACTTCATGAAACTTAGAACATGAATAGTCTCCAGAAATATAATGAAATTATCTACATCATATAAATTTATTTATAATTTTTAGGTATTAAATAATTATCATTAAATTTGACACAATAGGGATGAAGAAATTATTTATTTAGTGAAAAATCCATAATATAGTTTTTATTGAAATATTAATACATTTCAAAAGGCCCAAAAATCTGCACAAAACTTATTATTAGTGTATATATAAACCCTAATCATCCATTGGCCGAATTGTTGACCATTTGGATCCTTATTAAGATTATTATGACACTTATATTATTTTATTTTAAATGTTTCCAAAGTTGTCACCTTCATAATTTAATAAATATAACAATTTAAATATTGTGATTTTAAGATGATAAATTCGATTAAAAGTATTATTGTAAAATTTAATAGATTTATCTTTATCATAGGATTTTATTTTTTAATTTTTATGCAACAAATAAGTATATTAAAAAATTATACAAAAAATTATGTTGTAATTATTTTATTAAGAGATAAACCAAATAAATGGATTTAAAAATATTAAAATAAATATTATATGAACTATTTAATGTGCTCCACTAATTTTCTAGATACATATGATCTTTTATGAATCTTATAAAGCTTTTAGTTTGAAAATATATCTTCTATATATTTTATTTAAATTCATGTACATGAATAGTGTCAAAATTGACACTATTGTTATTTTATAAAAATAATATATTATAAAATTGTTTAAAAATCACAAAAATATTTAAAAATTATAAATTTAAGTCTATATGGTATAAAATGTTATAGAGTATTCAATTATGGACAATTCACAACAAATAAGTAATTATTTGTTATAATTTAAAATTTAGAATGTTATTACCAGAAATAAAATTAAATTGATTAAATAAGGATAAATCATGTTGATAATGTATAAAATAAATTCATAACATGTATACATTTGATTGGTTGATGAGATTACAACCCTATATCATCTAAGCTTAGGATAGGAGTCATTTTTTGTGGTTTTTTAGTGGGGTTAGATTTATTATAATTTAATATTTTTAAGAATTCCAAAGGTGCCCCTCTCCTCCCTTATAAAAGGGCACCTCCTCCCTCTCTTCCTCACACCACATTGAGACTTCAAGCTCGACCAAACCCTGCCAAATTATCTTCTCCACTTCCCTAGAAACATCCTAGAGGTCCTGGTAGTTTTCAAAGACCAATTTTAGTTCCCTAAGGGGAGGTCTCAAAGAGGCGCTTCAAAGAAAAGGAGGTTCGGACACTTATGAAGCAAATAGGACCTAAGGTAAGGAATAATTTTGCAAATCTCATTTTTATCTGAGATTGCTTATTCATAATTATTTATTGAGGTTATTTCTATCATCCATGTCCATGTTTTATAAATGTGTATTCATATATTTTTAAAGTCCTTTTTACCCATTTTTGACTTTTACTACATGGTATGTATGAAATCTTTCTTTTACAAGGTACTTTTTGACTTTTCCGTCCAAAGTATGAGAAGAATGTTTTTTTAACTTATATGGCATGAAATAATTTTTACGGTTTTATAAATCCATATTTTCATGAAGCTTCTTCCAAAATATTTCATGGCTATTTTCAACAAAATACTTTTCTTTTAAAATTGCATGGCATTTTGTGAAAAGAAAATGATTTTGAAGAAAAAAGGATATTTTCCTCAAAAATTAATTTCAAGTGTTTTATCAAAACCATTTTTCATCTAAGATGACATTATTTTCATATGTGTATGTATCAAGTATAATTTCTCTATGATTTACATGGTTTCACATTCCTTATTATGAAATGATATCCATTTCTTTTATATGGATTATGTAATGATGGGATGATGTCTATGAAACCCATTTTATTTATTGGGTTATTATGAATGATGTATGTTTATTTTGTGGCACAAGTAAGAATGATTTCATTATGAGATGGGTGGGACCTATATCTCCCTCCAATGCATTGGGTAAAGATTTATATCTCATGAGATAGACATGGCTGGAACGACAAGTTAAACCGGTTCAGTAATACAAGACTAGAACGAGGAGTGAACTCGATTCAGAAAGGGAATTTGTCCACTAAGATGGTCTTGGCAGCAATGCCTTGGCTAATATGGAAATCATATAATGTGCTTAATGGTTTCCACAATTACATGTTTTATTCCCATGCTATTTTGTCATTCTTAATGTTTCTTTATGATCTATGCCTTATGTAATTCCATGTTTTATGTCATTGCTCAAGCTTTTTATGTTTAAACATTATGTTCATGTTTTTAAGTTCAAATGTATATGGTATGTTTTATTTTATCCATGCTTACCCTTACTGAGCATTTGATCTCACCCTTTTTATGTTTTCTTTTCCCCAGGATATAAAGAAAGGTTTTAGGTAAGAAAAAAAGTGGAAGATCTTTATGGGAGATGTTGAAGATCTTTCACCAAGATTAGAAGATTACGTTCCAAGATTCCAAAGACACTAAACTATTACGGTCCTTGAGTTTTTATTTTTGTTATGTATTATGTATTCCACAAAAGTAATGTATTGTCCATGTACGTCAAGCTTCGGGTCTCTATAGTTGGTATTAGAGGAATGGTTTAGTCAACCTTTGGAAACTAGGATGCGAAAACGTTAGTGAGATCCCTAGAGATATTTCTAATGTAAGTCTAGGGATGTACCTAAGGATAAGTATACGTATAGGATATAGTCCTAGAACTACGGTAATGATCATAGAATTTAACCAGAGATTTTAGATATTGAGGGTCCTCCTCCTTTACTATGTTGTTTTCCCTAACATGATTTTTGCCTCTCACACTATTCTTTTTGGGTTTTAAAAAAAGGATGGAAATAAGAATATTCATGATAATGGAGGATATGTGGGACAATGGAATGATATTCTTCATGAGAAACCAAATGAAACAGGATTAGGAAGTCCAAACATCGTTATTATTCCTAATCAGTAATCTCATAATATGATCAATAATCTCAACTTTGGTAAGTTTCCCGACTCAGATAATAAGAGAAAGATGGAGTTTCATGATGATCATAGAGGAAACAAAGTTCAATTTCCATCATGTAAATCATGTGGGAAGAAGCATCGGGGAGATTATTTCAAAGGAACTGGAAGATGATTTGGGTGTGGGAAAGAAGGACACAAATCCAGTAAGTGCAAAGGAAAAGGGTCAGTTAACACCATGGATGGGGATAATGGTATTGCTATGACAACAACAATAGTTAAATGTTTTAAATGTGGAATTTAAGGGAATTATTAAAACCAATGCCCTAAGGGAAAGTCTCATGAAGAGAATCAGTACGGTCGTATGGGTAGTATTTATGTTGATGATAATGAAGAGACTACAAATGATATATGAGATGAAATAATTGTTGTTGCTCGGTCAATGGTTTAAGAAGGAAGTGGAATGATTACATGTTTATCAAGTGTAATGTTGTATAATTAATCTCATGATACTATGGAATAAATAGACATCTATAGATTGGTACATTGTTGTCTTTCCTATGTTTTGAAAGTGTATGATTAATGGTACTAGTAACCATGAAAGGTTATTCAGATATTTTTGGAAAGTAGATGACATGCACATAATGAAGGGATAAAGAGAAAATTAAATGTTTGATAGTATTCATGAGCTCATTACCGATATAAGGATAATGTTATATCATGGTTTGAGTATATAGAATTTTAGGATTTTGGTATGTGGAAAGAGTTAACTTTTGACATCATTCATGTTTTCACTAAGATTAAATGGGTATTCATTTTTCAAGAGAATACATGATTAAGGCCTTCAAATGTTTGGAATGTGACCAACAAGACATATCTTATGATATATGGGGATCAATGATGGAATTAACATGCTTGTTATATGAAATCTCTGGTAATTGTTTTCACTATAATATGAGAGTGGACTACAGTATTATGGATAATCCTAAAGATTGGAATGGATTATGTTGGACATATGTTAGTATTGTTTAAGTATAGAAGTTTTTTTCGATATTATTTCTGGGATGTTATAGTATTGTAGTTTCAGAAAAAAGGATAACCTGCAGGACGGGCGAAAACCCATCGCGTCGAACAAGGCTATGGGAATCGAACCCACAACCGAAGTGCGACTGGCCTTTATTGCCTACCACTGGCGTACATGATGTCCCTGGTTAGTAGAAACAAGTTTTATTTTATTAAACGATATGATATATGAAGTATAAGTTCATTTTTGTAATCTTATATGATTAACCTCACCATAGATGGACTTATGTATATTTGATAACTTTTGCTTGAAACAGTTGGAATGACCCATCATTCTATCACATGATCTGCTAACTCTTCACGAATAACAAATTTAACTTCATTTCTTTAAGATATGAAGTGGAAATTGTTCAAAGAATGAAAAACAGTGAGATTGTACCAAAATCAAGCAAGTATTTCTTCTAATTCAAAATTTTCAACTTTAGGGAAATGATATTGAAAACCAAAAATGTTTTCTTAGTGATTTTATATCTGATGAATCAGATGTCACCTTAGATCATCACGAATATATGCATTTGTGATTGATGCCCTTTTCATAGCCATGTTCTCTACCACTCTCCATCAAGAACTTGATGGTTAGATTTCTCTTCCATATCCACATTTTCACCTATGTTCTCCTACGTGGAAACCCAGTGATGAGTTTATTTGGGTAACCGTTACGTTTCATACTTTAGTTTTTAAATCCAAGTATTGGTATTCCTTTTTACGATGTGGGTTTCTATTAAAGAAACTTTCGAGTAGTAAACCATTTATAACCCCGACAAATTTCGAGGGCGAAATTCATTTTAAGGGGGATAGAATGTAACAACCTGATATTTTATGATAAGTATTCTTTTTAATTTATTTGATTTCATTTTTTTTATGTTACAAAAAGATTATCTTGTGCTATACGCCACACTGTATTAGCTTGAAGTATACACAACACTATTCTTAGATTGTGTTACACACAATTTCAAGTTCGTTTTATAATAGTCATTATACGCAATATTGAGTGTGTATATATATATATATATATATTCAATGTATGAATGAAATATGTTTGGATTCTGTTATACGAAATAATAAAGGATTCTTTTACAACATGCAACCCTGACTTGGCTTGCATTACACGCAATCGCGACATTCCTCGATAGCGTGTGTTGTACGCAATACCGGGTCTTACTAAACAACAATATATTATTATAATATTATTATGAACTATCCGTTATGAATAGTATTAACTAAATTTGGAATTTAATAACATTATTATTCATCTTAAACATTTTCTAGACCACTGTATAAGAACAAAATTTACTTTTCGGGTACAATAAGTATTTTTCAAAAAAATTCAGTTTTGCCGCCTTTTGATGGGGAACCCACTTTAAGTCTAGATTTTTACATGTTTATAACTTCAATTTTACAAAATAAAATTAATATTTGGAATCCGGATATAAAATTTTAACTTGGATAAATTTTTCATATTATTCTGATAACTTTCATATTTTAATGAATAGTGAAAACACGCTATATTTTAATTGAAAACAAATTTTTTCAACGTAATAACTTATGTGGTTAAATTAAAATATTTAATTGTTTTAAAGTATAAATAGAATATATTTTTACTATTTAATATAATTTATGTCATTAGAATTTATTTTACCATGAATTCGTAGGTTAAATCAATTCAATCTTTTGCAATGTTTTAAACAAAAACCCATTTTCTTTCGACAACGAGATTATTTTTAATTTAATTTCTACAACTTTTGTGTATTGAATTTGGAAAAATGGATTCCATATTTGGATTCATTATTTCCAAATTATGTTAATCTACTTTTTTATTTTTGGGCTTTATGAATAGTAACTACGGTAAATTATATTTACCATAGTTAATTGTAAATCGGGTAATTAAGGGTAAATATAAGATTATAAAATTTCCCTAACACCTGAAAAAATACTATTGGAAGACTAAAAGTCGACCCATATCACCTAAGGGTCGGATTAGAATCATTTAATGGACTCATGTCCATGAAAATAACTTAATTATTATTAAAACCAAAGAAAGTGACAACATGCCACTCTTTTAAATCTTATAAGTATATTAATTTTAATTTAGTGATAAACTTCATGAAACTTCAAAAATGAATAGTCTCCAGAAATATAATGAAATTATCTACATCATATAAATTTATTTATAATTTTTAGGTATTAAATCATTATCATTAATTTTGACACAATAGGGATGCAGAAATTATTTATTTAGTGAAAAATCAATAATATAGTTTTTATTGAAATATTAATACATATCAAAAGGCCCAAAAATCTGCACAAAACTTATTATTAGTGTATATATAAACCCTAATCATCCATTGGCCTATTTTTTGACCATTTGGATCCTTATTAAGATGATTATGACACTTATATTATTTTATTTTAAATGATGCCAAATTTGTCACCTTCATAATTTAATAAATATAACAATTTAAATATTGTGATTTTAATATGATAAATTAGATTAAAAGTATTATTATGAAATTTAATAGATTTATCTTCTTCAAAGGATTTTATTTTTAATTTTTATGCAACAAATTTTTATATTAAAAAATTATACAAAAAATTATGTTGTAATTACTTTATTAAGAGACAAACCAAATAAATAGATTTAAAAATAATAAAATAAATATTATATGAACTATTTAATGTGCTCCACTAATTTTATAGACACATAGGACCTTTTATTAATCTATTAATGCTTTTATTTTGAACATATCTTCAGTATATATTTTATTTAAATCCAAATAAATGAATAGTTAAAAATTGACACTATTGTTATTTTATAAAAATAATAAATTATAAAAATGTTTAAAAATCACCAAAAAAATTAATAATTATAAATTTAAATTTATATGGTAGAAAAGTTTATATATTATCCAATTATAGAAAATTCACAACAAATAAGTAATTATTTGTTATAATTTAAAATATATAATGTTATTACCACAAATAAAATTAAATTGATTAAATAAGGATAAATCAAGTTGATAATGTTTAATATAAATTCTTAACATGTCTAAATTTGATTGGATGATGAGATTACAACCCTATCTCATCTAATATTTGGATATGAGTCATTTTTGGAGGTTTTTATGTTGGGTTAGATTTATTAAAAATTATTATTTTTAAGAATTCCAAAGGTGCCCCTCTCCTCCCTTATAAAAGGGCACCTCCTCCCTCTCTTCCTCACACCACATTGAGCCTTCATGCTCGGCCAAACCCTGCCAAATTCTCTTCTCAACTTCCCAAGAAACATCCTAGAGGTCCTGGTATTTTTCAATGACAAATTATAGTGCCCTAAGAGGAGGTCTCAAAGAGGCGCTTCAAAGAAGAGGAGGTTCAGACACTTACGAAGCAAATCAGACCTAAGGTAAGGGATAATTTTGCAAATATCATTTTTATCCGAGATTGCTTATTCGTAATTATTTACTGAGGTTATTCCTATCATCCATTTACATGTTTTATAAAAGTGTATTCATGTATGTTTAAAGTCTTTTTTACCCATTTTTGACTTTTACTACATGGTATGTATGGAATCTTTCTTTTACGAGGTACTTTTTGACTTTTCCGTCCAAAGTACGAGAAGAATGTTTTTTTAACTTATACGGCATGAAAGGATTTTTCCGGTTTTATAAAACCATATTTTCATGAAGATTCTTCCAAAATATTTCATGACTATTTTCAACAAAATGCTTTCCTTTTAAAATTGCATGACATTTTGTGAAAAGAAAATGATTTTTAAGAAAAAAGGATATTTTCCTAAAGAATTCGTTTCAAGTGTTTTATCAAAACCATTCTCCATCTAATATGACATTATTTTCATATGTGTATGTTTCAAGTATAATGTCTCTATGATTTACATGGTTTCACTATCCTTATTATGAAATGATATCCATTTCTTTTATATGGATTATGTAATGATGGGATGATGTCTATGAAACCCATATTATTTATTGGGTTATTATGAATGATGTATGTTTATTTTTTGGCACAAGTAAGAATGATTTCATTATGAGATGGGTGGGACCTATATCTCCCTCCAATGCATTGGGTAATGATTTATATCTCATGAGATAGACATGGATGGAACGACAAGTTAAACCGGTTCAGTAATACAGGACTAGAACGAGGAGTGAACTCGATTCAGAAAGGGACTTCGTCCACTAAGAGGGTCTTGGCAGCAATGCCTTGGCTAATATGGAAATCATATCATGTGCTTAATGGTTGCCACAATTACATGTTTTATTCCCATGCTATTTTATCATTCTTAATGTTTCTTTATGATCTATGTCTTACGTACTTCCATGTTTTATGTCATTCCTCAAGCTTTTGATGTTTAAACATTATGTTCATGTTTTTAAGTATAAATATATATGGTATGTTTTATTTTATCCATGATTACCCTTATTGAGAATTTGAGCACACCCTTTTTATGTTTTCTTTTCCCCAATATATAAAGAATGGTTTTAGGTAAGGAAAAAAGGGGAAGGTCATTATGGGAGATGTTGAAGATCTTTCACCAAGATTAGAAGATTACGTTCCGAGTTTCCAAAGACACTAAACTATTACGGTCCTTGAGTTTTGATTTTTGTTATGTATTAAGTATTCCACAAATGTAATTTATTGTCCATGTACGTCAAGCTTCGGGTCTCTACAATGTATCACAATACCATCTAAACAATCCTATAAGACTGAGTCCAAGCATGTGCTTTGGCTTAGCCGAATCAACACAATCATTGAATAATTCATAAACAACCCTTTTGGAATGCTCTCATGATGTACTCCCTTTGGTTTAAAATTGCACAAATTCACTAAATAACAACCACTTGGGTTGATCTCATGGTCAATACCCCTAGGTTGACATGTTAGCAATAAAGTATAAACGACCACCTAGGTAGCTCTCACAGTCAATACCCCTTGGTCATGATAACATCAAAAAATTATCAATGACCTCCTGGGTAGCTCTCATGGTCAATACCCCTGGGCTAGACATCTAAAAAAAATGCTCTCATGGTCTTATGTAAATAATGTAGAAGTCCCCATAGTCTTCCTGGTCCAAGGCTCTCACGATCCATTTGAAAAACATTGCGTATATAATATCATATCAGCTCTTGTAATCCAAAACTACTACATGGCTAATCATTCACCAACATATCACCTCAATTTCAAATAATCAATAAAACATCATCATAATCAACCAAACCATGGAAAAAAAGGCATACCTAATAGGCATCCAAGACCAAATGGCTATAAAAAATCAATAGAGTGAAATGCACCCATGGGGTGTCCCTTAATAAGGTATCTAACGTTATGCATAAGCAGTAACCCTTTATCAATAAATCAAACCATACATGTAATAAACATGGTCAAATTACAAATCAGGAAATACCCTAATCATGGGTTTGTGGCACTTTTATCATATACAATACAAAGAAGAACAATGGAAGCCACAAACTGCCTACCTCGATGTCGTACGATTGATATACTTGAACGTCGGCCCTTGAATTGTCCAAGATCTTCATAGATCTAAAAAAATGAAAATAATGAACCATGAATAACTCACAAGAGAGGAGGAATCAGAAAGAATAGATCTATTGTATTTGAGAACTCACAGTAGGATTCTGACTCACCATTAAATGTCTCAATTAGAGCTCAGACCGAGAATTGGGAGGGGTTCAGAGTTTTTGGTCGTTCCATAACTCTCTTCTACTAACCATAAGGAGAAGAAGATGTATCTGAACATTTGAAATGACCGCACACTAATATATAAATTAAAAAAAAGTACTTGAAATGTTCATTAAAACAATTTTCCATGTAGTATCCTTAATTAGCCCCAAACATAAGCAGTTTTCCAAGTCATCACATGGCCATGTACTCGGCCGTTACATAGCTAGTACCTGGCGGTACATGGAAACCAAGTACATGATGTGTACTTAGAAAAAACACCTTCCTTCCTTTTTCATAAAAAAACATGAAATCATGATCCATACCTGAAATGATGATCCATTCTCTTACAACATAGGTATCTTACCATATGGTTGTAATGTATTGGAATCAAAATATTGTATGATTGTCAGGACCCATCCTCGAGACCCATGTCGTGACTACCCCAAGCCCGCCTCCCATAGGCCAGGGGCTGGTGACTAGCACCAAAGGCGTAAATCCCAAAAAAGATGGGATTTCATTTCCTTCATAAAGTAAACAAACACCACAAAGTAAGCAAGATGACGTAAACACTATGTAAACTGGGTACAACTGTAAGTGCTGGAAAGTAAGTGGGCCAGAAAACAAGCCCAACTGAAAATAAAGTACAACTGAAAAGAAAGTACAGTAACTGAAAATTAATGCAGAAACGTCAATCCGTACACTGGAAATCCCACCTGAAGGGTGGGTACAGATAGTCTCCTCAGCTCCTCGGGTCGAACCATCCGCTCCGTGTACGTCCCGCCCAGTGATCCACCTCCAGGTACCGACTTGCTCAACAAGCCTCGACCACGATCAGTGCTGTCTGTCATCTGCATCCAACACAACATAGTGCGGGCATAGCCTATGCAGGGGTGAGTATACGCTACTCATTAGGGACCCCGAGACCCCTGAAGTTCTCCCAGAATCCACGAAGGATAAACCACAAAGGAATGGTACAATCACGAAGTAACAACCAACTCTCCTTAGGTATATGACCATACATATACCTAAGTCATCAATTCCAGTTCGGCTCCAACATCCGAGCCCAAGTTCGATCTAGTCCACACAGGATAGCTCAATCTAATCCACACAAAAAATCACAACCCAATCCACACAGGATAGCAAAACAATCCTATTGAAGATAATGATTGAAAGTCAAGACTTGGCTCACACAGGTATACTTCTTCGTAAGATGATAAAGATGATCAGATTTAGCCACTGATTCATATAAGCTGTCAGACCAACGTAGGATACAAGACCAACTAAGCTGTCAGACCCACAAAGGTTACAAGAACAGCTACTCTGTTGGACCCATGTAGGATACAAGTAAAGAGTAAAACACTACTGAACCCACGTAGGATACAAGAATAGCAGTCACATACTGCCGTACCCACATAGGATACAAGAATAGTAGTCATCGTCATTGAACCCACATAGGATTCTAGTATGGATGTCAATGCTGCTGAACCCACAGAGGATTAAAGTACAATCATCATCGTCGTTGCTATCACAACTAGATCTAGGGTTCCCACACACAGCACGCTCGATTCTGAGGGGGGGGGGTCCTCTCCATGACCCAAGGGGGCCGATACATCAACTGAAACGTAGTCCAGAGGTGATTTACCCCAAATTTCAGTCTCAAAAAATGGATCTCAACGTGATAGACAGCGCGTCAATCAGACGCCCGGTCTGAGAGTTATTGGATTTTTCGTTTCAGGGGCCTGGTTGGGTTTTAAGTCAAAACCAACCCGACCGTACTCCAAATACGTCCAAACCTCGAGCGGAGTAATCCAAAATATCCTTATCACTAAGAGTAAACCAACAATGTTTACGTCACGTCAATCGTACGTCCGGAGCTCATGTTATAGGGGTTTTCGCACCGAAGGCCCGGTTGGTTTCGTTTTCGAACTAACCCGGCCATACAAAAAGTTCTACAAAACCTTGAGTGTAATATACCGAAACAACTTTCTCGATCCAAGTATTTTATTGCAACTGACAATGCATTAATCAGAGGTATGTAGCCCAAGATATGGGCGTTTGAACGAAACTGTCTAATTTTAGGGGGTTTTGGGCCCGGACCGACCCGGCCCCAGACCCCCTCGATCGGCCCACACTTGGTCGACTCGACCCGAGTCTAGGTCTGACCCACTAGGGGACGAATCGGCCTAGCTGGCACGGCCCAGCCCAGCCGGCACGGCCCGGCCCATCCGGTGCGTCCCGGCGCGGGCGGTTCGGCGCGGCGCGGGCGGTTCGGCCCGGCGCGGCCGGTCCGGCTCGGCGCGACCTGTTAGCTTGGCACTGGGGCGGCCCGCGCGGCCAGTCAGCTCGGCCATTCCGGACGAGCGGAAAACGGGGGGTGCTACCCCCCTTGTCTCGAAATGCACCCCCCCCCCCCCACGTAGAGGGGTTCCGCCTGTCTCGTGCCGGGGGTTACGACCCTCGGCCTGCTCCGAACGGCAGCCCCGATAGACCGGTCGGTGCCACCGCCACAGGACCCCATGGTCCTGCCCCTCTGAAGCATTGACGGACGGTGATTCTGGCCGCCCTTCCATGTACAACTGCGGCTTTGGCCGCTGCTCTTGATTCTCTGGCTGCCGGGGAGTCCGACCGCCCCTGTTGGTGACCGTCGCGGCCTTAGACTATATCCCTTCTTCGATCGGCGCAGCGGATCTGCGCCGCACCCCTTCGCCACTCTTTTTGTTCTCGCGCAGTGCATCAGAACTGCCCCACCATTGTTCAAGCCACAACGAGTACAACAACAAAAGGGGGAGGAGGGACGACCGTGTTCGTGCGGTCTAACCCCCTCCTGTTAATTCGATAACAAGCGGCTAAAGAATTTAATGATGGATGAAAAAAGAATATTCATGAACACAATACCGAACCCCTACCTCGAAGAAGTCATAAAAAGAAGATTGTCGCGGGAAATAGCATCACGAGGGTGGTTCATTGATGACATTGGCGAGCGTCCAACAAGATGATGTCATCTCACACCAGCTGTAGAGATGGGAGAGATCAGCATGTCGATCTCCTTGGTGCTCCGGAGTTCTTCACATTCTTCAACGAGGAAGAAGATGTTTTTCAAGACCGCAAGAGTAATCTCCTCTATTCCAAACAACGAATCCACCAAAAATAAAATAAGATCTTGTATTATCTTATTCACACACACACGTGCCAAATTTAATTTTAAATTCAAGAGATCTCATTCAAATAATTAACTTAATTGAAGAGCATTTAACAAAAAAATTAAATGCGCAAGTTGACATGTCAAAAAGAGGGAAAGTGGGTGTGTTAGTCAAATAAATTGCAAGAGGGAGGTTTAATGGAATTTAAGGGGTGGGGATTGTGTGGGCCCACTTCAATAATATCCTACAAAGTTGAGTTATGATGTAGTGGGTCCCACTACAACTTCCATTCATTGGTTATAACTGCTTAGTATTTAAATAAAAATTGTAGCACAAATTTTTATTTCACTCTTCAGTTAACCCATTTATTTATCAACCTCACCCGGGAAAACGAAACTCCAGAAAAGGTCTTCCTAAGAAATTACCGGCACTGTAGTTTCATCGGTGCCCTTGGATTTCAATTTCGAGCACCGATTCAAAAGTTAGGAAATCCCACTCGTTCATTTCCTGAACGTACCCGAGCTAAACTTCACAAATTGATTCCAGGCACATCAGGGCTCAGGATCTGGTACCGCCAGAAACTGCGCACTCGTAAAATCTCAAGAAAAATAAGAAAAAAACATTTCCTTGAAATTTACGGGTCTTTACATTACTCACACATCATGGATTTATGTCCCCGTAAAGATACACCACAAACCAGGGGAAAAAAAGAGGGTACTATGCACGCATCTGTGCCTCCTGCTCCCAAGTGCTCTCCTGGAGGTTTCTGTGCTGCCATCTGATGCGCACTAGAGGAATCAACCACCCACGTAAGACCCAATCCTATTGATACTCAATCTCCACCGGGACCTACGTAAACATCACCCCCCCAATCAATGTCCATCTCCCCATGGTCAATGATATGCGTCGAGTCATGCACGTATCCCCTTAGGGGAGACACGTGGAAGACATCGTGCACCCGGTGCAACTGAGGTGGTAGAGCCAAGAGATAAGCCACCTCGCCTATCCTTATGAGAACCTAGAATGATTCGATGAAGCGCAGAGATAACTTTTCGACTCGGGCAAATCTCCGTAATCCACATCAGGGTGAGACCTGTAAGAGAACGTGGTCGCCATCCTCAAAATCTAGTGGTCTCCACCTCCTATCAACATAAGACTTCTGTTGGCTCTGATCTGTCCTCATCTACTCATGGATGACCTAGACCTTCTCTGTCATAGCCTGAACCATCTCCGGTCCCACATGTGCCGACTCCCCAGGGTCTGTCCAGCACAGAGGTGATCTGCAAGGTCGGTCGTACAATGCCTCGTATGGTGCCATCCCGATGGTGGAGTGGTAGATGTTGTTGTACACAAACTCCACCAAGGGTAGTTGATCCTCCATCTGCAACCAAATTCGAGGAAACATGCACGGATTATCTCCTCGAGAGTCTGAATGGTCCTCTCCGTCTGACCATCCGTTTGAGGATGAAAGGCGGTGCTTAGATGTAGCTACGTCCCGAATGCCTCCTACAACCCCTTCTAGAGCCGAGAAGTAAAGCGAGCATCTCGATCAGAGACGATATATGATGGTGCACCATGACGTCGTATGATATCCTGAACTTAGAGGCATCCCAAACTCTCCACTGAGCCCTGCTCTCTGATGCGTAAGAAGTGGGCCGACTTGGTGAGTCGGTCGACAATCACCCAAATGGAGTCGTGACCTCTGGAAGTACATGGAAGTCCAGTCACAAAATCCATAGATATCCCATCCCACTTCCACTTCGGGACCTCCAAGGGTTGTACCAAGCCTGTTGGTACCTAGTGCTCCACCGTCACCTGCTGGCAGGTGAGGCATCGTGAAACGAACTCTGCTACAACCTTCGTCATACCCTTCCATAAGTGTCGTCGTCTGAGATCCCAGTACATCTTCGCTACCCCTAGATGACTGCTAAATAGGAAGTTTGAAACTCCGTCAACACCTCCTCTTGTAAAGAAGCTGGTACCATGGTACGTCCTCTGAAAAGGACGTCGTGCTCTCCTCTTACAGATAATCCATGATGCCTGTTCTGAGGATATCTGTGCATGCTGCGTCTCACAGTCAACGTCTCCACGTTGTACCTCCCTGACCTGCTGTAGTAGTGTAGGGGTGATTGTGAGTGACTAAATAAAGTCTGCTCCATATCTATCCACGAAGGATATCTGAAAAGCGGTTAGCTGCTCTATCGCCTCCCCATGTAGTTGAATGCATGTCCTCCTGCTGAGAGCATCGGCTACTTCATTCCCTATTCCAGGAGTGTAGACTATCTCAAAGTGAGAGTCCTAGAGGTACTCGAGCCATCACCGCTATCTCAGGTTTAGGTCCTTCTGTGAGAAGATGTACCTGAGACTCTGATGGTCATAATAGACTGTAAAGCGCTCACCCATCCGATAGTTCCACAACATCTTCAAGGCAAAGACAACTGCTGCTAATTTCAGGTCATGGGTAGCATAGTTCTGCTCCTGTTTCCTCAACTGTCATGATCCATAGGCGATCACTGCCCGCTCCTACATCAAGACACACCTGAGTTTGGTCCCTGATGCATCGCAGAAGACTACGTACTTTACTCCCTCCTCCGATAGCCTCAAGATAGGTGCGCTGGTCAATCTATGTCTCAGCTCCTAGAAGCTCTGCTGACATCTATCTGACCATACGAAGGGTTTACCCTTCTTCTTCAAAGATGAAAGTGGTGCCGCAACTCTAGAGAAGTCCGACACAAATCTCCAGTAGTACCCAGCTAGACCCAAGAAACTCCACACCTCTGTCACGCTCCTATGTGGCTCCCAAGCTAGCACTGCCTCGATCTTCACAGGATCCACCGCAACTCCCGCCTCAGAAATGACATTTCCAAAGAAGTGGACCTCACGTATCCAGAACTGACACTTCTAGTGCTTACCATAAAGCTATTTCTCTCGGGGTGTGTCCAGTACGATGCAGAAGTGGTAGGCTTGCTCCTCCTTAGTGGTCGAGTATATCAATATGTCATCGATGAAGACCACGAAAAATCGATCGAGGTAAAGCTGAAAGATCCTATTCAAGAGGCTCATGATCACTGCTGGAGCTTTGGTTACGCCGAAAGGAATAACCAAGAACACATAGTGGCCAAAACGACATCTGAAGGCCATCTTCTTCACGTTCTCATACCAAACTCTGAGCTGGTGATAGCCTGACCTGAGGCCTATCTTTGAGAAACACCATGCTCCCCTGAGCTGATTGAAAAGGTCATCAATCCTCGGTTTCGGATACTTGTTCCTCATTGTCACCTGGTTCAGGCGATGATAGTCGACACACAGTCACAAGCTCCCGTCCCCCTTCTTGGAGAACAAAATCGGGGATGCCTAGGGTGAAAGACTGGGTTGGATGAATCCCTTGCCCTGGAAGTCCTCCAGCTATACTCGTAGCTCTCAAAGCTCAGCGAGGGCCATCTGATATGATGGAGTGGATATCGGGGTTGTCCCGAGGTAAAGTTAAATATAAAATTATACCGCTCTGCGAGGAGGTAGTCTTGAAACATCGTTAGGAAAAACGTACGCATATTGATCCACCAATACAGGAAAACTCGGACTCCTCACGTCAACTGCTCTTAGTATGAGGCTAGTCAACTGATGAGGGATCGACTGTCCTCTCCTTTGCGTGATTCCATCCTGCGTTGCAAAGGCTCCATTCTCTCTGGTGAAGGTGAACCTGCTCCCATCGGTGCGGACACACCGCACCTTGCGCCTAATACAGTCGATCTGAGCATGGACTGTAGATAACCAATCCATGCCCAAGATGTCATCTTAAGGCATCGGCGCCACTACAAGAATATCCTAGCCAAAGATCTCGCCTCCTAGAGTAATCTCACACTATCGTCACCAGTGTGTAATCGTCGATTCTGCTCCCATAGGAGTCTCTAGCTGTAAGGATCGAGCCAACAGCTCCGTCAGAATCTCTGAGCTCCGAACAACGGCAGCAGAAATGAAAGAATGACTTGCTCCTGTGACTTAATAACCGAATCAAGGGTGGAGTAGACACAATTAGTACCTTAAATCATCTCTGGTGCGCCATGGTCATAGGCCTTCGCTTCCTGAAGCTGATCCTGCCTCTGCTTGCCAGCTCCATGTGGTCAGGGTGGACCTCCTGGTGGTGGTGGTGGTAAAGCCTCAAAGCGTCGCCCACCACCTGCTACTCGGCCAACTCCTATTCCTCATCTACCGGCTCTCTACGGACCGCCACGGTCGACCCTCTGCCTGGGTGGTCCCTCAACTGTCTACTTCTCCTCTGCATGGCAAGTCGGGCAGTCACAAGCCATGTGGCCCTGCCCACCGCATGCGTAGCACTGTCTGCTCCTCGTAAGACTGGCTCTACGGCGTGTGCCCCACACCTCTAAGCCAGTGTCCTAAGGTCGTATTACTGATGGTCTTGTCTTCCTGGACCCCTGTGACATCCATCGACTGCCAGCTGTAGAAGAATCTACTATGTGCCGCCCCTGCGATAGGTCTCGCTGCTAGTGTAGGCTCAGCAAGAAAGCTCTCTACGAGAAAGGCTTTCTCCAGTACTCCGTCCCATGTCAGAATGCTGAGGGAGATCATCGATGCCCTAATATAATTCTTGAGTCCCGGATCGAAGGTCTGGTCCTAGAAGAATGGTTCTTGTACCATGTCTATCAAATAACGTTAGAGATTGGTAAATCTTACCGAGTACTGGGCTACCGTCATTCTGCCCTACCGCAGCTGTAGTAGCTCTTGAATTCGCACAGAACGTAGGGTGGCTGGGACGAACTCTGAGCGGAAGAGGCTCTCAAAGTCCGTCCAGAGGGTAGATTCCTCGTCGTGCACCTGGAGCATCAGGATCCACCATATGCCTACTTCTGCGTGTAGGAGACTCGCTGCAAGGATCACCCTGATGTCATCCAGTGTCCCCACTAACCTGAAAACTCATACAACAGCCTCCATCCAATCCTCGGATGCCTGAGTGTCTGTCTCCCCACGGAACCTGGGCGGTCTCTGATGATGAAACTCGTGTAGTGCTCTAATGGGACATGCACTCTCAGTGGCTGGGGATGGTGGCATCTATGGCTTGGCGGGTAAAGGTACCGCCAGTGCCTCCACTGGAAAAGGGCCCTGCACCGAGGCCTCGTCGCTCGATGGGCTGTCGTCTCATACAAAGCTCTAAACCCTAGCTGACATCCATCGTGGGGCCATCTGGAAAAGAAACAGGTGTTCCATGGTCAATAAAGTATACCTGGTGAGCTGATACAAAGTAATCACAACGGAAACATTTGAAACACACATGAAATCAATGTTTTCGTGTACTGAGTCAGAAATCAGAAGTCAAGGTCTTGGTGTGTGGATATGTCGGCCGCCACACCAACATTGGATTACCTGGATTGATAACCACATTCAATACCCTTAACATTATTTCTTCACATAGAAGGATGATCAGAGTCCTGAGTTCTGCGGTAGAACCGAACTCCTCTGATACCAATTTGTCACGACCCGTCCTCGGGACCCGTTCCCTGACTACCCCAAGCCCGCCTCCGATAGGCCAGGGGATGGTGACTAGCACCAAATGTGTAAATACTGAAAAAGAAGGGAATCAATTTCTTTTATAAAGTAAACAAACACCATAGAGTAAGCAAGCTGAAGTAAACACTAAGTAAACTAGGTACAACAGTAAGTGCTGGAAAGTAACTGGGCCTGAATACAAATCCAACTGATAATAAAGTAAAACTGAAAAGAAACTACAACAACTGAAAAGTAAAGCAGCAATGCCGAGCCGTCCACTAGAAATACCACCTAAAGTGTGGGTACATATAGTCTCCTCAGCTCCTCGGGTCCGGCCGTCTGCTCCGTGTACGTCCTGCCCAGTGATCCACCTCCAGGTACTGACTTTCTCCACAAGCCTCGACCACGATCAGCGATGTCTGTCGTCTGCATCCCACACAATGTAGTGCGGGCATAGGCCATGCAGGGGTGAGTATATGCTACTCAGTAGGGACCCTGAGACCCCCGAAGGTCTCCCAGAATCCACGAAGGATAAACCACAAAGGAATGGTACAATCATGAAGTAAAAACCAACTCTACTTAGGTATATGCCCATACATATACCTATGTCATCAATTCCAGTTCGGCTCCAACAACCAAGCCCAAGTTCGATCTAGTCCACATAGGATAGCTCTATCCAATACACACAGGAAAGCACAACCCAATCCACACAGGATAGCAAAACAATCATATCGAAGATAATGATTGAAAGTCAAGACTCAGCTCACACAGGTATACTTCTTCGTAAGACGATGGATATGATCATATGTATCCACTGATTCATCTAAGATGTCGGACCCACATTGGATACATGACCAGCTAAGCTGTCGTACCCACAAAGGATACAAGACCAGCTACTCTACCAGACCCACGCAAGATACAAGTACATAGTCAAACACTGCCGGACCCACATAGGATACAAGAACAGTAGTCACGTACTTCCGAACCCACATATGATAAAAGATCAGTAATCATCACCATCGAACCCACGAAGGATTCCAGTATGGTCGTCATCGATGTCGAACCCATGGAGGATTACAGTATAGTCGTCATCATCGTCGCAGTCGCATCCAGCTCTAGGGTTCCCGCACACAGCATGCTCGATTTTGGGGGGGGGGGGGGTCCACTCCATGCGCCAAGGGGGTCGATACATCAACTGAAACTTAGTATAGAGTTGATGTACCCCAATGTCCCGTCTCGACAAAAGGAACTCAACGTGACAGATGGCGCGTCAATCAGATGAATGGTCTGAGAGTTATTGGCTTTTTTGTTCCAGGGGCCCTGTTGGTTTTTAAGTCAAAACCAAACCAACCATAATACAACTCTGTCCAAGCCTTGATCGGAGTAATCCAAAAGGTCCTTCTCACAAAGAGGAAACCAACAAAGTCGATGGCACGTCAGTCGGACGTCCGGAGCTCAAGTTGTAGGTGTTTCTGCTCTGAAGGCCCGATTGGTTTCGTGTTCGATCTAACCTGGCCATACACAAAGATCTCCAAAACCATGAGTGTAACATACCTAAACGACCATCTCGATCCAAGGATCGCATTTCAACTGACGGTGCATCAATCAGAGGTCCGTAGCTCATGATATGAGCGTTTGAACAAAACTATCCGATTTTAGGGGGTTTCGGGCCCGGACCAACCCGGCCCAAGACCCCCTTGGTCGGCCCGAATAGGGTCGACCCGACCCGGGTCTGGGTCTGGCCCACTAGGGCATGACCCAGAATGGCCCAGATGGCGCAACCCGGTGCGGGTGGTCTGGCCAGGCGCGGCCGGTCCATCTCGGCGCGGCCGGTTGGCCTGGGGCGGGCGCGGCCCGCTTGGCCAGTCAGCTCGGCCATTTTTTCCAAGAAAGAAACGGGGGGCACTGCCCCCCTTGTCTAGAAACGGTGGGCCCCCCCATGTGGAGGGGGGTCTGCCTGTCTGGCGCCGGGGGTTAGGACCCCCGACCTCCTCCGAACGGCCGACCCGGTTGGCTGGCCGGTGCCGCTGCCGCGGGACCTCGCGGTCCCGCCCCTTCCAAGCGCCGGAGGCCAGTGATTCTGGCCACCCTTCCCTATACAGCCGTGTATTAGGCCACGGATCTTGATTCTCCGGCGTCCGGGGAGTCCGTAATCCCTTGTTGGTGATCGCCGCGACCTTAGACCACGACCCTTCTTCGATTGGCGCGGCGCATCGTCACCGCGCCCCTCCGCCACTCTTTTCATTCTCACACAGTGCATCGGCACCACGCCACCTTCGTTAGAGCCACAACGAGTACTACAACAAAAGATGGAGGAGGTTCAACCATGTTCGTGCGGTCCAAAACCCTCCTGTTAATTTGATAATAAGCGGCTAAAGAATATAAAGATGGATGACAAAAGAATATTCACAAACACAGTACCAAACCCTTACCTCGAAGAAGTCGTCAAAAGAAGATTGTCGCATGAAACGGCGTCGCGAGGGTGGTTCGTTGATGGTGTTGGAGAGCATCCAAGAAGAGGATGTCATCTCACACTGGCTGTAGAGAAGGGATAGATCGGCAGGTCGATCTCCTTGGTGCTCCGGCGTTCTTCGCGTTCTTCTACGAGGAAGAAGATGTTCTTCAAGACCGCAAGAGTTCTATCCTCTATTCCACACAATGAATCCACCTACAATAAAATAAGAACTTTTGTTATTTTATTCACAAACACACATGCCGACATTAATTTGAAATTCAAAAGATCTCATTCAATTAAACAACTTAATTGAAGATCATTTAACAAACAAATTAAATACGAGAGTTGACATGTCAAAAAGAGGGAAAGTGGGTGAGTTACAAAAATAAATTGCGAGAGGGAGGATTAATGGAATTGAAGGGGTGGGGATTGTGTGGGACCCACTTCAATAATATCCTACCAAGTGGAGTTATGATGTAGTGGGTCCCACTCCAACTTCCTTGCATAGGTTATAACTTCTTAGAATAGAAATAAAAATTGTAGCACAAATTTTTATTTCACTCTTTAGTTAACCCATTTATTTATCATCCTCACCCAAGCAAACGCAACTCCAGAAAAGGTCTTCCTAAGCAATTACCGGCACTGCGGTTTCATCGGTGCCCTTGTATTTTGATTCCAAGCACCGGTTCAAATGTTAGGAAAACCCGCTCATTCATTCACTGAACGTACCCGAGCTAAACTTCGGAAATTTATTCCGGGCACATCGGGCCTCAGAATCAAGTGCCGTCATAAACTGCGCAGTCATAAAATCCCAAAGAAAATAAGAAAAAAATTTCTTGAAATTTACTAGACTTTACAATTATAACTAGCTAAACAAAGTGGAAGCTCTCACGGTCGACCGTAAGACCAACTACAAGAGCTCTTATAGTCTCTTAGTAATCAAATAGACGCTCTCACGGTCTTCCTTTAAAAAGGATTTTATAGTCCATTGGAATGAAAAATAGAAGATCTCACTTTATTCATATTCAATGTCTATCATGGTCCATCAAACCACCCCTCAATAACACCCTAGTAAACCCACATGAGACTTCATGAAAACATAGTATTAAACAATTTTCAATCCATAAAATTAACTTTGAATATACAATTTCATAAATAAGCATAACAAATTTCATTAAAAAACTCATTATAAGATAAAAGAATTAAAAAAATATATACATCCATTCAAATCTATAAAATCCATTTGAGCCATTATATTAAACACTTTGGGATCACACAAGCCAACCCCATTTGGAAAACCCTATTTTGACACCCATCTTCCAAAAAAGTCATATTAGACATTAATAATGATATATAAATCATCCATAAATCATATATTTCTCACATAAACAAACCCAAACCTATGGAGAATAAAAATTTAAATGTAATAAATGGTATAAACACTAAAATAGAAACAACTACTTTAGAAATAGTTCTAAACTCACTGAATTCAATTTATTCCACCAGAAATAGTTTGGAGAATCCTTCAAACACCTAAAAAAATGAAAAAAAAACAAAATAATCCATTAAAACACAAGTTTCTTCTAACCCCACCTTCGTGGATTAAAATGTTTGATGAAAAATTAATAATAATCTTGAGGGATGGGTAAGGGAGAAGAAACTAAGAATATTTGTACAACCCTCAATCCAAATTATCAAGAATCCATATGAAATATACCACCAAGGAGATATGAATATTTATGTCCATATAGGGGGTGATGAAAATGATTATAGTAAAAATTTAGGGATAAAGGGTATAATAATTGATAGTGTAAAATGGTAGAATAGTACTTTTCATTCGATTTGGATAGGCCTTAAGGTTTGGTCACATGGTTAGGAAAACTGTGCATCGACTGTCCATGAGCTACTGTCTCCAAAAACATCAAACACCATGGTTTCTATATGGTGTCACAAAGATTGAAAAATTACTCTCAAACCATGAAAAATCCCACTTCACCATCCTACAACATGCTCATATGGATATCTGTATAATTAGACAAACAATGTGCTTACTATGTGGCTTGGTCTATTAACTAAAAAAACCCACTTCTGACCATTGAAACCCAATAACTCCAATGAAAAAAATGATAAATAAAACTCAACATTTTATAGAAGAGTGACTATGAGGTGTTAATTTTTTTTATATTTAATTAAAATGAAATTTGAACATAATTTCTTCTACAATTATTTTGTGCTTTAATAATACTTTTTCTTAAAAAATGGGATTAATTGTTTTTGATGAGAAAAAAATTATTAATAATTTGTATAACTTTTATGAATTTTATTTTAAAATATTATTATCATTTTAAAATCATCGTATCAAAATTATATTAGATTTAAATTTTGGTATATTTATAAAAAATTAAATTTTCAATGAATATTAAAAATAATTTTTGGTTGAAAATGGTCTTTCCATTTCAATTATTTAAAAAGTTTCATTTTTTAAAAAATTTCCTAAAATTGGAATTTTTTCATTTATGTTATGAATAATCCAATTAAAATCATTGGAATATATTTTATTTTATATTTTTTCATAAAAATGTTTTTATACTTATGAAGACATTTTTTAGGGAAAAATGATGTTCATCGTGTTCTTTCAGTTTACGTTTAAATTAAATTATCTGACATTTGTGAATGTAATTCATAAAATTAGTTAAATATTTATAATCATCATAATTAATTTAATAAAATATGGTAAAATTAGTATTTAGTCACTTTGAATGGAAACTATAGTAAATAAATGGCTCTTCGGTAAGGGAAAAACATGTACAAAAGTGTTAAAACTATAGGGTAATGTTTTAAAATATATCTAAAATAGATATTAATATAATATTGATAGTAGTGTTTATAAAAATATTTGTTTAAGAATTTAATTAATGAATTTTAAAACATTATATGGAAATTTGGAACCCAATATTGACTTTTGTGAAGATATGTTATGTTTTAATCATTTTAAAAATCATTTATGGTAATTGTGTTTAATGGAATGTTGGGATGATTAAATTTTGTATTATCTCGATCCAAAATTAAAAAAATACTTTTTATATTTATTATATAACAAATAAAATAATATAAAAAATCTTATTACAGGCTTTCAATGTGAAATTTTTTAGTCATAAATAAGGTATTTTCCTAAAATATATTTTCATTCATTTTTTGTTTTATATGAAAAGTTATTTATTCCACATATATAAAATAAATATGATAAAATATATATTTAAATTTTAGAATCATAATGTATATTTATTTTATAATTAACATCTTCTTTTTTATGTAATGATGTTATCAGGTTAAGCCTTGAATGTATCCCGATGAAGGTATAAATGTGTTTAAAGTTGTTTGACAAGAAGATAATGATTAATATTCATCCAAAACATGCCAAAATGAAATTGTATGAGTTTATTTAGGACCAATCAAATGCAATTTATATTTTTTATGTATTTATTCTACTTGATGTTATTATATATATACACACGCATATATATATATATATTAATATTTTAAGTAATCTCATATGTGTCCTTTCCATCACTTATAAAAGGGGACTTCTCCTCCTCTTCGTCACCCATTTTTAACAATCTATGTCAAAAACTTTCTTCTCTAATACCTTCATATAATCCATCCCAATATCCTAGAGGGTATAATTTTATCTGAATACCCACCATATCTGACCAAATGTGTAAGAAAAGTGGGACATCCAAAGAATTTTTAAACCACTTATCTAAATGTTTCTTTGTTTTTTCTCTTATCTTCCCAAAAAACTATATTGACCATTTAAATATAGTAACATATTTATACACCATATACTAATTTTTTGATATGTTTATATCATAACTTTAATTCATTTCCACTTCCATAAAAAAGAACATAAAGCCATCATTCATGTGTATGGAGGACTACTACCTCCCGAACCAATGTAATTAGTTTCCACCACCAGCTCCCATGAATAGTAATAGTAAAGATTTATATACATGTGATATTAATTAAATAAATACCATACCTAAATGATAATATATAATATACTTTATGGTCTTTCCATCGATAGAAACTAATAATTTTGTTCATGCATAAATGTGGATTATCACTTCCATGAAGAGATGTGATTTTTTTTTCATCCCAACCACAAATAGATAATATATATAAATGTATATAAGAAAAATATATGATATTTATGATATAATAGTAATTTCTTAAATGTTAAATTATACATTCCTTATTTCCCTCATGTTCTTTGGAAAATGGAAGCGTTACTTTGGCATAAGTACAATTTACCATCACCGTTATTTTAACAAAATTAATTTTTCATAATAATAATATATTGTTATTTATAATAATATATATAACACAATGAAATTATAATTATTTACTTTTTATTATATTTGATATTATTGTAAAATTACCTTTTTGGCCAGGGTGAACATACCAATGATTTTTAAAACAATGAATCGAGCATCTTCAAAACACACGATTTGGACTTAACAGATTAAGTAATAAAATATCTCTTTGAAATAAATGAATTTAAAGTTTTAGTGACGGTGGAAAAAACATTTAAAATTTTTTTAAACTAGTAAAAAATAAAATAAGTTTCCTCTATAAGAGTAAAATAATTCACCAATATAGAATCAGATTGAGGTATGAGATTTCATAACATATTTTCTTTCCATTATGTTATATTAAATCATTATTGT
This sequence comes from Viscum album, assembly GCA_963277665.1. NCBI lineage: Eukaryota > Viridiplantae > Streptophyta > Magnoliopsida > Santalales > Viscaceae > Viscum > Viscum album. The sequence goes on from OY728156.1 coordinate 1,334,610,712, forward strand.
CTTTGTTATAACATTATTATGAATGTAACAAAATTTTATTATTTATATTTTATTTAATGTTTTTTTATTCACATTTCTTCACATAATCCCTTATCTTATTAATTCTCCATTAAATGAAATGATATTTGTAAGTGGTTTATAAACTCAATTCATTTCATTGGGTTGTATAACTTATTAGTTGATTATATTATTCCTAGATTATGTATGAAATGGATTTATTTTTTATTTTTTTTTTGTATTTTAACTTTTTCATGTTAATTTTTTATACATGATTTCTCTATTGATTAATTACCAATTCAATGATATGATCATTGTAAGGGTTATTAATCTTTGATTTTCTTTCTTTGGGACATATGTTTATGTTATGCACCAATATTCATTTCTAAGGTGTATATAAAGGCTCATGAAAATTTGTATCATGGATCTTATTCTATTGGTGGTATGAAATTTTTAATTTGGTGTCTTTTCATTCATGGGTAAAGATTCAAAAGTGACCATAACAGTAATGATTTTTAGGAAACATTCCCATCTTATTTCAGGATTGTCTACATTAAAAGATCCTTTTATCAGGTTTATATTCTCTTATTTTCATGAACCATATAAATTTTATTACACTATAATTATGAATGTGGTTTAAATATTTAATTCCCATTTCTTCCATTATTTATTATATATAAATCATGAGTTTTTTTAGGTGATATTGATCTTGTATCTTTTTTTAAATCTTGAATCTTTTCCATGGACATCCATATTTCCAAAAAAATGTTTTTAAGAATATTAATATATAATCCTAAATGATTTCTTATCATCATTTTCATGTCTCTTTGAAACTATTTAGTTTTTTAATAAATAATCATTTTAACATTGTTCATATAACACATTTTGACATTATTTACCAAATTTCAATGAAATATTTCATTTTACCACATACGACATAAAATTATTTTTTAAAAATAAATAATATATTTTGAATATTTTATATAATGTTTCTAAGTATATTTTAAATGAAATATTTTAACTATTATTCTAAAAATTAATAGGTTATGAAATTTATTTGGAAAGTGGTATGGATATTTTCCTTAAAAAAATTCAATTAATATTCCGATGAAATTTATGTTCATCAATGATAAAAATAATTGATGTTACCTATACTTTCTATGGTATAGGTTGAATTTATAAAATCATTATTATATATTTCAATGGGATATGATTGTATCAATAATATTTCTGGAAACCTATTTCTTTCCCATGGTTAAATCAATCCATAAATGAGAAATTGTTATTGTGAAATAGAAAATTGAATGATTTTCATTATTTTTATTATTTTATGGTAAATGGAAATATGATTTATATGTTATTACATTATAAACTAATGGGTGGTGGTTTCATTATAAACCAAATATGGGTGGTCAGGTTATAAGTAAGGTCATGTTGGTTTGTTATATCTCTCTAATGTATTAGGATAATAGATGACGTTAACTAGTTATATTTTTTCTTAAAATATTTTTTAAATATATCCGGTTTTTTATTCCATTTGTAAGTGTGATTATAAGATTGATATGGTAATTATGTTCCATGATACATACACATTTTCTATAATCTTTTTATGGGTATTTTTATGGAATGTTTTATCATGATTGAAATGACATAGATGTTAATTAATGATACGTAAGACTCTAGCCTTTTTTAAATATTAAAACCATGTCACATGATTAATGATACATGTTTTAATGGGTATTAATTTTTTACTTCTTTTATGTACTTTGATATGTCAAATACCATTATGATCATCTTATGCTCACTTATGAAAATAAAATTTTTAATGATTAAATTTACCCTTACTATGCATTTGAGATCTCAATTTTTAAGTTATATTCTACCCAAGATATGAACAATACTGATAAATGAATTAATAATGCATGGGTTTCATGTGTAGAGAATTATATGGGACTATTTGATGTCTTATGGTGAATGATGTAAATATGTGAATAGTAGGAAACATTATTACTTGAAGAAACTGATATTTTAATTTATGAGCTTTTCATAATTCCCTAAAACAATAATCTATAAAGGTTATTGGGTGTATATGAGATACAGAATTTTCTAATGATGTTTTATTTTTTTGGTGGATAAAATTGTGTCATGTTTATTATTAACAAATTCATAAATATGAAGATTATATTTGTATCACTATATCAAATAGTATAGTTTTGGGGCTTTTCTATGTGTTATCTGGGAAGAGTTTAGATAACTTTTGAAATTAAGATATTTTCATGTGAGATTAACTTGAGATTTATATATGTCATAATGGATTTATAAGTTTATATTTTAGTATATGGTTACAGTCATTGAAACAAATTTTGAGGTTTTATGTGATTTTATTTTAGGGTATTGATCATATTTTTTGAGACATTTTATTGGGATGAAGTATACTTAACCCTTTAGTTTTAACATAAATGGTTAATTTGAAATAATGCTATTAAATTTTTGTGGATGTATGTTAAAAGGTATGATCTATTGTTTTAATGTTAGAACATTATCTAATGTTGAGGATATTTTTTTAAATTGGGATATTTTGGTATTTATATATGGAATGATATATCTATAAGAATTTCTGTCATTATTTAATTTTAGATATTTATGTATTATTCCATCATATATATGTTAATTAATATTTTTATTATACTTTCTTGTGTTGTAAATTTTGGTTAAGTAAATATGGGAAGAATAGCATTTTTCCTTATATATACCACATGGTCAATTAGATGTTGATTATACTGCCATAGGAATTAATTATTCATTCTAATCATTTGGAGTAAAAAATGAGATAAGAATGAAAACATATTGAAACACATGTCCAAAGGATAAAATTGAGTATTGGTTTTCAGATGAAATAAAATATATTTCGTTATGTTTTTGGTATAGATGGAAAAATAATTCCTAAAATATTGCAAAAAGATATTGAAAAAAAATCTTGTAATATTACCATAATTTATGATGAATTGATGGTATTCTTAATCACTTATTAATTTATCATTTTGTGGTCATAATCATTCATTTGACTATATATTATATCACCTTCCACAATTCAGACATTACATTTCTCCTTCATACCCATATTTTAACATCCCCCTAATGTAGTCCCATTTTAAACTAATTTCTGTGTTATTCTATATAACATTCATATTTTCCCTTCCGCCATTTCAATGTGATATTTTATTAACACTTATTAAGAAGTGTGGTGACAATAAATGTATTTTAAAAGCTAATACCTGGATTAATGAGATCAATAAAAAAATATTGGGGACTAAATTTATTAGATGAGTGAGAAATTAACAACATTGGATGATAAAATAATACTTTTTTGTTAGTATATACGGTAGAAAACACTGAGCAAAAACAAACCCTGAAATATTATTATTTAAACCTGACTATAATAACCTAGACATTAAATTGGTCAGTATGGATAGGACCAACCAAATTATGAAATAAATATAAAATTTTATTAATCAATACAAAATTATTGATCAATTATTAGTAAATAAGAACTCGAGTTTTAGTAATGTATTTTCATGCTTGAAAAAAGGTGTTTTATTGAAAAATGGTTTTCACTTGTTTTTATGAGAAAATATTATAATTAATTTATATAAATTTCTGAAATGGAACTTGATAAAAATTATATGATTTTTCTAATCAAAATATATTATTTATATCATTAATAATGTTCGATATTTTTCTAAAAATTTTAATTTTTTAGTGAATAGTTGAAAATACTGATTTAATATAAAACTCTCTTTTCATTTTGAGCAATCGAAAAGTTACAATTTATATTAAATTAGTGAAAAGTAAAATTAACCTATTTTTTGGATGAATATCAAAATTTCATATTTATGGAATTTATTTTATTCTTGATTTTAGTATAAACACATTTCAGACATAAGAAGACATTTTTTCTAGGAAATCACTTTTCATTTTGTTTTTAAGAGTTTGATTTTAAATTATATTACTCCACTTATATGAATATAATTTGAAAAAAAGAATTCCATATTATGAATCATAATAATTATTATATTTTTAAAATTTAAAATTAATTTTTGGTCACTATAAATAGTTACCATATTAAATATTTTTCATCTTGGCATGGGTAAAATGGGTAAAATTGTGCTAAAACTATGAGGTAATGATTTGAAATATCCCTAACACATTCCATTATCCTACAGTATGAGTTTATTTCATCCAAATATATGTTGAATTAATCAAATAATATATTTTAAAAAATTATTTACAAATTTGGATTATCACTAAACAAAGTCGGGTCGCAATCCTACCTGATGCCTAGCCCGGTTCACTACATGACCCGAAGGGTGTTTTTGATCCCCATGGGCTGACCCAAGTTTCCATGCACCATTAAAAACACATGGAAATGATTTATCCAAAAGAAAAATCATAAAAGAACTTAGAAGATAAATAAAAAAATAGAAAATAGACATCCAAACGCGGCATAACTAACTCTATTGATTGTAAATTTACAACAACAACCAAAATACCACAAATGAACAAAAACTAGGGAAACAATAAATTTCTACCTGAAATAGCATGCAACATGAGGAGACAAATCACAAAGCCAACGACATTAACCTACACATGGAGGCTACTAACATCCAAGACCATTATCACAAAGAATATTTCCCTTACCTATAACACACAAGGAACAAGATATACAAAAATCCGAAGGTGTATATAGGGTGTGAGACAATTCCCAGTAGGATTCCACCAAATGAAAAGATTCCATGCCATAAATTCAAAAGGATAATCTAATTTTTTCATTTAAATTCAGGATTTTGAAACACTTTTAAGAAAAACTTTTAATGGAAAAATTGTGTAAAGGAACACTTCAAAGGGAAAAGATTTCCCAAGTGCCAGATTAAATGAAGAAGAGGTAACTTATAAATATAACACACACTTAGGTGGTCCTCCATATACCAACAGATGACCCCACACCATATATAGGAGTGCACAATCGGTAAATCCCCTAAGGTTCATATAGCTCATGTGGGACCCTAGATCCTCGTACCTCAGTGAAAGGTGGTATAGTAACCACAACTGTCAGTGCCTATGTGAACAATCCACTAGAGAGGACAAAAACCAAAATTTCTAGGGGAGATAAAACATCAAAATATTTTAGTTAATGTTATTTATGTTAAACCAACAGAGTGAAAATAAGAGAAGCCACTTCCGTATAATAAGAGTACTAGTTCTAGTCTTCCAACCTATATACCCATTGTTTCCATTTTTCTCAAGTTAAACTTCAGAAGCCACCAAACCAAACATATTCAAAACAAAGTCCAAACATTTCAAATAAATCCCATTTATTTACAATAAAACTCAATTTACCTTTTACACAAACCATTGAAAAGCCCCTTTCAAATACTTTGTCTATAATATAAATATAATTCCCAAATTTCCCTTTCATAACATAAGAAAACATACAATAATGACCAACCAAGTCAATGGGACAAGCCCATTCCTAAAACCACCCAGACATAATTTTTTTTGAAAACAAGTTTTTCATCATCCCAGACACCCACAATGTATACTCAAAATTCACCACAAGTATAATATTCCCAAATGTTCCATTGGGAATCCCCATTCAAACAGAAATACATCAAATACATTTAAATTGTATTTCTCACCTTCCAAACAACCCCTAAAGACCATTTAGAAACATTACACAAAAGCACACACAAAAAAATAGCCAATTCCCTTATCAGATATTCATTTATAGGTTATAAGTATGACAAAGACTTCCAAAACAACATTATCAGGACATAGTGAAACCAAAGAGGACATTTTAAAAACTCAAAAAAACACATTAAATTCATTTAATGATTTAGGGAATGGAACCACCTACCTCAGATGAATAACATTAGAAAAAGGTATGAAATCACATCTGCACCACATTTGGATCAAAGTAAGAAAGAAGCAAACCTAATCCAAGAGATCAAAACCAAAACAAACCATTAAACCCTAAAATAAGACACCATACCCATTGGAAACCCTAATCCCCAAAGAGTATAGTAAAATCCCTAAAATAAAGAAGAAAACAACAGAGAAGAGAGATACATGGTAGTTTCTTGAAGAATCCCAATAAAAACCACAAAAAAATTGAAACCCAAGGGAGGTAGGAGAAGGATGGAGACGTTACATGGGTTGGGGAGTCCATAGGGGATGAGAAGGGGGTGGAATGGGTAAAATTGGGGAGAGAGAAACAAAAATCCCAAAATTTTAATTTACTGGTATATTATCATGATTAGTGTGCATGGCTTCAAAAATGGTGTCGTAAGCATGCATATCATCATAAATTACGGTGTAAAACTCGCAAAGTTACCTTGGACTTACCACATGAGCATGCACAAGTCATACAGTTGGTTCTGACCAAATCAAACATGTTTCAAAATAACTGCACAATTACTACTAATTGTGCACCAACCGTGTGTAGAGTCACTTCCACAAAAAATTCACAAATTTCCTTCACAAAATCAAGGGCAAACAAAGGGAAAAAATATAGGACAAGGAAAAAAGTAAACAATAATCCAATAATACAAACCCATCACACGAGGTTATTGAAGGAAAAAACTAAAAACCCAACCCAAACATGATCAAATACAAAAACTAAATCTTGGGTGTGATAATTATCCAAACCATAATGTCTTACACCCTCGAAAAGACCCAATGTAACCTTGAAAAAAAAAACGAATTATATTCTTCTATGGTTCAATGGGGTTGTAAATGAAAAACAAGTGATAAGAGGCAAGACCACTGCACTCAGAGAGGGGGGAAACTGACATGTTGATCTCAAGAGTCCCTAGAAAGGACTTACTACGATGTTTCTCCCACCCCCAAAGAAAAAACACCTCTACTTGATCGATCATGGGAATACACATTTCACACCCAAAAAATCCAACCTCTCAAACCAAAACACCACAAGTACTATTTAATGTAAACCATGTCATTTTTATGGAATGAACAAATAAGGTCAACTGAAAACGATGAAAATTCCCATAACTTATCACCAAGACATCCCTAGGAACAAAACCAAAAGACCAATAGGTTGAGGCCTAAATGGGCTCCCCATTATAAGAATCCAAACAACACACGAGACGAGACTGGAAAACTGACACATTGAGTCTTGAATTGACTCCACACTATTAGAGATATGTAAAAATCAATTCATTTATGATAAATTTTCAATGAGGCCCATGGTGGGTCTCCCCAATATTAAAACTAGTGGAAACACAAAAACTTGAAAACATCACGAAACTGGCGAAACATCCCCCCCATTTGGGGGCTAGAAGGGATGCCCCCCTAACTATTGGGCAATCAGGCCCACAACAGATGATATACCAACCACTTCATATCCCTAGATGACCACAAAAAAAATTGAGACCAAACTACCCAAATATATTCCATAAGTATCGTTGAAAAGAGGCCTATAGCTGGTGAGATTCAATAACTAAGATCCCAATAAATCGGAATGACTTAATCTCCAAATAACTAAGAGATAACCCTTATGCTCAAAAAGGACACAACATTGAAAAGAGTTCCTCCCACCATTTTCCTTTTAAACAGAATCAATGAAATAGGATAACGATGATAGTGTTCTAAGCTATTCCCATCAACCATAATGAGGACAAGGATAAGAATAAATCCATTCATGACCTTTGTTTTCCTCTAGTGGTGCGCCAAAATCAATATGGGACCTAAGACTAGAGCTATCGTGATTAAAGAATATCCTACCACACAGTCATGCAGTATAACCCCATGAAAAGAACATCGTTTTCAACTTCCACAGGAAACCATTCCTCAACTGAGACAACACCATCAAACACAACACAACCTAATATCTACTAACTCCAACAATATTCATTCACCAAAACAAAGGTTTAGTCAGTGGACATACATCACTTCTTCCAATTAATGAAGAATCATTGAAATGAAAAATGAATAATATACAATCCCATCAAAACATAGAAATTTGAAACTAAATGAGAAGAAGACCTACTCTTGTAAAAATAGGAACTCCTACAAGATTCTATGAAGCCCCCTCATACATTTCGAAGATAACCCATACTGTAAGAAGTCACTGAACATGAAACTTGAAACTTAGGTAATCATTACAAGGTTAGGGACCTTAAATTGAGTCCCAATAACAATAAAGTTTTGTATAAAGATAGAACAACCTCTTATGACCAGATTCTCCACACTAGTGGCCTAACCTAAACCCTTAGAAAAATCCATTGAATGACCCAAAATTAATTTGGAATAGTATCCCACACTATGAAATCTCATGTTCTTTCCACTTTTCCTCACTGAAATACCTTTTACCACCTCGAAATAGGACTTTCAAACATAACGATGTCAAAATTCACCATTGACCATCAAATGACTCATGAAAAACAATTATAATTCAAACCTTCTCGCATCCACCCTCCCGATGTTAGAGTATCTATGGTCGAAAAGTATAGTTGGATTCAGTAATTGAATTCAAGAAGATAATCCATAATTTTATCAACCAGTAGGCCATCCAATGAAAAACATTCCATGGTCGCACATCAATTACTCATTAACTCATTATGAGGCATACATTAACTAAAAAGGAAGACCAATTCCCAAATCAAACCAGTCCCTCGGCCAACACACACCACAATCTGACACCAAACACATGTGGGAAACTACCACATGGATTGTCAAACTCCCTCAAAAGAAACTACTAACCACCAATCAAATCCAAGACCCCAATGAAACACAAATATGGAACCTCAATCTAACCAAAGTGGTTTTCATGAAAAAACACCCCACAAAATTGTACCAAAATGTATAAAAGAAAACACACCATAGAATCCATGGTTTTAGAAAAATTAACATTTCTATTAAATGCACATTTCAAAATAAAACATGTTCTGTGGGTTATACATTCACCAATGGTATCCCATGGAGTATACCACGTGCATTTTTGTCATGCCAAACCGAGCACCCATTTTCCTTCCACATATATCACATGCATATGTTTACCCATGAAAATACCAATGGTATGAATAACATTCCTACCATTATAAAAAACAACCCTTGAACCACACCTCCTCTTTTCAAAACCTATAGTTACAAAATTAAACCCATTTAAAATTAATCAAAAACTACTTCAGAAAAGAAAAAACTCTTCAAATCAAAACTTTTCGAACCTCACCAAAATATTATAAAAACTCCAATCATCCAAAAAAAATTAATTCTCAAACATTATATGTAAATTTCAAAACACATTATCCCATTCAAAACATCCATAATCAGTTTTAACAAATTCCATTGAAAAAATAATTTCAAAACCCACTTTTAATTCATCTATGTTATCAACACCATCAAGTTTGTAAATACTCTAACATTGATCATAAAAATAGAACCTAATTTTACAAAGAAACCATTCCATGGAAATACACCTATCAAAAACTACATTCAAAATAGTTCTAAAAACCCATTTCCAACCGTTTTAGAAATCAGTCCATTTACACCTTAAAATCCCATTTTCTCCAGTTCCCAAATATGGGTTTCCACATATGAAATTTAGGATATCCTAGAACACATGATGCTTTTCATGGGAAGAATAGTGTTGATGGGTGACTTGAGAATCTAGTTGGTGGCCGTATTCCAGTCCCACAACTATCATAGAGAGTAATAATGAAAATGTCCATTTCTATAGATGGCTTTCCTATCCCAATGTGATCACTACGACCATTGACCCAACTCTCTTCTCATTTCACAATAATCAATGAACTGTAAAAACCAAATAACCCAAAAAAATCCTAACTTCACATGGTAACTCAAGTCCCACAATGAGATGTGCTAGCCATGCACCATACTCATAGCCAAAACATTGAGTTTTAACATCCTTAACTCTGGTATACCCTGACTCTTCCTTAAGGAACATGACCAAGAAAGGACAAACTTCTCTAAAAACCTTTTTACACGACCTAGGGTGAGTATCCATCTTACCCAGTGCCCAACCCAGTCTATAGTATGACCCAAAGGGCATTCCTAATACCCACAAGCTAACATAAGTTCCCAGGTTCCAAAGAAAACACATATGAACAATTTACAGAAACCGATAAGTATAAAACAACTAAAAAGATAAATAACCCAAAATAGAAAAAAAACCATATTCATCATAACGAACATTACAGATTTGGAATTCACAATTTCAACCACAAATCCCAAAGGAACAACAACATGGAAAACTAAATGTCATACATGAACAAGTATGCAATGTGAGGTGCCACATCCCCAGGCCACCGACACCAACATGCATAGGGAGGCTACTAAAAACTAGGACCATCATAACTAAGTACATTTTCTTTTACCAGGAACACATAATAAAAAGGATCTATATAAACCCAATGTTCTATATATGGTGTTACTCAATGTCGAGCATGATTACACACAATGAAAAAATTTCATGCCATAACTCAAAATTATAATATAACATGCTCATTTAAATTCCTAATTTTAAAACACTTTAAAGAAAAACATTTAGTGGGAAAAAGTTTAAATGAACACTTTAATAGAAAAATATTTTTCAAGACATAGATTATATTAAAAAGAGGATGTTTACAAATAGAATACACAATATGGAGGTCCTCTGTATGTTGATGGATGGAACCATGCCAAATATAGTATAGCACCACGGGTACAGACCCTACGGTTAAACAAGATAATGTAGGACCCTAGAACCTCGTACCTTAGTGAAGGGTGGTATAGTAACCATAACCGTCAGAATACTCATGAGATAGATCCACTAGAGAATAGAAATGTACAAATCTCTAGTGGTGATAAATCATCACAATAGTTTAGTTAGGGTTGTAAGCATCAATCTAGTTAACTAAAACCAAAACAAGACACTTATGTATCAACAGTGTACTAGTTCTAGTCTACACACCTAGATACCCAGGGTTCCCCTTATTATTGAGTTAATGTTCATGTTCCATACAAACCAGTACATTCTCAACAAAGTTCAAACATTTCTAATAAATCAACTTTTATTACAAAGCAACTCAATTTTCATTTTACGCACACCATGAAAAATCCCCTTCCAAATACCTTGGCCATCACATGAAAATAATTCTCAAATTCCCCTTTCATAATAAAAGAAAAACACACAATAGATACGAACCATGTAAATGGTCCAATACCCTTCATGAAACGCCTCATTATTAAATCCCACATTGACAAATATTTTTTCACCATCCCAAACACTCCACAATTTTTACTGAAAATACATAACAAGGAAAATATACCCAAATGATCCATTGAAAATCCACTTTCTAAAAGAAACACCTCAATGTCTCTTAAAAATATATTCCGCACATTCCAAACAACCCATAATCCCATTTAGAAACATTACCCCAAAGAACACACAAAAATATATCCAATTCCTTTATCAAATAGTCATTACTAGGTTATAAGTTGGCCAAAGACTTAAAATATGACATTAAAACAACATAAACAAACCAAAGAACCCATTTACAAACTCAAACAATCACATTATTTTCACCTAATGATATTATGGATGAGAACCACCTACCTAACATGAAGAACTTTCCGAAAAAAGGTTTGAAATCACATCTGCACCACATTCTCCCCAAGAGGAAGTGAGAAGAAACCCAAATCAAATAGATCAAACCCAATAAAAAAATATTAAACCCTAAAATTAGACCCCATACCCCCTGGAAACCCTAAGACCCAAGAAACAAAGACAAAACCCTAAAATAAAGGATTAAATCAATGAAGGAGAGACTGAAATGGGGGTTTCTTGATGAATCAGGGTGAAAAACACTGGATAATTGAAGCCCAAGTGAGGGAGGAGTAGGAGGGAGGAACGTCTAGGGATGCAGAGTCTATGGGGGTCGAGAAAGGAGGGAGGAATAGTTAAAATCAATGAGTGAAAAACAAAAACACAAAATTTTTAATGTGTTGTAAGATCCAAACAATTAATCCAGACGGTTTATAAAACCGTTTGGTAACTGTACGGACCATTCTGTTAGATGGGAAAAAACTCACGGAGTTACATGGGACTTACTACATGTCCATGAAAAAACCATGTGGTATGTACTTTCCAAACCCAACCTACTGCATGTTGGCTGCATGGTTACAACTTGCCATATTACAAACATGCATAGGGTTAGATAAACAATAAATTCACCATTTTTCAAAAAAAAATGTGAACCAAAAAGAAAAAATATATTTCATGGATAAAAGTAAATAATAATCCAACCAACCAAAACCCATCATTCCTGGTTCATGAGTGAAAAAAAACTGAGAACCTGAATTGAACCAGAACCAACACAAAAACTACAACTCAGGTGTGATAGGGATCCCCTATTTTACTTTTGTAATGAAATGTTATATTTTTTAAAAATAAATAAATATTTTCGGGTATTTCTATTTAATGGGAAATTAAGAAGATTCCATTTGGTTTAGGATTTCTACAAAAGTATAAAATCTTTCATTTTTCTATTTTTTTAACTAAAAAATCATTTCAATCATCTAATTACATGACTTCAAGGTGAAATGGTTTTTAGTCTTAAATCAGGTCTTTTCCAAAAAAATCAAAAACATATCTTTTTTATTTTAAAATTAATCTCTTATACCTATTGAGATTGAATCTGATAAGAGGATTATGACTTCATAATGATAATTTTTTAAAAAAAATTCCCCTTTTATTTCTGGTTATATAGTTATGTCATCATATCGAAAAGTTAATTTATCACGGTTGAGTTTAAAAATATTTGTAATAAGGAGATATAGAGAGAAATTTATCCAAAAATTGTCCACAGGTAATTTTATGTATTTAAATAGAAAATATTAGTTTTTTTACAATATGGGTGCCTTGGTACCACTTTACATGATTATGATGTAACTATTACTAAAATATTTATGTAAGTCCATGCGTGATCTTTTTCTCAATAATGTGAACCAATTCTGCTCTCATATTCAAATCCTTTAGGAAATATAGTTCATAAAATATATATTTGAATCACTTATTAATATCACAAACCACATCATACAATACTTGGTTTGATCATAATACCCACTTTAAAAGGAAAACGTTGTAAATATAAGCAGTTTATTAGAAGAAGAGGTAAACCAGTTAACAATGATATTTTATTTTATTTTATCTTTTATGTACCTAACATATATAATGAATATTAAAATATAATAAAATATTTATATTTCATATTTTAATTTTTTATTATATTTATTTAATATCTTTTATACATCTGCTCTTCCATAAAATGGAAAATGAACCCATCATTCAATGAATGATGGATTATCACCTCATAGATAATGTAATTCATTTTCAATATCCCATACCATTTCTAGTTATAATGAAGTATTTAATGTATATTTATATATATGAAATTAATTTAATTATTTTAAATTTTTTAATGACAATATATAATATATTCTCTTATCATTTAGTCCTTTGAAAAATGGTAACGTCCTTTGTGTTTATGTGTGGATTACCACTTTCACGAACTGATTTGATAATTCCTTCACCAACACCTCATAGGGATAATTTATATATGTTTTTTGAAAAAAGTAATATTATATTTATAATATAATCCTCATCCTAGAATGTTAAATGATATTTAATTTTCACCCTCATGTTCGTTGAAAAAATGGAAACATTACTCATTCATATGTAAAGAGTATTGTCTGTATGATTGTAATGTAAATAAATTTTCAAAACCATACAATATTGTTTGTTAAAAATGTATAATTAATTATAAAAAATGATAATATTATAATGATGATTATTTTTTATATTATGGAATTAATATTCATTTGACCATAAGAAACAAACCCAAGTCATTTTGAATCTATGAACTGAACATCCTCAAAACAGACAACATGAATATAATCGATTAAGTAATTAAATACATAATTGAAATATATATATGATAATAAAAATATAAATGGTTCTTGAAAAATTATTAATTATTATAATATTCTCATGTTACAGTTAAACAACATATATAGAATTTAAGGATTTGGGGAAAGGGATTTTGTAACTCAATTAATTTTCATTAGGTTATATTAAATATTCATTTTCAATTATATGACATGATTATACATGTAATTAACCAATATTATTTTGTATTTAAATTTCACTAGTTTCTTTGGATTTAAATTTCTTACCCATAATTACTTTATTGGTTAGTTTTTTTAATGTAATGATCCTCATAAGGTGTTTATTAACTAATTTTCCTTTAATTGATTTATATAATTTCTTAATTTATTATTTTATTTTGATATTATCTGTGAAATTTAATTTTATAGTTTAGTTTAATTAAAACTTATTTTTTGTTTATTTATATTTTTTACACATAATCGATACATTTATAAATTCTCAATACAATGATATGATCTTTTTAATAGTTATTTTTTCTCAAAGTTTACATCATCATGAAATATATTTATGTTATGCAAATATATTTCTTATAATGATTAAATAATACCACATTAAATTTTATATCATAAATCTCTATAAATTCATGTTATTTATAGTTTCATTTGAAATCATTTCTTTTGTAGGATTATGATTCAAAAGTAAGCCTAAAAGAAAGGAATTTTATGACACAATCTCATATTATTTCGGGATTATCAATGTTCAAAGTTCATTCAAATGTGATCATATGCTCTTATTTTGGTGAAATTTACTTTTATTCACATATGGTTATAAATTTAGTTTAAAATTTTAATTTATATTCCATCAATAATTTATTATACAATCATCAAAAAAATTCAATGTAAGTGATATTCATATTCTATCTTCTCTTTGATTGAGAATATTTTTCTTTAATCTCCATGTTTTCTAAAATGTGTTCAATAATGTTATTATTTGAATTTCAATTATTAAAAATTTAAATTTAAATTTTTTTTGAGTTTATTTTAACTATTATTATAATGGAATCATTTTAATATTATTCATGTGACATATTTTCCCATTCAATACAAATTTTTTATGGGGAATTTAATATTTTTACATATAAAAAATAACTATCTTTTGACCATCATGATTTTTTTAATTTGTACATTCATTTTAAATTTTATATGGTTTTTTCAAAGAAATATTTTCCAAATATTCTAGTGATTTATTGTTTTTAGAAATGATATTCAAAGTGGAAACCGTATTTTCCAAAAATATGATTTAATAAACTTTTAATAGAATTTATATTAGAAAATGAAAAAAATATGATTTTCCATATTCTACAATTAGTATAAGTTGAAATGATTCCAAATTTATTATTTATATGGATGAGTTTTTATTTTATCAATTATATTTTCAAAAAACCTTTTTCTTTTCCATGTATAAATTAAGTTAGGTATGTGAATTTATTATTATTATTATAAAATGTGGAAGATTTTAATTATTAGTCTCAATATATGGATCTTGCACTTATGATTAATGTGAGGTTAAATAATAAAACATGGGTGGGTAGTCTTATAAAAGACCATCTATGGGTGGTTACTCTATAAACCAATGATGGGTGGGTCTGTTATAGAACTTCAATTTATTTGGGTAAAAAGAATGAGTTAAATAGTTATAGTTTCTCATAAGATGTTATTTGAATTTATTACGTGGTTTATTACATTTTTATGTGTGATTGTAAGATTGAAATGATAATGATGTTAAAATATTACTACTTATTTTCTTTTTGATTGATATTGTTCTAATGTAACATTCTATTAAGCTTGATATCAGACAGATCATGATTATTGATTCTTATCACTCTTTCCTATGTTAAATATTAATGCCTAATCACATGTCTAATGATTCAAATTTTGTTTGTAATGTGTTTTCTTATGATATTCCCATTTGATTTTATTATTCCCTAAAAACATTATTGTAATATTATGTTCTTATATTAACTTTAAAAGGTAATGAATATGTTTACCCTTACTGATCATTTAATCTCAACCTTATTATGTTTCCATTTTCCATTATTATTAAAAATAATGATAAATTAATTATGTCTGTACTTATTTATTATGTAAATATTATACAAATATTTATTAAAGTAATTTTTTTGGTTTTTATAATGTTATATTTTTAAGGTATATAATTGAAAGTGTCATAGTAAAAAATTATTTAACATTGGAAGTTAATAATCTAAACAAAAATTAAATTTTCTTAAAAAAATATAGACGTTTAACATCAGATATCTATATAACCGATGTGAAATGTATCCTGCATGTGCATTCATTAAGAAAAAACAAAGGTATAATGAATTTTCGATAGAGTTTATAAAAATTATTGACGTCAAATGATTCTAATTGTTTTATATTCTAAAAGTGATTAATTCCTTACAGAATAATACAAGAAATATAATATACCAAATTATAAATGATATTGAAAAAAGAAACTTAATATTAAAAATTCAACTTCAATTACATGATTTTGATGTTATCAAAAACACATAATTAATATTTTTGTATTTTATAATGACACTTATAAAGGTTAAGTGTGAACTAAAACAACATCAAACCGTTACAAATTCAATCACTACCAGTCCCTCCCACTAAAAATTTAATGTTCAAATTAAAATTGAAAAAAATGACAGCTTATAAATCCAATATTCAAAAATTATACAGATCAACACCATCATAATCGGGCCGCAAGCTTGCCTGAATATTTATATCACCGGGTGTTGTGTCACTACCAATCACCATCAACGAGATCACTAGATCTGAACTCATAATTTCAAGCGAGGATCAAAATATACTTACCATCATCCTCCAATAGTTTCTGTCTCAAACTCATATCCCATTTTCATCGATGATCAATCCATTATCACCATATTCCACCTTTTGTTGCCTGCACAAACTCATATTCCAAAGACCCATGAAGTCCACTCTACAGCTCTACGTCAGAAAGATTGGGGGAAACCTAGTTCCATAGTAAAGATATAAATAGACAATTGTAGGTCGAAACAAAAATAGTAAATTCCTATAACTGTCGATGACGAAGAAGGCCAACACCATCAACACAGTCACATTCAACCACAAAACATCTACACTATAGATATCGCCACACCACCTGTCCGAAGCCTTCACACTGATGACTGACACCAGGAGAGACCAACCAACAACAGAAAACACATCAGACCTAACCCATCACAAAAACACAAAAACATCCAAAAATACTCAATTACAAATAGAAATAGGAATCAAA
Organism: Viscum album; assembly: GCA_963277665.1. Classification (NCBI taxonomy): domain Eukaryota; kingdom Viridiplantae; phylum Streptophyta; class Magnoliopsida; order Santalales; family Viscaceae; genus Viscum; species Viscum album. The sequence continues at coordinate 1,334,627,996 of OY728156.1, forward strand.
TATGGAAACATATATGAGGATATAAACCTTGAGAAAATGGGAAAAAAATAATGTGAAGAGTAAAAGTGGGGATAAAAACCATAATTGAAGAAATAGATACTTGGTGAACTATGATTTCCAAACTGTGAAGCCCAAAAAAATTGATGGTTTTGGTTCTCCCATTCAGACCTGGAACAGTGTAGCTGAAATTGGGTTCAGAGCGTATGAGAGGCAGTCTGGGAAGAACCATCATGCTATCCCTGGAGCCAAAAAAACTAGGACCCAAGAAAAAACCAGAGTCGACCATCCATGAGAGATAACTAGTGGATGCACCTTATAATAATATTGATTAAGGAAGAAGAGAAGTATATGGGGAAATACTTGTGGGGATCAGGAACCCTTGCGGAATGAGCATGCAGGAGGGAGTTGAAAGCTTGTTTTGATGCCATCCTTTGTCATTTTCCGGTGAGTAAAGAACTTAGTAGGAAATAAAAAATGTAGTTTGGGTTGAATTTTAAAATAAAAAAGATAAATTTCATACCAATGTTTCAAAATTTTAACATGATATAATGATGAATAATTTATCATTAAGGAATATCCTCAATTTTTATCTAATTTTTATAATATTATAATAAAAAAGAGAATAATTATTAATTCCAAAGTGAAATTATTGATGGAATAACTGGTATAAAGATGTTATATATCAAAGGATGATTATATCCAAAATGGTGACAAATAGAGGTTGAAAACTTTTATAGAGTTCTTGAAAACATATTCCATGGCCTCAAAATTTATGGATGAATTTTAGATATTGAATGTTTCTTTCTAAAAAATTTAGATTCTAGATGGTTCCTGATGAAAATGTTTAAATTTCTTATTTGAATAAAAAATCATAATGATCTTATATATGGTATTTTTTACATAATATATTTAAAACCTGATGTTAAAAATCAATTTTTTTCATTGATATTTAAATAAATGATATAATAAATTATTTTACACATGCTATTATTTAACTTATATTAAAACCATTATGTTGAAGATATTTTTTAAAAATTTATGGATAATTTTATAGGAGAAGTTGAAGATATATTTAAAAAAAACATGGTTATAGTAGTAAAAAATATCACTTGATTTTTTAAATATAAATCTAGTTATATGGATATATATTAATGGAATGATCTGTTTTTAACATTTGGTGTTATTGTTTAATTTTTTAGATTATATTATTATTTCATCATATGAAGGTTTTTATTTTTTGGTATTATATTATTATGGGATAACCAATATAGTTTTCAAAAAAGAAAATAAAAATATAATTCCTTCCATCAATATATCTATTGGATAATTATACGTTGACAATAGTGCCTCTAAAATTAAATATCCAATCTCTTCAGTTGGAGTAAAAGATGAGATAAAGGTTGAAACTGATTAAAACACAAAACATGTTTATGAATTTTAAAAAATTGATGTAATTATATTTTCTCATGATCAATATCTAGATGGTTAAAAAATAACTAAACACATGGAAATGGATCTTGAAGTAAAAAGTTTATCATGTTACATTTATTTCAGATGGATAGATATTCTCTTCTAACCCCTATTTATTTATGGTTATATTTTTTTTAACTTTATAATGGCCACATTAACTATTAATTTCCATAAATTCAATATTTATTTTATACCCCATGTCCATATTTTCCCTTTCCAAAAAATTTTCTCCTATATTGAAACCTATTTATTTATTATTCTATATGACCTTCATATTTCTATTTATCTATTTTCAAATAAAGTTTTATTAACCCTTTTTATGGTGGGGGTTTTTTGAAATAATTTATTTTAAAAGGCTAATAACATCATTATTATGATAAATATTAGATTATGAGGATGAAATTGAATAAAAATGGGTGGGGGGGATGTGAAACTCCTATATTTTAAAATAACAATTTTTATAGTATATAATAGTTGTAACACCGAGCATAATTGAACCACAAAATGTTTTTATTTAAATATAATCATTAAATCTAAGACATTAAATTAAATGTTTTGAAAATTATTGAAACAATTCTAGAATATATTTGAAAATTTATTTCTAAATACAAATATATTGAAAAATTATTAGGAAATAAGAACTCAATTTTGAGAATAGTTAATTTAATCATTAAAAATATGTTTTGTTCTAAAATAAATTTCACATTTTTGTGAGAGTATATTATAAGTTTTTTTCCCACATATTAAAATTTTATTTAATAAAATTGATTTCATTTTTGAAATTATGAATAAAATTATTTTATAATAACAATTTTTCATTTTTTGAAAATATTATATTTTTAGTCCAATGTAGAAAACACTATCTTTTCCTCAAATATTTGATACCATTTCAAGCGTTAAAAATGATACATTTTAATTTGGAATGGTTTTAATGTTTTATTAGTTCATTTATATTATTAATAATCCAATTAATATCATTTTAAAAAAAAAATTATTCAATATTTTTCAATAAAATAACTTTATCCCAAAGATGAAATTTTTCTCAAAAACAGTTTTTTTGTTAAATTTAATGAGTTTAATCATAAATTAAATCCTGCCATATATTTGAGTTGATTTTTTTAAAAAATTATGTCAAATTTTTAATAATCATACATATAATATAATAATAGGGCAATTTTAATTTCTTTTCTTTATCAATTGTTACCATAGTAAATCTTTGTCACCATAGTAAGGGTAAAACATGTAAAATAAGTTGAAAATATGGGGAAAAACATTTAAATCTATTTGATAGTTTCCTTTATCCCATTGGAAGAGTGTGGTTCTGAAAATTAATCTTAATGGAGTTAGATAATGTATTTCAAAACATATATTTGAAATTGGGGCCTGATATTGACTTTGGAATAGGTTAATTAAATTTAATTATAAAAGAAACCAATTTTTGTGTATTTGAATTTAATGGAATAGTTGGAATATTTTGTGTAGTTTTTTTACTCCAGAAGTATAAAAATTTCATTTTTTTCAACCAATATAATTCATCGAACCCACCGATTACAAGATTTCATGGTGAAATGATTTTCAATATTAAATCTCTTATTTTCCTAAAAACTATTTTTATGAATTTTGAGTTCTTATATTAATTTTAATTAGTGGAAACTATAATAATTTAATATGATAAAATTAATTACATATTTTGAATCAATATATATACATTTGGCTATTAGGACTTTTTTGGCCAAAAAATAAATTATCATTTTTAAATGTTAAGTTATCACAATTAATGTTATAATGGGGTTACTCTTGTATAAGTTGGATATAAGGCATAAAATGCATCTAAACCCTATCAACCTATAATTGGATGAATCTATTAAGACAATATCATATTTTATATTCTAATTTTTTGTTCATTCGTATCACCTTTTATTGTAATTATATATATTATTTAATATTTCATATAATCCCAATTTTTCCCTTTACCTCAATTATAAAAGGGAACCTCATCTTGTATATTACTCACAAGGTTTAATCCCCATAGTTAGTAAAATTACTAAAAACATAAATTCCCTAAATCCCTCCCCAAACCCTAGAGGCCTATGTTTTATTAAAAGAACTTTTTTATGTGGCCAAAGGACTAAACCAGTGGAAGATTTTTATAAAATATGATAAGACTATATATAAGTGGATTCATTTTATTTATTTTCTTTTCTCCTTAAAAACTTAGTAAACCATTCTGTTATAATAAAATTAGTGTCTTCCCTATAATTACATGTTAATATTTTTATGGAATAACAATAATTGCTATTCTATACTATCAAATGGAAAATGAAACCGTTATTCTATTAGTTGAAAGTTTTTTTCTAACACTTACTAAAATTAGATTTAAAAAATCATTTTATTAAATACTTCATTTCACAAACCTTACACTTACCTAATTTTTTATAATTTTATGTAGAAAAATTATAATTTTTCTCGATGTAGAATACTTTATAAATTGGATGGGACATTGTTCATGTTTTCTTGAAAAACCAAAACAGATGGAACTTAAATTAAGAATCTGGGACAAAGCAATCTGGAAAAAATATTATAAATTAGATGGACTTATACAATGTACTTAACATTGAATATATCTAAGATAATCAGATATAGGTTTATAAATTCCATAATATATAATATAACTAAGTACTCAAAAATGAAGTTATATATTTTCTACTTGAAAAACATTACCAAACGGTTCCGCGCATGATCTATGGATGAAATTTTATAAAGAAAACAAAAGTTTAACCTTATATATTTCACATATGAACTAAAATATTTCTTCTAGATAGAATATTTAATGATTTTTAATGGTTTATTATTATAATCATTCATTGGTTTATGAATATAAAAAGATTATTATCAAGTAAAGATGTAATTCATCTATAGATGATGTAGTCGCCTCCAATAATCATTGAATATTAATATTGTATATTTTCTTATAAATAAAATAATCATTCATATAGGGGGAATCTTTTAAAAATTATGAATTTGTTTTAAAAATAATCTCCAATTTCATTTAATATTATTTTACTTATTGTTTCTCTCACACTCCATTGTAATCATTGGAATGTTTTTGTATTAAAGTTCTCATGTAAGGATTTTAGATTCCTTAAGAAGTTTTTTGATTGAATGTTTTTATATGATATTATGTTTTATGGATGAATTCTGTTGATATAAAGAAATATGTTATTATAAACCATTTGATAAATGGTTTTTAAGGCTAGGGGAACAAAATTAGTTCTAATATTTTTATCAATGGATTCTTATTTTAGGAGGACATACCTTTATAATATTATGAAAATTTTCAATTCTCAGTGGTTGTGTAATAGAGATCATCAATTATAATGATTTAAGTATATATAATTTAATAAAAAGAATATAAGTTTTTTTTATAATTATTAAAAATAATAAATTAACTTAATTTTAAATATTATATTTCAATTGTGTATGTTCTCACGTAATGTTAAATGTTATAAAATTGTCCATAACTCTGATTTTATAACTTATATGATCAAATATGTTTTTGATTACTTTTCTTTAATGCTGAAAAGGATTTTAAAATTAATTTGTTAAGGAGGATTATTAAATGTACATGTTTTATTTTATAAAATAAAATTCACCCCTCTTGTAGTAAATTTATTACACTTTTGATCATATATTTGGTATCATAACTAGTTTATACTTTAATACATTTTTATAAATTATTACACTTAAGGATATTGTAAATAATTTTGTTTTGATTTTATAATATTGTAGGTTTAATTGTTTGAATTATTGAATATATTAATCCTAGCAGATCACCAATTTTTTAATGTACTAACTATGAGATCAAGATATATAGAAGGAAGAAACTTGTAATCAACATTGGAATTTATAATTTTTAATGGTGGCTGGAAATTATGTCGTTCTTGAAAAATAGGTTTCAACGTTTACTAGAGATTAAAAGATAAAATATCAATAGAATTATAGATATATAAATACATGTCACTGTTCAATGATAATGAACATATATATTCAAATTTAATCTTGTGATGTAGCTAATTGTATATGGAGGAATATTGATATTACTCGCTTTGGAACTTCCAATGCTTTTGAAATAAAAAGTGAAATACTGATAAATAATTACCAATACACTGATTTTTTAATTTTAGAGTATTATTATTATATGAATCAAAGATTTATAGCCATCATGAATAGTTTATAAACATTAAGAGATAATGATTTAACAGATGATCATACAGTTGAAATAATTATTAATATTATTCTTATCTAATGGGAATCAAAGAGAATAGTTATTTATGATATTATATATCTAACTATATTGAGTTTGGATAATTTTATTTTACCTCTTACAATATTAGAGATGATTAAAAAAGGATTTTGAGAAAGATAAGAAGAAAAATAGAGGGGTAAGTTTTTTCCTCTATTACTACAATTTTTTTGATAGATGGATATACTTAAAAAGTTTCTAAATATCCAAAGAATAAGAATGTTAAATTTGAGAAATATGGTTGTTCTTATGAATATATATAGAATGATCATATTAATATCGAAAAGAGAATTAATATGATAGTAGGTAAGAATGATATTTGTTATTAATATACGAAAAGTAATAAAGATATAAATGAGTAAAATTATTCTTCAAATATGAGATGTTATTAGTGTATAAAGGTCGGAAAAATTAGATAATATTTTATGAGATTAGTGAAATTTTGAAAGTGGTATACAAGTTAAAAAAGTCATATAAGTATATGGGAATAAATATCTTGAAATATTATCAAAGGAGGGGGAGATAAGTTTGTGTGTATCCAAACCAAGGGCACATGATCAAGTGTATCCATAATTACTGATAGAATTTTATAAGTCTGAATGATTTAACAAAGGAGAGGGAGATAAGTTTTAATTTAAGGTTTATGGAAGAACCTATTCCCTTTCTTATAGTATGGTAGCCAACATAAATGGAATTCCATATGAGGGGGAAGCTGAATTCTGCACCCACAAGCTACCATATATATCCTGATGTTTTGATAAGGATCGTTCCATAGAGTGACTTGGATTATCTTATTTAATGACACAGAAAATCAATAATATTTCTACGAACCTTAAGATCATTGAGTTATGGGTTCATGAATTGAACATTACAGGAAAAGGTGATAAGGATACCCTGAAGAAGAGTGATATTTATGTTTTGGATTTTCTGGTGATTCTCATAAAGAATAATCTGGTGCAGTATTTCATTCATAAAATTTTGAATATCTATAATGGGACACTAAAATATTTGATCATTATGTATCCAATTATTATTTCCATGATTATAGCATTTTGTCTAGTTTTTTTAAAAATCCCATGTTGTTCAATGCCATGAAATTTCAAGGTTATTTTTTTGAGTAATGATACACTCGGATAGGTGATGGTTGGCTTTAACAGCACGTCAAGAGGATTTTATCACTGGTCTGAAAGGGAGATTGAAGCCTTATCCAAGAATCCATAAGTAGCTGAGACTTCCCTGAAAGCTGGCAAGAAGACAATGTTGAAGGAACTGGAAGTGAATGAAACAAATTCTATAGTTTAGAAAACCCAATCTTCTCATCCATGATCTAAGAAGCAAAAGTCCTATCTTGATGAAGTTGTTTCTAATTGGATAGAATATAATAAGAACAAGAAGGATGGAGAGCATAGTTTTGGCTTGGATCCTACTAAGGTAAAAGACATGAAGATTAAGGCTGTTGAGGAATTTGAGAAGCAATAAAAAGTGTAGAAGAAAAAGAAGAAATTTTTTGAAGATGAGATTTTTCAATCTCTTCTCAAGGCTACTGAGAAATGTTCTCAGTAGATTCGAGTACCAAAATCATTTCTACAATAGTATCTTCTAGTTACTCTAAGAATGAAAATGGTTATTTTGATAACTGAAGAAGATGAAGATATTGTTTAATAAGAGGAAGTGAAAAAATAATAAGAATAAGGAAGTGATGATACAGATGATATGATAAGGCAAGTAGAAGAATATCCTAAGAAGGAGAGTCCTTATGAGAAATTATCAAACTAGACTTCCCAAGCCATATCCATTAATCCTGCTACCCCAGGAAAAGGGGATGAAGGTCAGGAAGAAGTAAGAAAACGATCAAAAGATGAGACCAGCAAACATGATTTTTTTCTACCAGAGGACCTGGTGACAGATTTTGAAATGGAAAATCCTGAGAAAGATAAGATATTCCAACTATCAGATAGTAAAAATGAATCACCAATGACTTCTGAGATCATTCTTAGAGCTAATAAAGGAAAAAATGTGTTAGCTGATACATATAAGAAGGAAGTGGTGGCTTAGAAATATGTTGGTTGATCTTTAAAACAAAATTTGTTGACATAGAGATATAATCCTCACCAACAAGAGAATTGGATTCAGAATCATCCTCCATGGGTCCTGATTTTGTAGTTTAATGCCTAGAGAAATTTGTTGATACAATTTATTTTTTTCCAACTATTGACTCGAGATGTCAGATGCTTCCGCATTCCTTTAATAAAAAGTCAGATTTTGTTTCCATGCTTATAGAAAAATTCCTTAGGCTTGAGGCCATCTTTAAATCATTCTACATTAGGTACGATGAATAGTGGAGGTCGTGCAAAGAAATTTCAAAGTGGTTTAAGAAGAAAATTTAAGAGATAAGAATAATTTATGAAATTCTAGAAAATATAAAGGATGATTTTGATACTATAGATTTCCAGATCAAAGATCTTACCATATGTTTTGATGAGAAGCTTAATCTTGGAAAAAGTGTTTGTAAGTAGGAAGTGAAGGATCTAAATGGGGAAATTAATTCGGTTTCATTGAATCAAAATAGGTAAAGAGATCTCAAAATTGAGTTTGAAGAAAATATTAGTAAGCAAGAAAATATTTTGAAGACATAGGAAAAAATTATTAAGGTGTAGGAAGAAAAAATCAAAGCTTTGGAGAAGAAAAACGAAGATCAGGATTAGCTACTCATTTGAAGAGGATCATAAATATCTTAAAAAGGTGAATTCCATTTTCCTGATGGTTTTGAAAAATGAAAAGAATAATGATTTTTTCACTTAACTCTGATCTATTGATGTGTTACATTTTGTTGTACAAAATTTTTCAAACATGATAAAAAATTTGGTTGTTCATCATGTGTTTTGTTGCATAGTACTAATATTTCAGGTACCATATTTTTTTCCATTATCTCAACTCCTTTTTGAAAATCACAATGGGGGATAAAGGAATGATAACAATAATACTAAGTAGTGAAGATAACTCCCTAAGAATGAGAGAGTCTATCTAAGGAAGATTTTTATCAAAGAATATTACCTTATACAAGGAAAAACAATCTCTTTAAGGATGTGAAGAATATGATCCTTAGTTATTTCAAAACCTAAGGAGAAGTTAGTCGTATTCACCAAGATCCATATTTAATGGAAGATAAGTTTTTATTTTATGTTCATAAAAAAAATTCAATTCGTTAGGATGTTTGTGCTTTCCAAAAGGGGGATATTATTGAGACAATAAGGTTATCTAATGACTTATCCATTTCTCTATGTTTTGAAATCCATGGAAAATTTATCATAAGGGAAAATATTTTTTTACTAAGGAATATCTTCATAAATAAAATTTTCCTTCTCTTTAGAAATTTTTATCCATACCCATGTTTTCATTTTTTTTATATTCCCTATAAATACAACTCTTTTTATTCGAATGGATAAAATTCAGTTTCATATCTAAAACCACTTGATCTTATAATTACTTGGATATAGAATTCTATGAAATTCAGGATCTGAATTCTCTGAAATTTAGGTTCCAAATTCCATGAAATTATGGTTCCAAATTCTATGAAATTCAGGTTCTGAATTATCGGAAATTTAGGATCTAAATTCTCTAAAATTTGGGTTCGGAATTCTTTAAAATTCATGTTCTGAATAGCTTATAATTCAGACACTGAATCCTTTGAAAATTAGATTCTAAAATCTCTAAAATTCAGACTCCGAATTCCTTGAAATTTTGACACCAAATTCCTCATAATTCAGAATCTATATTACTTAGAATTTAGACTCTGAATTCTTTAGAATTCATACTATGAATTCCTCAGAATTACGACACTGAATTACTAAGAATTCAGATTCCAAATTCATTGGAATTTAGACTCTGAATCCTATAAAATTCATATTACGAATTATTTGTAAAACATAATATGAATATCCATGTCTTATAGACACTAAATATTTATTTGTTTAGATTATGAATTTTATTTTTCCATAATCTATGAAAATATATTTGGTTAAGTAATTTCATTTCCCTTACACTGATTATGAAACGATGTCTTACAATCTGTTTCTATCTAACCATTGTTTGAGTGACACGTGTACAGATACCTTCAAGATTCAAGGAAAAATATGACCATTGGAGGATCAAGATGACTATTAGAGATGTACCTATAAATAGATGATCATTTGTAAGAGCTCAATACTATTCTGTCACTCTATATATTGCATTCTGCTGAAGTGATTTCTGGAGAGAGTGAGACTCTCATGATTTATGCAATTCTGAATATATAGATCATATTTCATTGTGCGACTCCAATTTCTGTTGAGTAAAATTGAGGGATTAATGTAATAGGAAGAAAAAGGTGATAAATAACTTAAAGTTTGAGGAATTCACGGAATAGGAAGACAGAGATGCAGACTACTTTATTGATAAAGGGCTTGTGGGGATAGCAAGACAATTTTTTATATTTCTATCGTGGGGTTACCCTGGTGCAGGAAAGATAGACTTTCGTGAAAGTTTAAATCAAGGGTCCTGTATCCTAGGGTGTTGGATACCCTACTCTTTCGGTTAAAATATTTCAAACATGTTATCATTTTTGTTTCATGTTTATTTCTATTGTATTTTAAAAAAGAATGATATTATAACTTTCTTATACATTATAATTCTTTTATGTACTCTGGTACATAATATTCTATATGTTTTAAGGTAGAATATTTACCTAAGTATACTTTCCTTAAGTTCCATTTCAGCATCCATATTTCCAGAACCTAGAAAGTTTGATTAATTGAACTAAAAGAGGCCTTTTGAATTTACCTTGTTTAACTTTGTTAAACATAGTTTTCCTAAAGGGGAAAAATGAATGTTTTTAAAAATAAAATTCTACCCCCCCTCTTGTAATTGAGAATCTACATCATTATTTTGATCCTTCTGCAGCTTCACAGATGACTGGGCCTGGGCTTACTGGGTCTGTTCATAGTGTGAATAATTTGGGGTGGAGTTGAAATGGGTAGGCCTGTATGAAGCTGCGTGGACTTCCCAATTCCATATATACCATGTAAAACATATGATTATGATGTTTCTAAGTAGGTGGTCATTGGGGACCAACATATTCCATTTCTATTTGGGGGAGGTCGGTATCAGCCTATGGGAACTCCCCCAAATCTCAGGAATTCCCATTCTGGGGGCAATGTATGATGAGTTCCTACCTCCATGAAACACATATGAGGATTCAGAGAAGATGTCGTTGTTGGGAAAAATGTTTATGTACATGGTGTTGGGCAATGAAAAATAGTTGTTGAGGTACATCCATATCATGTTTTGGTCTAGAGGATTCCTATAACTCCAACAATAGCATGTATTTGAAGGGGAGAAGACACCTCAGAAGATACCAGTAAGGCATCCCACTTTTTCAAAGGGATCCCAACATAGTAATGAAAACTATTATTGATAAATCCTAGAGGATATCCAATGGACATTTTGGTGGTATAGTGGAAACACCGAGAAGCAAGTGGTGGTTAGGTTAGATAGATTTATCTGTTCTCTTATTTATTGTTGGATGCTTTCATTCCGAGATATGAAAATTGGTGTGTGAACAAGAACATTAATTAGGGAATCCACAATGGTAGTGGATCATCTCATCAACCTTGGGATCGAGGTGCTAATGATATTATATATGGTGTTATGGAACATTAGTAAGGGGATTAAACCACATCGGTTATGCGGACCACTCCACTTTATATATGGTTGGATAGAGACAAACATGAATGACTTAGAATATCCTTATACTATTTCTACTCCCAGTTCAAACTTCTTACCAACCATATTGAATATTGTGGGGTGATTTGTAGCCAAGTTGACTTCACTTCTTACACTAAACATGGTCCAGGAAGTTGGATGAATTCAAATTCCATCCAATTCCGCTACCGATAGGGGTATTCACCAATGATGTCTAGAGAAATGATGAGCATAGGTCCTATCTCCTGGCCATTTGGGGGCAGAGTTCTGGTGGCATGGGTTGATCGTGACCCTATCTACAAGCCATATACTGACTTTATGAGGAAGTTCCATTACATTCATAGATTTTCACCCAATGGGTACCTCTGGGTACTCCATGAGGATCATCCATGCGTGATGAGACATATTTGGGTTATCTTTACATGGGTGGATTGGAAAATGTGGAATGAGATGCCTCTTCCTACCATCATTTATGGGAATGTTATGATGTATACAAAGAGTTGGGAAGAAGCTTACATGAGGGAGATGTGGAAAAAAATAACTGTCTATGTTGATGATAGGGTGCCTCCTCATCCTTGAGGTTACGGCTAGAAGATGGCAAGAATATTTCATGGTGGTGGGGTTATGGAAGTGACATGGAAAATAATTCCAGTGCCAACACCGGGTGGGAGATTAGCAGCATTGGCAGACCCAGTGATCTTCGATGAGAAGAGCTGGTATGAAGGGAGTCCACCAAGTGGGTTATTTAGGATATCCACTAATGCGCTTGGGAAGCAGCTACACCAAATAGAAATTCTAGAGGATTCTTTGTTCCAACAGCATGGGATACGTGGGTTATCGTTATGAAATTTCTCAATAACTCCAAAATATGGGGCCATATTAAACTTCTTGGGATAGATCTATCAACGAAAGACTAGGACAAGGGTCATTTTTTGGTGTCTTAGGTGGAAGGGGAACACTACTTGGCTTAGCTGGAATCTTTTGTGCAATCTGAGGGCACCCTACCTCCAATAAAGGATCAACTGAAAGTGTTGCTCAGTCGAACATCCCTGCCACAACCGTCCGCTTCTAAGATGAGGGTACTTTTCCCATTACCATAAGAATAAGAAGATTCTTCTTTGGGAGAATATCCTAATAGAGGGAGACCATTGGAGGAAGGTGAGGTTGAGAATTTGGCGATGGAATAGATTTCCAAGACCATTGAGGTATACCCAAAACCATTCCATTATGGAACTTATTCTAGTAATCAAGAATTTTTCAGCTGACATTTTTCTAATAAGAGAGAACCATATATGCTAAAAAATTCATTCATGATAGTGTACATAGCTTTGGGATCTGCGCATATAACAACAATGAGTGTAGAATTCTGCTGTGTAGTTATAAAAAGGGTAGCCCATGTGGAATATTCGGAGCTTCCAACCATATTTGGGGGGCACATCTTGGGGTTCTAACGATAGCGACTCGAGGGAGAAACAAATTATTTTATCTCTATAATTCCTCTCCCTCAAATAATCCATATATACTTTCTATCAAACCAGGATAACCGAAATTTCTATATTTCTCTCCAAAGCGATTTTCAAATGGCATGGGCCATAATGGCGAGGATGGATGGGGATCCTAGAACTCCTCTCCCAAGGAGAAAAATGATTGGCATGGAATTGGATTCCCATGAAAACAAATCACTACAACTGCGGCTATGACTGCGGGTAGGGTGACTGGGAGGATAGAACATGAAATTATCGAGGTAGGATCCATTGATTAAAACCAACCAAATGATGAGGAACCCAAACCATATGATAGGAAACAATAGGAGGATATAAATTCCAATTTTTTTGGATGTCTTCCCAGAATATGAACTTGCTGACCGAGAGGAGCTGGACAAGACTGCTTTTGAGGAAGATGATACAATGGTTGTTTATCACTGGTCATGGAAACTAATAAATCATTTGATCAAAGGAACCCCACAAGAAAATTGGGTAAACTAGATGGGGTAACTTCATTCCTTGCTTTGAATACTTTGATTTTTAGTATTGGATACACAATTCACTCCTATACTCATTTGATATTACCTTACAGAGAAGGTGTGGGAGAATGAGGGAGATCTCTATTTTGGATGGAATCATAAGAACGATGTCAATGTCTAAAAACATCTAGAGGCTATGAAAGATGTTTATTGATTGATGTTACGGGTGAATTATGATTCTGCTTTCATAGAGGCATAATCAAAACTCATATCTTGATTGAAGGAACATTTGGTAGAGGCTGAGGATCTTGTGAGGTAGGCATCCTAAGAGATGGCCAACATCCCACCTGATGAGTATCGAGAACAGATCAGAGTTGATGAACTATGTACCATATCCAGTGAATAGGAGAGGTATCTTTGGAGAGGATATCAAATCATAGAGTCTACAATCTAGAGAGTCATGGAGCTGAAATGCTCCATTAAAGAGGTAAACCCATCTATCAGAGGGAGAAATCCATGGGGGCTGTAATTTACACGAACTCACAAACAGAAATTCTAAATATCATGATAAGTTTGGATTCATTAATGAATCTCATAATATACAATGATTACTACATCTCAATAATATCTATGAAATAAGAAATGATCAATCACTAAGCTCATGTGGTTCATACTTAGTGTGAAAAGCCAGAGATGACCACATAATTATTCACATTGAACATGAGAGTGCAAAAAAATCACCTGAAATCTGGGGTATGAATTGCCACTCAGAGATTCAGGGAGGAATAAGAGGGGTATTTTTTATAGAATAGAGTTCTCAAAATATCCAAACTTTCATTTCCCTACATACTCTAGCACAGGAGTAAGATATCACCAGTGGCACAAGAATAAATCCTAACTAATGGGAATGAAAAGTGTCCATCGCAATACCCAAAATTAGGAATATAGTGGGGGTGGAATGAAGATGGATGATTACAATTAACAATGTTTTAACATGGAATCCACATTATATTATCCCGAAATAGAGAAAAATAAATGAGGGGCAATCCATTGGCCATATTCAAAACACGGGTCCAGAACCAAAAGTGTAGTATGATATATTATGTAATGTTTTCCTAGAATAGTAGGTGATCCATGAGGTATAGAATCCAAAATGTTGGGGGGGGGGTGGATATAGAATATGATTAGGATCCAAAATAAAGGTCACACAAATCATGTAAATGGGGTGTGGTATATTCAAATGAATTCCAACAATATTGAAACTACACCAATGTGACGAAAGCGGAATGGGTGGGTGTGTCTACCTAAATCAAGAGCAAACCTATTTCTAAATGAGGCCTCTCTAACGAGGACCTACATTACCTTTCAGTTTTAAATCATGAAAATGAAGATGATAGACTCCTAGTTTTGACATCATATGGTGAGGGCGATGCATGAAATAGTTTAGCATCATATAGCTCGGACGCTTCACATAGTTTAAGGTCTTATTGATTGAAACATGTCCAATAGTTTCAATGTTGTGTTACACATACTAGGGAATCTTAATTTAGGGTCATAGAGATTGGTCCAAAATTAGTGGAAATATCTAGAAGAGTGAATTAACTAGTAGTTGGGCCTAAGGAGAGGTGCTTCAGGGTCCCTACGTATCTTGTGAGTGAAATAATCAAGCTGAACGTAGTTGTTGAATCACATCATGGATAGAAACCAAAAATGGTGGGGGGTAATCATATTTAGTGAGGAAACTGAAGCATCCCATATTTTCTATGGGGTATCTAGAACGTATCCAGGGTGGGGACGCAATTTAACGTCATTTATTGAAGGAAATGGGCACCCCAAAGGAGATATCTATGTTGAAATACATAAACCTGAAGTGAATGATGGCAAAAGAAGTCCACACCACAACACACATTCTTGAAAGGGGGATAGGTCCGAGAGGCCTGAAAGATGGAAGTGGTTGCAGATTAACCATATATAAAGAGTATAGGCATCACTACGTATCTCAGTAGAATGAGAGTCATGCCATTCATAGTTCTTGAGGGTGGTATGAGATAGGGCTAATATAAAAAATAATGATATCCTCACAAGAATGGAAAATCAATGTTATTACATAGTTTAATGTCATGGGAACTAGTCCACTATAAGTCTTAGTTTAATGGTCCTAGAGTTCAAACCACATGGGGCGGAGAGGCATGATATAGAATTATGAGGCAACCCAATGTCAATGATGAAAAAAGAATTGCACATAAAACTACACCTCTCCGCAGATGAAAAACCATGACCAATAAGGGGGTGGAAAAGTTCATGACTCTGTAGTTGGAACCAGGGTTAATGTAACTAGGCATCACTACATAACTCACAAGGGTGAGAATCAAGACACACGTAGTTCTGAAATTCCATGCAGTTTAACATCATGTTGTAAAGAAGTAATAGATCCTAGTTTATGGCCATAGATCATGGATTGTAAGTAAGTTTTGTTCATCCATGCAGGCACAAATCTTGCCTAAATCCCCAAGCCCACGTGACCCATGATTTTTGTGGGAAACAAGGGTAGATAAGATCATTAAAACACATTAAAGAACATGATAAGGAATGATGGTGCATAGTCATGTGTGACCCCATGATGCTGGATCATCCTCTCAATATGGAAAGGATCACAAAGAGATAACTCCATGTGTGTTTATTCTTTTTCTAAACATAATGAAATGGAAATTTTTTTGAATCACAAAACCAGTATTTAAGGAATAATGGGGTTGGTGTAATGATGTGGGATTACTGTTGACCACATTCAATGCACCATATCCATATTGTGTGCCCTGGATTGAAAAAAAACAAGTGAGGGTTGACAGCTAACCATATTCACAACGTGGTACATGTCTCAAATGTAGTTCAAAATATTTCATGGTATTGGGAAAAAATGGTAGGAGAGACATAAGGATGAACATCCATACCACATGGGGGCCCATTCATATATGATAGATGATGGAGACCCAAAAAAAGGATGTGCGAAGTTTGGAGATGGAATGAGTGAATATCCATACAGAATCCAATACTTTAGGTCATAAACCACAATGCATCTATTAATGTTGATGAGGCGGGACAGAGGTCAAAGGGATCAACTAGGGGAATACATCTCGAGTAGTTGAACAGAAGAAAGGGGTAAATCAGTTAGTGATCCCGGGGCAGGACCCAAGGAAAAATTCCCATGAATTCCAATGTTTCTTGAGAGGGAAGGAATCGAGCAATATTTAGTTTCTGAAATGCCTCACAGTTTAACATCAAACATTATGTATGACTATGAAAGGGAAAATACCATAGGGTGGAGTACATGGTGTGGCTATTTTAGACCCAGTGTGAATGGGAAGAAGAATTCCAGATTCCACACCATGTTATCCCATATGAATCATGGCTAAGGGGATGAACGAAAGAGATAATTTGTGGAGCATAGGCTAGAAATAGTGATAAAAATATTGGGAGTTCCAATGTATCCTGTTAGTGTTATAATCAAGCCACATGTAGTTTTATAATTCTATGTGGTTTAATGTCATGTGGTAAGGATGTAGAGGGGAGGGATACAACCCTATCAGAGGCACGTGGTGCTGCTATTATAAACCTAACATGAATGGTGACAAAATTTCACACTACACCACATTCTTAAAAAAAATATTCTTATGCCATAAGGTTGAGAATGGGGAACATGGTGATGGACCCAAATGCAAAAAGATTGTGTGTTATTACATATCCCATAATGATGAGAATGAGTCCAAACATAGTTATTTAATTCCATGAAGTTCAATATCATAGTATAAGGGAACATGTAGAAGAATGTGGTTTTAAAGGGAATGCACATGGCGTGATAAAGAATACCAGAAGAGAATGAGGACAGGAGAAGCCCAAACCACACTGTGCACAATACCGATGGAAAAATATGGCCAAGGGGCATATAAAGATCAAGGGACTTGTGCTGGACCCAAAGAAAGAATGTTTTTTCATTCCTACAAATCCCATGAATATGGGAATCAAGACATATGTAGTTCTTGAAATGTCATGCAGTTTAACATCTTGTAGTAAGGATGAAAGTTAAAAGGGGATGTTCTAGAGAGAGGGGAACATGGTTCGGCTTTGAAAAACCAATGTGAATGTGGAAAAATGTAGTCAAAATAATACCATATGAATCCCAAAAAAAGAACTAATCATAGAGGAGGAATTCAAGTATATGGAATGATTTTCTAGGCAGGACCTGAAGAAAAAATGTATGGGGGTTCCTATGTGTCATGCGAAGGAAAGAATCAATACACACATAGTTCATAAGATGTTCTGTAGTTTAACGTCACATGGTAAATATAAAGAGGGTAGATCCTGGAAGGGGGACACTTGATGTGGTAGTTGTAAGCTCGATGTGAATGGGGACAAAAATCCACATCACGTCACATGCTCCCAGGATACCTAGGCTGAGAGGAATGAAGGAAGGTAGAATCTATGGTACCAATGGCTAGAACTAAAGATGAAATTTTCAGGTGTTCTTATGTATTCCACAAGTATGGGAATCACACCACATGTAGTTAATGAAATTTCTTGAAATTTAACGTCTTATGGTAGGAGATCATAGTTTAAGGTCATTGAGATCGGACTGTAAATGCCCTGTTTATTGTCGTGTGTGTTGGACAGATGGTAAAGAAAAAGGGGAATCACCATGCCCAATATTCGGGAGATAGTGGGGATGGAAATAATTATAGAGGATAACTTCTAACCATGTTCCAAACACAATATCCATATCATGTTACTAGAATGATAATAAAAAGTTGAGCATCAACCGTTCACCATATTTGAAATGCGGGATTTGTTTAAAATTTTCTTCCAAGATCCCCTAAGATGTTGGACCAAAATGGGAGGTGATCGAAGGTGGCCTGAGACTGGGTATTTCTGTGTAATCATGAATGTCAAATATAATGAAGACCCAAATTAAGGGACTTGTAAAATAGGGAGGTACCCATGTAGTTTAACATCTTGTGGAAAGGATGAGGAATATCATAGATTAAAGTCATAGAGCTCAGACCATGACGTATTTTTACCGCTTTAATATTATCATCATATAAGATGAGGGTGTTGGGTAATATTTTTTCATGAAAAGGATGAAAAAGATCTTAGTTTAAGGTCCTAGAGATCGAACCATAAGGTATATTCACCTTTTTCAGTTTATCATCATTCTAAATGAATGGGGTCTTAGTTTTAGTTCATATAGATCAATACTTTTGAGGTTTTTTTGTCACACTGGATGAGGGGGACCACTATTGAGAAGTACATCTTGAGGAATTTGGCATTGTTTGGAGGATTGATACACTCCCAATCTCTAGAGACTAGTGAGTATACACCATTGGGGTAAACCCATTGAAGGATATAGGGTCCCTCCCATTTGGGATATATCTTTGGTGGATTCTTAATAATAATAATTTTCATTCTTTGGGATAAAACCATGTCACCTTGAAGGAATTAATGAAGGAGATATTTATTATTGAAATATTTGGATATCTTGTTTTGATGCCTATCTAGATTGTTCAAGGCATGAAACCTGATCTCATTGAGGGATTCATGTTCTTTCAGATGGACTTCTTCTACCTTGTCTAACGTCTGATGATCATAAATGGCTTTCTAGAGTAAAAAACTAGATCTCAATGGGAAGGAATACCTATGTTCTGTACAACAAGAAATATGGGGTCTCTTGGGTAGAATTATGGATCTTCGTCTGTTAATCTCCAAGAGCATTAGGAATCTTGTCTGGCTAGATCATCTTGTTCTACCCAACCATATTCTATAATAGGTTAGAGAGGGTTTTGTTGAATGCCTCAATCTTCCCATTTTATTGAAGGTGATAGTGAGAGGTATGATTAGAATAGATATTGTACACGGTGTACAATTTCTTTAGGTTGGTAATACAGAAGTTAGTGTCATTTTCAATGATGATGATGTGAGGGACTCCAAATTGAAGGATCACATTGGAGTTCACAAAATCATTGATAGAACAAGCCATGACTTTCTTGATAATAATTACCTCTGCCCACTTGGAAAATAAATCTATATCATTTATGAGGAACCTACATTGGCTAGTTGTTGCTGGTGGATATGGTACAACGACATCGAGTCCCTAGACTATAAAGGACCAATATTACATGGTATTATGGAGAGGATTTGGTTGCCGATGCACATAATTATCATGTTATTTGAATGCATGGAACCTCTTGGAAAACTCGACATAGTCATGGATCACAGTGGGACCAAAAGATCCCATCCTTCAAATCCAATGAGAGAGTTTTTTCCCTACTTGATATGCTCCATAGGAACCTGCAAGAACTTCCTATCTAACCCAGGGAATCTAATATCTATGATTGAAATAGAGGATAATCCCATCAAAACCACATCTGTAGAGGATCTTTTGGGGACTTTGACCACTCTAGAGGGTGAAAAATACTATAGACTGGTGGCCTTGCTAACATTTTTCTCTATCCGTAAGGATATTGCTATGTTGGATATAATTGATAGAGGTATTTATCCAACCAGGGGTCCCTTCTTATATAAAAGGGGGATATGGGAATCACTATGTGGATGAACTGGTGGTGAGATGACTTATCCACAGGCTATCATCATCATCTGGAGTGGCGGGAGAAATGACACTTCAATGCACCACATTGATAATCAAATCATCCTAGTTAGGGTCTAAAAGAGATATAGAAAGCATTGCCTAGGAATTGGCTCATGTGTTCTGTGACTAAGGGACATGAGTAACCTCTATCCGAGAAGGGAACTAGGCCATCAACAAGAGAGTGCACTCTATCACGGTTTTGAGCTTTAGTTTAACAATAATATATTCATTGTAGATATATTTGAGGAACATATCACAATATCCCTTCACATGTCGGTGGGGAACATTGATCTCGTGGGATGTCTCGAGGCCAGTGATAAGAGAATGATACTCTCAATAATTGTTGGTGTAGCTTTCCTATAATAAAAATGAACTGTGCAAGAAAACATTTGAAGACATGGTGAATACTATACCCCAACCTACACTGTTTATACTAGGATCATTGAGTCTAATTCTTGTTGGGATTCATGAAATTCCTTTCAAGTGCATCTAAAAACACACAATTTCTGGATCCACCAAGCGTATTCCCTCATCTAGGAAGTCATGATCTATAAGCTAATCTATGAGGGCTGGATGGGATGAAAGGAAGTATTCTAGTTCCTATCCCTTGATAGATTTTTGGGGGAAAAACCTGATGTTGAACTATTAAAGGTTCACAACCCACCGAGCTAGACGACATGTCAATAGGGGGTTGTTCAGAATATACATTATTAGATCCACACAAGTCAGTATATAAATTTCATGGTGATTTAAGTAATGCCATAATCTATTGACTCTGAATACTAGTGTGTGGTAGATCTTCTTGATAGAAAAATATTAGTTCTCGGTATCAAGGAGCATCCAGCATATATAATATAAACAATTATCTATCACTTCCTTGTTTTTCATGGTGATATGTTCACTGAGGGACCATTCCAGGGTGGTCACATAAAAAACTAGAGGCTTTCTAAAGATGGGAGGAATCAGATTCGGAGGCTGTAGAAGATACATTTTGATCTCCTCAAAAAAGGTCTACACTCTTCAACCAACTAGTAGTCGACACATTTCTTCATTAGCCCAGATAAGGGATTAAACATGCTATCCATGTTTTCAATTAATCTTTTTATGTTGGATATGTGTCATTGAAATCCAAAAATCTCCCATATGTTTCTTGGATAATGCATTGGACTGATGGCCTTGAACTTCTTTGGATAAATTTTGATGCCTCTACATCTGACGAAAATGACGAGATACCTTCCAGAGGTAACCCTAAATGAAAAAATCAAGGGGTTCATCATCATATAATGTGAGTGGGGTAATTTTAATACTTTCCCATGATCTATGATATGGTCGTAACACTGATGGGATTTTCCACCAAATCATCAACATAGTATTCTACCAAAGTCCTGAGGATCGAGTAGAATATGTGTTGCCATGTACCCTGATAGGTGGAACCATCATTATTCAGACTGAATAGAATTACAGTGTAACAGAAAGTACCATTTGGTGATTTAAAGTTATTAGACACTTTGTCCGTGGGATAAATTAATATTTGATTATATCTGGAGTACCCATCCATGAAAAAGAGATATTGGAATCCAATAGTAACATCGATCAACAACTCTATCGCAGGAAGAGGAAAATTATCCTTCGAACAGTGATAGTTGAGATCACAAAATTTGATAAAAACATAGATACATCTATTCTTTTTTCATATAGAATAATTTTGGATTTTGATTTTGGGTACTAGACTCCCTTGAAAAAGTTGACATTAATGTTCTTATCAACTTCAGAATTGACAATGGCCCCATGTGAAGTGTCCGTGTTTTTTGGTGGTTGTTTGCACCAGTTATGGTTCATCGAGAGACCAAGGTGATGGATAGGTACTTGAGGATCTATCTCGGGAATCGCACTATAGTAATGGGTGAATGCATCTCAATCCTACTTTAGGAAACCCACACACTGTTGTTGCTCCTTTATAGACATGGATGTGATGACCAGTGTCAGTTTCTGATCTTTCTCAGAGTCAAGGTTCACCTATTCCAACTCATCAACGGTGGTGGAGACACTTTCCTCAAATGTAGGGGAATCCCCTAAATTCTCTTCATTTCCTTCAACTAGATGATCTTCGATAGGGAAAATTATTTTCAATTGGATGATTTTGTGGAATTTATAGTACCACTCTGATCAGCAATGGAATCTTTATTGGTGGAAGCCTATGTTTCTTAATTCACGGTGGCAAAATGCCCTCGATATGATTCCATCAGGCCTTCTTCCCATTTTTCCATGATGGATAAAATCAAAGAAGTAGTGATGTGTCATCTTGAGTCGGTTCAACCCAGCCCAATGGAATAAGAAAGTATGACGTATTGTTATTTCCATGGGGTGAGAATCCTAATACCTTATATGAGGAAGGTGTTCTAGGATCACTTGATCCATATTTGTGTTAGAGTATGAAGTGATATTCCTGTGATCCCTATACTGGGGAATGAGTATACCAATTTTCCCCGATATTTTGAAGTAATGTCTCATGTTTTTACTTTTGGCCAACAATCAATAAATTGGGAAAATATAGGCATCATCTAGGTCTACCCATAGTTTATCCACAAAGGTAGTATGATCAACCTCAATGGCATGAACATCCATGAACTTGATCCTATAGTAGTCAGCATCTATGTATTGGACATCACAAGAGGCAATGGGAGACATCACCATAGAGCATAACCACTCGACCATTAAGGGCGTACTTAAAGCATTTTTGACATGAGGAGGGGAATTCCATGTGCAGATTGAGCCAGGGACTACCCATCAACACATTATAGGTGGTTTAATGTGAGATATACATGAAATTTGTGCTAGAAATTATGCCACTAAATTGGGTCTTTAAGCGAATTCCTCCAAAAGGCATATGCTATGTTCTATCGTAACCTTGAATATCCATGTAAGAAGGATTTAGATAATTTTCCAATATCCCCATATTATAGAGTGTCAATGATGGGAGAAGATTTATCCCAAATCATGTTTCAATAAGATATCATTAGACATCCACTCTATTTAACTACCCATTGATGTATAGGGGGTGGATGTGCCACTATATTGGAGAACCATAATCTTTCGATGAGAATGATATAATGGTCTGACATTCTGCATGCTCGACTTCCCCAACATTGAAGGCTTCTACATTCTCTACCTATATCTCAAACTATGTTGGATTATTAAAGAATTTGTGTTGGCTTCATGCATGTTTGTATATTGGAGTAGAGACTTGAGGATCGAGAGCCTATTGGGAATGATGGAATGGTTCTTGGGCACAACATAATTCTATGGAAGGAACATAATTTTGCTGACACGAGGTCACTCAGTGGAAAAAGGTTTGAAGGGTGATTCTGGTCAAAATGAAAGACTTTAGATGGTGCTGGGGATATCACACTACGTATCTATTGAACCATACAGAGTGACCACTGGATAAAGACCAGATGACTGAGGTCTATCCTAATCTGAATGAAGCTTATAATAGCATGGTCATGGAAACTCTACATGATCACAAAATACGAATGGCATTGGGGGTGAATCTAATGAAATATGTTGAGAAGGCCTCATATGCTATTCTTTGTGTTAGGCCTAATGTCTTGTTTTGGTAGCATGGATGGCTTGGTTGGGAGCACTGGCCTGAACATTCTAGTGATCCTCATACTCAAAGATCCATCAACACTAGCATCGGCTGAAGATGTTAGGAGGGTCTTCCTTGTTCTCTTCCTTACCGAATATTATGTGAGGGTTTCCTAGTTTGATGGTACTCATTGAGGATTACTCCTAACTATCACTAGAAGAGTCCTCTATTATTTGGTGAATTATGGTGGAAATCCCAATCATTGGTGGAATGAAATCAACAAGAGTATGAGACATATTTGGCATAGGAAGAGGGCTTCGATCTCCATTTCATTGTTAGCACCAACCTTTATAGGAGATGGAAGACTAAAATGGAAAGAAAAAAGTAGTAGATGGAGGTAGAGTATGGACATTGGATGGATCATGTGGATTCAAATAGGCAAAAAATTATACCATTGGACCAGTAAACTTCCTTTCTTGCTAACGGTTGTCATAATTTTGAGTCCAACAGTAAGATACCTTCTATAATTCACCCTTTCTATCACTACCAAGCATTTCAGATACACATGCCACATGTTTTGGGCCCAGAACCAATATAACTATTTTTTTTATCAACTTGTTCATGGATATAGTCTTTGAACACAAAACACTGCATGATGAGTGTGTCCAAGGAACCAGTGATAAGGGAAGTAATTGGGGCGATTAGTGAGATCTTCTTCCTTGGGACTCCTGCATTTTAGAAATTATAGGATTCCATGATCAAAGGAAATCCATAAGTAGTAAGGGACCTATGCCTTAGTGAATGAGAAGGTCTAGTTTCTATGATATAGGAAATGGGCTATGGGAGCATGTCCCTGATGAGGGGCTTGAGCCTAGTGAGGTGGTGGAATGTTGTTGTCTCTCCTAGGTTGTAGTGGTGCATTACACAGTGGTTCCAAAAGATTATTAGGAAGGATATTCTAAGACAATGGCTAAGCTTGAGGTAGTATCCCTCGTTGAGGCTGTAGAGGTGGCTATTCTAGTAATAGTTCCAACTATCTATGGGCCTCTACTTAGGAAACTACATTGGAATAAGCCTTGGATATTCTAGTTAGAAGAGCTATGGGAGAAAATGAATGTGCCTTATTGGCTTATCACATGGATTCTTCTAGATGATGAGCTTTGTTAGGGAAAACTAGGAATCCACCTGGGATGTTCTGAGTGATAAGAGAATAGACCAGTTCAGTCCTCAAATTTCCATTACACATCGTTTGTAGCTGTTCTTGGATTAGTGGAATATCATGTGAATATATGAGGCCCTTCAACCTAGACACAAAGTGAACAACTCTCTCATTTATCATTTTCTTTCTCTTGAAGAGGTTATCAATACTATACTTATAAGAGATGGAAATAAATTGATATAGAAACTACATGCAGTGATCATCCCAAACATCTTTGGATATGATGTGTAACTGGTTGTACAAAATGAACATGGTTCCCTCAAAAGTGTGTAAAAATCAATGAAACTTACAGACTTCCTATTGTGATGGAGTTACATGTATGATTTCACATATTGAAATGAAGTGGGAAAGATGTTGTAGTGAATTGACCATCCAATTAAGAGGGGATATAGTAGGATACATGAATCTCTGGGGTGTTGGAAAATCATCCTCCCATACCAGATATGTCATTCCCTCAGTAGGGATTTCCACCTGTCCTAGTTTCCATAGCCTTAAGGAAAGCTATGATAGCTGCCATTTGATCATATTGATGAGGATTCCTATCTTGGAAAATATTTCTTACTACTATAGCATTGGAAGGTTATTCAATTTTGTAATATGGCTGAGCGGCTCATGGAGCGACTGGTGGAATGACCTGTGGGGTCACCAGAGGAACCTACAGAGTGGCCGGTAGAACATGAGGAGCAGACGATAGAATCTGAGATGGGGAACAAAGAAGGTTTTCATACAGATCAAGTGGATTCAATGATACATTCGATTCCCTCATTTATAATCTCCATCTCATGACCATTATCAATGGGTAGGGTTTAAGAGATCACAAGAAGGAACCTCACCGAGGGGGAGTTGTGCCTGCCCCTGCTACCCCGGTCGAGGGTTACAATAATTTCTTCGTCATTCCACCACAAATTCAGCAAGGAGTTTATTAATTATCTTTGCCTATTTAGTGAGATTCAGATGGATTTTAGCCTTTTCTGGGATCCTCCAATGTCTTTTGAACTAAAAGGGGTGGATCAAAATTCTTAAGAATTCCAATGTGTGCTTTTCCCTTATTAGGATCTTGACTGAGAGGAAATTATTCAGATAGTTTTGGAAGGACAAGCATCTACCTTTCTTGGGGAGTGTGGACACCGGTAGGGTCTTCTAGGTTTTGTGTTAACCTAGTGTGGTGTTCATATTTTGCAGTTCTTGTACTGATTCCCTCATATGGGTATATATAATGAACATCCATGTTTACTATGATGATGCCTGACGGAATATCCTTGATATCAACAGGGGAACCAGGTTAGGGCAGGATATGACAGAAATTCTTGTCATCATACTACCCCCAGCCACAGATTTGAACATCTGGGGGAGCCTCCTTGATATCAATTAGGAGAATAGTGAAGCTCTAGATACATCTTTGCAGGTGGGTCGAATGATAACCAAGTAATGTAGGGTGCTGAGAAACAGGGTGTGTAGGAATCACAACCAAGTAGCACTGCATGCGACATTCATCTATGTGTTACCCGCATTTGGTGTAAGCTAACCGCCAATGAGAGAGATGAAAATGTGTCATCCTTTTGGTTTTGAGGATGAAAAAAACCTCATCCTGGGTGAGATACTGTAAAATATTGAAGCGTGTAGTTTTAATTAGAAAAAACATCACGGGGATAAGTTCCTCTGCAAGAATGTCCCAAAAACATCTCATCTTATACATAGGATCTAACACTTTGTTTCCCTATTCTTGGAATTGGGGTGTTTGAGGGACCAGTAACTACAATAACAAGGACTGTTGTAGTGGTTGACTAGTTGGTGGAGAGTACAGAGCTAGAGATAAAAAACCACTACATCCGGGGCTATCTTTAAGGGAATGCACTAACTGTATCACCACATCCCTCTAGGATAGTTTTCTAATGACTACATCCTGCATAGAGGGGGTCATTAGAGGTGGATCAGACAGGTTCTCATCATTCACTAGTCCCAATAACAATTCTCTATGATCACTTATCATAGTAGACATTGATTTTGCAGATGATAGGGAGGATTTAACTACAAGACCATGAAAAAGAGATGAGTCTTACTCCACTTTTATATATCTATATAGGGATTCAGGGATCTTGTGTAGCATTAATTTTGGGAGGAAAAAGTTGATATGCCGATTTTCTTCCCCAGACCCCAATACATAAGATCGGGGAGAGGGCACCCTCATCGAGTGACACACTGGTTCTGAATCTAAAATGTGGACAGGTACAATCTGGTGATTCTAGGGATTCTTATTTTGATGTTGATAGTTAGCCCTATGGAATTGGGGTGGTTCTTTAGGGAATAGTGGGTTTTTGATATGGGGAGGACCTCCAAGAGTGTTGTTGTGGAATTAGTGAAGACCTTCATTTAGAAAAGCTGTGGTGTGGGGAGAAAATCGGAAGATTTCTAATGGATCATGGAGAGGACCTCCATGGATGAGAGTGTTGGAGCGGGGAGGACATCCATGCTGGTGGGAAATAGTGCGTGGAGGACCTTCATGATGGGAGTCAACAAGATAGGGATGAAATCCTCTTAGACTAATGATCGTTGAATGGGGTGGACCCCCATGATGGATGAATGAGTAAGGAGGGCCTCCACTCTATATGATGATGGTAAAAGGAGGACCTATGTACTGAACTTCATTGTTGCTTGTAGGCTTGTGATGGTAACTGCTCAAACCAGTTCCTAGGGTAATGAACCCATCCTGCTTATGGGGTGGTTAGTTCTATAGTAATTACTACGTATTGAAGTTCACCTACTCTGTAACATAGGGGTTTCCCTACACAATAGTAATAGGGAGTTTATTTCTAGATCTAGTTGTGGCTCAAGAAACTGAAGCTGTAGATGATAATTCCCCATGGTGGGAATCATCCTAGGCTTTCACTCAACATTGGAATAGGGTCATCCAAACTAGAGCTGACTATGAAGTGGTATGAACCAAATTATTGTCAACCTATGAGACTGGTTGACTACGCTGATGTGGCTTGATAATAGCTGTCCTTGGTGGCCCCAAGGATAAACTCGAATATGATATGACTTGGAAATCCCTTACCTCATTTTCGAAAGGGAGTTAGTCATAAGATAATTCTTGGAAGAGGCTCCAAAAATGTTTGAAGAGTTGTGTGGGGATCATCGGCTACCTACGCGACCCTTGTGGATGGTCGTGGCGGCAGGGCACATTGGCCATTATATCTATGTGATCCATATCCCTCTTTGGTATGACCCCATCCTGTTTGTATTGATGTAAATGAGTATTGATCAACCTCTTTTAAATAAATTTGGATGGTGTTATGGGGTGTGGGATCCTAGTAGTTTTGGTCGTGAATATTTTCATAGAAGAGGTGAATCCATGTGTGGTTGCCAAATTAGCATTTCCCATACCCCTGTGTCTACAGGTCAGAGGCTATTGGTTTCTACAATAGTATCATGGGTTTTGCAAAGAATCAAGATTCATTCATTAGTAAAAATAGTAGGAAAATGATGATTTGTTCCCTAATTACAATCGATATTCCATGGCTGAATAGAAAGATTCATGCTGACAATGTCACAGACCAAGATTCCCAACTATTAGCAACCAAAAATCATAGTGAGTTTCAATGTAGGACCATTATTTTCATGTCGTGTCCAGGTACCAGATAGCAAGATCCAGTGACATGCTTCTCTACTGATGTCTCAAACACTACTAATCCCCAAATTGAGGAGAATGATTTCACATCAGTTACACCATTTATATTTTTGACGCTTTCATTTGGGCATGCCTTGATATGCCTCATATGTTGGGATTCTCAACCGATGGTAGCATTATTACCCCATAGTCCCTCTTTTCAATGGTTTTTGATATTTTTCACCTATTGATGCGTGTTTTCTCCTTGGAGGAAACAATATGAAGGTATATTGGTCTATAATTCCATGGACTCCTCCTCATAATTCATCGCCTTGTCCGAGCCTCTGTTAAATATTAAGAAATTGTTCATGAAACTCTTCCTTGTTCCATATATTTATGGTTTCTCGTTAATTATGATACTTTTTTCATGACATTCCAAAGATGTAATGTTAGGGTAGCTACCATGGGTCTAGAGAGTTGTCATGTGAGGTATCACTTGTGTGACTGGACATTGAAACATGGGTACCCTATGAGTTTTTCTTATGATAGGATTTCTTGAGGGTGAGGAAGACTTAGGCATCCCATATCAAATGTGGTGAATTTTATACTAGAGGCATGTGTATGAGGTTTTCTTCATCTTCACATGTTCAACATGGTGTATTCTGGTAGTTTAATGTCTAGTGGAGATGGATCAGACTAATCAGAATAATGATGAGTGTGGATCAGATATGTACATATCTAGTGAGAATACCTAGAAGGTTTACTATATGGATGGATCAAAAGTCTGAATTAAGATGGACCCAGGATGGTGTGACCTATAAAGGATATGTTTTTACCCCATGAATACTGATTTGGACACCACAAACAGAGAATCAGAGGGGTGTATGTGTCCAACCAAAGGGGACACTAAGGTTTACCCTGATAGAGATTGGTCCTCGATGAGGCTTCGTACCTACCCTATTAAGAAGGTTGGGATCAAAACCCAGGTAGTTTGAATGGGTGAAGCATGAAATTAGGGTGTACACAAAGGACACTGACATGGAGATATTTTTGGGATTACACGTGGTTAGCTTCATGGGTGATACCCCGAGTAGAGATACGAATGTGGATTTACACAAGGTTCTCTTCCCACATTGATGGCATGATTTTACCTAGATGTGGTGTCCCGAGA
Organism: Viscum album; assembly: GCA_963277665.1. Taxonomy (NCBI): domain Eukaryota; kingdom Viridiplantae; phylum Streptophyta; class Magnoliopsida; order Santalales; family Viscaceae; genus Viscum; species Viscum album. The sequence goes on from OY728156.1 coordinate 1,334,657,691, forward strand.
AATATTAGGATTGATATGGATGTAGTGTAGAAGGATTGAATGAATGGGGATGGAACCAAAAACTTATGGTAATGTGATAGTGGTGGGGTTGAACCTCAAAGAGGTTTCTTATGTATCCACATGGCTATGAATCAATGTCCATGTAGTTCTAGAATTGGGGCTATGAGTCACATGAGAAGGCAGCTCATGAGAATAGATACATTGATCAGGGCCTAATGGAAATGGAACCAACAGGTCAATGCATAATAATCATGAGATACAAGGTTCTGTGGAAGATAGCAAGATGGGACATGGGAGATGGGATTTAACCTCATGGAAGATTCCTATGTACCATTCTCAATAAGGGAAAATATCAATGACCACGTAGTTTAGATATGGGGCCTAGAATCAGAGTTTACACAATGGAAAACAACCTGAACACATACATGGGGCTTAGAAATCGTTAGAATCCCATCACAAGAGGGGAAATCTATGTTTCAGGAGTATGGACTGAGTGTGTGTGGGATTATGCTTGGTTAGCTACCCAGGATAATGGGATATGTTGTTAGGGTATATTTGAAGGAAAATGAACCAAATGAGTGGATCAAATCACATCAGGGAGGTGGATTTGGGTGAAATGTGTCACATAAATGACTTATTTTGAAGTTAAATTTAATTTAGTTTCCTTTCATTCTTTGTTTTGGATGGTTTCCAATGGTTTTATGGAGAAATAGATGAGTTTTAATGAATTGGGCCAAACCGTCAGCCCAATTCCAGATTTAAAAATAAATTTGGTTTCCTTTATAACATTTTAATTTTTTAATATTTTTCCTTCTTTACAATTCCTAAATGGTTTAATTTGACCTATTAACACCAAAATATAAATTTGGAGCCTTTATAAATCCATAATCATGGTGGATATGGGTTTTTTATTTAAGATATTGGGCCTGCCCGAAGGCCCATTTCCTATATTAAAAATAATTATTAATTTTTTTATATCTCCTTCCCTATTTCCGTTTTTTCGGTGATTCCACTTCCCCATCAACCCTAAAAACCCAGGCGCGCTCCCATTGCCTTTCCCCCCTCCTTGGAGCTATTTGAAATCACGAATTAGGGCTGATCTTCATAGGGTGTCTCAAATTGAACATAATTGAAGAGGTAAATTCATCCCTTATTAACTCTCTCAATTCTTATTCTTTTCCCTCCATTCTAGTTCTTAAATTACCTCCTAAATCTTGTTCGAACAATACCTGATTTTTGGCTATTTTCAATTTCAGCAACTATTCTTTTTGGAGTGATTAATTCATGATAATTCAAGTAGGTGAGTCTATTTCTTTCCTCTTTCAAATTGCTTAGGGTTTCTTCCCTAATTCTTGAATTATAAAAATTCCAGAAGTTAGGGTTCGTGCCTAGGTTCTAAATTACTGTAGTTTTGGTGAAATATTGAGTTTTTAGGTTTCTTTTAACTTCCTGGAGGTGCGGTGGTCGTGCGGTTGATGTTTCACCCCAATATTTGAGGGTTTCGACACATTCGGTAGGTGATTTTGTGGATAACCATTTAATGATGAGTTAGTTTGCTTGATTAAATAATTTTGCATGTTCCTTATGTGATGTGCATTATGATAAAACCATTTTTGTTAGCAATAGTAAAGAATTTTTTTTAATGTTACATTTTTTCTTGAAGTGTATTTTTCAAATGTATTTCATGGTTTATTTGTTGTGGTAGTTTTGTAAAATGTAGAAGTGATTTATTATTTGTTGAAAGGGGATGCCAATTATGGTTGGGTAATGATATAGTTCCATGTGGTCCTAAAAAGGGGGTATATTGGAATTGTTTTATGTGTATGACCTTGTTATACTCCTTGAAAGTGTTTTATGGATTTGTGTGTTCTCATGGGTATCATTTGTGATATTATTCAATGTGATTATATATCATTTGAAAGTGGATTATTACATGCTGATTGGGATGCCAATTCCGTTTTGGTGGGGTCTTGGTGTGATTTTGTCTTAAAAAGATGTTTTTGAAATGAATTTTATGTGCAAAGTTTGTGTATATTCTTTATAATTGTTTTATGAGAGTTTTTAATGGTTTATTGGGTTGTGTAATAGGTGAAACTATATCAGCAAACTGTTTTGGTAGAAGTATAATTTTAAAAGGTCAATTTAATTTGTCAAAAGGCTGTTATGTGATATGTATCATCTTGGAAATATTTTATTAAATTGTTTGAAGGAGATATTGAGGAATGAAAGTGATGTGAAAGTGATGTGGAGTGTTTTGTGTGAGTGTGATGTGAAAAATTGAACTTTTGATTATGAAAGGAGTGTTATTTCCCATGTGTGTGGTCTGTTATATGAGTTTAAATATATTATAATTGTTTTATAAAAATGTTTAATGGTTTTGTGGAAGTGTTGAAGAAATGTGAAATGTGTTGTGGGCTATTTTGGTGTGAATCGGATTTCAAAATCATTTTGAATGGAAATGAGATTTTTGTGACTTGTGTGGTATACATATGGGCTGTATGGTGAATTTGTGATGTGGAAATGATATTTTCATGTTCAATGTATATTTCTTGATTTGTTGAACTTGTTTGAGAACAAGGGGAAAACCTAGGTATCTAGGTGGGTGGACGTGTACTAATATGCTAGTGAATCCATGGGGTTTGGCCTCAGTTTCACTTATCAATATTGACGCTTAAAACTATAACTAAACTATGATAATGATGATTGGGGACCACTAGGTTATGGGTATGTTCCCTACTAGTGTCTCATGCATGAGAATGGATATTTGTGATGGTTACTCTCACCAAGATACAAGGTACCTCGGACCCACAGCTAGCTAGTGCCTAGGGGTTATTTCCTATTTCTTCTGCTCATTATTTACTTTGTACTTACCGTCGGCATACGGTATAGTTGGCTGGAAAAATCACTAGTGTTGAAATTATTTTTAAAAGTGTTTATTCTTAATGATAGCCCACTTGAAAACTGTTTTTATTCAAAGTTGCATCTTTTAGAAATTGTAACTAGCTTTTCATGATTTTGAAAATATGCATGCTTTTCGTCTTTAAATGTTTATCACACGGAATCTCTTAGTGGTAGTAATCTACTGGGCATTGGCTCACACCCTACATACACCCTTGGGTGTATGTAGACTTGGTTATTTTTGTTGTCACAGGTTGGGTATAGTTTTTTGTTCCAGTGGTTCGGGTTTCTAGCAGGTCCTTGGTGGTGAAGTCTTGTGGAGGTGGCTTGAGGGAGGTTCCCCTTGACATGAGGGTTCTTGGGCTGTCCTTATTTGGTTTTGTACCTTTGGTATAGACCTTTTGAGTTGTTTTAAGCTATGTAATTCAGTTCTGATTTTTTGTAAAAGATTTTTTGGTTTAAAAAATCCAGATTTGTTTCATTGGATTCTTTTATTGTTTTATGTTTATAATCTTAGATAAAGCATTCCCAATTTTCATTTTATGATACCCGGGCACTTGTTCCAGCCCGTGGGGATCGGGAACGCCCTTCGGGCCTTGTCACAGGCTGGGTTTGGTTCCATTTTTGGTGGTGATCGATTCGGTTCGTGACAAAATGGTATCAAAGGAGGTTCAGGTTAACTCTCTCGGTCATGTTATTTGGGGAAGAGTCAGGATAGTCTGGAGTTAGAATTGTTGGGACATGGAATTCTAGTTATGGGTAGTGTGCCTGATGACCACACCTCATAATGGGATTCATGTTTCCAAGAGAAGTCGGGATTTATCTAAGTCCTTCGGTTTTGTCCTAGTGAGCTCGCAGGGCCTGGAAAGCCATGTGGATCCAAGGATATTCCCTAGAACACTCTCTGTTACAGTGAAGTGATTGTAATATGGCCACCAACCATATTTCTATGTCACCCACTTAAACTAGTTTCCTCCCGCACTGTTTTGTGCTTAGGTTTTGAAATCTTGGCACTTTGGTTTTAAGAAGTGTATAGTTTTTGTGAAATTATTTTCAAATAAAGAGGGAATTGTTTGGTTTATGAAATGGAGAAACTGAATTTTCATAATTGTTTTGAAATGTAAAATGGTGCACATACACCTCTTTGAAAGTAGTAACTATATTGAAGTTGGTTTTGAAAAGTGTTTCCAATAGAGTTTTCTAAACAATCAGAGTTTGTTTTAATGGGATGAGATGTTTTTAAATTGATGTGAATATCTTGAAAGTGAGTTATTTTCTAAATGGTTGTGACTTTCTGAAAATTTTTGTAAGATGTGAGTTGGGATATTGATCTTGTGGTTAGCGGTTATGAGAAAAAAGGATGTGTTGGTTGACCGTTTCAGTTTTGAAAAGTGGAAAAAAATTTTGTTTTAACCTTTTGTATTTACATTAGCGACCACATTCATGGGGTTATACGGGATGATGGATGGTTGATGGCACGATTGGATGAGTGCTGGGATAGATATGAGGAGGGTGTCTGGTGTGGCACAAAAACCTGCATGTGTGAGGTGCATGGGGTACCATTGGTGGATACGCTTACTGTTAAACTGTTTTTTCTCAAATAAATACTTTTAAAGAAAAACATGATGTCTTGATTAATATTTTTGTATGGTTTGTATTATGGAATTTTGAAAATGTTGATGTTGTGGGATGTTTTGATTCTAAGAACCCCTTCTGTTTCAACTGTGTTTTGGGTTTGTGTTTGGTCGGTAAGCTTTGTTGTAGGGACAGTTAGTGGTCTCTTTTGAAAAATGTTTTGGGATGACTTTATGGTGGTTCCCTTCATGTGTTTGGAGCCGGTTTATGGATTTTTTTGACCAATGGACCAGATTGGTTGGGTCCTTGGGTTCTCTAATTGGATAAGGTATGCCCCCATTAAAGGTTAATTCATAACTGAAGTGTAACCCAGATTGTTTCTCCATTGGAAAATCCTCCAGTTGATCAATATAATGAATCTATTTCTTGAGCTTTTTAGATTGATTATACACCCTTTCTTTTATTGGTTTTGTGTATCCTCTTATAGTGGGATATTGTTTACGGATGGTTGAAAGTGACCTTATCCTCTTAAGTTTCCTAAAATTTCGAAGGTGGAAGTGTTCTGGGGTTGTTAGCATGGATGAGTATTTTGATAGTGTCTAAGAGGAACTCTCGGTCCTTTATAGTCTCTTCGAAGAAGGAGTTCATGTTAAACTACTAGTGTGGGAAATCTGGTCATGAGAGGATATTATAGCAACTTTCTAGAATTGTGTGTTTATTAGGGATGTTGTACAAGTTCCCCCTCTATTAATTGTTTATATCAGTCGCAATGGTCATGTTCAGTGATTCCTTGTGATGTCATGTGCTCGATTGACTGTAAAGGTGAAAGTTGGGCAATCATCTGAGAGTCTCTATTATGTTGGGAGAATGTCTCCCTTGAAAAAAACATAAAAAAATATTCCATTTTAGAGGAAGGTGAGTATATGTGTTCTTTACTTCTATTGTTTCTCACCCGAACAAACAAGGTGTGATGTGTGTACATCTTATAATCCCTTGTTTCAGTGAAATATCGAGTTAGGGTAATGTGAGTTTGGAATGTGTTATGTCTTGGAAAAACTTATTGGGGATTGCGGTGTAGTTGTTGTTTGCAATGAAAGAAGAATTCTCATTCAGGTGGTTTCCAAAGCCTAACTGCGAGGCCAAAGATGCTTCAATATTTTGAGCTCCAACCATAGGTCCCGGAGAGAAGCTGGCGCGTAGTCAGGGGAAACCCCAATGTCATTTAAACCCTTTTGAAAAGTCCTATCCTCAATATGAAAGTTAAGAAGAGTTTAAACCTATGTTGTCATCATATTTCTTCTACTGTTCATGTTCGGTGGAAATAGGTGGATGGCCTTGTACCCATGTCACCGCCCAATGTTATTCCCTCCCCCTTTGGTTTCCATTGAGTCTTTAGAGAAAGGTATGAAGTTTGGATATACAGGTTGACCATATGGTTTGCACTTGGTTAGTAGTGACCATGCCCCCCCAAAAAACCATGTAGATACAAGAATCTCCATAGTTAGTTCATGGTTTCCCAAACCGTGCAGAGTAAACTTTTGGTCGTCCCAACACTTTATATATTGGGGTCTTTCTGTACTGGCCCATGCTGGTCGATTAAGATTGTTGGTTCTTATGGTGGGGATCCTATTTTTTTCCCCGTACCAATAACTTAGACTTATCCATGGTCAAGGATTGGTGGTAGGTAGTCACATTCGGATCTATCAAGCTACCTAAATCATACTTGGATAACCATTGAGATTGGAGAGTGCCCAATGGTTTAGTTATAGAAAGGTATGTGTAACCTTGTTCGATGTTGTTGTTCATTTGAGTGAATTTCTTGAGTCTTGTTAAAATAGTGTTTGAGGAGTTTACCTTTGGGAAAAAGCTTGAATGTGATTGATTGTTTCAGGAAAGTGGTGTATGATTTTTTTGTGAATTATTCCTTCCTTAATTGATCAATGGAGGTGTTTTGGCCTTTGGGGGCGAAACCTGGAAAGGGATTACATCTTGGTTTATCAGTTCGATTTGGCTTTCGTATCTGGCCTTTTTGTAGCTTTCCGGGGATGGAAAGTTTTCATGGTGGGGAGAATTGTCACATACATGACTTATTTTGATGTTAAATTTCATTTTTTTCCCTTTAATTTATTGTTTTGGATGGTTTCCAAAGGTTTAATGGAGAAATAGATGAGTTTTAATGAATTGGGCCAAACCGTGAGCCCAAATCCAGATTTAAAAATAAAATTTTTTCCTTTATAAGATTTTAATTTTTTTATATCTCCTTCACTATTTTCGTTTTTTCGGTGATTCCACCTCCCCCTCGGCCCTAAGAAACCCAGGCGTGCTCCCATTGCCTTTCCCCACTCCTTGGAGCTCTTTGAAATCGCAAATTAGGGCTGATCTTCATAGGGTGACTCAAATCGGCCAGAATTGAAGAGGTAACTTCATCCCTTCTTAACTCTCTCAATTCTTACTCTTTTCCCTCCATTCCAGTTCCTAAATTACCTCCTAAATCTTGTTCGAACAATCCCTGAATTTTGGCTGTTTTCAATTTCAGCAACTATTGTTTTTGGAGTGATTAATTCAGGATACTTCAAGTAGGTGAGTCTATTTCTTTCCTCTTTCAAATTGCTTAGGGTTTGTTCCCTAAGTCATGAATTATAAAAATTCCAGAAGTTAGGGTTCGTTCCTAGGTTCTAAATTACTGTATTATGGGTGAAATATTGAGGTTTTAGGTTTATTTTAACTTCCTGGAGGTGCGGCGGTCGTGCGGTTGATGTTTCGCCCAAATATTTGAGGGTTTCGACACATTCGGTAGGTGATTCCATGGTTAACCATTTAATGATGAGTTAGTTTGCTTTATTAAATAATTTTACATGTTCCTTATGTGCTGTGAATTGTGATAAAACCATTTTTGGTAGCAATAGTAAAGCATTTGTTTTTAAAGTTACATTTTTTCGTGAAGTGTGTATTTTTCAAATGTATTTCATGTGTCTTCTCTTGTGGTAGTTTTGTAAAATGTGGAAGTGATTTATTAGCTATTGAAATGGGCTTCCAATTATAGTTGGGTAATGATATAGTTCCATGTGGTCCTAAAATGGGGTGTATTGGAATGGTTTTCTGTGTATAACCTTGTTATACTCCTTGAATGTGTTTTATGGATTTGTGTGTTCTCAAGGGTATCTTTTGTGATATTATTCAATGTGATTATATAACATTTTAAAGTTGATTATAACATGTTTATTGGGATTCCAATTCCGTTTTGGTGGGGTCTTGGTGTGATTTTGGCTTAAAAAGAGGTTTTTGAAATGGGTTTTATGTGCAAAGTTTGGGTATATTCTTTATAATTGTTTTATGAAAGTTTTGAATGGTTTATTGGGTTGTGTAATAGGTGAAACTATATCAGCAAACTGTTTTGGTAGAAGTATATTTTTAAAAGGTCCATTTAATTTGTGAAAAGGTTGTTATGTGATATGTATCATCTTGGAAATATTTTATTAAATTGTTTGAAGGAGATATTGAGGAGTGAAAGTGATGTGAAAGTGATGTGGAGTGTTTTGTGTGAGTGTGATGTGAAAAATTGAATTTTTTATTATGAAAGGAGTGTTATTTTCCCAAGTGTGTGGGCTGTTATATGAGTTTAAATATCTTATAATTGTTTTATAAAATTGTTTAATGATTTTTTGGAAGTGTTGAAGAAATGTGAAATCTGTTGTGGGCTATTCTGATGTGAATCAGATTTCAAAATCATTTTGAATGAAAAATGGATTTTTGTGACTTGTGTGGTATACATATGGACTGTTTGGTGATTTTTTGATGTGGAAACTATATTTTCATGTTCAATGTATATTTCTTGACTTGTTGAACTTGGTTGAGCACAAGGGGAAAACCTGGGAATCTAGGTGGGTGGACGTGTACTAGTATGCTAGTGAATCTGTGGGGTTTGGCCTCAGTTTCACATAGAAAGATTGACGCTTACAACTCTAACTAAACTATGATGATGATGATTTGGGACCACTAGGTTATGGGTATGTTCCCTACTAGTGGCTCGTGCACGAGAATGGATATTTGTGATGGTTACTCTCACTGAGATACGAGGTACCTGGGACCCACAGCTAGTTAGTGCCTAGGGGTTATTTCCTATTTCTTCTTCTCATTATTTAAATTGTACTTACCGTTGGCATACAGTATAGTTGGCTGGAAAATTCACTAGTGTTGACATTATTTTTAAAATTTTTTGTCCTTAATGATAGCCCACTTGAAAACTGTTTTTATTCAAAGTTGCATCTTTTAGAAATTGTAACTAGCTTTTCATGTTTTTGAAAACATGCATGCTTTTCATCTTTAAATGTTTATCACATGGAATCTCTTAGTGGTGGTATCCTACTGGGAATTGGCTCACACCCTACTTACACCCTTGGGTGTAAGTAGACTTGGTTATTTTTGTTGTCACAGGTTGGGTACAGTTTTTTGTTCTAGTGGTTCGGGTTTCTAGCAGGTCCTTGGTGGTGAAGTCTTGTGGAGGTGGCTTGAGGGCGGTGCCCCTTGCCATGACGGTTCTTGGTCTGTCCTTATTTGGTTTTTTACCTTTTTTATAGAACTTTTGAGTTGTTTTAAGCTATGTAATTCAGTTATGAATTTTTGTAAAAGATTGTTTGGTTTGAAAAATCCAGATTTGTTTCATTGGATTGTTTTGTTGTTTTATGTTTATAAACTCGGGTAAATCATTCCCAATTTTCATTTTATGATTCCCGGGCACTTGTGCCAGCTCGTGGGGATCGGGAACGCCCTTCGGACTGGGTTTGGTTCCATTTTTGGTGGCGATCGATTCGGTTCGTGACAACATGTCCCATAGAGAGAAGACGTAACATCAAGAGGGTACATCCCTAGGAGGGAGAAACATAGATTACAATTTGTTGGGATTAAACCTCGAAGAGGATTCCTACATAGCCAAAAGGGATCTAAACCCACAAAGTTCAGCATGGGGTATATAGTTTAACGTCATTTGGGATAAATAGTAAAGTGATGTGAAATGGTTGGGATGGAGGGATAAGGGGATTGGACCATATAGAGGCTTCCTATATACCCTTCTCTAGAGGTAGAGATCAATGTAGACATAGTTATAACTGTTGATGTGTAGGAAATATGGGCGTACAGAAAGGAAATCAACCCATATACATGCATGGGAATTAGGTATGGTTAGTGACCCAAAGAGGATGTCAGGGTTGATTCTTAATCTAATCCCACTTGAGTCATGCTCGGTGTGGGAAACAAGAGGTAGAAACATTCCTAAGGATAATGTCGTGAAAAATGAGACTTGAGTAATGGTGTGGGGGTTACGTGTGGTTTGTGGCCCAGTGAGACAGAGATTGGGACTTACTTCTAGAGGGTGGCCCATTAAGAGAGGAGGGTGTCTAGATGTATGAGGAAGACATGGTGGTCATTCAAGAAGCACACTATTAAGTGGTGTTAGTGCTTACTCAGAGGCTGCCTACAATGAATGTGGCAACATAGCACAATGGGAAAGAGAGAGAGTGTGTCATAGGGATATGGATTTAAACCTTCACTGACTCATCTCGGTCTAGCCACACACAAGGTGATCATAATATTACATCATGTGTTGAGGTGAATGATTCTGGGATGTTTAAGATCCTTAATCTCGGACGATGAGGACTTTCTCTTCACCATTCGAACATAGATAACCAATGTACATTAACCCTTGGTGAAGGGAGGGAACCAACAATTCTATTGATTAATGGTGTTGTGGGTTGATCCATTAAATGGTCCACATTATCATGGCAATGATAAGAAGAAATTTCTATTAGCATGCCTCTGTGATGAAGCATGAGGCAGGGTGATGAAAAAAGAATTGAAACTTGTGTGAACAGGATATCAGAAAAAACTACCCTGGAGGGACACACAAAAGAGGGGTTCACAAAGCAGAAGGCCATATAGAGAGGGGCTTCAAATTTCCCTGGTTATTTTCAAAGAAAAGGGGATTCATGAAAAAGTTTACTTTACATAGCATAGTGACCCACCCTAATCATGTAGTATATATGTTCTTGGAGGGTTCTTCATGAGGACCAAGTTCTTCACGATGTTCTAAGTACCCAAAGTGGTCTCCTTCCTTTGTGATGACAAAGAGGATTTGGGAATTTCATCCCTAATTGACGTGGATAAAAAATGGAGCAAAGCGAAAGTGGGGTTGCAATGATCAAATACCTCAGATGGTTCATTTTCATGATGGTTTGTAGAGAAAAGTTTCCTTTGTGAATTTAGAGCATGAAAGTAAAACATTCAAGGTCTCAATCTTATGGATTTATGGGGGATGCGTATTTATAGGCACTAGGAATCACAATCCTCTAAGGTTATACTAAGAAGAAAATCACCCTTATTAATTAGAGATAGATATGTTCAGTTCCTAAGACTCACATAGGCTTACTTTACTACCTTTTTTTGTTGTTAGAGAGGCTCCATTCATGTTCCTTGGTGTCATGAAGGCTTATGTCACTACCTTTGCAGTGGTCGCGGGGTATCCTTCCATGTTACTTTGTGGTGTTCGTGATGTAGGATGTCTTTATGAGCATGATTCGTGATGTAAATCCTTTTACAATTCTTTTCATTCCCTTTCTCAACTTATTCCAAATCATGGAATTTTGATGCCAACAATATTGTAGTTAAAATAAGAAATAAATTTCATTAGAAGATTATTAGAACCATATTATGCGAAAATTCTATTACTAATCATTTTTGGGATAGATCAATTTGTAATTCCTAATTTACTATAAATATCATCATATATAAAACATTCTATAATAAAACATTTTATGAGATGTGTTAATGAACGAAACCCAAAAATTTATTACCTCGGAGATTTTGAGTGTAATGTATTAATTTTTAATACGAAAGGTAATTTACATAAACTCTCTTCATTGTCTGATGAAGGAATTTTTCATGGTTATTCAACAACCAGTAAATATTTTAAATATATTAATAACAATTAAATTATTGTTAATGAAATATTGCATGTAAATTTATATGAAACTAAACCTTTTTTTCAAACAACCTGAAACAAAATTTTCATATGTTTTTAAGAAAACTAATTTTCAACCCATTTTCAAAAATTATTTTAATGAGAGAACCGTTGGAGAATTTTTTTTAAACTTGTATCCCCTACACATTTCATCATGTTATTGTAGAATAGATTATAAAAACCCCAAAAACTCTTAAAATAACATGGAATCATTATAATGATAATATCATTAGCGATTTAGGGAAAAAACTCATAAATAGATGTTTCTTAAGAAATGAATGTGAATAGTGTGAATTTTAGTAACAATTTGATGAAAATATTCTTGTCGAGTTTTTATGTAATGAAGATTGGATAAAAACATACCATATGAGTTCAATTAATTTGAGAGGATTAATGTTTGGAATTTTTATAAATACCATAAATATTCTATTGTAATTGATTTAAAATAGGGTTTCCGTAATAATATTAATAAATAATGAGTAAAAGTATGAAATAAAGATATACGTTTTGTGAATTATTATGTTGAAATTGAAGGGATAAATATAAGGAAACAAATGTTTTTATAACGAGGCATGAATTTATTTCTATACTTCTAGAATATGATCCATTTATAATGTTTAGTTTTATCAAATGGATGTGAAATGTGATTACCTTAACATATATGGAATAAAGGATTTTTATGTAGAAAAACCTCTTGGTTTTATGAAAATATCTATCGACCATTTTTAGACTTACAAAAGAAGTATATAGATTTAAACAAGCCCATAGATCTTAGTATGATAGATTATCTATATTTTTGTTACAAAACAATTTTGTTAATTGAGATGAGGATCAAATTCTCTTTATTAAAATTTTTTAATGATAAAATAATTGTTAAAATTTATACTGATGAAAATATATTTGGTTCAACAAAAAAATTTCTTACTCATTATTTTGAGGGTCTTATAAAAATTTAGTTTGACATGAGCATGATTGGTGAAGTATCCTTTTTTATCAGCTTCATATTTCTCAAATACTATAAGGAACATCTATATATAATAATGTATATAATATATATGTTAAAAAGTATTATTATGAAAATACATGGATTATTTGTAATCTTTTATAGATCTAAAAAACTATTGATCTTGATTAATCATGGAAACTAGTTGATCAAATGAATATTAGAGTAATTAATGATTGTTTTCTATATATTATATCTAGTCGAACTAGTTTAATGATTTCTATATGCGTATATGAATGATATAAAAAAATATAAAAGAATCACATCATAAAAATGTAAAATCAATTTCTCATTATATTAATGGAACTATAGATATTGATTAATTTTTTTACTTTTGGAAATGATTTTGATTTAATTTTTTTTAGATTCTTATTTTTATAGATATAGAATGCATGAAAAATTACATCAATAATTTTTCATTTTTTATGAGAATATATTTTTATGTTCTTGTAAGAATCAAATTTCGATATCACCTTACACAACTGATGTTGAATATTTTGAAGTAGGAAGTTGTTGTTTTGTAGTGTTGTGGATGCAACACACAATAACAAATTTTGGCAATAGTTTTTCTAAAACACCTAAATTTTTTAACAATACAATTTCCATATATTTATGTAAAAACCACTTAAAATAACCCATGAGATAATCACACACATAGATAGATATATATATATATATGACATTATTTCCATCAATATCACACAAAAAAGAGATATCAATATACAATTTATCAGAATATAATAACTACTTGATGTTATTATTATGAAACCTCATAATTCTCATAGATTTGAATATAATAATAATGAGGTTGGAATAATCAATATAAAATTATCATTCATATATAATTCTTTTTTAAACCATCTCCTAATTATAGAAATCTCCTAAAAATGTGGGAGAACATATTTTTTACATTGTTTTAAAATATTATGTTTTCTAATGTTTTTTTGAATTTCAATCATATTTACCCAAATTTTTTCTAGGAAAATATTAATAAAAATATTTTCATCAAAATGTTTCTTAAAAAAAGCTATACATTTTTTTCTTAAAATTATTCATACAAATTATTTCATTAAATCTAATTGGAAATGATTTTCTTTCAAAACTAATAATTCAGAGTCACAATAAAAACATACATAATGAATAATTATTTTCTTCCCAGAGAGGTAACTTTTACATCATTGGATCTTACAATAAATTGTTATAATACTTTTTATTATTTTATAAAAATTTTTCTTTTATACGCTGCATAATTTTTTTTTTAAATTATGTATTTTTCATTGAATATTCATCATCCGATATAAATATTTTGTAATGATTTTTAAAAAATTTGTATTTCCCAAAAAATCAAATTTTAAGAATGATATCAACCATTATTTTAAAAGATTGTTTTTTATGAGTCATTGGATCTATATAAGTCAAAAAATAATTAATCTCTAGCCTATAAAAATGGGTGCGGGTCAAAACCACTTTCTTTACTTCTTGTTTCTACAAACTGCTCTTGTTAGCCTATTTTTGGTTTGTCTATTTGATTTGGATTTCTATGATTTCGTCATTTTATCCAATCAATATAATGAATTTCTCATGTGATATTTCATAAAGATAGTTTATGAAATAATGATTAAGTCAAATAATATAGTTAAAAATTTATGATTTATTCTGAAAAAAGTTTTTAGTTTCCCAGGATGGGAAGAATTGTGTGTCAGGGAAAAAAATTGAACATCATTTCCTTGATATTGTTAGGAATTTTTTTATTATATTGTTTTTAACATTGAAGAAAATCAGTATTTTATTACTTTTAGACTTTTTAAGAGATTTAAATGATAAATTTACAAAAATAGTTTATTTTTTTTGGGTGTGTTTAGAAGTCAAAGCAATTTTTTATGAAATATAATGCTGAGACCACATTGTTTTCTTCTTATCAGAAAGTAAGAAAAGTTCATCATCTATCTCTAGAAAAAATAATAGTTTCATTTTGGATGAAAATTTATCTTGTTAAAATAATATGTGGTAGAGATATTTCAATGGTGTAGGACATATTTATTTTCAACTGTCTTAGTAATATGGAAATGTTTAACATTACCATGTTTTTTTCAATGTGTTGATTATATTAAGTGATAAATTTTAATTTTTAGGAATCTACTATTTATAAGTTTCATAAAAATTATTTTTGTAAACTTCATGTAAGTAAAAATTATAAAAAACAATGAAATTATAGTGGAAAAAAAGGCATCTTTCATTGGAAAATAAATTGTTAGAGAGATGGGACTTGTATTTGTGAAAAGTTGAAGAAGATCATTGAAAAATTGGACAATGTTATGTCAAAATTGAAAATATAAATCTAAAAGAAAAAGTGATAGAAAAGAGAAAAGGATGTGTGTTTTCAAATATTATTCCAATGATGAATGTAAAGGACATGTATAATGAGGACTTTGGGGCCTTTACAGAAATAAAAGTGAATTAAAATCCCAATGATCCTTCTTTGGGGTTAGATATAGATGAGGGATTAATTATACAAGAAAAAAATATATGATATCAACGAGAATGGTAAATGATGAAAAGGCTGAAGAAAAAATATGAAAAATATCATTTGGATAATTGTTTTAAATGGTGTTGAGTATCCGCATAAATATGTTAAGTTTATAACATAGGGAGAACCTCTATCTATTGTCTAACCTATAGGTTTTCAGTCTCGTCCCCAGATGGACCAAAAAATTAACCATCATAGTTTCATCTATCTATTGAAAAGAGATAAGGAAATTAAAATATTGTAAAAGAATCTCATTATAAAGTTTATGTTAATGCTGAAGTGTTGAAAATATTTAAGAAATATGGAAAAGGAAAATATAAAAGTGTTAGAAAAAATTTGGAAGTGTTAGAAAATTTTATAGAAGTTGTGGAAGAAAGTGAAAACACAACCCCTAAATCACATTCAACCCATTCTAAAAAATATATATATATATAAGTGTCAGTAAAGGGCGAGTCTTTAGAAGAATAATAAGATTAATACTCTCATACTAGGCTTTTAAAAAATCAATAGTCATATAAATAATATGAAATGATATAAAATAATGAAGGTAAATTTGGAGTGAGAAATAAAGAATATAATTCTTCAAGATGCCCCCTCCGACTATTCCATATGTATCATATGATTCTAATAATTCATCCAACAAATAAATATAATAAAAAAATGAAATCATAATGAATTATTCCAATGAAGTGATTAAGAAACTAGAAGACTATAAGATCACATATTTTCAAGGTAGGTATCTATTGATTTTTGGTTGAACGACTTGTTTGGGATTTCTATTCTTCTTAAATCCATGGGGTTAAAGAATTTCCTTTAGGAATAGAGAATTTTTTTAGGGAAATGACCTAATGATCAGGGGTTTATGTTTGATTGAATTAATGGTGTTTGGGTATTTATGTAGAAAAGGACTAATGAGGGTTCTATATGGGTTCTGAATGATTTGAATGTGGTTAATGTTATTTCAGAAGGAGGGACAAGATCAATATGCTGGAAATTTCAGGTCATGACCAATTTACACAATGTGAACCTATTTCTATGAATTTTTTGTGAACTGGTTCAGTGCAAGAAATTGTTACACACCATAAAACTGGTTGACTCTGTGAAATGGTTGGTCACAATTATTTTAAACTGAGGCAACAAATTTTTCAAATCGTGTTGTCAATTGATAAATTTACATTGTGAACAGAGTTTACATAATGAATATCTAAAGACCAGTAGTTTTAAAACTGGTTGTTCGAGTGTTTATTTATCCAATATAAAACATTTAATCTTCATCCTTAGGAAAAATACATGTTATTTTGTAGAAATTAATTACATTATAGATGTCATGTAAAAGAATATAATATTTTTTGAGTTTCTTATCTTTGGTTTCTATGGCATCCTGGCTTTTTATTTCATAATCATTTCATTTAATTGTCCATAATATATGATCTTTTAAATTTTAGTATCTTGTAAACAAGATAAATAATACATGAAATCAAAGAAAATATTCTAAAGAACAAGAAATTATTCTTCATAATTAATCCTATGTACAATTAATGAATCTCATATCCTGGGGACATACATCGAAGGACATGGTGGGAATAATTCCTAGTAAGGCAAAACAAGAGAAACTGTTTACATGTGATCATGATAAATATTGATCTGAAATTGAGTAATATCATTATGGAATGAAAAAAGAAAACATGAGAAATAAAATTAAAAAACAATATGAATAATTACATGTAAATGTTATTAAAACATTTATTTTATAAATTAATAATCCTTTCAAAAAGTATTATCAGGGATGTGTCATAAAAATTAATAATGTTATTCACCAAGTTATCGTAAAACATGTCATATCAAGCGAATAAATTCTATACCCAATAAAATAGAGCTCTATCATGGATAAAAAATTATATGTATTAATTAACTTGATCAATATATATCATAATAAAAAATTTCAGAAATAAACCCTAGAGAATTAATGAAATCGGTTTCTTATCAAAAGCGCATCTTGTAAATGAAAAGTTCTTAAAGACAAGTTCATTGTGTCATTATTATCCCATGAAAAATGACTAAATGTTTCATGTAACTTAATCATTGAATTAGATAGATAATTATAAAATATATGGGAGTACACATAGAAATGATAATGGTTTATGTAATCACAATATATAATAAAATAATTTCTCAAGAAAATAAAGAAATTTTGAGAAGAAAATTTTGCAACATAACAGGTAGAAAACATGGTTTAAAAATACTATAAAAGGGTGTTTAGCTAATAATATAATCTTAATAAATTAAAGGGATGTGATAAAATATACATAAGCGGATTTTTTGGTAATTTTAAAGACTGACTACATAGAAATGGTACTTGAAAGGAAATGAGATATTGAGATTTTACTTACCTCGTAGAGTAACTCCCAAAACATGAGGATTGGGACCGTGGGGGCTTGAGGAAACCTAAGGAAGAACCCATTGAATGTAAAAATATCTTATATTCATGGAGGATGATGTGGGAGTAAAAATAAATGTTGAAATGTCTGAGTATTTAAAGAAAATGTTGTGGATTTGTTTATTAATTTCTAAATAAAGGCATTAGACACCTAGGTAGTGGTAAATTAAAAACCCCGAGCATACCCGCCATTTTTTCCCATAGTATTGAACTCTTGAGAAACCATTTATCATATATTAATCCATAATTTTCAACTATAATTCTATATTATATATTTTGGAAAGGGAAATTAAAATTTTCCCCAAATAACATTTTCAATGTTAATGTTTCCATTTTAGAATATGGAATGTAAATTATATTTTACTAAAATTGATTAAAATATATTATATTTTTTAAAATTATTAAAATGTCATGTTTTTATTATTTTATTATTGTTAACTAATTATTACATCAATATTGTGTAGTTATAATGTCGTTAATTTTACCGAAATCTCAAAACATTTTTTTTTTACTATTCACCACTAAACAAAATATTTTTGAAAAATATCAAAAATTTACCATAACCTAATTTTGATGTTCTGATTTAAAAAATGAATTTTATTTTAACTTAATAATCATCTATATATTAATAATTTATCTTATAAATATACAAACATTTATTTATATAATATAATAGTGGATAGAAAATTCATAGTAAAATTTATGAGACTTGAAAAAAAATAATGTTATTTTATCATTTAAATTCAAATAAGTGTTTTAATGATAAAATTTAATTAAAATAAACTTTATTCATAATATATTAGTTTATTTTAACAATTATTTATTTTCTGAAAAGTAAAATTTCTGACTAAAAAATCAAAATTTTAAATTTTTACATTTTGAAGAAAAACTATTCTCAAAATGGAAATGATGGAATAAAAATTTTAATTATACAAGGGAATTAAACACTAAGGTCAAGATATGTGACCCATTATTACACCTTCATTTTCCTTAAAGGGTAGGTTTGTGATGGTGGTACTTTTATGGGGTGCCTCGGCTAACAATGATTGTGTGGTAATCTCCACTGACCTCAACTTATATAGAAGGATATTTCATTAACGATTAACATGTTGATGATAAGATTATACATTTTCAATAGAGAAACCCGACGATGATACCTTCCTCCTAAGAACTGATATATAAGCTTCAAACAACATAACTCTTCTTGTTGAGGCCATTGAATCTTCTTTCTGTATCTATTTTAGTTTGTCAAAATATTACTTATAAGCTCTAATGATAATTAAAAAATTATTACCAAGAGTATAGTTTTCAATGGTAAGATTTTCCAATGATCATAATTGACCAACATTCATAATTAACCATTGATAATATAATGGTCAAAACTAAATGGTCACGTTTCAATTTAAAATCACTTCATTAATAATGAGATATAGTTTTTTTTGTAAAAAATAACATTACTCACATTTTTAGAAAATAGAAATTATAAAAAATGATCAGGTCATTACATTCTTCTCTACATAAGTATATTTACATTAAATATCAAAAATTTGTCTCAATTGGAAAAATGTTTGGGTACATAATCCTCACTATCTCCTCTATATCCCATGCTACTTCATCATATGTGTGGTTTCTCCACAACACCTTAATGACTTGGGTAGTGTTATTACATAAAACCTTTCCTCTATAGTCTAAGATCTCAACTAGCATATCCTCATAAAAGAGGTCATGTTTTAGTTGTACCACATCAATATTCAGAACATCTGAAGTTTCATGTACGTAACTCTTCAATTGATACACATGGAACAAATATTGAACTTGAGAATGATTTGGTACAAGTTAATGAAAATAGGCCACTGATACATTGTGATCAAGGATTAAATAGGGGACAATGTACCTAGGGATAAGCTTACATTATTTTCCAAACAAAATGACTCTCTTATTGGGTAATATTTCAAGGATAAATTTTTATCCAACAGCAAACACCAATTTCATTTGATGATTGTCAACATAGATCTTCTTCAGAATTTTAGGAATCATTATATGGTGTTGGATGGAATGAACCATTCTGTCATCCTTGACAGAAGATCTTGACCAAGTATAATTCTCTGACCAACTACATCCCAACATGTAGAAGTTATACATCCCATCGCATATTTATCTTCAGAGGGTTCCATTGGAATACTGGAATGGAACATATTATTGTATGAGAACTCAAATAATGTTATATGTTGATAACATCCATCATTAAATTCCATTGATCATGTTACCAGCTTTTCCTTGAGTCTATGAATAGTCCATTCAGATTGGAAATTCGTTTGGGGTGATAAAAAATACTAAAATTTAATTTTTTTACTCATAGCATGATGAAGAAATCTCCAGAATTTTGATGTGAACCCTAGATTTCAATTCAAACTGAAATAATGTGGTTCCCCATGGAACTGTAAAAAATCCCTCATGTATTTTGTGGCATGTTTTTAAAGATATAAATCTTCTTGAATAAAGATTAAATGGGATGACATGCTGGGAGGATCCACTATAACCCATATCACATTGTTTTATTTGGATTTTATTATAAGGTTCATGGGAAAGTGCATTGTGATATTATACCACTTCTATATTGGTATGGTTTTTTGTTATATTAACCATTTATTAATTTGTATTTACATCTTAACATTCTATAACAAAAGAAACATTGTATTATAGTCCACAATCTCCATTTTCATGTTATCCCACCAATAATGATCTCTAAGGTCCCTATAAATATTATTACTTCCATGATATATAGAGAAAGTAGAGCTATGAACTACATCTATTAGTTCTTTCTTTATTTCTATAATAGATAGAACACATCAATTTGTTCGAAATTTCAGTACACCTTCTTAATAAATATTGAACTCTGGAAACTTACCATCCTTCAAAACCCCTATATTCATTTTCAACGAAGGATCATCCCTTGGATATTTCTTAATCTTCTGTAGTAATGATGGCCGAGAAATCATTTGGGATAGGGATGATGATGTCCCTTCCCTTAAAATTCACATGTTTAGTTTTACTATGTCTTTGATCAAAGGATCTCATTGAATCCTCATCATAGAAAGAATAGTAGGGTCATTCCTACAAAATGAATCATTGACTTTGATTGATCTTTTGGGATGATAATGAATTGAAAAATCAAGTCTTTAAGAAACAACATTATATAGCCCCAGGTGATTCATTAGTATAATTATTCTCATAAGGCTCTAACTTTTGAGATGCATATAAAATCACCCTGTCGTTTTTCATGATGATGCACCCAAACACTTTTAGGAATGAATCACTAATAATAATGAATACTTCTTTAATAAATTGTAGATTTATCATGGGTGCAGTATTCAATCTATTTTATCTGATCATGGAACCTTTCAGGACACTTGTATTTTCAGATGAACATTAATCATTTTCGAGTTATCTTGGTTAGTGTATTAGAATGATGTGAAACATTTTTTTTTCAAAACCCTCCTATAATATCCTACTAAACCCAGGAAACAGAAAATATCATTTATTGTTGTAGGAGGGTTCCACTCATCTAGAATCTTTATCTTTGTAGGTTAAACTAATATTCCATAATAGGTGACAATTTTCACCAACAAAAAACCTTTTCTAACAAAATTTCACTTTTTAAAAACATCCCAACTAGTCTCCCCTTCCTCAGGGATGAAAATATCACCCTTTATTGATCCTCATTATTCTTGTGACATTTAGAATATATTAAAATATAATCAATAAAAACTTCTGAAATGTTATTAAGGTATTATTTAATGAATATATTAATATGATCCATAAAAACGGTAAAAGAATTATTCAAGTTTATGATAATAAAAAAATTGTAATGACTATATCATGAATGAAAGATAGTATTTGGAATATATTATTTCTTCACCCAAAATTTATGATAACCAGATTAAAGATAAATCTTGGAGAAGAATTTATCCCCATGAATCTGGTCAAATAAATCATCAATCCTTGGAAGATGGTGCTTGTTCTTTACCATGATCCTAATAAGTACTCTATTATGAATTCATAGCTTCATTGATTCACCCTTCTTATTCAAAACAAATAAAATCCTCTCCCTAAATAGAGACACATGGTCCGATAAACCCCTTCCCCAAAATATATTCTAGTTTTTTATGTAATTTCTTCATCTCCACATTTTTAATTCTATATGAGGATTTTGATATCAAATTGGATCTATGAATAAGTTCGATGGATTACTCTACCTCTATTTCTAGGGAGGTCCAAAAAACTCCTCAATAAATATGTCATTTTATTACTGAATGATGTGGACACTTTATTTTTATATAATTTCATTTACTTATTCATATTCACTAATTGTCTCCATAAAGAAGGATATAGGTGGTTCTTTTAGAAAAATATCATGTCACATAATTTCTCATATGAACACAATTGTTGGTCGTCCATTCTAGACTACTAAGAATTCCTTACATATACAATTGATCTTATCCTTATATATTAAATTAAATTCCATCCCTAGTATAATGTCAAATTCCATTGTGGTATTGACTACTATATTTTCATCCACATTATTCTATCCAATGTAAATATTAGATTTTTTGTGTATACTATTGATTCTGTGATAATCCCTTAAGTATTCTTGATAGATAACTCTATTTTGAGGTGTTTAGGGATTGACCTTATAATTCTTTCAAACATTGATGAAATAAAGAAATGTTTATAACCAGGGTCATGAAATTTAATTTCTATCTTTGAGATAACAATGAGAGTACCTTTTACCACATCATTTTGAGCTTCAACTTAAAATATTGTGATAAAAAATCATGACCTTTCTCCTTTGGCCTATTCTAAGGTTAATGGATATTCCCATTTATTAACATCGTATTTAGAAAATGATTGGAATGGTATCCACACATGAATCATTGGAATTAACGTAGTGATTTCACCATATTCCCGTTGTCTTTAGTGTTGATAAGTTGATCCATCACCTCCCTATGATAATTCCGAGCAATATCTCCATATCTTCAACACTTATAACATTTACTACTGTTAAGAAAGAAGTTCACCAAATTATGCTTCCCAAATTTGTTTCATTTATGAATCTAAACTCTCAATACACTTTTTCCATGATCAAAGTTACTCCCTAATCATTGATTTATTTATATATTCTTTTCACTTGATTTATGAGAACATTGAGTCTCACCAAACTCCAGTTCAGCCTTCATAGAAATCAGCATTATCTCCACATAGATGTAATTGTCTAGATTGGAATTATTCATCTATTTATGGTGTCTTAGTCCACCGAATAATATATCAACCATTTTATTCGGGTCAATGACAAAGCTATAGGTGTAGCATGAATGCCTTGTAAAGTTAATCTCATAGTTTCCCACAAATTCATTTTCCTTCTTCTCTAGCTCAACGAATTCCTTCTCCATTTTGTTCTCACCAAAGGGGGACTTTTTTAAATGTTTCCACTAAACTATTCCAACATCATATATTTAATATCCATTCTTGGAATAAGGTTTTTAATTTTTCTATAACACTATTTAGCTTATTCATCTATGCAGTACACAACATGGCTGACTTCTTCTTTTTCCGAACAAAAAATTATAGAGAAGATATAATCTATAGTTCTTACCCACTATTATACAAATAATGGGTTGGTAGATTTTCTAATTTAAGGTGGTCCTTGATGTATAAATGAGTCAATGAAAATTTTTTCCCTTCAAGGTGAATCAAGTTTCTTGGATTGATTCAAGTTATTGTTTATATCTTGAGCCAGTTGATTCATCATTATGATGATGTTCTCTATTCTGGCTTCCATCAATGTTCATCAGCACCTGGTCCGTTGCGCTCACTATTTAGGCGGTTTTTCTTATTTCCATCCATTTACTAAAATAATAAAGCATTAGTGAGTGTATTTTTTCTTTTTACAATCATATAATTATATATAAAATTCATTTCTTAAAAAATCATGCTTAAATATGTTATTATTTATCAACAATTACATTTTCTATAAATCGTTCATAATTGTTCATAAAAATATTTTTATTAACAAAACATATCCCTTGGGAGAGTCAAACTCGGTTCACAGTATATCATGTTGTTGTGTACCATATTACACCATGTCCGGCCTGACGTACTTTGTTGGATTTTTTACCCCGAGGTACATCTGTTTTAGAACTACATCCTTATTTCAATATCAATATAGGTATTTCATTGCTCAAAAACAACTTACATAATACATTACAAGAATACAAGGTCGTTTTCTTATATTTTTTCTTATCCCTAAGGATATTCCTAACATTTTAATATCCTAATTACAATAAATTAAAAAACTAAATATTGATTGAAAATAAAACTTTCCACTTTTTTTATTTCATAAAATTTTCATTACATTTTAAAAAATAGGGGTTCTTTTGAAGCTTAATTTCATGTAAATAAGGTATATAATACATGAAAACATAAAATATTATTCAAAAAATATGAAAAGATTATTCATTGAAAGTAATTAGGTAGTTTACTATATCTCATGACCTTGTAAAATTAATCCAAGTAATAGGAGAGCATAAGGCCTAGTAGAGGAAAAGATATCATTACGCATATAATAAATAAAATAACATGAATTATAAAATGTTATTGTGGTTCAATTTTTTTTTAGAAATTTTGAATCATATCACCAAGGTTTTTCACTGAGGTTTCATAAAAATTACTAAGGTTTTTCACCATGGTATCATAAAATGTGTAATTTGTTGAGATTAAATTAGTTTCCTAGTGCATTGGAGAGATATATAAGACCTCCCATAATATGTCTTAATTAATTTTATATACATATATGATAGTAAAAAATTTCATATATAATCCATGGAGAAAAAAGGAAACAAGTTTCATATCAAAATCATAGATTTTTAAAGAAATGCGCAGAAAGACTAGTTCTTTGTGTCATTATTAACCTAAGAAAAAGGAATTCAGGATTCATGTTAATATTGGAAAAAAATTTATATTTATGAAATATATGTTAACAACCCTATAATATAAAGAGTTTCGGGGGTTCAGAAAATAAAATACCATAATTTCTGGAGAAAAATGGAGAAATTTTTAGAAGAAAATTTGGATATATAACAAGTATGAAATTTTGTTTTAGAAAAAGTTAAAAAGAGATGATACAAAGGTCTAAAAATAATAAAATAATAATAATATAGTAATTTAATATAATGAAATAGTTAAAATAAAATATTTTTAAATTTTAACAACATACTGCAAAAAATGGAACTTGAAAAAAAATGAGAAGATGTGATTCCCCATACCTTGAATAGTAACTCATAAAAGATTATGATTGGGTCCCTTGGGGCTTGAATACATCTTGGAAGGACTCAGAAGTAAGTAAAAATATCATACATTTGTGGACAATGAAATTCTAGTGAAAAAAATGAACAAATTGGTGGGTATTTGTAGAAAAAATGGGTAATCTATTTATTAATTTCTAAATAAAGGCATTGGACACCTAGGTAGTGGTAAATGAAAAAAATTGGATTTCTTGTGTTATTTTCCCACAATATTGAACACTTGGAACAAAATTCACTTTATTTTAATCCATAAATGTGAATGATAAATTTATATTTATTATTTTTTCATGGAAGATTAATGTTTTTACAAGATAACATTTCCAATGAAAAATTTTCCATTTTATTATTTTGAATGTAAATTATATTTTTTAAAAATTGATTAAAATTTATTATAAACGTTGGTATTAAAAAAATAAAATTATTGAGTCATGGATTAGGTTAACTAATTATTACATTATTATTACAGAAATTATTATATTACTAAAAGTACTGAAAACTAAAATGTGTATTTTTACAATTCACAGAAAACTAGAATATTTTAAAAAATTATGATAAATTCAACCAAAACTAATTTTTAAATGATGATATAAAAAAGTTTATTTTATCATAATAATTCTATAGGTATGAGAAATTAATGTTTTAAATATAAAAAACATACTTTTTTATAATAAGAGCAGATAAAAATTGCCTGGTAAAATGTATAGTAAGATTTTTCACACTTGATAAAAATTAAATTATTTAAACATTTAAATTTAAATAAGAGTGTTTTAATAATAAAATTTATTTAAAATAAAATTATTAATAATATATTTGTTTATTATAATAATTATTTCTTTTTGAGAATGTATAATTTCTGACCAAAAAAAGAATTTATCAAATTTCTCATATTAAAAAAAACTATTCTCAAAATTTAGATGATGAGAAAAAATTTATTTATTAAAATAAATTATACAATATGGTGGGTAAATTTATCCCCTTATAACACCCACATATACCTTAAGAGTAAGGTGTTCAATAGTGGTTCTTTCATGGGATTCATCTGCTAACAACGACCGTGTTGTATTCTCCACTAACTAGATCTTCTCTCAAAGGAAGCTTCTTTCAAAATTATCTGGTTGAATCCAAGATTGGAATTGGTTATGGAAGAAACCTAATAATGATACCTCACTACCAAACTCTTACATATGGGATTTAAATGGAACCACTCTTCTAGTTTAGTCCATTGACTCTTCATTCTATATAATTTTTCCTTTATCAAAATAATTCTTATAAACTTTAATGATAGTGCTTAAATTACTATCAAGAGTAAAATTTTTATTGGTCATATAGACCAATGGTAAAAATTGGGCAGAAATAAAACAAGATTCATAAATTGATGGTTACATTTTAGTTTATAATCACTTAATTATTAATGATATATAGTTTTGTTTTGTACAAAATAATGTAAAACACAATTTCAGGAAATAGACTTTATTAAAAAAAATTAAGTCCTCACAGTTCCCCCTTTTATTGTACATTCTCTATTATAGAGGATTGATCTCTTCATCTATATTTAATGGGGTTTTTATCTTTGATATTTGTGTAATATAGTATTTTCTTTTTGATCTCCATCACCTTTGTTCTTTATTAGAATTCACAATTGAGAGTTTCTATCTGATCTTAAAATAAAGATAAGTGGTCTAGGACAAAGCTCTAGGGTATCATTATATTTGTGTAAATGTGTGAAATATTATTTTATTGTGATGAAAAATCATTCAAATTAACTAATTGAATAATGGGTGATGATAGTCATGTGTTTGTAGTAATCCTTTGATACCTTTGGATCCAATGGTGTTGATATCATTCTTATGGCTACCTATAGGGTGAAAATATCATTGACAAATAATGAACTCTCTTTAGGGTTAAAATATGTTTTATCATTACATGATGCCTTACATCTTTGGTTGTGATAGAATAACTTTAGAATATGTATTACTAGATTGTTAAAATGACTCGTGATAATTTGATGTGAGATGGGTGTGTACACCAACATGTTAGCAACATATAATATATTCGGATGAATGAAATGCTAAGTGAATGGAAAATAGTAATTATATTATTTAAACATTGTATCTTATGATGTTATTTTGCTTCATTCATTACATTATAACTTATGGTGTGATTCATGTTGTAATTATTATATAGAGGGTGTTTCCTAGCTTCATATTATTACTATTATATATGGTGTGGACTAGTTATGATGTAATCCTTATTGGGATTGGGCTATTTATTCTATATTTCTTATGTATGATTTTTCTTAACTATGTTGTAATGATTAAAGTGTATATCTCAATAATGTTGTAATGATTATAGGGCTTGGAACAGTGGTGATGAAATTCTTATATATATGTCATGCCCTAGTTATGGTGAAATCCATATATATAGGGATTGGCATGGTTATTATGAAATTATTATAAATATTAATTTTCCAGGTCATGATAAAATGCCTATATATACTGAATGACCTAATTATGCTAAAATGATTATATAGATGGCTTGGCCCATTCATATTTTAATGCTTTTATAGAGATATTTGTCTAGCTATGAATAAATGATTATACATGGTGTTTTTTCTTGGTTATGTGGTTATTCCACAGACTTGTTGTTATAGTTGGCATGGTAATGCTATCCCCTCATATATATTATGACATTGTTCCTAAGAAAGATGATTATTATACCTTATTAATTTACTAATTAATATTTGTTTTAATTACATTATTGGTTACATTTACAATGGAACAGTCTTTTCTTGACATATTGGTGTCAACTAATATGTAATAATTACACCCTATTTAGTCCACCATTTTGTACTCATGTATATTACGTGGGTATGGGATTGAAAAAGGGAAGAAGACCATGCTTTTTATTTTTTTACTAGATGGGTTGGATCATGGATACAGTACATTCCAAGGATTCGAGATTGAATTATTGCGACTTCATTTGTGTCAATTTTTACTTTTATCTGTAGGACTTTTAACAAGTAATTTAATTATATTTTGGCTGAAATTACATTGTTAACTATTATTTATATTAGTTAGTCCATCTTTTATATAACATTTTTGTGATGTACTTTTTTTCTATTTCTTAAAATATTTTATTTTTTATTTATTCTAAGCTGAAACGTTATACTAGGGGGTATAGTTTCCTCACTATTATCTCTACACCCCTTTTACAAGTTGGCATCCAATGGTGTATATGGTGGCACTATTGAGGTATAGTAACCATCCAGGTTTGGATAAATGTGAGAGTTCCAAATTGGGATGCATTATAAATTAGTATTATAGAAGCATAAAATTCTCCATTCTATTACTTTACCATATGGGAAAGGTATAATAGAGACTAGGATTTATTTAAACCGGTTAATGAGCTTGTACATGGGAGTAGAAAAATTTTGTATTGTGGGATATTAGAAAGCCCAAGTATGGGAATGTTGTTCCAAAAGTTCCCTTGTTACAATTGATATAATTTCACCTTGTGTGATTTATATGATTTTGATATTTTTTTTGAGATTTATACTTATGGCATGGTATTGTGTTAGATGAGTGTGGAATCATCATGACAATTAGATAAATATATGTATTGACATGAATTTTTTATAATAGGGACATATTTATTGAATGTGAAATATTTTCTAATATGAATTGAGAAATGAGATACCTACTATATATAAAAAATGAAATGAATAAACTATTATTTCATTATAAATTACTTTTTTATCCATGTTTAGAGAGGCCATGAGACAATGGTTCTCTGTGGTTTTCATCTATTAATGTTGACCAATTATTACATAGCATTATAAGAAGTGATTTTTTTCTTTTAAAGAAAATGTATCACCATCAACATCGAATTTAGAATCTGTAGAACATATATCAAAATTTGCCCAAAAAAAGATGAACATGAGATTAATAGAACTCACGAGGAATAGATAGATGTTCATCTTTATGAAAGCTTCTTTTTTGTCAGTTGATCTATGGAATGGGATATTGTTTACACAATACTTTTGATGTATCACTTAACAAGATCACTTCAACTGCAACATCTTCCTACATTAACCTAGAAGGGAGGACCCCATTCAACCAATTTCAATATTGACACATTTTAGATGATCATTATGAACATCATGACACCTGAATATCAGAGGGTGAATTTTGTTGTATACATGATTCAGGGACTAACACTACATTGGTGGGACATTCTAGAGAAAGTAGGGAAATAAGAGGAGATATCCTAGAAGAAATTGAAGATAAAATTCCTATAGAATATCTACCTATATACATTGATGTATGATAAGTATCATAATTTTGTTCACCTATAACATGAGGGAATGTTAGTGATGGACTATTTTTGACGTTTCTCATACTTCCAGGACTTTTTTCATCTTTAGTAACAGATGAGATATACAAGGTGAGACATTTCATAGATTGAAACATTATAACATCATGAGTTGATATTTTAGTTGGAATATTTGTAAGTTAATGTTTTTATATTACCTAGTATGTCACCATGGGGTTCTCTAATGCTTTTCACCATGAAGGATTATGGGACAATGCACTTGTGTGTGTACTATCATTGATTTAACCTGATGATGGTCCAGAATTGACATCCCCTTCCATGCGTCGATGGTCTCTTCAATCATTTGATAGGTAACATAATTTTCTATAAGATTGAATTGATATTATGGTACTACCATTTGAGGGTGAGACCATCAGATATACCCCACACTTATTTATTGGATTATGTATGGCTTGAATGAGTTTGTGGTGATGTTGTCCGGTCTGATGAACAAACTAACAACATTCATGGACTTGATTAATCATATATTTCAACATTTCCTTGATCAGTTTTTGGTGTTTTTAATTAATAATATATTATAATACTCCCATTTAGTAGATGATCATGCCAAACATCTTTAAATCATCATGAGTACATTAAGGTGGAATTAACATAACACTATGTCCTCTAAATGAAATTCAGGGAATGATAAATTTCACTTGTTGGACCATGTCATCTCAGATGATGAAGTGTTAATGGTCCCTAAGAAGATTGTATCCATGGTATGTTTGGATAATCCTATGAAGGTCTTTGTGATTTGAAGTTTTATAGGTTTAGAATATTATTAACATTGCTTCATCGATGAATTTTACCATTTAGGATAACTGATGTTAGGGTTGACTAAAAAAGTGTCGATGTTTGTTTATTAAATTATTTTAGGAGAAATTTTTAAAATATTAAGGGATTCATGACTTCAGAATATATCCTCACCTTACCTATTCAATGTAAGGTATATACCGTGTACTGTGACACGCCTAATGTTGGAATCAATGAAGCTCTAATACTGGGGGATTAAGTGGGTTCTTATCGTTCTAGACAATTGTGACCACTAGATAAGAGTTACAACACTCCCAATCTAGAGTTATTTATAGTGGTACACACCTTGGGATATTGAAGATACAATCTTTTGGATGAAAGGTATTTCTTGTACTCTAACCATATGTTTTTACAGATCATAATTGTCTAGTGGGACACGAACCTTCAACAAATGTGGTTGGTCAAGTATCCATAATCATTCAACATTGAAAGGGATTACATAGAAGGAAAATGAAATAACCTTTCGGATTCCATGAGTGATAATATATAGAAAAAATCATTTTAGGAGTCCTAGGATGATTGGAGAAGGATAATAATTGTTACAGACATGCATCTCGATTTTTAGGAGACTCAATGATGAGTATCTATAAATTATACATCTATTAAACCTGTGATTCTAGACCGGATCAATATTGTGTAGTTATCTGATCAAAAAGGATTACCTATGAGGGATTGCATATATAGTGGGGATCCACCATCATGATGGTCTGTTAGAAGTGGAGATTATCTTATTTTCAATGGTCAAATATGGGTCCCTAAGGGCATATATGAGAAGCTAATGAGAAGGTTTCACACTACTAGATGGTTTTTATACCAAGTCCTTACAAATATGTATCATGATATCTATATATTGTTCTAGTGTCCAAGAATGAAAAAAGAGGGATCAGGATTCATTGTGAGATTCTTTAACAATCAGTTGGTGAGGGATGAGAACTAGAGGGCAGTAAGGTTGTAACAAGCCCTTCATATTTTAGAACTAAAATGTGACGATGTCACTATGGATTTTGTGATAGGTTCACCCAAACACCTTTCAAGAGTGATGTTGTACGAGTGATTGTAGGTCGACTAATGACGAGATCCCACATCATTCCCAGTAGAGAGATCTTCATATTTCATGATCTATGTAGTAATTAAATATGGTAGACCATTTAGTTTCATGGTGTTTTAAGGAGTTTCAGTTCTCATTGATATTTTATTTTCACCTCTCAGTTATGGAAGTGTCCTCAGAAGTCTCCAGATAATAGTTTTTTATGAGTATATAATATCTTCTAGAGAATTAATTCCAATTTGAATAGAATGGCCATATTTTGGAGGGTATTTTATGATCTTATGTTCTAGATATTAGTGGTTTATGGGAAAAGTAATTGTAAATCAAATATTTTTAATATAATTAAATATTCCATGTATCAATCTAGATAGAACATTTTGATGATTTGTATATAATGTCATGTTGTTCACCTCATTTTTAGTTAGAGAAAGGAGAGTGAGTTTTTTTTTGACCAAGTCTCACATAGGAGATCCATGAGACGACTCTATTGATTAAGAAGTGATTGGTGACTACATAGAACAAAAATGAATCTTATGCCGACCTGAAGAGATGATATCTTTTATTATAGGTCGGTCATCACGTTTTCATTATGGTATATATTATGTTATAGAATAGTCATTTAATGAGACATTGAAATCTTGCAAACTTGTTTTTTTTGTGAATTTTGAGATAGTATAAACGTTTTTTAAGGTGGAATAATGATTATCCCTTCCATATAGAAACAATTACATGCATGACATGTTTTATATGCTACAACTTCAATGATATCATCTTATCCTTTGTCATGTGGTAGATACTGATGATGTTTAGCTTGGTGTAGTTGAATCCTTTAAGGATCATCTGATATGAATTGTGGAATGATGGTAGAATAAAATTTTAAAAATGAACTTACCTATAATTCGACTTTAGTGGAAGCATGGGAATGATCACTAGGGGATCTTAGAGATGGGATTTTATAAACAATAAAAATTGAAAATATTATTCATTGAGATCGCATAGTGATTATCGGAGTCTTTCAGGGAAGAGATATTATATGGTGGGGATGTTGTAAAATTAAATCATTTATAGGTACATAAGAATTTAATTTGTCTTGATACTCTTTTAGTTGGGTTTTATTTTTATTATAAAACCATATTGGTATTGATTTTCTTTTGGGTGTGAAGAGTTTTTATAGCGAAATTGACCTAAAGATCTAGGATATATGTTTTTTTAATTAATGGAATATGGTAATAAATGTGTTAATTGGATTATAAGAGTTATATATATGTTTCGAACAAAATATTGGTGGTTATAGTTGTTTCTGATGAATATGGGATGATATATTTTTGTCGAACACTTTCACATCATGAATAATTTACATTATATGAACCTACATCATGGTAGATGTTCTGAACTAGTTTAGATAATGAAATAGTTGCACACTATGAAATTTATCCATGTTGTTTAAGGGTATATCCTAGTTTTTTAACAATAGGGGACACATTTTTTGGAATATCTTATAAATAATGAAATTCTCATTGTGAAAATTCCTCACATCAAGAATATCATGGGGGAAGCGGTTTTAAACCACATTGTGCATATGATTTTATTTTCATTATCCTTATGACCATGCCTCTCAAATCCTTAATTGAATACTAAATGTTTTACAGTGATCCATTCCCTTATTGATATCTCATTACCTAATTTAATTTCTAGTTAGTTCCCTCTCTTTGGTTTCCCCACTTTTCTTCCTATTTATTTACTATAGTAGTGTGATCTCTAGAACAACATTCAATGGGGTTTTGATCTTGATTTTTGTGTGATATTGGTTTCCTTTGTGATATCTTTAACCTTGGGTATTAATTATTTTTCTTATTGAGATTGTCTCTTTGATAAAATTTTAAAGATACGCCATTTAGAAAGAACACCTATGGTCTGTTTCTATTAGTTTACATGTGAACAATATTATTAGATTACACTGACATGACATGCAACTAACAAAATTATGTTTCATCATAATCATATATTTAGACTACAACGCAGATCCCTTTGTATCCTACAGTGTTATAACATAGATTGTGGAAACTTTTTCGGTGATCCTACCTTTGAACAAAAATAAATTTTATTTGGTATTAAAATAAGTTTAGGATGACATGAGATCTTAGATGATTGCTTATGATAGAATCACTTTAGAAAATATATAATTTATTAATTGAAATAACATGTGATAAATTGATATGAGATGGGAATGTACTCTAGTATGATAATAGTAAATATATAATTTGATAGAAGAAAGGGTAATTGAATGAAAAATTGTAATTAGATGATTTTACCTTTCTGTATTCAGATGTTATATACTATTGTTCATACAATTTTGACTTATGTTGTGATTCATATAATAATTCTTATATATATGGAATGTAACGGTTTTAGGTTTTAATACTTACACAGGGCATGGTCCGGTTATGCTTTAATTCTTATAGGGATTCAAATGTTTATACTATAATGGTTATATAGAGAATGAAATTATTATATTTTAATGATTATATAAATTATTCTGATTATTATTTAATTCCAATAGGGAGGATTGGTTATGCTAAAATTATTATATATATGGATTTTATCATTTATACTAAAATGGGTATATATAAGGATTGAACTGATTATGATGAATTTTATATATAAATGACTTAGTATACCTCATTTGAACTTCTTATATAGATGGTGTGGCCATGTTATGCTAGAATTATTATATAGAGGGCATGGACCAGTTATACAAAAAATCGTATACAGAGGAACTTTCCATGTAATGTGATAATTCCATGGCCTTATAGTTATTTTTGGGATGATAATGATATACTCTCATAGATAAACCATCATGTTTCCAATAATGTTTGATTGTTATATTTTATTAATTTATTAATTAACAATCCTATTTATCTCTTTATTAAATGCACTTATTATCATACTATTATTTTAGACACATCAGTGTTGACCTATTGAGTTATACTCAAACCCTATTTGGGCCTCCTTTTGTTTACCATGTAGATTATGTGGTTATAGGAATAGAAAATTGAAGAGGATCTTTTTTTATGTTTTTGCTTTCTGGATGGGTTGGAGTTTAGAGACTGGATGAACATACGAATTGAAAATGATGTCTTTTGAGTTTATTTGTTTCATATTTCACTTTTATTTATATTACATCGAGCATTTCATTGAGTTAAATTTTATACCTAAATTAAATAGAATGTTATTATTTTATTTTCTAGATTTATTCATTATTTTCCAATTGTGTGATGCATTGAATCCACTACATCCAATACTCTTATATTTGTTTATTTGTACTATGTTTTAACTCTATACTATAGATTATAGTCTATCATATATGTTATTTACACCCACACTACAAGTAAAAATACTATGGTATACGGATAGGTGTTCTTGAGGTCCAATAACCAAACAAGTTTGACCACAAGAGAGAGTTATAGATCATGGTACATTATAAATATGCCCTTCTCAATTTACCTCATGTAAAATATATATTTTAGTACATTAATGGTAATATAATATTTCAATAAAGTCTTAACTCATTAAAACAACTCATAGATAAAATAATTCAAAATTAATCTATGTGATATGATTTCAATGATATTTCAATAGTTGAATCAATAAGGTTAAAACAATTTTTCATAAAGTCAATGCATACAGAGTAATATATGAAATTCTATGTGGATTTGTTTATAGGAATGATGAATTCTTCTGAAACAATTTCAAATATCGTAATTGATATGACTTCATAACTATTTGATAGTAGAAAAATTCCTTGATAATATTAATCCTCATTCCATGTCCCAATTATATGTCAATGTTTAATAACAAAGGAAGAGAATTATAGTTCTATAAGAAGATGTTTCTAGGATAAATCATGAGAACTTGATGATTTAAAATATTGTAGAAGAGGTTATTAAACTCAAGGAATAAAATATTATGTTTTATATTATTTAAAAGGATATGGAAGATTGATAATAAAATTGTAATGAATAATAAAATATCCAGATTATGTGATGAAATTGATGGTTTCAGTGAATAAAAGTTTTAAGAATAAACAATTGATTTTTATTATATTGTGAAATGTATTCCAATACACTAAAATTATTATTTATGAATATTTCAAATTAACATACCTTTATATTTTTTGGATTTATATTATAAAATTTCATTGGAAAAGTATATTTTTTATACATGTTTTAGATATATATTTGTTCAAATTTAGTTCATAAAAATATATTTATAAAAGTTTATTTATTTAAAATTTTAGAAACACATTATAACACCCTATTTTTTAAATAAAAATTAGGGTGGATTTATAAGAAAACCAAACATAAAAAAACATTTAAAACAAATTTATTCACGAAGGGGGAATCATAAAAGGGAGGGAAATATAGAAATAAATAAAAAGGATGAAAATTATAAAATTTGTATGTCAAGGGAGTAATTTTTTTCAATGATATTTAAAAATTTATTTTTTTCCTTCAATTATTTTTTTTGAAACATAAAAAAAGGGTGATTTTATTGTGTTGAATGTTTACTTTTTACACATCCTAACATTAGTTTAAAAATAATAGACTGTATCAAATAGTTCATATTACAAAATTATCAATTACCAATTTTTTAGAATGTTTTAAAAGAAAAATATTATTTTTACTAGATATAGAATAGTTTGAAAATTAGGTAAAACATTTTCTATTTTTTGGATGAAGAAAAATGGATGGAACATAAATTTAGTGTTTTTGAAGAAACCAATCTAGATGAAATATTCTAAATTATAGAGATTGAAACATTGTATATTAATAGTATAATTTCCAGGAAAACTGAAAGAAGGTTTATAAATTCCATAGGATAGTAAAAACAATGTCCCATTGTAAATAGTAATATACTTTCTATTAGAAAAACATTACCAGATGGAATCATAAATAATCCTTAGAAGAATTTATTTAATGAAATAGCAAGAAAAACCTTATAATTTTTCTAGAAAAACTAAAATAATTATACTATACTAAATCCATCGTGTAATTCTATGTTTATTTTTTATAATCATCCATCGAATGAAGAATATAAAATGAACCTCAATAAAAAAAGATGAGATTCATCCAATGCTGTAGAAACTGCATCTATGAAATATGAAATGTGACTATTGATGGTTTTCTTATAAATTGAAGAATAGCTCGAGGAAGAGGTGGTTTTATAAAATATGATTATTTTATAACAAATTATATGATGTTACAATAGTTTTTTTAAATCTTGTTACTTGTGCTCCCCTTTGTAATCATCAGAGAGTTTTTGTCTTAAAGCATCCATGTGAAGATTTTAAATTACTTAAGATCATCTTTTTTTAATTATTTGTCTAATATTTTGTTTGATCAAGGGATTCTATGGATATGAAGACAGAGTTAATTCCAATGTTTTTATTGAGGATTCCTAAGGTAAGTTAAAAAAACATTCTACTGATCTTTTTATCAATGGCTTCCTTTCTTAAGGAAGACATACCATTACAGTATGGTGAAAACTATAGATACCTTAATTTTCGGTACTAGTCTACCATAATGCTAATTTTTAACGTGTGTATCATTTCTATAAAATCTTATTAAGATTTCTTACTTGTTTTAAAATGTTTAATTTACTTTTTTTACAAATATATATTTTTATTATTCCAGTGATTGAGGAAAGTTGAATGTTATAAAATTTACCTTAACTATGATTTTATGATGTTTCACTAATACTTTCTATCTGATTAAATTATTTTAATAAATAAATATTTTGTTAAATTAACTACTAATGGAGGTTAGTGAACATTTCAAGTTTTATTTTCTATACTTAAATTCACCACCATATTTTAGTAAATTTATTACTCTTTAGATCAGAAACGTTCTTGTGTATAGAGCACTACCACCTCGTTAATTGATGAACATATATTTACAATACTACCTCCAATATCTTGTCATAATGATGTATTTAATGTTTATATATGATATTAATGACATGATTATCGTTCTATAGTGATAATATGTCATTTATTATCTATCATTTCCATCCAATGAGAAATGATGATGTCGTTCATGTTCATGGGTGGATATTCACCATCAAGTAATGATTTAATTAATGGATATTATATTTATAGAAAAAATATTATATTTTTTATATAATCATAATTATTGAATCCTAAAACGATACTTATTATCGTTCCATCCGATTTGTTAAAAATGGAAATGCTAATTGTGCGTACGTTTGACATATTGTCTACATGATTATAACAAAAATCATTTTTAATAAACATATTACATAGTTTATTCTAAATGAATAAATAAGGTAAAAATTTTAAAATTATTTAATCGTTATTATTATTGATATGATGGACCGATAACATTTTTACCATGGTAATAATACTAAATTCGTTTTGCAACTATGAACTAAACATTCAAAAATCATACAATGTTTAATAATCCAATTAAGTAGTTAAATATTTAATTTAAATAAATGATTTAAATAGTTTAATTGTAATGGAATAATCATGTAAAAAATCATTAAAAAAGAAATGATTAATATGTGTTATTTGATAAATGAGTTAAAAATATAAGTATAATGAATAGACTAGAGATAAAGGGATTTCTTAACTCAATTTATATTTATTATGTTATATTGCATATTCATAGTATATGTTATTCAATGATTATATGTGTAATTAAAATTTATTATTTTATAGTTTATGTACAATATTTTTATGTAGATGTACATGTCACGAACCAGGCCGGGTCGCCATCCGACCCGGCGCCCGACCCGGTTCGCGGCAAGGCCCGAAGGGCGTTCCCGATCCCCACAGGATGGCACAAGTGCCCGGGTATCATAAGTAACAAGTGGGAACGATTTTACCCAAAATACAAGACAAAAAGAAAACAACCAACCAGATAAACAACTGAAACTGGAAACATACTACAAACACCCTTCTAAACTATAAATAGGTTTAGGTCTACAATTCAGCTGAAAACCCAAAATGAACAACCGAAAAAAAAACTAAGCTCCAAAATCAACCTTATGCAACACGAGAAGTTTCATCCCCAAGATACCAACACCATCCTGCACACGAAGACCAAAAGCAACCAATGCCTCCATCGCTGAGAACGAAGTCACAACCTGGAATACACAAGAAACAAATTCTACATACACCCAAAGGTGTATGTAGGGTGTGAGCCAAAAGCCCAATAGGACGTCACCAATTAAAAAGGTTCCATGCCACAACATCAAAAAGACAATTTAATGTGTTTACTCAAAATTTTAATTTAAAAATGCTTTTAAAGAAAACATTTACAAGCTAAATGCTAAAAGAAAAACACTAAAAAGAACTCATTTCACAAACACGATTTTGAAGAGGAAGAGAAAAGTTCAATATTGGAACACACACACATACTCACACACACACACACCCATACTCCCACACACCCACACACATACTCACACACACACGCACATACTCACACACACACACACACATACTCACACACACACACATATACTCACACCCAGGTGGTCCTCCATATGCTGACGGAAGGCACCACGTCATAGATGGTAGAGCACTATGGGTAAATCCCCTAAGATTCATCTAGCTCGAGTGAGATCCTAGAACCTCGTGTCTCGGTGAAACGTGGCTTAGAAGGCCACGCCCCTCAAAAAACGTGGCTTAGAAGGCCACGACCCTCAGAACACATGGCTTAGAAGGCCACGACCCTCAGATATCATGTTTAGTTAGTGTTGCAATTGTCAATCCAGCTAAGTGAGACATGGACAATACCCATCCGGCTCATTAGTGCACTAGTTCTAGTCCTCCCACCTAGATACCTGGGGTTTTCCCTTGTGCTCAATCAAGTTTCACATTCACATGGTATATTGTTTTTCCCATATCACAGACCCAACCAGACATTACACACAAGTCACTATTTTCACACCCAAACAACATTTCAAAAACTTACACACGCCAAAACACCTTTCCAAAAATATATTCGTCGTTACCTAATTGTTTCGCAAAAACTCCATTAAAAAAACGCTCAAACAAGAACATAAACAATTTGCACAACTTAGGAAGCATTATTTTAATAACACAACAAGGGCAGACACAAATAAACAAACCCAATTACAAAGGAGGGAGTCGTTCAAACCACTTGCTTAATAATTTGTCCTTAAAACTAGTTTCACCCAACTACACAATTGTCTGAACCATCTGCACCTCTTAAAATGATTCGCTACACATTAAAAACCCACATTTAGACATACACAACTCAATTACCCATAAGAACTAAGTTCGCACCAACCAAACATCCCCTAGAACCCAACATGAAAACATTACACCAAAACAACACATATTTTCACGTGAAAATACCATTTTAAAATCAATTTCACACTCAAGTAGTCTAAAACCACATTTTCACCATATAAACAATTGATTAAACAATTTTTGGGCTTACCCCAATAAGTTCCAAAATGAAGAAAACAAGATCATTTCTAAAGAAAGTGAAATTTTCATGATGCATGCATGTCAAACAATTTTTAAAACGCACTCGCACAACTTAAGAGGAACAACTAATAATTTATGCGACAACACACATATAAAAAACAAAAGTATACTATTTTGGAAATCCAATTTCATTAGACAAGCATGACAGAACACTATAAACATGGATCACATCATGCCATTAAATCAAAGAACATATTAAATTAATTAAACAACCAAACTAAATTATCTAGAAGATGTCAAGACATGGAACCACCTACCTGGGTGTAGCGGACTTCACAAAATTGGTGCGCAAAGGCCAACAAGTCAAGCGCAGCTCACACAGCATGGGTATGTCCTAAAAACAAAATACCAAACCCTTTGCATCAAAATTAAACCAACTGCAACCTAAAAATCTAACCCGACAATCCCAAAAACATTGACAGTGAACCGAAACCCATCGAAACCATACTTAAACAAAATCTAAAACTCATGCATGACATAATAAATCAAGTGCACAAGTTACAAAGAAAACAATCATGCAGTACAAAAATGAATATATATCCAACGCACCCCATTTCATAGAAAAATACCATATAAATATTAAACACAAGTTAATAAATTGTCAAAACAACATTTTCACCTAAAATAAGTTGATATCAGCTCAAAATCATAAAACCCCTAAATAAATACATCAAACCAACTACACCCAAAATGAACCAAAACAATTTAAGGAAAAACCCTAAAATTCTAACTATACCCGCTGGAATCTTAAACCCCCGAAAAGAAGAACAAAACACCAAGGAGAGGAAAAAGGGATTACCGACATAGAAGGTCGAGGGTTTGTCAAAGGAGGAACCGGAAGGGGCGGCGGGTCGCAGTGCCAGAAGAGGGAGGCGATGCTGGCTTTCTCCGGACCAAGTAAGGAGGACGGCGTGATTTCCAGCGGGAGTCCAGGGAGATGAGGAAGGCCGTTGGAGTCTGCTGTGTCACCGGACAGGAGGTGCGGCCGGGAGGTATGCTGGAAAGGGAGGCGGGCAAGCGGTGCAACGCCGGACGAAGTAGGGGGGCGGTGGTTCTGGTTCGCCGGAGAGGGAGACGGAGCGACGACCAGGGATGATCCTCGCGGCAAGGCTTGACCAAAGGGGGGGAAGGGGTTCGACGCAACTAGGGTTTCAGGGGGGAGGGGAGCGCGACACGGGCGGGGAAAGCGGAGGGGACCCGACGGAAATGAGGGGAAAAAGAGAGAGAGAAAAAATAAAAAGAAATAAAAAAAATAAGGGGAACAAAATAAATAAATAAAAATAAACCTAAAAACAAAATCTAAAACAATACAAATTAATAATAATAATAATGATAACAAAATAATAAAATAAAAGTAAAACTAAAAATAAAATAATACTAACGATAATAATATTAAAAGTAAATGGAAAATAATAATAACAAGTTACAACAATGGAAATAAAAATAATAAAAATAATACTCTCTATTAAATTATCATCCAATATAATAATAATAATGATTTCATTAATTAAACATTGGAAAGGCGTGCGGTGAACCGGGCATGGTCGCATGCCAGCCCAGGCGAGGCCGCGCAGCTTCGACCGCGTTGCGCCAGATGCAATCAAGACCAATACACCAAGAACTCAAAATCTAATGTCGGGTTTCAACCCAAACTACCCAATGCAAATTAAATTAATAAAATAAATAAATTTTGAAATAGAGGGTGTGATAATTCTCCCCACCATAAAGCTTTCCGCCCCCGGAAAGCCACAGCTGAGGCTAATCCAAAAAGAAGAAACGGATACACCACTAAGGTTTAAAGAAGATCCCCACAATCAACAAGTGAAAAGAAGAAAAAGCATCGTGCTCAGAGAAAGTGACTCAAATGACCACATTAAGAAACGCGTAAAAGACTTTCTGATATGGGACGCCCACCCCAAAGGGCTAAAATACCTCCAGTTGATTGATCAAGGAGAACGACTCTTGCACCCACAAAACCAACTTCAAAAAATGAAACAACTCAAACATTATTAAATGAAAACCACACCATTTGATTGGAATCAATAGACAAGGTCAGACCATGTCCAAGGAACTCTCCTATCACTTTTCACCCAGTCATATTTAAGAACAAAGGCAACAGATCAACATGGGGAGGCCCGAGGTCTCCCCACCATTTGGAACTCACTGATGCTCGAGACGAGACTGGAAAACTGACACGGGGAGGTTCGAGCGGACTCCCTACCATTAAAGAAAAGTCCAGCACTGATTCATCCTGGAGACATTCGTGTGAGACCCAAATGTGGGTCTCCCCACCATTAAGGAATGGCCAACACTGATTTATTCAAGAGACCTTTGTGCGAGACCCGACATGGGTCTCACTGCCATTATAACAAACAGAGGATACATAACATTGAAAAATTCCTGATGGTGACCAAACACCCCACCACAAGGGGCGGGGAGGGA
This sequence comes from Viscum album, assembly GCA_963277665.1. NCBI lineage: Eukaryota > Viridiplantae > Streptophyta > Magnoliopsida > Santalales > Viscaceae > Viscum > Viscum album. Next base: position 1,334,699,723 of record OY728156.1, read on the forward strand.
GGGGCCCGACTACCCGGGCATCAAAAGCACGACCTAAGACCTGACCAACACATCCACATCCCGGGATGAGCAGTATAAAATTTTGGGATCGATGTTTCCCCAACAGACTCTCAAGGACCACTAAAAGTGATTTCTTCCAGTGGGACGCAACCCCCAAGATTTTAAGGCAACGAGATGATCACGCCTCCACATGGTCACGAAAACCATAGGAAACCAGATGGTTCGTTCGGAGCAGAACAACCATGGAAGACAATTTAAGCTGATTTCACTTTCAACACCGATGACAGAAATAAGGTCGGAGTCTCATACACTCTCTAGGTTCTTGACCACGCGCCAGCTTCACTCCGAGACCTATGGCTGGAGCCCTACTGTTTGAAGCATCTTCTGCCTCGAAGTCAGGAATGGAAGACTCCCGAATGGAGCTTCTCCTTTTGGTGTCACACGCAATCATACTGCACATGAGGAAACACCATCAGACACAACACGCCATGACATCCAACTGATCGTACACTGAACATTTACCAACACAAGAGCGTTAATGGTGCATGCACATCACTCTTTGTCACACTGGATGAGAACACGACACCACGAATCGTCACCTGAACATGATCATTTCTGTCGAGAGAGACATTATGCTGAGAAAGACTTTAAATCGTGCCTTGAACAACACGTGATTCCTGCAAACGACCATAGCAGCCTCATATGACCGGGTCTGCCAAACTAGTAGTCTAACATGAACCTTTTCTTAAATGAGGCAAACCAAAGACCAGAGGTCATTTAAAACAATAGATTACACCGACAACTTCGGGTTGCTTCCACCTCTCCCCCACCGGAGTCTCCTTTACCACTTCCAAACAACCGTTGACTATCAAAGGGACCTCAAGCTGCAAGACATCACCAAACATGACCCTTGAGGCTAATGAAAGTACTACAAATCCCTTCAAGACACTGGTCAACACTATTAATTTTGAACCGCCTTCACCCTTCCTCGCTAGATTTCCTTTCGATGTTTCCAGGGGAAACCTACAAATATGGCGACATCAAGACTCATACTCAATGAATCGAACAACTCGAATGACCAAAACTCCCTTCAACTCCCCTCGCATATGTCATCCCACTGCGAGAGGATCCACTTAGTTGCAAAAAGGAGAGGTGAGTCCCATTCTAGAATTTGAGAAGATTTTCCTCTGATCAACTGGAGGGTCGGCCAATGGCGAATTGCCCGTGGCCACACTTTAATCACATGTCAACACATTATGGGGGGGGCGTACACTACTCAAGAAAAAAAACATGGAGCAAAATCAAACTGGTCCAATGATCAAGACATACCACAAGAAAACAACAAACGTGTAGGGGAAACCACTGCAAGGGCTCCCCGATGTACTCTTCAAAGGAATTTACTACCCACATGATTGCATACCAACTTACAAATAAGAACTCAAACTCGGGACACAAACCATTCAGAAAGAATACACAGCTCAAAATGCCACACATCCAATCATCTCAAAAACACAAGGACGTTCCACACAAACACCATTTACTAAAACACCATTTTTTTCCTTTAACAAAACATTTTGAAAATAAGAAAACCCATCGGGTTGCACAAACACCAATGGCGTCCCATGAGCCTCGCACATGCATGTTCTCATGCCGCACCGGCACACACCTTATGTCCATCCAGGCACTCATCCGCTCGTGCCATTAACCATTTCCCTTTTCGCATACACCCATTCATGTGGATTCCCATGAGAGCGCCAAGGATCAAAACCAAACCTTTCCATTTTTTTTCAAAACCAAAACATCCAACCCACACTTTTCAAACCTCACACATTATTTTATTATCAAAGCACTTCATTTGAAAACATTTTCCAAGACCAAAATATTTTTACTTAAAAACCAAATTTCCACGAATCCAGAACAAAGAGACGATAAACAGAGCAGGAAGAAACTAGGTACAGTGGTTGATTGGAAAGTATGGTTGCCGGCCATACGCCAATCACGCCACTAGCCACAGAGAGTATTTTAGGACAGTGTCCCCGGCTCCACAAGGCTTTCCAGACCCTGCGAGCTCACTAAGACCACTGACCTTACTCCCTTTTCATTTCCCCTTAGACACGATCATCCGCAAGAACTAAAAAATCAGACAAACCTCAACATACTTTGGTAACTCGAGTCCCGCCACGAGGTGTGCTGGCCAGGCACCTTACTCGTAGCCAGGACGTCGAGTCCCGACAAATTTAACTCAAGTCTACCGTGACTCTATCCCAAAATAAAACGACCCAAGAGAGCAAACCTTCCTTTGATACCATTTTGTCACGAACCAGGCCAGGTCTCCATCCGACCCAGCGCCCGACCCAGTCCGCAACAAGGCCCGAAGGGCGTTCCCGATCCCCACGGGCTGGCACAAGTGCCCGGGTATCATAAGTAACAAGTGGGAACGATTTTACCCAAAATACAAGACAAAAAGAAAACAACCAACCAGATAAACAACAGAAACTGGAAACAGACTACAAACACCCTTCTAAACTATAAACAGGTTTAGGTCTACAATTCATCTGAAAACACAAAATGAACAACCGAAAAAAAAAACTAAGCTCCAAAATCAACCTTATGAAACACGAGAAGATTCATCCCCAGGCTACCAACACCATCCTGCACAAGAAGACCAACAACAACCAATGCCTCAATCACTGAGCACGAAGTCACAACCTGGAATACACAAGAAACAAAGTCTACATACACCCAAAGGTGTATGTAGGGTGTGAGCCAAAAGCCCAATAAGATGTCACCCATTAAAAAGGTTCCATGCCACAACATCAAAAAGGCAATTTAATGTGTTTATTCAAAATTTTAATTTAAAAATGATTTTAAAGAAAACATTTACAAGCTAAATGCTAAAAGAAAAACAATAAAAAGAACTCATTTCACAAACACGATTTTGAAGAGGAAGAGAAAAGTTCAATATGGGAACACACACACATACTCACACACACACACACCCATACTCCCACACACCCACACACATACTCACACACACACACACACATACTCACAAACACACACACACACATACTCACACACACACACACACATACTCACACCCAGGTGGTCCCCCATATGCCGACGAAAGGCACCACGTCATAGATGGTAGAGCACTATGGGTAAATCCCCTAAGGTTCATCTATCTCGAGTGGGATCCTAGAACCTCGTGTCTCGGTGAAACGTGGCTTAGAAGGCCACACCCCTCAGAAAACGTGGCTTAGAAGGCCAAGACCCTCAGAACACGTGGCTTAGAAGGCCACGACCCTCAGATATCATGTTTAGTTAGTGTTGCAACTGTCAATCCAGCTAACTGAGACAGGGACGATACCCATCTGGCTCATTAGCGCACTAGTTCTAGTCCTCCCACCTAGATACCCGGGGTTTTCCCTTGTGCTCAATCAAGTTTCACATTCACATGGAATATTGTTTTTCCCATATCACAGACCCAACAGACATTACACACAAGTCACTATTTTCACACCCAAACAACATTTCAAAAACTCACGCACGCCAAAACACCTTTCCAAAAATATATTCGTCATTACCTAATTGTTTCGCAAAAACTCCATTAAAAAATGCTCAAACAAGAACATAAACAATTTTCACAACTTAGGAAGCATTATTTTAATAACACAACAAGGGCATACAAAAATAAACACACCCAATTACAAAGGAGGGAGTCGTTCAAACCACTTGCTTAATAATTTGTCCTTAAAACTAGTTTTACCCAACTACACAATTTTCTGAACCATCTGCACCTCTTAAAATGATTCGCTACACATTAAAAACCCACATTTAGACATACAAAACTCAATTACCCATAAGAACTAAGTTCGCACTAACCAAACATCACCTAGAACCCAACTTGAAAACATTACACCAAAACAACACATATTTTCACGTGTAAAGGCCATTTTAAAATCAATTTCACACTCAAGTATTCTAAAACCACATTTACACCATATAAACAATTGATTAAACAATTTTTGGGCTTACCACAATAAGTTCCAAAATGAAGAAAACATGATCATCTCTAATGAAAGTGAAATTTTCCTGATGCTTGCATGTCAAACAATTTTTAAAACGCACTCGCACAACTTATGAGGCACAACCAATAATTTATGCGACAACACACATATAAACAACAAAAGTATACTATTTCGGAAATCCAATTTCAATAGACAAGAATGCCCGAACACTATAAACATGGATCGCATCATGCCATTAAATCATAGAACATATTAAATTAATTAAACAACCAAACTAAATTATCTAGAAGATGTCAATACATGGAACCACCTACCTGGGTGTAGCGGACTTTACAAAATTGGTGCGCAAAGGCCAACAAGTCAAGCGCAGCTCACACAACATGGGTATGTCCTAAAAACAAAATACCAAACCCTTTGCATCAAAATTAAACCAACTGCAACCAAAAAATGTAACCCGACAATCCCAAAAACATTGACAGTGAACCGAAACCCATTGAAACCATACTTAAACAAAATCTAAAACTCATGCATGACATAATAAATCAAGAACACAAGTTACAAAGAAAACAATCATGTAATAAAAAAATGAATATATATCCAAACGCACCCCGTTTCATAGAAAAATACCATATAAATATTCAACACAAGTTAATAAATTGTCAAAACAACATTTTCACCAAAAATAAGTTGATATCAGCTCAAAATCATAAAACCCCTAAATAAATACATCAAACCAACTACACCCAAAATGAACCAAAACAATTTAAGGCAAATCCTTAAAATTTTAACTATACCCGCTGGAATATTAAACCCCCAAAAAGAAGAACAAAACACCAAGGAGAGGAAAAAGGGATTACCGACATAGCAGGTCGAGGGTTTGTCAAAGGAGGAACCGGATGGGGCGGCGGGTCGCAGCGCCGGAAGAGGGAGGCGATGCTGGCTTTCTCCGGACCAAGCAAAGAGGTCGGTGCGATATCCAGCGGGAGTCACGGGAGATGAGGAAGGCTGGTGGAGTCTTCTTTGTCGCCGGACAGAAGGTGCAGCCGGGAGGTATGCTGGAAAGGGAGGCGGGCAGGCGGTGCAACGCCGGACGGAGTAGGGGGCGGCGGTTCTGGTTCGCCGGAGGGGGAGACGGAGCGGCGGCCGGGGATGAGCGGTGCGACAAGGCTCGACCAAAGGGGGGGAAGGGGTTCGACGCAACTAGGGTTTCAGGGGGGAGGGGAGTGCGACACGGGCGGGGAAAGGGGAGGGGACCCGACGGAAATGAGGGGAAAAAAGAGAGAGAGAAAAAAAATAAGGGGAACAAAATAAATAAATAAAAATAAACCTAAAAAAATATAAAACAAAACAAATTAATAATAATAATAATGATACCAAAATAATAAAATAAAAGTAAAACTAAAAATAAAATAAGACTAACGATAATAATATTAAAAGTAAATGGAAAATAATAATAACAAGTTTCAACAATGGAAATAATAATAATAAAAATAATACTCTCTATTAAATTGTCATCCAATATAATAATAATAATAATAATTTCATTAATTAAACATTGGAAAGGCGTGCGGTGAAACGGGCAGGGTCGCATGGCAGCCCAGGCGAGGCCGCGCAGCTTCGACCGCGTTGCGCTAGATGCAATCAAGACCAAAACACCAAGAACTCAAAATTTAATGTCGGGTTTCAACCCAAACTACCCAACGCAAAGTAAATTAATAAAATAAATAAATTTTGAAATAGAGGGTGTGACCGTTCATGTATACACATAATCACTAATTTTATGCGTTATCTATTTAGTGTTATGATCTTTATAATGGAGTTTTCATCTCAACTTCTTTTCATTGGGTTATATCTCTTCTTCATTGAATATATATTGAAAATATTATCTTTAAAATGAATTTTCTTTTGATTTATGTTGTATTTCTTGTAACATTTATGATAATTATATTATTTAAACATAATACCCAATTGATTAATTCTTAATTCAATGATATGATCTTTTTAAGGGTTATTCATTTCACATTTTCCTTTTTGGGATATATTTTTATACCGCGAAACTATGTTATATTATGAGGTGACTATAATACCCCATGATATGTTATATCAAGGATCTAAATATATTCATGAATTATAATGTTTAACTTTAAGTCATTTTCTAATGGTATTATAATTAAAAATTTACCATAACAATAACTATTTTTATGATTCTATCACATTTTAATTCAAGGTTGCTTATGTTCAAAGTTCTTATTGGGGGATCAGATGCTATTATTTTCATGAAATGAATCTCTTTTATTATCCTATGGTTTTTAATGTGGTTTAAATTATTATTCTCAATTACATTCCAAATTTATTATATAAACACAACGAATACTTTTTTCATGTTATACCGATCGTGTATCTACTTTTAGATTCGGAATATTTTCCTTCATTTTCTATATTTTTTAGATTGTTTGCAAAAATTTTCTCATATAAACGTAAATATTTTATAAATGTTATTTTAATGTCTATATGAATTTAATTACTATAGTTTTAGAAAATAATATATTTAATATAGTTAATATGACATATTTTAACATCCTTTACCAATGTGTTAATGTGATTTTTTATTTTAGAATTTATGACTTAACCTCCTTTTTCACCATCATGATTTTTTTATATTGGATCTTATATTGAAAAATTCTTTGGTTATTTTAAAAAAAATCATAAATATTATGTAAATTTGTAGTTTAAAAAAAATTCAAAGTAGAAAGGGTATTTTCCTCATAAAAAATTATAACTATCTTAAAATAGATCATTTAATCACCAACAACAAAAATATTTGATGTGACATATGGTACACTAGGGATGGGTAGTTATGATACCATACTTAATCTTTCTATGGACTCATTTTTATTGTTTCAATGACATTTTCATGGAACTCATTTCATTTCTACTGCTAAATCATGAAAACAATGAAAATTTCTCATTGTTATATTGAAATTAGAAATCTAGAAATTGTTTTTCTCAATATATTGTCAATAGATATAAGATTTAATGATGTATACATAATAATCCAAGGGAATTTAGTTCTATTATAAACCACATATTGGAGGTTATGTTAAAAACCTAGTATTTTAGGGTCTATTAAAACCCTCGAATTCATTGGGTAAAGAGAGGGAACTAACCGATTAATGGTTTCTTCTATGTTATTATTGGGATTTATCAGGAATGTTGTTCCATTTTTAAGAGTGATTTTAAGAATTATATAATATAGATGTTCAAATGTTAATATTTTTCATTATTCTTGCAATTATTTTTTAAAGTAACATTGGATTATTATTGACATCACACGGACCTTGATTATTTATTCATATGATTCACTCATTTATTTATGATAAATTCCAAGCCAAATGTTTAATTATCAATGTTTTTATATGTCTGATATTTCTTAGGGTATGTTCATGAAATTTTATTATGTACTCATAATATTATGCTCATATTATACACCCTGAAGGAATTCAATTTTTAAGGATTATAGTTACCCTTACCAAGAATTTTAGATGAACATTATTATGTATTATTTTCCCTATGTTTTGAATTATAAGGTTAAATAACTCATAGCTATAATTCTTTCTTGTTTTTCTAGTATAGAAACAAAAATGTAAGTCTTTTTTTGACATTAGTTTTATAATAGAAATAATTAAAAAAACACATTAATTAAATATTAAATTTATGTTGTTAATAACCACTGTCAAAATTTTATTCTCGAAAAATATATATTGATTTGACCTCATTTATATGAAAAATTGTTGTAAAATTTCACATATAACTTCAGTAATAAATGAAAAATAATGTTATAACACATTTTCAATATCATTTAAAACAAATAAAGAATGTAAAATTTTTAGTTTTTTGTATTTCCATGCCAAATAATGCCATGGAATATCATACAAGATAGATAAGACAATAAAATTATGAATCTAAAAGAACATGAAATTGAAACCTAAAAATTTGACTTTAATTCCATTATGGTAGAACTATATTTCATCATTTTCCTTCAAGGGGATAATTTTTGAGAAACCGTAAATTTATTCATGGGAGGAATTTAAAAATGAAAATGATAAATATCATATGAATGTTTTGTATTATAAATATGATAGAATAATAATTATTCATCACAAAAAATAGTTCACTAAAATTAATATCATTTATAGTATAAAATATTAAAAAAAGAGAATAATTATTAAAACCATGGTGAAATCATTGAATGAAGAATTTTATGTTAGATTTTATACATTGATCTATGGGTAGTTCCAAAATATTGAAAAATATAGGATAAAAACTCTTATATGTTTCTAGAAAACATGTTTCACATACTCATATTCTTTGGGAAGGATTCTAAATGTTTAAAGGATTATTTAGTAAAATTTAAAATAATAATAGTGATTGATGCATAATATTAATTTTATAATATTTAATATGATCAACCAGCATTAAAAGGTCCAATATCTGGTACATTTTAAATCATATAATTAAAAAAAATAGTGCTAAAAATCAAGTTTCAACATAGTTTTTACATAAATGATGTAAGAAATGATTAATCATTGAAATTAAAATAACAATACTAAAACCTAGATGTGGTAGCTAGTTTTTTATAGTGTATGGATAATTTTGTAGGATATATTGAAGGATAATTTTTATATAAGAATGAAAGGGTATAGTAAGGAAAATTCTCACTAAGTACATGTGTATTTTTATTTAAGAGTCTTCCCAATTCATTGAAACTATAAATATAAATGTTCATTGGGTATAAAACTGGTCTATTTTTTATAATGAAATTATATTGTTTGGATGGGTAAATTTGGGTCATGTTTGTTAGTATCATATTTATAAATTTAAATATTATTTCTATCACCAGATCTTAGAGTGTGGGTTTGGGACTCTTATAGTGTGTACTATATTAATATTTATATAACATCTGAGATGATTATATTTTCATGTTAGGTTAACATAAGAATTGTGGATAAAATCAAGTGTTTATAAATTTAAATTTTATCATATGATGAAAGTATTGGGAACCCCCTTTTAGTTTTTATTGATTTTATTTTTAGGTGGATAATGATATTTTGGAGGGTTTTTGTTTGGTTGACTTATTTATAAACCATAGATTTATTTAGATGTATTATTTAAGAATATTCTTATTTCATTTTTTAGAGATGTATGATGAATATTATGAGACAAATGTCTAGTTGAAAACATTCCTTAATTTTTTTTTGATATTAAGATTTATCATGGTGTAGTGTTATTTATTTGTGGAATGATCTATATTAAACCTTTAGTGCTATTCTATAATTTTGATGATTAATATATTATTTCATCTTATTATTGTATATTAATTTTTTGTATTATATATTCATGTTATAACAATTTTATTAAAAAATACATAAAGAATATCCATTAATCAGTTTATATACCTCATGGTCAATAATATAGTTTTTATAGTGCCTCGTGAATTATATACTATATTCATCATTTGGTGTAAAAGATGATATAAACGTGGAAACTGACTAAAATAAAAAAATAAAGGATAACATTGTGTTTATGAATTTAAAAAAATAAAGTAATTCTATTTTATTATCTACTTAGTCTATATTCTAAATGAATTCTCAAACACTTTAAAAGGGATCATGAAATATAAATTTTATCTTATTAACTTCATTTCAGATGAGTTGATGTTCTTCTTAATCTATTAATTATATATGGATTTCAGCTCCATAACTTTCTCGAAGATGCATTACATATCAGATTGTATAATTTGAACATTACTTTTATCCCCCATGTCCATATGTTCACTTCCCAACAATTATATCCTATTTAGAAACCAATTTATATTTTATTACATATGACATTCAAATTTACCTTTCCCTTTTAAGAGGGATGTTTTATTAACCCATTTTATGGTGTGGGTAGTCAAATATGTTATTTTCAAATGTTAAACCCGTGAATAACATAATAAAGATAACATTTTGGGGATAAATGCTTTTAAATGGGTGGGGGAGAATTTGATACCCAATGATTTTAAAATAACACAATGTTTGATAGCATATAATACATACAACACTGAGAATAAACAAACTTAGAAATATTATTATTTAAATACAGATGTTATAGACTAACTACTACATTGATGGGTAAGGTTATGATGAACTGAATTACGAAATATATTTCCAATTTTCTTGATCAGTTAATATTTATTGATAAATTCATAGCAAATCATAACTCAATTTTTAGAAAATTCATTTTATGTTTTTAAAATATATTTTCTTTAAAAATGGCTTTCATTTTTTTAAGATATATTTTTTGAAAAAAGTTTATCTACATCTAGATATTTTATTTAATAAAAAATTTATCATATTTTAAATTATTAAATCCAATTTATCTTAGGGTAAATTTTCTGGGTGTTTCTGAAATTATTGAATTATAGTGAATAATAAAAAATTCTAATTTTTAATGAAAGCACTCTTTTAGTTTCAACCATTTAAAAATTTGAATTTTGATTCAAAATGGTTCCTAATTAAAATTATTTTATATATCATATTAAAAATCCAATTAACATTATTTTAATTATTTTTATTCATGCTTTTTATATTAAAATTTTTTATACTTTAGAAGAGATTTTTTTATTAAAAAACCTATTTTAATCATGTTTTGAAGATATAATTTTAAATAAAATTATTCTACTTATTTGAGTTGAATCTGAAAAAAAGGAATCACTACTTTTAATAATTATAGTTAAATTACAATAATTGTATCATCTTAATTTTTTTGCAATATGAATACTAACCATAGTAAATATTTATCACCTCGATAATGATAAAATAGGTAAAATATGGTCAAAACTATGGGGTAAATCTCAAAAAAAAAAATCAAAAAAATTTCTAAATAATTTTATAATATTTTTTAAATAGAATATATGTTTATAGTGTATCCTAATTTATTTTAATTTTTTTTTCAGAATTGGGAACCTGCGATTAAATTTTTCAAATTTAATTATATTTTATTGAAATTCAAATATAGTTTTTGGTATTTTCATTTAATGGAATAGTCATAAGATTACTTTCATATTTTATATACTAAATAAGTATAAAAAATTTATTATTTATTATTTAAGAAAAAAATTCAGATCAACCAACTTATTACTTTATTTCAAGATGAAATTTTTTTTAGCCATAATTTAATTGTTTTTCTAAAAAACTTTTTAATTACATTTGAGTTCTTATATTATAAGTATTTTACAATTCCTAGGATAAATTAATTTGAAAAAATTGTTTCTATATTAATAATACTCATTTCCACAACATTTTAGAGGTTTCATTTATTTTTATTCACATAAATATGTTATCATAGTAAAAAGATAATTTATCACAATTAATGTAAAAATGGATTTAAAGATATTTAACTAGAATATAATGATCGATATTTTTCATAATATTTTCCAAATGTGATTTTTTTAATTTATTTAAAAACTACTATATATTTTATTTAAATATTGTGTTACTTGGATCAACTTTCGAGGATTATGATATATATTATTTAATCATTTTTTAAATTCCATGCATGCACTTTACCACACATATAAATTGGTAATACCTCTTCTCTCTGAATTTTTTTTTGATCTCTCTAGTTTGGATAATTCCTTACCCAATTTCATACAAGAATTCCTCCCCTAAATCGTAGAGGCCCTATTTTTATCAAGATACCCTCCTGAGGTGGCGAAATGTGTAGTCCTAGGGTGGTTTTCTCTAAATGAGGAAAGCACTTAACTAAGTGTTTATATATTATTTATTATATTATCTAAATAAAAACACTCTTAAAAATTCCAAAATCCTAAAAATGTTAATGAAATATATGTATGTCTATTTATTTTGTTTTAATAATGTAATATAATGATATTTTAAAAGGAATCATTATGTTCAATACCATACATGAAACACCGCATAGAGCTTAAACAAACTAAATATTATTATTTAAACGTGGCCATTATAATATATCTTTTAAATATGGATGAATGAATAATATTATCAAATACATAATATTTTCAAACTCATTTATAATGGTTTAATTAATTATATGTAAATTTCAATTATATTTTTAATAAAATCATTTTATTCCGAAGAAATAACATTTTCTACAAAAAAATTATTTTTTACTTCTATCTTTGAAAAAAAAATACTTTAATTACTCCTTGGTTATTTTATAAAATTTATTTGAAACAATTATCATCATTTTTGAAATTATAATTTAAATATCATTCTATAGTGATGTTTTTAGAATTTTTTGAAATGTTTTTGTTAACATTTTTATTTTATTACAATGTATTTATATGATAATTTTTTTAAAATATGTTTTAAAATTTCAGTATTTAATTTTTTAAAAAATAATTATGTTATATTTTTTTCAAAATTAATTTTTATATTTCAATAAATTATTAAAGCACTTTGTATTTAAAAATGTCAAATATCTTAAAAACTCATTTACGGTTTATTTTTACAGTTCAGATTTAAATTAAATTATGAAACATCTATGTTTTCAGTTTTGATAAATAGATTCCTTATTTGGATTCAGAAGTTCCAAATTTAGTAAATATTTCTCTTCTATTTTGGGTCAATCGGAATAGTATCTTTGGTAATATGTATTACTATGATAATGTGAAAATCAGGTAATTAAGGGTAAAAATAAAATGATAAGGACTATAAAATAATATAACACTTGACCCAATTTTATTGGATGCGTTAGTTTAAACTATAATAACCCTATATTAAAATTTATAAACATTTGGAGCAATTTATATGAAATTATGTAATTTAAAATATTATATTTAATGAAAAGTTAATGATATCATACTGATATTTTAAATAACAATAATTTTTTTATTTAGGGTTATCCAAAATATATATTATCAAATATTTTCTGATTTTAAATTTAAATTATTTATCTACATGATTTTAATTTTATTTTTATTTTTAGGGAAAAAATAATTACCTTAAATTCTGACACAATGCAGATATAGTAATTATTTAAAGAAAATATAAAATAAATGACATTAAAAATATCAAAATAACTATAATTTGAGAAAATTAATTTCAAACAAACATTTTATAGAATCCATTGAAATTTTATAGATTAATAAAAATAGTTTGTTTGAATTATTAGTTTTTTCTTGATATTTGTAAATTCAATGTAATGGATATTCCTTAAAGTTCACATTTTGGGTAATAAATAATTATTAAAATTTTATTAAAAGATATAAAATTCATAAATATATTAAATTTTTTAAGTTGGTTTGGATATGGTATAAATATTCATAAATGATCTGTGTAGGGGTATTTTGAAATTTTATAGTAAATATATTAACCATTAAAGTGTAAAAAAATCAATGTTGTCACAGTAGAAGGTAAAGTGGATAAATAATTGTTAAAATAAATAGTTTAGGGTAAAACCATGAACTAAAAAAATTTAAAAAATATTTTGTTATTAATATTAGTCTATTATCACCTTGGTGTCAAATTTGATTTATATAATCGACACATGTCAATAAAAATGACTTATATACTTTTTAAATCAATGATAGTTACACAAATGTCAAAATAATTGTATTTAATATCTTTTATTTGTTTAAATGGGGATAAATTTCATATATGAACGAACATTAATTTATATGTTGATATTAATCAAATTAGTTTCAATATAGGAATTTATTTTTAATTTTTAGAAGTTATATAATTACATTAAATGCTTGTGAAATGCTAATATAGTATATATTAAATTAACAGAAAAACAAAAAAATGATTTTAAAATATTAATTTTGATATAATTTGAAAGGGTAAACACATTAAAGTATTTTCATAAATCTATATGACATAATAATGAGTTTTTAATCATTATTGTATATTTTATCTATTTTTGATGTATTTGAATTCAAATTAAATGAATAGTCCAAAAATAGACAATAATGATAATTCATCTAAATAATATTATGTTTCATTATATAAAATTCATAAAAATATTTCCTCAACCATGTCAATTGAATATATTTAAAAAAATTAAATATGTTCTATTTATGATTCATGTTTTCAATGAAAGTGTAATTATTAACACGTTATGATTAAAATATTGTTTACTAGGGTTATGGTAAAAAATAACCATCCAAGGGGTAAATCGAAAGAGTAAGGGTTATCATGGCAACAAAAACCTGCATAAATTATATTTTTAGTCATATAAAAAACATATCAAATATTTTATAATAATTTTATTCCATTTTGAGGCATTTGGAATGATAAATTAATTTATTATAATTTAATTCTTTTGGAAATCCTCAAAGTCCACCACAACTCAATTATAAAAGAAAAAATCCTCCCTCACTTCATTTATTCAATTTGAAACTTCTATATTGAACATAATCTAAAAACATCTCTCATAAAATTCCCTATACACATTCTAGATGTGGTTTTCTTCTTAAAAGACATAACCTAGAGTCCTTAAGGGGTGATCTGAATGACACATTTCGAAGAAGAGTGAATCTCTCTTACCGATCACATTCTTTTTCTACTCTTCTTTACCTCATATAAATCTTTCATGAAAATATTCAAATCATATCTTAAGTACATTTAATATTCTAAAATTTTATTATGATTATGAACAGACCAATATACACACATTTCCTATCATGTAATATTTCATAGTATCATTTGTGTGTGCGTACAGCTTATTGTTTCCATATAGTGATAATTTTTTTTCAACACCATATTTTAAAGAAGGTTAATATTATGGGAATAATGATTATATGTGACATATAAAATATAATTATACTTATGAAATGATAATATCCTTTCCAAATTAAAATTATCTAATATTTTTATAAACAATGAAGACAATCATTCAAACATATAGACAAATATTTCCACTACGTGATGTTTTTCATTTTTTTAAATATTTCACATTGAGGATAATAAAGGTGATATTTTGGAATATAAATGATATATATGACATAACTATTATTATAGATATATTAATTTTTATTTACCTTTATTTCCATTCATAAATTGAAAAATCAAAATAGTGTTCATGCATAAGTACGAACTACAACAACCATGAATGTAACTCACCGAGATTTTGAAAAATCAAATCAAATCAATTTAAATTTATTGATATTCTTCCTTTTATATATGATTGAATATAGCTTGTGTTATATGATGGAATTAAGTTTTTCATGAGTTTCATGTAACACTAAGTTAACACTCACTACAGATAATACATAGATTAGCTTGTTAAGCATAAAAAAATATATTTGGCATGTGATACACATAATGCTGAGTTATTTTATTTCCAAGAGTACACATAGGGATGAGTTTTAAAAATAAAAAGTAATATATTAATATTGTTATTAAAATACTATTTTATTTACCACATATCAATTGGAATAGAGGTTAAAAATAAGAATAACTAAAATTTTAAAATATGATTTAATAATGTATATAAATTTAATCCTTTGGTTATAAATTAGTTATAAATGAAATAAACAACTATCTGAAAATAAAGAAATACATTTTTTAAGAAAACTATTTTTCTATTTTCAGAAATAATTCTATCTAAATAAATTAAACAATATAATTTAGAAGAATATTTTTAATGAATTTTAAATATTATACATTCAAAGTATTTTTTTTGAATCCCAAACAATAGATTTGAGAGGCATATGATATGAAAAAAATAAAATTTTAGGAATATTAAGATGTATTTTTTGAAAGGAAAAATTTACCACCTTTTAATGAAAAAACCATTTAATATATAATTTTTGAAACTTTTATTATTATTTTATTAATAAATAATCTTCATTTTTCAAAATATAATACCTACATTTACTTTGGGTGAATTGTTTTTAATTTTTGATAAGTTTCGTGTTTTGATGAATAATGAAACATATAGAATTTTAATTGGGAACAAATTTTTAATCTAGTTTAATTATATTGTGAAATTATATTTTAAATTGGATTTAATGTGTATTAATATCAATTATTCCTAATATAATAATATTTAGTTTATTGAAACCAATTTAACTAGGAAATTGGATCTAAAAATAATTTGAATCTTCTGAACTTTTTCAATTTAAAAACTCGTTGTCTCATCCCATCTGTTGGATAAATTTTATATTCATTTCTACCACTTATGTGATTAAAATTTTAAAAAATAGATTCCATATATTATTCATAATAAATTATATTTTATAATATGGTCAACATAAGTTTTTTACAAAAATAGTAGTGAAATTAATTAAAATTAATTACAGCGATTAAGGTAAGAAAGATTACTTAATGATTAAACATAGAAAATAATGTTTAAATATGACACATAACTTTTATAAAAATAATTTTCTGGAAAAATTTCAACATTACACATATAAGGATCTATAATGTTGGATTCTGAACTCCTTGTGGATAAATAGAATGTTGCGAGAACTAAAATATCTTCCAGAATGCCGGATGTGTCATTTTCCCCACATATAAAAGGCCTCCTCCCCTCCACCTCTCATCATAAATATCAATATAATTTGGGTCATACAACACCTAAAAAAATAAAAAACCAATATACACTACCCCTTTCATTGAGTAATTTTTTTTCATAAGTCAAACCAAGGAATTCCGTTGGGGAAAACCAAATGGATTTACCCACTCAATAAGTAAAATCCATCCACAAACACCTTTGTTTTATTTATTTTCCCACACCCTAAGTTTTTATTATTCCATGATTATATAATAACTTAAATATTTTAAATTAAATAATATTTATTAATGCTAAAGGTACTACATACACTCACTTTCACTTCAATCCAATGCGTTAACCAATCATTATTTCTGTGTATAGCGGATTGCTGCCTCACGAACTAATACCATTTCTTCTTCCATTTCGGAATTTAAAAGTAGAGAATAATGAAGGAATTTTTTTAAATGATATATATGATATTTATGATCCATTTATACTTATTTTATTATTATACACCACATACCTTCATGCTTTCTATTTTTTGGGAATATGGTAACTTTGTTTGTGGACGTGTAGACTACCGCCTCCTCAAAGTCATGTTATTCATTTACACTTTACTTTGATTTTGTTAAGGATGGGGCTAGTAATATTATACGATATATACAAAATAATAATTATAGTTTAATTATAATATATATATATTTATACATATATGTTATTTAATTTCATTCTTTCAACACAATAAGAAAACAGAAACAATGGTCATGTGTACGTATGACTTACCATCCCATTGAACAGTGTATTCTATTTCCTATTTATATCATGTAAATATTATTAAAAAAACATATAAACTTAATATATATTATATTTACATAATTGTTTACATTCTATAAAAAATTAAATAATCATCTATGTTAGCGGATAAATAATAACAATTCAAAACATATACAAAAAAATTAAGCGGTTATTAACTAAAACGAAACATTAATAAGTAATTGTTATGAAATGTGTAATATAAATTCATAATAATATGATATATGATATTATATATAATAATATATTTCTTTGCTATATTTTTAATATACTTATATTTTTTATACATGGGGTTTGAATGATTACGAATAAATTCAATGCTTAAGGAAAAGGTTATCTCACCTCACTTTTATTTCTGTTATACATATGATATATTCACCTCTTACTATTATCGTGTTGGGTATATAATTCCCTATGAAATTTTATATCATGAATCTTATTTATTTAGTGATATTAAATTTTTCAATTGATTTTATCCTTTTATTGGTATCACTATTCAATAGTAACTGATGTTTTTAGGGGATTTCTAGCCTAACATTAATTTCTAAAGTACTATTGCTTTAATCACCACTAATTTATTTCTTATAGTTTACATACATCCCCTAAATGTATTATATTATTTGATTAATTAAATTTATGGTTATTTAAATTTTTATTTTATTATATTTCAGTCATGGGGTTTGTGGTTCAAAAGTCACCATATTGGTAAAGTAATATTTGTTACAATTTTTCTTCATTGAGATATATGCCTTTTTTGCACCTATATTTTTCTATGGGGTTTATATACTAACCATTGACATTTTTTATCATGAATATACTTATTTTTGTGTTATTTTAATCTTCATGAAAAATAAGTATCTCATTTATAATATGATTCAATGTTACCAAATTGTTATCTGTTTATTGTTATAATCTCATCATTTATTAGGATTGTTTGTGATTTTTCTATAATTAATACAGTATTATAATCCATTCCTTAATAATTATGATGAATTTTATTATACTCTGGTTTTTTATGATATATTCAGGTAATGATACCATTTTATCTATCTTTGGTACTTAATATGATTAAGATTAATTTTTAAATAAAATCCCACTTTATTTATCTTTTCGGTTCGAAATTATTCTTTCTTCCAAAACTATGTTTCCTAAAAATGTTATAAAAATTCTATACTATTATACAATTTTATTTAAAATTTATTTTTACCAATGTTTTAACTTTTTATAAAATTTTTTAAAGTAATCATAGTGTTGTTTTCGGATCGAGGCCCATTTCTAAACATTATAAAGTGGAAAATGAATATTTAGTATGTATTTTTTTATTCTCTATGATTAACATACATCTGTTGAATCCTATTTTGCATGTTTATAAGAAATATTTTTAATAAAAACTTTTTTTTATAATTTTTAGGAATTTTCTTAATGTGGGATTCAATGAAATAGGTTTTCAAAATGTTTATAGTCTTCCTTTGTAATTTTTCAAATTTATTTTCAAATAGAACAATTTTGAAAATGCATTATATTTCAATAATGAAAATTTTAAAATAAGAATTGATACTTCAATAAATAATATTTTTAAATTAAATTTCAATCCTTTATTTTTAAGGAAAGGAATTAAAAAATATGAAATGAATTTTCAAATAAAGGCTATTTTTCTTAATAAATGTTAAATGTTATATTTTGAAATCTGTCTCTATCTAAGATGACATTTTTTGAAATAGTTAATGATTTACTAGGGATATGATCCTTGAAAACTATTATTATTCCTTCTTTAAATGGTTAATGTTTAAGTCATGATGTTGTGTATGAAACATGTTTCTCTTCCACATTATATATTTGTGAAACCCATTAATCTTTTATGAGTAATATAATCATGAAACCAGATTCTTTTGAAAGCTTATACTTTGACTACATTATTATGAAACCTATCTCTTTTCCACGGTTTATGATATGATGTAATTTTTATGAATCACATTTTATTTCATGGGTATGATATAATTTTTATGAAATTAATCTCTTTATATGGGTCATGATATGAGGATTGTTTTATAATATTTTGGAACATTATTATGGGATTTTATTATGTAATTTTTGGGACCTATATATCCCTATAATTAATTGCATAAATATTTTTATCTTACTAGATAATAATAGAAACAAGTCGATAGTCTCGATCCACTTTTGAAAGAAGCTCTAACCTGATCCTCTATAAAGGAAGGGACACCATTGGGGATGGTGGTGTGTCCATCCCAATAGGTATAACAATAGTTCATGAACCAGATTACAAGTTCAAAATGTTATTATTGAAACTTAATACATGTTTAAAATGTTATGCGTGAACATGATTATATGTTAATAATATTATTCATTAACCTTTTTTCAAGTCAATATGTTTCTTCGTTGACCATATTACATGTTCACAATGGAATTACTAAACCTTATTATGATTCTCCAATGTTATGAATGGACTTGGATGAATTTCCATATGTTTATACGTGGATAACATTTCATGTATTTAACTGAATGGGTGAAGCTATTTCTAATTACAGATTTTCACATTGTAATAATCTAATGTGTATTTCAAAATTTTATATCATATGCGTACATTTTTCTCTCATGGTTTATGCTATTTGATTTCATTATGATTTGTGCCTTATGAATTACCAGTCCTTATGCCAAGACTTAATATTATGATTATTTATATGTAGAGTTTGATCTTAAAATATGATTATCATGTTCTTATACACTTATAATCATGTAATACATATGAATCTCATTTATTTAACCTTACAAATCATCTGAACTCACCCTTTATTATTTTTCATTTCCCCCAGGTCATGAAGAAAAGTATTATGTAGCTGTAATAAAGGGGAATATGTTTTAGGGATATATTTTTGATATTTCAATATGATAAAATATTATGTTTCTATGATTATAAAGAATCTAAAATATTATATTTCTCAAGTATGTAATTTTTTATTGTGATGAATATTCATATAAAATGATGTAATATTCATGTATGTTAAGCCTGGGTCACTATAATTGGCATCAAAAGAATTGTTAAGTGAAACTTTTAAAGTAGATGATAAATATTTAGTGAGATAACTTGGTATATTTCTAAGGATATGTATAAGGATTTATCTAAATATAATCTTAATATTTAATATATTTAAATGTTGGTTTCTTGATTTAAGTATCCTATAATTATTTTTTCATGATTATGTGGTTTTTGGATATGATAATTGTTGATCACACTATACATTGTAGTCATAATTAATAGAGTGAACTAAAAGGAACATGGTTAACATTGAATATTTTAGATGTGAAAAGTATGCGAATTATACATGTTGATGTTCGAGGATTAAATCTTATATAGAGAATAAAGAATGTAATACGATTATTGGTTATTCTACTGATGATAAGGAAACCATAATAGATATATAAAATGTATTATATGTTATTACAATATTGTTTACCTTAAAAGTGATAAGAATGAATATATTGAGGTTGAGGGGCTTTAATATATGATTCATATTTCATATTATAGGAAAGAGGTATAATAAAATAAAATAATGATGTTTGAGTAATGGTTTAAGAATAATTTTGGATGATTGAATTGTTTATTTTTTTGAAATTAAATGATTATGTAATAGGAATCATAATGTATATAAATATTGTATGTATAATATTTACCATAATGATTTTCAAATATGTGTTAAATTATATTTATGGCCTAGAAAATTGGTGTAATGGGAAGGTTAAATTATGGTAAGGTAACCCTTAACATGTTATATAGAATGAGAAATTGTATTTTATATGAATAAAGATATTATTATATTGATCAATTAAATTTTATAGTATTTTTTACCACGAGATGGATATTTTTTTTGAACAATTTTGATTATTCTTTCATTGATGGTGTTTATATGATTTTTTTAATTTATGGTACATATCAAATAATATCTAGAATGAGAAAGAATGCATATTTTCAATAATATTTGTTGGTAATTCTTGTTATTACTATTTTCCATAGAATATATGATAAAGGAATTCACTTGTTTTGAATATGACATATAGGAGCTATCATATGATACATGGAGGTTCAATTTTAAGCATATTTAGTGACCTTTATTCTATTTTTTTTGATTTTAATCTTTTGTAATGGTCTAAAGATGTAATTTTTGGAATAGATTATATAAAAAATATGATGATGTTATAGATATTATCTGTCCATTTGAAGATTTATGAATATTGGATAAAAAATTCTAATCTTTTTTTCATTGATGATTACTAATGATAGATGGAATGACTTAACAGTCTATATATGGATCTTATGATCTTTTACTGCATTATACATAACAAATTAAACATAATTTTTAGAGTAAGATATTATTGGTCAAACACAACAATCAGATGATATTTTGATTAAATAAAGTAAGTATATCTTCTCATGGAAATACATTAACTTTAGGAAAATGGTCTTGAAATAAAATGATTTTCTGTTAAACTAATTTTTGATTATATAAGTAACCCTTTTCAAGCCTCTCTAGGATATTGATTTTTGATCATTAACTTCTTTTTAAACATGTTCTCTATCACTCTATATTATAAATTTATAGTTATATTTCTCTTCCATGTCATTGTTTTCACCTTCCACTAATGTTCTTTTATGTGCAATCCTAGTTAGGAGTTACTTGGGTAACTATTATTTTTATAATCTTCAATGTAATTGAACTCATATTATTCATTTTTATGATGTTTTATTCTATGAAAGGATAGTTAAAGTACTAAACCATTGATAACCAATCTAAATTTTTAGGGAGAAATAATTTTTATAGGTGGTTGAATGTAATGCCCAAATATTTTTTTAATGTTTTTATGAATTGTTTTTTGATATTCTACATTTCAAGAGTCACTTAATATGGTATGTTTTATATGAAAGAAAGAATTTTGTATTGTGTATCATGCAATAAAATATTAATATTTCACTACATAGAATACATAGATTATATTTTGGTACATTTAAATCACATTTTTTCTTCTCTTACACACAATGTCGACGTCCTTCGATAACTTATGTTACACGCAATACTGAGTTTTACTGATGTAAAATATACTAGTAATATTTTCATTAAAATATTATTATAGTTACCATTTATTATTTGAAATTTTATTTAAGGATAATATTATCTAAATTGTTAAAATATTATTTACAAACATATATCTAATGAATCGTCTTGTTATCAATTATTTATAAATGATATTAAGATATATCTAAAAATTAATAAATTTGTTTTTGAAGAGAACTGTTAATCTATGTATAAACATAGTTTTTTATAAATAAAATAATCAAAAAAAATTTGATTAATTTTTTTAATAAATTTTCTGTATTATATATTTAATTAAAAATTTGGTACCCATCTTATATATTTGATAGATATAAGATATGAATAAATCCAATTTTATGAATAA
Source organism: Viscum album (assembly GCA_963277665.1). Lineage (NCBI taxonomy): Eukaryota > Viridiplantae > Streptophyta > Magnoliopsida > Santalales > Viscaceae > Viscum > Viscum album. The sequence continues at coordinate 1,334,722,561 of OY728156.1, forward strand.
AAATATATATTTTTCAAATGTGCAATTTTATGGTCAATTAAATTTTTTGACACTTAAAATTTTTATATGAAAAAATAAAATTCATTTTTGAAATTTTAATATCAAAATTTAATTTTGGTCAAATTTTGGTTCTTTTCTGAAAAATTTCATGTTTAAATGAATAATGAGAAATACTAAATTTTAATCAGAATCTAATTTTTCATCTAATTTATTAATATAGATAAATAAAATTAAAAATTTATTTCAAAGTATATTTAGATAAATTATGCATCAATAAATAAAATTTAATTCCTCATAACTAATTTAAAAATTATATTTGATATAAAATCATTTCAAACTTTTGAATATTTTCACATTAAACAGTTTTCTTCGGATCCCTTTAGTGATATTATTTTTAAATTAATTAGTTCCACATATGTGATTATAATTTGAAGAAATGGATTCTATATTGGGAATAATAATAAATAATAACTTCTAATATGTTCATATTAGTTTTTAACCATAGATATTCCTGATATTAATAAAATTTATTTAGTTTGTTTAAAGTAAAAACAGGCTTACATATTGTTCAGACATAGAATATACGTTGAAAAAATGACACTACAGTATTATAAGATCTATTTTTAGGAAAATTATTAATAATTATACCTATAATTATTTATAATGGTCAATTGTGAACACTTTGGGGACATGTAAAACGTGGGAGCACTAAAATCTATTCAAGAATGCCCAATGTGTCCCCCCTTATAAAATTACTCCACTCCTCCTCCTCCTCCTCCTCCTCCTCCTCCTCTCATAACACCTCTAAAGAAATTTTGGATCGTACAATAGCTGAAAAAATAAACTCCCAATATCCATAAACTACTCCTAAAGGTCTCACTTTTGGTATTAAACTAAAGAATTATTCACTTTAATGAAGATCAAATTGAGTCACCCAAAGAAGTGGTAAAATTCAATAAGAAGCACTTCTGTTTTATTTATTTATCCACCCCTTAAATTATTATTATTAAATTAAAATATTATAACCTAAATATAATCAATATATTTAAACAATTTATGCTAAGGGTATTACCAACACTTAGGCACACTTCCATAATATGGGATACACAATCATCATTCGTGTTTACGATAAGCTGCCAACATATGAACCAATGTCGTTCATTATTCCAGTACCACATTTCATGCTTTTGAATAATGATGGAATTTATATTTATATATGACATATATATATACATATTTCTTTACTTATTATATAACACCTACCTTCTTTATTTCCATTTTTAGGAATACTATAACTTCGTTTGTGGATATGTTGACTATGGCCTCCTCAAAAAAATATGATTTGTTCACACATTACATGGAATGTACTGAGGATGGATTTAGTAAAATAATATTATATATACAATAATAATACTAATTTAATTAATATATATATACACACACATATATCTATTTTCTTTAATTTCTTTCAATCAACACGATAGGATATCAGAAACAATGTTCATGCTCACATATGACATACTGCCTCCATTAATGTTGTAATTCATTTCATGTTTCCATCATGTATAAATTATTATTAATATTTTTTATACTGATATATATTATATTTTTTATAATTTTATACATTTTTAAAATAATAAAATATTTTTTTATTTTAGGGATCAAAAATAACAAGTCAAAACATATAAAAAAACAAAGTTGTTGTTACCAAAAAATGTAATATTACTAAGGAATTTTAAATAAAAAGGTTATATAAAATAATAATAAAATCATATATGGTTTGAAATATAATATTATTATTTTTAGATATATAATAAACTTATATTTATTAAAATTTATGTTTTAATATGTAGGTATAAATTACCGACGTAATGTAAGTGTTTTGTCATATTACATTTATTTCTAGGAGCCAAATGCTATATTCACCACTTACACATTTGTGGGGGGTGTATATAATGACCTATGACATGTTATACCATGAATGTAATTTATTTAAAGATTGTAAATTTTTCAATTTATGTTATCCATTCATGGGGTTAGGATTCACTAGTTAATCACTTTTTAATGGGATTTCTAGCCTCACTTTTATTTTTGAGAGACTTATACCTTATTCACCACACATATATTTTTTGTGTTGCATATATAACCCATTAATGTATTATATTATTAGTATATTTATTTTTATGGTTAATTACATATCCATTTTATGATATTTATTTTATAGGGTTTATGGTTCAAATGCTATGAAATCGGTAATGTAATTTTCCTCTCATTTTTCCTTCTTTTATATACATCCCATGGTATGACCATTTTTTCTATAGGGAGTATATCCCTTTAATTTTTTTATCATTAATATAATTCCTTTTATAATATTTAAGGCTTCCTATAATGTTATTATCTCATGTATATTATTATTCAATGATACCCAAGTTGTATGATTTTATTAATAAAATCTTTTAATATATTAGAATTGATAATGATTATACTTTAATTGATGAAATATTATGATTATTTTTTTAATAATTCTCATTATGTTTCTTCCCCTATAGTTATTCATTTTATATTCAAGAAATGGTATCATTTTTCTTATAATTCCAAAAAAATCTAAAGTTAGAACATTGTGTTTAATATCATGTATGACAAGTGACAACAACCGCGTAAGAGAATATAATATCCTCATAATCATTAATTTTAATAAAATTTAATATATTTTATATCTTTAAATTAATATGGATCTGAGTTATCATACTTCACATGAAACAAAGTGTTTCTCCAATGGTTGTGTTACGTGTAAGAACGTGTTTTACCAAGAAACAATATATTATTTATATATTATTGTTTAATATAATACAATATAAACTATCTTTAAAGAATAATATTAGATAAAATATAAAAATATATGGTTTACAAAAATATTAAACAAATTAATTGGTTAAAAATTTAATATTAAATGAATATAAGAACCAATTAAATAAAAATGGAATATTTTTACATAAAAATATTTTTATTCCCACATAACTATTTTATCCTAAAAAATTAAATCAATTAAAATTAGTGAGTGATATTAAAGTAATATATATATATTATAATTTGAATAAAAAAATTAAAAATTCAACCAAAATATTTTATAATAAAAAGAATATATCAATCCCAATATTAGACCTAAAACCTATATTTTTATTAAGGAACTTTTACAGCATTTTAATGGAGAGCCTATTTTATATATAATTGTTTTTACTTTTATATTCCATTTTTTTCAAAATAAACATAATTTTTTAAATATAAATATATAAATTATGTTAGTGTGCATTTTGATTATTTTTTGTGAAGTAATATTTTTGATGAATATTGAAAAATATTGACTTTTAATTAAAAATTGATTTTTCATCTAACTTATTTAAAATAAGAAATATGATTTTAAATTGGTTTTATAGTACAATAAGATAATGTTTTTACAAATTAATCTAGTTTAGGTCATTAGAATCTATTTATATTTGAAATTTGTTATAAAAAATATAAATCTTTTGGATGTTTATCTTTAAAACCCCGCATTGTCGTCTCATATGTACAAATAATTTAACATTAATGTCATCCACTTCATTGAATAAAATTGAAAAAAATAAATTCAATGTTTTTAATAGTTATTATATATAATGTTTGATAATTTCAAAAAAAATTACAAAAACTATTATTGATAGTGATTATATGTATTTATAAAGACTAATTTGAAATTATGCGTAAAAAGGGACTAAACATTTAGCATAAGGGTCAAAATTACAGAGGATCCTGTAATTTTTTTTATTATTATAATATTTAGACCCCATAATCCATTTTCCATAATGTTTTACATTATTTGAGCCACTTTCAATTTAAATAATGTGGATGGAATTCCATTTTCCAAAATATAGAAGAAATCCACTCCTCTTCCCACTATAAAAAGAAACTCATGCCTCCCATTTATTAACATCTATCAATCCACATTGGATAGACTAATATATACCCAAATAGATCCTAAAAAACCGTAACAACTATCTATTGGAATCAACATAGAAAAAAATCCATCCATTGAATCCCTTTAGTACACACCAAAATGTGTTACCTGAATAATAGGTAAATTCCTCCCACATTCTCTTTAGTTTAATTTTTATTCCCCACCCCCTAAAATATTATTATTCAATGATTATATAATGACAAAAGTATCCTGAATATACTTATTTTTTGTTATTGTAATGGTTCAAATGGCACTTCAACACACATCTATCTAACCATAATGGAACATATCATTTATGTGTACGACGAACTACCGCCTTGCAAAATGATGTCATTCCTTTTTCAATAACCACATCTCATGGTTGGAAATTATGATGGTAAATCTGATTATATATGATATATATTATATTTATAATGTTTTTATTCTTCTTCAATTTCTATATAATACATATCCATATGCTTTCCATTTTTTGTAAATAATATTACATCGTTTCTAGAAGTGGGGACTATCACTTCCCCAAACCAATGCGATTCATTCACGATATAAATGGAATGAATAAAGGATGGATTTTGTAGTTCGGTGTAAAATATATGAGATAATTATGATATGGTATTGTATATATATATATATATATCATTTTATTATCATTATTTTACTATAAAAAAAATAAGAAAGTAGCATTCATGCATACGTACGGCCTACCGTCCCCACAAATGATTTATTTCATTTATTATCTCCAAAAATTATGGATTACTCTAAATAAATATATATTTGATATATATTATAATTATATAAGTATTTAATTATTTTATATGATTAATCCATGATAGTTGTAAGAATAACATAAGAACCATATCCTTTTACACATATCATTACATAATTTTATGTATTATTAGCCTTCATTTACCAACTGAAGATCATAATTTCTAGTATATTTTTAATGATTAAGCACATAATTTGACAACATGAAAACAAAAAACAAACTTTATTTATTTAATATTCATAATTATCTCCTAACATCCATTTATATCTTACATCTTCATAGAATAACTTGGTGAATGCATGAAGCAAAAATGATGAGCTAAAAATCCGAGTAAGGGAATACACATAGGAATAAAAAATCACATCGGTTAGAAGGAAAAACGTGATGAAATAAAATGAAGGAGACGTGAATAATCATCGGGAAGAATAAAATTTATAACATGGTAATATATAATCATTGGTATAAATAAATCTGGAAACAATATATAACATGACATAAAAATGATTCAAGGATAACTACCAAGACTATATCACATGGTGGACAAAGTCCCATTAAGAAAACTAGTTCACTCACTATCCCAACAAGACTTCTCATGAGACTAGATGTTACCCAATTAATTGGAGTTCTATCTTAGTTAATCCAATATAAAATGTTCATGAACATGTGTTACACCTAGATAATATTACATATGGAATCAAACATAAATAAAAGGGTTACCCATGGAATGAATTTGGTATCATAGTCACATAAAAAGTCATATCAAAAGATAATTTCATAATGGTGTCCATGAAATAATTAATTTAAATCATTAATGAAAATTAATAACCTCATAAATTCGTACATTCGTATATGTGATGTCAAATGTATGTAAAAACATTTAAATGGAGTGTTTAAGAAGCTTTAAATTTTAAAAAATATATTGAGGTTTAAGGGAAAATTTTCATGATTCTGTATAACTAAAAAGGCATAAAAATCTGTATAAAATCATAAATTAACCATGATAATTGTTCTAGTATAATTAGTGATTAAATAAAAATAATGGTTACTTAAAACATATTATAGAGTGAACATGAAAATGTGTATGTAGTTGGGATGTTACCTTTATTCGAGCTTGCTTATCAGGAATAATTAAGAAGTGAACCTTTTAAAAAACATGTATTTACCATAAAAAGAATGCAATGATCTGGATACATGAGTCAGGAACATCTACATAGAATTTATAAGAATTATATATAACAAATAAGTCTTACATTGGTGTGAATAAAGAGAAAATGTAACCTGAAGGAAAAAAGAAAAGGTTTGGAAAGAATCTCATACCTTATTAGTGAAATGGTCCATCCCATTATCTTAATGTCATGGAAAATCAGATTAATTCAATAGATAAATAATTCTAAACCTTTTATAAATTTATTTGATTAAGTATAATTTTATTAACTATAATTTATGTCCTTTTTATAGGATATGAGATTCAATTTCATCCTTTGGAAGTGTTTCGTTCCTTGGTTATCATGATCGATTTACTTGAATGGATGTATGAAAAATAATGTAAAATGAGAATAGTTATCAATAATTGATGTTATATGTTATTAATTAACATAACTAAGATTAAATGGTCTTATATAATTTTTTTGTCTATTTTCAATGAGGATGAATCGTTATAAAATACATTAGTGATAATCATTTAGATTATTTTTGAAATCTTCTGATCATCACAAACTAGTATTGTTTAATTATACATTGTTATGTATGAATTTTTTCTTCATAACATAAAAAGGTTTTAAAATACATTTTAAAATAAATACCAACCATTACAATGTCTATATGTCTATACATAAAGTTGTTAATGGAAAATAAAAAAAATCATTCTCCATGGTGAGAAACAATAACCTTGTAGACAATATTTATGTTTTTATAATAAAAGGTTAAGGATAAGAGAATTTTTTCTAAATTTCCCATTAAAATAATAAAATTAAAGTATATATAAAATAATGGATTTATAATTCGTATTTTTATATAGGAGGTGCAGATAGTATAATAAAATAAAATAAATTTGAATGATAATAAAGAATGGAAAATAGGTTTTTACCTCTTGAGTTCTTATCCTTGACAACCACCTTTGAGAAATTTGTTCTTGTATTTTTATGAGTTTAGAACCTCCTAGACGTGGGGAAGTTACATAGGAAGAATATTTCCAAAAAATTGGCCTTTTTACAAGGATTAAGAAGTGTGAAGAGATGGGGTAGTGAGGGGCGGTATTTATGGTGGAGGAGAGGGGTGTTTTTATTCACTCATTAGTTTTATATTTTGGAACAAGACTATGAATAGATTTAACCTTATCACTAAATATATTTAAAAACTAAGGATATATAAAAATTTTAGTCTTACATTATCCATACATCATATTTGACTCAATCATTATTGTATTTACATAGTATCATCAATTATTATATTATACTATTCAACCAAAATTCTTGTATCTTAGAAAAAAAATAATCATAACAATTTTTAAACATGTAGAATTAAAAAATGAACTCCATTTTATGAAAATAATATTCTAAATTTGAAGAATTTTATTTTTCATTAAAATCATCATTTACATGGAAAATACTATTTTTAAAATTATAATTTTTTTATAAAAGTTTGATAAATTAATTACGGTATCATAAAACTACCTTATAATAATATTTTAAAAAAATATTTATTTAAAATATATTTTTTTTACAAATAATGTTTTTCAAAAATCATTATATTAATTATAAAATTTTAAATAAACATTTATTTTTTGTACTACCTCTAAATTCAGTACATATGAGGGATCTGGTATGTACTTTCTCCGGATGTATATGTGGAATACATCATGTACATGAGACATGGTTGGCGGAAGTTATACATGATACACAACAACTCTTACACGATCAAGAATCCTAATGGGGCCAATACAATTAGGACTGAGGTTTATATTTTTTCCAAATATTGTGATCATATTCAATAGAGATATATGGAGGAATACAATATGTCTAAACTTAAACTCATGATCTCTTCAATGAGTATCTTTATAACTAGTTTGTCTACATTAGTCTGCCTTTATGTGCTCCAAAATGGTTTCCATCTTAACCACCATTTCCTTGACCATTTTAGGTCCTAACGCTTATGTTCATCAAATTCATACCATCATTCGTGTATTCTATATATTTTCCCAAAAATGGATTTATATGGATCCATTTGGATGCTTAAGTAGAAACTATTACTATAAGAGATTTTTTCTACAGGAAGATGTTGGTTTGATCCTTTTTTTAAGTTCATAGAACAAGCTCTAAACATGTCTTATAGTGTCTGAATTGTCTATTTAGAATGGCCATTAGTTTGAGGATGATAATCTATATTGAAGCTCAACTAAGTGTTTATGGAATTTTGGAGGCTTTTCAAGAACATCTTGGTGAATCTTGGATTTGATCACATAAAAAATAGTAGATTTTCATACAGCCTTAATACTTATCAGATTAATCTCTATAAAATTTTCTCCAGTGATAATTCCTATCGACTTAAGATAACGTGAGCTATCGATATGATATGATCCACAATAACCCATATAGAGTTGTTTTCAGGGCATGTCTTCGAAAGTAAGGTGACAATGTCCATTTTGATGTTTTAAAACATTCATTTTTGAATGGGTGATGTTTTCATCACCCCTTAGACATTTTCCAATAATTATTGAAAATTTTACATTCCCTGAAATTTTATGTATATTCAATGACCTCCGTATTCATATTGTCCCACGAATGGTGCTCTCAGAGATCTCTATACATTTTTGTGATTCATGGGTGAATAGTAAAATTCAAGACATGTGCATAATTTATAAGCTCATTCTTTAACTCTATATTTGATGGTGCATAGAGTTGTGACCCAAATCTTAAGACTCCTTCCCTATCCATTTGGAACACTGAGGATTTCCCATTTCTGATAGCTTCCACCTTTTTCTGAATTTCCATGAAATTTCTTTAAGAATCCTTTATTTTCTCCATGACAGATGGTTGAAGAATAATTTGAGAAAGGATTTATGATATTCATTCCTTAATGATTCACATGTCTATCCTTTTAATGTTTAAGAAGATTGGATCCTTCTCAATTCTCATTATTGATAATGAGGAATGATTCTTTCAACATATAGTATCCACCACCTTATTTTCTTTACTAAGATGGTAGTAGATTGAGAAGTCGTAATCCTTGATGATCTATCTCCATATTTGTTGAAGCATATTATTATCCTTCTATGTGAATATTTATTTTATGATTTTATGATCAATACATATCTCACACTTCTCCCCATAGAGATAATCCATCTATGTTCTAAATTAGATATCACAACTACCAAATCCAGATCATGTGTGGGGTAGTTTTTTCTAATGAATTTTAACCATTCTTGAGGGATTGAATATCACTTTATCATTTTTCATCATTAGACATCCTAGTCATTTATTATATGCATTGATGTACACCACAAAGACTACCCCACTTGTCAGTAGTGTGAGCATTGATGCAGTGATAAACATCATTTTCAACTAATTGAAATAGTATTCACATTCTCTAGTCCAGAAAGACATCACTCTCTTCAAAGGAAACATGGTTATTAGGTTTGAAACTCGATATTAAATCTTAAAAAAGATTCAGTAATACATAGATATACTATTGAAACATAGGACACATGTTATAGATGTTGGACAAGGCCACTCATTGAATTTTTTTCCATTAATGGTTCCACAATTATTCATTTCATGGTGATATATTTCCCCAATAATGATAATTCATCCATATATACCTCATATTTACTATAATTTTCATAATGTTTATCCCTTAAAAAAATTGTTCAAAATAATATTCAAATTCATCACATGTTACCTCTTTCTCTTGAAGTATATCATAATACCATAAAAAAGAGTACCAAAATTTTATCCAGGTAATAACTAAAGTCTATATTCATTATATAAATGAAAATTTCGAATGAATAAGTGAGTCCTAAGGGCATTAATATGAACTCATAATGTTTCTATATTTTTTCAATGGAATTCATTCAAATATCTTCCTTCTTCAACATTAATTGGAGATATCATGACTGAAGGTCCACCTTAGAGAAATATATGACCTCACATTATTTATCAAATAATAATTTTATACATGGAAGAGGATACTTCTTCATTATCATGATTTAATTAAGATCACACCAATTAATGCCGAGACTCATTGGTCTATACTATTTTTACATGATGGACTGGTGCACCCCATGGTGATGTTCTTGAGCATATAAAACCCTAGTATATACTCTCTTGTAACATAATCTTTACTTATTCTATCTCCATTTTGTCCATTCTATATAGTTTGTTTCATATAAAAAAAATATCCAAGAAAAAATTCAATTGGGAACTCAAACTCTTTATCTATAGAAAGATAATACAATTATTCAATGAATATAATAGAGTAGTCTCCCAAAATGAGCATGTGTTCGGGTTTTATCCTCTCATTTTCTCAATAATTTGATGAATATATTATTTTTTATAAGGTAGTAGTATATAAAATTGAGATAATGATTTTGAATTGATCCATACTCTTCCTTACACTTGTACATAATTTGAGGATTCATTGGGATGTAAAGAGTGATATTTATTTCATGATTATCGATGTTTACATTGTATAATGATATCCAATACATGACCAATATAGAGTCAAACTCCATCAAAAGAAGCAAGAAAAGGTTTTATGGGAGGTTGATCCAAAAAACATTATCAATGGAGGAATTATATTCATTGGATTCAATAATTTCCCAATTTTTTTCATAGAGATTACACATCATCAATATTTTTTGGGGGTGTTTGAATTGTTCTACTAAACTTTCAAAATTGGAAATAATGTATAGAAATAGGATAAAATAGTATATAATATATTATTGACTGAATATTAAGAATATTTGTCACCACATAGTTGGTGGGTTCTACCTGAGAATTTGTGATAGCATATTATATTACATTCTTTCTTGGAGGTTGTTGTTGTTGATTTCCTCCAATAACCCTTATCTTGGAGGAATGGAATGCCTAATACCCCTATTCCTTGTAGTTGAAACAATTCACTATATGATGAGTGATGATATAAAACATCCTTTCTTCTTCATAATTTTTTGGATTCTCTATATACCTTTTGTACTTATTAGCCATATGATCCTCTCTTCCACATTTGAAACATCTATTTGTTCCCTCTAAGTAGTTTCCAAGATACTTCTTCCCACACTTTTGACACATGGGATTTTGGGACTCTTTCCATTGTGGTATTTATCTATTTATCCACCCATATTAAACTATATTTTACTCATTTTAACACCAGTCCTATGAGTCCACTGAGAGTCTATGATTTCCATTACAACCTTATGGAAGAAATAAAAAATTTCTTCATCACTATCAATGTATAAAATTTCCAATGAATTTCATAGACATAGTTTTAGTCCACATAACATGCGATTGACCTTTCGTTTGGTGTGCATGATATAGATGGAAGTGAATCTTGTATGAATTATCTATTTAGAATCATATAGTCCAATAGACATGTCTTATTTTTTCTTCAATCCAAGGACCTCCCTTTGCATCTTAATATAGATGGCACTAGGAAAATATATATTGAAGATACTTTCTTGAAATCCTTTCATTCTATTTAATAAATTTCTTCTTAGGAAATCATTTTATTGATTAGCTTCCACCACTAATCTGCTTCCCCATCAAAATTATTGACTACCATAATAAATTTATCCCTCTTATTTTGAGAACTGAATAATAGATATTATCTCCTCAATAGAGTTAATCAATTAATTTTTGAGTAAGGGATTAGAATATTCACTAATTTTGGGAGGACTTTTTCACATAAATTATTCAACCAAAAAAATATATTTATTAGGATAAGGAGGATGTTTTACAAGATTCAAGTTATTATTAATTACTTGAGCCAGTTGATCTAGCACTATCATTAGATTTTGAGCACCTGTTCTAATCATATTTGGAATTTCATTACTGAAATCATCAAATTGCATATAATGATGATTGTTCTATTGAGTTCGTATATTACCATCCATTAAATAAGAAATATATTATAAAATAAAGGGGTATTTAATGCTTATCTTGTAATCATATGAAAATAAAACATGGAACATAAAAGGATATTCATTTTAATGAAAATTTTATCCTATTTTATGATACCGTATGTTTCAGTCTAAGTTATCCAAGGTGATAGAATTATCCCTAGGGTTTATAGTAATGTGGTTTAATCCTACTCTATAAGAAATAACTATACCATACTCTTATAATAACTATAGAGACTCCATCCATATTCATATGTCATTACATTATTTTAATCATAATTAAAATTTTAATACAAACAGAGGATCTTAATTCTAGTTCCTTTGTAAGATTAGGAACAGAATTTAAAAACAAAAAACAAAAACAAAAAATTATTTTATTTAAACTAAATAATGAGATAACAACTTCCATTTAGAACTTAATTAATAATAGTATAACCTAGGAAATACATTGAAAAAATAGATGATAGAAAAATACTAATATGGGAATAAGGAATGAAATAAAACATATAACATGGGTTAGAAAGAATAACATGATGACATAAAAGTCCTCAAACATTAATAAAAATAAGGAATAATAACATCTATAACTTGGGAACATATAGTAATGGCCAAATTGAAATGGGTAATCAACATATGACATGACTTAAACATGGGTCAAGGCTAACTACCAAGAATATATCACATAGTGACAAAACCCTATAATGGAATCAGATTCACTCCTTGTCCTGATAGATGTCTCATGAAAATAAACACACCCAATGAATTTAAGAACTATCCCGGATAACCTATAAAAAAATGTTCACGAATATTTGTGCCACATAAATAATCACATGTAAGGAATCAATGTTAAACATAAGGGTTACCCATGGAAAGAATGCAGTATCATAATCATATCAAAAGTCGTATAAAAAGGGAATTTCATAATTGTTTACAAAAAAGATTTTATTTAAAAAATATGTGGATATTAATAAGTGAAAAAATTATAGATCATGATAAGTTATTCTAAACTAATTCAAAAACATTTAGAAAAGATAGATTAAGAAACTTTAGAAATAAAGTTTTTTAGTGAGGTTTAAGGGAAAATATTCAAGATTCCTTAAACAAAATATGAATAACTATTAGTATAAAACCATAAATGAGCCAAGATAATTTTCATGAAAAAATTATTGATTATGTAAAATAAATGGTGGATTAAAATGGATAATGGAGTGAACATGAACTTGGGTAATAAATCTAGAATTTCCCTTTAATCTGGCTTTCTTATCGAGAAGAATTGTGAATTGAACAATTTTAAAACATGTCTTTCAGATAAAAGATGAATATAAGAATATGGATACACGATTTTAAAACATTTAAATAGAATTTAGAATATTTTTATTAAATAAATAACTATTACATTGGGGTGAAGAATGGGAAAGTGTAACCCAAAAGAAAAATGGAGGTTTAGAATGAATCCCTTGCCTTATGTCTGAAATAGTTCTCAACTTTATCTTAATATCCCAGATTATTAGACTAAATACATTAATTAATTAATTAAACAACTATTATACATGTATGTAATTTTTTATAATTTTATTAAGTTTATTTTTTTCCATTTTGATGGGTTATGAAATTCAATTTTATCACTCAGGAGTGTTGGTTTCCTTTGTTTTCCAGATCAGTTTACTTATATACAGATATAGAAAATAATTTCAAATGAGAATGGTTGTATAAAATCCATGTTATATGATATTAATGAAAATAAAAAATCTATAATGTTGTTATATAATTCACTCAGTTATCTATTGGGAGGATGAAGCATTTGACAAGAAATTAGTGACAATAATTTAGATTTTCTTAGTAGTCTTTTAATCCCCACAAACTAGTTTTGTTTCATTATTCATTATTGTGTATAAAATTTAGGTTCAGAACATAAAAAGGGTTATAAAATCAATTTTAAAATATTTTTCAACCATTAAAATGTTTTAGGAACGTCCTTGAAGGAGGTAAAGGAAAATGAAAACTTTTTATCCTCAAATGTGATAAATCAACACCTCACAGTTCAAATTTTCATATTTAGAATAAAATGAAGAGGATAAGAGAGTTGAAGGTGTATTTTACATTACAATAATAAAATAAATGTATAAATAATTTAATATAATTATCATGAACTTTTTTACATTATATGTGAGGATATCTTACGAAAAGAAAATAACGTGATAATAAAACAAAGAAATCAAATAGTATTTTACCTCTTCAATTCATCTCCTTGAGAACCACCTTAGGGAAATTGGATTTGGTATATTTGGATACCAAAAACATCCTCTACCTAAGTAAGGGACATGTTATGTGTATTGAGAATAAATTGGGAAATATTTGTGGCTTATGTTTTGTGAGGAGAATGGGTGGTGAGGAGTGGTATTTATAGTGGATAAGAGGGGTGTTTTTTGATTATTCTCCCCATTGTTTTGTTATTTTTTCTCCCGAATATAGATTGTTTGAACATTTTAAATTAATTTATTAATATAATTAATTATATTTTGAGTTTATTTTATTATATCATCCATTAATCATCTATGACTAGATAATTCATGTATTTAGATTTCATCATAAATTATCATATTTTACTATTCACCGTATTTTCAATTCTTTTAGAACAATCACAAATATTACCCCTTACCATTTTTTGATTGATAAAATATAAAATTTCACTCCATTTTTTGAAAATAATTTTCTAAATAATAGAAATTTATCTTTTCATTAAAATCAGCATTTATATAGAAGTTATTGATTTCAATATTATATCTGATTTTATAACACTTCAAACTATAAATTAAGGCCTCATAAGTTTTTATTATAATAAAAAGACAACAAAATATTAATTTATGGACCTATTTTATGAATATTATTTTTTTTCAAATCATTATATTATTTATAAATTTTAAATATATATTTTTTTAAAAAATACCAACACAAAATTTATCATTTTTGAAACATTTAATTAATTATACTATAAGATAATTATATCATATATATAATAATAATATAAAAAATTATATCTAATTTCATAGGAGGGTTTATTATTCTATTTTATGGTTTAAAATTCATATGGCTCATATTACAATTCCAAATTTCATGATAATATTCCATCTGTATAGGTTCCTCAATTTATAGAATTACCTCTAATTACATTCATTCTTAATTTGTAATCATTTTATTGTATTATCTATGTTATTTTATTTGATTTATATTATAAAAAGTATTTATAATATTGAAAATTTTTATTGATATAAATATGTATTTTTATAAAGAAGAACAAGTAACAAGTCAAAACATACTTGAAAACTAGGAAATTAATACTCGAAATAGTAGAAATAATAAATTATTGTTAAAAAATGGGTAATAAGATTTTATAAGAATATCTTATGTGATATAAGAAATATGAATATGCTTTTGGTATAAGTTGTTGACATGTTTGTAACCATTATTCATGATTTTAAGGTATTTTCATCTAGAATGAAATGCATGGTAATAGATTTTCATCTCACTTTTTTCATCTGTGAGATAAATGTCTTATTCACCACTTAATTTTTATGTTTGGTGTATCTACTAACCCTTTAGAATATATTATATCATTAATTATTATATCTTCATTTTATTTGGGTTTTTCCTTTTTTCGTATTATTAATTAATTCATTCAAAGTGGTAAGGGGTACTTTTGAATGTTTAAAGATTATTTTCCTCGAGAATGTTTTTAAGGAACTTCGAATAGATTTTCTATTTATTGAGACATACATTATTTCTGTCAACCTAATTTCATTTATATTGTGTAGATAATGAAAATGTTTAATTTATTATTAATATTCAATAATTATTCATGTTTTTTCTAGTTTCAATTTGAATTATTTCTTCTAAGGTTATTTAATTATTAAAATTACCATGTGGAAAAACAATTTATAAACCAATTTAGTTTCTCTGGGTTATATCAATTACTTATTAATATTATGAGAATATGAATTTCTTAAATTTTTACTATAAATATTTTTATTTCACCTTTTTTATATGTATTTTCATTCGACACACATAATTTATTCATTGATTGATTATCACATCAATATTTTGGTCTTTTTAGGGGATTAGTTCACAATATCCTTTTGTTCAAGATTGTTAATAAGAAAATTTCTTGATAGTTTTCTAATAAACCCTTTAATTTTTGGTACACTTATTTTTTTAGACCTTTTTCATGTAATATTACAATTTTACCAGTTTTGGTACATAAAATGTTTTAGAAAATGTTTTCACTAAAACCCGACTATATTTCTATTTTTAGCCTGAGAACCTTTCTTCATCTAAAAACATTATTTTATAAAAAACTATTTCTACCCATAAAAGGATTTATTAATGATATTTTTCCCCATTTCAAAATTCACCAATGTTTTTCATAGATTCTTATTTTCTCTTTCAGACCAAAACATTTTTATAACCTTTTTACCATACAAAAGGAATTATTTTTTACCTCGTACGACAAGTATAGATTCACCCATCACAATTTCATTACATTTTACTTTTAATGTTTAAATGTTTACATAAAAAATGATTTCAAATGTTATTTTAATGAAAAGGGTTTTCAAAAGATTAAAAATTGATATTTCGATCAAATAGTTTTTAAAATATCTTTTTATAGAATTCAATTATTCAATGGCAACAACATTTCAATTTTACTCCACCTAAGATTTGTTATCTTGATACCATATTTATTATTACACCAGATTTTTTATGATTTTTTAAGGATATGGATAGTATTTATAAGTCCCCAGCCATAAACCTTACTTAATCTTGAGTTATTACAAGATTACACATTGAGGATCTTTTCAGGTTTAGAGTTTTAGAGAATTAGATCATTAAACTTGCATTACATTCCACATTTAAACAAAGTGGTTACAAAAAAGACAATATTCATTCTTCCCATCAACGGAAACCTATTTAAAATAAAACACAGATTCTTTCTTGACACATCCTTGACACTATCATCACATCATGTACCTTTCCCTTGACCTGTGAAAAACATTTCAAAAACTTGGGATGAGCATAAAAAGCTCAGTAAGGGTTATAAAAATATGGAAAGGAAACATGAGTTCATATATACATAAGAATGAAATCATACTTTACCCATAAAACTTAGGCACTTTAACATACCTCATCAAATCATGAATAAATCATAGAAATCATAAGACATAAAGGTAACTTGAGGCATTCATAACATTCTTACGTAGGGAGTAACCCTCTTGGTTACATTTGGAATACCCATCACAGTATATTCCCTAAATCTCTTTGGAGAAACCTTAACGTTTCACTCCTTCGCGTTACCCAATGCATTGGAGAGCTATTACGGGCTCACCCACCCTTAGTTTATCACGGAACCACCCTTTTTCATAACAATGCCCAAGAACCATAACATAAATGTGTCACATAAAACATTCATAAAGGAAACATAACATTTCCATATTTTAATCACAATTTAACATTTTAGTATATTGAAATATTGAATCCATTCAAAAAAGAAACCATTTCCAAAACCATTTAAAATAATTAATAAAGAGATTTTTGAATCAAAGTGTCCCATAACACCTTGAAGCTTAAAATTTTAAACCATTAATATCCATATAAATAAATCCTTAAAACCATTTTGAAAACATGTATATTAATAAGAACAAATAATTAAAACATTTAAAACGATATTTTGGTTAAAGGGGTTTTACCAAAATCAGAGACACCTGAATACAATAATTGAGGAATAACATTTAGTCAAAACATTATAATATCATGAGAATAAATGGATTCATGATATAATACTCCAAAGGACAGTATATACACCATATAAGAGTGAATTGGTTCATAACAACAATGAACTCTCAATAGAAATGTCAAATGTGATGAAATCCCTTATAAAGAATGTATCCTTAAATTAAGGACAAATCAATCTCAAAAAAATATGTGTGAAAAATATAAATACACCCAATATAAGTGGATATTAATTGTAAAACAATAAAAGGTCATTCACACATATTCAATGGATGACATATTCAATGACTACATGTTGAACCCAAAGAAATCGAAATTGGGTTAAAAAGTTCCCTTGACAGCCTAACAGCATCACATCAAAAAGAGTTGATGAGAGATAAAAAGAGTATATCATAACTTGGACATAAAATTTACATCAAAAAGGATATATGAGAATATATCCCAAAATAACAATATGTAAATTAAAAGACCCAACAATAGAAGCCTTTTAAAAAAAGAGGAGGGTGAAAGGTTCCCTTACCGACTTGGGTATCATTCAAAACATACACCCCATGAAAGAAGGAAAATAGATCATTGATGTAAATACTCATAAACGAAAGTATATTACACAAAGAGTAGAATAATGGGCAGTACATACACCACTCAATGGAATTTGTGGCAAATGTAGCATAAATCTCACGAGAATAAAAGTGAGATGAAAAATCCCTTACGAAAATTCGGCAGCCTAACGGCGCCACTCAAAACTTCCAAAAATGATTTATGAGAGGAAATAGGGTCTCTCATCATATGAACATAATAATTTAAGTAGTAGTAATATAAAATAACATCCCAATCATAAGAAATATGAGCATAAAAGGAATGACATAAAGAGTGTACTTAAAAAGAAAGAGAGGTGTAGGATCCCTTACCTCGGGTCCGACTTGACTCGATCGTTCTTTAATCTCCTGAATAATAAACTTGAGTTAATTTATACTTCCTTAAGAACCTTTTTCAAGTTCATTATTCCTTTTATATCACTTATTACCATGTCATAAACATTATGTAATCATTAAGTTAATAATGATTATTTTGTCGATATTTGGTTCTTAAGTCGAAGGTGGACTTCTTACAATTACATGTTGTTCATGTGGCCAAATGATTATTATATACAGAATTGTATTCATGATGTAGATATCATATATGTCATATATATCCAGTACATTAATTCATTTATAACAATACATAATCATTTAGAGGTAAGAAATGAAATGCACCGTTCATGGAGACGGTAAGCCGTAGGTATGCATGAACGCTACTTTCATTTCTATTTCGTATTTTATAGAATGGAATAATAATGATATAAAGGTATATTATAATTCCATTATAATATCATATATAATATCATATTTCCATCCTTTATACGTCCCACATATGGTATTTAACGAATCAAATCACTTTGAGGGGGCGATAGTCCGCACTTCCTTAAATGAAGATATCGCGTATACCCATAATGGAAGCCATAAAGGTAAGACAAAAATGAAAAATACAGAAGCATAAATAAAACATAAAAATATTATATATCATATATAAAAATAGTGACATCATAATGGCCACCATTGAAGGTGTTAAATGAGTATTGAACAATCATCGTTTCGGGAGGCAGAATTTCACCATCAACGGAAACCGTATGTTCTTTAACCATTTGATGTAGTTGTGTGAGAGTGTAGCTCGAATAAATCTTATAAAAACATCCTAGAATATTTAAGATACTGGTGTTGTTACAAAAGAAGTAAATAAAATGAGTTTAGGGGGTTGGAGAAGCAATATAAAACAAATGAACATGAGAGAATGAATTACCTTAAAAAGTGTAACTCCTTTTGATTTGAGCCTAAAGGCTTCCTTTGAAAGGATTATGCCCAAAGGGAATACTCTAGGATAAGGAGAGGGATGTGGATGGAGTAAATGGTCAGGGGTTGGCCGAGGCAAAGGCTTGAGGAGTGTGTGAAATGAGGTAGAGGTGGGGGCCTTTTATAAGAGGAGAGGAGGGGCACTTTTGGAAAGTAAGGAAATATTACTTTATTTGAAAATGTCTTTCGGTTTTAAGAGGTCCCACATTGATATAATTCGTGGATAAGGTGATAAGGCTTCGAAATCCACCCATCTAATAATTTTTGGACATGTGTAGTTCATAGATATTACATTATATTTCCATTTTATTTTAATCGTTAAATAATGATGTCATCGCTGCATCATTATTATGTCATAAATAATTTATTTTATTTAATGTCTAAAAATTATAAAAAAAATACTATGATGTAGGAAAGCTTTTTATCTTTCCAATGAGTATTTATAATGAAAAAGATGACTTGTATAACCCTACTTAAAAATTGTTTTAGTAAAACATATCATGTTTGTGTCAATTTTACTTTTCCATTAAATAAAAATATATTATTGGCATTTTCCAACTAAAGTGGCTCCATGGGGCCCCCAAGTTGGCCCATGGCTTGTCTTGGTCGGCCATGACTCACCCAATATATATAGTACAAGTGTCAGGGTGTTTTCACATTCTTATAATATCATTTTTACCTTAAATGACACTAATTACCTCTAATCGCGATTAATGAAAAAAAGATACTATTCACCAAAAAATTATTTTCATCCCATTGAACCAAATTTTACACATTAATGACAACCATGTATGTCGGATTTTCAAAATTCAATACACATTAGTGGTAAACTTTCATTTAACTGAAAAATCAGTTTGCTTGATTACCACTTAGTGGTTTCACTATTCATCAAAAATTGGAGTTTTTCAGAAAAATACAAAAACTTCACCCTAAGCTATATTTGATATTCCGAATTCAAAAATGAAGTCCGTTTTAAAAAATTCAAAACATATTAGTCACATTAATTAATTTAATAATTAATTCCCGTTGTCAGAGCAAATAGCGTGTTTTTATAAAACAATAAGTATCAAAAGATTGACACTAGTTTAAGTCTGATTTCAAAGTGAAATTAATTCCAACGACCACTATTGGATTTAATGGAAAAAATATATTCTAATTTCACATTAAAACCAATTCAAAAGATAATCTAATTATATAAATAAATTATATTTAAAATAGGTTTTGATTTAAAATACAATATTTTACACTATTCATTAAAAAATGAACTTTATCCAAAAAATAACAAAAATTTACACAAAGTAAAATTTAATGTCCCGATTCTAAAGAAGAGTTTTATTTGGTCCAAAAGAATGTATAAGAGTGATCAAAACTATATTTAATGACAGTTCGCCATCAAAAGGTGATAAGTGAACCTTTAGTGAAAACTAGGGCATATATGCCTAAAATTGAATTCATTCCGTATTTTAAGCCTCTATCCTTTATTGGATAAATGTAAAAACATTTAAAAACATATATAATCATATTTTATTTATTTATATCCATTCCCGCCATTACAATGGCTACATGTTAACTACCATTTAAAATAATATTATTTTATTATTAGAGTGCAACGTAAGATTCCTAAGAAACTCGTTGTTGCGTGTTGGGTACGCCATCGAGCATAGCATCCCCTTTAAAGTAATATTAATATTTGATTCACAAATATGGTTAAATATTTAATTTCATATTATTTATTTACCTGGGGTGTTACATCCTTCCCCCCTTTTGGGAATTGCGTCCTCGCAATTTTAAAATTGCACTTGGAAACATCCTTGAAAGTCCCACATCGGAACAAAAGTCGGTAGAATAATCACTTTAAAATAAAGAAAGATAAGCACAGAGGTCACCCGAGTTAACCCATTCTAGGATTCCAAGTATGAAAATATGTACATGGAGGAAAAAACAACGGGTCATGTTCTGATGGAGAGTGATAGAAAACATGTTTAGGAGAAAGTTAACCACGAGAAAATCACAAACTTGTGATGGGTTAAACGGTATTAGATTCCCCATTAGGAAAAGTTAATAGACAACATTTTTTTTAAGTTACTTTTTATTGAGGAATTTATTCATAAGGAAGTATAATCACTTATCATGTTGACTTTCAACTTTTACTAGATTCCTTAGTCAAACTCATATTTTTTTCCAAAAGACGAGTATTTAGGAATACTTGTTCAAATTAAGAGTACTATAATCAACTTCTAGAGAATCACCTAATCCACAAAAAAGAACTACATACTTCCCATGTCTTTAGACTTTAACCAAAACCAAAACCAAAAAGGCTAGTACAAGATCAGATAATCTAGAAAAGGATAACCCTTTATAAAAAGAAAATCTATTCTTAATCTCCAAAATTTGTCCAACAGAACCCAAAGTTCAACGAGGACCATCCGATAAACAAATTTTTACATAAAAATTCCTCAAATTAAACCAATCTAAGATTGAAACCCAAAAATTTTAAGGATTTGTCACATAGTCTTCCAAGTTAAATCATAACATTTATCTCCAAACAACATCAGTTGCTCCTAAAGTCCCGTATTGAAAAGTAATTAACCTAATCACATATCCTCCATGATAGGTTAATCATTTTCATAAATAACCCAAAATCATCTTACTCTTAATTCATTAAATCATATAACTAGAATGAATCAATCTAACTAACCAGGGACTTCACGTAGTCTAGTGGCAGGCGATAAATACCAGTCGCACTTTGGTTGTGGGTTCGATTCCCACGGCTTTGTCCGACACGATGGGATGTCACACGGTCTACGTGTTGTCCTTTTTCCAAAACTATATAATTCTTAAAACATTTCCCAAAATGAGATAAAATCTTCAAGAATAATCATAACATATTTTAACCTCAATTTTATCTCATTCCTTTCATTTTTCATCATATCATAGAGTAACCCATAATTACCTAAAAATTAAGTATCATATAAACCCTAATGGTTACCTTAATAATTATTACCTGAATTTCCACATCGAGTTGGCCATCTCGTACATGATGCATTAGAGAACTCACAAAGGTTGAAGTGGTTGATCATGAATCCTTGATATTTGGTTTAGAACAACCACGAGTTTCCTCATTGCATCCTCCATTTTATCTAGTATCTTAAACAGAGAACCACCACAGTTTCCTTCAAACCTGTTGTCTCTTTGGTGCCTGCTAGATCCATCCATTCACTAAAAATAGAATTGTCAGTGTGAGTATATCAACAAAACCATCATGTACTAATGAGGAAGATAAACACTAAGATATACTTACTCATTCACTTTATCTAAAACTAGGATTCTTTTTGAAATCCTAACCATTATGGTAATGTCACTTGTGCTTAGAGAATACCCTAACCTCTAAAGTTATCTAAACCGACCTTTGATACCAACTATAAGGCCCCAGCCATAAAACTTACTTAATCTTGAGTTATTAAAAGATTACACATTGAGGATCTTTTCAGGTTTAGAGTTTTAGAGAATTAGATCATGAAACTTGCATTACATTCCACATTTAAACAAATTGGTTACAAAAAAGACAATATTCATTCTTCCCATCAACGGAAACCTATTTAAAATAAAACACGGATTCTTTCTTGACACATCCTTGACACTATCATCACATCATGTACCTTTCCCTTGACCTGTGAAAAACATTTCAAAAACTTGGGATGAGCATAAAAAGCTCAGTAAGGGTTATAAAAATATGGAAAGGAAACATGAGTTCATATATACATAAGAATGAAATCATACTTTACCCATAAAACTTAGGCACTTTAACATACCTCATCAAATCATGAATAAATCATAGAAATCATAAGACATAAAGGTAACTTGAGGCATTCATAACATTCTTACGTAGGGAGTAACCCTCTTGGTTACATTTTGAATACCCATCACAGTATATTCCCTAAATCTCTTCAGAGAAACCTTAACGTTTCACTCCTTCACGTTACCCAATGCATTGGAGAGCTATTACGGGCTCACCCGCCCTTAGTTTATCACGGAACCACCCGTTTTCATAACAATGCCCAAGAACCATAACATAAATGTGTCACAGAAAACATACATAAAGGAAACATAACATTTCCATATTTCAATCACAATTTAACATTTTAGTATATTGAAATATTGAATCAATTCAAAAAGAAACCATTTCCAAAACCATTTAAAATAATTAATAAATAGATTTTTGAATCAAAGTGTCCCATACCACCTTGAAGCTTAAAATTTTAAACCATTAATATCCATATAAATAAATCTTTAAAACCATTTTGAAAACATGGATATTAATAAGAACAAATAATTAAAACATTTAAAACGATATTTTGGTTAAAGGGGTTTTACCAAAATCAGAGACACTTGAATAAAATAATTGAGGAATAACATTTAGTCAAAAATTTATAATATCATGAGAATAAATGGATTCATGATATAATACTCCAAAGGATAGTATATACACCATATAAGAGTGAATTGGTGCATAACAACAACGAACTCTCAATAGAAATGTCAAATGTGATGAAATCCCTTATAAAGAATGTATCCTTAAATTAAGGACAAATCAATCTCAAAAAAATATGTGTGAAAAATATAAATACACCCAATATAAGTGGATATTAAGTGTAAACCAATAAAAGGTCATTCAAACATATTCAATTGATGACATATTCAATTACTACATGTTGAACCCAAAGAAATCGAAATTGGGTTAAAAAGTTCCCTTGACAGCCTAACGACATCACATCAAAAAGAGTTGATGAGAGATAAAAAGAGTATCTCATAAATTGGACATAAAATTTACATCAACAACGATATATTAGAACATATCCCAAAATAACAATATGTAAATTAATATACCCAACAAAAGAAGTCTTTTAAAAAAAGAGGAGGGTGAAAGGTTCCCTTACCGACTTGGGTATCTTTCAAAACATACACCCCATGAAAGAAGGAAAATAGATCATTGATGTAAATACTCATAAACGAAAGTATATTACACAAAGAGTAGAATAATGGGCAGTACATACACCACTCAATGGAATTTGTGTCAAATGTAGCATAAATCTCACGAGAATAAAAGTGAGATGAAAAATCCCTTACGAAAATTCGGCAGCCTAACGGCGCCACTCAAAACTTCCAAAAATGATTTATGAGAGGAAATAGGGTCTCTCATCATATGAACATAATAAGAACAGTAGGAGTAATATAAAATAACATCCCAATCATAAGAAATATGAGCATAAAAGGAATGACATAAAGAGTGTACTTAAAAAGAAAGAGAGGTGTAGGATCCCTTACCTCGGGTCTGACTTGACTCGATCGTTCTTTAATCTCCGGAATAATAAACTTGAGTTAATTTATAATTCCTTAAGAACCTTTTTCAAGTTCATTATTCCTTTTATATCACATATTACCATGTCATAAACATTATGTAATCATTAAGTTAATAATGATTATTTTGTCGATATTTGGTTCTTAAGTCGAAGGTAGACTTCTTACAATTACATGTTGTTCGTGTGGCCAAATGTTTATTATATAAAGAATTGTATTCATGATTTAGATATCATATATGTCATATATATCCAGTACATGAATTCATTTATTACATTACATAATCATTTAGAGGTAAGAAATGAAATGCACCGTTCATGGAGACGGTAAGCCGTACGTACGCATGAACGCTACTTTCATTTCTATTTCGTATTTTATTGAATGTAATAATAATGATATAAAGGTATATTATAATTCCATTATAATATCATATATAATATCATATTTCCATCCTTTATACGTCCCACATATGGTATTTAACGAATCAAATCACTTTGAGGGGGCGGTAGTCCGCACTTCCTTAAATGAAGATATCACGTATACCCATAATGGAAGCCATAAAGGTAAGACAAAAATTAAAAATACATAAGCATAAATAAAACATAAACATATTATATATCATATATAAAAATATTGACATCATAATGGCCACCTTTGAAGGTGTTAAATGAGTATTGAACAATCATCGTTTCGGGAGGCAGAATTTCACCATCCACGGAAACCGTATGTTCTTTAACCATTTGATGTAGTTGTGTGAGAGTGTAGCTCGAATAAATATTATAACAACATCCTAGAATATTGATGATACTGTTGTTGTTACAAAAGAAGTAAATAAAAAGAGTTTAGGGGGTTGGAGAAGCAATATAAAACAAATGAACATGAGAGAATGAATTACCTTAAAAAGTGTAACTCCTTTTGATTTGAGCCTAAAGGATTCCTTTGAAAGGATTATGCCCAAAGGGAATCCTCTAGGATAAAGAGATGGATGTGGAGAGAGTAAATGGGCAAGGGTTGGACGATCCAAAGGCTTGAGGAGTGTGTGAAATGAGGTAGAGGTGGGGGCCTTTTATAAGAGGAGAGGAGGGGCACTTTTGGAAAGTAAGGAAATATTACTTTATTTGAAAATGTCTTTCGGTTTTAAGAGGTCCCACATTGATATAATTCTTGGATAAGGTGATAAGGCTTCTAAATCCACCCATCCAATAAGTTTTGGACATGTGTAGTTCATAGATATTACATTATATTTCCATTTTATTTTAATCGTTAAATAATGATGTCATCGCTGCATCATTATTATGTCATAAATACTTTATTTTATTTAATGTCTAAAAATTATAAAAAAAAATACTATGATGTAGGAAATCTTTTTATATTTCCAATGAGTATTTATAATGAAAAATATGACTTGTATAACCCCACTTAAAAATTGTTTTTGTAAAACATATCATGTTTGTGTCAATTTTACTTTTCCATTAAATAAAAATATATTATTGTCATTTTCCAACTAAAGTGGCTCCATGGGGCCCCCAAGTTGGCCCATGGCTTCTCTTGGTCGGACATGACTCACCCAATAGATGTAGTACAAGTTTCATGGTGTTTTCACATTCTTATAATATCATTTTTACCTTAAATGACACTAATTACCTCTAATCGCGATTAATGAAAAAAAGTTACTATTCACCAAAAAATTATTTTCATCCCATTGAACCAAATTTTACACATTAATGACAACCATTTATGTCGGATTTTCAAAATTCAATAGACATTAGTGGTAAACTTTCATTTAACTGAAAAATCAGTTTGCTTGATTACCACTTAGTGGTTTCACAATTCATCAAAAGTTGGAGTTTTTCAGAAAAATACCAAAACTTCACCCTAAGCTATATTTGATATTCCGAATTCAAAAATGAAGTCCGTTTTACAAAATTCAAAACATATTACTCACATTAATTAATTTAATAATTAATTCCCACTGTCAGAGCAAATAGCGTGTTTTTATAAAACAATAAGTATCAAAAGATTGACACTAGTTTAAGTCTGATTTCAAAGTGAAATTAATTCCAACGACCACTATTGGATTTAATGGTAAAAATATATTCTAATTTCACATTAAAACCAATTCAAAAGATAATCTAATTATATAAATAAATTATATTTAAAAGAGGTTTTGATTTAAAATACAACATTTTACACTATTCATAAAAAAATGAACTTTATCCAAAAAATACCAAAAAATTAAACAAAGTAAAATTTAATATCCTGATTCAAAAGAAGAGTTTTATTTGGTCCAAAAGAATGTATAAGAGTGATCAAAACTATATTTAATGACAGTTCTCCATCAAAATGCGATAAGTGAACCTTTAGTGAAAACTAGGGCATATATGCCTAAAATTGAATTCTTTCCGTATTTTAAGCCTCTATCCTTTATTGGATAAATGTAAAAACATTTAAAAACATATATAATCATATTTTAGTAATTTATATCCATTACCGCCATTACAACGGCTACATGTTAACTACCATTTAAAATAATATTATTTTATTATTAGAGTGCAACGTATGATTCCCAAGAAACTCATTGTTGCGTGTTGGGTACGCCATCGAGCATAGCATCCCCTTTAAAGTAATATTAATTTTTGATTCACAAATATGGATAAATATGAAATGTCATATTCTTTATTTACCTGGGGTGTTACAGTATTGAAATTCAGTCCCTTAATTACTTTTATTATATTGAAATATTCAATTTTCAATGATCATTTAATATTGAATTTTCCCTAAATATCAACATCATTTTCAATGGATATGATTATTTATTGAGTCGGATACCTTTATTCAAAAAGTGTTTACATTGAAAGTTATTCGATTATTCATGTAAATATTCATAAGTTAATATCCATTATTAAACATGGATATATGACAAGGCAGATTATTTATTAATTAAATCAGTTATTCGATATGAGGAGTGATTTGGACAAGAATGGATTAGTGGCGATGGGACTTTATATATCCCATTGATGCATCAGTAGTCCCATGATAAGAAATTAAATGTAGAAAACCCCTTTTATTTTTTCCCTATTAGAATTTATGGGTTTATACCTATATTCTTAAACAATTTTGAGGATAGATTATAAAGGGAAAATAGTTTATGTGTCAGATACATGATGTCCAATAATTAACCATTGCCTTCATTTTGATTCAGAAATTATTATTGTTGAGATTTTTCATAGACATATCTATGGATACATTTTATCTTCGTTTTGGGATTAAATGTCATTTGTTTTAGTTTCTTACCATTTCTATATTTTTTTCGTTATCAAGTTATTTGAATGGCTTATATTTCCCATTATTACCTGTTTATATTTTTTATAAACTTCCTTCTCAGTTTTTTATTTACATGGTGTGTGTGTTTAGTTACATACCATTCCATAAATTTTATTCTCATTGACTCGTTAAAGAATATGATATACTTTACCCTTTCTGAGCATTAGATCTCACCATTATTATGTTTTATTAACCTTAGAATCCAAGAAGAATGTTATAAAAGATATGAAGGGATATACTATATGGAAGAATAGTATCCTTTAATTAAAAGGTTATATTATAACTAGTGTATTAATTTTTAATACAATACACATTTATACAACTATTTTACCAAGACTACTAATCTATGTGGTCCTTCATGCCTAGATTCATTGTAATCACGATATAGTAATGGTAGCCGGACACTTTCTCTGAGATTTATAAAGTTGGGTAGCTATTGTCAGTACTAGAGAAAGTTTAGTAGTAGCCTTGAGAAATATATGTAGGAAAAAATAGATCATAAAATATAGAAATTAGGTATAATATTAGGATGAGTATAGAAGAACATCCTAGAATTTGGGTAAGGTAGAGATTATTTGGGTATTCCTTGAAATATATCTATGTTTGGATACTACCTATGGAATTTGTTTTTGAATAGATGTAATTAAGAGTAAAAACTCTAATAAGGTGAGACATTACTAACTCTATATAACCCATCATAAGAAAACAAACCTTACTACACACCATGTTTGAAACTACAATGGGATGATCTTAGGATAAATACATTTTTCCTTACAAACTATTATAATGGATTTGAATAGATAAATGAATTACCTATGTAAGACAGAAGATTTTTTGATTGAAAATGTGGTGTAAATGTTTATAAATCCTAAAATTTATATTATGGATAAACTCTAGACTAATGGAGGACCTATGTAAAAATAAAACATGTGAAATATTTATGTATTAAAGTTTTATTGAAACCCTTAGTTAAAAGGATTTTTTTAAATAACATTATTTAAAGGATGTGCATTATAATTATTTTTTAAATCATATTAATATGGTTTTTGAAAAAGACAACATGCATTCTGGGAGACAACTAATCATGAATGGAGAGGTTGTAGGTGTCGAACCCATGACCGAATAGTGATATGGGATTCACACCAACCATTGACCTACACAATGACCAAGTTAATATGTCATTGTTTTTGTTAGAAATTTTGAATAATAAATATCAATGATGAACCAGTTGTCTAACATTTTAGGTTTATATATTATTGTCTTAACCGTGTTGACTTTGGAGAATATTTAGAGACAAATGTAAATAATTTTCACTATTTTACGAGCCTTATGATCGGTTAAATTTTTATTTTTGTGCTTCAGGCATGAAAAATAATTTTTGGATATCCATTTCATAAAGTATCCGATAAATTATATATTAATCAACATAGAAACAATGAATGAAAATAGTGAAATATAAATATGTGAGGTAAATATATTCATTTATATTTTTATGTAGTAAAAAAATTACCCAACATTAGTAAAATAATTTTTAAATAATATTTTTTTAATACCATTTTTTTGATTAGATTATGGTATTTTTAATCATAAAAGATTTATTCATTTGAGGCCCTAATAATTTAATTTATGATTCATTTATTTCTTATTAATAAACTCAATCACTCCTTATAATTATTTTTTATTTTCCTCTAAATATGAACATATAATTTCAAATATAGTTCTCATACTTATAAACAAAGTTATATATTAGTCCAAGAGACCTTTGTAATTTCCATTATCTATTTGTTAGAGGATTACTTATGAAACTATCTAAATATATATGATATGGTCATTTGGACGCTTTTACTTTAAAAACCTGTATTGTCGTCCAGTTTTCAAGATTAATTTTTAATCAATTTCTTCCAATTAAATGATTGTAGTTTTTAAAAACGGACTATATATTTATAATTATAAGATTTTATAATTACTAAAAAGGTTCACATGTTTAAATAAAGGATTATTTAATGTGATTAAAATTACTTACAACGATTAAGATGAAATTAAGCTTACCAAAAGACTAAATCATAAACATAAGGCCAAATATGTCATAAATAATTTTTCAAAATCCAATTTATAGTAATATTTAGACCTTATAATTCCTTTTTTATAATTTATTATATTACTATATCCACAACGAATTGAAAAAATGTTGGTAGAATTCACTTTTCCAAATTTTATAAGAGTACCACTTCTCCTCCCATATAAAAAATCACTCAAGACCCCGACTTCATCACACATATCCAAAAACTTTGGATAAAATAAATATCCACCAAAATATTTCCTCAAAATATTTCCCCTCCAACTAGAATCCATACATTGGGCATAAATCCAACCATTGAATCCCTTTCGTACAGTCCAAAAGTTGTTACTTGAATTAGAGGTAACCTTTTCCCTCATGATCTTTAGTTTTATTTTCATTTCCCACCACCCAAAAATATTATTATTAAATTATTGTATAATAAAAACACTATAATTAATGTACTAATTTGTTTTTATTATAAAATTTTTACCTTCCCTAATATACACTTCCATCTAATGTGTAGTGAACCTACAGTTTTTGTGTATAGAGAACTACTGCCTCGCAAAATGATGTCGTTAGTTTATCATTTACCACCTCTCATTCTAGGTAATTATAATGGAAATATAGTTTATATATGATATATATTATTTGTAAAATTTCTTTATTTTTATTTAACATCTATATAATACATACCATTATTCTTTTCATTTTGTG
This sequence comes from Viscum album, assembly GCA_963277665.1. Lineage (NCBI taxonomy): Eukaryota > Viridiplantae > Streptophyta > Magnoliopsida > Santalales > Viscaceae > Viscum > Viscum album. The sequence continues at coordinate 1,334,753,551 of OY728156.1, forward strand.
TAAATATGATAACATCATATGTGGATGCTTCGACTACGACCTCCACAAAATGATGTGATTTATTCACTCTATAAATGTAATGTATAGAGGATGATTTTAAGAAAAATATGTAATATATATGACATATATAAGATATGGGAATTATTATATACATATAAATAATTTTATTTTCATTTGTTTTAATAGAAAAATGAAATAAACGTAGCATTCATGCGTACGTACGACCTACCGTCTCCAAGAATAGTTCATTTCACTACTTATCTCAAACAATATGGATTATTTTAAAAACAAATTTATTATATATATATATATATATTAATTAAATAATAATTTTAATTATTTAGATGATGATACTATGGTCAACATAATAAGAAAACAAGTAACAAGTCCAAACAAACTCGAAAAACTAGGAAATTAATACACAATATTTTTGAAATAAAGAAATATTGTTTACAAAAAAGTAATAAGATATTATAAAAAGATCATATATGATAAAATAGTTATTAATGTTTTTTTCTATAAATGTTTAACTTGTTTAAATCTACTATACTAAAAGTAAAATTAATTCCACTATAAAAAAATGTATGTTAAGATATTTTCATCACACTTTTTTATAGCTAGGAGACAAATGTAATATTCACCACATAATTATTTTTTGTGGTGTAAATAATTCTCATTTTGGATACATTATACCATTAATTATTTAATCTTAAAGTTATTTATAAATTTCATTTTCAGGTATAGTGATCAAATGTTTCAAATTGGTTTGAGAAACTTTGGAATGTTTAATGATTATTTTCATCAAGAATATTTCTAATTATCCTTCAAAGGTATTTTCATTCATTGAAGAATAAATTATTATTGCGCACCTAATTTATTCAATATAGTGTACATAATTCCACTTTTATATTTAATATCCAGATTCTTTCATTCTTCATGGTATATTTAATTTCAACCTGAATTATTTATTCTAAAGGGATTTGAGTTAAAAGTTACCAAGTGAGAAATAATTTCATAACAAAAATTATTTTTATTGTGTTTTATAACATCCTCAATAACATAATATGACTTTGTGTGTAATCAAATTTTACTTTATATTTATATATTTTTAATTTTTGAAATGGATTTACTTTTAACACACATAATCTATTCAATTATTGAGTCTAACATCTTTGTCATTTCCTTTAAAATGATTTACATTATAGTATCATTTTTCTCAAGATTGTTTACACTTGAATTTATATTTGAGGAAATTATTTGAAAAATGTATAATAAAACCTTTAATTTTATCTCATATATTTATTTATACCCTTTTCATTAAACAATACCATTTTCCACTATTTCAACCATAAAATGGTTTAAACTTTTTTTAATGAAAAATAATCTTCATTTCATTATTTAGTCAGACAACCCATTTTCTTTTAATGGCCATATTTTCCCAAAATGTTTTTAATAAATTTTTTTTTTAAAATCTATGAAATTATTTAATAAAGAAATTTATTTATTTACCAAAGTTTTCAAGTTAATATTATTGTCTTCTTCCAAACAAGGAATTTTCCAAACCATTTTACATTGAAAAATGTCTTTTTTTACCTCATACGACATATATGTATTTACCTATATCCATATCTTTGAAGCTTCCATTGTATGTTTTAAATATTACAATTTAATGAAAATGTTTTAAAAATAAATTTCATGGATTTTTCTATAATGTTATATCAAAATAAATGAATATTTTCTTAAATTATATTTTGAGAAGAACATTTTTTATAATTCCAATTCATAAATGAAAAAAACGTTTTTTACACTGATTAGGAAATGTCATATTGATACCATCATTGTTAGTCCCCTCTATGGTTTATGATTTATTTTTAAAATGATATTATTTAAATTCACTTCTTTTATTCCTTTCATTCCTCTTGAAATATTCAGTTTCCTAGGATCATTTGACAATGAATTTCCACCAAATAAGAAAATTATTATTCAGAGATATGAGTATTTCTTAAAAAATATACCATTTTTCAAAATGTGTTTACTTTGAATTTTTTTTATTATTTGGGGAAATTTTGATAAATTCATATCCTCTATTCAATAAATATGTTTGATAAGGTATATTATTTATTTATTAAGTCAATTATTCAATATGAGGAATGATTCGGACATGAAATGACAGGTGGGACCCAAACTTTATATAGCCTCATGATGCATCAGTAGTCACATGAGACGAAATTAGTTAGAAATACCTTTTACTTTGTTCCAAGGAAGAATATATAGGAATCTACCCATAAACATAATCTATATGGAGGATTGATCTTGACTATATAATCTTTCTTGTGACAGATACATGATTTCCAATAATTAATCATTTCTTTAATTTTGGTTCAGTAATTACTACTAATGTAATTTTGCCTCAACATATTTATAAATTCAGTTCATTCTACGTTCACTAATTAAATGTTACGTGTTTTAGTTTCTTAACATTCCATATTAATTTTAACATAATCTATATATTTTGATGGAATTTTTTTAGAGTAATTACATTGCCATACTATTTATGCACTCACATCTCACTATGTTGATTACATATGTTTGTTCATTTATTTATCATTCCATAACGATTATTATCATTCATTAATTATTTCTTCTTATTATACATTACCCTTACAATGAATTTGATCACACCGTTTTTGTTATTACTTTCCACAGGAATCCAATAAGCATGTAATGAAAGATATGATGGGATATACTTGATGAAAAATAGGTATCCTCAAAAGGAAAATAATTATGTTTTAATTGATGTATTCATTTATAATACAAGAATTATGTATGTATCTGTTTTATAAAGACTTCTAAACTCTATAGTAATTCAATAATTGATTCCTTATAATCATGAAAAAGTTATGGTAGCATGACACTGGCTCTAGGATTTCTAGGGTCATGTCTAAACATTTAACCACATTAGTACTTAAATTGATTAATATTTTTTAATGAAATCTAACTTAATTTCTCTTATTGATCGGAAAACCATTCTCTTCAAACACCATGTTTTTTAATTTTATATTCAAAAAAATTCTACTATTATCTTATGTTATTTAAATAAATTTGAAAAAAATGTACTACATTTTTAAATAATTTTTTTGAAAAGGGTATCTTCTTTTCATTATATGATCGATGCACTTGTCTGAACATTCTACCAAAAAAATGGAATGTTTGTAATGTATAGATTTATCATTCATTATGATTTTCCTTCCTTTTAAAATTTCATTTCATGTTTATAAGATTTATTTTTAGGAATTTTTTTCCTAATATTCTATAATTTCAATTTTTTTAATGTTGTTTTTATCGGAAAATGTCTTAATTTTTCATCATGATTCATGTATAATTTTTTAATGAAATTGTTAGTGTAAATGTTTTTCAAAATTCTTTTTTTTTCAAAAAAACATTTTCGATGTGGAAAATTTTTATTCCTGAAGAAATGATTTAAATTAAATTTCAATGCTTTTTAATATGAAATGGATTTTTTTATTAAAATATGAATGTTATTTTCAAATAAATCCTATTTTCCATACTAAATGTTTCGATATATCTTTTAAAACACTTATCTGTCTAAAATAACATCCTTTGAAATAGTTTATGTTATACTGGGAATGTGATCCAAGGACACCAATCTTATTATTTCATTGTATGGTTTATGTTTAATATTAAATGTTTTATATGAAACTTATTTATGTTTCATGGGTAATATGATTTTGAACATATTTTCGCTTCCATGGGTTATATGCTTTCAACAACCCACTTCATTTTAGAATTTATGATTTTATGAAATGATTATGAAACCTATGTCTTTTCCGTAGTTTATGATATGATGGAATGGTCTTGATATCCATTTTATCTCATGGGTTATGATATGATGTTTGTGAAACCTATCTAATTTTATGCGTCATGATATGATGAATGTTTTGTTATATTATAGAATGTGTATGAGTGATTTTATTATGTGATGAGTGGGACCTATATCACCATCAACTAAATTGTGTAATGATTTAAATAACATAAGATAATTATAAAAAAATGTTTATGGGCTAGATTCACATTATTAAGAAGGTGTAAATTTATCCACTATGAACAAAGAGATACCCTTGGGGATTATGATGTGTCCAACCCTTGAGGTAAAGCCACATAGGAGTAGACCTCATTACATGCAATAAATGTTATCATTAAAATATATTACATGTTTATAATGTTCTGTGCAATCATAATTACATGTTGATAATTCTATATAAGAACTTGGTAGAATCTCTATATGTTTATGTGTGGACCTAAATACATGTTCACAATGTTATGAGTGAACATTATTATGCTTCCACAATGGCATGCGTGGAATTGGATCCATGTATATAAATTTAAGTGAGGAATTAATTTCATGACCTTACATTAATAAGTGAACATATTTCTATTTATACATTATCACATTTTAATAATCAGATTTGTATTCCATAATTCTATGTCTTGTTCATATGTTTTCCACACATGGCATATGTACATTGATTTATATATGATTCAATTATTATAAAATTACAATCCATATTCTGTGACTTAATTTTATGATATTTTATATGTAGGGTATGATCTTTAATTTTTATCTCAGGTTCTCATACCCTTATACACAATTCATACTTTAGAATCTTCTCTATTTATCCTTACTGATCATCTGAGCTCACCGTTTCTTGTGTTTCCTTCCCCCAGGTCATGAAGAAATGTTTTATGTCATATTATTAGAGGGTAATACTTATAATGAAAATGTTGAATATATTTCATTATGATATACAATTATGTTTCAAAATTTGTAACGAAACTAAAATATGACAATCCTTGGAAATTTATTATTTATTGTTCTTAATATAAATATAAAATGATGTAAATTCCATGTATGTCAATCCAGGGTATCAATAAATAATGATTTAATTAATTTTTTATATATAATCTTTATTAATTATTATAAATATTTATATAATTTACAATCGATAAATGATGAAGACATGATAAATGAATAAGGATCATGACTGCCCAACTGAATCATTATTGGAGAATGAAGAATTTATCACCCAGAAGAGTGATTTTAATAGAAAATTATTAATAAATGGGTGACAAGATGTTATAATAAATTATATGGTATAATTAAGGCTATGGAATAAATGTATAATATGAATATATTTACAATATAAGATATTTTAATTTAATGAAGGTAGTCAAAACAAAAGGTTCTAGGATTTCTACAATCACATTTATTTTTGTGATATTTATGATATATTCACCACTCATTTATTTTATAGGGTGTATATACAACCCACGAATGTAATCCATGATCTATTATCGTATTTTTATGGTAATTTAAATATCCATTGGATTATCTATATTTAATGTGGTTTATTGTTCAAAAGATATCAAAATGATGAGGTAATTTTGTATTAATTGTTTTTCTACGAGAAACATGTTATATTATACACCTATATTCTCTTACAATATGCATATACTACCCTTTAATATCTTGTATCACTAATATACTTCTTTTAATGACAATATAAGTTTCCTTTAATGGTATTTTCTTTCCAGTCAGAAACTTTACAAAAACCATATTTTAGGGAAATGATTTCATATTTTTTTTAAATAATATTTTAATAATATACAAGTAAATTGATTTCAAAGATGACTAAAATGTTTTTCAAATTTGTATTTACCTTATTTGTAAGAAAATTTTCAATGAAAAAGGATTTTTAAATGTTTTATGTTTTGGAATGTTTTTTTGAATGAGGAAGTGATATATTTCTCAAGATATGTTTTAATAATATTTTAATATTTTATTTTTTATCCAACATGAATTTTATTTGTGTTACTCATGATTTTATATGGATATAATAAAAGGATTAAATTATTATTTATGGATGGTTTATTTTTATATTGGCATGATTTATATGAATTATGTTTCTTTCCATTAAATATGATTTTATGAATGATATATATTCATATAGTGCACATATGTATAGTTTTCATTATGTGATGGGTGTGACACATATCTAAATCTAGTGCATTTGGTAAAGATTTATAACTCATGAGATCATCTGCAGTGCAATAGAGAGTGATCCTAGTTTAGTAATATCGCGATATATATAAGAGTGAATTCAGTTTAATAATGAATTTTTATTGTATGGTGGTCTTGGTAGTCATCCTTGAAGAATATGAAAATTACATTCTATGCTTATAAAATTGATAAAATTAAATGTCTTGTTTTATGCTCTCATAGCTCATATAATTTGATTATTTTATAATTCGGGTCCTATGAACATCCATGTTTAATTCCATGGCTCATTATTTTAATCTATGATATATAGGGTATAATTTTCATATGTTCTGTTCACGATCACATACCCTTATGCTCATCTTAGAGATTTATTTGATCATGGTTTTGGTATCTCATATGTTTACACTTACTGAGCATCAGATCTCAAACTTTTCTTATGTATCTCTCTCCTATGTTATGAGGAAAGATGTTAGATTATTTGTGTCTAGAAGTTTATCACAAGGATGATGTTGATGACCAATTGTGAAATAATAAAAGATGGATATATTTGGATATAATCAAGATCATTATGATCTTGTAATTTATAAAGATAAGTTGTTAATAGTATTCCCAAATTCTATAAAACAGTAAAGATAAAAATTCTTTTGGTATGTAATTTATCCAATATTTTTTAATGACATTGAATGTATTTAATGGGTATTTTTTGTCACATTTTCAATGTTTATGTCTTTTGCAGCACATTCAGAAGTGCTGATTCTGGGCTATTACATTTGTTATCAAATCAGGGTTCAAATAAATTTTTATATTATGATGCTTTCATTATAATTTATCATAACTGTTATAAATTACACCATTTTTTTATAATACCACATGATTAGAGTCATAGGAAACACTTTTAGGATTTATTGCATGGGATTTTAAGTTGAACGATTTTATTTTCCGAGACATTTATTATTGAGGTAATTATGGGTCATTAAATTTTGAGATACATTACGAAAGGTATGAGATAACATTTGAGGTTAAATCATTTAATTAATTTCGAATATTTTATACTTATTTTTTAGGATGTTAAACTTTTTTTATTAATTTTGTAAGGATTGTTCTTATATATTTTTATAAAAAGGAAAACACCAAGACCTTGTGGAAACCCATCATGTTTGGTAAGGCCATAGGAACTGAACCAAATACCGAAGGTCAAAATTTATGAATCACCTAAAACAATCCTACATAATGTTATGGTTATTATGATTTTTTTTTAATTTAACATTTTTTTGGATGAGTATTAATTTTTTTTGGAAATTGTTTTTTCATAGAATATATTTCCATGAAATTGGAAAATTATTTGAATATTAAGTGATTTTTTATATTTTAAAATATGTTCATTATTTTGGGAACCTTATAAGATCAAGGTAAACATTACGTTATGGGATTCTATTTTATGAATAATGTAAGAATCATATTTTATAAATTTATTTGATTTTGTAGTTGATTTATGGTTATTATAGTAATTTATGAAAATGGTTAGAGTATCGTGAGGATTATTAGGGGAAAAACTTCTTGGAATGATATATTAAAATAAACTAATGTTATTTGGGGAAAAATGAAAAAATATATCTTGGAAGACAATGTGATCAGATCATTATTGTTTTTGGCTTCAATCATTGTTTAGAATATTTTTGAATAAATTCATCGTCAGTTATGTATTGAATGGTTTTTGTTTAACCTAGGGTATTACTGATGAATTTTGGAAATTAAAATACATTTTACAAGTTTAAAATTTTATTATTTTTAGATAATTATATTATATTCTAATTACCATTTTCGTTTTGGATAATTTTTCAACAATAGAGAAATATATAATTAAAAATTTTTTGTATTATTTTATTCCTTAAAATCTAGTTCTAGTGTGTTAGGAATGAAAAACTAATCTCGAATACTAATCATTTGAAGAAAATGATGATTTTGAGGTGCAAATTGATTAAAGAATGAAAATATACATTTTAGGAAAGTGTGTTTCCTTATTTTAAAATATTATAATGAAATTGAATTCCTCACCATTATGAAAAGTATCTTGAAAAAAAAATGTTATACATTTACATTTCATACAAACAAATCAATGACCTTTTAACCCATTATAGATTTATAGTTTTGTGATAGTTAACTTTATAATAACCATGTTATCTATCAATATCTGTTTGAACATGATAGTTTGTTTTCTTTTCCATATCCATGTTTTCCTACATGGAAGCCTAGTACATGTTATATTAGACTGTCATGACCCATCCCATAAGGCCCGTGCCATGAATACCCCAAGTTCGCCTTCCATAGGCTAGGTTTTATGGACTAGCACTTTAAGGAATGTCCCTGATAAGGCATTGAATTTAAACCTGTAAACACAGATGTCCAAGAATACAACAACAACAACCCACATATTAAAATTTTAGTAGTAAAAAGATGTGTACTGAAAGTAAAAAGGGTGAGTACTGTAAGTAAAGGGGAAATAATATAGGACCAACTAAAAAATAAAATAAAACTAGAAAAACTAATCCTGAAATTGTCCGCCAAGGTTCCTACCTGAGGGGGAGGTATAGCTCACGGTCGGTTGTCATTGCGGAACTTCATGTCTAAAGGTCCACCTCTGAGCATCTTCCAGTCCTGGCTCCCAAACCTTGGTCAAAGTTTTCTATCTTCTGCACCAAACACAACAAGCTGTGGAAGAAGCCCATGCAATGGTGAGTATAAAAATACTCAGTAGGGACCTCGATACCAATGAAGATCTCCTAGATTTCCACAAAGGATGAACTATAATGCGCTACCTCAATGAAAAAGCATAAAGCAATATTAAGCTCATACCAGGTATACAACTCAGACATTAGGAATATAGATGATTAGAATTATGAAATGTCATATTATTTTAATTAGATGTTCCAAAATTGATCCACAAAGAATTTGTTTTATTATTGATCCACTATAGGACGTAAGCCATTTTTTCACAATGGGACATTGTAAGGTGGGTGCTCGTCAGATCACACTACTGCTGTTCCACACAGAGTTTCTAGAATGAAGATCTACATAGGTTTATTGGAATGATGATCCACACAGGGTCCCTGGAATGATGATCCACAAAGGGTCACTAGAATATTAATCCACACAAGGTCTCTCAATACAGATCAAACACAGGGTTTCTATATGTTGATCGTCGATGGGCCACACTAAAATAGTCCACGTCGGATATGTACAATGCTGACCCACACATGCTCTCTATCCTGCTGATCCACACAGGATCGTTACTTCAAAGATAGCCAGCCATATTGTTTCTCTCACCCAATAAGCTCGAGTTCTGTAGAATATTCTCTATGTGATTTTGGTAATACATTGACCGCCACTAAGCTCTACAAAGTGATAACCCAAAGGACCTCCATGTTGTAAGGGATAAAACACGATAGATGACATATAAATCTGATGCCCGATCTATGAGTTACAAGTGTTTTAGTACCGAGGGCTAACTTGGACTCTGGTTCGATCCAACCTTGCCATACTCCAACATGCTCCAAAATTTGAGTGAAATATTCCAAATGGTATGTCTCACTCCATGTATCTTAGAGATGTTGATGGTTCGTTAAATAGACGCATGGATTTCACTATATGGAATTTTATGTGAAACAGGGCCTAAAGGGGTCTGACTCGGCCTAACCCGAACCAGCCTGGGCCAGCCCGGTTGGACTAGGCCATGAAGAGCTCGAAACCCTAAGATTTGGTACGAGCTTTCCTACACGGGGGAAGCCCTATGGAGGGTGCGGCCAGGTCTACACAGGGGGAATATCCCAGACCCCCAGGGGGCGCATACTAGCCAACAGGAGGGCGCAACTCCACCTGTAAGAGGGTGTATCCCATCCCACAGGGGGGGAGACTCAGCCCACTAGAGGGTGCAAGCCCCAGCCTAGAGGGCACTTGTAGAGAGGTTTTACCCCTTTCCCCCGAACGGCTAAGCCGTTCGGGGTCTGGAGAGGTGACGCCACATGGCGCCGCTTGGTTGTAGAGGGATCCGCATGAAAGTGGGTCCCACCTCTGTCGTGGCTTCGAGCTATGGCCACCTCTCGCAGCGCACGATAGCACACTACTCCACCTCTACCGCCTGGTAGTGCTAGCCTCTCTACTCAACAGCTGTGACTGAAAAGTTGTGGCCTCTGCTCTAATGGTGTGCCACACCGCCTTCGCGACCAGTCAGTGTCTACTACCCTGCTGACCGTCATGGCCTTCTTCTGCAGCATGTGATGGTGCGTCGCCGCCTTCGCGGCCGGCCTGTGTCGGCCGTCGCCATCACCTACCAACACTGATTCCCAGTGCCGCCGCGCTGATCACCGGTGCCACTACGCCGGTCTGATTCCACTGTGCCTGTCGTCGATGTTGCTGCACCGGTCTTCGGTGCCGCCGTGCCGGACGTCGGTGCCGCTGCACTGGTGCCGCACTGGTGGTCTTCTGTGAGCTAGCAGGATAGCTCTAATAGTCCTTTTTTCATCTTATCCCATCTACATACTTCTCGGGGTGTCTCCTTCGCTACTTGTCCATCTGATTTGGGTTCCGTCCGACTTGGAAATTCTCCCACATAGAACGCAGTGATAAAACAAGTGGCGGAGGGGCCGATATTTGTTTGTTTTTCCCATTCCCTCCGCGTTATCATCATAATAAGGGATAAGATATAAGATTCAATGACTCTTGAAATTAAAACAAGACAAAACCCTACCTCATGTGTCGTTGGAGTGCATCATGCATTTGAAGATGGGTTGGATTTCATTGATCCTGAAGTAATCCTCTAATGATGACACTCAAATGGGGATCTGAGGTTCTTTCTTGATGGATATGTTCTTCGTCAAGATGCTCCTCCAAAATCACCCTCTCCAAAAACACCACCCATTTCCAATGAAATCAAAAAGGAAAAGATGAGGGGAGTTATCCTCACAACACATAATTAAAATAGGTACATTAATTTGTGTAGTTAATGAATATACTTATTCGCATGTTGGGTGGTTAAACATTTATGTGTAATAGGGCATTTAATGTATTGCATTAAATTCCCGAACACCCATTGTTTTCCCCACCACCAAAAACTAAAGAGATATAAAGGATATTTAAAATAAATTTGAATTATTTTATAAATCTTCCATGAAAACCACAATAACCAACTTCCTCCCTCAATCCACTATAATCGAGTTTAAGGTTACCTTATGTGTATCCTGGTGATGTGAGTTAATCGGTGCCCTCAAATTTCAATTCTGAGCACTAGTTCAATATTTTGGTTTTCCTGCTCACACGTTTACTGAATGTTCTATAATAAGGTTTAAAATTCAATTCTGGGCAAACCAGAAATCAAAATCAAACGTATTCAGATTCCATAGACTTAGAATAGTTCTATATAAAAATAAAAAATATATGGAAAATTTGGGTTTTACATTCTCCCAACCATAGTTATTTTCATCCCTAAAAGCATCAACATAGTCTAAGGAATCTAGTAGGGGTACTGAGCACGGATATGAGCCCCCCACTCCCATATTCCTTCATAGAGGGTCTAATAATGCCAGAGAACAAGAACCAAAGTTATCAATCATCCATAAAAGAACCACTCCGGTTGATCCTTGATCTCTACTGGAACCTCCGTAAACATTTACCCATCATCAATGTCTAGCACACCCCAGTCGATAATGTGTGATGGATCATGCACGTACTTCCTCTACTACAACACGTGGAAAAAGTGTTGCACCTAGTGCATATGTGGTAGAAATTCTAGGTTATATTCCACCTCTCCAACTCTATTGAGAACCTTAAAGGGTCAGATGAAACTCAAAGATAGCATGCCACCCTGACCAAATCTCCACAAACATCATCGAGGTGAGACCCGTTTGAATACATGGTGTCCTTCCTTGAACTCCAATGGTCTCTATTTTCTCTCACAATTAGACATATGCCATATCTATATAGTCTTCATCCGCTCCTGGAAGATCTTCACCATCTTGGTGGTATCACATACCAACTATGGACCCATAAGTGGGGACTCTCCTAGGTTAATCCAACACAGAGGTGATCTTCATGGTCGACTGTAAAAAGCCTCAAATAGTTCCATACCAATTGTGGAATAACAGATGTTGTTGTACGTGAACTCCACAAAGGGAAATTATTCCTCCCAATATTGGCCAAAATCTAGGATGCCTTCATGAAACTTGTTCTCCATTATCCGAATGGCTTTCTCCATCTGACCATCCATTTGAGGATGAAAGACGGTGCTCAAACATAGCTGAGTCCCAAACACCTCCTGAAATCCCTTCAACAACTGAGATGTAATGCGTGCATCATGATTTTAGACTATCACTTATTGTACCCCTTGAAGCCATAAAATCTCTTGTATGTATATGTACCCCAATTCCTATACTAATCACTGCTCTCGGATGGGTAGAAAGTGGTCCAACTTGGTGAGTCGGTCAACGATCACCCAGATGGAATCATGGACCCTAGACATATGTGGTATCCCCGTCAAAAAATCAATGTAATGCTTCCACTTCCACATTGGTACCTCTAGTGGCTGCATTAAGCCTGCTAGAACCTATTTCTCAGCCTTCACATGCAGACAAGTGAGGCATCTTGAATTAAACTCATCCACTGCTTTCTTCATCCCTGGCCACTAATGCTGACACCAGAGGTCCTGGTACATCTTCTCAACACCAGGATATACCTCTAGAGGTGCTGTATGGAACCTCCCCAACACTGCCTCCCATATCACCATTGGTACCATTGTTCATCAAATGAAGGGGATGAAGTGCTCCCCACCTTTAGAAAATCAACCAGGTTCCTGTTCAAGGGGATATCTCAGCACGTCGAGCCTCGCAGTCAATGTCCCCAAGTTGTGCCTCCTGAACCCGCTTAAGTAGTGGGTGAGTGATAATCATAGACTAGAGGTAAGCTACTCCATATATATCCTCAAAGGATATCTGCAATTTGCATATCTACTATGTAGCCTCTCTCAACACCTATAGACCAGACCTCCTACTAAGTGTTTCTGCCACTACATTCCCCTTCACAGGAGTATAGACTATCTAAAAGTCACAGTCCTGGAGGAACTCTATCCATAGTTGTTGTCTCTGGTTCAGGTCCTTATGTGAGAATATATACCTAAGACTATTGTGGTTATAGTAAACAGTAAATCTTTTACCCGTGAAGTAGTGTTGCCACATCTTCAAGGTAAAAACCACTACTGCTAACTCCAGGTCATGGGTAGCATAGTTCTGCACATGTTGTCTCAGTTATCATGATCCATAAGCGATCACTGCTTTATCTTGCATTAGGACACATCCATATCTATTTCATGATGTGTCACAGTAGACTACATACCCAACACCCTCTTTTGGTATCCTCAATATGGAGCACTCATCGGTCTCTGTCTCAGCCTAGAAAACTCTAATGTCATCTCTCCGTCCACATGAAGGGTTGTCCTTTCTTCATCAATGCATACAAGGGTGCCGCAACTCTGGAAAAATCTTGTACGAATCTCTGATAGTAGCTAGCCAACCCCAAGAAACTTCGAACCTCATTCACACTATTGGGTGGCACCCAAGAAAGCACATCCTCTATCTTCATTGGAACTACTGCAGCCCCAGCCTCCAAAATAACGTGTCACATAACATGGACCTCCCGTATCCAAAACTGACACTTCAAGAGATTACCATAAAAAAGTTTATCTAGGAGTGTATCCAAAACTATCTGTATATGACATGCGTGCTCCTCCTCTGATGCTGAGTATATCAATATTTCATTGATTAAGACCACCACAAAGCGATCGAGGTAAGGACGAAAGTTCCAGTTCATGAGTCCCATGAACACTATAGCAGCGTCGGTCACGACGAATGGCATAAGAAAAAACTCATAGTGGCCATACTGACATCTGAATGTTGTCTTCTACACATCCTCATCTCGTACCATTAATTGATGATAGCCTGATATGAGGTCTATCATCAAAAAGTAATGATCTCTGTTTAGCTGATCAAAGAGATCATCAATACTCTGAAGTGGATACATGTTCTTCAAGGTCACCTCGTTCAGGTGCTGATAATCCACACATAGCCTAAAACTCCCATATGCCTTCTTGGTAATCAAATTTGGGGCTGTGCATGAAGAAAAAATGGGCCTTATGAACCCCTTCTTTTGCAAGTCCTCTATTTGTACCCATAACTCACGACGCTCCATGGGAGACAACCGATATGCTATTGTAGATATCAGTGTCATCTCCAGGTATAGGTTGATGTAGAAGTCCAACTCTCTGCAAAGAGGTAGTCCCATAACACCATCAGGGAGGACATCAGCATATTGGTCCACTACTATAGGATATCTCAGACTCTCATCATCAACTTCTCTAAGAGTAAGACTATCTAACTGATGTGTGATCGGCTGCACCCACATCCGGTTAAGTCCATCATATGCTGCAAAGGTTATATTCTCTCCGGTAAACGAAATCCCAGTCTCATCTTTACGAACACACCACACTTTGTGCCTAATGTATTAAATATGAGCATGTACTGTGGATAACGATTCCATACCCAAGATGATGTCGTAGGGCCTCAACGTCGCTACTAGAAAATCCCAGCCAATACTCTCACCTCCTAATGTATTCTCACACTACCAACAATAATGATTAATATTAGAATCCCCTCCCGTAGATGTCTCTAGATGCAAGGATCGATCAAATAGCTCCACCAGAATCTCCGAGCTACGAACTAGGGCTATATAAATGAAATAGTTACTTGAAGTAGTGTCTATAATTATAACAACTAAGTTGGAGTAGACATAAATTGCAACTCGAATAATCTCTAGAGCACCGTGTTCATAGGACTCAGTTTCCTGGAGCTGATCTTGTCCCTATCCAAATACTCCCTGTGGTTGGTGTGGACCACCTGGAGGTCATGGCAGTATAGCCACAAACCGTTATCCACCACCTATTGTAAAACCAGCTCATCTACCACTTCTGTCACCCTATGGACCTCCTTGCTTGAATCCATGCTTTTCCTAAGTGGTCCTCGACCATATGTTGGTTTTCAGTGCTGCTGGTTGGGAATTCGCAAGCCATGTGACCCTACACGTTGTATGTGAATCATAGTCTACTCCTTTGATGTCCTACTCTACCACGTGATCCACATACATTCGACCCTATGTCCAAGGGTCATCCACCATAAGGTCTGGTCCACTTCGACCACTATTTAATCTATATACTACCAGCCATAGATGAATATTCTACCTGTCACCATGTGGTGGTTCTCACTATCAGAGTCTAATCGGCAAGGAAAATTTCTTCCAAGAGTGCTCTCTCCAACACACCAGCATACATCAGGGTGTTATGAGATACCATCAAAGCTATGATCTTCCATCTAAGTCCATGATCTAATGTATGAGACCTGATGATAGAGTCCCATAACATGTTGGTATAGTAGCACGAGAGGTTAGTGAACCACGTTGAGTACTGGGCCACAGTCAGGCAGCCCTGTTGTAAGTGTATCAGCTATGGTATACACATAGAGTGTAGAGTCGATTTAACTAACTCTACCATGAAGAGGACCTCAAAATATAACCATGTGTGGATCACCTCATCATATATCTAGAGCGTCAGGCTCCACCATCTACCTACTCCACCCAAGAAAAGTCTAGAAACTAGGATCACTATCTGGTTGGCTGGTGCCCCAACCAGGGGAAAAACATCAGTCATAGCCTCCATCCAGTCCTTAGCCGCCTGCGGATCCATCTCGCCTAGAAACCTTAAAGGCCTCAGCTACTGAAACTCGTACAACACAATCAGTTAGTGTGCACCATCTACTATTGGGGATGGTGGAAACGACTACCCAATGGTTAATCGTGTTGTTGAAACTCCAGTTGATGGTACTATCGTCATAAGAGGGCTATGGACCAAAGCTACATTACTCTGTGGGATATCGTTTTAAACTCTCACTATAATCCTAGATGGATATCTATATGGTAGCATCCCGAAGGGAAAACTGGTTTGATGTGATTAATATGTTATACCTGGTGAGGTGACTCAAAGAGATCAAATATAAAACACTTCAAAACACATGGAATTAGTGTTTTCGTGAACCGAGTTGGAAAAGAGAATTTAGGGTCCTGGTGTATGGATACGTCAATCGCTGCCCCAAAATTGGACTCCCCAAACTGAAAACCACACTCACAAAACTTAACAGTGTCGCCCCATTAAGAAGTTCATTGTCCTATTTCTTCAGTAGGACTGAATCCTATGAAACAACTTTGTCACAAATAGTTCCCTGGGTCCTGTGCCGTGACTACCCCAAGCCCATCTTCCATAGGTTAGGGGTTGGTGACTAGTAACAAATGGTATATCCCTAAAAAATGGGAAGGCATTTCATTTAAACCTGCAAACACACAGTCCAAGAATACAGTGAGCACAACCCCACACAGTAAAACTACAGCAGAAAAAAGATGAGTTATAAAAGTAAAAAAGGGTGAGTACTATATATAAAGTGGATGGATTAAAATCCCAACTGAAAAGTACGATATAAATATAAAAATAACTCCTTGAATAGTCCACAAAGGTTCCTACATTAAGGGTAGGTAAAACTCATGGTCGGTCATCAGTACAACACATCACATCTAAAGGTCCACCACAGAGCACCGTCCAATCCTAGCTGCCAAACCTCGGCCAAATCTGTTTGTCATCTACACCAAACACAACATGGTGAGGACAAATCCTATGATGGGTTGAGTATAACAATACTGAACAGGGACCATGAAATCCCAGAAGGTATCCCAGAGTTACATAAAGTAAAAAACATAAAGTAAGACCTCTATCACAATGTGTGAATTAATAGTCATCTCACACTAGGTATAAAACTCAGAGATCAAGAATATAGATGATTAGTATTAATCTATATCATCTTATTCTATTTAGAATATTCAAAATAGATCCACAAAGAATTTGTACTATTATTAATCCACTCTTGGACATAAGTCACTGTTCCACGACGAGCCACTCTCTGGAGGGTCCTCATCGGGTCATGCTCTTGCTAACACACACAGGGCCTCTAGAATGCTGATCTACATAGGGTCCCTAGAATGCTGATCCACACAAGGTCGCTATAATGTTGATTCACATAGGGTTCCTGGAATGCGGATCCACACTGGGTCGCTCGATTCTGAACCACAGATGATCACTAGAAGGGGATCCTCGATGGTGCGCTCCAAACTGGTCCACATTGGGTAGCTATGATTCTAATCCACCCATGGTCGTTATGACGTAGATCCACAGAGGATCGCTACCTCAAAGTCAATAGGGAATAGGGTTTCCCGCACATAGTACGATTGAGTTCCGTAGAATATTCTCCATGAGATATCTTTCATAAATCGACCACCACTATTCACCATAAATGAGTAACCTAATGGACCGATATGTTATAAGGGTTCCAACATGATAAAAAATGTATCATTGGATGCTTAGTCTGTGAGTTATAAGAATTTTAGTATTGACGGACCAGTTTGATTTGGGTACCATCCAACCTAGCCATACCCCAACTATCTCCAAAATTCTAGTGGAGTATACCCAAAGGACTGTCTTTCTCCATGTATCCCAGTTCCATGGACGGTTTGTTAGCTAGATGACTGGATTTAAAATTTTTTCATTTGAAGCAAAACTGGGCCTCAATGGGTCTCGGTCTGGTCCGACCCAATCAGTCTGACCGGACCCAGATGGACTAGGCAATGGAGGGATTGGCATGTTGGGCTGCGGTTCGGCCTGGCCCACTATGAGGGTGTGGCCCGGCCCACAGGGGGCACGGCCCGGCCCACAGGGGCTGCGACACAGCACGAAAGGGGGAATTTCCTAGCTCGCAAGTGGGGAATTGCCCAGACCGCTTGTGGGTGCATCCCACCACGCAGGGGGCGAGACTCAACCACTGGAGGGTGTAGGTCCCGCCATAGTTGGCAATGTGGGGAGACAATTTACCCCATTATCATAAATGGAATAGAATTTTATGATTTGGAGTGGTGGCGCCACGGGGCGCCGCATTGTCACCATGCGACCCACAGGGGAGAGGGTCCCTCCTCTTCTTTGACATAGAGCCGCAACCACCCCCAGCTGTGAGCGATGATGAACCACTCCACCTTGGATGCCGGCCAGTGTCAGCTGCTCTTCTCAACCGATGCGGCTAAAAAGTCACAGCCTCCTCCTCATATGGTGCGTGATGTCGCGCTGCATTACCTTTGCGGCCGGCCTGTGCCAGCCGCCTTGGTGACCACTGTAGCATTCTTCTACTGTGCATTATGGTGTTCCTCCTCCACCACAGCCGACTTGTGTCAATGGCCGCCATCACCTGCTGGCACAAGTCGTTGGTGGGTCCATGCTGGTGTCATGCCGACGATCTTCCAAGGGCCACTGGGTGATCTCCGGTGGTCTATTTTTTCATCGGGTCGCATCTACGGACTTCCCAGGTTGTCACCTTCGGTACATGACCCTAAGATTTGGGTTTTGTCCAACACAAAAATTCTCATGTGTAGAACGAAAAGATAAAAGAAGCAGTGAAGGGATCAGGATTTATTCATTTGGATCGTGTACTCCATGTTATAAAATTAACAAGGGAGAAGATATATGATTCCAAAACTCATGAAATTGAAACAAGATAAAACCCTACCTCATGAGTTGTTGGAGAGAATCCCGTTTTGAATATGGTTCGGTGTCCATCGATCCCAAATAAATCATCCCACAATGTGGCTCAAATGACGATCTTCAGTTCTAGCTTATTAGATTTGTTCTTTGTCAAGAGGCTCCTCTGAAATTCTCCTCTCCAAAACACCACCATCTACCAATGAAATAAAAAAATGTAAGATGAGGGGAGTTTTCCACACAACACATAATTAAGAGATGTTTATTAATTGGTTCAATTAATGAATTTCTTTAATTGAATTTTGGGTGGTTACACATTTTTGTGTAACCGAGCATTTAATGTCCGGTATTAAATGCCTGACCATGCCCTGTGGTCCCCACATGCAAAACCTAAAGAGTTGTGGAGGATATTTATAATATATTGGTTTTATTTTATTAATCCTCCATGAAAATCGAAAAAGCCAACTTCTTATGTCATCCCACTTCAGTCAACGTTAATGTTCCCTTAAAAGAATCCTAGCACTGTGAGTTCAACGGTGCCCTCAGATTTCAATTTCAAGCACCGGTTCAGAAATTAGGATTTCCTGCTCCCAGGTTTACTGAATGTTCCTTAAGAATGTTTAAAAATATGTTTTGAAAACACCATTCCTTAGAATCAAACACCGTCATATTTTGAAGCCTTAGAATAGTTTCATATATTTAAAAAAAATACATGGATAATTTGGGTCTTTACAAATATAAACTTCATACTTCTTTTGCTATCTTTTCATGTGCAGTTTTAATTTACCCTTTTTCTGATGTGGGGTTTCAATAATGTATTTTGAAACTTCTAACTAAGGTCATTGAAAATGTGTTCAAATAGAAAGGGATCAATTTATTAATAGGGTTAGAATGTAATATCTAGATATTTTAAAAAAACATTATGTTCAATAGCAAACATGAAATGCCACATTGAGCTTAAACAAACAAAAAATTCTTATTATTTAAATGTGACAACTATTTAATAGTTATTAAATATGTCTTAATTGATAGTAATATTAATATATTTAATTTTCAAAATAATTTCCATTGTTTTTATTAATTCATTATAACTAAGTATTATATTTTTTGTAAAATATTTTTATTCAAAAAAATTATTTCCATCAAAAGAATTATTTCATTGATTATTTTGAACAAAAAATATTTTCTTTAATAATTTGGAAAATTTATTTTATAAAACGATATTCTTATTTGAATTGATAATATTAGTGATTATTTATTCTGAATGTTTAAGAATATTCTAAATATTTTATATAAAAACTATATTTTATCTTAATGTTTTTATACGGTAAATGTTTGTTTTGAATTATATTTCAAATTTCATTACATTAAATTTATTTAAAAAAAAAATCCAAATATAGTTTTTAAATTTTTTTACTAAAATTTTATAGTAATAAAAATTTTATATTTTAAAATGGCATTTTTTAAATCATATTTTGGTTTCATTTATCCAATATAATTTTAAATCAAATTAAGAAACTTATGTGTTTTTAATTTTATAAAATAAATGAAAATTTTCTATTTATAAGTTCTAAATTCAGTAAATACTTATCTACTATTTTTTCCTATTTGAATTGTATCCTTGGAAATTTCTGTTATCACGGTAATGTTTAAATCAGGTAATTAAGGGTGAAAAAAATGATAAGGACAAGAAAATGACCCTAACAATTGATATAATTATATTGGATGAGTTATTTTCTATCATAATCATAGAATGGAATAAATTATAATCATTTGGATCCATTTGGAAGGGATTTTGATCCTTATGATATTTTACTTATAGAAATGTCAAAGATTCCATAACCATAATTTTAATAACTATGACATTTTCAATAGTGGATTATCTAGAATATATTATTGTCTGTAAATAAAATTTTAATTTTAAAATATTTACTTACATCATTGTAATTTTTTTAATTTTGTATTAAAGAAATAATTACCTTAAATGCTCACACAACACTAATATAGTTATTATTTTATAGATACATGAAATAAATAATATTTAAATGTTAAATTAAATATAATTTTCGATAATTAAGGTAATAAAAAAATTATTAATGAAATTAAACTGTTATAGATATAATTATTTATTTTCTAATTATAAGTGTTATTTTGATATTATTAATTTCAGTTTAATGAATAGTCTTAAAATTGACATTATGTATATTTTATTAAAAATAATAATCTATTAAATGATACAAAATTAATAAAAGTATTAAATTTGAAAAATGATTTGGATAAAATTTAAAATATAATAAAGGATCCATTTTTTCATTTTATAGTTAATATAATAACCCCCATAGTGTAAAAATCTATGTTGTCATGCTAAGAGTTAAAGTGGTTAAATAAGGGTTAAAACAAAAATATAAGTGTATAACCATGACCAAAACATGTACATTATTTTATTAATAAGATTCAACCCTTATCACCTTATTCTAGAAATTTTGTTACAATGTTGATACTTTTCCACGAAAATTACTTATATATTATTTAAATCATATATAGTAACAAAATATCACTATCTATGTATTTAATATATTTTATGTGTTAACATAGGAATAAAATCAATATATGAAAAAACCTAATTGTATATTATGATATAAATGAAATTATATTCATTATATAAATTTATTTTAAATTTTTAGATGTTATATATTTACCTTAAATTCATTCAAAATCATAGTACAATACTTATTTAATTAACAGAAAATTAAATAAATGATTTTAGAAATATTAATTTTGTTCTAATTTCATAGCTTTATTGAACTAAATATATTTAATAGATATATAAAAAATCAAAAAGGTTATAAATCATTAAATTATAATATACCATTTCTTTTGATGTATTTTATTTCTAATTAAATGAATAGTTTCAAAATTGACATTAATTATAATTTTTCAAACTAATATATTATTTAATTATATAATATTTATAAGAATATTATCATAGACCACGTGAATGGAATATAGTTAAAAATCATCAATTTTTCATATATGATTTATTTATTTATAGTAACATTATTAAAACTTTATGATTATAATAGTGATTACCATGGTTAAGGTCACAAATAAATAACCAAGGGGTAATTACAAGGAATAAAGATTAAAATAAAACCAAAAAATGTCTAAATTATATTATATGATGATATTAAAACCTTATAAAATATTTTCTCATAATTATTTCCATTTGGAGTCCCTTTAAATTATAAATTAATTTATTATAATATAATCTTTGGGAAAATTCCAAAAGTACCACTCACCTCAATTGAAAATTGAACATATTCCCTCAATTCATATCATCACATTAAGGCATCAATATCAACAAAAAAACTATCTATTACTTTTAAAAAATTACTTATACTTGTTCTAGTGGTTACAATCTCTTCAATTGACCAACTCTATAGTATTATAGACGTGAACCAAAGTAGACATTTGGAAGAAGAGCTGATCGCTCTTACAGATCACATTCTTTATCTACTCTTCTCACCCTTACCTAATTATATATTGTACATTGAAAATTAATAAAAAAATATTATTAAATATTACTAACTGTTATTAAAATTTTGAACCAACCAATATAAATTTCTTTTACGATCTAACAATAAGTTAACGTATCACTCATGTGTACATATGACTTTTTATCTCCACATAAGTGATACAATTCATTTTTCATCACCATATTTTTTATGGATATTATGATGATTTTAATGATTATATGATATTTTTAATATCTAATTATACTTATTCAATGATAAGATCATATATACCTTCTAATCATTTAATCTTTTGAGAAGCGATGATGTCCCTAGTGCGCACGTATACACCATCATATGCATGATACGATGTGAATAATTTTTATCTATAAATAAAATGGGCTATAATAAGGTTTTAGTTTATGATCATATATTATACAAATATTATTTAGTATTTATTCTATAAATACTAATTTTTATTTACCTTTTGTTCATTTAATGAATTGACGAAGGAAAAATGAATTTATGGGTAACTACGGACTACCAACTCCATGTATGGTGTAATTTATTTATGTGTCTGTAATTTATATGAATGATTATAAATAATAATGAAATTAAAAATATATAAATTATATGACTAAGATCAAAGTATACAGACCAATACTAAAGTGCCAAATTTTTTTTGTAAAATGAAACAATTATCACCCAAAATAGTGGTATTAACATTAAATTATTAATAAATGGGTGATAAGTTTTTATAATACATGAAATGATTGAATTAATGTTATTGAATAAATATATAATAAAAAAATATCTATTATATAGTCAGTTTGAATTTGTATGAATTCTGTCAAGACTTTATGTAAGGGTATTTCTTGTCCCACTTTTATTTCTGTGTTACTTATGACATATTCACCAATCAATTATTTTTTATGATGTAAAAAATTCCCTAGAATGTAATATATAATAATTAAAATTAAATTAATGGGTATTTATAGCTCTTTTTTATGATACCTATTTCTTGTGGTTTACGTTTAAATGTCAACAATTCAATATTGTAATTTTGTTTCAATTTTTTCTCTTTGAGACCAATTTTATTTTATACACCTTTGTTCTTTTATATGGTGTATATACTATACTTTGATTTTTTGTGTAATTAATATCCTTTATTTCATTATATTATAAGTTTTATGTAATGTCATGTTCTCCTCGGTAAATAAGTTCATTTCATTAAAAAACCATGTTTTCTAAAAAAAATCAAAAATATTTTTAAATGATATTTTTATAATTTTCTATGAAAGGGATTTAAAATAATTCAAAATAGTTTTCAATGTTTCCATAATAAGGTTTTCAAGGAAAATTTCAATGAAATTTGTTTTCTAAATAGTTAATTATTTTAAAATATTATTTTATGTTTGAATTTTATTTTCATCAACAAATGTTTTAAAAATATTTTTCAATAAATATTTCATATCTAACATGAATTATGTTGGTGTTAATCATCCCTTCCGAGGATATTATCCAAGGATACCATTATTATTTATAAATGGTTTTGGATGAAAATTAATTGATGTTTATGAATTTTGTTTGTTCTCTTTTGTTATGATGTGGCTAATGATTTATATTATTATGTCAAACACATGTATAGTTTTCATTATATAAAAAGTGGGACATATATGTCCCTCTATAGGATTGGGTAAAAATTTATATCTCATAAGATAAATAATATTGTAATAGAGTGTGAACCCAGTTCAGTAATACAAAGCTGGAATAAGAGGTGAACTTGGTTCAATAATCTATTGTGCACTCTACGATGATCTTGGTAGTGAGACATGAGTAATATGGAAATGATTTTATATGCTTATGTGTTTCATACAATTCCATGTATTATGTTATTCTCTCACATCTGATGTTATTATATTATTTTGTTGTTTCTGTCTTATGAACATCTATGTTTTATTTCATGACACAATATTTATTTCTCTGATATACAAGGTATTATTTTCTAATTTTATATTCATGATCACATACATTTATTCCCATAATTACTTTTTCATTACCATGATTTGGTATCACTTATATTTAACCTTTCTGAAAATATAATCTCTCCCTTTTATTATTTTTCTTTTACTAGGTTATGGGAAAAGATGATAAATGAGTTTTTTATAGAATTGTATCACATGGATGATGTTGATGAACAATTTTGAAATAAGAAAAGTGTCGAATGGTTGGTTATAATGATGATATTTAAGGATCAGTTGTCTATAGACCAATGTTGTCAAGAATTTTTCATAATTCTCTAGAACTATAAATCTAAATGGTCATTAGGTATGAAAGTAATCTATAATTTTCTTTTGATGTTTCTAGTATTGTAAGGAAAATAAATTATGACACATTTTAAATGTTTATGTATTTAGAAATGGATCTATATGTGTAGATTAAAGGATGTTACAAAAAACATTAGTCTATATATTTTATCATGAAATGAGAAACTAATCCATCATTCATGTGCATGGAGGATAATTTCTTCCTAAAGAATATAATTTTTTCTACTTATTCCTCTCATAGTTGGATATAATTATTAATTTAATGTATATATATGATAATAATGATATTATTATCATTTTATATAGATAATATGTCATCAATTTATTTAACATTCAATTCATTGAGAACTGATGTTGTTGTTTGTGTGTATATGGGAATGATCACCTCCACAATCCAATGTGATTCATTGATAGTATATATAAGTGTATTTAAAGAAATAATAAGAACTTTATTATATAATAATGATTCTTGAATGTTAAAATGAATCTAATAATATTTCCATCACGTTTATAAAAACCCAAAAAGGTCACTCACACGTACTTTTGACATACAATCTCAATGATTATAATATAATTCATTTTTATTAACCATAATACATAGATAGTTGTAAAAGTAAAATTAATATAAAAATTTTATAAATATTTAGTGATTATTATTTATGATGTGTTGGAACAATTACCTTTTTTCCATCGTAAAAATACTGAAGATTGTTTTCCACAATAAACCAAACATCTTCAAAACACCCAACATGGGATTAACAGATTATTTAATTAAATATTTCATCTAAATAAATAAACTAAATGGTTTAATTATATATTAATAAATATTTGAATAGTTCTAAAATATGTAAATAATTAATATATTTTTTTGATATTAGAGTTATCTAGTATACATAACAAGTCTTAACTTGATGTATGGTATTTCATATCTCAGTTTCTTTTCATTATCTATGTAATTACATGATTATATGTGTAATAAATATTAATTGTTTTATATTTTATTTCATCTTTTTTTTATAAATTATATTTTTAATATTATTATCTTTCTATGGGGTCTATTATCTCAATTTCATTTCTTTGGATTATATATCTTCTTTATTGATTATATTATTACATGATTATATGTGAAATGGGATTGGTTTTCATTATGATGTATTTAATCTTATTTTATATGAATTTATTTTTCTTAAACATAATATATCTATTTATCATTTCTCAATTCAATGATATGATATTTTTTAGGGTTATTCTCCCAACATTTTCCTTCTTTCGTGAATATGTTTATGCTTTCCACCGGTATTATTTGATATGGTTAATATACTACACCACGAAATTTTACTTCATTGATCTACTTGTATTCATTGTATTGAATGTTTAATTTTTATTATTTTATTTCATGGGATTAAGATGAGAATTTACTATAATGGTAATGATTTTTATGATACAGAATCATCTTATTTCTTGATTTTCTATGTTAAAAGTTTCTTTGGTAGGGATTATATGATCTTATTATCTAGAACTATATCAATTTTAAACTCCACTAATTTTAAATTTTTTTTATAAGTTTATATTCCATTTCTTTCATTTTGATTAAATAAACATTAGGATTATATTTTTTAAGTGATACTGATTTTGAATCAACTTTTTGATATGGAATATTTTACTTCTATATCCATGATTTATCTAATGGTTTAAATATTTTTTTATTATAACTTAATGATTTCATAATGTCACATCCATGTTTATTTTATATTATTCAAAACAGATTTTAAAAAGAATCATTTTTAAAGTAACTTTATAACAGAGTTTGACATCCTTTAAGAATGTATTAATGAAATTTTTTATGTTTCATATATAGATTAAACCCCTTTATCACCATCAGGAATATATTTTATTTTGAACATACATTTAATTTTTTTAAGGATAGTTTAAAATTATTTTTTTCCTCAAAATTATATATATTTACTGTTTCTAAATGTGATTATCATGGCATAAATAATATTTAACTCTAATTTTTTTTAATGGCGTATTAATTGAATTTTTATTCATAAATTATAATAATATATGATGTTATTTATGCTCCACTGGGGAAGGGATATTATGATACCACCCTTATTATTTCTCCGCATGTATAATTTTTCTTCAAAGGAATTTTCAAGAAACCCATTTATCTTCCACTGTTTAAGAAATCTAAGGATGTGCAATGGAAATTGTTATAATGAAAGGTTAAAGCCTATAATTATTTTACACATTACATGGTACTTATAAATATTATTGATGGTTGCTTCCATTATAAACCAATAGCAGATGATTCCATTATAATCCAAGGATGGGTGGTAATGATTTTAATGAAGGATTCTTGGGTCTATTTTATCCTTCTAATATGTTGGGTAAAGAGTCAAAGTTAAATAGTTATAGATTTTTCAAACGATATTGTTAGAATTTATCATGTAGTGTTCTACAATTTTTTAGAGTGATTAAAATAATGATATGATATTTACATTGTGTGATACCAATATGATTTTTTATGACTGATGTGAGAATTTATAAAGGAACGTTTTATCCTGATTGAAATTACTTGTATCATGAATATTTATTTTAGTGAATCTTTATTTTTTAAAATCATTATTTCATTTAACATGTTTTGTAATCCATGATTTTATTTGTGGGATTTTTCTTATGATAAGCTCATGACATTGGTCATGTCATCATACCCTTTTCCACATCATATGCTCACTGATGAAATTAAATTTTTAATTCTTTTGTTTACACATATTATATATTTTATCTCACCCATATTATGTTTTGTTTCCCTTTTATTAAGAATAACAATGTCGAATGAATTATAGATATAAGGGTTTTTATGTATGGAGAATCTTATGAAAGATATTGAAGCCTTATTGTGAAATAATAAAATCTGTTCATAACAGAATACATTATCACTTAGGGATTTGATTATTGTTATCTATTAGTTTTTCATAAAACTCTTTTAATATAAACTAAGAGGAACTTTGGTATATATGTGATCCAATATTTTTTATGATGTTATAATATTTGCATGGCTAAAATTGGGTCACGTTTTTCAGCATTATAAAAACCCAACATATATGTATATATATATATATATGATATTTTCTCCTCAAATAAATGTGCGCTATTGTATACTATATAGTATTATACACATTAATAAATTCAAAAAAATATTTCATTAATAAATATGGTTACATTAGTTTGTAAAAAAATAAATTAAACTTACAATCATTTATATTTGAAAAACATATAAAATATAAAATCAAAAATGGGAGAATATAGATTACACCAATCTACTAGATGGACCAACCCTACTACAAAAACCGTAGAAAATAATGAATATATTTTCTAACCGATCAATATTAAAGAAAATGCAAATATAGAACATTAAGAGGAGTTGAGATGAATAATTAATAAAGGAAAGAATAGGTATTTATAAGAGGTGTTGTGACAATTGTAATAGTAATGTGCCTATTGAAATATTAACCTGACCATAAAGAATAGTAACATTACCATTGGAATAAAATAAACCATTTGAATATGAATTCCACAACAAAATAAAAAATTTTGGTAAAAAAAATTATCGTGATTATTTAATTTAAATACAAATTTTATAATTCAAAAAAATAAATATGATTATTAAAAAACTCAAGGAAAATACATGCCTATTTATAATACACGGTAATTTATTGTAATTAATATAATTATTAATTTTTATATGAAAAATTAAAACTAAATACGATAGATATTTGTTTTGATAAAATGAATAACTTTTTTGAAATAAATAATGTCGATATTTTCAAAAATTGATTGTTTGATAATTTTCTAAAATAAATCATTTTTTGGATGAATAGTAAAAATATTGTTTTCCACATAAGTGGTGTATATAAATTTACATAATTAAAAATGTAATAATGATATAATCCTTTATTTAAAATCATTTTATGGCATGAAATATTTTATTTCATAAATGAGTCATTAAAATACCATAAAATTTAATACGAAACATGAAAAACATTTTCCAATACCTAAAGTCAAAATTGATCCTTTAAAATAAAAATTTTATTTCATTCAACTATCCAGTTTAATAGAGTAATGAATTGGTATTTTAAAGGTTATTTAATGTCAAAAACCATTATATTATATTTCTATATGGTTTATATTGTAAAAAAATTACTATTACATGTTTACATTAGAAATAATATATTATTCAACATTTTGATCTAAAAAACACATCTCCTCTAGTAAAAATAAAACATTTCCAACCCCTTGGAAATTCAGTCATTCCTCTATCAGAAAACAATCATCTATAAATCCTCCCTCTAAATCACCTTTTTATTCCTAGTGATTTTATAGGGTATGACAACTCCCAACATCAAGTGAGAATCATTGGAATACAAGAAAAGATACATAGACAATTAATGTATATATCAATAAACTCTTCTTTTTTTATTTAATTATCTGCTTATCTTTATTTTTTCACTACCCATTTAAATATAACATTAAATAATAATTAGTAATAAATTTAATATAATATTAATGATTTTATACTACTGTATGTATCATATTTTTTTATTTAAAAATATCAAACATCCCTTTCTTGGTCTCCCAAAAATGTCCCATAAATGGTTGGTTATCCACCTATGTAAGAATTTCCATGTCAACACATATGACAATAATAGTGGAAGGATATCATAAACTCTATATAATATATAAAAATATAATTATATTTGTTATAGGAATTTGGAATTAATTATAGTAATATATAAATTACATTGATCAAAGTACCAAAATCAAGAAAAATGGGAACTTTTTAAGTAAACTGTAATATCAAAATGACTAACCTATAACAAATAAAATTAAGACATATAATAAAATGAATATAATTGGAAAATAGTTGATAAATTACATTAATTATATTCTAGATCAATGTTATAATAAGTTTATGTTTATTATTCAATAGGAACAAAATTGTTGAATTAAATAGGGAATAAAGGTATGGGAATTATTGAACCAAACTCCATTTATTTATGTTGTCCCAATTTTTTGTAATTTTTTTCATAGATATTCCAATAAATTACTTAAAATATCATCACATTATTCATACCTTTTCTTTTCAGGGATATTCATGGTTACACCTTGAATTATAATCCAAATAGGCTGACTTTCCAAAAATATCTTTTCTTTCGAAAACACATCTTATAATCATCTAGAGTTACTTATTCTTCAGTCGAGGATTATGATGATTATGAAGATTATGTTTTTCTTTTTTTATTTAGGAACCCCAATATTATTATTGAAATCATTATTTGTGAAACTTCTTTGAAACCCTTTCCTTTAAACGAGTTATTTCATGACTATGACTATGATATATTCTATTTAGCATGTATAGCTATGTAAATATTATATTGTGAAATTTGGGAATAGAATTATATATCCCTCAAATTAATTTGGTAATGTAATGTATATCATGTGATAATGTATATTATTCATGGAATTATTCTACCTTTTCTCATTGATAATTTAATGGTTATGAATATATGTTATGGATGAACATGATGCCCACTTTGTTCACAACTATTTGTGGTATTTGACCACTATGAAATGATGTCTCATTTTTATGCATTTCATAATTCCCAAACTTTATCACATATTTCCATTAATATATTTATGAGTAGACTATTCTTATGATATTATGATGATGATTATGATCACTCATGTTATATTTATTCATGTCACTTATTCATCTTATTACTATGATTTTATCTCACCTAATTATTTGATCTATATCCTAGTGTAATTTCATGTAGTAAATAAAATATGTGATTTTAGGGATTAAGATGGATGAATTAAAGAAAATTTTATTTTTAATTATGTTCTTGTTATATATTTTCCTAATTATAGCACTACACAAAACCTATTGATCATGAATTTTTAAATATATTATGTTGTTTATCTTAAAAATTGAAAAATTGTTATAAAATGAAATGCACAGTCACTATAGTTGGTATCAGATCATGGCTTATTTAATTTGATAATTATTATGAGGAAGAAAGTGTGAAAAAAATTATAAGACTATGTATGGGTAAAATATCCGAGAAAAATATTTTTAGAAATGCATAAACAATGGGATTTTCTAATATATCTAGTTAATGTTAACTTCAAAAAATATGAAATTATTAATTCTTTGATGCATTAAATTTTGTTTAAGTGTTTTCTATTATAGAAAATGGTGATGACCAATAGAAACGAAACAAATAAGTCAGGAGAGGAAAAATTCAATGATTTTCTAAACAACATCCCGAATTCCATCGGAATTGGAGTTCAAAACACTATGAAGATTCTTATTCATCTCTCTCAAGATATAGAAAATCACCTGGAACATAATGGATGTCCATCAACATCATTAAATAATTAATTAGAAATTGTGTCTTTTACACTAAAATTTCCACTGAATTTTAGTGGAACTTATGATCCATTATTGGTTGAACTGTTGGTAAACAAAAAGGAGAAGTTCTTTTTTTGTGATCCATTATTATTAGAATGAGAATATCTCCCCAGTTTCCTATAATTTAGATATATATGATGATCAATGGAGTTAATTTATTAAGAATACCAATATGAAGGATAATGTAGATGAGATGGGGTAGGATAAAATTAGGAAATTATTTCTTAAGAAGTATTTACCTCT
Organism: Viscum album; assembly: GCA_963277665.1. NCBI lineage: Eukaryota > Viridiplantae > Streptophyta > Magnoliopsida > Santalales > Viscaceae > Viscum > Viscum album. The sequence goes on from OY728156.1 coordinate 1,334,784,851, forward strand.
AAATATTTTAACAAACGTGGTGATAGAATTCATATATATAAAAAAGGATGGAGAATATGTCATTGATTATGAGGAAAACATCATAAGTATTTCAATATATGCATAAGGTTTTGTTATCTTTCATGATAGAAAAATAGATACATTTTATAGTGGTTTAAAACCAAACCTTTTAAAGATGTTGGTTATGTGACACTTTTTGAGTTATGAAAATGTGTTTGGATGTGCTCTCAATATAAGGATGGAGCATAAATAATGGACCCATGGTTTTGTAGATAGTATTAGAAGATTGGATTTTCAAGATAATGGGTCGAGGAAAGGGGAACCAACTTCCCATGTGTCCAAAATGTGGAAAAAAATCATGGGTTTTCTCTAAATATTGTTGCAATTATCATTATGATTAGAAGATAATGAATCAATTCTCATGAATGTGAATGATACATGAATAATCTGACCAATATGGTAGAGGAATGAGAGGAACCTATAAATTCCCCACCCATGATTCAATGCCTCAAAATTAGGGGGAAACAAAACTATTAAGTCCAGTGCACTATACCAAGAGTCCTTAAGGTTTATTAGTATCAGTAACCACCAAAAAAATGGCGAAAGGGATTGATTATTCCATCACTACTTAAAAAGTGAAGCATGAAATTGATGTTATAAATGGTACACTTCTTATTCAATAAATAATGGTAAAAGATATATTTTATCCTTTTATATGCATTATTCTATATCTTAATTGTTTTATATAAATTTTTAATTGAATACCCAATACATTGATGTAGTGATATCAGTAAAAAGAAAATAGTTGTGAAATCATTACAAAAAAAGTGTTGGACTCTTGTCATATAAGAATCTATATGATGATTCTTCAACTGAATATCGTAATTCTTCCTTTTGTGGGTTTCGACACTGTTCTATTCATGGATTGACTATCATTATACAGGGAACACTTCAACTATTTGTAATAGTAAATCCATTTTCATATAATTAAACCCCAGTGATCATTTAATAATGTATGTATGATCATGATTTTACATTGGAAAATCTATCAACATTATGGTTGTTGATACCCTATGAATATTCACACATTGCACAAATGGTTGAGTAAAAGGAAGGTATCAACCGAGAATAAATTCCTATTGTTATGGAATGTATTGATTTGCTTCTTAAATAGTTGTAGAGACTTCCAATTTATAATGAGTTAGAGTTCTCAATATAACATAATCCTGGTTCCACAAATATCACCAAATAACCCTATAGGATTGTCCAGATCGATCATGAGGAGTTAAAAATGTGGTTGTAAGAGTATTTGGATAAAGGGTGAACACACCCTAGTGAATAAAAATTTGGTGAACCAGTTCACTTTTTCAGGAATAAGGATCGATCAATGTGTCTGTGTATTGATTATTGGGAAATCGACAAGATCAATATAACCAAAAAGTATCCACTACAAATGATATATGACTTGTTCAATCAAATATGAGGAGCTCAATACTTCCCTAAGGTAGATATTCATTGTGGATATCATCAACTGAATGTGAATAAGGGAGATATTTATATGACTAATTTCCATTCATATTATGGGAACTATTAGTTCACAGTGATGCCCTTCGAACATACTAATTTCCATTCAATATTATTGGATTTGATGAATAGGGTCTTTAGTGACTACTGCTAAAAATTTGTGGTCATTCTTAATGATGATATTACCATTTTCATTAAGATAAATGAGGAATATAAAGATAATCTAATGAATATTGGGAATAGATTAATTAAGGAGAAAATATATTCTATGTTTAACAAGTGTAAGTTTGGGATACAACAAGTTACATTCTTGGAGAACATGATCCCAAGTGAGAAAATTTCCATGGACCCTTTAAAAGAAGGAAATCATGGAATGACCAAGACCCACTTGTGTCACTTAAATATATTGTTTTCTTGGTTTTTGGGTATTATTGACATTTTTTGAGGAATTTATTGTGACTTTATACCTCTCAAACTATATTAACACAGAAAGTGGTAGTGTATATCAAGATAAAAGAATGCTAGGAATGATTGAAGGATCATAAGAAGAGTCTAATCATTGTACTTGTACTTACACTACCAAACCATGGAGAAGGTTTTGTGATATATATTGATGCAACAAAAAAACTTGGGTTGTGTACTAATGAATAATGATAAGGTGGTAGAATATATCTCCCAAAATTTGACGATCTAGGAGGTGAACTACCAGAGATATGATATATAGTAATCTTGTGTGTTCTTTGTTCTGAATATTTTATGACACTACCAATATAGGGAATAGTGTGATATATATACTAATAAAAAGTTTCTATGGTATATATTTATACATAAGGAGCTCAACTATCATGAAATAATATGGTAATATATAATCAAGCACTATGATTACACTATTCACTATCATCTAGGAAAGGAGAAAAATGAAGCTGATGCTCCTAACAGAAAAGAATCAGCTACTCTATCCATGTTTTGGATAGAGAATGGTCATATATTCCTTGATTTTAAAAGGATATATCTTTAAATCCTAATATCATGGAACACATCCTTTATTTCCCAAAATTATTTCCCAAACATTAATCCACCATAATATCATGGAGGGACAATATAATGACCAAGATATACAAAAAAATGTGAAATTAGTAAAGAAAGGAAAACTTCATTATTTTCACATCAATGATGACAATGTAATATAGGTTTGAATTTTTATTTGGGTGCCTTCATAATATAATGTAAATAACTAGTTATTTGATAATGCACATATCTCATCATTTTCTATCCATCCCATAAGTACCAAGATGTACCATGATCTTGGAGAACACTTCTAATGGGACAACATAATGAAGTTGATTAAGGAGTATATCTCATGGTGTATTGAATGTTATAAAGTTAAATTATAGTGATAGAAATCCAAAAGGATTTTGAAACCATTGCCAGTACCCATGTGGTAGAGGGAGAGTGTCACTATGGACTTTGTCACTTGTCTCCTAAAGATATCGAATGGAAATAATCGTATATGAGTTTTAGTTGATTGAATATCCAAGACATCCCACATAATTTCAATTCATGATGATTTATCACATGAATACCATACAATATATATGGGATAGATTTGGTGAGGTTGTATGGGGTTCCAATTTCGAACATCTCTGATCAATTTCCAGGATTCAAAAAAAAATTCTCGATAAATCATCATTATGTTACAGGAACTAAATTTAATTTCAGTATAGCTTATTAACCCTAAACTGATGACCAATATCAAAGGATTTTTAAAATTCATGATTACATACTAATAGACATATCAATGGAATTAAATGGTGTATTGGATTAGTATCTCCCATTTCATGATTTATCATTTAACAATAACTTCCACTTTAGTATCGAAAGGTCTCCATATTATTCTTTGCATGGGAAGAGATGTAAAAATATATCTTTCTAGGATGAGGCTTCTAGAATGAAATATTTACAAACTTAACCCTTTTAAAGATATGATAGAGATATTTTAAGCCATAGAATAATATATTAAAGCTGTAGAGGGTTGGAAAAGATCTATCCTAACAATGGTTGATGGGACATGAAGTTAGATGTTAGAGAAAAAGATTTACTTTGAATATCAATATAGAAGATAATGATGTGGTTTTAAAAGAAGGATAAGAATAGCCTTTGTCACATTGGCCCCTTTGATATCATTGATCACATCGTAGAAGTATCCAATAAGATTTCACTTTTACCTAGTATGAGATAAGATCATAGTTAATTTCATGTATCACTCAGGAGGAAGTACATACTCAATCGCTAATATATTGTGCATCTAGAGGCGATAAATTTAGAGAATGACCTCTAATATAAAAATCATCTGGTGAATATATTTTACTATAGATACAGTGTTCTATGAAATAATACAAATCATCTTGTAAAAGTGTTGTGGAGGAAACATTTTTATGGATAGGCGAAGTGGCAACCCCATGAAACATTGAAACTGAAGTACCCTAAGATTTTATCTAATATGAATATTAATTGAAATTTATGGGATGAAATTTTAAAAATCTGGAAGAATGTAACAGCTCATAGAATATAAATGATTTTTTTCTCTTGAAATAAATATGTTTTATACTACACTATATATTATTATAAACATAAAAAATTATAAAAAAATTATATTATTATTAAATAATGTTACATTAATTATAAAAGAAACAATTAAAATTCCATGAATTACAATTGCAAAGAAAAATTAAAAATATAAAATGGGAAAATATGGACCACCCTAATCTACTAGAATCATCACCCCCAATGACAACACTTGTGAAGAGAAATAAAATATCATAAAACCAATCAAAATTATAATAAATATAAATATATAATATTTATAAAAAATTACTTAAATAATTGATGATGAAAATTATAGGTATTTAAGGGGGTAAGGTGGATATTATAAGTGTAATGTGACCACTGGAATAGTGACCTGGCCATTGGGAATAATAACATGACTGTTGGGAATAAGAACATGACCGTTGGAAAAGTAATTTTATCTCAAAACAATAAATTGTGATATAACTAATATTTATCATCAATAATTTATTTAAATATAAATATTATAATTCAAAAAATATATATTATGATTAAAAAACTCAATGAAAATATAAATACATTTTGAATAGGCTGTATTTTATTGAAATTTATAAAAATCTAAATTCATATTTTAAGAATTAAAATTATTTAAGATATAAATTTATTTGAATAAAATGTACATATATTTTGAAATCATAATTTCAATATTTTATAAGGGTTATTTTTTGGTAATTTGTGGGAAATACATCAATTTTTTGGGTAAATAATAAAAATACAGTTTTTCACATAACTCGTGTATCTTACATTACATCATTACCTATATAATAATATAATAATAATTTCTTGAACATTTTGTTCAAACATAAAATATTTTATTCCGTAAAATTGACATTAAAAAAATAAAAACATAAATTCCAACCCTAAATGTGTTTTCCAATACCTAAAGTCCAAAGTGATCTCTTAAAATACCAATTTTCATTATTTCAACATTTCATTTTAATAAACAAATGAATTATTATTATAAATATGATTTAATGTATTAAAACCATAATACTCTATTTATATATGGTTTATATTTTAAAAAACTCCATAATACTTGGTTTAACATCGATACAATATTGTATTCAATATATTATTCTGAAAATATCCATATCCTCATGTTTAATTAACAAATCTACCTCCCCATGGAAACTCACCCAAACCACTCTTATAAAAAACAATACTCTTTTAAGATTCATATATAAAGACCCTTATAATACTCAAGGATTTTATTGATTAACAAAGCTCCAAAAATCGAGGAATTTTTAGTGGTGTATAAGGGAAGCTACACTGAGGTTTAAGAAAGTTTCGATTAACTATTTTTTTTCTTATTCTACTTCATTAATTACTACCCCTTTCCCAGAAAATCCGTATAATATTAATTAAGATATAATTTAGAAATATATTATTGTCTTTAACCTAATTTATATAACATAATTACAATATATATAAATTTCAAGCTTCCCTTTCCTACTCTCCCAAAAATGTCTTGTCAATGGTTGGTTAACTACCTACAGAGGCATTTCCATGTCATCACAAATAGCTATAATCATGGATTTATTATATAAACTATATATAATATATATAAATTTATTTTTATGTATTATAATCTTTTCTAAAAAATTATACTAATGTTTAAATTACATTTTACAGTTAAGTGAACTTGAGGAAAAACAAGAATTTATTAAGTAAAACATGATATAAAAATGTCTACCATATAACCAAGGAAACTAAAAAATATTATCAAATGAAAATAATTGATAAATTGTGGTTAAAATTAAAATAATTAACCACTAGATAAATGTTTCATATAATCTAATTTTAGTAATAAGTATCCCAAAATGTGATGAAATAAAGTGGGAATAAAGGTAAGGAGATTCTCAAACCAAAATCCCTATATTTGGGTTATACCTATTTCATGTAATTTTTTATAGATATTACAATAACATTACTTAAAATATATTCTCATTATTGACAACTTTTATTTTCGGGTATATTCAAGTTTACACTAAAAAATATAAGCCAAATACATTGATTTTACAAAAAGGACCTTTTCATTCCAAAACACATCTTATACTCATCTTGAGTTGTTTCTTTTTCACTCAATAATTAGGTAGATTATTCTATATATTTATCCACATTTCATTATATAACCCCATTATTATTAAAAAATAATTCATTATAAAATCCTTATGAACCCCATTCCTTCACATGGGTTATTTCCTTAATATGATCCTTATACTTTCGATGTGGAATACATGATTATGTAAATATTATGATGTGATGGGTGGGCCTAATATTATACATCCATCTAGTGAATTGGGTAATTTTATGTATCTTGTGATATAATGTGTGTTATTCATGAAAATGATGTTATCATTGTTCATATTGATGGTGTTAGGATTATGCACATATGTTATGTGTAAAAATTATGGTAGATTTGTTCACAACTATCTGCGGTATTTGAAAACTATGACATGATGTTTCATTTTTATAAATCTCCAAATTCTATGACTCTATTCATATGATTTCATCATGATATTAATAATTATGAAATGATTATTATATGATGATAATTATTACGGTCACCCATGCTATATTGATTAATGTCTTATAATCATCCTCTTACTGGGTTTTAGCTCACCCATTTCTTTCAAATATATCCTTGGGTGGTTACATGTACTAAGTAGAATATGAGATTTTTGGGATAAAAATGATGGATTTAAATTAATGTTTATATTTAATTATATTCAAGATTTGTAAGGGAATAAATTTTCCAAGAAACTAAACCTTTTTATCTTGTATATATATATATATATGTTATATTTGTTATCTTAAAATGATATAATAATTATGTAATGAAACGTAGGGTTACTATAGGCATATTTGTGGAAAATTTAGTTATTATTTTTTAGCATCAGAACCCGGTGTAAAGAATCATGGCTATTGTAGTTGTTGTCTTAGTAGGGTTTAGATAACATTTGATATTAAGAAGTTTTCATTCAAGGTTGACTGAAGAGTTATGGATTCCTTCACGGTTTTTTATTTTTATGGTCAGTCATTGGTTCAATGATATAAAAACCCATTTTGAAGGTATATGTGATGGAATTTTGAGGTGTTTAATTATGTTTTGTTGTATGTTTTATTGGGCTGTATTTTATTTAAAACATAGGTTAAATGAGAATAAATATTTTTGGAAGTGTGATATTACATTTTTTGGGGTTGTAACATAAATTTTGTTGATAGATCCTTTGAGGTTAAAAAAATAAATAATGTTGTAGTCGTTGGGGTTATTTAGGATATTTAGTTATTTATTTATGGATTGATATATGTTTATCCTTTAATGTTATTTCACAATTTAATATATTAATGTATTATTTCTTCATAGTAATATTATTTCATTTTAGGTGTTATATTTTCAACTGTTAACCATTTTAGTTTTAGTGAATAAAAGAATAATATATATGTACAAACTTTTATATACATTATTGTGAATCATTCGTGGATTCTAGAGACTTAGGAATGAAAAATTCATAGCAATCGTTTGGAGTAAAAATGAGATAAATATAGATACTAATTGTACCACACAACCTAATGATGAAATTGGGTTTCTTAATTTGAAGAAAATAAAGTAATTATATTACCAAATGATTTCAACCGATATGGTAAAGTATTTACTAAACTATGTTAAAATAATATTGAAATAAAATAGTTATCTAATTAAATTTATTACTGTTGAATTGACGGTCTTATTAGTCCCTTATTGATTTATGGTTTTGTGGATGTTATATTTATTTTTACTAAAATCTCAGTCACATTCTATCACTTATAAATTACTTTTAACCTCAATGTACTCATTTTCACATCATTATATTTTCTCTTATTTGGAAACCTATTTATGTTTTACTCTAGATTACCTTCACATTTGACATTCCCTCTTTCGAAAGGGAATTTTTATTAAAACTATTTATGATGTGAGGTATCAAATTTTGTTTTTTAAAATGTAAAACCCTTAAATACCAAGCCCATAATAAAATTATTGTGATGTAACATTTTAAAAGTGGATAATTTTACACCCATATATTTTAAAACAACACTTTTTTCGAAACCATATATGACACACAACACTTATCTTAAATGTACCATGGAATATTATTATGAAAATGGGACTATTATCACCCAACCATTATATTATTGGATATGGATAATATTAAATAAATTAAAAAATATATAATTATCTTTATTAGTAAATATTTAATTATCAATTCTACTTCAATAAGTATACAATTTTTAATAAATTCCTTTTACTATTCAAAAATATATTCCCATTTCAAAGTGGTATTCATTCCATCATATTAGTGAATATTAAAAATAATTTATGGTGAATTAATATTTTATTTATAAAATATACATCAATTTATAAATCATCATATAAAAAATATCTTAGGATGAAATTTTTTTATTTTCTTAAACAGATTAATTTTTCAGTGAATTTTAGAATATACAAAATTTTTACTGAAAACTATCTTTTCATTTCAAGAATATACAAAATTAGGATATGTTTAAAAAAATATTCAACATCTAAAAAATAATTTATATTATAAATAACACAGTTATGTTTATTGAATTAAATTTTATTCTTGATTATAGTATAAAAACATTTTATAAATAATAATACATTTTTTTCTTCTATAAAAATCGATTTTCATTATAATTTTTATGTTTAATTTTAAGAATAATTATATCACATCTATGATTAGAATTTGATAAAATGTTTTATATATTCTAAATAATAATAATTAATAGAAATTATTATGTTCAACATGATTTTTTTTTCACTATCAATATTGATAACAAAAAACATTTACCACCATAGTAAGGATGAAAGTGGTAAAAGTGAGTTAAAACTATGAGGTGATGATTTAAAATCACTCTATAACATTACTTTATCCTATTCAAATATTTTTTATTCAAAATATATATTTATTAAATTATTTAATATATTTTAAAACATTCATTTTAAAATGGGAACCCAATATTGTCTATTTTGAAGATAAGTTATATTTTATTCAAATTTAAAAATATTTTTGGGTCATTCATTTAATAGAAATGTTTGACTATTCCATTTATTTATGTGATAAAAAGTATACAAGGCTTATTTTTTATATAAAAAATAAAATTAGTGTAAACCAACTTATTATATAATTTCAAGGTGAAATTATATTTACTCTTAAATCATGTATTTTTTTTAAAAAATATTTGTTGTATGTTTTATTATTATATTGAATGTAATTTATGGAAACTATAGAAACTGGATCTAATAGAATGGTTTAAAAAAATGGAATCATAATATACAAATTTTATGATAATTATCTTTATATATTGGTTCATAAATTTGTGTTATCTTAGTAAAATGTCACATTTTTCATGGATAAGGTTAAGTTGCATTTAAAATCGTCTTACTAATAGATAATGATTAATATATACCCAAAATATTTCACAATGTTTCTAGATTAGTTTTTATTAAACATATAACATATTATCATCTAATATGGAAGTATTTAAAACCAAATTACAATATCATGGTATATATATGTAATTCAATATTTTAGTTAAATCAAAGTATGTCCTTTACCTTAGTTAATAATGGGAGCCTACTCTCCACCATTCCTTGAAGCTATTGAGAACATAAATTGTAACACCCCTAAATGATAAAGTATAAATAATACTAGATTATATGACTCATGTTAGGAAATTACACAATTATTTTTAGGAGCATACATGATTAAAACTCCATAGTTAATCATTTTTTTCATGGATTAGTGATCATGATGGGTGTCATATTGGGAAGTTTATCAGGGTGAGTGTGAGTGAGGATAATAGAAAATGGAAATAAAATGTTTTGGAATATTTGGAGATTAATTAGTTATATGACCCATTTGGGCACATGGGTGGTCCCCATTGAGGGGACAATGAGTCTTCGGTGCAACTAGTGGTACAAGAAGGACCCTGTAACACCCTGAGAGGGGAGGGGTGAATCAGGGGGGTCAACGTTTTATTGTAAAGTGAAATATCTTGTTTCTATATGGGTAGGATCTTGTTAAATCTATATTTTTGTGATGTGAAATAATTTCAACATTCACAGCAAAAATCAGCACACAACAATTTTTCTTACTTCACCACTAAGGGCTAGTCCAACGATAATGCATCGATATGTTTTCAGTCGAACAAAACTCCACTAATCTTCACTATTTGTGGACTAAAAAAGTTTACCAAGTTAAATTTTGGTTAAGAAAACTGAATTCAAATGATTTCATGGATAGAAATTTCATCACTCAATCACTTCCATTGACTCCACATTTCTCACTGTGTTGGGAAGAATCTGAACATAGTTTATCAACTTGAAGTTCATTTAAATGTGTTTCCATTTAATCAGGAATTCTCAATGATAGATAGATGATTTTTGGAAGCCCTCTTTTACCAATATATGTAATCCATTTTTCCATGAACTGATAATTTGTGAATTGATCCTCTGTGAAATAGTCTACTTTTATCACAAACCTCTCTACTTTGCATACCACCACTGTGTACTGCCTTTCCTTACCGCTTCGACATATCACATATTATCCATGGATAAACACCTCTTATGAAAATTTTCAACCCCGAATCATCTTACATGAACCACCTTAGGTGAACCATTTTTCTTCGTGGGCTTTAGTGTCCCACAGAACCATTTCCATAGTCGAATTTTTCTTTCGTGGAAACTTCCTCAAGAACCTATTCTCTTTCATAGGATTTTATTCTAATGAAACTCTTTTGTAATCCACTGAATTCATCTTGGATTTCTAATCAAAGAGTCTTTTTTTAATGAAGGGATCAATTCTATATATATGAAAAAATAGATCTGTAAAATTGGATAATCCATGTTTTCCAAAATATTCGATGTGGTACAACCTTCACCATGTACCATATATCCCTCATGAGTCACAATCACCTCGCAAAAAAATTCTCCTATGGGGTCCGTGTACCACCTCTATCTCTTTGGGGATTCACAAATCATCTCCTCTTTTTCTCAAATGACATTCCATCCTACGAACCATCTTCCTTCCTGATACTGATAACCTTCTTATAAACCATATCAATCTCATGAACAATTTTTCATCTGTGGTCTGCATACATCGATTGTATGCCGAAATCCCATTAAACATACCTCCCTTAGGGTTCTTGGAACTTTGTTTCACAAGATTCAAACCGAATTTTTTTCACTCCATTTAATTATACCTTCCATTTCCAAAAATATAAACTCCCAATTTTGATGTCCAATGTTTTGGATAACCCTAGGAATCTATACAACCATAAACACCTACATCGTCTTATATAGTAAGAATAATTTTCATGAAAAATAATTGATCAACACATTTTTGGTTAAAAAAAACACAAACCATAAAATATTTCATAACAAAGAATATCCTTAGGACCAATAATACATGGCAGTCCATAACCCTATGGCCATGTTAAGGCGGGGTATTTGTGTAATTATCAGGGCCTAATTGTTACATATGGTATCATAGCAGTAACTCAGCCTCAAGTATGGTTTCACTTCCAGGGTTGAGATGTAGGGTCCACAATGAGGTTGTTGTTCTATAAGGGTAGAGGGTGAACACAACACCCCATAACAATAATGGTTTAAAACACTAAATGATATGACTCACGTAAACAAGGGGAACATTCTTTTTGATATCTTACTTGATTATAACTCTGAAATTAAGTATTGTTTCCATGGTGTACCGATCAGGATGGGTGACCATATGGGATGTTTCTCAAGGTGTGTGTGAGTGATGTCCAAACAAACTTGAAGGAACATGTGTTGACCTGTGGGGATATTCATTAGTCAGATTAACTATCAGGAAGTTGGGTGGGCCCCAAGGAGGGGACCACATGTATGGGGGGAATGTGGTGGTAACTGGTGGGAAAAGAACTAAATTCAACGTTAAGGAAAGGTGTATATTATATCAGCATGGCCCAGTAATTTCAATAATTCTATAAATACATACCCAAATTCATTCCCAAAATACCTCAAAAAATCCATGAGGCCATGGTTTGATCATGATACACAACATAGGAGGCCAAATGTGCAATCTTAATCAGGTTTTCTGATGTTTAGTTAATGAACAGAAATATGAATTTCTATTTTATTTATTCTTTTATATTCATCAATCATATATTTACCATTAACATATAGTAGGATAAATTTCTCATATGTTATAATAATTTATTATTTTTATGTAATAACCATAATCCATCTCATCTTCAGTCAAAAGAAAAATTAAACAATCATTAATGTGTATGGTGGACTACCTCCTTACGAACTATTATAATATATTTTATACCATCACCTAGCATAGTCAGTTCTGAGGATGAATTTAATATATATACATATATGATATTATTTATATTATTATCATTATTTAATTATAATATATCATATATTTTATTACCTTTCATTCTATTGAAAAAAGATAACTTCATTCATGCATACAAATGTATTACTACACCCATGAAGTGATGTGATTCGTTTTTCATCAATGCATATCATGGATAGTAAATATAATTTTATTTAATGAAATAAAATTATAGTTGGATATAAAATTAATTCTATAATTTTAAAATGATACTTACCTTCTTTAACTCATGTTTTAGGAAAATGGGAATTTTACATATGCATATGCATGACCTATCAGCACTATGATTATAATCTAATTAATATTTAATAAAAATCATACAATTTTTTTTATAAAAGTATAGTAATTTAGTAAAAAAAATATAATAATTCCATGATTATTATTTTGAAAATGATTTTATAATTACCTTTTGACCACAATCAATATACCAAAAATCATTTTAAATCTATGATCTAAACGTCATCAAAACACACAATGTGTACTTAACCGATTAATTCATTAAATATATTATTGAAAAAATTAATTGAATAGATAAATTATAAGGTAATAAAACCAAAAAATGTTATTAAAATTATTAATAATTAATAAATGTTTTTATCTAGGAGATACAGAGTGTACATAGAATTTTTGGACTCTAGGTTAGGGATTTCCTAACTCATTTTACTTCCATTGGGTTATATTAATTTTTATTGTCTATGTTGTTCCATGAGTATGTTTGTAATGAAAAATGATTAGTTTATATTATATTTAGACATTTTATTTGTGGATTTATATTTGTACACATAACCACATCATTGATGAATTCTATTATCAACCTTACAATCATTGTAAGGTGTTTCATAATTCAATTTCATTTCATTTGGTCATATCACTTCTTCATTGATTATATTATTCCATGTTTGAATTTGATATCTCATATATTTTATTTATGTTGAATTTAATCCTTTTTTGGGATTTTCATTTTTTAACAATTATTTGTCCATTTATTAATTCTCAATTTAATTATATGATCTATATAAGGGATAATTATATAAACATTTCCTTCTTTTGAGCATATATTTTTGTTATTCATCCATATTATTTTATGAGTGATATATACTGACACATGACATTTTATATTCTGAATATACTTATATTCATGCTATTTAATGTTTCATTCGATGAAATTTCTTTCATTGAATTAATATTCAAAAGTTTATATAACAGTTAGGGTTTTTATGAAACATCTTCATCTCATTTTAGGATCGTATATATTCAATGTTCCTTCAAAAGGGAAATTTTTTTCCTATTTTCATGATCCACATATCCTTTTTATCCTCTTGTTATAAATTTTGATTACATGTTGAATTTCTATTTCTACCCTTATTGATTATTGAAACATCATGAGTAATTTTTGTAAGTGATAATGTCCTTGAATTTTCTTTTATATAATAAATATTTTCAATTTATATCAATGTTTCCAAAAAAATTCAGAATTTTTTTTACTAATATATTGTAAATTTACTGATTTTAATTGTTATTCTCAATGTTGAAGGCTTATTTTCATTTAAAATAAATTAATCTTCATTTAATGTTATTTTTATTTATCAATGAAAAAAATAGTTCATATTATTCATGCTCTCTTTGGGATAGGTAGTAATGATACCATATTTATTATTTTTCTATATAGATTATGATTATATTAATGATAGTGTCTTGAAATTCATTTCATTTCCATGGGATGGTAAATCTATGAATTAAAAATGGTAATTATTATGTTTATAAGTGAAGTATTCTAATTGTTTTTCACATTATATGTTATGGGGGAATACATTTAACAGATGGTTCCATTAAAAACCAAGGGTGGTTTGTTCTATAATAAACCAAGTATGGCTGGTTATGCTGTGAACAAAGGATTAGTGGATTTTTATAACCATCCAATAAATTTGTTAAAGAAAATAGCCAACCAATTAATAATTTTTTGAATAGATTATTGGAATTTTTTGGGTAGGTTATTCCATTTGTAGGAGTAATTGTATTATTTATATGATAATGATGTTCCAATACCCCAAACACATTTTCTATACTTGCAATGATTTTTTTTCAAGGCACATTGATGATGATTGACATCATATGGATCATGATTATTTATTCTTATGAGACATTACTTTTTAATCATTTGTTCTATATCATATGTTTAATGATCTATATTTTTATAGGTATGGATTTTCTTAAAATATGGGCATGAGCTTTGAATATGTCATCAAACCCTTATTCTCATTATATTCCCATTTATAAAATTCAATTATTATTGTTTATGTCAACCCATAATGAGACTTTCATAGCACCCTTCTTATTTGTTATATTCTAGAGGTTATAATGAATATTTTTTAATGAATTATGGATATAAGGATTGATCATGTAATATCCCATTACATACATTTAAGTAATTCCTTCCCATTTATTTATTTTCCTCTTTTATTGGGGGTATCTTGGGACTCCCATAGATAGAGAACATTTTTTTGTCAAAAATTTTGTTAATTTAATGGATTAAATTTTTCATCAATTACTAGTTTTTAGGTATTGATGTTTAATGGATTAGTGGGGTTCTCCTTGATTTTGGAGAATTCAACATGCATTTAGGTTTTTCCTGTAAGAATATGAAGCATTTCCCATTTACTGGGAATCTTCATGCCTTATAATAAGCATGCATAATGTAATTCTCACTAGGATCTAGACACTATAAATTACACAACATGTAATGGGGTTAAACATGTTTTAAATTTGATGAAAATGTATTTTTTGGGTTCCATATGAGTTAATTTTTTTCTCATTCATCCCAAAGTATTTTTTTCCTCTCTACACAGAAGTAATGTATGGAAATTTTAGAGACATGTAACGCTTATGGATCATTATATTCGGATATTTACTGTTTATGAGGTTCAATGAATTTCTCTATGTGATTAATTATTTAAAATTCTTCATTTCCAATTATCATAGTAGAATTGTTGAATTATGTTATCGATGTGTTGACCTATGGTGATGTTTCTCTTCATTATTTTCCTTATAAATTATGTGATCTTGTTTCAGTGGATATTTCTGTGTTAGTTGTGGTGCATCGGGTGCGAGTTCATGAGGTATATTTTTTTTCCAGTTATCCATCAACCGTTTTGTTGAATTAAGTCAATTATGAGATGTGTGGATTGATTATTGGTCATACATTGTCATTATAATTTTTTTTCTATTTTTCGTTTCCATGCAGGTGTGTTTAACCCATGTTTTGAGGTAGGTGGTTCAATTTCCAGGCTATATTGTGGAGATATACTTCCTCGATTTTTGAAAAATTGTATAATTAATTGGAATGTATTGATATAATGGTCTTATTATTGTGAGTGGAAATGGGTTTTTTGGAAAAATATAATTTTTTGTTGGTTCTGGTAAACAAAAAGGGCATTCAAAGCATTGTGAAATGACTATGAAATGGTTTTTAAAAAATTATATAATTAAAATGTTGTGATGAAATTGGCCAGAAAATAGAGTACATGTGAATCCTTGGGTACTTACGTGGAATGTATTGTAATAGGTCTCTTATACTATTGAGGGGTTTCCTTAGGAGTATTTCATATACTCCACTAGCATGTTATTCTAGAGACTTGCCATTCATTTTGGGGGTTCACCTTCAAGGGTGTTCTTATACTCTATAGACCCATTGCTTATGTCTAGAAGATTGATGCACATGTGATTTCATGTGATAGGTAATAGTGTCCTAGATATTATTACCTTGGGTGATCCTTGGATTGATGTTACTTGTGATTTTTTCCATTTGGATCTAGTTTGGATTGTACAGTTTTTATTATTCTGAAATAGTTTTGGTATTATATTTGATGAATCATTATGGTATGATTTGATATATCAATTTTGACATATGTATAGGAAATTATTTGAAAATAATTTACCTTCTTCATTTTTAAATATGGAGGATGGAGGAATTAAATTTTTTTCGTGATTTTGATATAAAAAATGCTAACTTTTATATCATTCCTTTTTTCATTAATATTGATAATGCTTGGATTATTTTTTTAGACTTGATATGGAACACCTGAGTAGGAACCGACTGAACATGTCATCTCACACCATGTGTACTCCTTCTGTGGAACATATAAATTGTTATTTCTATTGATGTAGGGAAATTAGATGTGTTTTAGTGAGGTAGCGAGGTTTTATATCATCTTGGTTTGCATAACTATATATCGATATTGTTTAGTTTTTCCCATGTTATCACATTTTGAATTTTGGAGTAGAAATTTTAGTTATGTCTCCATTTGTTGTTTGAAATGTCAATTAGATATTTTTTTGAAACATTTTTAGTGGTATCATATCCATTGTTATCATTTTATTATGAAATATAGATATATTTAGGTTTTCATGTATTATTTCATTCTTTCATATGTATATATGTAATGTTGTCTTTTTTTGGTTAAGTGAAATTGTTCTATCCATTTTCTACAGATGCACGGGTTCTAGGATCGATCTTATGAGGATCAGGAACTCTTTTAAGTTCTGTGAAAACATGGGTTAACAACCCGATTGGGAGGGTATTTAGGTCAATTTCATCAATTTTTGGTATCATAGGATGATTGTCCTCAAGAGTTCTTGTCTTGGGACATTAGGTAGACTAGAGATAAGATCATCATAACATGAGAGGTACATGGTTTTGAATGCCTTCGAAACACTTTTTATGATGGGTTACAAGTTACAATGGGTTTTTTAGATGTGTTTAACATCTCTGATTTTACATCTATTGTTTTTAGATATTATATCGATTGATTTCTAGAATAGGAACTAAGACGGTGTGTGATTTCAGGGATCATTATGCCCAGAACAATTTTTTTAGTTAATATTAAAATATTATATAGAACACATGCACATTTTTCCTGAAAAAGATGTATAACTCCAAAATGGGTGCTCGGATAAAAACAATTCAAGGTCATTGTTGCATTCAAAGGAGAAAATTTATATAAGTGAGGCTTAACATCGACCGCTGCGTGGAAAATGTGAAAATTAATTTTTTTATATGTTTTAAAGAATAAAATAAATTATGTTTTCTTTTATTTAACCGTACACGAAGATGACTCAATGTTTTATATTTAATAAACCTTTATCATAGAATTCAGAGTTATCTTCATACCCCTAGAATTCCTATGAATCATGTATAAAGAATCATCTATATTGACTGAAGATGGAACAAGGTTTTGATTGTGGATCGTTTCACCAACAGAGCTAGAGGGTCATGTCAACGACGAAAAATAAACCACTCATTATCAATGAATAATCTAATTTGAGGTAGAGAGATTGTTTTATTCATGATTTCCCATTCTTGAATTCAACTATGAACATGGAAAACCCCATGAATTGGTTGATCAACGGTTCGATCGTTCTTACATGATGGCCTTGATTGTAGGGTTTTAATGTTAGACAATTATTTGTGATTATTTCCTCTAAATACTTCATTATAATGGTAATTAATTGAGGTTGACAGAAAAAAAATGTCATGTTTTTTCCTCTAGGAATTCTTGTTATTCTTCTCTACCACGTTCATCGTGTTCTTCCTCGTTGGATCCTTGGGATCGCGACTCAAATTGACTAGAGGATCCGAACATGATTAGACACCCAGATTTGTGTTAAGATAAAAAAAGAGTGGATCGATATAGATAAAGACCCAGGGATCGCAGAGGGTAATTTATTATAGTGTTTTGACCTCCGAATAATGAGTGGTGGCTAGTAGAAGTAGTGGGGGTGGCAGTGTGCAGCAGCGACAATGAACCACGGTAGAGCCATGGATACGACAGCGCACCACATGAAATAAAATCGGTAATGTTTTGGGTCAAGAGATAGGGCAAGGATGGATCAGAGATACATGATGATAAATTTGGCTGGCGCTAGTTGAAGAGGGATTAGCTAAGTGGGATGGGTCTACCCAACAGACCGGGTTGGAACTGGGTGGCTGGACTGGGCCACTTTCGACCTTGAAGATGGATCATGAGCCACAATCCATGAAGATAACATAGAAAGGAAGACTATAGTGGCTGTGGACCACAACTATTAGTGGACTAACTACTGATCAATCCATAAGCTAGTAGACCCCCTTGTGAATTACCAAACACCTGTAACATTCAAATCGTTTTTATATTTTAAATATTGAATGTGGAATTGGGACCCGAGTGAAAATACATTCCATTTGAGATATTATAAGGTATTTTTTTGGAAGTGTTCATAAGAACAAATGACATTAAGAGTAGGTTCTATTTTAATTATCATGATTTAATCTGAATCCTCTAGATTTATGTGACATAGAGACTAGGTGTATCATGGAGAGTGTGTTACTCCCAAATACTGAGTGTATTATCGAGATTCTCTGTCTAATGGATACATTGTGATTGCCAATGACTATGTGCCTCAAGGATACTATGTGACTCCCAATCTCTGTGTGGCTTACCAAGACTGTGTGTCTCATGGAGGTTGTGTGTCCCATGGAGACTGTGTGTCTCATTGAAGAGTGTATATCTCAATATTCGTGATATATGGGCCATGGGTGAAGATATTTAAGAATACTAATATGAATTAATTCATGGTATTTTCCTTGTATAATTTCTTTGTGGTGTCCCTTCAAGGTTTTTCCTTGGTGGTATTTCTGTTTTGGTATTCCTTAGTGGTATTCCTTCGTGGTTTCCTTAACAATATTTCCTTCATGGTATTTTATTTATGTTTTTTTATTTTTGGTATTTTATTGTTGATTTCGGGTTTCCTATAGAGTATTGTTTTACTCAACCCTTTACGGTCATTGACTGCTTGTGTCATGTATTGGGTAGACAGTCGAATCTTCAGCAATGTTCCAAGAAGACAAGGACCAGGTGGTTCCTTGTGAGACAAGATATGCTCAAATTTTTTCTTAAGGTGTTCCTGATGATAGTCCCAGTACCTCTTACTTTGGAGGATAGACTTTTTATAGATTCATTTCCTTTGGTGGGATTTATTGGCCCTTTTAACTTTCGAGTACATTAACTATTGTACTCTGGTTGTTAGATATATTGGTTTTCATTCATTGATTATGTAGTTCATTTACATTTTAGCATTTGTTACTTGGATATGTTTGTGTTCATACATGTATGTAGGAAAATGCCTCCCATTAGTAGGAAAAGAATACTCGATGATAGTCACATTCCCCTTGCCTATAGGAATCATTCTTGGGGTAATCAAGAAATAGGCCCATCTGGGATGGTTTGAGGTAGAGAGGTATCAATGGAGGTTGATTCTACCAAAGGATCGAGAGTCTTTGAGTTCAGTTTGGGGAAACATTTTAAAGTGAATTCATTTCAGCTTTCAGGATAGGGAACACAATGTTGGTGGGGGTGAACAATATATACATACACCAGGACACTAAATTCTAATTTTTTACATGGTACATGAAAACACAAGTTGCAGGGAAAAACAATGGTACATGCATCATATATGAATGGGTGTTGTTTTCCATGTCTTTCATGAGTCAACTCTCAATATATACCTTATTGACTGTATACAATCTTTTTTTTATTATAAGATGTATCCAACAAGAAATAAAGCTATGATTCTATTGCGTGATCATGAGGGTGATCTGACTAGCAATTAGGCGTCAGTATAAGGGCTTGTATTAGAGATAGCACCTCCGGGTTGTTTTCCATGGATAAAACCGCCATTTAAAGTATCATTTACTACCATCATTTCTAGATAAGGATGCACACATGCCGAGTGCATTGCACATGTTCTACTGGTAATGGCCTCCATGGTTTTAGGGTGAACTAGACCCCGAGGAAGCTAAGGATTGGTTGGTGGTAGTTACACGTGTCCTCCTCCTACTGACGACACCATCATACTAGATAAAAGTCTTTTCAATGAGATTTTTAATTGTCTCAATAGGGAAATGGTGTAGCTTAGCGACCCATACACAAAAGGAGATAACTCCCTATAGGTTATATTTCAATCTTCTCATTTGAGAGGAGTTCTTTCCATTTACTTTTTGATCAGTTCAGAAAAAGGATCTTCCCCAATCGTAGTAGAGTATTTTGACTATGGTAGAGTTCTCAGTGAGGTTTACCAATATTTAATGTTACTGAAAATATATGGTATGAGGCCATTTCTTCAGCGATCATACCTTCAAATAGGGATTAAATAAAGAGATCAAGGAATCCATGATATCCCTTAGCATTTCAACTTGTGTTGGGGTACTTGAGTGAGAATTTCTATTGAAGAGTTTTCTAGATTATTAGACACCAGTAGTGGGAGATACCTGCAAACACTAGGGAGCTAAGACCTCGGCAGTACGTAGCTGATGGTAGTCTCAAGTACCCAAGTGGGTTAGGCACATCATGGTATTTTCTAATTGAAAATGTTCACTGGTGTGGGTCTCCCATGGTGGCTCGATTCAACTGAGGGATAGGATGTGTTACACATACGGTGGTCAGGTTCATCAAGGATGAAA
This sequence comes from Viscum album, assembly GCA_963277665.1. Lineage (NCBI taxonomy): Eukaryota > Viridiplantae > Streptophyta > Magnoliopsida > Santalales > Viscaceae > Viscum > Viscum album. Next base: position 1,334,805,935 of record OY728156.1, read on the forward strand.
TTGTATGGATCATCCTACATCCAATTATATGTATATTAGGGGACAACTTAGGCAGAGGTAAAGAGTTGATATGGGTGGTCCACAAGGTATAATATGTGGAAGATGATCAGGCATGGCAGTAGGAGTGGGGTGGAGGTTTGTCATAACACCACCTCCACCCCATGGTAGTCCATGATGGGCTTCAGGAGCGGGTGAATATGGATGAGGCCATCTATAGGCGATGAAGGATTATGACCCTGAGGAACTAGGTAATATTTGAAGTAAGATATGTATATTTTCCGCCTTATATTTTTCTTAGAAAATCACATGATCCAATCATTCTTTTCTTTCCACAAACCTAGTTTGATATTAGAAGGTTCCAATTAGACTATTGACTCAACCTAAATGCTTATAGACTATAATAGGAGATGATTAGATGATCACAAACTAGTGTTGATAGTTTGAAATTTCCCGTTGAGGAAAGAGTTTTGGTTTTTATCTCTTGGTAGTGGTGTTTAGGCCTTAAGACAACATTATTCGTATAGATTGTTTATCCACACTCCATGGTTATATTGACTATTTTAGGTGTAGTGTGTGTGTGTCCAATGTGATGTTGCATGTTTTTCCATTTTCAGTGAAATTTAAACCATAGAAGTGTAGGATTTACTTACACATAGGAGGGTGTAGCAGATCACTCATCAGTTGGATAGTTTGACCCATGACATAGTGGATGATATCAGCCTTGAATTTCCTACAGTGGTGGACGAGTATGAGGACATCATTACTAAAGATGTTCTAGGATTACATATCCATATGGTGGTATAATTATGAATTAATCATGACCGGTGTTGACATTTATATCTTCACTTGCATATCGGATGGATACCAAAGAGCTTCAAGGGCTAAGTGTAAACTTGGGGTCTTATAGAGGAAGGGCTTCTTGAGACCATGTGTTTCGCCCTGGGAAACCCTGATTTAGTTTACCAGAAAGGTATATTTGAGTTTGAGTTTATGTTTTGACTTCTTTTTGCTATAATATTTTGACCATGAAAAACAATAATTCGCTACCAAGGATTGATGACCTCTTCAAACAGTTAAAAGTTTCTCTGTGGTTATTGAAGATTGGTCCAAAATTTGGATATCGCCAACTTAAAGTATTGGATGAGGATATACTGATGATTTCTTTTAGAAGCCGATAAGACAAATAAAAGTACTTGGAGATGGTGTTTTGTGTGAACAACACCCCAATAGTGCTCATGGGACTAATGAACAAGATATTCTAGCCTTAATTAGACCAATTCATAATGGTCTTCCATGATAACATCCTACTGTACTTAGTGTCCATGTAGGATCATGTAAGACACTTGAGGATGGTCCTGGACACACTTTGAGAGAACCTAATTTACAAGAAGCTATCAAAGTGTCAGTTCATGATTTGATAGGTCTATTTTCTAGTATACATCATTTTAATGCCTGGATTTTTAGTGGATCCAGTGACGATTGGGGCGGGGATTTCTTGGGATCCAACCAAGAGTGTTACCGAGGTGTGGAGTTTCCTTGGTTTCTATGGGTACTATTGGAGGTTTTTACTTGAATTTTTAAGTGTGGGATCATCTTTGACAGTTTTTAAATGAAAGGGGAAGCCTTTTGAGTGGAAAGAGAAGTTACAGTATCCCTTTGAGCAGTTGTGATAGAGATTGATGAGCGCTCCCGTATTGAGATTTATAGAGTAGGGTTTCACGTACATAGTGTTCTATGATGAAATATGAAACGAGATACTTTTTTATTGATTTAGGGGTAATTGGTTGATTTCCTTTGGTGTATGCCAGTTATTCCCACACTATTATAACTACATGACCCATGATCTTGAGTTAGTGGTGGTAGTCTTTTCATTATTGATGGGGAGACACTACCTAATATTCGAGTGGTTTATCGTCTGCTCTAACCACAAAAGTATCAAATATATCTTTTTTTATGAAGGATCTAAACTTGAGGTAGAGGTGATGGCTATAATTCCTACCAGACTATGACATTGAGATTTTCTATAATCCTGGGAAGGTGAATGTGGGGGAAGATGCTCTCAGCAAGTGATCAAATTTCCAGTTTCTGAATGAGCTATCAGAGTAGTTGGCCTAATTGTAGATATCCTTTTTTGATGATAATGGAGCAGCATTCCTCCAGTTGATGGTTTTCACCCTTCCATGTATACAGTGAGTTATGGAGGTACAACTTGGTGTTAATAATTGTCATGAACCATCCCACAGGGCCCATGCAATGACTACCACCATCCCTCCTCCCAATGTCAATGGGTTGGTGACTAGTTAAAATTCATTATCCTGTATATGAGAGTCATTTTATTATGTACCTATGTGCACACACACCCAAATCCCAGCACAAAATTCTAAATAGTAAATATTCATTCTAATAAGAGAACCATTAAGAGTAACTGTACAAAACTAAAAGTAAAAGGGGCCAGAATAGAAGCCCAAAAAAAAAGTAAATGATCCTCAAGTCTGTCTGTGGTAAACCCTACCTGAAGGGTATGTGAAGGTGGATCCTCCTAAATACTTATAATACACTTCCTCTTCCATATTTCACAGGGCACTACATAGTCATGGACCACCAAGGACTATTTAAAAGCGTCTTCCGTCTACCCACGACACGACATGTGCTGGTGGAGCCTTTGCATGGGTGAGTAACCAAATACATATTAAGGGCCCATAACAAAAAGGTAATAAGACAAAGGAACGTATGAACAAAGTAGACTACCAAATAGGTAGAAGAATTATTTACCCTAAAAATTACAGTCAAGAGGGAGTAACTAGAGTTGGCTCACATAGGTATAATTATAAAGAATGAAAAATAAGAATATCAGTTGTATACATTGAACACATCACACTATTGGGGAACTCATCTCCAATGTGTAACTTAGGTATGTTGGGGCACCTAGACCCACAAGTCACTTAAGACTGTTGGGGTACTTAAACCCACTTTTCACATTGCCCTATTGGGGATCCTAGACTTGCTTCTAATTTCATCATACAGGGGATAATACACCCCTCAAAAAATTATCTAAGTAGGGAACCAAAAACCACTCATCACATTGGCCCATTTGGGCACCTTGACCCGCTCGTCACTGTCTTCTCATCAAAGCCATTCGTAGGACGCCTGCTCATAGAGTGCTAGATTTTGGGAGAATCCAATGCTAAAGTCATCTTTCTAATCTAAAATTTCCTTAAAACCCACTAAGATTATATCAAAAGGACCGCCTCAGCTCTAGGATCCCAATGCCACAAACATCTTATCAATCAGACATACAGTTTCAAAGTTATGAGTTTTTTAGTGAGAACGGTCTTATTGGGTTGGGGCCCAGTCTGACCCAACCTAAATCAGCCCAAGATCCACTGACCCAACCCATCCCACTAGGCCTGACTCAGATCATAGCATCTGAACCGTCCCATTAGAGTAGGATGGTCCAATCCACCCGGGTCATGGAGGGCACCGCGAGTCACCATCGCCATCTAGATGTACCATTTCATCCAGGTGCATCCTCCTACTCTGACACCCTCCATTTCCAATGACCCATTTCTTCCACCCATAGCATAGCTACAGGCCTCCTCTACCATTTTGTTGTGCCACCTTTGTGTGATGCGTCCCGCACTTTGTAAGTGTACTGGAGGTTTCTTTTGAGGGCCAGCAAACATTATCTGGTGTTATTTTGTTCAATCTGAAATGGGTTTCGGAGTCCTCAGATTTTCATCTCGCCTTCTAAGGTATCCAACTCATCTAGCCATCAATCAGAGTGTCTGGTTGCTATTGAAACCTCCTAGAAAACTTTGACGCAACCACATTGGTCCATCAGAGAATAATGTATGAATTTTTCTCAAAAAATAACCAAAAACACCCGAGGAATGGATGTTGGCCTTGTTTGTTCATTCTTCATTTGTCTCATTAGAATGAAAGGGGATAGAATAAACACCATGTTTCTAACCCTTCAAAACCCCCAACAAAAAATCCATCCTCTATGAAAAAATGACCCATGGATCAACACGTTTGAGGGTTGATCCTCGTCCATCATTTAGATAGAGAGAATTTGGAAAAATAATCATATAGAAAAAACCCCTACCTCGAGGTTGGATCACTTGATGGCAATGATCGGAGTGGCACTATCGTCGTTCGTCATTCCTCGATCCTTAATCCATTGTTGGTGGAGATTCATCATTTTTTGCTCGCCAACACAAATCTTCCAATGTTTTAGATTGGTTTCATGATCATGACAATGGTAATGTATCTCTTTTAAACAATTAAATTGGGGAAACACGTTTCAGATTTTCAATTAGGCTAAGTCACTATGTCATGACACTGTTTCATGAAAGAAATGAAACAAATTTTCTGTTAAACATTAGTTTTAGTGCCTCTATACAGTTTAATTTATTAAATGAATTAGTTAGCTTGATGTTGAATCACCGCGAAATTTTTTTTAATACAATTAACATTCTTCATTTTATTTTATTTTTCATTGAAATTCCCAGAAATTAACTTTTATCCTTAACACGTTCTAGTCGAGGACAGGTCCTTTCTTATGTAATGTCATCGTTCTAAATGCAACAGTGCCCTCTGATTTTTAATCTAGGAACCCGCTTAGATGCATCCCGAACTACACAAATGAGCTATATTAAATAAGATAATAAATGTTCAGATATTTATTCCTGGATAACTGGGCCTCAGAATCATGTACCTCCCCAGTACAAAGTCTCTATATAATCCCTAATAATTTTCAAAAATAGATGGAATTTCAGGGACATTAAATTCTCCCCTCATAGGTATTTACATCCTCAAAATCCAAAACAAGGGATAAAAATAAAATGAAGATACTGATCATGAATCTGAGCCTTCAAAACCCAAGTTATCTACTAGAGATTATTCTGCTTCCATAGAATGCACAACAAAAGAATATAACACCCATGAAGGACCTACCCTTTTCGATATACAATCTCCAATGCGAACTCTTTAAACGTCACCCCATCATTAATGTACAACTCTATCCAATTGATGACGTGCACTGTATCATGCACATACTTACTCAACATAGACACTTTGAAGACATTATGCACCTGGTGCATTTGTGGGGAAAGATCAAAGTGGTACTCCACCTTTCTAACTCTACATAAAATTTGGAAAGGGCTAATGAATCTCATAGAAAACATACTACCCAATCCAATTCTCCACATTCCATATCGAGGTGAGACCCAAAATAACACGTGTTCTCCCTCCATGAACACCAAGGTCCTCCATATTCTAGTAGTATAAGATTTATACCTACTCTATATTATCCTCATCCACTCTTGGATAATCATCACCTTCTCTATGGTAGCACATACTATCACTTCACCGATGAGTGCTAAAACCCTAGGCATATCCAGCATAACGGTGATCTACATAGTCTCCCATGTAGTTCCATAAGTGGTTCATACTAAGGGTAGAGTGATACCTATTGTTTTACGTGAACTCCACCAGTGGTAGGTGATCCTCCCAACTACGACCAAAGTCCAATATACAAGCAGAAATGATATCCTCTAAAACATGGATATTCCTCTCTATCTGACCATCCGTCGGGGAAAAAATTGTCATGATCAAATGTAGATGGGTCCGAAAGGCCTCATGAAATCCCTTAAATTACTATATTGGAAGGGAGAAACCCTATATGACTGGACCATTGAAGGGACTCCATGAAGCTGCTCTATATCTTGAACATAGAGGCATCCCATCCTCTCTACCGAACCCTAATTCCAAATGGGTAGAAAGTGGGACAAGTTGGAGATTCAGTCCAAAATCTCCTTGATGGTATCATGCCCCCTATATGTGGGTGGTAATCCTATCATGATGGCCATCAAGATACCTTTCCACTTCCACTTTGGCTCCTTAAGTGACTGAGCCATGCCTACTAGAACTTGATGCTCTACCTTCACTTGGTGACATGTGAGGCACTAAGAAACGAAATCCACCACCATATTCCACATCCCTAGTAACCAGTACTGAAATCAGATATCTTAGTAGATGTTCAACTCCCCTAGATTTACTACAAAGGGGGTAGTGTGGTACTTCCATAGAATCTCCTCTCACAAAGCCACCTGTACAACGATGTGCATCTGAAAAGGGTGACACACTCCCCCTTATTGAATATCCATCATGGGATTACCCTGTGGATAAATAAACACATTGAGTCTCACAGTTTACATCCCAAATCTATGTATCCCTAACTCACTATAAGAGTGGAGGTGTGACAACAATTGACTAATGATATGTTGGTCCCTCTCCATCCACGAAGGATATCTACTTAGCGACTAACTTCTTTGATTCCTCACTCAACAAATCCAACCCAGTCTACCTCTTGAGGACATCTTCCACCACATCCCCCTTCATAGAAGTATAGACTATCTCAAAGTCATAGTCTTGGAGGAACTATTTCCAACACTAATGCATACTGTTCTGGTCCTTGTGGTAGAATATATACTTGAGAATTTTGAGTTTTGATTAAACGGTAAAGATCTCACCCATCAGATAGTGTCTCCACTAATTCAAAGAGAAGACCACTAATTCAAACTCATGATCATTGGTTGTGTAGTTCTGATCATGCTACCACAACTATCTCAAACTGTATGGAATCAATACTAGACCCTACATTTGGAAATAACCTAGTACGGTCCCTAATGCATCGCAACACACTACATACACAACTCCCTCCTCTAGAATCTTCACAATAGGGGCAGTTTTCAGCATCCACCTTAGCTTCTGGAGACTCTCCTAGGACTTATTCATCAAAAAAATGGCTCTCCATTCTATGTCAAAGATGAAAAGGGTGCTTATACCTTGGAAAATATGATAAAAAACATCAAATTGTACCCTACCAAGAAAAAAAACTAATCCCCTCACTGACACTCCTTGGTGATTCCCAAGTAAGTACCGCCTCTATATTTTCCATATCCACTACAACGTTGGCCTCCAAAATGACATGTTTGATAAATTTATTCTCTCGAATCCAAAACTAACACTTTTAGAGAATCCCATAATGTCAGTGCTCCCATAGTGTATTCACGATTATCTGCATCTATTTCACGTGATCCTCCTTGAACACCGAATACACTAGGATAACATCAATTAAAACCATGACAAACTGGTTATAGTAAGGATAAAAGATCATGTTCAAGAGTCCTATGAACACTGATCAAGAATTGGTCATGCTGAATGGCATCACCAAGAACTCATAGTTTCCATACAGATATCTAAAGGTTGTCTTTTGGACATCCTCATCACATCCACAAAGAAGATGATAGCCAGACCTGAGTTCTATCTTCGAGAACCACTTTTCTCCCTTCAGTTGATTGAATAAGTCATTTATTCATGGAAGTCGATATGTTTTCTTCACAATCACTTTATTTAGGCACCAATATTTCATACACAGCCTAAAAATTTCATCTACCTTATTAGAAAACAAAATTAGGGATGCCCATGGTGAAACACTAGGCCTCATGAAGCCCTCCCACTACAGGTTCTCTTGTTGTACCCTCAACTCATGATACTCTATGGGAGATATGTGATATGCCAGAGTGGATATAGGTGTCGTACCAGGGTATAGATTGATGCTGAATTCAACCTTTGTATGAGGAGGTTATTGTGGAACTTTCTCAGGGAAGATGTCCTCGTACTCATCCACCACTACAATAAAATTAGGACTCCTCTCATCCACAAAACAGAGGGTATGGAAAGATAAATTGTGGCTGATCAGCTACACCCTCTTCTGTGTAAGTCTGTCATGTGATGCAAGTGATCCCTTTTCATCAAAAATAGTGAACCCGGATCCATCTATAAGGATGCACTACACTCTACACCGAAAACGGTAAAATGAACATGGATTGTGGATAACTAGTCAATACCTAAAATGATGTCATATCCATCACCTATAAGAGTAAGCTCATACTGCTAGCACCGGTGAGTTATCATTGAATCGCCATCTATAGGAGTCTCTAATCGTAATGATCGAGCCAACAAATCTACCAAAATCTTTGAGTTCTGAATAAGGTATGTTTCAAGGAAGGAGTTAATAGGACCTGTGTCCATAATAACTTTAGCTAATGTGGGGAAAACATAGATCGTACCTATAGTAATCTCTAGAGAATCATGATAATTGGCCTCTATCTCTTAATATTGTGACTTCCCCTACCCACATGCTCCTGGAGCCCATGGTGGACCACTTGTGGGTGGTGGTGGTAAGACCTCAAACCTCCTCCCACCACCTGCTGCTCTACCTGCTCTCCTAACACATGCGACTTCATATGGAAAACTCTACTTGGCCCTCTGCCTTGGCTATCCCTTGAGTGCCTATTGATTGTCTGCATGGTGAGTTAGATAGTCGTGAGATTTGTGTCCATGCCCACCGTATGCGTAGCACACCCTACTTTTATGATGACTCCATCTACCCTAGGAACCTCATACTTCCGACCCTATGTCACGGGGTCATCCCCTGAAAGGATTGACACACTTGGGTCCCAGCATCTGCTACCTACTACCCACCGCTGAAGACTCTGGTGACTGATGTCTAATGGTTTCTCCTATTGTTGGTACCCACTCCACTAGGTTGCTCTCCACAATAACTAATTGATCCATCACCATATCCGGGGTAGGGATGCAACGTTATACCATGGATGCCCAGTTCTCCCAGCATAGTCCATTCTCAGAAACCTGATCCATGAAGAATGGGTCTCACAAAATGTAAGTAGATTAGTGAGAATGTTCAGTGAATCTTGTAGAGTACTCTACTACTGTCATGATAATTTACTATAGGGGTTGTAGATCCTGGATGTGTACCGAGCGTAATGTTGCCGGAAAGAATTCCTCCCAGAAGAGGTGCTCAAAATTAGTCCTTGTTAGGGTCACCTAACATGTGTCTGGATCATCAAGATCCATTATCTCCTTGTCGAGACATGAAGAAGGCTCACGACTAAGATCACTATCTATTCAGGCAGTGTCCTTACAAGATAGAAGATACATGTGACCACATCCATTCAATCCTCATCTATCTGGGGGTTCATTATCACCCCTAAACCTATGATGTCTCTCCTTCTAGAACTCGTGTATGTAGGTGAGCCTACGTGTGTCCTCTATTGGTAATACGGGTAGGAAATATTGATCAATTGGTGGTGGTAGCACTGGTTCACCACCCATTGGTTCCATCTTCAATACTAGTCCCCACACTAGTGCATCATCACCAGGCGTACTATCATCATAGTCACATATCATAATCCTTACTAGGTATCCATATAGAGGATTATTGAAACATATCAAGAAGAACCACATTAAATAGATTATACCTGGTGAGCGGACTGTGACTCAAGGACATGAGAACACTCTCAATTCTTATATGATGCATGCAACCTATATTTTCATGTACAAAGTCAAAAATGTGAATTCATGTTCTAGGTGTGTTGATACTTCTACCACCAAACCAACATTGGGATCCCTGAGTCTGAATTTCGAACTCAAATAATTTAACACTATTTCCCCGAAACAAACCCACTATCCTTTGTCCCTCAATACAAAACAAACTGGCTATGATAACACTATGTCATGACCCATCTGCTAGGGCCCATGTTGTGACTAACCCGAGCTTTCCTCCCAATGTCTAGTGTTTAGCTACTAGATATAAAATCATTATCCAATAATTGGGAGGCATTTTATAGAGTACCTGTACACATGTACACACACATCCGAGTGAAAAAATCCAAAAAGTAAACATGCATGCCACTAAAATTACCACTAAGAGTAATAATAAAAAACTGAAAGTAAAAGGGGCTATAATACAGGCCCAAAAAACTAGTACAGGCTCCTAATGTTTATATCTAGTAAACCCAACTTGAACTCTAGCTTAATGGGGTGCTTCCTGAATCCATAGAAGTGCACCTCATCTATCAAATATCACTAGACACCGCCTGGTCCTAGACTACAAAGGTCTATGCCAAAGCTTCTATCGTCTAAACATGACTAGACACGTGCGGACAGAGCTCGTGTAGGGGTGACTAACACAATACAAAGTAAGGGCCCCAAAACACAATGGAAATACCATAATGTAAAGTATGATAAAAGTAGACTACTAAAAAGGTACACAAAGTGTATCCCCTAAGATGTACTTTCAGGATAGAGTCACTAGAGTCAGCTCACACAAGTTTAAAGATAGTGTATGAAAAGAATGAATATCTGTCATAAACACTCAACACATTACACTACTGAGGCACTCATCCCCGATGATTCAATTAAGACTACATGGGAACCTAGACTCATTCATCATTTAATCTTGTTGGGGATCCTATATCTGCTCATCTTGTCAGCATGCTAGGGAACCTAGATCCGATCGTCACTTCGTCATGCTGGTACACCAGGAGCCACTCATCATTTCTTCCTTATGGGGAACCTAGACTCACTTGTCACTTTGGATTAATGGGAACCTTGACCCGCTCTTCACTTCAACCTAATAGGGCACCTAGACCCCTTCATCCCTGTATTCTTGTCACAGCCAGCCATATGATTCGTGTTCTTAGCGTGATTTATTCCAGGAGAATCTACTTCTCAAGCTATCATAGCATCTCAAAATTCCCTTAAACCCACATAGAGTATATAAAAAGTACTTCCTCATGGTAGGGGTCCCAATGCCACAAAAAGAAATTCAATTAGACATACATGTTGGATGTTATGAGCTTTTTATTGAAAAGGGGACGGTTGGGTCCAGCCCCTGGCCGAACTGATCGGGCCAATCCGACTTGACCTGACCTTGGGTTTTCCACCCTGACCCAGGTTTGTGGCTTAACTTGGGTCCACCAACCCATCCTAGTTCTATCGACCTGACCGTATCCATCGACCCGACCCGGTCCGTGTGATCCGACCCAAGGTGCTCAGACCACACAGCCGCCGACAGCCCCTATCCACTACCCGAGGGATAGCCGCATGCCTCCTCTACCACTAAGGTGCATCGTCAGTGCCCGCTTTTGGTTCATACAACCTCCAGCATGTGGTCTCTGCTACAAGCATCATTGCGTACTAGTGCTCTGGAGTTTTATTCTATGGGAAACCAAACATACTCTTGTGGTCCATTCATTGATCCAAATGGTGTTCTGAAGTCCTCATTTCATCATCTAGCCTGTCGTGGGCTCCCACACATCATTTTGTCAATTTGGGGTTATAATCATTCATGGAACATCCCAAAATGTTTCACATGACCCCCTGGGTCCATTGATGAAAATTACAATAATGGGGATATGTAAAGCACCAAGAACACCTGAGGGATGGATAATGGAATTGTTTATTTGGCCTTAATTTGACTCGTTATAATGAAAGGTGAATGAATAAACCCCAAGAATCTGACCCTTTAATCCTTATAATAAACAATCCATCCTACATGAATGAACGACCCACAGATCACCCTATTTGTGGTATGATCCACATTCGTCATTTAGAAAGAGATAACAAGGAATCAAAATCACATAGAACAAAACCCCTACATGAAGGTTGGATTGTTTGATGGAGCATATCGAAGTCGCTCCATCATCATCCTTCTTTCCACGATCCTCAATCCATCATTTGTGGCGATTCATCATTTTTCAGTATTCAACTCAAATATTCCAACGGTTTAGAGTAGTTCCACGATCAATCCAATGATCCTGTATCTATATAGAACTACTAAATAGGGGAAATGTGATTTAGTGTTTTTAGTTACATTGAGTTACTGTGTCCTCCCGATGTTTCATTTATGAAATGAAATTGGGTTTCTGTAACACTTCAGTTTTAGAGACACTATGTTGTATCATTTATTAAAAGAAACAACTGGCTCGATGTTGCGTTGTAGAAAAAAAATTGAATAAAATAAACATTCATATGTCTATTTTATATTTATTTAAAATGATCAAAAATTAACTTTTACCCGTGACCCGTCCCAGTCTACATTCATTATTTTCTTAGTTAATGTCTTCATTCCAGATGCAATAATTCCCTCATATTTTTAATCCAGGTACCCATTTAGAAATTTTTTGAACCGCACACGGGAAATATTTTAAATAACTTAAGAAAAGTTCAGTCATTTATTCTAGGCTCACCAAGCCTCAGAATTATTTTCCACCTCAGTTCCTGGCCTTTAAATAATTAATATAATTTTCAAAAAAAAATAATGGGATTTATCATACATTACATCTACTACGAGACTCTACATACTTATATTTATATAGGTCATTCCCCTGATGTATATTCGAAATGGGGGGAACACAACATTCTTTTTGGTGGATTAATAATAGTTCATGTGGAATGATGAGTGGTGTTTTTTAAGGTGTTTCATAAATCCCCTTTTTCGATACATCCAGGTTTTCTGAAGATGTTCAAGGTCCACCAATGTCAGTTTTGATATCCAGGAATGAAGATGGGAGTTTTTAATTTTATTTCTCAATGTCTCACTTATTTGTAAGTTAATGCCAGGAACCAGGTTCCAGAAATCTTGAATCAACCCTTAGAGGTTCAATAATGGATGTGGGATGGGATATAGATGGACTTCGTGATGGGTATTCCATTTAGATTTATGGGACATGATACCTTATTGGTAATCATTTACTGACTCCCCATGTGGGGCCACTTCATATATTTTTAGGATAAGGGTTCAATAATGATCTTGGGATGTCTATACATGTTGTAGATAGTTCAACTCCATGCAGTTACAATAATTATAGTCTCATATCTTGATTCTCTATTTACATATCAGTTTTTTAAGGGATTGTAGGAGTCATTTGGGACTAAATTATGCATTAGCATAGTGTTTACCCCCAGATTGAGGGCTATACTAAGAAGACCATTCATGTTTTAGAGGACATGCTACATACTTGCATATAATATTCTGGATGTTGTTGGGATAATCACCAACCTCAAGTGGAGTTTTCATACAATAACATTTATCATTACACCATTGGAATGCAACCATTTGGGTCCTTGTATGGGAAAATCGTACATGTCTCCTATTAACAAGATGAACCCAGGAGAGTCAGTACTCATGGGCACGGAGTTGGTTTAGGCGAATACAGACAAGGTGTAGATGATTTAAGAGTAGATGAAGACTGTAAAAAGCTATCACAAATCTTAGGATAACAGATGATGGAGGCCTTTGTAGTTTAAGGAAAGAGATCACATGTTTCTTCTGGTCTCACATCTATGTGAATTATGGAGATTTGGTTGGGGTGGTAATCTATCTATGAGAATCATCGAACCTTTCTAGATTCTTTGTAGTGTTGAAGAGGTGGCATAACACTTGGAGTTAACTCAATATTTAGATAAGGTGGATGATGTATTAGACATCCTATAGTAGAGGACATACTTCCATGACCAATCACAACCCATTGACTAGGGAGATACAAACATTGATGATTGGGTGAATTTTACTAATTAACCAGTAGAGAAAAAGGATCAATAAAAGAGAGTCCTTAATGGGTAGTCGAATCCTCTAGTGCATGTTCAGTGGTATAATTAGAATCATTAGGAGAAAACTTGGAAGTGGGACGCTAAGATTCATTCTTAGTACCCAATTTTATTTGAGTAGTCATTTTTATGGCTTTCAAGGATGTGAATCCCCAAAGTGGGGAGAATTTAACATCTCATATTTTGCATGTATTATTTTAAAATACTATATGGATTGTTTTAGATACCAAGTATTGAGATTACATGAGATGTTGAGGTCGGTGTTCCCTCAATAAGTTATTCAATAATAATAATATATTCTATAGAACGAGCATAATGTTTTCCTAAAAAACTTACTAACTCATAAATGGGTTCTACGATAATTAATCCAATGGACTTGTTGCATTCAAAGTAGCAATTAAACTTAGGAAATGATGAAAATCGACTAGTGTGGGCCAGTTGTGAAAATTAATTTTTTGGTTGTTTGAAGGAATAAAATAAATTATGTTTTATTTTATTTAATGTTGCATGACAACACAACGACATTTCATTTTTAATAATCATTTTTTAGATTATTAGATGTTATCACCATAACCCTGGAATTCCTATGAATCATGGAAAAAGTACCCTCACCAACATACAATGATGGATTAGAGATCAGATCATGGACCGTCATGCCAACAGAGTTGGGTGACCTCTTCCATGATGGAAAATAAACTGCTCCTCATCAAAGACTGATCCTTCTTGAGGTATGTAATTTGGTTTCATTTTGATTCCATTTTTTTAATTCGAAAATTAATGTGGAATAACCCTAGAACAATTTGATCCGTTCCTTGATCATTTTTACAGGATGGTCTTGATTTTGGGGGTTGAATGAGAGATAATTATTTGTGATTATGTCTTCGTTTCTATTTTTTTCTAATTTGAATGAATTGAGGATAACAAGAAAATTTTTGAGGGTTGTTCCTCCATGAATTCTTTTGATTCTTCTCTAACCATTCGTAGAGTTCTTTGTGATATGACCCTCATGGCCACTGCTCAAAATGATGGGAGGCTCCAAATAGGATAAGACCACTAGATTAGTGGTAAAATGAATCTGAGGCTGGATCGATGTAGCTTATGACTCGAGGATCAGATAGGAGATTTCGTTTCAGAGTTCCCGCAACTAGAAGATATGGGATATCTCATAGATGTAGCAGGGGCAGGGAGCAGATCCATCATTTATGGGGCGCAACGATAGTGCACCATGTGGGAGATAGAAGATTAGGTATTCGTGAAGGTCATGGGATGTGGCACTGTGTCGTGTGGGACTCGTCGACTGCAGATGCAGCGATTCACCCCATGGAATTGACCCAAAAACTGGACGGGTTAGGTGAGTGGGATGTGCTAGTCTAGAAAAGTTAGTTAGGCCCAACTACAGCATTCTAGGCCTAGCGAGTCTAATCGACTCGGTGAGTCGGGTTAGTCCCGATCAGACCCGAGATGATAGACTGGACAATGATTGACTGAGATGTTGCGCAGTCAAAGAAGATCGGTCACGGTCGACTATTGCGGTAGCTCAATCTTCCATAGTATGGTCCTCCACAGCACTCAGTGGACCAACCTCTTAGTTAGTCGATAGACTAGTGGACCCCCTTTTAGATTTTCAAACACTTGTGACATTCAAACTGTGTGTCTTTTTGACAAACCATTGGTGAAATTGGGACCATTGAAATGATAACATCCTTTTGAGATATCCTAAGTGGGGTTTTAAGTGTTTCTATGACCTAATGGAATGGGGATAAGGCTTTCCATAAAAAAGTGTTCCTTGAGAAGAATTATTTTGATGGATTTGAAATAGAGACTAGTTAACTCATGTAGACTGTGTGTATCCCAAATACTGAGTGTCTAACAAAGACAGTGTGTCTAATAAAGGCTATGTGACTCCCAAAGATTGTGTCTCTTATAGAGACTGTGTGCCTCATGGAGATTGTGGGACTCTCAAATATTGTGTGTCTTACTAGGAATATGCATCTCTTAGATACTGTGTGTCTCATTGGAGAGAGTATATCTAGATATTCTTTATATATGGGTCATGGGACTGTATCTTCAAGAAGATGACAATGAACTCCTTCATGGTATAAACATTTTAGTATTACTTATAGTATACATTCATGGTATTTGAATTTTGGTATTTCCTTTGTGGTATTCTATTATAGTATTCCTTGTAGGTATTACTTCTTGGTATTTTCATCATGGTATTTCCTTTATGGTATTTTCTTTTTGTATTAATTTTATCTTTAGGGTTGTCATACTAAGTACCATTTTACTCTCCCATGCATGGGCTTTCCCATTTTGTGTTGTGTCATGTGTAGGTGATATACTCTTCAATGATGTTCCATGAAGACGAGGAAAATGTGGTGCCTAGTGAGGCCGAACATACCGAGATGTGTTTTGGAAGCTTTTTGATTAATATCCCAGTACCTCTTACTTTACAGGTTGTACTTGTGACTCCAAACTCTTTTCATTTGGTGTGATTGTTTTGGCCATATATAATTTATAGAACATTAGCTATTGTGATATAGTTCTAGGATATAGTGGATTTTATAAATTTTTTAATTAATTCGTTTACATTTCATCATTTTTATCTTGGTGTTGTTTGTCGGTGTACATGTACTTTGGTAAATGCCTCCCAATTTTGGGATAAGACTACGTGGTTCAATTAACCAGCCCTTGGCCTATTGGGGACGGGCTTGGGGTAGTCACGACATTTTCCCCTCTTGGAAGGGTCATGATAATGTGTGTCTTATATTTTGATTTATGAAATTAAGCTAAGTTTTTTCTTATGGGGTTTTCAAAGGCGCTTTCGTGGGTGCTCTCAAATGATGTTTAGTTTTGGGGTTATTTAGGTGTAGTATGGTTGATGACCTAGGACGTCTATCAATGAGGGAGTAATTAAAACAACATAATAAAGTTAATTTAAAAATAATGTAAAATAATATAAAAAAACTACTTAAAATGATGTTTTTTTTACCATTTATAATGATAGATGATGTATAATGGAAGAATTTTTTTTTTCAATTTTTGTATTTGAATTTAAAATTGATTAAAAAAGCACAATTAGAAAGAATTATTTAGAATCCAATTTTTTAAAGTGTAATTGATCAAAATATACCACTTCAATAATTTATTAATCATTATCATTTAAATTGATATCCACTTAATTTTGATCCCTTACTTTTTCAAACACTGAACCCTTCGAGAATCAGAATTACCACAAAGATTAAATGAATTTAACTCGAGGAAAAAATCAGAACATGGAATCACATAACCCAACATTGATTGATTTTCTAAGGTTAACTTATCATAAATAGATAATTAAGTCACATTTACTCTCTAAAAATTTAGTATTAATTGAGTTTAGGGATTATATTCGAACACTACCAATTGATCTTCTACAGTTTTGTATTACTGATTAAGGTTGTGCTCTCATAATTCCCAATATTCACGACCTCATGTTTATTGTGTTAATTATTCAATTTATTCATTGTTTCATTTAAATTAAAAACTAAATTAATATATTATATTATATTAATTAAATTATCTCATTTATTCAAAATAATTGAATGAATAAGGATAGAGGTCGATCGATTACTAAAAAGAACTACTCTTCCATGGGTGGTGTAGTCATCGTTGAAACATATTGCATGTGATAAGGTATAGAATTAGAATAACCCTATCTTTTTACAACTCTTGAGTCCAGAAAAAATAGGAAGAGTATACGAGAATATAATTTAAAAAAATAAAAGAAAATTGAATATATAAAATATGAACTAATAAGTTTGTTACGCCAATGAAAAAATTACAACATGAAGATGAATTAGCCTTCGATGAGGGGATCCTAGCTTCAATAGAAACCCCTCTTAAAATGGTTGGATAATTTGAGTGATACCTATTTTAATCTTTTATAAATCACCTAATTCATGTCCCAACCAATCCAATTTAGAAAAACACCAATTTATAGAGTGGAGGGGTAGATAGACATTAAGATGTTTCAAGTGTAAATGGGAACATTCATCCAAACAAATTAATACATCATGAACCTCCTTTTTAATGAAAAAAACTCGTGAACCAGCTGTCTTTTATAAGGTTTATTTGTGAGAAAATGTTTCCTCATGATCATCTCAAAATTTCGGCATAATCCATGAAAAGATATAAACATTATGGAAACAATACCGAACTATTGTCCAATCTATCAAGTCCATCCCATCATTGAAATCATTGCCATTTCTCTCTATCTAAATCAAAAATTAAGATCAAATGTACTGAAGGAATGTTTTATCCCATAATTTAGAAACATATTTAAAAAATTGGATGTTTAAATAATACATATAAAAATATTTTTGTCTGATATACTATAGTGAACTGTAAAAGGGTCAAACTAGAATTTTCATCAGATTTTCAAATGAATGATCTAATCCCAAATATTATATAAATAAACATATTTATCACAAATTTTAGAAAATTATTTCATTTATTATCAAAAAAAATATTCAAAAACATTCTGTTTTATCAACTCTCCCACACTTACCCTTTTGTAGTCCTGGGAAAAACATCGTATCATATATTCGAAAAAAATGTTACAGGATACGCATGTTCAAATCTCTAAATACACAGTGTAAATATAGGAAAAATATGAATTCCATAGAGATTCAATATCAAGAAATTTTAATGTCATTATCTCATAAATTGTGTCAAAACAAAATCCAGTGAGTTTCATAACACTGATCATAGTGAAAGAAATCATGGGTCTTCCATGACACTAATTCTCTAAGTGTGTGTGTGCCAAACATTCCAAGTTTATATCTCCACACTTGAGTTAGTATATTCAGATCAATAAAAAAATTCTTCTTACCTAGATTAATTCATCAAACCTATTCTAAATTCCTTTGTAATTGAATTTCAAAAGCCACTCACTTAATAATTCTAGAAATTCAAACCTTAAACCCCTAACCAAGATATCCCCATATGATTTACATTTCATCACTACCCTCATTTATAATCATTTTTTTATTTTTATGTTGCACATGGAACAAATATAACTTTCAACTCTCAAATTATGTTTTATCTCTTCACGTCACAAATTATAAAAGTTATAACAAGATCAAATGATGATGAAGAGTGGTTTTCTACCTTCCAAAGATGACAACATTTTTTAGGGCGTATAATGGTTGGTTAATAGGTAAACACAAATAGGTCAATTCGGTACAATAATGAAATCGATTATAAGAGAAACAAATGTATGGATCAACCAATGAATTTTTTTACCTAATGTAACTATTCATTCAATTGAGTGGGAGAAATTTCATAAGATATAGTTGAGTGAAACATTGGGTGGAGAAATCATTGACACAATTTACCTTGAACAAATATCAAAATTAATGATATCAATATCTAAAATGTTTTATAAAGACACAACTAATCATATAACCTACAACATCAATTTTCAAAAAAACCAACCCTTGAGGGGGAAATATTATTCACGCTTCTCATTCAACCAATTAATTTTGAAAAAAATTACTTTCAATATGATCCACCTAATAATGTTACATGATGTATTTGTTTTTTAAAATATATTTATATTTTTTTGAAAATTTTAATGAAACTTTTAACAGAAAACCCCCCTAAAACAAACTAATGAAAATACTAAATATCTACCCCAAATTGGTGTCCCCTCCCCCACACTTGAAATATTACATTATCCTCAATGTGAACCAATGAGATGATATGTGAAAATGAAATACATAATTTTAAATATGAAAAATAATATACAAGTAAATGGGTTAGGAATAGCCTGGTATTTTCAAGTGATGATGGGGTCATGCTGTGTGATAAAATCCATTGCATCAGTAGAAATTTCCTCAATGTATTACATAAAATAATGCCTTTTGACTGTAAATCTATTTCATGTGTCCTCTTGTGTGATATCCTCTACACCATAAGGAAAAACATTAAACACAACATAAGGAACATACCATCTAGTACGCAACTTATAAGGCATCAACTTCAGTTGTGAACAATAGAGAAGAACATTATCTGTAACATGAACCACACTTTGTTGTATCATTCTGTCATGTGTTGCTTTTGATATTTCCTTATGGATCCTTGAGTTATCATACGATGATCATCATTTCTCCTCAATCTCTTGAATTTGTATCTTCCTTTTCATTCCATCTTGGTCTAAATCCATGTTTCATTTCTTTATATCCCAATATGATCGATGCTCAACTTCCACAGGGAGATGACATGATTGCCCAAAAATATTTGAAATGGGGACATACCAATTTTTTCCTTGTATGTTGTCATATATGACCATTATACATCATCTAAGATCATGCTCTAACCCTTTCTATTTGGATACATGGTTTTCTCCAAAATTAGTTTCAACTATCAATTTGGAACCTCATCCTAGCCATTTGTTTGGGGGTGGTATGGTGTTGATGTTTTCTGTGTCACCCCATACATCAAAAGTAGGGAAGACAAATTCTGATTATAGAAGTGTGTCCCATGTTCATTGATGATATCCTTTGTTACTCCAAACCTAAAAAAAATGGGTCTTGATAATTTCCACTAAAACATGATAATCATTATCCGTGGTGGACTTAGCATCTTCCAATTTACTAACACAATCAACTAAAAACCAAAGTATACAAAAATCTTAATGAACATGGAAAATTATCCATAAAATCTATTCCCCAAACATAAAAAATATCACAAAATAATAATGTTTTTGATCCATCATGTGTCTCCTATAAATGTTTCTAGTGTCTTGGAAACATGAGACCGACTTACAAAACAGATGATCATCATAGAATAATCCTAGACCATATAATCCAGAGTCTAAGACATTCCTAGATATTAATTGGGGTCTAAAGTGTCCACTACAAGAAAGTGTATGAAAAAAATTTCAAATAGATTATAACTCATAATCCGGAACATGCATCCTAATAACATGGTCACCACACATGCGCCATGGGTATGGATCAACCCAAAAACAAAATCTTGATGCACTATTTAAATTTTGAATTTTATTTTTCTTTAATATGGAAGGTTTTTCAGAGGAAACAAGGTATTTAACTAAATCAGGATACCAAGGATTTATACCTGAGATGGAATAAAGATACTCATTAGGGAAAGAATCTCGAAGTTGTACCTAGTCCATGGTGTCATCCTATAGTGTATGAGTATGCCTACTCATGTTCTCTACCACCAGGTTTTTGAACTCCTTCTCATCCTATATCTTAATATCAAATTCTTGAAGAAGGAGAATTCATCAGAAGAGTCTGGTCTTTGTTTCCAGATTCTTCAAGAGACACCTCAGATTTGCATTATAAGGAGAAAAACTACATTAGATCCTAAAAAATATGAACAGAATTTATCTAAAGCAGATATGATGGAAAGAAACTCATTTTACGTGGCTATGTAGTTTGATTGGGATAAATCTAGTGTCATCAAGGCATATGTAAGAGCATTTGAATGTACCTCCGCCCTCTAAGATAAGATTGATCTTACCAAGAATTTGGAGGCATCATACATAATCTCAAAATGATGTTCCCATCGTGGGGGAAGTATGACCAGTGGAGTGGTCAGACACTTCTTTATCTCATCATAAGAAGTCCTACAATAATCATAACACAAAATATGAATCCTTTCTAATTAATCTTGACATAGGAAAAGAAATATTAATAAAAATTTGATGAAGCACTGATTAAATTCTTCACGACCTAGGAAAGATATAACAACACGCACATATGAAGGATTGGGTATGGATGAAATATTATCTATCATTTATCTATCAACATTTATGCCATGTTTTGACATTACAGTCCCAAAGGCAATCCCATCCTCTACCATAAAATGACACTTTTCAATTTTTAATACCAAATTCTTCTCAATACAACATTTCAAAACCATTCTGAAACTAGAGATACAATCATCAAATGAAGACCCATACAATATAAAATCAACCACACATACCTACATGATGGTTTTATGAAAATCATAAAAAATAGTCACTATGCATCTCTAGAAGGTACTTGGGCATTGAAACGTCAAAATGGCATCCTTCAGTAGCAAAACGTTCTGAACGGACAAGTGAATGTTGTCTTTTATTGATCCTACAAAAAAATAGGTACCTGAATATAACTAGAAAGTCCATAAATGAATCAATAGTGTGTTTCCCATCCAGTATCTAAAGCATTTGATCAAAAAATGGGATGGTGTAATGGTCCTTTCTATTGGATTGATCTTGTTTCCAATAATCAATACACACATGCCAATTGTTTTCCACCCTCATTAGAACTAATACCTCTCTATAATTTTTAACAACTATAACACAACTTTTCTTAGGAACAACCTTAATAAGACTCAACCAATAGGAAACTGAAATGGGATAAATTATACATGCCTTGAAAAAAATGAACCTCTTTTCTATTAACATCCAGAAGGGTTGGATTGAGTCTCTTTTGTGGGTACCTATCAGGTTTCTCCCCATCCTCCAAAAGAATCTTATGCATGCTAATGGAGGGGATAATACCTGATATGTCAACCAAGTACCACCCAATTCCCATAATGTTCTCCCTCAAGATATTTTAAAAAAATTCTTCAAGTTCAAAAGGGATATTTTTAGCCATTATAACAAGTAATATCTCACCAAAAAACAAGAATGAGGGTTTGAGATTTGATGGAAATAGTTTGATTTCAATTGTAAGTGTTTATGTAGGGATGTATAAATTGAAGGAACTAAAATATTTGCATAATGGAAATCAATATTATTATATATGTCATCAATGTCCTAGAATGAAGCAGAAAACCCATTATCATACTTAGTAACTGTGTCTTAATTAGAGTACACATGCTAAAAATCCGAATAAAAATACATTTAGAAATCTAATATAAGAGAGTATTGTGCATTAGAAACATGTACCAAAGTGCACTTAGTCATAAAACTAGATCTAATACTCATAATATCTCTAAGAATAATCCAATAAAATTATATGGGGTTTTAATTTGCTGGTTCAAATTGGGAGATAACAAAAGAAGAATGGTCCTCTAAGGGGTACTTCATTTATTACATAACATTAAATATCACAACATCATCATCAAAATCCATGTAAAGTGTACCCTATTAGAAATTAATGATCACTTTTTTAGTATTTACAAAGGGAGCACCTAAAGATAATGGGATAAGGCTAACTTACCTGACTGTCTTCCATTTTAAGCACATAAAAATCTTCTGGAATGAAAATTTCTCTCACCCTAATAAATTCATCATGAATGTATCTCACTAGATATTTTGTAGCTCTATTTTCCAACTCCACCACTACTGTCATCAGCCATAACTCACCAACCTATGATTATGATAATATAGAATGAGGCATCATATTTATAGAAGATCTTTAATCAAATAAAGCAGTAGAAAAGTCTAACTCCCCTATAGTGCATGGGATGGTGAATGTACCAGGATCCACGAACCATAATGGCATTTCTAGAGTTGGTTTAATGAGTTCCAAAATATTCCTTCCATGATTACTTTTCTCATTCCCCTTAATCCCTCATTGATTGGTAAAATGTTATGTTAAGAATTTCGCATACCCTGGGATTTGTTTGATTACTTTATGTAGAGGTATGTCGATCTCTACATGCGTGATTGTGTCCAAAACCTCTTTTTTACATCACCTAATCAACAATATTTTTGGTCTGTAAAACCTAGTTTGGAAATGGAAGGTTTTTATGAGGAACATCATCAATATTTTACTCACCATTGTCATTCTCCTTGGGATGCTCATCAGTCATTCTATAATGGGGCCTCCCTATTGTTGAGGTAAATCCAGGTGGAATGATATGTGAAGATATATCTGTTCTTTGCCTCCCACTTCTAATTGTGATGGAACTAACATTAACCGTGGTATTTAGAGTATGTTTAGAAGTTATATCTCCATAATTCATACTTACAAGTTCATGGAGGGTAGTGTAAATCTGGCTCATTTGAGTCTTCAACTCCCTCAGCTCCGAACCATTACCCTTTATACCATTCTATTGATTAAGAAATGTTCTTCAAAATATTATTATTATAAAAATATGACTATGGTTGAGATATACCTTTTATTGTCTTGTTGATTCTTGGACTTCAAATATTATTGGGGGTTGTTGGAAACCATGATGGTATGGTTCTGGTTGCTGGATGTTTTGTTGAAAAGGGGGACTTTTTTCCAGAGTCATATCTCATGTGTGATTGATCATTCCACCATTGGTTATATGTTGGTGCTAAGGAAGTGTATTTCCTTTTGGGATGTGGTTGTTGTTGTAGCTCATATGGTTTCCGAAAAAATACCACCAAATAATATTTTGTGTCTTTTATTTGTGGGAAACAATTAGTTGGGTGGATTTTCTCAGTGAAAATGTCACAGGCCTTTGATGAAGTGGGTTGCGAGGTATTTTCAGCTAATGAAATCTTCCTCACTATAGTGGTCAATTATTCTAACTTAGTATCAGGGAAATAATTTTTATGAGAAGCGGGACTTACCTGATGTACTCCTCTTACATGTGGTGTACTTTGATGGACAAATTGTCGGGAGTTTTATGCCATCTTGTCAATCAATGCATGTGGATCTGCTGGTGTTTTGTCGACCAATTCCCCTAAAGGAATGGAATCCACCATTCTTCTCTCAATTGGTGTGAGTCCTTCATCGAACTACTGGAGGAGTAGTTGATCAGTGATTTGGTGATGTGGGTATCTTACAGAAAACTTCTTAAATTGCTCCCAGCACTCATATATCGAATCCCCTCAATCTTTCTTGATTCCAAAGATCAATTTAAAAATGGAAGTAGCCCATGATGCTGAAAAAAATATCTACACAAAAGTCATTTCAAATCATTCCAAAATGTCTCATCATCAAGTTGAAAATAATGCATCCTGTTTTTACATCTCCATCAAGTTAAAATGGGATTACCCTTAGTTTTATTTGATCTTCAGAATCATTTCATGGATTAAGTGTTGATAAAACCACATTAAATTCATTAAGGTGTTTTTAGGTCCTCACCAGATAATCCATACAAGTTGGAAGAAGTTGAATTTACCCAAATTTCGGTTCAAAGTCTGATTTGAAATTTGGGTATGCAATACAATGTGGTTGATAATTGATGTATGGTGCTGCCAATTCTCTAAAGGTAATATTATGTTCATTGTTATTGTTTTAATCCACTAGTTCTTTTTTTAATATTTATTTTGTAGTATTTTCCATTTTTGAGTTCCAAAAATGGAAAAATTATCTAACTGGTTGAATTTTGAAAATTTATATAGACTGAGAATGTTTGATTCAAGCCCGAATGCAATGTTCAATCTCATGGTCAGAATCAAATATATCTTTGGGATTAGTTCACGTCAAAAATAAAATAAAAATGAAAATTTGTGTCTTGTACCATAATAAAATAAAAATGAGATGTTTGAGTCGATGGTCAAAAAATAAGAAGAAAAAGAAAACAAAAGAAGAAGAAAAATTCAAATTTGGTAAAGAATGAAGAAATTAGAGAAGAAGAAAATAAAAATAAAAATAAATAGAAATATTTCTAAATGGATGAAACAATTACTTCTCTCCATGGAAATGGTGCCAATTTGAAAGGAACTTTCTTGGGAGCTCTCAAATGATGTTCAGTTTTGGGGTTATTTAGGTGTAGGAGGGTGGCTGGCCTAGGTTGTATCTCAAAGAGGCACTATTTAAAACAACTTAATAAAGGTACTTAGAAAATAATATAAAATAATACAAATATAGAATGTAAATATTTGGGTTTTTTCCATTTATAAAGATAAATTTAGTATGCAGAATGAAAATTGATTTATTTAAATAAAATTTGATTAACAAAGCACAGTGAGAATATATTTTTTTAGAAAACAATTTTTACGAAGCGTAATCAATATAACTCTACCTCTTAAATTATTTATTTATAATTATAATTTAAATTAATATCCAATTAATTATTATCCCTTATTTTTTTAAACCCTGAACCCTATGAGAATCAACATTACCATAAATATTAACAGCATTTAACTCTAGGATAACTTCAAAAAGAGCAATAGCATCACACAGTTTGATTGATTTTATAATGATAAATTATGGTTAGTTGTTAATTAATGAACATTTACTCTCTATAAATAAATAATTATTGATTTTTTGGATTATATTTGAAAACTAAAATTTGATCTCATTCTGCTTTGTATTACAGATTATGGGTGAGCTCCCTCAATTCACACAATTCCTGACCACATGTGTTTTTTTAATTGTTGAATTGCTTTCCTAGTTACATTAAAAATAAAAAATAAATTAATATATCATAATATGTGAATTAAAGTATCTAATTTATTCAAAATAAATGAATGAAGGAGGATAGAGGTCAATCGATTACTAAAAATAACAACTCATCTATGGGAGGTGTAGTCAACATTGAAGCTTTTTGCATGTGCCAAGGTTTGAAAGGGTATAACCCAGTCTCATTTCAACTCATCATTCAATAACAAATAAGATGTGTAAAGAGGAATAGAATCGAAATAAATAAAATAAAATATAATAAGAAAAAAGAGGAACTAAGAAGTTTATTATGCACATGCAAACATTTTTACATGAAGAAGATGAATAAGAAGCCTTCGATGAAGGTATCCTTTCTTCAAGAGCAACCCCACTTACAATGGGTGGAGAATTAAAGTGAAACTAATTGTCATCTCCTATTAATCACCTAATTTACATTTAAAACCCTCAAAAGGATAAAAAAATCTGTATATTGGATGGAGGGGATGCTATGTTTTAAGAGGATTCACGTGTGAATTGGAAAATTTGAACCAATGAACTAATCCAACTTGCACCGGTTGTTTGACCACCAAAACTCATGAACTAGCTGTCCATACAAAAGTGTGATTTATGAAACAATGGTTCCTAGAGATCCTCTACAAATATGGTCCTAATATATGTAGGGATATAAATGTTATGGCCCAAATACATAACTGATGTCCAATCCGGTGAGTCCAACCCAACTTTAACATCATGGCCCATTTTCTCCAACCCAATGAACAATTAAGTTCCAATTTCATGAATGAAAGTTTTATCCTATTAATTTAGGAACATAGTTAAAATTTGGATTTTTAAATAATACATATAATAATATTTATGTCTGCAATACATTAATAAACTGTAAAAGGGTAAAACTTGAATTTTCAAAAAAATTTCAAATGAATGGTATAATCCTAGAAATTCTATAAATAATAATATTTAGAACAATGTGAGGATATTAATTAATTTATTATTAATAAAATATTCAATAAATATTTTTTCTCAGTTTTCTGGTTTGAACTAAAGTAATTCAGTTCTCGGATCATTTTTTCCATTTTATTGCGTTTTGGTATGCCTCGAAGAGATGTTCGGTGAGATCCTTAGGAGGGTGAAACTAATGATCCTCAGGGGAATACTCTTACAGATCAAAATTTTACAGAGACAATCATGTGGGATGTTTATTTTGGTATCGATCATAATGTACCTCAATCTCAAAAAATAGTTGTTAAGGTACAGTTAGGAGCTTTTGTGGACTGAGATTGATTATGTGAGTTATTTCATGAGAATCAATAGTCCCTTAATGTTTTAAGTGAACCTCAAGAATCAAAGGACATGAATGAAATGGTTGAATAGATTTATTACATCCTATAAACACCTGATTGTATCATTATGATGTTTAAAATTCTCATACTAAATGTTCCCAGTAAGAAATGGTGTGATTCCATGGTACATATAGATATGAATGTGGTCCTGGAATATATGGGTTTGAATACTCAATACATACAGTAGTTTTTAACTGAGTAACTAATGATGGAAAATTATTTGGAGTTCAACTCATTATACTTGGTATAGATATTAGTTTTTGTATACACTAATTGGTTTAATGAGATTGTTCATTATGCACCATAGGTTTTAATGAATTACCATATGAAATCTCAGAAGTTCCTACAGGGTCCAATGATGGATATTAGATCAAATGTATTTATGCAGAAACATTCAACCTATAAATAAATAATGGACACAGATATGATGAATATAATGAATATAGAAGATAATGTTGGATATTTTTCTCCTTCCCTTTCACCTAGTGGTAGTATCAGTGGAATTCTAGGTGAAAAGGGGAAGTGACAAGATCACTGTTAGAGTAGTGGGGCTGGATCTTGGGGATAGGCCTCTTAGGAACCCTTATCATTAGCTTTTGGTGTTCCTATGACATTATATTAATGTTAAAATTTCAAAAACACATCTTCTTCTTGTCCATCACCCACAAAAATTTGTAATAGTTTGGGATGTTATGGTCATATGATGTATTTCTTTTAGGCTATGTATATACCTCAATATGGTTAATGATTTTCGGCTTCAAGAGCTACTAAGACATTGTAAAATTATTCATAGACTACATGGATCTATCTAAAGGTCTCATGAGTAAATAAGCATTACACTATATACATGCTTTCAATAGAGGTATATGTTGGTAAAATGATAGTGATAGGTTCCATATTTATTGCATATTTCATAGGAATTTCGTTATTTTATAATAGTGGTTCCCACTTGATTAAATATATTAATTTATTTTGATATGTTTAAACATAAAATAGAAAAAAAAAATTCATATTGTTTGTGAAACCTCTTGCTATGATGAAATAAAAGGGGACTCATTGTTCGTGAGCACTATCGACAACTCATGCAGAGTTAGTATTGTATTTTATTGTTCCTTATATATATATATATATATATATATTATATCATCATCAAGACGGAATGGACTATTTCTCATCATGATGAGGATGATTATTCTCATAATTGTCTGTTTTCATATAGATGATGGAAGGTCCTGGGTGTTTTAGGGAGAGAGGGATATGTGGTCAAGTCATACAAGAATTTCCCTCCTAGAGCACATTAATTTTTTATCTACTATAACTATTGTTCTCGATTATGTTTCTTCTATTTTTAGACTTCTAATAATTTTGGGGGACTTTATTGATGTTGTAATGGATGATTTATTTAGGCTTCCTCTAGATTGGGAGGTAGAGTTTATGATTAACCTTGATCCAGTTATGAAATTGGTTTTGATACCTTCTTATCATATAATACAATATGAGATGAAATAGCTCAAGATTCAGTTGGAAAATTTGTGGACAAGGGGTTTTTACTTAGTGTTTCTACTTGGGTATCCCCCGATATATTCTCCAAGAAGGAAGAAAATTCAATCTGATTGTGTATGTATTATCAGATGATGAACCTATCCACAGTAAATAATAAATATCATTTTCCATGTGGGGATGATTTATTTGATCAATTAAAATGGAAATGTTTTTTTGGGGATTGATCTTTGGTTACGTTTTCATTAGCCCATAGTTTGAGATTATTATATTACAAAGATATATTTTACGATCAAGTATGCCCCATACAAATATCTTCTGATGATGTTTTCTCTGAATAACGCACCTATAATTTTTTTGGATTTAATAAATCAAATATTCCATTATTGTATCAACACTTTTTATGTAGTGTACTATGATGATATTTTGGATTATTCATTATTGAACATGAGCATAAGAATAATTTGGGTTTGGTTCTGTAAATCCTACGGAGTCATCATTTTTTTGGGAATCATTCAAAATGAATTTTTATTCAATATGTAATGTTCATGGGTAATTTGATATTTTATAATGGATTATGAGATGATCCTATGAATATAAAAGTTTTTTTTTCATGGTAAGAACCATTTAACATCATTAAAATTCAGATCATACTTGATATTGATGGATAAAATTGATGGTTCATCAATGATTTATCAACAATGAAATCAACTATGACTGATATTACAGAGAATGGTGAGAAATTAATATGGGATGAAAAGCTTCAATCATACTTTGATGAGATGAAATGAAATATCACAACTACTCCCCTACTATCTTACCTAAGACTCATAAGGTGTATACTGTTTTTTAATGATTCTTGAAATATTTTGTGTTGTCCACTCATGCAGGATGATCATGTGGCAGCCTATAACACTATTAAACATTGAACACATGATAAGAATCACACAACTCATTATTTAGAGGATTATATGATTATTCATTCTCTTATGTGTAGGAAACACTCTCTTTCTGGGGTGAGGTTCACAGTCTTTTATGATTATAAGATTGGGAGAAATATATTTTCCAAAAATGACATGAATATCATGTAGAGGCAGTGGGTGGAATACCTACATACATATGAATTTGATATCACCTACTTCCTAGGTAAGGATAATTTTTTAGTGATTATCATGGAAGGAAATTTCTATCACAAGATATTTTAGAATTGTTGGAAGAGTAGAACCCTGTGGGTCTCTTTGATTTGTTATATTGTGATGTTTAGAAGGATGTTACAGGTATGTTTCTTACCATAAATTTGTTATCATTATCTCTGATATAGTTTATTATATTGACTTTGTAGTAGGATTACATGTTCAGTGGAAATATTGAAACCCTATATGTTGGGGAAACCATATGTAGTTGGTATCGCTCTTTATATGTTAATCGTAATTTTGGGGATTGGGTTAACATCCCAAAATTAGTGTTGAGTTCAATTTTTTATTGAAATAGTTATTCATGGTATCATTATTTGAGTAATATAAATATGTATTGTTACATTATATGGATATTAAAGTGGACAGGTATGATGTGTGACAGAGCGGATTATGTGTCCTACTATTACACCTACCAAAAGGTAAGGGCAGAGCATTTGAAAACATATGTTTTTCTCCAGCCTCTTCTAGTGATGATTTTGAAATGGAATGAGGTATCCATTGAATTTTTAGTTAGATTACCATGGAATCCTTGAGGAATAAATACTATCTGGGTAGTTATTGAATGGATGACAATGTCAACTCATTTCATTCTGATTAGGTAAACTTCTAATGTTGAAGATATGGGTATGTTTTATTTGAAATGGAATTTGAGGTTACATGGGGTTTCTTCATCCATTGTTTAAGATAGGGACGTTTGGATTACATCAATGTTATGGAGGAGTCTAGAAAAGGACATGGGGACTTAGTTTGGATTGAGTAAAACTAATCATCCATAGGGACATAGTTAGACAGAGAACATAATTCAGATTTTTGATTATATAATCCATTAATATGTCTTGTATTTTGTTGGATCTAGGGATATCCATTTGGGAAAACATTATTTTTCATATAAAAGTAATTATTATTGATCAATAATAATGTATTATTTCAAGTATTTGTATTGTCAACCATCGAGATCAGCTCATTATCAGTTAGAGGTTGTAGATGCTTCTTTTGTGGGACTGAGTATGGGCGAGGAGATGTTTATGGGGATTCAAGATATATATTAGAATCTGGTTATATCCATGAGAATATAGAAAACTTGTGAAAATCAATTGTTCCATCATTTGGTGTTTTCTATAGGTGATATGGGTTTCTTGAAACTTTCTCCTCAATTGGGTCACCATCAGATTGGAAAATAGGGAATGTTTTCTTCACGATATGTTGGAACATTTGAGGTAACTTAAAAGCTTAGGAAGGTTTCTTATTGGTTGAAATTTCCATTTTAGTTAATAGAAATTCAAGATATTTTCTATGTATTCAGAAATATCATCTTGATTCATCACACATTATATGTTCTAAGGAGATTGAGTTATATCCATAAGTTTCTATCATATATTATCTATTAGAGATCATTGAATCTCAAGTGATAGTGTTTCATTGGATGTCAATTATGTTTCTCAGTGTGTTGTAGTGACATGAATGAAATCTTCATGGGAAATGGGAGTGTGAGTTATTAATTAGGGAGAACTGGTCATACCTCTTAGTCAGACATTATTCAAAAACATGAATTATTTGGCATAAAAACTATTATGGTCGGGTTTTTGTAACATCTTACGACCAACATTATGGAAATAAAATTCCCTTTACATGTTTACTTATTGATTGGGTGTATATTGGGACTCCTGAGGATGGAGAACATTTTCTGAGAAAAATTACCAGTTTAGGGATGTATTTTTTTTAATTAATGGAGTCTGGATATAAATGTGTAAAGTCATAGAAAGGTTCGAGTAGCATTTTTTTAACACTAAAGGTTTGTTGGGATTCTGTGTATGAATATGCAGCTTTATCTATCTGCTAAGAATCTACATACCATATACGAATTTAAAAATGTGTAATTCTCACCAAATCAAGTTGTGAGATGAGTATGAAATAGGAAATATTGCACAATGTGTAAGGTCAGAATTTTCTTTTTTAATAAAATATTGATGAGTCTTTTAGTGTATTAGTACACCTGGAATTACATGACATGTAAATGGGTTACATTCCATATAAATATCACTTAATATATTTTTGGGCACCATATGATTGAAATGTTTTCTCATTCATCCACTTCTATTTTCTCTATCAACCTAGAAGGATTTTTATGTGATTTTGGAGACCTCTATCCCTTCCAAATCATTTTTTAGTGATTGATAATTATTGCGGTTTCGGTATGTTTCTAATGGGGATTAATCATTTTTACTTATTTGTTGACTTTTATCACAGTAGAGTAATTGAAATGAGTTGTCAGTTCTATTAAGTCATTATTTTCTTTTTAGGATTCATGTATAAATCCATTATTGATTTTGTTCATTGGGCCATTTCCTTATTGGTTGTGGTGTGGTGGGTGTGAGTTCTAGAGGTACATGATGTTTCATCTTTTCCACCGACCCTTCTGTAAAATTTAATTCATTTTGAGATTCATATATTTCTTCATGGGAATCTATTTTCAGTTTTATGTTCTTCATATTGTTAGTTTTCATTTTGGGTAAGGGTGACCCTTGTTTTGATATAGGTGGTTCCATAACTAGAATTTTTTAGTGAAATACATTGTTCTGTTATTTGATAAATGGTTTTACAAAATGAAATGGAATGACTGATTGACTAATTTTATTTGTGTGAGTGCAAATAAGTTAAAAAAACAGTTTCCCCTAGTTTTATTAATTGAAAAGGTTTTTCCAATAAATTTTCAAATGATTTATAAAAAAGTATTTATAACATGATATATTGAAAATTGTTTCATGAATTGGTTTAGAATATAGTGAATAAGGGGGTCCTTGGATATTTAAGTGGAAGGTATAATAGTTGGTCTCATTTACTTTTGTGGGGTTTCCCATGAGTCTTTACTCTACTTCCTAATACTATTAATCTAGGGACTTTTTAGAGTTGTTGGGGGGTTCAACTTATGGGGTGTTACTCTGATCATTAGACATGACGAGTATTTATAAGGTCTGTTGTCTATGAAATTGTCTATGTTAGTATGAGTGTCCTGGCTATCCTAACATTGTGGGATCCTCGACATTATGTTACCTTCCCTTTTAGTTGTTTTGGGCAGTTTTGGGTTGTACAATTGTGATTTTACTCCCATTATTTTTAAATTATTTTCAATGCATGATTTGGTTTTAATTCATATATCTTATTTGATATATGTTTATAGAATGATTTGAAACTAATTTACCTACCTTATTTAGAAATGGAGGAAAAGGGGAAATTAAATATTTTCCCATGATTTTGAGATACAAAATTTTAAATTGTATATTATACCTTATTTTCATTATTGTTTGTCATAATGGTATTATTTTTTAGAGGCATGATATGGAACAATTTGGGGTGGGACCCTATATAGCTTGTTAGATTACACCCTCCATACAAATTTGGTGGTGGATAGTCTTGGTTATGTATTTTGATGCGGGTAATGCAAGGATCCTCAGTGAGGTGGTGAGTTTTTCTATATGCTAGATTTGTATAGATTGATAGTGACATAGTATGGGTTTCCCATGCAATCACATAGAAAAAGTTCGAGCATCTGTTATAATTTTTTTGTTCCTTACTATTAGATTTTTCTCCAGAAGGTTGTTTTCTCTTTAGATTATAAATATATATATTCTTGTTTTCTTATATTTTTTCATTAATTACATATACATATATGGAATTTTTTATTAGGGCTGGTAGAAATCATTCCCTTTGTTTATTGATGATGCCTGGTGCTAGATTCCATCTCATGAATACCAAAATTCCCTTAGGGTATGTTAGGAATCAGGTAAAAAACTAAGTTGAGATGGTAATTTGGTTCATTTCATAACATTTCAAGTGAATAATTTAATGAAAGATATAGAATATTAATTTTTAGATAATAAAATCTATTTATACATGGAAAAATTATCACTTAAGTACATGGGAATTTTTGATATAATAATTTTTCGGGATTCTCTAAAACAATAATCTAAAATTTTTTATTGGGTATGTATGTGATCCTAAACTTTTTTATGGTGTTTTCTGATTTGGATAGAAAATTTTCATTCGTGATTATAAATATAAAAGACAAAAATGTAAACATTTTGTTTTTAACACCATATTCAATACCATGCGTTCAAGGATTTTATGAAAATATCAGAATAAATTTCTCACCAAAAATTATAATAATTTAATGGATTAAAATATAATTTATTAAATATTTATAAATCAAAATAAAAAATAAAATTAAAAGAATTTTATAAAACCCCATATTACAATTTTTACAAAATTTACACAACCTCCCTTCCATATCAAAATAAAACCTTTATAAAATCATCCACTACATCGAATTGAAAAAATTGAACAAATTATTTAAAATCATATAAATATCCACACATTTTGAGTAAAAACTATGATCATAACTGTATAAAATAAATTGAATCATCTTAAAAAACATTAATAATCCAAAATAATTATCCCAATTCATCTGAAATTAATTATAGATAGTAAAAAATAATAATTTAAATTCATTAGAAATCATTTATAGGGACATTTAAAAATGTTACCATTATTCATGGTTTTCCAACAATGATTGGAAAACCATGTGATAACCTTTCAATGTTAACATGAAATTACAAAAAAAATCACTTCATTATCTATACACCATTTTTTAGAATGGGAACTATAGGCATGAAACCCTTAGTTTTTTTATCATTTTCATTCCAAATAATAGATATTCAAAAAATAACTCATAATCCATCAACAAAAACCATAAATATTTATTTAAAGACTAAACATCAGAAAAATAAAAGAGAAAAAGGATCACATTCAAGAAAAACTATAACAAAAAGATATTTAATTATTCATTTTTCATTAATAAATATTGTGTTCAATTGATTTCTCTACACACAATAATGAACTAAAATGAATGAAAAAAATATATTTGAAAAATATTTTATAAAAAATATATACTTATAAAACCTATATTATATTAAAATATTTTAATTAATTAAAATTTCATACAAAATAGGATTAAGAAAAATAATTTAAGGTTATTTTTCAATAAAGGAATTTTCTAATATATTTTATATTCTTGTAAAGTATGCATTTTTAAATTAAATAGTTTAAAAAAAGTATTTTACATTATAATTTAGCAAATCAATATTATCTTTAGATGAATTTTAGATATTTTTCTAAAATTTTGGATTTCATTATGAAAATTGACGTCTATATTTTTACGCAATTTTTTCATTTTTTGACATCATTAATATTTGAGAATGATATATAATATTTAAAATTGTATAAGTTGATTAATGATTTATTTAATGATTAAAACTGTATGTTTTAAAATATCATTTAATCAAACTTTTTAAACATAATTAACATTATATTCTAATTTAAAAAATTGTATAGTCTTTTCATTTAATTTTACATTTTAATGGTAAAATAATGTATTTAATTTTATTTCAAGGTACATATATATTATCAATTTTCTAATAAATAAATTTATATCATGAATTTCTATTACATTGATAAATTTATACCACACATATAGATGTGGTTTAAAAATAATTTTTTTTAATAATGGTTTTTATGTGATTATATTGGAATAAAATATTCTAACAATAAAAATTATGAATATTATTTTCATATTTTAAATCAACATGATCATTTAATTTAATGATGTTAATTTCTTTTTTTGTATAAAATTATGTTACTAGGATAAAATTTGTTTCGATGGTAAAATATTTATTTTATTATTATTTTTAAAGAAATAAATAATATAATTTATTAATTAAAATAAATATATTTTAAATTAATATATTAATATTTTTTTATATAAAAAAATCATTAACATTCATTTAAAAGGTAATATTTTTTAAATATTTTTTTGAACACAAAATAATAAAAACAATTTTTTTTACAAAACTAGTTTTTAAGTAAATTAAATGTTATAATTTAAAAGATAATTTTCATATATTTAAAATTTAATGTTATAAAATTGAATATAAAATAATATTTATAACACATTTATTTTTTATAGAGGGTAATATTTTATTTTTAGTTGTAAAATAATTTTTGTGGATAAATTTTAATCAATATTAATAAGTTTTAACAAGGGTAATTAAATGTGGATCAAATTTTGATAAATAATATTTACAATTATTACTTATAGAGTATAATTTTTTGTTTTAAAATCTTACCTAAATGTATCAACAATATTTTTTAACTTAAATCCCAAACTCCCATGAAATTCTATTATTTCCCCTTACATAACATATATTTCCAAATATTTTTCCCACTTTTTCAGATATAAAAGGATCTCAGTAATCTCCTTTTTAAGACACACCCCTATTTTGAAATTTATATTGAACAATACCCAATTTAATTTTTATATATCCCCTATGAATCTTTGGAATCACCTGTACTAATCAATTTTCTTAAATTCCATCATTTCCAAAGAGTACTTCAAGAGAAGATATGTATTTCCAACACTAGTATTTCTTAAAATTTTACTTATTTTATTTGAAATTATCATCCACCCTCATAAAAAACCATTATAACCATATATATATATATAGAAATATAGGATTAGATAATATACTTAAATGTTATTATTTATATGTTATCAAAAATATTTATTCCTATCAAATTCAATCGATTAAACAAAAACATTTCTCATGTGCATGTCTAAACTACCGCCACCATGAATGAACCAATTCATTTTTCATCACCATATTTTAAAGGTTGGTTACATAATTGGGTTATGTGAATAATATAATATTTATTTCTTTATTTATATTATATAAGTATAAATTTATAAATATATATGTAATATTGTTAATAAATGATTAGTTGTAAAATAGTTTCCAAAAATGAATATACCACGAGGAAGAGTAGTATATTTATAAGATAAAACTTATTATTAATTTTATTTCATCTTATAATGTTTAAAAACTATGATTAATCAGATTAATAACATATAAATAATTTAATTATGCTTTTGTTATAGTAATATTATATCAAATGGTTTTCTCCCATTATTATACACACACATAAACAATAACTTGTTCTTATTGGTTCAGATTAACAACTAACATGAAAATTTCCTAAATTTATATCAAGGATGGATTTGGAAACATAATATTAGATATTGATTAATTAATAATTTTTTTGGAATTATAATATTATCATTTAACCCATTAATAAAGAAAATATCATCAGTTCGTTATAAATAATTCAAACATGATCATCACAAAATTGATCTTCAAAAAATAATAACTTATATAAATATGAAATTAAATTATAAAATTATAAATATTTTTTAATACTCAATTTAAATTCCATTTATTATTTTATATTCATGATGGTTTATAGAATAATTAATAAAAACGTCACTATTACAAAACTAGTCCCAAAAAATCAAAAAACACTCAAAACTGATATAAAAAATTGATAATAGTGATCTAATATATATTTATATATTAATTATATATTATGTTTATAAATGTTTTTGTTTAATTAAATGATTCTTAAATAATTTATTATGATATTTATGTGTTTTATACAAGATATTATAATGAATTAGACTTAAAATGGAAACAAGGTAAAAGTTTTTGTGTCTTATTTTTAACTCCATTGGACATATTTGATATTGTTTGCCATAATTTATTTTATATGGAATACTAAATTACCAATTTAATTAACATTTGAAAATATCTTAAATTTGGTGATATTTTAATGTTAATTTTATGATCTTCCTCCATCATCCTTTGATACTTGTGTGACCAAATCTATAAAAGTTATATTGACTCCATTTTGGATTGATTAGGTCAAATTATTTATTACTTGAATATACTTATCAAGAATTATTTGATTATACGATTTCACCAATTTTATCTAATATTATGTTTATTTGATTGTTAAATTCCATCATATCATCCATAATCACTTATTTGATAAAATATTATCTGAAATAAAACTATATTATTGGTAAGAATAACTACCATTCTTACAAGTGAATATTTTCTTCCATGTCCATATTTTTATTCCTTATAATATTAGTTGATATTTTCAGAAAATATTACATCTTTTATTTTATATGATACTCATAATTTTGTTAAACCTATTTGAAAATAAAAAATTAATACTCTTTTATAGTGTGGGTTTAAGGAAAATATATTTAGAAAATTAAAAATTTGGCCTTTCATCCTTTGAAATTAAAATTATTTATCTTGGACCATAAAATTAATTAATAATAATATTTATTTTTCATGTAATCATTTATGGAATTATTTATTCAATGGTAAAAAAATTTCAAATTTTTTTACTTCACCTTTTTGAAAATAACTAATGAAACAAACCCATGAATTTTTCATTTTTTATATGTTGGAAATATATCCTCCAAATTTATGTTAATAAATTTTGTGTGATCAGATATTTTCACAAGATTTTTTTATATGAGACCTTATCAATATTTTCATGTTTTAAAATGAAATTATATTTCATATATTTTTATAAAATATTTCATTTCAAATGATTTTAAAATATCAAGGATATTTTTGTTTTACAATGTTATATTTCCAAATAAATATAAAAGTATTTTTCATCTATGTAATAATACTGTTAAATATCTTATTATTTGACAATGATAATTTTTCAAATGTAAAAAACTACATTATTTATTTTTATGGATTATATAATTATATTTTTTTTTTGAAATGATCCATTAGAACCTTTATCAATCCTAATAAATTTCTATGTATAATGATAATTTTTTTTCTAATTATTTACCTCTATGAATACCATAATATTTATTCCATTAATAAAAAGGCATTATCATTGAATATATTTATAAATTTAGTAGATAAATTTATTATCTTAACTATATTCCATTAATCTATTTGGTGTTAATAAATATTCTTTATTAACTTGATTGAATAATATTTATCATTGATGTTACTTGATGTCATTGGAAATACTTTATTCTTTATGGTTTAATCATGTTCGTATTATTAAGGGAATAATGATTTATACCCTTATGTGAATCCATTTAAAAATGATATAAACAAATTTTCATTCAATGTGTTCTTCACATTATAAAAGCTGAATGATTTTCATTAGAATGTGTTATGAAACCCATTTTTATTACTTGGTATTAATGAAATCATGGATAGATTTTTTCTTATGGAACACATATACATAGTAAATTTTAATGTTATGGGTGGGTACTATATACCCACTCCCCCCCCCCAATTTTTTTGGGTAATCCAATATATCTCATGAGATAACGTAAAAATGATTAGTGATTCTCAATATGAAAAGGGAAAAGATTTATGATTCTATATCTATTATGGATAATTAGTGGGTGAATCCGGATCCCCCAAGGGAAATATTTGAGTGAATCATGGTCTACTAAGAGAAATAGTTTGGGATACATGATTGAATATGTTATGATTTATATATTTACATATGTACTAAAATTATGAATTATTTAATATTTCTATGATATGAAACATTTTCATGATTTATTGATACGATATTCCTTGATTTATGGTATATTTCTTATTGGGTATAACATTATTTTATATATTGATTATGCCCACATGATTGTATTATTATATCTTATGATCTTGTATTCTTATAACTTATGTTTACCCTTAACCATAATCAGAACTCTCCTCTTTCTTATGTTACCTCATTCCTCATGTTATATAGAAATGCAATACATAAAATGTAATAAAAATGGTTTCTTATATAATTAATTTTTGGGATATGTTAACGAATTTTTATAGATTAGGAATCTATTTATATAATGGGAGAAATGTTTATTAGTTGAAAAGACATGAGTTTTTTCATTAATGTATTTTCATAATTCCCTAAAACTCAAATCCTAAAAGGTATTAGAAATGGATTGAATTTAAATACTTTCATATTGTAATGTAAACTTGTGGTGAATTATAAAAGTTGTTATTTTTGGTATTTGATAAGAGGACATATCACTTAGGAAATAATGATGTCATCAGATTAGGAATATTTAAGAGTTTTAAATGTTAAAGAAGGTGAAAAGTTAATAGTGATTATTAATTAAATGTTATACATAACTCTTTAAGTAATTTTTAATATTTATACGGATTAGAATAAGAGAATCCCAAATTATATATTGGATAATTCTATGTATAAGTTAATATTATTAAATTTTTATGATGTTTTAAGTGTGTGGTTTTACTAGTGATAACAAGCCTATGAAGATTGTATAAGTTGATGCATGGTCTGGAAGAAATTTACATATGGGTAATAACCCTATAAAGGGTGTGTGGGGTGTTTACTCTATCATCAACTAGATCATGAAAAGGTGTCCTAACTACAAACCTGGTATGAAAATCCTTATTGATATGATATGGATAACTAGCAGGTTATTTAATGAACCATTACAAAGGATTTGAGCGATATAATAACTCATTAGGTTATAAAACTAAATAGGAATTGGATATCTATATGAAAGTATTAGACAAAGAGAGTCATCAGTTTAACTGAGTGTATCATATGAAAAATATGAAGGTATCATCGGTAAATAAAAATTCATATTTATATTTTCATCTTTATATTTTTGATATTATCCTAAAATTTGTTTTGAATATGGTTATAAAAGGATCATGGAAATTAAGCTGAGGAAGGTATATATGTTAAATCCACAATTTATTATAATAGAATAAGGGAGAATATTTAGGTTGTTTATAATCTTGGTATAATCCTATTATGTTGAATAATTCATGTTTTCCAATATTACCTAATGTTGTAAGGGTAATATCTTAATTAAAATTATATCTTATAACTCTTAGCTATTTTTATTAGTGAGTGATATTTATCCAATATATTATTGTTTATTCTAATACATAAGATGATTATCTAATACATATAATTATTTTCATCAATAGTTTATCTTTAATGGTATTGAAACATATATTAAATATTGTCAATAAACATGAAAAGTGATTTTATAACAATGATATAGTTTTAGGGATAACTGTTAAAGAACAACAGAATGATGGATGGATAAATATTAAGATAAAATGGATTATTAATTTTTAGAAAATTGAGTTATATAGTATTGATAACCATATAATTTATTATTTATTTAATAGGTAACTAATAAATTATATTTTTATGTTATTCTACCTGATTTTTTGGTTTATTATATATATAGACTAGTGGGTTTATTTAAGATCTACTGTTTAATAAAATTTAATTATTAATGTTGTACTTACTTTTGAGGGGAATATGTGATTTTATTTTAGTTTAATGACCTATAAATTCAAATGGTTTTAGGGAAGCTCTGTTATGAAATATATATGATTAGTGTTTACACATAGTTGGATATATGATTATATGAATGATTCATGATGTTAGTTTGATGATATGTAACTTGATATATCCTATGAGAGTATGTTATATTTTATATTATATGGTATATCATGAATTATATATATATATTTGTGATACCCTCACCTATATTTATCATTGAGTAATAATTGAAATTGTGAGTTTTCAATTTATTTAAGTGGGGAAGAATATAATGCCCTAGATTTATAATTAATTTACCTTAAATAAATATTATGTTCGATAGATTTCTTCAAATGAAACATAAACTAAAAATGATCTATTATATATTAGATCAGTATGTCAAGAATATTTAATAACAAAAATGACTATTAAATTAAAATTTTGTAGTCAATTAGAAGTTTATACAAAATAGTATTAATAAAACATAATGTTTTGAAACGAAATTTTTCAGTAAAATTAGTTTGATTTATATTTTATATTTTCATATAAATGAAAAAATTGTAAATTTTAAACATTGAAAAATAAATTTCATTTGTAATTTATCCTAAAAAATTATCATAGAAAAACATTTTGATATTTTTCTAAAAACAATTTAAGTGGGTATAGAAACTTATTACCTTTACGAAATTCTAAATGTTATGAATTTATCAATATATAAGAGAGTAATAGATGTTTATAAAACATTTTAATTGATTAATATTTTATTTAATGAGTAAAAATATAAATTTTAAAATATGATTTTTAATTTAGGAACCCAATGTTCATGATTTTATAACATAAGTAACATTTGATTCTATTTTGAAATCTATTTTCTGGTATTTATTTTAAATAATAATTTTCTTGTAATATTATATTTTTAGTATCTTTGTAAGCCACATAATTTGTTATAATAAAAAATTTAATATCCTGAATTTCAATTACTTTGATAAATTTATATAATATAAAAATATTAAGATTAAAAATATATGTTTTTTCAAAATTAGTTTGTATAGACTAATATAAAAATTAATAGTTTTAACTTTTATAAAATTTATTTATTTTTTATATTTTACATAAAGATGATCATATTATGTAATAATTTCAATTTAATTTTTTGTTATAAAATTATGTTACAAATCTAAATTTTATTTTATGTGTTGAAATTATTATTTTGCAAAGAATGATACTTTTCTAGATATTTGGTATTCTTTAATTTAAAATGACTAATTTTAGATTAATAATATATTATGATGTTAAAAAATTTATAAAAATAAATTATATCTAATTTAATTTGAAATAAATGTAAAATATTATTATAAACACATAATGAAAAAATGACATTTTTTATAAATTTTGTTTCAACACATTTTATTAAATAATTTTATATTTATTTTCATATATTTGAAAATTGAATTAAATTAAAATTCATTAAAATTCATATTCAACATGTTTTACTTTTTTAAGCATCATATTATATTTTTAATGATAATATAATTATCATTGAAAATTTTAATGATGATTAATATGTTTTAAAATAAGAAATCTAGTAAAGCTCAAATTTTTTGAAATCTGTTTAAAATGTAGAAATTCTAGAATACTTTTTTTGTTGGAAATTAATTGATACATTCCTCACAAAAATTTATACACCAAACACACCTGAAATGTATGAAATACATTGAAACCCCTTTACTTTTTTCTATTATTTTCTCTCTCTTTCTCACATAAGAGAAGCTCACTTCAAGCCTTTTCATGCCACATCCCTCATCCGAATTTTACATGAAAATAAACCAATATATTATATAGCCAATATACACATTTTGAATCCCTTAATAACAAAAAATTTCTTCATGTACTTAATTTTCTAATTATTCCTCAAAAGAAGATCTAAATTTCATATATTTGTATAACTTACACTTTTAGTTACTTTCCTTATCATTCTCATCCAACATCCACCAAAAATATTATAATAATTTTATATAATAAAATATTTATAAATAATTAAATTAAATTTTATTATATTTAGAGTATAACGATTATCCATTCCTCTTCAACAAATTAAGAAAAATGAAAATTTTCTCCTGTGTGTTTGAAGACAATCACCTCCATGAGTGACTTGTTACTTTCTTTATCACAAACTTCTAAAGATGGTTATATAAAAATGTAGAGCTAATATATATGTATATATTATTTATTTTATTATAAATATGTTTAAATATAAAATTTTATTCAATATTTAATATTATTAGGTATGAAATAATTGTAAAATAACCACCTAAAATTAATACACCTATAAGAAAAGTGGTTTATTTAAAAGTAAAAATATATTGTTCTTTTCCTTATTCTTATAACTATTACTGATTATTATAAGTGAACTTAGTTATATATATATATATATATATTCATTATAATTTTTTGATAGTGGTGTTATACCAAGAGGATCTCTTATGTTTCCATACTAACATACATATCGTATCATATTCTTATTGGTTTGGTTTGACCATAAACATAAAAAATGTGATAAATTTATATTGAGGATGGATTTTAAAACCTAATATTTGATATTAGTTTTTAAATAATGATATTTTGAACTCTAGAATTTTAATATAAAGAATTAATTAATTAATTAAGACAACACACACTATTCGTTATAAATTATCGAAAAACATATCATCATCAATTTCTTCATCATGATTAATAACAAAAAGTCATAGAAAATGAAATTATAAAATTTAAAAAGTTAAATAGAATATAATATTGTACATTTTGAGTTTTTTTAATTAGTTACACTGGGATAATAAATAAAAAAACTTCACTATTATGAAACTAGTTCAAAAATATAAAAATTAGTCGAAATAAATATTAAAAATAGATAATAACGAACTAATATAGGTTTAAAGAATAATTAAATAAAATGTTTATAAATATATTTATATATTGAAATGTTTCTAAAAAATTTGATTATCATAATTAGGTTCATTATAAACCGTCTTATAGTATAGTTGAAACTGTTGTGAAATAAGGTAAGGGTTCTTTTGTATCATTTTAAACACCATGGGATATGTTAGATATTGTAAACCATAGTTTATATTATATGGTGTATTCACGTCACAATTTCTTCCAAATAAGGAACAATATTCTTGTTTAATGATATTTTTATTTCCATTTCATGATATTCCTTTCAAACTCTTTTGATTATTACATTACCAATTCTATAAGTGTTTTATCAACATAATTCTTGATTAATGTAGATATAGTATTTCTTATTTGAATACATTTC
Organism: Viscum album; assembly: GCA_963277665.1. Lineage (NCBI taxonomy): Eukaryota > Viridiplantae > Streptophyta > Magnoliopsida > Santalales > Viscaceae > Viscum > Viscum album. The sequence goes on from OY728156.1 coordinate 1,334,850,345, forward strand.
TCATGATTTATTTAATCCAACCATTTCCATTTTTGTATATTTTATTTCATTTTGTTATTTATGTAAATTACATCTCATCATGATTAGAAAATTGTTTGATTAAATGTTTTTTGAAATAAACATATACTGTTGTTAAGAATAATTATCAATTTTACCGATGAATCCTTTGTTTCATTTCAATATTTTACATACATCCAATTATATCCTCTCTTTCTAAGAATGTTAATTTAGATCATTTTCAACAATTCTCAGAATTCACTTTCCCCCTATTAAAATTAAAATTAAATATTATTTTCATCTTAATGGTAAGAAAAAAAATCAAAATATTAAAAAGAAATGGGCCTTCAATTCAGTCAAAATAAAATGTATTATCTTGCAAACCACAATTCTTTGATAATCATTATAATATTTCAGGGAATCATTTAATGAATTATATATTTCAATGAAAAAAAATTTATAATTTTTTACGTTACCTTTTGATACATTACTTAGGAAAGTGACCTATAAATTTATCCTTTTACAAAAATATTAAAAAGTAATTCTAAAATTATATTTGAATATATTTTTTTGTGAGAACACCTTTTTAAAAAATTTATCATTTTATTTCAAACATTATCTCTTTGTTTTTTTCATTTCTATTATAATTTATATTTCTTCTATTTTAATAAAATATTAATTTTAATGTGATTTAAAATGATCATTTATGTTTTTATTTCTAAATTGATTCTTCCAAAACACCTAAAATGTATTTATCATTTTACTTATTTTGCTTTGATATATATTTTTCTTGATCAAAGATATTTTTTCAAATAATAATAACAATTTTTTTCTGTAGATCGAGTATATAATGTATATCTCTTTTGGTGAAGTGATCAGACCCTTCCTTTTCCTTTCATATTAATTTTCAGTGTTCAATAATAATTTATCTTCTCATGACTTTCCTTTGTGAATAACCTATTTTTTGGGTCCACTGATTGAATTGTGTTCACCTAGATTCCATACAATAATTGATTAGGGGAAATTTATTATCATAACTATTTACCTTTTATCAATATATTTTAAATATCATATAATTTATTATATTCATTGAATGTTATTTACCTAGATAGTTACCTGATATAATTGGATACCCATATATTTTCCATGGATTTGTTATGTAATGATTTTAGGGTTCTTATGAATGATATCCTTATGTGAATATATTTGAAAAGTATTTGACACCCATTATATATCTAGGTGTTCATTTTTCTATAAAATGTGATTGATTTTCATTAGAGGATTATATAAAACCAATTCATAATAATTGATTATAATGATTCAATGGTTAGATGATTTCTTGTAACACACATATGTATTGTTAATATTTTTGTGATTGTTGGGGCCTGTTTATCCGTACAACGCATGTGGTAAATATTAACATCTAAGGATATAATTGTGAAAAAATTAGCACTGCTTGATTACAAATGGGTAATGGTTTGTGATGCATGATCTTTAATGGGAAACAAGGTTGTGAAGCCTGGTAAACCAATGGAAACATGTGAGTAAATCTCGTTCAACTATGGGAGACATTTCATGATAAATGATCAACAATGTTATGATATCTAGGTTTATAAGTGTCCCAAATTTATAAATCATGTATTATTTCTATGATATGATTAATTTTAATAATGTATTCTTATGTTATTGGATGATTTATGATTTATTCATTATTGGGAATAGAAATATTATGTATTTGGATCATAGTCATATGTTTATTATATTATAACTTATGATATTTTATTGTTATTACTTATGTTTAATCTTACCAAGAATTTGAGTTCACCCCTTTTTTTTGAATTTATTTTACCCAAATTTATAAATAAATGTATAATTTATGAGGTGTCTATAAGGGTATTTTATCTGAATAATTTAATATAGATATTGAAGACTTTTTTTCAGATTAAAAAGTTTTATATGTTGTAGTAAAAATATCAATTAGTTTAAAAATAAATGAATAATGTTAAAAAATAAACCATAAAGGTATTTGAAATTTATTTATTTAAAATATTTTTTTTATTTCATTTCAATTGATGGTAATTTATGTGGGTTACTATAGTTGGTATTAGAGATATATTTATATAACTTTGTGAACTATAATGTTATCAGATGTGGATAATTTAATAGTTAGAAATGTCATCAAAAAGTTTATATGTTAAGGATAATCATTATTTTAATGCTAAAGAAAACCCCTTAGATAGTTTTTAATATTATATGGATTAACATATGGGAACATTAGAATTTTCAAGGGAGAAGACTATTTTTAGGGTAATGAATTCAAATTTTGGCTATTTTTTTAGTATGTGTGTTTCCTAGAAATAAAATGATTTTCAAGATAATATAAGTTGATGAAGGCTCTAACATATATGTACCGAGTTGTAATAAAAACGAAAAGAGAATGTCATTTTATAACCTAGTTCCTAATAGAGATTCTTAACATCACACCTGGTTTGACACTCTTAGGAGATATACTATGGTTAATTCAAGATCACCTTAATAAGTCACTATGAATTATTGGAGTATGATTATAACAAATTAGGTATGAGGAACTATTAGGAATATAACATTGGGAAAAAATATTGAACAATTTGTGTCATATATTAAAAAAAAGTATAAAATGTTAAATACAATGTTGAAATATGGGAAGAAAATTTCAATTTATTTTTTATTTCATATTTATAAATTGGATGTTATCATAAACTTTTTGATTTTATTATTATTTTATAAATAAATAGTAAAATGACACTTAGGATATAATTCATAAAGAAAACACTATATATAATAACATAATAAGGTATCATACTTAAATAATTTTGAATCTTGGTATAAACTAATTATAATGAAAATGAGAGTTTTATCATAACACTTAAAGTATTTTGGTTTATATCAAAATTGATATTAAATCATGGTACTCTTTGGTATTTTTATTATTTATTGATATTTATAAATGATTTTCTTTATTATAATTGTTTAAAGGATTATGTGAGACATCTATAAAGTTTATATAAGAATTTTGACTTAAAATGATTAGAAACAAATATTAAATTGTATCGTTAAACAAAAAATTTGATATTAGAAAATGTAATATTTTTATGGAAATTTTTTGAAGAGCACATGAATATATGATTCATATCTACTTGATTTAAAAGGTTGCTTTATTTTTAGAAAACAAATTTATATAGTATTTATAAACATGGATTTAATTATAGATTAAATAAAAATCAAAATCGTGATATTTTTTGTGAAGTCTATCTCATTTTTTGGAGTATGGTGTATTGATTGAGTATTGAGTGACTTTATGATCTAGTTTTTAATACCATTTTTGGAATAAATATTTAGAAAATGTTTAATGGAATATATTATTTCACTTCGGTATAATGACCTGGAAATTCAACTGTTTTCTGAAAATTTTTGTTTTGAATATTATATGATTAGGGTGTATACATACTTGGATATATGATTTTATGAAAGATTAATATTGGTTGGTGAAGGATAATTTACTTTACATAGTATAAATGTGTAAGTTTGTTGTCATATTATAAGTTATATCCCAAATTATAATTATGTTAAGAATATTCTCACATATTTTCATCAGTGAATAATAATTAAAATAGAGAATATAATTTATTTAGTGGGGTAAAGATGAAGGTAATGAACCCATATTTCAATATTTATTCTACTAAAATATATATCTTATTTATAGATTAATTTACATTAATATCTAATAAAATTATTCATATTATATTATATTAACAGTTAATGTATGTTTAAGAATAATGAAACCTCTAGTAACTTAAAAAATTATAATCAATTATAAGTTTAATCAAAATATGATTAAGTAAACTTAATGTTTTATAATGAATTTTCTAATAAAAAACGTTTTATTATATATTTAATTTTCTTTTATACATAAAATTATATAATTTATAGTTATTGGAATAATTTTCATTTTTGAATTTATCAAAAAAATATTTTTTTTATTTGTTCTAAAATATATTAATTTTAATAAATATGAAAACTTATAGTTCATATCGAATTTTAAATTTTATTAAATTTTTAATATTCGAAGAGGTATTGTAAATTTATAATTCTATTTAATTGAACATGTATTTATATATATTAACATTATATATTTTTAATATCATTTTGAACATAGAAAAGCATTTTTCAATAATATAGAATATAAGAAATATTTTATTCTAATTTTAAAACAATTTTCTGTATTTTTGTTTAATTAAACACATTAAGGGTCATATTAAATTTTTAAATAATTTTTAATCCAAATAAATCTTATTTATTATGTAAAAACCAAATTATTTAATTAATTTAAATTTCATTGATAAATTTATACAACACATAAAAATTAATCTTAAAAAACAACATTTTCTAAATAAAGTTTTATGTACTAATACTAAAATTGTCTTCTATAAACTGTAGATATTTAAAATTATTTTCATATTATACATAACCATTTTTATGTTATTTAATAAGGTTAATAAAATATGTAATAAAAATTATGTTACAGTGGAAAATATTAGTTACCATAAAAAAAATGTTAATTTTTCAAAGAATTATACAATTATAAATATTTTAAACATTTTAATTTAAATGATATATATTAAATTTATATTTTAAAATATTTTTAAACATATAGGAAATTAATTAAAAATATTTTAATTGTTAATAAATTTCTCAATATATTCAGAACAATGGATGATTAAAAAGAAATTGTTTACAAAAACAATGATTCAGCATAATGAATATTTTAATTTGAATTTTTTTTTTCATAGATTTAGAAATTTAATTAATTTAAATTAATTCAACAAAATATTTATCATGTTTATATTTTTTAATAATGGTCATCTTAAATTTTTAGAAATAAGATTACAATTTTTCATAATTGTTATCAAGATTAATAAGTGTAAAAATGGGTAATTTAATGTCACTCGAATATTAATAAATTACTTTGACACATATAAATTATAGAGTAATTTTTTATCTTTTAATGTAAATCCAAAATTCCTCACAAATATGAATCCACATAACTCTTTTAACTATTAATAAATTCTCTTACCACCCCTTACATAACATTATTTTCAAATGATTTCTCCCTCATTTTCACCTATAAAGGGATCATTCTCTCACCCTTTTTAATACACACTCCAATTTGAATATTCTAATGAAACTATAAAATATATACTTTTTATATATCCTATAAAAAATTTGGTATCCCCTATAGTAAATAGTTCTCTTCATGACATTCATTTCGAAAGGATACTTCAAGATGATATTAAATTTTCAACATAAATATTATGTACCATTTTAATTCCTTTTATTGTCATTCTCACCCAACCACCCCTAAAAAATTATAATAATATCTATATAAAAAATATGTATATATAATATATGTAAATTTTATTGTATTTGTTTAGAAGAAATATACATTACCATTCCATTCAATCAAAAAAATGGAAATGGTCATCACCTGTGTATATAGACTACCACCTTCGTAAAGGACATGTTTTATTTTCATTACTATATTATCACATATGATTATTTAAATATATTTATAGAATATATTTTTTTATTTCTTGATTTATTATAGTGAACCTTTATATTCAAACATTATAATTACATAATTTTTTTGGAATACTAAATACATTACACAAACAGACAACCAAAGACTGTGTATTTCTAGTTCCTTTAATAAAAATTGAAACATAAACACTAGTTAATAATTGAGATACATTATATATCACTAGTTTCTACATGAGTATCAATATTTTTAAACATATCATAAATAATACATGTCTTCATAACCTAAGTAAAGGAAACATTATAATGGGTGACATTAGATGCTCAATAAGGTTAATCAAAACACATATGTAATCATGAACATTAGCCTATTGATATGAGAACATGATAATGATATTATAAGATCACACATTTCATAAAAAATATCACAAACATGAATCATCAAATAAATATTGGATGTTCATAAGACTTGAATCATAAGGGAAACACGATCATAAGAAATAAATGTTCAATATATGAATTAGATTTTGAATTGTGCAAGATACATAACAATATAAAATTATATCCATAGTAGTAAAGAAATATCTACCATGTCAATAATAGAAGTATTCCATTACTCCCCATACCAATGTGGTAGTAATGGTTCACTCCCTTGACCATATGAGTAGTGAAGTTTCACTCACAAGGCCATCTTAGTAGACACCGTCCTTTAATGAATCGAGTTCACTCCTCATTCCATCCATGTATATATTGGGAGATATAAATATTTCCCTGATGCATTGGATGAAGATATATGTCCCAAAAATATCATCATGAAATCATACAAGTATTGTGCACAGGATTATAAACAATCATTTCAAAACATATGAAATAAAAATTGGTATCTCAAATAAGTAATCATATAATAACCTATGGAAAAAAGAATCATGTTACATAGTCATTTAATAAAATCTCAACTCATGAAATAAATTGGGGTTTATAATAATATAAACCTTTATATATAAATGGTTTTCATAGACATATATCTCTTGAAAAATAAATATGTTTCATAAATACCATACCATTAAAACCTAAACCATTTAGAGAAAAAATATGATTGAAACTATTAAAAAAATCCCATAACGGCCTGAGTAACCCAAACAAATGTCATATTAGAAATAAATTAATTTTTAAATATCCTTTAAAACAATTTCTTGATAAAAATATCCTATTTTATATTAAAAAATATTTTTAACACAAAAAGCCTTGGAAAAACCATTTGCATTGAAGACATATTAAGAAAACATGATAACATGATAAAAAATTTCTCATTAATAATAGATTCGAAAAATATAAGACATTTTTTAAATAAAGTTTGCCTGAAAATATTCTCTAAATATAATTTTAAAATCATTTGCGAAAAATATTTTTCAAATTTTTTTTGGAAATAAATTGATTTCCGAACAAAATGAGAAATGAGATTATATTTTCATAAAAACATTTTTTAATTATATAAAGTAAAAAAAGAGTGTAAAATGGTACCAATACCTGAATATGTCATTATATACCATAGTATAAGAAAATTCATGATATTTATTAAGAGACAGATCATATGATTTCATCAATGGAAGCATAATTAAAAATAATTCTAATAAACAATAAGATTTATTCAATAGACTATTACCAAATGGTAAATTTGAATCAAAAATCCTATGTAAGAAAATGAAATTAAATAATACTTAAAATATCACTAAAATAAGAATTATTCATGATATAACATTCCAAATTTCATTATATACACCTCGTAAAAGAACATACGTTCATAACAAATCATCTGTCTCAAAGAATGCAACTTCAGACAAATTTAATATACCAATTTGGTAACTTTTGATCCATAAACCCCATGGATGAATGATTATAAAATGGATATGTATAGAACCCTAAATTTAATTACTATAATCATATAATACATCCATGGTCAGTATAGACAACACATATAATAAATACGATATGAACATGGATTGTGTCTCAATGAAAATAAAAGTGAGATGAGAAAACCAGTACCTTATATATTGAATTTCATAATAATCATTAGAAGGTACAGTATAATAAATACATGTTTATTTTTAATAAAAAAGAAAACTCTTATATATAATTCCACATATAAATTTATATTACCCACATATTAATAATTTTATGTTAATGATATTCTTTTGTAAATATCCACATTCTTTTTCATTAATTTTTTGAGTTATTATTCTTTATATTCTTACATCATGATTTAACCATTTTAAGAATATAAAATATGAAATAAATATAATATATATTAAATATATAAATATTTATACTAATAAATAAATTACTTAAATATTAAATTCAATACATTGTTATAGGAAATGGTAAGTCGTGCGTACACATGAACAATGATTCTGTTTAATTACCATTTTGAAGGAAATTAAGTAAGTGATATATATATATATATAAACATTATAGTTGATGTATTATTTTATATATATCATACACATTTGATTAACCCATCCTTAATATTTTCCATATATAATTTGAAGGAATCATATCATTTTGAGGAGGCCGTGATCTACAAGTCCACAAATGAAGTTATCATATTTTCATAAAAACGGAAAGCATAAGGAATGTTTTATATACTAATTAAATAATATTTAACATGTAAAAATTCCATATATTTCCTATATAAAAATATTTTTCATCATTAGTTCCAACCATGAGAGGTGGTAAAGGAAAAATGAACAACATCGTTTCGTGATGTGGTAACAGTAAGTTCATTACCCATTTAATGGATGTGTGTATAAATATAGGTTTAACCCATAGAAATAAAAAATGAATGTATATTTAGGATACCTATGTTATTATATAGTAATGTAATAATAACATGTGATAGAATGGTAAATGTATCTATAACAAAGGATCACGAGGAAGAATGTTACCTCTGTTTGGGGTAACTCTTTTTTGTAATACCCAAAGGGATTCCTTTGGAGGATTTATTCAAAAAGTATGATTATAGGATGAAGTTATGGATGTTGGATGGATATCTAGGTTTATGGTTTCTAATCCAAATGGCTTGATAAGTGTAAATAAGTGGGATACATGAGTTCTTTTTATCTGAAGAGGAGTGGAATATTTTTAAATTTTTGAAATTCGAATTCCACCCATGATTTTCACATGACAAGTGGGTCCAATAACAATAAAAACATATAAAAGGGATGTTTTATGTATAAATATATATATAAAATTGATTATGGAATAGTATCAAGGTTTTTTTGGGATTTAATTTTATGGCTTAGTCTTTTAATAAGCTAATTTTTCTCTTAATCATTATAATTTATTTTTATCACCATAACTAGTATTTTTGGTTAAAAAAACTATGTTGGCTATATATGAAATTATAAATTATATTGATTCCAAATATAGATTCCATTTTTTCAAAATTTAAATCACACTATTTTTAGGAAGTAATTAAAATTCAATCCCATAAACATGAAGACAAAGAGTGATTTCAAAATATAAATGTTCAAAGGTATTTATAAAAATATCAATGTGAAATTGGTTCCAAGGACAGAAATTGGATTAATTAATATAAAAAGTTTCTACATAGTTTTTAAAACTAAATTATGATATAATTTTTTAATATTAATAATGTAGATTAAAAATCAGTTTGGAATTAAAATTCAATATTTTTTACTATTCACCCAAAAATGATGTTATTCATAATAATCACAAAAAACTCACCGTAAGATAATATTTACAGTATGAATTCAAAAATATAATTTATCTTATCAAATAAAATTTCTAAATGTTTCTAAAATTATTTTTATTATTCTTCACAGGATATAAAAAATAGTTAATTTATGATAATTGTATTTTCAATCATGTAATATATATCAAAATTTTTATGTATTATTATCAATACTTTTTAGTTATATAAATATATTAAAAATATTATTAAAGAAGTAGATGTTACAATTAATATTATAATCTTTAACGACATGTTTATAACTGTCTCACTTAAATAAGTATAATAATAAAATATTGATTCATAGAAACTCAATATTTCATGTACCATAAGCCAAGTTAGTATTGCGTGTAACAAAAAATATATATTTTTGGACTGTATAATGAAATCTTTACTAGATGTAATGTGAAACAGAGAGGAAATTAATTTATTTAAAAAAATATATTCATTAAAAAGTAGGATGCAATAGTCTACCCCCCTTAAAATGATTTTTTCCCTAAAAATTCATTATTCTGATACAGAAAAATATTTTCACATTTTTCTAATAAGATACTCAAGTTTCCACATAGCTTCTTCTAACTAGTCATTTCACAATAAAACATTGACTAGGTGAGTTGTCTTAATTTTTAAAACATTTTACGTACAATCCATAATTTAAATTGGTTGTTCCTTGCATGAGAGATCCTGCTCTGGTGGTATGACCTATAATTTTAGTACATGAGAAGGGTCAGGTATATATTTCCTTGATATAGATACATAGAACACATCATGGACTTGATAAGGATTTAGAGGATGTTCGAAGTGAAAGGCTACCATCCTGATATGATCATGAATTTTAAAGGGACTGATATACCTAATTTTTAGTTTCCCTTTCTCACCTATATCTCATAAAATTCTTCAAGAGAGATATTCATAGTAAAAATTAAAACAAACATCAAAATCTGGTTCATGGAAATGGTTATCAGTATATTTTTTTTTGTCATTGAACTTTCTGGATATGCTACTAAATGAATGTAACTTTCTCTACCATTTTTTCAGCTATATCTGGTTGTAATATCTTTCTTTCTCCAAATTCATCTTATCATGTTGGATATCTACATATCATCTCTTATAAATATTTATAAAGACCCATCTAAATTATGGAGTAATAGATACTATTATAATAAAATTCAACAAAAGGAAGGTGTTAATCCCAACCACCTTCAAAATATAATTAATAAGATATCAATATATCTTCTAGGTCTTGAATTGTTCATTAAAATTTACCATCTATATGAAGATGATATGAAATTTTGAAAGTCAATTATATATTATATTCTAGCTAAAGAATTTGTCAGGTCATTATGGTAAACCTCAAATCCTAGTTAGATACAACAGAGTGGGGTACTCCATTATTATATACCACTTCATTAATATATATCCTGGCATGCTGCTCAAGTGAAAATACTTCTTTAATATAAATATAGTGTTCTAACATAGTTTGGAGATCGAATACAACCCATATAATATTAATCTATTTAGACGTTCTAGGGATTCCCATGATAAAAACCTATAATGATGTTCTCCAAATTCCTTTTTGGTATTAGTAATGGATACAACATCCCCTTAGACATTTGACTTAATTACATAACTTATTGTCACACCAAGCACAAAGATAAAAAATCTTCAATATACCTCTTCATATCCCACCATAAGTATTCATTCAAGTACCTATACTTCTTTTTTACTTCCAGGATCAATAGTGAATGAAGAAATATGAGCTTCCTATAGTATCTCATTATTTAAATCTGGTATGTACAGAACACAAACATGGTTCTTGAACCATATTATTCCATCCTGATCAAGGTTAAACTAAAAAAAATTCTAACCTTCTTTTGTATCTCTACATTCGTTTTTCCTACATCGTTAATTTTAATATTTAAAGAGGTTTAAACATTCAATGGAGAAAGATAATTATTTTACCCTTCCTTCATGATTTCTAGATCCATCCTTACAAAATCCTAAAATATTATATCTTTTATGATTGTCAATAGGGATAATCTATCATGATCTTTTTGAATCAATGCATCGACCTCCTCGTACAAATTCACAAGGTTTCAATGTATTTATTAATCAAAATCATTTATCATCACTAACCATCTTTTCTAGAGTGTATTTAACTCTATATGTGTGAATATATATTTCTAATCTTTATGATCAGTATATATAACACACTTTCTCTATAAATATAAAGGCATTATATCTTTAACGAAAAATTACCACAAGTAACTCCAAATCACGAGTTGGGTATTTTTCCACATAAATATTTAACTTTAATTATGAAATGGCTATAATAAGGTTATTTTCCATAAGAAAAAATCCCAATCACTTCTTATATGAAACAATTTTGATTGAAAACACTACTCCACTATAGGGTAATGTAAGAATAGGTGTGTTGTATAAACATCTCATATGTTCATTGAAATTTTCCACACAATAATTTTTATAGAGGTAATTTTCCCCCTTTCATGTTAACATAGTCAAAGGACTAGATAGTAATGAGAAATTATCCACAACAAGATGATAATAACCATTTATACAAAAAACCATGGATCATAGTCACCATGGTTGGTCATGGAAAACATTATACAACATCAATATTTTAGGATCCACAACTATATCATCACATGATATTATGTAACTCAAAAATGAAACCTTTTTACAGCCCAAATTCACACTTTTTAAAATTTTCATAGAGTTTCTCCATCTATAGTGTCTTTAGAAAAACATTCATGTAGTCTTCATGTTATTTATTTATATTCCAATAGATAAGAATTCCATCTATAAAGACTACCACATACTGATCAATGTAATATTTAAGGACTCTATTCGTCAAATCTATAAATGCAATAATGTACTTAGTAAGACTGAAAGGAACCACTATATATTAATATTGTCAATACCTTGTAAAAAATTCCATATTGGGTATATCCTCTTTCTTGACATAGAATTCATGATGTCAATAGTGAATTTCAATATTTGAAAAGTATTAAGATCCACAAATTTGATCAAACAAGTCATAAACATGAAAAAGAGGATACAAGTTATTGATTGGGATCTTGTTCAACTGATGATAATTGATGTAGAGTTGCAGTGATGGATCATTATTTTTCATGAAAATAAAAGTTGAACCCTTAGGTGACACACTTTCTCGAATTAATCCCTTATCAAAGTTTTCTTAAAGTTTCTTCTTCAATTCCTATAACTCAATTGGCGCTATTTAATATGAATTCATTGAAATTGGTATTGAACTATGTATGTGCTCTTTCAGAAATTGTACCTCGCATTTTGCTTAAATTCATGGAAAAATATACAAAAATACATCCAAAACCCCCCAAACAATATTCATATCATTAATGTTTATTTTATCCCCAACCATTTGATAAAAACATCCCTTATGAATAGGAATTAAGACCTATACACTATATATAATCCCAATAATAAGTTTATATATATAGTCACATTTATAGAAAATCATATATTGGTTTGAAATATCAAACATAAATTCACTTCCTCAGAAATTGATGTGGGATTTTTGAAGAGATATCCAATTCATGCCTAAGAAGACATCAAATTAAACCAATTGAGGAATGAAATTATTTTCTGGAAGCACATTCCTAAAAATCAAAACCAAAGAGTAATAATAGACTTGAGATGAAATCACCATACCATTATGGGGTTTCACAACTAATTCCACATCTAATAGTTTGGGTGGAATCATAATACCATTATCAAATTCATTAGATATGAAAGACTTGGTAGATCTATAATCTAATAAGATAATAGTAGTTCTAGAGTGCATGTAAGGTATACCTTTTACCATGTATTCAACGTACCCCTAGTTTGAGATAGTGAAAGAAGTCGATCTTCCCTTATCTATCATTTTATGTGGTTGCGGATGTTGATCATCACCACCATCCCTCAGGTTTGTGAACTAGTTATCATAATTCCAATCCTCCTTACACTTGAAGCACTAAAGTGGGATAGGTGAATTTTGTGCATCCTTTCGTTGATTCACATTGTCATAAAACATCATATAAGTAGGAAATAAAATGTCTTATTACCTTTCTTTTCAAACATTAAAAATATATTATACCCCTTAATAAAAAATCCTCTATGCTTCTTTCGATACAAATGGCAAAAATGAAATATCATCATCTTCTCTTCATTGTTTTTAGACTTTCCTTTGAACCCCATATTCCTTTTCTTTTCAAAATCATGACATTAATACATTACATCAACCTCCATTTCAATTGTAATTTCACAATTCACAATCTATTTATAGATTGAAATTTCAGTTATGGATAATGCCCTTCATAGACTTCGATTTATGAAAATAAATAATTGTTCAACATTATGTTCGAGTTAGATGATAATCCCATAAAAGTACCTTGAAATTCATTTGAAATTTTTCATTTTATGTTCTGATAGACTCAAAATCCATTTGCATTAACTAAAGGAACAATTTCTGCATATTTTTATGAAGAATCTGAAGAAATTATTTAGTGAATTTTTTTTTCGTGAACTCATCCCAATCCATGGTTTCAATTTCACCATGTTGTTGTATATTCATGAATAGAGTCCAACACTAGTCTACTTCACCTCCTAGCCAATAAATAGCCAAATTAGATTTCTCATGTTCTAAACAATGGATAATGGAGAATATATTTTCTGTGGTATTGATCCATTATTAAAAAACAAGTGGATCAGAAGAACCACTGAATGAATATGGATATTCCCTCATGACGGACTCAACCAAATGTTGTTCCTTCTTTTTCTCATTTGGAAGTCCAACATGATTCATATCTTGGGAATGTTGAGTGAGCATAACGATGAGAATTTTCAATCCATCTCCCATATAATTTAGACTCTGAGGATAAAAATAATTTAATTATCCATAACACTAAGCATTGGAATGGTTCCATTAGGTTTTATCCATTTACTAAATAAAAAATCCTGGAGTATGAAAGAATATTGATAATAGGAAACTGCATAATCTTGAAAACCCATATATAATAATTCTAAATTATGAAACCTTATTTAATCTACAAAACTATAGGTTTGTAATAGGTTATTAATATAAAACTCCCATTTATACCCTTCAGGACGTTTCATAAAGATTTTGTTACTTTTTAAATCATATCCCTCGAGATTGTCAAACTAGGTGTGAAATAAGACATGTTGTCACGTATCAGGTTATGCTAAAGTGAGGCCCGACACAACTTGGAGTTTTCACCATCATGTACATATATTATAGAGACACAACTACTTTTTGTAGCCAAATATGTATGTGTTTCTCGGAAACCACTCACTATATCCTTTACCAAAATTCTAGGACATTTTATTATGGTTTTCATTATCCTTAGACTTAACTGTATACATTTCCACAACATTTCCACTATGTTTTTCTGATCCTTGTTTCCAATGATTAATTGAAAATTTTATTTAATTCCAATTTTATAAAACCTAACTTTTCAAACATTATAATTTTATCATTTTTTTAGAGTACATAATATATTACAAAAACAAACACCTAAATACCATATTAGCCTAGTGCATTTGAAAACATAGAAACATAAACAATAGTATATAAGTGAGCTATATTATATCCCACTTATATCTTCATGACAATAACCCTGGTTTATTTTTTTACATAATTCAAATTATCATAACATGGGGAAAGGAAACATAAAATGAATTGAGATTAAGTGATAAACATGGATAAATAAAGAATATATGTAAGAATTAACATGAGCATAAGGGTTTGATAATGTTAACATGCAATTAGAAGATCATGACCTTTATAAATAAGAATATAAATGTGAATAATGGAATAAATATTGGATGTTCATAATACATGAATCATAATGGAATCATGATCATAATCTATAAAAGAATAACATAGGGTTGGGACATGGAATTATGGTAGACACATAAACATATTAAATGATTTCCATGGTAGTCAAGGTATCACTTCCATGTACATCGTAGTAGTATGAGTTCACTCCCCATACCATCTTGGTATTTATAGTTCACTCCTATTCCCATCTTAGAAGTTTTGGATTACTCCCAAGACCATCATAATTGAAAAAGACATTTACTAAACCGAGTTCACTAACTATTTGAGACATTTCATCCTCATGAGATTTAAATATTTTCCCAATGAATTGGAAGGATATATAATCCCCACTAATAACATAATGGAATCATATATTCATATTTCAAAAGAGCATAACAAATTATATCATAACCCATGAAATGAAATGGGTATCCTTAACATCTAATCAAATGATAACATATCAAAAAAGTGGTAGGATTCATAATCATCTCATCAAATAATAACCCTTGACTAAATGAGGGTTTTATGAGAATATAAACAATGAAATAGAAACTTGATTCATATACATATACCCTGTGAAATAGAAAATTTTATCCAAAACATCACATAAAAAACATAAATGATTCAGAGAAAGAATATAACTGAATGTTTTGGAGGATTTTTTATAAAAATGAAACGATTAATCCAATAGATGCAATATTAGACATAAAATAATTTGGAAACATCCTTTAAATTCATTTTAATTAAAATGTCATTTATTATTATAAAATTTCCATTAAAATATAATGCCTTTGGAAAACCTTTATCTTTAGAAAATATATTAAAGAAACTTGAAAAAAATTATGAATAAAAATTCTATAAAGATAGATATGAAAAGTTATAATAAATTTTTGAAATCCACTTTCCTTGAAAATGAGGTATAGATAAAATTTTAAAAAAATTATTATTTTTTAAAATATATTATTTTGAAATTAACATATTTCCTACCAAAATGAGAAATTAGATTGTGTTTTCTTGAAAACATTTTCTTAAAAATATTAATTAACAAATAGTGTATAAATGGTACCAATACAAGAATATATCATGAATTAACATTGGGAAATAAACTTCCTGAGAGTTATTGAGAGTTGGATCATGTTATTTAATCAATGTATGTATAATCATAAACAATCCCGATAAACAATCAAATTGTTTCAATATACTATTAACATTTGGTAACGTTGAATCATACTCCACATGTATAAAAATTAAATAACATGAATAATAAAATATCTAGAATATTTGGGGATTCATGATATAACATGTAAAATGGTGTTATATAATCCACGTAAAACAATATAGCTGTATAATAAAACAAGCCTCTCAGGGAAGGAAAATTGTGTGAAAATTTCTTTACTGATTTGGTAACTTTTGAACCATAAGCCAGATGAAAAAAATATCATAAAATTAATATTTATATAACCATTAATTGAAATATAAAAATGAAAGTATAAATTCATTAGAATCATACACACTACATATAATAAATAAGAGGTGAACACGTCTTGTGTCTCTTGGAAAATAAAATTGAGACATGAAAAACACTTACCTTATATATTGAATTAATTCATACTTATTATAACATCTTGAATAATAAATATATGTTTTTTATAAATCTTTTTATGTAGCCATAATCATATATATAATACCATATTAATATTTTTATAACCCACTTATTAGCAATTCCATGTTAATGGTTTGCTTCAGTTAATATATACTTTGTTTTCTTATATATTTTTTCTAATTATTCTTGATCCTTTTCCTTATATAATGATTTACTTATTTCAAAAAATTTAAAAATGATATAAATTTATTATATATTTATTATATAAATATTTATAATAATCATTAAATTATTGAAAAATGAATTGACAAACACCATTCCTGGAGACGGTAGGCCGTACGTACACATGAACGATGTTTCTGTTTACTTTTCATTTTCATTAAAAAGAAGGTAAATTAAATATATATATATATATATTATACCAATAGTAGAAACATTATTTTATATCAATCATATAATTTTCTTAATCCTATATTTAATATATTCCATGTAATTTCTGAACGAATCTAATCAGTTTGAGGAGGCGGAAGTCCACACATCCACAAACGAAGTAATTGTTTTTACAAAAAAATGGAAAACAAGATGTAATGTTCTATATAATACTCAATTAAGCATAAATAAATCATAAATATCCTATATATAATATAGAAACATATTTTCCATCATAATTCCAAACCATGAAAGTTGTGAAGAAAAAATGAACAACATCGTTTTGTGAGGCAGTAGTTCTCTTTATAGAAGAACAATATGTTTGCAACCTGTTAGATTAAAGTGTGTTTAAGTGTAGGTAGAAAAAAAATAAAAAAAATAGTTATATTTTTATGATTATTTTATATTATAATAATGTAATAATAACATTTTTTGTTGTGGAGAATGAAAATAAAATAGAGCTTGGGGAAGGATGTTACCCCTTCTTTGGTTACCTCCTATTTGTCTGCACAAACCGTCTTCCATAGATGAATTTATGCTCAAAGAAAAAAAATTTATATTTAAGTAGGTATTTTGGGAGGATATTTAAGTATATTTTTTCTCATAAATATGTCATGAGAGTTGTGAATAAGTTTGAGGGTTGAGTTTCTTTTTATAGTGGAGGAGGAGTGTCATTCATGTAATATTTTGAAAAGGGGATTCCAAACACAATTTTACCCTGACAAGTGGGTCCAATAATGGAAAAAAATAATAATGGGTAGAAAAATATGGTAATATTCCCAAAAAACATATATGGGAAAATATTTGAGGTCATTTTGGTCCCTATGTTAAGGGATTAGTCCTTTTGTAGGTAATTTTCTCTCTTAATAACAATAAATAATTTTAATCACCTCCAATAATATGTTTGGTCATAAACAAGGTAATAATTATTAGAATATATAAATTATTTAAATTCCAAATATGGAATATGTTTTTTAAAATTTCAATCATATATTTTTTAGAAATTAATTTAAATTTAATACTGTATATGGGATGACAATCCATGTTTTTAAAGAAAAACATTTAAAAGATTATATATTGAATATCAAGGTGAAATTGGTTCCAATAAACTAAATTGGATTAATTTATGTAAAATTTATATAATTATACTTTCAAAACAAGTAAAAATATAATTTAACTATATATATAATTGACAATATGTTTTGAATTAAAATTCATTATTTTTCACAATTCATCCAAAGAATATGTTTTTACAAAAAATCACAAAAATTCACCCTAAGATAATATTTAAATAATGAATTAAAAAAAGAAGATTAGTTTATAAAAAAATTCTATACTTTTATAATATTAATATTTTTATTGCTTACAGATGGACATATAATCAATTATTTTAGGAAAATAGTATTTTCAAAAATATAAAGTCTTTATTAAAAGTTTTATGTCTTACTATTAATACGTTTCATTTATATAAAACCAAATAATTAATATTTAAAAATTAATTATTAAAATTAATATAAATTGGATTAATTGATATTTTATAGCTATATAACTAAAATAATTATAATAATAAACAATTTTTTGGTAGAAAGTCAGTGTCACATGTAACGCAAGTCAAATTAGTGTTGCATGGATCTCTAGCTTAACTCATCAGAGTATAGAGAGAAAGACTGACATTGTATAGAGTTCAAACCAAGTAATCACTAAAAATTAATTTATTAAAAAAAATTTATAAAAACTTGGGTTGTTACATTTATATTCATGGACGGTAAATTATTCACACTATAATTAATATCAACACCAAAAAATCATTGTAAAATTAATTCCCAAAAATGAATATACCAAGATAAAAAACAAATTATTTTTAAGATAAAAATTATTTTTCATTTGAACTATAAATATAAATATTCCTAATGTTAATTGATCACCTTAATAACATAAAAATAATTTTATTATGCTTCTTTTTTAGTAATATACTTACCCATATATCATTGAATTTTAATGTTTGGTTTATTTAACAAGCAACATAAAAACTGCAATAATTTTCTATAAAGGATGGATTTTGAATCATGATATTAGAAAATAATTAGTAAATAATAAATTTTAAGGTATTAAAATTAAATACATGTAATCAACTCAATAATTAAGAAAACACCCAAAGTTATTTGTAAATTATAGGAACATGCTCATCATCGACTTCATCATCATGAGCATAAAATACAATTCTTATGGAATGAAATTATAAATTTATAAAAAAATATAATAGAATAAATTTGTATAAATTTTCTATTCTGTGGGTGCGGAATATTGGGCTATGACTGAATAAAAACACCACTATTATGAAAGTAGTTTAAAATAATCCTGAAAACACGAACACGTTTTGGAAAATAGATATTAAAAAAAATATACATGAAGATAATAATTGTAAATGAAATTTATAAGATTTAATTTATGTGAAAATATATTTTAAATAAGCGATTAATATACTTTTTTATATATGAGCTTTGAGTTCTATGAACTACGAGGGAAAAAATGTAAGTGTTTCTTTTTCCCATTTTAAACTTCGTGGGACATATTTGATATTATGAACAATATTATTTATACAATGTATTTATTAACCTATTACTTTCACATATGAAAATATCATCAATTTATTAATATGTTAATTTCCATTTCAAAATATTTGTGTTAATATATTTTTATTCGTACTTTCCTTTTATGAAACAATTTCATTAACTAATTTTTTGATTCATTCGGTCAACGTATTTCTTAATTGAATATACATATAAATATTTATAATATCATATAATTTTATTCATTTTACAGTGTATTTAATTTATTGTATGATGGAATTAATTCTCATCATAAATTAAAACATATTTTATAATATTTATTCATGATATAAAATCAATATTATGGTAAGATTAACTATAAATCTTATAAGTGAATCTTTTCTTCCATGTCCATATTTTCGGTACCTGCAAAATTTTCCTATAGAATAATTAAATTTAATACCAATTATATTCTATGATTCTCATAATTAAATTTTCCCACTTTAAATATAACATTTATTCGTTTTAAATTATGTGATATTTCAAACAACGGTGTTCCGAATTATTATAAAAAATAGATTTCAATCCTTCTAAATAAAATTTTTTTATCTTTCACCTCACATATATTTTAACATCATTTTAAAGTATCAAGGAATTATTTATAGATGCATATTTTTCAAAGTTAAATTTTTTCCAAAAATATAAATTTTCATTTTTTGAAAAATATTTTGAACGATAATTATAAATTTTAATTTTTTGGATATATTGAAAATGTATTCTAAAAATATAATTTAATGTTTTCCATGTGAATAATTATTCACACCAAATTTTTATTTTATATAAATTATTCTTTATATTTTTTCATAATTTTGAGAGAAGTTATTTTTCTTGATGTTTTATATAATATTACATTATTTTTTTCAAAATATCATTAATATTTCTTGTTTCAGAATTTAACTTAAAAAAAACTTAAAAAACATATATCATTCAAGTAGTTTTCCAATAACATATATTATTATTGATCATGGAATTTTTTCAAAATTTCATCATCCACCTTCTTTCTATTGTTGAATTATATAATTTCCGTCTATTTTAGAGAAATAATTCATCAATTCCTTTATCATACCGTATAATTTTATTTGAATAACCATATTATTTCATCCAATGAAATTCCTCTTTGAAAATCCAATTTGTAATTAAATTTATTAAATAGTGTTCACCTAGATTTCATACATAAATTTATTAGGAAGGGTTATTGTCTTAACCCCACAACTATTTTCTATACCTTGTAAATGTCATATTCTTTACTATCTAGATAGAATTGTGATTATGCTGAATGATACCCGATTTCATTAGACACCAACTTTTCTTCCAATATTATATCATTTCCTAATAATTTGTGTAATTTTGAATGATATCCTTAGGTTAATCCATTGGAAAATTATATGTAACCCATTAAATTTAGAAGGGTTCATTATGATTTAAAAACAAATATATTTTCATTATAAATTTTTATGATATCCATTTGTATTCTTTGGTTCTAATGATGATATGGGTTGATGTATTAATATGGTATATATGTGTATGGTTAATCATTAAGTGATGAGAGAGACATGTTTAGTCCTCCTATACATTGGGTGGAGCTTCATACCTCATGAGATAATGGTGAAATGGGAATTGATACTCAATACAAAATGGGAAAACATTTGTGAGGCCTGATGGAACATGGAAAACATGTGAGTGGATCCTAATCCCAAAAAGGAAATAACTGAGTGATTACTAATACACAAAGGTAACATTTTGTAATAGTCTTTCCAATATATTATAATTTCTATGTGTTGGACTCCTCTAATTTTAATGATCAAGTATAATTATTAATATTATTACATTATGTTTCATTATGTTTATTTATTATCTTAATCTATTTTGTTAACTGTTACATCACAAGACAGGTTTCAAATATTCAACTATGCATGATTCACTATTAAGGTGAACTCACAATCACTGGTCAGAGGACTCACAGTCACCGTTCAGTATGAAAATCGGTAATATTTGAGTCACTATTACAGCAACCCACCAGTTTATAATTTTCACAAAGGACGAGAAACCATTGATGTGAACCAGTCATAGTTCCTCACATCTATAAATTTCAAATAGTCTATGTTACCATACTTAAGACATTGTTCTTGTAGTTTAGAATTTTCACAAAGGACCATACATCGTTAATTTGATCTGGTCCCCATTTAAGTGACATACTAGTTCAGAATTCTTGCAAAGGACAAGAGATTATTTCAACCGGTTTAGAATTTTCACAAAGGACCAGACAACCTTTTATCATCCTACCAGTCCATAATTTTCACAAAGCATAAAAAACCACTATTAAGATACCAGTCCTGAGACACCAGTCTCAAGACACCATTTAGGGAAAAAAGACATGTCACTGATCCTTTTTCACAACACATGTTGCACCGTTCCAAACATAGTCATTTATTCATATACAATTTAAATTAAAAATTATTAATAATATTCATATTTGTGCTACTTAATGATATTGAAAAAATTAATGATATTTTTTAGCCTTATTAGTTGGATGTACAAGGTAATTACACGTGATGGATATCATGATCCTTATTGGACAAAGGAAATATCCAGAAAAATGTAAAATGTGACAAGAAAGAAAATTAAAGTAGGTGATACATATGATTCCAAGTAAAATAATAGAATATACTCATCATGAAATAAGTGGAAAGGGAAGAACATTATGTGAACTGAAGTTCAATCATCCTTTCAGCAATAAATTATATTAAAGAGTATTTCTTTAGATCATTTCATCTTGATGGAATCCAGAAAACAGAGCATTACTAACACTCTGTTTTTTTCATAGCTTTCAATAGTGGGATCGAGCTTCAAATATGCTACATCTAATCATTCTATAAGCATCAAGCACATCACACATAAGAATCTCAACACTTTCTTATTATTAATCTTCTATTGTGTACTTTTTACTATTGTTTTGATAAGTTTGTGTATCTGTATCATAAACACACATTGTCTCATAATATAATATGGAGGATATAAGATAACCCCATTGAATAATTTTTCTATGTAATTTTTCTCCCACATATAACTATGAAATAGGTCCATGTGTGGCCTTGTTGTATTTTTTCCCATGAATAATTATCGTTGAGGTCTTGTAGACCTAGATAGCCTTTTGTGCTGTTGTAAACCCCAAAGTAGGGGGTGGATCACGTTTATTAATATAAACATATTAGTGGTAGGTCATCACCATGTGAAGATGACTAGGTCTCTTCTTAACACTGAACCACTTATTTTTATCTTTAATGTTTTTCAAAAATCGTTTTCTCTCTCAACAAATATTTTCTTAAAAACTCAATTTTACATTGATAATTAATATTAGACAGTTTTTAAAACTATTTATTATTCATTAAATTAAATTCAAATGTTATATCAATTTTCAAAATTCTTTAATTGATAATTAATCAATATTTTGAGAAATTTATTTAACAATAAAAATTATTAAAAATTTGATATCGTATTTAACTGGCCGATACATAAATTATTTAGTTTATTTTAAAATCATTTTAAATAAATTTAAAGGAATTAAATTAACTTCCTTCTTGAGTGTCCTACTCTGACCAAAATGTGATATAAAATGTTTTTTTTAATTTTCTATTTCTAATGTTTTCAATGTTTTGTTAGTGAATCTTTTCAACTTTGATTTTTTCGTGTTTTAAAGATATCTAATTTTTTATTAGGTCTGATGTTTTTTATCTTTAAAAACCTCTTCATTATTATTTGCGGTGAATAATATATTAAAAGTTGATGCTACCAACAAACCTCTATTTTTTTAATGGAATGAATTAATCTCAATGAAAAATAAAGATCAAAATCTATTTAGAAAGTGGGTTTTGAAATTTGGTCTTCCATTGCAGATGAATATTAAATTCATGATAATACCCAGAATACTTTGGATGAACCATTAGAGAATTATTATACTAATAAAACAAAATCTATGAATTAATTATTTTTTTATTTATTAGATGATGAATTCAATAGCATTTATCAATGTAAATCAACCAATGAAAATTGTGATACTTTATCTATTTCACCAGAAGGAACCACTATTGTTAATGAAATTGAACTTAATACTTTTACTATTAAATATGATAACTTCAAAATGAACCAGGTATAACTTATCTCTAACTTGTATCTCAAGTTCAAAATAATAAATCATACAAATTATCCTATGTCTACTAGACCGATGGAGAGGATCCTCAATTTCTATTAGATATTCTTGTTATATTAGTAATTTTCCACTAAAGGAGATGATAGGTAAGATGAGGATATAATAGGAGGGATTTTTGGTCAACAAGGAAGATGATGATGAACCAAATAGAATGTCAGTGGATTTCCAAACTACTTCTTCTAAAAATAAAAAAAATTAGAAGGAACAAACTCATTCTGAGAGTTCAGTAAATGATGAATCATCATCTGACTGTGACGAGGAAATGTCTTAGATATCCATAAGATTCAAAAAAATCTATGGGAAGAAGAATTATTTCATAAATCCCACTTACAAAGAAATGTATGAAAATCATGGAAACTGGAAAAAAGAGGGAAAAAATTGAAAATACAAATGAAATAGTTTTTTATGAGTGTAATATAAGAGGAAATATAACGGTTTATTGTCCAAAATTAAAGATAAAAAATATTATGATAAGGATAGAATATATAAAAAAGAAATGACGACAACATGGAGTGCTTATGGAAATTGCTCATGTGAGTCAAAATCATCACATTATAAGAAAGCTGATAAAGAAAATATGTGTTTTATGAAAAAAAAATTAAGGTAACACTTCAATCAATTGTACATAATTCTTATTATTATGGAGATGAATTTGAATCTAAAAAGATGAAAAATAAAGAATTGTTTGAGTACAACACAATGGTTGAGGATATATGTAATTAACTGATATATAAGTATAAATATCTCAACAAAAAACATTAGTTTAATTCCATCATTAATTTTAAACTCTCTATAGAAAAAGAAAATAATGCTCACATACTCTATGAGAATAACTAACTCAAACATTCTAATGAGAAAGTGAAGAAGGATTTAGTGAAATTCAATAATGGTAAATATACATTAGTTAAAATTCATAGAAAATAGGATTCTCCTAAATATAAATATGCTATTTGATATAAACATGGTAAAATAAATCATATTAAAACTAATTTTTTGTCCAAATATGGAAAATCATGTTTTATTCGTAGTTCTAGAAATTTTAATGCAAGTTCCAGTGCTAAAACATCTTCTACTATTTCCTATTTTTCTAGACCAAGTAATGACTATTTTTCAAAATCCTTATAAACTATTTGTAGGAAACCCATGAAGAATGTATGGTTTCCCAAAGATTTTTTACTAATGTTACTGGACATATAAAACTCTGGGTACCAGGTTCTTTTCTTGGTTGAATTATTTTTTGTAGGAATGTTGCTTGAGGATATCATGTAAGATCGTGTGGTACATGGACATTGGATATTCAAAACATATAACAGGATATTATTCATTATTCTAGATCCTTATTAAGATAGATGGTGGTCATGTCACCTTTTTTAACAATGAAAAAGGTAAAATAGTTGGCCTCAGGTAGATTGGTAACACTAATTCAATTTTAATTTCGAAATTACTTTTTATTGAGGGTGGAAAATGAAATCTTCTTAATATCTCTCAATTATGTGATGATTGTTTTAATGTTAATTTTGAAAATTATGGTTCAAATGTTGTTAATTCTAAAAATGATACAGTTTTTACTTCCTCTAAGAATCAAAAAATTTATGTTATTAATTTGGATTCTTTAGTTTCTCTTGATTTATATTATATAAATTCCTTTCATATATAATTTTTGGATTTGTCATAGGAGATTGGGACCATTTAATATTCACTAACTTAGAAATAACAATAGGAAAGGTTTAGTCAATGATCTACCCATTCTAGAATTTTGAGATAATTAAGTCCGTAATCCTTATAAAAAAACACCAAAAAACCTCTATCAAACTAAAAAATAAGTTTCTATTTTTCCGCCTCATGAGTTGGTTCACATGGATTTGTTTAGACCTTCATGAGTTTCATGCTTAAGTTGAATTAAATAAGTCTATATTAAAGTAGATTACTTCTCTAGATAAACATAAACCTTTTTTCTTAGCTCAAAGAAGTGATGAATGTTCACATTTTATCATGTATGCTAGAATAGTAGAAAATAGATATGGTCTAAGAATTAAATCCTTAATAAGTGACCATGGTTGGGAGATTGAAGATTAAGATATTGAATCTTTTTTCCCAAAAAAATTCTACAGTAATAGATTCCCTTCTCATAGGACACCCCCAGAAAAATAGATTTGCAGAAAGAAGAAATAAAACCTAATAAAAAAACCTAAAATAGGCTTAATGAATATGATTTACCTTTTTATTTCAAGACATGTGATTTGAATACAGCTTGTAATATTATTAACAGTCTTAATTATACTAATCCTTAAGAAAACCCCTTATAAGATGTGGAATAATTGAAAACCCAAAGTCAGTTCCTTCAATGACTTTGGTTGCAATGATTATTTTCTTAACATGTGGAAAATCTTGAAAATTTGGAATCCAAAAGTGATGAATGATTCTTTCTAAGTTATTCAGCCTCTAAAAAATCCTACAAAATTTTTTATAAAAGAAATAAATATGGGGAAGAATCTATACAAATAAAATTTTATGAAATAAATCCACATGACTCCAAAACCTATTTTAAAACATTATGGAAAACATGTCCTGTTGAGACTTAAATCATAAACCATATGATTCAGTTGTAAAAAATCATGTAGTTCTGAAATATCTCTGGTTTCTCACCATAGATAACTTGAACCAATAGAATAACCTAATGTGATCATCCATTCTATTTCTAGACCTTTGAAAACTCTTAAAAACTATCATTTAGATTCTATTTTTGGTGAAATTGATAACGGGACTCAAACTAGAGATTCTCTCAGAAATCAGATTGAACACCAAGAATTCTTGTCAAAATATGTACCTAAAAACAACAATGATGCAATCAATGATGAATTCTCGGTAATGGATATATAATAATACGTAAATCATCTTGAATGAAATAATTTTTTTAAACTATTTGATAGACTCAAATACTCCTTGACCATAGTTATTAAATGTGTGCTGGGAAATAAGGTTAATTAAGCTAGAACCATAATAAGAAATAATGAAATACTACTTCCAAAGGGATATTGTCAAGAAGAAGGAATTGACTCTAAGGGAAATTTTTAACCTGTATCCAGACTTGAAGCCATTAGAATACTACTAGCCTAGGCAGAAAATTTGAATTTCATGCATTAATAAATGGATTTCAAGAGTGAATTTCTAAATTGGAATATAGTTTTGAATTTTTTTTGTTTTAAAACCTCATAGATTTACATACCCTTATTTTCTGAATCATAATTTTATTTTAATAAATGCATTATATGTTTTAAAATAGGCTCCAAGAGCTTGGTATGATATGCTCTGTAATTTTCATATTACTAAAGGTTTTAAAAAATGTATATCTAATACTAATCTCTTTATAAAACAAATTTATAATGACATTTTAGTAGTTCAAATCTATGTCAATGATATTATTTTTCGATCTTAAAAAAATTCTTTTATGTGTTTATTTTAAAAAAATGATGCAAAATGAGTTTGAAATGGGTTTAATGGGTGGAATTAAATTAATTCATGGGTTTAAAATTTTTCAAAATAAGAAAGGTATTATTTTAAATCAAAGTAAATATATTTAGTATCATCTTATATGTTTTGGATTAGATATCACTAAATGTATTGATACTATTATGACTACCACCTATAAATTGGATCTTGATGAAAATGGAATTTTTTTTAATCAAATGAATTATAGAGGTGTGATTATAAGCCCTCTCTACTTGACTACTAGTTGGCCTAATATTATTTTTAGTGTGTGTGTATGTGTTCTCATTTTCATGAAAATCACAATAAGTCACATCTACTTGTTTTTAAATTAATTTTTAAATACCTTAAACCCACTACCATCTAAGGACTTTTCTATCCTAAATGAATATCATATGACTTAGTTATCTATTATGATTCTGATTTTTTTGGTTTCAATTTTGATAGGAAACTATCCTCTATAACATGACACTGTTTGGGAAAGTTACTATTATCAAGGTGTAATAAAAAAGCCAAATTCGGTTGCATTATCCACTACAAAAGCTAAATACATTGATGCTGTTAATTATTTTATTATATATTTTGGATGAAACACAAGTTACAAGATTATGGATATCAATTTATAAATGTCTCTATAAACTATGATAATTCATGTCTTATTAACATCCCTAAAAATCTAGTTTCTCACTAAAGAAAAAAACATACTAATGTAAGACATCACTTTTTAAGAGATAATTATCAAAAAGGTGATATAAATTAATAATTCATTAGCACATAACATTAGTTTTTTGAAATTTTTAATAAGCCATTAATTTATAAAAAAACGGTATAAATCATACATGAATTGGGAATGATTAATATTGAGTAACTATTAGATCTCTTACTGGTTTCTATCTCACTATTTGCAGTCTCATCAATTGATGTCTCACAATTCGACGTGACACTACTGTGATAACACCATTGATAACATGTTGTAAGGAATCACCATTTTATAAATATTAATTCTCTATCATTCCTGTTTTAATTTTTTTATTTCATTTCAATTTATACTGTATATTTGATTTATAACTTCAAAATACCTAAATGATAAAATTTCATTAATCAATATCACTTCTTAGTCCACTATTTCTCTCAAACTCCCAAAACCAAACCTTTATCACTCTAACCCTTCATTCTCCATTAAAATATCTCTATATGATTATAATTTCTATAATAATGTTTCCATATTCCTCAACCATAGTGAAATGCTAGTCGATGTATATATTGAAAATGGCTCCGATCAAAATTCTTGAGGAACCACTGAAACATGGTATCACATATTGAGTAATCATGCATGAAAAGGAAGTTTTCGCAAAGTAGCTTCATTCAAGTACGTCACTAGTTTATAGTATATTATAAGAGAGGTTCCGGAAAGACATGTTTACCATTTTCAAAGAGACACTTATACCTGATACTTTTTTTAGATTTTTATCAGTATGTTGAGTTTTATTTCATAGGGAATGATGATTTCATTGTTACAAGTTGGGTAAATTGATTTTTTCCATTTTCTCAATGTATTGTGATACATTTTTAAATGTAACTTATGAAGGTATCACTGAGGGTCATCAAGGAGGACATCCACCTCCATGTGAAATTTTTTTCCTAGATGAGGATTTGGGTGATTTATCATGAAATGAAATAAAGAGAACCTTTTACTGCTGAATTAGATGGAGAAACTCAATTTCTATTTAATTTCATTCATAACCATATAATTTTTAGGAAAGTTGATTTTTCTACATAGAAGTATCATGATGTGTTGATGGTACATATCTGCAGAATCTTCCATAAGTTAAATTTTATAAAATATCTTTTCCTTCATTTTTGTGATACGATCAAAAACACCTCAAAATATACTTCCCTATTTTGTTAAAGATTCATCTCTATAATACTACATGCCAATGGATTGGTAAGGGAATTGATGAAACTATTAGGAATTATGTTTTTTTATCTAAGGAAATATGGATATGGATGAATATTAGTTGGAATATATGGAAAATGCCTAGGGTTAAAGACATTGAAAAACATATTAAGGATTTTGATTCTCTTGAACATCCCTCATAACCCAAGGATATCACTGACCCTGGTTTGGATCTATATGATATAGTAGAATATTCTAATATTGAAATTTAAGCTAATTTTGAAAAGGTGAATGTTTTTTAATGTGAAGGGAGTGAAGATGATGATTAGGAATGTTAAGAAAATATAGCTAAGGTTGAAGATTCAAATGTGAAAGAGGCTATTATGGATGATAATATTGATAAATAGAAATAGATTTAAGGAGAAAATGTAGACGACAAAGCTGCTATTGGTAAATCCATAGAATACGATAAATAAGAATTATATTTTATTACTAAAAAGTGTATCAAACAGGTGGAAAAATTAGAATGAAATATAGTTGAGACTGAAGACCATCAATAGATGGAAAATCCTATGGGACATGTTGAAGATATAGAGTATCTTAATTCTTAAAGGGTAGTGTTAGTTTATGAGGATAAAAACACTGATTTTGTAAAGTATTGAAGTTTAAAATTCTCTTGATCTATGTCAAGTGGATGCCTGGTATAAGTATCTGAGCTGTTTTGATGTTGATTTGTCTCATAGATCCTCAGTTAATGAAATGAACCATTCCACAATGTTTCAACTCAATCTCATAACATCTACAGAAGTGGTTTCTATTCATGAGATAAGAAATATTTCTACTCCTACACAAGAAACCCCAATCTATGTGAGTCATATTTATTTAATGATTTATAGAGAAAATATATATCTGGAATTGGACAACTTATGAAGTTACCACCCACTCATATGACTAACATAATTAATGGGATGATAAAATGATCCTTGAGAAGTTAATATGGAAAACTAAACCTAAGATGATTTATGAGACACAAGAGAGAATGATTGAAAATAAACAACTGAATGATGAATTAAAATCATTAAAATCTTGGGTTGAGGATCTGAGGAAGGACTTGCAAGCTTCTCCTTCTCCAACACTAGTTTTCCATCTATGTGAGGCCGATGTTGACATGATCTCAAGAAAGGTTGTAAATCAGATTCAACCTATTTTGATTTTAGTTGTTAAAGAAGTTTTTAAAAACATACAAAATTAGTAAATGAATTGAATGGGGTTGATTTTTCTATCAATAGACTGTTAGATGAATATAAAGGCTCTTTAGAGATAGTTTTTAGAATTATTAATGGATTCACATCAGTTTCTCCAACACCTTCTGTTTCTACTCATACCTATCATTCTTTGGATAATAAATTGATTAGATCAATGATAAAAGAATATATTGAAGCTATGATTCATTGTTCTAATTAAGATAACCTTGGGATAATCAAGAAGCATAATGAAAATATTCATGACATGGAAAAATCATACTTTAAATCTTCCACTAATGCTCAATCATAAACATCAAAGAAATTTGATTTTTATTTTAAGAGGATTTATACCAAGCACTATATGACCAAACAATTCAAGTATTTAGTGAAGAATTTGAGGCTACCTCTTGTGACTCATGCCTACAACGATAAAGTAGAACAGTTTAAGGAATATTCCCCTACCCTTGAGAAGTTCATGGAGAACAAGAATGATTTTGAGAAAGCAATGCAATATGGTGGTGATATCATCAAGGAATTCATTGATCTATTGAATCATTACTTTCACCATCAGATCACATATTTGTTTCCCTAGTAGATTACCCTATGAGATATAGCCAAATTCTTTCTCCCTATTCTTCTACCCTTTTCTCACCCTGGATCATAACCCATACTCAGGCTTAGAGCCAGATCAAAAAAGTCAATGCTGAGCATGATTTACCTCAATATTCCTCTCGACGAAGGCCTGATTCTTCTATCTTAAAGGAGTTCTACTGCCTCCTCTCTGTATCCACTCTGAACCTCCTACCAATAAATATTATAATCCTACTACTTCTACAACTAATGTCTCTCACAAGGTCAAGGAGGTGGTGAAATTAGAGATGATGTGATTTGATTATTTTTTATAAGGATGTGATGTACATTTTGTGATTGTACTGTTTTTATACTGTTGGTCGGAGTAGATCACTCAAGAGGGGAGGGGTGAATTGAGTAACTATATTTTTTTGTAAAAAGTATTTCAAAAAATGTTTCCCCAAAGATTAAATATAGCCTAGTTAAACAAGGTTATAATATTATAAGAGTTTGACTATTTAAGTAAATTCTTAGAAGATTGATTAACTCTCAGTAATATTAATTTGTGTTATTAATATTACTTTTGAAGTTATTCTATTAATAAAATACATTTATAACTTTCTTCCATGACTAAATGTCAATATTAAATTAGTGATTTCTGAATTATATAGTAAATAAATAAATCAGAAAAAACATAATTTAGCAGCACAATAGATATGAAACAAGTGGTTAAGTCTCAAGACGAGACCTAATCCACTCCACTTGGTGATCACCTTCCACCAAGAAGTTTATATATATGATCATTGATCCACACCCTAGATTTGGGATAACAACTGTACAAAGAAATTCTAGGTCACAGAGGGACCTCTTCCACAGTTTTCATGGGGATAAAATACTATGCCACATAGGGACCTCTTCCACACTTATCATTGGGTATACACAATATTAAAATAATGGTTGAGTAAGGATATCTTGTATCCTTAAGTTTAATGCAGGAGACTGAGTGTGTTGATCTAAAGGTATACACCCTACTCGAAAGGTAATAAACAGATACACAACATAGTAGAAATTTTGAGATGGCTTTAGAAGTTCTCTGAGTGTTAGTCTATCCAGCTTTCCACTTCTTGAGATGAAGCAGATGCAGATCTCGAGTCCTCGTCTATAATACAGAATGTCACGATTCATATTGTTGTTTATCGTGTGTTTCAGTAGAGAAAATATGTTCTCTTAGATTCAAATATGCTTCATGTGTTCTTCAGTAGTGCCGAGATTCATGCAGTAGGCCTTTATTATGATACATTCTCTAAGTTTATTCTGCATTATTCTATTCACGACCTTGATTTTTGTTTTGTATCGCACACTTTGATTCTGGGCCACACTTCACTTTTATCTTGGAATTCATGTGTTGGAGTCGATAGGTTGCATGTATTCTTCTCCTCATACCTCGTATTGTCTGATGATATGTCTACAATAAATCATTAATTTTGTCAATGCATTAAAATCTTAAAATAAGACCATTAGAAATAAAATTGAAAGACGAAAATATAATTTAAGAAATTGTGTCACCGTAATTCATGGAAATGGTGTCTTCTTTTCACGGTGACTAGATTGTTCACGATGTTTGAGTGTCATGGTGTCTCATGGTCATAGTGTCTTGTGGTCACAGTGTCTTGCGGTCACAGTGTCTTATGGTCACAATGTCTTATTCACGGTGTGTGCTTCACGGTGTCTCGTGGTCACGATGTCTTGTTCACATTTTCTTGTTCATGGTGTCTTCTTTACAGTGTCTCTTGGTCACGATGTCTTGTTCACGGTGTCATGTTCACGGTGTCTTTTTCATGGTTTATGCTTCACGATGTCTACTTCACAGTGCCGGAAAGACATAACCAGTGGAAGACTCATGGTGTCTCAGTGTTTTTCAAAGTAATAGTGTTCTGACTTAAGCAATGATGATAATAAAATGGATTAAACTTAAGCATTTTTCAAAGAAATTATTATGAGAGTAGATCAATGATTTTATAAAGTAAGTAAATTGAATATATAGCAATTAAGATCTTTAATGGATCTTCTTAAAGAATGATATTACTTAGACAATAATACACATGAATACACATGAATACCCATGAATACACAGGGTTGTGATATAATTGACCGAAGTTAACTAGGCTTAATAATATTTGTGATCATTAAAACTTGACTAATACATGATAAGTCCTACAATATCCCCCTTTTTAATGATCACAAATCATATAAAGCTAATGTGTATATAGGATTCAACTAAAGAGATAAATGGATAACATATAGAAATTTCTCCTCCTTATGGAATTATCAAAAAGATGGAATAAGAGAAGTCAAAAATTCACATTCCATTAATAGAAAATAAGGTTCAGTACAAAAAAAGAGTAATACAAAAGCAATGGCATCCCTATCAAAAAAAGTAATAATTGTTCTTTTTTAGGAGATGGTCTTCTCTTTGCCTTTAGCAACAGTGGTAGAAGAGGAAGCCATTGGGGCAGAAGTTGAGGTTGAAGAAGTCAGTGAGGTGGTTGACAAAGAGGGTAAAGGAAGGCATTCAAAAACTGATGGAGCCAAAGTAGGAGCAGTTGAAGATCATGGTAGTTGTTGATTGAGAATCACAAGACTGATCTGACTTAGTTCTTGGCTGACAGACATAGTGTTTAAGGCTTGGGCAGAGTTGATGGTAGGCAGCCCAGGTCTTAGACGTGTATCCACTAGAGAAACAATGGTTGTACTATGGACATGAAGATAGGGTCTCAGAAGTTTGATGAAATCTGTAATGATCTCTCCACCATACTACATGGATTTCTCAAAATCCTCCTTCTTCTCCATAAACATGTCCATCAATTGAGTAAACTTAGTGAGATTTTGGAAATGGGTCAAGAAAGCATGAGTCATAGGAGGAATCCATAGATTTTTTACAAGATACATGAATTTTTTTTTCATATTAGTCTTGGAGAAGATTCTGTTGAAGTAGAAATGGACTTTCTTGGAAATATCGTGCTGAGCATCATTAGCAATTTTGGAGTGGATTTGTACTAGGTCAATAAATCTATCACTGTTCTTGACAACATCAGATAGAGAAGCCACATTGAAACCACTAAGTACATTCTAAAGCTCTTCATTGACTACAGTTATGATCAGATCACTTTCTAAGGAGGGTTTGGAGGATTTAACAGAAGCTTTTGAGGAATTGATAGTTGTGGTCATATATTTGAGTTGATTCAGCACCATTTGAAGACACCATATATACTCATCAGAGAGTTTATTAAGATTTTCAATAAGCTCTCTTATTTCATTAGAAATTTGTTTGTTCCTTTCAACGACCATTTCATCTAAGAAATCTAGATAAAGTTGAATCTGAGACACATCAACCTGTGGGATTTGAGGAGTAACAGGTTCTACAGGAGGAGGCAAAGGATCAGATCTCAAATTCTTCTCTCTCTGCATGTCTTCGACCATACTTCTTAGGGTATTCACTTCATCACTAAGTAGCTTATTTTCAAATCTTAATTATTGAATCTCATGGATAATTTTAGGTTTTATTTTCCAAATCACTTTCTCCAATAATATTGAGGCATCCTTCTCACATAAATTGGTCATAGGAAGAGGTTGGGTATTCATGAGTTTCTCAACTCAAGACATGAGTGTAGCACCAAATTCCTTTATATCATCCTTAATCACAAAATATGGTTGTTCACATAAAGGTTCAATAATAGGGACTAATACAGGCTCAGGTTCCTTCTTAGGTACGATTTTGGAGACTAATTTCAACTGGAATGTATAGGAAAGATCTAGTCTGGTTACTATAACCTGCTGAGAGTCATCCACATCATAGAAACTGGGGAATTTATACTGACTGTCTACAGGGCATGACTCAGTCAGATGTGAAGCTTTAATAAAATCAACATTTGGGGTTTTCTCCCCCCTAACAGATACCACTTTCTCTAGACTGAGAGGCTTAGGATCTCAGTCTAATTCCATAGACTCGTCTCTATGTTCCTCACTCATTTCTTGTCTAGCCAGCTGAAAAGCTATCTCCATTAATTCTTCAGCCGAAGGGATGATTTCAGGAATAGAGTTTTCCACTGGTAGTTCCTCAAGATTGAATTATTTCAAAATAGGTGGATCTTCCACTATAGGCTCTTCCATGTCTTACTTTTATGATTCTTTGAAAACTGATTATATTTCAGCCTCGGGTTGAGATTCCAGATTTATAGCTTCACTAATAGAAGGGACTTCTTCTTCAAGAACTTCATGAGGAACAATAGTCCTGTCTTCCTCACTAATAACAGCTTCCCTAGTTGGCACTTCAACCTATTCTTCCTCCTCTTTTAGATACTCAAAAATCTTATCTAGTTCCAATCCAGGATCAAAAATATTTCTTGGTCTTGAGGGATAATCTACCAGATTGAATTTCTCAAAAATTATGTTATTTCCATCCACCCATTCATTTTTCAAAGGATTCTAGTTTATCTTCATTCTTTTGATAGTGGCTTTCGAGAGACAGAATTCACAATCCTTAATTACTTCCTCATTGTGTCCAACCACACCATTGGAAAGAAGCATGGCTGAGATTAGTCGAGAGTAAAACATGGAAGTTGACTTAGACGTGACTTTGATCAGCTCACATATATGATTTATGATGTACTTTCACAGGTTGATATTTTTCCCATTTTTCATAAAGTGAATCATAAAAACATCTTGATATTTCAAAAAATAAAAATCACCTTTTCTGGGACGAACCATATTCGGTATAAACTTGATCAAAAGCCTTGATTCTCCATCTAATTCAGCATCAATGGCTCTACTCTTGGTGCCATTTCCAATTAAGGTTTTCAGGGCATCTTCCTAAATCAATGAATTTGGTTGAAGGTGGATGTCCTCTCTGATAATCCTCACAGAAGCCTTCATGAGGTATCCAAAGGCATTCAGCCCATATCCTCGAAGAGAATGAGAATCTCTGGCCATTTACCCAACTTCTTAATACATAACTATAACCAAAATCAAAAGAGAACTGTATGTACTGGTAAAACTGAGCCACTAACGTTGGGTAGATGGGTTTATCTTCCTTCGAGAACCACTCTAAACAGCCTTGATGTTCTAACACTTTCAATACTAGAGACTAACTAGAGAGAAGCCATTTGGGGGAAATATCTTTCTCTGGAACAATAACACGGTTTACCAGATTCCGATTTAAAGGTCCTTCAGGTTGTAGCTTTGGTGAAATCTTATACTTCTTAGAGTTGTGCTTCTCAGGTGTTGATGATGAATGATGTTTCATTCTTGGCATTAACTGAAGGATCAATAGAGAGAAGGGTTGCAGGAATGAAGAAGGGTTCGAAATAAGTTAGTAGAAGAAACCTCGAGCAAAGAATCAAGTGATAATTTCATTATTTTATCATTTAATAATACCAAATGTCACAAAAATAAAAGTGCGGGAAAACAAAAAGATGAAAAGTATAATTACCGCAATGTGGGTTTTTTCAAAAAAAATTATAAAGAATTTTTACGGTGAGACCATGTCTGGTCATTACGGTGAGATAGTAAATGCATGTTACGGTTAGATAGTGAATGAACTTCTAAGTGTGTGTTATGGTTAGATAGTAACTTTCAGACAGTAATCACAGAAATCTAACTGTGAGACTGTAAACATGAACTTTATAGTGAGATAGTAAACATGAGAGACAGTAACTGAGGATTATGGTGAGATAGTAATACGAACCACTATCTGAGAAACTGTAATCATGAAACAGTAAAGTATAAAATAGTAAGATATCGACTAGTAAGACCTGAAATGGTAATAAGTAAGGTATCTATTTGAGATTTATCATTCCTAGTTAAGGTATGATGTATTCTATTCCTTCAGAATTTAATGGTTTGGTGAATATATCAGCAAGTTGATATTCAATACCAATGAATTCCAAAGTGATATCACCTTTTTGATAATGATCTCTCAAAAAGTGATTTATTATATCAATGTGCTTTGTCCTAGAATGTGGAACACGATTTTTTTAGATGATAGTAGCACTTGTGTTGTCAAAATTTATAGGTACATGTATGAATCGATATCCATAATCTAGTAATGTGTGTTTCATACACAAAATATCAGCACAACAACTGCCAGCAAATATATATTCAGCTTCTGTAGTAGATAATAAAATAGAATTTTTTTTCTTACTACACCATGATACTAGTGACATGCCTAAAATGTGACATGTTCTGGATGTGCTTTTTTCTATCTAACTTATAGCCACCGAAGTCAGCATCAGAATAACTAACTAATTCAAATTATTATCCTTTAGGATAAAATAGTCCTATATTAGTTGTAAGCTTAAGGTATTTGAAAATTCTATTTACAACATTTAAATGATATTCCCTAGGTTTTTCATGAAAACGAGCACACATACACACACTAAACATAATTTCAAGATGACTACTAGTTAAGTAGAGTAAACTTCCAATCATTCCTCTGTAAGTGTTTTGATCAACAGATTTTCCATCATCATCAAGATCCAACTTATAAGTGGTACTCATGGTAGTGTCAATACTTTTAGTGATATATAATCCAATACGTTTTATAAGATCTCTAGTATATTTACTTTGAGTTAAAACAATTCCATCATTATTTTGTATGATTTGAAATTCTAGAAAGAATTTTAGTTCACCCATTATACTCATTTAAAATTCATTCTAAATCATTTTAGAAAAATCAACACATAAATAATTAATTCAAGATCCAAAAATAATGTCATCTACATAGATTTGAACAACTAAAAGATCATTTGAAATTTGTTTTATAAAAAGGGTACGATCTTCTATTCCTTTTGTAAAACATTTGGAAATAAGAAAAGTACTCAACCTATCATACCAAGCTCTTAGTGCTTGATTAAAACCACATAAAGCCTTTCATAGTTTAAAAATACGATTTAAAAAATGAGGGTTTTGTAAGTCCATGTGGTTATTCAATAAAAACAGCATCACCTATATACCCATTTAAGAATACACTCTTAACATCCATTTGATATAGTATGAAATTCAGATGTGCAGCATAGGAAATCAAGATTCTAATGGATTCAAGTGTGGATAATGGTGCAAAGGTATCCTCATAGTCAATTAATTCATCTTGACTATATACTTGTGCAACTAATCTAGACATGTTTCTAAATATACTACCAGCTTCATCTACCTTATTTCTAAACACCCATTTAGTGCCTATGGTGAATGTGTCCTTTAGTCTTTCACCACGTTTTCAATCTTTTTCCTTTCAAACTAATTATATTGTTCTTGCATAGCTATCATCCAAAATTTATCATTTATAGAATCATTAATGTTTTTAGCTTCCAGTTGTAACAAAAAGACTTGATGTTCAACCTGATTTCTAAGAGAAGTTCTAGTTTGAGTTCCTCTGTCTAAGTCTCCTACAACATCATTTAGAGGATGATTCTTATGGGTTCTAACAGTTCTATAAAAATATTGACTAGTAATTTCAAGTTCATCAATAGATTCAGATTTATTGTGACTAGATTCTAAGGAATTTACAAAGCTGAAAGTTTTCACAGATACTTTCACAAAAGAATTTGATGATTTTGAATTGTTGTTCAGATTTGATACATCATCCTCCAGATTCTCTGGGATGGTTTTAGGCTCATTTGGATCTATTTCATCAAATTTTAAATTAATAGATTCTTCCACACGTTTAGTTCTTTTATTAAACACTCTATAATCTTTACTAGACATGGAATATCCTAAAAAGATACCTTCATAACTTTTGGATGCAAATTTATCAACACTGTCTTTGGTATTATGAATATAGACTTGAAACCAAAAACATTTGTGTAGTCAACCTCAGGTTTTCTATTGTTCCATAATTCGTAAGGAGTCCTCTTTAGAATAAGTCTGATCAACACTATATTGATTATGTAGCAAGCTTTATTGACAGCTTCAGCCCAAAAATAAATAGGTAGGTCATAATCACTAAGAATTGTTCTAGAAATTTCTTACATGGTTTTATTTATTCTCTCTACAACTCCATTCTGCTGAGGTGTTCTAGGGGAATAGAAATTGTGACTATAACCATTTTGTGAGAAAAAGGATTCAAACACTTGATTTTCAAACTCACATCCATGATCACTTCTTAATGATTTAATTCTAAGTCCACTATGATTTTCTAAAAACATGGAATATTTGGTAAAGTAAGAGTATGCTTCAATTTTGTGAGCCATAAGGAAGGTCCAAGTATATCTTGAAAATTCATCTTCAAGAACACAAACAGAGTGCTTCCCATATAAACTAGAAACTCTTGATGGTCCAAACGAATCCATTTGAACCAGTTTGAGAGGATGAAAAGTTAACACTTATTTCTTTCTTTTAAAGGAAATTTTGTGTTGTTTCCCCTTTTGACAAGGATTACACACTTTGTCTTTTTGAAACTCATGTTTGGGTAAGCCTTTAACTAGGTTTTTCTGGTTAGTTTTCTAAGGGAGGAAACATTACAGTGTCCAACTCTCCTATTGTAAATCCCAGATTCATTATGAAATACACTTAATCATGAGGCATTTTGAGAAGCTGAAGAATCTAAATTAATAGAATAAGCATGTTCAATTATTAGTGAAGAGAATACTAATTCATTTTCAGCAATAAATTCATTACAAGCATCAATTTCAAATCTAACCTGAAATACGTCATCACAAAATTGTGAGATACTAATCAGATTATATATTAAACCATCAACAAACAGTACCTTAGAAATAAACACTGAGTTAGAGTTACCAATTTGGCGGAGGACAATAATAATTCCCTTGGCATTGTCACCAAATGTGACATGTCATCCATCTACTTTTATTTTTTTATTGAAGAATGAGTAGTCTCCTATCATGTTCTTTGAGAATCCACTGTCCAAGTACCATATTCTTTTGTAGGATCACTTTAAGCATATTTCCTTTAAAATGATTAAGCAAAAACAGATTTTGGTACCCATACAAGTTTGGGTCCAGTAATATTAGAAATAAGTGCTACAATAACCCATATTTTCCGCATAGGTTTCCGATAAGCATTGTGTAAAGTATTCTAAAAATAAATTGTATTTGGTCCACAAAAACTTGAAATAGTAGATTATGTATCATGGATTGAATTAGTAGAATTAATTCCAGAACTGGGAATAAAACTGTCTGTCCTAGATTTTAAAACAAAATTTTTTCTACCAAGGATTCTTTTACTAAGTTGATAACCAATTCCAGTGTTGTATTTAGAGGAAATTTGTTTTCCTAGCATTTGGGTAAGGGTATTTTTTCCATTAGTAAACTTTTCTAAGTCACTCTTTAATTGCTCATTAGATATTTTTAATTCAGTTTTTTATTTAAGAAGTTGAGAATTTCTCTCCTTTTCAGTTGTGAGTTCAGATTTAATAGTCATTGTAAGAGCATGATTTTTTTTTAATGATTTATATTTGTCTTTTAGTTCATTAAATGTTTCCTCAAGAATGTTACAATATTCGAACATTTCTTATTAGTCATTTTTTTAGAGTCACATTTATCTTTTGATTAATATGAATTATGTACAGAATATTAAAATGTTACCTTAGATGTGTTTTTCATAAAACACATATTGGCTTTGTTAGCATGTTCATCATGTGATGTCTCTGAGTCACTTGAACTATCCTGAGAAGAAATCCAGGTTTCATTCATTGCCTTTTGTTATTTCCTATCCTTGTCCTCATATTTATTTTTGTACTTGAGCTTTGGATAGTCATCCATTATATGTCAGTTGCGCTTACATTCATAGTAGAAAATTTCATCAATCTTTCCAATTCTTTTCCAGTCCTTCTTCCAGTTTCCTTTTTGTTCATATTTTCCCTTGAAGTTAGGATTTCTGAAAAGGTTCTTCTTTTTGTAAAATCATTTGAATCTTCTGGCTAGTTGAGCCATCTCTTCATCAATTTCAAATGATGATTTTTCACTAGTAGAGTTTTATATAAAAGCTTCTAGTTTCCCTTTGCCTTTGTGATTAGAGGTGGGGGACTTGAATGCAACAAATTTCCTCTTTCGTTAGTCTTCCTCTTCCTTGTTGACTTTCAGCACTTCCTCATACATCATCAGTTTTCCAATGAGTTATTTTACAGTAAGTTTTCTGATGTCGTGTGATTCTCTAAAAGAGACAGAGGTTCCCCTCCATCTGTCAGGTAGACATCTAAGGATTCTCATGATCTGTTCCTTGGCAGTGACTTCTCTTCCAAGAGAAATCATTGTGATGATAATCTCATTATACCTAAGATACATGTCAAAAATAGCTTCATCAGGTTTAATTTAAAAATTATCATATTTGATAGTATAAGTATTAAGTCTCA
Source organism: Viscum album (assembly GCA_963277665.1). Classification (NCBI taxonomy): domain Eukaryota; kingdom Viridiplantae; phylum Streptophyta; class Magnoliopsida; order Santalales; family Viscaceae; genus Viscum; species Viscum album. The sequence continues at coordinate 1,334,891,950 of OY728156.1, forward strand.
TTTCTTTAACACTAGATGTTTCTTCTTGTGAGACAGACAAGGTATCCCAAACATCATGGGTAGTTTTACAAGCAAAAGTTGTATTAAATTCCTCATCTCCTAAGGAGTACTATAAAGCATTCATATCTTTTCAATTGCTATTGTAGTCAGTTTTGGTAGGTTCATCCCATGTGATTCTATCAGTATCAAGAATTTTGTATTCATCTATAATCGATGACCGAATTTCAAAACTCATACTCTCAAAATGATTTTTCATTTTAATTTTCCATTGAGCATAATTGGTTACATTAATGAATGGTGGTCTGTTGGTTACAAAACCATACCATCTATTAACCATAAAAATATTACTTTAAAAGAGCTATAAATTTAGAATTAATATAAATTTACAGATCTTTAAGGTTTATAATCACAGTTGAATAAGATTACACTGATTCCTAAAAAAAATCCTTTGATACCAAATGATTATCGAAGTAGATTACTCAAGAGGGGAAGGGTGAATTGAGTAACTATAAAAAACTATGTATAAAGTATTTCCAAAAAGGGTTATCCCATGATTAAATACAGCCCAGTTAATGAAGGTTATACTATAATAAGAGTTTTACTATTTAAGTAACTTCTTAAAAGATTGATTAATTCTCAGTAATATTAATTTGTGTTATTAATATTTCTTTTTAAGTTATTCTACTAAGACAATCTAGTTATAACCTCTTTCCAGGACTAACTATCAAAGAGAAATTAGTCATTTATGAATTATATAGTAAAGCAATAAAAAAGAGAAAACTAAATTTAGCAACACAACAGATATGAAACAAGTGGTTCAGTCTCAAGCCGAGTCCTAATCCACTACACTTGGTGATCAGCTTCCACCAAGAATTTTATATATATAAACTTTGATCCCCACCCTGGATTGGGGTTTACAATTGTACAAAGACTTTCCAGGTCACACAGGGACCTTTTCCCCAGTTTTCATAGGGAAAAAATACCAGGCCACACATGGACCTCTTCCACACTTATCAATGGGTATACATGAGAGTAAAATAATGGTTGAGTAAGGATATATTGTATCCTTCTATTTAATACAGGAGACTAAGTGTGTTATTATATAGTTACACACTCAACCCTTAAGGTAATAAACAGATACACAACGGTGCATAAATATGAAGATGTGATTAAAATTGCTCTGAGTTTTAGTCTTTGTAGTTTTGTACTACTTGAGATGAAGCAGATTCAAATCTTGAGTCCTCATCTGTAAAACACAGTTTCGCAATTCAGATTGTGTTCATCATGAGGTTCAATAGAGTGAAGATTTTCTCTATGCTTTAAATATTCTTCATGTGTTCTTCAGTAGTGTCGAGTTTCATGTTTTAGGACATTCTATTGAAACTTCCTCTAAGTGTATTCTGTATTATGGTGCTCATGGGTTTTCTTTTTTGTTTCGTATCACACACTTTGATTCTTTTCCACGCTTCACTTTTATCTTGGAATGGATGTGTTGGAGCCGACAGGTTTCATGTATTCTTCACCTCATACCTCATACTATCCGATGATATATCTACAAAGAAACATTAATTATGTCAGTACATTAAAATCTTCAAATATGACCCTTAGAAATTAAATTGAAAGACGGAAAAATAGATTAAGAAATGGTGTCACAGTAAGTCATGGAAACAATGTCTCCTTTTCACGGTGTCTAGATTAATCACGGTGCTTGAGTGTCACGGTGTCTCATGGTCATGGTGTCTCGTAGTCACGGTTTCTCATGGTCACAATTTCTTGTTCATGATGTCTGCTTTACGGTGTCTCATGGTCACGGTGTCTTGTTCATGGTGTCTGCTTCACGGTGTCTCGTGGTCATGTTGTCTTGCTCACGATGTCTTGTTAACGGTATCTGCTTCACAGTGTCTACTACATGGTGTCTACTTCACGGTTCCAGAAAGACATAACCAATTTAAGACTCACGGTGTCTTAGAATTTTCAAAGTAACTGTGTTCAAACTTAAAAAATGATGATATTAGAATGGATTATATTTAAGAATTTTCAAAATAAGGTATTATGAGTGTAGATCAAAGATAGTATAAAGTAAGTAAACTGAATATACAGATATTAAGATCTGGATTGGCTCTCCTTAAAGCATTAGATTACTTAGACAATAATACACATGAATACACATGATTGTGATATAATTGATAGTAGTTAACTATTTTTAATAAGATTTGTGATCATTAAAACATCACTAATACATGAGGAGTCCAACATATACATTCAGTGAAATGTGATCACTATTTTATTCACTTGTTGAAGACCTTTTGTGTTGATTCTTAATTTTTATTTACCAATTCACGTTTTGATAATCCCATAAGCGGGAGAACTCATTGATGGAATTTAACTCACCTAAGAATCATTATGGTATTCAGATGCTCTACTATATGAACCTATACTCTTAATAATCAATGATATGATACTAAAAAATGAGTATGAGATCTAATATTTCATATATATTCTCTGATACTATAATGGATTTCTCTAATATTATTCATTACATACTGATTTTAATTGATATATGTTTATGTTTTGATTTCACATAATATGTCTAATATATTGAGAAAATTATTTATCCTTTATTTTGACCATCATGTATGGCTTGTAAATAACATTATTTTTTTGTCATAATAAATGGGGATATTGTTGGACACCTCTAGTTTTATTGCTCACAAATCATGATTAATCTTGTTTCATTATGTTTCATTCTGTTTATTTATGTTATTAATATATTAAATTAAGTGTTACATCACTAGATAGGTTTCAAATATTTGACTATGTATGATTCACTATTATGGTGAACTTAGAGTCACTAGATAAAGGATTCAAAGTCATTGTTCAGAAATAAAATTGGTAGAGTCTGAGTCACCATTGCAGTAACCCACCAGTTCATAATTTTCACAAAGGACCAGACATCATTGATATAAACCAATCACCATTTCTGAATTACTAAATTTTTACAAAGTCTATGTTACCATTCATAAGAAACCATTCTATAATTTCATAATTTTCACAAAGGACTAGACACCGTTAATATGATCCACTCACCGTCGTAGTGACCAACCAGTTTAGAATTCTCGCAAAGGAAAATACATTATTTTAACCGGTTTAGAATTTTCAAAAATGGCCAGACACTATTGTATTAATCTATTAGTCCAAAATTCTCCCAAATACATTGACACCTCTCTTAAGACACCGCTCCTATGATAACATTCTAAAGACATCGTTCGGGGAAAAATGAAAACTCATTGCTCCTGGGTCACTACTCCTATGTGACTTCTCCTATAGCACCATTCCTTTCATAATAATTTATTCATCTACAATTAAAATTAAAATTATTAATAATGATCATATTTTATCTATTAATGATAATGATAAAATTAATGATCTTTGTAGAATTTTTAGTAGGTAGTTTGAGGTTCAGGGTAACTGATTTGATGAAGATCATGCTTCATTTTACCCAATGGGAAACACCCAGAAAAAAAATAAAATGTGGTGTGAAAGGATATTAAAGTGGGTAACACATATGAGACCATGTAAAAAAACATCACATAATCATCATACTAGAAGTGAAATAGGAATAACATGTTGTAAACTGAAGTATAAACATCCTTTCAGAAACACATTCAAAAGAAGTGTATTTCTGAAGAGCATGTCATCTAGATGGAAACTAGAACATATAGAATTCAAGACAGTCAGTTTTTTTTCTCTGTTTTCAGAAGTGGACTCAACCTTATTATCTACTACATCTAAGAAGTCTAGAAGCATCAATAATGTCACAAAGTTCATTCTAAACCCTTTCTCATTATTTCATCTCTGTTGTGTACCTTTTTACAGTTATTTCGAGAAATGTGTGTGTCTTTATCCCAAACACACACTACATCCTGAGGTAAGATAAAAGATACAAGACATCCTCACTCAGTTATCTTTATGCATCATTTTTCTATCACGTATAACTGTGGAGGTGGTCCCTATTTGGAGTGGCTAAATTTTGTTTCACACAAAAAAACTGTTGAAGATGTCTTGTTTATCGGGATAGCCTTGTGTGCAATTGGGTACCCTATTCCAGGGTGTGGATCATTTTTATTTATATATACTACTTAGTGGATGGTTATTACCAAGTAGAGAGGACTATGTATCTTCCTGATACTGAACATATTATTTTTATCCACTATTTTCTTTCAAATTTAGTTTTCTCTGTTTTCACACATTTTTCAGAAAACTAATAATTACACTGATAGATAATCTTATTTAGTGTTTATAACTATTTTCGATTTATTAAATTACATTCAAAATGTATATCAATATTTAAATTTTTTCAAGCTAATATTTAATAAATATTTTGAGAAATAAAATGAACATTCAAAACTATTATAAATCTGCTAATTTGGTTAACTAAGTTGTTTATACATTAATTGGAGGGTGTTGAAATATTTTTTTTTAAAATAGAAATATTTATAGGAACTCAATTCACCCCCATATTGAGTGTCCTATGTTGACCAATACTATTCTTATGGATGAGGAATAATTCTCAAGTGTGACTTATATCTATGATATCTATAATTTTCATGATGTATTATTAAGTAGTTCATTGATTTAGGATCTATGATTTATTGGGTACAAATTTCTTTGGTTTCATGATTATTCCTACATTATTATATTATGATTAGTAATGATATTTTGTTACTCTGACTTATTTTTACCCTAACTATGCATATATGATCTCCCATTTCTAATGTTACCCTTTTCAATTATTTAAAATGAAAAATAATAAGTAAGATATGTCTACAAGGGTATCATATGTGAAGTATTTTCTAAATTTTTTATGTATTTTTATGGATAAAGAAATTTTTTTTAGTGGAAAAATTTTCATTAGTTGAAAAATACATGAGTTTTTTTAGTTACTGTTTATCCAAATTCGATGACACTCTAAACCTAAAATTTCTTCAGAGTGTATTAAAATTATATATTTTCTTTATCTCATGTAATTTAATGGTATTGCATACTGGTTTATATTGTGAGATTTAATTTTGTTTTTAGATAACTACTATGATTAGGGAGTTATTGGATAATGATAATTTAATTTTTAGAAATTTCATAAATGATTTATAGGTAAAGGTTGATCATAAATTTAAATATATAGATAAAACTTTAGTTAACTTTTAAAATTTTAGGAATTATCATAATACACCATAATATGGTGTGAGGGAAAAGTCTATTTATAGGTTAATATCATTAAATTTTTTTGATGATTTGATTATGTGGTTTTCAGAGAAATGAAATACCCATATAGATCTACAATTTAATGCATGATCATTCATAGATATACCTTGGGTAAAAAATATAAAATGGGAATTATAGGTATTAACACAATAATAACTTAATGAATGAAAATGAGGCCTAAATACACCCCTATTTTGACACTCCAATGGGATATAATATAGTTTATTCACAGTCTCCTTAACGCACCATGATGAATGATTCAAGTATGATTATAACTAAACATGTTTGAGATCCTAGATGGAAAATAATCATAGGTGAAAAATGATTGATCAAATAGAGTCAGAGGTTTTACCAAATGTATCATATGCTAAATAAAAATGTGTAATAGGGGAAAAAACACCATATTCATGTTTTAATATTCATTTTTTTTGGATATTATCATAACATTCATGGATTGAGTATTTTTTCGGAATAGGATTATGAAAATTAATCCGAGGAATGTATGTATTAATAAACCACTATGTCTTAAAACCGAACAAGGGGGCATACAAAAATGCATGATAATATTATTATATGACTACTATGACTAAATATGGGTGTTTTGTAGTCTTAAGTAAAATATTGATGCTGATTCATTAATTAAAATTAAATCTTGGTTATTATAAAATTTTTCTTTAGTGATTTATATTTTTTGATGATATTCCATCTTATCAAAAACATTATGAGCATTATTTGATCCATATAAGGATAATTATTAAGTAGTTGTACATTAAGGGATTGAAAATTTTTATTAAATTGTATCAATAAACATTAAAATTGATTTTATAATGTGGTTATTATTTTTGGGGATAACTATTGAAGAATGCATAAATGGGGTATGGAAAACTAATATATATTTAAAAGGTTGATTGATTTTGAAAAAAAAAGATTTAGTTTGTACTGATAACATTATAATTGATTATTTATTTAGTGAAAAATGGAACCAATATATATTTAGTGAAGTCTATCTCATTTTTGAGATTATTTAATATATATTGACTAGTGTGTGACTTTAAAATATTTTCTTAATCCCATTTATGTATTATATATAAAGTTAAATTTTCATATAAAACATGATTTACCTATGGTTTAATTACCTAGACATTGAAATGGTTTTTTGGAAGGTATGTTATCAAAATTATATGATTATTGTATATATATACATGAATATATGATTGTATGAAATAATAATAGTATTTAAGGATGGATAAGTAACTCCATATATCCAAATAGAGTAATATATATTTCATAGTATTAGTTATATTATTCATTTTTTATATGTTATGAATATCCTCGCCGACTTTCAATAATGATTAATAATTAAAATAAAGAGGACTCAATTTAAATAACGATGGTATAATATAATATCTTGAGATTTCACAATTTATTTTATGTACTTTTATTGTTCGATAGATTTTTATCAAATTAAACACCATACTAAAATAATTCTTGACATATTGGATGAATATTTTAATAATTTTATACAATAAAAAACATTTTATAAGTAAATGTATTCTATTCAGTTAAAAATTCATGAAAAATAGTATTAATAACATCTAATATTTTAAAAAGCAAATTTTCAAGGAAAGAAGATTGTATTTGTACATATATATGTCTATATATATAACAGTTTCATATAACATATAAAATTATAATTTTTAGTGTCTAAAAAATTGATATAATTTTGGAATTAAACATAAAAAAATAGCATAAGACAACATTTTTGGAATTTTGTAAAATATTTGATTCTTATATGAATTGTGAAAATAACGGTTCTACCAAAATTGTAATTTTTTGGGCTATATCAATATTTTAGAAAATATTAGAATTTTATTCGACATTTTAATTGATTAAATATTTATTTAAGGAATAAGAATGTATATTTTAATATAACATTTTGGACTATGAAAACCTATATCTATCATTTTAGAACATCAGATAAATTTCATTCTAATTTAAAAAAAGTTCTCAGCCATTACTTTCAATGAATAATTTTAATGGTAATATTATGTTTTGAATTTATTTAGTAAAAACATATATTTTTTTATAATAAAGAGATTTAAAAATTCATTATAAATGACAATGATAAATTTATATTACACATAAATAATAATATTAAAAACAATATATTTCTAAAAATGGTTTCTATATTCAAGTATTAAAATTAACTTTTATGATATTAAGAAATTTTAAAATTAGTCTAATATTTTATATCAACATTTTCATATAATATAATAATGATATATTAATTTTTAGACATACACTGGAGATAATGTTGTAAATATCATATATATTTAGGTAGAATGGTTTTTTAAAAGAAGCTACTTTTATTTAATATTGTACATTATTATAATTTAAATTGATCCATTTTAAATCAATTTATCCATACATGATTATAATAAAATTGATCATGAAATCCAAGAAATAAAACACACCAAACAATAAAATTGAATCTCTTAACCCGATAAAAGTCCATGAATGAACCTATATAAGGTTATAATAAACCAATTAAATTTATATGAAGTTATGTAATTAATAATTTATTATCCTAAATTTTATTTTTAGGTCATTATGATCTAGTGGAGAACACCTTCAGACATAAGGTAAGGGTTTTCCACCCGAACCTCATTTTTCATTTGGGTGACTCTTATTGTCTATTTAACTCAATCAATTTCATATTTATTCATATGTACTCCTAATATATTATTTTATAATTTTATATATATGTGATCCACCCAAAAATCCTACTTCCATTATTGAGGAGTTATATGTTTTAAAAGTATCATTTAATAATTCTTCCTCAAATACAAGCCCTATTCAAAGGGAATTTCTCAAATTTGTTCCTATTTCCAAGGGAGCTCTATAATATATTATCATAAACAATTAACTTTATAAAATCATACATTTTATTTTGAAAGTGAAAACATAATTAACTTTTAGTTTTATATAATTTTTTTCCAAATAAACTCTTCTTTTCAAAGTAAAATTGTATATATCTCAAGAATTACTCGATGATTTTATAAGAGTATCATCATCTATTTGAACACTCTTGTTGATTATTATATATTATTTGGATTTCTATTTTATGATATCATCTACGATATTTAATTTAATAGTTTATTATTAGATTGACTATTGAGGTTCTATCTTAGAACCAGTCGCCAATTCACTCCGAATGGTTAGTGTTTGTGCTTAATGTTTGGGGAATGTTATTTACATTTCATACAACTGTTTAAATATGAATGTATATGTTGTTTATGTTCATCCCCATTAATATGAAGAATTTATTGGACTTAGTAAGTGTTGAGTGGGTCCTTCTATATCCCCTCGGTGCATCGGCAGGTCTCATGAGAGAAACTATGGTCTTTGTCACGAGGCCTTGATAAAATGGATACTTATAGTTAGGTATTGAGGCTTTGAATATATGGTTATGATGTACCACATTATGAATTCCCACATTATTAAAATTTTATTGACTATTTATGTGGTTATTCATATAGTAGAATACCCATGATTATGTTTTATTATGGCGTTATTTTTTCATCTCTTATTCATTCCAATATTAGTTCATGTTTATTTTTACAGGCATTTGTTTTTAGTTATTCACCATGCCTAATGTTTATGTTTATATTATCTTCCTTTTCACTACCAACCCTTTCTAATAATTTGAGATCACTCATTTCTCAAGTTTAATTTTCTCATGACTTGAAGAAGTTTATTATTAATAACCGACAGGGATAAACTTCTTGTGGTGGATGTTCCCAGTAAAACTTATATTTGTAATTTAATTTCAAGTTGTAATTGTGAACTTATGTATGTATCATGATTAAAAATCTACTAAACTACTCGGTCCTTCTAAATTCATATTCCTTTTTTATATTCCTATGTAATAAAATAAGGAAATGACTCGGATCAACTGGGGCCAGGTCTTTATAGTTGGTATTAGAGAAAGTTTAGTATAAAGCATGGAAACTAGAATTAGAAAACATGTATTATGGAACAAAACCCTAATATAATATTTGAGGACAAACATACAAGAAAATCCTAGAATATAGGTAAGGAATAGATTATATGGATCATTCTTGCATATATATCCCTATCTAGATACTACAAGTTGATGTGGTTTTGGACCAAATGTACCGACAAGTGAAAACACTAACATGGTGTTTCGAGATTAACTAGGTTATCCTGGTACACAACAATATGCCTTACAATGCACCTAGTTTGACACTCCTGGGGGATATGATTAGTATAATTCATGTTTTCATTAAAAGTCATTATGTATGATTTAGATGATAATTTCCCCCAATGTAACCATGTTTATGATCATGGTATTAGCCAAGCATAATATTTCAATTTATGCTATGTATTTTTCTAAGTTACGATTATACATTATGAATCATATGCTAAAAATATTTATGTCATTATTTAGAAATGGCACCTAGTGGATGGAATTAAAACCGAATGAACTTGCATATCCCATGTAGGGATATCTCTCTTATGAAAGATAATGATGTTGGATATGAAGCTACGAATGGCACTGAAAAACTTATAACTATACTGGGACAATAAACTCATGTTATGAACAATAACCATAACCTTATGGATCATCTTGATCCACAATTTTGAAGATCTATGTTGGATTGCTTTATGTGAAAACAACCTCTATTATTCAATGGGACTATAAGTTTATTTGTAGCTAACAAAGTCATAAGTTCTCTAGAGAAGATATCTATCACTTTGGGGAATAATGAAAGAGAAAAAGTTGTTAGGGAATTTTATCATCTATCAAGAGATGCAGATCAGTGGTGGTCATTAATCCAAAACACAAAGAAGGAGGATGAAATTTTAGATATGGAATAGTGGAATTTTAAGGAAATATTCCTAGAAAAATATTTTCCCCATAAACAACGAGAAAATATGGAAAGGAAATTAATGAATCTAATGTTGAATGAGAATGAAAGTGTTTCCAGGTATGAAGCTAACATTGAAAGGATTTAAAGGCATTATTTGAACTACATACTTAATCTATGTAGCAAGATTGATCGATTATTTGATGGATTAAAACCATTCCTCTAAATATAACTACTCTCCCAAAATTTCACATCATATTATGATATAGTCTCATGCACTATCAAGAAAAAAATCTCTTAGACTTCTGACTTTAGAGGAAGGGAAGAGATGAAGTGGGATGATGAAAACACTGGAAAAAGAAATAATGAAATGGGGAATAACCGAAAATGTGACCTCCCACCATATAATAATTGTGGGAAGAAACACCCTAGCACTTTCTTGAAGGGAATTAGAGTCTATTACAAGTGTCTCAAAAAATAACATCATTCTAATGATTTCAAGGGGAAGAATGAAACAACCAATATTAAATGATATATTTTTAATGATCTGGGACTATGTGGGCATGAATGTCCTATGAATTGGGGTTATATTCATCAAATAATTCTAAGAGAGTAGGTTCAAGATTTTGCGGTCAAAATTGCTGAGGTTGATGTTCATAACGATGTGGTGGAAGGTACTTTAATTGTTTCCTCAAACATAGCCAATTCCTTATTTGATTTTGGGTCATCACATTCTTTAGTATCTTCCAAGTTTTCCAAGAACATTTGACATGTTCAATTTGATTTAATAATGTAGTTTTCAATTAAAACTCATCTGGGATGTATCATTGAAACAAAGATGAGTCGATCAATCCCCCTCATGACACATAAACGTGATTCATTTCTTAACCATATCATTATACCCATGATGAATTTGATATAATCCTTAGTATGTGTAATATTCCACGTTATGATGCAAAGATATATTTCAAGAAGATAGAAGTTATTATTTTTGGGGACGACATTGAATCCCTTATCATTAGAATATAAACTTCTCCAGCTGATTCTTATCAAGATCCACCCCCAGTTTCTCTACTGAAAAAATTTATTGGAGTGGAAAGGAATTAAATTTCTATTGGTTAGTAATGGAATATTCAAATAGAGGACGTACCTACTTCACAAGAGTATGATTATGTGTTTCTATAGGATTTACATGGAGATCTTCTAGAGTAAAAAATTAAGGATTCCAATGATTTAAATATAGCTTCAAGGCTTATACCAATGTGTTCTTATATAATGACCACATTTTAATTATTTTAATTAAAGAAACAACTAGAAAAATTGAATGATAAATGATTTATTTTCCCTATTGTCTCTCCATTGAGATCCCCTGTTCATTTTGTTATGAAGAAAAATGGATCTATGAAGTTGTGAATTGTATTCAGGCATATCAATGTTATAACAACAAAGAACAAGTATCCCCTACATTTAATTGATGATTTTATTTATCAAATTCATAGAGAACAATATTTTTCGAAGATTGACCTTTGATATGGATACCATCAGTTACTTGTGAAGAAGAAATACATTCCAAAAACAACATTTTGAACTAGGAATAGGCATTATGATTTTACAGTAATGCCTTTTGGACTGAATAATGTACCTTCTATTTTCATAGATTTAATGAATATAGATTTCAAGTAATATATTTATAACATTGTGGATGTATTTTTTGACGTAATCTTGGTATACTTTAAAATCTATGAAGATAATGAAAATCACTTGCGCTATATTATAAAGACTCTTTCATGAAATGAATTATATGGGATGTTTAGAGAGTATGAATTTTGGCTTCAATCAATTTTCATCTGTGGATACATATTAATTAAGGATATAATATGTGTTGATTCTGTGAAGATAAATGTTGTGTACGAATGGCCTACTACAACGAACATAACTGAGGTATGTAGTTTAATTGGTTTCACAGGATATAATTGTCATTTCATTCAAAACATTTCCTATTTAGCCAACCCAATGACCAAGCATACACATAAAGAGTTTAAGTTCATGTGGGAAAAAATTGGGGATTGTTTCAATTAATTGAAGAGGATATTAGTGAATGCTTCGTTCCTAACTCTACTATCAGGGAATTATGGGTTCGTGATCTATAGTGAGGCATCTAAGAAAGGATGTGGTTGTGTCCTTATGAAGAATGACAGATTTATTGACTATGAAATAAGGTAGTTAAAAATTCATGAAAAAAACCACCATACACAATATCTTGAGTTAGGTGATGTGATATTTTATTTAAAAATATTGAGACACTCTCTTTATGCTGAAAGACGTTAGATATATACAGATCAATAGAGTATGAAGTATACCTTCTAATAGAAATAACACAACATGACACAAAGGTGATGGCTTTAACTAATAAAGGATTATGATTCCTCCATACACTACCACCTAGGATTGGAAAATAAGGTAGTAGTTTCATTGAGTAGGAATGATCATGGAGTTCTAAACAAAATGAAGATTGAAAGGGATCATGTGTTTGTGGATACAGTAAATATGGATATAGGAATTATGAAAGAAGGTGAAACATCGCTACATTTTCATTTGGTTTCCCAACCTTATTAATTATAAATGATTAAAATATCTCAGCATAATGATTAGAACCTACAAAAGAAAAATTAATGATGTAAAAGAGGGAATGTAGGTTGACATTGTATGTGATGATAGAATTCAGAAATTTTGGAAGAGGATATGTATTCCATAAATACCCAAGATGAAAATGGAGCTATTGGATGATTCCCATAGCTCAAATATTTCTATACACCCTGGTTTCACTAAAATGTATATTGATTTGATGGAACAATTCTGGTGGGAGAACATGAAATAGGAAATTGATTATTATGTATCATGATGTTTAGACTGTCAACAAGTGAAGGTTGAACGAAAACATACTTGATTAATAATGAATCCTATAGCTATTCCTACATGGAAATGGGATGACATCACCATTTATTTTGTCACTAGATTAACCCAAACTCTAATAAATAATGATTCAATATGGTTAATTGTGGATCGAAATACAAAATATGAAAATTTCCTCACTATAAGGGTGGATTTCCCACTAGATAGGCTTGCACAAATCAATATCCATGAAATTGTAAGACTTCATGGAGCACCCCTTTCAATAGTGTCTGATCATGATCCTCGATTAACATAAAAATTCTAGAAAATTATTAAAAAAATCTATGGATACTGAGCTTTGTTTGAGAAATTTTTAACATGCTCAAACAGATGGTCAATTAGATAGGATGATCCAATCCATAAAGGTCATGTTGAGATCATGTTCAATTGACATTCAATGTATATGGGATCAATATTTACCTTTAGTGGATTTTTTTCTAAAAATAACAGTTTCCATTCAAATATTCAAATTGCACCATATGAAGCATTGCATGGAAAGAGATGTCGGAAAAAAATGTGTTTGGATGAAGTTGGTGAAAGGAGGATTCTGAGCCCAGAGCATGTAGAGAAAATATGAGCAACTTTAATGACTATTCAAACCAATATCAATGCTTCTCAATGTAGGAAAATGTTATATGCCAATGATAGATGGAAATATTTTGTATTTCAAGTGGGAGATCACATTTTCTTAAAGGTATCTCCATGGAAGGGTATTATATGATTTGGGATGAAAGGGGACTAAGCCCTAGGTACATTGGACCTTTTGAAATAATTGAGTGAAATGCGTCTATTTCATATTGCTTAGCTATACTTCCTAGCCTGTATAAATTATACAATGTGTTCCATGTCTCATTGATGAGAGTGTACATTTCATACCCAACACATGTCCTCACTTCTGAAGGTATAGAATTGGAACCTATCCTATATTAATTTTAAGAGCCTATCCAGATTATGGACACTAAAGAACAAGTATTACAGAATTAGATGACTCTATAAGTAAATATACTTTGTGAGAAATCCAAAAATCGAACAGGAAACATGGGATCTTGAGAAGATTATGTTGAAGAACTACTAAAATATTTCTATGAGCTAATATTCTGGTAATTTAAATGTTTAAATCTATGTAAGGACGGGATAATATAACACACCATGATTTTGAAAATAAATTTAATATGGAAGTAATGAACCACTAAGTCTCTATAAAACAACATGTTTTTATATCATATCTAGTAAACATAATTTTCCACCTCTGTGATTCCATCCAACCAAATATAAATTTTTATTAAAATCCTATTTATCGACTAGTGGGAAACCATGGTTTAAAAAAAATAACACTACATGTTAAATGATTTCACTGGATGGTTAAACATATGACTAATATTATTTGATTCAGACACTCTATATAATTCCTAGGGTAGGTTACTAACCATGGTGTCTAGATCTGCATGGATATGTTCTTCAAGGTGAGCAACCATTCTGTCCATTGTTTGAATGAATTACTCAATGGTGATTTTACCTTGGTTGAAGCCTTGAGTTATGATTTATTCCTACCTTTCTATACACACTTCTTTCTCCATGGTGGCCTCAACCTACAAACTTATTTCTTATTTTCATAATATATATTCTTCTAGGGTGTTGGGCTGAATTATGTTTTCCTACATTTCCCCCATGTAATGGAGTATGCACTTAAAATAGTCCCCTACCTATTCTTCTATCACTCTTGGTTATCTTCTTGGATCTCCACATTCCCTATCTTGTTGGGATTTAGTTTCTATGCTTCCAACCTTGTTGGACAACCGGGTTTCCATCGGTTTAGGAAGGCTTGAATAGTCATTGCATCCTTTGGGTTTTCCCCCATGGACCACAATGCACTCCCCCTAGTCCCGCTTTCCTTTTTTCCCTTCTTCAATCTTAGGTTGTGAGGGCCATTCCCCTGGAAAGTGTCCAAAACTATCCACTAAGATTTGGCTATAACTATCATCACCTATATCATCCTCTTAATGAATCAATTTTTGTTCTTAAACAGTGAGTCCTTCAATATTGTTTTTCAACTCAACCCTTGGGACTCCTTTGAGGTGCCCCATCCGGCACAGAGAATCCACCTTGCCTACTTTAATCTCCAAGACCTTATTCATCCACTCAATCCCAACCTTATAAAAGGATAAAGAATTAGGAATGGGAGTGTTTGAATCTAAGGATCCTAAGACACTAATGCCATCCTGCCTCCCTTATACACAATGAGGTTCTATAGTAGCTAGAAAAAGGACATCCCTTGTAGTGGTAGCCTAGGTAGCTCGGCCTCCATGTTGTAGGAAACCAAAGAGGCTACACTACACGGGACTACTGACAGGTTTGAACCTGTGGAATTCTCATATTCATGCCCCACAAATAGAGGTTTCTTGTTAGTATCCTACTCGACCTTGAGGACTTTGGGAGCTTTGAACATCACATATTATCAAATTTTCCACAACCTCATCGATAGTGATAGATGAAACCAGTTTCTCTACCATATCGACATCCAAGGAAACCACCTTATCTATTCTATCAAACTACACTACCTCTTCTCCACCCACTTCTAAGGAGTTAATCCCCAAATCGTGCCTTATGTTGGAAATGACATCCACAACCCATGATTCTGGAACCTTAACCTTAGTATCCTTCACAGCAACTGTATGCTCCAAATAGGGACACTGATAACCCTCCCATGATCATCCATCTAGAATAGACCTTAAATCCCCACTTGGACTGGTTTGTAGCCTTTCTATCCCTACGCGCCTCCACCGACATTTACAAACCAACACCATCCCATGTCTACTAGAACACTGTGGTGTCGACCATCACCTTAGGCCCTTATATATGATGGATCATCACTTTATTATCTCCTTATCTATTAAAAAATCAATAAACTAGATGGCCTAACTATGGACAACCGGAGTAGTATGCTGGCCAAGACTCAAAATCCACGCGTTGCATCCATCAGAATTCTTCCCCAACTGAAATAAAAATCTAGTATGTTGGAGGATTTGAATCATAAACCTCAACATAAACATGAGGGGAGATAGGGTAATAGACCGTAGAGGTTTGAAGATCTGAACTCAAATAACTTCCTACCATGTTCCCCAACATTCATATAATTGAAGGATTCTGGAATGGAAGTGAATAATATGGGAATTTAACCACAGTGCTATCATCAGAATATATCGATTCATGTAGAAATAAAAGGACCAATGATGGAGTTAAAAGTAGAATCTGTTGAGGGATCGAGGTGATTTCGACCAAGCATAAAAAATATTTACCTTAGAGGAAAAGAAGATCATTAAATGGAGTCAGTCAAGCAGACCCAACAATATATGTTCTTAGAGCCCCCATAATTCAAAAACAGATATTTACAAGACATATACTGAGAGTAGGGGGCCCATAAATATAGCCACAAGCATCTATATATGGATATTAGAAGCTAAATTGAATTCTTTTGTGGAAATCATTAGTAGGGGCGATCCCTTGAGAAGGTCGATAACCTTAGGGAATAGGGGAATCATCGGGAAAGGAAGAAGGAGGTTGGGGTTAGTGAATGTAAGAAAGCTATGTGGAATCGAGAGAAAATGGTGGATTTTTCCCCTCTCTCTTCCAGGGAGGAAGGGGTCAGTGCTTTGGGTATCACGATTAGGGCAACACCATAACTATCACTCCAAAGTCACGTCCTCTCCAACACTGTGATTTGAATTTCGAAAAACCGACCTTCACAGTGGCGTTCTGTAAGATATTTAGAGTCTGATAAGACAAACATAATTTTGGGCGAATAGTGACATATCATTATGAATCGTAATATGAATCTTAATACGACCATTATGAATAGTAAATCATATTATTATTTTATTTTCTTATGGTTATAATATAATGATATCTTGATAAATTTTAAAATGTGATATAAAACGAATTATAGTTTTGAAATTTTTATTTTTCGAATAAATTATGAATTTATTTAAAAAGTAAATTAATAATATTTATAAAATTATTTTCAAAAAAGGGAGTTTATTTTTTTATTTTTATACGTAAAATATTTTAAGGTTGTATTTTTTGGATTTTTTTGAAATACCTGAATTTATGAAGAATAGTATAATATGGTAATTTATCATATATATACTTTATGGGTTAAATTCACTATTAATAGCATCAAGGATGATGTAAGAACACTAGGTATGAAATCACGAACACATAGTACTATTACTGGTCAAAAGAAATAATACTATTGATTTTCATTGAGAAAATAATAAAATTATGAGTAAAATAATTGGGACACCCTCCTCTCCTACAATATAAAAACCCACCTCACTCCCTCTTCTCTTTACTCTTCTTAATACTTCTTCTATGCCAAAATTATACTAAAATATCATCCCAAACTCCTTCCCATGCCTATCATCCCATGATCTCATGTAAAGACCAAAACCTCTCCCTTAAAGAGGCTCTCAAGGAAGATTACTTCAAGATGTAAATTCCCCTTTTCATTTCATTAATTTCATGTTCCTCTCTTTTCTTTTTTATTTCCAAACCTCCATTAATCCAAATATTTTTATGACTCTAGTATGTTACATGTACTAGAATTTTGTTATGATGAAGGAATAATTTTTCATCATCTCTCATTTCCCATTTTATTATACTAGAAATGAAAACATCATCTGAGATGCATTAATTTATCACATTCAAGGACGACGAGATTTTAATCACTATTACCAAA
Source organism: Viscum album (assembly GCA_963277665.1). Taxonomy (NCBI): domain Eukaryota; kingdom Viridiplantae; phylum Streptophyta; class Magnoliopsida; order Santalales; family Viscaceae; genus Viscum; species Viscum album. The sequence continues at coordinate 1,334,909,791 of OY728156.1, forward strand.
TTCAACTCTAGTCATGAAACCCTTTTTATTGTTGAACCAGAATATAAAATATCTATAATAACATATTTAAGGGGTTTCAATCCTTTTTTACACAAAATAATAATTTATAAATCAATATAAGTTTGTTGTGATCGACACCTACTAAATAACCAAAACAATTGTCATTAACATTTTATATAATGATTCATCTTCACCCCCTATAACCAAAGAAATTTTAGGACTATTTAATTTTTGGTTTATCAAAAAAAAATAATACATCAATTCTTTAAAACCATTCTCATTGTACATGTTTATCCGTACATGAATATAATTAAACCAGTCATGAAAACCAAGGAAGAAAAAACACCTAAACAATGAAATTGAATAACTTAACCCCTAAAAGTCCATGAATGAACTTAAATAAGGTTATAATAAACCAATTATATTTAGAGTAGGTTCTAGAATCATTAATTTATGACCAGAGATTTGATTGTTAGGGTCATTAAGATCAAGTGAGGAACACCTTTAGACATAAGGTAATGGTTTTCCACCTGAACCACCATTTTCATTCAGGTTAATATTATTGTCTACGTACCTTTATTAAATTGTAATTTATTCATATTTACTCTTCATATATTCGGTAATAATGTTTTAAAATTGTGAAACAACTAGAATCACACATTCAATTATGTGTAGTTATATGTTTTAAAATGATCTTTAAAAAATATTCCTGAAATACAAGCCTAATTCGATGGAATTTCCCAAATTCTTAACTATTTACAAGGGCACTCTAAAATATATTTTTTCAAACCCATTATCTTTATAAAATAAATAATTTATAAAAAAATATTTTTCTTACTTAAATTCTGGCTTTATAAAAAGAATATTCCAAAAGAACTAATCTTTTCAAAGTAAAAGAGTATTTATCTGAAGAATTACTCGATGATTTTATAAGTGTATCTTCATATATTTCAACACTCTTGTTGATTATTATATATTATAGGGATTATTAATTTTTGATATCATATTTCACATTTCATTTAATGGTTTATGATTAGTTTTACTATAGATGTGCTATATTAAAACCATTCACCAATTTACTCTGAATGGTTTGTTTTTAAGCTTAATGTTTAGGGAGAGTTATTTACATTTCATATATTCATTTCAAAATTAATTTATATGTTTTCTATGTTTATCCACAATCTTATGAGGAATTTATTAGACTTATTAAGTGTCTAGTGGGTCCCTCTATATCATCTTGGTGCATTGGTAGGTCTCATTAGATAAACTATGGTTCTGGCCCGAGGCCTTGATAAAATGGATATTTATGGTCTTGGAAGAAGGCCTTGATGGTATGGTTATTATGTCCCAAATTATGAATTCCCTAATTATGAAAATAGTGTTAATAGTTCTTGTGGTTATTCTACTCATTGAATTCACATGATTATGTTTTATGAATACATTATTTATTCAACTCTTAGTTCTAGCATAATGCGTTCATTTTCATTTTTAAGGCACATGTTTTTAGATATTCACCAGGAACAATGTTTATGTTTGTGATATCATCTGGTGCATTGGATACCAATACTGAGCATTTGATATCACCCCTTTCCTTATGTTTCGTTTTATCAGGACATAAAGAACTTTATTATGAATGACCTTTAGGGACAAACATATTGTTTTGGATGTTCTCAATAAAACATATATTTTTTATTTCATTTCATGTTTTAAAGTTGATCATATAAATGTATCTTGTTTCCAAAGTTACTAAACTAAAAAATCATTCTCAACTAATATTCCTTGTTTATATGCCAATGTAATAAAATAAGGATCCTTTTATAATCAACTAGGGTTTGGTCATTACATTTACCTCCTCAGGAGTAAAACAATATTGACATCAGGAACCAGAGAGATATTTTAGGCAATAACCAAATGATAATATACTATAATGATATGATCAAGTATTATAATGGGACCCATATACCAAGGGATTAGTTTTTCCTTATTTATTTTATCAAGAAGTTCATATAATTTTATTCTCAAAAACATCAAATTATCGAACAATTTTTTGATTATCAACATAACATTTCTTTCAACTTTTTCAGTCCATACGTGTTTCTAAATTTATATAATTTTTTTCATAATTCCCCATAGTTCCATGTATTACTTCGGAATATTATATAGAATTATTTTGAGACTAGGTGTTGAGATAGAGTGTAATTATAAGGCCATTTGTTCTTGGAAAAATTTCATTAATTACATTAAAATAATAAACACCACCCATACATAGTTTTTATTCAAAAAGAGAAATAACTTTTGAAATGGAGCCCAAATCGGAAATATAAGGGAACTGTTACATTTAGAAAAGATACATTATCTTAGGTAGAGCCTAACATCGACCAGAATGGATCAATTGTGAAACAAATGGTTTTAAAAATATTAATAAATATTATAAATGGTAAAATTATTTTATTTTTAACATTTAACTGAGGAATCGACATTCATTTTAAATAAGACATATAAACAGTGAACCATATTTAATCACATAAAACTCGTATTTTCTAGAGGCTCTTAATATAACATTAAGAAATATCTCAATGGTGAATGATGATAGGATTCCAAATCATATATTGATATACACTATTTTTTATGGATCTCACCGATAGAAGCAACACGATGATCAATTCGATTTAGCAAATGAACTAACAATAATGTATGAGTTGTTCTTTTATTTTCACTCCCAATTTATAGAATCAACAATGAACAAGGATAAAAAATGAACTAGTTGACCTATGGTTTCATAATTCGTGAAGGATGGTTATATTTGCAAGAAATCATTGGGGAATAAACTATTTATCATCGTTTCTTCATTCTAACATGAATGGATTGAGGCCGACATGGAAAAAGGTTGAGAATCATTCCTAGGGGAATTGTTTTTGTTTTAATACCATTTACTTGTTTTTTGTTTCCACTAAACCCATGTGGTCATGGATTGGCTTGATGGGTGTCTCTGAATGTGATCTGACTCCCGGATTGAAGGAATATTGACTGGAGTGGCCGCAACAGGGTATATTGTTTCACGAAGAACCCCGAATAATGATTGTGCCAAATTATGGGCATTAGAGTAGCCCATGTGGTCTACAGAAGGGAAACCCAGAGTGGTAGTTCCTGCAGTGGTATTTAGAGAAGGCCACATTTATGAGGATATGGTGGTCTCATGTAGGAGGCTGTGGGTAGAGGTTCCACACACGGCTGCAGTCGGCAGAGGTGGTGGCCACAGTAGTGAGCACCTAGGGAGATTGTGAAACCAGACATTGGGGAATCATCAACTGGGGAATGTAGCTAGGCCATGAGGTGGATAGAGAGAGGTGGACATGTATTCCAAGGGGAGATCATGTGGTGCCTATGGTGGTGGTGAGGCCGCATGGCAGGTAGAAACGATGAGGGGACCACGTGGGATGCGGTGCGACACTGCATGGAATAGAGGGGCCCACAAGTGGGATGGGGTGAATATAATAGACTAGAATAGACTACATGCATGTGAGAAGACCAGTGGAGCCTATCCAATCCCATACGAAAACTAGGTCGAGTCAGCCAGTGGGCCGAGATGAGTCCAGTGTGATGGATCAGAATCAGATAGGACCTCAGTCATACCTTTTTACAAAAATAACTATAACATTCATACCATGTGACTCTTTGATAGGTAATTTTTCAGTTTTGGTACCCTTTAAATGATATTAACGTTTTTAGATATATTATGTGGGTTTTTTGGAAGTGTTCATATGACCTAATGGCTTTGGTATAATCTTATCCTCGAACAAGTGTGCTATTGAGCGGAATACTATGGCTAGTTGCGACCATGAGATTATATGACTTTCTAAGGCTAAATGAATTACATAGACTACTTGTATTAATGATAGTACATATCTTACCAAGACTATGTGTCTTATCGAGACTGAGTGTCTCGTGGGTACTACGTTTCTTATCGGTACTGGGTGTTTTTTGGATTACATCAGATGATCCTATTCTGTGTACTATAGAATTATACCTATGTGATATGACTATAATTTTCCTTTACGGTATACTTCATGTATTTATTTTTTCTATACTTCATGTGTATTATTTGTGGTAATACTTCATGTATGTCTTTTTCATCTTCCTTTGTGGTTTCATGGTGTCCTACTGAGTATTGTTTTACTCACCCCAACATGGGCTTTGCATGCATGTGTCGTGTCCTGTGAAAACGATCGATGATTTGACAGATTCCTAGGTGGACTAATACCTAGTGATTATTAGAGAGACTAGTTAGTTGTAGTGTTCTTCTACTACTTCAAACAACTATTCAGTACCATTCCCTTTCAGGTAAGGTTTTCTACAGATAAGTTTTAGGAACTTTTGTATTCCCATTTATAGACTCTTTCTTTTTTTTATGGGCTAGTATTCTAGCCTTTTTTACTTTCATGTTTTCTACTATCGTACTCTATGGTTTCTCTCTTAGTATATGAATTGTTTTATTTAGTGTTTTTAAATTTTACAATTTTTCCCTAGAGAAGGATGTATGTTTTCAATTACATGGGAAAATACCACCCATTTTTTCAAAATTCTTACTCCATGCTATTCACTAGCCATAGACCTATTGGATATGGCCTTAGGGTTGTCCTAGAATGGGTCCATTTAAGATGATTTGTGAAACTATTTTCCATCTAAATACATAGCTCATGTCCTAATAGATTTCTTTCTATAAATTCACTCTTTTATATATAAATGGATTCATAAGGCTCCATTTGAATTCTCATGTAACAAACCATCCCGGATACACAAATACCTAGATACCTGATTCAATATTGACATAGATTAAAGTAAATTACTATTCCCCAAAGGTTGGTGATAAACACCTGGAATAAAAAAATGTTGGATAGAGTTTTCCACCAAAACAATGTAAAAATTGATACAAATCAAGATTCACAAAAGATAATTTCATAGGGTTAAATGTACCAAAATTCACAAAGGTATATAAACCCAAAGTAAAACTACAATTTACCATAAAATAGGATAATCCAACCACGTCCCATCAAACACAGTAGCTCAAATCCTAAATGTCAATAGTAAATACCACCTTTAAGTGGTTCTTTCTCCTTAATCAAAGATGGTTGGAGGAAATCTACAAACCACAAAAGGAACATGTCGAGTGTGAAGTAATATTCTAGTATAATCTCACTAAGGATTCTCTACAATGATTGCACAAATAATTAACAAATTAAATATCTGAATTTTTAAATATACCAGGAATGTCAATTCAAGAGTATATTTAAAATAAATCATGGTTTATATTTCATTTGATATACATATTTAAAATAATTTATTACCAAAACATTTACTAGGAACTTATAAAATAGTTTAGAAACAAAGGCATATATACATCACAATAATAGAAAATAAACAACATTTTAATATTCCAAGATGTATCATACTTCCATGTTCTAGGATACTCACATGCTCATATGATGATAACGGTAATGTGTACACATGTCTCTCTAAAAAAATAAGAATAAAAAACATCCCAATAAGGATAAGATCTACCAAAAAGGTTATGATAGATTTGTGAAGTGTCAATTTGTTGCTAGGGAATTCCCATCCTAATGTGTTTGTCCCTAATAACTCATTGCCTTGGATTTCATTTGATCAAACAACAATACATAATGGGAAACTAATTTAAATACTATTTAAAATAATATTAACACATTTCCCATTTCAATAAGACAGTTTCATATAAAAACCAAAATAGGTTTTTAATCAAATTATACATTATTTCTTGATAAACACAATGTATTTCAATCAAAAATATTGAAAGAAATTTTCTCAAATATGAATTATAAATCAATTATAAAAATTAATTTCAAATTTCAATTTCAAAATATAAATTATATATTTTAAATTTCATAATTTATTTTTCACAAGTTTCCCACACATTCCATAAACAGACCCATATCCAATTGAATTGGATTATTTCCAAAATTTCAAGCCAAATGAAATTCAAATCCCCAATACATTGAAATAGGTTTTTTAACAAAATTATTAAAATTAATTAAATATAAATTAGGAAATTAGGGTTAAATCAATTGGTGAATCTTAAATTGAACTTCCTACCTCAAGATCAAGGTATCACAAATCAAAACTCCCATAATGGGAAATTCTAATAAAGAATATAGAAATGGATATCCAATTATCAAATCCAGATTCAAGATCTAAAATAACAATGATTAGATCCTCTAATAACTTGGAGATCTATCAAAAACTGAGTATGAAAGGAGAAGAGATATGGATAAAAGGAACCAAGAAATATTTATATACCCGAAGGATTTAAAATGTGTTTCTTACACTTTTATATTCCTATAAATGTGTTTGGAGAATCGAAAATGTGTTCTTGGGAGCCTCAAAGACCTAAGAATTTTTTTATTTCTAGTTAGGATCATTGTGAGGGAAAAAATGGTGGGTCTGCTCATTTTTTTAATAAATAAGAATAAATAAATCTTGCACACATGGTTAGCTAGGTAGGTCCCCACAGTTTTCCAAACCGCACACCCTAATTCTGCACCCGTGCTGGTGTGGTTTTTTTATTTCTCCATGGTGGTTACATAATTGTTCAAAATGTGCACCAACTATGAAAATAATCACATCATGTGTTTCTCTTGTTTTCATTAGAAGTGTGCATGGTTTTTCCAAATATTTCTTCAAGAATGCACAACCAAATAGCCCTTCAAAATTTCCCAAATATCACATAAAGAACCCCCAAACGATACTTGTCCAAAGCATTATCCAAATATGGGCTTAGGAGTACTGCAAAATAGTATCATGATTTTACAACCTCCCCTCCAGAGATACCTTTTATCCCCAAAAAATCTATTATGATGCATCTATGCAATAAAACATGTGGCCACTTCTCACTCATCTGCGTCTATCTCTCCCATGTCTCGTGAGTATCATAACTATGTAGCCAAAATAGTCCATTCAAAGGTATTTTTATTCTATAATTTACCTTTATTTAGAATAAATGATACTAATTAGATGTTTAGTCATAGATAAATCCGGATCAATGTTGAGATGAATCCATCATAGAAAGTGATATGGATCAAAAATATAATTCTTTAATTGAGATACATGAATCATTTTATGTATAAATATCAACTATGGAGGATTCTCTAAATTCTATGAAGCTTTTACAAAAAACCTAAAAAGGTCCCACAGAATGATGATATAGTTCCTCTTTCATCCCATGTAATCGATGACCCAAACAGGGGTTGGGGGGGAATTTAAGAACACATTGAAACCATTAAAAATTTACAATGGTCTATGATGATGATCAGTATAATACTTGTACTAGCTCTCTGCTATCATCATTATTTGATGAATAAAATGAACATTTTTTTATCATCTCTTGAACCGTGATTGGCCTAACCATGTAACTTTAACTAATCTCGGAGCAACATGTAGTATATTTCCAAGACCTATCATACATGGCCCCAAAAGGATCTATTTTTATTGAGTTATGGTTACATTTACTATATGAAAAATAAACTACCATTAGATGATCATAGATGGATCTACCAATGTTGAGAACAATAAATATGAATCATATCCTCATGAATTTGTATAACTCTATATTTCTATCCATCAAACCGTAGATTGTATGTTTTGTGAAAATGATATTGAGATCCATGTGCCTCCTAAAGGAATCTAGAAAATTATAAGGGAACCAAGGGTCCCTATTAGAGTCTATAGAATATATAACTACCAAAAAAATATCATTTAAATAGATATTTAAATGTTCTAAAATGTTGGTTATATCATGAATAGTTATAAAGTGAATAGATTTGGTCATTATATATATTACAATCCATATCACATTCATCTTTTTATGGGTATGTATACACCCAAAAAAAATTATATAGTGATCTAATCCCACTTCCATGATGGCCTTGTATTTGGTTGAAGAAAACCCAAAGTTCCCTGGTGATCGGTCTTGACTAGTTAGAATTTATAACAATGAAGGACAAAATCAGAAATTCCCTTTATCATACATGGTAACTAGAATAATTTTCATATGTCATAGAATATCGTCATGGTTCTTGGGTTTACATGAAACTAGGAATAATAGAAATCCCCCATCATATATTTCCTAATATATAAAGGTACCATAAAATTATTCTGATAACATAGAATATATACTATAGAGAATAAACACTCAACAGTGGTCTCCCCACCAAAAAGAGATTCTAAAATGGTACAAAACTCACCATAAAGATGTTTTTTCTAAAGAATAATATCAATAAGAGTAGGGTTAAACTAAAAAATTACCAAATAAACCTCATCCTCTAAATTTTGAACACTGATACTAAATTTTCACAAATATCCATCATGTTACACTCTTCAGATGATTCATTCATGACATGAATAATAAGTTTCATGCCCATAACACTGGAGAAGGAAATCCCATACCCTAGTGTATAAGTGATGTTAAAGTAAAAATATTATAGGTATTATACACAATGAAAATGTATTAGATTCTAATCATTATGAGAGAATATATAAATAATGCTCTCGTGGTCGAAATACATGGTTATACTTTAACAAAAAAGGTAATGCCTCAAAATATTAAATGTGTGTAACATAACTGTGAGTTCAAGACATTTTTTGAATAAGTCTTCTCATATGGCCTAACTTTCTAAGAACCATTAGAAATTACATGATCATACTGCATAAGAAAACAAAAATTGACTTAACCTGATGCATCACATAATACCACATAGCCCAGATCAACCTATGGATGAGTCAACAATGGAACATTAGTGAATAGATTGTTCATCCTAGCAAATGGATTCTAAAAAATTTTCCCCCAGAAAACATTATTTCATTCTGAGTAAGATAAGTCCACAGAGAAATAAACTATGAAAAATACTTTACAAACCAGTGATAATATCCATCTACGACCAAGAATATCATAATTTTTATAGAATTCCATGGTTGTTTTCGTGCCATAATGGCATTCACATTCTCATGATCAACTTTTATAACATGTTTAAACAACATGTGTCCCATGAAATTTTCCTCATGAATCATGAAATCACATTTCTATATCATGAAAAAACTTTATTGATTTCTTATTAGTTATAGAAATTATCTCAAATAACGCAAATAGTCCTCCATCAACATTGAGGAAATTAGGATATCATCCAGAAATTCCACCACAAAATAATGAAGATACTCATGAAAAGTCCAATTCAATAATTCCATAAATACTGCATGATCATTGGAAAGAAAAAATGTCAAGAAAATGTAATAATAATGGCCATACCTACTACAAAAGGATGTTTACTAAATATCAAATTCTTTTATTCTCAACTGATGATATATAAATTAAAGATCAATATTAAAACCCCTGCTTTTATCCATTAAAATGATCCAACGTATTATCATTACATGAAAATGGATATTTTTTGTTACGTTGACTCTCATGAGATTTTAATAATCGAAAAGTAAGTGATGTTACCTATCATATTTCATAGAAATGATAACCATCACATCCCATGGTGACACACTAGAGTGCATAAAGCCTTTCCCTAAAAGTTCATCCATATGAGTCTTCAACTGTTTCATCTTAGCTGGTGGTATGTTGTAAGAAATAATATATAATGGCTAGGCACTTGACAGTAATTCAATAGATAACTCCACCTCTCTTTGTAGGGGAAAACTAAAGAAGTCAAAAGGAAAAGATTGTGAAACATAATAAAAAATAGTCGGATACCATCACTCAATGATTCCCATTCCAGATCAATAGAAAAAATTGATATTAATTTCTCTAAATCTAGAAACGAATGCCCATATTTACTCAACCTTATGACTATTTCTCAATTAATGACACATCACACCTCGTCAGGTGTTGTAAATAAGACCCATCATATATGGAAATAAATCTGGGATTTATTTTTGATAGAAGACAATCCATCTCGAAAATGACATCAAGATATTTCATATTAAGAACATAAAATAAAAAGAAATCAAAATCCATGAAAAAGAGAATGTACATGTGGTGAAATAAGGACCCTTCACGATAATTTTTGAAAGAATTAGATTAATATACATCACATATGATAAAATATTTATAGAATGAAGTAGAATTATGAAAATACAGGTTCAAATAAATGAATTTGATTCTCCTATATATAATAATTTTGTTACTAATGTTGAAATTATAATGTTGGTACCTCTCAAAATCAAGGACCCATATATGCTTCCTCTAGATACTCTTCTATTGTAAGAAGAAACTTTATTCATGAAGCATGTGGATGGAATCCATTCATCCTTATATAATTGAAGTGCACCATAATATTACTAGGACATAATGATTCAATTCCACTATATAGAGTATAGTAGACATGAAATAACATCAAAATGTTGCTTGATCATCCGTAGGGAGAACATATTTTTGGTGACTCAATGAAAAACCTTTTTTAATTCCTAGGAATTCCAAACTAGTAAAAAATCAATAGTACTCTACTAGACATTTTATAAGGTCGAAAAACCCATTATGTCGAGATATACTACTATAATTATCATTCATTATATTTAAATTAATGTAATTAACTAAACATCCACATGGTGAAAAATGAACTTCCTTCAACATTGACTAACTATACATGTCCATTTAAACCATAAACGTCTAATATATCATATTAGCATAATAAGGCAGTTTTAATAATAAAATATGAGAATGAATATCTATTCAAGGTCCCATCCCAAACTATTGAGTCTTCATATTCTCATTTCATACAGTCTTAGGTGAAAACTATACATGCTCATCAATCCAATTTGAATATTCATTCTTGGACATGTTATCCTACTTGAGTATGAAGATATATATTTCTATAGACAAAACCATATAATATAGATATAAATGTTTTCTTAAATAGATCTAATGTATTTCTACCCTAATAAATAATTCTTCTTTTCCATCACCATTATATCCCACCATTTTTACTAGGCCCCACTACCCTTGAGGTGTCACATTTCCCCTTGATTTCATCATGTGCATCTAAGAATATAAACCAAATCTCGATATCTCTCATCCAATCCTCATCCAGGTGAGAATTATTTGATTCTTGAAACACTAGTGTATTTTAGTGAAGGAAATCATAAGCATTATTCTTAAAAAAAACCCTTTGAGGTTCCACAGCTGAATCCTGAACCAGAATTATATAGGTTCATGTCTGAGATCTTGGAAAAGACATTTAAAAACCTTAACTAGGTTTTGGACCACAAGAGGATTTTATCATTGTGTTTCATCGGGAACTTCCTCTAGGATATGATATATACATATTCTTATCAGAATTATTCTATGAAACATCAGAAGAAAAATATTTAAGATTCCATAACATCACATAGAATGATACTCAAATAACAGAAACGAGGAAAATTAATCCCATCAAGTAGATAAACAATATTTTTATTTCAATCTATTAATGTAAAATGTAGGGAAAAGACTAGAAATATTTTCAAATATGTCATTCCTGAATCTACCCTTTTGAATTAACGATCATTATGGTAATATCATTACCGTTACTTAGTCATAACATCGTCTTATGTCTAGATATGATTCGACACTTCATACTGACATTAAGGGAAAATACCTAACATACACCTTTGATACCACTTTGTCATTAAACCATCCTAGATACCATGGTATCCTAATACCCGAGATGGTATGGAAATAGACTGAAGGGAATTTCCAGTTCCCATGGGATAGTGACTGGAACCTGGAATTAACCCAAATAAAAGTGGGAACAAATTTTCCACAGTCACAATGGATGAAATAAATACAAATCATTATACACAATAGAAAACATTATTGGGCGAACTGTAGTCGAAGCTGAATAGGTATAAAAACCCCAAAAATTAAGATCAAATTACCAAAAAACATTGTAAACAACCCAACTCATAATGGATATAGTAGCTCAAATCCCAAAGATTAACAAATACAATTACCTCCAATGGGTTTTTCCCCTTACTCAAACCTGATGTTAGGAAATATATAAATTCCCAATGGCACACATTGAGTGTGAGATAAAATCCAAGTTGGTTATCATAATATATTCCATAATAATATTTCATAATTAATTAAACAAATAATTATTTAAATTTTTTAAAAAATATAGATTCACATTTCAAGATCATAATAAAAAAATATAATTTTAAAATATAATTTTACAGAAATATTTCAAACAATGAATTGGAAAAAATTTATATAAAATTATTTACTTAAATTTAGAGTGAATCAATAATATAGTTAACAATAAATAGAATATATATATATATATATCAAAATAATAACTATTAAGAAATATGACCTACATTAAAATGTATGATTATGCCACGTTATGAGATTCTCACACACTCATATGATAATAATGTAAATGTGCACACACATCATTCTAATACTGGCCATAGAAAACTAACCAACATACCACTGGGGATAATTTATTCCATTAAGTATATATTAGAGTTTTAAAACATCAATCTGTTGATATGGAATTGTCATCCTAACATTTTTGTCCCTAATAACTCACTAACTACATAGGCTTGTGTGTTCTCAAACAAAAATAAATAATGGTAAATTTATTTCAAAATAGTTTAAAATAATTTTAACACATTTCCCATTTCAATATGGAAATATTCATTTAAAAAACATATTATGATTTTAATCAAATCATTCCTTTTTCCATGATAAAACCAATGTGGTTCTATCAAAATAATTTAATCTATTTTTCTGAAATATAATTTTCAATCAATTTCACAATTCATTTTCACAATTAAATTTCACAATTTAAATTCCACAATTCCAATTCATTATTTTAAAGTTTACTTTTTTACATATAATTCCACAAACATGATCTAATTCAATATAATTTGGTGGTTTTCCCAAATTTTATGAAAAATAAAATTGAAACAACCAATTTAAGGAAATAGGGTATCTATAAATCCAATCAGAATTATTGATATTTATATCTAAAAATATAGGGTTTAATAATGTAGATATTCTTAAATGGAACAACCTACCTCATGATCATGGGATCATGAATTAAAATTCCTACAATGGGAAAATCCAATGAAGACAATTAGCAAAGAAGATCCAAGAATCAAACCTTGATTGATGATATTAATCTATATGGATTAGATCCTCCTAAAAAATTTATATCTAACATACTATAAGAAAGATAGTAGAATATATTAGGAGATAAAGAATGATGAAATATTAACATACCCAAAGAATATTAAACCTAATTTACTACGCTTCGATCTACCTAAAAAGTGGTTTAAAAGAGCCAACATGGGTCCTTGAGATCCAAAAAGTCCTAGGAAATCATTCTAGGTCGATATTGGATTGAGTGTGGATCAACAAAAGGAATTTGAAGTTTTTTAAATAATTTTTGGAATAATAATATCATGTGTGCATAGTTAGCTGTATAGGGCTTCATAGTTTTTCAAATTGTGTGCCCTAACAAGGAACCCCTACTAGTGGGGTTGTATGGTTTCTCCTTTGAGGGAATATGGGTTTTCAAACCATGTTCGAAAAATTTACACACACACTACCATTGTTTCAATTCTTTTTAGTAGATAGTCACATAGTTTTGGAAAACCATGGGATAACCATGGATATACTGAAATCCCTTTAATATTTTAAATACTTCACTCGATGAACACCCATATGAAACAAATCTGAATAATTGTCAATAGAGGGATTTGGAGTACTATAAAATAGTGACTAGATGTTATAGCTCTTGTGAAAGTAATTTTTTTAGGAAAACTCATATTACAGACTGTTTTGGTCTTAGAATCAATTGAAATCTTTTGAAAAATATACTAGCATATCCTCTATAGTTTTAATTATTCTGTAAAACAATCCTTATATCTAAAGAAGATATGTAGTGATGAAACTCAAATCCAAATAAAAATTATGCTAAATACTTTCCAAAATATCAAAGTAAAACAACATTATAATAAAACACAATTGAATATTGTATTACATAAAAACTTACCACTTTATTAATATATTTTCTCACATGTATATACTACGAAAAATGTTCTTTGATACCAATGATATGTGTTGACAAAGTTAGTTTATTGGTTATTAAAAAAAATTATCTTAAAATAAAATATATGATAACTCCAAATGTTACCAGTACCTTTAATCATTTTCAATAATGTGTGAAGGAAATCCTCCCAGAATAATAAAGTAACTATATAAAAACACAAAGGGATTCATTTCAATAATTGTCCCAAAAAATATCGTTAATCATGAGAAAATATCATCATATAGAACCACAAAGGTGTGCCCATGAATTTGAAATTATGATTAATATTAAACTCATAACCCCATGTTGGCATCAATAACCCTCCAGTTAATCTTATTTTACATATAATTTCTTCCCAAAGATAATTTTACCTTTATTCTATAAATAATATCTCATCTTATACAAAAAAAATTAATATTTATTGATTTCATTCAACCTTTTACTAATATAATATCAAATTTTATTCTATTATTATCGAATTCATGTAAATGGTGATAATTCCATGAAATTTCACTAATGGGTAAACAATAATATTTTAATAGGGATCATTCATACAATATCAATAATGAAAATCTGTACTAAGGTGGGGATAATTCATGTTCCCTAGTTATCATGAATAACATCAACCATCATGACTTCATAAAATTTCCTTTAATCCTATAAAATTAATGTTTTTTGGAATTGATCTTCATTATTGTCCCCCAAATTTGGGAACATGATAGAAAAAAGTCAAAAATCCTTAAAATGATACATTAAACTGTGTTAGGTGCATTCTATGGAGGTTTCTAATAATTTAGTCCATTAGATTACATCTTCTCACTAGTTTATCATTCAATCACTTGATGTAAAACATTTTTACAACTAAAAAAGGCATTTTCCCCTTATGAAAATTTCTTCCATGCTTCTTCCCACACATTGATCATAAATAAAATATCATATTCTTCTCTCAATGTTTCTTAGACTTCACTTTGAATTCTATTTTTGTCTTCTTATCAAAACCATGAAGTTGATAAATAAATCCAAGCTCCATTTATACCTTGAAATAAAATTGAATAATTTCTTCATATATACTAAGGAAACTTATGGATTACACCCTTTCTAGACTTGGTTATACGTTTTTGAATAATCGATCAATATTACAGTCTAGTTGGATGATAATTCCAAAATCATATTTCAAATGTATTATAAATTTTCATTATAGGTACTAAAAGATTCATCATCCTATTACTTTACATCGACGAACTCATTCCCCCATCATTATATAAATAATTATAGGAAA
Organism: Viscum album; assembly: GCA_963277665.1. Taxonomy (NCBI): domain Eukaryota; kingdom Viridiplantae; phylum Streptophyta; class Magnoliopsida; order Santalales; family Viscaceae; genus Viscum; species Viscum album. The sequence continues at coordinate 1,334,925,175 of OY728156.1, forward strand.
TTAGTTATTGAAATACAAAATTCCTAAAGTCAGCCAAATCCATGGATCTTGTTTTATTATTTTACCAAGTATTACTAATAAGAGTCCACCGATGATCTTCTTCACCTTCCTATCAATAGATAACCAAAATATGTTTCTAATGATCTTAAAACTAGAGGATGGAAAAAATATTTTCAGTTGTGATAATCCATTTCTCAACAATCTAGTGGATGCGAAGACCCATTAGAAAGAAGGTGGTTATTGCCTCATAAAGGACTCAACATAATTTTTGTTTCCTTATTTTAAAATTTTTATTTTCTACATGAATCATAGCTTGAGAATGTTATCTTAGTATAGGAACCTAGTTTTTTATTCCACATCCCAAAAAATTTTGTTTCTCTTGAGGGATATTATTGCATTGTACACTACACTCAACATTAACATGGTTCTTTTATGTTCCTTCAATCGACTAAAAGAAAAATAATAGTGTTTTAAATACTAATAAAAATGTGGAACGACATAATCATGAAAATATGTAATATGATATCATAATAGGGTCACCATATTTAACCTATAACACAATAGGTTTATATCAGGTCATTCATGTTCATCGTCTATTTAAATGAGTCTTAATGTTTCATAAGGATTTTTTGAATTTACAATGTGTATCAAAAATAGTTTCAAACTAGGTGTGAAATAAGGATATTTATCATGCACAAGTTGATGATTAAATCCAAATCAATGTGGACTTTTAAAATTTATTATTTCTAGGTACCTATGTGATAGAACCACATTGACTGGTACTATCCTGAGAGGCATGTAATTTATTTGAAACCACTTGCACTATCCTTTAACAATATTATATGGAATTTTAATTAAATTTGAATCAACTGTAGAAGTATCCTTAGATAAATACTTAGTATCTTCTTTATAAATATTTCTGGGGATATCAATAATGTTTTAGCTTTCTTGTTTTTAAATTTTAGTCAAACCTTTCCTATTATATCAACTATTGTGATCTGGGCTGTTCATATTTGTATATTTCATATTTTTTAGATAAATTTTCAATAAATTACAAAAACACATGCCTAAGGGCGATAATAGTTTAGTGGACTTGGAACCTTTTTAATATAATCATATTAATTTGTATAAAGATCATCAACATCTCCAATAAAGATATTTCTCTTTTGTACTATTCACAAACGTACCCTATATAAACATTTCTTCCTAACTCATGGAATGTAAGTATAAGAATGAGGTGCATTCAGATGCCTAATAAGGGTGAACAAGGGACATACATAAGTTTAAAATTAACATAAGGATATTATGATATTAGAATAACATATAAAAACTATACCTTGTATATGAAATATCGTAATCTTGAGTCAAGGCATGTATATTGGTACTTCAAAAAGACCTGAATCATAAATAAATACAATAACATGATCCAAAAGATCATAACAATGTCTTAAGACAAAAAATTATTCCACATACATAATCTTGGAAAATATTATATCTAGGCTACCAACCAGGACATTCCAAATGTTTTAGGATTGGGTTATCCACCAATGTACTTACATAGGGATTGGTCTAACCACCCATGTAACCTATTTTTTATCATTAAACAGACACCCATTTACCCTCCTTTTCAATAATGGTTTAAACACCCCTATACCCTTTGATCATATTGATCATTTATCATTACCCAATGTATTGGTTGGAGGTATAGGTCCCACCAATAACATAATGGAAATTACACAAATAAATGCTAGAAGATCATTATTCATTTATAATATAATAACACATTAAATGAAATGGGGTTCATGAACATTTAATTTTATTATAACCTATTGAAAATAGACTATTTAAAAAAATATAATCATTTCATTATAGCATAATACAAGGAATAATACAGTGGTTTCATAGTAATTTTATCAGGGTAAAATTTGAGGAAGGGAAAATGGTTTCATAAATATATTGTTTTCATATATCATTCAAATAAGAAATAATAATGGTATCATTTGTTAATTTTCCTATTAAAGTTTATGTTACATTATAGGATGTCATCTTAGATGGAAAATTAATTTGAAAGAAAAATCAATGGGATTGTTTCACGAGGACGATGCATTTTCATTGATAGTATTTTTTTTAAATATATAAAAATGTGGAATCATTTTATTCAAAAATTAAATTAAAAACATATAAATTATTATTTAAAAATAATTTAAAATGTCTCTTGAGGAAAATATATTTTTCACATTTAAAACAACATTTTGTTTAAATATATAAAACAATTTGGAAGTTATTTTTCATTTTAAATATTATATTTAAAATTTGAAAAGTTCAAAAATAGTATGAAAGAACGTTATTTAAAAATTACATTGAAATAATTTATATTTGTCTTGAAATAATGTAGTAGTCATGATAGTGATAAAATTTTTTCATATCATGATTATGATAAAAACAGATTCATTTTTCATTTTCAGTACATTTCACCTGGTATTTGTTTTGGGAAAAAACCTGTATATTCATTTAATTTTTATAAAAAATAAAAATTTGTTACAAATTCTGTTAATAAATCATTTTTAAAATGTGAAAGCTTTTTTAAAATCAATTCTATAAATGATGGTTTTAGATGAAGATTTATTTTTTACCGAAGTGATAAAAAAGTTGGATTTACATGACAATATTTTCTCAATTATTTTAAGTACAAAAGAGTGAAGAATGGTACTATTACTTGAAAATTTCCAGATTAAATATTGGAGATTAAAATTGAAGAGTTTCTTTAGAGTGAGATAATAATATTTTATCATAATACCATAATCAGAAATAATACTGATAAACTATTGAATTATAAAATGAAATATTTACCACATTGGTATTATTGAATCATAATACATGTATGAACTCGGACATTCATTTCAGGTATGGATCGTGTTTTTATGTTGTTTTGAGAAAAAAAGTTATAAAATGGGATTTTATTTGTACACACTGTGTAATTATGAGTACACACTGTGTACCTAGCTTTTTAGGTACACCCATGTTATGGTTGTGTAACGGTCGAGTATATGGTTGTGTGATGACCTGGCAGACCGCTTATGTCAGGGGATGGCTGAGTATAATACAAGACATGTACTATTAATGAACATGTTGTGTATTTTTCTTTTTAATTGATATATCAGATAGGAATCACATCACTTATATGGAACTTTCTTTTTCTCCATATGATTCATACAGGAGAGCAAAAGAACGACTGATGAACTTTGAACCCCTCATAATTCTCCATCTGAGCTCTGATTGAGACGTTGTCGGGTGCATTGGAATCCCACTAATGTGTTATCAATTATTCTATAGAATTTATTCTTGATTATTCTTCTCTTGTGAGTTATTCAAGCTGAGGAGTTTTCAGTATTTTTTAGATCAAAGCTGATCTAGGCCAATTCAAGGGCCTGTATTCAAGTTAATAGATTATGAGACTTCAAGGTAGGTGGTTTGTGCCTTTTTTGGTTCATCATTGTATTATATGTGATAAAAGTGCCGCATATCCCTGTTTGGTGTATTTCTTATTTTGGAATTAAACCTTATTATTTCCAGTTTTGGTTTGGTTGATTGATAAAGGGTAGTTTCATATGTGTAAGGTAAGATACCTTTTTTATGGACAACCTGTGGGTGTGTTCTCCTTGACGGATTGTTTATGGACTTTTGGTCATGAATGAATCTTAGGATTGATTTTCCTTTAAGGAATTGTTTTGTTAGGATGGAGATACTGAATATATAAGATGCTTGTTATATGCATTGTGGATGTTTGACCAAGGGGAATTTGATAGCAAGATATTCTCTAGGAATGGTCATTTATATATGTTTTACTATTATGTTCACCCAGAGGTATTGGCTGTGGAAGATTCCAGGTGGTCATCGACCTAGGGGTTTAGATAGTGAAAGCTGCCTCGGTGGTCGTTTATAATTTATTGATTCTTTGTTGACCCAATGGTATTGATTGTAAGAGCTTCCCTGGTGGTCAATTGTAAATGATTAGTGCTATGTTAGACCAAAAGGGATGGAACATGAAAGATTCCTAGAGGGTGATTATTTAATGGATTATCTCTACGTTAAACTAAAGGGGTTAGATCGTGAGTGTGTTCCTAGAAGGTTTTCTATGATTGATTGAATGATTTTGATGATTCTAGAAGTCCAATGCACAAGCTTGGACTCAGTCTTACATGGTTGTTTAGATGGTCTTATGGGACATCTATTTTGTAACTATTACCCAGGGGGACATATATCTTAGGATAGATCTCGAGATAAAATAATTCAGAGGATAAATATTAAATGTTAATGAATGTAATTTAAAACTGTAGGGTTTTTTACTTTTGAGTACTTCATAGATTATTTATTAATTTCTACATACTACATGCTACAAAGAATCACAAACTATTAGGAATATATATTTTGGTGGTTTCGTACTGGGATTCGTCTCACAACCTATCTGGGTCATGTTTTTGACCCAAACATATTATATGGTTGCAATTATTGATAATGTCAATTGCCTTTCCTTGTAAGTTACTTTATTGTTGTTGGATGTTAAGAGCATGGGACCAAGTTGACACATATGATACTACTAGAGTTTCTTTGTTTTGTTTGTAATTTTGATTCTGTATTTCATTCCTGCATTGTGACTTATTTGGATATTTCCATAGATACATATTCCATGCATCATATGTGTGTGTGTGTGTGCTTCCGTTTTTTATTATCATTCTTTCGTTGTTTACTTCTACTGTGTGCTATTACTGCTTCCTCTATTATTAATATCTCATTTTTTTGTGTTTACTCTTCCAATGAGGGAATAATTTCCCCACTATCAAACCCTAGTCCCTTACTTCTAGTCAGTATCCTCTGGCATTGGGAGAAATGTGCCTGAGGCTATGTGGCCAACCGGGTACATGGCACCTTTGGGAGGAACCCAGATTGGGGACGATACAATGTGGTATCAAAGTAGTTTATTTTATCTTTTTCCTTACTATTTGGAGCCAATATAATAAGATATGAAGTAATATGTAGTAGGTAATAATCTTTTATTGAGTGTATCTAACCCATGTATATGGGAAATCTAAGTTACCTCAAATATTTCAATTTTTATGGTTTTCTGACTGTTACATCTGATTTGATTTCATTTTGGGTGATTCACTTGTTTTGTGAGGTTATGATTTATATCCTTGTGGTTATGTTTCTATTGATTATTGATTAGTTTATGGTATTCCATCTCATACATCATATATTAACTTTCTAGGGATCACATGTCATGAAATCTTATCGTGCCATTCAGGGTGCAATTCTGATTACAAGATGTTATAATAGATGTTGTCCTAGATATGCATGCTATTCTGATAACTCTCATGATAGAAATACCTACTATTTTGATAGGGTATTGGTATACATAATTTTTCATTTATATGGACACCAAGATTTGGTCCTTGAGGTGTTATGGGACTTCTTGTATCTGAATTTTGTGGATCGTGTTTGAAATTTAATTAAATTAATTAATATGACATGAATAAGGATGCCAAAATTTGATTTGCAGGGACTATGGGATCTCACAGATCCAAACATGCATGCCTTAGAGAGAATTAAAATGTAATGGGGTTCTGTAAAAGTTAAAGAGGCTTGCTATCAGGAAACCTAGAGAACATGGAGTTTGATTTAATGAACACATTCCATGTGTTCTTCTATTTTGGAATGAAGGACTTTTCTTATGTATAAGTTGTGTACCATATGTACACGACATGTAGCTATTGACCATGTGACTGACTGTGTGAGCAGTCAAATTGGGTTGATAAATGTTTGGTAGAACACACCATGTACTGGGAGTATATACCAAACTATAAAAGACTATGTATCCAGCCGTGTGACTAACAACATGGGTGGATGAAACATATGTTTTAAATACAATGTCTATATTATACACGTTGGGTATAAATATACTTTGTGTCGGACTGTGTAACTAACAACATGGGTGAATAAAATATTGGTTGTACACACCATCTCTAGATTATACACAATGTGTAGATATTGACCGTGTACCCAGCCGTGTGACTAATGACATGGGTTGATGGAATATACATGGTTCACACTGTTTATAGAGAGTGCATGTTTTGTAGTGTTACACCAGGAGAGAACCGTGTATTTATAGATGTGTAGAAGTATTTGGGCATGAGAGAATATTCAAGTACATGTTGTGTCCTAGTAGGAACACGCTGTGTGTATGGGGTGTTACAAGACCAGGTTAGAAGAGGTACACACCCTTTTTAATGCGTAAAGAGAACATGTCTTGTAGTGGTCCTACACATCATGTGACACTCTTTTGTAAAACATGAATTTTTTATTTCTTTTCATCTGTTTTATCAATTCTATGTTGATGTCTTTGATAATCTTGTATTGAGGTTTGTGCTTAACCCTAAAGATTTAGGCCACCAAGATGTCCTCAAGTGGTACGCCAGGTACAGGGAAGTGATCTTGCACAAGAAATAGTATATCATGGACTTCTATAAGATCCTCTTTTCATGCCCATCATGGAACCAACTATTATACCAAATGCATGTAAAAATCCACACTTCCATGAAAGATTTATGAGGATGATGTAGAATTTTCAAGGAGTGCCACATCCAACCCCAACTATGGAAGAGTTGACGAAGGTGTTCCAGTAGCAGCATCCTCCAACTTTTTCAGTGGATGGATGACCATAGGCTATAGAGTCATGGTTGGAGGCTATGATTTCTATATTTTGGCATTTGGAGACACCTCCTTATAAGAGGGTTAATCTTTCAACTTATATGCTATGTGATTCATCCAATAGATTTTGGGATGTGATATCATAGGTAGGACATCATCAGGATATGTCTTGGGAAGAGTTTCAGATGTCCATCACTGACTACATCTACCCCGAGATGTTGAGGACCAATCAAGACCATGAGTTTATTCATTTGTAGAAGGTTGGTCTTCCTGTGATGGATTACTCTTCTTCTTTTTTTATAGTGCTTCAAAGATTCAATCCTATTTTTGGAGGTGACGAGTTATCACTGGATAGGCGATTTGATGATGGTCTCAGTTATGACATCTGATTATAGGTGAATTTTTTTAGGCTCACTTTGGAGACTAATATATTAAATCAGGCACTGATTACTAAGAGTAATATGAGGAAGTTAGGATCTTTGAGCAAAGGCTGATCTGCATCGAGAGTTGGTACTCCTTCGACCGATATCAGGAAGAGTCGTAGGAAGATATCATGGGATGTTTAATCAGGTTACCAAGTAGTGAGATACCAGTGAGAAAGGAGTGGGAATATAAGAACACATTTCCCGAGAGACCCAGTTCATTGGCAATCTTGTAGAAATATGGGCTATATTCAGTGGTTTCACAGGATTTACTCACCTTTAGTGAGTGAGAAGGGATCTGTTATGATTCCGCATTTAGGATTAGAACCACCAGTTTCTCATCAGTGCGGGAAATGGATTTTGTTAGGGCATTCAGGATGTGGAGTTGGTCATGTCCATGGTAAAAAAATGATAGGATTTCAGCGACAGTTGGGGGGATCAGCTCAAGGTAGCCTAGAAGGGTCATAGGGCAGCGGTACATGTCAGTCTTTTGCAGTGGAACATACCCAAAAGGAGATGGATCATAGACCCTCTATGGTTAGATGTACAATTATAGTTGCATCAGTTTTATATTAAGAACTTTTTAATATAGGGGAGTCAATTAGTTTAATATTTTTTGTCGTTATAGAGAACCTTGGGATCTGTATCTTTACTTTGGATGATTTTATGACTCTAGACACTCTGTTGTGGATTAGGAAGGCTAGTTTACATCAGTGCAAGGAGTGACCTTTGGAGGTTGGTGGGTGTCACTTTATGTAGTACCTCTTTGTCTTAGGGAGTCGATTTCATTCTCAGAATGGATCGGTAGGTCTCTTTTCAGGCCTTTATTATCTGCAATTTCTACAGGGTGAGTTTCACATCACCCGAGGGTAGATATTTTCTACACAAGTTTGAATGGGATGTACAGGCAAGTTGAGCTAGACCAGAGCATCACAGGTTGGGAGGAATTACATCCAAGATTGATAGTTTATATCAAGATGACTAGGGGAATTCATAGATGGAATTCCCTCCAGTGGTGGATTATTTTAGAGATGTCTTTCTAGATTTCTTTTCATTATTACCTCCATAGATTGTGGTGGATTTCTCTATTGAGAATGTTCCTCGAGTGACACAGGTGTTCATTATTTCTTATATGATGGCTACACCAGTGTTACTAGAGCTTAAGAAGTAATTTGAGGAGTTGCAGGCAAAGGGTTTCATCCAACCCAGTACTTCTCCTTGGGGTTTGCCTGTCTTTTTGGAAAGAAGGTGGATGGTACCCCCATTCTTTGTGTGCATTATCAGAAGCTAAACCTGTTGATAGTCAATAACTAATATCCCTTACCGAGGATTGATGATCTCTTTTATCAACTTCGAGGATCATGAGTGTTCTGGAAGACTAACATGATATCTAGTTTTTATCATTTGTAAATTAGACCATCAGATATACCTCTTATAGCCTTTCAGAGTAGGTATGGTCTATATGAGTAATTTTTTGTGTCGTTCAATCTCATTAATGTGCCAGACATTTTTATGGAACTAATGAATTAAGTGTTCCATCCTAACTTGGATTCTTTTTTTTAGTCATTGTGGGTGATATCTTGGTCTACACTCACACTCGACACGGCCGTGGAATTCATCTTGAGATTGTATTGATTACCCTGAGAGAGCATTAGTTATATGATAATCTCTCAATGTTCCATTTTTGAATGGACCAGATTCACATCTTGGGTCATTAAATATTAGAGAGAGGAGAATCAGCATACCCATAGAAAGTGAGAGAAGTACTTTCTTGGAAGAAACTGAAGAACATATTTTATGTATTATGTTTTTTGGGGCTTGTTAGTTACTAAAAACACTTTATTTCAGACTTTTCACACCTAGCAGCGCCACTGATGTGCCTAACTAAGAAGGGTGTGAAGTACATGTGGACCGATTCCTGCCTATTAGTCATTTAGGAAATTCAAGGGAGGTTGAAATTAGCACCAATACTGATATTGATGTATCAAGAAAAGGGTTACATTATTTACTGTGATGCATCAGGTATCATGTTGGGAGGAGTGCTTATGAAGGGGAAAGGATTCATTGCACACTACAAGAAAATTTTCCTTTCTTGGCATTTTTTTGGGTATAACAACGGTTTAAACCGCCGCTATAAGCTTCTGCGGCAGTTTCTGAAATCCGCCACACAATTGTGTGATGGGACACTATTTCCGGTGGTAATAGACATTTCGCGGCAGTTTTTAGAAAATTTTGTAGATATCACATTTTGTGGCGGTTCTGCTGCTTTTAGCGGCCGATTTCCCGTCCAACGGATTAATTTTTTTGTCAACGGTTAAAACCGCCGCTAAAAAAAGTAAGCCCCTTTCCAAGAACACCACCACTAAAAGTATCTTAACTGCTGGAAAATCTGCACATAAGATGGACCAATGTAGCGGCGGTTAAAACTACCACAAAAATTAACACCATAGAAGTTTTTATAACCACACCTAATAGAAAAATATTGACATTTAGGGGTGGTTATAACCGTCGCTAATTGAAAAATGCTAACATATAGCAGCGGTTTAAACCGTCGGTTTAACAACTTTTACAAAATAAAAACAGTATCATTCATTGCTTCTGTACCAGTTCCCTGAAAAAAACAATTACAAGAATACTAATGAATCATGGATTCCTAGACATCCAATGTAATACACCCAAATTCAATCAGAATAATATAAATCAGGCCACTACATGTGATAAATAACAACTTTTCACCAATATGAATCCAAGTTATAGTCTTACAATTTCGACATAACCAAAATAGACCTACATTATCTATTTCATAGGTCTTCTTACATAATTTGAATACTGACACCTAGAAACCTGGTCCAATATCCATCGATGTATCAAATTCCCATACATTAGTTGTTGAATAACCAAAACTTCTATTTAATATATATCTAATAATAGAATATTTTCCTCTCCTATAGAGCAGATATTTCCATGCATATAGGCATCTTGTATCAATGTACCAATAGAGAACAACAGCCCTTATCAGTCTATATTATTCAAATTTAAAATATAAGATAATCTGTATATTTCACTCAATGAAGGTTTGGAATAGAAAATATAATAATGGTGGATTTTCACTATATAATTTCAACACCATTGATCCTTTATAATATTATCCATAAATCAAAAATTCATCTCAATAATGATATGCATGAGGCATTTCATGATGCCTTGAAAAATACCCACCCCATGAGCCTCACTTTCGAGACATTAATAATTATGTAGTCAACATGACTATTATTCAAAAAATAAAAATAAAATCATTCTCAAAAGATTAGTATTATAGGAAACAACAGAAAATATAGTTATCACTATCAATACGATGTGATTTCGGTATTCAATTCCACTATGAATTCTATCCATATTCATTAGTAGTTTAAAAAATATATTGGTTTCTAATATCAAATAATATTTTTATTACCACTGAAGACATCACTAATCAATACAATCCACTCAAATACATTATTTCATGTTAAAATCATCAGTCACATAATCAGTTCCCACATCATACAATAAAAATATCTAATAACCCATCGTTAGCTAAAGAATTATACTTTTCCAAGTTCATCACTCATATACGAGACAAGGTGTCATGAACCTTCACACCTTCATCTAGTACCCAATAATAACCTAAGATTGATCATCTGTAATGTTCATCAACACTCCACAATATATCTCCACGAAATTAGGATGGCTAATGTGTCATGGATCCATCACAACGTGCAGGTACCTCATAGAATCTTATACCACATACAGTTTTCAAGGGACTAAATATGAATCACTTTTAAAAATAAAAACAAACTATGGATGAATTAAAAGAAATAAATATTCATTAAGAAGGTCACTATAACATAACACTAGGAGTCATAGTACCTACATACAGTTCTCAAGGGACTAAATTGACCCTACCATCTCCCCTGAACTAAATACCAAAACCACTCAGATTGTTTCTCATCCCATGAAGACTGAATTACCTTGACATTCCTCAACCCTTTCATGGTTACGCACATAACCACACTGTTTTGTTATGTATAATTACATAATTAAGATATATGAGAAAATACTATATAATACGCATACCATTACATTCCTCAAGCCTTTCGTTCCTAATTTTTTCCCTATTCATCACCATGGTAAAGTTGTTGAAAAGAGAATGGTTGGTTCTATTAATGCTTTGGTAGGGGACAGATGTAGGCTGTTGTCTCCTAAATATGCACATCACACTCAAGAAATCAAGATAGATAAGAGAACATCAGAAATAAATAAAATACATAAAAGGACATATGACAAATCAAGAAAATGTTAGGTCATGAAAATGTTTGTTGGAAACTATGTGCCACAAATAATACATATAGAAATCGACGATGAACCCATATTGTCACCCTATCCACCTCCAACATATCAACAATACAACTAATCACTGTCTGATGATGAACACATATCGTCATCCTCTCCACCTCCATCTCCACTTCCGGCTACCACTTGTAAGAACATTATATTGAAAATTAAATAGTGTTGCATATTTGTATTTAAACATAAAAAAATAAAATATTGCGAACTAATTGATTTTGAATTATTGTGATTTACCTACTCACCACCAGTAGATACAGTACCACCGGGGGCATGTCTGCTCATCTGCTGACATATATCAGTCAACTCTTTCGGCAAAGCGGATATCTGATCCCCCTTCTCCTGAACTGTGTTTCGTAGAGAAACAATCTCTTTCTTAGCATCTCCAGGTATGGGAAGACTAAAAACAGGAGTAGGTGCAGTGGAAATCCCTAGTGGCATTCCAAAAACATTAGCTGGTACGGGTCCCAAACCCATCCCATGCACTCTACCAGGATGCTCCTTCCCAATGACTTTAGCTAACGGGTCATCCTGAGAGACTGAGTAGGACTGATCAGGATTGGCCTCCCATAGTTCATTACTTTTTACCTATAAATCAAATATCAATATATATTGACATAGTAAAAACTAATAATAAGTTATTATAATGAAAAAATGAGTTCATAACCCAACTTCTATGGAAGGCTCATTAACAAAACATCGATCAGATATTTTGTTAACAGCCAACCACACTTCAGTTCGGGATGCTTAGTGACCTAAACTATGTGACTGCACTAAACAAAGATAAATCAACAGTTAAATATATTAAACAGATAATATTTTCTTATAAATATTTAAACTAATGAAAAGATCACCAAAGTCGATCGGCTTCTAGAAAAGATTTTTTGACCCCGCAGTGTGAGGGATGGCTTGCTTTTCCCAGCATGATGCATTCTTTCATGGGAGATCCTGAAATAAATAAAATTCAATTTAATTGTAATGTATTTAATTTCATCTCCTCTTCATATAACTGAATAAATGTAAAATTCGGTTAATATAATAATATATATTTATATACAATCTTCTTCACAGCATGATGTCTTTCAACAAAAACATTCCACTATTATTTGGGTATGCCATTGGGTAGCTTCTCATACATTTGTTGGATGGTCAACGAAGTATCATCGACATCTCCCCACAATATCCATTTGAATTATTTCCATTTCATTCCAAGATTTTTCAACGTCCACTTTTGTGCTATCACATCAGCAACTGTAAAGTGGAAAAACAACTGTATATAAAAATTAATTTTGAACATATTAATAACATGAAATTCAATTACACCATAATGTATTAAAATTACCTTTATTTGGGAATAAAAAGTTCATTTTTCCAATTTGGAGGCATATATCTCCAATCATCATAAGAAATATGAATGGAAATGGGCTCTGTTGCCAGCTGGCCAAGAATTTGGCCAAGTAATCTGGCAGAAGCATCTGTAGGGACCCCATATAAATTGAATGAGACAACTATCTTCTCTCCATTCATATTCCACACATCTGAAATTTTTATATTTTTCTCCACAGTTTCATTTTTTCATCATTATTGAACAAACAGTTAGTATAAAATAGTACAATAAATATATTTATATTAAAATTTGTACCTATAACAATGACCCTTCAGTATGTGCGTGATGAAATAGAAGTGGCGCGCCGCCGCCCGACTAATGAGGCTGATGAAGGGGAATTTGATGACTTAGCTTCTAATGGGACGCTCACAAAGGGTGTGAGAGATGGTACAGGGGGAGATGGTGCAGGGGGTAGGAAGCTGGTGGAATAGATGCCATAGGGAGGGAGACAGATTGATCGCCATCTGTCACACTAGTAGAGGAAACAGTATATCGCTTCTTCCTTGGAATTCATGTCATTTAATCAAATAAAATTAAGTTCATGAAATATGTTTCAAAAAAATTGTGCAGAAAGAAAATTAAAAATGATAATAGATGCCCAATAATAACAAACAAAATATACATAACAATGATAATGAATGACTACATAAATGAAATTAGTGGTTGGTGAATGAATAAATAACTATACATTCAATCATTTTCCCCTTCAATCATGTCTATTTCCTACTCCATTAATTCATCCACTTCATTCATCCTTTCTAGACTAATATTTTCAATATCATGATGGACAAATAATTCATCTTCGTGTTGTTGATGAGATTCAATTTCAGAGGTCAAATATTCCACTTCAACACCCATATCATACAAATCTATTTGTATTACGTGAGCAACTACACTCCAACATTCATCCACAATATCATTCACAAAATATACCATTTTTTCTTACGATGACAAGATATATGGATCATGGAGTTCACAATCACCAACACCCATCAAGCGAGAGAAGTTCACAGAAGTAAATTACAAGGAATATCTTTTAACACCTTTGATAAAATCGACCCAATTGCATTTGAATAAAACAATTAAAAAATCCCATGGTAGTTTAATTCAATAATATCAGTCTGCTTTCCATATTATTCCACATCATAAAATGTAAATATACCACTATTCTATGTTTTCAAACCCTCTTCTCGGTCGACTGTACGAAATCTAATGCTATTAACATTGTAAGCATCGAAATTTATAACTTGTTTTAGAGGACCTCGAGTAAGAAACATAAATTCTTCTGACACCTATACTCAAGTATCAGTATTCAGGATCTAAAAAAGGAAATATACTTTATTAGATTTACAAAATATATCGGTCAAACTAATATTCATATTTATTTCAATATTTATGAACTTACACGTCATAAAAACCATTCTACAAGATCTTTATTAATAGCTTTCGTTATTTCATTCTCATTTCCAGTTTGGCCTCTCATTAATCTCTTTGTTTGTATCCTAAACTCTTCAAAAAATGGATCTACAATTTCACTATTCAGAAGCACATATCTATGTGTCTGTAATAATTCCAATTCAGTCAGTATAACATTAGAGGTAAGCACAACTTATTAGCCAATAGTAGGAAATATTTTTGATTTCTGATGTATTTGAGATTGAGTCGATGTGTCATCAACACATCCAACTTGATTAAATATTTTCTCAATATCATCCAAGTATCTATAACAAAAGTTAAGACACTCCATATCCAAATAGACTTCAGTAATAGAGCCTTCTGGTTGAGCTTATTTCTCACGTATGATTTCAAATTCCCATGATATCTGTGAAATAAAATAAACGTAATTATGCAATTAATTAAGTGCCAAAAATTGTATACATAACATAATAACAGATAAATAAAGTACCTCTCAATTGGATACATCCATTGATAATGAATCGGGCCTCATAATTTAGCTTCCTCAACCAAATGCATAGTTAAATGTATCATTGCAGTAAAAAACAAAGGAGGAAAGATCATCTCCACTACACAAAGGGTGAATACAAACCTCTCCTAGAGGTTGTCAAGATGAAATTGATGTAGAGATTTCTCACATGGTCATTTGAAAATTGTGCAGAATTCTAGTACAACAGTAGTAATGTTTGAGGAAATAATGTATTCAATGCCTATGGTAGTAACTGTTGTAAAAAAATATGTGAATCGTGACATTTCAATCCATGTAACTTACGATTCATCAAGTAAACACACCTCAAGATGTTAATTGAATACCCATCAGATACCTTAACATTTTTTAAAATTCGAAGGAATGTATCTTTATCCCTATTTTTCCTTGAATTAATTGTTGGAGGATACTTTTCATTCTCATCTAGCGAGAGATCACATTTTATGTTCATTGCTTGTAAGACTTCGAGAGCACTGAGATGATCCTTTGACTTTCCATGCTAATTAAGCAATGTGAAAATCAAATTTTCACAAACATTCTTCTCAATATTCATCACATCAAGATTATGCCACCTCAAATTAAATTCCTAATACGGAAGTTTGAAGAATATAATTTTTTTCATCCATTATTGTGTTTTGATTTAGCTTGACGATGCACTTAGAACCTGTTTCCCGCTATCATTCAAATAAAAAACCATCCCAATTTCTATTTCAGTGTTTCCAAGTTGTGTCAATATTTCATATCTAGTTAAAAACTTTGGAGGTGGTCTACGATCCATGAAACTAATAAATTTTGATCTGTTCAGCCAAAATCTATGAGATGCATCGAGAAATATTCGATGGAACAAGAATCACCATTTTTTACTGTGAGGTAGTCCTTTGGCCTCAAAATAAATGTTACAAATAGGACAAGACAAACCTCTGTAAGTGTTCCAAACATATAAATTCTCAAGCCCATGGAAGTCACTAATTGTCCACATTAACGCAACATGCATTTTGAACATTGTCCTAGAAGAAGAATCAAACATCTCAACACTATTTCTCCACAACTCTTGTAATTCTTCAATTAAAGGCTGAATGTATACATCAATATCATTTCCAAGCATTTGTTTTCTAGGAATAATCATTGAAATGATAAAAGAAATTCATTGCATACACATCCATGGAGGCAGATTGTAAGGGCTTAAAACAACTGGCCAAATGCTATAACTGGTACTCAAAGTCCCAAATGGGTGGAATCCATCGATAGCCAATCCCTATAGAACATTCCTACGATTAGCTGAGAAATTTGGATGTAATCAATCAAATTTCTTCCATGATTCTGAATCTCGTGGATGTCTCATTAACCCATCATTTTTATTATCTACAAAATGCCACTTCATGTGTTCGGTAGTTTTTGATGACATGAATAATCTTTTCAATTGAATATTTAAAGGAATGTAACTCAAAAATGTTACAGGTGTGTTTTGTTTCTTCTTCTTCATGAATTTATGTTGGTTCAGACATCCAACATCACACATTAACTTCCATCTAGAAGAAGAAATTTTTTTACAATCCTGTCTATCTGAATCCTCTCGCCAATAGAGCATACAATCATTGGGACATGCATGTATTTTTTTATAATTCAAAAAAATCTTGTTAAATTTTTTTTTCATATCATAAAACGACTTGGGGATGTTTGCTTCAGGAAATGAATCACGCAACAATTCCAATATCATGGACATTTCCTAATTTGTAAATCCACATAGACATTTGATATGGTATAACTTCAACATAAAATTATATTTTTAATATTTCAAACATCAACTATACAACTCTTGATTTCCATCGTCAACTAAATCATTAAATGAATTTTCCTCAGTGATGTTTTCTCTTACATTAGTCTCCACAGAATCATGACAATGATCTAATGAAATGTTAAAATCATAATGTGGTTTTCCTACAGTCTCAAAAACATCACTTGTCTCGTTTCTATTTGTAGAACACTCATCTGGTTGTTCTGATATGTTTTGATGTTGATGGTGGTCTCTTGTAGTTCCGAATTCATCATTTATGAAGTTTTCCATTTCATTTTCCATTGTCGAAGAATTTGGGAGGTCAATCTATGGATTGAAATCACTGCTCAACCATTCTGTAACATTTGATTCTCCATGCCAAATCCAACGCAAATATTTACCAAGGAATTGTATCAATATTAAATGTTCATAAACTTTATCTCTCATCAACCATCTTCTAAATTTACAATTAGGACACGGAAATACTATTCTCCCTTCAATGGATCGATTGGAAATTGAAAAATATAAAAACACATTCAAACCCTTAATATACTGAGGTGTGTTCCCCGGTAAGTGATCCAACTTTCATCCATGTATATCACAATGTGCCTACACAATATTAAAAAAATTAAAACACATAACTATTGCTAAAAATGAAAATAGATTCATATAAACTAGTTGAAAAAATATATAAATATGTTACAAAAGTTTCTCCTATATGTATAGATATGGTAAATCACCCACGAGTTGTGTCATATAATGTATTACCACCAAAAAGTATTCGAATTAAATTGGGAGATTTGGGTGATTGAACAAAGTCCGACCATATTTAATCATCCATAGAAAGTTGGAGGTTCCCCTATCCCATTAAATTAAATAATTATAACCATTTTTTGAAGTGACCCAATATTTATGGGGATATATGATACATCGGGTGGATGTGCTAATAAAGTACATGTTATTAATCTAAAGGACGATCTGATTAAATCCAAAAAATGCATGAAATAAGTTATGTAATAATTATTTCAAGACACATTTGATATAAAATTTGATCACAATGTTTCATGGTTGATCATGACTCAAAAAGTGGTGTTATGAAACCACTTTGTTCATCAAAACTTGATCTATAAGTTTCATACTGAATTAGAGTCACTTATTGAATCTAGAATTACATTAAAAGGATTATTATAGAATAAAAAGAGGTTTCCAAGCCTAAACTAAGAGAATCAATGATGTCATATTGAATCAGCATTATAATAAGGGATATCAAGCACTGAATTTAGTATAATTAGACCACTAATAAGAAAAAATATTTAGAGGAGGAAGTAGTTATTCCCTTACTATCATTAGGATAGATTTAGTGTGATTGGTAAGTTGTTATTAACATGATGAATCTAATTTTGAAGTTATATTGATTTTGTAAAAATTGATTAATGTCGATGATAAAGACACCGCTTATGGTTCCAGTCCCTGGGTATCTCACCCCTACCTAAGGGTTAAATGTCTGTCAAGGGCCACATTCCCAACTCATTTGGTTTGGAAAACCTCTCATTATCCATATAGTCCATATTGATTGATCATAGAGCAAAGGAACCTAAAATTGTTCCATAATGGGTCATTCATATGTTCTCATAGATTATCATACCATATATGACCATTACCACACCATCCCATAGCCTCGACCATATACAATTCTTTAGGAGAGAATCATTAACCTAAAACAAGACCTTCAGAGATAACTTGGCCCATAAATACATGATGGACACCCTATTAGGGTTTTAATTTCACTATAGTTGAGCCTCTCACATATATAATATAGAAATCAATGGTTTTATAATCAATGAATCATACTAAAGGGAATTCTATGAACCCAACAAGAATCTCTATCCTCATATTTCATAAGGTAAATAACTCATGGATCCCATTCATGTCACATACCCACCTACATGAAATTTCAATCGACACAATAAATGCATAACCATAACCTATGATAATATTAGTCATAAACTACCTTGACTAGAGACTTATCCCCTTAAGAAATCTCATTCCATCCTCATCAAATCCATCTCTAGGAACCAACACCATCTCAATCCCCTATCTCGTAAAATTACAAAATATATTATAATGAAATAATAATTAATTGACAGAATTAATCCATATTAATCGAATTAGTCATACTTTAGGGATAGCTTTGTATCCTCCATTTAACCTCAAGCAATGGGGTATGGATCACTCTTGTAACACCTTTGAGCTCATTTCCAAACACAACCCAAATATATGAAGTCAATACATTAAATGAATTCATCTAAATTTGATGATAAACCAAAATATATTATGGAAATGACTAAAAAATAATGTATCTACATAAAACCTTATGAATTTTTCCTCTATAGGATTCCTCTAACTGTTACACACAATAACATACCTAAATATGAGAAAACCGCCGACAGTAGGGGAGGGGAGCCAACCTAGGGTAGGAACTCGATGGGGTCGGGGGAGAAGTCGGTGTCGCGAGTGTCGGGGGGAAAAGGGGTGTTAGAAGTGACTGACGGCGAGGTCACTGGTGGCACGGGATGGGAGAAGAGCATCGAATCAGGTGGGGGGGGGGGGGAGTGTTTCCGTTGTGAAAAAAATAAATGGGTTTCATGGCGGTTTTTAATAAATCACCTCCAAACCATTTTAACGAAAGGTTTAGCAGCAGTTTTGTAAACTGCTGCTAAAGGCGATTTATGTTGTAGTGGAATATGAGTTTCAGCAATTTAGGCCACATGAGAGGAACTACCCTACACACAATCTCAATTTAGCTATAGTTTTTCTTGATTTACACTGATGGAGACATTATCATTAGGGAGGACATTTTATGGTTTACACAGACCACAAAAGTCTCAAATATATCTTCATTGAGAGAGATCAAAATTTGATACAGTGATGATGGGATGAGTACCTGATTTTTTTACTATGAGCTATCCCGTATGCCTAGGAAATCCAATTTATTGGTTGATGTGTTGAGCATGATAACTTAGATAAAGTTAGATCCAGAGGAAATAATTGAGTAGAAGCTTATGGGTCATTTATTTGAGATGCATTTGGAGGTTCATGATAGATAGGAGCAGACATTTCATTCTCAATATCTATTACCTATACACTACTAGATCTTGTACGAATTAGGTAGATATCAGATTCTGAAGGCCAGGTGCCATGGGAGAGTGTTTTAGGAGAGGACCCTACTCTTGGGTGGACCGTTAGGGGTGGATGAGGTTTTTCATTTTAATGGATGTGAATGGTTGTTAGAATAAATTCACGAAGAGTTGTTGCATGATTTTCATTCCTTAGTATGGACAGTCCATCTTGGTGTCACTGGTATGTATCGACATTTACATCATTAGTATTGGTGGCGTGGTATAAAGAGGTATGTAGCTAGTTTTTTATGAGATGTTCCACCAATCGGTAGGTGAATGCGAAGCATTGGTGGATGGAAAGGCTATTACAGTAGTTACCCAATTTTGAGTGGAAGTGTAATGATCTCGTGATGGATTTCATTACATGTTTACCAAGGTCTCCCATAGGAAATGATGTTTTATGTGTTTTGGTTGACATGATCATGAATATTACACATTTCATTCCAATCAAGTAAACCATCAGTGTTGATGATCTTGGAAGGTTTTGTATCCGAGAGATAGTACATTTTTCTGAGGTTTCATACTCTATCATTTCAGACAGGGACTCCCAATTTACTACTCATATCTGGAAGGGACTATAGAGGGATTTGTCTACACCTGTATTTTTTTTTACATCTTACCATCCTCATACAGATTCCCAGTCTGACTATACAATTCATTTTTTGGAGTACATGCTTCATGCATGTGTCCTAGATTTAGGGGGCTCTTGGGAGAGACACATACCACTGGTAGTGTTTTCCTACAATAATAGCTTTCAAGAAATGATTCATGTGTTACCTTATGAGGCTTTGTATGGTAGGTCATACTGATCATCCCTATGTTGGATTAAGGTAGGATAGGTAGCTATTCCTAGACCTCATCCTGTCCAGAAGGCCACTGAGCAGGGGGAGTTGATTAGGAAGAGTACGGTTAGGGCACAAACTCAGAAGAAATCATATGATGATCGATAGAGATGACATTTCGAGTTAGAGGATGGAGATCCGTTTTTGTTATATGTCACATCATGGTTGGGACACAAGATTATTAGGATACTAGGGAAGATTTCGTTGAGATACTTCAGACCATTTGAGGTGTTGTAGGGAGTCTAGTTGTTTGTCTATCGGTTTCAGTTACCTCAAAGATACTAGGAAATTCACGAAGTCTTTCTGGTTTCTCAGCTAAGACATTACTTTTTAGACATGTCTTATTTTCTTTCAACCTGAGGAGGTTTAGTTGAAGGTGTATGCATCCCTCAAGAGAACCCTATTTAGATTGTGGATCACAGCATGATGGCTCTATTTGGCTAGTATATTCCTCTGGTATGGGTGATATGGAAGCATGACCAAGTACATGATGAGACTTGGGAGGGGGAGGCTGAAGTATGATGATAGTGGCCAAAGTTGTCAGAAGTTTCTTCTTCACCACCCTTAGAAAGAAAATTCCGGGATGTATTTCATTAAGTGGGGAAGTTTATAAGAAATCAGATATTCATTTCAAGTTTGGAAATCGATTTTGGGTTGTTTTTTAGTAAAATAAAAAAATGGTATTTTCTTTGTACATGTTGTGTACTTCTGAGTACACGTCGTGTACCTAGCATGCTGCATAGAAGTATGTGCTAGCCGTGTAACAACTGATTAAATGGTTCTGTGATGATTTGGTAGAACACTTATGTTGGGGTACGTTTAAGGATAATACATGATGTAAACTTTTAATGAATATGAAATCTAATTTTCTTTTTAGTTTATATATCATAGTGGGGTCACATCTCATGTTCGAAACTTTCTTCTTATCCCCATTGTTCATTCTAGATTGTGACAGAATGGCCAAAAAACATAGAACCCATCCTAATTCTCTATCCAAGATCTTATTGAGACATATTTGAGTGCATTGGAATAGCACCAATGAGTTATCAATTTCTCTAGATTCTTTCTTTATGATTCTTCTTCTATTGTGAGTTATTCAAGGTTGAGAATTTTCACCCCTGTATAGATCTATGTTGATCAAGGATGATTGAAGGGTCACTGTTCAACTATATCGATCGCGGTACATCAAGATAGGTGGTTTGTGCATTTAATTGTTCATATTTGGATAGTAAGTACTAAAAGAACCACATACCAATGTTTGAGGTATTGTGTGTTTTGGGATTATACCTTGATATTACTTATTATAGTTCGGTTGATTGATAAATCGCAGTTTCATATGTGTAAGGTTAGATACCTTGTTTATGGGACACCCCATGGGAGAATTTCCTTTGATTGACTATTCCTGGTTGTTTGTTCTAGAAATCCTGTTAGGCTTGCCTTTTTTCCATTCCGTATTTTGTTAGGATGAAGTTATTAATTATATGAGATTCTAGTGATATGAATTTTGGATGTTTGACAAGGGGAATTTGACTATGAGAGCTTCCCAAGGCTGGGTCATTTATCTATCTTTTACTATTGTGATTACCCAAGGGTATTGACTGTGAGAGCGGTTAGGTGGTCATCGAGTAGGGGGTTTAGACCGTGAGTGTTTCCCAGCTGGTTGGTTATAATTTATTGATTTTATGTTCACCCAAGGGTATTGGCTTTGAGAGCTTCTCATGTGGTTGTTTCTAAATAATTTGTGCTATGTTAGACCAAAGGGGATAGACCATGAGAGCATTTCAGATGTACGTTTTTTAATGAATTGGAACTATGTTAAACCAAATGGGTTAAACCATGAGAGCCTTCCCACAAGAGCTTTTATGATTTATTAAACGATTGTGAAGAGTTTGACAAGCCAAACCACAAGCTTGGACAAGGACATACATGATTGTTTAGATGGTCTTTAGAGACATCTGTTTTGTTACTATTCCCTAGTGGATATAGAGAATAGGATAGATCTTGAGATTACAAAATTCAGAGGATAAATAATAAACATGAATGAATGTAATTGAAAACTTTAGTATTGTTTACTTTTAAGTACTTCATAGTTTGTTGATTGATTTCTTCATATTACCTCCTATACATTTTCACTTATAGTTAGGAAAATATAATTTGGTGGTTGCCTACTTGAATTCATATCACTCAATTTTGGGGTCATGTTTTGGACCCAAACAAAATATATGGTCTTTGGTATTGATAAGGGCAAGTCCCCATCTTTGTGAGGTACTAGATTTTTGTTCGATCTAGAGAGCATGGGACCAAGCTAAGGCTCGAGATGTTGGTAGATTTTATTTATTTCCTTTGTACTTTGGTTTCTATATTTATTCCTAAAACTGTGACTGTTTTGGATATTTTCATTGATACATAATCCATGCATCATATGTATATATATATATATATATATATGCTTTAGTGGTTTTATTATTATCAGTCTTCTACGGTTTACTTTTGATGAATGGTATTTCTACATTCATTATTGTTGCTATTTGTATTCGTCTATGTTTACACTCATAACAAGGGCATAGTTTCCCCAATATTTGACCCTAAAACCTAACTACTAGTCTACTACCTTTGGTGTTTTAGGGAAATGTGCTTGAGGCCATGTGGCCAACTGGGTACGGGGAAGCTTTGGGAGACACTTGGACCTAAGACATTATAATACCCAAGATGTGATAACATGAATACAATATAAAATATCATGAGGAAAAATAAATTAATGATATTTAATTTCAAAGGGTCTGTATATATCATAGAATAATTTAGATACATCACAAAACATATTTCTTTATTAAGAAAACTTAGAATAAAATCCCTTATAGATTTAGTAATCATTTGAATTATAAGGCCCAATAAAAAATAACATCAAATGGAACATTAAATATCATCAAAATTAGGATATTAATGATTTAACATGTCTAAGGGATAATATATACACCAAAAAAGTAAAAGAGCTGGGAATTTTCTTATGTCTCTCAAAAATAAAAGATAAACTAGAAAATCCCATATTGATATGTTAACTCTTGAACAAATACCATAATAGATCGATAATAATATATATATTTACATCCCCTTAATTTTAATGATAATATTCAAAAAATTAATTCATGGTAATTATATACACCACATTAAATAAACATTTGGTGAATATGGACTGTGTCTCAAGGAAAATCCAAGTGATATTGAAGTATGTTACCCTAATTCTTGACTTATGTCATACAAATTTAACCATACCATATAATAAATTTAATTACATTATACATATATTCTATGAAAAATATTTATATTTATCATACAATATAATAATTTCTTATTGTGTTTTATTACCCATTTATTGACAATTCAATGTTAATGTTATGTTTTCTATAATAAATGATTTGTTTTTCATATATGGTATGTTTTATTATTTTTGGTTTAACTAATTTGACTATTATTTAATAATATTAATAATTCTTACCATTAAATAAAATTAATAAATATTCAATATATATTTTATATTAATCTTTAAATATTGATATTGAAAATTAAATACACCATAGATGGAGATGGTAGGGCATACATATAGATGAGCGTTGTTTCCATTTTCAATACATATATAAATAAATAATTTGAAAATATATAATATAATAAAAGAATATTATTTTTAATCTATAACAAATATATCCATTAAAAACATCTTTTTTACCTTCTATATAAAGCATGAGTGAATCACATCGCTTTGCGAGGTAGTATTCCGGCATATAGATGTATAATATTATCGTATTCAAAAACATTATACTAAAATATGGTGTCTGATGTAATAATTATAGAAATATAATAATTTAATAAATTATATATATATATATAATAAATCAATAATTACTTCTAATCATTATAGGTTGCAATGGAGAAATGAATGACATCAGATTGCATAGGTGGTAGTCTGACGTACTCATGAATGATTATATAAAAACCTAATTGATGGAAGTGGATATTGTTTTGATTCAAGATATTAACATAAAGAAAATAATTATATCTAATATAATTAGGGTATCATATCAATAATATATAATTATAGTTGAATAAGTTATAAGAATAAATAAAATAAAAATGATCTTTGATAAATGTTACCTCTTGTTTGGGTATTCCCCTTAGGTTTGAACCAAAATTCTTCCTAAGTTGAATATATATCCAAAATAAAGATTCTAAGATGAGGGAAGGGATGTTATGAAGTTATTTTGTTAGGGTAGTCCAAACTCAACATGTTTTAATATATGAAGAGGAGATGATACGTTGTGTCCATTTAAATGTGAGGTGAGTGCCACAATTATAAGTTTTTGAAAAACGAATTCCACCCATGTTGTTATCATATCATAAGGATCTAATAATAAGAAATATAATATATAATAAGTTATAAGGTTGAAAAATGTCCATAAAATTGGTTTTTGAAAATTCGTAGGTTATTATTAACCTTTATAATTTCAGTTTAACCCCCCCCGTAAACATAGTTATACCTTAACCGCAATAATCAAATTTTACTATTTTTAATATTCATATTGGTAAAAAATTATGTTATAATTATTTAATAAAATAAATTATGATTATTCAAAATATTTAATAAAATTTTCAAAATTCCACTCAATTTTATTTTAAATTTTTAATTTAAAATTAACTGAATAGATGTGATAAGAATGAAAATTTTGAGGAGAAAATGTTCTGGAGTTTGAAGATTTTTTATATAAGAATTCATTATGAAATTGAACCCAATGACCTAGATTTAGATTAATGGATGTATAATTGAACTAAACAATCTTTAAAAAAATTAATGTATAATTTTACAATAAAAATAATTTAAATTAAATGGTGGTTTTCAATTAAAATTATTTATTTTATTGTATTCATCAAAAAAATGAAAGGTTCTATAAAAATCCCAAAAATTTGAACAAAACTATTTCGGAAATTATTATTTCAAAAATAAATATTATATTACAATATTATTTTTCTAAATATTTTAGAAAAAAATTTTATTATAAGTGTGAAAAAATTCGACCAAACAAGATTTTAGAGAAAATAATGGATTGAGTGTAAATTTTGATTTATTCTTGTCACTTATATAGAAAACATAGAATATGAATTTTAAAATTAATGTTGAATATATAATATAAAAATTTCCTTCAAATAATTCAATAAATGTTCTTTATTAAATTTGTTTACATTAAAGGCATTTGTATACCTAAAAATATTTCATGATAGAAACATTTCCATTGTTTTAAAAAGTTTTTTATTTTCATTTATAATAAATTAATCACAAAATTATTCATTATATATATATATATACGTATACCTTAGTTTTACAATTTTTTAATCATATTAATACCATTCATTCCAATGGCTTGGTGATAACTATTATATTAAATAATAATTTTCCTATATCTTTCAAAAATTCATTTAAACTTGCAGTTGTGTACAACTCATGCTACACCAAGTATTGCATGTACACAAGATAAAATAAATATTTCTTATAACAAAAGGAAACATCAGTGTTTCATGTAATGTATGATAAATTCATTGTTTCATGTAACTTAAAACTTCTAAAATATTAAATTTTATTATAAATTAATATTTCAAAAAAAAATTGGGTGTTACATATAGTGGATAAATATATATATATAGGTTAGTATACCATTTTTTGTGTTTTTTTGTGTATATGTTTTTCTGAGTAATACAATACCTTGATAAATAATATTATTGGATACGGGCTCTAGAAAAAATGTTCCATTGAGTAATAAAATGGAAAATGGAGTGTCATGTAGGAAATCCATTGTCACTTGTTGAATGACAAAGAGTCATAAGTATAAACTAGTTTTGACACTACCGTAGGATATGATAAGTTTAATTCAAATTATATTTAATTAACCATTATAAGGTACATGAGAATGTTTCTATCTAAATAAGTTAGAGAACCTAATATTAAAATGACTATGTATAATCATGTATTGAACACTTAGCATCAAAAGTTAAATAAAAGTATCATATTTCATGCACAAAGGTGTCTTAGGGGAATAAAAATTTAGATTGATTTTTTCAAAATACATTTTTAGATATTGTAATATTATTTTTTAAATTTTTATTTGAAAAGAACACGATCATAAAAAATAATGTGGATAGTTGATTGTATCAAGAAACCCCTAAGTATTATAATTTAATAAGGGAACATTCTTAATCTATTGAGAATCTTAGTATAAGTATATTATAATAGAAAATGTTATTTTCCCAGTCTATCCTATAATAGAGATCTTTATAAATAAATAGAAAATAAATCATGGAACACTTATATATTTTCATTAGTGAGTGATTTTTCTAAATGATAATCTGGTATATTCTAAATGTTATGGTTATTATGTAAGATGAGTAAGGATTGTTATTCAATAGTATTTCATTAAAGGTTTGTAAATATATAGTAAATGTTATTAATAAACTATAAATGTGCTTTAATTTAATGGTTATAATTTTTGGGATAAATAAATTAGAACATGTGAATGATGGATGGATAACTCATAGGATTAAAATGATGACTGATTTTGAGAATACCGAGTTTGAAAGTATTCAACAAAATAAAATATATTATTAATTTAATTAAAAAATTATCCATGTTATTTTTTTATGTTTATCAGATTTTTGGGATTATGATATATATATTGAATAGATTGTGATTTTTTTTATCTAGGGTTAATACCATATAAGGATTTATGATACATTTAAATTTTTGAGGAATGTATTATTTTGTTTTGTATAATTACATATAGATTAAAAACATCTACGAAAGGTATCATATAAAAAATATGTGTTTAGGGTATATACATACTTGGTTATATGATCCGTTGAAAGATTTATATTGTTTCCGGAAGGATACATAACCTGATATATCTTGTGAGATTAAGGTCGATGTTATATTATACGTTTTATCTTGAATGTTGAATATGTTAAGAATTCCCTCAACTACTTTTAATAATGAGAAAAAATTAAGACTTTGAAGATGATATTTATTTAATTGGGTTGAATCTAATGACTATAGATCTAACTATTTATTTTCCATTGATTAATATTTTGTTCCAAAATTTCCTTCAAATGACTCATTAAATTAAAATGGGACACAACATATTAGATGAGTATATTTATAAAATTTTAGAATAATAAATCCTATAGAAAAAATTGTAATCAATTATGAATTCATACAAAAAGGATTAACAACGTCTAATTTTTTAAAAAAGGGTTTTTTTCCATAAAAACTTCTTTCTATATATTTTATTTTCAAGTAAAATAAATATTTATGAATTTACATCAGAAAAATGAGATTCATTTTTTAATTTAACATATCTAGGTTTTCAAAAGCTGATTTTTCTTTCTATTTTTAAAATATTTTATTTCAATTGAATAGTGAAAATTAACGGTTTTACCAAATTTTTTATATTTTTGAAATTATTAATATATTATCAAAAAGAAAAGTTTTTAAAATATATATATATATCTCATAAAATAATTAATTAATAAGTAAAACTATATATTTTAAAATATCATTTTTAAATAAGAAAAATTGTGTTCAATATTTCGTGACATAAGTGAAATTTTATACTAATTTAAATACTATTTAATTTTTTTTATTTTAATTAATAAATTTTATTTAAAAATTTAGTTTTTAATTATTTTTAAGATAACTAAACTTATTTTAATAAACCAATTTATATGATGAATTATAAAGTGATTGATAAATTTATACTACACATTAATAGTATTCATAAAAAAATTACCTTAAAAACATTTTTATGTTAAAATTTTAATATTAAAATTTCTCAAAATTATAAATGTTAATTTTTTTTTTATTTTTTTATCAATATGTTTATATTTTTTAATAAGATGAATTTATTTTTTGGAATAAATTATGTTACCAAGCTAAATATTAATTACTAAGCTAAAAGTGTTTATTTAATATTATTGATACTTTTCTTGTGGGATTTTTAATTTAAATTGATATATTATAAATGAGGAATATAATATTATTTTTAATATAAATATATATATAATTAATTTACAATAATTTAATTGGTAATAAATTTTATATAATATTAAGAACACCTAGTCACTAAAACAACATTTATCTATAGTATGAGTTTTGAAGACAATATATTTATTTATTTAAAATTCAATTATCTCATATATATAAATTGAACAAGGTTATAATTAGTTCAAATTTTTATTAAAAGCATCTAATATCTTAATAAGTGTCATATTATATTTTTATTGATAAAATAAATACTATGGTTAAATTTTCATTTAAATTAATAGGTTTTAAAATGGATAATAAAATGAAGATTTATTTTTACAAAATAAATATGAATAATATACCTAATAAATGTATTTTTTGGTTATAAAGGAATAGATACATATCTCTCCAATTTTTCTCCACTTAAATCACCTTACTCTCAAGAAATTTTATTCTTACGTCTTACTTAACATTCATGTAGAAAAGTTTAACCTTTTTTTCACTAATAAAAGGATCTCCCTTTCAACTTATTTCTAGGAAAAGAACTTGTTCATAATTCCTACTAAACTATTAAAAATTTACTTCTAGATCCAAAATACAAATTTTACATCCCCAATATATCACAATGTTCATTAATTATTCGTTTCTACAGAATAAATTCTTAATAAAAGGTCATAAGTAAATAATATATTGTATGATACATCTGATTATGGACATATAATATATTTAAGAAAAACATATATTTCTTTTAAAATATTTTCATGTCTATACAATAGAATTCAAGGGTAATGGTAATTTATTTTCTTCTCAATTTTACTTCTTCAGAACGTATGTTATGTTACACACTTTTCATCTTTTATGATTTTTATATACTTCCTATTTTACATATAATATCATAAATTAATTTATTCTTATTATATATTAAGTTTCAATTAATGTAATTCTTTTTTGGTCCATATGATTTAATGTTTATAAAAGTGGTAGGGTATTTTTGATTTAAACTCATCATTTATCAGGATTGCAATGATTATTCCTATTATGATGAAATATTATGAACTATCTATAAATAAATGGTTTAATTTTTTCCTCATCTAATTATTCCATTAAAATACATGTTTTCCTTTAATTATTCTTTATTGAGGTAAAAAATATTCAAAGAAATGTTTTAATGAAAAATTGACTTTATTTCCCTTTCATATGTAAAATATGTTTCCTTAAAGGATCATATTTTATAAAAAAATTAAATTATGTTTTTAAATATTTTAAAAATATTGTTTAATAATAATTTTATTCCTGTTTTCCTTTTCAAATAAAAAGAATCATCCTGTCATTTTTCAAATATGGTTCTTTTGTCTTTTTAAAAAAAATTTGAAAACAATACTTTTATTAACATGTACAAGATGATAATTATTTTATCCTATCTTAACTAATAAATATTTTAATTATTTATTTATATTTGTCTAAGGATATATTAAAATAAAAATAGTTTTGGTTTAAAAAAATAGTTTTAAAATGTTATTTTCAAAGTTGAAAGGTTGTTTTCTTCATGAAATGTTCCATGTGATCATTCAAAATAATTTTACATCTAAGATGAATTACATTAATGTTACAAATTTTTAAATTAGGATATGATCTAATTATACTATAAATAATTTTTCAATTTATAGTTTTTTGATTATGATATAAATATATTTAATAAACCCATTATATTCCCATAGGTTCTAATATGAAAATTGTGTTATGAATCCCATTTTATTTCATGGGTTTTGAAATTATGAATGAATTATTATCATGTGTCATGCGTATGTATGTTTTTTATTCTGGGATAGGTTGTACTTATATCTCCCATCAATTTTTTGGGTAAATATTGATGTCTCATGAGATAAATTAGACTGGAATGGGGAGTAAACCCAGTTTAGTAAGGGAATTTTTCTAGTATGATAATATTGGTAGTGAATCATGACTACTATGATGGTTTAGTATGTAAACCCATTCAACTATTATGGCATTTGAAAAAATCCTTTTATACTAAGTAAATGGTTTTCTATGATTATATGTATACCAACAATATATGTCTTATGAAAATCATACATTATCATCGATTATAATCATTTATTGCTTTATAATTCATGTCTTATGAACATCCAAATTTTATTCCATGACTGATGTTTATTATATATTATTTGTAGGGTATGTTTTTATTCAAATATTATTCTCTTGATTGAAATGATTTATAATCATGTTTGTTGATATATCCCATGTTTACCCATTCTTGGCATCTGAGATCACCCTTTCTTGTGTTTCAATTCCCCATGTTATGAATACTTGTATTAAGTATGATATGTCTAAGAAAGGTTTTAATTTTGAATAAAATAGTGGGAGATGATATCACTCACTTATAAACTAGTTGTTAGTGTATCCATGTCTCCAAAGGCACTATACCCTAATGGTTCTAGTATTGATAATTGTGTTATGTAATTAATATTAATCCATTAATATGTACGATATATATATACGGGAAGTGTGTGGTCAATAGTTGGAATCACAACAAGGATTTTCTAAACATTGGATACTAGGATGGGAAAACGTTAGTGAGAAAGAATAAGAATATGTCTATGTATAGTATAATATAACAGTATTTTAGTGATGATTAGAACTATTGTTATCTATGAAAATACATCCTTGTTATCAAACAAAATGTTAATGTGAATATGACATAGTTGTACTTAGTGGTAAGAAATCCAAAAATGGTGCATTGAGATAGACTTAATCATCAAATAGTGCACAAAAACCGGATTTTGTTGGCAGATGTGTTCACACACTTGGGAGATATGCATTGGATGCTGACAAAAACATAATGAATCATCAAGAAGAATTTGAACATATGATGAACAATTCTATCCATGTTAAAACATAACATGTCAATGATTGAAAAATAGTGTCATGATTTAGAAATAAAATTAGTGATTGATCTATTTAATTAATGATTTCTAATATCAATGCTAACCATTTTGGTTTTACTAAGGGATTGAAGAAACAATGATGATGTTGGGTGGTGATAGGTAATGTAAAATATACAAGTATCTTAGTTGATCATAGTAACATAAATTACAGTATATCAGGAAAAGTATCTATGGATTTTATATTCTATCACAAATGATAAAATGTATAACTAAGAGAAAAAAATGCATAATGGTACAATAATCGCATCACCATTCTATGATTCTTCTCCACTAGATGTTCACAATAATTTGATTCCTGTGAATCTTTTTATTCTCCCTCTGGTTTAATTTGATGTAATATTAGCCTTTTATTTTTTTTCACTATATTAATTTCATAATAATTTCTTTGGAAGGGAAGTCATGTTTCATAATAAAGACCAACATATGATCATCTATCATTTTTATGACAAATATGACCTTTTAATTGAAATATAATCCATTGTATGGGATTTGATTCTTATTAAAAAAAGTGTTTATCGCTGATGGTTGGGGAGAAACTCAACGTTGATTATATTTCTATTTTATGGGAGTTTTATGGTGTATTAATTATAAGGGTTGCATTTTCTTCAATAATTATGTGATTTTACTTTCTCAATATAATTCATTCTTTTTTCCACACATATTTCAAATAATCTCTATATAATGGACCAATTGTGTTCTAGGAATAAAAGAAAAAATCATAGATAACCTTGAAAAGGGTTTCCTTAGGAAAATTATGTCACTATATGGTGAACTTGTTTTATTTGATAAAAAATATAAATATAAATAGAACTGTGTAATGAATTTTAGAAGATAAATAAGATCTTGTCCAATAACAAGTATCATTTACTACATATTGATTGCATTTTTGATCAATTGTGTGGATACCAATACATTTACAAGATTGACCTTCATTATAGATGGAATCAATTGATGGTTGAGAATGAGGATATACCCAATACAATGTTTTTTATGAGTGATGTACAATATGAATATATAATTATTCCATTTAGTCTTACAAATTCCCCCACTGGCTTTATGGATTTGATAAATATAGTCTTCAAAGATTACATTGATCATTTTTTGGTATCCTTTATAGATAATATTTGAAACACCCTTGATTGATAATAGATTAAATGACTAAATGATATGACTCATGTAAACAAGGTGCACCTTCATTTTTGAGAGCCTACCTAATTATAACTCCAAATTTAATCTTTATTGGCCTAGAGTAGTGATCATGATGGATAACCTTATGAGATGTTTCTCAGGGTGTGTGTGGATGAGGAAAAAGAACACTAGAAAGGACATGTGTTGGCCTGTGGAGACTGTCATTAGTCAGTTTTCCCGTTCGGGCATGTGGGTGGGACCCAGGGTGGTTAACAAGTGTCTACAGGGGAACAGGTGGGTGGGGACCAGTTGTTACATTTGGTATCATAGGAGGAACTCACCCATAAGTGTGGTGCTCTACTTGGGTAGATATATAGGGCCCACAATGAGGACGTTGTGCTCTAGGGGTGGTGGTTGTAACACCCCTGAATGATAAAGGGTAAAATTACTAAATGATATGACTCATGTCAATATGGTGTGCTTCCTTTTCAAGAGCCTACCCAATTTGACATCCACAGTTAAGCATTCTTGTCCTGGAGTAGTTATCAAGATGGGTGACCTTTTGGGATGTTTTTCAGGATGTGTTTGAGTGAGGAAAAAACACATTAGAAAGGACATGTGTTGGATTCTGGGGACTGCCATTAGCCAGATGACCCATTCAAGCATATGGGTGGTACATGGTAGTCCATGACCTGATGGTCATGTTAAGGCGGGGTGTTCATGCTATCACGAGGTCCTTGTTGGTACAATATGCTTCATTATTCATAGAGGAATGAATATCTTGAATATAAATTGATAATTATAATAAAGACCATGATCAAGGATAGATTGTATTAAAAGTTTTCAAATTGGAAATTTTTTCTACTAAATGTTTCATTTTTGGGTCATATAATATCAAGAGATGGTATATAGATTGATCCATACAAGATAGTCTTTTGAACATTAGCCCAGACCAACTATGGTGACTGAGATCTTAGTTTTATTATTATAGCTATGTATTATTGATTTTTTTGGAGAATATATCCTAAATATATAATATACTCACCAATATAACTTAGAACGTCTCTTTTTTCTTCTATACAGATAAATTAGAGGGAAATTTCCGGTCACTAGAAGAATATTTGTCATCAAAATTGTGCTTGTATTACCCTATAATAGATAAAGGTTTGTAATCTATATTCATATATCCAAGAAGGGATTTTGATGTGGTATCATGCATAATGAAATGGTTTTATCTTATGCCACTTTAAAATTAATGGTTTATGATGGAAATTAACCGACATAAGATTTGGAATTAACTGCTATAATTCTTTTTCATAAAAGATGTGGATGATTATCTTTACAGAGAATAGTGTGATATACATACATATATATATATATATTGAACAAATATATATATATATATATATATTCATATATAATTAGTTGAATATTCTCCATATAAGATGGATGAATACAATTAATTATTATGACTTCTCTATACATTACCACCCACGGAAGTAGAACAAGGTGGTAGATTCTTTGATTCAAAATGATCATATTAACATATATATGATGTGGATACCAAAATATCTGATATTTATATATTCTAATAGGATATCTAATTAAATATTGACGGGGATAAATCATATCATTCTCAAATAATTTTTCAACCGTCCATTCATGTGATGGAAAAAAGGTGAAAATTATGATATGGAGTCATAAGACAATGTTATAAATGTTCTTGAGTTTAACATTAATTTTGATGAAATCATAAGGTTTATGAACTATTTTTTGTTCCATCCATTCGATCTTTGAAAAAATATTTGTTATATTAATCTAATTCTTCTTCATTCTCTATTCATCCCGAAAGTACAAAGATATAGAGGGATATGAAATAGTATTTAAAGTGGGATGAAATGAAGAGAGATATTGAATTGTTTATAATCTAGTGATTAGTATTTCAATTTTTTTAGGATGAGAGAAAAAATTTCCAAGGGGATGTTACAACCAATAATCCTACAGTAATGGAAATGTGAAAATGTCACCATGTATTTTTTCGTCAGACTCAAAAAAACAACTAAGGGACATAATTCTATTTGGTTTGTAGTATACGACCTTAAAAAGTAATAACATTTCACCATTATAAATGAATATTTATCTTTAGATCATATTTATATAATATAAGTTAAATAATAAAAAGGTTTCATGGAGTGAAAAATTAAATTATATTTGATTAGGATCTAAGGTTTACATAAATTCTCTAAGGAAGTCATCAGTGTGATTTTGATATGGGGTTGAGATTAATCACTATATATCATCCTCAGATAGATGTCCCATCTCATAGAGAAATTCAATACCTATTGGATATTCTAGGACCATTTAATATGTATTTAAATGGTGGTTGGGATCAACACCTTATTCTATTTGAGTATTCATATATTAATTGATTTCACTCAAGAATTGAAATAGATCCATATGAATCCCTCTTTAAAAAATATATAAATACAATGAGTTTGGAGGAATTTGGAGATATAAATCTATTGGGGCTTAAGATATTTAATGAAATGATACATTATGATAGATCCATTCCAGAAAACATAAGGGATTCTTGATTTATGTATAATATTTAAACTAATAATTTTCATCAAGATCTAAATTTTGAAGTTGGTGAAATTGTGTTTCGAAGTATTATCAATGGAATATTGTAATGACATTTGACAATTAAGGGAAACTAAGCACAATTCATATCGGTCCTTTGAATATCTTGATTACATCAGGATAGTATCTTATCAATTGGTGCTCCACTAAACCATTAAATAGTTTATAATGTATTCCATTTATCTCTCCTAAGTACGTATATAAATGATTATTAAAATATATTAAACTCAATGGTTGTTCCATTAGAGCATGATAATTATTATGAGTTATAACTGGTGGAGATTTTGGGTCCTATAGAGAAATTTTTGTTAAATAATGTAACTCACCTCCTTAATGTTTTGTGTATAAACCACCAATTTTAGGAATTTGTTTGAGAAAATTAGGATATAATGAGGATGAAGTATCCTTAGTTTTTTTATACCAATGTAATATTTTTTTTTTGTTGGAGTGAATTTTATATTGGGATGAATGTAACACCCTAATAATTTATGAAATATTTTTTTTCAAATATAATTAATTTCTTTGTTATCTTGAGTCACAAAGAACATTTAGTCCATAACAAGTCATCATATAATATTAATATTGTTAAATATGAAAGTTATCTCCTAACATTTAAATATGGCATTATGAATAGTAATAACTAATTTTAAACTATTATGTATAATGATTGATTATAAAGAAAACATATTGATAAAAAAATTCATAATTTCTAGTAAAGCCTTTACGTGTTTTGAAAATACTATTTTATCACAAAAAAAAATTAATGCATTTTATAAAACAAATAGAATTCATTATACCACTTAAAAAATTGAAAAATCAAAAATTATTTTTTAAATCTAAATGTACAAATTATCAATGAGTGGATTTTGGAGAATTTTACGAAATTATTAATTTAGAGATGAATAGAGAAAAATACAAACCTTAGTTAAAAAGATCGTTTTCATTTAAAATAATTAAAAAGTTGAATATTTCTTAGAAAAAATTAAAAGTAAAATTATTTGAATTATGTGTTTATTAATACAATTTTGGTCATTGAATCAACATCATATTGAAATTTGGTATTAAGACATTTTATACGTAAGAGAAATTTATCTTCTGAGAACCGTTCTGTCCTCATATATTTGGGGTTAATTTTAAAAAAATAATTTCCACTTATGTTAATGAAATTTTGAAAAATGATTTCCATAATTTGAATCAGAATAATTAATACTTTATATTAGAATCAAATATTTTTTTGGGGAAACAAAAATATAGAAATAGTATAAATCAATTACCATGGTAGATGTAAAAATGGGTTTACCGGGGGGATTAAACTAAAAATATAAGAGATAGAATAACCTAGAAACTTTTCCAATTTCCATTTTATGGAAATATTATGGACTTCTCCCATGTAAATTTTTTAATTATCCATTTTGGAGTATTTTAGTATGTGAAAATCATGGTTAAACATTAATTTTTTTCATCAAAACATCTATTTGTGTCATCCCCCACACTTATAGAAGGCCCCACATATCCTCTCCTCTTCACACATAAAAAACACATTGGATCATCCAATATCATCCCAAATAACTTCCTATATTACCTTAAAATATTCTATCGTTATTATTTTGATTATTAATTCCTTATATAATGTCATTAGAAATATACATAAAGAGGTTCTCTAAAGAAGATATAAAATTCATGAACTTTTGTTTTTGTATTATTTCATCCTCATCATCCTTAATATATTATAAAAATATGATTATCTAATTAAACCATTACCTCCCATATACTGATATGTTATTATTTAGTTGTTATAACATATATTTATATACTCATCCATCAAATGGTAAATGAAACTCTCATTCATGTTTACAAAGTACTACCGCCTCAAGAACTGATGTAATTCATTTTCCATACCCTCCTCTTCCAATTGGTTTTAATAATTGATTTAATATATGAATATAATATTTATGTAATATATATACCTATCTAAAAATAATATCCCATATAACTTATTACTTTCCACTCAATATAAATATGATAACGATGATCATGTGTATGGTAGAGTATCTCCTCGCAAAGTAATGGGATTTAATTATTAATTATTTTTTACCTAGAAATAATTAGAATAATGTTAATAGAAAAATATAATTATTATTAAATAAAAATTATATTTTAATGATAATAAATTATTTAACTTTATTTCATTCCATACATATTAAAAATGGAAACATCTTACATTTATACATATGACTTACCGTCTCCATGGATAGTATAATTCATTTTCTTTATCAGAAATTAACGGATTAGTATAAATAAATATATAATGAATATTTTTTATAAATATATCATGGTTAAAATTATATTAATTATGTAACTATGATCAATGTAAAATTACTGAGAATGCCACAACAAT
Organism: Viscum album; assembly: GCA_963277665.1. Taxonomy (NCBI): domain Eukaryota; kingdom Viridiplantae; phylum Streptophyta; class Magnoliopsida; order Santalales; family Viscaceae; genus Viscum; species Viscum album. The sequence goes on from OY728156.1 coordinate 1,334,962,997, forward strand.
ATAAACAGGGAAAAAATAGTTATTACCCGAAACATGATTTTGACAAGTATTTGATAGTAAATGGGTAATAAGAGGCTATGATTAAATAATTTCTGGTATAATAAATATTAGTATGATTTATTAATATATATTTATAACAAAAATATATTCAATATATGGTAGTGTTTAATATGTATTAAGGATGTTTATTCTTAAGGTAAGATATTTTTATCTCAATTTGTCTTGTTTTGGGCATATGTTATATTGTACACCAATATTCAGTTATGATGTGTATATATAGAAACATTTACATGTAATATCATGAATTTATTTATTCTCAAGATATTTAATGATTCATTAAATTATTTCATTTCTTTGTGATTATGAACCAAATGTTTCCAAAGTTGTATGGATTTTATGATACAATCTCATCTTATTTATGATTGTTTATGTTTATGGTTATATTGATGAAATGTTATGAATTATCCCTTAATAAAGAATATTTTTATTATCCTATAGTTATATAATGGAAATAATGTTTTTCCTTCCAATTTCTTCAATTTATGCCCTCAAGGGTCTAAAAAAATTATTTTTTCAGAAAAAAAATTAATTTCACTGTTCAGTCAAAAACAATTCCTTCAATGTGCATGTTTTCTAAAAAATTATGAATATTTTTTTTATTATCGATAATTTTTTTAAATTAATTTTTTACAAATTTTTTACATTTAAATAAATGGTTATAAATGGAATCATCTTATTGTTTTATATACAAGTATCCTTTTAATTTTTACCAAAAATATAAAAGGATCGTTGGTTTTAATGTGTTCAGAATAAACAATATTTTACACCATCTTTACCAGTAATTTTTTTAAATATTACATTATATTTTTCCAAAGTTATATTAAAAGAATTTTTTTTGAAAATGTTTTATAAATTTTAAATTTTAAAAAATTATTTTCAAATTTGAGAGGCCACTATCCTCAAGTAACGTTCCAAGTTATATTATTCAAAATCATTTTCCAATGAAGATGACATCCTTTGATGTAAAATATGATTTTTTGGGGATATTATCACATGATACCATCATTATTCTATATCTGGATGGTTTATACTAACTATAAAAATATTTTTAGGAAACTCATATCTTTTCATAGGGTTTTGATATGATTAATGTGATATAAAGACTATTTATTCCATGTGTTTTGGTAAGATGAATGTTTTATGATTCTATGGAACAAATATATGTATCATTTTCATTATTTAATGGATGGGGACTATATCTACACTAATAAATATGGTAAATATTGATATATCACGAGATAAACTAGACTAAAATGTGGAGTGAACAATTTTAGTAAGGGAGTTTTTCCACTGTGATAGTCGTTGGAGTAAACTATTACTACTTCAATAGTTTGGGTTTTTTACCAAATCCATTGTGATCGTTTAGAAAATGATCCATGACTAATATATAAATGATTTAATATTATAATTTTTATTCCATAAATCTATGACATCAGCAATTTTTAGGCTCTCATGGATTATGATATTTGAATCCATTATGATTTAGGTCTTTTGAACTGACGATATTTATTACTTGACTCAAGTTAGTTGTATATGATATATTGGGAATGTTATTTTTTCAAATTTAATTCTCATGTTTTCATAACTTTATTCTCATTTTATGTTAGTATCCCACCCTTTTAACCTAACTACCAATTTTTTCTCACCCTTTATTAGTATTTATTTCCACCCATTATGAGCCAAGCAATTATGTGTGATATTTCTATGAAGGGTCCTCGTTATGAATAACCTAGTGTGAGATGAAATTGATTAGTTATGAATTAGTTTTTATGTATCTATGTTTCCAAATTCATTATAATTAAATTATTTTATCACATATCCTTGTGGTATATAATGAATTTTCATCTATTATATGTAATAACTATATTGTAGAATAATGGGTCAACATAATTCACCCTTTGGAAAGAATTTTTTTATATACCTTGAGGGGTAATTATTAGTTTCCCAAGATGAGACATGTAGCTTCATATTTTTTTACCAAATGTTTGACTATATAGAATATAAAAATATACAATTAAATAAACTTTTGGTTGTTTCATCCACTCCCCATTGCAATGTGTAAGTGGGATGATATCTTTATGGGAATTGTTAATGGACTACCTTGAAATCTAAGGGGAAACGACTTCATATATGTGGTTATTAATTGTTTGATGAAATATGAACACATTATTTCCATCAAAGAGTTAATTAAGGTCAAGAAACTTTGATGCCTATATGGTCAATAGGTCATTCAGCTTCAATGATTTCCCTCAGCAATGATTTCAAATAGGGATACATGTTTTACATCTTGATTCTGGAAGGTGTATTAGAGGATATTTGATGATAGTCTAGATTAATCATCATGTGTCACTCGTGGGTGGATTCTCAGTCTTGTCAGTCCATCTAGACTCCTAATTATATGTTTAAATAACGTGTTCTTGATTTCATAGGATTTTTTAAAAATAATCTTCCATTATACATTATAACTTAAAAAAATATCTTATCTTGATCAGTATTACACTATATGGTGACTTTTATGTGAGTTAGTTATAATCACCATTCTATTTTGCAGATGTGGATGAGAATTCCTTAGTTGGATTGAGTATCATATAAGAGATAATAGAGATGGTATAGGTATTTCAAGAAAGATTAATGACAGATTATAGCCTCTAAAATTCATACATTGATCGAAAATCCCACACATATGAGATTTAGTTTGGTGATTAGGCATTACTTCATGTATTGGTTCCACTAGGAAAACATCACATTGGAAAGTTGGGGCAGTTGGAACCAAATTTTTTTTAGGAAGTTTCATATTGTAGAGAAACATGAGAAGGTATCCTATATATAGATTTTTCCAGAATTTTTGGCCTTTATCCATAACATTATTCTTGTATTTGATTTGAGTAGACACTATCCAAACACATATTATGTGTTATAGTGGGAATATTTTAATAATGAACATGGTATTTTCATTATGGACTGACCAATTCGTATTTTAGATTATCAAAAATGATTTTTTATACAAAATGTTTCATGTTGGAAAGGGTGATATAGAAGTATGGTGGAAATAACCATGTTAATTTGCTGAGAGATGCATTGGTGATGGATCATTGGCCTCACAAATTCTGTTTTGAGTAAGATTGAGGACTTTATGGGGGTATAAATTGGCTTACTGGAGGGTTTTGGACACCTAATCTAGAAAAAGCATAGGTTTTTTACATTTGGGTTTTTATATTAGTAACGAATATTCTTGAGGTTATGTATTTGAATGTTAGGTTGTAAATATGTTTTTAATGATAGTTATTAAAATAGACCTAAAATGTATTTTGTTTTTTATTCTTCACATCATTTTTTAATATTTTTACCGGTAATATCAACTTAAAATTAATTTTTGTTATAAAATGTTGTTAAAACATATTTTTTAGATTGATTTTTTAGGAAAACAACATAAAAGTGCATCTTTTATATCATTTTTTTGGAAAACTGATGGGATAAATATGTTTTTTCACGTCGGTTTTCTAAAAACAAATGTAGAAAATATTTGTTTAAAAAATAATTATTTGTGGTCTTACAACATTAGGAACAACTCATTTGTACAATTAACAAGAAAAAACAATGTTCCCCATGATAAAATTTATATTTTAAATTTATAATGTTAAAATAATTAAATATAATTCATTGATATAATAATAATAATCAAATAATATATATTTATTACAATTTTAATTACATCATCCATGGAAAATATGAGATGATAAACAACAACATGTCAAAGAAACCTTATGAAATATAGAAACAAAAAATAAATCTTTGACATAACATTCATTTTTTAACCCTTATTTAATATTTTTTAGGAATGATCACATGAGGAAACTAATTCTTTGGTAGAGAAGACAAATTAGAAAATGAAGAAAGATTGGTATTTTTACCCTGATCTGAAGAATGATTAGTCTTTATAAGAAAAAATTAATCATTAACCATTATAAAAATTAAGAAAACAAATAATAAAATGTATAAATCATAAAAAAATAATTACCAATACTATCTAGAGATCACTGAATGATGTATTAGTGGATTGATGATGAATATCAAATGATTTTGGTAGGTGTAATGATGATGATCAAAATAAATTTCAGGAAATGAATATATTTTGGAATGTAAAAACAAACAAATGAAATGGTAAAAGAAAATTTTATATTATAAATTTTAATGGAAAATTGAAAATTTTGACATCACACATAAAAAAGTAGGAATTATCATTTGGTGTGAAATTAAATTTTATCTTTCACGTCAGTTTTATGATAACCATCATGGAATGATAGTTTCTAATATTGGTAATATTAAAACATTCCATTAAATATTCATTTTTCACATCTATTATATAATAAATAGTGTAAAAAACAATATTTTCGCATCATTTTTATGATAGTTGACATAAAAACTATATTTTAACATCAATTAGTTTTAGGAACTAATGTTAAAAGTAATTTATCATATTATTTTTTCAAAAAAGTGATGTTAATTATGTTTAAAATAATTAATTTAATTTCCCAATATTATATTTTAATGGTCATGGAGCTCAAATGGAGTTATGGATCAAAATTTATGTCCATTTAGTGTTGTACATCTCTAAGACTACATTTAGAGATGTTTTACTTTATACATCCGTAACTTTGATCAGTTAGTCATTTTTAGCTCCACTATTAATCAAATAGAATACTGGGATATGAACTACAAATGTTTCAATATTAAGAACATTTGTTTATCTTAATAAAACTTGGAAAATTACATTTAACATATATTCCTAAAAAAATAAACATTAAAAGATCTTTATAAGTAATATTAATGTTGGTTTTTTATTTACCCACATTAAAATTTACACTTCACAAAAGTTGTTCAATAACGATGGCATTAGTAATATTGAAAGAGTTTTATTTCATTTCCCATGTTTTGATTTTACTAGTTGAGGATCTCAAATATTCTTTTAGATCAAAATTTATGGTCATCAAATGTTGTACTCCTTTAAGACTTCAGATAGATATGTTTGACTTCTGAAATCCATAACTTTTGATCTGAAAGTCTATTTAATTTCCAAGTCTTGTAAAATAAATGTTTGTGAAATGATATACACCTTCAAAACATTATTAACATCATTTAAAAAATCTGACATGAAATGTTAATTTTAATGTTAGTTCTGGAAAAAACCTCTACTGAATGTGTTTTATGAGGAACTTCAATGGTTGGTTTTAATGAATTCATATTAAAACTATCATTTTAACATCTATTACTAAATAAATGATGTAAACAATAATTCACATATGAACTTTCACATTAATTTTTCTGTAACTAATGTTATAATTTATATTTCAACATTGGTTAGAAAATTACCAACGATAAAAATACATAAGAAATCCTTTTAACACCGGTTTTGAGGAAATAACATTGAAATAGTGATGTCAAAACCCGTTTTCTACTTATGATTTCAAATCCATGGAAGATCCAATTTGTAATTTTATTTATATTTTTTTATTTTGGTTTTTCCTAATTATGGATTTCAAAAATTGTATTTTTGTGTAATATAGAGCATGTTATATGGTTGGCCCAAAATTTGTCTAAAATTGTAGCTAACCATGTGAGGGGTGATGGTTTTAGAGGGATTCAACATTTTTTAACAATGGGTTTCCAAAAAATTTATCCTAACGGATTACCATGAATCCTATTTTGGTAGAGGTAATAGTTATCGCATGATTGGAGTATGGTTTTCCAATCCATATATCCAAAAAATGAGGTTCATCAAACACTATAAAATTTGGAATTTTACTAAAATTACAATGTAAATTTTTATAACCATTGGCTTTATTTATCATCATTTTCATGTGTATCCCCTTATTCTTGAATTTTAGGCTTCTACCCTCTCCCCTTTGGTGGATTCACCATGAGATCTTTACAGTTTGACATTTGAATGGTCCTTATTTCTAATATCTATTTTCTTTCCCCCTTATCATGCTTGTTGTTCCATTTTCATGGATGTGTGTCACCTTAGATTGTGTTTGTGGAAAATACTATGGTTATGATGGGGTATTTAGTTTTTTCTTCTTTATTAGGTGTGTGACGTCTTCTCATATGCATTATATGAGCTTTTTATAAATTGGGATGAGGTTAAAACCAATTTTGAAGCAGGTTTATCTATTTAATTGTTTTTATAATGGTTAAATTAAAATAAATAATTTCATTTAGCATATTTTTATTAAATTTCATTTTATTTATTTATGGTTTATTTTTAATATATTTCTGATGATATCCACAGTTTTTGTGGGAATGTTTGGTTGGTAAGGATGGTTTTATAAATGCGGGGGGGGGGGGGGGGGGTTATATACACTCCATGTTTTTGATTAAATTGATTAAAGTGGTTTTATTTTTTTAAATGGATTTATAAAATATTATTCTAATTGGTTTTACATTATGAAAGTGTATTTACTTAAAATGGAAAAATGGGGTTTTTAAATCTGATTTTTAAAAGGGTTTTCATGTATGGAAATTGTTTTGTGATTATGATGGCATGTAGCTATACACAGGTTAATCTGGATTTGACAAAGAGGGAGTCTAAGGGATCATGAGAGCCTTTGGAGAGGAATACCATGTGAGTTTCCATTTCATTGTATTAGAAGATGATTTCTTTAGGAACAAATATTAGTAGAGCTTCTATTTGTTTACTGAGAGACTCTATGTGCTCTTGGAGTTGAGCCCTAGGATGATTTTGAGAAATTTTTCCTTGTTAAGCCATCTACCGTAGTATTATTGGATCCTCTAACATTATACCCTTTTATTAGATTCCTATGTACAGATTACTAATAACATATTGATTTATATTATAATTCCAGTTGATTACTTCAATCATGATATGATTTAATGTGTGTTATGCCCATTTCCATTTGTATGGTTTTATGATTTTGATGTTATGATCATATTTATTATGCCTTAATGAATATAGTTAGAATGTTGTGACTTTATCTTTTTTTATTTCTTTGATCCATTTTGGATGATGTTTTGTTAAATTTATTTCATTTTAACTAGAAAAAAATGATTTCAATGGGTTTTATAAAAGTGGAATACTTTCAAATTGGTTTTGTTTTGAAAATGCGTTTCAACACATGTTTGATGGTCTTTTGTGGGTAATATACATAAATAGTTTCATTGTGGTATCATATTGGGATTTTTTACTCCCATTTTAGATACATACTTGGAAATATATATATCTCTTTTTTAGAAAATAGATAATTTAAAGGGAACTCAGTACAATGCTGGATATTCTTGATTATCATTTTCCATGGTTTTGTGTAAGTGATGTTTTGTCAAGGAGTTTTCCCATGTAGATTCATTTTGGTATTTTAGTATATATTGGGATGTATGTATTGGTATTTTTGGTCTTTTTTAATTTATTTTTAGTTTTAATATTTGACTTTTGTTGTCATGTATATCTTTTTTTTGGAATTTGGTATATGATGTTTTTATTGTATCTTCTAGTATATATTGCATACTCTGGATGTTTTATTTTATTCTTTTCAATCTAATGATATTTTTATAGCTGTCTCAATTTATATATTGTTCATGCTGGTCCACTATGGGAGCAATTATTACTAAGTGGGTGATTATTATGCCCAATACTTATTTCCAACCAATGGTGTATGGGAATGAGCTTCAGGTCATGTGGTGGGATACCTTAGGTGACAACATGGGTTACCCTCAACCAGTTCATTACAACATCTAGTCTATCATGTATCTAGTAATTTGAGATGTTATATATCCCTATTGTTTTTTGAATGTAATGGATTTTAAAATACATATTCTACATTCTCCTCTATGTCCAAATAATCGATCTTTTCATCACCCAACAAAAAACATTCCTTTTTGAGAAGAAATATTGTATAGATGTGTTTTGTTATTTTGGGATACTAATGTTCTTTATATAAATAAAGTGGTCTATTTTTATCATCATATACAATAATTTCTCCAAAAAGTCTATGAACGACCCAAATTAATAATGTTCTCAATTAAACTATTATACTTCACATACTATTATGTGCTGTTGTTCATTAACACTAATGTTTGTTCCTTCATAGTTGGTATTTGGAACCATTTCAATGAAATAATCCAATTTTAAGGAAAAATAAAATAATATATTGATATTGCGTGTCATCCTTATTGGGTTAGAGTCTAGGATGAGTGTAACCAATTATAACAATATCATCCTAACCTATGAATACAAATGATTTTTTTGTTTTTCTTATATAAGTAAGGACATTCATCACACTAATCGAGTGACTCATACTGTTATTATATTTTTAACTATTATATAAAATCAAAATAAAAAATCAATAGTTTAAGAAATTACATGAAATACAAGATTGAGACTATGGTAGATGCATAAATAAAAAATTGTAATGTTTTAACATTATATCACTTTTGAAGTATATTGACTCTTTATAAAATCCATTCCATTCAAAAATGGTAAATACCTCTTCTAATATATATCTACAATAAAACTCTTTAACACTTTACCAATATATGTGTTATGTCTCAATCCAATCGTTCTTTTAAATATTTCACTATAAATCTTCATATCAAGTACTTAAGATGATTAAAACATGTATTTCATGGAGAAGAATTATTCCTAACATGACATTATAGGAAAAAAAATATTATATCATTTCTGATGAGTATTATATCATTTATATATAACACTAGAAATACCTAAAACCTCCCACTAAAATACATTTATTTAAAAGAATGGTATATATTATTAATGTATCCAAACTGTTTGATTGCTTCATCAAACTAGATTTTTTAACTCTGAGAATATCACTTTAATACATAGATTAAACATTGCAACATATATATATATATATATTATATATATATCATTGGAAACTCTAAAACCTTTGGTTTCAATTATGTACATTACATTACTCAAATTTAAATTAAGTGTTTTTTAAATTAATTTTATATATCTCATAATCATAATAAGTGTTTCTTTTTCAAAAAATCAAAACAAAAATTCTCAATACCTCTAATGAAAAAGTATGTTCGTAGTCAATATCATAAATTTGTATACAAATATATTCCAATAGTTATGATTTATATATAAGAAATCCTCTATCAATGCCAATTTTCTTATAAAACCCCTATATAAATCTTATGGGTCTCCTTCCTTTAGTTGTGTAACATCCCAGTTTCGGAAACCACCCAGAAATTCCCTGTACCAGGTTGGTCACATGGCCTAAATTGCATTTCCCTTAACGCCAGAGGTAGCCGGCTAGTAGCGAGGGCCTTGGGTGTGATAGTGGAGAAACTATGTGTAACGACCCAATGTTTTTAAATGGAAATTAACTTCTCATAAGTATGTCATAAAATCACTTGAAGACACAACACAATAAACTACTAAGTTCTAAGTGACCTTAAATCATAAGTTTGTCACTTTGGTGTTCGGAATTTCGAAAATCCAGCATACACGGTTATAATCAGTAAGTTATTTGGAGTCAGATAAGGAAAACTTAATTTTTTTGAATAGTAATATACCTTAATGAATAGTAACATAACCTTATGATTATTGATATACCCTAATGAATAGTAACCTCACCTATGATAGTATAAAAATAAAATTCATGTTTGAAGTATGATATCCCTATATTTTAGAATAAGTGAATATATGTTTTGAAAATGGTTTTGATAATAAATTATTATTTTAATTAAATATTAAAATAATCATATTTAGAAAATTCTGTTTGAAAAATGGACTTCAGTTTTTGGATTCTACATGTCAAAAAATGGTTAGGGTCAATTTTTGGGATTTTTCTGAAATACATGAATTTTTTATGAATAGTAGATTCTGAAAATTCAAAATAAATACTAAATAATGGATTAATTGAGTCATTGATGATTTTTTGCTGATGTAAGCCCACTTGGTTCATGATCACATGAAAAAATAACTATTCTTGGTCATAAAATACTTACTATTACTTGTCTTGAGAAGAAATAATAAATTAATGATTATAATATTATGAAATCCCTCCTCTTCTCCACTATAAAAACCCCACTTCACTCCCTCTTATATTCACTCCTCTCAAGCCTTGTGCCTTGCCATTATTATGCTCAAATATCTCCCCAAGATCTTCCCCCACGACCAAAAGCTTCTAGCCTGTTCAAAATACGAAAACCTCTCCCCTTAAGAGATTCTCAAAGGAGGAAGTCTCAATAGGTAAATTTATCTTTCCAATTCCTTCATTTCTTTTATGTTCTCTTTATTTTTGTTTCATTCCTCACCTCTCGTCCCCATAATAGTATGATAAATCTAGTAACATACATTTACTAGAATGTTTTCATGATAATGGTATATGTCATTATCTTATCTCATTTCCCAACCCTTTTATTTGAATGAAATGACAACATCATTTGAGATGTGCTAATTTAGCACATTCAAGGACAACGGTTTATCAATTTCTATTATTATATATATTTCTTGGTCATGAAACCATCTGTGATATGGTTGAACCAGATTATTATATATGTAATATATCATATTTCTTGTTATATAATCCTTTTGCACAAATTGTATTAAGTTATAAAGAAAAAACATGTTCTTTGTAATCAAATCCACCGATTAACAAAAACGGTTATCACTAAGGTTATATATATAATAATTTGACTTCACTCTAAGAAACCTAATTAAAATTAAAACCATGTAATATTCTTAATTTTCACTAAATAATATAACCTCAATTCTAGACAACCACTTTGATCTTACATATAATCCAAACTTGAATGTACGTGAACTGATCTTTTAAAGCCATGTAAACAAATGATTTCGAATAATGAAACTGAACCTTATAACTAATCAAAAAGTCCTTGAATGAACAAAAAAGGGTTATAATAATTAAATTAAATATATAATATTCTCTGGAATTATTAATTAATAAGCCTAATTTGTTTATTCAGGTCTCTAATAACAAGTGGAGAACACCTATAGATTTATGGTAAGGGATCCTCTCCTTTTCACTCTTAGTCAAGATTGTTCTCTATGCTTTGAATTTTTGTGTAATACCAAGTGATGGGGTATATTTATTCACCTCCCCATACTTCCCTAATGTTTTATATGTGATAAAAAAACCCCTTACCTCTCTCATCAAGATCTCTTAGTTACACCTGATACCTTGCTGATAAACCATAATAGATTCTACCTGAACTTCATTTGTTCCTCTAGATTACTCTATCTTTATTTTTATAAAATGTTGTTGTCTATTATTTTTATGTAAAACTTCTACATTCTGTTTATATGATCCCATGCTAATATTAAATGATTTTATAAGTTTCATGCTTTTGATATCATTATGTCATGCCTCCAAACTCATATGCTTGAGATGTATCCTTATGTTCATTCCCTTTCTGGGATTTTTAGCTCATCCCTTTTTTCATGTGTTCCCCAAGGTACCCTATGTAGATGTAAGGGATCATTGGAATTTAGGATATATTTTTGGATATTAAATAATGAAGTGTTTTTTTAGCCCCATGTTTTATATTATATGTACCTAGTCTTCCATGACACTAGACATAACGATCCTTGGAATGTAGTCTGATGATTAATTATGCTTAGAATCCCGAAATGTTATATATAAAAGGATCGGGTCGCTATAGTTGGTATGAGAGGGAGGTTTAGTTATTTTTGGAGATTAGGATTAGCGCACCATATTAATATCCTTAAGCATGAGACTATGTATAAGAAAACATTCCAAATTTTTGGTTAGTATTGAGTAAGTGGTTTATCAAGAAAATACATCCCTGTCTGGATATGAGTAGGTAGAGGTGGATCTGGCACAGATGTATCTAGGGTTAAAACTCAAAAACAATGTTTTGAGCTAGACTCAAATGGGAACTAGTGCACGAAAACGGGCCTTTCTGCACTCTTGGTTATGACACTCCTGGGGGATATGCTTTGGTAGATTCATGAGCTTAGTAAAATCCATTATTAAGGGACAAACAGAATCCCATGAGAATATAAGTTAAGAAATAGATCTAGGATCACCTGGATATAACCCTAGGGAATCACAATTCAGAATATACTTTTTCTTTATAAGTTCATCCTTTATGTTCAATGTTTCCATTTTATGCTCAATAGCTATGTATTCAAGACCTCTAATTATACATTTTTTTTTCTAAGTTAATGGCGGGAAATAGAAGAACATGTTCCAACAACCAATGTGATAGGAAATGCAATTATTGACCTAATTATATGCCTGATGTGATGTAATCAGATGCTCAAAACTCCATGGGAGTACTTTATCAACTAGCTCGAGTTATGAATAATAACATGAATCAGGTGTAATGTCCTCATTCTCCAAGGAAAGAGCAACTTTCAGTAGAATCCTTTATGTGGAAAAGGCCTCCCATGTTTAGATGGTATTCTGATCCCTTCCTCACAAAACAATGGTTAACTCCATTGAAAAAATTTTCTCCATCCACCAGTGCTTGGATGAATTGGATGTTGTACTAGAGGTCTATTGTTTTGATGTGTAAGATGATCAGTGGTGGAAACTGATCAAGAATACAAATTCCCAACAAGAAATTGATTCCATAGATCGGGAGGAATTCGAGAACATGTTTTCCAACAAAATTTTCCTCAATCCCTCCATCTCTATATGGAAAGAGAGTTCCTCGAACTCAAGCATAAGGAAGATGAGTCCATCAAGGAATATGAAGCAAACTTTACAAGTCTTGCAAGGGACACCTCTGGCATTGTCAAGAACACCGAATGCAAGGTGGATTGGTTATTTAGGGGACTAAAGCTGAGTCTATGAAAACTATTGGAAATTAGACACTTCGATAGTTATGAGGAGATTTTCTTTTATTCCCTCAATGTTAAAATGGAGATTGGAGACTCTCAGTGGTCTATTGGGGCCAGTGAAAAGAAGAAGAAAATGGAGAACAACATGGGTGGTTCATCAAATAAATCCCATGATGAAAAGAAGCCTCACTTTCCCATTTGCAAAAATTATGGGAAGAAATATCTTGGTGACTATCTCAAGGGAACTAAGAATTACTTGAAATGTAGAAAGTTTGGTCATCTGTCCATGAACTGCCGAAGGGATATGAAAAATCCAGCTAATGTTGAAGAAGAGAGGAAGGTTCGGATCAACAATTATCATGTAGTGCAGTGTTACAACTACAAGGAGCTTGGGAATTATGTGAACATTTTCTAAGCCGAGGGCTGTTGGAGGCAATCAGCAACAACCGCTAAGGCCACAAGGAAGGGCTTAAGCTATCACTAATATTGAGGTATATCCATAAAACGATGTGGTGACAGGTACGCTTGTTATTCATTCAGAAATAGTGAATGTACTATTTGATTCTAGTTTTATGAATTCTTTCATATCTTGCAATTTTAGTAGAACTACTCAAACGCCACCTCAAAATTTGGAGGAAAAGTTATTTATGAGAACCGCGAATGGGGAAATTATTTCATCCATGGTTTAAAACTCCTTCCCAGTTAACGTTTGTGGACTGAACCACCCAAAAAATCTCATCATACATCGTTTAGTATAGTTTGATGCAATCATGGGAATGGATTTAATATCATTGTACAAAGCCATCATCAATTGTCGGGAAAGGTAGATCTCTTTTCACATCCTAAAGTATCCTTCTATTCATTACAAGTTTAAATAGGAACATGATACTTCTTTAGAATATTTATCTCATGTGTGGATATTGTTGCCTTTTGAGAAAGAATATCTAGCTCAAATGATTGAGACAAAGGATAGAATCATGCTTGAGGAGAAGCTCATCGTGATGGATTACACTAATGTATTCCTTGAAGAGTTGTCTGGTCTTCCTCTTGACTAAGAGGTTGAGCTCTCAATTGAACATATCCCAAGATCTCTACCAATCTCAAATAAACCTTATATAATGGCCACCGTATAGCTGGAAGAGCTGAAGAAAACGTTACAGGAGAATGTGGATATGGGTTTTATACACCCGAGTGCTTCACCATGGGGTGCTCCAGTCCTCTTCTTCAAGATGAAGGATGGATTAATGCATCTATGATTTGATTATCGTGAGCTCAATAAATCATGATAAATAACAAGTATCCCCTTCCATGGATAGATGACTTGTTTGATCAGCTTCGTGGGGCCAGTTATTTCTCTAAGGTGGACCTTCGGTCAGGATATCACCAACTAAAGGTGAGGAAGAATGATATTCCCGAGACTGCCTTTCGAATAAGTTATGGACACTATAAGTTCATAGTGATTCCCTTAAGACTCACTAATGCTCCAAAAAATTTCATGGATTTAATGAATAGAGTATTTAGATAATACATCGACAAATTTGTGGTGGTCATTATTGATGATATTCTAACATACTTCAAGAGTAAAGAGGAACATGAGGAGAATTTGAAAACTATGTTAAATACTTTGTGAAGAGATAAGTTGTAGGAAAAGTACAGTAAATGTTAGTTCTGGATGGAGGAAGTATCATTCTTGGGGCATGTTATCACCAAGAGCGGGATATCTGTGGACCCTTCCAATATGAAGGCAATTGAAGAGTAGCTGAGGCCGATTTATGTAACAGAGATCCACAGATTTTTAGGTCTAGATGAGTATTATAGATGATTCATGAAGTACTTTTCATGATTGTCAAACCCAATGACCAAGATGACATGAAAGGGAGTAAAAAAATTTGGTCATAGGAATGTGAAGACTATTTCAGGGAGTTGAAAAAGAGGCTTATCACTATGCTAGTACTCACACTCCCTTCAAGTGGAGAACTCTTTGTTGTGTATAGTGATGCTTCTAAGAAAGGCTTATGCATTGTGCTAATGGAAAATGTTAATTTGATATCCTATGCCTCAAGGTAGCTGAAAATATATGATCAAAACTATCCCATGCATGATCTGGATTTGGCAGTTGTGATCTTTACATTGGAAATATGGATGCATTATCTCTATGGTGAAAATGTGAGATATATACTGACCATAAGAGTCTCAAATATATATTCACACAGAATGAGCTTAATATGCCCCAGTGAAGACGGATAGATCTCATCAAAGATTATGAATTCTCAATCCACTACCATCCCAGTATGGCAAACAAGGTGGCAGATGCCATGAGTAGAAAAGATCCTGCATCATTATAAATGATGTGAATTGAAAAGGATATGATATTCTTAGATTTTCAAAGGATGGACGTGGGAATCATTAAGGGAGGAAAATTAATAATCCTTTCTCAAATGATTTCACAACCATCCCTCTTAGAGAAACTATAGGATGCATAATGAAATTATGTAGAAATTCAGAAAATGGTGGAAGCTATTAAAAATGTGAAATCCTCTGATTTCAAAATTGATGAGGAAGGATTCATAAGATTTGGGACATGATTATCTGTACCATCTGATCTAGAGATAAAGAAGGACCCATTTATTGATGCACATTGCTTGACCATCTCTATCCACCCAGGGAGCACAAAGATGTATTGATATCTCCAAGAAAACATTTTGTGGGACAATATGAAAAAAAGATTTCTGAATATACATCAAAGTGCCTCGTATGTTAGAAAGTGAAATTTGAGAGACAAATTTATAAGGGGATGATGCAACCACTACCCATACAAGCATGGAAGTGGGAGAAAATTACTATGGACTTTGTCACTAGACTTCCAAAGCCAACTCGAGAAAGCAATGCTATATGGGTTGTTGTGGAGCGTCTTATGAAGACTACATAGATTATCGTGGTTCGAGAGGACTTCTCATTGGATCAACTTGCACAGATTTATGTCAAAGAAGTATTAAGGCTACATTGAGTACCACTATCTATTTTATCTGATTGTGATCTGAGGTTCACCTCAAAGTTCTAGAAAAGTCTCCAATATGCTGTAAGCACTGAACTGAACTTCAGTATAGCCTATCATCCTCAAACTGATGGCCAATCTGAGCAAACTATTCAGACACCAGAAGACATGTTGAGAGCATGTTCTATGGATTTCAAAGGAGGATGGGACCAACATCTTCCACTAGTTGAATTCTCCTACCACAATAATTTCCACTCGAGCATCTGAATAGCCCCATTATAATCCTTTTATGGGAAAAGTTTTAGAACACCGGTGTGCTGGGATGAAGTCGGTGAGATTAAGGTTCTAGGACCTGAAATGGTTGAAGAAATGGTGGAGAAGGTGAAAACCATTCAGCATTATATCAAGGCAGCCCAAAGTCGATAGAAGAATTATGCAGATAATCGTCAATGAGACCTTGAGATCAAAGTTGGAGATATGGTATTTCTACACATATTCCATGGAATAAGGTCATGAGGTTTGTGAAGAAAGGTAAGTTAATTCCCAGGTATATTGGCCCCTTTGAGATCCTTGATCGAGTCGGAGCTGTGGCCTATCAACTGGAACTTCCACCTTACTTGTCGAAAGTACATGATGACATTCATGTATCCCGATTAAGAAATTAAATTAGATACCCTTCACATGTACTATTTTTAGAGGCGGTACAGTTTGTGGATGATCTATCTTACGAGGAGCAGCCAGTGAAGATCTTGGATTTGAGAGACGAAGTTCTACGCAACAAAAATAAACATCTGGTCAAAGTACAATGGTGAAACCATAAGTATGAAGAGGCAACAATGGATCTAGAGGAGCAATTATGGAAATGTACCCACACATATTTTTGTCTTAGAATGTAAAATGAAATTTCGAGGGCCAAATTTCCTAAGGGGGGAAGAATGTAACGACCCAATGTTTTTCAATGAAAATTCCCTTCTCATAATATGTCTTAAAATCACATGAAAACACAACAAAATGAACTACTAAGTTCTAAGTGACCTTTAAACATAAGTTTGTCACTTCTGTGTTTGGAATTTTGAAAATACGGTATACACGGTTGTAATCAGTTAGTTACTTGGATTCCGATAAGGAAAACATAATTTTTGGGGAATAGTAACCTACACTAATGAATAGTAACGTACAGTTATGAATTGTGATATACCCTAATGAATATTAACCTTACCTATGATAGAATAAAAATATATTCAAGTTGGATATACGATATACCTATATTTTTAGAATAAGCTAGGGAATGTATTAAAACTAGTTTTGATAATAAATTATTATTTTAATTAAATATTTAATTATTCATATTTAGAAAATTATTTTTGAAAAATGGACTTCATTTTTGGATTCTAAATGTCAAAAAATGTTTAGGGTGAATTTTTTGGATTTTTCTGAAATACATGAATTTTTTATGAATAGTAGAATCCGATAATTCACAATAAAAGCTAAATTATGGATTAAATGAATAATATATGATGTTATACTGATCTAATCCCTATTTGTTCGGGATCACATGATAAAGTCACTATTCATGGTCATGGAATACTTATTATTCCTTGTCTTGTGAAGAAATAATAAATTAATGATTATAATATTATGAAATCTGTCCTCTCCTCCACTATAAAACCCCCCTTCCCTCCATCTTCTCTTCACTCCTCTCAAACCTTGTTCCTTGACATAATTCTGCCCAAATATCTCCCCAATATCCTCCCCCACATAAAAAATCTTTAAGCCTCTTTAAAATACCAAAACCATTCCCTTTAATATGTTCCCAAATGAGGAAGTCTCAAGAGGTAAATTCCTCTTTCCAATTCCTTAATTTCTTTTAAGTTATCTTTCTTTTTGTTTCTTTCCTCACCTCCTTTAACCGTAATAGTATGATAAATCCCGTAAAATACATGTACTAGAATGTTTTCATGCTAATTTTATATGTTATTATCTTCTCTCCTTTCCCCACCCTTTTGTTTGAATTAAATTAAAGCACCGTTTGAGATGTGCTAATTTAACACATTCAAGGACAACAGTTTAACAATTTCTATTATATCCTTAATTCTAGTCATGAAACCATTTCTTTTATAGTTTAACCAGATTATTATATATGTAATATATCTTATTTTTTGTTTTCAAATACATTTTTACAAATTGTATTAATTCATAAAGAGAAAACATGTTCTTTGTAATCAAATCCACCGATTAAAAAAATGGTTATCACTAAGGTCATATATATAATAATTGGACTTCACTCAAAGTATCCTCATTAAAATTAAAACCATGTATTCTCCTTTATGTTCACTAAATAATATAACCTCAATTCTATACAACCACTTTGATCATACATATAATCCAAACATGAATATAAGTGAACCGATCTTTTAAATCCAAGTAAACAAACGAGCCCAAACAATGAAAATGAACCTTATCACTAATCAAAAAGGCTTGGAATGAACTAAAAAGGGTTATAATAAATAAATTAAATATAGTATATTTTATGTAAATATTAATTAATAACCCAAATTTGTTTATTCAGGTCTCTAATAAAAAGTGGATAACACCAACGGAATTAAGGTAAGGGATCCTCTTCTTTTTTACTCTTAGTCAAGATTATTTTCTATGTTATGCCTTTTTGTGTAATAAAAAGTGATGGGGTATATTTCCTCACCTCCCCATACTTCCCTAATGTGTTATAAGTGACGATAAACCCATTTACTCTCTCATTAAACTCTCTTACTTACACCTGATACCTTGCCGATAAACCATAATGGATTCTACCCGAACATCCTTTATTCCCCCAGGTTACTCTATCTTTCTTTTTCCAAAATGTAGTTGTATTTTAATTTTGTGTAAAACATTTACATTTTTTTATATTACCCCATGCATATATTAAATGATTTTATTAGTTTCATGCTTTCGATATCATTATTTCATTCCTCTTAACTCATGTGCTTGAGAAGTATCCTTATGTTCATTTCCTTACTAGGATTTTTAGCTCATCTGTTTTTTCATCTGTTCCCCAGGGTACCCTATGAAGATGTAAGGGATCAAAAGAAGTTAGAATATCTTTATGGAGATTAAATAAAGAAGTGTTTTTTAGCCACATATTTTATGTTATATGTACCTAGTCATCCAAGACACCAGACTTAACAATCCTTGGATTGTACTCTGATAATTAATTATGCACAAAATCATGAAATGTTATATGGAAAAGGCTCAGGTCTCTATTCTATTCTCTCATTGTCAGAGTAATACAACAGAAGTAAAACATATATACAATAGAAAAAACATTACACATACAAAACAACTATAAACAGCAGAGAGCTAGTGAAGAAACAATTGGAGCACATATATATAAATGATTCCTAGTACATATGCCATGGAAACTAGCCAAACTAGTCACAATGATGAAATACAGAACTAAATCAAAGTTCAAAAGAAAACCGTAAACAACTCCTTAGCATCACAAGTGTCTGCTTGGCCCTATGCTCTCCATCTCCAAAGTAGTCAAGTATTTGAAGTATAAGGGTGCTTTCCCTTATCTATACATGAAATAATATAATCTGTTTGGGCCCAAAATCATAGCACAAATAGGATGTGAGACTAAATCCCAGTAGGCAACAACCACAAGAACTATGCTAATAGTCTGTGAATATATGGTCGGAAATATGTTAAGAAAGTAGTAAACAAGGAAGTACTCAGCAGTAAACAATCCATAGTTTTAAATAATCTAGTTTCATATATCAAAAATATCTATTCAAAGCGGCAATTCTATTGGTAGTACTCACAGCCTAAACCATATGGTTTAACCAAACAATGTAAAATCAAGAAAAAAACAAAAACATTTACCCTATGGGAAGTAAACTAAGTCAACCCCTCTGGTTCAGCTTAATCATAGACTCTCTGAGAAAGCACTCTCTATCAATTTCTCATATAGTCTCGTATCGATAACTAATGGTGCTCTGGGGAAGCACATAAATCACATTCCCCCTATGGACCACGTCGATGAACTACAGACCCTCTGAGGAAGCACTTACGTCAATTCCCCCTACAGTCTCACATCATAACAGTAAAACAAACACTCTGGAGAAGACCTTACATCCATGCTCCCTATGGTCTACTACACTAGGTTCTCATGGCCCTATGTAAGTCAAGAAATCATAGAAACGTTTATCAGCCAATGTAAACCTCAAGAACTACTTGGACAACAGTCTATAGAATAGGATCATGTCTGAACAATAGTCACAACATCCTATAATACTAGGCATGGGAAAAACAACGCAGCCTAATAGGATAAGAATAACCAAGCATTCATAACAAACATGCATGGGAAAACACGTCCAAAGCACAAAAATTCACCTATTCACAAATAGTTAACCTCTACTCAAGAATACTAGCATATTAGGAAAACAATTGGGCTGAAAAAATAAACACACAATACCCCGTTCATGGGTATTGGACAAAATTGAACATATAACTCAATGAATTTCAACTAAAAGACCCAAACCACCTACCATGGTGTTGTAGGATTGATATAAGTGATCCTTAAGCCTTGAATCTCCCAAGAACACAGTATATTTACAAAAATGATAAAAAAATCAATCGAGTATAACTCATGAAAGAGAAGGAATCCGGAAATGAAACTTGAGGGGAAAAAAGTGTTTAGTGAGGTGATCCCAACACAATCGACGATGCTCGAATCGGAGGACGGATGCTTGATCAGGGGATCAGGGGAGAATCGTGGTTGCACTCTCACTCTTAGAAGAACCAAACAAAGTCGGAGACGGTTCTATCACCCATACGTGACCCCAGTGAATTTAATGAAAAACATACACTGTGTGTACTTTATAAGTACACGTCATGTACTATAATTTTCTGTATTCCACTTTAGGTGGTCTCTTGGTCACCATACACACCCATGTGTGAAGCCCTTACATGGCCAGCACACAACTTCCAACGTTAACTGAGTACATGATATGTACTCATAAAGTACAAGACATGTACTTATGAAATTTCCGAAAACTCCTCTTTTTCTCAAAAACACAAAAAAAACATTCTTGAAAAGAAGATTCGGGTTCATACTAACTTCCCCCCTTAAAGAAATTCGTCCATGAATTTCCCTAGAAAGGTAGCATAGAAGAAGAATCCTCAAACAGCTCTGGCCACTGCGACCGTACATTGGTCTTCCTCTCTTAGGTCTTGTCTTGCACTCTCTTGTGCTTCCATAGCACTCGTACCAGAGGGACAGACCTACCATGAAGAACCTTCATACTATGATCGACCATATAGATAAGATTCTCCTCGAATGAGGTTTCCACCCCTATCTCAACCTCCTCAGGTTGAAAAGCATGAGACAGGTCTGAGAAGTAACGTCAGAGTTGAGGAACGTGGAAGACATCATGCATATCCCGGTACCTCTGAGGTAACTACAACCAATGGGAAAAGGGACCAACTCTCTCTAACACATCAAATGGCCAGACGTACCTCGGTGAAAACTTACCCTCTCTCTTAGTCTTCATGTGTTCGAACCTTGGTGTTACACACAGGAAAACCTGATCCCTGATCACAAACTATAGAGGTCATCTGCACTGATCAGAATAAGACTTCTGTTGAGACGGTGAAGTATCTATCCTTATCTGAATCAAATCTATTTGCACTATGGTTTTCTGGACAAGGTGAAGTCCCAACAAAGCTTCCTCTCCTGCCTCCAGCCAACATAAGGGTGATCTGCATGGCCTATCATACAAAGCCTCATAAGGTTCCATCTATATAGTTTCTTGGAAACTATTATTGAATGAAAATTGTACAAGAGTTATGTGTTTCTCCCAAGAACCTCAAAAATCTAGGATGCATGCACGAAGCATGTCCTCAAGAACCGGAATCATATGCTTGAACTGACCATATATATGGGGGTGGTAAGTTGTACTCAGAATCACTTGTGTGACCAAGGCCTTCTGTAGCCCCTTTTAGACCTGTGAAGTAAAATGGGAATCCCTGTCTAAGACAATGGAATGTGAAATCCCATGTAAACGTACAATCTCTCAGTTGTACAACCTTCCAAGCTCATCAACACTAAGAGACTCCTTGATTGGAAAGAAGTGAGCAACATTTGGGAGTCTATCAATAATATCCCAAACCAAATCATTCCCTCAAGGGGGCCTTAAAAAACCTGTAATGAATTACATTGCGACATCATTCCATTTCCAATCAGTAATGGGTAACTCATCCGAAAACCTTACTGGTTGCTGATGTTCCACATTCACCTGCAGACATGTGGAATACGCCATGAAAAAACCAGAAACATATGTCTTCATACCTGGACACCAATACTGTTGGTGTAGATCACGATACATCTTGTTGACACTAGGATGAACATCCCAAACTGAGGAATGAATGTCCTGCATCATCTCCTTTCGTATGTCTATTGACACCCATATGTGCCCATGGAAACACATATCTAATCCTCGCCTACGGTTCATCCATGAATAGGGTCCTCTCATTACACACATTCCTGCAGGACTGGGCCTTCAGAATCTATTAGCTGCCTCATTCGCACTCGATCAAGAAGAGTAGATTCAATATCTATAAAAGAATGAAATGTCTTCCCCTGACTGTCATGAACCTCCAAATGCATCTCAGAGAACAGGGCCATAAGCTTCCACTCACTACTGGCCTCCTGAACTACTTGTATTTGAGTCCTCCTGCTCAATGAAATAGCTATTGCATTGCCTTTCCTAGACGTATAGGTAAGCTCAATGTCGAAGGACTAGATTTACTCAACCCACCTTCGTTGTCTCAAATTCAGGTCACACTGAGTGGAGATATTCTTTAGACTTTTATGCTAGGTGAAAACCACAAAATGCTCTCCCAAAAGATAATGTCTACAATAATGTAATTCATGAACAACTATAGACAAGTCAATATCGTGCATCAGGTAATTCCTCTCATGTGGCCTCAACTGTCGGGACTCATACACAACGACTCCTTCCCCTTTCATAAGCGCTACACCAAGCCCGATACCTAATGAATCACAGAACATAGTATAGATTATTCCTGGCTCTGGAAATACTAGTATCATTTATGTAGTCAACCTCCCTTTCACCTCCTGAAAGGCTAACTCACAAGAATCTAACCCGAGGAAATTTTCACTTTTCTTAGTCAGGCACATCAGTGGCATTTCTAAGCATGAAAAGTACTGTATGAAATGTCTATAGTATCCAGCTAGCCATAGAAAACTCTGCACCTCAAAGACGTTCTTCAGCTACTCCCAGGAAACTGCTGCTCCCACTTTATCTGGGTCTACTGATACTCCTGTATCTAAGATAAGATAACCAAAGAAGTGAATTTGGTCTGTCCAAAAGTGGCATTTAGAGAGATTAGAATATAACTGATGTTATCTCTTTGTAATCAAAACAATCTCAAGATGGGTATCATGGTCATGTTGAGTGTGAGAGTACACCAAGATATCGTCCACGAAGACCACCACGATGGAATCCAAGTATGGATAGAACACTCGGTTCATTAGTTCCATAAAAATTGTTGGCGCAATCATGAGACTGAACGTCATAACCACATAATCATATAGACCATACCTGATCTAAAATGTTGTATGAGATATATCAGAAGGTCTAACGTGAAATTGATGATAACCAGAACTCAATTCAATCATTGAGAACACCTTATCTCCTTAAAGATAATCAAATAGATCATCAATACTTGGCATGGTGTATCAGTTTTTAACCGTCAACTAGTTCATCTTTCAATAATCCACACACAGTCTGAGGGTATCATCCGCCTTCTTCAAAAACTGGGTAGGAGAACCCCATGGAGAAGTACGGGGTTGGATGAAACCCTTTACCTTCAACTCCTTCAACTGCATCTTGAGCTTCTACAACTTTGGTGTAGCCATCCTATAAGGAGGAATGGACACTGGTGACACTCCTGGAAGATGCTCAATCAGAAATTAGACCTCATTATCTGGATGTAAACCTGAATATTCCTCTGAAAATACATCCCTGAAACAATCCAACACTAGAGGAAAGTCTAACTGTGAAGTCCCCTGGTCATCCAGATAAAGACGAGCAATATGAGATATAACTCATCCCAACCCATGATGGTCGGGTCATGCTCTTCTCACATTGACAACCAATTTGCCCTTATGAAGGAAAGATCCACCCTCTAGTGATGTGAAACTCACCCTACAATGATATCAGTCAAAAACAGCCTGAAAGGGAAACAACCAGACCATTCTGAGAATTTCATCATAGACAGTCACCTCTAGGTTACAGAGGTCCCAAAAAAATAGACACCCACCAATCTCTAGAGGGTACTCCTTGCACTGACGTACAAAAGCCATTTATGTCCACAACAGACTATCTAGCGTCAAGATATCAGTAGAAGAGAAGATTTTGAGACTAAGGCTCTCCAAAACAACAAAAAATATAAAGCTATGGAAATCCCATGTGTCGAAAAGAGAAGAAGATATAACTAAGGCTACTAAGATCGTACCTCAAACTATACACGGTCCAGGATCCTTCTCTTACTAGGTCTGCTCCACTGCATAATTCTAGCCTGTACAACAGCACTGTGACCCTACCTAATCACTCTGCACTGGTCCACCCAGCTTTCCCTGATTTCCTGGTGACTGAATACCATGGATGTGACCTCCACCTCGTCCTGAACGACCAGAAGAACTCTCATTTCTTAGATAGATAAGAAACTGGGGGCGCTTATCCTGAACGCGAAGTCATTAAAGAACCCCTTTCACCAGCTGCTGGTAAGAAGATCTAACAAAAAAGCTGAATATGCCCAATCTTTCCACATGATCAACACTACACTTGGTCTCTCGGGCAATGTGGCCACGTATTCCCACTCTTCTCGCACTAGTAGCACACCACCTAGCTACCATAATAATTGTCTCACCTCCTTGGATCACGGAACAATGACCCCTTACGGTGCTTCCTACTATCAGTATGAGGAATAATAACTCCGTATGTTGAACCACCAAAGCTCGCAACTCCATAATACCTCATATTGTGCTCTGTGATCAGTGCGTGGTTGACAATCGATGTGATTGAAGTCAACCTGAAGATGTTCACCTGTGATCGGATGTCGTGCCTCAAACCATCCTTGAACTTCCATTCTAGGAATAACTCATAAACACAGGGAATAGGAGTGAAACATTTTAGCTTGGTGAAACAAGAAGAATACTCCATAATAGAAAGAATATCTTTCTGAAAACTCATGAACTCTCAGTCTTGATCATCCTTCAAAGTATCTTAATAGAAGTATTCGTAGAAGGCACACTAGAACTCATCCCAGTCCATGACCTGCTAGCATCCCGCCTGTGAGATCACATCCCACCATCTCTTGGTGGAATCCTAAAGCATATACATAGCGATATTGACTCTCCCCTATGGAGGCATCTTCAAACGCTCGAAGATGGAAAGCATGGACTCTAACCATGAATCTACAGCCTGAGGTCCTCCTTCCCCTATGAAAGTGGGAGGATGATGCTGCTGGAAAACTTGTGTCAACTCTGCCATAGACAGGGCAGGATGTGATACTCATCAGAAGGTTTACATGAACATCATAAAACCTTCATTGAACTGTGCATCAGCACCTGTATCTGATATAATGCTTGGTTCCAGGACTGGCACCATTAGAGGATCTGCTGGTAGTCCCTGTTCAGCCTTGTCTGGTGTCTGATCACCACCTTGCACCTAGCATACAATCGGAGGATGTCTCGGTGGAATGAATTTTCAAGTTTAAGTGCACCCATTAGATTAAGATTTACAAGGACTGAAAACTAGAATTGTAGGAATGGAACATGATAATGTAAGTGTTCATGTTTTCCAAAACATGGATACACGGCGTGTATACTAGTTACATGGCATGTACCCTTTAAAACATTCACATGGGCGTTTACTTCTACCAAAACTGGTTGGGTAACACCCCAAAAACATGGCGTGTTTTCCTTACAAATGGCATTTATTTGAATCTACTTCCCCTGCCCAAGTCCTTCTACATGTCTATGCCACACGCTTCTTCCTATAACAAGACTAAATGGCATGTTAATTCAAGAAACGATGTGTACTAGACGAACATCACCAACCTGTATTGTTAGTTACACAACAGGTTACACGAATGAATCTATACAGCGTGTTCCAAATGGACACAACGTGTACTAGAAAAGATTTCACTGGCCCGTGTTGTTAGTCACACGAGTGGACACAAGGTGAACACAACACGACATGTACAACCAGAACATGGAATGTTTCCACAAGAATTTCCTTATCTCGTGTCTCTACGCACATTGCCTATGACATGGTTAGAGACTTCACGGCATGTACATTCAGTACACGACATGTACTTAATAAAAATAGTTTCTTCCCAAATAGAAGAACACATGGAATTTAGTCGAAAAACACGGCATGTATTCTGGGATTTTCTAGACAGTAAGCCTCAAAAACAAATATGCATCCCAGAAAAACACTAAAACGAACATCAAAGTGCCAAATTCTGATCTGTGGGGGCCCATACTCCCCGTGAATCAAAGATTGGAATCTTATACAAGTTATAAACAAGGATAACATTGTAATGATCCACCAAATTCTGGTCCATGAGGGCCAAGAACACCTCAAGAACCAAAGTTTGGTGTCCATTCAAGAATATCCTTAAACAAAACAATACATTATCAAACAATAAGTATTTTATCAATACATCATTCAAAAAAACATGCATATCTAGTAGAACATCTATCGCAACAACATGAAATCGCTAATTCACCCTAAATGGCATGGCAAGAATGCATGACTTGTGATTTATAGCAAGTGACTATATGATGCATGAGATGGCATACCCTTATCTCAATGGGATGCAATAGAAATAGAACCTCAATAATATAAACAATAACATCACAAAACATGTGAGTCACCCAGCGGTGAAAATCAAATCAATTGTATAATTGAAAAACCAGAAAAACTGCAATATACAAGGTAAATTGGCTTTTCCCTATACACAGGTTAGCTACTCACAGGCACATATTATTACCAAGTACCTATTCCATCCTATCCCTGTCAAAGGCTACAAATAGTATCTCAAGTGAAAAGAATTCATTTTATACCACTTGGTAACGTCCAGGTTCCAGAAGCTAGTGAGAAATTCTCCATACCCGGCTGGTCACAAAGCCCCAAGCGCATTTCCCCTAATTATAGATGCTATCGACTAGCAGTGAGGGCCATGTGTGTGATAGTGGAGAAAAAAATCCCTCATTGGATGAGTAACATAGAAGAAGTAAAACATATATACAATAGTGGAAACCGTACACATACCAAACGACAGTAAACAATTAAAAACTGATGATGAAACAGTTGGAACCGTTATATATAAATTATTCATGATACATATGTCGTGGAAAGCATCCAAACAAGTCACAATTCTGAAATATAGAACTAAACTAAAGTACAAAAGAAAATAGTTAACAAATCCTCAACATCACAAGCCTAAGCTTGGTCCCATGCTCTCCAGCTCCAAAGAAGTCAGGTACCTGAAGTAGAACGGAACTTACCCTTATCTATAATAGTAACAATATAATCTGTTTGGACCCAAAAGCATGCCCCAAATAGGGTGTGAGACTAAATCATTATAGGAAACCACCACAAGATCTGTGCCTATGAGTCAATGAATATATGGTAGGAAATAAGTAAAGAAAGTAGTAAACAATGAAGTACTCGACACTAAACAATATATAGTTTCAAAGCATTCAGTTTCATATATCAAACAATAGCTAATCAAAGCAGTAACCCTCTGGGTAGTACTAATAGCTTAACCCCTCTGGTTTGACCAAAAAATTATAAGAAAGCAGCAAAACAGAAATGGTAACCCACTGGGATTTAGACTCAGTCTAACCCCTCTAGTTCAGCTTAAGTGTAGACTCTCTGAGGAAGCACTCATCATAAATTCCTCCTGTAGTATCGTATCGGTAACTAAAGGCGCTCAGGGGAAGAACTTACGTCACATTCCCCTTATGGCCCATGTCGAGGAACTGTAGACACTCTGAGGAATCACTTACATCAATTCCCCCTATGATCTCTATCGTAATAGTATAACATACACTCTGGAGAAACCCTTACATCCATTCTCCCTATTCTCATCTACACCAGGTTCTCGTGACCTTGTGTAAGTAAAGGAAGCATAGCAGTGCATATCAGCCAAAGTAAACCACAATTACTAATTGGCTAATAGTCTATATCATAAGAGCATGTCAGAAAAAAAGTCACACCATCCTACAATACTAGGCATGGGAAAACATGGCAGCCTAACAAGCTACGGAGAACCAAATGTTTATAATAAACATGTGTGGGAAAACACCTGAAAAGTACAAAAATTTACCCTCTTCACAAACAATTAACCTCTACTCAAGCATACAAACATAGTAGGTAAACAATAGGGCTAAAACAGTAAACACACAATAAGTCGTTCATGGGTGTTGGAAAAATTTGCACATATAACTCAATGACATTCAACAGAAAGGCACAAAAAACCTACCTCGATGTTGTAGGGTTGATATAAGTGATCCTCAAGCCTTGAATCACCCAAGAACACTGTATATCTACAAAAATACTAAAAATGATCAAACGAGGATAACTCTTGAAAGAGGAGGAATCAAGAAATGAAGCTCTAGGAAAAAGAAGAGCATACCGAGGTGATCCCAATGATATTGACAACAGTCGAATTAGAGGACAGATTCTCGATCAGGGGTTCAGGGAAGAATTGAGGTTGTACTCTCACTCTCGGACAAACCAAACCTAGAAGAAGATGGTTATGTCCGTCAGATGTGACCCTGGTGCATTTAATGAAAAAAAAATACATGAAATGTACTTTATAAGTACTCAATGTGTACTTTCATTTTCTATACAATACATTAGCCGGTCTCTGGGTCACCATACATGACCATGTGTCTGACCCTTATAGAGCCATCACATGGCTTCCTTCGATAACCAATTACATGACGTGTACTCATAAAGTAGATGGAGTGTTATTAAGAAAATTCTAGAAACTCCACTTTTTCTCAAAAACACCAGAAAAAAGAAAAACATACATGAAAATAAGATCTGGGTTCTCACAAGTTGTTTCCACAATGGTTCAGAATTTTTTAGTGTACATAGAATCCATATTAGATATCATTCCCTTTAATAACATCTCATAATTAAAACCCCATGTTGAATCTAGTTTTGTAATAATTTTACATTTTATGACATATAATTTATCATAATTAGAAATAAGAATAAAAAAACATCTCAATATCCCAATTAATCATACATAACCATTATCATTTTTTAGTAACATGGGTCAAATATTTTTCAGAAACATATTATTGACCTCACAATCACTTCATCCTGAAAAAAATAATTTTATTATTGGTTTTTGTATATCTTGAATTTTTATTTTCCTCTTAATGACTCCTTGAATCATTTGATCTTTATTATGTGACACAACACATACAATCATAAATACATTCTATTTAGTATCGATATAAAAATAGTTTCTAAGATTTTCCATTGGATAAATGAAAATTTCATCTGATTTAGGGGTCAGTTCCCCAAAATAAATTCATTATTTATATTCATAATAACCTCTAATCGTTATAAAATACAAATTTTGAGACCTCCATGTTCATACCTCATATGGCGCATTTATGTAATATTTAGATGTAACATAGTTATGTATGAATATGAGACTTCCTAGTGAATATCCAGATAACAATATAAGGTCACATTAACTTATTACTAATGAAGAAATGTCAAACAATGTGTGATTACTCCGCTCAGACATAACATTATACCATGGTGTTTCCATATGACTGGTTTTTTAACAATATGATAATCTTTTAGATGACAAGTAAATTTATTTCTCATTTATTCAGCTCCCAAATATAATTATGTAATCTTATTACCCTATAATAGATTAATTTATTCATCAATTTAAAGATCAATTAAATTTTACATTATATAAAACTTTTGATTCATAAAAAACATTACCATACTGACCAAATTCATGAGTAAAGGACAAAAAGTACCAATTCATACAAATTTTTTAAGTACTGATAATTAATCATATATTACTATGTATAAGATCTTCTATTCTATTTGACCTATCACCTCTTCTACATAAAGATGATTTGGTAATGTTTCTTATAAAAATGAATTTATAATTTATAATTACTTATAATATAATAAATCTAATAATCTATCTGTATAGAGTATTTGTATTTTATTTTCATTTATATCCCCAATGTGATAATGCCAATTATTAGTGGTATTGTAATCAATTATAATCTTCTCATATTTAATGATATATACTAGACTATCCATATCCAGAATGTATAAAATATTCACCTTATTCATATTTTGAAAATATTCATTCTTGTATATTGAAAATAATTTTTCTTTATTATTAATGATTATAACATATTTCAAAAAAACAATAAATGGTTTGAAAATAGTAATAGTTTTTCAACTATAGAACTAATCCACTATGTTCAATTTTATCTTAAACACTAATTTTATCTCTATAAACTATATCCCCAATTTTATTGTATATATCAGGGTCTCATTTTTTCAAAGTTATTTAATTTTTTATTTACTATATATCCTCAAAAAATCATGATGATAAGATGGTATCTAATAAAAAAGATTCAAAACTAGAAATATTTTTTCCTATAACATTCACATCGTTATAAATTAAATAATTCTATTTAACACTAATTATAATCCTTATATACCATTTCAATAAATTATAAGTCCAATATATAAGAGTTCTCAAATTTATATTCAGGATGAATACCCTAATATGTAATAAGACATATCATTGGTAGAGTACCAAGTTATATATCATTTAAATAATGTATTTTATCAAATTGACTTCCAAAAAATGATAAAACCATAAATCATATCCATTTAAATGTTAAAGATATATATTTTCCTATTATTTGGATTAGCTGCATAATTTGTCTCTTTATTAAACTATTTATGTTGGCTATCTTCTTAGTCATACCACATATGTTTCATGGATAGAATAGTATATGTCTACGGTTTCTCTTAGTTTCACTATTTATATAAGTATCCTATATGTATAATATATTACAGTTATAAAATAATAAACCATTACATCTCATGAAATAAAAATATATGTATATATATATATATGAAATTTTTCAATGATTTTATTTTAAATACCACTCCTTCAACCAAATCAGTATTTTATAAACATTATAATATAAAACACCTAATAAAGGAACATGGGAACATTATATGCATTCCAGACTGTCATTTTTTATATTTTTTAGTCATATTTATTTCATAACACAATATCTAATATATGTATAATAAGATACATCAAAAATTCTGATAAAATAAAATTTATATATATATATAGTAATGAATAAACTTAACAAATAAGTTTATTTGATCCAAAAATCTCCACTTGATATTATATCTTCATTTCATGAAGGGTTCAATATAAATTTCCACTATATTTTCCATACAAGGATATAAATTCCATAATTTCATGATTTATAATTACTATTTTCTACCATTAAATAAATGACTTAGATCATCAAATCATGTCAAACATGATTCCTATGGATTGAAAAAGATTATATGTATTATTTAATTCCATTATATTTCTATAACATCATATATGGAGTTAGATGATAGATAATTCATGCCACGTTCTACCACTATTATTCTTTAGTCAATGGTGAGGTTTTATACTTAGGTTAAAATTTATTTATTTACAATTTTTCCCATAAATGATGTTACCATTTACAACTGACTATTATGTTCCATAATGACTTAATAAAATTTTCATAATTGTATAATATACTTTACTACCTTCTTGTATAAATATTATATATCACATAATGAAATATGTACTAATAACTAGTATTCTTCCTATAAAAACACATATCATTCATACATTTTACTTCATGATTTATTTCATGATGATACACTTCATCAAACCCCATAATATCAAAATTCCTAGTTTATTTTGGTAATTAGGTGAATAGAATAATTTTTTTGGGTTTTCCAGAGCTGTTGTTTTTGTTGTTTAGCTGGACTTGGTGGTTCTCACTTTTCCGTTAAAATTCATTTGATTATAAAATAACAAATAATTTTCCATCAGTTTGGTCCATAGAATAAAAAACAAAAATACAAAATACAAAGACCTTAACTAAAACTACATAACATTCCATTAAATTTACTTGATCTTCTAAAACTCTACAGGGTAGGTTGAGTATCTACATATGAAATGGGTGATATATAAATCCTAGTACGATGATAATAAAACAATAACACGATGAAATTAATACATGTGTGTCAATATTAATGTCAATATAATATAATATGGGTGACAATCATAAACTTCAACATCGAATCATGATATAAGATGATAACATAATGGAATCATGAGAATGTGGAAACAACATAAATCATGTAATAATAAGCATAATTCATGGGTAATGACCACAAAATAATAACATAGTGTGATTAAGATAACATCTAGTGTACTATAAATTGAATCTCATGCGACAAAAAAATTATCCAATGCATTGGAGGGCTACACAATTATAGAACCCCCTATCATATTCTAATATTGTACATGAATATAGGTCATATATAGATTACAAAATATACAGAATTATATTATAATCATTAATAACATGTTTATCATGTGTGGTTTATATTCACGGATGTATTCGTCAATTAAATATATGTACATATTGGTGAATTCCTTGGAGTGTATGGAGGATGATTATCCACTACACAAATGTTTATCATTGAAAATGATTTAATAATTTATCCATTATAATGAAGGTACATAAAGATTCATGGAAGGATTTAATGAGAGTAAAATGGGAATCTCATCACTTGTAAATAATAATCATAGTAATAGGGACGCATACGAGCATATCCCAACAAGAAAATTTTGATTTCAAAAGGCATTACAATTATAAGGTAATTGAATAAATAGTGGAAGGATTGGATCTTATACATAGATAGGGAACATTATAATATTGGAAAGTTCTTTTAAGATATTTGGAACACCATGGGAGAGCTATAAGAAGAATTATAGATTAACATCTTGCTCTATGGGTTTTCAGTAACGAGTAATGGATGGTTGGTTGGGTTTTATAGAAAATTAAAGGGGATTTATTTTTTAATTTTAAAACAATGGTTTTGGACTCTATATGATAAATTATTCCAAACCAAAAACAATACCATGTTTTTCACCATGATTTTTATAATATAAGTGGATTTAATTATTTAATAAGGTTATGAACCGAACTTATTAAAACAATACCCTTGTGGATGTGGAAGCGATTTATGTTTAAAAAGAATTCATTTTGAGACCTTAAAATATAATATAGGTTTTTGAGGATTCAACATAGAATTATAAAATAACAAAAATAATTTCAAAAAAGAAATATTTTGAATTGGAAACACAATTTCTACATTGGATATTATTTGTAGTATTTATAAAATATTTTTTAGCATTTTATGATGCCCTAATACTGACCGCATTTAATATTTATCCAAATATATGTATATCTAAGAATAATATGAAAAAAATGATGTTGGATATTTTGACATGTTGATTTCAAAAAGAATTATCAAATTTATCAAAATAAATCTCTATATGTGATAATTTATATTTCTAAATTAAAAATTCTCATTTATTAAAAAATAATTGTTTTTAACAACATTTTGTTGACCCTTATAAAGGTAAATTTTACATCATAAAAATATATTTTAATTTATAATTAATTAAAATAATTTAATTACAATATTCTATTAAAATAACATTTATTTCCAAAAAATATGGATTTCGAAAAAAAGTGTGTCTTAATTGAAACTATATATTTTCCAAAAAACAATTCATCATATCAAAATTTATTTTGAATCAAACTTATTATTTTATCATTATAAAGTAATAATGATAAAGGTAATAATTATATATTTAAAAATAAAAACAATATAACCTCATTATATTAGTGTTTAGATTTATAGTCTTTTATTACAGTAGTTAATTCCCTAAGGGTATGGAATGTGATTATGATATTTTCTTGGGGTGGTGTTGCAATGGTGGTTGGGGAGGTGATATCGATGATATTGATATTCTCCAACAATTGGATTTGATTAAGATTCAACTGGTGAACACCCTCTTATGAATTGTCAATGGAAAATCAAAGTGATGTCCTATCCTTTTGTAGCTCTGATAAATGGGCTTCATATGGAACAATTTTATTGGTTGAGGCCATGTCTTCATTTGTCACAATCAAATGGATTTATCATAACCCTATATTTATACTAATAATATGATTTTTATGATAAATATACTATAAATTATTATTGTGCTTAATACTATTTTATATGTGACTCGATATAAATTATAACAATCCAAAGTAACCAAATATATGTATGTGTTTTTATAATTTCATCTGTTAATAAGGAATTTACACATTTAAAATAGAATTTGATTTACCAATATTTTTCTCCTTATATTATTCCCCCATTATAAATCCTACCATCAAAATATCATTCATACACTAAAATATATGAGGGTAATTTTGTTTATTCATATCTTTCAGTTCTCAAGTCTCATCCTCAAACTTATGGTATCGCTAGAAGACATTGAATTGGGGGGTTTCCTTGTTTTGTGTAAACATGTCTCAGTGATCTCAGATCTCCACCAACATCTCCACTTATGAATAGTCATTATATATTGGTAACATAGACGGATCCATAACATGTGAGGGGTCTGCTATATAATTATTCATGATGGATACATGGAACAAATCATGTACAAGAGACAAGTTAGGATGGAGAGAGATTAGACAAGCCATCACTCTGATGTGAATTGGGATCTTGAATAGGATAATGTATCTTGGACTAAGATTTCTATTCTTCACAGTCCTCATGTCAAAATTTTACATTGATATAAGATGGAAGAATTTATCTCCAGTATAATATTATAGGTTTTTTAAACAATATTATTTATGTATTTTATATTGAATTTGTGCAGATTTCATATGACACTGAATGGATTGAACCTTTATTATCATCTCCTGAATAATATAGGTTCTCATTAGATTCCTCTCTTTTATATCATTCCATCATGTTGGATACTAACACTACTTCTATACATATCATCATAAGGATCCATTGGAATTTTAAAATTGAAACAATTGTTATATGTGTGCTCCACTAGGGGATATGTTTGGTCCCAACTTTCTTGGAATTCATTGAAAATGATTTTAGTATATTTCTTAAAGATTGAATGGTGTTTTCAAACTAACCATATATCTAAGGGGGATAAAGAGTACTGAAATATAGATCTCCATCAAATTTTTTCTGAAGGATCTATATCACCTCATGGTAAGCCTCAGATCTCAAACATACATAATAAAGAGTGGAACTTCAAGTAGTTTTCCAACAACCCTTATGTATGTACTATGATTTGTTCAAGGGAATTTTTTTCCATAATATCAATAAAATGAAATGATTTGGTAGGGTGATCAACTACCAACCGAATTCCATTAATACATTGGGTAGTCCTACGTAATCCTAAAATGAAATATATGGTTTTCCCATATTTACATACTAGTATGGGATACATTTACCTTATACACTTAAAATAATGTCATTTATCATTGAATTATTGACATACCAAGAATCTAGCTACAAATTCTACAATGTACCTCTAAATTTTATCAGTCCATCATTTTTTCTAAAAATTTAATCACATATTAGTTATTCTCACATGAATATATAAGGATGAGATATGTGTATCCTATATGATTTCCTTCTACAGTTTTGGTTTTTATGGTATACATATATTAATTCCAAAAATCATAACTCCATATTTAACAATGTTGCAATCTGAAATATTCACAACCATTTTTCACATCCCCTTATCATTATTATAATAATCCTCGGTTCCCTATATTATAAATATTTGAGAAGAAATTTAAAAATTAGAGGATGAAGATCCATTTTTAATTCCCTTTTCCATCAACTGTATGTCTAAGATAATAGGATCCTTTTAAATTTTCATCATTGATTGGGCTGCAGGATATTTTGTACTCAAATAATGTTCCACTTTTTTCTCCATAATAGGATTGTAATGAATTAAATAATCATAATCCTTGATTTGGTCATCCACATTGATTTATTCTTCCACATTGATTTATTCTTGTTCGGATCATTTTGTGTGAATATATACTTTAGATTTTATGATTTGTACATATGTCACACTTCAACTAATAGAGATTATTTTACCAAATATTCATAACGAAGATCACTATAGCTAATTTTATATCATTATTTGGGTAGTTATTATCATAGATATTTAATTGGAAGGTGGCATAGGCTAGCACCGTTTCATCATTCATGACTAAAAAAGACGATCCTTTTTTAGACACATCATTGTAGACTGCAAATTCTTCTCCATTAGTGGTTAATTTAGAAAATTAATAAAAATTCACCATTGGTTAATTTAGAAAAAATTAATTCAAAATAATATTTTTTTAATCCATATAATCCTCAAAATATTATTATTTGTAGTTTTAAATTATAATTGCCTATTTATTGAAAAATACATGTTATTTGAAAATAATAGTTTTTTAACCCTTCGGAAAATTACATATGACTTCAGAAAATTATAATATTTATTATATTTAATATATATTATTTTAAAATAAATTTATATTAAAATATTATTTATCTCTAAAAATAATTAAATTCATCAAGAAGTTTTTCTTGATTCAAACTATATATTTCCCAAAAAAAATTAATAATATAAAAATATATTTATTAAATATATTATTTAATAAATATATATTAATAAATATAATTGTAATAATAACTTTTTTAAATTAAAAAAAATAAAACTATTATGTTGTAGATACTCATCCCTTTATTACATGAGTGAATTTCATAAGGGTAAGGTATGTGATGTGGACATTATATTTGGGTGGTTTGATGAACATGGTTTTGGACCTGATCTCATTGATCTTGAACTACTCTTGTAAATTATTTCACTCATGATATAGTATTTAAATCTCTAATTGGGCATGGTTAAAGAAAAATCCCATTTATGTTATCTCCCTCACAAGCTCCAAAAAATGGGATTCATATGGTACAATCAAACAGGTAAAGGATATCATTTCTTTTGGTCTGTATCAAATGGATCTATCATAATACTATATATATAGTAATCAGATTATGATTGTATTGTAGCTATAATATAAAAAATTATGTTTCCTAAAAGTATTTTAATGTTGATAGGATATAACTTATAATGGATGAAAATTACCATATAATTCTATATTTTTTCAATAATTTCATTTCATAATAAGGAATTTACAAATTTAAAAATATAATTTTAATTATAAATGTTTGGTTCATTACATTTCCTCTTTTATATGTTTATAAAACCCTGAACAATAAATATATATTTGAAAAAAACAATTTCTTATATTCAATTTTTAAAAATTAAATAACACGTGAATACCTCAAGAAATAAATTCCATTCACATTGTTCTAAATTTTATTAACATGTAATTGAAATTTTTATTTATTTACATGTGATTGGTCACACTCAAATATACATTTACCCAATGTTATAGGGCAAATTTTTTAAAGTAATCAATATTAACCAAATTAATTAGTGTTTTATATAGTATTTTATATTGAACTCTTATCCCTTATTTAGGTCTTATTGAATCTAATTCATAGGGTAAGTGT
Source organism: Viscum album (assembly GCA_963277665.1). Taxonomy (NCBI): domain Eukaryota; kingdom Viridiplantae; phylum Streptophyta; class Magnoliopsida; order Santalales; family Viscaceae; genus Viscum; species Viscum album. The sequence goes on from OY728156.1 coordinate 1,335,000,714, forward strand.
TGTATCTAGAAACACATAATATCCCCAAAATATATAACTTTAATTCATATCCATGTAAAATCTATAATAATCCAAAACTATTTAATATAACCTATTTGTTTATAAATATCTCACAAATAAAGATGCATATATTTTTTTGAGAAATATTTCCTAATTTATTTATATTTTAAATATTTCATTGAATGTAATTTACTTTATTTTACATTGACTTTAATTTAATCATTGTACTAATATTTTATCCACATGGATAGAGATACCATCTTTTTATACATGAAAGTGAAAAATAATATCTTTATCATTTAGTTGATGCCATTCCACTAATAATTCACTTAAAATATTATATATCACCACAAGAGAACTAATATTTATTTTTATTATATAAAAGTACATTATTAATGTAATACATTGATAATAATATCATTTTTGGATTCTAATACGAATGGTTATAGATATGAACGACCAATGACGACTAAAACATTTGGTGTTCCAGTAAGGCTCTAGTTCTTCACATGACATTCAATTATCATTCTGGGGTGTTTGGTGGTTCAAGTGCATTTTCATAAATATTATAATTTTTTTAAAAAGATATTTTTTCATTCAAAATGTTTGTTTGAAAATTTATTTATAGGTTATTTTAAACATTAATGGTTTCGGGAATTATGGAATTAATTTTATAGTGTGAAATGTTTATTTTCAAATTGAAATAGGAGTTTTGAATGTGATTTGATAATTTTTGGATGTGTATTTGGTATTCTAGAGGTGATAATAATGCCTTATCTTAATTATTAATTATTTTTTTTAAATGTGGAAATAATATCTTTTAATAGTTAATTTTACCCTTATTCAAGTACTTAATTATGTTTCAGGGTAATGTGGGTTTTATAAAGGATGTGTATGGTTAATACTTGATTTCTATTTTTCCATAAAGTTAACATTTAATGTTCTATTTATATATAATTTTATGTATAATCACATATATGGATGTTTTTTAGTGTCATAAATCTAAAAAATTGTAGCTCAATGTTTTCCTTACCAATATATGGTCATTCCCCCACTCACTTAATGGTATGAGAAGCTCATTTAAGGTTAAACCTCACCACGTTTAAGGGTATTGGTTTGTTCCCAACAACCATGTAAGGGTTCAAAATTTTTTATCACTACCATTGTGTAAGGGTAAAACCATGTTACCCAAACACTGTGCTAGGGGTTCACATATAGGTAGTAAAGTTTCTATAAAATCCATTTTTCAAACCTTGTATCTTCTATAGAACATCTTCAATGAAAATAAATGAAAATAAATATAGAAAATGTTTTTTAAATCTATTATTAAGTGATAAAATTTTTATCTTTTCTCCCATGAATGTATGACACATAATATATGTCCAGAGATGGAATAAATGGAAATGGTTTTAATATGAAATAAAATGAAAATTATATTTCCATGAGGAGACTATATATATGTATTCTAAAATACTCGATATCTCTAATTCATGTCATTTTCTATTTAATTTGATCTTGAGTTTCCCAAAATCCCTTATTCAGTTTTTACACACCATCTATGAAATCATCTAAGGATTCACCATTTTTTAGAATAAAAATATATATCTCTCTTTCAATTTTTCGATGTTCATCATGTAAAACTCCCTAAATAAAGGGATATGATATATTTCATATATTTTATAAGAAAATTTGTATCATGCATGCCTTACTATCCTTATATAAATCGGTTTTATTAACCATAGTATAATAGTAATATAGATATTAATGACATGAAGAATGACTATATTATAAATAAAATTTGATGAAAATGACATGAAATCAATTTATTATTAATAATTTATTAATATGATGATTTTTATAACTTAATTAAAAGAAAAATTTATGTATTAAAACACTTAAAAAAATTATCGAAGTACAATTATTTTTAGGTATATTGTGATTAACAAGATACCATTATTATTCAATAAATGAATTAGAAATAATTTTACATGTGGAAGGAAAAATATGATTATTTTGGAATATGATAATCACTTTTGAAAATAAATATATATTTTTAAATATTTATATATATTTTAATTTTGATATTTAGTATTTATCACATGCAAAGATAATTATTATTCTTCTAATTTCATAATTTGTGGAATTTAGATAATCTAGAAATTATCCTCAAAATTGGATGTGTATATCATGTGAAGATAATTAATATTATTTCTATTATATAAACCTATTTCATATTGAGTAATATTATGATGAATCATGAAATTAAAAAATTGAAGTAAAATTGATTCTACTTTCTGAAATTTATATATTTCATTGTGAATTTTCCATTATCAAATGTTAAATATTATTCACATTATGAAAATAAGGAAGAGATGTTATTATCATTTCATGTTATGATTTATATCCTTCTTGATGAAATAAATTTCAAATTAATTCTATGTTCTATTTGATGAATTTATGATTATCTATAGACTAAATTTAGATAATCACTTTATTTGTGAAAATATTATATAATTATATAGAAAAAGATTGTTAATGTAATTTAAAATTATTGTATAATTCGTGTAATTAGAGAAAAAAATGTAAAATAGTTCATACCTAAGTATCCATGTTCTTATTAAAGAAATAAAATTATTACCATATGTAGTTCAAGAAATTTGTTATGATATGAAAATTATATGTTGATATATTTTATTTTCTGAGATTATATAATGTTACAAAATAATGATAATTATTATAGACATTATTTATAAAATAGAAAATGATAATTGATTAATGATATGGTAAGATTCATGATATATTTTTGATGAAATTTATTATTATGGTAATACTATATTAGATATGGTAATTATTTCATGTTTTAATACATCATAATATGTAGATTATATTTTTTTTGTTTCCTTATGATGAAATGAATTTTAAATTTAGTTTTCTCTTGATATTTTCGAGATATCATATTATCTATTATTATAGTTATTAATAATAGTTGGTATGAATTAAAATTAAAATAACACTTAACAATTCTAATGGTTTGATCCAAATGAAAGAGGAATGGTGAATTAATTATCTTTGAGATTTTTGATAAATGAACGTGTGGCTAAAGGTAGAATTATATATTAAATAATTAATATTCATCCTTGTAAATTTTTGTGCCCAATCCTATTGGGATTTGTTCTTTCATAAAAAATCAATTATAGATAGTAATCAAAATTTAAAGATTACATAAATCAATTCTTTTAGAATGATAGAGCCCAAAATTTTATTTTATTTTGATTTATTTGAAATTATATAAGGAGTGATACATTTAACATGTATTTATATTATCTGTATTTAGAGACTTATTTTGATTGAATGATACCCATGTTTCATTAGAATACTTATTGAATAATGGAGAGGAATGTCTGAGGCTACGACTGTTGAATAGTGTGTATGTTATAGTGATGATATCGGTATGGGATTTTAGATGCTGGTAATGGTGTTGGAGAGTAGGATGAGTTCAAATCACAAATTTCCCAACTTATCACACTTCTATCTTGATTCATTCTTAATATACAATGAGTAGATGTTATTTTAATAACCAATTTCTATATTTGGGTGTAGTTTTATTATATTATCTATGTGTGAATCTTTTAAGTGTTATCTTGAGATGAGTGTTAGAGTACCTCCAATGTTTATGAAATGATAATGAACTATTTTAAGAATAGGTTTTGTTCTTGATTCCCACATATGATGATTGTATACTTGAGAGTTCGTGAAAAACATAAAAAATTCCATAAATTCATGGATTAGAATAATTAAATGTTAAAAATTGAAATGTAATAAAATTAATTTATTACTAATGAATTAATTAATATTAAACATAGTTCTCATGTGATTATTTTATATCTAGACTATTTTAGTGGCAGTCGGGTTTCCTTTGTGATGATAGTTGTATGTGAGTCTAAGGCAAGATAATTTTCCTTATTGTGACTATGATCTATATCTACTATTATTTTTTTTATTTTATTTGAACCCATAATGTTAGAACAGAAACTGATAACCATAGGTTCTAGGGTATTTATCCCCAACATCAAGGTAGTAATGAGTATAAATAGCCGACTACCCCTATCCACTACTCTCTTTAGGACTGTAGTATTATGTTTGAGTATGGATTGGTGTTATTTCCCAAACACGTATGTTGAACACTGTGATAGATTGAGGCTATAGAACATAATTTTATCCAGTTATGGTGTCTCTAGCATTCCATGAGTGTATGTTTATGGGTAGTGATTTCTTGAGGAATAATGCCTTTGTATGGGTTATATTAGATAATTTACATAATCGTAGATTTTTTGGATGATAATGATGATGAGATGGATATGTGAACTGATTCCAAAGAGAGATGTGAGGCCTTATATGGGGCTAAGGTGGTAGGTATGAGGCATGACTCACATTAGGTATTTATTGATTTTTATTGAAAGGATGGGATCCCAATACATGTGATGCTACACAGTGAGAGTGAAAAAAAACTGGGTAAGTGTTTTTCAGACCCCATTTTGTTTGTCCATATTTATACACACATACACAATATAGTAGATATACTTTGTGACACCCCAACCAGAACCATCGAGTTAGAGTTGGAGAGCCTGAAGGCAAAATTTGTTCCTACCCACATGTAAGAGGTGTCCAACTAGTTGTGAGGGTTTAATGTTATAATGGGGATACTAAAACCATAGTAATCATATCCATACTCCAAAAATTTATATATAAAATAAGAGTATAATGATTGAAGATAATTTTCACAATGTAATAACATATATCACACATGTCATTCAGGGAAATAAACTAGGTTCCTAATATGGAATGATCAACCCATGTACATAATGTATAAATAGACAAAGAGAGAAACACTATAGAATCTTTTAGAGTTTGTAAAATTAATTTTACAAACCCCAATCTCTATAACTCATATTTCATTTTGAGGCCCATTTCCTTTACCTAGATTACTAATCATTAAATCAGTGTGTACATCAAAATTCATGTGTTTATTTTAAGTAATTAGTCCATGTATTAATCCATCAATGTGTCATTAACATGTGGGAACAAGTATAATACATGTATTCCATGATAATAATGAATAGACAATCAACTATAAACAATCATGTGTCAAAAATTCATGTACTAAACATGAAACTATAATCCTCTCCAATACCTACATAGGTTTCATACTAGAGGGATTTTCATAATGGATTTCCAGATAAATCACGATATATCCATATTTCATGTAAACATGGCTCAGAATATTCATAATACCAGGAAAGTTTGATTCAGGCATAAACCTGGTCCCGCAAATTTATTAAAAGAAAAGTGCAGAAAAAAGCCGGTTTAAGGGGTATCCGGTTCCCAAAGACCACGAATTCAAATTTCAAAAACTAAACATCATCATCACCCTTCAACTCGATTCACGTGCCTGCCTCGAAGCGGACACCCATCGCATCGGCATCAGATCCATCCGCCTCCCATCATCACAGCGCCGGAAAGCCAATCTCGCCGTCGTCACACCAGGGTGAACTCTAGTTCAGATCACCGGCGTGCCCATCCCGGAGCCCGTCGTCGCCGAAGTAACACCATCCTCCCCTCCTCTATCCTCAACGAGACCGCATCCCTCAACCACCAGCTCAGAAACTGGTCAAAAACACCATTTCACCAGAAAACAGCCACGTTCATAAACCAAAACCCATCCATTTTCATCCGTGAAACCAAAAAACGCCCGCAAAGCAGATTGCGAGAGGTTGAACATCACCAGCAAACCAGAAATCACTCATAATATTCATAATACATTGAGTGAGATCTAGCCACTGGGCCATCATGTCCTGACTTGATCATAGGCCAACCCTTAAGGCCACCAGACCCCATATCCAACATCAACTTAGGTAATAAGGTCATTTTATCTTGGAACTGCATTTGGTTTGGCCATAATGTCCTCATGACCCTATAACCTAAATTATGGCCTCATGGTTTTCATGCCACTAACCTCTACTCAAGTCCATCATCGCATGTCATGCACAACCCCACTGATGGGATAACTTTATCAAGAAAGTCCACCTATTCCAAGAACCAAAAGAAAAACCTTCAAATTCATTGTATATACACATAATGGGATATATCATATAATGTTAGTCCATAACATATCATCATGAAAATTAGTAGAAACATAAAATTACATGTGAAAAAAATCAAATAGGGGATAACAAGCTACATTATCATACCCATGTAAACAAACATTATATTTTTTCCGCTGGGATATAAAACTTGTGATCACTATCATGAATGGTTAAACAAGTAATGAAAACTCATGTATAAAATTATAGTAACAAGGGTATACAAGGTAATATTTTATGTAAATTCGATCGTTTAGCTAGATGATGAAATTATCACGGACCTATTGAGTAGTGGTACCTGAGTCATAGCTGAGATCTAACTAGATCCATACCTAATTCCAAGAATCCTTTGATCCAATCCCATACCATTTGAAAAGTTATTTTAGGACATTTTATAGGAATAAAAATGATTCCTAATTTTTTATATATGATTCTCCCTGTGATAAAGGAAAAACCCAATAATAAATGGAGGAGAAATAACGTAAAACATTAGATGTTGAACCCCTAATTTCGGGAACATATCTAAGAGCTTGGGGACTTGAAGAGATATCAAGGGCTACATAGTGTTTTCCACAGTTTTAGAGGAATGGGTGAGAAAATAATGAGTTCAAGGGTCCTTGTAAATTTATATAATATCCAAAAAAAGTTATCAGGGATAAACACATAGTTCTATGCTTTAAGGAAATCCTATGTGGAATGGACTACGATGCATGGGAGTTGTTCACACCACCATGGAACCATGTGAAAAACATCTAAAACATGAACACCATGGTTAGTGTAGATCTCTTATAAACTAGTAAAAAAGACTATTAAGTAATTTACATTACTATTCCATAGTCTTCAATCCCCCATAAGGACACTACACATCATCCATTTCTCCACTATACAGTGACACCAAAAATCGAAGAACTACATGAAATTAATCTTTAAGACCCATGTCATATCACTTTAATTATGTCATATATTTAAAAAAATACATATAAATATAAAACATGGTAGATATGTTATAATTATAGACCATGTTACAAATATACCCTCCATAACCTAAAACAATCAGAATATCGTACAATATAGTTCCCCTAGAAAATTTCATTCTATTATAATATCCCACTCAAATGACTTATTTTCCTAATAAATAATCTCTATGAATCCTAATTTAAAAACTCATGTAACTAATCCCTAACATAGAATTCACTCTCTCATGATTACTCAGGGATCCATGCATTCTATCATGGGATCGAATCAAGTGACATTATCATTACTTAAAACGCCTTCATGCTATAGTCTACATTCCCCATTAGGAATTCTAGGTACAATTCATCATGATCTTGTACAACATCATCAAATGAAATCCTTTTTGTATTATAAGGCTGATATATATGGAGTCAAGACATATTAAACACGTAATGTATATTTTATAAGTAAAAGATATGGTCCAGATGGTAAGCCAAAGTTTTGATACATGCATAAATAGTGAACAATCCTATGAATTATAGGGATATATTTCCTTACAAACACATATATTGATTCCCAAATCAAGGATTCACTCATAAGAAAACATTATTTATAATAGTGCAATATATGGGCCATCTTCTCTAGTTAGTATATGATTTATGTATTCTCTAATTGGTTTTCAACCTCTTCCTAATCAGATTCACCCTTTCTGATGCATATTATACCCTAATGATCCCCAACAAAACTATTTTCATTGCCTCATTTCATCATAGCAGGGAATGACATAATCATCCATAGAGATCCCCAAAATATTTTATCTGGATAGAATCCTATAAGTATCTATTTTTATGAAAATTAAACCAATTATATATAATTAACCCATGATACACCAAAATCACATATTTATGCCTATACCATATTCTTTAATATATTGATTATTCTCTCTAATTGACCATAATTATATGGATGTAATGTTGTACATAGTTTCAGCTTAATACCCATAGACTAATGCATGAACTCCCAAAACCCCAATGTGAAATGTTTATATCTATTTGTTACAATTCTTGAGGTAACTAAAGGTAGGTCTAAAATCATTCATATATACATCATTCATATCTCAATTTTTTGTGACTCCCATGGATCAATAATAATTGTTAAACTTTTATGATTTTCTCAACTATAACCATATCAAAATCAGTAATCCCCATAGTTTTTGGTAATCCCATCATGAATTAAATTAGTACATCATCATAATTCTACAATGAAGATGTTCAGGAATCAAACCACATATAAACTGACTCTTGTATTTTATCATGTGGTATTTAAAGTATCATGAATCAAAACCATCAATGTCCTACTTCTTACCGAGCATCGATAAATAATATAGGATTTCATGGTGAATTTTCATCAACCATGGATAAAATACCTATTTTAATATATATGTGAGTCTCTTATAAGATCGTATCCCTAGGATTTTTGAATCATAATCCATACATGTACATTGATCATGTCATCATCATCTATTAAACATGTTTTAAATAGTAAAATGATTTACAAACAATACTACCTTACAACACACTCAAGATATATGTAATGTATAGTTTTTACCCTCTCAAATGATTAATATGATATATTCAATGGTACACATGTCAATAATACATGATACTCTAATGAATCCACAATAAAATCCACCATAAAACTCATTAGATATCACCCTATGGAAATTTTCTCTCATTAAGCTCCTACATATCTTCAGTTTTCTTATTAAAGGAATCTATAAAGAAATTTAATTATTCCTAGAGAATACACCATATCATAGTAAATATTGAGTATATAATTTAATTAATTATACATATAAAAATTTATATCTCATAGAGATATTATATATCATAATCTCTTGGGCTCTGTGTAAACAATAAACATGTCACTGAAGAGACAATCTCCCTAACATTTGAGTGAGTGGAAAAAACTATTAACTCTAAATTTTTCATTGTGAAGTTTTACTCATCTAGTTTTGTATAACATTAACCATGAGAAACTATGTGATCCCTATAAATCAGCACAACTTCTAACCCAACAATTGAGCAATCATAGTATATTATGTGTTGGATTTTTTTATGTTTTTTTATATTATGTGATGGATCTCAGGCTATTGACAAATCAAAACTAGAGTTGTCTTCAACTACCTATTAAATATAATAAAGGACTCCTCACACCAATAAATCTATTAAATCCTCACCGTCTTCATGGTAATCCCATTTATCATAGCTTATATTTGGGATTAGTTGTAATTCCCCCTTCCCTTGTAACTCATAGTCAATGGTTACATAATAACATTTTCATAAGATAATAGGAATAAAATCATAAAGGACTAAATATTTAGTAGTTTTGGAGAACTAGATACATAATAAAATGTTAAATTACAATTTAAAACATAAAATACAACACAACAATTCCATTGGGAACACTATTTTTCCCTTGATAATATTAAAATATTAGTCAGAATAAACTTCTTGGAATCCTGTGATAAAATAAAAAATATCAAATAGGTGAACTGAAATGATCTGTAAGGGTTATATACAATATAAGTAATCAATAATAATTAATTACAATAATGTAATTTTAATAACTAAAATGGATGCCATTTTTTCAATAATTTGAACATAATTTGGCTAGAATAAAATATGATCAAATAATTCCATAAAATTAATAACACGAGCTAGAAAACATAATCGTACGAATTATACTAATCATATAATCACATGTAAATGAATAAATAATTTATTAATAAGGTAATTAATAATTTCAGGAATCTAAACATCACAATCCCGCTTTATCCATGACACCGTATATAACCGGGTAAGAAATAAGCCAATACCCAAACTACTTTTTCTCATCATACCTACTGATGCATCAGGAGGGCTATAGTAGGCCCTACCCATCACATTATAATTACAATACTATCCTAATATTAAATTAGTAAAACATAATAAAAATATATATTTGTTTTGAATATTTCCTACAAAATTTAAATAAATTTATTCATTAGGTAAACATAATCACCAACAATGAAGACTAATAACATGAATGGTATCAAAATACTACAACCCTAGTTAAAGTAATCAATAACCACATAATAAAATATGTAATATGGTATCATATGATACCAAACTCAATAAAAAAATATTCAACAAAGGATGTTGGCATAGATGAAAATACCTTAGGTGAGATCATTGAAAAAATCTTGTGAAAAATAACATTTTAACTTAAAAAATATTTTATTTTCAAAATGTTTGACATTTAAAAAAGGAAAAAATTTCTTGTAAAATTATTATGTAAATTTTTAATGGGATCATTAAATAAAAATGTTAATATGATGTTGAGAAAATATTCTCACATTTTATAACATAAAACAAACATTCCTTTCTTATTGTTTTTAGAAAATAGTAAAACAACCCTCTTTAGAATATGAGAAAATATACAAATAATTTTTTTAAAAATGAAAAAATTAATGAATGAGTATTAATAAGTACATAATTTCTTAGGCTGATAGAAAAATAGTTTTTTAGAAAATATTTAGAAAACATAATTATCGATGAAAATAGAGTTTTAAAGGATTGTTTACTTAAAAAAATTTCAATGAATGTCCCTTATAAATATCATATCATTGAAGGGTGAATTAAAAAATCAATAGAATATGTGTATTCACTATAATTACACATAAAAAAATTTAAATAAAACATAGGATATTAAAAATTTATTTCACAGAAAAAAATAGTATGACCTAATCATGGAAGTAAAACTTTAACCAAAAGAATGTAAATTGCGATAAAAATCATTGACCACATTGTGATGAGTCAAATCGCATGCCTATAAAAGTATTAATTTTTAAATAAAAAAATTTAATTACATTAATACATTAAAATTAATTGTATTATATATCAATGGGAATTATATACCCCAAAAACATGGAATAATTAGTACATATAGAATATATCTCATTGAAGTAAAATTGAGACCAGAAGCCCCATACCTCATGCTTCCCTTTAGTGTAGTCTTATTTTATATCATGTATAATGGTTTAATATCTTTATTTATTTATTTAAAATATATTAATATTTATAATACAATATATTATCAATTTATAATATATTACCACCAAAACATAACAAATATTTAATTATTTTCATTGTTTCAGGTGCATTCATTTTATGGATTATTGGTTAGTTCATTTATGTAAAATTATAAAAAAAAATTATAAAATCAAAAAAACAAAAGAAGAAAAATTAAATGGTACTAATTAACTTAAATATGTTTAAATGGTCCAATTTATCATTTTTATTTCTTACACGATGATGAATCATGTGATAAAATGTTAATGATAAATTTTTTGTTTATTTTGGTTGTTTTTTTGAACATCGCAAACTACATTAATTATGTTTAATATTATGTATATATATTAGTTACATAACAAGAAATAATTTATAATATTAATATTATGATATTATTTCTCTAGATAATATTTTCAAAAACATCCATGAAAGGGGTAATGTTAAACGAACAGAAACTTTACTCACAAAAGCGATTAAACCACATAACATAAAAAATACTTTCATTTCTTTGAATAAGATGAGGTAATAAAAGGTATGGATATAATATATTTAATAATATATAAAAAACTAGTATTTAAATGATTATTATATTATTATACTTTTATTTTTTATGTATGTGAGGACAGAGTAGATGAATAAATGAAAATAAGAGAGTTGTTTGGGGAAAATTGCCTCTTGGATATCACCTCTATAGAGGACAACTTGAGGACCACAGATTTGGTATTTTGGTGGTAATAGAAGAACATGAACATAGTAGAGTGAGTATGAGAGATTTTAGCCATGACTTTAGGATCTTCAAGGCTTTTAGATTGAAATAAGGTGGTGTGGGGTATAATTTATACATGAGGAGGGTTGGGTTTAAGTGATTAAATAAGGACAATATTATGTTTAAAGACAACCAAATTGATTTGACATTAAATTTCATGAATTTTAATGATAAATAATTTTATAAACCCAGTTTGGAGTCTATAAATATCTTAAAACCCCATTAAATGCTTTATTTTAAGGTATTTTTACCCTATACCTTTAAACATTAACCATTTTCATTATTTTACCTGTACTAAAGTGAATAATTTTTTTATCATGGTAAAATTTTTAGGTTTAAATTTCAAAATGACCTAAAATCCTATTTATGACATTATTATTCCAAATATGGAATCTATTTCACCAAATTAAATTCAAATAATTAGAAAATATAGATTTGAATTTTACCTTTCTCACACAATGAAAAAGCAGGCTTTTAATGTGAAAAGTTCACAAGTTTGAAATGTTTTTATATCCAATTTCAATGTGAAATTGGTTAAAAATTTTAAAATTGGGATTATTTATATATTATTGGAATAATTATACTTTAAAATAAATTTAAATATAATTTAACTATATATATATATATTAGAAAAAATGGATTTTTATTAAAATTTAGTATTTTTCATTATTCATAAAAAAATAGAACTTCTTCGAAAAATCTGAAAATTTCAAAATGATGTAATTTTTATATTTAAATTTCAAAATTGAATTTTATTTTTAAAATTAAAATTTATAAATTTTTAAAATGATTTTTTAAATAGGTGTTTCATTAAATGGAAGCAAAATTGTTTTTTAGAAAAATATTTTTTTATACTCAAAATTGGGTTTATTTATTATCATAAGCCTATAAAACATATAATGATATTTAAAAACTATTTTACAAAAAATATGGAAAATAATTTTCATTAGGATCATTCAATTATAGTGATTTATTTATTTTATTAATATAAAATTCCATTGTAGTCATAAAAAATAGCTTCTTATTTTATAAAATCATATCTTTCATATTCAACTGGATTTTATTTTTTATTTATAATTATTTTTATAACAAATGGATTAATTTTATAAACATTTATAAACAATATTTTCAAACCTTATTTAATATCATTCATTCATGCCATTCCAAAATCTATGTCATGACTATCACAAATAAATAATAAATTTAATCGTTTGTTTATGCTCGGTGATTGTTGTAATGTAATCTATTACATAAATTAAATTTATGTAAGAATAGACTTACCATAAATTCATTTGGATTTATAGAAGTCCTTAATGGGTCATTAATGGTATCAAGAAAACCTGAGTAAAAAATTATCACAAAAACATCCCATGGACAATCCAAAGACATCACTACCATAACCTTATCCAGGAATACAAAAATTACTATCTCAGATATCAAATAGATAAAAAATAACTCATAAATCCATAATATATATATTGATAAGATATCATAAATCCAATGAACTAGGATTGTACTCGACATGATCTCATGGTTTCTAGGGTATAACTCATCAATCATTTAATATATAAGGATATCATCAACCAAGACCAGGATGAGACAGTCAAGATATGGGTGAAACATCATTTTCATGAGATCCATGAACAGAACTGGTGATTTATTTAAACCTAAAATTAATGACAAGGTAATCATATATTCTATATCTACTTCTAAACACCAAAATAAAAATATCCCCATCTTTGACATGGTACAAATAGATGTATGAACAATGTTTAATCTTGGAGAACCACAGGGCTCTAAAAAATGAATCTAAGAGATCATAAATTAAGGGAAAATGATATTTTCCATTCACCATCACCTTATTCAACTTATTTTATTATTTATATAAAAAATACTATTTTCTTCCATATTTTATAAAAAACCAGAAACACCCCTCCATGATGTGCTTGGTTAAATGAAACCCTTAGTCTTCTGGTGCTCAGGAAGAATCTTATTCAATCTCAACTCAATTGGTACCATATGATAAGAATGAATCAATGTGGTTTGGGATCCAAACATGAGTTCTATCTAAAACTATACTCCTTGGTCAGAAGGAAATCATGGTAATTCATCTTGATTAGAATATTGTAGAGATTCCAAATTGGGGAAAATGAAGAGGTCCCAACATCTAGTTCCACTATGGGATATAAGCATGTTACATAAGTCTTCTGGAATCCAATATTTCTAAAATCTAAAAATAATCTATTGGATTCCACATAAAACATCCCAGTCAACAAAACAGTATCTTCTTTAGGTAAAATAAAGGTCACCCACCTTCAATAACAGTCAGTGTGAGGATAAAAACTAGCCCTCTAGCCTATTTTATTGATAAAATCAAAGCAAGTAATCTTAAGAACGATAAAATTCCTCATATGTACATATTTGTAAAAAACCATATGACACACAATAAATCATTAAAGGAAACCCTCAATAAATTATAAGGGTGAGTTGAGAGAAAGTATTATAGATGATATATTAATAGATGTGTTTCGACCATCAAAAAATTGAGAGGATATAAAATAATGGGATTTTCTAATATTGAAAATACTGGTAAAAACTGAAGAGGTGGTCAAGACTATACATAAAAATGGTGATAGTCACTCTCAGCAGTCCCCCAAAACATGGTCCCTTTCATACACTTGACTTACTTCAGATCCACGACCTTGAGCCTATGGTTCAAGAATCACCATAGTCAACATCGTCTTGGGGTTTTAAAACTACTACTATGGATCTATTTCATATCCATATGTTATAGATCATTCTTATCCTACACCCTTGTGTAAAAAAATATCAAATTTTTGGATCAAAAGTGCAGAATATTCTTTATATTTCCATAGTAAGAAAACATTCTCTAAAGTGATAGGTGGGAAATATGGTAATCCATGCCTTTTCTATGGTTGAATCACTATATGACCCATATAAAAGGTGATAAATAATACATACACTACACAACCTTATTATTGGATCCTTTCTTCTCAACCCTCATCTTCCCCCTCCTCCTACCATATGTAACACTCACCACAACAATATATAGTCATCTATACTATGTATATAAGGAAGGAATAAAACCAAATACTAGATTCTTTTCCAAACAATTCTCAATATTCAAATACTTACACAAAGTATATAGGTACACAATTAGTTTAAAATTACAAAAATTTCATATAGCATATAAATGATGACCATACTCGAGATTATTTTTCTTTTCTGCATTATTAATATCTAATATGGGAGAAAAACTACATGGTTTGGTTAAAAACATATAGTACACAAATAACATCATAGATCCCTACTGATGCTTCATGTATTATTTGGCTTGATCTATCCTTAGTGTGTCAAGAATTAATTCCATAAATTACCTTTAATTAAAATCTATTTAATATAGACCCCAATATCATCCAACATATCCCATGGCAACCCACCATCACCTAGTGGTTCCTTAAATAATTAATTCAACTAACATGACCGGTCACTACCCCATTATCTCTACCATATAGAATATAAAATAAATGATGTCTATCCAGAACATAGAATCTTATGGACCCCTATTTTCTTATAATTGTAGTTTAAATGGAGAAAAAATTCACAATCATGGTCAACCATTGTACATTGTACACCCCAACCCAAGGTAGGTGCAATCCAAAAGGCTTGGGTTGGAGTGGATCTAATGCCTAAACCAATGGAGTAGGAACTATAGCATGATCAATTGCATCCTCCTACATATCTTATGCTGGAACAAGAATATCCAACCAAGAAAGGGAATTCCGGCATTTATGGGGTGGTATTTTTTAAAAAAAAATTCCAAATGGAATGTTTAGAGAACCTAAAACAGCATTCGTATGTGATAAACTTGTGCAGTTATGTTTCACATTGGGGATTTCTACAGAAACCTATCCTAGGAGTCTAACCACTATAAGATTTCACAAACCACCATATAAAACTAAAACAATCCATGTGCTTATATGTTAATTTTTAATTAGATATATAAAAAATATAATATTACACTCATTGTCAACTTAATAATGTAAACAAAATAAATAAAAATAGAAATATATATATATATATAATAGAAAAGGGAATACATGTCTATCCTGAATAGATAGAAAAAAATAAGGCATCCATTTGAAGAACTACAATGAAAAAAAACTTCTATATTTATAAATATAAATGAAAAGTGATCCTATGTTCCTACAGATGATGCGTGAATCCTTTAAAATCTAATAAAACTATAAAAATAATCCCTTTAAGGGTAAATTGAAGAACCATTATGCATGAACATTCTGGGAAAACTAAAACCACCAACCCATGTTCCACACAACGTATCTCCTTTCTATTTTGTCTCACAGTAACCATGATGAAAATAAGAATATATTTCTTTGATACTATTTTGTAAATCCTCATCAAAAACAACCATGTATGTGTCTGCAATGCACAAGACCTCATGTGTACCTCTATATATGTATGTGGATTTTTACTAGGGGTAAGGTTCTAAGGATAAAGTGGGGAGACCATACCTAAGTAAAAATGGACATAAACCATAAAAATGTATATGAAAATTTAATTTAGACATGGAAGATAAGAAACAAATATATTAACCAATTTCAATCAGTTTATACTGGTAAATACACCAAGATCACAATGTGGAAAGACAAACCATATCATATAAAGTATAAAAAATTATACAAATAAACACCATTGAATCCTTATGATTCCATCATGATTTGGTTAACTCTATGATCCCCATCTCTACTATCTTCTATGATCCCCTTACCATTTCCTAGATCCCCAATCATGATACATTAAAACTAGTTGATATTCTCATGAATGGTGGGAGTAATAAAACCCTTTATCAACCCCCAAATTCATCTTAAAATGTGTATACAAGTATAATGAAAATATTATATGATAACACAACATGATCAAGAAAAAATAAATAATAATGTGTTGAGTTTTCTTCTGTAAAACAGACACAAATACCAATAATCAATCTTTTCTTATTTACATTCTATAAGGATCGTCATAATGGATTTTAGGGATACTAATGATCTATCTACAAGTATGGAAAACATGTCTCTTATTATCCTGAAGGCATTGAGGCTGGTCAGCCCACAATTTCATCCCATACCAACTCCATTATGGGCTCAACATAGAGGCTATCAAACATTATCTATATCATTAGGTCAGGATAAAAGGTCTCTATATACTAACAATGCCAACAACCGATCCAAAATTCAATCAACCCACTACTGCTTCTACCTCAAATCAGACTTTAATGATGTCTTACCCCTACCCTATCCTCAGGTCCATTTTCATCATTGTTCTAGGTCATGTAAACTTATACTTTTACGGATTACTATATAACGATGGTCTACCTACTCCAAATCCAAAAATAATACCTTACATGAGAATCATTAGAAATATACAAGACCATGGGATGAATATCAATCATGGGATATAAATTAACATAAACATGGCTAGGGAATCAAACATCAGTTATTAGTATTTGTCCTACACAAACATGTGATCACTATCAACAATGGAAAAAAAGATATTCTAACATAAGTATCACATCATTGAAAAAATCGTAAAAAAGGGACACAAAATTGTATCAAACATCTTACTTTATCTTAATTAATGTAATGTTTAAGAACCATTGATAAGTGTTACTCACGCCCAACACAAGATCCAACGGAATTAATCATGCACAACAAGGATCCTTATAAAGAACCTCAAACCAAAAAAATGATAATGAAGGACATGATATAGGATGGAAAAGGTAACCCTATAAAAAATATGAAATTTACCAAAAGGGAAAGAAGAATAATAAAAAACATCAGGAGGGAAACTCTACTATAATCATCAAGATTTGATCTTTGAATGTTAGGAATGAAACCTACAGTTTTGGGGATGGTATAAATCTTTAATATTCCCTATATAATTCCACAATTTTAGAGAAATGGCTTTGTGATGAGTCTATTGGAGGGTCCTTGAATGCTTATAGATAGTCAAAAGAATCAGGATTCAAGGAACAACATATAGTTCAACAATTAAATTAATTCCAATATAGAAAGGTCCACAGTGTAAGGGAGTTTTTCATACAATAGTGTTTCCTAGTTAAAAGTTCTTATGTGATCCATGCCTTGGTTTCTAACTATATCATATAAACTAGTAAAATGTAATCTAGTGTAGTTTCCATCACTATACAATAGCCAAAACTCTATGATTTAGTGACATAAAATTTTATTAGAACCACATGATCTCCATCATCGGTCCTCCATATAGTAGCCTATTATTTATTTCAATGCAACGAAATAAATTCAAGAACCATAAAATATTATTTCTATGTAGAAATCTCACTATAAAACAAATTACCTAGAATATTATTTAATTTTTTTTAATATTTGTGAAATTTCTCTATAAAAATATCTTAAAAATTTCAAATAATTACTAAAAACTAAATTAAAAAAACGAAAAATACAAATCTGACATTCATGGATTTGATCCATGCTATTAATTACTACAAATTAGTCATATTCATATTGATATAACAAACTATATAATACTCAACTTCAAAAATATTAATGTTTATCAATAATACATCAGGGATAAAACAATATAGATTAAAACTATCAAATAATAAATTATACATATTCCTATCAAAATAAATTATAGACATGACATGTGTAACTTTGTTTCTATCATGATGTATGAATGTATATGAATCCCATATACTATAACATCTTAATTATAATCTAGATCACTATGAAAATAAACAAACTATAATTGTAATACAATCACTATAAACTCATATACGCATTATATATGTGATGTTAAAACACTTAAATGACTCATCTACCCAAGTATTACATAGCTTGTCTCATTCCTACCATTCCTAAAACATAGTTAATAAGTAAATAAAATCATACCGTTATATTTCATTGAAAACCTTGACCTAAATTAGTGGGTATGATCCAATTCTCCACAAGACCTCGTGCTCACCTCCTCACATTAAAGATGATATTGACTAGTGAAAATGGATTAAATGGGGTCACAAATATCCTTTAACATTTATTTTAATAGAGATACCTCAAAATTATAGTAAAACAAAAATAGGTAACTACAATCATAAACATTTGAAACTAAAAAAATAATTTCATATAGTAAAAAATTATATACAAGTCATACAAGATATAAAAATGGACCCATAATGTGGTATGTAAACCAATGTAAGACGGTAGAAGAAAATAAATAATTATAAATTTTTACCATCTAGATTCATTCATAGAATCACCAATATCATTCATTCTACACATCCATCAATTCTTGAAATAACACCTTTTCCATTAGCTAAATCCATGTCCATGATATGTACACATACTTCGATATTACCATGAAGGATATGAGTATGGACCTACCATGGAACTCCAAATGAATCCATAATAATTTTCCTTCAATATATAAAAGTGTATTACATTACAATATGGTAAATGAGTACATAAAAAATTAATTCTTGAGTCCTCATGCTCTATCCAAACTACCATGAACCCCAGATCCACTAACATAAAATCCATGCGGGTAGAAAAAAATATGTATGATTTCATGAATCTCAAAATGGGCCACTATTCCAATATATTTATCAAAATAATCCATAAAAAATTTTGGCTCTAGTTTGGCCACATGGTTTTCATGACCCACCAACCATCTCAAGTATATCCATAAGTTCACCATTCCCCAAATCCATGTATTACTACTTTGATAAATCCCATTCCACAAAAAATTAAAAGAAACACCCCAACTAATTAATTAGGTATTATGGAATCAACATAAAAATAAAACATCAAAATTTCTAGAATTTCGTAATACTTAATCTATTAGAACCAATATCACCAAGGTATTTATATCTAATCAATAGAGAGAAAATGATCCCAAATATATATGAGCTTTTTTCCTTTAATTATCAATGAATTATCAATTATATTATATAGGAATTAATATATATGGTTATAATTTCACATTTCTACAATTCATCCCTTGAAAAAGTGGAGTGTTTGGAATGATCAACTAAGACATACCATATAGACACAACAAGATAGATCCAATCTTATAATAGTGAATACATGAGGAGAAGATACCCAAATTAACCTTATATGATCCCCTCCATTCATTCAAGAAATATTAGGGCCAATCCAAGATATAAAAAATTGGTTATATAGTGAAAATATGGGGTCAAACCATCTGAAACCTTTCATGGGATCCACCATATTTCCGGTTGGTCTAGGCAGAACCTAGGGCTACTATCACCTCAATAAACTAACCGGTGTAACTATACAAAATATTTGGTTTTGCTTAGCTGGTTCATTTAATTGTACAACCCCTATCAGCTAATTGATAAAATAGGTCCAACTAGTCAGTGGTGAAGAGACATCTCCAACGTAAGTGGTTGGTGCTACACCTCCTTAAACCATCAATCCCTTGTCCCGTATTGTCTTTAATACTAGTTAAAATTGGAAAATAACAACCAATATATGTCAAAATTTAATTTTAGTATACCTTTAATTTTGAGTAAGTTTCCTTCTACCCTGCCACTTGGAGGTAAGTAGATTCTATGTGGTACCCCCTAACTATCTAATGATATGTTAACACTAATACCTTATTCTAATTAACCTTTAAATTATAAATAATTCATCCTCTAAATTTATTTATCATTATAATAATATAATATATTAATTAAATAAAAAATTAAAATAAATATACTAATGTGAAAGATGTAGGCTCTTGAAAATACCAAAACACCATGCTTCTAATCCCTATGAAATGTTATCAATACTTTAGAGGAAATAATTCAGGACATTAAAGTCAAAAAATTTCCTCTATAGCATATACATCTTTCTGAAGATGATTATTTTTTCTATTATGATGGAACCAATAATATAATCTTATGTCACAATACGTTCTCACTCAAATTAATGATTTAAACAAGTTTCTTTATATAGGAACCATCAGTTTCCAACTCTATATCATCAATCCAAATAAATTGATAAAGATCATGTACACATATCCTTCCCTGGGGAACATCAAATACAAAAACCATGAAACTAAAATTAATAGGTAAATCAAATTGATAATATGTATCCTTAATGTATCATGAATTTTATATAGTTAATAAAATATTGGAGGCAATTTGAATTATCTCTCCATTCTTCAGTGAACCAATCATTGAACCCTATAGAAATCTATAACCTCAATAATTAAAGTCTAATGTTTTTATCCTATAATTTTAATGATATATTTGGTAACATTGAAAACATTTCATTTGAATTTTGGAACAATTTCCCTTTCAATTTTTTTTATTAGGCAATATTGGGCATTATCAAATATGATGTCTCAGTTATAGATCAACATAGTAGATAAAATAAATGTACACCATATTCAAAATGAACCATTATAATTGATTATTTCATAATATTATTATAATAACATTACTACTAATAGATGATCCTCCCGTGATCTATTTAAATATTTACTACAAGCTCAAATAATGAATCTTCTAAAATAAAAAATTGATTATCAGACAGATTTCTTTGATGATATAAGTTTTAATTGATTTTATTTGAGAATTGATATATTTTTATAACACTTTCCAAAATCATGAACTGAATCTTACATTTCCATCCATGAAAATATTTTCAGGAACTCCATCTGGTTTACCATTATTTTACTAATTCATCCATTGATATAGATTACTCTCTTGATAATAAGTGGTCTAATTTGGTTAATGAGTCCATAATTTCTAATAATATGTCATAAAATCTATTTAGAATTTGTAAAATATTAATTAAATGCATGTTGTCCCACTAATATACTAGAATGGAGTGTTGTTATAACTCCCACGCTAGTCATTGATTTTTATCCTTTACCTATTTCTAGGTGATGTATCTTGAAACAAATATGGAAAAATAATGTTTCACACTAAACCACCAAAATTAGTCTTGAATATTGTGATACAACATTGTGACTTCATAGAGAAGAATAAATTTGGATGTTTGATACTCAATCATTAGTTCTCCACTAATAATAGTAAAAAATATAATCCTTCGGTAGAAAATGTTGATTGAATAGGAGTCATATGGCAATCCCTCTTCAATCTCCCCAATATTAAGCCTTCAATAATTTAAGTTCAAATCATGATATGATATTTTGGAATCCTTTACTCACATTAATCAGATGATTTTTTAACTAAATTTTGTACTTAAATCATACTTTATTCCATAATTTCATCTAAATTGTGTTCGTATGTAAATAATAAAAATTACCAATACACTTTAGTCTCATGTTTCATCTATGATCTTAATTTACTACTATGGGATTCTAAAACTTCATTCACTCTCCCAGTTTTATATGAGAGTACAAAATAAAATTTTCATAGCCCCTAAATATAAGGCCCCAGCCTTAAAAATTACGTAATCTTGAGTTACTTCATGAATACACGTTGAGGATCTTTTCAGGTTTAGAGTTTTAGAGAATTAGATCATAAAACATGCATTACATTCCACATTTAAACAAAGTGGTTACATAACAAATAGTAATCATTTTTTCCATCAATGGAAACATATTTAAAATAAAACATGGATTCTTTCATGACACTTCATTGACACTATCATCACATCATATACCTTTCCCTTGACCTATGAAAAACATTTCAAAAACGTGGGATTAGCATAAAAAGCTCAGCAAGGGATATAAAAATATGGAAAGGAAACATGATTACTTGTGTACATTATAATCAATGAAATCATGCTTTACTCATAAACCATAAGCACATTAACATACCTCATCAAATCATGAATAAAACATAAAAATCACAAGACATGAAGGTAACTTGAGGCATTCATGACATTCTTACGTAGGGAGTAACCCTCATGGTTACGTTTGGAATACCCATCACAGTATATTCCCTAAATCTCTTCGGAGAAACCACAATGTTTCACCTCTTCACGTTACCCAATTCATTGGAGAGCTATATCGGGCTCACACTCCCTTAGTTTATCACGGAACCACCCGTCTTCATATTAATTCCCAACAACCATAAACATAATCGTATCACATAAAACATGAACAAAGGAAACATAACATTTCCACTTTTCAATCACAAGATATCAATACAAAACATTTATATAAAAACATTATGAAAACCATTTTCAGTACCAAAATAAAATAAAATTAAAACATGGAATTTATTTTTCATTTAAAAAAAAGGTATGGCTTGTAGAGGAAGCCGAAACTCAAATAATGGTCACGGTGACGGAGAATTCATTGTCGCCTCGTATGTACGACAAAAACATTCCCTTTTTCAGTTAATAAAATGCTTCGTATAAAAATATTCCTTTTGGATAAATGTAAAATTCAATGGGGTTTATACACCGCATAAAATAAGGTTGTGTATAAAAAAAAGTATGCCTCAATGAAAGGAGATTGAGATGAAGTACCATACCTTGGATCTGACTTGACTCGGTCATTATTTAACATCCTGAATCATAAACATGAGTTAATTTATACTTTATTAATAACCTTTTTCAAGTTAATTATTCCTTTTACATCACTTATTACCATGTTATAAACACTATATAATTATTTAAGTTAATAATGGTTGTTTTTTCGATCATTGGTACTTGAGTCAAAAATAAACTCTTTATAATTACATGTTGTTCATGTCGTAAAATATACATTAGATCAAGAATTATATTCATGATTTATATATCATATATATCATATATATCAATTATATACATGAATTTATAATATTACATAATCATTTAGAGGTAAGAAATGAAATGCACAGTTCATAGAGATGGTAAGCCGTACGTATGCATGAACGCTACTTTCATTTCTATCTCATACATTAATGGAAAGAAATAATAATGATATAATGGTATATTATAATTCCATTATAACATCATATATAATAACTTTAAATCCATCCTTTATAATTCCCACATATTCCATTAATGAATCAAATCACTTTGAGGGGGCGGTAGTCCGCACTTCCTAAAATGAAATTATCGTGTTTACCCGTAATGGAAACCGTAAAGGTATGCCACAAATGAAAAATACAGAAAAATAAGGAAAACATAAACATAATATATATCATATATAAATAGAGTGACATCTTAATGGCCGGCTTTGAAGGTGTTAGAAGAATATTGAACAATCATCGTTCCGTGAGGCAGAAATTCGCCATCCACAGAAACAGTATGTTATTTAACCATTAGATGTAGGTGTGTGTAAGTTTAGCTCGAATACATCTTATAAAAACATCCTAGTATATTTCGGATACTGGTTTTGTCACAAAATAAGTGAATAAGAAGAGTTTAGGGGGTTGTAGAAGAAAAATAAAACATAAGAACACAAGATAAAACACTACCTTTAAAATGGGTAAATCTTTTTCATTTGAGATCAAAGGCTTCCTTGGGAAGACATCATCCCAAAGTGAGGCTTCTAGAAGTAATAGAAGGATGTGGAGAGACAAAATGGGAAGGGGTTGGCCAAGCCAAAGGCTTGAGGAGTGTGGGTAAGTTGTTAAAAGTGGGGGCCTTTTATAAGAGGAGAGGAGGGGCACTCTTGGAAAGATATAAAAGGTTAGTTTATTTTCAAATGAGTTTCGGATTTTAAAGGTACCACATTGATGTAATTCTAGGATAAGGTGATAAGGGTTCGAAATAAACTCATCCAATAGGTCTTTGACAAGTGTATGTCTTAGATTATAGATTATTTTTTCATTTTATTTAAATCGTTCATTAATGAGGTAATCACAGCATCATCATCATGTCATAAATAATTTAATTTATTTAATGTATAAAAATTATAAAACAAATACTATGATGTACGAAATCTTTTTATATTTACAATGAATATTTATAGTCTAATATATCTTTTATGTAGACAAAATTAAAAATGTTTTACTCAGGTGATACATTCATTGTTATATTTTACTTTCTTTAAAAATAAAAAGATAAAAAGTCATTATCACACAAAAGTGATTCCATGGGGTCCCCAGGCTTGGAACAAGTCATCCCATGGTTGTACATGACAGAAACAGTTGTATTAGGACAGATGTTTGTGTCATTTTTTTAATTATGATATTATTTTATTATCCTTAACTACCCGATTACTAATTAATCAAGATAATTAACGATAATTACCGTCGTTACTATTCACAGAGTCCAAAAACAAAAGGGTCATAATTACATAATTTGGACCTTCTAATTCCAAATATGGAATCTATTTTACCAAATTTCAAACACATAAATTGCAATAATTAATTTAAAAATAATTCTTGTTGTCAAAACAAATAGCGGGTTTTTTTGAAATAATCTATATGAAAAGTTTGGCATTAGTTTATGCCCAATTCCAAAGTCAAATTAATTCTAATGACCACTATTGTATTAAATGGTAAAAATATATTATATTTAAACTTTAAACCAATTAAAAAGATAATCTAACAATATATTTAAATTATATGAAAAATCAGTTTTGATGTAAAATGCAGTATTTTCACTATTCATTAAAAAATGAACATTGTCAGAAAAATACCAAAAAATTTCCCAATGTAAATTTCAATGTACCAATAATAAATAATAAGTTTATTTTGAAAAATAGTGCTTATAAAATTGTCAAATTTTTTATTTAAAAAAATGGTTTTCCATCAAAAGGCAGTAAAACAATCTTTTTGAAATATTAGGGAATTGAATGCTTAAGATTGGATTTATTCTTATTTTAAGCCTCTAAAACACTATCTAATTCATAAATAGATATAGATAAGAATATATACTATTCATTACTTACTTGGGATGTTACATCCTTACCCCCTTTAGAATACTGTGTCCTCGCAATTTATTTACATATCGAATAAGTGGGGGTATTTAGCCCTCATTGCATTTTCAGATTCCCATGTTGCCTCTTCAATCATGTGGTTTTTTCACAAACCTTTACCTGATGAATCACCTTATTCCATAACACTTTCTCCCTATGGTCAAGAATATAGACCGGTTGTTCCTCATAAGATATATTCTCTTCCAGCTGAACCACCTCTGGACTCAAAACATGAGATTGATCTGGCATGTACTTCCTTAATATTGAAACATGAAAAACATTGTGTACCTGAGATAAACTCGGAGGTAAGGCCACTCGGTATGCAACTAATCTAACTCTCTCCAGAATTTCATATGGTACAATGAACCTTGGACTCAACTTTCCTTTCTTACCAA
This sequence comes from Viscum album, assembly GCA_963277665.1. Classification (NCBI taxonomy): domain Eukaryota; kingdom Viridiplantae; phylum Streptophyta; class Magnoliopsida; order Santalales; family Viscaceae; genus Viscum; species Viscum album. Next base: position 1,335,026,989 of record OY728156.1, read on the forward strand.
ATTACATCACACTTTTCCATGGTGATACTTTGAGAAAAACATGATCACCTACCTCAAAAGATAGATCCTTCCTCCTGTTGTCTGCATAACTCTTCTGCCTTCTCTAAGCTGTTCCCATGTGTTTTTGTATCAGCTGAACTTTTTCTGCCAACTCTTCTACCAATTTTGGTCCCATCATCTTCCTTTCACCCACTTCATCCTAGAAAGATGGAGTTCGACACCGCTTCCCATATAATACCTAAAATGGTGCCATCTGTATACTGGAATGAAAACTGTTATTATAAGAAAACTGAACCAAAGAAAGATATTGGTCCCAATTTCCATGAAAATCCATTGAACAAGCATGTAGCATATCTTCCAAAGTCTGAATTGTTCATTCTGACTACCCATCTGATTGAGGATGAAAATCTTTACTAAAATTTAATTCAGTACCCAACGACTTCTGAAATCCTTTCCAATAGTTAGAAGTGAACCTAGGATCACGGTCAGATACTATAGAGAGAGGAACTCCATGTAACCTGACTATCTCATTAAGATACAAATGAGAAAGTTGATCTAGGGAAACAGTGTCTCGTATAGCATGGAAATGAGCAGATTTAGTCAAACGATCAATAATAACCTAGATTGCATTATTACCTCGAGGTGTCTTCGGCAATCCCACAACGAAGTCCATGGATATATTCCCCCATTTCCACTCTAGTAATGGTAAAGGCTGAAGCATCCCTTTTGGTAACTGCCACTCTTCTCTAACCTGTTGAAAAGTCAAACAATTCACAGTAAAATCATAAATATCCCTTTTCATTCTATCCCACCAGTAATACTCCTGAAGATCTCTATACATCTTAGTACATCCTGTATGAATTGAAAACGGAGAAATGTGAGCTTCACATAACAACTCTCTCTTCAACTCTAAATTACAAGGCACACACAATCTTTTCCCAAATCTCAAAACACAATCATTATCAATGTCAAATTCAGGAAACTTACCCTTCTGAACCAGATCTACCTTTTTCTACAACTCATTGTCTTGATTCTGTGCTTGTTTAATTCTGTCTGATAGAGAAGATTTCACTGATACCTGAAACAAAAAAGAAGGACATCCTGCACCAACAACTTCTATACCAAAGTTCATCAAATCCTTAACCAAATGAAACATTGTTAATGAAGAATTACTTTTTCAGCTCAAAGCATCAGCCACTTTATTTGCTTTTCCCAGATGGTAATGAATTGTACAATCATAATCCTCGATTAATTCTAGCCATCTCCTCTATCTCGTGTTCAATTATTTCTGAGTGAATATATACTTTAAACTTTTGTGATCAGTATATATTTCACACTTTACACCATACAAATGATGCCTCTAAATTTTTAAAGTGAAAACAAGAGCAGCTAATTCCAAATCATGTGTATGGTAATTTACCTCAAGAGATTTAAACTGACGTGAAGCATATAAAATTACCTGATCATTATGCATTAGGACGCAACCAAGTCCTTTCAATGAAGCATCACTGTAGATAACAAACTCCCCATTCCAGGAAGGTAGTGCCAAAACTGGAGCATTCACCAATCTTCTTTTCAGTTCCTAAAAACAATCATCACATTCTTTTGTCCAGATAAACTTAACAACCTTCCAAGTTAGCTTAGTCATTGGACTAGATAACCGTGAATAATTTTTAACAAACCTTCGGTAATAGCCTGCCAAACCAAGGAATCTAAGAATCTCAGTTACATTTGTGGGTCTTGTCCATTATTCCATAACCTTTTTTTTGCGGGATCAACAGTTATCCAATCTTTAGAAACAATATGACCAAGGAATGAAATATGTTGCGAACAAAACTCACACTTGCTGAATTTCCCATACAATTTATTTTCTTTTATGGTTTGCAAAATAACCCTTAAATTTCATTCATTCTCCTCTTTACTTTTAGAAAACTCCAAAATATCATCAATGAAAACAATCACAAAAATATAAAAGAACTCATGGAAAAATATATTCATTAAGTCCATGAATACAGCATGTGAATTAGTTATCCCAAAAGGCATTACTACAAATTCATAATGGACATATCTTGTACGAAACGCGGTCTTTGGAATATCTGCTTTCTTTACCTTCAACTGATGGTACCTCGATCTCAGGTCATTCTTTGAAAAATACTGAGCTCCCTGGAGCTGATCAAATAAATCATCGATATGAGGAAAAGGATATTTGTTATTAACAGTGATGTTATTCAAGGCTCTATAATCAATTCAAAGTCTCATAGAACCATATTTCTTTTTAACAAATAAAACAGGAGCACCCCATGGTGATGTGCTAGGTCAAATGAAACCTTTCTCTAATAAATCTGTCAATTTATCCTTCAACTCTAAAAGTTCAATTTGAGCCACTCCATAAGGGGGTTTTGAAATTGTCTTAGCATCAGGAACTAAGTCTACAGTAAAGTCAACTTCCCAATCTGGTATTATTCTAGGAAACTCATCAGGAAAAACATCAGGATACTCATTTACCACTGGAACATCATTAATCTGAACAGTTCCTTTTTTTCAAAAATATGTGCCAGGTAGCATTAATTTCCATCTTTTACAAGTTTCTTGGCCTCTTGATGCATTATCAACAGTAAGGGTTCATTATTTTACACAAACTGAAAGTCTTTATGATAAGGAACTTCTTTATCTCTACATTCAATCTTAGCATGGAAAATAGAGAGCCAATCCATACCCAGGATAACATTAAACTCTAATAGAGGTAAAACAATAAGGTTTTCAAGTAGGTTCTTTCCACAGATAAGGATAGGAGGATTCTTATAAATTATTTTTGCCTCAAAATTTCCCCCAGGTGTTTTTACCACAAGTTCAGGAGTCATTTCTTGAGATTGTATTCCCATTTTACTAGAAATGTTTTCATAGATGAAAGAATGTGTAGACCCTGAATCAACCAACACACTGGAATAATCTGAAAAAACAAAAAGAGTACCTGATACCACTTCATTTGATGGCCCAAAATCTGCTGAAGTAATTGCAAAGGATTTCACCTCCCCTTTCTACCTTTAGTCTAATTACTTCCCATCACTCGAGCTCTTTTTTAGACACTCGTTTGCATAGTGCCCTATCTCATTGCACTTAAATCATTTCACTAACCGTAAATCAAATTTGGACTTACCATCACCTTGATCTTTTTTAGTGCAATCACGAGCCTTATGTCCCATCTTACCACATCAGTAGAACTTTCCAAAATTTAGAAGACATTCCCCAGCTTGCCTTTTTCTACATTTATCACAAACTGGAAACTTAGTTTTCTTACCATCAGACCTTTTTGAAGAATTCATTCCTTTCTCATGCCACCTCAGTATCTTCTACTGCTGGTTGTTATAGAACACTTGATCATCAGGAAACTCCATTTCCACCTTCTCATCACATCGAACAATCTTTTCATAACTTTTTAACTCACAAGAATCCAATTCCCTTCGATATTTTGGCTTTAATCCGGAGTAAAAATGATTGATTTTACTATCAAGGTCTCCGATAAAGTTTGGAGCATACCTTTCCAATCGAGTGAACCTCTCTTCATAAGCATCCACTGAGTCTTCCTCTTACCTCAATTCCAAGAATTTTTTCCCATCCTAAGTTGAGAAGCCTTAGGAAAATACTTCTCAATAAACATACCTTTGAATTCATCCTAGTCGAGAGCATCAATCTCATCAGCGTCCCTGATATTTTTAACCATCGACCACCACTGATCTGTTTCACCCTCCAAACGGTAAATTGCAAGACTAACCTTTTTATTTTCTGAACACCCCATGACATTGAAAATATTCTCCAGTGCTTTAATCCACCCTTCAGCTAGCACAGGGTCAGATGATCCTCTGAATGATAGGAGATGTTGCCTAATGAAATGTTCTACCACTGACATGTTCCTCTGCTGTTGATCTGGCTGATCTTGTTCATGGATACCACCACCATTTATCTCTTGAGTCAACCGCTCCATTACTACAACAAACTATTCAGTTCTAATTCCGACCATCTCAGGATGCTGATTCAGAAGATTATTTCCTTCTGTATGCCATCCTAACACTACTTCCCTATTTCCTCTACGGAAAACGATTCTGAACAAACATGTCTTAGATGAAGCAATATGGTAATCTTCAAATTCTATATCATTTCAATTTGACCATAAAAAATATATTTTTGGATGATCATTTAATTAGAATTCTAAATCCTAAAGTTATCTAAACTGACCTTTGATACCAACCATAAGTCCCCAGCATTAAACATTACTTAATCTTGAGTTACTTCAAGAATACACATTGAGGATCTTTTCAGGTTTAGAGTTTTAGAGAATTAGATCATAAAATATTCATTACATTCCACATTTAAACAAAGAGTTTACATAAAAGATAGTACTCATTTTTCTCATCAATGGAATCATATTTAAAATAAAACATGGATTCTTTCTTGACAGTTCATTGACACTATCATCACATCATGTACCTTTCCCTTGGCCTGTGAAAAACATTTCAAAAACTTGGGATGAGCATAAAAAGCTCAAAAAGGGATATAAAAATATGGAAAGGAAACTTGAGTACTTGTGTACATAAGATTCAATGAAATCATGCTTTACTCATAAACCATAAGAACGTTAACATACCTCATCAAATCATGAATAAAAAATAAAAATCACAAGACATAAAGGTAACATGAGGCATTCATAACATTCTTACGTATGGAGTAACCCTCTTGGTTACCTTTGGAATACCCATCACAGTATATTCCCTAAATCTCTTCGGAGAAACCTCAACGTTTAACCCCTTCGCATTACCCAATGCATTCGAGAGATATATCGGGCTCACCTGCCCTTAGTTTATCATGGAACCACCCAACTTCATAATAATGCCCAAGAACCATAAACATAATCGTATCACATAAAACATGCATAAAGGAAACATAACATTTCCACTTATCAATCACAAGATATCAATACAACACATTGATATAAAAACATTATGAAAACCATTTTCAATACCAAAATAAAATAAAAGTAAAACATGGTATTTATTATTAATTTAAAAAAAAAGGTATGGCTTGTAGAGGAAGCCGAAACTCAAATAATGGTCACAGTGGCAGAGAAGTCGTTGTCGCCGCATACGTACGATAAAAACATTCCATTTTTTTGTTTAGTAAAACGCTTCGTATAAAAATATTCCTTTTGGATAAACGTAAAATTCAAATGGGTTTATACACTGTATAAAATAAAGTTGTATATAAAACAAAAGTATGCCTCAATGAAAGGAGATTGGGATGAAGTCCCATACCTTGGGTCTGACTTGACTCAGTCGTTCATTAACATCCTGAATCATAAACTTGAGTTATTTTCTACATTCTTAAGAACCCTTTTCAAGTTCATTATTCTTTTTACATCACTTATTACCATGTTATGAACACTATATAATTATTTAATTTAATAATGGTCATTTTGTCGATCATTGGTACTTGAGTCAAAAATAAACTATTTATAATTACATGTTGTTCATGTGGTAAAATATAAATTATATCAAGAATTATATTCATGATGTAGATATCATATATATCATATATATCCAGTATATACATGCATTTATAATATTACATAATCATTTAGAGTTAAGAAATGAAATGCACCGTTCATGGTGACGGTAAGTCGTACGTACGCATGAACGCTACTTTCATTTCTATATCATACTTTAATGGAATGAAATAATAATGATATAAAGGTATATTATAATTAAGGTATATTATCATATATAATAACTTTAAATCATTCCTTTATACTTCCCACATATGGTATTAGCGAATCAAATCACTTTGAGGGGGTGGTAGTTCGCACTTCCTAAAATGAAATTATCATGTTTACCCATAATGGAAACCGTAAAGTTATGCCACAAATGAAAAATACAGAAGAATAATGAAAAAATAAACATAATATATATCATATATAAATAGAGTTACATCTTAATGGCCACCTTTTAAGGTTTTATAAGAATAATGAACAATCATAGTTTCATGAGGCAGAAATTCACCATCCACGGAAACAATATGTTCTTTAACCATTAGATGTAGGTGTGTGTAAGTGTAGCTCTAGTACATCTTATAACAACATCCTAGTATATTGAGGATACAGGTGTTGTCACAAAAGAAATTAATAAAAAGAGTTTAGGGGGGAGAAGTAAAATAAAATATAAGAACACAAGAGATAACACTACTATTAAAACGGGTAACTCTTTTTGATTTGAGCTCAAAGGCTTCCTTGGGAAGACTTCTCCCAAATTGAGGATTATATGAGTAAGAGAATAATGTGGAGAGACAAAATGGGCAAGTTTTGGCCGAGCCAAAGGCTTGAGGAGTGTGGGTAAGGTGGTAGAAGTGGGGGCCTTTTATAAGAGGAGAGGAGGGGCACTCTTGGAAAGTTATAAAAGGTTACTTTATTTTCAAATGAGTTTCAGATTTTAAAGGTCCCACATTGATGTATTTCGAGGATAATATGATAAGGGTTCGAAATAAACTCATCCAATAGGTCTTTGACAAGTTTAAGTCTTAGATATTTCATTATCTTTTCATTTTATTTAAATCGTTCATTAATGAGGTAATCGCTGCATCATTATGATGTCCAAAATAATTTAATTTATTTAATGTCTAAAAATTATGAAAAAATACTATGATGTAGGAAATATGTTTATAGTTCCAATGACTATTTATAGTCCAATATATCATTTATTTAGAAAAAATTAAAAAAGTTTTACTCAGGTGATACATTCTTTGTTATATTTAACTTTCTTTAAAAATAAAAAGATAAAAAGTCATTATCACACAAAAGTGATTCCATGGGGTCCCCAAGTTTGGAACAAGGCATCCCATGGTTGGAAATGACACAAAAAGTAGTATTAGGACACATTTTTGTGTCATTTTGTTTTATTATGATATTATTTTATTATCCTTAACTACCCGATTACTAATTAATCAAGATAATTAACGATAATTACCGTCGTAACTATTCACAAAGTCCAAAAAACAAAAGAGTATTAATTACATAATTTGGAACTTCTAATTCCAAATATGTAATCCATTTTACCAAATTACAAACACATAAATTGCAATAATTAATTTAAAAATAATTCTCGTTGTCAAAACAAATAGCGGGTTTTTTTGAAACAATATCTATGAAAAGTTTGGCATTAGTTTATTCCCAATTCCGAAGTGAAATTAATTCTAATGACCACTATTTTATTAAATGGTAAAAATATATACTATTAACACTATAAAACAAATTAATAAAATAATCTAACCATATAATTAAATTATATGAAAAAAGCAGTTTTGATGAAAAATGCAGTATTTTTCACTATTCATTAAAAAAATGAACATTGTCAGAAAAATACCAAAAAATTCTCCAATGTAAATTTCAATGTCCCAATAATAAATAATAAGTTTATTTTTACAAATTGAGCTTATAAAATTGTCAAAAGTTTTATTTAAAAAAATGGTTTGCCATCAAAAGGCAGTAAAACAGTCTTTTAAGAATATTAGTGTATTCAATGCTTAAGATTGGATTTATTATCATTTTAAGCCACTAAAACACTATATAATTCATAAATAGAAATAGATAAGAATATATACTATTCATTACATACTTGGGATGTGACACTAAATTCATTTTTATTTCCTAAAAATCATGTCTCTTTGAGAAAATATACATCCATTTCCCATTTTTTCATCATACACCAAAAAAAATTCCCTCAAAAGATAACTTCACCAATAATTTAATGCATGATATTGTATGAATATTTCTTGATTGGGTGTTATAATATTCATTTAATGTAGCTGAATTTTCTAAAAGAACATTTTACTTAAAATAATTATATTTTATAATCACACATCCAAGACTCGCTATAATTGGATCATACAATATCACAGACACTAGACCAGGTTGGTGTGTAATTATAATAGGTTTGGTGGTAGGAATATTCTTCACATCGATAAAATCCAATAACCTTCACCACTTTCTTCTTTAATATGGTTTTAGGAGAATTTTAAATAGAAATATACTAAATAATTACGTAATAATATATATAAATTTCTATGAAACTCCAAATATCAATGACATTCCAAAGTAATTCCAAAGAATTGACCTCCTATACTTTACCTAGATCAGAAAATATTCCCAGTGCACACAATATAGTAAAAAATAAATCAAAATTCCCAAATCAAAATGGAAGATTTAAAATTATTATTTTAGTGTCTGGTGGTCTTATAATGTCCCCAGTATAATCAATAGATATATACCATTCTTCTTCTTAGAATTAAAATAAATAAGGTTACCAAACAAAGAAACTAAAAAGGAGTCTAAAAGGGAATAAAAGATCATATTAATTAATTTTATTGAAATGGAAGGATCATTAGGTAGTTCAAATAGAAATAAAATATAATAAAAATAACCATATGGAATTGGAAAATCCATTTTTGGAATATCCTTCACATTTATCATGATTTGATGATGACTAGATTGTAAATCAAGAATTGAAAGCTATTTTCAACACCCCAATAATAAATTATGTTAATAAAATTGGAGGAAATTTTATCTATTAGTAATGGATATATGATTTAACTTGTATTATTCTATAAAGAATCATAAACATTGAAATCCTTGATTTGTGAGGAGAACAGTGGGACTCCATGGAGAAGTAAAAGGTAAAATTAACTCTTTAGCTTCAATATCATTGAGAAATTTTTTAATCTATATAAACTATTTTGGGTCCACATTTCAGTGTGAAATTTTGAAATGACCCTTATATATAATAATTTATTCATTAAATCTTCCTCTACCTTAGGTTGAAATCCAAGAAAATATTCAATTAAGATATCTTAAATAAAAAGTAGTATCCAATTTTTAATATCCTTTGTTACTCTAAGATTTACTTTTCAAATAATTTTGGTAATACATATACTTTTTTTATCCATCCCAACTCATTCAAAATGAAATTTACATTCTTTAATAATGGTATACTAAAAATAAGTAAGCGATTAGAAACAAATCCACTTTCCATAACAAATGATTAGATATAAAAAATGGGAAAACTAATCTATAATCTATATAAAATAGAAATATATACTAAAAATAATATATAAGTGATATATACACAAGTTCTGACCATAACAACATATCATATAAATTTCCTACTCCTCACGTGTTGATATCTCAATAGGGTATCAATACCCATGTGTTCTTAGGTTGTTTTCATCCTTAACTCATATAAAATATATAAAATAAAAAAAAATACATTCGTATATCCAAAAAACATAATTAAGATTTAAGGTAACTAGAAATTACCGCTTATAGTTTAAATTCCCTTTTTATATATATTTGAAGCTTATCATTGTAAAACAAACCCTATAGATTATGAATAATAGTGTAATTGTAAAATTGGATCAAAAGATGAATTTATATATATAGACACACTCATTCTCTTCTATTTAATTAGAAAATTATACCATTAGGAAATTTAGATCACAAATTCAGTATTTCTATGAATTAGGTTCATGTTTTCTAATTATGATAGTATCATTGATCCACACTACCTAATGGAGAAACATAATTGAACCTCTAAATATAACCATAATAGAGTCTATAGTGATAAAAAGTTACCTTTTAGTTCTAATTTATCCCACGCTATACCATTTTTTCACTATGATAACATTGAATAATAGTCCTTCCTACACTTGTATAAAGGATGGATCTTCCACCCTAACTGATATAATATAATCCACCAAAATTCAACTATTCCTACCATATTTTCTTACCACTAAAAGGTCAAAAAAGTAAGATCCAACCAAAATGAAAGAATCCAAATCCAATAATTCCTATAAAAATATTTTCTTCCACTATAGCCTTATTCACTAATTATGAGACTTCATAATGCATAAATATCCTCAAATAGACATTATGCTTTTCCTCAGTCCCATTTTAAAGAGCTGAGCATTATCAAAATATTTTTATCCAATGAATGTTGTAAAATAGAGTAGGTTAGTAAGTTTATAATAATATTAAATGACATATATATCCCTTTTCTATTAATGAATTCCTAAGATTTAATCATGTGAAATGTTTCATGATATCACTAATCATAGAAGAAAATCTAAAATTATTTCATTTTTAGCCAATATTCTTTCATTGAATCTACCATAATATCCCACCAATAAGGGATAGATTCCTAGAGAAACGTAGTTATCTAGTCACACTCATTATTACTTAGGGATATTAATTATTTTAGAGTTATACAATACATTTCTTTCCGATTCTAATATTCCTTATGTCCCCACATCTCTTTGAAATGTTAGTAACCTTAGAGCTGAATATTATATATAACAGCACCATTTTTTATACTTTGACAAGAATTTTATAGATTGTATGTAACACCCCAAGATTTCATAGGGTGTTATTTCTTCAAAATAATTCAATAACTTTCACTACACGCAACACCGAGTTCAAGCGCACCATGACTTACCAAAAAATCCGTTCAAAAGAGGTTATGAATTGTATTAACTAAATTTTAAACTTTATATAATCCTTATAATTTTAGAATCCATATTATGAGTCTCTTAGACATAATGAAAGAACAAATTCATTTTCAGTATTTCACTTTTAGCAATTTTTAATAGTGAACCCTTTTTATATACAATATTTTAAACTTTTTGACTAAATGGGGACATCAAAAATTTAAAATGGAACACCCCAAGCTTCTACGGTATGCTTCTCTTTGAATAATGTGATAGTGTGTGTTGTATGCAACATCGAGTTCTAACACACCACAACCAATCAAACTATCCGTTATGAATAGTAATACCTACTTTTTGAAATTATATATATTTTATATTTCAAAATGGACTTCATTTTTGGTTTCGGAATATCGAAATTATCCTAAGATGATTTTTTGGTATTTTTCTGAGAACTTCCAATTTTTATGAATAGTGAAAAATACTTAAAATCATCTTTTTAATAAAAATAATTTATAGTGATAAATTATATTATTGAGTGGTTTTAAAGTATAATTAGAATATATTTTTACCATTTTATCCAATGGTGTTCATTGGAATTAATTTCACTTTGAAATTGGACCTAAACAATTGTCAATCATTTGGTATATATTGTTTCTTAAAAACACACTATTTGTTGTGACAGCGGGAATTAATTATAAAATTAATTAATACAACTTATATTTTTGGAATTTTGTAAAATAGACATCATTTTTGAATTCGGAATATCAGTTATAGCTTAGGGTGAAATTTTGGCATTGTTCGGAAAAAGTTCAATTTTTGATGAATAGTGAAACTACTAAGTGGTAGTTAAAAAAAACTGAATTTCTCATAAAACATAATTTTACCGCTTTTGTGAATGGAATTTCTAAAATCCGAGAGACACGGTTAATATCAAGAAGTAAAATGTGGTTCAATGAGATGAAAATAATTTTTGGTGAATAGTAACTTTTTACTTTTATTTACCACGGTTAAAAGTAAATAGGGTAATTAAGAGTAAAAATGAAATTAATATTACCCTAACACATGTCCTAATTCTATTGGACAAGTGTATCTCGACCAAAAACAACCTTAAGAAAAAAATATTATCATTTAGGTCCACATGGATTAGATTAGGACATTTATTATTATTTAATTCAAAGAAGAGTTAAAAGAGTTAAAATCAGAGATTATTTACAAAAACATTTTTAATATAGGGTTATACATAAGTTAAATTCGATTGTAAATATTCATTAGAAATATCAAAATATTTCATACATAATTATATTTTATTTATAATTCTTAGACATTAAATAAGTTAATGTATTTATGACACAATGATGATACAGTAATTACCGTAATAGTGAAAAATTAAAATAATTGATATTATAAATACCGAAATAAATATAATTTGAGAATTTTAATGAATTAAAATAATTTTATAGGATAATATGACATATTTTAATTGATTTAATTGACTTTGTTCGAAGTAATCATTCTGTTATATGTTTCAAAAAAATCAACTATTGAATAGTGTCAAAATTGACATAAAATAGTTTTCAAAAAAAATAATATATTATTAATTGATATTAAATTTCTAAAAATCTAAGGTTAGGCCAAAAAACTTATATCATGATATTTTCATCATTAATGGACAACTTGGGGGTCTCTTGGATGTATATGGTAAGTTTATTAACCATAAAATATAAAAATACAAAGAGACATTTTAAAAGTGAAACTAATTAACTTAGAGTTAATACTTAATGATAAGGTTAATATAATGACCCAAACCTGTCTAAATTCTATTGGTTGAGTGGTTTTCGACCTATACCCACCTTAAAATTTAAATAATCATCTTTGGAGCCATTAAAAACTGAATATGAATTTATTATAAATTAATATTTTTAGTTTTTCCAAAGGTGCCCCTCACCCCTCTTATAAAAGGGCACTCCTCCTTCTCATTTCTTCACACCTTAAAATCCTTTTGGTTCGGCAAAACTCTGCCCAATACTCTCCCAACATCTCTCACTACAACCTAGAGGCCTTAGTTTGATCATAAATCCATCCTATGGATCCATTTTGATCAAATCAAAAGGAAGTACCCAAAGAAGAGGTAATGATTTCACCACCCTTTTTCAAGTTCCTTTCTTCTTCAACTTCTTATTCCTTTGTTGTTACCATTATAAAATAATAAATCCAGTATCATATATATACAGTGATGTTATTATAAAGATGGTACAACCATATTCACTATTCTATCCATCCTTTGAATAACATGTCACCATACGTGCGTACGTACGGCTTACCGTCTCCACGTCGTGGTGTAATTGTTATTCAATAAATTATTATTTGGATGGGTATAATAATGATGTGTAACTCATGTAAATAATAAATATAACATGATAATTATTCTTTATATATGATATACCATCCAATTATAACTTATTTTAATATCAAAAAAATGATATTATCGCTCGTGCGTACGTACGGACTACCGTCTCCACGAACGCGATGAGATTCATTCTCCATCGTATCCATTCAAGTATAATTCTCATTTGATGATTAATAATAGTATCTAAGGACTTGATATCATTCTGGATATGATTAAGATACAACCTATCCATTACAAACATGGCTTACGTAACAAAACATATAAAAGAAAACGAGTAATTTAACACCCGAAACGACGATAATTCTAAGATATTATTAACAAAGCAATGTTAAAAGATCATATATGATATCATATTAATGTATATGATTATTGAATAATTTAATAAAAATTATTTCACCATTATACAGGAGGTTAACCTACCCCAACCAAGAAAAAGTACAAGGTAAGGGTTTATTTCACAATCTCTTCATTATCCAAGGTTGTTTATACATAATAATCTACTGGGATCTGTTTATCATCCACATCCATGTTTCTTAAAAATGTATTTCAAAACATTTTTACTATTTACAAGAATATGGGTTAAAGTCGTTTATACCCTTGTTTGACTTTTTATAAGTGGTTTATAAAAGAATCTTTCTGACGTTTTCTAAACAAGGTCCTTTTTAACCTTCTGACAAAATTAAGGTAAGAATGTATTTTTTTAACTTATACGGAGGGTGCGGTTACTCTCTTCCATTATTACACCTTTGAAACTTCCTTCACATGCTTATAATGATATTTTCAAAATAAAGTTTTTCTCTATAATTATGTGGCTTTTTAATGATTTCAAAAAAAGAGATATTTCTCTCAAATAGTATTGATTTCATCTATGTTAACATCCTTTGATAAATTTTAATCTTGTTTCAAGTTGATTTATTATGATACAAATCATCCATATTGTATATATGGTTTTTTGATATTTCTGACTATGGATGAGTTATTTTATATGCCATTAATGTTTTATGATTAATGTTTTGACATTTTGTATGTTATTTTTAATACGAATTTTTATTTTATATTTCATCATCTTCTTAAGATGAATGTGTTGGACTAGTATGTTCCGGGTTGGGGACCGGTAAAAGTAAGCCCTCCGGCTTGGTGTCCGGTAATTAGAGGCACTCCGGGTTGGTGTACAGTTATTATAGGCACACCGGGTTGGTGTCCGTTTATTAGAGGCACTCCAGGATGGAGTCTGGTTACATAGGCTCTCTGGGTTGGGTTCCGGTAACAGTTATCCCTTAGGTCTTGGCACGAGGCCTAGACACAGAAATTAAAGTTCGGCATCATGAATTCCATCATTATGAAAGTGGTTATTGATATTGAATGTGATTATTTTATTAGTTGAATATCCATGTGAATAAGTAAATGGCATTATTTCATTTTATTTTTTTTCCATGCTATGTTGAAGTTCATGTTTAAAAGGCTTTTGTTTTAGTTATACATTTCCTTAAATGTTTATTGTTAATTATGAAAGTTTCCACTATATTGTTATCCTTACTGGGAATTTGAGCTCACCCTTTTTCTATGTTATAATTTTCCCAGGATGTGAAGAAGTAATTTATGAATGACCTGTAGGGATAGTATGTGGTGATATGAGTGTGGACTATGAAGAAAATATGTTGTTGTAGTTTTCATTTTTATGATGTAATGTAGGACTTTATGAATATATCTAGTGCTTCCAAGGCTACTAAACCAATCGGTCTTTTGAGATTTGATCTTTCTTGTGATCATGGAAATGTTATGTAATAATGCACCGACTCTGGGTAACTGGGGTCGGGGCGTTACAGTTGGTATCAGAGGAAGTTTAGTACAAACCTTGAAAGCTAGATTTAGATAAACTCTGATTAGAGAACATAGATTTAAGATGTACTTTGAGGATTATTATAGAAGAACTTCCTAGATTTTTGGTATTGTAGAGATTTTGTGAGTTTTCCGAGAAATACATCCCTGTCTGGATACAAGCAGGTAGAGGAGACTCTGGCACAGATGTACCTAGAGGTAAAACCTGAAAACACCGCTTTGAGCTAGACTCGAACGGGAACTGGTGCACGACAACAGGTCTTTCTGCACTCTTGTTTACGACACTCCCGGGTGATATGCTTAGGATAACTCTCATTTTCTTTACAAATAATTATGAAGGGTTTATGAGTATATACTTCTTCAAAGGTGAAATTTTTATGATTATGGATTATGTGCATAAACTATTTAATTTATGTTATGTGTCTTAAAAGTTTGGGATTAGGTATTGTTATTCTTAAACTAATCTAGTGTATGCCATTGTTTAGAAATGGCGCCCAGTAGAAGGAATGAGAACTCCAGTAATGCACATGATCCAAAGAGAAAGAAGGATCATATCTTTCATTGTCTTAAGCCAGAAATTAGAAGAGAAATAGTCTCCCATGTATTATCATCATATGAAGAAATAAGATCATGTCTTGATAAGATAAGTAATGATTTTACTAAGTCCTATGGATTTCAAGGGAAGCAAGAGAAGAAAAGGATGGAAGAGAGAAAGATGGATAAAGGGAAGAGGGAAAAGAAGAATTTTCCCATATGTGATAACTGTGGGAAGAAACACCATGGAACTTGCCTGAAAGGAATGGAAGTTTGTTATAAGTGTGGAGGAAAAGGGCACAAAGTACGTGACTGCAACGGTAAGAAAATGGTTTCAAATGTAGAATATTTCATTTGCAAGGAGTTTGGACACTACATGAACCTATGTCCCAGTCATCATACTATGCCTCAAATGATGCTACTGGATAATAATCAAGTTATGATACTACCATAGATGAAGATGAATGATTAGAGTTCTTGTGTTGATTATGTCATTTGAGTGTTGTATCAACAATTTACTTGTTATAATAATTATGGGGTATATAAGGATTGTACTGAAGTACTATTTCATTAAGGACTTGAGATTGTGTGGAACAATGAAAAGTGACTCAATAGCAGGATAAATTTTTGGAAAATATATGGTTGAGAGAATGATAAACAATAATATTGTTCTGTTATTGAGGTAGTGATTTTGGAATAATACATGATTGATTTGGATAAATTATATTGGATATTTTTGACTACCTTGAAACTGATTAATGATTTATGTATTCCATCATTGTTGGGGTTTAAAAAAATTTTGGATTGAAGGAGTATATCTATTATTCTTTAAGGAATAAGGGATCATGAATGTAATCAATAAGGATTTATGGTAATTCAGGATGTTGCATTGTTTTAATAGAATACATGATGAAGATGTTCACATGTTATTACGTGAAAAAAATAATCTTTATTGTGTTTACCTTCCTTATAAATTTTGGACTGAAGTATTTTGGATAGTTCTAGTTTGGATTATATTGGATTGCCATAAAAGGATAACCCGGAGGTCGGGCGGCAACCCGTCGCGTCCGGAAAGGCCGTGAGACTTGAACCCACAACCGAAGGGTGACAAGGGTGTATCACCTACCACTGACCCACGTGATGTCCGAGATTAAATAATGCGGTTTTTTTAAAAGATCTGGTAGATGAATTATAAATTAGTTTTTTTTGGAACCCTATACGAATAGGATAAATAGAATACTTTTTTTATGTTCTGTTATCTGTTAGAGTGAAAGATGAGTTTGTGGTAGAAATTAGTTAAAGGTTGGAACTCTACATGTCAAGAATATATTTTTCTTCTTCTATTATTTTATGAAAAATTAATTCTTATACTTTATTTAAGGAATCCTAAAACCAAAAATGTGTTATCCTAATACCATATGTTTTGTTGAACCGATGGTATTTCAAATCATCATAGATTGATGAATTTAAGGACCTCAATTTTACACTGGTTTTTGATTGATGACTTCAATCACTACCTATAAATATTTATGTTTTTCCTCCAATTATATGTCTCTAATTGCCACCAATGTTCTCTAAATCGATATCATAATTTGGTGGTGACCCTTTCATTTCTCTTTTACTCATATTAAGACTAAATTTTAGTAACCCAATTTCCGATATGGGTTTTCCCACAAAGATATTTTCTATTTTCAACCTTTTATTTTCGAAGAACAATTTCAAATTGCGAGGACACAATTTATTGAAGGAGGGGAGAGTGTAACACCCCAAGATTTTATAGGGTGTTATTTCCTCAAAATAATTCAATAACATGCACTACACGCAACACCGAGTTCAAGCGCACCATGACTTACCAAAAAAACCGTTCAAAAGAGGTTACGAATAGTATTAACTAAATTTTAAACTTTATATAATCCTTATAATTTTAGAATCCATATTATGAGTTTCTTAGACATAATGAAAGAACAAATTCATTTTCTGTATTGTACTTTTACCAACTTTTAATAGTGAACCCTTTTTAAATACAATATTTTAATCTTTTTGATTAAATGGGGACATCAAAAATTTAAAATGAAACACCCCAAGCTTCTACGGTATGCTTCTCTTTGAATAATGTGATAGCGTGTGTTGTATGCAACATCGAGTTCAAACACACCACAACCAATCAAACTAATCGTTATGAATAGTAATACCTGCCTTTTGAAATTATATATATTTTATATTTCAAAATGGACTTCATTTTTGATTTCGGAATATCGAAATTATCCTAAGATGATTTTTTGGTATTTTTCTGAAAACATCCAATTTTTGTTAATAGTGAAAAATACTTAAAAACAACTTTTTAATAAAAATAATTTATAGTGATAAATTATATTATTTGGTGGTTTTAAAGTATAATTAGAATGTATTTTTTCCATTTTATCCAATGGTGTTCATTAGAATTATTTTCACTTTGAAATTGGACCTAAACAATTGTCAATCTTTTGGTATATATTGTTTCTTAAAAAGACGCTATATGTGGTGACAGCGGGAATTAATTATAAAATTCATTAATGCAAATTATATGTTTGGAATTTTGTACAATAGACATCATTTTTGAATTCGGAATATCAATTATAGCTTAGGGTGAACTTTTGGCATTGTTTGGAAAAACATCAATTTTTGATGAATAGTGAAACTACTAAGTGGTAGTTAAAAAAACTGAATTTTTCATAAAACTTAATTTTACCACTTCTGTGAATGGAATTTCAAATATCCGAGAGGCACGGTTAATATCAAGAAGTAAAATGTGGTTCAATGAGATGAAAATAATTTTTGGTGAATAGTAACTTTTTACTTTTATTTACCATGGTTAAAAGTAAATAGGGTAATTAAGGGTAAAAATGAAATTAATATTACCCTAAAAAATGTCCTAATTCTATTGGACAAGTGTATCTCGACCAAAAACAACCTTAGGAATAAAAATTATCATTTATTTCTACTTGGATTAGATTAGGACATTTATTATTATTTAATTCAAAGAAGAGTTAAAAGAGTTAAAATCAAATTTTATTTACTAAACCATTTTTAATATAGGGTTATACATAAGATAAATTCGATTGTAAATATTCATTAGAAAGATAAAAATATTTCATACATAATGATATTTTATTTATAATTTTTAGACATTAAATATGTTAATTTATTTATGACACAATGATGATACAATAATTACCATAATAGTGAAAAATTAAACTAATTGATATTATAAATACCCAAATAAATATAATATGAGACTTTTAATGAATTACAATAATTTTATAGGATAATATGACATATTATTATTGATTTAATTGACTTTTTACGAAGTAATCATTCTGTTATAAGTTTTTAAAAAATCAACTTTTGAATAGTGTCAAAATTGACATAAAAGAGTTTTTAAAACAAATATTATATTATTAACTGATATTAAATTCCTAAAAATCTAAGGTTCGGACAAGAGACTTATATCATGATAGTTTCATAATTAATGGACCACTTGGGGGTCTCTTGGATGTATATGGTATGTTTATTAAACATATAATATAAAAATACAAAGAGACATTGTAAAAGTGAAACTAATTAACATAGAGTTAATACTTAAAGATAAGGATTATATAATTACCCAAACCTGTCTAAATTCTATTATTTGAGTTGTTTTCGACCTATACCCACCTTAAAATTTAAATAATCAACTTTTGAGCCATTAGAAACTGAATATGAATTTATTATAAATTAATATTTCTAGTTTTTCCAAAGGTGCCCTTCACCCCTCTTATAAAAGGGCACTCCTCCTTCTAATTTCTTCACACATTCAAAGCCTTTTTGTTCGGCCAAACTCTACCGAAATAATCTCCCAACATCCCTCACTACAACTTAGAGGCCTTAGTTGGATCAGAAAGCCAACCTACGGATCCCGTTTGATCAAATCAAAATGATGAACCCAAAGAAGAGGTAATGATTTCACCCCCCTTTTTCAAGTTCCTTTCTTTTTCAACTTCTTCTTCCATTGTTGATACCATTATAAAATAATAACTCCAGTATCATATATATACAGTGATTTTATTATAAATATGTTACAACCATATTCACTATTCTATCCATCCTTTGAATAACATGTCACCATACGTGCATACGTACGGCTTACCGTCTCCACGTCGTGGTGTAATTGTTATTCAATAAATTATTATTTCGATGGGTATAATAATGATGTGTAACTCATGTAAATAATAAATATAACATGATAATGATTCTGTATATATGATATACCATCCAATTATATTTTATTTTAATATCAAAAGAATGATATTATCGCTCGTGCGTACATACTGACTACCGTCTACACGAACGCGATGAGATTCATTCTCCATCATATCCATTCAAGTATAATTCTAATTTGATGATTCATAATAGTATCGAAGGACTTGATATCATTCCGGATATGATTAATATACAACCTATCCATTACAAACATGGCTTACGTAACAAAACATATAAAATAAAATGTGTAATTTAACACCCGAAACGACGATAATTCTAAGATATTATTAACAAAGCAATGTAAAAGATCATATATGATATCATATTAAAGTATATGATTATTGAATAATTTAATAACAATTATTTCACCATTATACAGGAGGTTAACCTATCCCAACCAAGGAAATGTACAAGGTAAAGGTTTATTTCACAATCTCTTCATTATCCGAGGTTGTTTATACATAATAATCTACTGGGATCTCTTTATCATCCACATACATGTTTCTTAAAAATGTATTTCAAAACATTTTTACTATTTACAATAATATAGGTTAAAGTCATTTATACCCTTGTTTGACTTTTTATAAGTGGTTTATAAAGGAATCTTTCTGTCGTTTTCCAAACAAGGTCCTTTTTAACCTTTTGACAAAATTAAGGTAAGAATGTCTTTTTTTAACTTATACGGCGGGTGCGGTTAATCTCTGTCGTTATTACACCTTTGAAACTTCCTTCACAATCTTATAAAGATATTTTCAAAATAAAGGTTTTCTCTATAATTATGTGACTTTTAAATGATTTAAAAAAAGAGATATTTCTCTCAAATAGTATTGATTTCATCTATGTTAACATCTTTTGATAAATTTTAATCTTGTTTCAAGTTGATTTATTATGATAAAAATCATCCATATTTTATTTAAGATTTTGTGATATTTTTGAATATGGATGAGTTATTTTTATTCCATTAATGGTTTATGATTAATGTTTTGACATTTTGTATGTTAGTTTTAATACGAATTTTTATGTTATATTTCATGCTCTTCTTAAGATGAATGTGTTGGACTAGTATGTTCCGGGTTAGGGACCTGTAAAAGTAAGCCCTCAGGGTTGGGCTCCGGTTATTTGAGGCACTCCAGGTTGGTGTCTGGTTATTAGAGGCACTCCGAGTTGGTGTCCGGTTATTAGAGGCACTCCCGGATGGAGTCTAGTTACAGAGGCTCTCCGGGTTGGGTTCCGGTTACAGTTATCCCTTAGGTCTTGGCACGAGGCCTCGACACAGAAATTAAAGTTCGGAATCATGCATTCTATCATTATAAAAGTGTTTATTGATATTGTATGTGATTATTTTATTAGTAGAATATCCATGTGAATAAGTAAATGGCATTATTTCATTTTATTTTTTTTCCATGCTATGTTGAAGTTCATGTTTAAAAGGCTGTTGTTTTAGTTATACATTGCCTTAAATGTTTATTGTTAATTATGAAAGTATCCACTATATTGTTATCCTTACTGGGCATTTGAGCTCACCCCTTTTCTATGTTTTAATTTTCCCAAGATGTGAAGAAGTAATTTATGAATGACCTGCAGAGATAGTATGTGGGGATATGAGTGTGGACTATGAAGAAATTGGGTTATTGTAGTTTTTATTTTTATGATGTAATATAGGACTTTATTAATATATCTAGTGGTTCCAAGGCTACTAAACCAATCGGTCTTTCGAGATTTGATCTTTCTTGTGATCATGCCAATGTTATGTAATAATGCACCGACTCTGGGTAACTGGGGTCGGGGCGTTACATTGTAGACTATAATAATTGATCTAATCCCACTATATCATATGTATTGATTAGTGGCCTATAAATTTGATCTTTCCCAGAAAATCCCTTTTTTATATATTTGGGTGGTCATTATGTTTACATACTCTAAAAGTAAACAAAGTAAAACATTTATTTATTTATTCAAGAATAAATAATCTAGTTTTTATATAATTAAATCAAGATAATAATCATATCAAACCCCCACCCTCACTCTCTTATACCAATTAATTTAATTCCAATCCAATTTATCCACATATAAATGATCGGCAATATAATTGTTCCATATATAACCAAGAAACATCTAAATCAAACAATAAGAAAAAAATTCTTACATTTAATTTTGACTTGATGGGTTACATTTATCTAGTCTCCATGTATAAATAATTATTAGTACATTTATTATTCGTCATCTTTTTTTAATTAATTAAGATATATAAAATAATTGAGTACTTCTCCATACAAGCACACGTATGTTCACAAAAAAATTTCTGTCATAGGTGCTCCTGTTAATGAATACTGACACCCCATGTAAATAATTATAAATCGCGAAATGAAATGAAAAATAAAACAGAAGATATATTGAAATCTTCATTTTCCAATATAACTATGTTGTGAAGGAATATTTGTAACTTATTTATTAAGTCTAAAAAATCATATCTTATATTTGTAACATTCTTTATCTAATTAAATTCTATAAATTAATGAATAAACATATAAAAATCAAAATAATTATCAAATATCATTTTTAAATTAACCGTTATTTATCAATTGATGTAACCTGATTCAAAATAAGAACACCGAGCATGATTCTAAATTGCTTCATGTGGGCACAAATATCAAGGGATATGGTAGTAATTGTGAATAAATTTATTATCATGAGCCTCCAAAAATAATTTATTACATAAAATATTCAAAATAGATTTGATATAATTAAATATATAATTATAAATAAAAACATCGTTCATGACATTTGAGAAGTTAAGATTTAAAAAACCCATATATGATACTGTCAAAATATAAAATTCCATAAAAAATCATTTTAGAGTAAGAAAAAACTGTTAAATAATATCTTCACTAATGGTAATTCATCACATAATCTAAAAAACACTTATTCCTATCACATTAAAGATAAATTAAACCTTCAGGTGTTGAGGACTTACATGTAATTGGATTATGAATTATAGAATCAACATGTACCCTAAGGGATTTGTTTAGGGTGAGATTATGACATACCATGTAGGTAGTTTCTTCCCAACCCCACCAACCTATAATTAATAAAAGGTAACACAAAATAATCACAATATAGTTAAAAAATCAAATACTATCAACTAATTATTTATAAAAACATTCTAAGAACGAAATAAATATAATTAGATTTTACATTAGTTTTCAAATGCTAACCAATAAACTATGGAAACTTAATTCATGAACACCCACTAATGATTGAAATCTCAATAGAAGTGGTTAAACATACTCACTATATATAACATGAGGGAAACATATCATTTTTTCATCTTCACTAGTTATACAATGAGGGAAAATTATCTCCTATAAATCCTCATTCGAATTGACATTAGGGAAAGTGAAAATATGCCACATATATAAAAATTCTCATTAATATAACAACATATTAATATAACATGATCCATAGGCATATGTGTAAATAAATGTCAGCTCTTATACACAATTTTATATACCTTTAAAATACAAAACACAGAATACTATCCATATACTTTTCTTTTGGGGTATTAGAATCACAACCACATATACCAAAAGTACAATAACTTATTAATTACATCAATTAAGGAATAACATTATAGAATAATCTAGTTTATAGTATTGAATGTAGATATTCAAAAAATTAAATAAAATAAAACTAGAATAAAAGTTTTTTTTAATAGAAAAATGAAATGCATTTTTCAATTTTGGTCTAACACTAACCTAAATTATTAACAATATTACGAATATTTATGTATGTGGGATAAGAAGAGTCAACTATTGAATATAATTATAATATCTTATTCTAAAAAAAGAATTCAATAAATTACACCAATGTAAAATATACATGGAAACCATAGAATAATGTATTTTTAGGGATATTCATCCTTATACTGTGATGGTGATGGTATCTAAAAGAGAGAGATGAACATGCCTTATGACATTAGAAAGTAAGACCCGATGAGATCCTAGAAACTAATATTATCAAGTCAATTATTTATGTTTACCTTGAAAAAAAGAGGACACATAATAAACTAAATGAGATATCATTATAGTGTGGGTTCTACTAAAATCCCAATTCCCCAAATGGTAATAAAATAAATAATAATAAAATTGACAATTTTAGCCATAAAGTTGAAATAAATAAATTATGTTGTATACTAGATACCTTGCTGGGGTACACTATATATTTGATGACCATTGAGAACCCAATACTTATCCATTTAGCTTGTAGGGTTGAGTTTTTAGCATATTCCTTTTCTAAATATTCCATTCCATAGAGATCATAGCTATACATCCCACTCCCAAGTGATTTACCAAATCTAACCATGTTTTCAAAATACCTAATCCAGTAGAATAACCCCCCCCCCCCCGGTTTGAGTTCTTCACTATGATCAATGATAAACATGGGGTTCTCTATATATAATATAATGTATTCCAAATCTATAACAATAAAATGAATTTCATGAGAATGATTAGGTGTATATTTTATTTCATTGGATAAATGGATCAAAACATGAATGTAATTATAATATAAAGGTAAATATAATTGATAGGAAACCTCCTTAGTGATTTCCAATATTTCAGAGAGTCGTTAAAGTTAGGATTTTACTATCCTTGTCCCACTAATCATCGATCACTCAATCAATGCCAAAACTAGAAAAATAAATAACCACTAACCAGAAATTTAATTTTTTTCATATGATATCTATAAGATTCTTGTACACATTGAGTGTTATAAAACTATTTCTAAATAAAATTTATTCTCTTGGTTATTTAATTCACAATAAAAGACATGATTCATGTTTATTAACTTATTATATTCTTAAATTGTGGATAATGGGATGGAATATAGTTGAGAAATTTGAAAGAATTCATTTTAATTTGTGATTAATAAACATTTTTCTAAAAATCTATAACAAAAAATGTTTGAACTTCTTAAGATCCATGAAAATATAGAATATAAGACTAAATAATATCAATCATAAAATGAATGTTAATAAAATAGTTTTATTGACTAAGAACAATTTTTATAGTATTATTATCCAATGTGTTTTTTGATTCAGAAAGGCGATATTATTGATTAAAAATAGAGTGGAGTTGATATGATTTTTTGAAATTTTTATTGTATTTTGGAGTTAACACAATTATTAAATCATCAAACACATTTAACCTCAGATGAATATAGATAACATAAATTACATGAACGTTATTTAGATCATTATATGTGTTTAAAATAAAGTTGAAAGTTTATAATGGTGTTTGGGTTACTTATAATAGAATATAAGAATACTATTTGATGTTGCTGTGATAAACACATAATATTATATATTTCAATGGGAAGTATATTATGGAAAATTTAAACATGATTTTTAGAAATCATGGTTTCTTTTGAATTTATTTTTGAAATATTTATCCACCATGAGGATCCTATTTTTTCATGATGTAGGTGGAATTTGTTCTCTATTATAAAAAATGGGAAGCATTATGACATGACCATTTTTCATTATAACACAGTATGAAATAGAAAATAATCATGAACAGATTATATTATGATATAAATATTTGTTTGATCATAGTGAATGGATGAGATATAAATGATAACATATTATTTCATGGTAATTTTTTACTATGTCATTATCTAAATACAAGATCAATTGGAATGTGTTTTCCGAATAATCCAAATAATAGGTCTTTTTGTATTCTCTATCTTAGAAGAAAATAAAGACCATTGTTTTTGAAAGGTTATAGAACTTTAGGTTCCAAGAGATCCCTTAATCAATTTCCAATTGTCAAGATTCCTTATGAAATTGTGATATCTCTATAAAAATTGATTAGTGTAAAAATTAATATTAAATTGTTTTATTGATGTGGATTTAAGGATAAATTATGAAATTCTAAAACTTTATTACATAAGTTAGAGAATCATTCAAGGGTAATTGAGAATTCCTGATAGATATTATATCTCAAATTGAAGAAGATAATTTTAAATATTGATGTATGTTTTATAATTGAAATTTCAAATATAAATATAAATTTAAGATAATAAAGAATTATCATAGAAAATAAAGATTATAAACAGTGTTGTGTGAATTTTATGATTGTAATAGAGGAAGAATAATGAAAATATATTAAAGTAATATTAATATATCTTAAAATTATTATCCATCAATCATTCAATTATTTATGTATAAAAATTATACTTTGAAGTTTGAAGCGCCTCTTTAAGATAATGATAAATAAAATGTTTTATTTAGTTATTTCTAGAGAATATTTTTATTTATCAAAATTTTGAGTTCTTTCTCATTATGAAAACATATTGAATAAGTTAAAATAATTTTTTTGTACAATATTTCATTAAATTATTTTTGGAGGAAAATTTAAATTTTTAAATAAGTAAAGTAAATGTGTTGTTTTCTAATGGAAAATTATATTATAATTTAGAGGATAAGGATGAACATTATTATATATCATGTGGTTTAATAATTTCTATTTTTGGGTTCATGTTACATATGTTGGGAGATAATTTTATATAAAAAATGCTCAAGGATAAACCTTGTTCAATTGTATCCAAGATGATTAGTGGATTATATCATATTAGGTTTTTCAGATCATTCTAATGATGAAGCCATTTATTTTTAAATTTTATCCTTACAAAAGTGATGTACCCATTTTGATTATTTTATTTAGGTGCATTATTATTGAATTAAATAATTTAAATTAGTAAAAATCATTATATAAAAAGGATGAAAGTTAAAAAATTTAAAGAATGTGGATTACTCTAATAGGTGTCAAGGGTTATTTAATGGGGTCAAATTAATGAAATTAATACATGTATTCACCCCTCATATATCCTTAAAGATAAAAATATCTATTTGAATATAGGAATCTATGATTGGTATTAGTTAAATGTTTCATGTTTCCTTGGAAGTGAAACAATTTATTTAATATTTAAGTTTATGAATATTCTCAATTTTTTATGCTCACTGGGTACTATATTTTATATTCATAATGGATCCCATATATTTTGTGAATAGTACTATAATTATAGTATTCAAGGAAAGTGACATCATTTTTATAATAATTAAATTATTTTATTAATATTATATTTTTGTTTATACATTCATACAGTTGGTGGAAATGGTTTTATTGTAGGGGTGGATGGTGTCATTGTTATTACAGTTGATTAGAATAACATAAATAATGATGGTGTTATTTATAATACGATTATTTCAACACATTCTGAGAAATAATATTTAAAATTTATTTTGATTAAGATATAAACAGTTAAATTGGGAAAGATGAAGAATATTTATGTAGATAATGTGAAATAGAAATTTGTTAAACAACAATTATAGTGTTTAAAGTGAGAATACATTTCAATACTAGATGATTAATTGCCCAATGAATTTTTTATATGATTCAATAAAGTGATGATCACTATTTGGGGATTTCTTGAGGGTCATATATGATCTATAATAGTGAAAATAAACATCATATATTTTTTTTAAAAAATTATACAATTGTATCAGAGATCAAAGACTTTGTTCTTGAAAAATTCATATTAGATAATTTAAAATGCATAGAAATACACCTAAGAATAATTGAGAAGGGTTAATGGTTAAATCCTTTAAGGAAAAGATTCATGAGATGTGTTAAATATAATTTAAAGAGTAAATGCATAATTTATAGGATAATCCATATATTGACGGAATTATTTAAGATTTGATGTCATCCATCTCACAATATGATAAGAAAACTAATGGAACATATCGATGAAATATTTAATTAAATTGTTTCAATGATAGAATTATTTTATATTTTTCTATAAAATTTCCAATTTTAAAGGAATAATAAATTCATTATGTGAGTAAAATAAGACATTCATAAACAATAAATCATTAAAGATTAAAAAATTGATATTTTTAAGGGAAAATGTGAGAATGCATCAAAACTAAAAAAGGGAGATTTTTATCATTGTTAAATGATGGAAAATGGTAAATATTAAACTGGATATGAGAAAAGTGAATAAGAGTAATAATTATTTATTTTCATTGGGAATAATTATATGTTCACAAGTAATAAAGATAGTTATAATGACAAAATGGAAGAAATTTGAAAACAATTTCAATTGGATTTTGTAATAAAGAATTTTATTTCAAGTATTTAAAAGATAGAGAGATTGTATAAGAATTTTAATAAGGGATATTAATTTTTAAAAAATTATTCTACTGATACTGAAATAAAATCAATTTTCTTTGAAATTATTACTTCACAAACTAGTTTTTTATTATTATTGAAAATACTCTTTTTTATGTTGGAACCTAACATAATCAACCATGAGTCAGGAATTCCCATATAAATGAAAATATAATGATTAAAATAAAAATTTCAAATTTCAAATTCAAATAGATTATATCATCACTAACTCATTCCATGTACTGCCTCAACCTGCACACCCTAACATTAGCAATACCAACTATCCATAACCATTTTAGCGAGAGACCATCCACTGGAATCCATCATCACCACCGTAGAAAACAAAAAAAATCACCACAAACAATAAAACCCATAATATTTAAACCATTAAACAATCCATCATGAATATAAATCCCATCAGGATCCTAACTATAGACATGTATCCACTATAAAGAAACACGTCCTGAAATGCCATTGACTGATCGAACATCGGATCTTGAAACTCTTTGAGAACCACCAATAGAATTTAGTAGGGATAATATTGGTAGATACAAGGATCCAAAGTTGAGTATAGAGTATAAAACGGAATCAATAGTAATATATGACCACCTCCATGGCCACTGAACCCTAACTTTGTAGCCCCCACCAGGAGAATAACACTAGGAATCAGATGTTGTCATTGTGGAATATCACGAAACCTTAGTATCCAAAACCAAAAAGATACATTAAAAAATTTTCAGCATCGATGTCCCTAGATGTTGAGATAACCATTCACTAAACTCCATAACCTTCATTAATTTTTGTTTGCAATCACCGCCAATAAAACTGTCAAGAAAACAGAGCATTGAAACAATCCAATAATAGAATGACTAAACATTTCCATTAATTAATAGGAACATCATAGACAAAAAAACAACATCTCATGTCACAGATCACATAAACACCACAGATTTTCAATAAACACATATCCAAACCCCACACGATCCATTAAAACTGATACATATGGGGTCAGAAAATACTTTTCATGAGGAATGAGAAGAGAAGAAGTAGTTTATGTGTAATATCTCAGGTTTTTACATGTATTATTTTTAAATATTATATAGAATTATTAGAAGACCAGGCACAGAGATGACACCTCATTCAAAGGCCCGATGAGCCCAGAACAGTGGTTTGAAACTTTTTTTAAGTTATGTGAGTTGTCACTCGTGCGTGGTTGTGGAAGATTCCAAACAGTTGCCTGGATTAAGAATCTGAGGGCACCATCGTGTCCAGGACGATGAATTTACCTAAGAATGGGTCTAACCTCGACCGGTGCGGGTCGAGGGAATAATTTAATTTTTTCAGAGATTTTTAGTAAAATAAAATAAAATAAATTGAAAAGTTTATTTTATTTATTTAGTTGGAAACATCCTCTACAGCGCAGTGACATGGCATATTTCTAATAATTATTTCATGTCATAATGACACAGAGATGGCAACATGACTCTTTAAGGATGAAATGTAACAGAACACTGATCCGCGTTGCCCTTTTTAATGGGATCAATCAATTTGTGGTTTTTGGAAAAAAATTTAGAGGATTATCTAGAGAAATTCATGGAGCCTTGAAAGAAACTCTCCGCAACGAACGATGACGAATCGAAGATGCGAATCGATGCACCAACGAAGTTGAAGGATCTCGGCGAAGGTGGAAGGGTGTACCTTTTAATAAACGATCGATCCTTTCAAAAAGGTAGGGGTTGTAATATCATTATTTTCCCCATTTTTGAATTTAAATGACGAACACGGATCAACCAAGAACAAGTTGATCCGCGGATTCATACGATCTTTCGGGAGGGTTTTATTGGGATGATTATGGGGAATTGATTGTTGCTGGTTACTATTGTTGATTCATACTCCATTTAAACCAACTAACGGGAGTGGATCAACACCGTGATGAACGATGGTAGAGGTTCGTTCCTCACTTTTGTTTATTGAATTTTCCTTCCCCTTTTCTTCTCACGCGTTCTTTGCATTCTTCATGGGGTGATGAACAACCGATCGTTGTGCACTCATATTGAAACTAAACGATCCAAAAATATAGATCTGATATTGGAATGACCCTATGGAGGTGCGATGGTCATCATGGACAACAAATTGGCTCTGATCGGAGGAGGCCTTCTTCGAGCATTCTTCACGCGGTAAGATCAAAACATGTTTTTTGAGCCGATCGGAGGCCCGAAAATGTCGGGAGAAGATTCATGGTGTCGGGGTGACCAAAACCCGTGAGTTTCTCGACGATTGGACGACCAGATTGATGAACATGACATCACTAAAGGCGCAATGGTGGAAGTTCATGTTTTCAGAAATTTCCAGAATACACGGCGTGTAATTCTGAAGAACACGCCATGTAGTACTGGTGGTAGAAGCTATGGTTTCGGGAATCATACAGGTATCACAAAGCATGTTGAACCTTCCCCAAATCTCGATGTGTACATTATATAGTACACATACACAGGATATACTACACGGATTCAGAACATGATGTGTAATCTCTATATGGCATGGAAGAGGCGGCTACGCCGGACTCGGTGTGTATCTTAGTGGTACACAGACACGAGGTTTAGTATATATCTGTGTACTACACCACATGGCCAGGTGATGATAGCAGTGTGGGTCACCCCATGTACTGACTACATGGGTTGGATTACATGGATTGAGGTTAGTACGAGCACACGACCAGCGTACACGGAGCTGACCCCAGATACTCAGACACGGCATGTAATCATTACCACACGCCGTCTATTGACTTTTTCTACACAACCGACCTTACGACACGGTCCGTTGAACATAGGTAGTACTCGGGGTCAGAAAACATGGCGTGTGACATTCATACATGCCATGTACTTTTTGAAAAATGGCTTGGTTATCTTGTCCACCATATCTTGGACTGTTTCATTTGGGTTTGTGCCTCTTATTCTCATTCCCTTGAATGTCTGGCATCGTTTCATTTTACAGGATTATGATCCCTTTAGCAGGACTTTCTGTGATAGAGTCAGGCATCCCTCCAAGAGTCCCAGAGCGATATCCTCTATCCATTCCTTCCCCAAGGTAGATTCAGGCATCGACGTTACCATATATATCGGGCGTTGATCCACTACCTAGCTGGGGAATCTGGATGAGTCGTGGTCTCCGCCATGGCCCTGGCAGTGATCCTCATCTGTGTATCAGGATCTTTCCCCACTCAGGAGTGTGTCTCCCTTAATGAGTGTATCTATCTATCATGATCTACCCACTCACGAGTGTGTCTCACGTAATGAGTGTATTTACCTCTCGTGGCATTTCACGATGAGCAATACTTCTTGGACAGACGTCATCCAAGCTACCAAAATCGGGGAGTGTGTTCTCCTAGAATGAGTACTTCATGGAATCATCGAACAGAATCCCTAGACATGGTATGCGATTTTGTGACCTGCCTCTAGACCGCGGGGTGGGGTTTCGTGTATATCTGTATTGTGTTTCACTTGATTTATCTTATGTAGACATATACCATGTATAGCTTATTGTACCTTGACTTTGTGTCTTACATTGTGGTTTTCGGGGTCCTCTACGGAGTATTGTTATACTCACCCCTATATGGGATTTTCCCACATGTGTCGTGTCTTGTGCAGATGAGCAGCCTTTTGACAGATTCTAGGGAAGACAAGGACAGGACTGGGCTTTCTGTGTTCCCTACAGGCTGAGGTGTTCCTACGATTACAAGTAGTAGTCCCAATACCTCTTTGCATTCACATGTTGGAATTTTCATTTTTTAGACTCTTGTTTTGGTGGTTTTTTATTTTTTCCCAGTTTACTTTCCACACATTACTTCCTATCATCCTCTTTTGGATGGTTTAGTGGTATAGATGCATTTTTGTTCCCTAGTGGTTTTACATTTCAGTATTTGTGGGCTCAGAGATTGTGTGTGTGTACAGGTTCCTAGGCAATACCTCCCATGTTAGTAATATCCCTACTCGGTGCTAGTCACCATCCCTTGGCATGTTGGAGGCGGGCTTGGGGAGTCACAGAGTGGGCCCCACAAGGACGGGTCGTGATAGAGTTGTATAAGAGGATATCAGTTCTACCTTAATACCAAGAGTCTGTAAGTTTGGTTTCGGGAAATAGTGTTGAGTATTTCGAGCTCGACTTTCAGGCGAGGGACTCTAGTGTTGGTGTGGGAAGCCGATGTATCCATACACCAGGACTTTTCTAATATGCTTTTCAAATCAGTACACAAAAACAATAGTTGCAGGTAAATAAAAGAGTTTTACATGAATTATATTGGAATGGGTTGTGTTTTTCCATGTCCTTTGTATCAGCTATCCAGATATCCTCCTTGACCATGGTACATCTTGTTTCCTTACAGGATGCCTCCATGACACATACCCACTAGGATTCAGTAGCACGATCATGAGGATTCCCCCCTCAGTGATGAGGCTTTGATAAAGGGACCAGTTCCCCATGTGTTGCCTCCAGGTTGTGGACCTGCTATGCCACCACCGGTAAAGCAGCCAGTAGTACCTGCATTATCGACCGACGAGGAGCGCAGGTTGAGCGTGCTCCATGAATTCCAAAGACAGATACCCCTCATGTTCTGAGGAAAGCTTGACCCTCAGGATACTGAGGACTGGCTTGAGGTGGTGACTAGAGTTTTCTGTTTTTTGAGGACACCAGCAGACCGAATGGTGATCCTAGGAGCGAGCCTTCTCAGGGTTGGAAAGGGTGATGGTGGTGTCTGACCACACAGACTCATGAAGAGGAAACACTTTCGTGGACAGAGCTTGAGCGACTCTTTGGGGAGGAGTTCACTCCGGTTACACTGAGAGTGGTATGCATCTAGGAGATTCTTCAGCTCCAACTGGGCAGTATGACGGTGGCTGACTATTCATCGAGGTTCACCATCCTCGCCAGGTACTTGATGGATATGGTCATGGATTAGTACTTCAGAGCTCGTACCATTGAAAAAGGTCTACGACGAGACATCCGAGCTAGTGTCATGCCTCTATGCATTTGGACTTATGCTAGAGTGCTCGGGCGAGGCTTGGTGATCGAGAGCTTCTTGGCGGAGCAGAGACATCCGACGACTGTCCATAGCAAGCAGGCAGGTCCAGAGACCTTGGCAGCAGGAAGATGATGTTGAACATGGGGATCAGGACATGAGAGACATCAGGGGAGGACCCAAGATAGGGTATCGACAGTCCAAGACTATCAGGAAAGATCTAGTTATCCTAGGGAGAAGTGGTGCTACTCGTGTGATGGTAGGAGACATATCGCTAGAGATAGTCCGACTCGTCGAGCTACTGACAGGGAGTCGGTGGATGGACCCCCGAGGTAGAGACAACGAGTGGAGCATGTAGACCCACCAGGTGGAGGATGTGGTAGAAGAGTAAAGAGAGTTTAATGTGGTGGAAGATGCTTTGACTTACTTCTTCCACCACAAAAAGGTGGTCCACACCAAGCTCAGAGAGATGTGTGATAGGGGTGAGGAAAGCTTCATGTGGTCGAGGCATATGACCTAGGGTCTCTCGGGATGATATGAGGTACGATATCTGTCTTCTATACCTTAGCTTCCATACTCATAGACATAGGTTCAATTCATTCCTCCATTGCCACGTGTCTTTTGCGAATCCTTGAGATTCCTGTAGAACCATTGACTCAATCAATTCATTTGGAGACACCTACGGGGGAGACTCGATGATCAAACACCTTTTCAAGTAGTGTGATCATACACTTGTAGGTGAGACTTTCGGTTGGTACCTCTTGGTGGTAGCATCGAGGCCTTACGATGTCATTCTCGGTACGGATTGGTTATCTTCTGTCCATGCCCAGATTGACTGTTTTAGGCAAAGAGTGTGTTGTGTCCACCATGATGGGATGAGGTTTTCCTTTGTCCGAGAAAAGGAGACCCATGCTGCACAGAACAAGCTCATACATATGAAGGTGCAGTTGGTCACTCATTAGTTGTCTAGCCTAGCCCTCGGAATAGTAGATGTGATAAGCTCCGAGTTTCTAGTAGTAGTGGTGGAGTATGAGGACGACTTTCCCGAAGATGATCCAGGAATACCTCCCCATTGGGAAATCGACTTCTGTATCGACTTACACCCAGGGATGGAACCGATTTCTTCGTCATCATATCAGATGGCCCCCGCAGAGCTTCACGAGATTGGGGTGTATTTGGAGGATTTTCATATAAAGGGTTTCGTGAGACCCAGCATTTCACCCTGGGCAGCCGCAGGCTTGTTTTCCAAGAAGGTATATGGGAGTTTGAGGTTTTCCATGGATTACCAAAACCTGAACGAGGTGATGGTGAAGAACAAGTATCCATTGTCGAGGATCGATGGCCTCTTCGATCAGCTAAGACAGGAATAGTGGTTCTCAAACATTGACCTTCGATCAGGTTATCACCAATTATGGGTGCAGGATGAGGATATACCGAATACAAAATTCATATGCTACTACGGTCACAATGAGTACTTGGTGGTGCCTCTCAGCAAGAGAAACGCCCCCGTAGTGTTCATGGGACTGATGAACCAGATCATCCAGCTGTATTTGGATCGTTTCCTAGTGGTCTTCATCGACAACATCCTTGTGTAATCAGTGTTATAGGAGGATCACGTGACTCGCCAGTGGATGTATCTAGACATACTCCGAGAGCAATATATTTATGGGAATCTCTCTAAGTTCATGTTATAGATACATAAGGTACACTTTCTGAGGCATGTCATCCCAGCAGATGGTGTATCTGTGGACCCAGCCTAGGTGGAGGCAGTGTTAGCATGGGAGCCACCTCGGAGCGTGACAGAGGTGCAGAGCTTCCTTGGGTTGGTAGGATATTACCAAGGATTCATTCATAATTTCTTTCGAATATCAACAACGATGATAGACTTAACCTAAAAGGGGAATCCCTTCATATGGACGGAGAAGTTCCATCAGACTTTTGAGCAGTTGAGACATAGTTTGACGAGTGCCCCAATCTTATGGTTAACGGAGGATTTTTTCAAGTACGTAGTTTTCTGAAATGAATCTGGGGATGGTCGTGGCTATGAACTGATGTAGAGACAAGAAGTGATTTCTTATGTTTCACACCAGATTAGGCCACATGAGCAGAACAATACGACCCATGATCTTGAGTTGGCGATAGTAGTCTTCGCATTGAAGATGTGGCGACACTACCTTTTGGGCGAGCGGTTCATCATATACTCTGACCACAAGAGCCTCAAGTACATCTTCTCGCAGAAGGATCTTAATCTGAGACATAGTCATTGGCTAGAGTTCCTCTAAGACTATGAATTTGAGTTCAACTATACTTCTGGTAAGGGAAACAAGGTCGCGGATTCTCTTAGAAGAAGTTCAAGCTTGCTGCTGTTGAGTGAGGTGACAGAGTAGTTTGCCACATTGTAGTTGTCCTTTGTGGACAGAGTGAATGAAGCTTACCTACAGTTGATGGTTGTCGCCCCTCCACTCTTACAGTAAGTTAGGGTGGCATAGATTAGGGATGACGACTGTGAGGCTTTACGTGCTCAGTTATCCATTGGACATGCTCCGGATGGATATTCACACGGTGGGGAGCGCGTACATATTTTTAGTGGATGCACTGTCGTACCAGTGGAATTGCAGGAAGAGGTTCTGAAGGAGTTTCATACATACCCCTTGTTGGTAAATCCGGGAGCGGAAATGATGTACCTGGATCTCCAACGGAATTTCTGGTGGTCAGACATGAAGAAGGGAGTAGCAGAGTTCATTTCTCAATGCCTTACATGCCTGCAGCTGAAGGCTGAGCACTAGGTTCCAGCGGGCTTAGCTCACCCCTTGAGGTTCCATAGGGGAAGTGGGATGGAATATCGATTGACTTCGTGATAGGCTTACCACAGACGTCCAAGGGGGAATGATTCCATCTTGGTGATCGTTAACCGACTCACCAAGTCGGCCCACTTTCTAGCCATCAAAGAGAAATGTTTAGTAGAGAGCTTGAGACGCCTCTACATGCAGGAGATAGTTTAGCTTCATGGAGTTCCTTCAATGATAGTCTCAGACCGAGACACCTGCTTTATATCCCAGTTGTGGAAGGGATTGAAGGAGTCCTTTGGGACACATCTACATTTGGGCACGGCGTTCCATCCACAGATCGATGGTCAGACAAAAGAACCATTCAGGTCATGGAGGATATGTTATGAGCCTATATCTTGGAATTTGGTCACAATTGGGAGAACCACCTACCACTGGTGGAGTTTGTGTACAAAAATAGATACCAATCCACCATTGGTATGGAACCTTTCGAGGCTCTGTATGGGAGACCCTTCTGGTCACCACATTGCTGGACCGACCCCAGAGAGTCAACACTCATTGGTCCAGAGTTGGTGTGACCCACCACCGAGAAGGTGCAGATCATCCAGGAGTGGATGAAGTTTGCACAGAGGTGGTAGAAGTCTTATACTAATAGATGACAGAGAACCCTGCAGTTTGAGGAGGGAGACCACGTCTTCCCTCAGGTCTCACCTCGACGTGGGCTACAGAGGTTTGGCCGCGGCGGAAAGCAATCTAAGAGGTTCATCGAACCATTCCAGATACTGTGCAGAGTCGTCAAAGTAGTGTACGGCCTAGCTCTACCACCGCAGTGGAACCGGGTACATGATGTATTCCACGTGTTGCAGATGAGGAGGTACATGAACGACCCACCGTATGTCAACAACTGGGGTAAGCTGGACATCGAGGATGGAGTGACCTTTGCTAAGTACCTAGTGGAGATCGAGGAGCAGCAGCAGAGGATCCATCAGGGGTGATTGATTCCCTTGGTGCGAGTCTAGTGGCAGCACGAGAATCTTCAAGAGAGCACATGGGAGAGGGAGGTTCATATATGTGCCTAGTACCCCCATCTTTTTTAGTATTCTTGGTTTGGATTTCCCGGGAAGTGAATCCCCAAGGTGGGGAGAATGTAACGTCTTAGGATTTTCTGTGTATTATTTTTAAATATTATATGGAATTATTACAAAACCAGGCACAAAGATGCCTCCTCATTCTGAGGCCCGGTGAGCCCAGAACGGTGGTTTGAAACTTTTTTTAAGTTATGTGAGTTGGCGCTCGTGTGTGGTTGTGTCTGTTTCCAAACGAATGCATGGATTAAGAATCTAAGGGCATTGTTGCTTCCGGGATGATGACTTTACCTAAGAATAGGTCTAACCTCAACCAGCGCGGGTCAAGGGAAAAAGTTAATTTTTCAGACATTTTTAGTAAAAAAAATTAAATAAATTGAAAATTTTATTTTATTTATTTAATTGGAAACATCAGTTACATCACAACGACATGGAAACTTTCTAATAATTATGTCGTGTCATAATGACTCATAGAAGTCAACTTGAATCTTTAAGGACGCAATGTAACCAAAAACTGATTCATGTTTCCCTTTTTAATGGTGTAAATTAATTGATGGTTGTTTAAGAATTTTTTAGAGGAAGATCTGGAGAAATTCACAGATCCTTGGAGCAAACTCCTGGCGATGAACGACGAAAAATTGAAGCTGTGAATCGTTGTGCCAATGAATTTGAAGGATCTCGATGAAGATGGTAAGTCTTGACATTCCATCAACGATCGATTTTTCCCTAAAGGTAGTGGTTTTTATTTCATTCCTTTTTCCTCATTTTTTAATTTAAATGATGAACGTGGATCAACCACATATATGTTGATACACGGATTCATACATTTTTGTAGGAGGGTTTTATTGGGATGATTATGGGGAATTGATTACTACTGGTTACTATTGTTGAATCCTTCTATGTTTAAACATACTAACGAGATTTGATCAACACCGTGCTGAACAATGGCAGAGGTTCGTTCCTAAATTTGTTTTATTGAATTTTCTTTCCCCTTTTCTTCTGGCGCGTTCTTCGCGTTCTTCACGGGGCAATGAAAAATGGATCGTTGCACACCCGTCTTGCGACGCTACGATCCCAAACTAGATATCTGATATCGCAACGACCCTATAGAGTTGAAAAGGTCCTGATAGATAACAAATCGTCTTGGATCGGAAGAGGCAATTCTTCTATAATTCTTCACACGTAAAGATCAAAACATGTTTTTTGGAGATGATCGGAGGCCCGAAAACATCGGTAGCAGCTTCGTGGTGTTGGGGCGACCAAAACCTGAGATTTTCTCTATGATAGGATGACCGAATCGATGAACGGGAAATCACCAGAGGTGCGATGGGAGAGGTTCACATTTCTAGAAATTTCCAGATTACACGGCATGTACTTCCGAAGAACATGCCATGTAGTACTGGCATTAGCGGCTAGGATTTAGAGCTTCATACGGGTATCACACATCGTGTGACCCCATTTACACGGTCTGTTGAAACATCCCCGAATCTCAGCGTGTACTTTGGATAGTACACTAACATAGGATGGACTACACGTCTTCAAAACAC
The DNA here is from genome assembly GCA_963277665.1 of Viscum album. Classification (NCBI taxonomy): domain Eukaryota; kingdom Viridiplantae; phylum Streptophyta; class Magnoliopsida; order Santalales; family Viscaceae; genus Viscum; species Viscum album. The sequence continues at coordinate 1,335,065,231 of OY728156.1, forward strand.
AACGTGTACTCTCTACACGACATGGCAGAGGCGGATACAGCGGACTCGACATGTATCCTGGGGGTACACGGCCCTGGGGTGTAGTACACGGTCGTGTCCTACACCACACGGCCAGATGAGGACTGTAGTGTGGGTCACCCTATGTACCGACTACATGGACTGGCATACATGGGTTGAGGCCTTGTACTGGCACACGGCCAGGGAACACGGAGCCGACCCCAGATACTTAAACACAACATGTAATCCTTACCACACACCAGGTACTCACTTTTTCTACACAACCTACCTTACGACATGGGATGTTGAACATGGGTAGTACTCGGGGTCCGAATACACGGCGTGTGACCTTCCTACACACTGTGTACTTTTTGTAAAATGGCTTGGTCGTCTTGTCCGCCATGTCTTGGACATGTTTCGTTTGGGTTCTTACCCCTTATTATCCTTCCCCTGAAGGTCATACATCGTTTCTTTTTATATAAGTATGATACCTTCAGTAGGACTTTCTGTGATAGTGTCAGGAATCCCTCCAAGAGGCCCGGAGTGATATCCTCTATCCATTCATGACTCTAGGTATAGTCAGGCATCGACATGACCAACTCTACCAGGAGTTGATCATGAACCTAGCTGGTGAATCCAGATCAGTCATGGTATCCGACATGTCCCTGGTAGTGATCATCATCTGTGTATCGTGATCTTTCCCCACTCAGGAGTGTGTCTCTCATAATGAGAGTATCTAACTATCGTGATCTACCCACTCCAGAGTGTGTCTCCCATAATGAATGTATCTTCCCCTCATGGTGTTTCCTGACAAACATTACATCTCGGACGGACGTCATTAGAGCCACCAGAATCATGGAGTGTGTTCTCCTGGAACGTGTGCTTCATCGAATATTCAAACGGAATCCCTAGATAGGGTATGTGATTGTGTGACTTGCCTCTAGACCAGAGGTCTAGGTTTAATGTATATCTAGATTGTCTTTAATTTTCTATATGTTCTGTAGACATATACTATGTATAGGTGACTGTACCTTTACTTTATGTTTTGCTTTGTGGTTTTGGGGTCCTCTACTTAGTATTGTTATACTCACCCCTACACGGGCTTTGCCTGCACGTGTCGTGTCTTATGAAGAAAAGCATCCTTTTGACAGAGTCCAGGGTGGACCAGGATAGGACCAGGATTTCTGAGTTCCCTATAGGCTGAGGTGTTCCTATAGCTACGAGTAGCAGTCCCAGTTCCTCTTTGCATTCACAGGTTGGACTTTGGAGTTTTCAGACTCTTTTTCTGGTGGGCTTGTATTTTGGCCACGTTTAATTTCCGCACTTTACATCCAATCATACTCTGTTAGATGGTTTAGTTGTATGTATGAATTTTTATTCCGTAGTGGTTTTACATTTCATCATTTGTGGGCTTGGAGATGTGTGTGTGTGTGTACGGGTTCCTAGGGAATTCCTCCCATTTTAGTAATATGATAACTCGGTGCTAGTCACCAGCCCCTGGCCTATTGGAGGTGGTCTTGGGGAGTGGCGGTGTGGGCCCCACTAGGACGGTTTTTGATATTATGGGATCAACAATGAGTCACAATCATAGAAAAAACCAGTGAAACTATAACAAACAAATTGAACAATATGAAAGAAGGAAAACCCTTATATCTAGAAGGGACTATCCGAGGAGAGTAGGAATCCCAATTAACAACCAAATACCCATAAAATTGATCCACATTCATCATCCCAAGATTCCATCAAAACCATCACACTAGACCAAGATAGAGTCAAGCATTATGTGGTAGACGTAAAGGGTATATGAGAAGAAAGACTAAAATATCAGCAACAGAACGCCATGAAAGAACCTACACATCTAATAAAAACCTTTATATGAGTAGAATCTTGAAAAATATAGAACCAAAGAGTCCAAAAAAAATAATTAATCATGTACAAAAGAGGTTTTAGAGAGAATACCTATAAAAACTTAGAGAGAAGGGATCACTACTCCCATGTGATTATGGAATCATTTTCAATAATGAAAAAGAATTAAATTATATTATGGAAGTTGAATTTGTATAGAAATAATATAATATTGAAAATTTGGGAAATAAAATATATTTTATTGTAAAATTTAGTTGATCATGTTTAAGGTTAACATTGTAAAATCTATGTATATTGTGAGAGAACTGAAAAGAGAATTATGAAGGATGATAAAGCCTCAATTATGTGTGATGATTTAGTTAATTAGTAAATACCACACTCAAAATGAGTAAAATTTCATGGAATGTTTTGAAAAAAATGGATGAGTTTATGTTATTGTCAAAGGATAGGAACTTTGTTGAAAATGAAATGGAATTATAGAAATCTAAAAATTCAAAAAATGATATCATGAATGAAAAATATTCAATAAATTGAATATATGAAAATTGAATGGATATTTTTGATAAGTATATGAATATTATTAATGTATCTGATAATTTTTTAAAAATATAATCCAAATAAAAAATCAAATTTATGATAGTAATATATTGAAATATTATGGACAACAAGTTATTTAATTAAAAAAATACATTGTATGGATATTTATGGTATTATGGTTTTTTTTTACATGTGGTGAGAAGATTCTAGTATAATGAATGGTATTCTTATGATACTAGATGATGTGGAAGGAAATTGTTTTGGGGTATTAATATCACCCATAGAATATAATTGTAAAATAACTAAAATTTTTATAAATATATATGGAAAATAAATTTTGGATTTTCAAAAAAAAATTGAACATGATGCAATAAATGGTTCATAAAACTAAAAATTATCTTACTATCTTGTCAAATTAGTTTATTATTAATTTTAAAACTCAAATGTTTCAAAATAATAAACAAAAAATATAAGGGCAAAAATCCTTGTGGTGAAGATGTATAAAAATATTAACAAAATGAATGTACATAGATTTTCTATAGTGAGTGTTACTCTCACATGATAGGTGAAATGAAGAATTGAAAATAATTTGAATATTTTTGGAAAATTTTAGAATCATTCAGGAATTATATGCCACACAAACTTAAAGGAGTTGGAAGAATTAAGGATGGACATGATATATTTAAGTCTAAGAATAATATATATGTTAATGAGTTAAAAAAAGGATCATAGTGTTTCAAAAAATTTAAATCAATGTAATAGAGTAATTTTTATAAATGTTTTATGCTTTATGAAGATATTAAAGTATTGTCATGTTGTTACTAGTGGATGGTACGAAATTTTTAACTTGTTTTAAGTGGGAGATGCTAGAAATTATATTCTTTTGAGAATAAACAAATTTAATGAGTTTTGAAATCAAAGAAATAACTTATTATCCTGCATAGAAATGTGAGATGGAACCGAAGGTCCACTATCATGTAGAACCGATTCCAAGTCAGTAGGTTTCTCCACCCCAGCTTCCACCATGTGGAGTGTTTGTTTGGTGGAGCTACTGACCTCCAGTGTTTTCCCAATGACCATTGTCAGGGGTCTAATATCTTCTATTGATATAACGGTTTCATGTTCCATAGGAACATATGTAGGCATTTTATAGAAAGAATATTGAGAGTTATCTAGAGTAACCTTTGTATTAGTCAAGGGATTTCCCGCATCTATAGAGAGGCTCATGGTAGCCATTGTTTTAGAAAAATCAATAGTTGAAACATGTTCATGTGGGGAAGAACCTAAAGGATATGATATGGATTCCTTCTAAAGCTTAAATAGAATAGTATTAGTTACTTCTGTGAGGTTCTGGTTCGGTCTAGTGACCACCACATGGGTGAGCATAGAATTCTCCCAACCCATTAACTGATTTTGGGGAATAGGCCCTAACAAATGGTCAGAATGAAGATCAGAATCTATAATCAACTCAGTGGAAGATTTAATGGGTTCAAGGATCAGATACTTAATTGTTTTCAATATGACTTTATCTCAAGAGATTTTATCTTCTTCTTCCACAGTGGCTGCCCAAATGATACCTGAGCTATCCTCTATGTGGGTCAGTTTGTGTGATTCTTAACCCAAATTTCAGATTTTTGGGGTAGTAAGGTACTTCCATCATGTGGGATTTGGCTTTTTTATTTCTCCTTACTTTATTCTAATCTTTTTCAGCTAGTTTGATAACATGCTTTCTAATCACCCTACAATTATTAATAGTATGACCAATAAACATACAATTCTCACAAAAGGGGAGTTTTTGTTCGTATTCAACATTGATTTTATTTTTGTAGTAATTATCATTGAAATTTATTGAGGTGGGCATCAAAGAGTCAAGATTAATTTCAACCATAACTCTAGAAAAAAGTACCAAGTCATCATTTAAGGATTTTTGGTCAATTTTGGTAGGGGAAGCTATGGAGGAGACAATATCATTTAAAATTTTGGGATTCCAAAAAAACTATTAGAGTCTATGATGTTTGACCCAAACTTGTTCCATAGTGTTTCTATATGTGTTCAGATTGAATCAGGGACACTATCTTCAGCCAAAAATTGATAATGCCTATGAAATTTGTCTCTTTTTACCCATATCTCTTATCAACATGCTTTACAAAATTATTCCCAAACTGATTGTGAATAGAATCTCCAACATCACTAATAAAATTATATCTTGGAATCAATTTGGTTTATTCAAAGGAAGATCTATCCAAGACTGTATTTGTCTCACCATGGAATGAAATAACATGTTAAACAATAAGAATAGGGGAGGAAATGTTTCAATTCAACTTGATGTTAGGAAGGCCTTTGACACTATTTATTGGAATTTTACCTTCAAAGTCTTACAATGATATGGTTTCAAAAATATGTTCATCACTCAAATTAAAACCCTTTTCAACTCAGTGTACATTCCCATCCTGATTAATGGATCTCTCAAAGGCTATTTCAATTTATCTAAAGGAGTCTTACATGGTGACTCTTTTTTTGTAATACTTTTTCCATTGTAGAGGACTATTTGAGTAACCTTCTCACTCATTTGGTTATCCAAAAAAAATCTCAAATTGATTCTGGCTTACAGAAACGTCAATGCTCCCACTCACCTCTTATATGTTGGTGACATCATTATTTTCATAAATGGGGGTAAAAGGAACATCAAAACTCTCAAAAAAATCTCCTAGTCATTATGAGGATGTTTCAGGATAGGTCATTGGCTGGCACAAATCCTTCATCTATTTTGGGAAAAATATTCCATCTTGTATAAAAAATGGTATCATTAATGAACTTTTCATCAAAGAAGTAGAAATTACACTCATTTGAATTGGGGTTCCCATCTTTTAGGGTAGGCCCAAAGCATCCTACTTCTCAAATATTGTTGATCAAATTTCTAAACAGCTTTATACTAGGAAAGGAAAATCACTTTCTATGGAGAGGAGAGTTAGTATTTTTAGGACTTCCATTATCTCTAAATTGGTCTACTATATGATGGTTTACAAATGGCCATCTGGTCCTATAAAAAATGAATGTTTATATTAAAATTTTTGTTTGGATAGGTAACACCTTGGACAGGAATCCTTTGACCATTCCTTGGAAAACTTGTTTTAAAACTTTAGACAAATGTGGTTTTGGTATAAAAAATATAATACTTTTCAATGAGGCCCTTCAATCTAGATTAACTTGGAACCTGATTCATAATGACTCCCCTTCGATTGCGCTTATCAAGAATAGGTTCCTTGACTGACTGAGAAGTGGTAACATGAATTTATTGGCTTCCTCCATTTGGCCATCAATCAAAAACATGTATGATATCATTGTGGATGAATCTAGATGGATTGTTTCTAGAAACTAATCTATGAGATTCTGGTTTGAAAACTGGAGAGGTGATCCTATAATATATTATTTTTATCTTGTATTCTCTCCTGTAAGTACCAACAACACTATTAGAAATATTCATGCCTATAATATTTACACTCTTCCTGATAATATTGTTCATATAATGGATAATTACCCATTTTCTACATCAGAGGATTTTTTTTGATTTGGGAGCCTCCAAACAATGGTTTGATAAACTCAAAAAAAATTCCTATAACCACTCCATCTGTAACTCCCATAATGAATTCAAATGGATTTAATTATTTGAAATGACCTAGATTAAGCCCTCAATAATCACAATTATTTGTTTCCACACCTATAATATGGTTCCCACTAATACCTGCTTACAATTTTTTGGGATCCAGCCTTTCTCTAAATGACATCTTTGTCATAAGTATAGAGAAAATGATAATCACTTATTTTTGTCTTGAGCTATAGACAATTCTCTTTGGAACTATATTTTTGACATCTTTGACTGCAGATGGAGGATTCTTGACTCTCTCAATGTCAAGATAAAACATTTTATTGATATGGATAGCTCCAAAGAAATAAAGAACTTATTTCTTGTAGGGATTGCAGATCATCTTCACGTAATCTGGTATAATAGGAACTCTATCCTCTACAAAAATTTCTCACTCAACATTTATGCAAGTAATATGTAAATTTCCGTTGCTATTCGGGAATCTGCATTGGTTCAGAGAGAGACAGAGTTGCAACAACATTGTGGATGATTTTATGATTTTGAGGCATCTTTGGGTTGATAGCATCTTTATTCATCCATAACACATATTTGAGGATTTCTAGAAACCACTTCTCCCTATATAGAATAAAATAAATGTGGATGGAGCCTATAATAGAATTTTGGGTCTTGTAGGATGTGTTACCTTCTTCAGAAACCATCTTGGTCAAATCATTGGGTGCTTTTTTGGAGGTTGTGGTATTGCAACCTCTCTAGAAGCCGAAATGTTGGGTGTGATCCATGCCATTGCTTTCTCCATAAACAAAGGTTGGAACAACATATGGATTGAATGTGATTCGACTACTATAGTGCAGGCCATTTGGAATGGGGTGGTTCATCTTGCTTTGAAGATTACCATACAATGGATGAATTGTCTCTATTCTCTCTAAGGTACCAACTACATTGTAACCCACAGATATCATGAGGCGAATATAGTTGAAGATGGACTCTCCAATAAAGGTTTTTCACTTGACATAACCTAGATCAAGGATCTTCTAGACTCCTTGCCTCTTCTTCATGTTGAATACTTTAACATGATCCCATCTTTCGGACTTCTGTAATTTCTCTTTTTTAAATAATATTTTCATTGGTCATTTGACCGAATCCCTACCTTTAAAAATTTAAATCCCTTATTTTCTTAAATATCCAAAAAAAAATATTATGAAATCGGATAATTTATTTGATGTTCCTATGTTAAACAGAGAAATATATTAGGAAATTTTAAATGGAAAATTGAAATATTTTCAAATCTACATACATGAAAATGAGTGTTTAAATATCTCATATAATAGAATATATTATTTTTTATATATCATGGAATATAATGAAAATATAAATTAATATGTATAATAAATTTTCCTATTTTATTCTGGAAATTACTCATATGACATTTATTATATTTATTAAGTAAAAATTAAAGATATTGAATATTTTTAATTATATTAGTTGCAGTGTATAAAATTATTTTATTCCTATTTGAAGATAATTGGAATGAATAATATAGTTGAGAATATAATTATAATGCTTAAAACATATTTTTAAAAACATGGAATTTTATTTGAGGATTATACACCACAAACCCCACAAAAATGGTGTCACTGAAGGGAAAAATAGAAGTTTAATATACATATAATTAATGACATTTCAGGGAAAAACACTTCACAATTATTTTGGGAGAATTTAATTAATACATATTTTCATATTCACAAACCATGTTCATTTTATCAAAATTTAAACATGCCTATATTTTAAATAATCTATAACAAAACTCTCATGTTGAATTACTTAAGCTCTTTTATAATACATTCTATTATTGTTGTGAATGGATAAAACATGACAAAATTTAAACAAACAGGTATTAATAGAATTAAAATTTATTATCCTCTAAATAGGTATTGATATTACAATTATAACAAGGAAATGGGGATGATTATTTATAGAAATGATTGAAAGGTTCTAGATCATTCACAAAATAAGTGTAGCTAAAAAAGAAATTGTTCTAAAAGTAAAAGTGATGATGAATATTTTTTGACAATACACTAAACATTCAATAATGTAATAATATTCATGTGATGTTCACAAGGAAGATAATTATTCAATATTATCAAGTAATAAATAAAACCCAAATTTTGTTAATCTAGTGTTGATAAGGCATGTGGGGATCCAAAAAATCATTGATGATCATGGAAAATTGGTTCAATGGAGAATATTTAGGATAGTACCACTTACAACCTTCCTTTCATAAGTATAATAATGAATCGTGAGTGAAGAATTTAATTATAAAGAATCGGTAGAGTCTATGGAAGATTAATTGAATAATATTTAATTTAAAAACAAATTCAAGTTGGTACTAGAGATAACCAATATGAATTTTATAGCAACAAAGTGCATGTTTTATAAAAAAATAAATGGAACTGTTGATGTAAAAATGAATTAAAAATTACTTGCCTATATATTTTTTTCCAATCCTAAATGGATATAATTTCAAGTTATAATCACTTAAATTTAAATTCCGGTTACCATAAAGATTATTCTTGATATCTCTATAAAAATATGATACAAGATCATCAAAATAGAGGTCAGGTCGACCACCCATTATGGTGAGATGAAAAAATATGGGTAAATAATGAAAAATAAAATATTATTACTTAGAAAAGATGAAATAAGAGGTTTTATATTAAAGATGGAAGAACATAGATTAAAATAATCTCAAATGTTATTGTAGTTGAAGCATAAATTGGGATTTAAGTTACTGATTATTAGAATATTAATAGGGGATATAAACCTCTATATCAATAAAAATGAAGAGTTATCTTTTATTTTTATTGTCTATGTTGATGATATTATAGTTATGTGAAATGAAAAAAGTCTTTTCAGTGAGTTATGAACTCAATATAAGAAAGAAAATTAGATTTTAATGTTTGGAGAAATAATGTATTTCTTAAGACTTTAATTTCCCTAAGAGAAGGATCATATATACCATTCTCTAGAGAATAATGTTTGGGATCTATTAAATAAGATTATAATATAGTAAACATGATTATTTTTTACTCTTATAATAGTGGTAATGAAGCTTTCAAAGGATGATGGAGGTAAATTGGTGAATAAAAAAGAGTTCTTAAAACTCATCAGAGGTTTAATCTATTTAACTACATAAAAAATGGACATCTTATATTCTATTACATTATCTACTCATTATTAAAGTGAAAAATTTAATATCACTTTTTTTTTGTGATGTAGATTTTATGGTATCTAATGGGAACACTTGATTATAATCTAAAATATTGAAATAAAGGGATGTTTTTACTATATTAATTTTCTAGTGTGGATTGGTTTAGAAATATTTGTGACCTGAATTTTACATCTAATAGCGTATTTTATATATAAATATTTGTGGTTCTTAAAGAAATTAAAAAAAATTATATTTCATTTAGTATATTTTATATAAGGTATATTTTCATAACTTATTAAACATCCCAATTAATGTGAATGAAAACATAAAATAAATATCGCATGGTGGAAGTGAAGTTTCCCTTTCTTGTGTGATATGATATTCAATGTTTTATCAAACATTAGGGGAACATAGTTTAAAATTATTTATTGATAAAAAGATATCATACAACACTTTATAAAATATACTGTTGTGAAAGGATTTTCTAAGATATAGTATACTATTAAGAAGTATCAAGTGTAAAAAAATTAAAATATCATTTCCAAAGGTTTTATATCAATATTTATGTTTGATTTTTATATTTTAAACTCAATATTTTGAAAGATAAAGATAGGGTAACATCCCCAATAATTTTATATTTTGATTATTACAATCAAAGTTGAGTTAACAACCTAAATTAATATACTATTTTTTTCCATAATGTGTAGGATATTTTTTTTGAAGTATTAAAATGGTAAATCATTGAATTTAATATGATTATATTTGTAAATTTATGAACTATTGAAATATTTTTATTGTGTATATGTGTTGTATTAATTTTACCACTCATACATGGTTTGTTTCGATAAGATGATATGTGCTTCCAAGGGTTAGTGGCTATTTAAAAGTGAGTGTAATACTTTCTTATGGACAACATGGTAATTTTTATTCATTATTTTATTATTATGATCCCTTATATAGTCATAGAATATTAAAATGATAATTATTTGTCAAATATAAAATAAATTTATATTTTATGGTTAAAATAAAATCCAAAGTTAGATTATTATGAAGAGGAATATGTTTTAATGTGAATGTACCCTATGTGTTGTTTATTTCACATAGGGTATATTATTTATTGAAGATAAAATTGAGTGTATTTGAGTTGTAAAATTAGGGTTTTATTATATTATCAATTGTTTTTAAAATCATTAGACACATTCAAACTTAGATGTATTTCGATGACTCAAAATATGTGATGATAATTTAGATGTTTTATATTATATGAAAGAGATTTAGAAGTTAATAAATAAATTTAGTGTTGTTTGATGACAATGAATGAATTTTTATTCAATGTTGTTATGATGAAAAAAAATTGTAGTTCATGTTACCATGGAAGACAACTTGTAAGGAAACAGAAATTGTTATTTTTTAATCCATGGTTACTATATTATTTTTTCAAAATTTTTGTCCACTATGAGGAGATAATTTATGTCATAGTTTGGTTAGAATTAATCACAGTCATATAAAAAATGTGATTCACTATGTCATAGTCATATTTAGTAATACTGTGTTATAGAGTATAAATGGATCAATGATTTCTTATTTGATAATGTAAATAGGGATTTGGTCAAGGTTCTTTGCTGATAATAGAAATGACATTGTTTTAAGATATGGTTATTTTTAGTATGGCATAATTTGAAGACTAAAATGACTAAAATATGAAACCTTTATGATGAAAATGGGAATTTTTTTATGTTATTTATATAGGAATAAAATTAGGACCATTATACCACTATTAGTTCTATATAATTGTTGTCTATGAGTAGATACAATTAGTTTCCAGTAGTTGAGGTTCATTATTCCATGTTGACATATCAACCCACCCATGTCCATATAAAAATAATGATTTAAGTGTTTTTTGGATGTAGTGTTATATATGACTCTTTGACTACTCTAAATTAATTATATATTTTCCCAAATAACATTTATTATAAAAAATATGGCTATATTGATCTAATTAATTTAAAATAAGGAGAATATATTAAATGTTGATTTTTTTTGAAATTATAATTTGAAATTAAAATTTCTATGGTAGAGAATATGGGAATGATTTTGAATATTATATAAAAGTGGAGTGTTTTGCAAGAATTTTTTGATGATAACATAAGAATAAAAATAAAATATTCCCATGAAATAATGGACATATAAATAATATCCATCCTTTAAATTATTAATATTAAAATACATAGAATTTGATATTTTAAATTCCTCTTAATGAGTAATTTTATTTCAATGGTTGGTAAAATTATGTTAGATAATATTCCTATTAAATAAAGTTCAAATACTTTTTAAAATCTTGGTAGCTTAGTTTATAAGTGAATATGATCTTGTCTAGTAAAATGTTGTGTTCACTAACTATTTTTTGAAAAATTATGTATGCGAATTAGTAAATTACATGTTGTGTTTTCTTATATAAAATTGGAACCAAATATAGAGGACGAAGACTCACTTTAGATTACCTATTTAAGATAATAAATTTGGTTGTATGAGAGTATATTACATCAATCCATAAATATTTATATGTGAAAATAATCTAAGATAAACAATAATAAAATTTATATATCGGCGCTAATATGTCATTTGATATTTGATTTTCTAGATCATTACAAGGATGTAGTCATCAATTTTGAATTATGAAGCATGAAATTTTATTGTCCTTGTTTTGATTTTTTAGTTGTGTGGTTCTATAATTAAGTGGTTAAAAAATGTATATTCAATAGAGAGAATGAAAAAAGTCAAAAATATAACAAAATTTGAACACATTAATTAGTGAAAATTTTTATTCTGTTGTGTAATATAAAATTAAATTTTCTAGATATTCCCCTAGAATCCTCTTAGTGTATCATTGAATATCCTAAAATTTATTGGTATATAGGAATACAGAATCCTTCACATAATACTATTGATGAAAGTATTTACCAATGTTATTGAAGTATAATGAACTCACTAAAACCAATTATAATATTGTTTAGTGAATATTTGGTCATGGTATGATATAATATTATTAGATAATACATGATGTTTTACCACATTAATCGAATATTATTTTCTAAATCTATCTATTGGAATAGATTCACTAATTGCTAGTACATGTTTTGTTATTGCTAATAAATCTACAATTACCCAAACCATGTCCGGAAATCTAATAGATCTTAGTAAAATGATCTTGAAATCCATGTTAATTAATTGGATTTTTATATTAGTAAATCCCCTTTATAGGGTATTTATGTTCTCCTTAACAAATAGATAGGTTAATTATTGATTGTTTTGTTAATAATGTAAAATTAGATATTTTTTTACAACAATTTCTTAAATATATTCGGAACCCTATGTTATCTTGTAACACGATTTTAGATCATTAATTTTAAAATATTTTATAATTAATAGATAAGGATATGGGTTTTTATGATTGGAGGTTTTTATATCACTTTAGAAATCACGGATGAGTAATGATTTAAGAAGTCAAATCATGGGATCTTAAAAAATTCAATAAATTCTGATCACTTTAGTTAATCCCTATGGTACTCATTCATACTTTATTGAAGGTAAATGGGTAAATGATTTTACATTTTATTTTTACAATTTTAAAATATATTTTTAACTCGGTATTACATGGTTAAAACCTATTATTTGATTTATCTTATGAGATTGATCATCTAGGACTGCTCAAAACCAACGCAGGTGTGTTGGTGTGAGATAAAAACTCATCATGTATTTTTATCAATTATGTAATGTAATGAAAATATTAATATAAATTTTAAAATAAGTCATATTAATAAAAAATGAATATTCATGAATTATAATTATTTATTGTATCTATCCACATAATAAAGAATATTATTAATGAAATTTTAAATTAGAGAAAAGAGGTATCCACACTCAAATAACCAGATGATCTAGGTTATAAAAAATAATTATGATATTCTATTCTCATTTTGTTGATAATGTAAGTATAAACATAATAAAAATGAATAGAGATTAGAATAATAGAATATATACATGATATTTAATCATTATTGAATCAATTAAAGAAAGAAATATCAGGATTACCTTATAGTTCCTCCCTAGGTGATGAAAAGGAGTTTATAAATCCATTTAATGGGATAGAAGTAAAATATGATTATATAGATGTCCCAATCCTTTACTACTACTGTATGGTTGAAAATAATTTTATAATTTGGAAGATAATGATTTTACGGACAATTACATTCCACTTTCAATAAAATTAATTAATTATTAATGAGATTAGGCGATGTGTTTATGATAGATTTATCCATTAAGTATATCTAAGTGGAATAGAGAATTACCCTTTACATTATGAAATTAATTTTTTTATAAACTTATAATTTTACATTGGCTACCCAATTGACATGTATTAATTCAATTGGGAGTTACCAAATGCATGATATGACCTAAACACTATAGGTAGTTCAAATCTATCTCACTCAGATTTTCATTACTCTGTGTTTATCTACAGGGACTCTTAGGCCTAGATATAGACTATAGATTAGTTGGTTGAATTGCATATAAAATATCATTCGATCGAACAGAAATATAATTTTCACATTTTCATGATAATATTGATTTTTTTAGAGAAACTTTCAAATTTTATCAAATTGACACATTGTGTAATTTGGTATTTTTAAAAATACTATCATAAAATAAATTCAAAAAAAATATTGAATACAAAAGGCATTAATAATTGGACACTTATACCCATATAAAAAGTAATGAAAAAGTATAAGGTTCATAAAATATGATATATCACTATGTGATATCACCCTCACACCAAAACCTCAATACTCATGGGAAAATACATATATCATAATCGAATCCCATCCCAAATCTGAAGTGAGAAAACATACAAGGCTATTTTGAAATAAAATTCATAATTTCAACCTTTTAAGATTGATTTTCTGAGGTGAGAAAACATACAAGACTATATTGAAATAAATTTCATAGTGTCAGCTTTTTGAGATCGATTTTCCAATTATACAACATTTCACAAATTAAAATTTTTTCTATATCACTTTTGATCACATGAAACATTTCACAACCAAAATTAGTTATAATTTGTTACTCTTGACACCAAAAAATATTAAAGTGGAGTTATATTCATTTCCCAAATTTCATGTGATCGTAAAATATTCTTAACTAGACCCTATCTTATATACTTTTTGAAAAAGGTGTACTACCAAATAATAATTTCAAATGGTTGTCTTTAAGGACATGGTTTTGTAGTAATTGGTTATTAAAATTCAAAGGAATAATATGTGTGTTTAATATCATTAGTAGGATGAATTTTAAAATTCAATAAGTGTTAAAAACGAGTGTACTTGATCAAAACCTAATATAGTATATCAATTCCTACTCACTCTACCATTTTTCTATTTTTCATGGTTCATAACTAAGAAGTTAGTAATGATGATTACAATTATTTTTTTCTCCAGTTATTTTTATTTTGTTCTCTTTGTTTTTTTCAAAATAAATATGTATTGTCCTCCTTTGTATAAAATATTCTATAGATATAATGTGATAAAAATGTGTAAAAGAATAATATAATATTTATTCTGACCCCTATTCATAAATAAAATGCATTAAACCTATTAATTGACCCATAACAATGTCTATTTTCCAGAAAAATCACTTATAATCACCCTCTCCACAACACTTTCTCAAAATAAAATAATTATTTATACAACATATGGGTAGGTGTAAATAAATAATATTTGAATATGTCTTTCCTAATAAGCATTTCATAGTATGTTAGGATTAGGAATTGAAAAAATTTATGTTTTTCCAAAATATTGGTAAATTGTACATGCGGTTTTTCAATAAATGATGGCCCCTATCATTAATATAGCTCCCAAGAATCTTATGGATTTAAATATAATGAGGGAAAGTGTAAATTTATCAATATTACTAGGGGACCTAATGAAAATGATTAAATGGATTAATATGAATTAAAGTGATAATAATTTCTCTATGGTAATGTATATAGAAAATTGGTTCGTGATAGTGAGTCATGGGTTTGAAAAATCCATTAAACTAATAATAATGATTTGAAAAAAAAATCTATAAAATGATTCTATATCAACATTCAATTTAAAATAGTTTTAAAAAAATTGAGTGAGTCATCAATTAATCTACTAGATAATGCAAAATGATTTTAGGTATTCTCCATAAGAATAATGTTTATCAAAAAACACAAAGAAAATTGAAATGAAGAAAAAACAAGAACAAAATTTTTTTACTTGTTTTAATATATACATACACATCATATAAAAATATATACATGATGGGTGTTTTATTTTAAATTTTATATATAACTATACTATGTCTCCAATACTCATTCTTAAAAAATATATTATCGTCAATGAAGCCACATTATATAAATATAAAGGTAAATAATGATAGGGAGAAGGGATAACCTTCTATGTAGTTTCATATCTTGCATCCATTAGATATATTTACCCCACATAATAATTTAGAAAATACTCATTTATGTCTTTAGAAATATACCAATTTTCAGTAAATATTTAGACACCCAATTCATTAAAAACCCCTTAATTCTACATAAGGGTAAAAATTAGTAAAAATATGATGATAAATTATGTGATTACAGATTATGGGGAAAACCATGTGATCATGGGGGTCATGCATAAGTTAAATCTTTTTATTTTTAAATGATTAAGAAGATAGATCTATAAGTGAATAAAAGAAATAATGTTGGGAAAAAATAATTATTCCATCTCCATGTCCCTCACAAGCACAACCCTTTAGACTACACAGAACCCTTGGAGTCACCATGACTAAAGAAGAACAGTGTTGTAGTTATTAGATCTATTGTGAATCAATATATTTATTTTTTCTAAATTCATCATCTCGATAATTTCATCTAAAAATAGTGATTCAATAACTTTTTCTTCAATCGGGATGATATTTGGGAGATAATAAATCCGTTAAAATACCCTATCTTAGCCTTGTTTTCACTCCAAAAGGAGAAAGTATTTGGAAATTTAAATATCTTATCAATAAAATCATTACGATTTAGGTATTTGAAGACATGATAATAACATTATTTTTTATGTGATATTTTAACGTTATCATCCCTATTGATAAACATAATAGGAGGGTTTGAATTTTAATTACCTTCACCATGAATCTTACAACCATTAGGATATATGTAATGGACTAGAATTTTTGACCCTAATAATGTATGTAATACCCATACACATGTATCAACCAAAATGTTTAGGATGAATATTTTGTATTTACATCCACATATTTTTTAGGATATGGAATCCTACTTGAAAACCCAATTAAAATGGATTTTGAAACTAATAATCCATGGTTTGGTCATTTTCAGAAGAGTTCTTTTTGAGTTTGAGATGGTTTCCATGCTGGTTGAAGTGGTGTTCCTTTCCACCATAGTTTACGACCTCAATCTTGATATTTTATATGATATGAAGCCTAATATTCTCTAGAATTGTAAATTCTTTGGCAATATATCATTTCAATGTAGCATATCCATATGAAGGATGAAAAGAGGCATGAATGATCCACTTATATAAGGGGAAATAAAAAAGGAAATTGTAATTTTTAGCATCTCTCTACCTCGAATTTTTTATAGGGACTCATACTAAAGTGATGATGGAGTCTTAAATGTCAAATTATTATGAGATCTCCTTTCATCCCTCACAGGATACTAGATTTAATAATCAAGATGTGGTAATTGGATTTGGCAGTGAACTGACAACTCTTACATGAGTTTTTTAGGTATGTGGAGTATGCAAATACCTAACAATTTAATTGGTGTTAATCACAAAAATGGAAGTTAAAATGTAAGGTTATTATAACCAATATGATTCAGAACCTATGGGTACTCTTAAAACATAATCTAATAAATGTTCTTGATTAAGGTACACAGGACAACCCACTGTAGTTTTTCATGTATAATAAAGATGCTTATGACCCCATCCCATTAAAAAAGATATCTACAATGGATTTATATCTTATTTATTCTCTTAAACACTTTCATTCGATGGGTGGATGTATAATGTGAAGTCATGTAGGAGGATATATGGGAGTAGTTCATTAAGTCTAAAGATATATCTGTTCCTAGGACAACACTATACATTTCATGAAAGTCCTCAAAATATGTTTTTGTCTCACCCATTCTCGACATTAATTTTGATTAGAATGCACAAGATAAAATTCATGGTAAAATAAAATAATAGTTTTACACATCATTTGGATTCTAGTTTGAGAACATGGACTATCAATATGATAGGGAATCAACATTCACCAACATTCCCCCATGAAATTCAACGAAGTTAAGACTTCCTAATGATACACATGACGGACAAGATAAATCCCCCCACAAATTTACTCCCCTAAATTGATGGCTTGAGGATGATGATAATGAGGTCATAACCTCCACTGATAAGTGCATTAAAACTCATATAAATAGAAATGACTACATGGGCTGTAGAAATTAAGGGAGCAAAAAAATAAAGGGAAAGAAACCCATATTGGTATTACTATAAGAATAAGGGAATCGAACTAGTAAAATAAAACCCTTAATTAATTAGGATCCTATATTGAAATTAATAAGTTATTTGGAATTATTACATAGTCTCAACCCTAAGACAATTCATTATGACCAACCTACATATGTTGAATGGTCTTGAAAAACCAAAAAATAATGTTTGAAATCTTGAAATTCTCTATATTGGAATCCCTTGGAAAGTAGTTATTTTTTAAAAAAAATACTCCAAAAAATGTGATGTGGAGAACCTATTAATTTTAAATCATGAAAGTATTTCTCGTCCCTGTTGAAATTAAGAACATCCATCTATCCTAGTTTTTATTATCTTGTAGGGTATAGTCTTCTCAATTCCCATTTCTTATAACTCAAATTCTTATTTCAGAAAGAAGAGATATTTATAGAAACCAAGAAGTGGTATTTTAATATTTGTATCATATCTAGGTGATCATGGAATAATTAAACATTATTATAATGCTAGAATAAAAAAAGGAACTCACATTGGAATATTATATGGTTTTGAATTATATTGTTTGTTGATAAGTGTACCTTATTTGAAGTCTCCATTTTTTATCTAAATTCATATAGAGAAAAGACCCTCTTAATTAGAGTAAATATAATAGATAGGATATATTATTCTTCATGTTAATTACATGAATGATGCTTTTGAATTCTGTAGTCTCACTCTCCCCACGTGCCACTCTGACCATGATCCTCTTGTGGTTGACATCAGTACGAGCTAAATAAGGTTAACCTACCTCCCGTTAATGTTCAACAATGAATGGATTTTTCTTCATGGATTCATGGTAGTAATTATTAATGATTGTAAAATAGACCCCCTTGGAATCCCTCTTCAAATTCATTACACCAAGATAAAAAATAGAAAAAATAGTGATTAAAAAAATAAATTAAATCTCCCTTCTCCAAAACTATGTGTGACATCAAGTCCAATGAACATTATATATAAAACATCCAATTTATGAACCATAAAAAATATATGCAATCATAGGATGAGATCCAATACCTCTAAATACAAGGTGACTTGATTTCCATTAAGTAATTACTTCTAGGAGTCGATAAAATATCCTATGGCTACTGGATGGAAATAAAATTTGAAAATCATTCACATCATTCATAAGGAAATAATTTAAGGAGATATGGTACATACCTAAACATAAATATATTTTTATGTAGATTATAAAATGAGATCACCAATGTTGTGAACACCTATATTTAATACATATACTCAGATAAAGTGGATGAAACCACTCAAATACTAGCTGATATTATTATACCTTGTATTTATGGCCATCAAAACATGATGCTTATTGAAGATCATGATGGGAAAGAAATCAATGTAGAATTTTTTTCTTCGAAAATTGATAGTGTTGTAGTATATAATGGGTTTAGAAAAAAATTATTTATGTTCTATATGGTAATTTTTCCTGATGACTTCATCAATTTTTCACTAGATTTTATTCAATCATGCCTTAATTCCATTGGAATAAATTGCAATATAAATATAGTAGTAGAAAAATGGAAACTATTATGGATATTAATGTATGTTAGATAGGTTATATTGGTTACATGGTCCCAAAAGTCCTTAGATAAATCATTGGTTTATAGTTAAGAGATATTTCTAGGTGCTTCATAACTTCAAACTAGTGTGGTTTTGTCCCATGAAAGAGCATCCAACAATAACATTTCTCTGCATTAGAATATTTCAACATTATAAAGAATATGTTAATGATTGGAACCTTTCCCTTAAAATTCAAATCTATAAGGCTTTGAAAAAATAAAATTGATCTTTATTTTTAAACTTCTCAGATATAATGGATTTTATAGCGATTTATTTAATTTTTTCAACCCAATTTTCAATAGTTATAGGCTATCTATCCTTATCAATGGCCCCCTATAGGTTTCTTCTAGTTCTATAAGGGATTCATGCAAGAGGTTCCCCTTTCTATACACCTAGTTCCTATGGATAAATATTACTAGTGTTCATGTATTAATTGTCATGTACAAGGTATCCCCTATAATATAATCATGTTTGGTTGTGATGTCACCACTCCTTGACACATATTTTATGTTGATGACATCCTCTTATTTGAAAAAACTGATAGAAAAATAATTTCTTAAATTGATGCTATTTTTAGTATAATATGAAGAAAAATCTATTGAGGATGTTATTTAGAATAAATCCTTCATGGTCTTTGCAAATGGAGTGCCAATCTATATGATAAAAAGGATTCCTTTACACTGGAAGTGAAGAGAATATCCCTTTAATTTACCTAACATGGGTATCCCATCTTTTAGGGTAAATTAAAATAGATATTATATCGAAAACATACACTCAATGATAAATAACTATATTAAAACATTGAAATAGAAAACCAATTCTAAATTTGTGAGAATTTGTTTGGTCAACTATTTTATAAACACTATGTTTGTATTTTTGTTTTCTATTTAAACAAGGACTAAAAGCCTTATTGATCTGATTCAATCCTTGATTAGGAAATTCGGGCATACTGGTTCCATCCATGAATGGAATCTTACTATTTTGGATTATTAATATTGTATCAACACCATTGAAATTGCTAGATTAGGAATCAAGTATAGGAGGTCATTAATAAAGCACACCATAGAATATTTAATAAGATAATTCATACATAAAATGATAACTCCTTTTAGTTCCTCCCAAAAATATTCAAAATAATAATGCAAAATGGATACTACTCATACATATACTATTCTATTTTTTATCTATAAAACATTTATACATTGATATCAAGAAATTATCGAATTGTCAAGTATGTAAGAAATTTTCTCTTAATATTTGGAACACACCACTGTTTTCTAGGAAAATATATGTGGATTTCATTTTACCATAATCCATGAAATACATCTCCTTTCTTGAATTATAATCTAATGATTCCATACTTGGATTTCTTCCTCAACGTATCATCCAAGAGTTCCAGATGTATGAATACGATATAAGGGATGTTATTATTTAGGAACAAAATTCCATTGGCCACCTCAATTTTGGGAAGTATGTCACGTAAAAATGAAAAGTAACTACAATGATACCATCTCGATTACGTAATTTCAATAATACTTTCATTCCACCACCATAAAAACATATTCTTTGGATAATATGGTGGAAAATTTTGTTGATTCCTAGCATTTTTCAAATAATATTATTGAAAATTACTCTTATCTATCACATTTTTTTAAATTATAAGGATATAATATGACATATGTTTGTTTTTTTATAATTTAACGTATAGGATATGGGATCATATTCGACCAGTTTTAAGTATCCAGATGAGGATGGATATATTTTAATACATGATGATTTATATAAATGAAGCTATATATAGTGACCATATTCAAGTAATGTTTTTAACCCCCTAAATTTGATTACATTCCCTATATATAGAGAGGAATAAATATCCTTTCATTTGAATATTATCCTCCTTACGTGTGCATGAGGATAACATATATCAACATGGAAGTTATATCTACCTATAAACATCAAATAACATCTATTATAAAAATTTATGACCTTTTTATTTTGATAACATTTGTCTTATTGGAAGGTCCAGCAAACCTCTAGTGCTAAAATTTATAATATTTATTCCATTTATCTATTTATAGTGGAAAATAAATGCGGGTGGGGATTCTTTATGTGTACTTGGACCCTTGGGTTATGGTGATATTTTATGCACCCATAATGGATTCATTTATGGCTTCTTTAATAATTTTATTAGGATTGTATTTTCTATTGAAGATGAATTGTGGGAAAAATAAAGGTTAATAAATATGTTTTCCATGGTGGATAAATGTTCATTTATTTGGAATCAAACTCAAATATAGAAGCTTAAATTTTAAATTTTAATTAATGGAATTTTCCATTAATAATGATATCATCTTGGATCAAATTCCCCCATCTAATTGACCAACTCAAATTTCCTGTCATACATTCTTATAGGGAAGCCTACTTGTTTACCGATTCTTTATTAACAAGAGTAATTGAAAAGGAAATCTCAAGATGGTCCTTTTTGATCCCATACATTTTTTCACATATTATTGAGTTATATTTTCATGGTGATTATCATAATCACCTTTGAAACAACCTCATGATATTACTTACTCATTTTATTAATAAAGGTTTCCAAGAAATGGTTCTACTGGTTCCTAATCCTTTTCATCTGAAGACAGATCCATGAATAATGAAGCCAACATGGGTGGATATTTATAATGGAATTATAAATTTGGACCTTCTAAAAAATATAAAATCATCAATAATTAAATATATCTTCTTGGATAGACTATGTCTTCTCTTTATTAATCTTGGAGTTCCCAAATTCATCTTGTTGAATTTCTTCAAACACCTAAATTTGAAACATTATTTTCTCATATGAATATGAGATATTTATATTACATTATATAACATATCAATATAAATGATCTTATACCTCAAAAAAGGTAAAAAGACATTCCCAAGTCAATTATATATGTTTAATTTCAAATTGGGGTTTTAAAAGTTGCACGGTACTCCCAAAGTTCATTATGAAAAAGAAAACTCCAATATTTCATAATTTATTGTATTATTTTTTCAAATATTCACTTATTTTATTTATTTGAATTTTCATATTTTATATTATTCTAGGGTGATATATAGTGGATACTATAGGAAAAAATCACATACTTACAATTAAATAATTTCTTGTTGCAATTTCAGAAATGATATCCATGCACACTAATGATGAACCTCAATAAACCAAACCTAGTAAAAATCAAATATCTCACAATGTGTAAAACCACTCAAGAACTATCAGTCCTAGTAGACTTTTTATCCTACCATTTAGATACATAGTAAATAGCCACTAACACATGCTCAAACACAAATGATTTTGGAATATGACATATGAATTAAATGTCCCATGCATCAAAGATATCATAAAATAATAACGGTTTTTGCAGTATTTAAATCCTCTGATAGACATTCGTTTTGAATTGACATTGTTTGATTGAATTGAAAAATAGGTGGCCATATCAATACAATTTTCCAAAATAATTTCTTCATTCAATTAACTTTATATATATATATATTCATATCCAATGTTCCTCTAGAAATCGATATTATCTAAGAATCTAGAAATAATGTTGAACTCATGGTCCGGGTCACACCAAAAAATAACCTAGTCACTAAAAATTATCAAAAAGTATGGGTCACATAAAATTTACCATCAATACTCATGATTAATTATTTGGAATTATAATTTTCTAAAATATGTGGGACCCTTATATGATTATATAATATTAATATTTATTTATTCCAAGGGGTATGGTACACTACACCATAAAGGTTATCATTAGGAATGAATTATATGGTGTAGATTGATGAATCAACATGGGTTTTCATTAGTGGGGAAATCAAACTAATGTGGTTACAACCACATTTTCCACTCCCCACTTATCTTCAATATCGATGTCACACTCCTAGAGGAGGATCAACTGACCTTTAATGAAGTGAATATCTTATGGTTTCATAAGTGTAAATAAAACGGAACCATTATCAGAAAACACAATGAATTTTTACCCAATAAAATATGGTTATATTGTTTCCAAGAAAAACATAATAGAATGATGTTATTTTCAATAGTATTGTAGTTTTCCTAGTAATTGCCAAGATTATATTAGGAATATTAAATGAAATGGGGATTCCTTTTAATCCTTTGTGATAAAACTACCCCATCATTGAAGTTAGATGCATGACACATAAGTTCAAAGGAGAGATGTAAACTCTATAGTCAGATGATAGGAGGTGATGTGAAACTACTTTTTTGTGAATTTAATGAATCCTCACAATTTATATCAAAAACAAAAATGTAATTTTTTTATAAAATTTGACACAATGGATTGGTGATCATACTAATTTTCTTAATTAATCGGCATAATAACAAATATGGACCATGAAACATCCCACCTCATTAGAGAAGATAAGACATTGTGTTTGAGTTATAATTGTCCTCAATAATTTTCATTGATTTTCAGTGGTGATCAATGTGATATTAATAAATTATTAATATTAATATGGTGATGTTTTTCCATTGTTAATGGAAAACGGATGATACATGTTTTACAATAATGATGAATGTGGTTTTGATGTTAAATAAAATATTTTGAATATATAGTCCTGAAAAATAGAGGAAGATAAACTGAACAAAGTCTATGAATGTCTTTAATTTCATTAAGATAAATTGAAGAAGGGATAATGGTTTTCATAAATAAATAGAAGTTCATATAAATTATAAGGATTTTGAAGAAGTGATATCCATTGTTTTTTTATTCCAATATTTACTTAGATACATTTCAATTATTTATATATGACGATTTTATTAAATATATGGACAACCACACTTACTATCCATGACAACTAAACCTCGGATTGTGTGGGATCGAACAGTCATCCACAACCATGGGATGTACATTTTGGAAACCAAGAATTGTTAAATTTGTATGTGGTCATTCATTGTGGCCATAGTAATCCGGAATTTTTGTTTATATGTCTTGTACAGTGAACACTCAATGTGCAAGCATAGATTGGTCCGCTAGCCCATAGGGATGACTCTTATAGAATATACTTTGTATTTGGGTTCTGACCTCAGTGAATTCTCAAGAAAGTGGTGAGAATAAGATTTATAATATTGAAAATCCCAACCTTATTGAGATTCTATGTGGGATGGTTTAATACACACTATTTTTCCTATATTTTGAAAAAATTAAGATAACTCTTTCTGTATGATATGATTGATCCTGGTTTTGCGATCATGTATCTTGATCATATTCATCTTCACAATTCAAAATAAATTTTTTATCTTTCGGAAGTTTATATTATCCTGAATACAACATCTATGATCTTTTGACAGTTGATCATGTAATTAAATCTCACATAAAAATGATTTAAACATGCATGATTGGTTTTTTGTGATGAGTATACAATTTGGAACTCAAAGAACAAGGAATATTTGAATAGATTTTTTATGTTGTTATATCATGTGATATGAATTGAGGATTTTAATTTTATCTTAGATGAATATTCATTTAACTATATACTGATTATTTTTTATCCCAAACCATAAGCCAAATGTTGAAGTTAGGATCCACCATTCTCAGTTTCACTTATGTTATATCTGAATAATTCAAATCTGAGTCCTTTGGTAATTCAAACAATTTATTTTGATGAAATAAATATTGGGATTTGAGGTGGTGAAAAGGTTATGTTTTTATGCTTATAATTGGAGAGAAACAAATACTATTAGAGGTGTTTCTACTTGAATATTTTGATAGATATAAAATTTCTTCCAAAATAAAGAATCTCTACCCTTCACTAATGTTAGGATGAAATGAGATATTTGAGCCTATAAGGAAATGAGGATAAGGGGAGTTATATTCTTATCTTCTACTAAGGATGAACTAAGAACCATTTGGTTTCGAGAAGATAAAATAACCATGTGTCATTTTTCTTACACAATGATGGAGTAGATTCTATATACATGTAACCAGTGTAAAGTAATATCATCATGTTTCATAAAGAAATAAATCCACAGGATTTTTGAATTGTGTTATACAAACTAAAAAGGCATCATGAATAACATATTTACATAAAGTATTATCATCTTTCATGAAGAAGAAATACAACAACTCTGTTTTAGTATCATTCTAACTCACTGAGTAGTGTGAATGAAGATACACTAATATCATGCACTTGTGCTTCAATAGTTAAGAGGTATTAATCATTTTTTAGTTTCCATCAGCGTAAATGGTTTTCATTATGATAGTTTTTTCATATAACCTTTACATGATATAAGGTTGAAATTGAGAAAATAATTTTCCAAAAGTTGTTTCACCGCATAGTTCAAATTTAGGGAAAATTATAGAAGGCATAAGAATAAAGTATAAATTTTTTATGTTTTTATGCATATGTGAATAAATGATAAAATAAGAAATGATGAAAATATAATAAATAAAAATACAATAAAATAACAAAATATTTATGTGTTATGATTTATTCATATCACTTGCATCATGTTTCATGCCTAATTGGATTTCAAATAAACCGTGTTAGGAATTCAATAAAAGAAAAAATTGACGTTGTGAATGATTATTCATGAAATTTTAGTGAAACAATTGAATAAATATTATTTTCACAAATTTAGAATAAAATTGAAACAATACACTTGTGTTTTAACATTGAGTATTGATTAAATGTAATTTGACATTGCTACACATTTCATTTTATTGTTTATCTAAGAATAAAATAGTGTTCCTAACTAACGAATTACTATTATACATGGTATTTATATTAAGATGATTTTATGTTGATATGGTCATTAATTGTTTTATAATCAAAGAGGAATTTTTTGATTCTACCAAGAAAAATAAGAAGAATATTAATAACTAGTTCCCTATATTTTCACTAAAGAATAAAAATAGGTAGAGACCAAATTAATAAATCATTGAATATTATTTAGTATGAAAATATTTCAATTTATCATTCCAAAAAATAGTAATATCATTATGAATAATAAAACAAGATTAATATTTACATTCATCTTTCTGTTTTGAATAAGTATAAGAGATAATTACACGTTGTTGTGCATGTAACAGGTGATGCTTTTGGAAGAAAAATTCAACACTATGAATTCTGATTGAAGTCTCATATTGTAGAATAATTTATTGGTGTTACAAAGTACATTAACTATAGGGTGAATAGTGTCTTTATAGGATGTATAAAGTTTTAGGGAGGAGAAACATGATGAACCAAGTCTTCACCACTCTTGGGAAAAAGGATTATTCTCATTCCCCACTCATAACATGTTGGAAAACACACTAGATAAAGGATTGTCTCTTAACCAAACAACTACAACATGATACCTCATTATAGTAGATAATTTTTGTCTTGTTCATAACCACACATAAAAATAACTAGATTATCTTGCTGATTAGTGTACCTTGTAAATATAGTGTTCACTATCTTTTATTACATTCTTATGCATTCATGTAATAGGGAAAATAGATTAGAGTAATCGTGGTCCTAAGTGGTCGAAGAGGTAAAACAAAAAGAATACTTAATTTGGTTAAAAATTCCCCAACACCGATTCAACCCCTCTCAATGTTCTGAATATCCACTATTAGTCTTTTCATGTCATTTCATAGGGCATGTTCACCTCTTTTTAATTCACTATAGTAATTTTATTCTCTTTTTAGGATTTTAGTTTTTTCATAAGTTATCAAGGAAGAATATTTTTTTTTTAGATTCAGTTATCTATGATAATATGTCTATATCTACAAATACAATGATGAAAATGGAAAATAAAGAGTAGAATAAGTTTAAGAATAAGTCCCTCTTATCTAAATAATAGGATGTATATATTTCTCTATGTGTTGGAAACAATAAAGAAAAATTAAACTTGAAATTTAATCAGAAGGTGGACCATTTTTCCACCAAGAAGATGTAAAAAGTTCCTAACTCAAGTGATTAATAGATATGTGTTAGTACCTTTTGAAATTTTCCTCAAAATTAATATTCTATCAGAAGTTGTGATGTTGATTAATCTATATTTTCTGAGAAAATATCAATAGATTCATTAATATATAATATTCATGGTATTCCCAAAAATACAATCCCCCTTATTTATAGAACCAATCAATTTATTCAGGAAGATATCACCCCTATACATGGTGAATCTATCATTTTAAAGAAGGTCTTGTAAAGAAAAAAAATCAATGTTTAAAGCACTATTGATAGGTTGGAGTCTTTAATGAATAAAAGTCAAAACGTGGAATAAGTTCTTGAAAATGGAGCAAATAGTAAAAATAGATAGAGAGCGTCAAAAATATTTGGAATCAAAAATCCATGAACATGTATAAATAATGAAAAATAACACTGATGTCAATGTATTACAATTTGGAAAAAATAATAAAGATCAGGGAAATTGACTTTGATTCATAATAAATTTAAGATAAAAATATGAAGTTATAAAAATTAAGAAGGATTTTCATAAAGAAGATTATTATTATTTAAGATCAAATAATAATCCTTAATATAAAATGTCTGGGATTGGAAGTTCAGTTTTCCAATATTTAGAACAAATATATTAATACTTAAAAAACAAAGATGTAAATTATACTATTAAACAATTGTAACAGGAGGATTTAAATGTTAAATAACTTATAGTATGTGTTAAGAAGATCATAAAATATTTAGATAACTTGTTTTATGAATCTAGGAAGAAAATGAGACAACATATACCATCTAATAATATTTTTTCATAATATATTTTGAAAATAATGCATGTTGTAAAACAAAACCAGAAGAATTATGGATGAATAAGATAGATAAAAAACAAAAACAATTACTTTGGTGGATAGGAGTAAGAATCTATATGTTTTTCTCTATAAATAGATCTATAATTAATAATCAATACCCAACAACCTTTTATAATATATATATGAAAATCAATATTTGTGGGTCAATTTTGATGTTCAAATAGATTGGGCCATTATGGAGAAGATTATTGGTGAAATCCTATAAATGATAAATAAAAAACAAGATCCATGTTAAGGGATATAAATATAGATAAAAATAAGATTAATTAAAAGTTTCTTAAAAATGTATATAAGTTAAATAGATTTGAAATTATCAACAATACCTCTGATTTATATAAATGTTCTAGATTTAAGGCTGGTATATGATCATCTCAACAAAAATGCAATGTTCATAAGTAAATAATACAACAAAATATAGCTAAAAATTATGAAGATACCTTAGTAAGAAATCAAAATAATGTAGTAAACACAAATTATCCCAAGAAAATTCCAAGAGGGAACCATGGGACATCCTTGGATTCCAAAGACATGACATGGAAGGATAGTGTTTCATCTAAAATAAATAATAAAATGGATGGATATCAGAAGAATACTTATGGAAAATCCAAAACTACTACCAAATTTTAAAATTATATGTCACTTATTTGGAATTTTTTTATATACTGACAAATATTTAAGATACCAAAGCCAAGGCTATTTTAATGGAAATGAAAATATTCCTTGTGAATTTAAATAAGTTATGTCTGTAAGTTTTACCATGGGTAAACATAATTTTAGAATTATCTTATAAATTATCCTAGTACAATAAGAATTCATTAATGTTCCATAATGTGATAAAAGTTCATTAAAATCATTTGAATAAATAAGGCTCACACACAATGACATTGAATAAGTGATAACATGTACATAGCCTCAAACAGAATTAAATATCTTAAATGTTGGTGTGAAAAGAATATCAAATGGTTAGAATTGTCTTACTAAATCATATCAACCATTCTCTTTAAATTGATGAATCAAATGGGGTTCCACCATATTAACTTAATATTTCTATATTTTATTTTTGATTATAATGCATTGGATTAAAGGTGAAAAAAGTTCTTAATGGGAGATCCTAGGAAGTGGTAGGTACTATCAATTCTAGATAGTTAATATAAATAACTCACCAACAATGATTGATTTCTCAATTTGATATTCCAATACAAATTTTATATAGGATCATCCTTAATGATGTTTAATAATGTGATTTCATATTCTAGATATACAGGATAAGGAATATAACATCTTGGTTTGATCATATTTTTTGTATATTTAAGAATAATTCTTCAATAGAATCATCCTTGGTGAAGTTATGAATGATTTCCAGTATGGACAGTCAAAACTGGATAGTCCAGTTTGTTGTATTCTCTATTTTTGAATATCCAAAAGATTCATTATTAAATATATTAACTATTATGAAGATGATTAGGAGTGTTTACCTTGAGGGAGGGGAAAACTAATAAGGACAATGAATATTCATTATTTTGACTTATATCAAATAAAACAATTATTGATTGTGCATAAAGATCATTTCATTGGAAATGGTTTTTATTTCCTAAACACTCATCATTGGGTACTCAATATAATGAGCATTTCAAAAAGGGGTGGTAATTAAATTAATCAATGACATAAGAAATATGGAGATTCTCTATGACTACATATCCATAATTTCCCTTGAATGTTTTGAATCTAGTTTTTGAAGTGGTTTTAGGGGTTTTAGGTTGATTTTTCATAAAATTATTCACCTCAAATTTATTAGAATCTTCCTTGAATAAAAATGAATAACCCTTGAATAAAATTATATGTGTTGTAATTTCACGAGGTATCAATATCAGATTTTAATGGAAACTGTTTTTGTTTAAATCAAATCCTTCTATTTTCTATAATAAGTATGGATCAAGTAGAATTAGAGATAAATGATAGATGAATAGTTTCATAAGTATGAACCGATACCCTTTCCCATTAGTCTTGAATTTCATGTCATTAATTTTGGGATAAAGTGGAATGAATGTTTTAAAAATTAAAGGGGGGGGGGAATAATAGTTTTTCATATTAACAACCTCATTTTTAAATCACTTTGATGGTATTTCCATGAAATAAAAAGGGGTATTATTTGTTTTCAATTATTTTTATTATTAAACAATGGTGATCAATGAGATAGGAAGATCTCATTGATTTATATATGATGAAGTGATTCTAAATTTAATGGATCTTGGATGATACTTTTTTAATTGTTATTGGTTCATTAAATGACATTGGATTTCAATCTTGCATAATTATCCTAGTAAGTCATATAACTGTTGAAATAATCATCATGTCAAATAAATTTATCAAATGTGATATATTTTTTTTCAATAAATACGAAAGTGGTCTTTTTGTTAAAAAAATTATTTATAATTAATATTTCTAAAATAATAAAGGTAGAGGAATTGAAGAAAGGCCATTAATGTCATTAATTTCCTGAAAAAAAAACATTCAATAAGTGTTTAATGGTGACCAAGAAATAATATATGTTTATATAATTTTCATAGAGATTTATGAAGAGGTATCCATGAGTTTGTTGGATTCAATTAATATATTAGATAATTTATAAGTATTTAGATTTTCGGTTATAATTAAAATTATTCCCAACCACACTAAGTAGACAATATAATCTCAATCAAGGACTATGTGGGACACAAAAGACAACCATTCCCATTATAGGTCATTTGAAGTCACCAATCATGGTGGAAGGGGTATATGATCATGCATTTTGGTAACCAGAATCAGGTGGGATCTTGTATAAGGCACACAGAGTAAACACTCAAAGGGATCATATAGATTGGGCTAGTAGCCCATAGGTCCAAATACTGTGGTGTGTGATGTGTATCCCGTTGATGACCTCAATGATGACTTCAGAATGTATAGGGAACAAGATGGTGAAAATAGTATAGAACAACTATGTTGAGATTCGATCTGAGATAGATATGCAGAAGTTATTATTCCTACTTTTTAAAAATACTTAAATATGTCTATAATTCTGACTCTATTTATCTCGGCCATAGGAATAAATACCCTTATCATATTCAACCTCATGATGCTCGATGGGTGTTTTTTCCCCCGAAAGAACTTCTTACAAAGAACATGACATCCTCGATCTTGCTGATCTTGAGCACATAATTTCATATCATTAAAAAAATTATTCGAACATGTATGGAAGGGTCTATGTAAATCTCATATCATCAGAAACTCTAAGAACAATTCCTTGACAAAAAAAAAAGAAGTTACAGAGCCTATTTAATCCTCTTATATGCATCTAGAAGATTGAGTTTGTGCATGCATTATAATTATCATGACTACATGCTAAATAAGTGTCATAAAAATAGAAAATCATCCTCAGGAAGCAAGTACACAACTACTTTTGGTCTTACATATCCCACATTTTATGAATTCAAAGTTGAGTTCTTTTAAAATTCATACAATTTATTTATTCAACACAAAGATCAAGATTTTAGGTGGCTAAAAGGAGGCTGATCCTCACCTTTAAAAGGAGAGTCACTGAACCTCTTAAATGTGTTATTATTCGTATATTTTGTGATCTCTCATTTTCCTTGAAAAAAGGTGCATCTAGAGATTTTTATCAGAGAAGGAATAAATTAGATCTATAAGCCTTTTGGGAAACATGAAGAAGGGAAGTTCTGAGCATATCTTTTCTGTGATGAACTATGAACCATTAGGTTTCATGAAGAGAGAAGAACTACAAAGTATTATTCTCCCATGAAAAAGTAGAAGAACTTATAGACATACAACTAGTGTAAAAAACTGTCACTATATTTTTTCAAGACAAACTGATCCACATGACATTATACTTTTTTATACACACTAGGATAGATTCACCAAGAATATAGTTTCATGAGTAGTATGAAGGAAGATACCCTGATTCTATTCTCTTGTATTTTGTGAATAAAGATATATTGAAATTATGTACTTGATTTTCATCTTAATAAAGTGTTTTTATGATGATTTTTTTTTCATATAATTGTTTTACGAAATAATATTAACATTGAGTGTATATTTTTCATTAATAAGTTGTATTGTGCAGCTGTACATGAGAAGACATAATATAAGCGACAAAAATATAGTTATCAATGTGTATGTATAATGAATATTTTAATGCATGATTAATTGATAAAGTGTGAAAATATAATTAAAGAGACATAAAATAATAACAAAAAATATATTTGTTATGTTTTATTCATAGAAAATGAATCATGATTTACAGAAGAGGTGATTTAATTTTTTTTTTTGAATTAAATAATTGAATTGCTTGAAAGTGTTCTAGATTGTTATTCCAAGTTCCATGAAATACGGTTTCATTAACAATCGATACCCCAATATAGAACATAAGTGAAACAATAAATTCTTATATTGATAATAAGTATCAGATATATATAATTTTACACTCCTACACAATTTTATATTTTTTTGTTTCTAAGAAGAAAAGTATGTTCCTAGATAGAGAATTACATTTATTAATAGAATTTCTATTGTGATTATTTTTTGTTTTGTTGATATTTAAAGGGTAGAATGAGTGTTTTTCTTGAAATACGACCCTTTTTAGATACTTCTAGTGCATATTTCTCTAGAATAGATGTACATTAAGGTATTAACATTGAAAACACTATATTGATCTAGCACATATAAACTCTTATATTGAATATTTTTTATTGTGCAGATATTTCAAGGATAGGAAGAGTGTTTTCCTTAAAATATACCCCTTTATTGATACTTCTAGTGCATATGGCTCTAGAAAAAATGTACATATAGGTAGTAACATTGAAAACACTATATTGATATGGACTCAATTTTGAACTAGTTCATGACAATACACTTCATAGAACACCTAGTTGACACTATCATGGGATATGCTTTGAGAATTCACAAACTCTTCACTATCCATTAGAAGGATTTAAATGGATATTTTCTTTGAATAACCAAATATAAACCTAAGGTGATATATTTTATATAGTTTTTAATACCATATACATCATAGAAGTGATTCTTGGATTATTGGGTTTCCCATTATGATTATTGTTTCTTACTATATTCTCCATGGTTTTAGTCAATGGATAATACCCAAAGGAACCACATTAATTCTGAGTGCAATGGATATTTCAATGAGTTTTCTCCTGAGAATCTGAATTCTAAAGGAGATGGAATGAAAAAAATAATTTCTATTCTCACTCATCTTTCTTTATATTTTAATCATGATGATATTACAGGCGATAAAAGGAGGGAATAATGTTTTATTTATTCATTCATGGGGAAATGTCCACCTAATTTCAGTGGGTATTTTGATCCACTTGTTGCTGAATAATTGACTGTTACCACTGAAAAGATATTTTGTGTTCCTCAATGTTTAGAACATGAAAAAATCATTCAAAAAATTTATCATTTATAAGGTGAAGCAGAACAGTGCTGGACACTAACAAATAATGTGAGTCAACCAGATGAAATTGAATCCATGGATAAGGATGAGTTCATGAACATATTCTTTAACAAGTAATTTACTTATATTCTTCATCAAAAAATAAAGGATTTTATAGAGTTAAATCAATGGGATGGTGAATCTATTAGTACCTATAAATCCAATTTTAAATGGATTGTGAGTCATAATTTTGGGATTATCAACCAACTTGAAAGTAAGGTTAAATGATTCTTTAGTTCCTTAATAAAAAGTATCACCAAGGTGTTATCCATAGGTTTTTTTGATATATATGAAGATATTGTGTGTTGTGTAATAAAGGTTTAAATGTAGGTTGGAGTTACGTATCAATCTCATGGATTTGACAAAAAAGGAATATAGAGTTCAATATAAAATATAAAAACCATGGATAAAATAATTTGATCATTATATTATGCTCTATGTTTGGTAAGAATCAAGGTGGACATTATCTTATGGGGTCATATAAAGGTATTGAGTATAAAAGGGAAGGTCATCATGATTTTTATTAGTAATGTGATTAGAATAAGTTAGTTAAAAATATCAATAGAGATAAAGCTACCTAGAATGAACCTCCCCCACTTTAGTGATTCAAGTGTAGGGAGAATGGAAATTATGAAAATAAGTTACCAAAATAAATTGATAATGATAATGATTGACATCCACAACCCTTAATCTGATTGAAAAAGGTAAATCTCATTCAATCACTATTTCGGATCGGGGGTTTTATAATAACACAGTGAAATGTAAGCTTATCATCCACTCTAAAACAACTAATGTGTTCTTTTATTCTTTATCTATAGCCTCTTTCTAATAGAAATTATTTTATAATGATTTTAAAATTCCATAAAAACAAATAGATATATAATTATTAGTGAAATCCTTAAAGGTTTGATGATTCCATCTCGAGTGCTTGTTTCCTCACCGGTTGAGATTTTTGGGAATTTTCTTCCTATAAATCTTATCATACTTCCTCTAGTGGAATTTTATCTCATATTATGAATGGATTGAATTTGTGTACATAAATCTCAAATCAATTTTCATGGAAGTAAATTTATGATTGATATTTCAAACCAACCTATGATTTTCTATCAATTAGATGATAAGTATGAACTTTTTAAAGAGATTTAATCTAGTGTGTGGGTCATAATTCCCATCTATATGGGAAGTGTATCTCAAAATGGTTGGGGATAAACTCAACATCAGTGATATGCCTATTATTTTTGACTTTGAGGATTTATTTCTATAATATATTTCTAAAATTCCACCAAAATTTGATGTTGAGTTATCAATAGAACCCATACATGGTTCCATGAAAATTTCAAAGTCTCTCTATAGAATGTCATTGATTGACTTGAATAAATTTAAGAAAAAAATACAATAAAACCTTGACATGGGTCTCATTTATCCATGTGTGTCACATTGTGTTGAATCTGTTCTATTAAAAAAATATATAGGTCAATGTGATTCTTATTATATTATAAAGAGATGACATATATCCCAATCAGGAATACGTATCATATTCCATATATTTTAAACATGTTTGATCAACTGAGCAGATCACAATACTTTTCTGATATTGAACTTCATTAGGAATTTCGTCTATTGAGGGTTAATAAAGAGGATATATAGAATATGAAATTCCATATAAGGTATGGAAACAAGGAATATATAGGAATGCCTTTTGGTCATACTAATTAACCTCCTATATTTACGGATTAAATCAATACAGTCTTTATAGATTACCTAGATCAGTTTATGGTTTTCATTAAAGGGGAGATTTTAAAATATTCAGAGAGAAAGGAATATCATGAATACCACCTGCTAATTGTTCTAAATACTATAAGTAAGTTGAAACTGCGTAAAATTTTAAAAAGAATGTGAATTATGGATGGAAAATGATCCATTTATTCATCGTATAACATAAAGAGAGGGTAAAATAGTAGATCCATAAAATATAGAGTCTATTGAATGTTGTTCCAGACCCACCACAGTGACATAGATCCATAGTTTTCTTGTTTTAAATAGTTATTATTTGTAGTTAGTTGATAAATTCTCAACACCATCCATTCCCCGGACTATGATTACTCTGAAGGGTTCCATGTTCCTCTGGATAGATGAATGTGAGAATCATTTCAAGGAACTAAATATAAGGTTAGTTATCACACTCTTACACACATTACCCTATAGTGGAGAATGGATGGTAAACTATGGTGATTCATTAAAAGAAGGGATTAGGATGTGTTATTTTGCATAATAACAAAGTTATAGCATATTCCACACAAAAATTAATGTTTCAAGAGAAAATTTTTACAACCCATTATTTTGAGTTAGGTGATTTAATTTCTACATTAATCATAGGAGGCATGTTATTTATAGAGAAAAGTATAATATATATACCAATCATTAGAGTCTGAAGTATATATTCACATAGAAGGAGTTGAACATACACAGGAGAAGATGGTTATATGTGACAAAGGATTATGATTTCATAATACATTACCCCCATGCAAAAGCGAACAAGGTGTTCGATCCTTTTAGTCGAAATGATTATGCTAGGTAATCCATTATAATGATCACAAAAGATCCAATATTTCTATATTTTCAAAAGAAGTGTCTCGAAATCTTGAAGGATGGGGAAAATATTATTTTTATCAATTTAAATTAAACCATATATCTGATGGAAGTTTAAATAGGAACCAAATGAATATGTTGAACTATAGAATGGGGTTAGAAATATTCTATAGTTCAACCATGATTATGACTGAATGACACGGTTTGGTAATAATTTATGTCTTCTATATATTCAATATTTGAATAATTATATGTTATAGGAAGATCATAGGCCTTAATTCTCTATTCATACTTGAAGTAAAAATATGTATATGGATTTGAAAAATACTTCTAGTGTGACTGAATAATGAGGGATATCATAGAGTTTGTATATTGGTGTTTGGTGTTTCAGTACGTTATGATTGAAATAATAAAGTCTAAGGGGATGTTGTATCCATTAACCTTACCATAATAGAAATGGGGGAACATCACTATATTTTTTTTATTGGAATCCCCACACACTGTAAAGGGAATAATTCAATATTGTTTGTAGTTGATCACTTTACTTAGTCAGTACACATTATCACTATCAGATAATACTTCTCATTAGATCATTTTTTTAGTACATGGATTAAGGAATTATTAAGGATTAAAGGATTAACACATTCCATTATGTCTTATTAGGATTCATGTTTTACCTCAATGATAGGGAAAAGTATCATGAACATCCATGATACAGATTTATGTTTCATCACTTCTTATTATCTTCAGGCAGATGGTCAGTCTGAAAGAATAATTCATACTCTAAATGAAATGTTGAGATCATGTTCTTAAAATTTTAATGGTTTTTGGAATCAACATTGTACTCTTGTTGAGATTTATTACAAAAATAGGTTTCAATCATGAATTAATAAGTCTCTTTATAATGAATAGTATGGAAATAAATGTAGAGCATCTGTGTTTTAGAATGACGTTTGAGAAGGAAATCTAATAAGGCATTAGATCGCTAAATTAATGATTGAGAAGGTCATAGCCATTCCGTATATTATCAAGGATGCTCAATTGTGGTAAAAGAAATATACGATGATAACCATCAACATGATATATAATTTTATATTGGTGA
This sequence comes from Viscum album, assembly GCA_963277665.1. NCBI lineage: Eukaryota > Viridiplantae > Streptophyta > Magnoliopsida > Santalales > Viscaceae > Viscum > Viscum album. The sequence continues at coordinate 1,335,102,625 of OY728156.1, forward strand.
GAAGGTGTTTCTATGAATCAGTCGCTAGAAGAATGTTACAAGATTCTAGAAGAAAAAGAATCTAAGCCTAGGGTATATCTGCCTCTTTGGAAATTTTAATCATATCAGGACTGTAGCCAAACACTTGTAACTTCCACCAAATATATTCAAATTACATTTCTTCTTCGATGTATCTATTTTGAGGAAGTAAATACCTGACCCTTCACATGAATTGAAATTGTATGTCACACCATTGAAGCCGGATATTTTCTCCGAGAAACAACCTTTTGAACTTCAAGATCATACAGAGAAGGTTATACAAAACATCCCCACTAACATAATAAATGTTTTTTAGAGAAATCACATATTATAAGAAGCTACATAGGAACTTGGGGGATAGTATGATCCTTATGTATACTCATTTGTTTAAATTGTAATAATGATTTTCACGGAATAAATTCACTGTAAAGAGGGTATAATGTGACACCCCAAGTTTTTATAAACATTTTTATTAAAACAAATTATCATTAATTCACGTATTTAATTGTAAACCACACTAATTATTTCTAACATTATACTCTACATCATGTTATTCTTTTAATACACGCAACACTGGTTTATCTGGAGTTACACAAAACCCTGATTTTCTACCAAACAACATTTTAATATTATAATTATTTAAATAATAAAGTTATAACACTGCCATTAAACATAGTAAGATAAATAGTAAAAAAATAATTTTTAAATATTAGTAGTAATGATTTTATATAAATAAAATCTATTTATAATGAAATATATAATATTTGTTCAATTGTGTATGTTTTGAAATGTATTATTTTATCAAAATTATAACATTTTATGTATTTATGTGATCATTAATAAAATTAAATTTTGATAATTTTAAAATTTTAATTTTATAAAATGAACATATTTTTTTAATTTATAGTGTTAAAATTTTCTTGGAGTGACTTTTTTGGATTTTTAAAAAATACATCATTTTTTGATGAATACTACAAAAATATTGAATTTTAAATAGAAACAAATTTTCTATATAATTTATTTATATAGTTTAATTATATTTTGATTTTGTTTTAAAGTATTCATACATCAACTATTCATTAATAAATCCATTTAATTTCATGGGAAATAATATTTCATTGAAATTATATATAAAAACATTTCAATATTAAAAGATTAATATCTTTAAAAACTTATCGTCTCATCCCTCCTGTGAGATTAATTTTAAAATAATTTATGACAATAATGTATTTGGAATTAATGAAAATAGGTTCCATATTTTGAATAACAATAATTTATAAATTTATAGTCTGTTAAACATACATTTTGATGAAAAATATTTTTGAATTTAATGAAAATTAATTATAATGATATATATAAAAATGAGTTCACTTAGTGGTTAAATATTATCTTTTGTGGGAAAAAACCTAGACACATTTCCAAAAGCCAGTGGATATAAATATTTAAACCATATACTCTCTTTCATTAAATATACACTATTATTTTAGGCACATGATGTAAATTATATCTCTCAATAGTGTTTAACTTTTTATATTTTCTAGAATTCCACTCCTCAAGCACTATAAAAGTTAGCTCACCCTCCCCCCTCACCCCTTACCCATCATTTCTTAACTCTAATAAAGAACCATTTCCTGGAAAAACACTATCCATAAATTCTCCCAACATCCATACCTTAATCTAATAGGCATACTTTTTTATATAAATCTTAACAAGGATGCCCCTTGATGTAATCCAAAACGATTTACCCAATGAATAGGTAACGCCCTTCCATAAGAATTTTTTTTTGTTTATTTCTCCATACACTCAATTATTATTATATAATGATTATATAATACCCAAATTAGCATAAATATAATTATATGTTTTTATGAAAAGGGTACATCTTACACTCACACATACATTCATTAAATGGGATACACAATCATCATTCTTGTGTACGTTGAACTACCGCATCATGAAACGATGTCATTTGTTCTTATATTACCACCTCACATAGTTGGGAATAATTATTGAAATACGGTTTTCATAAGATATATATATATATATATATATAATATTTATGATTTATTTATTCTAATATAATTTTTCTACAACACATGCCTTTATGCATTACTTTTTTAGGGAATATGATAACATTGGTTATGGATGTGTGGAATACCATCTGAATAGATTTTTTGTTTACTTTCCTATTTCAATATTTATTATGTTATTATAAACCTAGATATAATAAATATATAAGATATTCCTGTAATGTTTTAAATTCTTTAAATAAATAAATCATGATCTATTTATGATTACGTAGAAATGAAATTCAAATCATTTATGAAAAACAAAGTAGTTTTTTTGCCAAAACATAAAATTTATATGGAATTGTTATCAAACATATAATATAATTTCATAAGTAAATCATATATGGTATTATATATATAAATATGGATATTTTTTATATTTATAATAAACTTGTATATATATATTATATATATAGGTTTTATTGAGTATGATTAGAGTTAAGAGATAAGGTAATGAAATTTCATTTCACTTTTTATATCTATGAGATACAGGCCTTATTCACCATTATTTTATTTAATGTGGAATATATACTAACCATGAATGTACTCTATGTTCATCATACTTATCTCTATGTTTACATAAATATCGATTTTATGATCTCTATTTCAGGGGGTTTTACAGTTCAAAAGTTAACAACTCATTTTGATGATTTTTTCTCAATTATAATTATTTAAGACACATGTTTTTATATGCACCTATATTATTTTATGAGGTGTATATACTACCCATTGACTTGTTATATCAGGAATATCATTATTTTCATGATATTTCGATCATCTTTTAATTTATTGTATCATGGGGATTCTGATTCCAATTTACCAAAGGGAAAAGATTTTATTGCTATAATCTCATTATTTTTGGGCTTGTTTAGGATTGTTCTTCTGTTGATGAAATCTTATAAACCATATATCAAGAAAAGTAATGAATTTTATTATAATATGTTTATTAATTATATATTATTTTTTTGTAACATTTTTCCTAATCTTTGGTACTTAATATATTTTTTAAAATGTTTTTATGAAAATAAGGCATTATTTCTCCCCTCAGTTTGAATATTGTGTTTTTTCCCAAACCATATTTTTGAAAAATAAATAAAAAATATATTTTAATGATATTTTTACCATATTTTCAAAGAAAAATGGTTTCATTTATTTTCATATATTCCTTTATAACTTTTTAAGTCTATTTTCAATGAAAAGGTTTTTCAAAATGTTTTATTTTCAAAACAAATCATTGAAAAAAGACTGTTTTATTCAAGAAATTTTTATAAAAAGAATTTTAAAAAAAAAGAAATTTAAAAATTATTTTCCATCTAATATGACATCCATAGGTGTTAATCACGCTTTTATGATCATTTTTTACAAGGTTATCAATTATATTATTTCTCTAAATGGTTTACGTTTTGAGGACTTGTTATTTGTGGAACCTATTTCTCTTCTACGGGTTATATCGTGATACATACATATTAAAATGCTTCATTAAATGGGTTATTTTATTATGAAATTATTATAAAACATATATCTTTAACATAGGTTATTATTTAATAAAATTTCTATAATACCCAATTCATTTTGAAGTTTATAATATGATTATTATTTATGATCTAGTGGAACAAATATATATATGATTTCATTAGGATATATTTGGGACCTATATATCCTTCCAATGCATTGGGTAATGGTTTTTATCTCATGAGATAGGCATAGATGGAATGGTGAGGGAACTCATTTAAATAAAGGATTGGGTCTTCTATTATAGTTTTGGGAGTTAACCTTGACTAATAATACGGCCATGTGTGTAAACCATGACTACCAAGATGGGTTGGACAGTGAAGCCATTCCACTATGATGTCATTGGAATTAATCCTAGAATAATATAGAAATAATTTTATATGACTATGTGTCTACTAAAATTCCTTATATTATTACTATGTTATGTCTTCATGTCCTATTATTTTCATTCCCTTGTAATTCATGTCTTATGAACTACCAATATTTAGTCAATAATTCTTGATTAGGGTTTATGATATATAGGGTGTGATATTATAATGTTTTCACCATGTTCTCATACCCTTATCCTAATGATTATTCTTATATGTGTCCCTTGTTTACCCTTACTAAGATTCTGAGCTGACACCTTTTTATTTTTCCTTTCCTTGGGTTATGAATATATGTATTATGTCTGATGTTTCAATGAAGGATTCTAATCATGGAGAACCTAATGATAGAAAATTAAGATAACTTATGTATCAATGTTAATTTTTCCCTGTTTCCATAGTTATTGCACTAATATGGACTTGTTGAGTGTATTTATGTAATGTATTAAGTATTCCAAAAAAATGTCGAAATCTCTATTTATAAAAATCACGGTTAACTATAAAAAAAATTATTTTTTATTATAATATTTATCTTTTTATATTTTTAGTACACTTAAATTCATAAATTATATTTGTGAATTTAATATGGGTAACAAAAATAGAAGTACTAGGTATGATTATTCCTTTAGTTTCACAGCCCATGAGCTAAATTTTCATCTCCATTATATATTTTAGATCCACATAGTTTGATGTGATTGAAATAACTTCTACACTAAAAAATAATCTGATCATGAATTCAACTTCTCTTAAGAGTAAATAATGGAAAAATATTCAGGTATTATATACACCACATGAGGTAATTTCATACTTTTCCTATGTTCAATTACACATAGTATCAAAAATTCCATAGTTGAGGAAATAGATTTATTTTTCCCCTAATTTATCCCTACAACTGATTCTTGATACTCAAATTCATCAAAAAATTATGCTGAATACTAGTTATAGAGATGAAATATAATCTTCTTTGATTACAATCAATATATCCTCAAATCTAATTTAACCAATTTATACACAAGTTGGAAAAAATTTCTTTTCAAGAATAATGAAATCCTAGATATGTACATATTTCATATCTTAAATACTATATGATTTATATATATAACTACTCCTGGATAATTTTTCTAATTTTGAATAAATACACCTAAGTTTCAATAATGTTTCCCCTTATAACCCCATATATGAAACCAATTTATTATAATGAAATTAATGAGAGGAATCTATAAAAATAAATCATATAAAATATTGGAGGTTACCATAATAGTACCTATCAAAGTGTAACAACTATAAATATTATCTTAGGGAATATAATAAAGAATAATAATATATATTAAGAATTATAATGTTTGTAAAATTATGAATTAGACCTAAATTTAATAATTAATGGATAAAATCCCATTCCCCCTCTCCTATTTTCTTGAACAATTTAGAAAGAATGTGTTAAAGTACCGGTATTTAAATATCTTACAAATTAATTAGGATATATCTCAATATAATATGATTATTATTCAACACTTCTTGACAAAGACACTCAATTAAATGTCTGAAGATTTCCATATTGGCTGAACTAGTGAAATTTATTTTCTCATTGGAGTTCTAATTATCCCCAATGTTTCCTATGCATATTAAACACCCCAAACTGGGGAATCGAATGATGGGACCAGAATCAAAGTATAAAATATCCCAATGAGAATTACACTAATTTATATAAGATTTAAACTACTGAAAAGGGATAATATTAACCAGTATGGAATGATTATCCCCAATACAAAAACCATATATCAATAATGATGCACAAGGTATGTAAAAATATATTTGAATAGAATTTATTTATATTCTTATTAGAAATAATCTAATGTATAAAAAATCCGACATCAATAAATAATAATACATCTTGGATAGAATTAAATAAAATCCACTCAAATCAAATCCATCTTCCCTGAATACTCTCATAATGTCTTCCCAGTGGATTGATTGGTCTCCACTATAAAAGTAAGAGACATTTCGTACACAGAAATCATTACCAATCATGTATACATGTACATAGAAGATCTCCTGAAGGGTCTAAGTATAAAATATAATGGATTTCCTCAATTACTCAAATTAATATCTATTCATGGGGAAATCAAATAACTACAATGATAACCGAAAATGACAAATCAAAATACTTTATCAAAAACATATATTTACCAAATGTTTTATACAAAAGATATGAAAATAAAATATATCAGAACAAATATCCAAAAAACTATTATTTAAAAAATCTATTAAATAATTTCATCATTTAATATATAGTTCATAAACCATGTTTTATCCACAATTTTTTTTTAAAAAAAGCACTATTTTCACATTTCAATAAAAAAAATTCCCTTTTCCAAAGACACTAGAAACTACTTTTTTGATAAAAATCGTAAGAAACTCCTCATATATAGAAAATTAGCTAATAATAATCCATAAAAGAAAACAATGAAAAACAAATATATAATATATTTCATGATTAATAATATATAATCCATTTTTTCACATTCCCAAACATCTGACTCCAAAACCTCCACTCTAATAGTATAAGACATGATATATTTATATTCTTTCTATTTTAACCTTAATTAATGATATGTATATTAATAGAATTAAAAAATAGAATATAAGATGTTTTCAAAATATTTATTAACCTAATCATTCTCACTCACTCACTTAAGCAATTAAATATCTAAAATACACAATAAAACATTAAACAAAAACCAACCATTTTGTCATTTAAATCACAAAAAAAATTATAAAAATTTAACAATATAAAAAAATTAGGCATTCTAATAAAACCGTGATAAAATATTAATTTCTTGATCATAATCAATAAAAAACAATTAAATGATCTACAAGTTTCATTAAATGTTTTGAATAACCTACTTAGATGATCTTTTTAAAACTCCCTTTGAATTCAAAAATAAAATAATCCTACAAAATAAAAAAATGATCCAATTATCATAATTCACTGTAAATTAAAATTCACGAACTAAAACCCTCAATCCTTTATTTAATAAACATTTTCAAGGATAATACCATATTAGCACAACCACATATAGAACTCCATCTAAGAGAACATGATTCGTAGTCACTATCATGTCCCCCATTCAATTAATCATGGACCTATGTAACACTCAATTTATAATTACTATGTGGAGAAGAAATAGATGCAATTTTTTTATTGACATGACCCCTGTGTCAATGTCTTGTAGATTGTGTCAAATTTTACAAAACTCTCTTTTAATCCATCATTTGTGAGAAAAAAATTAGGATTTATAGCATATAGATATCTCAGGATAAATTAAATAATTCAAAAAATATAAATTTTATATAACCTAAATCTACATTTAATCACTCTTCATTGATCATTTTATATCTATTATGTCATCCAAAGTCTATTATCACTAAAAACACAATATATTTATATAAAAATAATACATGTATCCCACATATTTTTAAACCTTTTCATTAATTTTTTTTATAAATTATGTATAGAAACCATGTTTAATGATTCATTATCACCTTATTAAATAACCTAACATTTCATGTGGATTCCTCCAATTATTTTCACTAGTTAAATTCATCAAATAATCTCCCTTATAATTCTTCTATTTCCCATGTAAGAACCCTAAAAAAGGTTAAATTGTATTATTAATATTAACTGTCATAGAAAAAAATTTACTCGATCAAATAACCTAATTCAATAATAATTAAAAATAAAATATCATCAATGTTGACACTTAATGTCACATCCTTAGTACAATATAATTTCAAAATGAAATCATAAAAATATTTCCCATAAAATAATTAATTTTAATTACTTCTCTAAAACTAATAATAAAATAAAAGCACTTATGAAAATATATAATTTCATCAAACTAATTATAAATAACTAATTCTACAATCCATAATTTAATCAAATCCCATAAAAACATGACATAAAAAATAAATCATAATTAAAATGAAAATCCTTAATCACAACTTAATGTCAAAAACACTTCTATATATAAACCAAAGAAGAAAATTCACATAATTATATATGTTATAATTATGGGTGTTGGAATAATGACCACTCTAGGGCTTTTCATCGACATATAATTCAATAGTTATTTTTAGTATGAAAAATATCTATCCGGTCTTGTAGTATATGTTCTTCCCTCTACAAGGACTCCTCTTGCATCAACCTATATTTCCCCAAAACTCTTACAGATGGAATATTATGTCCTCTAATAACATTTTTTCTTAATCCATAATTTGAATTGGTCATCAAAGATCATACACATACTTTTCCAATTCAACAAATGTGAAATTAGAATCATTATAAATATACCTATTTAATTGATAATCTTATAAAATGTTGGTATTTCCATATATTATTGTGTCAATTTCAACTGATAAGTCACTTCACTAATTATCTGAATCATTTAAAAAAGATTTTATATACCATGGAATTAATTTTTTTCTTATTTCCCAAAAATAGATGTCACAAACTCTATAACTATTTAAAAAACATGAAATCACTATCATAAAGAATCATGAATCATTAAAGTTGATTGGTTTATGATTTAAGAAAGCACTTAGTTGAAATCACATGGTTCAAAATTTATTTAAATCATTATATAATCTCATAACCAAGACTAGTTATAACACGAGTTTTTCATTTATCTCAAATTAATATTAGGGTGACCAATATATTCAATCACATAACACATAAAAGTGTTATATACAAATTATTTAATTGTAGTTATTTTTTAAAAAAATAATTAAAATTAGTGATTACTTTTACATGATATCTCAAGATCAAGAACACATTCTCAAAGCAGGTCATTCGCGATTTGAATAAATATATTTTTTTTTCTATCTATCAAAGGTTGATAACTAATACTCAATCCCAATTGTATCCCCATATAATTATAGATACCTGTAAATAATATACATGTGAATATTATGTATAATTCTAAGAAAATTCAAAATTCAAATCATTTATGTTTCACAAATTCCTTCCCATAATTATTACACAGGACATTTACTAAAAATATTTCTTGAATATTAATTAAATGAGAATATTTCATAATTTGATCTAAAACTATCTAAAATCCATATTATATTGGTTTTTATATTGTCAAAAGAATAATTAAATCCAATGAAATATTTTCCCATTGGCATATTGGTATGGGAAATGGATGAAACTATCCTGTTGGTAATCAATATTCATCCTTTTTATATTGAAAAGTAAAGCATTGAGAAAGAAATTATACAGAGTCCTTTATCATTATAGATAACTATAATTAGTGTATGATATCATGATACATCTTAGATGGTCATGGATACACATCCCAACTTGTGTGCTGAAATTTTCTCAGTACTTCTTTTATTAGTCCCCCAATAATGAAAAATAACCCAATAAAATAATTAAATGAATCTATTGAAACATCTCACTCATCAATGGTCTCCCCACCGTATGTGAAATGTTTTATCATACATCATTATAAATTCAATAAATACTTCACCTTCACTTATTTTTTCAAAATACAAGTCACATTAATACTATAGAAAAATTTTATTAATTTTTTCCTAAATCTACTTATTAATGTTTCCCGAAAACATCAATAACTCTTGTTTCTCTCATTATTCAGTTCCTACTACGGTATGATTATTCCTAACCAATTAACCTTATAACAAATTTCATTTGACTAATGTATACATATTCTCATATTAATTATGATTAAAGATACTTTCTCATCTTTTCTTGTCTCGAGTTGAGATTAAAATTTGAAAAAATGTATTCTACACTCTTATAATTTGTGTACACATAAATACTTGTCCTAGAATGGTATTTCCTCAATGTCTTAAAAGAATGGATATTAGCATATAAATATTAGTCTAGTGTTGGAAAGTTATTTTTACTAGGTTTCAATTTTATTTTACCATATTCAATGACCATAACACCCTATATAAACATGCATCCTAAGACCAAAATAGATATTCCACAATACACCTCATAAGAAACTCTAGATTTAAAAATAATTAAAAAGGTATTTTAGTAAGTATCTGATTAAAAAACATAAATTGTATATAACACTTAATATTCAAAATAATCCTTTCTCCCATATTATTCAAGGCTAACATATGACAATAAAACCCTGAAAAAAGTTGAATAAATCTCTAGTAATATCTAGATATGGTAAGAAAATATCATATTTGAAATAAAATATAATGTTTTTCCAAGAACATCACCACTTACACATTATTAAGAGAAACTAAAGTAATTCTATTAGAAACAATATTACTATTAATTTTCTCTTCATTAATATAGATGTGTCATTTTGAGAATATAACATAAATAATATACTCAGATAATTTTTTTAAAGTAATATATAAATTATTAACATGATCATCTTCAATTATCCCATATACTAGAATATCATGCATGCATACTCCTCAAAGGTACACAAAAAATATATATTAATTGGTTCATTAATTCCAAGAACAAATATGGTGTATTGGTAATTCTAAAAGGCAGGACTAAACATATATAATAGACATATCAATATAAGAATTTTATTTTTAGAATTTAAATTTAGGTTCCATTAACTAATGATATTTAGACCAAATGTAATCATAAAAAATTTCTTCCATATCTAGGTTAGAAAATTAAAAAATTCGGATAAGGTGTATTTTTTCTTTTATATTATATAATTTAACATATGATATTAAATTCATTGAATTAAACTACCATCAACAATCATGAAACTTAAAACAAGTTCTACCTAATGAGAAACACTCGATTCAATGAATATTTTTACCCAATATCATATAGCTTCACCTTCAATTTATATAAATCCACTAATTCCATGTGATATAGAAGTAACGAAATTTTTTTCTTCCAATAATAGGTCAATAAAAAATTGCAAATCTCTTATTAATGATAATATGGAAAAAATTATGGAATAAATTATACCCACCCACACAAAAAGGTGAAACTACTTATTTCCATCCATTGATCTTAATACTATACCTATAAACTAAAAAAATATCTATCTAAATTCTTTTATAATCAAACCCACTCTAATAGCTCAAATATCTCTTTGAAACATGGATGTATAAACAATTACACAAATTACTATTAAAATCATAAACTATATTAGTTATCCTGAGAATTTAATTTACATATATAATATATTCTGATAATCAATTCAAATTTGTCTCTCTCTTTTATGAAAATGTACCACAATATTTCTATATTTCCTATCACTAATAAGTAAAATAGAAAATGAAATCCTTTCTCAATAATTTCACCTAATAGAGTATCAATATTAATATAATACAACATAATCTCCACACATAATCCCAATTAATCATCCATCTATGAAATAATAAATGAATTCAATGATCTAATATTAAGAAATAATGAAATTTTCAAATAAGATATTAGAATGTTACCCCAATCCCTAAAATATTACACATTTTTCTTTTAATCCTCTAAGGAATATTTATAATTAAATATCCTTACATAAAAAATCTATGGAATTGGAATTTCTTCCAAATAATGTATCCCCACACTTCTTGTAATATCCAATTACCCACTTTGAATTATTTATGGGACATTTATCATTTTTGGGATTTTTCAGATAATTTCTATTGATTTTAGAAGGTTCCTGGAAAATGGAGAGACAATAAATGTTGGAAAACAATTAGAGAAAATTTTGTAGTTTGGCCTAGAAAAACATGTATCCAGTCCGGAGGTATTGTGTGATAGAGAATTGTAAGTGAAAATCATAGAAACCCTCAAAATTTTGAAATCATGTAATGTGGGGGTTTATAAGAATGGTTCATAGATAGACTAACAGAAAACCAAAACCGTGGCCCCTTTCCAGAATCCTAGTATCGGAAAACTTTTAGGCTCATGGTTAGTACTAATTTTGTGACATAACCCATAAACCCATTCGAATGGGTTTTTAATGCCCAAAAATATAATTAAAATGTTTGGACCTGTTTTTTATATTCTATACTCTCCAAATTCAAACCTAGTCAGATCATTTTTCATTTAAAGTTTTTATAGATATTTTACTAGTTCTTTAAACCTATTAAATTGTGAGTCAGCGTTCTGGTGAATGATATTTATCACTCTAAATTAAGAGAAGTTTCTCTTGATTTGTTAATATTATTCACATTATTTCTATCCATATCAAGAGGTATGTAACCTTATATTTTTTATGGATTGAATCCTTATTTTAATAGATATTTATTGTAGGTTTTAAAATTTCATCTTCCACACATTAATTATCTATCAAAGATTATCATTTTAGGTTATACAGCCGGAATCTTGAATTTATTTGTTTATTTGAAATAAATTTTAAATTTATTTCCTCAAATTGAATTTAATTTTGGTTTATTATAAAAAGGATTGTATTTATGGAAGGAAACATATTTCTAGGGTCATTGATAAATTTTGTAGATTTTGAGGATATTTGGATTCAAATGATTTTATATTGATTCTTAAAAAAATGGATTTAAATAAAAGATAACTTACAATGCATGAATTTAATGAAAACCCCATGAATTTTTTTTGTAGTAATAGAAAACTAAAACTAGAAATTGATGATTTTAATTTTGAATTTAATTGAGTGACTAAATTAAAAATGATGTATTTCTTTGGTTGATTTAAGTACATGTGATCCTTATTACTTAGTGGGTAACTCACACAAGCATGCTAGTACCTTGACTCCCAAGAATTTTATTAAATGATGAAAACAAATACTAAACCAAGTATGGCATAATTTTTACCAAATGGGGTGTTGATTTATTTTTTTCACAATTTCCTAACCCTTAAATATGCGTATACACTTTTTGATATATGATGATTTAATAAATAGTGTGAGGATCATATATCCAAAAAATAATATATGACATGAATTATGAAATAAATATTTATTATGATTTTATTTTCATAGTATATTGATTATAAAGCTTTTTTATTTATTTACATGGTTTATTAAAGTGTTCATTAAATCTTGTTTTTATATATCTACCATATACATGATTTGAAAGAAATTTCTAACTGAAATTGTGAAAATTGAATTTTCATGCAATATATTTATCTAAATTGAAGTATAAATGCTTTATTTTTATTAGAAAAACCTATGAAACAGTTGGTGACATACTAATAGTATTTTTTTGATCACAAACTACTTATACCTTTGAGTGATTGTAAATTATATTATGTCAGGTCTTTCAAAAGGGAAAGAGCCACTAAGAGGTGTTGGGTCTTCTTAATATAAGGGAACATGGGTGATGATTATGGCTACTGTAATTTAGATGCACTTATTGCATGGTGATTCTATATGTATGTCTTGATAGAAATTTTTTCATTATTAGTATGATGTATATATTTGGTATTTCTTTCTTCTTTTGGTACTTTTATCATTGAGTATTATATGAAATGTGAACTATTAATTTATATTATTCAATGGTTATATATATTTTTATTGATTTTATGAAAAATAGTTCCCTCAAAAATTGATTTATATTAAAGAACTAGTAATAAGTCCATTTTGATCATGAATTACCCTAGGTTCATGTTAGTGATTGATCACTTATTAGTGTACAAGGTTACATAGGAATGTTTGTGACATAAACACTAGTCTTTGACACCATCTTCTTTGGTCTATAAACATGTATCCTTAACCCATATACTTTTTTGACTCTCCAAAACATTCTTCTAATGATAAGATCCAAAAATATTTATTCAAAACATCCTCCTTCCCTCATTTGAATAATGAATGAGATAGGGCTGGATAACATGACATTAAATGTCTGAATTTACCACATTGGAAACCCTAATGAACTATTCTCCCGAGGGAGGTGAAAATTGACATTTTTTTATTCCAATGAAGGTATTTCCTCCTACTATTTTAGTAACTAAAGGGTTTTCTTCCCTCATAATTAGGTGGATTAAAAGTAATTTCCTTATTGGTATATAGAATATCCACTTATACTATTTTTATCATATTAACTGCCTCAACTTAAGTAGGTAATTCCAATATAATAATCCTTTATAGTATCTATTTTCATATATACATCTAAAAGCATTCTAGCATGGGTTTTTCATTCATCAGTATATCAAAAAAACATCACATCCTCAATAAATTTTGATTTTTATTATGTAACACATATAAATATTTTATTAAAATAAAAAAACTCACAATATCAATCCCATATTAGTTATTCTAAGAAATATTGATCATTAATAATCTTTAAGAAAAAATTATATAAATGTACTTTATTTTTCTTACATACTTTTCTGATTCCCACCACATTCTAGATATCCCCTTTAACAAATAATATCCAAACTAAACCTTTTATTTTTCTTGTGTCTGTAATACAATAATTATATTATTCAATTTTTTCAACCACTACCCTTCATAGTATGAACCAACACTACCACAAAAATATGGTGGATGTTGCATTAGAAACACTAAGGGTTTATCTTCTTCTCTCGGAATAACCTTATTAGGATGCAATGTAATTCGTATTATAATCTATATAATTACATTATCTAATTGAGGATCCATATGATCATTCTATACCACTCCATTCTTTCATCCAATAGGGACACTTCTCGGAGTATTTATTCTATAAAACATATAATATTCAATTAGGATTATAAATTTTCAAAATTATCATCAAAATAAGAATAATATTACTTATTAAATCGAGGTGGCTTCTTACCCCATTCATTTGGATAACCAAATTTCACATTTCTTTATCACAGTCTCTCAAGCATGTTTTTTATAATTTTCACTTTAAATCCACTTTCTAAAAAATGAAAAGTAATGATTCATGAAAAATTAAATATTTAGGAAAGAAAATACTATTATATTAAAACCATGCTCAAGTTATGAAATTACTTAACATGATTATCATAGGGCATGAACTATTGATAGTTCTAACTAGTAATAGGTGAATATAGAAAAATGAGAAACATCCAATAAGTTTTTCCTTGAACTTTAACTTACTTTGAAATCCTAGTAACTTGAGGTTCTCTATAAAATGTAATATAATTATTTATGGTAACATTTAAAGTATCATATTTATTATTCTACATACCAACCATATTTCCCAAAAATATACTTTTTATATAATTATTTGACACCATTTTATAACACCCCAATCCCAAAACCAAATTAGAGTTCCACATGGACTTAAGCTCATTCCTTTAATCAATTGAGGATAGAAAGTAGTTTCAAGGGTTAAAATAAACAATTTTTCAACAATATTTTATCAATATTTAAATAATATTAATATTGATTCATTTAATATGTTAAAAATATTTATCTTGAAAACTTTGATATCCATAATGGAAACAATATAAGGTTAAAAAAACAAAAAACATGGTTTAATTACACAAGGGGATACTAAATGAATAAAAGTTAGTAATTCTTAGGAAATAAAATATGAATCCTCCTATAATTTCTGCATAGTGGATATATGTCTCTCTAATTAAGATATAAGAGGCAATCCATTTACATGTATCATGACCAATCAGGTCTAAAATTCCACCAAAGTGCTCATTTGGGTGGTTTTTATGAACATAATATTATTTACCCATTAAATATGACAAATATATAATAATGATAAAGTCTAAAAAATATAATACTAACCAATGATGTAAATAATAAAAAACAATGATTAGGAAGAACACATCAAAACCATGATATCAAAATCCAAGATATCAAAACTTTTATGCAAAAAATATATTTTCATGTAATTAGAAAACAATTCACTTTTAATTAAGTAGTTTATAGTCAACATATTCTCCATGAAAACATCCTTTCATAAAAAATCATATTTCAAAAAAAACTCTATGTTTGTCTTAGATCCCAAAAAACTTCTGGTTTCCTAAAAATGATAAAAACCCTCATCTAATGAAGTTCACATGGGTTAAATCATAAAATAGAATAATTAAATTGAATTAAATAATCACTAATAAGATTTATTATGTGAAAAACATGTGATAACCCATTCAGATTTTTTACTCCTAATACACTACATTATCATAAAAAATAATGACTTTTTTCGTTTCACCTATGTATCACCCCCAATCATATTCACCCAGAGTTGTTAGGTTATTAATTACATGGTAATTAAAATACATGACATTAAATTACTAATATTTAGGTTCAATATTCAATAAAAGAATATATACAATAATTTTATATTTAATTAGTAAAAAATAGTCATTATTTTACATGTGATTATTCTTTAATTATATCCATGTAGTCCATAATAAAATGTATTGTACTTATTTTCCTAGGTAAATGTGGGAAAAAATTAATGTGTGATCTCTATTGCTCAGTGTAAGATTATATATAGTGAATGATAACATGGGGTAATAAATATAAGGGGAAAATATAAAAAATTTATTCCACATAACATAATCTATGGAAGGAAGATATAATAAATGAGTAAATGATGACATAATGATTAAAATATTATGAATTCATAATATTTGATATCCTAAACATATAATCAAGGACATATACCATGAAATAAACATAATTCTCATGGTTATCCCATTATCCTATACATGTTGTCTCTTGAGGCTGACTAGTGTACTGAGAGGAAATATTATTCAAGACACCCCATTCAATATAAAAATTCAATTAATTATATCACATATTAAATAGATACATTTTAATGTTCGAGAATGAAAAAACATAAGAATAATCCAAATAAATGGTCAATGGGGATTTTCTTAGGTGATTTTCCCATATATAATAAAAGATAATATATTCATGGAATTACTTTTATCCATTAAATTAATTAATAAGGATAACTATATGAAAACCATTGTCTCATATAATGAGAGTCCACTAATTCACAATGTTTAAATAAGAACCCTTAACAAGTGAAGGACACAAAATTTTAGTTATTGGGTATTGGAATAGACTAAAATGATCAAAATGTTTTCGTGATGGAATAAATTCATTTTAAATTGTAGGATACCACTGTAGAGATATAAATTACATAATTTAGATATGATATATCCAGATGCTTTATTTTGATTTATAAATATCATCTGAATAATCCAATGAATATCCCTTGGTGGAGTCAGACCTGGTGTAAAATTTGGACTACTTATTGTTCACTAAGTGATGATTGAGTAATTACCCAACCTAACATTCTCAATGATACAACACCAAGATGATTGTATGCTAGACCTTAAATACACTAATTTGAGTCTAGAAAGGGATTTTATTTCTATTAAAATAACATTCACTTTAATTTATCAAAACATTGTGATGGTTTCATGTATATAGAAATGTTTGAGCATTATAATGAATTATGAATATAAAAAAATTAGTGGGAATAGAGATCTATCCTTGAAAATAAAATATAGAAATTATATCAATAATGTATAAAAAATTTCACATTCAAGATAAAATAAAATGTATGGATTTCAGAATTAATGTTAGAGAAGAGGATTGGAACCCTTATATTGAAAGTAGGTACATTTCTCTTAATGGAGAAACATATAACCTTATAAACTCCTTGGAGGGATTATTGAGAGATAAAATGATGGGAAATTCATGATAAAAGGATTTTTTGGAGATAAATCAAATAATTATTGAGTATTTATATGAAAATGAGGGTTTTTGATAATTAAAAAAACATATTTTTTGGAAACTATGTTATAAAAAATGTAAAACCAGTATTTTTGAAAAAATTAACCTATTGGTATTTGATAAGGGGTGGTGTTTTATAGTATTCAAATTTTTTATTACATTAAATCCCGAAAATAATATTATTTTGTATGTGGATGAGAGTATTATTCATATAGAGTTTTTTTACCATAAAATATTATTTTATATTTTAAAATATTTTTTTATGTTTTGAAAAATAATTTTATTAATTTAAAATTTTAAAAATTATGAGAAACTAATTTTTTGGTCTAAATAACATTTATATATCTTAATAATAACTTTTAATTACTAACAATGTTACGATTAATTTCAAATATACAAACTCTTTTTTAACTTTTTACCCATAAATTATATAATTTTATAAAATTCGTAAAACGCATTTGAAAACGTCAATGTTTTGATTTCTAAGTCAACATATATTTTAAGAAAAAAATTTACTATATATGAAATTTTAATTTTTTATATTAAATAATTATATATTTAAAATTGTAAATTATTATAACATGATAAAAATTTTAAACTATGAAAAAACTATATATGATTGGATAAAACTAATTTATTTTCTATATATGAATTCATATTATTTTCTTAAACCAATTTATGTAAATAAAGATTTATTTTAGATTAAAAAAATTCATTAAAATGTATTTTAATGAAAATTATGAATATATAATTTCCCAAAATACCATTATAGTTTATTTTTAATAAAATTATATTTTATTATATTCATCATCTAATCATGTGAATTTTATCTATTATATAAGGGTAATATATTAAATAAAAAAATTCAGATCACTATAACCACTATATTATTTCTATACTAATCTTATGAATTGAAGAAACTTGTGTCATAGATATATGAACCCATATTACAATATCATTTTCCCTATGGGTGAGCTGTGAAATAGTGGTACATTCACAGGGAGGTTTAACCAACATTGATCTGGTGGTGATTTCCACTAACAAGAAATTCTCTTATAGACAATTCTATTACATCCCTAGTTTTACATGTTCATTTGTGGATTGGTCAAGGGAAAACCACAATGATGATACCTACTTTACAGTCTAAAATAAATGATCATTATATGAGATGTTCAAATTGGTTGAGTCCACGGTTCCCCCTTCTGCGCCAATTAACTCCCACCATTACCCTCAATATAAACAAATCCCAAAATTCATGTTTTAGTGTTACATAACAATGGTCATTAATCCAAATATCTATAATTTCTA
Source organism: Viscum album (assembly GCA_963277665.1). Lineage (NCBI taxonomy): Eukaryota > Viridiplantae > Streptophyta > Magnoliopsida > Santalales > Viscaceae > Viscum > Viscum album. The sequence goes on from OY728156.1 coordinate 1,335,121,546, forward strand.
ATATGAATAATTTAATGGCCATATTTACTCTTACTTACTATAAACTCATCTAAGAAAATCCCTTGAATCATACATAAAAAATTCAATTCTTTCAATATGTTAAATTTTGGGCATGTATTATTTTTATTTTTTACATTTCTTATTATAACTATGATGTTAATTGGAAAATATGGCCTAGGTTAAATCTATATTTTAATTTTATTATTTAATTTTTTTCAATTGTCAATTATTAATTTTTTCACTCCAAATAAAATCTTACCCGTTATTATTAATCTATTACACTATAATGAAAATATTATTATACATTATTAGAATTTCATAGGTAATAAATTATCCTACTATAAAAAATTTCATCTTTAAAATTGAAAATCATTCCCAAAAAATGTGGATAAACATTTTTCATTATTTCCTCTTTATCCAATTTTGTTTCTTCCAAAAGATGGTTTTTCCAAAGAAGTTTCTCTAGTCAATTCATTCTTGTCTATTAAAATTGCTCTAATATATCAAGAATATGAATTGGATATTCATTATATGATAACTTAGGTTCCAATGGAAACTAATCCACTATCATAACCTAGAAAGGGTCTTTCATATACATCTTTAGATGTGATATATGGAATACATAATGAACATGAGATTGGTATTGTAACATGGATAAATGATATTCTCAAACATCCACCCACTCTAATATTTCAAACATCACAAAATATATTGGGATTAGAATCCCTTTCTTCCCAAATATCATGATAAATTCCCATAAAGATATCATCGAGAAGACATGGTATCCATCATGGTATTCAAGAAACATTATTTTATTATCATTATAATTTCTATACATAATTGTTTTCTTCCTAGATGTCATCATGGATAAGTGTTAGCATATTGTATGTTCCTTCCAGAAATTATGGTGCGAATAAGTTTTTTTTTCACTAACATCATTACAATATGTTATAGTCTAACATCCCTTTATATATTAGTCTTCATATAGTTCTATTTTTATAACAAAGAGGTAAATATTATTGTAAGAATACTCCAATAATGGTAACAATAGTTTCCAACATACTTTAGATTCAAGATATTTTGACCCTTTTATATCATCCAATGATTGGATAATTTTTTTAGATTCTAATCTATTTTGAGATGATATGTTGTGATATGATTAATAACATTATCTAAATCCTTATGAAGACTCCTCTAAAATGTTTATGTAACCTTTATATCAAGATCTGACACTGTAGATAATGGTTTTCCATGAAGTATAGAATATATATATATATATATATATCATAAAAAAGACGATCTAAATTTAAATCTTAAAAATTTAAATAAAATGAGAATTATTCATAAGGTGGTCTATAATTACCCATACCATGTTATACACTTTCATATTTTAGGAAGCCTGGTAAATAATATATATTAATATTATCTCAGATCCACTTTGGAATATGTAAAGGTTACAAAAGACCCTTATGAATTTTTTTTTCAACCTTAACCATTAAAATACTAAGAATTATATTGTATAATATGAAATATTTTATGTTATATTTTTCAAGAATAATTGATATCGAATATATTTATACATATTTATGCTACCACGATGTGAGAGAATTTTGAATAGTAATATTTACCCAAAAATATATTTCATTATCTTTAGTATTGATGAAATACATAACATCTTATCAAATCATAAAAATGGGTCATCACCAATATTAATTCAAGGAAATTTTTCATTCATTACATAAACCATATTATATATTAAAGAATTATCCTTGAGTTAGGATTTCTAAATCCTCTTTAAAAATGATGCTTGGGTAATTACATGGAATATGAATGATGTATCCCCTTTAATTATTATATCCATTTCTATTAACACAAAATCTATGAGGGTTATATCATTCTAAACCATCATCATGTATACGATACCATGTTCTTTTATAATCAATTAATCTTCATCCTTAATTGATTTAATAGGATGATGATTAATAACAAAATCATAGTATTTAAAAATATCTACCATTATTCTTGGCCTCAGGTTCAGACATATCTATGTAAATTTTCTTTTCAACCTCTAGTGGTTAGTGTATATATCACATATCTCTATATAAAGGTAATATCATTATATATTTAGAAAAATGATAAATGATTCTAATTCCAAATCATGTGTTTGATAATTCACCTCTTGGGCCTTCAAAAATTGATATACATATGCCACCAATATATAATTTTTTAATATAACTCATCCATTCCCTTTCCTTCATGATTTACTGTAAATTAAAAACCCTTGTTTACTAGAATATTGATTAAATATAGGTGTATTTACCAACATCCTTTTAAATAACTCAAATATATCTTCACATTCTCTCATACATATGAATTTTACACCATTACATGATTACATGGTTAATACATTAGCTAATCAAGTAAATTTTCTATAAAAACACAAATAGTAATCGGATATAACCAGAATCATATTTGTTTTAGTTATTGTGGCAGGTCATATCCATCCATGATAAACATTATTTTCGAAGGGTTAACAGATATACCATCCTTGGATATAATGTTTCCTAGAATAAAAACATGTTAAATCCAAAATTTTAATTTACTAGATTTCCCATATAACTTCTTTATCCCTATAACCTCATAATTAATCATAAATGAGTATCATTCCCCTCATAAAAAATATTTTATATATTCATATCATTAATAAATATCACCCATAAATTTTTATGATAATCATGGAAAAATTTATTCATTATGAACATAGACATATAAGGGAAATTGTTTATCCAAAAAAGAATTACAATAAATACATATGATCATTCACCATGAAAAATGTTGTATCTAGTATATCCTCCTTCTAAAATAACTAAAAATGATAACTATAATGAAGATAAATATTTGAGAATTTTTCCCCCTTAAATATGATCAAATAGGTCATCAATATGAACGAATGGATACATTTTCTTTACATTAATTTTATGAATTTCTCTATAATCATTGGATAAAGTCATTGAACCATACTTATACTTCATACACAAAATGGGTGCTCCCCATCAAGGGACACATGGATGAATGAAACCATTATCACATATTTATTTTAATTTCTTCTTCAACTAAACTAACTTAATTGGAATTTGTATGGAGGCTTAGATATATGTTTTTCATTTGGGATAAGATCAATATAATATTAAACTTCTTGATCAGAGTTAAATCGTTGATGTTAATCATGAAATAATTCAATGTACTCATGAAAAATAGATACATCTACAATTTTCAAATCATATTTACCCATCATATGTTTAATTTCATCCATATAATCCCCAATGATTTCATTATTATGAAGTAATGGATGTGGTTCTATAAAAGTTTCTAGAAAGGAAATCTCCCCAAGAAAACCCTTAATTCCATCCTTTACTAACCAATTATAACATCATTATTTATATAATATATTATTTTTTATAATTCAATATCAAATTCATCCCTATGATTACATTGAAATCCACTATCAATATGATGATTAAATTCAAAACTGGACAACACCCATGCATTCTGATTTGATTTTAATAATATTTTATCATTGTAATCAAAGTATCACATGGAATTATAACTATTAAATATATTCTAAATGTTTTATTTTCTGATTTAATATTATTATAAAACATGCATTATATAATCAACTAAATATATCCAAAATCAAATAATCTATTTCATAACATGTAGTGTATAATCAAAAAACCTTCAACAATATCATTTGGATCTTAAAGTACTTTTATTTTAGTTGGAAAATCTTATCTCTTATCTACACGGGTTCTTATTAGAAATATTCACATAGAAAATTGGGAATTTGTTAGAGTAATTATCAATCTCAATGGTGTCCCAAGGTAATAAAACATAAATAATACATTTATTTCATGGTTTAATTAAAACAATACAAAAAATATATATCAAACTATGTACCGGAAGGTTTTGTGTCTTGAAGGACAGATTAATAAGAATCATATTTTTCAGCACTTATGATCATTTCTCCACAACCATTATCTCATAGACCCTCCTCTTTATATCTCATATTAAATAACCATATCTATACCCTTGGAAATCTATTCCATAGATAGGGTTATATAGAATACTCTATAAGGGAAACTTATCAACCATTCAAAATGGTTAGATAAAAAACACAAGGTAAAACATGGGTAAGAGAATTATATTAGATAAAAATTTCTTAATATCGTAACAGAAAAAATAAATGTAATTGAAATTTAAGGAGTATGATATAGGAATATAAGACCAATGAAAGGTCATCAAAACCATAGATTAGAAACAAATAATGAACTTGACATTAGTAATTTTTAGAGAAGAATTTATATAGAACATGTAATATCATATTCATTTTGAATAGTGTTATAGTAAGGAACATTTTTAGAAGTATTGCAACAAAAACAAGCATAATAAAACACTATAAAAAATACAAGTAAGTCAATCATTTATTTTTTTGTGAAGAAACCATGTATGTACACCCTTTATCATTTTGAAAAAGCAATTTATGTACAAGAATCAATATATCATGTTATATAAAATCGTGACTAATTAATTTTATAGAGATGTAGGGCTATACCAATAGTTATCCAAACATATAAGTGACACCTAAAATCAAATCAGTAATCTTATTATAAATCACTAATGAGATTAAAAATATGATTCAAACTTTTACAAATGGTATTAGATAAAAAAATATGATCATTTGACACAAAAAATAGGATCACCCAAAAATATAAAAAATACAGTAATTTATTAACCATTACATTATTGGATAAAAATCTTTTTATAATAAAGTGAAATCATAATAAATATTTTAAAAAAAAATTCATAATAACATAATAAAAACACATGGTATTTGATTCACATTTGAAAAAATTTAAAATAAATATACAAAGACTTCAAATATTTAATTGAAAAAAATTTATAATAATGAAAACATACAGATAAATAAATCATATGTCAAAATATTATGTATAAGTTATTAATTTATAATCATAGAAAATAAAATATATTAAATATTTGAAAATGCCTTTATTTAAAACCCAGAGTGTTAAAATAACATTGAATCCTTGGTTTCAAAAGAAAGTGAAATATAATTATTATTGGAGATAAAAAAATTGTTTCCATTGGGGAAATAATAAAATTAGTGATTTGTAAAAAACATGGATATAGAGGGGAGAATCCATAAAAATAGATGGGAATTATTCGGAACAAAATTTCATTTCCATAAAAAAATAGATTCATCCAGGAAGATGACTTTGTTTTGAAACATTATTTCCTTATAAAATAAGTTTTCAAAAATATATAACATTAGAATAGGTCATATAATGTTGTACTTGAAATGGTTTTATACAAAGAGAAGTGATTATGACCCATGAGAAGGATTTGAGTCATGAAAACCCCTTAGCTTTACTCCCACAAAGTCAAATGTTCTATAATCTCTTGTGCAAAAAAATAACCATTTAATCACCTATTTAAGAACCTTATTCTATTATATAATCTTTGATGAAATTTATTAACAAATATTCAATAAATTTTTATTATTTACATATTATTTGTTTAATAAATCCAGATGTAGATAACGTGGTCATTATTAAACTAGTTTTGTAACATAGGAATTTTTATTTATTTTTCTCCAAAATCTCATAATTCAGAAATTATAGTTTTTACTCAAAAATAATTTTTGAAAATAATTTAAACATTTCCAATTACAGTTCTTAATTTTTTTGTAACTTTTTATGAAGAGGAAATCGAAAATAATCTCATTTTTTGTGAGATTAATGAATAAAAGATGATATATTAAAAATGTTATTAGATGATAATATTATGACCATATAATAATTTTGAAATCTTTCAGGAATTAATATTTAATTTTATACCATAATATAACATTCCTAAATCCTCTCTAACATAAACATTTTCACATCACTTATTAATGTGGTAAAACACATGCAAAAGAGTGTGTTATATGGATTGAATGTGTAAGAGAAATTTATTATATAATTTTGATATAATATTTATTGAATCTTGAACATTAATTAAGTATCATATATCATCTATCCAACTCATTCTTATAAATAACCAATATGTGTGGTTATGAATAATGAAATTTCATGTTTTTGGAGGTGGTCGTCCCCACATACGCATGATTAATGATCCCATTTTTTAATAAATGGAAATAATGATGGTATATGAAAAAATATAATTTATTAATAGATTTTGTGTCAAGTAAAACTTATTTAATTATAATATCAATCCAGAGTACCAAAATTCGGAAATGGTTTTAGAAAAAATCACATCGAATCATGGAGGTTATATTCTACATGTTTCCATGATCAATATTATTATTTTTTATTAGTGGATGGGAAGTATTAAATATTATTTACCTATTTAATATAATAAAATTTTATCATAATCATGGTATTTTTTGAAATATTTTTTTAATGTTGTAAATGACTATATTAAGAATTATAGTTAATGATAATATTAATAGAATGTAGTACTAATTTTGAGAGCGTGGGTTTCTCTTGGATAAATCCTTGGATGTTATGGCCATAAGTAAACATACAATTACCGAAAACATGATTATGTGGGAGAGGGTTAAATGAGGATAAAATATTCATATTTTTATATAGTAATTTGAGCATAATATGTAACTTGATAACGTAGAAGTGGTATCCTTTTATAAGAGATGAAAAGAAAACCTTTAGAAATAGAAACCTTTTTAAATAATTTTATGACATTATTGAATGGTAGATGACTCAAAATTGGACAAAGAGGGGTGTTGTGATAATAAATGGTAGAATATATTCACATATAATAAGTTTTATACATTTAAAGAGTGATTTAATGATTTATTAATTATAACCTTTTACCAGAACTATCATTTACATTTCAAATTAATTATTAACCAAATTAATTAAAATTAATTAAAAAATATGTCTGGATCATTTTTGAAAATTTTAATATAAAGATTTAAAATTTAATAAATAATTTAGAACCATAAATTTGTTAATGGTGTGAAAATTTAATTACAAAAAACACATAATTGCGCAAAAGTAAATTTTAAAAGAAAAAAATTGAAAGGTTTAAATTTATATATAAGACAAATTTATCATGGATATATATTTTAATGAAATGAATTGATTTATTATAAAAAATAGTGGCAGGAGCCTTTAATTTTATGATATTAATAAAATTCACAATATATACAAATAATTATATGAAGAGGCTAATTTTTTTATTAAAGTAACATTGTAATTTAGTTTTTAAGATATTGAATATAGGATTGTATGTTCATATAATATTATAAAACATATTATGTTATTATTTAAATAATCATATTATAATTTATAATTTTTTAAAATCATTTAAGATAAACATATGTAATGATAAAAGTATAAAAATTAGAATTTTTTCAAAACTGTATTTTTTTATTGAAAATAAATTTATTTCTAAAAAACTCAAAAATTATTACTATGTAAATTTTGATATGAGTAATTTAAAAAATAATTCTCTTGTAAAATTTTTTATTCTAAATCATGTAACTTCATATTTAAAAAAATATAATAAAATGAAAATATATTTTATTGAAAATAATATTTTTCAATATTACATCATATTAATTATTTACCTTTTAAATGTGTAATTTTTACCATATTAGTCTTAATAAAATATTAATTAATAATTTTTATTAATAATTGATCATTATTTATCATTAGTTTTAGTGTGTAACACTTTTTATCTATTATAAAACAATTTTTACAAATTCTAGATTCATGGGACGACACATTCAACCCCACATAAATTTTTTTGATATATTTTATTATAGATGGAGACAAAGGATGGTAATTAATCAGATAAAATCCTCTAGTTCCCACAAATAATCCAAAAAAATTTAAATTCTCAACATAACATTCACCGGATGAGTGGTCTTATTCTATGAACTATTATCTCGTGGATACAAAATATCCACTTTTACTACATCATATGAGATATCTTATTTTAGTAGCATAGAATCTAAATTCAATATATATGATGGATGTATTGTGTACTTACCCCAAAGAAATAAATAGAATAAATTTTGAACATGGTACCCCGTATTGCTAAGTGAAAAGCTACATAACAAGGGTGATCACGGATATTGAAGGGACCAATGTACTAAGTTCCCACCACCATTTCATCCCAAACCTCAGAATAAACATCCATTTAGATATCAAGAGGAATTCAAAGTCTCCAACTTCAAACTCTAGATCTTATTGATTATTTTCATCATATATCTTCTGTCAATTTTTAAATTATTTCATATTCCACTAAATTGATTAATCCTACACTAACTTTTCAGGGAGAATGTGTTAGTAACTATCAACTTCTTATCTCTATCTAACTTCATCCCATCAAGTTGTCATCATATATCTCTTCCAATACAAATACACATTTATTTTTATCTAAATTCTATAATGGAAACATGTTTTCTATGAGAGATATTTAAATGGAATTTGTTCCTCCCAACATCCTTGAAATTAAATTGAATAAGATATAATCATATCCTTCAAAGTATGGATGGTCCTCTTTGACTGGGCATTTATCTTAGGGTGATAAGCAATACTGAAACCCATCATTTTCTCTAATGCTTTCTGGTGAATTTTTCATAATCTTGAGGTAATCCTTGGATCTCAATCAAATATAATTAAAGGTAATACCCCATGAAGTATCACCACTTCTCTTATTTATATCATGTAGAATTGGTCAATAGAGAAATCTTCATTAATGGTTCAATCATGTGATGATTTTGTAAGGAGGTCGAATTCAACCCAGATAGAATTATGGACCTAAATTTTTTTGGGTATTCCAATAATAAAATACATGGAAATAATTTTTCATTTCCATATATATTTCGGTAATAGTTTCAATATATCAGGTAACATTTTTCATTTGGCCTTTATGTGTATGATTAACAAGAATCGAGATGTGTAAGAAACAATTTCCATTGTCATGTTATCCCACAATAAGTTTTTCTTTAGGTATTTATACTTCCACATGTTTCTATGATGAATATAGAAAAATGAGCAATAAGTATCATCCAAAGGTTGAGTATTAGGTTTTGTTTTTTATGGGAAATATTTTTGGGTTCTGAACTGTATAACTCTAACTACATAAACAATAAAATCTATAATGACCAATACCTTTTTCTTTAGTTGTGCATCATCATTCTAGACTTATTTAATCTTCTCATCAACGGATGGTTGAGAAATCAGGTGGGAACAATAGTATTTTTTTCATCAAATAAAATTTCATTATTCATCCATTGTAATCCAATGAGTATTGAATATTTTTCAAACTGCATCAATTTTAGATCAAATGATCCTTCCTACATAGGGAATCAACCACATTGTTTTCCATCTTAGGGTGGTAATATTTTGAGCAGTAATATTCTTTAATCAGTTAAAACCAATTACTTTGGTCCTTGTTCTTTTTTTTGTTTTTGAATATATACATTATGTACTTATGGTTAGTATAAATATCACACTTCTCACCAAAGAGTTGATGTCACCAAATTTTTAATTCAAATACTATTGAAGCCTTATCCAAATCATGTTTTGGGTAAATTTTTTCATGAGTCATTAATTTTAATTGTTCATAAGTAATTAAATTCTCAGTATACATAATAAAATATCCCAAAACCTTCATGGAATCATTATTATACATGAAAAACCCTTCTCCATTAAATGGTAGTGAAAGAGGAGGCACATTGAAAAATCACTTAATAATATCACAGATGTTTTTTCTAACATCTTTTTTCCTAGAGGAACTTCAGTACCTTTCAAATAAACATGGAGGGTGGATTGGGTAATTATGATAAGTTTATAAAAAATATTTATTGTATCCATATAATTAAAGAAAATGTCAAAACAGAGTCACATAGTCCATTCTTATCCATTTTTCAATTATATTTTCACTTTATGTATCAAATGATATACCCTCAGTAGGGATAACATGACCTAATAAGGATACATTTTACAACAAAAAATCACACTTCATTGACATGGAATAAAATTTTTCCATTCATAACGTCCATAGAAAAATAAAAAATACACATCAAGCTATTATTTTCTCTTAAAATATTTGATAATGTTATCAATAAGAATTTATTTTTTTAATTAGTCTCGAAAGGAACAATTCACCAAATTCAAAAATATAGCATGAGAAATTTTAAGGTAAAACATAATAACTATAAATTCACAGTGATTATAATTTATACAAAATGTTATCATGTGTATTTCCTTTATACAAACCCTCAAATGATGATATCCATATCAAACGTCAATCTATGAGAAATATTGAGCTTCTCATAGAGGATTAAATAGATCATCAAAAGATTCTTTATGATATTTTTCCCTATCCATGATCATTTTACGTTCATTATTGTCAACTTATAGGCTCATTAATCCATCCTTCTTAAAAATGATATGGTTCACCCCATGGTGATTCACTCAATAATAGAAATCCACTATCTAGATTCTTTTACAGTTTATTTTTTTTCAACTAAATTAAATACTTTAAATAAGGACTATAAAATATAGGTATTGATCTAGGTACGAGATTTTTTCAAAACACAGTCTCAAAATCTTGGGTAAGGCTGATAACTTCATATATAAATACATCATTATTCTCTTGTGAAATATGATTGGCATTAATTTTGACTTCAACCCTAATAATATAAGCCAACAGTCTCTCGTTATTATGTATAAAAACCCATATGACATAATTTTATTCTAAAAAGAGTTCATAATAATCCTTGTATTTGTATTTGATCACAATATGTTTGGGAAATAAAATATGTTATCACTATCCTTACAATTTATATGTTCAATATGTTGGAATAAAAAATCCATATCCAAAATGAAATCAAAATAAACCAACGGATGAAAATCTAGATAAAAAAGGAGTGCCTTTACAAAATCTTCTATTAGATAAGAGTTATATATCTTAGATGATATAATCATTCTAGAAGGGGTTTTCACAGATATATCATTACCCAAAGATTGAGGTGGAAATCATGATTTATATAAAACTCATGTGATATAAAATAATGTGAAGAACTAGAATCAAATAGGGAATTTACAAATTTATACTGAATAATTATTGTACCTTGTAGCTCTTAATTCTCATTATTCACCTCAGTTTTAATGATATAATACGCTCTACCACACTCTCTTATTTTATAATATTATTTAGGCCAATGTTCTAAAATAGATCTTTGGTTATTCTAATAATGTATATAATTCCAAAGATGTATAAAATTGAAAAATTAATGTGTGGGTGGCATATTGTTCTAAAGCTTATTCTCCTATATTATATTAATCAAACTCTGGGAACCACATTGATATTTTTCACAATATGGCCTACACTAACGCATTTAAAACACAATATAGTTCTCTTAAGGTGGAATCTCAGGTGTTTCCTCTAGTATTATAGATATATTGGTAGTTGGAACATATTTTCCCCAGGTATCTTATCATCATAGATTATATGATACTCTAACTTTATTTTTTTGTCCTTGAAATAAATACATTCCTCAATCTCTATTTCCACCTTTAGCACACACCTAAAAATCTCCTCATAGAATCCAAATACTCTTAATGTTAATTCCTTTAAAATCATTATTTTTCAACCACAAAATAAATTATCAAACATAATTTCAAATAAGGTGACATAAGAAGAGGAATAATTTTTGATCCTAATGAATTTTCATTCATAAGTTCTAATAGATCCCCCCTTTTTTCAATAACATTTTATACTTGGTCATTTTTTGTGTAGAGATATAAAATAATGTTCTTGAAAATGAATAAGTTATTTAAGTCCTCTCATTTAATTTATTCTAATTCATCCTTTAATGTTCTATTCTTAATGAGACTCTGCCATTGGAACGTCTTTTATTCTAAATGATAAATATCCAAAATTACATTCTCGTTCTCTTAGAAATAGAGGATAGAAATTTTATTTTCCATCGCATTGATCCATTTCTCAATAATGAGTGTATTAGAAGAACTAAAGGAGGAGGGTGGGTGATTATGAATAAATAATTCATTAAAAATATACACTATTTTGGGTAATTATTATGCTCAACATGATTCTTAATGTTATTCATTGCTTTGAGCATTTTCATGATAATTTCATTGAGGTGTAGTAAACTAAATTTCATCCCGTTTATCACCTCATTTAGAAAACCTATGCATTGTCCCTCACACTCATTATAATATTGGTTTCTCCTTATTATGTACTTTAATTGAAATAAAATTATTTTTGGTGTTATATGTTACTAAATATTTGTGGGGACTATGAGTTTATAAGATATAACTCATAAATGATGTCCATATCTTAACTTATGAATCTTTAGTCTTAAATATATGTTATCCATAGAGTAATTTACATTTTAGTCTTTATATCCTAAACATATTCAAATACCTACGAATAGTTCATAATGTTAATTTGAATTAACCAAATAATATCCCCTTGGATTTTCTAGTGTTGTGTACAGTCTTATTCCCACTCATCATGAATTTGTGTGATGATTGAGTTAATTCTCATCCAACCATTTTTGGGTTAATTACACCAAGATTCATTTTTTCACAGATACATCCAGTTTATAGTACACAGATAGGGATATATTTCTAGGAAAACAAAATAGTCTATATACTTTAAAAAACTTTAGGATGGAATCTAATTCTTAAACTCATTTCAAGAGTTGTCAAAAAAATTTATAAACTAATCACATAAATTATAAAACCCTCATTTGATACCAGAATTGGGAACCCAAGATGATAATACATAAATACGGTATTGATTTCATGTTTTAATTAATTCAATAAAAAAATTATCATAGAAATCAGGGACTAAATGGTATAGGGAATAATTGACTACCAACATAAATATCTTACATTTCAACATTTATGAAAATTTATCCATAACCATTCTCCTCTAGACCCTATTCTAATCATCTCATATGAAGTAATCATCTTAAGAACCACTGGAATGGAAACATAATAAGGGGTTTTATAAAATTCATAGTAGTAGAAACATATCACCTATTTATATGGATTAGTTTATATACATGTTGTAAATAATGAGTAACGAAGTAATAACAGATAAAAATATTATGATATCTTAAATATCTAAAATAAGGATTGATCATTAAGAATCATGACATAGGAGCAAACATTCAATGTGTTCTATGACGTTTCTGGTCATCTCTTAGGATATGTGCTGATAAATTTGTAGTAAGTGATCTCTTATGGGTCTAGGTAGTTAGGTACCCATGAACATAACTATGTCACCCATGATCTCTAGATTAGAGTGGTCGTGTTCACACTTAATTTGTGTCGTCATTACCTCATCGGGGAGTGCTTCATGGTCTTCAAATATGATATGAGCTTGAGGTATATCTTCTCCCAATTAGATAAATACTTGTGGGAGTGGAGGTGGATGGAGTTTCTCTAGGAAAATGACTTTGAGATCTTCAACACCCTAGGAAAGGGTAATGTTGTGGTAGATCCCTTCAGCAGAAAGTCACAAAAGGAGGTAGTTCGAGAATCTATAGATGATTCAAAATAAATAGATGAGATGGATACCTTTCACCTAGATATTGGTGTGAATAATGGTAGAGGCTATCTATTTTAGATGGTTGTACAATCTTTCTTGATGCGGTAGGTGGAGGAGTCTCATTTGGGAGAATTAGAGACAAAAGTGAAGTGTGATTGCATTGTCTAGGGTGATTCCTTGGAGGGATGGTCAGAGGAAAGTCAAAATCAGAATTTGTTTAATGGGAATCTATTTCTCCCAGTGGAAATGTGTGACCAAGTTCTCCATGAGTTCCATAGATCACCCCTTCTGGTACACCTTGAAATTTCGAAGATATACCAAGGCATGGGGGAATAGTTTTGGTGGCCTAGGGTGAAGCGGGTAGTGGAAGAGTTTGTGGAGAAGTCCCTAGTGTGTCAGTAAGTGATGGAAAAGAACTGTGTTCCTGGTAGTTTCTTTTCAAACATTAGTTCTCCCTGAGTGGAAGTGGGATAGAATCTCCCTACATTTTCTCATAGGGCTACCCAGGGCTCTGGGAGGCTACGATGTTATCGGGGTAATAGTGGATCTACTAATGAAATAAGCTCACTTCCTCATGATCAAGGGGTTGAGTGCAGTGTATAATTTTCCAAGAGGTATTTAAATGAGGGGGTGTAGCTGCATGGGGTTCTAAGATCCATCATCACATATCAGGATGCACGGTTTACCTCCTGAGTATGGCGGTGACTACAACATGATTTTCTCACCTAGTAACACCGTATCCCTAAATTCCACCCACAGATGTTTGGAAAGATAAATTAGAACATCCAGACATTGGAGGATATACTATGGGTGTGTGTTCTAGACTTTTAGGGATTTTGGGTAAAACATTTTCCTCTTTTAGAGTTTTCTTACAATAATATTTATCACTCTACGGTTGCATGGAATCGTTAGAGGATTTGTACAGAATGTTGTGTCGTTCTACCTTGTTTTGGACAGAGGTTGGGAAATAAACCCTTCTTTGAAAATAGGTGGTGTATATTTTGATGGATAAGGTTCATCTTGTGTGTGAGGGGATAAAGGCAGATCAAAACTGGAAGAATTCATATATCAATCATAGGAGTAGGCCCTTGTGGTTCGATTTTGGGGACCACGTGTTCTTAATGGATTAGACTTGATGTGGGTAGTAGTGGTTCGGTAATGGAAGCAAGCTTTCTCCCATGTTCATCAGACCATTAGAGGTGTTGGGACGAGTTGGTGATGTGGAATATCATCTGGATTTTCCACCATGGTTGGAGAGGATCCATAGCATCTTTCATGTCTGTCGTCTTCGTCTGTATCTACACGATGACTCAGATGTCATCGACTAGAGAGAGTTGGATATAAAGGGAGATGTGACATTCATGGAGCAGTTGGTGGAGACCTAAGACCATCAGGAGAAGGGTCTTAGTGGATGTACCTTTCTATTGGTTTATGTGTTATAGAGGCATGGTGTCCTCAAAGAGAGTACATGGGATTGTGAGGTATAGATGTGTGCCTAGTCCCTGGATCTATATTGAGTTTTTATCTTGTGTTTTTCCATATGATTTCCTTATGTTGTAATGATTGACCTTATTTATATGATATGAGTAGTTTCCTTTTCATTGATCTGTGAGATATCCTAACATGTAGGGAGGGGAGGACTTAATTCCTAATCCAGATTAATTATTGTGGATTCAATTAAACCCATGTGGGTAATTCAGTGCCACCCATAGCAGATAGTATGTCGACATGGAGAAAGTATCTCCCTAATCCATGTGTCGGGATTGTGTGATCTTTGAGGTTAATTTCGTTTTTTGGGTCGGTAACTATTTGGGAGGTGTTCTTGGTTGTCTAGGTTTTCACTCCATCGTTTGAAAAACACATGGGTGTTCATCCTTGAGTGGTATCTTACAGGGTGGTTGTTCATACCCCTCTTCAATTAAGAGTTGGTTTTAAATTAAATGCAACAAGACTAGTTTGATTGGTATATGATGTATTGATTTGGACCTCCCTGGTCTATTACATTGTTAAAATATACTGTTTGGGGTGTTTTTGAGGGCTATCAGTGACTCATTCAGAGATGTTTTCCCAAATTATAGTATTTATATTGATGTGTCATTTTGAAATGTCGGTGTCTGTGAGTCATTTTTTAACTATATGTGTCGATGATTCATTTCTTTACTTTTGGTTTCGGTGATTCATTTTTGTAATATCAATTATGGTGAGACATTTTTTTACTATCGGTATCTGGGATTTTTTTTTGAACTGTCAGTTTCAATGAGTCCTTTTTGTATTTTTGGTGTTAGTGATTCATTTTTGAACTGTCGGTGTGAGTGATTAATTTTTGTAGTGTTAGTGTCGGTGAGAAATTTTGGTATTATTGACTTCGGTGATTCATTTGTGTACTATCAGTGTCGGTGACTAATGGTATCTTTGTTGGTGACTCAGAGTGTTGATTTCAGTGAGTCTGGGCATCGATGATAGTGAGTCAGGGCATCGGTGTCGGTGAGCCAGGGCATTAGTTTCGGTGAGTTTGGGCATCTTTTTTCATGAGTCAGGGTGCATTGGTGGCTCAGTATTGTTGGACTAGGGTCGTTGGCTCAACATTGGTCACTCACCAATTGGTGACTCATTCCAGGGTTTCCCTATTTTTTTCCAGTTGCACCCCTATTATGTTTTATTTGATGTAATTTTAGTTTAAATCCATCCATGGGCGTTTCTAATGATGTTATATAGGATATTAATTATATATTTAATATCCTAATTCTCTATAAACTTCGAAATACTTGAACAACTTAATCTTGACCAGGATCTCACATTACTGAATTTTGAAACCGTTTATCTTTCTATTGATATAGGATCGAGATTTCATATTAAAAGATGAGGTCCTCTCCAATCTTTTATCTTGGTGTTCCTAGAGCACTCTTCTATAGATGAGCCATGCGCCTATGTTAGAGCCCTCTCTTGACAAATTTTTCATGGGGTTTCTTACGGCTCACGTTACCCCTATTTTAGAGAGGGTTAATTTCCAATCACCTTTTGTTCCAAGAATGTATTTTACTTCATCTATCATTAATTGTCTATCTTGAGGGGTAGTATTAGTAATGCTTATTGGGTGAGAACAGATGAATTATTTGTTTAACAATAGTAATAAATGAGGGGAGTGGGCGATGATAAAAACCATAACATGAACTTTTATGATAAAATGAAGGGTACTAAAGTTGAATTAATGTAGAGCACTGTTTTATTTTATTATCCAAGTTTTCCTATTATAAATTATTGTGTCTATAAGACCTTATGAAATTAATGGTTGTTGGGGGAATTTTCTTTCACAAGAGTGATGTTATTATTCTTTTTATTGATACTCTATGAATAATCGGAAATATCAATCCATTTAACCACATACACTTGGCTAAATAAATAGATAAACCATGATTAGACATGTTCTGTGATCACCCCTATTATTTAAACAGAAATTAAAAATCCACTCTTGCTAAATCAGAAGATTCCTGGATTAATGGTGTGGGGGTGTTCTATGTTTGGTTGGCTTTTTTACTTTATAGGGGTTGTGTGAAGTTATTTTCAGTAGCCTTGTTACTGGTATGGTGGTGGACAAAGGGAATGAATTTTTGTTTGGGGTATAGCATGTTTGGGAAGTGGGGATCCTATTTGGTGGTGTTTTTCTATAAGATTCCTGTATGGGGTGGTACAGGAGGTGAGACAGAATCTCATGTTGAGATATTAATTGATTTTGGAATTGATGAACGTTTAGGTATTAGGATTTCCTTTTTTTGTGATTTGGCTATCAGGAGATGTTGTGTTGTTGTACTACAATGTGTTAATGTGATATTTGTGAAGTGGGACTGCAGCTTGACATTATAGCTGTTTTGAGAATGGTTGTGGACAGTGGATTCCTATGTAGTGTAAAAATTAATTACATTAAACATTATAATAATGAATGACCAGTGATTAAATGAAAGGGGGTTTTGGTTTATACTTTGGTTGTGTTTGTTGTGTGGTTTTACAAATAGGGGTAGAAATAAAGGTGGTTTGGTGTGGGCCATTTGTTTGTTTGAATCCCATAGGATGGGAATATTTCTTATTTACATATATGAATAAATAGTAGTCCCTTGTGATTTTTAATATGCACCCCAAACTTACTGAGAACTATGTGTCGAACACACCCAGTTCATGGGGGGATGTCTTTCCCCACATCTCGGTGGGAGAATGGATGGTTGATTGTTGACTTTCTTTATCACACCCCCTTCGAGGTTCATACCACTCAGGCATATCCAGGAAGGCTATTGTGGATTGAGGATTACTATTATCCCAAGATACTTTTGTTTGGTTGGGTTGTGGATGGGGGCCTAGATGTCCAGGGGCCAGGTTTTTTTCCTAGGTGTCATCAGGATGAGGCCTAGGGGTTTGCGGGCGAGAGGTTTGGTTATTGTGACCTAGGTGTTTATGGGTGGGGTATGTGTTGTTTGTGGCCCAGGAGTGCATTGGAAGTTGTGTAGTGGGATGGAATTTTGTGCAGGGCGGTAGCGTCAAGAAGTTAGAAGTTGGGAATGAGATGTTAACCAGTGGGAAAAGTGGTTTGAGGTACCCAAAACATCGAGGTGTTTATATCATTACATTACATGACTTGAATTATTTAGGGAGGATACCGTGTTGAGATTGGGCTGGTAAGTATTATTTTTTCTGGTATTTTCAAATGGTTTTTGTTGTTTTCACAAGGTAATTTTTATGCTTCTCCCACTTTAGCTTGTGTGGATTTGGATTCCCTACTGATTATAGTTTTATTTTCAACCTACATTACAAATCAATTTTCAGGTTTCTGGGAGGACTTTTAAGACTGTGATGGACTTTACTAGCTTGGGTATCGGGATATTTGTTGTGCTTCTACTTGGACTCTTTCTTTTGGTACTTTTCTTTGGACATTTTTTTATACTTTTTTGGCAGTTTATGTTTAAATTATGCATGATTTTTATTTTTTTTCCTTTACTTAAAAGTTTTCTATTGTTTTTTATTTTAACAATCTTACCTCTCGATCAAATTATTATTAAAAATGGTAATGACTTCTAATTGGGTTAGATTCTATACCCTTGGTGCTAGTTGCCACTCCAGGGCCTATTGAAGGAGATGGTCGACATTCATTATCTCTCTTTAATCTTGAAGAAGTTGGGTGGTGATAGAAACCATTGATGTTTTATTCCAAATGGTCTTAATAATTCAATTTCTCTCATTTCAAGAAGATGTTTTATTAACCCTATTTAGGATGTAAAATTTCAAAAAATGTGTTCTTAAAATTAAAAACCTTGGTTTCATATCATAATTTTAAATTATGAGGATTTAATTTCTTAAAATGGGGGAAAATTAAAGGTCTCGTGTTTAAAAAAAATACAGACTATGTTTGATAGCATTAAAGATCTGAAACACTATGCTTTAATGAATAATTAATTATTATTATTTAAATGGGAATGTTATAACAAAGCCATTAAATTTGTTAGAATGAATTGAAATAAACAAGTTATGAAATATATAATGTTCCTACTCATTTCAAATTTATTATTCATAAAAAATCACTTGATGTTTAATGAATTCATTTTTTTATTCAAAAAAATGTTTTCTTCAAAAATTGGTTTTCTTGATTTTTATGAGTTAATATTATTTTTTTAAGAAAAATTTTATTTGGAAAAATTAATTTCATTTTTGAATTCATCTATTCAAAATTAACTTAGGATGAATTTTTGATAATTTTATGAAAGGATTTATTATTCAATGAATAGTGAAAAATGCTTATTTTGAAATCAATCTTTTATTTTATTTTAAAGTATTTATAAAGAAAAATTATATAATATATATTTTTTAAAATTATATTTATTACTTTTTATTTATAATTTCAAATTATGGGTTTTTAAATTATTTTTATTCTTTAATTTAAAATAAAAACATCCTATATTTTAAAAAGGTAATTTTTCTGAAAAATTGTTATTTCGTTACACCTTTCTATTTTAATATTAAATTAAATTATTTTAATTATGTGTTTTTAATTTTAAAATATGTATTAAATATTTCTAATAAATAATTCCATATTTTTTAATTCACTACTTTTTTATTTTTATCCATAAGAATAATAAACTTTTTAATTTTTGTTACCATGGTTAAGAGTAAATAAGGGAATTAATGTTTAAAAAATTATAAGGATTATAAAATGACCCTAACACTAGCCTAAATATTATTTTATGTCTTTATTTTATCCATAAACATAAAATATTTGTTTATATTGAATTTATTTAGCATTTGGATGATATAATTACTCTTATAATATTTTATTTAAGAACAATCAAAATTATCATTCTTATTTTTATTAAATATATTGTTTTTATCATAAGTTTAACTAAGGGATATGTTTTTTTATTAATACTATGTCAAATAAATAATGAATTTTCTTTAAAATGGAAATTTATTTTTTATTTTTATTGAAGAAATAATTAATATAAAAATTCACACCACACAAATGTAGTAGTTCATTAATAGATTGATAAATCAAATAAATGAAAATAAAAATTTTACAAGTAATATAACTTTAGATACATAATGTGGTATAGGAATTTTATTGATTAAAATGACATGTTAGAAATGTATTAATTTTTTTTAAAATTTTAATTCTTTTATTGATGTAATAAAAATCAAAATAATGAAGAGTTAAAAGAATATACATTAATGATATTTTTTAAAAAAATAATATTTTATTAAATAATATAATTTTTTTAAAAATATTAATTTAAAAAATTTGATTATGATATAGTTTAAATATAAAACCCATGATCCATTTATGGAAAAAAATTATTTTTTGTAGCTATATTGACCCACAAATAGTCAAAATACTTGTTTTCATGGTAAATATGAAAGGGGTTAATGAGGGATGAAAAAAATTATAACGATAATTTTTTTTAATTTTCCTTAATTTTTTATTTTATATGAAAATATGTATCCATAAAATTCCTACATTCTTAATAAATCAGTTTGGATCCATTTTTAAATAAAACGTAATTTATATAAATTTATGATTTTTAGAAATTCTAAGAGTGTACCTCCCCCTCTTATTAAAGGACACAACTTATCATTTGATCGCACTTAAAACCCATTTTGTTAGGCCAATCCCTATAAAAATCCGATATTATAATTCAAAAAAACATTTTAGAAGACTTTTTCTCAGAATAATTCCAAACATATAATATTTAATTTATCAATTAGTGGAGACTTTCCACAGAAGTGGTATATTTTTAACATCATGTTTTAGTTTCATTATTTATTCTCCATCATTAAAATATTATTAAATTGTGATGATATAACAACACCAAGATATTATATATACTATTCAATTTTTATTATAATGTCCCAACCTATATCCAACTATTCTTCCGTCAAATGGGAAATGTTAACATCATTCAAACAATGGAGGACTATCGCATCATGAAATAATGTAATTCAATTTATGTCACCATCTCAAATAGATTAATTATAATGATGTAGTTAATTATTATATGTGATATTAATGAAATATTTATCATTTTTATAATATAATCAATCATTTCATTTCATACCTTTCCATTCACTGATAAATGATAATGTCGCTCATGTGTACATGTGAACTACCACCTCCATAGAGTGATGTAGTTCATTTTTTAAACACCGCAACACAGGAATGAAATATATAAGTATATTTAAATACATGATAGGATATTTACAAAATAATGATCATTTTTGTAAAGATAAAATAATACATTCAATGAAACAAACCAACCCTAGTCATCAAAACAAGACACCCCAGTTGGCTCAGCAAAGTCGTTAGGCGAAATAAGATAAAGGAAATACATCTCATATATAATAAAATAAAACAAACTAGATTACAATTCATAAGAAAAAGATACCTCCAAATCTATAAAATCTTACCAAAACTTGTCAAAGTAGACTGTGCGATAGCACTTTACCGACACGTATCTTTGTGACCAACTATCACCTCCAAACCATCATGCTACAAAGGTAACAATAAAAGGATAAGCATAAATGCTACAAAGGCCCATAACATTACATGGGTCCTAAAAAACAACATATACAACTTCCCAATGGAGAAAGTAGTGTTTAATCACTAATCCTAGAAGGATTCAACTATATAATCTATATAAAGTCTAATATCTTGAATGAAATAGTTCTATCTTTAACAAAAATAAGTTTTTACAAAGCATTTTCATAAATCAAAACCATTTGTAAATCACCCCATGGAGTTTTATAATATACATTCATATTATAATAACTAGGAATATGAAGATTAAAAGTGATAATTCATGAGATCATAATCAATAAAATCCATGAATTTTTCATAATAAAAACATATATTAAAATAACGATGACTAATCTGTCATGCTAAATCATTTGAGAAAATAACCATAACCAATCCATTATGTTAATAATCTAATCATAAATGAAAAATTCCACCTTCTAGGATATAACCTATAGTTGTACATACTAGACATAAAATTAAATCCCCAAATCCATGCATATGGGGGATCTAACAGGTATAAATTCTACTATCATTACACACACTTAAAAGTAAATTAAATCTTCTAGTGGCACTACACACACTTTCAGTGACCTGAACATTACTAATAAACCCAAGGACAAAAAATGTGTTATGTGTATCAAAAACCAATTAAAAATCAATGCTTAAAATTTATAAACCAGTTTCAAGAAAAATATAATTCTCTTTGGTTTCTGAAAACCATTTCTAACCCAAAACCACCATTAAATAATTTTATCAAGAACTTGGTGTAGGAAACCCATTTTTTATGAAAATGCCTTTGAATTCAATATTTCATTAAAAAAATTTAAATCACGAATAAATTTAATTTAATTAATAATACAAAGGAATTTACATGAAAAATAAGTAAATCATCAAATATCCCTTTGAATAGAAACATGTACCGCAAAATGGTGGTAGAACTATTCACCTTCGACAATAGTGACTTGGGAAGAGTAAATCAGGTATTAATGAACCTATATCCACAAAAAACATATAAATCCTCTAAAAACACCGTTAAATCTTGCACAAATAGCCCCTTTTGGTTCCCATAATACATGGGGATTATATATATATTAAGGATCTGAAATGAATAAGGAAAATTAGATGAAGAAAAAAACATACCTTGATGTGATTCCTCAAGAATGAAAAAAACCCACCTATAATTTAAAGAGGCAAGCCTCTAGACCATAGGAGAGGAATTATGTTGATCTAATATGATATTATATGTTTATTAGAGTTTAATTTGGGTTTATAGTATTTTTTAAAAAAATATTTGGTGTATCAAAAACCATGATCATGGTTTACTGGGGAGGATTCACGGTTAAGAGTAATTGTGTGCCTGAACCATATTCTATATACATAGCTTCCATTTATGGTTCATGGGTTTTCCACATGGTAACTTTAACTATGAACCATTCACATATAACCCCTCTTCCTAGGGGTACACCATTTTGAGGGATAACAACATGGTTTGGAGAAACCATTTTCCCCTTGCTATTAAATCATGCCTAGACACACAGATATATTTTTCAAAATGCATGGTTTTCCCTAACCATGCACAATCCATGAACAACCCCATGGGATTTTATAATTTTCCAAACACTGAAAAAATTATCCTAAATAAAGAAAAACCAAATCACTGGAAAAATATGTGTCAATAAGTAAATGAAATAAATCAAAATAATGTTGAAATATCACCACCATAAGGGATTTTTTCCCTATAAAGTGTACAATATTCGAGAATCAATAAAATATAAGTCCACTAATAACTCATCCATGATTCATACTCTCATTTATTGTGGCTATTCCATTTAACTTATATAGGACTGAAAAAAGGGAATCATTTTATGGTGTAGTACCTTATCCTGGTGATATATAATAAGAACTAGTTTCTCAATAGTGGTTATATTGGGACTAAGAACAATATCCTATCATTATATCACATGGAAAGTATATCATCAATAAATTTTCATATGGGAAACATGATACATATCATGAATCAAAATTAACAGCTACAGTAAGTCTAACCAATATTCTACCATTCTATGTCCCTCCAAGATATCCAAGGGGTAAGAAAACCTTGGTGATAACTTTTAGTGACTACACAACTGATCATGTCCAATGTGAGGTAAAAAATTGAGAAAAAACTAATCATCAACTCAAACTCTAAAGGCCAATGATAATGAATTGTATAATATTTCTGATGGATATATCTTATGACCAACTAATTCTAGAACAACTACACATTTTCCATCATATCTTGAACGAGACATAAACAAAATAAAAACCACTCTCTCAACTCTACTTAGAATAATAGATATCAACATGGATTCCTATACAATTCATCAAAGGTTCCATATATATTGTATCCTAGTGACTATTATTATATGGAAATTTGACTATTGGTAATTCATTTTCCCAATATCCCCTAAATTCTATAAGGAAAGCTGATTCTGTATCCTTTAGTACTCGTATATCTCCCTATATCATTCCATCTATAAGTGGATAATATGTTGTGCTTTATTTCAATTAGGAACTCATATTCTCTTATAAATATATAGAAAAAATGATATGAACCTGATTTCCTTGTCCTAAATAATTTTAGGGGGGGCCATATTTAGTCTCACAATCTATCAAATATACATCTCAACGAGATGTTCCACTTTCATCGTCTCATTGATTGGTAAGAAAATTGATGTTTTTGTAAGAATATAAAAGATCACCTAATTCTCATTCTTACCATGAGAAGTATATAGAAAATCATATTTAATTACATAGAAATAACATCCCACTTCAATACAAGAATAGTTAAAGGTTACTACAAGCCAGTAGGTCTCTTCTGTTATGCATTACTTTTCAGACATTTTAGACACCATGATACTAAATATTTAATCGATAACCTCATCTCTGGAAACCAATACTAATGTATCCAGTCGTGATACTTCTTGGTATCCCTGGGGTGTACATACCAACATGACTAATGTCAAATATCCATTAACTCCAACCTTAGATAAATCAAGACAACTGACCTAATACGGATCCACAAAGCTCCACTAAGGGACAAAGACCACTCCCATTATCATTACCTACATTAAAAAATTTAACCTAATCATTATAACTATGGGTCTGTCACCTTCATGTTCCAAACACACTCATGAAAAGACGATTCATAATTCATTGATATTAAGAACAAATGTCCACCAACCTCTTCTATACCCACGCTCATCTCATAAAAAACTCAATAGAAACCACTCCTCAACCAATTCATTCCCATATTGTGTCGGTAATTTTATGTTCAATGCATCAGTAACCACATTCTCTTTCCCAAGAGTGTATGAAATATTAAAATAAAAATTATGAGGATACTCCACCCATAAAATATATTTTATGTTTATTCCCCTCAAATTAATAATATATTTCAGGATCATATGATTGGAAAATGGTATAAATCGCTCCATAGAGAGGTATTGACACCACATTTTGAATTCCAATATAATCAAATCCAATTCTAGATCATGGTTCTGTTAGTTATTATCTTGAGGGTGTAACTAGATAGTGTCAAATGACAATACATGTTTCCCTTACAATAAGACAGAACCCAGACTCATACCGAAGGCATCATAGAAAACCTAATAACCTAAACTTGTTTGTAGAAGAATCAAAACTACTCCCGAAGTCAGCCACACCTTTAGATTCTCAAAATATATCTTAAATTTTTTTATTCCATTAATTATTTGCACCAACATAGGGTAATACTTCCATTTAAGATGCATGCTTTGAGAAATAATAATCAAACAATCCATTATAAGCATCCAAACCCAAGAAGCATCGAATCTCAATCAATTTTCTTAGTTTTCCCAGGATATAACATTTTGTATTTTCATAGGATCCATTGAGATAACCCTATTATAAAAGAAAATAACCATAAATTTTAATTCCTTATTCCAAAATTTACATTTAAAAATCTTACCTTATATAAGATGATACTTCTGGTTTGATTAATTATATCTATGTGGTCCATATTCTCCTCTTATTACTTGGAGTACACCAGAATATCATCTAAAAACACAAAAAATTATGATTCCAAGAACATATAAAATATTTGGTTCATCAGAGCCATAAACACAATGGCGGAATTAGTGAGATTTAATGGCATAATAAAAACTTGAAATACCCATACTAGCTCTAAAATGATGTATTTGGTATATCAAATTCATTGATTCTTAACTGGTGGTACCAAAAATGAGGTTCAATACCTAGAACTAAAAATTCCCACACAACCTTGAAGTCATCTATCACCACTCAACACATGGGAAAGTTGAAAAAAATGTTTCACCACTTTTGAAAAGGGATGTAAATATTTAATAAGAAAATAATAAGTTCCAAACATAATCACAAAATTTAAACTTACTTTTGTGATGTAAATGAATCTATAGAGTCAGTATCAAAAAAAATATAGTAGCATAGAAGTCAAAATAAAAACCGTACCACTAACAGTATCTAGAACGACTTCAATTTCTTATGGTTCACACTCCACTACACAAATTCTACTCTTCTTAGATACATAAACATCCACATAGAATGATTACTAGTACCACCAACCTCAGTGACAGTGGATCCAACCTTACTACCCTAGGTTATAATTTCACAAACAAAACACCTCAAATGGATCGATTTTATACAATGATGAAAGGTATTATGAGTATCATTAGATTTTTTCATAGTATTAAAATGACTTCTAAAATTTTAGAAAATAGCTAATTCTATCATAACAAAGGCCCTAAAATTAATACTAAAGAAAACTGACTACACATTCACTTCATTTTATGCCTCAAAGAAATACTCAAGCTAAAAAATCACAAATAAAATCTCCACCTAGAACATTCTTTATAGATATTAAATCATATACCAAAGCTAATTTTTCAACTAGTTTTGTGAATGTTGGAAGGAATAGGGGAATCAACATCAATTGTGTATCATGCCTCAGTCCCAAATCATACCTTTGATCCTCTAGGTACTCATTGATGTCTAGGTCTGGCTCCATATGTTCCAACTCAAAAAAAGGGATGGAATACTCTAAAAACATATACTCTTATTATTCCAAGGTAAAAATATCAATGGTATTTACTACATGTAATATCATATAATAGAATTTATGATTGACGATTTTACTGAAAGATGACTCGGTAAGGTCCTCATTCATCTTAGATTTAATAATAGATTCCCACCATCTCCTTCCTGGTTTCATGATCTTGTACCCAGAAAAAACCCCTTTAGATTCCTCATGAGTCTTGAAAAAGTTTAGGATTCTCTAAATTTGGTCATGAAACTCCTCAAATTCATTGGGTACCATGCTACCATAGATGATGGGTGGATTCTTATTGTAAATTATGAGACATGATCCACTGCACATCCTAGGTTCTCAAAACCCAATTAAACCTTATTATGAATAGTGTGGATTACAACTTTATCTTAAGAAGGGTACACTAGATGATTTTTTATCTAAACATATCTCACAATTTCCATACAAAGATTCAGAATAGCTCTTCTAAGATGCATCCTCTAATAAATTTAAGACAACAAAAAATCATATTTTTCGGCACAATTCTAAAACAATTAGACCAACATCAATAATTCTAGTTAATGAAATAAAATAGTGAGAATTTAATTCAATATTAATTCTAAAAATGGAACTAAAATTTTTAAAAAGGAATGTGTCCATATAAATAAACTCTACATCCAGTTCATCAAATAACCTCAAACTCTCAATCTCAAACATGGTAAAAAAATTTCCCAACAACCCATGGTAACATGAGCTCAGATGTAGAAGTTAGTTTTTTCTAGATCCCTCCTATTTTTACTACTAGTATTTTGATGTTTAGAACTATAGTATACCTACGGAACAAACCCATACACTAGGATGTTCATCACTCTAATACAATTATATGATGAATTAACTTGGGTTAAATAGACAAGCTACTTGAGTAGGCCCACCATGCTGGTTAGGTGAAACAAAATAACAAAAAATCAATTTTATATGAAAAAAAGAAAAAAAATAGAGTAAAAAGTAAAAGAAAAAGATACATCCAAAATATATATATTCCAATCAATATTGGCCAAACTTGAAATCAAGACTAGACACGACATATATGTCTTTATGTGGAAAATTTTCACCTCCATACCATCCATATATGAATGAAACGATGAAAAGAGAATTCATAATGTTATTAGATGTCCATACCTTTACTTATGTTCTAGAATGAAATTTCTACAACCGCTAGAAGGTAAAATTAGGGTGTAAGAAATAATCCCAGTAAGATTATACCATAGATTCTATAGAAATTACAATATCAAGAACAAAAATATTCTATCTATAAAAATAATATATTTTTATAAATTATTTTCATAAATCAAAACAATTTTATAATCATCCATTGGTCTTTCATAAAATCCTTTAATATTCCACAACAAGGAATATGACAAGTACAAGTGATAATGCATGAGAGCATAATCAATGGAATAAATTAATATTTCAAAAGTTAAGGCTATAATAAAATAACCATGAAAAAACTATTGTGTTAATGATTGTGGGAAAATAACTATAACTGGTCCATCATGTGAATAATCCAATCCTAAATGTAAAAGAACAATATTTTGAATCTAATAAATATGTATACATACTAGAAATAAAAATAAATCCTAAATCCATGTTAATTGTGGATTCATCCAGTATAGCATCTTGTGTAATTACATAACACTAAAGTGAAAGGATACCTCAAGTGGAATTGTGCATACTATAAGTGACATGTGTTTTCATAATGCACTCAGGGTTAACAAATGTGATATTTTCTTCCAAAATCATTCTAAAAAAATTATCAAAATATATAAAACATTATCAAAGATCATAAAATCTTTTTTAGTTCTTAAAATACAATTTTTAATCCCAAACCATCATTCAAGTATTTTAATAAATAAATGGTGAGAATAATATATTTCTAAATGAAAAACCCATTAAAAACATGATATCATTCTAACAAATCATTTAAAATAAAAAATCCATTAAATATAATTAATAACCCATAGGATGTTTCAAAAAAATAACAAATTAATATAATTATCCTTTTTTATAGAATCACCATCCACATGAATGAAGGTATAAATATTTACCTTTGACAATGGAAACTAAGGAAGAGTAGATTGAGTCCCCATGATTGTAGATACACAAGAAACATATGAATCCTCTATAAAACCCTTGTGTCAGGTATACATTGGACAATTTTATTTAAATAAGATAATAGGATATGTGATCTAGAAAGGATATATAATAAAAAAAGGAATCCAATTTTGGAACGGAACATACCATGAGATCAACCACCAAGAACGAAGGAAAACATTGTAAAATCCCAAGGGAGCCTCCTCTAGTATTCTTGTGAAGTATTTGGTTGCGAAAATATGTTATTAGGGAGTCATTAGATGTTAAACAAAGTCCCAAATTTTTTATTTGAAAAATGATGTCTTAAAAAAATTTAACACAGTGTTCTGAGGTGGTAGCACATTTAAGGGTAATTATGTGCCTTAACCATGCACCGTGTATAGAGACTTTATTTGATGTGACTGGTTTGGAAAAACTCCTACATTAATCATGATCCAAACATGTGTAACCATTGTTACTTGTGTTAAATGATTTGGAGTAGTGGATGCATGGTATAAAAATCCCATGTGACCCCTTCCAGTATGTAATTCTTGGTCACATGGTATCCTAGGATAAATTGCTTGGTTTTACACAATTGTACATAGACCCAAGGGATTTAAATTTTTTCCTAAAACTTCGAAAATATCCCAACAAAAAGACCCAACCAATGCATGGAAAAAATAATGATGAATTTGTACCTATAAAAATTTATCATAATGTTACATACTGTTTTTCCATACTGATCATTATAAACACGAATGGTTACATATCAATACCTATGGCATACCACCTCCATGATTGTAACATAGATTATTTCTCTTAAAAATATTTAATTGTTTGAATTAAAAGTACAATTGATGTATAAAGTGAAAACTACAAGATGGTGATTATTTTTTATTTGGTTTAATAATGACCCAATATACCACTATCAACACATTGAATCATTTTTTGAAATTATGAACTAAACATACTAAAAATACCTGATATAGAATTAATTGATTATGTATCATGGTATATTATTAAATTATATGGAATTAATTATTTAAGGATAACATGATTAACCTATAAATTTTTAAATAAATAAAATAATTGATATGATTTTATGATATGGTATTTAAATAATATACATGTAATGCATGGACTTGAGGGAAGTGATTTCATCTCAATTTACCCTCACTGAGGTTTATGTTGATTTTATTCACCTAATTTATTTTATATGGTGAATATTCTTCCCCTAGGACATGTTATATCATGAATAATTTATACATAATTGTATTTTAGTATTTATTTTGAATTACTTCTTCCAAGGGGGTTTGATTAAAAAGCTTCCATATGGTAAATGGATTCATAACTCAATTTCCTTTTAATTGGTAATAACTCATATTAATTAATTTTTTATGCCATTATTATATAAATATATATATTGATCTATAAAATTTTTTATTCTATTTTTAAATTTTTTTCTGTGGATTTACATTTTTTACACATAATCTATCGATTTATTATTCCTAATTCCATGATAAGATCATTATATGGGTTATTCATAAAAAATTCTCTTTCCTTAGGACATATTTTTATGATATGAACCTAGCTTATTTTATGAGGTGTATATACAAAGAAATGACAAAATATTTCACTGAAAAAACTTATAATAACTATATTTAAGGTTTTATTTGATGTAGTTATTTCATGGGGTTTATGATTGGAGTGTTACCAAAATTTCAAAGGCCTTACATTATAGTCTCTTTTCATTGGATAATAATTATGTTCAAGGTTCCATTATGGAAAAATAACACTTTGATGTTTTATTAAAAAAAGTATAATTTATTCCCCTATTTTTATAAATTATGTTTAAATAATTAATTTATATTTCCTCCCTTATTTATAATGAAACATCGATATATTTTTTTATAAGTGATATTTATCCCTCATCAATATTTATATTTGAAATCATTCTATTCCATGTAAATATATTCTAAAATGTATTCTAAAATATTATTTTCTAAACATAAATAATTTCCAAAAAATATATTTCATTATATTTTGTCTTCTATTGAATGGTTTTAAAAATGAAATTGATTATTGTTTTCTCCATCGTTCTCTTTTGTCTACATTTCTAATTGTTTAAAAAAATATTTATTTTTAATATTTTTTTTACGAGAATGGATTTTCCCACATTCATAATGAATCAATGAATTGAATATTACTTTAAATGATTAATATTCTATTTTCAATGAGAATTTTATATTTAATATATTCATGGATTCTATATTTAAGATGTGAATTTTTAGATAAAAGTGGTATTTTCCTCAAAACAATGTTTTCTTATAATCATTTAATAGTATTTTTATGCATCAATTTCAACAACCACTGATGTTTAATATACCTTATTGGGGTAATTTTGTTTTGATACCATCATCATTAATGGTTTGGATTGATTATTATGGTTTCTAATATATTTTCATAGAACCCATTTCTTGTACATGGGTTATTGAACTTATTAAAGGAATATTGATTGTTTATATAATAAGTACAATGAAACGAATGATATATTTAAATTATTCATGTTAATGTTCTAGGAAATTGGTTATAATAATGGGTGGTTCCATTATAAACTAAATATGTGTCGGTCTGTGATATCCTTCCAATGCATTGGTTATGCAAGATGACTATATAGTTATTCAAAATTTGGGATTGATTTAACTGATTATGATTATCCAAATAGAGTATAATTATATATTTTGATAGATATTCCATGTATAACAGAGAGGTTTACTTCATGTGTATCCATGAGGGTTAATTCATACATAGTAACGCCATCAAAATATTGCATGATACCTAGAATGTTTCTTTATTCTTTTTATTAGTATTTAATGTTTCATTTGATCTAGATTGGCGCCATGTGTCTCATTGTTAATAATTCCCATTTATATTTACATTATTTATTTTCTATACCACATATCATTTTTTGTGAACATTTTTTTGATGGGTATCAATTCTCTTATATTCTTCTAATGTATTTTGAATATATTATAATATTGTTTATTCTTATCATATTCTTTCTGGTGAAATCAAATTGTTAATGAAAATGTTTACCCATACAGATCATTTACTATTACCTTATTTATATTTACTTCTCCGAAAATTATAAATAATTATGTTAAATTATTTTTCTATCGAAATATTTATTCTATGATAAATTTTGTGAGATATATTGATGAATTGACATGGAATATTAAAAGTATGGTATAGTTGGAATGGTAGTCATTGATTTCATGGGTATTATTTTTGTATGACTTTTTTCTAATTATTTGAAACTTTAAAAATCAAAGTTTTATGGATATGTAAGTGACCTAATATTTCCTATTGATGTTGAAAATATTTAGGCCTAAAATTAGGTCATGTTTAACGGTATAAAATCTTGAAATGTATGGTTTAAGGATGGGTGCCTCTATTATTGGTCTCTTATTTTCATCATATGAAGTAATAGACATTGAAAAAAAATTAAAAAATTATTTTAAAATTATTTTATAAATAGTGTAAAATTTCATATTCATTGTCATTTTTTATAACTGATGTGTGATGTCACTTTTTTACATTTTTATAAATTTACTGAGGTTGAATCGCATTTTTACATCAGCTATCGAGTAACGGGTGTTAAAGGCATTTAAAATAACAGTATTAACATCGGTTATGATAACAAATATCAAAAAACATTTTTTTTATGTTTCCTGCAATAATATAACCTATAAAAATGACATTAAAAACATAAAATGATGTAAAAACATACTTTTCCACTAGTGTTAGGGTCCCATTTTCTGAAAAAGAGGTTCTAAGAACTTGAGAGGTTCATCATAGAACCATATAGACTCCTTAGATGGATAATAAAGAGAGAGAAATGATGGGAAATTCATGATTAATGGATTTGGATGGAGAGGAATGGAAAAAATAGATTATATTTTCAGTAAAATAGAGGTAATTTTTTATTAATTTATAAACAATGGGTTTGGACTCTGATTTACAGAAATAAAAATTTTCCTTCTAATGGTTTCAGCACATGGAATTTTCTAAGGGGTGTTTTTTATTATTTTAATATATTATGATACGAAATATTTAATACTATATTTTTTTAGGAATGTATTTTTATTCATAAATAATTGTATTTCAAATCATAAAATACACTTTAGGTTTAGGAATTTTATTTATAGGTTTTGAAAATAGATTTTATTATTTTAAAATAA
The DNA here is from genome assembly GCA_963277665.1 of Viscum album. Classification (NCBI taxonomy): domain Eukaryota; kingdom Viridiplantae; phylum Streptophyta; class Magnoliopsida; order Santalales; family Viscaceae; genus Viscum; species Viscum album. The sequence continues at coordinate 1,335,154,682 of OY728156.1, forward strand.
ATTAATTTAATTATAAAACTCATTTTCGATTAATAATGATTTATATTACTTATTAAATTACCTTTATTCCATTATGATTTCATAACACAGATATTACACACATGAAATATTTTACTATATTTTAAAAAAATCAACTATCATTAAAAAAATGAAAAAATAATTGGTGGATAATTTTAAAAAAATAATTTCGTAAAATAAATCAATTTTATTAAAATAATTTCTTAAATATAAGTCATTTAATATTTAAAATAATATATTTATTTAATAAAAAAACTAATTTTTTTAACGTGGACACGTTTTTAACAATTTGAAATACTATATATTATAGTATAAATTTATTTTATTTTTTATATATGAACAAATATTCTTATTTACAATATTTTTATGATAATAAACGTTAAATAAATATTTATAAATGTATTAAAAAATTTATTTTAATTAAATTGAATCATATATAATTTCCAAACATATAATTATAAATTTAATTTATTAAAATTACATTTTAAAATATTTTTCCACAAATATTGTGTATTTTATCTTTAATATAATTGTTATTAGTTAAATAAAAAATATCATATTTGTATAAAAAATATTATATTTATAAAATTATATCATTTTTTGAGAAATTTAAGGTCCATATATATAACCCCATATTACTCTAGCAAAATTCTTAAGGGTGAGGGGTATAATGTTGGTAGTTTCATGGGGCAGTTCAACCAACATTGATCTGGACATTTTTTCCAAAAATAAGAAATTATTTTATAGATTATTTGTCTCTATCCTTAGTTGATCATGTTCTACTTGGGCTTGGTGAAGGAATAACCCCATTGATGCAATCTCATTTCAAATTATAGATAAATAAAATTTATATGAAATGTTTATACAGTCTGAGGACACGATTCCCCTCTTTTTTCCAATTAACTACATTCTTTATTCTTTATATAAACTAATCGAGATATCCATATTTTAATGGTAATTCCTAACAATCCTAATTAGCAATATCTATAATGTGTAATGGTCACAAGTTAACATATCTATTTACCCTCCCATCCTTTAAATTTATCTAATATAATCAATCTTTGGATTATAAATTCATTAAATATATAAATTATATGTATTATACTACATTATTTATAAATATAATTTTTTTAACTGGGATGTTTTGAGGAATATGGGCTTTGAGGAGTCAATAGTTTACTGGTATTATTTATTTTTTCCTTTTTTCAGTTACTATTTTTAGTGGTCCAAATAAATTGTTATCTCTGATTATTAATGAAATAAAATGTAATAAAAATATTTTAATTCTTTACTATATTATTTTGGGAATTATAGTCTTTTACACTCTTTAATACACGATCTCTATGTTTCTCTCTTCACCGATTAAGAATATTAGAGGTTTTAAAAACAGGTCCTTCCATAAAAATTTTCACTCACATAAACACACCATGAAATATTAGATAAACTGTTTTTTTTAAATTAAAAACTATTAATTCCATGGAGTATTTAAAACAAAGATGATTTTCACCACTTCACATTTTAATCAATAACGGGTTTCTCATAAAACCTATATAATAAATTATATACTGATCATAATTAATCCAAAATTTCTAAATGAATTAACTAATATCATAAAAACTATTAAACCCATGTTCCTGGAAGAACTTTCTGGAATTTCTTATGAATTATTAAATAGATAATCCTTCCAATGTATGCTACCATGTCATATAAAAAATTTCATATAAATATCATTTTATAAACTAAATGTCTCAACCCTATATTTAATGAAATTTGGCTTGTATAATTCCATGATTTCACGGGCCTATGAAACTATTAGTCTGATAGCGCTTGACCCCCGGTGGTTTACCTGATACCCAATCCATATGGTATGACCCAATGTAACTCTCTAGTTATGATTTTTTTAATGATTAATTATTGGGCGAGAATGTTTCAGAGAGTGAAATAACCCCCATGAAAATTTGGGAGGCATGAATATTAGGCCAATAATTATCTTATATATATTATATTATCATATATATTTTCTTAATTTTTTTAATGTATTATATAAGTTCATATGTCATAAAACACTATTTTTTATGTTCTCTTAAATAATTCATTGAGAGCGACCTTTACGATATTTGTAAAAGGACATACAAACCACACTTTCATAAAAAAAATCTACAATAAATTCCAAATTTTACTATAATTTTTCTTGGCGGAAAAAACATTTATTATTGTAAATTATTGAACCAAATCATTTCTGCCATCGTGGGATTTCAGCCATCGCTTTATCGGATGAATAGGTACAGCTACTCTCTTCAGATTTGCGCTTTGTTCTCAATGGAAAATTTATTAAGCGCAGAACTTCTCTTTTATTTTTGCGGAAAGATCTTGAGAACATAGGTTTTCTGAATTTCCAGGCCGGTCTTTTGAACTCCTTGAATGTTATACATCGTTTTTCATCTGTGGATTATTATTATTGGATTTGGTCGAGGGGTTCTTGGATACTTGGTGGTTGTAGTATGAAGGTCTTGAAATGGAAAACTGATTTCAGTGTTGTCTTCGAACCACCTACTATACCTATTTGGCTATGATTTCCCGGAATCCCAATTCATCTGTTTAAGCAAAAATTCCTTTTTTACATTGCTAGATTATTTGGACATCCTATTAAAATAGGTTTTTCCACTCAAAATTTGACTAGACCTTATGTTGCGCGTGTGTGTACTGAAGTTGACATTTCTCAATATTTGCCCTCAAAAGTTTGGTTGGAAAATGGTTCAAAAGGTAATGTCCAGGAAGTTGTCTTTGAAAATGTCCCTGCTTTTTGTAAGAGGTGTTCTAGAATTGGGAATTTTATGGATGAGTGTGAATAGTAGAAAATATCACACCCCCCAAGTACAAACCAGTTTGGATTGAGAAAGAAATTCCCAAAATTTCCTAGACATCATTTTCTATTCCGAGCGATGTTGATGCCTCCACCTCTCATCCAATTGGGGAGGCTAATGAGGAAAAGGCACCTTTGTCAGTCTCACCTAAGGAGAATTTAAGAATAGTTGAGGCCTCAAATTTACACCTACAACCCTTGATGGAAAACCACGATAAATATTTACAGCATGATGTTCCTATAGAAACAAATCATAGGATGATCCTTGAACCACAAGATGTTAGTGATAAGGCTGATGATGATAACAAGGTTGATAATCATCAAATAGAGGATGAATCATTAGTTGGAATTGAGGAGGAATACCTCAAATCATATTCTTGAAAAGGAAAAAAATCCTATTGTTGATGAGGATGGTTTTATTACCCATAACTCTAAATAGACTAGGAAGCATAGGGATTACTCTGAAATTGAAAGTACAGCTGTTACCCGCTCCATTCAAGCCTCTCCCATTGATCCTTCCAAGTAGTTGGCTAAAATGGTTCCAATTCATATGGAAGAGAAGTATGACAGAAAGATGGATCCTGCATACAAGGATTCATTCCAGATTACTAAAGATGAAGATGTGATTGATGAGGTTTGTGATTGGATGGCCGAGCAAGATCAATTGATATATTGGAAGTACCTTCATCGCCAGATTACTGCTAATACATATCTAGATATCAGGAAAAGAATGTATATGAGGATGATGGAGGAATACAAGAAAAATACCAAATTCAACTTTAGGGATATCCCTTGGGTTTGATTCTTTTGGTTATTGCTTTTTATAGATTTTAGATATATAGATTGGGATCTCTCTTTGATATGGATCGGTTGATGGTGATGGCTGTTATAGTCTTTTATTCTGTCTATTTTTTGACTAAAGGTTTCAGGTGGAGATGTTGCTCATCCAACCTCTGTTGTGTCTGATTGACTGCATACTCTTTTTGTTGAGGACCTTTTGATGGCTTGAAGATCTGACTGAAGTTTATTTGGTGGAGATGTAGGAAAGCAGGTGGACTGTGCTGATCCAGTCTGGTGATTACGTTTCACTACTTCTTCTCAACTCAATTGATCTTCTTGGTTGGATATGCAATGGTTTCTATGATTTGGTTATGAATGTTTCAGTTTTTGGATAGACCTCTGCTTTCTACCTGTTTTCCATTCATTAATGCTCTGAACTAGATTTCAGGATGGTCGTTTTTGCCTCTCTGCAGACGGGTTCTGTTTCTGTTCAAGGACTTGAATTATTTTCAGTTATGATGTTATTAATTTAGTATTTACTCTTTGGACTCTAGATCATCAAGGGATCATCTCGATGACTCATTGGGATAATGGCCGGACTGCACAGTCTCTATGATGTTTACAAAGGCTGGAATTGGAGGATCAACATACTCTTGATGGAAGGAAATTATGCTCCCTTGCTGAACTGCTTTGTGATGGCTGGTGAAGATCATCATGCCCAAGAGGTGTTGTACTGGTTTCTACTTGATGCTGCAAAGTTGTTTTCAGCAGTTTATAGCAAGTTCTCAAAGTTAGATTCTGGATGGTTTTTTCTATAGTTTTTTGGTCTTGCATTGTATTTTTTTTGTTTCGATAACTCTGAGCGGGTGTAAGCACTTTACACCTCGAGATTTCTTTGTAGCTTTATTTTGATTTAATAAATTCCCCTGCCAGGAACTGGTTCGACCAGTTTATGTCAGCCTTCCTAAAAAAATGTTGTAAATTATTATAATTCTATTATTATAATAATTTGACCATGATAAATTAAAATAAGCATAGGATAGGTACATAAAACATCATCTAAATATTTAATTCATATAAATTCACCATAATCTATCATGGGAACCAAGTTATACTATCATCATAGGCACAAGATTTGTCTCTTAGAAAAATTGAATTGAATTATCAAACATTGTATTTATAGACCTTATCATCTATAAAATATACATATTTTCCATGGAAATATTATTTAATGAGTCAAAATATTCCAATTAAATCACAAAAGTTTCCTTGTCAATTCCACCCATAAATTTGACCAATTAAATAATATAAATTAATTCCCCTTATCTCTCTAATATAACCTATGACAAAATCCATATGAAAATTACAAAGTGGAAAATAGTTTTCCATGAAACACAAAAAATTTGACCCTTCCAATTGTTATAATTCATTAATTCCATTAAAATAACCATTTATATTTCTATAGTCATGTAAAATATCTAATACAATATTATTTTCACAAGATAGGTTAAATAAATTTATCTCAAATAAAATACATAGAATTAATTCTATAATAATTTAAATATTTTTTTATTATCATAAGTAATTATTTCCTCTAATTAATTACCAAAAAGTTAATTCTCCAAGCCACATTTTCATCAATACCCATAATAACATGATATAAAAAATAAATAGTAATTTAAATAGTAAAAATTAATCGCAGTTCAATATTAATCAAACTTCCATAAATAAAAATAATTTTAAATTATAAATATTCAAACGAACAAAGAAAACACTTTAGATATAACATCTCTTCAAAATCCATTTAATAAGATATCTTTTTGAACTATGATGAAGAGAAGCACTTCCACCATAACTACCCTAAAATTATCCACCTTGTCATACCACTCCTCAATACCGTATCAACCTGATAGATTATCGAATACCTTGGTTCCTTACCAAAACTAACCTTATAACTCCTTGTATTCCCATAGAAATAAATTATCTACTATATCATTCTTTACAACCTATCAGAATGTATTTATACAAAACAAAATTATTTGAAACTATTATAATTCCCGCATTCCAATATCAAATTTCTATGGTTTAATAGTGTAATATACCATGAATAATTGTTCAATAAGTTGTATATTAGAAAATTTAGAAGTTAATTCCATAATCACTATCACCCATAGATTTAGTTCCATAAATTGATAAGGTTAAGTCCAGAGAAATTTTTCAATATAAAAATATTCATAGTATATTTTTTTGAAATCCATTCCACATTAACAATTGATCATTATTTTCACCAATCAAAGCATCACACTAACAATTGCTGACACATTAAAGCTTAAAATCTTCAATTAATTCCCTTTTATACTTAATGATTTAAATTATTTAATAGATAAACCGAATTTAATGTTTTGGGTCTTCATCCCTATAAATCCCTACAATACCTACTAAATGTTTGTGGATGTTCATTCTGAAAATCACTCATAACATCAAAAGTTGTGATTTAATACATATTAACCACAGACCCGATAATCAATAATATTTATGTGAGACTCTCAAGGCTATGTGATTTTATAAGAGACCTATATAATGGGATATGTTCATTAAGACCATGCTACATAATGATATGTGGTTGTTGAGGTGTTATACTCTATAACTGTAAAAAAATATCTTATTAAATGTATTGATCATTTATATAAAACCATGTGTAAATATAAGGGTATCAAAAAAATAACAACTTAAATCATCTAAAACCTCTATCTTATCCAAATTAATTCCATTCCAATCAAATTTATTTTAAAAAATAATGAATTCCAATTTCATTATTTGAGATATAACCAAAAAATAGCCGAATCAAACAATAATAATAGATTTATTTTCATACTCATGTTATTTATATTGTGATTTTCATTAATCTAATTTTTACTAACAAATAATTAATAATAAAATATATATTTATCAAATATTTTGGAATAATTATGATCTCTCAATCAATTCAGTTGTAAATCATACAAGAACACAAAAGATTGACAATGTCATGCTTTCTTAGGTATTGATACTAATGATACATGAACCCAATGTAAAGAAATCTAAACCAAATAAATAAATTTAAATTGAAACAAAAAATAACTTATAAACTCATGTTTACACTATAATAATGCTATTTAGGTATATTTATATTTTCCTTTCTTAAATCACAACAATCTTATAACTTTTCTATCACATTACCAAACCTAATATAATATAAAAATAATTAAATTTTTAATTAAATATCAAAAAGTTACAATGATACCATTTTATAATGATCCAATCTAGATCACTCGGTCAAACCTAGAAAATAAAAATTCTTCATTCACACTTCTAAATAGAATATGTCTAGAACAATTACAAAGGTGGAATTTATTTACCCTCTCAATGGGTTACATATAATTAACTATAAAATATATTCTATCAATATAAAAGACATAATAAAATATATAATCAAAAAATTATTTATAATATTAAATTTGTTTTTAAATCATAAAATATTTAATTCATGGTTGGATTATAAAAACACATATACAAAATACTAAAATATTTACATCAAATCTTCAGTATATCTTCACAAGAGGTACATTAATACCTACTCCAAAAACATAATAAACTACTTGCAAATAAGATATTTTCACCATAAAATGTTCATATCGTTCCCTTAATAGTATAAGAAATGATAAAAATTACACACACACACTAAGAGATACATGTAGTGTGGGAGTAGAATACACCCAATAGGTAGTCGACTTATGTCCTAACTTGGCTATAAAAAATTCAAAGGTATATAGAAGAAGAATTGTATATATTATTAAATAAATAAATAAAATTATCAGTTTATTAATAAAGAATATGAAAACAAAAATTCATTTTTATTTTCACTGGTTTCTACATTCTAACTGCATTACTAAGGAAACAAACCACACCTACATCATGAAATGATTAGCATCCTAAGATAATTTTATTAATACCCTAAATAGATATTACATGATAGAGAAGGTTCATCTAGACATTCTAATGTAAATTACCATGAAATAAAAAGGATAAAAATATTTACTATAATTAATATGACAGAATATACCCATTACCAATATATATCTTAATGTTTCATTCCTATATAAATATTTGTTTATATAATATAAATCATGTATATATGTGTAAAAAAATTCCAACCCCAATACATGACTCATAGAACCTGTATAATCAAAATACAACACCTCCTACCATATATATATCTTTTAGGTGTTACAATTACATCCATACATATAATAAGGATAATAATATAATAAATAAATTAAATTTAAATAAAATTATGTCCTTAGTTATACTCTATTGCATGAAATTTAGATAGTATGAATTATTAAATCTATTAAAATTATATATAAATGAGTGGTTTTTATAGAAAATTAAATTTACATTCTTGGACTCAAACAATCTCATACTAATACCAATATTTTTGTATGAATGTATACAAGTGAGGTAGAGTCTCATAAGATATAGTTATTTGATAACTATTCTGAATAACTAGAAGGAAGACATGCCACTAATCTAAATAATATTAAGCAACATAAGAATAACGATTATTTATGGATTTTCATCCTTATAGAGGGATGATGAATAAAATATGGGGAAATTTATGGCCTTACCTTATTATTTCCATATGTAAGGCCCAATAGTATCCTACAAACATATTAAATCATGGAAAGAAATAATTTTTTCTTATAGTAAGAGAGAGTGGGAGATGAGGAAAAAATAAAAGGGGAATATTTATAGGTTGAATTATGCTAAAAGGAAAAATACCAAAAATATAATATTCCATGTAATTATTATATTTAAAATTTTAATAAAAAATTTTAAATAAAATCTTGTTGTGTATTGGTTACCCAGAAGGGGTCTACTGGAATCTTTTTGGGAGGAAGTAGTATATTCCTAGCATCCAAGAGGATAATAAGTAATTGGTTACACACATCGACTAACTGATAACACTTTACTACCAATAAATTACACCCATTCTCCTTCTATTTCCCATCTATTACTCCTAAAAAGTTTCTTTAACTTCTAATAATACATTGAATTAGGTAAATTACATACAATTAAATTAATATATAAACCAGAATGACATTTTCCATTAAATTTAGAAAGGAATATGTTTATGTATAATATGATCATGTTTATTGATAATGATTATTATGATTTATATTTGGATCATATTTATACTTTTTCCATTTCTAATAATTTATAGGAGCATTTATATTTCATTATGGCTATGGAAATATTTGATCCCTCTTACTAAATGGATTAATTTTCTCTTTCGTTACCTTATTTTTGTGTTGTTTTGTGTGTAAAGGTGTGTAACTAATGTAACTATAAAATTTAAAACAAAAAACATCTTTATAATAAATTATATTTTAAGGGCAAATTATGCTGAAGCATTTCATGAACCCTCCTAGAAATTAAATAAAAAATTACAAAAAAAACAATCATAAATCATTCACTCACTAAAACCATTGATTAATTAAATTATTATTAAACAATTAATATATGATGTTATATTTTAAATAAATTATAATTTTTCATATATAACTTCTTATAAAACTATTTAAAAATTATTTTTTCAAATGCTCAAAAATATTTCATATTATATATTATATTTACTATAAATATTTCTTATAAAACATTTATTACAAAATTGAATCCTTACTTGTACATAATTTATGGATAAATGTTTGGGTTTTTATAATTAAAAGTAATTAGGAAATATTAATAAAACCTAATAAGAAAAAATTTATATTTAAACAAGGATCTTTATTTATATATGGAAAAATAAATCTACTGTGACCTTAATAAAAAAACCTGAATATTCATTAAACTATACACAGTATGTATTCCTATACATCATGAATAGTCATAGAATTTTTTTATAGAAGAATAAAATGAAATCATAAGAGATGGAACATGATAATATCATATATGTATAGAAATATATTTCTCAGTATTACTCTATCTAGGGCATAAATTTCTTTTGTATTATGAAGGAATAAATATCACATCATGGTAAAACAAAACTTACAACATAATAGATAATATAAACAATCAACCCTTGATTTTCTATGTATTGAAATTTTTTACAAAAATGTAAAAAGTAAATTGAATTTTACCATGTAGGGTACCATGTGAACCTAATTTAATTTTGATTACCATGAAGAATGCTCTTCATATATACCAATGAAATTTTGTATGATATTCAAAGAAGTGTACTCAAGCAAGATAATATAGATATCAAGTCACACTATTGTTATATGAAAGAACTTTATATCTCCAAACAATACTATCCTTATTATAATAATAATATATTGTAAAAGTCGTGTATTTCTAAATAAATTCCATATCAAAGATAACACAATCATTTAATAATTAGAGGCGAGTTATATTATAAGTATTATAGTAAAATTATAATATAATACAATGGATGAAATAGTTGAAACAATAATAAATTTAATTTCATAAAATATTTATATATTCGAATTTTTTAATCAAATGAATGAAATTATAAAAAATATATAAAAATATAGACATTTGAGTCAATTCTACGACATCAAAATAAATAAAAACCATAGATGATCCTATATGTTTCTATATTTGGTGGTATTTATAAAATATGTTACATTAACAAACAACGCATACATCGACAAATAACTCTAACAGACTACCCATGAATTCATATTAAAAATAAATACACAAATAGTAATACCCCAACTCTTAGGAAATATTTTACACATTAAACTACATGTATATCTTCAATACAAATAATGTAAATTTTTTAAAACTCTATAAACATCAAAAATAAACAAATTCATCAATATATAAATCAAAATTAAAAAGGATATGATACTTGTGAAAACATCATTGTGTTATAATTATCGATATATTTTTTTAGTTAAATATATATATTATAAAAATATTAAATAAAGGAAAAAATTATAAATAAAATTAATTTAGAATATAAAATTATGAATCCAATTTATTAATAATGCATCAGCCCCAGTTTCTGGTGTTAGTGTGAAAATATTCTGTGTTTTTTATAAACGGAACTGAATAATTACAAAACATATTACACGAATGAGGAACATTCATCGGTCTAGGTTTTGGATAATAGAAAGACATTAATCTTTTATCTGAGATGAATGAGAATAAAAAAAATGAGAAAAATGAAACTATGTTCACTAACTCTATAATTGAAATGAACGACATCAAAAACGCTACTGAACCTATTAAAAATAGTTTAAAACAAGGGGATAGAATTATTTATGCCTATTAAAGAGTTTTAAAATATTTGATATATCATTTTAAAAAAATTATTTTGAAGATACTGTCGAAAATATCATTTTGAGAACATTATTTGAAATTAAAAATGCTCTAAAAATACTATAATAGTTCAGAAAATACTTACATTCAAAATTACTTTAAATAGATTCCAGTGTTTTTCTGAAAACAATACAAAACATTAGAAAACATAACACTATTTTGAGACCACATGTAACATTGAAAGTTTTTTTCGACCTACATACATAATGAATGATGGGTTAAAACCCCAATAACCTTCCATATTTACAAAGTTCAAGTGCTGGATTTTTTGAAAACATTTTAATCGTGATTTACTTATATATAATTTCACTGGAGTTTTTAATTTTGAAAACATGTCAGTTTTTTAAAATAAAAATTCATACACCCACATACATACAGATATATATAAATATTTAATTATATGAACTTTAAATTCATATCACTTGTGGGTTTGGTTATAACTAAAACTCATGCCATAAGCATTTGCAAAACATTTCCATTCATTAAAACATTCATTCATGTAATTCCATTAATATATATAAAAACATTTAAAAATAATTAATAATTACATTTCAGACATAAAATTATAAATAAACATATTAAATAAAATATTTCAACTCCTTATTTAAATTCATGTTCTTAATAATATTGGAAGTAATCCATAAAGTTTAATATAAAATCAATGGTTTATTAAAAATTCAAAGTATGTTGATGGTATTCATAATGTATGGTCGTGATTTAATATCGATGTGACATCCTTAATTTTAATATAAAATGAAAACATGTTATGCACATTTTTTAGAAACACCACCATAAAAAATATAAACATCACAATATAATTATATAATGATAAAAATTCCACCCTTATATGTGTGTATGTGTTTGTTTATTTATATATATATATAATTCATGGAGTTTATTTTACTCATCATCATAGATTAAATTAATGTTTGATAAAAACATTGATAAATGGGAATACACATTGGCAGAGATAATACCCAATCAAATTAAAAAATAAACATTTTTAAATACATATATTTAATTGGAATAATTGTTTTGGAATAATACTTAAATTTAATAATCACTAAAAATAATTACATTTTTCATAAAACAACCCACTATACCAAATTGAATTATATTTAAACAAAATCTTAAAAATTAAATATAAACTCATTCATTATTATTTTTGAAAATAAATATACATAAGTGGATAAATATACCTATATATGTATATATAAATATATATGTATATGTCTTAAAAATAGATATAGTTTGATAAAATTAAAACCTACACCTTTAAAACACTAAAAAAAATAAAACACACTCTATGGGTTCTATTAAAATAAATTAGGCTAATAAAATAATAAAATAAGGACAGCATAATGTAATTAATTATAATGATCTAGATTTGAACACAAATAATCACACCATCACTCTTACCTTATAATTTACAAGAAATAAAATAGATAAGTATGAAACATACACTCTTGAATTATATTAGAAAAGTTGTATAAGTTCTACTTGACTTCAGACTCTACAAATTGACTTTTCCACAATTTATATTTTTACATTGGGGAATTTTATAGACATAAAATGTACTAAAAATTCATCCGTAGCTCAGGATTATTGGAAAAGATGAGTTTTTTGTGGTAGTAAAAATAAAAATATATTGCTTTACTCTATTTATCCAAAGGAAAAATGAAATAGGTCCAAAAATTATCATTGACATAAACATATTAATATTACTCTATAGTAATAGATGAAATGAATATCTATAGACAATTAAATTTTTTTATATTTATAATCCAAAAGGAGAGCAGAAAACCACACACAAACCAAAAAGGTAAAGGATGCACAATCAGCCGAAAATGACGGTTATAAAAAATTAAATCGGACAATACACATCTAAGAGGAAAATGATCATGGATTTGAAAACTAGGAAAAAAACAACCTCACATTAGATCTAGAGATTTGTAATAGAATACCTAATTATCCAACAACTGAAACCCTAACAGTTCTTGGATCTCCATCTTCGATGAGAACCACACAAGCACAATCAACTGAGAAACCTCAGTCAGAGTTCAACCTTACCTCTCTAGCCTGCTCAGATTGACTCCTCATTTTATCTCTAGCTCTGACTCCACGGTCGGTGCTTCGACTTTCCCCTCAAACATGACTCGACCTCAGCCTCACCCAAGAAGGAAACCTACTATGCGACTCGCTAACAAACACTAAATCTTAATTCAATTCCTTTATTAATATATGTTCTTATTATTATATACACAAATTCATTAATAAACATTATTTATATAAATATTATACGTATATTATTTTTATTTTAACATTAACATTAAAAGATATAATTTCATATTGAAAAATATTAATTTTATAATCTATAACTTAAAAATTATAATTTTATAAAACAAAACTTATACTAGTAATAATTCTATTTTTAAAACATAATCTAAAAATAGTAATTATAATTTCAATAAAACATATATATGTCATTTTGAAAAACAAATTATCTATATTTATTAATATTATTATTATAATAAAAATATATTCATATGTATTTGGAATTTAGAAATTTACTCATTCAAAATATTAAATAACTTTTAAAATAGATTTTTTTATTCAAAAATAATATTTTAATGAAAATAATACTATAATAAAATATTTGTTTTTAGTTTTAACATAATATTGAAAACTATATATAATATGTATAGTTAATTATATGTATTATAATTTAATAAATTAATACTTCAAGTTTCAAATAATATTTTCAAATAAAATTGTATGAAAAATAGTATTAATTATTTTTTAATTATAAATAAATATTTTTTATAATTAAACTATGTGTAGAAATTCAGGGTTCTTAGATTATTCTCCCCCCCCCCCCCCCCCGCAATGGAATTGCATCCTCTCGATTCATTTGGTCATACTAAAAATAATTCTGAATTTATGGCTTTAGAATTAAGAAACACTAGGACTGCTAAACTTCTAGACTTTACAAGTTAGAAATGAACATATAATCTCTATAGAAATCTAGACCATTCCTATGATACCAATTATCACTTTTTGGCCACAGTTGCTTAGTTCTAGTGCTAAAATATGCAGCTTAATTTTTTTATAAAATGAATTAAATAATTATAAAACAAATTACACAAATGAGGACCTCTCACTACTCTAGGTTCTATATAATATAAAAACCTTAAATTTTTTTTCATTTCTTAACAAGAATAAAAAATGAACAAAATGACAATGTGCGCGTTAACTCCATAAGTGAACCAAATGGCTCCAGAAAACTCTATGGAACATGTGAAAAAATAGTTTACAACAAGGGTTGAGAAATAATTATGCCCAAAATGGGTTTTAAAATCATTGAGATTTCTTTCTGAAAATATTGTTTTTAAAATAATTTCAAAAATATCATTCTGAGAAAATTATTTGAAATTAAAAATGCTTTAATAAAATTATAACTCATTAGAAATTACTTACATTCAAAATTTCTTTAAACATATTTCAATGTTTTTATGAAAATAATATGTAACCTTCTGAAAAAAAACTCTATTCTGAGGCCACTTGAAACATTGAATTCAATCATGGGCCTACCCATATAGAAAGGGATAGGTTCACTCCCCAATAACCATCCATATTTACAAATTTCAAGTTCTGGATTTTCGAAAAATATTTTATGCATTCTTTACATATAAATACTTTTAATAAAGTTTTTAATTTTTAGAACATAACATTACATTAAAATAATAATTCACAATTATCTATATATAAACACACACACACATTAGTATATGAACTTTCATTTGATATCACATGTGAGTTTGGTCACAACCAAAACTCACGTCATAAGTCTTTGCATGAACTGTCTAGGCATTTAATAATTCTTTCATATAATACAAATGATATACATATAAATAATTGATTATAATTAGTAATTATATATTTCACTTAAAATTAAAAATAAACATCTTAAATAAAACATTTTAATTACTCGAAGAAATTCAAGTTCTCAATAATTATGGATGTAATCCCTAAAATTTAATTTGAGAAAATGAGTTTATTAAAAATGAATTGTATGTGGATGTTATTTATAATTCATGGCCATGATTGTATTCATATGCGACATCTTTAATTTTAATATAACATGATGCCAAATTATGATGATCTTTTAAAAACATTATATTAAAAATTATATACATAATAATATAATTATATGAAAATAAACATTTCATACTTATATATATGTGTGTGTGTGTGTGTGTTTATGTATATATAATTCATGTAATTTAAATTACTAATCATTTCAGATTAAATTCTTGATCGAGAAAAACATTGATACAGGAGAATAGTCCTCTGTAAGTTAATACACAATATAAATTAAACATAAAATTTATTTTATACATATATTTTAGTGGAATGATTATTTAAAAATGACACTTAAATTTAATAATCAATGAAAATAATTATATTTTTAATGAAACAATCTCCTATAACAAACTAAGTTAAATTAAAACAAAATTTGACAAAATAAGTATACACCCTTTCATTATTAATTCTAAAAATAACTATAAATTGTTGGATAAATATAAATATACATATATATACATATATTTGAATATGTATTAAAAATATACATAGATTGATAAAATTAAAAAATACCCATTTAAAACCATAATAACAAAAATAAAACACATCCTAGAAGATCTATTAAAATAGAGTAGCATAATAATATCAGAAATAAAGGGTCTAGATAGTTATTCATTTTAAAAACCATTATTCGAACCCAAATAAATACAATATAATTATTACCTTATAATTTTTTCAAAAAAATAGATTAATATAAAACATACACACATATATATTTCTTTGTGAAATAGAATAATTTTAAAAAAAATTAAATCCTTATTTGAATTAAAGTAGAAAATGCGCAGAAGTTCTCCATGACTTCAGACTCTATAAATTGGTTTTCCCCCAATTTAAATATTCACATTGGTGGATTTTATAGATATAAAATCTACTATAAATTCAATGATAGCACACAATTGTAGATAATGAATTGTTTTTAGAGGTAGTAAAAGCAATTATATGTCGCATTACTCTATTCATATGAAGGAAAAATGAAATAGGTCCAGCACATACTATTGATAGAAATAATTTAATATTACTCTACAGTAACAGATGAAATATATATTTTCATACCAATAAAATATTCTTTCTATTTATAATTCAAAATGAGACCACAAAATAACCCACAAACCAAACTGGTCATGGACACATAGTCGGGTGAAAATGAAGGGTAGAAAAAATAATGATTAAACAATACACATCCAAGAACCAAATGATCAAAGATTCAAAAACTAGGAAAATAACACCAACATCACATCATATCTGAAGATTAGGAATAAAGACCTACATTTCTAACAATTGAAACCCCAACAGTGCCCGGATCTCCATCTACAATAAGACCCACTCAATCTCGATCGACCCAGAAACCTCAGTCACAGTTCAACCTTAACACTCTACCCTATATGGATTGACTCCTTATGTAGTATCCGGAATTGAACTCGATTATCAGTTCTTCAACTTCCACCTTTACTGTGACTCGATCTCAACCTCGCTCGAGAAGTAACTGTACTACACCTCCCCTAGTGTGACTCACAAATAGACCCCCACCCTAATTTGATTCCTTTATTTTTAAAATATATTATTCCTATTAAATATTAAAATTCATTAATAAACATAATATATTTAACGATTATATGTATATTATTTAAATATTATCATTAATAGTAATTTTTATAATTTCTTATTTTAATAACAAAATTATTTTTTATTCTAAAACATAAAAAAATTAAAATTTTATAAAAAACATTTTCTTGTAATAATTCTAATCTTAATACAAAATTGAACACAAAAAATTATAATTTTGATAATATATATATATATATATATTTCATTTTGAAAAAAAATAGTATTATTTTTTAATATTATTATAATAGTCAAAATATATACATATATATATATATATGAAATTTAGAAATTTAATCCTTGAAAAGATTAAATAACCGTTCAAATGGATTTTTTTATTCAAAAATAATCTTTTAAAAAATTAATATAATAAAATATTTATTTTAGATTTTTACATAAGATTGAAAAGTACAAATAATATGTATATTTAATTATATGTATTATATTTGAATAATCCAAAACACATGATTTCAAATAATATTTTCCCAAAATAATTGCCTCAAATATATCATTAATTGGTTTTTTATTATAAATAAGTTCATTTATTTAATTATTTTTTATAATAAATCTAGTTTTAGAATTTCTGGGTTGTTGTGTTATTAATGAAATACTTTTTATTGTTAAAGTTTACTTTTATTATTTACATATTTCATTTATTTGATATCAAAGATGGTTTCAATTAAAAGGATATATAAGAATAAATTCATGGTTATCAAATATAAATTAATAACTTTCAATAAATAATTAAGAAACTATAAGTAATAACAATTTTTTTATTAAAGGGTAATCTAAATAAAAAAGGTTTCAAATATTTTTTTAATATTATAGGATTATTATGTTAAATTTATAGTATTTATAATATTAAATATAAAAAAATATTTTTAACATATGAAAACAAATAAATTATAATTCATATAATCATTATTAAATCTTAAGGAAAGAATAAGAAATTAATTTTACACTTAAAAATTCATATTTCTAGAAAATTGTTATTATATTTTCTGTTTGCATATATTAAAATTAATTTTTATCAATTTTAGAAATTGAAAAGATAAAATCATTATGTTCAAATTTTATGATTTGATGAATTTCATTTTTGTGTATAAAGGATAGTTACCGAGGTAAAACACGAGCTACCATGGTAAATGTAAATTAAGGGGAAAGTGAAATTATATGGAAAATGCCTAAAATAATTCAAAAAATATCATGTCTTTATATTTTTGAGAGTTAGGTAAACCTATCCTCTTTAATTGGCAATTTTTCAAGCCTTTCATTTAAATCATGGATGGATTTTAAGAAAATGATGTGTCTTTTACAAAAAATGTAATCCCTACCTATTATAATTGATTTTTTCACCAACCCCTCCATAATATAAATTCATTTTTAATTCCTATTAAAAAATTTCTACATTTATTTTCCTAATAATACTAATGAATTTTTAGCCCCTAGTCTCTTCATTATTCCTTAAATCCTTACAAAACAAGAAATATTACAAGCTAATATTAAATTTGTTCTCTATGACTAATAAATTCTTATCCTTCATTTCAATTTTAACTTATTATCCTGATAATTCCTAATTATGATATAACATCTTATAAAATCCAAAATAATATCATTATAGTTCAATAATAATGATATTATCACTAAATAACTTTATAAACATACTTATCCAATTAATATAACATATTCTTATTTTGGTCAGTTTAAACACCAACATTAATTGTGGAATAATTGTTTATATTGGATGTATGTGGAAACATAATTTCTTTTAATATTTGGTATTAATGGTAAATAATAATTTTTTATAATGGTAATAATAATACCTTCTTATTTTTTAAATATATTTTTTATTAATAAAATTTACCAAAACAAGATCATTATAGATTTTACCCTTATGAATCATACCTAAAACTTTCATAGAACCGGCCTCAAACTCTACAAATAATGATTTTTGTTATATTAAAATATAATTACTAATATGGAGACGATAATATTAGGAAAATGGAATGATAATTGAATATCCTTTTCTAAAAAAGAAAACAAATAGTGGCAATCACATGGAACTGATGACTAATATTAAATAAAAATAAGTAATGACAATATAATAAATGAATATTAAAGATTAATATAAAAGTAATATATTATTTAAAATATTTATAAATATATGTTCAATGAGTATTATTTTAAGAAATTCTGTTGTAAAATTTATGTGAAAGTAGGAAACTAATATAATATAAATTGTTTAAATAAGTATGTATTTCACAGATTCGTAGAAAATAAAATCCTCCTAAGGGAAATATTTAAAAATATATATTCTATTTTAAATGATCAATGAATCCTATATTTTTTTATAGTTTCTAAAAAAGATAAATTTTCATATGTAATTTTGGAATAATATTTTCTAGTAACATAATAATTCCAATTTTTATATTTAAGGAGTTTCAACTCCATTAAAAATTATCAGTGTATATATAAAAAATTTATAGCAAAAACACTCACCCTAGAAATTTTTAAAATGTAATTTTTTCCAATGAAATTAATTAAACTTCACTGTCAGGTTTCATTCATTAATTTCATTTATATTTTAAATATTTTATAACCAATATTTATTTCTCTCATTAACATTAAATGATTTGTTTTCTGAAATTAATATCCCTCCAAGATTTAATTTAAATATTTATTTCAATTCTTTTTGGTTTTTTCTTACTAATTTTTTTTTCATTAAAAATGTGTATTTATCTAAATAATATCATTCATATATTTCTATCTACTAGTCATTTATTTATTTATATACCTTTACTTTTCATTAATTAGGTATTATTTTAAAAAAAATTGAAATCTACTAAATTTAATGTAAAATTATGTCACATAGACAAGAAAAAACAATGTTGATGATTAGGGGGTGAGCATAAAACCTCAATAGAAATCATCAAAAAGGTATGGGTGGGTCTAATATAGCCTTAAATTTTATGTGTTTCCTACTATATTTTATTTTTTTTCTTTCATATATTTTTTACTAAAAATCATTGGATTAATTTTATGTGGAATTACTGTGAAACTGATTTAATGTAAAAAAATTTATTTTAGGATTTTATTTTAATATAGAAGGTTTCTATTTTGAATAAATATGATTTTTTATTATTTTCAATTATTCTATGAAAAATAATAAATTAGTTTTCTAAAAAATGGTTTTATTTCAAGAAAATGTTGTTTTAGGTTTAAATTAATGTTTGTCAATATCAAAGTATAAAATTTAAATAAAATGTTTTCCATGTGTTTTTATGTATTTAAAAACATATTAGGCTTCCTTAATCATTAAAACCCCTTACTGATCTTTATTCAAACCTAATGTTTTTGAATATTTTTCCTATGATTTACTAATAAGTATGAGATATCATGGAGCATGGTCCCAATTATAATGTTTATCTTGAGTATAGATATATTATCTTTCAAAGATTTTTCATTTTGGGATATAAACTTAAAATATAACTTGTTTTCGTTTATATATATATTTTTAAATAACTTTTTCCTAGTATCTAAAATCAAGTGGTTACTTTGCAACTTTGGAATTAGATAAAATTTATCTCATCATTATGGACTAAACGGTATAGTGAAATTTGTAAACTATAGTTTTTTTAGTATTTCATTACATTTGGAAACCCAATTAAAAACACAATTTATTTCAAGAACATAATTATTCCCAATTCAATATCAATAAATATCATTTATTTTAAATTTTAATGATTATTGGGAAATGAAAAAAATAAGGGTGAGCTCTGGTAATGAGTAAGTGATATATATAAAGAAAAATATGTCTGATTAGTAGGCATAATCTATATAGAAAGGAAAATAACTGAACACATAAGACATTTAAATAATTTTTCTATCATGATGTGATAAGGCATAATAAATATGGAAATATAAATATATAAACACATAAGTCATTTAATGAAAAACATTACTATCATTATTAGATAAGGAATAACCAAATGGAAATGTAAATATATAAATACACATTCCATTAAATAAATAACTTGATTATTAGGATTATATAAGGAATAAAAAAATTGCAAAGGTAAATAACAGAAAACCCTTTCCATTTAATCAATAAATTGAGAATTAAAAGTCTCCATTGATAATTTAATAGCTAATATATCATAAATGATAACAATGAAACTTTTAATGAAGGTTATTTTTAATTATTGGACATCATGATATCAATAATCATGATATTTACACCATCAAGACCTTTTACACGACTGTTTAAAAATAAAGGGTTGGTACAAACCAAAAACCAATTTAACTAAGGCTATCTAATTAATTTATCGCTTAAAACTACAAATTAATTGATGTGATATCTATAATCAAGAACCACCCATATATTTCTGTCCAAATCATTCCTCATATGTCAAATGGTTGATTTAATTTCTTAAAGATATTCCTTATCAACTACTTTCCATATCGAGGAAGGAATATGAATTAATAATAGTTTCCCAAGTCAATCATATAACCATCAAAGTAAAATACCAGATGCATAAAATAAATATGGACTAACTGATAATCCTATCCAATATAAAAATAATATTTATATATAATATAATTAATGGATATTATAAAGGATAAACTAAAGACTCTTCAATAAAAGAAAAATCAATCCTAAAATGAGAGATTGTAAAATATATTATTACCAATAATTTAACTTTTAAATTATACACCATGAAAGAATAAACATGAATTGAAAATTTTAACATCATTAATAAAAATTTATCTATGTTAAAAACATAAAAGGGTTAGTATATTTACCACATAAAACTAAATAGTTTTTTTTATATAATATGTCTCATTGAAATTAAAATTGATATGAAATATCTTACATTGACCATAATGTTGATGTGATAATTAATTAATGAAGTGATTATGTGTACAAAATTTACATCCAGTTGAAATAAGTTTAAATAAAACATTATATAATCAAAACTCAATACACACATAATCATTTAATATCAAGTCAATGAATATGTAATATAATAGAATGAAAAGAAATTGAGTTATGATATTATTTACCACTTGTTAATTATCAATTCAAATCTTGTTATATGAAAAAATTAAAATTGATACATATAATACCATGAATTATGATGGAAAATTTATATTCTATAAAAATTAAACTTATTTCAACAAAATAAAAGAAATTAGGTTCACAATAATAAAATATTCCTCAATGGAGGGAAATTGATATGAAGTCCCATAACACACTCTTCCTTTCAGTTGATCAGACATTCATCCTCCTTTATAATGTTTTTAAACATGTTATTAATTTTTAACATAACTATATTTTTATTTTTAAAATAATATACGGTTCAATTATATCATTTTACCATCTAATAATAATATTTCATTATTTTAATTATTTTAGTTGTTAATTTCCATTTTATCTTATGAGTGTTTTTTCTTAAATGTTCTGGTTCATTCATATATTATATAATTAAATCCTATATATAATAATAATAATATAAATATATTTTTTCTTATTATATAACTATTTATAATCATTCTTCAAATTGTAACATGGATAATGGATCACATAGCTTTGTGGAGAGGCATATATTATGTATGCACGTGCAACGTTAGCATTCCCTTAATGGGTGAAAGGTTACAGAATTTGGTGATATATTAATTTTATAGAGTCCATATATAGTCATATATATCACATATAATATCTAAATTCATCCATATTACCTTCTATGTAAATATTTAGTGAAAAACAAATCACATTACTTCACTAGGTGGTTGTTCACTTTATACATGAGCGATGTTGTCATATTTTAAACAGAATGACACATAAGAGGTTATATGTGATATTAGAATTATAGAAGTATTTTAATATTATAAATATCATATAAATGTTTCAAATACATCCTTATATTCCCCCTTAAAAGGTGGTGATAAAAAATATATATCAATTTGTGAGTTGGTAGTAATCTGTATTCATGATCAACTATTTTATTTTAAATTTGGTTGAATAAGAGATGGATATAGGTCATTCTATTAAAATATTAACATGTCAGTATAAAAAATATATATATGTTATTATATAATAAATTTTTAATAATATTTTAAAGAGTTTTATGAATAATCCAAATAAATTGATCGTTTAAGAATGATAGCTCTAGTTTAGACAACATTTTTATGTATGCACTAAAATCCATCATAAGCTAGATTAATGATCATAGAAAAGTATCTTGGATATTTTTTAGGGGATTAAGGAAGTTATTTGGTAATTTTCATTCAAAAAATATATATTTTTGTGTCAAGAGTGGAGGGGATTGGTTTTCCTTTCATAAGTGGTAGAGAGGATACACATGAATTATTTTTAAAAGATTTAATTACACCCACATTTTTATCATGAAAAATCCTAAAAAGGGTTCATCATAAAACATATGTGGTTAAAATGCCACAATATGGCCATATAAGTGGTTTTTACAAGTTTTAGTTCATTTTAACCCTTATCATCTTAGTTTAACCTCTACCAAACTAGTTTTGTACCTTAACAAAGGTAATAAATTTTACCTATTTTTACTATTTATTATGGACAAAAATTATGTTGAAATTATTAGATAATATAAATAATTATTATTACTAATATTGAACCCATTTTGTGAAATTAAATTCATAGAAATGGTAGAATTAAATTTAAAGCTATACCTATAGTCGTGATGAAAAGGTAGATTTCCAAAGAGAACTTTTTCATTAGTATAAAAGTTTTAATAAAAAAATTAAATATGAAATTTATTTTGATAACATAAATTAGTAAAATTTTAACATAATTGAACTAATTTTAGTTTCAAAAAGTTTATAAGATAATATAATCCCTAAATATTATTTAAAAAAAAAGGCAATTTTCGATAAAACATTTGTTTATATTAAATATTTTTTATAATCAATAGATTACCAATGAAAATTTATAAACCATATATCTTCGTATATTATTTACTCATATTCATATAAACTAACATAACTTCTAGTTTATAATGGTATTGTTTTAGATATAAATTTTTTTTTGAATATTGTGTTTCGTTTAAACCTGGTTTTGTGTGCATCACATTCTATAAAAGATATTGCATTTATTTTAAAACAATATATCATAATGTCAGAGGGTGATAAATTTTATTAAAATATTTTTATCCTATTCATTTTATTCTATCAAAGAATGTGTTCATGTTTTAAAATACTAGGATGCCACATTTTCCTCACTGTCAATAAACTTTGTCCTCTCTATTTGAACTAGCACTAGTAAATCATTGGTTTAAATTTTAAATAGTAATTTAATGATAAAAAATAATAAAATGGTTAATAAAATAAACTCTAAAAATAGGGAAATATAAATAATAAAGGTTATATAGAATTAAATATAACTAGGTTTTTAAATAGTATAACATTGGTGGTAATTATTGATATGTATGTAGAAGATTATCGAAATTAATTATAGTGGGTGATTGAGGTAATTGATAAAAATAAATTGAAGGATCAATGTATAGTTAAGGACCTAAAAACCATAAGTCTGTGATATTTTTAAAAGAACATTTCATTCATCATATATTAATGTAATAGGACATCATTTTTATTTCAAGGCAATTTTCCTAAAGCCGAGGAATAGATTTATTATATAAGAATTTTTTGAAATATATTTATATGATATATATATATATATAATTAGCCCAGTTTAATCCTTTTTTATGCTTCGATAAATTTTCATTTCATCTCATTCTCTAAGAAATTAATATAAAAATGAATCATTATTCCTGGATAACTAGAATTAAATTTTCAAATATTGTTAAATCCAATAAAGAGGGAAAAGTCTTTTAACCTATTTTGGAATATTCTCCAAAACCATAATGTATAACTGAAGATATTAATCTCAAAATTTTAATAATAAAAACACAAGTTATTCATTAATATTATTCATTAAATTGTTTCAATAAAAATAATTAAATATTAATTATAAAATCATGTAATCCAGTTGTGTGAGATAAACCATTATTGTCCTTCAATTGTCATTCTAAGAAACACAAATTCTCTAAGATTTAATGGGATATCACTCAGTATCTGGGTTATAATTTTTATAATACATTATCAATATATTTACTATAATGTTACCAAAATTTTAATGACCCGTATTTACTAAAAAATGACATAAAAATAATAGTTATTTATTACCAATAAAGTTAATCGTGATTAAAAATGAAATGTAATGATTGACTTACTCAAATAAAAACTTCATATACTAAAATAATGGGTTTTATTCTCCTAAATGTCTCCCAAAATATCATTAATAATTGTATAATATCATCATAAAAAACCTATAAATGAGTGTTTAAGACATTTAATATGTGATAAATCTTAAATTTATAAACCCATAATGGTATCCATAACTGTTATATTAATGAATAAATATAGTCTTATAAAATATAACATCATCCTTAGATGTTTCGTGATTCTGAAAACCATAATACCATTATTAAAAAAAACCTTATAATTAAATTTTGGAATCCAAATACATAAATACTTCTTCTATTTTATTTCAATGTACTCCAGTCCTTCTTATAGGGGTTATCCCTAAGAAGATGGAATTGACTTAGATAATTCCCATTTTCCCCCACATTTAGCACAAAAACTATAAAAAGATCCATATGTTTAAATTTATTTCCTTACATCATAATCTTTATATTTTATTTTCAAATTCATTGTTTTATGCCCATATTTTTCACTCATAAAACATTTTCCTATTCCTTTGTGACTCTTTATTAGGCGTCTCTTAAAACATTTCTAATATGAAGTAAATAGACCCTTCTTTAATTTACGGTTTCCACTACTCGGGCCCTTATAAAACTTCATACTCCTCTTCTTTTATGAGTATGAGAGTTGGTTAAGGTATAGGTAGTTAATCGTATTTATGGATAACTAATTTGGAATAATAATTATATACTAAACTGTTGGGCAAAAATCCCTCAAGGTAGCATTGCAGCATTTTTGGGTTGATTGTGTTTGTTGACAAAGAAGGTTTCCATGGAGAATTGTCGAGTTCCCGAGAATTTGTTGACATTCCATGTTGACAAAGAACTTTGACAAAGGAAAGGACGATCTGGAGGCGGTACAAAAGAGCAGTACAAGGTGGCGCCGTTTTCCAGTGTTTGCCAAATTTTTGGGCCTGAAAATCACCAATGGAAAATGGAGTGATATGTTGTTGGCAAAGGTTGAGGAGAGAGAAATGAAGAAGGTGTGCGGAAAAATAAAGCGTGGCGCGCAAAACTAGAGGGTTGCGCGAAATCTTGAAGTGTGGCGCGCAAAACAGCGGGTTGCGTGAAATTGTATTTCGCGCAAAAGATGTTTCAAGGCCGAAAGCTTGAAAATCGGTAAAGGCATGAGGCGCGCGAAATTTTGGAGGCGTGCGCGGAAAATTGAAGTGGCGCGCGAAATAGCGGATGAAGTATTTCGCGCAAGAGGTGTTACGAGGTCCGAAGCTCGTAAAATGGCAAAGGCATGAGGTGCGCGAAATTATGGAGCAGTGCGCGGAAAATGTTTGTGCGCGGAAGATCAAAGCGGATTACGCGCTCAAGGAGGGTTTTTCGCGCGGGGTCGATTTTGCCTATAAATATGAAGTGACCCTACTCCATTCAACAGAGTTCAAGACATAGAAAATACCCGAGCTCTGGTTCGTGAAATTGAAGTTTGAAGGGTGTTGCGCGTAAACTTAAAGTTTGCGCGTAAAGTCAGATTGCGTGAAAAGCAAAGGCTGCGCAGAAAGTTGGTGTTGGCGCGTAAAAGGAAGATTGCGCGAAAAGTGGATTTCGCGCAAAATTAGTGAATTGCGCGCAAGGCAGTTTCGAGGCTGCGCGTAATATTTGGAGGTTGCGCGAAAAAGGAATTTCGCGCAAATCATAGAAATTGTGCGCAAGGCACCGTAAGGGTTGCGCGTAAAAATTGAGGTTGCCCGGTACATCCGAGGCAAAGTGAGATTCATCTGCGGGTGAAAGTTGGACTTCAACAGAGCATCTACATACAGAGGAAGATGCATTCCTTAATGAAAATGAAGAGACCTACAGGTCTATAAACTGTGAGTGGATTCCATCCAAGAGCAGTGAGCTCAGGAAGAGGAAGAAGGTGATCCTCTCCACCGGCAGTGAGCCAGAGAGAGAGAAACAGGGAGTGACCCTTGGGAAAGCAGTGAGCTGACCCTAAACATTGTAAAGGCAGTGAGCCTAGGCATAGAAGTGATCTAGCCCGAACATTGTAATCCACAGCTAGTGAAGTCTAGTGGAATTTGGTACGAACCGGCAACTTGTCGGCGTATGCTCCTTGGACGTAGCCCTTAGCGGTGAACCAAGTAAAAATCTCTGTGTCTGCCTGCTTACTTTCCTGCATTGCATTCAAAGCATCATCATCAGGTAAAGGAGACAAGTGATCATAGTAACCACACAAGTTCAAACAAAGTGACCCTTGTAACAAAGAGGTCAAGATCCAGTGGGGCAGGAAGAACTTGAAAAAGAATATCCATACCCTGATTCACCCCCCCCCCCTCTCAGGGTATATTGGCCCCTATTGGCCCTGACAATTGGTATCAGAGCGATAGGTTGCTTTTATCAGATTTGTTTGCTTCGACATAGTGTAGTCGATCTGTGTGGTTGAAGATACATTTTTCTATTATCTCTCAATCTGCCATGGGAAAAGGAAAAGCATCAAAGAAGAATCAGAAGTCAGGTAAATTCCCTCAGTGTGGAAGTGTTTTCGGAAAAAGTGTGATTCAACTAAAAGAATCAAACAGCTTACTGAAGGAAGGTCTTGATGAATCTGATAGGGAAAAGATTGATTCACTCAATCATGATGTTGGAATGAGTGAAGTACATGAGCATCAGAGTGATGCTGAAACATAAGAAGAAATTGAAGGAAGAATAGACATGCGAGCTGAGTTGGAGGCTGCTCTTGAGGAGATAGATGTTTGGAGAGCAAAAACAAAGAAATCCAACAAAGTTGTTCATGATGCCAAACTCTACATGCAGCAGCAGGAAGAAGAGAAGTCTGAGTTGATGGAAGAAATTGAGAAACTCAAGTTATCAACACGAGAGAACTCAGAATCGGTTAGTGAGTATAAGATTAAGATTGAAGAACAGAAAAGGGAGATCGATGGCTTGAACAGAAAAGTGAAAGATCAATTCAAAAGCATCGAAGAACCTAATATTCCAAGTGACGTTGGAAACACTGAAGAAGCCAAATCTAAAGATATCCGGATCAAGGGATTGGAGATTGAGGTCAACAAGCTAAAAGGATTAAATCAAAGGCTTATTGATATAGTTACTGACCTAACAGAGAAGAATGATTCAAATGCTGAAGAGCTGCAGAAGATGGCTAGAATGAAAGGAAAACAAAAGGCTGGTGATTATGAAGAGAGTCAAAATTCAGATGAAGCACGAAATCTTAAAGCCAGAAATAATGATCTAGCAGCACAGTTGACTGCAGAAGTTCATAAGAATCAAAGGCTACAACAAGAGAATGCATGTTGCTCTGACTCTGTCGCTCAAGAAAAATTGAAGGTAAAGGAGCAAAATGACATGGTTGATAAGATGAAGCATGAACTGGAAGATGAGGTGAGTAGAGGGAAGCTTCTCAAGGAAGAACTTGATGTCCAACTTGAATCAAGGGATATGAAGATTCAAAAGTTGGTAGAAGAGCTAGAATCAGTCAAGAAGGAAATAGAGAAGTCTAAATCCAAAGGAAAGCCTAAAATGAAGGATGCCTTGCATTTACTATTTGATCATCCTTCGACAAGTGATGATAAAATGAAGAACAGATATGCTATTTCTGAAGAGAAACAACAGAATATTTTCTCAGCTCAAAGACCAGCAAGTTTTGGAAAAGCTGGTATTGGATTTTATGAATCACCACCCATGCATGATAAGAAGAGAGTCGTGAATAGTTCTAGGAGTGGAGGAAAACCTATAGGTGCTGGAGATAGGCCTAAGAGGTCAGTTACAAAAAGAAGTGACGACATGTGCTATTTCTGTGGGATTCATGGCCACACATCAAGCTTCTGTACAGAGGCTCTGGAGTACATTTCAGGCTGTGAAAAGAGAAACATTAATAAATCTGAGAACAAGAAGAAGCATCATGAGAAATTAGAAAGAAGAGCTTCTCAGAGGAAATCATATATTAGATGCTATTACTGCGGAAGAATGGGACACACCATGAGCATGTGTCAGGAAGCTCAGGAGAACAATATCAGAGGAAGAACTCAAGGTGCATCAACATCTCAGCAGAGAGATGATAAAATGAGGTATGCCCTTGAGGGAAAATGTTTTATATGTTCTCACTATGGACACATGGCGAGACATTGCAGTAAGAAGAAAGCAGGAAAGGGAAAGGAACAAGAAAAGAGATCTCCACCACAGGAAGTGTACAAGAAAGAAGCATGTACTGGGAGACAAAGTGGTAAGGAGAAGAATAGGCTTCGAGCCTCCGGGAAATCACATGGAGCTGAACGAAAGGTGTATCAGTCACCTCCTCTGTCATACTCACAACAGCTCTCAAGGAGAGAATGTGAGCAAACCTGGAAGATTAAGGGGAGATCTACTCCAGCGGTGATAAAGAAGAATAGACGTTCAATGGAGGACCCACCACCAATGAAAAATACGGCGGTGACTCATAAATATGATAAAAGGCAGATAAGCAAAGAATGCATCGAAAAATCCACATGTCATGTTTTGCAACGAGAAGTGGAAGAAAAAGGCAGATCCCTACAATGGACAAAGAAGACAGGGAAGATGACAAGAAAGGAGATTCCTGCACCGAGAAACAATCAAGGGAAATGGAATTTCGGTAGAACATCAAAGATCGAAATGTGTACCAGTTGGTCTAAACCCCAGATTGTGAGAAAGGCCATGTCTGCAGAATCTTCATATCAGAAAAAGGCTCAGAATGTGAGCAAAGAATGCCTAGTCATATGGCCAGAACAGTTGAAGTTGGTCAGGCAGTTGGAGGAAGCAAGAAAGGAGTGTGATGCGCTCCAAGAAAGAATCAAAGGGTTGACCCATCAGGATCAACCATCATCCTCATGTTGAGTATTCTAGAAGACACCCCTCTCCCTATGTATATAAATGCTATTAACTGATGATTCTTGTGTTTCAGGTTTTAGGGAGATACAATCCAAGGGGAAGTGGCATCTAAGGATGCGAAGTGGAGAAATGATATGCTCTAGAGTTTCAATTGATTCAAATCAGATACTAGAGTTGAAGAAGAAGGAGAGCAACAGAGCACAATAGGAAGTGATTGTGTTATTAACTTTATCTCTTGTTTCCTACACCGAGTTTCAACTCCGTAGGCTTAGAGATTTTGTTAGTGGCTCAAATCTGATTGGAAGATGAGAACGAATGATGCAGGAGGAAAATACCAAGAAGCTGCGAGATCCATCAAGGAAATAATTGGATGACCCAGCTCAAGAGTTGTCTATCGAGAGAAGACATACTATGAGAGAAGCAGAAGTGATCAAGCATTTCATGCTTATTTATTTTGATCTAACATTGTGGTATCAGCTGACTGTTTTTCAAGATACCAAGAAGCTGCGAAAAATAGCTGAAAGAAATGAAGCCACTGAAAAATGAGTCAGTGAACAATTTCCTGATGAAAGTGTTGAGGAAGAAAGCAACACAGGGGGAGAAGAAGTGGCTGAGGGTGACTCAGAATAAGATACTGATGATGAGTACAAGGATGTAAAATCCTTATCTGCACAAAATACAAAGAATCGAGCTGAAATTGACAGGCAGACTATCATCAGCGATCAGTGAGATCCAGTTCAGACAAAGAGAATGAAATCACTACAGCAGACATCATTACTATCTCAGGTTGAGTCGAAATGCTTTGCTGATGCAGCTGAAGATGAAAACTGGGATCATGCCATGAATGAATAGATAGGTCAGAATTGAGAAGAATCAGACCTGGGAAATTGTTTTGAGGCCAGATGATAAAAACGTCATCAGGACAAAATGGGTCTATTTAGACAAGACAAACGAAGATGGCACAATGATTCGAAACAAAGCACGACTGGTGTGCAAAGCATACACCCCAAGAGAATGGTACTGAAGGCTATATCAGTATTTGAAGAAGATTGGTTTTCAGTGTGGGGGATTTGATTACAATCTTTATTTCAACAACAATAGTAATCAAAGGATGGTGAGGCTGGTCAAGGAAGAAGACATAATATTTGGAAGATCAGATAAAGCATAGTTACACAAGGCAGGAATAGAACATTCATTTCTGAATCCGAGTATGCCAAGGATGCTTTGGAATAATTTGGAATGGAAAATTCCAAGGAGATGAAGACTCCGGTTTCTACCTGGACGAAATCATCAAAAGATGACAGTGGCAGGGCAGTTAATATCACAGAATACAGGCAAATCATTGGAAGTCTGTTGTACTTAACCGCAACAAGGCCTGATATTGTTTTTGCCACATGCCAAGCAGTGAGATATCAGAGTAATCCCAAGGAAAGTCACATGCTTGCAGTGAAAAGAATACTTCGGTATATCAAGGGCACGGTGGACTTTGGCTTGACCTACAACAACAAATCTCAGAAAGAGTTATTGGGATATACTGATGCAGACAGGGTCGGTTCAGCAGATGATAGAAAATCAACGTCAGGTGGTGCATTCTATCTTGGTGAATTGTGTATTTCTTGGCTAAGCAAGAAACAAGATTGCATTTCATTGAGCACCGCAGAAGCTGAGTATATAGCGGCCACTCAAGCATGCACACAATTATTGTGGATGAAGCAGCAGCTTGAAGATATGGGAGTTGAAGTGAAGTCTCCGATCGGAATCTAGTGTGACAACTCAAGTGCTATAAATCTTAGCAAAAATCCTGTCCATCATTCCAGGACAAAGCACATTGAGATCAAGTATCATTTCATCAAGGAGAAGGTTGAGCAGGGCATCGTGAAGTTGGAGTATGTGCCTACAGAGCTACAGGTTGCAGACATTCTGACAAAGGCCTTACCCAAGGAAGCTTTTGAGAGGCATCGACTAGCTCTGGGAGTTCAGTCGCTTCCCCGCACTTGAAATAGTGTGGATGTGGGCCCCCCCTCTCCCCGAGGTATGGTGTGTTTTTCCCTAATGTGCTGATATGTGTTCTCTACTATGTTACAGACTACAAAGGCGTGACCTTTGGGTTCGTTGACAAAGGGGGAGAAAAGTGCTTGAAAAGTGCTTGACAAAGGGGGAGAAAAGTGTTAGTTCAAGAGAGCAAATAGTGCGGAGATTTGATAAATCATAATTGATACGGGGAGAAGCTGACAGGTGGAGCAGCCAGAAAGGGGGAGCAATGAGAAAGGGGGAGAGATTTTTAAATCTGACGATGCTAGAAGTGATCGATCAAATCATAGAAATCACGACAGCTGAGGATCGTGATAAAGGCAGATCAGTGGTGTTGGAATGGTGTGAGACGGTGTCCAGCTATCAACAATCGGTATCAACTTAAGAATTCACCAATTGGTATCAGTGTGGATCAACAACTGGTTTTATTTTAAGAATTGGTATCAGGGTGGAATCGACAATTGGGGTCTGACATGAAGTGATTCATTGATGAACTTTTCATACTACTCTTGTTTCTCACGCCGAGCATTGCTCATGTGGGCTTAGAGTACATGTTAAGTGAATCCTTGAACGCTATCATAATCGCAAGAGGCGAATGGTGGTAGCAGCTGGAAGAAGACTCAGTGAGGTATCAAAGTGCAGAAAATATTTCTGAGCAGAGTTGTGAAGAGTTGTCAACAAACCCAAAGGGGGAGATTGTTGGGCAAAAATCCCTCAAGGTAGCATTGCAGCATTTTTGGGTTGATTGTGTTTGTTGACAAAGAAGGTTTCCATGGAGAATTGTCGAGTTCCCGAGAATTTGTTGACATTCCATGTTGACAAAGAACTTTGACAAAGGAAAGGACGATCTGGAGGCGGTACAAAAGAGCAGTACAAGGTGGCGCCGTTTTCCAGTGTTTGCCAAATTTTTGGGCCTGAAAATCACCAATGGAAAATGGAGTGATATGTTGTTGGCAAAGGTTGAGGAGAGAGAAATGAAGAAGGTGTGCGGAAAAATAAAGCGTGGCGCGCAAAACTAGAGGGTTGCGCGAAATCTTGAAGTGTGGCGCGCAAAACAGCGGGTTGCGTGAAATTGTATTTCGCGCAAAAGATGTTTCAAGGCCGAAAGCTTGAAAATCGGTAAAGGCATGAGGCGCGCGAAATTTTGGAGGCGTGCGCGGAAAATTGAAGTGGCGCGCGAAATAGCGGATGAAGTATTTCGCGCAAGAGGTGTTACGAGGTCCGAAGCTCGTAAAATGGCAAAGGCATGAGGTGCGGGAAATTATGGAGCAGTGCGCGGAAAATGTTTGTGCGCGGAAGATCAAAGCGGATTACGCGCTCAAAGAGGGTTTTTCGCGCGGGGTCGATTTTGCCTATAAATATGAAGTGACCCTACTCCATTCAATAGAGTTCAAGACATAGAAAATACCCGAGCTCTGGTTCGCGAAATTGAAGTTAGAAGGGTGTTGCGCGTAAACTTAAAGTTTGCGCGTAAAGTCAGATTGCGCGAAAAGCAAAGGCTGCGCAGAAAGTTGGTGTTGGCGCGTAAAAGGAAGATTGCGCGAAAAGTGGATTTCGCGCAAAATTAGTGAATTGCGAGCAAGGCAGTTTCGAGGCTGCGCGTAATATTTGGAGGTTGCGCGAAAAAGGAATTTCGCGCAAATCATAGAAATTGCGCGCAAGGCACCGTAAGGGTTGCGCGTAAAAATTGAGGTTGCCCGGTACATCCGAGGCAAAGTGAGATTCATCTGCGGGTGAAAGTTGGACTTCAACAGAGCATCTACATACAGAGGAAGATGCATTCCTTAATGAAAATGAAGAGACCTACAGGTCTATAAACTGTGAGTGGATTCCATCCAAGAGCAGTGAGCTCAGGAAGAGGAAGAAGGTGATCCTCTCCACCGGCAGTGAGCCAGAGGGAGAAACAGGGAGTGACCCTTGGGAAAGCAGTGAGCTGACCCTAAACATTGTAAAGGCAGTGAGCCTGGGCATAGAAGTGATCTAGCCCTAACATTGTAATCCACAGCTAGTGAAGTCTAGTGGAATTTGGTACGAACCGGCAACTTGTCGGCGTATGCTCCTTGGACGTAGCCCTTAGCGGTGAACCAAGTAAAAATCTCTGTGTCTGCCTGCTTACTTTCCTGCATTGCATTCAAAGCATCATCATCAGGTAAAGGAGACAAGTGATCATAGTAACCACACAAGTTCAAACAAAGTGACCCTTGTAACAAAGAGGTCAAGATCCAGTGGGGCAGGAAGAACTTGAAAAAGAATATCCATACCCTGATTCACCCCCCCTCTCAGGGTATATTGGCCCCTATTGGCCCTGACATAAACTCTTATCATAATCCCATTTATTTGATCCTACTCACCCAAAGTCATTTAAATTTAATGGCAACATTATTCCTTTTGGTTTTACCCATTTACTAAAATCATAAATCATAGTGTCAAAAAACAAAAAAATATATGAGGAAACCACATAATCATGAACATTCATTTATAGAATTTATAAATAATGAGATTTTATTTTCAATCTAAGACACCCTATGTTTATCCTAGTTCATTTAGTGTCAAAATAAAATCTAATATTTCATAATTTTTAATATAGAAAGTGTGGATTATCTGAAGCATATCCATTAAGAGTGTCAAAAAAAGTGCACAATATGTCTCATTTTCTTCTACTAGGTAATTCTCGAGTCAATATCGACACACATTTTTTAACATTATTACACCTAGGTACATATTTTCCAAAATCAAATCCTCTTATAGTATCCAAACATGTATGTATTTATAGAAAAAATCACATAATATCTATCTTACCTAAAAATTAAGAAGTTACATTATACTTATCCTCAATTTCTATCATAATAATATGTTCCAAAATCTATTTTTGAGATAATATACTTCCCATGGTATCAGGAAAATAACCTCTGATACCAAATGTAAAGACCCTGACCGTAGTATGCTACAGCTAGTGGTTACTTTACTAATTTGGTCTAAAATACAAGTGATATCATCTTGAAGGACCAAATTGTTTAGTAACATGGTTATCTAGATACATAATTGATCATTTCATTGCATTTGAATATAAAAAGTATAACATATTTTTTTGATAACTTCATTATTCCCTCTATTATATCCTTGTTTATCACTCATTGTACACTTTCTATATTCCTAGAAATGGAAACAAAATAAGGGTGATCTCATATGATCAATGAGAGTTATGTATAATGACATATAGGCAGAATCAATAAGCAAAATAAACATAGAAGAGTAAATAAATTAACCCAATTTTTAATTAAATAATTTGAAAATCATGATTAGTTAGAGCATAAACAATATGATAAGGTCAATATCTAAACAGATGTACTATTTAATCGATAACTTATCTATCATGATTACATAAGGAATAATAAGCATGGGAAGGTAAATATATAAACGCACATACCATTTAATAAATTAGTTGAATATCATTATTAGATATTTAACAATCAAAATTTCAATGTAGACAACATTAAGCACATGCCATTTAATCAATAAACTATGAATTAAATGAATTTAGAGATAATTTCATTGTGAAAATATCCTAGATAATAATAACTAAATCATTTATGAATGAATTAATTTATAATTATAAATCATTATCTCATGTATCATGATACATATACCATTAAAAACATTCAGAATATGGTTTGAAAATGATGGGTAGGTATACACCATAACCCAATTTCACTAAGGTTGGCCAAGTAATTCATCAATATCTTGTCAATATAAACATAAAACATTAAGAAAAAGAATAATTATGGTATCCTTGGTTCATATAATCTGTATAACATGTTTATAATCAAATTATTTTATCTTACATGGAAGAATTATTTTGAAAGATCACATTGAATAATTCTTGGTGTAAATAAATTGTCCATTTTAAAATCACTTCTCGTCATAAAAATTAGCACACTTATAAATGAAATAATTTTATTTGAATATAAAATTGTAAATTTTTTAATGATGAATAAAATAATTAAGGAATAATTATAGTGATAAAATATTCTCGTTCCATATAAGTTGAAATTCATTCCTTTCGTATTTTTTCCGGAAAATTCACAAAGTACCTCGTATAGAAAATGAAAAAAAAAGATTAATTTCAAAAAATTTATTAATAATTACAACTTGGGTTCAAATTTATTTAAATATTTGAAAGATAACATTAAAAAAATATTTAAAATATTTTTATAAAACATGTACATGGATGAAAAATATTCTTGTGAAAGGACTTAAATAAAAACAATCCCGAATAATTATATGTTTTGAAATAAAATCTTAACTCAAGTATCATTTTTGCTTGTACATATTCAAACCTCATTTATAATAAATATTGATTTATTATAAATATATTCCATAGAAATATATCCATAATACCATGTATGTTTTATCTATAACATCTTATCACCCATTTATTAATATTTCTTATTAAAATCACTATTTTGGGTGATAATTGCTTGAAATTACAGTTACATTTTGGTTTGATTGACCCAATACATATAATTTGATCATAGTCCCATAATTTATAAAATTTCATTCATTAAATAAAAATCATATATATTAACTATATACAGATTTATAACCATTCATGAAAAGTGTCGACAGAAAAATGAATTACATCGTTCATAGAGATGGTAGGTCATACGTTCGCATAAAAA
This sequence comes from Viscum album, assembly GCA_963277665.1. NCBI lineage: Eukaryota > Viridiplantae > Streptophyta > Magnoliopsida > Santalales > Viscaceae > Viscum > Viscum album. Next base: position 1,335,191,290 of record OY728156.1, read on the forward strand.
TTTTTCCTATTTTTTAACTAATGGAATGAATGAAAGGTAAATAATAATTAAACATTAAGGGATTATTCTTATATCATATATATAATATATATTTATAAAATTCATCATTATTACCATTCATGGGAAATATAATATAAAAATGATTCACATTGCATTGTGGAGAAGGTAGTCCATACGTACGCCCGAGAGATGTTATCATTTCCAAAAATATTTGATGATAATAAGGTATAAATGATATTATCATTTCTAAAGTAAAATTATTTCATAAATATAATATATAATAATTTAACACATCATTATTCCCATCCATAAAATATGGTTGTGAAAAATAAATTGTAACACTTTATGAAGATGGAAAGTCATACAGATGCATGAATGATACAACCTCCTATTATTTGATTAGAAAGAGGATGTGTGATTAAATTTTAATAATCAGAATAATATTTTATAATGTTAAGTATAATAAATTTATTATTTTATGAGAAATATAATTGATTTATAGGAGTTAAAAAAGATTAGAAAACGAAATTCATCAATTAGAGCAATTACTTATTCTTCATAATGAATAATTTATATCTCCTATAAAGGTCACTTGGGCTAGAAATTTAGGAATAAAAGAACATATATAACGTGTATATAGAATTTTATAATTTAATTTGGATGTGTATATTAGATATATAACTATAAAATTGGTGGAATTAAGTGAGGGAGCAGGGGTCCTTTTATAATTGATGTTATGGGACCATTTGTAAATTCATAAAAATATATATATAATGTAACAACCTAGAACACTATAGCCCATAGTTAGTTGTTATATTATTATAATGGAATAGATACAATATATAACCTCACCATGTATTGATCATTTACTATTCATGAATAACTAGTGACATACATGGTTCCCATAACAGACCAGTAGTTAAACATAGAACGTAACAAAGGAAAATAAACTGCTTCCATGAAATATTTTCAAGGATTTCATATTCATAACATTGGGAAGGAAAAAAAATAAAGGGGTGATCTCAAATGATAATTAATGGTTCCATGAATAAATAATTAGTGACGCAATGTCAATAATTAATAATCTATATAAAAAGGTAAATAATTGAAAAATGTATTCCATCAATACACTGACAATGAAAATGCCTCCATAGATATCATCATAGTGAATATATTGTGTAAAGTATCAAATAAATACTAAATTAAAAAAATTATTAATTTTTACACATCATGATCTGTAACATGAACCACTAATGTCAAAACCAGACTATTTAATTCGAATGGTAGAAACCTTTCTGTTTCTTCTTAGAAACAAACACGATGGGTTTCTTGCCATTGGTTTTATCTCATAAGACTTTTTAGTGTATCAAGAGGTTATTTATAACCTTCCCCCACCCATAACTATAATTCCATGTCATTATTCATACATATATTGAGATTATATACAATATGACTTTTCAAAATACATGTAATCAGTAGAGGATACAGATTTATCCATATACACCAAGTTAAAACATCATTCTAAGAAAACACTTAATAAAAATGGTTTAAAAAAATTAAAATAATCATATACATGATATAATAAATAAGGATATTTAATATAATTTCTAATGAATTATGATCATAAATAAAACGTAAATATATATACACCACATACAAGGAATAAGTGGTGAAAAAGTCATAACAAAAGTGAATATCGTGATGTTGTCTATGAAAGAATGGATTTATATAATAATTAGACATTAATAATCCAGAATAGATATAGATAATTAAAAATTATTTCCAAATTAAGTGAAAACATGTAAAAATAGTGTATAATAATCTTTTGAAATGAGATACATTATAGCATTTTAAGAGGAAATATTAAAGTGTATTTAAAACAGAAAAAAGAATAGTTGTTCGAAAACACTAGAAATTAATTAAGATAGTTATTCACTATAAAAATATTGTTTTTATAAAAATAATTTCATTTTAAAACAAATTATGGAATGTGATTTAAAAAGGGTATTAAACTGGGTAATTCCCTTTATTTGGGTTTACTTGTCGGTTGGAGTAATGATGAAAACATTATAAAAAATGTATTTTCTGAAAAATAAAAATGAATTTGGATAGGTACATATGTTTGGAGAATACATATATAATATAAAAGGATTAAATAATAACAATTAATAATTAAATTAGGATAAATAGAGAGAAATTGTATCCTGATGAAAAAAAATGTGTGTTCAGAGAGAAACCACTACCTTATGACCAAAATTGTTTTTCATTTTTACTTAATCTAAAACATAATGAAATTAGATTAATTAATAATTTAATTATGAAAATATAAGACACTTACCCGATTTATTATAATTTTTTAGGTTTATTTATTTATTTTTTATGAGTTATATGATTATGCTTCATTGTTGGGGAGTGTTCGTTTAGAGGGTTTTCATGATTGGTTCACTTGTATAAATGTATGAAAGATCTTGTAAGATGGGAATAGTTATCCAGAATTAAAAATATCTTTTTGTAAGAAATTATTTTAATATTAAATGGTCTTATATATCATTTTATTCTATATATTAGGATTATTTATTAAATAAAATATTAATCACAACCGTTTAGATTATTTTTGCATTTTCGATCATCTCGAACTAATTTTTAATAATTATTAAAAATTTTGTATATATACTGGTTCCAAACCACTGAATAAGTTTTAATATAAATTTTAAAATATTTTTTGAAATTTATAATGGTTTAATTACCAGAAATTAATTTGGTATTTCAAAATATAAAATCATCATCCCGGAATTTCTTGATGGGATACCTCTCGGATGATGTTTTCATTATTCGAACAAAAGGGGTAGATAAGAGAATTGATGGTGAATATACCATTAACATAAAAAATATTGTATATATATGATACTATAGTTAAAATGATACTTTTCAATTGGTATTTTATTTATGGTTAAAAAAATAAAATAAGATGAAATTGAGCGAGTGAGGGGGGCGGTTATACCTCCTCAATGTCGCCTCCTTGAGAATCTCTTTAAGGGACTTGAAAATGGTCTTTGTGTGAGATCATAAATACCATAACCAAGGAAATAGGTTTGGGAGGTTAATGGTTAAAAATATTATCCTGATACATCGCTTATATTGTGTGGGAGAATAGGTGTTGAGGGGTGGTATTTATAGTGCAAGATATGAGTGTTTTTGGATTATTTTATTCCTTATTTTATTATTTCAGATCAAGACTATCAGTAGAGATGATTACTGTTACCAACTATATTAAAGAGATAATTTTTAGTTCTAAATAAGGTATCTTACATAACCCATTCATCTTATATGACTCAATAATTCATGTATTTAGCTAGTATTGTATATTACCGTATTTCACTGTTCACCATAAATTCAACTATTTTAGAAAAATCTAAAAACCTCACCCAAAGCATTTATTAATGTGTATAATTTAAAAATAGAATCTATTTGATGAAAATATTTTTCTAAACACGAGAAAATTAACTTTTAATTAAAATCATCATTTATTTTAAAAAATACGAATTTTAAAATTATGACTGATTTTATGACACATTAAAAAATTAATTAAGATATCGTAAATTTTATAATAATAATAATAATAATACAACAAAACATTAATTTATGAAACTATTTTTGAAAATAAATTAAAACTAAATTATTATATTAATTTTAAAATAATAAAAAAACATTTATGTTTCACCAAATTCCCAAAATTTAATTTATCAATTTTAAAAAAAAATATACTTATCCCAATTCATAAATATGTTATATTTTCTTTCATAAGAAACAAAAATTTTATTTATAATTTCATAAGTTAGTTATTATTCTAATTTTCACATCACTATTCCAAATGGTCATATTACTATTCCTAACGATCTCATTACTATTTCAGCTGTCATGTTAATATTTAATAGTACTTCACAGTTATTTTAATCTCGGTGTTTCATGAATTATAATCTATCAAGTAAATTTTATTTATTTTAGAACATATATACCATAAATATTAGTGTTTTATATTCCACTTTCTTTCATAAATTTCTTTCGATAATTTTTTCATCAATATTTCATTCTAAACAGATGTAGATGGTTCTTCTTCATAATATCGGCATGTTCCCACATTACTTCTTCCATTTTATGGACTACTCACAAAACCAATACCAACCGAGTCATTTGGTTTCCCTATACATTCTCTCTTATGTCAACAATATCAATAGGATCTTTTTGGTAGAAAAATCATGTTTTATTTTTACTTTTTCATAAGTGGGTACATGTTTTCGATCTGACATGTACTCTTTGATATTAACATGTGGAACACATCATGAACTTTTGAGAGCCTTGGTGGCATTTATAATTGATAATATACAACTCTAATTCATTTCAAAATTTCAATTAGTCTAATGTGCCTTGGTCTTATCATCCCATTCCTTCCGAACCTTATGAAACCCTTCTTTGGAGATACATTTTTAAAGGCATGATTTCCCAATTGAAATTACAAATCCATTCTCAAGTTGTCAGTGTGACTCTTGTTCCAACTTTGATGTGGTTTTATATGAGCCTAAATAGTCTTTAACTTTTTATTTGTCTCTTAAATATGTTTTAGTACCACAATTTTCTTCTCAACATCTTCATCGCAACATGTTTTAGTATGAAATATCATTCTATATAATGCTTCAAATAATGCCATTTTAATACTAAAATAAAAACTATTATTGGTAAAAAATTATATAAAAGGTAAATATTGATCCCACGTAGAATTCAAGTCATGTGATCATAATTTAATTATTTTTTCTAATGTTTTAATAGTCCTTTTAGATTTTCCAACATTTCTAGGGTGATAAGTTGTACTCAAATGAAGCTCAGTATCCAAATCATTCTGAACAATCTTCTAAAATTTTGATGCAAAATGGGGATCTCGATTAGGAATAAAAAATAGAGGTTTACCAATAAGACTTAAAACCTAATTAATATAGATCCTTGTTTGGTAATCAAAAGGGAAATCATCTCTTATATAAATAAATTGTTCAAATTTTATTATTTAATCAACAATCAACCATATCAAATCATTATTTATCGGGGTCTTTGGTAATTCGGTGTTTAAGTTTATATTAATTTCATCCCACTTCCATATAATAAAAGGGAAATATTGTATTTAGATTATTGTATTTTATCTCTTAGTATTAATGTTTTGACAAACGTGGAATCTTGAAACATAGTCATAAATTTCCCACTTCATTTTATCCAGAAATAAATATTCTTTCAGATCTTTATACATATTGTTAAAAACTGGGTGCATTTGAGATATATATGTGACAAGAATCATCACACAGTTCCCCTTTTATCTCAAGTATTGATGGAACACAAAAACTCTTTCCAAATTTTATAATTTCATCATGGTACAAGAAGTCTTCCAATCTTCCATCATTAATGGATTTAATTTCATTTTGAAATTTATCATCTTCGGATTGAGAACTTGTTATCTTCTCCGGTAAATATTGTTTAATATTCATTTTAAAAAGGTGTGTGATTCCCCTTTCATAACAATTAAAATATCAAAAATTACTAAATTGATTAATGTTGGATCTTTTTTAATCCTCACTTAGTTCATAATCACATGATATTTCTTTCTTAATTCATCATCAACATTATTTATATTTCTTAGGTTCGAGTGTATTGATAAATAATAATCACTGAGAAACTAGAGGCATCTCCATTGGATAATTTTTAGTTCATTATATGTAAATATGTACTAAAATGCTTATAATCTGTATATATCTCACTTCTTTCACCATAGAGATATTTTCTCCGTATTATTAATGAAATTATTATGGTTGATAAGTTGAGATTTTGAGTTGGATATTAATGTTCATGATTATTCAACATCCTTGTTGCATATACAATAACTGTATCATTTTCCAAAATTAAAAAAATTATTTCTTTCATTGATGCATCATTGTATATCACAAACCTGTCATTTCTTTATGGTAGTGAAAAAATAGAATTAATTAAACTTCTCATAAATTACTCAAAAAATTATGCACATTATTTTTCCCATACAATCCTAACCCCTTTATATACAATCTTGGTTAATGGTTTCCCAAATCGGGAAAAATTATGAACAGAAAAATGATAGTAACCAGATAAACTAATAAAACTCGATTATGTTAGGTAATGTAGGTTATTATTTTATTTTATTTTTACTTACATGACCAACTAAGATTCCATACATATAGATAATATGGCGAAGAAAGAAAATTATTGAAGCCAAATTTCTCACTTTCTAAATTTACCATATAAATCATTACTTATGATAGTCTCAAGAATAATCCAAAAGTGATTCCCATGGTCTTCATATACATTAGAATACAAAATCATTTCATCAATTAATACTAAAAAATTCATGATATTCCATAAATATTGTATTCACATGATCTATGAAAATGGATGGTAAATTAGTCAATCCAAGTGGAATTATTATAAATTCTTAATGTCTATACCTTGTTTGAAAAGTTATCATGGTAATATCTTCTTTCATTACTCAAAATTATTAATACCCAGAACAAAGATCAATATTCAAAAAATACTAACCTCTATGAATTTTATCAAATAAATCATCAATGAGAGTCAGATGATATGTGTTATTAATTGTGATAACCTTGATTTCTCAATATCCAATGCTCAACCTCAAGGATCCATATTTTTTATTAAATAAGATGACATGGTCTCTCCATGGGGGAAAACTAAAGAGAATAAATCCTTTATTACTTAACTCCTGTAGTTATTTCTTCAGCTCTAATAATTATACAATGGTTATTCTATAAGGAGTCATTGACATTGGTCTTTTATTAGGGATTAAATCAATGGTAAACTCTACTTCATGATCTGGGGGTGTCTAGGTAATTCCTTAGGAAGACCTCAACGTATTATCATTAATTTGTCACATACTCAATTTGAACATTAATTTCCTTATCCATATATGTTTTCTTATCTTCCTCCTCATTAATTTCATTCATTATAGCTATTGGTGGTGGATCCTTAGAAAATCATAAGATAATTTTCTAATATAAAGATAAGGGATTCTACATCTTCCTTAAAAATCATAATTTTTTTCTTATTTAACCAATTTTCACATTATATTTTGAAGGAATATCGAAACTAAAAATTATATCAAATTCAACCAAAGGAATGGCAATAAGGATAGAAACTAAATCAGGTTTTTTTCTTCAAGTGGACTGACTATAAAATTTATTTTTAAATGATACATTCCTTATATGTTTTAATAAATAAATCCCTTGTTAAATAAAAATGTAAATGTATTATTTTGTTTGTAAATTTGTAAGGTATAAAAGCATGTGATAATACAAAATCAAATGGGGGATTGTATAAATTTTAAAATAGGATTAATATACCTGACATCCCATCATTGGGTACTTATAAATTAGTTGCAGTGATTTCATAATCTTTTCTATATACCCTTATCCTCTTTGGTGGTAGATTCCCTTCAATATTGTGGGACTAATTTGAATAATTACCCATTTAATTATAATTTATTCATTGAGCATCATTGATATATTTCTTCCCCTTTCATTTATTAACATGATGGAACTTATCTATACACTTATAACAAACTCTAGTGTCTCTCATATATTTCACAAGATGATTATTTCCACAATTTTAAAATTATGGAAATTATATAGTTTATCACATTATATTTGATGATTCACCTTTTCCATGGTTATCAAAAGATAGTATCTTCTGTTGATTTACCTTGAACATATAGGATATAGAAAATTCTTTCATTGTTTTGATGTCACTTAATATTATTCCACCATATGATGAAATTGTTTGAGAAGTTAGTTCCATTTATATATTTTGATTAATTCCTTCAAATAATTTATTAATCTTGTTTTCTGAATCACATATGTAATCGATTGTATACTGATCTAGTATTTTGAATGTAGCCTCATACACTACAACACTCTCTTCATCCTTTTTGTTAAGCTATGGAATTTTTCCATCATTTTAGTTTTTTTATCACATGGTAAATATTTATTAAAAATTTTATCCTTAAAATTTATCCATTTTAGGTATTCTATTTCAACTTCTTGTATATTATTTTGAATCAATAACACTATCGATCATCATCTCCCTTAAGAAAATATTCTTCTCATACTACCGTTTCATTCTCATTGCATCTGAATGCTAGAAATATATATTCAAGGTACATGATCAACTTCTCAAATACCACTAGATTATTAGTCCCACTAAAATATGGGGGTCTAATCTATATGAAACGATCCAGAATAAGGGTATTACAGATATTCTTCATCACTGAGTAATCTATCCTAATATGGTCAGGATGGGATCAGCACCAACACTAGCTACATTGACTTGTTCAATAGAGAAATCCTTACATTATATATAGGTATTTATTTAATTTGTTCCATTCAGATGCAAAAATTATTAATGGAACACACAAATTGATCTCAAAATAATCATTAATATTGAGCAAAAAATTCACTATAATTAATTATTAATATTTTCATGATGACATAACATCAAGTTCCCATGTTTTCTACATAAGTTCCTATAATACCAACTATAACTCCCTCAACCCCAATAGATAAAATTTAGGGGGTTTTTATATTTCATTTTTAGAGATACAAGATATCGCATCACCAAGGATTGATCAGTTTAGTAGAATTAAATAACTAGATATATACATGGTTCCCTTGTTACGTTGGTAATTAAATATAAAACATAACAAAGGAAAATAAAATGATTCCTTAACAATAATCCAAGGATTTTTTTTCATATCTTGGATAAGGGAAAAATAAATTGGTGAGATAAAATTACGATTAAGGGTTAAATGAATCATTAACAAGTGAATTAATTTCAATAAAACAAGACAAGTGAATGGAAAATACATTCCATCAATATAGTGAGAATGAAAATGTATCCGTTCATTTATTTATCCTAAAAATATCATTGAAATTAATAAATAGATAATAAATATATAAAATGATTAATATTTGGTTGTCATGTATTCATCACATAAACCAGTATAGTCAGAAAAAGGACCGTTTCTGTTTGTGGGTAGAAACTCATCTGATAATTCTTGGAAACAAACAAAAATGGTGTGTCGCTAACTATTTTATCTCATGAGATATATAAATTAATTGAGGGGATATATATATATAACATGTACACGCCCTTCAATTCAATACTAAAACATTATCTATACACAGATTTAATTTATGAACAATATGACTTATCCAAATATCTGTATTTAGTAGAGGATATAATTTTATCAATATTTCCCTTGATAAAACTACAGTCAACGAAAAAACCAAATACAAAAATAGTATATGGATAAGAAAATATTAATATTAATCATACAATAAATGTATATATTTAATAAAACCATTAATGAATGACGAAAAAAATAAAATTGAAGTATACATACACCACACATGAGTAATTAGTGGTGAATAAGGCATAACCAAAGGGAATATCATAATTGTTTCCATGAAATAATAGATTTAAAACATAATTGGAAATTAATGAGGGAAAATAAGTAATTAAAATTATAATGTATATCCAAATAAAGTAAAAAATTGTAAAAAACTGTTTAATAAACTAAATAAATGAGTAACATTTTGCCGGTTTTAGAGAAAATATTAAAGAGTCTTTAGAGTCGAAAAAAGAATAATTGTTTGCATAAAACCAGAAATTAACTATCATAGTTTTTCAATATTAAAAGATTATTTATTAAAAAATAATTGTGTTTTAAAATAGATTATGAAGTGTACTTGAAAATGTGTAAGCAACTGTGGATTTTCCATTAATCTGGCTTTCTTGTTGGGGGAATTGAGAATGAAACTTTATAAAACATGTATTTCCCATGAATGAAAGATAAATTGAGATAGGTATATATTATTGGATTATAGAAATATAATTTTGGATGATTGAATAAGAATAATTGAAAATTAATTTTGGGATAATGAGATATAAAGAGTAACCTAAAAGAAAAAAGGGGGTTTGGAGGGAAATCCATAACATATATCTGATAATATTATTTTCTTTCACATAATTTCTAATATAATGTAATTTGATTCATTAATAAATTAATAGATAACATCTTAAACATTTATTTTATTTAGTATAATTTTTTGTAAGTTTATATATGGACTTATTGATGAGTTATAATATTCAATTTCGTCGTTCGGGAGTGTTTATTTCCTAGGTTTTTTTATGGTTTCACTTGTATACATGTACGAATGATCATGTAAAATGTGAATAGTTATATAGAATTAAAAATATATTTTATTAAATAAATTGAATAATATTAAATGGTAATATATATAATTTTGTATCTAAATAAGATGATTATTAATTAGGTCAAAAATTAATGATAACAATTTAGATTATTTTGGCGTTTTTTCGATCACATAGAAATAGTTCGTTTTTATTAATTAAAATTATATATATATATATATACTATTTCCAAAAACACTAAATAATTTGTAATAAAAATTTCACAATCTATTTTAACCATTATAGTGGTTTTATGACTAGCCATTAAAAACATTCTAGAAAAAGAAAAATCAGCATACAAGAAGGTGGTGAATCGAGACCTCAAATATGATGTTATCATTTGTAGAAAAAAGGGGGGAGAGAATAGAAATGATTGTGGATAAAATATTCACATAATAACCTTAAATTATATATATGATACCAGAATTATCATGTTACATTAGATAAGGGAGGTGAGGTAAGGATAAGAAAAGAAATTAATTTAATAGAGATAGAGGGAAGGTTTTACCTCTTGAGTGTCGTCTCCTTTAGAACCTCTTTAAGGGACATGGAAATGGTCTTTTGGTGAGACCAACAAAACTAAAATTTTGGGAAGTGGTTTGGGAGATTAATTTTGGTATAATATTACCAAGCTCCATGTAACACCCCATGAAATTAAAATAGTACTTTTATTTTAATTTAATAAATTTTTTTATTATATAAAATAAATATTTTTAATAAAAAAATTTATGAAACTAAATTATTTAGTTTAATAAAAATAAGTTTATATCCAAATTATAAAATATTACTTTATATTTTAATATATAGTATTTTTATGTCATAAATGAAAATAATCTAGTATATTCATTGAATAAATGTATTTTTAAAATAAGCCAAAATTATTTATTTAAAATTATGTTATTATATTAAATGTTATATATATATTAATTTTTTTAAAGAAAATCAATTTTTTTAATGTATATTATTTTTATAAATTCCATTTTATTTTATTTTATAGTTATAAGTGGTTAATTTTGTAATTATTTTACTCTATAAAATTTTAATATTACAAATAATCTTAACATGAAATATTATTACATTATTTTAATTTGATTTAAATAAATAATTTATTTTCATCAATAAATATAATTAGTTTATATTTTCTAATATATTTTATCTTCATAAATTATTGAATTATTTTGTTTATATAAATTTTGTATTCGTTAATATATTATAAATTTTTAAATTTAAATTAACGAATGATTTATGATTTTAAATGTCGCAAATTGGGATAAATTAACTTTATGAAATAAATGAAAATAATAATAATAATAATTAAGGATAAAATATATTTTTTATAAAAAATCAACTTTATTATTAAGATAATATACTTCAAAAATATATAAAGTTATATTATTATTTTTTTTATAAATAATTGAAATAATAAATATACATATATATATATATATTAATATTTTATAAAAAAATAATTCTCATATATTTTATAAATATTTTAAATTATAATTATATTATATTGTTACTTTAATTTCATATATATGTTTTAATGAAAAATAGATACAATGTTTTAAAAAATAATAAAAAGGATACAAGTTAAAAAACACATTAAAATAAAATAATAGAAAACCAGAATAGGAAAACATGATAAAAAAAGGAAGAAAACAATAACGAAAAAAATATAGAATAAAACATCAAACAAGATAGATTCAAAAAACAAGAAATAAAAAAATAGGAAAAATGAGTAGAGGATAGAAATGTGAAAAACAAATAAATGAATAAATAATAATAATAATACGACTAATAATAATAATAGTAATAATAATAATAAATTAATATAGTGACTCATGGGTGGGATATGAGTGGATGTGAAAACCGAAATGGTAGCCCAGTTTAGTGATTGTATTAAAGCCTATATATATATTAATAAAAATTTATATGTTGTGTACACATTTTGTGTGTGTTTTTCTAGTGAAACGCCAGAAAGAGAGAGTTAATAATAATCATTCCTTGGATAATGTGTGTTTATTCCTTAAGAATATTGAGTTAAATAAGTGTTTTATTTTATAAATTTTTTATTATAAATAGGTGTTTCAATCAGCCTCTTTATTGATCTATTTTTTTTCATCACACTCTATTCATGTTCTGTGTGTCTGCTTGAGCATTGCACTATCTTATGCACTCTTTCTTCTTTCTTCTTATGTGACCATGCTATTATAGTAGTGAGTCAGAATTAATGGTAAGGTATTTTATTTTTAGTATACAAGAATCAATTTTTTAAATTATTGTTTTGTGAGGGTTATATGTTATTTACTAGTCTATATTTATTAATATATATGTTTAATTACATTTAAATTTATGAATTCTATAATAGAAGATTACTATTATTTCATTTATTACATTAAGTCTATGTCTCTAATTTATTTTCAAACTATGATTTAATTTTTAACTCTTTTATGAAACCCAGTATCTAGTGATTTTCAAATATCTTTATATATATATACACACACACACACACACACATATATATATATTGATATATATATATATTGTTGATAAATAAAGATTTATATAATTACTCTATGATTATTAATGATTAGTTTTATTATTGATGACATTAAATTGTTTCTTTTATAAATAACGTGAGAAAAGTAATTATTTTTATGTATAAACAATCATTTCATGGGAGCTATTTATTTTTCATAATGTTTTTCATGTTAAAAACTACAATTTTATGTGAGAATAATTATTATATTTTCATGAATATAATTCAATTCATTAGATGTTACCACCATCTATGTTATCCTTGATAGCCCACTCATTTTTATTCTTATATTCATTTAATTGTTTTAGAATTTATATTTATTTATTTGAATAATATCGGTCCTTTTTAATTGTCAATTTCTCTTAATTTATTTTATAAATTCATTAAAAATATGATTGTTTGGATATAATAAATTTGAATGATTGTTTTATTTTATGAAAATAATTTATGTATGAGTTCTAAATGATTTTTATATTAAGAGTGAGAATGGAATGACCCTTAAAAATGTTTTCATAAAATTGTAACCAGAGTATCGATGGTTTAGTTATGGTATGGGGAGTGAACCCATTACCTAAAGGGGATGTTGTCACACATTTTATATAGATATGTGGCCTTTTGGGTTTCTTATGTCTACCTGAGTGTTATAAATAATCTATAAAAATGCTATTCTAAAAAGGAGATATCCAAAAAAAATTCATAATATTATTACTTTATAAATTAATAGTTTTCAAAATAGAATGAACATATTATATTTCATTGTTTTGAAAACATTATTCTATTAATTTATATTATCAAAAGAAATATATGAAAAGTATTTCTATTTTTTTATACCATTAATGAACAAATTAAATGCTCAACCTATCTTTAAAATTTATTTTCCATAGGTTTAGAAAACATTTTTAAAGGCGGACAATTTTCTTACAGAGTTATCTCACATGAATAAATTTAGATAGTTCGTTTTATTTTTTACAACTTTCATAATTTATAATTTATAATGTCTTATTCTCAAAAACTGAGACCAAAAATATTATTGGTATGTAAAATGATTATTGTATTTTTCTTTTTTTCTTTTATAAGAAAAATACATATCATTTCTATGTGAGGAGATCAGAAGTGTGGTTTCTTTGCTTTATAATTGGTATCAGAGAATTGGTCTATACAAATTTGAATATTAGATATTTTCAATAGAGTAAATATATTGAGAATTTCTAGTTTTTCAAATTCTAAAGATGAAAAATCAAAATTTTCTAGAGTCTGATGATATATTTGTGAGGGGGAATTATTTTCAGAGAGAGGAATGTAATTCCTTAGGAAATTAAAATAGTAATTTTATTTTAATTTGATATTTTTTTATAATTTAAAATTAATATTTTTAAAAAATATTTTTATGAAACTAAAGTACTTGGTGTAATAAAAATATGTTTATATCAAAATTATAAAATATTATGTTGTATTTTAGGATATAGTATTATTATATCATAAATGAAAGTAAACAAATTTATTTATTAAACAAATTTATTTTTAAAATAATCCAAAAGTATTAATATAAAGTTATGTTTTAATATTAAATGTATTATATATATTAATATTTTTCCAGAAACACTATTTTTTATATAAATTATAATATATTTATAAATTAACATTTATTTGAAATTGTAGGTATATTTAAAAAATATTATTAATTTTATTTTCTTTCTAAAATTTTAATATTAGAAAAAATATTAGCAAGAAATATTATTACATTATATTAAATTTTTTAGTAAATAATTTATTTTCTTTAGTAAATATTATTAGTTGATATGTTTTAATATAACTAATTTTCATATATTATTGAATTTATTTATTTATGAAAATTTTGTTTTAAGAAATAAATTATAGTGATTTTTTTAAAATAAAAGATTGAAATATAATTTTAAATGTTCAAAATTAGGATAAATTAATTTTTTGAAGTTAAAAGTAATTATAATAATAATAATTAAGGATAAAACATATTTTTTGTGAAAATTATTATTGTTATTAATATAATATATTTTATAAATATATGATATTATATTATGATTCTGTTTTATAAATTTTAAATTTACAAATACATATATATAATAATATGTTATCAAAAAAACAAATTTCATATATTATATAAATATGTTATATTACTTCTACAATTTGATATAACTTTTTTTAAAAAAATAAATGATAAACCATTTTAAAAAATAATAATAATATTGTTACATGTTTTAGAAAACATTAAAATAAAATTAAAAAAAAGAACTGCATGATACCAAAAAAGGAAGAAAAACAAGAAAGAAAATCAATAGAGGATAAAACATTAAACAAAGATATAATAAAAAAAAGATGTGAAATGAAAAGAGGGTATAAAATGTAACAAACAATAAAACAAATAAAAAATAATAGTAATAATAAGAAATTAAAATAGTTAATCGTGGGAGGGATTCGAGTGGGTGTGAAAACAAAAAAAGGGATCCCACATTGTTTAAATACATTAATCATTAATATATAAGAATATATATATATATATTTATATATATATATACATATAGAATATATATTTTATGTCTGTGTGTGACATGAAATGACAAAAAAAGAGTCTCTAATAATCATTCATTGGATTATGAATTTGTCTTCTTTGAAATATTGAGTTAAAGAATTTGTTTCTCATATAAATTTTTTATTATAATTAGTTATTTAAATTTTCCTCTCCCTTGATCTACTTTTTTTAATTATACACACCATTCTCATGTTTCGTATGCCTACATGAGCACTAGACTTTCTTATGAACCCTTTATTCTTGCCTCTGGTGTGACCAAGCAATAACAATAGTTGGTCTGGATTTAAGTTAAGGGATTGTATTATTTTTATCCATCAATATATGTTTCAAATTATGGTTTTTTATGTGATATATTTTTTTAAAATTATATTTATGCATATATATATCTTTATTTATATTAATACTTAATAATTCAATATTAAAAGGTTTTTGGTATTTCATTAATTTTATTTAGTCTATGTATCCAATTTATTTTCAAACAATGATTTAACTTATAACTCTTTTATGAAATCTCATTCTCTACTAATTTTCAAAGAACTCTATATACATATATATATGTATATATGTATGTATTATTAATAAATAATGATTTAAATAATTACTCAAGGATTTTAAATAAGTTGTTTTATTATTGATGTCATTAAACTATTTTTTTATAAAAAATATGAGAAAAGTTATAATTTTATGTATAAAAAATCATTTAATGTGAAAAAATTATTTTGCATCAGGTTTTGAATGTTAAAAACAATCTATTTATGTGAGAATTATTTTTATATTTCCATGAATGTCATCCAAAGAATTATATATAGGGATTTTATAAGATATCTTTTGGAAACCATGAATTTTTATTCAAGTATTTATTTCATTTATTTAGAATGTATATTTATGTATTTGATTAAGATTAGACCTTATTATGTGTGGATTTACCCTAGTTTTCTTGTAAAATATTTAAAATAAGATTTTTCCAAGATAAGAAAATGGTAAGATAAATTTCATCCACGAAAATAATTTATCTATGATTTTGGAATGATTTTTTGATTAAGATTGAGAAAGGTAGGACCATAAAGAAATTTCTTATAATTGGAACCATAGTATAAAATGATATGTAATGGTATAGGGAGTGAACCCATGGCCTCAATGGGATGTTTTCCCACATGTGATATGGCTAAGTGGCCTTATTGTTTTCTTATAGTCTACTGAATAACATAATTAATCCATAAGAATTATTATTTTAATATAGAGAAATCCCAATAAATATTTTAAAATTTTATTACTTTATAAATTTATGGTTATAAAAATAATATGAACTTATTTTGGATTTTTTGAAAACCTTATCTAATTATTTATATTATTAAATTAAATATTTTAAAAGTATTTCTAAATGGTTTTAAGACCCCTTACTAGGAAAATTAATTTCCCACACTTTATTTGAAATTTATTTTCCAGTGTTTTAGCATAAATTTTCTAAAGGAATTCTATTCTATTATAGAGTTAACTCAGAAAAATGAATTGACTTTATTTTATTTTTGTACATCTTTTTTAATTTTAAATGTTTAATGTATAATTCTATAAAACCTAGACCTGAAAAGTTTCAGGTATGTAAAATTATATGTGTATTTTTCTCTAGTATTTAATTAGAAAAAGACATATCATTTTTATGTTCTTAATTCAGAAGCATGGTTTTGAGGATTTATAATCCAATGATTAGAATTTTTGATGAGAAGATGTGGTGAGAGGTGTTATTTATAGTGTAATATATTGGTTTATTTGATTATTTTATTTATTATTTTATTATTCTTGGCTCAAGACTAACGATAGTTATGATTCTTATGATCATGTAATGCAACTAAATCATGTGAATTCAAACTAATGGTTCTTTTATCATCCATACATCATCCATGAATCAATTAATCATCTATTTACATAATGATGTAATTTATAATATTTTTCTATTCAAAAAGGCTTAAACTAATTTTGAAATAAAAAAAATCACCCTTACCATTTTTCGACACGTATAATTCATAAATGGACTCTATATTATAGAAATAATTTTCTGAGTCATCATTTATTTAAAAAGCACATATTTTAAATTTTTAAATGAATTTATAATAAATATAAAATTAATTAAGACCTCATAAAATTATACTATAGTTATAAGAGAAAAAATTAATTTATGAATCTGTTATATGAAAATAACTTTTATTTTAAATTATTATATTAATAATAAAATTGTGAATAAACATTTAAATTTCAAAAAAATGTCAACCCTTAATTTTCATTTTTAAAAGATTTATTTACATATTCCCTGACAAAAATATATTATATTTTCATTCATCCAATACCTAAATTTTAATTATAATTTCATTGGTAATGTTATTATTATAATGGTCACATTAATATTTCTAATGGTCATTTTACTATTCCTAACACTCATATTACTATTTCAATGCTCATGTTAATATCTATAAGCATATTATTGTTATTTTATGTTCGTTTTTTCATGAAATATATATTATCGAGTAAATTGAATTTATTTATGAGGATATGTACCATAAATCTTGGGTTGTTATATATAATATTCTGCTTCTAAAACCAAATAATTCCAAATGGTCATGAATTCTAACATAAGGTAGGATATAATTAAACTATCATCATCTAATAAAATTGGTATAAGTTTAAGTTCAATTTGAAACATCATCATTTAGTTTAACCACTTAATTATCTTATTTTAACATTAACCTTAATAACATATTTTCCACCCTGAGAGGTTATAATACTACAAATAAGATATCTATTGACTCATAAATGAATAATATATTCCATTTTTAGCCATACATTATCCATTTTTTTCAATTTTTTTATAATTTTTAAATAAATAAAAATAAAAATTGTAAAAAATCATTATTTTCAATTTTGACCCAATTCATTAATTGAGTTTAATAAAATCAAAAAAACATTGAATTTAAAAATAAATATTGTAACGCATCCCCAACATGTAATAGTAATTCATAAAATTCATGGACCACCTTAACTATCTCATATAATAATAAATTATTATTTTAAATATAATTTATTTATTTTTTAAAAAAATTAAATAATTACAGTATCACCATAGTATGATTCTTTCATATAAGTATTTATTTACTAAAAATTATAAATAAATTATCATCATGATTATAATTACTTTAGGCACAAAATTTAAATTATTATTTATTCATAATTAACTAGTTTCCATATTTGATCACAAAAAAGATATTTTAAATTATGAGAGGGACATTTTGTAACTTCTTTTGGTTTAAATATAATATATGTAATTTATAATGGAAATATGTCCATTAAAAACACAAAATAAATCATAAGGATATAAATTTCTAATTTCCATTATCTAATAATAAATAAGGTGAATTATTAGGTCCTTGTATCTTATTTGTAACGTAGATTGACCTTATTAAGCATTTATCAAGGTGATAAATTTTACCAAAGAAACTATTCATTTTTTACCTAAACGAAATATAAATATTTTCAAAATTTGAGCCTCTGGATTATAAATATATAATCTATTTTTTAATATTAATTCTCTAGATGTTTCATTAATTACTTTTAATATAAATTCCAAATACATAATGAAATTTTTTCCCAAAATAAAAGTTTTAATGCATGAAGATGTACATACATAAAAATCATGGTAAATTATGATTCAAATGAACTTTTTTATAATATAAATTATTAAATTATACTTATTTTATTTTAAGATAAAATTAAAAATCATAATGATACTATATATTCAAATTAAAATGAAAATTTTATACAAATCGGTATTTTCATTATTCACATAAAAATCAACCCTTTCAAATTAATACCAAAGTTTCACAAAAACAAATTTCGATATGTTGTTTTCAAAAATTAAATTAATTTTATCTATTTAATTTTTTATATTTTCCCAAAAAATAATTATAACATTTTTTCATCGAAATAAATAATAATACATTTTCCGAGAAAACATATTTTTTAGAAACACAAATTCATTACAAAAAATTGAGTTATTAATTACTATGTGTTTATATTTTGTACAGACTTTGTATATAAATAATTAATTATATAATCATATTGATACTATCAAATTAAACATCTATGTAATAATAATATTTTAACTTTTATATCATAGTTCACATAGAATAATTATTTCATTTAACACAACCTATTAAAGAAGTCAAATATATTAGAAAGGAAACAAATCACTAAATCTTAGTATATTGCATTATTCCCTTCACCCTTGAAAAATGGAATCTTTTAAAATTTTTATCATTAATACAAATTTTTTCTTTTGAAAATTCCTTTATGAAAACTGACATTGTAATAAGGGTTAATTGTACTTCTTCAAGAAAAGTGGGATATAGAAATATGATAGTCATATGGAATGAAACATAACAAGGTTTCCAAATAGAAAATAATCGGTAAGAATTGAAAACATATATGTGGAAGAAAAACCTAAATTTAAATTGTTGATATATATAGGAAGAAACATGGTTTAGATAATGTTAAAAATCACAAAATAATTAATCTGTGATTTGTTAAAAGTCCATCGATTTTATGTTAAGAATTGTAAATGGATAACATTTATATTTCAATGCCTCTTTTATAATGTTTATGGATTATTTTATAATTTGGAATATACACTCAATAAAAAAATTAATTGAATTCTTTTAAGGCCATAATAATAATCTCACCTGTTGGTTGTGATATTATCGATTTTCACCTGATCACTTACTCCAGGAAATAGATATTCATGATGATTACTTCATTCCTAAAGAACGTTTAAACTGGTCATAAGACTCAGAAGTGTTCACTTCAACCTCTAAATATTTTCAAAACTGAAAATTGATATTATAAATATGATAAATCAATATTTATCATCAATAAATGAAATCAAAATTTTAAACATAATATATTATACAAGTATTTATACTTAAGACTCTTCTAAAATATTACAGACTATTTTCAAAACCCAAATAAAATTGATCACATAACCTTCCATGATCAATATAGAAATAATTTTAACTACTCATAAAGTATCATACCAAAATGTATATACCATAAGCATATATTCTCTAAGGTGTATTAATAATTTCCCCAATGGTCACAATAATATATTCGTCTAAAAGATATGTCACCCTTTATTATCTTAATAAGATCTTATCTTAGACAAAAATACTTCCACGATTGGTTAGCGTTCATCCTTGCACTGATAGATAGTCATAGGTTGATTCAAAACATTTATGGAATTTAGGTAGGGAGATATAATCAATGATAAAAATCACATCGATATTTATGAAAGGATAATATTTTTATAGGGATTATTTATACAAATGTCAACAAGGTATAACATATTGTAGATTATATGATAAGTGTACCCTTCCTATCAAGATTTTTTTAAACATTTTTAATTGCATATGTTTTCCCTTAATCATTTGACATTAGAGGTTATTTGGGATTAAAATGTTTAATCTCATATGAACTAATGATTTGATATTCATTGTTCCCAAAAACTTTTAATTCATAAAAATAAACTGAGAGTGGTATATTTTTTGCGATCTCTCTCCATTCATTTCATTGACAAGCATATTTACATCACTTTGACATTATTTTTCTTGACATTCAGGAATCCCATACCTGGAATATTTTTCTTTCCCCATTTAAAAATTCACCTGAGTGCTCCATTATAGATTTTTTAAAATTATGTAGTTGAAAATTTTTATTCCCTCTATATATAAAACCACAAGATTCAGTAGTAAAAAAACAATTTTCAAATTAGTTTTTTAGGTTTCTAACATTGTTTTTTGGGGATATGTTGTTATAGGCGGCGTAAAAATTTATATATTTTAACACCAGTTAATATAACTTATAATAATATTAATATTTATAATTTGTTTTGTAGGTTGTCTAATAATTGATTTTTAATTTTACTTTTTTACATCAGTTATAAAATAACCGATGTAAAAAATTATTTTTTTCTATTTTTTTGTTGGATATTTTGTAACTGATATAATTTTTTTTTTAAAATTATCCATGTTGATTAATCTATTGGATAACAATACATCATTTTCAAAGAAAAAAATATCATAGAAACATAATGGAATATAGATAAATAAACTGCACTCTTTGACAAAATTTTAAAGATGTCCATACTAATCGTTGAAATAATTTTCTTCTGATGAAATATCTCATGTGGAAAATGATGTTATTGTGGATTAGATGGAATTTTAAACTTCAAATTATCCTTTTTCATATTAACATCACATAAAGATGGATACATAATGATTATAAAAATGGAATAATTAAATGTATATTGAATTGAGAAAACCAACCAAAAAAACACTAATTTAGAGAAGTATAATTTTAAATACCATAATGAGATTGCCGAAGGAAGAATTGGTGGAATGATGATGAATATTTTAAGAGTAAAATTGGTGGTATTTTTATGATTGTTGAAAGATTTGATCTCGAAAGAATACATGTGGAGTATGAAAGTATATAAATTCAATGGAAAAGAGAACCATTGAATAATAAATGGTACATGGAAATTAAAAATTTCAACGGTGCACTTTCAAAAAATATGAATTTTACTTTAGCATGATCTGAAATTTCACCTTTCACATAACTTATTTTAAAAACAATT
The DNA here is from genome assembly GCA_963277665.1 of Viscum album. Taxonomy (NCBI): domain Eukaryota; kingdom Viridiplantae; phylum Streptophyta; class Magnoliopsida; order Santalales; family Viscaceae; genus Viscum; species Viscum album. Next base: position 1,335,213,406 of record OY728156.1, read on the forward strand.
TGATATACCACTTTTTTCAAAATATTTTTTAGCTAAATGATATAAAAATATAGATTTTCATGTTAGTTTTAAAACAAAAGACATTAAAAACTTATTTATCACGTGATTTTTTCAAAACCGATGTGATAATTGAGTTTTTATTTTTTTAATGGTGGTTATTTTTGAAACTGAAATCAAAATGTTCTTAACATAATTTTTTAAATAACCAAAGATTAAATTTTTACATAAAATATTTTTTTTAACAGTGAGTTTCTAAAATTCTCTATCTTTCTTTTTTTGTCACTAAAACCTTGGGGATTTACATATTCTATTTCTACTTTTTAGTGTGCATAGAATGATTTATTCATAGCTACCGAAGTCCCTTATAGATAATTCCTTGAAAATAATATTTTTCATGACACTTAAAAGACAATCGATTTTTCAATCATATTTTGTGATTAATATTTATTCATTCCACGAATGTCTAGTAAATGTTTTCTCATATATACAAATGGATTCATCATCTTTCTACTTAAGCCCAAGAAATTACTTCTTAATTTTTATTCATAGAATATGAGGGATATACATTGTAAAAAATATTCACTTGAAATCATCCAATACCATAAGAATAATTTCCTACTCTTTCCATATATTTAAAATAAGCTTCTATCATTGTTCTAATTCACCATGAAAATGATAAAAAGCTGGGACAAATTCTCCATAATTTGAGAAATGAAGAATATAAAATAAATTTTCCCTCACATTAATCCATTTATCAACACCCAATGGATTTGAAGACCTATATAAGGATTCTGTTCATTTTTATATAAATAATTCAATAATATGAGTCACCACCTGTAAATTTAGATGTTTGACATGATATATTTCTCTACCAATAGATTGAGAGATCAGAGTGATCATATTCATAATATGTTGCATCAAAACTCATAATCCATTGGATTATTCATGAGGACGTTCATTGCATTTTCCATCAAATTCATTGTCCATATGAATACTTCTTCATTTATCCATTAACTAAAACAAAAAACAAGAGTATGAGTAATGATGATCAATATCAACACTGATATAATCATGAAAAAACTTTCATTGTAATTTGAAAATTGGGAACATTCTTTCAAATTTATAAAACATTATTTTTAACCTATGCGTTCCATGATTTAAACATTTATGATGATTTATAATTCATAGACGTATCCTTAGAGTTTAAAAAAAATTATCATCCTTGTTTATAAAGGATATCTAATTCCTACTCAGATATAAACTATACAGTCACAGAATATTCATAAATTTTTATTACCTCTATATTAATGAAGATTAATTACATAAAATTTTATTCCACATCAGAATCATATGGGTCTAGTTCTTTTAAAAAATGGTCACATAAAAAACATGTCTATAAATGATCTACATCCTCTTTAATTTTTTCTTCACAACTATCACCCATCTTAGACACATCATTTCTATAACCACTTTTTATAACCTGGGAAAAGAATAAAAAGAAATCGTGCTATCATATTCATGGTATTGGTAAACAAGATAGATATTAAAAATCACATAAACATAACTTATTATAAGGTTGGGAGAAAATAAAATTGACATTAGAAATACACACTTGACATATCATCGATCATAACTTGAACTTATGGAATAAAAAAAATTCATTCCATAAGACATAAATAATATAATAATCAATGAACACAATCCCTGAGATCAAAAAAATGAAATAATTCATGGAGTTTTGTTATATAAATAATCTTATAACATTGTGAACATGTATGAATAGAAACAGGTTCACTCATTAAGTTAAGGACATAAAATCACAACATTATATAAACTCTAGTAGATGAAACCTGGTCCATTCATAATCTTATAGAAATGAGTTCTAGGTCAACATGTAAACATATGGACATGAAAACTAGGCCACACATAAACATATGGACATGAAATCCTAGTCTTTGTATAAAATTGTGAACATGAAATCAAGTTCATGCATAACATATTTTCCTCATCAGATATCTCTATTTTATAAATTAATTGGAGGGATAAATAGGTCCCCAATCCCAAAATATAATTAAATTGACACATATGTGTTCTACGTAATCATAAAATACTCATTATCTCAGGACTCATGAAAATAAATGGATTTATTCAATATATAACCAGTGAAAAAGGGAACGGGTTTTATCAACATCTTGTCATCATAAGAAAAGACCATAAATAAAGAATATGTATGGTATTTTTGGACCACATCACCATTAAATATTAAATATAATAACATTATTTCATGTTATATGGGAAAAATTATTTGGAATTGTTACTTAGAATAATTATTTAGGTAAATAACTAATCAATTTTTAAATAAAATCTCTTTTCAAAAAAGTTTCACACTTATATATAAAAACACTTTCTAATAAGCTATCCATGTAAAATTATAAAGATTTATTCAAATAATTAATGAATAGTGAAAATAGTTAAATACACTCATGATGTATATGTTAAGAAACATTCCTTCCATGTTTTTTTCAAAAAAAATCACAATGAACCTGGTTTGAAATTGAAAAAATGATTCCATTCAAGACATTTAGTAAAAATTAAAAAATGATAAAAAAAATTAAATAATATTATTATAAAATAAAAAAAATTACAACAATTTTGGGAAACATGTACATGAAAGAGAAATATTCCCCATTTGGGACTTGAACATAAAAATCTCTAATAATGATGAGATTATTAAATAAGCCCTAACCACATGTCCTTCTTTTCATCATTTATGTTCAATCCTCCTTCATAATTAATATAAAACTATTATAAATTTATTAAATTACCATCTATATATCTCATATCATGTATGATTTATTTATAAAATCTTATCACCGTTTTATTTATAATTCATTATTATAAATATTGTTATGGGTAATAAATGATTTGTTATCCAAACATGTTTCAATTCAGTATTGTCGATACTAGTACTTTGATCATGTTCCCGTCATTTAAATAATTTTAATCATATATATATATATATAATACTTAATAAAAATTATGGATTGAAAAATGATTTACATGATTTATGGAGAGGGTAGGTCGTACGAACGCATGAACGTTGTTTCCATTTTTTTATTGATGGAATTAAAGAAATATAAATAATAATTAATCCTTCCATAATTATTATTTTATCATATATATGGTATATATTTATCAAATTATTCCTTATTATCAACCATGGGAAATATAATTGAAAAATGAATCACATTGCATCATGAAGATGGTATTCCACCCGTACAAAGGAGCAACATTATCATTTTATAAAAATATAGAATGATAAGAAGGTAGATAGGATATTATCTTTCTAGAAGTATTATTTTTTTCATAAATATCATATATCAATATTAAAACCATTATAATTCATATCCATAAATGATGTGGATGAAAAATTAATTGTATTTCTATGTGGATACTGTAAGATGTACATACACACGAGCGATACATTCTCTTCATATTTTATTATAAATAATGTCTATAATGGTGTTTTAATAATTATAATTAAGTTTAAAAAAATTAGGGTGTTGAATTTATTATTTTATGATAAATATGAAATATTTATAGGTGGTAAAGGATGGTAGGAAAATAAAGTGATCGGTGAGAGAGATTACAATTTCTTTGAAATAAATCTATTAGAACTCCTCTAAAGGGCTCTTCAGTTGGCCTTTTGGGAATATGAGAACCTCTATAACTTGATGAGGGAAGTGGAAAAGATATTTTTAATATTATGGTGTAGTTATAAGGCTCAATTTCATGTAATTAATTGAGGGAAGAGATTTCCATTTATATTTGAGTTGAGGGTAACTTTTGTTATTCCTTTAAAACATAATAAATAATAATACTATTCTAGAGAAAAGGTAGAGACATATTTTTTTCTTGGAACGAATTTTAAATATTTATATATATATCATAGATATGCACTAAAATGGTGTGTAATTTAGAGGCCCATTTTACCCATAATTATTTTTATAAAAATCATACCAAAATTTTATATTCCACTCGCATAACTTCTTAAAAAAATGGAATAACTCTTAAAAATAACGGATTAGAAATTTGGGACCACAATTGAGTCCAAAAAATGGTTTTTACCTTAGGTAAAACCTAAAATAGGACATTATGGGGTGTTCAGACTCCTTGTTTTTTAGAATTTTGTTCAGTGAGTTAATTAATTATTAAATTAATTCATAAATTCATTTCGTCACAAAAAAAATAATCAATAAGAATAATTCTATAGTAAATTTTTTAGGGTTCACCGCATAATACTATAAATTATAATGATTCACTCCTCTAACATTCCATTGGAAGATTAGATTTGATGATAATGAAACATCATATCAGATTAGATCATAATGCATTGAGCCCAATGATCCCTCTTCCTCATTGATGATCACATTATTCATCAATGAAGGATCCAAAAACTATATAGGACTTGAAAATTTCTGATTTATACCTTTTAATTAAACTTATTTAGTATATCCATATTTTTCATGGATTTTCACCAACTTTACCCAATTGCATGTGCATAAGTATTAATATCTTAATTTATGTAGTTGGCTTCCTACCCCATAACATCATTCTGAATGTTTTCCATGAAATATTATCCAACAGTAATTTTAAATTATTTATGGTGATTTTATACCATTTCTTCTTCACATTAATCACTAGTAGGACCCTAAGGTCTGGGTTTGACATTGTCGTGTGGTGTTGAGCCTGATTGAACCCTCAAACTATTACAGATTGATAAAAATATCATGGATTGGTTAAATGTGAATAGATCTACGATAGTTGAATGGAAGAGATGTCTTTTTTGTGATTTTATATCATGTAATTGAAGTTAAAATACTTGAAAATATATCTGATGGATGATGAAGCCTAGATAAACCAATAGATCTAATTTTTATTGAGTGATGAAAAGAATACATTATGTACGGTGAAATCCATGAGTTTCGAGTAGGAACAAGACAAAAATAAAGTGGCGAGACCAAATCAATGATGTGAAGTTCGAATCTTGATTTCTATAAAAAATCTAGGCTATGTGCCTTGTATAGTAAAGAACACACCAGGTGTATCCCCTCACCAGTGACAACTAGGGTTTTGGAAAACTTAAATATGACATGATATGAATCCCTCTTATATGTTGTATACCAATTCCAAGTTCAACAACATCCGTGGTGGATCACATGACTACGGACCCATGTTGAAGTACATGTTCAGGTACATAACCATATACTTGAGTACATGAACACATGTTCTGGTACACCAAAATGGCCAAAAGGACATGGCCCAATTCCAGGTATCCAGGAAAAGTCGTCTAGTCCACCTACATAGTATGTACTAAAAAATGGGATTGGATCCATGTGTCTTCAAGATACATGATTAGGAAGTGTAAGGGGACCACGCATCATGTGGGTCCCATCAAAAGCAGTGTACCCCCTTGAACGCTTTTGAGGAAACATTGGGGATAGGTATCTCCTTTGTTTCAACTGAAATTATGTCCCATGAGTAGTCCATCTATACTATTTTTCTGCATAGTTCCCTCGATTGTGGATTTTGATATATGATGTAAAATATTCCGGGCATGGCTCTCATGAAGGTGATGTCCAACGTTGATAGTGATCAAGATGAATTATCATAATACCAAGTTGTACCCTAAAGTATCGATATATAGTGGAGTCCTCAACCATTAGTGGGACCCCCCCCCCCATCAATAAGGGTTTGGGTCCTTTACAAATACTTATGAGTGTAAACCCCTATTAGGTAGGGTGTGGGTCCTTAATGACCAAATTAAAACCCCCCCAAGTGGTATTAGGTCACGATTACTCAACTTATTAGTGAAACCATCCTATCTTCAGGGAGTGGTTCTTCAATGACAATAGTGTAACCCCCATTGTGAACTAGTACATGGGTCTTTAACCTATTAATAGACCCCCCATAAGATGATTGTGGTTCATCTACCTTCTAAGTAGAACCCCATATAGGATAGGGTGTAGGTACCCTTGAACACTAGAGTAGAACCCTATATCTACATGGGAGTGGCTCATCTAAATATACTATTAGAGTGGAACCCACTTATATACTAGGGTGTGGGTCCTCTACTTAGAGTTTGTGACTCCTCAAATGTGAGAAATAGTGGTGAGGCATGACTGGACATGGATGGTAACTTCCATGACCAAGTGTGAGATATTGGGAATCATTGATGAAATTTTGTAAATGTTGGCTAGTATTCTTCTTTGGGTGATCTGTGAGGTGGATATCCCCTTATACTATCAATTTAGATTCTTTGACTGAGGATATATATACCATCATTAATATCTATAGCTTGGATTTGGTTACACTCATTCTAGGAGTGAAAAAGACACATGGGGTATTCCTTTTCTTTTCAATGGCTAGATTCTCATGGATGGATGAGTCTACACTCTTGATATAGGTGGTGAAGACTCAACTTGTAGTTTATCTACATATAATGTTGATCCCATTATGTTTATATGAGGTTAGATTCACTGTTTGTTTCGGTATAATTTTTATGATCAAATGTGTCTTTTATCTACTATTTTAATATTCTTATCGTATCTCTTACTTATCCCCCTTCATATTTTGGGGAATCTTACTAGATATGTATATACTCACCCCGACATGGGATTTTCTTGCACGTGTTGTGTCTTATTTATACAAAAGACAAGATAACTGTGAATATAGAGGATCTTCTGGATACCTAGTACTTTTAACCATGTGTTGTGGCTAGATCTTTTTATTCAAGAGATCATATCTCTTTGCATTTTAATTTTCCATTTTTCTCCAGTTGGGACACTTTTCTGGACTGACTTGTATTTTTATCCGTTACATTTCAATTTTCACTACTGTACTCTTATACAATCTTGAGGTTTTTTAGGCATGGATAGCCCCTTATATTTTTATATCATTTACACTCCCTTTTTTATTTTTCATCTATATAGATTTTTTTGTGTGAATAAATGTATTTAAGAAAATGCCTCCCTATGTTTTTTATTCATTCAGTTCTTGTTACCAGCCCCTGGCCTATGGAGGTGGGATTGGGGTAATTGCGGCTCAATACCCTTTTTGGGTAGGGTTGTGACAGATTGATATCAGAGGTGGCTCGATCTGTGAGATATTTTCATACAATTCCCATGAAAATATTTTTTTTGGGTTTAGGGAAATAGTTTCAATGTTTCTCGTGTGTGGATATGAGGCTAGGGGGTCCAATGATGGTGTAGGAAACCGATATATCCACTCACGAGGTCCTTGACTACCTTCTTGTTGGATATTTTTTATGTGTCATATTTTGTAGTGATTAATTGTACATGGATCATATAGGATTGAGTATTTGAATGTAATTTTTGAGTCATCTTCCCATTATTTATATATATTTATATATGATCATGTGATAGTGGTACATCTTCAAAAATATTAGGATGCTTCTATGATGACATCCATTAATGATACTAGTTTTGAATCATGATGATGGTCTGTTGTGAGATAAGGCCTCTATTTAGGGTCCTTTTCATTAACATCTTCCTCCCTGATGTAAGGTAGTATCACCTCCCCTTTCAAGAAAAATATCATCCTAAAAGGGTAGGATTATGATTCATGCAAGCTTAGGGAACTCCATTTGTTCTAGAAACAGAGGCCATTGTGGTTCTACATGGAGCCAGATCATCATGCATTAGAGGATTAGATAAATAAGGTGATCTATATATTTAGTATTTTCCAGAACCCAGTAGATCCAGTATTTCAACTGGTAGTTTTCCTCTTCCACTGAGAATCTTGGCACTGGTGGACCATCGTTACACATATGCATGATGAGTCAGCAATCTCATGTCTTGAATTCCATTAACTATTCCAAGAACAGTACTACCCCTCTATATTCACTCAGTCTGGATCTATAAGCTACTAGATATAAAATAAAGATGGATTATGATGGATGAGTACACTGTGAGGTTTACAGACCTTTCCTAGTACTCTCATGATATGATCTGTGATACCTACATCTGATCCCAAATGGTTAGGCATGGACTCCACAGAGAGATATGTCTCGGTTTAGTGCCCTTGTGCCTCCCAAAATATATAGGGGTACTGTATAAGGAACCATTAAAGATATATATTTATTTCATATAGACACCATATTGGTAGGATTGGTAGTGGATTTTACATAGTTGAGCCACCTGTGACCGCTAGCAAGAGCCAGTCTGCGGGACATCAGCACATGAAACCCTTTCATTTGTAGACTCAGGCATGTAATAATAGACATCACAAAGGGTTGGGGAATCCCAGAGATGGTTTTTTATTTACATGTAATGGGTGAGGTCACATGGAACAATATTTCCAAACCATACTTGCTGAGAAGGATAGGCTGGTAGCTGACATCCTACCACAGAAGAGGCATCACAAGGATCATGGACACCCAAGATATGGATATGGTGGTCCCCAAAAAGGTGGAGCTTGTAGAGTATAAGGATGAGATGTGGTTTTTGGATGAAACTATGATATCCTCCCACCACAACCATTAGGTGGGCCATGCCAGGTTCATAGATAATGAGGATGGGGCCACAGACCACTACAAGCTTTGGATGTTTTTGATCCTATAGAACATGAGATTATAAGTGGTATGATCTATGTGTTTATAATATTTTGTTAATATTAGTAGGAACATGTGCTAGTAATTCCATTGTCTCTATACTCCTGGTATGAGAGATGAAGCTCCCAATTGAGGTGTTATCCCATAAACATTGTGTTGAGCTTCTTAGAGGGAACCCATCTTCAATATGTTTTCTCTTCTTATAGTGATAGAAATCATTTAGTAGAGATAGGTTCATGTGATACATTCTAGACATTATGATGGTAACATATGATATGATCTTGGGCTTGGATTATTTGTACATGGTTTGGGCCTAGATGAATTATCACCATAGAAAAGTCAAATTTCTATGTACTGATGTGATATGGTAAGAGAGATCTCATGGAAGGGAAAGTGGGTTCTTCAAGAAAGAGAATACATCCCATTTCCCATTAGTTGGTGAGTATATACCTTTGTGTAGAATTATCTTCAAGAATTTGTATTCTTTCATTTATGGAGGATTATATTGATGTCTACGCTGAGGATCTTTCGGGACTACCTCTTAAGTGGGAGGTGGAGTTGTCATTGACTTACATCCCAGAACCACTCCAATATCTTCATTGGAATATTGGATTTCCCCTATTGATCTCTAAGATCTATAGTTGTAGTTATAAGGCCTTCAAGATGAAGTTTTCATCAAACCCAGTGTCTCCACCTATGGAGCACCAGTGTTCGGGAAAAATGGTGGATAAGAGTTTGTGGTTTTTCATGGATGATCATCGCATAAACCATGCCCTATTAGAGAAAAAGTACCCCTTTCTGAGGATTTATGTCCTCCTTGACTTTTTTGAGCTAGGTGATGGTTCTAAAAGATATATCTCATGTTTGAAAACCACCATTTGAGGGTTATAAAGTATGATATTAATAATATGGAATTTTAATTTCACTATAGACACTACGAGTTACTATTTATTCCCTCTAGTGTGATGAATTCCCCCATTGTGTTTATGGATTTGATGAACCAGTTCATCCAACCATAATTGTACTAATTGTTTTTCATCTTCATCGATGACATACTTGTCTACTCTGCATCAGATGATGAATATGAAGATCGCATGAGGATGGTTATAGATATTTTTCAAGATAATGATCTTTATTGAAATATCTATTTCTGGATTCATGATGTTCACACTATCATGTATGGAATTTCAAAGCATGGTTTGTACATGGACCCAGTGAAGATCAAAGTAGTGATTTCCTGGGAGCCACCCAAGATCATGTTAGAGGTGCATATATTTCTTATCTTGGGGGGGGGGGTACTAAAGAGGTTTGAAGAAAACTTCTCCAAAGTTACAACCCATTTGATCACCCTAATGTGAAATGGGATATCTTTTATCTGGTATGATCATTTCAATAAGGCCTTCATGTAGTTGAGGCTGATGCTGATGAGTTCTACAGTGTTGAGACTAACAGAGGAAGGTGTGAAGTTTATAGTTTATTGTGATGTTTCATGGGCAGGGCTCAGTAGTGTGTTGATGCAGTAGTAGGAAGTTATAGAGTAGGGGTCAAGCTAGTTAAGACCCCATGTGTAGAACTATGGTACACAGGACCTTCACCTGGAGGCAATATTCATTTACTTGAGGATGTAGATAAACTACCTTCTTGGATAGTGCTTTGTGTTTTACTCAGATTATCATTGTCTCAGATAAATATTCATGTATGGAGACCTAAACATGAGACAGGGGAACTAGTTTGAGTTCTTATAAGACTACGAATTCATGATTTTCAATAATCTTGGGAAGTGAAATGTTATAGTAGATGCCCAGGGTAGGAATTATGAGGATCTCTTGGTGTAGGATTCTTTTGAAAAATTATCATCCCTATAACTTACTCTAGTAGAGAAAGAGGGTATATCTTTTCTATATTTGATGGTGTTGAAAGCTATGCTTCATGAGAATGTGAGAGAGTCTCAATAAGGAGATATTAGATTTGAGGTATTACATTATCTATTATCAATTAGAGACTCACCAGATGGATATTTTAAAGAATGGAATCACATCATAATTTTTCCATGGATAGACTCTAGTCCTAGTCACACTGCAGGAGGATGTGATGTGAGAGTACCACACTTCTACCCTATCCATACACCCCAATGTAGGTAATATGTACAGATAATTTCAACCGTATTTTTTGTGCTCCTCCCAGAGATGTAGAATATATGATTTTGCCTCTTTATTTCTGTCCTGTCCACAGAGGAAGGCCGAGCAGCAAGTTCTGACATGTTTTTTTCATCCCCTTGTGATTCCAGAGTGAAAATGGGATGGCATATTCATGGACTTTGTGATATGGATTCTACGCACAATGAAGGGACTTGAATTCATACGGGTTATACTTGACCGACTCATGAATTCAGGACACTTATTCTTTATCAGGTAGTAGAGTTCAATGGAGTGTATGGGGATTTTTATTTGTGATATATCATTCACATTCATGGGGAACCATAAATGATTGTATTCAATCATGACACGTGGTATAAGTCACAACTATAGAGAAACCTAAATGAGGAAATCAGGACCCAAATGAGGATGATTACATCCTTTCACCCATAGATGTATTGTAAAATAGAGTGGACTATCTTTGTGTTGCAGGATATATTGATGGATAACATGTTTGACTTCTTATAGAGTAGGGAGGATCTCCATCCTTTCGTAGAGTTTTAGTACAAACATATCTACCACTGACCTATATACATAGAACCTCTTGGGAACCTATAAGTGAGATCCTTTAGGCTTCCCTTGTGCTAGATAGAGATCGGTGAGACATATCTTGTGGGACCATAGATGGTATAGGAGATAATGGAGAATGTCTAGGTCATCCATGAGTGGATGAGGATAGCCCAGGGATGACATAAATCTTATGCATATCGTCATTATAGGCCCTTGTAGTTCGAGTGAGGAGAACATGTATTACTAAGAGTCTCCCCATGATAATGATTTTGGAGGTTTATTCATGAAGGAAATATTCCCTAAGGCTTTAACATGTTGTTTGAGATCATAAAAAGGTTTGGTGAGGTTTCTTACCACCTCTACCTACCCCCACAGCTAGAGTGGGTTCATGATGTCTTACATGTTGTTGATAAGGGGATACATGTATAACCCCACACACATTATCAAATTGGGTGAGATGAATAAAGATGATAGAGCCTCCACTGTAGTTCACCAAATGGTGATCGATGATTGTTATGAGAGGACCCATCTTGGATAGACCATCCCAATTTTTTATATGTTTTTGAGGTATATAAATGTGTGGGAGATCACCTGGGAGCAGGAGACCCAAGTGTGGGCTATGTACCCTAAGTTGTTTATTTAGTTTTTCTTTTTGGTGATGAAAATTAGGAAGGAGGGAACGATTTATAGACTCAATTTTGTTCTTGTATTACTTTTATAATTTTCTATATATATTTCTAAAGCTAACACCTGAGAAGACATGCTATTTAGAGGCCAGGTGTTCCCGAAATAAATTTTATAAAAATATTTAAAATATTTTATATTGAGTGCACACATCATTTAATGAAAACAAAATAACTCTTAAATAGAAGCTCAGATCAGAAATCAGAGACTATGAATGATCCCAGAATGTAGTGTTTACCCTAGGAGTGACCTAAAATTGGTCAGTCCAGGGAATTCAAACTCCACAATGGTTGGTGGTACGTACATTGAGATTGTTAATTATTAAATTAAATGATTGATTCATTTAAATGAATTTAAATTTTTTATAATAATAATTACAAGGTAAAATATTTAGGGAGAAAATAATTATCTAGGAAAGACCAATGATGCTCTCTTTCCTCCTTATATTGGTTAATCATGTCAGACGACAAAAATACGCCAAATTAGAGAATATCAGGACCCAAAAATCTAATTACCCCTCTCCATAGTTGGTGAGTGGGTTCTTCACCAAAGAATGATACCAAATCTAGGTACAAATCATCAATTACTGATTTATTACAATTTACTACATTTATTGAGTATATCCATCATTATTATTTTAATTATACCCATTGTGGCCAATTTCATGTGCTAGAGTATTGAAATATTAATTTATTACTTTTGTTTATAACCTTATATCACCATTCGTGATCATTGGACAATAAGGATTATCCAAAATACATAGAACCCATTTTTATTTTTCATTTATCCTATTTCTTCTCCACATTCATCACCAGTAGGATCCTACGGTCCTGGATTGACATTGGTGGGTTGGGTCGAGCCCAATTGTAGCCCCAGCACCATAGCAGATTGATAAAAAAATCATAGATCGATGAGATGGGAACAGAAATGGGATTGTTTCTAGGAATAGTTTTTTCGGTGATTTGAGATCAAGGAATTAAATGTGGAAGCCTTAGAAGTTTATGGGATGAATGAAGAAACCTCGATAAACCAATGGATCTTATTTCTAGTGAGAAATGACCAAAATATGAGATTCACAATGAGATCCTTGAGTTTCAGGTAGGGATAGAGCCAAAAATTATGAGGTGATACTTGATATAGGGTTTGAAGATTAGATCTAGATTTCTAGAAAAAAAAATAAACTACATGACATGTACATGGATTAACACAGGGTGTGTCGACCCTCTGTTGTGATGTCTAGGGTTTTGGAAAAATTTAGGATGACACACTATGTATCCCTCCTACACATCATCTTCCCCATTCCAAATTGGAAAACCAATGTGATAGATCACATGGGTGGAAACACATGTCGAAGTACCTAGTGTGACACCCCAAGCTTCCATGGTACATTTCCCTTTGAATAATGCAATGGTGTGCATTGTACGCAACTTTGAGATTCTAACACACCACAACCAATCAAACTCACCATTATGAATAGTAATACCTACTTTTTGAAATTTTATAAATTATATATTTCTAAATGGACTTCATTTTTTGATTCTTAATATCGAAATTAGCTTAGGGTGAAATTTTTGTACCTTTCGGATAAGTTTCATATTTTTATGAATAGTGAAAATTACTAAATTTTAATTAAAAACAACTTTTTAAATAAAAATAATTAATAGTGATAAATTATTATTTTGAGTGGTTTTAAAGTATATTTAGAATATATTTTTACCATTTAATAAAATTTTGGTCATTGGATGTAATTTAACATTTAAACCAGACATAAACAAGTGTAAATCTTTTAATAGTTATTATCTCTTAAAAACACGCTATTTGTTTTGACGACGGGAATTAATTTTTAAAATAATTAATGAAACTGATATGTTTTTAATTTGGTAAAATAGAGAACATTTTTGAATTCATAATATCAAATATAGCTTAGGCCTAATTTTTGGTATTTTTCTGGAAACTTTCACTTTTTGATGAATAGTGAAACTACTAAGTGGTAGTTAAAAAAACTAAATTTGTCATAAAACATAATATTACTGATTCTTTGAGTGTAATTTTGAAAATCTGAGACAAACGATTAATATCAAGGAGTAAAATGTGGTTCAATGAGATGAAAATAATTTTTGGTGAACAGTAATTTTTTACTTTTATTTACCACTTTTAAAAGTAAATAGGGTAATTAAGGGTAAAAATGATATTAATATTACCCTAAAACATGTCCTAATTCTATTGGACAAGTGTATCTCGACCAAAAACAACCTTAGGGATAAAATATTATCATTTATCTCCACTTGTATTAGATTAGGACATTTATTATTATTTAATTCAAAGAAGAGTTAAAAGAGTTAAAATCAAAGTTTATTTACTAAAACATTTTTAATATAGGGTTATACATAAGATAAATTAGATTTTAAATATTATTTAAAAATATAAAACGCTTTCCTACATAATGGTATTTTATTTATAATTTTTATATAATAAATAATATAATTTATTTATGACACAATAGTGATGCATTAATTACCTAAATAATGAAATATTAAAATAATTGATGTTATAAATATAAAAATAAATTTAATTTGACACTTTTTATGAATTCCACTAATTTTTTAGGTTAATATGACATATTATTATTGATTATATAAATTGTGTTCGAAGTAATAATGCTGTTATGAATTTATAAAAAACAAAATACCCAATAGTGTCAAAATTGACATAAAAGAGTTTTTTAAAAAAATATTATATTATTAATTTATATTCAATTCCTAAAAATCTAAGGTTCGTCCAAGAGACTTATATAATGATAGTTGTGTCATTAAAAGACCACTTGGGGGTATCTTTTATGTATATAGTATGTTTATTAACCATATAATATAAAAATACAAAGAGACATTGTAAAAGTGAAACAAATTAAATAAGAGTTAATACTTAATGATAAGGTTAATATAATTACCCAAACCTTTCTAAATTATATTTTTTGAGTGGTTTTCGACCCATACCCACCTTTAACTTTACATAATCCACTTTGGATCCATTAGAAACCGAATATGAATTTATTATCAAATAATATTTTTAGCTTTTCCAAAGGTGCCCCTCACCCCTCTTATAAAAGGGCACTCCCCCTTCTCACTAATTCACACATTCAAAGCCTTTTGAATCGGCCAAAAACTACCTTAATACTCTTTAAACTTCCAAAAATACAACATTGGGGCATTATTTGGATCATAAATCCATCCAAAGGATCCCTTTTGATCAAATCAAAAGGATGAACCTGAAGAAGAGGTAATGTTTTCACCACCCTCTTTCAAGTTCCTTTCGTCTTCAACTTATTCTTTCTTTGTTATTTATATTCTAAAATAATAAATTCAGTATATTATATATACTGTGATGTTATTATAAATATGTTACAACCATATTTAGTATTCTATCCATCCTTTGAATGGCATGTCACCATACGTGCGTATGTTCGGCTTACCGTCTCCACGTCGTGGTGTAATTGTCATTAAATAAATTATTATTTGGATGGGTATAAGAATGATGTTTAATTCATGTAAATAATAAATATAACATGATAATTATTCTATCTATGTGATATAACATCCAATTATAAATTATTTTAACATAAAATGAATGATATTGTCGCTCGTGCGTATGTACGGACTACCTTCTCCACGAACGTGATGAGATTCATTCTCCATCTTATCCATTCAAGTATATTTCTCATTTGATGATTAAAAATAATTTTTAAGGACTTCATATGATTCTGTATATTAATAAGATACAACCTATCCATTACAAACACGTCTTATGTAACATAGAATAGAAAGGAAAACGAGTAAGTTAACACCCGAAATGACGATAATACTAAGATATTATTAAAAAATAAATGTTAATAGAACATATATGATATAATATTAATGTAAATGATTCTTGTATAATTCAATAAAAATTACTTCACCATTATACATGAGTTTAACATATCGTCGACCAAGGAAAAAGTGCAATGTAATGGGTTTCTTATCTCACTCTTAATTTCAGGAGAATTCCTTTGTTCACCACTTATTTATTACATGTGGTGTATGTGTATTGCACATGATTGTATTAATTGTGTAATATACTTTAATTTATGGGTATTTACATCATTATTGTATTAACCTTCTATCATGGTTGTATGTTTTCTAAGTTACCTAATCGATAAGGGAATTTGAAATTTCAACTTTTACCCATTCGGCTTTAGGCATACTTCATTGATTATTTTACTCCAAGATTATGTGTGGAATCACAATTCATTTGATTATGTCATAATTTCCACTCTCCTTTATATGGATATAATTTTTATACACGTAATAACTCCATTGATAAATTCTCAAGTCATCGGTATGAACTTGATAAGTGTAATTTTAACTCAATCTCAATTTGTTGAGTTAAATATCCAATTCATTGGTGTTGTTTTTACATGAATATGTTTGAATGTATTCTGATTGATTTAGACTAAATATCCAATCATATTGAGTGTATTTATATTTGTCACAGATAATTAAGTCATTCATTTATCCTTAACCTAAGGATATGGTCTTTATAAGATAATTCATCTCAATTTACATTCCATTGAGACTTATTTTTTGTTATACCCCAAATCACTTTTATATGGTGTATATAATGTACTTTGACATAGTATATCATGAATCCCTTTATTCCCATGATATTATAATGTTTTTTTTACCTCAATTATTTGTATTCAAGTGTCTCTATTTTGGTTAGAAACTCTAACTAAAATACATTTTTATGTGTTTTAAAGATTTATTCTTCTAAATATTTCTCATTAATGTCCATGTTTTAAAAATGGTGTTAAGAATTTATTTATATGGACATTAATGTTTTAAAATTAAAATTACTTTTAAAAGATTAAAAGTGGTATGGGAAACCTTGATTCAAAAATCTATTTTTAAATGGCTTCTTGAAAAATAGTGTGACTTTTAAATGATTTCAAGAAGAAGGGGGATATTTCTCGCTAATAGTATTGATGATTATTTTCATCTATATAAATATACTTCATTATTCTTGATTGAGATTAATCTGATACAATACAATATTCCATATTGTATCGAATGGGTTATGTTTGACTATGGATGTGCTATTTTTATACCATTCATGGTTTGTCGATTAAGTATTGACATTTCATATGCTAGTTTAATACGAATGTTTATGTCATATTTCTAACTTTTCATATGATGAATGCATTGGACTTAGAAAGTGATGGGTGGATCCCGCTATATCTCCTCGATGCATCGGTAGGTCTCATGAGACAAAATAGTGTCATGGCACGAGGCCTTGAAAAAATATTATTTGTAGTCTTGGCACGATGCCTTGGCTACGTGGTTATGATATTCTGGCATTATGCATTTCTTCATTATGAAAGTGGTTATTAATATTTTCATGTGATTATTCAACTAGTATAATATCCATGTGAATAAGTAAATGGCATTATTTCATTTTTTCCTTTCCATATTATGCTGAAGTTCAAGTTTAAAAGGCTTTTTTTAGTTATACATAACATTAAATTTTTATGTTTATTTATAAAAGTTTTGGCTATATTGTTATCCTTACTGAGCATCCAATCTCACCCCTTTCAATGTTTTATTTTTTCAAGGATGTGAATAAGTATTTTATGAAGGACCTATAGGGATAGTATTAGGGGATATGAAGACAATATGTTATTTTAGTTTTTCACTTATTGATGTAATGTAAAATTTATGAGTATATCTAGTGTTTCTAATGTTACTAAACTAATCGGTCTTTCGAGACATGATCTTTCTTATGATCATTCCAATGTTATGTAATAATGCACCGACTCTGGGTATCTAGGGTCGGAGCGTTACAATTTGTATTAGAGGAATTTTAGTACAAAACTTGGAAGCTAGATTTAGATAAACCCTGATTAGAACACGTAGACCTAAGCTGAACTTTGAGGATTAGTACAGAAGAACTTCCTAGAATTTTGGTATTGTAGAGATTTTGTGAGTTTTCCAAGCAATACATCTCAGTCTGGATACGAGCAGGTAGAGGCAGCTCTGGCACAGATGTACCTAGGTGTAAAACCCGAAAACACTACTTTGAGCTAGACTCGAACGGGAACTGGTTCACGACAACAGGCCTTGCTGCACTCTTGGTTACGACACTCCCGGGGGATATGCTTAGGATAATTTACATTTTATTTACAAACTGATTTGAAGTATTATATATATAAGATGAGATTAAATGACCTTGGATAATCCTAAGGTGTTCCAAATTGAGAATATGATGACGTGTTAATCTCTAAATAATTTTACGACTACTGTTACTCACACAATGCTTTTTGGTTTTAGTCAATTGCTGGATTCGAAGGATGTCATAGTGACTTTGAGAATGAAGTACAAGGTGGGAATGGTGGTGGAAATGTGCAAAAAAATGGAATGTTGATAGGCGTAAAAGAAATTGTTGTTATGCCAAATTAATTTTCCAAAAATATGATCAACAATATATATATTAACCAATTCCCAGACTCAACAAAGAAGAGAAAGGTGATGAATTATAAGAGCTCCAGCAGTGGAGACCATGTATAAAGAAATCCTAAATTTCCATCATGCAGGAAATATAGACGGAGACAAACAGGAAATTGTATCAATGAGACAAAGAAATGCTTTACGTGCTGGAAGGAAGGACATAAAGTGAAGAATTGCTGAAGAAAATTGAAGAGTACTATGGAAGAAGATAAAAATGGTCCCAAGAATCCATTTACAATCATTTGCCATAAATGTAGGGGACCTGACCATTACCTGAGTGAATGACCTATTCTATAGGATATTTTCTTGGTGGAAGAAGAATCTATGTAGGAATAAATGGTTGGAGAAATGTTTAAAAATTATTATTGCTCCTTGTTGATGGGTTTACTTTGGAATAATTTTCTCTTTTATTTTTAACCCTGCAGTTTTCCTTGGGCGAATTATACTTGAGGAAGAATTATCTTTTCTCTTGTGGATATAGTTATAAATAACCATTTGGTTTTATATGATCGATGGGTTTGAGGAAATTATAAGTTAATATAGTTTTGGATGAAAATGCAAGGTATGAGATAAGATTTGTGGTTAAATTATTTTATGGTTATTTTGAGTAATTTATCTCAATTTGGTAATGTTATAAAATCTAGTTTTTGAAAAAGGACAACACGCAGACCGTGTGGCAACCCATCGCGTCGGACAAAGCTGTGGGAATCAAACCCACAACCAAAGTGCGATTGGGATTTATCTCCTACCACTGGACTACGTGAAGTCCCCGGTTAGTGTGACTATTATTTTTAGTTAAATTATTTTATTGATCAATAATAATTTGATTTGGGATCTTATGTCTTATCAAATGAATACCCTTAGTATAGGAAAATGATTTTTTGATTAAGTGATAAATGTTATTTTGGATGTTGTTCGCTTTTTTGTGAACACTATATGCCCAAGGAAAATAGAATAGTATGGGATTTCATTTAAGAAGTAATGGTGTATTTTTATCTATGTTTTTATTGTGGATTTATAGTGATTTGGGTTATTTATGGAAATGATTAGGTTAATTACTTGTAAGTATGTGACCTTAAGAGTAATTAATTTCATTTGGAGATACAAATTAACGTGGAAGACTACATTCTTATAAGTTTTGGGTCTCAATATTAGTTTGGATTATATTGAAGGATTTTAAGGATAATTTATTATTGAATGGTATTTATTTTACTTTGGGGTATTGATGGTTTAATTTTAGAAATTAAGAATTCTGTATTTTTTTTCTTTAATGGAATATCCATTTGGGGGATCATCAGATATTATACTAACCATTTTGGTTTTGATTAATCTTTAAAGAAAAGGTAAATATATAGTTTATCCTACTTGGATCATGTATTTATATAGAAGTTTATTCTATCTCTTCTATTGTGACCAAGTCTTCTTGAATACTCATTGTTCAAAAAAATGAGTTACTGGTAAAAATTTATTAAAGAATGAAACTCTACTTAAAAAGTAAGTATATATCTTTATGTTCCTAGTCAATATCATAAATGAATTCCTCTTCCTTATGTAATGTAACTTCAAACAAAAAAAAATTATGTTTACTTTTCCTACTGGGAGGCTAATGATCATTTTTTCCAACACAAGTTTGTGATTTTCTTATTGTTAACTTTCTCCTGATCATGTTTTCTATACCTATCCATTAGAACATAACAGTTATTTTATCGTCTATATCCATGTTTGCCTACATGGAATCGTAGTATGGGTTATGTTGGGTGACCTTTATATCGCTCTTCCTTTCTTTTAAAGTGATAGTTTTATTGACTCTTTTTCCGATGTGGGATTTTCCATTATATTCTCAAGCACAATTTTAAAAAAAATTATGAGGATGCAATTTATTGAAGGAGGGGAGAATGTGACACCCCAAGATTCCATGGTATGTTTCCCTTTGAATAATGCAATGGTGTGCATTGTACGCAACTTCGAGATTCTAACACACCACAACCAATCAAACTCCCCGTTATGAATAGTAATACCTACTTTTTGAAATTTAATAAATTTTATCTTTCGAAATGGACTTCATTTTTGTATTATTAATATCTAAATTAGCTTAGGGTGAAATTTTGGTACTTTTTGGATAACTTTCATATTTTGATGAATAGTGAAAATTATTAAATTTTAATTAAAAAAACTTTTTTAATCGAAATAATTAATAGTGATAAATTATTAATTTGAGTGGTTTTAAAGTATATTTAGAATATATTTTTACCATTTTATAAAATATTGTTCAATGGATGTAATTTCACATTTAAACCAGCCATAAACATGTGTCAATCTTTTGATAGTTATTATCTCTTAAAAACATGCTATTTGTTTTGACGACGGGAATTAATTTTTATATTAATTAATGAAATCGATGTGTTTTGAATTTGTTAAAATATATATCATTTTTTAATTCATAATATCAAATATATCTTAGGCGTAATTTTTGGTATTTTTCTGGAAACATTCATTTTTTGATGAATAGTGAAACCACTAAGTGGTAGTTAAAAAACTGAATTTTTCATAAAACTTAATTTTACCGCTTCTGTGAGTAGAATTTTGAAATTCCGAGAGACATGATTGATATCAAGGAGTAAAATTTGGGTCAATGAGATGAAAATAATTTTTGTTGAATAGTAACTTTTTTACTTTTATTTACCACGGTTAAAAGTAAATAGGGTAATTAAGGGTAAAAATGATATTAACATTACCCTAACACATGTCCTAATTCTATTGGACAAGTGTATCTCGACCAAAAACAACCTTAAGAGTAATATATTATCATTTAGATCCACTTGTATTAGATTAGGACATTTATTATTATTTAATTCAAAGAAGAGTTAAAAGAGTTAAAATCAAAGTTTATTTACTAAAACATTTTTAATATAGGGTAATACATAAGATAAATTCGATTGTAAATATTAATTAGAAATATAAAAATATTTCCTACATAATGGTATTTTATTTATAATTTTTAGACATTAAATAATTTAATTTATTTATGAAACAATGGTGATGCATTAATTACCTAATTAATGAAATATTAAAATAATTGATCTTATAAATATAAAAATAAATGCAATTTGAGACTTTTTATGAATTCCAATAATTTAAAGGATAATATGACATATTAGGATTGAGTATTTAAATTTGTTTTGAAGTAATAATGCTGTTATAAATTTTTCAAAAACAAAATACCCAGTAGTGTGAAAATTGACATAAAAGAGTTTATAAATCAAATATTATATTATTAATTTATATTCAATTCCTAAAAATCTATGTTTCGGCCAAGAGACTTATATAATTATAGTTCTATCGTTAATGGACCACTTGGGGGTCCTTTGAATGTATATAGTATGTTTATTACCCATATAATATTAAAATACAAAGAGCCATTGTAAAAGTGAAACTAATTAACTAAGAGTTAATACATAAAGATAAGGTTAATATAATGACCCAAACTTGTCTAAATTCTATTGGTTGAGTGTTTTTTGAACCATCCCCACCTTAACCTTTAAATAATCCACTTTGGATCCATTATAAACCGAATATAAATTTATTATAAAATAATGTTTTTAGTTTTTCCAAAGGTGCCTCTCACCCCTCTTATAAAACGGTACACCCCCTTCTCACTAATTCACATATTCAAAGCCTTTTTTCTCAGCCAAAACCTGCCTGAATACTCTCTTAACTTCCCTCAATACAACCTAGAGGCCTTAGTTTGATCAGAAAGCCAACCTATAGAGCCCTTTTGGTCAAATCAAAAGGAAGACCCCGTAGAAGAGGTAATGTTTTCACCACCCTCTTTCAAGTTCCTTTCTTCTTCAACTTCTTATTTCTTTGTTATTTATATTCTAAAATAATAACTCCAGTATCTTATATATACTGTGATGTTATTATAAATATGGTACAACCATATTCAGTGTTATATCCATCCTTTGAATGGCATGTCACCATACATGCGTACGTACGGCATACCGTCTCCACGTCAGGGTGTAATTGTCATTCAATAATTTATTATTTGGATGGGTATAATAATGATTTGAAATTCATATAAATAATAAATATAACATGATAATAATTCTGTATATATGATATACCATACAATTATATATTATTTAGACTTCAAAATAATGATATTGTCGCTCGTGCGTACATACGGACTACCGTCTCCTCAAACACGATAAGATTCATTCTCCATCGTACCCATTCAAGTATAATTATAATTTGATGATTAAAAATAATGTTTGAAGACTTGATATAATTCTGTATATGAATAATATACAACCTATCCATAACAAACACGGCTTACGTAACAAATAATATAAAGTAAAACGAGTAAGTTAACACCCGAAATGACGATAATACTAAGATATTATTAACAAATCAATGTTAAAAGATCATATATGATATAATATTAATGTAAATGATTCTTGTATAATTCAATAACAATTATTACACCATTATACAGGAGGTTAACCTACCGTAGACCAAGGAAAAAGTGCAAACTAAGGGGTTTCTTATCTCACTCTTAATTTCATGAGAATTTCATTACTCACCACTTATTTATTGCATGTGGGGTATGTGTATTTCCCATGATTGTATTCATTGTGTAATATACATTAATTTATGGGTATTTACAACATCATTGTATGATCCTTCTTTCATAGTTGTATTTTTCTTAAGTTACCAAATCGATAAGGGAATTTGAAATTTCAATTTTAACTCATTCGGCTTTAGGCATACTACATTGATTATTTTACTCCAAGATTAAGTGTGGAATCACTATTCATATGATTATGTCATAATTTCAACTCCCCTTTCTATGGATATAATTTTTATACACATAATCACTCCATTGACAAATTCTCATGTCATCGGTATGAACTTGATAAGAGTAATTTTAACTCAATATCCATTTGTTGATTTAAATATCCAATTCATTGGTGTTGTTTTTACAAGAATATGTGTGAATGTCATCTGATTGATTTACACTAAATATCCAATAATATTGAGTGTATTTATATTTTTCACACATAATTAAGTCATTGATTTATCCTTAACCTAAGGATATGGTCTTTATAAGAGAATTCATCTCAATTTACATTGCATTGAGACTTCTTTGTTGTTATTCACTAAATCACTTTTATATGGTGTATATAATGTACTTTGAAATAGTATATCATGAATACATTTATTCTCATGATATTATAAAGTATTGATTACCTCAATTATTTGTATTCAAGTGTCTCCCTTTTGGTTAGAAACTCTAACTAATATACATTTTTAAGTGTTTTAAAGATTTATTCTTCTAAATAATTAATGTCCATGTTTTAAAAATGGTTTTAAGAATTTATTTATATGGACATTAAAGTTTTAAAATTAAAATTACATTTAAAAGTTTCAAAGTGGTATGGGACACTTTGATTCAAAAATCTATTTTTAAATTGATTCTTGACAAATAGTGTGACTTTTAAATGATTTCAAGAAAAAGGGGGATATTTCTAGTTTTTGATGATTATTTTCATCTATGTCAATATCCTTCATTATTCTTGATTGAGATTAATCTGATATAATACAATCTTCCATATTGTATCGAATGAGTTATGTTTGACTGTGGATGTGCTATTTTTATATAATTCATGGTTTGTCGATTAAGTATTGACATTTCATATGCTAGTTTAATACGAATGTTTATGTCATATTTCAAACTTTTCATATGAGGAATGCATTGGACTTAGTAAGTGATGGGTGGAGCCCGATATCACTCTTCGATGCATCGGTAGGTCTCAAGAGACAAACTAGTTTCTTGGCATTAGGCCTTGAAAAAATCTTATTTGTAGTATTGGCATGAGGCCTTGGCTACGCGGTTATGATAGTCTGTCATTATGCATTCTGTCATTATGAAAGTGGTTATTAGTATTTTCATGTGATTATTCGACTAGTAGAATATCCATGTGAATAAGTAAATGGAATCATTTTATTTTATCCTTGTCATATTATTCTAAAGTTCAAGTTTAAAAGGCTTTTGTTTTAGTTATACGTTGATTTAAATTTTTATGTTTATTTATGAAAGTTTCCGCTATATTGTTATCCTTACTAAGCATCTAAGCTCACCCATTTCATTGTTTTATTTTTCCCAGGATATGAAGAAGTATTTTATGAATGACTTATAGGGACAGTATGAGGGGATATGAAGACAATATGTTGTTTTAGTTTTTCACTTATTGATGTAATGTAAACTTTATGAATATATCTTGTGTTTCCAAGGCTACTAAACTAATCGGTCTTTCGAGACATGATTTTTCTTGTGATCATGACATTGTTATGTAAAAATACACCGACTCTGGGTATCTAGGGTCGGGGCATTACACCTGGCTAGGTACATGGCTATTTATCGAAGTACACGTACATGAGGTCTAGTATACAGACACAACTAGAAAGACATAGCCCAGTCCTTGGTAGCCTAGAAACATCATGTAGTCCACATGTAGGGAATTTACAACTACATGGGATGGGAGTCGTATGCTGAATGGGGACATAGTGAACAAGTGGAGTGTGACCACAAGCGTTGTGGGTCCTTGCACAAATTGTGTACCCCCTTGAACACTATTGGGTAATATTCAAGGTTATGTATCTCTTTCTTGTATATCATTTTTATTCATGTGAGTATCATATATTCAATATTTTTCTTCATAGAATGTGATGGTTCCATATGTTGTGGATTTCATAAAATAGTATTTAATATTCTCAAAATGGAGATTTTTGGGGTGATTCCCAATGTTAGCAATGATTAGGCATAATCGCTGGAGACTATCGAGTTTTACCCTCTAGTAGAGATGGGTAGTGAATTACTTGACCTTTAGACTAGATACCCCCCAAATAATCAAGTGTTTGGGTCCTCTGAAGCTACTTCCAAGTGTAAACCCCTATAGGGTAGGGTGTAGGTCCTCGATGATAAGATTGGAACCCCCTATTGTACTATGGTGTGGGTCCATGAGTTACCATTGAATCACCCTATCAGATATAGAAGGAGTACTCGGTGAACAAAGAGGATCCACCATATTGTATTAGGGTATGATTCCATGAATTATAGAGTGGAAAACCCCATCCGCATGGGCTCAGTTACTCTACCATTTATGTGGATCCCCGCTATCAGATTAGGTGCGGGTCCCCATGACCACTAGATTTGAACCCCCCATAGACATGGTCATGGGTCCTCTTTAGATACTATCAATGTGGAATACCCCAGGGGTAATAACGTGTGGGTCCTCTACTTGGAGTTTTTGGAGACTCATCTATGTGACATAGTGGTGAGGAATGACAGGACATAGAAGTTTACTTTTGGGTAGACGGATGAGATGATGGGCATCATTGAATGACATTTGAAACTATTTGATACTCTTATTCTTGGGATGATCTGTAATATGGAGATCTCATTACTCTCTCATTTGATATTCTTTGAATAATCATATATATACATTCTTTTTTATCCACACCAAGTATTTCTTCACTCACCTTGTAGGAGAGGTGAAAATTTGCGGGGAATGTCAGGTTATTTATGTTTTTATCTTATCATGGTTTGATGAGTATACTCTCCTTCTATATACGGGGAGGACTCGTCATGTAGTTCATCTAATCACAAGTTCAATCCCCTTTTTCTTAGATGAGGTTACTTTCACTCTTATTTTTGGATGATCAATTCTCATTGACTGTATCTTGTATCTACTATCTTGATATTTATTTTTGTGTCTCTTACCGCCCCCTTCAACTTTTAGTGTGTCCTAATTGGATTGTATATACTGACCCCTATATGGTATATTCTCATACATGTCGTGTCTTGTGCATATGATAGATAGGTCAACCAAGACTACATAATAGATTAGGGGTAGTTGGTTCTTCTAAATGTCTATAGTAGGAACATTGTGGGATTCAAGAGCTGGGATCTCAAAGTATTTTAATTTTCTACTCTTTTTAGGTTGGGACACTTTTCTGGTTGGGAATTTATTTTTTCCCATTACTTTTTAGTTTACACTACCACACTCTTTTACTTTCTAGAGACTTTTCATTCATGGATATTTCCTTAGTTTTTTTGTTACATTTAAATTAATACATCTCCAATTTTTCATAGAGATGGTTATGTGTGTCTATACATGTTGATAAGAAAATTACTCCACATTTATTTTACCTTCAGTGCTGGTTTCCAACCTCTAGCCTATAGTGGTGGGCTTGGGGTAGTTTCAGCTCAACCAAAATTTTAAGTGAGTTCGTGACAAAATAATATTCCTAGATAGCCATTAATTTTAACCTATGGTAGGATATGGTCGAAATAACAACAGGCAATAAAATTTTGACATGTTTTTGAGCTATTATGAACATTATCTTTTGGTTTAAACCCTTAATTAACATATTTTTACATTAACTGTGGTAACATATTTTCCACACTTAAAAGGGTATAATTTTAAATATAATGTAAATATTGAATAATAAATGCAAAATGGATTTAATTTCTGAACATATATTATCCTCTTTATCTTTATTTAATATTTTTATTATTTTTATACAATTTAATAAAATCTTATTTTTATAAATTATCAATATTGTCAACTTTGACACAATTCATTTCTTTGTCTTTAATAGCATCAGGGAAACAATTATAATTCGAACCAATTATTTTAACACCTATAAAACATGTCTTGGTAATCTATAAAATTTTTTATCATCGTAATTATCTCAAATTAGAATACATTATATACTTTTATTATCATTATTTTGAATTTTCTATAAAATGAATAGTTATTATATTAGTGTTGTGTAAGTATTTATTATAATTATTTACTTTCAAAAAATTATATTTAAATTACCATCAAAAATATAATTTTATCATGCACAAAATTAATATTATTACTCATTCATGAAAACATTTTATATCTATTTGAACACATTAATCATTTTTAAAACAATGAGAGTGAAATTTTGTCACTTACTTTGGTTTAAATAATATATAAGTTATTATCCCAGACAAGTGTCCACTAAAATTAGATAATAATGTAATAATGGTGTAATTTAATTCATCTATTAATAATTAATACTAATAATTATAATCTTATCACTTAGTTCTAACCTAGGATTACCTTATTTATCCTTTATCAAGATAATAAGTTTTACCATTGTTACTATCCATTTTTAAAAAAAATGGTCCAAATTACCAAATTAGAACCTCATAATTATACATATTGAATCCATTTTTCAAGATTATATTTTTATAAGTTTTAAAATTTATTTTTATTATAAATGCGAAAAACTAAATGAAAAACTGTTTTTAGAAAAATATTTTTTTTAAGCCCAAAAAATATACTTATACAAAATCATGTATAATTTTGAATAAAATAATGTTATTTAGATTATATTTAATTAAATAAAACTTATTTTATGTTGAGATAAGATTCAAATCATAATTATATTTTATAGAGGGTGAATGTGACAGTTCTATAGAAATCTGTATTTTTCATTGTTCAGAGAAAAATAAACCCTTTCAGAAAAATACCAAATTTTCTACCAAATATAATTTTGAAATATAGATTTTTAAAAAAAATTATTTTATAAAATATATTTTATAAAATTTTAAAAAATTAATTATAATAATTCCCCACAAAAAATAACCATAAAAATTAACATTTCAGAAAAAAAAACATATTTTTGAAAAAATTGAAATTTATAAAATTAGAGTTATTAATTAATATTTATTTATTTTTAGTAGGGAATTTTTAAATAATTAATAAATTAGTTAATCCCTTTCATACCCACCAATTTAACATCTAATAAATAATAATATTTTAAATAGCATATCACAGTTCACTTAAACTCGATGTTGTGTGTAACAAAATATATCAAAGAAGTTAAATATATTTGAAATAAATATTTTCATAAAATATTAGAGTGTTTCATTTTATAATATAAACCATCATGTTTATCTTTTTTCATTTAAAACACCGTGTTTTAAAAAATAGTGACATATTATTAAAAATATTATATAATTTCAACTACTATAACCTATGCCTTTAAAATAGCGTCAATAATAGTAATGAACAATTTTTACGTGTTAAATATAATTTTTTTATGTAATGAAAACTTATTGGTAAAAAATTACTTAATTTTAATTAAAGAATATTTATGTTTTGAAAATACTATTTTATGAAAAAGGTTTTTATTTCTTTTTATGAAAAATAATAAAATTAAATTTTGAAAAATTTAAAAACTAATTTTTATAAAATAAAATTAGTTTTTGAAATCATAATGTCAATATTTTATTTGAATAAATATTTCCATTTTTCTTAAAATGAAAATATTTCAATGAATATAGAAAAATAAGGGTTTTTATTGAAAAAATCCATTATGTTAAAATAATTTGTAGGGTTTTATCTTTTAAAAATGGTTTTAGAAAGGTCATTACCTAAATTTTATATCAATTAATCCAATTTATGTCATAGAAATCATTTTTATATTGAATTTTGATATAATGTTTTTTTAAACATTTGAACATTTTTCTTTTTCAAAAACCCTCTTTCTTATCATGTTTGCTGAATAAATTTCAAATTAAAAATTTCCACTTATGTGAATGGAATTTTGTGTAATTTATTCCATATTTTAAATCCAAATAATCAAAATAATCTGATATGTTCAACAAAAAAATTTACCCTAATGAATAGTAAAAATAGTAAAAATTATTTCTCTAGGTTAATGTAAAAAATTGGATTACCGAGCGTTGAACTAAAGGAATATAGGTTTAAAAGGAAAAAAAATCCATCAAACATTTTATTGAAACATTTATAATTTTAATATTTTGTTATTGATAATGGAATATTTTTTAGCTTTTTTCATGAGAAAAATGTGGCAACCCGTTTTCCTATTCCAAAATTACAAGTTTGAGACTTACATCACATTAAAATGGAAATCCCATCTCTTATCATATTCACACTTCCAAACCCATTTTTGGCCAATAATATCCCAAACAACTTCATTAATTCCATTATATCATCCTATAATCATTATTTTGGTCAAAAATACAGCCTAATAAGTTGTTTGGTTCCAACTAAAAGAAGTTGTCTGAAGAAGACGTGACACCCCTAACATGGCTTTTGATTTTATATCAACCTTCACATATATAAATTATTATTAAATCATGATGATATACGAACCTCAGTATCATCAATGTAATAATATTTTTTTATTTTATACTCATTACCTACAATTATCTCATCTTCAATAAAATGGTATATTAAATCATCATTTGTCTTTGTGAAGAACTACCACCTCACGAACCAATGTTATCCAATTTCCATAAAAATTTATCACAATATGATATAATGATAGATTAAATGATTATAAATTATATTTATTATAATATAATATTTTTTTAATTATTATATTACATATACCTACATACTTTTCATTTTTTGGGAATACGATAATGTCGCTCGTGTGTATAAAATACTACAATGTCATAAAGTGATGTTAATATTTCACTCTTTACATGGAAGTTAATAAAGATGGGTATAATAAAAAGTTGTGATATATATGGAATAAAATATATTATATAATTTTATTATGTTATTTATCTTTATTTATTTTAATTCTTTGAGATAATGGAAATAACGTTCATGTGTCCGTACAACCTAACGTCTCCATAAACAGTTTATTTTATTTTTTGTCCCAAAATCTTATAGATTAATAGAAACACATATATGATGAATATATATTACATTTATTTAATTTTTCATAATCTTGATATGATTTAACCATAATCAGATTAATAGGCAACAAATAAAAGATCAAAACACACAAAAAATATCATCATCCAATTGTTGAACGAAATGTGACTTTAACGTTAAATTGTTAATAAAAGTGTAATAAAATGAAATAAGTAAATCATATATGGTATGAAATATACATATATATTTATTTATTTATTTATTTTTCTCTAATATATTCATATTAAACATATATTTATTATATAGTTTTTTTGGACATGTACATAGGAATTCGGGACAAAAGGTTAGATATTGTTAGCCTCTTTTTTTCTAGGAGACATATATAAATTCACCGCCAACATATTGTGTCATATATATACTTCCCTTTTGAAATTTTATATCATGAATACCCTTATTTTCTGTATTTTTAATGTTTTTTTATGATTTATTGATCAATTATGTCTTATGATTCAAAACAATATTAAAGGAGTAAGGGATATTTAATCTCACATTTATATATAATAGATTGATACCATATTCACCACTTGTATCTTATATGTGGGGAATATAAAATACAAGAATGTATTTTGTATTTATTAATAGGAAAATTATAGGTATTTAAATTTCCATTTTGGGATCTCTCTTTTATAGGATTTATGGTTCAAAATATACCTATGTGGTAAGGTAATTTGTATCCATTTTCATTCTGTAGAAATATGTCAAGTTATGAACATATATTAATTTATGAGGTGTTTATACATCCCTTTGGACAAGTAATACCAGGAATTTATTTATTCTCATGATATTTTAATATTTATTTAATTTTATGTTTTCACGTGTCATGGGATTAAATATTTCCAAAGTGGTAAGAGTTTTATGATACAATCACATTTTCTATTATTAGGTTTCTGATCATTTAATATTTTTATCCATATCCCAATAAAATCATTAATTTACATATCTAATATTTAGGTCATGATAATACATATATTACCATCATTTAACTTTATTTATGTATCCAAGAGACCAAAACAATGTTTTCAACAAAAACGTCATTATTTATCTCTTTGGTAGAAAAACTTTTCTCTCCAAAAATAATGTTTTTTAAATAGAATTATAATTGAAATTTTCATAATTATATATTAATGAAATTATTTCTCATGTTTGTCATTTAATTAGAATATTTAATGGATTCTTCCTTCCATGTTCCAAACAATTCCAATATGGATTTTACTAAAAATGTGAATGGAATATTTGTTTTACCATCTATGGAATGAATGGAACTTTGAATCTTCATAACCATTATCTTCTGTGTATATTAATTTATATGTTCTAAAGGTTATTTTGAACTAATATAATTTTAAAAAAATTATGTTTTCAACACTATTTTTTAAAGTGTAAATGATATTTTTCATAGAAATTTTTTTAATTTATATTTAAGGATTACTTTAAAGGTTATAAATATTATTTCCAAAAAAAAGTATTCCAAATATTTTATAAATTTATGGTTTTTAAAAAATAATTTTCCAGAAAATTTTGTTTTCTTACAGAAATGTTATTTTTTCAATATATGTTTTAAATGATATTTAAAAATCATTTTCATCAAAGATTACATTCATTGATGTTACCTTTATCTTTAATCAAGGCATGATCCAAGGATAACATTATAGGTCTTTCTCATAATGGGTTTTTGTGATGGAATGATGTTTATGAAATATATTTCTCTTCCACGAGATATAACATGAGGAAACACTTATGAAATCCACTTTTTCACAGGATATGCCATTATGGAATTATAAAATTATTATAAAACCAATCTATTTTCCATAGGTTATGATATGATGAAATTATTATGAAAACAATATAATTTCATGGGTTATGATATGGTGAATTTTTTATGATATTTTGTCACACATACATAGGATTTTAATTATGTGATGGGTGGAACCTATATCTCCCTCCTATGTATAGGGTAATTATTAATATCTGAGGAGATAAATAGGACTGGATTAGGGAGTGAACCCAGATCGATATGGTAATTTTTCATATATGGTGTTCTTAGGATAAATCCTTACCTACAATGATAGTTTGGGTAGTGAACCCTTTCCACTAGGATATCCTTTGTAGTGAGCCTTAACTACTTTGGAGTGATTTTATATGCTTATGTGAATTCCATAATTCTGTGTATTATTTTAGAGTTATGCTCTCATGGGTCATGTTATTTTATTTCCATGTTATTAATTTCATTAAAACTACCAATATTTATTTCATGAATCAAAATTATGATCGTTGATATGTAGTGTATGGTTTTAAATTGTTATCATCATGTTGTTATACCCTTATATTCATGTCAGGTTTATCTTTCTCCCTTGTTTACCATTACTAAGCATATGAGCTCACACTTTATTATATTTCCTTTCCCCAGATTATGAAAAAAATGTATTATGTATGATATGTCTATGAATGGTGATATTTATTAATAAAATAGAGGAATATTGTGTAGTTCTCATATAAACATTCGATTACATTTCAATGTTTCTAAAGGCAATATATCATTTCAATACTTGGGCATGTGTTTGTATAATGTAATGAATTTTAAACTATTAATATTTAATGTATATGTATGAATATAATGGGTTGATATAATTTGGGTTGGTATTGGTTGACATGGGGTTCCAAAATAATGTGTGGTAAAGAAGAGAGGAGGATCCCTTTATTATTTGAGTGAAGGGGTATTCTTGGAATTTCATAATGTATCAAATTAATATAAACTAAGTTTCATGTTGAAATAGTAAAATTTTGATATGATTAAAATTTAATATTATTCCCAGTAATAATACTATCGTAATATAAAATTTCAATAGGTTCAAGTGACCACTTCACCATTATCTATTTGTTTTAATCCTTCGTTAACCATTTTGAAAATTTACCGCAGTATAAAAGTTTTTCACACTAAATGGGTCAGGATAGTTATTATACGAGGATAAATGAAACCTAAATTAATAATGTTTTTTATTTTAAATCATTTCCCATTTACTTGGATAGATATAGTATTTTTATAAATTCTGAATCATTTAATAAAATATTTTTTTATATTTCGTAACTTTTATTTTTTGAAATACAAGAAATATTATAATATAATATGAGTATAGTTCATGATAATGGTTCAAAAAAGAAATGTATTTAAGTATGAGAAATTTATTTTCTAAATATTTTAATCAAATATAAATTTTACTGGTTTATATATCATTTTAAAACATATCTTTTTGTTAAATCCCATGGTTAACCTATTTTAACCTTAATAGTGGTAATGAATTTTTCAATATTAAAGGAATGTAATTTTTCTAATAAGTTTTAAATTATCTCATAAATAGAATAGTGATGAAAATTTTAACCTCCAATAATAATTGTATACTTCAAATATTTTTTAAATTTTTAAATAAGTTCCTAAAATTTTACTTAACCTAAAATACTATTAATGACATTTTATGAAGAATTCACATAATATGACATTGAAAAAAAATTATTAATTGAAATAAAATAAAAACATTTAAAATCACTAATATTTTATATTTATACATAAATTATATGGGAAACTATAACTGACCCTAAAATATTACTTTTATACTTTCATTACAATCATTTACTTGATGTTTATACTACTTTCACAAGCACTATGTTGGTGTTTTTTAAGAATTTCAGGTAATTATTCCATCACAGAAAATGAAAAATAAATTACAATGAGAAACAATAAGTTATATTTAAAATACATAATTATAAGTATAAATAATTTTTTATCCATTTAGAAAAAAAAGAGACTGATATTTTTTACTTTATCATTAACAAAAAAATTATAATGGTCAACATAAAAGATAAATTGAATGAAATTATAGTATATTAGAATATATTATTATTAATTATTATATAAAATCATCCAACAAATTAATTCAAGTATTTTAATGAATTTAATTTCTTATCAATATGGTTTTTACCTTAATTAATGAATTTTACCTTTACTATGGAAATAATAAATTATTATGGTGACATTTCATATTGAAAAAATATAATGTTGAACTTATCACATAATAGTAAATATGATAATTAAAAATATTATTATTAATTTTATCAAAATCAATTCATGAAATTGGGAGAAGATAATTTAAAATTATACCTCGAAAACTATTGAAAACTGATTTTCTAGAAAAGTATGTATTTTAAATCTAAAATTGTTTTTATACCAAATTAAATTAAAATATTTATTAAAATAAAATCTACTGAATTGTTTTTAATAAAAATTAAAAAATTAAAATTTTTTGATAATACAAAATATACAGTTACTTTATGAGTACATGAAAAGGAATGATAGTTTTCAATAAAAAATTGTATTTTTTACTATTCATTGAAAAATCAAACTTTTCAAAAAATTCTCAAATTTCATCCTAAAAAAATTATTACATGATGAATTAAAAAAAATAAATCACTATTTTGATAAACTATTTCTAAACTTTTTAGAAATTAATTATATTATTTTCTCAAAAAACATTTTTAAAGAATTTATATTTTTTAGGCATAAAATGAATTTACTAAAAATTAACTACTTATTTTAGATGAATTAAATAGTATATTATAATTGATTACAGAATTTATATATATAATAACTCAGTTATTCTTATTAATACCTACTAATTTAATGTATATTTTATAATAATAATATTTAAATATTAATATTTCTATATTCTTTTATGCTCGGAGTCACATGTTGTATATTCTATAAAAAATAGTGTTCTATGATTATATTTAGAAATAAAATTCAAATAACTTATTTATTTTAATTACATTTTATTTTTAAACTATCCTCATTTTATGCAAACATTGGGTGGTTTCCTTTGAAAACTCAGTTGGCTTCCATGAAAAGGAATGTTATTTACAAAAATGTCATTTCTTCTTCTTATAAAATAAAATTTTCACCAACCCTTTGAATCCTCACATAGAATTCAAATTACTCTCCACACATTGTTATGTTTCATCCCTAATAATCCTCTTACTAATTTTTTCCCATGTTGTCTTGGTTATTAACAAAAACATTCGAAAATAAGAAGTCTCCCAAGAGAAATCTCAATTTCTTCATTATATAAAATTTATTATTATCCTTATATTCGTTTATAATATTCCCATAAAAATGAATATTATAAATTAACACAATAATAACTCCAAAATAATATCATTATACTTCTATAATAATGATACAATCCCTAAATCTGTTTATAATCATACTTATCACGTGGATATAACATGTTTTTTAAGTTAGTATAAACAACAGCATAGATGACAATAAAAATATACATCAATGAATATGAAAAAATATTCACATTAATTTTATTTATTTATGAGAAAATATTTATTTTTTATTTAAAGGTAATACAAATATTAAAATAATTAATTATTTAAAACATTTTCTATTTAAATTTACCTAAACAAGTTCAGTATAGATTTCATCTTTATAAATCATACCTAAAACTCCCATTGATCAAACCTAGAACATATTAAATCATGGTGTAAGTTATATTTAAAAATAATTACTATTATATAGTTAATAATATCAAGAAAATGGAATTATAATTAAAACAAATATACCTAAAATTAAAATGAATAGTTAAAAGTACAAACAACTAATAATCAATATTAAATACAAATTGGTATCAACTATGTAATAAATAAATTAAAAAGGTAATAAATATATATAAAATTATACAATATATTTTTACTCATTCATAGTTTTTTAATAAAGTTTTAATTTTATTCCCTTTATTCAGGATATAAATATAAGGGAAATTGTGTAAAAATAGATTCATTTCCAAAGTTACCAAGAAATGAAAATCCAAATAATGGGTAATTTTTAAATAAAAGTATAATATTATAAATCTTCAAACCATTATATAATTTTTTATGTTTTACAAAAAAAACTCTCTTTTCTTGAATCATTTTAAAAATTAATATTTTCCATTTATATATTGATTCCAATATTGGTATTTATGGAGCTTAAACAACTTCCAAAATTATAATTTTACATATAAAAAGGTTTACTTAAGAAATTATCACCATAAATATTTTTATAAAAGTATGTTATCTTTTTAAAATCATTTATATTCATTATATTGTTTTTTTATGGATTATATTTATGTATAAAATATTTTATCTACATGCATGCTTTTACTCATCAATGTTCTATTATTATTTTTAACATAATGCCTCTATTTAATCTAGTTTAAATATTTATTTTCATTAATTTTTCATTACTTCTGAAAAATACTTATAGTTATTTAAAATTTTTAATTTCTCTGGGAAAAATCATATCATTTACCATGACTAACAATGCTTATATTTATATACCATTCCATTTTATGAATCCAGTATTATTTAAAAAAAATAAGAAACTATTTATTGACCTATAAAATTACTTCACTTATAGATTATAAATGTTTATGTGGATTGGGAAGTAAACCAAAAACATCAAGGGAAATTCTTCACAAACTGATAGGTAATCCTTAAGACATTAATGTTCTAGGATTCCTCGAGGATTTTATTTTTTGAGCATGATAATAGTTTTTATTTAAAAACAATGGATTCAATTTAAATAAAAGATTTTAAATTTTTTTATAATTAATAACATGTATCTATATTTTATAAAATCTCAAAGTATTTTTTTAAACATTGTGTATTTTTTAGTATTTTTATGTCAACTGAAATAAATATCATTAAATTTGTTACTAAAAAATCTTTTTTTTATTTTAATGAAATTTTAAATTTAATTCTTAAATTTTTTTTATCAAGCTCAAACTATCTTGTTTTGAAAAAAATATTTCTCAATATTTTTCAAGTATCTCAAAAACCAACTAGGATTTCATGATGTTTGATTCCACTTCATAAGTTTCTGTAATCACCTGAGGTTGTCAAATATTTGTCACTGGGCTCAATAATGAGTATGAGCTGACATGGAGGTTTTACATGATTATTAGGTTTATCCTATGTGAATAAATATTATATTTCAATGGAATTTTATTTATGGGAAATATTATTTTAATTAAAATAGTATTTGTTCTTATTTTTAATAAAATTTAGAATTATATAAACCTATAGACCCAAAAAACTTGTGTATTCAGTGACTCAATATTAGTTAATTATTTTGTAGTTTTAACATTAAATTTGGTTTCTCCACTTTCATATCAATAATAATATGTAATATATTTTTTTTAACACAAAACCTAGTAGTTTTGGTTTACGGTGTTTCATAAATAATCTCATATAACACTTTAATGAGATGGTAAGTTTTAAATAATGATTTTGGAAATTGTGACATTAGTATTATTAAACCTTATATTTTACATAAAATATAAATTTATATAGAATTTAATTCATAAAATATAGTGTTATTTCAAAAATTAATTTTTTTTCGTTTAAGAAAATAACTTCTTAAAAATTTTCTATGTTTCCTATTCAAGAATTTAAAATGAATCTCTTATGTGAAATCAAACGTTGTGTCAAAAATAATTGATATATCCTACCATAAATATGTACCATTTACTAGAATATCCTAAATTATTTCTAAAAACATGGTATAAAATTTAAAATTATCTTGTGAGTTTTACTTGTAAAAACCAAATTTATTAGAAATTAATATTTCGTTAAATTTCAATATTTAGGACATGATGTTAAGTATTTTCAATTATAGTCTAACATAGAAAATATTTTACCTTTTTTATGTTCTAATTAATTACATATAATTCCATTAAAATTCATTATAAAAGCTTATGTACTGTATAATTTATTAAAAAAATTAATTTTAATTAATTAAATAAATTTGATAAAAAATTATTTTATTAAATTAATATTTTTTGGGATTTTTTTTGAATATATTTAAACATTATTTTAGGATTTTCAATCTATGTGTAGCTTTTTCTTGGGATACGTAATTGAGAACAAAAAATTACATACACTTTATAAGAATAAACATCAGTTGTGTATGAATTATTAGAAACTCTGTAAAAGGGGTTAGAGTAATCAACTACCCATATATGTTTGAAAAGTGATGATTGGTCACCATATAAGAATTTATCGATAATATAGATCTTCTGTAAGTTATATTGATGAATTTGAATATTTCATAACATTTACATTCAAAAAACCAAGGTCGTATAATGTAAACAATTTGTGACATATTTTAGAATAGAGGAATCAACTATCTAAATAAAAATATATTTCCAATTGTATAAAGGTCAAGGAGGCTAAATAAGAATAAATAATTTCAATATAAATCATATTATAAAAATGAAATAACTCTATTGGTTTGATTTAAGAGCTACTTAACATTGATCCTCTTACATAAATGATTCCCCTGATCCATGTGTAATACATGTATAGATAAGGGAGAAAAGTAAGAACTCGTACGGGTTTCCTACCAAATTAATGAAATATTCATAGTTGAATTAATATATCTCTATGGGAATTCAATAAATATAATACCATGTAGTTGTTGAAATTCATATATCCAATGATTGATGATATAGACTTTAAGCTTCATTAACACTTTAAAAAATCATTATAACCCCTTCACATGGAATATAATAGTTTTATATGCCTAAAGAGAATGTTGAGTTATAAAATCAAGGAGAATCTATGAACGCCAATTTTAAATAATAAAGATTTAGATCCTAGGACTCTAGGATTAATAGTTGTTTTATTTTACATATATTAAAATTTTGAAATGTTATTTCATTATAATATATTTCATTCCTATATGGGGTCGACCATTGATGGTTAATCTAAGGGGGAAGATCCATTTTTATATTCCTGAGTTTATTTATTTTAATATAAACATTTTTCAAATTCAATATTTTTTTAATCTATGTTTTTTTAGTTTATACAATATTTCAAATGTGGAAACCATCCCACCTTTATTCCGTTAACATCATTATGATATCTTATTTCTCAATAAAAGCACCAATATATAAACTTCTCTAATCACCCTTTATATAATGGAGTTGGGTTTTTGTATAGTGAGTTTCATTAAATTTTGGTTATGTGTGATGGAGTACACTTTTTAGATTCCACTATTAAATAATATAAATACTTGATTAGGAATTGTTTCAATAAGATATCTTTTAGGAACCACTATATACCCTTTATATGATGGATTTTGATGTATATGATAGTCCACTTAGGATGATATAAAGAGTTTTACACTCAGAATTGTAGTGTTTATAAACCTTATGATGTGTCTATTTTAATTCACTATTACATATTAGTAATTAAATTTTATTGACATTTCATTATTAAAAAATTTATTTTTTTAAAAAATTTCAACTATAGTTATTTTTTGTACTTAATTTTTTAATCAATTATTTTTTTCTGTAACTATGTTCTTAGTGTTTAAATTTTTTATTTTTGAATAATTTTGAAATTAATTAATTAATTTTTTCAATCTTGTTTTATTCCTTAGTTTTTTATAAATTCTATTTTTTTTAATTCTATTAATTCGTATAATTTTTTTAATTATTTTACTTTAAAAAAAATATTTATTTCATTTATTATTTTATTCAATTAAATTATTATTTAATTAATCATTCCCCTATTTAAATAATCTTGTTATTTAATTGTTATAATTATTTATTTATTTATTTTATTAATTTATTTTATTATAATATTTTTATTTTCAATTAATTCATTAGTTTAGTTAAGTAATTATTTTAATTAGTTAATAAATATATTCACTTTGTACATTTTATTTTTAATTTTTAATTTTTTTGTTTCTTTTTAAATTTAATATTTAATTTTAATTTACTTTTTAATTTTATTATTTTCACAATTTAGCATAAGAACACAGTTCATTTTTCACCTAGTCCTTTACCACCAGAGATGTTGTTGTTACATTATGCTACTTCTAGAGATCTCATCATCAAAATAGGGTTGTAAGCACATAAAGTCCGCACCAAAACAGTGATTGCAGTACTTCAAGTCACCACTAGAATCCTCGACCAACCATTTGGATCCTCCACTAGCGACTTTAACTTTGAGTCACTATCATCCCATCCTATTCCAAATCCACCAACTATTCACCCAACCAACTGCTAAAGCCACCTTCCTCTAGTAATAACTCATCACCTTGAGGGAGTCATCCCTGCACCTTATTACACCACTTCCCTGAGACACTTCCAGCCTTCACCCAATGAGTGACTCAAGGGAGTCACCATTCTCCAGATCCCATCACCCCTTCTCACTGACAACCACCCCATATTGAAAATAGAGAATGTTAAAATAAAGGAAATCACAAATTTGAACTAAAAAACACAGATTTTTTAGACATAATGATTTCAAATAAACTCATAATGAAAGATCACGGAAGCTAATCACTTGAATTGTAGACTGTTATAGAACTGAGCTTAAAATTACCATGTGTCTGACACTTTTTGTCGAAATTGAGACACTACCTTCCAAACATGTGTCACCACCACACCTCTTACCTCCTCGAGATTCCTAGAACCTTGCTACCCCTAGTCTCAAAGTAGAAGACCCTCCCCCGTTATTCTCAATCCAAAGTAGTAAAATATAAATATATATAATGTCTTATAATATAATATATATATTTATATATATATTAAAATTTACAAGTGTATAGTCATAAAAATACATATTTAAACAATTTATATGTATATTTAAGTATATATATATATATAGTTAATTAATTTTGTAAATATTTTTATAAGTAATTATACTAATATATATATATATAATAGTTACATTATTTTAACTATTTGACACCATTTTTATTTACGTTTTTTGGAATAGGGGTAGATGATCATGGGAGATGTTCGATGGTGAAGAGATCATTGTAAATTTCAACGTAGAGTGTGGTAATTTCAAGATGATGGATACATTTACATGGAATTCACAATATTCTATGGACATTTACATAATGACACACAATGTGGATAATGTTTTTGTCTGTTAGGAAGTCTCTAATTTTATAATTTTTTATTTTTTTAATAAGAGGATCACTCTTTTTTTTTCTATTCTCAGACTTGTGAACCATCTTAGTCCTTGAGATGGAACACCTCCTATTTTAATTATCCTTCTACCTTTTCTATTTTAATTTATATTTTTGTTGTAGTAAATATCTGTTTAGGGATTCATTTAATTTTTTGAATAAAATTGTGTGTTCTTTTTTATTTGCACTCATTTTTTCTACATGATTTTTTTAACTCGATTCTATGATAATATAGAACTAATTTTTTAGTCTTCATTCAATAAGTTAATCTCCACGCTTCCTAGATATCCTCAATTCATGATGATCGACATCTCTTTATCATAATTAGGAGTTCATGAAGGTGAATTGGGATTCGTGATAGAGAATTCATTCACAGGATCTGTCTACTTCTCATTTCCCCTCATTAATTCTATCCTTATTCACTTGAATGGATATATTGAGTAGTTAGGAAAGGTAATGTGATTTTTGATACATTTACAATAACTTTAATCATAATGTAATTCATGGCCGGAGTGATTTGATCCTGGGATTTCATCACTTTGCGAAAATGCTTATATGTTTGGAAGCGATTTTGTGTGCGAATGCTCAATGTTTTGGGAGAGATAGGTGTGTGAATCAATACATTGACCATAAACATAGTGAGTTTATATTTTTTAGATATATTCTTTAGTAGATATAAGATAGGTATTTGAAGGTGGGTCGACATGGTTTTGGACATGTTATTGGTGACCATTTTCTCCAATATTCTTCCTTTTTTGTTTCTTTATTCTGTATTCTTCCCTTGGTTTTGATTCATTCATCATTTATTTACCCTCACTATGTTTTCAAAACTATTTCATGTCATTTGATTTGATTTTATAAATATATATAAGAACAAAAAATCATTTTTGGAAGTACCACTAAGGAATTTGACAGTGATTCCTTAAGAGAGATCCTGAGATTTAACATTGTGTTATGTGTTTGGTATTATAAATATATCATTGACTATCCTTATGATAATTATTATGTAATATTATTTAATATATCATATAAGGTAGTTAAATATAAGAGGTGATAAACTGGGAGGATTCATAAATAGAACAAAATATAGGAAAGCAATAATGGAATAAAAATTATTTACTAACCTGAGGATAATGAAATATTCATAATAACCTCATCTTTAATTTTATATATTTTAATTTGTTTTAATTTGATTAAAATAATCTTACTCATTCTTAATTAATTTAATTTATACATAAAAATTTAAAAATACAATACTGAGAAACAAGAATATTGAGTGTTAGAAATCTCTCCTTGAGAGATAACCCAATGATTTCATTATATGGAATTCTATTAAAATGATAACGAATATTATCTAGATACGTATATTAAAATCCATTATAATCAATTAGGTACTATTTCTTTGTAGAAAATTTATTTATTCATTTTTAGTGATTTATAAGTAATATATTTATATTTTAAGAAATTGGTATTCTTTATTTCTTTCAATTGTAATTTGTTTTAGTTTATCATAATCCCCTTGGGGTTACATGCCTTATAAAAATAAATTTTTGTAAACTATATTATATGAAATCATCAGTATTTTTAGAAAATGTTAAATGAGCTAATATATATACCATAACTTTTAAACAAATATACAGATGTAGGTGAGCTATATTGGAATTTTCCAATGAGAGTAGTTATAATAATAATTATAACATTCCCGATTAGTAGTGATCCAAATATGTTACTAGGGGTATCAAGATTCCCCATAACAATAAGACAATAATTATAGGCATTGAATAAATTTTGGATCAATAATTCATACATTTAAAATAATGCATTAAATTGATATTAATATAGTTCAAATAGATTTTTTCCACAATCCATGAGTTCAAAATGAAGTGGTTAAATAAAACACAAGTGGAGGACCATGATCCTTTGACTTCAGATACTTAATTTTAGACGAGAGAGATAAAAAAATATTATCCAATTCTAAAATATATATATATAACTTTTAAAACGAATTTCAAGTTAATAATCTCTCAAAAGTTGAGTAATTTGAGGTAATATAATCAAATTTTGGAGAATTATGGCCATAATTTATATAATATTGAGTGAAACCAAATACTCCCTACAAGTAAAAGGAAAAGACATATCATTTATGTAAAAACCTAGATAATGATGAATAAGAATCTATTATGGATAGGTATAATCATTAATTATATATAGAGGATTTGTGTACACCACTTACTGTGGAAGATTATTGATTTTATATCATGAGGAAGTTTAATCAAGAAAAATATTATCTAAATAGAATTTGATGGGGAGACACTCAAAACGGAATATTTTATAACCTTAGTGGAATGGGTGCTCCCTCATGATTATATGTAGGATAATGAAGAATATCTACTTCCACCCTTAATAAGTTACCTATTTATCACATTCTAGGGCATGTTCATACATTAACTTATACTTGGGGATCACCAGTAACAGGAGTAGTGCATTTGGGGAACTTGAGATGTAAGGATGCTATCGTCTAAATAATATAAAGTAAATCCTCTATCAAAGATAGGTTAACCAAAATACTATATACCTATATAGAATTAATAGATATAGCACCCATTGTGCATTTTTTATGTTATCATACTTGAAATGTTATAATAGTTAATATAATCATAGAATTTCACTAAGGATTGTCAATATATATTTTTAGGGGGGTATATTCATACTATTATTATTTTCCGTTTTGTTTTTATTAACAATTTAGTTTGATAATAAAATATATATATATATATATAATATTATAAATTAATTACCAATTCAATTTATATTACTAACACATTGGTTATGGATTGAATTAAATTGAATATCCAAGACATAAACGAATGTTGGTATATTTCTAATTCCCTTTTTAAAATTTTTATAAATTTCATGAGAGTTCCAATTATTTGGGAAACTCATTTCATAAGGTATGACCCCATCTAAAATATATACACCTGATAGTATTATAAATCATTTTGTAAATTCTTAAAATTATGACTTTCATGATAATATTCACCTATTATTTTTAATACAAAACTTGTTATAAATCTATATAAGAACATTTATTTTTTTGGTTCTGTGAAAAAATATTAATTAATTACTTTTCATGTCACTTTTTATAATATCTCTTGAAACCACCTTTTCATTTATACTTTTATTTTTTCCCCTATCATCCAAGAACAATTTTATATATCAGATCTTGTTGGAGTCCTGGATAATATAATATAAGAATTAAACCCTTGTCTTTGAATGGTTTTTGAGTGTTATGAGGATCAAGACTGTCATGGGAGAGGTTTTGGGTGAATTGGACACCCTAGAGGATTAGCTATAGGCCATATATATTTATTAAAAATATATAGAATTTAGGGTGTAAAAGATGATGATAGGGGATAACCTCTCTTTATAGGGTTTTCTTATGTATATCCTAGGTTTATGCCATAAATAATTATTATATGGAGTAATATTCTAGTTTAGACCATAAATTT
Organism: Viscum album; assembly: GCA_963277665.1. Taxonomy (NCBI): domain Eukaryota; kingdom Viridiplantae; phylum Streptophyta; class Magnoliopsida; order Santalales; family Viscaceae; genus Viscum; species Viscum album. The sequence continues at coordinate 1,335,258,287 of OY728156.1, forward strand.
TATCTTCCATGAAAAAATTTAAATAAATGATAAGGGGAGGAGAAATAAGATCATTTTATGAGTGATCAACAGAGACACTTTTTCTTCAATGTTATCAATCCAAGTAGTGTATCATTCTCATTTTAATTATTTTTTGATGTCGTTCATTATAAGGGTAACCTAGGATAATGATGACACTCCATATTCCTTATTCATGGGTTTCTTTTTCTCTCTCATGGTATTTCATCATTTGTTATATAATTTGCAATTTTCAATGGATTTATCTTTTTTCAGTTACCCCTAATTGAAGTAAAATTAGAGGCAGCTATAGGGTAAGTGAATCTTCTTAATCATGAGGTAGGTTTTACCCTACATTTTCTTAATCTATACATGTGTTTGTGCGGTGTGTGAAAAATATGCATTAGTGGGGTGGTTTGGGTGTGACTATTTTATATTTCATTCATTTATATTTTTCTTTGGAGCATCTGAAATGTTGTATCATGTGTGGTAAGGTGATATTGAGACATTTTTGGAATATAAGGGGTGAAAAGATATTTTCTATTGGTTTGATATGATATTTTTAGTTATGAAATTTATTTAAATTGCATCGATGGATATGAGGGTTCAATGGGAATGTGTTTTACATGGATCATGATATATTGGGTGATGTTAATCATTGATCATTAGGTATAAAGGATCATTAGGTTGGGTAAATTCATGATGAACAATGTCGTGGTTCAGCTATATGGTTTGTAATTGACTTCATAGGTTCATTAGTAGTGTGGATTATGTTATTGGTGATTTCATCTTAATGAAGAAAGATGATAGTGTTGGTGGGTCATGTGAATATATGCTTTGGAATTGATGAGGTCTTTTTCAACACTCAATGTTGGTTGAGGTCTCCATAGACTTCAAAGGATAGGGGCTGGTGGTGACCATCCAAACGGATAAGGTTCTCACAATAGAAATTGGCATGTGATGTTGTGTGATCCCATCAGATGGGGGATGGGGATCAATGATATGTTGGGATGATGGTTCATGTATATAGAAGGAATAATTTCACATTTCCTAGGTATTTTAGGCTACCAATATGAGATTGATTTAATAAATCTAAGTCCAATAGACATGTCATATATTTACGGGAACGTCATAGGGATACTGGTTTTAGTTGAAATGTTATATGCATGGTAAGGTGTTTCACATGATTCCATGTGGTATGTAAATGTATGTTACGCTAAAGTTTATTTTTTTTGAATGATAGTGGATGAAACATTCCACTTTGGTGTTGGTCGAGGTAGGTAAAGGCTCCCATTTTGATGTTGAGAATAAGTGATGTCGTTTATGTGATTTTTGAGTATTTATTATTTATTTATGTTTTTCAAACATAGCTATATGTATGGAAGTAAGAAAGTCACATTTTGGTGGTTTTATATTGATTTTATACTCACAGCTTACATAGAAACCTCATGATGTGTGCTGACCATATGGCTTTAAGTACACAAATGGGACTAGGTTTGGGGTTTGGGCCTTAACAAGTTGGGTTATGTAATGGTTATATGGGATCATTTAATGTTTATTGTTAATGAAAAATAATTAGATCCTCTAACCAAAAGTGGTGACCTTTTGAGTTTCTCTTAAATACTTATATGATCGACCCCATGTGATACTACTTGATTTTTCTAATTTTCCTAACATAAATATTTATCTATTATATTTAGATTGTGTACCTTCGGCCCGTTATTCTTGTTTTATAATTCTTCCACTAGGTTTTGTTTTTATCTTCCATAGTGATGTAATATATTATCATTTTTACCAAAGGTTATATTCTCCCCACTATCACACAATATCCCATTTCTAATGGTTGAAAACCTTTGTATAAGGGGAAGCCTCTATGGCCTTGTTTAAAACCATATCAGATAACTGTTTATGTTTCTCCTAGGTTGGGGCATGAGAAGTTGGTATTAGAGCATGGTTGGTTACAAATTAGTATCAATTAAGGTTTTTTGTAAAGTGGAATAATTTTCAGTTTATTTATTTTATGGTATTAAGTGCGTGTTTTTGAAAAATAAAATTATTTGGGATATGGTATACTTGATCCTAGGAATGTGAAAAAACATGGGACTGTGGTTATTTACTATTTCTAGAAAAACCCTGGATGAACATGAATCCATTTTAGCATATAAAAATGGATTTTACTATGGTTTTTTTAAAGTTGAATTATTTTATTTAGTTAATGTTATATTTTATATAAATGATTCTTTATACTCTTCTCCTGAGGAGATAATTCATGCAGCATGATAGGAACTTCGTATCACATGAAATATGTGGTTGATTACAATTGTTTCTTGGAAAATTATGTATAGGATGGGGTTTATCTATTTAATGTGTCAATAATATACTAAAAAATATTTTCATGTACAACTTGTTGGTGGAATTCTACTCAACTACCCAGGTATGTGATTTCTTGGGTGATTTGTAAGTGATGATTTGTGTGTATTGTGTATGTGGATCCTAGCTATGATATGAGTATGCTGTGATAAGGGAAGGAATTGATCTATGTGTAAAAAATGGGATTAATATTGTTTTCTTGCACGGACACATGGTGGATTCAAATTATACATTCCATGCATGTGGTTCTTGGGGGACTGGTTTGTGATTCTTGATTCTGATATGGGTTGGTAGAGGGCTATGAAGTGGGATGATATCTATTTCTAGTGCGGTAGGTATGTACAAGGGTAGTGAGATGTGGTTCATGTTACATACATCCCTATTAGTTATACATAGACTATTATCATTGGATTTAAATGTGGATTGTATATCCATGTGTGATGCCACATGTACATACTCTAGTGGAGTACAATGATGTTCTAGATATGGCGCCACTAGGGAATGCATGGGATGAGTCCTCTTAGGCTAGTTATAATAATGATTTGTAGTTGGCTTATCCAAGGTTGATGAGATATCCATATTGGATAGTGGAGTTTGGGTCTTGGATGGTTGGGGAGCTTAGGGAAAGGTTGATGTGATTCATTCAGTGCATTTAAAGGAGATATCATGGAGCTTTTTTCTATGGAATATCTAACTTGGTAGTTATAGTCAAAACACCACTCTTTATTATGGGGTGATGGTGGACCACAAGAATAAGAATATTTTTTAGAGTATGTTCAGACTATATTCAATGATATTAAGACACCCCAAGAATAGATGTTGACATTTTCCACTAATATTTTCATGGGACTTGTAAGGGATGAGTGGGGAATACTGGTATAGACTAGTAGTCATAAGGGACTGACATTAGAGTCAATAAGCCCTTGTGGATTAAGATACATCCAAAAAAGTTTAACATTCATACTTGGAGATTCCTAAATGATGTGGTTCCCATGGATGAGCACTTCAAAAGATGTGTTATCAACATACCCTCCTGATTCTCATGTTGTAGTTCCTACAGTGAGGAGATTGCTAACCCAATCTTATTTTTGAGAGAACGGGCGTGTGAGTTTTGGTCCCTTTTTTGGAGACTTTATATGCTTCTCTACCAAGGCAATACTAGATGATCCATTCCTTTATCATTGGTTTAATGACTCGAGTCATAGGGAACTCGAGAAGATGGCATGGACCACTATCATTAATGCTAGATGTTGGTGCCTTTGGTAGTCATGGAACAAAGGGAGATTTAACAGAATTCTTTCTTCTGGGAGGTCCATCATTGCTGGAAGAAGGAACCTTCTTATAAGATTGCTCAGATCCATTAGTAATTGGTTGGTGATCCATCCATGTATCCACTTCAGACTATCATTCATATCTCCCAACCTGAATTTTGTGATTTTCATTATCAATGGGTCTGATAGAAGACACCCTCCATTGTTATAAAACTCAATACTGATCGGTCATGTATCTTGGTTTTTATGAGACGTGGAGTGGTTTTCTGAGACTTCAAGGGCTCGGTCATTATGGAATTCACTTCCCACATTTGTTGTGGAACATTCCTCCAGGTGGTGGACCATGCTCTACTCAATGGCCTCTCCTTATGAAACCAAGGTAGCATATGAATCTCAGAAGTTGGAACTGACTAGATGACCCTTATCAGTGATTTGTTATGAACTTTCTTCTCTCCTTTGTCTTTAACCCATACAATTAGAAGATGGTGAGGTATTCTCTCCAACAACATTTGAACGACTCACACCTAGTGTGACAGGAATAAATTCATGGACCATCATTCTTCCCTTATGGCTTAAGGATTAGGTGTCTCCTTCTTTTATAACATGAAATATTTGGAGCATGATGGGATAAATCCAGTTTGAGGGGATTCCCTTGGGATATATTACATCATACCCCCTGGTTTTATGCTATTCATGGAATTAACAGTCCTTGTATCTTTCCTTTATCAATAAATAAATACATGATGATGATGATGATGAGGTTATATTCTTTGATAATTTTATCCTAGAGACATAGAAGGTAGATTTTGGTCATGAGTTTATGACTTGAAATAGGGATACACATCATCCATAGACTATGTTTGGAGGTTCACTAACCTATCACATTTTCTACCCTCAATGGATGGATATGACATCGCTAAGGTGAGATAATTCAAAGGTGGTTTGAAGCATTCCATCATTGTAAAAGTGATCATCATTGAGTAGACCTCATTCTCAGAGGTAGTAAGTCAATAAATTCTAGCAAGGTAGAACCTGATAGGTAGTACATTACTGAGATGTATGATAGTTCCATATGAGTTAGGAATTGGTTCTCTTAGTATCCAAAAGTGAGGATAGTAGGAGTATTAGTATGATAGATAGGTTAGTGACTTGGGTAAGACATTGAGGATTAGACCATTGATTGTATTATTCCAATGTGGGAAGAAGGGATATGATTGGAATCATTTTGAGTATCCTATAATGGAGTTATCAGGGTAGATGGTCCATCATGATAAGATTTATAAGAATATGTCATAGATAGCTATGATTAATGGATAGGGTCAAACTCTGAGGTAGAACTGATGGTGGTATTATGGGAGGGTAACTGGGATATGATTTCACATGTTTAACATGGAATAAAAATGGATATCATGAAATAAGGGAGGTTTCTAATAGAGGGTAAATATCTATAGAGAGAATATACATCAGGAATTCAGTCTTCATACTAGCTTCATGTAGATGACCTAATATGATAAATTTTTTTAGGTGAAATGATGATGATTTTAGGTAATCCATGATCCTGGTAATGTTCTATTTTTAGAATGAAGACCCAAGATGATGACATGAATGTATAGAAGATAGATTAACCAGGTTCTGGTTAATATGTTAGTATAAAGAAGAGTTTATGACTAATGGGGGATGCATGGGTATAAGGGAACTTTTGTGAATTATAGATGATTCTGTAACTTTTTTAATTAGGTGTGATGTGGGGAATTTGAGCATAAATTTTGATGAAGGACCTTATACATTTAATATGTGATGCCAGTGTGAAAAGAGAATTTTTTTGAGATACCAGACTGATGGTATGTGAATTTTTTGATGTGAATCTCTAAGATAATGGTCGTGTTGTACCATCAAAATATTTAGAGATGGGAAAATATTCCACCAGGTAAGTAATTCTTAAGGTTGGGAGCACTTCTAAAAGAGTTAGTCATGGGTAAGAAACTAGTCATGTACTGGGATGTTGAAATGAGATGGATATGTTCATTTTTGTCTCAAGGTAATGTAGATTTGACCGATTGATGGACATGATGACTAAAATATCATGTCAGTGTGTGGCCAAATATCTCGGGGATGAGTAATAGAAAGGTGGAGAGGTTATAAGATCCTTGGTCTTTCTTGTCTCAAGAATCGGTTGAAGGATCTATTAACCCTGAGACATCAAATGGATTTTAAGTGTTTTTGCGGTCGAGAGTGAATTAGGGAAGCTTTCATGAGAATTGGACAGTTTGATGTTATAATTTGATGTAGGATATAACTATATACAATGTGAATATTATATTTAAAATTTAACATAGGTGGAAAAGTGTCAGTCCATCTAGTTGAGGTTTTTTCCGAGTAATCCCCTTGGATTACACCATAAAGCAGTGTTTTTTTGATAGAAACTTGTTTTTTATATTTTAAATCTTTTCTTCATGGAAAAAATAGACAGGGAGGGGGAAATAAGTCCATTCATCCATCTATCAGTGGAGACCCTTCTCTTTTTCACTCATGGATCCATGGTGTATATCTCACAAGCCTTTCACTGGTTATTAGTATCGTTCATAAAAGTATGTATCCAAGGGTAAGGCTAACACTCTATATTCTTTTATGATTGGTTTTTTTCTCTCTTGGTGTTTTACGTTATTTATGGATTTATTCCCCATTATTATGTTTTTTATCGTTTGTTCTAATTTCCACTAATTATAGAAAAATCGGAGGACGATTTTGGACCATCAAATCTTCTTAATCATTAGGTTATTGGTTATTTGTTATCTATTAATGTATATATGTTTTCATGGATGCGTGATAAATAGGTATGAATGGGTGGTCAAGTTATGACTATTTTGAAATTATTTCTTTTATGTTGTTACCATTGGATGTTCAATTGTAGTTTGGTCTATTGGAAGGTGTTATTATTCCAGGTATGTCAGGGAATATGTTAAATGGATTTTTGTGTTGTTTTAGAAGGATATTGAAATTTTTGAAATTTATTTAAATTGATCCTAAGAAAATGTAGGATTTTGGAAAAAAAATTAGGCACGGTCCATGATATATTAGGTGATGTCTAGACTTAAGGAAATGTGTCATGTTGGGTTGGGTTGATTGGTCTTGAAAAATGTTTTAGTTTGGAGATGTGGATCGCCAGTGGCGATGGGGGGTCGTTGGAGATGTGTCTTAGGTTTTTTGATGATTCATGCTCAATGAGGTTAGTTGATATCACCATTAAGGTTGTTTACAAAAAAATAAAAGGAACCAATTAGGTGATTTTGACCACTATATGTGAACGGAGGTCTTTATAGACATGACAACATAGGGTATGGTGATGACCCTAAAAATAGAGGAGGTACTCACTGTAGAAGGTCATGTGTGATGGTGGATGAGACTATCATATGGGGGTTGAGGTTCGATGATATGTTAGGGACAATGGTACAGTATTATATATGGATGTATATCATCAATCCTATGCATGTTTGGTTGTCGAACTGATGATGATTTAAAAAATAGAGGTTCAAGAGACATGTGATATATTTATGTGTGTGGTTAATAGAAATCAGTATTGAATGACATTTTTTATACATGGTAAGGGTTGGAATGTGATTTCATGTTGTATGGAAATTGATGGAGGTCATATAGTTCTTATATTATAATATATAGTGGATGCGTTGTTCCACTCAAGGGTTAGTCAAGGAAGTTAATGTCTCCCATGAGGTTGTTGAGAACATGAAAAGTGGTTTCTGTGATGTGTGAGTAGTTTTTATTTCATTATGTTTTACATACAATGGTATATGAATAGAAGAATGCTTGGGAAAAAATATTTGTGGCCAAAAAAGTTCATACTCACACCCAACTTGTTCCACTTAAGACGGGTACAAATGTGATGGCTTTAAGTATAAGAAATGGACCAGATTAGTGATCTAGACCTCAGCGAATCAGTTTGTTTTATGTGTGTACATTATGATGTCATAGTTTTTGGTATATGGATTTGGTGTATTGTAGAGACCCAAAGCATTACGTACATACACATTACATTACTTTGGCAGAATACTTAATACATAATAAAAACAGACGCCCAAAGTCCATATTAGTTTAGTGTATTTGGAGACTTGAAACAAAATATTCTAATCAAGGAGAAAGATCTTCAACATCTCCCATAAAGATCTTCCCATTTTATTTTTATACCTAAAACCTATCTTTGTATCCTTGGGAAAAGAAAACAAAAAAAGGGTGAGCTTAAATTCTTAGTACAAAAAAACATGGAGAAAAAAACAACCAAAAAACATTTAAATGTAAAAACATGAACATAAAACCTCAAAATCCTAAGTAATGACATAAATCTTAGTAGTACATAAGGCATAAATCATAAAGGAACATTAATCATGATAAAATAGCATGTGAATAAAACATGTAATTTTGGAAAACAATTAAGAACAAGATATGATTTCCATAGTATCCAAGGCATTCTTTCCAAGACCATTATAGTGGACGAAGTCCATTACTGAATCGGGTTTACCTACCGTTTTATCCATGTATTATTGAATAGTATTTACTTGTTGTTCCAAACATGTCTATATCATGAGATATAAATCTTTACCCAATGTATTTGAGGTAGATATAGGTCCCACCCTTCTAATAATGAGATCATTCTTTCGCGTGCCACAAAATAAACATAAATCATTCATCATAACCCAACGAATAAAATGTGTTTCATAAACATCATCGCATCATTAATTAATCCATATAAAACAATGGATATAATTTCATCATAAAAAATCAAAACATGTAAATAATAAAGACAATATACTTGAAACATAACCATATTAAGGAATGTCATCATAGATGGAAAATAGTTTTGATAATTCACTTGAAATTCATTCTTGTTTAAAATATCCTTTTTTATTTCAAATCATTTTTTTTTTCTCAAAATGACGTGGAATTTTAAAAGAAATTTTTTTTGTTGAAAATAACCATGAAATCCTGTAGATGAAGCTTTATGTAAATGAGGAATTATGAAATCATAAGAATCCGTTCATGGTGTATTTGTTAAAAAAAATTATCCTCATTCTTTGCTGGACAAGTCAAAAAGTAATTTGTATGGTAAACAAAAGAAATATTCCTTCCATACCATGTGGTAAAAGTCAAAAAAAGGTAAAAATGACTTTAAACATACATGGAATAATAGTAAACATTTAATGAAAACTGTTTTAGAAGACATGTACATGGATGAAAAATATAACCCTAGTAAATACTTATAAATAAACAATCTCGGATAAAAATGATATAAGAAATGTTACCCCATACCTTAGGTCCAATTTCTTCCATATGTGTCTGAAACTCCTCTTCTTTAATGGGCCTCTTTTTCCTAGGTATTGGTTCGTCTTCATGGTCTTAATTGGGTTCTTTGGCACCCAAATATTTTTAACTCTTTCCACTCTGACGGATGACATTTAAATTGATGTTGAGTATGAAAGAAAGCCACTTTTTTGTAATGAATGTATGTCTGTTGGGCACTCGTTGGAATTATGCCGAAGATGATTTTCCTTTGAGAACTGTGCTATGAAGGGTCATCCATCCATCCTTTGTTGAAAGAGATCAAGGAAAAATCATGTGGATTTGACATGACCTCTTGATCATAGCAGCAAGCCACATTCCAATAAGGTTAACGTGTTGGCTTTTGAGGAAGGTTGTCAGCTACCTTCGAAAGGGAAGGGGCTGATGGTGGATTCATCACCGTTGAGAGTCAACAGTGGTCCTTCTAATTTTCAGGATAACTCTGCATCTCCGATGATTGGTCCCTCCACTACTCGGGTTGGCTCTTCCATGGAAAGTACACCCAAAGTGGGTCGTGCAGTTACTCCCACGGGCATAGTTAGGATCAGAAAGACTGCTCCACTTTCCATTGTCGGATCACCTACTTTCATTGAAAATTTATACATGATTCTAGGTGCAGGTTTTCAATGCGATGAGCCTGTTGGGATGACTTTAATCACGGAGGCTCCTCCCCATGTTAATTTCTACCAGGAGATCCAAAATCTCTTGAACTCTTCTAGGATATTTGGGAAGTGGGTTGACATCTCAGAGGTGGAATGGACTACAGCTGGTAGAGGTGGTCCTACTTCTTTCAAAGATGTACTGATTTCTAGAAAATGGGGAGTTGACTTCCGTCCTACCCCATTGAAGTAGAGGCCAAGGACTAATCTAATAAACCTCTCACTGTGTGTACACGCACATCTAAGATATCTTGTAAGTTTAATTCTGATATTCTTAAGATTCTCAATCGGGGTAATTCCCACTCTGAATGGTAAACTATTGATGATTTTGATTATGGGAATGATATGTCTTATTATGATCTATAACATTGTGTTTTGACTGATGAGGGAAAGTCCCTTTGTTTGACCCCTCTTGTCTCCTCTGTACTCTTTTCCTTTTTTTAGTAGTCAGAATTGTGGCTTCTGGATGGCCTTGCTGGGTATAATATTTATTTTAATATTTTTAAAATTATTTATTTGATGTTTCTCTTGATAGGATAATTACTACAACATTTTTTGTATAATTAATTAATAAAATTATTTGTTTCCTAAAAATTAAAAATAAAATACTATGATGAAGATAAATCTAATAGATTTCATAAGAATACTTTTAGACAAATTTATCTTCTAAAACACCCAACTTTTAAAATGTTATCGTTATTAAATTATGAAGTTTATGACTTTGACATAATTTAAAATAAAATAACATATATGTCAAAATCTCTTTTATAAGGCCCCAAATGGTCTAAAATTCGACACTTGGATGCTTATGGGTCATATATACTCGACCAAAAAGGTTTTCTCAAGTGTATGGTCATTTTGATTGGTATTATTATTTTAATAAAAACTGTATTATTTATTTTTCAGTAAATAAAAAATGTATGCATCATTAATGTATAAGCTGTTAAGGTAATTATATATTTCTTAAAAATTAAAAATAAATTACCATGATAAAGGATAACATTTTACCTTTCAAATGAGGATTTATAGTCAAATTTATACTCTATATAACCTTATATTAAAAATAATTTAATTATTTAAGGTTTGTGTGAGGCATATTTCACTTTCCTTTAAATAAAATAAATTAAATGTCTCAATCTCATTCAAGTGGGTTCCAATAGATACCATTTCGACCCAATAATATTTTAGGATTAAATATAATAATCCAATTATATTATGAGAATTTTATGTTAATTTTATAATATTATTTTTACCCTTAATTACCCGATTTACCCTTAACTGTGGTAAATAAAATTTACCGTATTTACTATTCATAATGTCTAAAAAAGGAGCATATTAACATAATTTTTTCCGACTGATTATAAATATGGAATCCATTTTTTTCAAATTCATGAAACATAAGTTTTTGTAATTAATTTATAATTAATCCCACTGTAGAAAAACACAGGTTTCTTTTTAAAATGTTGCAAAATATTAAACTTTTCTTATCTTTAAATTCAATTTAATATTAATGATAATGAAATAAATTACATTAAATGGTAAAAATATATTATATTTATACATTAAAACCATTCAATATTATAATTTAACCATATAAATTATCTTGATGAAAAAAATTTCTTTTAAGTTAAATTTAGCATATTTTTACTATTCATTTTTTTTTTAAAAGTGAGACATGGAAATGTTTCCCAACCCATATCCCTAAAGAATTTATTCAAAAATTGAAGAGTTACAAAGTAGTCTCAAGGTGTAATGAAGCTACACCAGTAAAGAAAGAAACCAGATACATGGGGATAGGTAAAAAATTAAAACAGGTACCGATTCAAAAAAGTGGAACTGTAGATCTTCAAGCGTGTTCACCATTCATCCTTCACCATTCCACCTCCATCATAAGGGATGTAGAATCTAAGAATCTCAACCAAGAAGCGAAGCCCAAGACAATATGGAGAGTACACCTGCCTGGCAGCCTTAATCAGACAGAGAAGATGAGAGGACCGTCCAAAAAAACAATATACAACATCTCAAATGCCGAACCAGCCCAGGTAAGCAGCAAAAGGAGGCTTTTTACTATTCATCAAAATATGAAATTTATCATAAAATTATAAAAATTTTATCCAAAGTAAATTTTTATATACTGATTCAAAATAATTAGTTTATTATATCATATTTAACTTATAAAATCTTCAAAAATTTGATTTAAAATGGGTGCATCATCAAAAGACAGAAAAACTGCATTTTTTGAAAAATACTTCCTTTATATGAAAAATTGATTTGGTTCTCATACCATGTTCTAGAAAATGTGTAAAATGAGTTATAATGTTATAAAATCCAAAATTCATTAAATACTATTCATAAAGGCTAGTTCATAATAATATTATAATATATCATTTTTTAGTGAAACTCTGTATTCCGTACCACGCAAGCTATTGAGGAAGGTCTTTCTTGCGTGTAACACAAGACAAGTATATTGTTGTGTATACTTCACTCTAATCTTTGTGTAGCATACAATAGAAGATATCAAAGAAATTAAAAATAATATATCTCAAAAAATATCAGGGTGTTACATTATACCCCCCTCTAAATGAAATTTTCCCTCGAAATTCTTCAGGGTTATAAATGGTTTACTACTTGAATGATTCTTTCATAGAAACCCACATCATAAAAAATATATTAAAACATAATTCTAAAAAGAATGTTAAAAATATAATTATTATGCAAAATAACGCATCACTGGGATTCCACATAGGGGAAAACATGGATATGGATGAGAAATTTAACCATCAAGTTCTGATGGAGAGTGGTAGAGAATATGGCTATGAAAAATCCCACAATCACACAGCCATAAATTTTTGATGATCTAAGGTACCATCTGATTCATCTGATAATAAGATACTAGGATAAAATTTTGGTTTTCAAGATCTATTCCCTATAGTTGATGATTTTTTCATGAGAATAAATACTTACTTGATTTTGGTTCAATTTCACTATTGTTAGTACCTTGAACAATTTCCACTCCATCTCTTAATTAATGAAATGAGGTTGAATTTGTTAATCTTTAAGTGTTATAAGAGCATGTGATAGAATGATATTTTATTCCATCTATCTCAAAAAAAAAGTTAGCACAGGTAATCAAAAATGCATAAGTCCATCTATGGTGAGATTAATCGTATATAGTTCCAAATATTGAAATATATATCATATATCATACTGCTTAATAAAATAATTTTTTTTTACTAACCAGGGACTTCTTGTAGGCTAGTGGTAGGTGATGAAGTCCTGTCACACTTTGGTTGTGGGTTTGATTCTGGCTTCCTTGTCCGACGTGACGGGTTTTCACCCATCTTCCTTGTTGACCTTTTTCTAAAACTACACTATTATATCATTCCAGAAATATTATCGAAAAAAAAATGTAGCCTTAAACAATTCAACCTGATGTACAACTTAATCCATTCCAATATTTAGGCTTATCCAAAATACTTATGTCCAGTCTCATAGTATAAAGAAAATTATTACTAGAACGGTTATCTACCAAGCATTGAATACCATCATTTATCCCCCATATATTATAAGATATATTTTGTTGGTCACATTCTAAACATGTGAATACATTAATCATGTATTCTCTAGAAACATGAATTACCATAGAACCTTAGTAAAAACATGAATACTGTCAAAAGTTAACTCTTTCCACATACCAAAATCCCAAAATTTCTATATACTCAAACCATGATATGACTTTGTCTTTATATTAGTCATGATCTCATTAATACTATCAAACATATTATTTTCTCCTTTTCCCTTCATTATGCACATATCATATGCTTTCCAAAAATATTTCAATCACTTTTCATAGTTACTGGTATGATACAATTATTGAGAACCAATACATAGATATTCCAATATTTCATGATACTATAAATGATATTCCACAACACTATTTTGGAATCTCGTTACATAAACACTTAATAATCTCACCACTTCGTTTCCATATTCAACATCACCAATAGTGATCTCATGTGACTTCCCTTTTTCCTTTTCCTTAATATGTTGTTGATGTCGATCAACATAAAACCTTGGATTAGGGCATTGGTTAGCATAATTTCCCATTTACTTACACCTGCAGCATTGAAGTGTTGGTGGTATGTTCTCTGTAGTCTTTTCTCTATTCACATCATTAGCTACCTTTTTCTCACTACATTGACACTCAACTGCTCGATGAACTTCTTTTCAACACTTAAAACATTTTTTAGTCCCTTTAAGTCAATTTCCACCATGCTTCTTTCCACACTTTGAGCATAAGGAAACATCTGTCTTCTTTTCACCATTGTTTTGAGATTTTTCCTTGAACTCCATCTTTCATTTTTGGTCAAAACCATGAGATGTAAATGTAACAACAACTTCCAGTTCTACCTTGATAGCACAACGCGCAATTTCTTCATATCTATTGAAGTATCTTATAGCTAATTCTCTTCCAAGATTTGGTTTTATGACACTGAAGAATTTATCAACATTACTTTTAGGTTGGATGATAAAGCTAGATACATACCTTGCATGCCTTGTAAAATTCTCCTCTAATATACCAACAAATTCATCATCCTTTTTCTTAATCTCAAAGAACTCCTTTTCCATCTTTTTTCTAAGAATATAAGTGAAGTAATTATTTAAAAACATGTTCTTGAACTCGTCCAATTCCATGGATGAAATTTCATATTGGGGACTTGTATTCTTAATTAGAGTCCACCAATGGTCTGCTTCACCTTCTAAACAGTAAACATCCAAAATGACTTTTTCATGTTTCAAACAGTGAAGTTTTGAAAATATCATTTCAATGGTACTGATCCATTGTTCAGCAATAAGTGGACCATAAGACCCATTGAAAGAAGGTGGACGTTGACTCATGAAGGACTCAATAGAATATTTTACCCTTCTCTGCTCATTTGGAAGTCCAGAATGATTCATAGCTTGAGTAAGTATAACAATAATATTTTGCACTCAATCTCCCATAACATTGGTTTTTTCAGGATTAAAATCATTGCATTTTCCATTACATTGATCAATATAGTTCCATGGGGTTTCAGGCATTGTCTAAAAAACTAAAAAAATTGTGTGAGAGGAAAGAACCATGCTAGGAAAACAACATAATAAAGGGGGAGTACCTTTAATATCTAACATATTAGGTTTAATTATAAGATCATTACCATAATTCTAGGACTATAACCTATACTTACACTTAACCTCAAGTACATCACTATACATACCATAGAAATATATCTAGGGATCTCACTAAAGTTTTCACATCCTTGTTTCCAAAGGTCAACTAATCCTTCCCTCCTATACCAACTGTAGAGACCCAAATCTTTATGTACATGGATATTACATTAATTTTTCAAAATACTTAATACATAACAAAAACAGACGCTCAAAGATTGTATTAGTTTAGTGTCTTTGTAAACTCAGAACAAAATATTCTAATCATGGTGAAAGATCTTCAACATCTCTCATAAAGATCTTACCCTTTTGTTATCTTTCGTAAAACCTTTCTTTATATCCTAGGTAAAGGAAAACATAAAAAGGGTGATCTCAAATGCTCAGTAAGGGTAAACATGGAGAACATAAAACAACCGATAAATAACTAAACGTAAAAACATAAACATAAAACATCAAAACCATGAGTACGAACATAAATCTTCGTAGTACGTTAGACATAGATCACAACGTAACAGTATTCATGATAAAATAGCAAGGGAATAAAACATGTAATTGTGGAAAACCATTAATCACATGATATGATTTCTATAGTAGCTAAGTAATTCCTACCAGGACCATCAAATTGGATGATTTCCATTACTGAACCAAGTTTACCTTCTGTTACAACAATGTATTACTGAACCGTATTTACTTGCCATTCCAGCCATGTCTATCTCATAAGATATAAATCTTTACCCAATGCATTGGAGAGAGATATAGGTCCCACTCACCTCATAATGAAGTCATTATTTCATGTGCCACATAATAAACATAAATCATTCATCATAACCCAAAGAATAACATGGATTTCATAAACATCATCCCATCATAACATAGTTCATATAAAACAATAGATATAATTTCATCATCAACAAAATCAAAACATGTAAATAATATAGACATTATACTTGAAACATAACCATATTAAAGAATTTTATCATAGATGGAAAATTGTTTTGATAAAACACTTGAAATGAATTCTTGAGGAAAATATCCTTTCTTATTTCAAATCATTTTATTTTCTAAAAATGATGTTCAATTTTAAAGGAAAATAATTTTGGTGAAAATAATCGTGAAATTTTGTAGAGGAAGCTTTATCTAAATAAGGTGTTTTGAAATCTTAAAAATCTCTTCATGCCATATAATTTCATAAAACATTATCCTCATACTCTTTCTAGGAAATTAAAAAAGTACCTCATATGGTAAACAAAAGAAATATTCCTTCCATACCATGTGGTAAAAGTCAAAAAAGGGAAAAAATGATTTTAAACATACATGGAAGAATAGTAAACATTTTTTGAAAACAGTTTTAGAAGACATGGACATGGATGATAAATATAACCCCAGTAAATACTAACAAATATACAATCTCGGATAGAAATGAGATTGGAAAAGTTACCCCTTACCTTAGGTCCAATTTCTTCCTTAGGTGCCTGAAACTCCTATTCTTCGACGTTCTTATTCTAAACCTCCACATAGGGCACTAAGGTTGGTATTTGAAGAATTCCATGACCTCCAGAATGTCTCTAGGGAAGTTGATAAGAGGAATTGGTAGGGTTTTTCTGAGTTTGAAGGCTCCAAATGGTGTGAAGAGAAGAGGGAGGAGGTTCCCTTTTATAAGAGGGGAGAGAGACACTTTTGGAAACCTCCAAAATATTGATTTCTAATAAAAGATAACCCTACTTAAAAACCTCTACAAATGAATAAAATTCAATGATGATATGAGATAAGTTTTTAATCTCATCATCCAATGAAATTTATACATGTTTGGAAATTATTTTAAACCTTATTATTTTGATTTACCCTTATTTAATCAATTTAATTTTATTTGTGGTAATAATATTCTAAATTTTAAATTGTTATAAATAATTACATAAGTGTTATTAATTTTACATAACTAGATATATTATTATATTTTTGAACATATAATTTTAAATTTGTTATTTTCAAATATTTCTTGTAATTTTTAAAGAATTTAATAATATGATATTTTTATGAAATATCAATAGTTTCATTTTTTACACTATTTATTTATTTGAATTTAAATAAAATCAAAACTGAAGATATATTCCAAAAAAATATTTAATAGATTCCTAAAATGTTATATTAGTCTAGAAAATTCGTGGATAAAATTAATTAGTTAATATAAGATTTATTTAAATAATTTTAAAATCATTTATTTGATATTTCTCTTAATAAAATAATTACTACCACATTTTTGTATAAATAATTAATATACTTATTTTTGCATAAAAATTAAAAATAAAATACTATGATGAGGATAAATATATTATCTTTCACAAGAATACTTTTAGTCGAATTTATCTTCTAAAATACTGAACTTTTAAAATGTTATCTTTATTAAATTACGAAGGTGACAACTTTGACATTATTTAAAATAAAATAATTCAAATGTCATAATCTCTTTTATAAGGCTTCAAATGGTCCACAAGTAGACACTTGGATGATTATGGGTTATATATACTTGGCCGATAAGTTTTGGTCAAGTGTTTGTCTTTTTTTATGGGTATTATTATTTTAATATAAACAATATTATTGATTTTTCACTAAATAAATAATTTCTGCATCATTAATGTATAAGCATTTTAAGGTAATTATATATTTCATAAAAATTACAAATAAAATACCATGATAAAGAAAAACATTTTATATTTCAAATGAGTATTTATAATCAAATTTATATTCTGTATAACATTATATAAAAATACTTTAATTATTTAAAGTTTGAGTGAGACATATTTCACTTTCCTTTAAATAAAATAAATTAAATGTCTGAATCTCATCCAAGTGGATTCCAATAGATACCATTTTGACCTAAGTATATTTTAGGATAAAATATAAGCATCCAATTATATTATTACAAGTTTTAGGGTAATTTTATAATATTATATTTACCCTTAATCACCTGATTTACCTTTAACTTTGATAAATAAAATTTATAATAGTTACTATTCATAATGTCTAAAAATAAAAGTACCCTATTTACATAATTTCTAACTACTGATTCCAAATATGGAATCTTTTTTTCCAAATTCATGACAAATAAGTTGCAGTAAATGATTTAAATTTAATCTCGTTGTCGAAAAAAATCATTTTTTGTTTAAAACGTTACAAAAGATTGAAATATTTTTAGCTATGAATTAAATGTAAAATAAATGATAATGAAATACATTATGTTAAATGGTAAAAATATATTCTATTTATACATTAAAAAAATTAAATATTATAAACTAACCATATAAATTATCTCGATGAAAAAAGTTTCTTTATAGAAAAATTTAGCGTATTTTTACTATTAATCATAATATGAAGGTTATCATAAAAATATGAAAACTTATCCAAAGTAAATTTTTATATCATGATTAAAAATAATTATTTTTTTTTTCAAATAGAACTTATAAAATTCTCAAAAATTAGATTTAAAATGAGTGTTCCATCATTATGCAGAAAAACATCATTTTTTTGAAAAAAACTTCCTTCATACGAAAAATTGATTTTGTTCTCATACCATGTTCTTGAAATTTGTAAGATGAATTAAAATGTCTTAAAATTAAAAACGTGTATAATACTATTCAGAACGGCTAGTTAATAATAATATTATAATATATCATTATTTAGTGAAATTCGGTATTGCGTACCACACATGCTATCGAGGAAGGCCACTCTTTCATGTAACACAAACCAAGTATATTTTTGTGTATAATTCAATCTAATGATGGTGTAGTTTACAATAGAAGATATGAAAAAAAATTAAAAAGTATATATCTCATAAAATCACAGGGTGTTACATGGATCCTTTGATCCCAAATGCTAATATTTTGATTTTTTTTCTTATATACTTTTATGAATGTCTCACTAGAAATATTTCATGCTTTGTATAATTGTCATGAAATATATAATTTTTCTATATTTATTTAGCTGGTGTACTTTTGGATTATTATTTCTTCTATTTTATGTTTCTTTTGTTTAGTTTTTCTTTACAATTAAACTATGAATTCATCCATTAACATTTTTATCATTATCACTAAAATATATTATCTACCCTTTATCACCTGATATAACCACAAAACTAGTTGGAAGCCTTTGGTGTATAGGGATTCACACCTAAGGCATTGTAAAACACTCTCTTAGAGCACTAAATAAGTGGATCCCAAGACAGGGAATGATATAAAACCTATTATATAGTCACATAACCATATAATACTCCTCAATAACCATGTACTTCAGTAATTTGCATGTAAAAGTTGAAAACAAGTGTGAAGTAGGGTTTTTCATGGGCATTTTTGTGGAAATACACATGTTGGGGGAATATATAGGGTGTCTCATTTTTAGTGAAGGAAAATTCACAAAAAAATATTTTAAATTTGAATTTAGTCTATTATTTCTCCAATAATATATATATATATATTATAAAAAGGTATAAAATAAAAAATCAGAGTTTTTAAAATCAATCATTGTGATCTATGACATGTGAACCTATAAATAAAATAAGGGAAATATTTTATGTATTTATTTATATATAAGTGTAATTAATAGGGGACCATTCATTGAGTATTAAATTATTAATCTGGAATTTTACATAAAGGATACAAGACCTCTATATTTGACCATTTTTGTTTCACATTGATACCCATTATCCTTCACCCTCATATCTAATTTGATATGACCTTAAAATTAACACATTGCTTGAATTTTTATGTGAAGATAAAAGAATCAAAAAAAGCCTATGGTGAACATGAATGATCATAAAATTTAGAAAAACCTAGAAAAATACTACCTTCAGTAAAGATAGGGGAAAATTCATATAAGGAAGGTCTAAGTGTGCACGGGTGGAAGTGAAATGTTGGAATAAAACATAAATAGTGAAAAATGAATTTTGAAATGACTACCTGAATGTATAATGATAAGAATCTAGATATTTATAGTGAAAATAGTCTTTCACACATATATTCTAAAATTAAATTTACATGGGAATATCATTTTTTATTAAATTCATTAGTAATATATCCCAAATTTGTAATGGTAAATTATGGGGTGTATAGATAAAATGTTTTATCTATTTTTCACTATATTTAATTTTATGTAATACCTAAAAATATTATTATATAATATATTTTTTTGGAATTTGTTATTAAATTAGTTAATTTATAATGATTTTATAAAATTTAAAAAAACGAATTTATTGAATTCGTATTATTTCATGAATTTATTATAATTAAAGCAATCATTAATCTATGATTTTTTACATAAAAATGAATTTATAAAAGGATATATAATTTGATAAAAAAAATTACACACCATGAAATTTTAACCTTTCATCTTTTAGGATTTATTAGAAGTTGCAAGTGTGTGATTAGAAAAATGATTTTCCTAATTATGTTTAAAAATGATGATCAGTCACTCTTTAAGAATTAATCAAGAAAATTAAAGCTCTCATAAGTGAGATTAATGATTTTATATCTCACATAACATAGTATTTCAAAATTAAAAGTTCATGTAATATTGATTACACATCCTATATATGAGAACTAAGGAACCAGTTTTCATTCTATGAATTAATATCGACTAACATAAGGGTTTATGAGGCTATTAAAGAATTAAAGGGATTTATGTATCTAAATAATTTAAACTATACTAACTATATAATTTTTTGGGATCTATGTAATAGTGATAATCATTAATTGATGAATATTTTAGTGCTTGTAGAATAAATAGATAGATGAGGGGGAAAATAAATACTCATACATGTTATCTAACTAATTTATGAAATATCCATAATCTAATCTAATGGTCTTCTAAATATGTAATATAATTTATAGAAATATTATTTTGACATGGAAGAATCATCATAGCCCCTATAAATTACTTTTAATGAACCTCCATACCTGATAAGTATATTGAGACATAAAAAGAAGGATAGGGTGTTTAGAGAAAACATTTTTTATGAGACAGAATTAGATTTAGATACACTAAAATTATTTATAACATTATTTTCAATTTATTTATTTTAACTCTATTTTTATATTCCCTAATAAATAATTTAATTAATATAGAGGGATTAACATCAATTATTAATACAATTGGATGATCTACATTTATATTCTTCATTTTATATATTTTACTATATATTGGTATTCTTTTCCATTTTTTCTACTTTGATTTTGTGATGTATCTAATAGTGTTTGTAGTTGGTGATATTCACTTCTAAATTCCATCTACATCGTTATAATAATTTCATTAAAGTATAATCCATTAATTCTTCCCTATCCATATTCATCCAGTATATAATAGAGATACATGGTAATATAGGGAATAATGCATATTCTTAGCCATGGGAGTTATGGTCACCTAGATGGTTTTCATTTTTCAAGGGAGACAGAACCTCGTTAGGATTTATTATAATTAATGGAATAAGAAGAAAATCTATAAATCATTTAATAAATTGATTTGGGAATTTTTTCCAATTCATATAGGATTATTTATGGATTCTATACATGTGAAATTGTAGTGTCTATATACCTTACAAAATGGATGGTGGATGATTGTAAAATATGATAGGGTAGAAACAAATAATTATTTCAAAGAAGAAAAAAACATAAAAAACAAGGATGGAACTAAAGGTAGTTAATAACATAAGGATGAGAAAATTTTTATATTAACACTAATTAGAATTTATATTTCACTTTATATTGTTTTAATTATTTTAAAATAATAATTCCATTTCATTTCTCTCTATATTAATATAAACCATTATAAAAAAATTTACAAAGAAATAAGAATATTCACTGTTATAATACCCCTTTAGTATATTACCTAGTGGTTGAACTATATTGCATTACATTGAAGTAAGTTAAGAATTAGAGGTGTGATAATAATTAAAAACCACATTCATTATACTCTCACTAGACTTTTAGAAAATATATTTATAACATCTATTGTTTTATTAAAAACACTATATAACAATAAAAATAATTTATTCAATTTCTTGTAATTTTTAATAAATAAACTGAAGACCGTATATTAAAAATTTATTTACATATTTATATCTATAGAATTATTTAGCTGTGAAAATAAAATACCATTTATTAAATATGAAATATTATTTATATTTCAAAAAAATTACTAAGTATTTTTATTTAATATAATCAAAATGTTAATACTTTTATCCTTGTATTACTATTAATATTATGATATAGATTTTTTATTATATTAGTAACCATGTTCTTCAAACCAAATTTATTTTATTCAAAAAATAATTTTTTTTCTAATCCATATAACAAGGATTTTCTCTTGTCAAATTAGAGATAAATAAACAAAATAGTATAGTACAATGGTTTGAAAAAAATAAAATCCACCATGTTAAAGTTGGTAATTTTTTATTCCCTTGAAAGCAACAGGCCATACATTCTTTCCCAACCATTGACCACTATTTCCCTCCTTAAATTCATTTTCATTTATGAGAATTTTTATATATGATCAATAATATATTGTAAAATAAATATTATATTCCTAAAAATTAAAAATTGTGTGATTAGTTTATATTATATAAACACATTAAGTGGATTCTCTATATATTTTTCCAAAATCATTCATGTTTTTCCAATAAATTATGTTTCCAATGTTTAATTTTACCGAAATATATTAATTTCCCCAACTCAGTGACACCGCCTTTAAGATAAAATGAATCACTAGAGCTGTTATTCTATCTAAAATATTATTATTCTTTTCTAGGATATGACTTTTAATACTTTTATTATACATCATGATAATGGATTTCAAGAAATAACCCCTCATTGAATGATCATCAACCTTCAATATATTTATGATATTCGTAGACGTTTTACCAAACTTATTCATGTTATAATTAGTGACTAATTTTTGGAATATCATTTGAACTAATTGAAAAATCAAGTTCACAGTTGGGTATAATATTTAAAAAAATCCATCTATTTTATATCATTCACAAACCTAATCATATTGATCATGTGTGTATAAATTTATGATCCCACTATCATATTACAATAAAATGGTTCCCTTAAAACATCATATTTGTTTTTTATTTATTGTTCCTAAAAACATAAGAATATTATCTTTAATATAATACACATAGATTATTTAATATTTCTTTAGAAGAATTATTTATAAAGAGATGAATTTATAATGATTTGAAAACCATTATTCAAGTCATGGATGTCAGCAGGAGACTAAAGACCATGATCTTCATTCTATTCAACTATATACATTTACAATATGAAAATAAAGAAATTGTGTACCTTAAACAAGATATTAAGGATCATATTATATTTAGTCAAACATTTGATAAATATCCATAAAATGTGTTCAAATGGAACCTTCCTCTATGGTGTATCTATGGTTTTACCTGAATCACCCAAAATTGGGTAGCATTATCCTTCATATAATGATATACTAGTATCTCTCTAGGAAAAGGAAGAAGTAGACTAGATCATTGTCTTGGGAGAACCAATAGGTACCATGGATAAAATTTTCATGGAATTATATCTATTTATATAATCCAAATGAATTCTCCACAATCCTTCCATACATTCCCATATTAATATCATATCAGTAAATAGTAATAGGTTACAATTATTTTATACCTTCTCCTGATATACATATATCATATTAATCCATTATATAATTTTCAACATGTTTTAATGTATGAAATGTTTATAATTAATAATTGTTACTAGGGAAGGGATTTTAATATAAACACATAATATTTATTTTCCTGATTATTTATAATATCTGATTAATATATGTTTCAACACTTTCCATATAACTATATTATACAATACTATATAGTCATATGTAATTGATGTGATAACTTCATACTACTTCTTATGATACATTCAACCTAAAAATATAATATACCTTAGTATTATGAATTTATTACATTATAAATCATTGATATCATAAACTGTAATATAAGAAGTAATATATACCATTTATATTTTATATAGGTAATATCTCCATATATCTCATGATTTTACTAAATTGTCAAAGCCTGTATACAATTTAACATTATGTTATATCATCTATAATAAGTCTCAAACACATATCCAAAAATATATATGGATATATTCCAAAAATAATTATAAATCTATCAAAAACATAACCATATATAATATAATATCCTATGACTTATGAAAAATCCATCCAAATTTAATTTTGGTTAAACACTAAAGAAATTTTAGAGAAGCTCTTTGAGTTCTGTAATACTCAACCCTCATTAAAAACCCACAATGTGTATCCCCATTGTAATTTTTATCGTTGAAAACAAATATAAATTCTGAAATTCAAAAATGGAATAAAATAACTTTACCTCGAAATGTATAACTATTACATGAACTATAAAGGGACTTGGAATGATATCTGTCAAACAAATGTATCTCAATACCCATGTCCACCGTATATATCATTTACAAGAATTAATTTTCATCTGATCCATTTTTTAAAAAAATTTAGTAACAACTTGACATGGAACATATCATTCATGTATATCAACTCATGTATTCTCAATTCTATGAGCATATATTAACTAAACAGTTTAACATGTCACATGTCAGTCACACTAATAGATGAGAAAATATTTTTCACATTATCAACTAAATTAGTGTATCATATGTTACTAATTTAGTTATAGCCATAAAAACATCTAATATATCATAATGGATTTCTCAAATTTCACACTCAACATATGATGGGGAAAATAACATCATGATTAAACTTAACTAAAAATATTATTATCAACATATCTAACACCCTGATTATCTAAGCCTCGTGTATAGTGTATAAAATTAATCCAAGTATTAAGGTTCTCATTCTATGTATCTTATAAATATATGGGTAATTTGGAAAACCAATAATGAAAAATAAATCCATAGTATACTGAATACATAGTGTATGACACTGCATGTGGTATACTTCATGGGTCCTCCTGCACACAAAACAAATTTTTCCTCATGAGTATATTTTTTATCTTTATACATAATCCTACCCCTGATAACTTTAATATTTCATCACAATCTATAACACTATATGAATAATAGGTGTTAAGAATAACTCAAAGTCAAGATTTGAGAGGTAATTTCACTTCATGCGTTCAATGTGTCCAACCTGAAAAAATGATAAAGTGGATATTCCTTGGGTATAACCAGATACATTTGATTATGTTATTAAAATATTTTAAGAATTTTCTAATAATACTATAAAAAGGTGGAATTATCATATCTCATACGAATGAATGGGAAAATTACTTATTTTTTAGAATTTTAATTATTATTAATTACATTACATCTTGATGTAATTTTTTCACATCTATATGTGACCATTTCATAAGACGCTCCCAATAAACTCTTTTAATAGGTAACTACTATAAGAAATCTAGTTTAAATAACTATGATATTAGTAATTTTATTCATAGGTTTCAACTCTTTGAATAGTAATATAAAAATATTTAATTTAAAACATATTACGTTAGGATGTAAATTAATTATTTCGTATAATTAGAACACTTTATAATGTCATAATAATCGTTATAAAAAACAATCCCTTATAATTATTTTAGTCTATTATGGAAAAAACTATAATTATTATATTATTTATTTACCATTATAACCTTAAATCTTTTAGGATATAACGTTACATTCACTTTAATCTTATATGGTTATAAAAATTTTATTTCTAAATTTTATCCTCTCTTAGTCTAAAAATACTCCCACTAATCTCTCAGAAACTATAATATTTCTTAAATATCATTCTAAGACACACAAACATCTTTGTCTTTTGAAAATAACCCTTATATCTTATAATGTGAATATATAAAAAATATATATTTTCAACCATATCCTATATGATACTCTATATATTTGAAGTAATTTTATAAAAATAATCCTTTATTATTTAAAATATTAAAATTTTGTGTGGTGGTAACTCTTTCATTAATATTTTAAAAATACATTGGGTAAAACACATTTACACTAGATTTTTTTAATCTTTGTCCACCTTAAATTTATTGTTAGAGATTTTGATGAATCATAAAACTTGTGTATTATCTCGTTTTATTCATAACATCTCATTATTAAAAAATAACTTCACTTATCATATAATAAAAGTGAGATTACTATATACATCATTCATTAGAATTCATACAATATTGAAATAATCATTTTCATTCTAAATAATTATAGTAGAAACCAATAAACCATTATTTGAATCAAAACACTATCTCTATCTTTTCATTCATTATTTTTTACTCTTGTATGTTTACACAATTTATAAAGTAGATATATTGTATCATGTAAATTTCAAAATCAAATAATTTATTTCTATAAAATTAAAACATAAGGTGGAATTTTCATAAGTTTAAAAAAACTATTCAGATATCCTAGATAACTATATCATATTCAAAAGTTATCCATCATTCCCAACACCACATTTAGGTTTCTAAAGGCCAAATCTAACTAATTAAGCATCCAATATTCATTTTATTGAAAAAATCTTTCCCAACTATATTTTTTAAACATTACTATACCTTTAACATATCATATCCTCCTCATTTATCCTCCATACATTAAAAAAAATTAAGTAAACTCATTACCATTAAAAAAATTAAATAAAATGTTTACATAATGAATTTTATAGCTATATAAACACTAATACGAATCATCGGTCTCTCTATATCATTTATATACACACTCTTATTGATCACATGTGTTGATACTAATATTTCATTGATCATCTTGAATCTAATTCTTTTATAACCTCAAGTGAATTCATCTATTCTTATCAAAAGTATCTTGATTCATTATTTAGACAACTATAGAATTTGGTTACTTAGGTATGTGTTTATATAAAAAATATAATTTTTTATTCTTTATTAAGAATGATTCTTTAGTTTAAAAATCAATTTGGATATTTTCTTCCATTATGATTTTCCCTCTCCAGCATTTATCTAAAATATGTTTTTAATTATGATGATTTCACATTATATAAAATAGAATATTTTTTCAAACACATGTCATGTTTTATATTAATTTTCTGAAAACAATAATTTAATATTATCCTCCTAAAATTAAGAACCATTTTAAATATTGATTACCCATTTGTGGTCTATGATATTTATTTCATTAATAATTATATATATATATATCATTTAAACAATAAAATATCAATTTAGATTTAAAATCATGTGAATAATATATAATATGACACTTTTATAGCCAAGTAGAAATATCTTTATGATAATATGTCATATAATTCACACAAAATATTTTCTCTGGTATTCTGATCATATAGGGTTTCCTGGTTATGTGTTTCATAAAGCTCACACCAAGAATGAGAACCAAATCCTATTACGACCAACCATAACAAACGTTACTTACATATGATAATACATATGAAGAAAGCTTTATCAGGTTCTAGTTGCTTAGACGATCAAGGTCATTACTTGTATTTTCTTTAAAATGAATCTAAAACATATATTAATGAGTTTTAATACATAATGATCTTATATCATGTATTCCATTTACATGTATGTATGCTTCTAATGATTTATTTTTAATATCTATTCCTTCCATGAAGTTAATATGGCTATCCCTTATTGATATGTAACTCTTTCCAAAACTTGTAACTTATGTTATTAACCCGAATTAAATCCTATCTATATTTATACATATCCAAATAAATCATACACATAAGCTATGTGAAACCAATTCTTTTATTGGATTAGAATCATATAGAACCAATAATCCTCATAAGAGTAATTAGGGAGTGATTGGTATCCAACTCCCACTTTTCATGATATAACCTACACTCATAAACTAATGAGTAGTGTAACCAAAATTACCTCTACCCATGGTTTTTTACATAATAGATACCTCAATTACATAATTAATCTATGAAGAAATATTTTAAACCATTATTAATATTTTTAATTCAAGCTCATAGCATAGTAAATTCTAATGTTGATATATAATAATACTAAATCAATTATAATACGTATCATGTATCTCTTTACATTAATGTATGATCATATATTAAATAAATTTACACATTAAACTAAAACATACATTTATTTATAAAATAAAAAATTCATATTTTTTAATAATATACAAAATGAAACTAAATAAATTTATAATTTAAAAATTAAGAAATGAGATAAAAAATTATGAACAATTATAAAATAATTAAATTATAAAAAAAATAATTTATTTATGAAATGTGAGTGTTCAAATATTAAATAAATAACCCTTTATATTTATTTTATTTTTAACACAAAATATTATCTTTTATATGGAATTTATTTAAATATATAAAATTAAATGAAATATAAACACTTTTAATTCCATATCTATTTTGTAAAATATTTAAAAAATCAAAATATCATTTATTGAGTATTTTTTGAACCTTGATCGTATAAATTATCAAAACCCGTTTTCATATGGTTCAGATAATATTCCTAAATTGAGACATTTAATTTGAACATTTCAAATTAACAATTATCAAAAATTCGTAACTCTATTTGAACACCATTATAATTTTCCTTGTTTTCAAAATTTATAAACACTATAAATATTCTTGTTCTTTTTATATAAACACTTTATTTAAAAATTATAATCCATACAGCATAAAATAAAAAAAATTATTTGATTTTAATTATTAAAATCATCGATATTTATTTGTTAATTGTTTCAAAAAGATTAAATAATTAATTATAAACATCTTATAATAAATTAATTTCTTAAAAATTTATGAATGAATTAAATATCCCAAAATAAATTTTTACATTATATTTAAAAATTTTATAAATTATATAATACAATTTATAATTTCATTTTAGGAAAAATAAATTCTTATATTTCTTTTTTTCAACAATATTCCCATGTCAAAAGTTAATAATCAGTTCATAACTAAATAGACTCTTTATAATTGATGTGTCAAATTATATGATAGATAATATTGAATTATAAATTGTATGAAATGATATACTATATTTTAATCTTTGGGGTACTTAAAATCACGTATTGTGGCTTATAACAAGTAGAAGTAGTCTGTGATATCATCTTATGGTATTGGGATTCTTATTTTTTGACATGCCATATTTTCCTATTATGATTCAATGATCTATTTCTTAGCAAGGAAATAGTGAACTTTAGCTCCATAATATATTATGATTAGCTACGTCATATTTTATGGTATATTTAAAATTGAATAAATTACATTGTGTTGATGACTATGATATTCTATATCATATGGAATGACTCTATCGCTTCTTATGATACCATATATCATAAGATACTGTGTAGAACTATATAAATATAATTTATTATAATATATCATATTGTAAATAAATCCATAGTTAATATTCAAAATCATATTTAGTTATTAAGAATGGAATATATAAATTTCGTTATTTTTAAAAAGATTCATAAATAATTTAAAGAATGGTAAAACTCAAATACCACTAATGGGTTTCAAAGTATCTAATAACACTTATTCAAGTAGTAGAAGTCATGTTAGGGGATGAGTGAATTCAATTATCAATGTTCGATGTTCAAATCAACTTCACCTATAAATGGAACCTAAATTTCCCCATTTTATACAAACTTGGAAGATATGAGGTGGAGTAAAAAAAGAGGAGACAAATTAAATAAGAGAGAATCCCCAAGTTAGTCCATACCACTCCATGAACTCATGCAGGAGTTTTTTGAATAAAAAAAAAGAGGTGATATAATATATGGGTAAGTTTGGGTAATATATAGATTTATTATATGATGCCTTTATTATAGACCACTTCCCTAAGGCCTTGGATTTGGACTAGGGTGAAGTTAACCCTTTTACAAAGATTTTATATCAGGATAATAGAAGTTTATCAAGAACAAGTCTCCCATATATCAAGATAATTTTTCTATACCCCTATTCTTTTCAAAGGTGTTGTACTTCATTGATTTCACCCACCTAGTATAATCCATTCCATTTCACCCTAGTAGACCGAATTACCTTAATATCTCAATTTATCAAAATTCCTTTCTCTAAAAGGGTAATTTTTTCTCTTGTCTTTTTATATACACATCCAATTCATTGATTGTTCCATTTTACACATGTTGATTGA
Organism: Viscum album; assembly: GCA_963277665.1. Lineage (NCBI taxonomy): Eukaryota > Viridiplantae > Streptophyta > Magnoliopsida > Santalales > Viscaceae > Viscum > Viscum album. The sequence continues at coordinate 1,335,288,334 of OY728156.1, forward strand.
TTATACTATCATATTTTCTTTTTATAAATGAGATTTCAAATCATGAAGTGTATCTCCTCCATTGAATTTCTCTTCCTATCATGGTTCCTTAATACATGGTTTACCATATACCCCATGGATAATAAATATAATTTTCTTTAAAGTGCTCATAGAATACTATCATGCCATGTATTCCCTCATTTCGTTATAGGTAGAAATAATCAGTCTTAGGCATATTTTTTAGTGGAATATGCATACTTTCACAAAACCCCTTAACTCATACTCCTATCAAGGTGTCATGTTATTTGGAATAATTTTTCTAACTCTCAATATGATAAACCTATCTACAATGGGTATTTTATTATCTAGGGTAATTTATGAGAAAGATTAAAACACATGAAATCCCTAGGAACTATATTCCTAGAGTTTCTAGTTGTAAAACCTTAAACTATAATATATTATGTCTTCGTTTCATGAACGTAAAATGTAGAATATTTTGTTCTAATTTCATAACCATTTAAGGAACTACATTATTTTGTGTTGTGTTACCTTAAAAAGAACAACATGGGTCCCTGTTTCATTCCTATAAAAATATAATCCTATCCTCTCCATAAAAAATTAAATTAAATGTCAATACCTACTTGTGCATAATTAAACAACATGTTGTGTCTTCTTGGTTAGCGTAAAATTAAAGGGTTACTTTATCATTCATGGTGTGACGACATTTTACAGGGATTTAAAATGTGATATCTAACGATGTGGGATTTTATTATCTAAACTATAGATATATAACAATCCTTTTATTGCCTTGATTATAACATTAAGCAACCTTCTACCTCCTTATAGAATTTTTTCCTTCTTGGGTGGTGTGGATCTCTTAAGTTTATTCTAATAATCCTTAAAACTATAGTGTGACTAATATTATCTATATTATTTTGTAAGATAATATTATTCCTCAAGTTGTGTTAAATTAGATGCATTAGTGTTATTTAATATCTTTCATTAAATAAAAATCAGTATTAGTATTGGAACAAATTATATGATCATTCCTAAATATATAATAGAGTCATGGGCTAGAAAATAAGATAATCAATGTGGGTAGTCGACCTCCCATCCTATTGGGTTTAATGAAATTGGTCATATGTAACATCTAATAATGGGTGAATGTTTGGGGAACTTTGAGATAAAAAATGGTGAACCTAATCTGAAATCATTTATGTTTAAAAGATATTTGTTTTCTTTTAATTTTTTTAATCATACTGTATGGATGGGTTATTAAATTTTATAACATCCCATAAAATCAAAATTACACTCACAACTGATGGTTGCATATTTTTTATGGTCCCCAACTAGCTTTAGGTTCTTCCAATGGTACAAAAATTCACCATTATTTAGAATATTTAGATAGTGGTTCCACTCATATATGTTATTGTAGACACAAATTAAAATATACTAGAATCATGAAATCATTTTACCCTTTCACTTATGTAACACTTGAATATGAAATGGTAAACATATTTATAAATGAGTATTTTCATTATGGTGTAATCCTGGCCATGGATAAAGCCTATGAAAACATGTAATTTATATATCCACGAAGATTAATATTATTTAAATAACCAAAATGAAGGAAGGAATACCTTATTATAACACCAAAAAATTATATGATCCTCTCCCCATAAAATATAATTATTTCTTACATTATCTATAGTATGCTGATAAGGAAACCCAATACATCAATCTATATGAATAAGAGTCACCCAAAAGGTATACTATCTGTCATAGTTTTCACTACTATCACATGACCCAATCTTCCTTGGATGTTCTTAAGTTCATTTCCCTAGTAATCGTGAATCAAACACCATGAATAAATTATCATTCAGTAATTCCAAAAAATGAAAACCATGATAAGGTTTTCCCCCTCCCATTTTATAGTTTTTTTATATATCAACCTAATAAGAAACCGTAGAGGCCCTCCCCATGGTACCCACCATATAGGTCATCCATGTGACAACAAATCATATAATGTTGGAGGTCCTCCCCATGGTACCAAACATAAAGTTACTTAACATGATAAATTATCAAATCACCATGGAGTTAATCTCAATGGAAATAAATAACTTCATAACCATGGAGGTCCTATAAATAATGCTTTCTATATATCCCTATCCGTGTTGGAACATAAAACCACCAAATGGGTCTTCCCTATATAAATGAAGAATCTAATATCAATATAGGTCCTCCCTATAGTGATTTCCACAAAATTCCTCCCCATAATAAAATGTCAAAAAACCATACAGTTCCTCCAAATAAAAATTAAGAGCTGATAACATTGTAGGCGCTCTAAATATTACAAACCATAGAGGACCTCCCTGTGATGGAACAGTGAACCACAATGGGGGTACTTCGTAAATATTTAATATTTTTTCAAGGTAACCTTACAATCCAGATATATTAATGAAATCATATCCACTATTACCAAATTAATCATCATTAATTCAAAAATTATTCTATTAGTCAATTGAGACACTGATAAAATGGTTATCATTAATCTTACTATTGGATTATTTTAATTTTGAAAAAAAATTGGATATGAAAAATAACTCAATCATAATAGAAAAATAAATTAGAAAATAATATATATGGTAAAAAAAGTTTTTCATCAGTCTGGAATGTGGTTAATTATAATCATCTATGGGAGTAAATAATTTCTCATAACATAACAGTCATTTAATGTCTACAAGCCACCTACCAATATATTTCTCCAGAGTTCATTAAGAAATAATTTGTATTATATATAGTCTATAATTTTGGTTAGGGTTTAATAGGTCCAAATGTTGGACCATGCATTATGTTGGAAATTATAATCACTTCAAGGCACTCAGTGGAAAATTACTATAGCATAAACTCTCCTCCCTCCCAATAGAATGAAACCCAAAATCCAGTAAAAAATTATTTCTACCTATGTGATTTTGGGAATTTACTTATGCAAATTCCTTAAATCATCAAGGAAATGTCCCCCTATTTGTGCCTTAAAGGCTAAAGAGAGTCCATTAAACTTAATTTTACTCCCTTCATCTATTAAAAATGGAATCCTAATATATCAAGATTAATACCTATGTTGAATTAATTTTAGCAATAGTTATATAATTATATCATAATAAGTGATCCCCCTAATCCAATGTATAACAATTTTAGTCCTGTGGTTAAATGTGATTCTGTTATCTTCAATGCAATGAGGACACATAACTAATGGGATTGAGAAAATGATAATTCCAACCATGAAGATGGTAAGATGGAACAATATGTATAAAATATAATAATAATTATGATTGTAAGGAAAAATTGTCCACTTTGGGAATTTTCCCTTTAACTAGTATTTTTTAAATAAGTACCGTATCTAGTACTCATAGTAATATGATACCAAAAAGTTATAAAATAGACACCTATATCTATAAATTCATACAGGAGACCACAACCCATGGGACTAGGAGAATATTCACCATCACTATCACACCTGTGTCATTGATCTATTAAAAGGATACTTGGAACCTTATTGGTCCTCCTCTAAGAAAGCTAGTATTCACATGGTTTGGAAAACCTCTAGGATATCTAATGAGATATCTCTTAAATTTTGTCTATTTTAGGAGGTATTTAGGGTAATTTTCATCAGTATTACATGGCATAGGGGATCTCTTACATTTTACTCATAATATAATCAAAAAAATAAAACAAAATATTATAAGTGTTGAAAATCCATAACTCCTAGTAATTAGTTAACAATGAGGTATTATAGTCATGATACCCTTGAAACATACACTAATGTAAACAATGATTCACATTTCTTAAATTTAAATTAGGAGTATGTTACCATCAAATTGAAATTAAGAAAAAATTACAACATGATATTAATAAGTATCTAGATAATGAGGATTAATTTTTATATAATGTAACTCAAACTAAGATACACTAATAAGGGGTTTGTTATCAATATAAAAGGTGGTTCCAAGCATTCATTTCCCCTTATGAACTTCAATTTTCAGCTACTTGATCTTTTATTGATAAATTAATTGGTATTTATACATTAACCACCCAAATATATTAATTACATTTCTACTAATTAATAAATCATATAGTCAGAGGATGTGATATAGTAACTTTAGTAGATAAATATATTTTTTCTTAGAGGGGATGTGACATTTAAGGATGATTTACAAGATGAAGTTATACCAAACATAGAAAATCCTCCTTTATATGAATATACTAATCAATCTAAAAAAGTTGAATTGAGTTTCCCATCTTGTTGAGAATCTCAATATACTATACATATAAGAATCTATATTGGGTATTTATTCTAAAATAAACATAATGGAAATAGATTCTAATAGGATCTATTTTATGTTTAATTTTCCAGAACGTGGAAGTAATAAAGTTCACAAAAATCACAACATGTAGTAAAAAATCATTATTCTTCTGTACAATATTCTATAAAAAAAATACAAAGAAATTAAATTCTAGAACAAAAAACATTGTTTCTACATAGTTCAGACTAACATCTAACATCCTTGGGAGAAACATTGAAAATTCCATTTATATGTAAGTAAATATTAAATTTTTTTGACAAATGATCCACCTTGATTACTAAGACAATTAATAACATTGTTTTCAACACCTATTACAAACAAAGGTGCACCCACCCCCATTAATAGAGAGTGAATCCTAGTCATTTAGTTGTCCAACCCCTGAGAAATATGAGATTCTGTTGGTTCAACTATTCTTAATGTTTCTCTTCTATAGTAATCTTCATTATGAATACAACTTATGATAAACTAGTAATCTCAACAAGGCACACTAGATGCCTTCCACCTTTTGGAATTCCTAATTAATCATCTATAATAATATCACCATAAACTGAGAAAATTGAATAAATCTCATTTTTAACCACCAACTTCCATAAACATCCTTTTAAAATTCTGAAGGAGAATATTGTTGTTACCAAAAATTCAAAAAAAAAATAAGATCTTTTGGAACTAATCCTTCCATATGACTGCTTATGACATATTAATGTAGACTTCATAAAATCATGATAATTTCCCACTTGAAGACTACTTCATATATAACCAGGGAGATACATTTAACATTAACTACATATATGTTTTATCTACCTGCATTCATTTACTATATCCCAACATAGGTTTTATGTTTCCTTGATAATTATGGGAAAAAAGATGTTGTGAACTTATCTACTGGAAAATTTTCTCCATCTATATTCTATAACTCCAACTCCCCATTTATAGATTCATTCATATGTAATGGTACTTTAGAGCTATTCCTCTATTTATTGAATGAAAAATTGGATTATTTTCATGTTTAATTACACGTTAACTATCATATTAGATCAATAATTTCCCCTCGAAGCATCCAATTTCATTATTTATATGTGCCAACCACACCATTTATTTATTATATTTCATAACATCTGTATACTCTACTTCCATTATAGAATGTAAAATCACAAGTAATAACATGGGAATCCAAATGACCGTAGTTTACCCAAAATTATAAACATATCCAGTTGTAATCTTCTAAGAATTAGAATTACCATAAAACTACACATCTATACACCCAAGTAATAGATCATCATCTCAAAAATAGTGAAATTTAACTTTCTTTCTTTTAATGTACCAAATAATAAACTTCACTACTTCCTAATAAACCTTCCCTAGATTTTACATTAACCAACTACCAACTCCCACTATATGAAAAATATCTGGATGTGTACTCCCCACAACAAACATCAAAATTACAATTGTTGTAGCATAAAAATTATTATCCATCTACTTATTTATTCTTCCATTTATGGTTCCTTAGACTATGAATGTTTAAATTGAATGGTGAGAGGATTTGAATTTGGATTAAATCCACTCATTTCAAACCTATCAATTATCTTCTTGATTTATTCCATTTTTTATAAAATTAAACTTCTAGATTTTTTATACTATTCAATATTCATGACCAAGATCTTCTTATCTTTACCACAATCTATCATTTCAAAAAAAAATTAGATAATTACTCATTCATCTTCTAATTAAACTAAACATTTATACCTATAAATATAATATCACCCATGTACCAAAGTATAATTATGAATTCACATATGATGAAATATTTCCAAAAATTATACTTATTTGAGTTAGTCCATATGAAAAAATAATTCTTATATGAAGAAACCAAGAAACTAGTTTAGAATCCATCTTATTTCAAACCATGAACGCTCCATTTTAGTTTTCACACCATTCCCAATTTTTTATTATCCAGAAAAAACAATATTTTACTACATATATATTTATTCCTCCAAATATATGTGAAGAATATATGTCTTCGCATCCATTTTTTCATGGTACAAATATCCATAAGACACAAAACATAAAACATTTAGGATGGAAGAATTATTAACTATCGAATATAATATTTCATATAATTCAATACCTTCCTTCGACAGAAATCCTTTGAAAAAAAACATATCCTCATACCTCTTCTTTTTTTATCTTCTTCTTTATACTTGAATACCCACTTATTTCCATGTTATTTTTTCCCAGTTGTAATTCAATTAGCTCCTAGGATCTATTCACATAATGTGTATCCCAATAATCCTAAATTTATGAATCCCATTTTCTTAAAATAAACCAGAGTATTTTCTTATTCTGAACTATCTGGTTCGACTACATCTGTTATAATTAAGAGTCATAGATATGTTCTATAACTCTACATTGGCCTTAAAATTCATGGTGATCTTCAAAAATTAATATAAAAATCATATTTTTTCATAACTATAAAATCTTTACTTCCCCTTATTCAACTATAACTTCTAGAACATCCATATTTTTAGCTCTTGGGTTATCTTCCCCTATTCTTGAACATTCATTTACATATTCTATTGTATGAACATCATAATACTCTTCATAACTATTTTTGATTCCTTCTGGAACGTTTTATCTTCTGATATACTCAAAGAGATCTGATATTTTGAAAAACATTAATGTTATGGAACCAACATTCATATCAATATGAAATGATTCATAATAATTATTCTCAAATTTCTTCCCGTCCTGGTTTTAATCCTTCAAAAAGATCTTCTCAATGAAGAGAGCAATCCGAGGTCTCAAAACAATATTATTTTTATCTTCCCAAATATGAAAACCAATCTATTCATCTTCATATCTTATGAGGAATCAAGACTAATGTTTTTATTCAAGATTATGTATGCCTTTTTCATCCTTATAAGTGTTTGAAAACATCTAAAAATTATAAGGTGACATTCTTTAATAATATTTCTAGAAAACAATTCTTCTAGTAACTATTGTTTAAATTTTATCAAAATTCTTTTATTAATTAAGTTATTATTACCACTTCTTATTCCCAAAATTTCATATTTATTTGAAAATGTAGAAACATTATTTTAGTTATCTCTATAAAAATATGATTCATTCTCTCAATTAAACCATTTGTTAAAGCATACCTGGAACAATCTTCTTATGCCCAATTCCTTTGTGCAAGGGGTTGTTCATGAAATAACATCCAATAAACTCACCACCATTGTATGAACACCAAAATTGAAACATGATTCTAGTTTCTCTTTCGATCATATCCTTCCATTTAATAAATACTCCAAACACTAAACTTTTATGTTTCAGTAAGTTCACCATTAACATTATCATGGAGTCATCAATAAAGGTAACAGAGCTCCCAGATTTTCCATGAGACTAAATAGGGGTAGGTCCCCAAAAACCAATATGAACCAATTATAAAATTTTTATTTTGATGTTCTTATAGATAAACTAAAAGGAAACATCCATTTCTTCCTGATTATATAACTCTCAAATCATTAAAATTCTAAATGATCTAGATTCAGTGTTCCCTTATTCACTGGAATTATTATTCCATTCTCACTAAGGTGTTCAAACTAGTTATGTCATAGTTTTAAACATATATAAGATTTTTTTCTTTAATATGTAAATCTTATTTCCCTTTAACATAGACACAATGCATCATATTTTATACTTCTATATATGATAATAAAAACACAAGATATCATCCATTCTCCTTTTGAAAAACTCTTTTTTAAATCCTATATCATCTTATTGAACAAAAGAAATAAATATCTTATAAAGACTTTGAACATTTCATGCTTATTTTGGAATAATTAAATTTATATTCATTAATTTAATTTTAAATTTTATTTCACCATAAATTCAAGAGATTTATTATTATCAAGATTCAATCTACCAAACATCTAGATAGACAATTTGATATATATCTTTTTTATCTCATTGAATGGAATGAATCTTTTTAATCAAGAATCCAAAATTCCATTTTAGTGTAAATAATATAAATTATATTTAGACTATTCATTATTGAAATAATTATATATCTTTAAGTATTTCATTATGAAGTTTCCTTCCTCTGACTATAATATTTCTTGAGGTGACCTTTCTGTCTATCATGCTAACAAATATGCCAGTTTCCAAAAGATGTACCTTACTAATTTAACTTAATTTCCCCTATTATTTATTGAAATTATTTTTATTAATTGAGAATACCCTTCATTATATATTCAATGAATAAGAAAAATATGTTTAACTCTCTGTTGTTTGGATCTCCACACTGAGAATCATGTTTCAATCAATAGTAAGCACTATGTCATTCATTTCACTTGAACTACCCACAGTTGTCCCCATGGATTTCCAAGATTCTCATAAGGATTATTAAAATGGAATCAACCAAACATCATCCACTAATGTAACCCAAAAAACCCTATATAATTATGTTTAAATTATACAAAATATCTGATGATATCTTCCCTCTAATAAACTTATACAGAATTAACTCCACATCAAGCAAACATTTTTCAGTGTTATAGGATCCCCATGGATTTTTAAAAGGGATTCAATTAACTCCTTGGTGTTTTTAATCTCTTGGAGATTCAAATTCACATTCCAGAATAAATATGTTATTTCCATAAAAAATTCCTTCCTATCTATCTTATCTCATTTGCTGTTATGAATTTTGTCAATATTGACAACCTTCAACAAAACCTCTATATCTCTTTAAATGTTATAAACTTCTATATTGATTTTCTGTAAACTAAGATATATTTTATTGAATTTTAAAATTAAATTATTCTAGTATTCTAATTCAATCCATCATAAATACAATGACTCCCACTAAAATTTAAAAAATGTCTAAGAAAGATAAATTTACTTGAACTAATAAGTGAACTACTATACCTCTTGAGCACACTACCCCTAATACCACTTGATTAGAATACCACTGTAATGTACTTTTGAAGTATAATTAGAAATTTATGTTCCAAAATCATGATGTCTAAAATTTGTTTTGATATGAACACTATCAATCATATTGTTTCCAAACATGGAAGAAACTATGTTCACCCAAATTATTTTATTAGGTGGAAAAAAATCATACCAATTCAATAAAATATATAAAAACATCAATATAAGGGAATTAAATTTAAGAAAGATAATGTACACTTTTTTCCATGGTAAGGTATGAATTCCCTTTGTACCTAAGGGAAAATTTATTGTATTTCATTTCCCTGGAAGAAATGGTTATAAATTTTTGAATAATGTGTCACCCATATTATTAAAATTGGTAATCACATTCAGTTCTACACATGTTACAAAAAAAGGTACTCCAACCCCCATTTGTTGATGTTTCCATCTAGTAATCCATTTGTTGAAACGTCTAGGAAATACTGAAGCATATCTATTTAAATATTCCCACTTTCGATCCCTTGTAACAATATTTAGTGTGACTGCCACTTTTGATAAACTATAAAAATCGACACAACACCCTAGATGCCTCAATTTTTGAATAAGAGCCTCATCCTTTGAAAATATTAAATAAACCTCCTTTAGAACCACCTACTTCTAAAATATTTAAGGAAACAATTATTGGTTCAACTATTTTAATAGACTAGATATATTCTAGAACTAATACTACCAATTGTTTTCTTATGGTCGACTAAAGTATAATTCACACATTCCCAATATATCTAACCTGATACCACATCTACTTGTTCAAATAATACTTGTATGGGTGGATTTCCAAGAATATACCATGTCTTTCTGCCAACAATCTCATTATCATGTATGTTACCCATGAACAAAATCATCAATAGGAATGTCATTATTGATATAGATACTCAAAGACATTATTTCTCAACTAGAGGATATCTAAGCATATCATGTACTTGAACAATGGGAGAAGAAACTCTATCCTAAATTGATATATTCACCTCTCAATCATTAATCATTGGAAATCCTAACATTTCATCATTAAATTTCATATGATACCTAGAGTATCATATCACTCATTTCATTATTTTTTTTACAGTTGTTGAGAAATCACAAAAAATAAGATGTAGAAATGCTAATATTTTTAAGGAAACATTGGGTGTCCTTGCATTCATGTGGTATAAATACAAAGAAACTTGATTAAATCTCTAATAGGGGGGATCACTATAAAAAATTACTTAACCAATTCATCTATAAAATGAGAAAAAATAACAACGGTGTTCTATATAACTATAAGAAATTGTAAAATGTAATAGTTTATTATTTTATTTCAAGATAAAAGGTTAAAACATACACCAAGGACTTAAAAATTCCACTATCATAACTATTTGAGGTCACTGTGCAAATTTCTCCAAATGATTTATCTACCACATTATCCCTTAAAAAATATTTTTTTGGACTCCAAAATCAATATAAAATAGAACAACATCTAAAATTTTTTATCTATAAAAAATTAATAAATTTTTAGTAAGACACTAAATTTTAATGACAGAGGTCTATAAAATGTAATGAAATTAAAAATAGTCTAAAACCAACAAAATTACAGATATTATACTATGTGGTATAAAAGTTTTCCACTTAAGAAATAATATAAAAAACTCACATGACTTAATCAAAATACCCAAGATGTAAATAAATGAGAAATGAGTCCTTTTTTATGGGTAAAATCTAATTTATAATTTTTTTTCACTAATCCTGATCTAAAATATTTCTTTTAGTCATTAGAAAATATTTTTTTACATTTTCACTATATGAAAATCCAAATGAATCCTGATTTAATGATCACCTAGATTTCTTCCCCTATCATCGCATATCAGGACACACAATATAAGATTTTTTTTTATTTAAATTCTAGATTAAAAAGATGGTAAATGAATATTATATAGTGTTGGATACTCTTAAAGAGCATGTGACTTGTTTTTATATTACTTTCCTATAAGAATAATGATAATAGAGAGAAGTTCAAACGAAGAGTGTGGAAAAATTCAACGAATTCATAATAGGGAATTCATGTATCATGAAAATCCAACCACCAAGGTATGATTGAATCAACTATCCATGAATATAATTCCCTATGAAACCCTAAAAATAGTATCTTATATTCCACGTATCTGTAATAATTCCCAAATAAATAATGAAAAGGTATAGTATAATAAGAGAAAACCCTTTGGGTACACAAACTTGTCTCGAATATCATGAACATATTGCCATTATCGTTAAAAGGATATGTATATCCCCATACAATAGAAGCCACTATTGTTGAAGAGTACAAAATTAAAAATATCAAAGTCAATGTACTAATGAACTTGTGTGTTGATATGGTAATGTTTATTAATTAAGAACTCCTATAAACTCATATATATGAATAAAGGGTAGAGGAAGAATCACCTAATACATGGACCATTAACATGTAGTAATTACTAATTATTTACTAAATTACACAAAAAATAATTAAAGGTGATTCAATGAGCCTAATGAAAATAGTAGTCTAATACAAGACTCAATGGTTCACATCCATCTCCCATCCTTTTGGTGGATCTATTAGATGAAAGATAACCATCCTGTTATCCTCGAAATGTTTCAAAATCTTGTCACCCTAACAAATAATAAATAATATTTCTGTCAAATCAAATCCGAGATATTTTATCTTTGAAATCAAATAATCTCAGCATTCCTTCCATTTTAGAATAAGCATATGAAATGATGCCAATGACTTTTGTCTCATAAATATTTTAACATATCAACCTAACCCATCACCCCTTAATATATACTATATCGTGTTAGAGTTTTACTAAGACTTAGGTCCATCTGCCAAATCACCAATGGATGGAAATAAATGTTAAAGGTATATAAAACACTATTAGGGAATGGTTTTTCAACATAACTCTCACACACCCTGTGTGTTTTATAATTATAATTTTGGAATTAGTGTTTGTAACTTAGGTATACTAAAATTTAAAAACTACTACATATTAGAATAATACAAACAAATATCATTTAACTTATTCTATAACATTTTGTCAAAAGAATAAGTTGTGTAACTAAATAAAAATACAATTTTAATACAAATGAAATGAAAATTCAATCATCCACGAAGTCAAAAATCCTTAAAATATGTTATATAGGATTTGAAAAGCCTTCCTACAAACTCAATGAGTCTTCCAACCAACTATAACTCATCATACAAGGTACATACAAATATATACCTATGACCCATTGTTGGTAAAGAATGATATTTTTCCCTTACCAGTTTTAAACCACATACTATCTATTCATTTCTCACAATATATTTATGCGGGTGAGTACTAGACCGGTTCTTATTTTTTAAATGCTCCTCACTGCACCCTAAATATGAAAAAACTGATAAGATAAGATCAATTTTACAAAACATAACCCAACCAATAAAAATTAATAAAAAACAAACTACCAATAAAAACATAACCCATAATAATTAAACTAAGAATCAATTATAGATATGATTGTAACGTATCATATCTAATAATAAAAAAACTATAGTTCCTATAATTGACTCAAACACCCAATCCAACAACAAAACTGATAGTAACATAGGCCATCAATAAAAAAGATAAATTTGGGTCTAAACTACTCATGAGACGACTAAATAACCCCATACATGACATGGTAATATCCAAAAATGTCCCCATACTCAAGTGGTATTTTTCAAGACTCATGTCCAATCCCTTAAAAACTATCCAAATACTCAAAAAAAATAGTGAAAATCAACATATATTAAAACCCCACACCAGAAACTCAATTCCACAAATATTATCAAAACTGGATGAAGTTCCTTTGAAATACTATGAATTTATTCAACATAAAAACTTTAAAACACAAAGAATCTCATTTTCCAAAAAACAATAAAGCACATATAAAATACCCCATTTGGGTTCACCTGGAAACATGCAAATCAAAATAATTCAATTTCATAAACCAAATCCTTGAAAACATTACCCATTTTTAACACAAAAAGATATTAAAATAATTATCACACCATAGACATTATAATTCTATGCATTTATCTTACATGATAAGACACATTCCTCAAGATTCTAGAATCCATGAAACCACATAATAATATCCAATATCCATGATCCATTTATAATTATCACATACCTAGAAATAAATTCACTAACTAAAACCAAACATTCACACTATAAACACACAACCAGTACCATGTTAATGATTCTGCAAATAGAAAACCATTACGGGGATAACAGAATTGATTCATATGGGATGGCCTTTGATAATTGAATAAAATCCAAAAGTAATAAAGTGAAATGATATTTAAATGGGTGATAAATCCAAAATATTCATAGGGACGGAGGGAGCTGAGTGAGAGGTTGAGAATATAGGTGGAAGACCCCAATTTTGACATAAAATGTAATTTCAGGAGGGTTTTTAAGTCGATTCATGACCTGACTGCATGATCCTAGTGACCATGTGTGTCACCCATGAAACACAATACATACCCCCCCTGATGTATGATTCCATGGGGCACTCCATGGTCCCAAAAAAACATGAATTCCACCCATAAAGCCCTTAAAATGGCTCCAACTTTACATAATCTCACCCTTAAACCTCATTAACTATAAATACCTTAAATATATTTGTCGGATAACTAAAATTTGAAGGCATAATTTTTCTCACCATAGAATTTCCATTCATTAGGAGATTATATTGAAACATTGTTCACAAATATCATGGGTCCTTTTTAAAAGATCAATGAATCACTCCCCCTTGTATCATGATGTTCCCTACCATGTTCTCCAATTACACACTCTAATAGTATAACCAAACCCCACAACCCATTTTCATAAAATTCGGTGATATGAATATGTTTTTGAATGAATGGTGTATCTATATTTAAATTAACCTGATCATAACTGATAACATGTCAATATTTAATCATGTACATCCATAAATGATATATAAAAACACATCATGCCTAAAACTATGGTTGGGATCAAATTATAACAAGTATTTCATATCCCTAATATGATAAATAGTCTCAAATAGACTAATATACCCAGGTCTCAACTTACCCTGCTCCATGAGTCTTCTCTAAACCATCCTCAAGGAATCCTTTTTGGAACACCTGATCTTCCATAGAAAATTCTAAATCTCATTGGTAATGAATCATAGAGGAATTTCCCATATTGGATCCACAAATACTCATTATCTAATCAGCTAAATATTATCAATGTTTTCTTGAAAAATACTAGATCCCATAAATGAAATATCTCTTGTATCTTCCCAACACAACAGATAATGGAACAGCCTCCCCTAAATACCTTCATATTGGTATATCCCAATTTTACATTGATAATTATTATTGTATGGGAAATCAAAAAAAGGAGATGATCCTCCCAAGAACCACCAAAATTCTTTAGAAATACATGAATAGTGTCATCATATATCAATATTACTCAATATAATTAGCCATCTATTTAGGGATGATACACTATACTAAACATCAATTTTAAATCCATTTTAGTTTAAAGAGATTGATAAAACCCATAAGTGAATCTATAACCTCTATTTTGTATAATCAGTTCTAAAACAACAAAAATCAGGAAAATTTATTAAATTTATAGGTTTCTAAATTATTCAACCATATTAGTCTCCTGAATCGATATAAAACGGTTAAATTTATTTAGTTTATTACTGAATATAGAAATTGAATCACACATATTCGCATTTTTTTTAAAAACCCTATAAAATACAGACTTCTCTAATACCACTTTCAAAAAGGGGTGATAAATGATTTCAACATTCACACAAAACATTTATTCCCAATATTCATCTATTAAGAGGTAAAACATTTTATAACATAATATACAACATCAGTTTTTATAATAGACCCTAACAAGTGGAATTTAAAGTCTACATACATATTATTTTTATTGGACTGAACATCCCAATTCGAATAATGAAACTTATTTAATATGTTTTATCACAATTAGAAAAGTACAGCCAACTCTTTATGAATATTAAAATCCAATTCAGTCACTTATGACCATTAAATAGTATCCTCCCAAAAATTTTGGGAATCCATCATAACAACATATTTAGAATCCATAAATAATGCATCTATCACCTTATCCCACAGGTTCAGTGTAACTAATATACTGGATGAATCTAAATGACTTCCCTCTATGATAACTTCCAATAACATTTCTATAAACATAATCATTGGTTTCCATTTATCCCTTAATTCCCAAATTTATTATTTGTACACATTAAAACTCAATACATTGGCCACTATACTATATTTCTAAGGTGTATATTATAATCATGACCAATAGTATACAAATATTCCATTCATGGTCACTTCTTGATATTCAGATCACATTCAAAGAAGATATACTTCAATCTATTACAATCCTTATACATTATAATATTCTCTCTATTGATTTAGTGATATTAGGGTTTCAATTAATGAACTACCACTGTATTATCATGGTCATGTGTTGGGTAATTATTTTCATGTTCCTTCAATTTTCATGAAAAATATTAAATAATATTATTTCCATACACTAACACAAACCCAATTACCATACTAATTGAATATTAACCAATTTTTTACCCATAACTTAGTTTCTGGAATACTAGCATATTGGCCATATTTTTATTTTCAATTTGAATCTTCCATGGAACATTGATATCCATGGTTTTAGAAAAAAAAATGTAAATATTTTCTATTAAAATTCATCATCAGTGAGTCTAATAACAAGAAATAATGAATAAATAATAATTAATAACTTCATAAATCAATAATACTACACATCTAAAACTCATAATTATGTGAAATACCTAACACTAATATCACAAACTTCTCAGTTTTGATTAACACACCCTTTTCATAAATAACATGCTCTTGGAATTTCCATTCCTATATCTAAAATTCACATTTAGAGAATGTTTCATAGGGATTATGGTCCTACAATATACCCAAAATTATATACAAATGTAACTTTTGATTAAACTTGGATATTTAATATACCAATATTTCATCAATAAACACCATGAAAACATATTTTAGAAATTGATTTATTTTTTGATTCTTTAATACCATGGAAATGACTCGAGTGTTAGTAATACCAAATAGAATAATCAAGTACATTTAATTAACATGCATTCTCTAAAATTATTTCTTTGGTATATCCAATTTCCTTACCCTCAAAATGTGGTATAAAAACCTTCTATTAATATATGTAAATCATCATGATTACATCAAAAGATCAAATAAATCATTTATTATTGGAATATGACATTCATTATTGATAGTAAGATGATTTAATTTCTTATAAAAACTAAAAAACTATAATATTACTTGAAAATTTTAATATATTACTAAATCTACCTAATGATTTGAACTCAATATGATAAAATAATTATTCTTAAAATCTTTCAACACCACATAGATCCCTCTCAACTCAGTTGGTTTGATTTTATACAAAGGAATATATAAATGACTCATATCAGGAAACAAACTAATTAGTAACTATATATCATGTTTTTTTCCTTTTCATAAAAAGTTAATTGAGATAATGTTTAAATACCATTTAACTATCTCTAAAAATCCATCCTTCCATGAATCTTCTATTTCCCCTAATATCAGTGTCATTAACTAGAACAAAAGACTACAAAAAATGACTATTATAAGACCATAATATTATCACACAAATGCAATTCATCCTTGAACATATAAATTATCCTATTAGAAGTATAAAAACCCACATTCCATCAAAAATAATCAAAATATACATGATTAGAAACTATGAAATCCATAACTTTTATAATATCTAACATGTTAATATAATGGATAGTGATGTCCTATGAGTTTTTGACATTTCATATCATAATGATACATAGTGGACCGTTAAATCCCTAATTATTTATCATATCATTATTTGAAACTAGTGAAGTCCCATGAGAATTTGACCATTTATGATGTACCTGATGGTACATACAATATTTTCTTTTGTAAATCGCAACATTTCCACTACCTAGGCCACAATAAATGAATATGATTCACTAGTGTCACATATTGATGAAATAAGAGTTGAATCAAGAAACAAAGTACCTCTCTCCATAAAAGGTCTATCATCCATCTCTATAGGATTATTTTTTGAAAAAATAAGTGACCTTGTGTGTGTTATAAATGGGTTAATCCATCCTATTACTACTTTTGAGATCCACCATTTTTCCTAGAATCAGTCCTTATAGAGAAATATTATTGATGTGAACCTGACTATCAATAACTACCTAGTGGGGCCTATGATATCTATATTTAATTATAACATTCCATTATAGATTCACTAGGTGGTTTTTTAATTACTATTTTGGTTTCTATGATTCAAAATCTTTAAACAGTTCTGAGGCTACTACATACAATTCTGATTTTAGTGGTCTAGTGACCCATAAAAAATATCATGACAGTATATCCCTCTATTCCATAAAGGAATGTATGGTTGTATCCCAATTATATAATACTCCTGGCCAGTAGTAAAATCACTCCCATCATTTTTTCCACCATTTTAACCACTACTACAAATAGTATGGGCTATAATGATTCTTGTTAGAAGTTTTCTCCAAATATCACTTTTACTCATTTATTCCTTATTCACCATCTTGATATATGAATCAATGGTAAACATTACTACCCTAAAACATATGTTAGCTCATTATATCCACTCAATAATTTGTGTTGTTAAAATATCACTATTAGTTTTCTCGAGTGAAAAATGATCCAACATCACTAACTATGTAGAATACTTTAAAACATTCATATTCCATAGCAATAGATCAAATAACATAGTCGTCTTTGATTCTTGGTATGAATGAGGCTATAAGTATATATTAAACATCTTATGAAACCCTTCCAATGTCAACCCATCACTCTTGTTATATTTTTTTACCAATACTCACCACTCATCAATATTACATCAGAAAATATACATTTATAACATTACCTTAATATATTCTTATATATCTAGGAAGAAAAATAAATTTTTAATAGTATTCAACCACAATGCCTCTTTTTACCAGAAAACATTCCCTCTAAAGAACAATGGATTTTGAATTTTTAATTCAAATGGCCAATCCATCCAATATTGGTGTGGTAGAATAACCACGCCCACAATTTGATTAGCCCATTCCCAATCCCATAGAAACCAATGTGCTAAAATTGGATCATTAAGAACATCATTTTTGATATCTTCCTTGCATCAATTTTATATAGGTCTCACTCGAAGTATTTCTATATATCTCCCAAGTAAAAAAGATTAAATCCAAAAGAATCATCGATGGTTAACAAAAATATATATGATTTATTCCCCACACAACCTTATGTCTACTCTAGATCCAAATATTTTCATGGTAAAATCATAAAAATTACCAATAAATCCATGTTTTTTATAAATATTTTCACATTAAACCCCCCATTATCAAACATAGAATTTTTAAATTAATTTTATAATGAAAAGTATAATTTTATAAAAACCCAGAAAACATGAAACATTTTTTATCAATGACTACCTACAGGATCCATTAGACTAATCATAAACCATGATAACTAACCATAAGGACTGCAACCAATATACTAGTAATTCACCAACCAATTTGACTACACACACATCCTCGTAACTCATGTCTCACCCTAAAGTGGACAGCTATTCTGTTCTTATGACTATATAATAAGACCAAACTCATAATATCTACATTATTACCACCTAAAATACAAAAACAAAATACCATTTGTAACACATCAACCTAACACATCACCCCTCAGCCTCATACATATTATGTCATAGAGTAACTAGACATTTGGTACATCCCCCATATAACCAAAGGCTATAAGTAAATGTTGAAGGTTTATATTTCTTTTTTGGGGGATGTTTTACCCACCAAACTCACACCAACCCCATGTTTTCCAATTACTGAAATTTTAAATATAGGTTTCCATAGATTATAAAAACCAATCATGTCATAAAAATAAAACATTATATAAGAATAAAAACTATGATTATAAGATACATGATAAATAATTTTACCAATATAAACCTTTAAGTAATATAATAAATAAAAATTAAACACAACATAATGGAAAATAAATTTCATCCACAAAGTAAAACTACCTAAAAAGGACTATACTAGCATCCCCTAGTCCACCCAAAAACTCAATGAGTCATCCCACTAACTGAAGATCCCCATCTAATATAGATCCCAATATCTAGATATGACCCATCACTCATAAAGAAGGATAATGTTCCCTTATGTATTCCAAGCTACATACAATGTTCCCATAGTGGATGAGTATGTGATCTAATAGGATTAACCAATACTCCCTAATGCTCCATGAATATGGTAAAACTATAAAGCTAAGATGCGTTTTATAATACATTTCACAACCCAGGCCTCTTAATAAAGAAACTCTATACTATTAAAAATATGAGCCATAATAATTTTCATAATAATCATTAATAGATAACCTAAAAACGTGTAATAATAAAAAACCAAAGTTCTAGGAGGTGACCCATACACCCAAATGACTATCCAAACCTGAGGGAGAAAGAGGCCAGGAGTATGAAAATTAGTTTTGATCATCATCCTCTAGAAATAGAAAAAATCACCACAAACAAAACCTTGTTATGTCTAACAAGGTCCCAAAACCTGACTGGGAATTCCGAATATATTATATTATAATATTGGGTATGGTCCCAACACTGAAGTGAGAGTTCCCATGACCTTTACCAAATCCCATTACTAAAAATCCAAATCACCATTCAAAAATAGAAAACATCAAATTTACATATATCACAAAGGAAAAAAAATCTCAATTCCTCCATATTAACAAAATAGAATTACTAATTTTCAAATATTATTCAACCATTCAACACTAAAACCGTAAAAAACCAAAATTATAATTTTCTTGTAATCAACCACTCACCTAGAAAAGCCCCCATTTTATCTTCACCTAAAAATCTACACAATAGAACTTCCGTTTTCAAAAATAAATTCATGCTAAAAATCAACCATTTTGAGAACATAAATTCCCTAAAATTAAAGACACAAAAAATTCTAGTGTAATTCCATGCATTGGGAACATATGAGAATCCAAATACCTCAATTTGATTGAAACTAAAATACTATACCACAAAATATAAGATCTAAAATACCATTATTCACTCAAATCCTTAGAAAAAAATACCTATCTAAAACTAATAATTCGCTCTAAAATAATCCAAAACATACACAATTAGGGTTTCCAATGAGTGAAAACCAATAACAGTTGAAGAAAAAGTGATTTGGATATTCTTACCTTAGATTCAAGAACCAAATCCACTATGAATAAAGGGATGTGAGATATAAAGAAGTTAGAATTCCCAAAAACTCCCAAGGTATGAAGAGAGATCCAACTTAGAGGGTGGAGTGGACATAGAATCACTAAAAGTATTTATAAAATGAAACTTCAAGAGGGGTTTTATGTGTGTGTATGGCCCAAATTCAATGGTGGGTTGACCATTCATTTTAACCATGAAACACTCTATCCTCATAAAATACAATTTCATAGTCTATTATAGAGTATTAGTAATCATTTATGACACCTATGTATCCCCTAAAATGCCTCTAAATTTTTTATAATTTCACCACAAACCCTCTTGAACTCCAAAACCCTTAAATATAACATTAAATTAAAGTATATAGGGACCTAACAAGTTGTTTTTGTTAAAGATTAAATTTTCCATTTTTCAATTCCTTTTAATATTAAATGTTGTCCATATTTATAAGAAACTCATGTAAGAACTTATCAAGTTTTTTCAAACCCTCAAAAGTTTGGGATGAATGTGGATACCACCTAGACATATTATTCCCTACTTGATTTAACTGAATGTCACACAATCATCTCAATTAAAAAAGAAACTGGAAAATAGTAATAAATTGATACATTAAAACCTCATATATTTGTAAAATGATCAATGTTCTCAATATTCATAAAGACCTATTAGAAAATGGTCAAGGGATTAATCTAATTATGTCTAAATACATTTATAATTATGGATAGAGGGAAGATTAGTTGACTACTTTTCATTCAAAAATTAATGATTAGAATATGATTAAATAAACCCCTTAGGGAAGATCAAATTAAAAACATCGTTTAGGGATTTAGTGTTTGAAATTATGTTTATGGTGTTTCTAAAATACACTATATTTAATTCCCTATTAGAAAGGATATTTATTCATTTACAAGTAGTGGTTCCCTATTTATATCATCAATGACTAATGTATTATTTAAATGAAGAAATAGGGGTTCTTTCTGCTGGAATTTCCTCATTTGGCTCATGATAATCTCAATTCATTGATTTTGGATATTATAAAATTGGATGAAATGATTTTTAGTTGAAAATATACCATATAAAGTATCCCAAGATAATTAGAACCCTCTCTTGATAGTCCAAGAATCATGTAAAGGATTCTTTCTTTCCCCTTATCCTTCATATTAAATCAATAAAGTTGGATTTAGTAATTCATCGAGTCCTTTTATCCAAATAGATAGACTCTATGAAAATATTCATCACCTATGATAAAAAATAATAGACATTACTTGAATTTACTAATCTATTGAATAAATAATTAATATTCATCTGTGGACCATGTGGATTTACCACAGCATAGAGTGTATCTAACAGATCAATGGTTTTGCTGATACATAATTAACAAAAATGGGAAATTTTTATGAAATAACAGTGCATCACTAGTAAAACATCATAAACATTAAGAACAAATATTTCCATCATCATTTCATGGGAAGGTTCAATAGAATTATAATTCATTTCTAATAACTATAAACCTAAAAAATGATAAATTTCTGATATAATCATATGATGCTAAAAAAATAAACCTCCATCCACTCATGATGTTGATGAGGAGCTCAAACTTTTATCACATTCCATTGAATAAGGTTTCTATTATTTTTTTCATAGAAAAGATCATATGAGAAAATGAGATGACCAAAGACCTATGATAATCAATGAAGGAAAGAAACCTTATGAGAAATAGAATTACATTAAATTACTCTAGAAATATTAAGTTAAATATATGTATAATTACTTAGAAATAAGTGAAATAGAATTTCAATTAGTCATCTATCATCTAGATCTAGTAGTATATCACCATGACTATAGTCATTCAATAAAAATTATCCTTACATATAACATTTTCATGGTAGAAGCTAATGTTGAAATGATAATTAAGGACTACTTTATCTAAGAGGAAAACTATGCCCAACAAATAGGGCTATATTTTCCCTATTAATAAGAAGAATAGATACATAAAATTCTTTATTGACTTCAATTTTCTTAACTATCATTTCCCAAAGGATTATTTCTCTTTACAAATAAAAAATTTATAGATTGTTGAAACTAATGGTTTTTAATATCTTTCTATAATGAATGGGTATTCAAGCTAAAAATATTTTTAAGAGGCCCCTAAAAATTAATAATCCATAGTATATAGGTGACATAAAGTAGTAAACTCCTATATGGTGATTCACTTCAAGTTAAATAATTTTAGATATATATAGAGGAAAATTATAAACAATATTTGTAAACCCCGCTTAATAAAAACCATGAAATTTTATGTGGATGAAACTGTAGCTAAATTACATCAGTGTCCTAAACACTTCTTTTACATTGAGGTAGTAGTTTCTAAACATGGGTCATGTAATCATAAGATAATCCCACTAAATTAAACATTCAAGTGACTTATTTTATTTTTCATATATTTTTTGTCCATTATCAAGGCATCATGGTTGACCCTAGGAAAACCAAAATAACTATTGTTATTCCTTCTCATAATTACCATTAATAATTATGATAAATTCAATTTCAACTCACATACATCATGTGTCTCATTGTAAAACCCACTATAAAATTATTACAATTCATAAACCTGATGAATACGGTGTAACTACTAATGGGATAGATTTTTTAAAAGTACATTTTATATGGACAATATATATTTTAACATTCTCCTATGGTACATCTACCTATGGAGGGGAACCGCTCATTATTTTTTTGGAAATAATAGAATGATCCCTTTTCTCCCTTCCTGTCTATAGGAATTCTAGGGTAATAAAAATAGCCAATATTTTCTCAGCTAAATAATCTTAGAGGATGAGATAATATATACCATTATCATCAAAAAAGTGTCTCACCTTGAGAATTATATTGAATATGATAAATCTTTATAAGTTTCATCATAAAGAGCTTTAGGTCCCACACATTGATCCTTTAAAATGAATACTTATTCACCCTATTTTGTCTAAGAGTTTAATAATATGGCTTACTACATGAGAAAGATCATTTCCTAGTGGCTTTTTTAGTGGCTTTAAAATCCACTCCTTAATGTTTCATTTTCATTTTTTAATGGTGGTTTATAAAATCATTTCAAATTCATAGGGATTTATTAAAAACCACATACTTTTTTTAGTGATTTTTTAGCATTATTTAAAAAGATCGCTACATATAAAATTTTTTTCTTTCTTTTTTTTCATTCCAATGGTTCTCTAAAAAGCACATTGAAATTAGTAATAATGGTTAACTATTAAAATAATTGATTTAAAATATAAATTAATTTCTTATAATAATTAATTATTAATTGTTAATTATTAATTATTTATTATTTATTACATATTATCTATTATCTATTTATTATTTATTATTTATTATTTGTTATTTATTATTTAATTTTTAATTACTTATCTATTATTTAACATTTATTATTTATTATTAAAAATTCTTAATTATTAATTGTTTAAAAAAATGGTTTATTAATTATTAATTTTATAATCATTAATTATGTGTTATTTAATAAATAATAATTATTAGTTTTTAATTATTAATTTTATTTTTCAATGTTTCATTTTAAATTTTGAATTTTTTATTTTATGTTTTAAATTTTAATTTTTTTTATTAATTGTTCTTTATTAATTGTTAACTGTTAATTATTATTTATATATTATTGATTCTTAATTATCAATTATTAATTATTAATTGTTAATTATATATTATATAAAACTTTAATTACTAAATAAATAATTATTATTAACTCATTATTATTAATGAATATTTAATTAATAATTACTATTTTATAATGAATTTATTATTATTATTATTTGAGTAGAAAGTTCATACCCATTCGAATACAAGAAAATTTTTCCCCACATAACCCTCCCTCCACTAAAGTGGGAGAAAATATTAGGTCTCTAATTCATTTTTTGGTTGAACTAGTTAAAAATACAACTGGCCGCAGACCCCTACAGATAGAGAATTAAATCAGTTTCCATGGAATTGTTAACCATACAAATCACCATTATTAATCAAACTCCTAAATTATGAGAAACAATATGAATGATAAATCCATTAGAATTCTTCATGGGGTTTAAATTATTTTTTAAATTAATTAATATTATATTATTGTTAAATAGTAATTAATAATTGTTAGAAATTATAAATTAATTATGAATTTTTAGCTTTATTAATTAGTTATTTATATAATATATTTTACCTATCACATTGGTTAAATAAATGTTATTTAAAAATTATAACATGTAATTTTACTTAGAAGTGTGGTTAGTACATAGAGAGATAAGAGAGAATTAGTGAGAGTAATGTAGGGATGGGTGAACTCCTAAAAAGTTAATCAGATAGGTTAAATAACATGTATTGACATATTAATACATTAAAATGCATTTGATGGAGTGATTAATACTTAAAGAGTAGAGATATACTGAGTGAGAGTAATGCAAAGAATAGTAGCCTTTTGAGATATTATTTTTACATATATATAAAATATTAAAATAAATTGTAGTTAAATTGAAAATATAAATTTTATAATTTAACATTATATAAATTTAATAATTTTATATATAATTGATAAATATTTAAATAAAAAAGTATCATAAAATGATACTAGACCGACAAATTCTCGATGACTTTTAGAAAGTGTCATGGGTCATTTAGTGGTGGTTAATAATGCTAATAAATTATATTTTTATTTTAGTGTATTTTCATTCCCTAAGAATTGTATATTTGGTTCCTTCCCAAAAAAGTGACCACTGGGGGTGGTGATGAACTTTATGATAGCATACCCATCACTAGTGGAATTACCCATGGATATAATGATACCTAGTGATGATGTTGTCTCTATCAATAAAACCTCTCAATCTTGGGAGATTTACTACAAGGGCACTTCTCAAAGCTCAATTGGAAAGAGGGTGGATTGTCACAACCCATCTCCTGGGGCCCATGTCGTAACTACCCCAAGCCCGCCTTCCATAGGCCAGGGACTAGCGAATAGCACTAAAGGCGTAAATCCCTATAACTAGGAAGGAATTGCCTTTATAAAACGTAATCACACACATAACCAGAGTACAAGTAGAAGAAAACACTAAGTAAAGTAGTATAACAAGTGTGCTGAAAGTATAAAGGTGCCGGAATACAAGCCTAACAGAAAGGTACAGCTACAACTGAAAGAAAGTAAAACTAAAAAGACAAACAGTTGAATGGTGAAGAAAATCTTGGATCGTCCTCTGGGTTCCTACCTGAAGGGTAGGTACAAATGTCATCCTCAGCACTTCGCGTCTATCGTCCGCTCCGTGTGTTGTCACACTGAGTGTCCACCTCTGGGTACCATCCAGTCCTTGTACACTCTGCCTCAGTCAGCGTTGTCTATCATCGGCATCCAAAACAATGACGTGCGGTCATAGCCCATGCAGGGGTGAGTATAATGATTCTCAGTAGGGACCCCAAGACCCTCAAGGTCTCACTTAATCCAACAAAGATAAACCATAAAGAAAGATCTCAACAGATAAACATTACTTAGGTATATTCCCATACATATACCTAAGTTATCAAGTAACCCTTCTCAATCATGAGGAAAACAAAAAGGTCATTGACTCAGCTCAAACCAAGATTTTTATTCATGAGGAAAAAAACATTGCTGCTGAAGAACTCCTCCTCTGTCGAACACATTAGTCCTTTAATGAATCCTAGGTGACACTCACTAACCTAAGACTGCTGAGGTACTCCTCCTGTCGAGTATCGCGGGTCTGCCACCTCACAAAGTAGTGCTCCTTCGCCATAGATCTGCCACCTCACAAAGTATTGCTCCCCCTCATAACATAAAGAGATACTCCTCCTGTCGAGTACTTTGGGTCTGCAACCTCACAAAGTATTGATCCTCCGCCATGGGTCTGCCACCTCACAAGGTAGTGCTCCCTACTAAGCTATTCAAGTCACTCTGAATCGAATCGGACAAGCAGTCATCAGGTCTCAGCCAGATACAAGGTCACCGTACTCCGTATGCTCTTCTCCGATAGGGTCCGCTCCAAGAGCTATTGGTCGATACTTCTAAGTTTCACGTAATCTCACATGGAAGTATCTCAAAGGAAAGTCTCATCATAGGGGTCTCAACACAACAGACGGCGTGCCAATCCGACGCCCTGTCTGTGGGTTATTAGCATTTCCGTTCCAGGGGCCCGGTTGGTTTTGTGTACGAATGAACCTGACCATACTCAAATTACGTCCAAACCTCAATTGGAGTATTCCAAAACTACCTTCTCATCATAAGGAATCCATATTAATTCACGGAACGTCAATCGGACATTTGGTCCTCAAGTTATAAGCATTTTATTACTGAGGGCCCAGTTGGATTCATTTTCGATCCAACCCGATCGTACTTCAAATGACACCGGTTAACCGAACCAGTCACACCATTTTGATCCATACTGAAAACACACGATATGGACTACCCATTATTCCAAAACGGATATCCAGGGAAAAAGTTTCATTTCACCGCAACACGCGCGAACCAGGCCTCGTGGGCCCTGCACCACGACCTCGACTTAAATATCAAAAATTGGTCTTGAATCATGCATCTTAATTTCAGGGTCCCACATTACATATCGTTCGTCATTCTGACACCTTATGAGAGAGAGATATGTCTGATACAATATCCCGTAATAATAATAATATTATTATTATTCAGTGTTTCGTGGGCCAGAGCCACAAAGCAGAATTTTGTATCCAATATTAGACTTGAATCAACCATATTAATGAGAGGATTACATTTCCACTGACGACCAGTCAATTGGACATCGCACACATGAGTTATGGCGGGTCGAAGATTTAATAATAATATTAAATCTATTATTTTCCAAGCGCTTTGGGTACCCAATCCAAAAACCCAAAAAAAGACATCCAATATTGGACTCGGAATGTTCGTCTCAGAATCCGGGTCGTACTGCTATAGATGGTTCGTGAAACCAAGGTTGCACAAATAAGTTACGGTCGAAAAAGTGTTTTATCAATAAAAATAATAATATGACTATTATATTATTATTTCTATTTTATTTATTTGAAGTAACCCATGTCACACACCACCTCTCTCTAATTTTGGTGTGCCTCACTCCCTTCTTCACGCATGGCCAACACGCACCTTTGGATTCTTTCTCTACTTTCTTTTCATTTAATCTTATCTTTTATTTAATATCATCATTAATATATTTTTCTTCTCTCTCCAATCTTACTATTCTCCCACGACGACTTCTTTATCCCAATTAGGGCCCCAATATGCTGCACCGATGGATTCCACCTCGGCCTGCTAACCTTTCTCTGCCAGACTGCCCTACTCACACCATGAGATCCTTCAGCACTCCATTCCAACATCGATTTAACTCTAAAAAAAAGATATGAATGCATATCCATGATCATTTGGTCGAGATCTTCGAATCTGTATGTTGCGCTCAGGGAAACATTGAGTTTCCAGTGCACTTAATTATTTGGGGATGAAGAACACGTGAAGAATGCGAAGACTATGAATGAGGAATGATCACGGTCAAAGTGTGTATTGATAGCCGTGTTAGTTTGGCCATCGTTTTTGAGAATCAAGAAAATGGGTAATTGGAAATTTAATATTTATCATGCTTCAAGAATTTAAAATTCAAGATAAACATAAGGAAAATTAATTCAATCAATTGTTTATCAATCTGCGAATTAAATTATTTAATTCGCATTCATCAGGAAAAATTGAAACCAGGGTAAGGAATCCACAAAGATATATCGTACAAATAAATTCTCAAGATCGATGGTACAAACCACATAAATGAGAAATATAAAATATTCACATACCTCGCAAATATGTCGCACATCATCGATCTGCGGAAGACGAACATCGCGGTAGATGGCGTCGTGAAGAACGGTGTCTCGGAGAAGAGAAGAACACTTTATTTATCTATATCACCAAATCTTTCCCAGGTTTTCTCCAACACCACAATTTCCCAACTAAAATAATAGCTCTACCTATTATTTTATTCCCACAACAATTGAAAGAATCAAACACTATAATTAATTAATTGGAGAATCCCCTTAATTAATTATAATGTGTGGGAAATTTAATTGTGAGGAAGGTGGAGAGTTTAACAAAAATAATAAAGTGAATGGTTGTTACAATAAATGTAAAGGAGTTTAAGGGGGGTTTCAAGGGAGTTGAATGGTTGGGGCTCCTGTGGTCCCCACCAATCATATATCCACAAATGGGTAGTTAGGTTCCACCCTTAACTACCCTTTGTAGGATAAAACTACCATAGATATAAATAAAATTTTACACTACCAATTTTATTTATTTTATTCTATATTCCCAAATAAAAATTATCAACCCTCTTAAAACGCTACTGCGGTAAAGGTCCTCTTAAGAAATTACTGGTGCTGCGAGTTAATCGGTGCCGTCATATTTCAATTCCAAGAACCAGTTCAAAAGATAGAAAACCCATTCGTTATTTTGCTGAACGTACCCGAGCTAAACTTTGGAATTTGATTCCGGGGACACCTGGCCTCAGAATCAGGTGCTATCAGAAGCCACAGACTCGTAACATTCCAAAGAAATTAAGAAAAAAAATTCCTTGAAATTTTTGTGTCATTACATTACTCCCACCTCAGGGCTTTACGTCCCTGTAAAGCTACAAAATAAACTAGAGAAACAAAAGAGGGTACTGAGAACACATATGAGCATCTCGCTCCCATGTGCTCTCTTGGATGTTCCTGTGCTGCCAACGAAAGGGCACAAGAGGAATCGACTGTCCTCATAGGACCCACTCCTGTCGATCCTCAATCTATACTAGAACCTATGTGAATATTGCCTAGTCTTCTATGTCCAGCTCCTCGTGGTCGATGATGTGGTACAGGTTGTGCAGGAATCTCCTCAGCTAAGATACGTAGATGACGCCATGCACCCGGTGCAACTGAGTTAGATAGTCCAGGCGGTAAGCCACCTCGCCTACCCTACTGAGGACCTGGAATGGTCCGATGACACTCAGAGATAACATGCCTCCTCAACCACATATTTGTAGACCTCGTCGAGGTGAGACCCATATAAAGACGTGGTCCCCATCCTCAAACTCTAGAGGCCTCCGTTTTTTATTTGGAACTGAAAACTCAAAACTCCTATTACCACGAGGGTAAGGTTAGCCGACTCAATAGTGATCAGCCGCACCCTCCTATGCATGAGTTTATCCTGTGCAGCTTGGGTTTCCATTTTCGCCCAACAAAGGAAAACCCCATCCCAACGTTGTAGGTAAACCACAACCTTTTTCCCTAATACAGTTAGTCCGAGTATGAACTGTGGATGTCCCATCCATACCCAAACTAACATCGTAAGGCCTCGATACTGCAACCAAGAGGATCCAACCGAAACTCTCACCTCAAGGGTCAGATCACACTATCAGTGTATGTGTGATTATCAAGTCTCCTCACAAAGGTATCTCTATACTTGAGGTTCAAGTAAAAGGTTTAACCAGAAAATCTAGGTCTGGGACAAGATTCGTGGAAGGAATGAATGATTAGTACCTATTTCTATTGATACGGCAGCTAGTAGTAGACAAAAACCGTGCCTCGAATTATTCTTAGAGACCATGGGTCATACTCCTTGACCGCATGCAGATTCTCTCTTCCCCTACCCTACAGTTTCCTAAGCCTGGCGGGGACTACAAGGGAGGGTGGTTGTAACATATCAAAATGTACACCACCTCATGCTTCTCTCCTATCTCTGCTTCCACATCTACTTCCCATCATATTTATCTATCCATGTCACATCCTCTTCCTGAAACTTCTTGAACGCCCAAGTATTTGAGACTGGAAAAAGTTTCCTACTTTCCCACTGCTAACATTCACTGGCTGTATCCAATTTTCCAAAGAACATTCAACCACAAAGGTTCTATCTAGCACCCTAACATGAGTAGGAATGCATAGAGGAAAAGTACCGGCTCAGATGTTCTTAAACAGACCTCGCTCAGAAGTCCGAGACCTGAAGCACTGATCACATCATATTCATAAAGTACCAGGAATGGTCGATACGCCTCAATGAATACTCAACTACCAACATGTCATACTACTGAAGCTTTATAAGCTCTAGAAAACTCTCAAACACCTCCTCAAGAGAGTCCTCAGCT
Source organism: Viscum album (assembly GCA_963277665.1). Lineage (NCBI taxonomy): Eukaryota > Viridiplantae > Streptophyta > Magnoliopsida > Santalales > Viscaceae > Viscum > Viscum album. The sequence continues at coordinate 1,335,319,219 of OY728156.1, forward strand.
GCCTGTGAGTTAGGCTCACCTTAGAACTTGAGGGCTATCTGATGCTGAAATACGTGTAAGGCTTTAAGCCTACATGTGTCATCTACGGTACTACTGGTTGTAACTGCTAACCAACAGGTAGTGATATAGCTGGCACACTACCCGAAGGTATTATCTCGGGAAAATGTCCACGTACCGAAGCCTCATAACTAAGCGGACCAACCTTATTGTCACTCACTAGGAAACACTAGTAGCTAAGATCGCCATCTGCTCTACTAGTGTATAAACTAGGTGTACAACTCTAGAAATCGCCTCCAGCCAATCCACTACTGCCTGGGAATCTGCCTCGCCTCATAACCTCGGAGGACTCTACTGCTGGAACTCGTCCAACTTGCTCTATCAGCATGAACCGTCCACTAGTACGGCTGGTGGCATCTACTACCTAACGAGTGGTGGTGCTGTTGGTATACCACCCGAAGGTGCCAACATAGAAAGGGGGCCCTGTACCGGAGCCTTGTCGCTCGGTGGGTCATCATCGTGTACTCTATCGGAACTCCAAATGACTGTCTGCGTAGAGACATCATGAACAGATGCGACACGGTCAAACGATTTAAACCTGGTGAGCTGAACTGGTTGAACTGACTTAAAGAAATCTTTTGAAAACATAGACACAATCATTGTTTTCGTGCACTGAGTCGAAAATCAGTAGTCAGGGTCCTAGTGTATAGATATGTCGGCCGCCGCACCAACATTGGACTCCCTGAACTGAAATCCACACTCGGTACACTTAAAAATATTTTTCACAGAAGGAAAATATCAGAGTTATAAGTTTTGCGGTAGAACTGACTCTTATGATACCAATTTGTCATGACCTATCACCCGGGGCCCGTGTCGTAACTACCCCAAGCCCACCTTCCATAGGCCAGGGGCTGGAGACTAGAACCAAAGGCGTAAATCCTTATAACTGGGAAGGAATTGTCTTTATAATACATAAACACACACACAACCAGAGTACAAGCAAAATCAAACACTAAGTAAAGCAGTATAACAAGTGTGCTGAAATTACAAAGGGGCCGGAATACAAGCCTAACTGAAATGTATAACTACAATTGAAATAAAGTACAACTGAAAAGACAAACAAATGAATATTGAAGGAACTCCTAGATCCTCCTCCAGGTTCCTACCTGAAGGGTAGGTACAAATGTCCTCCTCAGCACTCCATGTCTATCGTCCGCTCCATGTGACGTCACACCGAGTGTCCACCTTTGGGTACCGTCCAGTCCTCATAAACTCTGCCTCGGTCAGCGTTGTTTGTCGTTTGCATCCAACACAACGAGGTGCAGGCATAGCCCGTGCAGGGGTGAGTATTACAATACTCAGAAGGGACCCCGAGGCCCTCAAGGTCTCACTAAATCCAACAAGGATAAACCACAAAGAAAAATATCAACAGATAACCTTTATATACGTATATGCTCATAGATATACCTATGTTATCAAGTAACCCATATCAATCATGAGGAAAACAAAAAGGTCATTGACTCAGCTCAAACCATGATTTTTATTCATGATGACGGAAACACAGCTACTGGAGAAATCCTCCTCTATCGAGCACAGTAGTCCTTTCATGACCTCGTCGTACCACTCACTATCCTTAGACTGTTGAAGTACTCCTCCTGTCGAGTACCACGGATCTTCCACCTCACAATGTAGTGCTCCTCCTCCATGGGTCTGCCACCTCACAAAGTAGTGCTCCCCCATCAAAGCCTACAGAGGTACTCCTCTTGTTGAGTACCGCGAGTCTGCCACCTCACAATGTAGTGTTCCTCTTCCATGGGTCTTCCACCTCACAAATTAGTGCTCCCCATTGGACTATTCAAGTCACTCCTAATCGAATCGGACAAGCAGTCATCAGGTCTCAGCTAGCTACAAGGTCACCGTACTCTGTATGCTCATCTCTGGGAGGGTCTACCCCACGAGCTACTGGTCGATACTTCCAAGTGTCACGTAATCTCACGTGGAATTATATAAAAGTAAAGCTTGGTCATAGGGGTCTAAACGCAACAGATGATGCAACAATCGGGTGCCCGATCTGTTAGTTATTAGCATTTCCGTTCTAGGGGTCCGGTTGGTTTCATGTACGAAACAACCCGACCTTACTCCAACTGCATCCAAACATCAAGTGGAGTATTCTAAAATAACCGTCTCATCATAAGGAATCCAACATGATTGACAGCATGTCAATCGGATGTCCGGTCCTTAAGTTATAAGCGTTTTATTACTTAGGGCCTAGTTGGATTCATGATCGATCCAACCTAGTCACACTTCAAATGATACCGGTTAACCAAACCGGTCACACCATTGTGATCCATACCAAAAAACACACAATATGGACTACCCATTGGTCCAAAATGGATAGCCGGTGAAAGGGTTTCATTTCACCGCAACACGCGCGAACCAGGCCTCCTGGGGCCCGTGGATCGACCTAGACATAAAATCCAAAATTGGTCTTGAAACATCCGTCTTAATTTCAGGGTCACAACGTCACAGACGGTTCATCATTCCGACATCGTATGAGAGAGATATTTCTGATACAAGATCTTGTAATAATAATAATATTATTATTATTCAGAGCTTCATGGGCCCGAGCCATGAACCGGAATTTAGTATCCAACATTATACTTTAATCGACCATATTAATGAAAGGATTACATCTATACTGACAACCAGTCAATCGGACATCGCACTCATGAGTTATGGCGGTTCGAAGATTTAATAATAATATTTAATCTATTATTTTCCCAGTGCTTCGAGTACCCGATCCAAAAATCCAAAAAGACATCCAATATTAGACTCGGAATGACCGTCTCGGAATTTGGGTCGCACTGCCGTAGACGGTTCGTGAAACCATGGTTGCATGAATAAGTTACGATCGAAAAAGTGTTTTATCAACAAAAATATTAATATGATTATTATATTTTTATTTTTATTTGATTTATTTGAAGTAACCCATGTCACGCACCACCTCTCTCTAATTTTGGTGCGCCTCACTCCCTTCTTCACGCATGGACAACACGCCCCTTTGGATTCCTTCTCTACTTTATTTTCATTTGAACTTATCTTTTATTTAATATCATCATTAATATATTTTTCTTCTCTCTCCAATATTACTCTTCTCCCACGACGACTTCTTTCTCGCAATTAGCACCCCAACATGCTGCACCGATGGATTCTGTCTCGGCCTACCAACCTTGCTCCGCCAGACTGCCCTAATCGCTCCAAGAGATCCTTCCACACTCCATTCCGACTTCGATTTAACTCGGAAAAAAGATACGAACGCATATCCATTATCCTCAGGTCGAGATATTCGCATCTGTATGTCGCGCTCAGGGAGACAATGAGTTTCTAGCGTGCTTAATTATTTGGGGATGAAGAACATGAGAAGAATGTGGGGACTATGAATAATGAAAGATCACGGTCAAAATGTGTATCGATAGCCGTGTTAGTTTGGCCATCGTTTTTTAGAATCAAGAACATGGGGAATAGGAAATTAAATATCTATCATGCTTCAAGAATTTCAAATTCAAGATAAACAAGAAGAAAATTAATTCAATGAATTGTTTATCGATCCACGAAATAATTTATTTAATTCGCGTTCATCATGAGAAATTTAAACCGGGGTAAGGAACCCATAAAGATATATCCTACAAATAAACACTCATGTTCGAGGGTATAAACCACATAAATGAGAAATATACAATATTCCCCTACCTTGAAAAAATGTCGCATGTTGTCGATCCACGGAAGATGAACGTCGCAGTAGATGGCGTTGCGAAGAACGGTGTCGCGGAGAAGAGAATAACACTTTCTTTATCTATATCTCTAGAGCTTTCCAAGGTTTTCTCCAACACCACAATTTCTTAACTAAAATAATAACTCTTCCTGTTATTTTATTCCCACAACAATTGATTTAAGAATCAAACAGTATAATTAATTAATTGGAGAATCCCCTTAATTAATTATAATGTGTTGGCAATTTAATTGGGAGGAAGGTGGAGAGTTTAAAAAAACTTAATAAAGTTAATGGTTTTCACAATAAATGCATGGGAATTTAAGGGGGGTTTCAATGGAGATGAATGGTTGGGGCTCGTGTGGGCCCCACCTCTCATATATCCACACATGGGTAGTTAGGTTCCACCCTTAACTCCCCTTTGTAGGATAAAACAACCATAAGTATAAATAAAATTGTACACTACCAATTTTATTTATTTTCTTCTAGATTCCCAAATAAAAATTCTCATACCGCTTAAAACACAACTGCGATAAAGGTCCTCTTAAGTAATTATTGGCACTGCAAGTTCATCGGTGCCCTCAGATTTCAATTCTGAGCACCGGTTCAAAATATAGAAAAACCCACTCGTTCGTTTACTGAACGTACCCAAGCTAAACTTCATAATTTCATTCCGGGCACACTGGGCCTCAGAATCAGGTGCCGTCAAAATCCATTATCTCATAAAATTCCAAATGAATTAATAATTTTTTTTAAATTTTTGGGTCTTTACATGGATGGTAAAAAACTCAACTTAGTTGGTTTTAGAGCCATATTAATTTCATTAAAATAAATTAATCTTATTATAATTATTTCTATATATATATGGTCACTCTAATAATGAGGTAGAATACCAAGCCCATATCCTAGGTTGGGAATTCACCCTAAAAATAAAAAATTCCAAGAAAAATATCAATGAATTTTTTAAATTAGTAATGAAATTGATTAGTGGGGAATCTGTATTTTAAAAATAAGAATTGATACCTATTTTGACCAAGAGAAAGAGTTTATAGAAAGATTTTATACTAATTTGATTCTCTCAAATACTCAGTGGATTTATAATACTCAAGAAACGAAATTAGCCAACCAGGACACTACTTATTCTAACCAAAAAAAGAATAAAAGGATCACTTGTATTTCATATCATATAATGTTAATTCATTGTACTAATGAGGAAATAAAAGATATATATGAAATTAATTAAACCATGGATCATGATGAGTCATCATTCAATAAGTTATTAAAGAAATAGGGTGTATGTATTTAATATTTAATTAACTCTATGTTGGAGTTTTACTCAAGTAACCTACCAAGAAGAAATAAGTTCACTAAAAATTAAAAAAATTCATCCAATGGGGTGGCTTGAACTCCAAGAATGTCCTTAATAAACAAAGATATCATGTGTTCTTTATTATTTGTATTAATATATACAATACCCTTATATTCAAGGAATTATTCCATGATGACACTTGTGGTTAAAATTAGATAGTAACTATGTTCTCTCATAAAATTAAGATACATGGGTACTTTTGACCATCTGTAATGCATGATTTCTTGGATTTCACAGTGTAGTATTATGCTTTTTAATTGTATATAAATTCAATTCCACAACCCACATAGTTTCTATATGTAATAAAATAATCATGTATATTTTAATTCTGGTGAATAGATATCAGTTTTTCATGCCCTTTGACTACCATTAAGAAATTTAAATTCGTCATCCCTACTAATTATTTCATTTTATAAATGTAATTATGTTGTATTATTGAAAGAGATTGGAACAAAATTAATTAATAATTTTTTTCAAATACAATATTTTCATCATATCGGAAGTTACTCAGAATATCCTCAAGGAAAATATATTGAATATTTGTGAATAGGAGTTAAATAGGTTATTAACAAAGTATAATATTTGATACAACCATTCTCCATGCTATCACATAGCTACAAATGGATAGAGAGAGGGATTTAGAAAAAAAATAGAATATAAAGTAAAATATGGTGGATATGTACCAATAATTTTTTCCTAATAAACATCACAATTATTCTACGGGCCTACTGTATCACTTTGAGAACCCCTAAACATGATACCTCTTATACATTAGTTTTAGACATGTAATTTATAATTGATGTTCGTGTTGGATTTTTTTTAAATAATAATAAAGGATTTTAGGTCTTGTATTTTATTCCCAATCATATTGAAGTAGAATGAATCTGAGGATGATGATATAGCCATCACTAGAAAATAATTAAGGCTTTCATGATTTTTTCAAGTACATATGTGTTCGGAATAAGTTTTTAAAGTGTTTTTATAGGTAAGAAATCATGCCACAACACTATGGATCATGTCATAATAGGTTTCATGTAAAATAAAATAATTGTGGATGGATGAGTCTTTATGTTGTGAGGATTGAAAGAAAATCATAATAAAGTTATGAAATATTAAATTAGGACCTATATTTGATTATCTCAAGTATATTTAGGATAAAAAATATTAAAAAGATAAAATTATAGTAAATAATTCAATAATGATATGTGTCATGACATAATTGTGAAATGTAAAGATAAAATATTTCTATGGTCTATGTTGTGTTGAATTATTCTTGTCTTTATATTATATCTAGGAATGTGGATTTTAATTTTCCCTTAATGAGGTCTCTTTTTTTATTTTTGAAGCTAGATTTCACACCCTGACAAGTCTTTCATGAGATTAAATCAAAACTACTTAAGTGTAAGACTAATGTACTAGAAGGAAGGTGATTTCATGGGGGTAATGTAGTGGTGTGAAAAAAAATATGGAACCTGATGATATTTACAGAAGTTAAGCTATTGTCATGAATTTAAGATAATTCCATATAGATTTAGTTAAATATTAGATCCTATTATTTCACTATTTTGATAATATAAGAGTCTGTGACATGAATCAAAAAGGATACGTCCATTAAATTGTATAGTATGAGAACATGGAATGATGATCCCAAATTTTTACGTATCTTAGTATTGGGTTTTTAATAAAGAAAATCATTATGTCATTATTCCATTAAGCACTACCCCATTTTATTTGATTCAAGAACAACATCTAGAACTCAAAGTTCCTATAATTTAAGGATTCACTAAGATTAAAATTAAATAATATTGGATTTGTTTTTTATACTCATTTATGGTTAAATTCATAGAGGATTACATTTTATAAAATCAAGGAGTATTCTTATATAATATATTATATAATTTTTAAATAAATTTATCATATTTCATAAAATCATATCAAATTTGGTATTTTGTAAAGAATTTATATTCATTATATGGAATAATTCATGAAATATGAATACATTGGATATTTGGATATTATGTGTCTTTGAATTTGGTATATTTTATAGATATGAGTATTTTACATAGTGGAAGAGGTGAGATAAAATAAAGATTTATATTTTATGGATTTAAAGTTAACTATGATTTAATGAGTCAAATATGGAAGGACATGGATATTATTTGGAATGGATTTAATGGACAGATAATGTTACCATTTTTTGATTGACAATGTATTTGGTCACAATGAAATATTTCACTAGATATATTTGGAGATATTTTAAAAATATTTAGAAAATTATGGAGATTATATGTGACTTATTGAATTGGACAAAAATTTTAAGAAGTTAGATAGATAAATGTTCCCATCTGGCTGATGGATAAATGAAGATATAAAATGATATAATCATGGAAAATTTATCTTAAATATAGAAAATTAAATTATATAAAACTCTAACTATGTAGTTATTTTTTATCTTTATAATAAAAAAAATTTACATAATGAAAATTGATGAGAGACTAACCTAAATTAATATATTAGATAAAGAATAGAATTAAAAAAGGATGTGAAAATAAAAGAAATCATTGGAACTCAATGAATATCATATCAAAGGATGATTAATAAATTTTCTATTAAGACTCCGTGATGATCGTCAAGTAAAGTGGATAGCATAATTCATGATGGTATCCACAACATTATAATGAAGAGGAACATTGAAAAAGAGGTCAATGAGAACCTATCAAAACATAGAGCATCAATGATGATGATGTTTTTTGTCTCATTCTTTATTTCATGACAAAGTGTTTTCCATTATTGATTTGCGAGGGTAGATATATGAGTCAGGGAGTAACCCTTGTGTGGTATTTCACCATCCTTAAATCATATTAATAGGAGTGACCTCAGGCTTAGACTAGACTTTCATAAATCCACCACAAAATAGTGCAATTGATATATTTTTTAAAATGGTACATTTTTTTATGCTTCTTCGATTATAATAATACAAGTTAACTATGTATAATTATAAAGTCTTGTGTGTATGATTTTCACACATTATAAAATACATAAATTTGTGTTTTTCAGTTAAGTAATAAGTGATAGAATTATATAAAGGTAACATTAATAAAAATAAAAAACAAAACATCATTACAATATGAAATAAAGTGATACCCTAATAAAAATGAGAATAAGATCATTTAGTTATGTGACAGTTTGGGGATTAATTAATTAAATTGGAATGATTTTCATACCCAAATTCACCCCTCCTTTATGGTGTGTCTCAAAATAATCCTTGTAGAAATAAAAATTATTATCATAGAATAGGTCTCTCTGATTGGATTTTTTATTCTAAAATTATATGATTATATCATGGGGTTAATTTTAAATTTTCTTTCAACCCTTACAATCATTTGGTTACTTAGTTAAGAAAAAAAATATCATAAAGGATAAAACCTATAAGAAAATTCCATAGAATGAAAATGTGTTTGGAAAACTATGATACAAATAAAATATTTAAAAATATTTAAAAAATAATATATGAATGATTGTGATTCTGAATATAATGATTTATTAAATTTTATTACGGTATTATAATGTGACCTAGATATCCAAAGTGAATTTCTACCTACTGATAATGATGATATATCTAGAAATATTAAATCTAATATATTCTCACTTATCAGAATAATTGGTTTCGATATTGTGATAAGTATTGACTAATTTAAACAATTAAAATGATTCATAAGAGAACTATGTTGGAGGATTAAATATTTAATGAGAATAGTTTAAAAACAAAACAAATAAAATGTAGGTTGTTGTAACTACTAATCTATGAGAAATTAATGATATATAAGATAATGAATTTGAAGAGATGTCCCCAAAGATGTAGAATCTTGAAACTAGTTCCACATAGAAGGACCTAGTCTCAATAAAAGCTCGAAATTTGAAGGATATTATGTTTTAAATTTAGACACACAATAGAAAAAAATTCAATTAGAATAAAATGATGAAACAAGAAAATTTGGGACATAATGATTACATTTCTAATATAAACCCAAAGAAAAGGAACAAATTTACATACTAGATAATTTTTCCCATGTATTTTAAGTTAAATAGATTAAGATAATATGATTGAAGAGGATATAAATACTTAACTATAAGAAATATACATAAATATTTTGAAACATGAAGAGGGTTTAATCTTTGGTAGAAATTAATATTAATAAAAAATTACAAAGGGTTTTCCAATTCTAAAATTCACTCTACATTTTTATCTGATTCACTCTCAACATTAGATAACGAGATGAAGAGAAGTTATACTAAATAAAAATATGAGAATGAAAAAATTAGGATAAAAAAAAGTTTGTATTCCATCATAAAAACTAATATTGGCCATGCTATAACCTCTCTAGATATTGAGGTAAATAAAACAATGAGTTTTTATATGAAAAGGTAAAATAGTGTATGTAATTAAAACACCCACAAAACACCCTCTATAGGTTGTATTCTCAAAAGGATATGATTTAGGATAATGTGTAGAGACATGTTCATTAATTGGGAAATTTTTTGTCATAATTATAATTTTTTCTATGATGAATTGGAATACATTTCATACTATAAGGTTTATTGAATTGATGAAAAATATATTTAACTACCACAAAAATTGTGTTATGGATGTTATCGCAATAATTTGTTCCATGATAATTGAGTATCTATTATAAATTTTAGAAGAACATATACTAAAATAATTCAAGAAAATACACATAACTCTTGTGATAAATCTAATGTATCAGGAACTAGATTCAAGGGTTGGTTGATGAAGATTGCTGTATTGAAACTTGTTTGAAGATATGTTCAAAGTATATTGAACTAAAAGTTTCCAAAAATAAGAAAATAATATTTTAAATATTTAAATAATTTTATTTTCCTACAAATAAGTATGAAAAAATAAATGTATATGTTGTGAATACTAATAATTAAGCTAGGGATTAACAAGGCAGAAATATTTTTTGCAGAAGAAAAGTTCAATAAATTATTATTAGAGAGATACTTTATGAAACAAACTCTCATAGAGGAAACAATTATATATTTTTTTGTTAATAAAAGATGAAAATTAATGAGAATATGGAGGTATTAGATTCTATCAATTAGTTTTATATCTCAATACAGATTCCAAATTAAAAGATAAATGAAAATTAGTGGCCCATAGTGACTTGTTTGATTCCACAACTTGAGTGGATTGGATAATACCCAATCCTAATGAATTTAACTATTATTACCCTTATTAAAAAAATTTAGGTCATAAAGGGTTATAATATCCAAGAGAATAATTCAATGAAAATTTAAATTAGTATCAAGGAATGATCAGGAATTTCAATTGGTGTTGGAGTTCTTCAAGTGGTGTCTTACCAAAATCGGGATTCTAACTGCAAGAGTGAAATAATAGGTATTGAATAAATAATAACTTTTACTAAGGTATAATTGATTTTTGTGTGTCATGAGTAAATAATAATCAAATGTAATTGTAAATTAATGATAGAAGAAGAATATTTTATAGGGAAGAAGCAACAAAAATATTTTTCATTATTTTCTTGTCTTCATATTAAATGTGATATAATTGTATTTTTTTCATTATATCATCTAATATACATACATAACTCTCATAATAAATATCAAATATATATTTATAATAAAGTATTATATATTCATGTTAAATATTTATCTGAATATGTTGAAGGTGTTATACCCATAGAGAAAGGAAGGCCACTTAGAGGATAAAAGAAGAAATACATTCCACAAATTTAGTGTATAAAGTTGATATTTGGAAGGTAATATTGGTATGAATCACCCAATAAGTGATACATGGTCTTTTTAAAAATATTTTACAAAAGTTTAATTGATCTCAAAGGGATATTTTTGGGGGTAAGTTAATTTCTAATGTTGCATACATTTACAACATAATGTGGGAGAAATATGAAATGTTGAATTTTTTAACGTAAACGTTTATGTCCAACACAATGTTATATCTCCGTAGATTTAGAGGATTTTTTAGGAATCATTTATAATTGGTTAATTCATACTCTAAAAATAATTTACTGTGCAATTATTTTTTGGAAAAAATCATCTTGAAATTCAAATATTGAATCATTATGAACTAGTGACGATTGATTTATAAAGTGAATGAGCCATAAATTTTATTGTAAGGGGGGCTTAATAATTATAAATTAAATTTAAGGAATATGATGATAAATCTTTACAAGATCTATTGATTATTACCTTATAATTTTCAAATAAAATTTTTAATGTTTCTTAAAAAACATTGGTATCAAATATTTTTGGACATTCCAAATATAATAAACATGATATGCAGAATGTTTCTTCCCTTGAAAAAATAAAACGTGTAATCAAAGGATTAGATCTAAGTTGTTTTAAATAAATATAATATGAATATTATGATGATATATATGAAGGTATTTCCTTTTTCTTTAAAGGTAATTTGTTTCAAATATTCTATATTTATTACTTTTTTTGGAGGCATTTGTATTGGATTTGATGTCAAAGGGGAAGAAGTGAAAATATCATTAATAAAAAAACATGGTTTATAGTCACCTTGTATATTAATTCATATAAATTAATATAATACCATCATATTTGATTCATGATTATTATTTCCAAAAAATCCAAAGGAGGTTATTTTTAGAATCCAATTGAGAATATATATTGGTGCTCAAAATTTTGTCAAGAATAGTGAAGGATTATAAGTGATGGATTTTTATAATCAAATTTAATAGTATTTAATATAATTTTGATGATGGATTCTTATTTGAATAATCATTGAGGTATTATTGTATTTTCTATGTTTATAGATTTTTAGAAGAAGTAATAATTGTTTTTTATATAGGGTCATAGTGAAGCCAAAACACTATAGATCCTATTGTTGTAGGTTTCACGTGAGAGTATCTTGGTTAGAAGAGTATTTTTTATTATGGAAATAAGACATTCTATAATAAACATATGTAATATTAAATAAAAACCTATGTAATATTAATTTATGTATATATAAGAATAACATATTACCATAGAATACTAAATTTAAACAAATAATTTTATTATGATATTTGTAATGCCCTAATTTTGAAACATCCAAATTACCCACTCTTACAATTATTTTTTTTTAAATTATTCATTTCATGGTAATATTCATGTTTTTGTAGAGTATGGATTTTTCTGAATTTAGTCACTTGTTTGCACTGTGGAATCTTAGTTTTACATCATGATGATTATTGTGTGATATTAAATCTGAACTATGTAAGAGTGAACTTGAAGTAATATAAGGAAGATCACCCTAAATGTAAAGGCTAGAATATATAGATATTCCCAAAATTAATGTTCATTTCATGAACTGAATATTTCATTTTGAAGAGTTGGTCAAATTTGAGTCTCTGTTATTTATCTAGATTGTCAATATAATATTCTTATTATTAATTCCCAAAGGATATGTCCATTATTAGAAAATTTAGTAGAATATTTCTTGAATATTACTAATTTGGTAGTAACCTTGTATTGGGTTTTCATATAAAGGTATTTCACTGTGATTTTGTCAGTCAGGTTGCAACTAGTTTGAATCAATGAGAATATAAAAAATTCAATGTTTCAATATCCTATGGATTTTTCTAGAATCAAATAAAATTAAGTTGACTATAATTTTATAGAATCATTTATGGGTGAATTCATAGTTTTTTTAAATAGATAAATTCAAGTATTTTTCATTGATAATATCTTTCATATTTTTAGAAGAAATGAATATATACTATTAAATGGAGTTTAAAATTTATATTTTGAAAATAATATACTTTATTTATGTGTAATAATTCATGGTATATGATTATAATAAATATTTATATAAAATTGTTCTTCGAATATTGTTGATCATTCACTGATATGAATATTTCACCTGTTTGAAGAGGAAATAGAAAATATAGTAATATTTTATCGATTTATCTCAAACCAAGATTTATTAAGTCTAATATGGAAAGTCATGAATATTATTTAGAATGGATTTAATAAATAGAGAAGATTTTCATCTTTTTTATTGACATGGGATCTATTCCCAATGAAATATTTGACTGTATATATTTAGATATATTACAAAAATATTTTTCTTTTTATGGTGATGACATATGGATTCATGAATTTGACTCAAATTAAAAGAATAAGGATGGATGAGTTTTCCAATAATTATTAGCTATAATATAAGATCTAAAATAAGGGATATATGGAGAGTTTTCTTTGAAAATAGAAAATTAAATTATGGAAATTTCGGAATTATTTAAATATTTTTTATCCCTCCAATATAAGACTTTTTGGTTGTGAAAAAAGGACAGAAGGATACGCTAAATTAATTGACCAAATATGAAAGGGAATTAAAAAAGGTGATAAAATAATGAAGAAAAAATTATCACTCATTGAAGATATTATCAAAGTAAATAGAAATATTTGTTCTTTAATTACTCATTAAATATCATCACCAAAATTTGATAGTTGTGTGTATAGTGGAATTCAAAACATATGAAGATGAGAGGTGTCATAGACCTCAATGAGAACATATATACAGTTGTTGATTAAAAATATGGTAGTGATGTTTTTCTTATCTTTGATTACACACCAAAGTTATTTTCTTTATTAGGTAGTTAGTGTTGATTTTGGAGTGAGGGAGTGACCCTTCGGAGGTAGTGTTCCATCCCTAACTCATTGTAAGAAGTGTGACCCAAGATTTGGAGTGACCATTCTTAAACCCACTACTAAATAATGAAATTAATGGGTTCTAATATATCATCACATTGTTATTTTATTCTTCTAATATTAGACCACTACAGGTCAACCAATTAAAATTATTTTTTCTTGTATGAATACATTAATTACTTATTATGATACATAAATTAATGTTTGTGGGTTAAGTAATCATTAATGAAATTAGTTTAAGGTAAATATAATAAAATACTATTATATCACCATTTAACGAATAAATTAATTTCAAACTTACTACTAATGAGGAATTATCATTTTTTAGAGAATGTTTAAGGATTGGGTGATTAAATTAGATTGATTTTAAAACCCTAAATCACCCCTTCCCTCTACCCCCCTGATGTATCTGTCACTAAGAACCATTGTGGGCCTACCATTAGTGTATGGGAATAAGGTGGTATTACTTGTTGAGGTTTAACTATCATTTCTCTATAACTCTATTTTTAATAAATTTATTAAGGATGAAAAATAACAAAAACAATTAGATGAGATAAAATATCATGATTAGAATTAGTTATGGGAATTACATAACTTATAAATTCACCAAAACAATTTAGAGCTAGAATTTAATAATTAGTTCTAACTATGGTAATTTTTTTATAAAACATAGTGTTAAATATATGGAAACCTATTATACTTGGTAACAAGAGTAAAAAATTTAAACCATAATTGTAAATACTATATACCATACACAAGGTACACTCCCTCGAAGTGAACTCGTTGATTAATCTATATAGAGGGAGTATTAAATATACCATTAATTTATATTTGTTAAAAGTACTTCACATTGTGTTTATTATTAAATTTCAGAGCTCCTTACCAGTCAATAATAAATTATATTGTGTATTATTATTATTTCAATACATTAAGATTCATTGAATAAGCTCTTTACCATAAAAGCTAAAAATTCATAGTATATGGTCCTCATTGAAAAACCTTAAATTACAAAAATACAATTATTTTTATACAATTTTTAAATTACATTGAATGGTCCTAGTTATAAGACCCTAAACATTACAACATATGGTCTATCCTATATGGCCATAAACTATGTGAAGAGGTCCTTTCCACATGAATATAAACTAAATTACCCTTTTTATGTAATAGCTCAATCAATGTAGGAATCTTTTTTTTGAATATATATCCATGTTAGAATTCTTTTTCCTCTTTATCAATGTTACGGTCTACCTAACCAATAAAAAATTACCCTATATCCAAAACTGCATATGGTTGATTTCTATTACCATACAATACATAGTGAATCCATGTTTTCACATTATTAGAATATATATATATATATATATAATCTAACCCAATTTCTAATATTTTACTCTTAACAATTTAGCCTCTAGTTTATTAATTTTATATTAATCTTGTTGGAGTGTACTTCCAAAACATTACGTGTCTTCACACATATGACAAAATACTATATACTGACACTTTAAGATTTTATTCTAGTATAATCTATAACTTATAACTCAATTTAACCAATAAAACTATCTACAACTAAGATTTAACTCATTCACATTTGTTTTATACTGTGTTTTCCCATCCTTAATCCCCCTTTTACTCTAGTAAAATATCCTTCTATTGAACTATGTGTGACCTATTTATAATCATTTTTGTGTATATAGTGATGAATAAATGTCTTAATCTAGACCTGTTAATAATATCTTATCTAATCAAAACTTATTTTCCTAAATCATATTGAAATTTTGTTCAAAAAAATCATATTAGGTTTCAAATCAAATTTCAAAAAATAGGGTCCCCTTTTTATTATCCCATCATTATTTCATGTTTAATATATTTGATAGGGTTACATAAAGTATAATTGGGTAAAGTTAAAATATTAAAAATCACTTATGAACACTTACTTTTCCATATTACTTGATTTATGACTTCAATAATTTTATTTCCATAAACCCTATATAGCTATTAGTATTGAATGGATATAATCTAAAGTGACACAATTAGAAATTTTGAGGATACAAAAACCTATAATATTGCCTCCTTATACCTATCTAATGTCATATATATGTTATAATGAGAATCTAAACTAATTCCATATTCATATAATATTATTACATTAGAAACCATCATTTAAATGCAGACAGTGGTCATTCTAAACATACTTATCTAATTGTATGGTAATAGAACTTTAATTCAAATGTGTATAGTGGTTATCTAAGACTATAAATTTTAATTACTTTATACTGTATTAAAATATTTGAATTTAATATTTATCTTATTCAACATTCTCTTATTTGAGTGGATTAAAAATTTATTTTACTTTAATGAATTTATATATCATCCCTTCTATTCAAAATAATTCTACATTTAGACGTGTTTTAAATTTCAATTCATGTTACTTATTTTTTCAGGCTCATTTCATCCCATTCTTCTCCAATGAAAATTTTTCATTTATTTTATTTTTCAATCATCTTGAATCAACAACATTATTTTCAAATAAATATTTCTTCAATTTAAAACCATGTTCTATTTAATTAGAAAATAATCTTTGTGTCACTCTAGTCCAAGATTTATGACATTAAACATCAATCACAAACTTTTATATATGTTTTATTTCCATATATTTAAAGAATACATTTGGGTCAATTTTTATGTCCTTATAATTCATGTTCCCATTTTTTCCAAGTTATATGACCTTAGCCTTCATGAACCCATTTTTTTATAATTTTAATTAACTTTAGATTCAAATACCCACTCAGCCCAAATTATAACAATTTAAAAATTTATAGGAAAAAAAGAGACAAAACATATCTAGATTAAAAATATTATTATTTGGGTTTTCCAAAGTGGAATATTTGGTTCATTTTGGATCTTGATGACTTGAACCATCACAAAGGGTAAAATTGTACATTTACCATAGAAAAGAACCTCAAAATGTTTTTTGATGTTTATCTTATTTTTGGTATGGTTTATTAACCTTTGGGTTTTAATTTGGCGGGATTCTTATATGATGGAACTTTTAGTATATTTAATATTTATTAAATAAATATAATCAAATTTTTATGTGTGATAATGTCAATAACACTAAAATAGAGCTTAGAATATATATTCTTACTCTATAGATGAGTATTGGAAGGGCAGTTTTACCTAGTCTATATATAAACTATAATAGGGTTCTGGTTCCTAGGACGAGTCATTCTCCTGTCCCCATTTATTTAGTTTTATTTTAATTTTTTCTTATCTTCACTTATGACTCTCTATTATTACAATGTTAGAAGTGAGATAATCTATATTTAACAACAACATTTTTATAAATAATTTTTGTATAAAATTCATAAGTCTATTTTTTTTATAATTTTGTAAAAAATAACAAAATTTATACCCTTACGTGGGGAATAGGGTCTATGTAAGGATAGAGAGAGTTTTATGACTATAAATAATTGAATAGAGTATTTTAAATAAGATATGTAAAGGTAAACCTTGTTTTTAGAGGGGTGAATATGGGTGAACAATCATTGTGTAAGGGTAATCAGCTAATCCCAAGTGTGGTGTAATGATACCCTTATAGTTACATAAGGGTTACTCGTGAGTACTAAAGCTCATGTAAAGGTAATATGAACTGCATGTAAGTGTATTCCCTGCTCAAATAAAGGTAAATAATTTAGTATATCTCTTGTGGGGGTGCATACCTTAATGTTTGAAGGTTATTATTACTTATGTAATGGTGTCAATGCATTTCCCAATACCTTCTTAGGTATAACCCTCAGATTATGTAAAGGTATCTTTTCATTTGAAATGGTTTTGTAAGGGTAAATGGCTATCACATAAGGGTATAATGACCCATTTAAGGGTAAGATACTCATGTTTGGGTAATACTCCTAACCCTTATGTGATCATTTTTAGTTGTTTAAGGGAAAACCAGGTTACCCATGCACTAGACCCTCTTAGGGAAAAATTCTTTAAAAGCCTACTTTATCTTCTCCTTCCTCCCTAATTACACAACTAATTTATATATTACATTTTTAAATTACATAAAATCATTTTAATTTATTATTTTGACTTGTTTAATTGTTCTAATCATATTAAAAATAATTTTAAACATTCCACATTAATGATTCAAGTGAATGAAAATTTTAATGACTAATTTAATTTTTATTTTTACTGCTGTACAATTTTACATGGGTTTTCCTTATTAAAAAATACCCAAACCTTTTTTCCTACATTTTTGGTTATTCAAATAGGTCTAGGAAGTCTTGGAATTTCCATTTTCAACATTAGTGAGGATTTATTTGATCAATATGGGACATTCTTCTGGGATCCAGGCATGGTAAAACCTTCACCCTCTCTTTTTTATTCATGGGTGCGGTGTTTTATATAGAAAATTATATAATTGATTCTATATTACACTTCTCATTGTTTATGATCAATTTTGGAATTTTATCTTTCTGAAACAATATTGAAAAATGATGAATAATTGTTACTATATAATAACCTAGAATTGTCATATAATGATAAAGAATAATTATCATTCTCATCTCATATTATTCTAGATATATAGAATATCATCGCATGTGATATAATGAATATTATTAATGAAAGAAATAAGTCTACACATGTTATGGCTTAAATGTATAATTTATAAATTATCTAGGAGAGGAAAATTTATTACCACATGTTTTGTTTTTATTTTATTTCTAAATAAATTAGTTGAAATCTTTTCTAGGAGTCCTTACTGAGTATTTTGAAGTGATTGATATGAGAACATGATCTGGGTAATGTTTATTTAGAAAACCATTTGAGTACTTCATCAATGATCCTGAGGTATTAATAAAATATATTCATGCATGTATTATAAGGTTATTATACTGATTATTGGTGTGCATGTGTAGTCCTAATAAACCAATGGTTTGATTCTTGATCAGATGAGGTGTGTGCATGGGTGTCTTTAAATTGTAAATGTGTTTCTTGAATATATATTCTTTTAATGATGAAACTATTTGACTGTATGTTATTTTTTATCTTTAATATTAATATTGAATTGTATTTGATACTTATGTATTTTATAGATGAACATGTTGTGGGGATTTTAGGTCCACTCCCTGATATGGATGTGTTATGAGTATGGTCAACATGCATTGGAATATCCCTATAGAGGGATATTTCAGCCATTTTTGGGACTATCCTAAAGGGGTAATGTGTTAGGATACCAATGTATATTTCTTCTTTAATAGTGTCTAAGTGGGTATATATATTATATTATGACCCATCATTTGTTTTGAACTTTTTTTATATACTTTGGTGATATCATTTCCCCATTTAATTTCTTAACATGAACTTCTATTTCTTATGAACATATGATAAGGTCCATTTGTGGGGTCATATCAAGTCTTGTACTCATACCCTACTCGGGAATTTTTTTAATATTTTAGATTTTGTGACTATGACTCATAAAAAGGGAATGGTTTATATGGTGTACGGTTGATCAGGTGGAGCAAGAGCATATGGAATAGCTAGATGGAGTTAAACGGGGATATCTACAGCATCATTCATTCAATAGCATTACCAAATAACATAGATCCTTGTTTACTTTTTGTTTTATATATATGTATTTAAATATTTTTCCCTGGGGTTAGAGATTTATTATATTATGTTTCTACTCTAATGATTATTTTATTAATTCATTACCTATGGATTTATTTACTATTTATTCCTTTATTTATCCTATAAAATGGTACTGAGGGTATAGTCTCTGCACTGATAGGCATAGACCCTCACTTCTAGTCAATATCCTCTTGTATATAGGGAGGTACACATGAGGTCATATGGAACTATGGTTCATACCAGGGGGTTCAGGTAAGGGTATGAAAAAATGGTATTAGAGGGACAGATTCACTAACTTGTTTTTTCTCTTTCCCTTAGTTGGGGACCTAGCTGATAGAATATATTAAGGTTGATACATGTGTATGGGAACTATTTCAATGTTTTCCATCACATTATAGTGGAACTAAATGTTACATTGAGTTGGTGAATTTTTTTTGTTCTATATTACCACTGATTAAATCTACCATGGTTGATCACATCATATTGATATATATATATAAGATGTGGTGTGTATTCATGCATCATGCTTGGCACAACGGTTCACATGCCTTATATATCATCTTTATTCATTAGGTAGATCCCAAGTAGTTATATACCATTTGAAATTCTGATATGTGATTTGGTACAATATTTATTTCATTCTTTATTCGAGATTGTTATATTCTATTATTTAGTGTAAATATTTTCATGCAACTAACATGTAGCAATTAGAAGAATGGCTTGGATTAAGGGTAGTGCTCAGGGGGTTATCAATTTTTCTAATGGGTATCCTCTTATATTGGACCTTTTTGTGAACCCTTGTGTATAAATGTGTGGTTTTCCATTCCATTTTTTAAGATATTGGATTATTCTAAGTTTGTTCTAGAAAAAATTCAACAAATAATTATTTAGGATGAGAAATCATTAGAGGGGGATAGTTTTAACATCCTATTTTTTATAAACCATTTTGGTTTAAATTTATAATACTTTTTGTGAAAGTTGTATAATTTTTAACTCAATTTCTACCCATACATAGTTCATAGTGTCTATATATGGTTAATATGAGTTTTAAGACCTTTTATATGGGTAGAGAGGAGTTTTCCTTTGATAGAGAAAGGTACCCCTTATTTTTCAAGGGTTTACAAGGGTAAATATCCATTGCATGAGGGTAAGCCACAAATCCCAAGTGCTATGTAAATGTACCACCGTAGTTGTGTAAGGGTAAACCATGATTTATAAAGCTTGCTTAATGGTTATTTGAACATATTATAAGAGTATTCTATGCTCACATAAATGTGAATCCTTCAGGAATTATCATGTAATCATAATTCCCTACACATATAAACTTCTTCTTTACCTATGTAATGGTACTTGAATATATCCAATACCCATGTAAGGGTAACACTAGTGCTTAATAAAGGTAATCTTGAGTTTACAAAGGTTACATAATGGTAAACTAGCTATTTTATATGTCTAGAATAGTCTATGTAAGGGTAAGAGGCTTGTGAGATAGTAAAACTTATTACCCTTATGTGAAACTTTGAGCTATGTTATAGTAAACAATGTTACACTTATAATTCACCCTATTTGGGAAAAATGATTTAAAAATAACCTTTTCACATCCTTTTTCCATGTTCGCACCTATAATATGTATCATACATTGTTAAATGATGTAAATATTGGGAATTGATTATTTTTACTGATTTAATTTTTTTAATCCCATTATATTGTATTTTAAACACTCTGCATTCAAGATTATGGAATATAAAAAATTAAACCATTAATTTAAATTGTGTGGTTTAAAGTTACAAACATGTATATGGTTTTTATTTCTTGGAAAATACTTGAACTTTTATACCTTTATTTTTTTTATTAAATTATGTCCAGAGAGTCTAGGAATTCCCATATTCAAGATTTTTTAAACATTCATTAATCAATATTAATTATTCTTCTAGGTTCCATGCATCAAAAAACCCTTACCGTCATGCCACTATTCTTGGGTGCATTGTTTTAAAATGATAATTTTATATAGAAATATATATTCATCTTCCCCTTTTTCACGATTTTTTTGGAAATTATATCTTTTATAAACTTTTTGGAATATGGATAAATAAATATTAAATGTCAATAAACTTGAATTATTATAGAATGATATGGAATAATTATCGTGCTTATCTTGAATTATTCTAGATAGATATAAATTTGTCTGGTGTGAAATCATAATTATTCTTTACGAAATAAAATGGTTAGATCATGTTATGTATTAAATTGATTATTTATAAATTATCTGGGATAGATGAATTTATTATCACATGAAATTTTTTTCTTTAGTTTTGAAATAAAACAGTTGACGTTAGTTTTAGGTGAACTTAAGAAGAGGTTTGAAACAACTAATAAGAGGGTGAGATTCACGTGATTTTTATAAAGTGATTCTTTGCTGTACATAATCAATGATCTTGTTGTCGGAATCCCATAAATTTCCCACAAGTATTATACAGGTTGTTTTCATGACTATTAGATGGTTTTAAATCCATGAGAAACCTTTTTCAAATGTTTCATCACATAAGTTGGCTACGTATCCTTGACCTATGATTTTTTTTCATTCATATGGGTTTTTCTAATTATGATATGGTTTGACTATATTGGATATTTGATCTATCATTTACATCTTGTATTGTTTGTTTTAACTTTTTCATCTGTAGTTGACCATATAGTGGGGCCTATTGGACCATTCCTGGATATTGATGTGTTAGTTTTATGGTTGGAATGCAGTGGACTATCCTTATAGTTTTACTTTTCATCCATGATAGGGACTATTATAAGTTTGAATGGTTTTAGGGTGTCTCTCCAGGTTTTTTAGCATGGTTTTGAAGTAGGTAGAGTCGGTCTTTTAAGTCTGAACATATATTTTGGACTTGTGTGGTGTATTTTTGTGGTAGGTGTACCCTATTTAATTTCATTTAATGCACTTGCATATGTTATGAACTTATTATAAGGGTAATTAGTGGTTTATTGTGGTTTCTTATACTCACACACTACTTTGAAATTCCAGTGTTCTTGTAGAATTCTTCACTGTGTATTTTGAGAAGGGAAAGTACCATTTCTTGGAAGGTTCTGTAGTGGAGGGTGAGTATGTGGATGTTGTTGGATGGCGTTCAAGTAGGATATGTGTTGATTCATTTATTTACTAGATTTTCCACATGCCATGTATTATTTTTTTACTTTTTTAATTTATTTGTAATGCCACATTATTAAAGAAAGGGATAAAAAAAATTATATTTATACTACACTGATAGTTATTTTTATATTCATTACATGTAGATTTATATTATAACTTCATTTATTTATGTTATGACATGATACTAAGGGTATATTTTCCCTTCCTATAAACATGAACCATTTTTTTTATTCGAAAGACTGATCAAAATAGGGATGTGTGCATGAGGTTATGTGTCGCTCTAGTTCAAACTCAGTTGTTTGATTTAGGGTGTTACATTCTATCCTCTTTTAAACTATTGAGTTTAATGGAGAAAGAGGGAGTGGGAGTAGGAACCTCATTGGATGAGGCTAATATGTAACTCCCGAGACTTTTATGTTATATAAATCATCAGAGGAATCTTTTAATACACACAACACTTGCTCGTCTTACTTTACACGCAATCGCGACCTTCCTCGATAGCTTGCGTCGTACACAATACCGAGTTTAACTAAACAACGATATGCTATTAAAATATTATTAAAACTAGCCATTATGAATAGTAATAACCACTTTTAAAAATTTTGTAAATTTTATTTTTCAAAATTGACTTCATTTTTGGATTCAGAATATCGAAATTAGCCTAGGGTAAAATTTTGGTATATTTCTGAAAACTTTCAATTTTTGATGAATAGTGAAACCACTAAGTGGTAGTTAAAAAAACTGAATTTTTCAGAAAACTTGATTTTACCGCTTCTGTGAGTGGAATTTTAAAATTCCGAGAAACATGGTTGATGTTAGTAAGTAAAATGTGGTTCAATGAGATGAAAATAATTTTTGGTGAATAGTATCTTTTTACTTTTATTTACCACGGTTAAAAGTAAATAGGGTAATTAAGGGTTAAAATTTTATTATTATTACCCTAACACATGTCCTAATTCTATTGTATAAGTGTAATTCGACCAAAAAAAACCTTAGGAATAAAATATGACCATTCAGTCCCACTTGGATTAGATTAGGACATTTATTATTAATTTATTTAAAGAAGGGTTAAAATAGTTAAAATCAATGTTTAACAACTAAATCATTTTTAATATAGGGTTATACATAAGATAAATTCGAATATAAATATTAATTAGAAAGCTAAAAATATTTCCCACATAATGATCTCTTATTTTTAATTTTTAGACTTTAAATAAGTTAATTTATTTATGACACAAAGATGATGCAGTAATTATCTTATTAATGAAATATTGACATAATTGATGTTATAATACCCAAATAAATATAATTTGAGAGTATTTATGAATTAAAATTATTTTCTAGGTCAATATGACATGTTAGTATTGATTTAATTAACTTTTTTCTAACTAATAATTCTGTTATGATTTTCACAAAAATCTATTACTAAATAGTGTCAAAATTGACATAAAATAGTTTTTAAAACAAATATTATATTATTAATTGTTATTTTATTCCTAAAAATCTATGGATGGGCCAGGATACTTATATCATGATAGTTGTATCATTAACGGACCACTTGGGGGTCTCTTGGATGTATATGGTCAATTTATTAACTATATAATATAAAAATACAAAGTGACATGGTAAATGTCAATCTAATTAACTAAGAGTTTAAAATAAATGATAAGGTTAATATAATGACCTAAACTTGTCTAAACTCTATTGTATGAGAGGATTTTGACCCATCCCCACCTTATCTTAGAAATATATCAATTTGGAGCTATTAAAAACCGAATTTGACTTTATAATAAAATAATATTTTTAGTTATTCCAAAGGTGCCCCTCTCCTCCCTTATAAAAGGGCACCTCCTCCCTCTCCTCCTCACACAAATTTGAGCCATCAAGCATGGCCAACCCCTGACAATTTATTTTCTCCACTTCCCTAGAAACATCTTATAGGTCCTGGTCTTCTTCAAATACCAATTTTAGTTCCCTAAAAGGAGGTCTCAAAGAGGCGCTTCAAAGAAGAGGTAATGTCAGTTACCAATTCTTTCAACTTTATTTCTTCTTCCACTTCTTCTTCTTAGGTTGTTTCATTACGAAGTAATAACATAAGTATCACTCATATACGGATATGTTATTATAATTATGAAACAACCCTATTTCACCATCTATCCATCCTACGGAAAATGAAATCACCGCGCGTGCGTAAGTAAGGAATACCGTCTCCACGCCGTGGTGTAATATATTTTCCACCACCACCTTACTTGGATGGGTATAATGGTGTAAATAATAACTATATATGATTATTGTAAAGTAATATTGATTCTGAAATAGTATACATACACTCCAATAAAATTCCAAGATCATGAGAACGATATCATCGCTCGTGCGTACGTACGGACTACCGTCTCCACGATGCGATGAGATTCATTCTCCACGTTAACCATTCATGAATGATTATAAAGTATATATAATAAGTAATCATGAAATATATTACATAATAATGATACTGGATTTATCTGTATATATATGTGTGTCATCTACTTAATTCCATTCAACTCAATAAGGAAACGAAAACAGCGTTCATGCGTACGTACGGCCAACCGTCTCCATGAACGGTGTATTTCTTTCCATTTACTGATCTATTATATATATGAAAATTATGAATATATATTATATATAAATTATGTTTTATATTCTGGAATTAAGTAATCATGATCTAAGTAATCATATGAATAATTACAAGTCAAAACACGGACGACAAATGAAACGATTTTACCCAAAATGCTCTTTAACATGGAATTTACAACAGAATGGGTAATATAATGTCATAAGTGAACCATTTATGATATCATAACAATGAGTATGATTCTGGAATAAGTCAATGAAATTATTTAAATCATTATACAATAGGTTAGAACAATTACGAAGCAAATCGGACCTAAGGTAAGGGAAAATATCACAATCTCATTTTTATCCAAGATTGTTTATACTTTGGTATTTACTGGGGTGTATTTTATCATCCACATCCAAGTTTCCTCAATATGTAATATTTATATCCTTCTACAATAGTTTATATCCAGTTTTACCCTTTGGTGAGTTTTTAGTAAATGATATTAAAGGAATCTTTTGTCGTTTTTTTCATACGAGGTACTTTTTGACTTTTCCGACAAAAGTACGAGAAGAATGTTTTTTTAAATTATACGGAATGAATGGATTTTTAAAACATTATTTCCAAGAATCTTCCTTTACAAGTTCTTAAGTTTATTTTTAATCAACTTCTTTTAGTTTAAAATTGTATGAAATGTTAAGAAAGGAAAATATTTTTGAAGTAGAAAGGATATTTTCCCCAAGAATGGAGTTCAAGTGTTTTATCAAAATTATTTTACATCTAAGATAATATAGGGTTCTGTTTCTATACCTATTATTACATTTATTTGATTATGTTGTGATGGAATTATTTTTATGAATTATTTTATCTTATCTGAATAGTTTTATGATGTCATGTTGTTTAAGAATCCCATTTTTATTACATGAGTTATGCAATGATGTATGATTTATGATTTTGTGGCACACATAATAATGGTATCATTATGAGATGGGTGGGACATATATCTCCCTACAATTAATTGGGAAAAGATTTTATATCTCATGAGATAGTCATGGCTGAAATGGCAGGTTAAACCGGTTCAGTGAAACAGGACTGAAACGACGAGTGAACTCGGTTCAGAAATGGACTCTGTCCACTAAGATAGTCATGGAAATGAGTCTTGACTAATAAGAAATGATTCACTATTATTATGTGTGTATGCCACAATGTTTCATATTTTATGTTATGATTATTGGGATTACATTTCACTACTATGATTTATTCCATGTTATGATATTATAATCTCTTTTGCAGGTTAAGATTTCCAAAATGTTATGTTCTTATGAATATGATGTGATTGATATTTCTTTTGTTTACCCTTACTAAGAATTTGAGATCACCCTTTTATGTTTTCTTTTCCCCACGATATAAAGAAAGATTTTAGGTAAAAAAGGGATGATATTTATGGGATATTTTTAAGATCTTTCACCATGATTTGAGGATTATATTCCGAGTTTTCAAAGACACTAAACTATTACGGTCCTTGTGTGTGTGTTTTTGTTATGTACTAAGTATTCCGAAAAATTAATGTAATGTCCATGTACGTTAAGCTTCAGGTCTCTACAGTTGGTATCAAAGGCAAAAGAGGTAGGAATGTATCCGATCCTTGGGAACTCTCACATGTGAGTGTTGGACGAAGCATGGTTCTCCACCCAAGGGCTTCATGAGGAAATGGCTGTCACTGGGGATGGTGGTGTGTCCCACCCATGGAGTTCCCTGATAGGTATCAATTATAGTCCACTTGAAGTAATTCCAGACCATCTATAATTGGTATCAGAGGAAAGTTATAGTCAACCTTTGGAAACTAGGATGTGAAAGCCTTAGTAAGAACCCTAAGGATAAGTCTAAGAATAGAACACAATATTAGTGTTTTATAAATTGCCATGAATAACCTAGGATAAGACCTTAAGTGTGAAATTTTATTCTTGATTATGTGGTTTTCCTATTATAATTAGTTTTTCTCACACTATTCTTCTTTGTTTTAGTCAATGGATGGAACCCAAAGGAACCATGTTAATGTGGAATGCGACGGGTAATGCAATGATTGTCCCCGTGAGCAGCCAAACGTTATGGGAGCTGGAATGAAAAATCTTTTATCCATGCTCACACAACTCTCTCAAGCGATGAATCATGCAGGACTTCCAAACGATCAAAAGAAAGAGCAACATTCTGTTGCATCCTTCATGAGGCAGCGTCTACCTTCATTCAGCGGGTCTACTGATCCATTAGTTGCTAAACAATGGATTAGTACTACTGAAAAGATATTTTCAGTTCTTCAATGTTCTGAACATGATAAATTCATCTTAGTAATGTATCGTTTGGAAGGTGATTCTGATCAATGGTGTAATATTATCAAGAATACGAGGCAAAGAGATGAAATTGAGTCCATGGAATGGGACGAGTTCAAGAACTTATTTTTCAATAAGTACTTCCTTCGTATTCTCCGAACAAAGATGGAGAAGGAGTTTCTTGAACTAAAGAAAAATGATGATGAATCTGTTGGTACCTACGAAGAAAATTTTACAATACTTTCAAGGTACACTTCTGGTATTATTATCCAACCTAAGAGTAAGATCGATCGATTCTTTAGTGGCTTAAAACCAAGTCTTCGAAGGGCGTTTTCCATAAGGGACTTCAATAGCTACGAGGAAATCGTTCGATGTGCTCTCAAATTCGAGATAGAGATTGGAGTAAACCATTAGTCATATGGGTTTGATAAGAAGGATAAAATGGAATTCAAAGGAAAATATAAAGAGCACACTGAAAAGAAGATGAGATTTACCTTAAGCTCAAAGTGTGGAAAGAAACATGGAGGGAGTTGTCTTAAAGGGACAAGTAAATGATTCAAATGTGGAAAAGACGTTCATCGGACATCTGAATGCCACAATGATGGGAATAAGATGTCTAATGATGCAAACAAAGGAAGGGATACACAGAATAAACCTACTACAATTCAATGTTTCAAGTGCAAGGAGATGGGACATTATGCCAATCAATGCCCAAATCCAAGGGTTGATGATGATGATCGACGTCAACCAACTCATAAGGCTAAAGACAAAGGAAAGTCACATGCAATTTATATCAGCGATGTGGAGTATAATAATGATGTGTTGAAAGGTACACCTACCATCCACTCTAATGTAGAAAATGTTTTATTTGATTCTGTATCCACCCACTCCTTTATTTCTAAAGAATTTTCTAAGGATATCACCGTATTACCTCAACAATTATATGTTGAGTTAGCTGTGACAACCACTAATGGCACAACAGTCGCATCAAAAGTTTATAATTCTTCTCCGATCGAAGTTTATGGGAAAGTGCTTCCTGGAAATCTTGTGATCCTTCCTATAGTGTAATTTGATGTGATTCTTGGCATGGATTGGCTTTCTTTATATGGAGCTCATATCAATTTCCAAAGAAGGTAAGTCACATTTCATATTCCAGATCAATCTATGATCGTCTATCGATGAAAGGATGAACATAACTTTCTAGTGGAAATTTCTTCCATCTTATGGGTCTTGATTCCACTAAATGAAGGTTATTTATCTCAAATGGTTGGTGAAAACTCCCGATTAAGAATATTCCCATTTTACGGGAGTTTGACGATGTCTTTCCAGAGGAATTTTCGGGTCTTCCACCAAATCATGAAGTTGAGTTTTCAATAGAACTCGTACCAGGTGCTTTACCTATTTCAAAGACACCTTATAGAATGGACCCAATTGAGTTGCAGGAATTGAAGAAGCAACTCCAATAGAATCTTGATAAGGGATTCATACGCCCTAGTGCGTCACCTTGGGGAGCGCCTGTTCTATTTTTTAAGAAGAAAGATGGATCAATGAGACTCTGCATTAATTATCGAGAACTTAACAAGATCACTATCAAGAAAAAATATCCTCTCCCCTGCATTGATGACTTATTTGACCAACTACGCAGAGCTCAATACTTTTCCAATATTGATCTTCGTTTAGGGTATCATCAATTAAGGGTCAAAATGGAGGATATACCAAAGACGACTTTCCATACAAGGTATGGACACTATGAATTTATAGTGATGCCATTTGGTCTTACTAATCCCCCTTCTGTCTTCATGGATCTGATGAATAGAGTCTTTAGAGACTATCTTGATCAGTTTGTGGTAGTTTTTATAGATGATATTCTGGTATATTAAAAGAGAAAGGAAGAACATGAAGATCACTTGAGAATTATATTGAAGACCCTATGAAAGGAGAAGCTTTATGCCAAATTTACCAAGTATGAATTTTGGCTTCAAAAAGTTGCATTTTTGGGTCACATAATCTCAAAATAGGGGATATCTTTTGATCCAGCAAAAACAGAGGTTATTGAAAGATGGTCGAGACCAACAATAGTAACTGAGATCTGAAGTTTTCGTAGTTTGGCTGGATATTATCGACGTTTTGTGAAAGATTTTTCACAATTATCTAATCCACTCACCAAGTTGACTCGGAAAGGAGTTAAGTTTGTTTGGACGGAGGAATGTGAAGAGAAATTCAAGGATTTGAGAAGAAAGTTATCCAGTGCACCTGCGCTCACACTTCCTTGTAGTGGAGAAAGGTTTGTGATATACAGTGGTGCATCCAAGAATGGATTGGGGTGTGTTCTTATGAAAAATGATATGGTGATAGCTTATGCCTCATGACAGTTGAAAATACATGAGAAAAATTACCCAACCCATGATTTGGAGTTAGCTGCGGTATTCTTTTCATTAAAGATTTGGAGGCATTATCTTTATGGAGAAAGGTGTGACATTTATACTGATAATAAAAGTTTAAAGTATATTTTCACACAAAAGGAGTTGAATATGCACCAAAGAAGATGGTTGGAGCTGATTAAGGATTACGACTGCTCAATCCATTACCACCCTGGGAAAGAAAACAATGTGGCAGATGCATTAATTCGACAAGACCATGCTAGTTTATCCATGATGAGGATCACAAAAGATCCAATATTTATGGATTTACAAAGGATGGATCTTGGAATTATAATGAAAGGGGAAAAATTGTATCTTTCGCAAATTAATGTTCAACCATCTATACATGTGAAGATTAAATAGTCATAGAAAGAAGATGTCGAGTTACAAAAGAAGGTGAGAAATGTTCCTGAATTCAACCTTGATTGTGATGGGATAATAAAGTTTAGGAATCGGGTTTGTGTTCCTCCCATCCCCAAATTAAAGATGGAGCTGCTGGATGAGGCTCATAGTTCTTCATTCTCTATTCATCCTGGAAGCACGAAGATGTTTAGGGACCTGAAATAGTACTTCTGGTGGGATGGCATGAAAAGAGATGTTGTTGGATATGTCTCTCGATGCTTGGTTTGTCAGCAAGTTAAAGCTGAGAGACATATGTCTAAGGGGATGTTACAACCATTACTCATACCTGAATGGAAATGGAAAAACATCACTATGGACTTTGTCACCAGACTTCCTAAAACATCCAAAGGCAATAATGCTATCTGGGTCATAGTTGATCGTCTTACAAAGTCTACACACTTCATTGCTATTAGAGAGGATTTCTCTCTGGATCATCTTGCCATGATATATGTAAAGGAAGTGGTAAGATTGCATGTTGTACCACTTTATATTATATCTGATCAGGATCCGAGGTTTACCTCAAAGTTCTGGTGAAGTCTTCAGCATACTCTGGATACAGAGTTGAGTTTCAGCACTTCTTATCATCCTAAGACAGACGGTCAGTCTGAGAGAACAATTCAAACTCTAGAAGATATGTTGAGAGCCTGCTCTATGGATTTCAAAGGTGGTTGGGATCAACACCTACCTTTGGTGTAATTTTCTTATAATAATATCTTTCACTCTAGTATTCAGATGGCTCCTTATGAAGCTCTCTATGGAAAGAAATGCAGGACTCCAACTTGCTGGGATAAAGTTGGGAAAAGAAAGCTATTAGGACCTGATCTCGTTGATGATATGATAGAAAAGGTCTGATCTATTCAACAACACATAAGAGAATCTCAGAGTCGAAAGAAAAGTTATGCCAACAACCAATGAAAAGACCTAGAGTTTGAATTGGGTGATAAGGTGTTCTTATGAATATCTCCCTGGAAGAGAGTCATGAGATTTAGAAAGAAGGGGAAGTTGAGCCCTAGATATATCAGTCCCTTCGAAATACTGGATCATGTTGGAAAGGTAGATTACCGATTGCCACTTCCACCGAATCTCTCTCAAGTTCACGATGTGTTCCATGTATCTCTCCTGAGAAAGTACATACCTGATCCTTCACATGTACTCACCTCAATAAGTTGTACCGTTGGAGCAAGTTCTTTCTTATGAAGAACAGCCGATAGAGATTCAGGATCGTAGCGAAAACGTCCTACGAAACAAGACCACTCAATTGGTGAAAGTTTTATTGAGGAACCACCAATTAGAAGAAGCTACATGGGAGCTTGAGGATATGATGAGGGAGAGGTATTCTCATTTGTTTGTTACAAAGTGACGAATTTCGAGGGCAAAATTCATTTTAAGGGGGGTATAATGTAACAACCAAGACGTTTATGTTATATAAATCATCAAAGGAATCTTTTACTACACACAACACTTTCTCGGCTTTCTTTACACGCAATCGCTACCTTCTTCGATAGCTTGCGTCGTACGCAATACCGAGTTTCACTAAACAACGATATGCTATTAAAATATTATTAAAACTAGCTGTTATGAATAGTAATAAACACTTTTTGAAATTTTGTAAATTTTATATATCAAAATTGACTTCATTTTTGGATTTAGAATATCGAAATTAGCCTACGGTGAAATTTTGGTATTTTTCTAAAAACTTTCAATTGTTGATGAATAGTGAAACCACTAAGTGGTAGTTAAAAAAACTGAATTTTTCATAAAACATAATTTTACCGCTTCTGTGAGTGTAATTTCAAAAATCCGAGAGACACGGTTGATGTCAGTAAGTAAAATGTGGTTCAATGAGTTGAAAATAATTTTTGGTGAATAGTAACTTTTTACTTTTATTTAACACGGTTAAAAGTAAATAGGGTAATTAAGGGTAAAAATGTTATTATTATTACCCTAACCCATGTACTAATTCTATTGGATAAGTGTTATTCGACCAAAAAAACCTTAGGAATAAAATATGACCCTTTAGGCCCACTTGGATTAGATTAGGACATTTATTATTAATTTATTTAAAGAAGGGTTAAAATAGTTAAAATCAATGTTTAATAAATAAATCATTTTTAATATAGGGGTATACATAAGATAAATTCTACTATAAATATTAATTAGAAATCTAAAAATATTTCCTACATAATGATATTTTATTTGTAATTTTTAGACATTAAATAGGTTAATTTATTTATGACACAAAGATGATGCAGTAATTATCCTATTAATGAAATATTGACATAATTGACGTTATAAATACCCAAATAAATATAATTTGAGACTTTTTACGAATTACACTAATTTTATAGGTTAATATGACATGTTAGTATTTATTTAATTAACTTTTCTAGAACAAATCATTCTGATATGATTTTCACAAAAATCAATTACTAAATAGTGTCAAAATTGACATAAAATAGTTCTTAAAACAAATATTATATTATTAATTGTTATTTTATTCTGAAAAATATAAGTATCGGCCAAGATACTTATATCATGATAGGTGTATCATTAATGGACCACTTGGGGGTCTCTTGGATGTATATGGTAAGTTTATTAACTATATAATATAAAAATACAAAGTGACATGGTAAATGTCAATCTAATTAACTAAGAGTTAAAACTAAAAGATAAGGTTAATATAATGACCTAAACTTGTCTAAATTCTATTGGATGAGAGTATTTCTACCAATAACTACCTCAGCTTCGAAATATATCAATTTTGAGATATTAAAACCCGAATTTGACATTATAATAAAATAATATTTTTAGTTATTCCAAAGGTGCCCCTCTCCTCCCTTATAAAAGGGCACCTCCTCCCTCTCCTCCTCACACCAATTTGAGCCTTCAATATCAGCCAAACCCTGCCAATTTCTCCTCTAAACTTCCCTATAAAAAACCTAGAGGTCCTGGTCTTCTTCAAAGACTAATTTTAGTGCCCTAAAAGGAGGTCTCAAAGAGGCGCTTCAAAGAAGAGGTAATGTCTGTTACCAATTCTTTCAACTTTATTTCTTCTTCAACCTCTTCTTCTTAGGTTTTTTAATTATGAAGTAATAACATCAGTATCACTCATATAATGATATGTTATTATAAGTATTAAAGAACCATATTTCACCATCTATCCATCCTACGGAAAACGAAATCACCGCACGTGCGTACGTACGAAATACCGTCTCCACACCGTGGTGTAATCTATTTTCCACCACCACCTTACTTGGATGGGTATAATGGTGTAAATAATAACAATATATGATTATTGTAAAGTGATATTGATTCTTAAATAGTATACATACACTCCAATACAATTCCATGATCATGAGAACGATATCATCGCTCGTGTGTACGTACGGACTACCGTCTCCACGACGTGATGAGATTCATTCTCCACATTAACCATTCATGAATGATTATAAAGTACATATAATAAGTAATCATGAAATATATGAAATAATAATGATACTGGATTTATGTGTATATATATGTATGTCATCAACTTAATTCCATTCAACTCAATAAGGAAACGAAAACAGCGTTCATGCGTACGTATGGCCTACCGTCTCCATGAACGGTGTATTTCATTCCATTTACTAATATATTATATATATGTATATTCTGAATATATATTATATATAAATCATGTTTTATATTCTGTAATTAATTAATCATGATCTAAGTAATCATATGAATAATTACAAGTCAAAACACGGAAGACAAATGAAACGATTTTACCCAAAACGTTCTTTAACATGGAATTTACAAAAGAACAGGTAATATAAAGTCATAAGTGAAGAATATATGATATCATAACAATGATTATGATTCTGGAATAAGTAAATGACATTATTTAAATCATTATACAGGAGGTTCGGACACTTATGAAGCAAATCGGACCTAAGGTAAGGGAAAATATCACAACCTCATTTTTATCCGAGATTGTTTATACTTTGGTATTTTACTGGGGTGTATTTTATCATCCACATCCATGTTTCCTCAATATGTAATATTTATATCCTTATACAATAGTTTATATCCAATTTTACCCTTCGGTGAGTTTTTAGTAAAGGATATGAAAGGAATTTTTTGTCATTTTTTTCGTACGAGGTACTTTTTGACTTTTCCGACAAAAGTACGTGAAGAATGTTTTTTTTAACTTATACGGCATGAATGGATTTTTAAAAAATTATTTCCAAGAAACTTCCTTTACAAGTTTTCAGGTTTATTTTTAATCAAATTCTTTTAGTTTAAAATTGTATGACATGTTAAGAAAGGAAAATATTTTTCAAGTAGAAAGGATATTTTCCTCAAGAATGGAGTTCAAGTGTTTTATCAAAATTATTTTCCATCTAAGATAATATAGGGTTCTGTTTCTATGAATATTATTACATTGATTTGATTATGTTGTGATGGAATTATTTTTATGAATTAATTTATCTTATATGAATTGTTTTATGATGTCATGTTGTTTAAGAATCCCATTTTTATTACATGAGTTTTGCAATTTTGTATGATTTATGATTTTGTGGCACACATAAGAATGGTATCATTATGAGATGGGTGGGACCTATATCTCCCTCCAATGCATTGGGTAATGATCTTATATCTCATGAGATAGACATGGATGGAACGGTAGGTTATACCGGTTCAGTGAAACAGGACTGAAACGAGGAGTGAACTCGGTTCAGAAATGGACTTTGTCCACTAAGATAGTTTTGGCAATGAGTCTTGACTAATAAGAAATAATTCTCTATGATTATGTGTGTATGGAACAATGTTTCATGTTTTAACTTATGATTATTGGGATTACATTTCACTACTATGATTTATTCCATGTTATGATATTATGTTCTCTTTTGCAGGTTAAGATTTCCAAAATGTTATGTTCTTGTGAATATGATGTGATTGGTATTTCTTTTGTTTACCCTTACTGAGCATTTGATGTCAAAATTTTATGTTTTCTTTTCCCCATGATATAAAGAAAGATTTTAGGTAAAAAAAGGGAAGATCTTTATGGGAGATGTTGAAGATCATTCCCCGTGATTAGAAGATTATATTCCGAGTTTCCAAAGACACTAAACTATTACGGTCCTTATGTGTGTGTTTTTGTTATGTACTAAGTATTCCGCAAAATTAATGTAATGTCCATGTACGTTAAGCTTCGGGTCTCTACAGTTGGTATCAGAGGCAATGGATGTAGTAATGTATCTGATCGTTGGGAACTCTCACATGTGAGCGTTGGACAAAGCATGGCTCTCCACCCAAGGGCTTCATGAGGAAATGGCTGCCACTGGGGATGGTGGTGTGTCCTGCCCAGGGGGGGTACCCTCCCATGGAGTGCCCTGATAGGTATCAATTATAGTCCACTAGAAGTAATTCCAGACCGTTACATAATAGGTATAGGATAAAAGGGAAGTGACGATGGAGCATAGAACCAAACTCTAAAGATTCACCAATTAACCACAAGGGAGGCATTAGATATTTTTATCTAACTTACTTTATTTTTTCATCATTTTCAATTATTATTATTATTGGATTTTTTCATATTTATTAATGTTTTATGGATGATAAAGAATTAAATTCTAATGGAACTAGAAATTCAAGTAGGTTCATAGGGTTCTTAAGTTGGTATTTTTTTGATTTTATAGTGTGTAGTTCTATAAAAAAAAATTGATATAGTTCGTTAGTGTATATAAGGTATAATACAAAGTTCACATGGTGTGTAGGTCAAAAAAACACTCTATATGGACCATAAAGTACATGACCAAGGGTGTGTCTCAATGCCTGGCCAGGAACCCTATGTAAATCTGTATGACATAAGTTTATCTAGATTACATGACATGATAATTCCTCAGGCTCGACATATCATGTGGTCAGATTACATGTCATTTAGTATTAGGTTACTCTACTAAGGGTCCTTCCCATACACATAGTATAACAAATGAGAGTTAGATTCCATTTATAGTGAGTGAGTAAATATTTTATTTCAAGAATATATGATGATGTGGTTTTGTTATTTTCCTATATGAATTCCTTGTGTGTTCAAATCATGTACACTTTTTTATATGTCGTGTACCTTCCATGTGATGGTGCTTTTTGTGTTATCTCACCCAAAAGCCTGATATGGAAAAATGAATGGCCAACACTATGTAACATTCCACATGTATCATGATGATGGAGTCTTTATCACTATAAGTGGTTTTTGGTGACATGATATCGGGATATTTTTAGATATTACCCCCAAGGGGATGTTTTAGAGATAATATACGGTTAGTTACACCACGTTATCATTCTTGTGTTATGTTAAGTGATTATTGCCTATGAATTTCAGATTTTGGTATTGTATAAGAATTATTTTGAATTTTTGAATAATTTTCCATAGGATTGAAGGTTAATTAACATATTATTTTTTATTTATTCTTTAGTAGTACCCTCAAATTTGTAGGTTAGTCCTGAGGGGATTATAGTTTGACCTAGAACTCATTGAGATTCCCTCCTTCTATTTCATCATGGAGTTGAATTTGGTGCAGGTGGTTTGGATAAAGAGATAGGGATTTATTCATTAACTTCTATATTGTTATGGCCTTATTGGTCTGTAACTATAGTAGGTTGAGGATCTCATATCTCCAATTCATTGCCCCATGATTTTTCACAGTAATGGAGAGTGATGATTATGATGAATTCATGGTATTCAATCACTATATCCTTAACTCTAGTGACTATCAGATTAGAATGGTATGAATTTAGTAATTTTAACTCCCTTGGTATAGAAATGTTTTTGATTTGTGGTTCATCCCTTAAATTAATGTATTAGTTACTCTCCCAATGATGTGATTTGTGGGTCCTCTATGATGAGTATTTTTCTTATATATCTTGCCATTGTCTGATCTATCCTTTGTATGGATGGTCCGGGGGTGCAGGTCCTCCATGCTAGGATTTAGTTTATCAGATCCCCCTTTTGATGTGTGTTTCAACCCTTGTATAGATGGAGGTAGTTGTAACACCCCATGATTTTTTTAATTAATTTAATCTCTTTGATATTTTTTTTCATTTCTCACAAAACGGAATATATCTTTTCTTATATTAAAGCATATTGTTTGGATTATGAAATACTAAGTTAATAGTTCACCAAATTCAATATAATAGATATCATTCTCTATGAAAAACATTGAGGTTAACTTACTTTATATGCAAGACTAACATTCCTTGATGTCTTGTGTAACATGCAAGACCGAGTTTCACCAAACAACAATATATTATTAAAATATTATTATTAAATATATTAAGACATAACCTACTGATTATGTTATTGGTTATCCATATTATTAAATAAATTATTAAAACCAATGGTTTAAAAAAATAAAAAATCAATTCATTAGTTATAATGAATATAAGAACCAATTGAAAATAACGATATTATCTTCATAGAAAACTATTTTTATTCACACAGTGAAATTTTATCCTAATAAATTAAATTAATTAAAATTAGTAAAGGATATTAATTTAATATATATTTTATTTATTCAACCAAATATTTTTTATATTCATCCAATATATTTGATAGGCATAAGATAAGATGAAACCCATTATTACATATAAAAACATATATTTTTATTGAATCGCTTTTAACGCCTTTTAATGGAAAACCTATTTTAAATCTAAATTTTATAAATATTGTTAATTTTAAAGGTCAAAATAAACAACTTTTTAAAATTTAATACATAAAATATAGGTTCTCGTGAATTTTTTGTATTTTTATGTGATATTACATTTTTAGTGAATAGTGAAAATACTAGAATTTAACTAAAAAATGTTTTTTCATCTAATTTATTTATATAGAATAATTATATTTTAATTTGGTTTTAAAGTATAATTATATTAAAATTTTATCAATAAATACAATTTAGGTAATTGTAATCAATTTAATTTCTAAATTGAATTTTGAAACATAGAAAACGTTTGAACTTTTTTACTTTAAAAATCAGCATTTTTGTCCCATCTGTAGGATTATATTTAAATTAATTTCTAACAATTATGTTTTTTGGATTAGAAAAAATGTATTCCATGTTTTTATTCATCATAATAATATAATTTATAAAAATTTAAGCTTATTTTTGTAGACAATGTATTTGTGAATGTTATTAAAATTAATTACAATAACTAAGATTAAATTAAGCTTAATAAGGGACAAACCCATAACCTTAAGGCCCAAAACAAACAATAAACTTGTCCAAAATCCATTGTATAGAAATATTTAGAACCTAATCTTCCATATATCTAATATTTATTATTATTAGATCCACATTCAATAATAAAAACATGGGTGGGTTTTCCCTTTTCCAAAATATTATAAGAGTGTCACTCCTCCTTCATTTTAAAAGGCCATCTCTCACCCCACTTCATTACACCTATGAAGAAACATTTATGTGACTAAAAGATACCACAATGTCACCCCAAAATCCCTCTCTTTCTTCATTAAGCCTCCCTTTTGCATAAATCATTACGGGGAATCCCATTGGTGAAAACCAAAAGGTGCTACCCGAATAAGTGGTAACATCCTTCTTCAAGATCCTTTATTTTATTATCTTCATCCACCCTAGAAAATATACACATTTTAGTATTATATATGAAAAAATTATACTAAATATAATTAGATTTTGTTATATTATGGGTTTTACCTACACATAGACACACCTCTATCTAATGGGTAACGAACATGTTGTTTACATGTTCGGTGAACTACCACCACATTAAAAGACGATTGTTCATTTTTCCTTTACCACATATCATGGTGTAAATTATGATGAAAAATAAGTTTATATATATTATGTGTTATATTAATTATTTATTTAATATTTTTTAATACTTTTACAACACATATATTTATATATTCCATTTTGGGTAAATATGATAATTTCTTTTGAGGAAGTGTGGACTACCATCCACTCAAAGCAATGTAATTAATTAAAACACAATGTTGAATGTATTAAGGATGTGTTTAGTGAAACTATATAATATATATTACATAATAATTCAACTAAAATGATTTTATATACATATATTCATATATCTCATTTTCTTTCTTTTTGACAATATGACAATAAAATGGAAACAATGTTCATGTGTACCTGTGGACTACCGTCTCCATAAAGGATGTATTTCATTTCATAATTATATATTCTGTAGATTATTATAATAAAAATATAATGATTTAGAATGATATATTTATCATGTTTTACATTCCATAAATCATGACATAAGTATAAGAATAAAATATAAAACAAATTAAGAAACAACCAAAATAATAATGTGAATATTAACCAAAGCATAACCTTAACATTGAATTATTAATATGTGGGTAATTTAAAGATATCCTAAAACCATATATTGTATTAA
This sequence comes from Viscum album, assembly GCA_963277665.1. Classification (NCBI taxonomy): domain Eukaryota; kingdom Viridiplantae; phylum Streptophyta; class Magnoliopsida; order Santalales; family Viscaceae; genus Viscum; species Viscum album. Next base: position 1,335,359,034 of record OY728156.1, read on the forward strand.
ATTTAATACTATGGTTGAGTAAAATATTTATAATAAACTTACATTTATTATACAAGAGGTTTGAATGAATATGATGAGAGTTAATACACAAGGTAAGGGAATTTTATCTCACTCTTTTTTTCATGAGATAGGTTCCATATTCACCATTCAATTATTTTAGGTGGTGTATATAATACACATGAATGTAATATATTACTTTTACACATAAATATATGATTATTTACATAACCATTTTATGATATTTCTATCATGAATTTTATGTTTTGAAAGTTACCAAATCATTGTAGTGATTTTGTCTCAATCTTCTTCCTTTGAGACAAATCTCTTGTTATACAACAATTTTATTTTATGTGGTGAATTAACTACCATTGAAATGTTATAAAATTAATTTCATTCTATTCATGAAATTTTAAATCTTCATTTAATTTCATTTTTCTATATGGGGAATATGATTCAAATTTACCATGTGGTTAGAGTTTATTGAAATAATATCACTACTTATCAAGATTGTTTATGATTACATTTTCATTAATGAAATATTTTGATCTATATTTCAAGAAAACTTATTAATTTGGATCTCATATGATTATTATTGATGTATTCAGGTAGTATTACCATTTTTTGGTAATTATAATAATTAAGAAGATAAATTTACGAAGATATGACCTTACATCTCTCATCTGTTGGAAATCTATGTTCCTTCAAATCCATTCATTCCAAAAAGGGGACACAAGAATATTATAATAATATTCTACTGCCATTAAAAGAAATTATTACTCTCTTTTTTACAAATTTTTTCAAAGGAATTTTCTTTTATCATTCTTAAGGATCAATTTTTCTAACTTGTTACCATGAAAAAAGAAGCTTTTTTTTACCTCATATAGCATGCATAGATTTCCTTCCATGAATTATTTGAAGCCATATTTTCATTTTTAAAAGGTAAATATTTGAAGAAAATATTTCTAAAATTTAATTTCAAATCAGTGGTTCCAAAAGGATTTTCAGTCTTTATATAATTTTTTCCTGAAAAATAGTTTTCAAAAGGTTTTCCAGATCCTCTAAAATTTTCAAAGGAAAAAAGTCATTTAAACCTTTTTCGAAGTTTCATTTATAAATTTTTAAGTTTATTTTCAGGAAAATAGTTCTTAAAAGGTTTTAAATTTTTAGAATCATTTTTCAAAGGAGAAAGGATAATTTCCACATGAAGTGTTTTAACAACATCTCTCAAAATTATTTCCCATATAAGATAGCATCAGTTAGGGTTACTCAAGCCTTTCTGGGGAAATTATGAAATGTTTCCATTCATATTCATTCTCTCAATGGTTTTTGTTTTATTGAATGATGTTTAAAAAATATTTTTCTATTTCATGTGTTATATAATTATGAAACACTCTTCTTTTCACGGGTTATGATTATATAAAATGACAATAAAACCAATATTTCTTTATATTTTAAGATATGATTACATATATATGACACCCATTTCATTTCATGGGTTGAGATATGATTCTTTATGATCTTGTGTTACATGTTTGTATGATTTAATAATGAGATTTTGGGGACCTTTATCTCCCTCCATTGCATTGCGTAATTATTTATATCTCATGAGATAAACATTACTATATTGGGTAGTGAACTTGGTTTAGTATTATATGGATAGAAAATGAAGTGAACTCAGTTTAGTAATACAAGGCTAAAATGAGGTGTGAACAAGGTTCATTAAATGAATTTTTACACTTAGATGGTATTGGTAGTGATTCCTTGACTACTATAGAGATTATGATATATGCTTATTTGTTTTCCAGAATTCCATGTTTTATCCTTAAGTTATTATTTCATGTTGTATTATCTTTATTTCATTATGATTCATGTCATATGAACTAAAAATATTTATGATATTTGATATGATGGGTTTAATATTATATTTTTTTATGATCACGGTCTCATACCCCTATTCTCATTTTTATGCTTACATGTCTCCATTGTTTACCCTAACTAACCATATGAGCTCACCCATTTTTATGTTTCCTTCCCCAAGTTATAAATATATGTTTTATTTTTTATGTGTCTAAAAAGGGTGATAGTCAAGAAGAACCTACTGGAAGATAACATAGCTCACCTATGTACCAGATTTCTAGTTTCCATGTTTCCAAAGGCATTAAACTAATACAATCTTTGGGTTCCTTTTTTAAAATGTTTTAACTATTTTGTAAAGGTTATGTAATGTATATGTATATCATGACTATGTCATTATATTTTGTATCAGATGAAAGGTTTAGTAAACCTTTAGAAACTAGGATGAAAAAATGTTAGTGATAACTCTAAGGACATGTCTATGGATAAGTCTAAGGATAAGTAAAATTAAAAAAATGTGTCTTGTAATTTTGGTAAAGGATAGAGTGAGTGACTTCATAGAAATGCATCTTTTTCAAGATAATACAAGTTGGTGTGGCTCTAAAATATATGTACCTCGTGGTAAAAACTTTAACAAGATGTCCCTAACCTAACATGGGGTAATATGATACAAAACAACGAGCCTTGCTTCACATATGGTTTGACACTCCTATGGGATATGCTTTGGAAATTTACAAACTCTTCATGAACCATTATAAAGGATTTGAATAGAATATTAAAATTAATAACCTAGGATAATCCTAATGCATCATTGATTAAAATGTAGGTTTCAATATTTAGACATCCTATATTTAATTTTTCATGATTATATGGTTGTCATCTATTATAGGTGTTTCTCACCATGTAGTTTGTAGTTTTAGTTATTGTAGAGAACTAGATGAGTCATAATTTATATTGAATTTTTTGGATGTAGAAATTATGAAATTTATGATAATATATTTCCTAGGTGGATATATCATAAATAGAATCAGGAAGGAGGTATGTGTATAGTTTATCTTCTGAAAATAAAGAGAACTAAAATTACATGTGAAATGTATGTGATATTCTTCATGTACTGTTTATATTAATCATAATAGGAATGATTAGTTTGAAATTTAGAAACCTTAATATATGATTCATATTTCATATTATAGGATAGTGGTAATGAGGAATATTTTGATAAATCTTGAGTAAAGGATTAATAATAAAGCGGGATGAGTGAACTACTTATGTTTTGGAATTTAAAGATAATGTTTACGATTCATTAAATATATTATTTTTTTTAGTATAAATTATAATTATAGATTTAAAAGGATTTTATTAATGGTGTTGAACACATAGAAAAGTGATATTTAAATTAATGTAAGGGAACCCTTTATGTGATCTAGATGTTGAGAAAATTGTGTTTCGCTTATATAAGGAGATGATTGATTTGGATAATGTAAATTGGATAGAAATGAATACCATGGATATAATTATTGATTGGCTGAAAAAACAGTGTATGTTGTCAGGGATGATGTTTACAACCTCTTGGAAAAATGGAATGTTTCCAATATATCATGAAATAAAGATAGTTACCTGTTTACAATAAGGATTTATGGAAATTTAGGTTATTACCATGTTTCAAGAGATTACATGATGAAGGTATTAACATGTTTGAAATATGAAAACCAAGATCCAATTTTTGATATACGGGGGATCAATGATTAGGTTATTTTTTTACCTTTCTTCTAATGTTTCTGAATTTCATCTTTCGGAAGTGTTATATGGTTAACCATTATAGAAATTTTATGTTAAAATATGGATGATGTTTTTGAGAATAAATTAATATCTTACCACATGAGGATTTATTCATATCGGATAACCAGTTATAAAAAAATGGTGTTAATGAAAACTGATGATGGATGAGATATCATATCATGGATCTCAAGATCTGTTAGTTCTTTAGGAATGAAAAACTCAACATAATTTTTTCTGAATGATTTCAAGTTGATCAAGGATAAACAAAGGGAGAGGATTTCCTGAAATAATGCTAGAATATATTTTCATGAAAATTATTTATCTTTATGAAAAAGGGATCTTGAAACCAAAAATGATAACCCAATACCTCCGTTTATGATGAATCAAATGGTCCCTTTTTCATCACGTATTTATGGATTTGTGATTGTTAACATTCTCCTTACCTTGTTCTATATCACTCTATATGAGAACAAGATGATTATATTTATTTTCCATTTCTATGCTTTCACATTCCATCTATGTTCTTAAATGTGGAAACCTAGTTATATGTTACTTTGGGTAACCTTTATGTTTCCATCTATCCTTTTTATATGATGTTTTAGTATTACATTGTACTATGTCGGTTTTTATGAAATGAACATTAAATTATTAAAACTTTAATAACACAAATCAATTTCGAGGGTAAAATTAATTTTTAGGGGTTAGAATATAACCCAACAAGATTTTTTGAATGTTTTTGAATTAATTTAATCAATTTGAAAAAAAAATTCATTTTACACAAAATTGAATATATATTTTGTTATATTAAAGCACAATGTTTGGATCATGCAATACCAAGTTAATCATTCACAACATGAAATATAAAGGTTATAATTCTATACACGGGACATTGGATTTAGCTTACATTATACGTATTAATGAGTTTCCACGATGCCTTGCGTAACACGCAAGACCGAGTTTTACCAAAAAAAAATATATTATTAAAATTTTATTATTAAATATATTAATACATAACTTAGCTGTTATGTTAGAAGTTATAAATATTATTAAATAAATTATAAAAAACATTGGTTTAATAAAATATCAAATTAATTGAATAGTTACAATGAATATATGAATAAACTAAATATAAAAAGAATGTTTTTATATAAAACTATTATTTTGCTCACAATGAAATTTTATCATAATAAATTAAATTAATTTCAATTAGTAAAGGATATTAATGTAATTTACACGTATATATATATATTTGTGTGTGTGTGTAGCTATTATGTCTATAAAATGTAGGGTTAACTGCACTCATGCTCCCTCGAAGTAAAGGCCGTGGAAGGACTATTCTAATACACCTCGAACTGTGTGTACTTGATCTTCTAAGATTTCGGGAATGTTTAATTCTGATATTCTTAAGATCCTTGATCACGTTAAGTCCCAATATGATTGGGAAACTGCTGATGACTATGATTATGGGAATGATATGTCTTATTATGATATGTAACCTTTTGTTTTGATGGATGAGGGCAAGTCCCTTTATTCGACCCCACCCGTCTTCTCTGTACTTTTTTCTATTATTTAATAAATAGTCAGAAGAATTGCTTCTTACTGGACATTCTCATTATATATGTGTTTATATTACCTATTCAATAAAATATTTTTTATATTCGTCCAATATATTTGATTGGCATAAGATAATAATAAGCCTAATATTACACATAGAAACCTATATTTTTATTAAGGAACTTTTATTACATTTTGATGGTGAACTTATTTTCAATCAAAATTTTGGAATTTTTATAAATTTAATATATAAAAATGAACTTAATTTTTTAAATAAAAACAAAAAAAACAGGTTATATTGAGTTTTTAGTATTTTTTTTATGAAGTTTAATTTTCAAATGAATAAACAAAAATACAAACAATTAACTCTAAACTACTTTTTCATCTAATATATTTATATAGTTAATTTATATTTTATGTTCATTTTAAAGATTAATTATATTTTTTTCAATCTATTTTAGGTCATTTTAATCAATTTAATTTTAAAATTGACTATAAAAACTATCAAACTTTTGAATGTTTTTATTTTAAAACCCTACATTGTCATCCTATTAGTGGGATTATATTTAAATTAATTTCTTCCACTTATTTGTTTGAAATTTTGAAAAATGGATTCCATATTTGGAATCAAAATAATTTATATATTTTGAAAAGGTTAACATATTATTCTACCATATATGTTGGTGAAATTAATTAAAATTAATTACAATAATTAAAGATAAATTTTGCTTAATAAGGGAAAAACCATAATCTTAAGGCCCAAAATGACCTATACACTTTTCCAAAATACATTTGATGGAAATATTTAGGCCATATCCTCCCTTTTATTGATTTTAGACTACTATTTTATATTTATTAAATTAAAAAACGTGGTTGGGTTTTCCTTTTTCCAAAATATTATAAGAGTGTCACTCCACCTCTATTATAAAAGGGTTCCTCACCTCCCACTTCCTCACACCAATAAATAAATGTTGACTAAAACAAATTGTACCATAATATATCCACAATATACCTACCTTCCTCCATGAGTTCTAATTTTGGGAATAAAAACATACATGGAAGCCCTTTTGTGAAATCCAAAAGGTGTTACCTGAATAATAGGTAACACACTTCCTCATGATCCTTTATTTTATTTTCTATCTCCATCCCCTAAAATATTCTTATTTAATGATTATATAACAAAAAAATATTCCTAAATATATTTATATGTTTTAACATTATGGTTTCTACCTACACTTACACACACCTCCATCTAATGGGTAACAAACATATTGTTTACGTGTATGGTGAACTACCGCCTCACGAAACGATGATTGTTCGTTTTTCCTTTACCACATATGTTGGAAATTATAATGGAAAATATGTTCATATAAGTTATATATTATATTTATAATGTATTTAATCTTCATTAATCATTTTAAAACACATATCTATATACTATCCATTTTTTTTAAATACGATAATTTTCTTTGAGGAAGTGTCGACTACCACCCCCTCAAAGCGATATGATTCATTAACACACTACATAGATTGTATTAAGGATGTGTTTAGTAAAATGATATGATATATAGGACATAATATTAATAAATTAATGATATTATATACATATATACATATATACATATATTTCATTTTCATTCATTCTTTAAGAATGATAATAAAAAGGAAATAATGTTCATGTGTATGAATGGAATTCTGTCTCCATGAATGGTGAACACATTTCATACATCTATATTAGGTTGAATATTATAATGAAAATAAACTCAGTATAATTGATATTTCTTTCACGGTTTAAATTATTCAAATTTTTATATAATATAAGGATCAAAGATATAAAAAATTAAGACACAAGCAAGAAACAGAGAAAATATTTCCCAAAGCAAAACCTTAACATGAAATTTTTAGCAAGATGGTAATATAAAGTTTTAATAAACCCATATAAGGTATTATGTATAAGATTATAGTTCTTTAAATTATGTATAACAAAATTATATTTCTTACACAATATTTTTGAATGAGTACAACGAGAGTCAAGACACAAGGTAATGGAATTTTATCTCTCTTTTTTCCATGAGATATATGACTTATGAACTGATCACTTATTTTGTTTGGTGTATATAATTCCAAAAAAATGTATTTTATGCCTCTTATAATTAAATCTATGGTTTTTTAAATAACCATTTTCTGATCTTCTATCATGGAGATTAAGTTTCAAAAGATACCAAATTGGTAATATAATTTTGTCTCAGTTTTTCTCCTTTGAGACTCATACCATGTTATACATCTATATGTTTCTATGAGGTGTATAAAATAACTTTTAATGTTATAAAATAAATCTCATTCTATTCATGATATTTTAAATCCCCATGTAATTTCATTTTTTGACATGGGTAATATGATTCAAAGCTACCGTGTGGTAAGAGTTTATTGAAATAATATCACTTTTAATCAAAATTGTTTATGACCATGTTTTCATTAATGAAGTATTATGATACGTATTTCAAGAAAACTCATGAATTTTTTACTTTATTGGTTAGTCATGATTTATTTATGTATTAGTACCATTTTCCACTATTTCGTATTTAAGATAATTAAGACATTTTTCTAAGAAAATATGACATTGGCTCTCTCTTCGGTTAGAAATATGTGTTCCTTTAAAAACATGATTTACAAAAAGGGATTATAAGAATATTATAAAAATATTATATGATAATTAAAATGAATTTTGACCCTTTTTTATTTTACCAATGTTTTCAATGTAATCTTCTAGTCACTATTACAATGAAGAATTTTTATAATCTTTTTACCGTGTAAAAGGAATTTATTTCTTACCTCATATGATATGTGTGGATTTACCCATTTTAAATTCGTTGTATTAATATTTTCATGTTTAATATGTGAACTTTTAAGAAAAAAAATTTAAAATCTATTTTCCATGAAATGGGTTTCAAAAGGTTTTCAATATTCTTTTATATGGTTTCAAGGAAAAACTATTTTTAAAAAGGTTTTATAGATCCTCTAAAAAATTTAGGAAAAAGAATTTATAATGTTTTCAAGGAATAATTTATATTTTTTCCAGTTTATTTTAATGAAAATGGTTTTCAAAAGATTTTATGTCTTAAAAACCTTTTTTCAAATAATAATGTATAATTTTTTCATGAAGTTTTTTTAAAATATATTTCAAGTTTATTTTACATATAAGATAACATACATTTATGTTAATCATGCTTTTCTAGGTAAATTATGTATTGTTTCCTTTAATATTATTTTTATCATTGGTTTATGTTTTTTTGGAATGATTTTTATTAAATCAATTTCTCTTTCATGGATTATATTTTATGAAAAAATGTTATTTTCACGGGTTATGCTTTGATGAAATTAGTATGTAACCTATATATTTTATATTGGGTAAGATATGATTACATATTTATGACACCAATTTTATTTAATGGGTTATGATATAATTATTTATGATCTTGTGTCACATTTATGGATTATTTCAGTATGAGATGGGTGGTACCTATATCGTTCTCTAGTAAATTGGGTAAATATTTATATCTCATGAGTCAGACATGGGTGGAATTGGGAATGAATTCGGTTCAGTATTATAGGGATGGAATGGGGACTAAACTTGGTTTAGTAATACATGCCTAGAACTAGTAGTGAATATAACTTCCCATACATTACATATAGATATTACTTCAACATTGAATAATTTTTCTTACACAACACAAAAAAAAACTAAACTAGGACTGTATAGGTTTAGTTTCTTTAAAAATTGGGAAACATAAATAACGGGTTCATAAAATATCCACATTGTCAACCACTTATTTCTTCATAACTGGACTTCTTTCTGACAAATCAAACTTAATACCCTTTTTCTTGACCTGGGTAAAATAAACATATGAAAGGGTGAGCTCAAATTCTTAGTAAGGGTAAACAAGGTAAATATCAATCATAAAAATAAAAGTTGAGAATATTATCATGAATATAAAAGATCAAAATTTGAGGTTATAGGATAAATCATAAAAGTGAAATGTAATCCCAATAGTCATAACATAAGACATGAAATTTATTATCATACACACATTATAATAGAAAATCATTTCATATTATTCAAGGCTCATTTTGAAGACAATCATAGCAAACAAATTCCATTACAGAACTGAGTTCACTCATCGTTCTAGCCATGTATTATTGCACTAGATTTACTTGTTATTACAGTCATGTATATCTCATGAGATATAAATATTTACTCAATTAATTGGAGAGAGATATTGGTCTCACCCATCTCATAATGAAATCATAACTATGTTTTCCACAAAAACATATAAAAACATTCGTCGTAGTATATCCCTTGAAATAAGATGAGTTTCTTGAATATCATTCCATCATAATTTACACAAAAAATATATTTCCTATATAATGTTTCATCATAAGAACAAAAAAATCAGGGTAATAACAGGGATAGGAATATAAACCATCTTAAAATTTTTTCATCTTAGATGGAAAATAATTCTGAGAAAATACTTAAAATTAATTCATAAAGAAAATATCATTTCTTCTTCAAAAATATTTTCCTTCCTCAAAATTCCACTAAATATTTTATGAAATAATTTTATATAAAAATAACTCTGTATGATTCTTTTGGTATCTTAAAATAAATAAGGTGTCATGAAACCGTAAAAATCAATTCATGTTGTATATGTTAAAAAACATTCTCCTTGTACTTTTTCCAAAAAAAAGTCAAAAAGTACCTCAAATCGAATAACAATAAATGATTCCTTTCATACCATTTAAAAAAATTACCAAAGGGTAAAATTCACTTTAAAAAATATTATATGAATATAAATAATATTAAATAATTAGAAAACATGGATGTGGATGGTAAATATAACCCAATAAATACTTACGAAATAAACAATCTTGGATAAAAATGAGATTATAAAATTATCCATTACATTAGGTTTGATATTCTTTGTATGTATCTGAACCTATTGTATAATTTGTTAAATAATTTTAATGATTTATTACAGAATCATAATAATTTTTATGACATAATTTGTGATTATATTTTCATCTGTTTGTTAGTAACATTTCATTGTTACTCGTTATTTAGGTATTAACTACTCTATGTTCTTATGCAAGTTTTGACGGATAAGTTCATATTCCAATTTTATGGTTAATGTTATATCATTTTCAACATTGTATTAGTATAATATATTTCTCACTCAATTATTTTATATAACCATTCTTTAATGAAGATTATGTAGAACGGATCATGTGGCATCATGGAGACGGTAAGCCATACGTACGCACGAGCGTCGATGTCGATCCAGTAATTATTGAATGGTATTGAAGTGGATGGTGTATAATATCTCAAAATATAAATAATTTTATATCAATAATATATTTATTAATTCCATCATTATACCCATCCATGTAAGGTGGTGGTGAATAATGGATTGCACCACAATGTGGAGATGGTAGGCCGTACATACACACACATGGTGATTTCATTTTTCATAGGATGGGTAGAAAGTGTAATATGGTTGTTTAATGTTTATAATAAAATATCAATATATAATTTTTACTTATGTTATTACTTTAAAATAAAAAAAATAATAAAGAGGATGTAGAAGAAGAAAGAAGTTTGAAATAATCGAAAATTATATTACTGCTTCTTCGATGTGCCTCCTCTAAATCTTCTCTTAGAAAAGTAATGTTATTCTATGAAGATTAACAGATCCTCTATACTGAAAATATGTAAGTTGGGAAGGAAAACGACCATGGGTTTCTGAGCATAAAGGCTCAAAATGAAGTGAAGAGGTGAGGTAGGTGTTTCTTTTTTATAATTGAAGTGAGGATCACTTTTGGAAACTCCATAAATAATATTTTATAATAAAATAAAACCCTACCCAAAAAACTCCAAAATTTACCACATTTGATGATAAGATGAGATAAGGTTGTAATCGCATCAACCAATAAAATTTTTCAAAGTTATTTTTGCAATTTAAACCATATATTTTCAATTGACACTTTGTTATTCTATTCAATTCTAACTGTGGAAAAAACATTATAAATATTTAATGGTTATAAATATTTCTTTATATGGTGTAAATTGAACATAAATGGATATTTTACAACATGTTAGACCTTTTAAATATCACTTTTTAATTTTTATATATTTTTATGATTTTTAAATAATTTAATAAAATGTTATTTTTATAAAATATCAACAGTGTAAATTTTGAAACTATTCATTTATTTGATATTTAATGAAATCCACACATAAGATAAATTAGAAATAAAATATATAATACACTTATAATATTTCATAGTCAATAATAAAATTCTTGGAGCACCTTAATTATTTTACATGATATTTATTTTGACATTTTTAAAAAAAAATTATTTGATATTGCTATTAATAAAATAATTTTGACATCACTACTGGGCCATTCTTGATGGTACTTATTTAATTAATAAAAATTATAAATAATATCCTATTAAAATAAAATTCATTATTCTTTCCATATACTATCTATAGTTGATATTATCTCCAAGTTATCCATATAGTAAAATTAATATACTTATTTAAAATGAGATTGTGACGTTTTGTCGCATTCATTAGTTTTTATTACATTCATTTCATATTCATAGGTAAGTGGCCATACAGTAATTCCATGTCGAAAAATAGATTAAAAGATTCTAACTTAGTTATCCAATAGATTTTTTATAGGTGTTAAACAAAATTATAATAGAATTTTTACCCATAATTACATGATTTACCTTTAACCATGGTAATTATAATAATTACCAAAGTTACTATTCATAATGCCCAAAAATAAAAGTACTCAATTAAAAAATTTGGAACTACTAATTCCAAATATATAATCCATTATTAAAAATTTTAGACAAAAAAGTTTCAATAATTAATTAAAAATTAATCTTGTTGTTGAAATGAGAAAATGGGTTTTAAAAAAATACAAAAGATTGAAATGTTTTTACCAATGAATTAAATGTAAAATTAATGATAATGACATAAATTATATTAAATTAGAAATATATATTCTATTTATAAATAAAACCTATTCAATGTTATAATTTTACCATATAAATTATCTCAATGAAATATGTTTTTTTAATTAAAATTTAGTGTACTTTTACTATTCATCAAAACATGAAAGTTATCAGAAAAATTTCAAAAGTTTATCCAATATAAATTTTTATATCCAGCTTCCAAATAACATTTTTATGATTTCATATTAAAATTATCAATGTGTAAAAATCATAATTTAAAATGGGTTCTCTATTCAAATGTGTAAAATTAAACTTTTAAAAAATTGGTTTTTATACATCAAATTGGGTTTTATTCATTCCCTATGTCTAAAATATTCATTGGATGAATATAAAAAATATTATTTTAAGTATATAACACATATACATGACATTAAATTAATTACCAAAAGTAATTCACTTAAAAATATAAATATCCAATCTATTTAAATTTTTCATAAATAATTGAGAGCCAAAGACTTGTTAATGCATTTTCATAAGATAGTTATTATTATTACTGTTTACCTAATGGATGGGATATAATGGAAATTTTACACTCAGGTAATATATCGTTCATTTAAACTGAATATTTCGTGCAACACAAGCTATTGAAGAATAAAAAATTAAATAAAATATTTAATAAAAAACATATGGGTGTTACATTCTACCCCCCTGAAACTGAATTTTTTCCTCAAAATTCATCACTAGGAAACAAATATATGAGGATAAAACTCCCTCATTATATCCTAAATTTCCCACAGAGCTTATTCAAATTGGTGGTTCCTTCATAAAACTTCAATCAAGCAAGTTGTCTTATTTTGTTTAACTTTTTCGCTATGATCTAGAATCTCTATCAGTTGTTCATCATAATAAGGATCTTGCTTTAGCGGTTTGACTTTTGAGATTAGTACATGTGAAGGATCTTGTATGTACTTTATTGGGAGAGATAGATGGAACAAATCATCAAAATTATAGAGATTATGTGGAAGTGCCAATTAGTAAGCTACATACCCAAAACAATCCAAAATTTCAAAAGGACCAATGTATCTAGGGCCCAGCATGCCCTTCTTTTGAAATCTCATTACTCTATTCTATGGAGATATTCAAAGGAACAACCTATCAAATAATTAAATATCTAGGTGTTTTCTTCGGTTGTATGTAGAAATTATTTCTTAACATTGAGCTTCTCTTATGTGTTGTTGAATAGAACTGACATTTTCAGCTATATCACCTAAAATATCAAGTCTGAATAGATTTCTTTCCCCAACTTCATCCCAGAAATTGGAGTTCTATACTTATTTCTTTAGATAGATTTATAAGGACTCATATGGATACATGAGTGAAATCTATTATTGTACAAACATTCCACCAACTTCAGTTGTTGATCTCAACCACCTTCTAAATCCATAGGGCAAGCTCTCAAAATGTCTTCCAAGGTTTGAGTTATTCTCTTAGACTGACCGTCTCACTAAGGATGATAATTTGTGCTAAAACATAACTCTATATCTCGATCATGCGGAACACTTTTCCAGATCGTTGAGGTAAACCTCATATCTTGATCATATGTAATGGAAATTGGTGCTCCATGCAATCTTAACACTTCTTTGACATATATATGGTAAATATGATCAAGAGATAAATCCTCTCTAATAGTAATGAAGTGTGCTGAATTTTTAAGGCAATCAACTATATCCCAGAAAGAATTATTTTCTTTGGATGTTTTGGAATTATAATGAAAAAATCTATAGTGTTGTTTTCCCATTACCATTATTTTTTGGGTAATGGTTATAAAATCCCTTTAGACTTCTGTCTCTCAGCCTTAACATGCTGAAAAACCATGCATCGAGAGATATATTCAAACATATCTCTTTTAATTCCATTCAACAAAAAGTAATCTTTCTAGTCCCTGTAGGTCTTTGTGCTTCATGGGTGAATAAATAAATAATAACTATAAACCTCATTCAATAGATCCTTCTATAATTCTGGTATGGTAGGAATACAAACCCGATTTCTGAACCATAATATTTCAACATAATGAAGGATTAATTCAAGAACATTTCTTACCATCTTTTTTAACACTAAAAATTCCTTTTGTGACTCTTTAATATTCACTTGTATAGATGGTTGACCATTCATTTGAGAAATATAATATTTCTCCCCTTCCATTAAAATTTCATGATCAGTCCTTTCCAAATCCATAAATATTGGATCATTTGTGATCCTCATCACAGATAAGATAGAAATGTCTTTTCAACTCAAATCATCTACAACCTTGTTTGATTTACCATGGTGTTAATGTATTGTGTAACGTTACAACCCTAGTTACCCAGATTCAGTGCATTATTACATAACATTGGCAAGATCACAATAGATCAGGTCTCGAATGTCTGATCAGTTTAGTATCCTTGGAACTACTAGATACATACATACGTTTGAAATTATATTATGAAATGAAAAGAAACATTATGTATCCTTTGAACACACTAATATCCCATAGCCTATCCCTGTAGGTCTATTATAATATAATTTTTTGAATCCTATTAAAAATTAAACATAAGAAATGGGTGAGCTCAGATGCTCAGTAAGGATAACAATATTGAGAAAGTTATCATAAATAAGTATAAACATTTAAGGCAATGTATAAGACTAAAACAGAAGCCTTTTAATCTTAAAAATTAGAATAAAATGGAAAATATAAATTAAATAATGTAATTTACATATTCATATGGATATTCTACTAGTTAAATAATCCCACGTAATATCAATAGCTAATCTCATAATGATAGAATTCATAATGTCAGATATCATAACCACATAGTCAAGGCCTCATGCCAAGACAACAAATAAAAATATTTTCAATGTCTTGTTCCAAGACATTAGTTTGTCTCATGAGACCTACCAATGCATCTATGGAATATAGTGGGACCCTCCCATCACTTACTACATCTAATGCATTCCTCATATGAAAAGGGTAAAACAAAACATAATAATTCGTATTAAAATAGCATACAAAATGTTAATATTTTAACCATAAACCATAAATGACATAAAAATAGAACATCCAAAGTCAAACATATCATACAACTATCAATAAAATATGAAATATTGTATCATAATAAATCCAATTCAATTAAAAATAAAATCCTACTATAGATATTGACACATATGAAATCAGTCTAAAAACTATTTGAGAGAAATATATATTTCTACTTTGAAATATTTTAAAAGTAACATAATTATAAAAGAATGTATTTATTTTGAAATTATTATTATAAGATTTTAAGGGAAGATTCTAAGGTGTTATAAAGGAGGAAAATAGTGACAGCCGCCATATATGTTAAGAAACATTCTTTTCATAATTTATCGAAATGGTCATAAAGTGCCTTGTTTGGAAAACGATGGAAAGATTCCCCTTAAAAAGTCAAACAAGGGTATAAATTACATTAAACCATTTTCTAGGAAATATAAAAAAAATTGAAATATATTTTTAAGAAACACGGATTTGGATGATAATGTAGTCCAAGTGGATACTTACGTATAAAAAACCTCGGATAATAAAGAGATTGTAAAATTAATCCTTACCTTGTACTTTTCCTTAGTAGATGGTACTTTAATCTCCTGTATAGTGGTTAAATTATTTTTATAATATTATACAAGTACAACATACATAAATATGATATCATATATTTTCTCTAAAATTTATTTTTTAAAAATATTTCAGTGCAATCAATGTTTCAGGTGTTAACTGATTCATTTTCCTTTAAATGTTTTGTTATGTATGTCATGTTTTTTATGGATAAGATATATTTTATTGATATAAATAATTATATTATGTTCTTAAACATTATTTTAAATCACTAAATAAAAATTATTCTTGAATGGTTACGATGGGCAATGAAATCTCATCGCATCATTGAGACGATAAGTCATACATACACATGAGCGACAATATCATCATATTGATGAGGAAATCATATGAATTGTATGGTATATTATATATAAAGAAAAATTTACATGTTATATTTATTCTTTATATCAATTATACTCATTATTATACCCATCCGAATAATGAAGTGTTGAATAACAAACTACAACACGACATGGAGACAAAAAGGCATACTTACGCACGTATGGTGACTTTTTAATTAATATGGTGGATAGAATAATGAGTTTGGTTATACTATATTTATAATAACATCTAAGTATTTAAAAGTTAATATATTTATTAATTTATTATGGAAAAAACAATGAAAGGGGATGTATAATATGAAAAGAACTTTGAATGAGATGATAAAATAATTACCTCTTCTTTAGGTTGTTACTTTTGATTTGAACAGAAGGGATCCATAGATTGGATTCCTGATCAAATTAAGGAATCGATGTATAAGTGAGGGTATTTGGTAGGAGATTTTATCATGGTTTGTCCGAGCCAAATGGCTTTGGATGTGTGAATTTAAGAGAAGGGGTAGTACCCTTTTTTAAGAGAGGTGAGGGGCACTTTAGAAAAATCTTGAAATATTAATTTATTATAAAATTATTTTCAGATTATAATAGATCCCAATGGACTTATTTAGAGGATAATGTTGGGATGGGTATAAATCCTCTCATACCATAGGTTTTAGACAAGTCTAGGTCACTATATTAACCTTATATATAATATTTAACTCTAAGTTAAATAGTTTAACTTTGACCATATCTTCTTTTATTTTTATACTACATGGTTAATATCGTTACCATAAAATGCCAAGTGAACATAAATTGGTTAATTAATGAAATATCAAACATTATATATGTTCTTCAGATGAATATTATATTTTTAGAAAAATTAAATCATTTAATAAAATAGTATTTTTTTTAAACACATCTATGTTAATTTTTCCACTATTAATTATTTGGTTTTTATGATATTTATAACAACTTGATTCTTTAAAAATATAAATTGAATCAATCCTAACATGTCATATTCACCTAAAAAATTCATGTATGGCATCAAAAGTTTAAATTTAAATTAATTTAAATTTTTATAATATCAATTATTTAAATCTTTCATTAATAAGGTAATTAATGCATCACAATTGTTTCATAAATAAATTTAATTATTTAATGTATAAAAATTATAAATAAAATAACTTCATGTAGGAAATATTTTTACCTTTCTATTTAATATTTATAGTATAATTTATTTTATATATAACCCTATATTAAAAATGGTTTAGATATTAAAATTTAAATTTAACACTTTTAACTCTTCTTTAAATAAAATATAATAAATTTCCTAATCTAATCCAAAATGATTAAAAAGGATCTTATTTTTGTCCAAATGTATATTTTGGTCGAATAAAACTTGTCCAATATAATTAGAAAATGTGTTGGGTTAATTTTATAATATTATAATATTATTTTTACCTTTAATTACCATATTTACTTTTAACCATGGTAAATAAAAATAAAAAGTTACTATTAACCAAAAATTATTTTCATTCTATTGAACCACATTTTACTTCCTAATGATAACTATGTGAGTCATATTTTTAAAATTCCATTCATATAAGTGGTGAAATTAGGATTTAGACAAATTTGCAAATGTGCCTAGAATATGGGTAAAAGACGTTAAAAGGTTCAACTGAAATTTATATATTTAATATTATTATAAAATTACTCTAATGAATTACATTAGACTAATATAGGTATAATTTATCTATTTTCACTTTAAAATAAATTTAAATTTAAAAAATAATTATTTAAATAAAAAATTCGGTTGTAAACAATAACGTACTACTATTCACTTTTCATAAAAAATTAAAAGTTTCCAAAAAATTTCCTTATACTAATTTTGAAATTAAGAATACAAAGATGAAGTCCATTTTAAAAAAATATATAAAATTTCAAAAAATTTGTATTACTATTCATAACTACCTTTTTAAATGGCTAGTTTGATTGGTCATGGTGTGCTAGAACCCAGAGTTGCATACAATGCAAGCAATTGTATTAATTAAAGGAAAATTTATCATGGAATCTTGGGGTGTTACATTCTTCTCTCCCTCAAATAATTTCATCCTGGAAATTTCTAGAATTTTACTGTATAAAAAGATTCGGGTGGTTCGTTATCAAAAGTTCCTCAGGTTCCCACGTTGCATCTTCCATTTTATAGTTTCTCTAAAGAACTTTTACCAGACGAGTCATCTGGTTTTTCAACACTTGTTATCCGGTATCAAGAATATAGAGAGGATCTTCACAATAAGATAGATCTAGTTCCAGTTCTATTCCTTCATAGGTGAGTGCATTCATTGGGTCAGTCATGTATTTTCTCAACAGTGATATGTGGAACACATCATGTACTTTGGAGAGACATAGCGGTATTGCCGAACAGTAAGCTACAACTCCAATTTGTTCTAAAATTTAAAAATGTCTCATATACATGGGACATAATTTACCTTTCTTACCCAATCATATAACACTCTTCCAAGGAGATACCTTTATAAAAATAGGATCACCTATTTGAAATTCCAAATCCTTCCTTTGGTTATCGACATAGCTCTTTTACCAACTTTGAGCTTCTCTGATGTGGGTTTGGATAATCTTCACCTTTTAAATTGTTTCCTCAACAATTTTTGGGCATACGAGTTTTCATTCTCCAACATAATCCTAACAAGTTGATGTGAGACATCTCTTTCCATATAATGCTTCATAAGGTTCCATCTAAATACTTGAATGTAAGCTATTGTTATAAGAAAATTATACCATAGGTAAATATTGATCCAGAATACCTTGAAAGTCAATCGATAAAGATCTCAACATCTCTTTTATGGTTTGAATAGTTCATTCTAATTGTCCATCAGTTTTAGGGTGGTAGGCAGTGTTCAAACGATGTTCAGTATGCAGGAATTTCTTAAAACATTCTTTAAATCCTAATGTAAAATGGGGATCACAATCAGTAATAATCGATAAGGGTACACCAGTAAGTCCTACAACTTTATTAATATTTCATCTTTATAAATGCTCAAGTGGTAAATCTTCTCTTATATCATGAGAATGTGCTGACTTGGTAAGGCTATCAACAATGACCCATATTGAATCATTCCTTTTAGGATTATTTGGTAGCACCATAACAAAGTTTATCATAATATCATCCCATTTACACTCAGGTACGAGAGGAGTTTTCATGACTCCTCTGGGATGTGGTCTTCCTGCCTTCACCTGTTGAAAAACCATACATCTTGACACATAATAAGAAATCTCCCACTTCATTTTGTCCCACCAAAAATGTTCCATCAAATCTCTATACATATTAGTGTTACCATGGTGTCTAGATAAATTGGATATATGAGTATCATCCAACAATTCTCTTTTTATATTATGTATGTCGGGAACACAAAGCCTCTTCCCAAATTTCAAAATTCCATAATCATATATGAAGTTAAAAAATCTCCCATCATTCACATATTTAATTTTCTTTCGAAACTCTTCATCATCTGTCCAGGAACTTTTTATCCTTTCTAGTGAATAAGGTTTGGAAACCATTTGAAAAGGTAATAATCTTTCACATTTCATGATTATTCCCAAATCCATATTTACTAGATTCATGAACATAGGATCCCTTTAAACTCTCATCTTATTCAGAACTCCATCATCCTTTTGTCTCAAAGCATCTTCCACCTTATTTCCCTTCCACGGGTGGTACTGTATTGTGAAATCGTAATCCTTTAGTAGTTAAAGCCATTTCCTTTTCCTCATGTTGAGTACTTTCTATGAGAAAATATACTTCAAACTCATGTGATTAGTATATATCTAAAAAAATTACCATTAATATGGTCTCTCCATATCTTTAGAGATAATATTGCAACTGCAAACTCAAGATCATGAGTATGATAGTTTTGTTCATGAATTTTTTGTTATCGTGATGCATAGGCAATAACTCTATCACCTTGAAAAAGTAAACAACAATGTCCTTCCTTTTCAAGCATCACTATAAATAACCAACCCATCATTCCCTAATGATAGAGTCAAGATTGGATAATTTTCTAATATTCTCTTCAATTATTCAAAACATTCTTCACACAATTTTTTCCTAACAAATTTAACCCCTTTACATGTGATCATGGTTAATGGGTTATCCAAACTGGAAAAATTATAGAAGAAATTCCAAATTAACCTTTTAAAACAATAAAACTATGTAGCTCAGTTATACTCATCGATGCTGGCCATTCCTAGATTTCCCTTGTCTTTAAAGGATCAATAGAGATTCCATATTTAAAGAAAATATGGCCAAGAAAAGAATTCTCTTGAAGGAAGAATTCACAAAAGCTAAACTTCCCATATGATTCATTTATTCAAATAGTTTTCAGAATAGAGTGCAAGTGATTTTCATGATCTTCATAGATTTTGGATTATACCAATATATTATCAATAAGTACCACTAAAAATTCATCAATATATTCCTTGAAGACATTGTTCATTAGATCCATGAAAAGGGAGGGTTCATTAGTCAGTCTAAAAGACATTACTGTAAACTCATGATGCACATACCTTGTTAAAAATGTTGTCTTTGGGATGTATTCCTTCTTCATGAACAACAGATGATATCCAGATCGATGGAAAATATTTTAAAAATATTGAGCTCCATGAATATGATCAAATAAATCATCAATGTGTGGTAGGGGTACTTTATCTTTATGGTTATACAATTGATCTCCCTATAGTCTATGCACAACCTCATAGATCAATATTTCTTCTTAACACAAAAATAGGGCCTCCACATAGAGAAACACTTGGGAGAATAAATCCTTTATTACTCAATTCCTCTAGTTGTTTCTTTTGTTTTACTAATTCCATAGTGGCCATTATATAAGGGGCATTCAATATGGGCCTTGAACCTAGAATTAAGTCAATAGAAAACACAATTTCTCATTCTAGAGGATGTCTAGGAAAATCCTCTAAAAACACATTAACATATTCTTTCAAAATAGTTACATCCTCTATTTGAAAATTCATTTCCTCTTCTATATATATTTTACTCCCTCCCACCCATAATTTCATTTAGTATTGTTTTATAGGGTGGATCTAGATAATAATTATATGGTGATTTTTCTTCTCTAAAGATAAGGGATTCCTTATCATCATCCAAAATTTGTAACATTCATCTTCTTATAATAAATTTTTTTCATCAGGTTCTGAAAGACAATCCATCCCAAGGATCAAATTAAATCATGTTTATGAAAATAAGATCAGTAGATAAATCATGTTTATATGCCATAATGGTAACGGATTGACAAAACATTATTGCAATGATACATACATTAAGTGTTTTTACTGACAACTTCCATGTTAAGTCAAATTGGAAATATCTAATTTTCTTATAAAACTAGGAATATTTGAAAGAATGTGATGATCCTGAATAAAATAAACCATTGGCTAATTTTGAGGAAATGATTAAAGTATCTACCACAACGTCATTAGGAACTTCAACCTCTACAGTAGTGATCGTATAATCCTGGTCATGATCCCTTGGACTTTTTTGAGGTATGTTTCCTTGACGCTTAGAACATTTATTTTCATAATTCCCCATTTCATTACAATTTTTGCATTAAACATTGGCATCCTCTTTCTTCCCCCTCCAATCATGATCTTGGTGGATTTTTATCCACACTTATAATAGACTCTCATTCCCTTCAAGAATGTACAGGGGTGTTTCTTCCTACATTTACTATAGGATGGAAATTGAAATATTCTATTCTTCCACTTATTTCATTTTCCATATTGTTCACTATATCACTTATTATCTTTCTTTTCTTTAAAGTCATATGAATTAGAGAATTACTTTTCTATCTTGATAGCACATGAGACTATATCATTGTATGACGAGAAGGATTATAAGACTAATGATCGACAGAGAAATTTCTTTAACTCATCAAATAAATGATCAATATTACTTCTTGGGTTATGTATATAATCTATAGCATACCATGCTAACCTAATAAAAGTTATCCTCGTACTTTTAAACATTCCCATCCTCCTTTTTCCTCAGACTCAAAAATTGCCTTTCCATATCTGCTAAATGTTCACAAGGAATGTATTTTTCTAAGAAAATATCTTTAAACTACATCTATTCTATATTTGATTCTTCTTCACCCTCCTTTGTGTTTTGAATTAATGAACACCGTTGATTTGTATCCCCTGAGAGGTGATAAATTTCCATGAAATCTTTTTCCCTTTCGCTACTCCGAAAAGGATGAAATATTTTATATAAGGAACTTATTCATTTCTTATCTACAAATGGATTTTTAGTCCCACTAAATATTGGTGGTTTTTTCCTCATGGAGCGGTCTAAAATGGATCCTCCGCATTGTGGATCATGGTGCTCTATATGGGTAATGTTATTATTCATAACCTGGGTGAGTTGTCCTAGTATGGTTATTAGCTATTCAATACTAGTTGCATCATCAAATCAACTATAATTATCTTGAATATGAGAGAAATCCTTACATAGATTATTTGAATTGATATGGTTTCCATTCCTTCCACTAGTCACCATATCTAAACAATGGTATACACTAGATTAGTTTATGAATCACAAAGCATAATTCAAAACTAATTAAATACTAAACATAATTTAAATAGTTTTTGAATATAATCCATAATCATAAAAAATGTTTTATTTAGGGATTTATTTACTCATAAATCCATCATAATGGTCTGTAAATAAAATGTGAATTATCCTAACCATATCCCATAGGAGTTTTAAATCAGGTGTGTTGTAAGGCCCAATGTTGTGTACAAGGATATCCCAGGTCAAGACCAAAACTCCTTGTTGGGTTTTTCACTCCTAGGTACATCTATGCAAGGACCACGCCCACTTGTAGTATTTTGATAGGGATGTATTTCATGAGAAACACACATAAAATCTATATTACCAAAACAATTTGGATGTTCTTCTATACTAATTTCCAAAGTCTATCTTGGGGTAATGTTCCTTAATCATAGTTTTTTCAAAATCTAGTTTCCAATGTTTGTACCAAACATCCTCTGATACCAACTATAACACCCTGACCCCAGTTACCCAGATTTGGTGAATTATTACATAAAATTTTCTTGATCACAAGAGATCAAGTCCCTAAAGACAGATCATTTTAGTATCCTTGGATGTACTAGATACCAACATAAGTTTTATATTAAATTATGAAATGAAAATAAACATTGTGTCTTTATTTAATGCACTCATATCCCTTATCCTATCCCTGTAGGTTAGTCATAATATACTTCTTCACATCATAGTAAAAATTAAACATAATAAAGGGGTAATTTCAAATGCTCTATAAGGATAACAATATAGCGGAGCCTATCATAAATAAGAATAAACATTTAAGGGAATATGCGATACTAAAAGACAATCCTTTTAAGCATAAACTTCATAATAATATGGAAAATATAAGTTAAATTATACCATTTACTTATTCACATGGATATTCTACTAGTCGAATAATCACATGTAATATCAATAGCTAATCTTATAATGATGTAATGCATAATGATGAACATCGTAACCACATAGTCAAGGCCTCGTGCCAAGACTAGAAATAAAAATAATATCAAGGAATTGTGCCAAGACACTAGTTTTTCTCAATAGACCTACTGATGCATCGTGTAGCTATAATGGCCCCACCCATCACTTACTATGTCCAATGCATTCCTCATGTGAAAAGGGTGAAACAAAACATAATCATTCGTATTAAACTAGCAGATGAAATTTTAATACTTTAATCGTAAACCATAAATGACATAAAAATAGAACATCTACAGTCAAACATATCATACAATTATCAATAAAATGGGGTATATTTTATCATAATAAATCAGCTTCAATTAAAAATAAAATCCAACAATAGATGTTGAAACAGATGAAATCAATCCAAAAACTATTTTAGATAAATATCTCTTTCTACTTTGAAATCATGAAAAAGTCCCACAATTGTAAAAGAAATAATTTATTTTGAAAATATTCTTATAATCTTGTAATGAATGTTTCTAAGGTGTTATAATGGTGGAAAAAAGCTTCACCCTCTGTATAAGTTTAAAAATATTCTTTCCTTAATTTGTCAAAAAGGTCATAAAGTACCTTGTTTGGAAAATGATAAAAATATTCCTTTCAAAAAAATTTATAAAAATTCTAAACAAATTATAATTTACATTAACCCATTATCTAGGAAATAGTTAAAATTTGTTGAAATACATTTTTAAGAAACACAGATGTGGATGATATAGATGTCTCAGTAGATACTTATGTATGAACAACCTCAGATAATAAATAGACTGTAAAATTAACCCTTACCTTGTACTTTTCCTTAGTCGATGGTAATTTAACCTACGGTATAATGGTTCAATAATTTATATTAAATTTTAAAAGGGCCACATATGTAAATATGATATCATATATGATTCTCTAATATTTCATTGTTAATAATATTATTTTAATATCATTTTTTTGGGTGTTAACTGATTTGTTTTCCTTTATATTTTTTGTTACATAAGTAATGTTTCTTATGGATAGGATGTATTTGATTCATATCCAGAATTAAATTATGTTCTTTAATATTATTTTAAATAATAAAATAAAAATTATTCTTCAATGGTTATGATAGGTAATTAAATCTCATCTCGTCATGGAGACGGTAAGTCGTACACACGCACAAGCAAAAATGTCATTCTATTGATGATGAAATCTTACATAATTGGATAGTGTATTATATATACTGAATAATCAACATCTTATATTTATTATTTAAATAAATTATACTCATTATTATACTCATCCTAATAATTAAGTGTTCAATAACAAACAACACCACAACGTGGAGACGGTAAGTCGTACATGTGCACATATTGTGACATTGTCATTCATAGGGTGGATAGACTAATGAATTAGTTTGTTACATATTTATAATAAAATGTTAGAAATTATAAGGTAATGTAGTAATTATTTTAGTATGGAATCAACAAAGAAATAGGATGTATAAGAATAAATTAACTTTAAAAGATGTGATAAAACAATTACCTCTTCTTCAGGTGCTTCTTTTTTATTTGAACAAAAGGGAACCTTAGGTTGGATTTATGATCCAAATAATTCCTCTATGAAGTATTTATGGTAGTTAGGATGATATTTTATCAGGGTTTTCCGGATCCAAATGGCATTGGAGGTGTGAATTTAAGAGAAGGGAAAGTACTCTTTCATAAGAGAGGTTAGGGGTACTTTAGGAGAAGTTTGAAATATTAAATTATTATAAAAATATTTTCAGTTTCTAAAATCCTAAAATTGATTTATATCATGGATAATGTCTTTAGGGGTCTCAATCCTCTTAATAAAAAGGTTTTATACAAGTTTAGGTCTCTATATTGACCTTATCTTCAAAATTTAACTCTTAGTTAAGTAGTTTAGCTTTTACCATGTCTTCTTGTATTTTTATACTACATGGTTAATATAGTTACTATAAAATGCCAAGAGAATATCTAGTGGTCCATTAATGGAATATATAACATTATATAAGTCCTTTGAAAAAATTTTATATTTTTAGTAATATTATATCACTTAATAAAATACTACTTTTTTTAAAAACTCATTTATGACAATTTTGACGCTATTTAATATTTGGTATTTGTGAAAGTCATAACAAATTGATTCCTTCAAACAATATTTGGAATAAAAACTAACATTTCATATTCACCTAGAAAATTCATGGAGGACATCAAAAGTTTAAATTTACATTTATTTTAATATTTTATAGTAGAATATATCTTATGTATAAACCTATATTAAAAATGGTTTAGTTATTAAAATTTGAATTTAACACATTTAGCACTTCTTTAATTAAAATATAATAAATGTCCTCATATAACCTAAATGGATAAAAAAATGTTCTTATTTTTGTCCAAAAATTTATTTTCATAGGAAAAATTTATCCATTAGAATTAGGACATGTGTTGAGGTAATTTTATAATAATATAATATTATTTTAACCTTTAATTTCCCTATTTACATTTAACTGAGGTAAATAAAAATCAAAAGTTATTATTCACCAAAAATTATTTTCATTCTATTGAACTAAATTTTACTTACTTATGAAAATCGTATCAATCATATTTTTTAAATTCAATTTATTGAATCGGTAAAATTATGTTTCATGCAAATTTTAAAATGTGCCTAGAAGATGAGTAAATGACGTTAAAAGGTTAAATAAAATTTTATATATTTAATCTTCTTATAAAATGAATCCAATGAATTAAAGTGGACTAATATAGGTATTATGTATCTATTTTGACTTTAAAATAAATTTAAATTAAAAAAATTATTTAAATAAATATTCCGTTTATAACAATAGCGTAGTGTTTTTCACTATTCATCAAAAATTGAAAGTTTCCAAAAATTTCCCCTGAGCTAGTTTTGATATTCCGAATATAAAAATGAAGTCAATTTTCAAAAATAAAATTTATAAAATTTTAAAATGTGGTTTTAACTATTCATAAATACCTTTTAAAATGGCTAGTTTGATTGGATGTGGTGTGCTAGAACCCAGAGTTGTGTAGTGCACATGCTATTGTATTAATTAAAGGAAAATGTATCGTGGAAGCTTGGGGTGTTACATATTGATCTATCATAAAATTTATTCAACTCCAACCATATTATTTGGTACATATTCATCTCATTTTATGTGAAAATATACATTAAACTTTTATAATTAGTATAAATATCACACCTTTCACCATAAAGATAATTCCTCCATATCTTTAATGGAAAGAATACGGTAGCTAAAGCCAAATCATGAGTTGGGAAATTTTTATCATGAATTTTCAACTATCATGAGCCATAAGATATCACTATACCGTTTTTCTGAGAAAATATTCCAACCCCATCCTAGATTCATCACTATAGATCTCAAACCTTTCTCCACTACAAGGTACTGTGATCAATAGTGCACTGGCTAACCTTATTTTTAACTCTTTGAAATTCTCTTCACATTCCTCTATCCAAACAAACTTAACTCTGTTACGATTCAACTTGGTGAGTGGATTAGATAATCGTCAAAAAATATTTCACAAAACATCGATAATATCCATCCAAACCTAGAAAACTTCAGATCTCAGTTACTATTGTTGGACTCGGCCGTATTTCAATAATTTGTATTTTTGCTGGATCCATAGATATCCACTCTCTTATGATTATGTGACCTAAAAAAGGAATCTTTCTGAAGCCAAAGTTCACACTTGGTTAATATGGAATATATATTCTCTTTTATTAGGGTCTTTAGAACAATTCTTAAGATATATTCATGTTCTTTATTCCACTTTGAATTGATAAGAATATTTTCTATAAAGAATACCACAAACTGAACAAGATAGACTCTAAAGAATATATTCATTATATCAATGAAGATAATGGGGGAATTAGTAATACCAAAAGGCATCATTATAAATTCATAGTTTCCATACCTTTTATGGAATTTTGTCTTTGGAATATCCTCTTTTTTTACCCTTAATTGATGATATCCTAAACAAAAATCAATCTGGGTAAATTATTGAACTCCACGTAGTTGGTCATTTTTGTCATCAATGTGGGGAAGACGATATTTTTCTTGATAGTGATCTTATTAAGTTATCAATATTAAATGTGGAGTCTCATTGATCCATCTCTCTTCTTAAGAAATAGTACATGTGATCTGCAAGGTGACGCAGTAGTGTGTATGAATCATTTTCATGATTCTCTGGGTGTTTCTTCTTCAATTCCTACAACTCAACTAGGGCCAACTTATAGGGTTTCTTTGAAATAGTCATAGCACCTGTTATGAGTTCTATTGAAAACTAAATTTATGATTTACTTGAATACCAGGCAATTCCTCTGAAAAGACATCATCAAACTCATGTAAAATGGGCGTATTCTTAATAGTGAGTTTCTCCCCAACAAATTGAGATAAATAACCTTAATTTATTGGAATCAAGATCCATAATATGGATGAAATTTCTACTGAGAAGTGATATTCCTCAGTTCATCGATAGATGATCATAGATTGATCTTGAATATGAAAAGTGACTTCCCTTCATTGGGAATTGATATAAGCTCCATATACAAAAATCCAATCCATGCCAATAATCACATCAAATTCCACTCTAGGAAGGATCAAAATATTTGTAGGAAAAAATTTCCCACAAACTTCAATTGAAGAAGAATTATAAAATTTTTATGCAACGGTTGTGCCATTAGGAGATATCCTAGCTAACATAACATCTAATTGTTGAGGTAATACAAAGATACCCTTTGAATATTCATCAAAAATAAAATATTTGGTGGATCTAGAATCATATTAAATATTTTATACTTTATAGTGGATGGTATGTGTACCCTTCCCGCTTCATTATCATACTTCACATCACTGATAGTTATTTCATGTGACTTTCCTTTTTTATTTTCCATTAAGATTTTTTTATGTCTATCATCATCAATAACCCTTGGATTATGGAATTGATTTTCATAATGCATGTTTTACTTGCACTTGTAACATTTAAGTGTAAGAGGTGCATTTTATGTAGCCTTTTCTTTGTTCGGGTCACTAGGCATATTTTCCCCCATGAATTTGTCATTCAATTACCTAATGACCTTATTTTCCGTACTTAAAACATTTACTAGTCCCTTTAAGAGAATTCCCTCTTTGTTTCTTTTCACACCTTAGTCATAAGAGAAAACTCATCTTTTTTTAGTGTGGTCTTTATATTTTCCTTTGAATTCTATTTTTCTCTTCTTATCAAACCCATATGACAAATGTGTTACTCCAATATCTAACTCAACCTTGTATCACACCGAACATTTTCCTAATTTTTTTGGAAGTCCCTTATGGCTATTTCCCTTTAGAGACTTGGTTTTATGCCACTAAAGAATCGATGTATTTTATAATCAGTTTGGATAAAAATTCCAAAATCAAACCTTGAAATACTTGTAAAATTTTCTTCATAGGTACCAAAGGATTAATCATCCTATTTATTAAGTTCAATTACCTCCTTCTCCATATTTGTTCAAAGAATAAGAGGAATTTACATACTGGAAAATATGTTCTTGAACTCATCCCATTTCATTGACTCAATTTCATCTCTTTGCCTTATATTATTGATAAGCTTCCACCATTGATCAGAATTTCCTTCCAAATGATAGACCGCTAAGATGAACTTATCATTTTCATAACATTATAGAACTAAAATTATATTTTCAATTTTGTTGATCCATTGTTCAGCCACTAATGGATCAGAAAACCTGCTGAATGAATGTAGAAATTGTCTTTTGATGGATGCAATAGAATTTTCTCCCTCCTTTTCTCATTTGAAAGTCCTTCATGATTCATATCTTAATAAAGTTGTGTGACCATGGCTACAGGATCTTTCATTCCATATCCCATAACATTTGGTTACTCAGGGGGACAATCAAGGCATTTCCCATCAAATTCAGTAGTAATGTGGTTCCTTCAGGTTCCATCCATTGAATAAAACCAAGAAGCAGAGTGTGAGAAATAGTAACTATAATAGGAAAATCACATAATCTAGAATAAAATATCAATTTAAGACAGTTTAGGTTCTATCCTAGGTTATTCATGAACTTCTCTAAAACACTAGGATATGTTTTTAACCTATACATAGACATATCCTTAGGGTTCTCACTAAGGTTCTCTCATCATAGTTTCCAAAGGTTAATTATACCTTCACTATAATACCTACTATAATGGACCATACATTACATATATATATTAATTTAACATTGAATAATAATTATTACATAACATAATAAAACCACACCAAAACTGTATAGGTTTAGTTTCTTTAGAAACTGGGAAATATAAACAACGGGTTCATAAAACATCCACATTGTCTCCCACTTATTTCTTCATAACTAGACCCCATGTTGACATATCTTACTTAATACCATTCTTTATGACCTATGGAAAAGAAACATATGAAAGGGTGTGATCAAATGGTCATTAAGGGTAAACAAGGGAAATATCAATCATAAACATAACAATTTAAAATCTTATCCTCTATATAAAATATCACAATATCATATCCTGAGACAAATCATAAATGTGAAATTTAATCCCAATAGTCGTAACATAAGACATGAAATTTTGTGGCATATACACATAAGAATATATAATCATTTCATATTAGTCAAGGCTCATTTCTAATACCATCATAGTAGAGAAAGTCTATTACTGAACCGAGTTCACTCCTTGTTCCATCCCTATATTACTGAACCGAATTTACTTGTAGTTCTAGTATTGTATGTCTCATGAGATATAAATCTCTACCAAATGAATTTAAGAGATATATAGGTCTCACCCATCTCATAATGAAACCATACTTATGTGTGCCACAAAATCACAAAAAACATTCATCATAGCATTACCCATGAAATAAAATGGGTTTCTTAAACATCAATATATCATCATTGATATAAAACAAATGGATTTCTTAAAAAAAAACATTTCATCATAAGAACAATGAAATCATGGTAATTACATGGATTGGAATATAACCCTTTTTAAAGAGTGTCATCTTAGATGGAAAATAATTTTGATAAAACACTTGAAATAAATTCTTTAGGAAAATGTCCTTTCTTCTTCAAAAAATTTTTTCTACCTCGAAATGCTACACATTTTTAGAAGAAAACATTTTATGTGAAAATAACCTTGTTATATTAAATGGGATGATTCAATGAAATAAGGTTTCATGAAAAATTACAAATCTATTCGTGTCTTATATGTTAAAAAAATCTTGTCATTCTTTTTCCAGAAAATTCCAAAAAGTACATCAAATTGAATAACAAAAAAAAGATTCCTTTTATAACATTTAATAAAAATTTAACAAAGGGAAAAGTTAACTTTATATGATTTTATAAGAATAAAAATAATATTACATAATTAAGAAACATTGATGTGGATGATAAATATAACCTAGAAAATACATACATATAAACAATCTTAGATAAAAAAGAGATTGTAAAATTATCCATTAAATTATGTTTGATATGATTTGTATGTATCTAGACCTCTTTTATAATTATTTAAATAATGTTAAGGATTTATTCCAGAATCATAATCATTTTTATGACAAAATTTATGATAATATTTTTATCTTTTTGTTAGTAACATTTCATTGTTACTCGTTATTCGGGTATTAATTGCTTTATATTCTTATGCATGTTTTGTCGAACAAGTTCTTATTCCTCTTCTTAGGTTATGGATATATCATTTAAAGAGTAATATTAATATAATATAAAACATATTCAATTCATTTATATACTCATGATTTAATTAACATTATGTATAATGAATGACATCTCACCGTGGAGACGGTAAGCCGTACATATGCACAAGAAACGATATTGTTCCCATAATTATTGAATGCTATTGAAGTGGATAGTGTATAGTATCTCAGAATAAAACCCATTTTATTTAAATAATATATATTTATTATTTCCATCATTATACCCATCCATATGAGGTGTTTGTGAAAATCGATTACAACACAGCGTGGAGACGGTAAGTCGTATGTACGCACGCCTGGTGATTTCATTTTTTATATGATGGGTAAATGTTTGATTCTGGTTGTTTCATGTTTATAATAACATACCATTAAATTATTGATAAGTATTTTATTAATTTATAATGAAAAAACTAATGAAGATTATGTATAAGAATAAGGATGTTTGAAAGAATCAGTAAGTGATATTACCTCTTCTTCAATGTGTCTCCTCTAAATCTCCTCTTAGAGAACTGGAGATGGTCATTGAAGATTACCAGAACCTCTTGAATGAAAACAAGGAAGTTGAGAAGGAAAACGGGTTGGCAGTGTCCATGCTTGAAGGCTCAAAATTAAGTGAAGAGCTGAGGGATTGGAAACTCCTTAATTAATAATTTATAATAAAATCATACCCTACCCAAAAACCCCCCAAAATGTCCCAATTTATAATATGAGGTGATATATGGTTGTAATATCATCAACCAATAAATTTTGGACAAGTTATATATTTAATTTAAACCATATATTTTTAATTGACAGTTAGTTATTCTATTTAATTTTACTTATTGTAATAACATTATAAATATTTAATGGTTATAAATATTTTTTTATATGTTTTTAATTGCCCATAAATGGATATTTAATGAAATTTTAGACCTTATAAATATCAATTTTTTTTTTAAATAGTTTTATTATTTTTAAATAATTTAATAAAATGATATTTTTTAAATATCAATAGTTTCAATTTTGACACTATTCATTTCTTTGACTTTAAATAAAATCATCACAGAAGATAAATTAAAACAAAAATATTTATTACCCTATTAAAATGCCATAATCACCTATTAAATTAGTTTAGAACATTAATTAGTTCATATTATATTTATTTTAAAAAATTTAAAACCATTTATTTGATATTTCTATTAATAAAATAAGTTTTACATCACTATTATATCATCATTAATGATAAATATTTAATCTATAAAAATTATAAATAAATACCTATGATGTAGGTAAATTTTTTAGATTTCAAAATACCATATATAGTAGATATTATCTCCTAGTAATCCATATATTAAAATTTATATACTTATATAAAATGAGATTGTGACATTTTGTCAAATTAATTAGTTTTTATTACATTCATGTCGTATTCATAGGTAAGTGGCAATAAAATGATTAAATTTATAAAAATAGATAATAATTGTCTAATTTAGTCATACAATAGGATTTTTACAGGTTTTATAGTGAATTTACAATATTAATTTTACCCTTAATTACAAGATTTACCTTTTACCATGGTAATAAATATAATTACCAAAGATACTATTCATAATTGTAAAATATAAAAGTACCCTATTAATATAATTTGGACCTAATGATTCAAAATATGGAATCCATTTTTTAAAATTCAAAACACATAAATTTCATTAATTAATTCAAAATTAATCTTGATTTTGAAATGAGAAAATGGGTTTTAAAAACATTGCAAAAGATTGATATGTTTTTACCTATTAATTCAATATAAAATTAAATCTAATTAAATAAATTATATTGAATGATAAAAATAAATTATATTTATACATTAAAACCATTCAATATTATAATTTAACCATGTAAATTATCTTGATGAAAAAACTTGTTTTTAATTAAAATTTATCTTATTTTTTCTATTCATCAAAACATTAAAGTTATCAAAAAAATATTAAAAATGTATCCAAAATAAATTTTTATATCTCTCTTTAAAATAACATGTTTATGTAGTCATATAAAAATTATTAATGTGTCAAAATATTAGTTTGAAATTGGTTTTCC
Organism: Viscum album; assembly: GCA_963277665.1. NCBI lineage: Eukaryota > Viridiplantae > Streptophyta > Magnoliopsida > Santalales > Viscaceae > Viscum > Viscum album. The sequence goes on from OY728156.1 coordinate 1,335,392,640, forward strand.
ATTCAAATTTGTAAAATAAACATTTTAAAAAATATGTTTTTATACATCAAATAGGGTTTTATTCTTAGCCTATGACTGAAAAATCCATTGGATGAATATAAAAAAATATAAAGTATATAACCCAAATATATCACATTAATTTCATTACCAAAAATAATTCACTCAAAAAAAAATATCTAATTGATTAATATTTTTCTTAAAAAATTTATTTCCAAATAATTCTCAATTCATTTTCATAAGTTAGTTATAATTATTCTCATTAACCTAATAGTTGTGTTATAATGGTAATTTCATACTATGGGTGTATCATGGTTCATTTAAAGTCACAATTTCATGAAACTCAAGCTATAGAAGAATAAATATTATTTAAAGAAAATATTTCATAAAAAACATTTGGGTGTTATAGTGAACCTGATTTAGTAAAGAAATTTTTTCACAAAGATATCATTTGAAGTGATTCCTTGACTACTATAGAAATCATTTTATATGCTTATGTGTTTTCCATAATTCCTTGTTTTATTGATATGTTATAATTTCATGGTTTCTGTTCATTATTTCCTTATGATTCATGTCATATGAACTTCTAATCTTTATTCTATGATTCCTATATAAGTTATTTGATATACCGGGTTTGATCTTCTATTTTCATTATCACATTATCATACCACTATGATCATATTTATTCTTACATGTCTCCCTTGATTACCTCTACTTAGCTTATAAGCTCACCCCTTTTTATGTTTTCTTCCCTAGGTTTTGAGAATATGTATAATTTATGATGTGTCTAGGAAGGGTTCTATTAATGAAAACACAGTGGGAGATAAAATAGCTCCACTGTGTACCAGTGTTCATGTTTCCATGTTTCCAAAGGCACTAAACTAATACGGACTTTGAGCATCTATTTTTGTAATGTTTTAAGAATTCCAAAAAAAGTGATATAATATCTTTGTATGTAAATATATGATTAATATGGTAGTATTATTAGATATATTTAGTCCCTTGGTGAGGTGTGATGTCCTTATTTGGGTTTGGGAACTCTATCAGTCGGTTTACGTACTTCAAAGAGGAGTAATTCCCCCATTACATTTTTGGGAATATGGTGTGATGATTTTTGTATTCAATATCTGTAGATGTATTGGATGATTGGAGACAGAATATACACAAGTTTCATCAATATTAACCTTTGATATGTCTATATAGTGGAAAAGGGATGACAGTATATAGATTAAAACTTTCTATTTGTAGATTTCCCCTTAGATCATATCTTAGTCTTAAGATTCTTTTTGTGCGATCAGGGTGGTTCATTTTTCACACTTATAGAATGGGGTGTATAACTCTTATATGTAATATGGTTCATATCAAACATATATGGTTTTGGTAATTCCCTCATATCATAGTCATATCTTCCAAAAAGGTGTGGTTCCCCAACATCAATTATTCTATAGGTTCTATGTTTTGCAAATAGGACTAATTTGATTGTCTCCTAATGTATTGATTCATTATTTCTAGAATAATGATATGCCGATGAGTCTAACTAATTTCTATATGTATTATATGATTGATTATACAAGGTAATGTTGTGGGTATCATGGTTAAATAATCCCCCCATCCCCTCAGATAGACACACACCTTATTATCAAATATTCTGGATTACATCATATAGGAACCTTAATGAAATTTATTGAGGGATACACTAAGGGGGTGGATCTAGGTTTATAAATTTTCAAATTAAAAAAATATTTACTTAATGTATCACTTCCCTAAATGATTTTAACTTTATAATTTTTAGAGTATCTCTTTAGATATTCTTTTAATAGTGATATGTTTGTTACCCCTCTAGTTTTATCCCCTAACCCATTTATTCAAATATACTAAATTCACACACACTATTTATGTCATTATGAGTGTATATAATCAAGTAAACAATAAAGTTGGATTTTACATGGTTCACCGATAGCGGTATAACATAATGAGAATTAAATTTATAATTTTTTAATGTACCCAAATCTACTAAATTTATTTCTATATGGATAGTTTAGGCTATGATCGGGGTTTTTTCCCTTACAATGGTTAGGGATAGCTCACTTATTCCCAAGGATCACTTATCTCACTTCCTCTCCTTGACACACTAATCCAAAGAAGATATTTCCATATTGAAATGCATGCCAACATAGACCAAAATAACTATTGTTGAAGTTTGTAGGGTTGACTATTACTTGAATGTGTGCTAATAATTTATTATCTACAATTCTGAAATTTCAATCTTGATGTCAGATATATCAAATCACCCTCATCCTATTTACTTTTAAAAAACAGAAAACACTCTTCATTTATAAAGACATATATCTCTATAATTCCGTAACATTATTATCTCAATATCAAGATAAATAATCCTCATTGACCAAATTAAAGATATCTAATGATTCATGGATATAATTAAAAATAACATCATTAGAATATTTTCTAAAACAAATTTAAACTCAACCATATACAACCTTTAAATTTTAGTCAGTAAATATTATCTACTTCTTCGATCCAGCTATAGAAAGATTGGAACTTTGAATTTATGAACATGTTAAATCAACTCCTCTATTGTGTTCTCATCTCAACTATTGAATACAGAATATATCTTTAACTGATATCTTTAAAAAATTTCAGGTTAAATACATTAGAAATATAGAAACCATATCAGAGCACTAGGATAACAAATGAATAACACTTCTCCAATAAAAACTCCCTTTAAACTCTAAATACCACAATTTTTAGGTCCCTTTGTGTGTATGTAGTGACTAAAGGGGGATTGAATAGTCCTTTTGATCTATTATTGAAAATACTAATTTATTAGAGTTATAACAGTGTTAAAAGTTGCAGCAGAAATAAAACAGATAACATATGAAGTTTTTATATATGTTTTTATCATTAATATCTTATTACTCTAATAAATCTAATGTTCTCCATGCAGATACTAGTATTCACTAAATCATCTCTTTTTAATGGAAGTGGTAACACGATTACATAAAAATAAAAACATACCTTTTTCACACATGGTGGTATTACCCCTAACATTTCAAGGAGACAAAACCTACATTTCTTTTGTCAAGGAGGAACAATTAGACCATCATTTTAGATCAGAGGAAAAATCCATTTAATTTTTTTGTATGGGAAATGCATAAACAATAACTCTAGAGGAGAAACAGGTGATCAGAAGTTTTACAACAAAGAAAATAACAAAACAATTAAAAATAGTAGTTCATAAGATAATGCATAAATTCAGTTCAACTCATTCTCTTTGATCACTTCAGAGGTGGAAGATGAAAGTGATGAATAATTTTAGTGATCATAGTAGAACAACATTTGTCAAGGACGTTTCTTGGTCAATTCAGAGTAGTTTGAATCGTTTCATCTTATTCTCATCAAATTATTCATTTGTAGTAGTACATGTGTTTTAACCAGGAATTAATCTCTAAAGACATTAAACTTTAGATCTATAGGAGTGTGTATATGTCCAATTTTTTTACAACAATTTTTAGTGAAAAATATTAAAATAATATGACAATTAAATTAATTTAATTAATCCTCACTGAAAAAAATCATAATCAGGATTATATTTATTCATGAAAAAAAAATATTTTATTAATTATAATAATTCTTTAACAATTTATAATTTAAAAACAATTAAAATAGTAATATGATTTTTTGGATTATAAATACAACAGAATGTTGTGAAAAATGGATTATCATTTGAAGAACAATCTGAATGAAAAAATTATAACAAAAAAACTATACATAAAGTTTTTTAAAAATACTAAAATATGTCAATATAAAGTAATAATAAATTTGAAAAAGTAATTTATTTTAACAATATTAATTAAAAATAATCAATAATAATTTTGGAATTTTTTTTAACTACAGTTTCTCATGACATACCACTAAAAACATTGAATGGTGGGTTGTTACCTTTTGTTGTAAATGTATAATAGTGTAAAAATAGTGAGTTACATATCGTTTCATATTTAAGAAAAATTAAAAATAATTACAAAAAAAGAAAAACAATTTCTTGTATCTTAATAATAAATGGTTTCATATGAATAATAAAAATTAACAACTGTTTGATGTAAAATGGTGGGAAAATTACCTGTTGTTGGGTTCTAATTTTGGATCATATTAAACATATCCAAAAATTAAGAATGAAATTAAAAATGAAAAACTTAACAAATATTTTTCAAAGAATAATGAAATAATAAAAATTAAATATACTAAATAAAAAAAATCTAATTTCATAATTTGATGATCCTATTGGAATAGAACATCACAAAGAAGTTATTAAAAAATGGAATAACAAATTGATGATAAACTAATGAATGATTTTTTGATAAAAAAAAATAAAATATGTTAAAATACTCCAAACACATAAGAATAAAATTTCATTAGATAGAAGAAATAGGATATCCTATGAAAGATTGAACATGATTCTACCAAGGAATTGTAAAGCAAGGAAGAAACAAGTGAGATTATATGAATAAAATTACAATATTGAATAAAATATGAAGTGTACATGTTGGATCTCACGTAAAATATATTGAATAGAAAAAAATGGTGGTTTAAAACATATCCATCATTGATGTTCAACAGTGGGTAAATTACAAACCATTCAAGTAATATGGTGAGTAAATTTACTCACAATTGATGTCCAGGTGGTGGGTCAGCAACCAACCATTGGGTTCCAAAATTGGGGAAAATTACCCTCCATTATAAATTTTCCAATGATTACTTGAATCACCAACCATTGGGTTCTTATAATAATGATTTTTTTTCACTATTGGTAAATAGTAATAGCGAATATACAAAGAAGAAGAACAACATGAATGTCTTTGATCCAAAGAGAAATTGATATATAGAAGAGAATAAGGAACTACTTAATGGAAAATGATGAGATTATATTTTTGTTTGATAGGATTCAAAAAGGATAAACCAAGAGATAATGATACAAAATAGAAATATTTATGACACATTTTCAGAAGTGTTAGATATATTAAAAAATTTTGGAGATATGGTGGGAAACTGGACAACATAAGAAGAGGATAGGGTTGAGCCATAGTTATCTTGAGAAAGATGTAAGAAAACCCAAATGTAAAATGAGACTAAATTAAAAGGTTATAAGAGACTTTGTTAAGAACATCAGAGACATTGTGTTACTCAAAATTGAATAGTATAACCACTAGAGAAACTAAGGAGACAAAGGATATTGAAACCCCGAGCATGGGTGATTAAAAATATGAGTGTGCGATGAGAAATAAAACAGATGGAAGAGATTTAAATGTTTCAATGGAAGAGATTAAATCATGGTTTTTAACATCATACCACTTTGATACTAAACAAATAAGGTAAGCGGTATAAGATATAGATTGTGTGATTCATCGGTTAGAACAAAATCACATAGAAAAAACATAACTTATGGATTATGTAGGTGACCTATGCCCAAACCTTGTGGGAACACTCCTGGGTCCTTTTTCATAGGCCCACACACTACTAGAATGCACTAGGATCCTCCTAGAATCTGTGCGGGCCATGAAAGGTTGACATACCATGAGGGTAACCCTTTGGGTCCCCTAAAGATTAGTTAAAGTTTTGGTTTGAAGGAATGCATAGATAAATATATTTTTTTATAAGAAATATAATAATATAAGCAATAAAATGTAATCTAAATTAGAGGTCTTAATAAAATATAAATACACGTTAAAGTGGAAAATTATTTTTGAAACAAAATATATTTTAATTAAATGTTATGTATGTTTAATTTATCAAAATTAATAAATAGATAGAGAGAAAAAGATATGATTATTATCTGATTAAAAAATCACTTCCTTTTTGAAAATTAAAAAACATGATATTTAATATAATTTCAAACAATATAATGATAATTTTGGAAATATTTAATAAAATCCCCTGTTCTTAAATTTAATAAAAAGAATATTAGTGATCAAATTTTAAAATTAGGTTTTCCTTTTTAAAAAATAAAAAAATAAAAGTAACAGAAAATAAATGAATTATCAAAAGATTAACTTTTATTTACAATGTACAAGTAGTTAAAGATATCATGTTAAAAATAATGAGAATAGAATAATGACCTTTCAATTACAAAACACATAAAAGAATGTTTAATAGATTTATAAAGAAATTATGAAAATGTTAATATTCCAACACACCCTATTCAAACATTATTTTCATAAATTTATCAAAATGCAAGGCTTTAGTGAAAAAACATTGTCTTTGTTTTTCATTTGGAACAATGTTTAAACATTTATAACCATTATTTACATGATCACTAGAAAAATGAAATCTAACATCGGTGTGTTTAGTTCCTGAGTATTGAAGATGATTTCTATAAATTGAAAAAGAACAAGTTATATCATAGTAAATAAGAATTTTTACAAAATTAATATTGATATCATAAAAATATTCATATCCAAATACTTTGTGGATAACAAATGGTAGCAAAAATATACTCAACCTTAGTTGTTGACTGTGCTATAGATAGTTTTTTATTAAATCTTGAGGAAATTAAACATTTTCCTAAAAAGTGACAGATTATTAAAGTTCTTTTCTCATAAATTCTTCAACCTATTATGTTATAATTTGATTATGATAGTAAATCAATGCAATTATCATTAGAATGAAATATTCTATTACTGAAAGTACCTTTGATATATATAATTACATTTTTAACATCTTTATGGTTGATTTATTTAGGGTTTGACTGATATCTATCACACATATATATAGTAAACATAATATCTCGCCTTGAAGTAGTAAGTTAAAAAAGACTTCATATTATGCCTCAATATAACTTATCACAAATATAATTTCAAGATTCATCTATATCTAGTATAGAGTCTATGCAGATAGGCGTTCATATAGCATTACAATAATCAAGTCCAAACATTATAACAAGTTTTTTCCATACATAACATGACTTTAGAAAATACTATATTTTTTTGATTAATTTGAAATCAAAGAAAAATAATAATTTCCCATTTAAACTCATATCAAATTCATTTTTCATTAATTTTGAAAACTCATTAATCAATTTATCATTTAAATATTCAAATATAATATCATCAACATGAATATTTATAATTGGTATATAATTTAAAAATATTTTTATAAATATGATTGGATCAATATCATATTTTAAAAAAAAATTAATTACAAATAGGGTTACTGTTTCATACCAAGTTTGAGGAGCTTACTTAAGACCATTAAGAGATTTTAAAATTTTGAAAACCTGATCTAGAAATTCATTATTTTTGAAGTATTCTGGTTGTTTAACATAAACCTATTCTGAAATTAAATCATTTAAAATGGAATATTTTATATCGATTTGAAAATTTTTAAAAAATTTAAATGATAATAAAATATGAATTTCTTCTAATCCCAGAATAGCTGAAAATGAATATTTAAAATCAATAGATTCTTTTTAAATATAACATTCCAAAACTTATATTACCTTATTTCTAACTATATTACCAAATTCAATGAATTAATTTCAAAAAAAATGGTTTCAATAGAAATTGTATCTTTAGGTAACTCAAATAAATCTCATATATTATTTCAATTAAACATTACAAGTTCATCATGCATATAATTAACCCAATTGAAATATTTCAATGTATATTTAATATTAACAAGAACCAAATCATTTATAAATGTATAATTATATCATAAATTTAAAGAAAATGTGTAGTTCTAATTCCATATTAAAATTTTCCTTTAACATTATCTAAAGAGTGATCTTTGTGAGATTTAAAAATTAAAGGATCAGATTAAGATGAAATGTCCTCCTCATCATCTATTAAATCATTATTATCAAGTTGATATTTATAAAATATGTATTCTTTAAAATATTCAACATCATCCATAGAATCATAACATTTTTTTTCAATATTTTCAATGAACATAACACACACATATTCTTCCATGGTATTAGTTATTTTATTATACACCCTATAATACTTACTATTATTATAGGGTACCAAAAACATACCTTCATCACTTTTTGAATCATATTTTATATGTTATTTTTAATATTTCAAATATTGATAATAAATCCGAAAAAAATTAAAGAACCAATTTTGGTTTTCTTATTATTAAATATTTCATATGGAGTGTTCGTTAACAAAGGTATCATGCAAACTCTATTTAATATATAAAAAGATGTGTTAGTTGATTAATCCAAAAAAAATTGGACGGATGAATTGATTAACATTGTTCCTTAAATTTCATGATTATTTCTATTTTTCCATTCTACAAGACCATTATATTGTGAGGTTATATGGGTGGAAAAAATATGAAAATATCCATTAGTTTCATATAATTTTTCAAATTATATATTTATAAACTCCACTCCTTTATCAATTATAATAGAAGAAATTGAGTAACCTATCTAATATTTAATTTCCATAAAAAACATAATAAAATTATTGTCTCACATTTTTATATAAGAAACAAATATAGTAAATATACATAAATCATTAAAAATTACAAAAATATATTTTTTAGAACCCAAATTAGCATTTCTCATGGGTCTAAAAAAATCAAGACGTAGCAGTTCTTATCATCTTGCATAATTAACCATATTAATATATCTAAATAAATTTTTAATGATGGTTACCTTTTGGGCAAAAATAAAATAGATAATACTCAAATTTATTAAACTTTGGAAGTTCCATAACTTGTTCATGTTTAGCCATATTGTACAACTGTCAAAGATAAACATGCCCCAACTTCTTGTTCCATAAGAAGTGATTTATATCTAAAGAATTTCATTATTTTACATTCTTCCTTGATAGTTATGAATAATCCATCTAATATATATTCTATTTTTTATTAGAATAAAATTAGAAAATCATTATAAAAAAATACATTGGTTATCTTTAGATTTTATATCCATGTTATCCTCAGAAATTGGTAATGTACTAATTAATTTGTGTTTTAATCCTTCTACAAAAAAATTAATTAAGAATTTATAACTAAATTTAATATTCCCACTTCTCCAAAACCATTAACCATACCTTTGGATTATTCATTAACATTGATAGTACCTCCACCAAAAGAGTAAAAATATAAGTTATAAAAAATCTCACTATTCCTATTCCTTGAGAACCCATTGTCCATATACAATGTGACTATAGAACTCTTCAAAAGCGTTTCCTACCCAAAAAATTAAACAGATTGATGTTTTGGTACCCATAGTAGTTTGGGTTAGACATGATTAGTATAATATTATTTATGTACCCATACAAATTTGATAAATTTTTTCCATATTAATCTAGAAGATTATTTTTTTTAGAAATTAAAGTCCGATTACAGCCAAAATATAGAGTATACTTTAATTAACATTCATTTTTATAATTCCCTTTAAATTAAAAATAAAGAAAGTAACTTTTTAAATATTCCCATTTTTTCTTTTAACAACAATTGTTCTACATATATAAGTAATCTGGTTATTATTTTCATATCCCCTATTAGTATTTTTGGGTTTGTTCATGGACATTATTTTATCAAATTTATCCTGGCCACGAATAAAGTTGGATAATAATTCCTTTAAGAAATTAATTTTTGTTTAATTATTTTTATTAATTTTCTAAATAAATTCCATCACGATAGATATTTTCACATTTGAACATGATCTATAATTTTACAGTTTTCTATTTTTATTTTTAAGATGCATGCAATCCAATTCAGTTTTTTCTAAATCATCAAAGACTAATTTAAATTGTTTGGGTTGATATTTATAAATTTTTTACAATAAATATTTTATTCATGTATTATCATATATGAATATAATAAATTAATAATCTACAGTATTTTTCTATTCTATATTACTCAAAATATAATTAATTAGTTTTTATTTTATTCTTTAATATTCTTATTTTCCATTTTTCGTTTCCCTATATAGTTTATCCAATATAAAGATATCACGTTGAAATTTTTCATGTTGAGTGGTTAATTATTTGACTTCACTTTCAATATCAGATTCATAATCAGAACTATATTTATAATTAGAGTGTACCTGATTTAAATTACTATCCACATAATAAAATTTGTAGATTATTTTTCATTTTTAGAACCAACATCACTTTAGTTTTTCTCTTCCAAAAAACTCCATCATCCATGGTATGCCTTTATTTTCTACTTCTTATATTTCTTATATTTTCTATCTAGATTTAATTTATAAAATTCTAATTTTATATTCCCCTTTTCCCTACTCTCATAGAATATTAATTTGGAGATATCATACTTTCTAGTTTTACATCTTTTACTACCCTTTCTTTCACCCTTTTTTTAATCTCTTCTTGAATGTTTCATAAATCCCCACTTACCTATCAAGTACTTGTAAACCCCATTAGTGAAATTTTCAATTTCAACTCTATCACTTTCATGTAACTCAGAATAATAAGAATAGAAATAAAAATTATATTTTATTTAAATTCTTAACCTTTCATTTTATAATTTTCATTTGTACTTTCATTCTTAATTTCCTTCTCGTATTGACCCTATGAACTCTTCCTTAGAATATTTAGTTCAATCCTTAAATTCTTCAATAGAATATTTCATTAAATTCAATTTCTAGGGTAGATCTTGAATTAATCTTTCTATGAGAGATTAATTCATCGTGGTATCTCAATGATGACCCATGATGTTGAAAAGTTTGGTGTATCTATTATACATCTCATTAATGCTTTATTGATCAATCATTCTGAAATATTAAAATTCAACATTATGTATACCTTACTTAGTTCTCTATAACAAATAAATTTCTTAATGAGTGACTATAAAAGAGCACCAAATATCATAATTATTTTTACAGGATGAATTATGACTATACATATTTCATCTTAGAGAGAAGTATAAGAAATTCATAGCTTTTAAATTTAAAAATCATTTTGAACCATGATTATAAGTGATAGTTTTTAAATCAACATTAGGTAGTTTATATGGTTTTAAAATTATAGCCTATTAATCAAGACCTATATTTTAAATAAATACCACCATTTTTCCTTCTATTAGACATAGTTATGTCCACTAAAGTGAGGTGTTCATATTTGATTCAAAATCTCAAAATCCAATTTAGACATAACAATGTAGTGGATGTTTCCCTTATACTATTAAGTCTAGGATAATGATTATTTAAAAAATTGATAATGAAACAACTAAAACAAAATCCTCAACAAATAATGACACTCTAATATTAATTGTTTGGACTCTTGGTATAGAGGTAGTGACAAGAGGGTGTTGAATAGTCCTTTATGATTTATTATTAAAAGTACTAATTAATTAGAGTTATAGTTATATTAAATTTTTCTGTTGAAATAAAAAAGATAACATTTGACATTTTTATAGCAGTTTGGATTACCAAGATTCTTGTCCTCTCATCAATCTCACATACTCTTCAGGCAGACTGGTATGCACTGAGTCCTCACTTTTTAATATGAGTGGTAACCCGATTACATAATAATATAAACATATAATTCCCACACATTGTTTTATAATCCTATAATTTTGAATAAGTCAAAACCTACCATAATTTTGTATAAAAGGAACATCCCAACCTTCCTTTTAGATGGAAGGAATATCTCAATGAAATCTTTTTCATGGGAAAATCATTAACTAAAACTCTATAGGGAAAATAGTTGATAGGAAGTATCACAACATAGAAAATAACCAAACAACTAAAAACAAAAGTTGAGAAGATAATTTAGAATCTTGGTGAAGCTCATGTTACTTAATGACATCATAGATAGAAGATAAAAGTGGTGGAGATTTTTTTGTGATCACAGAAAAACATTAGATGTTGAGGAAGTTTCTCGATAAATTCAGATAAGAAATAATTATATTATCGTATTCTCCTTGAATCAATCGTTTGCACTAGTACATGTTTCTTATACTTGAGTTAATCTCCTAAAACACTAAAAATGAGATCTACAAGAGAGTGTCTATTTCCAATTTCTTCATGACACTTGTTAGTGTGAAACAATAAAATAATAAAACGGCTACATTAATTTTTTGAAGTCATTCTAAAAAACACAATCAAGCTTATATTTTTCATGAGATTTAAAATAAAAAATTTCATTTATTAATGTAAATAATTATTAAAAATAACAATTTAAAAATAGTTTAAATAATAATATAACTATACATATTATACATACATCAAAATGTTTTGAAAAATAAAGCATCATATGAAAAACAATATTCATGAACAAGTGCACCAAAAAAGTGCTACAATCATTTTTTTCAAACTATTCCAATTATATTCGAATATAAAATAATATAAAATTTGAATAAGTAATTTATTTGGACAAAATTAGTTAAAATTAATATAAAAACATTTTAGAATAATTTTTTTAACTAATGTTGGTTCATAAAAAACCCTTGGAAATAGGGAATAGTGGGTCAATACCTACCTCTCAAAATGTCCAATAATGAAAAAAAAATCTTATGTACTGTTGATTTTTTAAGAAAAAATAGAAATAATTAGAACAAACTAAAAATTATTATTTTAAGCTTAATAATAAACAGATTTATATGAATAATAGAAGATTAACTACCATTGTATGTCCAAGTGTGGGTAAATTACATGTTATTGGGTTCCAATGGTGTCTCAGAGTAAACATTTACAAACAATCCTAATGAACATAAAAATGAAAAACATAACTAATGTTTCTCAAAGAATCATGAAATAAAAAACAAACAGAATAAATAAAAAATAAATCTACTTCTATTATTCTATGATTTTGGAGGAATTAAACATCACAATGAAGATTTAAAAAATAGAATTAAAAACTGATGGTAAACTAAAGTATATTTTTGTAAAAAATAATAAAACAACTTAAAACACTCCAAACACATAAGAACAAAACATTTCATTAGATATAAGAAATATGTGGTCCTAAGAGACCTAAATATGCTTCTTCCATGGCATTTTGAAAAAAAGATGAAAAAATATAAATATAATAATAAAATTATTGCAAATTATAATAGAGAATATAGAACTTACTAGAGCTTACAACCAAGGATTTGAACTATAAAAAAATGGTTGTTAAAGAAATAAAAACATTTTATATTCCACGGTGGGTAAATTACCTACCATTTAAGTCTAATTATGAATAAATTTACTCACCGTTGATGTCATGATAGTGGGTCAATGACCAAATGATGGGCTCCAACGATGGTTAAAATCACCCAATATTAGAAATTTTCAAACTGTGACTTGAATCAAGCATTATTGGGTTCTTCCAATGGTGAGTTGAATTATACACCATTGGAAAATATCCAAAGTGACTAGATAAAGAAGAGAAACCAATAATAATGACTTCAAACCAAAGAGAAACTAAAATATAGTGGAGAAGAAGGAACTCCTTAGAAGAAAAACATGAGCTTCTATTTTATCAAAAGAGGATACAAGAAAGATAAATCGAGATAGAACAACAAAAAATGGACTGATTTATGACACTCAGTTAGAAGTGTTTGAGACACTAAATATTGCGGAAGATGTTGAGAGAAACCTGGTAGCTAGGGAAGAAGAGCAGGTTAGGCAATGGTTAGCTTGATATAGATACAAAAAAATCCAGAAGTAAAATGATACTAAAAAATAATGTTAAAAGGTACATGGTTAAGAATACAGGAGAAAATATTTTACTCATAGGTGAATAGGATAACAAGTGGGAAAATTAAGGAGATGAAGTAGATTGAAAAAATGATCATGGGATTTCAAACATATGAGTGCATGATGAGAAGGAAAAGAGACTGATGATATTTTAATGTTTCAAAGGATGAGATTAAATCCTAGATTTTAATAGTGTCCTATATTGAAAATAATAAAATTAGTTTGGGTAGTATATGATACATAGTGTGTGATTGATCAGTCATAATAAAACCAGATAGCACACAAACGACTTACGGGCCCTGCGGGTGACCTATGCCCAAAACATACGGGCACACTCTTCAAGCCTTATAAATAGGCATGCATGCTACTATAATGAACTATTCTTCTCATAGAATTGGTTCAGTCCATTAAGGTTGTACCTCCCATGAGGTTTGACATCATGGTCCCTTTATGACTAGTTGTAGGTTTGACTAGAAGACTTGCATATATAGATATATGTATTTTAAAAAATTATATATAATTATTATAAATTCACCACAATTAGATATCAGTAAAAAAATATTTATACATGTTAAATAGATATATTATTTTTATAACCAAACAGATTTCAATTAAATATTTTATAAGATTAATTTATCAAAACATAGAGAGATATAGGGGGGAGAGAAATTGTTAATAGCCAATTAAAAAAATCATTGTAAAACCATGGCCCCCATAACCCATATACATTGATTATTTTACTACATTGGAACTTAATAAAAGGGATCACATCGTAAAGGAATAAATATTTTAAGAGTATATGGAGACTATATAATGACATGATTCTAAAATTACACTTGAAAAAATGAAACAAAAATAAAAATTTTTATGTGAAATTCATTATTTCATCTAGTAAATCTCAAAAATAATTCATAGATGCCTTCTAGGTATCCTGGGGAAATTAAATCATAATAAAGGGTGACCTTAGATGCTTAGTAAGGAAAATCATAAATAGAAGCAATCACATAATAAACAAATAATGAATAATTTAGTAAAGATAAATAATAATCAAATACACCATATAACTAATATCATAAAATGGGAATATATACATGGATGACATAACTGTTGGTTCTAGGCATAGCGGAAGCATGTGGATGGGTGTACCCAACTTTAATATTACCGTTAACAAAGATCAATATGTGACCTGTCATGATGATAAAACACCAGATCATCAGAATAGAACAAATAACGAAAAGGAAAGGGTGATGTCCCGGAACCATATAGAGGATTGTAATATGTTTGTTATAATTAATTTAATTAAAAGAGGAGAATTACCTTGATGGATTTCTCTGTCTATTGATGCTTCCAGTCATGATCCAATTTGATCTATCGTTGTGTCATAGAATCCAAGTGTAGGCTTCCTCTATAGGATATCCACATGTTCTCCACATATCTCTAATTGTCACAAAAGGGATCTCTAGGGTCCAGTATAGAAGATCCTTTCTTATAAGGTCCTCCTTCGATCGTCTTGAGAGCCTCTTCCAATGTGATCTCCTTGATCTGGTGGAGGAGGATCTTTCTCGTAACATGAGAGTGTTCTTGGAGGAAAATAATTTTCTCTTCCCTTGACAGTATTCTCAAGATCCTCTATGCACAACTATATATAATGGCTATATCTAAAGAGAATAAGGTAATTGGGATTTATATTAATTAGAATAATAAAATTAATTAATTACCCAAGTTCTTTTTTTCATTTCATTTAATGCTTAGTACAACCTCACGTTTAATAATAACATTTGACTATTATTGTCACTTTACATGAGCCTTGAGAATTACAACTAAAATTATTTAATTAAATAAATATTATTATTTCTCAAAAATCCCCAGATAAAACTACATGGAATGTATATTAATATAAAAAATTTGTAATTTTGTTTATATATTTTCTTTTATTCCTCCACTACATTTATTAGACCATAAATAGTGACTAATTATTTCATAAATAAATATCACTGCATCATTCAATAATAAATATATTATTTTACCCACAATATATTCTCTCGAATAACTAGTGTCAAAATAAATGTGATCAGAAATCCTTGTATAGTTATTAAACCACAACCGGGAATAATCTTCTTTCAACTTGTTTAATGAATATTTAACTAAGGTACTTGGGTAAACTCAGTTTTTGACCCTTTATGCCACTTTCTCAGTGGTTTTAGGCTGATCCTGCCTAAATTCCATGGTTAGCATCACGTAGCATGACAAAGCACCCATAGATAAAGAAGTTAATGCCGCAATGATGTGTCACCTCCTACAAACACTTACCATGTAATGTAATCCCTGTGTCTTGATATCTCGAATCAAGCAGGTCGCATGCTATTGTCATCAACACATGTTCTCGTTTACTCTTTATTTGACCTCCTAAAATTATAATTTTCCATTTCTCACCATGTCCATGGATTTATTTAGGCTATATCAATTCTATTAAATGTCTTGATATAAATAACTTTCGTTATGGAACAGAGGGTAATAATCCTTTCTTGCATTATCTATTAATGCAGTATTACTCATGATGCACCCAACATATCATACCTCGCTACAAATAGTGTTTCATCATTTTTATCTTCAATATATCTAAGTGTGATAGTTTTAAAACCCATTAATAATAATCTTAATGTCTATGGACCAATACACATGTCGGCAGATAGGAACATACAATAACACTATGAAATGTAGATTTTCTACTTGTGGGTCTCGTTCTCATAATTTCCTCCTAAATCTTACTAAGGGAACACACTATTATAAGGTGCATCAAAGTTTCATGAGTCCTCGCCCCTAATGGAATGTATTATTTGTGTCCCTCAAATTATATCATCCATCCATAGAACATATATTCTAGAATTGTGTTATAGATCTTCTGAGTTATCATCATAGAAGGGATCTACTATGACCGTTTGGTGAAACACCTATCCATAGGACATTATCACATGCATTGCCACGCAGAAGAACAATTGAGATAAGATAAGTTATTTTTTTAATATTCAAATCCTTGTATACAATTTTATCATAAAGTATAAAGTAGTTGGTTCTAGGCCACCAATTCTAACAAAATTCCACTTGGACTAGAGCCAACTAGTAAAAACCTTTAACCAAATAGCTATCACATGATATTCATGCTTCTATTGAGATAATCCTTTAGTCATGGGGTCTACCACATTCTCTTCCATGGACACTCTGCTCACTACAACTTCACCCCTTTGATTGAAATCTCTCAAGAGGTGATACTTCTAGGGAATGTACTTTGTATGTTGATGTGACCTTGCTTCTTTTGTAAGATCCCCCACTATAGTATTATGAAAATACAATGTGATAGGGCCTCTAATTCTAGGCACCACATCAAGTACCTTGAAAAAGTTTTAAATCAAGCAGTTTTCCATGGCTGCATTAGAAGCTGCTATATATTCAGACTCCGTAATAGAATCGACAAAAATTGGCTACATTGAAATTTTCCCACTCATAGTTCCTCTATTGAGACAGAAAACATATCCTGATTATGAATTCAAATAATTCTGATCTATCTGAAATCCAGCATCTACATACCCTCTGAGGATAAGCTCTTCATCTCCTTCATACACCAATAATGTATCCTTAGCACTTCTCATTTACAGAAAGATAGTCTTAACAGTAGTCCGATATTGTTCTCTTAGATCTTCTTGATATATACCTTATGTTCTCATCGAATAGGCAACAACAAGCTTGGTATATAACGTGAAATACATGATGGATTCTATATCCGAGGCATAAGGTATCTTAATCATCCTATATTTCTTCTATTGTGTCTATGAAGACATTATCTTAGAAATATGTATGCCATGTGACACTAGAATAAATACCCTTTTGGATTTTTTCATACTAAATCCCTTAGTATTTGGTCAATATATGTCCCCTGACATAGTCCAAGAATCCTCTTAGATCAATCACGAATGATTTTGATCCCTAGAATGTAGGTAGATTCACCCAAGTTCTTCATAGAGAAACACTTGTTCAAATAATCCTTAACTAACTGTTAGACTGGTACACCATTTCCAATAAGTAATATGTCATCAACATATACTGTATGGATAATGAATTCCATACAATTAAACCTATTATAAACTCATGGCCCACAATCAGTCTTAATGAAACCAAATTCTTTTATGGCTTTATCAAATCGAATGTTCCATGACCTAGAAACTTTCTTTAATCCAAAAATGGAATTATGCAAATTGAAAACCCGTTTGGCCTCACCTGGTGTCACAAACCCTTATGTTTGTTTCATATAGACATATTCCTAAAGATTACCATTAAAGAATATTTTTTTGATATCCATCTTCCAAATCTCATAGTCGTGGTAAGATGTTATGGAAAATATGGATTCTTATGGATTTAAACATGGAAATTGGCGATAAGGTTTCATCGAAGTCAATTACTTGACATTGTTTGAATCCTTTTTCCACTATCCTTTCGTTATAAGTTCTAAATTGACCTTCCATTTCTACCTTTATCTTGAACACCCATTTACATCCAACAAGCTTTACGTCAACTGGCTCATCGGCAAGAACCCAAACATAGTTCTGATTCATGGAATATATCTCAGAATTTATAGCTTATATCCATCTTGTAGATTTTGATCTCTCGACTTCTTTTTTCTAAGAGAGAGTTTCATCATTTTCCAACAATAATGATTCACCATCCTCAATGACTATGAAACCAAATCTCTCTAGTTCCCTTACCTCTCTTGAGCTCTAATGTAGTACTTGTGTTTCTGGAACCTCTTCTATTGGGACTTGTGGAACTTGATCCTATACCAAATCTTGTGTACCTTGAACATCAACTTCATTAATGTAAATCTTTGTCCCACTATCCATTTTGAGGATGTGCTTCCTCTCAAGAAATATGCCTTTTCTGGCAACAATCACTTTCTTTTTTGATGTTTTATATAGGTAATATCCATTGGTTTCCTTGGTATGTCCTATAAAGGAACACCTAGTTCTCTAGGGTACTAGTTTTTTGATGGAGAATGCCTTAGAAAAAGCCTTTCATCCCCATAATTGTGTATGTGGAAAAAATGGGTTTCATTTCATTCCATAACTATGATGGAATTCCACTTACTACTTGATTTGGTACTCAATTTAATGTGTATGCTTCTGTTTGTAATGCATATCCTCAAATGGATAATGGAAGATCAACATGACTCATCATCGACCTCACCATGTCCAAAAAGGTTCGATTCCACCTTTAACTAACACCATTCCACTATGGTGTATAAGGAGAAGTGAGTTGAGATAGAATCTTGGACTCCTGTAAAGGGTCAATGAAGTCTTGGTTCAGATATTCTCAACCTCGATCCGATCAAAGATCCTATATCTTATTACGAAGATGATTCTCAACGTCATTCTTGAATTTGAATATTTTCTCCATGGACTCTTACTTATACGTAATTAAGTATATATATCCATATCTACTCAAATAATCAATAAAAATAATGAATAATAATATTCACCTCTAGCTTCTACTAGAAATGGTCCACACACATCCATGTGTACCAATCCTAGAAGCTTTGTTTCCCTTTCACCATATCAACCAAAAAGAGGCTTCGTAATTTTCCTTTGTAAACAAGCATGACCTCTATCAATTGGTTTTATCTCAATAGAGTCTAAATAACCATATTCTTAGAGATTTTCCAAGTGTTTCTCATTTACATGACCGAGAAGGTTATGTAACAACTAGGTTTTGTATGAGTCATTTGAGTTTGTTTCATTATTGATTTCCAACACTAGTTTTTCATAATTTATTATATGCAAACCATTATTTAAATGTTCCATACCATAACATACATTGTTCTTATAAAAAACAACCCTTGTTTCCAAACATGAAAATAAATCCATCCATATCCAAAAATCATATAGAAATTATGTTCTTGGTAACACTAGGTACACAATAACATTTATGTAAAACCAAAAGCATCCCAGTTGGAAATGAAAGATGGTAATCTACAATGGCCAATGCAACCATCCTCGATCCATTAACAGCATTAAGATCCACTTATCCATTATAAATAATTATAAATATACTTTTTTCCGAATTTTAATACATATGTGTGCCCCACATGCTGTATATAATAACCAATGTGTAGAAATGGAATGATTACAATCAATAAAAACACACCTTTAGCGTCCCCATGCATCTTGGTGTTGTTTCTCTTCCCATGGAATGGATTTCCACATAATAAACATAATGACCCTTATTCTTAAACCTACCTATTGATATTCCTCTTCTTGGGGGAATAGTTCTCAGGGGATTCAATCCATTTATAAATCCTTAACCCCTTTTCGTTTCCCTTCCACTTATTATTCACCATAAAGACTGCAGGTTTGTCATGCACCATATCCTTATCTACCAGAAAAATCAAGGATATAAGTTATGGTAGACTCTTCTCGTTGTTTCTCATGTTGTAATTGATAATAAAGCTAGAGAGGGTATTAGGAAGTGATGATAGGATGAGATCTGTACAAAACTCATATGTGAAGTTTATCCCAATGATATCCAGGCATTCAATATAGACAAGAAGCTTCACTACATGATTCCGAGATAGAACATACTCTCTAAGAATAGTTGTGAACAAATAATTAGAGATCTCATATCTCTACTCTCTCTCCTTCTCTTGATTGAGATCCTTAAGGTGATAAATCATGCTATATGAGTCCTTGATTTCTTGTTTCTTCAAGAGATCATTAGACATGGACGATACCATGAAACATTGGACATCTGTTGCATCTTCAAAATGTTTCACATAGAGAAATATTCCATCATCACTGGCCTCATTTCTACATGCAACTAGAATATGCTCCTCCAACACATACAATTTTCTCTTGTGGTGAAGGATGACACGTAAACACCTCTACCACTCCTAGAAATTGGTGTTATTGAGAAAGTTATCATTATCAACTATAGTTTGAAATGATATGTTTTATTTTATTTTTGTTTTTATTTCTATAAATTTTTATGATAAAATATTCAATACTTTATCATGATAAAACTGACACAAATAAATAAATTAATACTTATTAGTCTCCCACTATTTTTAATAAAATCCAATAGCACTCTCCATTGACAGCAGAATATTCTATTTCATGAATATTGTAGTGTCAAGGATCCATATTTCCCTTCGCATTACCATGAATAGGATTGGTCAAACAACTTTAAAGGTTTTATGTAGGCATTCCAAATGCCATGTTCATTAACTTGCATCTCCTTTATCTGCTAAGTGTACTCCCCAATCCTGAAATCCTTTTATTTTGGATTTTCTAAACTATTGACTCTTGGTCACACTAAGTAATAATGTTGTAATAAAACCCTTGATGTGAACCAATTCAAGTCAACCCAAAACCTCAAATTAGAATTACATGATAATTTAATTCCCCCCAACTAGGGTTGGTCAATCACTTTGAACTCTGGTTCAATTTTAACCAAGATTATGGAAGGCTATACCAAATTAATATTTTCATGGGGGATTTTATCCTTATAAGTAAATTTCCATTTTATTATCTTTATTGCATGATTGTTAATATTATGTGGGATATACTTAAGTCATTAACCATTTATAAGAGAATATTTACACATAAGTTAGTATTATTTTAGTTCTATCTTTCATGATTGTTTAATTCATTAATTTTTGTGATCATGAAAATACACCTACAATAAATAAATAATTAAACTGATAGAAATAAAAATAAATGGCGTGATCATGAACTTTTTCTATTGGTTAGTTTATCTATAAGTTAATAAAACTAACCCAAGACCTAGGGGATAAATACCTTGAACCTTTTGGGTTCATGTTTATAGCTTTCCACATGTCCACCTTTGTATCTCTTTGGATTCGTTTCGCATTGACTCATAACTTGAGCCACCTCCACTTGCTTGGTATCTCCACACGTTACATATTCTTTTATCTCCCATCCTGGTGATGGGTAAAATGTGGTTTTACATAAAATAAACCTTGGGCAGACATGCCCTACATATTAATGATTACAAGGCTCACAAGCCAACAATTTTAAAATAAATAAATAAATTCAAAGAACCCATCCACACACAAAGGTCCTAGTCTATCTCATGATCATCCATAAATGCAAAGATATTTATGCATAAGTGAAAATAGAATTAAATTCTTTAATCGTTCTTGTTTAAAATTAATCACACTTGAATCAATTAATTATTATCTTTAATTATTCAATCCATTTATCTTAAGCACTTTTCTGAATTTCCTTATGATTTTCATCCATCGTAATTTTAAACAAATAATTTCATTTAAAATTATCTTTGTATATAACTTATACCATAATGGAAAACTAGTGAATTCTGGTTCATAACCACCCAATGAGTAGAAATGAACAATAAATTGAGGTTAAATTAAACACATATATATATAACACCAATCACATTTTGTGCCCCGGTTTTATGCCCACACCATGGTACACGTATCAAGGGTTTGTATAATATAATAACAAATTTTAATAAATATGCATAATTTGGATTAGTACATGGCATGCAGTTCCTACTGCATGGTTTGTATTAATGTTCAACATGCATCAGATGTACACGCCTGGGGATACGATGTGTATATGTACTTCAAAAATACTCAGAGTACACGGCGTGTCCAGTGGTCCACCCGCCATGTAGTATCCACGTCACATGGTCTCTTTTTGGGAAAACCATGTATGGGGAACATGGTACAACCCTAAAACAATGAGACTACATGCCATGTCTAGTGGGCCACATAATGTGTAATCCAGAAACATTGTTCCACCTATTCTTAATCAACACATTGAGTCATAAGGACTCAGATAAACTCCAGGACATGGCTTGGTTTTGCAGACCAATCACGATCAATTGAACCTTAACTACACGACATGTGAGGAAGAATACACACTGACTTTTCTGTTTTTTTATAGCCACGAACCTTTGGATCCTCCATATGAGATCCTCTATTTTTAGTTTTATAAAAATTAAAAGAAAAGATCATTTCTGTAAGGTAAACAATAAACGAAAGAGGAGGAACAAATATCAAGATTTAGATTTACAAAACAATTAACATGAATTGAAACAAATAATGTATTAAATGTGTAAATCATCAAAGAAAAACAAAACAATTATAATCAATGACATGAACCCTTTAATACCAATTATATGTTCCTGGTGCACTAAAAGTGTGTGGATGGGTGTACCTAACATTAATATTACCTTTAACAACAATTCATTTGAGATCTGTCACGATGATAAAATACCAGATCTTTGAAATAGAATGAAGAATAGGCAGGAAAGAGGGAAGTCCTAGAACCATGGATAGGATCATCATTTGTTGTTTATAATTAATTTAATTGAAATATAATACTTACCTAGATGGAATTATCTCTCCATTGATTCTTCCAGTCATGATCCAATGTGATCCATCATTGGGTCGTAGAATCCAAGTGTAGGATTCCTCTATCGGTGATACACACGTGATCCACATATCTCTGGATGTTGCCAAAGGGATCTCTGAGTGCTAGTGTGGAAGAGCCTTTGATTGATATTTCTCCCTTCGATCACCTTGAGAACGGATTCCAAAGATCTCTTCTAGATCCGGTGGAGGAGGATATCTCTCGTAACTTGAGAGCATTCTTGGAGGAATGGAATTGTCTCTTGGCTTAAGAGCTTTCTCTAGAACCATTGTGCACGACAACATATAATGGATAGATCTAATGAGAATAATTTAATTGGGATTTATATTACATAGAATAATAAAATGAATTCAATATCCAAATGCATTTATTCATTTCATTTAATTCTTTGTAAGACCCCATGTTTAATAATATCATTCGACTATTATTATCGCTTGACATGTGCCCAACGAATTACACCTAATATTATTTAATTAAATAAATATTATTATTTCTCACAAATACCCATAATAAAACTACATAGCATGTATATTATTATACAAGGCATGTACTTTTGATTTTCCATTTTTTTATTTCCTCCATCATATTTTTTAGAACTTAAATAATGACTATTTTTTTCATAAATAAAAATCACTACATTGTTCTCTAGTAAATATATTATTTCATCCACAATATATTACCTTGAATAACTAGTGTCGAAATAAATTCAAGTAGGAATCCTTGAAAAATTATTAAACCACAACTGAGAATAATCTTTATTCAACTTGTTAAATTAATATTTTACTAAGATACTTGGATACACTTAGTGTGTTACCCTCTAGGAATCTTCCTCATTGGAATTTGGTGGATCCTGCCTAATGTCCCAGGTTAGCATCTTGAAACATGCCAAGGCACCCATAGAGAAAGAATTTAACGTCACAATGACGTTTCACCTCCTACAAATGATTACCATGTAATGTAATCCCTTTGCCTCGATATCTCTAATCAAGAAGTTTTCATGCTTGTGCCATCAACCCATGTGCTCGATTTCTCTTTATTTGACCTCTTGGGATTGAACTCCCCCTTTCCTCACCATGGACATGGATTTATTTAGGATATATAAATTTCATCAAAGGTCTTAAGATATCAACTTCTATTATGGAACATAAGGGACAAATCCTTTCCCATATTATCAATTAATGCAGTATTACTTATGACACACCCAAAATATCTTACCTCACTATGAATAGAGTGTCGTCATAGTTTTGATCAATACATCTAAGTGTGTGAGTTGTAATACAATTTAATAATAATCTTAATATATAAGGACAAATACATGCATCCCCAGATAATAACATCCAATGACACTATGAAATTTGGATTTCCTACTAGCGGTTCTCGTTCTCATAATATCCTCCTTAATCTTACTAAGGGAACACACCATGATATGGTGCCTCAAAGATTCATGATTCCTCACCCCTAATGGCCTGTATTATTTATATCCCTCAAATAACATCATTCGACCATAGAACACAAATTCAAGAATAGTGTTATGACACTTTTGGGTTCTCATCAAAGCAGGGATCCACTATGAGCCCTTAGTGAGGAAGTTGTCCTTAGGACATTATAACTTACATTTTCATGCATAAAAAATTCTATATTTTTAAATTATTTATTATTTTTAAAATCCATGAATACAAGTTCATCAAAAAGTACATAGTAGTTGGTTCTAGGCCATCAACTCCAATAATAACAACATAAATAATTACATGGATAATAACAAATAGTTTCATAATGATATAATGGATATCTTTGAACATCATAATATAACTAGAAAGTCCCTGTATAAATACATATTACCTAAATATGTAATTCATATTCCAAATACCCACACTAGTTTGTCTTATGAGACCTATCGATGCATCAAGGAGCTATAATTGGACCCAAAAATCACATATAAAGTCCAATTCATTACTTATATTTATTAAATAGATAAAAATTCAATATTTAATCCAAAAAAATTCTTATTAAAAAACTAGCATATTAAATATTAATATTTTCCCCAGTCAATAAATATAACAACATGATTATAAGTCATCTAGAGAAACAAATTGTACGGTTTCATTAAAGTATATCCACATTTATTCATTATAATAATCAAATTATATTGATATAGATGAAAATACATTTAATATAAAATTTTAACCTTTCCTTGAAAACATAGGAAATGGATCCTTTTTTTTGAAAAAATTGTAAATAAAAACTTTTAGAATATTAATAAAAAAACATTATTTGAAATTAAGAATGGAAAAATATAAATTAATCATAATATAGAATAATTTTCATTATGGTGGGAAAATTTATTAATTTAGTAAATCAAAAAACAATTATTTCTTACACACTTTGGGTTAATATTTTAAAGTACCTCATTCAAAAAATGACAATAATATTCCATTTAAACATTGAAAATAAAGTCAAATATGGTTCGAAATGATTTTAAATAATATTTTGGTATTGTATAAAAACAATATTTAAAAAAATTAAAGATAATTTTATATTAAATATAACATTCATTAACCAAAGTTGAAAAAATGAATGCTTTTATAAAAATCATACTTTTATAGTTTTGAGTACATTCGTAGAAGAAAAAGAAATTTAAAATTTAATATTAAATAAATAAAAAATTAAAAGAAAATTAAAATTAATTTTTTGTGATATATTATATAATTTCTTCATTTTAAATTTAATCATAAAAAATTCTGGTAAAAAACTGAGATTTTAAAATAAAACTCTTACGGATGTGGTAACTTTTGAAACAAAACACCTATGAAATAAATAACTTCAAATGAATCTCAAATTTTTATGAATATATATATATATTTAAGATATAAATATATTTAATATATATCATATAAAAGGGATAGTATATAGACCACATAAATGAAATAAGTGTTGGATATAGAATATGTCTCATAAGAAAAAAATTAATATAAGAAACCATTTCCTCATGTTTGACTTTCTTGGTAAGTGATATTGAAATACTTTATAATAAATTTAAATTTATTATAATTTAATAAAAAAAATATTCATACATATAGAACCATACATTGTTTAATTATAACATATTACCACCATTACATTAAAAATATTTCGTTATCATCATTATTTCGTGTGTAAACTACATTGTTTTTCTTGAATGCTTTGATTTGGTAGTTATAGTCTTTACATATTGATCGTGGTTCCATGATATAAAAAATTTTAGTCATGTTATAAATATCATATATACTCATTATATCCAAATTTATAACTATACATAAATGGTAGAGATATAAAAATAAATTACACCTTTCATGGAAATGGTTTTCTATATGTACACATGAACATTATTTTAATTTTCTAACTAAAATAAATAATAAAAGATAAATAGTACTTTATTATTTTAGAATAATAATTATATAATATATTTCATATATATTTATTAAATCAATATTATATTCCTAAATTATAAGTGGTTAGGTAAAATGAATCATATCACTATGTGGAGGTTGTCGTCCACACGTACGCACGAGTGATACACACAATTCCAATTTAATGGAAATGAGGTGAAAAAATGGTCATCCTATAATCATAATAATATATTAGTGTATTTTTAAAAGTGGATTCATTATTTTTATATGGTAATAATAGATTTATAATAATTATAATAAAATATGAACATTGAAATTGTTATTTATGACTATTACCTCTTCTTTGAGAGACCACATTTGTCTTGTACATTAAGTCATCCAAGGATGGTCATAGGGTAAGAAAATAATCTCTAGAAAGAAGTGATTGGATCTATTAATGTTTTTTTAGGTATTTTTTATGATATTGGGATCATGTTTTATGAAAAATGGAATGAAATAGGTTTATAATTACCCCTTCTTGACATACATTGACATTACATAAATTTTTGGGAAAACTTAAAACATTACACACAAAAAGCTTAAAGACTGTACTAGTATCGTGCCTTTAGAGACATGAAAAAAAACAAATACATAAATGATCTAAATTATTTCCCACTAGGTTCTTATTTACTAGAAACCTTTCTTAAACACATCACACATAATACATATCTTCATAACTCGGGGAAGGAAACATAAAAATGGGTGAGCTCAAATGCTCAGTAATGGTAAAAAAGAGAGACACATATTCCTAATCATAAGAATAATAGTATGAGAACATGATCATGAATAGAGAAGATCATACCATGAATATCAAAGATCATATACATGAATCATGGAATAAATCTTAGTAGTTTATAAGACATTATTAATAAGGAAATAAAGAACATAAACCATGAAATCATAACTTAGGAATGAAACATATAATTATAGAAGACGCATAATCAAATAATATTATTTCCATAGTAGCCTATGAATCTCCGCCAAGACTATCTTAGTAGTATAGGTTCACTCCCCATACCATCTTTGTAGTTATGTTTCACACCCATTTCATTCTTGGTAGCAAGTTTTGACTCCCCATACCATCTTGGTAGTCATGGTTCACTCTTATTTTCATCTTAGTGGTTTATTTTCATTACCAAAACCATCTTATTTTATCTCATTAGATATAAATATTTACCCAATATATTGTAGCGAGATATAGGTCTCAGTCTTCTCATAATGAAATCATAAATACCTGTTCTACAACATCATATATAATCACATCATAACTGATGAAATGACATGGTTATTATATAATGTAACCATATCATAACCTATGTAAATAATAAGGTTTAATAATCACTTCATCATAAGCATAAACCATTAAAAGAAGGAGGATTCAGATGTATATAACCCACGAATGTGAAAAGGGATTCATACTCATCATTCCATCAAAAAATAATCCATTTAGAGAAATAATATTAATGGAAACATTGATTAAATTCCCTATAAAGTCATGAGTAACTCATGTTAACATTATCTAATATGGGAAATAATTTCAGATGATATTTTAACAAAATTCTTGAGGAAAATATCCTTTTTTCTTTGAAAGAATTATTTTTATAACATAAAAAATTTTGAATACTATTTTCATTGAAAACATCTTTGAAAACAATAAAAAATAAAATTCTTTTTTCCTTGAAAATGATCTGAAATGATCTTTTGAAAACATTTTCAAAAACATGTTATTTGAATATAATATATTTCTGACCAAAGAGAGAGACATTCATATATTACATAAAACTATTATAATAAAAACCAAATAGTGGAAAACACGGTACTAAAATATGTGGATATCTATAATAAACATAGTATAAGGAAACTCGTGTGTTTTCTTCATATATGGATCATAATATTTCATCAACGATGCATTGTCATCAACAATTTCAAAAAGTAATGAGATTGTTTCAATAGACTCTTACCAAATTAGTTTCTTGGGACCATAATCATCATGTAGTAAAATAATATTAAATGAATCATAAAATATCATGAAAATATATAGTTTCATGATATAACATGAAGGTATATACACCTCAAAAAAGATGTTAGGTTCATAATAATACATGAGGCTCATAAGAAGGTAATTTTTGACAAAACATTTTAAATTGATTTGGAAAATTTTGAAAATTAAACCCCATGAAACAATTTTCATAAAATGGATATTTAAATACCCATATATTTAGTTAATATAAATATAAATAATATAATAATATTATTTACATACACCACACAAAAGAAAATAGTGATGAACATAGCATGTATCTCAAGAAAGTAAAATGTGAGAAGAAATCCCCTTACCTTGTATATTGACGCTCATCATACTCGTTCAAAAAACCTGTATAATAAATATTAATTTATAATAAATATTTTAAAGACCCATATAATTATATCTAATACCATTTTTGTTCTGATTATGTCCTTATATTACCCACTTGTTACTGATCCTATGTTATCGTTTCACTTCAAATAATATTCACTTTGTTCTTTGCATATGTCTTAATTTGTTATATAATTGGTCCTTATAATTATATAATTATTCGAGAATTTTAAACATGTTATAAATATCAGTTATATTCTTTATTTTTATATTATAATAATATATAGAATATATAAATATGAAATGGAATACACTATTAATGGAGACGATTTATCATATGTATGCATGAATGTTTGTTTTCCATTTTTATTTTTGTATTGAATGAAATTATGTAAATAAAATATATATATATATATATAATTATTAAATTAGAAATATTATATCATATATATCATATAATTTCACTAAACTCGTCCTTAATACATTCCATGTGGTGTGTAAATGAATCGCGTCGCTTCGAGGGAACGATAGTCCACACTTCCTCAAAGGAGATTATTGTATTAACACCAAATGAAAAGTAAAAGGTATGTGTAATAAAAATGAATAAATAAGATAAATTCCATAATAAATATCATATATAAAATAAATAAAAATATGTTCCATCATAATTTCCACCACGATAGGTAGTAAAGAAAAATTGAATAATCATTATTTAGTGAGGCGGTAGTTCTCCATACACATAAATTGTATGTCCAATATAGATTAGATATAGGTGTGTGTAAGTGTAGGTTAAATAATTATAATGAAAATATTAAATTATATTTAGGATAATGGTGTTGTTACATGATCTTGGTAAAATTAAAGTGGGGGTGGAGAAAAAAAAATAAAGGACTTGAGAGAAGATGTTACCTCTTGATCGGGTAACTCATTTTAGTTTGTGACAAAAGTCTTATTTATATGTCCTTATGGATAAGTGAATTATATATGAGTAATATAAATGTGTTGGGAATTGTATTTGGTAGGTCTTGGGAAAACATAAGTGGTTTAAGAGGTGTGAGTAAGTGGGAGAGGAGGTGGCTTTTATAGGGAAGGAAAATAACACACTTTGAATTTTTAGAAACAAGTTCGGTGTACAATTTTTCATAACTAAAAAAAGTCATAAAAAACCAAAAAAATATAGGAATTTAATTTTTATGGAAATTATATGGATAGATAATTGGTTTTGGAAAAAGTATTGGTCATTTGGGCACTTAATTTTATCATTTAGTCCCCAATTAAGCTTAATTTGGCCTTAATCATTTTGATTAGTTTTAATCACTTATAATAATCATTTTGGTCAAAAATTAACATTGACTTATTATACCTTAAATATTATACTGAATAAACTGGTGTATTTCAAATTTTCAAAATTCAAATCACATAATTGGAAAATTTAATATTAATTCTAATCTCGTAGAAAGGACAAAATAACAGGTTTTTAAAGCAGAAAATTGTTAAAAGGTTGTTAAGATTTTATGTTCAATTTCAAAGTTAAATTTATTCTAATGAATTACATTTTAATAATATATTTAATATTATTATAATTTTTCCTTTAAAAAAATTTAATAAAATTTAATAGCACTAATTAATTAAACAAAAAGTAAGTTTTTACTAAAAAGTAGTACTTTCACTATTCAATATAAAAATGAAGTTTGTCTGAAAAATCACAATATTTTACCATTAGATAATTTGAAAAATATGAATTCCAAAATGAGGTTTATTTTATAAAATTAAATTTCTAAATTTTTATAAAATTAATTTATTCATTAATATAGCTTTATTCGAGAAAATGGTATTTTAAAACATGAAAGCACTTTACCAAAAATCAAGTCTTTCATTATCAATATGTTAATGTTATATAAAATTGTTATAAAAGATATTTGAAATGTTGTTATTAGTTTTCAAATTACTAATTTTAACATCTAGGTTATAATTAAGACATTTAAAACTATAAAACTATGTTTTGTTGAAACTTTATGCTTTGTGTGATGTTTTATAAGCCAACATTGCATGTATCATACACCATGTCGGTGATACATGGACCGTACTAAAAGTCAGGGTTGCATGTAACATATGTCAGGTTGGTGTTGTGTATAACTTATGCCTATTTGGTTCCTTTTTAGAGTAAATTTTGACTTAATGCATTGAAAAACACAAATTAATATTTAATTTATGAAAAAACAATGTCTATAAAAACTTGGGGTGTTACATTCTACCCCCCATGAAATGAATTTTTCCATATAAATTCATCACTCAGGTAAAAAATGAATATTCTTATACTTCCTCGTATCCTCAAGTTCCTAATTAGCTTTACCTAAAACATGATTTCTCCACAAAACATTTACTATACGAGTGGTATTGTTTTGTGGAACTTTCTCTGATCGGTCTAGGATTTCAACCGGTTGTTCTCTGTAAGACAAATCCTTCTCCAATGGTATGACCAATGAGGTCAATACATGTGAAGGGTTAGGTATGTACTTACTCAGGATATATACTTGGAACACATCATGGACTTGAGAGATATTTTGAGGAAGTTCCAAGTGATAGGCTACCATCCCAATATGATCAAGAATCTAAAAGGGAGCAATATACCAAGGGATTAGTTTCCCTTTCTTCCCAGATCTCATAACCGTCATCAAGGTTGAGATTTATTGAAACAAATTTTCACCAACTTCACATTCTAGATCACACTGATGGTTATCTGTATGACATTTATACTGACTTTGAGCTTCCATGATATGTTGTTGAATGGTTCTACCCTTCTCGACCATTTCTTTAGTAATCTCAAGTCCCAATAGTTTTCTTTCACTAACTTCATCCCAGAAAATTGGAGATCTAAAATTATTCCCATAAATGGATTTATAAGGTTCCATCTAAATTCTTGAGTGAAGGATATTTTTTTATGAGAATTCAACTAGAGGAATCTATTGATCCCAACCACCCTTGAAATCCATTGAACAAGATCTCAATATAGCCTCTTGGTTTTGAATCATTCTTTCAGATTGGCCATCTATATGATGGTGATTAGTAGGGCTAAAATTCAATTTTTTATCAATTTTGTGTTAAATACTTCACCATAATGTTGAGGTAAACCTCATATCTTGATATGATACAATGGAATGTGGTACTCCATGAAACCTTACCACTTCCTTAATGTATATCCTAGCAAGATGATCTAGATAGATGTCTTCTCTTATTGCGATGATGTTTATTAACTTTGTAATGAGATTGAATACCACCAATATAGAATTAAACCCTTTAAATGTTTTTGTTAGTCCAATAATAAAATCCATAGTGGATTTTTCCCATTTCCATTCTGGTATGGGTAATGGATGCAAAATCCCCTTTAAATTTATTCTTTCAGCGATAACTTGTTGGCATACCAAGAACCAAGATAAAAACATTGTGATATCAAACATCATTCCACCCCACCATAAGTATTCTTTCAAGTATGTATACATATTTATACATCCAAGATTAATAGAGAATGAAGAACTATGAGAATCCTCTAACAGATCCATCTTCAAATCAGGTATGGAAGGAACACATACATTGTTCCTGAATCTTATTATTCCATCCTGATCATGGTCAATCTCGGGAAAATTTCGGACATTATTTTGAAACTATTCATATTATTTTCGTGCCTCCTAAATGTTTACATAGATTAAGGGTTAAACATTCATTTGAGAGAGATACAATTTTTCTCCTTCCTTTAGGATTTCTAGATCTATCCTTTGAAAATATAGAAATATAGGATCTTTCGTAATCCTTATCATGGATAATATAGCATGTTCCTTCCGACATAAATCATTAGCCACCTTATTTTCATTCCTAGGGTGGTAACGTATTGAGTAGTCATAATCCTTTATTAACTCTAGCCATCTTCTCTAGCACATGTTCAACTCTTTTTGTGTCAATATATATCTATGACTTATATAATCATTATATATATCACACTTTTCTCCATAAATATAATTCATTTATTTCTTTAATGATACAATTACCACTGTAAAATCCAAATAAAGAGTGGGATAATTCTCCTCATTAAACTTCAATTATTGTGAGGCATAGGATATAACCATGTTATTTTGCAAAATAACATAGTAGAATCCCTTCTTGTATGCATCACTACAGATTCAAAACCTCTATCTACTATAGGGTAATGTAATAACAGGTACACTAACCAACCTTCTCTTTGGTTCCTTGAAATTTTCCTCACATTCATCTGTCCAGAGGAACTTGACACCCTTTGGAGTAATCATTATGAGAGTATTATATAGTCATGATAAATTATCCACTAACCATCGAAAATATTCATCAAAACCATTAATTATATGGAACTCAATCACCATAGTTGGTCTAGGAGAGCATTTAATAGACTTCATATTTGACGGATCTACTATTATACGATCTCTTGAGATTATGTGACCAAAAAATGAAACCTTTTGGATCCAAAATTCACACTATGTAAATTTTTCGTGAATCTTCTCTTCCATAGGGTCTCTAGTATAATTCTCGAGGGATTTATGTTCTCTTCCTTTACCTTTGAATAGATATTAATATCATCTATAAAGACTACCGGATATATATAGAGTTAATCACTAAAGATTCTATTCAGTAAATCCACGAAGATAGTTGGGAAATTAATAATACCAAATAGAGTCACTATATATTCATAGTGTCTATACTTATATTGAATTTCATCTTGGGTATATCCACTTTTTTGACCATCAGTTGATGATATATAGAATGAAGTTCAATCTTAGAAATGAACTGAACTCCATGTTGTTTATCAAATAAGTCATAAATATTGGTAAGATGATACTTTTTATTGATTTCAATCCTTTTCAACTCCCAATAATCAATGCATAGTCATATTGATCCATCTTTACCATTCAAAAAATCACAGGTCCACCCCAAGGTGAAACACTTGTATGAAAGTGTCACTTGTCAAGATTTTCATGGAGTTTCTACTTTAAATATTTCAAATCAACCCGAAACATTCTATAAAGTTTATTTGAAATTGGTTTTTAAATAGGTATGATTTATATTGATAACTCAACTCGATGTTTTAGTGGAATACTAGGAAACTCTACTAGAAATATATCTAAAAAATCATGAACAATAGGCATATCATCAATGTCAATTCTCTCCCCAACCATTTCAGATAAACAACAATTTTTAATGGGAATTATTAACCATACACTAGATGTAATATACATAGAAAGTTTACATATATCATCACATGGATGGATGATCATAAGAGGTCTTGAAATATAAAAAGTAAATTCCATTCAATGACAATTGTTGTGGGAATTATGAAAAGAAAGGAAATACATGCCTAAGATGACATCAAATTAAACCAAAGGAAGGATGAAAAGATTTTTCGGGATAATATTACCATAAACATCAACTAGAGAGGAATCATAGATGGGAGATTAATTCATCTTACTATTAGGGGTTTATACTGCTAATTCCTCATATAATTGTTTTGGTGCAATCTTAACACCCTTAGTAAATTCTTTAGATATGAAAGAGTGTGTAGATACAGAATCAAATATGAAATTAGCAGTTCAATAGTTGATGTTAAGTGTACCTTTCATCAAATTATTATTTCACCCCTCATCAAAAATAGATATTTCATGTTATTTCCCCTTTCCCCTCACCATAATAGGTTATTGACGTTGATAATCATCACTAACCCTTTTGTTTGGGAAATGTTTAGCACAATACCCATTCTCCTTACACTTGTAGCACTAAATAGTTGAAGGTGAGTTATGTGACACATTTTTTCCATTCATAATGCTATATAACTTTTTCAAATCACATTAGAAATAAAATGCATAATGGCCTTACCTTCTACATTTAAAACATTTATTAGTCCCCTTAAAAAAATTTCCTCCATGATTTTCCCACACTAAGTGCATAAAATAAAGATTATCTTCTTTTCTCCATGGTTTTTAGATTTTTCTTTAAACTCTATCTTTCTCTTCTTTTAAAAAATGTGAGATTGATATGTGAGTCCAACCTCTATTTCAAACTTGATTGCACAACACACAGTCTATTCATAGATACTAAATTATTTTATGGTCAATTACCTATTGATACTTGGCTTTAAGCCACTAAAGAACCTATCAACTTTACATTAAGGTTGGATGATAATTACTAAAGTGTGCCTCACAAGTATTGTGAAATTATCCTCATAGGTACCAATAGATTCATCATTTCTTTTCTTAAAACCAAATTAATTTTTCTCCATCTTTGTACGAAGAATCTAGGGATGGTACTTATTAAAAAATGAGATATTGAACTCATCCCAATCCATGAATTCAATCACAAATTTTTTACTCATATTCTTGATTAGAGTCCATCATTGATCTAATTTCCCTTATAACCAATAAACAACCAGAATCACTTTCTCATCCTTTGAACACTAAGGAATAGAGAATATATTTTCAGTGTATTGATCCATTATTCCAAACAGGTTGATCAAAAGACCCTTTAAAGTAAGATGGACATTCCCTCACAAAAGACTCAATAGAATGATTTCCCATCCTTTTATCACTTAGGATTCCACCATGATTCATAACATGAGAAGGTTGTATGATCAGATAAATAAGATTTTCCATTCCATCTCCCATAGAATTTTGATGCTTTAGAGGAAAATTGTTTCATTGTCGATTATAGTCACCATTAAAAAAGTTCTTTTAGGTTCTAGCAATTTACTAAAACCAAAATCATAAATGAATATATACTTATCATAATGTGGAACCACATACTAATTAAAAATCAATTATAGGTTTTATAAATTATGAATCCTCACTTAATATTTGACACCATATGTTTATCCTAGGTTATTCATAGATAAATTCTATTTAAATAATTCATGATGGTTCATGGAGAGTTTGTGAATTTCAAAATCATATCCCTCAAGAGTATCTAACTAGATGTGTAGAAAGGCATGTTGTCATATATGTGATAACACTGAGTCATGCCTAGAAAATCATGTTTGAGTTATTACCCCTAGTTACATCTATACGAGATCCATATCCACTTGTAGTATCTAGATGGAGACATATTTCTATGAAACCCCTCACTATATAATTTACCAAAAATCCATGGAATTTTCTTAAATATTCACTCATCCTTATAATTTTCCTTAGACACATCATTTGGGTTCCCACTAAGGTTTTCTCATCCTAGTTTCAAAAGGTTAACCAAACTTTTCCTTTGATATGAACTATAAAAACCAAGTCTTGATATACATTAACATTACGTAGCTTTTTTAAAATATGTAAAACATTATAAAAACTGATGCTTTAATACCGTACTATTATAGTTCCTTAGTAAACATGGAAACATAAACATAGGTACATAAATGAGCTACATTATCTCTCACTAGGTTCTTCTTAACTATCACCCTTCTTATAAAAATCAATCATAATACATATCTTCATAACCTTGGGAAGGAAACATTGTAATGTGTGAGATCAAATGCTCTGTAAGGGTAAAAAAAGGGACACATAAAATTATAATCATGAGAATAAGGGTATGAGAACATGATCATGAAAATAGAAGATCATACCCAACATATCAAATATCATTTACATGAATCATATCATAAAGATTTTCTTTTAATAAGATATGAATAATAAGGAAATAAATAACATAATCCATAAAATCATAACTTAGGAATGAAACATGGAATTATATAAGACACATAATTATATAATATGACTTATATAGAAGCCAAGGAATCACTTCTAATACCATCTTGGTATTATAGGTTCACTCTCTATACTATATTCGTAGTCTTGGTTCACTCCCATAGCCAACTTGGTAGCTTGATCTCACTCCTATTGTTATCATTTTAGTCATCATTTAATCCCATGGCCATCTTAATAGTCAAAGTTTATTACCAAGACCCTGTTAATTTATCTCACGAGATATAAATCATTACCAAGTGAATTTGAGGGAGATATAGGTCCCACCCATCTCATAATGAAATCATACATACATTTGTTAAAAGATCACAAATAATCATATCATAACACATGAAATGAAATAAGAATTATAAACATGTTATCATATCATAACATATAGAAATAGATAGGTTTTATAATCATTTCATCCTGAACATAACCTATGAAAAAAAGAAGCTTTCATTATCATATAACTCATGAATTTGAAATGGGTTTCATAATAATCATTCCATTAAAACACAGTATAGTAAGAGAAATAATATGAATATAAAAATATAATAAATATCCCTAAAATGCATGAGTAACACCGATGGGTGTTATATTATATGGGATAAATGATCTTTTAAAAACATGTCCGAAGGAAAATTTTGTTTCTTCTTTAAAATAATTTTTTTATAACATAACACCTTTTGAAATCCTTTATAATTGAAAATAGATTTAAAAACATATAATGGAAGATTTTAAAACAATAAAACATTTATTAAAAAATGAATTTTCCTAGAAAATTATCCCCAAGGATCTTTGGAAAACATTTTTAAAAACATTTTTGAAAACATGGTTTTTGAATATAATAGATTTCTGATTGGATAGAGACATGGTGATATTTCACTTAATAATATTATCTTAAGTACCAAAGAGTGGGAACATGGTACAAACATATGAGAATATTTGGAATAAATAGAGGATAAGTAAACTCATGAGTGTTCTTGAGAGATTGATCATATGATTTCATCAAATAAAAATAGTCATTAAGAGTCACAAAAAGAAATGATATTGTTTTAATAAACTCTCACCACTTGGTTACTTGGGACCATAATCTTCATGTACTAAAATTAAATTAAATGAAGCTTAAAATATCATGAAAATAATGATATTCATGATATAACATGAAATTATATACACCTCAAAAAATATATTAGGTGCATAAAAATACATGAGTCTCAAAGAAGGAAATTTTAGACAAAACATTTTTTACCGAGTTGGTAGCTTTTAAAACTTAAAAATGATGAAACAAATTTGGTAAAATTTATATTTTAATAAATATATATTTAATTAAAATATATATATAATACAATAATTTTTAGTACATACACTACATAAAAAGGAAAGAGTGTCGAACATAGCGTGAATCTCACGAAAATAAAAAGTGAGAGGAAATCCCATTACCATGTATTTTGACACTCATTGTACTCATTAAAACCACCTATATTATAGATATACACTTATTAAATATATTTAAAGAAACAATATAATTAGATATAATATTTTATATGTTCTTATTATGACCATATGTTTCCGTCTTTTTAATGATCCTATTTTAAGGTTTCACTTCAGGTAATATTCGCTTTG
This sequence comes from Viscum album, assembly GCA_963277665.1. Classification (NCBI taxonomy): domain Eukaryota; kingdom Viridiplantae; phylum Streptophyta; class Magnoliopsida; order Santalales; family Viscaceae; genus Viscum; species Viscum album. The sequence continues at coordinate 1,335,430,925 of OY728156.1, forward strand.
TTCTTCGCATATGTCTTAATTTGTTATATATTTTTTCCTTATATTTATTTCAGGATTAAAAAATGTAAAAAATGATTTAAATATAGTTTATATTCATTATTTTTATATTTTAATAATCAATATCATATAGAAGTATGAAAGGAAATACACTATTCATGGTATGGTATGTTGTACGTACACATGAACATTGTTTCTTAATTTATTATCATATTGAAATAAATTATGTAAATGAATTATGAATATATATATATATATAATTATTAAATAATCATTATTATATCATATATATCATATAGTTTCACTAAACATGTCCGTAATACATTGCATTTTGTGTATGAACGAATCACATCGCTTTGAGGGGGTCATAGTCCACATGTCCTCAAACGAGATTATCGTGTTGACACCAAGTGTAAAGTAAAAGGTAAGTTATGTAAAAATCTATAAAAATCCTAAATAAATAAAAATTATAAAATATAACATATATAAATATAGTTTACATCATATGCCTACCATGAGAGGTGGTAATCAAAATTGAACAATCATCATTTAGTGAGGCGGTAGTTCGTCGTACACATAAACATCATGTTTGTTATCCATTAGATGGAGTGTTTATAAGTGTAGGTCGAATACATAGCATAAAAATATACTTATATATTGATTATAATGGTTTTTTATATAATAATTGGAAAAATAATGTTGACGGTGGAGAAATAAAATAAAATAAATGAGTTGAGAGAAGACGTTACATCCTTATCAGGTAACTCCTTTTAGTTTGTTCCAGAAGGGTTCCTTGGGTTTCTTTTTGGATAGGGGGAGGATTATATGATAAATATAGGGAAGTTGGGAAGTGGATTTTATTGGTATTTTCCAAACATAAGAGGTTTTAGATGTGTGAGGAAGTGGGATAGGTGGTGGCTTTTATAGGGAAGGAAAATGACTCACTTGGAATCTTTAGAGACAAGTTAGTTATAAACATGTTATTACCTAATAAAACTCATAAAAAACAAAAACTAATAGTAAAATAAGTTTTATTGAAAAACTATGGACATCCAATGGGGGTGTTTGATAATTTTATAGGTCAGTTGAGCCCTTAATTTTAAGGTATAGTCCCTAATTAATCTAAATTTTCCCTTAATCGATGTGATTAATTTTAATCACTTTTACTAATAATTTTGGTCCAAAATTAACATGGTATTATTTGAATCTAAATATTATACTAAATAAAATGGTTACTTTTAGTTTTTAAAAATTCAAATCAAAAAATAGGAAAAATTAAGATTATTTCTATTCCTGTAGATGGAGAGAAATAATGATTTTTTATGGTAGAAAAATGTCTAAAAGTTTGTTAATATTTTCTATTAAATTTCAAAGTGAAATTGGTTCTATTGAATTAAATTTTATTTATATATGTAAATTTTATCTAATGTGACATTAAAAAAATATAATATCAATTATTATTCATAATTAATTAAATAAAAATGCATCTTTTAACTAAAGAGCAGTAAATTTTAGTATTTATTAAATAATGAAATTTCTCAAAAAAATCCCAAAAATTCACCCTAAGATAATTTTGATGTTATGAATTCAAAAATGATGTTTATTTTATCAAATTAAATTTCTAAATATGTAGAAGATTAATTTTATTATTAAAATCAGTTTACTGAAGAAAATAGTAGACTTTGCAAAAAATCATATCTTTCATTATAAATATGTTTTATTTATATAAAAAAGTATAATAAATATTTTAAAAGTAGTTATTATTGTAAATATTACTAATTTTAACATCTAGGTTATAATTATCTCATTTAAATCATTAAAATGATGTTTCTTAGAAACTTTTTGTTGCGTGTGACGTACGCCAAGTCAATGTTGTGTGTATCGTACGCCAAGTTGGTGTTGCATGTAATGTACACAAAGTCGATGTTTCATTTAACATATGTCATGTTAGTGTTTCATGTAATGTACGCCGATTTGGCTCCATGTGAAAGTTTTTTGACTTAATTTATTGAATGACACCTATGAATATTTAATTTACTCAAAAAAAAGGTCCCTAAAAACTCGAGGTATTATAAGTATCCCCTTTATAATTGAGGGGAGGAACACACATAAAATTACATAAAATATTGGAAAAATATAATTCCATTTTCATTTGAATGTATCACAAATGGATAAAAATTAGTATATAAGACAATATAATGTCAAATTATCCAAAAACAATAATATTTATACAAGTTTTTTCTTAATTTTCACTTTTATCTCTTATTAAAACCCCCACCCCCAGAAAATCCCTTTTAATGTTATTCATGGGAAATAAATTTAAAGTTATTACTATTATTTATGGAAAAAATATAGGTTTAACTTTTTATATATTTTTATTTATTCTAATTCAAAATATTCAATCCATTTTAAATATTTCCACTTCCAAAAGTGGTAAATTTTATTTATAACATATATTCTTAAAATGCAATGAAAATATTTTTATAAAAAAATGAAGCATAAAAATGATTTTACATTAAAATAATGTAAAATATTTATTCAAATGTAACAATTAGATAATGTTAGATAAAATGAGAGTTACTTTTATTTCAAACTAACACAAAATAGAATAGGAAGATTTGAAAATATTATTAATAGAAAATAACTAAAAACATTATTTATTTGAATAAAAATACTGCTTAGGTTTCTATAATATTAATAATATATTTAAAATATCAGCATTATATTTTTATATAAATTATATTACATATTTAATATATACTTTTTCTAGTAAATTGTTTTTATAAACATTAAATTAATTCTTATATCATTACATTTTTCTAAAAATAACTTATTTTATTTGATCAGTATTCTTCATTGTTCACCCAAAATACAATTATTTCTATAAAATCTCAAAAAATTACCCTAATATAATTTTGAAATCATAATTTCAAAATTATGTTGATTTTTTATATTCAAATTTCTATAAATAGAAATAATTAATTCTAATTATTCTCACATAGAAAATCTAAGACCCACTTTTATAAATAATGTATTACAATGGTATAAAGTGAATTTATTCTTATAAATTTCCTAATAACAATAATTAGATGAATGTAAAAAAATGATCAAATTATTTATTTTTATTATATAAATCACTTCTATACATATTTCATAATTTGGATATTCATATTCATATTCATTATCCCCAAAACTAGGTTATAAAAGAGATATTTAAATAATATTATTTTGATGTTGGTTTAATCCTAAGTCTATGTGTGTTGAATGTAGTCAAACATATGACTAATTTAAAGGAAACGTAAATCTTGGGTTGTTACATTCTCCCCTCCTTAAAAAAATAATTACTCTTAATTTTATTTCATTTTGAGCATCTCGTGAAATTTTAATATTCATTATCATGAATTTTAATTTCCATGTTAAGACTTGGGAACTTATGATTTCATAAATAAATACTATTTGTATGTTTATAAGAGTTACACTTGAAAATGTATTTCTATAATATTTCCTTAATAATTTATTTATAATTTCTACAAAAAACATCAAATATTTATCTTTAATTAATTCTGTTTGATGTATTATAAGAATATACACATACTTGATTCCTATAAATTTTCAATTTTAAATTTTTTCCCATATATTTAGTATTTTAAAAATTTTACGCTTCTGATTCTAATAATGAATGATTACGAGGAATTTTTCATTCCTAAAGAACAAAAATCATCCTTAAATAGATCATAAGATCCATAAAATGATAACATGTTATTTCACTCATCTAAAATGATTTGAATATGTTAAGATAAAACTCAGTATAAATAAACATTCTTGTGAATAAGAAATACATTAATTCATGTGACATTAGTAATAACGCCTGTATAAATTCTACAATACTTTAACCATTAAATTTTAATTCCATGAGTTCAATATAGATTATTTTATTTATCATCTAATAATTACTAAATACTTAAAACTAATTAAACACCGAAAATTAGTATTATTTCAAATAAAAACATATGTATAACAACCATGTTTACAACTAAAGAATAACTATTCATCTTATAAAACATATACAAAATATTCTCATTATAACTAGATTGTCACCATGTATATTGATTGAAATTTTCTTCCTCAAATTCTCAAGGTAAGATCTGATATTCATGAAAAATATAAAAGAATGTGTACATACAAAATCAAATTAAGCATGATTTTATTATCAAAGTAACTTTTATCATAATTTAATGGATTTAGCATTTAAATATAGTAATTTAATAGGATTCATATTTCTCCCATATATTTTTCTATGTTGAATTACATTGACATTTGGGGAATTCATTTGTGCATTTCCCCATCTCCATACAATTATAACACTATACATAGGTAGATTCTTTCATACCCTTGAATTCACATGCACAATGGTCATTATCTCCACACTATAAGGGAACTATCATTCCCCTGAATCGAGTAACAATTTGATTTTTTATATAATTATCACCAGTGTGAAGTTCCATCCTTCTCTTATTTTCCATTACCTCATTTATTTTTTCTAGTTTCTTATTCATAATCTTCTTCTATTGATTTCCTTTGAAAATATATTTTTTTGACAATTCCATCTACATCCTAATAGAACTTGATATAATATCATCATGTGATGAAAACTTTGGAGAGACTAGTGACCTTTATAGTTATTTCTTAATATCTTCAATGAAATGGTCAATATTATATTTTATATTATATACAAAGTCTATATAATACCTTTCTATTCATATAAGGGTTTCATCATACTCAATTAAATTTTTATATTCCTTTTATATTATTTTGAGTAGTTTTCTTTCCATGTCATATCATTTCTCGTGAGGAAAGTTAATATCTCCTTAAATGTATTCCATTAAATTCTCTCTATATCCTCTTCATCAATTTTTCTTTGAATCAAAGTCCTCCATTGATCATAATATTCCTTTAAAAATACACTTATATAATACCCTTCTTCATATATTTTATCAAATTTAGGTATCCCCTAAATATATGCTTCATATTAAATTACATATATAAAAACAAACACAAAATATGGATAAGTTGTTTCATCAATGATCCATAGTTATGGAACAAGGCTCATATTTTATTCCCAACCAAACAATATTCTTAGATGAAATATAGTCCTTCATATATTATAAAAATTCACTTTAGTTTTTTCTTATTGAACCATAATTGTATGATCAAGGATTGTTTATGAACATTATAAATCTAAAATCATTGTATAGACTCCATTTTTTCAACAATATTTTTAGAATAAGAAGTCACATGTTCATTCCCATTGTCATTAAAGAGTTCACGTTATCTTGGAAGTCATGTAATGAATTTTTTAGATGGGTTCAACAATATATTGAACCTTTTAAACTGTTATTTTTAGTTTATTAAGTTACCCATTTTATAAAAAAATTTCATATTCATTATTATAGATTTCTTTAACCAAATTATTCTTGTTGTTTTTGTTTTGGGATTGAATCTTTCATTGCATAAAAATTTCTTCCTTTAGAAATAATGGTTACAGACTATTTAAATGGTCCACTATGTGTCATTTCCTACAATGATAGTATCATATTTTCTTAATAATGACACCCTTTATATCATTCATCACCCACTTCTTAGGATTTCTTGGTTTAGTAATCTAGTTATTTTGTTTGCATCCCATGGAAGACCTTTTATTTTATTTTCTTACCTATATCCCTTCTTTTTATTATCTTAGATTCAAATAAATATATTATTTTAGAATTATTTTTACATACCATCACCCATCGAAATAGAGACTTCAGTTATTGTAATACTCACACTAATATTAAAAGAATTCAAATATATTTTTGGTTGAAAAATTAATTATCTTTGAATTTTCATTATTTGGTGTAAGTATTCTCTTTTATTTTGATTTTCTCCCCCTAAATATAGACTTTAGATAATAATAATTCAATTAAAAAATACAGAAATAGTATATTTCCTTATACCCAAATACCAAAAGTATCAATAGAAGCCAAAACATATTGATTTCTTATTTTATGACAAATTTTTCCTATTTATGAAACCTATTTTGTTTTGGAAAATAGAATTATTATTTGGTTATTTATTTTGGTAACAATAAAACCTAAAAATATTCACATTCACATTGATTTGGTTTTGGATTCTTGATAATTTTTCTTCACCAATATTTTTCTATATTTTAAGGTTAAATCTACATTATTCATCAAAACAGCATTCATACACATTAATTTATCAGGAAAAAGGGTAACCTTTTTCAGTAATACTTGACTATATTTATCCTTATATAATCTCAATATATTTTTCCACTAAGTAGATTCATTTTTAATATAAAAAATATATAATAAGTATTCTTTGAAGAACTTATTTTCCTTGAAGATTAATAGGTATTAGTTTGTGTATCTTCCGATTTTCTCAGTCTTACATCTATTTCAAGACAATTTAAGTTGATAGAAATAATTTCATATTAAAATAATGTTAGTATTTAATTTAATTGAATCTCTAACAATTGAATTTATTCAATGGGGAACTTATTCATTTCTTGTAAATAATTTTCCCACTCTTTCACCCTTCTATATTTTAGTTCAAATAGTTAATTATTAATATTCATAAAATATTTATGAGACTATTCAATTTCATGGATAATCTTTGTGAGAAATGTTTCCTTCACTATATTCTCACACACATTTCTTTGTGACTAATCATTAGCTTGAGAGTGACATTTACTAAATAGTAATATCATTTATTCTTTTTCTTTAACAAGAAGTGTTCGAGTTTAATATATTTAAACCTTCTTATAAAAATCCTCTTATATTTAATCATCTTATTATTTTATTTGTTCATTTTCATCAAGAAGTTCCTTAATAACCCTAACTATAAAAGAAACCTCTTCTTTTTTGAATTTGTTTAAATTCTTTTTGTTTTCATAATTTATGACATATTCATCACGTCTTGGACTTGATTCATTAGATTAAAAATAAAAAATCACTAAAATGTTACCATACTATGTTCCTTCAACTATTGGATGATCTTTTTAAATATTGAGTTCTTCTTTCCCTTATTTTCCACTCTAGTATTCTTAATTATAAGAGTATTCACTGAAACATCTAAATTTTTACACTAGAAATTAAAGTATGGTTTTCCATCTAAAAATATTCTAAATCATCTTCCAATTTCAATCCATGAATCATATATTTCTTTTTTAAACAGACGGGCTATTATAGTAGATCGAAAAAAGTGGTTGAATAATTTCTTTAATAAAGTTTAATGTGCACAATGGATTATATAGTCACTATTAAATGGGTGAATAAGGTGTGACTTATTTTACTAAATTAATTTCTTTTTATTTTACCTCCTTTTATATAAACTATATGTCACTTACAAGGATGAGTGTGTATTATACATTCATAATCACATTCATTCTATATTCAATGAATAAATTAAATGAATCTAAACATACAAAATTTAATGGTTTGGTCAAAAGACCTACTTCTTGATGAAACTAGTTATTCCACCTCATTATATACTCTTCACTGTATGTGATTTGTTACAACCAAGTAAAATATAATTCTGATTAACATTAAATCCCATGGTGTTCCCACTTCAGAATCCCACAGAAGTTTATAAGTTGAAACTGAAAAATTGATCGACACATAATACCATTGAATTATCTCTTGATAACCCACTAGAGTATTAAAATTATTTTCAAATTATGATCAAAAATAAGAATAATATATGTCATAATTTCTTTACCTCTTCAACACCTTGAGATATAATCTTTCTCTACAAATAAAATAGGTCACCTAATCTATTCATGTGAACTTATTTTTTAACATTAATAACTATTGATCAAGTCTACTTGATCTCTATCACTATCCACTAATCTTAAAATGATATAGATCTTCTAAGTTACACTGAATTATTAGGTAGGAAATTCTTCATTAGTTTTAGAAAACATCTCAACTTATGTTTCAAATCTTCTCAAAAATGTTCACATGAAAATATTATTTCATGTACTTTTAATTGATTATTATAAAAAAACTTGAAAACATGAATATATTCATGGTATTATAAAACTAAAAATCATGAAATAGTGAAAAGTATCTCACTTAATTATATTTTTGTAATAATAATGCATGAAACACACTATCTTCTTCCACACACCAGTATATTATATCTTGGATTTACATTTTGAAAACAAAATATGTTGCATGATCTATGTATATATTCATTTACATTATATTTTCAATTCTTCTGCATGTATGTTCACTCATGATTAAATGGTCTCTAATACTACTCATAAGCTCAATGTAATCCACACAATAGAGTATGAAACTTTTTATTCTTCTTATATTCAGGTATTTCCATATGTGGAAACTAGATTTTCTTTTATTCATGGCTTATTATATGAAAAACGCAGTTATTATCATGCATTAAAATCACATGTATTATGTATGGTCGTATCAACCTCCTTCATATAATAAGAACACCATTATGAATTTTAACTTCCTCTTCATCAATAGAATATAAATAACTTCACATTACTTGATGTCATTTTATAGAACCAACCTTATGGAAGAATATGTTTGGATTTTCTCCAACATCTCACATTCTTGATAAAAAACTAAACAAGTAGATATTATTCTATTTTCTTGTGAGATATAAAGAGATTTGACACCTTCTTATTACTCTATTTCTCAACCTCACTCACTCTCCCTATACTCCTGATTCACATTCATCTAATAACATCAAATAGTGAGATTTTGGGGTATATATATATGATAACCACCAAATTACTACACCACCTAAAAATCTACACTCAACAATATAATCCTATTTTTTCCCTAACTCATCTTCATTTGTTTAAGGAAGAAATAATTAACATGTATTTTCAAAACATAAATCTTGTTTTCCTTTAACTTCACACATCTATTTACACCATGTGGTTATAATCCATTGTAATCTATGAATGTGAACCTTCATATTATCATGTGATCGAATTTTCATCTAACTTTTACTTCATTATAAACCCACCTTTCATTTCATTAAACTTCAATTAATTTTTTTATCATTCTAAATCTCTTAAATATATCATTTAACCATAGATACTCCCATAATGGTCATAGAAAAATACTAGAATGAGGTCTGTGACATGGAAACTCGATATTTAATTTAAAAAATCCCATACATAACCCTCTATGATAATTAAGGTATAAGATTATGTAGGCTCATGATTGGATGTAATTTTTTAATTGAATGAAATATTCAATGATCTATATATATTTTATAAGTATAAAAATAGTATCCTTGATTTACAAATCCCATGTTGAAAACATCTTCATCTTTTCTCTCATTAATAATATATATTCTTACTCCTTATATTCTTGATGTGAGTAATCAAACCCATTTTTGTATCCTACCACTGATATAAACCCATTTAGGATCATCTACTTCTAATCTTCCCATAGTATGAATTTCTTAATACTCTCTATACACTATGAGTGTTCCTTTCCTATGCTAGACTAGGGTATACTATTTAACTCCTTGTTGCCTGGATAACCCAGGAACTAAGGCTAACCAATTTGATTCTAAACCCATATAAAAATACTTATCCAAATAAAATCTATAATTCCATTTCATCCAACTTCTCACTATATTATTCTTCTACATCTCTGAAAATAATTCCATCCATTTTAACTTCACAAAACATCACCCTTTAATGTCTTCTATTTTAGATAATCAAAGAATAATTTCAACTTGTTAGACTCTTCATTATATATCTTATCTGAATTTTTTTGTTTGAAATAATGTTCTTTCATTAATTTATATTATCACATGTCTTAGTTATTATGATACTAGTTCAAAAATAATCAAATTTTAACACATATTAAGTTATATTCTCACAACTTGTTGACAAAAAATAAATATTCAACACAAAATAAACTTCAATAAACCACTTAGGTTCTTCATGGGACCTATGTGGAGTAATTATTAGGTATTTATTTTTTTAAATCCCTTCAATTTGGAATCCCCATTCACACGTTGAGAAAATAGAGAGACTCCCCACCCATTGAATTCATGGAATTGAAGGTAGATTAAGTGAGTGGGATGAGGAGCCTCATCAGAGGAGTTAAATTGGATCCATATTAGAGGGAAGTGATTATGGATCATAGAACCGAACCTCAAAGCTTTTATTATTACTTAAAAGGTTGTACTTTTATATTTTGATCTACCTAATTTCGATTTTTCATCAGTTTAAAATTTTTATTTTGATGTTTTGATTAAAAAATGATTGTTTATGGTTTTAAAGAAGCAAACATTAAGGGAACATGAAATTTGAGATGGTTTGAAGGGTTTTGGAATATGGGTTTTCTAATCACATGGAATGTTGTTCTATGAAAACATAACATGTAGTTATTTGGTGTGACTAATTAAGAATATGTAGTCCACATGTCATGTATGTCATATAATCAGTTCATGTAAGATTGTCGAGTATATGAATCGGTGTGTGTCTCAGTGCATATACAGTCTCCCCAAGTGAGGTACATGGCATGTAGTAGTACACTCCATTGTGTTCTACATGAAATGGGGAGATACGTAGTACATTAAATGAGTAGTCCACAGGTATACCACTCCAAGTGGTCAGGAGTGTTTGTCGTTTAGTTTGAGGTTACATGACTTAGGGTCCTAACCATACACACTGAGTAAGACCCAAGAAATACACCTCAGAAAGAATTAGTGAAGAACCATGTATTTGTAAGATATATGATTATAAAATGTTGTCACATTCTTAGAAAGATTCTCATGGTGTAAATTATTTGTATAATTTGGTATATTTTATTTACATTATTTTTATGGGGTTTGCATACTATCGTAACCATGATTCTGATTTGGGAAAACAGATAGTCTATTATGAGTATCCTTCCATATATATTGTGATGGTGGATTTATCTTCACTATAAGAGTGAATTAATATGATGTTTTGGGGTTATTAATAGATATTATCCCCATGGGAATGTTTCAAGGAAAATTTGGGTATGGTAACCCCCAACCAACATTCCTATGTCAGTGTATGTGATCTTTACCTATGAATTTTAGAGTTTAGTGTCCTTCAAGAGTTCATTGTAATTTGGGGATCCTTTGGCATAGGATGGAAGATTCATGAACAAAATAATTTTGGATATTATTTATTAGTTCCCTAAATTAATTATTGTAGTTTGAAGGTGCTTACAGCTTTACATGTTACTCTTGGATATTACCTCTTTCCCATGCACCCTAGAGTGTATTTTAGTGTATTTTTTTAAATAATATGGTGTTAAGTTAGTATTTAACTCATGTGATGCCATTTCCATCATGAATAGTTTATATAATATATAGAGGAAGTGATCTCTCCCATGCACCGCACCATGAGTACCCACAAGAGATAGAGAGCGATGATTATAGAGAATTTTTAGTGGATTTCCACCTGATCCTTGACTTTGGTGACTATGAGGTGAGAGTTTTGTGGATTCATGGTTTGGTACTCTATAAATATCTTAATCATTATTATGTGTGGTAAATCTATACTAGGTAAGCGCATCCATATATATTTGGGCAATGGGTCCTCTATACTGAGTAGTTTTCTTAAAAATACCTTTGTGCTATGGAGTTTCCATTTCATGGATAGTGATGGAGTTAGTACTTGAATTGAGATATGGGTTATGTTTCTTCCATGATAGGATTTAGTTTCTTAGATCCCTATTTGAGGATTTTGAAAACACTTATATAGAATAAGGTGGTAATCCCCTTGATCAATCTTGTCCCACATTAAGGTGAAAAACCCTCCTTAGGAGTTTATTAGTCCCTCGGTTTATTTATAAAATCTAGTGTGTCATGGGTCCCCCATTATGATTTTGGGAATGTGATATACTGATTATGGTATTTGAAAAATTTGGATATCTTATATTATTAAGTGTTCGTTGAGGTCCAATTTTTTCCATCGATATGTCGCAAAAATGGAGTTGGGTTTAGTAGATGGTAAATTCATCTTTTCATTATTTGATTTCCCCCTTAGAGAATATATGTGTGTCAAGACACTTAATTCATTATCATAGCGGGCTATTTTTCTCTCTTATAAGATGGTGTAGGGAACGTCCCCAGTGAATGGTCTATGTTTCACCCATATTTATGGTTGGTAACTCCCTCAGTTGTCCCATGTTTCTTTCATAAAATTATCAGAACCTCACTTCAATTAATCTATAGGTAATGGATTTTAATGAAGCACTATTTAGATGGGATCTTAGTGGCTTGATGAATTATTATTTTTACCATGATATATCGATGAGTCTGAATTTTCACCATGCGTATTAGGTGAGTGGTGATATTGGTTCATCAGGTGTGTCTTATGCTGAGATTACCCCCATAGTATGGGATATTTTTTTAGATCCCCTCAATATGAGGTTGAGATTTGGGATTATAGATTATTTGTATAAAATGATTATGGATTGATCATCTATGTCCAAATGATCAGGGTGGTGTTGTTATCCATTGTATTATGGGTTTATTTGTGGGTTCCTCATTCCATATAATGTTTAGATATTTGTTTTATTCCTATTTCCCCTATAAAATTGGATTGGGTTCATATTCAGATATGAATCCATAAATTCATCATTATATTTTTTCCCCTTTACATTATTTGGGTAGATGTAAGGGTTATCCCTTGGATGGGAATTGAAATGTATTCCAAAACCCATTTTTTTCAAGATATCCTTATATATAATCTTATAATAATCCATTCATGGACTCCATGCCCATATATTTTGTTTTTGTAAATGGTGCACATGTGGGAGGAAAATTTAATTGGAATGGTGATGGTGGAATCAGATCTTAATGAATCTCTTATGGGGACCTTTTATAGTAGTTCTTTTGTTATATTTGGCACTAAATAGTGATCTCCTTTCCAAATAACTTGAGGTAGGTTTATTATTTTGTATGTAAGACCTTGTAATTTTATCCTTTATATATGATAATTTTTATTGTATTCCATTGGGTTGTTTATAATATGTTTCATCAATTTTTTCTTTCCAATAGTTATTTATTTCTTTCATTATTGTGGATATTTTGGATAATGATGTATATATATTTTATTTTGTAAAGGATAAGTCATCTGATGTATATATTATTCCTTCTTGGATCTATTCACCAGTATATAACCAATTGAAGGTGGGCATGGGGTGGCACACTCAACCTACCGCCAACCAAGATTGGACTTGCTGGGTTAGGTCATGTAAAAAACCATTAAAGGTAATCTTGAGAAAAAAATAAATTCCTTATATTATATTCCTAATACATTTATTTCTTTGGAAAAAGTTAGATTATAAAATAAAAAGATTTAAAATTTATTTTATTAAAAAATTGTAAAGGGTGGAAAAAGAAAAATTGGGGTCTGAACTCCCTATGTTTAACCCTTTCACATACTATGTAATATTTAGAGTGTAATATTACAGGATATAAATTTTTTAGCACCAAAATTTGGATTTTAAAAAAGTTAAGCAATACTTTCTTGGTCTTTGGATTGCAGAAAAAATTAGATCATCTTCATGTTCCCCACATGTATTTATTCTAAAATCCTATAGAAAATATGATGATGTAATATCATTGTGATAGAACCCTCCTTGAAAATTTCATTTTCCCAACCAATCTATTTCATGATTTCAATCTCCTTGAGTGTTGAGACTTTACATGCCTTAATGAACAAACCTTGGTTCATGCTGACAACAAAAATTCTTATAATATGTCCTACCTAAAACAATTTAAATTTACACTTCTCGGTGGAAATTAAACCAATATTACCTTCTATTTGAATAATCTAATCTTGTTTCATGGTGACATTACATGTTCCCACTATATGGCCCACTTTTACCCATCCATGGGCACATTTCCTTGAGAAAATTGAATCTTTTGTGTTCTTTCATCACATTAATATATTAAACCAGGATTTAAAAAATTCATTACATAAAATAATAAAATAGATTTGGTAACTATTGGTATTACTTTTTATATTTTTTATAAAACCTATCAAGATAATTTTATACATTAAATGATGAAAGAATAATTTTACTAAGTAATTTTAATGTATTATATATCATTCATTTCATGGATTCCTCATGTTTTACACACAATATCTCTCTCAAAAATAAATTTGTATATCATTGTATAAATAGATTGATATTCTAATAAGTGAGATTATTTTCTGGATAATTTATAAAATAGGGATCATCCTTATATTAGGACCACCCCATGACAAGTGGACGTGAATAAAAAATTATAATTTAATTTGGGACTAATGAAAAATTTTAGTTCCTTGAATTCTATAATGATTGTTAAAACTTAATTTTTAATATAAGAGAAAGAATTATTATGTTCCCTTGAGATAACACAATACTAGATTTCTATTTTTAAAGGAGAACATTGTGGTAAATAAAATATTTTTATGTAGGGAAAACATCATTAATGATTATTGGAATTATTCTTAATAATGATATACTTTTTATGTGAATGAAACTCATTAAGGAAGAATATTTTAATAAATAGTTTCATTTTTTGTAGAGAATGATAAATTTCCATGAAATAAAATAATTGTTTTTAATAAATCAGAAATGAGAAAATATGTTCATTATGAAGTATTTTAACTCACTGAAAGGACTATAGTAATCAAAAACCCTAAAAGTGATGGTTACATAATAATCAATGAAAATAATAGAGAAACTATGAAATAGATTTTAAAATATTTTTAAATGGAATATAGTCATTATAAATGAAGGTAATATGGTATTAAATACACAATTTATCTGAAATTGTGGATCTTAATAACATACATGTCTTGTGTATTTAAAAATGAGTAAGAAACTCTTAAATTAATTCTTAATTTCCACTAAAGTTATTGAATCTATAGTATAAAAGAATAACTATCTTAATAGTAATTTAAATAAAATTATACATATATATATATATATATACTTTTATAAATATTATTTATAATAATTATATTCATGTATATTAGTTATTTATTATCTATGTTTAATATCGGGTGTGATTTATCTTGATAGTTTTGAAATCATTTCGAAATAAGAGAGTTTTTCTAAGTTATTCTCCCACATTTAATCATTAATATATCACTTAAGGTAATATATTAGATAAATTATATTTAATTAAAAATATATTATCTCATTAAATTAGTTTTTTAGTTATTTTGGGTGAAAATGGAGTTGGTGTCGGCTTATTTTGAAAATTCTTGCAATCGAATGAGATATTTTAATAATAAGTTTAATACATAATATATCCATTCTAGAATTATAAAAAATTAATGATATTACTTTTATCATATAATAATATTAGTATTTATGTTCTCATAGTCATCCATGAAGTATTTTTATATAATTTTTCAAGTAGGTGATTAGCCCAACAAAAACATGAACATACCATAATGAAGGATGATTATGGTTATACAAGTGGTATATTTTGTAATAGTGTCATTATTAAATCATAATGATATAATTTAGATATTTTTATGTCTTAAAATAATATTTTAATATATTTTTATAAATAATTAATGATTTTATGAAATATGAAAAAAAAAATCATCAAGGTGGTAATCAACACAATGCACAACGGATGTATTTTTTTCTAAGTGGTTGGAAAGGAATTAATAATGGTTCTTCTATTAATATAATTAAACTTATGTGAAATAATTATAATCAGTTAATTATATTACTATTTTTATGGTAGGTTTGAAGTACTAAGAATAAAAGGATAAGTACTAAGAAATACTCAATTTTACACCTTGAACATTATCTTAAATGTATCCTTTAAAATAGAGGGATTAGGCTAAATAATTTAGTACAGGATATTATGAAAATTATATAGTATTCCCAGAGGAAAACAATTATATATTTTTATGAGTAAATAACAATTAATAGGTGTGTTATGATGGGGTGGATGTATCCCCTTTTATAAGTGAATAAAAGGGAACTTATGTGAACAACTATCATTTTTATACAATATAGTGATATTATTTAAGAGTTAATGGATAAAAAAGTAGTAAATAATGTATTGAGGGTGTGATATGGTTAATAAATCCATTAAATCTCATTAAATCACATGTTTGAAATATTTTTTAAGCCATTTACCATTATGTTTGTTTTTACATATTCCCATTTTCATTTTTACCTAGGTAACTTGTTTTTAACTAAGTAATATATATTTTAATAAAAATATATAATAACCCCTCCTACAAAATATAAGAGTTATGAACTTAAATTTAAACTATATATAATATAATTAAATTTCTAATTATGGTAAAAATAACTATTTAATTAAAATATTTAATATATATATATATAATATTTCATTAAAAATGTTGTTTTTACCATTAAGTGTTCTTAATATAAATTATTATTGGTTAACAATTTAATACATCATAATATATAGATTTAAAAATCAAATTAAATTAATTTATGATAAGTTATTAATTTATTTTATTAGATAAAAATAACACAATATTAGTAAAATGTTTCATTGAAAATTATAGTTTTAAAATTATCAGTGTCATTAAATTTAATTTTAGTAATCATACTTCTATGTCTAAAAATAAAATTGACCTTATTAAATAATTTTATCATGTCTCTTAAAAATATGAAATCCATTTTTAAATATTTTATATCTATAAGTGATGAAAACTAATTTTTAGTATTAGAATCTAGAAATATCATTTAAAATTTATTATTTCATAAGTCTCCAAAATATTGCACAAGGGTATAATAAATTCTAGAGTTTTTTAAAATAATTTATGATAATTTATAAATAAAAATATTTTTATATATAAAATTTATCCAAAACTATTAATTAATTATTATATTATGATAATTTTATAAAATTGACTGAATTAGAAATATCTATATTTTTTTACTATTCTCCAAAAACAATTATTTTAGAAAAATATCATAAATTAATACTAATTTAATTTTCTTATGTGAAATTAAAAATTATGTTTATTTTATTAAATTTAAATTTCTGAAATTTATCAATTTATATTTTAGGTAAAAATAAATATGTAAATAGAAACTAATTTTGTTCAAAAAATCCCTTTTAAATCATTATGTATTATTAAATATATTTTATATGAATTTATATTTTGTTTTTAAATTTTAATCTACCCAATGTTTCATTTTTGTTATAATTTTATAATATAATATGTCATATAATTTTTTTATTTCAGTGTTTCATGTAAAATAATGTAATAAAAATATTATTAATTCAAATAAAAATATATTCCAAAATATCTTGCCATTTAATTATACCCTTAATGAAATTGAATCCCTCCAATTTTAATTATCATTCCTTGAAGTTGGAATATAATTTGTCCATAAGATACCCAAGATACATCTTCACCTCAGATTTCAACCTCATTATCCTTAGTAAGTCATGGATTCTATTTATCCCAAATATTCTTCTTTGGAGTTCTTAGAGATATGCTTTTCACTACTTTATTTTTATGGTCCAAAATCTAGTAAAATACTAAATCCAAGAAGTAATGAAACATTCTAATAAAATTTTTCTAAATAATAATATTAATATGAAAAATCAATCCAAATATTTCTTCTCCAAAGGCAACATCATTTCAACATATGATACTTTTGATTCAGCTATTATATAATTTGACCAATGAAACAATTTTCAATTTAACCTAGGTTTCTATAGTCATTTTACTATTAGGTTCTCTAACCCAACTCAAAATATAATTATAATATATATAAATCCATTATTTTTATAAAATTCAATTTTATTGACTAAGGAATATTCCCTGGGTGTGTCTCTCTAGGTGTGTAGTATTAGTCCCGCTCATCATGAAAAAAAAAGTGAAGATTGAGTTCATACTCACCCATCCTTTTTCAAGGTGATTAACCTTAGGTGAATTTATGTCATATATACTTACACATTCCAATATCTAAATAGGGTTATTACTTTTAGGATAATCAGAAAATATCTAATCTACCAAAACTCTAGTATGTTTTCTAATTCATTAAATTATCACATAAGCGTACCCCTAGGGTTTTCACTAAATTTATCTTATCCTAAATTGTATAAAAACTAAACAAATCCTTACAAATAAATAAAAACCCATTTAATCCCAACTGAGGAACCCCATACCCACACTCTTTGGTCTAATGTTAAAGACTCATACTGTTACAAATTAACTTTCATATCGAGTTAGATGCTCCACGCTAAACTCTCCTAAATATTAAATCAGTATTACATATCAAAAAAATATCACATAAATCATAGAAACATTTATTTTATTGAATTTGAGGACTAATAAAATAATAAAATTATATTATAATACATATAATCATTTCATCATAATCAAAATTCTCTATAATCCCATCCATAGTTCCCAAAAGTTATAAATAAATTCATAATCTAGGGAAATAAAACATAATAAAGTAGGGATCTCAAATGCTCTTTAAGAAAAAAACATATAAACTTTTCATCCAGGTTTATATTAGAAAAATATGATAAAACATGGTCAAGGGATAAATTTATTAGTAAAATTTACATGGGATAATAATAATTCTCCATAAATCATTACAAAATGGTAATTACCTCAAATGAATAAACATATCCACTATAAATGGAGTGATGAATTTGGAGATGATAAAAATAATCGACGGATCATAATCATTAGAATACGACATGTAAATACAACAAGACCATGAAATTTATAATAATAAATAAATTTGGAACTAACAATATCATATATAAATTATAACATTGTAAAAAAAATTGTTTACACATCGTGTTGTGAAAAAAAATGTTTATGCTTCGAATTATGATAAAAAAATTCCAAGTCTCGTGTTTTGAAAAAACAAACTCGACATTCCTATTATGAACAAAAAAATGACCATGCTGCATGTTTTAAAAAAAATAACCATACCTTATGCTGTGAAAAAACAAAATATATGTGCTTCATGTTGTGAATAAATAAAATTTTCTCACTTAACATCATTTTCTCAGGAGATATAAATCTTATACTAATGAATTAAATGGTGATATAGAACACTAACCATCAATCATACATACATATATGTTCAACTTGAAATCAATCATTATATCATAAACAACCCATAGAAAGAAATAAATTACTTTCATGAAATTTTTAGATAGTGTCACCAAAATTAAACTTAAGAATTTAAGTTCATGATACCCAAAATTCGATCATTATAGAGGATTATTTCATAATAAAATTTATATGATCATTCATAAAAAATAACCTCAAAGGAAAATAATCCTTTATAGATAAAGATAAAATTTGATTTAAAATCATAAAATATTTTAAAAAAAATTATTTAATCCTTAGTGTATCATATAAAGTTACTATTACTTTGAAAAAGTCAATATTTTAAAATGTGAAGTGACAAAATTTGAAAAAAGATTACTTTTTTAAGGAAATTTTAGAATTGGGGGCTTAAAATGACCCAAATATTTCAAAAAGGCCAAGTACATATATTTTGACAAAGTTAGCATTTAAAAAGAATATTCAATTATAAAGACTTTAAAATACATAATTTTTATAAAAAAGTAATGTGTAGTAGAAGATAAAACATTTTAGTTTGAAAGGATGTAAAACCTTTTTAATATTTTGAAATACCATTGTTGAAAACCCACATTGTGAAAAAATATAATAAAACATCCTTCTAAAATTATGAGAAGGTAAATATAAAGGTCACATAAGAAAAATAATAATTGTTTTTCCAATTATAAAGGAGAAAATTGGTTGGAAAAAATATAGAAAAGGAATAGAAACCTTTATTAAAAGGATTGGATTTATTATCAATAATGATATTATTTTTTGGAGATGAAATTAATTAAGTATGATTATTTTAATAAATAAATAACTTTTCCATTAGTGAATGATAATGTTCCTTGAAATAAAATATTAGGTTCTAGTAAATCATTCTTGGAAGAAATAAGTTCAAGAAGAAGCATTTTAACTCAATGAAATGAGTTTAGTTAACAAAAACCCTCACAATAATAGTAATGTATGAATAAAAAAACATAAGAGGGAAACTATGAAATGGAAATTAAAATATCATGAAATGGAATATATTAATTATAATTAATTTTAATTGTTATTTGAATACACCATATAAGATAAATGGCAGTGCTCAATAATAAACATGCCTTGTGGATTTGAAAAAGAGAAAAAGAAACCCTTAACATAATTCCTAACATTAACTAAAGAACATGGATATTAAATATAGAAAAAACAAATATATGAATTTCCTATTTTTGAAACTTATTCATATATTTAAGCTTTTATAAAATTCATTTAATAATGATCTCTATATTCTAATAGAGGGTGTAAGTTATCTGGATCACTTTGAATTATTTTCATAATACCAGTGTTATTCTTCATTATAATCAAAAATTTCATCATTAGTATATCATTTAAGCTACCCAAATAAATATTTTATATATATCTAAGAAGATATTATCCCATTAAATTAGTGTTTCAATTATGTTATATTAAAATGGAATTGGTGTTGTCTTATTTTGTCAATTTTAGTGATTGAATGTGAAATTTTCATAATAAGTTTAATAAATAATATAAACTTTCAAAAAAACATAAAAAAATCATTATTTTATTATTAAATTATAATAATTTTATTATTAAATTTCTCTTAGTCATACATGATATAATTTCATAGAATTGTTCGAGTAGGTGGTTAGGCCTACTAAAACATGAACATGCCATATTTAATTGATGATAATGGTTATGAAAGAGGTTTATTTTTTTATAATATCAATATTGAAGAAGAATAATTATATTATTAAGATTTTTTTTTGAATCATATTTTAATATTTTTTCATAAATAATTAATATTCATATGAAAAATTAAAAAAAATGTGGAGTTTGTAGTGCGCACAATGCCCGATTGACATTATTTTTTTATGTATGCGTTTAGGAAGGAATAAATATTGGTACATTATTTAATATAATTAGGCATATGTATAATAGTGATAAAGATGTCTTTATACTACTACGATTACAACTGTTTTGGAATATAATTATTAAGAAGAAAAGTATATGTATTGAGTACTTCTCATATTCAGACCTTGAAATTTCTCTTGGAAGTCGTCATGGAAATGAGGAGATTGGAATAAATAATTGAATCTATATCCTTATTAACATAATAAATTATTTTAGTAGGATATAAATGGAATATTTTTATATATAATTTTTATGTAATGTGTGTGTCCTAATGTGGTGGATGTTTCTCCTTTTATAGGTGAAAAAATGGAACTTCTGTGAACACCCATTATTTTTCAGTAATGAAAAGATCTTATTCAAGGGTCAAACTCTATAAAATTGAAAAATAATGGATTTTTTTGTGGCCATATGGCCTATAAATATTTTAAATATCATTTTAACACGTGTTTTAAACAAGTTTAAATTTATTTAACATTAATTATTTACACTACAATTTTCATTTCTACCTTGGTAAATAGTTTTTAACTAAGTAGTATATGTTTTACTAAAAATATAAAACAAACCCTCCTAAAAAAAATTTGTTGCATATTTTTATTCCCAAAAATGAAACTGATTGATGGAATCTACGTTGTTGTTAATTACTCCAAAATGAATCAAATTTGAATTTATAATTTGTCCCAAACTTTCACCAAATACTAATACGTAGTGCAGTGGGAGTTCGGGGTCGAATCCACAGGGAGACTGCTATTTGCGTTCGAGAGGATCTTGTTTCAAAACTTATAAGGTATCCCTTTCTAGAAGTATTTTATTTGATACTTTGGTATATGTTCTATTTTAGGAAGAATTTAAATGATTAACAAGGGTTCAGGATCATGTCGAGTATCTAGGTGAAGGATGTCTTTTAATTTTAACCTTGGTAAGATCATATGTCTTTAGTCTACAAAGAAAACAGAGGTTACTTGTTGAATTTAGTCTTAGCCTCTTAGTCCTACATTGGAACTTGCTATTCCATGGTATGGAGGTAGCAACAACCTAGGTTCATTAAGTTTGTCTTTCTAAGAAAAAATATACTAAGAAAGTGGTCATAGATTATTCTACTGTAATTAGGATAAGGTCATTTGTTTGATCTTCCCAAGGTTAGGGACATTCAAAAAAATGGGATAGATTGGGGGTTCATATCCTAGTTACAAATTCAATTAGGATTTCAATTTTTATATTATAATGTATATTTAATTATGTTGATGCATCAAGCTTAATCCATACCCTTAATAAATTTAGCTACTCATTAGGGATTATGGAATAATAAAAATAAACTAGATACATAATTCTTAATAGATTTATAAAAAATATATTCTAGGATGATGAAGAGAAAACATGCATAATATAATTATGAATTAATTCAAATTACTTACTTGAGATAAAAATTGAAATTTAAATTTAAGCACAGACTAGGGAAAAAAGCTATTGAATAAAGTAATCTCAGTGGATCTTGAATTTAAATAAATGTGTTAAAACTATGAAGAAATTGATATCAAAAAATAAAATAGTAAGAATGGATAATAGAGAATTGATAGGGGAGAAGGAAGAGCTCTCTCTATATCTTTTAATAATATTCTCTCCATTCCTTATATAGGCATTTTTTTCCATGATGTGTAGATATGGTACACGACCTGTACACTCGATCCATGTAATTTTCCTTTGGATCTCTAGTGTGGAATGCAGTTATCATATATAGGATGATGGACTAGGTACATGATTTTTGAACTTGGTTCATGACGTGTACTCTAACGTGGTAGATTTTGTGTGGAATCCTCATAGATTTCATGCTAACCGGTTTGACTGGGTGTCATGATGTGGTTGGACTGGTCATGATGTGTAGTATATTTTTCCCTCTAGCTTCCTGGTCATGGCTTGGGTAAGGATCTAATCCTCTGGTACATGATGTGAATCGCATCATCCGAATGTGTACTTGGTCGATTTTTCTCTTTTGCTTCCTTTTATTTCTTGAAGACCTGTGAAGATTTTTCCTACAAAAATTAGACACATACTAGGTTCGTTATTGAATAATTAAATGAAAAACTATGAATAAATAATAGAAAAATATATATACATGTTAGTATTATCAAATCCCCCCATACATGAACAATTTATTATTCTCAAGTAGTACGTCTCAACAATTATTTTATAAAGGATAAGAAATTTGTAAATTAAGAAATATTCATTATAACCCTGCAATTAAATTAGGTGTAATTATAGAAACATCAATTTCACTAATTAATCCTGCATGGAGAGTTATTCATGCCTAATAGTGTAGTTCTGAAAACACATTCTAGTCTTATAATTATGACCTCTTAATTGTTCCTTATATTATATTCCCAATTGTAATCTACCTCACCATTCTTTTCTCTCATCACTCAGGGTAGAAAGTTTTAGTATAGGTATTCTTTTACCCTAAGTACATGTTCATAACCATAGGCTTGCACTGGTTCTATTGAAGGTTTTGGGCATAGTGGAAGCGCGTGGGTGGATGTACCCACTTGACCTTTTTTCATTAGAAATGATCAATCCAAGATAAATATGATGATAAATCCCAGTCTCCACGGATTGAATCACAGAAAAAAGACAAAGAAGAAAGTTTGTCCTGGAACCACAAACAAGGATCGTTACAAGTTGATTATAACTAATTTAATCAATTGAAAAGAAATACCTTTTGGGTGTTCTTTCTTCATTGATGTTCTTGATCACATCCCAATGTGATTCATCATTGCGTCGCAGAAGCCAAATGTAGACTTCCTCTAGCGGTGATCCACACGTGTACCTCGTATCTCGGGATGTCACCAAAGGAGTCTCCGGGTGCTAGCGTGGAGAATCCTTTGCTAGTGTTGTCCACCTTATATCGTCTTGATCCAATGGAAGTGGATCTCTCTCGGTCTTGAGAGCGTTCTTGGAGGAAGAGGTTCTTTCGGCCTTGAAAGAATTCTCCAGAATTTTTGTGCACAACGATTCTCTTGTGTGTGGGAAAAGAGTTGGGGTTGTGAGGATATTTATAATCAGGTTTGAGGTTGTAGAGTTATGACAATGAATAAATGTGTTACACGTTTTATTTATTTCATTGAATATTATTTAAAACCCCCATTTCTAATAATTAATTCCTTGACATGCGCCCACGCTGATTATAATAAATATCATTTAAAATAATATTATATCCTCAAAATCCCGACTGGAAAAACTACACGGCGTGTATTAATAAATACACAGTGTGTACTTTTTTTTCATTGAAAACTACACCGCGTGTACATTCATTGTCCACGACATGTATATCTTGTTTTCATTTATTCATTTCTTTTCCATAAAGAAAACTACACGGCGTGTAATTATTAATACACGGCGTGTACTTTTTTTCCATGAAGAACTACACGGCGTGTAATAATTAATCCACGACGTGTATATCTTGTTTTTCATTTCCTTCTTCCTCCATCATTAAAACGACTTAGGCTTCCTTGAATAATTATTAAACCATGTACGGGAATAATCTTTATTCTCCATGAGATACTTGAATACACTTAGTGTGCGACCCTATAAGCCTCTTTCTCGTTGGCATTAGGCGAGCTTTCCTAAAGTCCAAGATTACTGTCTAGAAATGGTTCAAGGCACCCAAGAGAAAGAGGTTGACGCCGCATTGACGTATCACCTCATACGAATGCTTACTATGTAATTTAATTCCTTTGTCTCGATATCTCATCAAGCAGGTTTCATGGTAGTGTCATAAACTTATATGCTTGATCTGTCATTCATTGACTACCTGAAATAAACTCGTCATTTACAACACGGCCATGGAATTTAATGTGCCAATTCTATTTCAATCAAAGGTCCGAGATATCAACTTCCATAACTGGAAGGTACAAATCCTTCCTCGACTTATCCATTAACAACATGTCACTCGTGACGCACCCAACGTACCCTACTTCCCGCCAACTGTCTGCGTGACGGTTTTCATCAGTAAATCTAAGTGCGCGAGTCATGACATGAGTTAATGATAATCTTCCACTCTAAGGACCATTACACACGCTCGTAGATAGTAATGTATGATGACACCAAGACATGCGGAATTACTACTAGCAGGTCTGTTCTCATAATCTCCCATCATGGAGATTACCAAGTGCGAACTCCATGAGAGAGAGTCTCGTCTTCTTACGAGTACTCGCACATGACAGTCTGTATATTATTTTTCCTATCATAGTATATCATCCAACCGTAGAACTTTATTTAAGAATATTGTTATATAATTTCAAGGTTCTCATCATAGTGGGGATCTTCTATAACCTTATTAATGCAACAAATATTCCAGGATATTATTATATTATATTCATGCAGAACAATGAAAAATATAATAAGTGAACATTCATGTAATAAAAGTACAAAAAAGTTGGCTCTCAAGACACCAATCCTTATATATATCATCTCCACTATATAAATACAAGAATAAGATTAATATTTAGGGCTTTGATCAATCAGGTTCTGATGAATCTATAGTTTTGGATAGGTAGGTAGAATGTGAAAATTCGGGCTAAATAAAGAGGGTAAGATCTGTAGTCCATTGAAAAAAGTGAATGACCAAGTTTGATGAAGTTCATCCTTCTATCTGGTTTAGTCTATACTCCATCAGCATAGTTTGGATCCATTTGTATAGAAATTATGTATACAATGAATTTATTATGTTCTTTTCCTTTTTCTTTTTCTTTTTCATTTTTATTTTTTGAATGTTATGCCTATAATAGATCTCACATCCATTACCCAACCACATAAGATCCTTCATGGGATTCATTGATCTAGAAAATGATGATTTTTGACCTTCCTAGTACACAACCCATATCAATTTTTCTTTCGTTTTAAATTTTTAAAGGGAAACAAATATGAATTAGTTACAAAAAATGCTATATGGATCACAACATTGTATTCGGGCGAGAACATCATGCATCTCTAAAAGTGGAATCATCCCATGATGTATGAATGTCTCCCCCACACTTGTTCAAAGATATCTATTAGAATTTTACCAGATCAATGTAGAAAGGGAAATAAGATTGTAATAGCATCATTCTAATAGGTCATTCATAGAATCTATAGTCCAAATAAAGGAGAGATGTATAATGGGTCTTAGGTAAAGTGGCTATCAAATAATTCCTAAATCATTTTAAATATATACTTGTTCAGTCGTCATTTTGATAAGATCGGAGTGCATGTTCTTGTTGGTTTAGAGGCCCAAGGTATCTCTTATGAAATATTCTCAGATAATACTATGAAATTGAAGGCTTATTGTTCTCTTGGGTAGGAGAATCAACAAAAAATTGGCAATCACCAAGGGCATAAATCCTACCTAATGGGTCAAATGTTCATTATTTCGATGATTTTAAATTTGAATTAATTTCCTAAACTAAGAAATAATTCAAAACCAATCTAAATAGATGTGAAATAGAGTCCTTAAATTTTTTTCACTTAACTTTATCTTTAATTACAATGGAATGATGATTCTTAGGTTTAAATAATGCTTATTATTCATAAAAATGTCTCTTAAACAAATGATAAAAAAAATATAAGTGTATAATTAGTGAAACTTGGAGAAGCCCCCCCCCCCCCACTTAAATGATACAGTGTCCCTACTGTCAACAAAGATAAAGTGAGAGTGGTGTTGTAGTTATTTCTAATGGTTTTTGAAATGGAATATTGGATAAAATGAAAAAAATAGGTAATCGAGAGCTCCCTAGGAAATTCAGTATGCCATGGGGGTGTTTGTGCTGTCGTAACATGAATATCTAGTGTTCCTAAGAAAGTGTTAGATAAGTAAATAATGCACTAGATAACAAATATTAGTTCACATGTATAAACAGAGGGAATATTAGATAAAAGGTAAGGCACATAGAGTCAGAAACTGAGGGAGTAATTTTATTGAAATGGTGATAATTTTATAATATAATTACATGAAATATAGAAATGAAAAATGAAAAGGGAATGAACTTCACACAGCACCAAAAATGTGAAAAACATAGATGAATTGTGGGTTGTCTCCCATAAATCGCTAACTAAATGTCGTTATCCAGACTGGTGGATGGAGATTGTTGTCATAGGGTCCACCAGTATAGTTTCTCCTTTTCCTCCAACAGTTGATAGAGGTGGTGTCCTCATGCTCATGTGGTCTCTTCGGTGGGTTGATTACCTTGGGCATAGCCGCGTGAGTATGGATGAGGTTTGGTAAGGCTGTAATCATTGGTCGTGGCATTTGCTGCTATTAGTGAATGGAGAAATATATCTCTTGAAGATATCAGGAAATGTCTAGGACATGATCGAGCACCTATTATTCTAATAATACACATAAGACTGGACCGTCAAGGATGGAAGATGAATCTGAGGATCTTGACATTATATAGAAAAGACCTAAAAATTAAAACACAAAAGAATGTAAAAAATAAAATAATTCCTATGTATATATAGATATCAGTAAGTTTGTATAATGGTGGGATCAAAAAATGATGAAAAACAATCATCCCAAGTACATGGAAATGTCCAAAAAATCTCAAAAGATAGAGAAAACGGAATATTTAATATTAGCGACAAAAATCTCTTCGAGCATCATCCCACTTCCAAGTGTCTCAATAAACTAACGGAGGTAGTCACGTTGGTATCAGTAGTAGTAGAGGATGGAGGTGTAGTGGAAGTGGTTGGTGTGGTGGTGGAGGGATGGGGATGGGGTGAGGTTATGGGTGGTGAACTACTAATCTAGACTGTGGGAGTGGGTCTAGTAAATGGAACAATGAATGGGACCTCAGGGGTGGCCACAGTGGCATTGTACATCCACCTATAGACCTGCTCTAGGAACTCTTGCAGTGCAGCATGGTCGCTAAGGTCGGGCAGAAGGTTCGGCTGACTAAAAGGAGGTGGTGGAATAGTGTAAGCTGATGGGATAGCTAGGGTGGGTGAGAGTGATGGAATGAAAAATTCAGCACACTCAATGAATGGGAGATGGAGGTGGGCTATGATTTGGTGTAGATTCACCAAAATGTATTGAATATCATCCTAGAGCATGGTGATATTAGGATGGGTGGTAGGAGGGATAGTAGTTGTGCTGAAGGATGGTCGGGCTAGAAGTGGTGTGGTGGTGGATGGAGTGGGATAGGCTGGTAGGTCTGCGACTGCTCGGTCATGCTACTCCTAAGGGGCAGGTTCCTGGATTCCTACTGCCCAAAAATATAATTCACCCTCCTTCACCATCATCCTCATCTTTTGCAAGAGCACAAGATCGATCAACTCTAGTGTTCCAATGGAGTTGATTTTTTTTTTTGAAGCATCAAAAACATCTAGGTACCTTTCCAAGCTGGTGATGAAAGATCCACCCATGAGTGTGTCATGTGTCTGTTGTTCCAGGTTCATGTAGTACTAATCGAACTGGGGGACATGTTCATATTTGGACCACCCACTACTATTGTAAGAATAACAACATCCACCTGGCTGATGCTTCCATGACTCTCAGACCAGGAAAACCAGCCATGTTTTATGGTTCAATGTAAGATGTGAAAAGTTAGACTCTAGAGAATAGTGTACTTTGTGATGCGGGGTTCATGATGTGACTAAGGTTCGAGGGCTATCATAGTTCATAACTGTATAGAGATGTCTCAAGGAAGCTAGAGGTGAAGCCTTAGATAAATGTCTAAAATGAAAAACTCCTCAGTGGAGATGCCAATCCTGACCCAAAAGTCTGTAAAACTCAACTCATGGGGGTGGGAACTGAGGAATAAATAGAGACTCTCGACATCCATCTCAAAGGTGTCTAAAAACACCCTAAAAACTCCATGTATGTCTCCAATTAGACCTCGAGAATGGTGGAAATGTGAAGAGCCTCGAGGTGGTCAGCGATACCATCTACAATATTTATTCAGGTGAGGATCCTCATGTCCAGGGTCTTGTTTTTATATGTGGTAAATTTCAATAATAGTAGAATATTAACTTGATTTATTGGGTTGGATAAACATAAAATGGGGTGTAGTTGTAGGTCCTCATCACTAGATGTCGTGGTGGTTTCAGACCGTGCCTTGTAGGATGGTGTCGCATGGTTATTTTTCTTGTATAGGAGGTTCATATATGGTGTTCTGAGGATGCATGAAAGTGGTTCATTCCTCAGATGGTTAGGATGAGGAGGAGGATGATGTAGTTGAGGAAGGTTTTGGAAGTATGGTGTGTTCCATTAAAAGCTGGAGGGTGGTCCGTAGTAGGGAGGGAGAGGGAGGGGTTCGTTTTGTGTGTCGCGACTACAAGGGAGAGGGTGAGGGATGGGGCATGAGAGTGAGGGAGATGGTTAGTTTCCATTAGATGATGGAGGGGGAGGGGGTTCCTCAAGATGAGGTATAGGGATGGTTTTGCACAATAGTTGGTGAGAGTAGTGGGAGATGAGGTGTCGGGGAAGAATGGTGCAGGTCGTGATGTTACGGGTCACAACCTTAAGTTTTTTAAACTGAACAGAAAGTGTTTAGGACTTGTACATTTTGATCACGTCTTGAATTGGGGGAATTCTTAATTTTCCATGGTAGAAAATATTCACATCCGGAAAATAATGTCATCGATGTGTACTTAGCTCTTGTTTTCTCATTTTCCATGTCTCTTCCATACTTCATCTTCCGTCGAATGGTAGAGTCATCATCAATGATCCTAATCATAATTACTTAAAGAGTTCCTGGCCTGGGTTTCCTCCTAGTTAGGTTTTCCTTTAAAGTTGGGAGCTTGACCCATTTTAAGTTTTAGTGGACCTTGAGGCTGAGGAGACAACCTTCAGGGAATGGTTCCTAAAAGATCTTCAACCTTTGACCATTTACTTTGAATGGTGGTTCTTCATCTCATTGAATTTCTATTGTTCAATATGGAAAAACCTGGACAACCGAAAAATAACCAGACCATCATGATTCCAACTTAATTTTTAATAGTCTTAATCTAAAATTGAACAAAAAACCCATATTCCATAGAATAAAGGTACGTCTTCTAATTCGTTTTTTGTGCCATGTCTTTTTTCCCCTTGTAAATCCTTGTTTTTTTGTACGCATCTATCCTAATTTATTTTAATGTATTAAAATTCATAACTATTCCTATCCATCCATTTGTAAATCTACATTCATCTTTTTAATTTCTCAGAATGAATAATGTTCCAATTCCACTGGAAGATGATATGGTTCACCATAGACTAGTCTAAATGGGTTGTGCCTACGAGTGTTTTATACATAGTTTGATATTCCCATAATGCATTTTCCAATTTCAAGATCCAATCAATTATATTGGTGTTGATATTCTTTTCAATGATTTTTTCACCTTCATATTTGACAGTTCAACTTTCTCGTTTGTTGTTGGGTGATAGGGGGTTCCGGTGTTGTAGATAATGCAATATTTTTATGCATTTTTCATACTGTTAGATTTGGGAAATGTCTTCCACAATCACTAATGAGTAGTCATGGAAATACAAAACATGTAAACACATTATTTTGAATAAAATTAATAACTACCTTTATTGTATCATGTGTTGTGGCTTCATATTTAACCAGCTTAAAAACATAGTCTACTGCAACAAGAATGTAATTCATGCCATGTGAAGAGGGGAATGGTCCTTTAAAGTCAATACCCCAGATGTCAAAAACATAAACATCTAGATTGGGGTTTTTCAGCATCTCATTTATTTTACTAATGTTCCATGTTCTCTGAAATCTATAGCATTTATGACAAAATCACCTAGGAACGTGATGCAATCAGGTCTAAAAGAATTCACATTGTAGGATCTTTTCCACAGTGAAATCTGGTCTATGATGGCCACCAGTTGGTGATGTGTGGTATATTTTGATCATATTTTGTATCTCTTACTCCATGATGTAGCGTCGTAAAAGGTCATCGGCACAATTATTGAATAGAAATGGTTTTTCCCAAAAGTAGTGCTTGGCATCAAAAAAAACTTCTTTCAATGCTGGTATGAGAGATCATGAGGGGGATATCGTATAGAAAGATAGTTTTCCATATCCAAGAACCAATTTTGGGTTTTGACACTAATAAATGTTTCATCTAGAAAATCTAATTCAATATGAGTCCCGCTATCTTCTTTAATAATGGTTAGGGGTAATTGTGGGAGGTGTTCAGTAATTAAATTTTCAGTCCCCTTGGTTTCCTAGATTAGGACATCGAATTATTGCTACAAAATAATCAAACATATCAATCTTGGTTTTGTGCCTTTCTTGTTAATCATGTATCAAAGGGTGGCATGGTCTGTATGGATGATGAATTTGGATAGAATAAGGTATGAACATAAATTTTTAAAGGCATATATGATGACTAGGATCTCCTTCTCCATAGTCATATTACTAATCTAGGATTCATTCAATGTGTGGTTGGCATAATGTATTGTCCAGAAGATGTTGTCACTACATTTTCTGATCATATCTCCTATAACAAGGTCATTGGAATCACACATAAGCTCAAACTCATTTTCCCAATTTGGTGAAATGATAACCTGGGATGCAATAAAATTATTTTTCAGTGTTGCAAAATCTTTGTAGTAGTCCTCATCAAATTCAAAAAGTGTTTCCTTTGACAACAAGTGTGTTAATGTACGTTTGACTTTAGAAAAATATTTTATGAAGTGTTTGTAGAATTCATCATGCCCAATGAAAAATTCTTATCCCTTTTATAATTAACAATTCATGTAGATCTGTGATGACTTTGATCTTATGGGATCAACTTGAATTCCTTATTTAGAGATTTCATGCCATATCACAATTCCTCCCTGTAGCATGAAGTGAAAATTTTCCCAATTCAACACTAATCATTTCTACTCACAGCATTGGAGAACCAGTTCAAGATTTCTTAGACAGATATAAAATGATCTTACATAGATAGAGAAATTGTCCATGAATATTTTGATAATTTATTCATCAATATCATGAAATATGTGTGTCATCAATCTTTGTAATTTCATTGGTGTGTCGCACATATTGAAGGACATGAGTCTATACGCAAAAGTACTGAAGGGGCAGGTGAAGGTGGTTATGTGCTAGTTAGTGGGGTCTAATGAAATTTGATTGTATCCTGAATAGCCATCCAAAAAATAGTAGAAATCATGTTTGTAACACGCCAATATTTCATAGTATGTTATCTCTTCAAATAAATTCAATAACTTGCGCTACACGCAACACCGAGTTCGAGCGCACCACAGCTTACCAAACTAGTCGTTCAAAAATCAATTATGAATATTATTAACTGAATTTTCAATTTTATATACTCCATATAATTTTAGAATATATATTATTTTTTTCATAGATATAATATAAGAACAAATTTATTTTTTTCAAATAAAAGAATTATTTATAAAAAATGCAATTTTATCGCCTTTTAATGGAGAACCTTTTTTAAAACCAATATTTGATACATTTATATATTCAATTTAATGAAATTAAATAATTTTTTAGAATCAAGAAATAAAAATTTAGTTAAGATAATTTTTTTGTTCTTTTCTAATAAAATTCATATTTTGATTAATAGTGAAAAATACTACATTTTTATTAAAAAAACTTTTTTCATTGAAATAATTTGTAGTGTTAAATTATAAATTTGAGTGGTTTTAAAGTATCATCAGATTTTATTTTTATAATTTAATATAATTTAGTTAATTGGATGTAATTTCACATTTTAACTGGACATAAACAGGTGTTAATCTTTTGATAGTTATTCTTTCTTAAAAACACGCTTTTTGTTTTAACAACGAGAATCAATTTTAAATTAATTTTGGACACTTATATGTTTTGAATTTGGTAAAATGGATTGCATATTTGTAATCAGGAGGTCTAAATTGTGTAAATATGTTACTTTTAATTTTAGACATTTTGAATATTTACTTCGATAAATATTTAATTTACCATGGTTAAAAGGTAAATTTGGTAAATAAGGGTAGACAGATATTATTATAATAATATTAAATTGACCTAAAATGTGTCTTATTGTTATTTTTTGATATATTTCTCACCATGGGAATCCTTGGGTAGATTTTGGAACCACCTGGTGCCACTTTATAGTGATAATGTCACTTTATATTAATTAATTTAAAGTAAAGACAAAAATGACATAAACATATATCTTTTAGTAAAACAATTTTTAAAAGGTGTTATTTAAGTTATATTTTAGACTATAAATATTAAATAGAAATATAAAAATATTTCCTACATAATGGTATTTTATTTATAATTTTTATAATTAAATAATAAAATTTATTTATGACAAAATGATGATGCAGTAATTACCTAATTAATGAAAGAATCAAATAAATGGTATTATAAATATTAAAATAAATAAAATTTCAAATTTATTATGACATAAACGAAATTTATAGGTGAATATGACATGTTTTTATTGATTAAATGTATCTGTTTCGAAGTAATCAAGTTGTGATGACTTTCACAAAAACCAAATACTAAATAGTGTCAAAATTGACATAAATGAGTTTTTTAAAACAAATATTAAAGTATGAAATTAAATAATATTCCTAAAAATATATGGTTAGTAAAAAGGGATTAAATAATATTATATATTTCATTAAGGAACCACTTTATATTCTCTTGAAAATTTAGAGTAAGTTTATTAACCATATAGTATAAGAATACCAGAAGACAAGGTAAAAGTTAAACTATGTAACTAAGAGTTAAATCTAAAAGATAAGGTCAATATAGTAACATAAACTTATATAAAACCTATTGGTTGAGCGGTTTTCGACCCATCCCCGCCTTATACTAGAAATAAATCATTTTTGAGTCATTAAAACCCGAAAATGATTTTATTATAAAATAATATTTCAAGCCTTTCCTAAATTGAACCTCACCTCTCTTATAAAAGGGCACTTCCCCTTCTCTCAAAATCACCCCTCCAAATCCATTTGGATCAGCCAAAACATGCCCAAATATCATCCCAACTTCCCTCAAATAAACCTAGATTCAATAATTTGATCATAAAGCCATTCAATGGATCACTTTTGATCAACTCTAAAGGAAACACCCAAAGAAGCGGTAATTATTTCACCACCCTCTTTCAAGTTCTTTTCATCTTCCACTTCCTATTTCTTTGTTGTTTCCATACCAAAATAATAAATCCATTACCACCTGAATACTTTGATGTTATTATAAATATGGTACAACAATATTCCTTATTTTATCCATCTTATAAATGACAATGTCACCATATGTGTGTACGTACAACTTACTGTCTCCACGTTGTGGTGTAGTTTGTTATTCAAACACTTAATTGTTTGGATGGGTATAATAATTATTATAAATAATGTAAATAATAAATATAACATGTTAATTATTATTTATATATGATATACCATCCAATTAAATATGATTTTATCATCAATATAATGATATTGTCACTCGTGCGTACGTACGGATTACCGTCTCCACGACATGATGAGATTAATTTCCACATTCACCATTCAACGATGATTAAGAAAATATATATTATTAATAATAATTTAATATATTAAAAAAAATTCGACTTAATATATATATATATACTTATATATATATTATTTACATATTTCTATTCAATATGATATGAAAACAGAAACAATGTTTATGCGTACGTACGGCCTACCGTCTCCATAACGGTCTTTTACATTTCATATATCTATCTATTATACGTATTTATATTCTAAATATATATGATATGTAAATCATTTGTAATATTTTGGAAGTATTTAAAACATTATCTAAATGATACGATCAAAAATAACATGTTAAAACACGTACGATAAAGAAAGCGATTATTGCCTGAAATGTTAATTTAATATGAAATTATTATTAAATGGGTAGTATAAAGTCATAAATGAATCATGTATGATATAAAAAATATGAATATGGTTCAAGTATAATTTTATAACATACTATTTTCATTATACAGGAGGTCAAACATACCTTCGACCAAAGGAAAGTTCAAGGTAAGGGTTAATTATACAATCTCTTCATTATACAAGGTTCTTTTTACGTCGGTATCTACAGGGAACACTTTATCATCCAGATCCGTGTTTCATAAAAATATTTTTAAAAGGAATATTTTAAGGTTTCATGGAAGGGACTCTTTAACTAGATAATCATTTTAAATGTTTTAAATATTTATTCTTCTAAATTATTCTCATTAATGTCAATGTTTTCAAAATGGGTTTTAAGGATTTATTTTTATGGACAAGAATGTTTTGAAAATGTTAATTCCTTTCAAAATTTTCAAAGTGGTATGGGACACTTTGATTAAAAAATATAATTAACTATCTTCCTTTCTAAACTTTGTGAATTTTAAATGTTTTCATGAAAAGGTTATATTTCTCTCAAATAGTTTTACAAGTCATTTTCATCTATATCAACATCCATTGATGGATTTTAAACTTTCTTGAAGTTGATTTATTATGATAAAAATTTTCTATACTGTATTGAAGGTTTTTTTATATGTTTGAATGTGGATGTGTTATTTGTATACTATTCCAGGTTTGTGGATAAATTATTGACATTTCGTATGCTAGTTTTAATACGAATCTTTATGTTATGTTTCAACCATTTTATATGAGGAATGTAATGGACATTGTAAGTGACAGGTGGAG
Organism: Viscum album; assembly: GCA_963277665.1. Lineage (NCBI taxonomy): Eukaryota > Viridiplantae > Streptophyta > Magnoliopsida > Santalales > Viscaceae > Viscum > Viscum album. The sequence goes on from OY728156.1 coordinate 1,335,466,627, forward strand.
CCCGCTATAGCACCACGATGCATCGGTAGGTCTCATGAGACAATTAGATGTGTAATTGGCCAAGGCTTTTCCCAATTTGATATATGGTTTTGGCCGAGGCCTTAATCATTTTTAGACATCTTGGTCGAGGTCTTGACAAAATGTTTCAAAATTTCCAGCAGTATACATTCCCTCATTATGAAAATAATATTGATGGTTCACGGGGTTATTCGACTAGTATAATACCCATAACTATGTTTTATTATGGAATTATTTACTCATCTCATATTCCTTACAAAAATTATTCATTTTTATTATCTATAAAGGCATGTGTTTTCAATTATTCACCATGCCTAATGATTATGTTATCTTCTGCTGTATTTCTTACTCTTAATGAGCATTTGAGCTCACCCCTTTCTTATGTTTCATTTTCCCAAGATATGAAAAAGTTAGTTATGAGTGACTTTCAGGAATATATAAGAGGATTTTCTGTTTATAATGGAATAAATTAGTGTTGTATATCTTTTCAAGTTGTAATGTTGAACTTATGTATGTATCTTGTTTCCAAGAATACAAAACTGATCAGTCACTCGGGAAGTGATTCCTTGAAACATTCCAATATTATGTAATAATACACCTACTCTCGGTAACAGGGGTCAGGGAATTATAGTTGGTATCAGAGAAAGTTTAGTACATAACTTCGAAACTATATTTGGAAAAACTCTGATTAGATAACCTTACACTAAGATAGACTTTGAGGATTAGTATTGAAGAACTTCCTATAATTTTGGTAATGTAGAGATTTTGTGAATTTTCCAAGAAATACATCCCCATATGGATACGAGCAGGTAGAGGCAGCTCTGTCATAGATGTACCTAGGAGTGAAAAGTCCAACAAGGAGTTTCAGGCTGGACTCGGGGCATCCTGGTACACGACAATGGGCCTTGCTGCACTCTTGGTTATGACAGTCCTAGGGGATATGCTTTGGATAATTCACATTTTCTTTACAATCCATTATATAGAATTTAAGAGTAAATAATTCCTCAAAGAAAAAATTTTATGATTATAGATTATATGAATAATCTTTTCAATTTACGTTAGGTATTTTACAAGTTTGGAATTATACATTGAAATTCCTAAATTAACCTGGTGTATGCCATTGTTTAGAAATAGAACCTAGTAGAATGAATGAGAATTCCAGTAATACGCAAGATCGAAAGATTAATAAGGATTATATATTTCATTTTATTAAGACAACATTTAAAATGGAAATAGTCTCCCACATATTCTCATCATATGAAGAAATAGTATCATGTGTTAATAAGATAAGTAAAGAATTTTCTGAGTCCTATGTCTTTGATGAGAATCAAGAGAAGGAAAGGATGGTAGAGAAAAAACTGGATAAAGGGAAGAGGGGAAAGAAGAGTTTTCCCATATGTGATAATTGTGGAAAGAATAACCTTGGTAAATGATTGAAGGGATGGAAGTTTGTTATATGTGTGAGAAAAAGGACACCAAGTACGTGATTTCAAGGTTAAGTAAAAGGTTTCAAATTTATAATGATTCGTCTACAAGGATTTGGGACTCTATGTGAATCAATGTCCAAATCCTTAGAGTATGCCCCAAATGATTCTATGGGATAATAATCAAGTTATGATACTACCACATATGAAGAGGAATGGATAGTTTTATTATGTTGTTATTAAAAAGTTATTTCATTTGAGTGATGTATCAATGATGTACAGGTTATAAGAATTATGTAAATAAATAAGGATTGTACTACAATACTATTTCATTAAGGATTTGAGATTGTATGGTTCCAAATAAAGTGACATAGTTTTAGGTAACTTTTTTAGAAAATACATGGTTGAAGGAATGGTAAACCTCAATATGGTCCTGACACAGAGGTGGTGATTTTGGAATAAGAGATGGATGATTTGGATAAATTATATAGGATAGTCTTGACTACCTTGTAACTAATTAATGGTTTTTTTATTCTATCATTGTGAGAATATTAAAAAAATTGGATATAAATAATATATCTAGTATTATATAAGGAATAATGGAGCATGAATGTAATCAATAAGGTTTTATGATAATTCAGGTTTTTACCATGTTTTAAATGAATACATGACAAAGGTATTTATATGTTATTATGTTGAAAAAGAGATATTCATTTGGTTTACCTCCCTTATAAATTTTGTATTGTGAGTTTGGACAGAAATATTTGGGATAAGTATAAAGGTTGTAATGGATTAAAATTGAATTTGGATACTATTATTAAGGTTAAATCATTTATTAAAATTATTTTTGGATTGTTATAAAAAGGATAACCCAGAGGTTGGGTGATAACTCGTTGCGTCCGACAAGGTCGTGAGACTTGAACCCGCAGCCAAAGGGTGACAAGGATGGATCACCTACCATTGGCCTACGTGATGTCCGGGTTTCTATTATGTAGTTTTTTTTAATATTCATAAAAATGAATTATAAATACATTATTTTGGGAACCCTATACGATTAGGATAAATATAATATTTTTGAATTCTATAATCTTTTGGAGTGAAAGATAAGTTTGTGGTAGGAATTAGGTGAAGGATGAAACTCTACTTGTAAAGTGTGTATATATATATATATATATTTTCTCTTATTCTATGAATATATTAATTCTTAAACTTTAGGTAAGGGATCTTAAATCCAAAAATTTGTTATCCCAATACCATATTTTTTGTTAAACCGATGATATTTTACCTCATCTTAGATTGATGGCTTTGAGGCCCTCAATTTTAAACTTTTTTGTGATTGATGACCTCAATCACTCCCTATAAATATTTACATTTTTCCTCCAATTATGTGTCTCTAATTTACACCAATGTTCTCCTGATCGATATCATAATTTGGTGGTGACTTTTCATTTCCTTTTCCCTCTTATTAAGAATAAATTTTATTAACCCAATTTCTGATGTGGGTTTTCCACAATGATATTTTTCTATTTTTAATGATTTATTTTTGAAGAACAATTTAAAATTGTGAGGAAACAATTTATTTATGTATGGTAGAATTAAACACCCCAAGATTTTATAGTACGTTATCTCTTCAAATAAATTTAATAACTTGTGCTACACGTAAAATCGAGTTTGAGCACACCATGACTTTCCAAACATGACGTTCAAAAAGAAGTTATGAATAGTATTAACTGAATTTTGAATTTTATATACTCCATATAATATTATAATCCATATTATGTGTTTCTTAGACATAATATAAGAACAAATTCATTTTTTTCAGATAAAATAAGTATTTTTTAAAATAGGCAATTTTACCGCCTTTTAATAGAGAACCTTTTTTAAAACCAATATGTAACACTTTTATATATTAAATTTAAGTAAATTAAATTATTCTTTATAATTGGGACATAAAAATTTAGTTTGGATAAATTTTTGGTACTTTTTTTATAACTTTCATTTTTTGATGAATAGTGAAAAATATGAAAGTTTAATTAAAAACAACTTATTTAATCGAAATAATGTATAGTTTTAAATTATAAATTTTAGTGGTTTTAAAGTATAATTAGATTTTATTTTTATAATTTAATATATTATAAGAAATTGGATGTAATTTTACATTTTTATTCGACATAAACAACTGTTAATCTTTTGATAGTTATTATTTCTAAAAAACACGCTTTTTGTTTTGACAACATGAATTAATTTTATATGAATTTCCACCACTTATTTGTTTTAAATTCTGTAAAATGGATTCCATATTTAGAATCAGAATTTATAAATTTTTTAAATAGGTTACTTTTATTTTTATACATTTTGAATATTTACTTCTATATATATTTTATTTACCAATGTTAAAGGGTAAATATGGTAAATAAGGGTAAACAAATATTATTATAATAATATAAAATTACCCTAAAATGTGTCTTATTCCTATTGGATGATACATGTACGACCATGGTCATCCTTGGGTCGATTTTGGTACCACTTGGAGCCACTTTTTACTGATAATGACACTTTATATTAATTAATTTAAAGTAAATACAAAAATGACATAAACATATATATTTTAGTAAAAAAAATTACAAAGGGTTATATAAGTTATCTTTTTTACTATAAATATTAAATAAAAATATAAAAATATTTTCTAAATAATGGTATTTTATTTATAATTTTTAGAAATTAAATAATTAAATTTATTTATGAAACAATGATGATGCATTAATTACCTTATTAATGAAAGAATCAAATAAATGGTATTATAAATATTAAAATAAATATAATTTCGAAGTTTTTATGATAGCCACGATTTTTATAGGTGAATATGACATGTTTTTATTGATTCAATGTATCATGTTAGAAGTAATCAAGTTGTGATGACTTTCACAAAAACCAAATACTAAATAGGGTTAAAAATGACATAAATGAGTTTTTATAACAAATATTATATTATTAAATTATATAATATTCCTAAAAATCTAAGGTTAGTCCAAAGGTATTAAATAATATTATATATTTCATTAATGAATGACTTAAGATTCTCTTGGAAGTTTAGAGTAATTTTATTAACCATATAGTGTAAGAATACAAGAAGACATGGTAAAAGTTAAACAATTTAACTAAGAGTTAAATCTAAATGATAAGGTTAATTTTGTGACCTAAAGCTATATAAAACCTATTGGTTGAGTGGATTTTGACCCATACTTAACTTATCCTAGAAATAAATCATTTTGGATCCATTATAAACCAAAAATGGTTTTATTATAAAATAATATTTCAAGCTTTTCCTAAAGTGACCCTCACCTCTCTTATAAAAGGTTTATTCCCCTTCTCTCTAAATCACACGTCCAAATCCATTTTTCTCAAGAAAACCTTGACCAAATATCCTCAAAAATTCCCTAAAATCATCCTAGAGCCCTTAATTTTATCATAAAGCCAACCAAAGGATCCCTTTTTATCTACTCAAAAGAAAACACCCGAAGAAGAGTTAATAATTTCACCACCCTCTTTCAAGTTTTTTTTCTTCCACTTCCTCTTTCTTTGTTTTTTCCATAACAAAATAATAACTCCAATACCTCATACATACTGTGATTCTATTATAAATATGGTAGAACTATATTATTTATTCTATCAATCCGATAAATGACAAAGTCACCATACGTGCGTACGTACGGCTTACCGTCTATACCTCGTGGTGTAGTTTGTTATTCAAACACTTATTTATTTAGATGGGTATAATAATGAGTATAAATGATGTTATAATAAATATAAAATTTTAATGATTCGGTATATATAATATACCATCCAATTACATAATATTTCATGATCAATATAATGATATTGTCGCTTGTGCGTACATACGAATTACCATCTCCACGACACGATGAGATTCATTTCCACATTCACCATTCAATGATGATTATAAAAATATATATTATTAATAAGTATGTAATATATGAAAAAATAATTATACTTAATATATATTTATATATATATGCATGTACTTATATATATCTTATTCACTTACTTCCATTCAATACGATATGAAAACATAAACAGCGTTTATGCATACATAAGGCCTACCGTCTCCATAACAGTATTTTCCATTTCATATATCTATATATTATACATATTTATATACTAAATATATATGATATATAAATCATTTGTTGTATTCTGGAATTGTGTAAATCATTATCTAAATGATACGATCAAGAATAACAAGTTAAAACGCGTACGATAAAGAAAGAGATTATTACCCGAAATGTTAATTTAACATGGAAATCATTATTATATGGGTATTATAAAGTCATAAATGAATCAGGTATTATATAATAAATATGAATACGGTTCTGGTATAATTTAATAACATAATATGGTAATTATACAAGAGGTTAAACATACCCTCGACCAAAGGAAAGTGAAAGGTAAGGGTTGATTCAACAATCACTTCATTATCCGAGATTGTTTTTACATGAGTATCTACTGGGAACTCTTTATCATCCACATCCATGCTTCATAAAAATATTTTCAAAAGGAATATTTTATGGTTTTTTTAAGGGTCTCTTTATCTATATCATCATTTTAAATGGTTTAAATATTTATTCTTATAAATCATTCTCAATAATGTTCATGTTTTCAAAATGGTTTTTAAGGATTTATTTTTATGGAAATGAATGTTTTTAAAATTTTAATTACTTTTAAAAGTTTCAAAGTGGTATGGGGCACTTTGATTCAAAAATTTCATTAAATTTTTTCATTTCTAAATTGTGTGAATTTTAAATGTTTTCATGAAAAAAAATTGTATTTTTCTCTCAAAGAGTTTTATAAATAATTTTCATCTATGTTAACATCATTTGATAGATTTTAAACTTGTTTGAAGTTGATTTATTATGATACAAATATTTCATATTGTATTGAATGTTTTTTGATATGTTTCACTATCGATGTGTTATTTTTATACCATTTCTGGTTTATGGATAAAGTATTGAAATTTCTAATGCTAGTTTTAATATGAATGTTTATGTTATGTTTCAACCTTTTTATATGAGGTATTTATTCGACTTAGTAAGTGACAGGTGGAGCCCTCTATGGCTCCTCAATGCATCGGTAGGTTTCATGAGACAATTATACATGGAATTGAAAAATTCCTTTCCCAATTTCATATATGGTTTTGGCTGAGGCCTTAATCATTTTTAAACATCTTGGACGAGGCCTTGAAAAAATGTTTTAGAATGTCTGGAATTATACATTCCCTTATTATGAAAATAATATTGATTGTTCATGTTGTTATTAGACTATTATAATAACCATGACTAGGTTTTATTATGGAATTATTTACTCAACTTATATTCCTTTAATAAAGTATTCATGTTTATTCTCTGTAAAGGCATATGTTTTCATTTATTCACCATGCCTATTGTTAATGTTATCTTTTTCTGTATTATTTACTCTTACTGAGAGTTTGAGCTCACCTGTTTCTTATGTTTCATTTTCCCAGGATACGAAGAGGTTAGTTATGAGTGACTTGAACGCATATCTAGGAGGCCTGGATGTTTCTAATGGAATAAATTAGTGTTTTATTTATTTTCATATTGTAATGTTGAACTTATGTATGTATCTTGTTTCTAAGAATACTAAACTAATCGGTCCTTCCGAACTTTATTCCTTGTATCATGCCAATATTATGTAATAATGTACTCACTCTGGGTAATTGGGGTCAGGGCGTTACAATATCCCTATATCCTCTTAATCATTTCATCCATCAAAGTTAATTGAAAATGATATTTCCTTCTTGATCCATTTAAATATTTGTAATCAATGAAAACTCTCCATCCAGTGATGGTGCAAGTTGAAATTAGTTCATTATCAACTGTCTATCCTACTGTGAGTCCTACCTTTATGTTAATGACTTGGAGGGTACTCACCCATTAACTATCTGAGATGGGAAATATTATTCAAGCTTCCATAAGCTTCAGAACTTCCTTCTTGAAAACCTAGTTCATTGGCAGTGTAAACCACCTCTGAGGTTGTCTTCTTAGTTTTGTATCCACTTCGAGTAAAATACAGTCAGTTCACTCTAAAGAATTGATTCCCATTAATATCTTCTACCCCCCAGTAAATTGATTTCTTATGTCTTTTTAGGAAATAAGCCTATTTTTCTTCATGATCATGTGATAGTTCAGCGTGGATTATTATGGATAAAGAGGATGACTCTCCTACGTATGAATTCTTCAATGTACTGGTTAATGGTTTCAAGTCCAACTTGGGTGGTTGATTGATGGATGGGATAAATGGTATTATAATGTCTCTATTAATTGGTTTAATATAGATAAATTCCATGAAGTCATAGTCTCCTCCCTTTTCTAAACTTTAATCATCAGTCTCTTCCTTAATAGACATGTACCCCTCTCCTTGCTAAGCAAGAGAGATGGAGTTGCAGTCCACCATATCATCTGAATGTTGTAAAGGCTTTATCAGATTGAACACTACATGTTATTATCCTAATATGATGATTATATTCCCTTGATTAACATCAATTAAGGCCTTTCATGTTCCTAGGAATGGTCTTCCAAGAATGATTGGAACATCTCCTTCCTCTTCCATGTCAAAAACTATAAGGTCTATTAGAACAATGAATTTCCCCCTTTAACTATAATATCTTATAGAATACCACATGGGTGAATAACTAAATTATCGTTTATCTAAAATGATACTCTTATTGCCTTGATCTCTTGGAATCTGAGTTTTTAGAAAATAGTCATCATCATCATGTTAATGCTTGATCCAAGATCACAGACCACTATACCAAATTTGCATTCTCCTATTGCACATGGAATTGAAAATCTTTAAGGATTTCTTATGTTTGGTGGTATTTTCTATTGTACAATATCATAGCTTTCTTCATTTAATGAGATGACTACTAGATCTTCTATCTTTCTTTCTATTTTATAGCAATTCATTGAGAAATTTTTCACAAACATCCATTTGAGGGATTGCCTCGGAAAAAATAATATTGATATGAAATTGTATGAACATTTCAAGGAACCTTTTGTATTGATCCTCTTTCTTACCTTACCTTTATTTTTCTTTAAATGGAAGAGGTGGTTTTTATGGAGGTGGGGCTACAAAAATGGGTACATTTGGGTTTTCCAAGGTTGGCTCATTCTCATCTAGTATTGCTACTAAGTTTTCTGGTTTTCCATGGGATCTTCATGTGGACTTGATAACTTATATTGATAAAAATATAGTAAATTTATACTCCTTAGCACTATAATATTTTCTTCCTCTCATTGGTAGGTCTCAGTGTTACTAGGTAGATTACCTGGTAATATTTCATATAAGTGTTTTGAGATCTACCCCATTTCCATCTCCAAGTTTCTTAAAGCTTCTCGCTAATTTTAAATTTTTGTTTCTTGTGTTGTCATCCTTTGATCTAATTTTTGAATTAAGGATGTCATGAGGTTCCCCAAGTTACTTTTCAATGGTAGAGGTGGTTATTTTGGTCGTGGTTTGGTGGGTGGAAATTATTGTTGTTGGAGCCTTAGAAAGTATTGATGTGGATGTAAAATTTTGTGGCCTCTGGACATGGTTCATTTGTAGATACCCTGGTGGCCCTTAGTTGCATAACTGAGCTTGACCACTACACTATTGAAAATATTCATTATTTTTCTAAGGCTTCTACTGAGAAGGACTCTATTCAAAAAATATTTGTTGTCATTTCTTCTAAATGGTTGACTTTGTTGATTGTAATTAATGTAATTACAATCTTGTAATTCCTCATATCCTACTTTGCAGTCTTGATACTAGTGAGGTCTACCACACATATTGCATTACTATATCTCTATGATTGGGGTGGGAGGGGGTTTTGTGGTTGGTATTTGAAATGACTCAAGCTTCTTGGTTAGATCTTCGACTTGTGCTAACAACCGAGTTCTTTCATCAACTTGGGGGATTCCATGTCGGGGTGGTCCACATTCACATTTCCACAAACTGGAATTGTGGTATACATCATCTTTAATTTCTCTACCTATGGCAGGTGTTTTTAACATCATACCTCTATTAGTGGTAGCATCGACAACTATTCATGCCTCTAGCTAGATTCTTTGATAAAAATATTCATTTGAATCCAAGTGTCAAGTCCAGGATGGGGAAATTTTCTCATGAGTTCTTTGAATCGATCACATGCTTCCCATGTAGACTCTCTATATACTTTTGAAAAGTTCTAAATGTTTTTCAAATGTTTTAATGTTTGGATCAGTGGAAAGTATTCTTCGAGAAACTTTTTTGTGAGTTCATCCCAAGTCATGATTGACTCAGGAGATTATATTTTGATCCAATCATTAACTCGATCTCTTAATGAAATAGGAAACACACTGAGTCTTATCATGACAGAAGAAACTCCCTAGTTGTAAAAGGTATAAAAAACTCCAGGCAATTGGAAATATGTTCATGTGAGTCTTCACTCTGAAGACCACTAAATTGTCCCATGTTCTAGATCATATGGACGATTCCGTGCATGATTTCAAAGGAATGGGATTGAATTAGCGGGCGAATTATTCTTGGCGACGTACCATTGATTGAGGGAAATCCATATTCCATGATGGTCTTTTTAGGGTTCATTGGGTGTTCTCCTCGTATGATTTGATGAATTGGTGGGTTGGGTCCCGCATTGTGACGTTTCTCATCCGTTGTTGATTGGAAGAGTGAAGGCAGATGCATTTCGATCTCGGGATCGAAGGCCAAAGGTTCTTTTTTCCACAAGGTTCCTTGATCGAGTCAATGGTCCTTGGTACATGCACTAAAGATGAAGGAGAAGACACAAGGGAATCTATAAACAAAGATGGAAATGAGTGAGGGAAAGTTAAACCAAGGTTTTATAAAACCCATTGTTCTTCTAGGAAATGATGTTGTATCCCTGACAACGGTGATAAAAATTTGATGGCCTATGCACAGTGGTGTCGTTACTTCCTCTGGCATGAATCAGATTTGAATTTATAATTTGTCCCAAACATTCACCAGCTACTAAGAAATAGTGTAGTGGGACTAAAGGGTTGAATCCTCAAGGAGAATATTATTTAATTTTGAGAGGATCTGGTTTATAAACATATAAAGAGTCCTTTCAATAAGTATTTTTGTTGGGAGTTTGGTTTACATTCTGGTTTGGGATGACATTAAATGATAAATGGGGGTTCAGGATCAATTCAAGTATCAGGGTGAAGGATTTCATTTAATTGTAACCTTGTAAATATCCTATGTCTTTAGTCTACAAAGAAAATAGGGGTTACTAGTTGACTTTGGTCTTAGCCTCTTAGTCCTACCTAGGAAGTACCTATTCTATAGTTAGGAGGTAGCGACGACCTATGTGTATTAATTTTGGATTTCTGAGTACAAAGCCTCCAAATCTAGTGGTCATATCTTAGTCTACTCTAATTAGGATAAGGTTGTTTGTTTGACCGTCTCATAGTCAGGGATGTTCATCCAAATGGTATAGACCTGGGGTTAATATCCTAGTTACTAATTCAATTAGGATTACCATGTTTAGATTAAGAGGTGTATTTAATTATGCAGATACATAATTCTTAATCCATACCCATAAGTAATTTAGCTACTCATTAGGATAGTGGATCATTATAAATAAACTAGATAAATCATGCTTAACAAAATTATTATAAAATAGATTCTAGGATGATGAAGAGAAAACATGAATAATAAAATGTTGAATTAAACTAAATTAATTACTTGAGACCGAAATAAGAATTGAAATTTAAGCACACACAAGGAAAAGAAGGTATTGAAGAATGTAAGCTCCACAACTATTGAATTGAATGAAATGTGGAAAAACAATGAAAATATTGAGTTCAAAAGTGAAAATAGTAAGAATGTATCATAGGGAATTGTGAGGGGAGAATGAAAAGATCTCTCTATATCTTTTAATTCTTTGTCACTCCATTCCTTTTATTGGAGTTTATTATCACAATGTGTATCTATGGTACACGATGTGTACTTTAGATCTATGTCATTTTCCTTCAGATCTCCAACATGGCAAACAGTTCTTGTTGATATGATGTTTGACCGGGTACACGATGTGTAGACTTGGTTCACGACGTGTAGTCCAACATGGTAGCTTTTTTGTGGAATCCTCGGGCCTTTCTTGCTAACTGGTTTGACTAGATGTCATGATGTTGCCGGTCTGGTCACAACATGTAGTTGATTTTTCCTTCTGGCTTCATGGTCACGTCTTGGGTTAGGTTTTGATCCACAGTTATACAACATGAATGAAAACATCACAACATGTACTTGGCTGATCATGAACTTTTTTCTCCCTTCTCTTTCTTGAAAACATGTGAAGATTTTCTCTGAAAAATTAGACACATGTCTTGTGCATTATCAAATAATTAAATAAAAAACAATAAATAAATGACAGCAAATTATATATACAAATTAAGCTTATCACTCACCATATGAAATAATATGATCATGTTGATCTAAAATATGAAATCCATTTTTATAGATTTAATCACAAAAATTTATGCAAATGAATTTTTATATAATTGAATAATAACTAAATTCAATATAGAATATTACTTATGTTTTTAAAATGTAACAAATGTGGGTAAACCAAATTTCCATAGTATTTTTAAATTATTTATTCTAATTTATAAATACATATATTATTTTATTGTAATTGTTTTAAAAACATTTAATTCATTTTTATAATGTGATAATTTCATAAAAGTGAAGGTAAAAACAAAATTAGTATTTTTTTTCTATTCAACTAAAAATCCATTATTTTAGAAAAGTATCTAAAGTTCAACTTAATATAATTTGGTTATGTTAAAAAAGATGTTAATTTTTTAAAAAATTAAAATTCTAAAAATTATAAATTTATCATTTAAATAAAATACAATATATCGCCCTCCCTAAAGGTTCCTGTATGTCGTATCCTCACCGCCACCCATCGTGTACTGGAAATCCAACAATAATTATATCACCATCCTAACAAACCCTCAATTATGATGCTATAGACAATTGAACATTAATCTAGATGTAGAATTATCTGACACCTTTGTGCCAAGTTGTTACCCCAACTAAAACACACTCAGATTTATAATTGTATATTAATATAAATATATATAAACATAAGTCAATATAAATATCTATATGTTTGTGTTTATATATTTATATTTGTATTGACATATATATGTTATAAAAATATATACAAATAAATATGTCTAAATATTTAAAAATTTATATAAATTACAAAAATACTTACATATATATGTATCTATTTACATATATTAGAATATACAGCTAAATATTGATTTTTTATTGACACGTGCATGTTTATATATAAACTTTACTTGTATAGGTATATATATATATATATTAATGCATTTTTACAAAGTATATAAAATCCATAATTATTTATTTTGCATGAAATTAATAAAAAATATTTATTTCCATATGGTTTATATGTTTAAAAATAAATTTTTGTGTAAATATGTATTTATACAAGTGATTTAATATAATTAAATATAAAAAATATGCATATATATTATTATAAATAAAACAAAACTGTAAAAATGATAAAATATAAAAACCATAATATTGATATGAATGTGATCCAGGAGAATAAATTCAATCCCCATCGAAATAAGATAATAATACCCCTTAACCAAAGATGAAATTCCATTGAATGTTAACAAATTGGGATATCCTAACTAAAACCTTGATTTTGGAGGACTTTAAGACCATTTTTACCTTAAAAACAATTATTTGGGTTCCACCTAGTCATCAAGTAATAGATCTCATCACATGCTTAGATTTCACATGTGGTAGAGCCCAAAAGGACACCCGGATCAAATGTTATGATCATTTGAAGTTCAAGTTTGATTTTCTTATTTTCTTAAAACTATAATAAATTTCATTCTTTTACTTATTACAAAATTTAAATCAAATTTGGTTTTAGTTCATTTCATAATCTTCGATTTAACTAGTTTTGGAGCCGCAATGGATTCATGGATCAAAAGTTATGGTTAATTGACGTCGAAGTCTAATTTTCAACTTATTGAAAAAAAATTATAAGTTTAATATTATTATTAAGTAATAATTATAAATATTTATTTATTAACACAATATAATTAATTAAAATTATAAATAATAAACTATATTTGATAGTATAAAATAAATCATAAATTAAAAATCGTAATTAAATATATATTTGTTATCTTTTCCCATTAATTTTCTGGCGGTTTAATAAAACACCATTGCTAAAAAATAAAACAAAAGTATTTAAAAAACATTTATTAGGGATTTTAATAACTGACACTGAAAAACCACATCAAAATATTTTCCAAGGAAGCATTTTGTTGTGGGTTTTGAAACCATTGGGAAAACCCACCACTAAATGCCTATTTTGGTATAGTTCATGAACATATGCCCCTATGAAAATATCCCCTCCATAATCCCTATAACCAACCCAATAAATATCCCATCAAAGAGAGCCTAAGTGAATGGGTCAACTGTGGGAGAATAAATTCATCCCTCTAGACCCAATTCATCACATGGTATTACAAACTATTTTCCCATAAAAATGGAACGTGTATCCAAGTCTAAACCATCAAGTCCCCATCAATATTCATCATAAATTCACAATAACCAATGTCAATTCCTAGTTTACAAAGAAAAAAACATTATTTTTTGAATAAAACACCACTTAAAATTTAAACAAATATGATGTGGGTATCACCCCCATACTTTATTTCTAAAATAAAACCTCAAAAATATAATACACCATAAAATATTTTCCAGTAGGTTTTCACTAATAAAAATAAGTACTTCATTTTAAAAACCCTATGACTTCAAGATCATAGAAAATGAGCCTAATAGAGAATTTTCCTACCCTAAACAACATCATCTGGAAAAATCGTACTACAGACATGAAGATCCAGGCTCTAAAAATATTAATTTGATAGATTAAAGAAAAATACCCAAAGAAAACATCCCATAAATGATGAAATACAAAGACTATGGTTACTCCCAATAGAAAATGATAATAAAAGAGAGGGGAATGAAATATAAAAGAATGATTATGAATCCTAACACATTTTTAGCTTCTGGGGTGTTTTCAGAGATTATAATAAAGTAAATATTATGGATCCTTAGGCATTGTTATCTTCTTAGGTGTTGTAAGAGGTTATGATTCAAAATATTTATCAATCCTTCAATAATTATAAGAGTTTAATATGGTGGAATTCTAATTTTCCCCATGAATAGGTAGAATTTTGATCCATCAAAGTCTTTAGTTTATGGTGTCGAATCAGAATTCAATTATGGTCGATCATGAAAAATTAAAACTAAATTACCCTATATGAAAAAAACAATTAATTCAATAAGGGTTTGGGATTAATATTTGAGGATTATAAAGAAATATTTAACATTTATCACTAATTGATTATTCCATTTTCTTATTCATAAAGTTATTTTAAATTTATGAACTTATAGTGTTCAAATTCATTAATCATACATAATCCAAGAAAATATCACTTGGTCAGATAAATCTGATCCCCTTAGTGAATTATGTCTAATCATTAAAGTGAAATAAAAATATAATCTTCTAGTTGTAACATGATTTCTCAAATAATTTAGTTTTCATCGGTCTAAATTTTTCCAAATTAGATTCATTTGAAGGGATGACATTTTATTAGGTTCAAAAATCAGTTCCTAACTAGAATGAATCTCCATGAATGATATTAGAAATTCATTAATTCCCACATCCCTCTATTCTTGATTCCTATACCACTAAGTGATTTTCCAATAATAGAAAAGTAGAATAACAATAATTTGTTTATGATTCATATTAATAAATGAACTAATGAAAATATATTTTAATCAATGGAATAATAATTTCAAACAAGATAATCTTACATGTATTAATGTTAAAAACCTAAAAATAATGCAATGGATAGAAATAAAAATCCATAATGAATCCAAAGAGAGTTACAGAAAGTATTAATCCTATGTACAAATACAAATCCCCCAAAACTCAAATGTATTTTTTATTTATTTCAAAACACTTTTCCTAACACAACTATAGGTGTGGTGATATGAGACACTAATCCAGAAGACCCTTAATTCATTAATTTGAGGGTTTTATAGTGCACCTAATTTATTCAATATGAACCCAGGACATTCCTATTTGAATCTTAGAATCTCCTATTAATATTTTTTATCCAAATCATCAAGGGATCAAAAAAAATATCTTCTAATTTTACTATTGAGAAATTATTTCATAGAATGGAAGGATCTATTGTGGTGAGATGGTATTTATTCACATGTTTTTAGAAAATGAAATTTTTTTATTCTATATTAGTACCATTTCAATATTATATTACGAAGTCACATAAATTATCATGGAATGAATACCTTCTTTTGAATATCATTCATTCTTATATTCTTTGAAATTGCCCTTTCAAAATCAAACCCATTATACAAAAACATTCATCAAGGATAGAAAAATTCTTACAAAAATTCCCCAAAAGTATAATGAAGTCCTTTAAAGTTACTTATGTGAAGTTCTATAAACATATACAAATATTAATTTATCTATCGTAGAAGAACATAATCTATCCAGATATGACTATATTACCTTCAATAGTATATGGATTTCTTGTCCCACATTGAAGTTTCCCCCAAAAATGAATTTGATTTGTCTATGTGGTAATCCCATTAACCTATCAGAAATCACTATGGTAACACCCCTTAACACAACAACTTACTCACTAATTCCACCCCACACAATCTCTTTTTCCACCTAATGTTTCACAACACTAGACGCCTACATGATCTCATATTAACTACCCTGGTTTTCTATTGTTTATATTAGATGAATACCTCATAGTTTTTTGTCTGATATCTTACATATGGATAAGGGTAACACTATTTTTTTATCTAAAAATCATGGTTCATATTGTGAATTTATTTCCATGTTGTGAATACTCTTGTTGTCATCAATTACACCTTTGTTGGGGGCCTTTTATGTTCTCAATATTAGATCTAAGCTTGAACTTCCCCGTTTCAAGTACATAATTCATCCCTCACTTAGAGTGGTCCATGAATACATATATTATAGTTTAAATAACTTTTAATTCATATAATATTCCTTCAACTTCAGAGAAATGGTTTTTTTACTAAACCATAAATAATTCAACAAAGTTTTCCCACATTGGTTGTTATAACAAAAAAAATCATTGATAATTTCATTAAAATTGTATTTATAATTGGAAATTATCAAATTCTCTTACACTTAAAAAATTACTTGTCATTAAGAAATAATAATCTCAATAATAATTTCTAATTATAACATCCCTCAATAAGATAATTTCATATCCAAACATGTGAAAAGAACAAAGTGTTAATTGAAAACCCTTAAATATTAAAAAATTATTCCACCTAGGTACCTAGTCATGCATAATTATTAAGTTCTATTTCTAATTATTAATTCCTTCCATCACTATATTTCACTTTTAAAAATACATCCATGTGTATGTTGTGATTTAACGTTATGAAAAATTTACACTCCAGATAAATGTAAGCTAGATTTAAGATCAATCTCAAGTGAACACAACCTATACATAGGCTTTCAAGTTATCTACATCTCCACATGTAGATTTAGCCAAACTATCATGATGGCTTTTCATTATGTTCAAATGATTCTGAGGCTTAAGGTAGGTAGTTAATGATATGAAAAAGAAACTTCAGAGTGGGTAAAAGAGAGGTTATCATCTTAAATCAAAATGAATGATATTTAATTTAAATCTCAATTGAAACCATCCATACTCCTTCATTTTCACTATACTATTATCCTCACTATATCCACCTATTCATAGATCATTAGTCCCTAAAATTATCATTTAAAATCCTAGAAAAAATTGTTCTAAATTTTCTCTGAATTTATTTTCTTATCTCTACATTTTCCTAGTTAAATGTTTTTAAGAGAAATCCAAACAACCAAAATATTTAAAATAGGCTAGTAACTTGATCCCCACCATCAATATCCTACTAAAAATATTTTTTATCATAATTATATGTAGTAGGAGTTTTTTCTAGTTATTTTTCAATCCAATTTATCACACTTTCTCACTTATCCATCATTTCTTTCATAATTTTCTTGTCTACTTCAATTTTGGAGAAATCGATTTAGAAAAATGACAATAAATATGAACCTTCTTCCTATTTAATCAAGAAATTTCACCCCTAAATTTATTAATTTAATTATCACAAAAATTCACCATGAAATACTAAATTATCTCCTTCAAAGATAAAAAACAACGATAGTGTAATAATACCAAAGAATAAGGGTAGGAAGGATTTGTAGGATTGTAACATGGAATCATTTCAAGATATTTCATTGTATCTATTAGTTTTATGAATGATCAAAATTATGGTATGTATGAAGAATAAATAGATTGAATACTAGTAAATAGATGGCCTCAAACAATGAAATAATGTTCAAAATCATCAGGTGCTTAAAATTTGTAGAATAAATTTCAAGTGATGATTTGTATCATTATTTTTCTAAAGAAATATGGTATATGAATAAATATAAAATAATGGATTAGAATACCTCTCAATAATTGAATTTCATAATTTGGGCAATCTCTCAATACATTAATGTTAAGTAATTGGATAATTAAAAGCAATTTTATAAAATTAAAACCAAATATTCAAATCAAATTTTGTAATTATACTATATTTTAACATAAAAGTAAATAATAAATAAAATATAAATAAATTACATCTAAAATTTTTACTTCTATTTACATTTTTGTTTTGAAAATACCAACTAAATGTAGATCATCCAATGAAACATGTCCCCTAGATAAATGATTTCAAAAGAATAGTAAAGTGGTCTTCATTTCAGTTCAAAAATGTACTCTACGCAAAAAAAAAAAGTTTATCCACTATTTTAAATCAAGGGGAGAGGAAAATAATTAAAAATATGTCAATAAATTCATAAATAATTACTTATAAATAAGAACCCCCTTGATGAAAATTAGTTCCCTTTAGAGAACATAAGAATGAAAATTATGGATTATCTATGCATGATAAGAAAGGTGGTGTGATGCATAAAATTAAATCTTATGTACTTTAAAATGGGATAGTGCATAAATAATAGAAAATGGTACCCAGAAAAAGTGCAGTCTAAAATTTTTCTTCCATGTAATCCTATATAGTTCATATTATAAAAGGAAATTGAGTGAAAAAATAATCAATTCTACTTGGGGGTAGTACAACAAAGAGAAAATACAACACAAAAAATGTGGTGAAAAACTACCTAAGACTCTTTAAATATATAATATATTTCTATCTATTAGTCCACTATATGGGAGGGGTATCCTCAAGTTGTATAGTTGAATCAACAACCTCTATCATATCCAAAGTGATAGTATGAAAATTCATATTTTAATACACTTTTTTTCATGAATTATTATATAAAGGCACACTTAATAAAACCCCAAAAGTTCATGAGTCGTAATTCCTCTGGGAAATTAGGTACACAGAATTAAAAAAATGAAAAATAACTACAAATACTTAAAACTAAACTCTATTAAATTCCTTTTGATTCTCTAGATTCTTCTAGAACTGTATGGAATAACTTGGGGAATTAAATAATAAATGGATGAGCTATAAAACATATTAATGAAATAAGCAAACAATTAATTAATAAAAGTAACACATTTACGTAATAGGAATATAATCATGACAGAAAAGGGTGAGAATTACAAACATGAACATTAAATAATGATATATGATGTTAACATAAAGGAAACAAAAGAATGTGGAAACAACATAAAAAAAGACATCTAAATATTTTTCAAAGATAACCACTAAAAAGAAATAACATAGTGCCCTTAATATAACCTCTTATACACAATAAATTTCATCTCAATAGATAAATAATTTACCCAATTCATTTGAGAGCTATATAATTTTGGACCATCCATCACATTCATATCTTGTAATTTCATAAGTCTTCCACATATATCATACAACATAAGAATGCATTTCATAACTTTTTACCCCACAAATGATTTTGGGATACATAAATAGAATTACCCTATCAATTAAGTATAGGTACATCTAGGTGATTACCCTTGAGTTGAAATAGGTATGGTTATTCACTACATAAGTGTTTGGCATGTAAAATCACAGGATAATTTCAGTAACATAAAGGAGGTACGTAAAAGAATATATGAGAGGTGAATAAGAGTTAAGGGGGAATCTCATAACATGTAAATCATAATGATGGTAAGAGAAATTTTAATAACATATCCCAACATTATAAAATTGGAAATAAAAAGGAATAGTATAAGGGATGTTCTTGAATAAATAGGAGGACGATAGGATTCTTTACCTTTAGAGGGTGATTCTTAAATCTTGGGAGGATATTATTAAAAGTTTTGGGGAACCATGAGAGGAATATAGATAAGTAATTTATGAGTAAATTCATGATCCAAGTGTTTTTATTATAGATGAATGGAAGGATGGGTGGTTTTATATAGAAAAATAGATAGGAATTGTTTATTAATTTCTAAACTTATGTTTTGGACACAATATGATGAAGTAATCAAAACCACCAAACATACAATAGTTTTTTACCATTTTTTCTTCCTTATAAGAGTTTTTTCATTATTATATATATATATATTAACCAAACTCATTAAAATAATATCATTAGTGTTGTTGAAGTGAATCATGTATATAAATAAATGATTTTAAAACATTAAAACATAAAATAGGTTTTGGAAGACTCATTAAGGGTTTATGAAATTTATCAAAATGGTATCAAAAATACATTATATTAAAGTGGAAACAAAATTTTTCTAATATTTTCCATTTATATCATTTATTACATCACCTTTCGGATTTATGATTCCATAATACATAGCATATATTTATATTGTATTAATTTTTTTCACAAAAAAATTGATTGACTTTTAACATTATTAAAAATTAAGCATTGGATAATTTCGATTTTATTATTTCCAAAATAGTATTTAATATATTAAAATAATTTTATAGATTTTATAATTTATACTTTTAAATCAAAACCTTCCTTTATTAAAAAATATTATTATTTTATAATAATAATTTTCGAACCCATATAAAAATTACAATTGACTTTATAAAATTATATTATCTTTTGTATTTAATAAATATTATTTAATAATAATATTTTATTAAAATATCATTTATTTCAATGTTTGCTTAATTCCTCAAACGATTTTATTTATTGAAACTATATATTTCTCAAAAATATAGTTTGTGAGTCATCACATCAATATCTAATTTTTATCAAACTTATTATCTAATCATTATAAGGTAATAGTAAAAAGGATAAATATAATAATTATTCCATTAAAAAATCATATTGTTAAGGTCTAGATATATAACCCTTTACTACAACAGAAAAATCCTAATGGGTAATTTGTGTGATATTAATAGTTTCTTAGTTTGGTTTGGCATACATGGTTTGGTATGTGATCTTGATGATCTTGAACGTATCTCATAAATGGTTTTTGTCATACTTTAGTTGTTTAATCTCAAATTAGTATTGGTTTATGGAAAATACTAGTGATGTTATCTCCGTATAAATATCTAATAAATGGGATTCATATAGTACGATCCTACTATTCAAGGCCATATCTTCTTCTCCCTATGTTAAATAGATTTTATCATGCCCCATAATATACTAATATTAATGGTCAATTTTAATTCATATATAATCAATTGTTATGATTCTTAATGGTATTTAAAATATGATAGATTATATAGTAGTCCCAAAATAACCAATTGAGCTCATGAGTTTTCTATAACTAAATTACATTATAAGTAAATTATTCAATCAAAAAGGGAGATTCATTTATAAAAGTTTAGGTCATTATATATTGTAGAGGCATAAAATTCTTTAGCTGGTTTTTGATCAAAAATGTTCTATATTGGGGTGAAATCAGGGGTCTTGTATCTTCTAGTAGAGACCGAGTGGATGAAATGGTTGGATCTATTGTGGGTGCCCTGGATGGATCTCCAGTCAAGAGGGTCATCATCATGTTGGTGGTAATGTTGATGAATAGGGCCTTCTTCATTGGTGTTGTGGCTAGTATTTATCCCTTCCAATGATTATAAATAATGAAATCATATTGTGAATCTAGATCTATGATGTTATCTGATATATCAATATATTCTTTACCCATTAGTTCAATAATATCTTCCGGATGAGGGGTAGGGGATAGTTGTCAAATAGATTCCCTTGGGACCGAAAAACTCATATGGTTATTGTAGATTGGAAAAACCATGTACTAAAAGATCCAAGAAAAATCATCCACTCTCTTGAAATAGAGAATTTTGTTTTTCATTAAGGAAATAGAAGGTAGCCCCAAAATGTTTAAACCACACCTCTAAACTAGTAAAGAGTTGTGAAGACTATTTCTACATGTTCATGTCCTTATATCTGGGTTGCATATGAGCTACCCTAGACTCCAAGGCAGATTGATATGGGTCCCAAGATACATCTTCCCTAATATAAGAATGTAAATTGGTTGTAAGGGTACTAGGGAGAAGAGTGAAATGGATTCCTAAAAATTTCTATAATGATTATCTATATTGAAAATAAAGTTTCCTACCATCAGAGTTATTTTGGATTTCTTGGCAGTGATCTCAAAAGATAGTGTGAATTGGAAATCTATGTTAATAATGAGATCATGGGTTATAATTCAACGGATCGTGATCTCCATCTAAATCATTTCCCCTTGAGAATATTCTCTTGATAAATAGAAAGGGGTTAGGGAATGGTTAATAAATCATCAATAAAACTCCCCCAAGATCTATATTTTTCATCATCTTAAGGTCATGGTTTCTATTAAGGATAATAGTGATGGTAGACCATAATTGTTATGTCCTTTTATTTTTGGGTTACAAGGATAATTTTTTATACTACTTCATTTCTAAAAAATATATAAAATATTAATATCCAGCCCTATTATAAACTCCAATAAGGTTATTCTCTTTTATGTCTATCCCAACCAGAAACTTACTCTTACTAAGGATAAATTCCAAGTTAGAGAGAAATTTCATGAACAGCTCTTTATAATTCCTTGACCAAACATAGAAAATATTATCTAGGATCATTTAAAATATGTACTCTATAAATCCACCCTAAATATTGATTTGTTAAAGAGACATTAAATACGGGTTTTTCTTAGTATAAAGGGACCTCATTAGAATCTTGGACAAGCGGTATCAAAATTTTTTATCACTGAACAAAAGGAATGGATGAGTAATATATTTTTTGCTCTCTTCATAGAAGGAATAATGGGATAAGAAATGATAGGTTGAATAATAATTTATATTGTAAGGTTTAAGAGAGGGTTTGGGTTGCTGAGTTTTCCATTTTTTGGAGGATTGGGATTCGGTTTTTTTATATGGAGGATGGATTTTCAATGGAGGTTTTTGGTGTGGTTTTTTCAATCATTCCACTAGGGATGGTTTGAATAAAAATGGAAGAGTAAAATGGGGTTTTAAGATAAATTAGTGGTAATATATAAGGTTTTTATTTTTTAGGAAGGTGGAAGAAATTAGTTAAAAACAACATAACAGATTAAGGGGAATGAAATGTTTGGGAAAGATAAATAGAAATTTGGTTTGTTAAAAAGGGAGAGTCTTAACCACAAATAAAATTTTATTAAAGGGATACCTTAGTCTCTTGAAGAATTTTCTTATAATGGGGTCATCAAAAATGAATTCTATGAATTATAATTAAATTTAGAATAATTGGAGTCATGTAGTCTATAGAGAGGAGAGTGCTTTAGTGTGTTCTTATCCTGTTTAATGGGTTCAGTGTGTGAAATAAATGGTTGAAGTAGAATGAATAAAATGTTAATTTAAAAACTATTAGTATAAGCATTGATGACCCTACTCACTTACTCATGAATCATTATTCAATTTCTCTCTAAAGTTCATTCTCTAATAAAAATAATTATATTTGATTAGCCTTTCTAATAAATTTTAGCTTAATCAAATAAATACAATAACCATTGTATTACATGTCATGTAACATCCCAAGCTTCCACGGTATGTATCTCTTTGAATAATTCAATTTCTTGCGTTGTACCCAACTTCGAGTTCTAGCACACCACGACCAATAAAACTAGCCATTATGAATATGAAAACCCACTTTTTAATATTTTATAGATTTTATTTTTCAAAATGGACTTCATTTTTTTATTTGTAATATCAAAATTAGCTTACGGGGAATTTTTGGTATTTTTCTAAAAACATTCAATTTTTGATGAATAGTGAAAACACTTCATTATTGTTTAAAATGAATTTTTATTTAAATAATTATTTTATAGTCAAATAGATACATAATACCTATATTATTCTAATGGAATTCATTGAATTCATTTTATAATAAGATTAGATATATAAATTATTATTGAACCGTTTAACATCTTTTACCAACCTTCTAGGCACATTTTCAAATCTAAAAAAATGTAATTTTACCGCTTTTGTGAATTTAATTTCAAAAATATGATAGATATTGTTGACATCAGTAAGTAAAATGTGGTTCAATAGGATGAAAATAATTTTTTGTGAATAGTACCTTGTGACTTTTATTTACCATGGTTCAAAGTAAATTGGGTAATTAAAGGTAAAAATGATATTATAATTACCCTAAAACATGTACTAATTCTATTGGTTAAGTGTTTTTTGACAAAAATAAACCATATAAATAAAATATTATCATCTTTTATCCACTTGGATTAGATTATGATATTTATTATTATTTTATTTAAAGAAGTGTTAAAAGTGTAAAATTCAAAATTTAATAACTAAACCATTTTTAATATAGGGTCATACATAAGATATATTTGACTATAAATATTCATTATAAATATAAATATATTTCTTACATCATGGTATTTTATTTATAATATTTGGACTTTAAATAATTAAATTTAATTATGACACAATGATGGTGTAGAAATTATATTGTTAATAAAAGATTAAAATAATTGATACTATAAATATAAAAATAAATGTAAATTGAGAATTTTGATGCATTAAAATAGTTTTATAGGTTAATGTGACATTTTAAGGTTTATTTAATGTATTTTTTAGAATTAATCATTTTGTGTTTACTTTCATACAAGCTAAATACTAAATAGTGTCAAAATTGACATAAATGAGTTTTTTAGAACACATACTATATTATTAAATGATATAATATTCCTAAAAATATAAGGTTTGGAAAAACGAGTTCCATAATGATATATATTTAATTAATAAAACACTTGAGTTTCTCTTGTAATTTTATAGTAATTTTATTAACTATGTTATATAAAAATACAAGAAGACATTGTAAAAGGTAAAATATTTAACAAAGAATTAAATATAAAAGATAAGGTTAATATGATGACCTAAAATTATCTAAAACCTATTGGTTTTGAATATTTAGACCCATACCCACCTTATCCTAGAAATAAATCCATTTGGATCCATTAGAAACTGAAAATAAGTTTATAATAAAATAATATTCCAATCTTTTCCTAAAGTTACCCTCACCTCTCCTATAAAAGGGTGTTTCCCCATCTCTTAATTTAACATGTCCAAAGCCTTTTGGATCAGAAAAAACGTTCTCCAATATCCTCCCAACTACCCTAATTTCAACCATGATGGCTTAAATTTATCTAAAAGTCATCCTAAGGAGCCCTTTTGGTCAAATCAAAAGGAAGTACCCAAGGAAAAAAGTAATAATTTCATCCCCTCTTCAAAGTTCTTTTCTTCTTCCACATCCTCTTTCATTGCTGTTTCCATACCAAAATAATAACTCTAATACGTTCTACATATTTTTATGTTATTATAAATATGGTAAAATCATATTAATTATTCTATCCAGTCTATTAATTTCAAAGTCACCATATGTGCGTGCGTCTGGCTTACCGTCTCCACGTCGTGGTGTAGTTTGTTATTCAAAACATCATTTTTTTGGATGGGTAAAATAATGAGATTAATTTATTTAAATAATAAATATAACATGTTAATGATTATATATATGTAATATAACATCCAATTAAATATTATTTCACCATCAATAGAATGATATTTTCGCTCATGTGTACATATAGATTACCATCTCCCCAAATGCGATGAGATTTATTCCCCATTGTAAAAATTCAATTGAAATTTTCATTTTATGATTAAAAATAATGTTTAATAACTTTATATAATTATGTATATGAATCAAATACATCCTATCCATAACTAATGTGACTTACATAACAAAACATATAAAGGAAAATGAATCAGTTAACACCCAAAATAATGATACTACTGAAATATTATTAATGAAGTAATATTAGAAGATCATATATGATATCATATTTATGTGTGTGGTTATTTTTAATTTAATAACAATTATTTAACTATTAAAAATGAGGTTATATTACCCTAAAAAAAGTATGATTACAAGGTAAGGGTTAATTTTTCAATGTATTTACTATATGAGGTTGTTTAAACATATATATCTACTAGGACCTATTTATCATCCACATCCATGTTTCTTAAAAATGTATTTCAAAACTTTTTTACTATTTCCTAGAATATGGGTTAATGTAATTTATACCCTTGTTTTAATTTTTATAATATGTTTTTAAAGGAATCTTTTTATCACTTTCCAAACAAGGTACTTTATGACCTTTTCGACAAATTAAGGTAAGAATTTTTTTTAACTTATACGGACGGTGCAGCTATTTTCAGCCATTATATCACCTTCGAAGCTTCCCTTACAAGAATATAATAATGTTTTTGAAATAATTTTATTCTTTTATAATTATTTTACTTTTTAATTATTTCAAAATAGAATGAAATATTTCTCTCAAATAGTTTTGATTTCATCTATGTCAACATCTTTTAATGAATTTTACACTTGTTTAAGGTTGATTTATTATATTACAATCTTCCATATTATATCGAAGGTTTTGTGATATTTTTTATTGTGGATGTGTTATTTTTATAACATTCATGGTTTATGGTTAACGTATTAACATTTCAAATGCTAGTTTTAATATGAATGTTTATATTATGTTTCATCCTTTTCATATGAGGAATGCATTGGACTTAGTAAGTGACAGGTGGAGCCTGAAATAGATTCTCGATGCATCAGTAGGTCTCATGAGACAAACTAGTATCTTGGCACAAGGCCTTGAAAAAATATTATTTTTAGTCTTAGCACGCATCCTTGCCTGTGTGGTTATGATGTCTGGCATTATGCATTCTCTCATTGTGAAATTAGCTATTGATATTACATGTGATTATTTGACTGGTACAATATCCATGTGAATAAGAAAATAGAATTATTTTATTTATCTTTTACATATTATGCTGAATTTTAAGTTTAAAAGGCATGTTTTTTAGTCTTATACATTGTTTTAAATGTTTTTTCTTATTTATGATAGTTTCTGCTAAATTGGTATCCTTACTGAGCATCTAAGCTCACCCCATTCTTATGTTTTCTTTTTCCAGGATTTGAAGAATTATATTATGATTGACCTATAGGGATAGGCTATGGGATATAAGTGGGTTCAAAGGGGACAAAATTTTGTTGTTTTTTATTACATAATGTAATGTAAAACTTATGTATGTATTTAGTGATTCCAAGGATATGAAACTAATCCGTCCTTTGGGACTTGATCTCTTGTGATCATGCCAATGTTATGTAATAATGCACTGATTCTGGGTAACTGGGTTCGGGGAATTACAATTGGTATTATAGGGAGTTTAGTACAAACCTTGAAAACTAGATTTAAAAAAAACTCTTATTAGAGAACATTACCCTAAGAAAGACTTTGAGGATTAGTATAGAAGAAGTTCCTATAATTTTTGTAATGTAGAGATTTTGTGAATTTTCCAAGAAAATGAATCCATTTCTGGATACAAATAGGTAGAGGTGGCTCTGGCATAGATGTATATAGGAGTAAAAATTCTGATAAAGAGTTTCGGTCATGACCTGAGATATCCTAGTACACAATAATGGGTCTTGATTCACTCTTGGTATGAAACTCTTAGGGGATATGCTTAGGATAATTCAAAATTTATTTATAAACCATCACGAAGGATTTATGAGTAAATACATCCTCAAAGAAAACATTTTTTATGATTATGGACTATATTCATAAACTGTTCAATTTATGTTAGGTATTTTACAAGTATGGAATTATGCATTGTGATTCATAAACTAAGCTATTGTATTCCATTGTTTAGAAATGGATCCTAGGGGAAGGAATGAAAACCATATCAATGCACATAATCCATGTAGGAATTTCTATCCTACTCAAGATAATTATATTGGATATGGTGATGTAAATATTACTGAATATCTTATAACCATTCTAGGACAACTCACTCAGGTTATGAATAATAACCTTAGCCATATGGAGCACCATGATCCACAACACAGAGGATCAATGTTATAACACTTCATGAGGAAACAACCACTAACATTAAATAGGACTACAAATCCATTTCTAGTTGAGAAATCGATAATTTACTTATAGAAAATATTTCACGATTTGGGGAGTAGTGAAAGGGAACAAGTTGTCAAGGTAGTTTATCGCCTCACAGGAGATGCAGATCAATGGTGGTCATTATATTCAAAACACAAAGGAGGATTAATAAGTAACAAATATGGAATAGAGGGAGTTTAAAGATATTTTCATAGAAAAATACTTTCCTTGTGACCATCGAGCGGATATGGAATGACAATTTCAGAGTCTAAGGCAAAAGGAGGATGAGAATGTCACAAATATGAGGCTAACTTTACAATGTTAGAAAGGAATGTTGCGTATTATATACATAACACAATGATTAATATTGATCAATTATTTGATGGGTTAAACCCATTTCTCCATCGAGCATGAGTCTTAAAATCCTTCTCATCATAAAAAGATATTATCCCATGTGCCATCAAGATAGAAAAGAAATTATCTAAGACTTATGAATTTATTGAAAAGAAATAGAAAAAGAGATCTATTGTACACTCTAGAAAAGGAAATAAGGGTAAGAAGGGAAAAGTTGAATTTCCATCCTATAGTAAATGTGGGAAGAAACACCTAGGTACTTCCCGAAGGGAATGGGAGTCGATTAAAAGTGCAGAGAAAAGGACCTCCAAGCTCATGATTGCAAAGATAAAAAATATGTTTTCAATGTCGAATGCTTCAGTTGTAGAAAAATGGGGAATTTTTAAAATGAATTTCCTAAGAATCAAGGACACCTGCCTCAGAAAATGCCAAGGGAGCAAGGCTAAGATTATGCGATCACTACTAATGAGATTGAAGCTTCGAATGACATGGTGGAAGGTACATTAATCATTTCCTCAAATTTATCCAATGCTTTATTTGATTATAGATCATCGCATTCTTTTATATCATCCCAATTTTCCATGAAAATTAGATATTTCCAATTTAATTTAACAAGGGATTTTTTAGTAAAAACTCTTAAGGGAAGTATCATTGCAAAAAGGTTTTTTGAATTAGTTACCATTATGGAATATAAAAGGGATTTATATACTAATCCCACTATCATATCTATGATTTAATTAGATATAATCCTTAGTGTGTATTGTCTTTCATACCATGATGCGAAAATTTATGATAAGAAGAAGGTGGTTAAAAATTTTCTATATTGATAAGGAATACCTTATCTTTATAGAAGAAACATCACAATATAATTCTCATCTAGATCCACACCCAGTAGCTCAACTAAATTCAATTATTATGGAGGAAGTGATTTAAATAACTATGGGTGAGGAAAGGAATGTTCAAATATATTATATACCTATTATTTAAGAATATATTGATTTGTTTCTAGAGGATTTACCTGGACATCCCCTATAATGAGAAATTGAGTTTTCCATTTATTTAATTCATGGTTCAAGGCCCATATCGAAGACCCCTTATAAAATGGACACTGTGGAATTAGTGGAACTAAAGAAACAACTAGAGGAATTGAGTAATAAAAGATTTATTCACCCTAGTGTTTCTCCATTGGGAGCCCCTGTTCTTTTTGTTAAGAATAAATATGGATCTATGAGGTTGTGTATTGACTTCACAGAGATCAATGCTATAATAATAAAGAACAAGTGTCCCCTACCTCGCATTGATTATTTATTCGATCAACTTCATGGAGATCAATATTTTTCAAAGATTGACCTTCGATCTGGATATCATTAGTTGTGTGTTAAGAAGGTAGACATTCCAAAGACAACATTTTTACCAGGTACAGGCATTATGAGTTTACAGTAATGCATTTCGGACTAACTAATGCACCCTCTATTTTCCTAGATCTAATTAATAGAGTTTTCAAAGAATATAATGAGGAATTTTTAGTGGTATTTATTGATGATATATTGGTATACTCCAAAATATATGAAGATCATGAAAATCACATGAACACTATTCTAAAGACCCTTAGAAGAAATGAATTATATGGGAAGTTTAGTAAGTGTGAATTCTGGCTTCAGGAGAATTCTTTTCTTGGCCATATTGTCTCTAAGGATGGAATCTATGTTGATTCATCCAATAAAAATTCAATCCAATAATGTCCAGCACTGATGAGTATAACCGAGGTACATAGTTTTATTGGTTTAGCAGGTTATTATCGATGTTTCATCTATAATTTTTCCCGATTGGATAACCCATTAACCAAGATCACATGTAAAAGGGTTAAATTTATTTGGGAAAAAGATTGTGAAGAATATTTTGAAGAACTAAATATAATATTAGTCAATGATTATATCTTGACTCTATCATCGGGGTATGATGGGTTTTTTATTTATAATGACGCTTCAAATAAAGGACATAGTTTTTTCCTTATGTATAATGACATAGTTGTTGCCTACGCATCACAACAGCTAAAATATCATGAAAAAAACTATCTGACTCATGATCTTGAGTTAGCAGTTGTAATTTTTTTTTGAAGATATGGAGACATTATCTATATAGTGAAAAATGTGAGATATATACCGATCACAAGAGTTTGAAGTATATTTTATCACAGAAGGAACTCAACATGAGGCAAAGACGATGGCTTGACCTTTTCAAGGATTATTATTTCATTTTACACTACCACCTGAGGCAGGTAAATAAGGTGGATGATTCTTTGAGAAGAAATAATCTTGGAGTTTTGAACAACATGAGAGTTCAAAGGGATCCCATGTTCATGGATCTAGTAAAAATGGATGTGGGAATAATCATGTAAGGTGAAACATCAAAACATTTTCAAATGTTTTCCAAACCATATTTACTAAAAAGGATAAAAAGTTCTTAAACTAGTGATGAGAAATTTCAAAAGAAAATTAATTCTTTGAATGATGGGAGATTGATTGAATTTGTATATGAAGATGGAATTTTGAAATTAGGGAAGAGACTTTGTTTTCCTGATATACCTGATCTAAAAAGGGAATTGTTAGATTATGCTCATAGCTCCAATTTATTTATACACCCTAGTAGAACTAATATGTATAGATATTTGATGGAACATTTTTGGTGGGACAACATGAAGAGGGATATTTCTGATTATGTGTCAAGATGTATGGTTTTTCAACAGGTGAAGGATGGAAGACAACATCCTGGAGGATTCATGCAACCTCTGCCCATACCTGAGTGGAAATGAGATAATATTACAATGGACTTAATCATGGGGCTACCAAAGACTCCTAGAAGTAATGATGCAATATGGGTCATTATTGATCATCTTACCAAGTCAGCACATTTTCTTGTTATAAGAGAAGATTTACCACTTGAAAGTTTAAAAAGACTATATATTAATGAAATTGTAAAACCTCATGGTGTACCCCTATCGATTGTTGCTTATTTTGATCCCTATTTTACATCAAGATTCTAGAAATGACTTTAGAAATCCATGGATACTAAACTTCATTTGAGCAATGCCTACCACCCTAAAACTGATGGACAATCAGTACGGACTATTCAAACCATAGAAGACATGTTGATATCTTTCTCACTTGACTTTCAACATATATGGGATCACTATTTACCTATATTATAATTTTACTATAACAATAGATTCCATTAAAGTATTCATATGACACCATATGAAGCATTAAAAGGATAGATATGTCGCACACAAACTTTTTTGGATGATGTTGGTGAAAGAAAACTTGTAGGCCCAGAACTTGTTAAGGAAACAATAGAAAATTTTAAGATTATCCAAACCCACATCAAAGAAGCTCAAAGTATGCAAAATAATTATACTGATAACCAAAGGAAGGATTTGAAATTTCTAGTAGGATATCATGTTTTCTTGAAGTTATCTCTAGGGAAGGGTGTTATATGATTTGGTAAGAAGGGTAAATTGATTCCTAAGTCTCTCCAAAGTTCATGACATGTTCCACGTATCACTGTTGAGAAAATTCATGTCTTACCAAACACATGTACTCATCTATGAAGAATTAGAACTAGAAATTTATTTTTCTTAATATGAAGATCCTATCAATATTCATGATCCTAGAGAACTAGTGTCGAGAAAACAGATGACTCATCTAGTAAAGTTGTTTAGAGAAACCATAAAATAGAAGAGGCGACATGGGAACCCGAGGAAATAAGGATAAAGAACCAACCAAATATTTTTATGCAGTAATATTCTAGAAATTTCTAGGATGACATTATTTGAAGGAGGGAAGAATGTAACACCCCAAGCTTCCACGGTATGCTTTTCTTTGAATAATGCAATAGCTTGCGTTGTATGAAACTTTGAGTTCTAGTACACCATGACTAATCAAACTAGCCGTTATGATTAGTAATACTCACTTTCTGAAATTTTATAAAAATGATTAAATAGAATATATTTTTTGATTCAGAATATCAAAATTATTTTAGGGTGATTTTTTGGTATTTGTTTGAAAAAATTCAATTTTGGATTAATAGTGAAAACACAGAGTTATTGTTTAAAACTGGCTTTTTATTTAAGTAATTATTTTTAATTTAAATGTATTTTATAGTCATAATATATACATAATACCTATATTAGTCCAATGTAATTCACTGAAGTAATTTTATAAAAATATTAGATATATAAAATTTTATTAAACTTGTTAACGTCTTTTACCCACCTTCTAGGCACATTTTCAAATCTTCATAAAATGTAATTTTACCACTTCTATGAATTGAATTTCAAAAATCCAAGAGACATGGTTAACATCATTAAGTAAAATGTGTTTCAATAGGATGAAAATAATTTTTGGTGAATAGTAACTTTTAAATTTTATTTACCATTGTTAAAAGTAAATTGGGTAATTTAAGGTAAAAATGATATTATAATTTCCCTAACACTTGTCATAATTCTATTGGATATGTTTTTTCGATGAAAATCAAACTTAGGAATAAAATATGATCATCTTTGATCCACTTAGATTAGACAAGGACATTTATTATTATTTTACTTAAAGAAGAAATAAAAGTGTAAAATTCAAAGTTTAATAACTAAACCATTTTTAATATAAGGTTATACATAAGATAAATTTGAATATAAATATTAATTAAAATATAAAAATATTTCAAACATCATGGTATTTTATTTGTAACTTTTAGAAATTAAATAATTAAATTTATTTATGACACAATGATGATGCAGTAATTACCTTATTAATGAAGGATTAAAATAATTGATATTATAAATATCTAAATAAATGTAAATAGAGACTCTTTTATGCATTCCACTAATTTTATAGGGTAACATGACATGTTATTTTTGATTAAATATATATATTTCTAAGTAGTCAAGAATTTTTGACTTTCAAAAAAACCAAATACTAAATAGTGTCAAAATAGACATAAATGATTTTTTTGAAACAAAAACTATATCAATAAATGATATAATATTCCTAAAAATATATGGTTAGGCCAAAGGACATATATAATGATATAAATTTCACTAATGAACCACTTGAGGTTCTCTTATCATTTTATAATTAATTTATTAACCATGTAATACAAAAATACAAGAAGACATTGTAGAAGCTAAACTATTTAACAAGAATTAAAACTGATATATGACGTTAATATAGAGACCTAAAATTGTCTAAAAACTATTGGTTAGGAATATTTATACTCATCCCCACCTTATCCTCAAAATAAATCCATTTTAATCCATTAAAAACTGAAAATGATTTTATAATAAAATAATATTTCAAGATTTTCCAAAAGTGGCCCTCACCTCTCTTATAAAAGGGTACTTCCCCTTCACTTAATTTTATACCTCCAAAGCCTTTTATCTCGGCCAAAACCGGATAAAATATCCTCCCAACTACCCTAAATTCAACCTATAGGCCTTACTTTGATCATAAAATCAATCTAAGGATCATTTTGGATCAAATCAAAAAGAATCACCCAAAGAAGAAGTAATAATTTCATCACCTCTTTCAAAGTTCTTTTCTTATTCCCCTTCCTATTTCATTATTATTTCCATAAAAAAATAATAAATCTATTAACTTTTACATACTATGATTTTATTATTAATATGGTAAAACTATTTTCATTATTCTATCCATCCTATGAATGAAAAAGTCACCATAGGTGTGTACGTATGGCTTACCATCTCCATTTCATGGTGTAGTTTGTTATCCAGCACTTCATTATCTGGATTGGTACAAAAATGAGTATAATTGATGTAAATAAAATATATAACTATTTAATGACTTTTTATATGTAATATACCATCCAATTACATATGGTTTCACCATCAGTAGAATTATATTGTTTCTCGTGCATGCGTACGGATTACCGTCTCCACGAACGTGATAAGATTCATTCCACATCGTAACCATTAAAGAATAATTTTAATTTTATGATTAAAAATAATTTTTAAGAATTTAATATCATTTTGGATATGAAGCAAATACATCCTATCCATAACAAACATGACTTATGTTACAAAACATATAAATGAAAACAAACCATTTAACACCCAAAACAATGATACTGCTGAAATATTATTAACAAAGAAATATTAGAAGATCATACATGATATCATATCTATGTATGTTGTTCTTGTATAATATAATAACACTGATTTAACTATTATACAATGTTAACGTACCATCGACTAAGGAAAATTACAAGGTGATGGTAAATTTTATAATCTCTTTATTATCTGAGTTTGATTATATGTAAGTATCTACTGGGACATCTTTATCATTCATATCTATGTTTCTTAAAAATATATTTCAAATTTTTTTTACTATTTTATAGAATATGTGTTAAAGTCATTTATACCCTTTTTTGATTTTTTATACATTTTATTGAATGTAATCTTTATGCGTTTTTCTAAATAAGGTACTTTGTGACCTTTTCAACAAATTAAGGTAAGCATGTTTTTTTTAACTTATACGGCGGGTGCGGGTATTTTCCACCATTATAAAACTTCAAATATTCCCTTACCAGATTATAAGAATATTTTCAAAATAAATGTCTTTTTTATAATTATGTGACTTTTAAATGATTTCAAAATAGAAAGTGATATTTCTCTCAAATAGTTTTGATTTCATCTATGTCAACATCCTTTGATGTATTTTAAACTTGTTTGAAGTTAATTTATTATGATAAAATATTCTGTATTGTATTTTAGGTTTTTTGATTTGTTTGACTATGTATGTGTTATTTTTATACCATTAATGGTTTATGTTTAAACTATTAACATTTCGTATTATATTTTTAAAATGAATGTTTATATTTTGTTTCAACCTTTTCATATGAAGAATACATTGGACTTAATAAGTGATGGGTGCAGCACGCTATAGCTCCTCGATGCATCGGTAGGTCTCGTGAGACAAACTAGTGTTGTGGCATAAGATATTGAAAAAATATTATTTTTAGTCTTGGCATGAGGCCCTAACTATGTGGTAATGATATCCAGCATTATGCATTCTATCATTATAAAATTAGCTATTGATATTACATATGATTATTCTACTAGTAGAATATCTATCGAAATAAGTAAATTGAAATATTTGATTTATCTTTGTCATATTATGCATATGTTTAAGTTTAAAAGTCTTGTGTTTTAGTCATATACATTGACTCAAATTTTTATTCTTATTTATGATAGTTTCTATTATATTTTTATCCTCACTGATTATCTAAGCTCACCCCTTTATTATGTTATCTTTTCCCAGGATGTGAATAAGTATATTATGATTGACCTATAGGGATAGGCTAAGGGATATAAGTGTGTTCAATGGGGACACAATATTGATGTTTTTTATTTCATAATATAATGTAAAATTTATACTTGTGTCTAGTACTTCCAAGGATACTAAACTAATTGGTATTTTGAGAACTAATCTCTTGATCATGCCAATGTTATGTAATAATTCACTGACTTTGGGTAATTAGGGTCAGGGTGTTACATGTCCTTACTAGAAATATTGATTGGATGTCACTAATTACTCTTGATTTGTCTCACTACTAACTATTGTATGCAGTGAAATAATTCCAAATTTTTCTTTGTGTAAAAATTATGGTAAAGGGATAAAATAATTAAATGAATATATAAATGGGAATATATTATTATAAAAACACACTAATACATTAAAACCATAAACATAAGAGAATTTTCCTTGAGTTATAGAATTCATCAAAGGGGTGTGAATATTTCTCCTTGGGTCAACCACTAATGTCCTAATGTGTCATCATTAGACAGTTACAACATGAAGAAATGAATAATGATAAATGAAACAACATCATATATTCTATTAATATACAATCATAAAAAAGGTTCCCCTAATTCAATGAAAATTTTATATTTAAATAGAGACTCGTCAATAATTGATTTATAATATCCACACCCCCTGTGTATGAGATATTTTCCCACTTTCTTCTCTATTGATTTCAATGGATATGATAATATTACTCAATTTCAAAAAATGATAATTTTTTTTATTCTTCAACATGTGATGCTTGAGTTTCTGGATTTCATTAGATAACCACATAACAAAAATAAAAGGGTCAAAAAATTATCCTCCTATGACTGTGTTCTATATTCTTTTGGGATGAATCTGAGCATGTTTGTTTCACGAAATCGCAGTGTAAATAAAATAAAGTTCTAATTATCTTGGTCACTAGATGAGTAGTATGAGAGAATATATGTGTGTGGTATAAATCTCATGAATGGTCCTATGTATATTTTGGATTTATTGAAATTTTATTTGGCCAAAGTTATTTTTTCCTTGGATTGGACTAAATATGGTTGTAACAAGCATGGGATTCAAGCTAAAATTATCCTCATCTAATCATAATTGGTCTTCCACTAGTAGCGATGAACAATTAAAAAACATTACTATAACATTTCATCTTATACCTATTAATCAAAACATGAATAATATAGAACACCTTAGATCATAATTTATTTTAGAAATATCAAAAAATTGATCTCCCATCATGATATACATTTCCGCTTAGTCATTTTCAATTGAACATTCTTCCTATGTACCACCTCATTAAAAACCAATACACTATTATATCACTCAAAAATAGTAGCAAAAATTTAATACACATCCTCAACATAAAAAATAATTAAATCTACTTTAAAAAAATCTAGGATGTGTTTCATGTTTAGCTCAATCTCATGTGATAATTTGTTTGCAACTAGAATTTACCTATCTTCAAAAACTCAAATTTCATTGGTTTTCCATTATTTAGTTCAATGTTAATTGTTATGGGTTCATCTTCCTTGGTTTTTTGATGATGATCGGTATCATTTGAAGGTCATATATTCCTGTTTGCTCAGAATTCCTCCATGTGAAGCTCGAACTACACTAAATGGCGGAGCCTGGAACTTATTAAATAAGAGAGATTGAATACAATCTAAAGAGGTTTTTTGGAATCTCATATCATTAAAAGTGAGTCTATGTTTAACATAATTTTATCCATGAATTTCATTGAGCATAATGAATTCAAAAATCTTCATCCTTTCAGCTAGATCATTTGGGGTGATTAAGGTCCTAAAATCATCTCCCGCAAGTCACTCATGAAGATAACACATCTAACTTACACATTAATTTTCACATTTTAAAATACTCTTCATACAATCATGAACATCATAATATCATATCATATATGGAATTAGGTTTATCGGCCTACTTTGGATTGAAATATTCATAGTTCAACCTAATATGGGACTTTCTTTCATGATTCATCCTTAGTGACTACTTCTTCATAACAAACCAAAATTTCATTAATCTTAGATTTGACATGTCCATATTTTACAAATATAGACTCAATAGTTACATTCAGGTATTATTTATGGTTTTATGGTCTTTTCATTTGCATTGAGTTGGGGAAGGGAATAGTATTTTGCGTTCTCTTTATATTGTTGGTGTAGTCAAAGTCACATAGTTGATTGATTTTCAAGCATGGTAGGTGCATCTCCTTGTTTCAGTAGGTTTGTGGTTTTACTTGAAGTGTGTCGTAGACAATGTGATAGGTTGATAATTACTTATTTCAGTAATTTAACACACAATATATATGGTATTATAGTCAATTTGATGTGAATATGTGTTCAATATTGTGTTACAATTCATTAAATCTTGAAGGTGGATGCTTATTCTTGTGGTTTCTTGGGCTATCGTGAGGTGGGGGTATCTTGGAGTGGTTGTGGTCACTTTAGTTTTTTCACATGTGGTATATTGAATGTAGTGTAGTATCTTGAATTGAACATGAAACTGCTTAAAATTTGTAATTTTTTCATGTAAAATATCCTTATCGATCATGTAGTCTTTATATTGTAGCTCGTGGATGTTTTTCAAGAATCAGCTTAACCCCTTTGTAAATTTTCAATAGTAGGCATAATAGCTTCATGACTTTATGGGATTTTCTCACATGATCGATCAAGATTCATCATTGAATAGATTGCACGATTATGCCTCCTTTATGGGTCATCATGAGTGTTCTCACCTAACATAGTTGACTATGACACAATAGTTTATCAATTTTTTTCTCTCAACTTGTAAAATTGAAAAATCCAAACATGGTGTATGATTTTTCATGAATTACAAAACAAAATTGAATCAAAAAATATAAAACAAAATTAGAATCCTTTTATCAATTAAAATCAAGGACTTAAAATTTTTATTAAGCCTATTCATAAAATTAAAAAAATGAATAAAACGTACAATTTCTAAATTACAGTTTTAATTCAATATTATGCATAACATAATTAATTATAAATGAATTTGAATTTACAATTGATGTTTCACAATTTAAAATTCATATTTCTTCATAAATTAATGTTATATAGAAAAAAATTAACATATTTTAATTAAAAATATATATTTTTAAATGATCACCTATTGAATTTCAAGATGAAGAATATTTATTTAAAACACTCAAATAAAGCTCACATATTATTTTTCCCTAAAAACACATGAGTTAAAAAATAGTAATTGTAAAAAAGTTTTAAAATAGATTGAGATGATTTTAATAATGAATTTAAAAAAAATATTCAATAAACTCTCAATTTATCACTCCCACACACATAGTTTATTCCACTCCAAGAAAATTTAATGAATCCAATTATTTTATGAGATTGCCTAGCCTAGAATTTAAAATACTAAATATTGAAAAAAAATATAGACTTCTAAATTTCTTGAATTATTATTCCTTATTTATGAATTTAATTCACTATATCACTTTAAATCATATAAAATTTATAATTTTAGATTTTAAATGGAATGGAACCTAGTGAAACAAAGATTTTTACAAGTGGAAACATCCAAAATCAATTTCCCCTAAACTCACTTTCTAAGGTTCAATTTTTCTCTTCTTTGATACTTCTTAAATGAAATTAATATATATCATCTATCTATTTTCATTTTAAATCATAATTTTTAAATACATCCACCCCTTTTTCCAATTAATACTTATTGAATTTTCCCTAAAATTTCTTATTATATGAGTGCATCTAAACTCAAAAATAAATTGTCCCAATATAGATGTTATACCCCTATAATATTAATAATAATAACAATGGAATATAAGAAACACATGGGATGTCATATATTAAGATTATTTAACTATTATTTTATGGATAACATGTGCACACACACATGTGTGTATGTAAAGTTAGGAATACTTATAAATCGGTTTTTGTCTGCTTGTTTTAGTCCAGTTTATATGAGATATCTTATTATCTTTTAATGATCCTCCATGAGGTTCTACCCAATCACTAAATTTTGGTAACCTGGTTTTATTTCATCAAAATATTTCCTCCAAGATATGATTTGGGATCTACTAAATTAGTGTTCCTTTATAACTCTTTTACCTATTCCTAAGAAAAAACATCCATAAAATCAATGGTAACATCACTCATCAATCCTCTCACTCTTTCAATTTCAGAACCAAGAAAATTAAACCGTAGTTAGAATGATATTTTTTTAAGAAGGAAACATTCATCTCAAGTTATCCTATAAAAATGTTTGGAGAAAAAATAAGTATAATCAATGTAAAAACCCTAAAAATAGGTTTTCCACATCACTTTGATTAATTTTACTCAAAGATAAAGGAACCTATAAATATTCAACGACAAATTGAAGAAAACAAACATCATGAAATACTTTTCCCTCTGCCCAAAAATTTTCTTAGGAACCATATTAATTAATTCTAACATTTAATTGTTTTAAAAAAAACCGGATGTAAAAATTAAAGTTATCTAGACTAATGATGAAGAAAGTGACAACTTGATAGTACTTTATTCAATAGTAGTGGGTAGGATCTTAAACACCTCAATTAGTCATTTTTAAAAATCATTATAGAATAGTTTTACTTGATGGTCATTCACCTTTAGTGGATGCTTTGAATATTATCCTTTGATATCAACTAGACTAAATTTAATAGAATTAATCAATATATATGGCCTAGTTCACTTGTAATGAAGTTTGACCTGCATGAGCTTCATTATTAAAGAGAATCATAACACTTTTTCGCAAATATAAAAGCTTATTTCTTTATGTCCTTGTTATAAATTTATTTGAACTTCTCCTTATACAATAGTGAATTCTAAAAATATTCCCTTTTCAATTATATAGTTGCATCATATGAGGTTTCCTTTACTCTACATATTTTCTAAATTCTAGGTTTACCTTCTTCATGGCCTATAAAACCTTATATCTTCACTAAAACTTATATTGATATTACTTTACATGAAAAAATTTGTAAGGGGACATTCCTAAGTTTTTTTAGGTAGTTTGGTATGCCCATAATCCAACCTCGTGCTTCATACTCCCATCCTTCCCAGTAGTTTGTATTTTCTTCTCTAAAATACACTTAATATCTATATTTTACAACTTTAATTTCCCATTTTTTTGTGGGTGATATAAAGATGAGGATATATGATAGCTTGTATCTTTTATAATTAACTCTTCCTTATTCTTATTGGAAAATTTTTTTCCTAAATCACTAATTATTGATTGGGGTACTCTAAATATATAAATAAATGTTTGAATTTCAAAATTCAATTATAGACTTTGAATAATTAGTTTTCATTTATTTTCATCAATCAACTTTTAAACATAGTTCATTGATAATAATATATAGTAGAAACCAAATGATATGTGAAATATATCCATAAAATATAATCCTTGGGAAAAAATATTTTATATAAAATAAAAGGTTTTGGTTTATTTTATGAATTTGGGAAATTACCCTAGTAAAATGGAATTTTAATCTTGATTTATAAAATTTAAGTGAATATTTAAAAATTGAAGTGTTAAACAATTTATCTTATAAAACCTTTTTAGTAGTTATTAGAGGTCCCAAAACAATTTCACGTGCAGGTGTATAACAAAATGTAATCACATGTTTGACATATTCTTCAGGCATGAATCTAATAATTAATTGGAAAATATTGATATTCTATATTAAAGGATTATAATATTCATAATACTTTGACTCATATTTAAATTTAAAATTTTTATTCTTGGTAAAGAAGAAAATACTTCAAATATAACTAGATAATTCATCAAATCATTATATCAAGATACTTGGGAGGCTTTATACAGTTACTCACTAGGTAAGCAGTCAACTAATTCTATCATAGGTGGTGGTTCTATATAGGTTGTGTGAGAAAATATACTCATGTAGTCTAAAACTATATTTTCATGGTCCTTTTATCCCTCAAATTCCATGTCATTCTCTAACAGCTTCAACATTAATCTCACCAACCTTGGTTTGCATCATATGTCTTCATTAGATATCTGAGTTATGTATAATTAGAGTAAATTGTTTTTTACATCTAATAAAATAAGATTGAATCTATTCTAAATCAAAAACAATTGAAAGAAACTATTTCCCCACTATTCTCTACTTTATTTGGGCTATGTTAAATGTATGGGAAGTGTAGGCAATCACTTCTGACCACCTATCAAGTTTCTAGGATAACATAGCTCATATATCCCAATTTTAGGCATTATATAGTATCTCAAATGGGAAATACTAGTCTGGGGTGGATTATGTGTGTTTTAATCATTCTTTATTTAAAAATTCTAAAATATATCTTGTATGAATCATCATATAAAAAATACATTTCCTTTTTGAGTCATCTAGTTATGGGAAAATCAATCTCTATAATATCCCTAATAAACCTTTTATAAAATCAATAATGTCCTAACAATGATTGAATATGTCAAAAAATGGTGTTTTAAGTAAGGATATGTATCTCATAGATTTTAGCATTATTTAATTCAATAGAATCCATAGAAATTATGTATCAAAACTCATTTCCTTTTTCAAACAAAAAATAGAATTTTTCAAAGTTTAAAATCAGGTTTTTCTAAACGAATTATCTTAAAACCATTTCCAGAGTTTCAAAAAAATTTCAAAACATCTTCCATACATAGTGAAATCTTCAAGGAATACCTCCAAAAATAACTTAATCAAATTTGAAAATAAGTTTACCTTGCACTATTCAAAGGTACCTGAGGAATTAAAAAAACCAAAGATAATCTATTGGTAAATGAATATATCAATGTGGATAAAAAAATTAGATTTTTCATAGTATTATAGAGAAATTGGAACCTATAAATACCCATAAAGTCCCTCAAAGAAATAGTATTGACACTTTTCAACTAGCCTCTCTAAATTATTCTCTAAACAGGGAATGAGGTAGGGGTATTTTCTTATTACATGGTTAAATTTTAGGATATTAATGTAAACTATTTTGAATTCTTATGGTCATTAAATCATTTTTCTTATTATATTCAATATTGTAGAAAATATTATTTCAAATAATTTGAATGGTAATTAACTATTAGGAGTATGATATGTTTTATACGATTCTAGACCCTAAAAGTATTTATACTTCTTTTTTGAAACTTCTATTGGGGTCAACTTGAGCCTCATTTGGGGTTGTATGACATATTTAGATTCACATTATAGAGAAATAAAATAAAATAAAGTGGTTGGGATAATCCCTATATTGCCTCTTCTTATCCATCCAATTTTCCAAATTTGTTGTTTCAAAATTTATAGATGTCGGTTAACTCTATTGGATTCTAGATTATTTGAAAATATAACTATATTTTATCATTCTCCTTTAAATAAGCATATTTTTATTTGATAAAAGAAGCTTCAGTTCCAATTCACGGGTTTTCTATTGATTTTTAAAACTTGTTGTTATCCTTGATAGTATCATACACATGTAACTCCAAATAATTAGTGATAGTTTTGAGTAAATTATCAAATAACTATCATCAAAATAACATTCAATAAGGTACAAAATTATTTCTAGATTGAGATCTGTTTCAAAGACAGATTCATCATATAAATCATGTGTTTCTGGGGATTATCTTAATTTAATTATGTCATCATACATTTTAATATACTATTTAGAACAGCATGTTAATTCTAATTTCGTTAATGAAGACACAATTTTCTCCACATGGGGGATTTCCATTTGAACAAGAATATAAAATTTCACTGTTTTTTCACTAAAAACATTGAAATAGATCACTCATTAAAATTTATTACATTTTTTATAGTATTTAGAAATAAAATTCCTTGAATAATAGGGGAATTAAATTTAAAACTTTCTTTCTTCATGTTTATAATGTATAAGTCAATAGAGAATAAAAATCATGGTACCCTTCCTAGAACATCCTCTAGTACTCCAACCAGATAGGTAGTTGTTCAGTTGGCTAATTGCATGACCACATGGGTGGGTCTAATCTCTCCAATAAATAGGTAATAATAAACAAAATATGAAATTATTTTAATAAATTGTCTTAAATCACAACGTGTATTGGAAAAA
Source organism: Viscum album (assembly GCA_963277665.1). Classification (NCBI taxonomy): domain Eukaryota; kingdom Viridiplantae; phylum Streptophyta; class Magnoliopsida; order Santalales; family Viscaceae; genus Viscum; species Viscum album. Next base: position 1,335,510,486 of record OY728156.1, read on the forward strand.
TTGAGTAATCCTATAGTGAAAGGGATAGTGAATGTACATAGGAATTACAATTTCCTAAGTATTTATTGTCAAACTATGGAAGGTATATTTATTCCAAAATTTACTTTTTAATTTATTTGAAATTTTTTTCTTCTTATTGAACATGTATTTGATAAATGTCACATACCTTGATATTTTTTAAATGGATTTAAAAAAGGGGGGTTAGACTATACCTTTTTTAATATATCTAGAATCTCTTATTTCTGTATGGATTCACTTACATTCCCAGGTTGTTTTATACAATAAAAGGATGGAGGTTGGGGTTGATATATATCTTCAATAATGTACTTTCCCTTTTCCTTTTTCAATTTTACTATCTCCACCGGTACTTCTTCATGAGATTCCTTCTCAATGATAGCTTCATTAGTTTATTGGGATTTTCACTTCTATGTTCAGCTTAAGGTGGGAGTTATTCACAATTTTTAAGCTTCTTTATACTCATAAAAGAAATGGTACTAACATTTCTATTATGTTTAGGAATTTACTGTTATGTAATTTTTCCTAAAACCTCATGTTTCAAACCATTGATGGAATACATGACCTGGATGTATTTTCATTACAACACCTTTAGTGTTAATCCATAGGTACTATGAGTAGTTTATTGAGTAATGTGACACTCCCCATATAATTTTCTTAAGTCCTTCATGTTAGTTTCATGATTTTTTAATTATTGATAACTCCAAAAGGTATATAAGTTTTTATTTGAAAGCATAGTGGTTGGATTGTTTTTTTTTGAAACCATGTTGGATGGGTTTTCATTGTGAGTGTTAGTTACTAACTCCATATTAAATTTTAGAATACTCTCTAAATCCTTGTTCTTTTGTTGGTTATTATTATTTCTATATTTCTTACATGTTATCATAGCTTTTAGTTCCTTAAACTTAAGGGTATCCAATGTTATAGTATTATAGGTAGTGGTGTTGTTGGAATAATCAAGGGGGTGTAGAAAGTGTGATATTCTAAATTTGTTTCAAATATAAATCTCTCAAAATTAATGTCAGTTCATCTAGTTTTGTTTCAAATAAATGGGAGTTATAAATCTTTACCTAATTACCCCTCCTGTGGTAGTCCTTGTACTAAATTTCTTGTAGTTTTGGGAAATTAGCTTTATTAGATCTCTGAATTTAATTGGGGACTTTTCTAAAAAATTTCCTCCATATGAAGTATCCAAAAAGTTCTAGTCACTATACATCAATAACTAGTGAAATAATGATATGATATGGTTCTCTTCAAAAGTCTAGTGTGGAAAGGATGTTTTTAGTTTTTTGAATCTCCCTAAGAACTCATGGAGTGTTTCACCACATCATTCCTTGATCCCCTATATTTATTTTTCATTTGGGTACTCTTTGTTGAAAGTAAATACTTCTATAAGAAATATTTTTATAGTTTTTCTTAGGTTGAGATCTATCCAGGATGTTGATTGTATAGAAATTCCTTGGATAGTCATTCAATGGAGAATGGAAAGACCATTCATCTACCATGATATTCTGATAAACCTCTCAATTTTAAATGACTACATAAATTAGAAAACTATATGAAAAGTAATTTATCATCCTCTCCTTCCAAGACATAAATATTTGGAAGGAGTTTGATTATATTATTCTAATTTCAAATTCTTACTGATTATTAATTTATAAATATTGGTTATAAATTCTGTATTTCCATTCATTAAATTATATTAAATTTGTATTCCTTAAAGAAAATATTTCTCACATTTTTTCACTACCTATAGTAACTCTAGTGGAAGAAGATAAAGGAGATAGGGATTCAATTAATGGAACAATGAAAAACTTCTTTTCCACTTCCTTAGTGATTCTTAAGTTCCAAACTATATCCCGGATATTTTATTCAAAAATTGAATCAAAACCAATGATGTGGGATGAACTGGTCCTAGGAATGAGTTGAAATCCAACTAAATAAAACTAATACACAACATTGGCCACCCTAAAAATGCTAAAATGTTAATTAATTGACCATAATGGTCCCATCAGCAAACAAATTTTTTGAACCGAAATTAAATGTTGAAATGATAGACTCTGGTTGTCTTAGAGAGGAGACAATTTTGCTGTATTTTTATCTCATTTAATGGGTTCAATGTGGTAAATCAATGTTTGGATTGGATTTGATTAAGATTTAATTTAAAAAATAGTAGTAAAACATTGGATGACCCACTTCACTTACACATAAATTATTATTAATTTTTACTCTATAGTTTATTCTCTTATCAAAATAAATCCATCTAATTTGACTATCCGAGAAATTTCAGCACGAAAAATGAAATAAAATAGCAATTATATTCCAATTCCTTATCTAACATATAGATTTTATATCACTAATTACTACTAATTCATCCAATTGTAAACCACCATAATCAGTGAAAGAATTCCCTAGTGGCATGTATTCTCAAACTAGGGTAATGGGAAATATAAATTTAAATGCAATGATAAATGGTAATCTCTATAGTGACCCCGACCCCAGTTTCCTAGAGCATGTGTATTATTTATTACATAGGAATTAGATAAAATAAATTTCATCCAAGAGGACCGAATTGTTTTGTAGTTTTGGTTAACTAGATACATAATTGAGTATTACATTTCATTTGAAAAAAATTACAACATTATTTTTTTGAGAATAACATTATACCCTCTAACATACCCTTTCACATAAATCAAAGTAAACTTCATAGAATCTTAAGGAAAGGAAACAAAATATATGTGGGAAAAAATTCATAGTAAGTTTTAAGTGATGTGGAGTCAATCATGAATTAATAATCATATTCAATATTGAAATATAAATAACTGAACATGAATTCCATTTAATAATTAAATAAATATGGAAGTGCATCAAGAGATAATATAAATATTAAAATATCTTGAATAACATGCAATATTCCTAGTTAAATAAATAAAATACCTTTCTTTTAATTAATATCATAACTATAATAATTGGGTAAGGAATAATAAATATGGAATATTAAATAAATGAAAACACATTCCATTTGATCAATAACTGAGAATAAAATGCAACCGGATATAATATCATAGGGAAAATCTCATGGATAACAATAACTGAATTATAAATGAAGGTAATGGTTAATTATTGTATGTCATGTCTCTATAAAATTATTCATCTACCATCAATTCCCTTCAAAATATTTTTCAAGACTACTTGGTATAAACTAAATTAGTTTGTCGGACTGGTTTCATAATATCTTACATATTTTACACATGATGCAACTGATTAATTGAGGGGATATCTATAATTTTTTCCCACCTGTATCTTCATGATCATTCCTCATATATCAAATAATCAATTTAATTCACAAATAATTCTCATTATCATTAAATATCATATTGAGTAAGAAATATATATTTATAAATATTTTCTAATATAAAAAAATAAAATTCAATGTATAAAACCATATGTATAAATGATATATTTTTTAATCAATAAAAATATCCATGATAAATAATATGGGTATTTGAGGGAAATTTAATTTCCAGAAGGTGGTGAATAATTTAAGGGGAAGTTAATGACTACAAAAATTAATCATGAAAGTGGATGTTAATACTTTCCTTGGTCCAAATGATAATAATCCAACTATATAAAGAAAAAAGATGCCATCAATAAAAAAATATAACAATTGAAGTAAGAATAAAGGGTTTTCATCATTGAGGAATATAAATAAAATAAAATATCTTTAAAAATATTCTTGGGAAAAACATCTCTTTCATTTTAAAAATAACCTTTTAAAAAAATATTCACCAAGTATTTTGACAATAATTTTGTTTAAAAATAATATTTCAAACATACAAATGGTGATTTAAAACATTAATTTGTAATGAAGTTTGGAGATTCCATACATATCATTTATGCTAAAACAAATATTCCTTTCACATTTTTGATAAAAGGTAAACATGAATTGTATTGGAAATGATATGAATCTTCCTCTCAAAAAAATTAAAACTTAAAAATAGGTAAAAAGGTAGTTAATATAACATTTTCAAAAGGTTAAAAAAAATTTAAAAAAATTTTTATGTAACATATCTTTGTAAAAAAATAGATTTACGACCAAAGATATAAATGAAGTCTAATTGTTTTAAAAACATTCTCTCAATTATTTTAAATACCAAAGATTATATTAAGGTATTATTACTTAAAAATATTATGAATAACCATAAAAGAACAAAATTAAATGTTTTTATTATAAAATTATCGAAAATAATTTCCTTCAACTAAAATTCAATAGTAAATAATCTTGATTGGAATGAATTGTGAAATAAACCCTTACCATGATCATAAATTTTTAGTGGGAATTAATCAATGAATAGATTATTTGTATCAAATATAAATCCAAATTAAAAAATTTCAAATAAAAAACAGTATAATCAAAATATATTATACACATAATACAATGAAAAGAAATAGAGTTATGAATTTGTTTGCTACTTTGTAATTTTCACGTCAAATACCATTTTATGGAATAATTCAAATTGAAACATAAGATACCCTTAATTAATTGTTAATAATTATATGAAATTTCAAAGTGTAATTATATACACCATATAAAATAAACTATATTCATAAAATTTGAATATGACTCAATGGAAAGAAATTGATATGAAATCCATTACCTCACGCTTCCTTTCGGTCGAACGTGATTTAACATCCATTTATAATTGTTTTAATCATGTAATTAACTTATTCAAGAACCCTATTAATATTTAAAATATCATATATGATCCTTTTATAACATCTAATTACTCATTAATTAATATTCATTCATTTTTTTCATTATTTTTGATTGTCAATTTTCTTATTTTCTCATGCATGTTTCATCATGGAAGATCTGGTTCTTATGCATTCTATATAGTAATATCCAATCCAAAACAATAATAATTACATAATTAAAATATTTTTACACCTATTTTACTTTTAAAACTAATAATTAATGATGGTATTGAAAAATGGAATAACTTTCTATCTTGGAGATGGTTGGTTGTATTTAAGCATGAGTAACATTTTCATTTTTTGATGATAATTATGGAAATACGGTGAGTAATATTTTATCATTAAATGATGATAATAATATCATATATAAAATTTTATTTATTTAATTATATTTATACATATAATCCATGTGGTGTGGTCATAAAAATAGAGTCACATCATTTCTTGAAGGTGGTAGTCCACACGTACATGGAGGACGTTATCATCTTTCATTGAGTGAAATGTTATGATTGTAAATGATATATATTATAATTTAATAATAATGAATATGTAATTAATATAATAATTATTTTATTTATTTAAAATATTTTCACTAACATTACCCTTATTACATTCCATGTAAATTGTTAGTGAAAAAAGAATCATATCGCTCCACGATGTAGTAGTTCATCGTACTCACAAGCGACGTTATCGAATCCCCTATTTAATGGAAAGTTAAGAAAAATTATATGATATAATGTAATAAGATTTATAATTATATTATAAATATCATATATATTTATATAATTTAAATCTATCATCATACCTAACTATGAGAAATGGTAATGGAAAAATGAATTACATCAGTTCGCAAGGTGGTAGTTCGCCATTGACACGAAAGATGATTTAGTAACCCATTTGATGGATGTGGAGGGTTTTATAGGTCATTAAATTTTTATAAAACATATAAGTATATTTAAGATACTTATTTTATTATATAATAATTAATAATAACATTTCTGGGTGGGGAAAGAAAGGAAATAAAAAATGTTCTTTGAAGATTGTAACCTCTTCTTCAGGTATCCTCCTTAGGTTTGAACCAAAATCCTTCTTAAGTAAGCCTTATAACCAAAATAATAATTCTATGATGAGATGAGGGGTGTTTATAAATTATATTAATTGGTATTGGGTGAACCATAAATGGTTTTAATTTGTAATTAAGATAGGATATAGGGTGTCATTTTATATGTGAGGTGAGTGGAACACTAGTAATATTTTAAAAGAACAAATTACATTGACATTTTTTCATGCCAAATGGCTCCAATAATGGAAAATTATAGATAATATATTGGATAATGTATAAATATTTATATCTAATATATTTTATGACAAATTTTAGGCTGTTTTAATCATTATCTTTTTTTAAACCCCTAAAGAATCAATTTTTACCATAACCGTGGTATTTAATTTTTATTATTTTCCTTATTCATTATGGTAAAACAAATTACTTTATTATACACTATACATTATGATAATTTTAAATATTGAATCCATATTTACAAATTCAATTTACGTAAGCATAAAATTTAATTTAAAATTAATTGTGTATACATGATGAGAAAGACGGTTTTTAAAGAGAAAATATTCAAAAGTTTACAACGATTTTATATTAAAATTAAATATGAAAATGATTTAAATGAAAAAAATGGATTAATTGATATATAAGTGATAAAAAATTACTCTTAAATCAAATTAAAATGTTATTTAACTTTATAAATAATTTAAACGAAAAGGTACTTTTTAATAAAAATTCAGCACTTTTAACTATTCATTGAAAATGAAAAAAATTAGAAAAATAAAAAAATTACCCCTTAGCTAATTTAGATATTATAATTTAAAAAAATGAATATTATTTTTTTCAAATAAATTTTTTAAATATTGTAAAAAAACTAATTTTAAATTATCTACAAAATGTGTGATTAACCCACCTTTTAGAAAAATTATAGTTTTTCAAAAAATATTTCTTTTACATTAAAATGATTCTTATGATTATTTGTAATAAATATATAACCAAATAACATGTGTAAAATATATATTCTTGATAATATATTTAGTACTATTAATACCCACCAACATAATGGCTAGTTTATAATGGTCATGTTTAAATAATATTTTAATAAATTATTGTGCTTTGTTTAAACCCAATGTTATGTGAATCATAAGATATAGAAGAAATTAAATTTAAAGAAATATATTTATTAGGTTTTTTGAGATTTGTGTTTTTTATCTCATACACTATAAGAAAAAAAATTATTTTATAGCTTTGGGGAGTTACAATCTATGATTACCTAAACACCAAAACCCATTTAGGAAAATTAACAAAACATAATTATCAACAAGGTACATAATTCATCATACGGGTGGGGAGATTTATCCTTATATTGACCACTAATGTCCTAGTTTTCCATCATCTGAGAGTTTCAGAAAAAAGATGATGAAATAAAATGAAATAGTATCAAATTATATCTCAATAGAAAATATTGAAAACATCCCCCACCTTTAATGAATGGTTGATCTTTAAATAGATATTCTTGTATCCTTACATCATAATCTCCACACCCAACATGTGAGATGATGAATCATTGTTATACGTGCTCTCAAAAATATTTATAACTATGTGTAGCACATTAGCTAGTCTAGGTCGTTCTCTTGAAAATATTTTGCAGTCAATCAATCACTACTTCAAATTCACTTTTATTTTTTTAATATTTTATTATTTATGAAATAAAACTAATAGAAATGGAATATTAATAATTAAAAATTAAATAATGAGAATAAAAATTCATATTCAATGAAAACATAATTAATGAAAACATGATTAAGTTGGACATAAATGAGATCCTCCTATAAGAACACCCATATTGAACCTTAATCATATCTTTATTTGTTCCAAGTCAACTTAATGAATATGATAAATCATATGAATGAAAATGCTTACCTTTACATGTTATGAATATATTTTTCACTTAATGATCACGAAGATACCACACATCCACATCCTCGGTCGATAGAGAATATTTCAGAAAAAAAGAAGCTAAGCTTCTGGTGGTTTGTGGAGACACAATGGATCCTTTCCCACTAAGGTATTCCTCATCCTAACTCTAACAAAATAAGAAAAATTAACTATGATAGCTCATAAAATTGGTTTCAACACTAGATTTATCCCCTAGGAACTTCCTCCAGTTAGTTACTCATGATCACTAGTATTAGAGATAACAACGGAGAAACGAATGATGTGGAAAATACAAAAGATAAAAATGATAGATTGATATAAATATAAATAATAACATATACTAAAAATGAATAATAATATTAAAAAAATAAAACACTACAAATATACCAAAATTAGCAACCGAGAGTTCTAACGCATTGAAATTAAGAATGTACACTCGTTTATAAGGATATGGGTGATGTTTTTCAACCAAAATCATCCTTCAGAAGATTATGAATGGTAGCACCATTAAATGGTCTAATTTGGAAAAGTTTTTTTATTTAATGTTTTTCATTTATGTCCCCTATTTCTAACCAAAAATTTAGACTTCATTGGAAACATGTGGGGAGTGATAAAACCAATTTACTTCAGTTATTTATTCTAGAAAGGATAATTGTTCGTATTCTAATACACCATGTATCTATTCCATTATATCATTTAAAATAAAGTAATGACATGTGGAATCCTTAATAAATTTTTTTCTTCCCAATTTTCTATTTCCCCAAATGGAATTGAGGCTCATTTTGTCCATCCATTTATGATATATGGTCCTAACAACAAAAATTTCCATATTTGTGCCTAGTTTTCGAGGCCTCCCATGTGAGCTAGTTTTGGGAATTAAAATGGTTGATTTATATTTTCTTCCATATGTATGAAATTAATAACATAATTTATTTTATCTTAGAAAAAATAATTTCATTGTTTATAATAGTGTATAATAAATAATGGCTGAAATGAATAATAAAAATAAAACATCTAAAATCCAAAAATTGGTTATTTTTTCAATTAAGCTAAAAATACCACTAAAACCATAAAATATGACAATTTCCATTACAATAACACTTTTTGGGATTAAAAACATTTAAATTAAATGTAAAATAATTGACAATATTGTCTCTATCAATTCCCCCACACATAAACATTTCACTCAAGATAAATAATTTTATACCAAGGTTATAATGAACATCAAAAGGCAAAAATAAAAACACATATAAATTATCATATCAGGGAAAATAAAATCCCTCCTACATGGAAAAAATTTCATAAATCCTAAAAAATAATAAAAATTCATTCAATCTCATGTTATTTCTCACATGCATTTCATACTTACCTCCCCAAAAAAATATTTCTATCTTCACTCAAGGATTTTTTCTATGGATTTTTTCAAAATCTTGAGAACATATGTGTTCTATATAGGGTTTATATCCTCCTAGTATCTCCACTTAAAAAAGTCACAAATGTTTTAATCATGATGTATTTTACATGGGTATTTCTGAGTGTTAGGGTTGGTATGTTTTAAATTATAAATAAATTCAACGCAGAATGTGGAGGTTAAGATCTAATGTGAAGTAAATGCATGAAAACAGTTTTTCTCAAGAATGGTGTGTTACTCAATAAGTTTGAAAATTATTCACAAAAAACATACTTTTTTATTTATGAAATTTTAAACTTATAATTTCAGCATCAATGAAAAATTTATTTCCTCTTTTCCCAGATTATAGCATTCTTTCAACTAGAATTCAAATCTGAATTTATCTTCAGAATCATATTTTTTTAGAAATGATAGGACACTTTTTTTCTCAAATATTGGTAAAAATTGTTCCCATATGTGTAATGATATTTTGAGACACCCATAAATATTTCTATCATGAAATTTCCTCCACCAAATTAGAAATAATTTTTGAAATAATTTTTTGATATTAAATAAAACAGATTCATCAAGAAAGAAAAATACATCTTGTCTTCTCCCTCCCACACACTTGATTTCAATAATAATCATAGATTTAATGATTATAGTAGTTTTTAAAGGTATAAATGTATTGTAATTTAGAATACTAAAAAGTTATTTAATAGATATTATGGTCCCAATAAAGGTTAGATGAAAATGTATGAAAAAAAAAGAGTTTAATGTATAAATGGATTTCAAAGTGGTTCCTCAACCATACTTAACACATTCCATGAACTCTAACATATTTTAGAAATAGAAAAATATCCATTTAGGGATAAAAAATGTCTCATGACTCTCAGTAAAAATAAAAATGTAAATAATATGTCTAAAATTTCTAGAAACATCTTTGGTTGGGCATAATCTTTAATTTAGACAGTACTAGTGCAATGAGTTTCACAATCAATTGTTCTTAATCAAATGAGAAGATCAGTAAGAAAGAAAATAATTGATTCATAAAAAATTTAAATCCTAAAAAATAAAAATCAAGAAATGTGAAAAAATACTAATATAATTTAAATTTTCCAAAAGGTATTCGATTCAGCTTATGATTCCTAAAAACACACCAATAATGAAAATTGAAAATATGAAAAAAAAAATAGAAAAATACATGAAATATAAAATGTAATAACATCAAAAAAATCCTAAAAATAGATTTATATCATTTCCCCATACTTATTCCTTTTACTAACCTATTTTTATCTCAAATGACGTCGACAATGGTTTAAAAATATAATTTAAACTGGGTAGTAAATCAAATAAATGAATGAAAATACATAGCCTAGTTTATTTTTTAGTGGAATCCTTGAGTTAAGATCATAGTTTCAAAAAATTTAAAACCACAATAAATAAAGTAACAAAAGAAAAGAAAAATTAATAAAAATAATATAAAAGGAAAATAAAAGGGATAATTATTGGTTTATACCCCTAAGCGGGTGATAGGTTTTGACATCCCCTAGTCAGGAAGTTGCACTGGATTATCACCAATTAGATAGTGGGTGTGGTTTCTTTGAGATAAACCACATAATGTGACTTTCCTAGTGTAGATGATTAAAAAACATTAATAGAGAACCACAAATAAAATAAGAAAATTTTAAACCACCAAGAAATATTAAATATATAATTTGAGTTCCATAATGGGAGGGAAAAGTACATAGGTGTGCTTCTTATTGACTTTTGTGATATCCTCCTATATATGGTATTCAAGTTTATGTAGAGGGGGTAGTCTTACCATTAAATTCTCTTTAAAATGTTATTATTTGACTAAAAACATGGTTATTATCTTCTTTGACATATAATTTCTTCTCCATTTATGTTATATCATAAATTTTAGAAAAAGAGAAGTCAGAAAACAATTCATCTTGAATAAGATAAATGCATGATAAATAAATAAATAAATCTTCTCTTTAAATTAATACATATTTAAAATCAATATCTTATGGAAGGAACATTGGAAACTCAATCTCAATATATTCATATTCTTCATCATCTTCTAAAGTAATAGAGAGGTATAGTGGTACTGATTTTACGTTATCAAGGATGGGAATATCAACTTTCGGGTTATCTTCAAGGAATTTATTTGAGGATTCTTACTAAAATGTGGATCTACCAAAAGTATATCATTTTTAAAGTTTTCTTCAAGGACCTCCTTGAGTAATGGTTGAGTGTGAGATAATGTTACTAATTCCTTTATGAGCTCAATCTCTTCAACCTTTGGTTCTTTAATATAAAAATTGAGTGGTGAAATATCTTCCACCAAGCATTTTTGGTTCTAGTTCAGGCTTAGTTTCTAGTTTCTCTTTAAATAAATGTACATATTCAATTAACTATTCCATTTTTCTATCTAGAAATTTTATTTCTTCTCAAAGTTCTTGAATCTGAGATTTTTGAATTTCATCTTGTTTTTTCACCTGAGAGTATCCAGTCAATGCATAATAATTTTAATTAAATTTCTTCATAAACAAATATATTTTTTTAGTTTTTGAAACGTAAGATTTTGTTTCCTTCTCTTTTAAAGATGGAAATTATTTAAAAATTTTGAATAAAAATCATGAATGAATATCACTTGGATCCCTTAAAATAACTCTAATTTTAAGAATTGTTTTCATGTGTGCTCTCAAAAAAATTTATAAGTGTGGCACAGTGGCTGACATAGATCATTCTCCTGAGGATCTTTTGTGATCAATCACACACTAATTATAATTCACATTTTTTATATTTTTTATGAAATAAAAGTAAAATAAATTGTTTTTTATGATTAATAATTCCATAATAATATTAAAAATTCATATTCAATGCTAACAAAATGAATGAAAAAACAATAAATTTAGAAATAAAGGATATCCTCTGATGAGAACACCTAGAGTGAACCTTCGTCATCTCTTTGTTTGTTCCAAATCAACTAAATTAACATTAACCATCATATGCATGAACATAACCTCTTTCCCATGTTATGAATATATAGTGCACTCAATTATTATTGACAAACCACACATTTACCTCCTCGTTTAGTAGAGAATATTATAGAAAAAAAAATTAAGCCTCTGGTAGAAAGTGAAGACATAAAGGCACATTTCCAACTAATATACCCCATTTAATAACTCCAAGAAAATAATAAAAATTAAAAATTATAGCTCATAAACATGGGTTCAAAACTGTATTTATCCCTCGAGAACATCCTCAGGTTACTTACGCATGATCATGAGTATTGGAGATCATAATAGAGAAAACAAGGAAGTGGAAAACACAAAGATAAAAATGATGGAATTATATAAAGAAAAATATCAACATATAATAATAATTAATAATAATATTATAGGAAAATAAAATACTACCAAGATACATAAAATGGAAAACTATACTGCCAACACATTGAAAAGAATAATGGATATTTTTTATAAGGAGAGGGGTGATTCCTTCTGGATCCAAAATCATGCACCAAATATTAACTCATGGTACCCCCATTTAATGATCATATTGGAAAAAAACATCTTTAAAGATGTTCTTTTTTGTCTCCTATTTTTACTAACAAATTTTAATCTTCAATGGCCATATGTGGAAAGAGATACAACCAATTCACTTATATTATTTATTTTACCAAGGCAGCCTGTTCATATTCCAATGCACCAGGTATCCATACTATTATGACCTTGAAAATCAAGTAATAAGTCATGTAAACCTTTATAATTGTTGTTCCTCAAAATATAATCTTTCACCAAAATAAATTTAAGATCATTTTTTCCATCCATTTATGACATATGATCCCGAAATCAAAAATTCCCCGATCAATGCATAGTTATTGAGCATACCTTATGAGATGGGTTTTGACCGTAAAATGGTATATTGAGATTTGATTCTAGAAGGAATAAATTAATCCAATTATTAAATTAAAACTAAAGAAATGGAATTTCACAATTTATATTTATGTATAAAAAATTATGGCTGAAACACATAATAAAAATAAAACAGCTAAAATCCAAAATAGTCCATTTTTCAATTAAGTTCAAAATACCACTAAAACCATAAAATATGATAATTTCCATTAAAATAACACATTTTTTGGAATAAAAAAATTAATTTAAATGTAAAATAATTAAAAATATTTTCTCTATCATAAGGCATGGTTTTCTTCTTTATTCTCTAATTATTTCAATACCTTTGATAATATTCCTAAATTTCAACATCAATCCCCTTTTCTTTGATTCTACCACATGTGAAGCTAGATGGTTGGGATTTTATTAGGTTACCACATCGAAAAAATAACCTTTTTAAAGCATTAACCTCCCATAATTGATTTTTATACATGTTCAAGAAGAATCTACGTGGATGTTTTTTATTGTTTCATGATATAGTAGAAATCGAATGTTGATAATCATGATCACGTGATTATTAGTCTGAGAGAAGTGATGAACATGATGAATTCATGTCTGTACCTCTATTGAATTAATATTTAGTGAAAAAAACATTAAGACTGAGATATATTGGCTTATATTGAACTAAAAGGTGTTATTTCAAGCACAGACTTTAATCTAGAATCACCCAAATCAAATTATATTTGGTCTTCCACTAGCATTGATGCACAATGAGAAGTATTAGCTCAGGACTATCATATTAAAACACATGAGTAATTTTTGAATCATGTAGCACATATTATCATCTCTTTAATTTCATCAATATCAATGAATTCATCTTCTCCTTAATAAATTAAATTAAAATTTGTCTCCTTTAGCTCGAATTGTCACCAAACTACCACAACATTATGAACCATCATACTAATAAATCACTAAAAACCAGTAACACAAAGAAATACACATCCTTAGTATAACTGATCATTCAATATCCCTCATAAAAAATTCAAGTTTGAGTTCCATGTAATGCTCAGTCTTTAGCTTCAATATATTTATAACTCTGATTAAATCTTCTACTATAACTCTAGGTTCATTCATTTTCCCTTCTCTGGTTTAATAGTAGCTCTCAAAGGTTCAATATCCTCACTATTCATATGATTAGTTTCCCTGGTTTACATTCATAGTTGTAGGTTATATCATATTTCCTCCATGAAGAGCTCAAAATTCCCTCAAATGGTGTATCTTTGGCCTTATTCAATTAGAGAGAATGAATATAGTATGTGGAGGTTCTTTGGAAGCTTCATTTGTGAAAGTATAGTCCATGTTTGACTTTAGTTTCATAAAATAGTTTCTTTAATAATACTGAGTTTATAAATTTTCATCCTTTCAATTGGATAATTGGGGTGATTGATGCCCTACAATCATCTTCATCGATTCATACCTACAAGGAAAACCAATGAATGCACATCTTTGTATCCTTCAAACATTATCTTCAAAATAACTCAGACGATTTGATATCATCTTCTATATTGTATTGGGTTAATCGATCATATTTTTGTTGACCTCTTCCCAATTTTTCTAAAGATGGATCTTGCTCTAGTAATTTATCATTGGCGACTATTTCCTTATAACAAGATGAAAATTCTTAAATCTCATATCAACACCCACATCTTTAACCATTGTTGAATCAATATCAACCTTCAATCATCATTCGTATTCTTCAAGTATTTTCTATTATTGTAAATTGAGTAAAGTAATGGTAGTTTGAGCTATCTTAATATGTTTTGTGTAGTCAAATCCACATGTTATATTGGTTTTCAGGAACGGTTGGTTTATATCCTTGATTTGGTAGGTTGGTGATGCTTCTTATGGTGGGTTTCAAATAGAATGGTATGTTGATAATTACTTCTTTTGGGTAGTTTAATAACCCTATAGAGGTGACTTGATATTGATTGGAAGTGAAAATTTGTGGTATCTTGTGTTCTAATGCAGGGAAATTTAAAGAAGTAGGCATCTTCTTGTGGTAGCTCAGAAAACTATATAGATGGGTGTCACCTTAGAGTGGTTATGGTCACCTGGTTGTTACACATGTTGTATCTTGAAGGGATCATAATTTCTAGAATTGAACATGTCTTTTCAAAAATAGTGACTTTATTTTGTTTCATGAATGGTATCTTAATCAAATATGTGGTCTTGATGTGGTTGCTCGTGGAATTTCTTCCTATGGTATCATAACCCCTTTGTAAATTTTCAATATTAAGTGTGGTATATTCATTCCTTTACAGCGAATTCTTGCATAGTTGAGAGAGAGTTATCATTCAGTAGTCTGATTTATTACTCCTCCTTCATGTTATTCCAAGAGTGAGGTCACGTGACATGGTTGAAGGAATTAGTGTGGCCTAAATGTGTGGAAGTGTCCGCTTTTATAAGTGAAGAAATGGACACTTTTTTAAACACTCATTATTTATAAATAATTTAACGACACTATTCAAGGGACAAAGGATATCAAAAGTGATAAATAATGTAGTGTGGGGTGGGAGAAGTTTTATAAAGCCTCTAAATTTAATTTTAACTTATGTTTCAATTGATTTAAAATTAGGTATTTTTTTTATACTTTACTGTTTTCATTTCTACCTAGTTAACTAGTTTTAACTAAGTAATATATTTTTAAATAAAAACATAAATTAACCCCTCCTAAAAAATTTGGTTGTTATTAATCTAAATTTAACCTCTATTTAATCCAATTAAATTTATTATTATCATTCAATTAACTTTTAAAATTAAAACAATTAGTATGTAGAAAAAATAATATATAGAAAATGTTGTTTTTACTATTAAGTGTTGTTAACCTTTTTAACGATTAATAATAAATTTAATGATTCATAATATATTGTTTTAAAAATTATTAAATTCATTTTATAGAATAAATTAACTAGTTTCATTAGATTCAAATTACACTATATTATCAAAAAAACAATCAAATTAATAGTTTTCAAATTATCATGGTCTCTAACTTTAATATTAATAGTCATAATTTTATCCATGGAAATCAAATTTACCTTATTAAATAAAATTTTAAAGTTAATATAAATGTTGAAATCCATTTTTAAATATTTAATTTCTATAAGTTATAAAAACTAATTTTTAATATATGATAATAAAAATAGTCTTTAGGGTAGAATATTACTTAAGTATCCAAAATTTTACAAATGGGTGTAATAAATTATAAATATCGTTTTTAAATGATTTATTTTAATTTATAAATATTTATTTATATATATAAATTGTTTCAAAAAAAATTATTCATTCTTGTATTTTGGTAATGTAATAAATGTTGTGGTATTATGAAAATCGATATTTTTTTACTATTTACATAATAATTAATTATTTTAGAAAAATATCGAAAATTTACCATAAACATTTTTTTATGTGTAGAAAATAAATGTAGTTAATTTTTTTAAATTTAAAATTCCAAAATTTATAAATTTAAAATTAAAATTAAAATAAAAATATATAAAGAATAATTACTTATATTAAAGAACGCATTTTTAAAACATTATGTGTTCTTAATCATATATTGTATGAATTTATAATTGATTATAATATTTTTATCTATCGTACTTTCTATTCGTGTTATAATTTTCTTATATTATAGGTCCTGTATTTTTTTTGTTTGTTGTTTTGACTGAAACAAGTTATTGAATATAGTATTAATTTAGTGAAAAATATATTCCACAATCATAGGTCGTTACATAGTAGGTTCTTCCAAACTAGTGTTCCCTTGGATTATCTTATGTGAGACATACTGTAAATAGTTAACTCTATGATTTAGGTAACCAAGTACTTCTATGAGTTTTTGGTTACACTTAACTATTAAACTCATGGGAAGAATAATTGAATAATCATGTTGTGATTATTTATATAATGGATATGGAAAAGATTTATCTACTAAACAATCCAACAGTCAACTATGTTACGATTTGGATGGGGGCCTAACAAAATAATTTACTTGTTAGATAAAATCAAAAGATAATTCATTACATAATGAAATATATGTCTTGCCCCACTAATGGATATGATGAGTATAAAAGGTTTTATCATTTCAGTGGTATAAAATTTAATCAAATTCATTATTAAATGAATAGAAAACAAAATACTGATATGATAACATATTTTATTGTTGATAAATTTCATCACAATCCTCATTAATTTGACCTTTGAAATCCAACCTAGATAAATGAAAATATTAATGTGAGAAACTTATTAGACTGGAAACTTAAGAAAAATTTTTATGAAATAGAAATTCTATGTGTTAGATAAAAACATTCTTCAGTAAAAGAACTATTGAAGTTATTTAATAATTGATTACAGATTCTTATGAGAATCTTAAAATCATTCACATTATGTTTCAAAGTGATTAGATGAAAAAATTTCATAAGTTAATTTAATCTCTACTCAATTACTCAATATTATTGAGTGTGCTAATGTGACATCATGACCCAAACCCAATTCCTTTGATGGAATCATAATTTCATTATCCTTAGGTGTATCCCCTAGACAGTAATGTTTATTAAAAATGAATAAGGTTTCACCAAATCATTAGGGGAATATTTTCCCTTGAAAATGACACAACCTATATCTAATGTGCTACAATTTCATAATATAAACATTATGCATGATAAAATACAAAGTAAACATTAATAATAAAACATAACTATAATCAGAGTCACAATAGCCAATATTAATTCCAGATAAATATAAAATACCTAAAAAATGAAATGGAATCTCAATTTCCAAAAATAAAATTGGACCAAGCATAGGTTCATGACCACCCATTTTTATCCAACCTCCCTCAACCAATAACTAAACATCATGGTGCTCTACTCAATAAGTAAGAGGCCTTCTCCTTTACTGTGTCATGATAAAAACATAAAAATATGAAACAATATTCATATATAGGGGATGAATATACAACCCATAAGGTAATCCCCCAAAGACATACCATACATGAAATTCTGACAAGAACAAGTTAGATCATATATATATATATATATATAACATGAAGTAAGTATGAATTACATAGATTAAGATGTTTGTCTATATAATAAAAAGTTAAGACATATACATTCATAATTAACCCACACACACCATGAACACATGAACCCATGAAACCCTCCCCTCTAAGAGTAGTTTCACCAACACAATGAATCTCTCACCAAAAAGGGCCTAACTGAACAGACCAAACATCAAAACAGAAATACATAACCACTAACCCAAGTCATCTCTTGATAGTGTAATCTATATTTACCCATAAAGAGAACTTATAACCATGTATAAAATATTAAGGCCCCATCTATATACATCATGAATTCACACTAACCCATTCCAATTCCAATTTTATATAGACTAAAAACTATTCTTTTTGAAACCAAACACTACTCAAATATTTTACCAAACATGTTGTGGGTGTCTCTCATATCCATTATTTCCAAAATGAAACCACAATAAGATAATATACCAAAAATGATTTACCAATGATTTTACACTAATAAAAATAATCATTTAATTTCAATATCTCTAACACTTCAAGACTACAAAATAGAGGGTGAGAGATAATCCATCTACCTCAAACTAGACCTTCCAAAAGAATTATACTATAAAAATAAATATCTGAGCTCTTAAAACATTAATATTGTAGATTAAAAAACCAATACCCATGAAAGTAGCTCCTAAATAATGAAATACCTAGAATCGGGATACACCTAAGATAAAATGAGAATCAAAGAAAGTATAATGAGATACATGGGCATTATGATGGATTTTTAGGTTTTGTGAGCTCATGAGGCACTTTTCAAGTTTATAATTCAAAAGGTGCTTGATACATTACTAAATACAAGAGTTTATTGAAGTACAAGTCTGAGGTGTCCCATGAAGTGGCTGAATCGTGAGCCTTTAGAGTTGATCAATCTTACTATTCACTCAAAATTCAATTATGTTGTGTTAAGAAAAATGAAAAGTAAATTCAACTAAATGAAAAAATGATAATTTAACAAGAGTTTGGGATAAATTTCAAAATATCAAAAGGAAATATTTCACATTTCTTAGTCATGTATTATTCGGTTCCGTTAGTCACACTTTTGTTATAAATTTATAAACTTATTTTATTAAAAATCAATAATCCTATATTAGCCATAAAAACGTTGTTGAGGAAATCCACTCCCTATAGTTCATTATATTTAACTATTTAAATGAAAGGAAAATATAATATATTTTATATAGCTCAATTTCTCAAAAAAAATAAATTTATACCATTTTTTCTCTTTCGATCACATGTGTGTGAAGCGATAAAACTTTATTAAGTACCAAAATAAATTACTTACTATAACGACTCTCTGTGAATAATATTATAGATTCATTAATTATCACATACCTTTATTCTTGATCCCGTACCCCTTATGATATTACCCACTCATGAAAGAGAGATGTCTCATCATTTTTCGATGATTCATCTAAAGAAATAAACTTCATAAAAATAATATTAAATTAAAGGAAAGAACAATTTTAAACAAGGTAAACTTACATTGATTAATGTTAGAAACCATAATAAAACAAATTAATGGAAAGAAAAAAACTCTAAAATGACTCCAAAGAGATATAAAGTAAGAATGAAATCTATGAACAACTATAAACCCCCTTAAACTTGATAGTAGATTATATTTATATCAAAACACCTGTCATGGAAAAATTATAGGTGTGGTGATGTGATCCTCTGATCCTAATGTCCTTTAATTCCTTCCTTTGAGCATATTGTGGCACACCTCATTCCTTCACGATTCACCCAAAACTTTCCTATTTAAAAATTTTAATCTTCTATTAATATTGTATGGAAAAATATTCATGGGATTGGATAAAGATCTTCTAATTTGACTATCAACCAACTACTTCATGGAATATAATAATCATTCATTATGATACTACATTTCTTCACATATTTTAGAAAAATGACAAAGTCATATAACTTATTCCTCCTTTTTTCCTCTTATCTTATGAATTCATAGACACGATCATGGAATGAACACCTTAATTATGACAATATTAATTATTACATTGTTTAAAATGATCCTAATGAAGTCATACTCATGTTGTGAACACCTTTATTAGGGAAATAAAAAATATTACAAACTTTCTCCAAAGTTATTATGAAGTCTTTCAACATTAATCTTATGAATTCCTATATAATTATCCAATTTCTGATTTCTTTTTCATGACATGACATAATTTTCCAAGGTACAAATGTATTCCCTTTAATAATATATTGTTTTTTTACAACATTTTAGTTTCCTTGGAAATTTTTTTTTATCTATATGGGATTCTCCTTGTCCTATTAGTAATCACTGTGGGAATTCCTTATACCATAGCCATTTATTCACTAGTTCTTTTCCCACACTATCTCTTTCTTCTTCCTATTGTTTCCCTATGCTAGTTAGCTACATGCTCTTCTCATTTCGACCTTTGATAGATATTATTGAACTCATTTGATTACCTTATTGTTTTTATCTTGATATCATACATATGGTTAAGGTTTCACAGCATTTATTATATATACCAATCATGGGTCATGCAATGAAGAGAGTGTTGTGGTGTGTTGACTCCAGTAATCATCAATTCCACCTATCTTGGGGATCCTTTTTGTATGTATTATTGGAATAGGGACACAAAATTCTTTTTATAAGGCTACAATTCATCTTTTACGCAGATTTTTCTATAAATACATCTATCATAGTGTGAATAATATGAAATTATCATAAAATTCCATCAACTACTTAGTATCTCTCTTTTTTTCTAATCCTTCAAAAGTTCATCAATCTTTCACCACTAATAAACAAAAAAACATTCATATTGTCACCAAAGGTTTATTAATGATTTGAAAGTATCCAATTAACGTATACTTTAAAAATTACTTATACTCATGAAATAATCATCTCAATAATAATTTCAAAGGACAACATCCCTAAATAAAAGAATTTTATATCTAAACATGAAAATAACACAAATTGGAAATTGGATATTCTTAAATTTCAAAATTTGATTCCTCTTTGGTACCCAGTAATGGTTAATTATTAACTTATCATTATAATTCTTCATTACTTACATCCCTATATCATTAAATTTCCTTAAATATCCATATCAATTTTTTAATTTACCTTTCTGGAATATTTACACTCAACACTCAAGATAAAATTAAACTAGATCTATACTCGATATCAACTATAGAAAATTTATCCATAAGATTTCATGTAATATTCATATCCAGATATAGATTAAATCAAAACTATCATAAGAAACTTGAATTAGGTTCAAATGATTATAAGGCTGAATATAGGTAGGTTATAATGTGATAAAGAAACTAAGGTGGCCTGAAAAGAGAGGTTGGAATATTAAATCACAATACTTGATATTCAATATATATAAAATGAAACTAGATTTAATCCTTCAATTTCTCTCTATTGGAATCATTTCAACTTACACCTCTTCCTAACTCATGTTTCAGTAAAATATTAATTTAAAATAGTGGAAAAATTGGTCCTCTTTTTCTCAAAAATTATTTTCTTCTCTCTAAATTTTTTCAGTTAGATCTATGTAATGGAAGTCCCAACACCCTCAAAAGTAAAACCAAACTAGTACCTTTATCCCCATATTAAATATACTATAAACACATCTTTTATATTTATTATAAGAATGGGAGGTGTTTCTAGTCATTAGTCTATCAAAGGTGACTCACTTTATCACCTTTACATCAATTCTTTCATGATTTTCTTTTCTTTTAAAACTTTCAAGAAATCAATATAGTACAATCATAGTATTGAACAAAATTATTCACACATGGTCTAGAAATTTGTCACCCACAATTTCTCATGGAATTATCAAAAAATGGAATTGCAAAATATCAACCTATGTCCTTTATAGATCTAAAAGAATGATCATGAAGGATACTAATGAATAAGTGTGGGAAGGATTAGTAGACCTATAACATGGATTCTTATCAATGTAATTCATAGTCTATATGTGTTTCACAAAGTATCAAATATAAGGTAGTTATTATGATCAAATGGGTTGAATAGAAATCAATCAACAACCTTAGTCATTTAAATGTGGTTTAAAATCATCATTTGTTGACAAGATTTAGAAGAAAGTTCAAGTATTGATGTTTCTCTCAAATTTTTTTCAAGATGGTGGGTACGTGAAAGAATATAAAATAATGGATTAGAGTAAATATTAGGAATGGAAGTTAAAATTTTGGTAAATATCTCAAGACATGAATTCTAAATACTTAGTAAATTAATAACAATTATAGAAAATAAAAATAGGTGATCAAAATTGTATTCAATAGTTATACTATAATTCTACCTAAAAGTAAAATAAATTATTTTCAATAAATTACACCAAAAAATTTACTTGTATTACCTTCATTGTTATTAAAATCTGAAGTAAATATAAACAATCTAATGAAAAATATAACCTAAATCAATTATTCTAAAAAAACAATCAAGTGGGTTTCATATAAGTTCAACAATGTCCCCACACTTAAAATAAAGAAGTTTCCCCAGTATATGAAATCAAGTAGAAATGAAAACAAGTAAAAATAGCTCAATTAATGCATAAATAGTAAAAGATAAAGAAAAAATACCTTGATGAAAATTAGTTCCTTACAAAAAACATGGGTATGGGAATTATAGATTCTATATGCATGATTGGAAAGGTGGTGTGATCCATGGAATATAAATTTTTTCACTTGAAAATGGGATAGTATAGAAAGAAAAGTCAATGGTATTCATAAGGAAATATAGTATAAAATGTTTACTCCATATAATTATCCATATATTTCTATGAAAAATTAATTAACCACAAATGAATAAATATTTAGTTATGGTAGTGTAACATAGAGAAAATACTAGCTATAAAAAGTATTGGGGAATATCCTGAGACACTTGCAATATACCCCTAATCCTTTATAGTCTTCTTTATTAGATGGGTGTGCTAAATTTTTCTAGTGGAATAAATAACATATTTTATATATGTAATAATAGTAGTGTAATCCAATTCCTTGGATGGTTACTAATTAGTAATGATCTAGTTTGGGAAACTATAGGGGCCTTGGGATCTTCAAGTGGGGACTAAGTGGAGGGAATGGACATCTCTAGTGAAGTTTTACTAGAGGGATCTCTAATCAAGAGAGTAATTTTATAGTGAGTGGTTAGTTTGGTGAATAAGAAATCATTTTTTGGTGTTTTTTCTACACCATTTCCATTCTAGTGATGCTCTATAATTAAATCATGTTGGATCTTCGAATATGATATATCATATTATAACTCAACATATTCTTTAGAAATCAGCTGAAAAATATCTATCTAAGAAGGGGTAAGGGATAGTTGTTTCATGGATTTCCATGACGACTATAGAAATAAGGATAGCTATTGTAGATATAAAAAATCTTGAATCAATGACTCCAAAAATGGTTATCCGCTCTCTTAAAATAGAACCTTTTTGTTCTTAATAAGTAACATGAAGGTAGCCATAAAAATTGTTAAACTACACCTCTAAAATTATAGGTAGTGGTGATTTCTAGTATATAATGGTTTTGGACTTATCTATAGGTTGTGAAAGAGCTTCCCTAGGCTTCAAGGCATCTTGTGATGGGTCTTCAAGTGCATCTTCCCAATCAAATACAAGCCAATTGGATACAAGGGTCCTGAGGAGGATAGTGACAGGGAGGCCCAAAAATCTATCAAGAGTTAATCCAAGAGGTATATAATGGTTCCTCCCATCATAATTACTTTGTATTTCCTATCCTAACTCCCAAAATATTGTGTTAAGTATAAATATATGTTAATGATCATCTCATGGGCAATAGTGGAAATGATTAGGTACTCTAACTAGCTTAGTTCTCCCTTCATAATCTCCTCTTTCTAACTATACATGGTCATGGGAATGGTGAAAATACTCAAAAAATCTCCCCCAATTTTAGTGATTTTTATTATTTTAGGGTTATGGTTTCTATTGGAGACAATAGTGATAGTTTATCATAATTTTTATATCATTCTATTTTTTGGTTCCAAGGATAATTGCTTATTCTTCTCCATATCTATAAAATATTGACAATAAATAACTATATTTATACTAAAATTTATCAAATTCATTATCTTACATTTCCATTCCAACTATAAAATGACTATTGCAAAGGATATGTCCTTCTTTTAGGGAAATTCTAGGAACAACTCTTTTTAAGACTCCTCTCAAACCTTGAAAAAAGTATATAGGTGCATTACTAAGAGGGTATCTATGAATTAATTCTTCCTATTGATTTGGTTAATGGACTTGAAATACTATATCTAGGTAGTAAAAAGGGTTTACATCAGAATAATGGTTAATAAGTCTCAAAATAAATTCCCACTAAACAAAAGAAAAGTATGAGTATGTTGTTTTCGGGTATCTTCAAAGAAGGAATATTGGGATAAGGAAAGTGGGAGGAAGAAGAAGGTTTTCTACAAGGTTTGGAAGAGGTTTTATATTATTGAGTTTTAAATTTATTAGAGGATTGGTGTTGCTTTTTTATAATCATTTGGTATATAGATTTGTAGTGAATTTTTCGAGTGTGTATTACTTTAATCAGGCCCCTAGGGCTGGTTAGAAATAAATGGGAATGGGTCAAGTTGGTTTTAAGATAGAAGAAATTGAATATGGAAGGATGTGATGCTTTGGGAAGGGGAAAATAATTAGTCTGAAATAAGTTATTTGGTGAAGGGGGAGGAAATGGTTGGTAAATAAATATAGGTAAGGGTTTTGGGGAAAAGGTATAGGTTTGAATACTAACTAAATTTCATTAAAGGGATACATTTGTACTTTTATGAACGACCAATCATGGGGCCATCCAAAAATGAATTTTATATACCCAAATTGATTTTTTTTAGCCCAATATAGTTAAATACCATAAGAGGGTGGTGAAGCAAGGTATAAAGATAAAAACTACTACCCCTTTGATTCTTGTTTCATCGTTAAAAAACACTCTTCTATCCCTTTCCCATAGAAATGTATGAGCATAAAAAAAATAATGCATGAGACCCCAAAAAAATCTTGGTTCACCCTCACTGGTCTTCATCCAAGGAGAATCAAAGGTGATGTGCCTATATACCAAATCCATTAAAGTATACTACTATTACAATGTTCAAAGTGGACTCATTTTCCCTCCTAGTTTACAACCAATCACAATTTGAAAGATCACTACACTCTCAACTGAAGTGTGCTCGGTGAATATTTAGGGAAATATTTTGTTGGTTTGAATAACCTTATAATTCTTTCACACATGAGTGTTCTATTATGTCCATTTCTCACCCTTTAGATGAAACAAAATTTACCGCATCGAATTTTCCTTATAGAGATTCTTTTTGTGGACATCCTTTTCCATTTTCTGATACCTCTTTTGCAAACCACCTACTCCATGAACCACTAACATTGTGAACCACCTTGCATTGCGTAATTAAAATTCTTCATGATCCACCTCTACTTCATAGATGGCCTTCGCTTCTGTTATTCCCCTTTCTAATGAAAGAAAAAGTTCTTCACAAACCCCTTCAGAAACTATCTTCATAAACTACCTTCTTCATGGAATTTCTCCCTCACGAACCACTTCCTTCCAATAATTATTTACTCATGAACCACTTAATACTTAGATAAATTATTATAATAAAGATATTCTCTAATGAATTTCACACTTCTTAATGATCTTATTAGGGACCATTATATTGGAAAATAAATCTTGAAAAACCTACTAATCATAATTACTGAAACCTTGGAATATTATTCATCACAAAAAACTAAACATCCCATAACGTCCACATAGTTTAAACCCGTTATGGAAGAATAAATTTACCCCCTTAATTAGAAAACAAAAAAAATTTCATAGTTCACCTTAAATCCCATACTTTTGAAAAATATGTGACTCATATGAACTAATCCCACTATCCAGTTTGCATAGTTTGTAACCCTAAACAGAGGCTTCAAATCACCAACCTCTTACAATAAATGATGGATTCCTTCTCTATTATGTATACCTTCTTTCCGTTCCACATAGATTAGTTGAGCTACCATGAGGTCCCTAAAATCCATGCTTCTTGGTGAAAAAACTGTGGTATGTGAATTCTTTTAGATGCTTTTTGGTTTTCCAAAAATTCTATTTGAAAATCCTTTATTTTCTATACAATATATCCTAATTTTGAGGCCCAAAAATTTGAAAAAAAAACATCGGAGACTAATCCAACTTAAAGGCAACTTATTTGGGAACACAAACCATATTGAAATATTGTCATATATTTTTTTCAACAAACACAATCACCCCAAAAACATCAAGAAGGAACCTTAAGGGATTTTATCCCAATAGTATTCCTATTTGTGTTTGTTGAAAACACTTAAAAACTTCTATTATTAATAAAATATTTTCTCAACACACACTCTTATCCCACATGATCCATGCTTGGCATGATAAACTAGAGTAACATGCAAATTTCATCAATGAATCACTTTATTTAAATATCACTTAACTAATTTCATCATGATCCTCATGTGTTGTGATATATAACATTTGACAGAAAATCTATAGTATCATAGCATTTAAAAATATCCCTACTTTTCTACTACCCTAATCAGCTTCTCTCCTTATATTGATTAAAAAAAATTATCCCCCTTTTATACAAATTCTATTCCATTTTCAATGAACTTGAATGTCACTCCTCTATAGATGAAATATTGAAAAGAATAAAATTCTGTGAATTATGGATTAAAATCATACCTTAGGGATAGGGGATCCCAAAACCATTCTTTTTCAACTTCTGGGAGTTGAAATAACTCTAAGAGCTAGTCTTTAACACTCAAAGACATCTTTGGGTAAGGTCTTTATTAAAATTTCTATAATTTT
The DNA here is from genome assembly GCA_963277665.1 of Viscum album. NCBI lineage: Eukaryota > Viridiplantae > Streptophyta > Magnoliopsida > Santalales > Viscaceae > Viscum > Viscum album. Next base: position 1,335,537,548 of record OY728156.1, read on the forward strand.
TAGTTCTGTAGGATAATACTTCAACTTCAAAAAACTTGGGCTCCACCTTCTCCTTGACAAAATGACATTTATTTCAATGTGATTAATCTAGGAGTGATGTGTTGTATTTTCTAAAATATTTATTTCATTTGATTTATCATGATGAATCCAAATCAGAGAATTCACTTCGACTACTATATCATCAAGATACTACTTCATCCACAATAATTTATATGCAAGCTTGAGTAGCCGAAATATATTTATCTTCTGAAATTCTCAACAAAATTAAATCTTTTCTCTTGATTTTCCAAGAAATACATAATACTCCAAGATAGAATGCACCACCTAATGTGTATTTTTATCATCTTATGATTCAGTTCAATTTTCATCTGCATATCCCAATAACTCTTTAGGATATTTTTCATTGTACAAAAAATAAAAAACCACCATCCCCTTAATATACCTAAGTATTTTTTTTGCTATAAGTAAGTGGATTTACATGGGATTTCTTTGATATCGTGTTTCATTGAATGTGTAAAAAACAAAATCTGGTAATTTTATTATTAAGTACAACTGATTTCCAATTATCTACATGTATTCTATGACACTAACCACATTTAATTCATAATTTCATGATTGTTTCATCCGAGTAGCTACCAGAGTAGTCATCTCCTTATAATATCTATCCCAAATATTCTTATAACCTCCTTGGAATATTTTTATTATGAAATAAATCTGTCATTCCATCCTTGTGTCACCTATAAACTAATGAAAGAATTTAGTTCACCAATCATTGAAATTTCAAACTCACTCTTCATGAATTCAAGAACTAACTTCACTACAATTCATTTAAAACACAAAAAAATTATATCACCAACATACAATAGCACCATCATCCTTTGATTAATATCACTACTGACATAAATATTATAATTAAATCCACCACACATAAAATTAATCCTTTTTAGAAACTGATCATGTATGGAATACCAATATCTTGGTGCTTTCAGTAACCCATATAATTACTTCCATAATTGTAAACTCTATTATAATATTCATGAATGGGAAATACTTATAGTTTCTTGATATATACTTCTTCTTCTAGAACCCCATTCAGAACCACTAACTTGAAATCTATCTATAAAGCATTGAACCTACATTGCACTTTTATTTCTAAGAATAATCTAATTATCTCAAGACTAACAACAGGTAAAAATGTTTCATCAACATCAATAGACTTTATCTAGTATAACCCTTTACAAGATATTATTTCTTTATTTCAGATCACTATATCATATATACATCTTGTCACAAAAACACCCATTTCGACCTGATGGACATTCTTATTTACTGATCCTGAAACAATATCACAACTATTATTCTTATCAATTTGTTCAAGACATTTATTCATATCCTAAACCCAATTTTTATCTCAAACTGCTTCCTCAAAACATTTAGGATTTGTGTGAGATAGAAAATATGTCTTCTGTAAAGAATTCATTATTCATGTTTAAACCGGAACTTCTTGATCACAAATGTTATTTTTTCAATCCATTTTATATTTAATCTTCGTATTTTGTGTAAATATTGATTTGACTTCCTCCTGCTCATCATTGAGATCTTCTTCTAAATAATTATTTTATACTTCTTCTACCCCTAAGTTTTTTATCTAATTGTCACTTTAATCTGGGAACTTTTTACTATGTTGTTAAATAATACATTCATTATTGACTACAGTGACATCAATACATTCAACTACTTTTTCCAGCCTCCTATTGAAGCATTTTAATGATTTTCTTTCTCTTGAGTAGCTAAGGAATATCCCCTCAACTACATGGGATTAAAATTTTTTGTGATTATCTTTACTAATAATAAAAAAATTACTTCCAAAGATATTAAATTATTTGTAACATCCTGAGTTTTTTAAATTAAATAAAATGTTTGATAGTGTTCATAATATGCTACATCGATCATAAGATAAAAATTAAATAATATAATTTAAATTTTATTGTTATAACCTAATCGTTAAAATGGTGAGAATTAACAGTATTAAATATATTATAAAAATACGGTTTGCACAAGCATATATAATTAATTCATTGGTGACTAATTAATTATAAATGAAACTAAAACCCTTTATAAAATGAAAAATAATTATTTTAGAAAAACTATTTAAATATGCCCAAGTGTGTTTTATACCAATAAATAGAAAAAATCACTCTTTTGGATTATATTAAAGAATATATATATATATTCAATATAAATTTTAAAATTCATCTTATGTGTTTTCTATAAATGATATCAAAACAAAAGCTATTTTATGTATAAAATAAGTATTTTTCTAGAAAGGTTTTTTTCCACCTTTTCATGATCTACTTATTTTTAAATATGGTTTTTTATTATTTAATAAGTTTTATTTAACAAAATAAATTTCTCATTTGAAATTTTATTATCAAAATTTTCTTTGGTTGAATTTTTGATATTTTTATGTTAAGTTTCATGTTTTGATGAAGATTGAAAAAAATTGGATTTTTAATTGAAAACTGATTTTTCATCCAATTTAATTATATTTTTAAATTATATTTCTGATCTATTTTTTATTATTATTGGATCAAAATTTTATCAATTAATCCAATTTAGTTCATTTGAATCAATTTCACATAGATATTTGAAATAAATACATTGTGAACTTCTAAATGATTTTACTTTAAAACTTATTTTCTCATTCCGTCAACGAGATTAATTTTTAATTAATTTTCAAAATTAATGTGTTTTTAATATCAAAAAATGGATTCAATATTTGGAATCATAAGGTAAAATTATATTAAATAGGTCCCTTCTATTTTTTTACAAATAAATAGTAACTTTAGTAAATTTTTTATTACCTCAGTTAATAGTAAATCAGGTAATTAAGTGTAAAAATAATATAATAAATATTATAAAATTACCCTAACACTTTTCATAATTTTTTTGGATTGTTTTTTTCATCTTTATGATTTAATGGATCTCTTATGAGGCCATTTATGTCCTTTTTATGAGATTTTAACCTTTATAATATTATATTTAAAGGAAAGTCAATTTTCTCAAACTTTTGTTTTTAACAAGTGAAATATTTTTAATAAGGGGTTATATATGAGCTATGGTTAACTATAAATAGTCTTAATAAATCTAATAATTTTATATTTATTATCATAACATATATTTAATTTTAAGTGAATAAATTATTAAATTAAATTCTTTCACAATAACAATGTAGTAATTGTTTAATTAAAGGAATATCAAATAAATTATATTAAAATAATAAAATAAATATAATTTGAGATGATAAATGTCAAAAAAAATTAGATTTTTTTGAAATATTAGTGATTTTTTAAGTATTGGTTCAAATTTATATTGTTATTATAATATTTTTAAAAATCCAGGTAATTAATTGTGTCAAAATTGACATTAATGATATTTTAAAATAAATAATATTTTATTAAATGGTATAAACTTCATAAAAATATATAATTCTTCCAAATTATTTTAAAATGTCTCAAAACATCATAAATGAATCATTTATTTTTCATTTGTAATTTTATAGAAATTATATTATCCCTCAATGTGTAAATTACATGATATAAGTGTAAAAATTAAAAGGGTTAAATAAGGGTTAAAACCAAAAGATAGGGATTAAAAAAACCAAAACGTGTATAATTTTTATTTAATAAGATTATTCATAACAAAAATAATCATGTATTCTAATTAAATCACTTTGGACCGATTTCTATTAGAAACAATTATTTATATAAATTTAATATTTTGAAACATTCAAAGAGTGTCCATCCCCTCTCTTATAGAAGGGATCATATTATTCTCTTTTCCCCACACTATCAACCCTATTTGGTTAAGACAGTTTTTACCCAAATACATTCTTATAATACCTCCCCACATTATAGAGACCTTATTTTAGGTATAACACCCTCATTAAAGGTGTTAAGTTAATAAAATGAGTTCATCTGATGGAGATGTATCAATTTTAATTAATTGTTTCTATTTTATTTATTCTTCCACTTCCATAAAATTTTCTTCCATTAGGATGAAATAATAACTCCAATAACCTAAATTTACTATGATTTTATAATACTAATATAATCACTTAAATCCATCACCATTTCCATCAAATTGTAAAAAAACTAATCATCTGTGTGTATGTGTGAACTATCACCTCTATAAAGAGATGTGATTTTTTTAAAATAACCCTATAAAATGGATAATATATATAAGATTATTAAAATTATAAATATGTTATTAATTATGTTATGATCAATATGGAAATATAAAATTATACTTACCTTCTTTTTATAATGATCATTGAAAAATGAAAATGATACTAATGCGTATGTATGGTCTACTGTCTCCATGATTATAGCGTAGTTCATTTTTCATAACCATACATAAATGGTTATTTTTATAAGTATAATTGAAGTATAAAAATTATTATTATTTCATTAATATTAATATATAGATAATGTAATTATGATCACTTTGACTATTGACATCATACCAAATTCATTTTGGACTCATATATCGAATATCGATGAAACATCCGAAATAAAATTAAATAATTAAGTAATTATAATAATATGATAAAAAGTGATATGAAATGAATAATAAACTTTAAAAATGTCCTCAATAATTTATATGATTAACCTATGTATATTATTCAAAAATATAAATATTGTACGTGATGAGTCTGTCTCGTGGTAAGGGACTTCCTTTTAAATACCCTCATTTAAATATTGTTTTCAAACTATTTTTTACAAATGCCAAAGGGAATATTTTTTTAACTTATAGTAAATGAATATATTTACCATATGTTATTTCTCTTAAATTTTTTATTCTTATTTCACAATTTTACACTATTATTTTCAAAAAAATTGTTATCATTTTTGATTTCCCGATTTTGTAAAATGAAAAGTGATTTAAAAAGTAATTTTTCTTTCAGGCGTGATTTATATATTGTTTTAATGTTATGGTTTTTGGGAATTTTTTCTAATTATAGGTGGTTTTGTGATAAAATATGGTCATTTTATCCCACTTTATCTCTCTAATTCATTGTAAAATGAGACAAAGATAATCGATAGGGTTTCTCCTAAGATATTAAGGGAATATACTTTCGTGGGTATTTCAAATGTAACCATGAAGGTTACTACCTATGTAGCTATGACAACTATAGAAATTTTAAGTGTTATAAGGATATGAATCCAATATATACCTTTATGTTTTATGTTTTCTATATAGTTTTATAGGAAACTTATTATTTCATGAGGTAAGATAAAGAGACCATGTTTTGTAGGTGAAAAGTATAACTTTGTGAAAATACTTTCATAGCTTTATAAGTATTAATGGACTAATGGTTTCTTTCTATATTTTATATCCCTTAATAATATTTTTGTTCTCATCCCCATTTTAAAAAAATCACCATGTATAAGGATGGGTAATATAAAGAAGGAACTCAAGAAGAATGTTATGAATATTTTTCATGAAAAACAATCTATGTTCAAGATTATGTAATGGTTAGGGTTGGAGCCTTATTGTTTCTATAAAATGATGGTTTAGATAAATTTAGAGGTTAGGATATTATTTATTCATAAGATACAAGTTATATATAAGCGCAATGGTTATCCTGGTAGGATGGGTCGAAGTTATTTTATATAAATTGTATGAGTTTTATAAAACATGAATAAGGATATATTAGTGTTTATCATACTAAAAAGATGGTATATTATGATTTTATTGCTCACACTAACCTTTATAGTTTTAGTAAATTGATGGATCTAGTAGGAACTAGAGTAATAATGGATGTGAAGGAAAATTTTCTGGTTCTTTGAATAAGAAACTGAATAAACATGGATCTGGAATGATAACTATTGTGGTTATTCTAAAAAAATATTAGAACTAATGATTAACCACTTTAAACTGGTGAGATTTATGATTCATCATATATGAGATTAATTAATCCCTATGTATGTTCAGGTAACAATGATCATAAAGGTATATATATTCAATGACATATGTGTCAAGGATGTGGAAATAACCACCCAAGAAAATTTCTTAAAGGGTTGGTAATATGTTTTAAATGTAATTAAGGAGGTCATAAATAAATAGTATACTACAGAAAAAATAAATCTTTCATTTGAATCCATGGAAGGAAAATAAGTTCTTTCCAAGTTATCAGTAAAATATTTTAAATGTGGGGAGTTTGGCCAGTATGAAAATTGATTTCTTAGGAAGAAGGATCATTAATGGGATAAGAAAGATCATAAAAATTAATTTTTTAAGAATAAAAAATTCTGTTACAATTTAAGATTAGTAAAAAAATGACATATGAAAGTTATGAATTATTTCTTGGTTCATGTTTTAACATTATTAAATCATAGGGTATGATTCATATTTTTGTTTTTAGGAAATAAGTATTAAGGAATAATGTGGGAACGAATTTTTAAGGTATTATGTAGAATTATAAATTATTAAGATTTCCATATACAAGTAATAAAACTGTTATGTTTGATTAAGGATTCTAAAATGTTTAAAAGTATTAATACTCTTTTGATTATGGTATTACATTGGATGAATTTTTTTATTTGTGTTATAGGTAACCCTTTAATTTTTTTTGTAAAAATGTTATTTAAGGATGAATTGACTTTTCTTTTTTTTACATAATTATAAAGATATGGATAATAATTATGGTTTATATGATCTTTTATTTTGAGATAATTATGGGATATTATATTTATGATGAAAATTTAAAGTTATAAGATAAACATTGAGTTTAAAACATTTTATGGTTATTTTTTAGGATTTTATCATATTTTTTGTAATTTTATAATAATTACATAGTTTTATAAAAAAAGGAAATATATAGGATGGGTGATAACTAGTTGTATCTGGAAAAGTCTTGGGAATAAAATCCACAACCAAAAGGGTGAAAATGGTGAATCTCCTACCACTGGCCTATGTGAAGTCTCGGTTAGTATGACATTTTTTAGTTAAAATATTTTTTTAACGAAGAATAAGTTTATTTTTGGAACAGATACTTTATTTAATAGATATCCTAGGGACTATAAAATTATTTCGTGATTAAGTGATTAATGTTATTTTATAAGACATTCACTATTTTGGGAATCTTATAAGATCAAGTTAAATAGAATATTATGGTATTTTTTGAGGAATAAAGGTTAAATTATATTTTTGAAGAATATATGTTTTAATTTTGGACTTATGGGGATTTTGATTATTTATGAAAATAGTTATCATATCATGAATATTACTTGGGAAATTAATTTTTGGTATAAGATTTCAATAGTAGTTAATGTTATTTGGAGATAATTCTTAAATTTTATCTTTTAATATTATGTGATTAAATAATTTTTGGGTTTTATTATTTGTATACAATATTCTTGAATAATTTTTAGTATTTTTGAATGATCAATATTGAACTTTGAATCTTACTTTTCAATTTTGGATATTGAAGTAGTTTTTCCAACATATAAGGATTATTATTTTGGATGAATTGTCTTATATTTTACTAACCATTTTGGTTTTGGTTAATTTATTAATATATGATAGATAGATGGTTAATATTTTATGGATTATAAAATTATCTATAATTTGATTCTAGTGCATCAATCATGAAAATTTCATCTCAAATACTAATCGATTGGAGAAAAAGATGAGATTGTGGTGGAAATTGATTGAATTATGGAACTCTAATTTTCAAGTAAATATGATTCCCTATGTTCGTATTGCAATTAGTAAAATTACTCCTCAAGTATATGAAAAGGATTTTTAAATAAAACTATTACCCATTTAATTCTATTATTATGAAATCAATAACCTTTAACCCATCCAAGATTTATGGTCTTCATATTGTTAACTTTCTCATGACCAGGTTTTCTATCACCCTCTATCAGTACATGATAGTTATTTTTATCTTATATATAAATGTTTTCTTACATATATATTTGTTATGATTTGTATTCAGTGTTCTGTGTACCTCACTTTATTTCTTTTAAAGTTGTAGTTTTATTGACCCTTGTTCTGATGTGGGATTTCAATAAGGTTTATTTAAAAGGTAAAACCTTAAACACCACACCCGAGTTCAAATTGCTAGGATGAAAATTATTAAACACGGTATAATGTAACATCCCTATTTTTTAAAAATTTAAGTAATATGTTAGATAGAATACATGATGCACTACAATAATCTTAAATGAACAACTAAATATTATTATTTAAATGTTATCGTTATAACCTAGTCGTTAGAATGGCGAGAATCAGCAATATTAACTAAATTATGAAAATATGGTTTAAACATGTATATATAATTAATTAATTGGTTTCTAATGAATTATAAATGAAAATAAAACCCTTTTTAAAATTTAAGGAAACATCTTTCAAAAAAACTAATTAAATATGTACAAGTGTGTTTTATACCAATAAATAAAAAATCACTCTGGTTGAATTATATTAATGAAATATATATATATATATATATATATATATAATATTAAATCAAATTATTAAAATTCATATTATTTGTTCTCTAGAAATTGTATAATAATAAATCCAATTTTTTTCATAAAGAAGTATTTTTCTAAAAATGTGATTTTGTCACCTTTTGATGGCGCACTTGTTCTAAATCTTTTGTCTAACAATTTTACAAATTATATTCAATAAAATAAACTTATTCTTTTAAATCATTGTATCAAAATTTAATTTGGTTTAATTTTTTATCTTTTTCCAATAAATTTCATATTTTGATGAACAGTGAAAAAATATTACATTTATAATTAAAATTTAATTTTTTAACAAATTTATTTATAGTGTAAAATTATATTTTTATTGGTTTTAAGGTATTATTAGATCAAGGTTTTATAATTTAATCCAATTTAGTTTATTTTAATCTGTTTTATATTAAAATTGGGTTTAAAATTTTTGTGAGCTTTTGAACATTTTTACTTTAAAACCCGATTTTTTCATTCATCAATGAGATTAATTTTTAATTAATTTCTCCAATTTATGTGTTTGTAATTGTGAAAAATTTATTGTATAATTGTAATAATAAGGTATAAATTTATAAAATTGATCCCCCTTATTTTTGAAAATATGAATAGTAACTTTACTAATTTTTTATTATCATAGTTATGGTTAAATCATGTAATTAATGGTAAAAATAATAATATAAATATTAAAAAAATTACCCTAAAACTTGTACAAATTTTATTGGATGATTTTCTTAATCCATAATCATTTAATTATTGGTTATTATACAATTTATGGCATTCTGGATGAGAATATAACCTTTAAAAGTTGATATTCAAAGTCAATTTTAACATACTTTTATTTTTAACAAGTGAAATATTTTTAATAATGGGACATATAGGTGTTATATTCTAATATAAAAAATATTTTGAAATATAAAATTTTTATATATATCATGATAATTTATTTTTAATTTTTAGAGAAGAAATACTTAAATTAAATTCTTTTACAATGATGATGCAATAGTTGTTTAATTATAAGAAATATCAAACAAATGATATTAAAAATAATAAAATAAATATAACTAGATATGATTAATATCATAAACAAATATTTAAAATGAATTTAAAATTTTATTGATGGTTTATAATTACTCTTTCGAATTTATCTTTATTTTATGATATTTTTATAAAGGCAAGTAATTAATAGTGTCAAAATTGACATTAGTGATATTTTAAAATAAATAATATTTTTTAAATGATATAAAATTTATAAAAATATAAAATTAATCTAAACTATTGTCATATGTCTCAAAATTTCAACAATTAATTGTTTATTGGTCATTTGACATATTATAGTAATTATATTAACCTTCAAAATGTAAATTACATGATATCACGGTAAAAATTAAATTAGTTAAATAAAAGTTAAAACCAAAATATAAGGATTAAAAAATAATAAAAACCATTATAATTTTTATTTAATGAGTATATTTATACCCCTAATCATCCTATATTCTAAATAAATTATTTTTACCCATTTTAAATAGAAAATCAATTTATATTAATTTAATATTTTGATGATTTCATTGAGTTCCCCTCCCCTATCTTATAAAAGGGCACCCATTATTCTCTTTTCCTCAAATTTAAAAACCTATTTTGTTATGAAAATATATACCCAAATACCATAATATAATCCCTATACACAATCTATATTTCTTATTTTATGAATAACACCCTCCTTAAAGGTGCTATGTTTTTTATCAAAGGAGGCCATCTGAAGGAGAGGTGTCGTTTTAAATTAAGTGTTTATATTTTATTTCTTCTTAAATATCCTTTAAATCTCATTAAAAAATTATTAAATAATAAATCTAGTATACTCAATATACTTATATTTTATTTTTTTAATATCATCACCTAAATCCATCTCCATTTCCCTTAAATTGGAAAAGAGTTAATCATTCGTCCGTATGTGTGAACTATCACCTCCACGAAGAGACGTGATTTGTTTTTCATCACCATATAAAATTGATTATATATATATAAGTATAATAACTATATTATTATCATTCTGTAAATAATAAATGATACTTACCTTCTTTCCATAATGATCAATGAAAAATGAAATTTTTACTCATGCGTACGTACGACCTTCCGTGTCCATGATTATAACTTAGTTCATTTTTCATAACCATATATAAATGGTTCGATTTAAAATTATAAATGATGTATAAAAGAGGTTATTTTTTATTTAATATTATTCTATAAATGATTTACTTATTATCACTTTGATTGTTGGAATCGTTCCAAATTTATTTTGGACTCATGTACTGAATATCAACAAAATGTCTGACATGAACTTAAATAATTAATTGATTGTTACAACATGGTAATAAGTGATATAAAAGGAGTCGTAAAAATTAAAAAATATTTCAATAAAGACAATAATTAACCTATGTTTATTATTTATTAATATAAATATTTTACATGATGAGTTGGGCTCAAGGTAAGAGACTTTCAAAACCCCTTATTTAAATATCATTTTCCAAATCTTTTTTACAAAAGTGAAATGGAATATTTTTTAACTTATACATCATGAATGGATTTTTATAATTGTATATCTCTTTAATATTTTTATTCTTCTTTTACATGTTTAGACTTTTATTTTCAAATAATTTTTTTGGACTGTATGGTTTTGTAAAAATGAAAAGTGATTTCAAAGGTTATTTTTCATTTATGCATGATTTATTTATTGTGCTTATGTAATGGTTATTGGAAATTTTTGATGATTATGGGTGGTTTCATGATAAACCAATTGTGGGTGATCTATTTATAGCTCTATAAATCTTTTGTTAGTGAGAATAAGTTAATTGGTAGGGTTCCTCCTAAGAGATTAAGGGAATATAGAGTGGTGGGTATTCCAAATGTAACCATGAGATTACTCCCTGTGTAGTTGTGATAGTTACACTAAATGTAATAGTTATAAGGATATAATGCCACAAGATACTTTTATGATTTATATTTTCTATGGAGTGTAACACCCCAAGCTTCTACGGTACACTTCTCTTTGAATAATGTGATAGCGTGTGTTGTACGCAACACCAAGTTCTAACACACCATAACTAATCAAACTAGCCGTTATGAATAGTAATACCTACTTTTTGAAATTATATATATTTTATATTTGAAAATGGACTTCATTTTTGGATTTGGAATATCGAATTTAGCCTAAGGTGAAATTTTGGTACATTTCGGATAACTTTCATATTTTGATGAATAGTGAAAATTACTAAGTTTTAATTAAAAACAACTTTTTTAATCAAAATAATTAATAGTGATAAATTATGAAATTGAGTGGTTTTAAAGTATATTTAGAATATATTTTTACCATTTAATATAATGTTGGTCATTGGACATAATTTTACAATTAAACCGAACATAAACGAGTGTCAATCTTTTGATAGTTATTATCTCTTAAAAACACGCTTTTTGTTTTGACAGCGGGAATTAATTTTAAATTAATTTCTGCCACTTCTGTGTTTAGAATTTAGGAAAATGGATTCCATATTTTTAATCAGGATGTTCAAATTTTGTAAATAGGTAACTTTTATTTTTAGACATTTTGAATAATTACTGCGGTAAATATTTTATTTACCATGGTTAAGGGTAAATCCGGTAAATAAGGGTTAAAAAAATAATATTATAATAATACTAAATTACCCTAAAACGTGTCTTAACCCTATTGGTTGATACATGGTCGACCATGGGAATATTTGGGTCTATTTTTGGACCCCATGGATCCACTTGTAAGTGATAATGACACTTTATTTTAATTAAGTTAAAATGAATACAAAAATGACACAAGCATATATCTTTTAGAAAAAAAATTGTTACATAGGGTTATATATGTTGGATTTTAAATTATAAATATTCATTAGAAAGATAAAACGATTTCCTACATAATAATATTTTATTTATAATTTTTAGACATTAAATAATGTATTTTATTTATGACACAATGATGATGCAGTAATTACTATAATAGTGAAAAATTAAAATAATTGATATTATAAATACCCAAATAAATATAATATAAACCTTTTAATGAATTAAACTAATTTTCTAGGATAATATGATATATTATGATTGATTTAATTGACTTTGTTCGAAGTAATCAATCTTTTATGAGTTTCACAAAAATCAACTATTGAATAGTGTCAAAATTGACATAAAAGAGTTCTTAAAACAAATATTATATTCTTAATTGATATTAAATTCCTAAAAATCTAAGGTTCGGCCAAGAGACTTATATCATGATAGGTCCATCATTAATGTACCACTTGTGGGTCGCTTGGATGTATATAGTAAGTTTATTAACCATATTATATAAAAATACAAAGAGACATTGTAAAAGTGAAACTAATTAACTTAGAGTTAATACTTAAAGATAAGTTTAATATAAGTACCCAAACCTGTCTAAATTCTATTGGTTGAGTGGTTTTCGACCTATCCCTACCTTAACCTTTGAATAATAAGCTTTGGAGCCATTATAAACCGAATATGAATTTATTATAAATTAATATTTCTAGCTTTTCCAAAGGTGCCCCTCACCCCTCTTATAAAAGGGAACTCCTCCTTCTCATTTCTTCACACCTTCAAAGCCTTTTGGTTCGGCCAAACTCTGCCCAAATAATCTCCCAACATTCCTCACTACAACCTAGAGGCCTTAGTTTGATCAGAAAGCCAACCTAAGGAGCCCTTTTGATCAAATCAAAAGGAAGAACCCGAAGAAGAGGTAATGATTTCACCACCCTTTTCTAAGTTCATTTCTTCTTCCACTTCTTCTTCCTTTGTTCTTACCATTCTAAAATAATAACTCCAGTATCTCGCATATACTCTGATGTTATTATAAATATGGTACAACCATATTCAGTATTCTATCCACCCTTTGAATAACATGTCACCATACGTGCGTACGTACGGACTACCGTCTCCACGTCATGGTGTAATTGTTATTCAATATAATATTATTTGGATGGGTATAATAATGATGTGTAACTCATGTAAATAATAAATATAACATGTTAATGATTCTGTATATATGATATACCATCCATTTATATATTATTTTAATATCAAAAGAATGATATTGTCGCTCGTGCGTACGTACGGACTACCGTCTCCATGAACGCGATGAGATTCATTCTCCATCGTATCCATTCAAGTATAATTATCATTTGATGATTTAAAAATGATGTTTAAGGACTAGATATCATTCTGGATATGAATAAGATACAACAACCATGGCTTATGTAACAAAACATATAAAAGAAAATGAGTAAGTTAACTCCCGAAACGACGATAATTCTAAGATATTATTAACAAATCAATGTTAAAAGATCATATATGATATCATATTATTATATATGATTCTTGTATAATTTAATAACAACTATTTCACCATTATACAGGAGGTTAACCTACCCCAACCAAGGAAAAGTACAAGGTAAGGGTTTACTTTACAACCTCTTCATTATCCAAGGTTGTTTATACGTAATAATCTACTGGGATCTCTTTATCATCCACATCCATGTTTCTTAAAAATGAATTTCAAAACATTTTTACTATTTACTAGAATATGAGTTAAAGTCATTTATACCCTTTTTGACTTTTATAAGTGGTTTATAAAGGAATCTTTTGGTCGTTTTCAAAACAAGGTCCTTTTTAACCTTTTTGACAGAATTAAGGTAAGAATGTTTTTTTTAACTTATACGGCGGGTGCGGCTATTTTTCGCCGTTATAAAATCTTCAAAGCTTCCCTTACAAGCTTATAAGAATATTTTCAAAGAAAATTTTTTATTTTATATGGATCTTAAATTATTTCAAAATAAAAGGAGATATTTCTTTAAAAGGAATTTTGATTTCATCTATGTCAACATCCTTTGATAGATTTTAAGATTATTTGAAGTTGATTTATTATGATACAAAACTTCTATATTGTATTGAAGGTTTTGTGATATGTTTGACTGTGGATGTGCTATTTTTATACCATTCATAGTTTATGGTGAAAGTATTGACATTTCGTATGCTAGTTTTAATACGAATGTTTATGTTATGTTTAATCCTTTTCATATGGGAATGCATTGGACTTAATATGTGACGGGTGGAGCCCGCTATAGCTCCTCGATGCATCGGTAGGTCTCATGAGATAAACTAGTGTCTTGGCACAAGGCCTTGACAAAATCTTATTTGTAGTCTTGCCACGAGGCCTTGGCTATGTGGTTATGATAGTCTGGCATTATGCATTCCAACATTATGAAAGTGGTTATTGATTTTTGCATGTGATTATTCGATTAGTAGAATATCCATGTGAATAAGTAAATGGAATTATTTCATTTTATTTATGCCATACCATGTTGAAAGTTCATATTTAAAAGGCTTTTGTTTTAGTTATACATTGCCTTAAATGTTTATTCTTATTTATGAAAGTTTCTGCTATATTGTTATCCTTACTGGGCATTTGAGCTCACCCCTTTTCTATGTTTTATTTTTCCCAGGATGTGAAGAAGTAAGTTATGAATGACCTGCAGGGATTTTATGAGGGGTTAATAGTGTGGATTGTGGAAACATTATGTTGTTGTAGTAGTTTTTCATTTTATGATGTAATGTAAAACTTATGAATATATCTAGTGTTTCCAAGGCTACTAAACCAATCGGTCTTTCGAGATTTGATCTTTCTTGTGATCATGCCAATGTTATGTAATAATGCACCGACTCTGGGTAACTGGTGTCGGGGCGTTACAGTTGGTATCAGAGGAAGTTTAGTACAAACCTTGGAAGCTAGATTTAGATAAACTCTGATTAGAGCACGTAGACCTAAGATGAACTTTGATGATTAGTATAGAAGAACTTCCTAGAATTTTGGTATTGTAGAGATTTTGTGAGTTTTCCAAGCAATACATCCCTGTCTGGATACGAGCAGGTAGAGGCAGCTCTGGCACAGATGTACCTAGGGGTAAAACCCGAAAACACCGCTTTGAGCTAGACTCGAACGGGAACTAGTGCACGACAACGGGCCTTGCTGCACTCTTGGTTACGACACTCCCGGGGGATATGCTTAGGATAACTCTCATTTTCTATACAAATCATTATGAAGGGTTTATGAGTATATAATTCCTCAAAGAAAACATTTTTATGATTATGGATTATATCTATAAATAGTTCAATTTATGTTAAGTGCTTTATAAGTATGGGATTATGTATTTTGATTCATAAACTGATCTAGTTTATGCCATTGTTTAGAAATGGCGCCTAGTGGAAGAAATGGAAACTGTATCAATACACGCACTCCATGTAGGGATTGCCCTCCTGCTCAAGATAATTATAGTGGGGCTGGTGATGCAACTGGTGCCGATCAGCTAATCACCATACTGGGACAACTTACTCAGGTTATGAATAATAACCTTACCCGTATGGAGCACCCTGATCCGCAGCGTGGAGGATCAATGTTAGATCGATTCATGAGGCAACAACCACCAACGTTCAATGGGAGTACAAATCCCTTAGTAGCCGAGCAGTGGATAAATTCCCTAGAGAAAATATTTCAGGCTTTGGGGAGTAGTGAAAGGGAAAAAGTTATCATGGCAGTTTACCGCCTCACTGGAGATGTTGATCAATGGTGGTCATTGATTCAAAACATGAAGGAACGATGCAATATGGGTTATTGTTGATCGTCTTACCAAGACAACACATTTTATTGCTATAAGAGAAGATCTACCCCTGGAACGTCTAGCAAGACTATATATTAATGAAGTTGTGAGACTTCATGGAGTACCCCTATCGATTGTTTCTGATCGTGATCCCCGTTTTACTTCAAGATTCTGGAAAAGTCTTCAGAAATCCCTGGATACTGAACTTCATTTGAGCACTGCTTACCACCCTCAGACAGACGGACAATCAGAACGGACTATTCAAACCTTAGAAGACATGTTGAGATCTTGCTCACTTGACTTTCAGGGTATGTGGGATCAATATTTACCTTTGGTAGAATTTTCCTATAACAATAGCTTCCATTCGAGTATTCAGATGGCACCATATGAAGCGTTATACAGAAAGAGATGTCGTACACCAACCTGTTGGGATGACGTTGGTGAAAGAAAACTTGTAGGCCCAGAACTGGTGGAGGAAATGGTGGAAAAGGTGAAAGTAATCCAAAATCACATCAAAGCAGCTCAAAGTAGGCAGAAGAGCTATGCCGATAACCGAAGGAAGGATTTGGAATTTCAAGTCGGTGATCATGTTTTTCTGAAGGTATCTCCGTGGAAGGGAGTCATACGTTTTGGTAAGAAAGTTAAATTGAGTCCTAGGTACATCGGACCTTTCGAAATTCTAGAACGAATTAGGGATGTAGCTTACCGATTGGCAATGCCGCCAAGTCTCTCCAAAGTTCACGATGTGTTCCACGTATCTCTATTGAGGAAATACATGCCTGATCCGACGCATGTACTCACCTATGAGGAATTAGAACTGGAACCCGATCTGTCTTATTGCGAAGAGCCCGTCAAGATTCTTGATACGAGAGAACAAGTGCTGAGAAACCGGACGACGCGTCTGGTAAAAGTTTTGTGGAGAAACCATAAGATGGAAGAGGCAACGTGGGAACCCGAGGAACTTATGATGAAGAACCAACCGAGTCTTTTTATGCAGTAATACCCTAGAAATTGCGAGGACGCAATTATTTGAAGGAGGGGAGAATGTAACACCCCAAGCTTCTACGGTACGCTTCTCTTTGAATAATGTGATAGCGTGTGTTGTACGCAACACCAAGTTCTAACACACCATAACTAATCAAACTAGCCGTTATGAATAGTAATACCTACTTTTTGAAATTACATATATTTTATATCTGAAAATGGACTTCATTTTTGGATTCGGAATATCGAATTTAGCCTAAGGTGAAATTTTGGTACATTTCGGATAACTTTCATATTTTGATGAATAGTGAAAATTACTAAGTTTTAATTAAAAACAACTTTTTTAATCAAAATAATTAATAGTGATAAATTATGAATTTGAGTGGTTTTAAAGTATATTTAGAATATATTTTTACCATTTAATATAATGTTGTTCATTGGACATAATTTTACAATTAAACCGAACATAAATGAGTGTCAATCTTTTGATAGTTATTATCTCTTAAAAACACGATTTTTGTTTTGACAGCGGGAATTAATTTTAAATTAATTTCTACCACTTCTGTGTTTAGAATTTAGGAAAATGGATTCCATATTTAGAATTAGGATGTTCAAATTGTGTAAATAGGTAACTTTTATTTTTAGACATTTTGAATAATTACTGCGGTAAATATTTTATTTACCATGGTTAAGGGTAAATCCGGTAAATAAGGGTTAAAAAAATAATATTATAATAATACTAAATTACCCTAAAACGTGTCTTAACCCTATTGGTTGATACATGGTCGACCATGGGAATCTTTGGGTCTATTTTGGGACCCCATGGATCCACTTGTAAGTGATAATGACACTTTATTTTAATTAAGTTAAAATGAATACAAAAATGACACAAGCATATATCTTTTAGAAAAAAAATTGTTACATAGGGTTATATATGTTGGATTTTAGATTATAAATATTCATTAGAAATATAAAAAGATTTACTACATAATGATATTTTATTTATAATTTTTAGACATTAAATAATGTATTTTATTTATGACACAATGATGATGCAGTAATTACTATAATAGTGAAAAATTAAAATAATTGATATTATAAATACCCAAATAAATATAATATGAAACTTTTAATGAATTAAACTAATTTTATAGAATAATATGATATATTAGGATTGATTTAATTGACTTTGTTTGAAGTAATCAATCTGTTATGAGTTTCACAAAAATCAACTATTGAATGGTGTCAAAATTGGCATAAAAGAGTTCTTAAAACAAATATTATATTCTTAATTGATATTAAATTACTAAAAATCTAAGGTTCGGACAAGAGACTTATATCATGATAGTTACATCATTAATGTACCACTTGGGGGTCTCTTGGATGTATATAGTAAGTTTATTAACCATATTATATAAAAATACAAAGAGACATTGTAAAAGTGAAACTAATTAACTTAGAGTTAATACTTAAAGATAAGGTTAATATAAGTACCCCAACCTGTCTAAATTCTATTGGTTGAGTGTTTTTCGACCTATCCCCACCTTAACCTTTGAATAATAAGCTTTGGAGCCATTAGAAACCGAATATGAATTTATTATAAATTAATATTTCTAGCTTTTCCAAAGGTGCCCCTCACCCCTCTTATAAAAGGGCACTCCTCCTTCTCATTTCTTCACACCTTCAAAGCCTTTTGGTTCGGCCAAACTCTGCCCAAATACTCTCCAAACATCCCTCAATACAACCTAGAGGCCTTAGTTTGATCATAAAGCCAACCTAAGGAGCCCTTTTGATCAAATCAAAAGGAAGAACCCGAAGAAGAGGTAATGATTTCACCACCCTTTTCTAAGTTCATTTCTTCTTCCACTTATTCTTCCTTTGTTCTTACCATTATAAAATAATAACTCCAGTATCTCACATATACTGTGATGTTATTATAAATATGGTACAACCATATTCAGTATTCTATCCACCCTTTGAATAACATGTCACCATACGTGCGTACGTACGGACTACCGTCTCCACGTCGTGGTGTAATTGTTATTCAATATAATATTATTTGGATGGGTATAATAATGATGTGTAACTCATGTAAATAATAAATATAACATGTTAATGATTCTGTATATATGATATACCATCCATTTATATATTATTTTAATATCAAAAGAATGATATTGTCGCTCGTGCGTACGTACGGACTACCGTCTCCACGAACGCGATGAGATTCATTCTCCATCGTATCCATTCAAGTATAATTATCATTTGATGATTTAAAAATGATGTTTAAGGACTAGATATCATTCTGGATATTAATAAGATACAACAACCATGGCTTATGTAACAAAACATATAAAATAAAATGAGTAAGTTAACTCCCGAAACGACGATAATTCTAAGATATTATTAACAAATCAATGTTAAAAGATCATATATGATATCATATTATTATATATGATTCTTTTATAATTTAATAACAACTATTTCACCATTATACATGAGGTTAACCTACCCCAACCAAGGAAAAGTACAAGGTAAGGGTTTACTTTACAACCTCTTCATTATCCAAGGTTGTTTATACGTAATAATCTACTGGGATCTCTTTATCATCCACATCCATGTTTCTTAAAAATGCATTTCAAAACATTTTTACTATTTACTAGAATATGAGTTAAAGTCATTTATACCCTTTTTGACTTTTATAAGTGGTTTATAAAGGAATCTTTCGGTCGTTTTCAAAACAAGGTCCTTTTTAACCTTTTCGACAGAATTAAGGTAAGAATGTTTTTTTTAACTTATACGGCGCGTGCGGCTATTTTCCGCCGTTATAAAATCTTCAAAGATTCCCTTACAATCTTATAAGAATATTTTCAAAGAAAATGTTTTATTTTATATGGATCTTAAATTATTTCAAAATAAAAGGAGATATTTCTTTAAAAAGAATTTTGATTTCATCTATGTCAACATCCTTTGATGGATTTTAAGATTATTTGAAGTTGATTTATTATGATACAAAACTTCTATATTGTATTGAAGGTTTTGTGATATGTTTGACTGTGGATGTGCTATTTTTATACCATTCATAGTTTATGGTGAAAGTATTGACATTTCGTATGCTAGTTTTAATACGAATGTTTATGTTATGTTTAAACCTTTTCATATGGGAATGCATTGGACTTAATATGTGACGGATGGAGCCCGCTATAGCTCCTCGATGCATCGGTAGGTCTCATGAGACAAACTAGTGTCTTGTCACAAGGCCTTTAAAAATCTTATTTGTAGTATTGGCATGAGGCCTTGGCTATGTGGTTATGATAGTTTGGCATTATGCATTCCAACATTATGAAAGTGGTTATTGATTTTTGCATGTGATTATTCGATTAGTAGAATATCCATGTGAATAAGTAAATGGCATTATTTCATTTTATTTATGACATACCATGTTGAAAGTTCATATTTAAAAGGCTTTTGTTTTAGTTATACATTGCCTTAAATGTTTATTCTTATTTATGAAAGTTTCCGCTATATTGTTATCCTTACTGGGCATTTGAGCTCACCCCTTTTCTATGTTTTATTTTTCCCAGGATGTGAAGAAGTAAGTTATGAATGACCTGCAGGGATTTTATGAGGGGTTAATAGTGTGGATTGTGGAAACATTATGTTGTTGTAGTAGTTTTTCATTTTATGATGTAATGTAAAACTTATGAATATATCTAGTGTTTCCAAGGCTACTAAACCAATCGGTCTTTCGAGATTTGATCTTTCTTGTGATCATGCCAATGTTATGTAATAATGCACCGACTCTGGGTAACTGGGGTCGGGGCGTTACATGGAGTTTTACCACAAACTCATGGTTTCATTAGGTAAGCTAAGGATCTTACATTTTATGGTTGAAAAGTAATACTTTTTCAATATGTTTTCATGGTTTTATAAGTATTCATGGACTAATGGTTTATTTCATTATTTTATATCCCTTAACAAGATTTTTGTGCTCATCCCATGTTTTAAAATGTTTTTCATAGGGTATAAGGATGGGTAAGTGAAAGAAATAACTCAAGATAAATGTTGTGAAGATTTTTCATGAAAAAAGAATCCATGTTTTATTTTAAAAAGTATTATATTGAAAAGAAAATGGATAATATTTTTTTATAATCCAATTTTTATGAATGTGGGATGTTATGTGTGAATTATGACCTAATTATCTAAAAAACTAAAACAAAAAGATCCTAAATTTCAAGGAAAGTAAATAATTAACTAAAACTCAAGATAAAGTGATATTTAAGGTTGGGGTCATATAGTATTTCAATGTTGGATTAATTCCGTACCATATCTTGTATAGAGTTTTTCCTTCCTTCCAACATAACAAAGATCTATTTTATATAATGATTTTTTTATTTTTCCTTTTAAGTCTTTCTAATGATTTTATCTTGTTGCAAATCATCACACATGTGAGTATGATCATGTGATATCTTAGGGAGATCTCATGATACATCACATTTGACCAGATATTCTTGGGATGGTTCACAAAACTAAATAAAGTATTTATACCATAACCTATTTTATTCTTTTATATATAGAAATAACATATCATCTTTTCTACTAAAAAGGTAGAGATTCCCCTTCATTCTTTTTCCCTATAGAAAAACTGAACAATATGTTCCCCTGAAAATAAAAAAAATTCTTAGTAATGCTTATGGCATTCCCTGAGTCAAATAGCTTCCTAAAACTAATAAATTTTCAATTGAGACCTTCAAAAACAAATACATCATCACATATCATTTATTTTCCCCCAAATTTGGATGTTCTCAATCCAATAATATTTAAGAATTCATCATTACCAAATTTAACAATACCTTCTTTTTCATATTTTATTCATGTAACCAGATCCTTGTTTCCCTTTATATACGATGTGCATCCACTCTTAAGGATCCATACACAAGAATTATCTCATTCTTAGATAGAAATATTCACAACCATTACCATCTCATCTCTTTTCTTTTTGAGCCATTTCTTTGACTTCATACATATTTTGGATTCATGTACTTTATCTTCCTCAGATTATGATGAACCAACACCATGTTGTAGAGATAAAATTCTATTTTTTGTTATCAAATCAATCAATGATACATTGAGATACTGCTTATGACCACTTTTAGTCTTCTTTGGCACATTCCTCTGCATTTTTGATGAGAAATATTGATACATGTGTCTGAATCCTCCACACTAGAAATATTGATCATAAAAATCATTCTAGGCATATTGGACTCTAAGTGGTCTCTTTTTTTCTTATTCCTTTAGGTACCTTTTGGAAAAGGAACATACCGTTTTAGAATGTATCACCTTTCAACAGAAATAACACCTCATATAATGTGTATTCCTATACATTATTATAATACCTATTTTTCATAGGTTCTATGAGGCTTCAGAATCTGATTTGTTTCCCAAATCAATTTTAAACCGTAGAGTGGGCACTTGTGGTATAACATCAGTCACCATAGCTTTTGGTTTACAATCAATCCATATACTAAAATTTTAATTTGGATGTGACTGTTGATTCTATTCTACTATACCTCTATGACCCACTTACATCCTTGCTATCACGTGAATGATTTACTTTCCCGATGTCAAATTATGAGTCAAGAGTTTTTATGAATCCTTAAATTTTATTTGTAAGCCGATGAATTCCTCTTCAAGTTCTTCAATATGTTTCATATGATCTTTTGTTATGTTATTCAAACCATCGATCACCCTTTTTTATTCCTCAACTTTGATCATGCACTCACCAACTCTTTCTGTGTTCTCTATCATTTAAGACTTAAAAATTTCAATTTATTCCTTGAACTTAGACTTCTCTTCTTCCTATTACTACATATATAGTTTGGAATCATGAACCACTATGTTGGATTTATTTATTTTTTTTACTATCTATACATATTTCTCCTCAAGTGTGTTTTATAATTCAGCCTACATATAAACTCTTCCTTTGGATTATTCTCCATCATTTTCACTTTATTCCCTTTTTCGGGGAGCTACCTATAACTACCTCCATTTCATTTTTTCCCTAATTTTTTAGTTCTCTATCTATTCATCCCTAGGATCTTCAAAAGTATAATTTTATTCTAAAAGAATACTCTTATTTTTAATGAAATTTATATTAAACTTATTATTACCTTTCATGTATGTTGAGGACTACTTTATGGGAATTTCAACTTCATCCTTATAAACTTATTGAAACTTCTTGGGGAACCTTTCTGCAAGTTTTCCAACCTTTTCACATAAAAATCATTCTAGTGAGTGTTTCCCTTTGAAATTTTCTTTTCCTATTTGTAGATTTTAGGAAAGGAATCACATCACCTCATCTATCTCTTCTTCTTATATATATTCAATATTGATATTATTCATGGCCTTTAATTTCACCTATTTGAACATCTATTTTTTCACAGACTCATTATCATTATTTATTGTATCACATGTGCCAATTGTACCACGTAAACTATCCAAGGACATATCCTTTGGATCATTATATTTTAGAATAGAAAATTTAAGATTGAACAAAGGTTTAATTTATATCAATATGAATTTAATGATATTTACTTATTCAAAAATTTCTTTGAGAAAACGAATGTCTTCCATAGTAACATTCACCTCTTCAAATAATGAATCTATAGACTCATTATGGTGTATTATAAAATCCTAATACTTGTTCTATATAACATGTGGTTTTGATACCCTAAATTTGATACACCCTTATAAATATTTAGAAAATTTTCTCACATAGCATGTGATGTTTTACATAACATTACCTTCATATAGAATGATTTGGATAGGGATCCTCCTAAAGTATTGATTCATTTGGAGTAAACATACATTTCTCTATATTCATCTTGTGATAAAACACCAATATTAATACAGTATGAAATATCATAAATTTCATATATAAAAACATCCATACCTAATGATATAAATAAGTGTTTCATATTATTCTTCCACAATTGATAATTGTTTCCATCTAATATCAGAATCCCTTTATGATTCATAGCATCCATTGAATCCCCTTAGAGTGAAATCTTGAAATTATCCTTTAGATATGATGCCAATTATTAGCCAAACGAAGTTAAATACCCTGAATGGGGGGTAAATCAGGGTACAAAAGATTAATGCTACTTCCTTTTTTGGATATTTTTTTTAAAAAACACTCTTCTTTCTCTTTACCATATAAATTTATGATCATAATTAAAAGAATACATGAGACACCACAATTTTACTTTGTTCACCCTCACTGAACTACATCAAAGAAGCATAAAGTGGTATGGTTATTATATAAAAAATCCACTAAAGTGAACTAATGTCACAATTTTTGGAGCAAACTCAGGGTCCTTCCTGGTTTACAAACAATATTAATTGGAAAGGTCACTCCTCTCTCAATTGAAGCATGCTCACTACTTTTTCTGAGAAATATTATGTTGATCTGAATCACCTTAGAATAGTTTTACACATGAGTGTTCCATGGGGTCCAGTTTTTCACCCTATAAATGAAATATACTTCACCACATGGTGTTTCCCTTGAAGAGAGTTATTTTTCAAACTCACATTTCCCATTATGGGTACCTACTTCGCAAACCAAAAGCTTCATGAGCACCTTCCTCACGAACCACCTTGAACTGCATAGCATGAGTGCTTCGTGAGTCGCCTCTACTTTACGAATGAACTTTAATTCATAGATTCCCATTTTCTTTACAAGAAACAATTTCTTGAAAACCCCTTAGGTAAATATCATCATGAAAAACCTCTTTCATAGAATTTCTCCCTCACAAACCACTTCCTTGGTAAAACTTTTTCCACACGAACCACATTTTACTTAACTGAATTCTTCCAACAATGATCTACCTATAATGATCTTATCTTCCGAATATTTATATTTCAAATGATGTGGTTAAGGTCATTTATATAAAGAAATAAATTCAACAAAACCCACTAATCACAATTACTAAAATACCCTTGGCGGATTAGTCATCACTATGAACTAAACTTTCCATATGGTCTACATAGCCCAAACCCTTTATGGTGGACTCAATTTATTGTCTTCATCAATAAAAAACATTTCTTTTCATTTCACATTAAATTACTACCTTCTGAAAATTACATTCCACTCATAAAATTATCCCACTATGGGGTTTATTTAGTGAATAACCCTATGTGGAGGCTTCAAATCACCTCCCTTATTTTCAAAATGATTTCTTACTTTGTGATTCCACATAGCTTTTTTAGGGTCTTCATAGCACAGATATATAACTATGTGTTCTATGAAATTCATCTTTCATGGTATGTGAACTATAGTTCATAAACTCGTTTAGATTATTTATGGTTCACCAAAGATTCTATGTAGTAATCCTTCCTTTTCCATAAAACAAATCCCGATCTTAAGGCCCAAAAATTGGAAAACACTTGAAAAATACTCCATCTTATGTCCATTTTCATTGGAAACTCCAACCATACTAAAATGCAGTCATTTGGGTTTTCCAAAAAACACAATCACCCCAGAAACACCAAGACACCGCCTTTATAGATTTTTTCCAACATATACATTAACAATGGACTCATTTTTTCACCCATGAGGAGACTGTTGTAGTGTATTATTAGCAGCTCTAATGGGTTCAATATGTTAATTCAATAGTTAAATTAGATTATATTTAAAAAAATCATAACTTATGGTCTAAACATGAATTATTCTCCTCACTTACCCAGGAATCATTATTCAATTTTACTCTCCATTTTATTCTTTTATCAAAATAATTATCTCTTATTAGACTTTTCTAGATATTTCTTCTTAAGTAGAGAAATAAAACAACCACTATATTTCATGTCCAAACCTAACCTAGTGATTTGATCTAAACAGTTACCCCTATATTATCCCACAACCAACCACAATAAGTAGTTAATGAATTCTCAAGTGTCATGTGTGTGAAAACTAGGGTAAATTAAAGGAATAATTTAAATGAAAATATAAATGGACATATTTTATTATATAAACACCAAAACATTACTGGAAAAATAGATAGAAGATAATTATCATTTTGGTATATAATTAGTCATAGGGGTGGGGATAGTTCTTCTTATCTTGACCATTAAGGGACCATTGTTCTGTCATTAGATAGTTTTGAAAAAAAAATTAAAAAAATTGAAATTAGATGGAATAAAATCATCTATCAATAAAAAATTCATAGATACACCCCCTCCTTTAGTGAATAGATTATATTTAAATAGATATTATCTAAAAGTTTATTTGGTATCTCTAAACCCCATGTTCATGAAAGATGTTCCATCTTCATTCTCAAATGATTTTAATGCCTTTGAGAATATTTCTCAATTTCCATGTCGATCATCTTTTCATTGATTCTTCCATGTGTGATACTTGAGGGTATTGATTTTACCAGGTGACAATATCATGAAAATTATTTTATTAAAACATTCCCCTCCCATGATCAATTTCTTTACACCTTCAATAATAATCCAAGTGTATATTCTTTATTGTGTTTTGGTGTACTGAAAATCATGTGTCGATCATTATTTACATGTGATGGGTAGTCAAAGAGAAGTGATGCAGTTGTTTTCAAGCAAATATATGGGCCTATATGGAATTGGTACTTAGTAAAATACCCTTAAAACTATGTTATATTGGATTATGGTGGACTAAATAGGGTTGTATCATGAATGGGCCTTAATATAGAATCATACAAATATAATTATCATTGGAATTCCACCAACATATAAGAATAATGTGAAAACTTCACTCGGTCCTTTAATATTAACCATAATAAGAAATTTTTAAAGAATGTATCACACCTTTTCTTGTCTATTATTATTGAAAAATCTATGAATTGATCTTAGCATCATGAAATTCAATTCCAATTGGACTCCTTTAGTTCATCTCGCATTCTAACTACCACCTCATTATGAACTACTACACAACTAAAGAACTAAAAACTTATATCACACAAAAAATATCCATATTTAACATAAAATATATTTGAATCACCTTTATAATAAAAATATAGGATGCTTTATAAGTTATTATTAGACTCAGGTTTCAATCTATTCAAAAAAATGATTTCATCATCTTATATAACACTAAGTTAATTAGTTTTCCCTTATCTTTTTCACCAATAACAATCGATGGTTCATCCTCCACAATTTTTGGATGAAGTTAGTCCTTGGTTGAAGTTTATAGATGGCAGTTCGATTGGATTTCCTCCATGAAAAGATAAAACTTCCTTAAAATGGAATATCTTCATCCTTCTTCAATTAGAGAAACTGAATACAGTCTATAGATGTCTATTGGATGGTTTGATTGTAAACTTTGATTTCATTATTTAATTTATTATCATCCAAGAATTTATTTGAGAATATTTAGTGCATAAATTTTCATCCTTTTGATAGGATCATTGAGGATGGACAATGTCTTATAGTCAACTTCACTAACTCATATCTGTAAATAGCACATCCAATGAACACACACCTTTTTCACCTTCAAATATCATATTTAGATGAACTCAGATAATTTAGTATCATCTTTTCTATGGAATTGGGATCATTGATCATATTTGAGTTGACCTCTTCCCAGTTCATCCAATGATAGGGATTAATTTAGTGATTCATCCAAAACAACTATTTCTTAATAAAAGGAAAGAAATAATTCAGTCTCAAATTATCACCCTATGATTTGACCATTGAAGACTCAGTAATTATCATCAATAATTATTCATTTTTTATAGACTTTTCTCTTTTGGTAAGTTAAGGAAATGAATGGTATTATAAGTTGTCTTAATATGATCTTTGCAGTAAAATGGGCAAGCTATGTTAATTTTTAAACATATTAGGTTATTGAAGATTCTTGTGTTATGTTACTCCCATCACAGAAGGTTTAGAATTACTTATTTTAGTTAGATCACTAATCATGAATATGTTATGTATGGTCAATTAGAAGTGAATATGTGTTGTATCATGGGTTCTAATATGTGTAATATTTAAGGTGGTTTCTTATTATAGTAGTAAATTTAAAATCCATGAGGAGGCATGGTAGGTTATAGTGGTTGTAGAATATTGGGTGTTACACATAAGGTGTCTTAAAGAGATAATGGTAGCTTGAATTTAAAATACAACCACTTGAAGACTATCATCTTTTTATTTCATGAAGGGTAGCTTGATTGACTTTGGGGTATAGATAAGGTAGCTCCTAGAATTTGATTTTGTAGTATCTCAACACATTTATTAAATTTTAGTATCTAGCATGGTAGATACATTCTTTTAAGGGAGTTTATTATATATTTGATCAAGATTCATCATGTGGTAGCCTCAGAAATCATGTCTCCTTTAAGTTGATAGTTGATTGCAGTCACTTTAAATGGTCTACCATGACATTTCACGTTGCCTATTTTTTTATTTAACCTGTATGATTGAAAAATAGAAACTAATTATAAAATTTTTCTAAATTAGAATAAAAATTGTATTAAATTATTAAAATCCAAATTACAGCCCTTTTATCAATTAAATTACAATATTTCAAAATTTTAGTATGGATTTTCATTAAATTAAAAAAATTGAATAAAACGAGTAGAAATCAATATTTAATCCATTTCACAATTTAAATTTTAATTCCAGGTTATGAAAAACATAATTAATACAAAATAAATTTTTATTTCAAATTGATGTTTCAATATTTAAAATTCAAAATTCAACCCAAATTAAAAAATTTCTTCAAAAATATATTTATTCTGATTAAAAACATAAATTTTCTAAAATTATTAACCAAATTAATTTCATGGTGAAAAACAATTTAATAAAACATAAATTATGTTTGATTCTAATTATTTTAGTAGATACACATGATGAAATAAAAAATTGAATTTTATCTAATTTCTAAAATTGACTGATGGGATTTAAATAGTGAATTTCAAAGAAATGTTTTAATAAAATATCAATTTTACATGTATTAAGGATTTTCATACAAGTATGGATAATGGATACCACTTACCATTATAGATCTGGCTAAGAGGGAAGATGATAAGGAGAAGTGTAATGTATGATTATGATGAGAAATTTAGAACCCTCTGAAGTGTTATGGCATGGGGAATTTCTTTCACAGCCATGATTTTTAAAACATATAAATTAAATTTTATGATATATTAAATTTCATGTCATATTTTATGGGCCTCATAATGTGATGAGATGACTAGATTTTGAGGTAGTATAGCTTCACTTCTCTATGAACCCCAGACAGTGAAAGTGTTTTTTTAGATAAGGCTAACTTATGCCCTTCCAAATGTTTGTTTTTAGATTTTTTTCATGGAATTATAGTTAACCCATGAAATTAAGTTCTATTTATCTTTATTTTCCTTATTCATAGTGTGACATGGTACTAATCCTCAATTTATGATCATTCCTAGTTTTTTTTTGAATTTAGTGCTAACTATGATGTCCAAGACTTTAGGGATCCAATGGAAGAGTTAGTGAAGTGTATTAGAGTCTGTAACTTTAAATAAAATATAACCTAGGATAATATAGTATAAAAACATAATAATACAATATAAAAGGGTTTCTTCTCAATTAGTTATTTATTTAATATCAAGAGATATGTATACCACCTATATCCTTCAATCAAACCTCAGTGAAAGATCACATCCTTCCTAAAAATTTCCATATATAGCTCTAAATACTTCCCATTCACCTCGAATGATGCTTCATTTACCCATTTAACTTCATCAAATCCATATGAAGAGGACATGATCACTATGAACGGTCCCTTCCACTAATACATCAACAAATCTAAAAGTAATAACTATTATGAGTTAAATAAAAGTACCTTGTCTTTATGATAAAATGATATTTATTCAATGCATCTGTCATACCAATGTTTTGTTTTCGCCTTGTATATTTTTTTTATTTTTTTAAGAATCTTCCCTCAACTCTACCATCTCATACAACTTTAATAGTTCTCTTTCTCTAGATTGATGTGCATCCATATTCATCTTCTTCACGGCCTAATAAAAGTAGTGTCCAAGTTCAACAAAAATGTGGAACATCTTCCCATATTCTATATGGAATGGGATCATACCAATTTGTTTTCTTATAAAATGATATTCATTCCCACAAATAATCATCTAACTTTTTTATCAAATCATTCCTATATGAATTGACCATCATCTCTAAAAAAAATTCTGATCTGGGTTTGAAATCTCTATTTTCCAACTAGTCTATCAGTGATAAGGATGTTGGTGTTGTATCTAGTTCCATAGTTCCTAACAAATTACCATGTAAATTAATTATTAAAGTGAGTAACAAAATCACTGATGAGTAATCGGGGAATTCCAAACCAACAAAATATATTCTTTTAGATAAATAGCTTTAATACATGGTTTTTTTTTTGGGAGATATAGATTCAACATCCAATCATTTGGTCATATCATCAACACATATGATGATGTGCTTGTTTTCAAAAGAAAATAGGAAGGTGTGCATTAATTATATTCCACACACATCAAATATCTCAACTTCATGGATGGTGTGTTTTAGAATTTCCATTCTACTAGTAGTGTTTCCTATTGTTTAGAAACAATCATGACTCCTAACAAAATCCATGGAATATAGATGTAATGGAGAAAAAAATAATGCACCTTATAAGATATTTTCTAATATTTTGTTAGGCTCATGATGTCCTATCATAATTGAGGAATGGAATGATTCTTTCATGATTTGTACTTCAAATAAGGATAAACACCTTTGAATCATGTCATCACCATATGACTAAAAAGAAGTGGACCATCCCAAAAATTAGTGAGATGCATCAGCCAAAAACCATTTCTTTTTCTAGTATAAGAAATTAGGATAAATAGTTATAATGTATAAGTAATTTTTTATTTAATAAAACTAGGTATTAGATTTTAAATTAGTATAAAATAATGATTTGTTTGGGAATCGTCAAAAATATCCATATCTTATTATTCTTTAATATGAAGCAACAATAGTCTCAATAAGTGGTTAGTTTCCACATTCCCTGGTCCCTTCTTATCATTGATTATGTTATCGAAATTTTAAAAAAGTAATATCCATTAAATGGTCCTCATAATGGAATTATTATTGTTTAAAAAATACCTCATAGGTTCAGGGTTAGTATACACATCCACTTTAGAAATCACATGATATTATATGAATTTATACAATGAAATAAAATTGAAACCCAATATTTATCTATATTTGGGTAGTTCATATGAGTTTCATTTAGAATTAATCTATTAGATTAAATGTGTTTGAATATATGTGAAATATGAATATTTTAGTCATGTTAACTATTTCCAAAATTTATCCCCTATAAGAATGAAATATAGTAGTCCCTCAGGTTGTCACATGAGGAGGTTATAGATTAATTTTTAAACTATTGCTTTGGTTTTTTGTTTTTATTTGGAAATATTAATTAAATTATGGTTATATTCCAGCTGTATAAAATAAATTAAAATAACTAAAAAATGTAATAAATAGATTAAATTTTTTTGAAAAAAAAATTAGATTGAAAAGGAGTGTGAAACTATCTTTTTTAAACAAAAAAATTGGTAAACTTTTGATCCTTTATAATTTTTCATCTTCCTTGTATAAACCAATTATCCTATTTTAAACATTCATAAATAACTGCTTGCTCCCTGATCCCTTCTCGTCGTCGATTCCTTAGGCATCGATAATGGCGCTCCTAGCTCCCCTCTCCTCTTTAGAGGGGGGAGGTCCTACGTTTACACCCTCCCCTTCTTTTTTTCACACTTTCATTCCTTTCTATGACATCAAATCTCTTCCGAGGATTCCAGAAATCTTTCTCAGCCCGAAGGTCCTTGATCTGTTCGAAGGTTCTCTTCAGCTTCCAATCTCACTTTCGGGGTTCTCTAGTGCCTCGAATTTCTTCAACCTAACCCTGGTTGTTAGATTCTAGCAACATCGGCCCTCAATCAACGAGTTCAATCATTTAATTTTAGACTCTTGGGGTTTAAATCATCACACAATGGTAGGGATTATCGATCTCCAACATGTCTTGGTGAGTTTCACAACTACGGAGGATCTTGCTATTGTGTTGTCCAGTGCCCCCCGTAGATGCAAAGGTTTCTCCTTCTACATCTTCTGTTGGTCCTTTGATTTCCACATGATGATATATTCTCCAATGACAGAAATTTGTGTAAGTCTTCTAGGGCTTTCTCTCCCCATTCAAAACCCTACAATCTTGAATTTTATTGGAAAACTCATAAGGATATTCTTGTTCTCTGACAGTCGAACTGAGGTTGTTTGCCACCCCATTTCCCCCCATATATACGTTGAGGTTGATGTTTCAAAGGCATCGATGGAAAGGGTTAGAATTTCAGTAGACAGTGAACTTCAGTGTAAGTAGGATGTTGTACACGAATCATGGCATGATTACTGTGAATCATGTGGCTTCCATAGGCATCAAGCTTCGGCATGCCGCAGTGGGTCTCGAAATGGTAGTAAGGACCCACATAAGAATATTCTCATGGGTGATGGTGGCTCCCTCAATCCATTGTCTGTTGTGGCTCCCCCTGATCACAGAAGTAGTTTAAATGGGGACTGATTGGATACAATTGAAATTTGAAGGGTTTATGGGACTGAGCAGACCTCTTCTGGTCTTGTGCCCCATGGTGTCGATGCACAGGTTGTTCAGAAATCTCCAATGTCTAGGAGGCCAAAACCAAAGGTGTCTGACATCTTTAGAAGCCTAAAATTTGATATGGGAGTTGATTATCCTTTTCAGGAAGTGGATGTTGTGCCTCTGTGTAGTAGTGTGGACCACTTAGTTTTCATATTCCAATCTGCGATACAGTAATAGGAAATGCAAGGGTTGGAACTGTTATGCAGCTGGTTCCATCAACTCAAATAATATGAGATATGATGTTTGGAGAAGTCTATGTTGATCTACCCAAATTTAAGTTTCCTCAACAGTTAGTCTAGGATAATTCAAATACACAAGTCCAATTTATGGGTTGCGAATATGAGCAATCAAGTGGCCTAGAGATTCCAGTGCTAGTCCAAAAGGTAAGGCAGTCCTATGCTAAGAAGTTCATGTACGGGGGTGTCTTGGGACCCTTAGACCAAAACACCCTCAGTTCTAAATTTGCAATTTACTAGAAGGCTGAGAATGGGGGGAAGAAGGATGTCTTGGGGAATAAAGTAAGAGAAGGCTTGATGTTTATGTTGGGGAACCGATTTGAAAGTCTAGATGTTCTTGAACCACCATTAACTCAAGTGGTGAATACTACAGTTGATCAAATCTATAGTTAATTCTCAGTGGATAGCATTGGACAACTTCAAGGGAAACCACACATCCCTAAAAGGAAGAAGGGGAAAAGGAATTTGAGACTTGAGGAAATGTATAGTGGTCTAAGGGGAAAACTAAAGGGACACAAGGATTACTCTCACTTTCCAAAACTGATGGAGATGAGGTCAGCCAAGAAGGATAGAAACAAGGAAATCAAAGGACTTCAAAATGGGAAAAGTGAAGAATCAAGCACAAAAATAAGTGACAAGGAGGAAGAGCATAGTGAGTGCTTAAAACTTATCCTAAACTCCATGGAATAAGTGATAGATAAAGTTGTTTGGCCCAATGTCTCAGAAGAGGAGATTAAAAAATTATGCAAGAAGGTTGAAATCTGATGCCAATTAGGAGCAAGAAGTGTGGATTGATAAAAAAGATTGAATTTTGGCATGGGGCTTTAACCAGAGAAAAATAAACTCGGAGGAATTCATCCAGAAAATGGAAAGGATGATCACTTTCCTTGAAGATCTTATTAAAGAGGATTCATATATGAAAGTTGGTACGCTATAATGAGAACTTTATAGATTATCTGATTCAAGTAATCTTAGTCTTGTGTTTAATTGTTTTGTGAGATCCTTCAGCATATAGGGGTTTCTTGTGTGTGAAATATGGTTTTCCATTTTTTCCTAAAATGGTATTACAAAAATCTAAATTTGGATTGATGGATAACCCAATTATCCTATGTTATTTATCACTAATTATCCAAAACAACTCTATGAAACCAGCTAAATATATACAAATACCATTCCAAAAACTTAGTATTGGTGTTGATCCTCTTATAAAAGTGATTCAAAATCTCAAATAACTCTATGAAATTGAACATCACTAAACAAAATCTTCTCAAATTAAATTCTTTTATAAATAATTTTAAATAGAGAGAACCATCACTTTACTTTCATAAATATATAAAAATTTAGAAAATATTATAATGAGAAAAATTTGAGAATGAAAATGAACTACTTTAATATAAAACCTATTTTCTAATAAATAAATGTAAGACACAATAAAATTCATAGACTCAAAAGTATTCTCCCTAGGATATCCACTAACACTGTCACCTAGGAATTTAGTCAAACATTGATAAATCAACTCATATTTTATTCCTTCTTCTTCTGATATAGAGGATTTTTGTGAACCCTACATCTTGCAACAAATAAAGATCAGTCCAGAGAACACATCACACAACATAAATCACAATCAATCCTCTACAATATTTATTCCACATCTATTGTATGCTTTGGATCATATATGAAAAGTGGAGTAAAATATTTAAATTATTATTATATCCATCAAAATATCTTGGAAATCCATATGTGTGCATGGGAGTTACTACGATTGGATTCCAAGTGGTAGAAACAACAATTTTATCTTCACATGATTTAATGTGTAGATAGAATTTAGGATTTATTATCACAAAAAATTGGACATCCTTGAAATCATCTCATAAACCTCACCCCTTCATATCACTCTAAAAATGAAACCATGTCGATCAATTTAAGTACAATGTAAAATATCAAATTTATAAAAATTTCACAAGGTATCGATTATAAGTCTTTGAGGAATAATCATATGACTTTTCATATCATATGAAATTTGGCATTATATGATATGAAAACTAATAAGATCATTGTGGTTAGAAGTTATACTGTTACTCAAATCATGCAATAGAGTAAACAAGACTTATGGTGAAGGACCTATTATCAGGTGAAAATACTTAGAGTGAAAGACTAATGAAGCATCCAAATGTC
Organism: Viscum album; assembly: GCA_963277665.1. Classification (NCBI taxonomy): domain Eukaryota; kingdom Viridiplantae; phylum Streptophyta; class Magnoliopsida; order Santalales; family Viscaceae; genus Viscum; species Viscum album. The sequence goes on from OY728156.1 coordinate 1,335,572,853, forward strand.
ATAGGATATATCCAAAAGTAATACTATGGAAGCAATAAAATTGTGATATTAGAAAAATACTTATAATACAAGACATAAATAATGAAAAATACTTACAATAGTGGATAAACACTTAAGATATTGGTAGAAAAACTTATAAGCATCCATGGAAAATTTATATGAAATGCATGGATTTTTTAAAATTCAAAACGTCATATGAGGCTCAGAGATGTATTTTAGGATCAACGTTATAGAAACAAACTATATTATGTCCTATAATTATCCAAAATTCACTCATTTATGTTCAAAAATATAATTTCAAAAATAATTCATTTAATTTTAAATTAAAAGAATGGCTTGATAAAATAATTCTTGAAATGGATTAAAACACTTAAAATAATTGCATTAAAAAATTTATAATTATAGATAAAATCTTTTAAAACCAAAAATGATGACTTTTTTCAAAATATAAAAAAATTGTGTATTAAATCATTGAAGTTCACATGAAAAATAGTAAAAATATTACCTCTATAAATTCCATCAAAATTAACATTTTGACTCCTAAATATGTGAACATCAACAATATATCAAGTAAAATTTTAGAACTCATATACATGTCATCCATGAATTTAACACACACAAAAAGTTATCATGTTTCCTCAAATACTATTTTTTTTATTATTCATTATATTAATTCAACCTATTTTCACTTTATTTCTCACACCACACACACAAAACACTTACCTCACAATATTCATTCCTCATAACCTCTATAGGGATTTACAACAAGGATTTTATCATCCAAAAACATTGAAGTGTCACCATATGTTTGATAATTTTATAAATCTACACATGATATGATCCAAGTTTGTTTTTCTTATAATAAGGGGTTTACCATGGTTGTTTAATGGATTTTGGTTAATATATTAAAAATATGAAAATTATAGATGTGGAAAAAAAACTTTTGTCTCTTTATGAAGAAAAAAATACAAGTTTCAATATATACTTAAGAATAATATTCCTTACTTACCTCATAAGAAAATCAATTCCAACACTTTGAAAATATTTATTACTATCCACACCTTTAAACATATCATTAGAAAAATGAATTTCTACCCTCTTCTCTTTCATTATAATAGTGTTTTCATGTTTTCTTCGGATATTAATTTCAGAACAAATTTAATATTTTAATGAAACGGAGGCTCTTTTGAACTGTAAACTATTGTTTGAACTACCATCCATTCTATTAAATGATAATATAACTTTTTATCTCTCCAAATAATTATTTTCCTTTAGTTTTGTTAGAAACTCCAACATAAAATATAAAAAAAATTATTATTTCTTTCATAAAAATCTTCAAGTAAGAGAACATTAAAGTAGATCCATAACATATATTTAGCTTTTTAATTTTCCTCCCAAATAAACCTCAAAGTGATGAAACATGGTACAATTAATCCTCCTCCATACTCAATTTCTACAAGATTATGATTTTTAATTCAATATCATGTTGGATAGGGATAATATGCTTGTAATGTGGATGAATATTAAGTTATTCATAGATACTAAAGGACATAGAGATTAAATGTACAAAGTAATCTTGAATAAAAAAAATTATCTTCAAAAAAATTGATTTAATATAAAATAAATTTATTAGTCATATTCAACATATGTACCTAAAGATCTCATTTTTTTAATATAAAATTATCAAATTATAGTAAACAAACACGGTTTGGTTTTCTTAAGAAGTTATTTGGATGTAAATAACACATAAAAAAGGTTTATATGTCTCAAGAGTATGCGATTTTCAAATTTAAACAATGATATAGAGTATGGGATTCCCTAATAAGGGGAATTTTCATGAGATTATTTATAACATCCCAAGTTTTAAGAAATAAACACTATGTTCAATAGAATACATGATACGCTACATTGAGCTTAAACGAACTTATAATATTATTATTTAAATATTACTATTATAACCTAGATGTTGGAATGGCAAGAATAAATATTATTAACTAAATTATGAAATTATGGTTTACACATGTTTAAATAATGATTCATTGGTTTCCAAATTTATTATAAATGTAAATAAAAATTAATTGAATATAAATGATGTGTTTTTATGAAAACATATTTAAAAAGAGAATAATTATGTTTATAAAATCATATCACCCTTTATAGATTTTTATTTAACAAGAAATATTTTTTATCTATTCAATATAATGTTTTAAATTCATCTTATATGTTTTCTAGATATGATATAAGAACAAATTCAATTTTTCAGATAAAAGATGTATTTTTCTAAAAATGCAGTTTTACCGCCTTTTGATGGAGAACCATTTTAAAATTTATTTTTTGACACATTTTTATGTTCTATTTGACAAAATAAACATTTTATTTAGAATCGGGACATCAAGATATACTTTGGATGAATTTTTGATATTTTTCTAATTACTATCATGTTTTGATGAATACTAAAAATACTCTAAAGTTTAATTGAAAACAATTTTTTCCATTGAGATAATTTATATGGTTAAATCATGTTATTTAATGGGTTTAAAGAAAAAATATAATATATTTTTATAATTGAATCCAATTTTGGTCATTATAAGTAATTTCAAATTGAAATGGTACATAAACAAGTGTTAATTTTTTGGTTGTTTTAACTTCTCAAAAACACACTTTCTGGTTTTGACAATGAGAATTAATTTTAAATTTATTACTAAAATTTTTGACTTTTGAATTTAGAAAAATGGATTCCATATTTGGAATTAAGATTTCCAAATATTTTAAATAGGTACCTTTTATTTTTGGACATTATTGACAGTAACTTCAGTAATTATTTTTATTTATCATGGTTAAAGGGTAAATTAGGTAAATAAGGGTAAAACAAATAATATTATAATAATATAAAACTACTCTAAAATGTGTCCTAATCCTATTGGATGAGATATGTCCGACTATGACCATCCTTGGGCCAAACTGTAGGCATTTGGGATCCACTTAGGTGTGAAAATGACATTTTCTATTTTTCAATTTAAAGAAAAGGGAAATATAACATGAACATGTATCTTTTAGTAAAAGAAATTTATATGGGTTTATATAAGTTTTATATTATAAAATAAATATTAATTATAAAAATAAAAATATTTCCTAAATCATGATATTTTATTTATAATTTTTAGACATTAAATAAATAAATTTAAGTATGACACAATGATGATATAGTGATTGCTTCATTAATAAAGGATTCAAATAAATGATATAATAAATATTTATATGAGTATTATTGTACATAATTAATTTCATCCATGAATTATCTATCTAAATATAACATGTTAGTATTGATTAAAAGTTTTTTTCTAAGTAATCAAGTTGTTATGAATTTGTAAAAAATTCAAGTATGAATAGTGTCCAAAATTAACATCATTCATAACTTGAAATATAAAATGGTTTATTAAATGATATTAAATTAATAAAAATCTAAGAGTCATAAAAATGGTTAAGATAAGTCTAATAATTTCATAAATAACTTTTTTTTGTTTTACTTGATATAGTAATTACATTAACCCATAATGTGTAAATAACAAGATAACACTATAAGATTAAAAAGGGTAAAATAAGAGTTAAACCAAAAGGATAAGGATTAACAAATATTAAAAACTTGTCTAATAATTATTTTATGATGTTTATTAAAACTAAAATCATCTTATATTTTAATTAAATGTGTTTTTTACCATTTTCAATCTAAATTGAATTTATAATAAATTAATATTTCAAGTCTTTCCTAAAGTGCCCCTCCTCCCTCTTATAAAAGGACACCAGCTCTACCCACTTACTCGCACCCCTCAAGCCCCTTGGTTTGACTCCATTATGCTCAAATAATATCCCAACATTCATCCCATATTCCTAGAATTTTTACCTTGGGTAGAAAGCAATTCAAGAAATCCTTTGGCTCAAATCCAAAAAAAAAGTTACCCAATTTAGAGGTAATGTCTTCTCTCAAGTTTCATTCCTTTATTTCCCTTATTCACTCCCTATGATCTTCTTATTATTTTATTACATAAAAAAACCTGAATCCTAAATATACTAGGATGTTTTTATGATAAGTATTGGAACTAAAATTATATACACCTCCATCTAATTGATACGAACATATTGTTTTTATTTACGGAAAACTATTTCCCCACGAAATGATGATTGTTCAATTTTCCCCTGCCACCTCTCATGGTCTCCATTATGACGGTACTGTATTTATATATGATATATATTATATTTATATTGTATCTATTCTTATGTAATTTTTATTTACAACATACCTATATTCTTTCCATGATATTTAAATATGATATTTCATTTGAGCAAGGGTGGACTACTGTCCCCTCAAAGTGATATGACTCGTTCATGCCGTACATGGAATGTATAAAAGATAGTGTTATTAAATCTATGAGATATACATGACATAAATATAATACGGGTATTATAATATAAATTTATATCATTTAATCCATATATAACATGGATATTATTCTAGAATTATAATATACCCATGTATCATTCAGTTTTCATTCCTTTAATATGACAAAGAAATGAAAGTAGTATTCATGCATACATACAGCCTACCATCTCCATAAATGGTGAATGTCATTTATTATCCCCAATATATTATGGATTATAATAAATACACATATACTGTATATATATTATATTTAAATCATTGAATAAAATTCTATAGATGATGGAAATTTGACTACATGGAAAATTTACACCAAAACGAGTTCAATTTTTGCTCATGTACCAAACATCAACAAAATAACCCATATGAACATAAATAATTTTTTAATATTTATAAAATGATAATAAGTAAAATTAAATTAATAATAAACATGAAAAGGGTTTTGAAGCAAGAAAAAATTAACCAAATTTTATTATTCAGGAATATAAAGAATGAATGAGACAAGTCAGATTTTAGGTAAGGGAACTTCTTAACGCAGTTTCCATTCTTTGGTTTGATCTTATTCTTCATGATTATGTTGAGATATGATTATGTGAGAAATTAACTTTAATATCTTATCTTGTATTTATACTTTATTTATGGTTATTTATAGTGAATACACTTAATCGATCTATTTTATTTACAAAATGATCTTTGTAAGGGAATTTCTAAACTCAATTTCCACTCATTGGGTTTTATGCATATATCATTGAATATATTATGAAAATATTATGCATGGAAGACCTATTTATTTATTTATGTTGTAATTACCACTTCAATTTGTGTGAATATTAGTTTTCTACACATTATCACCACATTGATAAATTTTTATGTCTTTTATATGAACTTTGTAAGGGAAATCTTAACTCAATCTAATTTTATTGAGTTAAATATCCATGTCATTGTTTTTTTATCAAGAATATTTTTGAATGACCTCTGATTGTTTTACACTGAATATCCATATATATTGGTTGTATTTATATGTGTCACACATATTTATTTCATTTATTTATCCTTAATCTAATGATATGATCTTTGTAAGGGATTTCGTCTCAATTTACATTCCATTGAGACTTCTTTGTTGTTATGCATAAATTCACTTTAATATGGGGTATATGCTTCCATTTGACAAATTATATCAGGAATATCTTTATTCTCTTGATATTATAAGTTTTGTTTAATGTTATTCTTTAATTATTTTTATCCAAGTATTTTCTCAAGTGGTATGGGATTCTATAACTAATATATAATTTTAAATTTTTTCAAGATTTCTTATTCTAAATATTTATAATTATTGTCTATGTTTTCAAAATGTTTTTAAGTATTTATTTATATTTATATGAGTGTTTTAAAGTTTAAATTATTTTCAAATGTTTGAAAGTGGTATGGGACACTTTAATTAAAAAATATTCTTCCTAAATGATAAAATGGTTTTGGAAATGTATTGAATATTTAAATATATTTAATTGATTTCTTGTGATTGATAAGTTAAATATTTATATTGTTGATCTATGTGTTATGATTATGTAATGGTACTTGGTCATTTTATGGGTGGTTAGATGATAAACCAAATACATGTGGTCCTGTGATAATATTAGGGTGGGTGAGCCTATGATAGCTCTCTAATTCATTGGGTAACATGAAAGAAGTAAAGATTAAGGTTTCTCCTAAGATATTTAAGGAATATACTATGATGGGTATTCCAAATGTAACCATGAAGGTTACACTCTATGTATCTATGAAAGCTAAAATGTATGTATTTTATTGATTCCAAGGGTTACCTTAATGATTTATGATTTTTATGAGTTTATTTAAGAAGATTATTATTTCATAAGGTATTTTAAAGAGTTTATGTTTTACGAGTGAAGAGTATGATTTTTTTAAAATGTTTTATTGCTTTTAAATATTCTTGAGAAAATGGTTTTATTCCTTATTTTATATTCTTTACATATATTTTTTCCTCATCCCATTATTTGAAATTTTTTTCAAATTACATAAAGAATAATAGAGTCAATGATTGGAATATGTAAAATTTATGTTGGTAAAACATAAACAATACCATATTTCATTTTAAAGATTTTTTGTTTTATGAAACAAATAGGTAGTGAGTAGATGTGTCTACTTATAATGTATAAGTTGTTATGAATGAGTTATGAAAAAATTCTCTAAATATCTAAACCTGAAAAGATCCTCAATTTGAATTAAAGTCAAATGATTGACTGATCTCAAGATTAAGTAATGTTTAAAGGATGGGGCCTTATATTATCAATGTTATATACTTGACACAAAGTCATTTCATCATTCATTTAAGTTTATCTTCCAGTGTAAAGTTGGTTTACTCATTGAAATTATTTTGATAAATTGTAAAGGCCTGAATTTTCATCTAACTAGTTTAAAAGCACAAAAAAATGAGAAACTGAAAAAATTGAAAAGAATACTGCAAAAAAATAGTAAATAATAGAAATGGAAAAGAAAACAAGGAATGGATTAAGAAAATGGAAAAAAATTTAACCAAGGATGTACCCCCCCCCCCCACCACAATTATTTTGTGTAATATTTGTATTGTGAAATAAGTTATAAATGATAAATAAAATTAGTGAAAATAGACACAAAAAATATTTATAAATGAGAGACACAACCTATTGTTTATTGGTATTCAGATTCTTGAAGGTGGACCCACTCTTCTAAAGTCTCTTAAAAATGTTCTCTAAATAGCTTCAATAAGTTACCATTTATTATGAAGGGTTTCTATTTGTATAATTTTTTAATTGGGATATCACTAAAAGGAAAACCCATGATTAACAAGGAATGGTCTATACCATTTCGAATGAAATTTTCTTTTAAAAATTTTCATGATAGAGTTAAATAGTATCACTTTATCTCCCAACATGAAGTCTTTTTGGGGTTTCCTTTTGTCATGAAAATATTTTGTATTCTCCTTACACAGTTATCACTTTTATATTCATTGTTTCTTATTTATTTCATCTCATAAAAAAATAATAATATTTCATTTCTATTAGAAAAAATATTCATGATTCATGTATTTCCACCCCAAAAATATTTCTTTTTCTAATTAAATGGCTATGTGAAAAGATTTCACAATTACTAATGTATAATTTTTCATTTTAATTACTGTTATAAAAGTTTTCCCACAATTCCAAAGTGAAATACATAATCTTAAGATCTAATATTTTCTATTTGTGTATACATTTTTCTCTAAAATAAATTATATTTCTCTATTTGATATTTTATCAATTAAATTTATTTAGGTTTGATATGGTGTATAAACCCTATGATTATATCTATATTTACTTAATAGGTATTCTAAAATCCTATTATAGAAGTGGGTCTATTGAATAGTGATAAAAGTCTTGTGTAAACCAAATCAAGAGAATATATTTCATTTTATAAATTTAGCAAAAACCATTCTATCATGAGTTCTTATAGAAATATCCTCCACCCACTTTGATACTTAATTCATAGAAAGAAATATGTAAATTTATTCAAAGGAATCTAGTAAAGTCCCCATATAACACATACCCCATATATAAAATATATCATACAATAGAAGATGTTCTTTTATAATTTTATTTATTTTGAAAATATCTCCTTTAAATTGATGTATTTTATATGTTTTATAGAATTTAAAAGCATCATTTAATAGGGAGTTCAAATATAAAATAGAATCTAGAACGTTATTAGAAGTTATTTAAGATTTAAATTTAACTCCATAGCTTAAATTATAAAAAAAATGAGTACATATTGGAATTAAAAATTGGAATGTATCTCTAAATCATTTGATCACTGCCAACATGCCATGGGAAAGTGTCATCCAAAATAAAATTCATTAAATCACTTATAGGATTTTAAATTTATTGTTTATAAAAATAATATGGAATTTTATTAATGTAAAAGTAATTAAATAGTTCATTAAAAATGGTATATCACTCCTAAAAACATATAATTCTTCCTCAAGAAGGTTTCTTTGATAAGTGGAAAAATGTTATGTTTCAAATAAAAAAAATGGTTCTTTGAATTACAATTCCAACCTCCAAATTTTTAGTCACTTTCTGTACTTTATTTTAATATCTTATTCATGTAATAATAATATCCATCTAAAAACATTATTTTTTCATCATTATTCTACAATAAAAATTTTACTTTCAAATATCCAGTGAACACTATCACTTTGGATTTAAATAAGTAACATCTAAATTTATTGAAAGAAAATAAAATATCCATTAGTGACTTTTCACTGGTGGTATAGTTTTCTTGGGATTAATCTATCACCCTAGAAACATAATAAATTGCATGATATTTCATTTTCAATTTTTTAAATTAAACTACCTCAAGTCAAAAATCAAATGCATCGATTATTTCAAAGGGAAACTCCCATTTCGGTGGTTGGACAATGGGTGGGGTTAGTGGTTTTTATTTCATCTCCACAATCACATAATATAATAATTAGTGACATTTAAAATTATCTAAAGAAAATAAAATATCTATTACTGAATTTAACTAGTGGTATAGTTATCCTGGGCTTAATCTATAGTCCTAGAAACACAATAAATCATGTTATATTCTTTTCTAATGTTTTACTTAAAACTACCTCAAGTGAAAAATAAAATTCATCATAAATTATTTTAAAGGATGAGTCCCATTTCGGTTATAGTAAAATGGTTGGGGTTATTGGTTTTTATTTTAGATCCTTGCAGAATTTTTTGAAAATATCATTAAAGATTAATAATGATTCTTTTTGAAGAAACCTACATAAAGGTATGTCATTATAATAAAATTATTTTATTAATATTTTATAAAATATATCATGATTAAGGAATGATCACTCATCTATCATAGTTTTTTGGGTAGAATATTGATGAAATTACCTTAATTGTGGATTTATTAAATTGAATTACAATTTGGGACATAATATGACCAAGTAAAATTCCATTTTTCAAAATGAAGAAAAAAATCATAATTGGAAAAAAATATTTTTATTAAATATCGTTTGATGGAAAATAGCTAAACTATACAAAAAAATTTAAAAATATGAACTATAAATATTGAGGTCAAATTATGTGGGTATTTTTATTATAATTCCAACCACTATATTTTAATTTCCTATATTGTACTTTATTATAACATAAAATTCATGTGATAATAAGATCTATCTCAAAAACATTACTTTATCATCATGCTTATATATTAAAAAAATTATTTTCAAATATTCTGTTTACACAATCACTTTATATCCAAATAAGTAAAATATAAATTTATCTAAAGAAAATAAAATATACATTATAAAATCTTCACTAGTGGTGTGGTTAGTTTGGGGTTGATCTATAGTCCAAGAAACATAGGCAATCATATTATATTCATTTTCTAATTTTTATATTAAAAACTACCTCAAGTGAAAAATAATATGCATAGATCATTATTTCCAAGGGTAAGTCCCATTTTGGTGATTGGATAATGGCTGGGGTTGGTGGTTTTTATTTCATCTCCTTGAATAGTTGTTTTTAATCTCTCATTAGAGAAAAAGAATTATCCTTTTCAAAGTATCCTATATAAATGTCAATCATTATTATTAAATTATTTTATTAATATTTAATAAAATCTAGCATGACTAAGGAATGATCTCATGTCTATCATAGTTTTTTTGTTTTAAACTGATGAAATTACATTAAATTTGGATTTATCAACTTGAATTGCAATTTGAGACACAATATGAAAAGTAAAATATCTTTTTTAACAAGAAAAGAAATTTTTCATAATTGAGAAAATGATTTTTATGAATTAAAGTTTTAATGAAAATATCTGAACTATTCGAATAGAATTTTAAAGATAAACCATAAACATTAAGGTAAACTATACACACTTCCAAACATATTTCTATAAATTTATAACAAAAAAACTCATCATATATATTCAAAAATCTTATGTTGCATTGAAAAAAACAAAGATAATTATTCTATAAGAAACTTTTCTGAAAAAGCATGTGAAAGTATCATTCTGTTAATCCCCAGGTTCTATATAGATTTGAATATAACCAAAATAATACATTAATAAAACAATAATGATTCTATCCAACTATTCCTTCAAGAAATTAATTAAGAAAATAAAGTGGTAAATGATCATTGGAAGTTAAAAAGTTGTGTATTCTATAGACAATACACAATATCTATTTTTTTAAGTCTAACAAAAAAATTATCAAAAAAATTATTCTTCTATATTTTAAAGACACTCTTCTTATATACAACATGAATGAAGATTACCCATTGGATGTTAGAGATGGTAAATATATTTCTAGTATCCAAAAAGTTGGTAAGTTATTTATTGATAAACTCTAACATTTTTTTGATTAATGTTATTTTAAAAATTATTAAATAAGTTTGTAATTTTATTCCAACAAAATTATATGAATTCAAGTGAAAAAACTAATCCCAATAAAATTAGATAAATTCCATCCTAAAACTTTTTTGTGTGTTTTAAAAACTCATAGAATTTTGTTTTTATAGTCCTTTGAAAAATCTTTAGAAATAATGATATAGAATTTCTCATTCTCACCAATGATATTATATTTGATATTTTAGAGTAATGGATTAAAATATATGTTAGGGGGATTTTGAATGATGAAAATTTTTTTATGGCTATGTAACATCAATTTTATCTTATCATTCAATCTAAAAATAAAAATAATATAAGTTCATCATTGGGGATAACAAGTTATCTATCATTCTGATTATAGGAGTACCTTTTTAGAAATTTTTATTATTTTAAAGTATTGGAATGATATGAATTTTGACCATAAAGTTTATTAGTTTTCATTAATTAATAATTAGTTTGAAATGGACAATTATTAGTCTAATTTAAATTGTAACAAATTGTTTTAGCGGCTTTTAAAATTTCAATGTTTTCCATAAAATAGAATAAGTGTTAAAATTTTCAATAACATCACATGAATCAATATTAACAAGTTCACCACACTCCTTATAAGTTTGAAATTAAAAATTTTCAACGTCTTTTAAAAAACAATTTGATTCATCATTTTATAGATTCATAATAGCTTCAAGGACACTAAAATTAGTATTTTCAATGTTATATGATTTTGAAACAAAATTTTACACATTCAAACTTTGTTCACATGAATTATATGTTCTCATTTTTAATTTAGATTCATCATAAAGAGATCTTTCATTTTTATGAATAATAGTTGGTGATTCATTCCACTTAAAATCAAAAAATAACTAAGTAGAAAACAAATTAATTATATAAACATGATAAGTGTAATGATTCTCTATTGGTTTCTTCATGGATTGAAATATATTGATGTATAATACTTCTCTTAAAAATTTTAATGAAATGGTTTATTTGGGGACATTAATAATGGAATCAATAGTTTTTAGGATTTTTTCCCCAATAAGGAGAGGTTCGTGTTGTCTAAACCGATCATATTCTATATCTAAGACATAAAAAATGCCTGAAACTTTTTTTTCCATGCATGAATCATAATATCTTCAATAACTCTATAATTTTCTATAGTACTTTGGATAGAAAGATAATTAAAATATTCAGTAGATTTAAGTTCACTAACATGTAAAGATGAAAAAAAATATCACGGAATAACATTTATATAATCTCCTAGGTTAAGTATGAAATAATTTAATTCAATTTATCTTATGGTGTGGGTAATAGTGAAAGTACCTATATCTTTATATCTTAATGGTAGATCATGTTGTATCATTGAGGAAATATTTCTTACCAAATTCTCTTTCTCTCCTACTTTGAATTTTCTTTTACGGGAGAAAATTTCTTCCAAGAATTGTGTATACTTTTGTATTTTTTTATATAGTAAAAAAAAGGGATATAAACTTATACATTCCTAAAAAGTTACTAATAATTATTTAACCAATTATTTTTCAAAAAATATTTTCATTGGTGGATTACTCCTAGGATAGGGCAGTGGTAGTTTGAATGTTTTTTAGTTATTTACAACATAAGGTCCCAGAATATTTTTTTAATAATTCTTTTTTATTTCAGGAAAAGATACTTATTATGAGACTAAATTTTCACACCAAATAGATTATAAATTTTCAGTAACTTTATAACATTTATCAATATATTTATAATTTTTTTATCTTCAATAGGTTCTAAACTAAGAGAATGATATTTGAAAGCCTCTTAAATGGGTTTAGGTTTAGATTCATCCTTGTGATTTTTATTTGGGGGATTATTCATCTTTGTTCCACTCTTAATTTACATGGGACTCACATTTTCCTTTTAATTATATTTGGTGTTAAATTAGGGATATAAAGGTAAACCACAAACCATTTTATTTTCCATGTTACCCAAATCAATAGCCAATTGTCCCACTTGATTCATCAGAGTATTCCACATGATCTATTGTTTCCTAATAGATTCTTAATATAAACTCATAGATTCTTAAGAAAATATTATTATACTAGATTAGGAGGCTATAAATTTCTTTTTTATCGATCATTCGTCGGATCATTGAAGTATCTACATTGATAATTATGTGATCCATCTTGAAAAAATCTATTTGGTCATTTAGGATTTCTAAAACTTCCATTGGGCTTATTATTATATCCTTGATTTAAATTTATTTCCATTAAAACACCATTTTAAGTTTAATTTAAAGTGTTATCCAAGAAAAATAACATTTTATTTTTTATAAGGATATTGAATTTAATGCCATTGATGACTAAAATTCTCATTTTAAGAAAAAATTTCATAGCTTAATTTTAATTAAAATATTTTTCAGGTTTTTATTAGGGTTATGAAGTGTTTTAAGAAATAATTTTCCTAACCATAGTGGTAAGGTCAGTAAGTGTACTAACACTCATATTTCTTTCAATGGTGGGGTAGATATATCTTGAGGATATTAAACATGTAAAAGTTCTCTTTTATAAAACTGATGAGAATTTTTCCTATGAATAAAAAATAATATTTTATAAGAATATTGAATCAATGGTTGTTCATTAGTTTGGTGGAGGGGGTAACTAAAACACATTATTTTAATTACATTTCAACATTCATGTAAATTTTCACCTTGATTTTCCCAAATACCATATATTGTATTTCTAAAGGAAGAAGTTCTGGAAGTCGGGAAAAATTTAAGAAAAAACTTTTTCAATTAATTAAAATATAAAATCAAAGTATAATGTTAATATAAAAACCATTCTAAAACAACTTATAAATAAAAAAGTAAAATATCTCAATTTAATTTGATTTATATATATTTATTTAGGTTTCATGTTCACACATAAAAAACTAAATTCGTGAAGATATTTATGTGGAACCTCACCTAGAAATTCATTTAATTTTTGAAGTTATTGGAAAAAGAAGACATAATTTAAAATCCAGTATGGGCATTAGGGTATTCCATAACATTATATTGAAACACAAATACTTGTAATTATTAGACTTAAGAAGTCCATTACCACCACCAACTGGGAGTTTAGCTAAGAATACCTCAATAAACTTCCATTTTTCTTCCATCCTTGGCTATTATAAATCTATGAAAACCATTCATCCTATAATAACGCATGATTAATATAAAACACACAATATAAGGACCCGGACATAAGCATTACATAATATTTAATTAAATGAATAATTCACCTTGAGGATATTTTTAGGTTTATAGTTTTATAGAATTAGGTCATTACATTTACATAACAACATGAATATTACATGTAGACAATTCTACCCAGTATCCATTTTTTTCATAAAATAAAAACTCTTGAAAAAAAGAGTCATGTCTAGTTCCATGTTTTAGACAGCCATACTTTTCCTTGATCCCACCCTTGACCCTATTCCACATTATTTCCTTTGAAAAAAACATTTTAAAAACTTGGGATGACCATAAAAAGTTCAGTAAGGGATACACAAAGAAGGAAAACTGTTAGTTTTTTCAAAACAAAAAAGTAAACCATGAATACTTTAACATAAGTAATAATTTTCACCTTTATGAATTAGTAAATACTCTTCACTGAATAAAAGATCACTAATTACCCTTTTGTAACCAAAATATTACCATAAAACCCATATAAAGAACACATAACATATAAAGGTAACTTGGGACATAAACATACTTAAATGGAATAACCATATGGTCGACTTCCACACATATCACTAAATGGAATAGCCATACATCCGAATTCCATAACCAATGCATTGGAGGTTATAATGTAACCACTCATCTCGGTTTATCATGGCACCACCCGTCATTTGGTTTATCACGTAACCACCCATCAAATGTCCAAGTACCATTATAAAATCATAACACATAAAAAATATAAAGGAAAGAAAACATTTCCACATTTCAATCACAATATATAACTTAAATATATTGACATAAAAATCCATTATCAAAACCATTTTCAATACAAAAATACATAAAAGATTATATGGTATTTATTTTCCTTGAAAAAAACATTACGTCTTGTTAAGGAGGCCAAAGAACAAATAATACTCGCTGCAGCGGAAAGGTCGTTGTCACCACTTGCGTTAAAAGAAACATTCCTTTTTGTCATTTATTAAAACTCTTTGTAGAAAAATATTCCCTTTTAAAAGTCAAGGGTGTTAATAGAGCATATAAAATTATGTCATGTATTAAAACAATATATGCCTCAATTGAAGGAGATTGAGACGAAGTCCCTTGCCTCATGTCCGACTTGACTCGATCGTTCTTTAATTTTTCTGAATAATAAACTAAAGTTAATTTCTAATTTCTTAAGAACATTTTTCAAGTTTATTATTACTTTTATATCACTTAATACTAAGTTATAAAGATTATGTATTCATTTAAGTTAATAATGTTTGTTTTTTCTATATTTAGTACTTGCGTCAAAAATGGACATCTTGTATTTAAAAGTTGTCCATATGGTCAATAGTCCATTATATCCATAATTACATTCATTATTTTGATATTATATATATTATATATATCCATTATATATAAATATATATATATATATAATAGTACATATCATTTTGAGGTAAGAAATGAAATGCACAGTTCATGGAGATGGTAAGTCATACGTACGCATGAACGCTAATTTCATTTATATTTCTTATTTCAATAGAATTAAAACTTAATGATACATATTTATATTATAATTCCAGTATAGTATCATATATAATATCATTAACTACATCCTTTATACATCCCACATATGTCATTAACGAGTCATATCACTTTGAGGGGGAGGTAGTCCGCACTTCCTCAAATGAAATTATCGGTTTACTTATAATGGAAACCATAAATGTATGATATAAACAGAAAATACATAAGAATAAAGAAAATATAAACATAATATATATCATATATAAATACAGTGTCATCATAATGGCCACCATGAGAGGTGGTAGGAGGTAATTGAACAACTATCGTTTCGTGAGGTGTTAGTTTTCCATCCACAAAAACATTATGTTCTTCACCCATTAGATGGAGGTGTGTGAAAGTGTAGTTAAAATACTTCTCATTAAAACATACTAGTAAATTGATGATACTTTTTTTTATAAAAGAATGGAATAAAAAGAGTTTAGGGGTTGGAGAAGTAAAATAAAAGAAAAGAAGTTAAGAGAAACTGTTACCTTTAATTTGGGTAACTTCCATTGGTTTGAACCAAAAGGACTTCTTAAAGAGCCTTATGTCTAAGGTAAGGCTTCTAGAAAGATTATAGGGATGTAGGGATATTAATTGGGAAGAGTTTGGATGATCCTAAAGGCTTGAGAGGTGTGAATAATTGGTTAGAAGTGGCCTTCTTTTATAATGGATAGCAGGGGCTATTTAGGAAAGTGTGAAAATATTATTTTATTATATTATTCTATTCAGTTTGAAAAGATCAAAAAATAATTAGTGTCAAAGATAAGATGAATATTGGTCGAAATAAAATCATCCAATAAAAATTGGACAAGTTTTGGATGTTATTTTAATATTTATAATCTTATTTATTTAAATGATTTATTAATGAGGTAAACATTGCATCATTATTGTGTCATAAATAATTAAATTTATTTGTTGTCTAAAAATAATACAAAAAATACCATGATGTGGGAAATATTTTTAGATTTCCAATTAATATTTATAGTCAAAAATATTACTTATATAAAACCATATAAAAATTAATTTACTAAAAAAAATTTGTTTATGTCATTTTTTCCTTTAAATTAAATTAATTAATCTAAACTGTTATTATCATTCATAAGTGGCTCCATGGGGTCCCAAAATCAACCCAAGGATTCCCATGGTCGGCCATTACTCATACAACAGTTTTAGGACAAGTGTTAAGATAATTTTTAATTATTACAATATTCTTTTTACCTTGAATTACCCTATTTACCTTTAACCTCGGTAAATAAAAGTCAAAAGATACTATTCACGAAAAAATTATTTTCATCTTATTTAACCACATTTTACTTACTAATAACAACCATTTATTTCATATTTTAAAAATTCAATTCATAGAAGTGGTAAAATTTCATTTAAATGAAAAAGCTAGTTTTTGAAACTACTACTAAGTGGTTTCACTATTCATCAAAAATTGAAGTTTTTCATAAAAATACCAAAAATTCATCCTAAGATTTATTTGATATTACAAATTAAAAAATTATGTCTATTTTTTCAAATTCAAAACATAAAAGTGTCATTAATTTATTTTAAAATTAATTCATGTTGTTAAAACAAATAGAATGTTTTTAAAAAAATTATAACTATCAATAGATTGACACTTGTTTATGTCCAATTTCAAAGTGAAATTAATTACAATGACCAATATTGGATTAAATGGTAAGAATATATTCCAATTACACTTTAAAACCAATTAAAAAGATAATATATCAATATAAATAAATTATATTAAAACACATTCTTGAATTAAAATACAATATTTCTCACTATTCATTAAAAATGAACATTATCGAAAAAATTCCAAAAATTTACACAAAGTAAATTTTGATATCCCCATTTTAATGAAGGATTTTATTTGGTAAAATAGAATGTATTAAAGTGACAAAAACTATATTTAAATAGGGTTCTCCATTAAAAGGCGGTAAATCGATCATTTAATATAAATTATGATTAAAATTAGATTCATTCACATTTTAAGCCTCTAACTTTTATTGGATAAATGTAAATAAATTTCACAAACATGTATAATCATATTGTAGTTAATTTTCTTCATTCATTCCAATAAAATGGCTAGTAGTTAACAACCATTTAAAATAATAATATTATTTTATTAGTGTGCAACGTAAGATTTCAAAGAAACCCGTTGTTGTGTATCAGGTACTCTATCGAACATAGCAACCCTTTTAAAGTAAAATTAATATTTAATTCAAAAATATTAATAAAAATGAAATACATTTTATTCTTTATTTACCTGGGATTTTACATCCATCCCCCCTTTTGTAAATTGCGTCCTCGCAATTTTTATTCACTTATCAAATAAGTGGGGGTATTTATCCCTCATAGCATTTTCAGATTCCCACGTTGCCTATTCAACCATAAAGTTTTTTCACAAAACCTTTACCTTATGAATTACCTTATTCCACAACACTTTCTCTCTACGGTCAAGAATCTAGACTGTTTGTTCTTCATAAGAAATATTCTCTTCCAAATGAACTACCTATGGGCTCAAAACATGCAATAGATCTGGTATATACTTTCTCAATATCGAAACATGAAAAACATTGTGTGACTAGGATAAACATGGAGGTAAATCCACTCTGTTTGAAACTGATCCAACTTTCTCCAGGATTTCATAAGATCCAATGAACCTCTGACTCAACTTTCCCTTATTACCAAAATGCATCACACTTTTGCATGGAGAAACTTTGAGAAAGACATGATCACCTACCTTAAAAGAAATATTCATCCTCCGGTTATCCACATAACTTTTCTGTCTGCTCTGAGCTGTTATCATGTGCTTCTGAATCAACTGAACTTTCTTTGCCATATCTTCTACAAATTATGGTCCCATCAGCTACCTTTCACCTACTTCATCCCAAAAAGCTGGAGTTCGACAATTCTTTCCATATAATGCCTCAAATGGAGCCATCTGTATACTGGAATGAAAACTGTTATTATATGAAAATTCAACCAAATAAATATGTTTTCCCAACTTCCCTAATAATCCATCGAGAAAGCACATAACATATCCTCCAATGTCTGAATTGTTCATTCTGATTGCCCATATGATTGAGGATGAAAAGTTGTACTAAAATTTAATTCAGTACCCAATGACTTCTGAAGGAATTTCCAAAAGTTAGAAGTAAACCTGGGATCACGATCAGATACAATGGAGAGGTGAACTTCATGCAACTTGGCTATATCGTTAACATACAACTGAGAAATTTGATCTAGAGACAATATATCTCGAATAGGATGGAAATGAGCAGATTTAGTCAATCGATCAACAATAACACAGATTGCATTATTACCTCAAGATGTCTTTGGTAATCCCACAACGAAGAAAATTGATATATTTTCCCATTTCCACTCTGGAATGGGTAAAGGCTGAAGAATCCCTTTCAATAACTGCCACTCTAATTTAACCTACTGACAAGTCAAACACTTCATAGTAAAATCATCAATATCTTTTTTCATTATATCCCACTAGTAATACTCACGAAGATCTCTGCACATCTTAGTAAATCCATGATGAACTTAAAATGTGGAACCATGAACTTCACATAACAACTCATTATTCAACTATGAATCACAAGTCACACATAATCTCTTTCCAAATATCAAAACACAATCATTATCGATGTTAAATTTAGGAAACTTACCCCTTTGAACCAACTCTACCTTTTTCTGTAACTCACTGTCTTTATTATGTTCTTTCTTAATTCTATCTGATAGAGATCATCTCACTGACACCTGATACAAAACAGAAGAAGTTTCATTCACCAATAACTTCTATTCCAAATTTCATCAAATCAAAAACCAAAGGATCTCGTTCCAAACATATCATGGTTAATAAAGCATTACATTTTCGACTCAAAGCATTAGCCACTTTATTTGTTTTTCCTGGATGGTAAAGGATTGTGAAATCATAATCCTTGATTAATTTCAACCATCTCCTTTGTATCATGTTCAATTCTTTTTTATTGAATATATACATTAAACTTTTGTGATCAGTATATATTTCACATTTTACTCCATACATATGATGCCTCCAAATTTTTTAAGCAAAAACAACAGCATCTAATTCCAAATCATGTGTAGGGTAATTTAACTAATGTGGTTTCAACTGACATGAAGCATAAGCAATTACATTATCATTCTGCATTAGGAAACAACCCAGTCCTTTCAACGAAGAATCACAGTAGATAACAAACTCGCCATTTCTGGATGGCAGGGCCAAAACTCGAGCATTCACTAATCTTCTTTTCAATTCCGGAAAAAAATCATCACATTCTTTTTTCAAAATGAACTTAACACCTTTTCGAGTTAACTTAGTCATTGGACTAGATATCCATGAAAAATTCTCAACAAACCTCAGGTAATAACCTTCCAACCAAGAAAACTACAAATCTCAGTTATATTTGTGGGTCTTGGCCATTCTTCAACAACTTTTGTTTTAGCGGGATCAACCGTTATGCCATCTTTTGAAACAATGTGACCAAGGAAAGAAATTTGTTACAACCAGAACTCACACTTGCTGAATTTCACATAAAGTTTCTATGCTTTTAAGGTTTTCAAGACAACCCTTAAATGAATTTCATGTTCCTCATTACTTTTGGAATAAACCAAAATATTATCAATGAACACAGCCACAAACTTATCCAAAAACTCACAGAAAATTTTATTCATAAGATCCATGAATACAGCATGTTCATTGGTTAACCCAAAAGGTATAACAAAAAATTCCTAATGGTCATATCTAGTACGAAACTTGGTCTTTGGAATTTCTGTCACTTTCACTTTCAACTGATGGTACCCCAATCTTATGCTAATCTTGCAAAAATACTGAACTCCCTGGAGCTGATCAAACAAATCATCGATATGAGGAAAAGGATACTTCT
This sequence comes from Viscum album, assembly GCA_963277665.1. Classification (NCBI taxonomy): domain Eukaryota; kingdom Viridiplantae; phylum Streptophyta; class Magnoliopsida; order Santalales; family Viscaceae; genus Viscum; species Viscum album. Next base: position 1,335,593,383 of record OY728156.1, read on the forward strand.
TCTTAACAGTGATGTCATTCAATGCTCTATAATCAATGTAAAGTCTCATTGATCCATATTTCGTTTTAACAAAAAAGATAGGAGAACCCCATGGTAATGTGCTTGGTCAAATAAAACCTTTATTTAATAACTCCTGCAATTTCTTCTTTAACTCTAAAAGTTTAATTTGAGCCAATCGATAAGGGGGTTTTGAAATTGGCTTAGCATCAGGAACTAAGTCAACCATAAATTCAACTTCTCGATCAGGTATAATACTGGGCAACTCATCAGGAAAAACATCAAGGTACTCATTTACCACTGGCACATCATTAATCTAAAAAGTTATTTTATTTTCAAAAATATGTGCAACTTAGCATTCATTTCCATTTTTTAGTAGTTTCTCAACTTACTGATATGTTATCAAAAGCAAGGGTTCATTATTATACATAAACTATAAATCTTTCTGAAATGAAACCTATTTAGCTCTGCATTATATTTTATCATGATAAATAGACATCCAATCCATGCCCAAAATAACATAAAACTCTAATAAAGGCAAAAAAATATGGTTTTCAGGTAGATTATTTCCACACACAAGGACATGAATGTTCTTATGTTTTCTTTTTGTCTCAAAATTTCCTCCAGGTGTTTTTACCGTAAGTTATGTATTCATATATTGAGATGGAATTCCCAATTTAATAGAACACTTCTCAAAAATGAAAGAGTGTATAGACCCTGAATCAAACAACACATTCGCATAATCTTAACAAACAAACAGTGTACCTGATACTACTTTGTTAGATGGCCCAACATCTGTTGAAGTAGTTGCAAAAGATTTCACCACCGTTTTTTGCTTGTAGTCTGGCTACTTTCCCTCGTTTGAGTTCTTCGTTGGACAATCATTTTCATAATGACCCATTTCATTAAACTTAAAACATCTTACTGATGGCTTTTCATTGCCTTCTTGATCATCTTCCTTATAGTTACGAGTAATATGAACAGACTTACCACACCAGAAGCACTTTCCAGACTTTGATAAACATTCCCCCGGATGCTTTTTACCACACTTATCACAAGTTGGATATTTAATTTTCTTACCTCCAGGCTTCTTTGATGAATTATTTCCCTTTTCCTACCAATTGGACCTCTTATTCTGTTGTTTTTCAAAGAACACCTGATCATCTGAAAACTCCATTTCCACCTTCTCCACACATCGAACAAGTTTTTCATAACTTTTGAACTCACGAGAGTCTAATGCTCTTCGATATCGTGGCTTCAGTCTTGAGTAAAATCAATTTATCTTACTATCAAGATCTCGGATGAAATTTGGTGCATACCTAGCCAGTCGAGTGAACATTGCTTCATAAGAAGCCATTGAATCATCCTCCTACCTCAATTCTAGGAATTTTTTTTCCATCCTAAGATGAACCACCTTGGGAAAATATTTCTCAGGAAACATACCTTTGAATTCATCCCAATCAAGAGCATCAATCTCCTGACTATCCCTAATATTTTTCACCATCGACCACCACTGATCAGCTTCACCTTCAAAATGGTAAACATCAAGACTAACCTTTTGATGTTCTGAACAACTGATGACATCCAAAATATTCTCTATTGCTTTAATCCACCCTTCAGTTAGCATAGGGTTGGATGATCCTATGAATTATGGGGCATGTTGCCTCATTAAATGCTCTACTATTGACATGTTCTTCTGCGGTTGATCTGGCTGATCTCGTGCATGGATACCACCACCATTTATAGCCTGATTCAACTGTGCCATCACTGCAAAAAACTGTTCAGTTCTGATTCTGACCATCTTAGGTTGTTGATTTGGAAGGTTGTCTTCCTCCTGATCTCTTCCCAACACAGTTTCCCTATATCCTCTGCGGAAAACCATTCTTAACACATAAATCTCTTAGGAAAAGAAACATGGTAATTTTTAAATGTTATATCATTTCAGTATTACCATAAATTAATTTATGGACATTTATTTAACAATACCCTAACTCTTAAAGTTATCTAAACCGACCTATGATACCAACTATAAGGACCTGGCTTTAAACATTACATAATATTGAATTAAATGAATAATTCACAGTGAGTATCTTTTTAGGTTTAGAGTTTTAGATAATTAGTTCATTACATTTACATAACAACATGAATATTATATGTAGATAATTCTACCCGGTATCTATTTTTTCATAAAATAAAAACTCTTGAAAAAAAGAGTCATGTCTAGTTCTAGGTTTTAGACAGCAAGACTTTTCCTTGATCCCATCCTTTACCATATTCCACATTATGTCATGTAAAAAAAATTTCAAAAACTTGGGATGAGCATAAAAAGCTCAGTAAGCGATTCACAAAGATGGAAAGCTGTGAGTTTTTTCAAAACAACAAGTAAACCATGACTACTTTAACATAAGTAATACTTTTCACCTTTATGAAGTAGTAAATAATCTTCACTGAATAAAATATCACTACTTACCCTTTTGTAACCAAAATATTACCATAAAACCCATATAAATAACACATAACATATAAAGGTAACTTGGTACATAAACATACTAAAATGGAATAACCATACGGTCGACTTCCACACATATCACTAAATGGAATAGCCACACGGATGACTTCCATACCCAATGTATTGGAGGTTATAACTTAACCACCCATCCTGTTTTATCATGGCACCACTCTTCATTTGTTTGATCACATAACCACCTGTCAAATGTCCAAGTACCATTATAAGATCATAACACATAAAACAAATATAATGGAAAGAAAACATTTCCACATTTCAACCAAAACATATCACTTAAATATATTGAAATAAAAAATCAATTATCAAAACCATTTTCAATACCAAAATACATAAAAGAGTATATGGTATTTATTTTTCTTGAAAAAAAACATTATGTCTTGTTATGGAAGCCAAAGAATAAATAATACTCATGGTGGCGTAAATGTCGTTGTCACCACTTACGTTAAAAGAAACATTCATTTTTTTCGTTTAGTAAAACGCTTCAAAGAAAAAGATTCCCTTTGAAAATTCAAGGGTGTTTATACAGCGTATAAAACAAAGTAATGTATTAAAACAAAATATGCCTTAATAAAAGGAGATTGAGACGAAGTCCCTTAACTCGTGTCTGACTTGACTCGATTGTTCTTTAATTTTTTTGAATAATAATCTAAATTTAATTTCTACTTTCTTAAGAACCATTTTCAAGTTTATTATTCCTTTTATATCACGTATTGCCATGTTATAAACATTATGTAATCATTTAAGTTAATAATGTTTTTTTTCTATATTTGGTTCTTGAGTCAAAAATGAACACCTTATATTTACAAGTTGTCCATGTGTTCAATAGTCCATTATATCCAGAATGACATTCATTATTTAGATATTATTTATATCATATATATTCAGCACATATATATATATATATGTATATTTATAACAGTAAATATCATTTGGAAGAAAGAAATGAAATGCACTATTCATGGAAACGGTAAGTTGTACGTACGCATGAACGCTACTTTAATTTATATTTCTTATTTTAATAGAATTTAAACATGATGATACATAGTTATATTATAATTCCAGTTTAATATCATATATAATATCATTAAATCCATACATTATAAATCCCAAATAAGGAATTAATGAGTCATATCACTTTGAGGGGGAGGTAGTTCGTATTTCCTCAAATGAAATTATCATATTACCCATGAGAGGCTATAGGAGGTAATTGAACAATCATTGTTTCATGAGGCGTTAGTTTTCCATCCACAGAAACATTATGTTGTTCTCCCATTAGATGGATGTTTGTGTATGTGCAGTTAAAATACTTCACATAACAACATCCTAGTATATTGATGATACTTTTTTTGTTATAAAATAATGGAATAAAATGATTTTAGTGTTTGGAGTAGAAAAATAAAAAAAATAAGTTAAGAGAAAATGTTACCATTAATTTGGGTAACTTCCTTTTTTTAACCAAAAGGACTTCTTGAAGTGACTTCTGCCTAAGGTAAGGCTTCTAGGTGGAGAAGACGGATTTAGGTAGCTTAATTGGGAAGTGTTTAGACAAGCCTAATGGCTTGAGTGGTGTGAGGAATTGGTTAGAAGTGGTCTCCTTTTATAAGGGAGAGGAGGGGCTCTTTAGGAAAGTGTGAAAATATTATTTTATTATATATTGATATTCGATTTCAAAAAGTCAAAATATAATTAGAGTAGAAGATAAGATCACTCATGGTATAAATAAAATCATCCAATAATAATTGAAAAAGTTCTTGATGTTATTTTAATATTTTTAATCTTATTTATTTAAATGATTTATTAATGAGGTAAACACTACATCATTATAGTGTCATATATAATGTAATTTATTTGTTGTCCAAAAATAATAATAAAATACCATGATGTAGGAAATATTTTTATATTTTCAATGAATATTTATAGTCAAAAATATTTCTTTAATATAACCATATAGAAATTGATTTACTAAAAGATTTTTGTTTATGTCAGTTTTTCCTTTACATTAAATTAATTAATCTACAAGTGCCATTACCATTCATAAGTGGCTCCATGGGGTCTCAAATTGACCCAAGGATGCCCATGGTCGGCCATTACTTCTCCAATAAGGTTAAGACAAGTGTTAAGTTAATCTTGAATTATTACAATATTCTTTTTACCTTGAATTACCCTATTTACCTTTAACCGCGGTAAATAAAAGTCAAAAGTAACTATTTAGCAAAAAATTATTTTCATCTTATTGAACCAAATTTTACATATTAATAACAAAAATGTATATCTTATTTTTAAAATTAAATTCACTGATGTGGTAAAATTTCATTTAAATGAAAAATCTAGTTTTTTAACAACTACTAAGTGGTTTCACTATTCATCAAAAATTGAAGTTTTTTAAAAAAATACCAAAAATTCAGACTAAGATTTATTTGATATTCCAAATTCAAAAATGATGTCTATTTTTCCAAATTCAAAACATAAAATTGGAATTAATTGATTTTAAAATTAATTCTCATTGTTAAAACAAATAGCGTGTTTTTAAAAAACAATAACTATCAATAGATTGACACTTGTTTATGTCCAATTTCAAAGTCAAATTAATTCCAATGACAAATATTGGATTAAATGGTAAAAATATATTCTAATTACACTTTAAAATAAATTTAAAATATAATCTAACCATACAAAAAAATTATATTAAAACATAGTTTTGAATTAAAATACAATATTTTTCACTATTCATTAAAAATGATCTTTATTGGAAAAATTCCCAAAATTTACACAAAGTAAATTTTTATGTCCCCATTCTAAAGAAGGATTTTATTTGGTTAAATAGAATGTATTAAAGTGACAAAAACTATACTTAAAGAGAGTTCGCATTTAAAAGGCGGTAAATCGACCTTTTAATTTAAATTATGCTTAAAATTAGATTCATTCACATTTTAAGCCTCTAAATTTTATTGGATAAATGTAAATACATTTAAAAAACATTTATAATCATATTGTAATTAGTTTTGTTCATTCCTTCCAATATAATGTCTAAGAGTTAACTACCATTTAAAATAATAATATTATATTATTAGTGTTCAACGTAAGATTTCAAAGAAACTCGTTGTTGCATATCAGGTACGTTATCGAACATAGCAACCCTTTTAAAGTAAAATTAATATTTAATTCACAAATATTAATATAAATGAAATATATTTTATTCTTTATTTACCTGGGATGTTACACAAAACATTATCAATCCTCTAAATGATTTTTCCACCTCAATTTTTTGGTTTATTTCTTTCATTAAAATGGTGTAAATTTAATTAAATTTTTTTACACCCTTCAATCAGTCCATTGGAATCTATTCACATTCAAAGAATATCCTATAATAAATATTCAACTGGAATTAATAAAATATTGATCATTAAATCATTTCATGTGTTGATATAATATAATTTCCAAGTCCAGAATAATTTTAATCTCATTAGAACCATCCCACAAGCCCCGCCCCTTAATATCCCTCTCAAAGAGAATATAAATGGATTTTGTGAATTACATAAACACATATCTTGTTTCTAAAAATTTCACAAATTATCAATCTTAAATCATTGAGGATTTATCATATGAATTTCAATATCATATTAATTTTTTAATTTGTAATATATGAAAATTCATACTATCTATTGAGTATGAAGTCATATAGTAACTCAAGGTAATATGAGGGAAGAAAGAACAATTGTGGTGAATAAATTCTGATTAGGGGAAAATAATTACAATTAAATATTCATGATGAATCCAAAGTCATATGATCCATTCAAAATCTATATAGTTAAAGAAAATGTCTTATGATATTCAAAAAATACTTGAGATACAATAATTATGGAAAAAAAGACTCATGGCCAGGGTAAAAGACTTAAGATGGAGCCATAATATCTTTTGAAAATCTATTGGAAAATCATACAAGTAATAATATTTTTTGATAAATTAAAACATCATACGAGTCTTAGAGAATTCTTATGAGATAAAAATTTTACAAAAAAAAATTATCTTATGGACCAAACATAACCAAAATTCTCCCTTTTATGTTCAAAAACAGAACTTCTCAAAGAATTCATATAATTTAAAAATCAAATCATGGAATGATCATATAATTACATAAATGATTAATAATACATAAAATATTGAATCAAAACATTTTAATAATTATTCCCAATATATCCCTAAACAAAGGTTGTAATTTAGATCAAAATATCAAAATTGTGGTGATTAATCATATGAATATAGATGAAAAACAGTGAAAATATCATATCTATTAATGTTATTGACCCACTATCCTAATATATCTCTCATGGTAAAATTATGCACATCTCACATTATTTTAAAATAATTCCCCTGATATAGAGAAATAATTATTAGGGAATCCATTATATTTCCATTGAAAACAATAAAGGATTCTTGGAAAGACTTATCAAAATAAAATTATATATCTTTCTCCAAGGGTTTTTTCTGAATCCTATAAATATTAGTAAAATATTTTGTGAAGATAAAGTAAAATCGCACATGCCTAAGAAGAAAACTCTTCACATTATTTTTATTTTGTATAGGAAAATCCTTTACAACCTTTGTATTTATTTCATCCCCTTCGATTCCATGATTAAAAATTTTATACCCAAGAACAATTCCTCCTTATACCATAAAATAAAACATCTCACAATTCAAGACTAGAAACTTTTCTTCACATCTCTTCAATACTAATTCAATATTTATTGAACAAAATTAAAAATAAATCTCATAAATAGAGAAGTAATCCATGAAAATATTCAAGTATTCATTTACCATATCATAAAATATGTGTGTCAATAACCTTTTAAAAGTGTCCAGTGCATTACACATACCAAAACATACCTGGTAGAAATAAAAACTACTATATGTGGATGATAAGGTATTCTTTTATTGATTGGTTAGGTATATTATTATTTGGTTATAACTAAAATATCCATCTAGAAAATGATATAATTCATTCCCATCTAATATCTCTAACTTTTTTTCGTGATGGGTAGTGGGAAGTGTTATTTATGACTATATATATTTAACTGTCAATAATACACACATATTCACCATACCTTGACTATTCTGGTGGGGAAGAACTCATTATCTTTATTATTTACCAATGTAAATCCATCTTTCTTTAGAACCCCTTGTAAAGGACTCTCCCACACACTGTCTAAAATAGAAAAAATTATTCATACATCTAGTAATTTCATAATAGTTTTCTTAATAACCTCATTAATTAGTTGTGTCAGTCTCCTCTATGGTTTATGACTTGTAATTATCCCGTATTTAATTAATACTTTCGGGTTTCACACTATGGGGATGATTTACTATATGTTCATTATACTTTAAGAAATATATTTTTTCATACTTCTTAAAACTAAAAGAAAATTTTCTTCTTTATCTTTATTCATATCTGTATTTATGGTCACCAGTAGTATCACTTTTTCTTCCAAAACAGAATACCTTCTTGTACTGGGTAGTGGACTAAACTCTAGTATCAGTGGATTGATAATTGAGGGGATGATTTCTGGTTAGTACTCCCTAGATAGTTATTTTTTTCACTAAACAGCTTAAAATATATTGTTTTATTCCTCTTGAAGTTACTCCTCTTTCTTGATTACCTAATCATCAATCAGATTCATCATATTATCATTCTCTTCCTTCTGTATACTATACATTTATAGTTCATCTAGGGATTTTTCTTATCAATTAATGAAAATATCTTGACATCCCACCGATTCAATCCCTTATTTCACTACTTTAACTAGACCAAAAACAACTTGATCTTCACCAACTCTAAATAGAAATCTTTTTTGGTTGAAAGTGACTAGTAAATTATTGATTGTGATTAAGTGTCTTATTAAAATGATAATATAGTGTCCTTATTCTTTTATATCAAGATTCAAATAATCCACTAGGAAAATTAATTCTACATCCTTTACAAGAACATCCACTAGGATTCCTTAGAATTATTTAACTAATCGATTTCCTTGTTGAGAGTCTCCACTTGTTATATTTTTTTTTTAATACCAACATCTAAAATTCACTCATTTTAATATTATTGATACGTAGTCCCAAATCATAAACTATCATTTCTAATGTGCAAGAATCAATAGTGCATGGGATTGAAAAACTATCAGGATCCCTCATTTTAAGTGGGATCTTCCTTTAAAAAATAAATTAACACTCTTAACTAAGGAATATAAATCTAAAATATTCTAAATTTCTTTTATTATAATTAAATTCCATGGTCAATTATTCATATTCTAATATTTTTGAAATAGATTCCACAAAATATATGTTAAAGATAAGTTTTTTGAAAATATACTAGATATTATTGTATTGAGGTTTCACTTTAACTTTCCCCGTCCTCTTATATAATGAGAGGAGGGGTATATATGGAGTCATTACTTTGAAAAATACATCTTACATTACTTATTCTTCAACATGAGAAATGAATTATCCTTCTTTTATCACATCTCTTTTCTATGGAATATATCTAATTTCAATCTCCACTTTGTATTATTCACTTTATTCTTCATCGTGCTTCTTTTTTCCCTAGATCTTCCCATATCTCATCGCTAATTTTCCATTATAGTCTTATATTTATAGGGATATATTATATCCATATTATTCCCACTTATCAAAATAATAATTTTAGCCTCCTTTCAAGCATGTGTTTCTAGTTTATCATATAGTGTACTTGTTAACCAATAAAAACTGTGTGACTAATCTACCCAAATTGATGTTTGATATATTTAAGGGTAACATAGTGGCTTTTAATATTAGTTTCATAGATATATACCTAATTATTTTACCATTTAATGAATGTTTTAATAATATTCTCAGTATTTTTATTTTAGATTTGTGGTGGCTGTTATTGTAGGGGGTGGAATTATTGTTGTTATTGCATTTTTTTGTAGGTATTTATGATTTATAAGGGTTTAAACTGATTTAATTTCCATTTGGTGTGTGGTTGAGGTGTATAACTAGGTTTCCCTTGATTTTAAGCATATTTATGGCCTCCTTTTTGTGGATTCCACCCAATATTTTTTTTATTGAGGTAGAAATGGGATTACTTGGTTGTATATGCTTTGAAACTATTTCGTGCCCCAATTTAAATTAATATAGTTATAGTTGAAGGATGATTTTCCTCTGATCCTACCTAGGACTCTTGATATGTGTTTGGACCTCATTTTATAATATTTCACTCAATTGTTCCTTCTGGTGGAAATGACTGCTGGCATAAAAATTGGAAACTATTTAGTTTCCTATTGAGTGCCTCCACATGGGAATTTATATTGGTTCTTTCATACACCTTGTGCATTACTCATCTTGGGGGACCTCAATCAATTTTTTAAAGTTAGAAATTATGTAAAATTTCATCAATAATATCTCAAAATAGTTTAGGTATATTCATTTAATGTCCATTATTAAATATGGCATAAATCATGGATCAATCAATAAGCTGTAATTCATAGTATATGGTTTGAATTTGAATCTGAACATCAATAATGGTTTCTATAAACATCCTTAAAATATTATTTAATCTATCATTATCCCCCTTAGTAGAATATCCTTTAATATGATGGAAATATTGAATGTATCTTCTCAACATCCATGTACATACAGGTGGAAAATATATGTCAAGAAACTTCTTAGAAAGCTCAACCCATGTGGTAATTGATTCAATTTGTTATATTTTTAAAAAAATTGTTACATGGTTTCCCAATGAAAAAGTGAACACTAGTAATCATTTAGAATCCATCTCCTCCCAATTGTATTGAATATTTTTTACAAGTCTCTATAAAATTTAAAATATATATATTGTTCTTGAATTTGTAATCTACTGAACTAACCCATGGTATAGATCATCTATATGAGATTATTCTTGATTTTGAAGTTGTTTGAAAGGATTTAATGGAGAATGATGCTTAGTTAATCCCCATTAATGGATGAAAATATATAATACATGATGGTGTTCTTTAGAGGCATCAATTGTGATTCATTTGTTTCTTCAAAGTGTGAAAACTACGTTTTATAACCATCAAGTGTATTAGGATTATTTCTTTCTTACAAGTATAGTCATCTCCAGTAAAATATGGTATGTTTGATCTCTTATTTAAAGTCAAATAGTTTTTCAAAGTCTATGCTCCATGATGGAGTGGTTGGAGTCCTCATCCACTTCTTTCCTTGTAATAAAAAAAATATCGCACTCTATTAACATAAAAGAAACAAAAATTAAAACACTTCTATCATGGAATTTTATAATTTTATAATTCAAAAGGGTTATTGATCCTTTACTAGCTACAGTAGTATAGTATAACATATTTCTAAGATAATCCCATAAAGAGGTTATATTGTCAACCTTTGGAGTTTATTTATCCACTTTTGTAATGGAAATCAATTTTGGTGGATCAATGGAAATGAAAACTAAATATACTTAGATGGAAAAAATTATCAAATAGGGGTTGAAGATCAAATTTGAACAATTGTAAATAAATATATCAAATATATCACTCATGTATTAGACATTTCAGGTGGTCAAAAATTCATTAACTTCTTATGTTAATATTCATTTATCCTGCCTAATACATCAAAAATTGTGTGGTCAAAGAAATCTAACCCCCCTAAGTGAATTACATTTTACCCTTAAAGTGAAAGTCAAATAACAGCTACAAGACATAATTTTATTTGATCAACTAATTTATATTTACCCCATTTTCACTCCTTTGAATTAAATTCATGTGATGGGATACAATTTTATTAAGTTCCAAAATCAATTACTAAAAAAATGACTCTCTATGAATGAAAATATAAATTCATTAATTCTCACATCCCTCTACTCTCAATATCTCACCCCTTAAGCGATTAGTCATTCATGACAAATTAAAGCCCCATTATTAATGTATGATTCGTCTTTATGGATTAAATCAAGAAAACAAAATTGAGTTGAATGAAATAATAATTGAAAATTAGAGAAACTTACATATATTAATGTTTTAAACCATAAATATAAAGTATGGATGGAAAGAAAACTCCAAAATTACTTCAAAAAGAGATAGATAAAGTATTAAATCTAGGTAAAGGTCCAAATATAATAAAACATTATTGGATTTTATATTTAGATAAAAACACATGTTGTGGGAATACTTTTGGTGTCATATTGTGAGCATATGGTCCCATAGAACATTAATTTTATTACTCAAGGGCATGGATTCATATCCTACACATTCATGGCACACCAGAAACATTATTTTTTTCAAACTTTGAATCTCCCCAGATGGTCCTTGTTTATATATTTAGAAGATTGGCTAAGATATATTCTTATTTTATTGTTGACTAAGGATTTCATAGTGCAGGGGGATTGATATTTGTGTGACTTCATTTATTCAAATATTTTTAGAAAGTACAAAATCATATGCATTTTCCCTCCCTTGGTAATCTTATCTTACAAATGCATCAATGTTGTTCTGGAACAAAAACCTTTATTGTGGCATTAATCATTCTTACATTATTTTAAATGAATCTTATGAAGTTACACCCATGGAATAACCACCTTCATCATGTTAAAAACAAATCTTTTGAACTTTCCTTTAATGTCTTATAAAGTCCATTGGAATTACTCTTATAAAGTTCTCCACACTTGGCCAATTATTTATGTCTTCCTCGTGTAATGATATATTATATTGTGGTGTGAATCTATTGCCTTTAATATTACCTAGACTTATTATCCCACATCAATTTTTCCCCTAGAAAATCCTATAATTTATTAGTGTGGGAGTCACCTTTTTCTTCTACTAATAACCATGGTACCACCTAATACCATGACCACTTTCTCATTGGTGGCTCCATACACTATATCTTTCTTCTACCTAGTGAAACCCTATTCTCAAGGTTCCCTATTAATCTCATCCTCAATAACCTGGTAGTATTTAGTTAAAAAAATTGGTATCCTCATAATGGTTGTCTTGATATCATGTGAATGTATATAGGATGTGACCATTTTTTCACCCTGTGACTCTTGGGTAACACTACAATGCTAGTGTAACAACAGGAAGGATATTTCTATCTTCAATTGAACATATATTGGGGGTTATTCACAGTGTGAAACATTTAATCATGGTAAAAACCATTTATTTTCCTGTCCTTAATCCATCATTTATTCAAATCATGTCATCAATTCATATGTCACAGGGTCAGAAACCTAAAATTATTAGTAAATTCCTTCAAATTCTCAGTATCTCTCCTTTTTACGAAACGTTCAAAAATTTATTAATTTTTCACCACATTAGGAAATATTATTAAAATTTTATTGAAATTGTCACTAAAAACAAATGCAGTATTAGAAAACATAACTTTATCTTTGATCTCTATGTTGTAAATTTCATGATTTAAGAACAATGGTCTTTGAAGTGAAGAGAACTGCTAAAATCATTAGGGACCCCTTTGGTTCAAGATCCATAAAAAATATGGAAGAAATTATTTTTTTGGAGGAATTCTTGTTAAAAAAATTTCAAATAATTTTAAAACCATATAGGGTAGGGATTCCTAAATTAGTAAACCTTGTGGATGCCGCTATCTAAAAAATTCAAGAGTCATAGGGTTTACCTAAACTAAACTACTACCAAGTGACTACCCCCAAAGCCTCATTCTACCCCATTCAATTACATGGGGATTAATCTTGGTTACCTCTAAGCATTATCTATCTATTCACCTTTATAAGTCCTTATAGAACCTCTGGAAAACCTCCAAAACATCTAAAAGAAAACATATAGGACCAGTTTGGGATATGACTAACACTAAGAGAGGTGAATCGGCATTGGGGACTTTTTAATACAATTGTGACTTTTTATGTCTATACTTAATAGACATGTCAGGATCTTGATTCTATTATTCTCTTATCCCTATTGTATTCAAGTATATGAAATAATTAAATATGGAACATTATATTTTTATAAATATCACTACTTTATAAGAGTAGATAGTTCTTATCATGGTTTGGAAAATATCTTGACCACACCACCACCAGAAAAAAAAACCTTTGTATGTGGTTATGACGAGTAGGATATACCCTTACACCAGGGTGGCACTATGAAAAAAATCCAATAGCATGTGTTTTATAAAACATGGCTGGATATTTATAATTCTTCCCAAGATATTCTTGTCCTTGTTAAAGTTTTGTAACACCAAAAAATTATTCCACCTGTTGAGACCTGTTGGATTTCACATAACCGCTTTGAACTTATAATATTTACTTATTAGTTTCTTAGAAGCATTAAAGTAACTCCTCTTATCATTTACCAAGAGAAAAATTGATAGTGACATAATTTTATTCATTTATTAGTCACAATAATATGAATTTATTTTTGACCGATGAACACTTTATTTTATCTAACCCAAATTATAATCAACTAATATCAATTTGGTCACTAGATCTTATTCTCTTCTTCTTAATTTCTCCATCAATATAAATCAACTTCATTAAGATATCTTCTTTTTCTTATAATATTCACAATATTTATTTGTTATTATTAAATCAATTAAGATCATATTATCTTATCATCATCACCATTAAATTTATCTAAATAATAATAGATCTTTAAGTGAGAACACTCTTTTCTTCTAGGAAACACAATAAAGTAAAATTCTATAGTAGTGTATTGATCTGACTTTCTTCTTCCTTGGTGAAAATATGAGTTTAGGTGAACATGTATTTATTCTTCACAAAATAAAGTTATGGGTGTTTATTTTTCTCTATCTGTTGTTTATCAATTGGTTACATGTACAGTTTTATATGATGTTTCTCCTTTATGGACAATCTAATATCCTCTAAAAACTGAGTTACACCTCATGGAACAAGTGATTTACAAAATCCGTCCCTATTAATATTTTATTTTACATCATAGAAAACCTATTACCCATGTACTATCAATGCTCCATAGACCACCCCTTCTTTGCAGAAGACATTTGCTTCATGGGGAACCCTTCCTTTTGCAGGCCACTTCTTCCTATGCGGGATGTTTCTTTTTCCAAGGACTATCACTTCTTCTGTATAATAATCCAACTATGTAGATGCCACTTTCTTCTACAAGACACATATTCTATGTATTCCATCTTCCTATGTGAACTACAGATCCCCACAATCCTCCTTTTCACATACTGACTTCACAGAATTTCTTCTTCCCTTTCGGGGAATTTCTTCCTCGAGAACTCTTCCAAACCTGGGTAAAATCTTCCACTATCCAAGATCTCTTCTAATAAAATTAACTGTTACTTAATGATGGAATTAGGTTCTTTTATATATAAAAATAAATACAAAATTATTTTTTATCTGATTTACCCAAATTTTCAATGTGTTACTGCATTCACCACAGATTGTTCTCCTTCCGCGAACTATTTTTCCATCCATGGTTTGTGTAGAACCATCCTTACTATGTTGGAGAAAATTTCATCTGAAAATGTATCACTACCTCTCAAATAAAAATGACGGAATTCCTATGAAATAAATCCCCCCATGAACTGTGATCCTCCCACGAACCATTTCCCTTTCACGATTCGTGTATCGTGCTTTGCAGTCTACATAGCACTGCTATGGATAATCATTCCTTTTATGATTTTCCTTCACCACATCATGTACCTCCTATGTGGTCTTTGAACTTTCCTTAATAGTCTTTGAACTATTCTATGTAGGATCCATTACTAAAAACTCTAAGTTTCCCAAAATAAGAAACTCTGGATTTTGAGGCACAAAAATTTGGTAAACACCGAGAAATAGTGCCACCTTAGAAATCTACTTCAATAACACCATCCAAACTAATTTTGTAACATCCTAGGTAAATAAAGAATATTACATTTTCATATTAATTAATATTTGTGAATAAAATGTTAATATTACTTTAAAGGGAATGTTATGTTCGATGGCGTACCCAATACGCAACAACGAGTTTCTTTGAAATATTACGTTGCATACTAATAATATAATAATATTATTTTAAATGGTAGTTAATTCCTATTCGTTGTAATAGAATGAATAAAAAGAACTAACTACAAAATGATTATATATTTTTTTTAAATATTTTTACAATTACCCAATAAATGATAGAGGATTAAAATGCGAATGAATCAAATTTTAAGCATAAATATTCTAATCTTGAAATAAATCAAGATTAAGTAATGTGTTAAGGTTAGGTCCTTATAGTTGGTATCAAAGGGAGGTTCAGATAACTTTAGAGGTTATAGTATTCTTTAATCACAAGTGACATTACCATAATGGTTATGATTTTAGGAAGAGTTATAGTTTTTTTTATAAATTGAATGTGTTTAAGATAACATGAATAAGTATATCTTAGTATTTACCCACCTCATAAGATATTATATGATGACTTTAATGATATACTCACACTGACCTTTTTTGGTTTTAGTAAATGGCTGGATCTAGGAGGCACCAAAGTAACAGTGGATGTGAAGAAAACTGTGACAATTTTCTGGACGATAAACTGAATGATATGGGAGTTTCAATGAGAACTCTTATGGTTATTCTCAACCAACTATCTGGAGTCATGATTGACCACCCGAACCTTATTGATTTTTATAAGGCATCATATATGTGAGAAACAAATCCCTATGGAATTTCAGGTAATAATCATAAAGGTAGGTATTTTCAAAAACCTATGTGTCAAAGATGTGGAAAAAACACATAGGAAAATATTTCAAAGGGACAGAAAGATGATATAGTTGTGTAAATGAAGGTCATAAAGCAAGAACCTTCCATGGAAAAAGAAAGCATCTAGTTTACTCTAATAATGGGAAATAAGTTCTTTCTGAAGGATCAATTGAATGTTTTAAATGTGGTTTGCATGGTCATTATGAAAACACATGTCCTAAAAAGAAGTTTCAGTAATGGGATCACCAAGATCATACAAATATTTGTTTACCAATACCTAATTCTATTCCGATTGATGATGAAGAAACTGACAATGACCAATGAAAGGTATGGATTATTTCTTAATATATGTTTTCCTATTATTGAAATCGTAGGATATGATTCATGATTATGTTTGTAGGAAAAAATTATTTCAGAATAAGTTGGAAAAGGAATGGTTAATGGATCATGAAGAATGTTGAATGAGTAAGAAGTAAATATATAAGTGATTCAAGAGTTATGGTATATTTTAGGATGGTAAAATTCTTAAAAGTATTAAGGCTCTTTTTATGATGAGAATACATTAGAAGACTTTTTATAGTATTTGTAACCTTGATGTTTGATATATGAAAATTTTATTCAAGGACTAATTACATTTTCTTTTGTGGATATAGTTTTAATGAACCATTTGGGTTTATATGATCCTTGAATTTGAGGCAATTACCGGTTAATACATTTTGAGATGAAAAAAGAAAGTTATTAGATAACCTTTGTGGTTAAAATATGTTATGGTTATTTTTGATGAATTTATCTCTTTTTCGGAATGATATAAATTATGTAGTTTTTGAAAAGGGACAATACACAAACCGTGTGACAACCCGTCGCGTCAGATGAAGCTGAGGGAATCGAACCCACAACCAAAGTGTGACTGGTATTTATCGCCTACCACTGGACTACATGAAGTCACTAGTTTGTATGACTAATTCTTTTTAGTTAGATGATCTTTTGGATCAAGAATAAGTTGATTTTGGGTTATCTACAGAAATGATTAACCTATCATGGAGGATATGTGATTAGGTTAATTACTTTTCAGTATGATACTTTAAGAGTAAATGATGTTATTTAGAGATAAATGTTAAGATTTACCTTGGAAGAAGATGTGATTAAATCCTTTAGAGATTTGGGTTTCAATCTTAGTTTGGATTACTTTGAAGAATTTTATCGATAACTGTTTATTTAATGGTCTTTCTTGATCCTTGGGTTCTTTTTGTTGAATTTTGGAGATTGAGAGTAGTATTTCTTTTTATAAAGGATTATCCTTTTGGGGATTATCTGATCTTGTACTAAAAATTTTGGTTTTGGTTAAGTTCTAAATACATTTGAAATATATAGTTCATCATTTGTGGATTAGGTGATTCTCAAGAAGTTGATTATAGCGCTCTTAATGTGAACAATTCATCCTAAATACTCATCTTTTGGAGAAAATATGATTTTGTGTAAGAAATATAGTACGGATGAAAGTATACATGACAAGTAAGTATGTTTCTTTATGATTTAGTTAAGCTCATAAATAAATTCCTCAATGAAAAGTAACTTAAAACAAAAACGTTGTCAGTTAACTTTTCCTACTAGGGAATCAAATACCGTTTAACCCATCACATGTTTGTGATTTTCTGGTGGTTAAATTTCTCCTATACAAATTTTCTATCACTCTCCATCAGAACATGATAGTTTTTTTTCTCCACTATACTCATGTTTTCATGGAATCTTAGTATCTGTTGTCTCAGGTGACCCTTGTACTTTTCTTTCTTTCTTTTAAAGTGATAGTTTAATTTACTCTTTTTCCGATGTGGGGCTTTCAATGAAGTTTCCGAGCCAAATTTTAAAATTGCGAGGACGCAATTCTCAAAAGGAGGGAAGGATGTAACATCCCAGGTAAATAAAGAATATGAAATTACCATATTTATTAATATTTGTGAATAAAATGTTAATATTACTTTAAAGGGAATGCTATGTTCAATGGCGTACCCAATACGCCACAACGAGTTTCTTTGAAATCTTACGTTGCACACTAATAATATAATAATATTATTTTAAATTATAGTTAATGCCTAGCTGTTGTAATGGCGGGAATGAACAGAACTAACTAAAAAATGATTATATATGTCTGTTAAATATTTTTACAATTACCCAATAATTGATAGAGGCTTAAAATGCGAATGAATCCAATTTTAAGCATAAATATTCTAATATTCTTTTAAAGGTCGATTAACCACCTTATGATGGATAAAAATTTTAAATATACTTTTTGACAATTTTATATGTTATATTTGACAAAATAGAATCCTTCTTTTGAATTAATACATCAAAATTTACTTTGTGTAAATTTTTGTTATTTTTTCGATAGAGTTCATTTTTTAATGAATATTGAAAAAGTTGTATTTTAATTCAAAAACTCCTTTTAATATAATTTATATATATGGTTATATTACCTTTTTAATTGGGTTTAAAGTTTAGTTAAAATATATTTTTTACCATTCAATTCAATTGTGGTCATTGAAATTAATTTCACTTTAAAATTGGATATAAACAAGTGTCCATATTTTGATAGGTATTATTTCTTAAAAACACGCTATTGGTTTTGACAGTGGGAATTAATTATAAAATTACTAAATGAAACTTTTATATTTTGAATTTGGTAAAATGGAAATCATTTTTTATTTTGTAATATCAAATTTAATTTGGATAAATTTTTTGTATTTTTCTGACAAATGTTCATTTTTGATGAATAGTGAAAAATACTGCATTTTACTTCAAAACAACTTTTTCATCTAATTTAATTTTATAGATATATTTTCATTTTAATTGGTGTTAAAGTGTAATTTAATTAATTTTTTATCACTTAATGCAATTTTTTTCATTGGAAGTAATTTCACATTACAATTGGATGTAAAAACAAGTCAATCTTTTGATAAATTTTACTTCTTAAAAACCCGTCTTTGGTTGTGACAACGGGAATTATTTTTAAATTAATTATTTCAATTTATTTGTTTAGAATTTGTAAAAATGGATTCCATATTTGGAATCATAAGGTAGAAATTATGTAATTATGACTCTATTTTTTTGACATTATGAATAGTAACGATGGTAATTATCTTTAATTATCGTGATTAATTAATAATCGGGTAGTTAAGGGTAATAAAATAATATCACAATAATATAAAATTACCCCCAACATGTTTCCAAATCCTCTTTTTTGAGTCATTTCCGACAATGTGAATCTTTTTACCAAACTTGAGGTCCCATGGAGTCACAAGGGTGTGATAGTGACATTTATGACTTTATTTTTAAAAAAGAATAGAAATATAACAAAGGTTTGTATATCCTAAGTAAAACAATTTTAATTTTGTTTATATAAATTATATATTAGACTATAAATATTCATTGGAAATATAAAAATATTTCCTACATCATGGTATTTTTTTTTATAATTTTTAGACATTAAATAAATAAATTTATTTATGACACCATGATGATGTAGTGATTACCTCATTAATGAACGATTTAAATAAAATGAACAGATAAGGTAAAATATAAGACTTACACTTGTTGAAAACCTATTGTATGGGTGGATTCAGAACCCTTATAACCTTATCCTAAAAATATATCATTGTGGGACCTTTAAAATATGAAATATCATTTTATAATAAAGTAACATTTCAAAACTTTCCAAAAGTGACCCTCCTCCCTCTTATAAATGGCCCCCACCTCTACCCCCTTACCCACCCCTCTCAAGCTCTTAGATCATCCAACCTATGCTCATGTTATCTCTCCACATCCCTATCTTACTCCTAGTAGCCTAAATTTGGGTAGAAGTCTTTACAAGGAAGCCTTTGGCTCAAATCAAAAGAGTTACCCGATTTAGAGGTAATGTCTTCTCTCGAGTTTCTTTCTTTTATTTTCCTTCTTAACTCACCACTATCTTATTATTATTTTATACCATAATAACACCAGTATCATCAATATACTAGTATTTTATTATGATAAGTATTCTACCTACACTTACACACACACTCGTCTAATGGTTAAAGAACATACTGTTTCTGTGGGTGGAAAATTTCTGCCTCACGAAATGATGATTATTCAATCTTCTTTTAACACCTCTCATGGTGGCCATTATAATGGAAATATATTTATATATTATATTTATTATAGTTATTTCCTCTAAATTATTCTGTATTTTATATTTAAAACATACCTTTATGCTTTGCATGTTGTGAAAATGCTATAATTTCATATGAGGAAGTGTGGACAACCGCCCCCTCAAGTGATGTGACTCGTTCATGTCAAACATGGAATTTATAAATAATTTATTTAATTAACTTATTTTACCTATATAACATATATATTATACTTTAATTATAATATATCTATGTCTAATTAAGTTTTAAAGTCCATTAATATGGCAGAAAAATGAATGTAGCGTTCAGGCGTACGTACGGCCTACTGTCTCCATGAATGGTACATTTCATTTCTTATCTCCAAACATTATGGAATATTATTAAATACATATTTACTGGATATATATGATATTTAAATCATTAAAAACTTTCCGAATATGATTTAATTATAACTACATGGACAATTCTCTTCAAACAAGTTCATTGTTGACTCATGTACCGAACATCGACAAAACATATGATATGAACTCACATAAATAACTATTTATTATAACATGATAATATGTGATATTAATTGAATAATAAACTTTAAAGGAATTACTTAAGAAATTATAAATTGAACAAAGATTATTATTCAGGAATATAAATAAACGAACAAGACAAGTCGGACTTGAGGTAAGGGGATTTCTTGTCTCACTTTTAATTCCGTGAGATTTCCATTGTTCGCCAATTATTTATTTCATGTGGTGTATTGTGTACTTAGATTTGATATGTATTATAATGATTATAGTTATATTCATTGTATTATGTGATTCATTTGGTTCTTATTATCTTTTGGTCATACGACTCGATTGATTACAATGAGTAATCGGTTTTTATCTCACTTTTTATTCTAGTGAGATTCATGCTATATTTGTCACTATCTCCTTTGAGTGGTGTATTTACTGCCCATTATTATACTCTTTGTGTAATATAATTTCATTTATGGGTATTTACATCAACATTTTATGGTCCTTCTTTCATGGGTTGTATGTTTCATAAGTTACCAAATCGGTAAGGGAACCATTCACCCTCCTCTTTTTAAAAGGATTATTTTTGTTATGTCTTTTAATTCACATATTCTTTTGTTGGGATATGTTATTATATATCCTTATTGATGTATATTTTATTTCCAAGTGATTAGATACCATTTTCTCTCTCATAAACTCATTTTCTGAATTTTAAAGTGATTTCGTTAGGCTGTCAAATTTTTTAGGGAACTTCTTAACCCAATTTCAATTATTTGGGTTAAAATTGTACTTCTTGAATATGTCATCCTATGAATATGTGTGAATTAACTCTAATTGTTTCACACTTAATATCAAATTATATTGGGTGTATTTTTATTTGTCACACATAATTATGTAATATATTTAACCTTAATCAAAGGATACCATCCTTATAAGGGATTTCGTCTCAATTTATATTCCATTGAGACTTCATTATTGATACGCGCCAATTCACTTTGATATGGTGTATATACTTTCCTTTTTCATATTATATCATTAATACCTTTATTCTCATGATACTATAATTTTTTGATTAAATTTTATTCCTCAATTATTTGTATTGAAGCATCTCCTATTTGTTAAGAACTCCTTAACTAAAATATTGTCTTAATGATTTAATCTTATAAATATTTATTATTAATGTCCATGATTCAAAATGGTTTTAAGGATTTATTTATATAAACATTAAAATATTAAAATATTAATTCCTTTAAAATATTCAAAGTCATATGGGACACTTTGATTCAAAAATCTCTTTATTAAATGTTTTAAATGGTTTTGAAAATGGTTTGATAAAGCATTGATTATGTCAATATGTTGAAATGATATATTGTGATTGAAATGTGGAAATATTATACTTCCTTTATGATTGTTTTATGTGTTATGAATATTTTATGGTTATTGGGTATTGTTACGTATACAGGTGGTTTCATGATAAACCCAGGGCGGATGAGCCTAAGATATCTCTCCAATGCATTGGGGAACGTGACGGAGGTAAACGTTAATGTTTCTCCTATGAGATTTAGGGAATATATTGTGATGGGTATTAAAAATGTGACTTCTTATGTAGCTGTGATAGCTACAATGTAAGTATGTTATGTATGTCTTAAGTTACCTTTTTGACTTGTGATTACTATGTGTCATTCATAAATATTATGATTTCAGAATATATGTTATGATTGAAAATTATGGCTTCATTGATTTGTATTTATTGATGGATCAATGTTTTCTTTCATTATGTTATAACCCTTACAGATCTTTTTATTCTCATCCCAATTTTTTGAAATGTTTTTCATAGGTTATAAAGAAGGGTAAGATAAAGGAAGTATTCAAAAATATTTATATCAATAAAAGAACTCTTGTTTTATTTAAGGATTTTTTATTGTTGTGAAAATTCAGTTATAGTAGAAGTGTCTAATTTGTAGTATCCAAGTTGATATGTAATAGTTATGGCCTAATTCTATATAACTCTAAACCGGAAAAGATCCTCAATTTTTATTCTTTAAATAACTCAAGATTAAGTAATGTTTTAAGGAAAGGTCCTTATAATTTTTTAGTCTTTTCTTTTATCACAAACTATGACTATTGTGATATATATCAATTGATCAATTATCATTAACATTTTCATATTTTATGAGGAAATTATTGAAACTTCCTTATCTTCTAGCCACATCTTTCTTTCTAATCACATTTGAAAATGATTGGAAATACCTTTTTCCCCCTTTTCATAATAAATCTTTTATCACAGGTTCTCAAAAAAATTAAGATATTTTTGAAATATAGATCAGAAAAGCATCATCAAATTTAACTAGGAGGATAATTCAACCATGACATAGAATCCAATTTCATCTAATAAAATCATAACAATTCTATAGAAATCACCTTGAAACTGAAATTATTAAAACCATTCACATGTTTCTTAGAATATCAAGACTTGAGGACTTCATCAAAGATATATTAACATTATAAATTCTTAATAATATTAAAATCATTATAATCTTCCTATTTCATTAATCATCATTGTCCATCAATGATAATCATTTCGCAACAAATAAAATTTATAAAAAGTGGGGTCTTTACAAACCATAAAATTATTATATCTTAAAAATACATCATAAAATATTAAAATACCTTAAACCAGGGGTGTTACATCCTCCCCACATTTGGGATTTCCTTCTTAAGAAGTTGGATGTTAGCGGTTTTTTGAATAAGCTTGATTCATTATTTTGGAATAATATTCTCTAATTCCCATGTCTCTTTGTGAATTTAATCAAACTTCCATAATACCTATACTAATTAGATATTTTTTACTCACATGAGCTTGTAATACCTATCCAGAATGAGAATTAGGGTGTGAATAAATATTGAATTCATATCAAGAGTAATATAATCCCAAATAATCACAAGTTTGGGGTTGGGCTGGTACTTGTTTACTTGAAATATACAAAAAAATATAAATTAAGCTAAATATTAGGGATAAATCTAGTCGATGAGGAACATCACTGATAATATTAAAAATATAAAATGGTAGAACATACTAATAAACTAATTTCCATTAGTTATCCATATTTTGATACCATATCCTTTGAGATACTTGAAAGAATACATAATCTCCCACTTCAAAAGATAGTGGAAAAACAATGATCAAAATAATATTTATGATAACCCTATGCCATTCCCATATATTTCTTGATCAATTGGATTTATTGGCTCATCTCATGCACTAGAATAGGTCTAATCAGTGATGTTTCCCCAGACTCTACCCATTACAGTATACATTTACCTAGATAGACATAAAATTATTTATATAAAGCATTATTTATCATTGTCTGATAACTATTGTTATATGAAAACTCTACTAGAGGAAATTACCATTAAATGAACCACTAAAGTCCCTCACATATGATCTGAGCATATTTTCTAATGTCAAGATTTTTTCCAATAACGTCCCCAACTACTATAGGATGGTATTTAATTTTCATGGTTAACTTGGTCAAACGGATTTTTATAAACATCGAAAAAACCATGAGGTAAAACTAGGGTCTCAATCAGAGCCAATATGAATTTCTACCCGATG
This sequence comes from Viscum album, assembly GCA_963277665.1. Classification (NCBI taxonomy): domain Eukaryota; kingdom Viridiplantae; phylum Streptophyta; class Magnoliopsida; order Santalales; family Viscaceae; genus Viscum; species Viscum album. The sequence goes on from OY728156.1 coordinate 1,335,617,891, forward strand.
AAACTTAAAAAATTCTGGAATATATATATGTATTCTCATCTACCAAATTCATCTACCTAATTGGAATGAATTTTCTTAACTTTTTTAGTCCATAAATAATAACCCAAATGGATTTTTTTTCAAATTATCATCGACAAACTAATAACAAATTCAATAGCAATTTTCTCCCATTTCTATATGGGTATAGTTATTGATTATAACATGAAATATGGTCTTTCTTGTTCATATTTCACCTTTTTAAAGGTGATAAATTTCCCTATATATTTTTCCACCATTTTATTTATAATAAACCACCAAAAATGGTTCTTCATTTCCATGTACATTTTCTAAAAACCTATATAGATAACCAACCTTAAAAGATGATAATCATGAAGGAGTTGTTCTTGGTAGGAAGGAGGAACTTCTATATAATCTCAAAACCACACTATAGAGTTTATATCCTCTATTAATCCATCATTGTCCTCCCCACCATTTAGGTTTGACTTAATGGTAAGGTAATAAGGGTCACATTGTGGAGCCTCTTTAACTTGTCCAACCAAGTCTGGGACAAGGGTGACTATAAGGAAAACCATGATAGTATTATTCTTAGTAGAATATAAATGAAAGTCATAGATCACCACTATTATATTTTTTTGATCTCAGTATTATTTGAACACTTTATTTTATGAATTTAGACTTATATAATTAGCTAATGATTTCCCCTTACAGGGTATATAAACCAAGTCAAAGATGAATATTTGGAGGTACTCCATCCAAATTCACTACCTAGGGTTAAAGTATCTTTTTGATAAAATGTTATTCAAGATTTTATGATCACTAAGAACCATAAACTTCTCACCAAATATATAGTTGTTAAATTTTGTCAACATATATAAAATCATGTATAATTTTAGATTTTTTTCAGATAATTCATTTTATGTTCCTGTTTTTATCATGATTCATAAGATACGATATGGTATCCCTACATGAGAACACATCCTAATCCAGATCCATAAATATCATAATAAATTACATAGAACCTATTTGGTTCTATAAATATAAGGATAGTTTCCATATAATTTGATTCTTAATTTCCATGAAGGGTTCATAACAATCATTACTCTAATGGAAATGGATACCAATCCTTGTTAATGTAGTCATAGGGGAAACTAGATGTGATAAATCATAGACAAAGAAATGATAATAGCCTAATAATCCTAGAAATATTCATACCTAAAAGTAATTTTTAGGAATATGCTAAGAAATAACAACCCCAATAATTTTAGGATTAAGTGATATGCCTTTTTTAGAAATAACATTCCCAAGGAATCAACTTCTTATATTAATAAGTAAAATGTATAGAATTTTACATAAATTAACTGATCTCATAATGATCTCAACACAATATCTAGGTTCCATTCATTATCAAGTATTTAGAGAGAGTAAACAATGATATCATCAATGAATACAATAAAAAATATTTTATATACCAATGAAATATATAGATCATCAATTCTATGAAATTTTCTGGTGTATTTGAAAAACCAAATAGAATAAAAAAGTACTTATATTGTCTATAAATACTTCCAAAATATATCTTTGTAATATCCTATATCTTGAATATGATTTGGTGGTACCCAGATCATAGATCAATTTTAGAGAACAACTTTTCTCCCTTCAATATATCAAATAGAAAAAAGATTCTATGAAGGTTATAATAATTTTTCATGACTTGATTTAGTTTATGATAGTCTACACAATGTCATTGAGTACCATCTTCCTTATTAATAAATAAAATAGGAAATCCCATGGAATTTACATGGTCTAATAAATATATTTCGTTCTAAATCTTCAAATTGTTAATTCAATTAAAGTAGTTTTTAATTTAATTCATTATGATAGAAGAGAAATAGGACATGTTCTTGTTAGTAGGTTGATATAAAATTCCACATACCTTTTAGGTGTTGTTCCATTGAAATTATCTGGAAATAAATTAGGTTATTGATCTAATTTTTCAAGAAGATCCCTATTTTCAATTACACTAATATCCCCAAAGTTTACTATTTCCAATTGATGAGAGATAACTCCAACAACTTCCATTAAGGGCTATGAACTTCCAGGATTCGTGTCATATTCCCCATTAAACAACTGAACAACCCCATTAGGAGATGTAAAAGTATAATTGTGAGTATAATAGGTAATATGATATTTTAATTCTTCCAACAAGTCCATCCTAAAGAAAAAATAAAATATATCCATATCTGAGATATAAAAAATCCCAAAAAAACATGATTGAATCAATAGTAATTGAACATGTTGAACACTGAAATCGCCTAAACTCCCATAACCCAAGAGGTGTATTCGTGTTCATGATATGATCAATCACATGTAACTCAATTTTATTTAACAAATGAGAATAAATAAAATAATGGGATGTTATAGTGTTAAATAAAAAATTCATTAAAGTTGATTCAATAAGAATAGTTTCTTGCAATGTTGAGGGACATGGTTCTTTATTAGAAACATCCTGCTTAACACCACAAATTTAGCGATCATATCTTCCAATATAATTATTTCCCCATGTTGAGATGGAACCTATTAGGATGTTAGGTTTTTCAGAGAATCAACCTAATTGAATTGATTCTAATGATGAGAACCACTCTGAGGAGGTCGTCTTAGTTGAGTATGATAGAATTCAGTTAGATTATAACTTTCACTAATTTTATACATTAGAAGATATTTATAGAATCATTTTATATGACCTATTCATCCAAGGTTATGACACTTCTAAAGTGGTGTTATGAATTCCTTTTAAAATTGATTAAAATATCCACATCTAAAGAAACCTAGATGGTTATTACTATGTTGATGAAAGGAAACTAACCCTATAGATTGGCTATTTGGTGATATGGAACCTTAGGAGTAATTCGCCCATTTGTTATTACTCCCACCACTGAAGTTTTCACTTATTCCTAGGTATAAAATTATGTTCCATCCACCAAAATTTCCCTAGAATGAATTTTTCTACAACCATCACCTTTTTTGCAAGCTCAGTGTAATTATCAATGTATAAAATCATCATTTTATAGAAAATATCTATCTATAGACCCATCTTGAACATAATTTCTTTGATAGATTCATTATCCAGCACTTTTAGTGAAAAGAGATAAAGGTAATTAAACCTTGATATATACTCTATAACTGAGGGATATTAATGTTTAAGTTAAAATAAATATATTTTACATGATAATTAAAATATATATATAGGAAGAATTATTTATTAAAAATTTCTTAAATCCCTCTTAAGTAAGTCCTTGATCAACCTTATCTTGAATAGCTAAATCCCACCATTTGTTTGCTAGGTATTTGAGAATGTCTACTAGTAAATTCACATTAATGTTAGCTAAAGTTCCAAGAAATTTAAGATCTGATTCATCCTTACCATCAATTCCTTTTCCTAATCATGTCATGAGTCACCCCAAAATATTGGTGGGTTATGAAATTGAAATTATAATGAGTGATCCATATAATGTGGTTCCTTTATTGTATTTCCCTTTTATACTCCATGAAATTATTCTGCAATGCATCTACCAATATATTGATTTACTTGTTGTTTTGGTGGGAAAACATTCTGTGTGGTTCTCTATTATGGATTCCTAGGTCTATTAACTACTATAATTTTCTAATATCCACAGTAAAAATCTCTACTCAGTCACCATATACACTTATAAAAATAATAATAATGAAATTAAACAATCATGATCCATGAAATATCACATAAATGACGAAATCTTAGTTATAATTCCCTATAAAAATGCAATATACACAGTACTCATTAGTTAAACCCTTTATAATGAGGTGATAAAAATCCTAGAAGTTTTCAACAACACATTTCATACCTAGAATTCCTTTGTAACTTTAAGTTAAATATAAAGAGGTTAGATGTTATTTTATATGCCCTATATTTAAATTCATATTATATATTATAGCCATACATGTTATCCCACCTAATGGATCATACCAAATTGATACCATTTGTAACATTCTCACCCTAACCCATTACATTGGATGAGATCAAAATGACACTATTATTAGGTGTATCCACCTAATACCAAAGTTTAGTAATAAATTTCTAGGTCTTTTCCAAATTATTGGGGGGTTATTTTCCATTTAAATTGACACAAACTACAATAGAAGAAGTATAATGCAATAATAGAATTATTATATATGATAAAAACCAAATTAAACACAAATAACACAACCTAATCATAATAAAATTCTTGGTATCTAAAAATAAAACCTTGTAGTTCTATAGTACCCAAAAAATCAAAATATAAACTTAGGTTCCAAATGTGGTACCACACCCAACTCCATCCCATGACCACCTATAAGCTTCAACTTCCCTCAACTAGGATCTCAACATCATAGTTCTCCACTATAGATGTAATAGGTCCCTACCTTATCTATTTCAGGAAAAAAATCTCTATATTCACCAATAATCATATATAAGTGGTGATTATAAAACCCAAAAAAATATCCCACTAAGACTTCCCACACATGGTACTCTGAAAATAGTAATTTATCCCACATTTATATATATATAACAAGAAATATTTACCAAAACTAGAAACAAGATATATATATATATAGTGAAACTAAATCATGGAAAAATGTTCATACACACACACACCATGAATGAAAGAACCAATTTAATTCACCAAACCCTCACTTATGGGATCCATGTCGCCAACTCAATGCATTTCTCATCAATGTGGCCCCAACTAAATGGTCCAAAATCTTTAAAAGAAATGCATCCTTGCAAACCCATGTCATCACTTAGTGTTACATTCCATGTGAGTACCTAAATGGAATATATGTATAGGTTTTAACAAAAAAATACCACATCTTTATACATCATTATGTCACACCAACTCATACTAATTCCATGATTACACACACAAAAAACCATTCTTTTTTAAACCAAACACCACTTAAATTTTACAAACTAGTTTCAGGCTTATCCTTACATCATTATTTCCAAAACCAAACCCAAATAAGATAATACACCAATAATAAGTTACCAAGATGTTTAAACTATTAAAAACAATAATTAAATTTTTAAAACATGAAGCCTTCAGGTTCTTATAAAATGTAAAGTGATAGAGAAGAAACCTACCTTAAACAATCTTATTTCAAATAAACATAATATAGACATGTATATTCAGGCTATCTCAATCTTCCAATTTTGTAATACAATAAAATCCCTCATAAAAAAATAATTAAAAAATAGATTTGGGCATGATTGCTCTAGACAAGGGATACTCCCATGAGAAAAAATCAAGATAATATTGGATGAGATGATATAGAAGATTTACCTTTGATCTCTTGGATGAAAACATTGATATTCCACAATAATGGGCTTTGGAGTTAAGAGAATCACCAAAATCACCTAAGGCAATGCTCTAGTTTGAGATCACTAGAAATAATTGAATAAATGATAATTTATGGGGGAAATTGGGTTAAAAATATAATTTTCAGAGAATTTTAAAATCACACATGTTTATTCTATGTGGTTTGGTAAACCATGCACCAAAAATATGGATTCAACTCTATCAAAATATTTGGTTTCATGGTTAGGATACATAGTTCATCAAAATCATGAAACATTCATTAAAATGTACTTATACCCCCATTCAATCCAACATAGTTACCTAGGAATTTTTTTATGTTTTACCTAGATCATTTTCAATCTACAAACACTTAAGTATTTTTAAACCCTTCAAAACTTTCAAAAAACAACCCCAACCGAATTGTAACACCCCTGGGATTTTAAAAGAACAATGTTGGGTTCAATGGTATATATGGAATGAAAAATTTTACTTTGAAGATAATGTAACAACCTGAGTTTTTAAAAAGATTAAATTTGGGTTCTATAGCATATATGACATGCAACACTAAACTTATATAAGAATTTAACACCCTAATACCTTTTGAAATGTTTTTTTAAATTAAATTTGATCTCTTGAATACCTTGTGGAACATGTAATCCTAATTCTAAATGAATCATAATAAAATATACCATTATTACATAGCCATTAAATTGGTGGGTATGAAATTTAGTAACTAAATTATGAAAAACATGGTTATCTATTGATTATAAATAAAATGATTATTATTTGAATCAGAAAAATGATTTCTAAAAAACACTATTTTTCAAATATGCAGTTTAGTCATGCTATGCACACATTATCTTAAATTAATTTGTACCAATTTTATAAAATTTATTTTAAAAAATTAACTTTTTTTTAAACCATAATGTAAAATTTATCTTAAGGTGAATTTTTTCTATTTCTCTAAAAAAAATCATTTCTCGATGAATAGTGAAAATACTAATTTAGATAAAAACTACCTATTATTTTAAGTAATTTAGAAGGTTAAATTATATTTTTAATTTGTTTCAAAGTTAATTTTATTAAATTATATTAATATTTTACTATTTTAGGTCATTTTAATCAATTGCATATTGACTTTTGATATTAAAACATTCTATACTTATGGGAATTTTCTTTTTCAAACCCTTCTTTTTTTCACGTCTATGGGTTTAATGGTAAATTGGATTATGAAAATTTTATAAATTTGATTTATTAAAATTGATTACATATTTTGAATTAGAATAATTTATATTATATAATAATTTCAACTTAATTTTTTTCCATTATGAGTAGTAAAATAAGTAAAAATTAATTACCATGCTTAAGGTAAAAACAGATTTTCTAGGGAGTTAAACTAAAAAGATAAGGGTTAAAATGAACTACCAACTTGTCAAAAACACATTATAGTGAAATATTTATACCCTATCACCTATAATGTTCATTAATTACCCATTTTCGAGTCTTTTTCATTATAAAAATTTGGGTTTAATTTATTATTTTCAAAAATTATTTGTGTGTTCTCTCCCCCACTTATAAAAGGCCACCCCCTCTCCTCCCCTATTCGCACTTCCAAATACATTTTTTTCAAAAATTCTTACTTTAATCACTTACTTAATCTTATCACAACATCATAGAATAATTTTTTTTATCATAAATCCATCCTAGGATGGATTTTGGTGGTGAAGACCTAGAGAGGTCGTTTAAAGAAAAGGTAACGTTCTTAAACAACAGTTCTCATTTTATTTCTTCCTCTGCCTACATAAAATATTATTAAACCAGTATTATATAATAAAATATATATATTAAATATAATTAAATTTAATTATGTTAGTTTAATACACAATATCCACATCCTCTTCCATCAAAATGGAAACAAATTCGTCTATTGTGTGTACGGTAGACTGCCTCCTCGTGTACTGATGCACTAATTTTCTATCAAAAACTTTAAAATATGGATATAATGATGTATTTTAAAAAATATTTTATTTTCTATATTATTATACTTATGAAATTTTTATATCACATATACCTTCTTACATTCTATTTTGTTGAAAATATAACAACATCACTTGAGTGTACTGTGGATCACCCTCTCACGAAGTGATGTGATTCGTTTTTCTACGACTATTTACATGGAAAGTAATAAATATAAGTTTAGAAAATATATTATATATATATAATTATAATTGATTATTTAAAATTAATATATCATCCAATTACTTATTTTTTCACCCATTAAAAAAAGGATAACATATCTCATGTGTGTGTACGGTCTACCATCTCCACGAAGTGGTGTGATCAACTCTCCATGTTCAAATTCAAATAATGATTATAAAAATGTATGTAATGATTAAATATTATAGTTATAACAATAATATAATTAACTAAATTATATATCTATATTCTATATAGAAAAACCATAACTTTCATGAAGAAATATGCACGATAAAATAAGGTAATTAACACCCGAAATAATGAAATATTATTAACAAATGGGAGTCAAAATGTTATAAGAGGATAATATATGATATTATAAATATGAATATAGTTATTTTATAAGTAAATAACAAGTTTAAAAACATTATATAGGATATTAAATCATTTTAAACCAAAATTAAGTGTGAGGTAAGGGACTTCGTCAATATTTTACTTCATTGAGACATATTGAAATGTCATGCACCTAATTTCTTTAAAAAGGTGTATATAATGCCACCTTTTTATTTAATATTATGAAAAATTCATACTTAATAGTATTTTAACTATTAATTTGAATTATTTCATCATAGTGGATTTAACATGAAAATTAATAAGTAGTATATAATTTTTTAACTCAATTTCTTTTCATTTAGTAATATTACATATTAATTTTATTTGACATTATAAAATTGTGTGTGTAAAGAATTTTGACTGTATTATTTTTTATTTCTAAGTTTTTATGTGGATTTAAATTTAATACACATAATCAATTCATTTATTAATTATCACTTAAGCGTTATGATATTTGTAAGGGTTTATTTCACAATCTTGTTTCAATTACGATTATCTGTACTTCAATTTCAATTGAAGAAAATTATTTCATCATTGTGAAGTAAAATTATTTAATAGTCATCTTCTATATTTATTTGTGATTTTTTTAAGTAATATAACCATATTCCTCCCTTTGTTACTTAAATTTACTAATAATTTGTTTTTAATAAAATGTGACAACATTTCTCTCTTCGGACAAAAATCCTTTTTCTTCCAAAACTATGTTTTCTAAAAATGTTTCCAAAAACGTTTTTTAACATTATGAAAATGATTTATTAATTTCATTTTTACCAATGTTTTAATTTTTAAATCAAATTAAATTAATCTTCGTGTAGTTTTCCCAAAAATTCATGTTATAATTTTATCAAAAAAGTGAAAGGAATCTATGTTTTTACATATATAACATAAAAAGAATTTCTAGAAATCATGACCACTCAATGTTTTAAATATTAAATTATAAGTTTCAAAGGTTATTTGAATATAATATTATCTTCAAAATAGTTTGTGAACTTTTAGTTTTAAAAATATTTTCAATGTGAAAAGGTTATTTTCCTCAAAATTGTTTTGATAAAATTTTTATGGTATTTATAATCATTATTGACATTTAACCTTTATTTCACTCATGATCCATTGATTATATTTCATATTGATACTATCCGTATTATTTATCTGGATTTTTTATGATTATTTTGACTAGATATTGTATTAACATTCTCTTTTTTGATTAATTTTTGTAATCATTAACTTTCCTTTGAAATATCCACTTTCTTATCATCAATGAGCATTATATTTCCCTTAAATATCAAAATTATTTATCATGGATATATTCATTAATTAAACTTTATATCATTTATACATATGTTATTTAAATTTGATTGTCATTTGATTGATTTTGGGAAATTATTTTTAATAATTATTCCTTACCTAATATGGAACTTTATTGATAAGGCATATTGGTTATGAATTAAATAGATTATTTGATATATGAAAAATGATTTGGAAATGGAGATATGGGAGGATTTTTATAGATATACCCTTGATACATTGAAATTATCTTGAGAAGAATCGGTTGGATAGCCTTAGTTAAATGGGTTTCTGTTGTATACATACCCATTAGTTTTAAACTGTCTTGTGAAAGGCCTTGATAGTAGAGGCACCATGATACATGAGATCATGACATCCAATAATGATTTCTTTCCTTTAATAAAAATTAATTAATTATTATCCATGATATTTTCACAATGACATTATCTTTGGATACATTTCATTCCCAGTTTATTGATCAAATAGAATGTGTTTTCAGTTATTTACCTTACCATATTGATTATGCCTTATCTAATCATTATAGTCAAATAATTTAAATGGAATGAATGTTTAGTTATTTACCTTTCTATGTTGATTATTATTATTTATTAATGATAGATTACATTGTACTTAACCCTTATTGAGTATTTGATCTCACCCTTATTTTGATTCCTTTTACATGAATCCAGGAAGTGTACTATGAATGATATTTAAGGATATACTACAGGGAATAATGATACTCCCAAAAACATTTATGTTTTAACTTGAAAATTAAAATTTAATATGATAATAATGTATGTATCTAGTTCACCAATACTATTAAACTATTCATTCATTTGGGATGCAACTCCTTTTATTTTATGTTAATGTAATAAAATGGACACTGAATTTGGGCTACTGAGTCTAAGGTCATTACAGACATCGGCTCTAGGCTACTAGGGTCAAGGTAATTAATGTTGGTATCATATGAAGTCTGGTAGAAACCTAGGGAACTAAATTAATATAAATAGATATTAGAGAGCATAACCCTATGAAAATATTTTAAGATAAGTACAGAATAAAATACTATCATTTTCATAAGGTATATATTATGAGGTTTTTTCTATAAATATATACCTATATAGATTCTAAAAGTGGATGTGGTTTGGTAATAGAGGTACCTAGGGGTAATAACTCTGAAAAAGGAGCATCTTTCTTGACTCAAGTGTTACCTAATACCTGACAATGGGCTTTATTGTGCACTTGGTTTGACACTCTCAGGGGATATTCTTTAGATAATATTGATTTATTTACAAACCATTATGAAGGATTTGAATATATGATGATAATAAATGAATTGGTTAAACCTAAGGTTGCTTATATTGAAAATAAATTTTCATGATTTATATATACTATAAATTATTATATGGTTTTCCCATTATAATTATTGTTTCTCACACTATGATTTTTAGTTTAGTCTGGTGTCAGAACCTAAATCAATCATGTTTGTATTGAGCATGAAGGAAAATGGGTTGAATATGAGAAACCAAATGGGATGATGACTATAGTGAAATATATCAAGATTATTCCTAATCATTTATTCCAAAATATGATTACAACTTTTACCTTAACTAAGTCCTGAACTCACCAAAGAAGAGAAGGATATAGTTATCTATAGATTGATTAATAAATACCATAGAAGAAAAAATGGCTCGATTTCTTTCGTATTAGAAATATGGAATGAGATACCTAGTAAAGTGTCTCGAGGAATGGGAAAGTGTTTTGTGTGTGGAAAAGGAGGGTATAAAGAAATGAATTACAGGGAAAAATTAAGGGTGTAATGAAAGGAAATAAATTTTATCCTAGGGATCAATTTATAGTTCTTTGTCTTTAATTTGGGGAACCTTGGCATTAATAAATTCAATTCCCTCTTATAAAGGTTAACCCATGGACCAAAGAAGGAACTATGTTGAAATAAAATTAATGATATATTTATGTATTGGTATTCAGGAATTAAATTGTAGAATTATTTTTATTAATGGTATTTTGGATATAATAATCATGAAACATATAAATATTGTATTAAAATTTATAATAATATATGTATTATTTAACTAAAGAGTTATGGATACCAACATGGGTTTATGAGTTTAGGTTTGACTATAATTTCATAGTTTTAAACACCCCTTTTGAAAACAAATGGTGGGAATATAACATTATTAAGGATATTTTGGAAAAACAATTATGGGAATACAACCCATTGGTTTAGTATATGAAAAGTTTATTTTGGGAATAATTCCTTTACATTTTTTTGATATAAGATTAAAGGTATTGGTAAAGTTTATGATTTATCTTATCTTTCATTTTTTTAGTAATTATGGGTCATCACAATTGGGAAACATTATAAGAATTATATTAATATGATTTTAAAAAAGGGATAACCCATATAATGGGTGACAACCCATTGCATCCAATTAATGCCCTAAATCTTGAACCCATAGTTAAAGGATGATGAGGGTTTAAATCCTACCAGTGTCCTATGTGATATTCTGGTTAATATATCATTTTTTACCTAAATGATTTGATAGAGAAATATTAATATTGAACTAGTGGTGTTACTATTGAGAATTTATATTAATGTATTATATTGGATAACTTTTTTTACCCTTATTTGTTTCCAAAAATATTTATAGACATATAGAACGAATTTTCACTATTTTATGGATTTTATCATACATTAAAAGTTTCTTTTAGTGATTCAGGAATAAATAATTAATTTTTTGAAATTAATTTCTTAGTGTAAGAGAGGAAGTGGAAATTAATTAAATCACAACCAAAGGATGAAATTTAAAATTTTAAATAGAGAGATATAAGGTAATTATATTTTATTATCTTCATCTTTAATATGGTAAATTAATTACTCAAATTTAAGAAAAATGATCTCGAAATAAAAAAAATTATGTTATTGTATTCATATTAGATGAATCAAGTCTTTTAAATGATCAGAAATTTATGGTTTTTAGTTCATTAACATTCAATTAATCATTATATTTATTATTATCAATGATATAAATCACTATTTATAATTTTTTATTCTATTACTCCAATTTCGTATCTTTAATTCCCACCTATGTTCTCCTACTTGGAAACAATGTTATGGGTTATTCTAGATGAACTTTGTATTTCCATATCTTATGAAGAGAAAGTTTTATTAAACCCTTTTTTATGTGGGTTATTCAAAAATTGTATTTCCAAATGTCAAAACCTTGACTACAAAGATAAATTTTATATTGATAGGATGTAATTTATTGAATTTGGGGAGAATGTAAAATCCTGGATTTTAAAAGAAGAAGGGTGGGTTTAATAGCATATATGAAATGAAACACTAATAAAGGATGATAATGTAATACCCTAAGATTTTAAATGTTGAAATTTGGTCTTGATAGAATATATGACATGAAACATAAATATTACACAAGAATTTAACACCCATAAACATTATGATATTTTTCTCTAAAATATATTTGATCTCTATAATAGCTTGCAGAAAATGAAACCACTTGTTTAAATGAACCATAGTATAGTATATTTTTATAAACTAAAAATTAAATAGGTGGGTATGAGTATTAATTAATAAATTCTTAAAATTATGGTTATATAATGACTTGAAATAAAATAATAATAATTTAAAAAAATGTTTTTTGAAAAAATTTATTTTTCTAAAAGGCGATTTAGTTGCACTTTATACACATAATGAAAAATTAATTTTTAACCATTCTATAATTTTATTTAAAAAATTGGATTTAATTTTTAAATCATTATTTAAACATTATCTTAGAGTGAATTGTTTCGATTTTTCTGAAAAATTCACTTTTTGATGAATAGTGAAAAATATCATTTTTTGTTAAAAACATCCTTTTCGTTTACATAATTTACAAGTATAAATTATATTTTAGATTTATTTTATAAAAATTTAGTTAAATTATATTACAATTAAACTAATTTATACTATATTAATCAATTTTATATTGAATTTTATATTAAAACATTCTATACTTATGGAAAGTTTCTCTTTGGTAGCTAGCTTTTTCGTCGTGTCTATGGGTATGATTTTAAATTGTATTCTTCCACTTTGGGGAATTAAATTTTTAAAAATGGATTAAATATTTTTAATTATAATAATATATACTAATTAATAAGTTAAATTTATTATATGAAAATTATGAATAGTAAAATTAGTAAAAAATAATTATCATAGTTAAGGTAAAAACTGATTTATCAGGGCATAAACTAAAAAGATAAGGGTTAAAATTACCTAAAAACTTGTCTAAAATCCATTTTTTGGAAATATTTAGACATTATAACCTATAATGGTCTATAATGATTAATTTATAAGTATTTATTTATGAAAAAAATCAAGTTTGTAATTGGTTCTTCCCAAATATTTCATGTGTGTCCTCTCCCTGACTTATAAATGGTTTCCCCCTCTCCTCCCATATTAACACTTCCAAAACAATTTTTTCAGAATAAACCATACCAAATAACTTCATTACACCCCTAAAAACATCATATATCCCTTATATTTATCATAAATACAACCTAAGAAGTATTTTGGTTCAAACATAAAGAGGTTGTCCAAAGAAGAGGTAACGTTCTTAAACAACCATTTTTATATTGTTTCTTCTCCACCTCCTTAAAATATTATTATAGCATGATTATATAAAGACATATTTATATTTAATTTATATATATTTTATTATTTTAAGTCAATGACCTATATTCATATCCTCTTCAATCAAATGGGAACAAAATTTTTGATCATGTGTATAGCAGAATTCGGCCTCACAAACCGATGTAACTCATTTTCTATAAAAACCTTTAAATTATGGATATAATGTAGTATTTAACATATTTATATGATATTTAAAATATTATAATACTTATTAAATTTTAATATCAAATATAAATTTTTAATTTCCATTCTATTTAAATAATTATAATGTCACTCGTGTGTACAGAGGACTGCCACCTCGCATGGTGATGTGATTTGTTTTCACTTATGCATTACATGAAAGGTGATATGGATATATTTAATGAATATATGTGACATATATAAAAATTTATAGATTATATAAAATTAATATATCATCCAATTAATTTCCCTTTTAAAAGGAAATGATAATGTCGCTCATGTTTATGTACGGCCTACTGTCTCCACGAAGTGATGTTCTCCATTATCCATGTTCAAATTTCAATAATGATTATAAAAATTTATATAATGAGTAAATATTATATTTATAACATTAATATAATTATTTAAAATATTTATCTCTATCCTATACATAATAACCATAAATTTTATGACCAAAACACTCATTAGAAAATAAGGTAATTAACACCCAAAATAATGAAAATAATGAAATATATTTAAAAACCTAGTTGTAAAATATTATAAGAGGATAATATATGATATATAAAATAAAAATATTGTTCTTTTATAAATTAATAACATTATGAAAACCATTATACATGATATTAAATCATGTTCAACCAAAAGTAATTATGATGTAAGGGACTTCGCCTCAATTTCCCTTCTTAGAGGCATATTATATTGTTGTGCACTAAATTTCCTTTATATAGAGTATATACTACCCATTTCAGGAAATATAATGAAAAATTCATAATTAATGGTATTTTAATTTTTAATTTTAATTATTTTATCTAAGTGGATTTGACTTGAAAATTACCAAGTGTTAAGGAATTTTATAGCTCAATTTCTTTTCATTGGGTTATATTATTTCTTAATTATCTTTTACATACTAAGATTATATATCTAAAGAATTTTTACTTTTTTATGTATTTTTTATACCATTTTTATGTGGGTTTACATTTGATACACCTATTTTATTCATTTATTAATTCTCACTTCAATGTTATGGTCTTTTTATGGTTTTTATCACAGTGTCATTTTAATTAGGATTATTTATAATTGAATTTACATTGAATGAAATTATATGATCATTGTCTAACAAACCCCTTTAGTTTTCTTATTATTTTATTATGCATGATTTTTTTAAGTAATATTATCATATTTCTCTCTTTGGTACTAAAAATGATGGAGAAAATGTTTTTAATAAAATGTGACATCATTTCCCTCCATTTGAAAAACATTTTTCTTCAAAATAATTTTTTTAAATGATTTCAAAAATGTTATTTAAAATTATCAAAATTATTTATTATAGTCATTTTTACCAATGTTTTACTTTTTAAAAAAATAGAAATAAATCTTCATGTTGTTTTCCAAAAAAGTCTCATTTGTCTTTTATCAAAAAAGTGATAGGAATATTTCTTTTAATGTGTACAGAATTAACATTATTTCCAAATTTCCTGACCAATAAATGTTTTAAATATTATATTATAATTTTTAAATAAATTTATTTTAAAATTATTGTGTACAATTTTAATTTTACAAATATTTTCAAATTGAAAAGTTTATTTTCCTCTAGATTGTTGTAATGAAATTTTTATGGTATTTCTATTCATTAAAAACATCAACCATTTATTGTACTCGTAATACACAATGGTTATTTTATATTGATATTATACTTATTATTTCTTTGGATGGTTTATGATCAGTTTAACTAAGGAAGATATTGAAATTATTTTTCTTGATTATTTTTTTATCACTAGCTTTCCCTTAAAATATACACTTTATTATCATCATTGGACATTAGATTTCCCCTAAAATTAATATTATTTATCATGGATATATTTATTACTTGAACCACATATTATCTCTATATACATTATTTTACATTGAAATTTATATTATTGACTTAGAAAATTATTCATAATATGTATTCCTTACTTGATATGGGAATTTTTTGACAAGGAATATTGTTCATTAATGAAATAGATTATTTTAGATATGAGTAATGTTGTGGATAAGATGATATGGGTGGTTTTTGGTTATAGATATACCCTATATACATTTATAGTCTCAAGAGATGATTTAGTTGGCTATCCTTAGTTAAATGGGTTTTTAGTGTATACCCAGCCATCGGTATTAAACTATATTATGATTGGTCTTAATAGTATATGTATCATGATTCATGGGATTATTCCATCTATTAATTAATTACTTCCTTTATTAATAATTTAGTTATTATAATCCATGATATTTTCACAATGATATTATCTCCATATGCATTTCATTCTCAGTTTATTGATTAAACAGCATGTGTTTTAGTTATTTACCTTTTCATATTGATTATTCTTTATCTAATCATGATATTCAAATTATTTAAATGACATTTTATTTAGTTATTTATCATTCCATGTTGATTATGCTTATTGATTCATGAAATCTTCCATTGTGATTAACCCTTATTTAACATTTAATCTCACCCTTATTTGTTTTCCTTTCCT
This sequence comes from Viscum album, assembly GCA_963277665.1. NCBI lineage: Eukaryota > Viridiplantae > Streptophyta > Magnoliopsida > Santalales > Viscaceae > Viscum > Viscum album. The sequence goes on from OY728156.1 coordinate 1,335,634,540, forward strand.
TGGAATATATGAAATCTACTGTGAAAGATATGAAAGGATATGCAAGAGGGAATAATAATATTATAAAAAATTATGTTGTAATTTTTTTATTCAGATATAATTCAAGAATTATTTATGTTAATAGTCTACCAAGACCACTAAATTACTCAGTCCTTTGGGGTTTGATTCCATGTATCTTATACCAATGTAATAAAGTAAGACCCTAACTCGGTGTTAATGGTTTGAGGTTTCTACACTCATCCTAACATAAATAAATCATAAAATATTAAAATACCTCAAAAAGGTGGTGTTATAAATAATGAATCTATGAGAATGAAGGTTTCTTATAAGTATTATTATGGTTAATAAATTCATTCTATTTTTTATTGAAAATTTTCTAAATTTTGAATAAGTTCTAGAGATGTTTACCCTATTTTGAAAAGGTGATGAGAATAGATAAATTAGGAGTGTGATATTTAGGTTCTAGTACTATATTTATATTACAAGTGGGTATAGGTTTAAATAAAAATAATAAAAGTTATTTTTAAAATCTTAAAAAATCTTTTATAGAAACTAGTCATGGTTATTTAAACCTTGAGTTATCCGGAAGTATGATTATTATTTCTATATGGTATAATCATACAATATACATGAATTGGTTTTTTAACCTCCATGGAATGATAATTTTAGGTATTAGTGTTATAGTAATTAATTTATCAATTTTGAATGGTATGTGATTCAAAATATATACTTAAAAAATGTTGTGATTTTAATAGATTTCCAAATAAAATAATATACCTTTTAGTTTTTATTCAAATGATACTGAAAAGTGTTGTTAAATAATTTAATTAAATTTAATTAAATATTATCAAGTTCATATGGTCTAATTAAAGGATATGTGTTGTCATATTTTTTCTCTTATATGATGATAAAAGGATCATATTAATAAATATTTGTATAATATGAGATGTTATACACAGTTTATGATTCATCAGATTCTATAACTCTCTTAATAATAAGATAAATAAATAAAAAATCTATGATAAAGAAGTTTCTTTGAAACATTTTTTAAAATATGAGAGATCTGATAACACCACCATCAATGGAAGGAATAAATATTTTTTTACAAAATTTGTCTAAATATATAAAATTCCAATGTGATATTGATAAAATAGTTTAATTGATAAATATTTTCACTAAGGGAAATAAATTTCACTTTTTAACACAAATTAGTTTGTCTATCTTAGCATGGTATTTTAAAAATAATATAGTTTATAAAAATATAATTGGGGAATGTTTCGACTTAGATAAACTCAAATTTCAAAAAAAAAATAAAAGATTATGATACATAGTATTCAAAGAAAATATCACTTAATATACAAAAATATTTTACAGTGTATCCATAAAGATAAATGTAAAGATTTGAATTTTTATACTATAACAAAGTGAAATTCAATATATATCATAAGAGAATTTATAATGTATTGGTAAAGATATAATTTAAATATTTACATTTTTTTAACAAAATGATCTCAAAGGAAAATATTGATGGAACTGTTTCAAGGATTTTGATGATGACGTGATTAGAAAGAGTTATAATAAGATAATAGAGGATATTAACCACATAATATTAGATTTTATGAAGAAAAATATTTTTAATAATATATTCAAGAAATTTAACCATACGAATATGATTTTTATGTCTCCCCATTATTCAAACTAGATTACTTCATAGATGTTATTTACAAAAAGAGTTTAGTGGAAGGGTTTTTTTCAAATGGTTATATAGAAATATGGTAGGAATTATATATATACATATATATATATATATAATGAGTTTAAAAACCTAAAATTTCAATACCCATGGGGATAAATTGATATTTTATCATATATGATATTATTATATGGGAAATTATGTATAGTTTTTTTAATATTCTTAAAATAGTATAAGTATATAAAATTTGTTATGATATAAAAAAGTTAGAATCCATATTATCTTTTTTCACTTTGACTGTATCTATTTTGTTGTGTGAAATAATAATTAAACACTCAATGTATAACTTTTTGTTATACTTAATCAATTTTTGTTACGAAGTTTTATATGTTGTGATTAACTGTTAATTTTATCCTGGGTAGGGTTTCATATAGAGATATGGAATATGATCATGAGGTATGAAATTATTTTGGTGAATTGGATATCCCCCCAAGTATATACCATATATATTTTCAAAAACTATGTATTTGGTATACTATGGGTGCATGTTTTATATTGGGATTTCACCAAACATGAGGAAGGTGAGATACCTATCATGAGAACCATCATACTTTGATACCTTTCATGCATAATCTTAGAGGGTCAGCTAATTAGGGGATGGTTGTGTATGTTTCTGATCATGTCATCAGTTGTAAATTAACCAGGATGGTATTTTTCATCACATATGAAAAGTATAACATCTAGTACCTTAATTAAGATAGACTAAAAGAGTGTATCATAATTCTTTGATAGTGAATATGATGTTATTATCTATTTAGATGAGGGTTATGTGATGTTCTCATCCATAAATTTAAATGAAATTTGATGTATTCATCAACCCGGATAGTATATAAATAAAAAAATTAAGAACATATGGGGGTTAGGGAATCCCCAAGTGTAAGTATTCCTCTCCTCATTTCCTCTATTTCTACCCTTTTATTCTCTTATTCCCTTATTTTTCATTGAAGTTATTGATTCTTGATATTGTCTTTTGGAGCTACTTGGTAAAATTATCAACCATTATTTTAGATATAGTATTCCCCTAGGCTCACTATATCTCCTTCTATGCCTGCTCTTATGGATAATATTGGGGGAGGATTGGGTAATTAATACAGCGATATTGGTGTCCACATTGAATAGGGAAATTCCATTTTAGTGAATCCATAGTGTTGGTGGAGTTTTTTGTTAAATTTTTTTTATTGTGTTTTTCTATTTTTTCTATAATTTGGGTCTATTTTTTAACATAGGTCATTCCCTATATCATTTTTTCTCTATATATTTTTTTCTCAATATTATTACTCTTTGTCCCATATAAATGGATGGCCTTGATTAGTCCACCATTATTGGATTAAGGAAAATTTTCTTTATCTCTTCAAGAGGATTAACTTCTTAATCAGTTTTATTGAGGAATTAATGTGGTCTCTTTTGAGGAGTCTACTCCAGTAGAGAGGGTATAAGATTGGGTTGTTTCCATGGTTGAATAATGGGTGACTATTGTTGTGGTTTTCCTAAGTTATATTCTTCCCCTATTTAGGATCTTAGTGGTTTTCGGTTATTTATGGTCTCATTTCATGTTGATAATTCCCCTTCTATATTTCTATACTACATTCTTGGCTCTTCAACTATGTTGTGTGACACTTTTATCCCTTGTTCTCTATGGTTCAGTTCCCTGATCTTTCATCTCATATTATATTTTTGTGTTACTAACATACTTTCTATCGATATTTGTCTTCTTTGATTGATTTGTGTAAAATTTCATGGTGAGGCCTCCTGTAGAATAAGACAATGTATTAATTATATGTTTGATCAAGCGTGCGAGTAATGATTTTTTGGAAAATGAAGGTTTATATTGGTCTTATAGGTGTCACTACTAGTGGTTCTCATGGGGAGGTTGTTTTCTTGCTATAGATGTATAAGTGGTAGTGTATAATAGTATTTCATGTTTTTAAATGTGTAGTGGTGATGGTGTCAGTGGTAGTGGGTAGTGATGGTGACTACTTACGTTTGTGATGATTGGTGGGAGAAAGAAGTGGAATCTTGGTGACTTCGAGGAATTGAGTCTAAAGTATGATCTGATCAAGGCATGTATTCTCCATGGTTGTGTTGTACAATCCCACTGATGCACCCTACCTTTCTAAACCTGAATACTAGACTCATGGCCTGCCCTGATTATTTTTTGTCCCTTAATGGGCATATAATGTGGCTAGGCTAGCCTTAATATAGCCTTTTTTGTTTCATTGTTTTTATAATATTTTTTTTATCAGGTTGGGCCACCTAAAAAATATTTATTTCCCAATAAACCCTCAAAATAGATCTGTGTTTCTAAAAATTAAAAAATATTTAATTTGAGAGAGAAAATATGAGTATGATATATGGGATTAACATACTCTATGTCATGAGTATTCATAATGTATTGGGAAAAGGGATTTAATGAAAACCCATGATTCTATATGATGCAGTTATTAGACACTGATATAGAGATATATGTTTTTGATGGAGATAATTCTATATCACATTGTATATTGACTGTCCCTGATGGTTTTCTAAAGACCTATCTTTGCTTAAATTTTTGAATTCGGGAATTTATATTTCTTATCAATTCTATAATGATCAATGGGATCAAAAATTGTGTTTAACTGAATGGGGATTGATTTTTACTCAGTGAAATTATATAAATGTGTCTTAAATTTAATCAAAAATTAGTTTTGGATATGTATTCCCAAATTATTACATATGATGTGATATATGGTGACGTTAATGATAGCCTTACAAAAGTTATTTTTAAATATCTAAAATAAATTTTTGGGTATAGTTTCAAGAATTAATGTATATGATATAATATAAGGATAAATTACACTATGTTAGTAAGGCTTTAATGGAAGTGAGAGGTTGAAGGAGATTTTCCAAATTACTTAATCATATATAATATTATTTGTCTATATCATATTATAGAGGTTGGGTATATAATATTGAATAAAATATAGATTTCATTCCAAATATTTTACTATCATATAATATGATTTGGTAAAATTTTATGGTTGTATTGTGGTTTGAATCATATAGTATGATTCTCTTTAAAATGCTACAATATATTAGGTTTTAAAATGATAATTTTTTTCATTAAAGAATATTATATATGGGATACTATCAAATTAGTTGTTTCATAAGATGAAATACCTGGAAGAAATATCTACGTTGAGTGGTTGAAAATATTTCAACCACATGCATTAACATATACATTAAGAATATATGATTTAATGCATATAGGTTGGTTAAGGTCTATATAAAGAGTCAAACACCATCAGGATGGTGGAAGTTCATGCTTAATGAATATTTCAATATAATTCTATCATCCTCATCTGAGATTTGTTCCTTTTACCTACCTTCCATGTAAGATACTATTAAATCATATAGAGAAGTAGGAGTATACCCATATGATGGTTGATCTGGTTTCATCCAATGGATACATCATCAAGAGGTTATTCTCATAAATTCACTTAAGGGATCTCTATTAATCATATGATTGATGATTGAAGTAGAAGATTTATACAGTGTATAATATGCATAGAGTTTATTTATTTTATTTATGCATGGTTTCATTTATCAATAATGGTACATCTTAATTTCTACGGGTTTATAATTCATTTTTTATACTTATTTTAATTGTTAATGTATCACATGAAATCCATCAATAGTATCAATGCCAAAATTATCATTATCTTCTTTGATTGGAATGTATTCATGAATAAATCTACTCATAGAGAAAGACTCTGAGGGTATAGATATTAATACAAATGGAACTAAACTTAGTAAACTTCTGTAGGTGCATACTCTATAGGATTGTACTTATAAAATGTATCATGGAAACCATGGGAAACAATATTTTATATGTTGTTTATAGTAACTTCCTCTTATGAATGATAATGTCCTTCATGATCATAATTATTCTATTGAAGGGTTTTAGACATTCAAAATAATATAAGAATTACAAGAATATAATTCAATACCTTTCTCAACTATTCTATATTTTAATTCATCCCCAAAACCCAAAGTCACTTCTTAAATTTTTGGAAAGATGTATTTTCATTGAATAATTATTCCAATTTGTTTCTTCAACTATCATGTTATATTAAAGATACTCAAAAAACATTGAGTGTTTACTTGGATGGTCTTCCTTTATGATTAATTAGTCAGTTTGAAATATTTATCTTGGTTCATGAATGAAATTTTACTGATTTGTCTTAGTAGTCATTCCTTTTAGTATAGTATTTCGGTAACACCCGGTCCACATTTCAACATATTCCCTAGATATACCAATTGGGTATGAAATAAGTAGCTGAGTAATTTTGGATTTTTATCCTCAAAAATTAGTATTATACAGAAATAGCACATGATCCTTGTATACCACTCATTAAATACTCTATAATAAATTGATAGATTGATTCTCTAAATACACATAAACTATCAATAAAACTGATATGGTGCATAAGGTTCACAAATAGTAATCCCACCAACTCATGCTATAATCACACTATCTTGAAATGATAATATATAGGAGTTTTTATCATATTTGTTGATGGAATTGTTTACTATAACTTCATTGGGTGATTCATATGAAACTAGTGAAAATTGGAATAATATATTAATGTGTTTGAATGTTTATTTATATTTATGGACACTATTAATAAACCGTCAATGTCTATAACTGTTGGTTGAAACATGATTTACCTAATAAAGGATGTTAAAACGCACAACCTCCAAGATATATTTCAATCCAACCATGGAAAATATTAAGTGGACTACTTGTCTATTAGAAAGCCTCTACCCATTGAAAGTTTTTTTGAATTTTATAATTTTATGATAAAAATTTCATAAAAAGGTTGATCTTGTTCACTCATTAAAAGAATGGGAACCTAAAAAAATTGTTGGAGTTCCAAATTATTGACATTGTGTGCCCTATGAGACATTGTTTCTAGATTTAGGGGTTTCACGATGTAACATATGATTGTAACACCATTAAACTTACTTTAATATCCCACATCAGAGGCAAGAGGGGTTTTGGTAATGGTATGTAATCCCCATATATCCACCTCCCCCTCAAAAGGCCATTTTAGAGGGGGGTGTGTAGTGATCCACTCTGGTGGGAAGTCATCCCTACGGAAGAAAAAATTCCTGAGGGAGTGAACTAAAGTGGACAATATTGTGAGGAAGGGTCATTAAGCCTCAATGTAGTTCCAATAATTGGTATTATAGGAGGCATTCAACCTTTAATTCGTAGTTAAATCACTGGGGGGATTTTAAGAGTCCCAAATGAATAATAGTGTGTTCCCTACCGGCCATGATTACTGGATACAAGTGTAACACCCATAGTTTTTATGAACCTTTTTTTGAATAAATTATTTTTATTTGATGTCTTAAATTTCATAATACACTAAGTGAAAATTACATTATATTATACATTAATATAATCATGTTTTATAATCAATACCAACTTTACTTGTATTACACACAATAGTGTGTTTCTACAAATCATAATTTTATAATTATAATTATTTAAGGGATATAGTTATAACCTATATGTTAAACAGAGTAATAATAATTGTAATAACTAATATTAAAATATTACTTATAATTATTTTATATAAATAAACATATTTATAATTAGACATAATTTTTTTAGTAAAGTCTTTATATGTTGGAAAATACTATTTTCCTAAAAGAACTACTTTTTATTTCTTTCTGTGAACAAAAAAAATTTATTTAGAAACATTTATAATTTTAATTTTAAGAAATAAACTTCATTTTTGAATTTAGAATGTCAAAATTATCTTAGGGTGATTTATTTTCTGAAAAATATTATTTATGGATGAATAGTTAAATTACTAAATTTTCATTCAAAACATATTTTTCATATAAAATATATTTATATAGTTAAATTGTATTTTAATTTAGGTTTATAGTTTAATAATAGAAATTTTACATCAATTAATCCAATTTAAGTTATTGTAACCAATTTCACATGGAAATTGAATACAAATACATTTCAAGCTTTTGATCTTTTGTACTTTAAAAACATGTTTTTCCATCATGTCTAAGGGATTAATTTTAAATTAATTTCTAAAAATTAAATTATTTGAATTTGGAAAAATAGATTCCATATTTTTAATAATAATAATTTCTAATTTCTAATAAGGTAAAGTTATTTTTAGAACCAAAATATTTGTGAAAGTGATTAAAATTAATGACAATAATTAAGAGAAAATTTAACTTTACAAAGGACTAATCTCTAAACTTAAAGCCAAAAATGACCATGAAACTTTTAAAAACCCCATTTTTTATCTATATTTCTACCCTATATTCCATTTTATTAGTTTTTTAACATTATCAGATCCTATTTTCATTACAGAAATATGGTTGGAATTCCCTTTTAAAAAATTTACAATAATGCTACTCTTCTGTCACTATAAAAATGAATTCACCCCTCACACTTATTTACATCTCCCAAACCGTTTGTATCATAAAAAATATGAATAAATATCTTAAAAACATCCCTGAATTCATCCTAAAATTCTATATTTTGGAATAAATCTTTTCAAGTAATACCTTTGTTGTAAAAAAAGGAGTTTCCCAAAGAAGTAACATCCTTCCTCAAGCTCCTTTGTTTTATTTTCATTCCCCACCCCCTAAAATATTTTTATTCCATGATTATATATTAATATTAGTATCATAAATATACTTAGATGTTTTTTTAAAGGGTTTTACCTACACTTATACATGCTTCCATCTAATGGGTAATGAATTTACTGTTCTTGTGTACGATGAACTACCACCTCACGAAACAATGTTGTTAATTTTATTTTACCACCTATCATGGTTGGAAATTATTATGGAAAATATTTTTTATATGATATTTATGATATTTATGATTTATTTAATCTTATTAAATTATTATATAAATCATACCTTCATGATTACTATTTTTTGTAAATACAATAACATCATTTGTGGATGTGTGGACTACTGCCTCCTGAAAACGATGTGATTAATCAACACACTACATGGAACATATTAAGGATGGGTTTAGTAAATGTATTAGATATTTGTAAAATAATAATTATAATTTAATTATAATGTATATACACCCATATATTTCATTTTCTTTCTTTCTTTGAAAATGATAATTAAAAGGAAACAATGTTAATGCATACATACGGCTTACCGTCTCCATGAATAGTGTATTCCATTTAATATTTAAATAATTAATATATTATAATAAATATTTATATAATGAATATATAAGATATATATCTAATTTTTTATTTTATTTAAATAATTAAATCATGATCTAAGTAAGAGGATAAAGAAGAATAAGTAAAAACATGTATGGAAAACAAAGCGGATATTACCTGAAGCATAACATTAATAAATAATTATTAATAAGAAGGTCATATAAAGACATATATGGTATTTTATATAAGAATATAATTATTTTTTAGATTTATAATAAATTTATATTTATTATACAGGAATTTGGAATCAATACAAAGAAATTCTACACATAAGGTAAGGGTTTTCTCATCTTACTTTTATTTTCCTTGAGATAGATGCCATGATCACATCATATTTATTATATGTGATGTATATAATTACCATTGTGTATTATATTATTATCATGATTAAATTTATGGTTATTTACATATACTTTTGATGATATTTATTTCATGGGTTTTATTTTTCAAAAGTTACCAAATCGGTAAAGTAATTTTGTCTCAATTTTCCTTCTTGGAGACGTATGTTTTGTTATGCACCTATATTCTTTTATGAGGTTTATATACTTCCATTTGACATTTTATATCATGAATATAATTATTCTCATGATATTTTATGTTTCATGTAATTTTATTTTCTTACTTTTCGAGTATGATTTAAAGTTACCAAGTGGTAAGAGTCTATTGAAACAACCTCATCATTTATCAGGATTGTATACGATTGTGCTTCCATTTATGAAATATTATGATCCATATCCCAATAAATCTCATTAATTTTCTCCACATATTTTCATTCAAGATATATTCATGTATTTTTAACATTTTATACTCCTTTATACTTGTGATAATAAATAAAAAAATTAAGAAAATATAATCTTATTCCTTTTTTTGGTCGGAAATACGTTTATTTCAAAAACGTTGTTTTAAAAAATGTTTTTCGAAAATGCTTCCAAAGTTATCTTTAAAGATATTTTTAATGTAAAATCATTTTAAAAAATATTTATTAGTTTTCAAATCTTTTTTCATAGAAAAAATTTTTCAACATGTTTTCAAGTTTCTTTAATATGTGTTAAAATAAAAAAAATTCTAAAGGATTTATGTTTTAAAAATAATTATTCAAAGAAGAAATGATATTTTACTAAATTAATGGTTTTAAAGGATCTTTCTAAGTTATTTCCCATATAAGATGACATCTTTGGTTTTACTCATGCCTTTCTCAGAAAATGATCCAAAGGTTCTATTCATATTATTTCTCTAAATGGTTTCTGTTATTAAGGAATGATGTTTATGAAACCCGGATCTCTTTCATGGGTTATATGTATATGAAACTCATTTCCATTTTATGGGTTATATGCTTATGAAAACCATTTATTTTCATGGGCTATAATTTGATGAAATGATTATGAAACTTGTCTCTTTTTTCAAAGGTTGTGATATGATTATATGTTTATGATACCCATTTCATTTCATAGGTTATTATATGATTGTTTATGATCTTGTGGAATACGTATGTATGATTTAATTATCATATGTTTGGGACCTATATCTCCATAAAATTCTTTGGATAATGATTTATATCTCATGATATAGACATAGCTGGAACGAGGAGTGAACTCAGTTCAATAAACGACTTTGTTCACTAATTTGGTATTAGGAGTGAACCTTGACTACTAAGATAGTCATGGGAGTGAACCATTACTAAAAAGATAGTATATGTAATTAAATCATACTAATAATATGTCCTTGTAATTGAAGCCTTAACAACTATGTAAATCATTGTACATGTTTACGTGTCTGCCACATTTCCATATCTTATTACTATGTTATGATTTCATGGCTAATGGTATTGATTTCCATCTAATTCGAGTCATGTGAACTACTAGTCTTTATTAAATGATTCTTTTTTATGATCTTTATTATACAGATTATGATATTGTAATTTCATGATCACATTCTTGTACCCTTATGCTTTTTTTAATGCTTAAATATCTCCCTTGTTTACCCTTACTGAGAATATGAGCTCGCATGTTTTTATATTTCCGTTCTCAAGGTTATGAAGATATGTATTTTGTATTATGTGTATAAGAAGTATGATATTCATGAAGAACCTAATGGGAGATAATGTATCTCACTTATGTACCAGTGTTTATGTTTCCATTTTTCTAAAGGAACTAGAATAATATTGTCTTCGGGTTTATGTTTTTCTAATGTATTAATTACTCTTCACAAATGATTTAATTTTAATGTATGAAAATAGAGAATTTTTATAGTTGTTATCATAGAAAAATATTAGTTAACCATTGGAAACTTGGATGATAAAACCTTAGTGAGAACCCTAAGTACGTGTTTGTGGATAAGTCTAAGGATGAGGTAAAGTATAGGGAAATATATTGGAATTTTGGTAAAAGATATATTGAGTGGTTTCCTAGAAATAAATCATTGTCTCAATACTACATCTGGATTCCTCTCTGTAATAGATTTACATAGGATAAATATCCCTAAAAACTATATTGAGTTATACTCGATCATGACCGGTGCACAATAATGGGTATTGCCACACACCAAGTTTGACGCGCATGGGGGATATGATTTGGAAATTAATAAACTCTTCACAAACCATAATAAAGAATTTAAATAGGGGTTTTTGGTGAATAACCTAAGATAAACATAAGTTTTCATAGTTTAAATAAGGTTTCATATTTTATAAATCCAATATATTTGTTTTTTCAATAATATGTGGTTTCTCGCTATGATTATTGTTTATTACTCTATCATTTTTTGTTTTAGTCAATGCTTGGGACTGGAAGGAACCACCTCAATGTTGAGTGTAAATGATAACTAAATGATTGTTCTCTGAAGAATCCAAATTCTATGGGATATAGAATTCAAAATCTCATTTCTATGCTCACTCAACTTTCTTAAACTATGAATCATGTTGGACTTTTAATTGAGAAAAATATAAAACAAAATTTTGTTTATTCCTTTATAAGGAAACATCCACATTCATTCATTGGGAATTCTAGTCTACTTGTTGATAAACAATATATCGGTACCAATGAAAATAAATTCTCTATTATTTGGGTTTCAGAACAAGAGAAAGTAATTCTGACTCTTTATCAGTTATAAGGAGAAGCAGACTAGTGGTGGAATCTAATTAAGAATACAAGTTAGCAAGATAAAATTGATTCCATAGATTGGTATATGTTCAAGAAGTTATTTTTATATAATTAATTTCCTTGTATTCTCCATAAAATTTTGTATATAGAGTTCCTTGAGTTAAATACAAGTGATAATGAATCTGTAGGTACCAACGAGGATAATTTCACAAGACTTATAAGGTACAGTTCTAGTATTATTATCCAACCAGAAAGTAATGTTGAGAGATTATTTAGTGGCTTAAACCCATTTCTCATAAAGGTGTTGGCCATAAGATATTTTAGTATCTATGAATTGATTGTGTGTTTTGAAATCAAGGATAAAATGGAGTTTGGAGTTACATATGAATCTCATGGTTTTGACAAAAATAGGAAGACAAAGTTCAAAGTAAAATCTAAAAACCATTAATAGAATTATATGAGCATTAATTTATGATTTAAGTGTAGTGTAAATTGTCTTAAGAGGCCTCATAAATGTTTTAATTTCATGAAGGAAGGTCGATGGGCATCTGATTGATGAATTGATGGGATGAAGTCTGCTAACAATGTGAATGGAGAGAAAACTGCATAGAATGAATCTACCTTCCTTCGGTCCTATAATTTTAAGTAGAATGGGATTTATGCTAACTAGTTCCCAGACTCTATGGTTGGTGATCATTATCGGCATCAAAAAACTCTTAAACCAATGGAAAAATGGAAATAAAATGCAATCATTATCTCTGATGAGGGGTGCGATAATGATGTTGTTAAAGGTACACTTAACATTCACTCTAAAACTAATAATATCTTATTTGATTATAGATATACCCACTCTCTCATATCTAAAGAAATTGAAAAGGGTATAAAGATTACACCCATATGATTAGATGTGAAATTAGAAGTGAAACCCATGATGGTATGATGATTTCATTTCAAGTCTATGATTCCTCTCTGGTTGACGTTTATGGGAATGTGCTTTCTGGAAATATTGCCATTCTTCCTTTAGATAAATTTAATGTCATCTTAGGCATGGATTGGATTTATCTGCATAAATCCCATATCAATTTTCAAGTAAGGGAAGTTATTTTTGATATTTCAAAACAACTTATGATCGTATATTAATGCGAGGATAAGTATAAACTTCCCATGGAGATTACATCAAGTGTATGGGTCTTAATTCCCATTCCGAAGGTTTATTTATCTCAAATGGTTGGGGAGAGAATAAACATAGATGATATTCCTATTGTTTGAGATTTTGTGGATGTATTTCCAGAAGAATTTATAAGCCTTCCACCAAAATGTGAAGTTGAGATCTCGATGGATCTCATACCTAGTTCCACACCAATTTCAAAGACTCCCTCTAAAATTAGCCCAATTCAGTTGGAGGAATTGAAGAAGAAACTAAAATAAAACCTTGATAAGGGATTAATTTGGCCAATTGTGTTACCTTAGGGTGCACTAATCATTTTTTTGAAAAAAAATAATGATGAATTAATGTGAATCTACATTTATTATCAGGTGTTGAACAAGATCACGATCAAGAACAAGTATCTTCTTCCCAATATTGATGACTTGTTTGATCTGATGAGTGGAGCTTAATACTTTTCTAAGATTCACCTTCATTTGGATATCATCAATTGAGGGTAAAATAGTATATACCCAAGACTATATTTCATACAAGGTATGGAAACTATGAATATATAGTGATACCTTTTGGTATTACTAATTCCCCTACTAACATAAAGGACTTGATTAATAGGATCTTTAGAGATTTCCTTGATAATTTTGTGGTATTCTTTAAATATGATACTAAGATATATTCAAAGTAAAGTAAGATCATTAATAACACTTGATAATTATAATAAAGACCTTAAAAAAGGAGGTATTATATGTAAATTTTATAAAGTTTAAATTTTGGATGAAAAAGGTTTCATTTTTGGGTCACATAATATCAAGAGATTTTATATAAGTAAATCCGCCAAAAATGTGGGATATTTAATGTAGTATTAAACCTACCATGATGAATAAAATCCATATTTTTCTTGGATTATATGGATATTATCTATGGTTTGTGGATAATTTCTCAAAGATATGGAATCCTCTGACCAAGTTAACTCAAAAGGGTGCCAAGTTCCTCTAGATATATCAATGTGAGGAAAATTTCAAGGAACGGAAGATTATGTTAGTTATCACACCTGTTATTACAATTTCCTATAGTGGATAAGGGTTTTTAATCTATAATAATGAATCCAAGAAGGGTTTGGTATGTTTTCTTATGATAAATAACATGGTTATATCATATGTCTCGTGATAGTTGATGATTCAAAAATAACATTACCCAACTCATCATTTGTAGTTAGCTACGGTAATTTTTTCATTAAATATATAGGGTAATTATCTTTATAGAGAAAGTTGTGATATGTATAATTATCATAAAAGTATGAAATATATATTCACATAAATGGAGTTGAACATGTTCCAAAAATATGGTTAGATCTGATAAAGGATTATGACTGCTCAATACATTCCCACCTTGGAAAAGTGACCAAGGTGGCTGATGATTTGAGTTGAAAGGATCATGAAATAATATTCATCACTAGTATAAAAATGGTTTTTAAAGTCATCATTTTAACATCGTTCTTACAGACCAATGTTAAAAATATTTTATGAGGAATTTTAACATCAATTATTTCGTAAATGATGTTAAAACCCCAATTTTAATATCAATTCTAGAAAACCTAGTGTTAAAAGTCCTCATGGAAGGATATCTACATAGTTTATTTAAAACACATCATTAAAAAATAATAAAAATATCATTTTTGACATCGGTTTTATGATAACCGATGTGAAAAACTAACTTTTAACTATAGTTTTTTTAGGAAATGACATTATAAGTCATTTTTCACATCAGTTTTTCAAAATAATTATATTAATAATTGTTAAAAACGTCTATTTAATATCGGAAAATTTTATTTTACTGGTCTTGGAGATCAAACGGAGTTAAATATCAAACGTTATGGTCACTTTAAGGTGTAATTCTCTAATACATTGTTTAAGGATTATCAACTTTTGATGTTCATAAATTTTGATCTATAAGTCTGTTTTAGCTCCACAACCACTAAATTCAATTATTTTGAATTTAAGTATAAGTTTTTAAACATTATTCATGTAAGCTTTTTAAAAAATGGATGTGAAAAGTGAGTTTTAACATCATTTTTTTTAAATACTACATTAATATTCCTCATAGAAGACTTTTAACGTCGATTTTTTAGGATGTCAAGTTAAAAGAAATTTTTAATGTCAGTTTTCAAAAAAATTACATTAATAAATTTAATAAAAAAATTTCATATTATAAGATTTTATTTGAGTTGTCATTCATCTAAAATGGACATATGGATCAAAATATACAGATGTTAGAAGTTAATCATCTCTAAAATAAGTCTTAGAAAATTCAAACTTATAAGGACCATAACTTTTGATCTATAAATCTGTTTGAGCTTCAAGACTAATAAAATAGAATCTTGGGAGATGAAATAAATGTTTTTAAACATTATTGATATCTATTTTTTGAAAACCCAATGTTAAAAAAGACTTTTAATGTTGATTATTGAAAAAATGATGTTAAAAGCAAGTTTTTCAGGGTTATTATCAAAAAAAAGTGTGGAAAATGAAAATTTTAATATCTTTTCATGATGGATATCATAAAGATGGTTGGAAAGACAAATTTACCATTATTATAATGTGTAGTTTTAATTTTTTTAGAGTGTGGTATTGAAATTTCCAATTTCCGCCCAAAATTTATAATATTGTATTTACTTTTACCATGTAATTTATATGTTTTCATGATCAACATATACTAATTTCATGATAAATTATTTTGACCATCATTTATAAACTGAATCAAATAATTTTATCTTCATCGTCAATCCATTATTTCTTATTTTAGTGATCTTTTCATGGTATTTTTAGTTATTTTTCCATGTTTCATTATTTAGGATTATTTTTCTTTATTGATATACCAGAAAATGAGTCCATTTTTTCTTATAATGAAGAATAATTCTTTATATCATTGAAAAAATAAAAATATTCCTTCAGATTCTAAAATTCCTTCTGATCCAAAGAATTGGTTTCCTCATTGGATCTTTTCTAGGAAGAAAATTATATCCACTAAGACTTTGATAACCTTGAAAATTATGTCAAAGATTTACATTTTTTCTTGATTTATTATGGTTTCTATGATATGTTTTTTATTGATATTATATTTTCCATTGATGTAGTAAATAGGTATGAAGAATATTTTTTAAAATAAATATTTTTCACATCATTTTGTAGAAAACTTATTTAAAGAACCTATTTTCACATCATTTTTCTAAAAACTAATGTTAAAAAAAATAACATCATTTTTTAAAAAAACCAATTTTATAGTGTTAATTAATTTTAGTTTTTAAAAAAATGATGTGAAAAATCATAAAAATAAAATTTTACGATCATTTTTAACAATCGACGTTAAAAAACAAATTTACATCATTGCCTTAAAATTCATCACCTTAAGAATTAATATTAAAAATATATAAAAATTCAATGTAAAAACCAATTTTTATATTTTTTTGTGTTTAGGATTACAAAATATCTAATATTTATGGATTTCAAAAGGATGGATCTAGAAATATTGATAGAAGTCGAAAATTATTATCTTTATCAATTAAATGTTCAACCCTCTATCAAAGTGATGATTAAAGAGGTACAGAAGGAGGATGTAGTACTGAAAAAATGGTTAGAAATGTTTCTGAGTTTAACCTTGATTAGGATGGAATGATAAGGTTTGAGAACCCAATATGTGTTCCATATATACCAGATTTAAAAAATGAACTTGATGTGGCCTTAAAAACACATATTTTTCCATAACATTTTAATTATTTTTTATTGATTTAGTTAATTATTATTAGAATTTTTGCCTATTAAGCACACTTTTCTATTTTTATTATTAAATTTGTTATTTAATCAATTTTTATAATTAATTGTGTATTTTAAGCATTAAAATAATTAATTTATTTCTTAATTTAATTTTATAGTCTCATAACGTTTTATTTAGTTTGGTGTTTTTTCTGCATTTTTGATAATTTAACATTAATTAATTAATTAATTAATTTAATCTTGCATTTATGAATAAATAATTTATTTGTTAATTCAAAATTTCATGTATTAAATATTAATTAATTTAAAATAACTTAATTTAATTGTTAGATGCCTTGTAGTAGTTCATTAATTATAAATTTAAGTTTTTAAACTTTTTACATAATTATTTAAGAGAATAATTAAATTTATACTTATATTTAACTTGCTAAAGTAATTATTTTCAATAATTTAATTTTTTGTTTGAATATTTAATTTAAATCCAATTTATTTTTATTAACTATGAATGGTGTAATTCTTTCTTAATTTAACTTTATATTTAGTTCTAAATTCTGTTCTTATCTTGAATGTTTTAATAATTTAAGTCTAGTTTTTTTGTTTCATAAATTCATTTAAGCCTTTGATTCTCAATTATTTAAGTTTTTTTATTTTAAATTAATTTTTTTGTTTAGAATTTATTTGAGTTTTAATTTTTTTTTTCTTATTAATACTTGAGTAATGGTGGCACCGTTTATATCTATTTACAGTTCCATAGTTTTCTGATTACGTTGTGCCACCACTTTAGGCATCACGGTTTTTCTCTTATGGTCTCACAGTTTCCTCCTAGAATTGTAAGCCCCTATTCACTATCTCATAGTAAGTTGTTCTACCACCATTTCCTCTTCTAGTGTGGAACCATTTCCACCCATTACGGTCACACTGTGTCCCTCCTCCCACTTTTAACTCATTGCTTCTCCTCATTTTTCTTGCCATCGTTCCACCCTATTCCCAATGTCAAAACATCCTTTTCTCCCGACACATTGATTCCTCTCTTATTCAAACCCTTATTTTCATCGATCCTCACCACTCATTATTTCCTCTTCCATGCATCTATTGGTCTCACTCTTCAACCTATATTCTTTCCATCGACATATAGTTTCCCAATGTCGGTTTCATCTCACACAACTGCCCTTCTTCCTACCAATGCACGACGTCTTTCTCCCCATTAACTCTAGCCCCCAGCACCTTCATTCTTATCCATGTTGTTGTTTTCTCTGCACTCAATCAAAGAATCACATTCACAAATTCAAACCAGATTTCAAACAAATTATATTATCTAAATCTAATCTAAAACCACTATCACAAGTTGAAATTATGCCATGATACTGTTTGTGTAGTCAATAGGTGTTTCCTCACCTACAGATGTAGATGATAGTACACGCTGCCACCGATATATGTTGTTGTTCCACGCTACCATGGTAAGAAGAGTAGGGATGTGGTGACCTGCCATTACTCTAAAGGAAGAAGTCGTTGTGTCGCGAATCTCCTGAACCTTCTTTGTTGCACCACCAAGGACCTGGTAAAGAAGAGAAGCAGGCCGCTTTTATACTCGATGAGGATGTCACTGCATATTCTTTAAGAGGAATAAGTAGTAGTCACTACTTCATCCTAGATAAGGAACTTGAAACCCCCTTCCATACACACTGAATTTAGGTTGAAAGTAGAAGGAAATAAAAAAATACCAAATAAATAATAATATTAAAAGAAAATAATAGTTAGTAAAT
This sequence comes from Viscum album, assembly GCA_963277665.1. Taxonomy (NCBI): domain Eukaryota; kingdom Viridiplantae; phylum Streptophyta; class Magnoliopsida; order Santalales; family Viscaceae; genus Viscum; species Viscum album. The sequence goes on from OY728156.1 coordinate 1,335,653,351, forward strand.
TTAATTAAACATAATTTAAATAATAAATAATTATTATAATATATAGCTATTATAATATATAGATATTATAAAATTAATAAATAGATAAGTTATAAAATAAAATATAATACATACTAATAAGTATTTATAAAATTAAAATATAAATAGTAATAATTTATAAATAGAATTAATTACTAACTAAAATTAATATATTAACTCTTTAATCAAAATTTAATTTCAAGAGAATAAATATAATAATTAAATTAATAAAGTAATTTATTTGGATCTAATTTAAGCATTTAATTATGTTATACAAACTAATTATTATTAATATTTACAAAAGTTTAATAGCTTAATAATAATAATAAATTGAAAACTTAATAATTTTATTGAGTAAAATATTTAATAATTAATTATCATTATAATATTATTCAATTAAGTAAATAATAATTAACAATTAATATTTTATTAGTTAACTTTAGTTAACTTTTTTTAACAATAAATATAACATTAAACTGGAAATAACTATTTTACTTTCTTTTCATTTTCATTTATTTATTTTTTTGTTCTAATTGTGCAGGTTCATTCAACAGATAGGAATACATCCAGATTCACACAACTACCTAAGTGGGAGTTAGTAACATGGGTAAAGATACTAAAATCTTTCAGTCATTAAAATCGCACATGTGCGGTGCACATATGAAGGATACATAAAGTCAGTGTAAATAATGTGGTGACGAGTAGTAAGTGACAGTTAATATATGATGCAGAGTAGTAGTGAAATTTGGGTGCAGCATTCATTCGATACATTCGATATTTCACTTCCAAGCAGAGCGAAAACCTAGGGTAAATAATGACCACATATAAGGCTGGTGAGTGCAACTATTAAAATTTATATTCCTACTAACTATCGTATATGTGGAAAGTAGGGTTGAACCCACAGAGAAGGTAATAATGACCACCAATCGTCTAAAAATCTCAAAAATACCTCACTGTGGTCAGTAGTGGGGTAGAGTTTCTATTCATTTACTTCTTATTTTTCTATTTTCTTTATTATGAGGCACAAATGAAACACCAAAATATTTTTGAGTTTTTTTTCTCTAAACTGTAATGAAAAAAAGAAACAAGATAAAAAAATTAAGTAAGAGAGATATAAAATGATGATATGTGTCAAATAAGAGAAATACGTCTCGAGAAAATGTCAATTCTACGGGTTTTGAAAACATTCCTTCTCACGATAGTGAATACAACTAGTAGTACTAAAGAGGAGTGATTTATTTCCCAGCATATGAGATAAATCAAACAATCCAATCAATTTTAGAGTTCTCCACTCCTAGAATAATAAACTTCAGTATTCTAGTTTGAAAAAATATGAAAGAATGAACTCGCCGTAAGTTCTGTAGTTTTTATTTCAATTTAAATATTTATGAAAATTAATAAACAATCAGACTCACTAAATGATTGTGTAGTTTCAATATTAAGTGCAAGTGGTACATTTCAATTGAATGCAATCACATCTGATCTCATCAATCAATTTTAATCACATTTAAATTGATAGTGAGAAGGAAGAAGTAAAATAACCAACAAACTCAATTTTAACCCCAAACTGGAATAATTAGACAAACATCATCTCTATTACCTAAACTAAAATCATTCAATTACAATGAAATAAAATTGAAGGAAAACAGAGGAAGATATCTCCCTCTCCTAGATCGAATCGTTGTTGCTCCTGGCCCTTGGGACTCTAAGGAATGGTTCTCTGAGAAGTGCTCCAAGATTCGCCCCCAGGTTTTCATTATGCTTGGAAGTAAGTGGTTGAATGTATTGAATGAATGTTGCACCCAAATTTCACTGCTACTCTGCATCATATATTAATTGTCACTTACTTCTTGTCACTGCATTATTTCCATCTACTTTAAGTATCCTTCACAAGTGCACCGCACACGTGTGTTTTTTAATCACTGACATGTTTCACTATATTTACCCATGTAAATAACTCCCACTGAGTTAATTATGTGAATATGGATATATTACCATCTCTTGAATGAACTTTCATAATTAGAATAAAAAATAAATAAATGAAAACGCAAAGAAAGTGAAATACTTATTTTTTAGTTTAATGTTATATTTCTTGTTAAAAAAAGTTAACTAAAGTTAATTAATAAAAATTTAATTGTTAATTATTATTTACATAATTGAATAAAATTATAATGATAATTAATTAATTATTAAATCTTTAAATTAATAAAATTATTAAGTTTTAAATTTATTATTATTATTAAGTTATTAAATTAGTGTAAGTATTAATAATAGTTAGTTAGTATAACTTAATTAAATTATTAAATTAGATCCAAATAAATTAATTTATTAATTTAATTATTATATTTATTTTGTTAAAATTAAATTATAATTAAAGTGTTAATATATTTATTTTAGTTAGTAATTAATTCTATTTAAAAATTATTATTATTTAAATTTTAATTTTATAGATTTTTATTAGTTTTCTTATATTTTATTTTATAACTTGTCTATTTATTTATATTATAATAACAATATATTATAATAGTTATTTATTATTTAAATTTAAGTTTAATTTAAATTATTAACTATTAATTATTTTTAATATTATTATTTATTTTGTGTTTTTTTTTATTTCCTTCTCCCCCCCCCCAAATTCGGTGCACAAGGGAGGGGGTTTCGGGTTCCTTATCTAGTAAGGAGTAGCGGCAGCTCCTTATTCCTTCCAAAGACCTGGCGGTGTCCTCCTCATCCAGCAAAGAAGTGGTGTGCTTACCCTCTTCAATAGGTCCTTAGTGGCGCAACACAAAAGGTTCTGGTGATTCACAGCGCAATGACTTATTGCTTCAGAGCAACGGCAGGTCGGTGCATCCCTGCTCTTCTTACCATGGCAGTGCTGCACAGCAGCACAGCTTAGTGAGAATGTGTTCCCCCTACAATATTGGTAGGCGAGGCAACACCAATTGAGTACAGAAATAGAGGCATGGATCAATTTCAACTCATGGCAGTGGTTTTATGTTTGATTTAGAGAGTATAATTTGTTTGAAATCTGGTTTGAATATGTGAATGTGTTTATTTGATTGAGTGCGGAGAAAATAGAAACAGTGATATGAATGAAGGTGTTGGTGGCTAGAGTCAATGGTGAGAATGATGATGTGCATCGGTGGGAAGAAGGTAAGTGGTGTGAGGTGAAATCGACACTGGGCAATGATGCCTCGGTAGCAAGAATACTGGTTGAAGAGTGAGACCAATAGATGTGCGGAAGAGGAAACGGTGAGTGGTGAGGATCAGTGATGGAGAAGAGTTTGGAGAAGAGAGGAATCAGTGTGTCGAGAGAAAAGGATGTTATGGCACCAGGAATAGGGTGGAACGGTGGAAAGAAATATGAGGAGAAGCAGTGAGTAAAAAGTGGCAGGAGGGATATAGTGCGACCGTAATGGGTTGAAATGGTGCCACACTAGAGGAGGAAATGGTGGTAGAACATCTCACTTTGAGACAATTAATAGGGGTTTATGGTGCGAGGAGGAAATTGTGAGACCGTAAGAGAAAAACCGTGACACCTAAAATGGTGGCACAACTTAATCAGCAAACAGTATCACCGTAAAAAGCTAGAAATGGTGCCACCGTTACTCTAGTCTTAATCTACAAAAATTAAAACTAAAATAAAGTCTAAACAACATAAATAATTGAAAATAAAAAAACCAACATAAATAATTGAGAATCAAAGACTTAAATGAATTTATGAAACAAATAAAACTAAACATAAATTACTAAAACCTTCAAGATAAAAACATAAATTAGAACTAAATATAAAGTTAAATTAAGAAACAATTACATCATTCATAGTTAATAAAAATTAATAGGATTTAAATTAAATATTTAAATAACTAAATTAAATTATTGAAAAAAATTACTTTAGAAAATTAAATATCAGTAGACATTTAATTATTCTGTTAAATAATTACGTAAAACGTTTAAAAACATAAATTTATAATTAATGATATTCTAAAAGGCATCGAATAGTTATATTAAGTTATTTAAAATTAATTAATATTTAATACATGAAATGTTGAATTAAAAACTAAATTATATATGCGTAAAAGAATAATTAAATTAATTAATTAATTAATTTTAAATTATCAATAATACAGATTAAAACACCAAACTAAATAAAATGTTATTAGACAATAAAATTAAAGTAAGAAATAAATTAATTATTTTAAGGCATAAAATACAAAATTTATTATAAAAATTGATTAAATAACAAATTTAATTATAAAAATACAAAAGTGCGCTTAATTTGAAAAAACTGTAATAATAATTAACTAAATAAATAAAAAACAACTAAAAAGATGTAGAAATACATTTTTTTAAGGCCACATCAAATTCCCCCACACTTAATCATTTTTTGTCCTCAAAAAATATCTCGCTTCATTATCTTTGAAAAAAAGAAAAATGTTTTATGAATCAATTCAGACTATAACATGCTCATAACTTTAAAAAAAGGACAAAAACACGTCATTTGACTTTAGAAAAATGAATTTTTCAAATGAATCCTATCCAATAATCAAATTATCACTAGTGGTCAAGAAATCAATGAATCATTAAGCAATAAAAGTGTCATGCCTCATTTGTGAGCTTGTCTAGTGACTCATTTCAATACAAAATGAAGTTCTAATTCCAAGAGTGACAAACGGTAAAATTTATGTGGAATTAAAAACTTAACCAGAGAAACTTTGTTCTTTGACTTTTCACCTAGGTTCCAAAAATAAAAATGTTTTTTTTGAATCCCCTTATTGATACAACCAAAATGAATCCCATATAAACCAATTGACCCCTTATTTATCTGGAATTCATCATTCCGCTCACCTTAATGAACTCATTTTTGACCCTAGACACCTTTTTTATTTTTTTCCCAAGCCATATATAATGTGATAAGCATTGTGCAAGGCACTTATTCAAAGTGTACAGAGGGATTATAGTAAACAGAAATGCACCCAGCATCTAGGGTCTCAGAGACTCACCATGGGATTCCAGATGCCCAAATTAAACCAGTTTCAATAGATTTCTATGGAAATCATTTACAATGGATCATTAAGGTAATTACATTAATAATTAAAAGAAAAATGAATCCCCTAGGATCAAAATAAATCTTCTAATTCCAAAGGTTGTGATCAAAAAACAATAACAGGTCACCCATATCACCCTAAAAAATAGTCCCAAAACCAAATTTCTATAAAACCACTAAGCTAGACCACTCAGCAATCATCTAACCTCATTAATTTCATGTTCTCAACTAATCTTACCTACCAATCAAGGCATTTTCATTAGGAAAGAATCATTTGGGAAACAGTGTGAAGACTAAAATTGTGCAAAAAAATTAAAAAAATTACCCATTTTTTATAAAAAAAATATAAGTTGTAGTTGGAATTTATGGGATTTAAATTAAAAACAATTTTGAAAATTCAAGAATTGACCCCCTCCCCCATAATTAAAACCCAAATTTTTCCCCAAAGTTGACTTCTAAATATGGAAAAGAATAATTTGACATTTTAATTTTCAAAATGGATTTTCAATTTCATAGATTTAGGACATATTGAAAGGGTCTCAAATAAGTTCAAGAAGTATTGTTTGCCACAATGAATAACTTAACAGTAGGTTCACATGAAAGTACATGCATAAACATTTAATTCCACTGTAAAATTTCCAATATAGCTCAAAAGTAACATGTGAAGTGTAAGTGCACTATGTATAAGGTGAAATCATTTAATTAGATTGAGTTCAATAATGTTTTCAATACTCTAGAAAAATGAATTCTAAAACACTCCAACCTAAAGCAAATTCAGTAAAAAAATTATCATCCTACATGTACCCCCCCCCTCCCCACACACGCACTTAAGTTCAAGTATTGAAATGTTTTAATAGAAATGGAATTTAGTTTTCAATAGAGAAGTACATGAAGAATTTTTATTTACACAGTGACATAAAGTGGACTTTAATTCCAATACAAGCATAATTTTAAACATTTGTAGAATTTTTAAATTTTAGTAGCAAGACATGTAGCAGAATTTTATACAGTTCAAGTCATGCAATAGAATTTTCAATACACATGTTTCATAATTTTTTAATACGAGATATAAATTTCAAAGTAGTAACATATAAAGTATAATTTTTCTAAAATGAATAGGAGTAGAAAAATGATTACAAGAGTTAAGAAACTTCCCTAAATAGGTTTTTCCAAATAAATCTACATCATGATAATTCCACTCCATTTTGATGACAGCAGCAGCATCCTAAAAACACAGAGCATGTAAACAAAGAACAAATAACCAGCATGGACAAAGTATATAGATGGCATAAAAGAAGCACTTTATTAAAAAAAAAATTCAAAAGTGAAAAAAATAATGAGCATGGGTTTAATCCCATGAAGCACTGAGTTTAAAGTCTCCAGGTTAGACTTTATTTAATCACGTTTTTTTTTATTAACACAACAAAAACCATGGGTTATCTCCCATGCAGCGCTGGATTTATAGTCCCCAGTTGGACTCACCTAGCAATTAATTGTAGTCACTAGGTGGATGTGGTTTCAATAATAAGAACAACCAAATGTTAATAGACCATTTTTTTAACAGAACAATGAAAATTGTGGTCTCCCAAGATAAACACAACCAAACTCTCATAGCTTATAAAAATCCCTAAGAAACACCCTTTAGTAGTTGTGATCATAATGTTGTCCACTTCCTTATTTGTTTTAGATTTGACAAATTTAACTTTTTTAGTAAGGGATAGAAAAGTAGGTGTTTCAAAGTGTACGGAATTTTCCTCTAAGATATCCTTATTAACATCAACATAATTATATTCAAATTCAAGGGTGCTAATGGGTGATTTATGATTAGTAGGTTCAATAATGGATTTAATAGAGTGCTGAAAAGAATCAAAAAAATAGAACTCAAGTGTAATTCCCCCTCTGGACTACTATCAATATCATGAGAAGGCTCAGCACCCTTCATAGTTGATGATAGAAGTGAAAGACAGGGAATTGAATTTATTTTATCACAAATAGATTTAGGTCTAATAGTGTTGTAAATCTCTTCCAACAAATCCTCATCTGTTAACTCGCACTGAACATATACTGCTTCTAACAAATCAATTCAACTTAATTCAAGTGTGTGAGCAACCTCTATTTCAAGTCCATGTTCAGAAGGCTCAATTTCCAAAAGAAAATTAGTTGTTTGTTTTGAAAAGTTTAGTTCAGGGGGAGAAATTTTCAATTCATCTTCAATAAATTTAGTTTCCAAAATTTTTAAAATAAGACAATTCTCCTCAATTTTGTTAACACTGTATTCCATTACAGCACACATTTCAGAAAATTGATTACTATGAGAATAGGGAAATGAAAACTCATCAGTTATTCTTTCTTCAAATATCATTCCCTCATCACCATCATCCAACAACATTTCAGAAATTATTGTGCTTACAAGTTCAAAACATGGAAGAAAGGTTTTAAATTGTGGTTTAAATATTTCATATTCTTTAACTTCTAGTTTAATGTTCTCTTCTATATTACTTTCCATTTCAATTTCAGGTTCAATGATTATGATTTTAGAAATTTTGGGTGATGAATTTTTAACATTCAAGTTTTCATTCTCAAGCTTCTCTTTTACCCGAGTTACTTCATTTTCAAAACTTCTAAAATAGTGATTTTTTCCAATGTAGGGATTATAAAGACAATTGGGAACTCCTTCTCAATCTGTTACAATTCATCTTCGAAATTTTCCAACTTAACAGCATTAAAATTATTTTTTGGATTTTCAATATTATTCACTTGATTTAGTGAGTTGGTTATTTCTAGATTTAGTTCAATAGAATCAGATTTTTCAAAGTAAATAGTTTGTTGCTCAGTTTCAGATTCACTTTCCTCTTCAATTTGATTTTAAAATATTTTATAAACATTTTCTTTTTCTTTTTCTTCAAATTTTTCTTGTTCTTTAACCTTTTTTTGTAATTCCAAAAGTATGTTTTCTAATATTTTCATTTTTTTATCTAGATCTTGAGAATATCTAAGTTGAATTTAAAGGGTTTTAGTTAACCAATAATTCCAAGAATCCTCCCTAGTATCCAATATGGTTTCAATTAATTCAATTTCATCTAGGAATTTAGGATTAAACTCATATTATTCATTTTCTTCAATGTAAACTTCCTCTTGTGGCTGGTTATAAGCACACAGCTAGGCAGTGTGTCCATAATAGTCACAACAAACACAATGAGGCCCCAGTTAACCCTAGTTTTCATGAAATTACATTTTTAAACTAAAATCAAGTGAGATTAAATAAAAAATAGTACATAGTGAAGTAGATTTTTTAAAAACTACACAAGTAGAAAATACAGTTCGCATATTTTTTTAGCATATTTTTTTATGTTTTTTTATGTTTTTTTTAAAACACTTAGATTACTCAGCGCATGCCTTCCCTGGAAATAGTGAAAAAAATTTACCTATAATATCTTTGAATTCAATCAAAGTTTAAAATTTATTTTCCTACTAACTACCGTTTATGTGGAAAGCAGGGTCAAACCCACAGAGAAGGAAATAATGACCACTAATATTATAAAACATTCAAAAAGACACCATTGTTGTCAGTAGTAGGGTGGAGTTTCTATTTTTATTACTTCTTATTTTTATATTTTGTTTATTATGAGGGACAAATGAAACACCATAATATTTTTGATTTTTCTTGCTCTAAAGTGTAATGAAACAAGAAGAAGGCTAACAACATTAAGTAACAGAGGTGTAAAATGATGATAAGTGTCAATCAAGAGAAATACGTCTGAGGAAAATATCAATTGTACAGGTTTTGAAAACATTCCTTCTCATTAATGTGACAACAAATTGTACCACTGAAGATGAGTGATTTATTTCCCTCGTCAGGAGATACATCACACAAGCTGATCAATTTTAGAGTTCGCCACTCCTAGATTAATCAACTTGAGTATTCTGGTCTGAAAAAAATGACAGAATGAACTCACTGTAAGTTATATAGTTTTTATTTCAATTTAAATGTTTAATAAAATTAATCCATAATCAGACTCACCAAATGATTATAGAGTTTTGAGATTAAGTGCAAGTGGTACATTGTAATTGAATGCAATCAGAGGTGATCTCTCCGATCAATTCCAATAACATTTAAATTGATAGTGAGAAGGAATAAGGAAGATAACCAGCAGACTCGATTTTAACCCCAAACTGGAAGAATTAGACTAACATCATCTCCATTACATAAACTAAAATCATTCCATTGCAATGAAAGAAAATTGAAAGAAAATATAGGAAGTGATCACCCCCTCCTAGCTCGAATTGCTCCTCCACATGGCTCTCGGGTCTCTACGGAATGGTTCTCCGAGAAGTTCTCCAAGATTTTCCCCCAGGTTTTTGCTCTGCTTGGAATTGAATCATTGAATGTATCGAATGAATGTTGTACCCAAATTTAAATTATTCTCTATATAATATATTATTTGTCACTTGCTACTCATCGCCGCATTCTTTCCACTGACTTTAAGTGTCCTTCACATGTGCACTACACACGTGCGTTTTTAAATGAATGACATGACGCACTATCTTTACCCATGTAACTAACTCCCACTGAGTTAGTTGTGTGAATTTGGATGTATTATTATCTCTTGAATGAACCTGCACAATTAGAATGGAAAAATAAATAAATGAAATGCAAAGAAAGTAAAATAGTTTTTTTTAGTTTAATGTTTTATTACTCATTAAAAAAAGTAAACTACAATTAATTAATAAAAAAATTAATTTTTAATTATAATTTACTTAATTAAATAATATTATAATGATAATTAAATAATTATTAAATCTTTAACTTAATAAAATTATTATGTTTTCAATTTTTTATTATTATTAAGTTATTAAATTAGTGTAAGTATTAATAATAATTAGTTAGTATAACTTAATTAAAATTTTAAATTAGATCCAAATAAATTACCACATTAATTTAATTAATATATATATTCTATTGAAATTAAATTATAATTAAAGTGTTAATATATTTATTTTAGTTATTAAGAAATTCTATTTATAAATTATTATTGTTTATATTTAAATTTTATAAATCCTTATTAGTTGTTTATATATTTTATTTTATAACTTATCTATTTATTAATATTATAATAGCTATATATCATAATATTTATTTATTATTTAAATTTATTTTTAATTTAATTTATTAACTATTAGTTTATTTTAATTTTATTATTTATTTTGTGTTTGTTTTTTTTATTTCCTTCTTCTGCCCCCCCCCCCAAAATTTGGTTAGTAGGGGAGGGGGTTTTGGGTTCCTTATCCTGGAAGGAGTAGCAGTGGCACCTTCATCCTCCTAAAGAACAAGAAGCAGCCTCCTCATATAGTATAAAAGTGGCATGTTTCTCCTCTTCAGTAGGTCCTTAGTGGCACAACACAAATGGTTTAGGTGATTCGTGGCACAAAGACTTCTTGCTTCAAAGCAACGGCATGTTGGCGCATCCTTGCTCTTCTTACCACGGTAGTGTGGCACAACAGCACAGCTTGGTGTCGGTATGTTCTCCCTATAGTGGCGGAAGGTGAGGCAACACCTATTGAATACACAAACAGCGAAATGGATCAATTTCAACTCGAGATAGTAGTTTTAGATTTGATTTAGAGAATATAATTTGTTTGAAATCTGGTCTGAATCTGTGAATCTGTTATTTTGATTGAGTGTGGAGAAAATATCAACAGTGATAGGAATTAAGGTGTTGGGGGAAAGAGTCGATGGTGAGAAAGATGTTGTGTGTTGGTAGGAATAAGGTAAGTGGTGTGAAGTGAAATTGACACGGGGCAACGATACGTCAATAGCAAGAATACGAGTTGAAGAGTGAGAGCAATTGATATATAGAAGAGGAAACTGTGAGTGGTGAGGATCAGTAACGAAGAAGGGTTTGGAGAATAGAGGAATCAGTGTGTCAGGAGAAAAGGATGTTGTGACACCTGGAATAGGGTGGAATGGTGGAAAGAAAGATGAGGAGAATTAGTGAGTAAAAATTGGTAGGAGGGACATGGTGCGATCATAATGGGAGGAAATGGTGCCACACTATAGGAGGAAGCGATGACAGATTAGCTCACTGTGAGATAGTGAATAGGGGTTTACAATGCGAGGAGGAAACTGTGAGACTATAAGAGAAAAATTGTGACATCTAAACTAGTGGAACATCTTAATCAGAAAACAGTGGCACTATAAAAATCTAGAAACAGTGCCACCGTTACTCTAGTCTTAATCTGCAAAAATTAAAAATCAAATAAATTCTAAACAAAATAATTAATTGAAAATAAAAAATTAACTTAAATAATTGAGAATCAATGACATAAATGAATTTATGAAACAAATAAAACTAGACTTAAATTATTAAAACCTTGAAGATAAAAACTTAAATTAGAACAAAATATAAAATTAAATTAAGAAACAATTACATCATAACTATTAAAGGAATATCATATTTCTTCATTCATTATTCATCCTAGAATTATGAAGGTGTATAAGGAATTTAAAGAATACTTATGGTGGTATTTCATAAAGAGGGATATTCCATAGTTTGTATCTTAGTGATTGTCATGCCAATAAGTTAAGGAAGAAAAATGAAAGTCTTAGGGGATGTTGAATCCATTACTCATACTAGAATGGAAATGGTAGAACATTACTATAGGCTTTTTCATTGGATTCCCTATAACATATAAAGGGTTTAATATAATATGGGTGGTAGTAAATCACCTAATAAAGTCATTACACTTAATTTTTGTCAGATAAAACTTCTCTCTGGATTATCTTTCCAAGATACACATTAAGGAAGTGGTAAGGTTTCATAGAGTACCACTTTACATTTTATCTGATTAGGATCTAAGGTTTACCTCAATTCCCTGGAGAAGTCTTCAACAAGGACTTGATACAGAATTTATTTTCATCACTGCTTATCATTATCAGATATATGGTCAATATGAAATGACATTTAAAACCCTAGAGGATATGTTTAGATCTTGTTTGTTGGATTTCAAAGGTAGTTGGGATCAACACCTTCCTCTAGTTGAGTTTTCTTATAATAATAGATTTCACTAAAGCATTTAGATAGCTATTTATGAAGACCTATATGGTAATAGATGTAGATATCCAACGTATATGTATGAATTTGGAGAAACAAAGCTATTAGGGCCTGTGATAGTCGAAGAAATGGTATAGATGTTCAGATCTATTCACTATCATATCAATGAATCTCAAAGTCAAAAGAAAAGTTATGTAGATTACCGTTGGTGTGATATATAATTTGAAGTTGGATAGTATGTTTTCCTTTGAATATCTACCAAAAATAAGGTTATGATATTTGAGAAGAAAGGGAAACTAATCCCAAAGTATATCGGTCCCATTGAACTTCATGATCGTATCATGATGGTAGTATATCACTTGGTAATTCCTCAAAATCTCTCTCAATTTCATGATGTTTCCTATTTATCTCTCTTTAGGAAGTATATACATGAACCTTCACATTTAATAAACTCAAAGGTCATACTCTTGGAGTAGGATATTTCTTACGAAGAAAAACCAGTTGAAATTTTGGATCTTATAGATAAATTTATACAAAACAAGACCACTCACCTAGTAAATGTTTTTTTAGAGAAACCCCCAGTTAGAGGAAGATATGTGGGAACCTAAAGATATCATGAGGTAGAATTATCCTCTTTTTTTATATTAGAATGATTAATTTCAAGGGAGAATTTCATTTTAAGGGGGTAGAATGCAACACACTAATTTTTTATGAACCTTATCTTTGAATAAATTAATTTACTTTGATGTCTTCTGGTTAATGCTACACAAAGTCAAAATTTAATTATAATATACACCAATATAATCTTGTTCTATATGTAAAACCTACTTTTATTACGTTACATACAACACTAAGTTTCTGTGAAACATCATTTTGTTATTATAATTATTTAAGTGAGAAAGTTATAATCTAGTCATTAAAATTAATAACATGAATTGTAATAACTAATTTTTAAATATTATTTATAATGTTTTTATATAAATAAAACATATTTATAATAATACATATAATTTTTACTAAATTATTATATGGTAGAAAATTATATTTTCCTAAAAGAATTGCTTTTTTAAATCCTTCTATGAGTAATATTTAAATTAATATTAGAAATCTTTATAAATTTAATTTTTTAAAATAAACTTCATTTTTGAAGTTAATATTTCAAAATTATCTTAGTATGATTTTTTTTATTTTTCTGGAAAACATCATTTTTGGAGGAATACTGAAAAATACTGAATTTTAATTCAAAACACCTTTTTCATATAATTTATTTATATATTTAAATTATATTCTTGGTTTATTTTAAGGTTTTATTAGATCAATTTTATATAAATTAATACAATTTATTTCATTAGAATCTATTTTACATTGAAATTGGATATAAAAGCATTTTTAACTTTGGAACTTTTTTTACTTTAAAATCTCATTTTGTCGTCCCATCTATGAGATTAATATTAAATTAATATCCATCACTTCTGTGATTTTAATTTTGAAAAATGTATTTTATATTTTTAATCATCATATTTTATAATTTATAATAAGGGAAACTTATTTTTTTACCAAAAAGAATAGTGAAAGTCATTAAAATTAATGATAGTGATTAAGAGAAAAAATTTCTTAACAAAGGACTAAGCGCTAAACTTAAGTCCAAAATTGACATATAAACTTTTTAAAAATATATTGGATGTACATATTTATACCATATACTACCTTAAATATTTTTTTACCTTTATTATAGCAACTTTTAATGGAAAAATGTGGGTGGAATTTGCTTTTCAATAATTACAAGAATGTCACTCCTCATCCACTATAAAAAGTCACTCACCCCTCCCACTTATTAACACCTATAAATCCATTTTTATAGAAAAAACTCAACCTAAATATCCATAAAAATTTCTAACTTCATCTTATAATCCTCACTTTTAACATAAATACATTCAAGGAATCCCTTTGGTGCAAACTAAAAGAAGTTACCCAAAGAAGAGATACCATCCTTCCTCAAACTCCTTTGTTTTATTTTCATTGTCAACCCCCTTCAATTATTATTATTACATGATGATATAATAACCTTAATATCCTCAATATAATTATATTTTTTATTCTATTTTTTTTACTTACACTTACATGAACTTTCATTTAATGGGTAATGAACTTACCGTTCTTGTGTACGGTGAATTACCGCCTCACGAAATGATGTTGTTCATTTTTTCCTTTACCACCTATCATAGTTGTAAATTATGATGTAAACTATATTTTTATATTATATATATATATATATATTATTTAGGATTTACTTAATATTTTTTAATTTTTATATAAAACACACTTTCATGATTTCCATTTTTTGTAAATACAATAACTTCGTTTGTGGACGTGTGGTTTACCGCCTCCTCAAAACAATGCAATTCATTCACACATTACACGGAATTTATTGAGAATTGTTTTAGTAAAATTATATGATATATATGAAATAATAATTCAAATTTAATTATAATTTATATATACAAATGTTTCATTTAATTTATTTCTTACAAAATGATCATTAATTGAAAACAACATTCATGCACGGCCTACCATCTCCATGAATGATGAATTCAATTTCATATTTCAATAACTTATATATTATTATTAATATTTACACAATGAATATATATTATATTTATATCATTTTTTACATTTTAAAAATATTTAAATCATGATCTAAGTTATAGGATCAAGGATAATAAGTCAAAACATGTACGAAAAAACAAAGTGGATATTACCCAAAGCGTAACATTGTCATGGAATTTTTAATAAGCATGTAATATGAATCCATATATGGTAATATATATAATAATATTTTTATTTAGTATATTTTATATAAAATTATATTTATTATACTATACATTTTAAGAAATATGAATAAATTCAAGACATAAGATAAGGTTCTTCTCATCTCACTTTTATTTTCCGTGATACACAATCCATGATCACCTCCTATTTATTATATGTGGTGTGTATACTGCCCATATATTTATTATATGATTTGTATACTTAAATTTATCTATATTTACATTTCCATTTGATGATATTTTGGGTTTTATGGTTCAAAATTTACCAAATCGGTAAAGTAATCTTATCCTAATTTTTCATCCTTAAGACATATGTTTTGTCATGCACCTATGTTATGTTTTGAGGTGTATATACTACAATTTGACATGATATATCAAGAATATCCTTTTTCATGATATTTTAAGCTTCATTTAATTTATGTTTCTTACATGGGGAGTATTATTCAATGTTACCAAGTTGTAAGATTCTATTGAAAGAATCTCATTGTTTATTAGGATTGTTAATGATCATACTTCCATTAATAAAATATTATGATCCATATCTTCATAAATATCATGAATTATCTTATCCTATAGATATTCATGATATATTGATGTATTATTATCATTTTTCTACTATTTGGTACTTAAGATAATTAAGAGAAAAAATTAATAAAATCCGATCAGATTTCTATTTTCAGTCACAAATCTCTTTATTTAAAAAACCATGTTTTCTGAAAAGTTTTTAAAAAATGTTTTTAAAATGAAATTTAAAGATAATATTCAAGTAAAAGTTATTTAAAAAAAATATATAAGTTTAAAATTCTATTTTTAAAGAAAAAAATCAATAATTTTTCAGGTTTCCTTAATATGTGTACAGAGAAAAAGTTTTTCAAATGGATTTATGTTATAAAAATAAATTTTCAAAGAAGAAAAGATATTTTCCTCAAGAATTTTTTTTAAAGGATCTTTACAAATTGTTTTACAACTAATATGGAATCCATTGGTGATACTCATGACTTTTTTGGAAAATTATCAAAAGGTTCCAATCATATTCTTTCTCTAAATGGTTTATGTTTTTATAGAATGATGTTTATGAAACTAATTTCTATTTCACATGTTATATGTATATGAAACCCATTTCTATTTAACAGGTTATGTTCTTATGAATCATGATTCTTTTCAAGGGTTGTTATTTGATGAAATTATTATGAAACCTATCTCTTTTTTCATCTGTTATGATATGATTAAATGTTTATGATACCCATTTCATTTTATGGGTTATGATATAATTGTTTATGATATTTTGGAACATGTATATATGATTTAATTATGAAATGAGTGGTATCAATATATTCCCCTAATTAATTGGGTAATGATTTATATCTCATGATAAAGACATGGCTAGAATAGGGAGTAAACTCAGTTTAGTAAAGGACTTTGTCCGCTAACATGGTCTTGGGAGTGAACCTTGACTACTAATATAGCCATGCGAGTGAGCCATGACTACCAAGATGGTATGGCAAGTGAATCCATACTACTAATATGGTCTTTGAAGTTATTCCTTGATTAATATGGAAATAATTTTATATTCTTATGTGTCTTCCACAATTCCAGGTCTTATTCCTATGTTATTCCTTCATTGATTAAGCTCTTTATTCCCTTATAATTCTGATCTTATTAACTACCAAAATTTATTCCATGATTCAATTTTTTAATATTTTTTATGCAGGGTATGATATTCTAATGTCATGATCACATTCTCATACCATTATTCCTTTAAGTATGCTTACATTTCTCCCTTTTTTACCCATACTGAGAATCTAAGATCACCCCTTTTATGTTTCCATTCTCCATTTTATGAAGATATGTATTATGTATGATGTGTCTAATAAGGGTAACAATCATGAATAACCAAGTGGGTGATAATTTATCTCACTTATGTACCAGTGTTTATGTTTCCATATTTCCAAAGGCAATATACTAAATGATCTTTGGGAATCTGTTTGTCTAATGTATTAAGTTTTATAAAAAATGATGTAATGTTAGTTTATGAAAAATGAGGGTTACTATAGCAGCGGTTTCATGACATGAAATATGGGTTCACACTATGAAATCTATTTCCCTTTCCTGCATTGAATAATGTAAGGGTGTTGAGAATTGTATATAATCCCTAGTCATCCCCCTCCCCATCACAAGTCCTTTTCAAAGTGGGATGGGAAGTGAGCCACCCCGGTGGGTAGTGATCCATACTAAAGAACAATTCTATGAGGCACTGACTCAAAGCATACAATATTGTGATAGACGGTCATGTAGCCCCAATGTAGATCCTACAAATGTGGTTTCTCAAACACTTCTGTGGTTATACTTATATGGTAATAAATACCCATTTATGAACATTTATATTAAATCATACAAATAATTACATGATGTCACCTCAATAATAGCTTGTTAACCCTGCATTATATATTTTCCTTATTCTAAAATTATATATTACGTGACCTTGATTTTGTAAGTGTGTTGGATTGAACAAGTTAATGGCCTCATAACCATTGGAATTAGTCCATGAGATTATAGATTGATATCAACTAACTTATTAAATGAATTAATTAAATAGGTTTGAATCTCCTTCCCTCTCCAGATCTCAATCACCTTCAATGTCTCATTTACTAGAAATGGGGGTTGCTTTGTGTCATCCTATATGTTTCGTGATAGGATAAAACTCATCATGCATCTCAAAAAGTATTAAAATAATGATAAATTTTTATTTTTTACCCCAAATAATAATTTTCAATACTTCATGCAATAGATAAAATGTGATAGTCTCTAAGAACCATTAGCTAATCTATTCTAGAATAAGGTTGATATGTCAATATGAGTAAAATTGAAAGGTCAAAACCATCTCATACAATCTAATGTATGTCAACTATATATTAATATCTATATATATTTAATGAACCCAATATGCCCATGACCATTACTCAGGGAAAATTCCTCTAGTATGAAGATCACACCAAAGTCTCTACCCTTTCCTCTGATCACTAGTTAGAGGAATAAAAAACAACTTGTATTCAAAGATGGTCAGATCACGTACTTGAATTTAGTTATTAATTATCATTGGGGTGTGTGAAACAAGTAAGATTCCCCATAAATATACTATTATATTAGGTATCCATATATGGATATGTGATCTTAGGTGACCCTTGTGGGGATATGAACCATATGAACAAGAATTTGTTACTTAGGTTTAAAATAAATCCATTATTCAAAAAACTAAGTCCTTATAAAGGAAACCTATCATATAGTGTGTAATTGAGAATATTTGGTCCTATTATGCTTGAAATCACTTGTTGATAAGGTGAAACTAAGCACCGTGAGACTTCCTTGATGTTTTCAACCATGGAATTCCTCTTCTTTGTAGGATCCTTGATATCCCAATTGGAAAAAATATCTTCATTCTCAATCAAAAAGTATAAAAAAAAATTTAGTATTAGAATCCAAAATCCACATAATGAATGTGTCAATTTCCTCATAGAGTTGAAAATCATGAAAATTGGATAATGTAAAATTTTCATCTGATAATCATCTATTAATTCACTAAATCCTCATGGATACAAAATCATTACAAAAAAATTCATGAAACTAACATGTGATAAATTCAAATAGGATTAAAAATGAGTGTAATTCAGGTACAATAATTATTAAGGTGAGTAAAGAACTCCCCAAATGATTGGCCCCTTATTTGTAGAGAACCTTTCACTTACCACCTTAGTTTCAATCAAACAAAATACACCCCATCCCTCTATGTTTTATTATAATTTTATTTTTTTCCTATAATAGATCTAATTAGAAGGGGGTATTAATAAGTGTTTTAAAATTATTTTATGTGATCATATAAATCTTGAAGATAACTTTGGATAATTTCTAGTTAATGTAAAATCTCATGAAAATATAAAGGCTAAGAACATTACATGATGAAGTTTAAACTTCTTACAGAATGAATTTTGGGTAAAAACTAATATAAATGATAACTGATCATTCTTATTGAGTTTTTCTTTACACCATGGTCATCGATGGATGATCAAAAGAAATTTTATTATATATAGAACATTAAATTTCCCTATTTTATATAAATACAACAGATATGATGGGATAAATGGAGAAAAAGAGATGACCCAAAGTAGAGTGAATACGTAGTCTTAGCGTATAACACTCTGTGAACTCCATTATGTGATTTATGAATCAAAACCTAAGGGAGATGATGGGATATAGTTGAATTTTTGTTATCTGAAGGTTTTGTACTGGAAACCTCTATGAAATAACACTTATTAAAGGTCATTAATCTTCACATGGTTGATATTCATCCTTCATGAATGATTTTAGAGTATTCAACAAAAATGGTATTGAAACCATAACCCTTCACCTCAAGTTAAGTTTTCCAACCCCATTCATTTTAAAGGGCTTGATATTTTCTAAGGTCACCTACCTAGGAAAAATAATTCTATTTTTCAAAAGTGGTCATTCTAACTTTAATGGTTCAATTAACTCAAGGTACTTTACCCAAGAGGTGTATTCTTCCAAATCCTATTTTTTATACCACTACATAAATAAGTATACCATTTACTAAATATATATGTATTATACTATCATGTTCTAAGGGTTTTCCTCTTTGTACAATGGATTCTCAAGGAATGGTCAACCATTCACCCCATTGATAATAAACATCCTTCATCTTGAAGATCATACTGCCCTACCATGTATCCCTCTATGGCTAATGAGGTATAAATTATCACTCTTGAGTTTCCTTTTCAGTATAAGGCCCCAAATGTTTCCTAGCCACAAACTTAAACTTTTTTCAAGGCTTTATATTATTTGGAACCTTTCTTATTTGAACTCCCAATGTTGTTATCTAAATCACTATTGGGATTTTTTTATCCATGGTTGTTTATACAAAAGTCCCACACCTATGTAGGCCCTTAAAAACTTTTTCCTAGTGTTATTGGTATCAATCATAAAGGATTAAGTTGGATTTGTTGACAAAAAGTATTGAATAATTAAAAGAGATCTTGGTGGTAAAGGTTGATGATAATATGGTTTTTGGTCTCTCAATGAAACATTTCTGACAACCACTACTATAAATTAAGGTTATAGCCATAGTTTGAAACCATGGCTATAATACCAAAAATTGTGGCTATATGTTATATCCATGGTTCCATATATCATGGTTGGTATTGGCATGGATATAGAGAAAGTCCTATAGCCATGGTTTCAAACTGTGCCTAAAGACCTATAGCCACAGTTCAAGCTGTGGTTATAGCCCTGTAGCCATGGTTTGAACTGTGGAAAAACATTAAGCCACACATGGCCAATAGCCATGGTTTGAAACTGTGGCTATATGCATATTGCCATGGTTTCAAACCAAGACTAGAGGCATACTTCCACGGTCTAAAATCGTGGCTATAGGCCTTCTAATTTCATTAAACAACACCCCCAAATCCCCCCCCCAACCCACCCACCCATCCACTCTCCCTATAGCCCCTCCCTTCCCCCTAGATAGACCCCCCCCCCCCAGCACACCCCATCCCCCGTTGCACACCCTCCACTCTCCCCCGGGACAACCCGCCTTTCACCCCCCTCCCCCTAGACACCCCCACATGGACACCCCCGACTGGTCACCCCCCCCTAGACACCCCCTGGATACCCTCCCCCCTGGACACTTACTTAGACACCCCCCCCAGACACCCCCACTTGGACACCACCTGGGCACCCCCCTGGACAGCCCCCATTGGACACCCCCTAGACACCCCCCACTGGACACCCCCCACTGAAAACACCCCACCCCTAGAATCCCCCCTTGGAAACCCCCCTCCCCCCTATACACCCCCATTGGACACACCCTAGACACCCCTCTCCCCTGGACACCCCCAAACACCCCCCCCCCCCCCCCGAACACCGCCCTGGGACACCCCCTTGCACACCCCCCCTAGACTCCCCCCCCCCGGACAACCCCCTCCCCGTGCACCCCCTACCCCCCTCCCAGCCCCCTTCACACTGCCCCCAAACCCTCCCCCATACAACCCCCTCCTAGACATCACCCCTCCCTACCACCTCCCCCCCCCCTCCCCCTACACCCCCACATCCCCTATGTGCTACTCCCCCCCCCCTCCTGGACAACCCCCCTCCCCCTACACACTGCCCTCCATCACCCCTAACCCCCCATCCCCCCTCCTGGAGAGCCCCCCTCCCACTACCCCAACCACCTTAACTCCCCACCCCCACCCCTACCCTCTTGGATACTCATCCCCCCCTTGACACTACTCACCCCCTCCTAGACACCTCACTCCCCCTGCACCTCCACACCCCCTACTCCCCTGCACACTATCCCCCCACCTATAACCCCACTACCACCCCCCCCCCCCACCTGAACCCCCATTGTACTCCCACCCCCACACACACACACCTACACCCCTCTATATAGTAATTATTATAAGAGAAATCCTATAGAAATTACATAAATGAATAGAAAGGTAATACTAAAGTATAAGGGGGAAAAATTTCCTAACATAAAAGAAATGGAGGTATGAACCTTGAAAAAACTATAAAAGAAATATAAGGGTAGATATTGGCTCAAGTTACCAAGATCTGACCACCAAACATGTTCAATACTTCCATGAAATGATAAGCTACACTAATACCCGGTCCACTAAATTCAAATAAAATCTTTCTACCATTTGTAAAAGACATGAAATGTATAGAAAAATCTTATGTAGTTATGTTTATATACATACCCCATACGACGCCCAAAGAACGAATAAGGAAGCAACAAAATAAAATAGTTGTCTCAACCCATAAGGTAAGATGTTAATGAACACACCCCCCCCCCACATCACCCCTTACACACCCCTGTCCCCCCCACCTACACACCTATACATTCCCACTGCACACCCCTTGAACAGCCCCTATTGAACACCCCTTTAACTACCCCTACCGGACTCCCCCCCCCCCAACACACACACACACACTCATTCCCCCTACACCCCCCTACATCCCCCTACACAACCCCCTTGCACCCCCTACACACCCATGTCCCTTGCACACACCCCCTGAACTCCCCCCCCCCTACACCACCCCTATTGGACCCCCCCCCCCCCCCTTCACGACCACTACTAGACACCCCCACTACACCCCCCCCCCCTCCTAGACACCCCCCTCCCTCCTAGACACCCCACTGGACAGACCCCCATCCCCCCTGAACAGACACCTCCTCCCTCCTGGACATCCCCTGGATAGACACCCCCTCCCCTAGGACTGACCCCCCCCCCCCCACACACACACACACACATCCCCCCCAACACAGTTCTTTCACCCCCCCCCCACACACACACACACACACCTTCACACACCCCCATGCACACCCCCTCTACACCCCCCACATTTCAAAAGTTGAGTGAAAATCTCCATGAATAAGACACTCTATTTATTTCATGACATCCAATTAAACTTTATAAATGAGTCATAACCATTATATAATTCACTAAATGAGGAATTACCACTCATGTTTCAAGTTAACCATGTTCATCTCAATTTAACTCATTCAATTCATTAAAACATAGCAATTCTATTTATAAGATCAAAGGGGTTCACTTAGTGGTGACTTGGTCATTACGGCACTTTCATACTTGGGAAACTCCATCTTAAAAGTCTAATGGCACTTAAAGGGTGTTTTGGTTCAAACAATTGTTTTAATGAACATAGGGTAATCCCCTACCCACCCCTTTCCTACAACATGCACCCCCTGCACACACCCCTCCCCCTACCCCTAACACACCCCCTTCCCCCTCCCCTGAACACTTCCCCTACCCACCCCACACCCCCTACCCACCCCATTCACCCCTTGTACCACCCTCCACATTTCATTCCTCTTCAACCACTTATTTCAAAGCAAATCATATAAAAACACACAAAGAAATGTCACTTAATACAAGCATACCAATTCCTTTTATTCTAACAAGGTCCTCTAAATTTAAACACTCTAGGAAAGTATTTCCATCATGAAAAGTCATTTAATCCAAATCATGTTATTCACTTAGTGGTGACTTGGTCATTACAGTACTTTCCTACTTTAACAATTCCATCTTAAAAGTCTTAAGGAATTTAAAGGGTGTTTTGGATTAAACAAATATTTTAATAAAAAGAGGGAAACCCCTAAAGGGATATAAAAAGAGTCAAGTACAATGTGCGATTTATGACTAACAAATAAATCATGTATAAGGAAAATATCAATGAAATAATGTTAAGCAAGGTATACCAATGTGAGTTCTCACAGACTGCGCACCCCCGTTGGAGGGGTTTTATTACAAAACCATGACTTTTTTATCAAATGAAAAAATTACCTTAACTAATAATTATTCAGGAATTTAAATTTAATATAAACAAGTATAATTAAGAAAGAAACTAAATGCAATTTAAAACATTTTTGAATTAAAGAGGCTAGGAGAGGGACCCTACCTTAACCTCAAGGCATGTTTTCTTTTAATGATGACAACTAGAATCTTCCTTTTTTCCAATTTCACTCATATGAAACTTCACATGTATATATAAGTACACCTATCCCCTATGTACATATTTTTCATGGACAAATATGCACAAGGGGGTCCTTATATATATGTTTATACTTTCATATATCCCTTTACATTTACACATGTATGCATTTTTCATATCTATATATAAGAACACCTTACCCCAATATATATATATCCATATTGCCATGAGTGAATATATATAAAGGGGGAAATTATATATGTAAATTCCTACCTATACATACACATGTAAGCCTTTTTCAACGGACACTCAAATCCACCTCAACAAAATCCAAAACGCACTGCAAAAATATAAGTAACACAAAAATCACAAATGCCCTATTTAAAATTGGTCCAAAGAATAAAAATGGAATAAACCTTACCCAAATATGATGTTGAACTCACTATCATCGATAGTGGTGGATAGAATTGGCATCATCATAAGAAACCACCTATAAGAAAATAGTAGGAAAAATGATATATAAAGACTTCTTGTATATATGTGATCAGTGTGTCAACTATACATAACCAACAATGAACAAATAATATTCAGATTGATATGTACATCACAATACTAAATAACATGATCAATAATAAACCTCTTTATTTTTCAAACATCACCTTCAATTGAAACACTTAAGAGGTGTTTGGTTATAATTTGACATTTACCACTTTCCCTTAAGACATTTCAAAAGTGGAGTGCAAGTCACCATGAATAAGTCGCTATTTATTTCATACCATCCAATTAAACTTTAGAAAGGATGCATAACCATTACATAATTCACTAAAAGAGTCATTACCTCTCATGTTCTAAGTTAACCATGTTAGGGTTCATTTAACTCATTCAATTTATTAACACATGTAAATTACATTTATAATGTCGAAGGGGTTTCACTTAGTGGTGACTTGGTCATTATAGCACTTTCCTACTTTGGAAATTCCATCTTAAAAGTCTAACAGTACTTAAAGGGTGTTTTGGTTCAAACATCCATTTTAATAAAAAGAGGGAAACCCCATTCAGGGATATAAAAAGTGTTAAGTATGATCTGTGCTTTACGACTAATAACAAAATCAATTATAAGGAAAACATCAATGTAATTATATCAGGAGAACTATATAAGAATAAACTACCACTGTGAGTTTTCGAAGATAGCGCACCTCCGTTGGAGGGGTTTTATTACAAAACCATGGCTTTTTTATCAAAATAAACAACTATCTTAAGTAACACTTGATCAAGAATTGCAATTTAATATAAATAAGTATAATTAAGAAGGTATCTGAATGAAATTTAAAACATTATTGAATTAAAGAGGCTAGGAGAGGGACTCTACCACAAATGAGTCAAGCCACACTCAGTGCTTACCACTTTTATCAGTGACAACTCTAAGTTTCTCCATACATCCTCTCAGTATATGCACCTTTTAATATACATTGGGACACCCTAACCCCTATGTATGTGTCTACATGTCCTTGAACACTCACAAGAGGTTCCTTATATATATGCTCACATGCATAAGCATGTTATCACCCACACACATATGAATTTTCTATATATATACATAAGAACACCTATACCCTTATATGTAATCATGCTGACATGGGAGGATATACATATAATGGGAGAACTTATTACATACATGCTTACCTATGCATCCGGGGTGATTCTCCTTTGACTCTGGTGACTCGAAACCGCCTAAAGGATGATCAACACGCTATAATAAAATTACCAAGGGATATAAAATTACAAAACCACCAATTATAAACTAAGAATCATTGAACTACTAAGTAAAAACTTACTTTAAAACATTGGAGGTGAACTAAATTGGCCCAAACTACTTCTCCTTCGATGATGGTTTCCAGAACACACAGGAACGGGTCCCGGGAGACTTCAACAAAATGCCAGTGATATGATGAATAATCATTAATTGAACCTAAAAATTAAAGTGGGAGGAACATGATTATTGGTAAAATAAATAATTGAACTAGTGATGATGAAAAAAAATTAAACTAAATGAATGAACTATAAATTCCATATGCATACCATAGGGGTTCCATCCAGAATAGATAACTGAACTCATAAATTTTACAACTCCACTATTGTAACATGATGTTCCAATACTAACATGCACCTAGTAAGAATTAAAAGGTTCCATAAAACTAATTATTATGGTTATATATATGAAAAATATATAAGAAAAATAGAATTCAAAAACTGGGTGCGTCATACATGAATCAAGATGTAGTACAATATGGATTATGTGGTTGGATAAACTGTTATAATGATTCTATAATCTATCTACCACCACAACCAGATAAAATAATTCTCCTATTATAAAATTCATGAACTCTTAGAGAGTCACCATCCCCCCAACATTCTCTAATAACTATAAAAAAATCAAAAAAATAATCACATCCATGAACAACTATGAAAATAGAATTTTCCATTAATATATATATATACCTATAAGTTTAAGATATGAATAGACATTACAGGTAGTTAGAAGAAGAATAAGGGGATGGTTATATAGAATATATTCTAAGAGATGATTTTATTTCTTATTTTTACCATAATTCCATATATTAGAAGAAAGTAAAACTATTAGAAATTAAGAAAATAAGTGTAAATGTGAAGTAGAATGATCTCATAGAAGAGATAAAAATGTCCATGATGAAATGTGTATAATAAGATAGGATACCAGATTATCTTAATACAAAATTGGTTTCTAAATAAAAGGTACTTCATGAGGTACAATCTAGGTATCTTAAATATAGAAACACCTTAAATAATATGATATAAGTCTATGAAAATGTGGTGGATACTTAAGCCGAACCATCCAAGGATGATGAGAAAACCATCCCCATGAAAAATGTACAACATTTTTCTAAATTATCATGTGATTCTAAATTTGTTTCCTTTGATTATAAATATTATGAAACATAATTTGAATATATTTAGGATAATGAATGGAATAAAAGTTTTCTTCCTGTGGATGACCTGATAATGGAAAAACCCCAAGGAAATGGGAAAATAAAGGATGGAGGATTCCTTGAAAATAAGTAGAATTTTATAAACAAAATCATCAATATAAAGGAATATAAAGTTTCAAGGGATATTAATATTATTCTAGAAGTTTTGGGTATAAATATTTTGAGTACTGGTACAAAATGTCATTTCACTGGAACTGGGAAGAAAAAAGGGGGAGTAAACCTGAGAAGAATATAAGTAGTTGTATTATAAGTAGGAATACTCTTAGTAAGAAAAATTTATAGGTTTAAAAAACTAATGGAAAGATATCTCCTCTTTATTCCCATTAATTTTATGTATAATTTACTATAGGGAATTAAAAAAAATTGGGGATATGAATTACTATTGTATTATTTTTGTATAATAAGAATGAACTGTCCTTCCTAGAAAACCATTGAAGATAGATTTTCCATGATGAAGAAAGTGAAACCATACCTCAAGGGTTGAAAATAATAAATTAACATTTTCAAAAATGAAAAACTATATGGACTCTCAAAATATGCACAACCTAATTCTAATTAGTCATTGAGGTTATGTTGAACAACCCAGATATTAATTTTTATATTGGCATCACGTGCTCAATGATTTATGTACTGAAATGATCACTTGTTTATAAAGTCTTGCTTCTATAAAAAAAATTCCTCATAGACTTATAGTTGAATATATAAAGTATTTTTTCCAAGAATATCTTGTTATTATATCCTTCTCTCACAAGTGGATACGTTTGACACTTCAAATATATGGAGGGGAAGATAATTTCATAATGGGAGTGATCAGTATCTGGGACCACTATCAATGAGTTATAAAAATCTATTCCCACTGACCCTATAGCCATTTTTTAACTTTAAACCAGGGGGTACACTAATTCAGAGCACCCATTGGCTCCCTAGGACCTATATAACACAACCAATAGGCCAATAAAAGAAAACATCATATCAATATTAGGGCTAAATCCAGATCTAGTAATATCCCAAATTTATCATCCTATTTCTAGTACCTGAGCAAGGAACTTCCTCAACCATATTTGGTATATGGTATAAAATGCTATTCAATCGAATTCATGAACAAAACATTACAAAAATAGCCACAATAGGCTCAAATTTCCAAACTCCAGGTTCTAAGGTAACACCCAAAGACACCAATGATTAAATTAGAACACACCCTCTTATGGTTAATAAAACATGGGTCACCCATGGTCCTCTTCATCACATATATCAAGTCACGATCCAATCTAGATAGGGAAACCTCATCTGGAGACTCTAAAAACTAACCCATCCACGATAATCACCTCACCCACAAGGGAATCATCAGGAAACACCACGCCCAAAAGAAAGTCCTCAAGGTTTCCTTAGACCCATCTCAAACCTAATCTTAGTGACACCCAGTCTTAACCAAAACCCTATGGTTTCATCCCAACCTAAAGGTTCCAATTGTATTAAACCTCACGCAATAAGTTCCAAAACATCAACAACTCAAACCCCATGAAATTGGTCCAAACATCCAAGAAACATCGAAAATAATACTTTTTTCTGTATTATGAGAGATTTAAAAACACCTAATGATATACCCCCTGGACTACCCAAGGAAAGTTACTATAAATATAAAAATAATCCCACTGTAATCACATGTGTCATGTTGTCCAAAAAACGTACAATCTCCACTTGGGTCTCACACCACACTTCCATTCAACGAAATCTCAAACCAAAACCTTCTTGGAAAACCTCTCTATAAACTACTCACTTTGAGGTTTCTAGATCTAAAAACTTAAGGGGAACCTCTCATCTAACCTAGACTAAAACAAAGCATCTCACAAAAGGCCTCTAACTACTTGAGGGTTATAACACCACACCCCACATAGAAAGCACCATGGATAGACCACTCAGAGGTCCAAACTCAAATCCCAAGGAAATAAGTATATCCATGTTTCTCCCCTTTCCTATTTTTATTCATCACCTATGATCATGAGAGGTCTTATATTGAATCAAAAAACAAGAGAGAGGGTTTATGACCAAAATGCCTTTGTGAGACACCTAAGACCCTCGCTTCTCAAAGATGACCCACAAAGGTTTTAAAGGGGCTCCAAAAAAACCTATAGTCATTTAATAACTAAATAAATTAATAAACAACTATCGATTAGGGCAATATAACAAATATAGAACACCCAAACTACATTATGATGAAAATGATAAAGCTAAAAACCTAAACCTATGATCGAAAAATGTACAGGAAACCTATCGCATTCCATGAAATAGAAAAAATTAATTATAAAAAAATTATAATTAATTATTAAAAATAAACACATCGGAATAAATGCCAAAAAGATTATTGAGGTGATTCCATATTCTAAAACCACAACCAACTTCCTAAAAGAGGCCAAAAATATACCAATGAAATTAATTTGGAAAAAATACCTAATAAGAAACACTTGATTACCAGAAAATTCCAATAAATTTAACAGAAAATTCAAAACAAATCCATTAGGCCTCATACCATCTCCACAATGATGAGTTATGGCATGGGTTCTGCATCAAGAGACATCTAATCTCTAAGCCAGAGTAAAGAACCAAGATTCCTGGTCAATTCCATCATGTTTTGGTGGAATTATCACTAAAAACCTTAATGGGAACCATTAAAATTATAGGGGATAAAATAAGAGTAATAATGAAGCTAATAAATGAATATTTCTAACTCAAATTGCAGCGTAGGAGGTGCGCTGGAGGAGGAGGTGGGGAGGAATCCTTAGAGAAGCATTGGCAAAGAGGTGAGGTGACCGTTGGGAGGTGTTTAGGTCCTGTCAGAGGGGGGGTGGGCTGGCAGTGCCGGAGCCACATCGACAAGGAGGTGTCAGAGCCTCGTCAGAGCTGGTGGGGAGGTTTGATGGTTGTGTTGGAGCTGAATGGGGAAGAGGAATCATGAGGGGATTAGGGGAGGAAGAATGGAGAGGGAGGATGAGGGCAAGAGGAACCTGTGGGGAAGAGGGGAGGAGGAATGGTGGGGATTGTAAGGGAGTAGGAATTGTGATGTGGGAGGGAGAGGGTTTAGGGTGGGGGAGGAAAGCCTTATCAAAATAATATTCAGATGATCTATTTCCCCACTTAGATTTTTGGGTTTCTCTATATCTTACCTATATCCATGGATCATTTAAACAGTGGATATATATCAATTTTCTAGTAGTGAAAACATGTTGAATATAACCAAAGTGGTGAATTGATGGTTGGGATATTGGTTGACCCCAATAGTGAAACCATTAGTTGAGGACATGTTTTTATAATATGGGATAAAATAACATGTAATGTATGTGGTTATCAATCTGTAGATTTCTGATGAAGAAGATGCTAGGAGAATCCATGCACATAGAATATGGGTGTTTTGAGAAGAAAATTCCCAAAATGGGAAACTAAAAAGGTACTACACCATATTATTCCCAATGGTAGAGTTCTAGTTAATTTTTTCATAATTTAAAATAATAATAAACATGCACATAATAAGAGAGGTCATGGTTGATAAATGGAGTTGTGAGAAAAAATTACTAGGTGGACCATGGTTCGTGTTATTTTGTTTTGTGTGTTTGGTGAAAAATGACCAACATTTTTGCAACATTACATAGTGAATAATCTTTGTTAGAACATGTATTATACATTGAGGATTCACAGTGAAAAAACACTAGATATATCATTCCATTTCACTTGTCATTGGGATGAATAAGTCTTCCTCTCTAATATGGGGAAAATGAAAATGGTGTATGGAATGTCATGGGGATTGGATTTGTTTTAACATTAGATTTTCAAGAGGAAATCTGGATTATAATACATGGTTTAATGTATTTCAAAGGGAATGGTGGTTTAGGTTTTGAAGACCACAACATGGTGATCAAACCCAAACCATATTTCTACACATGGAAAGCTATGTCATGAAAAATCATGAGGTTATAAATTAGGAAAATCTTGATATTCTTGTTCAATGATTTAATAATCAGGGGAAACATTTTTATCCCATAATTAAATAGGTTTTGAAAATTATTAGTAGCATTGATGATAGTGGATTAATTTTAAAATTATTTCACATTTTAAGAGTATAGATAACCCCCTAAAGCAGTTCTTTTGTTGACTACTTATATAGAAGATCATAAGTAAGTTATAGAGGAGGTATGAGTGTCGTTATTAGCCCAAAATGATGATAATAGTTTATTAGGTGAGTGGATTCATGGAATCCCAATTCCAATAAAGTATATCCACTAGAATAATAAAGAGGGAAAATGGTGTGCACAAAATGCTATCTAATTTCTATGAAGAGAAGAAGAAATTTTTGTTCCAAGTGAGGGATTAAAATTGTTAAAGTAAGTGTTATAATCCATTGAATATTTTTCCATTTATAGACTGGTAGTTTTTTCTACCTAAAATTTAATGTTATTCCAGACTTATTTAGGATATTGAAGAATAATATGCTGCCAAGGTGGAATTCAAAATAAGTGAGGAGAGGATCAGTAGAACTAAAAAATAGAATTCATGATTATTTAAAGATTTATTCTATAATTTGGTAAAGAGACATAAATTTCTATAAATTGTGTTTATATACTTCCCAAATCATTGAGAAAATGTTTATTAAAAATAGGCATTGAGAAAACAGTGATCCTTGGGTAATGGTAAGTTAACCATAAACTATATAAGGCAGTGATCCGGGGAAAGGATTTACCAAGCCTAAACCATTATAAAGGTAGTGACCCCTGTAATGAGTAGTCATATTAATAGTTATTTCGGTTCATGGAACAATTCTAAATCATTCTCCTTGGACATAGACAAGTGAGGGTAAAGCAAGTAAATCCTTGTGTCTCTATTTACTTTATACAGGCACACAAAACTGATCAAAAACCTAAAGTATATTTTGTATAAGATCATAACAAGTAGACATCAAGTATAAAAATTAAAGATAATTTAAAGAAAGAGTGAAATTAAAGTAAAACATGTTTAAATTTGTTAAGACTTTCAAACCCTGATTCACCCCTCCCCCACCAAGGGTGATCTCATTATAGCCCCAATTTAGGGACTTACTATTATTATCATATGGAGGTTTATTTTTCTTATATTTATTATTGCTATAAATTTATATAATTTTTTTAAATAAAAATGGAATCTTAAATGAAGTATCCTTAATTTTATGGTAATAATTTAAAAACATTGAAAAATGAGTTTATCGGTTTCATGGAATATTATCTTACAGTTCTTCAAGAAGTGGTTGAAGATAGAGTTTTTGTTAAACTAATATAAAGTTATCTTTGAAATAAATAAAAGAAAATATCATAATTGATTCTTTATTAAATGATTCGTTAAATTAGGCTCTAAAATATCATTTATAAAAAAAATTAAACCGTTTAATGTTTTAAAAATATATATGGATGAAATTTGAAGGTTTTTTTGGAAAAAAGGAAAGTCCAATTGAGAATTTATAGTGAAAATGGCAAGAATAAGAAAAACAATAAGTAGTACTCCAAGAATATGAGTTCTATAGAAGAGGTAAAATTTGATCTTAATATTATTTCTGATTCTTAACCTCACCAAGATAAAGGATATGAAATTTTAGACTCACTCTTGGATATGAAAATGAGATGTAATTGTAACGCCCCGACCCTAGTTACCCAGAGTCGGTGCATTATTACATAACATTGGCATGATCATGAGAAAGATCAAGTCTCGAAAGACCGATTAGTTTAGTAGCCTTGGAATAACTAGATACATCCATAAATTTTTACATTACATCATAAAAAAACATCTTGTCTTCATATCCCCTCATACTATCCCTGCAGGTCATTCATAAATTACTTCTTCATAATCCTGGAAAAAAAACATTGAAAGGGGTGAGCTCGGATGCTCAGTAAGGATAACATTATAGCAGAAGCTTTCATAAATAAGCATAAACACTTAAGGCAATTTATAACTAAAACAAAAGCCTTTGAAACTTGAACTTCAGCATAAAATGGAAAAGGTAAAATGAAATAATTCCATTTACTTACTCACATGGATATTCTACTAGTCGAATGATCACATGCAATATCAATAACCACTTTCATAATGATGGAATGCATAATGCCAGACTATCATAACCACATAGCCAAGGCCTCGTGCCAAGACTACAAATAAGATTTTGCCAAGGCCTTGTGCCAAGACACTAGATTGTCTCATGAGACCTACCGATGCATCGAGGAGCTATAGCGGGCTCCACCCGTCACTTATTAAGTCCAATGCATTCCTCATATGAATAGGTTTAAGCATAAAATAAACATTCGTATTAAAACTAGCATACGAAATGTCAATACTTTAACCACAAACCATGAATGGTATAAAAATAGAACATCCACAGTCAAATATAACTCATTTGATACAATATGGAAGATTGTATTGTATCACATTAACCTCAATCATGAATAATGAAGGATGTTGACATAGATGAAAATAATCATCAAAACTATTTGAGAGAAATATCCCCCTTTTCTTGAAAACATTTAAAAGTCACACTATTTGTCAAGAAGCCATTTAAAAATAGATTTTTGAATCAAAGTGTCCCATACCACTTTGAAACCTTTTAAAAGGATTTTTAATTTCTAAACTTTAATGTCCATATAAATAAATCCTTAAAACCATTTTTAAAACATGGACATTAATGAGAATGATTTAGATGAATAAGTCTTTAAAACATTTAAAAATGGTATTTTAGTTAGAGATTATAACCAAAAGAGAGACACTTGAATGAAAATAATTGAGGTAATCAAAACTTTGTAATATCATGAGAATAAAGGGAATTCATGATATACTATGTCAAAGTACATTATATACACCACATAAAAGTGATTTTGTGTATATCAACAAAGAAGTCTCAATGGAATGTAAGTTGAGATGAAATCTCTCATAAAGGCCATATCCTTAGGTTAAGGATAAATCAACAACATAATTATGTGTGAAAAATATAAATACACTAAATATGATTGGATATTCAGTGTAAAACAATCAAAGTATATTCACACATATTCCTGTAAAAACAACACCAACGAATTGGATGTTTAACTCAACAAATGGTGAAAGAGTTAAAATTACTCTTATCAAATTCATATCAATGACTTGAGAATTTTCAATGGAGTGATTATGTGTATCAAAAGTATATCCACAGGAAGGGGAGTGGAAATTATGACATAATCAAATGAATAGTGATTCCACACATAATCTTGGGGTAATATAATCAATGAAATATGCGTAAAGCCAAATGAGTGGAAATTGAAATCTCAAATTCCCTTATTGATTAGGTAACTTAAGAAACAAACACCCATGAAAGAAAGATCATAACATGATGATGTAAATACCCATAAAATAAATTATATTACACAATGAATACAATCATGGGTAGTACACATACACCACATGCAATAATTAAGTGGTGATCAATGGAATTCTCACGGAATTAAAAGTGAGACAAGAAACCCCTTACCACGTTAATCAACTGAGTCGCATGGCAAAAAGTTAATAACCACCAAATTATTTACAGAATAACATGAATATAAAGTGAATAATGATAATATATATCAAATGGAAGTACACAATACACCACTTTTAATAATTTAGTAGCGAACAATGGAAATCTCACGGAATTGAAAGTGAGATAAGAGAATCCCTTACTTTGTACTTTTTCCTTGGTCGATGGTAGGTTTACCTCCTGTATAATGGTGAAATAATTGTTATTGAATAATACAAGAATAATTTACTTTAATATGATATCATATATGATCTTTTAACATTGATTTGTTAATAATATCTTAGAATTATCGTCATTTCAGGTGTTAACGGGTTCATTTTACTTTACATTCTTTGTTATGTGAGCCATATTCGTTATTAATGGGATGTATATTATTCATATCCAGAATGGTATCAAGTCCTTAAACATCATTTTTAAATCATCAAATGATAATTATACTTCAATGGATACGATGGAGAATGAATCTCATCGCGTTCGTGGAGACGGTAGTCCGTACGTACGCACGAATACTACTTCCATTTAATTTTTATTTTAAAAGAATCGAATCCAAATGATACATAGGTATATTACTATTCCAGTAAAATATAATATTTTATATATGTTACTTAAGTTCATTAACACCATCCTTTATACGTTTCATGTGTGGTATGAACGAGTCATATCATTTTAAGGGGGCGGTAGCCCGCACTTCCTCAAATGAAATTATCGTACGTATATACAACATGAAACGAATAATTGTATGAAATAAAATGGAATTACAGAAGCTTATATATAAAATATATATCATTAATATCATATTTAATTACAGTTCCATCCTAATGGCCACCATGAGAGGCGGTAAGATGTATTTGAACAATCATCGTTTCGTGAGGCGTTAGTTTGTCATCCACAGAAACATTATGTTCATCATCCATTAGATGGAGTTGTGTGAATGTGTAGTTTGAATCCTTCTTATAACAACATCCTAGTATATTGTGGATACTGGTGTTGTTACAAAAGAAAGGAAATAAAAAGAGTTTGGGGGTTGGAGAAGCAAAATAATTGAAAATAATTTAAGAGAAAATGTTACCTTTAATTTAGGTAACTCACTTTGGTTGGAACCAAAGGACTTCTTGAAATGATTTCTGCCTAAGGGGAAGCTTCAAAGAGGAGGAGAGGGATGTGGGGAGCTTAGTTGGGCAGAGTTTGGACGAGCCAAGTAGCTTGAGAGGTGTGAAGAATGAGTAGAAGTGGTCTCCTTTTATAAGGGAGAGGAGGGGCTCTTTAGGAAAGAGTGAAAGTATTACTTTATAATATAATTATATTCGGTTTATAATGGTCCAAAAATCATTGAGGTAGAAGATAAGATGACTCATATTCTAAATAACATCAACCAATAAGAATTGGACAGGTTTTAGATAATATTTTAATCATTATAATCTTATTTATTTAAATGATTTATTAATGAGGTAAACATTGCATCATTATTGTGTCATTAATAATTTAAATTATTTGATGTCTAAAAATTATAAATAAAATATCATTATGTAGGAAATATTTTTAGATTTCTAATGAATATTTATAATCGAAAATCCAACATGTATAACCCTATGTAAAAATTGTTCTTTTAAAAGATGTAAGCTTATGCCATTTTTGTATTCATTTTAACTTAATTAAAATAAAGTGTCATTATCACTTTCAAGTGGATCAATGGGGTCCCAAAATTGACCCGAATATGCCCATGGTCGACCATGTATCAACCAATAGGGTTAAGACACGTTTTAGGGTAATTTAGTATTATTATAATATTATTTTTTAACCCTTATTTACCGGATTTACCCTTAACCATGGTAAATAAAATATTTACCGCAGTAATTAATAAAAGTTACCTATTTACACAATTTGAACATCCTGATTCCAAATATGGAATCCATTTTTCTAAATTCAAAACACAGAAGTGGCAGGAATTAATTTAAAATTAATTCCCGCTGTCAAAACAAAAAGCGTGTTTTTAAGAGATAATAACTATCAAAAGATTGACACTTGTTTATGTTCGGTTTAATTGTAAAATTATGTCCAATGACCAAAATTATATTAAATGGTAAAAATATATTCTAAATATACTTTAAAACCACTCAAATTCATAATTTATCACTATTAATTATTTTGATTAAAAAAGTTGTTTTTAATTAAAATTTAGTAATTTTTACTATTCATCAAAATATGAAAGTTATCCGAAAAGTACCAAAATTTCACCTTAGGATAAATTTGATATTCCGAATCCAAAAATGAAGTCCATTTTGAAATATAAAATATATATAATTTCAAAAAATTAAGTATTACTATTCATAACGGCTAGTTTGATCGGTTGTGGTGTGTGTTAAAACTCGAAGTTGCGTACAACACACGCTACTGTTTTATTCAAAGGAAAGCGTACCGTGGAAGCTTGGGATGTTTTATTTTAAATTTTTTGATGTCCCCATTTAGTCAAAAAGTTTAAAATATTTTATTTAAAAAGGGTTCACTATTAAAATTTGGTAAAACTACAATACTGAAGATGAATTTGTTCTTACATTATGTCTAAGAAACTCATAATATGGATTCTAAAATTATAAGGATTATATAAAGTTTAAAATTTAGTTAATACTATTCATAACCTTTTTTGAACGGCTTTTTTGGTAAGTCATGGTGCGCTTGAACTCGGTGTTGCGTGTAGTGCAAGTTATTGAATTATTTTGAAGAAATAACACACTATGAAATCTTGGGGTGTTACATTCTCCCCTCCTTCAATAAATTGCGTCCTCGCAATTTGAAATTGTTCTTCAAAAATAAATGGTTGAAAATAGAAATATATTTGTGGGAAAACCCACATCGGAAATTGGTTTACTAAAATTTAGTCTTAATATGAGTAAAAGAGAAATGAAAGGGTCACCACCAAATTATGATCTCGATTAGGAGAACATTGGTGGAAATTAGAGACATATAATTGGAGGAAAAACGTAAATATTTATAGGTACTGGTTGAGGTCATCAATCACAAACAATTATAAAATTGTGGTCCTTAAACTCATCAATCTATGATGATTTGAAGTACCATCGGTTCAACAAAATATAGGGTATTGGGATCACACATTTTTTACATTTCAAAATATCTTAGTTGAAATCCCACATCGAAAAATGAATTAATGAGGCCTCTATTTAAAATAAAGAGTGGAAAGTATGAAGACTACCGAAAATAACACATACTAGGGTTCCATGTAGGAAAATATGGATATGGAGGAGAAATCTAACCATCAATTATCTGATGGAGAGTGGTAGAGAACATGGCTATGAAAAGGCCAACAATCCCAAAGCCATAAATTAGTGATGATTTAAGGTACCATCTAGGACAACATTTTTTTTTAAAGTTACATTACATAAGGAAGAGGAATTCATTTATTATATTGACTAAGAACATTATGAGATATACTTAAATTTTAAGTAGATTTTCATTCTTTAATAAATTTCCACCACTAACTCAATTTTTTTAAACGATGAGTATTCAAGAAGACTTGGTCACACTGGAAGAGCTAGAATAAACTTCTATAGAATCACATGATCCATGCAGGATAAACCATATATTTACATTGTCTTTGAAGATTAATCAAAACCAAAATGGTTAGTGAATGATCTAATGATCCCCCAAAAGGATATTCATTGAGATAAATATGCACTAATCTTAATTTCTAAAATTAAACCAACAATACCCCAAAGTTAAATAGATACCATTCAATAACCAATTGTCCTTAAAATCCTTTAATATAATCCAAACTAATATTGAAACCCAAAACATAGAAGAATTTGATTATGTAGTCTCCCATGTTACATTGTATCTCCAAATGACATCAAATACTCTTAAAGTCACATACTTAAAAGTAATTAACATCATCACATATTCTCTGTTATAGGTTAATCATTTCCATAAATAACCCAAAACACTATAAATCAACAATAAAAATGTAGATAAAAATCCACCATTACTCTACAAATGAAACCTCATTGTATTCTATTTTCCTTGGGCATATAGTGTTCCTAACAAAACGAACATCTTCCAAAATAACATTTATCACTTAATCACCAAATCATTTTCCTATACCAAGGGTATTCATTTGATAAGACATAAGAACCCAAATCATCTTATTATTGATCAATAAAATCATTTAACAAAAAAATAGTCATACTAACCAGGGACTTCACGTAGTCCAGTGGTAGGCGATAAATCCCAATCGCACTTTGGTTGTGGGTTCGATTCCCACAGCTTTGTCCGACGCGACGGGTTGTCACACGGTCTACGTGTTGTTCTTTTTCAAAAACTATATTCTATAATATTACCAAAATGAGATAAATTTTTCAAAATAACATAATTTAACCACAAATGTTATATCATACTTTGCATTTTCATCCCAAATTATAATAACTTATCATTTTCTCAAACCCCAATGATCATATAAAACCAAATGGTTATTTATACCTATATCCACAAGAGAAGAGACAATTATTCCTCAAATATCATTCTCACATGGCAAACTGAGGGGTTACAAATACAAGAGAAAATTATTCCAAAGTAAACCCATCAACAAGGAGTGCTAATACTTTTTAAATTTTTCTCCAACCATTTATTTCCGCATAGCTTCTTCTTTGAGCAAGAAAATATCCTATAAAATAGGACATTCACTCGGGTAATGGCCAGGTCCCCTACATTTACGGCAAATGACTGTAAATGGACTCTTGGGACCATTTTTATCTTCTTCCATAGTACTCTTCATTTTTCTTCGGCAATTCTTCACTTTATGTCCTTCCTTCTCGCACGTAAAACATTTCGTTGTCCCATTGAGACACTTTCCTGGGTGTCTCTTTCCACAATTCCTACATGATGAAAATTGAGGTTTCTTTTCTCCATGGTCTCCATTGCTGGAGATCTTATCATTTATCACCTTTCTCTTCCTTGTTGAGTCTGGGAGTTGGTTAATATATATGTTGTTGATCATATTTTTGGAAAACTGATTTGGCATAAAGACGATATCTTTTACGCCTATCAACATTCCATTTTGTTGCTCATTTCCACCACCGTTCCCACCTTGTACATCATTCTCAAAGTCACTATGACTTCCTTGGAATCTAGCCATTGACTAAAACCAGAAAGCATTGTGTGAGTAATAGTAGTCGTAAAATCATTTAGAGATTAAAATGTCACCATATTCTCAATTTGAAACATATTAGGATTAACCAAGGTCATTTACTCTCATCTTATGTATATATTACTTAAATCGGTTTGTAAAGAAAATGTAAATTATCCTAAGCATATCCCCCGGGAGTGTCGTAACCAAGAGTGCAGCAAGGCCCGTT
This sequence comes from Viscum album, assembly GCA_963277665.1. Lineage (NCBI taxonomy): Eukaryota > Viridiplantae > Streptophyta > Magnoliopsida > Santalales > Viscaceae > Viscum > Viscum album. The sequence goes on from OY728156.1 coordinate 1,335,692,760, forward strand.
GTCGTGCACCAGTTCCCGTTCGAGTCTAGCTCAAAGCGGTGTTTTCGGGTTTTACCCCTAGGTACATCTGTGCCAGAGCCGCCTCTACCTGCTCGTATCCAGACAGGGATGTATTGCTCAGAAAACTCACAAAATCTCTACAATACCAAAATTCTAGAAAGTTCTTTTATACTAATCCTCAAAGTTCATCTTAGGTCTACATGCTCTAATCAGAGTTTATCTATATCTAGCTACCAAGGTTTGTACTAAACTTCCTCTGATACCAACTGTAACGCCCCGACCCTAGTTACCCAGAGTCGGTGCATTATTACATAACATTGGCATGATCATGAGAAAGATCAAGTCTCGAAAGACCGATTAGTTTAGTAGCCTTGGAATAACTAGATACATCCATAAATTTTTACATTACATCATAAAAAAACATCTTGTCTTCATATCCCCTCATACTATCCCTGCAGGTCATTCATAAATTACTTCTTCATAATCCTGGAAAAAAAACATTGAAAGGGGTGAGCTCGGATGCTCAGTAAGGATAACATTATAGCAGAAGCTTTCATAAATAAGCATAAACACTTAAGGCAATTTATAACTAAAACAAAAGCCTTTGAAACTTGAACTTCAGCATAAAATGGCAAAGGTAAAATGAAATAATGCCATTTACTTACTCACATGGATATTCTACTAGTCGAATGATCACATGCAATATCAATAACCACTTTCATAATGATGGAATGCATAATGCCAGACTATCATAACCACATAGCCAAGGCCTCGTGCCAAGACTACAAATAAGATTTTGCCAAGGCCTTGTGCCAAGACACTAGTTTGTCTCATGAGACCTACCGATGCATCGAGGAGCTATAGCGGGCTCCACCCGTCACTTATTAAGTCCAATGCATTCCTCATATGAATAGGTTTAAGCATAAAATAAACATTCGTATTAAAACTAGCATACGAAATGTCAATACTTTAACCACAAACCATGAATGGTATAAAAATAGAACATCCACAGTCAAATATAACTCATTTGATACAATATGGAAGATTGTATTGTATCACATTAACCTCAATCATGAATAATGAAGGATGTTGACATAGATGAAAATAATCATCAAAACTATTTGAGAGAAATATCCCCCTTTTCTTGAAAACATTTAAAAGTCACACTATTTGTCAAGAAGCCATTTAAAAATAGATTTTTGAATCAAAGTGTCCCATACCACTTTGAAACCTTTTAAAAGGATTTTTAATTTCTAAACTTTAATGTCCATATAAATAAATCCTTAAAACCATTTTTAAAACATGGACATTAATGAGAAAGATTTAGATGAATAAGTCTTTAAAACATTTAAAAATGGTATTTTAGTTAGAGATTCTAACCAAAAGAGAGACACTTGAATGAAAATAATTGAGGTAATCAAAACTTTGTAATATCATGAGAATAAAGGGAATTCATGATATACTATGTCAAAGTACATTATATACACCACATAAAAGTGATTTGGTGTATATCAACAAAGAAGTCTCAATAGAATGTAAGTTGAGATGAAATCTCTCATAAAGGCCATATCCTTAGGTTAAGGATAAATCAACAACATAATTATGTGTGAAAAATATAAATACACTAAATATGATTGGATATTCAGTGTAAAAAAATCAAAGTATATTCACACATATTCCTGTAAAAACAACACCAACGAATTGGATGTTTAACTCAACAAATGGTGAAAGAGTTAAAATTACTCTTATCAAATTCATATCAATGACTTGAGAATTTTCAATGGAGTGATTATGTGTATCAAAAGTATATCCACAGGAAGGGGAGTGGAAATTATGACATAATCAAATGAATAGTGATTCCACACATAATCTTGGGGTAATATAATCAATGAAATATGCGTAAAGCCAAATGAGTGGAAATTGAAATCTCAAATTCCCTTATTGATTAGGTAACTTAAGAAACAAACACCCATGAAAGAAAGATCATACCATGATGATGTAAATACCCATAAAATAAAGTATATTACACAATGAATACAATCATGGGTAGTACACATACACCACATGCAATAATTAAGTGGTGATCAATGGAATTCTCACGGAATTAAAAGTGAGACAAGAAACCCCTTACCACGTTAATCAACTGAGTCGCATGGACAAAAGTTAATAACCACCAAATTATTTACAGAATAACATTAATATAAAGTGAATCATGATAATATATATCAAATGGAAGTACACAATACAGCACTTTTAATAATTTAGTAGCGAACAATGGAAATCTCACAGAATTGAAAGTGAGATAAGAGAATCCCTTACTTTGTACTTTTTCCTTGGTCGATGGTAGGTTTACCTCCTGTATAATGGTGAAATAATTGTTATTGAATAATACAAGAATCAGTTACTTTAATATGATATCATATATGATCTTTTAACATTGATTTGTTAATAATATCTTAGAATTATCGTCATTTCAGGTGTTAACGGGTTCATTTTACTTTACATTCTTTGTTATGTGAGCCATATTCGTTATTAATGGGATGTATATTATTCATATCCAGAATGGTATCAAGTCATTAAACATCATTTTTAAATCATCAAATGATAATTATACTTGAATGGATACGATGGAGAATGAATCTCATCGCGTTCGTGGAGACGGTAGTCCGTACGTACGCACGAATACTACTTCCATTTAATTTTTATTTTAAAAGAATCGAATCCAAATGATACATAGGTATATTACTATTCCAGTAAAATATAATATTTTATATATGTTACTTAAGTTCATTAACACCATCCTTTATACGTTCCATGTGTGGTATGAACGAGTCATATCATTTTAAGGGGGCGGTAGCCCGCACTTCCTCAAATGAAATTATCGTATGTATATACAACATGAAACGAATAATTGTATGAAATAAAATGGAATTACAGAAGCTTATATATAAAATATATATCATTAATATCATATTTAATTACAGTGCCATCCTAATGGCCGCCATGAGAGGCGGTAAGATGTATTTGAACAATCATCGTTTCGTGAGGCGTTAGTTTGCCATCCACAGAAACATTATGTTCATCATCCATTAGATGGAGTTGTGTGAATGTGTAGTTTTAATCCTTCTTATAACAACATCCTAGTATATTGTGGATACTGGTGTTGTTACAAAAGAAAGGAAATAAAAAGAGTTTGGGGGTTGGAGAAGCAAAATAATTGAAAATAATTTAAGAGAAAATGTTACCTTTAATTTAGGTAACTCACTTTGGTTGGAACCAAAGGACTTCTTGAAATGCTTTATGACTAAGGGAAAGCTTCAAGGAGGAGGAGAGGGATGTGGGGAGCTTAGGTGGGCAGATTTTGGGCGAGCCAAGTGGCTTGAGAGGTGTGAGGAATGAGTAGAAGTGGTCTCCTTTTATAAGGGAGAGGAGGGGCTCTTTAGGAAAGAGTGAAAGTATTACTTTATAATATAATTATATTCGGTTTATAATGGTCCAAAAATCATTGAGGTCGAAGATAAGATGACTCATATTCTAAATAACATCAACCAATAAGAATTGTACAGATTTTAGATAATATTTTAATCATTATAATCTTATTTATTTAAATGATTTATTAATGAGGTAAACATTGCATCATTATTGTGTCATTAATAATTTAAATTATTTGATGTCTAAAAATTATAAATAAAATATCATTATGTAGGAAATCTTTTTATATTTCTAATGAATATTTATAATCGAAAATCCAACATGTATAACCCTATGTAAAAATTGTTCTTTTAAAAGATGTAAGCTTATGCCATTTTTGTATTCATTTTAACTTAATTAAAATAAAGTGTCATTATCACTTTAAAGTGGATAAATGGGGTCCCAAAATTGACCCAAAGATGCCCATGGTCTACCATGTATCAACCAATAGGGTTAAGACACGTTTTAGGGTAATTTAGTATTATTATAATATTATTTTTTAACCCTTATTTACCGGATTTACCCTTAACCATGGTAAATAAAATATTTACCGCAGTAATTAATAAAAGTTACCTATTTACACAATTTGAACATCCTGATTCCAAATATGGAATCCATTTTTCTAAATTCAAAACACAGAAGTGGCAGAAATTAATTTAAAATTAATTCCCGCTGTCAAAACAAAAAGCGTGTTTTTAAGAGATAATAACTATCAAAAGATTGACACTTGTTTATGTTCGGTTTAATTGTAAAATTATTTCCAATGACCAAAATTATATTAAATGGTAAAAATATATTCTAAATATACTTTAAAACCACTCAAATTCATAATTTATCACTATTAATTATTTTGATTAAAAAAGTTGTTTTTAATTAAAATTTAGTAATTTTTACTATTCATCAAAATATGAAAGTTATCCGAAAAGTACCAAAATTTCACCTTAGGCTAAATTTGATATTCTGAATCCAAAAATGAAGTCCATTTTGAAATATAAAATATATATAATTTCAAAAAATTAAGTATTACTATTCATAACGGCTAGTTTGATCGGTTGTGGTGTGTGTTAAAACTCGAAGTTGCATACAACACACGCTACTGTTTTATTCAAAGGAAAGCGTACCGTGGAAGCTTGGGATGTTTTATTTTAAATTTTTTGATGTCCCCATTTAGTCAAAAAGTTTAAAATATTTTATTTAAAAAGGGTTCACTATTAAAAGTTGGTAAAACTACAATACTGAAGATGAATTTGTTCTTACATTATGTCTAAGAAACTCATAATATGGATTCTAAAATTATAAGGATTATATAAAGTTTAAAATTTAGTTAATACTATTCATAACCTTTTTTGAACGGCTTGTTTGGTAAGTCATGGTGCGCTTGAACTCGGTGTTGCGTGTAGTGCAAGTTATTGAATTATTTTGAAGAAATAACACACTATTAAATCTTGGGGTGTTACAGTAATTATCATGGTGAAGAGGAAACAACATCAAGTTGATATTTTAAGGAATTATTATGAAATGAAAATGAATATTGATAAGGTATCAGACATGGAGTGTATTACATACTGATTGAATATTTATCCTTATAAAACAGGACATTGAAATGGGTGGAAGTCGAATTGAATTTCATTATAAATAGAATAGTAAAAAATGAGTGAACAAAGTGGAATGATTGAAGATATTTCCCGAGAAATCATAAAGAAAATAGACACATAGGAGTTAAAGGCTAGAATCATGCCTCTCAAGAACTAATATGAATAAATATGACAATTAGTTATGGAAACAACTTCAAGTTTTAAGGTAATGGATGTTTATTTGAAGAAGAAATATGAGAAGGTCATAAAAATCTTAGAGAGGATAAAAAACTTAAATGAGAAGATAAAAATTCCTCCAAAATCATCATCAAATGAAAGAAAGAGTAAAGAAATAAAATATATAATAAAATAGTTATTCCATAAAAAGAATGGAAATGTGGTTCCATAAAAGAATGAGGAACTAAAGTTCTTTTTTGTGGAATATTTTGAAACATCATGAGTAGATGTTTCGAATCCAAAAAGACCAATAATGTGATAAAATCTTAGTTTATACCTATATCTCAATCAAATAGAGACCAAATGAGGTATGATTCTTATGGTATATGCTTTAATTTCTCTAACCTCGGTCATATATAATGGTATTTAAATTTTATCAATGCATTCAAGGGTAAATAATTCATATATATACTCAAATTATATAAATTTGAATGAGCATTATTATCCTGGAAAAATACCTACTAAGTTTGAAAATATATTTAATCTATTAGAGGGTGAAACTAATCCTCAATGGGGGTGAATCAAGAAATATAATTCATATTTTATGAAAAATATCTCTAGTAAGAAATGAAGACAAATATGGAATAAAAATAAAGAAATTTTTATATCTATAAACATTGTGGAATAGAAAGTGATGTTGAATCTATCAAAGAATAATTATTTCGACATAGAACTTATAGATATCAAGGAATAATTTTTCCAAAGTGACTCCATAAAAACCAATAAAAGAAAATTTTAAAGATGAAATGGTGAATAAAGTTAGAGGTGATATCCACTAGTGATGTAACTCAAGAAGGTACGTGTTTGATTATGATAAATTTCAAAATTATGGAAAAGACAAATCCAATAAAAATATAAATTATTATATCTATAAAGATAAGTGTGTAGATGGTATAATTAAAGTTAAATCGTTTAGTATGAGGTCAAGTTATTCGTCTATAAGTGATTTTGAAGAAGATGAATATTTTATGGAATTCCTTTCTTGAAATATAAAAAATTGTAAATGAAATATGGATATTGATGGGTTGATTCATCTTTACCATGAATATTAATAAACTTGAGGAAACATGAGGTACCCCTCTTCCCATATGCTTTATTTTTTCTAAATATCCATGAATAGGTTAAAAATTAAGGGGGGAGATATGATCCATGTGGTAATTTTTCTAGAAAAATAATTATTATGGGAACTAAAAAGAAGATGTAGTTTTGATATTAATTAGAGTGGTTTTATGCCACCTGAATAAGACCAAATAAAAAATAACAACATCCACAAAAATTAAACTGACGTATTTTTTAAATAATTATTTTAGTTTTTAGTATAATTCGATATATTTTCAGGATATCCAAAAAGTTTTTAAGTGGTATCAATTGCTTTATTAAGTGGTATGACTCTCACACAATGTTATTTAATCTTTATTGAACTAATGTTTCAGTGTGTAGTGTGATAGAGATCATAGGTTGTGTTTCTAGATATGAAAAATCCAAAACTATATGAGATTTTCATTGGAATTCTTGAGTGACATGGATTGCCTTGTTTTTTCCATAAAAACTAATATTTTTTAAAATGAACATAGTCATTGTAGTCTCAGAGGATTTTTGACTTCTTAAGTTCCAAGTGGTAAATTCACACTATGTATATATTGAGAAAATCCAGTAGTAATTGAGTTTGGATTATGGGAAAGGAAAAAAGATAAGTAATTCCTCCCTATCCTCATAGGGGGAATTGAAGACAATGAGGAATCCCTCTTGGAAGGTATAAGATAAGGAGTATATGATATTTCTTGGAGTATCTTCTTATACTAAGAAAGAAAAGTATTGAAGATAATAATGTTCCCTCTAATGAGGAAGAGAAGGAAGAAAAGTTCATTCCAAAATATGAAAGGGAGTTTATATAGTACCTTTTTATTTTATTATCAATAAGGTGGAGAAGATATATTAAAGGGGGAGAATATTATTTCAATTGGAAAAAGATTCTTTATTGGATGTGCATTGTGTATTTTAAAAAAACTAAAGGGGGATATTATTAACAATAATAAAAGGATTGATTTGGATTTTTTGAAAATAAGGTTTGAATAATTGAAAAGAGATTAATGGTTAAGTTTGATGACTAATTGGTTATTGGAATGCCAATAAATTATTTTTTACAACACATGTTGATGATTAATAAAGTGATAAAGTGGTGATTTGAAGATTGGTCAATCCCAGAAGTTATGTCTATAGCAGAGGTTATGTTGTTGTAAAGATTCTTTAACATGGAATGGAGTGGTTATGGTTATCATGGTAAAGAGAGAAGGTTGAGATGATGATGGGTGCATCTATATCCATAGTATAGGGAAAGTTGAGAATATAATTCCTAAAATAGGGAACTCAAAAGGAACAACATCATAGTTGTACCCGTGGTGGAGTACCAGTTCACCTATGAAAGATATCCAAAGTAGAAGGACCACACTCATAGTAATATAGGTCATTATTGACAATGGGAGTTTCAAAAAAACATGGTAAGGCTGACCACAATACATGTCATTTCAATTGGTGTGATGGGTGAAAAGACCCAATATATTTACAACATGTTGTAGTAAATAATTCAAGTTAGAGTGTGTGTTCTACATTGAATATACATATTATAAAACAACCAATGAGGGAGAGGCCACACCTTTTCACTTGGTGTTGTTAAGGTTGATTATTCCAGTCTAACATGGGGAATAATATTGTGGTGTATGTAAAGATATAGTGTTTTTTAAAATAAAATTTCATATTTTATCAAGTTGTAAACATGGATTAAATTCTATTCTTAAAATTGTGTATAAGGTTGTGGTGGTCAATTTTTTAAAGATTGTGTTGTGGTGATCAAACCCAAGTCGTGGTGCTAGGAGTGTCAAGTTGTGGGATTAAAAAATAAAGAGTTTTTGAATCATTAAATTCATGATATACTTTTTTAATGGCTCAATAATCATTGGACACATTTTTATCTCATCATTCTAGTGTTTTAGAAAGTTATTTTTAGAATTGATGGTGGTGGATTAATTATAGAATAAATTCATGCTATAAGATGAGACAAAATTCTATAAAGAGGTTTTTTTACAACTTATAGAGGATATCATAGAGGAGTTATAGATGAGTTATGGGTTGTTTTATTAGAAAATAATGATTATAAAATGTATCTCGGTGATTATATTCATGTACTCCCTATTTTAAGAAGGGATATAGAAAGAAAGTAGAGAGAGGAAAATAGATCAAAAAAATCCATATATGATTTCCTTGAGGAGAAGAATAATCTTTGGTCCAGGATAAGGGCTGTAAATTATTAAAGAAGTAGTTGGAACCCATTGAAGATTTTACGAGTGAAAATTTATTGATTGGACTACAGTAAAGAGAAGGATCATCCTAGTTTCACTATAACAGAGTATTTATCCTTGTTTTGAGGATTCATTGTGTAATTTTGTAAAGAGAACTACATGTCTATAAACTCTTTTTTGGATCCTTATAGTAGTAGTGAGAAAATAAGGATAGATAAGAGGTAATGAGTTGAAAGTGAGACTCAGGAGATGGTGATTCAACCCTAAAATTTGTAAGGTAGTGAACCTATACAAGGAGTGACCTATCCCATACCATTGTAAGGGGAGTGACCCATGTGATAAGTAATGAGATCAATATTGATTTTAGATCATCAAAAATATGTCAATTAATGCTCCTTGTATGGAGACCATGGAGGTTGAACTATTTAAATCCACGTGTCTCTATTTACTTCATGCATACACACTACAAAATAAACAATCCTAAAGTATATTTTCTAAAATAGAATTAAAAAGTGTCCCTGAAGGATGAGAGGTCAAGATCCTTTAGGGAAAGTGAGACATTAAAGTAAAAAGTGTTTAAATTTGGTAAGAATTTACACCCTAATTCATCCCTCCCTAGGGTGACTCACCCTATCCCCTATTGAGGGACTTACATGTCCTAATAGTATGACCTTAAAATCCAATACATTTCATCCTTATTTCATGACCTTAAATTAAAAAACATTTGGTGTTGGTTGAATGAACTTAAAAGGTAAAACATTAGTTCTTATTATATGACCTTAAAAGGTGAAACATTTTTCCTTATCACATGACCTCAAAAGGAACATAACTTTTATTCTTTATATAAATTTAAACTATAAGGAAATCCTAGTTCATAGGGATTAAGACTACATATTTTTTTATCTTACCCAACCAATAATTGTAAGCCTTTTTATCAAATACAAGTAAAATTCCCTATCATATTGCTTTAAATTATGTCATAAAACTATGTGGGTTTTGATTATCCCAACTGGGGATGTGTAAGAATCCTTATGTGGACATAATCCCAACACCATAGACCCTTCTACCTACTTATAACATCTTTTTCCTTCGTGTATGGTATTATAATCTATAGTTCCATCCTATATGGATTAAAACTATAGAGTAACTACTATTAACAATAAACTTATGTATAATCATGTGCATATATGAATAAAGTAAATTAAGCATGCATGTTTAAGTTAACAATTTACAAAAAAAAATTCCTTAAGTAAAATCCAAAACCATACAATGATTATTCCAGAAATGAAATAAATATAATTGATCATTTTATATTTGTTAAGATCTATTTAGATCAATTATGTGATCATTGAAAATTATATTATAAAAATGTGATTCTTAAAAAAGGATAAAAATCTAAACTTGTATAAACTAGAGTTCAAATATAATGAAAATATCATGATAAGATAAAAATAGAGAAATAATATCTCTAATAAATGATCAATTAAATATTAAAATGAAGAAAATAGTATGATAAAAAAATTAATACATCATCATGGAAATGATTTAAAGGGTTTTAATAATATCAGGGGAAATATTTAATGTAGTTTAAAAACCTATATTCACTTATTTATTACATATATTTATCATTTTTCATTATATTTAAAAATAACTAGTGATTTATTTTACATTAATCATTGATGATATAAAATTAACCATCACTTCCTATTTTAAAAATTATTTACAAATTTATCTAATTGTTTTGTTTTAGTTAATAATGGTTAATAAAAACATAGTTTACCAAAACCAAACTGAATCAAAACATCAAATTATTTTATTTTCATCAAACAATATGAAACAATTAGCTAATTTAAACTACATTTTATCATTTTATGGTGGTTTAGTTTGGTTATTTTATTTAATCCTACACACCACTACTTGATTGGGATGGTATAATTCCTTATGTAGTGTCATATTCAATGAATTAGTCTCAATCAACCACTTTCATTAAAAGGTAACTAATTTTGTTATTAGGTAATATTTCATTAATATGATTAAATCTATAATACAGTACTTAACTAGTCAATAAGCTCTTTGATGGCATTATTTAGCCTTTCACAGTATCGGTTTTAACAAATTTGTATCTAGGCATCACCTAATGAGAGATGTGGGTTTGGGAAATATCAGAAATAATGATTATTATGAACATTTCATATTATATTCAAATAACATATTATCAATTCATATGAAATAAATATAAAAAATATATAATTAAATGTTTGGAAACATGTTCTTTTCATATAAAATTTTATTAATGACATTTAATTATTATATTGTAAATATGAACACTTGAAATTTAATAAATAAATTGTATATATGAAATATTTCATATTATTTAAAATATAAAATCTATTAAAATAAACTCCTAGTATTTCATATATATACTATATAAAATTTTCATATATTATAATATGAATATTTATTTAAAATCATATATTTTAGTAAGATTTTTCTTGAAAAAACATATTTCAAATAAAAAAACTTAACATTTTTTAAACTACACTATATTACTATAATGAATCATGTTTTGGTGTTTAGAAACTATGGATGTTTCTATATACATATATATGTGAGGGTTATTCTTTAGAGTTTGTGTGGGGTTATGGGTGTCACAGAACCATGGAATCAATATATTAAAAATATTTAAGATATTAATCCATATGCATCCATACTTTTGGAAATAATGTTTTTCCTATTGGTCAGAGTATCTGATGTGAAATTTTAGAAAACTATTAGTTTTAGAATTTTGTGTTTATCTTAGTAATGAAATAAGTTTTGTACACATCATACTTATAGGTGATAAAAAGTTATAGGCATTTATTAAATGATATAAATTAATTAAATTAATATATTAATTTTAATTTCCCTAAACCTAATTCCCTCCTTTATTATCTTTACTATCTAGATTATCTAATGTTATTCACATAACCCTATAATATTTATAGGTATATATCTTCAACACAAGATAATTTTTTATTTATGATTGAATTTATCATAACTCAATGCTAACATCAATGCGAAACCCGTAGAATCATTCTTCATTTCCTTTTAATCCAAATATGTGGTAGGGATTTTTTATTTTTAGATTATTTCCTTTTTTTTGATATTTTTAGAATGTTTTTTCAATTTATTTAGATTTCTAATTCTTACCCATTATTCACATGACCCTTCTATTTTATCAATTTTATTTTGGCATTGGAATTAATTTTTCGATAATGAATTGTCCCTATATTCCTTGGTTTCTAAAATTATGTCTATTAGCCAAATATAAGATAGTTGAAAATGTTTCATACTTTGATTTTTCTTTGGCTTTCACCCACCATTATTTTAATTCTTTATTTTTTGCCTCATTCTAGGTGGTTGTTCGATTATTTTCAGTTCGGATTGAAACGTGATTAAACCCCTGGATTCATTTTTAAATACGTGTGGATGAACATGATGAAAATAGTGCATAGAGATTTGATAATAGATGGTAGAGAAAAGATATAGGAAAGGTACAATAGGTATTTCCCTATTTTTAGGTGAGTGTAAACTAGTGGAATTTATTTTAGTGATAAAACTTACTTCTTCATGAGTAGGATTGTTAGAATCTCACCACCAGTGATGATTCAAAAATTGTAAATAAAGAAAGAAAATGTTTAGGTTATATTCATGGGGAATTTTTGAAAGGAAGATGAATTTTTAGGAAGACTTTGTTTTATATAAATAGCCTGTCTACATGTTATATATTCCAAAGGAACACAAACCATGTATTCTAATTTATGTTATGGATAGGATTTTTATTTGAGTTAAATATCACACATCCATGTCGTATGCCAAAATGTTGTGTGACCCTACCTGGACATCCAATACATGTATAGGGAGTACGCACCTAGGAACCTAATTAGTTCTACACACCATGTTACCTGTTGAACATGCCATGTATATAATACTCTACACATCAAGTGGAGTAGTGGGAAATGGAAAATCATGGATTTGGGAGTACACCTCATGTACACCAAGGGACATTTAGTGTACTTTTATTAGAAGTCTCTACCTCTCATATCTACTTCTTTTAGACTTGGAATTATAACCATGAGAAGTACTTACTGAATATAATTCCATGTAGAATGCAATGGTGATTTTTTATTTGACATCAAAGATATGACATGAGGTGGCATGATCAGATTTCTCCCGCCATCACATTTTTATGACACTGAAGCACAAGTGTGATATCTATAGTGATAGTGGGGTTGTAAACCCCCTTTAAAACACATGTAGGTTTGTTCATGGGTCACCCATTTAATTTATAGATAATATTAACCCCCACCCCCCACATCCGAGGCATGGTTATTCTATTTTAAGAGTGGAATCCTCTCATCATTGAGTATAAATGAGGCATGAATCCTCCAGCCCCTTGGGGTATGTAATCCCTCAATAGTAATTTTCCATCAGTAAGGTGTATATCCCCAATATCTGGTGAGGATCATGTTGAGATAATGGCATTGTGATAACACTTTCACTTAGAGCTGGGTAAAGACACATTATCTATAGATATTAGTGATGTTTGAGAGTTTCTTATCTATATTCATTCAGTTTATTTTAAGAGAATGTCTATTTATTGAGATTATTCTCCATTTTTTATTGTGGATTTGATTATTTGATTATATTGTTTCCCCGTTATTTTTTAGGTCATCATACTAGCTATGTATATACTCACTCATGCATGGGTTATTCTTTCACATGTAGTTTCTTATACAGATGTTCGGCAGTTATATGGTAAATTTAGTAGGATTAAAGAATATGGAGCTTAGTTTTACCTGATGACAGTGTTCTCATGTTTTAATTTGGTATCAAATATCATTATAAGGACATACCATCTCATCATTAATTAGGTTTGGACTCCCTTTATTTTTGGTCTGTAATGTATTTTTCCACTTTCATTCATTGGACCTATTTATATTTTTACATACTGGTTTCTCTTGAGGTTATTTCATATATTTTATTTGTCTTAGGTTATTAAAGTATTTTATCATGTATGGTTGGGATTCACTTAGTGTTTTTCATGTGTATAATTGAATTATTCTAAGGTGTCCCATTTATTTTTTATGCCTAATCTGTGTTAGTATATAGATCTATTCTATTAGAGGTAGGATTGGGGTGTTACACATAACTTAACAACAATATAGGTGGGACCCTGGTGGGTTAGTTCATGATATAGTGGTATCAGATAGGTTTATCCTAGGGATTATTTTGGATTTAGATAAGTTTTGATAACCTGTATGAGAATTTAGGGAAATTGTGTTAAGGTTTCTTGAGTTTTACTTTCAATCCAGGAAACTCAGTGATAGTGTAGTGGCCAGTGTATCCATACAAAAAAAAATTTAATTACCAAATTTTTTACTAAAAGTAGTGAGACAATAGTTATAGGGAAACCAATGGTGCATACATAATATAGAAATTTTAATTTTATATCTTGGTCTTTCTTGAATCATCTCCCCATATATACTCATTTAATTGTGGTAAATCTAGTTATCTTTAAGTATTCCTTTGTAATGGAATCCAAAAATTAAATTATATAGGTTCATGATGAAAACATGTTGAGTAATGAGGTCTTAGGGAAGTTAAATATCCATGTGGTGTTCCCTCCTAGTGAGCAGAGAGCAGTGCTTCGACCTAGTGAGAGGTGTGTAGACATACCTCTAGTAGTTCAGTGTGATATTGGTTTTCATGTTGATTAGATAATTATTCTAGTGGGACAAGATGATTATGTGGGAAATTTTATTACACCATGTGTATTTAAATGAAAAATAACATTCAATATTTATAATGATTCATACCCTCAGGAAGCACAATAATGGATTAAGTTGATGGTTCAAGTTTTTTGGATCCTAGGGACCCTGACCAATCTGATGGTTTCAATTTTGACTAGACTTCTTTATAGAGTGGTAGGGTGTTAGTGGTGTATGTTCAACCATTCCCTTAATGAGTTGAAACTCTAATGGGAGTAGTTTCTACACTTATTTTGTGATGAGTATTATCCTTTTACCTTGTTCTCTATGAAGATTCAGGAACTTCTAGAGTTATAGTAGGGTGATATATCTATTTTTAGTACATATCAAGGTTCATTGACTTCATGTGTTAATCCATTAATATGGTGTGAGATGGATACTTTTGGATGTGGAAGTTTAAGTTGGGCCACTGTAGGTTCATCCAAGTAAGTGTGGTATCTCTATGTATTTCCACTTATATTGGGGTGCTAGAGTGGACCTTAGTGATAGAGATATTCCTGGAAGAGGTAAATCAAGTAGCTCAATTTGTTAATGGAAAAAATGAATCATAGTCATCCATTATTGTTGGTAGAAACTATAATTTAGGTTCTTGGTGTAGGAGGTCTTAGTGGATGAGTTATTAGTCTCATGGATCAGAAACAATGGGATCCTACCAAGGATTCATTCAACTAAGTAATAAGTGATTATGTGCTTGAAATGGGCAGGATCACTTGGAATATTATTCCCTAACCAAATATATGATTGATGGTAGAATGGTAGTGGATGGAAATATATATAAGAGGCAACATGGTGATTAGTTTTATCTTAGAGGTGGTAAGGGTTAACCTTAGGGTGGAAGTTTTGACAAGGGACATGGTAGATATCTAGTAGGATGAGCTAAATGTAGAGGATGACACTATATCCTACCTCCACTACTACCACAAACTGAACAACATCATTCTTAGGGGTTTGGTGGTTGTGAGCATGGGCAATTTTAGGCTATAAAGGGATAAAATTAGGCTACACATGATATTATTCAAGTTATGATTTGTGTCTTTACTACCTTAGCACTAGTACTTTTAGAAATATGAATGAGTCATTATTTGAAATTTTTATCCCATATTTGGGATCTTGATATTTTTTAGAGCCTTTATCCCATCAGTTCTGGTTGGAGATTTCTATGGGAATTAATTCCACTAATTATCACATTTTTTTGAAAGTGAGAGTTGATTATAGGTGGATAGATCTTCATGTAAAACCTCATAGTAATTTTAATGAAGTCATATGACATCATTATGGGTATGGACTAGCTATATGTAGTGTGTGACAAGATATATTGTCACCATGGTAAAGTTAGGTATCTATGAGAGGACGAGAAAATATTATTCTTCAATAAAGAGAAATGCCCATTGGTAGCCTAAGTGGATATCATGAGTATAAATTTGCATCATATCTCCCAAAAATTATTTATTTTATCCCCTGTTTTAGAGAACTCTTCAATCATCTCTTGAATAAGGTTAATGGATGAGTACATGGATACTTTCCATAAAGATATTATGTGACTACCTCTACATCAAGAGATCAACTTCTTCCTTCAATCACACATCGAGAACCAATTGATATCTTATGAAGAATATTATATGGACCTTGTTGATATCAATGATCTAAGGTTATGGTTGTAGTACCTCTAGAATAAGGTTTTTACCAAACCTAGTGTGCCCCATGGGTGGCTCTAGTGTTGTTTAGTAAGAAGGAAGATGGGAGCATAAGGTTTTTCATTGGTTATCATCAACTAAATCAAGTGATGATTAAGAAATATTACACTTTTCTGGGGATTTATGACCTCTTCGACAAACTAAAGAGCATGAGATGGTTCTAAAATATTTATCTCAAGTCTTGGTACCACAAGTTGAGGTTTCACAAGGATTATATTCATAATATGGTATTTTGATATCATTATGGGAACTATGAGTTCATAGTGATTCCCTTTAGTGTGAAGAATTACCCTACTGTATTTATGGGACATCTGAATTTGATCATTTATCCTTTCTTGGATCAGTAAATGGTGTTCACTATCGATCACATTCTCATTTACATTGTGTTAGCAGAGGAGCGTAGAGATCATTTGAGTATGGTACCAGACGTACTCCAAGAGCACCAATTATATGATAACCTATAAAAGTGTTAATTATAGGTTTGAGAGGTTCAATTTCTAAGTAATATCATATCTAATAATGTTTTAGTTTTGGACCCAACAAATATAGAGGAATATTTGTCTTGGGAACCATCCATAAATGTTTCATAGGTGTAGAGTTTCTTTGAGTTGGGAGGATACTATCAGAGGTTTGTGGTACTATTTTATTGGATTGTATCCAATTTTAATACTTAGAAAAATAATGGAAATCCATTCACTTAGACTAAGAAATGTTATAAGGACTTATAGTATATGAGTAAGAGGTTCACTGGTGCTCCTGTTTTGAGAATTTCAGTGGAGGATTTTGAGTACATAGTGTTCTATGGTGCCTCTAGATCTAGGATTGTGTGCATGTTGAATTAGAGGAAGGTGGTAATATATTATAATTATTAGTAGTTGATATCCCATAATAACAAAAAATTACCATAACTTAGAGCTATAATTAGTGGTCTTCTCCCGGAATATGTGGAGGCATTGTCTTCTAGGTGAGTGGTTATTGGTTTACTCAGAACACTAGAGTCTAAGGTATATCTTTTCCCAAAGATACCTCCACCAAAGTAAAAGACTTTGGCTATAATTTCTAAAGGACTATGGCTTTGAGATAGTAAATACTCTAAGTAATGGAAACATCGTGATGGATTCCCTTACTAAGGAAATCTTTATCTCTCTTGGTAGAGGATGCATCAAAATAGTTAGCCTCTTTTTAACTGACCCTGGTGGAGGAGAGTGGGACAGATTATCTCTAGTTGATAGTAGTTATTCCAACCCTTATCCTATTTATGAGAGAGTATTAGTTAGGCAACATTGGTGTTGATGTTCTACATGATCAAATCTCCTTTGGGGATACACTAGATGAATTTTTTGAAGTTGTGGAGCGTGACTATAATGACCCAAGATTTTTGATCCTTTAAAATACATATTATATTCTAAAACCTGTATCACATGCTACACCCTACATAAAAAACCATATAATATTAATAATAAACTATTAATAAATCTATAATAAATACTAAGTTGGTAAACCATTAATATTTATTACCATTGGAAGGTAAATAATTAATATGAGTTAACATTGAAAATGTTGTTTTTAATAAAAAATACTAATAATATATATTATATTTTAAAAATATAAATTTAAAATTTTTAGAATTTAAATTTTATAAATTAAAATTAATTTTTTAATCCCTCACAACAAAAATATTTTATGATGTATTTTTTATATTTTTATACAATAGTTGGTTTTTAGGTGAATAGTGAAAATACTGCTTTTTCTAATACCATCACTTTTATATGAATAAAAATTTCATGAAACCTGATCATATAAACTTATATAGTATAATTTATTTTAAAATAATTTAAAATACTATATTTAATTTATAAACTCATGCTCAATATTTTGAATATTTATGTAGCCCTTTAATGAAAAATATTTTTTCTACGATTTTGTTTAATTAATTATAACAATATAAAATGAATTTTTTTATTTAATTTATTGTTAAATAAATAATATATTAATTATAATAATTATTTTAAATTCATTTTAATTAATTTAATAGATAATTATATCCTAATCATAAATATTTTTTCTTAAAAATATAATTTTTCAAAAGTCGGTTTTTCGCATGATACATGCGCTAACGTTAAGATCAATTCCCATGCACATAGAAAGTTAATTTAATAAAATTCTTATTATATTTGAGATAATAATTTTTCTATTATTTAATATGTCAAATTTCATCAATAGTGAAACAATTATTTTAAAATTATTCTTTTAATAAAATCAACAAATTTTTATCAAATAAATTAAATTGAACTCATTTGTATAATGAAACTGGTATAATATATATATATATATATAATTACACTTATTTTTTTGGTAATCAACACTGAATAAGATTAAGAAATAATAATAGTCAAAATGCCATTTTACTACTAAAATAGTATTTCTACACGTTATCTTTTTTAATTTAACATTTAATTTTATTATATTTATGAATTTAATTTTATTAAATATATGTTAAATTTATTTCCATAAAACCGAATTTTATTTATATGGTTATTTTTATATTTTCAATAAAACATAAAATCACTAAGTTAAAACTAGTTACCTAGTTTTAAATTAAAAGGGTGAAATATAAAAACTTAATGGTAAAACCCCTATAACATGTTTAAAACATGTGAGGAAATAATTTTTTTATCCTTTAATGACATAAAAATAACTTAAACTCCATTATTTATAAAATTAAGAGTCATTGACCCTGGAATAGAGTCATGAAATTATTAAAATACAAAGTTGGTTTTAAAAAGTTCCATGTTCTCTCTTACAAAAGAAGATAACTTACACCCTTTCAAATATGCACCTCTTATTAGAATTACTCCTTGAAAATTTGAACTTTTACTCTACCTTTAACCCTATCCCACAATAATAATCACCTTTTCACTGATATTTATCTTATCCACTTCAATTTAAATGGAACTTCAAAAGAAAAATCAAGTTTCTAATGTAATTAATATCACTTTCTTAAGTTTTTGTTCTTAATATTACTCTACATAATATCATATCACCAAAATAGTATGATAAATTCAGTATCATAATTATATTTATATTTTTTTATATTAATGGTAAATTTATTATTTATTCATTTACATCCCATTATAAAAACAATGGAATGTCAACTGTGTGTGTACGGACTACCGCCTCCACAGAGAATCGTTTTCTCATTTTTCTTCAAGTTTTCATTATTTATCAAAAAATATTAAAATATGATTCAAAATAATATAAAAATAATAAAATTGTTATTATTATTTTATTATAATGATATTATTTTAAAATAAAAACCTCTTTAACTATACTCACCAATCGATTCAATGTTTTTTCAATATTGGGTCAGTTTAACCACCTGCAAGAATGATGCTATAAAACTCTTTTATGAATGAATATTGGAGCAAGAAAACTAATTTTATTTTATTATAATAATAAAATAATTGTTTTAATATGGTTTTTGAAATATTATATTAATTTTTTAACTAATTATTAAATTCTCTTTTTCATTCATTAAAAATCACTAAAATAATCCAACACTGATTTCAATTTTATGCATTGTAACTGAAACACTTATGGAATGATATAATATATTTATAAATAAATATAGCATATATATATATATTAAATTATATTAAATTATATATTAATTATTAACATGGTTTAAAATGATTTGTAACAACATCAATATTATTAAACATGCATAAAACAGTTAAAGTTAATAATATCTTACCGTCTTAATACGTTATAACTAATTAATGTACTCGTGATAAAAAATATAATTATGATTATAATTGGGTAATATTTATTAGTAAGGTTATTAAAAAGGATATTAAGTTATATTTTTATAGGAGGTTAGAGTGTGGTAAACTAAGCAAGTAAATAAGGTAAGGTATTTATCCTCAATTTCCCTATGTTGAGACATAATTCGTATTTATAAACCAATAATTATTAAAGTGGTGTTTATACTAACTAATTAATATAAAATATATTTTATTTTATTTTATTCAAGTTTTTTAAGTTTAATTCCATATTATCCCTTTTATGGGGTTTTTATTGAATTTTTACCCTCATTGTAAGGGTTTCATCTGAAATTTTCATTCTTTGAGTCATATGTTATTTTATGCACCTAATTCCATTTATATGGTGTATATACTTCCTATTTGATATATTATATCATGAATTAAAACTTATTCATGATAAAAATAATAAATTTTATTATCTATATTTCAAGAGGATTTTATTTAAAGGATTCCCAAGTTATAAGAGGTTTTCATGACTCAAATCTTTTATTTGGGTCATAATCACTCTTATTTGACTTTTATCTTTCAAGATTGATTTATTATAACATATTATGTTGTTATGTTTTACATTCACCTTATTTTCTGGTAAAATAATATTTCACACAAAATTATTCTTCTTTTATTAATCTTTTTTTCATGAAAATTTATCTTTGTTAAGAATAATTCACATTCCTTTTAATACCATTTTCATCTATATGCATGTTTCTACTTCCCAAAAATGTTCTCATTTCCCTAGTGGTAACTCAAATTGATTTTATCTCCAATGTTACTTTTTAATCTTTTTAATCATTTAAACCAAATATTTTATCATTCTTTTAATGATTTGGGTTTTTAATAAGTTTTTTTCAAAATTCTTAAAAGGTTTTTCCATCATTTACAAATACAAAAATGTTATAATCCACTCTTCATTTTCTTTTGATAACGTTTCTATCTTTTCTTATGTTCCATTATTAAATATTCTTTTTAAAAATAAAATTTTTCTTAGTATTTTTACTTTTCATTTTTTAAAACCTTATTTATTTTTCAAGTGTCCATTATTAAATATTCTTTTTAAAAGTAAATGTTTTAAAAATAATTTCAAATTCCCTTTCTAAAAACTTTATATCTTTTTCAAGTTTTCATTATTAAATATTCTTTTCAAAATTAAAAGTTTTCAAAGTATTTTCACTTATCCTTTTTAAAAAAAAATTATTTCAAGTATTTCTTATTTTATACTCTTTATAATAAGGTTATGTAATTATTCACTTTCCCTACATAAAAATTAATTGATTCTTTTACATTTTTAAAGTGTTTGGGAAAAATTTTATATTTTCACTTATATTTACCCTCCAATATTTATATTTCAGGAAGTGGTGTTTTCATCACCATTTATAAGTTATTATGATGTGATATATTTTGTAAAAAGTGTGTTTTCATATCCTATGTTTAAAACCATTATATTTTAGAAAACTTTTCTCTTTAAAAGAATTGTAAATGTTTTATAACTTACTTGACATGCAATGACGAGCTAAATATTAAATAAAATATATTATAAAATAGGTATTAAATTAAACCGTATGAATAATATTAACCATATTAGAAAATATATATATAACTTTTTTACTTAATTAAGTTTTCCTTTTTAATTTATAATAAATAATACATAATATTTAGTAAATTCATTAAATGCTTCAAAAATACATTTTCTAAAAAAAGGTTTATTTTTTATAATTAAATATTATAATTAATTTATACCACTTTCTAAAATATTATTTTATAAAATGTATATAATTTTTTAAATTATTATATCAAAATTACCTTAAGGTGAAATTTTGTGATTTTTTTGAAAATATTAATTTTCCAGTAAATAGTGAAAAATACAGATTTTTATAAATTATCATTTATTTTCACGTAGAAGTACCATTAAGTTTTTATGTTTAACATAAATTAAAATATTTCTCATTTAATTATAAAAAATATAATTAATTACATATTAATTATCATAATTCTTGATTTTGATATAAGTTCATTTTATTTGATTAAAAACAAATTTTTCTAAAAAAATGTTTTTATGCACATAATGTGTTTTATTTAAGTTTATAAATTATATTAATATCAATTAATTTATTATTTTAATAAAATATGCAGATTATGTATTAAATAAAATATCACAACATTTAATAAATAATTTTTACATATAAAGGAATGAAGGTAAACTCAATTTTATGCTAAAAATGTATTTTTCTAAAAATGGTTTCCATTACATTTTTTGTGCATACTTTAATAAGATTTTCTGCCACTTCAGGAAATGGAATTTTTTTAAAATTTATTTCTGGTTTTTAATAGTAATAATAATTAATATAATATAACAGTTTAAAATTACTTTTTGGACATTATGAATGGTAACTGTGGTAAATATTTATCACCCCTATAAGGGTAAAAAGGGTAAAATAGGGATAAAACTATGGGATAAGACAATAAAATAACATTAAAATTTTCATTTATCCTATTATATAAGTATTTTTTTACAATGGTTATTTAAAATAAGTTAAATAATTTATTTTAAAACATTATTTCGAAATTTGGAACCCAAGATTGACTTCTGTAAATATAAGTAAGAATTTATTGAAATTAAAAACTATTTTTGGGTCTTTAAATTTTATGGAATTTTTGGGTGATTACATTCAGTTTTTGATTTATCCAAATTCTGAAAAACTTCCTTTATTTATTATTTAACAAAAAATCATTTGAATAATTTTATTACTTTATTTTAAGGTGGAATGATATTTACTCTTAAATCATGTATTTCCTTAAAAACTTCTTTTCATGTGTTTTATGTTCTAAAATTAAAATTATTTTCTTCCACCTATATAAGTCAAATATGAAATAATTTTTTTAATTTTTTCTAATATAATTAATTTATCATCGTAAAAAAATTAAGTTATCGGGGATAAGGTTAAAATGGATTTAATGTGATTTAAATAGAAGATAAGGGTTACAATGTATCCAAAACCTACCCAAATGTGATTAGTTGAGTTTATTTCAACCATATAACATCTTATATTATAATATTTGGTTCATTGGTTCTCATTCACTTGATTATTAGGTATAAATTATTTAGTATTTTAAGTAATTCCATGTGTATGATTTCTCACACTTATAAAAGGGAACCTCCTCTTCTTCGTTATTAATAATGTTTGAGCCATATATCTCAAAAAGTCACTTATATAATACCTGACTAAATTCCTTCCCCATGTCATAAAACTTCTAGTATTTCCAAAATACCATTCTTATGAGGCTTAATATGTAATACAAAGTAGGTTTACTAAAGAAGAGTTAATCATCTTTCTTGCCCTTTATCAGTTTGTTTCTTATTATACCCCCTATAAATATATGGTATCCATTCTAAAAATAATTAATTAAATATTTTAAATATAAAATATTTTTATTATGATGATCTATCAACCAATTTAATCATCCTTTCCATCAATTAAAAAATTAAAAATATCGTTCATGTGTACATGTGGACTACTGCCTCTTTAGAGAAATAGATTTAATCATTCTCCATCACCATATAATTCATAGTTGGTCATTATGATGGATTTAATTTTTATACTTGATATTTATGAAATATTTATAATTTTATAATTATAATTTATTATATATTTTATTACATTTAATTCCATTGGAAAATGATAATGTCGCCCATGCATACGTGTGGGCTTCTAACTTCACGAAGTGATGTGACTAATTTTTTATTTTTATTTTACATGAATGGTAATAAGGATGTATTAAAAAATATACAATATATTTATGATATAATTTTTAATTTTTAAAGGTTAATTATTATTTACTTTTATTTTTTCCAACCATTAATAACTGGAAATAACACTGGTGCATATGCATAGACTACCATCTCAATGAAGTGGTGTAATTCATTTCTCACCACTGCTTTATGTGAATAATTATAAAAGTGAATATAATGATTAAATATAATACAAATTAAATGACTAAATTTTTTGAGATTATGAAACCATGGTCAATGAATAGAGATCATAACTACATAACAAAAACATGCATGAAAAACTAAACAGTTATCACCCAAAACATTGATTTTAATAAAAAAATTATCAATAAATAAGTGATAAGATTTTATAAAAAAATCATTGATGTTATGATATATATTAGTATGGTTTTTTAATATAGTGAAAATAATTATTTATTTATTATATAGGATGTTTTAATACATACGGTATAATATGATACTTTAGGTAATAGGGTTTCACCTCTCAATTTTATTCTTATAAGACATAAGCCATATCATCACTTATTTCTATTATGTGGAGTATATAAATACCATTAATGTATTTTATGATTCTTATCATAAAGATTATGGGTATTTAAAAATAAATATATGTTTATCTCTTTCATGAGTTTTTTATATGTATTTTACCAAAGTGGTGAGGGTTCTTCATATCAATATTGTTTCATTGATACATGTTTCATATTATTCACCATTTTATGTTTATGAGGTTTATATACTACCCATATGATAGGTTAAATCTTGAATATTACTATAATAATGATATTTAAAGTTTCATTTGAAGTTATTTATTCTTGGTTCTTATGATTCAAAAGTTACCAATGTGGTAAGGCGTTAATGTTTCAACCCCATATTTATCGGAACACTTTATATGTGAATTTCCATTGAGGAAATTATATTATCATTATATAATAAACCAATTTAATTTTAATTATCCTATATTTATTTTTGGAATATTTAATTTTTTATTTCATTTTCCTCACATTGGTACACAAAATGTTTCATAATTTATTTTTAAAAAAAATCTAACCTTATTTTTTCACTTTCAGATGAAAAACCGTTTTCTTTCATATCGATTTTTTTCGAAATGTTTTTAATAATTTTTTTAAAAATTATTAAATGATTATTTAAATTAATTTTTACACATGTTTTAATTTTTACAAAATATTTTAAAAATAATCTTTTTAGATTTTTCTGAACAAGTCATTTTGTTCTAAATGTGTGAAAGAAACATTGTTTTTAATAATTACTACATGAATGAAATTTACCACTATTATGCCCACAAAATGTTTTGAAGATTAATTTACATGTATCCATGGTTTTTCAAAAAAAAATCCAAAATATTTTATAAAATTTTATTTTTAAAATAAGTGATTTCTAAACAAAAAAGGTATTTTTTTCAAGAAACATTCAAATGATCTTTTAAAAGAATTTTTCATCTATGATAACATCATTTGATGTTAATTATGCTTTATTAGGGATATTATCCAATGATACCATCCTTATTCTTTATATGGATGGTTTATGATTATGATTATGATATTTTTATTAAACCTATTTATTTTCCATGGGTTATGCTATGATGAAAAGATGAAATGTTTATGAAACCCATTTTATTTCCATGGGTTATGATATAATGATATGATAAATGTTTTATAATATTATGGGACACATATGAATGTATTATGATTATGTGATGGGTGGTCCCATAATTATATATCCCTCTAATTCATTGGGTAATTATGGATATCTCCTGAGAAAATACCTACTGGAATGGGGAGTGAACCCAGTTCAGTAAGAGACTATGTCCACTACGATAGTCTTAAGATTGAACCTTGAATAATTTTAATATGGAATGGATATTAAACTCAATCCACTATGATATTCGTTGTAGTGAACCTTGACTAATGATAATATGTAATGGGGAGTAAACCTAGTGACCTAATATATTCATGGAAGTGACCCTTGACTGAGGAAATGATTTTATATGCTTATGTTTATGACAAAAATATAATTCTTATACTTAGATATGTTCTCAGAGATCATGATGGATTATTGATGATTTTGAACACTTATGAATTAAGTATTTTTTTTATGACAAGCCTTATTCATTGATTTATAAATAATGATCTTTTACTTATTGTGTATGATTATTGTAAGTTATGATCATGTTCTCATACAATTATTCTTATCTTATGTTCACTTATGATCATTGACTGATATCTCTTATATTTACCCTTATCAATCATCTGAGATCACCCTTTCTTATGGTTCCTTTACTCATTTTATGAAGTGATATTTTTAGTAGATTATGTCTAATAAGTGTTCTATGTGAGAATATCTTTGCAGGAAACATTGATTATATTTCATGAAATAATATTATTTTTATCTATACTCTAAATTACACTAAAACATTATGGTTATGGTGTAGATCATAATTTTATGTAATGAATATTCATTTAATAAGATGTAATATTTTTTTAATGAAAATATGGGTTCCTACTATTGGTATAAGAGAAGGGTGTAATTAATATTTGGATATTATGATTATATAACTTTGGTGAAAACCCTGGGGATAATCCTAAGTATAGGATAATATCATAATGTTTTGGTAAGATATGCATTATGTGGTTTTCCTAGCAATATATCCTTTTTTATATTCTATAATTGTACATGGTTTTAGCACATATGCATCTAGGGGTAATAACAACAAAAAATATGGTCAATTATATCTCATCCATCATTTTAGTGTATGGTGAATTTTACCTTACTTTACACCAGGTTTGACTCTCCTAGGAGATATTCTTGAATTTACTCACATTTTTTAAGAACCATTATAAAGGGTTTAAATAATTGATAACCAAGGCTATCCTGGGTTTAAACTAAGGTTACATGGATTGAAAAGAATATTTCGTTATTTAGATATCATAAGAATGATTTTTTATAATTATATGATTTATCACTGTGACTATTGTTGCTCACACTATGACTTTTGTTTTAAGTCAATGGTTATAAAAAGAAAGAAATTGAGTTGAAAATGAATGTGACACACAATGCAATGATTTTCATCCTAAGAAATTGAATGGTATGGGAACTATAAATCAAAACTATATGATTATTCTTAATCTTCTTTCAAGATATATGATTAAAAATATCTACATGTTGAGTTTCTTAACACATCTAACAAAAAATGAAGTTTCATGGGAGTTTAATTGATAAAGAATATAGAGGAAAAATATTCATCTAATTACATATCAATAATGGGGGAAGAAGAACTCAAGGGAATTTCTCAAATGAATAATAAGATGTTATATATGTGGAAAAGAAGCGGATATATCAAGTACTTTCCAAAGAAAACTAAAGCTTTTGATGGTGAAAATTGAGGTTCATCATAAGGTTCCATTTATAGTTGAATGTATTATGTGTTCATAACTTTGGAATTATCTGAGTCGATACCCAAATACAAGGGAGAACTTATAGATCCAAGAAGGGACAATTCTATTACAATAATTAATGTTGAATGACTGAAGTGTTTAGATTTTGGGATTCAATAATTATGTTATATAACTGTTTTATAAGTGATATTATAATTATAAGAATCAATAAATATGAGGACCCGACCTTAAACATTACATAATCTTGAATTAAATGAATAACTCACATTAAGGATCTTTTCAGGTTTAGAGTTTTAGATAATTAGGCCATAAATATTACATTACATCTCAAAAATTACAAAGTAAACACTTCTACTTAGTTTCCATTTTTTTATGAAATAAATTCTCTTGAAAAAAAAGAGTCATGTCTAGTTCCATGTTTTAGATAGCATGACTTTTCCTTGATCCAATCCTTGACCTTATTCATCATTAATTCCTATGAAAAATATTTCAAAACTTGGGATGATCATAAAAAACTCAGTAAGGGTTATAAAATAAAGAAAACATTATTCCATCAATACATACCAAGCATAATCTCATACCTCATGAAGTCGTCAGATTTATGAATAACACAAAGAAATCATAAATCATAAAGGTAACTTATGTCATAAATAACATACTTACTTTGTATCTTTCACAACTACATAGGTAGTTATGTATAGAATAACAGCACAATATATTCCCTAAATCTCTTAGTAGAAACATTAATGTTTACCTCTGTCACATTACCCAATGCATCGGAGAGCTATCTCTAGCTCACCCACCCTAGTTTTATCACAGAACCACCCATATACATAAACAATTCCTAATAACCATAACATAATCATAACACATAACACAAGAATAAAGGAAAGATAAATTTTCCACATTCCAATCACAATATATTATATCAAGATGTTGAAATAAAAAATGCCTTTTCAAACTCATTTAATATATTTAATAAAGAGATTTTTTATTCAAAGTGTGCCATACCACTTGGAATATTTTAAAGGAATTAACATTTTAAAACATTAATTTCCATATAAATAAATAATTAAAACCATTTCAAAACATGGACATTAATGAGAAAGATTTAGAAGATTAAATCTTTAAAACATTTAAAACAATGTTTTACTTAAAGAGTCTATTACCACTTAGAAAATACATGAATAAAAATAATTAAATAATTACATTAAAAAAACTTATAATATCATGAGAATAAGGAGATTCGTGATATAATATGTCAAATGGAAGTATATACACCATATAAAAGTGAATTGGTGTATAACAACAAATAAGTCTCAATGGAATGTAAATTGAGATAAAGTCCCTTGAAAAGATCATATCCTTAGATTAAGAACAAATTAATGACATAATTATGTGTGAAAAATATGAATACACTCAATATAAGTGGATATGAAGTGTAAAAAATCATAGGTCATTCACACATATTCATGACACGACATACTCAAGAAGTATAAGTTTAACCCAAATAATTGAAATTAGGTTAAGAAATTCTCTTACAGAAATTCGACAGCCTAACAGTGTCACTTTAAAATTAATAAAATGAGTTAATGAGAGAGAAAAAGGGTCTCTCATCACATGGAAATAAAATTTACAGTAATAATTATATATAAGAACATATCCCAACATAAGAAAAAATAAATTAAAAGACATGATTTAAAAGAAGTCTTTGACTAAAAGAGTACGGTGAAAGGTTCCCTTACTGATTTGGTAACTTATGAAACATACACCCCATGAAGGAAAGATCATAAAATTAATATGTAAGTACCCATAATGTAAATTATATTACACAAATAATAAAATAATGGCCATTACATACACCACAAAAAAGGAAATAGTGGAAAATATAGCATTAATCTCATAGGAATAAAAAGTGAGATGAAAACCCCTTACCATGTTGTAATCAATCGAGTTGTAAGACCAAAAGTTAATAACCACCAAATGAATCATATAATAACATGAATATAAATAGAATAATGATAATATATATCAAATAGTATTACAAAATACACCACATGAAATAAATAAGTGGTGAATAATGGAAATATCATGAAATTAAAAGTGAGATAAGAAACCCCTTACCTCGTGTCTGACTTGACCTGTTCATTCTTTAATCTCTTGAATAATAAACTAAAGTTAATTTATACTTGATTAAGAACTATTTTCAAGTTTATTATACCTTTTATATCAATTATAACCATGTTATAAAAATTATGCAATCATTTAAGTTAATAATGGTCATTTTGTCGATATTTGGTACTTGAGTCAAAAATGAACTTATTATAATTTTTTTTGAAGGGTGAGGCATGGGATGGTTTCCCAACACATATCACTATAGAATTTATTAAAAATAAATATTTACAAGGTAGAATAGAGGGGTAATGATGCTACACCAATAGAAAATGAATGTGGTTACATGGAGATTGAAGAAAAAACACATACCGATTAGAAATATAGGAATTGTAAGTCTTCATGAAATTCAATATAACATCCTTTTGAAGTCCATAAGCTATAATCCATTTATAGAAAGTACAGATCATCATAGAAGGAAGGCACAATGTGAAGAAGAAATTATAAAAGGTAATCATCTGTTTAGAAATCTAGAATTACATCCCTTATGACATGCCAACAACAGGTTAGGAAAATTCCTCTTGTTGTTGATCCAAACTAGAATTAAGTCTTTGTTTTTTGTTTACCCATTTTGTACTGGTAAAGCACTACAACTAGACAACACTTTTCAAAGTCTAGGTCTCGTGCCCAATAAGAATCATAGTCCAATGCATAGTAGTAGCCACCAAATGGTGTTTTAATTTTCTGGATCAAGCTAGATGGATATAAAACCCAAAATGGCTTCAATGATTGTTATCTTCTATCAAGAATGATCATCACTAGATCATTAAATCATTTTCAAGAAAATCATCACTTCATTTCTAATTTCAGAATAGCCTTCAACGCGGTCCTTGTATTGGGCATAACCGAGTATCACCAAACTTTTCAAACATCACACATCACCCCCATAAGAGATGTCAAGTAGCACACAACAAATCACTACCAAGGTATAGTTTTGAAGTCGAAATTGGGGTTTTTTTAATGCTCATCCAACATCCTGATGAACATAAATTTTCTAATTTCAAGTTATTTCTCCACATGAATGATTACATCTTGATATTTCTTGAAAATGACTGCATTTTGTCCATCCATCCAGTCAAAAATTGCATCTCCCACATCTTCTTGATTACAATAGGCATCTCTATATACAGGATTTTGTTTACCTTCATCATTTTTGTCATCTGATTCATAGATTGTAATCTTTTTACCAACCACACTTGGGAGTGATGGAGTCTCCTTCCTAGTGGTTTCCATAAATCTTGTGACAATTTTTCTTTCAAGTTGAGAATAGTCTCTGTGCTTCCTTGTTTTTCTAGGATTTGGGGTAATAAATCCATCAGTGTCTACCATTGATTTTTTCCCTTTCCTAGTACTAGATTTTAGGAAGACTTCCACAATTTAATTGGGTTGATCATAAACCTCCGGAAAGGATTCAAAATAATCAGAGAGATCACCTTGCTTCTTACCTCTTGATTCATGTGATTCAAGGTGATTCCCCTGCTCCTCCACTGAGGTAGGAGGATTATTTCTACTTATAGCATGAGGTAGAGAATCCGAAAAACCTGACACTTATATAGAATGGCATACTGGTTGAGAAGTGTGAGTATTGGATACCAAAATATTCTTATTCACATCAAATTTTTTCTCTCCAGTATTAGAAGGGAAATGAGCAACTTGACTAACATTTCCTTTATCAGCTCCTAGATTCAGCTTACCTTTTTCAACCCAAGTAAATTTCTTAGGCTCAGTATGTGTGATCATGCAGTCACATTCTTTTTGGTCATGCCCAAGATTAATTCAAGAATGAAAGTAATCAGGAACTATTTTATAAAAAACATCCTGGAGGAAACCAGACTAACCATTCTGAATCCAATGTTGGGTAGGGATATTTTTAGAGACATCTATTACAACACAAATTCTAATAACTTATGGTCTTGAAAGATTCCTCATCGCCAAATCCAACTTCAAAGGGTATCCAATAAGCATGGAAATCAGAAACATCGCTTACTGTTAAAATAAGTGGATTGGCAGTCCCAGGAAGCCGATCCATATCAGAACAATGGGAGGTTCAGAACACGGATTGAAATCTGGGGTCCATTTGAGAACTCTCATATAATATCCCCAAAAATACTATGATATCCTCGCTCAAAGTCTATAATAGTCACTCTCGAAGGAAAATCAAAAAATAACATTAGAAGAATTCAAAAGTCCAAGATGAAAACATGAAAATCAAATGATTTTAAGATCATTTCATAAGTATTTCAAAGATGGCCTATGTTACGAAAATTTTCCAGCAAGTATGAATTTTAAATCCAATGCAAGAAGGGTTACCTCATTTGAGGAGAAAGAAATATCCAACTAACCACGATGATGAAAGTTTTTAGGGTTAATGTGAATATAAAGCACCATGACATCATTATCTCTAGAATATACATTATTCAACCTTCCAACAACCACATCTACGAAGGTTCTTGGTATTGAAGCAGGGTTTCTCGCTGGAGTGGGGCTTCACTCTGGGGTAGGGGTTCGCGCTTGAGCGGCCATCTCCTCCCAAATTCTTATAATTACAAGTTGTTTATGTTGTCAAAATTACATTATCTCCAAAATGATATTCATGATTTGGATATCATATATATCATATATATCCAGTATATATATGTATTTATAATAGTACATAACATTTGGAGCTAATAAATGAAATGCATCGTTCATGGAAAAGGTTAGTTGTACGTACGCATGAACGCTAATTTAATTTCTATTTAATATTTAATGAAATTAAAAGTTGATGATAAATAAGTATATTATAATTCCAGTATAACACTATATATAATTTCATTAATTACATTCTTTATATTTTCCACATATGGCATGAACGAGTCATATCACTTTGAGGGGGTGGTAGTCCGCACTTCCTCAAATCAAATTATTATATTTACCCATTATGGAAACCATAAAGGTATAATATAAATGAAAAATAAATATGTATAGAGAAAATATAAATAAAATATATATTACATGTAAATACAGTTCCATCTTAATGGCCACCATAAGAGGTGGTAGGAGAAGATTTAACAATCATCATTTCATGAGGCAGTAGTTCACTATCCACAGAAACAGTATGTTCTTTACCCATTAGACAGAGGTGTCTGTAAGTGTAGTTAGAATAATTCTCATAAAAACAAACTAGTATATTGAGGATACTGGTTTTTTCATAAAATAAAGGAATAAAAATATATTATGGGGTTGGAGAAGTAAAATAAAAGAAAAGAACTTAAGGGAAGACGTTAACTTTAAATTAGGTAACACCCTTTGGTTTGAATCAGAAGGATTTCTTGAAGTGCCTTATGCCTAAGGTATGGCTTCTAAGTGGAAGAGATAAATATTGAGAGATTATTTGGGTAGAGGTTGGATGTTCCAAGAGGCTTTAGAGGTGTGAGTAATGGGTTAGAGTTGATGGGGTTTTATAGGGGGGGAGGGGCTCTTTAGGAAAGTTTGAAAATATTATTTTATTATATAATGATTTTTGGTTTCTAAAGGTCCAAAACTTTTTAAAGTCAAATATAAGATGACTCTTGTTCGAAATAAAATCATAAAATAATTATTTTACAGGTTTTGGATATTGTTTTAATCTTTATAATTTTATTTATTTAAATCATTCATTAATGAGGTAAACACTGCCTCATTATTATGTCATAAATAATTTTATTTATTTATATCTAAAAATTATAGAAAAATACCATGATGTAGAAAATTTTTTTATCTCTCAAATTAATATTTATATTCTAAAAGATAACTTATATAACCCCATGTAAAAATTTATTTACTAAAGTATATATGTTTATGTCATTTTTGTCTTTACTTTAAATTAATTAATATAAAGTGTCATTATCACTGTTAAGTGGCTCCATGGGGTCCTAAAATTGACCCAATTATTATCATGGTCGTAAATGTATTAACCAATAGGATTAAAACACATGTTAAGGTAATTTAATATTATTATAATATTATTTTTACCTTTAATAACCCTATTTACCTTTAATCGTGGTAAAATAAAAGTCAAAATTTACTATTCACCAACAATTATTTTCATATTGATGAACTAAATTTTACTTACTAATAACAACCATGTATATCTTATTTTTGAAATTCAATTCACAGAAGTAGTAAAATTTCATTTAAATGAAGAAGTTGATTTTTTAACAACTACTCAGTGTTTTCACTATTCATCAAAAATTGATGTTTTTCAGAAAAATACCAAAAATTCACCCTAATCTATAGTTGATATTCCAAATTCAAAAATTATGTCTATTTAACCAAATTCAAAACATATAAGTTACATTAATTAATTTAAAATTAATTCTCATTGTCAAAACAAAAAGCGTGTTTTTTAAGAAATAATAACTATCAAAAGATTGACACTTGTTTATGTGCAATTTCAAAGTGAAATTACTTATAATTACCAACATTTGATTAAATGGTAAAAATATAATCTAATTACACTTTAAAACCAGTTATAAATTTAATATAACTATATAAACAAATTAGATTAAAATGTTGTTTAGAATTAAAATACAGTATTTTAACTATTCATTAAAAATGAATTTTATCAGAAAAATACCAAAAAATTACCCAAATTAAATTTTTATATCTCGATTCTAAAGAATAATTTTATTTTGTAAAATATAACATATAAAAGTGATAAAAAATATATTTAAATAGGGTTCTCAATCAAGAGGTGGTAAATCAACCATTTAATGAATATTAGATTATTTATGCTTAAAATCAGATTTATTCAAATTTTAAGCCTCTAACTTTTATTGGATAAATATAAAAACATTTAACAAACATGTATAATCAAATTTTAGTTAGTTATATTCATTCCCTCCAATACGATGGCTAGGAATTAACTACCATTCAAAATAATATTATATTATTATTTTTCAGTATGACCCAACATTGTGTGCAACGTAAGATTTCAAAGAAACCCATTGTTGCGTATCGGGTACGCCATTTAACATAGCATTCCATTTAAAGTAAAATTAATATTTAATTAAAAATTATTTATAAATATGAAAATTTCGTATTCTTTATTTTCCTAGGATGTTACATCCTTCCCCCTTTTGAAAATTGTATCCTCACGATTTTAAAATTGGGCTTAGAAACATCAATAAAAGTCCCACATAAGAAAAAAAATGTAAATAAAAGTATCACTTTAAAATAAATAAAAAAAAGTAAAAAGGTCACCCTAGATAACCCATACTTGGATTCTATAAAAACATGGATATGGAGGAGAAACTAAGTGTCATTTTTTTGATGCAAAGTGATAGAAAACATGATTAGGAGAAAGTTAACAATAAGAAAACCAAAAATTTGTGATGGGTTAAATGGTCATTGGTTTCCAAGTATGAAAAGTAAACGAAAAATGATTTAGTTTTAAGTTCCTTTTCATAAAGTCGAGAAATTTATTTAGGATCTTGACTAAGAACATAAGGACACATAGCTACTTGTCATGTAGACTTTCATCCTTTTCTAAATTTCTACCACAAACTCTTCTTTTCTCCAAACGATGAGTATTCAAGTTTACTTAGACACATCAAAAGTGATAAAATAAACTTCTAGAGAATAACATGATCCATAAAATATGAACCATATATTTCCCCTATATTTATACATTAACCAAAACCAAAATTGGTGGGTACGAGATCAGATAATCCCTAAAAGGATAATCCTTTATAAAAAGAAATAAAAATCTTAATCTCAAAAATTCAACAAAATGTTCCCAAAGTTCAAGAAAGATCATTCAATATACAATTGTCCTTAAAATTATTCAAAATAATCCAAACTAAGATTGAAACCCAAAAATTAGAAGGATTTAATCACATATTCTTCCATAGTAAATCATAACTTTTATCTCCAAAAACATTGACTACTCTTAAAGTCTTATACTGAAGTGAAATTAACCTAATCATATATTCTCTATGATAGGTTAATCATTTATATAAATAACCCAAATCACCTTATGTCCACAATAAAAAAATTTATTCTTCCAAAATAATATTTCAACCATTACTACACAAATTAAGTCCCATAGTATTCTATTTTCCTTAAGCATGTAGTGTTACCAAAGGAGACAATGTATTCCAAAATAACCTTTATTACTTAATCACCAAATCATTTTCCTATACTAAGGATGTCCATTAGATAAAACATAAGATCTCAAATCAACTTATTATTTATCCATAAAATCATTTAACAAAAAAGAATAAGTCATACTAATTAGGGACTTCACATACGCCAATGGTAGGTGATAAATCCCAATCACACTTTGGTTGTGGGTTTGATTCTCACATCTCTGTCTGACGCGATGGGTTGTCATACGGTCTGCGTGTTGTCCTTTTTATAAAACACAAAAATAACCCTAACAAGTTTTAACCTCAACGGTTTTCTTATACCTTTCATTTTCATCCCAACACATTATGACCGCAACATCTTAATTCATGAAGCCTTATGTATATTGTCCTTTTTTTATTTCACCTCTATATGATAAAATAAAACTATTACTTATAGAAGAACACCATACCTTCATCATGTTGTCTATATGGTTTCATCGTCATCTTGTTCACATAGGTAGAAGGTCCATGAATTGTGACAATGATTTATAGATCCTTCAAAATAATTTTCTTCCTTAATTCAAATACACCTTTTACAACTTGGGTCATATGGGTGTTCGCTGAAAAATAGTTTCAGAAAATAATCATGTATAACATATAATTTCAAAACATATGATAAAACTTTCTTTTTATAAAACATTCGGACTGATTTTGAGTTAAAACTTTCAATAAATGGTCCTTTTAAAATACAATAAGTATGTAATGAGAGACTATATTATGAAGAAAAATATAAATAGGTAGTGAAAGGGTATCCTTATTCAGCACCTTTTTCAAAATCATAATATGCTTCAAAATCTTGTGATAAGGTAAAATATTTGAAAATGCATTGATAATATTTTCCTTTATTGAAAATATGAAAATATTGAGAAAATATGATTTGATTAAATACAACCCATGATCCATGATGGTATCAAGGTATAGAGGAGGTGTTTTATATCTCAAACAATTGCTTGAAAGTGAGTTGTATGTTATAAAATGTTTCAGAATCATCTGGGAATGACTTTGCAATAATTATTGCAAGCAATTCATCAGGAAGAGATAGGAATATCATTTGAGATCCTCATCCTTCCATTTTTAATAGACTTTCCTTGATCTTAAAAAGTTACAATATAATGATTTAACTTAAATATTAGACATAAAGACTAACCATGTGTATAACAAAACTCTTAATCCCTAAAGTTGTCTAAACTGACCTCTGATACCAACTATAAGGACCTAGCCTTAAAAATTACATAATATTAAATTAAATGAATAATTCCCATTGAGTATCTTTTCATGTTTGGAGTTTTAGAAAATTAGGCCATAACTATTACATCACATCTCAAAAATTTAAAGTAGACACTTCTACTCAGTTTCCATTTTTTTCATAAAATAAAGACACTTGAAAAAAAAGATTCAGGTCTAGTTTCATGTTTTAGACAGCATGACATTTCCTTGATCCCATCCTTGACCCTATTCATCTTTAAGTCCTATGAAAAAAAATTCAAAACATGGGATGAACATAAAAAAGCACTGTAAGGGTTCTAAAATAAAGAAATAAAACATTATTCCATCAATACATACCAATCATAAGCACATACCTCATGAAATCATTATATTTATAAATAACACATAGAAATCAAAAATCATAAAAGTTACTTATGGAATATAAAACATACTTACTTTGTATCATTCACAACTACATATGGAGTTACATTTAGAATAACCATCATAGTATATTCCCTAAATCTCTTAGGATAAACATTAACGTTTACCTCTGTCACATTACTCGATGCATTGGAGAGCTATCTTAGGCTCGCATGTCCTAGTTTTATCACAAAACCACTCGTATACATAAACAATGATTAATAACCATAACATAATAATAACACATAACATAGGTATAAAAGAAAGATAACATTTCCACATTCCAATCAGAATATATCATATCAAGATATTGAAATTAAAAATTCCTTATCAAACCATTTAAAACATTTAATAAAGAGATTTTTGAATCAGAGTGTCTCATACCACTTTGAAGATTTTAAAGGAATTAAAACTTTAAAACATTAAAGTACATATAAATAAATACTTAAAAGAATATTTAAGACATGTACATTAATGATAAATATTTAGAAGATTAAATCTTCAAAACATTCAAAACAATGTTTTACTTAAAGAGTCCATTACCACTTAGAAAATACTTGAATAAAAATAATTAAAGAATTGCATTAAAAAAATTATAATATCATGAGAATACAGAGATTCATGATATAATATGTCAAATGGCAGTATATAAACCATATAAAAATGAATTTCTATATGAAAATAAATAAGTCTCAATGGAATGTAAATTGAGACAAAGTCCATTGCAAAGATCATATCCTTAGATTAGGGAAAAATCAATGACATAATTATTTGTGAAAAATAAGAATACACCAAATATAAGTGGATATTAAGTGTAAAACAATAATAATTAATTCACACATATTCATATAATGACATAATCAATAAGTATAATTTTAACCCAAAGAATTGAAATTGGGTTAAGAAGTTCTCTTACAGAAATTTGACAGCATAACGGCATCGCTTTAAAATTAAAAAAAATGAGTTTATAAAAGAGAAAAGGGTCTCTCATCACATGGAAATAAAATTTACAGAAATAATTATATATAAGAACATATCCCAACATAATAAAAAGGAAATTAAGACATGACATTAAAGAAGTATTTGACTAAAAGGGTACAGTGAAAGGTTCCCTTACTGATTTGGTAACTTACGAAACATACACCCCATGAAGGAATGATTGTACAATGAAGATGTAAATACCCTCAAGGTAAACTATATTACACAAATAATAAAATCATGGGCAGTACATACACAACACAAAAGTCAATAATGGCCAATATAGTATGAATCTCACAAGAATAAAAAGTGAGATAAAAACCCCTTACCACGTTGTAATCAATTGATTCATAAGACCAAAAACTAATAACCACCAAATGAATCATATAATACCATGAATATAAATGAAATCATGATAATATATATCAAATGGAAGTACAAAATACACCACATTCAATAAATAAGTGGTGAACAATGGAAATCTCACGAAATTAAAAGTGAGATAAGAAACCCCATACCTCGTGTCCGAATTCACCCGTTCATTCTTCAATCTCCTAAATAAAAAACTAAAGTTAATTTCTACTTTATTAAGAACCATTTTTAAGTTTATTATTCCTTTTATATCACTTATACCCATGTTATAAAAATTATGCAATCATTTAAGTTAATAGTGGTCGTTTTGTCGATATTTGGTACTTGAGACAAAAATGAACTTCTTGTAATTAAAAGTTGTTCATGTGGTCAAAATTCCATTATCACTATAATTATATTCATGATTTAGATATCATATATATCATATATATCCATTATATATATTTATATATAATAGTACATAACATTTGGAGGTAAGAAATGAAATGCACCATTCATGGAGATGGTAAGTCGTACTTATGCATGAAAGCTACTTTCATTTCTATTTAATATTTAATGGAATGAAAACTTAATGAAAAATAGGTATATTATAATTCCAGTATAATATAATATATAATTTAATTAATTCCATCTTTTATATGTTCCACATATGGAATGAACGTGTCATATCACTTTGAGGGGGTGGTAGTCTGCACTTTCTCAAATTAAATTATCATATTTACTCATTATGGAAACCATAATAAGTATGATATA
This sequence comes from Viscum album, assembly GCA_963277665.1. Classification (NCBI taxonomy): domain Eukaryota; kingdom Viridiplantae; phylum Streptophyta; class Magnoliopsida; order Santalales; family Viscaceae; genus Viscum; species Viscum album. The sequence goes on from OY728156.1 coordinate 1,335,731,913, forward strand.
TATGAAAAATAAAGATGTATAGATACAATAAAAATATAATATATATTACATGTAAATGAAGTTCAAAATTAATGGCCACCATAAGAGGTGGTAGGATAAGATTGAACAATCGTCATTTCGTGAGGGAGTAGTTCACCGTCCATAGAAACAGTATGTTCTTTACCCATTAGACGGAGGTTTGTGTAAGTATGGTTCAAATAACTATCATAAAAAACCTAGTATAATGAGGATACTGGTTTTTTCATAAAATAAAGGAATAAAAAAAGCTTAGGGTGTTGGAGAATTAAAATAAAAGAAAATAACTTAAGAGAAGATGTTGCCTTTAAACTGGGTAACTCCATTTGGTTTGAATCAAAAGGATTTCTTGAAGTGCCTTATTCCTAAAGTAAGTCTTCTAAGAGTAATATATAGATATTTAGAGATTATTTGGGCAGATTTTGTATGTGAAAATGGGCTTTATAGGTGTGAGTAATGGGTTAGCGGTGATGGATTTCTATAAGGGGGGGAGGGTCTCTTTAAGAAATTTTGAAAATATTATTTTATTATATAATGATTTTCGGTTTCTAAAGGTCCAAAACTTATTAAAGTAGAAGATAATATGACTCTTTTTCAAAATAAAATTATCTAATTATAATTGGATAGGTTTTGGATATTTTTTTAATCTTTATAATCTTATTTATTTATATCATTCAATAATGAGGTAAACATTGCATCATTATTATGTCATAAATAATTTTATTTATTTGAAGTCTAAAAATTATAAAAAAATACCATGATGTAGGAAATATTTTTATCTCTCGAATGAATACTTATAGTTTAAGAGATAACTTATCTTACCCTATGTAAAAATTGATTTACTAATGTATATATGTTTATGTCATTTTTATCTTTACTTTAAATTAATTAATATAAAGTATCATTATCACTCTTAAGTGGCTCCATGGGGTCCCAAAATCAACCCAAGGAAACCCATGGTTGGAAATGTATCATCAAATAGGATTAGAACACATGTTAGGGTAATTTAATATTATTATAATATTATTTTTACCTTGAATTACCATATTTACCTTTAACTGTGGTAAATAAAAGTCAAAAGTTACTATTCACCAAATATTATTTTCATATTACTAAACCACATTTTACTTACTAATAACAACCATGTATATCGTATTGTTGAAATTAAATTCACATAAGTGGTAAAATTTCATTTAAATGAAGAAGTTGGTTTTTTAACTACTACTCAATGTTTTTACTATTCATCAAGAATTGATGTTTTTTAGAAAAATACCAAAAATTCAGCCTAATCTATATTTGATATTCCGAATTTAAAAATTATGTCTATTTTACCAAAATCAAAATATTGAAGTTACATAAAATCAATTCCCATTGTCAAAAAAAGCATGTTTTTTAAGAAATAATAACTATCAAAAGATTGACACTTGTTTATGTCCAATTTCAAAGTAAAATTACTTCCAATGACCAACATTTGATTAAATAGTAAAAATATAATATAATTACACTTTAAAATAAATTAAAAAGATAATATAACCATATAAATAAATTATATTAAAAGGCAGTTTTGAATTAAAATACAGTATTTTTCACTATTCATTAAAAATGAATTTTATCAGAAAAATACCAAAAAATTACCCAAATTAAATTTTGATGTCCTGATTCTAAAGACGAATTTTATTTTGTCAAATAGAAAATATAAAAGTGGAAAAAACTAGATTTAAAGAGGGTTCACAATTAAGAGTCGATAAATCGGCCTTTTAATGAATATTAGAGTATTTATGCTTAAAATCTGATTCATTCAAATTTTACGCCTCTAAAATTTATTTGATAAATTTAAAAACATTTAAAAAACATGTATAATCATATTGTAGTTAGTTCTCTTCATTCCTGCCAATAAAAAGGTGAGGCGTTAACTACCATTTAAAATAATATTATATTATTATTTTTCAATATGACCCAACATTGTGTACAATGTAAGATTTCAAAGAAACATATTGTTGTGTATCTGGTATGCCATCGAACATAGCATCCCCTTTAAAGTAAAATTAATATTTAAGTCCAAAATATTAAAAAATATGAAAATGTCATATTCTTTATTTTTGGAAAAGTATCTTGAAATAAAAAAAAAATCTTTTACCTTCATTTCCGATGAATTGATGGTCTTTTAAACCCCCACTTGTTTTTAGTTTTTTGGTCATTAAAATTCTCATGAATTTGTTCTCTATCACCCAATATTATTACTTGGAAATTATTTTCCCCTCCCTATCAATATTTTAACTTCCTTACAAAGTTATCCTTATCAAGTAACCTGATTATGTGTTATTTTAGGGAAACATTATATTTCCCTCTTCCCCTTTTTAAAGAAAGCTTTATTATCACTTTTTTTATATGGGATTTAAATCATGGTATTTTAAAAAATAGAACCTTAAATAACCAAGATAAAAATTATAAGGTCAAAATTTATTTAATGGTATATAATTTAAATATTTTTTTATACATTTCTACTCAAATACATTGTCAATGTTAGATAATTTGTTTGACATGAAATGTTGAGCTTAAAATGAATTGAAATATATAATAACATTGTCACTAAATTGATGTAAATGAATATTATTAACCACATTATTAAATATATATATAAAAAAAAAATTAAATAATTAAATTTTATATATTAATTCATAATAAATAATTACTCAACTTTTAATAGATTTATTTAATGATTCAAAAATACATTTTCTTTCAAAAAAAGGTTTTAATTGATTTTTATGAAAGAATATTATAATTAATTTGACACTAATAAATTTATTTTTTATAAAAATGATATCATTTTTTGAAATAAATATATAAAAATTATCTCAAGGTGAAATTTTGGGTTTTTTCTGAAAAGATTAATTTTTCAGTGAATAGAGAAAAATACTAATTTTTTTAAAACTATCATTTCATTTCAAGTAGAGGTCCTACTATGATTTGAATTTTAACTTAAAGAAAAATTAGTATTATTTAATTATAAATAATAAAATTAATTTCATTGTAATTATCATTTTACTTTATTTTAGTATAAGTTCATTTTTGGTCTTAAAAATAGATTTTTCTAAAGAAAACTTTTTTAATGTACACAATGTGTTTTGTTAACTTAATAAATTAAATTAATCTCAATTTATGAATGATTTTAATATAATTTATAAATTATAAATTTAATTAAATATTTTAAAATTCATCTAATAATTTTTTACCTCGCATGAAATTAAGGTAAAATCAATTTTTGGATTAAAAATGCATTTTTCTAAAAATGTTTTCATTTCATTTTGCACACTTACTTTAAAATTAATTTATAAAACTTCTAGAAATTCAATATTTTAAAATGGATTTAATGTTTTTAATAAAAATAATAATAAATATAATACAATACTTTCAACTTAATTTTTTATCATTATGAATAGTAACCATGGTAAATATTTATCACCTCATAAGGGTAAAATCAGTAAAACGGGGTTCAAACAATGGGAGAAGACTTTAAAATAAACCTAAAACCTATATTTATCGAATTTTATGGGTTTTTTCAAAAAAAATATCCTTAGTGATTCAAATAATGTATTTGTAAACATTATTTTGAAATTAAGATCCTAATCTTGACTTTTGTGAAGAAAAGTTATATTTTATTCAAATTAAAATCTATTTTTGTTTCTTTTAATTTAATAGAATGGTTGGAATATTTCATTCAGTTAATGATTTATCCAAAATTATAAAAAGCATAATTTTTTTATTTTTTAACCAAAAAAATCATGCAATCTAATTTATTACGTTATTTAAAGGAAAAACGATTTTTATTCTTAAATCACATATTTTCCAAAAGCATGTTTTCTTATGTTTTATGTTTTTCCATTAAAGGTAATTGATAAACCCTATAAAAATTAAATCTTATAAAATAGATTCCAAACTTGGAATCGTAATTTCCAACAAAAATTGGAATGCCCTTTTTTCATATAATGAAGTTTTCATGAAAAAAAATTAATTTATCACACTTGAGGTTAAAATGAGTTTAAAGTGGTTTACCTATAATATAATGATTAAAATGAATCCAAAACCAGACAAAATATTATTTTTTGAGTTTATTTATACCCTATAACAGATTATATTATAATTTTGGGTGTCTTTTTCCACTTTACATGATTATGATATACATATTATTTAATCTTTTAAGTAATTACAAGTGTGTCATTTACCTCAATTATAAAAGGTAACCTCCTCTTCATTATTATTAAAATAAATTAAACCTTCTATAAAATATAATACATTCTATAATACCATCCTATATTCCTTACACATTTTATATATCTTATTTTATTTTTAAAATACCAAGCTTTCAAGGAATAAAGAGTAATCCAACGGAGGACTACCGAAGAAGAGGTAATTGTATTATCGAACCTAATTCAATTTATTTCTTAATGTACATCATATAAATATATGATATTCATTATAAAAAAATTACTTAAGTATATTAAATATAAATATTTTTTTTTATTTTGATTTATCAACCACTTTTCACATAATTTCCATCAAATGGAAAATGAAAAGTATCGCTCAGGTGTACATGTGGACTATCACCTCCATGTAATGATATAATTAATTCTTCATTACCATAATTCATGGTTTATTATTATAATAGATTTAATATTTATATATTATATATATTACATAATTATAATTTCATAATTATAATATCTTATCTATCCTCTTACATTTCCCTCTGTTAAAAAATGTTATTATCGCTCATGTGTACGTGTGGACTACCACCTCCACGAAGTGATGTGATAAATTTTTCATTTTCATTTTACATGGATGGAGAAAAATCTATATGTAATGAATATATATGATATTTTTTATATAATAATAATTTTTTCAAAGTGAATTATAATTTTATTTTCTTTCATTCTAACCACAAAAAACTAGAAACATCACGCGTGCGTGCGTACAAATTAACGTCTCCACATACTGATGTAATTTATTTTTTATAACCACTATAAATGAATAGTTATGATATTTTATATAATGATTAAATCTTATAATAATTATATGATTAAATTTTTTTATATGATGTAATAATGATCAAATTACAATTAGCAGGACTACCGAACTAAAACATGAATGAAAAATTATGCAATTATCACAAGAAATAGTGATTTTAAAAAAAATTATAAATGTGTGATAATATGTTATAATTCAATAATATATGATATTATACATATTATTATGATTCTATAAAAGATTTATAATAAATTTATATTTTTTATTATATTATTTTCAGACATATATGAAAAAATACAAAACTTGAGGTAAGGGGGTTTATTGTCTCGATTATATTTTTGTTGGACATAAGTCATATTCACCACTTATTTATTTTGTGTTATGTATATAATTATAATTATTTTATTTTATTATTATTCTCATAAAAATTATGGTTATATAAAATCCATATAATTTTCTCTCTTTCATGAGGTTTTTCTATGGAGATTACCAAAGCGGTAAGGGTTTTTCATCTCAATATTATTTTGTTGAGAAATGTTTGTTGTTATACACCTATTAATGTTTATGACGTGTATATACAAACCCTTATACATTTTATATATTTAATATACTTATGATCATGATATTTATATTTTCATTTCAAATTATTCATTCATGGGACCTATTACGCAATGGTTACCAATGCCGTAACGGATTTATGTTTCAATCCCATTTTAATTGGAATTGTTTATACTTAAATTTCCATTGAGAAAATTATATGATCCTTATCTATTAAAGATATTTAATATTAATTATCATATATTTATTTCTATAATCATTATGTTTTAGTGAAATTTTCATATCTTTGGTACTCATAATGTCTCAGATTTTTTTTTATAAAAATGACTTTATTTTTCCTCTTTCGATCGAATTGTTTTTTCTTTCATATCCATGTTTTCTAAAATGTTCTTAATAATGTTTTGGACTATTATTATATGATTTTTTAAATTCATTTTTGCCCATGTTTTTAATTTTAAAATATTAAAAAAAAAATTTATTCATTTTCTAAACAAGGTACATTTTACTGTACCTGTGAAAAGAATCTTTGTTTTTAATGATTATGGTAAGAATGAAATTTCATGCCATCAATACCACCCAATATTTTGAATCCTCCTTTACAATTATCCATTTTTATTTTTAAATAAAATTGTTTCTATGATATCTTATAAATTTTTAGATTTTAAATAAGTGATTTAAAAATGAAATGGGTATTTTCCTCAAGAAATATTACAGTAATCTTTTAAAGGAATTTTTCATCTATGATAATAACCTTTGATGTTAATTATGATTTATTGGGGATATTAATCAATAATACCATCCTTATTCTCTACGTTGATGGTTTATTATTATTATTATTATAGTTTTATCAAACCTCTTTATTTTCCATGGGTAATGTTAAAAAAATGTTAACTTTTTATGAAACCTATTTTCTTTCCATGGGATATGATATGATGATATAATTTATGTTTTATGATCTTGTGGAACACATATAAATGGATTATTATTATGTTATGGGTGAGACCATAATTATATGTCCCTCTAATTCATTGGTTAATGATGTATATATCATTAAATAATATGAACTGGAATGGGGTGTTAACCCATTTTAGTAAGAGTCTTTATCTGTTAGGATAGTATAGAAAGAGGTCATTCGATAAGGATATAATGGAATTGGGAGTTAACGTAATCCTATTGTAGTCTTGGAAGGTAAACTTGAATAATTATAAGATGGAATAGAGAGTAAACTCAGTCCACTCTGATAGTATTGGAAGTTATCCTTCACTAAGTAAACAGTTTTCTATGATTTGGGTATGACACAAACATAAGTATTATGATTATGGTATTTTATCATGAATCGTGATTGATTATTTATGATTCTACACACTTATGACTTACTTATTTTGTTATGAAAAGTCTCATGCCATGATTTATGATTAATAATCTTTGACTTATTGGTTATGTTTATTATAAGGTACGATCATGTTATAATATCCTTATACTTATATTGTGATCACTTGTGATCATTTATTGATATATATTATGTCTACCCTTATTAAACATAAAATCCCACTATTTAATATGTTTCCTTTTATTAGTTTATAAAAAAATTAAGTAGAGTGTGTCTAATAATTTTTATATTTGCTAAGATATTTATGGGATATATTGAAGATATTTAAGAAAATAATAATAATATGTATCTAGTATCCAAATACATAAAACCTTTATCATTTTGGAGTGGATCATAATGTTATGTAGTTAACATTCATCAAATAGATGTAATATTTTTATATGAAATGTATGGTTCTCTATACTATGATTTCATAAGTTCATGTTATGTGATGTTTTTTAAAGGTTTGAGAAACCCATTATCTTTCCATGGGTTTCTTAAGATATTTATATGGTTGATTTTTTAAAATGGTGAAAATTTGTATGGATGATGATGTGTGGGATATTATATCACCCTTCAATACATTAGTTAAGGATTTATATATCCTGATAAAATGATTTTATGTTTGACAGTTTTTTTATTCAAAATATTACTGAAAATTAATTTTTTTTTTATTAAGATAGGAACCCTTTTAATGGGTAAGGGGGACCCAACAAACTTCAAAGACATTAAAAACAATCAAGACCCATTGTCCAATGTCCCAAGACAAAAAAATCCAATTAAAATTTGCAAATAAGGTCCCCTCCCAAGGATTTATGAGCATGGTACAGATGAAAAACACCATACCCTCTCAAACTTTCAAATCCGGATAGCCATGATCTAAAAAAGATCCCTGCTCTGAACCTCTTCCGAAAACGTCCCTTGCAGTGAACTGGATGTATTGTCTCAAGACCGCAACTGTAGTGCCAAAATTCAAACAGACAGAACAACAACCATACCACCAATTCACACATTTAACCAAAACAAAACTCCATCCACGAGATCAAAAAATTAGCAGTGCAACTACTGCATATCTCCAGATTCAATTCTTGCACAAGATCCCTCACTCATCAAAATCACCCAATTGAAGAAGATTCCAAACCGATTAAACCCCTACTGCCTAGCTTGAACCATAATCCTCATATGCCAATCCTCTATGGCAATATGGCTAGTAGCATCACCAATCCTCCATTGAAATCTGGATAGCAGCATCACTAAAGGAGCGATTAGCCACAAACCGAAAGCCCTTCGCCTTTGGTTCCCTCACTCAAAATAAAACATCAGAAAACAGATTCATATCATTAACCAAAAAATAGTGATCAGCACAACATCACTTCTCACACGAATGATCCTCCATCGAGACAGCAACCTAAAATCCAGCCAAAGTTGGAAGATCCCTGCCATCATCCACGAGATCTTCTCTAACAACCCATCTGCGGAAGCCCTGAAGAGGAAATCGTACCAAGGATTGTGAGGCCAGACCACCGTCACCCAGGACTGGGAGACGAAACACCGCACCGAGATATAATCACCGACGAGGAGATATGAGCCAATCTGCCCAAGAAACGCCGCTCTGGGATTGGTTCTGGACAAATTAGAACCACGAAGCGACCATCGCTTGATCCCTAAACGCGCCAGCCACAGGGAGCAAGAGAAACCATCGAGGGGGCTAGGGGAAAATATATGGACGAGAAACTGCAAAATCATCAACCAAGCATCCCACAATTAAGAACAAAAAGTATGATCTGTGTCGCGAAGATCTCCAAACTCCAAACCTGCGAGAGAAAAATAAAAGAAAAAGCAGAAGGAATGGGGAGGCATCACTGGAGATACCATCACTGCGCTGAAGATTCGAGCCTCCCCCCCTCCGGAATGACATTGAAGGGAAACCCTTGTTTGCGAGACAGGGATATGACTACCGCTCAGAGGCTTTGTTCCTACTCTTGTAATATATTCAAAATATGAAGAGTGGGTATTTCTGTTCACAATATGGAGTGTGATTATTTTTTTTGTTCACATTATGAAGCGTGGAATTTTTTTTCACAATATGAATTGTGTGCATGTGTCTTATTCATAATGTGAAGCATGTGATTTTTTTTTTCACAATATGAAGCTTGATATTTTTTTTTCTTCACATCATGAAGCATGGGTATTTTATTTTTTTCGCAATATGAAGCATGAGAATTTTATTTCATAGCAAGAATCATCGGTAGTTTGTTTATTCAAAACATGATCTTTGGTAATTCTCTTTTTCCACAATATTGAGTGGGGATATTTTTTGTCCACAACATGAAGTGGAGGCATTTTTTTGTTCAAAATGCTATAATTTATTTATTTTTATGCTCTTACAAAATTTTCAAGTTTTTTATCATGTTATTCCATAATGATTTTTCCTTATTTTTAATGTATTCTAAACTTTATGGCATGCTTACATGTTTTAGGTTATTTATATGAATTTTGAGTTGGGTAATAACTTTTATAATTCCTTGAAAATATTTTTATGATCTTATGGTACTTAATCATGTTTTATGATTATCATCTATGTTATTTTGATATTTTATTAAGATATTTATGTCATCCTTATATTATCCTTCATGTTTTTTATATAATAATTTATGATATGTCTTTCCCTTACTAATATTTTTACCTCGCCCCTTTCATGCATTTCTAATTCCTAGGTTATGAAGATTATTATATCATGTGTGATGTCTAGAAAAGGTATAAAGTAGCATGCTTATGGATAAATGTTTTCAAGTGTAGAAAAATAAGATATTTATGTTACTAATATCCAAGAATATAAACATTTTAGTTCTTAGATTGTGTGGCCATTGTGATATGTATAATATAAATCATGTGATTAGTGTAATATTTATGTTATGTTTCGCATGGGTTACTATAATATCATCCTTTTATAAGATTGGGTAATGGATATGATCACATTGAGTGAGGAGGTGTTGATGGAGTTTTATACCTACCACTAGGCAATAAATCCTAGAGTAAAAAAGATATACCAAGACCTTCAACAATAGTTTCGGTGGGTAGGAATAATGAAAAGTTTTTATAAGTTTGTTTCTTGATGCCCCACTTGTTAACAGGTGAAGCAAAAGCATCAGGATCCAGAAGGTTTGAATCAACCTCTTGATATCCTTTAATGGAAGTGTCATGTAATATAATTGGATTTTGTGATGGGGATTATATGAATATTGAATATACAAGATGCTATCTAGGTTATTATTTATCATCTTACCAATTCATCTCAATTTATTTTCATCCGAGAGAAGAGTTTGATTGAAATTTTGGGGCACTTGTATGTGAAGAAGATCATTCAACTTCATGAGGTACCCTCGATGATTTTCTCCAAAAGTAATTCTCCATTCATGTCATTGTTATGAATAGGTTTGTAAGAGGATTTTGGGGCCCAAATATAGATGAGAACAGTGTTCCACCCCAAGATATATGGTTGGAAAATTGAAATATCTAGGTTCTGAAGGATATGCTAAGAGTCCACATAGTAGGCATCAGCAGGATTTGGGAGGATAACCTTTTATTATTGGAGTATGATTATAATAATAGATATCATTCCACTATCGATATGAAACCATTCAAATATCTATATGAGATATCCTTCATATAACCCTTATATTGGGTAGAGATAAGTGAGTCATCGATAATGGGAATAGAGATGGTGTAGGAAACGAAAGAGAAATTACATGTGGACCATGAGTGAATGAACACCACTTAGGATATACAAAAATATTATATAGCCCAATGTAATAGAATCTTGGATTTTGAGTAGGGAGACCTTTTTTCCTTGAAGGTCTCACCATGGTTATGTTAGTGGATGTTTGGTTAGTGTAGCAAGTTGTCCCTAAATTTCATCAGCCCATTCTAGGTACTACATATGTTTTGAGTGGTTTTTTACCTCTTAGACTTAACCCCATAGTTGGAATTAGTGCATGAAGTCTTCTATGTGTCATAGTAAAGGATATCTGTGCTCGACCTATCATGTATTATTGACTGGGGAAAGCTAGATGTTAAGATCGAGGCCACCTTTTCAAAGTATCTAGTGGATATTAAGGATCATTATGAGAGGAACATTACTGTGTGAAATATCCCATTGGGTTGAACTCTTTGGAAGCATGGAAAACCTTGAGAGATCTTGTGCAAGTATGAGATCCATCTATAGGCTCAGTACCCACACCTTGTCAAGTATATTTTTATTTTTTTGAGTTAAAATCCTTGAAGGTGGGGAAGAATTTATTGATTTAGGTTTTAGTGTTTGGACCATTTATATATTTCTCTATCTATATATGGGTTATTGTTCAGATTTGGTGTGGTATTACGAGTGTCACGGGCCCCCTAATTAATATATTAAAAGTATTAAATATATTAAACCATGTACATACATTAAGTTTTAAATATTTTTGTTCTACTTTCTGGAGTCTTTGATGATAAATATAAGATAATCTTCTATTTTATAATTAGAGGTTTAACATATACCTGATATAATTTTTATACACATTGGACTTTTGGTCGACACCATTAATAGGAGCATATTAAATGAAATAAATAAATTTATTTAATTTATTAATTTAACTTTTCCAAAACCTAATTATCTCCTTTATAATCTCAAATGTCAAGAGTCTTTAAGGTTATCAATAGCAACATAACCTTGGTAGATTGAGAGGAAGAGATCTTCAACACTATAGAATTTTGGATCAATGATCAAATTCATCAAAACTAGATAGTGACATCGATATAGAACCCACACCATTTTTCTTCAACGATCAATCCAAATTTTAGGTTGGGCTTTGTTATTTTTGGTTTTTTTCCTAGTTATTTAATATTTCAAACATGGATTATTCATTTTCTTTGTATTTTTAATTTTTTTCCCCATTATTCACATGACCCTACTAATTTATCAATTTTATTCTAGGGTTATAATTAATTAATTGATAGTGATTCCTCCCTCCATTCATTGGTTTCTACAATGTCATTTTTTACTCCAATCTATGTTAGATGATGATTTTTCTCACTTTTATGTTTATTTGGTTTTATCCCACTATTTTATATATTCTTCACCATCACCCCTATTTTGGGTGATGGATTGACTATTACTGGTCCAGATCAAATCATGATTAAACACCCAGATTTGTTTTGGATTGTGTGTTGGTGAACATGATAATCATGGTGCATGCATATTTGAGAATCAATATAGTAAACAAGATCTATATATGGTACATTCCACATCTATGATTTTATTTTGAGTGGATTCTTTGTTTATTTTTAATCTTGTGTTTTTCTTTGGTTTTCCAAGGAGTTTTTTGAGAAAATGGAGTTTTTGGGCCCGAAATCAGGTGGCACATGGTTGGCACATAGTTAAGAGAAACTTAATGCTAGCCCAAGGTAAATCATTCACCTAGGATAGTGTAATTTTCCAGGACATGTGGCTTACCACATGGGCATGCTCCCTCCCCTAGGAAATTATGTGGCTGGTTTTCTCTTGGACAGAGGTGACCGCATAGTTGTCACATAATTTGGAAAACCATTAGGGTTAATCATGTGTCTTTTCCAAGTCATTAAAAAATTGAAATTTTCCATTATACCCTCCCTATATTTAACCCTAATAACACCTATTTCTTTACCCACTTAGGATTTCTAGCCCTGTTTGCCTCTCCATCTCTTCCTTTGTCCCTTTAACCATCAATTTTGAGGTGGTTTTGGTGTCGATTCTTCAAGAAATCATTAAGCCCTTTCCCCCTTGGTTTCTTCTCTCTTCTTGAGTTCTTCTTCCTCATCCTATGGGTCCTATTCTCTAGTAGATTCATTGACCTAATAAGGGTTAAATATTGATTTATTGGGTAAAATATTTATATTTATAGTTCAATCTTCCCTTTATAGGGTTCCTTGGGGGTGCAGTTGGCTTTTTCACTGGATTCCAGAAGTTTACATGCTTTAGGTAGGTGTTTTCATGCATTAGCAATATTATATGACTTTTTTATGGTTTATTGGTCTCTTAAATGTGTTCAATAGATTATGTGTGTGGTGTGAAATATTTTTGCAAAAGGTTATAAGGTGCGTCTGATTTTAAAGGTGTTTTTTTAAATGTAAATAGTTAGATTTCATGTGTGTTTTTCTTATTGTGATTCAAAATGGGCTTTATGAATTATGAAAGTGGTGTGAACCAAGTTTTAAAATGTATTTGGTGTGTGTGTGAAGTAGAAAGAGGCTTTTACTTTGAAAAGTGAAGGTTTTTCATATGTATTCATGTTTCCTGATGTGTGTATGTGAAAGTGGTGATTTATGTGACATGTGAAGTGGAAATTGAGCACAAATGGAATCCTAGGTATCTAGGTGGATGGACTAGGAATAGTACACTAGTTGGATTAGTGGGAGAGAGGCTCGATTTATTCTAAAATGATTTATGATACAACACTAACTAAACTATGATGATGATTAGAGACCACTAAACCTTGTTATGGATTCCCCTATAGTGGATCATGCATGAGGATGTTTTTTGTTATGGTTTCTACACCATGTTTCATCAAGATATAAGGTTCCTAGGGTTCCACTAGAGTTAGAGACAATAGGTATTTTCTATGATTTGGTGCTCTCTTATATGTGGTTCTCACTATTTGTATATGGTGGACCTTATGTACATTTTAATTTCAAAGAAATAATTTCTTGAAAACACTTTCATTAAAAAAAATTGTTGAAAATGTTTCCAAATTATTTATTAAAACTTTCATTGTAATTTTTATTCTAATGGTGTGGCATGGAATCATTCTTTTAGATGGAATATTACTGATATTTGGATCACAACCTACATAAACCCTTGTGTGTATGTAGATTTTTTTATGTTTGACCTAGGTAAAAGAAAAATGTCTGATAGTAGTGATGGTGGAACTGGTTTCTTGTGTTCCTCTCTTATAGGTGTTGGTGGAGGTGTCTTGAGGGTTATGTCCCTCACATTTCATGGAGTATTTTGGGTTATTTTCTAGACGGTTCTCCTCCCATTTTGATAGTTTTTTTTGTTAAAATTGTAAAATGTTTAATCTAAATTGTTGTATCACTTTTGGTTTTGGATACTAATCATGGTATCATGTTTCATTATTTATGATTGACCATGGTTGTTTATTATGGGTGAAATCATTCCCAAAGGTGTATTTTTGATACCCAAGCACTATTTTCCAGCCCTTGGGGATAGAGAATTCCCTTCGGGCTATTCCATGGGCAGGGTCATGTGTTAGGTTGGATGGAATCCTGACTTGGTTTGTGAAAAAATGGTATCATAGAAGGTTTTTTCTTTTCTTTGGGCCATGATATTTCTAAATATTCTAGATAGACTAGAGCTAGGATGGTTGGGCTAGAGGTTATAGTCACAAGCAGGGTGTCCGACCAACACACCTCATGATAGACCTTGGTTCAGCATGGGATGTTGGGAATCTGGTTTGACTTCTCCTCTAGGTGAGACGTATATGATGCAGAATGTGTGTGGACATCGGGTGAGGATTAAGTGGTTTGAATCAATATTATGATGAATGTGGTTTTGTTATGATTTATGGGAGTGATGTAATTTTTTATTGTTGTTGGAAATTTTCAAAATAGCACGTTGATGGTTTTCCTTTTGATTGGTGCTTTTTATAGAAATATTACCCCCTGAGACCTTGTGTGAAACCATAGGAAGAGGCCAGAGGGATTTATCTATCACTAGTTGATTAGAGACTAGTTGAATATATAGTTCAGGATCTCCAAGAATTGGGTCAGGGATCGGGATCTCCTCTTTCTCATGTTGGAGAAGCTAAATTAGGTCCTGGAAAAGAAAAGGCTCAAAAGTTCCTCAAGATAAATCCTTCTTCCTTTTAGGGTAGCATGGACCCCCAAGAATCTAAGGATTGGATTGAAAATATTGAGAGGATGTTAGGGTTTCTTGACACTCATGAGGTGATAAAAGTGAAGTGTGATTTGTTCTTATTAGAATTTCTCATTCAAATATAGTGGGACTCTATGGTTCAAGATGGGAATCAAGATTAGATGGGTTAGAACTATTTAATGGTCATATTCAATGAGAAGTATTTTGATGATACCTAGTCCTTTTCCAAGACCTGGGAGTTCTTGGAACTTCACCAAGGAGATCAGACCATGATGGAGTATGCCAACCCTTTTTCTGAATTGGTTCGGTCCCCCCCCCCCCCCCCCCCCCCGTGGTGGTTTCCAATGAGAATCTGAAGGATTAAAAGTTTGAAATGGGGTTGTAGTCAGATATTCAATCTCAAGTATTCCAGTTTAATTTTAAGACTTATTCTTTGGTGGTTGATCATTATTTGATGGTGGAGATCGATCGTTGTGTAAATTTTATATTCTTTGGATCTGTTTCGATAGTGGGCCATAATAGTGGTAGTTTATCTAAGAAGAAGAGGAATCGTGATGAGTTAGGGAAGAGGGAAGATGGTAGCTCAGGACATCCTTCTAAATAATTTTCATCTATGGCTTCAGATTCTAGATTAGTCCTATGTGACCTATTTGGAAAAGAAAGGCATGTTTGGCATGCGTGTTAAGCTCTACCCAGATCATGCCATCAGTGTGGAACGATGGGATACTTGCAATAGTTTTTCAAGGTGGAATTATCATATCATAATAGATTAAGTTTTTTGGCTTTCAGAGGGATTCCATCATAGTCAGAGCCAACCGGGGTGGTGGGTTCTCGGTTTGGTGGTCATAGTAGTAGGGATGGATATTCTTATAGGATAAGTCAGCTCAGGGAATTACCACATGTTATTGTCCATTATTAGGCCCAATAATAAATAAGACATCTTCATATTTTGGATCATGCACTAATAGAATATGTTATGGGAACTGTGATAGTTTAAGGTACCATTATTATTCCACCATCTATTGTTATTTCTTTTTTTGATATTGGTTCTTCTATTTCATTTATTTCTATCCATTTTGGGGATGTATTGAAATTTTCAATAGAGATTTTTTCTTTTGTGATGGAGTTAGTAACACTGATTGGTAATAAGTGAGAATGGGGTTTCAAGTCTTTGTCTTTCACGCTCATCATTTCATAGGTTGGGATAGAAAGGTATTTTATGGTTTTGGAAATTAACTTCTTTAATACGATCCTTCGTATGAATTGGATGGTGCATTTTCAGGAACAAATCAATTTTTATCGTCAACAAGTGATATTTATGAAACTTAATGGTAGTAACCAAGTTTTTTAGGTTGAATGGGATCCTATTTTGAGATGTGTTGGACCCCCACATATAGAATTGGAACACATCATTTTTTTATATCTCGTCACCCACATTGGAGAACGATGATGGTGCTCCTAAGGGTGGATTACCTTATGTGTCAGATGAGTTCCTAAAGGTGTTTCCAAATAACTTCTTGGGATTTATTTTAGAGAAGGACGTGGAGTTCTACATTGATTTGGTTCTAGGAACATAGCTGATATCTTTTCCATCATATCATATGCCCCCACTTATTTTAGGTAATTAAATGCACAATATGATGATTTGGAATCCAAATGATTCATTCTCCCAAGCATCTCACCTTGGGCCACTACAATTCTATTTGTAAAGATTGTCGATGGATCTATCCGGTTATTTATTGACTATCGAAAGCAGAATAAGGTAATGATTAAGAAAAAATATCGCTTTCCATGTATCAATGACCTTTTCAATCAGCTTAAGGGGATGAGGTGGTTCTCCAAGATTGATATGAATTTTTGGTATCAACAGGTCAGAGTCAGAGGGTAGGATGTTCTAAAAATGGTATTTATAAGTAGCTATGGACATTTTGATTCTCCATTCATTCCATTTAGGTTGAAAATTCTCTAATGGTCTTTATGGTTCTTATGAATTGGGTGTTCCACCAGTATCTTGATTCCTTCATCGTGCTATTTGTGGATGATATCTTGGTTTACTTCTAAACTGAGGAGGATCATGAGAAACATTTGAGGATTGTGTTGGGAATTCTCCATGATCATCGTCTCTATCCAAAGTTTTCCAAGTTTACCTTCTAGATCTGGGAGGTGATGTTTTTGGGTCATGTGGTCTCTGAATGAGGGGTTTCGGTGGACCCCAAGAAGATTAGTGTAGTGATGTCATGGGAATGGATGAACAATGTTTTTGAGATTAAAAGTTTTTTGGGGATGGAAGGGTATTATAGGTGGTTCATTTGATATTTATCTAGGATTTCTTCAACCATTACAGTGATCACCTATAAGGGGGTGAAATTTGAATGGATTTCAGAGTTTCAAGTGACTTTTTTGGAGCTTAATCAATGGTTGACCACAACCCCTATTTTATCTTATTATAATCTAGAAAGGGATACATGGTATGCTATAATGCTTCAGGTTTGGTTCTTGGGTGTGTGATGATACATGATGAGCATGTGGTGGTTTATGGTTCTTTCCAACTTCGACCACATAAAAATAATTACATGTAATCACTATCTCTTACGAGGGGTGTGAAAACGACATGGTTAAAGGCACACTTACCATTCACTCTAAAATTGTTAATGTGTTATTTGATTCTGGATCTACCTACTCTTTAATATATAAATAATTTGATCATGGTATTAATATTACACCCAAAATATTAGATATGGAATTATCAATGTAAATCCCTAATGGTTTGATGATTTCATCTCAATTCCAAGATTCCTCTCTGGTTGATGTTTGATGGAATGTTCTTCTTGCAAATCTTTTTAGACTTTGGTTTAATTTGATGTTATATTAGGCATGGAATTGTTTTCTCTTTATAAATACTACATAAATTATTGAGGAAGGGAAGTTATGTTTGATATTTCAAACCAACCTTTGATCATCTATCAATGTGATGATAAGTATGAACTTCCTATAGAGATTACATCCAGTGCATGAGTCTTAATATCCATTTAAAAGGGCTATTTTTTTTCAAATGGTTGAGGATAAAATCTACAATGATGATATTCTTATTGTTTATAAGTTTTTGGATTTATTTTTTTGAAGAGTTTCCTAGCCTTCCACCAAAATTTGAAGTTGGGTTCTTGATATAGATCATAGCTAGTTCCACACTAATTTTAATGACTCCCTATATAATGGAACCAATTGAGTCAGCATAGAAATGAGATCAAGATCAAGAACAAGTATCATCTTCCCTGTATTGATGACTTGTTTGATCAAATGTGTGGATCTCAATAATTTTCCAAGATTGACCTTTGTTCAAGATATCATCAATTAAGGGTCAAGAAAGAAGATATACCCAATACATAATTTTGTACAATCATGGACACTATGAATTTATAATGATGCCTTTAGGCCATACTAATTACCCTATTATATTCATGGATTTGATTAATAGAGTCTTTATATATTACCTAAATCAGTTTTTAGTAGTATTTATAGATTATATTATTCTCTATTAAAAGATAAATGATGAGCATGAATAACACTTCCAAATTGTACTAAATACCCTGAGGAAGTATAGAATGTATGAAAAATTTACAAAGTGTGAATTTTGGTTATAAATGGTTTCATGTTTGGGTTGCATAATCTCAATAGATGGTATAGAAGTAGATCCATAAAATATGTAGGCTATTGAATGTTGGCCAAGACCAACCATAGTGACTGAGATCCATAGTTTTCTTGGATTACCTAGATATTATTGACAGTTTGTAGAAAATTTATCAAGATAATTGAACCCTCTAACTAAGTTAACTCAGAGGGATTCCAAGTTCCTCTGGATAGATGAATGTGAAGAAACTTTCAAGGAACTGAAGATATGGTTAGTCAGTGCACCTATTATTAAATTACCCTATAGTGTTGAACCATTTTTTATATATAGTGATGCATCCAAGAAGGTATTGGGATGTTTTATTAAGAAAAATAAAAATTATATATCTTATGCCTTGTGAAATTTGAAGATTAAAAAGAAAAATTACCCAACTCATTATTTGGAGTTAGCTGCAACATTTTTTCATTAAAGATATGGAGGCATTATCTTTATGGAGAAAAGTGTAATGTATATACTGATCATAAAATTCTGAAATATATATTCACATATAAGGATTTTAACATGATCCAAATAATATGGTTAGATCTAATAAAGGATTATTACTACTTAATACATTACCACCTTGGTAAAGCAAACAAGGTGGTCGATGCATTGAGTCAAAAGGATCATTCTAGCTTATCCATGTTTAGGATCACAAAAGATCAAATATTTATGTATTTGAAAAGGGTGGATTTGTAAATATTGAAGGAAGGGGGAAATTATTATCTTTCACAATTGAATGACCAACCCTCTAACCAAGTGAAGATTAAAGATGCATAGAAGGAGGATGTAAAGTTGAAAAAGAAGGTTAAAAATGTTCCTAAGTTTAACCTTGATTAGGAGGGAATAGTAGGTTCAAGAACCATGTATGTATTCTATACATACTAGATTTAAATAAGGATCTATTAGAGGAATATAATATTTCTTTATTCTCTATTCATTATTGAAGTAAAAATATGAATAAAGACTTGAAATAATACTTAATATGGGATGTAATGAAGAGGGATGTCCCAAAGTTTGTATCTAGGTGTTTGGTATTCTAGTAAGTTGAGGATAACATAAAAAATTCTAAGGGGATGTTACCCCCATTACCCATACCAAAATGGAAATGGAAGAACATCAATATAGATTTTGTCGTTGGACTCCCCAAAAACTCTAAAGGGTTTAATTATATATGGGTGTTAGTTTATCTCCTTCCTAAGTAAACACACTTCATTTCAATTACATAGTAATTCTATCTAGATCATATTACTATGATATACATTAAGTGTTAAGGTTACATGGATTATGGCATTCTATTTTATCTAATTAGAATCCAAGGTTTACCTCAGTGTTCTGGAAAAGTATTCAGTAATAACTTGATATAGAATTTAGTTTCAGCATTGATTATCATCCTCATATGCATGGTCAGTCTGAAAAAAATTCAAAACCTAGAGGATATTTTGGGATCATGGTCATTGGATTTCAAATGTGGTTGGGATCAACACCTTCCTCCAGTTTAGTTTTCTTATAAAAATATATTTCCCACAAGCATTTATATGGATCCTTATGAATCCCTCTTTGGTAAGAAATGTAGAGCTCCAATGTGTTGGGATAAATTTAGATAAATAAATCTATTGGTACCTAAGATAGATGAACAAATGGAAGAGAAGGTAAGATCCATTTAGCAGCATATAAAGGAATATCAAAGTTGGAAGAAAGGTTATGATGATAATAATTAGTGTGATCTATAATTTTAAGCAGGTGAGAAGGTTTTTCTATGAATATCTCCCTAGAAGAAGGTTATGATATTTAGGAAGAAATATAAACTAATCCCTAGGTATATCATTCCCTTCGATATTCTTGATCATATTGGGATGGTAGACTATCATTTGAAACTTTCTACAAATCTCTCTCAATTCCACGATGTGTTCCATGTATCTCTCTTAAGGAAGTGCATACCTAAACCTTCACATGTACTAAACTCAGAGGCCATACTGCTAGAGCAGGATCTTTCTGATGACAAACAACTAGTTTAAATTCTGGATCGTACAGAGAAATTTCTATAAAATAAGACCACTTACCTAGTCAATGGTTTGTAGAGAAAACACCAGTTATAGGAAGCTACATTGGAACTAGAGTATATGATTAAGAAAAATTATCTTCACTAATTTTTATCATAATGATTAATTTCAATGGTTTAATTCATTTTTAAGGGGGGTAGAATGTAACACCCTAAGTTTTTATGAACTTTTTTTTCAAATAAATTAATTTTATTTGATGTCTTCCATTGCATACTAAACCAAGTTAATATTTCTTTATAATATAAAATGAGTTACTCTTATGCTACACACAACACTTACTTGTCTTGTGTTACATGCAACACTGAGTTTCTACAAAAAACATTTTATTATTATAATTATTTAAGTGAGATAGTTATAACCTAGCAGCTAAAATTAGTAATATGAATTTTAATAAATAATTTTTAAATATTATTTATAATTATTTTATATAAATAAAACATATTAATAATAAGGTATAATTTTTTTAGTAAAGTATTTATATGTTTGAAAATATTACTTTCTTAAAAGAAATGCCTTTTATGTCCTTATGTGAACAATTATAAAATTAATTTTAGAAAATTTTAGAAATTATATTTTATAAAATAAACTTAATTTCTGAATTTATAATTTCAAAATTATATTTGGGGTAATTTTTGTTTTTTTTTTCTAAAAAACATCATTTTTGGATGTATCGTGAAAAATATTGAATTTTAATTCAAAACTACTTTTTTCATATAATTTATGTATATAGTTAAATTATATTTTAATTTTGTTTTAAAGTTTAATTATATAAATTTTACATATATTAATACAATTTATGTCATTTGGATCAATTTAACTTTGAAATTGGATATAAAAAAATTTCTATCTTTTGAACTTTTTTACTTTAAAACCCTGCTTTGTCATCCTGTCTGCGAGATTAAATTCAAATTAACTTCTTATATGGTTGTATTTTGAAGAAATGGATTAAATATTTTAAATAAACATAATCTATAATGTCTAATAAGTTCAACTTAGTTTTTTACCAAAAATTTATTAAAGGTGATTAAAATTAATTACAGTGATTAAGAGGAAAATTAGCTTAATATAGGATAAAGTATTGAAATTAAGGCCCAAAATTACCTAAAACCTTTTTTAAAATTAATTTTATATAATTATATATACCCTATACTACATTTTTTCTATTTTTGAGTATTATTGAAGCCACATTTCTTAATAAAAACATGTGTGGAATTTCCTTTTCAAAAATTTATAAGAATGTCATCACTCCTCCACCACTATAAAAATGCACTCACCCATCACACATATTCACATCAATCAATACCATGTGATTAGAAAAAATTTCTAAATATCCTCCTAATATCCTTACCGTCATCTTAGAATCCTCCCTTTGGGCATAAATACCTCTTAGGAATCTTGTTGGTGCAAACCAAAGGTAAAATCATTCCTGAAGCTCCTTTATTTTATTTTCATTATAAAACCCATAAAATATTATTATTATATTATTATATATTAAAATAAATATCCTAAATATACTTATATATTTTTATTCTAAGGTTTTGACCTACACTTACACACACTTCTATCTAATGGGTAACAAACTTACCGTTCTTATATACAGCAAACTACCACACTATGAAATGATGTTGTTCATTTTTCCTTTAATGCCTATCATGGTTGGGAATTATGATGGAAACTATATTTTTATATTATATATAAGATATTTTTGATTTATGTAATCTTATCTAATCATTATATAAATTATATATTCATGGTTTCAATTTTGTCTAAATATGAAAACTTTATTTGGACGTGTGGACTACAACCTCCTCAAAGCGATGTGATTCACTCACACTTTACATGGAATGTATTAAGTATGGATTTATTAAAAATATATGATATATATGAAATAATAATTATAATTTAATTATAATATATATATATACATATATGTCATTTATTGACTTTCTTTAAAAATGATAAATTAAACAGAAACAACATTCATGCATACATACGGTCTACCGTCTCCATGAATGGTGTACACCATTTCATATTTCAACAATTTATATATCATTATAAATATATATATATATACTGAATATATATGATATTTATATTATGTATTAAATTCTTGAAATAATTAAATTATGACCTAAGTAATAGGATCAAGAATAATAAGTCAAAACATGTACGAAAAACAAATCAGATATTACCCAAAGCATAACATTAAAATGGAATTGTTAATAAGAGGGTAAGATAAAGACATATATGGTATTATATATATTAATATGGTTATTTTTTGGATTTAAAATAAACTTATATTTACTATAAAGTACCTTTAAATGATTACGAAGAAAGATAATACATAAGTTATAGTTTTTCTAATCTAACTTTTATTTTTCATGAGACACAATCCATATTCACCTCCTATTTATTATATGTGGTTTGTATACTTACCATGTATGTATTATATGATTATTATAATTAAATTTATTTTTATTTACATATCCATTTTATTATCATTATTTCATGGGGTTAGTGTTTCAAAAGATACCAAATCAGTAAAGTAATTTTGTTTCAATTTTCCTTCTTTGATACACAAGTTTTGTTACAAACATATGTTGTTTTATGAGGTGTATATACTTACATTTAAAATGTTATATAATGAATCTCATTATTTTAATTATATTTTAATATTCATGTAATTTTATTTTCTTACATGGGGAGTATGATTCAAAGCAACCAAGTGGTAAGAGTCTATTGAAACAATCTCATCATTTATCGGGACTATTTATAATTATGATTCTATTGATGAAATATTATGATAACTCTCTCAAGAAATATCATGAATCATATTATCCTATTTTAATTAATTATATATTCATTTATTGGTACAATGTTTCACTGTTTTTTATGTAAGATAATTAATAAAATTATTTTAAGAAAATATGGTCCCATTTCACTTTTCAGTCAGAAATCTGTTTTTTTTCAAAAATAATGTTTTAAAAAATAATTTTTTTTAAATGATATTTAAAGATAATTTTCATGAAAAGGTATTTAAAAAATTTTCTATAAGTTTTCAAATATATTTTAAAATAAAAAGTTTTTTAACATGTTTTCAATTTTCCTTAATATGTGTTCAAAAAAAAGTTTTCAAAATGATTTATTTTTTAAAAAGTATTTTTCAAAGAATAAAGGATATTATCCTCAAGAAATGGGTTTAAAGGATATTTTCAAATTATTTTCCATATTTGTGTTAATCATTTCTTTCTTGTAAAATGATTCAAATGTTCCATTCGTATTCTTTTTCTGAATGGTTTATGTTTTTATATCATACTATTTATAAAACTTGTTTCCCTTTTTATGGGTTATATATATATGGAAATCGTTTCTCTTTCATATATTATATTCTTATGAAACCCTATTCTTTTCATAGGTTATTATTCGATGAAATCATTAGCAAACCTATCTCATTTTCCACATGTTATTATATGACTACATGTTTATGATACTCATTTCATTTCATAGGGTATAATATGATTATTTATGATCTTGTGGAAAATGTATGTATGATTTCATTATAATATGTTTGGTACCTATATCTCACTCCAATGCATTTTTTAAAGATTTATATCTCATTAAATATACATGGATGGAATGGGGACTGAACTCGGTTCAGTAAAGGAATTTGTCCACTAAGATAGTCTTGGGAGTGGACCTTGGCTACTAAGATGGTCATTGGAGTAAACCATGACTACCAAGACGGTATGGGGAGTGGACCCAAACTACTATGATGGCCTTGGAGTTTATTTCTTTACTACCATGGAAATCATTTTATATGATTATTCATCTGCCATAATTCCATGTATTATTCTTATGTTATGATTTCATGGATTCTGATCTTGATTCCCTTATGATTCATGTCATATGAACTGCCAATATTTAAGCTATGATTCATATTTATGATCTTTTTTATGAATGGTATGATCTTCTAATGTCATGATCATGTTATCATACCCTTATTCTCATGTTTATACTTACATATCTCACTTGTTTACCCTTACTAGTCATTTTATCTCACCCCTCTTTATGTTTACATTCCCCAAGTTATGAATATATGTATTATGTATGATGTGTCTAAGAAGGGTTAAGTCATAAAGAACCTAGTTAGAGATAATTTATCTCACTTATGTACCAGTGTTTATATTTCTATGTTTCCAAAGGCACTAGACTAATACAGTCTTTGGGAGTCTCTTTGTGTAATGTATTAAGTATTCCAAAAAAACATGTAATGTTAATGTTTGAAAATAGAGGGTCCATATAACAATTTATAATTCCCATTTCCATATGTATACTAGACTTTATAGCATAGGGAAACCCCTTTACAAAGTAGATTAAGGATTTTTTCTAGCTGATGATTTTCCCTAATATGCTTTCATAATTATTAAGCATATCATTGAGGTATAGAATGTTCCTATTGGTATATTATAAGAAGATAATAACAACATAATCATATAGAAGATGATTTATAATATAAATATCCCTAGAATCATGGGTAGGTTTAATCTTTCCTTGATCCAACATTTGAGTGAGGAGAATATTGATGTAATCTTCAACAATTTAGAATAAGAGAGCTGATAAAGGGTCATCCTAAATTACCCATTGAGATAACTTGATGTAACCCTTAGTAGAACCATTATTGAGCACTGAGATGTGGGATAAGATAAAAATATATTTCATCAAGCTAATGATAGTTCTATTTAAGACAAAACTTTTCAACACCTTATAAATGAAATTCCAATACATGGTGTCAAATGATTTCTTAATATCAAGATTGAAATTAATTCTACTACCCTTATTTGACTTTATAAGAAGGTTGACACTCTTTGAAGTTGTTCCAACACAATCTTGAATAAACCCGCCTTTAAAAATATAAACTGATTCCAAGTAATTATCTTATTGGAAATATAAGCAATCATTTTTTGAAATAATATTTAAAATAATCTTATACATAGTGTTAAAAATGGGAATTGTCTTGAAAATATAAATTTAATAGAAATTATCAATTTTTATCAGAGTTATGAATTGATCATTGTGGACTTTAGTAATGATATATTTAATAAAAAAGAGGTGACCAGATTGAAAATATCAACATATATAACATCCCAATACTTCTAAAAGAAGAAATTATAAAATCCATCAGGGCTAGGAGAACTACTATGATTAAAGATAAAAACTGTATCTTTGGTTTCAAATTCAAGAGGAATACCAGTGATAAGGGTATTATCTATGGGAACGACAAGGTTAGGGATAATTCCTTCAATCAAGTCCCCTTTAATATCATTCCCATTGAAAAGGTTGGAGTAATAGGAAAATAAGTGTTCATTGAGGATTTCATTATTATGAATGATATTTACAACCACTTTGAGGAAGGGAAGAGGCCTACAATCCTTTCAGTCCCTATGAATAGATTTATAGAACTTTTAGTTCCTATCCCGATTTTTGAGCCATTTAATTTTGGAAGTTTTATTTGAATATTTTATTTAACTGATAGGAGGTAATTTATCATGGAAGATTTGACAATATATTGAGAGAGATTAGGGGTGAAGTCCATATTGGAAATATCTATCTACACCTATTTAAGGGAGGATTAAATAGAGGAAATTTCCTTGTAAATTATTATAAAAGTATCTCTACTCCAACTTAAATGATTTTATTTAAAGAGTTTCAATTTAAGGATACAATACATAAGATGATTAAAACAATACATGGATTTATAGAACTCTTGGACGAGCTTATCATAATCAGTGTGGAATTCCAATTCATTATTTAATATTAAAGGGAGAGGTGGTTTCATATACCTTGTCATAAGGCTGACAATAATGGGATGATGATTTTAGTTGAGCTTGGGAATGGTAATGCAAGAGATAAAGTCAAATTTATCAAGATCCATTTAATTAGTAAAAGCTCAATCAAGCTAGAAATTTTTTTTTTGAGATACCTCATGTACCAAGTATATTTGGTACTAACCAAGTTAATCTCTATGATCTCATTTACCTCTATAAAATCCATAAAATATTTGAGATATATAGAAGTATGTATAGCATTTATTTTTTTACTAGGGGATAGAATTGTGTTAAAGTTACCACGGAAAATCCATGGATCACTAATGACAACACTGATCTTGTTAATTTCCTTTCATAGTAATCTTTTTTCATAGTATATTTTTTTGGTATAAAAAAAGATCATAACAAATGAAAATATGAGTGATGTACCCCATATGTGACCATCTAATCATCAATATTGTATGAAGACACATTACCTATTGAGTAATGATAAAAGACCCAAAGGTTTTCAACCAAGGATAAACCACTATTGACACCAAACAATTGGTAACCAATTTTTTCAAGGACAGATATTCCATGAGAATATAACTTATTTGGTTTAGAAATTCCAAAGATCATGGTATTTTATATGTGAATATACCTATTAAGAGAGTTGGTCATTTAATAATATTCCAGTCCTTGGTAATTCCAAAAAAAAGGATTCATTTTAAACCATGTTAAGATTTGGAGTTTCCCTTGATTTTCCTTCCCCTTAATTTCTTTTTTTAGGAGTTCCTTGTATTTTCATCCACTATAAATGTTCTTCTGGTCAGAATATAGGACATATAACTAGAACCATTCTTATCAAAAATATGATAGGGAGTTACCATACTAGGATCAACAACATCCAAGGTTCTCTCTATAAGTTTGGGGGCTCCTATTAGGGAATGTTGGTAAATAGAGGAAGAAGAAATAAACTCCTCCATATCATCCTCTTATTTAAGAATTTTCCTACAAAGAATATTATGTTTAGATATTTTATTATTACTAGAAGTGTTAAATTCTGTAGATCATGAGAGTTAAATGAAATTTGGAGGGTTGGAAGCCTTGTAAATATTAAGAGTAGTAGTCATGGACCTTTAAAGTAGGTAAGTCAATTGAAGTATTGTTAACAGTAATTACAGACCTAGTAATGGGTGTTGGGGTTTCATATAGAGGTATTAGTGAAGGGGGAATAACTGTATCCTTATATAAAGAGGAAACTGTTTTTCTAGAATAATCCTCAATAGCTTTGAGAATATATGGAATGGAATCTCTTTTAACTAGAATCACCTCTCAATATTTGGGCTAAATTAAAACCTCCTCACTTATAACAGGATGGTTGGAGGGTTGAGATATAAATAACCCTAAATTTTCAATAGTTTCCTCCATAGTTACCTTAGGAGTAACTAAAATTTATCTAGTGCATGCCTTGTCAACTAGAATTGCATCCCTAGAGTTGGACACAATTGGAGGCACCTCACTTGTGACAAGGGGTTGGGAGGCACCAATCCATCCTTCACTACTATAAATATAACCTTTAAATATGCTATTAAAAGGCCTTTATTAGTTCTATAGAAGCACCGATAATGTAAGAAATGTTAAATTTTTAGCTTTAATAGTGCTCATAAAAAAGCGCTAATAAAGGCCACCTTCAATAGTGCTAAAAAAGCATTGGTAAAGGCCCTGCTAATAAAGGAGATAATTTTTTTATTCACGCCCCACCTTTTTATCATCAATTCCCCATATCTATGTTTCCCCCACCCCATTATCAGTGCTTTAGATAATCTTACCCTCTTACGCATGCCCCTACCTCCATAATGTTTTGAACCAGATACCTCCAGCTTACACACCAGTGCATTTTCCACTCCCCTATATTGTTTTTCTTTTCATTTTATGATATTTCTATATATTTATATAAATTTCATTACATTTTTTATCCATATATTTATATATATATGTCTATATATATATTAAATACATATATAAAATATGTTTATTTGTATGTGTGTGTTTATAAATACATACAAACATACCTATTTCATTTATATATGTGTGTGTGTGTGTGCATCTATAAATATAATTATAAATGTTTATATTTATTTACATATATTATATATCAATATTTATATACATATATTATAATATATAGATAAATATATATATGTTTATCAATACACGTATACAAATATATATATATAAAAACATTAATTGTATAAGAATGTGAATATTCATACATTTATATTTTAAATAAAATGGATATAATTTTTTATTTATATAAGGTTTATATATTGAAAAATATATTTTATATGTAAATATGTTTAAATATTTATTTATAAAATTAAATTTTTTTGAATATATAATAAATATCAATATATTTTTATATATTTGATTATAAATAACAATAAAATATGAAAACGGATAAAATTTCAAATGTATAATATCAATATTAATGTAAACTTTGGGACTAAATTTATTCCTCACTGAAAACAGAAAAAATGACTCCCTTAAACGATGTTGAAATTCCATTCAATGTTAAAAAATTGGGGTACCCTGATTAAAAACTTAGTTTTGGAGGCATTTGGGGACTCTTTGGCCTTGAAAGAATAGTGTCGATGGTCTTTTGGGTCAACACAACATAGAGATCATCATAAGATTTGATTTGATATGTAGTCGAGCCCAAACAAACATTCGGATCAAAAGTTATGGTTGTTTGATGTTTGAGTTATGTTTTCAACTTATTTTATATATTTTATTGATTTTTTGATTTTTTGATTTTTTGATTTTTTTATCTTTGAATTATTATTAAATGAATATTACTCAATAATAATTAGAAAATTATTAATTAAAACTATTTTTTTAACTATTTTATAAGACACTTTAACTAAATATCTTATATATTAAGCGTAAATGCGTGTTAAGCTTTATCTAAAACATATTTAATATATATATATATATATATTATATTTATATAAATATAAATATATTTATATATTAATATATTATTTTTAATGAAATATAATTTTTTAAATATACCCTTTATCTATGCTAGTAAAAAATTGTTGATAAAGGGGGGGGGGAATTTATCATCACTTATAAAGGGGGGACTTTATTGGAACTTTTTTACAAGTGCTTATAAAGGGCCCCCTTTAACAGTGCTTTTATTTAGCGTTGTTAAAGAAACCCTTTACAATGCTTTTTATAGCACTGACAAAGGGGGTTTTGAAAGTGCTTTTATCTAGAATTGTTAAAACCCTAGCACTGGATAAACCTAGTTTTGTAATAGTGATTAGATATTTCCTTGAAAAAATTCTCCCCATTATTGAGATAAATAGATTTTCCTTTCCTAGAATTTCTCACATATCTCCAAGAAGTAGTCTTATTTAAAGAAAGGGTATTAAATTTCCTTTGAATGGAACTACAATTAACAATTGAGTGACCAATGATTTTACACACTTCACATAATGGAAAACAGTATTCATATTCCACTTTGACATAAAATTTCCTATCATTTTTTCACAAGGTTTAACACATTTGGAAGCATGGATTACATATTAGATTTAACTAGAATGTGAGCATAGATTCCTAACTCACCATTAAGGGTGTGTTGATCCAACTCAAGTGTTTTTCCCACACATGAGGCTAGATCAAAAAGTATATTAGGATGTCAAAAAGACTAGCAAAGACCATGAAGTCTAATCTAGATATCTGAAGTGTTTTGTATCCATGTGAATGGATTGAAATTAATATCCCAATATGATAATATAAAAATTCATAGTTTAAGGAAATTTTTTCCATCTTTCCAAGAATTATAGAGGTCACCCTTTCTATTGATGATTAAATATAAATAGCCCTCAACTAATCAGAATGATCCTTTAATTAAGTACTCCCCAACATTGACAAATCTTGGATTTGAGGTAGTTTTTATTCCCATGATTTTCACCCTTTTCTAGAGTGATATGTCTAATAGAAGATAATTTTCATAGTTCCATTATTTACTAAATGGATTTCAGATTAGAAACCAATGAAAAAAATTCATCATCTGATTTTTTAAAGGCATTCAAATGAGAGGAATCGTTATTGAGTAGTTGGAATTTTCTTTGAAGCACATCTAAAAAATATACCCCCTCAGCTCTTGGATCATGGTATTGATCTAATACCAAGATCAATTTCCCTTTAGGTTCTATTAAGGGATTCATTTAGATATCCCAAGATAGATCAAATGAATAGATGGAACCACACTGAATTGAAGGTGATGCCAGATCTAAGGTTTTGGTGGATCTCTATGATCAAAGAGAGCACTCCTACCAAGATCCACGTGAAGTGATATTTCATTAATTTTTTAATTCATAAAAAATTAATACAATTTATTATAACTCTTTTAACATCATCACGTGATGTATGGTTAATACATGATAGGTTATATGGAATATGAATATGGTATTTACAATAGTGTGTGATATATAATGTCACATCATACGATATCCAAGATCACATTCCTTGACTAACCATATCACATAAATAAATATGGATTATATCATTTCTTATGATGTAGTATTTACTACCTCTTCATATTTTATTTTTGATGAGCATTTCATCCTAAAATTAGCATAGGTTTCATTCCATAAATACATGGGTTTCATTGTAGTTTTTGTATTTATTCATATTTATTAATGTATTGGATTAGGGGAATACTTATCATGATGGGGGTATTCTATATTCTATTATGATTTCTTAAATTAATTTAAAATCCTTTGAAAACTATTTAATTAATACCAGATATATTTGATTAAAGGGTGACTATTCTTGTGTGGATTTAGATAAATAATTCTAAATTAATGACTTGATTGTGAAAGTTTTTTGGAATAGATATTAATTGATGTGTTTAAACTTATCATTTGGAACTACCCATGATATAATGATTCATATAATTATATATATTTATCTCCCTATAACATATATTTAGTTTAGTCTATTTAGAGGGTATTTAGATTTTTTTCTATTAGGTTAATCTATGAAAACAATTTTTTACCCATGGTTATAGATATACCAAAAGAGTGATTCTAGTAATCTAACTTCCATGAATATATGGATATGGAGGTGTGGTGGTGAATAAGTCTAGGTATTTGGAAGTTATATAGATCAGATGATACCTAATAGAATTATTCTAGCAGAAGTTGTAAAAGGACTCAAACTAAAGGTGTATTTTGAAGTGTAAAGGAATTGCATGAAATTGACTCTAGGAATACATAAAATTACTTATAAAGGATTCCCATATATGTTTTATGGTAAATATATATTTTAGAGTGATCTTATTAAACATATTAGTAAACTTGAAATAGTTTCAGAAGCAAGCACTGTGTTTCAAAAGATGGATTTTAGGTGGTGGATATCTTTGACCAAGGAGAGGGATACCCAGGAAAATAGAAACTAAATGGAATCACTCTCTATGAAGATCAGAATATAGGATAACGGGTTACACTATAAAGACTCTACTATATTAGTAGGTTGTATTAACTTATGGATGTGTGATCAATCAATCATTGTAATAATCTTATGATTCCTTGAATAAAAGTAAATTAGTGCTCCCTTATTGATTAGAATTCACATTTGAGCCATATAAATAATTGTGTTGTTTTTTTTATTTCATTATTCCTATAATTATCTTCTAAGAAACTAATATGTGTTTGTTCTAAGGATAGAATTTCAATTTGGTAAATTAGTTGTGGTTTCCTTCTAAGTTCTAGTACATTTAGCATAGGTGGGTCATTCTTTCACTTTGTTCTGCCCAGTATGTTTTGGTGGAAATATTATTTGGGACTAATGGGAGATATTTTTGTGATTAAAAAGTGGTATTTTATATTTGGATATAGAGTTTCGGAGGATCGGTCCCTAGTGAAGGTGACTTAAGGATCAGTTTAGAAATATCAATCCTTACTTTTCCTTATAGGAGTTTTTTTATATGTAGTACCAAATCCATATTATGTGTTTTATATTTTAATGGGATTTCACTATCTGTGGATTTTATGGCATTGGATGGGGTTAAGGTTTTTTTGGAGAAGCTCTATGAAAATGATTTTGGATTCTAAAAGATATAAATATTAAATTTTATATGGTTGTAGAATCTTGATATACTGCTGATGGGTCCCAAGATAAAAGCGATGAAGAATGAATAATGGGAAAGGATGGATAATAAATCATTATCTATAATCTGAATTATCTTAGCCTAAAATATAGATTATAACATCCAAGAAGTAAAAAACACTTTAAAACTTTTGAAAGTCCTTGTCGATATGTTTGAAAATTCCAGAGCAATGAACAAGGTATTTTTATTAAAAAATATATTTGGTAAATTAATTTCATAATAAAATCCAATGATGAATCAAGTCAATGAATTCAATATGATCAGAGGTTAGTTGGAATCATTTAAGGTAAACTTTTGAGATCATAAGTGGGAATTTTTTTTTACTCTCATCACTCTATGAGTATTGAGTTGTGATGGTTACCGTAGTGACTAACTCAAGTATAAATATAGAATTTGTGTTTTTGGATGTTAAGGATCTTATTTTGAACAAGGAAATTTATCAGAAGAATATCCAATAATATTTAAAAAATTACTATATTATGGAAGAAGTGGGACATTCTAAAACATTAAATAGTCAATGAAAAAGGAAAGAAACAAGATTCTAGAGTGGGAGTAGATCAAAGCTATGTGGTTCCATGTGTTTTCCATATGGGAATAAAGGCTACCAAAATATATATTTCAATTAATGGAGATTTACCTCTAAAAGATATTATTTTAGAAGTAGATTAATGAATCATGTATCAGAAGATACCAATGGTCTACTACTGAATTGTTCCACCTCAATGGAGTCTTCGATTATACAATCAGAATAATATTTTCACTCAACATCTGAGATAGGAATTATGAGGAACTACACTTATAAAAAAATTAATAAAGTTTCATTTTACAAATGATGAATCTCTCAAGATTTGGGGGAAGGGTTTAATACCCATCTGGACAAGAAATAAAAGTTTTATAGATTTTTAAAGCATGAAACACATACTAGGATAAAGGAATAACTTGATTTAAATTATTCAGTTAGATTATGTCTGTTTATATACTATATTTTTAGATAGATCATGGAGAATAACACGTGGTTCTATGGTGGTGGTAAAAAAGTGAAATAATTTTTTTTATACCTCATGGGAGTATAAAAAAGGTAAAATTCATGTTGGAAAACCAAATTTAATAAAATTATAGAATGATATTCTAGTTTACTTAAGTGAGAAATAAATTCATAACCACTAAAGTGATGTTAAATATCAGAATAATAGATTTTGAGAAATAAAAATATTGTGTCCTTTAAAATTAATGGAAGTTATCCTTCCAAAATAAAGGTAAGACATCAAAGAACTAGAATGTTGAGTTGGTTCATATAGATGTGTGAGATAACTATAGATCATTCACATAGAGAGTCATTATTCTATATAATATTAATTAGTGAAGAAAAAAATAATACATGGGTATAATTTTTAAACCAAAATTCTTAGGTATTCAAAAATTTTGTCTAATGGAGAGATGTGGTGAAAAAGGAGATCGGTTGTAAGCTGGAGTGCTTGAGGTCTGATAATAGTGAGGAGTATAGAAGAAAGGATTTTTAGAGATTCTTCTTGCATAATGGAATTAATTTTGAGAATATTCTACCAGGAACATCAGAATATAATAGAGTTGAAAAGAGTATGAAATAGATATTGGTTTAAAATGTTAGAAGAATGATGATTCACATGGGATCCCCCAAGGATTTTTGGGTAGAAGATATGAATTGTGGGGATTAGGTGATTAATATGAGACTTTCTTCTCTTATAGGGAAGAAAATTATATAATTATGTTTATCCATAAGTAATATTTAAATCCCTCACCTCAAAGTCTTCAATGTGGTTGACTATATCCACTTTGATTACAAGGAGAGGGACAAGTTTGATACTAAGTCCTGAGCATGTTACACTGTGAGATATATCAATGAAGTGTTTTGTTTTTTAATCTAGGATAAACAATTTAATAATATTTTTAAAATACAGAGTGTAATATTCAATGAATTGATATTTTTTAAATATAAAAACCTATTGGAGACTACTAATGACATCAAATTATCATCATAGGTAGAGGTTTAATTATATTAATGTCTAGAAGTTATAGATATTCTATAAGATTCAAGGAGTATATTAGTTTAGTAAATACTAGACAGTATGAAGTATTCATTTAAATTTTTTCAATTTCATATGTTGTTTCCAAGTCTAGAAGTATTAGATATCTCAATAACTACATAATCCCGGGGAAGAGATCCGAAATGTGAAGGTATGAAAGTAGTGGTTCTAGAAAGAGATAAGGCACTAAGAGAGGTGTGACGATATAATAGGGTTAGGTTCCAAGTATAAATATATGAAATTATCTTTAACTACTTTATATTAACAGATTATGGATTAATCAAGATCTCATAAGTGGATATGAATTTAAAAGACTTGAATCTGTGGAAGTTATCCATGAAGAATAAGATTGAATCCTTACATGTTTTTGGAATATGAGATATAATTAAAATGATTATAGGGGAAAAGTTTCTTTATAATATATGGGTTTATTATCTAAAGAAGTAATTGGATGGTAGACATAGGAATAACACTAGGCTTATCATGATGGTTTTTCAACAAAAAAAAAGTGTGTGGATTTTTCTAAGTTATTTTCTCTGGTAGTTAAACACATGAAAATTTGAATGATACATATTATGGTTGTAGTGGAATAACTTTATCTAGATAATTTAGAAAAAATACCAATTTTATTCATGGAGACTTATATGAATAAATCTACATGGATTATCCAGAATCTTCTATGGAACAATTAAACATTAATATTGTTTAAAAGCGAAATTAGATCCTTTGTAATTTGAAGAAAGAAAAAAGGTAGTGGAATCAGATTTTTAATTCATTTATGGTTGAGTAATAATTTATTAAGAGTAATATAGATCATTGTTATTATTGTATGGTGTTAGATAATGGGATTTCATCATTATACTTCTTTATATTGATGACATGATTATTATCAGTCCAATAAATAGAGGAATTAATGAGCTGAAGATTGAATTATCTATAATGTTAGAGATGAATAATCTTAGTCTGGTTAAAAAAAATTGTGGATATGGATCATAAGATACTTAAATTTTAATAATTTATGCCAAAATTACTCAGAATATATCCAAAAGGTGGTGGAATGATTCAACATGATTAAGATTAAACTAGTGACTGCACGCCTAGATTGACATTTCAAGTTGAGTAAAGAGAAGAATCCATGAATGTAAATTGTGGTATAGTACATGGAAAATGTTCCCTATCCTTAGATAGTTAGAATATTCAATTATTATATGTTTTTTACTCAACAAAACATTGAACAAGTATTTTGAGTAGTTAGTATATTCATGGAAAATTTAGAAATATATCACCAATTGTGGTAAATAGGATCCTCTGATATTTTAACGGTTTCAAAATCTCTTCTTTAATTCAAAACTAATGAATAGTTTCAAGGGTTTTTAAATAAAACATTGGGGGATATTTAAATACATTAAAGGGATCTATAGGTTATGTGTTTACTTTATAAGAAACAAACATGATATGGATGTAAAATATTTAATAAATAAATAAACTTTTGATAATGGAAGTAGAGTATGTTGCACTAACAAAAGTTGGGAAGGAGTCGATCTAGTTGAAGGGGCAGTTGGAATATTTATTAAAGGCATGAAGTAGGGATTTTATTTTTTTAATTAAAAAATTACAATCCACTTGCCCTGGAACCAGAGGTTTCATTCTAGGTTGAAGCATATTCTACAGAAGAATCAAATCATCAAGAAGTTATTGGAAGAAAAGTGATAGATCAATATAAGATAGAAGGATCTTGTAATCTAGAGGAAATGCTAGAAGAGGTTTTAGTCTAATATGTATGGAGGTAGGGTTGCACCACACTAGAAATGGGATGACTGGAAGCATGGTGTGGAAATCATGTAGTTGAAAAGGAAGTTTTTAGAAATAGAAGAAGTTCTACTAATGCTAACAGTAGACTTAGTGGTGAACCCTAAAAATGATTCTCCATTGGGAGATTTTTAGTCTTCGATGTCAAAACAATTCTTTAGGAAAAAGTTTTAGATCTATCAGAAGGAGTGATTCTAATAATCTAACATTCATGGATGGATTAAAATAGATTAGAAACAAAGATGAAGTCCAAGCATCAAGAAGTTTTACGGACTAGATAATGTTCACTAGAATTAGGAAACCAGAATATATCCCTTAACTCAGAGTAAAGGTGAAGTGTGAATCATATAGGACTTGTGTGAAATTAACTCTAGAAATATATAGAAGTCCTTATAAAGGATTCCCTTATATTTTTTGTGGTAAAGGGATGCATAAGAGTAACTTCTTCAAACATAAGAGTAAACTTGTGTGAGTTTTGGAAGTGGGTACTTTGTACCAAAAAATAAAGTCAAGGTTTTGGATATCTTTGACCAAGTGAAGGGATTCTTAAAAAGATAAGAGCACTATGAAAGGGATTTCCATGAATATTGAAATATAGGGAGGTCAGTTTCACCAATAGGGATATACTATATTAGAAGGTTGTATTCACTTGTGTATTTGTGACTTATTGATTATTCTAATAATATTCTTATTCCTAAAATAAAATAAATTCATTGTTCCCTCTATATATCAATACTCACGTATTTACTTTGTAAATACTTATATTATTCTTTTTCTATCATTCTTTTAATCATTATAACCATAAAATCTTGTATATATTTATTCAAAGGTTATAATTTTAGTGTAGTGACTTAGGTGAGGTTTTCTTCTAAGTTCCTAAACATTTATCACACAAGATCATTTCATAACTTTTTTCCACCCATTAAGTTTTGATAGACATATTTAATGGGACTAATAAAAGATATTTGTGAGCCCAACATTTTCAAATTTGATGTTTGATATCTAATCTGACTCATTAATGTGTATATATAAATTAAATAAGTTGTAGTAGTTTGTAATTGATATTTATTTAAACACACTATGTTAAAATGAGGATTGTATGATAAGTGTGGTGATTTACACTAGGTGACTATCACATGATACACTAAATTTTTTAATTACTCTAACTTGTTCTATAAAATAGCATAATTGAAGAAATAGTTTAATCCATTGAAAAATTTCTGTATAATAATGGCTCAATGTAACATCCTAGACCCAAATGCCACCCTATGTTGCCCTGAGCTCGGTTGGCCATATGGCCTCAAGCACATCTCCCCAAATGTTAGAGGCTGTCGACTATCAGGGAGGGCATAGGTGAGTTAGTGGGGATACTATGCCCTCATTACCATAGTATCATAGCATAAGTCAATCATATAACAAATAGAGGAAGTGAATAAATAAGTAGTCAACTGAAGATAAGGAAAGACAAGTATGCATTTCAACAAACAAAAGAGTCACACATACAAAATGATGTTTATGGTACAAGTGTCTAGAAACTTTCCATAACAGTACATGGAGATACAATAAAATACAAGTAACCCAAAAAGAACAAAAGACCAAAAAGTTATCCCGACATAGCAAGCCTTAGCTTGGTCTTATGCCCCCCTTCTCCAAATCCACAATCAGCAACCTGTACTAGGGCACTTACCCCTATCATCACCTGCAACCATATAATCTGTTTGGGTCCCCAAGGAGGCCCAAACAAGGTGTGAGATAAATATCCCAATAGGCAACCACCCCAGTCTATACAGTTCTAACAAAAATTCTAAAAAGGTGCTATCAAGTGTAAAAAACTGGTAAATAAGTGAATATGCCCATGGAATAAGTGTACTATAAAGCAAACCGAATATCCCTCAATGCTACTTGCAAAAGATAATCAGCTCCTAACAATGGAGCTATAACAAGTAACAAACAAGTCACACGGCCATGCCGTACATCTATTTGTATCCTACAACCACATCCACACTGGATAACGTAGTCAAGCGTCCCATGGCCATGACGTATAGTGAAGTGTAGACCCTAAGGGATAGATCCAAGGTGTCAGAAAACCAAGTCATCCAAACAATAAATATCTCTAGACCACGGAGGGATGGATACAAGGAGTATGTCCAAGGAATCCCATCGATTCCCATGCGCATCCCGGGTGGAAACTCGGTTAGGCACTGGTTGGGGTCCTAGGATCAAGTCAATAGCAAGTCCTAATCAATCCCAAGCAATACGGATCCTATGGGGATGCAAGGCTCGAGGCATCCCACATAATCAAGACCCAAGGGACAGAGTCAACCCAAGGTGTCCACTACCTCATTCTAGATGTAGGGAGAGTAGTCCAAGGCATCTATCAAACCATTCATTAAAGGAATTAAAACATTCCAATTAAACATTTATAAACATGTGATTATACCCACTCACATTAACATGCACAAGCCATGAGTATACCCAATCATGTAATCTATTTATCATAAGAATATGGTCCTAACCTCCTACATAATACATTTACATGCCATTAATCATTTACATATAGGTATACCCCCCCATATAACACATTCTGTTTAAGCCAAGCTATCAAAATAGGCGAGGCATAACGTGATATTCAAAAATCAAGGAGGCAGTACATCTCCCAACCAAGATACTCAAGCTATAAAGGCATCTAAGGGCTTCCTCTAACTAGGAAAGAATAAGAACACACCCCTTGGGTGGTTTAAACAGGCATAAACAATTTATTCTCTTAAGTTTCACCCCTTGGGTGAACTTGAAATGAGAAACAAGTTCGAATACACCAAAACGGAACTTAGGGTCAACCTCACTAGGGCCAACTACAAATAATGAAAGGTACTCGCTCAAAAATGAGACCTCACCAGAAATTCTGAAAAAAGGAATTTCGGTTGAATGCTTGAAAAATACCATGAAAAGCCAAAAGAAAGTATAGAACACCTACCTCACCTCAGTAGTAGACAACTCATCCAGTATCGTGTCCTGATTCGTCCCAGTTTAGAAGGAATCTGAAGAAAGGAAGAAGAATGGATTATTATGGAATATGAGCCTAAATCCAAATAGCATAGCCATTGTTCTGAGAAATTAATAATAGATAAAGAGGAATTTAGGTCTTACCGATGCAGATT
Source organism: Viscum album (assembly GCA_963277665.1). Classification (NCBI taxonomy): domain Eukaryota; kingdom Viridiplantae; phylum Streptophyta; class Magnoliopsida; order Santalales; family Viscaceae; genus Viscum; species Viscum album. The sequence goes on from OY728156.1 coordinate 1,335,771,540, forward strand.
CGTAGAGATGATCGGCAATCAAAACCGGAGTCAAACAGCGAATCTAGCTCAAGGCTTATCTTAGGTGCCAAAGGGGAGCTCCACAGTGAGCTACTATTCATAGGAAGAAGAAATCCTATTGGGTTTAAAAAGAAAATTTTAAATTTAAATTTAATTTTTTTTTAAAAAAAACACATAGCAGGAGCCGCACGGTTTACCCGAACGGTTTCCCAAACCGTGCGGAAACAGTGTGCACCTCTCTGCCTAAGAGGGCCACCCATCACGATTACCCCACACGGTTTGACTAACCGTGCGGTAACCATGCAGAACATCTCTATCCAAAAAACTGAAATTCAAGACCTCCCACACGGTTTGTCCTAACCATGCGCAGGTCATGCACAAACCGTGCGCCAGACCATTTCTAGCCCAAAACATGGTCCCGACCTCCGAACATGACCCAAAAACCTCCAAAACACCCATGATCAAGTCAAGAATTCACATAAAGGCATAACATGGCATTTAAATTAAAAATAAAATGATTTTTTTACTTCATACAAAAACCCAAGTTCTTACAATCTTTCCCTTTTAGAGCAATTCGTCCTCAAATTTCTCTCTGAAGGGTGGACAAGATTTGTCTGAGATCAAATCCAGCCACTGATCACGTACATCAGCCTCCCTCTCCCTAGTCTTGTCCTGTAAATGGTCATGTTTCCATATCACCCGTACTAGAGGAACTGACCAGCCTAGAAGAATCTTCGTGATCCTATCTATGATACTAATCGGATTCTCCTCAAAGGAGGCATTATCCTGAAGCTCAACCTCCTATGGCTAAAAAACGTGAGATGGGTCTGAGTGATAGCGATGCAGATAAGATACATAGAATACATCGTCAATGTATCAGTACCTATGGGGTAACTACATCTGATAGGCAACCAACCCGACTCTCTCCAGAATCCTGAATGGCCTGACATACCTCGGTGAGATCTTACCCTGTCTCTTGATTTTCCTGTGTCCCAGCCTCAGTGAAACATGCAAGAAAACCTGATCCTCAACCTCAAAATCTAGAGGTAGTCTGCAGAAATCGGTGTAAGATTTCTGACAAGATTATGCAGTAGCCATCCGCTTCTTAATCAACCAGACCTGCTCAGAAGTCTTCTATAGGAGACACGATCCCAGTAAAGTTGCCTCACCTACCTCTAAGAAGAACAGGGGAGAACGACATAGACTACCCTATAAAGCCTTATAAGGTTCCATATGTATCATCTCTTGATAACTATTATTGTAGTTGAACTCGACCAGAGGAATGTGACTCACCCAAGAGCCCTAAAAATCTAGGATGCATGCTCGAAGCATATCCTCTAGAACCTGTATTGTATGCTCTGACTGACAATCTGTCTGAGGGTGGTATGTTGTGCTCAAAAGCACCTGTGTACCCAGCACTCTCTAAAAACTCTGCCAGAAACTAGACGTAAAGCGGGATTCCCTATCTGAAATGATAGTTCACAAAACCCCATGAAGTTGTACCACCTCCCAGATGTACAACTTTCCAAGATCATCAACACTGAAGGTCTCCTTAATTGGAATGAAGTGTAAAACCATCATAAGCCTGTCAATAACAACCCACAAATCATCATTACCTCGAGGATACCTTGGCAAACCAGTCAAAAATCCATCACAACATTATCCCATTTCCACTTCAAGATGGGTAATTGTTGTAATAGCCCAGCTGGTCGCTGATGTTCCAACTTCACCTTATGACTAGTGGAACACCTCATAACAAAACCAGTTACCTCTCTCTTCATTCTTGGCCACCAGTACTGACGTCACAAGTCATGGTACATATTGGTAACCTCTGGATGAACTTCTCAAGATGAATCATGAAACTACCTCATCAACTCCCCACGTATATCCACTAGAACCCAGACATGTCCATGGATATAAAAGATATCATCATCACCTACTGTTCAACCAAGATGAGGGTCCTCACTTGCCACAATGTCTTATAGAACTAGGCCTTATGAATCTGATAGCTGCCTCATCCTAACTCTGTCCATCAGGGTAGAGGTAACAACTAAGCATGAAAGAAAAGTCTTCCCCTATCTTCTATGCACATCTAGATGCATCTCATAGAACAACACCATAATCCAACACTCACTACTAGCCTATTTTATTGCATCTATCTGCGTCCTCTAACTCAATGCATCAGATAATGCATTGCCCTTACTAGGCATATAGGAAATCTCGAAGTCGAAGGACTGCAGGTACTCCACCCACCTTCGCTGCCTCAAATTCAGATCATGTTGCGTGAATATATACTTGAGTTTTTTTTGGTCTGTGTACACCACAAAATTCTCTCCCAATAAATAGTGCCTCTAACAGCGCAAAGTATGAACAACTACATCTAACTCAAGATAGTGCATAGGTTAATCCTTCTCTTGAGGCCTCAACTGCCGAGACCCGTACACTATGACTCGATCTCCCTATATCAGCACTGCCCCTAGCCCAATCCCTAAAGTGTCATAGTACACCGTATAGTTCTTTCCCTACTCTAGTAGTATCAGGACTGGTGCTGATGCCATCCTCCCTTTCATCTCCTAAAAGGTTGTTTCACATGATTCCGAACACACAAACATCACACCCTTCTTAGTCAATCCCATCAACGGCACTGCTAAGTGTGAGAAGCCCTATATAAAATGCCTATAGTATCCAGTTATCCCCAAGAAACTCCTTATATCAAAAACGTTATTGGGTTGTTCCTAGGAAACTACTGCCCTGAACTTCTCTAGGTTTACTGACACTCTAGTCTCTGAGATAATGTGATCAAGTAAGTGAATCTGATCCATCCAAAAGTTTCACTTTTCGAGCTTAGCATATAACTGTTGTTCTCATAGTGTATTCAAAATGATCTCAAGATGGTTGAAATGGTCATGTCAATTGTGAGAATACACCAAGATATCATCCAAGAAAACCACCACAAAAGAATCCAAGTAAGGATGGAACACTCGGTTCATCAAAGCCATGAAAACTAATAGCATGTTTGTGAGACTGAATGGCATAACCAGATACTCATATAACCCATAACTGCTACAAAATTAAGTATGAGGTATGTGTGTAGGTCGAACATGCATCTGGTGATATCTTGACCTCAAGTTGATCTTCAAGAACACTCGAGCTCTTAGAAGCTGATAAAATAGGTCATCTATCTGTGGCAAGGGATATCGGTTTTTAACCATCAGTTGATTCGGTTTCCAATAAATTATGCATAGCATAAGAGTTACATATTCATTTTTGGAAAAAAGGACCAGAAAACCCCATGGAGAGGTACTAGGTCTGATAAACCCCTTTGCCTCTAAATCCTCTAGTTGCCTCTTGAGCTCTTGCAACTCCATTGTATCCATCCTATAAGGAGGAATGGATACTGGTGCATCTCCTGACACTATCTCAATGGAGAACTCCACCACTCTCTTAGGAGGTAAAGTATAAAATTCATCAGGGAAGACATCCCTGAAGCCGTCAACCACTAGAGGAAAGTCCTCCAAACTTACTCCCTGATCATCCAAAAACAAACTAGTGATCTGGGTTGTCATCCCATCAAGCCCACAATGCTCAGGTCCAGATCAGCTCACCTGGACATCCCATTCACCCTTGTGAATAAAAATTGTACCCTCTGGTGATGTGAAAGTCACCTTCAGGCAATAGCAATCAACGTACGCTCAATAAGCAATGAGTCAGTCCATTATGAAAATGATGTCAAACCCTCTCATCTTAAGGACATAAAGATCCCAGATGAAGTGACACCCTCCTACCTCAAGGGGACACTCCGTACACTAGCGTAAATCACCCGTTCTAACTCCCAACGGTGTTTTTAGCGTCAAAACATACTCAGAAAGCAAAACAACAAGCCCAAGGATCTTTACTAATTGCATAGAGATAAAGCTGTTAGAGGCACCTGTATCGAAAAGATAAGAATTAATAGTAGAATCTACTAAAACCATACCTCTCATTGTAGATGTTCTAGGATCCTGCTCATGTTGGGTTTGTTGCACTGCATAAGTCTGGCCTATACCACAGCCCTATGACCATGTCTGGCTACCCTGAGCTGATCTGCCCTGCTGCCTCTGAGAACCTAGTGTTTGGCTACAATGTCAACAACCACCACTACCCTGGCCTGACCGACCTTCACTGCTCTAGCTCCCAACCTAACGTGGATATGAATACCCTACTCCTGAACCTGATGTCAGATTTGGCCCCCTACCACTCGCAGTTGGAGGGAAGGTCCTACAAAATAATTGCATATTCCCCATCCTTCCACAATCTCGACACTCTATTGGGTCACAGTCGTACTGATTTTTCATGTGGCCTCGCCTACCACACTGATGGAAAAACACCAAGCTATCTGCACCCATAGCCTGAATAGCACTCATGTAATGGGAAGCTTTGAAACAAAGCTTCCTAACTGAAGGCATAGATCCAATGGGGTGAGAAACAACACTCCCATGTTTTGTACCCCTAGCTTCCCTCAGGTTCCGCTCTATAATCATTACCTGATTCACAATCTCAATGATAAAAGGAAACCTAAACACATTGACCTAAGATCTGATATCATTTATGATACCTTACTCAAATATCCTTTCCCTCAACATCTCATTAGTAAGATACATCAGCGCAAAATTTTGTAGACATATAAAGTGTGCTGAGTATTCCATAACCTTCATTGCACCCTTCTCCAGATGCATAAACTCACTAGCCTGCTCATCTCATAGAGTCGTGGGATAAAAGTAATCATAGAAGAGATTTTATAATTCATCCCAACCCATATTATGCAGCTTATCAGGCTGGTTCAAAACAACACACTAGTGCTTTGTCACTCTGTGTAGCATGTAAGTCGTGAGCTTGACCCTCTGCTTCGAAGGTGTCTCAAGATGCTCGAAAATTTCTAACGTAGTCTCCAACCATAGCTCTGTAGCATGTGTTCCACCATCCCCTGAAAACATAGGAGGATGATGCTGCTAGAACACCCATGTCAGCTCATCCATGGTCAAGGCTGACTGTGGTGCTCCCTGGAAAGGCTTCATATAGTGAAAGAAACCCTCACGGAACTATGCCTCAACAGCTGTCTCTGGAACAGTATCAGGTGTCACATCATGAACTATCGGAGGATCAAGTGGTGGCTTGTGTCCCACCGTCTCTGAGGTATGGTCATAACCTCCTTCATGGCATACCATAGTAGGTCATCATGGTGGAATGTCTTTACAATGCCAAACGCAGGCCTCAAAAAAGAACAACATCAAAGAACAAAGCTCAAAATCATAGGACAGGTCAAAACCCTCCTAGAAACCAAGTCAAACCCACATCTTAATCCTAAATCTGGGAATGTACAAAGAACATCCATCGAACCAATAGAAACTATGCCTCTTTCCCACTCAAAATATGGGTCTATGTTGAGTCTCTATTCATCATTCCATGTTTCCATTTCCAAGTCACATTCAGTTATCCAAGAAATTCCACCAAGGGTTTACCAATTTCCGAATCCATGAGGGCCCATAACACCTCATAAACCCGAATCTTGGTTCCCATTAAGCCATAGATGTAACAAGTTCATTTAGAATTTCTATTTCATGGGTGTGCCACTTCCCAATTCATAAGGGTCCATACTCCTCATGGATTGAAATATGACATCACATCTTTATCAACTAAACCCAACTAACACAAAAATAGGCACAAATATCACATCAACTATCACAATAGCAAGAAATATCTAATGCATCCTAGATGGCATGAAATAATGCATGGCATGTGATTCTAACAAAGGTCAATAAGATGCAAGAGATGGCACACCCCCATCTCATTGGGTTGCAACTGAAATAGAACCCAAAATTGTATCAACAGTAATAGCAGAAATAATGTGTGTCACCCAGTGGTGAAATAAAATCAATTGTAATAGTCAAAATACAGAAATTCATAACTCATTCGAGGCAATTTGTTTTTTCCCTGTACGTGGAATAGCAACTCTCATTCACAATTTATTACCAAATTCTATTTCCTTTCTATCTTTATCAAATTTCGCCAAATATTAAGTCAAATTAGAAAAGAAAAATCCTTTGATACTACTTTGTAACATGTCAGACCCAGATGGAACCCTATGGTACCCCAAGCTTGGTTGGCCACATGGCCTCAAGTGCATCTCCCCAAACTACAGAGGTTGTCGACTAGCAGCGAGGGCCTAGGTGAGTCAATCAGGAGACTATTCCCTCATTACCAGAGTATCACAGTGGAAGTCAATCATATAACAAATAGTGGAAGTGAATAAATAAGCATTCAACTGAAGATAAGGTAGGACTGGTATACATATCAACAACCCAAAGTGTCACACATACAAAATGACGATAATGGTACAAGTGTTGAGAAAGCAGCCAGAGCAGTACATGGAAATACAAAATGATACAAGTAACCCAAAAATAACAAAAGACCAAAAAGGTATCTCGACATCGCAAGCCTCAACTTGGTCTTATGCTCCCCTACTTCAAATCCACAATCAACAACCTATACTAGGGCGCTTACCCCTATCATCACCTGCAACCATATAATATGTTTGGGTCTCCATGGAGGCCCAAACAGGGTGTGAGATAAACATCCCAGTAGGAAACCACCCAGGTCTATATAGTTATAACAACAATTCTACAGAGGTTCTAGAAATTGTAAACAACTAGTAAATAAGTGCATATGCTCATGGCATTAGTGTATTGTAAAGAAAACTGAACAACCCTCAAGACTACCTACAAAAGAGAGTCAGCTCCTAATAAGGAAGCTATAACAAGTAACAATCAAGTTACACGGCCACGCCGTACACCCATCTATATCTTGTAACCATATCCACGTTGGATAAAGTAGTAAATCATCCCACTACCACGTTGTATAGTGAAGTGTAGACCCTAAGGTCCGAATCCAAGGTGTTAGCAAACCAAGGCATCCAAGTAATAAATATCTCTAGACCACGTAGGCCAGATCCAAGGAGCATGTCCAAGGTATCTCATTGAGTCCCATTGGAATCCCTATTGGAAACTTGGTTTGGCACTGGTTGGGGTCCTAGGAGCAAGTCAATAGAAATTCCTACGCGAGCCCAAGCAAGCTGGATCCTACAGGGGAGCAAGGCCCAAGGTATCCCACAGAATCAAGACCCAAGGGGAAGAGTCAACCCAAGGCGTCCACTACCAACTTCCAAAACCATGGAGAGCAGTCCAAGGCATCTATCAAACCATTCATTCAAGAATTCAAACATTCCAATTAAACACTTATAAACATGTGAGTATACCCAATCACATTAACATGCACAATCCATGAGTATACCCACTCATGAAATCCATTTATCATAAGCATATGGGCCTACCCTCCCACATAATCCATTTACATGCCATTAATCATTTACATATAGGTATAACCACCCATATAACACATTCTATTTAAGCCAAGAAATCAAAATAGGTGATGCATAACATGATATTCAAAAAGAAAGGAGGGAGTACATATCCTAACCAAGATACTCAAGCTATCAAGGCATCAAAGGGATTCCTCTAACTAGGAAAGCACAAGAAGACACCCCTTGGTTGGTTAAAATAGGAATAAACAAGTTATTCTCTTAAGTTGCACCCCTTGGGTGACCTTGAAATGAGCAACAGGTTCTAACGATCCTAAACGGAACTCAGGTTCTACCTCACTAGGTCCAACTACAACTACTGAAATCTAGTCACTTAAAAACAAGACCTCGCCGGAAAGTCCAAAAAATAGAATTTCATCTGAATGCTCTAAAAACACCATGAAAATACAAAAGAAAGTATAGACCACCTACATCACCTTGGTAGTAGATAGCTCATCCAGTATCGTGTCCTGATTCTTCCTGGTTTGGAAGGAATATGAAGAATGGACGAAGAATGGATTATAAGGGAATATGAGGCTAAATACAAATAGAAAAGTCATTGCTCCGAACAATCAATAATGACTAAAAAATAATGTGGGCCTTAATGGTGCGGATCTGTAAAGACGATCAGCAATTAAAACGGAATTCAGACAGCAAATCTGGCTCAAGGCATATCTTAGGCGCCAAAGGGGAGCTCCATGGTGAGCTAATGTCTGTAGGAAGAAGAAAACCCATTGGGTTTAAAAATAAAAATAAAATTTTAATTTTAGAAAATTAAAAAAAACACACAACAGGGGTCACACGATTTACCTGCATGGTTCCCCAAACCGTGCCGAAACTGTGTGCACCTCTCTGCCTAAGAGGGCCACCCTCCATGGTTACCCCCGCACGGTTTGACTAACCGTGCAGTAACCATGTGGAAAATATCTATCCAAATACCTAAAATTCAAGACCACCCACATGGTTTGGCCTATCCATGCGCAGGCTATGAAAAAACTGTGCACCAGAGCATTTCTATCCCAAAACTTGGTCTCGACCTCCGAACAAGCCCCAAACACCTCCAAAACACCCATGATCAAGTTAAGCATTCACATAAAGCCATAATAGGGAATTTAAACTAAAAATAAAAGTATATGTACCTCATACAGAAAATCGGGTTCTTACACCCAATGTAGACTAATTTCTATGATTTAATGATATATAATCAAAATGGATTCCTTATTCGTATAATATCTCATTTTATAGTTAATTCTATCGTTATTGAAGTCTATGTTTGACCTACTTGATTTCTCTTAATTAAAGGTAATTAGAGTCATGTTATGCTTATTTTTTAGGGTACCATGTATTTCTTAAAATTTTCTAATGGAAGTAGTTTGAATTTATTTGAATTATATTTATTGGTTTGGTAAATTTGGAATCACATGATTCCAAAGCGGAATGGGTTTCATGATTATATCGTCTTATCTTTATTTTCCAAAAAAATTTATATTATTCCTTTATTTATCTTCATGTTTATCTTCATTATCTGTAATCTCCTCCATACATGTATGTAACTCCTATATTGAATCTATATTTAAATAATAAAATAAAATAATTACATTATAACAGTAATTCAAAAATATACTTAAATATATATAAACATATATATACACACACTTATAAGTAAAATAAAATAATATTATTTATTAATTATTTAAAAAATTGATTACATTCTATTTATATTAATATCTAATTCCTATAATTATTTTTTATAATATAAATACAGAAGGTAAAAAGTATTAAAAGCCTCAAACAACACACTCACCCAGGTAACCTATTGGTGCAACCCTCATCTCCCCTGCAAGGATTGGAAAATGCCCAATAGACCTATATTATTACAAATAATGTCTCATAGTCTCAATTTTTTGGTGTCCTAAAAGATGAGTGGGTCAAAGGACAACACATGGTCATTAATTAAAATAATTTAGATATTTATTCTAATATTTTCATATGATTATAAAATTAATAAAAAAATGATAATATTAATCTGGATATCTAAAAAACATTAAAAAATAAACTATAAAATATATCTAAAAACAATACAAAAAATACTTCATTGTTACCCTAGAGTATGATATGAGTTAACAATGGTTGTAATATGAATTTTCATGATTGATAGTATATTATTTGAGTAGTGGTGGACACTGTTATCCGATTTACTCTGCATGACCTTATTCTAAATCACAATTGATTCATGGTTTTTATGGTCAAATTATTATCCTTTTCCTTTTCTCTTATCTTGGTTGATATAGTTTATGAGGATGTTGTTAAATTGGTATATATGGATAATATGATTATAGGATGGATTATGGATGTTCAATATTAATATTTTTTGGTAATATGATAGTTTATGAATGTCCAATGGCGGTCTATTGATTTTATTTTGTATTGATTTATTATATTTATATTTATGATGTGATTTAGGAATTTTAATTAGTGTGATTTGTGGAGGTAAAACTTTAAATTATGGAATTATCTTGATTTCATTGGTTATCATTTTGTATCCATTTCATACAAAAATTAATTAGTGTACAATATTCACATAGACATGTGAGGATTTATAGGATTAAACTATTGAGGTTTTTTACACTCACCCCTAATATATATATATATATATGAAAACATATTGGTGGAGGTAATGAGTATCATTATCCCAAGCATGATAAATTGGTGTTGGGGTCTTGGGTTTTATTTTATTCATATTTGTGGTATAAAATAGTATGAGGTTGTTATGACACCATTATTCATTTTTGATTTGAGGTAATTCATAACATTTATTAATTTTTATTAAAATTGATCAAGAATATTTTTAGGGATTCATACTATGGTATTTTTCATATATTATAATGCGAAGGTTCGTTTACGAAGGGTAATGTATTTTGTTTTAGGGAATATAACATTGACCCTAGTTTTCAACCCATGTCCTATTGAAGGAGGGTCTATAGTTTCATTCTTGATCACATTGTTGACCCATGTGGGATCTCAGTAGGGTGAGGACATCAAAAAATAAAATACACTTAGTGATAAATCAATACATTTTCATACATAGAAGAAAAAAAATATTTAATGGGAATTATTGTTATCTCAAGTGAAGCCATAAAATTTTTAATAAGTAGTAATAGATTAACAATGTATCTTGGTGATGAATGAACATTTTTATCAAATTAAAAATAATAACACATAAGAATTTTTTTTGAGACCAAATGGATAGAATTTATTGATCAAAAAAATATTTCTCAAAAATTAAATTGATGAAAGTAGAAAATTGATAACAAATAAATACATAACTTTTTTCAAAGGATGTTCTAAGATTGAGGGTATTTATGTTAAGGAAGCATTTTCACCAGTACCATAATTTGTAGCAAGTAGATTAATTTTTGTAATTTTAATTCAAGAATTTTTCAAAAAAAGAAGTTATATGAATATAAACTTCTTGAATATACTTCTCAAAAGAGAAGGTATGCATTGAAATACCGTATGAGTTTAAACTTAATGATTACAACATAAAGGACTTATAATTAAATAAATCAATCTCCAAGACAAAACAATAACCACCTATAGGTTATAAAAAATATGATTCATATTTTAGGAATTTATAATTCAAAATATAAGGTGTATACTAAATTTATATATAAAGGTAACATAGGAAGAGAATATCATGGTTGTTGTATGTGTGAATGATTATAATTCCCCAAACTGGGTAAAAAATTGATACTCAAGTTAGGGATATCATATAATCCCAAGCATGATCCCTAATTACCAGATGTTGATAACTATTGTTTTGGGATAAATATGAACTATGGGGGAATTATTTTCCCTAAAATGAAACATCCAAAAATGTTATATAAAATATATATTTTCATTAAAAATAGAAAACTAATCTTTAAAACCATTTTAATTATAAATATATATCATTTGAAACAGATCTGACCATATATCTAGACATAATAAAATATAATAGAAAAGACTAATGTTGGTCCTCCAATGATAGTCCAAAATCATTCACAAATATATATCTTAAAATGAACACATGTATCCTTCATATAATATACTATGGTCCATAAATAATGAATGAATACCCATTTTATTTTCTTGAATCATGATATAAATCTATATATAAACCATGATATGCGTGTAGGGGTGAGTAAACATTACCCGGTAGGTTTTTTCAAAATTAGTTTCATATGTTTATATACATGATCTATCCAAAATGTGTAAATAATTTTCATTTTATAAAATTTGTATCAAGATTAAAAAATAATGTTTTATAAAACCAATTCACTTGAATAAAACATTAACCCAAAACTAACTCAACTAATAGTTTCCAATATAAGTGTAACTCTAATCAATTAATCCATATCACAATCAATACCAATATCAATATCAAAATAATAAAATCCTCATATCTAGATCAAATTACATTAAAAAACTTATGATCATGATAAAAAAATATTATACACCTATGATCATAGTATCACCTAAAATTAATTATCATCCATCTAGGTATTTATATTAATAGTTATTATCATCTATTTCATATCCATTTTCTTCCATGTTAGATGATTCTTATGTCAATTTTTCATGATCGTTCTATCTATAATTATGGTACTTCTATCCATTACTCATATCTCATTTTTGTGTATTTTTTCTAAAACCATTTTTATTCCTAAAAATTATTTTCCTAACACAATTAATTTTTTACAAAACAAATCCCAATATTCTAATATCATTTATTTCAAATCCAGTATGAATTAATATAATAATATATTTTTCTTAAAAAATTATCATTTTAAATTTAAATCTAATTTAAAATAATAAACAATTTTATATAAAATAATATTCCTAATAATTTCCCCAAAAATCTACTTGTAAAAAAACATGTTTTCCAAAATCATTTACCTTTTATAAAATCAAATCTCATGATTTATCAAATATCAATCCATTATTTTCATTAAAATCAAATAAAATTTTGATAAAAAATTTTCCATAAATCATATAATCAATTAACATTATGAAATTATTTGATAAATAAAAATAAAAATAATTCGATCAAAAATCATATCTAAAAAAACATAAAAGAATCACAACCATCATAGAAAGATATATAAGTCTCCAAAATTTGACAAGAATTTATAAAATTTGATGGATCTGATTTTGATAATGATATTCTTGATTTGATCAATAGACTCCAATCACCAAGAAAACCAATTTCAAATCCAAAATCAAAATTCTTCATAATCCTTTCATTCATGATCCCATTTCCACATTAAATTTTTCAAGATTTATATAAGATAGATAAGTGGATATACCCAATAAAAAACAAGAATAAAGACCTATTTTATTTAATTAAGTGTTCATTCATACAATCCTTAATAGAGATTCATAATTATATAGTATAAATCCATCAAAATCACTATTGATATTACTTAAAATATCAAAATTTAATTAAGTGATCATTCATGTGAACATTAGTTACCTAAAATAGCATTAAAAATATCAAAATTTCTATATCAATTTCAAAATATCATTTTTAAAATGTATTCTATCTTCACCCAAGGATAATGATATCTTAATCTTGAGTAAATCATTGAAAACTAATTCACCCACTTCTTCAATTCAAAAAAATTATCAATGCGGGGTAGGGTTATTTATTTTACATCATTAATTTCTTCAATTTATGGAATTAAATATGAAACTGTAGGCTATTATTATTATTTTTTGAAATTAAAATATGTATCTTCTAATGTGAAATACTCTAAAATTTTTATATTCTCCACTAAATTGTATAATTGGACCTTTATTTCTTGAAAACCAATAAGTTTCAGGTGATAAGAATAAAAATATATCGAACTTATTCTAGGGAAAAATTGATAAAAAAGTAAACATCCCTTTTTAGCGAAAACCATGAAAAAATTTCAAGAAACACTAATATAGAATAAATTTATTATTATCTTTATTTTATCATTCCTTGAACCAACCCAGCTAACTTATAGGAAATATATTTGAGGTCTAAAATAATTGGTTCTTCTCATCTTTCATTAATTACTCACTCTCCTAAAAAATTGTAAACAATAGTGAAACAAAAATAGGAACATAAGAGTAAATATGTCCCTAAAATTCTCCCATCAATCCCTTCTAATAATTAGGTAAAATATTTATATAACAATAACCAATAATTACAATTATATTCCCACATGAAACTAATAATATAACATTAATGGATGGATTAAAATGGATTAGAAACAATGATGAAGTCCAGGCATCAAGAAGTTATACGGGCTAGATAATGTTCACCAGAATTAGGAAATTAGAATGTATCCCTTAACTCAGAGTAAAGGTGAAGTGTGAATCATAGAGTACTTGTGTGAAATTATCTCTAGAAATATATATAAGTCCTTATAAAGGATTCCCTTATATTTTTTGTGGTAAAGGGATGAATAAGAGTAACTTCTTCAAACATAAGAGTAAACTTGTGTGAGTTTTGGAAGTGGGTACTTTGTACCAGAAAATAATGTCAAGGTTTTGGATATCTTTGACCAAGTGGAGGGATTCTTAAAAAGATAAGAGAAATGTGAAAGGGATTTCCATGAATATTGAAATATAGGGAGGTCAGTTTCACCGATAGGGATATACTATATTAGAAGGTTATATTCACTTGTGTATTTGTGACTTATTGATCATTCTAATAATATTCTGATTCCTTAAATAAAATAAATCCATTGTTCCCTCTATATATCAATACTCACATATTTACTTTTTAAATACTTATATTATTCTTTTTCTATCATTATTTTAATCATTGTAACCATAAAATCTTATATATATTCATTCAAAGGTTAGAATTTTGGTGTAGTGACTTAGGTGAGGTTGTCTTCTAAGTTCCTAAACATTGATCACACAAGATCATTTCATAACTTTTTTCCACCCATTAAGTTTTGATAGACATCTTTAATGGGACTAATAAAAGATATTTGTGAGCCCAACATTTTCAAATTTGATGTTTGAGATCTAATCTGACTCAATAATGTGGATATAAAAATTAAATAAGTTATAGTAGTTTGTAATTGATATTTATTTAAACACACTATGTTAAAATGAGGATTGTATGATAAGTGTGGTGATTTACACTAGGTGAATGTCACATGATACACTAAATTTTCTAATTACTTAAACTTATTCTATAAAATAGCATAATTGAAGAAATAGTTTAATCCATTGAAACATTTCCATATAAGAATGTCCCAATGTAACATCCTAGACCCAAATGCCACCCTATGTTTCCCTGAGCCCGGTTGGCCACATGGCCTCAAGCACATCTCCACAAATGTTAGAGGCTATCGACTATCATGGAGGGCCTAGGTGAGTTAGTGGGGATACTATTCCCTCATTACCATAGTATCATAGCATAAGTCAATCATATAACAAATATCGGAAGCGAATAAATAAGTAGTCAACTGAAGATAAGGAAAGACAAGTATGCATATCAACAAACAAAAGAGCCACACATACAAAAATGATGTTGGTGGTACAAGTGTCTAGAAAGTATCCAGAATAGTACATGGAGATACAATACAATACAATTAACCCAAAAGAACAAAAGACCAAAAAGGTATCCCGGCATAGCAAGCCTCAGCTTGGTCTTATGCCCCCCTTCTCCAAAGCCACAATCAACAACCTGTACTTGGGCACTTACCCCTATCATCACCTGCAACCATATAATTTGTTTGGATCCCCAAGGAGGCCCAAAAAAGGTGTGAGATAAACATCCCAATAGGCAACCACCCCAGTCTATACTGTTCCAACAAAAATTCTAAAAAGTTGCTATCAAGTGTAAACAACTGGTAAATAAGTGCATATGCCCATGGCATAAGTGTACTGTAAAGAAAACCGAACATCCCTCAATGCTACCTGAAAAAGAGAATTAGCTCCTAAAAATGAAGCTATAACAAGTAACAAACAAGTCACACGGCCATGCCATACATCTATTTGTATCTTACAACCCCATCCACATTGGATAAAGTAGTCAAGCGTCCCATGGACATGTCGTATAGTGAAATGTAGACCATGAGGGATAGATCCAAGGTGTCAGAAAACCAAGTCATCCAAGTAATAAATATCTCTATACCATAGAGGGATGGATACAAGGAGTATGTCCAAGGCATCCCATCGATTCCCATGCGCATCCCGGGTGGAAACTCAGTTATGCACTGGTTGGGGTCCTAGGAGAAAATCAACAGAAAGTCCTAAGTAAGCCCAAGTAAGACGGATCCTATGGGGATGCAAGGCCCGAGGCATCCCACATAATCAAGAACCAAGGGACAGAGTCAACCCAAGGTGTACACTATCGCATTCTAGATGCAGGGAGAGTAGTCCAAGGCATCTGTCAAACCATTCATTAAAAGCATTCAAACATTCCAATTAATCATTTATAAACATGTGATTATACCCACTCACATTAACATGCACAAGCCATGAGTATACCCAATCATGAAATCTATTTATCATAAGAATATGGTCCTACCCTCCCACATAATACATTTACATGCCATTAATCATTTACATATAGGTATACCCACCCATATAACACATTCCCTTTAATCCAAGCTATCAAAATAGGCGAGGCATAAAATGATATTCAAAAAGCAAGGAGGCAGTACATCTCCCAACCAAGCTACTCAAGCTATCAAGGCATCTAAGGGCTTCCTCTAAATAGGAAATAATAAGAACACACCCCTTGGGTGGTTTAAACAGACATAAACAAGTTATTCTCTTAATTTTCACCCCTTGGGTGAACTTGAAATGAGAAACAAGTTCAAACGTCCCTAAACAGAACTGAGGGTCAACCTCACTAGGTCCAACTACAGCTACTGAAAGCTACTCGCTCAAAAATGATACCTCACCGGAAAGTATGAAAAAATTAATTTCGGCTGAATGCTTGAAAAATACCATGAAAATACAAAAGAAAGTATAGAACACCTACCTCACCTCAGTAGTAGACAACTCATCCAGTATCATGTCCTGATTCGTCCCAGTTTAGAAGGAATATGAAGAAAGGACGAAGAATGGATTATTATGGCATATGAGCCTAAATCCAAATATCATAGCCATTGTTCTGAGAAATTAATAATGGATAAAGAGGAATGTAGGTCTTACCGATGTGGATCCGTAGAGATGATCGACAATCAAAACCGGAGTCAGACAGCGAATCTAGCTCAAGGCCTATATTAGGTGCCAAAGGGGAGCTCCACAGTGAGCTAATATTCATAGCAAGAAGAAATCCCGTTGGGTTTAAAAAGAAAATTTTAAATTTAAATTTAATTTTTTTTAAAAACACACAGCAGGGGCTGCACGGTTTACCTGAACGGTTTCCCAAACCGTGCGGAAAATGTGTGCACCTCTCTTCTTAAGAGGTCCACCCATCACGATTACCCCACATGGTTTGACTAACCGTGCAGTAACCATGCAGAACATCTCTATCTAAAAAACTGAAATTCAAGACCTCCCACAGGGTTTGGCCTAACCATGCGCAGGTTGTGCACAAACCATGCGCTAGACCATTTCTAGCCCAAAACTTGGTCCCGGTCTCCGAACAAGACCCAAAAACCTTCAAAACACCCATGATCAAGTCAAGAATTCACATAAAGCCATAACATGGCATTTAAATTAAAAATAAAATGATTTTTACTTCATAAGAAAACCCAAGTTCTTACAATATTACCATTTTATTGCAATTCGTCCCCAAATTTCTCTCTGAAGGGTGGACAAGATTTGTCTGAGATCAAATCCGGCCACTGAGCACATACATCAGCCTCCCTCTCCCAAGTCTCGTCCTATAAATGGTCATGTTTCCATATCACCCATACTAGACGAACTGACCGTCCTAGAAGAATCTCTGTGCCCCTATCTATGATACTAATCGGATTCTCCTCAAAGGAGGCATCATCCTGAAGCTCAACTTCCTCTGGCTAAAAAACATTAGATGGGTCTGAGTGATAGCGGTGCAGATAAGATACATGGAATAAATCGTGAATGGATCAGTACCTCTGGGGTAACTACATCCGATAGGCAACCATCCTGACTCTCTCCAAAATCTTGAATGGCCTGACATACCTCGGTGAGAGCTTACCCTATCTCTTGATTTTCCTGTGTCCCAGCCTCAGTGAAACATGCAAGAAAACCCTATCCTCAACCTCAAAATCTAGAGGTAGTCTGAAAAAATCAGTGTAAGATTTCTGACAAGATTATGCAGTAACCATCCACTTCTTAATCAACCAGACCTGCTCAGAAGTCTCCTATAGGAGACACGGTCCCAGTAAAGTTGCCTCACCTACCTCTAAGCAGCACAGGGGAGAACAACATGGACTACTGTATAAATCCTTGTAAGGTTCCATATGTATCATCTCCTAATATCTATTATTGTAGTTGAACTCGACTAGAGGAATGTGCCTCTCCCAAGAGCCCCCAAAATCTAGGATGCATGCTTGAAGCATATCCTCTAGAACCTGTATTGTATGCTCTGACTGACAATATTTCTGAGGGTGGTATGTTGTGCTTAGAAGCACCCGTGTACCCAGCACTCTCTAAAAACTCTTCCAGAAACTAGACGTAAAGCGGGAGTCTCTATCTGAAATGATAGTGCACGGAACCCCATGAAGTCGTACCACCTCCCAGATGTACAACTTTCCAAGATCATTAACATTGAAGGTCTCCTTAATTGAAATGAAGTGTACGACCATCATAAGCCTTTCAACGACAACCCACACAACATCATTACCTCGAGGATACCTTGGAAAACCAGTCAAAAAATCCATCACAACATTATCCCATTTCCACTTCAGGATGGGTAACTATTGTAACAGCCCAGCTGATCGCTGATGTTCCAACTTCACCTTCTGACTAGTGGAACACCTCATAACAAAACCGGTTACCTCTCTCTTCATTCTCAGCCACCAGTACTGATGTCGCAAGTCATGGTACATTTTGGTAACCTCTGGATGAACTTCTCAAGCTGAAGCATGAAACTACCTCATCAACTCTCCACATATATCCACAAGAACCCAGACGTGTCCATGGATATGAAGGATATCATCATCGCCTATCGTCCAACCAAGATAAGGGTCCTCACTTGACACACTGTCCTATAGAACTAGGCCTTCTGAATCCGATAGCTACCTCATCCTAACTCTCTCCATCGGGGTAGATGTAATAGCTAAGAATGAAATAAAAGTCTTCCCCTTTCTTCTATGCACATACAGATGCATCTCATATAACAACACCATAATCCACCACTCACTACTAGCCTATTTTATTGCATGTATCAGCGTCCTCTAACACAATGCATCGGCTACTGCATTTCCCTTACCAGGCGTATAAGCAAGATCGAAGTCGAAGGACTGCAGGTACTCCACCCACCTTCGCTTCCTCAAATTCAGATCATGCTGCGTAAAGATATACTTGAGTTTTTTTGGTCTATGCACACCACAAAATTCTCTCCCAGTAAATATTGCCTCTAACAGTGCAAAGCATGAACAACTACATCTAACTCGAGATAGTGTATAGGTTAATCCTTCTCTTGAGGCCTCAACTGCTGAGACTCGTACACTACGACTCGATACCCCTATATCAGCACTGCCCCTATCCCAATACCTAAATTTTCATAGTATACCGTATAGTTCTTTCTCTACTCTAGCAATATCAGGACTGGTGCTAATGCCATCCTCCCTTTAATCTCTTAAAAGGTTGTCTCACATGATTCCGACCACACAAACATCACACCCTTCTTAGTCAATCCCGTCAACGGCACTGCTAAGTGTGAGAAACCCTATATAAAACTCCTATAGTAGCCAGTTATCCCCAAGAAACTCCTTATATCAAAAACGTTCTTGGGTTGTTCCTATGAAACTATTGCCCTGACCTTCTCTAGGTTTACTGACACTCTGGTCTCTGAGATAATGTGATCAAGGAAGTGAATATGATCCATCCAAAAGTTTCACTTTGCGAGCTTAGCACATAACTGTTGTTCTCATAGTGTATTCAAAATTATCTCAAGATGGTTGAAATGGTCATGTCAATTATGAGAATACACCAAGATATCATCCAATAAAACCACCACAAAATAATCCAGGTAAGGATGGAACACTCAGTTCATCAAATACATGAAAACTACTAGCATGTTTGTGAGACTAAATGGCATAACCAGATAATCATATAACCCATAACTACTATGAAAGTTAGTATGAGGTATGTGTGTAGGTTGAACATGCACCTGGTGATATCTTGACCTCAATTCGATCTTCAAGAACACTCGAGCTCATCGAAGCAGATAAAACATGTCATCTATCTGTGGCAAGGGATATCGGTTTTTAACTTTCAGCTGATTCGGTTTCCGATAATTTATGCATAGCATAAGAGTTCCATCTTTCTTTTTGGAAAAAAGGACCAGCAAACCCCATGGAGAAGTACTAGGTCTGATAAACCCTTGTGCCTCCAAATCCTCAAGTTGCTTCTTGATCTCCTGTAACTCCATTGTAGCCATCCTATAAGGAGGAATGGATACTGGTGTAGCTCCTAAGACTATCTCAATGGAGAACTCCACCTCTCTCTTAGGTGGTAAAGTAGAAAATTCATCAGGGAAGACATCCTTGAAGCCGTCAACCACTAGAGGAATTTCCGCCAGACTTACTCCCTGATTATCCAAAAACAAACTAGTGATCTGGGTTGTCATCCCATTAAGCCCACAATGCTCAGGTCCAGCTCATCTCACCTGTACATCCCATTCACCCTTGTGAATAAACATTGTACCCTCTAGTGATGTTAAATTCACCTTCAGGTGATAGCAATCAACATACACTCAATAAGCAATGAGCCAGTCCATTCTGAAAATGATTTCAAACCGTATCATCTCAAGGATATAAAGATCCCAAATAAAGTGACACCATCCAACCTCAAGAGGACACTCCGTAAACTGGCGTAAATCATCCGTTCTAACTCCCAATGGTGTTTTTAGAGTCAAAATGTCCTCAGAAAGCAAAACAACAAGCCCAAGGATCTTTACTAATTGAAAAGAGATAAAGGTGTGAGAGGCACCTGTATCGAAAAGAGCAGAATTAATAGTAGAATCTACTAAAACCATACCTCTCATTGTAGATGGTCTAGGATCCTTATCATGTTGGGTTTGTTGCACTGCATAAGTCTGGCCTATACCATAGCCCTATGACCCTACCTGGATACCCTGAGCTGATCCACCCTGCTGCCTCTGAGAACTCGGTGTCTGGCTACCACATCCATGACCCCCACTACCTTGGCCTGACCGACCTTCACTACTCTAGCTCCCAACCTAACATGGATCTGAAGACCCTACTCCTAAACCTGACGTTAGAGTTGGCCCCCTACCACTCGCAGCTGGAGGGAAGGTCCTACAAAAGCATTGCATGTTCCCCATCCTTCCGCAAGCTCGGCACTCTACTGGGTCACAGTCGCACTGATATTTCATGTGTTCTCGCCTACCACACTGATGGAAAAACACCAAGCTATCTGCACCCATAGCCTGAATAACACTCATGTCATGGTAAGCCTTGAAACAAAGATTCCTAACAGAAGGCGTAGATTCAATGGGGTGAGAAACAGCACTCCCATGTTTTTTACCCCTAGATTCCCTCAGTTTCCGCTCTATAATCATTACCTGATTCACAATCTCAATGATAGAAGGAAACCTAAACACATTGACCTGAGATCTGATATCATTTCTAAGACCTTCCTCAAAGCTTCTTTCCCTCGACAGCTCATTAGTAGGATACATCAGTGCAAAATTTTGTATCCATATAAAGCGTGCCGAGTATTCCATAACCTTCATTGCACCCTTCTCCAGATTCATAAACTCACTAGCCTGCTCAGCTCACAGAGTCGTGGGATAAAAGTAATCATAGAAGCGAGTTTATAATTCATCCCAACCCATATTATGGATCCCATCAGGCCGGTTCAAAACGTCACACTAGTGCTTTGTCACTCTGCGTAGCATGTAAGTCGTGAGATTGACCCTCCGCTTCAAAGGTGTCTCAAGATGCTCAAAAATTTCTAACGTAGTCTCCAACCACAGCTCTGTAGCATGTGGGCCACCATCCCCTGAAAATGTAGGAGGATGCTGCTGCTAAAACACCCATGTCAGCTCAACCATGGTCAAGGCTGACTGTGGTGCTCCCTGGAAAGGCTTCATATAGTGAAAGAAACCCTCACGGAACTATGCCTCAACACCTGTCTCTGGAACAGTATTAGGTGCCACATCTGGAACTATCGGAGGATCAAGTGGTGGCTTGTGGCCCACCATCTCTGAGGTATGGTCATAACCTCCTTCATGGCATACCATAGTAGTTCATCATGGTGGCATGTCTTTACAATGCCAAACGCAGGCCTCAAAAAAGAACAACATCAAAGAACAAAGCTCAAAAGCATAGGACAGGTCAAAACCCTCCTATAAACCAAGTCAAACCCACATCTTAATCCTAAATCTGGGAATGTACAAAGAACATCCATCAAACCAATAGAAACTATGCCTCTTTCCCACTCAAAATATGGGTCTATGTTGAGTCTCTATTCATCATTCCATGTTTCCATTTCCATGTCACATTCAGTTATCCAAGAAATTCCACCAAGGGTTTACCAATTTCTGAATCCATGAGGGCCCATAACACCTCATGAACCTGAATCTTGGTTCCCATTCAGCAATAGATGTAACAAGTTCATTTAGAATTTCTATTTCATGGGTGCGCCACTTCCCAATTCATAAGGTTATATACTCCTCATGGATTGAAATATGACGTCACACCTTTATCAACTACATCCAACTAACATAACAACATGCACAAATATCACATCAAATATCACAATAGCATGAAATATCTAATGCATCCTAGATGGAATGACATAATTCATGGCATGTGATTCTAACAAAGGTCAATAAGATGCATGATATGGCACACCACCATCTCATTGGGTTGCAACTGAAATAGAACCCAAAATTGCATCAACAGTAATAGCAGAAATCTTGTGTGTCACCCAGTGGTGAAATCAAATCAATTTTAATAGTCAAAATACAGAAATTCATAACTCATTCGAGGCAATTTGGTTTTTCCCTATACATGGAATAGCTACTCTCATTCACAATTTATTACAAATTACATTTCCTTCCTATCTCTATCTAATTTCGCCAAATATTAAGTCAAATCAGAAAATAAAAATCCTTTGATACTACTATGTAACATGTCAGACCCAGATGACACCCTATGGTTCCCCAAGCTTGGTTAGCCACATGGTCTCAAGTGCATCTCCCCAAACTACAGAGGTTGTCGACTAGCAGCGAGGGCCTATGTGAGTCAATAGGGAGACTATTCCCTCATTACCAGAGTATCACAGTGGAAGTCAATCATATAACAAATAGTGGAAGTGAATAAATAAGCATTCAACTGAAGATAAGGTAGGACTGGTATACATATCAACAACCTAAAGTGTCACACATACAAAATGATGATAATGGTACAAGTGTTGAGAAAGCAACCAGAACAGTATATGACAATATACAATAATACAAGTAACCCAAAAATAACAAAAGACCGAAAAGGTATCCCGACATCGCAAGCCTCAACTTGGTCTTATGCTCCCTTACTCCAAATCCACAATCAACAACCTGTACTAGGGCACTTACCCCTATCATCACCTGCATCCATATAATCTATTTTTGTCCCCATGGAGGCCCAAACAGGGTGTGAGATAAACATCCCAGTAGGAAACCACCCAGGTCTATATAGTTATAACAACAATTCTACAAAGGTTATAGAAATTGTAAACAACTAGTAAATAAGTGAATATGCTCATAGAATTAGTGTACTGTAAATAAAATTGAACAACCCTCAAGACTACCTTCAAAAAAGAGTCATCTCCTAATAAAGAATCTATAACAAGTAACAAACAAGTCACACAGCCACACTGTACACCCATATATATCCTGTAACCATATCCACGTTGGATAAAGTAGTAAATCATCCCACGACCATGTTTTATAGTGATGTGTAGACCCCGAGGTCCAGATCCAAGGTGTTAGAAAACCAAGGCATACAAGTAATAAATATCTCTAGACCACGTAGGCCGGATCCAAGGAGCATGTCCAAGGTATCTCATTGAGTCCCATTGGCATCCCTAGTGGAAACTTGGTTAGGCATTGGTTGGGGTCCTAGGATAAAGTCAATAGAAATTCCTATGTGAGCCCAAGAAAGTTGGATTCTACAGGGGATCAAGGCCCAAGGTATCCCACAGAATCAAGACCCAAGGGGCAGAGTCAACCCAAGGCGTCCACTACCGCATTCCAAAACCATGGAGACCAGGCCAAGGAATCTATCAAACCATTCATTCAAGCATTCAAACATTCCAATTAAACATTTATAAACATGTGAGTATACCCACTCACATTAACATGAACAAGCCATGAGTATACCCACTCATGCAATCCATTTATCATAAGCATATGGGCCTACCCTCCCACATAATCCATTTACATGCCATTAATCATTTACATATAGGTATACCCACCCATATAACACATTCTGTTTAAGCCAATAAATCAAAATAGGCGATTCATAACATGATATTCAAAAAGGAAGGAGGTAGTACATCTCCTAACCAAGATACTCAAGCTATCAAGGCATCTAAGGGCTTTCTCTAACTAGGAAAGAACAAGCACACACCCCTTGGTTGGTTTAAATAGGAATAAACAAGTTATTCTCTTAATTTGCACCCCTTGGGTGAACTTGAAATGAGCAACAGGTTCTAACACACCTAAATAGAACTCAAGTTGTACCTCACTAGTTCCAACTACAACTACTGAAAGCTACTCACCTAAAAACAAGACCTTGCCAGAAAGTCCAACAAACAGAATTTCATCTGAATGATCGAAAAACACCAGGAAAAGACAAAAGAAAGTATAGACCACCTACATCACCTTGGTAATAGAAAGCTCGTCCAGTATCATGTCCTGATTCTTCTTGGTTTTGAAGTAATCTAAAGAACGGAAGAAGAATGGATTATAAGGGAATATGAGGCTAAATACAAATAGAACAGTCGTTGCTCCGAACAATCAAGAATGACTAAAAAATAATGTGGGCCTTAACGATGCAGATCTGTAAAGACGATCACCAATTAAAACAGAAGTCAAAAAGAGAATCTGGCTCAAGGAATATCTTAGGCGCCAAAGGGGAGCTCCACGGTGAGCTACTGTATGTATGAAGAAGATAACCCATTGGGTTTAAAAATAAAATTTTAATTTTAATTTAAGAAAATTAAAAAAAAACACACACAACAGGGGTCACATGATTTTCCTGCATGGTTCCCCAAACCGTGCGGAAACTGTGCGCACCTCTCTGCCTAAGAGGGCCACCCTGCACGGTTACCCCCGCACGGTTTGACTAACCATGCAGTAACCGTGTGGAACATATCTATCCAAACACCTGAAATTCAAGACCACCCACATGGTTTGGCCTATCCATGCACAGGCCATGAAAAAACTATGTGCCAGACCATTTCTAGCCCAAAACTTGGTCCTGGACTCCTAACAAGCCCCAGACACCTCCAAAACACCCATGATCAAGTTAAGCATTCACATAAAGCCATAACAGGGAATTTAAACTAAAAAGAAAAGTATATGTACCTCAAAAAAAAAACACAGGTTCTTACACCCAATGCAGACTAATTTCTATGATTTAAAGATATATAATCAAAATGGATTCCTTATTCGTATAATATCTCATTTTATAGTTAATTCTATCGTTATTGAAGTCTATGTTTGACCTACTTGATATCTCTTAATTAAAGGTAATTAGAGTTGTGTTATGATTATTTTTTAGGGTACCATATATTTCTTAAATTTTTTTAATGGAAGTAGTTTGAATTTATTTGAATTAAATTTATTGGTTTGGTAAATTTGGAATCACATGATTCCAAAGCGGAATGGGTTTCATGATTCTATCGCCTTATCTTTATTTTCCATTAAATTTTATATTATTCCTTTATTTATCTTCAAGTTTATATTCATTGTATATAATCTCCTCCATCCATGTATGTAACTCCTATATTGAATCTATATTTAAATAATTAAATAAAATAATTACATTATAACAATAATTCACAAATATACTTAAATATATATAAACATATATATACACACACTTTAACTAAAATAAAATAATATTATTTATTAATTATTTAAAAAACTGATTACATTCTATTTATATTAATATCTAATTCATATAATTATTTTTTATAATATAAATACATAAGGTAAAAAGGATTAAAAGCCTCAAACAACACACTCACCCAGGTACCCTATTGGTGCAAGACTCATCTCCCCTGCAAGGATTGGAAAACGCCCAATGGACCTATATTATTACAAATAATGTCTCATAGTCTCAATTTTTTGGTGTCCTAAAAGATGAGTGGGTCAAAGGCCGACACATGGTCATTAATTAAAATAATTTAGATATTTATTCTAATATTTTCATATGATTATAAAATTAATAAAAAAATGATAATATTAATCTGGATATCTAAAAAAAATTAAAAAATAAACTATAAAATATATCTAAAAACAATACAAAAAAGACTTCATTGTCACCCTAGAGTATGATATGAGTTAATAATGTTTTTAATATGACTTTGCATGATTGAGAGTACATTATTTGAGTAGTGGTGGACACTTTCATCCGATTTACTCTGCATGACCTTATTCTAAATCACAATTGATTCATGGTTTTTATGGTTAAATTTTTATCCTTTTCCTTATCTCTTATCTTGGTTGATATAGTTTATGAGGATGAGGTTAAATTGGTATATATGGATAATATGATTATAGGATGGATTATGGATGTTAAATATTAATATTTTTTGGTAATAGGATAGTTTATGAATGTACAATGGGGGACTATTTATTTTATTTTGTATTGATTTATTATATTTATATTTATGATGTGATTTAGGAATTTTAATTAGTGTGATTTTTGGAGATAAAACTTTAAATTATGGAATTATCTTGATTTCATTGGTTATCATTTTGTATCCATTTCATACAAAAATTAATTATTGTACAATATTCACATAGGTATGTGAGGATTTATAGGATTAACCTATTGAGATTTTTTACACTCACCCCTAATATATATATATATATATATATATATATATATATATGAAAACATATTGGTGGTGGTAATGAGTATCGTTATCCCAATCATGATAAATTGGTGTTGGGGTCTGGGTTTTATTTTATTCATATTTGTGGTATAAAATGGTATGAGGTTTTTATGATACCATTATTCATTTTTGATTTGAGGTAATTCATAACATTTATTAATTTTTATAAAAATTGATCCAGAATATTTTTAGGGATTCATACTTTGGTATTTTCATATATTATCATGTGAAGGTTTGTTTACAAAGGGTAATGTATTTTATTTTAGGGAATATAACATTGACCCTAGTTTTCAACCCATGTCCTATTGAATGAGGGTCTATAGTTTTATTCTTGATCACATTGTTGACCCATGTGGGATCTCAGTAGGCTGAGGACATCAAAAAATAAAATACACTTAGTGATAAATCAATAAATTTTCAAACATAGAAGCAAAAAAATATTTAATGGGAATTATTTTTATCTCAAGTGAATCCATAAAATTTTTAATAAGTGGTAATAGATTAAGAATGTATCTTGGTGATGAATGAAATTTTTTATAAAATTAAAAATAATAACACATAAGAATTTTTTTTGAGACTAAATATATAGAATTTATTGATCAAAAAAATATTTCTCAAAAACTAAATTGATGAACGTAGAAAATTGATAACAAATAAATACATGAATTTTTTCAAAGGATGTTCCAAGATTTAGGGTATTTATGTTCAGGAAACATTTTCACCAGTACCATAATTTGTAACAAGTAGATTAATTTTTGTAATTTCAATTCAAGAATTTTTCAAAAAAAAGAAGTTATATGAATAAAAACTTCTTGAATATACTACTCAAAAGAGAATGTATGCATTGAAAGACCATATGAGTTTAAACTTAATGATTACAACATAAAGGAATTATAATTAAATAAATCAATCTACAAGACAAAACAAGAACCACCTATAGGTTATAAAAAATATGATTCATAATTGAGGAATTTATAATTCAAAATATAAGGTGTATACTAAATTTATATATAAAGGTAACATAGAAAGATAATCTCATGGTTTTTGTATGTGTAAATGATTATAATTCCCCAAACTGGGTAAAAAATTGATACTTAAGTTAGGGATATCATATAATCCCAAGCATGCTCCCCAATTACCAGATGTTGATAACTAGTGTTTTGGGATAAATATGAACTATGGGGGAATTATTTTCCCTCAATTGAAACATCCAAAAATGTTATATAAAATATATATTTTCATTAAAAATAGAAAACTAATCTTTGAAACCATTTTAATTATAAATATATATCATTTGAAAGAGATCTGACCATATATCTAGACATAATAAAATAAAATAGAAAATGCTAATGTTGGTCCTCCAATGATAGTCCAAAATCTTCCACAAATATATATCTTAAAATGAACACATGTATCCTTCATATAATATACTATGGTCCGTCAATAATAAATGAATACCCATCTTATTTTCTTGAATCATGATATAAATCTATATATACACCAAGATATGCGTGTAGGGGTGAGTAAACATTACCCGGTAGGTTTTTTCAAAATTATTTTCATGTGTTTATATAGATGATCTATCCAAAATGTGTTAATAATTTTCATTTTATAAAATTTGTATTAAGATTAAAAAATAATGTTTTAGAAAACCAATTCACTTGAATAAAACTTTAACTCAAAACTAACTCAACTAATAGTTTCCAATATATGTGTAACTCTACTCAATTAATCCATATCACAATCAAAACCAATATCAATATCAAAATAATAAAAGCCTCATATCTAGATCAAATTACATTAAAAAACTTATGATCATGATAAATAAACAAAACTATTATACACCTATGAACATAGTATCACCTAAAATTAATTATCATCCATCTAGGTATTTATATTAATAGTTATTCTCATCTATTTCATATCCCTTTTATTCCATGTTACATGATTCGTATGTCAATTTTTCATGATCATTCTATCTATGGTTATGGTACTTCTATCCATTACTCATATCTCATTTTTGTGTATTTTTTCTAAAACCATTTTTATTCCTAAAAATTATTTTCCTAACACAATTAATTTTTTACAAAACAAATCCCAATATTCCAATATCATTTATTTCAAATCCAGTATGAATTAAAATAATAATATATTTTTCTTAAAAAATTATCATTTTAAATTTAAATCTAATTTAAAATAATAAACAATTTTATATAAAATAATATTCCTAATAATTTCCCCAAAGATATACTTGTAAAAAAACATGTTTTCCAAAATCATTTACCTTTTATAAAATCAAATCTCATGATTTATCAAATATAAATCCATTATTTTCATCAAAATCAAATAAATTTTTGATAAAAAAATTTCCATGAATCATATAATAAATTAACTTTATGAAATTATTTGATAAATAAAAATAAAAATAATTCGACTGAAAATCATATCTAAAAAAACATAAAAGAATCACAACCATCATAGAAAGATATATAAGTCTCCAAAATTTGACAAGAATTTATAAAATTTCATGGATCTGATTTTGATAATGATATTCTTGATTTGATCAATAGACTCCAATCACCAAGAAAAACAATTTCAAATCCAAAATCAAAATTCTTCATAATACTTTCATTCATGATCCCATTACCACATTAAATTTTTCATGATTGATATAAGATAGATAAGTAGATATACCTAATAAAAAACAATAATAAAGACCTATTTTATTTAATTAAGTTTTGATTCATCCAATCCTTAATAGAGATTAATAATTATATAGTATAAATCCAATTCTTAAAATATATGGTTATACTGCATGATTTGAAAATTTTATACCAAAAATATGAATATCATAAAAACCTCTCATAATATTCATATTTACACTAGAATTCACAAAAAATCAAAGGAGAACTTATGTACTAATTTGATAGTATCAAAATTCTCACCACCAAAGGAAGTTCTAATCCTATAAATCTATCAAGCTCCATATTTCATAAATAGTTTTGCTTATTGATTACAGATATAAATATCTCTATCTCGGACCTCTTCTTAACTTTCAATGTGCCTCCACAACCCTTTAACTAATGGGATACATCATTCCCTTGAAAACTAATCTTGTGTGTAAATTACAAAAATGGATTTCTCAAAAAAAAATTATATCCAGTTCCATATTAATCATTTTCCAAATCAATACATGGGATGAATTTGATTAATATCCATTTAATTTAGAAACATGAAAAACATGAAAAATTTATCTATAATTAATTATAAATTCCAAATATATATCCCTTATCCAATCACTTTCATGGACACAAAAGTTTCCATATAAGGGTGAGATAACTTCCCTTTCTTTGTAAGTCATCAATATCATAACCTTGGAGAACTCACAAGAATACTCAATATTCAACTAAAAATTATAAAGGTCATCATAGATGATATTTATATGATTTATGTTGACTCTAATCGACCAATACACTCTTTTTTATCAACTAAATATAACCATTTTTTTACTACATAATATAGGTCCCTATAAAATTGTTCTCTCCTATTTCAACATAATATTTTTATTATTGGCATAATCTACCTTAAAATTCTTAAAAGGGATTATATAAATTATTTATAATAATTTTTTTTATAATTATATTTTACTAAAGGTGTATGACCCTCCCATAATCACCCAAAATCCAACACATAAACTTGAATAATATCCTCTATAATTTTTATGTTTCATTATGCCTTCCCATATATTTGGGGATGATAAATCATACTCATCATCAAATTAGTACACATAATGTTTTTAATATCCCTATATAACCTTGAAGTAAAATACATATCCTCATCCAATATGATAGATATAAAAATCCTATAATGTATAAATACATGGCCCGCATAAATCTTACCCTATATTCAACAAAAAAATACTTGAATGGGTAATAGATTTACTGAATTTTTATATTGATCCAAAACTATCCAAATTTAATTATGATTCTATTGTAATCTTAGAAGACTAATAATGAGATACATTGATATGTTCTCTAATTTTCATACCATCATATATAAAGGTTATAGTAACCCCTTGTGTCATTAAATTTAATCCTTCTCTTATTGGAAAGTCATACACTAAAAAAAGAATCCAGTTATCTCTTTATTTATTATTGGACACAAATTTAATCATTTCATATCATGATATATCTTGGTTTCTCTAGGATGAAATTCCCAACCATAGTTATGAAAATATTCCTTAACATCATCCTTTTAATTTTAAGAAACTACTACTATATTTCTAAAATATAGTATCATTTTAGTTTTTAGTAACCATCTATAGATGGTATCCCAACAATTTAAGGTATTTATCATACAATTAAATGATAATAAATCCCAAACTTACTTTGTATGCATCACAATACACCATAAATCCATTACCATGTTTAGTTAATATTAAAACTATAGGGGAGGTTTGTATTCTCTTATGTTTGTCAAAAAACTCTGTAAATTTCTTTTCTATCACAAAGTTTATATATTTTTTGGTAAATGACATTACCAGTTATATTAACTTTAATGAATACTAGATAAAATTCAGTAATATCTATCCAACCCAAGAAATATATTCATCACAAAAAAATCTTAGTAATTTACCTAGACATTATAGCCTTGAAATATTTAGGATCAATAGAGATTAATTAATTCAAGGCAATATTCCCCAAGAACTTCCCTTATTTCATCTAGAAAAATAACATTTATAAAACTTCATATATGATTTGTGTTCTTGTAAAGTTTTTGAAATAAATTTCAGATGATTTCCATAGTCTATTTATGATTTTAAATAAATTATATTCCATCCAAAAACACTATAACAAAATGATTCAATATATCTATTAAAAATTTGATTCATCATATACATGAATATCATGTGACCATTAGTTACCTAAAATATCATTAAAAATATCAAAATTTCTATATCAATTTCAAAATATCATTTTTAAAATGTATTCTATCTTCACCCAAGGATAATGGTATCTTAATCTTGAGTAAATAATTGAAAACTAATTCACCCAATTCTTCAATTTAAAAAAATTATCAATTGCGGGTAGGGTTATTTATTTTACATCATTATTTTCTTCAATTTATGGAATTAAATATGAAACTATAGGCTATTATTCTTATTTTTTGAAATGAAAACAGGTATCTTCTAATGTGAAATACTCTAAAATTATTATATTCTCCTCTATATTGTATAATTTGACCTTTATTTATTGAAAACCAATAAGTTTCAGGTGATAATAATAAAAATATATCGAACTTATTCTAGGGAAAAATTGATAAAAAAGTAAACATCCCTTTTTAGTGAAAACCATGAAAAAATTTCAAGAAACACTACTATAGAAAAAAATTATTGTTATCTTTATTTTATCATTCCTTGAACCAACCCAGCTAACTGATAGGAAATATCTATGAGGTCTAAAATAATTGGTTCTTCTCATCTTTCATTAATTACTCACTCTCCTAAAAAAATTTAACCACTAGTGAAACAAAAATATGAACATAAGAGTAAATATGTCCCTAAAATTCTCCCATCAATCCCTTATAATAATTAAGTAAAATATTTATATCACAATAACCAATAATTACAATTATATTCCCACATGAAACTTATAATTTAATAATATTTTCACTTGAATCATTGTCCCATATTTCATATTAAGGGTGTATCAATCCTCAAAGAATATAACATTAACTTTCCATGAAAAAACAAATGAACTACTACCCCTGAAGAACTGGATGAATGATATGTAATTGTATCAAACAATGAAGTGATAAATAAAGATATAATGAAAAGGTAACATTTTAATATTAGAGGTCTAATTGTAACATCTTGAGTTTTTTAAAGGAAACACTATGTTTGATAGCGTACACGATATGCCAAATCGAGCTTAAACGAACAACTAAATGTTATTATTTAACATGGAAGTTATCACATAGCTGTTAGAATAGTGGGTATGAATATAATTAAATTAATTATTAAAATATAGTTTATAAATTTATATATAATTAATTCTTTGGTAAACAATTAATTATAATTGAAAATAAAACCCTTTTTAAAAAAAGAAATGTTTTTTTAAAAAACTACTTAAATGCCAACAAGTGTGTTTTATGCCAATAAAAAAACAAATCACTATTTTTGGATTATATTAATTAAATTAATAATATATTCAATTAAATTTTTAACATTCATCTTATGTTTTTTCTAAACATGATATAATAACAAATCAAATTTTACTTATAAAAGATATATTTTTCTAAAAATATAGTTTTGTCACCTTTTGATGGCACACTTGGTTTAAATATAGTTTTTGAAAAAAAATTATATTTGAAAAAATAAAAATCTTATTTTAAATCAGAATATCAAAATTTAAATTGGTTAAATTTTTGATATTTTTCTGATAATTTTCATGTTTTGATGAAAAGTGAAAAATACTGAACTTTAATTGAAAATAGATTTTTCATCTAAATAATTTATATTTTAAAATTATATTTATTATTTTTATTAAGTATAATTAGATAAATTTTATATAATTTAATCTAATTTAGGGAATTTTAATCAATTTCACAATAAATTTGAATATAAAAACATTTCAATCTTTTGAACGTTTTTACTTTAAAAACTCATTTTCTTATTTTATCAACGAGATTAATTTAAAATTAATTTTATCCAATTATGCATTTTTAATTTGGAAAAATGTATTATATATTTATAATCATAAGGTATAAATTTATTAAATAGGCCCCTTTTATTTTTTTTTACAATTTGAATCATAACTTTAGTGATTTTTTTATTACCACGATTAAGGGTAAAAATAATATTATAAATGTTATAAAATTACCATAAAACTTTTCCAAATTTTATTTTATATTTTATTTTTGACCAAAATAACCCTTGGTCAGATTTTTTGATCTTTTGGAGCTATTTGGATGACTTTAATCCATTTATAGTATTTTATTTTAAAGAAAAAGAAAAGATGGCATACTTAGGTTTTAATAACTTTAAAATTTTTAATATAGGGTTATTTATAAGATATATTTGATGATAAAAATTATTTATAAAGATAAAGAATTTATCTTCATAATGGAAATTTATTTGAAATTTTTAGGAAATAAATAATTATCTTAAAGGATTACACAATGATGATGCAGTAATTGATTAATTAATGGAAATATCAAATAAATGATACTAAAAATTTTAAAATAGATATATAATTTGAAATAATTAATGTCATAAAATAATTTTATAGACTAATTTTACATGTTATTAATGTCACGACCCATCCTATAGGGCCCATTCCATGACTACCCTAACCCTACCTCTAATATGCCAGGGGCTGGCGCCTAGCACCGAGTTGGAATATCCCACAAATGGGAAGCATTTTACTAAGTACATGTACACACACACCCATCTCAAAGAAAAAAAGTTCCAAACTAAAAACACTAATTAAATAAGCATGCATACCACTAAGATTCCAATAACAGAGTATTATAGTACAAAAACCGAAAAGTAAACGGGGCCAGAATACAAGCCCAACCAAAAAGGAAAGTACAAGCTCCTGAATCTCATCCGCATAAAACCCTACCTGAAGGGTAGGTATAGAAACCATTGTTTGAAGTCTCTCAAGAACACATCATATATTTGGCCTCTCTCTAATATCCACCTAGTCTCAATCCACCAAGGACTCCATCAAAGAGTCTATCGTCTGCATAAGACACGGCATGTGTAGGCATATCCTGTGCAGGGGTGAGTAAAAAAAATACTCAATAGGGACCCCAAAACCAAAAATGTACACCACTAATAAATACATGAATTACACCACAAAAGAAAAACACGAAGTTCACCACAAAGTAAACACATGAATTACACCACAAAGGAAACACATGAAGTATAATAAAAATGGTCAGCTCACACAGGAATAAGTCTAAAGCACAAAGAGAAGGATTTTCAACTATAGTCCATAGGTCTCTCAGTCTCTATGAAGCTAGAAGTTTTGGCAGTGCATTAATCGTCGATGGTGCTAGGATTGTCGATGGCTCACAGAGCATCGATGGCGCACAGAGCGTTAGTGGCACACAGAACGTCGGTGGTGCCCGGAGTGGTGATGGCGTATGGGATGTCGATGGTGTACAGAGCACTGTTGGAACATGGAGCATTGATGGATAATGGATAATTTTTGGATCATGGATCATAGATGGTTCATGGAGTGTCGATGGGTTAAGTAGTCCCCCAAGTCACATAGTCACACCTAGCCGTAGGATTCCACTTGCACTGTGCTCGTTCTAGGAGAAGTTACTCTTCGAGCCATTAGGTGTTCAACCAAATTCCACAAAATCTCACTTAAAGTATCTCAAAAGGACCACCTAGTCGCAATGGTACAACTCCACAAATGTCTCATCAAACAGACATATGGTTTGAAAGATACCACCAATTTAGTAAAAAAAATGGTCTGCTTTGGTCCGGGTCTGACCCAACCCAGTTCGGCTGAGCTGGTATAGCCTGGTTCACTCTACCCAACCCGACCCGATCGGTTTGGGGTGCACGGTCCAACTCTTTGGGTTTCTGGAGTGGCCCAGTTCACCCATCCCAACCCACCGCATCCGGACGACTCCTTCAGTGCACGACTCGATAATGTGCTCCCGATCAGCACGGCTACCACATTCAACATCGATGGCACTACTTCCTGAACCCCTTCCCCACTACTTCCACCACCGTAGGTTCCAAATAGACCCCATCCATGTGTCGGCCCCCTATCACCACATCCCGATCATAGCCTACAACCTCCTCACCATCACGAGATCCTGCTAACGCAGCCTCTGAGTCGCTTCCCACCGTAGCTGCCATCGTGATCTCCTCTTCTGGCACGGTCTTGCTAGACTATGGGTGTGCGCCCCGCTAGAACCTAACCTCCCATCGAGCCATGCACTACCCTCTTAACATGCCGCCTTGTCATTGGCCCACTATTCTCTGTGCCCTACCCTATAAGCTCATGCCTTCCTATTATGCTCTGATCGTACCTCCACAATGCCATTGTGGATCACAACCTTCAGTCTCAGGTCGTTTCACTATGGATCGTGGGCACAACAATCGATCGTTCTCATAGGGTTTCAAAGGTTGAAGAAATAATGAAGAACATGATAGATTTATGTGAGGATATTAAGAACATTTACACCCAAAGAAAAGATCTTAGCCTTGTTCATTCAGCCTTGATCCATTAATGTTAGTGGGGTCACGAAGAAACCAACAGTAGAATAATCACCAAGATCTATTCCCTTTAATCCAGCAAGAATTATCCCACCCATAATAATGAGCAAACCTTGGATTGACTTTTTCATGGGTTGGTCCACATTCATCATTTGATTCTAAGAAGGGGAAAATAAATCATGAAGAGATCAACACCCTACCTCGATTTGGATCACTGAATAGATGTCTTTGTCATTCTCGATCCTTGATTCTCTAGCATTCGTCGCTGAGAGATAGCTTTCCTCTACTTTCCTCAAGGTAATTCTAGGGTAATGGTGACAACCCTGAATTCCTATAACATGTCTTATTAAAAAGTAAATCCACTAATTCATCAATATATAATTCTCAATAAATATTTTTATTAGATATTTTAATGTTGTCTACATCGAAAATCTAACTTTCACCCTCGACCCACATCGGTTGAGGTTAGGCCCTTCGTAAGGGGGGAAACCCCTTAAGAACTTAATGGTTGTCTCATATTTCTAATCCGAGTTAACCTTTATGAGTTTTTAGGATTTCAAAATAAAATAATTTTTCATTTAATTATTTTATTTACATTTGTTCCCCTAGTGACTTTTCCTATAGATGAACTGCGCTGACCAATGTTATGTCTCACCTAGGGTAAAGACACTTCTCGGAGCTCAATGGTTCCTTCAAATTTTATATACAGGAACTCATTTATGTTTAATTTTAATTTTTCAGAAAATTTATGCACGTGTTATATTAAAAACATAACATTTTTCAAATAATCATTACAGACACCCCGAGCCTCATAATCTCATGCTATCTCAACACCTGGTCTCAAAATTTTCCCAAATAATTTATAAAAATAAAATCCAGAAAATCAAATTCATTACATTCTCCACACCTTATGGATTTAAATCCCCTAAATCCAAAACAAGGTCTACTCAATAAAAAGATAAGGGTACTGATCATGAATCTGAACCCCCCTTTCCTAAGTGACCTCTTAGATATTCCTTTGTCATCGAATGTGAACTAGAGGAATCGACCTCCCATGAAGGATATTCTCATGTTGATCCTTGATCTCCATTGGGTAGTCCACAAAAGTTTTCCCATCGTCAATGTACATCTCGCCCCAGTTGATGATGTGTGATGGATCATGCACATACCTCCTCAGCTATGAGATGTGGAAGACATCATGCACCTGGTGCAACTGCGCTGGTAGAGTTAGGTGGTACACCACCTCACTAACTCTTCCCAGAAGCTGAAAAGGGTCAATTTATCTCAGAGATAACTTGTCACCCCAACCAAATCTCTATAA
The DNA here is from genome assembly GCA_963277665.1 of Viscum album. NCBI lineage: Eukaryota > Viridiplantae > Streptophyta > Magnoliopsida > Santalales > Viscaceae > Viscum > Viscum album. The sequence goes on from OY728156.1 coordinate 1,335,808,767, forward strand.
TCCCTGTTGAGGTGAGACATGATGAAACACATGGTCTCCCTCCACAAACTCCATAGGAATCTGCCTCCTGTCATCATATGAATTATGTCAACTCTATGAAGTCCTCATCCACTCCTGGTTGATCTTCACCTTATTGGTGTTAACCCATACTAACTTTGGACCCATGAGTGCTGATTCTCTTGGGTTTATCCAGCATAGTGGAGACTTACATGGTCGCCCATACAAGGCCTCGAACAATGCCATACCAATGGTGGAGTGGTAGTTATTGTTATATGAAAACTCCACCAGAGATAGGTGGTCCTTCCAACTGTGGACAAAGTCTATGATTCAAGCATGTAGCATGTCCTATAGAACTTAGATAGTTCTCTCCATCTGGCCATCCTTCGGGGGATGAAAGACCATGATTAAGTGCAATTGAGTCCCAAATTCCTCATGTAATCCCTTCCATAATCGAGATGTGAAACAAGAATCACAGTCTGAGATGATCATTTATGGCACTCCATGAAGATGAACTATCTCCTGCACATAGAGGCATCTCAATCTCTCTACTGAGATATGCTCATAGATCGGTGGGAAGTGGGTCAACTTGGTGAGTCGGTCAACAATCACCTAGATGGTATTGTTTCCCCTGGATGTGGGTGGAAAACCTGTCATTAATTTCATTGATATCCCATCCCACTTCCACTCTATCACCTAAAGGGGTTGAGTCAAACCCGCTGAAACCTAGTGCTCATCCTTTACTTGTTGACATGTGAGGAATCAAGAAATAAACTCTACCACTGCTTTCTTCATTCCCATCCACCAGAAATGATGTTTTAGGTCCTGATACATATTTTCCACTCCTAGATATACTGTCAAAAGGGAAGTATAAAACTCCCTCAAGACCTCCTCCTATAATATCACTAACACTATTATGTTCCCTTTGAAGAGAATGGTATGATCCCTACCTTTCAAATATCCATCAGGGGCATGCCTCGTGGAAATCTGAGCACATGTAGTCTCACAATTAGTATCTTTGATTTATGCCTCCCTGAATCGATATAAGAGTAGAGGGGTAACCACCATAGACCATAGATAAGATTCTTTATCACTATCCACAAATGATATCTGCAATGATGAAAACTACTCAGATGCCTCATTTAGTATTTGTGAACTCAATCTATGACTGAGAGAATATGCCACCACGTTCCCCTTCCCAAGAGGATAGAATATCTCAAAGTCAAAGTCCTGGATAAACTCTAGAGAACACCTATATAACAAGTTCGAACCCTTTTGAGATAAGATATAATTTAGAATCTTCTGGTTAGAGTAGATGGTAAATTTATCACCCATCTTGTAGTGATTCCACATATTTTATGTGAATACTACCGCTGCTAAATCTAGATCATGGGTTGAATCATTCTTCTCATGATGCCTCAACATGAATGAACCATAAGTAACCATCTCTTCCCCTTACATTAGGACACAACCAAGAATTTTCCCTGATGCATCACATAACACCACATAGTCAACACCCTCCTCCGATAATCTCAATATGGGAGTGCTTTTCAACCTCTTCCTTAATTCCTGAAAGCACTTCTGGCACTTCTCTATCCATGAAAAAGGATTCCCCTTAAATTTCAAGGCCTTAAAGGGTGATTCTATGCTAGAAAAGTCAGTTTCAAACCTCTAATAGTATACATCCAATACTAGGAAGATCTACACCTTAGTAACACTCTTGGGTGGCTCCCAAGAAAACACTGCTTCAATATTCACCGGATCTATTGCAACTCTAGCCTCTAAAATGATGTGTCCCATAAAGTGGACCTATTGTATCTATAACTGACACTTCTAGATCTTCCCATAAATATGGTGATCACAAATTGTGTCCAGGACCATCCTTAAGTGTATCTCATGAACCTCCTCAGATGCCGAGTACACCAGGAGGTCATCAATGAAGACTATGACGAACCAGTCTAAGTAAGGCTGGAAGATCCTATTCATGAGTCCCATGAATATTGCTGGGGAAATATTTATACCAAACGAAGTCACTAATTACCCGTAGTGGTTGTACAGATATCTAAAATCCATCTTCGAGATGTCCCCATCCAATACTCAAAGTTGGTGATAGCCAAATCTTAGGTTTATCTTCAAGAACCACCTCGCTCCCTTCAACTGATTGAAGAGGTCGTCAATCCTCGGTAGTGTATACTTTTTCTTCATAGTCACCTAGTTCAAGTGTAATAATTCTACACATAATCTCAAGATCCTATTTTCCTTCTTGGAAAACAAAACTCTGGTTGCTTAGGGTGAAACACCGGGTCTTATGAAGCCCTTCCTCTGCAACTCCTCCAGCTATACCCTTAACTCACAAAGCTCTATGAGAGCCATATGATATGAAAGTGTATATATCTGTGTCTTCCTAGGGTATAGATCAATGTATAAATATAAATCCCTATGATGACGTAATCCCGGAACATCTTCAAGAAATACATCCTCATACTTGTTCACCACTACAAGAAACTGAGTACTCATCTCATCCACTACATTGAGAGTCATTCTATCCAATTAGTGTGTGATTGGTTGCACCCACCTTTGTGAAAGTCTATCCTACACTGCTTGGGTTTCCTTTCTTCCAACAAAGGAAAACTTGGTCCCATCTCTGCAAACACACAACACTATGTACCTGAAACAGTCAATTTAGGCATGGACTGTGGATAACCAGTCTATACCAAGGATGAATTCATAAGGCCTCGACACTACCACAAATAGATACCAATTGAAACTCTCACCCACAAGATTAAGGGAACACTATAGGCACCAGTGTTTGATCATTTAATCTTCTCTTGTAGGAGTCTCTAAGTGTAAGTATCAAGTCAATGGTTACACTAGAATCTTTGTGTCTCGAACAAGGGTCATGGTGAGAAAGAGTGATTGGAACCTATGTCTATCAAAACTACATCTAGGGTGAAAAAGACATATATTGTAACTCTTATCATCTTTAGAGAATCAGGGTCATAATCCTCTATCGCCTGAAGCTATCCTTGTCCCTATCCAACATCTCCATGAGCCTGTGGTGGACCACCTGAGGGTGGTGGTGGTAGTGGTGGTAGTACCTCAAACCGCTACCCACCTCCTACTACCCATCCTGTAATTACCTGAGCATTTATGAATAAAATTATCTTTCCTTTAATTTCTTATGGATATAGAAAACATATGAACTCTTTTTTTTATTATTATTGGATTTAAATGACCATTAAGTATCATTATCATTGATAATATAGCCATTGAGCAGTGATCACACGAATGATATAAATATAAGATTTAAAAAAAAATTCATTTAACATAGACAAAGGGGAGGATGGCCCCATCGAGTAGACTCAGACCATACAAAGTTCATTTTTAGAGATCGTAAAGGAGGTAGTGTCACTGAAAATCACACTTGACCAATCCCAAGTCGATATTCAACACGTTAAGCTTGAACGGAATCACCTATGAGATATTTTCAAGTTAATAGAGATTACCACCTGAGCGATGTTATCCGAGTCACCCCAAGAGTCTATCACCATCGCACACCTTAACCTTAGGTCTTATGTGGGTGTTATAAGGGTTTATGTAACAAGTTATTAGTTACTTATTTTATAATCCTTTTCTATAAATAAAATTCTTATTCCTTCAATTCCTTTATGAGAATAGTATTTCTTAAAAAATGATTAATTTGATAAATTGATTCTTCGGGTAAAAATGGTACTTTTTGAGAAATATATACATTATTATAATAACTAAGGATTTTATTAATAATATTATAAAAACAATTATTATAAATTATTATTATATCAGTTCCTCATTTATAATGATTAGGTAATTAGTTTGATAAGAGTTATATTTTTTATATGATAAAACATAAAATGTATTTTTAAAGAATTTATTTTAAGGAATTAATGAATTTTTAAATAATTAATATTTTAATAAACTATTATAATCAAATTAATTTTATTAATAATAAATAATTATTTAATTTTTATGAAGACACATTTAATTTTTATTAAGGTTTGAAAACTATATTTTCAAAACCCGTGAATTTTCAATAAATATAGGTTTTCATTTTAAAAGTGAAAATTCAAATATTTATAAAATTATTTAGATAAAATGAATATTATTTTTGGAATCAGAATATCAAAATTACCCAATTTTTATTTTTTCAAAATTTTCTGAGACAGTCGAATTTTTTGGTAAAAATTAAATACCGTATAAATAAAATATGTGTTTTATGACATCATAATGACCCCAAAATGATGTAATAAATACTATAATTGTTATTCTCGGCCCAATATATGTTTTTTAATTAAAATAATGTGATTTTATATTTATTTTAATTATTTTATAAATCCTTAGTGAATCCTCCAAAATGTATAATATATTTTATGATTTTAAATTCATTTCCTTGAGAGTATGACTCACCGCCACATAAGAAAGGGAAATATTTTAATATGTTTGGTCATTTTCCTTATAAAATAATTTTTTCCACTTATATTTGAAAAAAAACATGAGAAAAACCATGTTAATGTTTGTGGTTTTGAATATTTAATTATATAGATTCCAAAACCTAAGTTTGTGAAATATTAAAGAAATCTCCTCTCTTTTCCTATATAAACCGACCCAAGATCTCACTTCTCTTCACTCCAATATCCTTGGATCACATCACTACTCTTCCATCCTATATCTATAATCCTTCCAAGGTGCCCCAAGCTCTCAATAATCCCTTATTCAAGCTTTTGAAGTCACACACTCAAGTAAAGGATCCTCACTTTCCTTCCTTTCTTATTTTTATCCAAGTTTCCTTATATTGTTACACCCTTTTATTTTCAATTAAAAATGTTGGGGTATATTTTTTTACCTCCCCCATACTTCCATTATTATGTTTTAATTATTATATACATCTTTATCTCTCATTAATCCCTTCTATGTACTCATGTTACCATGCCGAAATTCCATAAGAAAATTCTCTTTACTCATTTCCATTCAAGCATTTCTCTTATATTATTCATATAAAGTTCCATTTCATATATTGTGATACTATTATACATCATCCCCATAATTCCCAATTCATGTATAAATTATTATAGACCACTTTCTCTCTCATCAACCCATTTTATGAATCCCCATGTGATGTCGTTATGCTGCCGAAATTGCGCCACAATTTTCCATGCGAAAATCATCATATAGTGAATACCATGCACATTTCTCTATCAAGGGTATTCACCTTTATAAACATATACTTATTGATTATATAATTTCATTTATTTATTCCACAGTACTTTTTCGTGGAATAAATTATGATGTTGAATGAATCCATGTTATATGATCTATGTGGCACACTTAAACATGAGATTGAAAAGTTCCTGAAGGGTGCACCCTGATAGTGCTCCAATGCATTGGGTAATGATTAGTATCATGATACTCAATGTAAAATTATAATTTACTCACTCTAATTCATGTACAATGATGGTTTACTCATGTTAATCCATGTACAATAATACTTGGATCATGTTAATATCATTTTGTATGTTTTTTCCACATTTCCATGTTATGATGATCATGTTATATAATTCCATTAAGTTCATGTTTCTCTTATGCTCCATTGATATTTATATTAATTAACATGTATTTTATTCTTCATGTTATGCCTTGTTTACTCTCTTACAGGGCTTTATAGATCACCTATTTCTTATGTATGTCCTTAGGTTATCCCATGAAATGCTAAGTACAAAGGAATGTTGTGGTCATGTAAAAGAAGTTTCAATAAAGATGTTGTATTTTATGTCTTAAGTTGTCATGTAATGTTCCTAATACCCAATGACACTAGACCTCTTGATCTTATGGGTTGTATTAATTTCAAGTTTATGTAATAAATCATTTTTAAGTGTTTAATAAAGAGAAGGGTTGTTATAGTTGGTATCAAAGGATAGGTTTAGCTATTTCGGGGATTAGGGTTATAAAACTCTAGTGAAAGCCTTAGGAATAATACTAAGTATAATAAAAACATCCCTAAATTTTGGTGAGTATATATTAAGTAGTTTACTGAGAAAATACATCCCTATATAGATATGAATAAATAGAGGTGGCTCTGGGAAATATGTTTCTTAGGGTAAAACCCAAAAACACCGCTTTGATCTAGACTCGAATGAGAACTGGTGCATGACAACAGGCCTTGATGCACTCTTGGTTTGAAACTATTAGGGGATATGCTTCAGCAAATTCATAATATTAGTATAAACCATTTTTAAGGGAGAAAAAAAATTCCCCTCAGAATATATGTTAGGAAATATATCATGGATAACTTATTTTAAAGCCTATAAATTCATAAGTTAAGGAAATAAATGTAATTTATAAGTTATCTCTTTTTTCATTGGATTTACCTTTATGTGTTTAATAGATTAAAATAATTACCCATTATTTTCCTTTTATTTTATCCAATGTTTGGTAATAGGAGTAATTGGTCTAACAATTGATATAAAGATCAATGTGATGACTGTTCTAATGAGATTCTAAATCTGATGGGAGCAGGAATCGCAAACTCCGTCATGATACTCTCTTAGTTAACTCAATTTTAAAATAGAAACATGGTTCAGGAGGAACTTCCAACCCCCCACCCAAGAAATAACAATCTACAATCAAGAGCTTCAAGAGACAAAGGCCTCCTACTTTCAATGGATCATCATATCCCTCAATTGCCAAACAGTGGATCAAATCCACTGAGAAGATCTTTTTCATCCTTCAATGTTTCAAACAAGAAAAGGTTCTTCTGGATGATTGTTTCATGTAGGGTGAAGCTAATCAATAATGGACATTGATTAAAAATCTGAAGCCTGTGGAAGAGATCAATGTGTTGTAATGGAAGGATTTCCAAAAAAAATTGATAAATATTTTCCTCTCATCCTATAACTTAATATGGAAAGGGGCCTCCTTACCATCAAGAAACAAGAAGATGGATCCATTAGATCGTATGAGGAAAACTTCACAAGACTTGCACGATACATCTCTGTCTTTGTCGTTACCCCTGAATTCAAGGTTGACTTCTTCTTTGGTATGCTAAAACCTAGCCTACAGAAATATCTAGTGATCCATGACTTCGATAGCTATGAGGAAATTGTCTGATTTTCCCTCAAAGTCAAAATAGAGATTAGAGAATATCAGTGGTATTATGAGGATAAAAATCAGAGAGTGAACTTTAATTATGGTTATCCGATGGATAAATCCAATGGTGCTAAGAAATTCCATCACCCTAAATGCCAAAGGTGCATAAAGAAGCATGCCAGAAATTGCCTGAAGGGGATGAGTAAATGATTTAGGTGTGAAAGAGAAGGGAATCTTATAAATATCTATAGATATGAAAAACCCACTACTGCAATGGAGGAAATGAATTCTCCATTAAATCCTCAATGCATTGTTCATTGCAATAAATGTAAATAACCATGGCACTTTTTGATCCAGTTCTCTAAGCCAAGGGTTTTTTGAGGAAACCAACAACATCCAAGGTAGTAAGGGAGAGATTTTTTCATAACTACTCCTGAAGTGAATCTCAACAATGAAGCAGTGATAGGTACTCTAGTTATTTATTCAAGGATAGAAAATTTAATTTCTTATTCTGGTTCTATGCTTTATTTTATATCCTGAAATTTTAGTAGAACAATCCAAACACTACCACAAATCATGGAAGTAGAGATGTCGGTGAGAATAGAAAATAGGGAAATTATTTCATCCCATGAATATAACTCCTCCCCTATCATAATTTGTGGATTGTGATTCTCAAAAAACCTCATCATACTCCCTCTAGTGTAATTTTATGCAATTCTTAGCATGGATTGGATTTCCCTACATAGATCCAACATAAATTTCCATGAGAGTGAAATCCCCCTCTATGTGGAGAATCAACCCCCAATTTTATACAAGTGAAAAGAGGAGGATGAATCTTCTTTATAACCATCATCTCATTCTTGAATATTAATGCCCTATGAGCATGCATATCTTGTTCAGATTATTGAGTCTAAGGAAGGAACCATCCTTGAAGACATTCCTTTTGTGAGGGAATTCACTGATGTGTTTCACGAGGAATTTCCTAGTCTTCCTTTTATAATAGATGTTTAATTCTCAATTGATCTTATACCTAGGGCATTACCAATATCCAAAACTCTATATAGAATGCTTGTTTTAGAGGTTGAGGAGATAAAGAAATAACTATAGGAGAATCAGGATAAAGGGTTTATATGTCCAAGTGCTTCACCATGGGGTGCACCAGTCCTCTTCATCAAGAAGAATGATGGGTCAATGCACCTTTGCATTGATTATCATGAGATCAAAAAAATCATGATAAATAACAAGTATCATTTTCCATGAATTGATGACTTTTTTGATCAGCTATGTGGAGCACAATACTTATCTAAAGTGGATCTTTGGTTGGGATATTACCAAGGGTGAAAAAGGAGGATATCCCCAAGACTTCTTTTCATACAAGGTACGAGCACTATGAATTCATATTAATGACTTTCAAACTCACTAATTCTCTATAAATATTCATGTAATTTATGAATAGAATCTTTAGAGATTACCTAGACAAATTTTTGGTAGTATTTATAAAAGATATTCAAATGTAATCAAAAAACAAGGATGAACATGAGGAGAATCTAAGCACTATACTAGAGACCTTGTGAAATGAAAATATCTTTGAAAATTATAGAAAGTGTGAGTTATAGTTTAAGGAATTATCATTATTGGGGAATATCATCATAAGAAATGGGATATTTGTGGATCCCTCCAAGACAAATTCAATTGAGGGATGGTCAAGGTAAACATCTGTGATGGATATCCATAGCTTCCTTGGGTTAGATTGATACTATCACTGATTTGTGAGTAATTTATCATGATTTTCAATTCCTCTTACCAAGATAACTCAGAAGGGAGTCAAGTTTTCTTGGAATGATGAATGTGAAGAAAGATTCAAGGAGTCGAAAAGGAGGCTTATCACTGCACCCATGCTCACACTACCCACAAGTAGATAAATTTTCATGGTATTCATTGATGCTTCAAAGAAGGGCCTGAGATGTGTGTTGATGCAAAATGATAAAGTCATTGCTTGTGATTTAAGGCAATTTAAAGTTCATGAGTAGAAATATCTAACATGTGATTTGGAGTTGGCTGCGTTAATCTTTTCTTTTAAAATAAAGCAAAATTACCACTTGGGGGAGAAGTGTGAAATATATACAAATCAAAAAATCCTCATGTATATATTCACACATAAATAGTTGAATATTCACCAACGAAGATGGCTAGAGATGATAAAATTATATGACTTATCAATCCATTACCACCCTAGGAAATTGAAAAAGGTGGAATATTCTTTAAGTTAAAAGGGATCAATGATTCTATCATTGATAATAATTGAAAATGATCCAATCTTATTAGATTTGATGAAGATATACATGGGAATAATAAAGAAGGGAACATCATCAATACTTTCACAATTGATTTTTCAACCGTCTATTTTGGAAAGATTAAAGGATACTCAAAAGGATGATGGGGTAATTCAGAAGAAAGTGAAAACTATCAGAAAATGGAAATCCTTAGAGTTTAATGTTAATGAAGAATGAATTGTGATATTTGGGTCAAGAATATGTGTTCCATCAAATCTGGAGTTAAAGAAAGAACTTTTGGATGATTCACATAGTTTGAATTTCTCCATTAACCCAGGAAACATTAAGATGTATCAGGATATTTGATAGAATTATTGATGGGATAACATTAAGAAGTCGATCGTTGAGTATAAATCAATGTGCGTGGTATTTTAGCAAGTGAAGTCTAAGAGGTGGAATTCTAAGGGGATGATGAAACTATTATCCATACCAACATGGAAATGGGAGAACATCATTATGGAATTTTTCAGAGTACTTCTAAAGATATCCAAAGGAAACAATTATATATGGGTTGTTGTGGATCGTCTTATAAAGACTATGAACTTCATTTAAATTCGAGAGGATTTCTAATTGAATCAACTAACATGAATATACATCAGAGAAGTGGTAAGGCTGCATGTTGTACCAATATTGATTGTATCAGATCGAGATCCAATATTCACCTATAAGTTCTATAAGAGTCTCCAACACACTTTGAATACTGAGATGAACTTCAGTACGTATTATCATACCCTAACAGATGGTCAATTTGTGAGGACTATCCAAACACATGAGTAAATGTTGAGATCATGTTTAATGGATGTCAAATAAGGATGGGGTCAACATATTCCTCTAGTTTAGTTCTCTTACGACAATATTTTTTACTCAATAATCCAAATGGTTCCTTATGAAGCCTTTTATGGGAAAAAGTGCATAATTCCAGAATGTTCGAATGAAGTTGGTAAAAGAAAACTTATAGGTATATAAATGGTCAAAGAAATGGTGGAGAAGGTTAAGACCATCCAGTAGAACTTTAAAGCTTCTCAGAGTCGAAAAAGATCTATTTTTTCAATCATCGATGAGACCTAGAGTTTGATGTTGGATACATGGTATTCCTCCGCATATCACCATGGAAGATATTTATGAGATTTGGGAAGAAGGGAAAGCTTAGTCCAAGGTACATTGGAGTAGTGTACTGTCTACTATCACTCCCACCGAACATGTCTCAAGTACATGATGTATTCCATGTATCACTCTTGAGGAAGTGCATACATGTCCCATCGCATGTACTCAATCTATAGTTGGTACCATTGTAGAATGGCCTCTTCTATGAAAAGAAGTCAGTGAAGATATTAGATCATAGAGAAAAAGTTCTATAAAATAATATGATACCCCTAATCAAGGTTTTGTGGTGAAACCACAGGTTTGAAGAAGCTATGTGGGAACCAGAGGAAGTGATGAGGTAGAGTTACCCTCATCTATTTTAGTGAGGGAAAAGAAAATTCAGAGGGAGAAATTTCTTATGGGGGGAATATTGTAATGACCCAAACATTTATGAATAAAGTTCCATTTCTTTTAATGTATTATGGATATAGAAAAAAAAACACTCTTTTTTTATCGGGTTTAAATGACCATTAAGTATCAAGACCACTGATAATATAGTTGTTAAATAGTGATCACATGACTAATATAAATATAATATTTTAAAAAAAATACCTTTTGATACAAAAAAAGAAGAGGATGACCTCATCCAGTAGACTCAGGTCATACGAAAATAATTTATTGGAGCTTAGAAAGGAGATAGAATCACTGGGTATCGCTCATGACCAAGCCCAATCTGAGCTTCATCACGTTAATCTTAAACAGAATCACATGCGAGATAAGTTCAAGTTAATAGAGATTACCACCCGAGCATTGTTATCTGAGTCGCCCCAAGAGTCTATCACCATCACAAAACATACCCTTAGGTCTTATACGGGTGTTATAAGGGGTTATGTAATAATTTATTAGTTACTTATTGTGTAATCTCTTTCGATAAATAAAATTCTTATTCTATTAAATCTTTTATAAGAATAGTCTTTCTTAAAAGAAATGATGAATTTTATAGATGAATTATTTAGGTAAAAATTGCAATTTTTTAGAAATATATACATTATTATATTAAAATAAGGATTTAATTAATAATATAATAAAACAGCTCTTATAAATGATGATTATATCATTTTCTTATCTATAAATGACTAGGTAATCAGTTTGATAAGAGTTGTATTATTTATATGATAAAACAAAAAGTATATATTTAAATAATTTATTTTAAGGAATTCATGAATTTTTAAATAATTAATATTTTAATAAAATATTACTATCAAATAATTTTTATTAATAATAAATGAGTACATAATTTTTATGAAGTCAAATGTAATTTTTATTAAGGTTTGAAAACAATTTTTGTCAAAACCCGTGAATTTTTAATAAATGTCAGTTTTAATTTTAAAAGTTAAAATTCACATATTTATAAAATTATTTAGCTAAAATGGATATTATTTTTGGAATCAAGACTTTGAAATTATCCAATGGTGAATTTTTCATAATTTTATGAGATAGTCAAATTTTTGGGTAAAAAATAAATACCATATAAATAAAATATGTGTTTTATGACTTCATAGTGACTCAAAAATGATGTAATAAATAATATAATGGGTATTATAGGACCAATATATGTTTTAACATTAAAATAATGTGATTTTATATTTATTTTTCTTATTTTATAAATACTTAGTGAATCCTCCAAAATGTATAATATATTTTATGATTTTAAATTCATTTCCTTGAGAGTGTGACACACCTCCACATAAGAAAGGGAAATATTTAAATATGTTAGTCCATTTTCCATATAAAATATTTTTTTACACTCCTATTTATAAAAAACCATGGTAAGTTTTGTGGTTTTGAATATTTAATTATATAGATTCGAACACCTAAGTTTGTGAAATATTAAAGAATCCCCCTCACTTTTCCTGTATAAACCCACCCAAGCCCCAACTTCTCTTCACTAGAAAATACTTGGATCATGTCCCTACTCTTACCTCCACTATCTAGGATCCTCTAAATCTTCCCCAATATCTCAATAAGCCCCTCTTCAAGATTTTAAAGTCACACACTCAAGTAAGGGATCCTCACTTTCCTTCCTTTCTTATTTTTATCTAAGTTTCCTTATGTTGTTACAATATTTTATTTTCAATTAAAAATGATGGGGTATGTTTTTTCACCTACCAAATACTTCCCTTATTATGTTTTAATGATTATATACCTATTTCTCTCTCATTAATCACTTCCATGTACACCTGTTACCATGCCTAAATTTTGTAAGGGATCTCTCTCTCCTCATTTACATTCAAGCATTTATCTTATATTATGCATTTCAAATTCCATTTCATATGTTGAGATATTATTCTACATGATCCTATTACTTCCCATTTCATGTATAAATTTTTATAGACTCCTTTATCTCTCATCAACCCATTTTATGAATCCCCATGTGATATCGTTTTGCTGACGAAATTGCACCGTGATTTTCCATGCCAAAATCATCATTTAGTGAATACCATGCCCATTTATCTGTCAAAGGTCTTTACATTTATGAATATATACTTATTTATTATAGAATTTAATTTATGTATTCCAAATTACTTTAACTTCTAATTAATGATGATGTTGAATGAATCCATGTTATATAATCTATGTGGCACACTTAAGGATGAGATTGAATTGTTCATTAAGGGTGAACCCTGATAGCACTCCAATGCATTGGGTAATGTTTAGTATAATGATAATCCATGTTCAATTAGGATTTATTAATGATAATTTATGTGCAATTAGGGTTTAATCATGCTAATATATGTGCAATGATCCTTGGATCATTCTAATATCATGTTGTATGTTGTTTCCACATTTCCATGTTATGATGATCAAGTTATATCGTGCATTTATGTTAATGTTTCTCTTATGATCCATTGATATGTCTATTTCTTAACATATATTTTATTCTTCATGTTATTCCTTGTTTACTCCCTTATTGGGATTTATATCTCACCCTTTTTTTATGTATGTCCTCAGGTTATCTCATGCAATGCTAAGTATGAAGGAATGTTGTGGTTATGTAAAAGAATTTTTCAATAAAGATGTTTTATTTTATGTCTTATGTTTTCATATAATGTTCCTAATCCCAAAGACACTAGAACTATCAATATTTTGGGTTGCATTAAGTGTAAGTTTATGTAATAAATCATATTTAAGTGTGTAATAATGATAAGGGTTGTTATATGTCCTGCTTTTCTACCATGTCTGTCACCAGGTGGTTTTACATATTCCTACATTTGCCTCTACCCAGGAAATCCCTCGATTGCCTCCTAATTGGTCGTATGATGGGTCATAAAATCTCTATCCAGATGACCCTAACCACCGCATGAGTAACACAGCTAGTCCTTTGGCTGACTCGCTCTGCCCTGGGATCCTTGCACCACTGACCCCATGTTCTGGGGTTGTCCCCTGAATTTTCTGATCCACTTGGATCCCTATGTCAGCTTTTGGGTATCTTCTTCCAAATATTTAGCTACTTGGAACCTGGTGGTAGCTCCTATTGTTAGTGTCTTCTCTTCCAGAAATATCTCTTCTAGTAGATCTCTCTCCAGTACCCCATCATATATCATAATTCTGAGGTATATCATGGATACACTGATCTAATGGTGTAGCCTATGCTTGAAGGTATAATCCCTGAAGAACGGGTCTCGCACAATATCTGTGGAGTAGTGAGAAAGATCTATAAATCTCGTTGAGTAATCATCTATTGTCTGGTTGTCCCACTACAGATGTAGTAGCTCCTGTATACGCACGGAGCATAAAGTCATTGGGAAGAACTCCTCCCTAAAGTGATGCTCAAAGTTTTTCTAAGAGAGAGTCATCTCCTCATACATCTGGATCAGTAATCTCCACTATCTCTCCACTGATCCATGTAGTAGACTCGTGGCTAGTACTTCCATCTGGTAGAGTGACGTTCTCAATAGGAGGAAGACACATGTAACCACCTCTAGTTAATCCTCAGCTACCTGGGGGTCTGGCTCACCCCTAAACCTGGGAGTTCGCTGCCTCTAGAACTCATGAAATACACTCAACCTACGTTCCTCCTCTACTGGTAATGTTGTTAGTAACTACTACTCTCCGGGTGGTGGTATCACCGGTACACCACTAGGGGGTTCTATCTCTGGTATTGGTCCCAATACTGATGCCTCGTCACTAGGCAGATCATCCTCATGATCACGTATTGAAATCCTGGTTGGCTGTCTATGTGGAGGCATCCCAAAATAGATCAAGATGTACCACAATCAATAGATTATACCTGGTGAGATGACACTGACTCAATAAAGACAAGATAACACACTCAATTATATATGATTAATGTACCATTATTTTCCCTGCAACCAGTGTTTTCATGTACCAATTTGGAAAGAATAATTCAGATCCCTGTTGTATGGATTCATTGGTCATCGCACTAACACTGGATTCCCTAGACTGAAAGAAAAACTAAAAACAATCAACATTGTTTCCCCAAGCCAATCTCACAAACTCTTGGTTCTTTAGGTATAACCGACCTGCTCTGATACCACTCTGTCATGACCCATTCCCTGGGGCCCATGCATGACTACCCCAATCCCACCTCTAACAGGCCAGGAGCTGGTGACTGACGCTGAGTAGGAATATCCCACAAATGCGAGGCATTTTCCTAAGTACCTGTACACATTCACCCATATTTAATCCCAAAAGTGATGAACTAAAAACACAAAGTAAACAAGCATGTATACCACTAAGATACCAACAACATAGTAAGATAGTACAAAAACAGAAAAGTAAATAGGGATAGAATACAAGCCCAACCAAAGGGTAATGTACAATATCATAAATCTCATTCATAGAAAACCCTACCTGAAGCGTAGGTACAAAAACCACTATCTGAAGTCGCTGAATCACACCTCATATTTCGGGCCTCTCTTTAATCCCCACCTGGTTCTGGTCCACCAAGGACTCTATCAAATCATCGATCATCTGCATAAGACACGACACATACAGGTATAGCCTGTGAAAAGGTGAGTAAAACAATACTCAGTAGGGACCCCGAAACAACAAAGGTACACCACTAAGAAATACATGAAGTACACCACAAAGGAAACACACAAATAACACCAAAAATGAAACACATTAAGTACACCACAAAGGAAAAACATTAAGTATAGTCAATATAGTTAATTCACACAGGTATAAGTCTAAATCATGAAGATAAGAATTTCTATTTTTAGTCCTCAAATATATTAGCCTCTATGACACTAGAAGTGTCAGTAGTGAATGGAGTGTTGATGTCACATGTATCATCGATAGTGCACAGAGCGTTGATGTCATATGAAGCATCAATGGAAGACAAAGAATCAATGGAACTTGGAATGATGATGGCATTTAGGACATCGATGGTGCATGGACCATTAATAATGCATGGATCTTTAATGGCACACAGATCATCGATGGCGCATGGAGTGTCGATGGTGCATGTAGTGTTGATGGGTCAAGCATTCTCCCAAGTCACAAAGTCATAGCCAGTCACAGGATTCCACTCATAGCGCACTCATTCTGGGAGCACCTACACCTCGATCCATTAGGTCATCAACCAAATTCTACAAAAACTCACTTAGAGTGTCTCAAAAGTATCACCTCATCGCAAGGGTACAAACACCATAAACATCTCATCAAACAGACTCACATTTTGAAAGATATGGATAATTTAGTAAAAAAGGGTCTGATCTGGTCCGGGTCCGACCCGATCCGATCCAGCCGACCCGAACTAACCTGGTTCACCTGACTAGGTTGGTTTGGGCTAGCTCAGCCTGATGGGCTACTATACCATGGCCCATTAGGATGCCAAAGTGGCTCAGTTCTCCCATCCCAGCCCGCCGCATGCAGGTCGGCTCCTTTAGTGCACTGCTCAGCTGTGCACTCCCAGTCAACAAAGTCTCCACATTTAATGCAGCTACCACATTCAACATAGATGTAATAACGTTCTGATCCCCTTCCCCATGGCTTCCTCCACCATGGGTTCCTTGAGGACCCTAGTCGCCAGTCAGGACCCCTGTCACCATGTCCCGGTCACCACTGTTGGATTACGCTGATGCGGCCTCTGATTCGCGTCCCGCCACAGCTATCGTCACGGCCTCCTTCTACTAATCATTTCTGCCACGTGTGGATTATGCCACTACGATCTCACTGGATCACAGTTTTGCACCCCGTCGGAACCCAGCCTTCCACCAGGTCGTGCGATTCCCTCACCATCAGTCATCCTGTCGGTGGCCCGCGATTCGTCACACCCTCCACCATAAGACACTACCTACCGGTTGCGCTCTAGTCACACCTCTGTAATTTCATTACAGATCCAAACATTCAGTCTCAGATCGTTTCTCCATGGATCATGGGTGCAAGTTTCGATTGTTCACATAGGGTTTCAAATGGTGAAGAACGCATGAAGAATGCAATAGATTAAGGGGGGAGAGATTAAGCACATGAGCACCCAAAGAACAAATCTTTCCCTTATTTATTTGGCCTTGATCTATTCATTTTAGTGGGATCACAAAGAAACCAACAAAAGAATAATCACCAAAATCTATTTCCTTTAATCCCGCAAGAATTATCCCTCCCACAAGAATGATCGAACCACGAATCAACCTATTCATGGGTTGGTCTGTGTTCTTCAATAAATTCTAAGCAGGGGAAATGAACTCATGAACATATCGACACCCTACCTAGATTTGGATCACTTGTTGTTGAATAATAGAGGTCTGTGTCATTGTCGATTGTCGATTCACCAATGTTCGTCGTCGGGAGATTACTTCCTTCTTCTTAACTTTGGGGAATTCCAGGGTTATGGTGATAACCCTAAATTCCTATAACATGGCTTATTAAAAATGAAATTCACTATTGTTTCAACATGTAACATTCAATAAAATATTTTCATTAGATATTTTAATGACGTCTATATCCAAAATCTAACTTTCACACTCGACTTGCACCGGTCAAGGTTATTCCTCGCCGAAGGAAAACACCCCCTTCCGAACTCAACAGTGGTCTCAAATTTGAAATCTGAGTTACCATTTATGGGTTATTTGGATTTAAAATAAAATAGTTTTTTATTTAATTATTTTATTTATGGTTATGCCCCTATTGACTTTTTCAACAGATGACCCGTGACGACCAATATTAGGTCACACCTAGGGTAAATCCACAACTATGAGCTCAACAGTGCCCTCATATTTATGATCTATGCACTCATTTAAGATTTATTTTAATTTTTCAGAAAATTTGTTCTTGAATTCTATTAAAAAATAAACATTTTTTAAATAATAATTCTAGGCACCCCTGGCCTCGGAATCGCATGTCATCTCAACACCTCGTCTCGTAATTTTCCCAAATAATTTCTAAAAATAAAATCAGTGTAATTAGAGTCATTAAAATTAATGTTTTAGATGAATTTTTTATAATTTATCTTGTTTTTATGATATTTTTAAAAAGTCAAGTAATGAATAGTGTCAAAATTGACATTAATGATATTTTAAAATAATTAATATTTTATAAAATGATATAAAATTCATAAAAATATAAAATTCATCCAAATTATTTATATATGGTTGAAAATTTCATCAATTATCCATTTATGGTTATTTTTTCAATTTATAGTAACTATATTAACCCTCGAAAATTAAAACCACATGTTATCATGGTAAGAGTTGGAGAGGTTAAATAAGGGTTAAATCCAAAAGATAAGGATTAAAAAATAGTAAACAATTATATAATTTTAATTTAATGAAGTTATTTTGACCCATAGTAATCCTATATTCAAAATAAATCAGTTTTTATCCATTATGAATATAGAACTAATTTATATTAATTTAATATTTTGAGAAATTCCAATAGTGTCGCTCCCCTCTCTTATAAAAGGACACCTCTTCTTCTCTATTAATCACACTAAAATACCTTTTTCTTTGGACAAAATCTACCCAAATCCATTAATATAATCTCTCCTTATATTATATATCTCTTATTTTAGGCATAACACCATCCTTAGTGGTCTTGAGGTGTTATGAAATGAAGGCGGTCCAAGGAAGAGTTATCATTTTTATTCAACTGTTTCTTTTTATTTCTTCTTCCATTTCCTTAAAATATTCTTAAAACATGATTAAATAGTAAATAAAGAATCCAAAATATAATTATATGTTGTTATTTTTATATAATCACCTAAATCCATCTCCACTTCCATTAAATGGGAAAATAAGTTATTGTTCATGTGTATGGCGGACTACCTCCTCACAAACTTATGAAATTCATTTTCCATAACCATATCTCAATAATTGTTATAATGATATAATTAATTTTTATATATGATATTAATTAAATATTTATCATTATTAAAAGATAATATATCATTTTTTCTTACCTTTCCATGCACAGAAAAATGATAATGGCATTTATGGGTATGTGTAAACTATCACCTCCATGAATAAATGTGATTCAGTTTTCATCACCAAATCACATAGATGATATATATAAGAATATTAAAATTATTAAAATTATATTAATGATATTATTATTATTTAGATATAAAATGATATTTACCTTCTTTCCATAATGATCATTGAAAAATGAAAACATTACTCATGTGTATGTTCGGTGTACCATCTCCATGATTGTAATGTAGTTAATTTTTCATATAAATATTTAATGGATGGATTTCAAAGTATAATTGATTTATAAAAGTTATTATTATTTCATGAATATTATTCTGGAGATGATGGAATAATGACAACTTTTGACTATAGACATCATACCAAAGTCATTTTGGACTCATGTACCGAATATCATCAAAATGTATAATGTGAACTTAAATAATTAAGTAATTATTATAACATGGTAATAAGTGATATAAAAGTAATAATAAACCTGAAAAAGGTTCTCAAGAAATTAAATAATTTACCTAACTTTATTACTCATGAATATAAACATTGTATGAGATGAGTCGAATTCAAGGTAAGGGACTTCATCTCCATCTCCTTTCATTTAGGCATTTTTTATGTTATACAACCAAATTATTTAATGAGGTATATATACATCCCCTTTGAATTATTATATAATTTAGTTATTTATTATCATGTTATTTCATGTTTTGATAAAAAAAATATCTTATGGGGTTTTTGATTTAAATGTTGAAATCAGTATGAGACACTTTGAATGTTTAAATATTTACTTTTGAAAACCATTCTCTCCATGAAAATATTATGGATATAAAAAAATAATTATAATGTAAATTTTATATAAATTTTTAATTTCATTAAAAATGTTTTCAAAAGGAATATTTTTACATGTTTTATATTGAACATCTTGAAAAAAAATAAAATGAATTTTATATTCTTAACATACATGGTGAAAATGAATTTTCAACCAATGTTACTATTATTTAATTTCAATCTTACTTTACAAGCTTACATATTTTCAAAAATGAACAAACTTATTCCATTCTTTTTCATATTTTTGGTATTGAAAATATTTTTTTAAAAGAAATTTTTATTTTTATACAAAAGTTTTTTTATATGGGATTAGAATATATTTTTTCAAAGGGTTTTATGATGAAAGTGTTTTATTAATGATATGTCACTTGAGAATTACAGGAAATGGGTGAGCCTGATATAGATTATACATGGGGTGACCTAGATAGTGCCGGTTAATCCCATTACAGATTAACATGGGGGGTCCAAATAGATCTGGGGAAGCCTGATACAACTAACATGGGGTGGAAAAGATAGTGTTGGGTAATCTCATTCAAGATAATCATATGGTGGCTTATATAGCGACAGGTAAGCCTGTAATAGCATAATTGGAAGTTGTACATATGTTTATTCCAATTGAAAGGTTTTTGAAAGGGTATTATGTATATGATTATCTAAGTCACTTAAAGGAGTGTAAATTACTTTCTATGGGTTTTAATGATTTTACTTGAGAAAAATGTTTGATTTTTTATGTTAAATTTTTTTATTCTATATTCTCAAAGAACTTTTAAGGTAAAGATAAATTTTATATGATTTTTCATGTTTTTAAAGAACTAATGGTTTCATTTATTTTTATATCCCTTACCGAGATTTTGTGTACATATAAGGTTCTTAAAATGTATTTCACATGGTTTAAGGGGGAATAGAGACAAGGATAAGATCTAGGGGATAATTTTGAATATTTTCTATAAAGATAATTTATGTTTTATTTTAAAGAGTTTTATATTGTGGAAAAAATAGATACTGAGTATAATTTTCCATTTGTAATGTATGGTTTTAATTTGTAAGAGTTTGTCATAATTCTCTAAAAAAATAAACTAAAAAGATCCTCAATTGTGAATTCTAGTTCAAAAACACTAGGATATGTAATGTGTAGGGCTTAGTTCTTATAGTTGGTATCAAAAAATTGTTTAGAAAACCTTATACATTATTATGTATTCAAGTGAGGTAATATTATGATTTATGTATACCATCATTAGTTTATAATTTTAAGTATGATCATAAGATTAATGTCTTAGAAACCCTATTGAGGATTTAAGTTATGAAATTTTAAGGTGATTAATGGTATTTTTCAGAGACATTTATTTTTTAGGTAATTATGGTTTATGACTTTTGGGGATGAAAAATGAAATTAATGATATAACCATTGAGATTAAAAACTTCTCTATAAATATGAATTTAATTTTCTATGAATTCAATAATAATTATATAGTTTTAGAAAAATGGAAACCTACAGGATGGGTGACAACCTATCATGTCTGGAATGGCTGTGGGAATTGAACCCACAACTGAAGGGCCACAAGGGTGCATATCCTACCACTAGCCTATGTGAAGTCCTGGTTATTATTAATTTTTATTTTCAGTTAAAGTATTTTATGAATGAATGCTAAGTTGATTTTTGGAACATATGTTTTATCAAATAGATAACCTTAGGATTGAAAAATGATTTTGTGATTAAGTGATTAATGTTATTTTGGAAGACTTTCACTATTTTGGAAAATTTATATGATTAAGGTAAATAGAATATTATGGGATTTTATTTGATCAATAAAGTTTTAATTATCTTTTATAGGAAAATATGATTTTATGGTTATTCAAGTTATTTATGTAAATGGTTAGTATACTTGGAGATTATGTGATTTAGGAAATTGCATTTTGGTATAATACATTAATATTGATTGATTTTATTTGGAGATATAGGTAAAAAATTATCTTAGAAGATGATGTGATCAAATCCTTCATAATTTTGGGTTTAAATATTAATATATAATATTTTTTAGGAATTTTAAGGATTGTTATTTATGAAATGGTCTATATTGAACTTTGGGTATTACTATTGAATTTTGGAGATTGAATCAGTTTTTAATCATATAATGGTTTATTATTTTTGTATAATTGTCTTATATTATCCTTAAAATATTAGTTTTGGTTAATTTTTCATGATAGTATAAATAGATAGTTAATATTTATTAGATTTTTTGATTCTCTAGAAGTTGATTCTAGTGCTTCAGGCATGAAAAAGTCATCTTGAATACTAATCATTTAGATAAAAAGATAAGTTTGTGGTGTAAATTAATTAAAGTATAAAACTCTAATTTTAAATTAAGTATTGTTCCTTATGTTCTTCATCATTGGAGAAATTTAATTCCTCAAACTCTATGAAAATTATCTTAAAATAAAAACATTATCCATTTTATTTTCTTACTAAAAAATCAATGACCTTTTAACTCATCATAGATTTATAGGGTTTTCTTGGTTAAATTTATAATGACCATGTTGTCTATCACTCTCCATTAGAACTTTATAGTTATTTTCACTTATATGTCCATGTTTTACTACATGGAACTCTAGTATGTGTTATCTCAGATAACCTTTATACATCCATTTCTTTCTTTTAGAGTGGGATTTTTATTGATCCTTATTTTGATGTGGGATTTCAATAAAGATACTTTGAAAGGTAAAAAATAAGATAAAAACTCAAGTTTAAACTAAAAGGAAAAAATTTTATTAAGAGGGTGGATAGTGTAACATCCTGAGTTTTTAAAAGGAAACACTATTTTTGATAGTGTATATGATACACCACATCGAGCTTAAATGAATAACTAAATATTATTATTTAATATGGAATTTATCACATAACCCTTAGAAAGTAAGGTATGAATAGGATAAACTGAATTACAAAAAATATGATATACAAATTTATATATAATAAATTATTTGCTGACCAATTAATTGTAAATGAAAATAAACCCTTTTTAAAATAAAAGGAAATATTTTTCTAAAAAACTCTTTAAATGTGAACAAGTGTGTTTTATACTAATAAATAAACAAATAAATATTGTTGAATTATATTAATGAAATTTATAATATGGTCAATATAATTTTTAACATTCATCCTATTTGTTTTCAAGATATGATATAAGAACAAGTCCAATTTTACTCATAAAATAGGTATTTTTATAAAACGGCAGTTTTGCTTCCTTTTGATGGATCACTCATTTTAAATATTGTTTTTGAAACTTTTATAAATTATATTTTAAAAAATAAACAAATTATTTTAAATAATAATATCAAAAATTACTTTGGTTGAATTTTTTGTATTCTTCTGATAAGTTTCATGTTTTGATAAATATCGAAAAATACTGAATTTTAATTGAAAACATATTTTTTATCTAAATAATTTATAGTATTAAATTAAATTTATTATTTCTTTTAAATTATAATTAGATAAATTTTATATCATTTAATACAATTCATTTCATTGTAATCAATTTCACAATGAATTTGGATATAAAAACATTTCAATCTTTTGAACATTTTCACTTTAAAAACTTGTTTTCTCATTCCATCAATGGGATCAATTTTAAATTAATTTTACCCAATTATGTGTTTTGAATTTTGAAAAATTAATTCCATATTTTGAATCATAAGTTAAATTTTTTTAAATAGGTCCCTATAATTTTTGGACAGTATGAATAGTAAATTTGGTACTTTTTTTATTACCACGATTAAGGGTAAATTAGGTAATTAAGGGTAAAAATAATATTATAAATATTATAAAATTACACTAATACTTGTCCTAATTTTATTTTTTGAGTTATTTTAGACTAATATCATCATTTGGATGATTTTATAACCACTTGGATGACTTTAATTTCTTTATAGTATTTTATAATAAATAAAAATCAAAGATGTCATACTTATATTTTAATAACTATAACATTTTTAATATAGGATTATTTAGAATATATATTTGACTATAAATAGTATTTATAAATATAAAAAATTTATCTTCATCAAGGAAGTTTATTTTAACTTTTTAAGAAATAAATAATTACCTTAAAATATTACACAATAATGATGGAGTAATTGTTTAATTAATGGAAATATCAAATAAATGATATTAAAAATATTAAAATAAACATAATTTGAAATAATTAATGTCATACAAGAATTTTATAGGTTAATTTTATAAGTTATTAATGTTGTTTATGAATTTTTTTGAATTTATCTTTTTGTTATGATATTCTTAAAAAGTCAGTTAATGAATAGTGTCAATATTGACACGTGTTTTTACTTTTATGGGTTAATATAGTTTCTATAAAATGATAAAACCCATAAATGGATAACTATAAAATTTTAAATCTTATACCATTTTATAAATAAATCATTTTGGATCCATTTTGAA
Organism: Viscum album; assembly: GCA_963277665.1. Classification (NCBI taxonomy): domain Eukaryota; kingdom Viridiplantae; phylum Streptophyta; class Magnoliopsida; order Santalales; family Viscaceae; genus Viscum; species Viscum album. Next base: position 1,335,833,015 of record OY728156.1, read on the forward strand.
TATAAAATTAATTTATATTAATTTAATATTTTAAGAAATTCTAAAAGTTTTCCTCCCCTCTCTTATAAAAGGGAACCTATAATTATATATTACTCATAATTAAAAACCCATTTGGTTTGAAATATATCTGAAATAATACCTTCCTATAATCCCTCTCTACATTCTAGATCTCTTAGTTTAGGCATAACACCATCCTTAGTGGTCTTAAGGTGTTAAGCAATGAAGGTGGTACGAGGAAGACGTTTTGTTTTTAATCAATTGTTTCTGTTTTATTTCTTCTTCCACTTTATTCAAATATTATTCAAACATGATTAATTAATAACTCAAGTATAATTAATATAATTATATGTCATTATGATAATATAATCACTTAAATCCATATCAATTTCCATCAAATGGTAAAAAAATTATCATTCGTGTGTACAACAGACTCCTGAAACGATGAAATTAATTTTCCATCACCATCTCTAAAGAACGGTTATGATGATGGAATTAATATTTATATATAATATTCATGAAATATTTATCATTATTAAAATATAATATATCATTTTCATTCTTACCTTTCCATGCATAGAAAAATGATAACGTCGTTCGTGCGTACGTGTGAACTATCACCTCCATAAAGCAATGTGATTCATTTTTCATAACCACATCACATGGATGATATATATATATATAATTATATTTAAATGATTAATATTATATTAATTATATTATGATCATTATAGAGAGAAAAAATGATACTTACCTTCTTTCCATAATGATCATTTAAAAATGAAAGCATTACTCATGTGTACATATGACCTACCATATCCATGATTGTAACGTAGTTCATTTTTAAAATCCATATTTAATGGATTTATTTAAAAGTTTAATTGATTTATAAAAGTGATTATAAATTAATGAATATTATTATGGTGATGATGGAATAATGGCTAGTTTTTACTATTGACATCATGCCAAAATCATTTTTGACTCGTGTACTGAATATCATTAAAACATCCAAAATGAACTTAAATAATTAAATAATTTTTATAAGATGTTAATAAGTGATATAAAAATAATAGAAAAATAATTTTTTTTTTGAGAAAATAAATAATTAACCTAAGTTTATTTTTTAGTAATATAAATATTTTACGTGACGATTCGGACTCAAGCTAAGGGGATTTATTTCTATCTACTTTTATTGAGGCATATTTTGATGTTATACACCCACATCCTTTTATGAGGTGTATATAAAACCCCTTTAACTTATCACATCATTTATTTATTTATTGTCATGTTATTTAATGTTTTGTTAAATGCTATTATTTCCTAAGGATTTTGATTAAAATGTTCAAAGTGGTATGGGACACTTTAAATATTTAAATATTTAATTTCAAAATATTTTTCTCCATGTAAATATTCTTGATATAAAAAAATAATTTTAAAGGAAATTTAAGTTATATTGTTAATTTAATTCAAATTTTTTCAAAAGGAATATTTTTACGGGTTTTATATAGAACGTTTTGACAAATGACAAAAGGAATGTTTGATTCTTAACATATATGGTGAAAACAACTTTTACACCAATGTGGATATTATTTAAATTCTATCTTTATTTTCAAGCTTAGATATTTTCTAAAATGAAAAACCATATTCTATTATTTTTGGGATTTTTTGTCTTGAATTTTTTTTAAATAAAGGTTATTTTTATATGAATGTTTTTTTGTGGGATTGAAATAGTTTTTCAAATGAATTTATGATAAATTTTTTTTATTAATGATATGGAAATTTGAGAATTATAGGAAAGGGGTGAGCCTGATATAGCTTAACCATGTGGTGGACCATATAGCATTGGGTAAGCCCGTTACATCTTAACATGGGGTGGCCCATATAACATTGGGGAATCCCGTTACATCTTAACATGGGGTGGCCCAGATAGCACTGGGTAAGCTTATTATAGTTTAACATGGTGTGGCCCAGATAAGACTAGGTAATCCCATAATAGCTTAATTGAAAGTTAGCTATAAAGTTATTCGAATTGAAATGGTTTTGAAAGGGTTTTGAAAGGGTTTTATGTATATGATTCTCTAAGTCACCTAACGTAGTTATAATTTATTTCTATGGGTTTTAAATATTTTATTTTATAAATAAAAATATTCATTTGAAAATTTTTTACTTAATATTCTCAATGAAATTTAAATATAAAGGTAAATGTTATATGATTTTTCATTTTTTTACTGAACTAACATTTTCTTTTCTTTTTATATCCCTTAATGAGATTTTTTTTCTCATCCCAAGTTTTTTAATTGTCTTTCATAGGGTTTATGGAGGGATATAGATAATTATTAGATCAAGGGGATAATTGGGAATATTTTTCATAAATGGGAATTATGTTTTATTTTAAAGAGTTTTATATTGAGGAAAAAATATATACTCAGTATAAGTTTTCATTTGTAATGTATGGGTTTACTTTGTAATATTTTTTCCTAATTATCTAAAACTCTAAACTAAAAATATCCTCTATTGTGAATTCTAGTTCAAAATCACTAGGATATGTAATTTTAAGGTTGGGTCATTTCACCAACTTTATACTCATCTGGTACATTCTATTTAGAAAAAAAATCACTAAAAATTATGTGTGTAGCTTTCCAAGGGTAACCACTAGTCCTCCCCTAATATCTATCTCTATCCTTACAAAACTTCTTAGTTGACATACTCAATCTTTTTTTTCTGATTTTAAATCCTAGAATTTAATTCTCACAAGAAGTATGCACAATAAAATCTTCAAATTCTCCAACATTTTACACTTTTGGGATGCCTATTAAATAGGAAAGTCTCACCTCATATGTATCATACTATAAAACTGATAGAAACCATACTGATTTCTTATTTAAGAATAAAATGAACTCAAAGTTCTCTTTCTACTACTTCTTTGATAGAATTTTTTCTGCTTAATATTTTTCCCACTAAAGGAATTTTTACCCCAATCCAGTCAAGGAAGAAGATCACTCATACACTAAGTATCTATCATTACTTTTCCCACCACACACACCTTTTCTATTAGATCATAATATGAAATAAAATCAATAAAAATTACCAACAATCAAATCTCTTCTCAAAGTTCTATCTCAAATCATTAAGCCTTAGTATTGTTATTTTTTTATTTTTTCCCTAACTTGAAGGTCTTGAATTTTTATTTTATTATTTGATAAACCCATTTTTAACTGGGGTAAGATAGAAACATTAAAAGGAACTATATAATAAAGGGAACAATTACTTTGTTAATACACATCCTAAATTCCTAACATAGCTACATCCCCCTACCCACTCACTCTCATTCTAAATGTTCATTCCAAATCTTTTCCCCTGGCATCATGTCAATGGTTCAATATCTCATCATTATTTAGAGGTGAATAAGACCTTTCTATCCAAGAGTGTGCTCCATAAGTGTCCCTCCGATGTCCTAGCTGGATTCCAACATCTTTTCTCATACTCCCCTAGACTGAATCTTTCTCCCACATAGATGGCCTAAGGTCCAATAACGTAAAGGCCCAGTACATGGCCTAAAATCCATTCTGTGAACTCTATTGGTATAGTACATATCTCTACAATAGTACTCACTACTATAATTCTTCTATATTACCACTATAAATACCCCCTAATTTTAGGGTTGTCGGCTATTGAACCCCTAACATCATGTGGTTTGATGAGGCACCTTACCACAAGTCCATGACCCAAACTTATGTTATTTGTTATCAACTCTTTCATAAAATAATATAACCTTGAAAAATAAATCAAATACTCAGTTATTATCATATTCCCTATTACCAAATCCATAAACACCCAATATTTCTTTTCTATTAACATATATGGGTATATTACTAACTAAACATCTTTTGAAGTCCATACCATGAAATATCAACATGAATATTTTCATCTATAATCACTACCAAACACTTACATGTTGGTCTCTATAAAATATAATTAAAAAATTCCAACATTAAATTATCATGGGTATAAATGAATTAAAATATTTGGTTTATCCTCTCCAACCAATCCTTATCTTCAAAACCCAACCATCACCCCTGAACATAGGAGGATTTTTCCTTTGGAACTCTTATGATACTTTTGTTTCTCTATAATGTCCTAATTTTCCTCACTTTCAATCATTTAGATGGAATGAACTAAATATTTAAAGAGTTTTTAGCATATCCCATGTTCCCAACTCCTTTTTCACAAATAGTGTCCCTTATTTGATGCATCTCTATAATACCAACAAAATAATCATTATGAAATGAACTACATTACTTCTTATTTCCAAAATGATTACTAGAATTACAAACATGATAGTTATAAAATATTAAATCATGTATCATAAAATATTTTTTATTCTAATTATATATCTAATTGTCTCAATTCTATTTCAATTAGAATTTCCATTCCAAAATTCAATTTCATAACAAACCTTATCAAAATAATATGAAAAAAAAATATTTTTCAATCAAAACATTTTAAAAACACATTAAAAAACAATAATTATTGGAATCTATTCCCAAAACCAATCTTAGGTAATTAAATCATTTTAAAAAATTCCTACACATGAAAATAATATCTACTCATGTTTATAATGATTCATGAATAGAATTATTGTATCACCCCATTTTGGTTTTAAAAACCTATTTGTAGTAGTTCTTTGAGAAAATATATTAGGATGTGGGAACATATATATTTACAAAGAGATATAGTATGCATTATGGTGTGTAGGTTGAGTTAGTACTATTGAGAATGAATAGGGTACTCCATATGGATATGGGAAGGATTGTGGATTTGGATACAATAGTGTGGTTAATGGTATATAATGGTTTGTTGAAATATCATTGGTATGGGGTGAGTTAGAATAAGATGTGGTGATGTATTATGGTAGAATGGTGTGTTTCTGTCAGAATTTTTAGCGTGATATGGATAGGAAATTGGGATTATATCCTTAAATGACTGAAATAATACCTCTAAAATTCTAAAAAACACATCCATATTGATGATTCATTATGTAAGTAAAGTGTTTATAAACATAGGATGTAGTTAAAGGGGATCATTCAGTTGGTGATTCACACTCAATATTATTAATGTAAGCTAACTTTTATAACTTTATAGTGTGTAATAGTTTGGTATAACTTGGAATTATTATATGATCTGATGGTGGATTTAAATATTCATTTAAATATTGAATTAGGTTTTAACCATATGACTGTGATAAAAATGACTAATGGTGGGGAGAACCATATGTATCATTTTGTAAATTATAATCTCTATACATAGATAATTAGTGGTATTTAATAATGGGATGAAATTGATATATCTTGTAAGGTATGGAAATTAATATCTAGATGTGGATACATCAAGTTGATTCATGATATAAATTTATGAATACCACTCTAATAGATCATGATAAATTAATTTTTTCTAGATGACTCAGAATATGAATAGGATATGGTTTATAAATAATAATTCCATCGTTGATTGTTATTTGGATACTCAATTGATTTTTGTGATTGAACATTAAATATGGAAAGGATGAAATTTATAGTAAACTTACACCATTTAGTACTGATCATTAGATAACTAATGGATGTATATTAAGGTACTAATGGTGTTTTTATATATAATTGGGTATGGTAAGTGAATTCATGGTATCAATGACTTGTGTGTCAATAAAGATATTTGGTGATTCTTCTTAAGGTGGTAAACCTGATGATGGGGATATTTTGATGTTTCTTATTTTCAAATTTTATTTTAATTTAGAAATTTTAGATTTTTAATAGAGGAAATCCTATGTAATTTTAATTTTTGGTTTTGAAAATAGAGGAAGATATATACTTCATCTTATAGGAGTTTAAATTTTGAGTGTTACATATGAATTGTGGGGTAAATGTTTTCAAGAGGATGAACTTATAAAAAAATATATGAAAAAGAGTTTAGTGGAGGGTCATGAGTTCATCATGTTCTCATTTTCATGCCATCAGGTAATATGAGGAAGTTCATTAAGTATATTATGGGGGTATAGACTTTTTTAAAATATGGGAAGGGGTAATTTTATCCCACCCCCACCCCCCATAAATTTTGTTAAAGGGTGGATAGGGGGTTATTGTGGGGGTAGTATCCTAGGGGATCTCTCCTTTACCCTATCATTCTTTTCCCTTATCACTTTTTTTAAGAAGTCATTAGGTGCCATATTAGATATTTATCTATGATAATGGGTTATTATCAATGATATAAAGGTGATCCTTATAGTTTTATGGTTTATTTATTCCACTTCCTCATTATGGGTGATATTTTAGTGGTTTTGAAATAGCCTTCTTAGATTCAGCTTAATCTAATTGAATTGACTCAAAATTCTAAACAATGGAGATGTAGTTGATGTATGAGGTAGGTAGGACTAATCATTTACCTTCTTTTGTATGTTTCATTCATATTTTCATGAGTTTATGTTTGGAAATCATAATCAAGGAACCCGACAGTGGATTCATTGCACCTTACGGCTTCGAGTTTTCACCTCGTCTTCGGTTCGAGCAACGACATCCTTAGCATTCCTGGCATTAGTATTTATGATCGGCATCAGGGTGTGTCGTCTTCAAGAAGTCTGGCTTTGGGATCTTTGCTTGATGATGTTGGATCTGGTGCTTTCTGTGACGATTTTGGCTTGGTTCTGGCTTCGGGATCTAGTCATGGCTCTGATGTGCTCGTCGTTAATGACTCCGGTGTGATCATCATTGGCTTTGGCGCGATTTCCGGCTCTGAGATCTTGGCTCGGCTTCGTCCCGGCTCATCGTCGGCTCCAGTATTTCCAGTGTTCTTGGGGTCAGTTCCATTGGCTTGGAGGGGGGAGGCTTATTGATTTGGTGCTGCTGTAAGTTGATTCCAGGTTTTGTTTTAGAGTTTGATTTGGTGAAGTTGGGACTTTGGTTGTCTGATGTGATTTTGGTGATGCTGTGAATTTTCTGTGAATCTGCTAGTAATGGTTGTGTCTACTGGTTATCTGCTGGTAGATTTTTGCTGGTTGATTGTTACTGGAGGTGAAATTGGAATTTTGGGGAACCTAGAAAATCTACAAGGTTTTGCTTCAGATGAGGATAGAGATGGTCATCTCCACCATGCATGACTTTTCATATTTGGTTGATTAAGAGGGTATGGTGTTCCATCGATACTGGGCTCATGCATTATTGCATGAGATAGTTTGCTGAGTAGCCATGCTTTGGTGGAGTCGTGCCTTAATGTTGTTGATGTTGGGTTGAATTATTTCTTTGTAGTTTTTTTCTAGGTTGCATCCTTCTGTTTTCTTGAATTTTGTTAATGTATTGATGTATTTGAAGTCTTGGTTCCCCCCCTCTTTACCCTTAAAAGGGGGATTATCCAAAATCAATAAAAATTTCGGCGTTCGTACCATTCATTTAGTGATCATCCAATGGTTTTGGAACCATTTTCAATAGTAATAAAACATAATAATGAGAGATAAAATAAAAGGATTTCCTAAAGAGTCTTGTTATATCATGATAGTGATATAGTAAATGAAATAAGGTAACCATAAACTAGTGAGTGACCTAATTTAGGGTAAGGAAAATATTGTGCTTTTTTTATGATCATTAAAAGATTGTATTATTACCTTATAAAGTTATATGGGTTATTGATGTCTTTTGTTAGTTTGATGGGAAATCTCGATGGGTAGACCGGTGCGATTGGTAACAAATAGGAAAAAGTGTTAGTGATGGGTAAACCAGTGGGGTCAGTGAAGGGTGGACTAGTGGGTTCAGTGTACATATACCAATAGGTTTAGAATTATATAAATCAGTTGTGTCAGTATGACATAGACAAAGGGTTAAGGTATATAAACCATTAGGGTTTGTATGATATAGATATATGGGGTTGATATATATGGACCATTGGATTCTGTGTATGCGAATCTATAGGTTTATGATATATTGTGAGCCAATAAAGTTACATAGTCCTAGATAGAGGGGGAAGAGGCATATTTATGAGTGGTGCAACAATCATGATCATCAGATATACCATTAATGGATGAAGAAAGTGCGGTTAGGAACTATGATGGGCTGGAAAGTATTGGTGAACTGGAATTTATTATTTATTAAACATGATATGGATTATATGATTAACATGTTATTCATTGTGATTATTAAATACTATATCACAATGCATAACATAGAAGCTAAAGACATATATACATATATTCACATTAATAGTGTAAACTGTGTAGGGTTTCATGGTGGTTCCTACTAAAGAGAGTTCTCACACCATGTAAGTTCACCTCAGCACACATGTATTCTTCATTGTATTATTACATGTGTTGGATAGCTGTACAGGGAAATATAATCATGGTACAAAAGTTCTGTAAGATAGGTATAGTATTAAATATTGGTTGATATAAGGGAGTTTATAGGGTATTCAATGACTAACTTTATATATTTATTTTATTTATTATATATTTAATGATTTAGGATATAACTTTATTTTATATCATCTATACATAAAAATTTTATTTATTTATTGATTTCTTTATTATTGTTTTGTTAGGATAACAGGATATGAATATTATAATGAAATTTAAAATAAATATTTCCATCTTATTTTTATTTTCTTATTATTCATCGAAAACATAGTATCTAACACTCCTCATCCTTTATTTTATTTATTTAAATTATTTATTTATTGGTTTGTGACATTTTCCTTGAGTTTTGGGATTGATAATTTAGTTTTTAAAAAGTTTCATTCTTATCATGTGGTTATTGTGTAATTTAGAAAACTATAAGGTTGACTATTATGTAGCTTCCCTATGGTAAAAATTTAGTATGCATGATTGAGTATAAAATATGAGAGTACCTATAAATAAAAGGTTTTAAATGAATTTTCTAAGTTCATGGTTTAATAGTCATGGGTAGAACATGATTTTTGTAAAACCATGCAAGTCTCAGTGGAAAATATGTAGAGTACCCTTATGTGGGAGTTGTTTGGCACAAAATTTTCACATATCTAAGAAAAATTGTATAGAAACCATGAGAGGGGTATGAATTTTGTAATAGAGGTGATTTTAATATTTAATGCATGTTTCCTAAAACATGTTTCCAAACATTGAATATTTTTATGTGAGTGTAGTAAGGGGTGCATGATTGGAACATATTTGGTGCACGGTTTAGTAAATTGTGTGGTCCAACCATAGATATTTAATAATTTTATTAAAACTTGTTTTTCTTAATATAACCTTCTAAATTAAAACCCCTAATTTTTATATCCTAATAACCATTCAAATATGACACATGAGGGTGGTATTATATGTGACTCCCCTTGTCCCATCTTCTATTTTTGGTTCATCTTCTTCGAATTTATTAGTGATTCCTTCAAGGTAAGGCTCCTCACATCTCTCCTCTTAATTTAACTATTTTTTCCCTTACCATTATTTGGTCCCCTATTGTATGAACCTTATTGGGAGGGTTTTATGAAATTAATTTTTTATTGTGATGTTAGGGTGTTTGAATCATGTCATGGGTTCTTGTCTTCCCATGTTCTAGGGTTTCACATTATCCGCACTTCATTTGAGAAAGGTAATTATGCTCCTTCAACTTTTTCTTACACCCCATGTATAATTGATATTTATTAATTTTGTTTCCCTAAAATAATGGTTGTTTAGAGGTTTAAAATGAGTTTAAAAAGTGATTATTCTAGGGTATGATTTTATTATTTTGTTTTTTGGAAGGTGTGTTTATTAGGTGTTTGATAAAATGACCCAATAGTTTTCCTAGGGTAATTTGGTTATCTAATTGATTTTTTAGACTTTTAAAGTTTTAGTTTAGGTTAGTTTAATACCTTGGGGTGTATTTGGTTCTTTTTATAATATTTTATGGGTTTTAGTAGGTTTTCCTTAAAACTATTGTACTCTTTACCTATGAATTGGGCTTATGAATACTTATTTGGGGATTTTTTTAATGCATTGTTGATGTGGGTGACACATGAGTGGAGTTTTGGTTTAGTATTTGGTTTTACATGAAGTAAAATAGTATTTTTGGTTATCAAAATGCCTCATAATTTTTTTACAAATGATACTTTTCTAAATAGAACATTAAGGAATGTTTTTCACTTTTAAAGGGGTTTTAAAATAACATTAAATTATAAATGGATTTCAACGGTATTTTTTATAGTATTAATATTCTAAAATTGAAGGCACATTTAGCATCATTAAATTTTTTTTTCAAATAATCCCACCCCAATGGAATACCTTATATGTTTGGGTAATTATAATGGATTTTATTTATATGGATTTCACATTTATAGGTTTTCAAAGGTGGGATGAGGTTATTTGGTTGTGATGAATTGATTGTTCTTTAAATTTGATAATTGTTACCTAACCTCCTATTTAGAATAATCATGGGGATCCTAAGTGTATTATTGAGGGATTGATAAATATATTCTATCTATTCCTGTTGAATAAACTAGATTCCCAATGGAACTGGCTACCATAGAAAAGTTTCATCGATGAGGCTATGTTATTTTAACCCATTGGTTATAGAATAAGAATTAATTAATAGGTTTTAAGAAAGTTCCACCAAAGTATTTATAGGATCACCTCATGGTATTTTTAGTAATTTCACATGATTAACTATACTCTATTTTTTATTTCTTATTGTATTTAGTTTCATTATTATTCAAATTTAATTTTACATTTATGGTTTTTATTAATTTTTTTCATTTATTCAATTGATAATTCCTATTTGGTTCAATTTGTGTAGTTTAAGAAATGTGTTTTGAAAAAGGATTTCAAAAGTTGAGTTTTTAATTTAATAATGGTTTTTAAATGTTTTTTAAATAAATTTTGAGATTTAAATAATGGTTGTTATAAAAATTAATTTTCGTTTATTTAAAAGATAAAAAATATTTTTGATTTTTATTTAAAACTATAATTTATGGTTTATTTTGGAAAAGGAAATTTTTGGGATCTATATTGAATTACTACTCAGTTATTATGCTCACACCCTAATAGTTCCACTTGGTGTTGGTATACCTGAATTTTTTTTGTAGCTTCATGTTCAGTTTTGGTTCTTGATCACTCATAGAGTGAGTCGGTATTGAGGATGGATGGTGACCTTGGAGGTCATATAGAGATTATGTGTGGATGTTGTATCTATGTTGTTGTAGTGTTATATTTATTTTGAGATTATTATGGTTATGTATATTGGCTATATTTCATTCTTTTTTTATTTACTGTATCTATTTATTTTGGATTTCATGTGGATCTCTAATAGATGGAGTTGTTATACTGGATTTTTGAGTGAAATATTCATGTATTTCATTATTTAGTGGGTAAAATCATTCTCATGATCTCACATTAGATTCTCTAGCACTAATTTTCAGCTCTGGTCAATCAAGAATGTGTTATAGGCATATCATGATTCATATCAATTTTAACACCCTGATATTTTATGATATATTTATCTTTAAATAAATTTATTTTCTTCGATATCTTGTGATACACACAACTCCGAGTCTAAATGGACAATAATATAATAAACTATTATAACATAGAAATTAAATTAGAAGAGTGAATAAGAATAACCAATTTTTGGGAAAAAAATGTTTTAATGGTTTTAGATAAATTAAATATATTGATAAATAAGAACTCAATTTTTAGTAAAGTCATTAAATGATTTAAAAATACATTTTCCCTCAAAAATGATTTTTATTGATTTTTTTAGAAAATAATATAATTAATTTATGCCATATTTAAAAATTTTATTTTAAAAAAATGAACTTATTTTTTTAATAATCATTTAAAAATTATCTTATAGTGAATTTTTGAGAATTTTCTAAAAAGATTTATTTTTTGATTAATAATGAATACTGATTTTTATTGAAAATTGTATGATTATTTAAAGAATTTATAAAGTTATATTTTCTTTTAAATGGTTTTAAAAGTAAAATTATTTCATTTATATTATTAATAATCCAATTTAGTTCATTTTAATTAAATTTATATTGGATTTTTTGATAAAAAAAATTTATTCTTACGAAAATATTTTTTCTAAAAAAATAATTTTCATCGTGTTTTGTGGGTTTAATTTTAAATTAAATTATACCACTTATGTGAATTGAATTTGATAAAATGTATTCCACATTTTTAATCAAAATTTCAATATTTTTTAATTAATCCAATTCATTTTTTGTCATAATGAATATTAAAAAATAGTAAAAATGTATCATTGTGGTTAAGGTTAGAATGGGTTTTCCGGGGTTTAAACCAAGTGATAAGGGTAATTTTTCAAATTAAACTTGTATAAATACTTTTTTTGACATATTTATACCTCATACTATCCTTCCTTTGAACATCTGTCCATTTTGAAGCATTTTTCTTGATTACTACTTTATTATATTTTAATATTTTAAAAAATCCCAAATGTGTTATCTCCCCCAGTTATAAAAGGAAACCCCTCCTTTATTTAATTTAAACCACTTTAATCCATATATATATACCATACCCTATTAAATTATATTATAAACTTCCCTATACATGAATTAGAGGTTATATTCTTCCTAAAATATGATTACAAGGGTCCTTAATAAGGGATCTAAAGGATACCCCTGGTCTCTTTCAAACTATTTCTTATTATACCTCCTATAAATCTATGGTATTAATATTAAAATAATAAATTAAATATCCTAAATATACTTAAATGTTTTTATTATTATGTAACTTTCATTATTCACACTTTTTCTATCAAATGGAAAGTGAAAGTATTGCTTGTGCGTATGTGTGGACTACCACCTCTGCTTAGAGATACCATTCATTTTCCAACACCATCTTTAATGTATAGTTATTATGATGGGTTTAATTTTTATAAATTATATTCATAACATAATTATTATTATTTAATTACAATACCATATCTATCATCTTACCTTCCAATATATTGGAAAATGATAACGCCATTCATGTGTACGTGTGGACTGCCACCTCTACAAGGTGATGTTAATTTTTTTCATTTATAATTTACATGGATAGTAATAAGGATATATTTAATGAATATATATGATATAATAATTATTATTTAAAGTCTAATTATTATTTATCATTCTTTAGTTCCATCTTTCGAAAAGTGAAAACAACATTCATGCGTACATATGGCATACCGTCTCCATGAAGGGTGTAATTAATTTTTCTATCTATAAATTTTATAGATGAATATATATATATATAGAATATATATTATATTTATATCATAATTAAAATTATATATATTATTTAACTATGATAAAAGTATAAGGATTGGAACAACCAAACTGAAATTATCATGAAAAATGAAACATTTAACACCTGAAAATGTATATTTTAACAAGAAATTATTTATAAATGGGTGTTGAAATGTTATAAGTAGATAATATATGATATTATAATTACATAAATTAATCTGGTATAGAAATTGAAAATTTAGTTATTGTAATCTATTTCTAATAGTTTAACACTTATAACGACTGTCTTCAATAATTTAGTTTATTAATGTTTCATGATTTTGGTTTAGTCCAGTATTGTGTATAACATAAGATACTAAATAAAATATTTATTATATCAATATAATCATTAATATATCATATTTTTAAATTATTCCCCCCTTAAAAATTTTCACCCTTAAAATTTGATCTCATATACTAAGGTGAAAACAAATTAGGGTAATTTTGTTTCATAATCTCTTTAGGTTCCCAAATTTACTCTTAATATATATGTTTTCTCCAAATTTCTTTGATAAGAAGTGTTTTCTTATTGCATAAAACTTTGTCACTATGGTCCAAGATCTTTATGAGTTGCTCCTCTTTAGAGATAACATTATCCAATTGTACCACCTCTAAAATTAGTACATTAGAGGGATATGTTATGTACTTCCTCATGAGGGATATTTAGAACACATCATGTGATTTTTAAAATTTTGGTGGGAGTGCTAGTTAATATTACATAGTTTAAAAGTGATCAAGAATCTCAAAGGTGTCAGTATATCTTAGACTTAGCTTCCTCTTCATCTCAAATCTCATGACTCTCTTCCACAGAGATATATATAGGAACACTTTATCCCCAACCTCAAACTCTAGGTCTCATTAATGATTATCAGAATAAACATTTTTTTTACTTTATACTACTTTAATGTGTTTTTGAATGGTCATGACCTTTTCTACTATTTATTTGACCTTATTATGTCCTAAAATATTTCATTCAAATGCTTCACCCTAGAACACATGTGTCAACATCTCTTCCTATTTATGGATTCATATGGGGACATTTGGATACTTATGTGAAAAATATTTTTTTAAGATAACTCTAATAGAAGGAAATTTTGGTTCTATCCCACCTTGAATCACATTGAAAAATCTCTCAATATATCCTAAAGTTTATGTATAGTACATTCATATTGTCCATCAATCTAGGGATGATAGATCATACTAAATTTTAACTTTTTGTTTATATAATGTTTCATACTCTTCCAAAACTTTGAGTTGAACCTTGTATCTTGATCAAATAAAATAAATATTGGTTTTACATGTAGCCTCACCACTTCTATAATGTAGATCTATGCAATGTGATCAAGTGATAATACCTCTCAAATGGAAATGAAGTGATTAATATTTGTAATATGGTCTGCCAAAAACAATATAGAATTTTTCCCTATTTATTTATTTATAAGACTTATGAAAAATATATAGTAATCTTTTCCCATTTCCATATAGGTATGGGAAATGGTTTCATCACCCCTTTCGAATTTTTTCTCTCAACTTCACCTATTGTAACACCATGTAATTTGATATATATTCTATAATATACTTCTTTATATTATCCCAATAATATTTTTCTTGTAAATCTCTATATATATTTATGTTTCTTTGGTGGATAGATAATTTCAAGCTTTGAGAATCATTTAGTAGTTCTTTATTTATCTTTGGATCTTATGGAACACAAATTCATTTCCAAAATCTCACAACTCCTTCATCATCAACCTTGAACTCATAAGTTTTTTCCTTCCTCATAGAATCCAACTTTATATTTATCTCCACACTATTCCTTTTATATTTCTTAATATTCTCAAGTAGTGATGGTTGAGACGTCATTTGAGAAAGGTGGGATGATTTTCTATTCTTCCTGATTCCCATGTCCATCCTTTGAATGCCCAGAAATATTGGATCATTATCAATCACCATTATAGATAAGATTTTAGGATACTTTCTGCTTATAGAATCTACCACATTATTTACCATCCTTGTATGGTAGTGGATTGATCAATCATAATACTATATCAGTTCTGCCCATCTTCATTGGCACATGTTGATATCCTTCTATGTGAATATATATGTTAATATCTTATGATCTATATATATATCACACTTCTCTATATAGAGATAATTCCTTTAAATTTAAAATAAAAATATTACTATATCCAACTAAATATCATGTGTCATATTAAACTATTAATTCACCTTTAATTTTCCTGAGGCATAGGCTATAACTTTATCATTCTGCATGAGTACACAACCCAATAACTTTTTTAATGCAACACTATAGATCAAAAATCATTTCCTACTTCTATGTATGGTGAGTATATGTGTTTTTTTAGACTCTTATTTATCTTCTTGAATCCCTCTACACACTCATCTATTTAAAAATACTTCACTCCTTTTCAATTATTCTTGGTTAGAATGTTTTAAAATCTTGAGGAGTTTCTCACAAATTGTTATTAGTACTCAGATAATACAAGGAAACTATATATCTTTATCATGGATGATGGTATAATGAAATCCTCAATCACCTTAGTCTAAAAAGGGTCCAAATATATCCCCATAAATGTGATAACATTCCCCAATAATTCTAATTAATCCATAAAAAACATAAATTTACTATACTTTTCATATAAATTATCCTTCCTCAATGTCTTCGACATAGCATTCAAATTCTCTTCATATTTCTCCTTACTTTTGAAATATATAAGAATATAATATATAAATACTGCCATAGTTTTATTGAGTTAATCTCTAAAGACTCTATTCATTAATCCCATGAAGATCTTAAGACCATTTGTGAGTCAAAATGGAATGACTATGAACTCATATTCCCCTTACCTAGAATGAAAGGAGGTCTTGGGAATATTATCCCTCTTCACATTTAATTGATAATAACATGACCAAAGGTCAATCATATAGAAGTATTAAGATCTTCATAATTGATCAAACAAGTCATCAATCTATGGAAGAGGATACTTATTCTTTATCATTTTCTTATTGATGTAATGATAATTGATATAGAGATGAATATACCCATCATTATTCTAGACAAATAAAAATGGTTCAGCCCATGTTGAACCTCTTAGGAATATAAAACCCTTGTCCATATATTCTTGTAATTGCTTCTTCTATTAATCTAGTTCAATGGGGGTTATTCTATATAGAGTCTTGGATATCAAAAAATATCCAGGTATAAGTTCAATCGAGAATTCAACACCACAATCAATAGGAAGAACAGGAAATTCTTTAGAGAATACATCATTATAATCCTTTACAATGGGCATGTACTCAAGACTAGTCCTCTCCTTTGATTCAATCATTTGAGTTAGATAGGATTTCTCATAAGACAATAATATCTATGATTCTGAAGAAGATTCTAGAGGAGATTAATCCTTCTCATTTCACTTGTAAAAGATCATGGGGTAATTTAGAATTATAAGGTGATTTATTTCTCTCAAAAATTGATGTGGGATTCATATAGAGACAACCAACTCATTCCTAGAATAGCATCAAATCCCACTAAAGTAATTATGAAAATGTTTTCTAGGAGATTCATCACATAGATATCAACTAGGGAAGAGCTATGTACTTGATATGTAATAATCACTCCATTAGAAGTTTTCATTGATAACTTATTAAACCCCATGTTTTACAGTGGTTCTTAAATAGTTATACTAAACATGCATGATATGAAAGAGTGTATAGATTTAGAATAAAATAGTGTGTTTTCTATTATTGAAGGAATATCTAGCATACATATCACTGCATTTTTCTTTGATCCACCTACACAGTAGTAATAACATAATCCCTACCTTTATATCTTGGCATTGTGGGTTTTTATCATTGGTTATATATGATAAAACTTATCTTAGTACATTGGTTTTAATAGTTTTCACATTCCATATAGTTGAAACATTGAGAAATATGTTAAGGATTGATATAGACATTTTTTTTATTTGACCATATTTGTGGGATTATTTAACTCACTTCCACATGTGTTGGCTTGATTTCACCCCTTTACACACTAGATAAATTTTATATTACCCTTGAGACAATTTCTAGGATGCTTCTTGTCATGACCCACCTTCACCAAAATGAGGGAAGGGTCAGCAGATTTGTCAGGCCCTTCCTTCTTTAAGTTGAAGGAGAGATAATGACCCCCGATACCCGCCTTCAATAGGTCCCGGAGTGGCGACTAGCACCAAGGGTATAGAAATTTCTTACAAATAGAAGGCATTACCCCTTTTTGTTTTATAGGATTGGGAGATAAGATGATGAAACTCAACAACACCAAGGTAAAAGAAGAGTAAAGCCAAAAGTAAACCATTCCTACATGCATGTTCCAAAAGTAAAAGCCACAAGTACAAAAGGTGACTACAAAGTTAAGTACCAAAGAAGAAAAGCAGCAACTACAACCGCCCCAAAGGTCTGAGCTAGTATGGTCCTACGCGATCTCCGAAGTCATCCTGGAAACCTGAAAGCAGTTTTATATACATAGGGTGAGTATACAAGTACACTCAGTAGGGAAAACCAAAGACCCCGTGCACAAGTGGGGGAATGTACTAAAGTCCCGTGAAAAAAATGTGTAAACCAAACACCTATCAAGGTAAATTATCTACCCAAGCCTCACCATGGCACACTCCCCAAATAACGCAAGTCAAGTAATATATATAATCAGAGCACATCAATGTTTGGGTACCCCGTGCAACTTTCCCACTGGTTATTGATACATCTTACGCATCGAACCAATCCTGCCATTCTGTCACTGCAGTCCCACTACCACACCCGCCCGTACACACCTGGGCCACAACCACACGCAGTCCCACTGCCGAATCCCGCCCTCAAACACCTGGTCCACCACTGTCACACTTAACCATGCCTGAAATCACCTAGGCAAGAACAACCACCACCACGCCCGAAGACACCTGGGCTAAAAGATCCACTACCACGCCCGAAGACACCTGGGCCTCATCCCGAAGACACTTGGGAAACCACCTGCCGCACACACCTAGCCAACCACCACACTACCCCGCCCGAAGGTTCTTGGGATAATAATGGACCTCAGGCCATCACAGCCTACCCGAAGATACTTGGGCTATCTGGGAAAGGGAGCAGAAAAGGAGCTAATAACCAGCCACTAAGAATAACGTTGGGAAAAACACCCTTCCCCATGAAATGGGGGGTGTTCGGCACTAAGTGTTCAACTTGGGTGGGGCATGAACAAGAAACACAAAAGTACAAATATACACATAGGTAACAAGCACTCTCCCAAGGTTAGGTTTTTCTTCAGACAACCTACAGATCACAACAGCGCTCAAGTCCGAGTCACGACTCTCGCCAACAAAACCCATTTGTCCCATTATTTTTTTCGTGTTCAGAATTAATGTTTAAATAAGTTTAAGAACTACTGGGAAACTATCAAGCATAGGCACTAGTCCAGGAAAGTAAACAGTCAACCATTAACCATAACACCCACACCCGGTTATTAACAACAGAGGATCCCACCCCAATTTCACAACCATCGAGAGTATAAAAACAGGGGATCTCATCCCCTCCCACATCTCCAGAAACCGGACCACTGGGTATTTTCATATTTAAAAGATTTAACACACTCCATGATTCAATTCTGTGTTTTTTAACCAGGAGTTATCACAGAAGGGTTGATCCTGGTGCTTTCAATTTATTTATCCCAGTATACGTGATTAATCAATTTTACTTTTCGCAGCAGGAGTTTACAATTACAAAACAAGCCATTTAAAACACCACGAGTTCATTAGTGCACAAACAACGACCACCAACAGCCTTGATTTTCAGAATGTGTAAGCCAGCACAACTCAGAAAGATGATTATAAAAAACATCAATGATCATAGCCCCCCCCCCCTTCATCCTTTATAGAATTCGTTCATTATATTTAATTAGGTCTGGTTTATCCAATTCTACAGAATCAAAAGCATGCCCACCCCACATGATACACAAAAGAGAGAGGCGAAGGAGAAATTCTCTACTTGTTGATAGACGATCGACGCTTAGGCTGGGTGCGGAATGTTACGGATAACGATGCGGCTCGCTCGATGCACCAAAAGTTGTTCGTGAAAAGCCACGATCGAGGAAAGAAGAAACCATGCCTAACCCTTTAGTTTATAAGGCCCGCGGACGGTTGAGATAAGAACATGAAACGGCGTAAGGAGCGGGGGTTGTGGGTTGACCATGCAGCCCCACTCGTCATTAAAGGGGGTCAGGTGGTTTAAACTAACTCATTAATTCATTAAGTATTTAATTAAACTCTTATAGAGTTACGGGTCTTTAAAACATTCCCAAAAAGGTCAAAATAGGGTTTAAAACCTTAATTGTGCAAGAAAGAACGCCACTAGAAAGAACCCGCGGGGGTAGGCCAGAACCACCGGTGGCTGAAGACTACCGGTGGGCCAAGGCTACCGCTAGTCCAAGGCTACCGGTAGGCCAAGGCTACCGGTAGGCCAAGGCTACCGGTAGATCGAGCTACTGGTAGACCGAGCTACCAGTAGGCCTACTACCGGTAGGCTAAGGCTACCGATAGGCCTACACCGCCGTGATTCCCAGACCAGAAAACCCAACACGAGATTCTCAAAAAGTAAAGGATCCCCACAAAACTCGGGTCGTTACATCAGATACCTCTTAAATGATTCTCATCCCCAAGAATCAAAACAAACTAGAAAGAAAGAGAGGGTCTGAGCAACCACCTCGAAAGATACCTCTTAGGAGTGAACCCACGCACACTTCCAACATACCAAGCCAAGCTTCACAGGTATGTGGGTTGGGGAGTCTCCTCCCCCATGTCAAGATATTATCTGCTTTGGGAAGCACTGACTTGACCGCACGGGTTTAATCGCATCCACCTTAATGCATCTTGATTAGGGGTCGGGTTCTCTCCTCCCACATATCCAGGGCTTTTCACACGCATTCAGAGGAAGAAAACCAGTACATTTCATAGTCAACAAGACAAAATGTTCTACCACAATAGGTAGAACAAGGAACAAAACTCGAAACTACTCTGGGTACTGGGCACGCATCTGTGCTTCCCTTTCCCACGTACTCTCCTCAAGCCCACCATGTCTCCACAACACACAAACCAAGGGAATGGTTCACCCAAGAAGCACTTTCTCCTTGCGATCCTCGATCATCACTGGTCTCTCCACAAAAGTCATGTCGTCCTCGATGTCCAGCTCACCCCAATCAAGGACGTGTGAATCATCGTACAGGTACCGACGGAGCTGGGACACATGGAAGACATCATGTATCCTCAGTAGCGGCGGTGGTAACGCTAGCTGATAGGCCACTTCGTCGACCCGCCGCAACACTTCGAAGGGTCCGATGAACCTAGGGGAAAGCTTACTCCCCTTGCCGAACCTCCGCTGCCCACGCCGAGGGGAGACCTTTGAAAACACATGGTCTCCAACCTCAAACTCCAAGGGCCTCCTCCTCATATCAGCATACGACTTCTGTCGGTCTTGGGCCGCCTTCATCCTTTCCCGTATGAGCTGAACCTTCTCTGTCGTGCTCTGCACCACCTCTAGGCCAAGGATGCCTGCCTCTCCTACTTCGGTCCAGCACACAGGCGAACGACATGGCCTCCCATACAAAGATTCAAACAGATCCATACTGATGTTAGAGTGATAGCTATTATTGTAGGCGAACTCTACCAGGGGCAAGTATCGCACCCATGATCCCCCTGAGTCTAGAACATATGCCCGCAGCATATCCTCCACGGTCTGGATGGTGCACTCTGTTTGTCCATCTGTCTGGGGATGGAAAGCAGTGATAAGGTGTAACTGTGTGCCAAAAGCATGATACAATCCTTTCTATACCCATGAGGTAAACCATGCATCCCTATCCGAGACTATAGACCTCAGAACTCCATGCAACCGCACCACCTCATCCACGTACTTTCATACCAAATAATCTACAGTACTCGACTCCCTGATCGCCAGAAAGTGGGCCAATTTCGTTAACCGTTACACTACCACCCAGATGGCATCGTATCCCCCTTGTACCTTAGGTAGTCCTGCAACAAAATCCATCGAGATGTTGTCCCACTTCCACTCCGGGACATCTAGAGACTGCAGTAGGCTGCCTGGAACTCGGTGTTCAGCCTTCACTTGCTGAGACACTAAGCACTTGGCCACAAATGCTGCCACTGCTCGCTTCACTCCGGGACACCAAAACTATCTCTTCAGTCCCTGGTACATCTTGGAAACGCTTGGGTGTACCGCCAGGGGTGAGTTGTGGAACTCACTGAGAACCTTTCCGCACATCACTCCTAGAACAAAAAAAACTTCCCTAGAAAAGCATCCGGTTCTGACCATCCTCTGTCCATCCTTCTGGAGCATTGCCCTGGTCAACTCGGTCACGCATCACTTCACACTCTGGGTCTCCCCACTGAGACTCCTCCACTTGCTACAATAGAGATGACTGTACTGTCATCTGATATAGGAAACCCCTACCACCATCCTTCCTCACATCTAGGTGCAAGGCAGCTAACTCCTCCATCGCCTTCCAGGCGTCTGCTGACTCTCGGACCGCATCCTTCTGTGTCCTCCTGCTGAAGGCATCGGCCACCACATTGAACTTACCCTAAGTATAAGAGATCTCAAAGTCGTAATCCTGGAGGAACTCCACCCATCTCCACTGTCTCAAGTTTAAGTCCCGCTGGGAGAAGATATACCTCAAGACTTTGTGATCCGTGAAGACCACAAAGCGCTCTCTGATGAGGTAGTGCCACCATAAATTTAGCCCAAAAATGACCACTGCAAGCTCCAGGTCGTGGGTGGCATAATTACGCTCATGGGGGCGTAGCTTCCTGGACCCATAAGAGATCACCCCTTGTCACTGCATCAACACACATACCAGGCCCTATCATGAAGCATCACAGAACATCTCATAAGTCGCCCCTTCTTCTGGTAATCTCAGCATTGGGGTAGTGACCAACTTGTCCTTCAGATAGCTGACGGATGACTCGCACTGCTCACTCCACTCGAAAACCTAGTCTTTCTTGGTCAGGGCTGTCAAAGGGGTTGCAACCCGAGAGAATTTGGGTACGAACCTCCGATAGTAACCCGCCAGCCCGAGTAAACTACGGATATCTGCCACATTCTTGGGTACTGCCCAAGAAACAACCGCCTCAAACTTTGATGGGTCCACCACTACCCCCTGCTCGGACACCACATGCCCGAGGAAGTGCACTTCTCATGTCCAGAACTTGCATTTTGACAACTTCCCATAGATGTGATGCTGTCGGAGGACCTCCAAAACTGTCCTCAGGTGCTCTGCATTGTCCTCCTCTAATCTAGAGTAGACCAGGATGTCGTCGATGAACACAACTACGAACCGATCCAGGTACTCCCGGAAGATGGAGTTCATAAGCCCCATGAACACAGTCGGGGCATTCATAACACCGAAGGGCATGACTACGAACTCGAAGTGTCCAAATCTGCACCTAAAGGCCGTCTTCGGGATGTCGCTCTCCTTCACTCTCATCTGGTGGTACCCAGACCGCCGGTCGATCTTCGAGAACCATCCCGCCCCTTCAACTGGTCGAAAAGATCGTCTATCCTCGGAAGAGGGTATTGATTCTTTATCGTCACCTGATTCAGCCTCCTGTAGTCTATGCACAACCTTAGGCCACCTTTTTCCTTCTTTGAGAACAAGACTGGAGCGCCCCATGGTGACGCACTCGGGAGAACATAAACCCTATTCATCAGATCGTCAATCTGAATCCGCAACTCCCGTAACTCTGAAGGTGCCATCCGGTAAGGAGCCATCGAGATCGGACGATCGCCGAGCTGCAGGTCGATCCCGAACTCAATATCACGTCGAGGGGGTAGAGTCTTCACCTCCTTAGGGAAGACTTCTATAAACTCATAGAAAACCTCTAGAACCCCCACCATCTCAGCATCTACTGACTCTACTGACAGCTCGACTAACAAGGATAGGAGAGGTTTCTCTCGCCTACTTCCCTTCTGACCGCTCCGCTCGCTGGTGAAGGTAACATGTCGGTCGCCCAAATCTGAGAACACGACCCTTATTCGGAAATAATCGATGACGGAACACATAGAGAATCGCCAGTCGATTCCTAGGATGACATCGTATGGTTGTATCTGTAGCAGAAGAAGATCCCTAATCGATTGATGTGTCCCTATCATCAGTCTATATCCTTGAAAAACAAACAACAAGTCGGTCTGACCTCTAACTGGTGTGCTCAACACCAGGGTCACTGGAAGTCTCTCGGAATCTAGACCCAAGGCACGGGCTAGAATGGGTGCAACAAAGGAGTGCGGAGCTCCAATATCGAACAAGACATAAGCAAGAGTGCTAAACAAACAGATCGTACCTCGAACAACCTCCGGCCCTGCTAGAACTGCTGCCTCTGCAGCATGTAGCTGTCCACGCCCGGCTCCTCTACCCCTCAGTTGTCGGTCACCTCCCCGAACATCCCCTAGTCGAGGTCCCTGAAAAGAGCCCTGAGGTCGGCCTCCTCCTCCTACGTCTACCCTCGGAGGAGCAGGAGATCGTTGTCCCTACTACTGCTGCTGGAAAGTCCTGGCTGGAAGCTGCTGCTGGGGCGGGTGCGGAGGATTTCCGCCACCGTCGTACTACACCCGGTCCGGGAACTGACTCTGGAGATGTCCAGGGCTCCCACAGACGAAGAACCACAGCCCTGGGCCGAAGAAAAGGGACGAGGACCAGGGGATCGAAACTGAAACTGCTGCGGCCTGCTCCCTGCGGGTCGGAACCTGGAGGGTCCCGACGTTGGAGGCCTGGTGCTGACGGGCTTCCCCTTCAATGGTCCCACCTGGATCCCCTCTTGTGACACACCTCCAAAAGCGTGCATTCTCTCCACCACTTCGGCCTTCTTCTGGACCTCCAAGTACGTCGGCAGGGTAAAGGGGGTAACAACATACTGGAGGGAGGTTCGGAGCACCTCCTCCAAACGTCTTGCCCGAGAATCCTCGTCAGGAAAGAGGTCCATAGCAAAACATAGGAGTTCCTTGAACTTGATTCCTAACTCCCTCACGGACATACTCCCCTGTTGGAGGGAGAGTAGCTCTTGTCTCTTTTCCACCTTCATCATCTAAGAGAGGAATTCCGCCTGGAACTCCCTCTCGAAATCTACCCAAGACACCTCAGCCTCTCTTCTCTCCCCCAGGTAAAGCGTCCACCACTGACGCGCCGCTCCCCGCATCTGGCTGACAGCCAGAGGAACCCAGTACTTGGTCGGGGCCCGAATCAGGCCGAAATCTATCACTAGATCCTCTAGCCATCCTTCTGTCTTCATGTCAGAGGTGCTACCCTCATACTTCTTGAGGGTCTATCTCTAGAAGGCCCGGAGAGTCCTCTGCCATTGGTCGTCCTCCTCTTCTCGGTCAGCTCTCTGCCGATCGGCCAAGGTAGTCTGTCGGGCCTCTATCGTCTGTACCACACGCGGTCGCCTTCCAGGTGCCATAGCTGCAAGGTAAACAAGGAATGCCTAAGCCCAAGTAGTGAAGATTATTGTCTTTAAAACATCTTAAATGTTTCGTTTATTCTTAATTCCCAAAACACCCCAAAAACATGAGAACACAAGTCATTATGATGAATGTACCTTTTCTAGGGTCTCTACCCTGCAATCAGCATGGCATCACTTGGTCGTTCGGTAGGTCCAGAGTCCTTGCATCGGATCACGGGGGGCCCTAAAATACCATGTCCTAGCCGGTCTTCCCTGGCCTAATTCACGCACCAAGGTCACCCAACACTGTTTCCCTACCACCCCATGAAATCCTCACTGTTCCTAACTCCAGAATCCGTCCTATCCCTCAATAATCACCTCTGATACCATTCTGTCACGACCCACCTTCACCAAAAGGAGGGAAGGGTTAGCAGATTGCCAGACCCTTCCTTCTTTAAGTTGAAGGAGAGATAATGACCCCCGAGACCCGCCTTCAATAGGTCCCAGAGTGGTGACTAGCACCAAGGGTATAGAAATTTCTTACAAATGTAAGGCATTACCCCCTTTTTGTTTTATAGGATCGGGAGATAAGGTGATGAAACTCAACAACACCAAGGTAAAAGAAGAGTAAAGCCAAAAGTAAACCATTCCCACATTCATGTTCCCAAAGTAAAAGCCACAAGTACAAAAGGTGACTACAAAGGTAAGTACCAAAGAAGAAAAGCAGCAACTGCAACCGCCCCAAAGGTCCGAGCTAGTATGGTCCTACGTGATCCCCGAAGTCCTCCTGGAAACCTGAAAGAATTTTTATATACGTAGAGTGAGCATACAAGTACAATAAGTTAGGAAAAACAAAGACTCTCGTACACAAGTGGGGGAACGTACTAAAGTCCCGTGAAAAAAGGCGTAAACCAAACACCTATCAAGGTAAATTATCCACCCAAGCCTCACCCTGGCACACTACCCAAATAACGCAGGTCAAGTAATATATATAATCAAAGCAAATTGATGTTTGGGTACCCCGCGCCACTTTCCCACTGGTTATTGAGAAATCCTACACATCGAACCAATCCTGCCATTCTGTCACTGCAGTCCCACTACCACACCCGCCCGCACACTCCTGGGCCACAACCACACGCATTTCCATTGCCGAATCCTGCCCGCAAACACCTGGGCCACCACCGTCACATGTAACCATGCCTGAAATCACCTAGTCCAGAACAACCACCACCACTCCTGAAGACACCTGGGCTAGAAGATCCACTGCCACGCCCGAAGACACCTAGGACTCATCCCGAAGACACTTGGGAAACCACCTGCCGCACACACCTGTCCAACCACCACACTACCCTGCCCGAAGGTTCTTGGGCTAATAATGGACCTCAGGCCATCACAGCCTGCCCGAAGATACTTGGGATATTTGGGAAAGGGAGCAGAAAAGGAGTTAATAACCAGCCACTAAGAATAGCGTTGGAAAAAACACCCTCCCCCATGAAATGGGGGTGTTCAGCACTAAGTGCTCAACTTGGGTGGGGCGCGAACAAGAAACACAAAACTACAAATATATACATAGGTAACAAGCACTCACCCAAGGTTAGGTTTTTCTTCAGATATCCTACAGATCACAACAACACTCAAATCCGATTCACGACTCTTGCCAACAAAACCCATTTGTCCCATTATTGTTTTCGTGTTCAGAATTAATGTTTAAATAAGTTTAAGCACTACTGGGCAACTAGAAAGCATAGGCACCAGTCCAGGAAAGTAAACAGTCAACTATCAACCATAACACCCACACCCGGTTCTTAACAACAGAGGATCCCACCCCAATTTCACAACCATCGAGAGTATAAAAATAGGGGATCTCATCCCCTCCCACGTCTCCAGCAACCGGCCCGCCGGGTATTTTAAGATTTAAAAGATTTAACACACTCCATGATTTCAATTCCGCGTATTTTAACCGGGAGTTATCACAGAAGGGTTGATCCTGGTGCTTTCAATTTATTCAGCCCAGTATACGTGATTAATCAATTTTACTTTTAGCAGAAAGAGTTTACAATTACAAAACAAGCCATTTAAAATACCATGAGTTCATTAGTTCACAAACAACTACCACCAACGGCCTCGATTTTCAGAATGCGTAAGCCAGCACAACTCAGGAAGATGATTATAAAAAAAACAACATCAACGATCACAGCCCCCCCCCCTTCATCCTTTGTAGAATTCATTCGTTATCTTTAATTAGGTCTGGTTTATCCAATTCTACAGAATCAGAAGCATGCCCACCCCGCATGATACACAAAAGAGAGAGGCGAAGGAGAAATTCCCTACTTGTTGATAGACGATCGATGCTTAGGCCGGGCGCGAAACTTTACGGATAACGATGTGTCTCGCCCGATGCACCAAAATCTATTCGTGAAAATCCGCGATCGAGGAAAAAAGAAACCATGTCTAACCCTTTAGTTTATAAGTCCCGCAGACAGTTGAGATAAGAACGCGAAATAGTGTAAGGAGCGGGGGTCGTGGGTTGACCATGCTGCCCCGCTCGTCATTAAAGGGGTTCGGTTGGTTTAAACCGACTCATTATTTCATTAAGTATTTAATTAAACTCTTATGGCGTTACGGGTTTTTAAAACACGCTCAAATAGGCCAAAATAGGGTTTAAAACCCAAATTGCGTAAGAAGGAATGCCACTGGAAAGAACTCGTGGGGGTAGGCCAGAGCCACCGGTGGCTGAAGGCTATCGGTGCGTGATGGCTACCTGTAGGCCAAGGCGACCGGTAGGCCAAGGCGACCGGTAGGCCAAGGCGACCGGTAGGCCAAGGCCACCGGTAGGCCAAGGCGACCGGTAGGCCAAGGCCACCGGTAGGCCAAGGCCACCGGTAGGCCAAGGCCACCGGTAGGCCAAGGCCACCGGTAGGCCAAGGCTACCGGTAGGCCAAGGTTACCGGTAGGCCAAGGCTACTGGTAGGCCTAGGATACCGGTAGACCGAGCTACCGGTAGGCTAAGGCTACTGATAGGCCTACACCGCCATGATTCCCAAACCAAAAAACCCAACACAAGATTTTCACAAAGTAAAGGATCCCCACAAAACCCGGGTCGTTACACTTCTTTCCACACTTTCAACATGTGGGTTGTTGGTTTTTCTTACATCTATGAGTTTTATCCAGTGATCCATCAAAGTTAAACTCTATTTTTCCACTTCTTATCTCTAGTCCCATGAGAACGCTAATAATCGTCCATTTCTATATCAACTTTATGGTACATCAAACAACTTCTTTATATCTATAAAAATACTAAATTTATAATTCTCTTCATAGACTCAGTTTTATACCATTAAAGAAGCGGATGATTTTACTTTCCATGGTAATGATAAAACTAGAGGCAAAATTTTAAATCCTTGTGAATATTTTCTCATAAGATCTGATAGATTCATCTTCATTTTTCTTAAGTTATAGTAACTCCCTCATAATTTTAAGATGGAGAGTTTGAGGGAAATATTTATTGGTAAATAACCTCTTAAATTTATCCCTTTCCATAGATTCTATGACTTCCATGGGATTTATATTCTTGATCAGTATCCACCATGGATCAGCTTATCTCTTAAGTTAATAAGTATCTAGTATGATCTTATTTTTCTTAAATAATTTAATTATATTCAAAATATTATCAATTAAGATAATCCATTTTTCAATAATTATGAGATTATAATATCTAATAAAAGCTGGAGGTCTTTGACACATAAATGACACAACTGCAACTTGATATCTTGGATGGTATTTCATAAGATTCAAGATATTGTTGATAACTTGAGTCAGGTGTTCCAGTACTACCATGAGAAACTTAAATTTCACTCCCATCATGTTAATAATTTCATTAGTTCATTCATCACATTTACTATTACACATTTGGTTAACACAATTCCTCATACATCCAACCATTTTCCAAAATAAATCATAGTTAGAGATTTTAATACTCTAATTAATAAATTTAAAAAAATTATACCATAAACATAGAAGAAATAACTAATATTTGATGTGTATAACCTAACTTATGGATCTATAAGTTTAAATATATGTTATTCAAAAAAAAATTTCATACTAGGTTCTCTAACCTAATTAAGTTTGATAAAAAAATATGTTCAAATATTGTATAAGGGTTTGTAAATAGAATATGAATTAACCAATGTATATCCCCCATGAGTGTCTAGATAGGTCTATAGTTAGTTATCTTTTTCATGCACTAGGTCATGGTGGAGTTAATACCCAACACACCCTATTTTGGTTTATTACCCCAAGGTATAACTTTTCTAGAGTCTGTATCCACTTTCTAGTATCTAGATAGGGATGTATTGATAGGAAAACTACATAAATCAAATTCATGATCAAACCAATGAGAAATAAGTGGGTTTCATAATTTGGATTTAAAGAATAACCAAAGGCTAAATCATAAGGATTAACAATATAATAAGGAATTAAATAATTTTAAATTTACATAATTGAAAATAGTACATAGGTAATGAACATAGAGTTACAACATCAAAAATTTCTTGAGAAGGATCTAGAATAAGAAATAATAAAAATATACTACTTAGGTGGAGCTTTATGAAATAAGTAACTTTTATTAATTCTTAAATAAGGAATGAACTTATTAATTTCCATAAAACTATAATTTAACCAATAGTATTATCCATAAAATAATTTTGTTTTTATAAGATATTAATGGTTTAAAAAACTTATTATAGGGGTTATGCTTGACATGTGACAAGAAATAAGAAAGTTTCATTAAATCGGGTTTACAAAAAAATGGAAATTTAAAAGGAAACTAAAAACATGTATAACACCATTAATGGAAAATATATTTAACTTGGTATATATGTATTAGTAATATATAAAAACTAAGAGTATTTCATGAGAATTCTATTTTGTAAAAATGAGAAAATGAAATAGAATGTGTAACCGATAAATAACAAAGGGGGTACGGAAGATCCCTTACCTCGGATTCCTGATTTTTTTTGTGCATGAACTTCAATTCCATAATAACCAAATTAATTTGATTAAATATATAATAAAAAACCTTATTCATATATATTTTATATTACAAGGTCTTTTAATTATCATATTTTATTTATTTATAATATTTTTTTCCTACGTCGGTTACTTGAGGTTGTTTGGTCAATTTTTCTGTAACTCTTTACGTATGTTGACCTTGGTCAAAAGAATTATAAAATAGTTGAATAATATCCAGAATATTAATATTATTATGGAAATAATTTATATATATATAATATATTTTTAAATCTATCCATGATGGATGGTTTTGACAAATGAAACTCAATGCTTTTGGAAGAGATAGTCTGCACGTATGCATGATTCATATTTTCATTTCTCAATGAATGAGATGTAATGAAGGTAAATAATAATTTTTAAGCTTTATAATAATATTTATATTATATTTTTAATTTTTTTCATCCATTAAATCCTTATAATAAACCATGAATTGTGGTGATGAAAATAGAAGGCATCACTTTGTGGAGGCGGTAGTCCACACAACACACTAACGACACTTTTGTTTTTCTTAGCAGATGGAGAGGAATAAATAATTGTTATTAAATTAATATAATAACATATAAGTATAATAATTTTACTTATTTAATTATATTTTTATGGATATAATATATATTGAAGAGAAATATTAAGGAGAAAAGATTATGAAGAATGTAGTACTTACATTGGAGACTTGATCTTCTCTTAGAGATCTCCTTAGAAGTGAAGGACTTAAGATAACTTCTAGAGATCATGGGATTTAGTGTGAGAAAATGAAATATATTAGAGGAAGTTTTTTCATCTTTTCAAGGAAAATTATCATTTTAATTGTATCCAAAAGTTGGTGGAAGTGATTCGCTTTTATATGTAATGAAAAGGGAACATTTGAGAATACCCTTTACACTTCCATGATATCAATACACTTTTAATTGGTCAATAAATCCAAAAGTTCATAATAATTAAGTTTGGGGTAATATTTTGTCGATAAATCCTCAATAAATACTTTACAAACATGTTTTAAATATTTTTCAAGTATTTTACCATATGTTTTTACATTTTAACATTTTGATTTTTACCATGGTACCTAGTTTTTAACAAAGTAATTTGTATTTTATTTAAAAATATAAGGTAAAACCTAATAATTTTTTTTTGTTTTGAACCTATATTTAATCTATATTTATTATAATTTAATTTATAGATATAATAAAATTTACTTTTAAATTAAAATTTACATAATATAAAAAATATTTTTGGTAGAAAAGTGACTTTTAACCATCATGTGTTATTTAATATTATTTATTAATTATTTACAATTGAATGAGTGTTAATATACATATATATAGGTTTAAAAATAATATTAGAGTCACAATTTAAATTATATTAATTTTATTTATTAAATAAAATTCACACCATAATAATCAAAAGATTCATTTAAAAAAATATTTTTTCATTATCGCGGTAATTAACAATAAAATTACTTATATTTTATTTATATATAGAAATTAAATTTAACTTTTAATATAATATTTTCATGTTTAAATGAAATATTTAATACATTTTTATATTTAATTTCTAAAAGTAATAAATCCTAATATTTATTATAGGCGTGTAAAAATTTAGTGTAAAATATTGTTTGAGTTTCAAAAATTCTAAACGTGTGTTTCATAAATTTAACATAGACTTTTTAAATGATTTATATTACTTTTTAAATATATAATTTGTATACAAAAACGTTTTATTAAACTTTTAAGTCACTCTTTTATTATTAAATTGATCATTTTTAGCAAAATTGGTATTTTAACTATTCACTTAAAAATAAATTATTTTAGAAAAACACCCAAGATTCATATTAAGATAATATTGACATAACAAAACCATAAAATTAAGTTACTTTGGTAAAATTGAAATTATAAATTTATTATAAATATATTAATTCAAAATATACTTACTAATATCTATTCTCACTGGTTTAAGGACTATAACAGTTATCTTTAATAATTTAATTTTATTAAAGTTTCATGTTTTTAGTTTATATTGATATTGTATCTAATATAAGATACTCAATAAAATATTTATTAAAGAAAAATAATCACTAATATATCAAGTTTTCACATGAACGGTTATCCAAACCATGTAGGAAACATCAGATAACCATGTAAGGGGTTTTTCAATAAGTGTAACCACATACAGTTGGCGCACAGATTAGAAAACCATGTGGCCTGCCCTATTTTGTTAAAAATGGGATTTTACACTTATTAACCTCTTTATTTTTCATCTACCTATCTCATTTATTCCCCCTCAATTGACCATGTCTCCTCCAACTGTGGGATTCTCTTACTCTCTATTTTTAGTGATTATCCCTCTAGATTTGGGTGATTCCTTCAAAGTAAGACTTGATTCTTCTTAGTTTTACTCTACATCATTATTTTTTATCATTGTTCTTCTAAACCTCTCTTTTCCCTCAAACCCAAATGGACATAGAGGTCTAAAAATACATTTTGTGTTGAGTTTTTATGGGATTATTTTGGTTTTAGGTTGGTGAGTATCCCTTCTCTTAGCTCGTGGTGATATTTTGTGAAGGAAAAAAAGTTTCATCACTTTTAAGTTCTATGTCTCTACAAATATAGAATTTTCCTTTGCAATACCTTTTTTCTTGAGTTTTCCCTTTGTGTTATCTTTATATTATTCTATAATTTATTTTTTTAGGGCTTCTATACATGTGTTTATTGTTATACTTGGAATGTGTTGTAAACTTATTGATTCATTTTAGTTTTCCCATTTTAAAATCTACTTAATGTCTACAAATAATTTTATAAAAAAATTTAAGAAAACACTTATTTTAAATGAGATTTTAAAAATATTTTGAAAGGGGGGTTTTTGGAAACATTATTACTTGTTCATGGGCTTTGTTGTATGTGATTAATGTGGATATGGTTTCACATGGTATATCATGGGTGTGTGGGTTTTAGGATAGGAATTTTCTTAGCCTTTGGCATGGCCTAGTTAGGGGTCATTTCTAGTGAGGTATTGTGAGGAACTAGACTATAATACTTTTTTAGGATCATATAGGCTGGTCAGTTCTCTATGAATGATTCTTAGACACCTAAATTCTATAGATCAAAGTCTCATTATGTTTCATGTATACT
Organism: Viscum album; assembly: GCA_963277665.1. Taxonomy (NCBI): domain Eukaryota; kingdom Viridiplantae; phylum Streptophyta; class Magnoliopsida; order Santalales; family Viscaceae; genus Viscum; species Viscum album. Next base: position 1,335,865,971 of record OY728156.1, read on the forward strand.
TTGATCTTATTATGGATTGATTTTATATTATGTCAATGTATGGTTTGACTGTGAACATGTTGGTTATCTATTTCTTACATTTATTTTATTTTTTGATTGTGCCTCCCATTTTATTTGTTTTTATGGATTTCCTTTATAAAACAAAAGGTTTTATGAAATTTTTTCAAATTAAGTATTTTTAATACATTATTTTTAAAATAGAACCATTGGTTTTCATTGTGTAAAGTGATGTAGATTCATGGAGGTATCCTACTAAGATTTTCCTCACACCCTATATATACCATTAGGAATATAAATACTTGTTTCTATATGATATAAGGAAATGAAAACGAGTTTCATATCATAGTAGGGATTATTTATGCTTATTTCATATTCTATAACACGGGTTGGAGGTGTCCAAGGGCCACATGGAGTTATCTTGATATAACATTTTAGGATCCTCTGTATTTTGATATTTTAGGACTTTTAGTTTTTTATTGGCCAATTTTGACAAGGATATACTTGTTTATTTATGTAATGTAGGGACTTCCATATTTAGTTACAATTTTTCATATGTTTATGTATTATTTTTATGTTAATGTTTCTTATACTCTTATTGTCATAGTTTATATTTTTTTAACTATTTATTTATTATCATAGACGTTTAACCTCTGAATGGTTTATGTAGGATTTTCCTTTTTATTGGAATGAACATCCAACCTATGGATGGGTTATGTCAAATTACCCTAGGAGAAACCTTGCTATTTTAAATGGGATTACAAGGGTAAAATTGTTCCCACTAAGTTATAATTAATACCCTATAACCATTCTCTAGGTCAGGGTAATTGGGAATGTTTCTTGGGCCTTATAGTGGGATGACTCGAGTTTATTTGTTACAAAATTGTATCAAAGCGCCCAATTGATATTTGGGAAATGTGGTAGTATAGAGTGGGAATATCAAAACTTGGTTGAGGATGTGGGGGAATTCCTGGCCAACTCTCCTTCATTATAAACCCTATGTTTCCATGGGTGGTTGGGAATTTGTGTTGGTTGATTTTTATTATGGGTGATTGGATGTATTTTGAGATATTTTAGTTCTATTTTATGTTTTTGGAAAATTTCCTAAATCATTTTTATAATGGTGTTATTTTTAAATGACCAGTGAATTGATAATATTTTTGTGTTTTATATTATTATATCATTCCTCCATTAATGACCTCTAAGAATCTATGGGAGGAATACATAGAGAACACACCACCATACAACCCTATTATAAACCCCCATCTCATTGAATCAATGATCAAAACCATTCAATTTATTCAAAAGAGTAGTTACCTAGGGAACTTTTGATCGATAAATCATGATCAGGAGTTCATAAATAAAAATACACCTATATTTTTCTATAAATGGGGGACCCAAGGACTAGAATATTGGTGGGAAAATATTTAATGTGTATTTTAATCTCTCCAAACCTTTAAGACATCAAAGGTGGGATTCTATACTTACTTTAATGAAGGTTTGAGCTGGAGGTGGTGGGACTCAGTTATGTTGTCTATGCTTTATAACGATCTTACTTGAATTAGGTTTAAGAATATATTCAACAAGAAATTTTACCTAGAGACCTTATGAGTGGAAAAGGATACGGAGTTCGTGACTTTACATTAGGGGTACCAATCCATGATTGAGTACACAACTTTGTTTTTCAAGATGGTGCATCTTTTACCCAAGCTCTTCATGAATGATTACTTTATGGCATGTCATTTTTGAGTTGGGATTGAAGCCAAAAATCAGGTCCAAAATCATTTTTTTGTGTTTTCCTACATATGCTATAGTTTTTGATATATAATCTATGGATAAGGTAGATATAAAATGCATGGATTGTATGATTCATTCCCTTACTTCCACAAGTGGAAACTATATATCCTCTTTTGGAAAAAATAGGAAATGTGAGGAGTTGTAATAGAGTAGCAGTGGGAGCACACAGTATCCCTCTGACCTTATTTTAGTGAATCCTATATGGAAAAGGCTTGTTTTGTATTATCAATGTGGGAGTATATTACATACCAATCGGAACTTTTAGAAAACCCTAAGGAACTACCACTAGTCTGGATGCCTAATATATCTTCAATGATATTTTAGGAACTCTACACAAGTTATTAAAGTTGGTTCCACTTACACTAGGGGTTCCCAAGTGAAATCAGATTCATTGAAAGTGGTGGGGTATCACTCCCAAGTGAAATGTGACTCTCATTACACCAATAAACCTTAAATTGGGTCAGAATATGGGTTCTTCTAAATAGAAAATCATAAACCAAAGGATTCATATGAAGGGAAAGTGATTATCGTAGATATGATGTTTATTAATTCATCTATGGAATTAGATTTATTTGGAATACAAGTATCCCATTATTTTATCTCGTCAAGTTGATTTATGCCTTAAGATTATGATGTATATTGATTTTTTATTCCATGGATCTCTCTACTTCATTAGGGAAAATGTGAGAGTAGGTATTTAAGTTCCCTAAGTTTCAGGTTATCATCATTGATGCTAATGAGGTTTGGTATTTATTAGTTATTGATATGGATATCTTTGACCTTATCTTTAGTATAGATTGGATAGTGAGCATTTAATCTTATATTGACTACTATAACTAGAAGGTTCTATTACTCTATCCTGATGGGAAGACTCACATATTCTAGAGTGAGTGGGATGCAAGGTTAGGTAGAGATATTCTAATTGTACTATTTTTAGGGTCTCTTTTGTGTCATCTTTCTAGGATGATTCTTGATGTCGTCAAATGGGGTTCAAGAGAACAACTTATATTTTTGGTTGATAGTTACTCTGATGTCTTTTGAAAGGATTTTTTTTAGGTTTCCTCTCTATTGGGAGGTAGATTTCACCACTGAACTACTTCTCGATACATACCCCTTATCCTTTCTATTTTACTGAATGGCCCAAACTAAACTAATGGAGTTGAAGGTTTAGATAAATTATATTGAGAGTTAGGAGTTAATTCACCCCAGCGTGTCATAATTGGAATCACTGATGATCTTTAAAAAGAATTAATATAGAATAATATGAATTTTTATTAACTAGAAGAATATCAATTCAGTAATTATCATGAATAAGTATTTATTTCCTAGGATCAATTATTTTTTTATTAGCTCAGGGGTGATCAGTGGTTTTCAAAGATTAAATTGAGATCAGGGAACCACTAGTGGAGGGTAAGGGTGAGAAAAAATCCCAATACTACCTTCTATAGTTTATATTGGTATTTTGAGTAACTCCTTATGTTTTTGTATCTCACAGATTCCTTTGTAGTCTTAATGGCCTTGATAAACCATATTTTTCATCAGTGTCTTGACTCCTTCATGGTATTATTTATTGATGATATCTCGGTATAATCAAAGATTAAGGAGGAACATTAAGTCTACCTAGATATTTTTTTATTAACCTTTATGGACCATCATTTATATGTGAAGTTATCCAAATGTTATTTTTAGATCTAGGAGGAGAATTTAATGCCCCGACCCCAGTTACCCAGATTCGGTGCATTATTACGTAACATTGGCATGATCACAAAAGATCAAGTCTCTAAAGACCGATTAGTTTAGTAGCCTTGTAAATACTAGATACATTCATAAATGTTACATTACATCATAAAGTGAAAAACTACAATAACATAGTCTCCATTTTCCACACTCATAACCCCTTCAGACTATCCCTGCAGGTCATTCCTAAAATACTTCTTCACATCCTGGAAAAATTAAAACATTGAAAGGGGTGAGCTCAGATGCTCAGTAAGGATAACAATATAGAAGAATATTTCATAAATAAATATTAACATTTAAGGCAATGTATAACTAAAAAAAATCCTTTTAAACTTGAACTTAAGAATAATATAGAAAAAATAAAATGAAATAATGCCATTTACTTATTCACATGGATATTCTACTAGTCGAATAATCACATGCAATATCAATAACCACTTTCATAATGATGGAATGCATAATGTCAGACTATCATAACCACGTAGCCAAGGCCTCGTGCCAAGACTAAAAATAAGATTTTGTCAAGGCCTCGTGCCAAGACACTAGTTTGTCTCATGAGACCTACCGATGCATCGAGGAGCTATAGTGGGCTCCACCCGTCACTTATTAAGTCCAATGCATTCCTCATATGAACAGGTTTAAACATATCATAAACCATAACATAATCATATCACATAAAATATGCATAAAGGAAACATAACATTTCCACATTTCAATCAAAAGATATCAATACAACACATTGATATAATAAAAACACTTTCAAAACCATTTTCAATGCCAAAATAAAAGAAAATTAAAACTTGATATTTATTTTTCATTTTTAAAAAAAGTTATGTCTTGTAGAGGAAGCAGAAACTCAAATAATGGTCACGGCGGCGGAGAAGTCATTGTCACCGCATACTTAAGAAAAAACATTCCTTTTGTCATTTATTAAAAACGATTCGTATAAAAATATTCCTTTTTGAATAAAAGTAAAAGTCAAAGGGGTTTATACACTGTATAAAAGAAAGTTGTGTATAAAACAAAATATGCCTCAATGAAAGGAGATTGAGACGAACTACCTTACAAAGATCATTTTTAAAAAAATAGATTTATTATGTGTATTCACTATAAGTTCACATAAATAAAGTACAAATACAAGATATTACATAATAATATCATGACAGAATTTGAAAGTAGGAGATTAACCCAAAGAATAGAAATTGGGTTAAGAAGTTCCCTTACCTCATGTACGACTCGACTCGACCGCTCTTTAACCTCCTGAATAATAAACTATAGTTAATCTCTACTTGCATAAGAACCTTTTTCAAGTTCATTATCCCTTTTATATCACTTATTACAATGTTACGAAAATTATGTAGTCATTTAAGTTAATAACGGTCGTTTTGTCGATCTTTGGTACTTGAGTCAACAATAAACTTCTTATAATTACAAGTTGTTTATATGGTAGAATATAAATTATCTCTAGAATTATATTCATTATGTAGATATAATATATATCCTATATATCTAGTATATACATGCATTTATAATATTACATAACATTTAGAGGTAAGAAATGAAATGCACCGTTCATGGAGACGGTAAGCCGTACGTACACATGAACGCTACTTTCATTTATATTTCTTATTTAATGGAATGAAGTTATAATTATATAAAGTTATAATATAATTCCAGTATAATATAATTTATAATACCATTTACTCCATCCTTTATACATCCCACATATGGCATTAATGATTCAAATCACTTTGAGGGGGCGGTAGTCCGCACTTCCTAAAATGAAATTATCACGTTTACCCATAATGGAAATCGTAAAGGTATGCCATAAATGAAAAATAAAGAATCATAAGGAAAAAAAACATAATATATATCATATATAAAAATATTTTCATCATAATGGATACCATGAGAGGTGTTATATGAGTGTTGAACAATCATCGTTTCGTGAGGCAGAAATTCGCCATCCACAGAAACAGTATGTTCTTTAACCATTAGATGTAGGTATGTGTAAGTGTAGCTCGAATCCTTCTTATAACAACATCCTGGTATATTTATGATACTGGTGTTGTTAAAAAATAAAATAATAAAAAGAGTTTAGGGGGTTGGAGAATCAAAATAAAACAAAATAACATAAGAGAAGACATTACCTTAAAATCGGGTAACTCTTTTTGATTTGAGCCAATGGCTTCCTTGGGAAGCATTCTGCCCAAATTGAGGCTTCTAGGAGTAATAGATGGACGTTTAAAGAGTATTTGGGCAGAGTTTGGTCGATCCAAATGGCTTGAAGGTGTGAATAAGGTGGTAGAGGTGGGGTCCTTTTATAAGAGGAGAGAAGGGGCACTCTTGGAAAGTCATGAAATGTTACTTTATTATATAATGAGTTTCGGATTTTAAAGGTCTCACACTTATATATTTAGAGTATAAGGTGATAAGGGTTCTAAATATACTCCTCCAATAGGTTTTTGACAAGTTTAAGTCTTATATTTTACATTATCTTTTCATTTTATTTAAATCGTTAATTAATGAGGTAATCCTTGCATCATCATGGTGGCATAAAAAATTTAATTTATTTAATGTCTAAAAATTATAAAAAAAATATCATGATGTATAAAATCTTTTTGTCTTTCTAATGAATATTTATATAAGAAAAGTTAACTTATATAACCCCATGTAATAATTGTTTTAGTAAAACAACACATATTTGTGACAATTTTATTTTTACTTTAAATAAAAAGTTTTTAATGTCATTTTCTTACCCAAGTGACTTCATGGGGTCCCCAAGTTGAGCCATGGATTTTCTTGGTCGTCCATGACTCATCCAATAAGATTTGGACAACTGTAAAGGTATTTTCATATTTTTATAATATCATTTTTACCTTAAATTTCACTAATTACCTTTAATCGCGATTAATAAAACTTAAAAGTTACTATTCACCAAAAAATTATTTTAATCCCATTGAACCACATTTTATATCCTAATGACAACCATGTATGTCGGATTTTTGAAATTCAATTCATAGAAGCGTTAAAGTTTAATTTAAACAAAAAATCAGTTTTTTAACTACCACTTAGTGGTTTCACTATTCATCAAAAATTGAAGTTTTTCAGAACAATGCCAAAATTTCACCCTAAGATATAATTGATATTCTGAATTCAAAAATGATGTCTATTTTACAAAATTACAAACATATAAGTTTCATTAATTAATTTTATAATTAATTCCCACTGTCACAACAAATAGTGTGTTTTTAAGAAACAATATATATCAAAAGATTGACAATTGTTTATGTCCAATTTCAAAGTGAAATTAATTTTAATGACCAGCATTGGATAAAATGGTAAAAATATATTCTAATTATACTTTAAAACCACTAAATATTATAATTTATCACTATAAATTATTTTTATTAAAAAAATTGTTTTTAAGTATTTTTCACTATTCATAAAAAATTGGAAGTTCTCAGAAAAATACCAAAAAATCAACATATGATAATTTCAATATTCTGAATCGAAAAATGAAGTCCATTTTGAAATATAAAATATATATAATTTCAAAAAGTGGGTATTACTATTCATAATGGCTATTTTGATTGGTCGCGGTGTGTTAGAATCTCGAACTTGCGTACAATGCAAGCTATTGCATTATTTAAAGAGAAGCGTATCGTGGAAGCTCGGGGTGTTACATTCTCCCCTCCTTCAATAAATTGCGTCCTTTCAATTTGAAATTTTTATTTGAAAATAAAAGGTTAAAAATAGAAAATACCTTTGTGGAAAAACCACATCGTAAATAAGGTTAATAAAAATATAACTTTAAAAGAAATAAAGAGGTGTACAAAGGTCACCCAAGATAGCCCATACTAGGATTATATGAAAATATGGATATGGAGGAAAAAAAACCATCAAGGTCTGATGGAGAGTTGTATAAAACAGGATTAAGAGAAAGTTAACTACAAGAAAATCACAAACTTGTGATTGGTTAAACGGTCATTGATTCCCCAATTGGAAAAGTTAACCGACAAAATTTTTGTTTTAAGTTACCTTTCATAAAGTTGAGGAATTTATTTTGGAGATTTACTAAGAACGTAAGGAAATATACTTACTTGTCATGTAGACTTTCATTCTTTAATAAATTTTTACCACAAACCCATCTTTCACTCTAAAAGGTAATAGAACTCAAAAATATTCTATTTATCATAATTGTATAAGGTTACAAATATTAACACATACCATTTAGAATAGGAAAACTTTTTTGTAATAACCAAGGACTTCCTGTAGGCTAGTGGTAGGTAATAAAGGCTTGTCGCACTATGGTTGTGGGTTCGATTCCTACATCTTTGTCCGACGCGACGAGTTATCCCCCAACCTGCAGGTTGTCCTTTTACTAAAACTATAGTATTATAATATTTCAAAAATAATCTTCATAAATATTTTAACCTTAAACAATACTATCCAAAGTTCAACTTAATCCATTCCAACCTTTATAGTTATCCAAAATACCTCCATCCAGACTTTCTCTAAAAGGTCTCTAAATTATAAAATCAATTATATCATCAGATTCCTCAAACAAAGTAAAGTTTCTCTTATTGTCATATACTAAAAATATGATTATCTTCATCATATTAAAACCTTAATGAAAACAACAAGTACTGCAGTACAAATATTATATATATTACATTATTCTTATAACCAGAATATAATCCTTGTTTCCAAAAGCACCAATACATTAATTATTCCATTTCAACTATAGTAACAGCATAAGATTTTCCTTGATCCCTTGGCCTTTTTTGAGGAAAGTTTCCCTAACGCTTAGGAAATTCATTTGCAGAATGCCCCATTTCCCTACAATTGTAGCATTCAACATTGATAGCCTCTTTCTTTCCCTTGCAATCACGCGCCTGGTGACCTTTTTATCCACATTTATAACAAACTCTCATTCCTTTTAGGCAAGTACCTGGGTGATTCTTCCCATAATTATCGCATAATGGAAAATCATTCTTTCCCTTTTTCCCATTATCTATCTCTTGTTCCACTGTTCTCTTCTTCTCTTGCTTTACTTTATTGTCATAAGATTTAGAGAATTCTTTTTCTATCTTGATAGCACACAAGACTATATCTTCGTATGTTGAGAAATATTGTGATACTAATGCTCGACGGAGAAACGATTTTAACCCATCAAAGAAACGATAGATCTTACTTCTTGGGTTATGTATAGAATCTGCAGTATGCCTTGCTAACCTTGTAAAGTTAGCCTCATGCTTTGCGACATTCTCATCCTCCTTCTACCTTAGACTCAAAAATTTCCTTTCCATATCTGCTCGATGGTCATGTGGAAAGTATTTTTCTAAGAAAATTTCCACAAACTCCCTCTATTACATACTTGATACTTCTTCATATTCCTTTGTGTTTTGAATCAGCGACCACCATTGATCGGCATCTCCAGTGAGGCGGTAAACTGCCATGACAACCTTCTCCCTTTCACTACTCCCCAAGGCATGGAATATTTTCTCTAAGGAGTTTATCCATTTCTCAGTTACTAATGGATTTGTACCCCCATTAAATGTTGGTAGTTGTTGCCTCATGAAGCGGTCTAACATTGATCCTCCACGTTGCGGATCAGGGTGCTCCATACGAGTAAGGTTATTATTCATAGCCTGAGTGAGTTGTCCCAGTATGGTGATAAGCTAATCAGCACCAGTTGTATCACAAGATCCATTATAATTATCTTGAGTAGGAGGTCAATCCCTACATAGAGTGCGTGCATTGATACGGTTTCCATTCCTTCCACTAGGAACCATTTCTAAACAATGGCATAAACTAGATTAGTTTATGAATCAAAATACATAATTCCATACTTGTAAAACACTTAACATAAATTGAACTATTTATGGATATAATCCATAGTCATAAAAAAAATCTTTGAGGAAGTATATACTCATAACCCTTCATAATGGTTTGTAAAGAAAATGAGAATTATCCTAAGCATATCCCCCGGTAGTCTCGTAACCAAGAGTGCAGCAAGGCCCGTTTTCGTGCACCAGTTCCCGTTCGAGTATAGCTCAAAGCGGTGTTTTCGGGTTTTACCCCTAGGTACATCTGTACCAGAGCCGCCTCTACTTGCTCGTATCCAGACAGAGATGTAATGCTCAGAAAACTGACAAAATCTCTATAATACCAAAATTCTAGGAAGTTCTTCTATACTAATCCTCAAAGTCTATCTTAGGGATATGTGCTCTAATAAGAGTTTATCTAAATCTAGCTTCCAAGGTTATTACTAAACTGCCTCTGATACCAACTGTAATGCTCCGACCCCAGTTACCCAGAGTCGGTGCATTATTGCGTAACATTGCCATGATCACAAAAGATCAAGTCTCGAAAGACCGATTAGTTTAGTAGCCTTGGAAATACTAGATACATTCATAAATGTTACATTACATCATAAAGTGAAAAACTACAATAACATAGTCTCCATTTTCCACACTCATAACCCCTTCATACTATCTCTACAGGTCATTCCTAAAATACTTCTTCACATCCTGGAAAAATTAAAACATTGAAAGAGGTGAGCTCATATGCTCAGTAAGGATAACAATATAGCGGAAGCTTTCATAAATAAACATTAACATTTAAGGCAATGTATAACTAAAACAAAAGCCTTTTAAACTTTAACTTCAGCATAATATGGCAAAAATAAAATTAAATAATTCCATTTACTTATTCACATGGATATTCTACTAGTCGAATAATCACATGCAATATCAATAAACACTCTCATAATGATGGAATGCATAATTCCAGACTATCATAACCATGTAGCGAAGGCCTCGTGCCAATACTACAAATAAGATTTTGTCAAGGCCTCGTGCCCAGACACTAGTTTGTCTCATGAGACCTACCGATGCATCGAGGAGCTATAGCGGGCTCCACCCGTCACTTATCAAGTCCAATGCATTCCTCATATGAACAGGTTTAAACATATCATAAACCATAACATAATCATATCACATAAAATATGCATAAAGGAAACATAACATTTCCACATTTCAATCACAAGATATCAATACAACACATTGATATAATAAAAAAACTTTCAAAACCATTTTCAATACCAAAATAAAAGAAAATTAAAACTTGATATTTATTTTTCATTTTTAAAAAAAGTTATGGCTTGTAGAGGAAGCCAAAACTCAAATAATGGTCACGGCGGCCGAGAAGTAATTGTCGCCGCATACGTAAGACAAAACATTCCTTTTGTCATTTAGTAAAAACAATTCATATAAAAATATTCCTTTTTGAATAAAATTAAAATTCAAAGGGGTTTATACACCGTATAAAAGAAAGTTGTGTATAAAACAAAATATGCCTCAATGAAAGGAGATTGAGACGAAGTACCTTACAAAGATCATTTTTTCAATAAAAGAGATCTATTATGTGTATTCACTATAAGTTCACATAAATAAAGTACAAATACAAGATATTACATAATAATATCATGACATAATTTGAAAGTAGGAGATTAACCCAAAGAATAGAAATTGTGTTAAGAAGTTCCCTTACCTCGTGTCCGACTTGACTCGACCGCTCTTTAACCTCCTGAATAATAAACTAGAGTTAATATCTACTTGATTAAGAACCTTTTTCAAGTTTATTATCCCTTTTATATCACTTATTACAATGTTACTAAAATTATGTAGTCATTTAAGTTAATAACGGTCGTTTTGTCGATCTTTGGTACTTGAGTCAACAATAAACTTCCTATAATTACAAGTTGTTTATGTGGTAGAATATCCATTATCTCCATAATTATATTCATGATTTAGATATCATATATATCCTATATATCTAGTATATACATGCATTTATAATATTACATAACATTTAGAGGTAATAAATGATATGCACCATTCATGGAGACGGTAAGTCGTACGTACGCATGAACGCTACTTTCATTTCTATTTCGTATTTAATGAAATGAAGTTATAATTATATAAAGGCATAATATAATTACAGTATAATATAATGTATAATACCATTTACTCCATCCTTTATACATCCCACATATGGCATTAACGATTCAAATCACTTTGAGGGGGCGGTAGTCCGCACTTCCTAAAATGAAATTATCGCGTTTACCCATAATGGAAATCGTAAAGGTATGCCATAAATGAAAAATAAAGAATCATAAGGAAAACAAAAAAATAATATCTATCATATATAAAAATATTTTCATCATAATGGATACCATGAGAGGTGTTATATGAGTTTTGAACAATCATCATTTCGTGAGGCAGAAATTCACCATCCACAGAAATAGTATGTTATTTAACCATTAGATGTAGGTGTGTGTAATTGTAGCTCTAATACTTCTTATAAAAACATACTAGTATATTGAGGATACTGGTGTTGTTACAAAATAAAATAATAAAAATATTTTAGGGGGTTGGAGAATCAAAATAATACAAAATAACATAAGAGAAGACAATACCTTAAAATCGGGTAACTCTTTTTGATTTGAGCCAAAGGCTTCCTTGGGAAGAATTATACCCAAAGTGAGGCTTCTAGGAGTAATAGAGGGAAGTTTAGAGAGTATTTGGGCAGAGTTTGTCTGATCCAAATGGCTTTAAGGTGTGAATAAGGTGGTAGAGGTGGGGGCCTTTTATGAGAGGAGAGGAGGGGCACTCTTGGAAAGTCATGAAATGTTACTTTATTATATAATGAGTTTCGGATTTTAAAGGTCCCACACTTATATATTTCTAGGATAAGTTGATAAGGTTTCGAAATATACTCCTCCAATAGGTTTTTGACAAGTGTAAGTCTTATATTTTACATTATCTTTTCATTTTATTTAAATCGTTAATTAATGAGGTAATCACTGCATCATCATGGTGTCATAAAAAATTTAATTTATTTAATGTATAAAAATTATAAAAAAACTATCATGATGTAGGAAATATTTTTATCTTTATAATTAATATTTATAGTCTAAAATTTAACTTATATAACCTCATGTAATAATTGTCTTAGTAAAACAACACATGTTTGTGACAATTTTATTTTTACTTTAAATAAAAAGTTTTTAAAGTCATTTTCTTACCCAAGTGGCTTCATGGGGTCCCCAAGTTGACCCATGGATTTTCTTGGTCGTCCATGACTCATCAAATAAGGGTATGACAAGTGTAAAGGTATTTTCATATTTTTATAATATCATTTTTACCTTAAATTTCACTAATTAACTTTAATCGCGATTAATAAAACTTAAAAGTTACTATTCACTAAAAACTTATTTTAATCCCATTGAACCAAATTTTATATACTAATGACAACCATGTATGTCGGATTTTTGAAATTCAATTCATAGAAGCGGTAAAGTTTAATTTAAACAAAAAATCAGTTTTTTAACTACCACTTAGTGGTTTCACTATTCATCAAAAATTGAAGTTTTTCAGAACAATGCCAAAATTTCACACTAAGCTATAATTGATATTCCGAATTAAAAAATGATGTATATTTTAAAAAATTCCAAACATATAAGTTGTATTAATTAATTTTATAATTAATTCCCGCAGTCACAACAAATAGCGTGTTTTTAAGAAACAATATATATCAAAAGATTGACAATTGTTTATGTCCAATTTCAAAGTGAAATTAATTATAATGACCAACATTAGATAAAATGGTAAAAATATATTATAACTATACTTTAAAACCACTCAATATTATAATTTATCACTATAAATTATTTTTATTAAAAAAGTTGTGTTTAAGTATTTTTCACCATTCATAAAAAATTGGAAGTTCTCGGAAAAATACCAAAAATTCAACATAGGCTAATTTAGATATTCCGAATCCAAAAATGAAATCCATTTTGAAATATAAAATATATATAATTTCAAAAAGTGGGTATTACTATTCATAATGGCTATTTTGATTGGTCGTTGTGTGTTAGAATCTCGAACTTGCGTACAATGCAAGCTATTTCATTATTGAAAGAGAAGCGTATCATGGAAGCTCGGGGTGTTACAGAGAAATTATTTGGTCATGTGATGTCTAAAAAATGAATTTTAGTAGACCCAAAAAAGATCAATTTTGTGATATTTTGGGAGATAACTAAGAATGTATTCAAGATCTATAGTTTCTTGGAATTAGTTGGATATTACAGGCACTTATTATAGTATTTCTAAAAACTAGAATCCACTATAACACCTTTATCCTAGAAGGGTATAAAATTATAATGGAGTGATAAATGTCAGGAGTTTTTTTAAAAGTTAATGGTGAGGTTGAATTTAGATCTAATTTGATCCTACTAAATCTAGTAATGGGTTACGCTGTGTATTCATGATTTAGGCACAAAATTGTTGTCTATGTTGGTGTCATATAATCATATGGTATCCTATATTTCACATTATTTGTGCACTCATGAAAATAACTACCCAACTAATAATCTTGAATTGAAAGTAGTGATGCATTCTCTGAAAACATGATTCCAATACATCATTGGTTAAAAGTTTTTTTGTATTAAAATCATAAAATTCTAAGGTATATGTTTACATAGTGGTACTTGAATCTCAGATAAAGGTGGTGGGTAGAGTACCTTTAGACTTTTTATTTTGATTTAGAATAAACTCTAATAAATGGTAATAGGGTAGCCAATATTCTAAGAATAAAATTACCAAATTAAGTAGTGAAAGTTTCTGGGGAAGAATGGGGTCTGATGAGTTTGTTCATTGAGATTCATTAATAGGAATAGGGGGGATGAATGGGTGGTTTTGACCTATTTTCAAGCTACTTCCTCTCTTAATGATTGGAATATCCATGGGTCGGATTAAAACCATGATTTTTAGTGGATTCTAGAAATATTAAATAGTGGGATGACCTGGGGAAATTTTTCCCAGTCTCCTGATGATGTAATCTATTTTTGGAAGTAGTTGGTAGTTCTATTGACTTTCAGGTATGAGGTGATGCATGGTGGTCACCACTCTAGTTGGGTCATTTATCCAGGGATACCAAAATGTTCTATGATCTAGGATATTTATATTAGTGGATTGGTATGGAATATTTATTCATGGAATTTTTTTCTCGATTCCTCAATTTTCATATAATCAAATCTAAAAAACAGAATCTGGTCAAGTTGTTATAGCCTCTCCCAATCTTGGTGTGGAAATGGGATAAAATCTACATGGTTTTCATTATCTAATTACCAATTTATCCAATAGAGAATTATTTTCTATAGTTAATCATTGATTTATTAACAAATTCGACTCATTTTATTTTTATTAAACAGTCAATGAAAGTAGAGGATCTTGGACCCCTTTATGTCCAAGAGGTTTTCAGATTCATGGTGTTCCTTAAATGATTGTTCTAGACCAATACCCATACTTCACAACCCTTTTTTGTAAGGGGGTCTATGAGGCTTTGGATTCTTGGTTGAAATTTAGAATGAACTACCATCCATTTACTTATGGCCAAACACAGTGGGTTATCCATATTTTGGAAGATATGATTCAAGCTTGTGTCCTTAACTTTTTTGTCTTATAGGAGTATAATTTTTCATTGGATGAGTTTTAATATAATAACAAATACCAAGCCTTAATAAATATGGATCTATTTGATGTATTTTAATCATAGTTGTGATGGTACACTATATATTGTTCTAATCTAGTAAAGTGTTCATTTTTTGGACCAATTATTCTTCAAGAGATAAAAAACTAGGTTTAGCTTATTCATAAGATATTAGCAATGGATCAAGGTAACCATAAATATTATTCTAAGAACCATCATCTCAATATATATTTTTATGTAGGTGTTTGGGTGTTTCTTAATGTTTCTCCTTAGATGGAGCATAGTTTTTTAGGGAAGAACGGTAAGTTTTCATCATGTATGTTGGTCCTTTTAAGATCATAGAGTGTCACAAAAATATGGAATATCAGTATTCCTTGACATCCAATATAACAAAAATTAAAGATTTATTCCATGTATCCAAAATAAAAAAGTATCATCTATATCTATCTCACAGGATAGAGTGGGAAGGTTTTGTCCTGAATCATGAAACCTTAGTGGTTGAGAAGCCTATTCATATCCTGGATCATAATGGTAAGATGTTATGAGTTAAATTGATTCCTTTATTTCATGTGTTGTGGAAGTATGTTTGGGATATCTAAGACACTTTGTATCACTTGTACTTGTTGAGAGAGTAGTGCCCTCATCTTTTGGTGGAAGTCGAGCCTTGAGGACTTTCTAGGTGAAGAAAGTGTCATGGTGAGGGTAATTGTGACACATATTGAGTCAATGGTATGTATTTTATTTTATTTTTTATTTTATTCTAAGTTTTTTAGGAGTTTCTAGGAGTTTTGGGTTGAAAACTTGAAATTTTTGAAAAACTAGATAGGGTGCATTGTTAGTGAATAGTTAGAAGAAACTGTGTACCAAACCAAGCAAATAGGGTGAGGGATTTCACATCCATTTCTCATAATCTCTTCATAGTTATCCAAACCATGTGATAAACTCTAGGAAATAATGTAAGTGGATTTTTGTGCAAGGATATCCCCACATGGTTAGCACATGGTTTGGAAAATTGTGTAGCCAAACCATACAGCCTGACATGTTTTGTTAAAAATAATATTTTATGCTTATACCCCTATAAATTTTTAATATA
Source organism: Viscum album (assembly GCA_963277665.1). NCBI lineage: Eukaryota > Viridiplantae > Streptophyta > Magnoliopsida > Santalales > Viscaceae > Viscum > Viscum album. Next base: position 1,335,882,154 of record OY728156.1, read on the forward strand.
CATCCTCCATAATTTTCTCCCCATAACATGAACAAGTATTATCTATCCATGGTATTATCCTTTAATATAGTTTTGGTGATTCTCCTTCTGAATTTGGGTAATTACTTCAAGGTAATCCTTGATTTATCTTATTTTTCCTCTCCCTCCTTCATTTTCTTACATGTTCTTTCACTCTTCTATTTTCTATCAAACCCAAATGAATATTAAGGGCCAAAAATATGGTTTAATATGTTGTTTTGATAAGATTATTTGGTTTTTAGGTTGGTGATGATTCATTATCTTCACTCTTGGTGATCTTTTGTAAAAGTGAAAACATTTCATCACTTTTCTAGTGGGTGTCTCTACATATCTGGACTTTTCCTTTAGCATGGAATTGTTCTTGAGTTTTCCTTTAGTTTTATCATTATATTATTCTTGAATTTATTTTTGGAGTGTGTATCTACATGTGGTTATTTTTTTAATTGGATTGTGTGGTAAAATTAGTAATTTATTTTTATTTTACATTTTTTAATTAAACTTCATGCTTATAAATAATTTAATAAAATCAATTCAATAAAATTATTGTTTTAAATTATATTTCAAAGATATTTTGAAAGGGGATTTTGTTTGAAACTTTATTACTTGATCATGGGATTTTTTGTATATTATGAATGTAGTTATGTGTTAATAGGGGAGACCTTAGGTGTGTGGGTTTTAGGAACGGTGCTTCTCTATCCTTAGGCATGAGCTAGGTAGAGGTCATTTCTTATGAGGAATTGTAAAGAAGTAGTTTATACTACTAGTTTAGGATCACATAGGTCGACCAATATTTTATGAGAAATTCCTAGACACCTTATGACCTTAAGTAGGATTTTCCCCATGTTTCTCATATACTTTGATCTGGCTATGTCTTGATTTTATATTATTCCCATGTATGTTCTAAGTATGATCATTTTGGTTATATCTTTCTTCCATCTATTTTATTTTATAATTATACCTCCCATGTTATTCATTTTTATGGCTTCTATTTATAAAATCAATTGATTTATGAAATGTTTTCAAAGGAATGGTTTTAAAAACATTGTTTTCAAAATAGAATCATTTTTTTCATTATGAAAAGTGATATATATATTCATTGTGGTATCCTTATAGGTTTTTCCTCACACCCAACATAGGTCATTGGACATTTGATGAATTGGTTCTATCTAATATAGGAAAAGGAAAAGTATATGAAACTTATATCTAATCTTATTGATGTGTATTTCATTTTACATGACATAGGTTAGTGGTCTCCAAGGTCCACATAGAGTTATCTTAGTGGGAAATTTTGGTATCCTCTTTATTTTGATATTTTAGGACATATAGTTATGTATTATCCAATTGAACTTTATAAATATTTTGAATCTCATGTTTATTTATGTGATAGATATTATTGGATTTCCTAGAGGGAAATTGTGATATGTTATATTTAATTATAAGGTTAAAAATGTTCCCACTAAGTTAAAATTGATACCTTAGTGCTATTCTTCAGCCCAAGCTGATCTAGAACAAACCTCAGGCCTTGTGGTAGGCTGACCCGAGTGATGCGGTAGTTTGAACCAAGTTGGTTCATTACATATAAGGAGAATAAATACATGTCCAATATTATATTTAATTAAACCAATATAAGTAAAACTATATGAATTCACTAATAAGTCAAATTTTTAGATTTAATATAGTGATTAAATATTTCTAGAAAACTGAGAGATGAAAGAATATGTTGAATGGGAATCAAATAATATATTTTTCATTCTTGAGTGGATAATAATTTTCCTGGTCACAAATAAATTTTACTGATACAAAATGATAGCGGTGATGACAAAATCACATCCTTTCTATCTTGGATTTATAGGTTTTTGGTATTAATTATCCACAAGGACCCTTATTTTAGTGCATTGTCTAGTATAATATCTAAAAATAATTAGATAAAACATTAAACCAATGAAGACAAATTGAGTGTAAATTTTTATCTTTAATAATATTAGTTATAATATTTATGTCCATTCAATATTTTGTTTTCTCACTCTTTTTCTACACATGAATCATTTTTCAATTCCTTTAAGGAAATTCTATGAGTTTTTATTCCCATATTTCTGACATGTTGTCAGCTAAATCTTTTTTCCACTATGACATTTCTCAATTGATCCTTTAATATGAATCTATATTGTTAAATTTTTATATTTGGATCCTTGAGACCATTAATCATCGTCAATATCTATCATGATCATGAAAACGCATTTAAAAATATCTTTGTAATTTTCAAAGTCGAAAAATGATAAAGATATTTGGAGACTTGATTTTAAAGAACTAAAAAATATATTTATTTTTATTCTAAAGTTGATAAAAAATAATGGTGTATCATGAAAGTCTATAATTTGGGTAAAAATCATTTAGTGGTGATTTTGAAAACTACCTCTTAATGTTTCATATTTTTTTTAGTGGTGGTTTTTGAAAACTGTCGATAAATATGAAAAACAAATTTAGCGACAGTTTTTTATAAACTATCATGAAATTAATAATAACTAATAATTATTTCTAATAATTAATTAGAATTTTAATTTCTTGATTTATAATTTTTTATTATTTTTTATTTATTATCAAAAAAATTAATTATTTACTTATTTAAAATTATTAATTATTAATTATTTATAATTATCACTTATTAATTATTTAAAAACTAAATTAATTGTTGATTATTAAATATTATTATTTATTTATTATATATATTTATGGATTATCTACTTATGTAGACTGCTCATTCAGGCCTTCGGGTCATCTCCTTCAGGGGTCTTTGGGTTATCAAGAACTTGGGCATTCGGCACGTTAATTTGTAATAAAATAGATCTAGTGTGTATTTTCTATTCCTTATGGGGTGAGATGAGGATTGAACCACTAGGGTTCTTGGGTGTGTTTTTAGTTTTTAGTTTTTAATCTCTTCTACCTATGATAATAGTTATTATTTACAAATTATTAAGTTTTAATTACTAATTATTAATTATTAATTACTGATTGTTAATTTCCAATGCATGTCATGACCCGACCCACCAGGGCTTGGATGGCCGGTGGTAATCCAAGAGTGAAACCCCATACTATTCTCTAATAGGATAAGGGTTGGAAACTAGCACTAAGTAAGTATATCACATGCATGGAAGGCCTTATCATAAAGTACCTATAAACACACACACATCTACAATCACCAGTATAATACAAAAATGTAAATTGTGAATACTATAAATTCATGTATAAGATCTAATCCCACATTAGACTATGAAAAATAGTACTAGAATATGAAAAGAGTCAAATAAAATCCACTAAAATTGTAAAGGAATCTAGCCTTCTAATAAAAGGAAACTGCTAGAAAACTCCAAATTCGAGATCCTTCTATGGTTAGTCAATCCCAACTAAGCCCCACTTCCTCCTGGTCAACCTAAGACTCCATCAAAAGTCTTTTCATTTATATAAGAAATGACACATGTGGGAAGATCCCATGCATGAGTGAGTATAATCATACTCAGTAGGACACCCCCAAAAACACCAAGCACAAATAATCAAAGAGAGTGTATGCTTTATATAACTAAGTAAGGGGAATGAACAAGATTAACCTGAATTTTCTCATAGGAAGACTCTAAGTCTTAGGGTGAGGTATGTGATAATTTCTAGACTAAGGATTCTACTCAAATATCTAAGGTAATTATCTTTTGAGATAACTCACTCATCAGGTCTCACCAACACTAATGGAATTCACAAGATAAATATACACAATTAGGGGATCACACATAGGGCTTATGGGAGATGTATGACCCTATTTGAAAGAACCTTCTAGGAAGGGGATTACAATCCTGGATGTTGGTCATGAGATACCAAACATGACCTAGGGAATAAATAGATAAATTATCACACACTGGGTCACATGTAGGGATACCTACCTCTATCTAGTACAAGCCTATATAAGGGATTGTTTATCCTCTAAATCAGATGGGATGCCTCACTATACCCTCAGGGGGATAGAATTGAGGGAACACACCCATACTAAAATGGTTTGAGGGAACACACACATGCTAAAACCAAATCCAACCTAGGAGTTACATAGAATGTAAATGAAGTACATGGCTATGTTATAATTTCTCAATATGAAATGCCAGTAGTCATAAGGAGGGGTCCAGATGGCATGAGTTATTCTAAATTACACACCATATAGGTAAAAAATTTATAGAAACTCCAGATATTTAATGAATCTCCACCCATGCCATTGTCTTATTTTATTTCACTATAGGCCTCATAATAAAAGTGTGTGGATTATGTGGATCATGTTAAAGTCATTGTTTCCGCACCTCAAAAAAGAAACACCCGGATGATCCATCTCATAAAACCACTATCACCCACACCACCATAATATTTCCATCATCATCATAACACCTATATCATGTCTCTATTCCCAAAATATAACCCACGTAAAAAATCCAAAAAACATAAAATAAAATGTACCATGAAATAGGTTCCTATATATATTCAAATCAATATTCAATTAAATGTTAGTTATGAATGAATAATTAAGGGAAAATCATGGAACACGAAGGTGGGAATTCAATAAAGGATTTTTTTGGTTAGATAATGTTGAAAGGATCTGAATAATGGTGAGAATAAAAAAAATTACAAAATAAATATCAAGTCCCTAATTCTACAAAAATGAAATACTCAATAGATTATTCAATGAACAATGATTCAAAAGTTAATATCTAATTAAATTAATTCATATTCATCACAAAAATCAAGAATAGGGAATAAACCAAAAAAAAAACCTACCTCAAGTTGGATTGATTTTTGGAGGATAAAATGACTAAAATCATTGAATAAGAAGAACTGGTTGCACTCACATCTAAATCCAAGGATCCTTAGTTTAGTTATCTTTAATCAGTAGGAACAAGGATCCATATATCTTGCTTAGATATTCTATCTAGGATGGATTAACATCCCATAGAAGAAAAAAATAGAATTTTGTTCTCATCCAGCTACATAGGAGATTCTATAAATTTCCAAGATTACACAGATTTCAAAGTGGAAGAGGGGATATCAATTAATAGGGTAATGGGAGACATAAAATGAATTAAAACACCAAAAATGAAATCTAAATGTGTTTACATCAGGATTCATAACTCTCTAAAATACTAGTGGCTGAATCGATCATTATAAATTTTAAATCAGCTGTCATCATGGCCTCCATCATAGTCATAGTGACATTGAACACACCAATATAGTACACCTAACAAGATGATACACCACAAGAATGATCCAAAAATTAAGGTATTTTCCCATCATTGTGGCCTCTTCCCTGGGTGTGTTGAGGTCTCTTTGTCTGCGACCCATAGGAGCTTCTCCAATACTTCATTCCTAAGGACATGACATTTTTTCTTACCTATAGCCCATAGGGGGGGCTCATTAGGGACCAACACAACCTACACCAGGATGTGGTTTTGGTCATGTTAAAGAAAAAAGTCTCAAAATGCCACTTAAGATAGTAAAAACCTTCACAAGGCTTCGAAAACCACATCAAATTTGTTCCTTACTTAAAAAATATCATTTAAAATATTAAAAAGTATTAAACATAAAATAAAGAGTCATTAAATTTTTTTGACTTTAGGAATTTTCATCCTAAAAAGAAAAAACCTACTCAAATAGGTGAGGGTACTAAGATTGAATATGGTTATCCCACTATCATGATCTCTCATGGAGGTTAATGTGATATTAATGAACACAAAACAAGGGAATCACTCATCCATAAAGAATCTTATCATGTTGATTCTCGATCTTCATTGGGTACTCTGAGAAGGTATGTCCATCCTCAATGTCTATCTCAACCTATTTAATAACATGTGATAGTTCATGCGTGTATCTTCTTAGTTGCAACACATGGAAGACTTCATGCCCTCGGTATAACTTCAGTTATAAAGAAAAGAGGTATGCCACCTCACCAAATATATGTATTATATGGAAAGGGCCAATGAACCTTTCTAATATCTTATTACCTCAACCACATCTCGATAGTCCTCACCGAGATAATACCTTTAATAACATATTTTCACCCTTATAAAACTCCATAAACCTCTTTTTTAAATTCTTATAGGACTTATGATGTATTTTTGGAGTCTCTATCCACTCCTAGATAATCTACACCTTTTCTATCATTACTTGTGCCAATTTTTTTCCTATAAGAATTATCTCCCCTGGATCCTTCTAGCACAGTGGTGACCTATAGGGTCTCTCATACAAGTCCTCAAATTGTGTCATACCAATGGTAAAATAGTAACTAATGTTTTATGAAAACTCTAATCAGGGTAGATGATACTTTTAGATATTACCAAAATCCAACATGCAAGCCCATAGTATATCCTATAAGAACTGAATGGTCTGCTAATTTTTTTTATCTATCTAGGGGTGGATTGTCATGCTCAACTGCAACTAATTCCTGAAATCCCCTTGTAAACCTCTCCACAATCATGATGTGAAGCGATAATCATGGTCTTAAAGAATAATAAAGGTTATTCTATGAATTCATACTATCTATTTTACATAAATTCATCCCAACCCATCCACTAAACTTTTCTCTTAGATGTCTAGAAAGTGGTATGATTTGGTGAGTCAGTCTATAATAACCTAGATAATATCATGGACACTAGATGTTCATGGAATTATCACCATAAAATACAAATATATTCTATTACACTCCCACTCTAGAACCTCAATAAATTTGGTCAAACTCATTGGTACCTGATGCATGGCCTTCACCTACCGGAAAGTGAGGCATCAAGAGATAAACTTTACAACACCCCTCTTCATCCCTATAAACAAAAATTGGCATCAAATATCATGGTAAATATTCTCCAATCTTGGATATAACTCTAAGGGGGATATGTAATACTCTCTCAGTACCACCTTCTATATCATGAGTGGTATCATCATTCATCCTCAGAAAAAGATGATGTTCTCCCCCACCTTCATAAAATCAATCAGGAGTATGCCCTATGAATATATGGTCATGAAAGACCTCAAAATCAATATCTCCAAACAGCACTTCTCTAACACACTAAAGAAGTGGTTGGGTCCAAGCACCAATTCAATTTAATCTTACCCAACCTCATCCACAAGGGTCTACTAAAAATAGGCCAACTTCTCTATTATCTCACTCAGTAACTACAAATGGTATTTCTTGTTGAGAGAATCTTCCACCACATTGTCCTTCCAAAGAGTATAGACTACCTCAAAATCATAATCATGTAGGAACCCCATCCATCACCTCTATCTCAGATTAAGTTATTTATATGAAAAGATATACCTAAGACTCTTATGGTTAGAATAGACAATGAATCACTCTCCCATAAGATAGGGTTGCCAAGATTTTCGGTCGGAAACCACTTATACCTACTCTAGATATTGGGTCATGTAATATTTATTATGTAGTCTCAGTTTTCGAGACCCAAAATAAGTAACAGCCAACCTCTACATCAGAACACATCCAATTCCATCTCTATAGGGATCATAGAATACCCAATACTCAACTCCATCCTCTAATAGTCTACAGATATGGGTGTTAATCTACCACTGTCACAGCTTCTGAAAATCCTTCTGACACTTCTCTAACCACAAAAAAATATTTTTCTTCCACACCATGGTTTTCAAAAGTATCATGATCCTAGATAATTTGGAATGAATATCCCATAATGCTTATTAAAACAAGGAATGTATATGTCATGGTTATTCCCTTGGGTGGCTCCAAAGCTATCACTACATTAGTCTTTGTTAGGTTCACTGCTACTCCCTCCTCTGAGATGACATGTCTCAAAAGGAGGACTTCTCAAATCTATAATTGACACTCTGAGAACATCCAAAAATGTTGGTTCTCTAAGATTAAGTATAAGTATATCCTCAAATTTCACATATTCTCCTCCTCTAATATTAATTACATGATGATGTTATATATGAAGACCACTATGAACCGATCCAAGAAGGGATGAAAGATCAAATTCGTGAGTCCCATTAACACTACTAGGGTGTTCTTAATGTTTATGGGAATCAAAAAAATACTCATAAAGACTATAGCAGAACCAGAATGTTTTCATTGGTACATCCTCTTCTCAAACTCAGAGCTAGTGATGACCTAGACTGAGTTCAATCTTCAAGAACCACTTCATATCTTATAGATAGTTGAAGAGATCATTGATTCTTGATAGTGGATACTTATTCTTGATAGTCACTTGATTCACAAAATGATAACCCATGAATAATCTTAAGCTCTCGTTTATCTTCTTGTTGAATAACATTGGGACTACCCAAGGGGACAAACTGGGTCTAATGAATCCCTTTCTCTATATATCCTCAAATAGTACCTTCATATCTAATAACTCTATAGGGTTCATTTGATATGCCGATGTAGATATAGGGGTCATCCTATAATATCTCGAGACTCATGCTTCTAGATTCAGTGCTAAAAATATAAACATTACAATTCTTGATTTGATACTGAAAAATGTGACCCACTTTTTTCCATCAAAATTTATAACATCAAAAGTAAATATTGGATCAATTATATACCCATGGACCTTTTAGGTTTAGAGTTTTATAGAATTAGGGAAAACTCCTACATATCTTATAAAAATGAACAATAGGACCATAAAAATATATACCATATCCAAATATTTCTTCATGTATCAAACCCTTCTTAGATATATCAAACTTAAAACCTTTCTTCATAACTTGGGGAAAATAAAACATAAAAAAGGGTGGGCTCAGATTCTCAGTAAGGGTAACCATAGAAGATATCAAAGATTCTGTAATCATAACATAACCATCAGGGTATATGAACATAAAATTTAAAAATTATACCCTTTGTATCAAAATCATAATATTGAATCATGGAATAAATATTAAAGGCTTATAGGACATGAAACATAAAATAATAAAATAACATAATCCATGAGAGCATGACATAATGGAATGGGTTCACTCCCCAAACCATCATAGTAGTGGCATACACATAGCATAGAAAATCCATAGGTGGCTATACCTCCTGGGTGGGACACACCACCATCCCCAATGGTAGAAATTTTCTCATGGTGTGATGGGTTCACTCCCCAAACCATCATAGTAGTAAAGGTTTACTCCTAAGACCCTCATAGTGGACAAAGTCCTTTACTAAACTGAGTTCACTCCATGTTCCAGTTAAGCCTATCTCAAGAGATATAAATCATTACCCAATACATTTAATAGAGATATATCTCACATAAATCACATAATCATATATATGTATACCACAAAAACAAAAATTATTCATCATATCAGAACTCATGAAAACTAATGGGTTTCATAAACATTTCATCATAACATAACCCATGGATAAGAAATGGGTTTCCAAAACATTTCATAATATCATCACTCATGAAAAAATAATGGGATTTATAAACATCATACCATCATAATCATAAACCATATAAATAAATAGTAATAATGGTATCCTTGGATCATATCCCTAGTAAATAATAAGTAATATCAAATAATTTTGTCTTAGATAGAAAATTATTTTGAAAGATTGCTTTAAATAATTCTTGAAAAAAATAATACTTCCATTTTGAATTTTTTTTGAAAAGTCATAAAATTAAAAAGGAAAATATTTTATTTAAAAATAACCTTTTAATATTTTATATAAATCTTAAAATCATTAACTATTCATGATGTAGGAAAATTATTCTCATGTCATATAATTTAAAAAAAATGTTCCTTCTATTTTTTTTTGAAAAGTCACAATGTTCCTCATTTGGAAAATAAAAAAAAATATTTCTTTTAAACTATTTAGTAAAAATTTACACATGGGTAAAAATTCCTTTATACAATTTTAGTAAAATAATAAAATCATTTTTAGAAAACATGTACATTAAGGAGAAATATTCCCCAGTGGAGACTTAAATGTAAATAATCTCAAATAATGATGAGATTGTGAAATAAACCATTACCACTTTGTAATCAGTTGAATCACATTCCCCATGAATGAATAACATTTAACAAAACTTAAAATAATATGAGAATAAATAGATACATGATATAAAATTTAAAAGGGCTGTTATATACACCTCATGAAATAATATTGGTGAATAACATCAAAATATCAATGAAAAAAATTGAGGTGAAGTCCCTTACAAATATCATATCATTGAAGTGAGTATTAATAAAAATAATAGATTATGTTTATAAAATTTAAATCCATATAAAAAAAGTAAAATTAAAAAATAATATAATAAAAATTAAATTCAAACATAATCTTATCATGACATAATCAATTAAGTATAGGTTTAACCCAAAGAATGTAAATTGAGTCAAGAATTCCCTTACCTTAAATCCAAATCATTACTTATGTTATTTATGTTCATGAATAATAAACTTTGGTTAATTATTTAATTTCTATATAAACTTTTTTAATTTTATTATTATTTTTAAATCACTTATTATCATGATATAACAATTAGTTAATTATTTACATTCATGACAGATGTTTTGATGATATTCAGTACTTGATTCCAAAATGAATTTGGTATGATGTATATAGACAAAGTGGTGATTATTTAATTATATAAATAATAATTATCATGATATAATTATTATTTTTATAAATAAATTATACTTTTATATCCATACATCAAATATGGATATGAAAAATGAACTATGTTACAATCATAGAGATGGTAGGTTGTATGTACGCATGAGTAACTTTTTCATTTTCCAACGATAATTATAGAAAGAAGGTAAGTATTATTTTATCTTTATATAATTATGATAATATATTATATATCATATTAATTATTTAAATATAATTATATATATCATCTATGTGATTTGGTTATTAAAAACGAATCGCATCGCTTCGTGGAGGTGGCAGTCTACACGTACGCACAAATGATGTTATCATTTTTTGTTCGTGGAAAGGTAATAATTTGAATGATATATATTATATTTTAATAATTTCATTAATATAATATATAAAACATAATTTCATCATTATAACAAGTCTTTATATATGGTGATGTAAAACCAATTACATTGGTTCGCGAGGAGGTATTCCATCGTACACACGGACGATTAATTCTTTTCTTATTTGATGGAAGTGAAGATGGATATAGGTCAATACACTAAAATAATAAAATATAAATATATTATGAAGTAATGGATTTTTTATTTTATAATATTTTAATAAGGTTTTATGGATGTGGAATAATAAACAAAACAGAAAAGTTTGATTAAAAATGATACTTATTCTTTGGAAAATCTTCATTTCTTAACACCTTAAGACCACTAAGAGTGTTGTTATTACTAAAATAATACCTATAGATTGTTTTTGTATATTCTAGGAATAAATTTGGACATTTATTTTCTTAAAAAATGGTTTTTAAGTGTGAATAAATGAGAAGAATAGGTGACCTTTTATAAGGGAGGAGATGCGCACTCTTAGAATTTCCCAAAATATTAAATTAATATAAATTAATTTTCAATTAAAAATGCCTCGAAAGTGAGTTTTTTATAAGATAATATGATTATGGGTATAAATAACCACATAAAATTAAATTTTTATAAGTTTAATCTATATTTATACCCTTATATTTTTTATTTAAACATTATTTAACCCCTTTAACTCTTACCAAGACAACATGGATTTTTACTCTTTGAGGGTTAATATAGTTACTATAAAATTAAAAATGACACATAAATTGATCATTTATGATATGATAAATATTATACCAATAATTTTGACAAATTTAATAGCTTTAGGAATTTATATCATTTAATAAAATATTATTTACTACAAAATATTCATAATTTCAATTATAAGGACTATTCATTACATTGACTTTAATAACATCAAGACAACACTTAAAATTCAAAAAATTATTTTATTACATACCCAAAATTTAAAGGTCATATAAAAAATTATCACATTAATTATCTTAAATTATAATTATTTTAATATTTTTATTAGCATTTATATGATATTTTCAATAATAAAATAATTATTGCATTAATGTTGTGTAAGAATTTATGGTAATTATTTATTTACTAAATTTAAAAATAAATTACCATGATGAATATAAATATTTTATTTTTCACATGAATATTTATAGTCAAATATATCTTCTTGATAATCCCATATTAAAAATGTTGTATTTATTAAAAATATGAGTGTGACATCTTTAACTTTTCTTTAAGTAAAATATTATAAATGTCATAATCAAAAAAAAAATGGAAACCAAAGGCCATATATTTGAATCTTAAATGGTAATAGATGAAAATAACTCATCATATAAAATTTTATCAATTGTAAGTGTCATTTTATAGTCTTTATCATATTATTTTTACCCTTAATTACCTAATTTACCCTTTACCATGGTAACAAAATTTACCAAGGTTACTATTCATAATGTCCAAAAATAAAAGGGACATATTTAATAAATTTGGAACGTATTATTAAAAATATTAAATTAATTTTTCAAAATTAAAAACAAAATAGTTTTAGATTTCAATTTAAAATTAAACTAGAAAAACACAAATAAAAATATTTTTTTTAGAAAAATGCCCTTTTTTAAATATAAAATGTTTTTATACCAAGTTAAAGTATAACATTCATTACAAAAACCGTATTTGGAATATTTTAAATCAAATTTAACTAATAAAAATTTAAAACTAATCCAAAAAATAATTTGAATTTGTAAATACTTGAAAAATATAAATTTTAATAAAAATCGATATTTTTCACTATTCATTGGAAAATAAAACTTTTCAGATTAATTTAAAAAATTATCATACGAAAAATTTTATATGATGATTTTAAAAATGAATTTTATTTTATCAAATATATTTTCTAAAATCTCCATAAATTAATTATAAAAACAAATAAAAATCATTTCTGAAGAAAATGTATTTTCTTGAAGAATAAAATGACTTTTCTAAAATTCATATGATTATTTTATTAACATTTAACAATAAATTTATATTGACTATAAATTTTATATTTATTTCATTAATTGCTTATTTCTATTTATACCCTTCAATTTAATGGATATATTATAACAGTCACATAATAATATTTTGTACTTCATCTAAACTCAGTGTTGCATATCTTGTACATTATTGAACAGAGTATTTTCTTCTAAAATATAGGGATATTACATTCCCACCACCACCCCCCCTGAATAATTTGTTCCCTCGTGATTTTAACTTATTATCAGTAACCAATTCTTGACTTTTCAAAATACCTTTTTTAAAATCCCACATCATAAAAAGGGTCAATAAAACTTCCAATTTAAAAGAAAAGAATGTATGAAGGAAATATGAAGTAAGACATACTATGTTTCCATGTAGTAAAACATGGTCACAGAATAGAAAACTAACTCCAAAGAACTAATATATAGTGACAGAGAACATGTTCATAAGAAATTTAATCATAAAAAAACCATAAATCCATGATAGGTTAAAAGGATTTTGATTTCTTGGTAAGAAATATAAATGGATAACATTTTTTTTAAAAAAATTCCTAAAGTTGAGGAATTATTTTACTACCTATAATAAAAACATAAGAATATATACTTACTTGAAAATTATAATTTTATCCTTTAATAAATTTCAACCACAAAATTTTCATTTTCTCAAAATGATTAGTATGCATTTTTAATGATTGAATCCCTAGAATTAACTTCCACATATCATAAATTACATAAAATGATAACAATACATTCTTATTATCTTTATACATTAACCATAATAAAAATGTTAATCACAAGATAAGTTGATTCTAAATAATGATAAACCTTCATATGAAAAAAAATTACTCTAATATACAAAATTTAATAGTAATACCCAATTTAAAGTTACATCATTTAATAAATAACTATCCTTAAAATTCTAAAAAATATTCCTAACTAAGATTGAAACCCAATAATCACATAGTATTCTAAGAAAAATCTAATATTTATCTCTATATAACATTAATCACTCTTAAAGTATCATACCAAAAATGTAATTTCCATAATAACATAATCTCTAATATATAATAATCATTTCCATAAATGATATGAGCCATAATAAATACACAATGAAATCATGAATTCTTCCAAAATATAATTCAACCTATTGACCAAATAATATCCCATAATATCATATAAGTTTCCCTAAATAATGAGATTCTTCCGAAATAACATTAATCACTTAACCACCAAATCAATATCTAAACCCACGGTAATCTATACGATAAAAAATATGTTCCCCAAAATCAAATTATTCTTCATCCATCAAATAATTTAATAAAATTTCAGATTTTATAGGACTTCTTGTAGGCTATTGGTAGTCATTTCACCCTTTTCACCCTTCGTTTGTGGGTTTAAGCCCCACAACCATGTCTGATGTGATGGGTTTTCACTCATCCTATGGGTTGTCTTTTTTTCTAAAAGTATCATTATAAAATTCAAGATTCATAATAAACATCCTCAAAAATAACCTTCATATATTGAATACTAAGAAAATATTTTAACCTCAAAGTTTATCTCATACCTTTCATTTTTTATCCCAAAATGTAATAACCTGGAATTATCTCAAAAATAAATGTCTCCAAAAATATCATTAGTCATCTTAAAATTTCATAAATTAAAACCTCAAAATGGGTGTCTCATAATCTGAACTTATCTTCTTATATAGCTATGATGGAATTTATAATTCTAAAATATAGCTTCTCATGAAAACATCCTAATATCCAAAGTTATCTAAACCCTAATCTAATATCAAATGTAACAGTTTGAGACCCGAACTTCTAGATTTGGTGCTAAAAACATGAACATTAAATTTATGCCTTTGATACTGATAAAAGTGACCTAATTTTTTCCAAAAAACTTATAACATAAAAAGGAAATATTGGATCAATTACATAACCAAGGATATTTTATGTTTGTATTTTTAAATAATTAAGAAAAACTCTTATATATCTTAGAAAAATAAAAAAATTGTCCCATAAAAATATGTGCCATCTCCAAAATTTTATTCATGTATAGAACCCTTCTAAGAAATATCTTATTTAAAACCATTCTTCATCACCTATGGGAAAGAAAACATAACAGAGGGTGATCTAAAATTCTCAGTAAGGGTAACCATAGGAGATATCAAATATTATATAAGCATAACATGAGCATAAGGGTATATGAATATAAAATTTTAAAATTATACACTATGTATCAAAATAATAATCATGATTCATGGAATAAATCTTGTAATTTTATAAGATATTAATCATAAAATAATAAAATAACATAATCTATTATAATATAATATAATACATGGAATTGTGGCATACACAGAAGCATAGAAAATCCATAGGTGGATACACCTATTGGGAGAGACACACCACCATCCTAAGTGGAATCCCTTTCCTAATAGTGGAATGATTTCACTCTTCAAACCATCATAGTAGTCAAGGTTTACTCCAAAGACCATCATAGTGAACAAATTATTTTATTGAACCGAGATCACTCCCTGTTCCAGTCATGTCTATATCATTAGATATAAATCATTACCCAAAGAATTATAGGGAGATATAGGTCCCAACCATCACATAATCATAAAAATGTATTCCAAAAGAACAAAAATCATTCATCATATCATAACTCATAAAAATAAATGGGTTTTATAAACATTTCATCATAACATAACTCATTGATAAAAAATTGGTTTTAGAAATATTTCATTATAGCATCACTCATGGAAATGTAATGAGATTTATAAAAATCCTTCCATAATAATCATAAAACATATAGAGGAAGAATAATGATGGTATCCTTGGATCATATGCCCAATAAATCATAAGTAACATCAAATAATTTCGTCTTCGAATGAAAATGATTTTGAAATATCACTTGAAATAATTCTGGAGAAAAATATCCTTTCCCTTTTGAAAAAAAATTAAAAATACATGCAATTAAAAAAGAATAAATTTTCTTCGAAAATAAAATTATAATATTTTATAGGAATATTCAAATCATTAATGAATCATGAAATCATAAAAAATCTCTCATTCTATATAAGTTAAAAAAACATCCCTTCTGTATTTTTTTAGAAAGTCACAAAGTACCTCATTTGGAAAACAACAAAAATATTCCTTTCAAACAATATAATAAAAAATAAAACATGGTTAAAAATGAATTTTAAAAAATTTAGGAGAATAGTAAAAATATTTTTGAAAATATTTTTTTTAAATGGACATGGAAGAGAAATATTCCCCAGTGGAGACTTAAATATAAACAATCCTGAATAATGATAAGATTGTGAAATAAACCCTTACCAATTTGTAATCAGTTTAATCGTATAACCCATTCATGAATAACATTTAACAAAAAATTAAATATCAAGATAATAAATAAATTCATGATATAACATTTTAAAGGGTTGTTATATACTCCCCGTGAAATAATATAGGTGCATAACATCAAAATATGCCTTAATAAAAGAAAATTGACATGAAGTCCCTTGAAAATATCATATCATTGAAGTGAGAGTTAATAAAAAGAATCTATTGTGTTTATTAGATGAAAATACACATAAAACAACTAGAATTAAAACATAAGATAATCAAAATTTATTTCACACATAATCTTAGCATGACATAATCAATGAAGTAGAGGTTTAACCCAAAGAATAGAAATTGGGTTAAGAATACCCTTACCTTAAGTCCAAATCATCATGTATGTTATTTATATTCCTGAATAATAAACTTAGTTTAATTATTTTATTGATTTATAACCTTTTTAAAGTTTATTATTCATTTTATATCACTTATTATCATGATATAACAAAATATTTACGTTCACAAAGGACGTTTTGACGATATTCGGTACTTGAGTCCAAAATGAATTTAGTATGATTTTTATAGTCAAAGTGATCATTATTCCATCATATACAGAATAATAATTATGAAATAATTATCATTTTTATAAATCAATTATACTTTTAAATCCATATATAAGCTATGGATATTAAAATTTAACTATGTTATAATCATGGAGACGGTAGGTCATACGTACGCATGAGTAACGTTTCCATTTTCCAAATATCATTATGGAAAGAAGGTAAGTATTATTTTATATTTAAATAATTATAATTATATTATATATGTCATATTAATTCTTTAAATATACTTATATATATCATCCATGTGATGTGGTGATGAAAAATGAATCATGCCACATTTTGTGGATTGGTAGTCCACAAGTACGCACAAATAACGTTATCATTTTCTGTGTATGGAAAGGTAATAATTTAAATGATATATATTATATTTTTAGAATAATAAATATGTAATGAATATATATATAAACCTTAATTCCATAATTATAACTAGTATATAGAGATGGTGATGGAAAATGAATTATATCGGTTCGCGAGACGGTAGTCCGTCGTACACATGGAAAATGAATTATTTTCCCATTTGATGGAAGTGGAGATGGATATAGGTCATGAAACTAACATAATATCATATAATTATATGTATTATACTTGATTTATTATTTTATAAAGTTTTAATATGGTTTTATGGATGTTTAATAATAAAGAAAATAGAATAACTTGATTAAAAATGATACATCTTCTTCAGATAATCTCCATTTCTTAACACATTAAGACCAAAAAGGGTGGTTTTATTCCTAAAATAATGCCTCTAGAATATGTGTAGAGATTCTAGGAAGATATTTTTTTAGGTATTGGACTAAAAACATAGTTTTTAAGTGTTAATAAATGGGAATAATAGGTTCCCTTTTATAAGAGAGGGGAGGAGCCCTCTTAAAATTTCCCAAAATATTAAATTAATTTAAATTAATTTTCAATTAAAAATGGATCCAAAGTGATTTATTTAAAATATAATATGATTATGGGTATAAATAATCTCATATAATAAAATTTAGATAAGTTTTTACTATATTTATATCCTTATCTTTTTAATTTAACCCTTCTTTAACCTCTTTAACTCTAACCATGAAAATATGGATTTTTACTCTTTAAGGGTTAATATAGTTATATAAAATGAAAAATTACCTATAAATGGATAATTTATAACATGATAAATTTTATAAAACAATTTATACTAATTTCATATTTTTAATAATTTGATATCATTTAATAAAATATTATTTATTATAAAATATTCATAATGTCAATTTTAAAGACTGTTCATTACTTTGACTCTAATAATATCAATATACCACTTAAAATTAAACAAAAACTATTTTATTACATCCATAAAATGTTAATTTAATCCATAAATTTTTTTATAACATTAATTATCTCAGATTGTATTTATTTTAATACTTTTAGTAACATTTATTTGATATTTCCATTAATAAAATAATTACTTCAAAAGCATTGTGTAGAAATTTATGGTGATTATTTCTTCACACAAAATTAAAAATAAATTATCATAATGAATATAAATATTTTATATTTAAAATTAATATTTATATTCTAATATATCCTTTAGATAAACCCTTATTAAAAATGTGATAGTTATTAAAAATATGAGTGTGACATCTTTGACATTTCCTTAAATAAAATATTATAAGTGATATAATAAATTATAAATGAATACCAAAGGCCATATATTCTAACCTTGAATTATTATGGATAATAATTACTAATAAAATAAAATTAGTGAAAGTATAATGGTAATTTTGTAGTCTTTATCATATTATTTTTACCCTTAATTACCTGATTTACCCTTTACCATGGTAACAAAATTTACCAAGGTTACTATTCATATTATCCAAAAATAAAAGAGGCATATTTACAAAATTTGAAAAAAATAATTCTAGATATGAAATAAATCTTTTAAAATTCAAAACATCAAAGTTGTAGAGTTTAATTTAAAATTAAACCGGCAAAATGCAATGAAAAACAGTTTTCCAAACAAAAATGCCATTTTAAATATAAAATATTTTTATACTAAATTCAAGTATAAATTCCATTTAAAAACCCAAATTAGAATATTTCAAATAATATTTTACTAAAAAAATTAAAACTAATCCAAAACAAAAAATTTCCCAATAAATACTTGAAAAAATATTGTTTAATAAAAAACTTTATTTTTTTACTATTCATTGAAAATAAAACTTTTTAGAAAATGTTCAAAATTTCACCATAGAAACAATTTGATATTATGATTTCAAAAATGAGGTTAATTTTATCAAATAAATTTTCTAAATGGTCTGTAAATTAATTATAAAAATCAATAAAACCCATTATTAAAGAAAATATATTTTTTGAAGAATAAAATGAATTTTATAAAAGTTATGTGGTTATTTTATAATAATTTACCAATAAATATATATTTAATATGAAATTTATATTTATTTCATAAATAATTTTTTCCTATTCATACCCTCTAATTTAATGGCAATATTATAAAGGTCACATAATAAGATTTCATTATTTGTTTAAACTCGGTGTTGCATATCTCATGCACTATCAAACATATTCTTTACTTATAAAATCTAGGGATATTACACGTAATTGGGTATAGGTATATGAAGAATTAGGTCTATTTATGGGGAGGTAATCATGGCATATCCTTGATAAAGATGTCTTTGTAATTCTCCACCACTACATGAAATTGAAATCCCCACAGTGTATATATCTCAAATGGTCATACTATCCAACTGATGAGAAATCAGTTGTATCCTCATGAATATAATCTTGACCTACTCTAACTGAGTTTCTTTCTCACCAATGAAGGAAAATATTGTCCCATATAACTAGACACGCCAAATCCTCCACCTAAAACTATCAATATATGCATGGACTCAAGAGAGTTATTCTATACCTAGAATGGCATCATATGGTCTCATTGTGGCTACGAAGAGATCACATATGAAGATATCTCCTACAAGAGTGTAGTCACACTATTGGTAGAAGTGTGTGTTAACCAAATCTCACCCATTCAGAGACTCTAATCTAAAATTTCTATCCAAAGGATCAACTGGAATCTCTAGTTCATGGAAAATGGTTGGGGCAAGGAAAGAATGACTCACACTTGTGTCTATCAAAACTGCAAATAAATTATAGTTGACACTAATTATATAATTAATCATACCCTAGCTTTCAGGTCATAATCCTCCAATGCCTACAATTATTCACATCACCAACCACCAGATCATTAGGCCTATCATGGACTACTTGAGGGTGGTAGTGGTGGAAATGGATCATAACATTGGCCACTACTTGCATTTATCTCAACACATCTGCCACCCTATAGACCTCCCCATTCAAGTAGTTTCTTTGAATTTGGAATCCCATAGATTGAACCTCTATCTAATACATGGTGGTTCTATAAATCCCACACGATATAGACATGACCATCATAGGAGAATAATTGTCTCTCCCTTGGATGATTAGAATATTCTTGGGATCCCTGAGCGACTAACCTTTTGTTCTGAGAGTGTCTATAAAATTTCCTCATGCATCTAAGTCCCTGAGTCTACCATTGAATACCAATTTTTTAGGTCTCATCTCAAGGGTGTCTGTTTTTATAACTAAAAATCCATGACTACTCATATAAGAATCTCTCTACAACAAAAGCACACTCCAACACCCCAGAGTAAGAAAAAATTCAAAGAGATGCCACTCCAACATAAATATCTTGGTAAAGGATGTGCTCAAGGGTTCACACTTAAAATTATCTATCACGAACCATATCTATGGAATACCATGAGAGTTCAGTTAACCATGACACAAACTCTACGAAAAACATGAAACCCAATCAGAGCTTTAGATGCTCCTAGATTCATGCTACCTACAAAGTCTCTGGATAAAAATTCTATCTAAAGAGGTACACAAACTCTGCCTGAGTGAGGGTCACCTATTCATGAATTATCATCAACAAAATCTACCATCACCTAATTGGTACATATATAAGGTTCACCACTAGGATCACCATCTAGTTGGGAGGGGTCCTGACAAGGCAAAAAAGATGCTCCACTACCTCAAGCTAGTCATCTTCTACCAGGGGGTTTGGATCACCTAGAAATATAAGTAATAACTGTATATAGAACTCATGAATCATTCCTATCCAACACATTTCATCTTCCAATTCCTCTAGAAAAACCATCTAATTAATAGGTGGAGGTAATATCAATAATTTATCCATAAGAACTGCATCCTGCATAGGTCTCTAGACTAAAGCCACATCACTAATCATATCATCATTATGATCCTTCTACAGATTTTTTGGTGGCTATCATTATTGAGGCACCCTATAATATTCAAGATGCATCATGGTCAAAAGAAAATATATGGGTAGTTTTCTCAATAAATACATGGAAACCACAACTCATTCCTATATAATTAATGTACCAAATTTTTCTTATAACCAATTACTATGTGCATCGAGTCAATAAGAAGTTTATCAGAGTCCTTGTGAATGGATATGTTATTTTTTGCACCATTACTGGGTTCCCTATCCTGAGAGCTAAACTTAAGAAAAAGTAACACTATTGCTCTATTTTCCAAAACAAACTTCATAGCTATAATATCTATAAATTTCAATCCTAGAACAGACTCCTCCAATGCCACTCTTTCATAACATATCCCATCTGGATAGTGGTAATTTGATATTAACACCCCAATACCACATCCAATAGTTCAGAGGATAGAAACTAGTACTAATTTGGCATATCACACACATGATAGACCTTAGCCAAAAGTACCTATACACACACATCCCCAATCACCAGTATGATACATATGTTAGGTACCAGTATATGGAAATAGTGACTAGATGGGGTGCTAATAGTTATTTTAAAATTATTCAATTGAATATAATTATTAGAGTCATTAAACAGTGTTAAATGTGTAATGGAGAAGAAAAAAATAACATAGGATGTTTTATAATATTTAAGATCACCAAGATCCTAGTTTTCACTTCAATCATCTCTTTATTATCAAGGAGACTGGAATTTACTAATTCCTCACTTTTTATAGTGAGTGAGAACCTAATTATATATAGGCATACCTTTTTCAAACTTGGTTGTATAACCCCTGACTTTTAAATGAGTTACAACCTGCTTGACATTTTTCTGGGAGTCACAACCTGACTTTCCTATTAGATGGTAGGAATAGCCCCATATGATAGCTGTTGTATGGGAAAAGATTAAACCGAATCTAGATTATAAGAAGTGTAAAGAGGAAATGAAAAAATGAAAAAAAATAGAAAGAAACTAAGAAAATAAGGTGATTAGAAAATTTTGAATGTTGATACAGCTCAATAAATTTAATCACTACAGTAATAATTGATGAAAATGATGAAGTCCTTTATGATCATAGAAATGGAATAGTATTCATATTGTAGATATAGTACTTCACAAATATTATATGATATTTTTATTTTTCTATCTACATAATTCTCTCAATCCATGCTATCAATCCTTGTTCAATAAAATTTTATCATATTCCTTTATTTTCAAATAAAAATATAGATGTGTTTCATTCACTAAAAACATCTTGGAGAAATTTATCATCTAATCATATTCATACATGTTAGTAAAATAATAATGATCTAAAATATATATTTTACCTATATTTTAAAAAATCATTCTTAATATCAAATATTTGGTGCGCTTTATTTCTACATGAAATAATAGCATAAAAATTCTATCATGAATGTTAGAACAAATGAATATAATATTTATTTATAAAACATTAAAAAAATCTTTCGGTTTATTTGAATATCATAAATTCTCAAAAACAATGTGTTGTAAATACACTTCATGTTTTACATGTGTATAGAATATTTTTCTTATAATATATTTAACAATATGTGATTATATTTTATCAATATATAATAAATAAAATAGGAATTAAAATGTTTTATTTCAATTCCATTAATTAAACAAATATAAAAAATATAATTTGGATAAAAAAATTAAACTTTAAATAGGTGAAAAATAATACCTGGTGGTAGAAAGAGGTTTCTAACACCAACAAGATAACGTTGAAATATATCGTTGCGATAATCTATCATTGTTGGTAAGGGAACGGTAATTCCATTTTAGGTGATCTACCATCGAAGTGGTGATATATCATTAAGTTTGATCTACCATTAAGTGTGATCTACCATTTGGTTTGATCTACCATTCGATGTATAGTGGATTCCATTGTTCAGGGAGTGGTCCACTTTCAAAATAGGGATCTACCATTTGATGGATCAACCTTTAAAGAAGATCATCTATTCAAATAGATCTATTGATGTAGTATAAACTACCTAAAAAATAACGATACTATAGATAATGTTTAAATTCATATACCATTTATGGAACTATCAACCATTGAAGAATATAACCTGGTGGTACTTATGTTGGAGCATGCAACCATTGGTAAAAAGTACTCGGAAGTACTTACATAACTAAGGAAGATCTATCATTGGTGAAGATGATCTACCCTTCAAATGGTACTTGTGTTTCTTAATCTGATGATGCTACTATCAATACAAGGATCTCTTAAAGTATCCACCATGCATGTAGGTGTTGTGTAAATGATAATAATTATATGAATCATAATTTTTTAATCTTTAACAAATCCATGGACTTACTTTATCTCAAATTATCATAAGATTTTCTTAGAATGACCAGGGAAACCTCGAGTTTTATCTTCAATGATTTGGCCAATTACTCAAGAAAACTAAAAGATAGTTGAGCATAAGTAGGATAAAGATGATTGTTGGACGTGATTGTATGGCTTGGATTAGTTTTATTGAGAGACCTTCATTATTTATGAAAATTTTAAAGAGGGTGAAAATTTCCCATGCTCTATTTTCCCGCATCAATTATTCACATGATCTAGCCTCTGGTATATCAATCAAAGCATTCTGAAACCACTCAATTTGGCTATGGGGGACTAGTTTCCATTATAAAACACACACACTTAGGTCTCATAGTCCACCAACTCCTCATGATGGTCTATTATCCCAGGCTTACAAGTGCACTATGCATCCCCCTACCTCAGGCCTATACATAGAACTCCACCTTGGTTGGTCCCTTGGGTTTCTCTCCATGGGGTTGAACCTTGAGTACCCTATGATTGATTAATGGTATGGATTTTTTTCTATCCAAGGTTGGCCTAATTTTTTATAAAATCAACAAATTAAATTAAATAATAATTCTATAGTAAAAATTAACAAAAAAAATTATTTTAATTACAAATATATACATATTAATAAAAGTTAAAAATATTTAATTTTAAAAAAACATTAAACTAATGGGATTTAAATTTATTAAAATAATAAATCAAGTAAACACAAAAACTCTCAGTTAAAACATTCTCCCCCTTTTTTAAATTATAAAACCAAAAAAATTATTTTTCAAAAATCTATAATTTTCTCTACCTTTTTGAAATTTTTCAAAAAGCATAAAGAAAGAAAAAATAGTAAGAATGATATAAAAATAAAATAGAGGATAACTCCCCATGAATTCATGCAATTAATAATATTTTAAAAGTAAAAGATAATAAAAAAAATTTAGAAATCTCTCAAAAATTGAATTTTCATCATGCCCAGTTCATATTTTAATTTTTTAAACCTCACAGGAATTGGTGATTTAGTAAATATATTTTCTAGTTAGTTTTCTATTAGAATATATTCCAGAAAAATTTCCTCTTTATTATCATTATCTCTTAATAAGTGAAATATAAAATGTATATGTTTATTCCTAGAATATTCTAAGGGGTATTATATATAGAAATGGAAGAAGTGTTGTTACTAAATTTGGGAATTTTATCAAAGTAAACATTGAAATCACATAGATTTTGTTTTACCCAAAGGATTTGAGCACAGTAATTGGTAGTTATAATGCACTCAACCTCATCTATAGCTAATAAAACTTACAATTTCATTTTATAACTCCATGATACTAAAAATTTATCTAGTAGGTGAAACATACCTAATATTCTTTTCCTATCAAGTCTACATACTCTAAAGACATGATCATAAAATAATAATAGATTAAAATAGATATAATTGGAGAAAAATAAAAAAATGTTGAAAGTTACTTTAACATATCTAATTATTATTTTGAAAACCTTTAAATTACTTTATTTTAGATTATATTGATATATAGAACACATACAGACATCAAACATATTATTAGGCCATTATGAAGTTAAATACAGTAGGATTATTATCATTTATATGTACAATTTATCATTTACATACTTTCTAGATTCATCCACATCCTGTTTAGAATTAGTGATCATTGGTGTTCTCATAGTTTTTGAAGAATCAAGATTTAATTTTTTAACTAAATCTTTAGAATTTTTTTTATTTAGAAAAATAACATCTTTTGTTTGTAAAATTTGAAGTCCAATAACAAAATTTAATTCTCTAATTAGTTTTATATCAAATTCATTAGTCATTGTTTTTTAAAACTCATTACTAAGAAAACAATTTATAGATCTAAATGCAATATCATCAATATATATTTGTACAGTTAAAATATCATAAGAAATTATCTTTATAAATAAGGTTGGATCAACCTTTCCTTCATTAAAATCATTTTGCAGTAAAAATATTTTTAGTCTATAATACCAAGATATTAGATGTTTATTTAGACCATATAATGCTTTAGAAAGTCTGAAAACATGGTTTGGAAAATCATCATTTTCAAAACTAGGTGGTTGATTAACATATACCTCTTCTGAAAGTACACCATTTAAAAATCACCTTTTACATCCATTTTAAATAGTTTAAAATTTTGAAAACTTTAAAATACTAATAAAATAAAAATTGATTATAGTCTAGAAATTGGTGAAAATGAATCTTTAAAATTAATTCCTTCTTCTTTTAAATTACCTTGGGTAACTGATCGAGCCTTATTTCTAACTATATTACTATTCTCATCCATTTTATTTCAAAAAAATCATTTTTTTTCAATAGATAGTTTATCATTAGTATTTAAAATATAAAATCTACCTCCAAATACTTTAAAGTAACCAATATTAGGTTTATTCTATTTAAATAGTTCATAAGTGTTTTCTTTAACAAGGGTTGTAACACCCTGTTATTCTTTTGAGGTACTCCTTTGTTTACATTTTTTTATCATCCTTGATTGGGTGCATTTGCGAGCTTCTTAGGGATGGTGAGCCTTTACTAGGAGAAATGAACTAAATTCTAGGGATTTATGTTTATTTGAATTGATGGAGTTCAGGTATAAATGTGTTAAGTGGTTAGAGGGGCTATTCCCAAGTTTAAAGAATGCTCAGAATGTGGTTTTTGAGTTTTTTTGTTTAAATCTATTGTTTATGAAGTCTGTTGGGGATTTACATGTCTTGTAATGGGGTTAAAAAAAGTGTAATTGTGGCCTAGTATATTTCATGAATCTAGTTCATGGCATGAAAAATTTACACACCATATAAATAGTTCACATAATGTAATGTTAAAAATAAAGTATTTAATAAAAAACATCATGTTTTCATTGATTTCAGCCTTCGTGGATTAAACGATGTGTAATGGGATTACAATCCATGTAAATTTTGTGAGTTTTGGTTTTTATGGGGTCATATTAGTGATTTTTATTTCATTAATTAGTGTATCCCCCATCTCTCAACCTAGAGCTTACCCTCGATGATTTTTCAGACCTATGCTCCATCCAAATCACTTCGTTCAGTGATTGATATCTGTTGCAATTGGGTTACATATCTCTTGGTAAGAATTTCTTCAAGTTATTCTTTGTTTTTGGTTATGTCTATGGTTTTGGATGTGGTTGTGTTTGGATTTTTGATCAGATAGTGTTTTCTATCAATACTTCTCATTTTCTTGTCACGCCTTGTGTTTAAAAGGTTGATATCGTTGTTTCCAATCATCGTTGTCGAAGGAAACTAGGTTTTAACCAATTTGATGTATGTGTTTCTATACAATGGGTTAATACAATGAATTACTTTGTATTCTTTGTAAATTTCTTTGAGTTTTTCATTTCATTTAAGTGATAGTTGGTTATAAAGGTTTTTTTTTTAAAGGAAAATGTTTTCAAAAAGGTTTTTTCTTTGAAAACTTATTTTCTTGATTTGGAAATGGATTTTTAAACACCAAAGAGGATTTTATTGGCTTTGAAAATGTTTTATAAAATGGTGAGCATCATTATAAGAATGAATTTTTGATAATTAGTGTTGTAAAATTGGGTTATCTATAACCAAATATATAGTACATTTGATTAACATGTCATATGTACAGTTAGATATACATGATGTTTACTTACCATTAGAGTGTAGAGTTTTATGTTTCCACTATTGAAATGGTAATTTCCATAAATTAAATTTAATATTAAAAGGTTATAGAATATTCTGGGCTATAATGAGAACCTCGAGATAATATGACATTAATCATAAACATGTGTCTTATGGTCTAGATACATCTTACTGAATGGACATATAAGATGTTTGATTATCAGGTGTTGGGGTCTCATAAGCATTGAAACTTCTTCTCATGAAGTTCACACATGGTGATCTCTAGCTGTGAGATCATGAGGAAAATCACGCTAATAGGAACAGTACATGTTTTGGGTGTCATTGGTTATTCCTATCTACCAACATGTGTATTTCTCCCCTAACTTGATATCATTACCAATTTGTGTCATTTGATCACATACATTGATGCAAGGAAAAACAATGATAATGAAATCATGGTGAGGTAGATTGTGTTGGGTGTGTTATTAGTGGCATGGCATTGGTTGAATGATCAAGAAGGGTTTTTTCATTTCCAAGATAAGGAAGAAATATATCTTGGCTCATGTTGATCAGGATGGTAGTACCTTCATAAGATCATGGTCGTGGAAGTCGAGTGTAAATCTGTCTAGTTAGATCAACAAAAAATAAATTAAGAAAAGGATAATGATATAAGTGTGCATCCTGGTTTATGAGAAATTAAAGAAAAAGAAATTATGTTACACATTATATATTCATAGGTTGGTTGACACTTCTATGACTATCCTTTTCTCTTTAGGGGTAAGAATGGGTTTCTAGATCTCACTCTTGGTCTATGAATAGTATTCACTACTATTTTTATCAAGGGACTAGAGAGTCACACACTATAACATATTCGAAAGTATACATTATTCTGGTGATTAGAAGTTTTGGACATGGTGGGACCCACCACTGGGGTTTAGGTTTTTTCCAAGTACAATCCCCAAGGAATAGATAAATTCATATTATTCAAGTTAAGAATAATTGGTACTAAATTTATTTATTATGAAAAATGTTATTTGAATGAATATTTGTTTAAAATATTCAAGTTTTATTTAATATTTATGGGAATGGTGAGTCGAGTTAATGGTCTGGGTTTTATCATGTAATATATATTTATTATATTATAGGAATGTGATAAATATATATATATATGATATTTATGATTCGATAGAGTAGTCATAATATATTTTTTATTTAGTGAGAAATAAATATTAAGGTGTCATGAGTTTATAATATATATTTATTCATTCACTATAAATATTAGAAAGGAAGCTCTCAAAGATTACAATTCACTACTCAATGGTGAGAGATTCTCTCTCTAATTCTCTCTCTTGGTTCCTAGAGACAGATACTCTAGTTCTAGGTGATCGATCTTAGCAGTTCTTTATTTATTGACAGAATAGAGCAGTGGTGATCGTCGAGACATCGAAGGGGTTTTCAAAACTCCGCACTAACATCAAGATTATGACGATCGACCTTCCCACAGGATTTCAAAGTGCATATAGATGATCTAGAGAGATTATAATTTCGATCCTTCTAGAAGTGATCACCGGTGATGAGAATATTTCGAGTGCAGCTTCAAATCTAACCAGGTACTTTTGGTTTATGATTTTGTGCTTAAAAATTCATCACACGTGATCCTCAACTTATACCGAGAAGCGATTCGCCAACATCGATGAGTTAATATAAATTTTCAGTGGAATTTTTTTAAAAATATTGTCTTTTATGTCTTATACTGCATGACCAATACCAAAAATTGGTATCAGAGAAAGGCATGATGGTTTTAATCCAAGAAAAAATTAAATTTTCATTCATTTTAGTAGAGTTCATCATTCCAGTCCCAACTCCACAGATAGACTCTCAAACTGACCCTGGATGGCCAATCTACGGCCGTATGAAATTTTAAATATAGACTAAAAAACCATATTTCAGGTTATTTTTGAATGACATTTAATTTTAATATATATTTTTTATGCTAACCAAAAGGTAGTTGCCAATGGAGCAGATCATCAGCCGGATTTCTGATGGCCTGAATAGTAATATTTGGCCAGTTATGTTTATTCCAAAATTTTGTAGAATCAAAATTAAAATTTTTTATAACCTATCAAATAAGATTTTAGAAATTTTGAAGTAAAATAAATATAATGGTGCGGTGACCTGCTTCTATGGGTCAACTAAAGACAAAAAAACAAGTGGGTTGACCCCACCTGTCAGATCGTACCCCAATCACCCTCCTCCATATGTGGTCTTCTATATAACTAGGTCAACCTCCTTGTTCAAGCACCACTATGGCCGTTCAGTTCCATCTTCTCCTTTTATCTCCCACATAGAGGCCTCCTGTTGATCATACGGCCATAATTATTAGGCTGCCCTCTTCCTCAAACCACATCTGACCATCCCCTCTTTAAGTGATAAGCACCACTCTATCATGCCTTACAGTGTCAATCCCATGCGTGTTCAGCCACCGCCTCACCACCTCTATCTTATCGGACCCTCAGCCTACCACAATCACCACCTTCGATGGCACCTCGCAGGGATAGGCTTCACACCAGAATTTTCTCCTACCTACATCATGTGGCTTAAGCCACAACCATATATGCATCCCGTAACCAAATATACTCTGCCTGTCAACCCTCCTACGCCAGCATACTACGCCGCTAAAGGTGACCCCATCCTTTGGAACCTGTAGCAAGGTCGCATCCCTACTCTTGGCATGGCCTTCCTAGATCCACCAAATCTGAAGCCCCACCACCTTGATCTCCTCTTAGTTGACCCTACCATCTTGGTCATTCCACCCATGAAGAGCTGCCTAGGCCACAGATTTGGTCATCCAAGGATCTTTCACACTGCCTCCTCTCCCTTTGCTGAAATGATCCAGACATCACCCCTCCATCGTCGCAATATCGCTCCCGCCGTCCAGCTTGCTTCTCCTGTAGAGGGCGACCCAGTGACCTCACCTCCTTCCTCAATCAGATCTGTCGAGCCTCGAGCGAGCCTCCCGGATGACCATCGTGCCACCCAGTAGTTCATTACATGGTCCAACCCTAGCTGAGGTAATTTCTTTGGGTTCTTTCAGACTCATATGTACTGAAACAGACCTTGGTGGGTCTACCCAACTCAGAACATGTATGGGCGAACTGGATTGGCCCAGAATTGCCCTGCATGATATTTACTTATCCTGTTGTGGATCTGTGCACATTTAGCATGATCCACAATCAGCCAAAGTGAGGTTTGTATGCACTATATGTAATTTAAATAATCAAAAATTAATTAATTTAATTAATTTAATTTCAGTTTAAAATCAAACTAATTAAATTTATTAACTTTGGATTAAATTAAAAAAAATTATGTAGGTTAAATTAATTTAATTTTAAAATTAAATTAATTAATTAATTTAATTTTGGTGTTAAATTAAATTAATTAGTTAATATAATTTTTTTCTTTTAAAAATAAATTAATTGATGGGACTGAATAGTAAAATTTATTGAATTAAAATAAGAGTGAATGTTAATTCAATAAAATTCCCATGGAAATATTTTTAATGCAATTTTATTTTTATTTTTGTATTTAATTTTAAATATGTGAGTTTAATGCATTTTGACTGATCATGAGTTTCAGACAAACTAATTTATGCTTGGTGCATGTTTATTTATTTAATTTAATTATTTCAATAGTTTTTTGTAATAATTATTTTAATAAATGGTGATCTACATTTCATCTATGAGCCATTAAATGTATAAGGGATTGTGTGTCAAATTCTGAGTTGTATTTTATACTCCCCAGTTCCCCTCACCTATGAGTGAGTATTTTTATATAATGATAAAGATGAGAATGTGAATTATTTCATGTTGATTTATGGTGATGCACCATATAGGAGTTCGAGGCATTGGATGGGTAGACATTGCAACTCGAGTCGAAGGCAATACGACTCAAGGTGTATCCCCTAGGGTCTAGGTTGATCCATTATTCACTCAATGGATCAACCATTAGTATCATATCATGATCAGGTCATAAATTTTTTTCATGGTTTATAATATTGTGAATATATAGTTCATGCACAATCACATAGAATAATAAACAAGAATGCATAGATAAAATGAATATGTGACGCGATGGATTTTTTCTATTTATTGCATAGTCAGTTGTGAGTGCGATCACATAGTACTTTATTATGAAATATAAAATTAATTTCTTTCATCACTTGAAATATTAAAACCCTCAAATAAATCTTAATTAATGATTTCCTTCCATCATTTTCATTTGGACAAAACTAGGTGTTCGGGGTGCTCATCATACCAAAGTTTAGGGTGCCTTTTACTACCGAGGAGTTCTTATGAGAGCAGTGGATTTACTTAACTAAATTGGTAGTAAGTATTATCCAAATATAACTTGATATCATTTTATATGCAAGCATTGAGTAAATAAAGTTATGATTTTAGAAGCTAGGACTTCACTCAATAGATCATGGAACTACGGGTTAATGTGATTGGCCATCCAAACGCTGACCTTGAACCCTCTAAGTAGTGGAATGTCCAATGCTTATAGACTATAATGGGAGGTTTAGGGATACTTTCCACTAGAATACTCAAGCAACAGAGTATTCAATTTCATTCATAGAGGGTTCTTATAATTCTATAAAATAGTGGGAGACATTTAATGGTTTAATTAATTAATCCAAATGTATAAAATGGTAATCAAGATAAAAAGTAATAGTTTTCTAATTTTTTAATTTTTTAGAAAATTACAAGTAATACCATAAGAAAAAACTGCAAAAAATATTCGACAAAGTAAATGTCCACACTGGCATGAGTTTCAAAAAATATTATAGGTGTTTGTACATAATATTATGGTATAGTAAATTCAAGGCGCTAGTGTCCCCAATACCTGTTAAGCAAACTTGGGAAGAGAGGTTGAAAATAAGCTTATAGGATAATCGTGTGACTAAGAATATTATGATTATGTCATAATGTTATCATCAATGTATAATTCTAATTGTGGTTTCTACATCAGGACATAGGTGATATAACATGTAGTCTCATCTCCAAGAAGTATTTTAAGATAAAGTGAAGAAAAATATGAATAAGGTAATGATTACACTGGTATGTTTAAATTGAAAGATGGATCATGATCTTTCAATGGATCCCTTTCTTATATCATTTTTACCCTTTTACGCAAGTCACTTTTTAGGTTACAAAATGAACAGTAATGAGTAAATGCTTTATTACCGATTTAGTTCAGGATCGCTAAGTAAATAAGAATATTTAAGACAGATTAATCTTTAGTTCTTATGGAGAACAAGTTAAAAGACAAGGTAAAAATACCAATGTAAATTAATGATAGAAGCACATTAATAATGTTCTTCAATGAGAGTGGTATTAATAGGAGGATATTTTCTTTGCATATCATGAAAAAAACTATGAAAATTTGATTGCAATAAACTAAATTAAAGAAGCAGTTATCGCTTCTTCTTCAGTTATATTCATCAATGTAATGTTTTAGTTTTACTTCCTGGTTATTCAATAAAATATGCCTATACATATGTGTATTGATATATAGTAACCAACTAAGTATAGAAACATTTGTAGAAGTCAGTTGTATTCTTCAAGCAGCTGAGAAAGGGTGATTCCTAAGTCATTGGGAAGAAATATACGACTTCTAGATTTCCAAGTTAATGGTTCTTGTAAAACAATGTTTGAGTATAACCAAAAACATTTAAATCATATTTCATTTAGACATAATGAGACATTATTATAGGTTCCAGAATGAATTTTTTTATGGTGTTTAATACTCAACCAATAGTTCAGTGATACATGAATCATTGGAAATATCAAATGGATATAAAATATAAGACTCATTTATCCAATCATGGGAAGATAAATATTTATCAATAAAAACTTAAGTGTACATAAAGGATATATATAGGATGGTATTTATACTCATCCAAGATAAACACCTTATGTATTATTGACATATATATGTAGTTTTGTACAAATTAACCTTTAAAATTAAAGGTAATCCACAAGGATTTTGGAATTAGTTCAATAAGTAAGAATGATCTATTCCAAGGGAAATCTAGTGGTAAACATTCTTATCTAGATTCCTTTAATTCATTAAGGAATGGTAGAGTGAAGTATATTCATAATCAGAATATATGAGTTTCTTCAGGCCAGAATGACGGAGAATATCTTAACCAAGAAATCATCGATCAATATAATGTAGCATAGAGTAATTCCTAAATGCACATTACCTTATCTAAATCATGGAATTGATGTTAATGAGGATTTATACTGAAGTGTTACATGTTAAAATTGATCAACAAATTGTGGCATGAAGTAATTACTAAATTCACATTTTATAAATTGGAGACATGATGTAAAGAGTATCAATGTTGCAACTTGTAGAAACTTCCATTATATTTCATAACATGCTTCACAAATAATGGTGATATCTCATAACTATATGCCAACTATAATGACTAACAGATATCATAACAATTGTATTATGATGTACATCCATTATGTCGTAAGGACATGTGTTTGTATTTAAAGAGTTTGTTAGGACAAAAACAAACTTGTGTCAAGAACAAACGCAATGTGAATCAAAAGTAATTATCCTAACAATTGCTTAGGATATTACATAAATCCCTAATATAGAAAGGATATAGTAAAATTTAATGACTATAATTCTATATAAGGATGAAAATATATATTATAGATAGTGGGATAAAGATTTAATTGGGTTTAGTCAATGTTGTAGATTCACAAGTATTTGGCACGGGAACTAGCTTCACAAGTGAAAGTGGAATAGAAATGTTCCAGAGACACATATTGTGTAGGAAGGATAAAAAATGGTGATGGTTTTTCATTCCCCATGGCCAATGATTCAGTACTCATTGAGAATAATGATTCCTAAAAGTAAGTTTTATATAGAAATTAGATAATATTGTAAAGACCAACTAAAATTCAATAATGGATTCCATGTATCAAAATGAAAAGTGGGTATATTATTTTGAATACTGTGGTGGGTATTCAAGTGAGATAATACATGGATAGTACAAGTGTAGTACCAATAAGGAATTATTGGTTATACCAAGTTATTTTTCCTAAACCTAATATAATTTTAATTTTTATAGCTACTTTCTATGATCCTTTATTAAGAATTGTATGTAATGACCACTAATCATGGAAGGTGTCTATATGAAGTAACCAAAAAGGGATGGTCGTATCACAGAATTCTAATAATGGTTACAAGTTACTAAAATCCTATTTAGGATTTAAGTAAGAAACGGGATCATAGAATATTTATTTTTAGTGAATGTTTTCCATGTTTCTATCAAAGGTTAGTGGGATAACCACTATTTTTCAAGTGAAATATGTTTGGTAACATATGAAAATAGATATTAGTCTTACCAATTAAGATCGGGATAAAAGTTATTCTCTAATGATTAACTTAAAGTAGAAACCTAAGTTCTAGGGAACATGATCTATTGAGGTAGATCTAAAGGTTTATTCGACCTAGTAAATCGTACATATAGTGACATGGTATTGAATAAAATAAGATGGAACAATTTGAGATAGAATTGTTTCCAATGTCACATGGCACAAATCTCTCCAGGTTGACATGTCTGAGACATGGGAGGAGATTAATGTGGTGAGTTTAAATATGTGTTCTTAAGAGATGGATCAATCATGTATTCCATGATATGTAAAATAACTGATATTGATAGGATATGCTTTATAATTGGAAAATATTAGTTATATATAGAAAAAATGAAAGTGAATCTTTCAGTTTTATCTGCTTGTACTTAGGAAAGTAAAAAAAAGATATGTAATCGAAAGTGGAGAAGGATACTAGTTATTAGAGGATACAAACTAGTATTCCTTAGATCAATGTGATCTAGTATCGTAGTTAGGTTAAGGTGATGAGCGAGACCAGATTATATAATATATTGGTAACCAAACCTATAAATATCAAGTACGTTGCAGCTTTTAAGGCAGCTAAGAAGAAGTTATATACAATTATTTGTTCAAGTTCTTTAAATCAAACCTAGCAAGTAAAGAATTATCATAATGTAAATTATAATGTTCTTACAAACTAAGATACCAAGTTAAGGAAATGTAAAAAAAGGGATATACTTGGGGATACCATATCTTGAGAAGTTTTACTCAAGGAGATGAGGTCACTATAGTAGAATAGCCATGTGGTGGAATCATAGAAGGCCTAGAAACTAAATTCATGACTTAGCAGAAATATGATTTCTATCATGTGAGAGCTAACAAGTGTGGTTAGTAGGTTGGCTATAGTGCAAGTGGGGGTGTTTTAATAGTGGGTTAGCTAGACCCAACTATGCAGTACTTTTGATTACCATATCATGTGTATAGTTAGATATACATGATGTTTACTTACCATTATATTGTATACTTTTCTGAATCCGCTATTGGAATGATAATATCCAAAGATTAAATATCAAATCAAAAGTTTATAGAGGATCTTAGGATATAATGAGAACCAAGATATACTATGAAATTAATCTTAAACATATATATTATGGTCTAGATACATATTACTGAATGGACACAGTAGATGTTTGACTATCAGGTGTTAGGGTCTCATAAGCATTGAAACTTATTCTCATGAATTTCACACTTTGTGATCTAAAGTAGTGAGATCATGAGAACTGACCCGCCAATAGGAACACCATATGTTTTGGGTTTCATTGGTTGTTTCTATATATGGACATTTGTATTGGTCCCCTAACTTTAGATCATTACCAATGTGTTCCATTTGATCATTTACTTTGATTTAAGGAAAAAATCATGATAATGAAATCGTGGCGAGGTATCTTATGTTGGGTGCATTATTGGTGGTTTGGAATTGGTTGAATGATCAAGAAAGGAATTTTCACTTCCAAGTTAAGGGGGAAATATATTTTGGGTCATGTTGATCAGGATGGTAGTGTCTTTATAAGACCATGGCCATGGAATTCTAGGGTAAATCCATCCTTTTAGATCAATAGACAATAAAGCAAGAAAATGATGATGACATGGGTTTCCATCTTACTTTATGAAATATTAAATATAAAGTGATTATATTACATAGTTCATGTTCATAGGTGGGTTTTCACTACTGTGACAGTCCTTTTCTATTTAGGGGCCATGATAGGTTGCTAGATCCCGCTTTTGGTCTATGATTACTATTCACTACTATAGAGATAAAGGGCCTAGAGGGTCACACACTATAGCGTATTTGAAAGTCTACCATATTTTGGTAAATATGATTATTGGACATGGTGGGACCCACCAATGGGGTTTGGGTTTTTTCCAGGTACAATCACCAAATGAATAAATAAATTAATATTATTCAAGTTAAGAGTAATTTATATTGAATTTATTTATTATGAAAAATATAATTTGACTGAATATTAGTTTAAAATATTCGAGGTTCATTTAATATTTGTGGGAATGGAGAGTCGAGTTAATGGATCGGGTTTTATCACGTAATATATATTTATTATATTACAATAATGTGATAAAACTGTATAAATGATATTTATGATTTAGTATAGTAGTCATAATATATCATTTATTTTAATGAGAAATAAATATTTTGGTATCGGGAGTTTATACTGGATATTTATTAATTCACTATAAATAGTAGAAAGGAAGCTCTCGTTGATCGCTATTCACTTATCAATGGTGAGAGATTCTCTCTCTACTAATCTCTCTTGGTTATTAGAGAGAGATTCTCCGGTTCCAGGAGATCGATCACAGCAGTTCTTTGCAGATCAAAGGAATGGAAGAACGGTGATTGTTGGGGCGTCGAAGGCATCGTCAGAACTCCGCGCTTGCACCCAAATTATAATGATTGGAATTCCCATAGGCTAATTAAGTGTGTGGATGATCTAGATGGATTCAGCTTCAAACCCTTCATCAGTAGAGATCAAATGTCGAGCACAGATTCAGATCTAACTAGGTACTTTTTTTATTATTTTGTGCTTAAAAATTCATCATGTGTGATCCTCATCTTATACCGGGAAATGATTCTATGATGTCGAAAAGTTCATATCAATCTTCAGTTGAATTTTTTTTAAATCCCATATTTTGGGGCTTCCACTCTTTTCCCAGTACCAACAATTGGCACATTGGGAACCTTGGGTGCATCAAGAAAGATACACGGGTAGCCTTAGTGTGTACGACACCACTTGGAGGTAACCTGTTTAGATATCGATGGACTATGGAATGAATCAATATTGGTTGGTACCAACGTTATTCCTTTTAGGATATTGAGTGTCTAGTACACATTTTCCCATAGTTTATGGCCTAATATGAGGTTATTTGTCATTTATTGTTATTTATCGCGTGATTTATTTTTTCATGGACTATTTCTTATAGGTTTCTATATAAGGTTTTATTACATAGCTTCACATGATAGGTTATTTCATAGATATGTGTTTTCTTTCTTACCTATTAATGCATGGATATTATTTAATAATTATATAATTTTTACTTGTCATGTTTCTAGTTTGATAATATGAATGGATTTTGTAAAAACCAAATGGAAAATTATTTGTAAATGAATTTGATTTATGAAAATGATTTGTAAAACTATTTTTGTTTTAAAATCTAGAACTATTTCATTCTTGATATTAAACCTCGTATAGACTCTGTGGTGGTATCCTACAGGGTGTTGTTCTTATATCCTAATTTTTCCTTTAGGGAAATTGTAGAGGTTTTATTAGAGTATACATGTAAAGGGAAGGTATTCTTATATAATTTTACCATCTCCTTTGTTATTTGCCTTAACTTCGAGTTAGTTAAGAGTTGAGTCAAGTCACATGGAGACTTGTTGGTTTTTTTATACATAATTTCAGGTTTAGCGATTTTGGATTGGATTGTATAGATCTGGTTGTATCTTTTACTTCTTCATGGTACTCATTTGTATGTATTGTTTCGTTATATAAAAGACTTGTTCTTTTTTCATGCTTTACCTCACCATGTGATGGATGGCTCGGATGTATGGTTTGGTTGACCTAGGTTGGTTTGTTATAAGTTTCTAATGTAAAATATATTTAATATATAGCAATCAGTGTAAACTGATTCATCCCAAAAGTATTTTGGTAAGTTTAATTCATTAACCATTATTCTTTATATTTCTTAAATAGTTTTATTTTTACACTCTATAACACCATTTTGTTGTGGTTTTCTAGGGTAAAATTTATGGAAATATCCATTATCTTCACAAAATATCTTACAGTCTAAGTTAAAAAATTATCCTCCTTTGTCACTTCTAATTGATGAAATTAAATTAACTTTTTTATTTTGAATTTTTTAAAGAATGTAATAAATTAGTTTAAGGTTTCATTTTTAAGGGATAAGAAAAGAGACCAAGTGAATATACTGAAATCAACTATAATTACAAATATATATCTCTTACTACCTAAACTATCAATTCTCATGGGTCTAAATAAATCAATATAAAGCATTTTTAAGCATCTAGCAGTGTTAACCATATTAATAGATCTAAAAGAATCTTTGTGCTTATAACCCTTTAGATAAGAATAACATATAAAAAAATTACTAGATTTAAATTTTGGAAGTTCCAGAACCTATCCATGTTTAGCTAACTTATACAGTTATTAAAGATGAACATGTCCCAAAATTCTATTCCAAAGAATTTGGTATGTTTTTATATCATTTAAGAACTTTACACTTTTCTAGGTTTGTTCTAAAAAATCTATAGTGATATATTTTCTTTTTTATTTGATTAAAATAAAACAATATTATCTTTATAAAAATACATTTATTATCTTCAAACATTATACTCATACCATCATTACAAAGTTGAGATATTCTAATTAAATTTTATTTTAATTCCTATACATATAGTATGTCATGGCCCCCTCCAAAAAAAAGATAATGTAATGAGGGGAGAGAGATAGTGACCCTTGAGTCCCACCTCCATTAGGCTTTGGGTTGGCCACTAGCATCGGGGGTGTAAAATCTCATAGTATCAGAGGAATTTCCATCTATATAAAGAAATAGGATCATGATATAGGATAAATAATCACCAAAAAACTCCATCAGATAATATAAAAGTAAACCAATAACTATCACACAATGCATGAAGAAAGTAAAACTGATATATTTAAAAGTCTCCAAATATACCAAAAGATAAGTCTATAGCAGTGAAACAGTAGTAACTACAAACTAAGCTAGTAATTTCCATCTTAGTCCCCAAATTCCTCCTCGAAACCTAAAAAATAGTTTATATAGATTGTGTGATCATAAAAAGTATACTTGGTATGAACATAACCAAGGCCTCAAGTGAACATATGAAAAGAGCATGATAATGAACCAGTGAAAAAATAGAAGAACCAGCAAGCACATATACAAGTCATCTAACAAAACCTATCCTCACATGGATCTCTCACCAAATCATGCGTTTTATATTATAATATAACATCAAGATCATAATAGAGTAAGGATCCCCACTACCTATTTAAAACTAATTTTCTTATCTCACACCCCAATATTGAACGTTGGTGCTCCCATCCCTTCCACAAATACAACATCACTTCACATCCCACCCATAGACACATGAGTCATCACATCACATCACATCTCACCCATAGACACATGATCCAACACATCAAATTCCGCCCAAAGACATCTGGGCCATCACATCACTACTTGGTAAGCTCCAACGCAAACTCGTATCACCACTTCTTGTTAATATCCAACACCAACCCACATCAATACTGCTGAAAGAAGAGAATGGGAGAGGGGGTATCTAGCCATCTGTATCACTATTATCTTATATGTTAAAGAAAATGACCATAAATCAATACCTATGAGTGTTGGTATGGTTATCCAA
This sequence comes from Viscum album, assembly GCA_963277665.1. Taxonomy (NCBI): domain Eukaryota; kingdom Viridiplantae; phylum Streptophyta; class Magnoliopsida; order Santalales; family Viscaceae; genus Viscum; species Viscum album. Next base: position 1,335,922,330 of record OY728156.1, read on the forward strand.
CTTGGGTGGGGTGCATATAAAGTAACATAAACATATATGGTATAAAAATAACACGTAATACCCAACCTTTGGGTTCACATAAACTGCACTAGATCACACCAAATCACCATCATTATAGTTCACATCAACCATAACAACTATTTCCACCACTATATGAAAAACACGACACAAATGATGTATAAGACACACAATATTCCACCTTCCACTTACAAGTTTCACCACTTTTATCCATTAGCCATTTCATTTCATAGTACACTACTCATTATTCATTCAATTCATTTAATACATTTATCACATATCTATTTCTAGTCCATCTTGTTTATTTACCATCCTATTTTTTTATTTTATCATCATAGTTCATCCCATGGATAACTAGGAAACTAACACAACCATGCCACACAACAACTGACCCAACTCACACAACCACCACCATAGCACCACACATCTACAATCGTCATCGCACCACATCACCAAAGAAAACTCACCACATCAACACTCATCACTACAATCATGAAACTCTATCATCACATGCCAAAACAAAGCCACTACACCACAACCATTACGTCATAAACTCATCACACCACATCGCACAACTCCCCATATTACATCCATTCTATCCAACCACCAAACCACTATCCTACATACTATACAATCCAACCAGTCACTAACATCGCCACACAACATACCAAACCACATAGAGAAATAAAACAAGCACAAGTATACACAACATCACGTAAACCGTCTTCCATGATTTTTCAAATTCATTATCAAATATCTTCTTTATTTGTAATGGGTATTATAGCGCAAATAATATGTCTAGGGGTAACCAATTATTATCCAAATATATGTTCCTTAACCTTTTATTCGTGGTGAAATCACACAATAATAAATAAAGGGTCATCACAGCACAATAACTACAATGTAAACAGGACTCCCAACAGTCGTTATTTTTATAATTGGCAGCATACATGAATAATAACATCAACAACATATATCAAAGTAATAAAGCATGAGATAACTCCCCATTCCCATAAATTTTAGACATTACAATTAACTATATCATTATGATAACCCTTAACATTACTATAAAGGTAATAAGAATAATTGAGATCTCAAACACAGTATACAAAAATGTTAGAATAAGGATCCCCTACCTCAAGTAAGCTTTATGATCTTGTTGTGCATCGTAGGATAAAGAAGAAATAGCCTACAAATCGCAACCACACATAGATTCCTAGGATCAACCAATAATGAACCAAAGGGTTTTCAAAAATGAAGACTATACACACCTCAAACCAAAATTGCACCACTAAAGTGGATTTTCTAAGATGAATGGAAGGAAACCCATGGGAAAGAGTAGATAACACACTATAGATCACCAAAGGGAATCCACCAGAATCCAAGGATCGAAGCGATGTGGAATATGGATAGAAGGTATCCTCAGGGAACCTGGTTTTCACCGAAAATAAGAGGTATAGAGTTATGGATGAATGAAAAGAAATCAGGTGAAAGATTTATAAAATAACCTAGAACCAAACACTTTCGCATCATGAAGCACATTCACAATGTGAATTCCTATATATCCAATTCTAGTTGAATTTCATGTTGCATGGGCCTTTATTTATTACATGTCATGACTTCAACTTTCAATACATGAACCTATTTCATTATTCACACATTATTTGAATAAAATTAGTAAATTTTATGGCTACACAATACATGAATCACCATCTCACAACATGAATCTGATACCCGTTGTGAACCACCACCAATAGTACTCATTCATCTTCATCTCCATCAATCCGTTTAGACCTCGTATGAATGAATCCAACTTCCTAATGGGTTGGGAAGGAAAAAAACCATTATATAGTAATTTATAAGTCATAATAAATATTAATATACCTACTTATCCAAAATCTTTGACCATGCCTTTAGACTTGTCACAAAAACTGACAGTGCCACCATTATAAGAATTAAAAGATAAAAAGTTAGAGATGTCACCAGTCATGTTCTAGGAGCACCCATTATCCATATAACATGTATCTTTATAACTCTTTAGGAATGGTTCTTATAAAATAGATTAATTAGATATTTGTTTTTGTACCCAATATATTTTGGGTCCAAATGTATTAGTAATAAAACTCTTAGAAACCCAAACTGATTTAAGACATTTATTATAGGGTAATCTAGAGGATATATTCTTAGAAATAAAAGTATTGTTGTGTAAGAGTGATTGAGTAAATCTTAAATAACATTAATTTTCATAATTCATTTTTATATTAAATCTATATCATGTAATAGTTGAAACATTTCCATTACTTATTTTAATAAAGTAATTATGTTCACATTAGAAATCTATATTTTATACCCAAATCTAGTTTTATATTTATTATTTTTTCTAAAATCTATCATCTTATCAAATTTTTAATTTACTTGAATAAATATAGATAGGTTTTATTTTAATATATTTATTTACCTTTTAATATTCTCATTATTTTTTTGAAGAACTTCCAGGTCATCAAAAATTTTTACAGTTGAATATAATCCAATTTTTTTCAATTTTTTATTTTAATGTTTAATCTTCTTACATTACTTTTAAATTTTCTCTAAATCATAAAAAACTAATTTAAATATCCTATCTTGATCTTCATAATTTTTTGACATGAAATCTATCATTCTTTCATTCTCATATTTTAACTTAATTTTTTAAGAATCGGCAACCTTCTTCTCTTTTTTAACTTTATAATTTTCTCTTTATAGTTCTCCATACAGTTTAACCATTCTCAAAATGTCACTTTGAAATTTTTCATTCTATTTAGTTGATTATTTAACTTATTTTTCAATATCATAATCATAATAAAAAATGTGATCAAAATTGGTGTTTACTTGATTCTTTGTTTTTTCATCAAGTAAAGATTGGATGATTTTGTTTCACTCTTAAAACCATCACTACTAGTGTATGAATCTTTTGAAAAGCTTCATCTAGCATGATGTGATCATTTTAACTCATTATATTGATTATCTTTTCCTTATTATTTTAATTACAGACAATACGATTTATATGTCCCTTTTTCCTATACTCATAGCATATTAATTCAGAAAAATCATATTTACTACTTTTACCACTTTTACTTCCAGTTATGTTATCCTTTTGATGATATATTTTGGGATGCTTCTTAAACCCTCTATTTACTTTCATCTACTTGTATAATCCTTTCATAAAATTTTAAATTTCATCCTTATCACTTTTTTATAACACAGAATCTTAGGAATTAGTATCAAAATTTATATTAGATTTAAATGTTATACCTTTCCAATTTTTATTTCAACATTATTTACATTCTTCATTTCTAACTCATATTAAATAAGTGATCATATCAACTCATTCATTGATTACTCAATGAAATCATTAATCTCTTTAATTAAAACCTTCTTTGAATTTCATCTTTTAGGTAGAGGTAGAAGTACTCTTTCAATGAGATATTCATTTATCATGGTCTCCCTAAGTGACACTATATTGTTTAAAATTTTGTTGAATCTTTTGTACATCTCACCAATGCTCTCTTGATCAATAATTCTAAATTCTTGAAAATCATATTTATGTATACCTATCTTGGTTCTATGCAACTTGTTAGTTCCTTGATGAGTGACTTTTAAATTCCTCCAATTATCATAAGCATATTTACATGATGAAAAATGGCCATGCATATTTCTACTTAAAGAAAAATATAAATAATTAATAAATTTTTTAATTTAGAACACATTTTTTAGCATCATGATTAGTTAGATTTTCTAAATCTACTTCACAAAATTTATAAGGTTTTAACATAATATCCCAGAATTCAAGACCTATATTTTTTGCAAAATAACACCTTCTAGTCCTTCTAGTAAATATATTCACTTCCATTAAATTGATTTTTTCTTATAGTGTTTAGCATATCAAATTCATGGATTTCAATAACAATGTATTGTATTTTTTTCCTTATATAGTTAAGTCTTTGATAATTGTTAATTTAAAAAGAAAATGAAATAGTTATAACCAATTCCTTAAAAGGAACTATTCTCTAATACCAATTAGTAGGTCCCAGTATAAGGAAAAGGATAATAGAGGGGGGTGAATAGTCCTTTTAAAATTATTCAATCAAATATAATTATCATAGTGATTAAATAGTGTTAAACGTGTATTGGAAAAGAAAAAAAATAATACATGATGTTTTTTATATTAGTTCAGATCACCAAGATCCTAGACTACTCTTCAATATCCTCTTCTTGGTGAAGAGATTGGTATTTAATATTTTCTCACTTTTCATGGGGATTGAGAACCTAATTACATATATTCATACCTTTTACACACATGGTATTATAACCCGAGACTTTTGAAGGAGTGACAACCTACCTAAAATTTTTTTAGGAGTCACAACCCGAACTTCCTTTTAAATGGGAGGAATAACCCATATGACATATTTTGGAATGAAAAAGTTTAAACCAAATCTAGATTACAAACAATAGAAAGAATAAATAGAAAAATTAAAAAAACAGAAAGAAACTTAGAACAATAAATGAGCATATAATCTTGAATGTTGATGCAGCTCAAGAAATTTGATTACTTCAGTAGTAGTTGATAAAAATTATGAAGTCCTTTATGATCATAGAAATGGAAAAATATTTATATTAGATAAATATTACATTGAAAAGCTCATATAAAAGTTTTATTTTTTCATCTCTGTAATTCTCTCAATCCATGTTGTCAATCATTGTTGAATAAGCTTTTATCGTATCCCTTTATTTTCAAAGAAACAGCAAGATGTGTGTCATTAACTCCAAAGATCTTGGATCGTCTTATCATCTAATTACATTAATACATGTTATAAAAATAATAAACATCTAAAATATATATGTTACCTATATTTTAAAAAACTACACTTAATATGAAATAATTGTAACTCTTTATTTCTACATGAAATAATAGAATAAAACTTCCAAAATTAATGTTAGAACAAACATATATAATATTTATTTATAAAATATTAAAAATAAATAGAATAAACTTGTAGTTTATTTGAATATTAAAAATTTTTAAAAATAGAGTGACATAAATACACTCCATGTTCTAGATGTGTATAGAAATTTTTTCTTAGAATATATTAAACAATATGTAATTATATTTTACCAAAATATAATTAATAAAATTGTAATTAAAATGTTTTATTTCAATTATAGTAATTAAAATAATATGTCAATTATAATTTGGAAAAATAATTTTAAACTAATATAGATGAAAAATAATATTTAGCGATAGTAAGATATTGCTACGATTGATAAGATATTGTTGAAATCTACCATTGTGATGATCTACCATGAATATAAGGGGAATGGAACTTCTATTCTAAGTGATCTATTATCAAACTAGTGATATACCTATAACACCCGAGACTGTTATGTTATATAAATAATCAAAAGAATCTTTTACTACACACAACACTTGCTCGGCTTGCTTTACACACAATTGCAACCTTCCTCGATAGCTTGTGTTGTACGCAATACCGAGTTTCACTAAACAACGATATGCTATTAAAATATTATTAAAACTAGCCGTTATGAATAGTAATAACCACTTTTTGAAATTTTGTAAATTTTATTTTTCAAAATTGACTTCATTTTTGGATTCGGAATATCGAAATTAGCCTAGGGTGAAATTTTGGTATTTTTCTGAAAACTTTCAATTTTTGATGAATAGTGAAACCACTAAGTGGTAGTTAAAAAAACTGAATTTTTCATAAAACTTAATTTTACCTCTTCTGTGAGTGGAATTTCAAAAATCTGAGAGACACGGTTGATTTCAGTAAGTAAAATGTGGTTCAATGGGATGAAAATAATTTTTGGTGAATAGTAACTTTTTACTTTTATTTACCACGGTTAAAAGTAAATAGGGTAATTAAGGGTAAAAATGTTATTATTATTACCCTAAAACAGGTCCTAATTCTATTGGATAAGTGTAATTCGACCAAAAACAACCTTAGGAATAAAATATGACCATTTAGGCCCACTTGGATTAGATTAGGACATTTATTATTAATTTATTTAAAGAAGGGTTAAAATAGTTAAAATCAAAGTTTAATAACTAAATAATTTTTAATATAGGGTTATACATAAGATAAATTAGACTATAAATATTAATTAGAAATCTAAAAAGATTTCCTACATAATTATATTTTATTTGTAATTTTTAGACTTTAAATAAGTTAATTTATTTATGACACAATGATGATGCAGTAATTATCTTATTAATTAAATATTGACATAATTGATGTTATAAATACCCAAATAAATATAATTTGAGACTTTTTATGAATTAAAATAATTTTCTAGGTTAATATGACATTTTAGTATTGATTTAAGTAACTTTTATTGAACTAATCGTTCTGTTATGATTTTCACAAAAATCAATTACTAAATAGTGTCAAAATTGACATAAAATAGTTTTTAAAAAAATATTATATTATTAATTGTTATTTTATTCCTAAAAATCTAATGTTCTGCCAAGATACATATAACATGATAGTTTTATCATTAATGGACCACTTGGGGGTCGCTTGGATGTATATGGTAAGTTTATTAACTATATAATATAAAAATACAAAGTGACAGGGTAAATGTCAATCTAATTAACTAAGAGTTAAAAATAAAAGATAAGGTTAATATAATGACCTAAACTTTTCTAAATTCTATTGTATGAGAGTATTTATACCCATCCCCAACTTATATTCTAAATATATCAATTTGGAGCTATTAAAAACTGAATTTGACTTTATAATAAAATAATATTTTTAGTTATTCCAAAGGTGCCCCTCTCCTCCCTTATAAAAGGGCACCTCCTCCCTCTCCTCCTCACACCAATTTGAGCCTTCAAGCTCAGACAAACCCTACCAATTTCTCCTATACACTTCCCTAGAAACATCCTAGAGGTCCTGGTCTTCTTCAAATACCATTTTTAGTTCCCTAAAAGGAGGTCTCAAAGAGGCGCTTCAAAGAAGAGGTAATGTCCGTTACCAATTCTTTCAACTTTATTTCTTCTTCCACTTCTTATTCTTAGGTTGTTTCATTATGAAGTAATAACATAAGTATCACTAATATATTTATATGTTATTATAAGTATGAAACAACTCTATTTCACCATCTATTCATCCTACAGAAAACGAAATCACCGCGCGTGCGTACGTACGGAATACCGTCTCCACGCCGTGGTGTAATCTATTTTCCACCACCACCTTACTTGGATGGGTATAATGGTGTACATAATAAATATATATGATTATCATAAATTGATATTTATTATGAAATATTATACATACACTCCAATACAATTCCACGATCATGAGAACGATATCATCGCTCGTGCGTACGTACGGACTACCGTCTCCACGACGCGATGAGATTCATTCTCCACGTTAACCATTCATGAATGATTATAAAGTATATATAATAAGTAATCATGAAATATATGACATAATAATGATACTGGATTTATGTGTATATATATGTATGTCATCTACTTAATTCCATTCAACTCAATAAGGAAACCAAAACAGCGTTCATGCGTACGTACGACCTACCGTCTCCATGAACGGTGTATTTATTTCCATTTAATGATATATTATATATATGTATATTCTGAATATTTATTATATATAAATCATATTTTATATTCTGTAATTAAGTAATCATGATCTAAGTAATCATATAAATAATTACAAGTCAAAACACGGAAGACAAATGAAACGATTTTACCCAAAACGCTCTTTAACATGGAATTTACAAAAGAACGGGTAATATAAAGTCATAAGTGAACCATATATGATATCATAACAATGAGTATGATTCTTTAATAAGTCAATGACATTATTTAAATCATTATACAGGAGGTTCGGACACTTACGAAGCAAATCGGACCTAAGGTAAGGGAAAATATCACAATCTCATTTTTATCCGAGATTGTTTATACTTTGGTATTTACTGGGGTGTATTTTATCATCCACATCCATGTTTCCTCAATATGTAATATTTATATCCTTATGCAATAGTTTATATCCAATTTTACCCTTCGGTGAGTTTTTAGTAAAAGATATGAAAGGAATCTTTTGTCATTTTTTCGTACGAGGTACTTTTTGACTTTTCCGACAAAAGTACGAGAAGAATGTTTTTTTTAACTTATACGGAATGAATGGATTTTTAAAAAATTATTTCCAAGAAGCTTCCTTTACAAGTTTTCAAGTTTATTTTTAATCAACTTGTTTTAGTTTAAAATTATATGACATGTTAAGAAAGGAAAATATTTTTGAAGTAGAAAGGATATTTTCCTCAAGAATGGAGTTCAAGTGTTTTATCAAAATTATTTTCCATCTAAGATAATATAGGGTTCTGTTTCTATCCCTATTATTACATTGATTTGATTATGTTGTGATGGAATTATTTTTATGAATTCTTTTATCATATATGAATTGTTTTATGATGTCATGTTGTTTAAGAATCCCATTTTTATTACATGAGTTATGCAATGATGTATGATTTATGATTTTGTGGCACACATAATAATGGTATCATTATGAGATTGGTGGGACCTATATCTCCTTCCAATGCATTGGGTAAAGATTTTATATCTCATGAGATAGACATGGCTGGAACGGCAGGTTAAACCAGTTCAGTGAAACAGGACTGAAACGAGGAGTGAACTCGGTTCAAAAAAGGACTTTGTCCACTAAGATAGTCTTGGCAATGAGTCTTGACTAATAAGAAATGATTCTCTATGATTATGTGTGTATGCCACAAATTTTCATGTTTTAAGTTATGATTATTGGGATTACATTTCACTACTATGATTTATTCCATGTTATGATATTATGATCTCTTTTGCAGGTTAAGATTTCCAAAATGTTATGTTCTTATGAATATGATGTGATTGATATTTCTTTTGTTTACCCTTACTGAGCATTTGAGCTCACCCTTTTATGTTTTCTTTTCCCCAGGATATAAAGAAAGATTTTAGGTATAAAAAAAAGGGAAGATCTTTATGGGAGATGTTGAAGATCTTTCACCGTGATTAGAAGATTATATTCCGAGTTTCCAAAGACACTAAACTATTACGGTCCTTGTGTGTGTGTTTTTATTATGTACTAAGTATTCCACAAAATTAATGTAATTTCCATGTATGTTAAGCTTCGGGTCTCTATAATTGGTATCAGAGGAAAGGTATAGTCAACCTTTAGAAACTAGGATGTGAAATCCTTAGTAAGAACCCTAAGGATAAGTCTAAGCATAGAACACAATCTTAGTGTTTTAGAAATGGCCATGAATAACCTAGGATAAGACCTTAAGTGTGAAATTTTATTCTTGATTATGTGGTTTTCCTATTATAATTAGTGTTTCTCACAATATTATTCTTGGTTTTAGTGAATGGCTGGAACCCGAAGGAACCGTGTTAATGCGGAATGTGACGGGCAATGCAATGATTGTCCCCCTGAGCAATCAAACGTTATGGGAGCTGGAATGCAAAATCTTTTAGCCATGCTCACACAACTTTCTCAAGCTATGAATCATACAGGACTTCTAAACGATCAAAGTAATGAGCAACATTCTATTGAATCCTTCATGAGGCAGCATCCACCATCATTCAGCGGGTCTACTGATCCATTAGTTGCTGAATAATGGATTAGTACTACTGAAAATATATTTTCAGTTCTTCAATGTTCTGAACATGCTAAAGTCATCTTAGCAGTGTATAATTTGGAAGGTGATTCTGATCAATGGTGGAATCTTATCAAGAATACGAGGCAAAGAGATGAAATTGAGTCCATGGAATGGGACGAGTTCAAGAACTTATTTTTCAATAAGTACTTCCCTCGTATTCTCCGAACAAAGATGTAGAAGGAGTTTCTTGAACTAAAGAAAAATTATGATGAATCTGTTGGTACCTACGAAGAAAATTTTACAAGACTTGCAAGGTATGCTTCTGGTATTATTATCCAACCTGAGAGTAAGATCGATCGATTCTTTAGTGGCTTAAAACAAATTCTTCGAAGGGCGTTAGCCATAAGGGACTTCAATAGCTACGAGGAAATCGTTCGATGTGCTCTCAAAGTCGAGATGGAGATTGGAGTAACCCATCAGTCATATGGGTTTGATAAGAAGATGAAAATGGAATTCAAAGGAAAATATAAAGAGCACACTGAAAAGAATATAATCTTTCCCTTATGCTCAAAGTGTGGAAAGAAACATGGAGGGAGTTGTCTTAAAGGGACAAGTAAATGTTTCAAATGTGGAAAAGAAGGTCATCAGGAATTTGAATGTCGCAATGATGGGAAGAAGATGTCTAATGATGCAAACAAAGGAAGGGATACACAGAATGAACCTACTACACTTCAATGTTTCAAGTGCAAGGAGATGGGGCATTATGCCAATCAATTCCCAAATCCAAGGGTTGATGATGATGATCGATGTCAACCAACTCTTAAGGCTAAAGACAAAGGAAAGTCACATGCAATTTCTATCAGCGATGTGGAGTATAATAACGATGTGGTGAAAGGTACACTTACCATCCACTCTAAAGTAGAAAATGTTTTATTTGATTTTGGATCCACCCACTCCTTTATTTCTGAAAAAAATTCTAAGGATATCACCGTATTACCTCAACAATTAGATGTTGAGTTAGCTGTGACAACCCCTAATGGAACAACAGTCACATCAAAAGTTTATAATTATTCTCTGATCGAAGTTTGTGGGAAAGTGATTCCTGCAAATCTTGTGATCCTTCCTATAGTGGAATTTGATGTGATTCTTGGCATGGATTGGCTTTCTTTATATGGAGCTCATATCAATTTCCAAAGAAGGGAAGTCACATTTCATATTCCTGATCAATCTATGATCGTCTATCGATGCAAGGATGAACATAACCTTCCAGTGGAAATTTCTTCCATCTTATGAGTCTTGATTCCACTAAATGAAGGTTATTTATCTCAAATGGTTGGTGAGAAACTCACGATTAAGAATATTCCCATTGTAAGGGAGTTTGACGATGTCTTTCCGGAGGAATTTCTAGGTCTTACACCAAATCGTGAAGTTGAGTTTTCAATAGAACTTGTATCGGGTGCTTTACCTATTTCAAAGAAACCTTATAGAATGGCCCCAATTGAGTTGCAGGAATTGAAGAAGCAACTCCAAGAGAATCTTGATAAGGGATTCATACACCCTAGTGCGTCACCTTGGGGAGCACCTATTCTATTTGTTAAGAAGAAAGATGGATCAATGAGACTCTGCATTGATTATCTAGAACTTAACAAGATCACTATCAAGAAAAAATATCCTCTCCCACGCATTGATGACTTATTTGACCAACTACGCGGAGCTCAATACTTTTCCAAGATTGATCTTTGTTCAGGGTATCATCAATTAAGGGTAAAAAGGGAGGATATACCAAAGACGACGTTCCGTACAAGGTATGGACACTATGAATTTATAGTGATTCCATTTGGTCTTACTAATTCCCCTGTTGTCTTCATGGATCTGATGAATAGAGTCTTTAGAGACTATCTTGATCAGTTTGTGGTAGTTTTTATAGACGATATTCTGGTATATTCAAAGAGTAAGTAAGAACATGAAGATCACTTGAAAAATATATTGAAGTCCCTGAGAAAGGAGAAGCTTTATGCCAAATTTACCAAGTGTGAATTTTGGCTTCAAAAAGTTACATTTTTGGGTCACATAATCTCAAAAGAGGAGATATCTGTGGATCCAGCAAAAACAGAGGTTTCGAAAGATGGTCGAGACCAACAACAATAACTGATATCCGAAGTTCTCTTGGTTTGGCTGGATATTATCGACGTTTTGTGAAATATTTTTCACAATTATCTAATCCACTCACCAAGTTGACTCGGAAAGGAGTTAAGTTTGTTTGGATGGAGGAATGTGAAGAGAATTTCAAGGAGTTGAAAAGAAGTTTATCCAGTGCACCTGTGCTCACACTGCCTTGTAGTGGAGAAAGGTTTGTGATCTACAGTGATGCATCGAAGAAGGGATTGGGGTGTGTTCTTATGAAAAATGATATGGTGATAGCTTATGCCTCATGAAAGTTGAAAATACATGAGAAAATTTACCCAACTCATGATTTGGAGTTAGCTGCGGTAATCTTTGCATTAAAGATTTGGAGGCATTATCTTTATGGAGAAAGGTGTGGCATTTATACTGATCATAAAAGTTTAAAGTATATTTTCACACAAAAGGAGATGAATATGCGCCAAAGAAGATGGTTGGAGCTGATTAAGGATTATGATTGCTCAATCCATTACCACCCTGGGAAAGCAAACAAAGTGGCAGATGCATTAAGTCGACAAGACCATGCCAGTTTATCCATGATGAGGATTACAAAAGATCCAATATTTATGGATTTACAAAGGATGGATCTTGGAATTATAATGAAAGTGGAAAATCGTATCTTTCTCAAATTAATGTTCAACCATCTATACATGTAAAGATTAAAGAGTCACAGAAAGAAGATTTAGAGTTACAAAAGAAGGTGAGAAATGTTCCTGAATTCAACCTTGATTGTGATGGGATAATAAAGTTCAGGAATCGGGTTTGTGTTCCTCCCATACCCAAATTAAAGAAGGAGTTGTTGGATGAGGCTCATAGTTCTTCATTCTCTATTTGTCCTGGAAGCACGAAGATGTATAGGGACCTGAAAGAGTACTTCTGGTGGGATGGCATGAAAAGAGATGTTGCTGAATATGTCTCTCGATGCTTGGTTTGTCAGCAAGTTAAAGATGAGAGACAAAAGTCTAAGGGGATGTTACAACCATTACCCATACCCGAATGGGAATGGGAAAATATCACTATGGACTTTGTCACCAGACTTCCTAAAACATCCAAAGGCAATAATGCTATCTGGTTCATAGTTGATCATCTTACAAAGTCTGCAGACTTAATTTCTATTAGAGAAGATTTCTCTCTGGATCAGCTTGCTAGGATATATGTAAAGGAAGTGGTAAGATTGCATGGAGTACCGCTTTCTATTATATCTGATCGGGATCCGAGGTTTACCTCAATGTTTTGGCGAAGTCTTCAGCATACTCTGGATACAGAGTTGAGTTTCAGCACTGCTTATCATCCTCAGAAAGACGATCAGTCTAAGAGAACAATTCAAACTCTAGAAGATATGTTGAGAGCCTGCTCTATGGATTTCAAAGGTGGTTGGTATCAACACCTACCTTTGGTGGAATTTTCTTATAATAATAGATTTCACTCTAGTATTCAGATGGATCCTTATGAAGCTCTCTATGGAAAGAAATGCAGGACTCCAACTTGTTAGGATGAAGTTGGGGAAAGAAAGCTATTAGGACCTGATCTCGTTGATGAGATGGCAGAAAAGGTCCGATCTATTCAACAACACATAAGAGCAGCTCATAGTCGACAGAAAAGTTATGCCAACAACCAAAGAAAATACCTAGAGTTTGAAGTGGGTTATAAGGTGTTCTTATGAATATCTCCCTAGAAGAGGGTCATGAGATTTGGAAAGAAGGGGATGTTGAGCCCTAGATATATTGGTCCTTTCGAAATAATGGATCATGTTGTAAAGGTATCTTACTGATTGGAACTTCCACCGAATCTCTCTCAAGTTCACGATGTGTTCCATGTATCTCTCCTGAGAAAGTACATACCTGATCCTTCACATGTACTCAGCTCAGAAGTTGTACCGCTGGAGCAAGATCTTTCTTATGATGAACAGCCGATAGAGATTCTGGATCGTAGCAAAAAATTCCTAAGAAACAATACAACTCGATTGGTGAAAGTTTTATGGAGGAACCACCAATTAGAAGAAGCTACATGGGAGCTTGAGGATATGATGAGGGAGAGGTATTCTCATCTGTTTGTTACAAAGTGACGAATTTCGAGGGCAAAATTCATTTTAAGGGGGGTAGAATGTAACACCCAAGACTTTTATGTTATATAAATCATCAAAGGAATCTTTTACTACACACAACACTTTCTTGTATTTCTTTACACGCAATCGCGACCTTCCTCGATAGCTTGCATCGTACGCAATACCGAGTTTCACTAAACAATGATATGCTATTAAAATATTATTAAAACTAGCCGTTATGAATAGTAATAACCACTTTTTGAAATTTTGTAAATTTTATTTCTCAAAATTGACTTCATTTTTGGATTCAGATATCGAAATTAGCCTAGGGTGAAATTTTGGTATTTTTCTGAAAACTTTCATTTTTTGATGAATAGTGAAACCACTAAGTGGTAGTTAAAAAAACTGATTTTTTCATAAAACTTAATTTTACCACTTCTGTGAGTGGAATTTCAAAAATCCTAGAGACACAGTTGATGTCAGTAAGTAAAATGTGGTTCAATGAAAAGAAAATAATTTTTGGTGAATAGTAACTTTTTACTTTTATTTACCACGGTTAAAAGTAAATAGGGTAATTAAGGGTAAAAATTTTATTATTATTACCCTAACACATGTCCTAATTCTATTGGATAAGATTAATTCGACCAAAAACAACCTTAGTAATAAAATATGACCATTTAGGCCCACTTGGATTAGATTAGGACATTTATTATTAATTTATTTAAAGAAGTGTTAAAATAGTTAAAATCAATGTTTAATAACTAAATCATTTTTAATATAGGGTAATACATAAGATAAATTAGACTACAAATATTCATTAGAAATCTAAAACGATTTAATACATAACGATATTTTATTTGTAATTTTCAGACTTTAAATAAGTTAATTTATTTTTGACACAAAGATGATGCAGTAATTATCTTATTAATGAAATATTGACATAATTGATGTTATAAATACCCAAATAAAAATAATTTGAGACTTTTTATGAATTACATTAATTTTCTAGGTTAATATGACATGTTATTATTAATTTAATTAACTTTTTTCAAACTAATCATTCTGTTAGGATTTTCACAAAAATCAATTACTAAATAGTGTCAAAATTGACATAAAATAGTTTTTTAAAAAAATATTATATTATTAATTGTTATTGTATTCCTAAAAATATAAGGTTCGGCCAATATACTTATATCACGATATGTGTATCATTAATGGAACACTTGGGGGTCTCTTGGATGTATATGGTAAGTTTATTAACTATATAATATAAAAATACAAAGTGACATGGTAAATGTCAATCTAATTAACTAAGAGTTAAAACTAAAAGATAAGGTTAATATAATGACCTAAACTTGTATAAATTCTATTGGATGAGAGGATTTCTACCCATACCCACCTTAGCTTCTAAATATATCAATTTGGAGCTATTAAAAACCGAATTTGACTTTATAATAAAATAATATTTTTAGTTATTCCAAAGGTGCCCCTCTCCTCCCTTATAAAAGGGCACCTCCTCCCTCTCCTCCTCGCACCAATTTAAGCCTTCAAGCTCGGCCAAACCCTGACAATTTCTCCTCTATACTTCCCTAGAAACATCCTAGAGGTCCTGGTATTCTTCAAAGACCAATTTTAGTGCCCTAAAAGGAGGTCTCAAAGAGGCGCTTCAAAGAAGATGTAATGTCTGTTACCAATTCTTTCAACTTTATTTCTTCTTCCACTTCTTCTTATTAATTTGTTTAATTATGAAGTAATAACATCAGTATCACTCATATACTTATATGTTATTATAAGTATGAAACAACCCTATTTCACAATCTATCCATCCTATAGAAAACAAAATCACCGCGCGTGCGTACGTACGGAATACCGTCTCCACGCCGTGGTGTAATCTATTTTCCACCACCACCTTACTTGGATGGGTATAATGGTGTACATAATAACTATATATGATTATTATAAAGTGATATTGATTCTTAAATAGTATAAATACACTCCAATACAATTCCACGATCATGAGAACGATATCATCGCTCGTGCGTACGTACGGACTACCATCTCCACGACGCGATGAGATTCATTCTCCACGTTAACCATTCATGAATGATTATAAAGTATATATAATAAGTAATCATGAAATATATGACATAATAATGATACCGGATTTATGTGTATATATATGTATTTCATCTACTTAATTCCATTCAACTCAATAAGGAAATGAAAACAGCGTTCATGCGTACGTACGGCCTACCATCTCCATGAACGGTGTATTTCTTTCCATTTAATGATCTATTATATATATTTATATTATGAATATATATTATATATAATCATGTTTTATATTATGGAATTAAGTAATCATGATCTAAGTAATCATATGAATAATTACAAGTCAAAACACGGATGACAAATGAAACGATTTTACCCAAAGCGCTCTTTAACATGGAATTTACAAAAGAACGAGTAATATAAAGTAATAAGTGAACCATATATGATATCATAACAATGAGTATGATTATGGAATAAGTCAATGACATTATTTAAATCATTATATAGGAGGTTCGGACACTTATGAATCAAATCGGACCTAAGGTAAGAGAAAATATCACAATCTCATTTTTATCTGAGATTGTTTATAATTTGGTATTTACTGGGGTGTATTTTATCATCCACATCCATGTTTCCTCAATATGTAATATTTATATCCTTCTAAAATAGTTTATATCCAATTTTACCCTTTGGTGAGTTTTTAGTAAAAGATTTGAAAGGAATCTTTTGTCATTTTTTCGTACGAGGTACTTTTGGACTTTTCCGACAAAAGTACGAGAAGAATGTTTTTTTAACTTATACGGCATGAATGGATTTTAAAAACATTATTTCCAAGAAGATTCCTTTACAAGTTTTCAAGTTTATTTTTAATCAACTTCTTTTAGTTTAAAATTTATGACATGTTAAGAAAGGAAAATATTTTTGAAGTAGAAAGGATATTTTCCTCAAGAATGGAGTTCAAGTGTTTTATCAAAATTATTTTCCATCTAAGATAATATAGGGTTCTGTTTCTATCCCTATTATTACATTTATTTGATTATGTTGTGATGGAATTATTTTTATGAATTCTTTTATCTTATATGAATTGTTTTATGATGTCATGTTGTTTAAGAATCCCATTTTTATTACATGAGTTATGCAATGATGTATGATTTATGATTTTGTGGCACACATAAGAATGGTATCATTATGAGATGGGTGGGACCTATATCTCCCTCCAATGAATTGGGTAAAGATTTTATATCTCATGAGATAGACATGTCTGGAATGGCAGGTTAAACCAGTTCAGTGAAACAGGACTGAAACGAGGAGTGAACTCGGTTCAGAAATGGACTTTGTCCACTAAGATAGTCTTGGCAATGAGTCTTGACTAATAAGAAATGATTCTCTATGATTATGTGTGTATGCCACAAAGTTTCATGTTTTAAGTTATGATTATTGGGATTAAATTTCACTACTATGATTTATTCTATGTTATGATATTATGATCTCTTTTGCAGGTTAAGATTTCCAAAATGTTATGTTCTTATGAATATGATGTGATTGATATTTCTTTTGTTTACCCTTACTGAGAATTTTAGCTCACCCTTTTATGTTTTCTTTTCCCCAGGATATAAAGAAATATTTTAGGTAAAAAATGGAAGATCTTTATGGGAGATTTTTAAGATCTTTCACCATGATTAGAAGATTATATTCTGAGTTTCCAAAGACACTAAACTATTACGGTCCTTGTGTGTGTGTTTTTGTTATGTACTAAGTATTCCGCAAAATTAATGTAATGTCCATGTAAGTTAAGCTTTGGGTCTCTACAATACCATTTGGTGTGATCTATCATTTGGTATGATCTACCATTTAGTTTGATCTACCATTCGGTGTACAGTGGATGTTACTGTCCAGTGAGTGATCCACTATCGAAGGATGGATCTTCCATTAAATGGATAAATCATTGAAGGATATCCTATATTGAAAGATAAAAATTAATTTATTATAGATTATAGTAGAATCACTTTACTATAGAGGATTTTTGAAGTGATCTATTATTGATAGAATAGTTGACCATTTAAGAAAATATTCTAGCAGTACTTCTATTAGAGCATGCTACTGTCGATAAATAGTACCTAGAGGTACTTCCATAATTGAGGGAGAGGAACCATTGTTGAATATGATATAACATTCTAATGGTACTTCTATTGAGTATGTTGGAAGATCTAGCATCAATATAAGGATCTCTCAAAGCTTCTTCTATTCATAGAGGTGTTGTGAAAATGATAATAATTATGTTCATAATTATTTTTTAATCTTGAAAAAATATATGGAGTTCCTTCATCTCAGATCCTCACAAGATCAGTATAAAAAGACCATGGTATCCTCAGGTTTGATCATTTTGGGTTCGACCTGATACTCAAGTGGACTAGAACATAGTTAAGCATCTGGAGGACAAAGACGGTAGGTGGAGGTTATCGTATAGATTAAATTAGTTTGATCGAGTGTCCTTCATTATGTACAAAACATTTAAAGTGGATGAAAATTCCCCACATTATATTATCCCACATTGATTCTTAAAATGATCTATCCTCTAGTATATCAATAAAAGCATGCATCAACTACTTAAGATGTCTATGGGGGATCAACACCCATTATGCAACACACACACACTTGGGCCTCACAGGCCGACACCTCCCTATAGTGGTCCACTAGCCAAGACCTATGACCATGATATCCATCCAACCTACCTTAATCTTATAAATTTTTTTCCACCTTGGATAATCCCTTGGGATCCTCTCCCATGGTTTTTACCCTCAAGTCCCCTATGAGTGGTTCGTGGGATGGCTTGTGGGCTAACCAAGGTTAGCGTAATTTTTTTTACAAAAACCACCAAGTAAATTAAAAAATTTAAAAAAAATGTTTTAATTCCAAGGATATAAATATTATTAAAATTTAACAATATTTAATTTCAATAAAACATTAAACTAAGGGGATTACAATTAATCAAAACAAAAAATCAAGTAAACACAAAAAAAAAGTGGAAAAAAATAGAATGGAAAATAACTGATACTATAAATGTATTCATAACATCTAATCCCACAATAGAATATGAAAAAGAGTATAGGAAGATACTAAGGAAAAAATACAAGCCACCAAAACTATAAATGAGTCTAACCTGCTAGTAAAAGGAAAATTTTACCAAACTACGACTCCAGGATCCATCTACGATCAATCTAGCCCAACTAAGCTCTGCCTTCTCCCAGTCTACCTGGGACTACATTGAAAGGTTTTTCTTCATCATGATACATGAAATGTTCCTATAGATCCCATAAAGGTATGAGTATAATCCAACCTAGTATGACACCCTAAAAATACCAAACAAAAATCATTAAATGGAGTGTCATCTCTATATCACTAAGCAATAGGAATAAACAAGATAAACCCAGATATTCTCATAGGAAGACTCTAAGTCTTAGGGTGAGGTATATCATCACTACAAGACTAGGTATTCTAATTGAATATCTAATGTAACACTTTTTTGAGAGAAATTTATCATCGAACCTCACCAACACAAATTACATTCATAATACAAAGATACACAATCAAAGGATTCCCCCTAAGGATTATGGGAGATTCTTGAACTTATCTAAAAACACACTAGGAAGGGGATCACATTCCCTAGATGTTGGTCATGGGATACCTAACCTATCCTAGCAAATAAATAGATATAGAATCACACCTTGGGGTGTGTAGAGGGATACTTGACTCTATCTAGTACGAGGCCATAGAGGGGATCGCTCATCCTCTACACAGGATGGGATTCCTCACTATACCCTTATGGGGATGGAATATAGGCAATGAACCCATACTAAAAAAATTCTAGGGAGTACACTAATTTTAATATTGAATATATATTTGGAGTCTTATGACATTTAGATGAAGTATATGGTCATGTGAGACTTTTTGAACTTGAAAGTCCATTCAATATAAGGATGGGTCCATATGGAATGTATTATTCAAAATTCCACACCATTTTGGTTAAAATTTCATAGAAACTCTCGATATTTAATGTGTCCCTATCTGTTTCATTGCCTTATTCACTCCCACCATAGGTATCATCCAAAATTTCCATCAATTATGTGTACCATGTTGGATTTATAAATGTCAGACCTCCAAAAAGAAACACCTTCATGACCCATATTGAAAAACCATTATCTCTTACACCACCATCGACTTTTCATCTTCATCGTCATGCCTCTATCACATATCCAATATCGACACTAAACCCTTATAAAAAACAGTAGAAATGTTGAATAAAACACACTGAAAAATGGGTTCTCGAATATAGAAATAAATAGAAAATAAAATAAAAGATATGAATAGATAATAGAGGTATAAATGCATGGGAAAATGTGATAATTTAATGAGGGTCCTATTTGTTTATCCAATGTTGATGGGATCTAAATAATGAGGAGAATAAAAAATGTACAAAATAAAAATAAAATCCCTAATTTTAGGAAAATGAAATATTTAATGGATAAATAAATAAAGAATAATTCATGAATGAATTTATAATTAAATTAATTATTGTTTATTATAAAAATCATAGATAGGAAAAAAATAACAAAAAAACCCTACCTTGGGTTGGATTGATCATTGGTGGAGAAAACACCCATAAGAATTGAACAAGAAGAACTTTTTTTCTCATTTATGGCTCTAATGATCCTCAATCCCATCCATTATTGATTAGTAGGAACAAACATCCATATTCAGATCTTTTATCTTCTATCTAGTTTTGATGAACTTACCTTGTCAATAATAAGAAGAGATAATTTTATTCTCATCCAGGTTCATAGAAGCTTCCGAAGATTTTCAAGATTATATGGATTTCTATGAAGAAGAGGGAATATTAATTGATAAGGGAAGGAAATATTTAAAAATTCATTAAAACACACATAAATAAAGTCCTTGAATGTTTCCATCATGATTTTTAACTCCCCATAAGACCAAAAACTAAATCAACCATTATTAATTTTAAATCGACTGTCACCATGGCCACCAACAGAGCTATGATGATATTGAACACACTGAACTGGGACACATAACATAATGATCCACCATAATTAGGGGCAAAAATATAGGCTAGTTTCCCCATAAATATGGTCACCACCAATCTTATGGTGATTTTTCTTGGTCTATCATTCATATGATCTCCTCAAGCTCTCTATAATTGAGGCCAGGCTATTTTTCCTTGCTCGTGCCCACATGGAGGATCCCCAATGACCAAAATGGCTTGAACCAGGGTGTGGTGTTATCTATTTTGAACCAAAAAGTTTCAAAAATATCACTTAATCCACTGAAAAACACCCCAATATTTTATGGTATGTATATTTTAAAATTTAATCTCTTTGATATCTTACATTTCATGCAACACCCAACTTAAATGAATAATGAAATATTATTATGTGATCTTTATAACCTAGCCATTAAATTTGAAGGAATAAATAGTATTAACCACATTATGAAATTTATATATTATAAATTCAATCAAATTTTTTGGACATTCATCCAATATATTTAATAGGCATAAGATAAGAACAAATCTAATTTTAAACATAAAAGGATATATTTTTATAAAGGCAGTTTTGTCACCTTTTAATGTTGTGCTTGTTTTAAAACTAAATTTTTAAACTTTTATAAATTCTATATAAAAATAAAATTAATTTTTAAAATATTGATGTAAAAATTAGCTCAGGGTGATTTTTTGGTGTTTTTCTGAAAATATTTATTTTTTAGTGAATAGTTAAAAATAATGATTTTTATAACATATAGTATCTTTTTTGATATCGTCAAGACATATTTATGATATAAAATTAATTAAAATTTTGGAAATACTAAAGTATGTTATTTTCTAGAAGTGATGTTTGGCCATAAATATTATTTTGAAAGATAAAATATTTATATTAATCATGGTAATTTATTTTTAATTTTTAGGGAATAAATAATTACCTTAAAGGATTTCACAACAATGATGCAATAATTTTTTAATTAATTAAATAATTAATAAAATTATTTGAATTAAAATGATAAGAACCATTAAATTACCCAAAAAAATGACTAAATTTTATTAAATCGGTAATTTTTGTCTATAATAATTCAAGTTTCTGATTTATGCCCTTTTGTTTCCATTAGGAATTGGTTATGAATCTAATAGTATTTTATTTAATTAAAATTCAAACATGTCATACTCATGTTTTCAATAAGTATAATATTTCTAATATGGTCTTATCTATAATATTTTTTTGAGTATAAATAGTATTTTGAAATATAAAATATTTATCTACATCATAATAATTTATTTGTAATTTTTATTGAATAAATAATTACCTTAAATAATTATACAACAATTGTAAAGTAATTATTCAATTAATAGAAAAGATAAATTAATTATATTAAAAATATCAAAATAAATATAATTTTAGATAATTAATATGATCCATGAATTATCTAGACAAATATGACATTTATATGATATAATAAAATAATTTTTTTGAATTTGACACTTTTTTATGATTTTAAATTCATAGTAATGAATATAATGAAATTGGAAAATAATGATATTTCATGAATATAATATTTTATTAAATTATTTAAAAATAATTTAAATATTAAATAAGACCAAATTGGATAATATATGGTCTAAAATTTCATCCCCTATGCATTTATAGTCCATTTTTAAGTCTTTTACTCCATAATGGACTTATTATATTTTAATATTTTAAGAAATTCCAAAAATTCCCCTCGCCTCAATTATAAAAGGACACCTCTTACTTCACTTCATTTCACTACTTTGAGCCTTATATATTGATAAATACCTTAACATTTATCTTATAAATATCTTTATAAAAGTTCTAGAGGTTTTTTTACTTACAAAATACCATCCTTAGGTTCCTTAAGAGAAGTTATAAAGGAAGTCTGCCGAAGAATAGGTAATCATATTTACCAACTCTTTCAAGTTTATTTCTTCTTATACTTCATATTCATGTTTTTTCATTAATTATAAAGAAATAAATATTGCATCATATATATTCTGATATGTTATTTTTATTATGGTTTAACTATATTCCACTTTATATCCATTATATGAAAAAAAAATCACCGCACGTGAGTACGTACAGCTTACCATCTCCACATTGTGGTATAATTTTTTTCATCACCGCTTTACTTGGATGTGTTTAATGATGGACATAATATATATATATATATGATAATTATTATGTGATATTTATTCTAGAAAATCTAAAATACCATCCAATTCCTTACCCTTTCACCATTAAGGGAATGATATCATTGCTCGTGCGTGCGTGCGGCCCACCGTCTCCACAATGCAATCCGATTCATTTTCCATATTAACTATTAAATAATGATTATAAAAATATATATATAATGAATAAATATTATATTTATGACCTTAATATCATTTCTTAGATGACTTAACTACATCTTATACACAAGAACTAGGACTTACATGACAAAACATGCATAGGAAAATAAAGCAATTAACACCCGAAATAAGGGTAATAACAAAATATTATTAACAAATGGGTGATAAGATGATATAATATGATCATATATTATATAATAAATATGATTATGATTATTTTATAAATTAATAACATGATTTAAACCATTATATAATAGGTTAAATCATGTTCAACTTGAGGAAAATGCAAGGTAAGGGTTGTCTCGCCTTTATTTATGTGGGACATATGCCTTATTCACTACTTGTATTATTTATGTAGTGTATATTCTTCCCATGAATTAATTTTATAATAAATATTATTAATTTTATCTTTATCTACATATCCATGTTAATTTCTTTCTTTCATGGGTATTATGATTCAAATGATACACAAGTGGTATGGGTTTATTTCACTATCTCATAATTAATAGAGATTATTTATGTTTAATTCTCCACTGGGGAATATTTATATTCCATGTTCATGTGTTCTAAAAAAATTCAATTTTTTTACCATTCTCATATAATTATTCAAAATCATTTTTTAACAAATTTTTTGGAAATGAATCTTCATGTCATTTTGAAAACAATTCTCATCTCACTTTTATAGAAAAAGTGAAAGGAATGTTTATTTTAACATGTACAATATGAATAGAATTTATATCCATCATGACCACTCAAATGTTTTAAATATTATTTTATAATTTTCAAATTTTATTTTCAAAGAATTTTATTTTAAAAAATTGTAAAATTTTAGTTTTAAAAGTGAATTTCAAAGTGAAAAAAGATATTTTCTTCAAGATTGTTTTTAAAGATATTTTTATTCATCAATTATGTTAACCCATTAATGTAATTATGACACACTAGGGATATATTGTATTGAGATAATCCTTATTCTTTATATGGATTATTTGTGATCAGTTTGACAAGGGATGCACTATTTTGATCTCATTCAACATATTACTCTGGATGGTTTATGATTATGTTCATGGAATGGGGAAAGTATTTACTTTTCACATAATAGTTTCAATGTGAATTTTTATGTTGTTATATTTCTCCCCTTTAATATGAGGAATTCATTGGACTTAGTAAGTGATAGGTGGGGACCACTATAGCCTCTCAATTAATTGGTGGGTATTATGAGACAAACTAGACTAGGTTTTGGCTGAGGTCGTACCCATTTATGTAGAATTCTTGGATCAGGCATTGATTATATGTTTTAGATGTCTAGAATTATGCATTCCATAATTACTAATTCGGTTATTGATAATCTATGTGATTATTTGATTATTATAATATCCATGAATAAATTTCATTCTCATGTGATTGTTTATATGGAATTATTTGATCAACATTTATTCCTAACATATTATTATAAATTTATTTATTAAATATAATATGTTTAATTTATTTATCATTCCATGTTGTTTATGCCTTATTTACTCATAACTTTCATTGTATGTTTACCCTTACTGAACATTTGAGATCACCCATTTATTATGTTTAATTTTCCCCAAGATATGAGTAATAGTTTTTTTATTGATATAGAGGGATATTCTAAGGGGAATAATGGAATTCTCAAATGAAATTATATGTTGTATTTTATGTCTTAAAGTGTAATGTAAGATTCAATTTTGTATCTAGTTTACCAAAACTAATAAACTATTCAATCCTTCATGATGTGATTCCTTATATCTATGCCAATTCAATAAAGTATGGAACCATCTCTGGGCTACTGGATTCAGGGTATTTACATTTGGTATCAAAGCAAGTTTAGTAGAAACCTTGGGAACTAGATTTAGTAAATCATAGATTATAAAACATAACTATATGACTGACTATGAGGATAAGTATAGGTATAGGATATCATCCTATAGATTTGGTAATGACCATGTATTATCAAGATTAAACCTATAGAATCTTATATTGAGAAGAAGATATCATGATTTAGACATCCTATTAATGATTCTTCATGACTATATCACTATGATTATAGTTTCTCACATTGTACTTTGGGTTTTAGTAAATTGTGAGAATCATAAGGTACTGAGTTAACATTGAATGTGATATAAAATGTTTTTATGAACAACCAAATATAATGATTAAAAGATTAGAGGATATTTTTATTATTCCTAATCAGTTATCATGATATATTATTAACAACTTTAAATTTAACAAACTCTCAGACTCACCAAATAAGATAAGAATTGTGTTTTCTGGGAGCTCAGGTGGTAAAGACCATGGAGTAAAGAATATTTTGTTTCCTATATATTTAGAATATGAGAATAAACACCCAAGTAAATGTTTTAGAGTAATGGGAATATGTTTTGGGTATAGAAAATAAGGTTATAAAGAAAGTAATTTCTGAGTAAAAATTAAAAGTTTGTAATAATGGTCTCCCTAAGGTATTATCGATGGTTGAATATTTTAAATGTAAAAAATATAGAAATTATTCAAACTTATTTCCTAGGGGAAATATCATAAAGAGAGTAATCAAGGTTATATGAGTAATGGTTATACTTCTGATGATTAAGAGACTATAAAATACAAATGAAATGAAGGAGTTATTAAGGAAAAAGATGATAAAGTGTGGTTAATGTTTTAAGAATGTAGTGGAATGATTAATGAGATTGTTTCGGATTTAAGAATTATGTTATAGGATTATTTTATTAATGAAATTCAGAAATAAGAATTGTGGAATAAATAAGGATTGTACTACAAAACTTATTCTTTAAGTATTTGGAATCATATGATGAGAAGTACTAGTAACCAAGAGAAGTGATTCTGTAGAAAGTTTATCTTTTTTAAAACAAATGATTTGGGAAAGATAACCTAAATATGTGATTAATGTTGAGATAATAATGATAAATATATGTTTATGGGATACTATTGGTGAGCATGAATGTGGTTAGTGATTTTAAGTTTATGTTTTCTTTGTTAGGATTATTAGATGTGTGCATTTAAGGAATATATTCAATAACCTAAGATTTAATTTTTGGAATAAAGCATGTTTTCATTAAGTTTTTAAGGTAATTGAGGTATTCATATATTTTATAGATACATTATATTGTTTAGGTAATCTAATTTTGACTTGATTTTTGAAATATAGTAACCTTCTAAATTTTTAGAATTTCAATTTGGACAGATATATTTTGAATGATTTTTAAGATTAACTACTTATGGAATGGATTAAGTTGAAATTTGGATATTATTGTCTGTTGATAACATGTGATGACAATTTTGGTTTCAGTAAATATTTAAAGTTCTAATTAATGACTTTTGGATCCTATGATTCATTAAAGTTCTTAATGCATAAAAAAATTCATCTTGAACATCCATTTCCTTATGTAAGAGATGAAGTGGAAATAGATTGAAGCATAACCAAAGGATAAAATAATGCTTGTGACATGGAAATAAATCAAGTAAGTGCTTACCTGTATAGTAAAATAATCTCTCAACCCTAGGAAAATTATTTTAGAACAAAAATGTTATCCTTTTACTTTTATTTCTGATAAATTAATGGTCTTTTAACTGATCATAGAATTATAATTTTGTGATGGTTAACTTTCTCATGACCATGTTCTCTATCACTCTCAATTGGAACTTAATATTTGGATTTTTATTTCATTTACATATCTTCACTTAACACTAATTTTAGCCTATTCAAAAGTCAAATTTTGTGGTGACCTTCTTATTTCCCTTTCCCACTTATTAAGAGGATGTTTTATTAACCCTGTTTATGATGTGGGTTTCCCACAAATTAATTTTCAAATATCAACCTTTCATATTTGAAGTGAAATTTAAAATTGTTAGGATGAAATTTATTGAAGTGGGAGATAATTTTACACACCAAAATTTTATGTTATGTCACTTTTTAAATTTAATCTCTTTGATATCTTATGTTGGTCTCAATACCCAGCTTAAACAAAAAATAAAATATTATTATGTGATCATTATAACCTATCCATTAAATTGGAAGTAATGGATGGTATTAAAAAAATTATAAAATTTATATATTATATATTCAATAAAAAAAATTGGATATTCATCCAATATATTTGGTAGGAAAAAGATAAGAACAAATCAAATTTTACTCATAAAAATCTATATTTTGGTAAAGGTAGTTTTGTCACCTTTTAATGGTGCACTTATTTTAAATATAAATTTTGACACTTTTATAAATTATAAATGAAAAAATAAACTTAATTTTTTAAAATTTAAATTTCAAATTTATATTAGGGTGAATTTTTGGTATTTTTATGAAAATATTTATTTGCTAGTGAATAGTAAAAAAATCTGATTTTTATAAAATACAATATCTTTTGTGATATCATCGTAGCATAATTATGATATAAAATTTACTAAACTTATAAAATGAATAAAGTATGATATTATAAAATAAATATTGTTCGAAAAATTCAAAACATCTAAATTATAATTTATTCCATACTAAATATTAAAATCATTTTCAGTGCTGATGCAGTGCCTGTTCAATGTTGAAAAAGTTGAATTTGATGCCTTATAGATAATAATTAAGTGCTAAAAAGTCTTTGGGAAAAACAATTATTAATTATTATGCATAAATGATGATTTTTAATGATGTTTTAGAATTATAGAGTTATATAACAATAATATTATCCAAATTATTATCCAATGCTTACGCAATGTGAGAAAAATCAAATAAACAAATTAAATAAGTTTTCTTGACATGGATATGAGTAAATATACATAATGAATGAATATAAAAGATTATATTTAATATAATTAATTTATTTCATTAATATTAATTTATTTTTAAATTTTATATATGAAATAATTACCTTTAATTCTCATGCAACACTGACGCAACACTTATGCAAGCAAAAGAAAAATCAATAAAATGATTTTAATAAAAATTATAAGTACCCTTAAATAACAAAACAATTGACTAAATATTATTTTATGAATAATTTTAGACCATATTCATCCTTGGGTATAATTTAGGACCTTTTGGATCCACATGGTTGACATTAATTCCCATATATTATTTTATTCGAAAGAAAATAAAATTGTTCATATTATGGTCTTAATTAGTATAATTTTTTTAATATATGGTTTTTTAGAAGAGATGTTCAACCATAAATAGTATTTTTAAATATAAAATATTTATTTTCATCATGGGGGTTTATTTTTAATTTTTAGGGAATAAATAATTTCTTTAAAGGCTTTCACAATAATGATACAATAATTATTTAATTAATTGAAAAATGAATAAAATGATTTTAATTAAAATGATAAGAACCATTAAATTACCCAAAAACTTGACAAAATTTTATTTTATGAGTAATTTGTGTCCATAATAATTCAATTTTTATATTTATGACCATTTTTTCCATTAGGAAGTGGTTATGACCCTTATAGTATTTTATTTAATTAAAAGTAAAACATGTAATACTCATGTTTTCAACAAATATAATATTTCTAATATGGTTTTATCTAGAAGCTTTGTTTGAAAATAAATATTATTTGGAAAGTTAAAATATTTATCCATATCATAGTAATTTATTTATAGACTTTAGTGAAGAAATAATTATCTTAAATAATTACACAGTGACAGTGAAGTAATTATTCAATTAATGGGAATGTAAAATTACTTATATTAAAAATATTAAAATAAATATAATTTTAGATAATTAAGTTGGTCCATGAATTATATAGATAAATATGAAATTTCTGGGATATAATAAAATATTTTCTTCAAAATTGAAACTTTTTTATGTTTTTAAAGTCATAATAATGAATAGTATTAAGTTTGACAATAATGATATTTCCTGAATATAATATTTTATTAATTTTTTTTTAATCATAAAAAAACTTATATAAGGAAAATGGGATAATATATGTTTTAAAATTTCATCGTATATGAATTAATATTCCATTTGGAAGTCTTTCGCTCTATAATAGCCTTATTATATTTTAATATTTTAAGAAATTCCAAAAAAAACCTCGCCTCAATTATAAAAGAGAACCTCTTCCTCCACTTCATTTAACCACTTTAAGCCTTCTATCTCAACGAATACCTACCCAGTTATCTTCTAAACATATATATACAATTTCTAGAGGTTTTTTACAACTAAAATACCAACCTTATTTTCCTTAAGAGAAGTTATAAAGGAAGTCCACCAAAGAAGAGGTAATCGTATTTACCGACTCTTTTAAGTTTATTTCTTCTTATAATTCCTATTTAGGTGTTGTTTAAATTATAATGTAATAAATCTATTATCATATATATTATTATATTTTATTATGATTATGGTATAACCATATTCCACCTTTTATCCATGATACAAAAAAACAAAAGCACCATGTGTGCGTACATACGGCTTACCGTCTCCACATTGTGGTATAATTTTTTTTTCATAACCAATTTACTTAGATAGATATAATAAAGGAAATAATTGATATATATGATAATTAGGGAATGATATTAATTCTTTAAAAATTAATATACCATCCACTTCCTTACCCTTTCAAAATTAAGGGAATGATATCGCTGCTCGTGCGTATGTACGGCCTACCGTCTCCACGACGTATTGTGATTCACTTTCCATGTTAAACATTAAATAATGACTATAAAATTATATATAATGATTAAATATAATATAAATTATCATAATATTATTATTTACATGATGTAACTATATATTATGCACAAGACCTAGAACTTACATTACAAAACATGTATTGGAAAATAAAGAAGTTAACACCTGAAACAAGGGTAATAACAAAATATTATTAATAAATGGGTGGTGATATGATATAATAAATATAAATATGGTCATTTTATAAATTATTAACATGATTTAAACCATTATACAATATTTTAAATCATTTTTAACTTAAGGAAAGAGTGAGGTGAGGGTTTCTCATCTCACCTTTATTTTTTGGGGACATATCCCTTATTCACCACTTATCTTCTTTGTGTGGTGTATATTATGACCATAAATTCCTTTTTTGATACATATTATGAATTTTATTTGTATCTAAATATCCATATTAGGTACTTTATTTCATGTTGATTATGGTTCAAATGATACCCAAGCAGTAAGGTTTAATTTCACAATCTCATCATTATTCGAGATTATTTATGTTTAACTCTCTATTGGGGAATATTTCTATTCCATGTACATATTTTTCTAAAATAAATATAATTATTTTTTTACTGTTCTACTACAATTATTTAAAATTATTTTCTAAAAAAATTGAAAGGAATCTTCATGTCATTTTGAAAATAATGCTTGTTTGGCTTTTATCAAAAAAGGTAAAGGAATATTTGTTTCAGCATGTACAGAATGAACATAATTTTCAGCTGTCATGACTGCTAAAATGTTTTAAATGTTATTTTTCAATTTTCAAAGGTTATTTTCAAATAAAATTATTTTTCAAATAAAATTGTGAAATTTTAGTTTTAAAAAGTTAATTTTAAAGTGAAAAGGGATATTTTCATCAAGAATTTTTTTAAAGATATTTTTATTCATCAATGACATCAAACCTTTAATTTAATTATGATCCACTTGAGATATGTTGTATTAATATATAATTATTCTTTCTATGAATGGTTTATGATAAATTTCACTATGGATGTACTATTTTAATACCATTCAACATATTACTCTAGATGGTTTATGATTATATTTATTGAATGGGGAAAGTATTTACATTTAATATTATTGTTTCTATATGAATGTTTATGTTGTTGTATTTCTCCCCTTTCATGTGAGGAATGCATTGTACTTAGTAAGTGATGGGTGGGTCTCATTATATCCCCTCGATGTATCGGTAGGTCTCATGAGACAAACTAGACTAGATTTTCAATGAGGTTTTACCCATTTATGTAGAATTTTTGGTTAAGGCCTTGATGGTATGTTTTAGATGTCCATAATTATGCATTACATCATTATGAGTTCAGTTATTGATATTATATGTGATTATTTTATTAGTATAATATCCATGAATAATTTTTATTCTCATATGATTATTTATATAGAATTATTTGATCACCATTTATTCCTTATATATTATGCTAAATTTATTGATTAAATGGAATTGGTTTCATTTTTTTACCATTCCATATTGTTTATACCTTATTTACTCATATATTCCACTATACGCTTACCCTTTATTAGCATCTAAGATCACCTCTTTATTATGTTTTATTTTCCATAGGATATGAGGAAGAGTTTTGCGATTGATATTTATGGATATTCTAAGGGGAATAATGGAATTATAAAATGAAATTCTATGTTGTATTTTAGGTTTTAAAATGTAATGTAAGATTCTATTATGTGTCTAGTTTACTAAAACTATTAAACTATTTGGTCTTTTGGGATGTGGTTCATTATATATAGTGCCAATGTAATAAAGTAACCAATGGCTCTAGGCTACTAGGGTCTGTGTCATTATAGACAAGCTTTACAGGGCTTGGAAAAATAGTGTCGACTCTACACCTAACTCTGAAAATATCATTTAAAATATTTTAAAGTATTAAAAAGAAAAAATGGAGTTGTTATAATATAGTTTGGTTCTTACCTAAGTGGTAAATACATCCTATAATTCCCATTTTAGGGGTATTTATCTGAATATTTATGAAAAAATAGGTGCTCACTTTATTGGCATTCATAGTAATAGGAATCTAGGAACATGGTGAGGACTAGGTGAACAGCTCAGCACAACAGTCAGGCAGTGCAACATGATGACATTCAGGTGCCGCCAGGTGGGTAGACTTAAAAGTTGGATGGGTGTTATGGTTCCTATCAACCATCCTTCCATCCTCATGGATTTACAATGTGTGGCATATGTGTGTCATGAGACAACTATATGCACAGTGGGACCGCTTTGATGGTGCAATGTGACAGGTAGGGGATGGGGTGGGGTGTCATGTAGGCATCACTGAATGGGTGGCTTGAGAGAGAGATGGGTGTGTTGGAACCTCTCATCAAGCCCTTTTACCACCTATATTTCTAATGTGGGGTGGATAGGTGTCATGCCACGGTGTGTTGGAGGGTAATATGATGCAAGGAGATTTTGGAATGGTAACACGGTACAATGACTACTGATATAGGGAATGGAATAAGACAGGTGACACAACATGATGAAGGTTGCTCATTTGGGCCTTCAGGCCATCTCCTTCAGGGGTATTTTGACCTCATTCAACTAGGCCTTCAATACATCAATAATTTGGGCCTTTGGAATATAAATATGTAATAAAATATGTTTAGTGGGTATTTTTCATTATTTATATGTAGGGATGAAGCTTAGCCCACTTGGGTGTCTGGGTGTCTGTGTTGTTTACAGTTTGTAATATCCTCTACCTAATGTTGACTAATTCTTAATTAGTAATTATTATTTATTAATCATAACTTTTAATTATTAATCATTAATTATTAATCATTAATTATTAATTATTAATTATCATTTATTATTTATTACTTATTATTATTTAATAATTAGTATTTATTAATAATTATTTATTATTATTAATTAATCATTAGTATATATTAATAATTAATTATTATTATTATTGATTAATTAAAATTATAATTACTTGATATTTATTATTTATTATTTATAGCTATATGAAAACTATTATTTTAATTAATTATTAATTATTTATTTTTTATTTTTTATTATTTATTATTTATTATTTATTATTTATTATTTATTATTTATTATTCATTATTTATTATTCATTATTTATAATTATTAATTATTTACTAATTTTTTTTAATTATTTATTATTAATTATTAACTATTATCTGTAAATTGTTATTTATTATTTATTATTTATTATGTATTATGTATTATGTATTATTTATTATTTAGTATATATTATTTATTACTTATTATTTATTAATTATTAATTATTATATATTATATATTATATATTATTAATGAATTTTTAATTAATAATTACAATTTATTAGTAATTTATTATTAATTAATTTTTATTCCATAAATATTAATAATTAATAATAGTTAATAACTATTAATTCATTACGAATTTTTAATTTTATTTATTAGTTATTTATATAATCTATTTTATTTTTCAAGTAGGTTAAATAACATTTATTAACATATTTTTACATGTAAATTCATTTGGTAGAGTAATTAGTACTTAGAGAGTTAATTGAGAATACATGGGAGTAGTGTAAGGATGAGTAGCCTCTTGGAAAGTTGTGTGATATAAAACAGATATTGAAACAAGTAGGTTAAATAATATTAATTAGGATATTAATACATATAAATGCATTTGGAAAGTGATTGGTGCTTAGAGATTTAAATGAGAATGAGTAAGATTTGTGTACATATGGGTGACCTTCTTGGAATTTGTTCTTCTATATATAAAAATACATATTTTTAATAAAAATTTAAAAAATAATAAAATAATAAATATTTAAATAAAAAATAATGCTAAATGATTCATTGTGATTCTAAAAATAGTCATAAAATGATTATCAATGCAGAAATTTACATCATTTTTTAAAAATTATTGTAAAACATTGATTGATAGTTTAAACTTCCACTAAATACCATTTTTTGTAGTTCTAGTTAAATATGTTTCATAAGACCCTATTTAGTCACCCTCTTCTTCCTTCATATCCAAGAAATTTCCCTTCATTTTTATGTGGAGAGTATAAGTGAAATATTTCTCAATGAATATATTCTTGAAATCACCCTCACTTCATCGAATCAACTTTTTCTTTTGCCTTTATGTTTACAATCAATTTCCACTATTGATTTGTTTCTCTTTCTAAGTGAAATATGAACAATATGGTCTTATCTTTCTTAGAACATTGAATCATTCAAAATTTCTTTTATATCAACTTGATCAATTTTTCTATAATTAGTGGATCCATGGATCAAGAAAATGATAGTGCTCATTATCAAATAAAGGATTCAATCACAAACTATTCATTATTCAAGGAAATTTAATTCAGTTTATCATTCATAATATTATTGGTTTTCAATTTTTTTTCTTATCACATTAATATAGTCATTAAGACTATAAAGACCCATGTTTTCTTAGACTATGAAATTGTATAGAAAATTTAATTTTTGATTTTGGATGCTTGTGATTTGTAAAATTATCTTTTTACCCTAGAAAATGATCTCAAATGATTTCTCTAACCACTCCATCAATCCCTCAATAGGTTGTTTACCCTAGGACAAGAGTTCAGTAGAATTCTGAGTTGTTTGAATTTTCAAAGAATAATTAATATTTAATATTTAATTAATTAAATATTAATTTATTCGCACATATTAATTCATATATATCTTTTGAAAAGATCATCATATTAAAATTCATTCTTTATGGTTGAGTTCATAATGGGGGTTTTCCTATTTGAGGCATAAAATCATGTTAGGCATCGGGGTTGGGATCGAGCCCCTTTTTCTTTTTCTTTTCTTTTCTTCCTTTTATTTTTACCCTTTTCTTTATCCTCCTTCACTATATTCTCACATAATCCCCTTTGTGGATTTTATTAGTCATGAATAAGAGAGAAAACAGAGAGGGAGAGGGAGTCATAGGTAGGGGAGAATGGATTTTCCACTATGAAGTTCGCGATGAGCTAGATCATCATAATGCAGCTACAAAGCAAGGATATAGGAGAATATTCAATATATTCTTCCCAAAGGTAGTTTTTTTAAAAAAATCATAAATACCTATATATTTACCTCTTTATAGTTTTAATTTCCATTATGGTTTCTAAGGACACCCTAGGGGCGATCTATGCTTAACAGGGGGGAATAGGGGTTTCAGGCCAATTGTAGGGGGTTTATTCATGAAATCCCAATCACACAGTGTGTGGTTCCAAGAACACATGCCTTATGTTATTATTATTTGGATAAGATGACTTTTTGAAAGTATATATTGTTTACTTTGAGTAAATTCCATATAGTCATACATGGTCAGGTGGTTGGGTACTTGGGTGGACACCCCATGTAAGGGGGGCATGGTCAAGTAGTAGTACATGGACAGACCCCAGGTGTGTCCTAGCTATATATTAGTACACAGCCAGACTTCATGTATTCTCTAGATTTATAGTAGTACATGGTCAGACCCCATGTGTTCCAGACCATGTAGAAGTATGTAAAGACTTCAACCCTCATAACCCAGAGTCGGTGGTTACTTTATTACATTAGCATTAGATACTGGAATCACATCTAGAATGACTGAATAGTTTAGTAGTCTTATAAGACTAGATACATAATTGAATATAATATTAAAATTGAAAACTTAAAATACATAATAGAATTTTATTTGAGAACACCATTATTCCCTTTAGAATATCCATGTATATCAATCATAATATACTTCCTAGCATCCTAGGGAAAGGAAACATAAGAAAGGGGTGATCTCTGATGCTCAGTAAGGGTATGTTTATAATTAAATATATCATGAATAAATAAGGAATACTGAATATGTAAAGGTAAATAATTGAAACACATTCCATTTAATCACTCCAAACTGATTTTTTTTATTTTCAAAATAATCACTTTTATATGGTTAAGTGAGAACCAGTACAACCATGCGGTAGTAAACCAAATACAATACAAAACCCAATAAAAAATTCAAAATTAAAAACTCTATCCACAAACATAACACCAAACAAAAATTCAAATATTCAAAACCTATTTTTTCAGGCTACCTTGAGTTGTACACCAAGAACATCATAATAAATCACTATAATAATCAATATCAACCACAGTCAAGAAGAAACACTGTCAAAGAAAACTAGCGACTCCACCATGAACTGGATGTGGGCCAAGAACCATCAGGAAACTATCACCCTAATTGACCAAAACCAAAATCTCAAAATAAAAATTCATCATCCAAGAATAAACACTCCTCAAAGGAAAACAAAACTAACTGATAAAAACACAGGTTGATTAAGGCCTCATGCTAAGATATATTATATTAATGGGTAAGGCCTCATCCAAAAACCCAAGTTAGTTTATCTCAAGAGACCTACCGATACATTGAGGTGCTGCAGTGGGCCCCACCCATCACTTACTAAGTCCATTACATTTCCCATATGAAAGGGGATAAATATAATCATGTAAGCATTAATATTAAAAATCTATCATATTAAATATAAATAATTTCCTTAATCAATATACATAATCAATGTAACATTCATATTGAAGACTATCATATGAAATTTTAATAAATTCCTCAATCAATAAACATGGTCATAAACCATCTAGAGAAATATAGAAAATGGTACTAAAATAGTATATCTTTATTCAAACTAGTCATAAACCATTCATAGAAGTAATAATTATGTTATCATTCCAACATATCCCCAATGAAGCATGAGTAAAATATGGGTTATTTCCATTAATGAATAGAAATACCATAAAATATAATTAAAAAAATATTGAGTAAAATAACCTCTTTAATTTGAAAATAAATTTTAAAAACTAAAAAATTATAGAATATTAAAAAAATTATCTTCTTTGAAAATAATCATGGAAACTTTTAAAAGAAGCTTCAAAGCAATGAGTGTTCATAGTTGTGGGAAATTCCATTCATGTTGAGTACATTAAAATAAATACTCTTTTAAACCATTTTATAAAATTAAAATATGGGTAAAAAAATTTTAACAAGTCATTTATATAATTTTAAAAAAAATAAAAATATTTATTGAAAACATGAATATATAAGGAAAAGGATCTTTGATCAAAAAGAAAAATGAATTCTAATTTTATAAAAAAACATTTTAACAATAATTTTAAGTGAAAATGGTTAAAAAGGTATTATTACATGAAAGGTTCATTAATAACTATAGGATAAGAAAATTAATGAGTTTCTTGAGAGATGGATCATAATACTTCATCATTGAAAACTTAATCATAAACAATCTCGATAAACTAATAGATTGTAATCGTAAAACCCTTACCACATTGGTAACTTTTCAATCATAACTCTCATAAAAGAAATAAATTCAAATGAAAATTTAAATATCATAAAGATAAATAGATTTATGATATAGCATATCAAAGTGGAAGTATATATACCACACAAAATAAATAAGTAGTGAATATAGCATACATCTCATGGAAGTAAAGGTGAGATGAAAAACTATTACCTTAGTTCTAATTTCCTTCAGAATTGTTCGAAAATACTATATAATATATATATATATATATATTATAAATCTATCCAATAAACATAATTATATATATAATACCATATATTATTCACTTATAAATTCTTATTACCTTTTTATTAACAATTATTTATCAAAATTATTTTTTTGGGTAATAACTACTTCATTTTTCATAAATGTTTTGGTTTGGTAGTTTCATTCCTTGATCATGGTTAAATAATATATATGATTTTAATAATTATATAAATATAATATATATTCATTTTATAAGTATTTAAAATAGTCCATAAAATCTATAGATAGAAAAATGAGTTACACCATTCATGGAGATGGTACATCGTACGTAAGCATGAATAATGTTTTTATTTTTTTCAATGGATAAAATAAAAGAAAGTTAAATAATATTTCACCTTTATAAAATAATTATTATATAATATAAATCATATATATTTATCAAATATAACCTTATTACCATCCATGTCAAAATAAAATGAAAAATGAATCACATCGTTGTGTGGAGGTAGTAGTCCAAATATAGGCACGAGCGATGTTATAGTTTTCCAATGAATTGGAATGTAAGAAGGTATATGTGGTATTATAATTTTTGAAGAATAATTTTATCATAAATATCATATATATATATATATATTATCCATCATTATATCCATCCATGAGAGTTGGTGTTGGAAAATGATTTACATCGGTTCATGAGGTGATGGTCTAATCTACACATGATCGACAGTTTCATTTCCCATTTGATGGAATATGGGATTAATATATGTTACTAAATTAAAATAATCCATTTAAGTATATTTTTGATAAGTTTTTTATTATTTAATAATATTTTATAATATTTTAAAGAGTTGTAGTAATAAATAAAATGAAGACGCATGTTTAATAATTATACCTCTTCTTTGAATAACCTCTTTAGGTTTATACCTAAATCCTTACTAGAATGGTTTTCTAATAAAACTAGGGACTTTATATAATAGGTAGGTATGTAAGAAATTTTTTTGGATACGTATTGGATGAACTAAAGGGTTTTTAAAGTGTAAATAGGAGAGGAGAGTGGATGTCCTTTTATAAGTGAGGGAGAGGGTACGCTTGGAATTTTTGAAAAGAATAAAATATACCCATGTTTTACATATGTCACAAGACTCAAAAATTTATAATTATCAAATATTAGATGATATAAGGTTTAAATATTTCTATAAAATCATAATTATATGTCTTTATAGGTCATTTTAACACTTATCTTTTTAGTTTAACTCTCGATAAACCTGTTTTAACCTTAACTGTGGTAATTAATTTTTACTATTTTAACAATTTATTATGAAAAAATAATAATTTTACTGCATTATATAATATTAATTATTATATTCCAAATATTTAATCCATTTTTACAAATTAAATTCATATAATTAGAAAAATTCAATTTAAAATTAGATCAGTAGACGCAATAAAAACGGTTTTCCAAAGAAAAAACTTTCAAATGTATAGAAAAATTATATCAAAATTCAACATGAATAGCTTGATTATGCTTAAATAAATTTTAAATTCATTTTCTTACTCCAATAAATTAATATCCAAGATGAAATTTTTATTCCTAAAGTACTGAAATTAACTTTTAATCGATCATAAGATCTATAAAAGATTGAAAATTCCTTCCTTGTGCCTCAATATATTTACCAAACCAAAATGGTTAGCACAAGTTATCCAATATAATACATTAATATCTAAAACCTAAAGAGTAAAATCAAAGTTATACTCAATCCATTCTATAAATAGATAACTGTAAGACTCCTCCAAATCATGGCTGACCAAATTCAAATACAAAAATACAATACTATCCCATTTACTTCTTTAATTTCAATCTTCTCTTTTTCCAAACTAAACATTATTAACTTGGAATTCAGAACATATTAAGGGTTTTCTTTCCCTTATTTATTAATTCTACAAAAACAACACCTTACCACTAAATCACTTTTCTTGGTTATCAATACCATTCAATGTATTCTTTCAAATCCTTATTGAAAAAATACTTTAGTACAATCCTTATATGTTTCATGATTCTTGTAAACATAATGTAATTTATAATATAATTCTAAAACATAATTATTGAATCCAAATACACAATTAATTTATTCAACTTTAGCTATATTAATATAATAATATTTACCTCAATCCCTTATCTTCATTTGAGGTATATTCCCTTGATTATTAGGGCATTCATTTTCATAGTTCCACATATCCTTACAATTAAAACATTGAACATTAAAGGTTTCTTTATTACTATCACAATCCAACCCATTAGGGCTCTTCTATCAGGTGATAATCTGAGTTTGACTTCCCCAAGACCACCTCTAATAGGCCAAGGGTTGGTGACCAGTGTTGAGTAGGTATATCACACACATTTGAGGCATTATACTAAGGTACATGAATTCATACACATATCTCCAAGCCTATATAATACTGATAAAGTAAAGAAAACTGATACCAATGCATGAATAACATCTATCCCACATTAGAGTATGATAATAAGTACTAAAAATTGATAAAGGGAGAAAATACAAGCCCAAGTAAAACTAAAAAGGAGTCAAGCATGCTTATAAATAGGGTACTACTACCAAATGAAACACTAGTATACACCTAGGTTTGTCTATCCCAAAACTATGATCTGCCTACTCTTGACCCTCATAGGACTCCATCAAAGGGTCACTCATATATATAAGACATGAAACATGTGGGAAGATCCCATGCAGGGGTGATTATAACAATACCTAGTAGGACATACTAAAGTAACTGAGTATAAATCATCAATAGGGTCATCTCATAATAGCAATACAATAAAAAACCCAGATATAATCATAACAGACAACTGGTCAAAAGTGGTCCCAAACAAAACTATCATCTATAGGATACTGATCGAGGATTCAAGGTAATGCTCATCGAGGATAATACACTACATGATCCATTCTATCACTGGATATGTGCATCCAAGTGGTCATGATCATTGGACCCCACCTAGAAGTACTCACTGGATCTCTCAAGATCTCATCATTCAAGTAGGGTATCCCACATATGGCCACTAGAGGAAACTACAAACCCTATGAGATCAAACTTTTATATAGTGGATTTATTCTCTGTGCATGTTGTTTACACTGATACCATAAACCCCACCTAGTGATGATAGAGGATCCTACTCTCGTACCACGAGGGGATGCACCGAACACTATATGAAACTAAACTCATTGAGGGGGTCAAAATCTTATACCAATGAATTGATTTCATATTATACCCTTATAGTAAGGGACCAAGGAATCTCACTCAACTAATCTTGGTATAAAAAAATGAAATGAATGGTTCCAAACATCCTTATAGGGATTACATGGTGTGTACTAGGGGTGTCAGGCATGTCTTTCCAACCCCTAGTCTACTTGTGTATTTCCATCTCACATTACATGTAAACCTCCACATACATGGCATGTACCTTAGGGTTACACAAATTTTAGAGGTTGTTCATAACCCTTACCATGCCATCTACCCATTCTCGTGTACCTTGGGTCATGGATGTGTACATGTGGCCATGTCCAAGCACATTTCTCAACCTATATACCCTAGATGAGTCTGAGTACACAGCTTAGACCATGTACTCTAGCCATTCCCATATTCTTGAGGGTACATGGTGAGTCACTAGGTCAGGTAACATGGTGTGTGACATGTGTCACATGGAATATGATCTTTTCGTCTCCATAAAAACCCTAGTTCCATATCCAGATCCCCAAATAGCATGTAACTAAATATTTCATGTTGTGTAATGAGGGTTTTCTAGAAACCCAGGGTTCTTTATCTCTGTATGTCTAGCCACCATCGCCTATGAATAAACCACCAATTTCACCTAGGGATTGTGTATTTCATATACCCAATCCTTTAACTCATCATAGATCACATTCTAATCGTACTATAAGATCAGGAAAACACCATCGTCACCCATGTTGTCATCACATTCCAATTTGGGGAAAAAGGAACCTCTGAATCGGTCTGATCTACCTTCATTCATTCTATTAT
This sequence comes from Viscum album, assembly GCA_963277665.1. Lineage (NCBI taxonomy): Eukaryota > Viridiplantae > Streptophyta > Magnoliopsida > Santalales > Viscaceae > Viscum > Viscum album. Next base: position 1,335,964,013 of record OY728156.1, read on the forward strand.
AACATATATCCTTCATATTAGCCTAGATCTCAATATTTACCCATGTTATCAATCTATTCTTCCAAATAATGGTTGTGAAATGATTAAATATCAGGTATTCATTGAACCGTGGGCCAAGAAAATTGCTTGTGATGAACATGCGAAGAAACAGGGGAGAAATGCACAAACCACAAGATGAGGAATTAAACTTATCCATGTTTAGTTTGTCCTTGATTAATTATTTTTAGAAAAATGAATGAAGAGTATTAATAATAATCCAAAACAATTCCTCATATCCCAAGGAGAAATGATCATAAACCCGTAAGCATGATCGACCTGCGAATCACCTTATTGGTGGATTTGATTAAAATTTTTCATGGGATAATAAATGGGGAAGAAATAGGCATAAAATAAAATACTACCTTGAGTTAAAATAATTCTCTAAGGGATAATAATTTTATGTTTTATTCATTGATTAAATCCATGAACTCTACTGGTGTAGACAATACCTTTAGTATTGATCTAATACTCTAATCTGTTGTCATCTACTAACAATCTCCTCCAAGATATCCTATCAATTCTCATGGTTATGTGACTAACCCTATTAATTGGATATAATGGTTTTTAAATAGGAGAGGTATAGTTCATTGTTCCAACACATAATAAAATAATAAATTTAATCTACTTATTTATTTATTTTATTATTTGTGCATGTGTCAGCACTTCACCAAAACATTTGATGTTGAAAAAGGTTATGTCACACCTAGGGTAAAACCTATGTTCTAAACTCAATGAAGGCCTTAGATTTCTGATCCAAGTATTCATTTTGGAGTTCTTCCACTTTTTCAAGAAAACTGCATGTGTGTGATATTAATATATTTAATATTTTAAAAATATCAATTTTGAGCTCACCAGGCCTCGGAATTGTGCTTTGTCTTAGCGCCTATATCTGAAATTATTACTAGGTATATTTCTAATACTTACATGGAAAATATATAAACATTATATTCTCTCAAAATTAGGTATTTTCATCTCAAAAATCAAAAATGACTACTTAAAAAGATGTAGGTAATAAGCTCTCATCTAGGTCTCTTTCTCCTAGGTGCTCTTCTGAAGGAACTTGTACGTACACCATACAAACACCAAGGTAATTTCCCACTCACAGAGGATCTTATTCTACCAATCCTCAATCTCCACCGAGTACTCTGAAAAGGTATCCCCATCCTCTATGTCTATCTTTCCTCAATCGATAACATGCAATGGGTCGTGCACTTACCTCCTCAGCTATGAAAAGTGGAAGATTTTGTGTAAATTGTCTAATTATGGTGGTAGATCCAAGTGTTATGCCACCCCATTGACTCTACATATTATCTAGAAATATCCAATTAATCTCAAAGATAGATTTCTTCCCCAGCTAAATCTTCATAACCCATGTCAATGTAAGACCTTCAGGGACACATGGTCTCCCTCATAAAACTCCAAAGGCCTCCATCATCAGTCGTCATAGGACTTATAATGTCTATGTGTAGTCCTCATCAACTCTTGGATGACCTGAACCTTCTCTATAGTAGCTCACACCAATTCTAGGCCCATGAGTTCTGACTCACCTAGATCAGCCCAATATAGTGGTGACCTGCAGGGTCGCCTATAATAGGCCACAAATGATGTCATATCAATGGTGTAATGGTAGTTTTTTTGTAAACAAACTCCAGAAAGATTAGGTGATGATCCCAACTATAGACAAAGTAAAAAATGAAATCCATAATCATTCCATCTAGAACCTTAATGGTCCTCTCTATCTGGTCGTTATTCTGGGGGTGAAATATCATGCTCAAATCAGACTAAGTCCCAAATTCCTCATGCAATCTACTATATAATTTTAATGTGAAGAAAGAATCATGGTCTGAAATAATCATCGATGGAACTTCTTGGAGTCGGGTTATCTCATGCATGTTAAGGAATCTTAATCTCTCTACTAAACTCTGATCTTAGATAGGATGTGGGATTACTTGGTTAGTTGGTTTATGATAACCCATATTTATTTATTTCCTCTATAAATATTTGGTAACCCCTTCAAGAAGTCCATAGATATTTCATCCTACTTCCACTCTATTACCTCAAGGGGTTGAGCTAATCCTATTAGAACCTAGTACTCATCCATTACTTGCAGACAAGTGAGGCATCAAGAGATAAAATTTGTTACACCATTCTTCATACCTAGAAATAAATACTGATTTCAAAGGTCCTAGTAGATCTTTTACAGACTAGTATGTACTTCTAAATGGGATGTATAAAACTCCCTCATCACCTCCTCCCATAATTTCACTAGTGCCATAGTCCATCTTCTAAAAAGGATAATGTTCTCCCACCTTCAAAAAAATCCATTAGGATAAAATCTAGTTGATATCTGGGTATGTAAGGTCTTATAGTAGATATATCCATGTTGAGCTTCCTTAACTTGATATAAAAGTGGTAGGGTAACAACCATCTACTGAAGATATGAATCACCATCCTTTTCCACTGAGTACAACTACAATGAGGCTAACTTCTTTGACACCCATCCAACAAATGAGAACAAGATCTCCTACTGAGATTATCTTCCACCACATTCCCCCATATCAGGAGTATAGACTATCTTTAATTCATAGTCCTGGAGGAACTATATCCATCACATCTATCTCAAGATAAGATCATTCTGAGAGAAGATATATTTGAGACTCTTATGGTTAGAGTAGATGGTATATCACTCACCCATAAGGTAGTGTCACCACATATTCATATCTAAGACCATCACTTATGAATCAATATCATGGGTCGTATAGTTATCCTCATTTAGTCTCAACTTTTTAGACCCATAGGTGATCATAGTATACCTATCCATTAGTACAAAACTAAGTCTAGTCCCTGAGGCATAGTAGAACACTACGTACTTGACACCCTCCTCTGATAATCTCAAGATAGGGGTTCTCATCAACCTCTACCTAAAATCCTAAAAATCCTATTGTAACCTATCCATCCAAATGAAAATATACCCTTTCTAGGTCCAAGAAATAAAAGGTACCGATATCCTAGATAAATTGGTCACAAATATCTTGTATTATCCTTCCAACACAAGAAATCTTCAAACCTCTTTCACATTATTGGGTGGCTTTAAAGATAAAACTACCTTGACCATCACTGAGTTAACTACTACACAATCAGTTGAGATGAAATGTACTAGAACGTAGACATCCAAGATCTAGAACTTACACTTCTATAGGTTCCCATAAATTTGGTGCTCTCATATAATGTTCAAGACCATCCTCAAGTGTCTTGTGTGATACTCCTTAGACGTTGAGTACACTTGGATATCATCGATAAATTCCACCAAAAATAAATATAAGAAAGGATGAAAGATCTGGTTTATGAGTCTCATGAACACTTCTAGGGTGTTTTTTATGCTGAAAGGAATCACCAAGTACTCATAGTGGCAGTAACGATATATGAACATCATCTTTGGTATATCCTCACCTTGTACTCATATCTGGTGATAGCTTGATATGATTTCAATATTTAAGAACCATTATTCCCCTATAAACTGATTAAAGAGTTCATCGATCCTCATTAGTGGATACATATTTTTTATGGTCACCTGGTTCAGGTGCTGATAATCTACACACAGCCTCAATAGCTTATCCACCTTCTTAGTGAACAACACTGGGGATACCAAGGGGGAAACACTGGGTTTTACAAATCCTTTCCTCTATAAGTCCTCCAACTACACCCTAGTCTCTCAAAGCTCTTCAAGGGCCATATAATTTTTTGTCATAGATATCAAGTCCATATCAAGGTTTAATTCAATACAGAAGTCTATATATCATCGGGGAGGAAAGCATGACACATTCTTGAGAAATACATCTTCATACTCTTCCACCACTATAGGGAACTAAACATCTATAGTATCCACTAATCCAAGGTAAATTTTATCCAGTCCATGATTAATAAACTATATACTTCTATGAATGATCTCATCCTACTTGTCCTGGACTTATTTCCCACCCATGTAGTAAAACCTCGATCCATTTATGTGGATACACCGCATCCTCCTCCTAAAATAGTCAGTTTGGGCATGAACTTTGGATAGCCAACCCATACCTAAGATGAAATGATAAGGCCTCATAGATGCTATAAATAGATATCATACAAATATATCACCTCAAAACATTAGGTCACACTATTAGTAGAAGTGTGTGAATTTTGAGTCACCTTTGGTAGGAGTCTCAAAGTGCAAGGGTCAGTCCAATGGTTCAACCAGAATCTCTAAGTCTCGAACTAGAGAAGTAAAAAAGGAAAGAGTATCTCACACTTGTGTCTATCAATATTGTATCTAAGGTAAATATACACAGATCATACCTCTAATTATGATGGTATCCTTAGATTCATAAGCCTCTAATACCTGTATTTTTTCCCTCCCCTAACCACCAGCTCCCTAAGCCTAGCATGGACCACCTAGGGGTGGTGGTGGAGATAAGTCAAACTGCATGCCACCGCCTACTATTGTACCTAATCCTCTACCACATATTCCACCATATGGACCTCCCTTATCTTACCTCTTTCTCTATCTATGAGTTCTTTTAACTGTATCCATTTCAATTATATGGTAGGTCTGATAATATCTTGCAAGGTGTAACATCCCGAGTTTTTGAGTTGGGTTTAAAATCACTCCCTTTTGAATTTTTCAATTAGTGATTATTCCATTTTCTATATTATTGATTGGAACTCAATTTTGAGAGTTATATAAACTTTATATCATTTATTGGTATGGTTTAAATACCTAGAGAGTGACTTGGGTGTTTCAAAATCATTTTTGGAGCTTCAAAAACCAAATGGCATGTTTTGGGTTACAGGTAAAAAGCACACTATTTAGGGTAAATCATGTGCCCCCAGGTAATTATGAGACTCATTTTGAAATTCTACATGGTTTGGATAAACCATGTGGGGGAGGCACATGGCTATGAAAGGTTATCTGTAATTGTTGCATAGATATTCCACATGGTTTGTTCATGATTAGAGAAAATCGTGCACAATTCATGCAAAGGTTCCCTTTTGGGTAGTAGCTCAACATTGTAGCTCGCACGGTTACTGCACGGTCTGGAAAACCGTGCGGGTAAACCATGTAGCATGTATAGGGTATTTTTTAGTTTTTTTCTATTTTCTATTTTCTCATTATTTTCTCCCCTCTAGACCATGCATAGTAGTGGATTCTTCCACTTTTCATCCTTCCATTGGATTTTCTCCCATCTCCTCATCTGACATCTGATCTTTGATCTGTTGGTGGCATTGGATATTTATCGGGTTTTGTATATAAACTATAATATACTCAAAATGGATTTGAGTTAGAGATCTATATAATACTTCCCTATGTCTGAAATTCCAAGGTAGGTGGTGGATATCTTGATTTGTGTTTTTACAGTCGTTTTGGGGGTGCAGCTTTTAGCATGCATTTGGGTATTTTGAGAGAGAACATTTTTTATCTGTTACTCCATATCAAAATGATTGTGTGAACCATGGGATTCTATTGGGAATACCCAATTCCATTTTATCTTAACCAGTATTAGGTTAGAGGTCATCGTTCCTTGGGAAAAATTGTCTAAGGGTGTCAATTTCTTTTAAAATGGTTTTTTAAAATGAATTGGTTTGGTTGTCCAAATTTGAGGCATTAAATCCCTCTATCCTAAATTGTTATGTTTATTTTGATAATGAAATTTAGTATTATTAAATTGAATTGTCTATTTATATTTAAATTGAGATGTGCAATTAAATTTCATTTAATTTCTTATTGATTGAAAGTGAATTAATTATATATAATTTCTTGTGATATGATACTAAGACCAAATGGGTCATAGAGGGCTTAGACTGAGGAATTAAGATGGCACGGCCATCAGGATTAAGGCCATGAGATCATTTGTTTGGGCTTGGCCTAGATTTCTTGAGTGGTTTTGACCATATTATTGGGCATTGTGGGAATTGGATTGAGGCAGTGAGGTCATTGGGTTGGGCATTGCTCGTGATATTGGAATGGCATGGCCATTATATTTGAATGACACAAATGTAGGGGCATGAGGTTTTAGTTGATATGGATTAGGAATTATATTGGTGATTACCTCTCACCCGTGATGGCCAAATTACCAAAATGAGTCATGTTCACATAGGATGACTCTATTGATGAGGTGGTGTAGACCACTGGTGTGGGTAAAGGCTCTCGGTAGTGCATCTTAGGAAATTATCTGGGGGTTCTTTTCATAAAAACCCACATGGAAGGTGATGAGCCTTCGGTTGATAGTGGTGAGGCTATCGATTAGGGGATGAGGCCCACCGTGATTGAGGTTATGGGCCTAGGTTTATTTTGAGGACAAACGTCATCATGCCTCCAGATATTAGGCTTTGAGATAACGGGTTCTTGATCAGGGGCCAGAGGGACTGGATATTGATGCTTTAGGCATGCCTTCGGGACATCGGTATTTACTATGACTCAAGGTGTTAGGAGGCATGAGGTACAAGGTTACTTGATTTGAGGTGGAACCTGACGGTTCACCTAGTCTTAACATCAGGAGTACCTTGGGCCATGGGCCAAGGACCCTCTTTACTTCTGGTATTCTAATGTTTTCCGAGGTAGGTGATGGATTTTTTGGTGGCTATTGAGCACTAGTGAAGCCTTATTTATTATTACATTATACTGATTACTTTGATTTATAATGTCATACCTTCTTAAATACATATTCTAGGTATTCACCTTTTGGTGGTATCCTATTGATACTAGTTCTCAAACCTTACATAAGTCCTTTAGGAAACATGTAGATTTTATGAATTTATGTTAAGGTAAAGGATTAGCCTCGAGAGCTAGATATTAGTAGCTGCTTACACAGAGTTTGGCATGGAACCTTGAGGTCATGCCTAGTTTGATATTTTGTTTAGTTTCTTTTCTGTGTCATTATGTTATGTATGTATGAATTTTAATGGTCATCCATTGGAAAACCTCTTTTATATATTGACATGTATGTAATGTGATGAAATTCATGTTTTTATTGTTTGTTTTAGTAGGGGCTACAAGTGTTTTTCTATCATGATGATCTATTTCTTCCTTTTTTCTATTTATTTTATTGATTTCTATATTTACCTAATATTGAATGTTTTTACTCCATTGGAAGGTCTGTTTTGAGACTACTCAAACTTTATTTCTTCTTCATATTAGGTGATATTGGAATTGGGATTATAACTTTTTATTGGGTCCCTAAAGCCCCAAGTATGAGGGATGAACCAAGTTTCCTTGGGTGGTATCTACTATTCTATTTTTCTCATATTACAGTTTAAATGATTTACACCTCGGTGTATTATTTTAGAATGTGATGTTATTAGATTTGATATGTGAACCTTGACCTAGTGAGGTAATGGAGACCTTGGAAACTTCGGCCAGTATGGTAAGGGGTGTTTTCTTGTGATTTCTTACTTGTTTGTCTTTTGATAGGCACATTTTAGGGTATTTCAAATTTATAAATGCATGTATGCCTTTTAAAATGATTATACCATGCGATAAATATCAAAGGCCTTGATAAATCTGATATGTTGTGATATTGAATTTTTTATACCATGATATATAAATATATGAAATTTCATGTAATGTGAAAAATAGGTCTGGAACTTATAAGAGATAGCAAGTAATATGGCATGAGGTAATTTTGATCACCAGGTTGGGTGATGAGGTCATCAGTTTAAGGTGATGTGTTTTGTCAAGATGGGAAAGTCATATGGATTATTTGATATTTGGATCTGTTGAGGGTGGTTAAGGAGGCCATGATTCCATGATTCCATTCAATATGGTTGTGATATGAAAGGAGGGTTTCCACCTTAACAGATCATATGGAGTGTCGATCAAGTGAGGGAAGGGTTCCACTAGAACGCGAGAAGGTTCTGGCCCCTAAGGGTCAGGAAGATCATGAGTCGCAGGTGCAGGCTCAAGGATAGGCATAGATTCTAGTGTAGGTAGGGAAGCCACTAGATCTTATAATGTTTGGGATGTGTCTCGATAAGCAGATCTGATCGAGCCTGGTACGGGTTATCCAAGGTATCGACAGGGGTGATCAGGGATCAGTGCCATCTATGGAATATCTAATTTTGAGGGAAGAAAGATATTGGGATTTTTTAATCCTTTATCAAGGATCCATGTCCATCATGGAATATATAGTGAAGTTCACTGAATTTTCTCACTTTTCACCCTTTATGGTGAGGGAAGACACCTCCAGGGTGAGGTGCTTTGAGGATGGTTTATGGAACACTATTTAGAAGCAAGTAAAAATATTTAGATTAGCCACATTCTCTGAGTTAGTGAACTAGGAACTCATATCAGAGGGAAAACTGAAATATAGTTCATACTTGAGTTGGGAAATGGATTCAAGTGATCTAAATGGTGATGGTTCATAAGGTAAGAAATGAGATTGGGATGAGTTCTAGTAGGGCAGTCAGGCCAAGTACTTGAGAAAACTACCTCATGGTGGATCCTCTATGGTTTTCTTTTAGTGTGGGTAGCCATGAAATGTCCAGAATCAATTTGAGAAGCCTCTAAAGTAGTGTCAGGCATGTATATAGGTCAGGCATCTTGAGAGGTTCTATAGAAGGCCTTCTCATTCATCTGCTGATCAGGTTCAGGGGCAGGCTTAGGCCTCATAGGTCGGTTTGGGATTTATAACATGAGAGGGTAGTTGAGGTTCATCTACATGCATAGGTCATAGCAGAGACATTGGGACCCAGAACTGGGGTCAATGGCCAGTGGCTAGTACAGCACTGTAGGCTGGTCAAGCATTAGGCAGTTAAGATTCAGGCTAGATTCATGTCATGAAGCTACCAGGGGTTGAGCAGGATGGTGGGCCCGTGATAGTTAGAGGTATTCCATGGGTGTAGCCAGGCTCTATTTTTGTTTTTCTTTGGAATTTCTTATTGAGTCATGTCCTTTCTAGGTGCACTAGGTGCGTGAGTTTTAAATGTACTGACCAGATGTTGCATCATATTGAATACATGATATATAAATATATATGAGGTGTGAGGCACTGGGTTCTAGTTTGAGCATCTTGGATTTCGGTTACTAAGGTGAGAGGCACAAGGGCATCGAATATATGCATGAATTATCTGATGTTTGAGGAATCTGGGAAACATTATGGGGTGTTATTTGATTGAGGTGCGAGTCATTGGGATTTATTTGAGCATCTATAGTGATGTGGGACCGCATTGGTGTCATGTGATACATGGGATCGAGGTGGGAACTAATGCAGTGAGGTACTTTAATGGGTACCTATAATGGCATGGGGGAACCTAATGAGGTGAGGGAGTGACGATGTGTCATGGAAGGACCATGGTTTTTATAATAGGTTGATGGACCTTTGTGTGATTTGATCTTTTTGTCGAGTTGAGACCAGGTTAGGAAATTCCTAAGGTGGGGAGCCCCCCCCCCCAAGGTATGTTGACTTATATATTTTATACTAGGAAAATATGAGTTTATTCTAATAGGATGGGTATATTTGGTACTATCTATTTTTTTCATTTGATAGCTTGAGGATGAGCTATGTTAATGTGGGGAGATTGTAACATCCCATGTTTTTTAGTCGGGTTGAAAATAACTCCCTTTTTGAATTTTTCAATTAGTGGCTTTTCTTTTTTCTATATTTTTTATTAGAACTCAATTCTAATAGTTCCATCATCTTTATATAATATTTTTTGTTTAGTTTAGAGGCTTGGAGAGTACCTTGGGTGTTTCAAAAGTGTTTTGTGAGCATCGGAGGCCAAATGGCCTATTTTGAGTTGCACATAAAAGGCGCAAGGTTTAGGGTAAACTGTGATGCCCCTTCTAGGTAACTATATGTATCATTTTTAACTACTTCATGGTTTGGATAAATCATGTGTGGGAGTCACACGCCCATGCAAGGTTCTCTGTAATTTTTTCAGAGGGCTTCCACACGGTTTGTGTACAACTAGGGAAAGTCATGCACAAGCCATCCAAAGGTTCCCTTTTGGGCAGTAACTCAACAATGTAGCTCGCACGGTTATCACATGGTTTATAAAACCATGTAGTTAAACCATGTAACCTATACGTGGTTTATTTTTTATTTTTCTTTTTTTTTCTATTTTCTCCTCCTTTTCTCCCATCTTGTCCGTGCACAACAGTGGGTACTTCCACTTTTCCTCCTTCCAACAAATTTTCTCCTATCTCATCATCTGATCTTTGATCCATTGGTGGCATTATAACCCCATTGGGAATTGGATATAAACTCATATATACTCTAAATTACTTTGAGTTAGAGCTCAATAGAGGACTTTCCTATATCTACAATTCCAAGGTAGGTGGTGTATATCTTGAATTTGTTTCCTGGTCATTTTGGGGGTGTAAATTTTAGCACGCATTTGGGGATTTTGAGAGAGACATTTTTTTATCTGTTTCATGTCAAAATGAATGTGTGACCCATGGGATGTCTTTGGGTATGACCAAGTCCATTTTTTCTTGAGTGAGGTTGGGTTATAGATCACTTCTCCTTGGGGAAAATTGGTTGTGGTGTCAATTTCATTTAAAATGATTGTTTAAAATTAATTGGTTTGGTTGTTCAAATCTAAGGCATTCAAGCCCTCTATCCATGATTGTTATGTTTATTTTGATAATGAAATTCATTATTATTAAATTGAATTTTATATTTATATTGAAATTGATATGTGAAATTCAATTTTATTGAATTACTTGTTGATTTAAATTGAATTTTTTATATATAATTTTTTGTGATATACTGTTGAGACCTAAGGGGTCATGGAGGTCTTGGCCCAAGTAATTGGGATGGTACAGCTATTGGGATTGAGGTGATGATATTGTTTAGTTGGGCTTGGGCCGGATTTCTTGAGTGGTTTTTACCATAGGATTGAGCGTCATAGACTTCGAATTGAGGTAGAGAGGCCATTAGGTTGGGCATAGCCTGTGATATTGGGATGGCATGTCCATCGGATTTGAGAGACATGGTTATAGGGGCATGAGGTGCTGGTTGATGTGGATTATGAATTATATTGGTGATTGTCGCTCACCAGTGATGGACAAATCATCGAATTGAGTCATGTGCACATAGGATGACTCTGTTGATGAGTTGTTTTTTACCACTCGTGTGAGTAGAGACCCCCAATAGTGAGTATTAGGAAATTTTTGGGGGGTTCTTGCCATAAAAATCCATATGGAAGTTCAGGATCCTTAGGTTGATAGAGATGAGGCTATCGGTTGGGGGAACCACTGAGATTGAGGCTGTGGGATTGGGTTTATTTTAAATACAGACATCATTGTTCCTCTGGATATTGGGGTATGAGATAATGGGTGCTTGATTAGGGGTTTGGGGGATGATATACTAAAGTTTTGGGAATGAATTTGGGATTTCGGTACTTACTGAGACATGTGGTGTCTGGTTACTTGATTCAAGGTGGAACCTGAGGGTTCACCTGGGCTTGACACTAGGGTTACCTTGGGCCATGGGCTAAGGACCCTCTTTAATTCTAGTATTTCGGTGTTGTTCGAGGTAGGTGGTGGCTTCCTGGTGGCTTTTGAGCACTAGGGAAGCCTTTTTTATTATTGCATTGTACTGCTTATATTTATTTATTATATCATACCTTCTTAAACACATATTCTAGGTACACACCTTCGAGTGGTATCCTACTGAGACTTGTTCTCACACCCTATATGTGCCCTTAATGACACATGTAGATTTTATAAATTTACATTCAGGTAAAGGATCGACTTTAGAAGATGGATCTTAGTAGCTTCTTCCATGGAGTTTGGCATGGGACCTTGAGTTCATTCCTAGTTGGAGCTTTTGTTTAGCTTGTATTTTGTATCAGTATGCTATGTATGTGTGGCTTGTATTGGTCAGCCATTGGTGACCCTCTTTTGTATATTGACATGTATGGCTTGTGATGAAATGCATTTTTTCTTGTTTTTTTTACTAGTGGCTACAAGTGGTTTGCTAGAATGTTGATCTATTTATTTATGTTGTTTCTATTTATTTTATTGGTTCTTCTATTTACCTGATATTTATTATGATTATACCATTGGTAGGTTTGGTTTGAATATGTTGATTATTTATTTCCACTATATGTTATATTATTACTCAGACCATTATATTCTTCCCTGGGGGTATAGTATCCTTAATGTTGTACTTTACACCCTCAATTCTAGTCGGTAGCCATTGGAGAATAGGGAGGCGTTCCTAATGCCAGTGGAACCCATCCCAATAGTACTATTTTGGTGGTTAATCGGGTTGGGGATGCTAAAAAAAGGTGTCCCCAACCATTGATGAGAAGTACTAACTCTCTCTCACCTGACTCAATCCATCATCAGATCCCTAAACCGCCAATACTATGTCATGAGATAGTCTCATGAAGTGTTTTGCACACCCTGGTTCCTATGACTATCATCAGCCACTAGTTTATGACATCTCAACTCTATCATGCCTACTACTAGCACTTTTTATCGGTATCTACTTATCCAGGAATATATCCACTACTAAATCCCACTCAATAAATCCAAAATATATGTGAATACAAAGAGATATCACTAAAGCCTTAATATCTCAGAATATTCCCTACTCAAAGGTTTGTGCCCTAAAGAATGAATCTTTCACCATATCTTGTGAGTATCATGAGAGATCATTAAACCTCACTGAATACTCTTCCATGATCATACTTCCCTATTATAAATGAAGAATCACCTAGATTCACGCTGATCAAAACATGGCTAGATAGAACTCCTCCATGAAGATACACTTGAATTTTTTCAAAAAGAGAGTTTTCTCATAATGTGGATGATTCACTATACTATACCATCACCCAGTGGATCCATAAAGAAGACTCGCTATGAGGGTTTTAATCTAATCTTCAATCATGATCCCAAGGAAAAAAAGTTAGGTAACTGTCTATAACTAGTCCTTAGCTACCTAGGGTTCTGGATTCTCCTGAAACTTGGGAGGTTATTCCCTCTGAAACTCATGTAGTGAAATTAGCTTGCACGCATCCTCATCCAGCACTGTTAGCACTATATTTTTCTCAATAGGTGGTTGCATAATAAAAAAACATCCCAGTGGTACTATCTTCTATATAATCCCTTATATTGAAGCCTCATCACTCAACATATCATCCTCATGATCACGTATTGGAATCCTAGATGGATGTATTCAAGAACGCATCTTGAAATAAAAAAGACACACCACGGTCAATGAATATATCTAGGGAGATGACTCAAGAAGTACAAGGAAACCAAAACTAATTAATATGTGATTCATGTACCAACATTTTTCCCTCCAACCCATGCCTACATGTATCAAGTCAATAAGAAGGTTGTCAGAGTCCTTTTGAATGGATACGTTGACCGTCGCACCAACACTGGACACCTTGGACTGAAATCTAAACTCAAAACACTTTGACATAGTTTCCATAAATCCCAAACAAATATAAAAGTTATACAATCTCCAAACTCTGGTTCTAAGGTAAAATAAACTACTCCAATATCACTCTATCATGACTCAACCCATCGATGCCTTCTTGGTCAGTAATAAGACAAGTGTGACTACCCCAATCCCACCTTCAATAGGTAAAGGGTTGGTGAATAGTTCTAAGTATGCATATCACACACATGGGAGGCATTATCCTATGATTATTGTATGCAAACACACATCTCCAAACCTATATAATGCTGATAAAGTAAAGAAAACTAATACCAATGCATGACTAACATTTATCCCACATCTGAGTATGACAATAAGTACTAAAAAGTGATAAAGGGGATTGATAAAAGCCAAATGAAAATTGAAAATGAGTCCAACTAACTCAGAAAGAGGTGACTATTTCCAAATGCAACACTAGTATACACCTCGGTCTGTCTAGCCCAAATTTATGCTCTACCTACTCCCGGTCCTCCCAGGACTCTATCAAAAGGTCGCTCATCTACATAATACATGATGCATGCAGTAAGATCCCATGCAAGGGTGAGTATAACAATACCAAGTAGGAAACCCTGAAATAACAAAACATAAAGCATAAAAAGTAGTCGTCTCATAATATAAATATAAAAAAAATACAAATAAACTCATAATTGAAAACCAATCACAAGTGGTCTCAACCAAAACTATCATCCACAGGATACTACTCAAGGCTTCAAGGTAATGATCATCCATGAGAATCCACTCCATGGTCCATATTATCACTAAAGATACTCATCCAAGAGGTCATGATCATTAGACTCTACCCAATAATTACTCAATGGATCTATGAAGATCTCACACTTGAGCAGTGTATCACACTCAGGGCCACTGGGGGGACACCATAGACTTTATTGGATCAACCTACTATATAGAGGATAAAAACCCTATACATGGTGATCTCGTCGATATCACCGACCCCACCTAGGGATGATAGAGGATCCCACCCAAGTCCCACAGGGGGTTCACAAAACTCTATCAAAAATTGAACTCATCGAGGGGATCACAATCCTATTCCAAGGATGTAATTCGACATTATACCCTCATAGGAAGGGACCATAGAATCTCACTCAAATGTTCTTGGTCTAAACTAAGGAAATGAAGGGTTCCAAACACTCTCATCGGGAGTACATAGTGTGTACTAGGGGTATACGACATGTCTTGCCAACACCTGGTCAGTCTATGTATAGTTATCTCACACGGCATGTAAACCTACACATACATGGCATGTCCCTTAAGGGAACACAGCATGTATAGTTTGGTCATAACCTTGTCCATTACATCCTCTAGTTTCCATGTACCTCAAGTTGTTCCCATGTACATGTGGTCATGTCTGAGTATATGACTCAACCCATGTACCCTAGCCAAGTCTAAGTACATGGATTAGCCCATGTACTCTGGTCATTCCCATATACCCGAGGATACATGGAAAGTAATTGGGTTAGCTCACATGGTATGTGGCACATGTCACATAGCGTGTGATCTTTTCTTATCTATATAAACCCTAGTGCTACATCTAAGGCCCCACACAACATGAAACTTCAGATTAAATGTTGTGTAACAGAGGTTTTTTAGAAACCCAAAGTTCCTACTTCATGTATGCTTGATTTGTAGTTGCCTATGGATCCAATACCAATATCTCCCATGGATCAAATATCTCATTTATTCAAGCCTTTCCATCACCAGATATCCAATTCCAATTATCTGATTCGATCATAAAAACACCATCATCGCCCCTGTCATCATCATGGGCCAAACCGGGGAATAAGGAATCTCCAAATCAGTCTAATCTACCTATGTTCATCCTACACTATAATAAATCCTTAATCATAGTCTTGATCTCTAATAATGACCATGGTATTGATCCTTTATTCAAAATAACATTCATGCAATGATTGAATACCATGTATTCATAGAAGCACAATCTAAGGAAATTTTCCACGATGAACATGTGAAGAAATGAGGGAGAAAAGCACGAACCACAATATAAGGAACAAACATCATCCATGTTTAGGTTAGAATCAATTTTTTTCTATTAGAATGATAAATGAATAGTAGTAATAATCAACCAAAACAATTCCCCAAATCCCAAGGATAAATAATCCCAAACCTGAAAGCATGATCGACCCATGAATCACCCTATTGGTGGAGTTGATTTACGTTTGTCATGGGATAATAAATAGGGAATAAATACACATAAAATAACATCCTACCTAGATTTTGGATCTTCTACCGATAAATAATGATCATGCATCATAGTCATTGGAAAAATCCATGAACTTCATTGGCATAGACATTGCCTTTAGTATCGATCCAATCCTCTGATCTGTTTTCATCTGCCAACAATCTATTCTAACCCTCCTATCATTTCTTAGGGTTATGCAACTAACTTTATGAATTGGATATAACAAGGTTTAAATAGGAGGGATCTAGGTGGTTGTTCCAACACATAACAAAATAAATATATTTAATTTATTTATTTATTTATTTTATTATTTACGCCCATGATGTAACTTTACCAAAAAATCCAATTCTGATAAAGATTATGTCATGCCTAGGGTAAAACTTGTGTTTTGAACTCAATAGTAGCCTCAAATTTTTTATTTGAGCCTCCTTTTTGGAATTATTCCACTTTTTTAGAAAATATGCATCCATATTATATTAATATTTTTAATATTTTTAAAATATCAATTCCATACTCACTGGACCACATAATAGTGCATCTTCTTAGTGTTTGGGTCCAAAAATATTACTATATATATTTCAAATATTTACCTAGAAAAAATAGAGATTTTATACTTACCCTTTCATTCATGGACCTGATTAGTTTTTTCTCCACACTTGAAGTAAATAATCTTCCCTTCAAGCAAGTACCAGGTTGTTTCTTTCCATAATTATCAAATGTGGGAAAATCTTACTTTCTATTCTTCCCCTTATTCCTTATTTTATCTTTATTTCTTTAAAATCCATAAGACATTGAAAATTATTTCTCTATCTTGATAGCACATAATACTATATCCTCATAAGATGAGAAATTTTGGGATACTAGTTCCATTATAAGGATTATATTTACCCTTAAAAAATGTTCAATCTTACTATTTGGATTACATATATAGTTCCTAGCATTCATTACTAACCTCATAAAGTTATCTTCATACTTAGCAACATTTTCCTCTTCCTTTTGTTTCAAAATCAAGAATTGTCTCTCCATATCAGCTCGTTGTTCATGAGGAGAATATTTTTCCAAGAAGAGTACCTTAAAATCCTTTAAATCAATGTTTATTATTTCTTTTAATCCTTAATTTTTTTAATCAATGACTAACATTGATATGCACCCCCTAAGAGATGATAAACTTCCATAACAAACTTTTCCCTTTAATTACTTCCCAAAGTAAGAAATATATTATCTAAGGAACTTATACATTGGTCATTTACAAATGGATTTGTAATCCCATTAAATTATGGATGTTTTTTATCCATAAAATGGTCAAACATTATTACGCTACATTTTGGATCAGTACCCTTCTCCATATGGGAAAGTTTATTGGTCATAACATAAGTTAGCTTACCCAATATAATTATAATATATTCAACTCCAATTGTTGTTGTAGATCTATCTATAGCTTCATTATATTTCCTGAAAGGGAAATACCTACAAGGATTATGTGAATTGGTGTTGTTTCAATTCCTTCCACTAGACACCATTTCTAAATAATTTCATACACTATATTAGATCATGACATTATGAAACATGATGTATAATTCCAAAACTAGTGAAACACTTAACATAAAATTTATGTATAACTAATCCCAAAATCATAATCTTGGTATATTTGGGAATATTCATAAAAATATTTTCAAATAATTCATAGTGATTTATAATGAAAATGTGAATTAACTCAAGCATATCCCTAGGGAGTTTCAAAACAGGTGTGCAGCAAGGCCTGTTTTCATGCACCAGGTGACGATCAAGTCAAAGCCCAATGCACCCTTTTCAGAATTATTATCCCTAATTACAAGTGTGTCAGAGCCAAATCCACTTGTATTATCTATAAATAGATATATTTCTAGTAAAATCACATAATCCCTGCCCTATAAAAACTTTTCTAATGATATCATGTACTTAGAATTATCCTCAAAGTTAGTCACAGGGCTATATTCCCTAATCTATGTTTTAATAAATCTTGTTCCCAAGGTTTCTACTAAATTTACTCTCAAAGAAACTATAAATACCCCAACCTTAATAGACCAGATTAAATGGTTTCGTTATTAAATTGGCATTAGATACAAGTAATCACATCCTGATGGACTAAATAGTTTATTAATCCTAGAATACTAGATACATACTTGAATCTAATATTACAATTAAAAACATAAAATAAAACATATAATTTTCTTTGAGAGTTCCATTATTCCCTTTAGAATATCCCTGCACATTAATCATAATACACTTCATGGAATCTTAGGGAATGAAAATATAAGAAATTGTTGAGATATAATGCATTTTAAGTTTATGCGTACAACAGAAGCTATCATGACTAAATAAGGCATAATAAATATAAAGAGGTAAAAAACTAAAATTTATGTCATTTAATTAATAAATTAAACATGAATAATAATATAGTAATAATGAATGATGACCAAATATTTCCATATAAACAATCACATGATCTTTAAACTTATCCATAGATATCATAACTAATCGAATAATTGCATGGACATCAATAACTAATCTCGTAATGAGGTAATTCATAATGTCGAACATCATAACCATACCATCATGTCCTCATGCTAATACATCATATATAAATGGGTAAGTCCTTAGCCAAAAACTCAAGCTAGTTTGTCTCATAAGACATACCGATGCATCAAGGGGCTATAGCGGGCTCTTCCCATCACTCACTAAGTCCAATGCATTCCTCATATGAAAGGGGAGAAACATAATCATGTAAACATTCATATTGAAAAACTAACATAAAAAATATTAATAATTTTTCCAATCAATAAACATAATAAATGTAACATTCATATTAGAAACTATCATATGAAATGTTAATAATTTCCTCAATCAATAAACATAATCATAAACCATCCAGATTAATATAGAGAACGGTATCAAAATAGTACATCTCCAGTCAAACTGATCATAAAATATCCAAATAAATAATAATGATAGTATCATTACAATATATCTACAATAAAGGGTAAGTAAAATAAGGTTTGTTTTCAATGATGAAAAGAAATACCATAAAAATATCATTAAAAAATTATTGAGAAAACACCCTTCTCACATTGAAAATGACTTTTAAAAACTAAAATTTATAGAATATTAGGAAAATATCTTCATTAAAAATAATCATAGAAACATGTAAAGGAATGTTTAAAGTAATTATTGGTCATCATGGTGGAAAAAAATTTAAATGTTGAGTGTGTTAAAACAAATATTCATTTCAAAATATTTTGTAAAAATTCAAATATTGGTAAAAATGTCTTTAAAAAATAATTTAGAGAATTTTTTTAAAAAATTTGAAAATATTTTTATAAAATGTGGATATGGAAGAAAAAGGATTTTTAGCCGAATAGAAAAATAAATTTGTATTTTCTTAAAAACATTTTCTCAATAATTTTATCTAAAAAAGAGATAAAAATGGTACTATTAATTTAAAATTTGAAGAATAAAAAAAAAGATAATAAAATTAATGGTTTTATTGATAAATATATTATAATATTTCATCATCAGGAAAATTAATCATAAAAAATCCTAATAAATTGTGATATTTTAATCAAAAAACCTTATTACTTTGATATCTTTTGAATCATAACCCCCATGAAAGAAATAACATCAAATGAAACTTTAAATATCATGAAGATAAAGAGATTAATGATATAACATGTCAAAGGGGTAGTTGACCACATTTTTACGACATGTCAAAATGATAGTTATTTAAATAAGATTTTATAGTATAGGGAAGACCCTAGGTCGTCTCTAAATGAGTATTGGTAGCTTATAGTGTGTATTTTTAATAAATATTACTAAAAGATGGGGTGGTTTTGAAAATAGTTTTAAAAATAAAATGACTTAATTAAAGATTTTAATAGTTAACAAGGAAAGGTGGTTTTTTATAATTATGAGATAAAAGGGTTCATTTTGATTTCACTACACACATTTAAATCTAATTTTTCTCAGAGATTAATTTAGGTTTGATGTAAGTCTTTGGTTGAAATAAATCGTAATCCCGATTACTTTCCAAGCTCTTATATCAAAGCACGTTGAGCCAAACCTTGACATAACAATCATATAGACATGGTCTAGATCACATGCATGGTATAATATCTTCCAAAATAAATTGAAATCTCAAATAAGTGGGGAAGAAAAGGATTCAAGTGTTGTCCAATCAAAACAACACAAGTCACGCACTCAAAACTTCACACTGGTCGGTTAAAAGTAAAGATCATTTCATTCGGTTATATCAAATAAAGATAAATTAAAGTAATATACTTCTGAATGAAATTTTTTAAAACCCAAAATACATCAAACCAGTAGTATTACAAGTTCCATAACTCCTTTTACATGTGTGTAGCTCCCTCACAATGAACGCCCACCGTTTAGCTCGACATCGGGAGGAGGAGGAAGCTCAGGTGGAGCACCTTCTTTATTATTGATCCCCTATAAGAATAGGGGCCTCTAGAACTTATAGGATGATGAGAGGACTCCTATGGAACTCCAAATTGGAATCACTTCACTCCTTTGCCGAACTCCCCAAATGAGGTACCCATGGTTCTCTTTTATATCAAAAATTAGAAGTGGTTTTGGGCACATAGATTGTGTAAAACCACTTTTCCCATTGTTTTTGTCCTCCATACAGTCTTAAATCGCTTTTGAAAAAACCATAAAGTTTTTCCCCCATGTCAAGGATATCTCCATAGAAAGTTTAGTTTAATTCGGACTCTTACAACTCAAGATATAGACAGAACACAACACACAACTTTTGAATTCGTTCAGATTCGGTGGCCTGGAGAGATCAATTTGGTCGGTCCCTTTAATGGATGAATGTGGATTGGTTGTCTTATTAAGAGTTGTATACAATTGAATTTTGGAATAGAACACAAAATATAATCCCATTTAGATTCACTTAGTTTTCATACTATACCAAACAGTGGAAAGGTGTTCATGGAACCCATGCAGTTTTGGCCCATTTTCCTTCTGGATCATCTCTGAGGCCTCCAAATCACCTCCTATTGAAATGGAATCATAAAAACAAGTAACATTTTCCTTTTTAACAGTGATAAAAACAAAAAAAATGATTCAAACAAGTAATTAAATTTGTTATTATTTTTATAATTTGTAATATAAAACAAGTTTAGCATAATGGTGTAACGGAGAAAATGAAACAATGAATCACGGTGTGATCACTCCCCCAGACCTAAACATTTTCACTCCTGGGAAAAGTTACATTTTCAGAAATTATGCATTTAGATATTACCAACATCATGAAGATTTAACATTTGAGGGAATTTTAATTCATTAAAGTAATGTGATCAATGCACAAACCACACCAAGGAGTTCTTCCTAGTGAAAATGGAAAAAATATGTCTCATAAATCATATCATAGTGAAATTAAAATAGATTCATGATACCAAATTGAGACAGGAATTCAGAAGTAAACCATAAAACTAACTCTTCATGTGTGTGTGTGAAAACCATTCCATGCTATTCTTTCCACTTTCTATCCAATAAATATAGGTTATTTTAACATTTTTTAGCTTAAATGATTTTTTCCACTGAACCTTCCCTACATACATTGCAATCATATTTCAAGACCCACTCACTTAATCATTCCTAGAAGTCAAACCATAAGCTCCCGACCTAGATATCCCCATATGTTACACATTTCATCACTCCCCTCATTTATTATTTTTGTTTTTTTCAGAAGTTTCATTTGGAAAAAATCTCACACTCATCTCTAAACCCTTGTTTGATCTCATAACAACACTAATTTTAATAGTTATAACAAGATAAAAGGTTGAGGAGGAGTGGTTTTCGACCTACCCAAGACACAACCCAATTTTGTTTTGATTTTTTTTTGGGCGTACAACACTCAGATATCAGGTACACACGCATAGGTCAATCTGGTACAGTAATTAAACAGACGAACGTATGGAAATATAATTTTAAGCTGAAAAATATTAGCATAACATATATTTACCTTATATTAAGTAATAAATATTCACACTTTGTGGTTTATTGCAAAAATATTTGGAGATATTAGTAACATGGTTTTCCCAAAAACTAATCACACAATGGGCATCAATCATCTCAAAGGTTTCACAGAGATACAACCATTTATATCATTGAAAAAAAACTAATTCACTAAAAATAACTCCCTGATGTTAAATTCATACAAACATTCATTCCATAATAGAGTCAAGTTTTCATCAAATGTTAAATCAACATGGAATCAAAAATTTCAACATGCAGTTTCAGTAATTTCCATGATTTGGTGACCATAAGGGGGTGAGTAAAAATACCATAAAGAAGGAGAAAAGGATAAGAAAGAAGAAATATGATGAAAATCCTAATGAATTGAATAATATGGAGAAAATTGAAAATAACATAAAGAAGGAAAAAATAGAAGAAAGAAAAAGGATAATGAAAATACTAATGAACTCAACAAGATGGGTAAAAGTGAAAATACCATAAATAAGGTGAAAAATATAAGAAAGAATAAAGAATATGAAAATACTAATGAACATAGGAATGTATCCACCCCATCCCCCCCACACCTAGAATGTGCAGTGTCCTCACTGTAATAAAATAAAATGTGGGAAGGAAGGATAAAACCTAGTGGGTGTCATTGGTATGTTGCTTCTTGGACATGGAGTTCCTCCATCGGTAACTCCAGAAGGGCTTCATGGAAGTGATTTAGTCGCTGCCCATTAATAGTGAAGGTTTTCTTAGTTTCTTCATTTTGAACCTGAACAACACCAAATAGATATACATTAGTAATAGTGTGTGGTCCAAACCAACAGGAATGAAGCTTACCTGGATGAAACTTCAGCCTTTCATTGTAAAGGAGGACCTTCTGCCTAAATTGGAACTAACGATGAAGGATGAGATAGTCGTGGGAAGCCTTGTTTTTCTCCTTATAAATCCTAGAGTTCTCATATGCATCTCTGCACATTTCCTCTAGCTCATGAATCTGTAACTTCCTCTGAGAACCTGCACCAGAAAGGTTATAATTTCATTGTTTAATGGCTCAGTAGGCCTGGTGTTCAATCTCAATAGGGAGGTGACAACTTTTTACAAAAAAAATCCTATAAGGTGATATTCCAATGGTAGTTTTAAAGGCAGTACGGTAATCCCATAATGAATCATCGATTCTAAGACTCCAATATTTTCTGTTTGGTTGAACTATTTTTTCAAGAATTTGTTTTACCTCTCTATTTGACACCTCGTCTTGACCATTGGTCTTTGGATGATATGAATTAGACACTCAATGACCGACCCCATACTGATAAAAAAGTGATTTCACTGTTCGGTTGCAGAAATGAGAACCCTGGTCACTAATGATGAACCTAGGTAATCCAAACCTACAAAATATCTAAGTTCTCAAAATATTCCACAACTGTTTTGGAATCATCTATCCTTGTGGCTCATGAATCTACCCATTTTGACACATAATAGGCCTCCAGAATAATGTACAATTTGCCATAGGAATTGGGAAATGGGCCCATAAATTCAATGCCCCAAACATCAAAAATGTCATGAAAGAGAAACAGTTGTTGTGGCATTTAATTTATTTTAGATACATTCCCCATTATTTGACAATGAGGACAAGATTTAAAAAATTCATGGTCATCCTAAAAAATGTTGGCCAAAATAGACCAGAATCAAGGGCCTTGAGAGCAGTCTGTTGGGGACCAAAGTGGACCCCACAATCAAGAGCATGGCAGAATCTAATCACATACTAAAACTCACTATCAGGAACACAAAACCTAATGAATCGATAGCTACATGTGTTCCAGAGGTAGGTATCATCCCAAATGTACCATAGGGACTCATATTTTAGAGGACTAGCTTGGTATTTTTTGAAATAAGTAGGAATGCAAGATGCTACAAAATAATTTACAATTTCGACATACCAAGGAATAACATCTTGCACTCGGTATAATTTCTCATCAGGAAACATGTCATTAATAGGAATACATGGGGATGAGTCAATGTACAAGGATGGGAGGATCCTACTAATATGGTTAGCCACCACATTCTCTACTCCTTTTTTATCTATAATTTCTAGATTGAATTATTGAATGAGGAGCATCCGGTTAATGAGACGTGGTTTGGATTCTGGTTTCTTAAGGAGATACCAGAGGGCTTAATGGATGGAGAATACAATGACTTTGGACCCTAAAATATATGACCTAAATTTATCCAAGGAAAAAACTATGCTAAGGAATTATTTTTCATTTTTGATGTAGTTTTCTTGGGTAGGGTCCAATGTACGTGAGGCATAGGCTATGACATGTGGATCTTGGTCGACCCTTTGCGACAAGACTTCCCGAACTACATAGTTAGAGGCATCACACATCAGGTCAAATGGTAAATCCCACCAAGGTGGTTGGATTACTAGGGGTGATGTGAGACTCCATTTTAACTTATTAAAATATTTCTCACATTCATTATCAAAAACAAATTATTTTTCTTTTTTGATTAATCGGGAGAGAGGGAGTGCAATTTTACAAAATTCACGAATGAAATGACGGTAAAATCCAACATGACCTAGGAAAGGCCGCACATCCCATACATTTTTAGGTAATGGTAAGGAAGAAATGAAATCCACTTTTGATTTATCTAATTGGATACCATCCCCAAAAATTAAATGCCCCAAAAAGATACCTTTTCGAACCATGAAATGTCATTTTTTATAATTTAATATGAGATTATTTTCAATAAATAGACGTAGGACTAAAGAAATACTACTCAAACATTCATAAAAAGAGGATACATACACAGTGAAATCATCCATGAAAACTTCCATGTAATTTTCTAGGTAATCTGAAAAAATACTAACCATGCATCGCTGGAAAGTACCCAGATCATTGCACAGACCAAATGGAATCCTCCTATATTAAAATGTGCCAAAGAGGCAAGTGAAGGTTGTCTTTTCCTGGTCCTTAGGGGAAATATGGATCTGAAAGTATCTAGAATACCCATCAAGGAAACAGTAGTGGGACTTACTCGTTAGTATCTCTAGAATTTTTTCAATGAATGGCAAAGGGAAATGGTCTAACCTAGTGTGTTGATTTAGTCAATGATGGTCTATATAGACACACCAACTATTTTTCACACAAGTTTGAACCAATTCATTGTTTTCATTTTTGATTACTATAATGCCAGTTTTTTTAGGAACTAATCGAACAGGACTAACCCATTGGCTGTTAGAGATGGGGTAAATGATTCCAACAACTAATAATTTTGTTACCTCATTTTTCACAACTTCAAGGAGGTTTGGGTTCAGTCGACGTTGTTCCTGCCTCACTGGTTTAGCCTCATCATTTAACAATATATGATATGTACAAATTGATGGGATAATACCAAAAATGGTAGCAAGTGTCCATCCCAAAGCTTGTTTATACTCCCTCAAAATTTAAAGCAGTTTCAATTCATGCTCAGGAGGGAGTGAACTAAAAATGATGACTGGCAGCTTTTTTCCATTCTTAAAATATGAATATTTTAAATCTTGAGGCAACTTTTTAGTTCCAATTTAGGTGGATTTTGGATTTATGAGAGTGTGTGTGAAATTGAGAGGTCACTAATCTCATATAACTGCTCAATGGTATCATCCTCACATGAGGAATGAGCTTTTACAGGATTAGCAGTGTCATTGATGGTTATTGGATCCTTAGTGTTCAAGAAATTATCAATTAATAAACATGCATGACACTTTTATAGACCACTACAACAATCAATGCATGATTCATTACCAAGAATTTCAATCAAGGATGAAAAATCAGAAATGGGATTGGGGAAATGATAAGAAGTGTTTTCAGGGGAATGGATTACATCAATTTAATTAACAGAGAGAGAGGGATGTTCTTCTGAGGGGTGCTTCATGGCATCAAGGATGTTGAAATGGACTATGTCACCACCAAAATCTATAGAAAATGTTCCATTATGGAAATTAAGTATGGTTTTTGTAGTTTTCAATAAAGTTCTCCCCAGTATAATTGGGGCATGTCCATTCATCCTATCATCTTCCATTTAAAGCACAGAAAAATCGGTAGGAAAAATTTAATTTTGAACCCTCACAAGAACATCCTCTAACACACCAAAAGAGTGTGTCATACTCTGATTTTCTAGCTGAACGAATATTCCAGTGCACTTTAGTTCACCGACCTGCAAATAAAAGTAAATAGAGTGAGGCATCATATTAATAGAAGCACCCAAATCAAGCATAGCATTAGAAAAAGAATACTCCCCTATGGTGAATGGAATCAATAATGTCCCAGGATCATTGAATTTGGTAGGTAGTGATGGTTCTATAAATTTTGAGACATTCCTCCCCAAACTTACCTTCTCATCACTATGAAGTCTCCTTCTATTTGTACACATCTCCTTTAAAAAATTTGCATATCTTGGAATTTGCTTCACGACATCAATCAAAGGAATTTTAACCTGAACTTTTTTGAAAGTTTTCAATATTTCCTTATCAAGTTAAATTTCATTTTATTTACTGGTTTGGGTGTTCCTTTAGGGAAATGGAAGAGGAATGGATGGGATAGGTGACTCATCAATAGACACACTCTTTCCTTCTGAAGGGCTTCTCTCAGGATAGGGATTTTCTTCTCTTGGACCATTTTCAGCAGTTGGGATGGTGGTTTTCTTAGGAGTGGATGAATCTAATGGAGGGTTCATTTGGGTTTTAAGTTGTTTCCCACTCCTAAGGGTGATGGCACTAAAATTTCTCTTATCCTTAGGGTTAAATACTGGTTGAGAGGGTAGTTTACCCGACCCATCATTTTGGATTTTCCCTACAGAGTTAGCTAGTTGGCCTAATTGAATTTTTAGGTCTTGTATGGATGCTTGGGTGATTTTTTGGAATTGGATATTTTTGGCATCCATTTGTTTCATTATGTATTCAAGTATAGGATTGTCTTTTAGAGAGGGTTGTTGGAAAGGCCTTTGGGGTGGTTGAGGATTTTTGGGTGGTGGTGGTGGATGACTACTCTAACCTTGTTGGTTTCATGGTTGATGAGGCTGGTTTGAAAACCCCCATGCCTATAATCTTGGTTTTCTTTCCACCCATATTTGGATGGATAATATGGTTCTTTCCTAAAGGTTTGGTTATAGGGGTGTCTTGGAAAGATTCCCTCACAACTCTTAAAAGTTTCTCTCAATTGGGGGCATTAGTCAAAATAATGGATGTCAAAAGAGCATATTCTACAATAGATGGGAGGAAGAGATTGAGATTTCCCTTGGGAGATATCAAGTTGTCGTAAAAGGGTACTTACCTCTTCAAACTTTGTGTCCACCTTCTTCTCAAATTCAGTCCTTTACACCTCATGGACACCTCGAATGGGTACACTGGACCTTGTACCAAATTTTTGAGTGTTTTACACCATGTTCTCAATCATGTTTCTTGCAGTGATTGGTATTTTATCTACTAATTCACCACATGCAGCAACATCAATCATGTTACGATCAATTATAATTAAACCCTCATGAAAATACTGTATCAAAAGTTGATCGCTTATCTGGTGGTGTGGACAACTTGAACATAATCTTTTAAATCTTTCCCCATATTCATGAAGTGTTTCCCCTTGATATTGTCTTATACCAAATATTTCTTTCCTTATTGTTGTAGTTCAAGAGGCTAGGAAATATTTTTCAATAAAAAGTTGTATCATGTCCACCTAGCCTCTTATTAGAGAATTACCTTAATAAATCTAGTCTTTTTCAGTATCTTATAAAGAAAAGGGGAATGATCTAAGCTTTACTTTTTCCTCATCCACATTGGCAGGTTTTAATTTTGAACAAAAAATATGAAATTCCTATAAATTCTTATGATTATCCTCTCTAGGAAGTCCATGGAATTTGTTAATAGATGAATTAAACCATATTTTAGTTCAAAATTGGGTGCTTCACCTTGTAAATGAATGTATGTGGTTTGGATATCTACATCAGGTGAGGTTAGTTCTTTTAGTGTTCTATTGTTTTTAGCCATGTTATACAAGTTTATTTTAGTTTTGATGTTGGTTATAGTAGAAGAATATGAAGGATCAAGAAGAGTGTATTTGTCTTGTCTGTCCACCTTCAAAGGGTTCTCTTGTGCGTCTCAGGGTCGCTGATGTAAGATCCTTTCCGGTTCGGGTCTGAAAGGTGGTAAATATCCCAGATTAGAATGCATCATGCACAAAACCTACACAAGAAATAAATCATAACTGAAAAATATAGGTAAAGGTATAAGATAAAACAAATAAATATTCACAAAATTTACAAAAAACTTAAAAAAAACGCACTAAAAACCAAAGTGCTCCCCGGCAACGGTGCCAAAATTTGACCGCGCTGTCATGACACGTCAAATTGATAGTCATTTAAAGAATATTTTGTAGTCTAGGGAATACCCTAGGTTTTATATCAAGGATATTTGGTATCTTATAGTGTGTATTTTTAATAAATATTACAAAAAGAGGGGTGGTTTTGAAAATAGTTTTAAAAATAAAATGACTTAATTAAAGAGTTTAATAGTTGACAAGGAAAGGTGGTGTTTTATAATTATGAGATAAAAGGGTTAATTGTGAGTTCACTACTCACATTTTAATCTCATTGTTTTTGGATATTAATTACGGTTTTATGTAAGTCTTTGGTTGAAATCAATCAGAATCCCAATTACTTTACAAGCTCTTATATCAAAGCACGTTGAGCCAAAAATTGATATAATAATCGTATATCCAAGGTCCAGATCATATGCATGGTATAATGTCTTCCAAAAAAAAATTAAATCTCAAATAAGTGGGGAAGAAAAGGATTCTTGTGTTGTCCAATCAGAACAGCATAAGTCACGCACTCAAAACTTCACACCGATTGGTTAAAAGTAAAGAGTGTTTCATTCGGTTAAATAAAAAAAAGATAAATCAAAGTAATATGCTTCTAAATTAAATGTTTTCAAACCCAAAATAAATCAAACCAGTATTAGTACAAGTTCTGGAACTCCCTTTACATGTGTGTAGCTCCCTCACAATGAGCATCCACTATTTAGCTCGACATCGGGAGGAGGAGGAAGCTTGGGTGGAGCTCCTTCTTCATTATTGATTCCCCCTATGAGGATAGGGGCCTCCAGAACTTCTAGTATGATGAGAGGAATCATATGGAACTCCAAATTGGTATCACTTCACTCCTTGGTTGAACTCCCCAAATTAGGTACCCATGGTTCTCTTTTATAGAAAAAATTGGAAGTGGTTTTGGGCACACAGATTATGTAAAACCACTTGTCCCACTGTTTTCAGCCTCCAGATAGTCTTAAATCGCTTTTTACAAAACTAAAAAGTCATCCCCCCACGTATTGTATATATCCATATAAATTTTAGCTTCATTTGGACACCTAAATCTCGAGATATGGATAGAACATAGCACACAACTTTTGACTCCATGCAGATTTGGTGGCCCGGACAGATCACTTCGGTTGGGACCCTTAATGGATGAATAGGGATTGGGTGTATTCTTAAGAGTTGTAGAAAATTGAATTTTGGACCAGACCTAAAAAATATCATCCCATTTGTATGTATGGAGTTTTCATACTATACCAAATAGTGGACAGGTGTTCATGGAAATCATGCAATTTTGGCCCATTTTCCTTCTGGATCATTTTTGAGGCCTCCAAATCACCTCCTCCTACAATGCAATCATCAAAACAAGTAATATTTCTCTTTTTAACAGTGATAAACACAAAATAAATTATTCAAATATGTAATGAAATTTGTTATTATTTTTATAATTTTTAATATAAAACAAGTTTAGCACAGTGGTGTAAGGGTGAAAATGAAACAGTGAATCATGGTGCGATCAATAGTATATACACCAAACAAAATAAATAAGTGGTGAATATGTCATACATCACATGGAAGTAAAAGTGATACGAGAAAACCTTACCTTAGTTATGATTTCATTTGTACATGTTCAAACCTCATATATAATAAATATAGATTTATTATACATATTTTAAAAATCCGTACGCATATATATAATACCATATATGATTTATATATAATTTTATCACCCATTAATTAACAATTATTTATTAAAATCATTATATCAGGTAATAACTGCTTCATTTTTCATGTATGTCTTAGTTTGGTACTTTAGTTCATTGATCGTGGTAAAATCATATATAAAATTTTATTCATGATATAAATATAATATATATTAATTTTATAATTATTTATAATAGTCTATAAAATTTATAGATATAAAAATGAGCCACACTTTTCATGGAGACGGTAAGTCGTACGTACACATGAACGTTGTTTTAAATTTTTAAAAGAATGGAATGAAATAAAGTTAAATAATATTTAACCTTTAAAAATCATTATTATATTATATAGATCATATATATTCATTAAATCTATCCTTATTACCATTAATTTCAAAATAAAAAGAAAATGTATCACGTCGCTACGTGAAGGCGGTAGTCCACACGTAAGCACAAGCGGCGTTATCATTTTATAATGGATTGGAAGTTAAAAAAGGTAGATGTGATATTATAACTTAAGTGGTATAATTTTTTCAGAAATATAATATATATATATATATATATACACATTAACACCATTATTATTTCCATCCATGAGTGGCAATGATGGAAAATTAATTACATCGGTTCGTGAGGTGGTAGTTTGTCGTACATATAATTGACGGTTTTGTTTCCCATTATATGGAATATGGGATGAATATAGTTTATCCATTGACATAATAAAATATAATTATATATAATATACTTTTGTTATTATTTAATAATATTTGGATAAGATTTGAAGGATTTAAAGTAAGAAATAAAATGAAGACGTGTGGTTAAGAACTATACATCTTCTTCAGAGAACCTCTTTAAGTTTATAGCTAAATCCTTTTTAGAATGGTTTGATGATAAAAGGAGGGGATAAGTTATGGGAAGGTGTGTGATTAATATATTTGGGAAGTTATTTTATGAACCAAAGTGTTTTAGAAAGTATGAAAATAAGAGGAGAGGGGATGTCCTTTTATAAGTCAGGGAGAGGACACACTTGGATTTCTTGAAAAGAATAAAATGTAATCATGTTTTACACATGTCAAAAGGATCCAAAATGGATCATTATTGAACCTTAGATGATATAATTTTTAAATTCAAACATAAAATAGGAATTGGAAAAGTTTCTAGTCCATTTTAACCCTTATCTTTTTATTTTAACAACCAGTAAACCCGTTTTATCCTTAACCACAGTAATTAATTTTTACTTTTTTTACTATTAATTATGAACAAAAATTAAGTTTAACTTATTATATAATATTAATTATTCTGATTATAAATTTTTAATCCATTTTTTCACATTCAATTCACAAAATTGGTTGAATTTAATTTAAAATTAGACTCGTAGAGGCGATGAAAAAACGGTTTTCCAAAGAAAAAACTTTCAAAAGTATAAAAAGTTTTTATATTAAAATTCAACATAAAATTAATTACAATGACCTAAATTGGATTAATAATAATATAATTGAACATATTTTACTTTTAAATTGTTTTAAATAAAAATTTCACTTTGTAAATTCTTTAAACTAAAATACAGTTTTTAATAAAAATCAGCATTTTTAACTATTCATAGAAAAATTAATATTTTCAGAAGATTCTAAAAAATTAAATATAAGATTATTTTGAAATAATTATCTCAAATAATAAGTTAATTTTTTCAAATAAATTTTCTAAAAGTGAAAAAAATATATATTTTAAAATATGTGTGCAAAACACGACGAAACCGGTTTTTAGAAAAATATAGTTTTTTAGCATAAAAGTGGATTTATTATTATCTCGTGCTTAGAAAACATAGTCTATCAATAAATAAAATATTTAATATATAATATATAAATTTTAAAATAATTTACCCATAGTTATTAATTTAATTTATTAAGGTAAAAACACATTATATGCATAAAAACAATTTTTCAAAAAAAATTACTTTCAAGTGATTTTTATTTTTATTTATAATAAATTGATAACTAATGGATTTATTTTATAGATGTATACACCATATAATTTTTATAATTTAGTTAGTCGTATTAAAACCTTCCAATTTAATTGCTATGTTATAACATTCAAATTTAAATAATATATTCCATGGGTCATTTAATCTTAGTGTTGTGTGTCATATACACTATCTAAAATAATGTCCTTCTTTTAAAATATTGGGGTGTTACAAAATAATTATCCAGGAAAGTAATTTTAAGTTCATTTCATGTACTTAGAGTACACATTGTTTACTATACCCCAATTACCCATTTGATGGTTTTTGGTGATTTACACCTTGGGTCAAAATTAGACAAAAGAAGTGTCCATATTGATTATTTTTTACATATATCACAATGGTTGAACCCTTGGGGTGATTTTAGGACACCTATGAGGTTTTTTGAGAATAAAGAACTATTATGGAGAGATTATTCATCTATTAAATGGATTCAGAGGTCTCATGAGTGAGACATGGACTGAGACCCAACTATGGTTTGTGAGAATGGTTAGAGGGAATAGAATGGGATCTCTGAGTTCCTCAAATAGTGTAAATTGGGAAGGTCTCAAGTTAACAGGACTTACATGTAACTTGTGGAGACATATAGGTTGGGTG
Source organism: Viscum album (assembly GCA_963277665.1). Taxonomy (NCBI): domain Eukaryota; kingdom Viridiplantae; phylum Streptophyta; class Magnoliopsida; order Santalales; family Viscaceae; genus Viscum; species Viscum album. The sequence goes on from OY728156.1 coordinate 1,335,996,379, forward strand.
TTTATACCAACCTATAGTGGGACCTTGAAACTGAGATGGTCCATGATCCATATCTCTAGACCAATTTCTAAGTAGCTTTCTCCTTGAGGCCAAAATGTCATTTTATGTTTTGAATTTTATAGAAAGTGTGTTTACCCTGAGAGACTAGTGTGTGACTAAGGATCCCTTATGGGATGCCTCCAATTAGGAATCGACCTAAAATATTTCCTGTGGGATTTCTCTACTTAATTACTCTTTCCAAGGATCCTAAGAGGGGTGCCTCTACTTATGTTTGGACCTTGAGGATCCCGCAAGGGATACCACTCCTGTGTTTTGAACTAAGAGACCCTAATGGGTGCCCTAGTGGTTTATAGACTCTGATAAAGTGTATTATGATTTTTCATAGAGATGGTTGTGGTTTTCACCTTAGAACATATACTAAACATGTAATCCTGGGGGGTTATGGTAGTAGAGATGGGTTTAGGTGTTCGGACAACCCTACTCTTTTATTTATGCTTTCACTCAATTACTATTAATGCAGCTATGATTTCCAGACATGATTTTTAGATCTCAACCCATGGGTCTCGACATGATGTGATGTCATGGTGAGGATTCCCATAGGTACTACCTAGGATCTATCTTGTGATCCTTATATTAATTAATGTTACCATTAAAGTAATGCTTAGTGTTTCTAGGATTCCTCCTCATAGAAACTTGGATTCTTAGTGGACTTAGGATATAATATTTGGAACCACTATTACTAGAATTACTAGTGTCTCTGGGATTTCTCCCTACACTGGGAAATAGATGATATTTCTAATTACATCTATGAAACCCCTCTTAGTTTATTTATCACCTAGGATGCCTATAATTCTAAGATCCAGGTGATTCTAGAGGTTTTCGGGTGGCCATATTTCCCCTGATCATTGGATTATCATGAAATCCTTGAGGATTGATGATTATCTCCTTTATTGATACCTAGGATACTCCCTAAGATCATGTGGATGTTACATGATTGCATTGCCCAGAGATATCTGGGAATAGGCTTTTTGATCTAGTTATTGAATGATTTCAAGTTATTATCTTAGGTCCAGAAGAGTATTCTATTAATATCACCCAAGATTCTTTTCTCTTAGGTATTATCCTAGTTATAATGTCTTTATTTCCTATAGACCGGGACCTAGGAACCCAGAATTGGACTAGATTATGGAATACTAAGATAACATATATGTTCCACTGGTTACACAAAACTTGAGTGGTATGTGTGGGATGCCTATAAACCAGCTTTATGCCTTATTTAAAGGATGTACAGTTGATACATAAAGTCCCACTTTATATATAGGAGGTGAGTATAGGTGATCCTAGGGTTAGTACATGTATCCCCCTATGGTGACATAGCTTGATTAGAAACATTACAGGCATTGGTCGAAGTAGGTATTGTCCATCGAGATCATGGACCCAAGGATCGATGGTGGATGTATTTTATTTATTTTATTTGAGTTTTTTTCTCAGATAATAAAGGAATATTTCATGATAATTCACATATGATAGTAAAATATAAGTTCACTATTTGGTTAGCCTGCTGAGATTTATTTATCACCCCCTGTATATACAACTCGGAGTGCATGCAGACCTTATGTATAATTTCAGGTTGATCATAGATGCATGATGGATAGGGTGATGCCCCGAGTTTCATAATCGAGTGGATGTGCTCTTGTAGACTCTTATGATCAGCTGGTAAAACTCAAGAGTAATGGAGACTAGGTATGTGGTGCGGCTTGAAGTTAGCATTAGTGCCTTGTGTATTTACTTTCCTTTATTTTGTTGTATATGTGGTCGGCCCAATGGGTGATCAGTGTTGTATGTATGACATGGTTATTCGGGATGTTACAATATTCCATTTATTATAGTAATATTTATATTTATTTCTTCATCGCTTTGGTGACTTGCTATTAATGGATTTTTTAGTTATTTTTATTATTTTCTTACTCTCATATAAGGGAACAGTCTCCCCACCAATACACCCTAGGCCCTCACTGCTAGTCAGTAGGCTCGAGTGTATGGGGAGTCATGCTTGAGGCCTTTTATCCAACTGTTCCAGTTACTATTTATATGGTAAATTGGGTCAAGACGTGTCAAAGTAGTATCATAGGATTTCATTTATTGTTTTATTATTATTGTGGATATGGTAGACAAGAGTATTAGGAATGTGTCGGAACCTGTGATGGGTATCGAACTAATGAATCGATATCACTTGTTCTGTTGAGAAGTCCAGGTTACTAGGGATATGGTATTGATGTTATTAATGTGTGATATTATAGGTTTATATGATTTTCTCTTTGATAAATACACATTTTGTGTATATTTTTTGATTTATTATGGATTTATGGCTCTTGGTCCATTATTAAGAGGCCAGTTATTAATTCTGACTCTTGTATAGTATATTCAAGAGGCATTTATTCATGCATCACATTTGGTGTGTAGGGTATACATGTTATAGGTCTGATAGTGTGTGATTTATATGTTGATTGTGTGTCTAACTATTTAAAGTATCAACAAAAACTTAAATGGTGTTTTCCCATATAGGTTATTGGTGGCATTTTACTCAGTTAAACCACCTTGATTACATTCTCTATGGAAGTTTGTGTGGATCTATAGTAAGACGTTATATGGTGAGGATGATGACTCATTCCTCATGCATGATAGGTGAAATGACCCTAGTAGGTCAATGGGGAACATGGTTTCCAAGTGTTTGACCCCTCATGGGGAGTTTTTACTTTGGTATGATTATTTAAAGTGTTAGTAACAACCTATGTAGTGTTTTACCACATAGCTTGGAATGAAATTATACTTAATCAAATTGTGTGAGTTTTATATGTCACATATCATTATATATTATGATGTTTGTGTAATGTTGACCCTCATAGGTCAACATTAGTATCTAATTCCTTTTCAGTAGACCCTTTGTGGGTGTATCCTTTTTGGGTGTGATTAACTAAATATTTTTAACAACCTATATGGAGTTTGACCATCTAGATTTCTATGATATTTTACTAAATTGGGATTTGTTTATGGTTATAAATTTGGGTATTCTAGTGAGATATTGATAGGTACCTGAAGGTTTATATTGAACTAAAACCTTGAGGGTGTATTATAATATACAGATTCCTAGTGAGGCTTAGTTCATCATCTTTTATATGTTCATATCATGACCCTCCAGGTAGTATTACCTTATAAGGATGCTCAAATATGATCAATGTCTGGTAGGTTAATTATTGGTAAGTGAATCCATTAAATCACCCCCAGAGTTATGATTTACCAATGGGTTTTAATTAAATGGTTTTCCAATTGCAAATTATAGGGTGTTTTTCTCTATAAATTGGAATTGAAAACCTGTATAATTGAACCCATATTAATAGGTTTTGAACCTTGTAATTTGATGTTATATTTACCTTCCATAGAAAGGCTTGAACTATAGTCTAGGTGGTCAGACCTAGTGACCTTGTTTTGAAACTTGATCAGTAGGGCTAGTTGGGAGACCTAGAGGACCTTAGTTATGAGTTGAACCTTAGTGAGTTGATGTTTGGTTTGGTCAATGTAAACCTATGAGAGGGATTGGTTTGGGTTTATGGATGGATTTTGAGGTAGTGATCTAGGTTATACACTTTTTTAGAGATCGATGCATAGGAGGTTCTCGATTTTTGTGACTTGGGCATGATGATGCCTTTGGTTTCTAAGAAATCACCTAGGGTGCTTGTGTTTTAATACTGGCTTCAAAGGGAATAACTATTTGGGTGTCTAGACCTATTGACTAGTGATTCTATGGTTAACAATGTGGTCAAAGTGTGGGTGTATTTTTGTAACTATAATAGTGTTGGGTGGAGGCTATGCATGTGGATGAGGTTGACATGCTTCAGACCGAGGATGTGTAGCCATGGTGCTAGGATGAAATTTTGTGATAGGTGTTTGTTTGATGAATAATGGCATGGGTGAGGTGGAATATTTTGATGAGGAGTTCCAAGGGAGATTCTGGATTAATGATACTAACGTTCCATGTAGCATGGTCATCTTGGACTTTGTGATGTTCTACTCATGGGAGCGTCATTCGGGTGGTATGGGTTTGTACACCCGCTATGTTATGTGAGATATGATTGGTTCACATTGGTTGTGCATGGTACTATTTAAATAATTAATCAGTAGGTGATCATGTGCAATATGAGGACCAATGGTTTCAAAAACATGTTATGGTAATGGTTTCCTGGGAGTTATGATGAAATGGTAAATGTCTCTCCTTGGTAGATTAGACATCAAGAATGGGTTGGGTGAAGTGGCTGTAACGACCCAAAGTTTTCAATGGAAATTTCCCTTATTATAAATATGTCATAAAATAACATGAAAACACAACATAATGAACTACTAAGTACTAATTGGCCTTTAAACATAAGTTTTTCACTTCTGTGTTTGGAATTTTGAAAATATGATATACATGGTTGCAATCAGTAAGTTATTTGGAGTCCGATAAGAAAAACTTAATTTTTGGTGATTAGTAACCTAACCTTATGAATAGTAACATGACCTTATTAATATATAAATACTCTAATTAATAGTAACATTACCTATGAAAGTCATAAAATAATATTCAAGTGAAATTATGATGTACCTATATTTTAGAATAAGTAAATGAATGTTTTAAAACTGGTTTTTAATAATAAATTATGCTTTTAATTAAATATTAAATTAATCATATTTAGAAAATTATTTTTGAAAAATGGAATTTATTTTTGGATTCTACACATCGAAAAATTGTTAGGGTGAATTTTTGGTATTTTTCTGAAATACTTGAATTTTTTATGAATAGTAGAATCTCGTAATTCACAATAAATGCTAAATAATGGATTAATTGAGTCATTGATAATGATCAACTGATATAATCCCATTTGGTTATAATTCACATGCATTTATTACTATTATTGGTCATGGAATACTTACTATTCCTTGTCTTGTGAGGAAATAATAAACTAATGATTAAAAAATTATGAAAACCCTCCTCTCCTCCACTACAACCCCGCCCCCCTCACTCCCTCTACTCTTCACTCCTCTCAAGCCTTGTTCCTTGCCAATATTCTGCCCAAATATCCCCCCAAGATCCTCCCCCACGTCCAAAATCTCCTAGCCTCCTCAAAATACCAAAACCTCTCCCCTTAAGAGGTTATCAAAGGAGGAAGTCTCAAGAGGTAAATTCCTCTTTCCAATTCCTTCCTTTCTTTTAAGTTCTTTTCTATTTGTTTCTTTCCACACCTACCTACACCCAAATGGTATGATAACTCTAGTAGCATACATGTACTGGAATTTTTTTATTCTAATGGTATATTTCATTATCTTCTCTCCTTTCCCCACCTTTTATTTGAAATAAATGAAAGCACCATTTGAGATGTGCTAATTTAGCACATTCAAGGACAACGTTTTATCAATTTCTATTATCATCATCAAATTTGGTCATTAAACCATTTTTGTTATGGTTGAAAAAGAATATATATATTTAATATATCCTATTTTTATTCTGTAATCTCTTTTACAAATGTTATTAAGTTATAAATCAAAATATTTTCTTTGTAATCAAACCCACCAATTAACAAAAACGGTTGTCACTTTGGTTTTATATAATAATTTGACTTCACTCTAAGTAACCAAATTAAATCTAAAACCATTTAATCTATTGTATGTTAACTAATATCATATAACTTCAATTATGGAAAACCACTTTCATCTTACATGTTTATCCAAATGTGAATATAAGTGATCCGGTTATTAAAACCAAGAAAACAAACGAGCCCGAACAATGAAATTGAACCTCATAACCAATCAAAACGATTATAAATGAACTTAAAATGAATATACTAAACCAATTAAATATATAATAGGTTCTTTAATTATTAATTAATAAACCTAATTTGTTTAGTCATGTCATTAATAACAAGTGGAGGACACCACCGGAATTAAGGTAAGGGATCCTCTCATTTTCACTCTTAATCAAGATTGTTCTCTATGATATGCCTTTTTTGTGTAATACCAAGTGATGGGGTATGTTTTATCACCTCCCCCATACTTACCTAATTTTTTATAAGTGATGAAAAACCCCTTATCTCTCTCATCAATCCCTCTTAGTTACACCTGATACCATGCTGATAAACCGTAATGGATTCTACCAGAACTTCTTTTATTCCTTTGGGTTGCTCTATATATTTTTTTACCAAAATGTAGTTGTATTTTATTTTTATGTAAAAATTATAAATTATGTTTATATGATCCAAAACCATGTTCCAAGATCCATCTCTAATTCTCTTTCAAGGATATACATGTTTTTAAGTAAATCCCTCCTCGATACTTCCCAATAAGCACGCTCATTTTAAAGGAACTTCCCGAATTTTTACCCAATTTAAAGTAAACTGTATCCTCTATTTTAAGACACTATTGTCTTTATAAAATCAGTATTTTTATTATGAAAACATTTTGGTTCAATTCTGGTTTTATATAAAATAATTTCTTCTTTACTATTTTAAAAGCTCTATAGTATTTTCCTTAAAAACGAATAAAAATGTTTTAAAGCTAATGTTTCTCAAATACATTTCTTATATGTTTTAACTTATATTTGTCACAACCTACTATGTTATAATCCTATATTACCTTATTAACATCCATGTATGTTCTAATACCTTTCTTTCATAGACACTTTCATGATACACTCATTGGTTATGCTTTATGTCATGATTGTGGTACCCAATTCTCTCCATGGGTATCTTTATGTTTATGAACGATTGATTATGTATGATTATTTATGTAGAAATAATATTTATGTGGCAAGAATATTCATGAAAATTTTTAGATGGGTGTGCCTATATAGCACTCTAATGCATTGTGTAAAGTTAGGTCTCATGAGATACGATGTGAAACGGGATTGGCAGTTAGCCTTGACCTGTACTAAAATGGGAAACGGGATTGGCGGTTAGCCTTGAACCATAATAAAGAAATGTTTTATGATTCTTCCACATTTATATGATTCCATGTTTATATGAACTCATTCTTATATGATATGATTTCATAAGTTCCATGCTTTGGATATCTTTATGTCATGCCTCCTAACTCATGTTCTTAAGATGTATCCTTATGTTCATTCCCTTACTAGGTTTTTCAACTCATCCATTTGTTCATGTGTTCCCTAGGATACCCTATGTAGATGTAAGGGATCAAAGGAATTTAAGAGATCTTAATAGAGATTAAATAAAGAAATGTTCTTTTTAGACCCATGTTTTATGTTTTATGTTCCTATTCTTCCAAGACACTAGACTTAACAATCCTTGGCTTGTACTCTGATGATTAACTATGATTAAAATCATGTAATGTTATATGTAAAAGGCTTGGGTCACTATAGTTGGTATTATAGGGAGGTTTAGTTATTTTTGGGGATTAGGAATAGAGCACCCCAGTGAGGACCTTAAGGATGATACAAAGTATAATAAAACATCCCTAAATTTTGGTAAGTATAGAGTAAGTGGTTTATCAAGAAAATACATCCTTGTCTGGATATGAGCAAGTAGAGGTGGCTCTGGTACAGATGTTTATAGGAGTGAAAACTCTGACAAGGAGTTTCGGGCTTGACCTGGGGTATCCTGGTACACGACAATGGGCATTGCTGCACTCTTGGTTATGACACTCCTGGGGGATATGTTTTGGTAGATTCATAATCTTAGTACAAACCATTATTAAGGGACAAAAAAATCTCATAAGAATATAAGTCAAGAAATAGATCGAGGATAACCTAGGTTTTAACCTAAGGAATCACAAGTTAGGATGTACTTCTTCTTTATAATTTTATCCTTTTATGTTGAAATTTTCCTTTTTATGCTCAATAAATAAGTATTAAAGACCTCTAATTAAATGTTCTTGTTCTTAGTTAATGGAGGGAAATATAAGAACACATTCCAACAACCAATGTGATAGGCAATGTGAATATTTTCCTAATGATATGCCTGATATGATGGGAGCGGGTGCTCAAAACTTCATGATAGTACTTTCTCAGCTGGCTCGAGTTATGAATAATAACTTGAATTATGCGGAATTCCCTCCTCCTACAAGGAAAGATAAAGTTTCCATAGAATCCTTCACGTGGCAAAGGCCTCCCATGTTTAGCGGATCTTCTGATCCCCTCCTCGCTGAACAATGGATTAACTCCATTGAAAATATATTCTCTATTCTCCAGTGCTCGGAAGAATAGAAGGTTGTACTAGAAGTCTATTGTTTTGATGGGGAAGCTAATCAGTGGTGGAAACTGATCAAGAATACAAATTCCCAAGAGGAAATTGATTCCATGGATTGGGAGGAATTTAAGTGGATGTTTTTCAACAAATATTTTCCTCGAACCCTCCATCTCAAGATGGAAAGAGAGTTCCTTGGACTCAAGCAGAAGGAAGATGAGTCCATCGGGGTGTATGAAGAAAACTTTACAAGGCTTGCAAGGTATGGCTATGGCTTTGTCATGAACACTGAAAGTAAGGTGTATCGCTTCTTTAGCGTACTAAAGCTGAGTCTATGAAAAGTGTTGGAAATTAGAGACTTTGATAGTTATGAAGATATTGTCTATTGTTCCCTCAAGGTGGAAATAGAGATTGTAGACTCTCAGTGGTCTCATGGGATCTATGAAAAGAAGCAGAAAATGGAGAATAACATGGGTGGTTCATCAAACAAATCCCATGATGGAAAGAAGCATGACTTTTCCCCTTGAAAAAGTTGTGGGAATAAGTATCCTGGTAACTGTATTAAGGGAACCAAGAATTGCTTCAAATGTGGAAAGTTTGGTCATCTGGCCAAGAACTGCTGAAGGGATATGAAAAATCCCACTAATGTTGATGAATAAAGGAAGGTTAGGATCAACACTCAGCATACAGTGCAGTGTTATAACTGCAAGGAGCATTAGAATTATGAGAACAATTTCCCTAAGCCGAGGGTTGTTGGAGGCAATCAACAACAACCTCAAAGGAAACAAGGAAGGGCTTATTCTATCACTACTACTAAGGTGGATCCGGAAAACGATGTGGTGACAGGTAAACTGGTTATTCATCCAAGAATAGCATACATACTATTTGATTCTGATTCTATGAATTCTTTCATATCTTGTAAGTTTAGTAGAACTATTCAAACACCACCTCAAAATTTGGAGGAAAATTTATCCGTGAGAATAGAAAATGGGTCAATCATTGAATCCATGGTTTATAACTCCTCCCCGGTTAATATTTGTGGACTAAACCTCCCAGAAAATCTCATCATACTTCCTTTAGTGGAGTTTGATGCAATCTTGGGCATGGATTGGCTATCTTTGTACAAATCCAACATCAAATTTCGGGAAAGGGAGATCACTTTTCATATCTCAAAACATCCTCCGATTCTTTACAAGTGTAAGGAGGAACATGAGTCTCCTTTAGAATCTTCATCTCAAGTGTGGATATTTTTGCCTTATGAGCAGGAATATCTAGCTCAAATGATTGAGACAAATGAGAGAATCATGCTTTAATACATGCCCATCATGAGGGATTACACTGATGTATTCCCTGAAGAGTTGCATGGTCTTCATCCTGACCGAGAGGTTGAGTTCTCAATTGAACTTATCCCTGGATCTCTGCATATCTCAAAGAAACCTTACAGAATAGCCACCATAGAACTGGAAGAGCTAAAGAAGCAGTTACAGGAGAATATGGAGAAGGGTTTTATACACCTAAGTGCTTCATTGTGGGTTGCGCCAGTCCTATTCGTCAAGAATAAGGACAGATCAATGTGTCTCTACATTGATTATCATGAGATCAATAAAATCATGATAAAGAACAAGTATCCCCTTCCATGGATAGATGAATTTTTTGATCAGATTTGTGGGGCCAGTTATTTATCTAAGGTGGACCTTCGGTCAGGATATCATCAACTAAAGGTGAGGAAGGAAGGTATACCCAAGACTGCCTTTCGAACGAGGTATGGACACTGTGAGTTCATAGTGATGCCATTCGGACTCACTAATGCTTCAAAAATTTTCATGGATTTAATGAATATAGACTTTAGAGATTACCTTGACAAATTTTTGGTAGTCTTTATTAATGATATTCTGATATACTCCAAGAGAAAGGAGGAACATGAGGAGAATATGTTAAATACTTTACAAAGGGATAATTTGTATTCAAAGTACATTAAATATGAGTTCTGGATGGAGGAAGTATCATTCCTGGGGCATGTTATCACCAGCAAAGGGATGTCTATGGACCCCTCCAAGATAAAGGCAATTAAAGAGTGGCCCAAGCCAACTTCTGTAATGGAGATATTTATATTTTTGGGTCTAGATGGGTATTATTGACGATTCGTGAAGAAATTTTCATGATTGTAAAATCCAATGACCAAGCTAACATGGAAGGGGGTAAAGTTTTTTTGGACGGAATAATGTGAGGTAAGATTCAAGGAGCTAAAGAGAAGCCTGATCACTGCACCTGTACTCACATTACCAAAAAGTAGAGAAAGTTTTGTGATATACAGTGATGCTTAAAAGAAATGCTTGGGTTGTATACTCATGCAAAATGATAATGTGATAGACTATGCCTCAGAGCAGTTGAAGATCCATGAGCAGAACTACCCAACGCATGATCTAGAGCTAGCGGCCATGATTTTTGCCTTGAAAATCTGGCTGCACTACCTTTATGGTGAGAAGTGTTACAAATACACCAACCAAAAGAGCCTAAATTATATATTCACACAAAAGGAGCTCAACATGAGTCAAAGGAGATGGTTAGAGCTAATCAAGGATTATGATTTCTTGATTCACTATCATCCTGGAAAGGCGAACAAGGTAGCTGATGCTCTAAGTAGAAAATAACCTACTACTATAACCATGTTATGGATTGAGAAAGACCCTATCTTCTTGGATATACAAAGGATGGATTTAGAAATCATAAGGGAAGGGGATACATATTACCTTGCCCAAATGATTGTGAAACCATCCATTCAAGAGAAGATTAAGAAAGCACAAAGGGATGATGTGGAGTTACAAAAGAGGGTCAATGTAGTAAAGGAAGAGAAGCTGCAAGAGTTCCATATCAATGATGATGGTGTGATTTGGCTTGGAATGCAGCTTTGTGTGCCTTCATCACCTGGGATAAAGAAAGATCTATTGGAAAATGCACATAGCTCAAAATTCTCTATCCATACTGGGATTACCAAGATGTATCGTGATCTCTGAGAACACTTCTAGTGGGATAACATGAAGAGGGAGATTGCATAATATATATCAAGGTTCTTGGTATGTCGGAAAGTTAAAGAAGAGTGATAAAAGTCCAAAGGGATGATGCAACCATTGCTTATACCCATGTGTAAATGGGAGAATGTCACAATGGACTTTTTCATGGGTCTCCCAAAGACATTTAAGGGAAATAATGCGATATGGGTTGTGGTTGACCGAATCACCAAGACTACCCATTTTATCGTTATTCAGGAAGACCTCTCGCTTGAACAACTTGCAAAAATATATGTGAAGGATGTTGTAAGACTGCATGGTGTTCCACTCTCAATTTTCTCTGATCATGATCCAAGGTTCACATCTAAATTCTGGAGGAGTCTTCAATATTCTTTGAGTACTGAATTAAATTTCAGCATGGCCTATCACCCCCAAACTGATGGCCAATCTGAAAGGACTATTCAGAAGCTTGAAGATATGCTAAGAGTCTGCTCTCTAGAATTAAAAGGTGTATGGGATCAGCATCTCCCATTGGATGAGTTCTCATACAATAATAGCTTCCACTTGAGTATTCAGACGGCTCCGTATGAAGCTCTGTATGGAAAGCGATGTAAAATTCCAACCTGTTGGGATGAAGTTGGAGAACGAAAGCTACTTGGATCCGATATTGTACAAGAGATGATGGAGAAGGTTCAAGTCATCCAAAAAAACATCAAAGTTGCTCAGATTCAGAAAAAGAGCTACGCCAACAAACGTCTAAGGGACTTGGAGTTCAGCGTTGGGGATAAAGTCTTCCTTCTAATATCACCATGGAAGAGAGTCATGTAGTTTGGAAAGAAATGGAAGCTAATCTCAAGGTAAATTAGATCCTTTGAGATCCTTGACCAGATAGGAGCCATGGACTATGGTATTTCACTTCCTCTGAATATGACTCGATTTCATGATGGGTTTCACGTATCACTCTTGATGAAGTACATACCTAATCCCTCACATGTACTGAACTCAGAGTTGGTGCAGTTGGAAGATGATATCTCTTATGAGGAGCAGCCAGTGAAGATTCTAGACTGAAGAGATGAGGTTCTATGCAAAAAGACAACCCACATTTTCAAAGTGTTTTGGAGGAACCAAAAGTTTGAAGAAGCTACTTGGGAACTAGAGGTGGCGATGAAGGAGAAGTACCCTCACCTGTTTACAGCCTAGAATGTAAAACAAAATTTCGATGGTGAAATTTCATAAGGTGGGAAGAATGTAACGACCCAAAGTTTTCAATGGAAATTTACCTTCTTAAAAATATGTCATAAAATAACATGAAAACACAACATAATGAACTATTATGTTCTAAGTGGCCTTTAAACATAAGTTTGTCACTTTTGTGTTCGGAATTTTGAAAATCTGATATACATGGTTGCAATCAGTAAGTTATTTCGAGTCCGATAAGAAAAACTTAATTTTCAGTGAATAGTAACCTACTCTTATGAATAGTAACATACCCTTGTGAATAGTGAAATACCCTAATGAATAGTAACCTTACCTATGATAGTCATAAAATAATATTCAAGTGAAATTATGATGTACCTATATTTTAGAATAAGTAGATGAATGTTTTAAAACTGGTTTTTAATAATAAATTATGATTTTAATTAAATATTAAATTAATCATATTTAGAAAATTATTTTTGAAAAATGGACATAATTTTTGGATTCTACATGTCGAAAAATGGATAGGGTGAATTTTTGGGATTTTTCTGGAAAACTTGAATTTTTTATGAATAGTAGAATCTGATAATTCACAATAAATGCTAAATAATGGATTAATTGAGTAATTGATGGTGATCTACTGATGTAAGCCCATTTGTTTCGAATTCACATGCATTTATTACTATTCTTGGTCATGTAATAATTATTATTCCTTGTCTTGTGAGGAAATAAAAAACTAATGATTAAAAAATTATGAAAACCCTCCTCTCCTCTACTATAAAACCGCCCCCATTCACTCGTATATTAACTCCTCTCAAGACTTTTTCCTTGAAATTATTCTTCCCAAATATCCCCCCAATATCCTACATCATTTACAAAAGCTCCTAGCCTCTTCAAAATACCAAAACCTCTCCCCTTAAGAGGTTCTCAAAGGAGGAAGTCTCAAGAGGTAAATTCCTCTTTCCAATTCCTTCTTTTCTTTTAAGTTCTTTTCTTTTTGTTTCTTTCTTCACCTCCCTTCACCCAAATGGTATGATAACTCCAATAGAATACATGTACTAGAATTTTTTTACGCTAATTGGATATTTCATTATCTTATCTCCTTACCCCACCTTTTATTTGAAATAAATGAAAGCACCGTTTGAGATGTGCTAATTTAGCACATTCAAGGACAACGGTTTATCAATTTCTATTATCATCATCAAATCTGGTCATTAAACCATTTTTGTTATGGTTGAACCAGAATATATATATGTAATATATCCTATTTTTATTCTGTAATATCTTTTACAAATGGTATTAAGTTATAAAGCAAAATATGTTCTTTGTAATCAAACCCACCAATTAACAAAAACAGTTGTCACTTTGGTTTTATATAATAATTAGACTTCACTCTAAGTGTAAAAATTAAATCTAAAACCATGTAATATCCTATATGTTCACTAATATCATATAACTTCAATTCTGGAAAACCACTTTCATCTTACATGTTTATCCAAACGTTAATATAAGCGAACCGATCATTAAAACCAAGCAAACAAATGAGCCCGAACAATGAAATTGAACCTCATAACCAATCAAAATGATTATAAATGAAATTAAAATGATTATACTAAACCAATTACATATATAATAGGTTCTGAAATTATTAATTAATAAACCTAATTTTTTTATTCAGGTCATTAATAACAAGTGGAGGACACCACCGGAATTAAGGTAAGGGATCCTCTCCTTTTCACTCTAAATCAAGATTGTTCTCTATACTATGCCTTTTTTGTATAATACCAAGTGATGAGGTATGTTTTAGAACCTCCCCCATAATTCCCTAATGTTTTTTAAGTTATGAAAAAACCCTTATATCTCTCATCAATCCCTCTTAGTTACACCCGATACCATGCCGATAAACCGTAATGGATTCTACCCAAACTTCCTTTATTCCTTCAGGTTGCTCTATCTTTCTTTTTACCAAAATGTAGTTGTATTTTCTTTTTATGTAAAACTTCTACATTCTGTTTATATGCTCCAAAATCATGTTCCAAGATCCATATCTCATTCTCTTTTGGGGATATACATCTTTTAAGTGAATCCCTCATCGATACTTCCCAATAAGCACACTCGTTTTAAAGGAACTTTCCCAAATTTTTACCCAATTTCAAGTGCACTCTATCCTATATTTTAAGACACCATTGTCTTTATAAAATCAGTATTTTTATTATGAAAACATTTTGGTTAAATTCTGGTTTTATATAAAATAATTTCCTCTTTACTATTTTAAAATCTATATAGTATTTTCCTTAAAACCGCACAAAAATGTTTTAATGCTAATGTTTCTCAAATACATTTCTTATATGTTGTCACTTCTATTTGTCACATCCTACCATTTTATATACCTATATTACCTTATGAACATCCATTTATATTCTAATCCCTCTCTTTCATGGACACTTTCATGATACAATCATTGGTTATGCTTTATGTCATGATTGTGGTACTCAATTCTCTCCATGGGTATCCTTATGTTTATGAATGATTGATTATGTATAATTATTTATGTGGAAAGAATATTTATGTGGTAATAATATTCATGAAAATGTTGAGATGGGTGTGCCCAGATAGTGCTCCAATGCATTGGGTAAAGTTAGGTCTCATGAGATGCGATGTGAAACAGGATTGGTGGTTAGCCTTGACCAGTACTAAAATGGGAAATGGGATTGGCGGTTAGCCTTGACTCATACTAAAGAAATTTTTTATGATTTTGCCACATTTATATGATTCCATGTTTATATGAACCCTTGCTTATATGATATGATTTCATAAGTTCCATGCTTTGTATATCTTTATGTCATGCCTCCTAACTCATGTTCTTAAGATGTATCCTTATATTCATTCCCTTACTGGGTTTTTCAGTTAATCCCTTCGTTCATGTGTTCCCCAGGGTACCCTATGCAGATGTAAGGGCTCAAAGGAAGTTAGGAGCTCTTAATGGAGATTAAATAAAGAAATGTTTTTTAGCCCCATGTTTTATGTTTTATGTACCTAGTCTTCCAAGACACTAGACTTAACGATCCTTGGCTTGTACTCTGATGATTAACTATGCTTAAAAACATGTAATGTTATATGTAAAAGGCTTGGGTCACTATAGTGGCATGACCGATCTAGCTCAATCATGGTCAGGTATTGACAGGATGGTGATCATGGTTCATTAAGAGTGATACACGTTTAGTGGTGGAACCTATTTAGGTTATTCTCATGGAGTAATATAATTTAATCCATGTAGTTGAGAGTGCATTGTAACACCCCAATATTTTAGGGTATGTTTTCTTTTTAAATAAATTCAAAAACTTGTATTGCACACAACATTGAGTTCGAGCACACCACGATCTATTAACCTATATATTTAAATAGAAATTATTAATAGTATTAACCATTTTATGAAACTTATTTATAATAAATATAATTTTTACATTTATCTTATGTGTTTTGAAGACAATTATATAAGAAAAAATCTGATTTTACGTATAAAAACTATATTTTTTTAGGGGAATTCTACTGCATTTTAATGGTGCAAATATTTTAAAACTAAATTTTATAAATTTTATAAATTTTATTTTAAAAATAGACTTAATTTTTTTTTAATATTAAAATTATTTTAGGGTAAATTTTTGTAGTTTTTCAGAGAAATTTTATTTTTTTTTTTGAATAGTGAAAAATATTGCATTGTGGTAAAAAAATTGACTTTTCGTTTAAATAATTATTATAATTTAAATTGATTTTTAGTGTAAAAATAGATCAATAAGACATATATTAATCAAATTTAGGTTATTATAATAATTTTTATATTGAAATTATATATAAAAACTTATTGAACTTTTGAACGTCTCCTTTTTTCCGCCTTCTCGCCACATCTGCGGGATTAGTGTTAAATTTAACATAGCCACTTCTATGAATTGAATTTGGAAAAATTTATATGCATAGTTATAATCAGTTTTATATTTATTTTCTAATATGATCAACTTAATTTTTTTATATTATGAATAGTATCTTTAGTAAAGTTTTATTTACCATAGTTAAGGATAAATCAGGTAATTAAAGGTAAAATTAATATTATAATATTATAAAATTACTCTAACACTTGTTCTAATTTCATTGGATAAGTGGGTTTCTACAAAAATAAATCTTATGCCTAAATTATAACCTTTTTAAGCCACTTGGGTAAGAATATGACATTTATAATATTTCATTTAAAATAAGTTAAAAATGTCATACTCATGTTTTTTAATAAGTATCACATTTTTAATACATGGTTATACAGAAAATAAATTAGACTATAAATATTCATTTGAAATATAGTAAATTTATATTTATCATGATAATTTATTTTTAATTTTTAGAGAATAAATAATTTAATTAAAGGCTTCCATAATAATGATGTAGTAATTGTTTAATTAATGGAAATATCAAATAAATGATATTAAAAATATTAAAATAAATATAATTTTACATTATTAAGGACATAAATTTATTTTATAGATAACTTATACATTTTAGTGATATATTAGAAGTGTTGGTTGGAAGTTTTCCTTTTTTTATGATATTTTAAAAAAAAACAAATAATGAATAGTATCAAAATTGACATAAATGATACTTTAAAATAAATAATATTTAATTAAATGATATAAAAATCATAAAAATCTAAAATTCATCCAACTATGTCATAAATTATCCATTTGGTGTTTTTTTGACATTTTATAGTAACTATATTAACACTAAAGAATAAAAAACCAAGTTGTCACAGTAAGAGTTAAAAGGTTTAAATAAGGGTTAAAGTTAAATGATAAGGTTAATATTATGACCTAAACATGTCTAAAAATCATTGTTTGAGAGTATTTGGACCCATACTCATATTATCTTATAAATAAATCACTTTGGAGATATTTGAAATCAAAAATCAATTTATATTAATTTAATATTGTAAAGTATTCCAAGAGTGATCCTCCCCTATCTTATAAAACAAAACCTACTCCCTCACTTCCTCACACCAGATTGAGATTTCTATCTCAACCAACCCCTACCCATTTATCCTTTTAACATTATTAGTTAAGTTCTGGAGGTCCTGGTCTTCTAAAAAGACCAACCCTAGTGCCCCTAAGAGGATATCCAAAGGAAGTCCACCGAAGAATAGGTAATTGTTTTACCAATTCATTTAAGTTAATTTCTTATTATACTTTATCTTCCTATGTTTATCCATACTAAATTAATAAATATAGTATCAACTATATAATGAGACATTATTATGATTATGTTACAATCATATTCCTTGTTTTATCTATCCTATGAAAAACAATATCACCATGTGTACGTACGTATGGCTTACCGTCTCCACATTGTGGTGTAATTTTTTTCATCGCTAGTTTATTTAGATGGGTATAATGTTTAATATAATAGATATAAATAACAAATATGACATGATATTTATTCAGTATAATTAATATACCATTGAGCCTTCAATGTTTATATGGCATTATTTGATTTATTCTTTCCATATTATGATCAAAATTATCTTTAAGTGTCTTATGTTTCAAAATATAATTCATTTTTGAATTTTAAATATCAAAAATATCTTAGGGTGAATTTTTGTTATTTTTCTGAAAAGTTTCATTTTTTGATGAATAGTGAAAAATACTGCATTGTAGTTAAAAAACTGACTTTTTGTTTAAATAATTATTATAATTTAAAATTATTTTTAAAGTCACAATAGATAAATAATACATATATTAATCCAATTTAGGTTATTAGAATCATTTTTATATTGAAATTACATATAAAAACTTATTGAATTGTTGAACGTTTCCTTTTACTCATCTTCTTGTCACATCTGCGGAATTAGTGTTAAACCTAATTTATCCACTTCTGTGAATTAAATTTAGAAAAATATTAATACATGATTGTAATCAGTATTATATTTAGAGTATAATATGGTTGACTTAATTTTTTGGATATTTTGAATAGTAATTTTGGTAAATTTTTATTTACCACGGTTAAGGGTAAATCGAGTAATTAATGGTAAAAATAATATATAATATTATAAAATTATGCTAACACTTGACCTAAATTCATTTTATAAGTGGGTTTCAACCAAAATCAACCTTAGGTGAAAATTATAACCTTTTTAATCCACTTAGGTATGAATATGACATTTATAATATTTTATTTAAAGATAAGTTAAAAATGTCAAACTTGTGTTTTTTTAAAAAGTATTACATTTTTAATACATAGTTATATAGAAGATAAATTTGACTATAAATAGTAATTTTAAATCTAATAAATTTTTCTTCATCATGATAATTTATTTTTAATTTTTAGAGAATAAATAATTTAATTAAAGGCTTGCATAATAATGATGCAGTAATTATTTAATTAATGGAAATATTACATAAGTAATATTTAAAATATTAAAATAAATATAATTTTACATAATTTTTCATGACCCGTCCCCCAGGGCCCGTGCCATGACTACCCAAATCCCACCTTCCATAGGTCAGGGGTTGGCGACTAGCACCGAAAGGCGTATTCCCTAAAACCGGGAAGGCGTTGCCTTTATATCCTATAACACACACAACCAAGAACACAGCAAGATAAGAATACAAGTAAACTGTATATTAAAAAGAGTGTGTACAGTAGGTAAAAAGGGGCTAGAATACAAGCCCAACTAGAAAGTACAAGAAAACTGGAAAGTACAAGTAAACTGAAACAGACCCTGTGAACACCCGCCAAGGACCCTACCTGAAGGGTAGGTACAGCTCTCGAACGGTCATCTATACGGTACGCCTTGTCTAAGTTCCACCTCCGAGCTACCTCCAGTCCCGGTACCCTTGTCCTTAGTCAGCGTTGTCCGTCGTCTTCACCAAACACAACAAGGTTCAGGCATAGCCCGTGCAGGGGTGAGTATAACGATACTCAGTAGGGACCTCGAGACCCTCAAAGGTCTCACAAAATCCACAAAGGATAAACCAAAAGGCATGGAAGAAACTAACAACCCTAATTAGGTATATTCCCATACATATACCAAAGTTATCAAGTATACCCATATCATTCATTAGGAAACACAAGGTCCAACTCAAAAGCCCAAAGCTCAACTATTCCACAAAGGAAGCAATACCACAAAGGTAAAACCACAAAGGTAGGTACCAAAATGGTAACACCACACAGAATAATTCCACAAAGGTATCACCATGAAGGTAAGTACCTCAAAGGTACGCCACATAGAGGATTACCACAAAGGTATCACCACAAAGATAAGTACCACAAAGATACGCCGCACAAAATATTACCACAAAGGTAAAGACTCAGCTCACACCAGGTATAACTTAGGTACGGTAGTAAAGATGATTAGATGTAACTAATAAATCATTTTACTATGTTAAGAGGCAAACCCATGTAGGATCGTAAATCATCAGACCCACGTTGGATCCTAATACAGCAGACCCACATAGGATCCTAGAGTAGTCCCACATGGGTTTCCTAGTGCGGATCCAAGTGGTAATCTCGAACATAGACCCACGTAGGATCCAAAATCACAGACCCACATAGGATCCCAAATCACAGACCCACATAGGATCCCAAAGCACAGACCCACATAGGATCCCTTTCTCATGTTACAGCCAGCTACAAGGTTCCTGCACTAAGCTCACTTGATTCCGAAAGAATCTGATCCTAAAACCACAGTTTGATACTCCAACTACCACAAAGTCCCAAAAAGAAGTATCCCAAAGGACCGCCACATAATAAGGGTCTCAACGCAACAGACAGTGTGTCAATAGGATGCACGGTCTGTAAGTTATTGGCCTTTTAGTCCTGAGGTCCCGGTTGGATTTGTGTTTGATCCAACCCGGTCATACCCCAACTTTATCCAAAACTCAACTAGGGTATACCAAAAGGACCATCTCAATCCAAGGTTTCTGGTTCTGTAGACGGTTCATCAAATGGATGCCAGAAACTCAAGATATGGCTGAAAGATCGGAATGGGTCGAAGCTGGTCTGGGTCCGGTCTGACCCGGTTGGATCGACCCGACCCGGCCCGCCAGTGTGGCCTGCGATGGTAGCCCGCTTGGTGGTCTGCTCGGCTTGTGGCTGGCTGAACGGCCAGCCCTCCTCCACACGGCGCGGTCGTGAGCCGCACCATCACCGGCAGCCGGCAGCAAGCCGGCCACCCCTCCACCGTCGTTGCGGCCTTACGTTGTGGCACCTACATGTCGGGTAGTGTGGACACATGCTGCCATCACCGTTACGTGGTCGGATGATGGGTCGCGGCCCTTCTCCGGTGTCGCGGCTGCGTTGTCGCCATCTTCACGGCCTACTAAAGTGTCAATCACCGCTCCTGAGTCCCACTGATTCCGGTCGCTGGCACAGGTCGTCGGCTACGTTCCTCGGGTCACCAGGCGTGCCCTGGTGGCCCGTTATTTATTCCGTATACTTCCACACTTGCCTCAGGACATTGTCATTGATTTAAAACCACCACGATCCACAAAGGTTATGGAGAGGTCGGGTCGTGTTCGTTTGGCCCGAACCCTCCACGTTAGAACGGTAGCAAACGGCTTATTTGTTCTCGAATCATGGAGAACGTCAAGAACGGGTAAGGGGGTATTCAAAAACAAAAAACCCTACCTTGTCATTCATTGGAGGTGTCGAGAGGAAGAAGACGAATCCGTTGAAGAATGTCGATGTTCGTTGCTTCCACAAGGCGCTTCCGATCTGGGCTCGAGGTCAGTTCCTCATTCTTCATTGGAGAAATTTCTTTATTGGAGAGAATGAGTTTCTCCGAAGTTCTCCCCAAGCCCCTTTGCCAACAAAATCCTCCAACCCAACCAAAAAAATGAAGAGCCAACTTATTAAAAATAAGTCTAACAATTAATTAATGTTGACACATTTAATTAATTGTAGTTGGCTTAATTTATTAATTGGAGAGTTAAGAGGTTTTCCCCCGTCAAGAGAGGTTCAGGTGGTCCCCACCACCAAGAATTTAAATTGGGGGTTTTCTAGCTCAGGTGGTCCCCACCTTCATAATTTCAAAATATAGGTTTCAAAAGAAGAATAAAATATTAATTATTTTATTTTTTTCTTCTTCCATGAAAAAGTGAAAAACTATCTTCCACCCTCGAACTTCTAAGGTCGAGGTGAAGGTCTCCCTAAGTGAATATCAGCGTTACGAGTTCAACGGTGTCCTCGGATTTCAATTCCGAGCACCAGTTCAAAAGTTATAAAAACCCACTCACACGTTTACTGAACGTACTAAAAAAAGTTCAGAAATTCATTCCGGGAACACCGAGCCTCGGAATCACACGCCGTCAATTTTCACAGACTCTTAAAATTACCATATAATTAGAAAAAAATACATGGAATTTATGGGTATTTACATTATCCCCACCTCAGGTATTTGTGTCCCCGAAATCCATATCACAACAACTAGAAAAACAAGCGGGGGTACTAAGCACGAATCTGAGCCTCCCACTCACACATGCTCTCCTGTAGGTTCTCGTACTGCCAATGCACATGCACCAAAGGTATTGATATCCCATGAAGGACTCTCTCCTATCAATCCTCAATCTCCAATAAAACCTCCGAAAAAGTCGTCCCATCGTCGATGTCCATCTCACCCCAGTCAATGATGTGCGAAGGATCATGTACATATCTCCTCAGTTGGGATACATGAAAAACTTCATGCACCCGGTGCAACTAAGGGGGATATTCTAGGTGTTAATCCACCTCATCAACTCTACTAAGGACCTGAAAGGGTCTGATGAACCTCAGAGATAACTTGCAGCCCCGGCCAAATCTCTGCAAACCTCATCAGGGTGGGACTCATAGAAAGACGTGGTCACCATCCTCGAACTTTAGAGGTCTCCGTATTCTATCGGCATAAGACTTATGTCTGCTCTGTGCAGTCTTCATCCACTCCTGGATCATCTGCACCTTCTCAGTGGTAGCCTGTACCATATCTGGTCCAATGAGTGTTGAGTCCCCTGGGTCAGTCGAGCATAAAGGAGATCTGTAAGGTCAGCCGTACAAAGCCTCAAAAGGTGCCATCCCAATGCTGGAGTGATATCTGTTGTTTTATGAAAACTCTACCAAGGGAAAGTGATCCGCTCAGTTGCGACTGAAGTCAAGGACTCAAGAACACAACATGTCCTCGAGGGTCTGAATAATCCGCTCAGTCTGGCCATCCGTCTGAGGATGGAAGGTGGTGCTTAGACGAAGTTGCATCCCAAAAGCCTCTTAAAACCCCTTCTATACCCGGGAAGTGAAACATGAATCACGATCGGAGACAATCGTCGAGGGTACTCCATGTAGTCATACAATCTCCTGTACATAGAGGCGTCCCAATCTCTCTACTGAACCCTGCTCTCTGATCAGTAGGAAGTGGGCTAACTTGGTGAGTTGATCGATGATCACCCAGATAGAATCATGACCTCTAGAGGTACGTGGAAGTAATGTCACATAGTCCATGGATATATCATCCCACTTCCACTCTGGGACCTCTAAAGGCTGAACTAAGCATGCTGGTACCTGATGCTCCATCTTCACTTGCTGAAAAGTGAGGCACTAAGAGACAAACTCTGCTACTGCTTTCTTCATTCCCGGACACCAGTGTTGTTGTCAGAATTCCTGGTACATCTTCACCACTCCTGGATGTACTGCTGGAGGGGATGTGTGGAACTCCTTCAACACTTCCTCCCGAAGTGACACTGGTACCATGGTACATCCTCTGAAGAGGATAACGTGCTACCCACCTTCAGAAAATCCATTAGGTACCTGTTCATGGATATCTAAACACGTCGAGCCTCGCAGTCAGTGTCCTCATGTTGTGCCTCCTTGACTCGCTGAAGAAGTGGGGGAGTGACTGTAAGAGACTAAAGAAAAAATGCACCATCTCGATCCAAAAAGGATATCTGCAAAGTGGTCAGCTGCTCCGTCACTTCACCTAGCAGTTGTATACTAGATCTCCTATTGATTTAATCTTCTACCACGTTCCCCTTTCCATAAGTACAGACTATCTCGAAGTCATAGTTTTGGAGGAACTCTTGTGATCAGAGTAGACTATAAAACATTCACCCATCAAGTAATGTCACCACATATTCAAGGTGAAGACCACTGCTGCTAACTCCAAGTCATGTGTAGCATAGTTCTGCTCATGTTGTCTCAGATGTCGAGAACCATGTGTGATAACTGCTCACTCTTGCATCAGGACACGTCTGAACTCGGTCCCTGATGTGTCATAGTATACTACGTACCCAATTCCCTCCTCTAGAAGCCTCAAGATGGGGTCACTATTCAGCCTCTGCCTCATCTCCTAGAAATTCCACTGGAATCTCTCCGACCACAGGAAATTTTTCCCCTTCTTCGCCAACACTGATAAAGGTGCCACAAATCTGGAGAAATCTAACACAAATCTTCGGTAGTATCCAGCCAAACCCAGGAAACTTCGTACCTCCATCACACTCCTAGGTGGATCCCAAGAAAGTACCTCCTCAATCTTCACTGGATCCACCGCAACTCCAGCCTCCAAGATGACATTTCCCAGAAAGTGAACCTCTCAGATCCAGAACTGGCACTTCGAGAGCTTACCCTAAAGCTGGTGCTCTTGGAGTGTGTCCAGAACTACCTGAAAATGATAGGCATGCTCCTTCTCAGTAGCCGAGTAGATCAGAATGTCGTCGATGAAGACTACTATAAAGTGATCAAGGTATGGATGAAAGATACTATTCATGAGTCCTATGAACACTACTGTAGTGTTGGTCATGTCAAATGGAATAACCAAGAACTCGTAGTGTCCATACCAACATCTAAAAGTCGTCTTCTTCACATCCTTGTCTCGTACTCTGAGTTGGTGATAGCCTGACCTGAGGTCTATCTTCGAGAACCACCGTGCTCCCTTCAGCTAATCAAAGAAGTCTTCAGTCCTTGGAAGTGGGTACTTGTTCTTCACGGTCACCTAGTTCGAGCTTTGATAGTCAACACAAAGTCTCAATCTCCCATCCTCCTTCTTAGCGAACAAAATCAGGGCTGCCTAAGGAGAAACACTGGGCCAGATGAACCCCTTCCCCTGTAAGTCCTCCAATTGTACCCGTAGCTCATGAAGCTCCATGGGAGCCATCTGATATGCTGGTGTAGATATCGTTTCCATCTCAGGGTACAAGTCAATGTAAAATTCTACCTCTCTACGAGGAGGTAGACCTGGAACATCATCAGGGAAGACATCTGCATACTGGTCCACCACTATAGGATAACTCGGACTCTCTACATCAACCACTCTGAGGGTAAGGATAGCCAAATAATGAGTGATCGGTTGCAATCTCCTCTGGTTAAGTCCATCATGTGCTGAAAAGGCTCCCTTCTCACCGGTGAAGGTAAACCTAGTCCCATTAGTGCCGACACACCACACTTTTCACCTAATATAGTCAATCTGATCATGGACTGTAAATAACCAGTCCATAGCCAAGATGACATCGTAAGGCCTCAACGTCGCTACTAGGAGATCCCAGCCGAAGCTCTCACCTCCTAGAGTAAGCTCACACTGTCGGCACCGGTGTGTAATGGTCAAATTCTTTCTCATAGGAGTCTCTAACTGTAAGTATCGAATCAATGGCTCCACCGGAATCTTCGACCTCCAAACGAGGGTAGTGGAAATAAAATAATGAATGGCACCTGTGTCTATAAGTACTAAAGCTAAGGTGGAGTAGACATAGATCATACCTCGTATCATCTCTAGAGCGATGTGGTCATAGGCCTCAGCTGTCTCGATCTGAGCTCACCCCAGTCTACATGATCCATGTGGTTGAGGTGGACCACCTGGTGATGGTGGTGGTAACATCTCGAATCGTCACTCACCACCAGTTGTATGGACAACTCCTCTTCCACGTCTGTCTACCCCCTACGAACCTCCTTGGTCGAACCTATGTATCAGCCTGGGCGGTCCTTCGACCATCTGCTGATCATCCATACGGTGGGTTGGGCATTCACGATCCATGTGACCCTGCCCGCCGCATGTGTAACACTACCTGCTCCTCGCATGAATGGATCTGTCTCTGGTTCCCCGCACAACTGACCCTAAATCCTACGGTCATCTACTTATAGGTCTGGTCCTCTTGGACCTCTATGACATCTATCTGCTACCAACTGTAGAAGACTTCGCTATGTGATGCCCGGTGGTGGGTCTCGCTGTTTGTGACTGCTCAGAAAGAAAACTCTCCACTAAGAGGGCTCGCTCTAACACCCCCACCTGCATCGAGATGCTAAGAGAAATCATTGAAGCCCTGATCTTCTGCCTAAATCCATGCTTGAAGGTTTGGGCCCTGAAGAATGGGTCCTGCACCATATCAGGGGAGTAGAGTGAGAGTTCGGTGAACCTCGCTGAGTACTAAGCCACAGTCATGCTTCCCTACTACAAATGAAGAAGCTCATGTATGCGCACTGCGTGAAGGGTCGCTAGGATAAACTCTGCCTGAAACAGGCTCTCAAAGTCTACCCAGATAAGTGTCACCTCATTGTGAACCTAGAGCATCAAGATCCACCATCTACCTACTACTTCTTCTAGAAGACTGGCGGCAAGGATCACCATGAGATCAGCCGATGTCCCCACCAGTCGGAAGACTCTCACCACAGCCTCCAGCCAATCCTCAGCCGCCTGTGGGTCCGTCTCGCCCCGGAACCTCAGTGACCTCTAGCACTGGAACTCGTGCAATGCGCTCAAGCGGCGTGCACCCTCTACTACTGGGGATGGTGGCATTGGTGGCCCAATGGGTAATGGTACCACTAGTGCCTCTACTGGTGCCTCTACTGATAAAGGGCCCTGCACCGAGGCCTCGCCGCTTAGTGGGATGTCATCGCGTACCATACCCGGAACCCTAGATGGTTGTCTGTGTGGAGATATCCTGAAAAGAAACAGGTGTGTCACGTTCAATAAGTTATACCTGGTGAGCTGACTCAAAGAGATCACAAAGAAAGCTTTTTTGAAACACACAAGCAATCATTGTTTTCGTGTAGTGAGTCAGAAATCAGAAGTCAGGGTCCTGGTGTATGGATACGTCGGTCGTCGCACCAACACTGGATTCCCTAAACTGATAACTACACTCATAACACTTAACACTATTTCTGTTAAAATATCAGAGTCCAATGTTCTACGATAGAACTAACTCCTCTGATACCAATTTGTCATGACCCATCCCCTGGGGCCCGTTCCGTGACTACCCCAAGCCCGCCTTCCACGGGCCAGGGTCTGACGACTAGCACCGAAAGGCGTATTCCCTAAAATCGGGAAGGCATTCCCTTTATATATTATAACACACACAACCAAGCATGCAGAAAGATACAAACACAATTAAACTGTATAGTAAAAAGAGTGTGTACAGTAGGTAAAAAGGGGCCAGAATACAAGCCCAACTGGAAAGTACAAGAAAACTGGAAAGTACAAGTAAACTGAAACAGCCCCTGTGAACACTCGCCAAGGACCCTACCTGAAGGGTAGGTATAGATATTTAATGGTTGTCTCTACATTACTCCTTGTCTAATGTCCACCTCCGAGATACCTCCAGTCCTGGTACCCTTGTCCTCAGTCAGCGTTGTCTGTCATCTACACCAAACAGAACAAGATACAGGCATAGCCCGTGCAGGGGTGAGTATAACGATACTCAGTAGGGACACCAAGACCCTCAAAGGTCTGACAAAATTCACAAAGGATAAACCAAAAATCATGGAAACAACTGACAAACCTACTTAGGTATATGCCCATACATATACCTAAGTTATCAAGTATAACCATCTCATTCATGAGGAAACACAAGGTCCAACTCAAAATCCCAAAGCTCAACTATTCCACAAAGGAAGGAATACCACGAAGGTAACACCACAAAGGTAAGTACCATAAAGGTAATTCCACATAGAATAATACCACAAAGGTATCACCACGAAGGTAAGTACCACAAAGGTATGCCACACAGAGGATTACGACAAAGGTATCACCACGAAGATAAGTACCACAAATATACGCCACACAGAAGATTACCACAAAGGTAAAGACTCAGCTCACACCAGGTATAAATTAGGTACAGTAGTAAAGATGATTAGATGTTACTACTGAATCATCTTACTCTGTTAAGAGGCAGACCCACATAGGATCCTAAATCATCAGACCCACATAGGATCCTAATACAGTAGACCCACGTAGGATCCTAGAGTAGTCCCATGTGGATTTCCTAGAGCGGATCCAAGTGGGAATCTCGAACATAGACCCACATAGGATCCCAAATCACAAACCCACATAGGATCACAAAGCACAGACCCACATAGGATCCCAAAGCACAAACTCACATAGGATCCCTTTCTCATGTTACAGCCAGCTACAGGGTTCCCGTACTAAGCTCGCTTAATTTTGGGAGAATCCAATAATCAAGCCACAGGTAGATGCTCCAACATCCACAAAGTCCCATGAAGAATTATCCCAAAGTACATCCACGTAATAGGGGTCTCAACACAATAGACATTTCATCAATTGGATGCCTGGTCTGTAATTTATTGGCCTTTTAGTCCTAGGGGCCTGGTTGGATTTGTGTTCGATCCAACCCAGTTGTACCCCAACTTTATCCAAAACTCAAGTGGGGTATACCAAAAAGACCGTATCAATCCAAGGTTTATGGTCGTAGAAAGTTTGTCAAACGGATGCTCGAAGCTCAAGATATGGCCAAAAGAGCAGAAAGGGTCAAAGTTGGTCCAGGTCCGGTCAGACCGACCTGGCCCGGCCCGACCCGACCCAGGTCCGGCCTTGGGTCTGACCCGACCCGTCGGTGCGGTCCAGCCCACCAGCGCGGCCTGTCTCACTGGACGGCCTGTGAGGGGCGAACCGCAACGGCGGTCCGCTCATCTCATGGCTATCTAAACGGACACCACTCCTCCACGTGGCATGGTTGTGTGCCGCGCCATCACTGGCAGCAGGCAGCGAGTCGACCGCCCCTCCACTGTTGCCACGGCCTTGCACCACAGCACCTGCATGCCAGGCAGCGCGGATGCACGCCGCCATCACCAACGCGCGTCCGTCCATGCATTGGCCGCCGCCCTCACTCCGCTGCGGCCGATGGGTTGTGGCCCTTCTCCAGCAGCGCGGTTGTACCGCTACCGTCTTCTCGGACAACCAAAGTGCCAGTCGCTGTTTCCGAGTCCCACCGGTGCCGGTCGCTGGCACGGGTTGCTGGCTACGTTCCTCGAGTCATCGGGTGTGCCCCGGTGGCCCGTTCTTCATTCTGTAGACTTCCACACTTGCCTCGGGGCGTTTCCATTGATTTAAAACCACCACAATCCACAAAGGTTATGAAGAGGTTGGGCCGTGTTCATTTGGCCTGAACCCTCCATGTTAGAACGGTAGCAAGTGGCTTATTTATTCTCGAATCATGAAGAACATCAAGAATGGGTAAGGGGGTATTCAAAAACAACAAACTCTACCTTGTCGTTTGTTGGAGTTGTTGAGAGGAAGAAGACGAAGTCGTTGAAGAATGTCGGTGTTCGTTGCTTCCGCAAGGCACTTCCGATCTGGGCTTGGGGTCAGTTCCTCATTCTTCGTTGGAGCAAGTTCTTCATTGGAGAGAATGAGTTTCTCCAAAGTTCTCCCTAAGCCCCTTTTCCAACAAAATCCTCCAACCCAACCAAAAAAATGAAGAGCCAACTTATTAAAAATAAGTCTAAAAATTAATTAAAGTCGACACATTTAATTAACTTTAGTTGGCTCAATTTATTAATTAGAGAGTTAAGAGGTTTTCCCCCATTAAGAGGGGTTTGGGTGGTCCACACCACCAAGAATTTAAATTGGTGGTTTTCTAGCCTGGGTGGTACCCACCTCCATAATTTCAAAAGAGAGGTTTCAAAAGAAAAATAAATTATAAATTATTTTATTTTTTTCTTCTTCCACGAGAAAGTGAAAAACTATCTTCCACCCTCGACCTACTACAGTCGAGGTGAAGGTCTCCTTAAGTGAATATTAGCACTGTGAGTTCAACGGTGTCCTTGGATTTCAATTCCGAGCACTGGTTCAAAAGTTAAAAAAACCCGCTCACATGCTTACAAAACGTACTAAAATAAAGTTCATAAATTCATTTCAGGCACACCGGGCCTCATAATCACGCGCCGTTAATTTTCACGGACTCGTAAAATTCTCATATAATTAATAAAAATTACATGGAATTTCTGGGTCTTTACATAATTAATTAAATCCATGAATTTTATAGATAACTTATACATGTTAGTGATATATTATAAGTGTTGGTTCGAAATTATCATGTTTTTATGATATTTTAAAGAAAACAAATAATGAATAGTATCAAAATTGACATAAATGGTACTTTAAAATAAATAATATTTTTTCAAATTATATAAAATTAATAAAAAACTAAAAAATTTCCAAATAACTATAATAATATTATAAATGTCATAAATTATCCATTTTGTGGTTAGTTTGTCATTTTATAGTAACTATATTAACCCTAAAGAGTAAAAAATTTAAGTTATCATAGTAAGAGATAAAGGGTTTGAATAAGTGTCACGACCCGCCCTCGGGGTCCGTGCCGTGACTACCCCAAGCCCGCCTTCCATAGGCCAGGGGCTGGCAACTAGCACCAAGGCGTAAATCCCAGTAAAAAGGGAAGGCATTGCCTTTGAAAAGTAAACACACACCACAGAGTAAACAAGCGGAAAGTAAACACTAAACAAGCAGAGTACGACTGAAAGTGCGGAAAAGTAAATGGGCCAGAATACAAACCCAAACTGAAAGTAAAGTACAACTAAAAAGGGAAAAACAGCAACTGAAAAGTAAAAGCTGCTACTCCGAGCTGTCCACTGGAAATCCCACCTGAAGGGTGGGTACAGAAAGCTCCTCTGCTCCACGGGTCCCGCCGTCCGCTCCGAGCACGTCCCGCCCAGTGGTCCACCTCCGGGTACCGTCCCGCTGTGCAAGTCTCAGCTAAGGTCAACGCTGTCCGTCGTCTGCAACCAACACAACGTAGTGCGGGCAAAGCCCGTGCAGGGGTGAGTATAAGCTACTCAGTAGGGACCCCGAGACCCCTGAAGGTCTCTCAAATCCACAAAGGATAAACCACGAAGAAAAGTACAATCACGAAGTAACAACCGACACTGCTTAGGTATATGCCCATACATATACCTAAGTCATCAATTCAGATACGCTCCAACCTCCGAGCCCAAGTACAACTCAGTCCACGCAGGAAAGTATACGTAATCCGCATAGGGAAGCAAAACATAACCCACACAGGATTGTACAACACAATCCACACAGGAAAGCAACAGGATTCAGCTCACACAGGTATACTTCTTCAAGGACGATAAAGATGATCACTGATCCATCTAAGTCGTCGGACCCACGAAGGATCGATAGGTAACTAACCCCCGCAGAAGACCCACACAGGATCGGGCTCACACAGAACCTGTAGGCGCTGGCTCACACAGAACCGCTGAGCGCAAGGACCCACACAGGATCGGGCCCACACAGGACCTGTAGCACTGATCCACGTAGGATCGCTGAGTGCTGAAGTCGTCGTCGTCGAATCCACATAGGATCTCTGTACTGTCGTCGTCGCAGTCACAGTAGCAGTCGTAGCAGTAGAACAGTCGCAGCCAGCACTAGGGTTCCCGCACACAGCTAGCTCGTTCGGAGGGTCCGCTCCACGAGCCGAGAGGCTGATACATCAACTGTCATGAAGACCAGAGTTGATGTATCCAAAAGTTCCGTATCAACAACAGGAACTCAACGCAACAGACGGCGCGTCGATCGGACGCCCGGTCTGAGAGTTATCGGCATTTTCGTCTCCGGGGCCCGGTTGGTTTTTAAGGCAAAACCAACCCGACCGTACTCCACCTGCGTCCAAACCTCGGGCGGAGTATGCCAAAAGATCCGTCTCACTAAGAGGAACACAACGCGACTGACGGCGCGTCAATCGGACGTCCGTAGCTCAAGATATGAGCGTTTCCGCTCCGAAGGCCCGGTTGGTTTCGTGAACGAACCAACCCGGCCGAACTCAAAGTTAACCGAAACCTTGAGTGCGATATATCAAAACGACCGTCTCGATCCAAGGATCGCGTTGCCGCAGACGGTTCGTCGATCGGAGGTCCGAGGCTCAAGTTATGGGCCAAAAACCAAAACTGGTTCGAAACGGGGGGGTCCGGGTCCGGGCCGACCCGGCCCGACCCCCCCCCCCCCCCCAGGGGCGGCGCGGTGGCCGGCGGCGGCGGGCGGCGGCGGCGGGCGGCGGCGGCGGCGGCCGGCGGCGGCGGGCGGCGGCGGTGGGCGGCGGCGGCGGCGGCCGGCGGCGGCGGGCGGCGGCGGCGGCGGCGGCCGGCGGCGGCGGCCGGCGGCGGCGGCCGGCGGCGGCGGGCGGCGGCGGCGGCGGCGCCTGGCGCCGCACGTGGGTGGCACGCGGGGGGCTAACCCCCGCTTCTTCAGAAGGACGGCGCGGCTTTGCCGCGCCGTTTGCAACAAATCGGCCCCCCACGTGGGGGTCGGTTTTGAATTAAACCGGGGGGCTGCTGCCCCCCCCCCCCCCTTCCATGGAACGGCCCCCCTCATTATGAGGGGGGTTTTAAAGAACCGGCCGGGGAATTAAATTCCCCGGTTTTAAGTCATCCGGCCGGCCAGCTGGCCGGCCGGTTTTTACCAACGGGACCGGAAATTCCGGTCCCGCCTTTGACTTCCGACGCCGGCGGCTCGGCCGCCGGTCTCCTCTTCCACCGCGGCCCGGAACCGGCCGCGGTCTTC
The DNA here is from genome assembly GCA_963277665.1 of Viscum album. NCBI lineage: Eukaryota > Viridiplantae > Streptophyta > Magnoliopsida > Santalales > Viscaceae > Viscum > Viscum album. The sequence continues at coordinate 1,336,028,619 of OY728156.1, forward strand.
TCGTCCCGCCGCGGCCCGGAACCGGTCGCGGTCTTCTCGTCCCGCCGCGGCCCGGAACCGGCCGCGGTGTTCGTCGTCCGGCGCGGTGCGACGGCACCGCGCCCCTTTCGCCGTGCCATGAATCCTTTCAACGCGGCGCGACGGCGTCGCGTTCTTGAAGATTTTTCCTTGGCGTAGCGCGACGGCGCCGCGTAAATTATTTGTACGATCATCCGCGTGGTGCGACGGCACCACGCCACTTTGCTTCCACCGCAAGAATTAAACAAGAACAATGGAGGGGGGGTTCGGCCGTGTTCGTGCGGTCCGGCCCCCCTCACGTTAAAATAATAACGCAACTCAAAATAAAATCAAGTCACACGTTAGTCTTGATAAAATTACGATCAAGAATAAAATAAGGAAACCAAAAGAAATCGACAACCCCTACCTCGGGTTTAAGATTTGAAGATTCGTCTACGCTCCGCGGAAGACGGCGTCGCGGAGGTCGGGCGTCGCGGTCGTCGTTCGTCAAATCCGTTGACGAAGAGATATGCCCGAAGAGACACGTCGTTGGCGGATCTTCGTTTGCCGACGAAGAAGGTCCGAGGAGGAAGAAGAGGTCCGAAGATACCGGGTCGCCGAGTCGATGATCCTTGACGAAGTGTTGTTGTTCTTCGTTGAGGATGAAGACGTTCTTCGCCGGAGAAGATGAAGTTCTTCAAGAGACTTAGAGCTCTCTCCTCCAATCCTCAACACAACCAATCTAACCCCCAAAAATAAAATAAGCTAATCTTATTTTATTAAGACATTCTATGAGTTCAAAATTCAAAAACTTAAATCCATTAATTGGATTAGTGTGTTGGCATGATTAAAGTGAGGGAGGGAAAGTCACCCAATTAATGGGAAGTTTAAAGGTTAAGATGAGTTACACATCTTAAGTGGGGGTTTAGAGGAGTTAGGGAAGGTGAGGGGTTGGGCTCGTGTGGGCCCCACCCCACCTTTATTCTCTCAAGGGTAGTTAACAACAAGTAGGTCCCACCCAACTTCCACACATAGGTTAACAACTTAGATTATGAAATAAAATTGTAACACAATTTTATTACTTCACATTTAACTCCCCCTTTTTTTAACAACTCCTCCTCAGCAAACGCACCTTCGGAAAAAGTCCTCTTAAGCAAAAATCGGCGCTGCGAGTTCATCGGTGCCCTCGGATTTCAATTCCGAGCACCGGATCAAAAGTTAGGAATTCTCGCTCGTTCGTTCACTGAACGTACCCGAGCCAAACTTCGGAAATTAATTTCGGGCACTCCGGGCCTCGGAATCAGGTGCCGTCTGAAACCGCGCTCTTGTAAAATTCTAAAGAAAATTAAGAAAAAAATTTCCTTGAATTTTACGGGTCTTTACACTAAGGGTTAAAGAAAAAAAGATAAGATTGATATTGTGACCTAAACATGTCTAAAAATAATTGGTTGAGAGGATTTTGTCCCATTATCATCTTATTTTTAAAATAACTCACTTTTGTTCTATTTGAAATCAAAAAATCAGTTTATATTAATTTAATATTTTAAAGGATTCTAAGAGTGCCTCTCCCATCTTTTATAAAAAGACATCACCTACCTCACTTCATAACACTACATTGAGCCTTATATATTAATAAACCTCTACCCATTTCTCATCCCAACATTCTTAGTTAAGTTCTAGATGTCTTGGTCTTCTAAAAATATCAACCCTAGTGTTCCTAAGAGGAGATCCAAAGGAATTCATCGAAGAAGTGGTAATTATTTCACCAATTCATTTAAGTTCATTTATTCTTATAATTAATCTTCCTATGTTGTATAAATAATAAAGTAATAACTCCAATATCATATATATTTTATATTTTATTATGATTATGGGACAACCATGTTACTCCTTTTATCCGTCCTATGAAAAACAATATCACCATGTGTGCGTGCGTACGGCTTATCATCTCCACGTTGTGGTGTAATTTTTTTTTCACCACCACTTTATTTGTATGGGTATAATGATGAATATAATGGATAAAATAATAAATTTTACATAATATTGATTCTGTATAATTAATATACCATCCAATTCTTTACCACTTTACCATTAAGGGAATGATATCGTCGCTCGTACGTACGTACGGCCTACCATCTCCACAACGCGATAAGATTCATTCTCCAAATTAACCATTTAATAATGATTATAAAAAATATATATTATCAGTGAATACAATATTTATGAATTTAATATCATTTTGGATATAAATAAAATACATCATATGCCTAAGAAACAGGACTTACACGACAAAACAAACATAAGAAAATGAAGCAGTTAACACCCAAAACAATGGTAATAATGAAATATTATTAACAAAAAGATATAATAGGATCCTATATGATATAATAAATATGGATATTCGTTTTGGTATAATTTAATAACATGATTCAACCATTATAAAATAGGTTAACTCACCCTCAACTAAAATAAAATACAAGGTAAGGGTTAACTTTGCAATCTCATTATTATCCGAGATTGTTTATATGTAAGTATTTACTCGGACATATTTATCATCCATGTACATATTTCTTAAAAATGTATTTAAAAATATTCTTACTATTCTTATAAAAAAATTTAAATTCATTTTTACCCATGTTTAACTTTTTATAACATGTTTTGAAAGGAATCTTTTTGTCATTTTCCAAACGAGGTACTTTATGACCTTTTTGAAAAAATATGAAATGAGTGTTATTTTTTAACTATAAAGAATGAGAAAAACTTCCTTTATAACTTACAAGATTATTTTCACTAAAAAAAATTCTTTTAAAATTACGAACCCATTTTAAAATAATTTTAATATAAAAAGGGGTATTTCTCTCAAGAAATTTTTAATGATTTTATTATATTATTTTCATTTATTTCAACATCCTTTGTTAGATTTTATGCTTAATTTATGTTGATTTCTTATGAAACATTATACCATATTGTATTTAAATTTTTATGATATGTTTGAATATGTATGTGTTATTTTTATATCATTCATGTTTTATGGTTAATGTATTAACATTTTTTATACTAGTTTTAATATGAATGTTTATGTTGGTTATGTTTCAGTCTTTTCGTATGAGGAATGAATCAGACTTAGTAAGTGATGGGCATGGCCTGCTATAGCTCCATGATGCATCAGTAGGTCTCATGAGAAAAATTAGTTTGGGTTTTTACCCATTTATGATGGTGTCTTGCATGAAGCCTTTATGATATGTTTATGATGTCTAGCATTATGCATTCCCTCATTATAAGATTAGTTGTTGATATTACATGTGATTATTCAACAATTAGAATATTCATGTGAATGATTATACTGAATTATTTGATTTATTATTTCCATATTATGCTTAAGATTATGTTTAAATAGATTAGGTTTCAATTATAAACCTTTCCTTATAGTTCATTCTTATTTACTCATAATAGATTCTGTTGTATGCTTACCATTACTGGTCATCTGAGCTCATCCCTTTCTTATGTTTTATTTTCCAAATATGATAACATGTGTATTATGACTAATATTCAGGGTTAATCTAGAAGATTAATGCAATTATAAAAGGATTATTTATATTGTATTTTATGTTTTTAATTATAATGTAAGGTTCATGTATGTAATCTATTTTTCAAGACTACTAAAATGATCGATCCTTTGGGATTCATAACTTATATCTATTCCAATTTAATAAAGTAAGACATTGGATCTAGGCTATTGGGGTTAGGGTGTTAGAGTTGGTATTATATAAATTTTAGTATAAACCTTGTAAACTATATTTATAAAACATAGATTAGGTAATATAACCCTAATATAGACTTTGAGGATAAGTATATAAGAATGTCTTGGAATTTTGGTTAGGTAGAGATTATGTGGGTATTTCTAGAAATATATCCTTTTCTGGATACTATAAGTGGACATGGTTTTGGAATAGATGTACCTAGGAGTAACAACTCCGACAAGGTGTGTCGGGCCTAACTCGGCATAACTTGGTACATGAAAACGGTTATTATTGCACACCTGGTTTGACACTCCAAGGGGATATGCTTAGGATAATTCATATTTTATTTATAATCCATTATGAAGGATTTAAAAGTAAACATGTCCCCAAAGAAACCATGTTTATGATTATGAGATTAGATATACATAAATTTTTTAATTTATGTTACGTATTTTTATAGTTTTTGGATTTTAAATTATGATATGATCTAACCTAGTGTATTTTTTTATTTAGAAATGGCATCTAGTAGAAGGAATGCGAACCTCACTGATGCATGTGATCCAAAGAGTAAGATGGATCATATCTTTCATGGACATAAGCCAATATTTCAAAGGGAAATAGTCTTCCAAGCATTCTCATCATTTGAGTACATAGTACCATGTGATAATGGATAGGTAAATAGTAATCTAAGTATTATGGATTTAGAGGGAAGTTTGAGAATAAGAGTAAAACTGGGAAAAATATGGATAAAGTGAAGAAAATAAAGAAGTATTTTCCCACATGTAATAATTATGTAATGAAACACCTTTGTACTTGCTTGAAGGTAATATTAGTTTGTTATAAGTATGGAGAAATAGGTTGTTAGGACCAAGATGATGATAAAGGTGATTGTTTTCAAGTGTTTTCTTTTGTTTTCAAGGAATTTTAAGAAGAAACGAAAAATATCATCACTTTGAATTTTGTGAAAATAATGTTGACCATCCTTTTTAGAAAAAATTGGACTCACTTTATTTAAGAAATTCCATCATAATGAGGAAAATTTGGATGAAAGAAAAGATTCATCTGATTCTGAATCTGAAATTAAAACATTGATCATAATGAGAATGTATCTTTCTAGAAGTAAAGGGTCATCAGATTCACTCTGAATCCAGTACAGAAGATTTGATAGTAATGGGATAATTAGAGTCTACATGACTATGATAAATTTAATGTGATGATTATTTTCTTATTTTTATTTCACATAAATCATAAATTGATTGGATAACTTGTGATTAAATCTTTATGAAATAAAGAAATAAATATCATATCTAGGCCAATTGTACTTAGAATAATTGTATCCATTCCAATCATACTTAGAAAGAGCATAATCAATCCAATAATATTCAGAATAATCATATCCAGTCCAATCATATTCAGATTGATCAGATTTTGATAGAAAGATAAAAGGGTGCTGAAATCATATTCAGCCTGCTCATAATCGTGTTGATCATAATATTTTTTTATCATATTCAGGACAAATGAATTATGGAAAATTTTATTTAGGCTGAGTTGGAAAGAATTCTGGTTGTTGGAGTTTTGGGAAGATTTTAATACTTTCTATTGTATGTTTGACAATGCTAAATCTGTTCTCAAATGTATTTAAAGTCATAAAGTGAGTCATGATATAAGCATAAGTTTGTAAATGAAGGAATTTTCTCAAGTTGAAGCTATTAAAACTATTCTATCATATTCGGTGAACCATCATATTTAGGAAGAATTGTTTTCAACAAAGATTGATGGAAAGGTAATTGATCTTAAGATTATGAAAATTATAATGATAGATACTGATCAATAATGTATTCAACCATTTAAAATTGGTTTAATTACTTTGTTTTTTTTCAAATTAATTAAGAGAATTTATGAAGAAAAGATATGGATGTGTTGTTGAGGGGGAGCTTTAATTTCAAAGGGTGTTATTTTCTATAATAGGTATAGAGTGTCATTTTCAGCAATTGGAGTAGAAAATACAAATTGAAATTAGACTTTCATTTAAAAAGAGAATCTAAAGAAGAGATGAATTTTGAATAAGATTCAATAAGATTCGAGAAGCGTTGATGAAGTCATAAGTGTACCCAAAATTCAAGGTAAATTGTGATTTGGAGGAATTTGGTTGAGTGGGAAATATTTTTAAGAATCCCACCCAAAAAGTTTTAGGGTACCAATAAAAAGATAAAGTACTTTTTAGTTTCTCTGATGGATGTATTATTCACTACGAAGGAGAGAGAAGCTTTGATTTTCTATAGAGAGAAAGAAGTTCCCGTATTGTGTTTGGTTGAAAAAGTTTGATGGGGAGAAGTGAAAGGAGAAGAGACAAGATCACAACATTGTATTTAGCTAATCATCATATTCAGTGTTCATCGTATTTAGTTGTCTATAATATTTATCTTTTAAATTATATTTGTATGATTATCCTATCAGGCTGGATAATTGGATCAAGTTTTCTGTATTGGTATTTCCAGACAGAAGAAGAATCTGGGAAGAATCATACTAAGTTTTTCACACTCAGAATAGAAGTGTTTTAGATTTTTCTCTACCATATTCTGAAAAAGTTATATATTTTTTGTACTAGGAAGAATCAGATTGAGAATATCGTACTGGAAATAATCGTATTGAGAAGATCATACTGGTAAAAATCAGACTGGAAAAAATATACTAGGAAAATCAGACAGAATTTTCCTTATCAAAGTCCTTGAATTTCTTATTATCTTCTCATTAATAAATTGAAGAATTTTTTTTAAAATGAATACATTTATAAAGTTGAAAAGAATCATATGTGTTGTTACACAAATATTTTTCTACCCTATTTGTGCTAAGAGGGTGCACACACACTATTGTAATTATTTACATAGTGTTACATGGATGAAAAGATATATCCTACTTGTTTTAATATATGGATTGATTTATATTGTATTTTGTGATATTGGGTCATTTCCAAAGCATACCAAGGACATAGATATTTTTATTGAATAGTAAACCTTATAGATACTTGTGTTCCTTTGGATGTGTGCTTGAATTGTTTTCAATAGGGAATGAAATCTTTATTAGGAGTTGAATGTTGTTTCTAGGAAACATAAAAAAAATTATCACTAATTCACCCCTCCCTCTCTCACTGATACAATTAACCTGACTGGGAACTTTAAATTGGTATCAAAGGCATGGTTCCATTCACTTATTCTTTGCTAATAAATAATTTGAATTGTGTGAATAGTAAAGGTATTATAGTTTTTGATTAAAATATTTATCATATCTGGAAAGATAGAATGTTGTCATATCTCATGTCTATTGGATATAATGTTCTAGAAGCTTAAATATATGGGTTTCCTCTTATTGAATATAAAGTACCTCTTACAACTATTAATAAGAAAAATCTTGAGAATGATGGTAGGGACAAGAATATTTTACTATCATCACTTTCTAAAAGTGAATTCATAATATTGAAAGGTGTTACCACATCCAAAGTTATATGGGGTGAATTGAAAAACATATACGAAGGAAATACAAAAGTGAAGAAGGAAAAGTTACAAATCAGGAGATTAAAGTATGAATATTTGAATATGGGTGAATATAAATACGTTGGGAACTTATTTGCCTGGGTGAATGAATTTGTTAGAACTATCAAATGTCATGGTGAAAAGTTAGATGATTCTACAATTGTTGAAAATAATTTAAGAATCATTTCTGATAAGTTTGATGAAAAATTTTCTTCACTGGAAGACAGAGATCCTAAAACATTATCTCTAGATGACTTTCATATCACTCTCATTACTCATGAAATGATAAGGGGGAAGGCTATGAAGAGAAAAAAAAGTTGATAGAGAAATGTCTTTAGAGGTTGTGAAGAAAGATAAGTTAAATAATATTCTTATTGAAGATAATGCTGGTGAATATGATTCCTAAAATAAGTTATGTAAAAATTTTGATGCTATTTTATCCTTGTTTTTTAAAAATGTTAGAAGATATGGAGGGAAATATAAAGGGAAACATCCCTTGAAATGTTTTGAATGTGGAGTCGTTAGTCATTTTGTGGATAATTATCCTCAAAGAAATAAATAATAGTATAGTGATGAAGAAGAAAGAAAATGAATAAGATCATGGAAGGAATAGGGAGATAAAGAAAAATTATATTCCACAGGGAAAGAAAGAAAATTCTTCAAATCCAAAATAAGGAGTTTCTTGTCTAAAGATAAAGAATAAGAAGGCAGTGATGCTTAATCTGAAAATTCTATTGAGTATTGTTTTGAGAATACGTTTATTGAAATAGTTAATGATGAAGAATCCAGAAGTAGAAGTTCTAAAGAATAAGAAACTCAGATTGAATTTCATTTGAAAGAACATTTGAAATAATGTTTGAGGAAGATTATAAGGCTTGAAAAGAAAAATAAAAATTTAAAAGATAAATGTTCCTCAACAAGAAATAAATAATATTTTACTGATAAGAATGTGAAGATGGTAAAATAAATTGATGATTTGAATAAATATCTTGAGGAATAAAATAATCTTAATGAGCATTAAGAAGTAAAATTAAAATCAAAGAAATAATAGTTGGAACTTGTCTAATAAATTTTATATAAAGCTGAGATGAAGAATACAAGTTTCAAAAACTCTATATCTAAATTTTGAGAAAGTTCTCGTAATGAGAAACATGATAAGGTTCAAAAAAAGTTACCTTCAGAGGTTGAGAAGAAATATGGAATTTTTTATGAAAAGAAGAAAGCTATGAAAGTTATGTATGTGGCTAAAACCAACAAAGTTGGAAATTCATAATTTTATAAAAATAATGAATCTGAAAATTATGAATCCAGAAAGGTTTCCAATACTTATGGGTCTGATAAATTTGAAAATAAAAGGAAGATTCATATTGAAAACAGAAATGTTGGTGGCTCATAAAAATAAAGACAATAAGGTTGCTGAGAAAAAGATTTACAATTTCGGTCAGTATGGAAGTTTTAGAGTAAAATACTCTTTCTATGCCTACTGTTGGTATTGTGGTTAATTTGGACACATGGACAATATGTATGGTTCAACTAACAAAATTAATATTACTCCACATGTTATGAAAGTCAAAGTTTGATGGGATTCAATTCCATCAAAATAAGAAGTTTGAGAAAGTTTTTTTGAAGAAATCTGAGAAGGATGAGGTAAATATTGAAAATAAGTTCCAACTTTTGGAAATTATTTATGAAATATTTTAACAATCTATAAACCTTGAAAAAGGATGTCTTTTACTATTTCCAACACACAAAAAAGATTCTTAACAATTCTCAGAAGTCGAAAGTGAAGAAAGAAAATAATAAATAAAAAATTCTTCTTATTGAAACTGCTTTGAAAGCTATAAAAGGAGAATGACCTTGGATTATTGATAGTGGGTGTTCTTCTCATATTATAGGAGATTTTAAATTTTTGAAGAATGTGAAAGACTTTAAATAAGGAATAGTAACATTTGGCAATGATGAATCCTTGAAAATCAAAGGTGTTTTTTCAGAAATCATTGGGAAAGAAAAGATGAAATCCAAGAAAATATTGTATGTTGATGGGATGAAACACAATTTTCTAAGTGTTTCACAATTGTGTGATAAGGGTAACAAAGTTATCTTTATAAAAGATGGGTTTTTTTTGAAAAGTGAGGAAGATGGAAATATTGTTACAAGAGGCCAACGTACAAAAGGAAACTCATTTCGGGTTGGTGAAATACAAAACTCTTGTTATATGAGTATGGTGGAAGAGAATCGATTATTTCATAAAAGGCTGGGAGACATGTGTCAAATATATATGAGAAAATTAACAAAGTGATACAGTTTCCAAGACATTCTAGATTTTCCAAGAAGAAGATATTGGTGTTTCACTATTTTTTAGAAAGGAAAGATTATAAATGTTGTGCACAAGAAAGTTGAAATTTGTTCAAAATAGCCCCTGGAGCTTATTCATTACAATATTTTTGGTCCAATGAGAAAAAAATAAAAAATATAGATAATTACATCATCACTTTCATAGATTATTTTACTCATATTACTTTTGTTATGTATATGAAACATAAATCAGATGCTCTAAAAATGTTTAAAAGTTTCAGAAGGAAATCTAAAAAGAAATGTGAGTATTCAATGAAGAAGTTGAGATCCAAAAATATAGGTGAATATGGAAGTGATGAATTTGAAATATATCTATATAATAATTTAATTTGGCATAATTATAGTTCCTTATACACTCCTCAACAAAGTAGAGCTACTGAAAGAAAGAATAGAAGTTTGGTGGAAATTGGAAGAACTATGTTACTTGAACATGGTCTTTCTCATTACTATTGAAGTCGAGCCATGAGTACTATTGTTTATATTCAAAAATAATGTTTCTATAGTCCAAGATTAATTATAACTCCATAGGAATTTTTTTATAGCAAAACTCTATGTTTTAAACACTTAAGAGTTTTTGGGATTCCATGTATTATAAAAAGTAAAAGTGGAAACTGTGGAAATTTTGAACAAAAAGGTAAAAATTGAATTTTTATTGGTTATGCTCTAGAAGGAATAGGATATATATGCTTTAATAAATAAACATGAAGAATTTTTTATTCAATTTATGTGAAATTAGTTAAAAGATATGTGGAAGACAAGTGTATTTAGGCACACAAGGAAGTTGATTAGGATAAGGAAAGTTTTAAAAACAATTCTAATAAGGATACAGACAATTGTAATCCTTCTCAAGAAGAAGAATTGGACTCATCCATTTCTAGTGATGGGGAAGATACTAAAAAATATCATCCTAGGATGAGGAAGCAAGTAGAATCCTAGAATATAATCTAGGATCAACATCAGAAGCTGCAAACAAGAAGAACAATAAATACTATTACACATACTTTTTTGTATTCAAAAGTGGATCTGAATGATGTGAAAGAAGCTTTTGAGTATCTAGAATGGGTTCAATCCATGAATTAATAGCTAGATTAGATTGAAAATAATGGTGTGTGGGAACTTGTATCCAATCTAGAAAACAAAAACAGTATTCGCACAAAGTGGGTTTTTCATAATAAGATGAATGGATAAGGTGAAGTTATAAGAAAAAAATCAATATAGGTGTGTAAGGGGAATTCACAAATTGAAGGGATTGATTTTGATGAAATCTTTTCTCTGGTGGAAATATTACAAATAGTCATAATCTTTCTTGTTATTTACATACAATTAGGTTATAAGATCTTTCAAATGGATGTTAAATATGCATTCTTAAATGGTGATCTTGATCAGGAAGTTTACATTGAAAAACCTTGTGGCTTTGTTGTTGAGAAAGATGAAAGGTATACATGTAGATTGAAGAAGTAATTTTTATGGTCTAAAAGAATCTCTAAGAGCATGGTATTTTAAATTGGATACTTTCTTAAAGAATATGATTTTCAAGAAAGGAATATTTGATATCAATTCTTATGTTAGAGAAAGTAAAGATTATCCCCTCATCATAATTGTTTATTTTGATGACATTATCTTTATTGGGAATGATAAAAGAAGTTGTGACATATTTGATGAAGAAATGAAAAAGGTTTTCGAGATGTCCAATTTGGGAGAAATAAAATACTTTCTTGGGTTAAAAATTCTACAAAAGAAGAAATACATTTTTCTTTCTCAAGAGAAGTATTCTAAGGAGCTTATTAAGAGGATAATCATGGAAAACTCAAACTTGTTTCCACAACTATTTCAGTGGGAACAAAGTTGACAAAATATGGAGAAGGAAAAGAAGTTGATTAGAAAAAATTTCAAAATCTTATTAGGAGTTTATTGTATTTGGATACCTCAAGACCATACATTGTTTATGTTGTTACCTTATGTACAATATTTCAGAGTTCTCTAAAATAATCACATTTACTTACTAGAAAAATAATTCTTAGATACACCAAAGACACGCAAAAAATAATAATTAGATATGACGGATCAGATAGTATTGATTTCTTTGGGTATTCATATGTTGATTGGGAAAGAAATATTGATGATAGAAAATCCACATCTAGTAGATTATTCTTTCTTGGAAATAATTGTGTTAGTTGTAATTCAAAGAAACAAAATTCAGTAACTCTCAGTACGGTTGAAGCTGGGTATGTTGCTTCCACTCAAGCAGTTACTCAACTTGTGTGGATGAAAACTCAATTAAAAGAATTAATTATTGAAGTGAAGTTACCCTTACTCTTGGGTTGTGACAATCAATGTACAATGAATCTCACCTAGAATCCAGTTCAATATTCTCATTCAAATCATATTGATATAAAATATCATTTCATCAAAGATTGTGTGGAGAATAATGAATTGAAGCTGGAGTATGTTCTAACATTGTAACAAGTTTCTAACATATTCACAAAACCTTTATCAAAAGAATACTTTTCTATATTGAGGTTGAACATGGGTATCCAACCTCTCTCTCAACAAGGTTGAGGTATGTGTTTTTATCCCCTCTCTCATCTTACCTTTAGATAGTGTTGTCAAGGGAGATAATTGTATTGTTTTATAAATCTGTCCTTTTTATGCATGTAAAAAAGGTGAGTTATGGGTAAGCTATGAATTCAACATTGTATTGTGTGTGAACTATTCTAACTATTGGTTAGAGTGGTTATAGGAAATGAATTGTTTTTTATTCCAGGAAAGTTGAAGAGATGTGGAATAAATATGTTGAAGATGTTTTCATAATCACTCCTTTTGGAAATCATGGATTTATTGTCAATGATTCTTATTTCCTACAATGAGTTAGCTCACATAGGCTTATAATTGTTGATAAGTAATCCATTTCTTGAGGATATAATGTTTAGTGATTTATGAAACTAGGTTGATAATAAAATCCAAAGGGGATATTTTTAAGACCAATTTAATGGTAAAGGTGGTTATTTTCAAGTGTTATATTTTTTTGTCAAGGAATTTTAAGAAGAAAGGAAAAATAAAATCACTTTGAATTTGGTGAAAATTGTGTTGTCCATCCTTTTCAGAAAAATAACACTCATTTTATTTAATAAAGTCCATCGTATTGAGGAAAATATGGATAAAATAAAAGATTCATTAAATTCTAAATCTGGAATGAAAAGGTCGATCGTATTGAGAATGTATCTTTCTGGAAGTAAAGGGTCATTGGATTCACTCTGAAACCAGTATGGAATATTTGATTATAATGGGAGGATCGGACTCTGCATTAATAGGATAAATTTAATGTGATGGTGATTTTTTTATTTTTATTTCTCATAAATCATAAGTTTATTGGAGAACTTGTAATTCAAGATTTATGAAAGAAAGGGAGAATGAGCGTATCCATCCCAATCGTACTCAAAAAGAGAATAATTAGGCCAATAATATTCATAATAATCATATCCTAGCCAATTGTATTCAGATTGATCAAATCTAGATGGAAAGAGAAAAGGGTACCAGAAATTGTATTCATCCTAATCGTAATCATATTGATCGTAATCCTTTTTTATCATATTCAGGCCAAATGAATTCTGGAAAATTTTATTCAAGATGAGTTGGAAAGAATGTTGGTTTCTGGAGTTTTAGGAAGATTTCAATACTTTCCATTATATCTCTGATGATGTTGAAGCTATTCTCAAATTTATTTAAAGTCATGAATTAAGTCATGGTATAAGCATAAGTTTGTAAATGAAGGAATTTTTTGAAGTTGAAGCTGTTGGTACTGGTCTATCATATTCGGTGTACCATCATACTCAGGTAGAATTGTTTTCAATAAAGACCGGTGGAAAAAATAATTGAATTGAAGTCGATGAAAATTTTAATGACAGACACCAATCAATAATGTAGTAAACCATTTAAAAGGAGTTGAATTAATTTGTTTTCTTTTCAAATAAATCAATAAAATTTCTGAAGAAAATAGATGGATTTGTTTGTGAGGGGAAGCTTGAATTTCAAAGGGTGTTGTTTTCTATAATTGGTACAGAGCATCATTTTTAGAAATTAGAGTAGAAAATCGAAATTGAAATTGGACTTGCATTTGAAAATATAATATGAAGAAGAGATGAATTTTGAATAATATTAAAGAAGATTTGATAAGTGTTTACAAAGTCGTAAATGCACCCAAATTCAAGGTAAATCATGATTTAGAGGAATTTGGTTGTGTGGGAAATATTTTTAAGAATCTCACCCAAAACTTTTTAGGGAACCTATAAAAGGAGAAAGCACTTTGTAATTTCTATAATGGATGTACTTTTCATAACATAATATATAGGAGCCTTGATTTTCTAAAGAGAGAAAGAGGTTTCTGTATTGTGTTTTGTTGAAAAAGTTTCAATGGAGAGAAGTAAAAGGAGAAGAGACAAGATCACAACGTTGTATTCAGTTGATCGTCATATTTAATTATTTTTATATTTAGTTGTCTATCATATTCATATTATCAATTATATTCAGTTGATCATTGTATCAGGCTGGATAATTGGATTGAGTTTTCTGTATTAGGATTTCTGGACTAAGGAAGAATCTGGGAAGAATCGTACTGAGTTTTTCATACTCAAAACACAAGTGGTGCAGATTTGTTTCTACTGTATTATGACAAAGTTATATATTTTCTATACTAGAAATAATCAAAATAGGAAAATCATAATGATAAGAATCATATTGAGAAGATCATACTGGGAAAAATCAGACTGGGAAAAACGTACTGGGAAAATCGGACTGAGTTTTCCTTATCAAAGTCCTTGAAGTTCTTACCATCCTCTGGGTAATAAATTGAAGAATTGTTTTAAAAGGAATGAATTTGTGAAGTTGAAAAGAAGCACATGTGACATTCATTGTTACACAAGTATTGTTCTACCCTATTTGTGCTAAGAGGGTGCACACGCACTATTGGAATTGTTTACATAGTGTTACATGAGTGAAAGGGTATATCCTACTAGTTGTAATCCAAGGATTGATTTATAGTGGATTGTTTGGTATTGGTTCATTTATAAACTATACCAAGGACATAGTTGTTCTTATTGAATATTGAACCTTGTAAATACTTATGTTCCTTGGGTTGTGTGTTTGAATTGTTTTCAGCAGGGAATGAAATATTTAATAGGAGGAAAAGGTTGTTTCAAGTAAACTTTAAAAAAATTATCACTGATTCACCCCCTCCCCCTCTTAGTGATAGAATTATCCTGACTGGGCACATTCAAGTGGTATTAGAGGCAAGGTTCTCTTTGGTTATCCTGATTGGGCACATTCAAGTGGTATCAGAGGCAAGGTTCTATTTGGTTATTCTTTACTAATAGAGAATTTGAATTTTGTGAAAAGTAAAGGTATACTAGTTTTTTATGGGAAGAATTATCATATCTGGAAGGATATAATGTTTCCATATCTCATTTCTATTGGATATGATGTTCTTGAAGCTAAAAAATATGGATTTAATCCTATTGATTATAAAGTTCCTCTTATATCTATTGATAAGAAGAATATTGAGAATGATGGAAGCCCCAAGAATTTTTTACTATCATCACTTTCTAAAAGTTAATTCTTAAGGTTGAAAGGTGTTTCCACATCTAAAGGTATATGGGATAAATTGAAAAACATATACGAAGGTAATAAAAAAGTGAAAAAGTAAAAGTTAAAAATCTAGATATTGAAGTATGATGATTTGAATGTGGGTGAATATGAATTTATTGGGGACTTTTTTACTAGGGTGAATGACATAATTAGCACTATCATATGTCTTGGTGAAAAGTTAGATGATTCTATAGTTGTTGAAAATATTTTGAGAATCCTTCCCAAAAAGTTTGATGAAAAATTTTATTCACTGGAAGATAGAGATCCTAAAACATTATCTCTAGATGACTTTCATAGTACTCTCATTACTTATTAAATAAGAAGGGAGAATGCTATTAAGATAAAAACAAAGGTTGATAGAGAAATTTCTTTCAAGGCTGTGAAGAAATAGAATTAAAATAAGATTATTATTGAAGATAATGCTGGAGAATCTGATTCTGAAAATGAGTTATATAAAAATTTTCATAATATTTTATCTTTCTTTTATAAAAATGTTAGAATAGGTATAGGGAAATATAAATCAAAACTTCCCTTTAAATGTTTTGAATGTGGAGTTGTTGGTTATTTTCTGGATAATTTTCCTTGAAGAAAGAAATAATAGGATAGTGATGAATAAAGAAGAAAACCTAGAAGATCATGGAAGGAATATGGAGATAAAGGAAAATTGTATTCCATAGGGAAAGAAAGAAGATTATTCAAATATAAAATAATAAGTTTATTGTCTCAAGATGAAGAAGAAGAAGGTGGTGGTGATACTGAATCTTAAAATTATATTGATTATGGTGTTGAGAATACATTTATTGAAATAATGAATAATGAAGAATTTGGAAACACCAGTTATAAAGAAGAATAAATTCAACTTGAATGCCATTTGAAAGAATGTTTGAGGAAGATTAGAAGTATTGAAAATAATAACAAAAGGTTAGAAGATAAATGTTCCTCAATAATAAATCAATAATTTTTTTCTAATGAGAAGTTAAAGCTAGTAAAATAAATTGATGATTTGAATAAATCTCTTAAGGAAGAAAAGAATCATAATGTGCATCTGGAAGTAAAGTTGAAAGAAAAAGAAGAAAAGCTGGAACTTGTCCAACAAAATTTATCTAAAGCTAAGATGGAGAATACAAGTTTCAAAAACTTTATCTCTGAAGTTGGTGAAAGTTATCGTAATGAGAAACTTGATAAGGTTCAACAATAGTTTCCTTCAAAGGGTGAGAAGAAAGATAGAATTGTTTCTGAAAAGTAGAAAACTGAGAAAGTTATGTATGTGGTCAAAACCAATAAAGTTAGAAATTTAGAAGTTTTTAAAAATCATAAATCTGAAAATTCTGAATCTGAAGAGGTTTCTAATACTTATGAGTATGATAAAGTTGAAAATAAAAGGAATATTCCCATTGAAAATATAAATTTTGGTGGCTCAGAAAATAAATACAAGAAGTTTGTTGAGAAATAGATTTACAATTCCGGTCAGTATAAAAGTTTCAGAGGAAAATAATCTTCATATGGATACTGCTGGTATTGTGGTGGATTTTGACACATGTACAATATGTGTTGGTTCAACCAACAACATTACTCTTACTCTATAGGTTATGAAAGTCAAAGTTTTATGGGGAGTCAATTACCTCAAAAGAAGAATTCTAAGGAAGTTGTTTTTAAGAAACCTGAGAAGGATGGGGTAAATATTGAAAATAGGTTCCAAAATTTGGAAAATATTTGTGAAAGATGTGAACAACCTGTACATCTTGAAAAAGGAGGTCTTGTATTATTACCATCATAAAAAAATATTCTTAACAATTCTCAGAATCTGAAAGTGAATAAAGAAAAGAAACAAGAAAAAACTATTGTTATTGAAATTGATTTAAAATCTACAAAAGGAGAATGGCCATGTATTCTAGATAGTGAGTGTTCTTCTCATGTGATGGTATATTTGAAATTTTTGAAGAATTTGAAAGACTTTAAAGAAGTAATAGTGACATTTGGAAATGATGAATCCTTGAAAATCAAAGGTGTTGGATCAGCCATCATTGGAAAAGAAAATATGAAATCTAAGAAAACTTTGTATGTTGATGGGATAAAACACAATTTTCTAAGTATTTTACAATTTTTTAATGAGGGTAACAAATTTATCTTTAGAAAATATGGGTTTTTTATGAAAAGTTAGGAATATGGAAAGATTGTTATAAGAGGCTAATGTAGAAAAAAGAAAACTTGTTTCAGGTTGGTGAAATACAAAACTATTATTACATGAGTATGGTGGAATAGAATCAATTATTGCATAAAAGGTGAAGACACATGTATCATAGAAACATGAGAAAATTGAAAAATCGAGACAGTTTCCAAGACATTCTAGATTTTCCAAGAAGAATAGATCGGGGTTTCACTATTTGTCAGAAAGGAAAGATTGCAAATGTTGTGCACAAGAAAGTTGAGATTTTTTTCAAAAAAAACCCTAAAGCTTATTCATTCTAATATATATGGGCCAATTAGAAAATAATCAAAAAATTTATATAAGTACTTCATCAATTTCATATATTATTTTACTTTCATTACTTGTGTTATGTATATGAAACATAAATCAGATGCTTTGAAAATGTTTATAAGTTTCAGAAGGAAAGATGAAAAGGAATGTGAGTATTTAGTGAAGAAGTTGAGAACCGAAAATGGAGGTGAATACAGAAGTGAATAGTTTTAAAGATATCTATAGAATCATGGAATTAAGCATGAGTATAGTTCCCCATACACACCTCAACAAAATAGAGTTTCTTAAATGAGTAATATAAGTTTAGTAGAAATGGGAAGAACTATATTACTTGAACATAATCTTTATCATTAATATTAGAGTCAATCCATGAGTACTACTGCTTATATTCAAAATCGATGTCTCTATAGGTAAATATCGGGTATGAATCCATACGAATTATTTTATGAAAAAACTCCAAGTTTAAAACACTTAATATTTTTTGGGATTCCATGTATTATAAAAAGGAAAGTTGTAAACTATGGAAAGTATGATCAAAAAGGTAAAGATGTAATTATTATTGGATATGTTCTAGAAGGAATAGGATATATATGATTTAACAGATAAATATGAATAATTTTTTATTCATTTTATGTGAAAGTAATTGAAATATATGTGGAAGTTAAGTGTATTTGGGCAGATAAGGAAGTTGAGAAGGATAAGGAAAGTGTTGAAAACAATTGTGATAAGGATACAGATAATTGTAATCCTTATCCATAAGAAGAATTGAACTCAGTTATTTCTAGTGATGAATAAGAAACTTAAAAATAACATTCTAGGCTCAAGAAGAAATTGGAAGCCCAAAATATAATTGAGGGTCAACATCTGAAGGTTCAAATAAGGAAAAAACAAATACTATTACACATACTTATTTGTATTCAAAAGTGGATTTAAATGATGTAAAAGAAGCTTTTGAGTATCTGAAATGGATTTAGGCCATGAATAAAGAGATGGATCATATTGAAAAGAATGATACATGGGAAATTATACCCAATCCATAAAACCAAAACACTATTGGTACAAAGTGGGTTTTTCAGAACAATTTGAATGAAGAAGTTGAAGTGATAAGAAAAAAATAAATATTAGTGTGTAAAGGGTATTCAAAAATTAAAGGAATTGATTTTGATGAAACCTTTTCTCTTGTTTCAATATTAGAAACAATCAGAATATTTATTGTTATTTCCACACAATGAGGTTACAAGATCTTTTAAATGTATGTTAAATTCACATTCTTAAATGGTGATCTTGATGAGGAAGTTTACATTGAACAACCTTATGGATTTTTTTTGGGGAAATATGGAAGTTGTGTATGCATATTAGAGAAGTAATTGAATGGTCTAAAACTATCTCTAAGAGAATGGTATTCTAAATTGGATACTTTCTTAAGAAAGATGAGTTTCAAGAAAGGAAGAGTTGATAGAAATATTTATGTTAGAGAAATTCAAGAGTATTACCCCGTCATAATTGTTTATGTTGATGAAATTATCTTTGCTAATAATGATGAAAGAAGTTGTGAAAGATTTGTTTAAGAAATAAAAAAGTTTTTTGAAATTTCCATGCTGGGAGAAATGAAATACTTTCTTGGGTTAAAAATTCTAAAAAATAAAAAAATACATTGTTCTTTATCAAGAGAAGTATGCTAAGGAATTTCTTAAGAGGTTCAGAATAAAAAAAAACTCAAAACCTATTTCCACGCCAATTTCAGTGGAAATTAATTTGAAAAAAGATAGATAAGGAAAATAAGTTGATCAGAAATAATTTTGGAAGTTGATTGGAAGTTTATTTTATTTGACTTCCTCAAGACCTGGAATTGTTTATGTTGTAACCTTATGTGCAATATTTTAGAGTGATCTAAAAGAATCACATTTACTTATTGGATAAAGAATTATCAAACACATCAAAGGCACAAAAAATTTCAGAATCAGATATGAAATATCATATTTTATTAATTTTTTTGGGTATTTAGATGTTGATTGGGAAAGAAATGTTGATGATAGAAAATCCATATCTGGTGGAGTGTTATTTATTAGAAGTAATTGTGTTAGTTTTCATTCAAAGAAATAGAATTTAGTAAATCTCAGTATGGCTGAAGCTAAGTATGTTTATGTCACTCAATCAGCTACTCAACTTATGTGGATGAAAACTCAATTAGAAGACTTACTTATTGAAGTGAATTTACCCTTACTCTTGGGTTGTGATAATCAATGTACAATAAATATCACTAGGAATCCAATTCAACATTCTCATTCAAAACATATTGATATCAAATATCATTTCATCAAATAGCATGTGGAGAAGAATGAATTGATGCTAGATTATGTTCCAACATCGAAACAAGTTGCTGATATTGTTTCCGACGCTTTTACGTCGGGGCGCGTGCATCCGTCTATGGGGGATGCGTTGCTGTTTCCCCGCATTCCCGCTTTCCAAAGGCAGGAGGCATCCGCTCCTTATTTAGGGACGTCTATTCCTTGATCTAAACTGGGATGATGGGATGTCGGTTCCGTCTTCTGTGGATTCCTCCTCATAACTCGTCACCTAGTCCGGGTCTCCCTCATAGATTTAATACTTTGTTCGTGAAACTCTTCCCAGTTCCATGTTTTCATGGGCGCCGGTTAATTACACTGCTTCTGTCAGGACATTCCAAAGGGTCCAGTCAGGGCAGCAACCTTCAGTTGGGGGAGTAGTCACGTCGAGACATCAGTAGCATGTTTGAATGCTGGGGAACTGGAGTGTTTGTCTTTTGTCCCTTGTCATGGGGCTTCTCGAGGGCGTGGAAGCCCGAGGCATCCCACATCGAGCGCGGGGAATCATACGCCCTAGGCATATATCTGAGGTTTTCCTCAGCTTCTTATGTTTGACACAGGGTATGCCGCAGGTTTAACGTCCAGCGGATATGGTTACGCCAAAGGCATGCCATCCGAGGTTTTCCTCAGACATCTCATGTTTATCACGAGGTAGGTCGTGAGTTTAACGTCCAGCGAAGATAGATCGTCCTGATCAAAACACTAGCTGGAGTGGATCATATTGATGAATTTACCTTAGAGGGATGTCGATATCGGGGCCAACCCTTGGGTGGCTTCCTGAGTGTTGTGAAGAGGAGCGTAATGGCATGATTTCTCCAGGACATGGTAGTCCGGGTGAGAATCAGGTTGGATGATGGATGGATGGATGAAGCGGCGGGGGACTGAGATGGGACTATCGCAAGGGCGACAGTGGGATTGGTCTTGAGCTTTTAAGAGACCTCCTACGTATCCCCGTGGCAAGGAATCAAAGTCCACGTAGTTTGGGAGGTGCCGGTGAACCGACGTGAAGGTGTACCTTGGCCCGATGGGTGTCATCAGTGAACTGATGTGAATGTGGTCGGAACGACCGGGTGATGGGCTTGAACCTTATGGAGGCTTCCTACGTACCATGCCTTGACAAGGATCAAAGACCTTGTAATTCTTATTGGACGCTAGAAGGCCAATGTGAAGAAGGACCAGGGGTCCAGGTGGCGATGGGCTTGAACCTCATGAAGGCTTCCTACGTACCATGCATTGACATGGATCAAAGACCTCGTAGTTCATAATGGTGTTTCGGTGAACCAACGCGAGTGAGGACCTTGGTCCAGATGGTGTGGGGCTTACACACTTGGTTGCCCAAGTGTTGGTGAACTGACATGAATGAGGACGAGGTGACCAATAGATGGTGGGCTTGAACCTCTGGGAGGCTTCCTACGTACCACGCCTTGACATGGATCAAAGACCTCGTAGTTCAAAGGGGCTTCGTCGGCAAACCGACGTGAAGGTGAACCCGGGGGTCCACTGGTGGTGGGCATCGGCGAACCGACGTGAAGAAGGGACCTTGGTCCGATGGGAGGTGGTCTTGAACCTCAGGGATGCTTCCTACGTACCGTGCCTTGACATGGATCAAAGTCCTCATAGTTCGGGTTGGTCACAATGTCTTGTCGTCGGACTGGAATAGCAGTTTAACGTCATGTTGGACGAGGGTGAAACCTGGCGTGAATGAAATGATGGGTGATGGGCTTGAACCTCTTGGAGGCTTCCTACATACCATGCCTTCGCATGGATCAAAGACCTCTTAGTTTATATGGATGTGTAGTTTAACGTCATGTCGGACGGGGGCATACAGTTTAACGTCATACTGGACGGGGTGTTGTCATGGCCAATGCTTACTCTAAGCTCACGTGAGTCGTGCTCAGTGTGAGAAACAAGAGGAAGCAGAGACCTGACGATCACGTCGCGAAGGGTGCGTCCATGAGAAACGAAGAGGGGCTTATGCATTGGGCGGCCCATGGTGCTGGGACTTAATCTAGGATGGAGGCCCGAAGTGCAACAAAGCACAGTGGGAAAGGGGCTTCACTGGCCTTGGCAGTGGGGAAGTACGGAGGTTCATGAGTGAAACCTCACGCAAGAGAGTCCAGGGGCTTACGCTATAAGGTAGCCCTTCCCCTATGGACAAACACCACTCCGACGGGGAGGATATCATTCCATGTGAGAAAGAATCCATTCCCTTGGAGATGAGTGGTGTAAAGAATGTCCGAGATGGGGGGACCCTACGTGCGAGGCACGGGGTCTGATCACAGTTTAACGTCATATGTTTAGGACAAGGTTCTTGGAAGTTTAAGGTCCTACAGCTCGGATGAGGTGGGCTTGCTCCGTACCCCTAGGACTTACATAACCGGTACCCTCCGCCCCTTTGGGAAGGGAAGGTATCGGCAAAGCCATGGTAATGGGGGGTCGCGGTGTGAACCATCGAGGGGTCCACGTTAGCGTGGCTATGCGCAGAAGAAATAACCATTAGCGTGCCTATGTGAAGAATCATTAGACGAAGCATAGCTATGGGTGGTGTTGTCCATGGGACTTTGAAATCACATCGTGCAGACCTGGAGGGTCGCAGGGGAAGAGGAATTGTCAAGAAAAGGAGTATGCTTCGCAAAGTGGAGTGCCTTGGCCTTAGCATGGAGTAGGGGTGTGAATGGGAGGTTTTTCACGAAGTTTAATAGTATTCGTGGAGCACTGCCTTGCGAAGCAGAGGTGCCTCATGAAGCAAGGTGCTGTGAAGTAGTATGCTTTGCGATGTATAGTGACACAGCCTTGGCATGTGGATCACTAGTACAGGATGGGTGTTTCGCGAAGCATGAACGCTCTGCGGCTTCTCGGGTTCCCTTGGGATTCCCCTTCCTTCACGAACGCCATTAGGCTTCGTGAAGGGCATCCCTCTCAGAATAGGGGATCAAGACGAGACAAGGTGAAGGCATCTCGTGAAGTAGAAGTACCTCGCAGAGCTCATGATTCCCGGAGGCGAAGGGTGCTTCGCGATTCGGGAGCTGAGAAGCTGAAAGGTCTGATCGTCTGTCCTCCTCGGACTCAGGAGGTATAAGGCCCCAGCCTTAAACCTTACTTAATCTTGAGTTATTACAAGATTACACATTGAGGATCTTTTCAGGTTTAGAGTTTTAGAGAATTAGATCATTAAACTTGCATTACATTCCACATTTAAACAAAGTGGTTACATAAAAGACAGTATTCATTCTTCACATCAACGGAAACATATTTAAAATAAAACATGGATTCTTTCTTGACACATCCTTGACACTATCATCACATCATGTACCTTTCCCGTGACCTGTGAAAAACATTTCAAAAACATGGGATGAGCATAAAAAGATCAGTAAGGGTTATAAAAATATGGAAAGGAAACATGATTTCATATATACATAAGAATGAAATCATACTTTACCCATAAAACATAGGCACTTTAACATACCTCATCAAATCATGAATAAATCATAGAAATCATAAGACATAAAAGGTAACTTGAGGCATTCATAACATTCTTACGTAGGTAGTAACCCTCTTGGTTACGTTTGGAATACCCACCACAGTATATTCCCTAAATCTCTTCGGAGAAACCTTAACGTTTCACTCCTTCACGTTACCCAATGAACTGAAGAGCTATATCAGGCTCACCCGCCCTTAGTTTATCACAGAACCACCTGTCTTAATAATAATGCCCAAGAACCTCAACATAATTGTATCACATAAAACATGCATAAAGGAAACATAACATTTCCACCTTTCAATCACAAGATATCAATAAAACACATTGATATAAAAACATTATGAAAACCATTTTCAATGCCAAAATAAAATAAAAGTAAAACATGGTATTTATTTTTCTTTTAAAAAGAAGGTATGGCTTGTAGAGGAAGCCGAAACTCAAATAATGGTCACGACGGTGGAGAAGTCGTTGTCGCCGCATACGTACGACAAAAACATTCCCTTTTGTCGTTTAATAAACACTTCGTATAAAAAATATTCCTTTTGAATAAACGTAAAAGTCAAAGGGGTTTATACACCGTATAAAAGAAGGTTGTGTATAAAATAGAATATTCCTCAATGAAAGGAGATTGAGACGAAGTCCCTTACAAAGACGGTATCCTTGGTTTAAGGATAAATCAATTATATAATTGTGTGTGACAAACAAATACACCAAATATAAGTGGATATTAAGTGTAAAATAATAAAAGTTCATTCAAACATATTCAAAGGATGACATATTCAATAACTACATGTTGAACCCAAAGAAATCAAAATTGGGTTAAGAAGTTCCCTTGACAGCCTAACGGCGTCACATCAAAATGAGTTGATGAGAGATAAAAAAAAGGTATCTCATCACTTGGACATAAAATTTACATCAATAAGGATATATGAGAACATATCCCAACATAACAATATGTAAATTAAAATACCCAACAAAAGAAGTCTTTTAAAAAGAGTAGGGTGAAAGGATCCCTTACCGACATGGGTATCTTTCGAAACATACACCTCCTGAAAGAAGGACAATAAAACATTGATGTAAATACTCATAAAAGAATGTATATTACACAATGAGTAAAATAATGGGCAGTACATACACCACTCAAGGAAATTGTGGAAAATTTAGCATAAATCTCACGGGAATAAAAGTGAGATGAAAAATTCCTTACAAAAACTCAGCAGCCTAACGGCGCCACATAAAACTTACAAAAATGGATTGATGAGATAAAATAGGGTATCTCATCATATTAACATAATGTTTATAGAAATAGGAATATAAAATAGTATCCCCCAAAATTAAAAATAGGAGCTTAAAAGAAGTTACATAAAGGAGAGTACTTAAAAAGAAAGAGAGAGGTTATATCTCTTATGAAAATTCGGTAGCCTAACGGCGCCACTCAAAACTTCCAAAATAGATTGATGAGAGAGAATAGGGTCTCTCATCACATGAACATAAAAATTACAGTAAGATTAATATAAAATAACATCCCAATAACAAGAAATATGAGCTTTAAAAGGAATGACATAAAAGAGTGTACTTAAAAAGAAAGAGTGGAGTAGGATCCCTTACCTCAAGTCCAACTTGTCTTGTTCATTTCTTTATATTCCTTAAAATCGGGTAACTCCCTTTGGTTTGAGCTCAAAGGATTCCTTGGAAAGACTTCTACCCAAAGTGAGGCTTCAAGGAGTAATAGAGGAAAGTGGAGAGACAAAATGGGCAGAGGTTGGTCGAGCCAAAGTCTTTGGGAGTGTGGGTAAGGAGGTAGAGGTGGGGGCCTTTTATAAGAGGAGAGGAGGGGCACTCTTGTAAAGTTACAAAATGTTACTTTATTTTCAAAAGAGTTTAGGATTTTAAAGGTCTCACATTGATTTATTTCTAGGATAAGGTGATAAAGGTTCTAAATACACTCATCCAATAGGTTTTTTACATGTGTAGGTCTTAGATATTACATTATCTTTCCATTTTTTTAAATCGTTAAATAATGAGGTCATCGCTACATCATCATGATGTCATAAATAATTTAATTTATTTAATGTCTAAAAATTATAAAAAAATACTATGATGTAGGAAATGTTTTTATCTTTCCAATGACTATTTATAGTCAAAAATAAGACTTGTATAACCCCATGTAAAAAATTTTTTAGTAAAACATCTCATGTTTGTGTCATTTTTACTTTAACATGAAATAAAAAGATATTTATGTCATTTTCCAACCAAAGTGGCTCCATGGGGTCCCCAATTTAACCCATGGATTGTCTTGGTCGGCCATGACACATCCAATGAGGGTAGGACATGTGTCTAGGTAATTTCATTTTATTAAAACATTATTCTTACCATAAACTACACTAATTACCTCTAATCGCGATTAAAAACCTAATAAGTTACTATTCACCAAAAAATTATTTTTATCCCATTGAACCACATTTTACTTCTTAATGACAACCATGTATGCAGTATTTTTGAAATTCAAAACAAAAAGATGGAAAAATTTCATTTAAACGGAAAAATCAGTTTTTATAAGTACCACTTAGTGGTTTCACTATTCATCAAAAATTGAAGTTTTTCAGAAAAATCCCAAAAATTCACCCTAAGCTATATTTGATATTCCGAATTCAAAAATTAAGTCTATTTTACAAAATTCAAAACATATAAGTCACATTAATTAATTTAAAAATTAATTCCCGCTGTCAGAGCAAATAGCGTGTTTTTATGAAACAATAAGTATCAAAAGATTGACTCTAGTTTAAGTCTGATTTCAAAGTAAAATTAATTCCAACGACCACTATTGGATTTAAGGGTAAAAATATATTCTAATTTCACTTTAAAACCAATTCAAAAGATAATCTAATCATATAAATAATTTATATTAAAAAGAGGTTTCGAATTAAAATACAACATTTTACACTATTCATTAAAAAAATGAACTTTATCAGAAAGATACCCAAAATTTACACAAAGTAAATTTTGATGTCTCAATTCTTAAGAAGAGTTTTATTTGGTCCAATAGAATGTATAATAGTGAACAAAAATCTATTTAATGACGGTTCGCCATCAAAAGGCGATAAGTGAACCTTTAGTGAAAACTAGGGCATATACGCCTAAAATTGAATTCTTTCTGTATTTTAAGACTTTATCTTTTATTGGATAAATGTAAAAACATTTTAAAAACATATATAATCATATTTTAGTTATTTCTATCAATTCCCGCCAATACAACGGCTACATGTTAACTACCATTTAAAATAATATTATTTTATTATTAGAGTGCAATGTAAGATTCCCAAGGAACTCGTTGTTGCGTATTGGGTATGCCATCGAGCATAGCATCACCTTTAAAGTAATATTAATATTTTATTCACAAATATAGATAAATATAAAAATGTCATATTATTTTTTACCTGGGGTGTTACATCCTTCCCCCCTTTTGGGAAATGCGTTCTCGCAATTTTAAAATTGAGCTTGGAAACATCCTTGAAAGTCCCACATCGGAACAAGAGTCGGTAAAACAATCCCTTTAAAATAAAGAAATATAAGTACAGAGGTCACCCGAGTTAACCCATACTAGGATTCCATGTAAGAAAACATGGACATGGAGGAGAAAACATAGGGTCATGTTCTGATGGAGAGTGATAGAAAACATGTTTAGGAGAAAGTTAACCACAAGAAAATCACAAACTTGTGATGGGTTAAACGGTATTCGATTCCCCAGTAGGAAAAGTTAATAGACAACATTTTTGTTTTAAGTTACTTTTTATTGAGGAATTTAATCATAAGGAAACATAATCACTTATCATGTTGACTTTCATCTTTTATTAGATTCCTTACACAAACTCATATTTTCTCCAAAAGACGAGTATTTAGGAAGACTTATTCACATTAATAGTATTATAATCAACTTTTAGAGAATCGCCTAATCCACAAAAGAGAACTATATACTTCCCATGTCTTTAGACTTTAACCAAAACCAATACCAAAAAGGTTAGTACAAGATCAGATAATCCAGAAAAGGATAACCCTTTATAAAAAGAAAATATATTCTTAATCTCCAAAATTTTGTCTAACAAAACCCAAAGTTCAACGAGGACCATCCGATAAACAATTTGTCCATAAAATTCTTCAAAGTAAACCAAACTAAGATTGAAACCCAAATATTTGAAGGATTTAGTTACATAGTCTTCCAAGTTAAATCGTAACATTTATCTCCAAACAACATCAGTTGCTCCTAAAGTCTCGTATTGAAAACTAATTAACCTAATCACATATCCTCCATGATAGGTTAATCATTTTCATAAATAACCCAAAATCAACTTACTCTTAATTCATAAAATCATATAACTAAAACGAATCAATCAAACTAACCAGGGACTTCACGTAGTCCAGTGGTAGGAGATAAATACCAGTTGCACTTTGGTTGTGGGTTCGATTCCCGCAGCTTTGTCCGACGCGACGGGTTGTCACACGGTCTGCGTGTTGTCCTTTTTCCAAAACTATATAATTCTGAAATCATTCCCCAAAAATAGATAAAATCATCAAAAATGATCATAACATATTTTAACCTCAAGTTTATCTCATGCCTTTCATTTTCTAGCACATCATATAATAACCCATAATTACCTCAAAAGTAAGGATCATATAAACTCTAATTGTTACCTTTATAATTATTACCTGAACTTCCACATCGACTGGTCATCTCGTACATGATGAATTACAGAACATACCAAGGTTCAAGTGGTTGATCATGACTCCTTGATAGTTGTTTTAGAATAACAACGAGTTTCCGCATTGAATGCCCCATTTAATCGAGTCTCTTAATCAGAGAACCACCACAGTTTCCTTTAAACCAATTGTCACTTTGGTGCCTGCTAGATCCACCCATTTACTAAAACCAAAAAGTTCAGTGTGAGTATATCAACAAAACCATCATGTACTAATGAGTAAGATAACCACTAAGATATACTTACTCATTCACTTTATCTAAAACTAAGACTCTTTCTGAAATCCTATCAATTATGGTACTGTCACTTATGCTTAGAGAATACCCTAACCTCTAAAGTTATCTAAACCGACCTTTGATACCAACTATAAGGCCCCAGCCTTAAACCTTACTTAATCTTGAGTTATTACAAGATTACACGTTGAGGATCTTTTCAGGTTTAGAGTTTTAGAGAATTAGATCATGAAACTTGCATTACATTCCACATCTAAAAAAAGTGGTTACATAAAAGACAGTATTCATTCTTCCCATCAACGGAAACATATTTAAAATAAAACATGGATTCTTTCTTGACACATCCTTGACACTATCATCACATCATGTACTTTTCCCGTGACCTGTGAAAAACATTTCAAAAACTTGGGATGAGCATAAAAAGCTCAGTAAGGGTTATAAAAATATGGAAAGGAAACATGAGTTCATATATACATAAGAATGAAATCATACTTTACCCATAAAACATAGGCACTTTAACATACCTCATCAAATCATGAATAAATCATAGAAATCATAAGACATAAAAGGTAACTTGAGGCATTCATAATATTCTTACGTAGGGAGTAACCCTCTTGGTTACGTTTGGAATACCCACCATAGTATATTCCCTAAATCTCTTTGGAGAAACCTTAACATTTCACTCCTTCACGTTACCCAATGCATTGGAGAGCTATATCGGGCTCACCCGCCCTTAGTTTATCACGGAACCACCCGTCTTCATAATAATGCCCAAGAACCTCAACATAATCGTATCACATAAAACATGCATAAAGGAAACATAACATTTCCACCTTTCAATCACAAGATATCAATAAAACACATTGATATAAAAACATTATGAAAACCATTTTCAATTCCAAAATAAAATAAAAGTAAAACATGGTATTTATTTTTCTTTTAAAAAGAAGGTATGGCTTGTAGAGGAAGCCGAAACTCAAATAATGGTCACGACGGCAGGGAAGTCGTTGTCGCCGCATACGTACGACAAAAACATTCCCTTTTGTCGTTTAATAAACACTTCGTAACAAAAATATTCCTTTTGAATAAACGTAAAAGTCAAAGGGGTTTATACACCGTATAAAAGAAGGTTGTGTATAAAACAGAATATGCCTCAATGAAAGGAGATTGAGACGAAGTCCCTTAAAAAGACAGTATCCTTGGTTTAAGGATAAATCAATTACATAATTGTGTGTGAAAAACAAATACACCAAATATAAGTGGATATTAAGTGTAAAATAATCAAAGGTCATTCACACATATTCAAAGGATGACATATTCAATAACTACATGTTGAACCCAAAGAAATCGAAATTGGGTTAAGAAGTTCCCTTGACAGCCTAACGGCGTCACATCAAAATGAGTTGATGAGAGATAAAAAAAAAGGTATCTCATCACTTGGACATAAAATTTACATCAATAAGGATATATGAGAACATATCCCAACATAAAAATATGTAAATTTAAAGACCCAACAAAAGAAGTCTTTTAAAAAGAGGAGGGTGAAAGGTTCCCTTACCAACATGGGTATCTTTCGAAACATAAACCTCGTGAAAGAAGGACAATAAAACATTGATGTAAATACTCATAAAAGAATGTATATTACATAATGAGTAAAATAATGGGCAGTACATACACCACTCAAAGGAAATTGTGGCAAATGTAGCATAAATCTCACGGGAATAAAAGTGAGATGAAAAATCCCTTACGAAAACTCAGCAGCCTAACGGCGCCACATAAAACTTACAAAAATGGATTGATGAGATAAAATAGGGTATCTCATCATATTAACATAATGTTTATAGAAATAGGAATATAAAATAATATCCCCCAAAATAACAAATAGGAGCTTAAAAGAAGCTACATAAAGGAGAGTACTTAAAAAGAAAGAGAGAGGTTAGATCTCTTACAAAAATTCGGCAGCCTAACGGCGCCACTCAAAACTTCCAAAATGGATTGATGAGAGAGAATAGGGTCTCTCATCACATGAACATAAAAATTACAGTAAGATTA
Organism: Viscum album; assembly: GCA_963277665.1. Classification (NCBI taxonomy): domain Eukaryota; kingdom Viridiplantae; phylum Streptophyta; class Magnoliopsida; order Santalales; family Viscaceae; genus Viscum; species Viscum album. The sequence goes on from OY728156.1 coordinate 1,336,059,225, forward strand.
ATATAAAAGAACATCCCAATAACAAGAAAGATGATCTTTAAAAGGAATGACATAAAAGAGTGTACTTAAAAAGAAAGATTGGAGTAGGATCCCTTACCTCAAGTCCAACTTGTCTTGTTCGTTTCTTTATATTCCTTAAAATCGGGTAACTCCCTTTGGTTTGAGCTCAAAGGCTTCCTTGGGAAGACTTCTGCCCAAAGTGAGGCTTCAAGGAGTAAGAGAGGTAAGTGGAGAGACAAAATTGGTAGAGGTTGGCCGAGACAAAGGCTTTGGGAGTGTGGGTAAGGAGGTAGAGGTGGGGGCCTTTTATAAAAGGAGAGGATGGGCAGTCTTGTAAAGTTACAAAATGTTACTTTATTTTCAAAAGAGTTTCGGATTTTAAAGGTCCCACATTGATGTATTTAGAGGATAATGTGATAAGGGTTCGAAATACACTCATCAAATAGGTTTGGTACATGTGTAGGTCTTAGATATTACATTATCTTTCCATTTTATTTAAATCGTTAAATAATGAGGTCATCGCTACATCATCATGATGTCATAAATAATTTAATTTATTTAATGTCTAAAAATTATCAAAAAAATACTATGATGTAGGAAATATTTTTATATTTCTAATGAATATTTATAGTCAAAAATATGACTTGTATAACCCCATTTAAATTTTTTTTTAGTAAAACATCTCTTGTTTGTGTCATTTTTACTTTAACATGAAATAAAAAGATATTTATGTCATTTTCCAACCAAAGTGGCTTCATGGGGTCCCCAAGTAAACCCATGGATTTTCTTGGTCGGCCATGACACATCCAATGAGGTTAGGACATGTTTCTAGGTCATTTCATTTTATTAAAACATTATTCTTACCATAAACTACACTAATTACCTCTAATCACGATTAAAAACTTAATAAGTTACTATTCACCAAAAAATTATTTTTATCCCATTGAACCACATTTTACTTCTTAATGACAACCATGTATGTCGGATTTTTGAAATTCAAAACACAAAGATGGCAAAATTTCATTTAAACGGAAAAATCAGTTTTTATAAGTACCACTTAGTGGTTTCACTATTCATCAAAAATTGAAGTTTTTCAGAAAAATCTCAAAAATTCACCCTAAGCTATATTTGATATTCCAAATTCAAAAATGAATTATATTTTACAAAATTCAAAACATATAAGTCACATTAATTAATTTAATAATTAATTCCTGCTGTCAGAGCAAATAGCGTGTTTTTATGAAACAATAAGTATCAAAAGATTGACTCTAGTTTAAATCTGATTTCAAAGTGAAATTAATTCCAATGACCACTATTGGATTTAATGGTAAAAATATATTCTAATTTCACTTTAAAACCAATTCAAAAGATAATCTAATCATATAAATAAATTAGATTAAAATTTGGTTTTGAATTAAAATACAACATTTTACACTATTCATTAAAAAAATGAACTTTATCAGAAAGATACCAAAAATTTACACAAAGTAAATTTTGATGTCCCAATTCTTAAGAAGAGTTTTATTTTGTCTAATAGAATGTATAAGAGTGAACAAAACTATATTTAATGACGGTTCGCCATCAAAAGGTGATAAGTGAACCTTTAGTGAAAACTAGGGCATATACGCCTAAAATTGAATTCTTTCCAAATTTTAAGCCTTTATCTTTTATTGGATAAATGTAAAAACATTTTTAAAACATATATAATCATATTTTAGTTATTTATATCAATTCCCGCCAATACAACGGCTACATGTTAACTACCATTTAAAATAATATTATTTTATTATTATAGTGCAACGTAAGATTCCCAAGGAACTCGTTGTTGCGTATTGGGTACGCCATCAAGCATAGAATCCCCTTTAAAGTAATATTAATATTTTATTCAAAAATATGGATAAATATAAAAATGTCATATTCTTTATTTACCTGGGGTGTTACATCCTTCCCCCCTTTTGGGAATTGCGTCCTCGCAATTTTAAAATTGAGCTTAGAAACATCCTTGAAAGTCCCACATCGGAACAAGAGTCGGTAAAACAATACCTTTAAAATAAAGAAAGATAAGTACAGAGGTCTCCCGAGTTAACCCATACTAGGATTCCATGTAGGAAAACATGGACATGGAGGAGAAAACATAGGGTCATGTTCTGATGGAGAGTGATAGAAAACATGTTTAGGAGAAAGTTAACCACAAGAAAATCACAAACTTGTGATGGGTTAAACGGTATTCGATTCCCCAATAGGAAAAGTTAATAGACAAAATTTTTGTTTTAAGTTACTTTTTATTGAGGAATTTATTCATAAGGAAACATAATCACTTATCATGTTGACTTTCAACTTTTATTAGATTCCTTACACAAACTCATATTTTCTCCAAAAGACGAGTATTTAGGAAGACTTATTCACATTAATAGTATTATAATAAACTTTTAGATAATCACCTAATCCACAAAAGAGAACTATATAATTCCCATGTCTTTAGACTTTAACCAAAACCAATACCAAAAAGTTTAGTACAAGATCAGATAATCGAGAAAAGGATAACCCTTTATAAAAAGAAAATCTATTCTTAATCTCCAAAAATTTTTCTAACAAAACCCAAAGTTCAACGAGGACCATTCGATAAACAATTTGTCCATAAAATTCTTCAAAGTAAACCAAACTAAGATTGAAACCCAAATATTTGAAGGATTTAGTCACATAGTCTTCCAAGTTAAATCGTAACATTTATCTCCAAACAACATCAGTTGCTCCTAAAGTCTCGTATTGAAAAGTAATTAACCTAATCACATATCCTCCATGATAGGTTAATAATTTTCATAAATAAGCCAAAATCAACTTACTCTTAATTCATAAAATCATATAACTAAAACGAATCAGTCAAACTAACCAGGGACTTCACGTAGTCCAGTGGTAGTCGATAAATACCAGTCGCACTTTGGTTGTGGGTTCGATTCCCGCAGCTTTGTCCGACGCGACGGGTTGTCACACGGTCTGCGTGTTGTCCTTTTTCCAAAACTATATAATTCTCAAATCATTCCCCAAAAACAGATAAAATCATCAAAAATGATCATAACATATTTTAACCTCAAGTTTATCTCATGCCTTTCATTTTCTAGCACATCATACAATAACCCATAATTACCTCAAAAGTAAGGATCATATAAACTCTAATTGTTACCTTTATAATTATTACTTGAACTTCCACATCGATTGGTCATCTCATACATGATGCATTACAGAACATACCAAGGTTCAAGTGGTTGATCATGACTCCTTGATAGTTGGTTTAGAACAACCACGAGTTTCCTCATTGAATACCCCATTTCATCCAGTCCCTTAATCAGAGAACCACCACAGTTTCCTTCAAACCAATTGTCACTTTGGTGCCTGCTAGATCCACCCATTTACTAAAACCAAAAAGGTCAGTGTGAGTATATCAACAAAACCATCATGTACTAATGAGTAAGATAACCACTAAGATATACTTACTCATTCACTTTATCTAAAACTAAGACTCTTTCTGAAATCCTATCAATTATGGTACTGTCACTTATGCTTAGAGAATACCCTAACCTCTAAAGTTATCTAAACCGACCTTTGATACCAACTATAAGGCCCCAGCCTTAAACCTTACTTAATCTTGAGTTATTACAAGATTACATGTTGAGGATCTTTTCAGGTTTAGAGTTTTAGAGAATTAGATCATGAAACTTTCATTACATTTCACATTTAAACAAAGTGGTTACATAAAATACAGTATTCATTCTTCCCATCAACGGAAACATATTTAAAATAAAACATGGATTCTTTCTTGACACATCCTTGACACTATCATCACATCATGTACCTTTCCCTTGACCTGTGAAAAACATTTCAAAAACTTGGGATGAGCATAAAAAGCTCAGTAAGGGTTATAAAAATATGGAAAGGAAACATGAGTTCATATATACATAAGAATGAAATCATACTTTACCCATAAAACATAGTCATTTTAACATACCTCATCAAATCATGAATAAATCATAGAAATCATAAGACATAAAAGGTAACTTGAGGCATTCATAACATTCTTACATAGGGAGTAACCCTCTTGGTTACGTTTAGAATACCCACCACAGTATATTCCCTAAATCTCTTCAGATAAACCTTAACGTTTCACTCCTTCACGTTACCCAATGCATTGGAGAGCTATATAGGGCTCACCCGCCCTTAGTTTATCACAGAACCACCCATCTTCATAATAATGCCCAAGAACCTCAACATAATCGTATCACATAAAACATGCATAAAGGAAACATAACATTTCCACCTTTCAATCACAAGATATCAATAAAACACATTGATAAAAAAACATTATGAAAACCATTTTCAATTCCAAAATAAAATAAAAGTAAAACATGGTATTTATTTTTCTTTTAAAAAGAAGGTATGGCTTGTAGAGGAAGCTGAAACTCAAATAATGGTCACGACGGCGGAGAAGTCGTTGTCGCCGCATACGTTTGACAAAAACATTCCATTTTGTCGTTTAATAAACACTTCGTATAAAAAATATTCCTTTTGAATAAACGTAAAAGTCATAGGGGTTTATACACCGTATAAAAGAAGGTTGTGTATAAAATAGAATATGCCTCAATGAAAGGATATTGAGATGAAGTCCCTTACAAAGACGGTATCCTTGGTTTAAGGATAAATCAATTACATAATTGTGTGTGAAAAACGAATACACCAAATATAAGTGGATATTAAGTGTAAAATAATCAAAGGTCATTCACACATATTCAAAGGATGACATATTCAATAACTAAATGTTGAACCCAAAGAAATCGAAATTGGGTTAAGAAGTTCCCTTGATAGCCTAACGGCGTCACATCAAAATGAGTTGATGAGAGATAAAAAAAAGGTATCTCATAACTTGGACATAAAATTTACATCAATAAGGATATATGAGAACATATCCCAACATAACAATATGTTAATTAAAAGACCCAACAAAAGAAGTCTTTTAAAAAGAGGAGGGTGAAAGGTTCCCTTACCGACATGGGTATCTTTCGAAACATACACCTCGTGAAAGAAGGACAATAAAACATTGATGTAAATACTCATAAAAGAATGTATATTACACAATGAGTAAAATAATGGGTAGTACATACACCACTCAAAGGAAATTGTGGAAAATGTAGCATAAATCTCATGGGAATAAAAGTGAGATGAAAAATCCCTTACGAAAACTCCGCAGCCTAACGGCGCCACATTAAACTTACAAAAATGGATTGATGAGATAAAATAGGGTATCTCATCATTTTAACATAATGTTTATAGAAATTGGAATATAAAATAATATCCCCCAAAATAATAAAGAGGAGATTAAAATAAGTGACATAAAGGAGAGTACTTAAAAATAAAGAGAGAGTTTAGATCTCTTACGAAAATTCGGCAGCCTAACGGCGCCACTCAAAACTTCCAAAATGGATTGATGAGAGAGAATAGGGTCTCTCATCACATGAACATAAAAATTACAGTAAGATTAATATAAAATAACATCCAAATAATAATAAATATGAGCTTTAAAAGGAAAGACATAAAAGAGTGTACTTAAAAATAAAGAGTGGAGTAGGATCCCTTACCTCAAGTCCAACTTGTTTTGTTCGTTTCATTATATTCCTTAAAATCGGGTAACTCTCTTTGGTTTGAGCTCAAAGGCTTCCTTGGGAAGACTTCTGACCAAAGTGAGGCTTCAAGGAGTAATATAGGGAAGTGGAGAGACAAAATGGGCAGAGGTTGGCCGAGCCAAAGTCTTTGGGAGTGTGGGTAAGGAGGTAGAGGTGGGGGCCTTTTATAAGAGGAGAGGAGGGCACTCTTGTAAAGTTACAAAATGTTACTTTATTTTCAAAAGTGTTTCGGATTTTAAAGGTCCCACATTGATGTATTTCTAGGATAAGTTGATAAGGGTTCTAAATACACTCATCCAATAGGTTTTGGACATGTTTAGGTCTTAGATATTACATTATCTTTCCATTTTATTTAAATCGTTAAATAATGAGGTCATCGCTACATCATCATGATGTCATAAATAATTTAATTTATTTAATGTCTAAAAATTATAAAAAAAATACAATGATGTAGGAAATATTTTTATCTTTCCAATGACTATTTATAGTCAAAAATATGACTTGTATAACCCCATGTAAAAATTGTTTTAGTAAAACATCTCATGTTTGTGTCATTTTTACTTTAACATGAAATAAAAAGATATTTATGTCATTTTCCAACCAAAGTGGCTACATGGGGTCCCCAAGTTAACCCATGGATTTTATTGGTCGGACATGACACATCCAATGAGGGTAGGACATCTTTCTAGGTCATTTCAGTTTATTAAAACATTATTCTTACCATAAACTACACTAATTACCTCTAATCACGATTAAAAACTTAATAAGTTGCTATTAACCAAAAAATTATTTTTATCCCATTGAACCACATTTCACTTCTTAATAAAAACCATGTTTGTTGGATTTTTGAAATTCAAAACACAGATATGGAAAAATTTCATTTAAATGGAAAATTCAGTTTTTATAAGTACCACTTAGTGGTTTCACTATTCATCAAAAATTGAAGTTTTTCAGAAAAATCCCAAAAATTCACCCTAAGCTATATTTGATATTCCGAATTCAAAAATGAAGTCTATTTTACAAAATTCAAAACATATAAGTCACATTAATTAATTTAATAATTAATTCCCGTTGTCAGAGCAAATAGCGTGTTTTTATGAAACAATAAGTATCAAAAGATTGACTCTAGTTTAAGTCTGATTTCAAAGTGAAATTAATTCAAACGACCACTATTGGATTTAATGGTAAAAATATATTCTAATTTCACTTTAAAACCAATTCAAAAGATAATCTAATCATATAAATAAATTAGATTAAAAAGAGGTTTTGAATTAAAATACAACATTTTACACTATTCGTTAAAAAAATGAACTTTATCAGAAAGATACCAAAAATTTACACAAAGTAAATTTTGATATCCCAATTCTTAAGAAGAGTTTTATTTGGTCCAATAGAATGTATAAGAGTGAACAAAACTATATTTAATGACGGTTCGCCATCAAAAGGCGATAAGTGAACCTTTAGTGAAAACTAGGGCATATACGCCTAAAATTGAATTCTTTCCGTATTTTAAGCCTTTATCTTTTATTGGATAAATTTAAAAACATTTTAAAAACATATATAATAATATTTTAGTTATTTATATCAATTCCTGCCAATACAACGGCTACATGTTAACTACCATTTAAAATAATATTATTTTATTATTAGAGTGCAACGTAAGATTCCCAAGGAACTCGTTGTTGCGTATTGGGTACGCCATCGAGCATAGAATCCCATTTAAATTAATATTAATATTTTATTCACAAATATGGATAAATATAAAAATGTCATATTCTTTATTTACCTGGGGTGTTACATCCTTCCCCCCTTTTGGGAATTGCGTCCTCGCAATTTTAAAATTGAGCTTGGAAACATCCTTGAAAGTCCCACATCGGAACAAGAGTCGGTAAAACAATTCCTTTAAAATAAATAAAGATAAGTACATAGGTCACCCGAGTTAACCCATACTAGGATTCAATGTAGGAAAACATGGACATGGAGGAGAAAACATAGGGTCATGTTCTGATGGAGAGTGATTGAAAACATGTTTAGGAGAAAGTTAACCACAAGAAAATCACAAACTTGTGATGGGTTAAACGGTATTCGATTCCACAGTAGGAAAAGTTAATAGACAACATTTTTGTTTTAAGTTACTTTTTATTGAGGAATTTATTCATAAGGAAACATAATCACTTATCATGTTGACTTTCAACTTTTATTAGATTCCTTACACAAACTCATATCTTCTCCAAAAGATGGGTATTTAGGAAGACTTATTCACGTTAATAGTATTATAATCAACTTTCAGAGAATCACCTAATCCAAAAAAGATAACTATATACTTCCCATGTCTTTAGACTTTAACCAAAACCAATACCAAAAAGGTTATTACAATATCAGATAATCCAGAAAAGGATAACCCTTTATAAAAAGAAAATCTCTTCTTAATCTCCAAAATTTTGTCTAACAAAACCCAAAGTTCAACGAGGACCATCCGATAAACAATTTGTCCATAAAATTCTTCAAAGTAAACCTAACTAAGATTGAAACCCAAATATTTGAAGGATTTAGTCACATAGTCTTCTAAGTTAAATCGTAACATTTATCTCCAAACAACATCAGTTGCTCCTAAAGTCTCGTATTGAAAAGTAATTAACCTAATCACATATCCTCCATGATAGGTTAATCATTTTCATAAATAACCCAAAATAAACTTACTCTTAATTCATAAAATCATATAACTAAAACGAATCGGTCAAACTAACCAGGAACTTCACGTAGTCCAGTGGTAGGCGATAAATACCAGTCGCACTTTGGTTGTGGGTTCGATTCCCGCAGCTTTGTCCGACACGACGGGCTGTCACACGGTCTGCGTGTTGTCCTTTTTCCAAAACTATATAATTCTAAAATTATTCCCCAAAAACAGATAAAATCATCAAAAATGATCATAACATATTTTAACCTCAAGTTTATCTCATGCCTTTCATTTTCTAGCACATCATATAATAACCCATAATTACCTCAAAAGTAAGGATCATATAAACTCTAATTGTTACCTTTATAATTATTACCTGAACTTCCACATCGATTGGTCATCTCGTAAATGATGCATTACAGAACATACCAAGGTTCAAGTGGTTGATCATGACTCCTTGATAGTTGGTTTAGAACAACCACGAGTTTCCTCATTGAATACCCCATTTCATCCAATCTCTTAATCAGAGAACCACCACAGTTTCCTTCAAACCAATTGTCATTTTGGTGCCTTCTAGATCCACCCATTTACTAAAACCAAAAAGGTCAGTGTGAGTATATCAACAAAACCATCATGTATTAATGAGTAATATAACCACTAAGATATACTTACTCATTCACTTTATCTAAAACTAAGACTCTTTCTGAAATCCTATCAATTATGGTACTGTCACTTATGCTTAGAGAATACCCTAACCTCTAAAGTTATCTAAACTGACCTTTTATACCAACTATAAGGCCCCAGCCTTAAACCTTACTTAATCTTGAGTTATTACAAGATTACACGTTGAGGATCTTTTCAGGCTTAGAGTTTTAGAGAATTAGATCATGAAACTTGCATTACATTCCACATTTAAACAAAGTTGTTACATAAAAGATAGTATTCATTCTTCCCATCAACGGAAACATATTTAAAATAAAACATGGATTCTTTCTTGACACATCCTTGACACTATCATCACATCATGTACCTTTCCCGTGACCTGTGAAAAACATTTCAAAAACTTGGGATGAGCATAAAAAGCTCAGTAAGGGTTATAAAAATATGGAAAGGAAACATGAGTTCATATATACATAAGAATGAAATCATACTTTACCCATAAAACATAGGCACTTTAACATACCTCATCAAATCATGAATAAATCATAGAAATCATAAGACATAAAAGGTAACTTGAGGCATTCATAACATTCTTACGTAGGGAGTAACCCTCTTGGTTACATTTGGAATACCCACCACAGTATATTCCCTAAATCTCTTCGGAGAAACCTTAACGTTTCACTCCTTCACGTTACCCAATGCATTGGAGAGCTATATCGGGCTCACCCGCCCTTAGTTTATCACGGAACCACCCGTATTCATAATAATGCCCAAGAACCTCAACATAATCGTATCACATAAAACATGCATAAAGGAAACATAACATTTCCACCTTTCAATCACAAGATATCAATAAAACACATTGATATAAAAACATTATGAAAACCATTTTCAATGCCAAATTAAAATAAAAGTAAAACATGGTATTTATTTTTCTTTTAAAAAGAAGGTATGGCTTGTAGAGGAAGCCTAAACTCAAATAATGTTCACGACGGCGGAGAAGTCGTTGTCGCCGCATACGTACGAAAAAAACATTCCCTTTTGTTGTTTAATAAACACTTCGTAAAAAAAAATATTCTTTTTGAATAAACGTAAAATTCAAAGGGGTTTATACACCGTATAAAATAAGGTTGTGTATAAAACAGAATATGCCTCAATGAAAGGAGATTGAGAAGAAGTCCCTTACAAAGACGGTATCCTTGGTTTAAGGATAAATCAATTACATAATTGTGTGTGAAAAACGAATACACCAAATATAAGTTTATATTAAGTGTAAAATAATCAAAGTTCATTAACACATATTCAAAGGATGAAATATTCAATAACTACATGTTGAACCCAAAGAAATCGAAATTGGGTTAAGAAGTTCCCTTGACAGCCTAATGGCGTCACATCAAAATGAGTTGATGAGAGATAAAAAAAAGGTATCTCATCACTTGGACATAAAATTTACATCAATAAGGATATATGAGGGACATATCCCAACATAACAATATGTAAATTAAAAGACCCAACAAAATAAGTCTTTTAAAAAGAGGAGGGTGAAAGGTTCCCTTACCGACATGGGTATCTTTCGAAACATACACCTTGTGAAAGAAGGACAATAAAACATTGATGCAAATACTCATAAAAGAATGTATATTACACAATGAGTAAAATAATGGGCAGTACATACACCACTCAAAGGAAATTGTGGCAAATGTAGCATAAATCTCACGGGAATAAAAGTGAGATGAAAAATCCCTTACGAAAACTCAGCAGCCTAACGGCGCCGCATAAAACTTACGAAAATGGATTGATGAGATAAAATAGGGTATCTCATCATATTAACATAATGTTTATAGAAATAGGAATATAAAAGAATATCCCCCAAAATAACAAATAGGAGCTTAAAATAAGTGACATAAAGGAGAGTACTTAAAAAGAAAGAGAGAGGTTAGATCTCTTACGAAAATTCGGCAGCCTAACGGCGCCACTCAAAACTTCCAAAATGGATTGATGAGAGAGAATAGGGTCTCTCATCACATGAACATAAAAATTACAGTAAGATTAATATAAAAGAATATCCCAATAACAAGAAATATGAGCTTTAAAAGGAATGACATAAAAGAGTGTACTTAAAAAGAAAGAGTGGAGTAGGATCCCTTACCTCAAGTCCAACTTGTCTTGTTCGTTTCTTTATATTCCTTAAAATCGGGTAACTCCCTTTGGTTTGAGCTCAAATGCTTCCTTGGGAAGACTTCTGCCCAAAGTGAGGCTTCAAAGAGTAAGAGAGGGAAGTGGAGAGACAAAATGGGCAGAGGTTGGCCAAGCCAAAGGCTTTGGGAGTGTGGGTAAGGAGGTAGAGGTGGGGGCCTTTTATAAGAGGAGAGGAGGGGCACTCTTGTAAAGTTACAAAATGTTACTTTATTTTCAAAAGAGTTTCGGATTTTAAAGGTCCCACATTGATGTATTTCGAGGATAAGGTGATAAGGGTTCGAAATACACTCATCCAATAGGTTTTGGACATGTGTAGGTCTTAGATATTATATTATCTTTCCATTTTATTTAAATCGTTAAATAATGAGTTCATCGCTACATCATCATGATGTCATAAATAATTTAATTTATTTAATTTATGAAAATTATAAAAAAAAATACTATGATGTAGGAAATATTTTTATCTTTCCAATGACTATTTATATTCAAAAATATGACTTGTATAACCCCATGTAAAAAGTTTTTTAGTAAAACATCTCATGTTTGTGTCATTTTTACTTTAACTTGAAATAAAAAGATATTTATGTCATTTTCCAACGAAAGTGGCTCCATGGGGTCCCCAAGTTAACCCATGGATTGTCTTGGTCGGCCATGACACATCCAATGAGGGTAGGACATGTATCTAGGTCATTTAATTTTATTAAAACATTATTCTTACCATAAACTACACTAATTACCTCTAATCGCGATTAAAAACTTAATAAGTTACTATTCACCAAAAAATTATTTTTATCCCATTGAACCACATTTTACTTCTTAATTACAACCATGTATATCAGATTTTTGAAATTCAAAACACATAGATGGCAAAATTTCATTTAAACGGATAAATCAGTTTTTATAAGTACCACTTAGTGGTTTCACTATTCATCAAAAATTGAAGTTTTTCAGAAAAATCCCAAAAATTCACCCTAAGCTATATTTGATATTCCAAATTCAAAAATGAAGTCTATTTTACAAAATTCAAAACATATAAGTCACATTAATTAATTTAATAATTAATTCCCGTTGTCAGAGCAAATAGCGTGTTTTTATGAAACAATAAGTATCAAAAGATTGACTCTAGTTTAAATCTGATTTCAAAGTGAAATTAATTCCAATGACCACTATTGGATTTAATTTTAAAAATATATTCTAATTTCACTTTAAAACCAATTCAAAAGATAATCTAATCATATAAATAAATTAGATTAAAAATAGGTTTTGAATTAAAATACAACATTTTACACTATTCATTAAAAAAATGAACTTTATCAGAAAGATACCAAAAATTTACACAAAGTAAATTTTGATGTCCAAATTATTAAGAAGAGTTTTATTTGGTCCAATAGAATGTATAAGAGTGAACAAAACTATATTTAATGACGGTTCGCCATCAAAAGGCGATAAGTGAACCTTTAGTGAAAACTAGGGCATATACGCCTAAAATTGAATTCTTTCTGTATTTTAACCCTTTATCTTTTATTGGATAAATGTAAAAACATTTTAAAAACATATATAATCATATTTTAGTTATTTCTATCAATTCCCGCCAATACAACGGCTACATGTTAACTACCATTTAAAATAATATTATTTTATTATTAGAGTGCAACGTAAGATTCCCAAGGAACTCGTTGTTGCGTATTGGGTACGCCATCGAGCATAGCATCCAATTTAAAGTAATATTAATATTTTATTCACAAATATGGATAAATATAAAAATGTCATATTCTTTATTTACCTGGGGTGTTGCAGGGGGAACCCAGTATTTATAGGCAAGGGGCGTCGCAAAGCAGACCTCATGCGGCGCGAAGGGGCGGCGGGTCCTTTGTGGCGGGCTCACGAACGTTAGGGCGTTCGCGGAGAGTTACCGCCTCCTACGCTTCACGGTGGGCTCGCGAACGTCCGGCTGTTCGCGGAGCGTTACCGCCTCCTGTGCTTCGCGGTGGGCTCACAAACGTCTGGGCGTTCACGGAGTGTTACCGCCTCCTGAGATTCATGGCGGGCTCGCAAACGTCAGGGCATCTGCTCTCCGCGAATCGAGCTTCGCGGCGAACCGTGAGTCTTTGACTCCGCGACCGCGCCAAGCAAATTTCTATTTTCCGGACTAGGCCGAACTCTGCGGCTTGTTTTTGCGCTTGATCTTTACGAGGAATATTTGCAATCTAGCTTCGCGATCTAGCCCGAAAAAATCCTTTTCCACATGCCGTAACCGAAATGGCCCATCGAGAGGCTGTATTGGGGGTCCTTGCAGATACCGCTCGGAGGGATGAGATGGCCAACTGTCTCGGCCTAGGGGAGATGGTCTGAAGCCACTCAGACCATACTTCTTTGACGGAACTGTTATCAGAGGGTCAGAAGAACTATCCGTAGTGAAAGAAGCTGCCCCTGTATGGCTTTGGGCTGAGGGATGACGTCTTCATCCCTGACGCGAGTAGGGAAAAACCGGATTGCTGGTTCAGGAGCATGCCATGCCAACGCCAGTGGTTCAGGGTGGCCGATGGTCATGCATGGGAGGACTTCACACCCGTCACCGCTGACTATCTCTAAAATCATGTGAACAATATTGACAGGAAGCCACTGCAACTGGAGACGTCCCCTCCTCTGTACTGTACCATGTTGAAGGCGGCTTTGTAGGATTCGAAGAAGGGGTGGTCCGATGAGTGGGACCTGCGCCAGGGCGGAAACTTCACCAATGACTGGGCATGGGCCTACTGGGTAGGCACCTCATGTGAGGAGTTTGGGGCCGAGCTGAGGAGAGTGGGTTTGTATGAGGCGGCATGGGCCTCCCAATTCCACATTTACCAACCGAAACAACTGATGCCTGAGCTGCTGAGCAGATGGTCGTCTAGGACCAACACTTTTCACCTGCACCATGGGGAGGTGGGCATCAGCCTATGGGATGTCCACCAGATTTTGGGGGTTCCGATCTTGGGGGCCATGTATGATGAATTCCTCCCCGTCATGAGCGCGTGGGAGGACATGGAGAAAATGACACGACTGGCGTCGGCGCTAATGGAACTGGTCCTCGGAGAGGACAAAGAAGCAGTGAGGGACGTCCACTTTAATAAGTGGTTCGAGCAGTTCCTAAACTTCCCAGAGAATCGAAAGTTTCCTCTGAGGCCTCGAACTTGTCCAAAGGTGGCTCAACGGGTCAAGGAGCACTCGTACTGGCGGGTCTTGGAGGACAGCCAATGGAAGACTTGGGGTTTCAGTGTCAACACTGAACAGTAGTCGATAGTCAGGCTGGCGGCATTCATCACGGCCCTTATCTACGGTTGGATCCTACCGGTGAGGGATACCAGCATGGGGGTGTAGTCCAGCTCTTTTATCATGGCGTCGGTGTTGTCCATGGGGCAGCAGGTCAATCTGGGGATTCCAATGCTCACCAAGCTGTACAGGATGTTGCGGAATGTTAGCGAGGGAAAAAAGCCACCACGTATATACGGGCCCTTCCACCTTCTGTATGGGTGGATTTCGGCGCACATCAGGGTGATTTATGAGTATCCAAACCCTATCTCACCGCCGGGATCAAACTTCCGCCCCTCCATTCTGAATGCAGCTGGGAGATTCCCATTCAAACTAACTGTGTCGATGGTACTGAACCGGGTGTAGAGGGCGGATGAGTTTAACTTCCACCCATTTCCATTGCCGATGGGGATACTTACTGACAACGGGATGGGAACAGAAGAGAACCAGGCTTATCTCCTGGCCTTTCAAGGTGGAGTTTTGGTGGCATGAGTGGATCGTGAGCCGCTCTGTGAACCGTACACCCCGCATCGGTTTGTGAGGCAGTTCTGGTGCCTCCAGAGGCTGACCCAACAGGTTTACTGGGAGGTGCATCATGAGGAGAACCCGTGTGTGATGAGGCAGTTGTGGCTCATATTCACATGGGAAGACGGGAAGATGTGAATCTCATTGCCTCCACCCACCGCCGCTTTTGGATTGGTGAGGGAGTATTCCATTAGCTGGGAGGCTTCTTATCCAAGGGATATGCTGAGGTAGCCAACTATTCGGGTTGGTGACGGCAGGTCTCCACTATCCTGAGGTCAGGGTCGGAGGGCAGCAAGGGCCTCTCGCGGTGGCGGGGCCACCATGGCGGAGAGACCCGCACCGGCCGAGGGTGTGGCAACAGCGGCGGATCCGGTGATTCCGGAAGAGCAGGTCCATCCGGAAGGGCGGCCACCGAGGGGATTTCGTAGAATATCCACTCAGGCTCCGGGGAAGCGACTGCGTCATATCGACAAGGCAGAGGATGCAGTCTTCCCGGAGGCCTGGGACATTTGGGATGTCAACCGGTAATTCCTCAGTCCACCCGAGATGTGGGAGCACTTGAATCACCTTGGTATGGAGTTACCGAGCATAGGCCCAGTCCGGGCTGGTTTCACGGCGTCTCCGGCGGAGGCGGAGCAATACTTGGATGAGCTGGAGGACTATGTTCACTCCAGTGGTGTCCCGCACCCAATGATAGACTGGGTGAGGGTACTGCTGGATCAGACAGTTCCCCCACAGCTGTCAGCTGCTGATCTGAGGGAGCGCTTCTCCCTGTCAGAAGTATCAGAGGACTCCTCTCAGGAGGATGAGACTGACGGAAGGAGCCCGTTAGAGGAGGGAGAAGTTGGAGACCAAGACTCAGATTCTGATGATTTCACAGAGTCTCTCGAGGTAGCATTCCAAAATTCTTTCCTTAAGTTCCATCCTTGGGCCATCACGGACTTCCCACCGATGTTTGAACCATGCAGGAGGAACTTGTACACAGGCCTCGCTCTCACCCCTTGGCGGGTGACGATGCAGGACCTTCAGAATCCGCACCTACGGCTGCGTCCAGTTCTGCATCTGGTGGGGCCGGAGCACCCGAGGTGGCTCCTCACGAATCTATAGACCTTCCAATAGTGTACGGAGGGCCACGCCTCGGGGTCCCGTCAGCATCAACTCAGGAGAAGCACCAGGAGGTCGATCTCCGTAATTTTCCTCTAATGGATTCATTGTTGTCATATGTAGATTACGCAAACTAATGCTTGCGTCCCTCTCTGTCGTACAGTTCTTCGACTGGAATGGGCTGTCGTGGCAAGGCTGGTCGGGATGTCTGGCGGCATGCCTCCTAGGGGTATCCCGGTGATGGTGGAGATTGTCCCCACATCTCCCCGGGCTGCAACACACACTATCACCGGCAGGGCCACCAGCAGGGTCGTGCCTAATGTTATTGAGGTGGAGTCTGATGATGAGGATCAATCGGCCAACCCAAGTCCTGTCACGCCTGCTCTGGTGCCAGATGTTGTGCCGGATTCAACACCAGATGCAGATCCTGTCGAGGACTTCCTGCGGGCGTATCCTGCGTACGATCCTGCCAATCGCGCAGACTGGGACGAAACGGCCTCCGACGAGGAGGAAAATAGCATAGTCCATCGCCGATCGTGGAAGCTAATCACACGCTTCATCAAGGACACCCCCCAAACACTATGGCTAAACGAAATGGACAGGCTTCACTCACAGCTACACGAACTATGCGCTGGGGGATTGGACGCCCAACGTCCTCATGCGCTCATCCGAGATCTCACGGCCGAGCAGATTCGGGAGTATGATCGAGGGCTCAGCGTGGGCTGGCAGAAGAGGAAGGCGACCAACATCAAGAAGCTCCAGGAGGATGAAAGTGAGGTCCAGCAGGTGCAGACCCGGGCGGATGAGCACTCAGCCTCTCTTAATGCAAAATCTGAGCTGATCTCATAGTTGAAGGCCCATCTATCATAGGTAGAAGAGCATATGAGGCGGTCTTCTGAAAATATGGCTGCCATTTAGGATGACGTGGAGAGGGCCAGATCCAAGGCTGACGAACTGCGCCCCGCCGCTGCTGAGGGGGAGCGGGAGCTGAGTCGGCGGTAGCGAGTCTTGGACGCCACAAGCCGAAGGGTGGTGGAGCTACAATGTTCTTTTGACAGGGTCAACCCGTCCATGGGGGGAGTCGACCCCCGGGTATTGTAACAAATTACAAACCTTTTAATGGTACTTTCGCGCTTCAATTTTTTTTCTTTAATACCGTAGCATGCATGATTTCCATTGTTTTCATCGGTTCATTACATCCCTATAATATTGGCGGGACATCTGGCAATAACTCCCCAAGCTCACGTGGGTCAAGCATGATGTGAGAAACAGGAGATAGTTGCCTCATCATCCCTCCCAACATGGGAGTGGAAAACAAGCTTCGGGCATCCAGGGTTTGGATAACCAGCCCATATTTCCGGAAGGTGGGAGAGGCCTGGCCGGAGAAGGAGGTCCTTAGAATAGCCGAATTACCTTTTCTTTAGTGTGCTCTTATGCACAAATGATGCAATGCCAGGGGCGCTGAAATTGGTCCGAACAGATGGAAATGGGAAGTGTGGATCACGATACCCAAGATTCGGAACATTGTGGGGATGGCGTGACAATAAAGGACAATTGTTAACTGTGGCGGAGAAACGATATCCTTATTGTGTTATCCTGAAATGGGGACAACAAATGAGGGTTGACCATTGACCACGTTCGAAACACGAGACCAGGTCACAAATGTTGTCGGTCAATCCTTCGGGACGTTGGCCCAGGACAGCAGGCGGACCTTAGGTCGAGCATCCATACTGTTAGGGGGTCCTTCCAAACATGACTAGTCTTCTGGGACGTTGTCCCAGGACGGTAGGTGAACCAATGCGGTATGAGACCAGGCCATTAGGGGGTCCCTTTAGACATGAAAGGGGACGAGGGTCTGAAAAATGGGTATGCAAAGCGTGGAATATGGAGTGATGGTTTATCCGAATAGAATCCAACACTTAGGTAGTTACACCACCGTGGTGGGAGTACGCCAGATGGGCGCATTGGTTTGTTCATGGATCCTTCCTTCTTTGGGACAGGGCCTCTCTAGCGAGGGGTCCGACCAGGGGGCCGGAAAGGGGAAGGATGGGATTAATGATTTCTATGGGTTGGACCCTAGGCAAAATACCAGGGTGTCTCTACGTATCCCATGAGGATGGGAATCAAGCCATACGTAATTATGGAAGCGTAGTTTAACATCATGCAGGATGATGAGAAGCCTGGTCGTGTTGGTACACATCCTGCCAAAACTACTAATCCCACGTGAGTCACGCTCGGTGTGGGAAACAAGAAGTAGTGGTGGGACTTTCCCGACACAGAAAAGGGAAGGTTTGGGGGAAGGGAAACTTGGTGCATACCAGACCCATGATACTAACATTCCCATGTGGCGCACTTAGATGCGTGAAGAGATAGAGCCGAATATGTTGGAATTCTACTTGAACATGGGGAAGTAGAAATGCGTGAATCGTGTCGCTTGAGAGTTGGATCACAATGACGGCGGCGTGACGATAGAGGATAACTGTTAACCATGGCAGAAATGTAGCATCCATATCGTGTTAGCCTATAATGGGGACAGACAAATGAGGGTTGACCGTTGACCATGTTCGAAACACGGGACCATGTCGCAAATGTTGTCAGAGATCCTTAGGGACGTTGGCCCGAAACGATTGGAGGGCCCTTAGGTCCAGCATCCATATAGAGCCCTTAAGCCTAGTATCCATGTCGTCCGAGGGTCCTTTTGGGATGTGTAAGAGGATGAGGATCCAAATAGTGAGCTCACGAAGCTTGGTCATGGGATGAGGGGAATGTCCTCATGAAAATACCTCACTTCGGGCTCTTTTTCAAAACACATCTGAATATGAAAATGAGACGTATTAGATAGAGGGGGCAGAGTCCTTTCCAACAGGGAGATCTTAGTTTAGGGTCGTAGAATTCGGACCATGAATGGGTAAGGGGGGTAGGGGACACATGGCGAGGCGGTTACAAAACCCGATGCAAATGAGGACCTAAGCCCTACTTACCATGTGTTCTATGGGGAAATGCTCGAGTCGAGGGACTGATCATGAAGGTTAGGCTGGGCCTGTGGTGAAGTTCCTGGACATTCCTACGTATCTCATGAGGATGATAATCAATCCATACATATTTCTTAAAGGTGGCAGAGTAAGATACCAGTTCCAGGGGAAAAATGGAAGTGCGGGTGTGGAACTTGCACTGAAAGAAGCGGAATTTGATAAGTCTTGTTTGTCCTTTAAGGTGAGTGGGGTTTTTTTGTGAAGCGACGGGCCTAGGGTAGTAGGCCCTGGTGTCGCCACAAGAATCAAGCCGTGATAGGCATTGAAAAATGGCATGGCACATGACCAATACCCAACGTGATGTCCTCTATAATGAGGTCATCACAATGCAGTGCCGTTTTTCATCGTGCAGCCAGGACGATAATTTCACAGTTTAGGGTCATGTGATAGGACCAAGCATGCATTTTAACGTCATGCAGCGCAAACGTAGCAGAGGCGATTCTAGGCAGGGAATGTGTATGGTGTCGTGTGGCATAACCGACATGAATAGGGACATGATCCCACATCATACCGTATGCCACTCCGCGAGGGAAACCTCAGGCCGAGGGGCCTATATAGAGGTAAGAGGCGAAATAGGGGGAAGAGACTAACTCCCCAAATGGGATGGACCTGAAGACAAGGCGTCCGGGTGGTCCTACATATCCCATGAGTATGGGAATCAAGCTGAACGTAGTTTTAGATGGATCTTAGTTTATGGTCTTAGAGCTTGGACCATGGATGGTAACAACTTCCCGAGTAAGCGCAGACGTCAACCCGATCCCTAAGCCCACGTGAGTTAAACTCGGTGTGGGAAACAAGGGGTGGAATCCTCATTGCAATACTTGGGCCGTCCATCAAAGGGGAGTCGGTAGAGAGCCCTGAAGGACACCTTTAACGTGGATTTTTCCCCGTAACGTGCGGATGCACACTGAGGAGTAGTACCAAGAGCTTCGGAACTCTACTTGGACAATATGAAGTGAAGAAGGATGTGAATCGTGTACCCGACACTCTGGGCTTAATGGGGATTTGGCATGGCGATGGAAGATAATTGTTGACCGTGGCGTAAAACGGTATCTATATCGCATTAGCATGAAGTGGGAACAACAAATGAGCATCAACCGCTGACCGTATTCACAACACGGGATTTTATCGATTTGTTGTCCAAAACCCTCAGGGGTGTTGGCCCATAATGGTAGGAGAGCCCTTGGGTGTAGTATCCAGGCCATTCTTGGGGGTCCCTCCGGGTGTGAAATATGACGGAAGTCCTGATGAAGGGATACGCAAAGCCTGGAAGGAGGGTGCGGACGTTTCCGAGTAAAGTCTGGCATTCCAGGTAATAAATCGGGGTACCCTTAGACACATTGGTGAACCGTTGGAAAGGGTCGACGAAACAGCTCGAGAATAAGAGGCACATGGCGTGGTTATTACAAGACTGACATCAATGAAGTCATAATCTCGTACCATGCCATATAATCTCCTCGTGGAGGAAGGGTAAACCAAGGGGCCAAGGTGGGATGAAGATTCCCGAGATATGGGGCTGGACCCGAAGCCTAGACATTCAGGTGATCCTACGTATCCCATGAGGATGGGAATCAAGCCACACGTAGTTCTCTAGATGCAGTTTAACGCCATGCAGGACGAGGAGGGGAGTAATATACCCCCAAACAGGGGAGGTGTACGGTACAACGAATAAACCGACGTGAATAAGGATGTAGTCCCACACTACACCATACACTCTCATAAAAGAGAACTTGGGCCGGGGGCCCAAAAAGGCCAAGGGGGACTGATTGTTAGGCATTGGTCAGGAAGGCCTGACCTGCTTGCAGTTTAACGTCTTGCGGTAAGGATGAGGGAAAGAGATAACTATATCACATCCGGGGAGGTGTACGGCACGGCGAGTAACCCGGCGCGAAAGAGGATGTAATCCTACACCACGCCGTATGTCTTGACCCAAGGGGAAGATTTTGGCTTTTGGGCTGGGCCAACAGACGAAATGTCTGGGCGTTCCTACATATCCCATTAGGATGGGAATCAAGCTAAACGTAGTTCTGGATATGCAGTTTAATGTCATGCTGGACAAGGGATGCGTCTCTTTTGGGGATATGTACGGTACGGAAAGTAATCTGACATGAATGAGGATGTAGTCCCACACCACACCGTACAATCCCATAAGAGAACCTGAGTCGATGAAAGCCATGGGGCCTGAGGTTGAGCCGCAGTCAGGAAGGCCTGACTGGCTTGCAGTTTAACGTCTTGTAGTGAGGACGGGGGCTGTGGGCCCGAAGAGGCCAAGGGGCCTGAGTCTAAGCCTCGGTCAAGAAGGCTTGACTGGCTTGCCATTTAACGTCTTTTCATGAGGACTGGCCAGGGGCCCAAGGGGAAGATTTTGGCTTTTGGGCTAGGCCAAGAGACGAAATGTTCGGGCGTTCCTACGTATCCCATTAGGATGGGAATCAAGCTGAACATAGTTCTTGAAGGCCATGCAGTTTAACATCATGCGGTGAGGATGTGGGAGGATAGAAGAACGGGAGTGGGCACACGGCGTGACCGTTATAATCCTCGTATGAGTGGGGCTAAGGAAGCCTACTCCACATCATGTGAGGACCCTCCAAGGAAACTATACCCAGGGGGGACAGTCAAAGAGAAGAGTTTGGGGCTGGGCTTAAGACGAGGTGTCTGAGCATTCCTACGTATCCCATTAGGATGGGAATCAAGTCACACATAGTTCTTGAAGTGCAGTTTAATGTCATGCGGGATGAGGGACACATCTCGTCTGGGGATCTGTATGATAGGGCGAGTAATCCGACGTGAATAAGGACGTAGTCCCACACCACACCGTATAATCCCGCAAAAGAGTGAGTCGGGGAAAACCAAAGGGCATGAGGCCGAGTCGCGGTCAGGGAGACCTGACCGGCTTGCAGTTTAACGTCCTATAGTAAGGACGGGGATAGATCTTAGTTTAAGGTCATAGAGCTCAGACCATTTTGTAGTTTATAGTCTTACAGAACAAGGATGCAGTTTAAGGTCGTGCCGGACCATGACGCGCATTTTAGGGTCATGCGGGACCGTCACACATAGTTTAGGGTCGTGCGGGACCGTGACGCGCAGTTTAGGGTCGTGCGGGACCGTACAGTTTAAGGTCGTGCCAGACCATTTTGCACTAGGCAAAGTACCTATTGAGGAACTTGGCATTGGCGGGAGGAGTTATACGCTCACCATTCGTGGTTGCCAAGGAGTATGCTCCATTGGGGTAAACCTTGTGGATGACATAGGGTCCTTCCCATTTGGTCTCTAGCTTGGGTGGTTTCCTACCGGGGATCATTGGCGCTCGAAGGGCTAGAACCAGATCACCCTGCAGAAAAGAGTGAAGGCGAACCTTCTTGTTGAAGGCCCTTGCTATCTTATTCTGATGCCTTTCCAGATTGTGCAGGGCATGCAGCCTATTCTCATCCAGTGCTTCCAATTCATCTAGACGGATTTTGGCCACCTCATCTAGCGCTTGCTGGACATAGACTACAGTGCGTAACGATGGAAACTAGATCTCAAAAGGTAGGACGGCCTCAGCCCCAAACACCAGGGAATATGGGGTCACCTGGGTGGAATTGCGAGTCGTCATTTGATAAGCCCATAGGGCATTGGGGAGCTTGTCCGGCCAACTTTTCTTGTTCTGACCAACCATTTTCTGCAGAATGTTAGAGAGGGTTTTGTTGAACGCCTCGATCTGTCTGTTTGCCTGTGCATGATAGCAAGAGGTATGGTTCGAATGGATATTGTACTTGGCATAAATTTTTTTTAGCTCAGCCACTCGGAAGTTAGTGTCGTTATCGGTGAGTACAACATGAGTGACCCCAAACCGGTGGATGATATTGGAGCTCACAAAGTCGACGATGGAATGGGCCTTGACCTCTTTGAGTGGAACTGCCTCTACCCACTTAGAGAATAAATCTGTAGCATTTAGGATGAACCTACACTGGCAAGCTGTCGCTGGTGGATATAGTCCCACTACATCAAGTCCCCACACCGAAAATGGCCAAGAGTACCTGTTGGAGTGGAGGGGTTCCGTCGGCCGATGCAGGAAGTTAGCATGAACTTGGCACGCGTGGCATCTCTTGGAAAACTCGATACAATCATGGATCATAGAGGGCCATAAGTACCCCAACCTTCGGATTTGGTGGGATATCTTTGGCCCAGCTTGATGGGCACCATAGGAACCAGCGTGAACCTCCTGCATAACCTGTGAAACCTCAAATCCTTGAATACAACGGAGGATAACGCCATCGAAGCTCCGTTTATATAGGATCTGCTCATGACTGGGACTACTCTAGAGGGTAAATTGTAGCGCGCGGCATCGGACTCGCTCGTGCTCGGCCCGGTCATTTGGGAGGAAACCATTTTGGAGATACTCGACAAAAGGTTCCCTCCAGTCGGGAGTGGCTTCAACCACTGTGCCTGACGAAACCGGGACCCCTGACGTAGAGGGTCCGACTGTGAGATGACTTACCCGCAGGCCGTCATTGTCCTCTTGGTTGATGAGGGAAATGACTCTCTGGTGTGCCACATGTATGATCAAATCATCTTGCTCGGGTTCTGCGAGCGACGCGGCTAAGCCATCCAAAGCGTCAGCTCGACCGTTTTGTGACCGAGGGACATGGGTGACCTCTGACTGAGAGGAGAACTGGGCCATTAGGCAGAGGGTGCACTCCAGCAATGGCACAAGCTCCGGCTTCCTGACAACATAATCTCCATTGGCCTGCTTGATTACTAGCTCGGAATCTCCTTTCACATGTAGATGGGGTACATCGATCTCAAGGGCCAACTCGAGGCCGGTGATGAGGGCCTGGTACTCCGCTTCATTGTTGGTACAGCCTTCTGACAACAGGAACGAGTATGGTAGGATGGCTTGTGCTGGGGTGATGAAGACGATACCCAGGTCCACTCTGTTGAGCTTAGGATCGTTGAGCCTCCTACCGGTGGGGCTCCAGGATGCACCGTCGAAGTGAATTTTCCAACATGGGACGGCACGATCGACTTGTAGGATCGTCTCATCAGGAAAATCCAGGTCCAGGGATTGATCTGTGGAGGTTGGATGGGCAGCTAAGAATTCTTCCAATGTCTGTCCCTTAATGGCCTTCTAAGGTACGAACCTAATATCAAACTGCTGGAGGATCACCACCCACTGTGCTAGTCGACTAGTCAACATGGGGAGGTTCAGGATGTACTTCAGTGGGTCTACCCGAGAGACCAATTGTACCTCATGGTGCTGCAGGTAATGTCGCAACTTCTGTATAGCAAAAACGAGCACAAGGAAGCCCTTTTCTATAGGGGAGTATCTGATCTCCGTATCGATAAGCATGCGGCTGAGATAGTAGATACTGTTCTATGTACCCTCGTTATTCTTCTGGGTGAGAAGTGCACCGAGGGATCGTTCCAGGGAGGTCACGTAAAGGACCAGCAGCTTTCCAGAAATGGGTGGCATCAAAACCGGAGGTTGGAGCAGGTACTGCTTGATTTCCTCGAAGGCGGTCTGACACTCTTCATCCCATTCATAGGCGGAGCCCTTCTTCATGAGCCTGTAAAGGGGCTTACACTTGCCGGCCGGATTCACGATGAATCGGCGTATATAGGATAAGTGGCCTTGGAGACCTCGAAGTTCCTGAATATTTCTCGAGGGAGGCATTTGGCTGATGGCTTTGATCTTCTTTGGGTCAATCTCAATGCACCGGTATCTAACAAAAAAGCCAAGAAACTTCTCAGAGGTGACCGCGAAGTCACACTTTAACGGGTTCATCTTCAGGTGGCGGGAACGAAGGATACCGAACACTTTCTCAAGATCTTTGAGATGGTCCTGGCGCTGGTGCGATTTGACCACTAGGTCATCCACGTAGCATTCCACCAGCATCCCGAGAATCGGCCTGAATATGCGATGCATGGCCCTATGATAAGTGGAACCTTCATTTTTCAGGCCGAAGGGCATAACCTGGTAACAAAAGGTACCTTGGGGAGCCCTGAAGGCAGTGGACTCCTCGTCCTCGGGGGCCATCCGAATCTGGTTGTACCCGGAATAACCATCCATGAAGGAGAGAGATTGGAACCCAGTCGTAGCATCAATTAACAACTCAGTCACTGGGAGGGGAAAGTCATCCTTTGGGCAGTGGTGATTGAGGTCGCGAAAGTCAATGCAGACCCTGATCTGCCCATTCTTCTTCCTGACTGGCATAATGTTGGCAAGCCACTTGGGGTACTGGACTTCCTTGATGAAGTTGGCTTTGATAAGCTTGTCAACTTCGGCCTCGACCATAGCACCGTGAGAATGGTGCATCTTTCTGGGAGGCTGCTTAAACCCGCGATGGTTTGACGGGAGGCCCAGGCGGTGAATGGCTACCTAGGGATCTAGTCCTGGAATCTCATTCTAACTCCAGGAGAACACATCACGGTGTTTCTTGAGAAAGCCCACGTACCTCCGCTGCTCCTCGGGGGACATAGCTGCACTGATCAATGTGGGTCTTGGATCTGCCTCGCTACCAAGGTTCACTTATACCAACTCATCAACTGTGGTAGAGACGCCTTCCTCAAAGGCAGGGGAGCATCCTCCAAATCTTCCTCTCCACCCATGGAGGGATTTCCCGAAAAGGGGGATTCTTCTGGGCTATCAAACCCTGACGGGAAGTTGGTGCCAGCTTGGGCAGCAGTGGTCATCATATTAGGCGACACACTCGCCACTGAGACCATATCAATGAAGTCAGTCGATCCTATCCCATCTGGCCTTCGGCCTAAGGGGCCACGTTTGATGATATCAAAGTAGTGGTGACGCGTCGGCCTGAGTCGGTCGATTCCAGCCCAACGGAAGAGACACGTATGACGTACTGTCATTGTCATAAGCTTTACATTTCAATACCGCACAGGGGTAGGGGGCTCCGGGATCACCTGAGCCTGGTTGGAGTAGGAGTACGAGGTGATTTTCCGTCGTCACTGGGACATGGGAACACGCCTTACTTGCGTACCCGAAACAACAAAACACTACCACATGTCCGGGTTCATGGCCTCCAATCGATGGATCGGGAAGATGTAGGTGTTATCCAGGCCTGCCCATGGATTTCTTGCGACCAGGGCGGGTCCATCCTCACTTACCAGGACTTGCTTGTCCTTACTCTTGTAATAATCGGCATCCAGATAGCGGGCTTCACAAGAGGCGAAAGGAGACGCATCTCCTTGGAGCACACCTACTCAACCATTGAGGGAGTATTTGAGGCATTGGTGATACAACAAAGGGACTGCTGTGTGCAGATGGAGCCATGGCCTACCCATCAGTGCGTTGTAGGTGGTGTCCTGAGAGACAACTATGAACTCAGTGCTGGAAATTAGGCCGCCGAACTGGGTCTTCAGGCGGATCTTGCCGACTGGGGATTGCTCGGTCCTGTCGTATCTCTAGATTCTGAGGTCGGAGGGTGTCAAATCATCTTCAGACAGACCCAGCTTTCACAATTTCCGAGTTGAGATTAGGTTGATCCTGGAACCCATGTCAACGAGGCAGCGGCGGACTTCCACGCCATTGAAGTGGCCAGTGATGTACAGTGGGAGAATATGCCCCTGTATGGGAGGGTCTTCATCTTCACTGGAGAACGAGATAACTTTTTGGCATTCGGCATTCTCAATTTCCTCAGCGTTGAAGGCTTCCGCAGCTGCTACCTCCGTCTCAAACTGAAGGGGGCTCCTTAGGGCCTCGGCAAGTGCTTCGTGCATTTTAAACGATAGGAGAAGGGACTTAAGGATAGAAATCCTCGCTGGAATACCGGCCAGGTGCTTCAAGACATCATACTTTAGTTCCAAGCACGAGCCTCTTCTTACTGGAGGTCGTTCTGCAGTTGGAGGCATAGCGGGTCCTGCTGGTTGGACTGGCGGTTGGCTAGTGCTGGGCATATCCCGCTGCCTACTAGTTGAAGCCTGGAGGGTAGTTTCCAGATTAGGATCGGACAGCGGAGATTGGCCTGTAGCCTAGAAAGACTAACTGTGATATGGACGAGGCAGCTCTGCCTGATCTAGTAGCACAAACGGTGGTGGAGGTAGAACTGAGGGCCTCAGATGTGGTTGCGCGTGCTGAGCTCTGCGCTAAGCCTGCTGTCTGGTCTCAGTAGCGTGCACAGCCTGGCTGAAAGTGTTTGACGACATGCCTCGACGACCAGTGTGGTTGTGATTCCGCTGACGTTGACGTCGGCTAGAAACGTTGGGGAGGCTCGCCTAGCGTTCCCCCTCATCAGGAGTCATATAGGGATTTACCAGCTCCACAGTGTTAACCGAAGCATACCCCTGGCTGTCGCTCGACGAGTCATCCACCACTGGGAGAATTCTGGGAGGAATCCCCATTTTAGGGGGCATAAAGTCTTCAAGAGTGCGGGATAACGACGGCAGTGGTGGAGCGCGCTGCTTCTTCTTGCGTCGGCGCTGCTTTCCCTTTTGGGAAGAGGTCGGCTGTGAAGACGATGCAGAGGTATTGGCTACTTCCCCCGAAGTCTCTGGCTGATTTAGGCGTGCCAGAATGATACCATGGGCATGGGCGATGGTCTTTCGAGCCATCCAGTCGTCCTATTTTTGGGACCCACGGCTGGGAACCTACTGACACTCACCTTCATTATCGCTACCGATCTCTGACCCTACAAAGACACCTGCTAACTGTGTCGGTGTTGGGCCCGACTATGTTGTTGTCGACTTGGTCTTGAAGCCAGTATTTAAACACATAGCATTTCTTGAGGTTGCTCCCCAGAATTCAATGATAAGGACAATAGTTGGGGTGATCGGTGAGATTCGCCTCTGCCAGCCTTCTGCACTCGGGTAGGTGCAAAATCCCTTGCTCTAGAGCACTTCAGAAGTAGTCAGGGACCTGATTTTCATTGAACGAATAGGTCTGGTGCCTTCTTTCCGGATAGGGGGCCTTGGGGGCCTGGCCCTGACGAGGGGCCAGAGGGGCCTGCCGAGGGGGTGTCACCTGATTGTCTCACCTAGGTGGTGGTGGCGCATTGCGTGGGGGAACCTGTCGATTCTGAGGTGGTCGCTGCTAGGCAGGAGCCTGTGTTTGAGGTGGAGGACCTCTGCGGGGTTGCAGGGCCAGTGCCGCTGGTAGTAATTCTAGCTGCCTGGGGGCTTCTACTTGGGCCACCGCGGCGGGTTCGGCTCTGGAAGCCCTCCTGGCTGGGATCACAGGGGGCAGCAAATGTGCCTGACTAGCCTGTTGCAGAGCCTCCTAGAGGCGCTGAGCCTTATCTGAGAAATCCTGGAACCCTCCAAGCTAGTTCTGGGTGATCAGGGAAGGAACCAGATCCATTTTAACGTTCCCTACACACATCGTCAGTAATTTCTTCTGAGTCAGTGGCATATCGAGGGAGTATGTAAGTCCCTTCCACCGGGTGATGAAGTCCGCGACTCACTCATCATGCCTTTGTTTGCACTTGAAGAGGTCTGCGATGTTGGTCTTTCGCGTGGTGGAGCTGAATTGGTATAGAAACTGCCGGAGAAGATCCTCCCATCCGGTCACCGATCCGATGGGGAGCTGGCTGTACCAGACGAATGCGGGGCCCTCCAATGTCTATACGAAACATCAGAGCTTGGCGGATTCTTACTGGGTCGGAGTCCCCAGCATGGGGCCATACCTAGAAGAAAAATGGGCCAAGTGCTGTGGCGGGTCCCCTGTCTCCTTGAAGGGCGAGAAAGTGGGGTTCCCAAAACCCGGGGGTGCGGGCATGTCATCCACCCACGCGGGATATGGCTTTCCATATGGGGGGACTTCCACCTGCCGTGTTTCCAACGCTTCGAGGCTGGCGATGAGTGCCGCTATGAATTCATCCGGGTGGGGGTCCCTGTCTTGATGGGGATCCCTAATCACAAGTGAGTTGTCGGGTTCTTCGACATGGTAGATGGATTCAGCAACTTGTAGAGCGACTGGCGGAACGGCCTGTGGGGTAGATGGGGGAACCTGGGCTGGATTCCTCATATTGCCCCATCGTTTAGGAGGGTTTGGTGAGATGTATCTCGCCCTCTTGCCATGAGTTCCGGCTTCTGCCCTGTCTGCGGAAGTAGCATGATCAGGGTTTCCCAGAGGCATCTCGCCGAGGGGAAATTGTTCCTGCCCCTGCTGCCCCGGCTTGGGATTACCATAGTCAGGTCGCCGCTCTACAGCGTGCTCGGCCAGGAGTTCGTCAACCAGCCTTTTCTGCTCAGCAAGCTGCTGGCATAACACGGCCTTCTCGGAATCTTCATCCGTCTTCTGTGCAGAGGCGGACGGGTCGGAGTACTTTACCGTTCCGACGTTCTCCTTGCCCTTATCGGCATTTCGACTGAGTACCAGCGACTCGGTGGGTATAGGGAGGCCTAGAAGTTTCCTCTGTTGATGGGTAATCCTCCCTGATGGGTCCAGCAGTGGTGGTATGCCCTCGGGGGGGAAGTCTCCATCGAGAAATTCAATCTCGTCTTCCTTGTCCACCGCGTCAGCCATGTGGACCGCAACCCCCTCGAGGGAATGTCCTTAATGTCGCATAACGAATCGAGCTGTCGTCGGATAGGGCTGAAGAGGAGAGTGGCATAGTGTCCCCAGCCACGAACTTGCACATAGGGGGTAGCTTCCCTGATGACTCTGCGGAGTACTTTGAAACTCTGAACGCATTTCCGTTGAAGGGTGCTCTGACGGCCTGGTGACTCAGGGTGCTGGGCCACAGGGAGTGCGGCCAAATCGATTAGGCTTCATTGTTCGCTGATTTATTCAAAGTGATACCGACTCCTGGGGTACATCACCCACTCGTAACGGAGGTGGAAGTGTGTCACCCATAGGGTTCTGCGGAAGCACCCCACTTCCTTTGGGGTAAGGGACTCTGGTGCGCAAAAGTTTGGCGCTACCGTCGGCCAGAACTTCTCAGGGAAGTGATCTGCTGCGAGGATGCTCCAGAAGCTCCTGGGTTCGGACTCAGGGTCTGGCCTCATATTTCCCCACTCGTCAACCGGAGGTGGCTGAGGGACCGGTAGTGGTACCGAGGCGAACCGCTGGGATAGTAAACTTGGTGGTGGAGAATACGGCGAACGAGCTAACTGGCCGCCGAATTTTGGGCCATCCTATGAAGAATGAGGTGACCTGAACATGATATCATGATACGATGGGCTGATATCCACAGCTTCTGGCGCCGGAATTGTGGTTTCCAGTGATATGTCATGTCGTTGCTCTACCACCGTTGGTCCCCAAAATAGCTCTTCGTGATCTCTGGTAGAGATAGAGGGCGCTTCTGGTGATGACGGTGGTGATTGCGCGGTCGGGACCTATGAAATTTCCACAATTTCTTCCTCCTGGATGTATTTGCGGAGGGAGGCGGGAATCCGGTGGACCTTGCATTCTGGGAGGATGAGGCTGACGCGCCTGGTTCCTGCCCCAGTCCTTGACACGGAGGAGCAGGGAGAAGGCTCCATCGCTGAATCGCATTCCACTTCAGAATCCTAGAAACGGGCTGGTTTGATCTCCACCCGGGCCTTCCCAGGACTCTTCTTGTGGCGGTGACGGCCCGCTCTCTTGCCCCTGGGTGGATCTTCAGGACAAGGTTGATCCTTTACATGTATCCTTGAAGCGGCTCTGGTGCCATGGAGGGGAGGACTCCCGCTTGAGATAGCCGGGGTGCGAGGGGCACCAGGGCAGATGTCGAAGGGTACATGGGGAGGACCTTCGTGGATAGCACCCATGTGGGCGGAATCTCTGTTGGAACCGGCAGGATCACGGGGAGGACCTCCATGCTTGATGTGGGTGGAGCGAGGCTGACCTTCACTCCTCGAGTTGTCGGGGCGAGGAGGACCTTTTCCAGTTGCAGAAAGGACATAGGGAGGACCCCCATGTTGGAGAGGGACCGGATGGGCAGTGACTTCACATCGACGGTCGGGGGTAGGAGGAGGGACTCCATACCCTGTATGGTGGGCGTGGGATAGGTTTTTGCATCGCGCGTCACTGCCGCGGGGCAGGTCTTTCTTCAAGATGGGGGTAGCATGAGGCATACCTCCATGACGAGCTTCAGAGTGGGGAAGGCCCACGCTCTGTGGAATAGTGGTACAAGGAGGCCCTCTGTACGGGGTGACATTACTGCGAATTGGTTCGGGGCGATCACCAGTCAGGCCTGCAACCCCGTGAGCCAACCCGACCTTTCCATGGGGCAGTTAGAGCCTCGGTCCTGGTCGGGCGAAGGAGTGCCCCTGCTCAGTGTGTGAAGGGACTCCATGATGCACTTCAGTGGTGGAACGGGCCACAGTAGCTATTGACGTCGACGCCCCTTGACGAGCGTCCTCAGCTCGGCCCCGACGCTGATGTCGGGTGAGATGAGATGGCGCAGGTGGTGCAGGGGCATACCCTACCTGCTCTTCTGGCGAAGACGGTCGGCGGTGCTGATGCATCCGGGTGGGAGCCCTTTCCTGGATCCCCTGGATTGGGACCCCAAGCAGGCCGAGCTGGACATCACCCGCCTCATCAGCATAAGGCGAGAAGTCGTTGAGGCGTTCCGGAGACAGGCTCCCGAAACGATTAAATGTTGGGGTGGGGAGTAGGGGCTCCCTGTGCGGCCTTTGAGGGCGGCGTTGACGGCAGGGCCTGGATGCCTCCAGGTCCAGGCGGGCCATATCCCGATTTGGGATGACCCCTTCCTCTTCGTACATGAGTACAAGGTTGTTGATCACCCTTCACTGGTTGATCTCTGTCGGGGAGAGGGGACGTGGGCGTCTTGTATTCACGGATGTAGAGGTCATTGCGACGGCAGTGGAGCCACGTGGAGCGACTATCCCGATATTTCCCCCTCCCCTGCGTAGGCGAGCAGGCGGTGATCGTGTCCCCATAGAAGCAACTTGGTTCCTCGGAAATGGAGAGATCAACTCATCAGCACTGCGAGGAAAAGGATTGACAACCAGTGCCCCAGTGTCATTCCATTCTCTGCGTCAGTAAGAGGAATCCACACCAACACGTTGCAGAACGGAATTCCCCTCGTTCTACTTCCCCAACTTCCGGTGAGTTTCACGCCAGGCCCGCCATTTGCTTGGCGGGACCCGACGCCGGAAATATGGATCTGATGACACGTTAATCTACCAGTGTCTCGAATGCTACTAATCTCCACATTGAGGAGAAGAATTTCACGTCGGGTTCACCATTTCTGTTTCTGATGCTTTTACGCTGGGGCGTGCGCATCCGTCTGTGGGGGACGCGCTGTTGTTGCCCCGCATTCCCGCTTTCCAAAGGCGGGTGGCATCTGCTCCTTATTCAGGGATGTCTGCTCCTTGATTGAAACCGGGATGATGGGATGTCGATTACTCCTTCTATGGATTCCTCCTCAGAACTCGTCACCCAGTCCGGGTCTCCCTCATAGATTTAATACGTTGTTCGTGAAACTCTTACCAGTGCCATGTTTTCATGGGAACCAGTTAATTACACTTCTTCTGTCAGGACATTCCAAAGGGTCCAGTCATGGCAGCAACCTTCAGTTGGGGGAGTAGTCACGTCGAGGCATCAGTAGCGTGTCTGAATGCTGGGGAACTGGCGTGTCTGTCTTTTGTCCCTTGTCATAGGGCTTCTTGATGGTGTGGAAGCCCGAGGCATCCCACATCGAGCGTGGGGAATCATACGCCCTAGGAATATATCCAAGGTTTTCCTCAGCTTCTTATGTTTGACATAGGGTATGTCGTAGGTTTAACGTCCAACGGAGATGGTTACGCCAAAGGCGTGCCATCCGAGGTTTTCCTCAGGCATCTCATGTATATCACGAGGTAGGTCGCGAGTTTAACGTCCAGCGAAGATAGATCAGCCTGATCAAAACACTAGCTGGAGTGGATCAGATTGATGAATTTCCCTTAGAGGGATGCCGACATCGGGGCCAACCCTTGGGTGGATTCCTGAGTATTGTGAAGAGGAGAGGAATGGCATGATTTCGCCAGGACATGGCGGTCCGGGTGAGAATCAGGGTGGATGATGGATGGATGGATGAAGCGGTGGGGAACTGAGATGGGACTATCGCAAGGGCGAGAGTGGGATTGGGCTTGAGCCTCGAAGAGACCTCCTACATATCCCTGTGGCAAGGAATCAAAGTCCAAGTAGTATGGGAGGGTTCCGGTGAACCGATGTGAAGGTGGACCTTGTCCTGATGGGTGTCGTCAGCGAACCGACGTGAATGTGGTCAGAATGACCAGGTGATGGGCTTGAACCTTATAGAGGCTTCCTATGTACCATGCCTTAACATGGATCAAAGACCTCGTAATTCTGATTGGACGCTGGAAGGCCGACGTGAAGAAGGACCAGGGGTCCAGGTGGTGATGGTCTTTAACCTCATGAAGGCTTCCTACGTACCATGCCTTGACATGGATCAAAGACCTCGTAGTTCATAATGGTGTGTCGGCGAACCAACGTGAGTGAGGACCTTGGTCCAGATGGTGTGGGGCTTACACACTAGGTTGCCCAGGTGTTGGTGAACTGACGTGAATGAGGATGAGGTGACCAACAGATAGTGGGCTTGAACCTCTGGGAGGCTTCCTACGTACCACGCCTTGACATGGATCAAAGACCTCGTAGTTCAAAGGGGCTTCGTCGGTGAACCAACGTAAAGGTGAACCCGGGGGTCCACTGGTGGTGGGCGTCGGCGAACTGACATGAAGAAGGGACCTTGGTCCGATGGGAGGTGGGCTTCAACCTCAGGGAGGCTTCCTACGTACCGTGCCTTGACACGGATCAAAGTCCTCGTAGTTCAGGTTGGTCACAATGGCTTTCCGTCGTACTGGAATAGCAGTTTAACGTCATGTTGGACGAGGGTGGAACCTGACATGAATGAAATGACGGGTGATGGGCTTGAACCTCTTGGAGGCTTCCTACGTACCATGCCTTGGCATGGATCAAAGACCTTGTAGTTCATATGGATGTGCAGTTTAACGTCGTTCCGGACGGGGGCATACAGTTTAACATCATGCTGGACGAGGTGTTGTCATGGCCAATGCTTACTCTAAGCCCACGTGAGTCGTGCTCGGTGTGAGAAACAAGAGGCAGCAGAGACCTGATGATCATGTCGCGAAGGGTGCGTCCGTGAGAAACAAATAGGGGATTACGCGTTGGGTGGCCCATGGTGCTGGGACTTAATCCAGGATGGAGGCCCGAAGTGCAACAAAGCGCAGTGGGAAAGGGGATTTACTGGCCTTGGCAGTGGGGAAGTATGGAGATTCATGAGTGCAACCTCACGCAAGAGAGGCCAGGGGCTTACGCTTTGAGGTAGCCCTTCCCCGTGGACAAATGTCACTCCGATAAGGAGGATCTCATTTCATGTGAGGAAGAATCCATTCTCGTGGAGAAGAGCGGTGTAAAGAATGTCCGAGACGGGGGAACCCTGCGTGCGAGGCACGGGGTCTGATCACAGTTTAACGTCATGTGTTGAGGACGAGGTGCTTGGCAGTTTAACATCCTGCAGCTCAGACGAGGTGGGCTTGCCCGCACCCCTAGGACTTACATAACTGGTACTTTCTACCCCTTGGGGAAGGGAAGGTATCGGCAAAGCCATGGTAATGGGGGGTTGTGGTGTGAACCATCGAGGGGTCCACGTTAGCATGGATATGCATAGAAGCAATGGCCATTAGTGTGCCTATGTGAAGAAGCATTAGGCGAAGCATCGCTACGGGTGGTGTTGTCCATGGGACTTTGAAATCACATCGTGCAGATCTGGAGGGTCGCAGGGGAAGAGGAATTGTCAAGAAGAGTATGCTTCGTGAAGTGGAGTGTCTTGGCCTTAGCATGGGGCAGGGGTGTGAATGGGAAGTGCTTCACGAAGTGGAATAGTATTCACGGAGCACTGCCTCACGAAGCAGAGGTGCCTCACGAAGCAAGGTGCTGTGAAGTAGTATGCTTCGCGATGTACAGCGACCCAGCCTTGGCATGTGGATCACTAGTACAGGATGGGTGTTTCGCAAAGCATGAACGCTCTGCAGCTGCCCAGGTTCCCTTGGGATTCCCCTTCCTTCGTGAACGTCCTTAGGCTTTGCGAAGGGAATCCCTCTCGGAAGAGGGGATCAAGATGAGACAAGGTGAAGGCATCTCGTGAAGTAGAAGTACCTCGTAGATCTCATGATTCCCGGAGGCGAAGGGTGCTTCATGATTCAGGAGCTGAGAAGCCGAAAGGTCCGATCATCCGTCCTCCTCGGACTTAGTGGGAACCCAGTATTTATAGGCAAGGGGCGCCACGAAGCAGACCTCATGC
This sequence comes from Viscum album, assembly GCA_963277665.1. NCBI lineage: Eukaryota > Viridiplantae > Streptophyta > Magnoliopsida > Santalales > Viscaceae > Viscum > Viscum album. The sequence continues at coordinate 1,336,094,593 of OY728156.1, forward strand.
GGCACGAAGGGGCGGTGGGTCCTTCGCGGCGGGCTTGTGAACGTCAGGGTGTTCTCGGAGTGTTACCGCCTCCTGCGCTTCGCGGCGGGCTCGCGAACGTCCGGGCGTTCGCGGAGCGTTACCGCCTCCTGCGCTTCACGGCGGGCTCGCGAACGTCCGGGCGTTCATGGAGCGTTACCACCTCTTGTGCTTCGCAACGGGCTTGCGAATGTCAAGGTGTTCGCGGAGCGTTACCGCCTCCTGCGTTGCGCGGCGACCGTAATGCTCGGGGGCACTTTGCGTCGGAGCTTCATGAGGCAGTGTTCGGGGATTCTTTTTCGTGCAATATTTTGGCGCCAACAGATATATTCACAAAACCTTTACTGGAAGAATCCTTTTCTAAATTAAGTTTGAACATGCACGACCAACCTCTCTCTCGTTAAGTTTGAGATATGTGTTTCTATTACCTCTCTCAAATTACCTTTAGATAGTTTTTTCAGGGGGAAATTGTATTTTTTCATAAATATATCCTTTTGTATGCATGAAAAAAGGGGGGAGTTATGGTTTAGCTGTGAATTCATCATTGTATTGTGTGTAAAAGTGGTTGTAGGAAATGAATTGTTTTATATTCTAGGAAAGTTGAAGAGATGAGGTAGAAAGATGTTGAATATGTTTTCATAATCACTCTTTTGGACAACATGGTTTTGGTGTTAATGATTCTTGTTTACTATAATGAGTTAGATCATGTAAGCTTAAAATTGTTGATAAGTAATCCATTTCTTAATGATATAAATTTTAGTGATTTATGAAACTTGGTTGGCAAAAAAATCCAAAGGGGGAGATTGTTAGGATCAAGCTTATGATGAAGGTGATTAATTTCAAGTGTTGTCTTTTGTTATCAAGGAAGTTTGATAAGAAAAGAAAAATCACATCACTTTGAATTTGGTTAAATGATATTGACCATACTTTTCAGAAAAATCAGACTCACTTTATTTAATAAAATCCATCATATTAAGGAAAAGATATTTGAAAGAAAAGATTCACCAAATTCTGAATCTAGAATGAAAAGTTTGATCATATTGAGAATTTATCTTGCTGAAAGTAAAGGGTCATTGAATTCACTTTGAATATAGTATAGAAGATTTGATCATAATGGTAGAATCAAAATCTTCATGACTACAATAAATTTAATGTGTTAATGATTTACTTATTTTTATTTCATATAAATCACAATCTTATTGGAGAAATTATGATGTAATCTTGATGGAAGAAAGGGAGAATGATTGTATCTAGGCCAATCGTACTCAGAAAGAGTATAATCAGGCCAATTGTATTCAGAATAATCATATCTAGGACAATTATTTTCAGATTGATCATATCTAGATGTAAATAGAAAAGGGTGATGAAAATCATATTCATCCTAAAATCATGTTGATCATAATCATTTTTTATAGTATTCAGACCAAATGAATTCTATAAAATCTTATCCAGTCTGAGTTGGAAAGAATGATGGTTTCTAGATTTTTGGAAAGATTGTAATACTTTCCATTATATGTCTGATTATGTTAAATATGTTATCAAATTTATTTAAAGTCATGAAGGTAGTCATGATATAAACACAAGTTTATAAATGAAAGAAGTTATTGAAGTTGAAGTTGTTGGTACCGGTCTATTGTATTCAGTGTATGATCATACTCAGGTAGAATTGTTTTCAACAAAGACCGATGGAAAAGGAATAGAGCTGAAGTTGATGAAAATCATAATGATAGAGACCAATCAAAAATGTAGTCAATCATTTAAAATGGGTTTAATTACTTTGTTTTCTTTTCAAATAAATCAAGATAATTGCTGAAGAAAAGATATTGATGTGTTATTAAGGGGGATCTTGAATTTCAAAGGGCTTTGTTTTCTATAATTAGTACAAATCATTACATTTAGAAATTAGAGTAGAAAATCGAAATTGAAATTGGACTTGAATTTGAAAAGAGAATATGAAGAAGATATGAATTTTGAAGAAGATTCGAGAAGCGTTCACGAAGTCATAAATGCACCCAAAATTCAAGGGAAGTCATAATTTGGAGGAATTTGGTTGAGCAGGAAATATTTTTAAGAATCCCACCTAAAACTTTTTAGGGAACCTATAAAAGGATAAATTATTTTGTACTTTCTATGATGGATGTACCATTCACTACAGAAGAGAGATAAACTCTGATTTTCTAGAGAGAGAAAGAAGACTCTGTATTGTGTTTTGTTGAAAAAAATTCAATGGGGAGAAGTGAAAGGAGAAGAGACAAGATCGCAACACTGTATTTAGTTGATCATCGTATTTAGTGTTCATCGTATTCAGTTTTCTATCATATTCATCTTGTTAATTGTATTTGACTGATCATCGTATCAGGTTGGATAATTAGATCGGGTTTTCTGTATTGGGGTTTTCAGACTGAGGAAGAATCTAGGAATAATTGTACTGAGTTTTTCATACTCAGAATAGAAGTGGTGTAGATTTGTCTCTACCATATTTTTAAAGAGTTATATATCTTCCTTACTAGGAAGAATCGGACTGGGAAAATCATTCTGGGGAGAATCATATTGAGAAGATTGTACTGGAAAAAATCATACTGGGAAAAATCTACTGGGAAAATCGGACTGAGTTTTCCTTATCAAAGTCCTTGAAGTTCTTACCATATTCTAGGTAATAAATTGAATAATTGTTTTAAAAGGAATGCATTTGTGAAGTTGAAAAGAATCACAGATAACATGCATTGTTACATAAATATTGTTTTACCCTATTTGTGCTAAGAGGGTGCACACACTCTATTGGAACTGTTTACATAGTGTTACATGAGTGAAAGGTTATATCCTTCTCATTGTAGTTCAATGATTGATTTCTAGTGGATTGTATGGTATTGGATCATTTACAAACCATACCAAGGATTTATCTATTCTTATTGAATAGTAAACCTTGTAAATACTTGTGTTCCTTTGGATGTGGGTTTGAATTGTTTTCAGTGGGGAATAAAATCTTTAATAGGAGGTGAATTTTGTTTTAAGGAAACATAAAAAAAATATCATTGATTCACCCCCTCCCCCTCTCAATGATACAATTATCCTGATTGGGCACTTTCAAAGGCCACCAAGTTCGTGATTGCAAGGATTATAAAAAGATTTCTAATGTGAAATGATTCAATTGTAAGGAGATGGGACACTATGAAAATCAATGTCTCATGCATCAAAGTAATATACCCCAAAATATTTTAATTGACCATGGTCAAGATTATTATACTACCACAGAAGAGGAGTAATGATTAATTTTCTTTTTTTTTGATTCAAGAATTATGTCATTTGATTATTTTATCAATGATGTATTGGTTATAATAATTGTGGAATATAGGAGGATTGTACGATAATACTTTTTCATTAAGGATTTGAGATCATATTTTTAATGGTACTAAGAAAATTTATTCACTGTAAATTTATATTTTTTGTAAACCACATGGTTGAGGGAAATATTACCCTAAATATGTTCTTAATATTGATATAATGATGTTTGGATAAAGAAATGATTGATTTTGATAAAGTTGATTGGATAAGTGTTGACTACCTTGGAAATGATTAATGATTTTTCGACAAAGTGGTTTATGATATCATTGGTGGAGTTTATAAAATTTTGGATTTAAGGAATATATCTAATATCCTATGTTTTACATAAGTAATAATAAAGAATGCACATTTTCAATAAGGTCTTATAGTAATTCAAGTTATTACCATGCTTCAAGAGAATACAAGAAGAATGGATTTATATGTTTGGAATGTGATAAATAAGAACTGATTCATGTTGTGGAAGGATTAATGATAAGTTCATTTTGGAAAGGATAACCATTTATAAAATGGTTTCAGTTGATCTATGGAAAATGTTTTAGATGTTAATGTATTACTTCACCCTATGATGCAACTTGTGCTATGAAATGAAGTATAAATAGTTTGAGGCACAACCAAATGATAAGATTGTGTTTATAGAAATGTATTCAAGTAATTATATTTCCTTACATTCTTATAAATTGAAATAATTCCTCAAATATAGGAAAAGAATCTAAAGAATGTTAATTTTTGTTGAACCGGTAGTATTTTAAATCATAGTTGATTTATGTATTTGAGGCCCATAATTTTACATTGATCATTCACTTGTTTATGATTGATGACCTCAGTCACTCCATACAAATATTTACGATTTTCCTCCATCTACATATCTCTACTTTCCACTAATGTTCTCCTATTCAAAATCTTGGTTTTGTGGTGATCTTCAATTTTCCCTTTCCTACTTATTAAGAATATGTGTTATTAGCCCTATTTATGATGTGCATTCTTCAAAAATAGTATTTTCAAATATCAATCTCTTGATTACTGAGATCAAGTTTAAATTGTGAGCTTGAAATTTAATTAAGGTGGGGGTAATGTATCGCCCCATGATTTCATAGTACATTTTCTTTTTAAATAAATTCAATAGTTTGTGTTGCATGCAACACTAAGTTTGAGCACACCACGATCTATTAACCTAGCTGTTTAAATAGTGGTTATGAATAGTATTAACCATATTATGAAACTTATGTATATTCTATATAATTTTAACATTCATATTATGTGTTTCCTAGATAATTATATATGAACAAATCTGATTTTATGCATAAAACTATATTTTCTTAAGAAGAATTTTATCAACTTTTAATGGTGCACCTATTTTAAAACTAAATTTTATTTTTCAAAATAGACTTCATTTTGGAATTTTTAATATAAAAATTAGCTTATGGTGATTTTTTTGTATTTTTTTTAGAAGTTTCATTTTTTGATGAATAGTGAAAATACTACATTGTAGTTAAAAAAACTGATTTTTTTAAATAATAATTATATTTTATTTTTATTTTTAAAGTAGAAATAGATAAATAATAAATATATTAATCTATTTTAGTTCATTGTAATACTTTTTATATTGAAATTAAATATAAAAACTTATTTAACTTTTGAACATCTCTTTTACCCGCTTTTTCACCACATCTGCAGGATTAGCATTTAACTTAATTTAGCTACTTCTATGAATTGAGTTTGGAAAATGGATATAAATGGTTTTAATTAGTAATATATTTATACTCTAATAGGATCAACTTAATTTTTTGGATATTATAAATAGTAACTTTAGTAAATTTTTATTTACCATGGTTGAGGGTAAATCAGGTAATTAAAGGTAAAAATGATATTATAATATTATAAAATTACCCTAGAACTTGTTATAATTTTGTTGGATGAGTGGGTTTCGACAAAAATCAACCTTAGGATAAAATTATAACCTTTTTATGCCACTTGGGTAAGAATATGACATTTATTATATTTTATTTAAAGATAAGTTAAAATGTCATACTCATATTTTTAATAACTAAATTATTTTAAATATAGGTTTATACAAAATATAAATTTGAATATAAATATTAATTTAAAATATAATAAATTTATCTTCATCATGATAATTTATATTTAATTTTTAGAGAAGAAAAAAATTAATTAAAGGCTTGCATAATGATGATGCAATAATTGTCTAATTAATGGAAATATCAAATAAATGATATTAAAAATATTAAAAAATATATATAATTTGACATAATTAATGACATCCAAGAATATTATAGAAAACTTATACATGTTATTGATATATTATAACTGTTGTCTCAAAGTTATCATGTTGTTATGATATTTTTAAAAAGACAGATAATGAATAGTATCAAAATTGGCATAAATGATACTTTAAAATAAATAATATTTTATTAAATTATATAAAATTCATAAAAATATAAAATTAATACAAATTAATATAATATGTTTAAATATTTCATCAATGATCCATTTGGGTTTATTTTGGCATTTTATAGTAACTATATTAACCCTAAAGTGTAAAAAGTCAAGTTATCACGGTAAGAGTTAAAGGGTTTAACTAAGGGTTAAATCCAAGAGATAAGGTTGATTTTGTGACCTAAAATTATATAAGAATAATTTTTTGATAGTATTTAGACCCATACTCATCTTATATTTGAAATAAATCATGTTTTATTTATTTTAAATTGAAAAAAAAATTATATTAATTTAATATTTTGACTATTTCCAAAAGTGACCCTCACCTCCCTTAAAAAAGGGAACCTCATCTTTCACTTCCTCACAAAAATTTAAGATTCATATATCAACAAATACCTGACCATTTATCCTCCAAATATTCTTATCTAAGCTCTGGAGATCTTGGTATTCCAAAAATACCAACTCTAAATCCCTTGAGAAGAGATTTAAAGGAAGTCCGTCGAAAAATGGAAATTTTTTTACTAACTCATTCAAGTTATTTTCTTATTAAAATTAATATTACTATGTTGTTTCCATAATAAAATAATAAATCTAGTATCATATATATTATAATATTTTATTATGATTATGGTACAACCATATTCCTCCTTTTATCCATCATACAAAAAACAATATCACCATGCATGCGTACATACCACTTACCATCTCCATGATGTGGTGTAATTTTTTTTCATCACCATTTTATTGGGATGGGTATAATGATAAATATAATGGATATAAATAATAAATATAAAATTATATTTATTATTTATAATTAATATACCATTTTATTCCTTACCACTTTACCATTAAAAGAATAATATTGTCACCAGTGCGTACGTACGGCCCACCGTCTCTACAATGCGATGAGATTCATTCTTCACATTAACCATTAAAGAATGATTATAAAAATATATATAATTATTTAATATAATATATATGAAATTAATATAATTCTGGAGATATTGGATCTATATCCTATTCAAAATAATCGAGACATTCATGACAAAACATTCATAGAAAAATGAAGCAGTTAACACCCGAAACAAGGGTAATAATGAAATATTATTAACAAAAGGGTAATAAGATAATATAAGAGGATCATATATGGTATTATAAATATAATTTTGGTTTTTTTATAATTTAATAACATGTTTAAAACCATTATATGGTATATTAAAATATGTTCACCCAAAATGAAATGCAAGGTAAGGGACTTCATCTCAATCTTTTTTCATTGAGGCATAGTTTGATGTTATACACCCACCTTCTTTTATGAGGTTTATATTACACCCCGTTGACTTATAATATAATTTATTTATTTATTATCAATTTATTTAATTTTTTGATAAATATTATTCTTTCATTTGGTTTATGATTTAAATGTTCACAATGGTATGGGACGCTTTGAATGTTTAAAGAATTAATCCTTTCTCCATTTAAATATTATTGATATTATTTTACATATTAATTTATATGGATATAAAAGTATTATAAAGGAAATTTTATGTCTATTTTTAATTTCATTCAAATGTTTTCAAAATGAATCTTTTTAAGGTTTTATCTAAGGGTTAATTTCACAATCTCATTATTATTCAGGATTGTTTATATGTAAATATCTCTGGGGGAATATTTATCTTCCATGTCTATATTTTCTAAAAATGTTTTCAAAAAGGTTTTTACTATTATACTATTAATTATTAAAGTGTTTTTACCCATGTTTTTCTTTTTATAAAATGGTTTGAAATGAATCTTTTTTCCATTTTCCAAAAGGAGGCATTTTGTGACTTTTTTGACCAAAGGAATGTTTTTTTAACTTATGTGACGTGAGCAGATTTTTCCATCGTCATAATGCCTTAATGTTTTAAAGCTTCCTTTATAAGTTTTCAAGTTTATTTTCAAATAAAATTTTTTCATTTATAATTTTATTTATTTTAAAATAAATTATTTCAAAGTAAAAAAATGGTATTTCTCTCAATAAATTTTTAATGATTTTATTAGAGTATTTTCATCTATGTCAACATCCTTTGTTGAATTTTATGCTTAATTGAGGTTTATTTATTATGATACAATTTACCATATTGTATTGAAGGGTTTATGATATTATTGTCTTTATATGTTCTATTTTGATACCATTCATGGTTTATGGTTAATGTATTAACATTTTTTATGACAGTTTTTATATGAATATTTATGTTGGTTATGTTTCACCCTTTTTGGATGAGGAATGAATTGGATTTAGTAAGTGATGGGAGGGGCCCGCTATAGCCTCTTGGTGCATCAGTGGGTATCATGAGACAAACTAGTTTGAGTTTTTACCCGTTTATATATGGTTTCTTGGCCGAATCCTTGACGGTATGTTTATGATGTTCGGCATTATGCATTCCCTCATTATGAGATTAGTTATTGATATTAAATGTGATTATTCTGCTAGTAGAATATCCATGTGAATGTTTATATGATATTATTTATTTTATTCCTTCCATATTATGCTAAACATTATGTTTAAATGGATTATATTTCAATTATACACCTTGCCTTGAGGTTTATGGTTATTTACTCATAATAAGGGGACCATTTATATATCCAGTTCTTTAAGACTACTAAATTGATCAGTCATTTGGGATTTGATTCCTTGTAATCATGAAAATTTAGTAAAATAATGCATAAACTATGGGCTTCTTAGGTCGGGGCATTACAGTTGGTATCAAAGGAAGTTTAGTAGCAACCTTGAGAACTAGATTTAGGAAAACATACATTAAGGAAAACAACCCATTGGTTTAGTATGTGTGAAAAAAATTATTTAAGGAATAATTCATTTTCATTTTATGGAAACAGAATATTATGAGGAATAAAGGTACAAATGTCTTTTAGAGTCAAATATAATTAGACTATGGACTTATGGTGATTCAAGTAATTTTTGGAAATGGTTATAATATCTTAGAGATTATGATATTTAGGTAATTAAATTTTTGGTATAATAAATTAATAGTGATTAATGTTATTTGAAAGACTATATGGTCAAATACTTATGATTTTTGGGTTTTAATATTAGTCTAGAATATTTTTGAGGAAGGATAGTTATTTTTTGAATGATTTATGTTGAACTTTGGGATTTATTATTGAATTTTGGAGATTATTTTTGGAAAATTGTCTTATCTTATCCTAACAATTTTGGTTTTGGTTAATGTATAATGATGGGAGGAATATATAGTTATACTTTTGTGGATTTTTCAATCTGTAGGAGTTGATTTGAAATATTATGACATGAAAAAATCATCTTAAATACTCATTATTTGGAAAAAAAGATGAGTTTATGGTGGAAATTGATTAAAGGATGAAACTCTACATGTTAAGTAAGCATGATTCCTTATGTTTTTAGTCTATAAAGTAAATGAATTCTTCAACTATAGGGAAAATATCTTGAAATAAAAAATGTTATCCTAGTACCTTGTTTTTTGATGAATCAAATGGTCTCCTAGATCATCATAGATTTATAGATTTGTGATTATTAACTTTCTACTGACCATGTTTTATATCACTCTCTATCAGAACTTAATGTCCAGATTTATCTTTCATATCCATGTTTTCCTATATGGAACCCTAGTATGTGTTATCTCTAATGACCTTCATACTTTCCTTTATTTATTTTAAATTGGAGTTCTCATTAACCCTATTTTCGATGTGGGTTTCTCTATGAATGAATTTTGAAGTATCAACCTTTGATTTCTGAAGTGAAATTTCAAATTTTTAGAATGAAATTTTTGGAGGGAAGAATGTAACAACCCGAGATTTTATAATATTTTTTCTTTTTAAATAAATTCAAAAACTTGTTTTGCACACAATACTGAGTTCTAATGCATCGTGATCTATTAACCCAACTATTTAAATAGTGGTTATGAATATTATTAACCATATTATGAAACTTAGGTATAATCCATATGATTTTAACATTTATCTTATGTGTTTCCTATAAAATTGTATAAGAACAAATCTAATTTTATGCATAAAAACTATATTTTTTAAGGGGGGTTTTACCACCTTTTAATGGTGCACCTATTTTAAAACTAAATTATAGAAATTTTATAAATTTTATAAATTTTATTTTTTAAAATAGACTTCATTTTTTAATTTTGAATATCAAAATTATATTAGGGTGAATTTTTGGTATTTTTATGAGAAGTTTCATTTTTGATGAATAGTGTAAAATACAACATTATAGTTAAAAACTGACTTTTTGTTTAAATAATTATTATACTTTAAATTTATTTTTAAAGTCAAAATAGATCAATAATACATATATTAATCCAATTTATGTTATTAGAATCATTTTTATATTGAAATTAGATATAAAAACTTATTAAACTTTTGAACGTTTCCTTTTACCCACCTTCTCGCCACATCTGCGGGATTAGTTTTAAACTTAATTTAGGAACTTCTGTGAATTGAATTTAGAAAAATGGACATACAAAGTTGTAATCAGTATGATATTTAGATTATAATATAATCAACTTAATTTTTTTATATTATGAATGGTATCTTTAGTAAATTTTTATTTACCACAGTTAAGGGTAAATTGAGTAATTAAAGGTATAATTAATATTATAATATTATAAAATTACCCTAACACTTATCCTAATTTCATTGGATCATTTCTTTTTGATCAAAATCAAACTTAGGTCAAAATTAAAACCTTTTTAATCCATTTGGGTACGAATATTACATTTATAATATATTATTTAAAGATAAGTTAAAAATGACATACTCATGTTTTTTAATAAGTATTACATTTTTAATACATGGTTATATAGAAGATAAATCCATTTATAAATATTAATTTGAAATCTAATAAATTTATCATCATCATGATAATTTATTTTTAATTTTTGAATAGAATGTGTTATTAGTTATTTACCTTTTCATGTTGATTTACTTTCATCAATTCATTATTAATTTTGATTTACTTACCCTTATGGAGCATTTATGATCACCCTTTTATTTGTTCTATTTTCCCCAGGTTATGAAGATAAAAATTTTGAATGAGTTCAAGGATGAAATTATTTTACTTTGTTATGTTTTATGTTTTACCAATTTAATAAGGGAACCATTTATGTATCTAGTTCTTCAAGACTATTAAGCTAATCAGTCCTTTGTGATTTAATTCCATATAATCATGCCGATGTAGTAAAATAATTCACTGGTTTTGGGCTTCTAGGGTTGGGGCGTTACATGAACTATTGGACATTTAGGGTGGGGACCCTCATTATAAGTTGAAATTTAGCATTTTATATGGGAACAGTTCTTGGGAAGCGAGAATGGGTGATGTTTTGATGTCACAGGTTAGCTCTTGGGAATGAGTAGTTTTGGCCACGCCAATCATTGTGTTCAGTGATGAATGGGTCATGGGTCATGGAACTTTGATCTTGGTTATTGATCGATAATAATAATTATCCTATGGTGGGGATTATCAGATCTGTCTCGGTTGAACGTCTCTCATATTTGAAGTGAGAGTTGTGGATGTTGTGAGACTATTCATTGGATGGTCAAGATAGAATATTTGTGCAGATTCTTAGGGTGAGATCATGGATACTAGTTGACCATTAAGGCTTCTCAATAATAATAAGGGTTTGGTGTGGAGGTTATAAAGAATCATGTTTTTTCAAACTGTGAAATTGAGTAAAAATTTGATTTTTTTTTCTTTTGGATGCTCATAAGGGGTAAAATGGTATTTTCCATTAGAATATGATCATAGATAATTTATCTGACCACATTGTTGGTCTTAGAATAGATTTTTTACCCTAGTATAGGAGTTTAGTAGAATTCAGAGTCGTCTGAATTTTCAAAAAATAATTAATATTTAATATTTAATTAAATAAATATTTTTTTATTAACACATGCCCATTTAGTTATATCTTTTGAATGGAGAATCATATTGAGATTTCATCTCTTTAATTGATTCTACAATGTATGGTTTTGACTATTTGTGGCATAAACTCACGTCGGGCGTCGGGGTCGGACCTAGGCCCCTTTTTGTTTTGTTTTCTTTTCCTACTTTTCTTTTTCCCCTTTTATTTATCATCCTTCCTAGGATTCTCATGTACACACATTTGGGGATACTCCTTACTGTGATTGATAGAAAAAAGGAGTGGTAGAGATAAGGGGAGTGAGGTAAGAAGGGAGGTGCCACCACAGAGCTTGGGAAGAGTCGAATCGTCATGCAGTAGCTGCAGAGCATGGATATAGGTGAAGCTTTAGAAGATTCCACCCAAAAGTAAGTATTTATTAAGTTTTTTCCATAAATCCCTATATATATACTACTTTATGGTTTTAATTCCCTTTTATAGTTGTTAATAACCCCTTAGGGGTCGATCTTTACTTAATCAGGGAAAAACGGGAACTCCAGACTGATTGTAGGGGTTTTCCGTTCAAGAAATACTGATCACACGGCATGTCATTCCATGGACACACATCATGTGTTCTTAATATTTGGGGAATATGGATTTTTTAAAGTATACATCATGTACTTTTAGTACATGTTGTATATTTGTACATGGTCATGTGGCCAGGTACTTAGGGCAGACACCCCATATAAGGGGGACATGGTCGTGTAGTAGTACATGACCAAACCCCAGGTGTGTCCTGTATATGTAGTAGTACATGGCCAAAACCCATGTATTCATCAGCCATGTAATAGTACATGGCTAGACCCCATGTGTGTCAGGTCGTGTAGAAGTACATGGCTAGGCATGAGGTTTTGAAGTACATGTAGTGTACTCAGAGTACACGCTGTGGATTTCGAGGTATCAGGAGTGATATGTGGACTGAGACCCACCTAGAGTTTGTGAGAATGGTTGGAGGAAATGGAATGGGATTTCCAAGGTCCTCAACTGGTGTAACTTGGGACAGTACCTGGTTAGCGAGACTGACATGCAACTTAAGGAGATAGATACACTGGGTGTTTGATCCAACCTAGAGTGGGACCTTCAAATTGAGATGGGTTGTGAGCCATCCCCCTAGACTGATGTTTAAGTAGATTTCCCCTTGATGCTAAGAGGTCATTTATATGTTGACCTCATGATCTCAAGGATCCCCTATGGGATTCCTCTACTTACTATTGGTGAGGATCCCAAAAGGGAATCCTATGCCTATGTACTGATTCTAGGGATCCCAAGAGGGATGCCTCTACTTATGTGTAGACCTCAAGGATCCCGCAACGGATACCTCTCCCATGTATTAACATAGGGGACCCCAGTGGGTGCCCCAGTGATTAACTGACCCTAATCTACTACGTTATGAGTTTGAGTAAAGATGGTATCATACGTCAACTTAGAACATGTACTAAAGGTAGTAAGGATGGGTTTAGGCATTCGTCCAAACCTACTCTTTTATTTATTCTTTCACCCAGTAACTGTTGATGTAATTGCGATTTCCCGACATGCTTTTTAGAGCTTAGCCCATGGGGCCCAATGTGATGCACTGGCATGGTGGGGATGCCCAAAGGTACTACTCTGGATCCAGCTTATGAGCCTTATATGAATTGATATTACCATTATAGGAATACCTAGTTTCTCTTAAATTCTTCCTCATAGAACCTTGGATTCTTGGTGATCTCAGGATCCAATATTCGGTGCCAATATTAATGGAATGCCTAGTGTATCTGGGATTCATCCCTGCACCGGGAAATAGAGGAGGTTGCTGAGTACATCTTGGAAACACCTCTTATTTCGTGTATCACCCAAGATTCCTAGCATGATAGGATCTAGGTGATGCCAGAGGTTGTTGGGTGGACACATTTCCCCTAATCACTGGATTCTTGTGACATCCTCGATGATTGATGATGATCACCTTGATTGATGCCCAGGATACTCCCTAGGATCACCTAAGTTCCATTCCCTTTAGGGATTATCCTAGTTCCAATATCTTGGTTTCCTATGGACCGAGACCTAAGAACCCCACATTGAACTGGATTAAGGAATGTTGATACGACGTTTGGGTTCCACTAGTTACACACGACCTAAGTGTTATGCATAGGATGCCTAGTAACCAACTCTATGTCTTATTTGTAGTATGTCTACTTGATACCTGAAGTCCTATTTTATATAGTGGAGGCAAGTGCGGGTGATCCTGGGGCTAGGACTTGCATCCTCCTATGGTGACGTAGCTTGCCTAGAGACATTAAAAATTATGGACAAAGAAGGTATGGCCAATTGGGATCATGAACCCAAGGATCGATGGTGGATTTATTTTATTTATTTTATTTGAGTTTTATCTTGGCTAGGATGGGCATATTGCATGATCATGCACTTATGACAGTGGATTATAGGTTCATCATTGGGGGTGGTCTACTGAGATTTATTTCCCACACCTTGTATGTGCACCTTGGTGTACATGTAGACGTTATGTATGATTTTAGGTTGATCATAGATGCATGATGGATAGGGTGAGGCCTAGGGTTGCATGATCAAGCAGAGTCGCTCATGTAGAGTCTTATGATCAGGCTGGTGCAACCCAAGAGTCATGGAGGTCAGGTATGTGGTTCATCTTGGAGTTAGCAGTAGAGCCTTGTGTATTTATTTTCCTTTATTTTGTTGTATATGTGGTCGGCTTAATTGGAGATTAGTGTTGTATGTATGACATGGTTGTTAGGGTCTTTACTGTATTTCATTTATTACAACCTTGTTTATATTTATTGCTTTTGTACTCTGGTTATTTACTGCTTTTGATGATGTTTAGTTATTTCTCTTATTTGTTTACTCTAATATGAGGACATAATCTCTCCACGAACACACTCTAGGCTCTCACTACTATTCAAAAACCTCTAGCATATGGGGATGCGTGCTTGAGGCCTTATCGCCAACCAGTCTGGTTATTATTTATACAGTGAGTCAGGTCAAGACGTGATAGAGACAATCATTTCATTGTCCATCAAAATGATGGTTAACCCGTTTTGTGTTATTTCCAACTATTTACTAAAACCAAAAAATACTATTGAAAAAATAAAAAATATGAATAAAATAATTCAACAAAAAAATTTATAATAATGTTTATACATTTATACGAATTAATTCTTAAATTTCTAATATACTTGAACTTATGACACATTTAGTTCAACCAATGTTTTTTTGATATATTTTATCTTATAATTCATAACCCAACACCCTAAAATAATTAAATCTTATTATGACACAAACTATAATCCCTTATAAATCACATATATTGTTTTTACAACATTCTATAATAGGATCCACAATATTTTATAAAATAATTATCACCCCAAAACCCAAAAGTTGGTATGTTTGGAAATTAAATACATAATACACCACTTCTGCACATTAATATGTAAAAATTTATTAAGTGTTAATCATAAACCACTTGTATGTAAATTGTAAACTTATTATTATATGAGATTCTCTTAGGACATATATCAAAATAAAGAAGGTAAAACTCACTATAAAGTTATCATAACATAGTGGGCCAAGTTCATGAATCATGCCACACACATAATATATCCTGAGATACAAAAAATATCCAATTAATTGGGAGATTTTATAATTGTGAACTCATTTTCTACATCATAATATATCCATACATATGTTTACCATATAAAAGTAATGGAAATTAAATGATTATACATTAAAATTAATTCATATCATAGTTAACACATCAAAAGAAAAATGAGTTACATAACAATTTCATGGGACATCACCTGGGAATCAATCAATGAGATAAAATTTTCATTTAAAATAGGTGTGTAAATCCCCATGAAATTATGGAAAATACTATAAGATATGTTCAAAAAATATGATATACATAAAATAATATAGACAAAGAAGAAGAAAAATTCAAGTAAAGAAAAATGAGAAGAAATTACGAAGAAGTTTTCTTACCTCAAGTTCCAACTCATTTGAACGACTCTATATGATCAAAATTAATTTATTAATTAATTATTTTATAACTTTATATATATTTATTTCTTTATTGATCATGTATTTTCATTTTTATTTTTTATTGTTCATATGAGTGATTGGGATATGATTGTTTTGATAATTCCAAAATTATTTCAATATTGTGATCTTGATCTTTGTTCATTGTCAAAGATTTATTTATATCCACAAATATCAAGGTAATATGTTCATAAGTCTTTCATAATTTTTTAAGTTACACTGTCATTTCATCATTAGTAAGGTTCCTTTTAAAAAAATATGTCTTTCATAGTTTATTCATTCGAGTCAATTTTACCCACCATGGGTCAGTTTATATATTAATGTCCATATGATTTACAAAATTCCATAATACAAAACACAACTTAAATATTTATTTAATTTTATATTCAACTAGAAATAAGGTGATTAGTATCAAGCATGAAAGTGGTGATATTATAGAATAGTATTGTTTATGTAAATAATTGAACTGACAATGCAATGGACGTTCTAAGAATATGAAGAATGAAAATAGAATTAATCTTTAGTATCTTTGTTCATATTTTTAATAGCCTTAAAACATTTGTTTCATGTTCTTTAATGATGAATTGGATTTAGAAATACCAAGTTTTTGAAATGATTACAAAATAATTTGAATACAAGTTATAACTTTGACAAAACTAATTTGTCATTTGAGATAGAATATTATTTGATTAAAACTTTTCGTTTCCATGTGAATCACTTTTGTTGATCATTGCATATAGTTGGAAAAAAATCATGGAAGTGAAAACTCCCATAAAAAGTCAAAATTAATCCATCATTATGCTCGCTTTAAGCAAACATATTGTGGATGATTGTTCTTGTCCTTCATGACAATACCAATGGGAAAGTAATTCCCATGTCGCATTCGTTTTTCCCAAAGTTGGGACTTTATTATATAACACCAAAAGAATCTCTGTCCTCTGGTGAAGAATCATCCTCTAGTGATGACATTTTAATGTGGAATCATGCATGGAATTATCTCTTCTGACATAAGGTACGTTCACTAACCTAGTTTTGTTGGATTAAGAGAAATGGTCACATTTTTAAACAACTGGTTTTTCAATATGAGATATGACTTGATCAAAACATTCGATTTAATACTGATGCACCTTTTCTTCAAAGTGAACTTGTTAGTTTGAGTTTTATTTTTTTGTAACCATGATGATTTAATTGGAGCAATATTGTCATTGTAAAGCGACTTGAGGTCCACTTGATGTGGAGACAATGACTTTGATCCATGGAATGCAAAAGGATAATTAATGGGGCTAAGTGGCTTTTGAATCTTATTACCAAATGCTAATTAATATATTAAAGGGAATTTTCCAACACTTATCAATGGGACCTCTTCTTGAATAAGGTAAATTTTTGAGTTCTAGATTCGTTTTTTATAGTTTCCCATTTATTGGAAGGCTTAGTGGCCAATATGCCTATTTTCTTGTTAAATGTTCTTCTCTTAGTGATATTTATTAGATATGTCAAATATCACCTGGATTGGTTTAATTCGATTTTGACTAAAAACTCAACCAAATCGCAAATTATGGTCTGTTTTTTACACATAAAAACCCAAAACCATTTAGTAGCAATTTGATTCAGATAAAAAAATCTAAACCATTATTCTGCAGTTTGGTTTAGTTGGAATTAATGATTAACCCATGTTTTTATACTAACATCCTATATGTGATATTTTATAATGATTGTCTGAGGATTTGAAAAAAAAATTATATGTGATCATTGACACAACAGCATGATATAATCATTGACCTACTATCAAAATAAATACTTTGTAATGAAATCTACTATATATACTAATCCTAGATTTCCATTTTCCATGTGTCAAAATACTAATCCTCCACATCCTAATTTCCTTATGTGTCAAACCACCATGCCTCCATGTCCCTCCTTACCTCCCTTTCTCTACCATTCTCTCCCTCCTGCTCTCGCTCCCGCTCCGGCTCCCAATCGTGATTCTCCTCTCCCCCAATTCTATTTTCCATTGATCCTCCCATCATCCTTCCTCTCCATCCACCACCTCCACCTCCTTTATTCTCCCCAATATAGGCTTTGCTTTGTTTCGTCGTTCTTCAGATTCACCGCGTCCACCTTCTTCCCTCGCTCGTGATTTCCCTCATCCCGTCTTCCTTCCTCGCCGTCCACAGCCTTCACCTCCTATGAATCCCACTCATGTTTCACCTCTGCTCAAGATTTACCGGTGCTCCTACGATTCTGAATCAAGGTGTCCTACTCCTATGATTCCCACTGCTCCTATGGTTCCCGCTCACGTTTCACCTCTGCCACTGCTCCTAGGGTTCTTATTGCTCCTCCACTACTGTTACTAATTATCTCTCTAGGTTTTCTGTCTAAATCCCGTTTCACCTTTATCGTTACTTCAATGGTTCCCGCTCATGTTTCACCTCTGGTGACGCTCCTCTGGTTACCACTCTCGTCACCCCTATGCCACTGCTCCTAGGGTTCCTGCACGTGTTTCCCCTCCCATCATCCTACAGTACACACAATACACCGCAGGTGTCTTCCGCGCTAATCTATTTGTCTTATACTACAGTTCATCCTCTCGAATCCCCTCAGCTTGTTGTATGTTTTCTATTTCTCCTACTACGTTGAATTATTTCACTTAGGTACCCTCCTAATTCACTAAATCCCATTCCCTGATTCCCTGAAACTCATGATTTCAATCCACATCTACAACTACTCTTTCTTCTCAATTGAGTTTCAAATGACATGTTGGTCACCCCGCAACAGCTATGTGTTTCTATTCACTATCTGTATATTGTATTCACTATTAGTTTGTTCATTTATCATATGTTGTGTTTCTACTAAATATGTTTTTCCAGCTTTATATGTCTTCTAACAGTTCATTCTCATAATATATAATGTTTTCAATGTGTTTTCAAACACAGTATAGAGCCAAAAATTTCCTTAACTACATGACTTCTATGAAACAGGTTGTCTCCATTTTAACATTATTGTATATTATACATACATGTGTTAGGCCAAAAGGTTTTATTTTTTAATAGATATAGCTGTAATGTGAAATGAATTACTTTTCATGGGCAGCACTGGATAATTGTGACTGACCAGCTACACACACCATCAGGTTTGGTCTATATTTTGTGGGTTGATACATACTGTATATTATACATACATTTGTTAGGCCAAAGGGTTTTATTTTTGAGTAGATACATTTGTAATGTGAAATGATGTATTTTTCATGGGAAGCACTGGATAATTCTGACTGACCGTCTACACACACCATCATGTTTGGTCTATATTTTGTGGGTTGATACAGATTAATTCATTTAAACTAAAACCTTTTGGAAAACACTTTTTTTATCAAAATGTTTTGCACATGTTTAATTATGTTTAGTTTATTTAGAAAACTATTTTCCAGTTGTTACCATTATGAGCATAAAATAGATTAAACATGTCATTTTGGTGTAAGATTCTATTTCCCTTTAACATTTCAATGCCTTCATATTTGAATCTTTGTAATTCTCTTAAATGCAGATGGGTCACCCATACAAATTTTCAAGATTTGATATAAATGTAGAGATTAGGAACCCTGTTTAAGAAAATTTGTATGAGTTTTAATTTTACCATGCATAAATACTGTTAACCCTATTATCACTTTATGTTTCTCTCATTTGCTGATGGGACCTTTCAACCATGGTAGAATAATTATATGAAATGGATCTTTATACCCATCCTATCTATAATAGAAGGTGAATATGGAATTATACATTGTTCATTTCGTTTTCCATTTAGTGTTTTTTTAATATGTAACCCAATGTTCATTGAAATGTTTTAAACTCATGTATGAATGGAGCTTTTCATGTGTTTTGTGTCATGATCGAATGACGTTACTTGCAACTGGGTTGCAAGTTTTGGATTCCATGGATCTCTGCTTTACTGAAGATACGATTCACTAACTTTGTAGTTGTTTTCCCACTTTCAAATACATGATCTATATGGTGTTTGGGGTGTATCTTATTTGGATGTAGAGTTCATCTTATTTTCAAGGTCCTGTTTGACCTCTAAATAATCCAACCTTTTTTCCCTTTTCTATTTGTGTTTAACTAATTTGGTTACAGATCTATCCCCACTAACTTCTCTATATGGTTCGACATACCATGAAAGTGTAGTGCTAGGAGATTGCATCTTGGTGCCCCTGTATTAAGATGGCATTGAAATTTACATAATTACATACAGGTAGTTAAAACATTAATGTTTTAACATCATTTTTATGTAAGTTTTTCCCTATTAGTCATTCATAGATATTTCTATAGGTTGCTTTGGGTGTTTCTTATATTGATGTAGAGATCATCTTATTTTCAAGATCATGTTTTCCCTTCAAATAATCTGACCATTTTTTCTCTTTTATGTTTGTGTTTAACTGACATTGTTACGCTCCCTCCCCATTGAGTTCTTTGTATGGTTCGACATACCATGAAAGTGTAGTGCTTGGAGATAGCATCTTGGTTCCCCTACATTAAGATGGCACTGAAACTTACATAATTACATACAGGTAGTTGAAACATTAATGTTTCATGATTATTTATATGTAATTTTTTCCCTATTAGTCATTCATAGATATTTCTGGACTGCTTATTGAAGTGTTTCCCTATTAGTCATTCATAGATATTTTCTGGACTACTTATTGTACATATCAGGAGCTCTTGGGAGTTTGATTGGGGAATCCATGCCTGGATGCAGCATCCGAGCTATTTGGATCCTCAACTATCTACTATGTCGTCTTCTGTAGGTATTTCCTCTACATCAAATAATTGATAGAGATTCTCCACAGTTGATCTTTGCCTTGGTTTTGTGTTCTATTTAACGTTAGAAAGCACTTTTCCAAGGAAGTTGGTTTCTAATTTGCTAAACCAGTTTTAGTAGATTACCAGTGGTCGAGAAACATTGGCTGGAAGCTTGCAATGGTGATATCGACAACCCTGGTGAGGAAAATTTCAATTACAGCATAATTACTTATCTTCCTTCAGAGTCATAGATAGTTTCTACGGTTGTGGAGAAAAAAAAGAAGCATGTCCAGAATGGTAATTACATACAGGTAGTTGAAACATTAATGTTTCATGATTATTTATATGTACTTGTTTCCCTATTAGTCATTCATAGATATTTTCTGGACTACTTATTGTATATCTCAGGAGCTCTTGGGAGTTCAATTGAGGAATCCATGCCTGGATGCGGCATCCGAGTTGTCTGGATCCTCAACTATCTACTATGTCGTCTTCTGTAGGTATTTCCTCTACATCAAATAATTTATTGAGATTCTCCACAGTTGATCTTTGCCTTGGGTTTTTGTTCTATTTAACATTAGATAGCACTTTTCCCAGGAAGCTAGTTTCTAATTTTCTAAACCAGTTTCAGTAGATTACCAGTGGCCGAGAAACATTGGCTGGAAGCTTGCAAGGGTGATATCGACAACTCTGGTGAGGAAAATTTCAATTGCAGCGTAATTACTTATCTTCCTACAGAGTCGTAGATAGTTTATGTGGTTGTGGAGAAAAAAAATCATGTCCAGACTGGTAATTACATACAGGTAGTAGAAACATTAATGTTTCGTGATTATTTATATGTAATTGTTTCCTTATTAGTCATTCATAGATATTTCTGGACTACTTATTGAATTATTTCCTTATTAGTCATTCATAGATATTTTCTGGACTACTTATTGTACATCTTAGGAGCTCTTGGGAGTTTGATCGGGGAATCCATGCCTGGATGCGGCATCCGAGCTGTCTAGATCCTCAACTATCTACTCTTTCATCTTCTGTAGGTATTTCCTCTACATCAAATAATTTATTGAGATTCTCCACAGTTGATCTTTGCCTTGGGTTTTTTTTCTATTTAACGTTAGATAGCACTTTTTCCAGGAAGCTGGTTTCTAATTTGCTAAACCAGTTTCAGTAGATTACCAGTGGTCGAGAAACGTTGGCTGGAAGCTTGCAAGGGTGATATCGACAACCCTGGTGAGGAAATTTTCAATTACAGCGTAATTACTTATCTTCCTACAGAGTCGTAGATAGTTTCTGCGGTTGTGGAGAAAAAATGAAGCATGTACAGACTGGTATTTTATATTTTCATTTTACTTTTCTGAGATTATGATAGGCAGAGGAAGAAATTGGCCTTTTATCAATATATATATGTTTGTGATTCTCATTGCTTGAAGTGCGTCTATTGATAACTATTATAAGTTTGATCATGTAAGTTTCTAACTCCAATTCAACAATATACTTTTAATACACATGGCCTTAATGTTAGAATGACTGTAATTATTATTATTTTAGGTATATCTATTCTTTTAAGCCCTTCTCAGTCAAGAGGAACAGATGTAGTGATAAATATTTCTTCTAATCAGGTATATATCTATTATGTTGACTAAATTATATTTTCATGAAAACATTGTGACTAAAAATAAAATGAATTTTCTCAGGTTATTTGCATATCATGACTGGCTTGTATCTTCTACTCGGGTAAATATCTCTCCTCCCAGTGGTTTTTTCTTCATGGACACTAGGACGTGAGTTGAACACCCAATATTTTAATATTATCTTCAGTAGTAATTTCATGGTTCCTTATTCTCTGGACTATGAAATTATATTTTTTAGTAATTATTGTGCACCATAGAATCTAATTCTAGCTATAATCTGAGTTTTAGCTGAACATCTCCCTTCGAAAGTCCCTCTTGGGAAAAAGCCCTGAGATAGAGGCGGTCAATATACATCTATTTGGTTCTGTATTCAAGTCAATATAATGAAATCATTCCCACAGGATATGATCTAGGACTACCTTTATGAATGTTGGGTAAGACCATGCCACCCAAAACGTGATACATAAAACCGGGCACCCAAGGAAACCAATTTGTGACCCAGCCAAATGGTGATGCCAGAATAGAATGTCCCCTTTACCCACAATCCATCAGGTGAGAGGCTTCAACGTTGATATGTGATGAAAAATCATGCCCCATTAGGGGAGGAAAAACCTCCTCATACTTCTACACCACATCTACATGTGGTTTCCATGGCCCTTCCCCAAAGGGTACGCTCCTCAAACACTTCCCATGCCAAATTTGCATCATTTACTACTATAAACAATTATGTTATTCTGATTTTATTAGACTAAACTAACCGGAGCATATTGTAGATATGTCATGTTTTCCTTGAACTGAAATACATTTTTAGTTTATCAGTGAATTATGATTTCTTAACATCCTTCTCAAATTCAAACTTCATAACTAGTTTTTTCCTCATGTCGTTTCATTTGCTGGTTTTTTTGTCATTTCATCTGCATTTGTTTCCATATTTTTTTTCTTCATGTCATTTCATTTTTTATCTCTACTAATATTATAGTGTACTAATACACTATAAAATAGATTCTCCATTTTCTGATTTATCATGTTTGTTTCCAGTAAAACTGATTTCCAATTTTTTTATTTTTCAATTTTCTTTCCTACTACAGAGGTGGACTATAATGTGAAGTCAACATTTTGGTGTGGGACTCCACTTCAGCAAAAACTCACAAATCTGCCACGCATTTAGTAACATGAGTCCCCAAACTTTTTTCTGTTGTAGCCGCTCATAGAACACTAACAAATATTTGATGCTGCTATTTCATTTCTCATCGTTTGTTTTTTCATTAATATTCTTATGTATGTACCTATTAATATGTATGTCTCATTTATTTACAATTATTATACCATTTTTCATGTTTCAAATTTCATTCTTATTTTCTATAATTTAAATAGTAGGTTATTTTACTACTGTAAATGTATCTAAAAGTATTCTAATATTCATTGTATGTAGTTTTTCAATTTAAATCATTGATTTCACAAAAGTCTATAGTGGATATACTGGAAAAAAATAGTCACATTGATTCTGTATTCAATGATTTTTTAAATTTAGTTTATTGAAATTTATCTTCTTTTTTGTATCTATTGGGTAAATAGTTGTTGTTGCCTCTTCTTATATCATACCCTAGTTGTTGAACAGCTTTTTCCAGGTGAAATAGTTTCATCTTTCTTCCCCCCTGCATGTTGATAATGACATAATGTCTATTAACTCTGATTTTTTGGGAACACTTTGTTTATCAGATTCATTTTTTATCATTTTCCTTTAACCATTTCAGGGAATGGAAGATGATCGACTCTTCTGGAGAGTTCTTCACAATGAGAATCTTGCAAGGTTGAAGGAAAATATTGAGCTGAGTACAGAATAGCTCATGAAAGGTTGTCTGAATTACAATGTTACAGATTTGGCACTCGCATGCGAACACATACAACCAAAAACACATGCTAAAATATGTATTTATAAGGCTAATATTGGGACGTTGACCGGTGAATTTAGAGGAAAATATGGGATGCTGGAATCGGCTCTATCATTGGTACTCAGAACATTGTCCAAAATAGCAGTTTTTATATTTTTATTCACCCTATCTTCGGTTTACTGTAATGATATTGTTTTGTTTTATCAGTTTTCTAATTGTAGTTGGAAAGGATTCATGTTGAAAGACTAGAAAATATTTATCCTCGTCTTATTTACAATCAGAGTTTCAATCATGTGAGAATTTTTATTCTTATCTATCCTTTTCCCATGCACAATTCTTTGATAGTGATACTCCAGATCTTTCTGTGTTGTTTTTCTTTTTTTCAAATGAAAGCTTATATTTTTATCCTCGATGTTCAACCTTCCTTTTCAGTTTTCTAATTGAAACAAAAAAAAAACATATTTATATGATTTAATGTTTTCTTTATTTTGGGTTCCGATCTGAAGAAAATAAATGGAGATGGTTATAGCTTCCATGTGGGTTGTGTTTGGAATTTTGATAGGTGTTTCCTCAACATTATTCATTCTTGAATTGGTACATGCATCCCCGCTTTATCTTCTTTATTTAACTTGTTTTTCATTATGATGAATACTCTTTTGCAACAGTTGAACTCTCAGTCAACTGGATATCTTTAAACTATTCCACTCCTAACAACCCCACAGGCTGTTACCAAAATGTTTAACTCCACCACATAGGTAATTTCACACATTGTTAATTTTCTTTTCGTTAGAGTGAGTTTTGATTGTTGTAGTTAACTTAATTATAATAGAACATTTCTGTTTTTTGATTGTCCTTCCAATTGAAAATATCCTTCTATTTTTTTATCAGCAGTTGCGATGTTACATATTTTTGTATTAATGAAGTTCTTATTTATTGATAACAGAACATGTGTTCTTTTGCAGTTTTTTCAGTTGATATACTGAACATGTATTATGGTTTGATTTTTTTTCAAAAGAAATTTTCAATTGTAACTATTCAATAGTAGTTCGGGTCTGGAGATATTTTTATTACATGGGAAACTGATGGTCATGTGGGCATGGATGTGATTGAATCCAATATGCAAACACAAGACAATCACTTATTTGTTTCACTAAAATGGTGGCAATGAAATGATACTCAAATAAAATTTTTAACATTTGTCATTTGTTCATTGCAATTCAACATGTTTTGGACTGATTTTTGGACTGTGGTTATAGGTTTGTAGAAGGATCTCTGGTAAATTCAGCAAGAATGATATTTTTAAACCAAAACCAATTGGACGAAGACTTGATGCCCCGATAAGAATGTTTGATGAAATGGATGAGGATGCCCCAAAGAAGGAAAAACTGATGGATGGCCCCATGGGATCTAAACGTGATCGTGCAAAGCATGATTCCAATACCATGTAATAATCCTATAATCACTTCCTTGCATTGGTGTTCCAGAATCAATTATGTTTTGAAAAAAATGTGTTATGACAACTCCCAAGAATGGGTCAAAAAACATACCATAAGGGCACTAAACTGGTATGTTTTCTTTTATAATTGGTTTTTTATTACAGTGACTTGTCAGTCTATATTTTCTGACTGTTTTTTGGGTATCCTAATTACTGTAATGGACCTTTCTAACAAGTTGCATTACCTTACCAGGATCGGGTATGCAACCGAAATATTTGAGGGCACGATACAAAAAACTCATTTCTATTCACGTTGATTGATGACAACTCACTATAAGAGGTGATGGATGATAGACAATTTGTTTTTTGATTGATTGAAAATGTGACACCCCAAGCTTCTACGGTACGTTTCCCTTTGAATAATGCAATGGCGTGCATTGTACGCGACTTCGAGATTCTAACACACCACAACCAATCAAACTCGCCGTTCTGAATAGTAATACCTACTTTTTGAAATTTTATAAATTTTATCTTTCGAAATGGACTTCATTTTTGGATTCGTAATATCGAAATTAGCTTAGGGTGAAATTTTGGTACTTTTCAGATAAATTTCATATTTTGATGAATAGTGAAAATTACTAAATTTTAATTAAAAACAACTTTTTTAATCGAAATAATTAATAGTGATAAATTATTAATTTGAGTTGTTTTAAAGTATATTTAGAATATATTTTTACCATTTAATACAATATTGGTCATTGGATGTAATTTCACATTTAAACCAGACATAAACAAGTGTCAATCTTTTGATAGTTATTATCTCTTAAAAACACGCTATTTGTTTTGACGACAGGAATTAATTTTTAAATTAATTAATGCAACTGATATGTTTTGAATTTGGTAAAATAGATATCATTTTTGAATTCATAATATCAAATATAGCTTAGGCCTAATTTTTGGTATTTTTCTGGAAACTTTCATTTTTTGATGAATAGTGAAACCACTAAGTGGTAGTTAAAAAAACTGAATTTTTCATAAAACTTAATTTTACCGCTTCTGTGAGTGGAATTTCGAAAATCCGAGAGACACGGTTAATATCAAGGAGTAAAATGTGGTTCAATGAGATGGAAATAATTTTTTATGAATAGTAACTTTTTACTTTTATTTACCACGGTTAAAAGTAAATAGGGTAATTAAAGGTAAAAATGATATTAATATTACCCTAACACGTGTCCTAATTCTATTGGACAAGTGTATCTCGACCAAAAACAACCTTATGAGTAAAATATTATCATTTAGGTCCACTTGTATTAGATTAGGACATTTATTATTATTTAATTCAAAGAAGAGTTAAAAGAGTTAAAATCAAAGTTTATTTACTAAAACAGTTTTAATATAGAGTTATACATAAGATAAATTCGATTGTAAATATTCATTAGAAAGCTAAAAAGATTTCCTACATAATGGTATTTTATTTATAATTTTTATACATTAAATAATTTAATTTATTTATGACACAATGGTGATGCAGTAATTACCTAATTAATGAAATATTAAAATAATTGATATTATAAATATCAAAATAAATGTAATTTGAGACTTTTTATAAATTCCACTAATTTTCTAGGTTAATATGACATATTAGGATTGATTATATAAATTGTGTTCGAAGTAATAATGCTGTTATGAATTTATCAAAAACAAAATACCCAATAGTGTCAAAATTGACATAAAAGAGTTTTTAAAACAAATATTATATTATTAATTTATATTCAATTCCTAAAAATCTAAGGTTCGGCCAAGAGACTTATATCATGATAGGTGTATCATTAATGGACCACTTGGGGGTCTCTTGGATGTATATAGTAAGTTTATTAACCATATAATATAAAAATACAAAGAGACATTGTAAAAGTGAAACTAATTAACTAAGAGTTAATACTTAAAGATAAGATTAATATAATGACCCAAACCTGACTAAATTCTATTGGTTGAGTGGTTTTCGACCCATCCTCGCCTTAACCTTTAAATAATCCACTTTGGAGCCATTAGAAACCGAATATGAATTTATTATAAAATAATATTTTTAGCTTTTCCAAGGTGTTGATCACCCCTCGTATAAAAGGGCACTACCCCTTCTCACTAATTCACGCATTCAAAGCCTTTTGGCTCGACCAAACTCTGCCTGAATACTCTCTCAACTTCCCTCACTACAACTTAGAGGCCTTAGTTTGATCAGAAAGTCAACCTAAAGAGCCCTTTTGATCAAATCAAAAGGAAGAACCCGAAGAAGAGGTAATGTTTTCACCACCCTCTTTCAAGTTCCTTTCTTCTTCAACTTCTTCTTTCTTTGTTATTTCTATTCTAAAATAATAACTCCAGTATCTTCTATATACTGTGATGTTATTATAAATATGGTACAACCATATTCAGTATTCTATCCATCCTTTGAATGGCATGTCACCATACGTGCGTACGTACGGCTTACCGTCTCCACATCGTGGTGTAATTGTCATTCAATAAATTATTATTTGGATGGGTATAATAATGATGTGTAATTCATGTAAATAATAAATATAACATGATAATTATTCTGTCTATATAATATACCATCTAATTATATATTATTTTAACATCAAAGGAATGATATTGTCGTTCGTGAGTACGTACGGACTATCATCTCCACGAACGCGATGAGATTCATTCTCCATCGTATCCATTCAAGTATAATTCTCATTTGATGATTAAAAATAATGTTTAAGAACTTGATATAATTCTGGATATGAATAAGATACAACCTATCCATAACAAACACGGCTTACGTAACAAAGAA
The DNA here is from genome assembly GCA_963277665.1 of Viscum album. Taxonomy (NCBI): domain Eukaryota; kingdom Viridiplantae; phylum Streptophyta; class Magnoliopsida; order Santalales; family Viscaceae; genus Viscum; species Viscum album. The sequence continues at coordinate 1,336,122,974 of OY728156.1, forward strand.
TATAAAGAAAAACGAGTAAGTTAACACCCGAAATGACGATAATACTAAGATATTATTAACAAACCAATGTTAAAAGATCATATATGATATCATATTAATATAAATGATTCTTGTATAATTCAATAACAATTATTTCACCATTATACAGGAGGTTAACCTACCGTCGACCAAGGAAAAAGTGCAAAGTAAGGGGTTTCTTATCTCACTTTTAATTCCGTGAGAATTCCATTGTTCACCACTTATTTATTGCATGTGGTGTGTGTACTGCCCATGATTGTATTCATTGTGTAATATACTTTAATTTATGGATATTTACATCATCATTGTATTATCCTTCTTTCATGGGTGTATGTTTCGTAAGTTACCAAATCGATAAGGGAATTTGAAATTTCAATTTCCATTTATTCAGCTTTACGCAAACTTCATTGATTATTTTACTCCAAGATTATGTGTGGAATCACTATTCATTTGCTTATGTCATAATTTTCACTCCCTTTTTCTGTGGATATACTTTTGATACACATAATCACTCCATTGATAATTTCTCAAGTCATCGATATGAATTTGATAAGAATAATTTTAACTCATTCTCCATTTGTTGAGTTAAATATTCAATTCATTGGTGTTGTCTTTACAAGAATATGTGTGAATGTCCTCTGATTGATTTACACTGAACATCCAATCATATTGAGTGTAATTATATTTGTCACACATAATTATGTCGTTGATTTATCCTTAACCTAAGGATACGGTCTTTATAAGAGATTTAATCTCAATTTACATTCCATTGAGACTCCTTTGTTGTTATACACCAAATCACTTTTATATGGTGTATATAATGTACTTTGACATAGTATATCATGAATCCCTTTATTCTCATGATATTATAAAGTTTTTATTACCTTAATTATTTGTATTCAAGTGTCTCTTTTTTGGTTAGAAACTCTAACTAAAATATCATTTTTAAATGTTTTAAAGACTTATTCTTCTAAATCTTTCTCATTAATGTCCATGTTTTAAAAATGGTTTTAAGAATTTATTTATATGGACATTAATGTTTTAAAATTAAAACTCCTTTTAAAAGTTTCAAAGTGGTATGTGACACTTTGATTCAAAAATCTATTTTTAAATAGCTTATTGACAAATAGTGTGACTTTTAAATGATTTCAAGAAAAAAGGAGATATTTCTCTCTAATAGTTTTGATGATTATTTTCATCTATGTCAATATCCTTCATCATTCTCGATTGAGGTTAATATGATACAATACAATCTTCCATATTGTATCGAATGAGTTATGTTTGACGGTGGATGTGCTATTTTTATATCATTCATGGTTTGTGGATAAAGTATTGACATTTCGTATGCTAGTTTTAATACGAATGTTTATGTTATGTTTAAAACTTTTCATATGAGGAATGCATTGGACTTAGTAAGTGACGGGTGGAGTCCGCTATAACTCCTCGATGAATCGGTATGTCTCATGAGACAAAGTAGTGTCTTGGCACGAGGCCTTGACAAAATCTTATTTGTAGTCTTGGCACGAGGTCTTGGCTACGTGGTTATGATAGTCTGGCATTATACATTCCGTCATTATGAAAGTGATTATTAATATTTTCATGTGATTATTCGACTAGTAGAATATCCATGTGAATAAGTAAATGACATTATTTCATTTTATCTTTGTCATATTATGCTGAAATTCAAGTTTAAAAGGCTTTTATTTTAGTTATACACTGCCTTAAATTTTTATGTTTATTTATGAAAGTTTCTGTTATATTGTTATCCTTACTGAGCATCCGAGTTCACCCCTTTCAATGTTTTATTTTTTCCAGAATGTGAAGAAGTATTTTATGAATGACCTGTAGTGATAGTATGAGGGGATATGAAGACAATATGTTGTTGTAGTTTTTCACTTATTGATGTAATGTAAACTTTATGAATATATCTAGTGTTTCCAAGGCTACTAAACTAATCGGTCTTTCGAGACTTGATCTTTCTTGTGATCATGTCAATGTTGTGTAATAAGACACCGACTCTGGGTATCTAGGGTCGGGGCGTTACAGAAAATTTCTATTCAGATTAATTGACAATTTCTGTAATTTGGGATGTCTAAACAGAACTGTGATGTGTATATTTCCCTACTGTGGTTACAAGCGTTCCAGATTTTACAGTTAAGGAAATGTTGAAACATATATGTTTCCCTTTGGTGATTGACAAGGGTTCCAAATTTGTTTCAAGATGTTCTCTTTTGGTGGTTATAAGGGTTCCAGATTTGACAGTTAAGTTGCTCAAACATGTTTGTTTTTTGTTATATTCTGATTTCTATTACAGTGAGTTGTCAATCTGTTTTGTACTGTTTTTTGGGTATCCAATTTACTCTAATGGACTTTCATTTTACCTCCTTTCTAACTTCTCCTTTCCCTTTTCCCCATCTCCCTTCTAATGCTTATCTTTTGTATTTTATTTTTGGTGTTCTCTTTGTATGCAGTTATATTTGTATCTAATTTTTCTGGGCTGCATCAAATCCCAGTTATTCCCAAATTACCTTCAATAGCATTGCAGCCAAAAAAATCTACTAGAGCATGTATTTTATTTCCTATCTTGATGGTTACAATTCTGTTTTACTGATCAGGAACCAATTTCTTCAGGGGGTTGGAGAGGATAAACTCACAGTATGCAACTTTTTCATTACGAGTTGGTTCCAACTAATGATCAGGTATACAATTTCCTTTAATCATCCTCTTTATGAAGCCACCAGAATGTTTTGACCATTTTTTCCTTCATTGTGAATTTTATGATAAGGTATGGAGTTTTATTTTTATCCTCTTCTTGTAGGAACCTATGGTGGGTGATGACAATAACACCTGCATGACTGATGTTTCCAATCTGTCTCGGAGTCAATAAATTCATAACCTTATCATTGTTACTGCACCCGTGAGTTTTTTCTATATTTTGAAAGCTTGGATGTAAATCTTCTTTGATGATTAGTATATGAATTTTTTGGGAATTCATGAACATATTTGTATATGTTCATACCAGATTTTGTAGTTGTTCATACCTAATGATTTCTACTATATATGTTTACATATTCTATATGTAGTTATTATGTATACATCAACTTTTTATAGAATTGTGATATTAATTCTCATGCTACATCAAGATTCAATCTATCTTTAACTAATTATTTTATTCAATTTCATGTTGTCTAGTATACTAAAGTGTGGCTCTCTATCGATGCTGCTTAGCCTAGGTGAATGACTATATTTAGGGAACATAAATCTTTATGCCCCTTCGCTTACCTAGGAAAAGTCTATATTCAATCGAGCTTTTAAAAGCAACAACCCAGGAATGTTGACATTTAGTGAAGAAACAACCATATTCAATGTCTTCATCTATTATTTTTTATTCAATTTCATGTTGTCGGGTATTATGAAGGGGATGTTGACACTGTCTTCATCTATCTATTTTATTTAATTGCATCTTTTGTTTCATCTGTCTCTTATCTCTACGTCCCTCATTCCATATTGTTCCATATATATGATGAATAGTTACACTCCGTTTTCTTTTTTCACAAACCCACTCATTCAACTTATTATTATTTCATTTATTTTCAAATTTCTCATTTTTATTATTATAACCATTGTCTTGTCTTTGATTTATCTTTCACTTTTTATTTCAGTGCCCACTTTACAGTTATTGTGATCAAAATTAAAATGAATTCAAATATTCTTCCTCAAAATTTAAAAATTCATATACTATTACTAAATCATATTTCTTTATCACTTATTTGAATGGTGTCTTCATATTCTATGCACTTCTATTTCATTATCATACACCATTACTTTCTAATTAAAATTTATTCAACATTATTGTTTCTTTTAAAATTTTATAAATATTAATCTCTTATTAAAAGAAAAACCCGTAATCGAATGTGCCATGCAATAGCACGAACGAGTACTAGTTTATCAAATAATTTGAGTCCATGATTCCAATGATAATAAAAGCACTTAAACATAAATAAGTAAAAAGACAGGTACAATTTGATTTGGCACCTAAACCAAACCACAAGAGTATTCAATCGGCACCACAAACCAAACCATAAGAAAAGAAAACACTATTTCAATTTGATTCGGTACAGCTTGTGGTTTGGTTGTTTGAGCAGTTTTTTTATCCACCAACAAATATCAGCTTATATATAAGCTTTAGTACAAATTGATTTATGATAAATATGTAAAATCTTTGTCTTTGTTTAAAAAAAGTCATGAGCCAACCCTAATAATTGCTAACATGTTTGATGATATCATTTATCAATAAATTTATATTCATGTATCAAAACATCATATCTTGTCAAATTTATTATTTATCTCTACTTTATTATTTATAAAGATGCCCAAAACTCCAAAGAAAATATTTTTTTTCCAAAAAGAAGGGAAATTTAAACATTTTTACCCCTTCCCAAACACATATTCTTGTTCCAATTCCCTTTCATTTCCCTTTCTCGTACCATTGAAATTGGCTCCTACATACCAAACAGGGCCGTATTCCCTTCAATCGAAGGGAGGGTTTAGGAATTAAATGAAAGGATTAAAACGAAAAGCTAAAAGATGCAATGATAACAGCATGGTGGGTTTCACATGAATACTCCACTCCTCAAAAATATCTATATTCACCAACAATGATGCAAATGATGGATATTTTGGGTTGAGACACAATTACTTCATATCTCAAAAGATGGTACCTAACCCTAAAGTATCAATAGAATTCAATCATGTCAAAAATCTCAAGCATGAGGAAATAAATGAAAATCATGTGCAATCCAAGGGAATAAATGAAAATCATGTGCAATCCAATCGATATGCATTCATGTTCTCTACACATGACAAAAAATCCATTCAACAATTTACATGCATGCGACACAATGTAAAAAAACAGCAATGTAAAACAACATATCATCAAAGTGTGAGCCATCAAAGGTAATAAACACATCATGTCAATGCATTGACAGGTTTTACAGTCCTTTTGACAACATTTATTAAAACTACTCATAGCACTTATCACTAAAGTGCAAGTCTTTTATTCAAAAACAGAAAAAGCCAATTACTTTGTCCAATCGCTTATCATAAGTGTCGAGCGCTAAAAACAGTTTTCAATAAGTGCTATCAAATGGAGGCTTGCATCAATGCAGTGCATCCCACATGCCCAAAAATGGTTTTCACTCAACTCTTCAGTACCGAAGAAGATCCCGATCCCACTCCCAATATGATACAACAGCGCAGAAAACATGGAATCCATCGGGGCTTTCTAGCCACCCGCCACCAATAAAGGTTTTGCAATTGAACAGCAGCACCCCATGAGGTTTATATAAAAGAATTACAAGCACTTCTAACCTAACCCTACCTACCTTGCAGGACAATAAATCAAATGAAACGGGTAATGAGAAAAGCAAAATGTAGGTATACCTGGATGCATACAATACAAAGCCGCCGATCAAACAGACAGCCTTATTCAGATCATCGATTAGCCCTGGCAATCTTTCCAGCAGCAGTCATTATCTACCAGGAAGTTGCAACTTATAACACTTCCCACTCAAAGATCAAGCCTTTCAACTGAAAATGGTAGTAACAAGCAGAGAGCTTCTTTCCCTTAATAATAGAAGAGTTGCCTTCAAACTGAACCGCAGAGGCAAATCTCCCAGCTCAGGTTTGCTCCACACTCAGGAGTTCAGAATCGAATGCCCATTTTCCTTGAAAGGCTTGCAGGGTCATTTATATACAAACCCCATGGACCATCCTTCAAAAAAAAGAAGAGGCATATTGCCAGTCAGGCTAAAACACAGTTCTGCACAAACAGTACTTAATCAGGGACCCCATTAGGCTGCCGGTTTTTGAAGCTTCTATTCCTGCTTTGCTTTGGCTGAAAAAGAGAACTGAGCATCTTCTCCAAATCCTGCACTGTATACTTTGCGTACTTACTTGAGCTTGTGTCATGCCCCACCAATGGCCCGTAATTCTGCATGTAGCTCCGGTAAACTGGCACAACCGCCTGCACAATAAGCTGGCACGTCTTCTCCCTCAGATCTTTTTCAGACACCACCCAGCTGGATTGCGTCTCATAGATCTCATCGAAAGCCCCGATGAACTCCTTCAACCTCTTCTTCACAAGATCACGGGCAGTCGCCTGCCCGCCAGAGAACATAATAAGCCCCTCTCTGCTTAGCTTTGAGGGCAGCCTCCCCCAGCTGTCCCTCAAGTAATGAGCCGCATAGTACTCCTTGTACTGCTCATGCTCCTTCAACCACGAATCACCCAATAGCTCCCCAAGCTTCGTCCCCTTGAGGCTTCGGTGCAGATGCCAGTGGTTGTTCATCAGGAAGAAGTTGGTAAGAGTGGCATCCCCGTAGCCCTTTGACCATGTTTCCAAATTCAACTCGACTGCTTTGATTATGTCCAACACAGCACCCAAGAGGAGTTTCTCCTGATACTTCTGGTGCATCCAGCTCCGGTGTATGACAAGAACCTGGGTGAGGATTTGCCGGTAATCGTCCCCAAGAAGCCGATTCAAGTAATCAGTGATGAAAGCCACTAGTTTTGGAACACTCCCATCTGAGGGAGGTGGGGTTTGCCTCTGCAACTCGACTTGAAGCAGGAGCTCCCAGAAAATCTCACAGGTCCCATCAATGACCTTCTTGATGAGATCCCTGGTTAAATTCTGGATCTCAATGCAGGCGGCCCCGCCAAACAGCCTATTGAAATCCAATCTCAGTTTGTTCAAGGATGCAAAAATGTCCAGCAGCTTCAACAGCTTGATGGGATCCTTCCTGCTCTCCGTCACATTCTTCCCGAACTGAAGAAAAGCAGTAATGCCTGCATGTGCAGCGATTTGAGCAAAACAACCCATCCAAACATCCTTCCCCAACCTCTCGAACACGTCATTGCAGAGCTTGTACTCCACTTCGAACAGGTGCTTCACCGCGAACTCCAAATGCTTGCCCCACCTAGCTATATACCCCTCAATTCTCTGCACATCATTAAATTCAGAGGATGGTGTCTCTAGATAACCCAAATCAAGAGCCTTTAAGCTTGCTCTCACATTGGAGCTCCGGACTTCCACATAAATGGAAATGCACTTCTCCAGCCTGCTGTTAGCAGTCAGCCTCCCGATAATCCCCTGAAGCTTCTGGATGACAGCCACGGGGAGAGGAGATGGAGCTATGCTTGAGGATGGGGATGAAGATGAAGATGATGATGGAGCCATGGGCAAAGGGATGCTGTTCTCGGTCAACAGTCGCCTGAACTCTGTTTCCAGTTTTTCCAACGCAGCTTTCAGGAGCCCACCATCGAGATGGTCCCTCTCCTCGCCACTCTGCAACTCACGCAACGAGCTCTTCAGAGTTGCAACGTACCGTCCGTCGACGATCAAATGGTCCTCCAGATACTCCACGATGTCCTCGAGCCACTGAATCGCCAGCCCGCAGTTATCACCGAGAAATTTCAGCGCCTCTTCGAGACGCTTTAAGACAGAAAGGTAGCCCGGGAGGTCGGCGCCGGGATCCGAGAGGAGGGATTTCTCGAGACCATGAACGGCGTCGAACACCTTGAGAACCGCCGACGCAGGACTCACGGCACGGTTGATGTGGCCACCGGCGGCGCTGAGCGCCTCCCTCTGCGCTCGAATCGGCCGCACCGCCGTTTGAAGAGCCGGTAATCTTTGATTAATCTCCTGCAGCCTCGGCCCGGCCTTCTCGAGCTCCGACGCCAGGGCTTTTGATTTCTCCAGACTGACCTTCAATGTCTCCCTTGCGGATACCACTTTCTCTACGAAAGCATCCTTGACATTTCCGGACGCCGCCATTCAAGACCCGGAATGACGAAGAAGAAAAGAGTAGCTGCAAACTCGAAACTAACCCTAAAATTTTCGGCTTTGATCCTAAAACACTTGGAATCAGGATGGAATCAGCGGCTTCCGAAGCTAAATATTTCAACAGGGAGACTGAAAAGCTCCCCGCGTGGCGTGAACAGCCCTCTCGTTCCGACGAGGAAACGGGTCAGCCCCAGGATTCCGATAAGCACGAGCCTTCAATCCGTTCACCGAGCTCGACCAAATTCAAAGAGAATTGATGCCCCTAAAAGCGGATTCCGCCGTAAAGAGTTGATATGACAGAATAGACAGCGATTCTCACTGCGGAAGCAACGTGAAGGAAACAAAATTGGGGCTTCCCGAAATAATTTCATGGTCTGAGTGCTCGGGTGGGTCGAATCTAATTCGAACCTCAAATTCACAAAGAAACCCTAATCACTGGGAATGGAAAAAGGCCACTTTCCATGCCCGACGGGCGGAGCCAACGTGTCGGGCGGATTCATCCGTTAATTGCAGAAGTAAATTCAGAATGTTACAAAACCAAGCCAAGCCGAATTTTGACAAATCTATTCAAATTTTCTTTTGATTTGAAGGATTTCAATAACTCTTCATAAACCATAAACCAAGCCGTACTACAATGTTTATCATTGACATGTAGCTTAATAGACCTTGTATCTCACATTTTCGACCTAACTGTGTATATGTGGTGAAAATATTAAAGATTGAAGATGGAGAAAAACACAAAGTTTGATCAAATGTCAAATAAAATCAAAGCAAAAAAATGAAAATCTGAGATCGAATTGTACAATTTGAAAAATAAACTAAAATTGAGCACGGGTGGACCTGCCACCACACCAGATTCAGTCATTTATCTCTCACCCTTTCCCACCCTCACAAGCTTCCGATTACCATCCATTAAAATCCAAAATTACATTTAAACCTCAAATGTATATCAAATTTGCTAAAAAAACTATAGGAAATCATGAAAACCCATGTCTAATCCATCCAAATGTTAGAATGCAAATACACATACCTATTTGGATTTTATTTCTAATTAGAACAATGGAATTTGAATGATAATCACCTAAATCAGTCCATAGAAATGGATCCTGAATCATGTACAACAAAATCCCTGAAACAATATTCTAATATAAAAAAATCAGACATCCTCCCCCAACCTCTCGATCACATCATTTGTCGATTTTACGTGAGACTACTTTCTACACACCACAAACGACTTATGAATCTCTTTTCTAAATTATCAAGGCAATTGGAGCGTGTTTTCTTAGTTTTCAGTGAATGATACATGTTTTGAACTAAAATATCAATTTTAAACTCATAACAGACATTTTGAGTCATACTGGTCACATTGTGCATCAGATTGAAGCGTGGATGATTCCTACACGTCACAAATGACTCATGAGTCGTTTTATTAAAGCATCAAAACAATCCAAATAAGTTTACTCGATTTTCAGTATGTCACCTGTTACTTTTACTAAAACTAATATCAATTTCAAATAAAAAGACACACTTGGAGTCATACCGGTCACACTGTGCATCAGATTGAGGTGCAAGTGATTCCTAAACATCACAAAATAACTTATGGATTATTTTCCTAAAGTATTAAAATAATCAGAATGCATTTGGTTGTTTTTCAGTACGCCACTTGTTCTTTTTAGTAAAATTAATGTCAATTTTAAATAAAAAGACACATTTTGAGTTATATCAATCACGCGGTGCGCCAGATTAATGTGCGGTTGATTCCTGCACATTAGAAATGACTTATGAATAGTTTTTCTAAAGTATCAAAACAATTCGAATGCGTTTACTCGATTTTCAGTATGTCACTTGTTCTTTTTACTAAAATTAATATTAATTTTAAATAAATAGGCACACTTGGAATCATACCGGTCACACTACGCGTCAGATTGAGGTGCGGTTGATTCCTACATGTCAAAAATGACTTATGAATCATTTTACTAAAGTATCAAAACGATCCTAATGAGTTTGCTTAGTTTTCAGTATGCCACTTGTTCTTTTTACTAAAATTAATATAAATTTTAAATAAAAAGACGCACTTCAAGTTATACCAGCAACGCCGTGTGTCAGATTGAGGTATGGTTGATTTCTACACGTAAAAAATGACTCATGAGTCTTTTTTTCTAAAGTATCAAAATAGCTCGAATGTGTTTTCTTGGTTTTCAGTATGTTACTTGTTTTTTTACTAAAATTAATATCAATTTTAAATAAATAGACACTTAGAATTATATCGGTCACACCGTGCGTTGGATTAAGGTGCGTCTAATTCCTACACGTCACAAATGACTTATGAATCGTTTTCTTAATGTATCAAAACAATCTGAATGTGTTTTTTTTTTGTTTTTAGTATGCTGCTTTTTCTTTTTACTAAAATTAATGTCAATTTTAAATAAAAAGACACACTTCGAAATATACCGGTCACACCGTGCGTCATATTGAGGTAAAGTTGATTTCTAAACATAAAAAATAACTCATGGCTCATTGTCCTAAATTATCAAAACAATCCTAATGCATTTTCTCGGTTTTCAGTATGTCACTTGTTCTTTTTACTAAAATTAATGCTAATTTTAAATAAGTAGACACACTTGGAATTATACCAGTCACACCGTGTGTTAGATTGAGGTGCGGTTGATTCCTATACATCAAAACTGAGTTATGAATTGTTTTCCTAAAGTATCAAAACAATTTGGCTCTGTTTTCTCAGTTTTCAGTATGTCACATGTTCTTTTTACTAAAATTGGTGTCAATTTTAAATAAAAAGACATACTTCAAATTATACCGGTCACACTATGTATCAAATTGAGGTTTGGTTGATTCCTACATGTTATAAATTACTTATGAATCATTTTCCTAAAATATCAAAACAATATGAATGCGTATTCTTGATTTTTAGTGTGTCACTTTACTAAAATTATTGTCAATTTTAAATAAATAGACACACTTGGAATTATAACGGTCACACTGTGCATTGGATTGAGATGCGGATGATTCCTACACTTCACAAATGACTTACGAATCATTTTCCTAAAGTATAAAAACAATAAGAATGTTTTTCTTAGTTTTGAGTATGTCATTTGTCTTTTTTATTAAAATGTCATTTGAAACTTCGAACACACACTTTGAGTCACACCGGTCACATCGTGTGTCGGTTTGACATGAGACTGCTTCCTACACATCACAACTGACTTATGAATCATTGTCTTAAATTATCGAGACAATCAGAGCTTGTTTTCTTGGTTTTCAGTGAGTGACACGTTTTGAACTAAAATGACAATTTTAAACTGATAACATGCACTTTAAGTCATACCGGTCACACCATGAGTTTTGATTGTGGTGTGGTTGATTCCTAAACATCATAAATAACTTATGGATCTTTGTACTAAAGTATTAAAACAATCTGATTGTGTTTTCTCGGTTTTTAATAAGTCACTTGTTCTTTTTACTAAAATTAATTTCAATTTTAAATAAAAAGACACACTTGGAGTCATATCGGTCATACCATGCATCAGATTGAGGTGAGGTTTATTACTACAGGTTAAAAATGAATTATTAATTGTTTTCCTAAAGTATCAAAAAAATCTGAATGCGTTTTCTCAGATTTCAGTATGTCACTTGTTCTTTTACTAAAATTAATGTCAATTTTAAATAAAAAGATGCATTTGAAGTTATACTAGTGACATCACGCATCATATTGAGGTGTGGTTGATTCTTACACGTCACAAATGACTTATGAATCATTTTTCTAAAGTATCAAAACAATCCAAATGTGTTTACACAATTTTCAATATGTCACTTGTTCTTTTTACTGAAATCAATGTCAATTTTAAATAAATAGACACATTTGGAATTATACCGGTCACATCGTGCATTAAATTGAGGTGAAACTAATTCCTACATGTTACAAATGACTTATGGATTGTCATCTTAAAGTATCAAAACAATCTGAATATGTTTTCTCTTTTTTGAGTATGTTAGTTGTATTTTATACTAAAATTAATGTCAATTTTAAATAAAAAGAAGCACTTGGAGTCATATAGGTCACACCATATATCGGATTGAGGTGCGACCGATTCATACATGTCCCAAAGTCTCAAAAAAATCCTAAATTCCAATGCTACCATTCCTTTCATTGGATTTCTTTTTCAAACTTCCAACACTGCATATTGACTCGATGTTCTTAGCCGAAAAACCTTTTTCGGATAAGAACATCGAATCAATATGCAATGTTGTAGTTTGACAAAGAAAGGCAATGGAAAGGGTGGTAACATTGGAATAAAGGAACATTTTATCTCTTTTTTGGCTTGTTTCAAATAGTTTAAAGCAAAATATGACTTCCCAAAAGATCTATGAAAAAAACTAAATAAGCATTAGATGAAAATGATAGGGAAATTAACTTAAAAATAATATATAAAATGATGACAAAATTAATTAAATAAGTCATATAAATTCACCTTTTCATTACGGTTCTATGAATTCTTGAACCACTTCCTTATTGTCATTATCTTAGTTGCAGTCTCGAAGTCCAATCTCTCACAAGTATGAGCAGCTTCAAACAAACCACCCCAACTCGAACAAAATAATTCACCTATATAAGAAAACAATTCTTTTGTGAGTAATAATAAAATGAAATAAATTAAAAATAAATATGAAATAATACATTAATTCTATGGACAATGGTTTTACTATGCAAACATAGAGATTACCTCTGTGATTGAGCGGTGGAGGGAACTTTAAGGAAAGTGATAAATGCCAACACGACAGGGGTGAAAAGGTTTTGAGAGAGAAGAAGTTTGTGCAAGTTTTGGTGTATAAAGGCATGAAATATGGATATAAATATTCTAAAATAAATGAAATCTACAAGGAATAATGAAAATTAAGTCAATATTTCATTATATAATTTTTTGGTAAAATAGAGAAAGTATATCGTAACATTATTTTTATATCTTCCCAAAGAGTTTCCTTCATTATAGTCTATTCTTCTGTGAGATTGGTAACATCATCATGTGCAGAAGGCATTTTTTGCATTAGTAGTCAAACATTTAATTTATATTATGTTAATGCACTAGGGAAAAAATAATATTATGAGAAAAAACATAGTATATTAAAAAACACTTTAACCTTCTTCATGTTATTTGTGTAAATTTTCTCATCAAGTATGTTTCCCATTCTTTTCTAAACAAATCTATATCACCTTGTGAATACAATTTTTTTCGGTAGTCATAGTAGTACTGGAAAAATATAAATACACAAATAATTAATAAATATTTTAAATTAAATAGTAATTATCCTCAAAATATCTCTCTAGGATGCTAGTTTATTGATGGGATATGATCTCTCTCATAAATTTACAAAACACAATAACCACAATCGTTTCCATTTGTTTGTTTTAGACACTGTAGACACATTGATAAAAAATAAGTAATTTGTTTTGATATATGTTTGGATAGTGAAATCTTATTATATATACCCTGATACTTGTCTAGTTGTAAAACTTTTCAGTCTCCTTGTGCACATTGGCTGTCCTCATGCCATGATTTTCATGATATCTATACATTGCCCTATCATTACAAAATTCCCATTAAAACATAATATAAAATATATAGCTTGAAGTTTAGTTCTAAAATGTTGGATGTAGTGTATTACAAATTGAAAAACATCATCATGTGTGGTCGGTTTATTGGGTATACATGCAGTGAATCTAGGAAATAAATCTTTAGAGTATCCAAATTGACCGCAATGAGCATCCAATGTTGCCTAAGAACACAAAAAGAAATAAGTAATGAAAGAAATTAAAATATATTTGATATGATTAAATTGTAGAGTTTTACCACTGCATTGTTGGTATTAAGAAGAGGCTGTAATCCACAAGTTTGCTTTCAAAAAATTTAGCCAGTTTTGTCACTATTTCATTCATTTTTTGAATCTATTTCTTTTTGTTTTGTATAAGTGATGTGAGGACTAATGAGTCCAAATTTATGTTCATGGGATAATCCCTTCAATTGGTATTGATATATATGCTTGAAAAAATATGAAATGTATTTATTTATAATTAACATAGTATATCAACTTTTGAAAAAAAATCATGAAAACATACCTCATGTATACATTTACAACTGAGCCTCCTAGCCATTCATAGTTGAGGATTTCATTTACATTCTCAAGAGAAATGTAGTCTGTAACTTCCTCTCTATATATTTTTATTTAAAATTAACTATGTGACTACTGCCATTTTTTAACTTTGTATCTGCATGAACCTTCAATGTTAGTAAATGTGGATATTGAATAGGTGGGGTAAAGGTGATTTAATAAGAGATTTTTGATCAGTTGGTTGACCATTTAGATGGTTTTGAGTCAACCTTTCACGTCACCCCTTACCTTTGTCTATCTGTAATAACATTCACCAGTTCCAACCTTTTTTTATTAATTGTTAAAGGTTTAACATGAAAAATAAATTGGAAATGAATGCCTCCTTTTCTACATATGTTTTTACCAGATCTGATGACCATGTGACAAATTTTCCAACATCTTGGTCGATCGTATGAATATCTTCATAATCAAATGGAATAGGTATCTTGGCACTCGACTCATGAGATACGCTAATCACTACTCTCATATGACCTATTAGAAGTGGCATGTTGTGTAGATTGTCTTTTTTGATATTGAACACCATATCCCTCACTACAAGGTGATGTGTGGGTGTTGATAGTAGTAATGCAAAATGGGTGGGGTGCGACGGGGCGGGCCAAGCCTGCGCGGGTTTGAGCCCACGCGGGTTTGTATGCAAAAACCCGCATATAACGCGAACAAAAAAATCCAAGCCCATCCCACCCCGCATAAGCTTGTGGGTTACCCGCGGGTTGCCTGCGGGCTGGCCACATTTAAAAAAAATACTATTTATAATCATTTAAATATTGTATTTTTTTCCTTATTCTTAATTTTAGTTGTTGGGAGAAATATGAATTTACGATATCTAGAGTTTTAAGAGATGTGATGGAACATTTTTCGATGGGTTAATGGTGTCATGTGCTGACGCTGATGTGGTGGTGAACTATTGCAATGCAAAGTAGGTGAGTGATCAATGAGGGGCAAAAAATGATGATGTTGATTGTGTGGCGATGCGAATGGCTATACCTATGAATGAATGGTGACACTTCAAGCAATGACTGGTTTCAGAGGAGGCTATTAGGGTCTCATGAGGTCCTTTAATGTTTTCTTAATAACAAAATAAAATTAAGTAATAACAAAATTAAATCGGTCCAAAAAAATATTATAATTATAATAACTCTTTTAGAATTGAAACCGAGTGTAGGAGAGATGAGTTCCATTTTTCGAGAGGTGCGATGACACACCATGTGAATATGGTTAATAATTACTATATAAATATTATAATATCATATTAAAACAATAAATATTGACCTATTTAAAATTTACATGTAAATGAATGGTGAATTTGTATGACTATTACGGTGAGAAATCATATGTCATGGTTTAATTATGTTTTTAAAAAAGAAAACTAAAATTCCAAAGAAGCATATATTGTACAAAAAAAATTTAAATTAGGCCCACGAGTCAGCCCGCACCCGCGCGGGCTCAACCCACTTTGGCCCGCACCCGCACGGGCTCAACCCGCATTGGTCCGTGCTTTTTGCAGTCAAAATTTTTAGGCCCTCCCCGCCCCGTATCCGCCCCATACCCGCAAATCCCACAGGTTGTGGGCCCGTTTTTCATCACTAGTTGATAGATATAAATCATAATCATTTTCACCCTATAGAATATCAATACATGAAAGGTATCGATGTTCGTGTCATGAACCAGATCTGGTTGCCATCAAAATCGGCACTCGACCTAGTCCATAGAAAGGACCGAAGGGTGTTCCCTATCCACACATGCTGGCACAAGTGACTAGGTATCATGAATAATGGTTTGGGAATGATTTACCCGAGTTTAGAAGCATTAAACAACCAAAAACAATAAGTTAACTAAATCTAAAAATTTAGTCCAAACAAGCCTTTAATAAAATTAAGAACTAAAATACATGGTTTTAGATAAATCCCAAGAAGGACACAACTTAAAAGTAGCATAAACTACCACTCTATAACCACCACATGGTAAGGGGCCATCATCCCCAAGCCTTCTCCATAACATCGCATCAAGGATAGAAGCTAACAACCCGAACCGCCATCTCCAAGGACCTTGCCCTTACCCGCATCAAACATAACTAGGTATACTTATACCCAAAGGTGAAAATATTGTGTGGGAATAATCACAATAGGATTCCATCCAAAAATATCCCATGTGATAAGCATTTTAAGACAAATTGAGCTTGCAAGTCTTATAAACAAGAAATGCTAGTAATAATTTTAAAAGGATGCAACTTCAAATGAAAATAGTTTTTAAGGAAGAAACTTTAGGAAATGAACACTTTTAAATAAAATATACATGCTACTAAATTTTCCATCCAAACACACCATATGCTGATGGTAAGCACAATATATTCGATGATCACTAACCACGAGAACAGCCCTAAAAAATAGCTAGCTGTGGGCCCTAGGTACATCATATCTCGGGGTAAAAGCAATCATAATCAATATCCTTCTCGTACACAAGCCACTAGGAGGGGAAAAACTAATATCCTAGTGGTACCCAACATCATCAAAGTTTATTTAGTGTTGTCATCATCAAACTTCCTAAGTGAAACATGGACGATACCACTCCGGATCACTAGCATACTAGTCATAGTCTGCCCACCTAGATACCCAGGTTTTTCTCTTTGTGCTCAAACAAGTTACACACATTAAAGAATACCATTTTCACATAAAAAAACCATTTCTGTAACATATACACACCAAATAGTACACAATATGCCTTTTCACCCTTTGTGTAACTCCATAAACCATTCAAAATTTTCATAAAACAACTTCAAGTAGTAAAACAAGGTTTTGAACACCAAATCCATTTAAAAACCCTATTTCAAGGACAAATGTACACCAATACCCTACCCAACCAAATTTAGAATCCCAAAAAACATTTAATAAAACAATTTCATGGATCACCAAATAACCCCAAATGATACAACATTGAATACACCTGAAAAACACCCATTCTCATGTCAAAATGAAACTTTAAAATTAAACTCTCAATAAAATTTACAAAAAGTGAATTTAACATAAAAAAAGGATAGAAAACATGTTAGAAAGGTTAAAAAATCAAGATAAATTCATCCAATAATGTCTACACATGGAATCACCTACCTTATATGTCAAAAACCCCAAATCCTTGTGTGAAACTTCAATCGTACCACTATCGCACCAAAAGGGAGTGAAAATGAACCTAAATCCACAATATTGGACCAAGAAACCCAAAATAAAACCCTAGGTACGAATCCCTAGCTGTTGGACATTTGTAACTTCAAGAAAGGTGAAATAAACCCTAAGGAAAATGAAGAAAAACAAAGGAGGAATCACTTACTTGAAAAATATTGAAGTTTACCCACCAAAATTCCCTTAAAAAATGACTTCCAAGAGAGTTTGAGGGAGCTAGGTAGGCTTCCATGGCTGCTAGTTTCGAATGGAGGAATAAATGGGTGAGATAGATTTAATTTCAGAAGGTAAAAATAGGAATTACAAAACATTTTTTATGACCTGGACAACTATGCAGCCTGTTTTGGCCACCCAAAAACCACCCAATTTCTTCCAAATTCAAGGGGGCCTAGGGGAAACTTAGTGGGAAATTTATTCCAAGAATAGAAGAGAAAAAATTACCTTATAATAATGGTATGTATGTGACAATTCTCCCAACCATAAAAACTTTCTACCCCAAAAAGTCAACCTGATGCTTGATCGGAAAACAAGAATGGGTACTCCTGCTCAATCCACGACTTCCGCTCCCAAGTTTCATGTAAATCATTCCCATTCTTCCAAAGGACCCAGACCAGTGGAATAGATTTCCCCTAAAACACCTTCTCTCAAGAATCCATTATTCGCATCGGCTGCTCAAACACTGATAAATCAGGCTCTATCTCCAATTCTTCTTAATTCAATACGTGAGACGAGTTCAGATTGTACTTTTTCAATTGGGAGACATGGAATACATCGTGAATATATGTCAAATGAGAGGGAGAAGCTAATATGTATTCCACCTTTCCAATTCTCTCAGTGATCTCAAAAGGTCCGACGTACCTCGATGTTAGCTTTCCCTGCTTTCCAAAATGATGGTGACCCAGATGAGGGTCCACTTTCAAGAATACCCGATCACCCATAGAAAAATCTAGATCACAACACCTATGGTCTGCATAAGATATGTGGAAAATATGAGTTGTCAATAATCACTATATAATAAACTTGACCTTCTCATACGTCTCTTGCACAAGGCTCGGTCCCAATAGTGAGGTCTCACCTACCTCCGCCCAACACAGGGGGGACCGACAAGGCCAACCATAGAGCGCCTAAAAATGATCCATTCGAATAAAGGATTGGTAACTTTTATTATAAGAAAATTCGACCAATCCCAAATGGCTATCCCACAAACCACTTAAGTACAAGACACATGCACAGAGCATGTATTCCAGAATCTGATTTACCTGCTCTATTTGACCATCCGTCTGAGGATGGTATGCCGTGCACATCTTAATATGTGACCCCAAAGACTTATGAAGGACTTACCAAAACCGAGAGGTGAAGCATGTGTCTCTATCTGACACAATTGCTGATGGAACACCATGAAGCCTTACCACCTTCTGAATATACAATCGGCCCAACCCATCCACTTTAGCTGTATCTCTGATCGGAATGAAGTGGGTTGATTTGGTCAGAAGATCAATCACCACCCAAATAGCATTATTACCCCAAGGTGTGTGAGGTAATCCAACAATAAATTCCATGGTGGCCTTGTCCCACTTCCAGGTTGGAATGAGTAATGGATGAAGAAAACCAAAGGGCCTTTGATGCTTTGCTTTCACCTACTGAAAAGTATAACACCTCAATACAAAATCAGTGATATACCGCCTCGTAACCTACCACTAGAACTATCGATAAATATCATAGTACATTTTAGTAGCTCCAGGATGAATGGACCACTGATATTGGTGGCTATCCTACATCACCACCTTCCTCAGAGATAACAACACCACTAAACAGACCTTGAAGCACAAGATGCCCTTGTGAGACAAAGACCAATTAGAAGACGTCTCTCCACCATGAAGAAACTGCATCGACCACTGATATATCTCATAACTGCTCTTTTTCTGCTGAATCAACTCTAAAAGAGAAGGGGTCAACTGAACGCTTTCCAAGAATTCACCTCCACTGTGCTCCTTGGTCTTCACATGCATATGAGCAAAGAGTCCCATTAGAGTCCAATCATCATTGGACTTCCTCAAATCTAGCACTAGCACTTTTTTGATCATGGAATCATCCATAAAATTACCCTTTCTTGGGGTATAAACAATGTCAAAGTCGGACCCCTGCAAGTACTCGATCCAATGACGCTGTCTCAGGTTAAGATCCTTCTACGAGAAAATGTAGGCTAGGCTCTTATGATCAGACTAGACCACAAACTTTCCCCAAAAAGGTAGTGAATCCAAGTCTTCAAATCATGCATCACCACTACTAACTCCAAATCATGGACCGGGTAATTCTTTTCATGTGGTCAGAGTTGGCGAGATCCATACAACACTATGTGCTCATCCTGCATAAGCACACACCCAAGACCCATACCTAAAGTGTCACAATACACTACATAGCCTTTTCCAGATTCCAGAAAGATCAAGACTGGGGTGGTAGTCAACCACCGCTTCATCTCCTCATGCATAACGTTATAGACCCCATTCAAAATTCACCTCTTTTCGGGTGAGTGTGGTCATGGGAGAAGCAAGCTGAGAGAAATCCCAAACAAACCGCCTATAGTAACCTGCCAGACCGAGGAAACTCCTGATCTCAAACACATTCCTTAGCTACTCCCATGAAATAACTACACTAATCTTCTCAGGGTCCACCAAAACCCAATTCTTAGAGATTACATGGCCCAAAAACTTCACTTACATGATCCATAAGGTTCACTTGGGAAACTTTTCATAAAGATAATGATCCCGCAGAGTGCCCAACATGATCTGAAAGTGTTGCTCATGCTCTTCCTCAAATACATAGTAAACCAAGATGTCGTCCACAAATATCATGATGAAAGAGTCGAGATACTGGTGGAACACCCTATTCATGAGTGCCATAAAAACCACTGGAACATGGGTCAATCTGAAAGGTATGAACAAGTACTCAAAGTGGTCGTACCTGCTTCAGAAGGCTGTCTTTGGGATATCTGCCTCTCTCACCCTGACTTGGTGGTAAAATGAATGCAATTCTATCTTGGAAAACCACTTTTCTCCCTTTAACTGATAAAAAAAGTCATTTATTCAAGGTAATGTATATTTATTCTTTATGGTTATATTATTTAGATTCCGGTAATCAATGTACAATCAGAGGGATCCATTAACCTTCTTCGCAAAAAGAATAAAAGTGGTCCAAGGAGAGATGATCAAGCGAGTGAATACTTTGGATTCTAAATCATCCAACTGTATCTTTAATTCCATTGACTTGATGGGGGCCATACGATACGAGGTAAGAGATATTGGTTGTGTTCCCAGCTTCAAATCAATCAAGAAATCCATGTCTCACTTTGGGGGAAATCCTGAAAAGTCATATGAAAATACCTCCAGGAACTCATCCACTACGCGAGGTAATCCACCCTCAAGAGAAAAAACATCATCCTATAATGTGAGCGATGATAACTAGAAGACAATATTCCCCAAATCTAGGAGTGGTGGTCCCGCATGACCCAACTGAGGATCCCATTCCCCCAAAAAAACCTGAGGACTCCCATCATGTTCCATGAAACTCACCCACTGTCTATAGAAATCGATATGCACTAGAAAGTGAACTAGCCAATCCATGCTGAGGATTACATAAAAAAGATCCATATTCAAGACCAGGAGGTCCCACTCTATCTCAACCCCTGACACAGTAAGCACACACAATGCGCACCTGAGACCTTGCTCCTTCTTCTTACCCAACGATGTCACCAAATCCATCACAAAAGATAAAAACTCAGTTGGAAAATTCAGAAAGTTCACAATACAGACAAAGATAAAAGAAATAGAATCATCGATATCAAAAAGAGCAACATCTATAGAAGATGAAATCAAAATGGTACCACGAAATATTGAAGTCTCTACATCCGACCCCATTAGTGCCTGATCCACTGTATGAAGATTCCTAGCCTCTACTTGAGAATGGCCACTCACCTATGGATTTTATCTGAACTGGATCTGCACAAAAGATAATCTATCCCTTCTTCCATGGACACCAAACTGAGATACCCCCATCCTCGACAACTCTGACTGAACTGATACTCCCCTGGAAGCCACAGATCCTACCCCACTCTAGATTGGACATGACACTTTGCAAAAGTGTTTCAACTGTCCCATAGCTCCACATTGATAACTAGGTTTTGGAGGAGATGTACATGAAGTTCGGGTGTACCCTGGCCTACCACACTGGTGGCACACAATGGACCTCGCATCGGAAGCCATATATGAGAACTGCCTGGGAGGATGTCCTGAACCACCACCTCCCTTCTTCCCTTTCTCCTCTCACTTCCTTTTCTTTTTAGATGAGCTATCAATGCCTGTAGTAAACACCACTCCATAAAACCCATACTTTCCTTTATGGTCAATCTTGACTATGCAAGAAGGACCAACTACCTCATCATAAGTTCCCAGCTTGAACAAGAAGAGTTGAGAGTAAATTTCTGGTCACAACCCCCTCTCAAAATTCCGAGCTTTAAGGGTCTCATTAAAAAAAATCTCAAGAATGTACCACACCAGCTCAAAAGAATGGTTAAAATATTACTTTAACGCCTCGGTTCCGGAATCCACCCAGAGGTGCCCCGTACCCGGTTGGTCACATGGACTCAAGCGCATTTCTCCGAATGCCAGAGGCTGTCGACTAACAACGAGGGCCTTGGGTGTGATAGTGGGGAAACTACACCCTTATTGGCAGAGTACACAACGGAAGAGAAAAACAATAAACAATAGCAGAAGCAGTAAAAAATCCATACACAAGTGAACAATGGAAAACTAAATATGATAAACAACAGAAGCAGATATATATATGATGAATGACACATATGTCTAGGAAAGCATCCAAACAAGTCACAATGCTGGAAATACAAACAGTACTAAAAATAAGTACAAAGAAAGATAACATCTTCTCAACATTGCAAGCCTAAGCTTGGTCTCATGCTCTCTAGCTCTACAATAAGTCAAGTACCTGAAGTCGAAGGGCGCTTGCCCTTGTCTATACCTGCAACAATATAGTCTTTTTGGGCCCAAAAGCATGACCCAAACAGGGTGTGAGACTAAATCCCAGTAGGCATCCACCAGAAGATCTGTGCCTAATAGTCAGTGAATATATGGTAGGTAAAAGTATAGAAAACAGTAAACAGGAACATGCTAAACAATAAACAATCCACAGTTCTAAGGTCAAGCAACAACTAACAAGTAGCAAAGCACAACAGGTAACCTAATGGTCCTACCTAGAAAAAACCAATAACCCTATGGGAAGTGCACTCAGCCTAACCCCTCTAGTTTGGTCATACGAAATTATAAATACTCTCTGAGGAAGAAAACACAGTCAATTAACCTTATAGTCTAGGGTATTCAGGAACTCTCTGAGGAAGCTCGCACATTCAATTCCCCTTATGCCCCAAGGTCAAGGACTCTCTAAGGAAGCACACTTGGTCAATTCCCCTTATAGCCCAGGTCGTTCATAGAATCTCTAAGGAAGCTCACACAGTCAATCCCTCCTATAGCCTATGGTAATCAGGTGATTCAAACAAACAAAATAGAGACTCTCTGAGGAAGCTCACACGGTCTATCCCCATATAGTCTAAATTAGTCAAGGACTCTCTGAGGAAGCTCTCACGGTCTATCCCATTATAGCCCAAAGTAATCCTAGGCTCTTTGAGGATGCTCACTCGGTCAATCCCCATATATCCTAAAGTCCAACGACTCTCTAAGGAAGCTCACTCAATCTATCTCCTTTTAGTCTATAGCACCAGGTTCTCACAGCCCCGGGTAGGTCAATACATAATAATTCCATATGGACAAAGTAAACCTACGGAACTACTTGGCTAACCAATCTACATCATCTCAAGCATGTCAGAAAAAAACACTATACCCTATGATCACAAGGCATGGAAAACAGGTAAATGACCAAATAGGCTAAACAGGACCAAACGGTCGTAAACAGAACGAAGCATGAGCAGAGCAACCAAGGTATAACAATCAACCCAAAACATGTCCAATTTACCTCTACATAGTCATACAAGCATGGAAGACATACAATGGGGGTAAAACAGTAAACACACAATACCCCATTCAAGGGTATTGGTGGAATTTGCACATAATATTCAAGGAATTTCAATGAAAAGGCACAAACCACCTACCTTGGGGTTAGGAGATCAATATACTTGAACCATGAGACTTGAATCTCCTTAAAAAGTCATAGATCTACAAAAATGCACAAAATGTTAAACCCAAGATAAATTATAAAAGAGGAGGAATTGGAAAACGATGCTCTAGAAGAAGGGAGAGCTTACCGTGGTTCCAACACAATCAACGATGGTCGATTCAGAGAATAGATAGAGGCTCGGGGGCTCGGAGAATATCTGTGGTCGTACCCTCACTCTCAGATGAACCAAAGCTAAAAGGAGGGTGTTATATCCATCAGACGCGACCCCGATGCGTTTAATGAAAAAAAACAAAATACACGGCATGTACTTTTGGAGTACATGACGTGTACTTATTGTTTCCATACTCTACTTTAGGCAGCCTCCATATCACCCCACACGACCGTGTGTGTGGCCCTTACACGGCCAGCACACGGCCTCGTGCGACAATGAAGTACACGGTGTGTACTTATAAAGTACACGACGTGTACTTCAAAAATTTCCAGAAACTTCTATTTTCTCAAAAACTCCAGAAAAAGGAAAACATACCTGAAAAGAAGGCCCGGGTTCTTACAAACTTCCCCCTTAAATAAATTTGTCCCTGAATTTCCCTAGCGAGGCGTAGAAAAAGAAACCCTGAATAGCTCTGGCTATGACGATCGTACATCGGCCTCCCTCTCCCAAGTCTTGTCCTGTACTCGCCCGTACTGTCATAGCACTCATACCAGAGGAACAGACTGGCCATGGAGAACCTTCTTACTGCAATCGACAATCCGGGTAGGATGCTCCTCAAACGTTGCATCCACTTTGAGCTCATCCTTATTAGGTTGAAAGACATGAGATGGGTCTGAAAAGTAATGTCGGAGCTGAGAAACGTGGAAGACGTCATGCATAGCCCGATACCTCTGAGGTAATTGCAACCGATAGGCAACCGACCCAACTCTCTCCAACACCTCAATCGGCCTGACGTACCTCGGTGAAAGCTTACACTGTCTCCTAATCCTCCTATGCCCCAACCTTGGTGTGACACGTAGAAAAACTTGATCCCCGACCTCAAACTCCAGAGGTCACCTCCGCTGATCAGCATAAGACTTATACCGAGACTACGCAGTATCCATCCTCTTCCGAATCAACTCTATCTGCTCTGTGGTCTCCTGGACAAGATGAGGTCCCAAAAAATCTACCTATCCTACCTCCAGCCAACATAAGGGTGATCGGCATGGCCTACCATAAAAAGCCTCATAAGGTTCCATTTGAATAGTTGCTTGAAAACTATTATTGTAGGAAAACTCCACAAGAGGTATATGCTTCTCCCAAAAACCTCCAAAGTCTAGAATGCAAGCTCGGAGCATATCCTTAAGCACCTAAATCATTCGCTCAGACTGGACATCTGTCTGGGGATGGTATGCTGTACTCAAAAGCACCTGTGTACCCAAAGCCTTCTGAAGCCCCTTCCAGACCCGAGAAGTAAAACATGCATCCCTGTCTGAAACAATGGAGTGTGGAACTCCATGTAGACATACAATCTCTCGGATGTACAACCGTCCCAGATCATCAACACTGAAGGTATCCTTGATCAACAAAAAGTGAGAAACCTTCATAAGCTAGTCGATGAAAACTCAAAAAACATCATTCCCTCGAGGTGACCTTGACAAACCGGTCACGAAGTCCATCGCGATATTGTTCCACTTCCACTCCAAAATGGGTAACTACTACAAAATACCTACTGGTCGCTGATGCACCGCTTTCACCTGCTGACAAGTGGAACACCTCATGACAAAACCAACAACATCTCTCTTCATACCTGGCCACCAATACTGGCGGTGTAGATCACGATACATCTTGGTGATGCCAGGATGAACTGCCTAAATTGAGGAATGAAAATCCCGCATCAGCTCCTCGCGTATGTCTGCTGGAACCCATACACATTCCTATAAATGCAAGATCTCATCCTCGCCTACTGTCCATCCATGAAGAGGGTCCTCTCCCGACACACTCTCCCACAGGACTAACCCTCTTGAGTCTGATAGCTGCCTCATCTGTACCCGATCAAGAAGAGTATAGGTAACAACTACAGAAGATAGAAAAGTTTTCCCCTGTCTGTCATGCACCTCCAAATGCATCTTAGAGAATAGAGCCATAAGCTGCCACTCACTGCTGGCCTCCTGAACTTCCTGTATCTGAGTTCTCCTGCTCAACGTGTCAGCCACTGCATTGCCTTTCCCAGGTGTATAGGCAATCTCAAAGTCAAAAGACTAAAGATACTCAACCCACCTACACTGTCCCAAATTTAGATCACGATGAGTGAATATGTACTTGAGACTCTTGTGGTCAGTGAAAACCACAAAATGCTCACCCAAAAGATAATGTCTCCAACAGCGTAAGGCATGACCAATAGCTGCCAACTCTAGATCCTGCGTCGGGTAATTCCTCTCATGTGGCCTCAACTGCCAAGACTCGTACGCAACAACTCCCTCTCCCTGCATCAGCACAACTCCCAGCCTGATACCTAAAGCATCACAGTAGACAGTGTAACTCTTTTCTAGATCTAGAAAGACTAGTATTAGTGCTGAAGTCAACCTCCATTTCAGCTCCTGAAAGGCTGAATCACAAGAATCTGACTATAAGAACTTTTCACCCTTCTTAGTCAGACTCATCAGCGGTGCTTCCAAGCATGAAAAGTCCTATATGAAGCGTCTTTAGTAACCAGCCATCCCTAGAAAACTCTGCACCTCAAAGATTTTCTTCGGCTGCTCCCAGGAAACTACCGCTCTCACCTTCTCTAGGTCTACTGATACTCCTGTCTCTAAGATAACATGACCCAAAAAGTGAATCTGATCCATCCAGAAGTGGAATTTTGAGAGCTTAACATATAACTGATGATCTCTCAGTGTACTCAGTACGATCTCAAGATGGGTATCATGGTCATGTCGAGTGTGAGAGTACACCAAGATGTCATCCATGTAAACCACCACGAAGGAATCCAAGTATGGATGGAACACTCAGTTCATCAGTGCCATGAAAACTACAGGCACGTTCGTGAGACCGAATGACATTACCGTATACTCGTATAGACCATATCTGCTCCTGAAGGCTGTAAGAGGTATATCAGATGGTCTAATGTGCAACTGATGATAACCGGATCTCAAGTCAATCATCAAGAATACTCTGTCTCCTCAAAGCTGATCAAAGAGATCATCGATCCTTGGCAAGGGATATCAGTTCTTGACCGTCAACTGGTTTAGCTTCCGATAATCCACACAAAGCCTGAGGGTGCCGTCTGCCTTCTTCGCAAATAGGATAGGCGAACCCCAAGGAGAAGTACTTGGTCGGATGAAACCCTTTGACTGCAACTCCTTCAACTGATTCTTGAGCTCTTATAACTTAGGTGTATCCATTCTATAAGGAGGAATGGACACCGATGTTGCTACTGGAATGAGCTCAATAGAAAAGTCTACCTCACACTCTAGAGGAAAACCTGAAAAGTCTTTTGGAAAGATGTCCTTGAAATGATCCACCATTGGAGGAAAGTATAACTGTGAAGTCCCCTGGTCATCCATATATAGACTAGAAATATGGTCTATAACTCATCCTAGACCATGATGCTCAGGTCTCGCTCTACTCTCCTGGACATCCCACTTTCCCCGATGAAGAAAAGATCCACCCTCTGGTGATATAAAACTCACCCTTTGGCGGTAGTAGTCGAGGACTTCCTGGAAGGGGACTAACCAGTCCATTCCGAGAATGACATCATAACTCTTCATTTCTAGGACATAGAGGTCCCATAAGAAGTGACACCCCACAACCTCAAGAGGGCACTCTCTGCACTGACGTACGCTAGATGTCCTCATTCCCAACGGTGTGTCTAGTGTCAACATGTTGGTAGAAGAAACGATACAGAGCCCAAGGCTCTACACAATAACAACAGATATAAAGCTATGAGAATCCCCTGTGTTGAAAAGAGCAGAAGATAAAACTGAGGCTACTAAGATCATACCTCTAACGGTGGAAGGTCCGGGATCCTGCTCCTACTGGGTCTGCTCCATCGCAAAATTATGGCATGCTCCACGTCCCTGTGACCTTGCCTGACTACTCTGAGCTGATCCGCCCTTCTGTTGCTGATAGAATGATGAATGACCACCCTAGCCACGACCTCCACCTCAGCTTGAACAACTGGAAGAAATCCAGTTCCCAGACTGGTGAGAAACTGGTGGTGATGCTCCCAAATGCGAAGTCATAAAAGAACCACTGTCTCCGGCTGCTGGAGGGAAAAACTAACAGAAACGCTGGAGATGGCCCATCCTGCCACAAGATCGACACTCCATCAGGTCTCTCGGGCAATGTGGCCTCGTATTCCCACTCCTCCCACACTGGTAGCACACCACGTGGCTACTAGAAGTTGCATCCCGCTTACTCTGATCTCCTAAAGAAGATTCCCTGTGGTGCTTCCTGCTATCAGCAGGAGGAACACTAACTCTGGATATCAAACTGCCCAGGCTCACTACTCCAGAATCCCTCAAATTGCGCTATGTGATCAGCGCCTGGTTGACGATAGAGGATATCGAAGTCAACCTGAAGATGTTCACCTGGGAACGGATCTCCTACCTGAGACCATCCTCAAAACTTCCTAGCCAGGAACAACTCATCACCTACTGGGATCGGCAGGAAACGCTGTAGTTTCGTGAAATGAGAGGAATACTCAATCACATAAAGAGTACCCTACTCTAAGCTCATGAACTCCCGGGCTCAGTCAGCCCTCAAGGTCTCCAGATAGAAGTAATCATAAAAGATACACTGAAACTCCTCCTAATCCATATTCCAGTGGCATCCTGCCTGATAGATGATATCCCACCACCTCTTGGCGGAGTCTCAGAGCATGTAGGTTGCAAGATTCAACCTCCTCTCTGGTGGTACCTTGAGATGCTTGAAGATTGTCAGTGTGAATTCGAGCCACGACTCTGAAGCCTGAGGTCCTCCTTCCCATGAGAAGGTGGTAGGATGTTGCTGCTGGAAAACCCGCGTCAAATTAGCCATTGACAGGGCAGGAGGCTACACTCCCTGTAAGGTCTGCATCATCCTCAGAAAACCCTCCCTAAACTGTGCATTGGAGCCTACAACTGGTATAACCACTAGTTACAAGGCTGTCACAATAGGAGGATCTACAGGAAGTCCTTGATCAGCCATATCGGGCGTTTGATCACTGCCCTGCAACTGGTGGTCAACCGGAGGATGTCTCGGTGGCATGAAATTGCAAGGTCAAATGCACACCTTAGATTCAAGATTATCAAAGACCGAAAACAAGGAGTATAAGAAGAGAACAAGAGGAAAGAAACATTAAAGTTTTTCAAAACATGACTACACGGCGTGTACACTACCTACACGGCGTGTTCCTTGAGGTCATTTACATGGGCGTGTACTTCTGTTTAAACTGGTCGTGTAACACCCCAAACACATGGCATGTTCTCAAAGCACACGACATGTACTTGAAATATATTCCCCTACCCGAGTCTCCTTACATGACTAACCCACACAGTCCTCTTAATCCTATACTACATGACGTGTTCACTAAGGACACGACGTGTACTAGACAAGTTTCAATGACCCTTGTTGTTAGTTACACGGATGGCTACACGGTTTACTCTACATGACATGATCCATGTGCACACGGCATGTACTTGAAGGATTTCCCCAACTCGTGTTGTTCATGACATGGCCGGGTACTTAGGTTACATGGCAAGACATGTGAAAATAGGACACAACGTGTAAAGTCAAAGTTTCATCCATCCGTGTCATTAGTCACACGGTTAGACACACGGTCACTACAACACGGAGTGTACATACCGTGCATGGCGTGTTCCTGAAAGATTTTTCACAACCCCGTGTCTCTGCCCACACAGTCAGTGACATGGTTAAAAACTACACAGCATGTATTCATAAAGTATACACTGTGTATTCTGGGTTTTTCTGGGCAGTAGCCTCATAAAATGCCCCAGAGCCCAGAAAACACAGAAAAAAAGCGTTAAGGTTCCAAATTCTGACCCATGAGGGCCCATACTCCCCCGTGAATCAAAGTTTGGAAACTCAAACAAGTTATAAAACAAGGTAAACGAGCAATGATCCACCAAATTCCGGTCCATGAGGGCCCATAACACCTCAAGAACCAAAGTTTGGCATCCATATAAGAAAAGTAATATACAAAAAAATTCTCTATCAAATAGTATAGATTCTATCAAAGCATCTATCAAAATAGAATGCATAATCTACACAATGTCTATCACAACAACATGCAATTGATAATGCATCCTAAATGGCATGACAAGAATGCATGGAATGTGATTTTTAACAAGTGCCTATATGGTGCATGAGATGGCATACTCTCATCTCATCGGGTTGTGATAGAAATAGAACCGCAATAACAACAACAGTAACAACACAAATCATGTGAATCACCCAAGGGTAAAATCAAATCAACTGTAAAATTTGCAAACCAGTAAAATTGCAATAAACGAGGTAGTATGGCTTTTCCCTGTACATGAGTTAGCTACTCCCAGGAACAACTTATTACCAAGTACCTATTCCTTCCTATCCCCAGCTAAGGCTCTAAACAGTAATTCAAGAGAAAATAAACCCTCTGATACCACTTTGTAACACCCTGATTCCAGAAGCCACCCAGAGGCGCCCTGTACTCGGTTGGTCACATGGCCTCAAGCGCATTTCCCCAAACACTAGAGGCTGTTGAATAGTAGAGAGGTCCTTGGTTGTGATAGTGGGGAAACTATGCCCTCATTGGCAGAGTACACAGTGGAAGAGAAAAACAATAAACAATAGCGAAAGTAGTAAAAAATCCATACACAAGTAAACAATGGAAGACTAAATATGATAAACAGCAAGAGCATAAATAAATAAATAAATAAATAAATAAATA
Organism: Viscum album; assembly: GCA_963277665.1. Taxonomy (NCBI): domain Eukaryota; kingdom Viridiplantae; phylum Streptophyta; class Magnoliopsida; order Santalales; family Viscaceae; genus Viscum; species Viscum album. The sequence goes on from OY728156.1 coordinate 1,336,153,294, forward strand.
TATATATATATATATATATATGATGAATGAAACATATGTCTAGGAAAACATCCAAATAAGTCACAATGATGGAAATACAAATAGTACTAAAAACAAGTACAAATAAAGATAACAACTCCTCAGCATCGCAAGCCTGAGCTTGGTCCTATGCTCTCCAGCTCCACAACAAGTCAAGTACCTGAAGTTGAAGGGCGCTTGCCATTGTATATACCTGCAACAATATAGTTTGTTTGGGCCCAAAAGCATGACCCAAACAGGGTGTGAGACTAAATCCTAGTAGGTAACCACCCGAAGATCTGTGCCTAATAGTCAGTGAATATATGGCAGGTAAAAGTACAAAAAATAGTAAATAAGAACATGCTGAACAATAAACAATCCACAGTTCCAAGGTCAAGCAACAACTAACAAGAAGCAAAGCACAACAGGTAACCCTCTGGTCCTACCTAGAAAAAACCAACAACCCTCTGGGTAGTGCACTCAGCCTAACCCCTCTGGTTTGGTCATATGGAATTATAAAGACTCTCTAAGGAAGCACACGCAGTCAATTCCCCTTATAGTCTAGGGTAGTCAGAAACTCTCCAAGGAAGCTCGCACAGTCAATTCCCCTTATAGCTCCAAGGTCAAGGACTCTCTGAGGAAGTGCGCTCAGTAAATTCCCCTTATATACCAGGTCATTCATAGACTCTCTGAGGAAGCTCACACATTCAATCCCTCCTATAGCTTATGGTAATCAGGTGATTCAAACAAACAAAATAGAGACTCTCTGAGGAATCTCACACGGTCTATCCCCGTATAGTCTAAAATAGTCAAGGACTCTCTGAGGAATCTCTCACAGTCTATCATATTATAGCCCAAATTAATCCTAGGCTCTCTGAGGATGCTCACTAGGTCAATAACCATATAGCCTAAAGTCCAAAGACTCTCTGAGGAAGCTCACTCGGTCTATCCTTTTTTAGTCTATAGCGCTAGGTTCTCACGACCCCAGGTAGGTCAATGCATAATAATGCTATATGGACAATGTAACCCTACAGAACTACTTGGATAACCAATCTATAACATCTCAATCATGTTAGAAAACAACACTCCACCCTACGATCACAAGGCATGGAAAAAAGGTAAATGGCCAAATAGGCTAAACAGGACCAAATGGTCGTAAATAGAACAAAGCTTGAGCAGAGAAACCAAGGTATAACAATCAACCCAAAACATGTCCAATTTACCTCTACACAGTCATACAAGCATGGTATACATACAATGGGGGTAAAACAGTAAACACACAATACCCCATTCAAGGGTATTAGTGGAATTTGCACATAATATTCAAGGACTTTCAATGGAAAGGAACAAACCACCTACCTTGGGGTTAAAAGATCAATATACTTGAACCATAAGACTTGAATCTCCTTATAACATCGTAGATATATAAAAACACACAAATGTTAAACCCACGATAACTTTCAAAAGAGGAGGAATTGGAAAACGATGCTCTAGAAGAAGGGAGAGCTTACCGCTGCGGTTCCAATGCAATCGACGGTGGTCGATTCAGAGAAAAGACAGAGGCTCGGGGGCTCGGAGAAGATCTGCAGCTGTACCCTCACTCTCGGATGAACCAAAGCTAAAAAGAGGGTGTTATGTCCATTAGACACGACCCCAGTGCGTTTAATGAAAAAAAAAACAAAATACACGGCGTGTACTTTTGGAGTAAACGACGTGTACTTACTGTTTTCGTACTCTGCTTTAGGCGGTCTCCACATCACCCCACACGACCATGTGTGTGGCCCTTACATGGCCAGCACATAGCCTCACGCAGCAAAAAAGTACACAGTGTGTACTCATAAAGTACACGACGTGTGCTTCAAAAATTTCCAGAAACTCCTCTTTTCTCAAAAAACTCCAGAAAAAGGAAAACATACCTGAAAAGAAGGCCCGAGTTCTTTCAATTACATTACTTAATGATATCCCTGGAAAAGATTATAAACTCTTGGTATCTAGCATAGGCCAGGACCTTGGGGAAATACTTCTCATTGAAGATGGTATTGAAATCCTTCCAGCTCATCTACTCATTCTTCCCAGTTTGAATCACTAATTCCCACCACCTGCGACTGGGACACTCTAGCTGGAATGAGGAACATTTTACCCTGACCTCCTTAGGTGTTTCCAGTAACTCAAACATATGACCTATCTTCTCAATCCATTCCTATTCCTCTTGAGGTTTCAGGCTACCTCTAAATAAAGGGGGTTTATTCTTCAGGAACTCCCAGGCTTTATCCTTCCTAGGACTAAACTCATCTTCTCTGGCTGGAGTGGAAGAAGGACCTGCTCCCTACCCCATAGCCTAGACATCTTGGACCATGGCTTCTACTAACCTTTGATCGAATGGTGAGGGGAACTCTCTCTAGATTTCTCCCATGGGTGCATGTGAGATTTCTGAGGAGGCATGTTTCTACAAAAGACAACAGTTACAAGAGAAAACATTAGTACAATAGTTCTAAAAAAAAATTCAGTAATAATGTCAAATATAAATAAATAAAAATCATCACAATAATGAAATAAACATCTACTTCACTCCCAACCAATGTCCACATGCAGTTTTCAGCCTGCACGTCCCTCCTGGAAGAGAAGTCAAACAAACAATCCCAACATCCCATAGCCACTCAAGGTCTGTCATGAGAGGTGCAGGTCAGGAACCCTACTCAAATCCAAAAATCTAATCCCTAATAGTCTTAGCTTCTATCTAAATAGACTCATCTCAAATAATAACATAACCCAAATATATTAACCTCCTCTGATACCATTTTTCACGAACCAGATCTGGTCACCATCAAAACCTGCACTCGACCCAGTCTATGGCAAGTCTTGAAGGGTATTCCCTATCCCCACAGGCTAGAATAAGTGCCCAGGTATCATGAATAATGTTTTGGTAATTATTTACCTGAGTTTAGAAGTATTAAACAACCAAAAACAATAAATAAACTGAATCTGAAAATTTAGTCCAAACAAGCCTTTAATAAAATTAAAAACTGAAATACATGGTTTTAGACAAATTACAAGAGGGAAACAAATCAAAAGTATTATAAAATACCACTCTAGAACCATCATATAGTAAGGAGCCATTATCCCCAATCCTTCTCCACAACACCACATCAAGGATGTAAGTTAACAACCCAAACCACCGTCTCCAAGGACCTTTCCCTTACTTGAGTCAAACATAACCAGGTCTACTTACACCCAAAGGTGTAAGTAGGATGTGAGACTAATCCCAATAGGATTCCACCCAAAAATATTTCACATCATAAACATTTTAAGACAAATAAATCTTTCAAGTCTTATAAACAAGAAATTCTAGTAATAATTTTAAAAGGATGCAACTTCAAATGAAAATAGTTTTTAGGGAAGAAAATTTAGGAAATGAACAATTTTAAAGAAAATATACATGCTATTGGATTTTCCATCCAAAAACACCATATAATGACAGTAAGCATAATATATTTGATGAGCACTAACCACATGAACACCCCTAGGAACTAGCTAGTTGTGGGCCCTAGGTATATCGTATCTCGGTGTAAAAGCAACCATAATCAATATCCTTCTCATGCACGAGCCACTAGAAGGGGAAACCCCAATGTCCTAATGATACCAAACATTATCAAAGTTTAGTTAATGTTGTCATCATCAAAATTTCTAAGTGAACCAAGGACGATACCACTCTAGATCACTATCATAGTTGTCCTAGTCCACCCACTTAGATACCTAGGTTTCCCTATTTGTGCTCAAACAAGTTCCACACATTAAAAAAATAACATTTACACATAAAAAACCATTTTTTAACACACACACTAAAAAGTACCCAAAATGCCTTTTCACCCTTTATGTAACTCAATAAACCGTTCAAAATTTTCATAAAACAACTTAAAGTAGTAAAACATGGTTTTTCACACCAAATCCATTTAAAAACCCTCTTTTAATAAAAAATGTACACCAATACCATACCCAATTAGATTTTTTCATCCCAAAAAACATTTAATAAAACAATTTCATGGATCACCAAATAAACCCAAATGATACAACATTGAATACACATGAAAAACAACCATTCTCATGTCAAAATGCAACTTTAAAATTAAACACTCAATCAATGCTACCAAAAATGAATTTCACACAAAAAAAAAAGGATATAAAACATGATAAATAGGTTAAAAAATCAATATAAATTCATCCAAGAATGTCTACACATGGAATCACCTACCTTATATGTCAAAAAACCCCAATCCTTGTATGAAACATCAACCACACCACTGCCACACCAAAATGAAGTTAAAACAAACCTAAATCCACAAAATTGGATCAAGAAACCCAAAATAAAACCCTAGGTATGAATCCCTATCTTCTGAACATTTGGAACTTCAAGAAAGGTGGAAGAAACCCTAAGGAAAAGGGAAAAAATAAATGAGGAATCACTTGAGAAATATTGAAGTTTCCCCACCAAAATCCCCTTAAAAAATGACTTCCTAGAGAGGTTGAGGGAGATAGGGAGGATTCCATGGCTGATAGAGTCGAATGGGGGAAAAATTAGTGAGATAGGTTTAATTCCAGAAGGAAAAAATATGAATTACAAAACATTTTTTATGACCTGGAAAAATGTATCGTGCGACCAAACCGTACAACCTGTTCTGCCCACCCAAAAACCACCCAATTTCTTCCAAATTCAAGGGGGCCTTGGGGAAACTTAGGGGGTAATGTTAGGATAATAATAGAAGAGAAACAAGTAACTTAGAAGAAGGTTATGGATATGACAGTTCATCTAATTCATATTTTAGAAAAACCATTATTTGAATATTGATTATCTTAACTAAGACATATCTTTGAGGGGAATGGATCGCCTCAATGATGGTGGGGGTGGGGTGGGATCTTCACACACTGGTTGTTCTTGAGTTTTTTATTCTCTTTACTTCCCCCCATAATATTTTCTAGTAACTCAGTATGCCAATGAAATTTTTCTTTAAGGTAATCTAATCTTGTTTTCATCTATACCATTTCATTATATGTATCCTCATGTTGTTTTTTTTCTCAAAATATGTGTGGGGTGTCACCCCAAAACCCACACCTATGATGTGACCATACTTTTATGGCCACTTCAAGTCCACTGATAGTAGGTATTCATCTGGTACAAATGTTGATGATTCATGTGTCCAATTCAGATAAAAAATATAGAAAAATAAGTAATAACTATTATGTAATAGTGATTTAAATAATTTTTTTATTATGTTATACTTACACATGTTTCCCACACTTTTTGTGTTTTTTCATCTATTAGTATCCCATATTTATTTACACATGCCTCATTCCATAGCACATGACGTGGGTTGAAAGTGGTTTTGGTTTTGAATTCATCAATCTGCATATAAATAGAGGAGTATAATTATGTTGTTGTTTCATATAACATAAAAGTATTACAATATATTTAAAATATGTAACAATTTTTTTTAAGTGAAGCATACCCCATCCTTGCTTTATAGTAGGGGTATGTTGGTTTTACTGCTTGTTCCTTATTTTCATCACTTAGTTGCTATTTCATAAATAAAAAATTCCCAATCAAAGTGAGGAATACACATATTTTCAAACAATTTATTACCAACCATAATGTACCTGAAAATACATATTTGTACAATAGCTAGTAAACCCATCCCATTCTTCTTCGATTATCAGGTGTGCATACATAAGAAGTGGGTGTGGGTTTATTTTCCCTTTAGAATCTTTAAGATGGTATATCATTAGAATTGTGCGAAAGCCTATGTGAATCCTTCCAGTAAGCATTAATACAAATTTCTTATAGGAGTAATATACTATAAATTTACTCTGTAAATTACGATGAAGATTAATTAAATGTTTAATTATTTTATTTAGAATTGTGCGAAATCCTATGTGAATCCTTACAGTAAGCATTAATAAAAATTTCTTATAGGAGTAATATACTATAAATTTACTCTGTAAAGGATGATGAAGAGTAGTTAACTGTTTAATTATTTTATTTTTTAGTAAAATAAAGAAAGGATATCATAATGTTACCGTAATCTCTTCCCGAATCAATGTCTTAAGCGTGGGCACAACATGGTTCCATGAAGATACATCAATTGGAACATGCTTCCAAGTTATGAGCCTAATATAAATATCAAACATGGCCTTGTTGGGGTTAATATCCTGAACCTGTACATTCCATCCAACCTCAAATTTTATTCCTTTTATTTTCGCCTTAATATTTTTTTCTAACACTGTCACACTATGACGCTCTTTTTTTATGCATCATCAGTTCTTCATCACCTACCATTTCCTCAAATTCAACATTGTCAATATATTGTTCCTATGGATTGGTAGCATCAGCATGTACAGAAGGTTATTGTACCTCTACACTGAGAGAAGTAGTATGTTGGAAAACTTATTGTTCCTCGGTATTGGGAGCATCAACATGTGTAGAAGGTCGTTGTTCCTCTGTACTGGGAGCAACAACAGGTTGATAAACCTATTGTTCCTCAAGATTGGAAGCACAAGAACATGAAGAATTCATTATCTACAGAAGTGGTTTAACATTTAATTTAGATTACATAAATGCATCAACTAATATATAATAACATGAGGTAACACGATGTATATTACAAAAAAATATAAACTAATTATTAGACTATCTTTTTAAAGGCTAAAGAGATTTTACCCCTATATCGAGTATCAAAATACCTTTATTGTGGTCAAATATGACATATAAAACCCCATCTATATTGGGACCACTATGAAATTATTGCGAATTCCCAATAAAAGGGTCATCCTCAATTGAATTTTCATCTGACCCTTTAGTGGTTTTGGTCTATAATAGAACAATTTACCACTTTCTATTTGTGTGATATGGAATATAAAATTCTTGTACTGCTTGTGATTCCATTATAAATGGTTTATCTTTGTTCCCTTCCTTATTTAAATCCACTTTCACAAATCCCAACTCATCTATTTTAATAACACTTCTGTTATTAACCCACTTTCATTGAAAAATCAGCACTTGGAATGTTGTATAATCTAACTACCATATTTTTTTGATGATACCAAAGTATTAAATATCCACATAAATTTGATTTCTATCCTTAGTACCAGAAACATGCATCACTTCAGCCACAAGTGTAACTCTATTATTTTTCATAGTACTTCCTTCATCAAGTTCATTTGTATAGAACGTATAACCATTAATTATATAACCATTATAAGATAATACATATACATTTGTTCCTTTGTCTAGCCATCAAAGTTGTTTTAAAAATTGAATCTTTATTTTCATATGTATCTTTAAAAATATAGTCTCAAAACCATCCTATAAACTGTTGATTATGTGTATTTGATATCCATCTTTTAGCTCTTGATGGATCAAAATTCCTAATAATTTCTTTATGGGTTTCAACATACGGAGAAACCAAAAAACTGGTATACAAAACATCAAGTTGGGCTTGCTCCTGATCTATAATATTAATTATGAAAACATATCTTCCATAAATTTCTCCACCTACAAGTCATCCAGTGTGACAAGATTTTTGTAGACCAATGGTTTCCACACCAGATAGGTAGTTGGTATAGAATTCAATGACTTCCTCAACAATATATCACTTCGAAACACAACCCTATGGAAAACTTAGATTTTTGACACACCCTTTCAAAAATATTCATATATCGTTCAATGTGGTACATTCATCTATAATTTATAGGACCACATAGTCGAATATCTCTCACCAAGTGAACCATCATATCAAAGAACCTTGGCAGAAAAAACATTTCCAATTTACACAATATGATGGAAATTTCCTTTTCTATAGTTGAAAATTTCGCTGGGTCTATAACTTTGCTTCATATAGATTTGAAAAAGAAAGAAAGCTTTGTTATTTTATAACATAAATTATTAGAAAAAATACAATGTAAATATATAGTAATTATATCTTGCATAAAAACATGACAATCATGTGATTTCAGACCCTTTAACTTTAAAATCATTCATTGAAATAATATTATTGATATTCGATGAATACCCCTATAAAACCTTTAAATCATTCAAGAAGTTAAAAAACAGATATCTATCCTACCTGGAAAGGGTGTAAAAAACTATAGGAAGAAAGGTTCATTTTTCACCCTTCACCGACACCAACTATCCCTATATTCTCATGTCAACCATATCCAACCTAGCCTTAATTCCATTTTTTTGTTGGGTGCATTTTTAAATGTGCTAATTACACCATCACATATTTTTTTCAATATACATAATATCAAGAAAATGTATGACATACATACAATTCTAGTATGTTAATTCAAAAAAAAAATTGATCACTTTTTCTAATCGGGTTTCATAAGGTTTTTCGAAAATGGTTTACCAAAAGTAGTGTCCGTATATTTTAATTTCTCAAATAGTTGATCACCTGTTAGTGGTGGTAGTGTAACGCCCCGACCCCAGTTACCCAGAGTCGGTGCATTATTACATAACATTGGCATGATCACAAGAAAGATCAAATCTCAAAAGACCGATTGGTTTAGTAGCCTTGGAAACACTAGATATATTCATAAAGTTTTGCATCATAAAAATTAAAACTACAACAATATAGTCTCCATGGACCACACTCTTATCCCCTCATACTATCCCTGCAGGTCATTCATAATTTACTTCTTCATATCCTGGAAAAAATAAAACATAGAAAAGGGGTGAGCTCAAATGCCCAGTAAGGATAACAATATATAAGAAGCTTTCATAGATAAGCATAAACACTTAAGGCAATTTATAACTAAAACAAAATCCTTTTAAACTTGAACTTCAACATAAAATGGCAAAGATAAAATAAAATAATTCCATTTACTTACTCACATGGATATTCTAATAGTCGAACAATCCCATACAATATCAATAACCACTTTCATAATGATGGAATGCATAATGCCAGACTATTATAACCACATAGCCAAGGCCTTGTGCCAAGACTAAAAATAAGATTTTTCCAAGGCCTTGTGCCAAGACACTAGTTTGTCTCATGAGACCTACCGATGCATTGAGGAGCTATAGCGGGCTCCACCTGTCACTTATTAAGTCCAATGCATTCCTCATATGAACAGGATTAAACATAACATAAACATTCGTATTAAAACTAACATACGAAATGTCAATACTTTAACCACAAACCATGAATGGTATAAAAATAGCACATCCACAGTCAAACATAACTCATTTGATACAATATGGAATATTGTATTGTATCACATTAACCTCAATCAAGAATAATGAAAGATGTTGACATAGATGAAAATAATCATCAAAACTATTTGGGAGAAATATCCCCCTTTTTCTTGAAATCATTTAAAAGTCACGCTATTTGTCAAGAAGCCATTTTAAAAAAAGATTTTTGAATCAAAGTGTCCCATACCACTTTGAAACTTTTTAAAAGGAGTTTTAATTTTAAAACTTTAATGTCTATATAAATATATCCTTAAAACCATTTTAAAACATGGACATTAATGAGCAAGATTTATAAGAATAAGTCTTTAAAACATTTAAAAATGGTATTTTAGTTAGAGTTTCTAACCAAAAGAGAGACACTTGAATACAAATAATTGAGGTAATCAAAACATTGTAATATCATGAGAATAAAGGAATTCATGATATACTATGTCAAAGTACATTATATACACCATATAAAAGTGATTTTGTGTATAACAACGAACAAGTCTCAATGGAATGTAAATTGAGATGAAATCTCTCGTAAAGGCCGTATCCTTAGGTTAAGGATAAATCAACGACATAGTTATGTGTGAAAAATATAAATACACTAAATATGATTGGATATTTAGTGTAAAACAATCAATGGATATTCACACATAATCTTATAAAAACAACACCAATGAATTGGATGTTTAACTCAACAAATGGAGAGTGAGTTAAAATTACTCTTATCAAATTCATATCGATGACTTGAGAAATTATCAATTGAGTGATTATGTGTATCAAAAGTATATCCACAGAAAAGGGGAGTGGAAATTATGACATAAGAAAATGAATAGTTATTCCACACATAATCTTGGAGTAAAATAATCAATGAAGCTTTCATAAAGCCGAATAAATGGAAATTGAAATTTCAAATTCCCTTATCGATTTGGTAACTTATGAAACATACACCCATGAAAGAAGGATCATACAATGACGATGTAAATACCCATAAATTAAAGTATAATACACAATGAATACAATTATGGGTAGTACACATACACCACATGCAATAAATAAGTGGTGAAAAATGGAATTCTCACGAGATTAAGAGTGAGATAAGAAACCCCTTACTTTGTACTTTTTCCTTGGTCGATGGTAGGTTAACCTCCTATATAATGGTGAAATAATTGTTATTTAATTATACAAGAATAATTTAATTTAATATGATATCATATATGATCTTTTAACATTGATTTGTTAATAATATCTTAGAATTATCGTCATTTCAGGTGTTAACGGGTTCATTTTACTTTATATTCTTTGATATGTGAGCCATATTCGTTATTAATGGGATGTATATTATTTATATCCAGAATGATATCAAGTCCTTAGATACTATTGTTAAATCATCAAATTATAATTATACTTGAATGGATATGATGGAGAATGAATCTCATCGCGTTCGTGGAGACGGTAGTCCGTACGTACGCACGAGCGACAATATCATTATTTTGATATTAAAATAATATATAATTGGATGGTATATCATATATACAGAATCATTATCATTTTATATTTATTATTTACATGAGTTAAACATAATTATTATACCAATCCAAATAATAATATATTGAATAACAATTACACCACGACGTGGAGACGGTAAGCCGTACATACGCTCGTATGGTGACATGTTATTCAAAGGATGGATAGAATACTAAATATGGTTGTACCATATTTATAATAACATCACAGTATATATATGATACTGGATTTATTATTTTATTATGGTAATAACAAAGAAAGAATAAGTGGAAGAAGAAAGGAACTTGAAAAGGGGTGGTGAAAACATTACCTCTTCTTCGGGTTCTTCCTTTTGATTTGATCAAAAGGGATCCTTAGGTTGGCTTTCTGATCAAACTAAGGCCTCTATGTTTTAGTGAGGGAATTTTAGAGAGTATTTGGGCAGGGGTTGGACGAACCAAAAGTCTTTGAAGGTGTGAAGAAATGAGAAGGAGGAGTGCCCTTTTATAAGAGGGGTGAGGGGCACCTTTGGAAAAGCTAGAAATATTAATTTATAATAAATTCATATTCGGTTTCTAATGGATCCAAAGTTTATTATTTAACTTTTAAGGTGGTTATGGGTCTAAAACAACTCAACCAATAGAATTTAGACAGGTTTGGGTCATTATATTAACCTTATCTTTAAGTATTAACTCTTAGTTAATTAGTTTCACTTTTACAATGTCTCTTTGTATTTTTATATTATATGGTTAATAAACTTACTATATACATCCAAGCGACCCCCAAGTGGTCCATTAATGATATAACTATCATGATATAAGTCTCTTGGCTGAACCTTAGATTTTTAGGAATATAATATCAATTAATAATATAATATTTGTTTTAAAAACTCTTTTATGTCAATTTTGACACTATTCAATAGTTGATTTTTTTGAAATACATAACAGAATTATTACTTCAAAAAAAGTTAATTAAATCAATCCTAATATTTCATATTAACCTATAAAATTAGTTTAATTCAATAAAAGTCTCAAATTATATTTATTTGGGTATTTATAATATCAATTATTCTAATTTTTCACTATTATGGTAATTACTGCATCACCATTGTGTCATAAATAAATTAACTTATTTAATGTCTAAAAATTATAAATAAAATATCATTATGTATTAAATATTTTTATCTTTTTAATGAATATTTATAGTTAGAAATCCAACATATATAACCCTATGTAACAATTGTTTTTCTAAAAGATATATGCTTGTGTCATTTTTGTATTTATTTTAACTTAATTAAAATAAAGTGTCATTATCACTTACAAGTGGATCCATGGGGTCCCAAAATCGACCCAAAGATTCCCATGGTCTACCATGTATCAACCAATAGGGTTAAGACACGTTTAGGGTAATTTAGTATTATTATAATATTATTTTTTTAACCCTTGTTTACCGGATTTACCCTTTAACCATGGTAAATAAAATATTTACCAAAGTAATTATCCAAAATGTCTAAAAATAAAAGTTATCTATTTACATAATTTGAAGATCCTGATTAAAAATATGGAATCCATTTTTCCAAATTCAAAACACAGAAGTGTCAGAAATTAATTTAAAATTAATTCCCGTTGTTAAAACAAAAAGCGTGTTTTTAAGAGATAATAACTATCAAAAGATTGGCACTTGTTTATGTCCGGTTTAATTGTGAAATTATGTCCAATGACAAAAATTGAATTAAATTGTAAAAATATATTCTAAATATACTTTAAAACTACTCAAATTCATAATTTATCAATATTAATTATTTCAATTAAAAAAGTTGTTTTTAATTAAAATTTAGTAATTTTCACTATTCATCAAAATATGAATGTTATCTGAAAAGTACCAAAATTTCACCCTAGGCTAATTTCAATATTCCGAATCCAAAAATGAAGTCCATTTTGAGAGATAGAATTTATAAAATTTCATAAAGTAGGTATTACTATTCATAACGGCTAGTTTGATTGGTTGTGGTGTGTTAAAATCTCGAAGTTGCGTACAATGCACGCCATTGCATTATTCGAAGGGAAACATACCGTGGAAGCTTGGGGTGTTACAGGTATTGTTCTATGTTCTTCTGAACTTCCATCGAATAATGTTGTCCAAGATCAGTACTTATGTCTTCTGGATTGAAATCTGTGATGTCCTATAAACAAATTCTTCGATGAATGTTTCAACCCAATTTAATGTGTACCTTTTTCACAAATGGGACACCCTTGAGTTCCTTTAATTATATATCCTGACAAACTTACATAAGTAGAAAAGTCATTTATCATCCCATAAAACATTACTCTCAACATGAAATCTTCATTTATGTAAGCATCATACAATATTACACTTGAATCCCACAATAATTTCAAATCTTCTATCAATGGATCCAAATAAAAATCAATATCATTAACCGATTGTTTTGTTCCTTATATAAGAATATATAACATAATGTATTTTCATTTCATGCATAACTATGGTGGAAATTTATAATTTACCAACATAACCGACCATGTACTATGATTGCTTCTTTGAAAAACAAAAGGATTCAATACATCTGTAGATAATGAAAGATGAAGGTTTATCAGATTGTTTTCAAATCCAGGATACTCATGATCAATTATCTTCTACTGAGGAGAGTTTGTTGGGTGATGAAGTTTCCCATATTTATTTCTTGTATCTGCGTGCCATGTTAATTAGCTTGTAGTCTCTTCACATCCATTTAGGTTCCTAAATCTTGGAATGATTGGAAAATACCATATAACTTTTGTAGGAATTGATTCATTTTTCTTATATCAATAAACACCACACTTTGGGCATTCTTTAAATGATTTTTGATCCAATATACAATCATTTAGGCAGACATGTATTCTTTCAGAGACCATACCCATCGAACATAGCATTCATTTAGCATCATATATTTGTCTAGGAAGCTCATTATATTCTAGAAGAATATCATTCAAGAGAGAAAGTAGTTTAGTAAAACTGGAACCACTCCATTTGTTTCCAGCTTTTAAATTATGAAACTTTAGTATGGATAACAATGCTATATATTTGGTGTAAATAGCATACAATGATGTCTTTTCATAACTCTTTAACTTATAAAACAATTTTGGACAATCATGAAGTTCATCTTCAATTGTCATTGTCATTTCCTCAATATGATCTTCATCATCATTCACACCTTTAATCACATCCTCAATACAGTCTTTTTCATTTTCCATACTTATAATCATATCAGATGATCCATAAAATGCAGTGTTATCCTAGTCACTAGCTATATTCGATTTTTCCCCGTGTCTATTCCAACATTTAGAACTTTGATCAATTTTATAACAGATTAAGTGTTCTTCCAACTCCTCTAGACAAATTAGTCTTGAATAACAACAGTGTAAATATGGACAAAGGATTTTAGAAGGGACATATGCAGGATATTTTGCAAACTTGATGAACTCTTTCGCCCCATCTTCATACTATTTTGTCATATGATTGACATTCATCCATTATATATTCATATCCATCCTATTTGATTCGGTAATATTAATATTTAACAAAATAAATACACAAAAGATGTTCAATTGAATACAGATCTCATGAATTGATTAAAATAAAACCCTTTTTGTATGAGTATAAATGAAGTATAAAATCACATCTACATTATAAAAAATTAATGAAATATAACTATTGAATGTAATAATGGAAAAAAAATAAAAGATATATTATTTGAAAACCATTTTCATAATATAAAATACAGCTATTGAATATAATAATGGTTTCACAACTTAAAAAAATATTATATTTTTTAAAATATTTTCAACACTAACATTGAATTTGTGAAAGTATAAAAGTATTAAACTATTGATAAATTAAAAAATATATAAATATATAAAAGAATAAATTAATTTTTTTTATATATTTATATTAGTATATAAAACTATAGATGTATATAGAAGTATAAAATTATATATAATTTATAAAAGAATATATATTTTATAGAAATATCTCTCTATTTTGTTGTGAGTAGTTCAGGGAAAATATTTAGGGAAGAATATTTCCTTAAACACCTCCCATTTCATACTATAAACTTCTTCATTTTCCTCATATTCATAATAAGCACCCACCATCTATCTACCCCCCTTCTAAATTCTAAATGAATATCCATTTCTTCAAAACTAGTTGATTAGAGGAACCTAAATGGTTAAAGGGCGTTTTTGCATGAATGAATCCATGGTGAGTTGTTTTATCCTTTGCATATATGGGAGTTTGAAATGTTTCATATTATTATTCATTTCTTGAGAATGTTAAGTAAGTATTATCATGACATTTTTCACTCCATCTCTCTTCCCATTTTTTTCCTATTGGGACAGTCACCTCATTTTCCATCATACCCATTGCTAATAATTATAATCCAACTCACACTTATTAAGACATTTGTCTCATATTTGTATTCATTTAAACCATTACATCAATTTCCATATGTGAATTACAACCCACACACATTTAATTTTCAACTAATTCCTTTTAAATTTCACCATTATAACTTCATTCCATCACTTTCATGCAATTATAAAAAACACAACACTCAATAGACCATCCAAATCATAAAGTAAATCATCAGATCCCATGACTATGACCCACCAATCTCTCAAAAATCATTATAATTCAATTACCATGCATCAAAACTAATCATAGATCATTCCAAAAAAACATAGCTTCTCCCACCAACACATTCCACATCTAATTTTGTCACTATTATCTTGGTACTCGCACCATAATTTCTCCATACAAAACATAAGGAAATTCAACAAGCACATGAACAATCATAATAGACAATTCATCTTTTATAAACACTATAAATACCATATAGTTCATTTAAATCAAAATTTATATTCTTTCTTGCATGTTTTCACAAAAATCTTGATTTACATGAGCAATTGATTCATTATCCATATATAATTAATTAATATTTTATGATCAATGATCATAAATGACCAACATGTAAAGGATTAAAAATTAGAACAATGAAAAAGTAGAAGAGGCTTTACAAATAAGTTATTCATCATTAAGAAAACTATGTATTAACAATATCATGAGAAAATCACAAAAACAATAATCAAAAGAAATTACTATCATCACTTACCTTATATTTGGAGACAGGTGGTGGCGAGAGTGGTGATAGTGAGAGCATTGGTGAGAGAGGTTCCGGTGAGAGGGGCAGTGAGAGCAGTGACTAGAGAGGTGGCAGTGAGAGAGGTAGCAGCGAGAGGGGCGACAAGAGTGACATCGATGAGAGAGGCGATAGTGAGAGCAGTGATTATGAGAGCGGTGATGGAGAGAGGGATAACGAGAGTGGTGATGGTGAGAGGGACGACGAGAGCGACAATGATGAGAGGGGCGGTGAGAGCGATGGAGAGAGGGGTGGCGAGAGCGGTGGAGAGAGAGGCAGTGAGTGCCGCTGACGTGATAAAAGTAGGATTCTGTGAATGTTTGAAGGTGTGCAAGAGAGAATCCTCCTATTAGGGTTCTTTTATAAAATCGGGTAATGCTTTTATCAGCACTATCCAAAAAGCGATGATAAAGATCAATTTTATCAGCATTAAAAAACTGCTCACAAAACTTGCCTTTATCAGCGCTGAAATTATAGCACTGATAAAAGTATAATCTTAAAAATTTATTTGTATTATTATATATATTTATAAAATTATATATAATAAATAAATATTTATAATTTTAATTATAAATAAATATATTTATAAATATTTGTATATAAATAAATAAATAAATATATTTATTAATATATAAATATATATATTTGAAAAATTATAATAAATGTATTTATTGTAATTTTATAATTATTTAAATAAATAAATAAATAAATATATTTATAATTATATAATAAATAAATAAATAAATAAATAAATAAATATAAATATTTCTATATATATATATTTATAAATATTTGTATATATTTATAAATATATTTATATAATTATATATATTTATAAAATTATAATAAATTTATTTATTGTAATTTCATAATTATTTAAATATATATATTTATTTATAATTGTATATATTATATATATATTTATAAATATTTCTATATAATATATAAATATTTGTATATATTTATAAATATTTATATATATATATATATAAATTTTTTATATATTTATAAATATTTGTATATATTTATAAATATTTGTATATATTTATAAATATTTGTATATATTTATAAATATATTTATAGCATTATATATATTTATAGAATTATAATAAATTTATTTATTGTAATTTTATAATTATTTAATATATATATATATATATTTATAATTATAATTATAAAAAATATTTTTATAAATATTTTTATATAATTATAAATAAATAAATAAATATTTATTTATTAATATATAAATATATATTTATAAAATTATAATAAATTTATTTATTTTAATTTTATAATTATTTAAATATATATATATATATATATATTTATAATTATAATTATAAATAAATAAATATATTATATTATGTCTCAAACTTTTAGAATGGCGTCTCTCAGTGCTCCCGGCTATGGCGATTCCTAGGGTTTCCTGATGGTGTTGTGATTATCTTTGGTGACCATTCTTGATCTAAGGCGGTTAGATTCCCACAGATGTGTGTCTATGATTCACACCACCACACCTCATTTTGTCACTCCAGGATGTGAGGTGTCAAGGGATGAAGGAGTCAGAAGATATAACATCCAGTGCAGGGAGGAAGGAGAAGATCCGATAGTGGCTTGATTGGCATTTCCAAATCCGGTGTCGATGTCTTCTACTCTGGCATCCGATCTTGATCTGAGGCGATTTGATTCACACTTGTCTTTGATTCATGTTGTTGTTTCCTCTTCTATATCGTCGAAGGTGATCGTGGTGCCGATAGAGGTTGTACGTTTGGCTGGCAGTACTGGTGTGAGTTCCGCTGGTGTTGATTATGCATGTGTGAAGGCTTCTACTCCGGTTGGCATTGATGTGCAGGGTCATTCCCTTGTCTTCAAGGGATCCATTGATTACTGTTTTTGTAGGTGAGGTAATGTGGTACATCTAAAGGTGGATCCGATTATGGTCACTGATCGACTAAAAGTTGGTGAGTTCTCTATCATTGGTAAATTGATTTTTCCGCAGGGCTCTAAGCCATGGAAAATTAGGGATCTTGAAAAACTCCTCTCGGATATATGGGGTTTCTATGAATGAAAGTGTGTATCATTAGGTCGCGGATTTTATCACTTCCTTTTCTCTTTATAAGATAGAAGGAACAAGGCTTAGGGTTTTAGTTCCATCTCCCTCAAACCCGGAATGATTCACATATGTGAATGAGGTAGATCTTTCAATCCATTGGAGGTAGGTAATACTTCTATCCAGTTTTGGATCAAAGTTTTTGGTTTAAATTGGGTTCTTTGGCATCCTAAAATACTTCATAACATTTCTGTATCCATTGGGATTCCTATCAAAATGGACCATGAGATCGAATTGGATAGATTTGGAAACTTTACATGATTTTTGGTTGAACTGGATCTTCGTTCTTCTTTGATGGAGACATTTATTCTTTCAATAGATGATGAGGATCTCAATCTTAAAATCGAGTATGAAAATGTTCCCTGATTTTTTTTGACATGCAAAATCATTGGTCACGATGTTTCAAGTGGTAGGATATCAAGCATTTGTGAATTTTTCCACAATTACAGACATGAGGAAAATATGTGTTTTAAAAATTTGAAGCAAAGAAATCCCACTGCTCAAGGCATGGATATTGCTTTGGGCTCGGCTAATGATATTGGGATGGGAGGTAACAATCTAGAGATTTATGATAAATAGAATGTGAATGTTAGTGAGCAGTTGATGGGGAGTACTTCTGGTAATGGTAGTGTAGGGGTTTCAGTTAACTCTGGATAGCCAGAGAGTGACCCTCTTGATTTTTTTTACAGGGCATTCTAATGCTCTACCAGACTCTTATATCTTGAATACAACTGATGAAAATTCTAAGTTGGAAAGTAATACTGCTATAGGGCATGAGCCTGCCTCTTCTATTGTGTATGAGCATATTGTTTAGTTTGAAGGTGATGGTGATTTATATACTTGGTGAGTAGAGGAAGGGGTTACAAAACATTTACTATTCACTGGTAAATAGAAACTATGGTCAGATATTGTTGCTGGGAATGACCATGATGTAGGGGAGGGTAGTTTGGTGGCTGATCAGGTTGCTAAAAAATCCACTGAGATTGGTAACAAACAAGTGATTGATAAACATCCATCACCTTTCATGGATATTTTGGAGTTGTGTGAACATGATATTATAGTGAAAGTTGTGGTGGATTATGCTTTAAGAGGCATTAATGACTCGATAAAGTAGGCTCTCATTCTTTCTAATGAATCGTAAGGGGATTGGCAGCAAAATAAAACATGGAAATGAGGTCAACATCCAAAAAACCATGGATGAGGACATGGTAGACATTATTGGGTTCGTGGGTATAGACAGTCTACCAAGTTTTCTTCCAAGGAGATCACTCTGAATTAGGTTAAACTCAAAGAAAAGTACTATTTACTTTTTAATCAGAAAAATTTTCAGTCAGAATGGGAATATGATGTCTGGTCATGATTGTGGGGATGGTCCTAGTTCTACCCATTTGTAGTTCTTTTCTAGACGAGTACTCACCCTTTGTTGTCCATGTCCTTTCTCTTTTCCATGTTCTATCTTTTATTTTTCAATAAATTTTGGTAGGAGTAGGTTCTCCTGAATCTTGAACCCTTTTGGTAATTATAAATAAATAAATAAATAAATAAATAAATAAATATAAATATATAATTATAAATATAAATAAATAAATAAATATTTATAATAATATATATAATAAATATATTTATAAATATTTCTATATATTTATAAATATTTGTATATATTTATAAATATTTGTATATATTTATAAATACATATATATTTATATAATTATATATATTTATATAATTATATATATTTATATAATTATAAATATATTAAATATATTTATTATAATTTTATAATTATATATATATTTATAGTTATAATTATACCTAAAAGATCCAGGGTCCCCGACCCTTAAATTTATTAATGAAAAATAAACAGTACAAAGTCAAGCATTACAAGGAGATTTACAAAAACTAGAGTGCATTACACCCCTAATATCTGCATCAACCAACGGTATACAAAAATATGGGGTCCTAAAGGACCAACTAGTGCTCGTCTCAATGTCCGCTCTCTTTTACAGTGTATTCGCCACTTGATTTCCTTTCCTGTATACATGCAGGACATTCAAATTGATGCACTTTACTTGATTGAGACATTCAATCCAATGGGGCAAGAATCACCAAGGAACATCCCTGGTTTTCTCTTACAAGGCTTTTTCAGCAAGTTCAGAGTTAGATCCAACCCATAGTGTCATCCAGCTATGATAAGTGTCATGCTTGATGGCCTGAATTATTTCCCATAATTTAGCCTCATACACCACACCAATACCAATATAATGTTTAAAGCAGCCTTTTACGAAGCCACAATGGGTTTGAAAGACACTTGTGCAACCTGATGGTCCTGATGTTCCAACTAATGAACCATCCACATTGACTTTTGTCCATGATATAATTTGTGGAATTCAACGCACATACCTAAGTGTCAAAGGTTTTTTGGGTCCACCTTGTACACCCATTAGTTTGAAAATTGTAAGCTTATTGATAGTATTGTTCATTCCACTAGTTTGTATGCTTAATATAATGTGAATCTCCCTATGGAGAGTGTAAATTCCCTCATGAAATGTTAATATTTGGATTTTGAAAATGCATGTATTCCTTGATGTCCAGACAAAAGAAAAAAGTGTTGTAATAGCACATAAAAGCAAATTGTAAACCTGGCCATTAATACCCGCTTTAGCAATATCTTCAATGATACTTTAAAGGTTCATATTTGTGTAGAAATTGATGTTAAAGATTCTTCTAATATAATTCCATATCCTCTGAACAAATCTGAAAGTCACAAACAAGTGTTGGACATTCTCTTCATCTTGAAAGCATAGGTGACATCTTGACGCAAGCTACTATCCTGCTCTCTTTAATTGATCATGGGTGGACAACCTATCTTTCCAGACTTTCCAAAGAAGAATGAATCTCAAGGGTTTTATGAAATGCACCTTAAATTTCATCAACCATGTCAGTGGCATGAAGGAGCAAATATAATTCATCATGTAGTACTCTCGTGCATTAAACTGACCATTTCTATTATGTTCCCATATGAGTGTGTCATAATCAATAAAAGTATAACTCCTGATCTCCATATCAACTGAGTAAGGTATAAGTTGATCAAATCTGTTGTTAATTTCTAACAGCTGTTCAATTTTCATTTGACACCTTGCTGGTGGAACATTCATCATATCTTTAATTGGGTTGTTCAACCAATTTACATGCCAGCAGTTAAGATTAGACTGTTTGGAAACCAACCATTTTGAATTTAGCATAATTTCATGATAGGAATGCTTGATAGAGGCCCAAACAGTGGATGTAAGATAATTGGGGTAATGATAAATGTATTTATGGTAATTTTATAATTACTTAAATATTTATTCATTTATTTATAATTATAATTATAAAGAAATATATTTAAAAAGAATTTATATATAATTACAAAATTACAATTATAAATATAATAAATATATTTATTATTTAAATATCTTTATTGTAATTTTATAATTATTTATTAGAATATAAATAAGTTCATGGGTATAATATGAATGAAAAGTATAAATCATAAAAAACAAGTCATCACATACACGAAATCATGAATAATAAGAAGGTCAATGTATAAATGATCATTTCATGAGTCATGAATACATAACATATTCATGTGTCATTATAAGAATAGGTAATCTAACATTTAGAACATATATAGCAACCCAATCATGTCCATAAATAAACTTATGATCATATCTAGTGTCAATTATACTCACGCATATCAATATATGAACATAAAAATGTCCATGAATATCATCATTATCTCATGATATATATATATATATATATATTGACTCAATTCATTAGAGACAAATATTTATTCAAATATATATATATATATATATTTATAATTATAATTATAAATAAATATATTTAAAAAGTATATATATATAATTATAAATATATGGTTATAAATAAAATAAATATATTTATTATTTTAAAAAATACATTATAATTTTATAATTATTTAAATATAAATATATTTATTTATAATCTTATAAATATTTTTTAAACATTATATATATATATTAATATATTATATTTATAATAATTATAAACATGTGTTTTTAATTAATGTTTATACGTAATTTTTTTTAAATATAAATATAATATTATATATATATATATATATTAATAATATTTTTTATTAAAATCATTTATCAGCGCTAAAGAAAGCGCTGATAAATGGGAGGCTTTTATCAGCACTTTCTATTTAACACCGATAAAAGCAGATGAATCCCTTGCACCAATTTGTGGCAGTGAATACTATTTAATCAGAATTCAAACATTGTACTGTAATATACAGAAGGAATTTCATACCTTATCATGGAAACATGAGTCTGAATATTATGCAATTCAAGAGGAATACTATATAATAGAGTTTTTGGAAACAAAAATGTTGAATTCAAAAATAGATGAAGGGAAATTGATGATTGAAGAAGGATACTTTATTAGCATTTATTTACAATCAACACGTCCAATACTCTGGTGGTGAGGAGAAATAAGTAAATATAAATGTAAATCCCAATTTTTGTACTATTTGAAAAAATGGCATAATCAATGTAGATGAAAATTTAGGTACTAATGCATTTATTTTAATAAATATGGATAGTTTATAAAGTCAATTAATAGGAATTACTATGAAAATAATATATATACATAATTTTATATAATTTATATATATAAAAAGAACATATACTTAGTATGCATACAATACTTCATATAAAATCACATACCAAAGTCAAGAAATTGCGTGACAAAGTCTATCACTATAATAGAAGATACAATGAAAAATTAATGTTCTAAACTACATTAGAAAGTTGGAAACCAATTCAACGAGCCTTTGGATTTTGGAAATAATAAATTAGAAGACGATGAATAAATTATAGTAAAATAAATATTATAAAATTATAAATAAATTAGTAACTTTAAAATAAAAAATAAAAAATTATAGTAACAAAAAAT
This sequence comes from Viscum album, assembly GCA_963277665.1. NCBI lineage: Eukaryota > Viridiplantae > Streptophyta > Magnoliopsida > Santalales > Viscaceae > Viscum > Viscum album. The sequence goes on from OY728156.1 coordinate 1,336,176,313, forward strand.
TTGAACCGAAACATACATAAGGAATACTATGTAATAAGTGTTCCAACATTGTACCGTAACATACATAAGGAATTTTGTACCTTATCATGGAAACAAGAGAGGCATGAGGGGAGGTCGAGGCAGGGTGGAGTGAAGATCTCAATATCAGGACTCTATTAGAGGAGAAGGAGAGGTGAAGGTGAAGGCAGAGACCGAGGCAGAGGCAGAGGAGGAGACCGAGACAGAGACCGAGACAGAGGAGGAGATGAAGGTGGAGGAGATGAAGATGAAAGATATGAAGGTGAAGTCAGAGGTGGAGGTGGAGGCAAAGTCGGAGACAAAGGTGGAGAATATGAAGGAGAAAAGGAAATATGTAATTAAAAAAGGAATCTTATGGAATTATAAATCATGTAATAATAAGACAATTTCAAATGTTTATAATTTATATAATAGTTATTATATATGTAATAATTAAATATAAAATATGAAGATAATATGAAAAGTTTTAGCACATTTAATTATACTTTTAAAAAGAAATTACAGTTAAATTAATCATTTTTAGAAAATTTAAAGAATGTGGTAGTTATACTTTTATGCTTAATTGTCAATGGTACCTTATTGTAGAAGTATACTATAGGCCTCAAGTAACTACAGTTGAATGAAAATATTTTATCTGATCAAAATAATTCCCCTATATTTACCATTAAAGAGAAAACTACAAAACCTTTTATCTCAAAATAAGAAACCAATCCTCAACTGCTTCTCTGCAATGTTCACTCTCATTTCACCTCCTCTAAAAACCTACACCAAAACCATGATAATTATAATATAACAACTAAATTTATTGATATAAATACTTTTCTTCCAAACTAAACCTTATACATATGCACATATGTGGTGGATATATGAAAAGGAGACACATGTCCTTGAAGACACAATTTATAACATAGAGAATATATTCCATCAAGTGAGTTGAGCCTAATTCCTTAATCTCATTAGAAAAAATTAATCCTAGAAACAAATTTCATCATAAGAAATAAATCATAAGGTTATAAATTTCAATTAAAAATAATATAAGAAATGGGAAATAGTTAAAAAGGACAAAATAAGAGTACACATAAGAAAATAAATCCATATATATATATTCTATATGTTTGGATTAGTGCATGTGTGTGAATTATTAATAGGCATCAATTTCATGTAGTGTATCATGTCAATGTATCATAGTAAAAACAATTAAAATAAGGGTTGAAATGGGGGGAGAAATGAACTACATCCACAAAAGTAAAAATTAGAGAGATAAAGATAAAGATTTATATCAAATCAATTAAATCTCACAACATTCCACTATGTTTCATAAGAGCAGCAATGCATGTGGTATTACCACCAAGCACTGGCCTAAAAACAATATTTTTTTGGTAAATAGAGTAGAATGAGGAGCATACCAAGGTTGTGTTTGAGAAAAATTGTTAAAAAGTGTCCACAACACTTCACTTAAGATAATATCCATTGTTCAAGTGTTTCATGTTTCTTATTGAAAAAATGTTTTTTACCACTTTTTTGAGCAATTTTGTACAGGAATTTAAGTGGAGGATTTTTTTTTGAGAAACAAAAAACACCACTTATTTTTTCAAATTGATTATCATAGGCTATAATTTCTATTAGCACATTCCAAGTACTATCAAATATAACTGAAGTGTGAAATAAACCCTTCACCAATAACAAACTGAAAAAAACATATGCAGTTTCTTTCCCATGGATTCTCTATAGTGCAAAGAAAGGGTCTTAGTAGCAACAATAAAAAAATAAGCACCTATTCAATATTATTATATATAAATTTCCACTAATAATGTAGGGATTCATAATATATAATTTCCATATTTTAGGTAACTTAAAAACAAAATTTATAAATTATATAAGTGGAATATTAGTAATAAAACATGTGCGAGAGAATTCATGCATTCATACAAACAAAAATTTAAGAACATTTCATTATTCCATGTCAATAATCCTTTCATTTTATTGAAGAGAAAGAGCCATCATAGGAAAAAAGATCTCGCACTTTGCATCTGTAAAGATGATAAATGTAAAGAAAACCAATAATGCAACATTACAACCACAAAAAATTCAAAAAGTTGACATATACATGCCATATAGAAACCATCTATATATTAAATAGTTTAACCAATAGTCACTTGAGAGTCATACAACCCCAATCCAATCATCAAACAAGTATATAATCCATCTCAAATGTTTGAATGAGTATGTGTGTAATCAACCACTGAAGCCAGTAGGTGTATGAGAGAACTATTAGAGTAAAACTAACACTGAGAGATCATGATCATAAAGGAGGGATGGTGTAAAAGGCAACATGGAATCAAATGAAAAGAAACCTCTTTATGAGGAAATCCCTGATAATGAAAAACCCGATTCAAATGAAATCATGAAGCACAAAAAATCAAAACAAATACACCCTTGAAAAATAAGTGAGTAACTTGATCCAAAACCTCTAAAAAAATTAAAGAAATAAAATATTTCATTGACTAAATCATGAATTTTTATAAAGTTAAATAAAAAAAATAAAAACACATATATTGAAAAACACCTAAATTTTATCTAAATAATGCATTGAGAAAACTAACCTTGAATCATCCAAGAAAATGTGAATTAGGTTAGAACAAATATTCCATTGGAGCGACCACTTCTAAATGATAGATCATTCAAACTCATGATTATGACATGATTCATCCAACGATGATCCAATGTGAGCATGAACTGAGGAAACTAAAATTTTAAGATAGATGGGGGTGGTGTTCATCATCTTGTAATATTCCAACGGGAGGGGACCAAAGTAGGAGGAGGCTAGGAGAAGAATAAAGGGTGGGTTATGGGGAGGTAGGGATGTGGTTAGATAGTATTATAGGATGCGTTCAGTGTGGAAGAAAAATTGGTTTATGAGGAGGATAATGAAAAGGAAGATACGACGAGATTGGAGGACACGTTCCATGTGGAGATAAATCTGATTTCTGTGCAGGATAATGATGAGAAAGATACGAAGGGATTATAGGATGAATTTAAGGTGGATCCAAATCCAGCTTATGGGGAGGATAATTAAGATAAATATGCAAGGGTCTTGGTATAGGAGGAGAGATAGATTTGGAGGAGAAGAAATAGGAGGAGGTGGATTTGGTAGAGTAGTGATTAGAGGAGAAGGGTTTGTAAGAGTTAGAGAGGTCAAATCCAAGGCAAAGGTGGAGTTAGAGAAGGAGGAGAAGATGCAGGTGGAGTAGGAAAATATGGAGGATATGGAGATTTAGTCAAATTGGGAGGTGTAGTTAGAGGTGGAGGCAGAGGTAGTGGAGGAGGAAGAGATGGTGGAGACATATCATGTATCAGGGAGGAAATAAGGAGTTAAGATTTTGAGGAAACCGATAAGTGCAGAGAGGAGTCCATATAAGGAGGATTGCTGTGGTGTTGACACGTGGTTAGAAATGAAATAAGCTTTAGTATATATAATATATTTTTAATGTATTTCACAATAATAATAATAATAATAATTATTATTATTACTATTACTAGTAGTAGTATTAATAATAATAACTCTTCAACTCCCAACAAAAATCGTTGATTTATCTAACCTTTGTAATTCAAGAAGTTGAATTAGATATTGTAGGGATTAATCTCATGCTTTGGATAAAATATCCTGTAATCTATATATATGGTGATATGTTAATGAAATTATGATATCTTTTTCCCCAATACATTGTCTATACTTCTCTTGTCTATTTTCTTGTCATCAATATTGTTGCTCTACATCGCCATATTAATATTCAACATTACATTGTATCAACGATGTGTTTCACTCACAATTGGTCTTATATTTATGGTTTCTAAAATCTTCACAGTTTCAATTGGAATTCGATTGATTTCACAACACATTATCAGCATGTTCGTCTTCTCCACATTGCACATCGTGACAATGTTGTCATCATCCCTATCATCAACCTAAGATGATTTTTACATAAAAGTCCTATCTCATGTGTTTTCATTATTATTTTTTCATTATCTTTCACGGGCACATAAACTCCTCTCATTCAAAGAGATATACCAACATGTTAGTATTATTTTATATATCATACTTATTTCTCCCCACTTGATAAAATTAAAAATAATATATGATTATCTTAATCTTTTGTTATGAAAAAAATAATGAGATCCTAAAGAGATGTAACGACTCAAGGATGATAATTTTAACTCCATTCCATGAATAGAATGTATTTTATTAATAATAGATGTGGTCGATGTCGGGAAAAACATCAATCATCAAATAAATGAATGAAATAATGTCTCCTGAAGTGGTTGAATGATGAACATCGCGTACCGGTCATACGTCGAGTTGAAGTTTAATAATCAGTGATGGACATCACTTACCCATCATATGTCGAGTCGATGTTCGCTGATCATGCCATGAACCATGAAAATTCATCTCTCTCTCATTCCTTTATTCAACCTGAAGGTGTCAAGTTTGATTATACTATATAAAGGTTCATGACAAAGATGATATTTAATTTGAATACTTTTAAATATTGTACTGTTTTATTTATTTTATCTTTAATTATGTTTCTTGTAAAACATTTGAGAGAAAATAAGTGTTCATGAAGAAAAAACATAAATTTATTTTATATATATTAATCCCTCAATGTGGATAAAATCTCTAAATTAAATATTCATGATATTATTTTGAAGACACTATAAAAATTGAAAAAATATTTTTCTTCCATTCCATGAAGTGAATGGGAATATTTATTGAAAATGATTTATTTCATTCCGTGAAGAGAATACAAATATACATGATTTTATTTTAAATCATGTTCGAGTGAATATGATATTTTATGATAATTATTGTGTCATATTTTTTTATGGAATAAAATAAATAAATAATAATAATATAACCACCAGAAGTGGTTTGATGAAAATGAATATTTATTGATCACAATGAATTTTATTAATATTTATAAAATAACACACCCTTAAAGAATGATATGAAATTATTGCTCCTACAACAATAATATCAAAGGAAAAAAAATATTATTCATCATATACTTATGAGTTATGAATATCATATCATGTAATTCATTTATCCCCTGAAGTGGATACTATCATGAAATGATTGAATTACATAGTTTTTATAATCCAATATATTTTATAAATTTAATTTTACCACCTAAAGTGGTTAAAACAATGATCATCATAATCAATAATATTAGTATTTTATGCAAGATTATAATCATTGATAAATAATGAATTATAATGAATGGATCATGAAATCCAATAAATGAATTCATTAATCAATATGAATATATTTACATTATTTAATTCTTTGAAGAGAATAAAATTATTCATGAAAAATTTGATATGATTTGTTCTACTCATACTTAGAATATTATCATGAATATTTAAGAGTTGATGAAATTTTATCAAATGATTCCTCCTTAATTTAGTAAACTGAATGTTTTCATTATATGAATTATAATTGGTAATGTAGTGTGTGTTGTGACTTTAGAAAATTATTCCATATCAATTTTCGCTACCACATTTACCATCTTTAAAATATGTGGGGCACCGCTCCCAAGTAGATGTATTGTAAAATAATATTTTTTCTAGAAGTTCCAAAATATAAAATAATCCACTTAATGATGGGACTAATAAGTTATGATTATATTATGAATTTATCAACCACAATAAGTAAAAATTATAATGAAAATTATGAGTATTCACAATGAAAGATCATGAAGATATTATATACATTGATCTTGAAGCAAAATATTTGTAAATATTATTTTGATTAAAGGATTCAAAAGAACTCATATATGAGTTAGTATATACTTATGTGAATACATTTACCAGTAGAGAAAATTAATTAATGGCTCTAGAAGAGTGAATATATTCCTACCGAATAGTACAAATTATTATTGATTTTTTATATATGAATTCTCGATGAGATATATCAATGAGATTATTAAAAATGAATATCATATGGATATATTGGATAAAATAGGTACCACGATATGTAACAAGAATCTATAAAAAGTTATTTTAAGGAATTTTTATGTTCAATAAAATCAATAATGGTAAACCATAATTTTATGAATCTTAGAAATTTAAATATATGACATGATGATTTAGGCCATCTTGGATCAATTATAATGAAAGATATTGATTAAAGTATACATGAGATTTTTTTTGAAAACATAGTATACATCAATAAGGGGGAGAATGGAGAATTTATTTAATGGATGTATGTATACTAAATTATAAATGAATTCATTTTCATTACGTTATTATGAATTCCCCCTGTATAATAATTTACCACAAGTTACCAATTATTAAGGTACTTATTATTGAGGTAAATTACTTATATCATTAGCAACTATTTTGGAAATGAATTTCTCATATATTTATGAAGAACAAATTATGAAGTATATATGGACACACCCACCTACCATGTGATCCATTTAAATACTATATTAAAGATTCATATACTAAATGGCCACATGAGTCATTAACTGCTGGTGAGTATATATTTCATGTTATGCATTTTAATTAAAATAAATATTGAGCATCAAATACTATATACAAAATGGCCCTTTAGAACCATTGATAAGATGCTCACAATACTTACATGAATGTAAAGTGTTGAAAATCAATAGTTTGATTATACACACCAGAAGTGTGAATGAAATAATTATATAAAATAATTTTTCATCATGATTATAAATAAATAAATATATTTTCCCTTGAAGAGGAAAATGAATATATTGATATCATTATATCTTTTTAAATATTTTCCTTGAAGTGACATTGTTACCCGAAAAAAATTATGATATCTCATTCAATATTATTGAAAATATATTCAAATATTTTAATGCTTTCAAAACTCACCAATGACAATGTATTTTGATAGATGTTTACATCAAAATAATTGGACAAAAATATTAAATTAACTTATGATATAATTAACATATAAAATTTTGGATTAATTATCCAAACTACAAAGACTATTGAATAATGATGATCTTATTATAAGAAATATTCTTCCTTGTGTATTTGGATATTTATCTATGATTGGATTATTTAAAATTGATGTTTTCACTATTTATTGATTACAATATCTATATATGAATCCACTAAAGGTTCAAAATGCATGAATCATATTCAAAATTATGAAAGTTTCACCAAATTTGATAAGTTATGGGGTGAAATGAATAAGATGTATTTCATGTATCCATATTAATATAAGAAAGAATATAAAATTGAATTTATCATCCCATGGTTTGTATGAATCATTGAATTAATCATATTATTAAGATGTTTTGAAAAAAATCTAAACTATTAAAGAGTTTTATGAAATCAATGACTTATATTATTATGAAATTACATGGAATGTCCCTGTATTTTGAATTAATCATCTCAAAGATGAAATATTAAATTTCTGGGATGATTTTAACCTTAATAAATACTTAAATATCTTGCTTCCAAGAGTGATATATTTCATTAATTAGGGGTTAATAAAGTATTTATTTGTCCCTAATGAATTAAATATAAATTCATATTTTATTTATCCGAAAAGGATATGCATTTATATGTGATTATGTACCATGAAAAAAAAATGATGGTGGAGGGTAATGTTCTTCCCTATTAATTAAAATATAAAGGGTATAAATTATTATTATTCCAAAATTCAAAACTGATTTTTTTGGTTATGAATTGATCATAGAAATTCTATGAGTTAAATGATGTAGCGATGACCATTATTATAGGGAGATGTAAATATTGTACTCTTTTCTCCTTAGTCATGTTTTTCCCATTGGGTTTTCTTGATAAGTTTTTTTAACAAGGAAAAACTACGTGGACTCAATGTTATTGCACTATTTTTCCCCAATCAAGGGTTTTTTCCCTGAACATGTTTTCCTTTATGAGGTTTTTAACGAGGCAATCATTCATCATAACAGATATCCAAGATAATGTTATAAATTATTATGGATATCTATAATTAATGGAAATAATCTGCCTTCCCTGTAAGTGACAATCTTCAATGAGACCATTCATTATTACCTATGGTCTTCCTCCCATGTCCTGAATACATAATTAAATAATAATATTAATTGATGCCTTGAAGACCTAATTAAATGATATAATCAAGAAGAGTTGGGAATGCTGCACTCTTTTCCCCTTCATCAGTTTTTTCCCATCAGGTTTTCCTGGTACAGTTTTTAATGAGGCAATATGACATGTAATAAAATTACTTCGGATTCAATTATTTTTCATACAGGGGTTTTTTAAGTGAATATTATATAATATTCCATGAAATTATGACATCCAAGGGGGAGTGTTATAAAACATTATTTAATGGATGTAATTATTATGATAATAATATTTATGACTAATCAATTCCCAAAAAAACTCTTCATATGCCCAAACCTTTGGTTTCTATAACCTTTGGAATTCCAACCGTTGGATTAGTTATTATAGGTATTAATCTCAACTATTGGATCAAATCCAATATACTCTCTATATATGGTGACATGTTAATGAAATGGTGATGAATTTCACCCCTATACATTATCTCTACTTATCTTTCCTTTTTTCTTTTCATAAATATTGTTTTTCATTATCACCACAAAAATATTCAACATTACGTTTCATCAATGATGTATTTTTCTCATGATCAATATTACATTTTCAGTTTTAAAATTCTTCACGGATTCAATTGATGTTTGATCAATTTGAAAACACAGATCCTAATGTTTTTTGAAAAATGATATTTGGGAATTATAATTTGGTTCTAAATAAATAAGTAATTATAGTAAATTAGTAAATATTAAAAAAATATAAAAATATTATAAAAAAAGGTATCATCACATTTTAAACGAACAACAGATATCAACAATCAATTGAAGACCTTAATTAAAACAATTGAATGGTGAAAAGTATTAATTTTTTACATTTAAAAACATTTGATCCCTTACCTTAATATTTAATCTCATACTCTAATAAATTATTTAAATATAATATAATTATCATCATTAGAGTAATTTATCTTCCAATAGTCAAAATTTTTGTAATAAAATATTTTTTTCCCAACATCATTATTTATTTTTATTAAAGATGAGAATGATTTGAATTTAGTAGATTTAAATTTAAATTTTAGGAACAGTTTCATGCATAACTAATTATGAGGATGAGTTTTAGTACTACAAAGGACCAACATGGATAGTGTCACGTCTCGACCCGGGTAAGATTAGGTTAAAGGTTGACATCTAACATTAGGGATATTAAATCACAAATATGCAAGGAGTTATATATTTTTTATTTAAGATCAACTAACCAAATCCATAATAAGTCAATCAACCATCTCCAACATCAACAAATTAATTCATGCATTATTCTATCATGCATATAAACAAAACAAAATAAAATAGTCCATCAACACTAAAGGAAAACATTAACACACTATAACATCCTAGATTAAACTCAATGTATGAGATGTTAAGTTTATAAATTTCATCATTACTCTTTGTTTCATCATTATAAAGGGTGTTTAAGAGTTTGGTTTCTAAGTGAAAAGGTTCTGGGAATCATTGGTTGGAGAGTTGGGTTGAGTCTTGGCCTTACAATGGAATTAAACTATTGTCGTCTAGTCAGTGGTGTTGCTGTAGTTTGGAAGAAAACTATAAAACACATTGGCTAACTGGCAGTGCTAGCAGAACCGAGGTGGTTCTTCCTAGAACATTGGCTAACCAGAGACTTGCCACCAATTGGCTGGGTGTGCATTAAATGCACCTTGTTAATTTTAATTCCCACTTGGTTTTGACCTTCTTTATTACCCAATTCTGACCTTGAAACCCCTATTTTGAATTTGAGACCTCCCTTATTGACTATAGATCTCTCTTATTCATCTCCCCTTGGTTCTTCAATGTTGGATTGATCTGGTGATGCTGTAACAGTGAGTTTCCTCTATATGTACACCAATTTTATATACTTTATTAAGATATGTGCATGGATACATGATGTATGTGTGGTTTCTATGTCGATACAATGATGAATTCTTCTGCACTTCATAGATAAGAAGCAGATCTAGCATTTTGATGCTGTCTCTATATTATATTGAGATCTACAATTCATTATATATGTTTTATGGATTGATGGTGGATTTGATGTGTCAACAATATCTCTTTTACTGGATCTTGGTTCCTCATGAATGGTGGATGTTTCCATACCTGAGAAATTATTCTAGAATTGATGAGGAATTCATGATCTATTCATGAATTGACAACAAATCTAGTGAATTGAAATCCTCTTCTTAGACATATCTCAAAAAATAGTTCCATTAATGAAATTCATGAGGTATCTGATTTTAATACAACCTTCTTGACATGGAATTTCACCGGGATTCTCTTTTCTAAAACTCTTCTTCAATGAATCAGAACCTAAGATATGCATCCTTGATGTGCGGGAAATTTCTCTACGGGTGAACAATGTGGTTTAGACTTTAATCCTTATGAAATTTGGAGTACTTCTCCAACAAACTTTAGGTAGGAAGTTCCTTACTATTTTAGGCCCTTATATACTCTTGTTGTCTTGATTCATATTGTGTTGTCATAGATTGTTATCCATGTTTGATAGTATTTACTTGTGGGTTTGTGTGTAGCCCATAATACCCATATACAGTTCTTGATTCCATAAGTATTATTATAGTAGTTTGTTACCATGTTTTATGTTGATCACAAATTATTATAAAATGATCCTATATTCTCATGATGGTGTGCTATGCTTGTATTATTTTGATTTGCCTTTTTTTGCGTATTTATCATGCCTTGGAGATATTGTCTTGGTATTAATAATAAGTGGACTATCGTGGTATGATTACCTCTTATAGGGAGAGTGTGAAAAATGTGTGGTGATGATGATGGTCGACCCATACATGGGGTAGAAGCATGACGACCTTGTGGCTCAACTAAAACTTGATTCCTTGAGGATATAGAGTGATGTTTCAGAACACAATTCCTTGTGGATGATATGTATCATGCTGACTCAATGACTTGATGACTTCAAGTAACATGTCACCAACCTTATGAAAATTTCTTGATCACTTATGAAATATTTGACCATCCTTATGATATGAAGGTGAAGCGTGTATGTTTGAGGCTTGTGGTGGATTGGTTAGAACATAGGTGTTATACATATTATTGTTATTATTTCCTATGTATTTATTTTTATCATGGAATACACCTATTATACTTGTGCACACTTGTTAAGGATACATTGGTCATGTCATAATGGGTTTTATTACTCACACCCTGTGTAAACATCTCAACGCGTGTGAAGAATCTATGTATAGGGATTTATGAAAGGGAAAGGGGATCATGATAGATGATTAATCCAAGGATTATGGAGTTGGGAGTGGTACTAAGATGTACTCCAGTGTATTTTTCAGAGTTTTATTTATTTATCTACTTGTACTTATACTCTGGTTTGGCTTACCACATTGGAAGCCCAATTTATTTATTTGTATGACTTGCATGCCATTCATTATTAAATTTTCTATTTAGTCTTATGTTTTATATTATTATTATTATATTATTATTATTATTTTTGCTGCATAACTATGATTACCAAAGGGTATGGTCTCCCTACTAATTCCATTCATACCTCGCTACTAGTTAATAACCTTTTTCATATGGGGAGGCACACATAAGGTCTTGTGGATCTCAGGCTCAGACCTAGTGGTTCAAGTTGGTACATTACAAAATTGTATTGGAGCACAATATTCTTCTTTTGTTTTGATTAACCTGAGACATGGTAGAAAGTAGATAGGTTGTGTGTGAGTTGGGAAGGGGAGATGCTATATGCTTAACAAACTCATGTGTAATCAACTTTCGAGTTACCATTGACAAGATTAATGTTACTATTTTATTGGATTTGGGTGCATTCATGCATCATGATTAGGTATGTAGGATCACATACCATGTATATAACTATTTTTTACTAAATACTATTTCTTTAATTTAATGCCTTGTCTATGCTATCTGTTTGAGATAAACCTGTATTCTTTGATTGAGTGATATATTTGTTTTTCATACTATTATGATATATATGTTGGAATTAATTAGTTTAACCTAATAATGATCTTATGTTTTGTATATATATATATATGTGACTGTGACTAACATGCAGGGATGAAGGCCTTGGTTAGTGATAAGACAGATATACCTTAGGTTATGGGTATAATCCTCATAGAACCATTGTGTGATCCCATAGTCTGATTAGGATATGTACCAATGACTTCATTTTTTCTAAATTTTTCTTTAATGTTTCATAAGATGCCACCCTAAAGAAGACTGATGGGACCACCAATAGGCATGTGCCGAGATTCTCCCATAAGGGAGGATACCCTTGTTCCACCACCTACTATGCAGGAAGGTGTAGTAGAGTATGCCCCCACACCTACTCCGGTGGCACATACAGTAGGACCACCTCATCCAGGAGTCCTTTTGCTTGTTCCTTCCTAGGGAAGAGGGTCACCTACGTCTATGATTGACTATTCTAGAGACTTACAGCTCCAACATACACTATAATTTCAGGTAAATGTGGAACCACATGATGCAATGGTATGGATAAATACCACTAGGAGATGCTATGGTGTGATGGGATAAGTTGGTAGATGTGATGGTCTCAGTCAGGAGTCATTCAAGGGATTATTATTTGATGAATTATTTCCTGATACACTGAATCTAGGTCAAGTGAAAGAGTTCATAGAGCTATAAAAGGGGCCCATGATGGTATATTCATACTTCATTCATTTTATTAAGTTGATTCATTTTACTCCTATCTTGGATGAAAAAGAGGCACAAAATAGAAGGAAGTTCGAGATCAATATTAATTTTGAAATTAGATGATAGGTTAGGTGTTTCCACCTAATGAATTACCTAGAGGTTCTATGTAAGGCCTTGAATATTGAGAAAGGCATGGAGGATTATTGAGTAGTTGTACTTCCTCCAACCTTCAGTACTCAGGTAGGTGGACCTTCTATTTATAAGGTAATTTTCACTTTTGTAAGTAGGAAGAGGAAGACTGAAGACACACAATAAGGTAATAATATACAGGTAGACTAGAGTATGACTTCTTTCCCACACTCAGGAGGAGTTCCATAGTGCTTAAATTGCAGGAAGGTTAGAAATTATCTCAAGTTTTGTAAAAAACCTTAGATCAAGTGTCAATAGTATGGAAAGATGGGGCATCTATAGTAGTTCTTCTCTGGAGATTCGTAGTTGAGGATCTGTAGGGGTATAATACATGTGTTATCTATGAACCATGGATATGAATGAGGTCCTCAATAGTAGGCTTAGATGATAATGACTTGTGTGAGTCATGTACCCTAGGGATAGGGTTTCAGAACTGAGGTAGGCCAAGTGTACGTAGTAGATCAGGCATCAGTAGATGGTGGCTAGGGACCGTTTACCATTCAAGGTACAATCTTAAAAACTTATACATTGTATGTTGCTTTGATTGATACTGGTGCTTCCCATTCCTTTATATTTTCACAAGTTATTACAAGACTTGACTTATTGGTCAAGTTATCTTATGATTTTATTTACCTCAATACACCATTGGGCATGAAAGTGGACCATATTCACCAATTCCCAGAGTGTCCTATAGTCATTTACAGTTATGGAAATCTATGGTACTTCTTGATTCTAGAGATAACAAGATTCGATGTGATTATAAGCATGGACTAGTTGACTAGTTTTCAAGCCCACATAGATTGTTATCAGAGATGAGTATCTTTTACTTTTACAAAAGGCGAGAAGTTTATAATGATTGGTGAGTGGGAATTGGAAGCAGGTAGAGTGGGTCTAGATATGAGCCAACTTTTAATGATAAATATGCAGATTGTAGGATTGTCTCTTTTAGAATGATCATTGGTATCCCCATCATCTTTTACTCCACCTATGGATCTCTATTAGGATGTTTTCCCAAAAAGATTCATAGGAACCCCCCTAATAGAGGAGTTGAGTATGAGATAAACTCATACCATGTGTATATACTATTTCAATACCCCCTTATCATATGGAAAAAACTGAGTTAAAGGAGATTAAGGTATATCTCAAGGACTTGGAGTAGAAGAGCTTTATCAAGATGAGTATTTCACCAAGGGGTGTACATGTTTTGTTTACTAAAAAGGAAGATGTTATTCCTAAACTATGCATAGATTATCTAAAGTTAAATCATTTGATGGTGAATAATAGATATCCTATGACCAGGATTAATGTTCTATTTGATCAGTCACAGGGAGCCCAGTGGTTCATCATGATTGATCTCTGATTGGGTTATCACCAATTGTAGGATAGAGAGGAAGGTATCTCGAAGATGGTGTTTCAGACCATACATGAGCTATATATGTACTTATTGATTCCATTTGGACATATGAATGTGCCTAAATTTTTCATGGATCTCATGAACAAGATATTTCACCCATATCTTGACGCGCTCATTGTGGTGATCATTAATGATATGCTGATTTACTCACCGAACCCAAAGTAACATGATTGACATATCGAGATAAGTCTAAGAAAACTTTGAGAACATATGATTTATTCTAATATATTGAAGAGTAACTTTTGGATTTTAGAGGTAAAATTATTGGGGAATGTGTTTTTTGATATTTTTATATCCATGGACCTAGAGAAGTTGAGGCAATGATGTCTTAAACACATCCTCAAAACATGTTTGAGATATTTTATGATTTCATGGAGTTCCATTGAGCATTTTATATAACCAATATGCATGTTTTACATATTTTTTTGGAAGTGATTATAGAATTCCTCAGGGACTTAGTTAAGATTGAGAAAAATGTATCATCCCTAGTCTAATGGACAGTCAAAGTAGATAATTTACATATTGGAGGATATGATTTGGGGTTTCACCATGGACTTTGACAGAGCTTGGTATAATCACATAGCCTCGGTTTATTTCGCATACAACAATAGTTACTAGTATACAATTTAGATGGAACCTTATGATTTTATTTATGTTAGGTCATTTCGTTCAAAACATTGTTGGAACATGGTTGGTGAGGCAATATTTTTGGCCCCCAACATGGTACATGAGACCTCTGAGAGAGTGAAACTTATTAAGAATAGGTTGATCATAGATCAGAGTATATAAAAGTATTATTCCAACCATAAGAGGATACCTTTATAGTTTTTTATAGGAAACTAGGTTTTTCTGAGAGTGACTCCTCAGTTAGGACACTGATATTTAAGAAAGAAAGGGAATCTAGTTCCACCCTACATTGGACCCTTCAAGATCACTGAGTGGGTTGGAATAGCGGTGTACCATCTAGATATTCTTTATCTATATAGAGGTATGAACAATGTGTTTCATGTGTCTCAGATTTGATGGTACATGCCAAATCCCATGCATGTCATCGACCATGAGGATGTTGAGATTTATCCTAACAGATCATATGAGGAGTGACCAGTATAAATTATAGATATGAGTAAGAAAATCCTATGAGGGAAGATGGTACCACTTGTCTGAATTCTATGGAGTTATAGAAAGATCTAAGAGGAAACTTAGGAGAGGGAGGATGATGTTCAGGCTCAATAGCCAGAGCTGTTTGAGAAGAACCTTTGAAGGTACTTCTCAAGGATGAGGAGTTATAAAAGTAGGATAATTATAACATCCTCTCTTAAATTTGATGTATGAGAAGTTAAGTTTATAAATTTACCAATTGATATTTATTTCATCACTTTCAAGGGTGTTTAAGAGGATTTATTCTAAGTGAAAAGGCCCCAGTAATCATTGGATAGATAATTAGGTCGAGGATTTTCCATGTGGTGGTAGTAAACTACCATTCAATAGCTAATGGACTCCACTAGCTCACCATTGGATTTGCTGTAGGTTTGTAGAAAAATACAGACCCTACTAGACAGTTGATGGTGCTTGAAAAAATGAGGTGGTTCTTTCCAACACACTAGCCTTCGGATGGTTCCACAGACCCATCAGTGAGTCCCATCAACTTTTCGATGCATTCCAGACACGTGTGCATTAAATACACTACATTTCTTTTAATTCCCACTCGTTTTGAAATCATTTATCAACTAATTTAGACCATAAAACCCCTATTTAAAATTTAATACCTCCACTATTGACTCTAGATCTATTAAATTCATATCCCCTTGGTTCTTCAATGTTGGATCCATCTGATGACACTAGAATAGTGAGTTTCCTCTATACCTACACCAAATTTCTCTTCTTCTTTAAGATATATGCATGGATCTATGATGGATATATGGTTTTTATGATGACCCAAAGATGAATTATTCCTCCCTTTATAGATCTATGGAATATATTTCATTTTGATGATGTAACTTGACAGGATTGATATCTTCCATAAATTATGGATTTTTTATAGTTGGTTATAGATTTGACATGTCAACAATATCCCTTTGACCAGAGTATGATTCCTCATGAATGGTGGAAGTTTATAGACCCAAGGTTCTCTTATTAGATTGAAGAGGAATTTACATCCATTCCTAAATTGACCAATGATATAATGAATTTAAGTCCTCTATAACAACCTAGATAATGTTAGAATAAATCATTTTAATGTTTATTACTATTCATGAATTATATTTCATATAGTAATTTTTAAATAAAAAAGGAAATAATTTTATTAAACTATTGTTCATATATGGTTTTATTTAAAAGATTAATTTCTAAATTTTATAATTTTAATTTAAAAAAATTAACTTCATTTTTAAGTCATAATATCAAAATCATCTTAGGGTGGAATTTTGAGATTTTTTTTTCTAAAAAGATTGATTTTTCAGTGAATATAAAAAATATCAGTTTTTGTGAAATTTCCATTTACATTAAAAAGTCCCATTATTATTTGAATTTTATATTATAGTAACATAAGTCTAATTAATTATATATAATCTAATTTGGATCATTATTATACCTCATTTTGGTATAAGTGCATTTTTGGTCTTAAAAAAGCATTTTTCTAAAAAAAATGTTTTCATTACATTTTGATTTTTAATCTTAAATTAATTTCAGTCACTTAAAGAAATTGAATCTTGAAAAATGGATTAAAAATTTATAATAAAGAGGTAAAAAATTGGTAAATGGGTCCCTTTTATTTTTGGTCATTATGAATAGTAACCATAATATATAATTGTTACCACAATAAGGCTAAATGAGGTAATTAAGGTTAAAAATAATACAACGAGGACTAAAAAATGACCCTAAAAATTTCATTTATCTTATTATATGAGTGTATTTCAGAAATTTAAATCTATTTTTATAAAATATGGCAACTTAGAGCCATATTTATTTGATTTTTACCTTTATAATATATAAGTAAAAGATAAAGTAAAAAATGTCACTTTCTTTCTTTTAATATCTATAATATTTTGTGAGGGATAAAAACAACTTATGTTTATTTATAAATTTTTATTTGAAAGATAAATATTTTTTTTATCATGGAAATTTATTTATAATTTTTAGTGATGAAATAATTACCTTAAATACTTATGCAACACCGACACAATATTTATTCGATTAATAGAAAAATAAAATAAATTATTCTAGAAATATTAAAATTAATATAATTTGAATGAATTATTGTGTTATAATTTTTTAGAGAATAATAATATATTATAGATGTTTTAAAATATTATATTTTAATTCCCTTTCTTTCATGTTGTTTTCAAAGTCAAATTCAATGGATAGTTTCAAAAATGACATAAATGATATTTTATAATAAATAATATGTTATTAAATGATTTAAAATCCCTAAAAATAATATATTCGGTAAATATATTGGTATATGGTTTAAAATATAAAACATGGTCCATTTATGACCCAATTTTCCTTTTATATTAATTATCTTGACCCCTAAAGAGTAAAAAATTTTATTATTATGGTAATCGTAAAAAACAATTAACACAAGTTAAAATAAAAAGATAAGGGTAAAAACATAATCTAAACTTATATAAATTTTATTTTATGATATTATTTAAAAATATAATCATCATATATTTTTATTATATCATTTTTTATCCATTTTTCCTTGAAAAATTAATTTATATTAATTTAATACTTTAAATAATTCTAGATGTTCCCATTCCCTTACTTATTAAAGGGCACCTTCTCTCCTTTATTCACACTTAAAAACATTTTTGTTTAGAAAATAACTATAAAAATACATTCTTTAAATATATACCAACATACCAGAGACCATGATTTTATTATAAATCCAACCTAGGAAAGATTTAGGAATAAACTTAAAGAGGTTTTCTAAAGAAGAGGTATGATTTTTTACCAATCATTTTCATTTTATTTGTTATTATACCTTTTTAAAATATTATAAAATCATGAAGAGATAATAAAATCAGTATATTAAATATAATCGGATATTATTATGTTAATTTAATAACCTCTATCCATCTCTCATTCCATAAAATGGGAAACAAAACCATCATTTGTGTGTACAACAAACTACCATCTCACAAACCGATATAATTAGTTTTTCATCACTTTTGCTCATAGCTAGTGATAATGATGGATTTAATATATATATATATATATAAATTATATTAATTACATAATTATAATTCCATAAAATTAATATATAATATATTTTATTACCTTTCCATTCATTGAAAAATGATAACGTCGTTCATGCGGACGTGTGGACTACCACCTCCATGAAACAATCTGATTCATTTTTCATCACCAAATCACATGGATTATATATATAATTATATTTAAAGAAATAATGTAGTATTTATGATATAATTATTATTCTATAAATATAAAATAATACTTACCTTCTTTTCATCATGATCATTGAAAATGGAAACATTATTCATGCGTACGTTCGACCTACTATCTCCATGATTGTAACATAGTTCATTTTTCATAACCATTTTCATGATTGATTTTAAAATTATAGTTTATGTATAAAAATGATAATTATTTCATGATTATTATTCTATATATGATTTATTAATGACCTCATTGACCATAGTTAACCTACCAAAGTTATTTTGGACATATGATCCGAATATTGTCAAAACGTCCGACATGAACTTAAATAATTAAGAAAATGAATATACCATGGTAATAAATAAATTAAAAGGAATAATATAATTGAAAATTTTTCTTAATAAAGTAAATAATCAACATAATTTTATCACTCAAGAAGATAAAAAATTTACTTGATGAGTCACACTCAAGGTAAGATACTCTTTAATTTAAAACATAATTTTAAATGTTTTAAAGATTTATTTTCTAAATATTTTTATTCCATGTAAATATTCTTAAAAATAAATTTTATATGTATTTATATAGATATAAATTAATTATAAAGGAAATTTGATGTCTCTTTTAAATTTCTTTCAAAGGTTTTCAAAAGGAACCTTTTTACATATTTTATACAGGACATTTTGAAAAAAGGAAAAAGAAATGTTCTATTTTAATTTATACAACGTAAATGGATTTTACCACCAATAAAACTATTATTTTATGTTTTTATTATTTCATAATATTCCATCTTTTCTTCAAATAAAATATTTTCTGGGTATTTTAGTTTTGAAAATTGGTTTTAAAAAAGGAAAGGGTATTTTGATATCCAAAAATGTTTTGCATATGGGTTTAAAAGATTTTTGATGGGGTTTATAATGAAAATTGAAAGAATAAACATTTTTTTTGATATGGTAATTGGGAATTATAAATGAAGAGCGGATGGGCCCAATATATCTTATATGATTGGGTGATCCTGATATAAATTATATGAATAGGTGAGCTCGATACGACTTATATAAAGGGTGATTCCCATTATAGATCTCCAAATGCATTGGAAAATATTCATTATCAACATAGGAAATAAAGAGGGAGTTAACTAGGGAGGTTTCTCATATATATTTTACCAAGATACATTTATTTACAACATAGTTTATGAATATAATTGTATAATCCATATAAAACGAGTTTCTATTTTCTTTCTATGAGTTTTAAAGGTTTTCTTTGAGTAAAAAAGTGTGAGTTTTTAATGTGGATATTATTTATTTCATAATATCAAATAATATTTAATAAAGGTAAAAATATTATGGGTTTTAATGGTTTTCACTATACTAATGAATTTCCTTCTTTTATGTCCCTTATTAAGACTTTTGTGTTCATGCCACATTTTTAAATGTTTTTTTACAATGTTTTAAGGATAAGTAAGAACAAGGATGAGGTAAAGATGGAAAATTGTGAAGATATTTTATGAAAAATAAAATTTTATTCTTTTAAAAGTTTAATATTTTAGAAAAAATGGATATTGACTATATGTTCCCACTTTTGAATATATGTATTTTTTATATAATAGTTATAACCTAATTCTCTACAAATTTAAACTATAAAGATCCTAGAAATTTAAGAAATTAAATCCTTGGCTAAAACTCAAGATTATGTAATGGTTTAAGGATGGGTCCTTATAGTTAGTATCATAGGAAAGGTTAGATAAATTTATATGTTGGGATAATGTTATTATAATACACTTGTGATATTCTACTTAAGGTTAAGTTGAAATGATATAGAATTTAAATATTACCTTGTTTCTTTGTATAATATATTTATATTCAGAATGGTTTTCTATAGAGGAAATGTGGAAGATGAAGTATGAAGGCATCAATAGGAAAATATCCTTCCAAATCAGTATCATATATTGGTTATAATTATAACTGAGAATTTTTTTACAGTGATAGATCAGTTGAATCAGGCTATAAATGGTGGTGGCATCCATGTTAGAGAGAAAGTAGATTTACCACAAAGGAACATGTTGGTAGTTTATCATTTTATAAAAAATAACCCTTAGGATTTTGGTGTAACTTTAGATCCAATGGAAGTTTAAGGATGGATCAATGATTTTTAAAATATATTTGAAGTCATGGAATGTTTAGAACATTTAAGGGTAATTCTTACCATTTATCATTTTAAAAGTGAAGTTGATTAGTGGTGGTCATTGGTTAATAATAATAGATAGATAGAAGAGATTAATTATAATGAGATACATTTAAGAATAATTTATTAGGGAAATATTTCTATTTTTTTTGACTTATAATAGAGAAACAATTATAGTAATTGAGGTAAAAATATGAAGATTAAGTAGCCACATATGATGAAAATTTTAGAATATTTTCTAGGCACATACTGAATTTTATTTAGGAAATTGATAGTAAAACTAATAGATTTTACTTAGTATTGAAACTAAGTTTATAAAAAGATTTGGTTGCATGAGAATATAAAATTTATGAGAAAATTGTTTATTGTTATAAGAAATTTGAGATGTATTTTTCTAATACTTATGTTCCTCGAGATAGAAAGAGTAAGAAGTGGTTGAGGTGGATAGAGATAAATAAGTATTCAAATAATAAGTATAGAGGTATAATATAAAAATGTTCCAAATGAAGTAAAATAAATTTTATGAAATATTTGATATGAATTTAAAGGTTTTACCTATGTGGTAAGTTTATTCATATGGCTCATGACTACAAAGAAAAGTTCCCTGAACATTCCAAGAATGAGTTAATAGATAGTAACCCAATGGTTAGATTTTTTAATTGAAATTAGTTGAGAAATTATGATAATGTGTGTCCAAATTTAGTTAATCATGGTTTAAATCATCAATATTGACAGAAGAAGGTTGTGGTAAAATCATTTTCTACTACTATGTTTTATATTGATCTATCTAATTAAGAAGTTAAAAGTATATTACTTATTTATTAGAATTATGATAATACCCTATTTGACTTAGGATATTCACATTCCTTAACTTATGATAAATTTTTAAGTAAAATGGGAATATCAACTCATGAAAATAAGATAAAACTTTTACTGAAAACTATGGGTGGAAATACTAAAGCCATCAAGATTTATAGGAATATTCATATTATTATTAGTGGGATGGTATTTCTTAAAAATCTTGTTGAAATACCCATAATAGAGTTTGATATTATTTTTGGGTATGTATTAGATTTCATTTTATCATTATAAGATAGATTTCAGAGCCACTAAAGTTTTATTCAATGATTTCATACCTTCGATAACATAATAATAAGGTGAGAAATTGATTAGAGTTAACAATGAAAGTTACTTATCTCATGTTGTAAAAAAAATAAATTGTTCAGATTAGTGATGAACTAGAAGTGAATGAATTTATGGATATATTTACAAATGATTTTCCTAGTGTTATTCTTGATCAAGAGGTTGAGTTTATTATCTACTTAGTGCCTGATGCTAAGCCTATTTTAAAATCCCCTTATCAAATGGATCAAGTAGAACTTTTGGAATTGAAAAATTAATTGCACTATTTTCTAGATAAAGGTTTCATTCATATAATCAATTCATATTGGAGTGATCCTATTTGGGTTTTAAAATAAATATGGTCTAATGAGACTTTTCATTGATTATAGAGCCTTTAATAACATCACTGTTAAGAACAAGTATCCTTTTACTCATAATAATGATTTGTTTGATCAACTCTAGGGAGTGTAATATTTTTCAAAGATCAATCTCAGGCTAGGGTATCTTTAGTTTAAGGTGAAGGAGGAATATATCATAAATAATACATTTCAAACTAGATACATGAATCATGAGTTTATAGTTATTCACATTGGTTTGTCTAATGTATCATATATATTTATAGATATTATGAATAGAGTTTTATATGAATATTTGGATAAGTTTGTGGTTGTGTTTATTGGTGGTATATTGGTATATTCTAAAATTCATGAATACCATGAATGACAGCTAATGATTGTTTCGAAAACCTTAAAATAAAAGAAACTATATAAAAAATATAGTAAGTGTGAATTTTGGTTGTAAAAAATTTATTTCCTTAGGAATATTGTTTTTAAATATAGAATAAATATTGGCCCTACCAAAACTAAAGTTTTTGAATAATATAAAATACCTTAAAATGTCATAGATATTCATAGTTTTCTTGGGTTAATGGTCATTACAAGTAATTTTTTGAAATTTTTTCTCAATTATCTAGACCACTAAATAAGTTAACATGAAAATGAGTTAAATTTATCTAAACTAAAGTGTATGCTGATATTTTTTCAGGAAATAAAAATAATATTGGTGAATTCTCAAGTTTTGACCTTCCCTCTAGAATTAGAAAAATTTTCATCTATAGTGATGCTTCTTTTAAGGGACTTGGTTGTCTCCTAATCTAAAATGATTAGGTAATTGAATTTGTTTCACATCAATTGAAATATCACAAGTTAAATTATCCTACACATGATCAAGAACTATCTTCGGTGATTTTTTATTTAAAAATTTTGAGGCATTATTTATATGAAGTAAAGTGTGAAATATATATTGATCATAAAAATTTAAAGTATATATTCACTCTAAAAGATTCAAACATGAGGAAGAGAAGATGAATAGAACTGATTAAGGATTATGACTACATGATTCATTACCACCCTGGAAAAGAAAACAAAGAAGATGGTTATTTGAGTTGAAAAAATAATGCTATATTAACCATGTTACATTTGGAACATGACCCTTTGGTTAATGATTTGATGAATTTTATCCTAGAAATTATGCAAGAAAGAACTTACTTTATATGGTCTTATGTTTTAATGTAATCATATCTATTATAAATAAATAATAAATCTTAGAAGGAGGATCATGTTTTATAGGAAAATATATAATTTGTTAATAATGGTAAGTTTCAAGAGTTTAATGTTGAAAAAGAAGGTGTTTTGAGATTTGGAAAAAGGTTATGTGTGCCTTGTGATTCCAAGTTGAATAGAAAATTATCGAGTGAAGCTGATAGTTCCCCATTTTTCATTTATCCTGGAAGCACTAATATGTACATATAAATTCAAGATTTTTACTGATGGGATGGGATAAAAAGAGATATTGTTAACTTTACCATGAAAATTTTGACTTTCCAATAGGTTAAAATAGATGAAAATTACTGAAGGGGGTGGTTCAGTCCTTTCTAATGCCTAAGTGGAAATAGGAATATATATATGGATTTCATGGTGGGATTACCAAATATATCTTGAGGTAATAATAAAATTTGGGTTATTATTGATCGGATAACTTAATATATATATTTTATTCCCATTCAAGATACTATGTATTTAGATCATATTTTTTGACTATATCTAAATGAGATAGTCAGGTTATATAGAGTTCCTCTTGCCATTGTATCTAACCATGATCATAGGTTCACTTTTAATTTTTGGAAAGGACTTCAAAAATCACTGGGTACTAAATTAAATTTTAGTATAGATTTTCATCCTCAATATGATGAATAGTCCGAGTGAATGATTTAGAACTCAGAATAAATGATTCATGCTTTTTCAATGTATTACTAGAGAATTTGGGATCAACATCTTTAATTGGTTGAGTTTTCTTATTAAAACACCTTTCATTCTAGTATACAGATGGAACCTTTTGAGGAATTATATATAAAGCAGTGAAAGACTCTAGATTTTTGGGATGAAGTAGGAGAAAGAAAGTTTATGGGACCATATTTGGCATAATAAATGGTTGAGAAGGTGAATATGATTTAGTAACATATGAGTATGACTCAATGTAGGTAAAAAGTTATACAGGTAATTGAAGGAAAGATATTTCTTTTGGGGTATGTGATCATGTTTTTCTTAAAGTATCTCTATGGAAAAGTGTTATGAATTTTAGTAATAATGGGGAGATAAGTCCATGGTTCATTGGACCATATTAAATACTAGAAAAAGTTTGATCAGAATCCTACCGAGTGGTCTTTCCTCCGAGTTTATCCCAAGTACATGACATATTTCATTTTTCAATGTTAATAAAATATGTGATGGATTTATCTCATATTTTGAGCCCTGGAGTAGTTTATTTAGAAGATTAAATTTATTATAAGGAACAATTAGTATAGAGTCTTAACCATAGAGAGCAGGTGTTGTAGAATACAACAATTTATTTATTTATGGTTTTGTAGAAAAAACATATGGTTGGAGATGCAACACAGGAATATGAAAATTCTACAAGGGAAAGATCTCCCCAACTGTGTAAGAAATGAATAAAATTGTGAGGAAAAAATTTAAAAAATGGGAGAATAATTTAAAAACTTATTTAATTTTATAATAAATCATTTTTATATTTATTATCATTCATGAATTAGATTTTACATAGTAATTTTTAAATAAAAAAGAAAATAGATTTAATAGACTAATTTTCTTATAATATTTTATTTTAAAGTTTAATTTCTAAATTTTATAATTTTAATTTGAAAAAATGAACTTTATTTTTTAAATAAACATATCAAAATTATCTTATGGTGAAATTTTGGGGTTTTTTTGAAAAGATTAATTTTTAGTGAAGAGTGAAAAATATCGGTTTTTTTTAAATTACAATTTCCTTTAAAAAATTCCCACTATTATTTTAATTTTATCTCAAAGTAACATAATTATTATTTATTTATATATAATATAATTTAGATCATTATTATACCTCATTTTGGTATAAGTTTATTTTTGGGCTCAAAAACACATTTTTCTAAAAAAACTATTTTTTATTGCATTATAATCTTAAATTAATTTCTACCACTTATATAAATTGAATCTTAAAAAATGGATTCCATATTTAGAATAAGTTTATAAAAATTTGGTAAATAGTTCCCTTTTATTTTTGGTCATTATGAATAGTAACCATAGTAAATAATTGTCACCATAATAAGGGTAAATCAGGTAATTAAGGTTAAAAATTATATGATAAGGACTAAAAAATGATCACAACACTTGAATTTGTCCTATTTTATGGGTGGAGTTCGGGAAATTCTATCCATGTTTTGAAAATAAGGCAACTTGATGTTGTATTTCTTTGATTTTGACTTTTATAATATTTAAGTAAAAAATAAAGTAAAAAATGCCACTTTCTTTCTTTTAATATCTATAATATTTTTTGATAGGGATTAAAACAACTTATATTCATTTATAAATGGTTATTTTAAATATAAATGATTTTTTATCATGGTAATATTTTTTTAATTTTAATTTATTAAATAATTACCTTAAATGCTTATGCAATGCTGGCATAATATTTATACAATTAATAAAAAATAAAATAAATGATACTAAAAATATGAAAAGTAATATAATTTTAATGAATTATTTTGTTCCAATAATTTAATAAATAAATACAACATTTCAGGGATGTGCGAAATAATTATATTCTAATTCATTTCCAATCATGTTGTTTTTAAAGTCAAATTAAATGAATAGTTCCAAAAATAATATAAATGATATTTTATTAAATGCTTTAAAATTCATAAAAAAATATATTTGGTAAATTGATTGGTATATATTTGAAAATATAAAATATGGACCATTTATGAGACAATTTTCCTTTTAAAGTAACTAAATTGACCCATAAAGAGTAATTTTTTTTGTTATCATGGCAATCATAAAGAAGGGTTAACACAGTTTCAAACAAGAATATAAGGGTAAAACCATAATCTAAACCTATAAAATTTTATTTTATGGGGTGATTTTGACCCATACTCATACCATATTCTAATTATATCATTTTGGATCTATTTTACCTTGATTAATTAATTTATATTAATTTAATACTTTAAGTAATTCTAAAAGTGCCCCTTCTTTCACTTATAAAAGGTCTCATTTTCTCCTCTTTTATTCACACTTAAAAACCTTTTGGTTCATATAATACCTAAAAAAATTTATTCCTTACATCCTTACCTAAATTATAGAGGCCTTAATTTTATGAGATATCCAACTTAAGGAAAGATTTATGTATAAACCTAAAGATATTGTTTAAAGAAGAGGTATGATTTTTAACTAATCATTTTCATTTTATTTATTCATATAATTTTTAAAATATTTTCCAACCATGATGAGATAATAAAAACATTATCTTATATATAATGTGAAGTTATTATTTCAATTTTATAGCCTATATCCATATCCTCTTCTATTAAATAGGAAATAAAACAATCATTGATGTGCACAATGGATTACCGCCTCGTGAACTGAGGTAATTCATTTTACATCAACACTTCTCACATATGGTTTTAATGATGGATTTAATATATATATATATATTATATTCATGAAATAATTACAATTATATAAAATTAATGTATCATCTATTTTCTTAGCTTTCCATTCATCAAAAAAATGATAACGTCGTTCGTGTGTACGTGTGGATTGCCACCTCCATGAAGCGATGTGATTAATTTTTCATCACTACATCACATGGATGATATATATAATAATATTTTTAAAAAATAATATTGTATTTATTATATAATTATCATTTTTTAATATAAAATAATACTTTATTTCTTTCCATTGTTATCATTGAAAAATGGAAACATTACTCATGCGTACCTATGGACTACCATCTCTATGATTATAAAATAGTTCATTTTTCATAACCATATTTCATGATTGGATTTAAAATTATAATTAATATATAAAAATTATAATTATATGATTATTATTATTCAGGATATTATGGAATAATGACTTCATTGACCACTGTAAACCTACTGAATTCATTTTGGACATATTAGATGAATATCATCAAAACATCCGACATGAACTTAAATGATTAAGTAAATGGATATAACATGATAATAAATAAAATAAAAAGAATAATAAACTTTTAAAAAGGTTATGAAATAAGTAAATAATTATCATTAATTTATTATTCAGGAATATAAAGAACGTACGTTATGAGACAGACTCAAGGTAAGAGACTCTTTAACTTAAAAACATGTTTTAAATGTTTTAAAAATTTATTTTGTAAATATTTTTATCCCATGTACATATTATTTAAAATACATTTTATATGTATTTATATAGACAAAAATTAATTATAAAGTACATTTTATTTCTATTTTTACTTTATTTCAAATGTTTTCAAAAGGAATATTTTTTACATATTTTATACGGAATGTTTGACAAAAGGTAAAAAGAATGTTCTAATTTAACATATATGACATAAATGGATTTTATTTCCTAAACAATTTTTATTTGATGTTTTGATTCCTTTAAAATCTTCCATGTATTGTTTAAATAAAAACCCTTATGTATATTTTATCTTTGAAAATAGATTTTTAAAAAGTAAAGGATATTTAAATATCTAAAAATGTTTTTAATATAAGTTCAAAAGAGTTTTCAAGGGTTTTATGATGAAAAGTGAAAGAATAAAAATGTTTTTTTGATATGATACTTGATAATTATATATGAAGAGTGGGTGAGATTGATACATCTTATATAAGTGAGTGAACCTAATATAACTTATACAAATTAGTGAGCCTGATACAACTTATATGACGAATGTGCCCCATTATAACTCTCTAATGTATTAGGTAATGTTACTTGTCTACTTAGTCAAGAAGGAGGGATTTAACAAGGGAGGTTTATTCTATATATTTAACTATTCTAAGTTATTTATAACATGATTTATTAATATAATTCTCTAGGTCACCTAAACCAAGTTTCTATTTTCTTGTTATGAGTTTTAAAGGTTTTCTTTGAGCAAAGAAGTGTGTTCTTTTCATGTAGATGTGTTTATTTAATATGCTCAAATAATATTTGATAAAGGTAAATTTTTTATGAGTTTCCATTTTATTCATTAGACTAATGAATTTATTTCATTTATGTCTCTTACTGTGATTTTTTGTGCTCATTCTAAGTTTTCAAATGTTTTTTCATAGGGTTTTATGGATGATTAGGGATAAGGATGAGGTCAATATGAAAAATTGTGAAGATATGTCATAAAAATAAAATGTGTTTATTTTTAAAATTTTATATTCTATAAAAAATGGATACTAATTATAAGTTTCTAATTTTTAATATATGAGTTTTTTATGTAAGAGTTATAGTATAATTCTCTAAAAATATAAATCATAAAGATCATCAAAATGTAATAAAGTTAATCCTAGAAAAAAAATCAATATTATGTAATATTTTAAGGCTAGGTCCTTATATAATCTTCTGCAACATATCTTTTAACTATTTACATTGAAGAAATATATGAGTTATGTGATTATAGAACAACCTTCTTGACATATAATCTCCCTGGGTTTATCTTTTATAATCCTCTTCTTTGATGAACCATATCCCAAGATATACATCCTTGATGAGTGAGAAAGTTATCCATGGGTGTGAAATGTGGTTTTGGATTTTATCATTTGAATAAATTTGGATTACTTCATAAAAAACCTTAAGATATGAAGTTACTTACCATTTTAGGCCCTTATATACTCATCATGACTTGATTCATATTCTGTTGGCATAACTTTTTATCCATGTTTGATGGTGTTTTCTTATGGGGGTGTGTATAGCCCATGATACCCATATATGATTCTTTATTCCCTATGTATTTCTATTATATCTTGTTACCATGCTTGATGTTGATCACATATTGTTATATTATGCTACTATATTCTCATGATAGCATGTTATGCTTGTCTTATTGTGATCTTCCCTATTGTATGTATTTACCATGACTTGGAGGTATTTTCTTCATATTAATAATAGGTGGACCATCATTTTATGATTACCCGTTAGAAGGGGAATGAAAACAACATGCGACGATGATGATTCTAGACCCATACATGAGGTAGAATCATGAAAATATTATGTATCGACCAAAACTTGATTCCTTGAGGATACCAAGTAACATGCCAGAACTTGATGCCTTGTGGATTCCAATTAACATGTTCACCCAATGCCTTAAGGATGCCGTGTAACATGTTTCTATAATTATGGATGTCTCTTAACCACTTATGAAATATTTTATTATCCTTCCAGCATAGATCTAAAGCAGGTATGTCCGGGGCATGTGGTGGCTTAGTTAGAACATGGGTGCTCGACATATGATTATTATAGTTTCTTATTCATTTATTGTTATCATGACGCACACCTGTTATACTTATTAACACCTATTAAGGAAACATTGGTGGTTTCCTACCATGTTTTACTACTAACAACCTAAACGGACATCTCAATGTGTATGCAGAATTCATGTATATGGAACTAGGAAACAACAAGGGGCCCATGATAGATAGTTGATCCAAGGATCATGGAGCTAGGAGCAGTACTGAGACATACTCTATAGGATTTACATAGATTTTTATTTATTTACATGATTGAACTTATACTATGGTTTGAATTACCATAATGGAAGTATAATTTATTTATTTGTATAGCTTGTGTACCATTTTTTATTACATTTTATATTTAGTATTCCACTTGATAATCTAATTATTATATTTTAATTATTATTTTTAGCATATGACTATGATTACTAGATGGTATAGTCTCCCCACTGGCAGTGTTTGTACCCTTGTTTTTAGTTGGAAACCTCTTACATATGAAGAGGCATGAATGAGGTCTTGTGGATATCTAGCTCAGAACTGATGGTTTGAGTCAGGATGCTACACATGAAACTCTCATTAATCCCAACTAAATCACCTCATGTCTGAACTAACAATTCTCAACATCGCTTTCAACCTAATCACATAAGTGTAAAATAAAACAAATAAAATTAGTGTAAGTATATAAGTATACTTGAAAAGTTATTCCCCTAACCTCTACCATGTCAAGTGAATAATAATAATATGAAATAATTGAATAAAATATACATTATAAATCAATTCATGAAAAAAAACAATAAAGTGAAACACTCAATTCAACCAAACCTCTACCACATGTCATTTAATCTTTCCATCCGCATCATCAGTCATTGTGCTCTGCACCACACTCACCCATTTTTTTTATCATTTTCATAACCAAAATCACATCACATAAAACACATCATCTCATTATCCACACCTTTAATGACAAAATAAATACAAACACTATAATCATCCATAATTGCAATTACAACCAAAACAAATATATACAAGGATCATACAACTATAACTATAACAACTGTATAGTGGTTTGAAGACAATAACGATGGTGACAACAAAAGACTCAACAAAAATAATAATAAAAAAAACAATGACAACCATAACCATGTTGAAGCACCCCAAGACCCGTACTTCTAGATCTGGTTCTTCACATACATACTTTATACACATACTTTGATACCAACTAAGACAAAACATATATTTTACATTATTTTATAAGATGATACATAACAAATCATGATTAAAATACATTCCTAGAACCACCATATTTGGTGTATCTGGATATTAACAATATGTTTATCTTATTATACAATATGAAATCCATTTATTCCATAAAAAAATGTTTACACATGAATCTTTTATATACATAACCATTCATTAAAACCAAAAGGGAAATTGGGAAACATAATAAAGGGGTGATATCAAATTCTTAGTAAGGGAAAAAACACAGTGAAGGTTCCCATGTGTAGAGAATTAAATTGTCCCATTCTCAATAATGGTTTTTTTCAGTTTCAATAGATTAATCCCTAGAACTGGATGAAAGAAACCATGAAATTATAAAAGATATAATATATTAACATATAGTTTATAATTAATTTATATAGATAAGAATTATATATACTTGGAATTATTTCTTCATTATTGAATCAGTTGACCACTCTTTTTATACCTCTATTTCAATAAATGATTTAATGATAGAATTCATCTAGAGGTATAAACACATGCTCCACAAATCTTGGAATGTCATGATTGGAACTTTGGGTGCTATCATTTAGGATCCAAACCACTTGCGTTGTTTGTCATTGATTGCAATAATAATATTTCCTCCCTTGAAAGACTCCCTATTGTTATCTCGATCACTTTAGAGTGTGTAGGAGGATCCTTGGTATTAATTATTAAGATAAATCTTCATAATATTTCTCCAGGGATGATATAATTCTCTAGAGTGAATGTTGTGCACAACAATCGTCTATATCTAGAAATTATATAATCAGGTTTATATAGCTAAGTTAGAGAATTGGTTATTTCACATAGATCCTTAGCTAATCTCTTAATCCTTAGCGAATTCCACTTAGATTAATAATAATAATATTATCATTATTTCTTTAACATGAAAAAAATGATGGATTATTTAAATATCATTTCTACCAGACCCTTAACTAGGCCCACTAATCCTACTCATAATTTATTAAACCTTTAATAATAACTATAACGACCCAAAGTTTCATTAATGGAAATCCCTCTTGATCTAATTAAATGTCTCTTTATGTTTATATAAAATTTCAACTTCTTTGGTTTTATGTTAAGAATTTTGACCATTGCTAATATAGCTGTTGAACAGTGATCACATGATTAGTATAAATACAGGGCTTTAACAAATCCAAATTTACTCAGACAAAGGAAGCGATGACCTCATCCAGTAGAATTGCCCCATATGAAGCCCATTTGTCGGAGCTCGGAAAAGAGGTTGCATCCTTGGGCTTCGCTCTTGACCAAGACCAAGCTTAGCTTCATCATGTCAAGCTCGAACAGGACCGTCTACGGGAGAAGTGGAAGTTGATAGAAATTACCACTCGAGCGATGTTATCCAAGCCACCCCAAGATTCTGTCACCATCGCACACCTTACCCTTAGGTCTTATGTGGCTGTTTTAAGGGGTTATGTAACAAATAAATAGTACTATGTTCATGTACATTATTTTTTGTATATAATAATGAATATACTTTCTTGTCATTATTGATACATTGTAAATAGTTTTTAAAGTAAAAATAATGTTTTTAGTTATTATTTAATTAAGAATTCTATTTTATTAAATTAATGGATTTTTGAATTAAATAATATTTTAATAAAATAATATTATTATTATTAAATTAAATTTTATTAAATATAAATGATCTTATAATTTTATTAATGCAATTGTAATTTTTATTAAGGTTTGAAAGCCATTTCTGTCAAAACCCGTGAATTTTCGATAAATGTTGGTTTTTATTTTAAAAGTGAAAATTAACATATTTATAAAATTATTTATATAAAATAAATTTTATTTTTGGAATCAGGATGTCAAAATTATCCAACGGTGAATTTTTCATAATTTTCTGAGACGGTCAAATTTTTGGGTAAAAATTAAATACCGTTTATATATATAATGTGTTTTATGACATCATAATGACCCAATAGTGATGTAATAAAATACTATAAGCTTTATGTTCGGCCAATATATGTTTTAACATTAAAATAATGTGATTTTGGGTTTTTTTGACTTACTTTTCAAAGCATTAATGGACCCCTCAAGACTTATTAAACACCTTGTCTTTTTAAATTAATTTCCAGGGGAGTATGACTCACCTCCACATAAGAAACCCTATTATTTTAAGAAGGTATGACTTTAGACTTATAAAATATTATTTTCTTCTTCCCTTTTACAAAAACCATGGGCAAAAACCATGGGATGGTTTGTGGTTTGGATTAATTTAATGTAAGGGGACCCAAACCTAAATAATAAAGAATTCCCTCACCTTTCCTATATAAACCCACCCAAGCTCCCACTTCCTCCTCACTCAAAGCCTTTGGAGTTCGTCCAACCTCTGCCCTACTCTCTCTATAATCCTCCCAAGGTGACACAAGCTCCCAAGAAGCCTCTCACAAGGCTCTCTCTAGCCTTTGGAAGCACACTTCCAAGTAAGGGTTTTTTCTTCCTTTCTCATTTTTGTCCAATTTTCTTTAAGTTGTTTTGCCCTTTTAATTTCAATTATGAATGTTGGGGTATGGTTTTTCACCTCCCTAATACTTTCCTATTTATGTTTTAATGATGTGAGACACCTTTCTCTCTCATTAAATTCCTCCCATGCACACCCGTTACTATGTTGAAATTCCGAAAGGAACTTCTCTCTCCTATTTTACATTCAAGCAATACTTTTGTATCATGAATCTAAATTCAATTACATTTGTTGGGACATGTATCTATATGAAATACTTACTTTCCATTACATTTAGATATGATGAGGAACCCATTTCTCTCTCATCAACCATTTTTTATGAATTCTTATGTCATGTCGTTACGCTGCCGAAATCGCACCGATTTTCTAAGCTAATGCCATTGCGTAGTGAATACCATGCCCATTTCTCCATCAAGGGTATTCACCTTTATGCACATTTACTTATTGATTATAAAGTTTCATGTATTAATTCCATATTCCTTTATCATGGAATAAATGATTATGTTTTATGAATCCATGTTTTATGATCCATGTGGCACACTTATGCATGAAATGAAATGTTTAAGAAGGGTGCGCCCTTATAGCGTTCCAATGAATTGGGTAATGTATAGTATCATGATACCTCATGTGAAATGAGTGTTGACTCATGATAATTCAAGTTCAACGAGGGTTTACTCGTGCTTCATGTGCAATGAGTATTTACTCATGCTCCATGTGCAATGGGCCTTGGATCATGCTAATTCCATGTTAAGTGTTGCTGCCACATTTCCATGTTATGATTATCATGCTTTATCATGCCTTTATGTTCATGTTTCTCTTGTTCTCTATTGATATGCCTAATGTCTAACATGTATTGTACTCCTTATGTTATTCCATTTGTATTCCCTTACTGGGCTTTATAGCTCACCCTTTTCTTATGCATGTCCTCAGGTTATCCCATGCAATGCTAAGTATGAGGGAATGTAGTGGTCATGTAAAGGAAGTTTTCAATAAAGATGTTGTATTTCATGATTTAAGTTTTTATGTAATTATCCTAATCCCCAAATACACTAAACCTCTCAATCTTCTTTGTTGTATCAAGTTACGTTCTATGTAATAAATCATGTTTAAGTTGTAATAAAAAGCAGGGTTGTCATAGTTAGTATCAGAGGATAGGTTTAGTTATTTTTGGGATTAGGATTAGAAAACCCTAGTAAAGCCTTAGAGACAAGATTAAGTATAATAAAAACATCCCTAAGTTTTGTTAAGTACTGAGTAAGTGGTTTATCAAGAAAATACATCCCTGTCTTGATACGAGCAGGTAGAGGCGGCTCTGGCACAGATGTATCCTAGGGGTAAAACCCGAAAACACTGCTTTAAGCTAGACTTGAACGGGAACTGGTGCATGACAATGGGACTTGATGCACTCTTGGTTATGACACTCTTTGGGGATATTCTTTGGTAAATTCACAAGCTTAGTATGAACCCTTATTAAGGGAATTAAAAAAAATGCCCCTAAGAATATATGTTAGAAAGTAGATCATGAAAATCCTAGATTGAAGCCTATAGACTCATGAGTTAAGGAAATACAAGTTTATTTATAAGTCATCAACTTTTGTATTTGGATTACCCTTTATGTGTTACCCCTAACTTTCCTTTTATTCCAGCCAATGGCCAGTAATAGGAGGACTTAGGCTAAAAACCATTGTGAAGATCAGTGTAATGACTATACTAATGAGATGCCCAATCCAATGGGAACAGTAATTGCGAACTTTGTCATGCTTATCTCTCAGATAACTCAAGTTTTGAATAGAAACACGGGTCAAGAGGAATGTTCAACCCCCCTAAGAAAGAACAAGTCGCTATCGAGAGCTTCATGAGACAAAGGCCTCCTACTTTTAGTGGATCATCCGATCCCACGATCGCTGAACAATGGATCAAATCTATTGAAAAGATATTCTCCATCCTTCAATGTTATGAAAAAGAGAAGGTTCTCCTGGAGGCTTATCGTATGGAGGGTGAAGATGATCAATGATGGACGTTGATCAAAAATACGAAGCCTGAGGAGGAGATCGAGGTGTTGGAATGGAAGGATTTCCGGAAGATGTTTTTCGATAAATATTTTCTGCTCACCCTCTGGATTAAGATAGAAAGGGACTTCCTTTACCTCAAGAAAAAAGATAAAGAATCTGTTGGAGCGTACGAGGCTAACTTCACAAGGCTTGCACGATACGCTTCCAGATTTGTCGTTACCCCAGAATGAAAAGTTGAATGCTTTTTTGGTGGGTTGAAGCCTAGCCTACGGAAAGCATTGTCAATCCGTGACTTTGACAACTATGAGGAAATTTTCCGATGTGCCCTCAAGGTCAAAATGGAGATTGGAGAATTACAGGGGTATCATGGGGATAAGAAGCGTAAGGTGGAATTCAATTCTGGTGGTCTGATGGATAAATCCAATGGTGCTAAGAAGATCCAGCACCCCACTTGCCAAAAGTGCGGAAAGAAGCACCCTAAAAATTGCCTTAAGGGGATGAGGAAATGCTTCAGGTGTGAAAGAGAAGGGCACCTAGCTATTAACTGTAGGCAAGAAAGACCCGCGGCCACAATATAGGATAGGAATTCTCCGTTCGAACCTCAACGCGTTGTTCAATGCTATAAATTCAAATAACCGGGTCATTTTACAAATCAGTGCCCTAATCCAAGGGTTTGCGAAGGCAACCAACAACCTCCAAGGCAGCAAGGAAGAGCTTTTGCCATCACTTTTGCCGAAGTGAACCCCAACAACGAAGTGGTGATATATACGCTAGTTATTCATTCAAGAATAGCAAACATATTTTTTGATTCAGGTTCTACACATTCTTTTATATCTCAAAAGTTTAGTAGAACAATCCCAGCACCACCACAAATCATGGAAGTGAAGATGTCAGTGAGTACGACAAATGGGGAAATCATTGCATCCCATGAATATAAGTCCTCCCCTATTATAATCTATGGATTTAATTTCCCAGAGAACCTCGTCATACTCCCTCTGGTGGAATTTGATGCAATTCTTGGCATGGATTGGATTTCCTTATATAGATCCAACATAAATTGTCGGGAGAGGGAAATCACACTCCATATGGAGAATCGACCCCCGATTCTTTACAAGTGTAAAGAGGAAGATGAATCTACTTTAGCTCCATCATCTCAAGAATGGATATTAATACTCTATGAGCACACATATCTGGCTCAGATGATTGAGTCTAAGGAAGAAACCATCCTTGAAGAAATGCCTATTGTGAGGGAATTCGCTGAAGTGTTTCCTGCGGAACTGCCTGGTCTTCCTCCTAGAAGAGATGTTGAATTCTCAATTGAAATTATACCCGGGGCTTTACCAATATCCAAGACTCCATATAGAATGGATATCATGGAGCTTGAAGATCTGAAGAAACAACTACAGGAGAATCTAGATAAAGGGTTTATACGCCCAAGTGCTTCACCATGGGGTGCACCAGTCCTCTTCGTCAAGAAGAAGGATGAGTCAATGCGCCTTTGCATTGATTATCGTGAGCTCAATAAAATCACGATAAAGAACAAGTATCCTCTCCCACAAATTGATGAATTGTTCGATCAGCTGCGTAGAGCACAATACTTCTCCAAGGTGGACTTGCGGTCGGGATATTATCAAGTAAGGATGAAGAAGAAAGATATCCCCAAGACTGCTTTTCGCACAAGATACGGGCACTATGAATTCATAGTAATGCCTTTCGGACTAACTAATGCTCCAACAATATTCATGGAATTAATGAATAGAGTCTTTAGAGATTACCTATACAAATTTATGGTAGTCTTTATAGATGATATTCTAATATACTCCAAAACCAAGGAGGATCATGAGGAGCATTTAAGAACTATACTAGAGACTTTGTGCAAGGAGAAGCTCTATGAAAAGTACAACAAGTGTGAGTTCTGGTTGAAGGAAGTCTCATTCCTGGGCCATATCATCACAAGAAATGGGATATCTGTGGATCCCTCCAAAATAGATGCAATTGAGGGATGGACGAGGCCAATATCGGTAATGGATATCCGTAGCTTCTTGGGGTTAGCTGGATATTATCGACGATTTGTGAGAAATTTCTCATGATTATCCAACCCTCTTACCAAGCTAACTCGAAAGGGAGTAAAGTTTTCTTGGAGTGATGAATGCGAAGAAAGCTTCAAGGAGTTGAAAAAGAGGCTTATCACTGCACCCGTGCTCACTTCACCCACATGTGGGGAACCTTTTGTGGTTTTTAGTGATGCTTCGAAGAAGGTCTTAGGTTGTGTGCTAATGAAGAATGATAAAGTGATATCCTATGCCTCAAGGAAGTTGAAAATCCATGAGCGAAACTATCCAACACATGATTTGGAGTTGGCGGCGGTAATCTTTGCCTTGAAAATCTGGCGGCATTATCTCTATGGGGAGAAATGTGAGATATATACTGACCACAAGAGTCTTAAATATATATTCACATAGAAAGAGCTTAATATACACAAGAGAATATGGATAGAGCTCATCAAGGATTATGACTATTCAATACATTACCACCTTGGGAAAGAGAACAAGGTAGAAGATGTCCTAAGTAGAAAGGATCCAGTGATTCTATGAATGATGATAATGGAGAGGGATCTAATCATCTTAGACTTGATGAAGATGAACATGAGAATCATAAAGAAGGGAACATCATCAATCCTTTCACAAATGATTGCTCAACCATCTCTTTTGTAAAGGTTAAAGGATGCTCAAAAGGATGATGTGAGAATTCAAGAAAAAGTGGAAGCTATCAAAAAAGGGAAATCCTCAGAGTTTAATGTTAATGAAGAAGGAATTGTGTGGTTTGTGAAAAGACTATGTGTTCCATCATGTCCGGAGCTGAAGAAGGAACTTTTGGATGACGCACATAGTTCAAATTTCTCTATTCACCCAAGGAGCACAAAGATATATCGAGATCTCCGAGAAAAATTTTGGTGGGATAATATGAAGAAGGAGATCGCTGAATATACATCAAAGTGCCTGGTGTGCCAGAAAGTGAAGGCAGAGAGGCATAAGTCTAAGGGGATGCTGAAACCATTTCCCATACCAGAATGGAAATGGGAGAACATCACCATAGACTTTGTCACCGGACTTCCTAGGATATCCAAAGGCAATAATGCAATTTGGGTTGTTGTGGATCTTCTTACAAAGACTGCACACTTCATTTCTATTCAGGAGGATTTCTCATTGGATCAACTGGCACAGATATATATCAGGGAAGTGGTAAGGTTGCATGGAGTACCACTATCTATTGTGTCTGACCAAGATCCAAGATTCACCTATAAGTTTTGGAAGAGTCTTTAACATGATCTGAATACTGAACTGAACTTCAGTACGGCCTATCATCCTCAAACTGATGGCCAATCCGAGCGGATTATCCAAACACTTGAGTATATGTTGAGAGCGTGCTCAATGGACTTTAAAGGCGGATGAGATCAACATCTTCCTCTGGTTGAGTTCTCTTATAATAACAGTTTCCACTCAAGCATCCAAATGGCACCATATGAAGCCCTGTATGGGAAAAGGTGCAGAACACCAGCATGTTGGGATGAGGTCGGTGAACATAAGCTTCTTGGACCAGAAATGGTCAAAGAAATGGTGGATAAGGTGAAAACCATTCAGTAGCATATCAAGGCAGCCCAGAGTCGATATAAGAGTTATGCAGATAACCATCGATGAGACCTTGAGTTTAAAGTTGGAGACATGGTTTTTCTATGCATATCTCCATGGAATAAGGTCATGAGGTTTTGAAATAAAGGGAAGTTAAGTCCAAGGTACATCGGCCCCTTCGAAATTCTTGATCGCGTCGGGGCTGTGGCCTATCGACTAGCACTTTCACATACTATGGCCAAAGTACATGATGTCTTTCATGTATCCCTCTTAAGGAAGTACATACTAGACCCTTCACATGTAATCTCTTCTGAGGTGGTACAATTAGAATATGATCTTTCTTATGAGGAGAAACCAGTGAAGATCTTAGATCGTAGAGAAAAATTTCTATAAAATAAGACAATGCCCCTTATCAAGGTGTTATGGAGAAACTACAAGTTTGAAGAAGCGACTTGGGAATCGGAGGAAATGATGAATCTGAGTTACCCACATCTGTTTTATTGTGGGAAAAGGAAATTTTCGAGGGAGAAATTTCTTAAGGGGGGAATATTGTAACGACCAAAAGTTTCATTAATGGAAATCCCTCTTGATCTAATTAAATGTATCTTTATGTTTATATAAAATGTCGACTTATTTGGTTTTATGTTAATAATTTTGAATGTTTCTAATATAGCCGTTTAACAGTGATCACATGATTAGTATAAATATAGGTCTTTAACAAATCCAAATTTACTCAGACAAAGGAAGCGATAACCTCATCCAGTAGAATTCCCCATACGAAGCCCATTTGTCAGAGCTTAGAAAAGATGTGGCATCCTTGGGCTTCGCTCTTGACCAAGCCCAAGCTGAGCTTCATCATGTCAAGCTCGAATAGTACTATCTATGGGAGAAGTGTAAGTTGATAGAAATTACCACTCGAGCGATGTTATCTGAGCCACCCCAAGAGTCTGTCACCATCACACACCTTAACCTTAGGTCTTATGTAGCTGTTTTAAGGGGTTATGTAACAAATAAATAGTACTATGTTCATGTACATTATTTTTTGTATATAATAATGAATATACTTTCTTGTCATTATTGATACATTGTAAATAGTTTTTAAAGTACAAATAATGTTTTTAGTTATTATTTAATTAAGAATTATATTTTATTAAATTAAGATATTTTTGAATTAAATAATATTTTAATAAAATAATAATAATAATATTAAATTAATTTTTATAAAATATAAATGATATTATAATTTTATGAAGGCAATTGTAATTTTTATTAAGGTTTAAAAGGCATTTCTGTCAAAACCCGTGAATTTTCAATAAATGTCGGTTTTTATTTTAAAAGTGAAAATTAACATATTTAGAAAATTATTTAGATAAAATAAATGTTATTTCTGGAATCAGGACATCGAAATTATCCAACGGTGAATTTTTCATAATTTTCTGAGAGAGTCAAATTTTTGGGTAAAAATTAAATTTCGTTTATATATATAATGTGTTTTATGACATCATAATGACCCAATAGTGATGTAATAAAATACTATAAGCTTTATGTTCGGCCAATATATGTTTTACCATTAAAATAATGTGATTTTGGGTTTGTTTGACTTACTTTTAAAAGAATTAATGGACCCCTCAAGACTTATTAAACACCTTGTCTTTTTAAATTAATTTCCATGAGAGTATGACTCACCTCCACATAAGCAACCCTATTATTTTAAGAAGTTCGGACTTTGGACTTATAAAATATTTTTTTCCTCTTCACTTTACCAAAAACCATGGTATGGTTTGTGGTTTGTATTAATTTAATATAAGGGGACCCAAACCTAAATAATAATGAATTCCCTCACCTTTCCTATATAAACCCATCCAAGATCCCACTTCCTCCTCACTCAAAGTCTTTTTAGTTAGTCCAAACTCTGCCCTACTCTCTCTATAATCCTCCCAAGTTGACCCAAGCTCCCAAGAAGCCTCTCACAAGCCTCTCTCTAGCCTTTGGAAGCACACTTCCAAGTAAGGGTTTTTTCTTCCTTTCTCATTTTTGTCCAATTTTCTTTAAGTTGTTTTTCCCTTTTAATTTCAATTATGAATGTTGGGGTATGGTTTCACACCTCCCTCATACTGCCCTATTTATTTTTTAATTATGGGATACCCCTTTCTCTCTCATTAAATGCCTCCCATGTACACCCGTTACTATGTCAAAATTCCGAAAGTAACTTCTCTCTCCTCTTTTACATTCAAGCAATACTTTTGTATCATGAATCTAAATTCCATTACAATTGTTGGAAAATGTATCTATATGACCTCCTTACTTTCCATTACATGTAGATATGATGAGGAACCCCTTTCTCTCTCATCAACCATTTTTTTATGAATTCTTATGTCACGTCGTTACGCTGCCGAAATCACACCGATTTTCTAAGCCAATGCCATTGTGTAATGAATATCATGCCCATTTCTCCATAAAGGGTATTCAACTTTATGCACATTTACTTATTGATTGTAAAGTTTCATGTATGAATTCCACATTACTTTATCGTGGAATAAATTATTATGTTTTATGAATCCATGTTTTATGATCCATGTGGCACACTTATGAATGAAATGAAATGTTTAAGAAGGGTGCGCCCTTATAGCGCTCCAATGCATTGGGTAAAGTATAGTATCATGATACGTCATGTTCAATGAGTGTTGACTCATGCTAATTCAAGTGCAATGATGGTTTACTCGTGCTTCATGTGCAATGAGGATTTACTCACACTCCATGTGCAATGGGCCTTGGCTCATGCTAATTCCATGTTAAGTGTTGTTGCCACATTTCCATGTTATGATTATCATGCTTTATCATGCCTTTATGTTCATGTTTCTCTTGTGATCTATTGATATGCCTAATGTCTAACATGTATTTTACTCCTCATGTTATTCCATGTGTATTCCCTTACTGAGCTTTATAGCTCACCCTTTTCTTATGCATGTCCGCAGGTTATCCCATGCAATGCTAAGTACGAGGGAATGTAGTGGTCATGTAAAGGAAGTTTTCAATAAAGATGTTATATTTCATGTTTTAAATTTTTATGTAATGATCCTAATCCCCAAAGACACTAAACCTCTCTATCTTCTTTGTTGTATCAAGTGAAGTTCTATGTAATAAATCATGTTTAAGTTGTAATAAAAAGCAGGGTTGTCATAATAACAATATATCTAAATAAATAAATTTCATTGTATTATTCATTCAATAAATAAATAAATATTATATTAATTAATAGGAAAATAAATATTTATTTAATATTCACATAAACAAATAAATAATTATTTGTTACCTTGAAATAAACAAGAGATAAATAAATATTATATATTTTTGTAATTATTTATTACCATGTGAATAAATATCTATTTAATACTGAACTCACATATATATTCTTTCGAATAACCAGTGATTGAATTAATGAAATTAAAACATCTTGAATAATTATTAAATCATAATCCCAAAATTATATTTATTCAAACAGTTAAATTCAAATAGAATTTAATTGAGATTTTGGATACAATTAGTATATGTCCCTTTGGGTCACCTTCTCAGTATAATTAAGAGAACTAGCCTAAATTTTATGATCATAATCTAAAAACACATCAAGGAACCCATAGAGAAAGAAGTTAATGTCACAATGATAACAAACTCTTCTGAATGGTCACCGTGTAATATAATCCTTTTATCCCGACATCTCATGAAAAAAGGTACATACTTTATGTCATTAAATTATATTCTTGATTTATGTTTCATTGAATTTCAGAAATGAACATGTAAATATCCTACCATGGCCATCGATTTATTAGATAGTTCTATTTCAATCAATGGGCTAGAGATATCTTCTTCCATTAACTAAAAAGTGAAAAAAAATCCTTTATTGACTTATTCATTGATTCCATA
Source organism: Viscum album (assembly GCA_963277665.1). Taxonomy (NCBI): domain Eukaryota; kingdom Viridiplantae; phylum Streptophyta; class Magnoliopsida; order Santalales; family Viscaceae; genus Viscum; species Viscum album. The sequence continues at coordinate 1,336,219,585 of OY728156.1, forward strand.
TCACTTGTGATGCACCCAATGTATCCTACCACTCCTTGAGCATATTTCATCATTGTTTTCATTAATGAATCTAATTACGTGACTCGTGATATAAATTAACAACAATCTCAAGTATAAGGACCAATATATATGTCCATAGTTAGGTTTATCTAATGAAACATATAACAAGTTAAATTCCTACAGGAAGTTTTGTCCTCATAACCTATTCTCTTTGAGATTACCAAGTGAACAATTCATGAGAATAAGTCTTAGAGTCTTATGAGTATCCTACACCTAATAGCCTACATCATATTTTTCCTATCAGATATATTTCATCCATCCATAGAACATATATTTAATAATACTATCATAACAGATAAAGGTTATAATTATATAGAGAAACTTATATAACCTTTCTATGTGATAAATAATCTAAATAAATTATAGAAGAACACTCATTATTCGATAAGATATTTATTAATATTCAATACTTTGAATAATTTGGAAATTGAAAGTATAAATCATTTGGTTTTAGGGGAAAAATCCAACATACTATTACTTCCACTAGATAAAAATACTATTTTTTAATCTATTATTTCTCACATGATATTCATGCATATATAGAGATATATCTATAATTGATGGTCCTATCATGTTCTGGTGTTTTTTCAGCTTACCATGACTTCATATCTATATGAAACCCCCTCAAGAGGTGCCATCACTGAGTATATTCTTTTTTTCCTATATCATCTATAGAATATTGGATAATAGTCTAAATCTCATCATAATATGATTACACTTTACTATTTTGGTACAATTCCAAAATCCAAAATAAAATTTTGCTAAACCCACTTCTTAAGCTACATTAGAAGTCGCAACATACTCAATCTATATAGATATAGAAACCACTACCTGTAATATATTTTTATCTTGTATATTATTTTAACCAAACTATGATATTATATCAAAGTGATATAAAAGAGAACTTTTTTATTATCCCCTTGATAAATAGTATTTCCATTTCTCCAATAACTAGGTATTTATTTAGTTTTACTTTCTTAAGCACTATTGGATAGTTTTGACTATCATCCTTTATGATTCTATTAGTTATTTTTGGTATACACTCTCTATTATTTACACATAAGAAATATAAAACCTCAATACATATAATATCACATGAGATATATTTACAAAGTAATCTTGGGAATATGTAGTCTATTTATCATAAGAATCCCCTCCTTTATTTTTACACATCACATTGGATAGATTTCATGCCACGCGACACATGAAAAAATACCTTATCAGCATATTTACTATAACTTTATTGAAGAAATCATATAAAAATAGGTTTATAAATCTTATTTCAAGAAATTGGATTTCTACTTATTTCATTATTGGATAAATTATTTTCTTTAGTTTTTAAGACGAATCATCTATTTTCCATATATTGTAAACATATATTTCTTAGAAAACTATAACACTCCTACTAAAAACTTATAAAAACCTATCGCAAATTAATTTAAAATTAATATTCTATGATAAAATTGATTAATTTAATCCATAAATGGATCTCTATAACTTTAATTCCTTATTGTAATTCTATGGTGTCACCAACCCTTTCTGGTTATGTCGTATAAATATATTCTATATGGTTTCCTCCAAGGAATGTGGTCTTGCCATAAAATTCCCAATATAATTATCATAGAATGTTTATTTTAAAATTATAATTAAAATGGATTTAGTCATTATGAATTGGAATAACTAATCAAGGCTCATTGGTAACAGTTTGTAACATCCATGTCTAGTTTCTATTGAATACCCACAAATGACTTTACATCAACTAGAGAAAGTTAAAAAATATAGAACTGGGTTTTGGTACATGAAATCCATCTTGAATATGTTTTAACTTTACAATAATATAAATTTTCCATTTACTACTTCCTTGTAGGATTCATTATTGTTATCAAATAGTATACCATCTATTTAGGTGAATATGAAACTATATCTATGGTTATAAATTTCCTATGCAGTATGTGTCTATTGAACAATCCCTCCCATTAAGACTTGTGAATTTTAGTGTTCTTATGAAAACTTTTATGCATACCAATCCTAAAATTCACCTAATCCTAAATTTGTACCACTATATAATAAGAGTTTTTCTTTCCTCATGGAAGTATATTCGGTTTAGGCTAATAACACACTAACTTGAGGATGTTAATATCCTAAGTTTATATAGGATAATTAACTAAAATTCAATTTGCGTTTCCTTTGATGTATGCTCATAGCTATAACTATCTTTAAACAAATTATTATCATAAAAAATTGAGTCAGTGAGATAACAGACTTCTATTGTATCATAGCTTATACGATATCCATTAGTCAATCTAGTTGGTATATGGTTAGTCTCTAAACCACTATTTTTAAAACATGTATTAGAAGACTGAAAATATACATAAAACACATCATTGATCTACCTTATACTACCATCACATCTATGATAAGAATAAGGTAATGTGAGAATAAGAAAACCATTACTCCACATTTAAATGATTGATGAATACTTGGTTAAGATATACTCCGATAAGCCCAACTAGAGGATCCTATAACTTTTACCAAGTTTATTTCTTTATCCACTGAGTATTAATAATTTTTTAGAGGAATTTAATAGATTATATGTATTTAATTATATCTTCTCCTTAAAATACTTTACACAGTCAAGCTAAACTAACTTTAGAATCTTTGTGGACTACCATTATTTATAAAGGTTTCTTTAGATAAACAAATAGTTTTCTTTCCAAAATTGGGTATAAGTATTATATTTTATATTCATCATCCATTGTTGATGATTCAAGTATTAATTAACTATTATTAGAGTATTAAACACCAAAAATAACATTTATTCCATAATGAAATAACATCTCATTGGTTCAAAAGGATAGTAAGTTAAATGTATTGGTAATAAAAAATAAAAAATAACAGGTTAACTATAATCAATCCACTATGAAATTTGAATTAGTGTTCTTCTCATTACTATCATTTTAATCACCCTTTCTCAGCCACTAATAGAATACACCTTACTTCTTATAATGTTTATGAACATTATTGGTTCCTGTATTTGAATAAAAATATTGTATTTAATACCAAAGAAGTAAATTAAAAACATTATATATAATTATGAATATAGTTGAATTAGATTCTAATTATTCTATAATTTAGTGTAGTTCCTATTCCAATGAACTTTTTGGACACATGCGAAGCAAATATATTCATTTTCATTATGATACCTTTGAATATATTATCTTTTTGAAATATATTGTAATGGAACTGTTAAATTTGAACTGGTCACGAGATTTTCAACCCTGTCTTTAATTTTGTTCACCAGAAGGGGTGAGGAACCATGTTCCCACCATTACATATATACTTGGAAGACATAGTCAAAATATCCCTAAGATAATTATCCAAACCATTCATCCTATAATTCTAGATGAACATGGAATATCTGGGTGATAAGGATGATACTATGAGATTAAGGGATAATATTTTATTCAAATGGAAAACCAAGTATGCTAATTGATTAATTTACTTTAATATTTTGAATGCAAGATCACCATCTAGGTACCCATCAATTTATTTACACTGATATAGTGAAGTGATAATATAATTTATCTTAAGATCATACTTCACCTTCTCAAGAGATAGGAGATGAGATATCCTGGTATATGAATCCATGTATTTATTTTACATTTTTATCTCTTCAGACATAGATGATAACATGATGCAATTAATATTATAATAATTCTATATGTGTCTCCTGTAAGAATCATTTTCACCTATGTTTGTTTGGTGAGGTGGTTGAATAGGTATAAGGGACTCTAGCTCATAGTATAAATTATCATGTAGTAGTGAAGTTTATAAATGATTGTATCTCTATGGGAAATTTGTGAAGGTGAATACATGGTCTATGTCTAGAAATTATCACAATGTTCCCATGGTTTTTATTTCTATTTTCTATATTAAATAAAATTAGATTTTAGTACTTTATCTTGATTACCAAAAGTGTGACATAATAAAATTTATTTTATTAGTCACCCACTATTTTATCAAGTACTAATAGCCCCCACAATTGGATTTGAAATATTCTATAACATGAATATTCTAATGGTAAAGATCCACATTTCTCTTATCATAATCTTGACTTGGGATCGACAAATTATTTGAAGGTATTTAGGTAGGAATATCATGCCAACTGTACTAACCTGTAGTTCCTTGATCTGTTGAGTGTACTCCCCAATCCTAAAATCTTGTACTTAAATTTCATCAAAAATTAACTACTATTTACACCAAGTCCTACTTGGACAATAAACCTCTGATGTAAATTAGGTTAAATGAACCCAAAACTTAAGTTAAAACTCCCTGATAATTAACATCTTCCTAACTTAGGCTAGATAAGCACTTTTAACTATGGTTTTATTTTAACTCAATGGAAGGCTATACCAACTTAATATTTTATTTAAGATATTTTTATCTTTATGAGTAAATATAATATTTATTTTATCCTTCTACATTCTTATTAATTTTATATTAATTTTACATAATTAATTAATTATTTATTAATGAAATAATTTACACATAATCCATTTATTTTATTCCATATTTCATGATCATTAATTCATTTTATTTATGTGATAAAAAATAAACATGAAACTCATAAAAAATAATTAACTATGAATTAGAAAAAAATAAAAGAAATACATGGCACGATCATTAGCTTTTACTACTGATTGGTTTATCGACCAAATAATAAAATAACCCTTGATCCTAGGGTAATAACTCCTTGAATCAAGATTGGTTCGAGTTATAGAATTACACCTATATCCAATATATCTCATTGATTATTTTCACCTTGAATCAGGTATTACACCACCTCCTCTCCTTGGAGTGAAATACTTCACATGTATATACTCACACATAGATTATGGGTACTAGTGGTATGATTTTATATAAAATAAATCATGGAAATACATGCCCATACATAATAAAGATGGGAGGGATGGATTGTATGCCATCATATTTAATTTAATAAATTTTTTATCACATAATAAACCCCATGTAATAAATATTAAATTAAACATAAATCCAACACATACATTAGTTATTTAAGCTTATGATCATGATTTCTTCATACTGGGGAACCCAAATAGTCTACAATAATTGCTTTAGATGAGGATAGAGATGGTTGCCTTCACCATGCATGGTTTTTCAGATTTGGAATATTGAGAGGGTATGGAGATACCATTAGTACCAGGCTCATGCATTTTTGTACGGGGCAGCTTGCTAAGAAGCCATGCTATGGTGAAAGCGTGCCTTAAATATTTTGATTATAGGAAGGGGTACTTCTATGTAGTCTTGTTCTGGGTTACAACCCTCTTAATTTTCAGATTTTTTATGTCCTAACATCCTTTAAGTCTTGGTTTAACCCCCTTTATCATTAAAATATGACTTATCCAAAATCAATAAAAATATAGGCCTTCGGGCCATTCAGTCAGTGTGTACTAATAGGGAACACAACATGTACTCATCTAGTCACTCTTATATTATATATGGAATTTAAAATGGAAAATATTGGAGGTAACATGACATGGACCCTTCTATTATACATGGTGTGTATTGTCAATCTCATGTCATGTGACCCACTCTCTATAGTCATTGTCATGTACTATATACTTACACAACATGTAACATACACATCATGTCATGATATAACATGGGGTGTAGTACTATGAGTCAAGATATGCTGTCAACATGGAATTTATGGATATACAACACAATAATAATATAAAAAGTGTGTATCACTTTTAATTCCCATGAAGTACATGAAATGTATGAGAACAATATATATTGTGTAGTTCCAAAATAACATAGAAATTAATTAAGAATTTAATTCTCAGTAAAACCTTGTCACACATGTGTACACTAGAAACACACCATGTAGTTTAGTTTAACACTAAAATAAATTTTTATTCCACATAATTAATTCATGTGGTGTCACACCCCGAACTATCTTTTTATTTTATTTTATTATTTTCTTTGGTTTTAAAATTATTTTTCAAGGTTCAAGTTGAATCCCGAATAGGATTTTTGAGTTTTGTAAAAAAACGCGCATTTTTGGGTTGACGTCGCTGAGCGCCCGGGTAGAATGTGTTTTGGATACCCCGCACGACTTCTCCCATTCAACGACACGACCCTCCAGTCTTCGAAAAATTAAAATGAGAAACTTTTGTAATTTGATGTGTTATTTATTTTTGTTGTTATTATTATTATTATTATTATTAAAGTAAACTGAATATCTAAATTATTTATATTTTATCGGTATGATGATGATGATTATTATTAATATTATTATTAATAAGATTATTATTATTATTATTATTATTGTGATCAAGGTATTATTATTATTACTATTACTATTATTACTATTATTATTATTAATAATAATAATATTATTAAGAGTGTTATTATTATTAAGAATGAAATAATTGTCATTTTATTATTTTTTAATTTTCTTTTATAAGTCGACAGGGTAACCACGTAATTTTCCGACACGTTAAATAAATAAGAAAAGTTTTAATTGAAGGATAAACTATGTTAAGAAAATGTTTTACATTTATAGATAATAATAATATTTTATTAAATTTATTATGGTTATTATCATTATTATTATTTTTATAAATGGTATAATTATTTATGAGCATTAGTTATTAACAATACCAAGAATTTTAAAATGGTTATTATCGAAGTTGTTATTATTATTGTTATTATTTTTTAGGAAGTTTACTATTATTATTGTTGTAGGTTAAAAAAAACTATTACTAGTAATTTATTAAGAATTTAATTGTTATTACCATTAATTTATTTTAAGTTTTTAATTGAAAAAAAATAATGATATAGGGTATAACCCTAATTCTTAGCACATCCCCACCCACCCCCTTCTATCCCGTCACTCCCCTGTTCCCCTACCCTTTCTGTGCGCAACATTTTCTCCCCCCATGCAGATTGATTTTTTGCGCACGCCTCAATCACCTCCACCTCCCCTACCTTTACCAGTGCGAGCCGCTGCCTCCACTATCCTCAATAACGTGAGTTGTCGCCTTCCCTACCTCTCTCGAGCGGCCCTATTTCTCTTCATCTCTAGCGCACAACCCCCTGCTCCGGTGACAACAGCTATTCCTCCTCCTAGGCATCTCCGATGACCCGAACCCCCTTCAGCAACCTTGCCAGCGCGTTTCCCTCTAGACGACCAGACCTACAGCGAGCCCCCTGCTGCACGTGACTCTTCCAGGAGACCTCTCCTCTTGTCGGACAACCCCTCCATATGACCCCCTTGGTTGACACACCCTCCTTCGGCCGCGATCACGCCAACGCATCTTTCTCCGATGGCCGACCTTCCTTTTTTCCCTTCTGATGACGTTTTCTTTTTTTTTATTGGTAATTTCTTCTTGGTTTAAGGTGTTTGGTTTTCCCAAACCCTAGATGATAGGGTTTCAATATTTTTATGGTTGATCCTAAAATTGGTGGTCAAATGTCGATGTTTTAGGTTTGTTTGGCTTCCCATAGGTGCAGTTTCGGTGTGAATGAGGTTTTGCACCAGCTTCGGGAGGGCCATCCGCGGTCATGGTAGGATCCGTCACATTGACCCTTTAAATTTAGGATCACTTTGATCTCTTGTATTATGATTATTATCATTATTATTATTTTCAATTTCATTGGTATTAATTATTATTTTTGATTTCTAGAATAATTGTTATGGGAGGAGTTATTTTGTTCTGGTAAGAAAACCTTGTTTGGATAATTATTTTACCTATTTAAGTGATTTGGCATGTTTTGTGATTAATAAGTTTGGTGAAAAGTTTAGCTTTTAAAGGAAATTAAGTTTTCATTTTATATTTTGTAGCCTGATCTTGTGAATTAAGGTGCGTTTTAATGGAAGCATGTTGTGTGATATTTAATAGTTTTTATTAAATTATGTAGTTATAATTTTAACTATGAAAGTGATTCACATTCTGATACGGTGTGTTATGAGTGCAAGTTTAATTATAAAAAGTGGGTTTGAAAAGGTTTTGGGTGTGTAAAGCTGTGGTTACTATTTGGATTTTGTTTCATAAATCTTAAAGTGGTTTAGTAATAATGTAGGTGATGTGAACTATGTTTTGAAAACATATTGAGCTAGTTATTTTTGCATTGTTTTTTCATTTGGATCATTTTAAGTCTGTGTTTATGTATTTTAGTTATCTTTTCAATTGCATCGTGTTGGAATGATTTTTCCACAGCCCTGTGATCATCATCTTGCATGTGCTTGCATTCCCACTCGAGGCATGTCGCGCCATCGTGCTTGGACTACATGTTGAGGTAGCCCCCCCTGCACTCACCTTTAAATTTAGAATTTATTGATTACTTGATATTTTATTAATTTTAATAAATGGTAAATAATGTAAGATAATTAATTTTTAAATGATTATTTGGTGTAAAAAGAGCCATTTATTTTATACATGACACTTGGAATATTTTCTTGATGAATGGACACCCAGTAGTGAAAGAATACCCATTTGGCCTTTGAAGATAATTCATGGAATTTCAAATTTAGTTATGGTTTATTGATAAATGATTTCTTTTGAAGCGTGAACAAGTTTTTTGGTTCTCTTGAGAAATGGGGTTTTTCTTTAAAATTGGTGAAGGCCTGTTTGACACTTTAATAAAATAAATTATTTTGGAAAACTCTTTTTGGGGTGACTCAGGGGTGATATTTAGTGTATGTTGACTGCATGAGTTGTGTGTGATGTTTGTGATACTTGATTGACTTTGTTGACTCACCCCTTTCCTGGTTATTATACGTGTTGACATGAGAACCTGACATAGTAAGTGAATCTTCTAAGAACAATTACTGTACTAGTTTAGATTACGTACTTTCTAGTGGCCCTTAGTATGGATTACACTCTGCTAGGGGATTGGGCCCCTCGGTTAGGACATGTAGGGAAACACCGGGTGTTAGGGCGTTATGACGTCATCGAGAGTAGGCATGCCTTCGAGATGAGTCACATGTATAGTACGTTATGGATCGTTCACGAGATTCTAGGTTTGACCCTTGTTTCCTTTAGTGTTTGTTTGTATGTGGCAGACGATTGAGAGGTCTAGTTCGGTTTCTGTCCCCTTTGTGCCACTTTTTTCATTGCCCTTAGTGTTTTGTGTGTGTTGTGTATGGTTTTCCTTTTTACTAACAACTGAAATTTGGATTTCTAAATTGTTCACAAAAATGTTTTAAAATGTAATGCACCTGTTTCTTTCAAAAATTAAACTTGTTTTTAAATTAAAAAGGGAAATGGACCATTACTTGTTTTAGAAATGAAAGTGTGTGTGTGGAAACCCATATTTTATATAATTTAGTTCAAACCTAGAATTGATAAATTCTTTATTTAACGGTAGTGTATTGGGAATAGTTTGTTGGGCACACCTACTGAGTTTTAATACTCACACCTATAGTATTTTCCTATTTTAGTTTCTGTTGCAGGTTTGACTCGATATTTCTTGCCATAGGCGAGAGTTAGTTGTGGATTGGTGAGAAACTCTTGGAGTCACGAGGAGTTTTGGTCATGGTCAGGTTAGTTGGTTGTCGTTGGTCGTTTTTTTTTCGTGTTGTTTAGTTACTTTGCATTATTATTTTTTTCTTTCAACTGCTTTATTTATTTTTATCAAGTGAAATCATTCCCTCTTGCTCTCTTTTGATGCCCTGGCATTTGTCGCCACCCCGAGAGGATCGGGAACACCTCTCAGGCCATGTCGTGGATTGGCTCGGGTGACCAGTTCAGGGTTGACCCTGGTTGATTCATGACAAAATGGTATTAGAGGGAGGTTGGCTCTTGAGAAAACCTTGTTTTTTAGAACGCTCATTATTATTTGGTGCTGTCATGGTAGAAGGAGTAGGATTTTTGGGACTTGAGGTATAGGGATGAGAAGGATGTCATGAACCCTTGCTCGTTCCGAACCTCAGGTTACCATGGGATGTTCAGGTTTGTCGATGTCCTTGATTCTTATGGTTTGTTTAGTATTGTGTAATGAAGTGAGAGCCAAGCAAGTGACCTTTGTGAGCTCTCATGGTCTGGAGAGCCATGTGCAGCCAGGGACATTACCCTAGAATGCTCTCAGTGATGGTGGTGTGACTGGCGTATGGCCGCCAACCATATGGAAGAGTCACCCATCATCACTAGTTTTCCCCCTAGTGAATCATTTGAGTTTTCCTTCATTCTGAAAATCATTGTGAAAAGTTTTATTTTGGTATTTAAAATGGTAATGACCATGTTTGACCCATCTTATTGTTTTCCTGTTCCTTAGTGTTTGCCCCCACGAAGGTTCAATGGATTCCCAAGGTGTAGCTTTAGGTGGTTCATCCTTAGCAAATCCTCGAGTTGATCAATCTATAGAATATGTTTTGGAATTCCGAAAGCTAAACCCTCCCCTGCTTTATGGTCAAGCAGACTTGGGGCGGAGGAGTGGTTTCAGAAGATTGAGAAGAAGTTCAGTTTCATTGGGTTTCCTGAGTCATTGAATGTGAAGTTGGATACATTTATGCTTGAAGGTCCAACCTAAAAATGGTGGAAGTTTGTGGCTCGAAGCAAGCCTTGAGAAGATCTCACTTGGGAGTTCTTCAAGCCTTCGTTCATCTAAAAATAATTCTCTGAGTTGAAAAAGCTGAGAAAGAGGATGGAGTTGTGTTGTCTTGAGCAGGGTGCTGGATCAGTACTAGAATTCTATCGATGTTTCTCAGACCTAGTTCCGTACGACCAATGGTTTGTTGAAAAAAATCCCAGGAAGGCTTGAAAATTTGAGTCTGGACTCCGACCTGAATTGTGATCGAAAGTGAAAGAGCTCAACCTAACCAACTTCTCAGATGTTGTGGGGCAAGCCTTTCTTGCTGAAGTTGAGCTATCAGGAGGACTTGAGGTGGAGAATCCTCCCCCAGCCTTGGGAAGCAGTGTAGAGGATGGCGATAGACAGAATAAGAAGCAACCTGATGTGAGTGGCTCTAATAGTGGAATCAAGAGGCCTTCAAACCTTTAGTCTTATTCTTCTCAGCACAATGTCATGATCTATCACCGATACAGTAGACAGGGTCATAAGAGGCTGATGTGTCCGAGTGCTCCGAGACCCTGCCACACCTGTGGACGTTGTGATCACTTGTAGTGATTCTGCCGTGGTGTTTCCAAGAAGCACGCTGAAGCTAGACCTGTCTCATTGAAGGTCACCTCAACCCGTCGGCAAGAGTAGGTCAATTTTTGAGAATCATTTTTAGGGTTTCTCTTTGTAGCCTTTCTTGGATTTAGTAGTCGTCTCTTGTAGAGTTTTACAGTGTTTCTTTTTTTCCTTCAGTTGTAATAATGGTTATTATCGAACCTCCTTGAAACTTTTATTTTATTGGAAGTGTGTTTGGTGAAATTATGGTTTGTGTGTTATGTTTGAGAATTTTTGAAGCCTAATTGCGAGGAAGGAGATTCTTCAATCATTGGTGCTCCAGCCATAGGCCCCAGAGTGAAGTTGGAGCATAGTCAGGAGAACCCCAATGGTGAAGAAGGGTCTTGGTTTAATCCTAGTCTTTGGTGTGGCATAGTTTGTGTTCTTCTGAGTGTGTGACGTCATTGAGGTAGCAGTGAAGGTAGTTTTGATGTTCGATTGGTTGGGCCCTTCCACCCCTAACCTTGTGGTGGGGTTTCTAGTCCGTGTGGAAATCTTTCAAGTTCAGTTAATCTCGTCAGTCCTTATGGTGGGGATACCCATCATGGGTCTCATTGAATTCAGTTTGGCTTGATTCCTATGGTGGGGAGTCCATTCGGGCCTCCTCGTGTCAGCATCAGAGTTTCATTTTGGGTTCCATTTTGGTGGTGTTTAAAGTGTTCATGTTTTAAGGATTAGTTGCATGTCATGGGAGTTTGGTGTTCATTTAGATCGATCAACTGAAGGTGCTTAAACTTTTGAGGGTGAGTGACACTTAAAGAGCTTCATCTTTGGGTATAGACCTTTTTATGGATTTCCGGGGGTGAAAAGCATTATGGTGGGGAGAATTTTCACACCCCGACCTATCTTTTTATTTTATTTTATTATTTTCTTTGGTTTTAAAATTATTTGTCGAGGTTCAGGTTGAATCCTGAACATTATTTTTGAGTTTTGTCAAAAAATGTGCATTTTTGGGTTGACATCACTGAGCGCCTGGGAGGAGTGCATTTTGGATACCCCACAAGACTTCTCCCATTCAATGGTACGACCCACCTATCTTTGGAAAATTAAAATGAGAAACTTTTGTAATTTGATGTGTTATTTATTGTTGTTATTATTATTATTATTAAAGTGAACTGGATATCTAAATTATTTATATTTTATCGGTATGATTATTATTATTCTTATTAATATTATTATTAATAAGACTATTATTATTATTATTATTATTGTGATCAAGGTATCATTATTATTACTATTACTATTATTACTATTAATAATAATAATAATATTATTATTATTATTATTATTAAGAGTGTTATTATTATTAAGAATGAAATAATTTTCATTTTCTTCTTTTTTATTTTTCTTTTATAAGTCGGCGGGGTAACCACGTAATTGTCCGACACGTTAAATAAATAAAAAAAGGTTTAATTGAAAGATAAACTATGTTAAGAAAATGTTTTACATTTAAAGATAATAATAATATTTTATTAAATTTATTATGGTTATTATCATCATTATTATTTTTATAAATGTTATAATTATTTATGAGCGTTAGTTACTAACATTACCAAGAATTTTAAAACGGTTATTATTAAAGTTGTTATTATTATTGTTATTATTATTTTTTTAAGAAGTTTACTATTATTATTATTGTAGGTTAAAAAAAAACTATTACTAGTAATTTATTAAGAATTTAATTGTTATTACCATTAATTTATTTTAAGTTTTTAATTGAAAAAAATAATGATATAGGGTATAACCCTAATTCTCAGCACATGCCTCAATCACCGCCGCCTCCCCTACCTTCACCAGTGCGAGACGCCTCCTCCACTATCCTCACCAGCATGAGCTAACGCCTTCCTTGCCTCTCCCGAGCATCCCTCTCTCTCTTCCCCTCTAGCACACAACCCCCTTCTTTGGTGATAGCAGCTCTTCCTCCTCCTGGGAAACTCCGATGACCCAAACCCCCTTCAACAACCTTATTGAAGCATTTCCCTCTGGAAGACCAGACCTGCGGCGAGCCCCATACTATGAACAACTCTTCTGGGAGACATCTCCTCTTATTGTACATCCCCTCCGTGCGAACCCCCTTGGCTAGCACACCCTCCTTTGGCTACGATCTCGCCAACGCATCTATCTCCGGTGGCCGGACTCCCCTTTTCCCCTTCTGGTGACATTTTCTTTTTTATTTGTAATTGCTTCTTGGTTTAAGGTTTTTGGTTTTCCAAAACCATAGATGATAGGATTTCAATATTTTTATGGTTGATCCTAAAATCGGTGGTCAAATGTCGACGTTTTGGGTTTGTTTGTCTTCCCGCAGGTGCGGTTACGGTGCGAACAAGGTTTTGCACCGGCTTCGGGAGGGCCATCCACGGTTGAGGTAGGATACGTTGCTTTGAACCTTTAAATTTAGGAGCACTTTGATCTCTTGTATTATGATTATTATCATTATTATTATTTTCAATTTCATTGGTATTAATTATTATTTTTGATTTCTAGAATAATTATTCAGGGATGAGTTATTTTGTTCTGGTAGGAAAACCTTGTTTGGATAATTATTTTACCTGTTTAAGTGATTTGGCATGTTTTTTGATTAATAAGTCTGGTGTGAAGTTTATCTTATAAAGGAACTTAGTTTTCATTTTATATTTTGTAGCCTGATCTTGTGAATTAAGGTGCATTTTAATGGAAGTGAGTTGTGTGCTGTTTAATAGTTTTTATTAAATTATGCAGTTGTGATTTTAACTATGCAAGTGTTTCCCATTTTGATACGGTGTGTTACGAGTGCATGTTTAATTATAAAAAGTGGTTTTGAAAAGGTTTTGGGTGTGTAAAGATGTGGTTTCTCTTTGGATTTTGTTTCATAAATCTTAAAGTGGTTTAGTAATAATGCAGGCGATGCGAACTATGTTTTGAAAACATGTTGAGCTAGTTATTTTTGCATTATTTGTTCGTTTGGATTGTTTTAATTCCATGTTTATGTATTTTCGTTATCTTTTTGGTTGCAACGTGTTGTCAAGATTTTTCCACGTCCCTGCGATTGTCATCTTGCATGTGCTTGCACGCCCACTTGAGGCGTGTCGCGCCATCGTGCTTGGACTGCATGTTGAGCTAGGTCCCCCACTTTACTGGTCTTTAAATTTAGAATTTATTTATTTATTGATATTTTATTAATTTTAATATATGAGAAATAATGTAAGATAATTAATTTTTAAATTATTATTTGGTGTAAAAAGAGCTGTTTATTTTATACACAACACTAGGAATATTTTCTTGATGAACGAACACCTAGTAGTGAAAGAATGTATGTTTGTCCTTTGAAGATAATTCATTGAATTTAAAATGTATTTATGGTTTATTGATAAATGATTTCTTTTGAAGCTTGAACAAGTGTTTTGGTTCTCTTGAGAAATGGGGATTTTCTTTAAAATTGGTGAAGGCCCATTTGGTACTTTAATAAAATAAATTATTTTGGAAAACTCTCTTTGGGGTGACTCAGGGGTGATATTTGGCGTATGTTGACTGCATGAGTTGTGTGTGATGTTTGTGCTACTTGATTGACTTTGTTTACTCACCCCTTTCCTATTTATTATACGTGTTGACATGGGAACCTGGAATAGTAAGTGAATCTTCTGAGAATGATTGCAGCACTAGTTTAGATTACGCACTTGCTAGTGTACCTTAGTACATATTACACTATGATAGGGGAATGGACCCCTCAGTTAGGCTATGTAGGGTGACACTGGGCATTAGGGAATTATGACTTCATCGAGAGTAGGCATGCCTTCAGGATGAGTCACATTTATAGTACGTTCTGGATTGTTCATGAGCTCCTAGGTTCGACCCATGTTTCCTTTAGTGTTTGTTTGTATGTGGCAGATGATTAAGAGGTCTAGTTCGGTTTCTGTCCCCTTTGTGCCACTTTTTTCATTGACCTTAGTGTGTTTTGTGTGTTGTGTGTGGTTTTCCTTTTTATTAACAACTAAAATTCAGATTTCTAAATTGTTTTCAAAAATGTTTTAAAATTCAATGCACCTATTTCTTTCAAACATTAAACTTTTTTTTAAATTAAAAAGGGAAATGGACCATTACTTGTTTTAGAAATGAAAGTGTGTGTGTGAAAACCCCATATTTTATATAATTTAGTTCAAACCTAGAATTGATAAATTCTTTATTTAATGGTAGTGCATTGGGGATAGTTTTTTGGGCACACCTACCGAGTTTTAATACTCACGCTTATAATATTATCCCTTTTTAGTTTCTGTTGTAGGTTTGACTTGAGATTACTCACCGTGGGCAAGAGTTGGTTATGGATTAGTGAGAGAATCTCAGAGTTTCAAGGAGTTTTGTTTGTGGTTAGGTTAGTTGGTTGTTGTTGGTCGTTCTTTCTTTTCATGTTGTTTATTTACTTTGCAGTGTTTTTTTTCTTTCTGCTGCTTTATTTATTTTTATCGGGAAAAATCATTCTCTCTTGCTCTCTTTTGATGCCTTGGAACTTGTCCCCATCCCGGGAGGATCGGGAATGCCTCTCGGGCCATGTCGCGGACCGGATCGGGTTACCGGTTCAAGGTCGACCCGAGTTGGTTCGTGACTTGTGGTGTACAACCTAGGTTGATGTGTAGTTCTAATGAACAAGTTTGAGTTATATGACGTGCCCACCTTGCCACACACCATGTCCATCCTTCCAAATATCATGTACTCTATTCTATAGTCATCCACATCACACACCTAGGGACTCAACAAGTATTTCTCATGAAAATTTATGTCTTACACAATGTTTATATCAACTATATGCTATACAGTCACAACCAAACCTTGTTTCTTAACTATAGGTTAATATACAATGTGTAATTAATACATGTCGCATAATTTGACCACCTGAATTCCACATTTCTTATGGAGTGAAATCATGTGCCTTACCTAGAATTTATTCTAATTACATAGTGTTTAACCCATTAATCCGCGTTTCATATGCCCCAATAAATACACAACATGTAATGACACAATGTACCGTTCTCCCAAACAACATGTATCAATTCTTACAAATCATCTTGGTGCAGTGAACATGGGTGCACGATGTGTAATTTTTGTTTACATGAAATTTATGATGGATATGTGCATTAAAACCATATTTATTAGGTGCATGTATATTCCCACGTGGTTTTATCAATTATGAATGATTTAAATTTCTTTCATATTCATTTGAATAGGATTCAATGAATAAATTAAAACATGAATAAATATATATAGATACATTGAATTTGGTCAACAAATTTCATTAAATGAAACATGTCAAGAATTCCTATATAAAGGTATATGATCCCTCCTGTTGGATATAAGGATTTTATGAAAACCTCCCAATACATTCTTTTTCCTAATCAATGTCCATCTCTCCCAAATAAGTAACTATAACCCCTTTAAGTGATTTAGGTATCCTTCGATACAGATCAGGATCCAAGGATGGTGTAATATCTTAGAGGTAGGAAGCCTTTGTTTGGTTCTTTGGTGATGTTATCAAGTGTATTCCATTGAGGAATAAATATTTAGGCTACTGCATCGACTATGCAGGTATGAGTATTTTATGCTCTTCATTTATATTACATGTTGATTTTTTCAAGGATAGATCATATATTTGGGGTTTTCTTATATTGCTAATGTTTATATGCCAAACCTCTAAAACCCAAAAATGGTATCAGAGTGAGGATTTTTTAATGAATAAACATGTTCATTTAATTATTTAAGGAATAATTTTTTTTACAAATTGTAAAATGGGATATTTCAAGCCTAAAGTTTAAATATGAAAAGTTTATATTTATTTCTCATGATAAATAAAGTATATATTTATTATAATTGAGAATTAAATTATTTATAAATGATGAAAAAAGATACTTTGGAACATTTATAAGACTTATAAATAGTGTTTTGTAAATAAAATAACTATAAAATGTTTCTGGTTAATTGATTAAATGATTTTGGAGAATTTATTATAAATATTCCATAATATAATTGAGTTATTTTTTTTAAAAACATGGTTTATAAATGTGTTTATAATTCATAGTAAAAGGTATTTGGGAGTATTTTAATTTATAAAGTGTTTATAACTTAAATAATTATAAATGTGTTTATAATTAATTAAATAAATTTTTATGAAGCATTTATTAATGAGAGTAATCTAAAATATTTAATGTTAATATTTGAAAATACCTTTTACTTATTATATGACACAATTTGTGATAATATAAATAAAGTGTTTACTTAGAAATCATAATGGTAATTTATAAAGAGTTTATAAATTATAGAATAATTTTAAAATATAAATTGTTAATATTTAAATTATGATATATTCATATTTATTAATTTGAAATTATTCAAATCAAAAGGGGCCTTATTTTGAAAAATTATCTAAACCACTTAAAAAATAGTTTTAAAGGTTTGTTTAATATTGGTTTAAATAATATTTAAATATATGATATTTGAATAATATAAAATGTTTATATAATAGTAATTAGATTATAAAATTGTATATAATTCATATAATATCAAATATTTAAAGGGTGATTCCATATATCAAAGACTATGGAAAGTTCATAAGGGATGGGAACATAAAATTATTATATTCATAATTATGAAATGTTTGTAAAATTTATAAAATTGGTTTTAAAAATTAATTAACTATAATAGGTTTTTAGTTAACAAATTAAATGTTTTTTTGAAACATTTATTACAAATATTACTTTTATATTAAAGAGTTAATATTATAAATATCATTTTTAAATTAATATGGTTTATAAATCATAAATAAAAGTTATTAAATTACATGGTATATTTTCTAATATTTAAATAAAGTTTTTATTTAAAACTATAAATGATTTATAAAAGAGTTTATAAATTACATAAATAAGAATAATATATAAAAATGATTATATTTCAAATTATGATTTTTTTCGTAATTAATTAATTTGAAATTATTAAAATTAAAAGAAATACCTTATTTAAAAATATTAGTTTTACCACAAAAAAAATGTTTTTGATGATTAATATGATTAAAAGTTTAAATAATATAATATATATGATATATATATTATGTAAAAGGGTTTTTATAATAGAAAATTAATTATAAATTTATTCATGAAATGTCATATATATTGAAATTCCATATAACGTAAAATATGAATGAATTTATATTGTAATTTGATATAAAAGTTTTTATATATAAAATTATAGAATAACCATAATGTTTATCTTAATTATAAAATGTCTATAATAAGCTTTTAATTTATGAAATCTTTATAAATTGTTCTCATGATTGAATTTATAAAATGTTAATTTATTTAAGTTATTCCTCACCTTATTCATGTATATAATTTTTTTTACATTGTGAATATTGTTTATGTAAAGTTTTTATGATAAATAGATTCTAGGAGATAGATCCCTATATTTCTTTCTAGGTATGAATCCATAAAATTTATTTTTCATCTACCTTGACCTCAGTTCTTAATTGAAGTTATTATCTTGAATTCAGTTGTTGAACATAATTTTTTTCATATTAGGTGTTATAAATATCATGAATTGAATTCCATATTGAGCAAAGTCTCCTTGGGGAGAGGGACTTTGGTTTAGACCACCTACTATCCTAGACGCTTATGCCTTTGTTCTAGAAATGTTAATGAAGTTGTCTATCTATTTCTATGAGCTTAATCACGTGGAGATTTTTATTTTCATATATCTATATGCCATTATATGAAGAGTTCATGTACCTTATGAATATGAATCATTAAAATATGTATGAGTATATTTAGCATATATTTTTGGGTGAGTAATACATACCATGGGTTATGTAAAGAGTTATACATTAATGTGACATGAACACATTAATTTTGTGGTTGGAATAGGGATTCAAAAACTAAATAAATAAAATAATTCATACAAAAAATGAATAAAACATGAAATGAAAATCATTATATAAAATTTAATAATTATGAATGTAATATGAATATGATGTATATTAAATTTATTATACTTTAAAAGAAAACCCCAAAAATACTAAGTGTGATGTTCCTTCCAAAATTATAATTTTAAATACTTTGATCATCCAACTAGGTAGGTCATGCAGATGGGTACTCCTATATTATATCATGCAATGAAATAAATTTATGAGTAACTCTAGATTATCTTGTTAGGTAGGTCATGAAAAATCCAGATACCCCTTGACTATAATTTTTTATCTTAATCTTGTCATTTAATTTGGGTTATACTAACCGAGAGACCCTAATAGGATTAGATTACCAGATGAATAAAGCTGAGTATTATCTATATAGATGGATTTGGATAAAGTGTTATCCATTAAACTATATAATATTCAAAACTATTTTTATTGGGATTATTCCCCACCTAAATAAACAAGTGGTGAGATAAATTCCAAATTAAACTCATCACTTAATAAAATAATTGATCTTGGATCAATAAACTGATATGATTTTTAGGGTCATCAATTTTAGTGGGATAACTTTCATTAAAATTCCTTGATGAAAATATATAAAACATGATAATAATCTGACAAAATATTTCATCATAGGAAAATTGAATCATAATTAACTAGAAGAACTTTGAGATTAACTCTTGAAAGGATAATATTAATGTAAGTAACTTCTAATACTGGTAACTTAAGAAGAGTTACTAATAAAAATAAATTCTACGTGTTAAAGAAACATATTCCTGAGTAACAAATTATTGAAGTTATTTAGTAGGTGAATGTTTACAAAGCATAAAATAATTCACTTGGTGTTTTAAATTCATTTGATTTAAAATTAACTAAGGAGTTTTATTATTTTATCATATACTTAATATTATTGACTATATTAATGACTTGGTGTGACTAAAGGATTCCTTAAGTATTTCTCTAGTTGAGAAATTCATTATATTTACATTAGTAGAAATTTTCCAACAATGTGAATGAATTCAAGAAAATTTTACCCTATATTTTCAAATTGTTGAGAATAAATGAACTAGGGTTATGATGTCTAAATTCTGGTATTGTACATATAGTATAAGAGGTAAAAGTTCAAACTAGAAGAAGAAAAGTTGGACAGTCCCACAATGTTTCTTAAAGAATCTAGTTAAGGATGAAACTTGAAGGTATTATGTCATGAACCAGACCGAGTCGCCATCCGACCTGACATCCGACTCGGTCCGCAACATGGCCCGAAGGGTGTTCCCAATCCCCATGGGCTGGCACAAGTGCCCGGGTATCAAAAATAAAACTAGGGAATGGTTTACCCTATTAAATAAACACGAACCAAACAGAAAGATTAATAAATTAAAAACAGAATCATACAACCAAACAGAACCTTAAACTAAGGTCAAAATTAAAGTTTACCACTTGAACAAAAAAAGAACCCAAAGGGAAGGACAAAAAAAGAAGAACCAAAAATACTAACTCAAACCTCCAAGCAACATGAGGTGTAACAACCTCAAGCCACATCTACCAAACCAACACAAGGGTGCCACTGAAAACCCAGATCACTCATGTTATGCATGATTCCTCAACCTAGAAAGAAAAATAAATAGGATCTACATACACCCGAAGGTGTATGTAGGGTGTGAGCCAAAATCTCAGTAGGATGCCACCGATAAAAGGTTCCACACATAATTATTAAATGACAAATCCATTTTCAATTTAAGGGAATACAAATAAATATGTTCTTAAACAATTTTAATGAAAATAGTTTTTAAGGAAAACTAATCTAAATGAAAACAACTTAAATTAACACACACACACACACATGCTTTCTTGGTAACCCCAATGTCGCACCGTGTGCTGACGGTGAGTGCAAATCAAAAGAGGAGCACAAAACATGGGAAAGGCCCTAAAGATACTAGTGAGAAGTGGAACCCTAGAACATCATTTCTCAGTGAAAAATAGTATAGTAAACACAAAAAAATACATTCTCGTGCATGAGACACTAGTAGGGAACACATCCATAGCCTAGTGGTCTTCAATCCTCATCCAAAAGTTTAGTTAGCGTTGTAGTCGTCAATCCAGCTAAGTGAAACCAGGCTGATTCCACTTCTGTGCCACTACCACACTAGTCCTAGTCCACCCACCTAGTACCCAAGCTTCCTGTTTGTGCTCAAGTAGTTTAGAGTTCATGTCACATGTCATAATCATACACTCAAACCCAACAAGACACTACACATGCCAAAACAACCATTTACACACACAAAAACCATTTAAAACAATACACCCACTAAAACGTTTTCCAAACACATTTAACACCATTGACATAACCTAACAACCCATTTAAAAAGTTTATCAAACAATAACAAAAGAGTGTCACATGGTTTTACACACACAAAAGTAACTATTTATAAATCCAAAACACATTCCAACATTATATGCACTTAAAATAAAATTTTAAAGTGTGACCTGCACCAAAAAAATAGTTTGATGGAAAACCTTACACCATATGAAAAACACATTTGCATAAACCACATAATTTAACAAGCCAAAAATAAAATCTTATAAAACAATTTAGAATAAATCGCTTGGTGTTAACCACTAAACCCACACAAACCCCTCTTTTATGACTAAATTCACATGAAATCATGTTAAAAATACATTTTTCACCACTTTCACAATTTAATAAGCTAACTGCATAATTTAAAAATCCCTAACAACTAACTAGATAAAAATTCACAATAGAAAATAAACACGTAACATAAAAATGCTACTAAACAATTTCAATACAAATAAAGTTTCAATGAAAAATAACTTCACACTACAAAAATTAATTAAATAATATGTTAAACAAATTAAACTTGCAAATTAATTCATCAAATTATAACTTAGACGTGGAACCACCTACCTCGGGTGACGAAGACCCCAACACTCGGCGCAAAACTTCAATTTCTCATCAAACATACCACAACAATTTCAAAATGAACCTTAAAAACAAAATATCAACAAATTCATTAAAATAAAACCAAATTCAGCACAATTTTCACCCCAAACAATAATAGACACTTACCCTAAACTCTACCAAAAAGGAAGGACAACTAATAAAAATAGAATGCACCTGCAAAAAAGATATGGGAGGCCAACCAGAGCTTAAATGAGGTCATCGGAGGTGTGCCGTGCTAGAAAACCAGTGAAAGGGAGAGGCGATGCAGATCTGAGTGGTGAGGGGCAGTAGGGCAAGGCCGGTTTGATGTGAGGAGGTGTGAGGTAGATGGCAGTGAGGCTCGATGGTAGCGGGTTGATGCAGCCAGAGGGAGGAAAAGAGGGTACCTAATGGGATTTTTCGAAAAAGATGGAGGCCGGAGGCCATGGGGGGTTTGTGGGGGTGGCGCGAGGCGGTGCAAGGGGAGCTGGGACGACGGAGCATGGTCACCGGAGGGGTGCAGGGTGGTAGAGGTGAGCGGCATGATGGTAGGGTTACAAGGGGGAGGGGTGTACGATAGTAGAAGGATAAGGGAGGCGCCAAATGCAGACCAACAGACTGGGTGAGAGGTGGTGATCGAGTGAGCAGGCTGGCCAGGGAGGAGTCTAGCATGATGAAAATCAGGAGGAGGAGGAGGATTCCAGCGGTGGTCCATGAGGTTGGAGGGGGAGACACGATGAAGATGGGGGGGGGTGATGCAGATAGGGAGTCCGAACCCTACCTGGAAATAAATAAATAAATAAAACTAAAATTAAAACAAATCCTAATAATAATAATAATAATTAAAATATTAATAATATTAATAATAATAATAATTATTAGAGTAATAATAATAACTTAAATAAATTATCATCCTTAGAACTAATAATAATAATGATAATAATATCCTTAAATATTAAAACAATCCATTTAATTTTTTTATCACACCTATTATTTTATTTTATTTTAATTTTATCCCTATATTAAATTTTATTTCTTTATTAATAATTACTTTTATTTAATTAGTTTGAACATTGGGCAGGCGTGTGGGGAAACGAGCGAGGCCACGCTGTGACCTAGGTGAGGTCGTGCGGCTTCGACAGTGGCGCGCTTAATGCTATCAAGGCCAAAACGCTCATTATCAGTGCAAAAGCGCAAAACCCCAGTCAGGCTCGGCCCAGATTTCATATAAAAAGAATAATAATAATTATAAACAAATAAAATTATAAGATAAAAATAAAAATTAGAAACATGACACAGCGCAAATTTCGGGTGTGACACTTCTCCCCACCATAAAGATTTCCGTCCTCAGAAAGCCACAACTAAGGTTGAGACTCAAAGAAGAACCTGGCACCCCATTAAGGTTCAAAGAGGATCCCCCCAATAAACAAGAGAAAAGAGGAAAAAGCATCATGCTAAGAGAAAGTGACTCAAAGAAAACTTCAAGAAATGGGTAAAAATACTTTCTGATATATGTCGCCTACCCGAAAGAGCTAGAATGCCTCCATTTGACTGATCAAAGAAAGGAACTCTCGCACCCACAGAAACCAACTTCACAAGCCAAAACATCTCAAGCACTATTAAACAAAAACCACACCATTTGGATAGAATGAACAAACAAGGTCAAACTACGTCTAAGGAACACTCTTATCACTTATCACCAAGCCATCCTTTGAAAAAGAACCAAAAAGTCAACATGGAGAATCCCAAGTGGCTCCCCACCATTAAGAACCTACCAATGCCCAAGACGTGGCTGGAAAACCAACACAGGAAGGTCCGAGCGGACTCCCCATCATTATGAATATGACCAACACTGATTCAATCCAGAGACATTTAAGCAAGAACTATCATAGGCCTCCCCACCATTAGAGCTGACAGAAGATTCAAAATGTTAAAAATTTCCCGACAGTGACCAAACACCCCACCACAAGGGGTGGGGAGGGCTGATCCCAACTACTGGGGCGTCAAAACCATAGCTGAAGAAAAACCAACATCTCCACATCCCTAGATGAGCACTATTCAACTTTGTGACTGATTTACCCAAAAGACCTCATAAGAACCACTTAAAGAAATTACATCCAGTGGGATGAAACCCCCAGGACTTTAAGGTACGAGATAACCATGCCTCCCCATAGCGACGAGAAACCTCACACACCCCAAATGGGTCATTCGAAACGGAACCACCACAGAAAAAAATTTAAACCTCCTTCAACTTCAATACTGAAAACAGAAATATGGTTGGGGTCCTATACACTCCTGGGGTTCCTGAACACGTGCAAGATTCACTCCGAGGCCTATGGATGGATCCCTGATTTTTGAAGTATCTCCTTCCTCACAGTCAGGTATTGAAGACTCCCAAGCAGAGCTTCTCCTTTTGGTGTCACACACAACTACACCGTAACCAAGACAACACCCGCAAACACAACACATCACGACATCCAACTGATCCCACAAGGAACATTTACCAACACAAGAGATGAAATAGTGCATGTGCATCACCCTTTGTCACACTGAATGAGAACACGACACCACAAATTGTCACTGAACATGGCCATTGCTATTGGGAGAACATTATACGGAGAAGGTCTTCAAACTGAGTCTTAAACAACATGTGATTCCTTCAATCAACCATAGAATCTTCATGTGACTGGGTCTGCCACACTAGTGGCCTAACATAGACCCTTTCTTAAACGAAACCAATGAAGGACCATAGGTCATTTAGAATAGCAGCCCGCACCGACAACTCTAGGCTGCTTCCACCTCTCCCCTATGGAATCTCCTTCACCGTTTCCAAATAGTACTTTCAACTTAACGAGGTCAAAATTGACCCTTGACTATAAAATGACTAAAGGAAACCCAATTTTCATTAGACCCCTCTCACGTCACCATCCTGATATAGGAGGATCGCTTTATTATAAAGAGAAATAGATTCAATCCTAGAATTAAAGAAGAGAGTCTTTCAATCAACTGGAGTTCCTCCCAATGATGAATTGCCCATGGATGCACTTCAATCACATGTTAACGCTCTATAGGGGCTGTGCACTAGTCAAGAAAGAAAACCATTGATTCAATCAAACTGGTCCAATGGCCAAGAAATACCACAAGTGACCACTAAACATGAATGGGGAACCACTGTAAGGGATTCCAGAAGCACTTTTCAAAAGAATTCGCTAACCCCATGCTTTCAGAGCAACTTACAAATAAGAATTCAGACTCAAGACATAAATCAGTCAAAAAGAATTCTCGGCTCAAAACGCCTCACATCCGACAGTTCCAAAACACAAGGACACACCACAAAATCACCGGTTATTAACACACCGAATTCTCATTTAACAAAACTTTTTAAAAATAAGAAAATCTAGTGGGTTGCACAAACACAAATGGTGTCTCATGGGCCTCGCGCATGCATGTTCCCATGCCACACTGGCACCCACCTCATATCAATCCAAAAATTCATCCGCTCATGCCATTGACAATTTCTCTTTCCATATACACTCATGCATGTGGTTTCCCACGAGAACACAAAGGATCAAAACCAAACCTTTCCATTTTTTTCAAAACCAAAACATTCAACCCACACCTTTCAAACCTCATACATCATCTCCTTTTTAAAGTGCTTCATTTCCAAACATTTTCCAAGACCAAATCATTTTTACTTAAAAACCAAATTTCCAAAATTCCAAAACAAAGAAACAAGGAATGGTGCAAGAGAAAACTAGGGTCAGTGGGTGACTGGAACATATAGTTGGCGGCCATATGCCTATCACGCCACTTACACAGAGGGTATTCTAGGACATCGTCTCTGGATCCACATGGATTGATAGACCCTGCGAGCTCACTGGGACCACTAAACCTACTCCCTTTTCATTTCCCTTAAACAAGATTAATCACAAGGACTAACAACTCAGACAAACCTCAACTTACTCTGGTAACTCAAGTCCCGCCACGAGGTGTGTTGGCCAGGCACCTTGCTCATAGCTAGAACATTGAGTTCCAACACCCTTAACTTTGGTCTACCCGAACTCTATCCCAAAGGGACACGACCCAAGAGAAAAAAACTCCTCTAATACCATTTTTTTATGAACCAGTCTGGGTCTCCATCCAACCCGATATTTGACCCGGTCCGTGACATGGCCCGAAGGGTGTTCCTGATCCCCACGGGCTGGCACAAGTGCCCGGGTATCAAAAATAAAACTAGGGAACAATTTACCAGATTAAATAAATATGAAACAAACAGAAAGATGAATAAATTATAAATATAATCAGACAACTAAACAGACCATTAAACTAAGGTCAAAATTATAGTTTACAACTTGAACAAAAAAATCCAAAGGGAATGACAAAAAAATAAGAACAAAAAATACTAACTCAAACCTCCAAGCAACATGAGGTGAAACAACCTCAAGCCATGTCCACCAAACTGACATGAGGGTGCCTCTAACAACCCTAAACAATCATGCTATACTTGATGCCACAAACTGGAAAGAAAAAGTAACAAGATCTACATACACCCAACGGTGTATGTAGGGTGTGATCCAAAAGCCCAATAGGATGCCACCGATAAAAGGTTCCACGCATAATTATTAAATGACAAATCCATTTGCAATTTAACAGAATAAAAATAAATATGTTATTAATTTTTTTTAATGAAAACAATTTTAAGGAAAACTACTCTAAAAGAAAACAACTTAAATTAACACACACACACACACACGCTTTCTTGGTAACCCCAACATCACATCGTGTGCCGACCATGAGAGCAAAGAAAAAGAGGAGCACAAAACATGGGAAAGGCCCTAAAGATACTAGCAAGAAGTGGGACCCTAGAACATCACGTCTTGGTGAACAATAGTATAGGAAACACAACAAAATATGTTCTCGTGCACGAGCCACTAGTAGGGCAACACATCCATAGCTTAGTGGTCTCTAATACTCATCCAAAAGTTTAGTTAGTTTTGTAGTCGTCAATCCAGCTAAGTGAAACCGGGCCGATGCCACTTCCGTATCACTAGCACATTAGTCCTAGTCCACCCACCTAGTACCCAGGCTTCCCGTTTGCTATCAAGTAGTTTAGAGTTCATGTCACATGTGTTAATCACACACTCAAACCCAATAAGACACTACACATTACAAAATGAACATTTTCACACACAAGAACCATTTGAAACAATACACCCACTAAAACATTTTGCAAACACATTTTACACCATTGACATAACCTAATAACCCATTTAAAAAGTTTATAAAACAATAGAAAAAGAGTGTCACACGGTTTTACACACACAAAGGTAACTATTTATAAATCCAAAACACATTCTAATGTTTCACGCACTTAAATAAAATTTTAAAGTGTGATCTGCACCACATAAATAGTTTGATGGAAAACCTTACACTATATGAAAAACACATTTATATAAACCACATAATTTAACAAGCAAAAAGTAAAATCTTATAAAACAATTTAGAAGAAATCACTTGGTGTTAACCACTAAACCCACAAAACCCCTCTTTTACGACTAAACATACACGACGTCATGTTAAAAATAAAATTTTCACCACTTGCACAAATTAATAAGCTAACCGCATAATTTAAAAATCCCTAACAACTAACTAGATAAAAGTTCACAATAGAAAACACACACGTAACATAAACATGATACTAAACAATTTCAATACAAATCAAGTTTCAATGAAAACCAACTTCGCACTACAAAATTAATTAAATAATATGTTAAACAAATTAATCTTGAAAATTAATTCATCAAATAATAACTTAGACATAGAACCACCTACCTCAGGTGTCGAAGACCCCAACACTCGGTGTGAAACTTCAATTTCTCATCAAACACACCACACCAATTTCAAAATGAACCTTAAAAAAATATATCGACAAATGCATTAAAATAAAACCAAATTCAACACAATTTGGAACCCAAACAACAAGAGACACTTACCCGCAACTCTACTAAAAAGGAAGGACAACTAATCAAAATAGAATGCACCTGCAGTAGAGATATGGGAGGCCAGCCGGAGCTTAAATGAGGTCACCGAAGGTGCACTGTTCTAGAAAACCAGTTGAAAGGGAGAGGCGGCGTAAGTCCGAGTGGTGAGGGGAATCAGGGAAAGGCCGGTTTGATGTGAGGAGGTGCGAGGCAGATGGCAGCGAGGCTCGGTGGTAGCGGGTTGATGCGGCTGGAGGGAGGAAAAGAGGGTGCTGGATGGGATTTTCTGAAAAAGATGGAGGCTGGTGACTGTGGGGGGTTCGTGGGGGTGGCATGAGGCAGTGCGAGGGGATATGGGATGGCAGAGCATGGTCTCCAGAGGGTTATGGGGTGCTAGAGGTCAGTGATGTGATGGTAGGGTTATAGGAGGGAGGGGTGTGAGACAATGGAAGGCCGAGGGAGGTTCCAGATGTGGACCAACAGACATGATGGGAGGCGGAGATCGAGTGAGTGGGATGGCCGGGGAGGAGTTTGGCGCGATGAAAATTGGGAGGAGGAAGATTACAGTGGTGGTCCACGAGGTAGGAGTGGGAGACATGATGAAGATGGATGGGGGGATGTAGATGGGGAGTCCGAACCCTACCCAAAAATAATAATAATAAAAAAACTAAAATAAAAGTAAAACAAAAACTAATAATAATAATAATAATAATAATAATAATAATAAACATAATAATAATAAAAATAATAATAATAATTATTGGAGTAATAATAATAACTTAAATAAATTACCATCCTTAGAACTAATAATAACAATGATGATACTATCCTTAAATATTAAAACAATCCATTTAATTTTTTTATCAAACCTCTTACTTTATTTTATTTTCATTATATACCTCTTTTAAATTTTATTTATTTATTAATAATTACTTTTATTTAATTAGTTTGAACATTGGGTATGCATGTGTGGAACCGAGCGAGGCCACGTGACGACCTAGGTGAGGTCGTGTGGCTTCGATAGTGGCGTGTTGAATGCTGTTCAGGCCAAAACAATCATTTATCA
Organism: Viscum album; assembly: GCA_963277665.1. Taxonomy (NCBI): domain Eukaryota; kingdom Viridiplantae; phylum Streptophyta; class Magnoliopsida; order Santalales; family Viscaceae; genus Viscum; species Viscum album. The sequence goes on from OY728156.1 coordinate 1,336,248,756, forward strand.
GCGCAAGAGCGCAAAACCCCAATCAGGCTCGACCCATATTTTATATAAAAAGAATAATAATAATTAGAAGTAGATAAAATTATAAGATAAAAATAAAAATTAGAAACATGACGCAACACACAGTCTGGGTGTGACATATTATCAAGAATTAGTAATGATTCCATATGATAGAATTATCTACAATACCTTAAGGAGTTTAATAAAATCCATTGAAAATATATGTTAGATATAAGTTTTATAGAAATATATTCTTTGATTTTTATGGGTATGTGATATCAATTATATACTTTAAAAATTTTGTAAATATAAAGGGGTTAAAAATCATAGGAAGAATTGATAGATCTTGTAGTTTTGTTCAAGTAATCAAGGATTTGAATGTAAAATAATTTATCAATCTTGGATGAATCCAAGTAAAATATGTGTATCTTCATCTCACTTATCTTATATGATAATAAGTGTTTTTTGTTAACAAGATTTGTTATAAATAACACAAGATGATTAATTGTATACACTAGTTTTATGGTTCATCAGATTCTATAATATATTTTTAGAAGAAGATGAGGATATTTTTTATCTAGGATAAAGTGTTTATCCATTTTATTAAATATAAGGAAGATGTTCCTACCACCCATAAATGTATAATTTTAATGAAGTCTTACTTTGGGAGTAAATAATCTAAACACATAGAATACCATATGTGATATGAAAAAATAGTTTATTTATTAAATATTTATACTAAAAGGAAATAAGTTTCATTTCCAAAAAAAATATGTTTTTGTTGAATCTTAATAAGATATTCTAAGAATGATTTTGTGTCTAAGAGGCTAGTGGGAGTATGTTGTTCAATGTTAAAAAATAAAGGATTATTCCAAAATACGATTGTAGTGATTTTTATCCTAAAGAGTTTAGTGTTTTTTATGATAAAGATAAATATAAAGATTTATATCTAGTTATCATGAATATCAATATTTACTAAATAAATATACTTGTTAAATTACTATGTGAATTACACTTTATATCCTAAAATATTTTTATCGTATTATGGTAAAGAAAAATGTAAATAGGCACATTAAATTACCATAATAAAGTCTACATAACTTTATACTAAAAGGTGTTTAGTATGTTCTAGTAAAGTAATAATATAAATAGTTACTTTATTTACAAAAGGATTTCAAGAAAATGGTTGGATGGAAATGGTAACAAGGATAATGATGATTCACTTAGAAAGGGTTCTAAGTAGAAAACTGAAGATGACATCATAACGTATTGGCAAGATGGAGTTAAGGAAGTTTGAATATATATATGTTCAAAGACTTTAATGTTAGTAATATGAATCCTAAGTGTCACCGTTATCCGAAATAGATTACTTTATAAAATGTTACTAATTAAAAGAGTTTAGTGGGAGTAGTTTATTATATGGTCACATAGAGACGTGACATGAAATGAATATAAATATAACATATTGTCAAAACAATTATTGTAACAGAAGTATGAGGGTTATTTAAAATATCTTGGTAAATGATACTTGAGAGATTTATGAAATGGTTTTATAATAAATATAATATATATTTATCATTTATTCATGTGTTCTACAATTTAATTTATATAAATAGTCGAATGATAAATACCCACTCAAAGTATAAAACTTTGAGTTGTCCCTAATCGATGATCATCATAGAGTATTATAGGTCATGATGATATGTTAAGGTTATATTGAATAGATTTTTGTACTCATTACAAAGGGTTGTATACTAGATATGAAGAATATATTCACATGGTAATAAGTTGAGACTTATAACTTAGAATAACTCTCTAAAGTATATATCATGGAATGTCATATAAGAATCGATATACTATGGGGTATATGATTATTAACAATCCTTAATCCCTAAGGTTGGTGAGATTCCTAGAATGATAACCTTTATACTTTTATTCCCTACTTATGAAAGTCAAAATATGAAGTTAACTAATCAGGGGGTGGTTGGGTATCTTACTGATCATGTCGTCGGTTGAAGTGAAACCATGATGGGATTTTCCCACTTGTATGAAAAGTAAAGTCACATGAGCCTCAGCCCAGTTGGTGAGGTATCCTTAAGTGCATCCACGAGACCCAGGTTTGAAACCAGGCAGAGGCATATTTCTAGTTACTATAGCAATACTGTATCAGGAACTGTAGTAGTAATGTAGCAGGTACTGTACAAGCACTGTATTAGTTACTATAGCCGGTACTATTTAGTATTGTAGTAGCTGGAACTATTCACCTTAGGCCACCAGTTTGGGCTTGGAGTCCTTAAGGTATTCGGGCCACCCAGGCCTTCAGGTCAGTAGGACTTTCGGGCCACCTTTAAGGACTTCGGTCCACGTCAAGGCCTTTGGGTCATGCAATGTCTCCTAAGCCTATGGGCCATGTAATCTCTAAGCCTATGGGACTTGTAAGGGTTCCCCCTAATCCCTTGAAGGGGGGGGGGGTTATAAAAAAATCAACAAAAATGAGGCCTTCGGGCCATTCGGGGTATGAAAAGTAAAGACATCAGAACCTTGATTTAATTAGACTATGGAAATAAATTTCCATCTTATTTGGAATAATTTTTTTCTGTTCAATTACTTAGATAAGAAACATGCAATGTTCTTATCCATAATATGAATAACATGTGATGTATTCATCAACTTGGTCAGTCTATTTTAAAAAATAAAGAAAAGGTGAGTTGGCCTATACTAGATTGTTATGTTCCATGTCTAGTGGTTACTTGATGTAATGGAAAAAAGGATTATATTGGTATATATAAGATGTATATGATACATCCAATGGTGAATATGTTCATATAGAGATATGTGTATGGTTGATGGAGTTCACACCAGATGCCTTAGTAGCTTGAGTTCCACTGATGAATTTCTAGAGGCCTATATTTCCTTACATATATGAAATATAGATTTAATATTTGTTTTTAACATTACTAAGGCCTACCAGGTCACACAGTTAATCCCTTATATAATGATAAAGTATTGATTTTTTTTCCAAAATGAATAAATTTTAATAAAATCATATACAAAAGAGTTTTGTATGTATTCAAAAAGGGTTGTGAAGTTTGGAAAAAAATATTTATGTATTATAGTAAAAATGGGAGATTTTTGGATATGTACACTAAGACTATATTAATTAGGAACATGTATCTTTCCATCCATTTTTATCAATTATGAATAGTTTAAATGGATTTCATATTCATTTGAATAGTATTAAATGAATAAATTAAAATAGGAATGATTGTATATGGATACATTGAATGTGGTTGATTAATTTTCTTAAATGAAACGATAAAATAATGGATATATAAAGGGATATGATCCATTTTATTGGATATAATTAGTGTACAAAAACCTCATAATAATTTCTTTTTCTTGGGCCTCATTCATCTCTCCTAGAGAATGTGCTAACACCCCTTCAAGAGCTTAAGGTATCCTCTAATATAGATTGAGAGATAAGGTCGGTTTAACCCCTTAGAGGAAGAAAGCCTTTGTTTACTGATTTGGTGATCATCATCAAGCATATGATATCAGGGACTAAATTTGAGTATACCACATTGGATATCTAGGTATTCATATTTTATGTTCTTTATTTATATTACATGTTAATTCTTTCAAAGATAGATTACACATTTGGGTTTTTCTTCAATTACCAAGGTTTGTATGATGAAATTCTAAAACCCAACAATATAGTCCTGTGTTATCCAACAAAAATCTCTAGAACCTATGGATGGGATCTTCAATTGTTCTTTATCTATTATTGGTATGTCCCTTCTCATATGAAAGTGAAAAAAATGATATCTCTAATTTTACGTTAATAATGAATATTACTTGAAATAAAAAACTAACATAAAATAAGTAAATCAATAAATGATTAATAAATAACTATAAATTAATATGTAATCATTTTGATACCACTTAAAGGTTTCAGGGTATGACGGAAGCGGTTGGTCCCATATCCAATAATAGTTTTTCATTATTTTATTTAGATTAATCCTTAGAAATAGATGATAGAAAAAATGAAAGAATTAAAGAGAGGATAATTTCATATAAAATTTATAATTTATTTATATAAATAAAAATTTCTTTAGCTTGGAATTATTTTTTCAATAAAAAATTAACTAATCACACTTTTTGTACTGGCATTACCATAAAGGATCCAGGTATATAATCCCTCTAGCGATATTAACATGTGCTCCATGAGTATTATAATTTCATATTTGTAACTTTAGGTTCTACCATGAAGGATCCAAAATACTTGTGTCATTATTTATTGATCATAATAAGAATATTTTATCACTTAAAAGACTTTCACTTATTCTCTTGACCTCCTGAGAGTGAGTAGGAGGATTGTTTCTCTCTATTATTGAGATAGATCTTGACAATATCTTCCTAAGGATAAAATAATTCTCTAGGGTGAATGTTGTGAACAAAAATCATCTATATCTTGAAATGATATGATTAGGTTTATATAGCTAGGTTAGATAATTGGTTATTACACATAGGTTCTTAATTAATATCTAAATCCCTAATGAAATCCACATCGAATAATAATAATAATAATAATATTATTATCATTATTTCCTTGACATGTTCTAAACTCACATATTATTGAAATATTATTTTGACCAGACCCTTAACTCAGTCCGTCATTCCTCCTCATAATTTATTGAACCTTAAATAATAACTATTTATTTAAATAAATAAATTCCATTATATTAATATTTTAATATGTAATATCTCTGTTTTTCTCCATGTAAATATTTAAAATATATCTAGTAATATTTTTAGATCCACGTGTTGAGATGATGTGAGATTCTGAGGACCAGTGACCCCAAAATTGATATTTAAAAAATATTAAATATAATAATATCACACAAGCACAATTTTCTTGAAAAATTGGAATAAATATTAAATGCAGTCTCAGATTAGAAATCTAATACCTCTATTGAGTCTGGAATGTGGGCCTCACCTAGGCATGACATAATCTTTGTCGACATTAGGTGTTTACTAAAAAGTTATCATGGGCGCAAATAATAAAATAAATAAAATTTATTTATTTATTTATTTTTTGAAGCAATGAACTAGGAATTATATATAAATACCCCATTATGTATGAGTCTTAGGATTATACACATAACCCTAGAGACCTAGAGGTAGATCTTTAAGAGGAATTAGTAAACAACATTGTATTGGAGGATCAAATCAATATTGCAAGGATTACCAATGACATCAAAGTTCATGGATATCGCCAACAACTATGATGCATGATCATTCTTCATCAACAAATGATCCAAACTAGAGGTAGGATATTTTTATTTTTTGTATTCAACCCATTTATTTATCCCATGTCTAACGAATATCAAGTCCATAAATAGGAGTTGATTCATGCATCGACCATTGATTTAAATATGGTCGATTTTTTTTTGTTAATTTTCAATTATTTTTATCGATTAATTCATCATTATAATGAATATGAATCAAGGCCAACACAAACATTGGATAAGGTTCATTCCTCATGTTTTTTTTCTTACATTTCTTCCCATGTTCTCTGTACATTCATTATTGATATTTCGTTTGACTAGTGGTTTGAAAAATACCCATTAATAAATCATTGTGCATCTGTTCTTTGACACAACATATTGATACCGTAGATGTAGGAATCTGAACATTAGTGATGACAAGTCCGGTCAACCCCCATATTCAAGATTCTTGGGCATGATTAGCAACGATGAGGATAAAATCAGTAGTCCATGTGAATAACTTCTGGATTTTGGAAAATCCTGAGTTACAGTGTTTAATCTAGAGATACATGTTATGTGGGGCCTTGGATATGACACTAGGGTTTCCATGAAGAATAAAGGAGCACATTCCATGTGAAACATGTCACATGACATGTGACTCGACCTAGAGACTCACCATGTACCCTTAGATACATGTACATAACCAGAGTATAAGGGATAATCTATTTACTGGGACCCAACCATAGTATACAAGCTGAGATGTGTACTTTGACACAACCAAGTACACAGGCATGGCCTGGGGTACACATAAATGATCAGGTGTACACAGGTACAACCTGGATTACACAGACATTGTCTAGATCACATGGGAAGATCTAGGACTGGAAATACATGCCATGTATTTCTAGTACACACCCTTCACTTTTCCGAGATATTTATAAGGCCTTTGTTATCTTTAGCACGTACAATTTTCTTTAAGGTATGATCCCTCAATACATTCTTTGAGGGTATAGTATGGTATTATTCCATGATCATAAGATTTTGATCCCCTCTAAGGGAATTAGTTTCGTATAGAGTTTTCAGAATCCCCCATGTCCCTGGGTATAATCTTCTATCATCTTCTGTCCTAAGTAGGGTTCTCAAAAGCGGCATGACCAACTATACCCAAGTTTCAATCCCTTATTTAGAGGGTTAATCCAGATTGGGTTGTTGGTATACCCCATGGACCTAGGTGTAATCTCCATCTATGTATTGATAACTTAATACTTTTAGAATGTACTTACTTACAGTGATACCCAATGAGAATGACATCTTGGATAGATTCCATCAGTGCTATCAAACTCATGAAGTGAGTTTTATTGGGCAAGTGTGGTTACAAACTTTAGTAGAATCTTAGGCCAACAATGTGGTTGTGACCTTAACTTGAGACTTAGTGTCTACTATGTGTATATATGGATGTTTTATTATATTCATCCTTTCATGTTTGACATATCTTGTGATGAGATGACTACTCTTAATGAATTATGATTATTTATTTTAGGGTGTACTACTGAGTATTGTTATACTCACCCCTACATAGGCTCTACCTACACCTTTCATGTCATGTACATTTGACCAGCCATTTGATAGGGTTCTCGGTGGACCAAGAGTAGTCGGATCTTAGATTTGGAATAGATAGACCGTGGTGCATTCCATAAGTCACATTTGAATATAGTCATATATAACTATCAGATTGTACTTATTTATAGTTTTTGTGGGATTTTATTTAGCCCTTAATGCTTTCCAATATCTTTTTTTATCATACTTTTATTATAGTATTCAGATATATGCATTCATTGGTATTAGTTTTATTTTACATTTTATAATTGTATGGGCTTGGAGAAGTGTGTGTGCGTATAGGTACCATAGGATAAGGCCTCCCATGTGAGTGGTATGCCTACTCAACACTGGTAACTATCCCTTAGCATATTGGTGGCGAGCTTGGGGTAGTCACACTCGAATTAATACTAGCCTAGCGGGCCACGATGGGCCGTGTAATGATAGAGTGGTATCAAAGGGGTGTTCTATATTAAGACCAGAGTTTGGAGTTTTTTCTAGCTGTGATATTTTTTTTGGGTTTTATGGAAACAATGTTAAGTGTTTCGAGTTTAGATTTCAGGTTAGGGACATAGGTTTTTGTGTTTCGGCTAATGTATCCATACAACAGAACTCTAATCACATGAATTTTGATTTTGTACATGTAAAAATTGGTTTCAGGGAAAATAATTGGTACATACATCATATAGGAATGGGTTTCATTTCCATATCCTTCTTAAGTCAGCTCCCTATATATACTCATTAACTACGACACTTATTATCTATTTAAGAATTCCTACATGATGATTTCTAGCTTTCATTCTATAATAGGATCCTAAGGATAATCCCCTAAGTGACATGGCTTTGATACAGGGACCTGTTTAGGAGGTAGTTCTTATGGGTAATTTTTCAGTCAGAAATCTACATGTTGACCAATAGACGGTACCCATAGCACTAGTGAATGAGGTACATAGGCATAGAGTTCTTCATGAGTTTCAACATCAGAAAAACATTAGGTTTAGGGTAAATATATACCTAAAGGTAGTTGATGATGGGATCGAGGAAATTATGTAAGTATTTTGTCTTTTCAGGACACTTGCATACCAAATAGTGGTCTTAGCGGTGAGCCTTCTTTATGGATCTATAGGGAATTGGTGGATCCTGGTGGTTTTATCATATGATGAGGTGAATATTTCATAGACATATTTTGAGAATATATTCAGGGAGGGTTAATCTCTAGATATGATGTGAGTATTATGCATCTAGAAGTTTTTACATCTATAGAAGAGAAGTATAACTATGACTGAGTATTCATCGAGGTTTACCAAACTCTCATGATACTTGATGGATATGGTTTGGTATCCATTATTTTAGGAATGGAACTTTGAGAGAGTTCTATGAAGATAAATATGGTCCATTGTGTACCTCTATGAATTTCTACCTATGTTAGACTGATAGAGAATTCTTTGGTGATAGAGATATTTCATGCCGACCAGACATGAAAAATGGGTTCTAATAATGGGAACATAGGGACTTAGAATTTTTCAGTAGGTAGCCAATGGTAGACATGGGGATCTAGAAATGAAGTATGTTTTAGGAGGCGATATTAGGACTGAGGTTCTACAATTCATGGATCTCAGTATGGGTCTATTCATCCTAGGGAGAGGAAATGTTACTCTTATGATTCTCAGGGATATCCCGTGCAAGATTATCTAAACCATCATCTAGCTGACCGAGAGACAGTGAATGGGCCATCTAGGTAGAGGCAGTGGTAGGAGCAAGGAGGTCCATAGGGAAACAAATGTGGTAGATGAGTAGGTAGAGTAGTAGGATATGGCATACATTTTAACTTGTTTCCACCACCACCCATAGGTGGCCCCCTCATAGCTTAGGGAGCTAGTGAATAAGGGCGAGGGTAGATGCAATCCATAAAGGCCTATGATCTAGAGACTATAGGGATTATTAGAGGTACAATATATGTTTTTTATACCTTATCTATAGTTTTTATAGACATAGGTATGATCCACTATTTTCGTTCCACCTCCCTAGTTCGAGACTTAGAGGTTCTGATTGAGCCCTTGGCTTGACCCTTACACTTGGAGACTCATACCGGAGATGACTCAACAATCACTCACTTTTGACGATAGTTATAACTGATGATTGGAGAAGAGATTTTCTCATGGGACATCCTTTTTTAGCAATGAGTCTTATGACATTATCTTAGGCATGGCTTGACTATACATTGTTCATGCACAAATTTATTATTTTAGGTGGAGGATGTGGTGTGTCTGCATTGATAAGATGAGTTTTTACTTCATAGGTGAGAAGGATACCCAAGAAAAGTAGGATGGAATCATACATAATAGGATTCATTTAATTACTCACTAGTTGGATAACATGACTCTTGGAAAATTAGATTCTATGGATTATCAGTTTCCTATTGTGGTGGTTGAGTATGAGGACTTCTTTCCTGAGGAAGTGAAAATTTTAACTACCCATGAAGAGATAACATTTTTCATTGAATTAAACATATGGAAAACCCAAATATCTATTCCAGAATATTGGATGGATCCTGTAGATCTTCTCAAGCTGATGGTGCAGTTAGAGGACTTTTAGAGTAAGAGATTTGTTAGACCCCATGTTTCCCCCTGGGTAGCCCCAATGTTGTTCTCCAAGAAGGAAGATGAGATCTTGAGGTTATGTGTGGATTATTATTTCTTGAACCAAGTGACCATGAAGAATAAGTATCCACTATCTAGGATCTATGACCTCTTTGATCAGTTGAGAGGGGCATGATGGTTCTCAAAGATTGACCTCAGATCAGGCTATCACCAGCTATGATTATGAGATGAGGATATACCTAAGAAGGAATTAAGATGTCACTAAAATCACTATGAGTACTTGGTGATGCCCTTTGGTGTGAAAAACTCCCCAGTAGTGTTCATGGTACTCATGAAACATATCTTTTATCCTTTCTTAGACCAGTTTTTGGTGGTCATCATCAACGATATCCTAGTGTATTTAGTGTCCAAGGAGGAGAACATGAGACACTTGAGGATGGTTTTAGCCACACTTTGGGAGCACTATATTTATGGGAAGATCTCAAAGTTTCAGTTCTAGATTTAGGAGGTCCACTTTTTGGGACATGTTATCTTAGTTGATAATGTAGCAGTAGACTCGACAAAGGTCGAGGCATTGTTATCTTGGGATCCACCCAAGAGTGTGACTGAGGTGCGAAGCTTCCTTGTTTGGTAGTTTACTACAAGATATTTTTTTCCTAATTTCTCTAGGATATTGACACCTTTGACTAATTTAACCTAGAAAGGGAATACTTTTGTGTGGAAAGAAAGGTTCCAGTAAAATTTTCATGAGTTTCATTAGAGGATGATGAGCACCCCCATCTTAATATTTCCAGAGGATGGTGTTGAGTACATATTATTCTTCAATGTAATAGGGACCATACTTGGTTGTGTCTTAATGAAGAGGCAGGATGTGATCTACTATGGGTCTTTGTTGTTGAGACCACATGAATAGAACTTTGAGATACATGATCTTGAGTTTTTAGTGGTAGTCTTTTCACTGAAGATGTGAAAACACTACCTCATTGATGAGTGGTTTATCATCTACTATGACCTCAAGAGTATCAAGTATATCTTCTCTCAGAAGGATCTTAACTTGAGATAGAGGTGATGGATATAGTTTCTCCAGGACTATGACTTTGAGATAGTCTATACTCTTGGGAAGGGGAATGTAGTGGAAAACACTCTCATTAGGAGATCTTGTTCTCAGTTTTTGGCCAAGGCATTGGAGTAGTTAGCCTTGTTTCAGTTGTCCTTAGTAGACAAGGATTACACTTTATATATTCAATCGATGGTTGTTACCCTAACGCTTTTACAATGTGTTAGGGAAGCTTAGCCTAGATATACTGACTATGAGACCTTACATACTTAGATATCAACTGGATGTTCTCTTGATGAATTTTATGATGGTGGGGATCATATTATCCTTTTTAGAGGATGAACGATGGTACAATGATGTTGTGGGAGGAGGTGATGAGGGATTTTCATATATTCCATTTGGTGGTACATCCAACATAGAAAATATGCACCAAGACCTATAATTTTAGTTATGTTGGCTAGAAATGAAGAAGGATATAACAAAAATTATCACTTAATGCCTCACTTTTCAGCAGGTGAAGGTTGAGAACCAAGTTCTAGTGGGTTTATCTCAACCCCTTGAGGTTATATAGTACAAGTGAGATGGAATAACTATGGAATTCATGATAGGGATAATATATACATCCAAAGGACATGATTTCATCTGGGTGATTGTAGACCGACTCAACAAGCTACACCACTTCCTAACTATACGAGAGTAGAGTTCAGTAGAGAGCTTGGGATGCCTTTATGTACATGAGATATTACATCTCCATAGAGTTCCCTCGATGATCGTTTCATACCATGATGCTCACTTCACATCACAATTATAGAAAGGATTATAGGTTGAATTTGGGACTCAGTTGCATTTAAGCACGGTGTTTCACCCCCAGACTAATGACTAGATTGAGTGTACCATTCGGTTTTTGGAGGACATATAATGGGTTTTTATGTTGGAATTTGGCTATATTTAGGAGAATCATATACCCTTAGTGGAGTTTGTGTACAATAACAGCTTCCAATCCACCATCAATATGGTTCCATTTGAGGCCTTGAATGGGTGACCCTATAGGTCACCACATTATTGGACTAATCTAGGCGAGTCTGCACACATGCACCCAAAATTGGTGAAAGCTATGACAGAGAAGGTGAAGATCACCTAGTAGCAGATAAGGATGACACAAATCCTTCAGAAGTCCTATGAAAACTGACTATGGAGGCATTTGAAGTTCTAGGAGGGAGACCATGTGTTCCTAAAGGTCTCACCTCGATGTGGATTACAGATATTTGACTGGGGCCGCAAGATATCTCTAAGATTCATTGGACCTTTAAAGATACTATGTAGATTTGGTGAGGTGGAATACTGCTTGGATCTATCATTGTAGTTTGATCATGTAGACAACATCTTCCACATGTTATAGATGAGGAGATATGTGTATGAATCATTTCATGTTATCGATTTGGGAGATCTAGACATCGAGTATGGAGATACCTTTGTAAATTATCCAGTGGAGATCAAAGATTGGCAGAAGAAGATCCTCCATGGGAGAGTGATTCCTTTGGTGCATGTTTGATGGAAGCATGAAAATATTCAGAAGAGTACCTAGGAGTGGGAGACTCAGATGCAATCTCAGTACCCATATTTTTTTGAGTATTCCTTTTTTCTTTTCAGGATGAAAATACCTAAGGTGGAGAGATTGTAATGTCTAAAGTTTTCCCATGTACATATTTGAAATATATAAAGTAATATTTTTGATTCCAGTTGCTTAAATATCATTATAATATAAGGCTCGGTGATCCCTGAATTTATATTTGAAAAATATTAAATATATTAATATCAAACATGCACAATCTTCATGAAAAAGTGGAATAACTATTAAATGGAGTTTTGAATTGTAAATCTAAGAATGTTATTAAGTTATAAATGCAAGATTTACCCTAGGTGTGATATAATATTTGTCAGCATCAGCTATTTACTAAAAATTATTTGTGGGTGAAAATAATAAAATGAATAAAATAATTTTTTTGATGCATTAACCTAGGAATACTCAATAAATATACCATTATGGGTGAGTCTCAGGGTTATACACATAACCCTAGATACCCAGAGAGGTGATATTAGAAAGGTGTTGGAAAAAGAAATCAGTTCGGAGGATTGAATTGATATCGCAAGGATCACTAATGAAATCTGAGTTCATGGATCTCACTAATGACTACGATGAAAGATCATTCTTCATCAGTGATCAATTCAAACTTAAGGTAAGAAGTTTTTATTTTATGAATTCATCCAATTTAGTTATTCTATGTAAAACATATATTAATTCCATAAATAAGAAATGATTTTCACATCGATGGTTGATTTAAATATGATTTATATATTTTTATTCATTGTTGATTAATTTTATATCTTTATTCGTCATTATAATGGAAAAAAATCAAGGCCAATATGAACATTGGTTGAGTTCCATTACTCATGTTTTTGTTTAATGCATTTCTTGTCCCATTATTTGACTATTCATCACCAATGTTTTGTTTGATTGGTGGTTTGAAAAATACCCGGTAATCAATCATTATATACATATTCTATGATGCAATAGATTGATACAACATATCAGGTTTGAGATTAGATTTGGGATCGATCTATGATAGCTAAAATGATGATTCAAGACAAGATAATAGATTTTTGGGCATGAGTTTGGTCATACGATGAAGGTGTGGCTATGGGTGGTGATTCCCAGCGAATTGGATGCTAGAATCTAGCCACCGACTATGAAAAGTCCAATCAACCCCTATATCTGAGCTTCTTGGGTGTGATTGGTGGAAACAAAGATAGAATTGGGAGAATTCATTAAGAACCATGAGATTCTGAAAAATACCAAGTTAAATGGAGTGTAATCTAGAGATAAACACCATGTGGGGCCCTATCAGTAGTGTTAGTGTTTCCAAGAAGATGAAAGGACCACATGCCATGTGACACGTTTCACATGCAATGTGACCCAACTTGGTGACTCACTGTATACCCTTGGGTATATGGGAATGTCTAGAGTACATGGTCTAGGTTATATAATCAGAACTATCCATATAAAAAAGGCTAATCCATGTACTTGGACATGGCCAAGTACACGAGCATGACCTAGGGTACACGAATACAACTGGGTGTACACAAGCATAGCCTATAGTACATGGGAACATGATAGAGCACACAGGTTGATCCTGGACCGATAATACGTGCCATGTAATACTAGTATTTGTTGTGTACTTTTACTAGAGAGGTCTAATGCCCTTGTTCTCTCTAATATGGATAAGTTTCTTTAAGGTGCATTCCCTCAATACATTACCTGAGGGTATAGTATGATGTTACGTCCGGATTATAGGATTGTGATCCCCTATAAGGGGATTAGCCTCATATAGAGTTGAAATCCTCCATAGACCTAGGAAGAATCCTCTATCATCTTATATAATGAGTGGGGATCTCTAAATTAGCATGAAAAACTATACCTGGGCACCAATCCCCTACTTAGAGAGTTAATCTAGATTGGGTTGTTGGTATACCCCATGGCCCTAGGTGTGATCCCCATCTACTTATCGATCTCTTCGAACTTCCAATGTATACTTTCTTATTGAGAGACCTAATGAGAATGGAATATTGTATGGACCCCATCAATTATATCAAACTTCTAGAGTGAGTTCTCCTACGAAAGTGTGGTTACAGACCCTCGAACATAATCTTAGGCTGACAATGTGGTTGTGACCTTACCTTGAGACTTAGTGTCTACTATGAGTATATATGGATGTTTTATTATATGTATCTATTCACATTTGATATATCTTGTGATGATATAACTACTCATGATTATTTATTCTTGTTGATTTTGGGGTGTCCTACTGGGTATTGTTATACTCACTCCCACATGGGCTCTGCCCATATGTGTCGTATCTTATGTAGATGACCAGTCATTCGATAGGGTTCTTAGTAGACCAAGAGAAGATGAAGATTATATTTAAGTTATAAATACCACGGTTCATTCCAAGAGTCACATTTTAAAATAGTACTCTCTTATTAGCAGGTTGGATTTATTTATAGTTTTGCTGGTCTTGTATTTATCCCTTTATGCTTTCCAATATATTTTTCATTATACTTTGATTGTGGGATTTAAATGTATACATGTATTGGAATTAGTTCTATTTTACATTTCAGCTTTGTATGGTCTTAGATATGTATGTGTGCATATATGTTCCATAGGTTAAGGCCTCCCATGTGTGTGGTATGGATACTCGGCGTTGTTTGTCAACCCCTGACCTATTGGAGGCAAGCTTGGGGTAGTCACACTCGGATTATCATCAACATGGTGGGCCTTGGTGGGTCGAGTCATGACATAATAAATAAATAAATATTATATTCACAAACATGAAAATAAATATTCATTTAATATTCATATATAATAATTAATAATATTTTTTATTGAGAATAAACTAGATATAAATAAATATTATATATTTGTGTAATTATTTATTACTTTGAGAATAAATATTTATTTAATACTCAACTCACATATTTTTTTGAATAATTAGTGATTTAATTAATGAAATCAAAACATTATGGATAATTATTAAACCAAAATATGAAAATAATCATTATTCAAACTATTAAATACAAATAGAATTTAAATGAGATTCTAGACATACTTAGTCCAAGATCCTCTAGACCTCTTTCTTAGTGGCATTAGTTGAACTAGCCTAAAGTCCAAGATCATCATCTAACAACATATCAAGGCACCCATATAGAAATAAATTAATATCATAATGATAATAATATCCTACGAACTCTCACTATATAATATAATCCCTTTGTATTGACATGTCATCAAGAAAGATGCATACTTTGTGTTATCAACCTATATGCTTGATATATGTTTCTTTAAATTCCAAAAATGAACATGTCTATATCCAAATATGGCCATGGATTTATAATAGAGTTACATTTCAATAATAATTATATAAATATTCACTTACATTAACTCAGAATAGGAAAATCCTTTCTTGACTTATTTTTTAATTTCATCGCTCATGAAACACCCAATTTATCCCATGTCACCATTGTCATATGTTTTCATGGTTTTCATTAAAATATCTAAGTACATCACTCATGATACGAATTAATAATAATCTCAAGTCTAAGGATAAATACACATGTCTGCAGATAGGAATATAAAATGACATGTATAGCATGTGTAATTCCTATGAGAAAGTATATTCTCATAACCTCCTCTACAAAATATTACCAATTGAGAACTTCCTAAGTATGTAACACCCCCGATTTCCAATGAATATTTTTTATGATTTTTTCCTTAAATTAAATATATAAATGTTAAATTCATTTCTTTATTTTTTTAATGATATTAACCAAGAATTTATATACATATTTATCACTTAAGTTGTTTCATTTTCATTTTTTTCTTTAAAATATTAATCCAATTATAATGGAATTTTATTTTTTTTAAAATAGTTTTGTAAAACCTATTTGAAGGTATTTTTGATTATTTTTACATATATATTTTTATTTGATAAAAAAATTAGTTTTTTTAATAGTTTTGTTTTCATATCATCATGGTAATTAATTCATTGTAATCTAATGGTTGAAAAAGTATGATATATATTTTCACAGTCATAAAATTGTAACATATAACAATTGAAAGTAACACCATATAACATTTTATGTGAAACATATGATGAATGGTTAAATTTCAATTTTACACTAAAATAATAATTTATTATACATTTTTAATTTACAATATAGTTAATTTAACTTCTAAATGGTTGTTATCATATTTTGTGTATATGTTTTATTAATCTAAAAGTTTCCTTTTAAAATTTTAAGTGACATGTTTTATAATAAAATAACATTATGAAATATTTCTTATTTTTATTTGAAAATGTAATCTATCATATGTACAGTTTATTATTATCACAAAATGGTTATAAAATTTTATGATGTAGTTAATAGAAAAGTAAAATGGTCATTAAATAACATTATAATATAAAAAGTTTGTTGCAATAAAACTATTTTCTCAATTATATATTTAAAATATTAATTCCACTTAATTAGAATAATAATTTAATAAAATATATATGTTATATATTTATAAATAATTAAATTATAAATCATATAATAATTAATATATAATAATAAATTTAAATGTATCCACTCATAATAAAAGAAATATTTTTTATTTTAAATAAATTGTTATTCCTTATATTATATGATTTTATTTAAAAGTAAAATTTAAAAAAGTTAGAATTTTAATTTGATAAAATTGAATTAATTTTTTATTCATCATTATGAAATTATCTTGTGTTGAATTTTAAGTAATTTTCTAAAAAAATTGATTTTTTGGTGAATAGTAAAAAATAGTTTTTTACAAATATCACAACTTTTATGACATTATCATGATGTAATAATGACTTAAAAATTATGAAACCTTTTTATTGACAAAATATTTATTTAAGGAATAAATTACTTCATTTAAAAATAGTATTTTGAATTTAGAAACCAATGGTTTATGTTTTGGATCTTAAGTTATATTTTATTCTAATAAAAAATTATTTTTGATTTTTACCTTTAAATAAGTGTTTCCAATATTCCATTTAGTTTTTTACTATTTTGAAAGTATAATAACTCTCTATAATTTAATTATAAACTAATAAATTTTGTGAGAATCAATACTATTCAAAATTATTTAGCCTAATTGATACAATAATCGATATTTTAAGCCAAAAATACACTACTCCTCAAGTATAAATACCCCTCTCCTTTCCCTTAGAAATTATTTACCATTCACTTATAGTAGGAAAAGATCTGAATAATTAATCTCTCCTAATTATCTTAGTACCCTTATAGAAAATTTAAAGTTACAAAACCCTAATCCTTTAAGGCTTTCTCAAAAGAGTAAACCTTTAATGAGGAGGTAAACCTAATTCTCTTTTCATTGTTTCTCTCCCTCTCTCTTCTTCTTCCTACTTCCCCAAAAATATAATTTTTATATTATTATATAATATTTCATAAATAATTATATAATATATTAATGTTATTATGACACTAGTATAACTATTTTAATATATTTATAGTACACACTCTCTCTCCCTCTCTTTTGACACGTCTTGATAATGACTGATTTCATCTACATATGGGGATGTTTTCATTCCTATACTTATCACCAAATATGAGGATAGTAGGGGTATATTATGTTATATAAATTTATTTTAATGTATTATAATATTATTTAAATAATTTTATAAATTTATAAATTACAAAGAATCAAAATCATGAAATTGAAACAAAACAGGACAATTTAAAAGAAAACATGTCTTCAAACCATTATCGCTTCGAATGAAATATTAATAAATAAATTAAAATGATTATAACTAATAAAGAAGGATTAAAAGTAATATAATTCAATTCTAGATTCATTTTATAATAAAAATATGTTTATTATACAATAGGTGCAAATGTGATGAAATTAAATGGGACCTAAGATAAGGGGATCTTTCTCAGCCTCTCTTTGTGGGATTATTTCTCTTTATCAAAACCAATTTAAAAATATTTTAAATGTATTTTATTCTCTAACCAACTTATTCATTTAATTATTAAACTTTTATGAGGATATAAATAAGCCTTTTTTTGTTGTCCCAAATGATTACCGATCATGTAAAACCATATAATGTTCATAAGGGGAACTCTTGAATCCAATTCCTTATTTTGTATTATACCATTTTCCACTATATTTTTTTGATAATTATCATCAAATATCTTATAAATGTACTTTTATTATTTTTAAAATTTTATTTTAATGGTATATTCATGCTTATATTTCATTGATATGGTTTTTAATCCATCTATAATGATTTTGAAAAAGTTTATCTTCCAAAACATCTTGTTGGTTCCTCTTGAGTTATTTCATCTTCTCACAATGACCCATTATATTTTTATGCCAAAATTAAATGTTCAAAAATATATTTCCCCTTCATATTTTGAGAACCACCAAGGTTATTCATTGAAATATTATTTATGAAATCTATAATAAACCAATTATTTTTCACGGGTTTATCTAATGAACTAGCCCAATCTGCCAATGACCTGAGGGGAATTTATAATTCCCATGATCTATAAAAAACACTAAGGAATTATATACATACAATGGGAATAATCTCAAAATTAAATAATAGTTTAATCATAATGATTTTCTTAAAAAATTTAGTGCAACCCCTCTGTAAGTCAGATGTCTACACCAAAATCAGATATTAAAAAATAAGTAAAAAGATATAAACAGATGAAAAATAAAGTAAGGTCAATCCCTCCACTCACCCTACAAACTCTATCATATATAGAGAAAATCACCTCCAATATCTTTTATCTCCTATATACATATCACAATCAACCAATAACCAGAACTGGAAGCGATAAAGTCCTATTTGGCTGAAATAAGCAATTTAAAGGGAACCACCCACCAAAAATTATATGAAAAGAAAAGGGAATTATTACAAATAAATTAATAGGAACCACATACTGAATGTGATAAATATAACTGAATAATTCTAACCTAAATCCCCACCAATATCTAATCATTCCTAATACTAAATAAGTTCCCAAGAATGAACAGGAGTTGAATAAGAGCCTAAAATTGAAATGTAAATAGGCATGATTATAAAAATGCTTAGTAGGTAACCAACACCTTTAAAAATGATTTTTTTTAATAAAATATACATTCTATTCTAGTTTTAAATACACCTATAAAATAAGGTTTTCTTATTTAAGTGATCAAAATACAACCTTATATATAATAAATTTTAAATATCACTTTTCTTTTCCTTTTAAATGAAAACAATCACTTAACCATTTTACCAGGAATTAGAACCCTTTTAATAAAAACAAAAAATTATAAACCACTTTTAAAATCAATTTATAAATTCATTTATAAAATCCCTAAAATAGTTTAAATAACATTATAAATACACATACTGTGGAAAAATAACCACTAATACATCGTGTCATAAATTAAACAGTAACACATGATTCCCTAGTTCCAATAAAGATAAGGAACATGAGAGAGGGAGAAAGAGTTACCTAATTATAATAATCTAGTATCATGGGAATATAGGATCTCAGGGGAAATGGTTTAGGACATATCCATACAATTACTATAAAAAAGGCTGATGTCTGATAATAACCAACTAGCTGTAACACTTCGTGTCACCCTCATTGGTCTAACCAAGGGGAATAACCTATAAGAAAAACATAAATTATCATAGGTCCACTAGTCAAAGTGTAATAATAAACTAGTGTAATATGTGTACTTAGATTTACTACCTAAATACCCATGGATTCCCATGAAAATGAAATGACATAGGTGAGTAACACAATCAAACAAGGCGTACATTCATCAAAATCATAAGTAAACCTCTCATCCTATCCATCACTATTTCAATAAAAATAACACAAATCATGGAGTTCATAATATATATATATATATATATATAAAATAAATATTTCCCTATAGGCCACAATATATATCAATCATGAACAATACCCCTTAGGGGTACAATCTTGCAAGGTTCTCAAGAGGGCCCCACACACACTATCTCATTTAGAAAATAATTCAAAGTGATGAAC
Source organism: Viscum album (assembly GCA_963277665.1). Lineage (NCBI taxonomy): Eukaryota > Viridiplantae > Streptophyta > Magnoliopsida > Santalales > Viscaceae > Viscum > Viscum album. The sequence continues at coordinate 1,336,268,918 of OY728156.1, forward strand.
AAGGCCTACAAAAATTTACTCATGATGTTGAGTATTTTTATAATAATTAAAAACCATTTATAAAAACATTTTTAAAACCTTTAATTTAAAATCACAATTATAACCAATTTAAGAAGTCTACTTAGAAATTAATTCCTATTTTTATAAAAATTCTTGAAGGCTTAAAATTTTAATATTTAATTCTATAGGCAACCCAAATGGAGTTAACACAATCTCAAACCTCACTTTTTATTTTAATAAAATATTTAAATAATTTACTGATACTTGGAATTACAAGAACCACTTTAAATTCCCAGAAAAAACCTTTAAATAATTTATTCAAAGAACTAAACTATCTTTAATATTTCCACTATTATTTTTAAAGGGATATTCAGACATTGTAATAAATCTTGGTATTACTAGTTTAATAAAAACATAATAAAAACATTATTTAAAATCGGTAAAACCCCTATTTATATGGAAACTAAGATAAAAATCAATTTACTCTATAAATTGAATAAAAATAATAAATACCATCATTAAACAATTAAAAAATAAATTAAAAATCCAATCATATCATGGTTTCAAAATTTAAAACTATAATATGGATAAAAACCACCTTGAATTATTGGTGGATGGTCCAAAATGAATCGCCTCTTATGGAAGATTCCAAAGGATGGAATGATCTTCAAGAGACCTAAAATAAATAATAAAACCAAAAACCAGTCTGAAAACCTGACATAGGGTTTGAATAATTCATGTATAGTAAGATAGGGGAGGGGGGATGACAGATACATGAGAAAAGGGGAAAGTGGAGTCCTTACCCTGGGGGGTTGACCATGAATATCCAAGGAATCATGTTGAATTACTATGGAGAGGGGAGATTGGTAAAGTGGTGGTGCATGAGGGATAAATCTAATTGGAATTAGATCACAATGTTCATGGGAGAGGGGGATGGACAAAGGATTATGGATTAAGAAAAGAAAATAAAAAATAAAATAAAATAGAATTTTAAATCTCAGGAAACCCACATAGTTTACCTGTATAGTTTAATAAACCATATGGTAGCCATGAGTCCTGTACTGGATGACCCAAAAAAACTACACATGGTTACTCCTAGGAGCTCTCATGGTTTAACTGATAGTGCACTAACCATGTAAATGGAACTTTCCACTTAACAGAACCCCATTCATGGTCACCACATAGTTTACTAACCATGTAGGCTAACAATGTACCCATTTAAAAAATTTAAAACATTGAAAATTTTAGCCTAAAAATCTTAGAATCTCATGAATTCTCAAAATGATATAAAATAATATTAAATAAATAAATGAATAAAAAATGGGGTTTTACAACCTCCCCACCACAATGATTCCTTCCCCTATAAAGCTAATAACAATGGATAGAAGACAATAGAAACTTAAAACTCTAACACCTGAGAAATAGGTGAGAGATAAAAAGAAGCTAGGGTAGAACCTAATGGGAGATAACACAAACCCAAATGATCCTTAAGACCAACATACCACATCCTCACACAATATAAAATGTATCCAAGTGGAATTCAACCAACTAATAAGAGACATCAGGTTTCACTAACACCGATACCTACAAGAGTCTCCCAACTATATAGACTTTGACTAAAATAGTGGGTCAATAACAAAAAAAATATCTATAAGGCACACCAAAAAGAAAAACAAACTTCTAGAAAAACAATTAAATAAACCATAATTACTTAATCAATCACTCTAACTATCCAAAAGGGTAAGATCAAAATATTGACTAAAAGAGGAGAAACTTAAAGAACCCTCAAAACCAAGAACCAACATGGGTCATAGACCTATGTCACCATTCTCCAAATGAACAAATAAGAACTCATAAACATAGAAAAAGTCTCAGGGAAACCCAAAAAATAATCAACACCCTCATGTACTCACCAAAAACAATTCTAGTACTAGTTACCTGAGCTTAGATCCACAGATCTCCCATGTTCAACTAAACCAAACCAAACTCCCAATTCACTAAAACTAAAACACAACCCAATAATGTATAAAAAACATAATAATAACCAATATAAGCTCCAAAATAAAGTCACTCAAAGAAAAAATTGGATCAAATATCCAAAAATGATCTCATATTATCTTAATATACAAAATAAGAAGAAGAAAGAAACCCCCAAAACTGAGAATCATCCCTTGTAAAAATTCCAAAATTTCCATGAAACCCATCTAGGTTCTTATGATACACCTATGAAAATATAATTATCCATTCAAAGAGGAAAATATTAATTGTTTATATTTTAATATTGATGGGTTTCAATTTCCATAAACACTAGTTTTAGGTTCTACCCTAGCTTCTTTGTATAAACACTGGTCATGTATTGGGCATGGTATGCCTCTGGGCCTTCGGGTCATGTATTTCGGGTTTTTTCGGGCCTTGTTCCTTGGGCCTACGGGTCATGTATGGGTTCCCCTTAAACCCTTAAAAAGAGGATTATCCATAATAATAAAAAAAGGCCTTCGGGCCATTCAGGCATGTCTAAAGTGTGTTAATTTGATCTGAATTCATCATAAGATTGTGGAATTAATTTTTTTTTATTATTTTAATTTTTATATTTTTATATATTATTGATAACTTTTTGTGGAATTTGTTTTTATTTTAGGATTAATAGATGAATCATAAGGGAAGATGGATTTTTTTCCATGGATGCAAAAATTTCTGATAAATGCTTAATGATCCTTAGGCCCATCAAATAAAAGTGGAGCCCAAATTTCAAGAATAATGAATCTAAAATTTTAATTTTAGATATAAAAAATTATGGGGATAATTTCACTAAACTATGTCTAGAGATAATTCAAAAGTTTTCAAGGATTTATAGGGATCCTAAGTTGAGAATTAAATTATGGGCCATATTTCAGGGCTCATAAAATCATCCAACCATTTCAAGCATAAAATCCTAATAGATGCTACAATTGTAATCAAAGTTTGAGAGATATTAAAGTATTCATATAAAAATATATTTCTCTTATATGACCATACAATATTCTGTCATCTTTAATTTCATATTTTCATGCCAAAAATGGGGATGAATTTAGTTTAATTTTTTCTGGTCAACATTGAAAAGTATAATTTCTCTTTTTTTCTACCCAAATTTTACTATCCAAATTAAATGGAATGAAGTTTAATGATGGGGGATCAACCCTAGGACCCTAAAATTTTTATTTAAGGTGGTGATGGTGAAGGAATTTTGGGGAGAGTTTTATTCTTTTAATTGTAATTTTACGCTTTCATTTTGTAATCGCATCTTCAATTTTTATCATGTAAGTTTTTAGTTCACCTTAATTTATTAATAAAATAAGTTTTTATTATTATTATTCATTTATCATTTCTTTTTTCCATATCATGTTGATACTGTTTCCTTAGGTAGTGAAGCTATTCACATAATCTTTTGTGAAATTATTCACATAATGGTGGAGTGATCGTTATTTCTTTGTTTTTCTTCTTCAATTCCACCCTCATGGGTCTAATTCCTACTTACATTGAGATAATATCATCAATATATGGATAAAAAACTTATGGGTTTATTCAATGGAGTAGAAAGGGGATGGCTTGGATGTTAGTTTTTGTTCTTTAATATTTTAATCAGTTCATTATTTTAATATTTCCATTTGATGAGTTTTTTTCTTCTTTGGCTTTTCCAAATTTAAAAATGACACATTTTGAGTGTTAGTATGATCTAATTCCTTGGAGTGATCATTAAAGTGATCCTATAAGTGAATTGATTATTGGCCTTATAATTGTGTAGGGATTAAATATGTGAATTATGTTGGGAAATTATCTTATTTTTTGGATACTTCTTGAATTAGTGATCTGAAATTTTCTAAGAAAACAAATACATCCAATCGAACCCTAGTGACAACCTAGGATCAACCCATATTATTTAATTGTTTCCATTAAAATATTTAGGGTTTTTATTATTTAATTGAATCCATTATCTTAGATAATTCAGTATTATATTATTCTAATTACAATCAACCCCACAATCGGTCACTTCATAACCAATCCTCCATAGAATGTACATGTTTGTATGTTTCTTCTTAGGTCTCAGTTGATTCGACCCCTACCTGTACTACAACAACCACTTTTACCTATAAGATAAATTTGGGCGTCAATAAATTTTCCACCATTTTTGGGGACCTAACTAAGTTTTTTTATACATTATAATCCTTTTATCAACCCATTTATCTTATATATATTCCTCTTTTCATTTGTGTGTGTCCTGAAAATCTCAAATCTAAACTTCTGTTTAGTCCAATGGAGTATCTTGAACAATACCCCAACTTAAACACAAGATGGAATAAAATGAAAAATATATATTATAAGAACCCTAAAATATATAATTTCATTGATAAAATGAATTATTAATTCACACATAGTGAGATGTGCAATTAATGGGATGATGAATTCTTAAAGGATAAATTACTATCCCTCTCAAGGATGGTTGAAGAGATCAATCTTAAGGAAGTCCATGATATTTAAACTCCTATCCAACATAATCCACAAAAACTTATTAAATGATATGAATTATTATTTACCATTAATAATAAAAATATATGATAAATATATATCCATATAAAGTGAATACACCATTCAAAGGAAAACATGACACATAACATAAACATGTCTCAAGGAATTAAAGGTTGTGATAATGAACCCTTGCAACTTGACTAACATATTAATCAAAACCCCTTGAAAGAAATGGATTTTAATTGAACATAAAATAACACAATTAAAATATAATTCATGATATTATACCTCAAATATTAAGTATATACACCAAATAAATGAAATTAGGTTCATAATAGAAAACATGTCTCAAAGAGAGGAATTTGAGATGAAATCCCTTACCTCGGTCCTAATTCATCTGTACCTGAAACAAATATCCTAAATAAATAAATTAAGTTAATTAAATACATTAAAAATAAACTTATTTATAAATATAACCATTTATACTCATCATTTATAATCATTATATATATAAGTTAGTTTTTACCTATTTTCAACACCAGGAGTAAGTAATGTTTATCTCTTTGAACTAGTTTTGTAAAAGAGGTGTTAGTATCTAATATTTTTTAAAATTACATCCTTATTATATAATTTAAGGTACTATAATATATGTTATAATATATTTTCTAAATCAATAATTTCATTTCATGGTAGTTTTGATTACGATCCATGAAGATTAAATCGCCGACAAGAATGTCATGGTGATTCATAATGAATGAAGGGTGATTTCTTAATTAATGCGTTAAATGTTGACATAAACTTACCAGAACAAAAAATAAAATATAAATTACATATCTATACCATATTACACTGTTAAATAAGTTCTCATAGTCATCCATGATATATATTCATAGTATTGTTCAAGTATGTGGTTAAACCGATCCAATCATGAACCTACCATGATTAATAGATAATTATGAGGTGGTTTATTTGTACTATAATTATAAAAAAAATAATGATATTATTTAGTGTTTATTAGTGAAATATATTATAATATTAAATAATTATATATAGGTTATAATTTATATAATGTCATTACTTATAAAGAAGATATCATTTTTCCTCTTAGTATTCTTGTTTTAAATGATTGAATTGATGATAACTGTCTGTTGCTTATATCATGAATAGGTTCTCCAATTTTTCATAATATAAAATTAAATATATCATAATAATAAAATTTATCCATTAATTCTATCCTTATATCCATCCATGAAAGGTGGAAATGAAAAATGGAATACACCATTCCATGGAGGTGGTAGTCTTCACATACGCATGGATGATGAATTCATTTTCATAGAACGAGAGGAAGGAGTAACATGTTATATTATTTAAAAATAAGAAACATGATATAAATTTTATAATTATTTATTAAATTCCCATTTTAAACCATACTTTTAAGGTGGTTAAGGAAAATTAAACACGTTCAGTTGTGGAGGCGGTAGTCCGCAAAACACATGATTGACAATTTCATTTTTCTTAATGGAAAAGAGAAAAGGTGGTTAATGCTTACAACATCATTATAATAAAATAATATAATACTAATTATATATATTTTATAATTTTAATATGGTATATTTTAATTTTAGTAAAATTAAGTCTACATAATTAAATAGAAAATGAAAGTAAAGATTAGAAATTTATACCTCACTTCTTGGATTATCTCCATTGCAAAGAAGGTAAAGCCTTTGATGGACGGTATTTTGAGAATACCAAGAAATATTAAAGGTTTATAGAAAATTTTAAGATATAATTATGTTTATTTTGGTCCAAAATAATGGGGTTGTGGTGTGAGGGTAAGTGAGGAGAGAAAAACGCCTTTTATACGTGAAAAGGGATGACATTTTTGTAAATATCCAAAAAATTTCAATAATGGGAAGTAACTATCAAGGAAATATGATAATTTTTTTATAAATAATTGATATTATAAGTTATAAGTTCAATAAAGGCCTCATTATCATGTTACCACAAATTTTTTAAACATGTTTTTAGTCTTTTACTCTCTGATTCTTTAGTGTTACTATGATGACCAATTTTTACATAAGGTAACTTATCCTTTAACACCAAAAATAAAATGTCTCTTATTGAAATATTTGGTAATAATGATTAAAAATATGAAATAAATTTTATTTTATTAAATTTATAAAAGTTATAAATTAATTTTAAAATTCTAATTGTATAGTGTATTAAAATATTTTTTTGAAAAATATAACTTAAGTTCTAAAATGTAAAATATGGGTTTGTAAATTATTTTTTTTATAAAATTAAATTTACTTATAAATTAAATATTTGGTATTATAAAAATGTTTCATGAATTTAAAATTCATAATTATATACTAATAATGTCATAAAATTCATTTTATTTTTAAAAACGATATTTTCCACTATTCACCTAAAAATCATTATTTTTATAAAAATGCCAAAAATTCATCCTAATAAAATATTACTAGGATTAATAAAAAAATAATTTTCAATTTTTCAAATTAAAATTATAAATTTTAAAATTTTAACTTTTAAATATAAATGTGAGATATAATGAAAAACCATTTTCATAAGAAAATAACTTTTTTTAGAAGATTAACCATTCTCATTAATATTTACTATTATTTAGTAATTAAATTAGTATTAACAAATTATTCACATAAAATATATTTTATCATCATTAACCACAAGTTTCTTCAAATATAAATTCATATCATATATAAAGGTAATATTTATAAAAATACATTTCGAAGCATAAAATGATTATATTAGCCATTTTAGCTATACCAATTTAATTTCATTCATATAAAAATTAACTTTATTTTATTTATAAATATTTTATAAAGAGTTTACTCCTATTCATTCCCAATAATTTAATGGATAAGTTTTAAGGATCTAAATATATCATTATTTTGTTATTGTTTGGTGTTGTAGTGGAGAAATCCATCAAACACATTGAATTATTTCAATGTGGTATAAAAATCATAAAAGGATATAAAGTGGATATACTATTAATGAAAATACCTAGTCTATTATGTGTTATAATTATATAGGTGAAAACCCTTCAATAAGTACAAATAAGTATAAATTATTCACACTATATAGAATAAGGCGGTATATAGTCATATCAATATTTCCCCCTGTTAACCGAATAATATGAATATTATAGTTGAATTACCTTAAATCATAAGAAGGAATAACAATGTATTGACCTTCAAATTTCATTTTTATTGATTTTAAAAAATACACTTTGGGTTAAGTGGGAACCAATGAAAACCAGTTCAAGGATAAAATAGACATAACAAAAAGAGGTGTAAAAAATTTAAGGTTTATTAAAAATTATAACATATAGGGATTTATGATATTTCCATTATTGATCATAAATGTTTATGTTAGGATATAAATATTTTTTCTCTTCAAAATAGGAGGTGATAAGTTCTAGGACCACTAGATAATCATCAAGAGAATAGTTGGGATTCCAGTTCATCAATTGTGCAACCAAGTTAAAACTAAAACCATTTTCTAGGGAGTTCCAAGAGACCCTGGTGAAATCAATATAGGGAAACTTTAGCTTCATCCTTAGGTGATACAATAATATATTAATTATTTATATTCAATATTTATTCCAAAAAGGATTTACCAAACTTGTTATAGATGATATTTATTATTTCAGTAAAATATAGTGGGAATGAGAAGTACCTTTAATTGAGACCTCCTAGGGGATTGAGTTCATACTCAGAGGAAGTAAGATCCTAATTTTCCCCTTCCATAATTCCCTATGTTATTCCATGTTGAACATGTTAAACATGGAGGTCTATTTTATTTATTTCATACCATTCAATATCATAAAACACTCTTTCCTCGAGTTGCTTAAAAGATCATTCTTTGTATGTCACTTCCTAAATATGATTAGGAGTAGTTCGAAGGGCTTCACTAAATGATCTTATTATCACTGGTTTTTTAAGGTTGAAGTAATTCTTATACTTCATAGCTTTCTACCCTTTATTTACTGAATACCCCACAAATCATAACCACCCTTATTACTGGTCTTCATACCAGAGTGAAAGAACATATCCACCATATGATCTTGCTCATAGTCAGATGAAGCTTGGAAATAAAATCCTATATAAACATCAGTTGGTTCTTGATATATTACTCCAAGACCATAAAAATCCATATACTTCATTCCATCAACCTGTTTCCATTTAAACCTTGGTATAACAACTTTCCAACCTTCAGAATCAATGTTAACCATAACATCCGCATAGAAAATATTGAAGAGATTTTGTAACTAGAGTTTAGTAGAGGGAATATGAACCTTAGATACCAAGGAAGATAGAATTAATTCATTGTTTTTGTCTTTAATCAAATCCTCATAAGTCATGACTAGTTCTAACTTGTCTTTACTAGCCAAATCACTATTAATAACAACCCTTGTGTACTAAGATAGACCCTATAGAGGAGAAGCCAAATCTTGAACCTTGTTAAAAGTATCAAGATAAAAACAAGCTTTATATCTTGGGGTATTTTAATTATAATTCAGGAAAGTGGAGGCCAGACCTAGGCACAAAGCATCCGAGTAAGATGTTTCACCATCCAAACTTTGGGGGGGGGGGTCCTCCTATCTGTTAAAACCCCTTACTTCAAAGGTGATGTGACATCATCATCTTAGGGAGAAATTATTAGCATGATATTAAGAGAAGAAAAATTAATGCCACTAGATAGATAGTTCCCAATTCTATCAAGACCAAAATAGAAAGCTTGGAGTAAGACATATTCCATTAAATCCATCGACCTTTATGTACCTTAGTGACACCTCTAACGAGAGTAACCCAAAATATATAAATAAGGGTAGAAATCCCATAAATAAGAAAATTACACCAACTAGATATACCTAAATTCTTATTTAACCTAAAATATATATTATTTACACTAGTGGATTAAAAACAACCCCTTCAACAAAAATATGTAGTGTGATGGGGTGACACAAATCCACAAACCCACTAACAAAACCCAAGAAATGAACTACAATATTTTCAATAATTTATAGGATGAAAATATTTTGGAAGGGATAAAGAAGACCTAGGAAGAATACAAAAAGTTTTGTGGTCGAAGGGTCTCAATTTACGTAGAAGTTGTAAGGCCACCTAAAGAGGGAAAAGCGCATGCTATTGACAGGATTCTTGGATTTTAACTAGGCATAAATTTTTTCTTCTTCTAGACTACAATGAATGATATTGGTAGAAATATTATCTTTATATATACTTAATTATATGATAATACAAAGGTATTGATGGATCAATCCTTTCATGAAAATTTTACATCCACATCTCCACAGATACACCAAATTTGGATAATGAACCAAGGTATAATATTGACTTCTAAAAAAGATATAATGATAGGGAATATAAAATAAGGAATGTTAAAAGAGTGAAATATAAAAGAGTATTGATATGTACGAAAAATACTTCATATTTAAATAATAAATAATATAAGTGTTAAGAAACTAATCCTTAGTTGTTGCATAATTTTGAAATAATTATAAATAAGAAAATTTTCATTTTCTAGAAAAGACATAAAAATTAAATTTTTTTAATAAAATAATTGATATATTTAAAATAATTAATGATTTTAACATTTAAATTAAATAAATCCATTGAAAATAAACCCTTATAATAATGAGTAAATGTTTTTTAAAAAAGTTCAAAAGAAATATTTTTACCATTTTCATTGTATATCTTTGGAACAAAAGTAAGGGAATGAAAATAAAAAAGGGAATACAATTAAATAAGTTAACTTGATATAAAAATATTATAGAAAAATTTAGATAAATATAATATAAAAAATATGGATAATAAATATAAAATTAAGTCAAGAGAGTGATCAAGAATATTTACCTTTATAAATATCAAAATATGTGAAGTATGAATAAATCAAAGGGAGATATTAAAGGCTTAAAAAACCCAAAATGGCTTGAAGAGAGTAAATATGGGAATTTAAATGGAAACTGAATACATATTATTTAAAGGATGATTATACATATATAAAATCAATGAATAAGAAATATTGATAAATAAAATAATACAAACATTATAATTTATATGGTATTAAGGATCAATTAATGGTACAATATAAGACTAAAATGTAAACACTCAAAATTTAGAGGAAAATTAAAAAATATACTCTCATAAGATTTTATATACATAATAGACTAGAATATAGATCAAGATGAGGGGATATATCCAAATATAGTGATATTGAGACAAGAAATATCTTAGAGAGTTTAAAATTAATATAAAGGGGTATTAAAAAGAAATAATATCCCTAAAAGAAGAAGAGAATTATTGTAATAGTTCTAAAAAGGTAGAAAATAATACATAAAATAAGAATTATTTTGAATAATAAATTCAAACATAAAAGTAATACAATTAGTGGGGAAACATTGTATAGAATTGGTAATTTATAATGTAATAACTAGTTAAAGGGATGATATTAAAATGGGATGGAAATATAAATTATAATAAGACATAAAGTTCTTGATAGAAATAAAAAAGTTGAGAAATACATGAGATAAAATAATTTGGACAAAGAAGATGAATCTTAGTGAGGAATATGATAAATTAAGAAAAATATAAAAATGAAATTTCATATAAGGTTATTAAAGTGTAAAATGGATATAAAATAAAATATGATTTTGAAATGGATTAAAAATAAACATTATATCTGATTGTTTTAGGAAGACTATATAATGATCTTTATCAGTAGAAAAAACCCAATATTTTCCTAATGTATCTTCAATAGATGCAACATGAAATAAAAATGAAGGATATAATCAGCATGGTGTACCTATAATGATGAGTAAAATATTTTTTACTCTTTATTATATTCTTGATCAATATGGAATAAGTATTAAAAATAATCATAATACCTCTATAGGTTGTGCACCATACTTGGATCCATGATACTATCATGAGGACTCCCGATCATCAAAGGGGTGTTAGTTCCTTCTCTGTGAGACAAATTATGATCGAGGAATAGTATAGAGTTTTAGATTATATCACTCAACATAGTGACATAAAGTGAGGGGAACACTTACCTTTTATAGTCCATCCTTGATTCTATTTATTAAATAAATAGTTTCAGTTGTATCATGTGGCATCTCATGCACCCCTATGTTATTTATTTTTGGTGTTTATTCATTTAACACCTTTAATGAATGTTAAAATACATATATTAATCATATCATGATTTATAACTGATTGAAACTATGTAATGGGCTGAAATCATGCACATGCAATCCAAATCATAAGCCTTTTATACAATGTGATATAGGCTGGCAGTGGAATCTTGATTCCATTATAATTTTGATCATATCATAAACTGAAATATGAATTTAATTCATATCACACCTTATGATTCCTAGGATATCATAAACTATTCTATCCTTTTTAGAGTATATTTATCAATCTATCAATTCCAATAAAATCCCATTAGGTCCTTATAAAAAAAATTCATAACTCTTTATGAATCCATCCAAAACTCTTTTGGATATAGTTTTGTTAAAATCTATTAGTTTTGAAAAAAAAACTTTGTATAAATATTAATATTTATCCAAAGTCCTAATTGCGTGACCCTATGGTCCTTAATAGCATTAAAAACAAATATAAAATCCCTATTTCATGGGTATAAGAAAAGTGTGGCCTCTAAAAAATCATCAGTTCTACTCAATCTACTAAGGGGTCTGGTGTGATCTCCATCAAACATACTCACATATCATATGAATATTTCCACAAAAATATATATAGTATAAAACATATGTATACCTATATAATCTCTTTTCCCATGATATCATGTGACCACTAGACATGGAACAATGTTAATATAGTATAGTCCATCTCAGATTTTATTGATTATATGAAGAAGAAATACCCGGTGAATGGATACATCACATGTAATTCATCTAGTGGATGAGTACATCACATGTCCCTCATTAAAATAACTAAATACATCACATGTTACTCAACTAATAATTGATATTAATTTCCTTAATCTAGTTCAATCATGGACCAAATTTATTTTCTCATCATACATGTGGACAAATCCTATCTTGGTTAAGCTCCAATCGATGAAATGATCAACAACATACCCAACCACACCTGATTATTTAAGGCTCAATGGATTCTATAATAAGGTTATCAAAGTATGAAGTTTATCATGCTAGGTATCTTACCAAACACGTGTAAAAGGATTTATATTAATTATACAACCCTAAGTTTATCGATGAATGTATGATATTCCATGGAAGATACTTTGGCGGGTTAGTCCAAATAAAAAGTATACACTTATTATCACAAAATTCCACTAATCATGTTAATCTTAACATATCAACATAACCCATAATAATCTATGATGATCATTGATTAGGGTCAACTTAAAGTCATAATTCTATGGGATATTATCATTACATTATTCATGTAAAGTAAATTGAAACACAGATGAATGAATGATAATAGAGATTTAATTTTCTTATAAAACAATGATACATTATCCCACCATTATATTGATATCTTATGTATCCTATACCAAGAGGAAATACATGAACCTCATTCTTATAATACACTAATGGGTTTTTCAATGGATCCACTAAATTTTCATATATATCCACCCAATAGATCTAACATCACCCCTCTCAATGATCTCTCATATGAGATGGTATTTTTGAAGGATGTGTTTGGTTATTTGGTGAGAATGAGGTTATTTGGCCTGATAAAAGGATACATTACTTTCATAGTAAATCTCGATTAGAACCTTGATGCTAAGAACCACCTCAAGTTCAAAAAATGAACTTCTTGATAAAAAAACGACCTTTACAACATATGATGAAACAATGTAATCTTCCTTTGTTATTGTGTATTCTATAGTGGCTAGTTTGGAACTCTTATAACTAATAAATCCACCATTAAATAAAAAAATAAAAAAAATATTGAGATTTCATACCATCGTTACCATATTAGAAAATTTTATCTATGTAACCCTTTACATAGAGCTCATATACTACTCTAAAGAACAAGAACATAGCCTTAGTTCTTCTTAATTATATAAGGATGTTCTTAAAAAAAATCCAATGAAACTAACTAGGATTAAATTGGTGTATACTTATTATGATAATAGAATATGTGACATTATGTCAGTTAAATTATAAAACTCTAATTTGAGATCACTCTACAGTGTCACGGTTGGAACATTACCGGACCTCAAGAATGCCTCCCTGCACGCCAAATTATGCTATAACAAATAAATATGAAATCATAAAACCATATATCTCAACTAACTACCCACTGAGTTGATCATATATATAAATAAAAAAAAATAAAAAAATATAAGGAGGATCTAATACCATTCCATCAACTCACCTCATCTCCATATCTAAATCTGACCAATCTCTCTAACTCAATCAATCAATACATAGCCTCTTACATACCTAAACCTACAAACATGAGGTTTTTTTAGGTACCAAGTGTTAGGGTTTTCTAAGTAGGGTGTGAGTAAAACTTACTACCACAAATGATTTTTATAACATAACTAGTAAATTAGCATATTCACTATTTGATATTATCAAAATAATAAATGAATAAGTATGGAAGAATAATGAAATAATCACCACCGATCCTTGGGTTTTAAGGTGACCCCTATATCTCTAAGGAAACTACACACCACCCATGGGGGACCATGTCCTACCTTAAAACTAGTGGAATGTAACCAAGGTATAACCATACATGAACTTGAAACCAATAAAATATAATATGGAGGAAGACTCTTCTCATAACCTCATATAGTATACACCCAGTGGAAAACTCTCCCCAGAACCTCATATATCATTCACTCGGGGGGTCACATCCCCTATCTAGATCCATCATACCATACAACCTATGGTGAATACCACCCGTAACCTCATATCACATACACCCATGGGATGAAAATCACCCTAGAACCTCATATATCATCCACTTAGGGGGTCACATTTCTACTTGTAACCATTACTAGACCTTCATTATCTTGGGATCACATCCCACCTAGTGCCTGATACAACATTTATATAACACATGCACCCAAGGGAATCATACCTCCCCAAAATCTCATATATATCACACACACACACACACCCTCACAGACATACACAAATTTGGGGTATACTATCTCCCTAGAACCTCAAACAATAATCCACATGGGTGGGCTGACCACCCAAAACCACCACACAATTTCTAGGTTGGTCTCTCAAGCACAAAAACTAGAATCATAACTGATGGACTAACCTATTCATCGAAGCACATATCCTCATCCATCCAGCCTCATAGAAGGATGCCTACAAGACCATCTCGGTTTCATAATCTCATAATGTCCAACCCATAAATATCCTCATCTTTCTTGCTTGGGAATCCACTAGGGTCCTTCAGACCCATGATCATCCCTAATCATTAAAACCAATCCATATCCAACACCTCAGAGTGTTCTCTTATCCCTTGAGACCTTCCCTGACCATATCCTCAAGAATCTAGTTCAAAAACTCATCAAAATACTTTATCACAACCTAGTCCCAATAACCAAGGACCATACTAAGATATCTCATACTAAGGACCTTGGTAATCCTATGTCGAGTCATTAAATCATCCTCATGAACATCTCCTAGGTATAATACCATGTATAAATTAGGAGAAATATTAGACTATCATATATAATAAACCCTCCCATCATACCTTTCCTAGTACATGAGGACTTATCCTACTATTGGCACTCCCCAAGACTCTAATCCACCCTCAAGAAGGTGTTACTAATCATTCACGAGGCATACAACCATATCACCATCACCAATAGGTCTATGAATCTCACACCTACCCAAAAATCCTTAGAAAACTCACCTAGGCTATGCACATCTCATCACAAGCCCGAGCACCCATCCCGATCCTCTCTTAAATATAACCAAATCTCCACCACTTAGTGACATAGTCATTGGGAAAATTTTCTTTTTACAACCATTATAGGATCACTTTCTATGGACCTAGGGGTTCAATGCCAATACATCATAAGTTTTATGGTGTCTCAAAACACCCTTTTACAAACAAGTCCCTAACCAATGATGGATAAGGCATCAATCTAGTATTCAAGGGTCCTTCATAGCCCTTGAAAATTTATTTATTTCATGAAAATTTCATATAAAATCATTTATATTTAAGTACAATCACCCATTAATGATGAGACTATATACCACATGCACATAAACATAATCAATAAAATTAGGTGTATGTTCAAGGATCACCTACCTCTATCATAGATTCACCTTCCTCATAATGCTTTTATCATCCTTATCCTAGCCTATCATCACCTCATCCAAGCTCGTCTCAACACCTGAGATTTTATCTCAAGACACAAAAAATAAAAAATTATTTATAAATAACTATAATTAATTATTTCCATTTAATCAAAAAATGAATAATAATATAAAAAATCACTAGATGATAAAAAATACTGAAACCAGGAGAAACATGGTGAGGTACACTCTTAACATGCACTCAGACCTAAGACATAGAAAAGAAACAAATAATTTTCTCAAATAGATAGCTAATTAAGTTTAATTTGACCAAAATACTATAAAATTTCATAATAAAATTTACCTTTAATAAAATGGTGATAAATAATGTGTATTCAACCTTTTAGGAAATAATATATCTACATTGAGAAAAAAACACAACATTCCCACTAGATTACCCATGCTCCAGTGGAATCAACATAAAAACCTAGCCCAAAATCACCTAAATCAAGAGGTGAAGAATGTGAAACAAGAATTAAGAACAACATAGGGAATAATATACCATTAACCACTATATGACCACACAAATTTTCCCCTCTCTATGGAGGAATTTAATGTGGGAATATAGGGGGTGGAGCTCACCAAAATGGCCCACCCCATGAGCCTCTCTTAACATAAGTTGTGAAGGGAGATGATCGATAAATTATTGTTCTACACCTATTAAAAAAAGGTCTATATCTTAATCATGCTAAAATGATACTTCAACTAGAAAGGTCATTCCAAGACCCTTATCAGTCACAACACGACCACCCTAGGTAGAGGAACCACCCCTTACTAACACTATCACAACACAACCCATATATAACACAACACAACGTTCCTTCTCTAGGTGAGGCCCAAGACCTTGGGTGTGACCTCCCCTAAATTATGGCACAATTATTTACACTCCCTACTATAAGACCCCTCACTGAAGGCCATCATGGTATAACTAAAGGGTGTATGACATGATTAGATGCCCACAATGAAGATAAGTTAATGAGGTCACCTTAACCATGCTTTGATGTCTAACAGGAACCCAAAACACCTCTTAGTCCTCGATCCACATCTAAAAATTTCTCCTTGATATGTTTTAATACTTTTAATTATAATATGAATCTTGGTTATCAAAACAACCCCTGGTCCAGGACAAAAAATTCTAATTCCCTTTAAATTTCACAACCCATAAGGATGTAGGTCTTTACAGCCTCCCTAACATAGTACCTATTTACCTTGAAAAGACTCAAAGTTCCTTCAACCATCAATATAAAATCACATCAGTCATTAATTTACCACTAAATCACTAAATCCTACCGTAAAATGTTGTATGATCTTCCGCTTCTTTACTCTAAACATAAAGTTTCAATATTCACTAAAAAATGAGATACCCATTTATCACCATCACTAATACCAATATGGAATTGACCACACTCATCTATCCCTGGACATATAAGTTCCACCAACCAATACCTTTCTAAGCTTATGATGCTCCCCATTATAATAATTCAATTATAAAAAAGGACCATTCTAGGTCATAATACTCCCCACCATATAAATTTCCAAATGAAACACACTTTTAGTGGTCCAATGACATAATAGAAACACACTGTCTGGGTTGTGATTCTTTTATGAAAAACACTGTTCAGTCCTCGTATGACCATTTTTTCCAAAAAAACATTTAGTTATACCCATAGATGCACAATCACATCACCTGATCACAATTCCTTACATTTAAAAGTCATCATAAGATCATCGAAACACCCAAATAAAATTCTAAACCTGAACCATGGTTTAATTTCATGATTGGATCCTCAACTAGCCAAATCCATTTCTGTATTTCACCCATGAGTACTAATGTACCTCTGATTTGAATGACTCTCAAATTTTACCAAATCAATCTTGATCCTGATAAAAAACTATATCTAATACCAAATACAAATCCCATACTGGGAACCTACCAAAGAACTAGATGAAATGAAATTTACCTTCTCATTGAAATCCCGACACTATCTCGATCATCCACTGACTAGTCTCATCATGTCCATGACCTTACTGACATGTGGTTTATACCTCCTTGAACTATAAGATTCTCCCCACTATAGGAATATCCTTATCATCACCCCACTAAACAAAATTCTCTATCACCATAACTCACACTTTTTCCATTGCTGTATTCAATGACTAGACACGACTATCCCACTCATACCTGATCAATAATAGAAAACACCAATCAATACCCATTCCAGGATCACCAAGAATGCCATCCTTGACATCCACTAAAATTACATCTTCCATGATGGTGACAACTTCCCACAACCAATAGAGAACTCTCCACCATACAAGTTCCCTAATATTACTACTTGATAACCATACTAAAAAGAATCCTAATATCACACACATGTAACTACTCTCAATCCACACTCACTGATCTTGATAACCCCTATAAAGGACCAACTCTAGATTGATTGCTTCACAGTACCTCGATCCATCCATGATATCACCATCCACTATGAAGGAAACACATTTAGTTCTCATCAAAACCCCAAGATTCTATTTCTACCCACATCTCATTAGATGCATTGGTCTTTGACCCACACATGTCCACTGATCAATACACAACCAAACAAGAAACACACATACTCATCATACACTTTTCTTCAAAAATTGATTATTTTCCCAAAAATAGATGATAACAACCCCTCCCCTTTTCCCAAGGTAGAGTGAATCTCCAAGAACCCTCTCATAGGTTCTAGCACACTACCCATATCAATATCATCCATACTCAATGGGTGTACACTCCCATACCAACTGACCACCCAACTGGGCTCATACCCTTCATAAGCCACACATCATAAAACCTAGTCTAATATGCCCAACAACTAATTTTTCCCAACCACATGTCAATATCATCTCACCGGGAGAACATTAGTACTTAATATTTAACAAGCCAGAGGTATCTCATTAATGATAAGGATAACCACATGATCACCTGCCACTTATGAACCATTCCAAAACCAAAGGCATCTACCCAAACTCTAAACATCCTAGATCTAACCTCTTTAGATCACCACCCACTACCTCATCAATAACCATTCATAGAATCAATAGGTTAGGTATCCAACCTATCCTACCTCCCAAAATCCAACCTCAATACCAAATGTATTCCTAGTTCCTTACATCCTAAAATCATAAGTCATTTCACAAGTCTAGGATAAACCCTCTATCGGGTTACCCTCATACATCCCAACTCATCTCAACAAAAATAAGAAAATATCCTACTACTCAATCATAACACTCATATCACTAATTTCCTAAACTATATATCAACACCACTAATCTCTCTCACCTAGTGTATAAATCATGTTTCACATAAGCCACCACTCATAAGGTAATATCTCTACTCCAGTCTCAAACATTAGAAGGTAACTCACTTACTAACACACCATTTCAAGGTTTATCACATATCAATATTAGGCATCACATGTTGAATCAACCACCCAGACCTAGGCACCCACCCTCAATAGGATTATTCATATGAGACTACCCCCTCAAGGATCAAGTGACATCCGTGTGTATATAAATACATTGTCCCATGACAAATTGAATTGAGTAAAACCATAGTCACATGGTTCAGTTAAGTAAAATTACAATAATATATATATATATATATATATATATATATATATATGTAAAAATACAATATAGGTTATCATTAGCACTTTAAGTAACCAAAATAGTATAACAATCATAGTCAATGGGTTTATCACCAAGGTATCCAATACTTGTACCAACCCACCAAGGGTCACTATATATCCCTTATATAGAGAAATTGAATAACTGTCATTGGATAATATCCCACAAGGGTTCTACATGACCTGATACCGTGGTCCAATTGAGTAAAATGTGATAAAAAGTTACATAGTAAAACACCATATAAGTTTTTGGTTGATACTTTAAATAGTTTAACCCTCCATCGTTAGTAAATTAATCACACTCAACCATGAATATGTCACACGAATCCTATATACTAAAAATGATGCATGTACACAAGCCTCTTACCACAATGGTCTAAGAGATAAAACCATAAATAAAAATCTAAAATAAACACATGATATTTGAATAAATATCTTAATCATAATAGTGAAAACTAATAACTTATATTCCCATATCCTTGGTAACATGGATTTTCCATCGAAAAAGGTGCTCACAATTCACCAATATGAGATCCATCATAGTCTTTGACATGTCCTTATTACCTATCTAATATACCCCAAATTGTAAGATACAAAAATGATTATCTGATACCACTTTGTAACACCCCATTTCTAGACTACTCTCCAGTGTCCTATACATTATATCACATAAACTCATACATAACTCCCTGTACACCAGAGGCTACCAACTAGCAATAAGGGTCTAAGGTGTTACCATGGGGAGACTATTCCATCATATCAGAGTGAAAAAATAATGGAAAAATAAAACAACAATCAGAGAATTCCAAATAAATTAGAATATTTGTTCTATAAAAAATGAATATACAATAATACAAGAATAAATTCATACATATCAACTAACCAACCATCGGGATGATGACATATACAAATAAACAAAAGAAATAAAATGAAAAGAGGCTCTGCTACCATTATTGAGCCTCACCTCTTCAATGAATCTAAATATGACCAAGACATCTAGCTCAATAATCCAATATTGGGCCTCTTCCATGTCCAAAACTGAAAACATGAGGACTAATCGAGTACGAAGTTCCAAGGCCACCCAAGTAGGGTGTGAGTAAAACTTAACAAGACACCACCAATGGTGTACCTAATATAACTAATAAAGTAGTTTATTTACCATGTGATATACTTAGAATAATAAATGAATAAGCAAAAAATAATAATTAAATAACCATTGTCAATCCTAAAGTTCTAAGGTGATAATTGGGATCAACCATACCTACTTTTACTAGTTTCAAATGCCTATGAGCATACAACACACCATCTATAGGGAACCATATATTACCATAAAACAAGTATAATGACACCCATAGGGAACCAAATCCTACCCCGAAACTAGTAGAATATTACCCAAGGGAAAACACTCCTTGAAACCTCATATAGTATGCACCTGGGGAAAAAATCTCCCTAGAACCTCACATATCATTCACCCGAGGGGTCACATCCCCTATCTATAACTATAAAATTAGACAACATAAGGGGTGTACCATTATGGAACCATATATCACAAACACTCAAGGGACATAACTCACCCATGAATCTCTTATATCATCCAATTGAGGGGTTTCATCCCCTACCTTAAACCATTATTAGGCCATCATTTCCAGAGGGTCGCACCCCACCCAGTGCCTGATAACACATTCATACAACACATTCACCCAGGGGGTATTGTAAATACTTGGAACTTCATATATCATCCATGTATATACCCAAGTCATACTCTCTACCCAAAACATCATACCCCAATCCAAACATGTGGGACAACTACTTAAACCCATCATAAAAATCCTAGGTTGGCCTCTCAAGAATATAACATAAACTCATCACTTAAGGCCTAGCCTATACCTCAAATCATGTCTCCTCATATATAAAGCATCATATGCCAATTCCCTCAGAACTATCCTGGTCATACAATATCATCACACCTAACCCATTGACATCCTTATCTCACCTGCTTGGGTATCCACTGTGGTCCTTCAGACCCATCCCAGTCTATACTCAATAGCACTAAGCCATATCCAACACCCCACTTTGTTCTCTCTACTAGTGAGCCCTTTTCTAACCTTATCCTTAATAGGTCAGTCCAAAATCTCATCAAAATCTTTCATGACAACCTAGTCCCACTCACTAGGGACTATATTGAGAAATCTCATACAAAAGACCTTGGTAATCCTATGAAAAGTCATAAAATAATCCTAAAAAATCTCACCAGGGTATCATCCCATGTACACATTAGGATAAATCTTATGAAATAACCTAGAAGAAACCCACCCATCATACCTCATCTAGTTTGGAAGGACTTATCCCACTCTTGTTACTCACAAAGACTCCAATCCACCCTCAGTAGAATGTTCCCTAGTATACATGAGATGCACCACCATACCACCATCACCATTAAACCTAATACTATCATAACATCCTAAAAAGCCTTAGAAAACTCACATAGTCTATTCACATCTCATCACATTCCCATAGACCCATCCTGGTCCACTCATAAATCTAATGGTTATATTTTCCCCCATGGTGACATAGTCTCCATATGACTCTATTCTTTACTACCATCATATGTGTAAAGACCCCGAACCTAGTATCCCAGAGTTAGTGGTTACTTTATTATATTGGAATATTATTTAAGGAATATTATCCTATATTAATGAACCATTTTGTGGTTTTCTAAAACTATATACATACTTGAAACATATATTACAATTTAAACTATAAAATACAACATAATTATTCCTTTAAGAACATCATTATCCTCCTAGATTATCCCTACATGTCAATCATAATATAAATCTTGGAATCATAGGAAAAATAAAATATAAGAAATGGGTGAGCTTATATGCTCAGTAATGTTAATTTTATAATGAAATATATCATGAATAAACAAGCATAAACATTAATAAAAGATGTATAACTGAAATACAAGCCATTTAAGCATAATATTGAGCATAATATGGAAAGAATAAATGAAAATAAAATAATTCCATATAAATAATCACATGGATATTATAATAATCTAATAATCACATGAAATATCAATAACTAATCTCATAATGAGGGAATTCATAATTTCAAACATCATAAACATACTGTCAAGGCTTCAACCAAGACACCACACATAAACAGGTAAGGCCTCATTCAATACCTAAACTGGTTTGTCTCATGAGACCTACTGATTCATAGAGGGACTATAACAGGCCCCACCTATCACATACTAAGTCCAATTAATTCCTCATATACAATGGGTGAAGCATAAACAACATAAACACTCTATCATATGTAATGTGAATACTTTAACCATAAACCATGAATGGTATAAAATAGCACATCTATAGTCAAACTGATCATAAACCATTCAATAAAATATGGTAGAAGGTATCATAAGATATCAACCTCAATCAATCATAATATCCCACTAAGTATGTTGACAAAGATGAAAATACTCTAATAAAATCATTAAAAATTTCGTGAGATAAATACCCCATTTTTACTTTGAAATCATTTATTTAAACAGATTTTTTTTTAAAATAAAACATTTTCATTGAAAAAAACTTTTAAACTTATAAAGTAATATTTAAAACATTAATGATTCATATAATTGAACAAATCCATTTATGTCATATAAGTTAAAAAAAAATCTTGTGTAATTTTTCAGAAAAGTCACAAAGAACCTCATTTTAAAAATGAAAAAAAATATTCCTTTCAAACGGTTTAGTAAAAATTCACACAAGTGTAAAAATGAATTCAGAAAATTTTAGAAGAATAGTAAAAATATTATGGAAAATATTTTTATGAAACATGGATATGAAAGAAAAATTCTCCCCAGTGGAGACTTAAACTTAAACAATACTAAATAATAACGAGATTGTGAAATAACCCTTACCATTTTATAATCAGTAGAATCATATAACCCATGAAAGGAATAAAATTATATATATATATATATATATTAAAATACCATAATATTTAGAATAATACTCATAATATATATTCATGGAAAGTATATACACCACACAAAAGAAATAAGTAGAGTACAAGGCATGTGTCACACAAAAATAAAATTGAGACAAAAATCCCTTACCTTGCACTTTAAATTAGTTGGATGTCATTTATTATAATGAATAATGATTTAAATAATTTTATTAATTTATAACAGAACCATATACATAATTCTGATATCATATATGATCCTCTTATATTGTTTTGTTAATAATATTTTGTTATTACCCTTGTTTCGAGTGTTAACTGCTTCATTTTCCTATGCATGTTATATCATGTAAGTGCCATTTCTTTTGAATAGTATGTATTTATTTAATATCCATAATTATATTAAGTTTATATATATCATATTTATTCATTATATACATTATTATAATCATTCTTTAATAGTTAACATGGAAAATGAATCACATCGCATCATGTAGATGGTAGGTCGTACATACGCACAAGCGACGATGTCATTCCATTAATGGTGAAAGGGTAAGGAATTGGATGGTATATTAATTATATATAATAAATATCATGTCATAATTAAAATATATATCCAAAATAATTATACCCATCCAAGTAAATTGGTGATGAAAAATAGATTACACCACGACATGGAGATGATAAGTTGTACGTTTGCACACACAATGTTTTAATTTTTCATAGGATGAATAAAAGGTGTAATATGGTTGTCCCATATTCATAATAAAATATCATAATATATATTGTATTTTATTTGTTACTTTATTATGGAAAGAACACATGAATATTAAGTAGAAGAATAAATGAACTTGAATGTGTTGAAAAAATAATTACCTCTTCTTTAGTGAACTTCCCTTATATCTATTCTTAATGTATCTAGAGTTGGTATTTTTTGAAGAATGAGACTTAAAAGAATTTAATAAGTATTTTGGGAGGAGAAATGGGCAGGTTTTGGTCGATCTATAAGGCTCAATGTGGCGTGAGGAAGTGAGGGAGGAGGTGCCCTTTTATAATTGAGGTGTGGGGAACTTTTGGAAACTCTCAAAATATTAAATTAATATAAATTAATTTTAAATTAAATATGAATCCAAAGTAATTTATTTAAAATATAAGATGATTATGGGTCTAAATAATCTCAACCAATAATTTTTATATAAGTTTAGGTCACATTATTACCCTCATCTTTTGGCTTTATCCCCTATTTAATCTCTTTAACTCTTACCATGACGACATGTGTTTTTACTACTTAAGGGTTAATATAGTTACTATAAAATGAAAAAATAACCTTAAATGAGTCATTTATAAAATTTTAAACTTTATAAAAATTATTTGTACTAATTTTATATTTTTATGAATTTTATATCACTTAGTAAAATATTATTTATTTTAATATAACATTAATGAAAATTTTGACACCATTAATTTATTAACTTTTTTTAAAATATCAATACACAATATAACTTCATAAAAAACATTTAATACATACCTAATATGTATATTTCATCTATAAAATTAATTTATGACATTAATTATCTCAAATTATATTTATTTTAATATTTTTAATATCATTTATTTGATATTTTTATTAATATAAAAATTACCGCATCATCATCATGTAAGCCTTTAAGGTAATTATTTTTTTCATAAAAATTAAAAATAAATTATCATGATGAATATAAACATTTTATATTTAAAATTAATATTTATAGTCGAATATATGTTCTGAATAACCACATATAAAAATGTAATACTTATTAAAAATATGAGTACGACATATTTGACTTTCCTTAGAATAAAATATTATAAAAGAACTAAAGTCATCCAAGTATCTCCAAGAGGTCATAAAATAGGAAAAAGGATGATATTTTTCAATAATAACAAATATAATAAAATTATAATAAGTTTTAGGGTAATTTTATAATATTTATAATATTATTTTTACCCTTAATTACTCGATTTACCTTTAAGCGTGTTAATAAAAAAATTATTGTTCACAATGTCCAAAAATAAAAGAAACCTATTTACATAATTTGAACCAATTATTAAAAATATTTAATACATTTTTAAAAATTCAAAAAATATAATTTTAAGTAATTAATTTAAAATTAATCTCATTGTTGGAACGAGAAAATAATTTTTTAAAGTGAAAACGTTCGAAAGGCTGAAATGATTTTATATCCAAATTCAATGTGAAATTGACCCCAATGAGACAAATTGAATTAAATTTTAAAAAATTAATATAATTATAATTTTAAACCAATTAAAAATATAATTTAACAATATAATTTTTTTGGATGAAAAATCTGTTTTCAATTAAAATGTAGTATATTTTACTATTCATCAAAACATGAAATTTATCAGAGAAATACCAAAAATTCAACCAAAGTAATTTTTTATATTATGATTTAAAATAATAATCATATTTTTAAAAATATAATTTATAAAATTTTCAAAACTCATATTTAAAATATGTGCGTAATTAAAAGGAAGTAAAACTGCTTTTATAAAAATGTAGGTTTTTATGTGCAATATTGGGTTTGTTCTTATCTTATACCTATAAAATATATTTGATGAATGTAAAAAATATTTTATTGAATATATACTATATATATTTAATTAATATCATTCAATAATATTAATTAATTTAATTTATTATGATAAAACTCCTTTGGAGCATAAAAATATTTTTTTTAAAAATCATTGCCTTTATATTCATTTGATATCAATATTTATTTATTATTAATTGGTAACAAATGAATTCAATAATATATTTTCATAAGTTAGTTAATCCTATTCACAACCACCAATTTTACAACTAGGATATAATTTTCATTTTAAATAATAATATTAATAGTATATCATGGTTTGTTTAAGATTGGTGTTTCATGAAATGTAAGCTATCAAAGAAGTTAAATTTAAAAATAGAAATATCATAAAATCATGGGGTGTTACAATATATCACATGTTATGGAACTTATGACTGAAATAAAATACATCCCCATGACCACAGTATCTCAAAACAGCCACTTATAACATATTCCTCTACTATATTGATCAATTCATTAAGTCAATGTTCAAGTTTTCATCATGGCCCTTGACACTTTGTTAATTTAATGAGAATTTTATAAAAATATTTATTTATATTTAAGGTTAATTTCACATAAATAAAAAAACCACATACCACATACACATAAACACAATTCATAACCTTATAGATATGTTCAGGGTCTACTTACCTCTAACATAGAGTCACCATCCTTATGATGCTCTTCTTGTCCTCGATTAAGCCCTTCCATGCCTTTTCTAAGCTTTTCTCAACACCTAAGCTCCTATATTACACCATAATACCCAAATAATTATCTATAAACAGTTATAATTAATTATTCCCATTAAATCCAATAAGTAATAATTTCATAAAAACTCACATGGTGGCATAAAAACACAAAAACCACAAACAATGGGGTTTGGTTTACTCCTAACACAAACCCAGACCTAAGAAACACAAAATCTCTAAATCATTCTCGTGAATGGATGTCCAATAAACTCTAATTTCATTGAAAACCATAGAAAAATTCATAGGTAAATGTAACTCCAACAAAAAAATTAACAATGGTGTGCATCCATCCTACCTATATTTTCACCATCCATATCAAGGAAAATTCCCATAATTTCTGCATGATTCCACAATGTTCTAGTAGAATCAGCACTAAAACCCTAGTTCAAAATAAAAAAAAAATTTGATAAATGAGAAACTTTAATTAAATATGACTGAGGAAATAACATACCCTAGAAAACTATATGAACACAAAAGATAACCCTTATCTAAGGGGGAATTAAATATGGGAAGAGAGGGGGAGGAGCCAGACAAAATGGCTCTCCTCATATGCCTCTCTCAACCTAAGTCACAAAGGGGTCTAATCAGTAAATGAATACTCTTCCCCTATTAAAAAACTATCTTATAACTTGGTTTCTAAATGGTTATTAGGGTCACATCATGACTCTCCTTCACTCGACCAGGTTATGGCATGATCTCTATGGTTCATGGCACGACCAACCTATATGGAGGGGCCACCCCATTTGTAAACACCATCATGGAAAAATCCCTATGGGTCACGGTGTAAAGACCCAGACCTTAGTATCTCAGATCTGGTACCTTATATTAATACATTAGAATAGATACGAGACATGAATCTCAAGGGATCGATCAATTTAGCAGTTTTGGAAACCATATTACATACATGTACTTTACATTATAACTTGAAAGAAAAAAACTACATGAAAACTCCATTGGAAACACCCATAAACTTTTGGATTATCCCTACTAGTCATTCATAATATACATATTTTCATCTCAGGGAAAAATAAAACATAAGAAATGGGTGATCTCATATTCTTAGTAAGGGTAATCAATACAATGGAATATATCATAAACATAAATAATAAGGCATAGTGAATAACTAAAAACACATGTCATTAAAACATAATCTTGAGCATAAAATGGAAAGAATAAAAACAAATTAAGTAATTCCATAATAAAACATAACCATGTATATTATAATAGTCGAATAAACACATGGAATATCAATTACTAGTTTCATAATGAGGTAATGTATAATGCCAAACATCATAAACATACCGTCAAGGCCTCGACTGAGACACCGTACATAATGGGTAAAAACCCAATCTAGTTTTTCTCATGATACCTACTAATGCATTGAGGGGATATAGAGGACCCCAAACATAACTTAATAAGTTCAATTAAATACTCATATTAATGAGGTTAAAAATAAAAAACATATACATATTAAATGTAAATTACTTTCCCCAATATGTAAACATAATCACTAACCATTCCGAGTAGTATGGTGAATGATATCAAGATAGCACATCCATAGTCAAATTGATCATAATTTTTTTATAAAATATGGTGGATGATAAAAATAAGTGATAAATATCAGTAAATCATAAAATTCAACATATGTGTTGAAATTAATGAAAATAATTTAATAAAATCATTGAGAAATTTTTGAGAGAAATACCCTTTTTACTTTGCAAAGAAGAGTTCTTTTGGAAAAATAATTTGTATTTGTAATTTTTGTTTGTATAAAACCAGAAATGAAAAAATATAGTTTTTTAATGAAAAAAAGTATTTAATTATGAAAAATAATGGATTATCAAAATAGATTATGGATGGTACTTGAAAATGGGTAAGAAATCAAGAATTTCCCTTTAATCAGGTTTTCTTATCAGGAAGAATTGAGAAGGGAACCATGTGAAACATGTATTTACCATAAAATAAAGATGAAATAATCTAAATATATGAGTATGGAACATATAAATATAATATAAAATAATTAAAAATAAATAAATAATCATTACATTGGGGTAAATATAGTGAAAGAATAACCCAAAAGAAAATGAAGGTTTTGGTATAATCCCTTACCTTATGAACAAATGTGTTTTTCACTTGACCTTAATATCATAGATAATAAAATTAAATAAATAAATAAATTAATTTATAACCTTATATAAATGTATTTGATTCATTATAGTTTTATTATGTTCATTTTTGTCCTTATTTACTAGTTATAGAGTTTAATTTTATCGTTCAGGAGTATTCGTTTTCTTGGTTTTCATGATCAGTTCGCTTGTTTATAAGTAATAGAGTTCAGGTAAAATGGGTATAATTCTCCATAGTTATAATTATATGTTATTAATTAATATAAGTAAGTTTAATTGGTCTTATATATTTTTTTTTCTAGATATTAGGATGAATCATTAGATAACATGTAAATTATAACCGTTTAGATTAATTTTAGCGGTTTTAGATCACAACAAACTTGTTTTGTTTTATCATTTATTATTATGTAAATATGTTACTTATAGAACATAAAAAAGGTTGTAATATAAATTTTAAAATATTTTTCAACCATTAAATTGGTTTCATGAGTATCCTTGAATATAGTGAAGGAAAATGAAAACTTATTGTCCTTGAAGGTGATTAAACAACACCTCACGTACGATGTTTCAATTTTTAGAATAAAAGGGAGAGGAGAAGGGGATTGACGATGGATTATTACATTATAATAATAAAATTATAGTATATTTACAATACTAGAGTTATAATAATATTTTATGAGGATATTTTAGGAGATAATAAGGAAATAAAAGAACTTGAAAAGAAATTAAAAGAAAAAGAAAGAGGTTTTTACCTCTTGAATTTCTCCTCCTTGAGAACCTTAATAAGAAAAATGTTTTAGTCTTTTGATGGGGCCAAGAGATACTTAAATTGGGGGAGGGTATCGGGAAGAGTATTGGGAAGAAATTTGAGAAGTCTAAAATCTTGGAATGTGTGAGGAGAATAGGTGGTGAGGGACGGTATTTATATTGGAGGAGAGGAATGTTGTTTTGAATATTTTATATATTTGTTTATTATTTTGGCTCAAGACTATGAATAGTTTGAGAATTATCATAGATTATATAAAAATAATGAAGGTAAGTTATATATTATGGTTCTTATATCATCTATGACTCAAGTAATAGTGTATTTACCTTATAATGTATTTATACTGTAAATTACCGTATTTTACTTTCCACAAAAAAATAAACTATTTCAGAAAAATCACAAAAATTCACCCTAACCATTTTTTGATGTGTAGAATTAAAAAATGAACTCAATTTTATGAAAATAATTTTCTAAATATGATATTTTTTTTTAATTAAAATAATTACTTACTTGAAAAATACAGTTTTTAAAATTATTACTGATTTTATAACACTCTGAAAAATTTACTAAGGTCTCATTAAATTATCCTAAAATCATAAGAAAAAAAATACATTTATGAATAAATTTTATGAAAATTAATTTTCATTGTAATCATTTTATTAATTATAAAATTGTAATTAAATATTTATGACTCAAAAAACACCAACACTTAATTAATAATTTTTTAAATATCCATTTACTTATACTATGATATAATTATATCATACTTTCATTTTTGAGATGTATAAATTTTATTTATACTTTCGTGGGTGAGGTTACTATTTATTTGTCTTATTTACTATTCACAAGGGTCATATTACTAATCCTAAGTTCAAGTTACTATTTCTTTGGTATAGGTTCCTTAATATATATAAATACCTCCTATTTAACTCATTATTCATTTATAAAGTTTTTATTATGTTTTCTAAGTGATTTTATATGATTTATACTATATGAAATAATTATAAGAAGGGAAATTTCATTGATATAATTCCAGGTCATTACATCCTCCCCTCCTACAAAAATTTAATCCTTGAAATTTCTAGAATGTCACCTCATAAAAATATTTGGGTAGTTATTCATCATAAGTTCACAAGGCTCCCACATCACCTCTTCAATTTTATGATTTTTCCAAAGTACCTTTACCATCCGAGTCATCTGATTACTCAAAACCTATTCTTTAATATCCAAAATATGGATAGGCTCTTCACAATAAGAAAAATCTAGTACCAAATATATTCCTTAAAAAGTGAGGACATGCATTATGTCTGACATGTACTTTCTTAACAAAGAGATGTGGAACACATTGTGTACTTTATAAAGGCTAGGCGACATCGCCAAATGATAATACACAACTCCAACTATTTCTTGGACTTAAAAAGGTCTAATGTACATGGGGCTTAGTTTCCCTTTCCTCCCAAATATTATAACACCCTTCCATAGATATAATTTTAAGAAAATGTGATATCCCACTTGAAATTCCAAATCATTCCTTCGATTATAGGTATATATATTTTGCCTTATTTTAGATACTTTGATATTTTTTTGAATAATCTTTACCTTTTCCATTGTTTCCTCCACAATATCTGGGCCTACAAGATCCATTTCACCAACTTCATCCCAAAAAGTTGGTGTACGACATATCCTTCTATACAATGATTCATATGGTGCCATTTGAATACTTGAATGGAAAATATTATTGCAAGAAAACTCCAAAAAAGGTAAATAATGATCCCAAATAACTTGAAAATCAAGTGATAATGATCTCAAAATGTCTTCTAAAGTTTGTATCATCCTTTCTGACTACCCTTTAGTTTGAGGGTGATAAGCAGTACTCAAATGAAGCTCAGTATCCAAATATTTCTAGATACTTTTCCAGAATTTCGATGTAAATCATGGATCATGATAAAAAAAAATTGAGATAAGTGCTCCATAAAGTCTTATGACTTCATGAATATAGATTCATGAAAGGAACTCCAATGGAAAATACTCCCTTATCATGAAGAAATGTACATATTTGGTAAGTCAATCAACAATTACCCATATTGCATCATTCTTTATTGCATTTTTGGTAATCTAGTGACAAAATCCATGATGATGTCATACTATTTCCACGTAGAAATAGGTATAGGTTGTATGAATCCTTTAGGATGTTGTATTTTAGACTTAACTTATTGATATACTAAACATCTTGATACATAATCATCAATTTCCCACTTCATGTTATCCCACCAGAAATATTCCTTCAAATATATATACATATTAGTTATATTAGGATGTATAAAGAAATTAACACTATGGATATCATCAAATAACTCCATTTTTAGCTTAGGTATAGAGGGAATAGAAAGCCTCTTCCTAAAATTCATAATTCCATCCTCATACATGAATTCTACCAAATTCCCATCATTCAAAACTTTAATTTTCTTTTGAAGATTCTCATAATCAGACTGAGAAATTTTAATAATTTCCAATAAAGATTATTGGGATACCAATTGAAAAAGTAATGATCTTTGACCTTCCTTGATAATTACCATATCTATCTTTTCTAGATCCATATACATAGGGTCCTTTTGAATCCTCATTTTGTTCAGAACTCTATGATACTTTATACTCAATGAATCTACTACCTTATTCACCTTCTTTGGGTGGTAGTGTATTGAACAATAATAATCCTTGAGTTGTTTAAGCTATCACCTTTTCCTCATGTTGAGTTATTTATGTGAGAAGATATATTTCAATCTCTTGTGATCTATATATATTTCTCACATCTTTCTCCATAGAGAAAGTGTCTCCATATATTCAAAGAAAATATTAAAAATTCTAACTCAAGTTCATGAGTTTGATAGTTCTATTCATGAATTTTTAATAGCCTTGATGCACATAAAATAACTTTGTCATTATTCATAAGGATACACATGAGTCATTTATTTGACACATCACTATAAATAAAAAATTCACTATTTTCTAATGGTAGAGTCAATATAAAATCATGAACTAATATTCTCTTAAATTATTAAAAACATTCTTCACATTCTTTTATCTATACAACCTTAACCCCTTTAAGAGTAATCTTTGTTAATAGGTTAGATAATAAGGAAAAATTATAAATGAAATGGTGATAGTAACCCGCTAAACCAATGAAACTACATACCTTAGTTATGTTAATTGGTGTAGGCCATTCATAACCTGCCTTTATCTTTTTAGGATCAACTGAGATTCCATCCTTAGAAACAATATGGTCAAGAAAAGAAAGTGATTGAATCCAAAATTCACACTTGCTAAAATTCCCATATAATTCATTTCTTCTAAGAGTCTTCATAACAATCCAAAAGTGATTCTCATAGTATTTATAGTTTTTTGAGTATACCAAGTTATCATTAATAAATAACACAACAAAGTTATCAAGATATTCCTTGAAAAATATGTTTATTAGATCCATGAAAATAGAGGGTGCATTAGTCAGTACAAATGGAATTACTATAAACTTTTAATGACCATACCTGGTTCGAAATGATGTATTTGGAATATATTCTATCCTCACATGCAATTGATGATATCCAAATTGAAGGAAGATCTTCAAAAAATATTGAGCTCCATGAAGCTGATCAAATATATCATTAATATAAAGTAGGGGACACTTGTTCTTTATTGTAATAGTATCAATATCCCTATATTCAATGCACAACCTCATGGATCCATCTTTTTTCTTGAAAAAGAGAACAGGGGATCCCCATAGAGAAACACTAGGGAGAATAAATCCTTTATCACTCAATTCCTCTAGTTATTTCTTCAACACTACTAATTCCACAGTGTCCATTCTATAAAGAGTCTTTGATATAGGTATTTCACCCAGAATTAAATCAATAGAGAACTAAACTTCCCACTCTAGAGTATTTTTAGGTAAATCCTATAGAAATACATTAATATATTCTTACACAACAGGTACATATTCAATTTGAATATTCATAGATGATGTTTTCTCTTTCTCCCTAGGAGTTTTATTTAGAAGGGAAACTGAATGTGGATCTGAATAAGCACCAGATACTGATATTTCTACTATAAAGATAAGGGATTCTAAATTTTCCTCACAAATTGTGACTTCCTTCTTCTTGTAATAGATTTTCACATCATATTTTGAAAGCCAGTCCATACTGAGGATTATATAAAATTCAATCATTAGTATAATGATAAGTTAAACAACTATAGTGCGTTTATGTTTCATAAAGAAGACTGACCTACACATATTTGTTGTAATGATACATACCTTATAAGTTTTGACTAACTACTCCTTTATTAAATCAAAAGGTAGATGTATAATTTTATTGGAAAACTAGGAAGATATAAAATAATGTGATGATATAGAATCAAACAAAGAATTGCATAAGTATGAGGAAATGATTAAAGTACCCACCGCCACATCATTAGGAACTTCAACCTTAATAGTTATGACTGCATAAGCTTGGCGTTGATCCCTTGGCCTTGTTTGGGGAAAGTTTCCTTAATTATTAAAAAAATCATTATCATAATGTACTGTATCTTTAAAATTGTATCATTGAACTTTTGAAGAATCTTTGTTTCCCTTGCAATCACATTCTTGGTGTCCTTTTTCTACACACTTGTAACAAACACCCATACCCTTCAAGAAAGTACTGGGGTGTTTCTTCCCACAATTATCACAATATGAAAATTCAACTCTTCCATTATTCCCCATTTCCTTATTTCATTTTTCAGAGTGTTCAACAACCATTTTATTCTCTTTATTTCATTTAAATTCATAAGGCATAGAGAATTATTTTTCTATCTTGATATCACATGAGACTATATCTTCATATGATGAGAAATTTTTGGAGATTAGTTCCCTTTGGAGGAATGGTTTTAAACCATAAAATAATCAGTCAATATTTCTCCTTGGATTATGTATGTATTCCTTGACATTCCTTCCTAACCTTGTAAAGTTAGATTCATACTTGGAAACATTTTCATCCCCTTTTTGTTTTAGACTCAATAATTACCTCTCCATTTCCACTCACTGCTCATGAGGGAAATTTTTTTCCAATAAAATTTCCTTAAAATAATGCCATTCTATATTTGAAATTTCTTCCTCCTCCTTTGTGTTTTGAATTAATGACAACCACTGATATGCATCTATTGAGAGATAATAATCTACCATCATAACCTTCTCCCTTTCATCACTTCCCAAAGTAAGAAATATCTTCTCTAAGGAACTTATCCACTACTTGACTAAAAATGGGTTTTTAGTCCTAATGAATGATAAAGGATATTTTAACATAAAGTGTTATAAAATTTCTCTTCCATGTTGTGGATCAGGATGCTACATATGGGGAAGGTTATTGTTTATTACCTAAGTCAACTATCCCAGTATATTTATAAGTTTCTCAGCACTAGTCACAGCTTCAGTACCAACATCATTATATTTCATAGGAGGGAAATCCCAACATGGGATACATGCATTGATACACTTTACATTCCTTCCACTAGGAGACATTTCTAAATAATTTAATACACTAGATTTAGGTATGAATCATAATGTTTAATCTCAAACTATAAAATCACTTAATATAAATTTAAATTGTATGCATAGTTAATCTCATAATCATAAACATGGTTTCAAACTAGGTGTGTAGTAAGACCCATTTTCATATACCAGGTTACCCTGAGTCAGGCCCTGGACACCTTATCAGAGTTGTTACCCCTAGGTACATCTATGCCAAAACCATGTTCACTTTTAGTATCCATACATGGATGTATTTCTAGGAAGATACATATAATATATACCTTACCAAAATTTTATTATGTTATTCTATTATTATCCTCAAAGTATATATTAGGGTTATGTTCCCTAATCCATGTTTTATAAATCTAGTTTCCATGGTTTATACAAAACTTATTCTAATACCAATTGTAAAGACCCATAACCTAGTAGACCAGAGATGGTTCCTTATATTAATACATTGAAATAGATACAAGACACAAATCCCAAGGTATTGATTAGTTTAGTAGTTTTGAAAACCATATTATATATACATGTACTTTACATTATAACTTGAAAGAAAAAAACAACACAACAACTCCATTGGAAACACCCATAAAATCCTAGATTATCCCTACTCATCATTTATAATATACATCTTAGAATCTTGGGTAAAAATAAAATATAAGAAAAGGGTGATATCAGATGCTCAGTAAGGGTAAGAAATACAATAGAATATATCATAAACATAAGTAATAATCATGGTGAATAACTAAAAACACATGTCATTAAAACATAATCTTGAGCATAAAATGAAAGGAATAAAATCTTATTAAATAAATCTATAACAAAACATAACCATGGATATTATAATAGTCTAATAAACACATGGAATATCAATTAATAGTTTCATAATTAGGGAATTCATAATTTTAAACATCATAAACATACTATCAAGGCCTCGACTAAGACACCATACAAAATGGGTAAAAACCAAATCTAGTTTTTCTCATGAGACCTGTCGATGCATCAAGGAGATATAGAGGACCCCAACCACCACTTAATAATTCCAATGAATTCCATATATGAACAGGGTTAAACATAAACAACATATACATATGAAATTTAAATAACTTTCCTCAATCTGTAAATATAATCACTAACTATTCTGAGTAGTATGGTGAATGGTATCAAGATAGCACATCCATAGTCACAATGATCATAAACCATTTAATAAAATATGGTTTATGATAAAAATAGTAGATCAATATTAATAAAGAATAAAATTAAATAGATGTGTTGAAATTAATGAAAATACTCTAATAAAATCATTGAGAAATTCTTGATAGAAATTCCCCTTTTACATTGCAAAGAAGTGTTCTTTTGGAAAAATCATTTGTAATTATCATAATTATTTGTATAAAACTAGAAATAAAAAAATATAGTCTTTTCATGACAAAATTAGTTAATTATGAAAAATAATGGAGTATTATAATTGATTATGTATTATACTTGAAAATGGGTAAGAAATTGGGAAGTTCCCTTTAATCGGGTTTGCTTATCGGGAAAAATTGAGAAGGGATCCTTGCAAAACATGTATTTACCATAAAATAAAGATGAAATTGTCTGAATATATGAGTTTGGAACATATAAACAGAATATATAATAAGTATAAAAAAATAAATAAGCATTACATTGGGGTAAAGATAGTGAAAGAATAACCCAAAGGAAAATGAAGGTTTGGGTAGAATCCCTTACCTTGAAACCAAACATGTTATGCACTTGAACTTAATGTCCTAGATAATAAAATTAAATCTATTAATTAATTAATTAATAAAATTATCCTCATGTATTTGATTCATTATTGTTTTATTAAGTTTATTTATAGCCTTATTGACAAGTTATAGAGTTTAATTTCATCATTCATAAGTATTCATTTTCTTGGTTTTCATGATCAGTTCGATTGTTTATAAGTAATAGAGTTCATTTAAAATGGGTATAATTCTACAGAATTGGAATTATATGTTAATAATGAACATCCAAAAGTTTAATTGGTCTTATATATTGTTTTATTCCCAAAAATGAGGATGAATCATTAGATAACATGTAAATGATAATCGTTTAGATTAATTTTAGCGGTTTCATATCACAACGAACTCATTATGTTTTATCATTTAGTATTATGTAAATATGCTACATACAGAACATAAAAAAGGTTTTAATATATATTTTAAAATCAATTTCAACCATTAAAATGGTTTTATGAACATCCTTGAATATGGTGAAGGAAAATGAAAACTTGTCGTCCTTGAAGGCGATGAAACAACACCTCACGGACAACATTTCCATTTTTAGAATAAAAGGGAGAGGAGAAGGGGATTGATAATGGATTATTACATTAGAATAATAAAATTTTATTATATTTAAGGTACTATATTTATCATGATATTTTTATTAGGGGATGTGAGGAGATAATAAGAAAATAAAAGAACTTGAAAAGAAATTAAGAGAAAAAGAAAGAGTTTTTTACCTCTTGATTTTCTTCACCTTGAGAACCTCCTTAGGGAAAATGTTTAGGTATTTTGATGAAACAAAAGGCTCCAAGACATGGGGGAGGGATTGGTAATAGGATTTGGCAGAAATTTTACAAGGGTAAAATCTTGGAAGGCGTGATGAGAAGAGGTGGTGATGGGAGGTATTTATAGTGGAGG
The DNA here is from genome assembly GCA_963277665.1 of Viscum album. Lineage (NCBI taxonomy): Eukaryota > Viridiplantae > Streptophyta > Magnoliopsida > Santalales > Viscaceae > Viscum > Viscum album. The sequence continues at coordinate 1,336,306,956 of OY728156.1, forward strand.
CAAGGAGTGTTTTTTGAATATTTTATTCATTTATTTATTATTTTGGCTCAAGACTTTGAATAGTTTGTAAATTATCATAAATTATATTAAAATATTGAATATAATATCTATATTATGGTTCTTATATCATCCACAACTCATGGAATAGTGTATTTAACTTATAATGTATTTTTACCGTAAATTACTGTATTTTATTATTCACCAAAAATTCAACTATCTTAGAAGAATCCCAAAAAAACCACCCTAACCATTTTTTTATGTATATAATTCAAAAATTAATTCCATTTTATGAAAATAGTTTTCTAAATATGAGAAATTTAATTTTTAATTAAAATAACCATTTACTCAAAAAAAAAAAAACAGTTTTTAAAATTATATCTAATTTTATAACACTCCAAAAAATTAACTAAGGTCTTGTTAAATTATACTAAAATCATAACACAAAAAAATATTGATTAATGATTAAATTTTATGAAAAATATTTTTCTTTTAAATAATTTTATTAATTATAAAATTTCAATTAAATATTTACGACTCACAAAAATAATAATACTTAATTAATAATTTTTAAAATATTCATATACTTATAGTATGATATATTTATATCATAATTTCATTTTTGAGATGAAAAAAAATTATTTATACTTTCATGGGTGAGGTTACTATTAATTTGGATGATTTACTATTTATAAGGGTTATATTACTATTTCTTAGGTCAAGTTAATATTTCATCGGTAGAGGTTCTTTAACATATAGAAATACGTATCATTTCACTCATTATTCATTTATAAAGTTTTTATTGTGTTATATAAGTGATTTTATGTGATTTATACTATATGAAATTATTATAGTAAGTGAAATTTCATTGATAGAATTATGGGTCGTTTTACATAGTGTTATGTGCCTTCTCCAAGTGAGGCTCAATCCCTTAGGAATAACCTCCCCTATCTCATAAAATGGTACCACATGCACCCTAACACAAAAATACTTATAGAAGGACTTCATGTCATGACCAAAGGGGTCATAGTGTGACCAGGAATATACAAAAAAAAATCAATAAATGGGTTACACTGATCCTACTCTGATGTTCACCTAGGCAACCAAAACACCTCCCAAGCCTCAATCTACATTTAAAAGAATACCCTTGAGATGTTTTAACCCTTATAATTATGATATGAATATTGTTTCTCAGAATAATCCCTAACATGGGACCATAAATTATAATACCCTTTGGATTTCATTACTTATATGGACATGAGTCATTACATAAAAAAATGTCTTACACGATAGAGCATATGCCAGATATATTGGTAATTATATCCATCCTTTAGAACTACTTAGAAGGATTTTTAATCTATATAATACTCATACCATGAAACATTAGTTATGTACTCCTTTTGTATTTCTTCATGATAAACCTATTTAGAAATTTACCAATGTATGAGACCTAACTAAGTCCAAGAAACCTCTTAGATCTATCTCTATAGACAATATGTAGGTTTCTCCTCCCATTTATTTTATAGAGAAGAATTTACCCAACCACATCATTAAATAATATAAATTTGGGATTTTATTTAAGATAAAAAGTATTCCATACACATATAATATCATAAAAACTAAAATACTCCCACTAATTTTCCTATATAAATCAGACTCATCTGTGTTATTGATGAAATCAAACACTTTGATTGCATAATTGACCTGATATTCCCACTCTGAGTAGCTTACTTCAATCCATTAATGGATCCTGGAAACTTTTAAACCTTATAAGACTCATTTGGAACTTTAAAACCTTTAGGATGTATTATAGACACATTTTAAATTAAATTACCATTAATAAAAGTGGTTTTGACATCCATTTGATGTATTACATAATCAAAATGATTTGTTATGGAAAGAAATATCTAAATGGATGTTTTAATTACAACAGATGAAAAGGTTTCTTTATAGTCAATACCATGTATTTTCTTATAACCCTTTGGTACCATTAATTCTTTACTAGTAAACACTCTAATATCCATGTCTGTTTTCTTCTACTATCTATGTTTGTTTTCTTTCTGAAAACCCACTTTTACTCTATGGTACCCACTCCTTCAGGTGCGTTAACCAAGTTCTAAAATTGGTTAGTGTATGTAGATTCCATTTCACATTCCATATCTTTTTACCATTTCTTGTAATTAAAACTCTCAAAAGTCTCTTGGTAGGAATTAGGTTTATCTCCTATGAACATTAATTTATCAATTTTTTTGAGATAAATCCAAATCTCATGATCTCTTAATGAATTCTTCCAAACCTTCAAGGTTCTTGTGTGGCTTGATTCATTTGTTTATCCAGAACACTTAATTTAACTAGATCAACCTATAACATAGGAACACTTCTTATTTATTGGTCTTGAAATTTTTCAAGTTCAACCTTTCTCCCATTTACTCTTTGAATTATGCACTCATTTTTAAAGAAAACACCACTCCAGGCCACAAACAATTTGTGTTCAATTATATTATAAAATTAAAATCCCATAGTATATTTGGGATAAACAATAAATAACTTTTTTTAGATTTATGATTGAGTTTATCAAAATAAAAATGTCGTACATATGCTTTAAAACCAAAAATTTTCATAAAATAAATATTGAGATATTTCCCAATCCATATCTCATATTTTATATTTATGATAACTTTAGATGGAACGAGGATGGAACCTCATTAAGTAGGAATGAAATAAACTTTAGAGAATAACCCCAAAATGAAATAGGAAGGTAACACCGACCCACCATTGATTAAACCATGTTCAATAGGGTATTATCTCTCCTCCCAGACACACCATTCCACTATAGTGTTCTAGTATGGGTGAGTTATGGAATAATTACACAATCTCTTAGATGAATAGTGAATTCCTAGATCAGTATTCACCAACCCGATCCAATCAGAGGATCTTAATAATTTTCCTAGTAAATTTTGTATTTTTTTTCTAATTTATTTGTACTTTTAAAAAGTTTAATACTTGTGCCTTATCAAAAACACATATCAATTTTGACTTAAGTCATCAATAAAAGTGATAAATCACTTAAAACTACCACTTGATTGAGTACTCATTGGTCAATATACACCACTATGTACGAGATCTAATAGTCCATTAGCCCTTTTATCTTTTACACTAAAAGGTTATTTATTCATTTTTCCGAATAAATGAGATCCACATGTATCTAATGGTTTACAATTGAATGGTTCCAAAAATCTGTCTCTATGGTGTATTTGGATGTATTTAATATTTATATGTCCAAGGAGACAATGCCAAAGTTACGTGGGATTAGAATCAACCCTAGAATTTTTATTATGAATTTTATAGATAGGATTATCCATATCTAGAATGTGTAAACTGTTTACTATATTTTAGATTCCATAAAAAATTTCATTTATATATATATATATATATATATATCTAATTTTGTTCTTAATAGTGAATTAAAATCCCTTCTTATCCAAATAAGATACATAAATAATTTTATTTATTATAGTAAAATCATAACATTTATCTAATTCAATAAATAATACACTTTGTAAATTTATATCATAAGTTACAACTTTTAATGCCACAATTTTTGATCTATTACCAACATAAAGTCCTAATTTATCCATTCTAAATTACCACTTATCTCTAAGTCTCTGTTTATCAACACAAATGTGTAATGCACGCTCTGTAACACCCTGATATTTTAGTAGGGTTTTACTTTAAACAAATACCATGTTGAATACCTTATATCATAGGAAATAATGAACTAAAATAAATCTTGATATATTTTACATTTAAAGGTATACATTAATATATAATGGGAATAAAATATGAAATACCATTAATAAACTTATAAAAAGAGTAAAACCTAAAGTAAATAAAAATATAGTTAAAATGTTTTTTAGTTCATTATATATATTATTATTACTATTTTAAAGAATAATTTTATGTATTCTAATGAAAATTAATTTAAAAAATTTAATGGTTATATGATAAATAATTAAATTCAATGGAATGTGATTAAAATCATTTGGTGTTAAAAGGGTTATTTTTTAAAGAGTTGTATTTTTCTATATATTATGTATTTTTATATTAATAAATTAAATTTAACACTTCTAAAGGGTTATTCAAATTAAATATTTTAATGTACAAACTAATATATTAATAATGAAATAATATTAAGGTCACTTAATGTTTAAAAATTTATTTTCTTTAATAAAAATAGTTTTTCATTATATTATATATTTTCATTTAAAAGTAAAAATACTAAATTTTAGAATTTTAATTTTATAAAAATCAATTAATTTTTGGAATCAAAATGTTGAAATAATTTCGGGATAAATTCTTCAGATTTTTATAAGGAATTTGATTTTTTGGTGAATAGTAAAAATGCAGTTTTTAACTAATACTACAACTTTTACGACGTCATCATGATGTAAACATGAATTAAAAATTAATGAATATTTTTTATCAAATAAATATGTATTTACAGAATAAAATATATTATATGAAAACAATATTTTCAATTTATAAACCTTTTTTGAATTTTTGAGACTAAAGTTAAATTTTATTATAATAAAAAAACTATTATTGATTCTTACCTTTAAATAAGTGTTTCCAAGATACCATTAAGTTTTGGATTGGTTTGAAATTAAAATAAACCTCATTTTTTAATTATAAAACTATAAATTACATTGTAATAAATATTATTCAAATAATTTATCCTAAATGATAAAATATTCAATATTTTAACCCAAACATACCCTTGTCCTCAAGTATGAATACTCCCTATACTTTCCCTTGGAAAATCACTTATCATACACTTATAAAGTATGAATATATACCCATTTACCTTATCCTAATCCTATTATTACCCTTAGGTACATTTTGGAGTTATGCAACCCCAATCCTTCAAGTATTTAGAAAAGGTGTAAATCATCAATGAAGAGGTAACCTCGATTCTATTTCATTGTTTTTCTCTTTTCTTCTTTTTACACACTTAATAAATTTCCCTTTTTAAAAATTTATAAAATATTTAATATATAATTATATATAATATTAATTTTATTATTAATTGTTATAAATATTTTAATCTATTTGTAGCATACTATATATATATATATATCTATCCTCTCTTTTGAGTTGTCCCAATAATGGATGGTTTCATTTTCCTACAAGGATGTTGCCGATAATTTAGTTATACCCAAATAATTTAATGGTTAATGTATAATATGTAATATAAATTTATTTTAATATATTATGATATTATTTAAATAAATTTTAAAAATGATAAATTAAAAATAATCAAAATTCTTAAATCAAAACAAAATAGGATGATTTAAAAGAAAACATGTTTTCAAGACATTCCCTAATCAAGTGAAATAGTAGTAAAAAATTCTAATAATTATAACTGATTAGGAATGAAAAAATAAATATAATTCAATTCTATATTCTTATTTTAGCAAATATAATTTTATTATTCATGAGTTTAAAACATGATGAAATAAAATAGAACATTAGGTAAGGGTTATTTGTCTCAATTTCAATTCCTTAAGGCATGTTTCTTATCGTGAACCATGTTTTAATTAATATAGTGTAATTACTACCATATTATATTTATATAAAATAAAAAATATTTTATTTAATGATATTTTAAATTCCATATCATTATCTTACATTCATGTTCTTTTGATTCATATAATACCAAAGTTGCAAGGGGTTTTCACCACAAAATTTCCTTCTTTGTGTGTTGTTTTTTATTATGTACCTATTTTCTTTTATATGATGTATATACAGCCTATTTGAAATATAATACCATTTTTTATATTTTTCCATGGTATTTAAAGTTCCATTTCATATTCTTTCTTTCATGGGCCTTTTATCCAAATGTTATAAAATCCATAACGTTTTATTTTTTCCAATCTCACTTTGATTTCAAGATTTTTTATATCTAAGTTAATACATGAGAGAATTATATGTTATTTTTTATAATAACCAATTTATTTACTTATTATCTATTTATTTATGGTTTTCATACTCCTTAATATCATTTAAATTCCATTTGCTTTACAATTTAACCAAAATGTTTCCCATAAGTGAAATCAACCTGGTCTTTTCTTTTCAGTCAGAAATCTTTCTTATCCATGTTCATATTACTTATAATATTTCAAGAATTATATTATATAAAATTTTAATTATTTTTATGGTAATTTGAAATTATCTTTAAATTTATTTAAAAAGTTTTATAATGAATATTTTTAAGGTTTTTTTCATAGGTTATTTTTGGACTTTATTTACAAAAGTGTAAAAAGAATATCTTTTCTTTAATGTTTTATATACGAAAATTTTTTCCACCATTATTCATATACTTAATTATAAATATCCATTTATAAGTTTTCACAGTTTTCTAAATTAATATCTATCCTCATTTTTTGATGTTTTAATTATAAAAAAGGTAAAGGTTTTAAAAGAATAAATAAATGGATTTCATTATACTTATGTATATTTTTATTTCCCACTCCAAATTTCTTATATTTATATTAATTTATTTTCAAGTTTTAAATTTTTTTTATTATTTTAAAAACTATGGTTTTGAATATACTCCTTTCATCCATTTTAAATGTATTTCCAAAGTGACATATAAATTAGTTTTTAAGCATGTTACAAAAGATTTATGAAAATTATTTTTATAAATTCACTTTCATTTTCCTATTGAAATAAATAAGATATATCTTATTTAGATATATGTTTCATGTATTAACCTATAAATTATCTTATAAATTTATAGTATACACATCACCTTGTTTGTAAGGGCTAAGTTCTTTATCACTCTTCATCTCTCTTTTGACTTTATTTTTCACTATCATTTCCATATATCTTAATTCCATGGATATGTTCTATATCACTTCCACTATTTATATATTATATATTCTAGTATAGAATTAAATGTATACTCATTACTATATAAAATTTAGTTTAAAGGTTTCTTACCAAATAAGTTACTCTATTTATAATTTTGGGAAATATTAACATATCATATTCTTGTTATTTTAATATAGAAGTTTGTTGATTACTAAGGCATGTTGGTTATGAATTTTATTGTTTATTAATTAATTTATATAATTAATGAATTTAAATTAATTAGTGACGGGTGGTCCTACGAATTATATATCCCCTCAATGCATCATTAGATCTCACGCAACAAACTATATTGGATATTTGGTGTAATCCTTACCCATTTATATATGATGTCTTGGAATGAGGACTTATTAAAATGTTTATGATGTCCTTCATTATGAATTCAGTCAATATGAAATTGTTTATTATTATCCATGTAATTATTTAAATTTTTATGTAATACATGGATATATTACATTCTCATGTTATTAGTTATATGGAATTATTTTATTATTATTAATTCCTACCATATTATTCATGCCTTGTTTATTCCATGAGAACTTCTATTGTATAATATCACTCACTAAGAATTTAAGATCATCCTTTTAATATTTTTTGATTCCCTATGTAATGGAAGAAATGGATTATGTTTCATGTGTTTAAAAGTGTATCATGTGTGGAGAATTTTATGGGAGATATTGAAGAATTGTTGTAATGTAAGGAATTATCAGTTTAGTGGAAAAAATATCCATTTGATGGGAAAGATATGGGTTTATTTATTTAGTGGTTATTTTATATTTTTCTATAAATCAAAACTTAAAAGGTCTTGGGTATGTATGTGACTTAATATTTTTTATTGATATTTTAATTATGGATGGTTAAGTTTGGGTCTCTTTAGTTGACATTAAATCCATATTGTAAATGATATATTTTTAGCACCAGATCTAAGAGTGTGATTCTAAAGTTTCTTAGTTTGTATAAAAGAATGGTTTAAATAACTTTATAGGTTATGATGTTATTGGATGAGGATAATTTAATATTAATTTTTAATATCAGGGGTTAATATGTTTAAGGTTGATAATAAGTTTAAATTCATAGATTATAACACCCTAAAATTTTAGAATATATTTCTTTTTAAATAAATTAAATTTCTTTTATTGCATGCATTACATGCAACACTAAGTATAAACAAACCATAATATACTATTAAAATATTATTTTTTAAACCTGAAAATTATAACTTAGCCATTAAAATTAGAGGTATGAATAGGAATAAACACATTATGAAATTTTTTTATAAAGTTTTTATATAATTAAAATAAATTGATTAATGTATAATAAATAAGTACTCAATTTTTGGTGAAGTTATTTTTTGCTTCAAAAATACATTTTCTTCAAAAATATTTTTTTTATTTTTGTAAAAAAATAATATAATTAATTTCAATAAATTTTTTAAAATTAATTTTAAAAAATTAATTTTATTTTTGAAATAAAAATTTCACAACTATCTTTGAGTAATTTTTTGATAATTTTCTGAAAGTAGTGTTTTTTTATGAATATTAGAAACTATTTATTTTTATTAAAAACTGTATTTTTATTTAAAGAATTTAAAATGTTTCATTTTTTTTAAAATTGTTTCAAAGTAAAATTAGTCAATTTATATTATGAATAATTCAGTTAATATCATTGGTGTATTACCATAAGATTTTATAGTATGTATGTTTTTAAATAAATCTCTTTAATAGCTTTTTTTACATGTAACATCGAGTTCAAAATGACCACAATCTGTTATTATATGAATTATATAAAATAGAGGTTATTTTTTCAAGAATAAATAGTACTAAATAAATTAAAAAAACCTATATTTTATAATTTTATATAATAAAATTTGTTGGTTATCAATTGATTAGAAATACAAAATTATTAAAAGAAGTGTTTTTTTGAAAAACTATTTATATGCGTGAAATATAGTTACATCATAATAAATTGAATTAGTCACTTTTGGTGAAAGATTTTAATGAAATTTATATATTATATATTCAATATTTTTTTTAATATTCATGAAATATTTTTACTATGCATGGGATAAGAATAAATCCAGTTTTATTCATAAAAAGAACATTTTTTAAAAGGCAATTTTTATTACATTTTGTGCACTTATTATTAATTTATTCCAATTAAATGTATTGAATTTTATAAAATGAATTAAATATTTAGAATCCTTAGGTTCAAAGTAGTTAATTGGGCCCCTTTTTTTTTTGGTCAAAATGAATAGTAACCTTGGTAAAATTTATCACCATGGTAAAAGGGTAAATTGAGTTAATTTAGGTTAGATCTAAGTGATAAGGCTATAATTATTCATATTAATTCTTATTGGATGAATATTATTTGACCCTTATCACCTTATTCTTTAATTTAATTTGTTTAATGTATACTTTTCTATGAAAATGACTTATATATTATTTAAATCAAAGATAGTTACAAACGCCACTCTCTTTATATTTAATATCTTTTACATGTTCACATAGGAAGAAAATAAATATATAATGAAAATAAATGTCTATTTTTATTTTAATTAAATTATTTTAATTATAAATATATATATATTTAATTTTTAAAAATTATATAATTACCTTAAATTATTGAGAAATACTAATACAATATTTATTTAATTAATAGAAAAATAAAACAAATGATTTTAAAAATGATAATTTTGATATAATTTGAATTATTTAGTATGTGAAACTAATTTTATAGATCTATATAACATATTATACTATTTTTAAATCATTATATTCTAATTATCCCTTTTTTATTGATGTATTTTAAGTCAAATTAAATGAATAGTGTCAAAATTGACATTAATGATAATTAATCAAAATAATATTTTATTAAATTATTTAAAATTAATAAAATATTATTTTCCTCCATGTGAGTTTTTATAGTTTAAAACATCATAATTTTTTTTATTTACAATTCATTTTCTATTTATAATAACATAATTAACCATTTATGATTAAAATATTTTTTACTATGGTGAAGGTAAAAAATAACTAACCAAAGGGTTAATCAAAATGAAAAGGTATAAAATGAAATAAAAACTTGTATAAATTATATTTTTTTATGATATTAAAACCCTATACTATATTATATTTTAATTAATTTCCATTTTGAGGCATTTTTCATGATAAATTAGTTTTTTATAATTTAATCTTTTGAGAAATTCCAAAAGTGACACTCACCTAAATTATAAAAGGGAACCTCCTCCCTTATTTATTTACAATAATTTGAGCCATAGATGTCAACCAAATCCTTCCCATTTCTCTTCAAAATATACTTATCCAAGTTATTTTTGTCCTACTCTTCCAAAAATACTAACCCTAGATCCCTTAATAAGAGATCTAAAGGAAGTCTGCTGAAGAGGAGGTAATCATTTTTACCAACTCATTCAAGTTCATTTATTATTACAATTCCTATTCATGAGTTGTTTACATCATAAATTAATAAATCAAGTATCATAAATATACTAAGATTTTATTATGATTATGGTACAAACATATTCCATTTTTCCCATCCTATAAAAAGCAAAAACATCACTCGTGCGAACGTATGACTTACCGTCTCCGCATAGTGGAGTAATTAATTTTTCATTAACACTTTACTTGGATGGATATAAACATGGAATTAATGACCATATATGATATATATAAAATAATAATTATTTTTTAAAGGTTAATAATTATTTACCATTATTTGTTTCCATCCATCGAATAAAATTAAAACATCGTTCATGTGTACGTACGACCTACAATCTCCAACAATGGTGTAATTTGTTTTTCTATATCTATCTCTATGGATGAATCTAAATATAAATTTATTTAATATATTATATTTAAACAATAAATAATATTATATATATTATAGAACTATGATAAGAGTGTTAGGATTAAAACTCTCGAATCAAAACATACATGAAAAACGAAGTAGTTACCACCTAAAATAGTGATTTTAACAATGAATTGATAAAAAACGAGGGATAAAATATTATAAATAAATAATATATGGTATGATATATATGATTATAGTTATTTAATATATTTATAATAAATATATATTTAGTATATATGATTTTTAACCCATACAAATGAATTCGGACCTAAGGTAAGGGTTTATTTCACAATCTCATCATTATTCAGGATTGTTTATATTTAAGCCTCTACTAGGGAATATTTATCTTCCATGTAAAAGTTTTCTAAAAATATTTTTAAAAATGGATTTAAAATTTTTCTAATTTTTTTAAAATAATTTTTACTCATGTTTAAATTTTTACAAAATGGTTTGAAAGGATTCTTTTTTTTATTTTCCAAAACAAGGTACTTTTTGACTTTTTCAAAAAAAATATGGAAGGAATGTTTTTAACTTATATAGAATGACTATATTTTCTTTCCATAATGGCTCCTTAATTTTTTGAATATTAATTTAAATGTTTACAATTTTTTTTAAATAAAATGTTTTCTTTATTAATTTCATGTAATTTTAAAAATAAGTGATTTTCAAAGTGAAAAGGGTATTTTCCTCAAGAATTTTTTAATGATATTATTTAAATTATTTTCATCTATGTAAAAATCCTTTGTTGAATATTATTCTTTATTGAGGTTGATATATTATGATACCATAGACCATATTTTATTAAATGGTTTATGACCAATTTGACTAGGGGTGTACTATTTTGATACTATTAACCATATTACTCTAGATGGTTCATGATTAAGTTTATTGTTTGGTAAAATTATTATCAATTAATATGATAGTTTCAATAAAAAAATTTATTTTGACTACATTTAACCCATTTCATATGAAAAATACATTAGAATTAGTAAGTGATGGGTGGGTTCCGCTATAACCCCTCGATACATATGTATGTCTCATGAGATAAACTAGTTTGGGTATTAGTTGAGGCCTTAACCATTTATATATAATTTCTTAGCTAAAACTTGATAGTATGTTTATTATGTACTGTATTATGAATTCCCTCATTATGAGATTATATATTGATTCCCATACGATTATCTGATTAGTTTTGATATATGTGGAGATGTTTTAGCTCATGCTATTATAGAATTATTTGATTTACATTTATTCCAACCATATTATGATCAAGTTATTATTTAATAGAATATGTTTTATTTATTTACCTTACCAAATTTTTTACGATTATTTATTCATGATAACTTCATTTGTATGCATACCCTCACTGAGAAACCGAGCTTACCCCTTTCTTATGTTTCATTTTTCCCCAAGATGATAAAAACTTTATTATGATTGATATATAGGGTTAAGCTTGGAGAATATTATTGTTCTCATAGAATTTAATATGTTGAATTTTATATTTTCAACTATAATGTAATATTCAAGTATTTATCTATTTTTCCAAACTACTAAACTATTCAGTCCTTTGGGATATAATTTCTTGTATATTATGCGAATGTAATAAAGTAACCACTGACTCTGGGCTACTAGGGTTGGGTTCTTTACAGTTGGTATCATAGAAAGTCTAGTATAAATCTTAGAAACTATATTTATGAAAACATATATTAGTAAAATGTAACACTATAAGATACTTTGATATTATTCCCAAAGTAACAAAGCTTATGATTTTGAGATTAATAATATATAAAATTTCAATTTATATTTAGTGTCTTACAAAGTTTGAATTTATACATTATGATTCATAATCTAATATATTATATTTCATTGTTTAGAAATGGTGTCTAGAAAAAGTAATGGAAACAATATTAATGCGCATAATCCATGTAGGTATTTCCATCTTAGGAAAGATAATGATGTCGGATTTAGAGCTGCAGTTGGAGCTGAACCACTTATAACTATACTGGGATAGATGACTCAGGTTACGAGTAATAAACTTACCCGCATGGAAGAGAATACTAATCCAAAACATGATGTAACAATGTTATACTACTTCATGCGTTAGAAACCTCCATAATTTAGTAGGAATACAAATCTATTTATATCTAAGAAATGGATAAGTTCTTTAGAGAAGATATTTATCACTTTGGGAAGTAATAAAAGGGATAGTGTTGTCCTAGAAGTTTATCATATCTCAGAAGATGCGGATCAATGGTGGTCATTAATTAAAAACACTAAGGAGGGAGAGGAATTATATTACATGGAATAGAAGGATTTTAAGGATATTTTCTTGTAAAAATATTTTCATCATGAGTAGAGAGAAAATATAGAGAGAAAATTCTTAGGTATGAGATAGAATGAGGATGGTAATTTTGATAAGTATGAAGCAAACTCTTCAAGGTTAGCAAGGGATGTCACATACTATGTATGTAATCCAATGAAATTTTTTTACCATTTCTTTGATGGGATTAAGATAATTATTTAAAGGGAACTAGTCACCCATAAATTCTCATTATATTAGGATATCATATCATGTGATATCAATATAGAGAAATAATTATCCAAGTTATATGACATTGAAGGGAAGCATGATAATAAGAGGGCTGCTGAGTACTCTGGAAAGGAAATAAGGCAAAGGGGAAAAAGGGAATGGTGGAATTTTCAACTTGTAATAAATATATAAAGAAACATAATGGAACATGTCTATTGGGAATGAGAGTTTGTTAAAAGTGTGTAGAAGAAGTCCACCAGTCATGTGATTTCAAGGGTAGGAAAGAAGCCAATAATGTGTAATGCTTCAACTATAAGGAGATGGGACACTATGCATATAATTTTCCTAGACTTCAAGGTAACTTTACCTAAAAAAGGAAAAGGGATCAAGGCCATGCTTATGTGATCACAATAGATAAGTTTGAATTTCCTAATGATGTTGTGGAAGGTACATTAATCATATTATCAAATTTAAATAATGATTTATTTTATTCTGGATCATTGCATTCATTTATATCTTCCTAGTTTTCAAAACAATTTTGAAATTTCCCATTCACCTAAAGAATGGAGTTGTTAGTCAAAAAACCCAGTGGGAATCTCATTGAAACAATGATGTGTCAATTAGTTCTTGTTATGATGCATAAAACTGTTCTATTTATTGATTTTATTATCATACTTACGATTTAATTTTATATAACCATTATTATGGACTATATTTCAAAATATAATGCAAAAATTTATTGAAAATAGAAGGAAATTATGATTTGTGATGAATATATGGAATTCCTTTTCTTTAAAGGGGAGAATTTATCATCCAAGGCATGTATAGATTCACTTATAGTAGCTCTTGTAAATGAGATTCCTAAAGAATAAGAGTATAAAAAACCTACTTATGAAAAAGGTAATCTTAAAATTGAGGATGTACCTATTGTAAAAGAATAAATTGATTTATTTTATGATGAATTAATTGGATATCCACTAGAGTTGGAAGTTTATTATTCCATTGATTTAATCCATAGTGAAATCCCTATATCGAAGACTCTATATAAAATGGAAACTTTGGAGTTAGTGGATTTGAAGAAACAACAAGGGAATTTGAGAGGTATGGGATTTATATGCCCTAGTTTTTCACCTTGGGGATACCCTATTTTTTTTAAGAATAAAGATATATCTATGAGCCTAAAAATTGATTATAGGGAAATAAATGCTATTATGATAAATAACCAGTGTCCTATTCCTCACATAAATGACTTATTCGACCAACTTTATGGAGCTAAATATTTTTCAAAGATTGAACTTTTTTCAGGATATCATCAATTATGAGTTAAAAAGTAAGATATTCTAAATAAAAAATTTTGAATGAGGTGTAGCCATTATGAATTTATAGTGATTTCATTTGTATTGACTAACACACCCTCTATTTTTATGTATCTAATGAATATATTATTCAAGTAATATCTTGATAATTTTTTGTGTTATTTATTGACAATATCTTGGTGTACTACAAGAACCATGAGGACTACAAGAACCACTTTTGGATCATTCCTAATACTATTAAAAGAAAAGAGTTATATGGTAAATTTAGAAAGTGAGAATTTTGGATTCAAAAAGTTTCTTTTATTGGCCACATTGTCTTCAAGGATTGAATATCATTTGTTATTAAAAAGACAAATTCAGTCCTAGAATGGCCTATACCAACCAACATAACCAAGGTATGTAGTTTCATTGGTTTGGTAGGTTACTATTAGATATTTTTTCAAAAAAATCCCCGATTAGCTAACCCATTAACCAAGCTTACTAGTAAAGGGGTTAAGTTTATTTGGACAAAGGAATGTGAATAATTTTTTGAATAATTAATGAGGATATTGGTGAATAATATGATCTTCACTCTACTATCAAGAAATGGTGTATTTATGATTTATAATAATGCATATAAGAAGGAAATTGGTTGTGTCCTTATGAAAAATGATAGAGTTATAGCATATGTATCAAGGTAGTTAAAAATTCATGAATAGAACTATCCAACTCATGATATTAAGTTAGGATCCATAATATTTTCTCTAAAGATATGGAGACACTATCTTTATAATGAAGTATGTGAGATATATAAAAATCACATGAGTTTGAAATATATATTCTCATAGAAAGAACTCAATATGAGGAAAAGGTGATGGTTCAAGATACTCAAGGATTATGATTTTTCAATACACTACCACCCGGGGAAGGGAAATAAGGTAGAATATGCATTCAACATGATGGATCATGAAATTATAAACAAAATGATTATTGATAGGGATCTTCTGCTCATGGATATAGTAAAAATGTATACGAGAATTATTAATAAAAGATAAAAATCACTACTTTTTTAAAAGTTTTCTAAAAAATATTTATTAGAAAATATAAAAATTTCTCAGTCTAATGATTATAATTTTCAAATGAAAATTAAAGCTGTGAATGATGGAAAATTGATAGACTTCGTATATGAAGATAACATTCTGAAATTTAGAAAGAGGATTTTCATTCCCTCTATAACTAATATAAAAAAGGAAGTATTGGATGATTATAATAGATTGAATTTATCTATACACTATGGTAGCACTAAGATGTATATGGATTTAACGAAATCTTTTTGGTGGGATAATATAAAGTGAGAAATTACTGATTATGTTTCAAGATGTCTAGTTTTTCAATAGGTTAAGGATGAAAGAAAAAATTATAGGGGAGTCAATAAACCTTTACCTATTTCTATATGAAAATGGTATGGCATTACAATGTAAATTTTCACTATATTACCAAAGACTCTAAGAAATAATGACACAATATGGGTTATTGTTGAATGACTTAACAAATATGAAAATTTATTCTCTATGAGGGATGATTTTACATTGGATTTCATTACATGTGTGTATATATATATATATTAATTAAGTTGTAAGGCTTTATGGTACATCTATTTCAATTGTGTATGAACGCGATCCAATATTTACATCAAAATTATAGAAAAGGCTACTGAAGGATATTGATATTGAGCTTCATTTGAGCACTGCTTACCACCCTCAAAAGAAAATATAGTTAGAAAATACTATCTAAACTTTAAAAGATACGATGTGTTCCTTCTAACATGACTTTCAAGGTATGTGGGATCAGTATTTTCCATTGGTAGAATTTTTCAATCACAATATCTTCCATTCAAGTATTTAAATGGCATCGTATAAAGCATTATATGGTAATATATATTGTACACCAACTTGTTGGGATGAATTTGGGGAAAGGAGGATTTTAGGCCTGATAATTTTTGAAGAAATAATGTAAAAGGTAAATAGTATTCAAACCCATATCAAAGCATCTCAAAGTAGGAAAAATTGCAATGCCGATAATCAGAGGAAAGATTTAAAATTTCTTATTAGAGATCATCTTTGTAAGATCCCAGACTTTGTGGAGGTATGTTATTGTTTAAATTTTTGTTTTAATCCATTAAGGTTGGATAATTAAATTTTTAATTGGTGTATGGGGAATCTTGGGGGTGTTCTGTTGTAACACCCCAAGCTTCCATGGTACGCTTCCCTTTGAATAATGCAATAGCTTGCATTGTACGCAACTTCAAGATTCTAACACACCGCGACCAATCAAACTAGCCGTTATGAATAGTAATACCCACTTTTTAAAATTTTATAAATTTTATCTTTAAAAATGGACTTCATTTTTTGGATTCAGAATATCGAAATTATCTTAGGGTGAATTTTTGGTATTTTTCTGAAAACTTTCAATTTTTGATGGATAGTGAAAAAACAATGCGTTATTGGTTAAAAACGAATTTTTATTTAAATAATTAGTTATTTTATTTTACTTTATTTTAGGTCAAAATAGATACATAATACATATATATGTTCAACTTAATTCATTGTAGTCATTTTATAATAAGTTTAGATATATAAAATTTCATCGAACTATTTACCGTCTTTTACCCACCTCCTAGGAGCATTTGCAAATTTGTATAAAACTTAATTTTACCACTTTTGTGAGTTGAATTTAAAAAATCCAAGAGACAGGGTTAATATCAGTAAGTAAAATGTGGTTCAATAAGATGAAAATAATTTTTGGTGAATAGTAACTTTTTACTTTTATTTACCACGGTTTAAAGTAAATAGGGTAATTAAGGGTAAAAATGATATCATAATTACCCTAAAACATATCCTAATTCTATTGGATAAGTTTAATTCAACCAAAAAAAACCTTAGGAATAAAATATGATCCTTTAGGTCCACCTGGATTAGATTAGGACATTTATTATTATTTTATTTAAAGAAGAGTTAAAAGAGTTAAAATTAAAGTTTAATAACTAAAACATTTTTAATATAGCGTTATACATAAGATAAATTCAACTATAAATATTAATTAGAAATCTAAAAATATTTCCTACATAATGGTATTTTATTTATAATTTCTAGACATTAAATAATTAACTTTATTTATGAAACAATAATGATGGAGTAATTACCTTATTAATGAAAGATTAAAATAATTGATATTATAAATATCCAAAAAAATATAATTTGAGATTTTTAATGAATTAAATTAATTTTATTGGTTAATATGACATGTTAGGGTTGATTAAATGAATTTTTTTCGAAGTAATAAGGTTTTTATCAATTTAAAAAAATAAAATACCAAATAGTGTCAAAATTGACATAAAAGAGTTTTTAAAACAAATATTATATTATTAATTGGTATTCTATTCCTAAAAATCTAAGGTTAGGACAAAGGGATTGAATAATATTATATATGTCATTAATGAACCACTTGAGGTTCTCTTGGAAGTTTATAGTATGTTTATTAACCATATAATATAAAAATACAAAGAGACATGGTAAATGTCAAACTATTTAACTAAGAGTTAAATCTAAAATATAAGGTTAATATGATGACTTAACCTGTCTAAAACCTATTGGTTGAGATGTTTTCTTCCCATACCCACCTTATCCTTTAAGTAATTCATTTGGGATCCATTATAAATATAATATGATTTTATTATAAAATAATATTTCAAGCTTTTCCTAAAGTGACCCTCACCACTCTTATAAAAGGGAACCTCCCCTTCTCTCAAATTCACACCTTCAAAGCCATTTGGATCGGCCAAAAACTGCCCAAATATCCTCTCAAATACACTCCCTTCATCCTCGAGTCCTTCCTTTAGTCAGAAAGCCAACCTAAGGATCCCTTTTAATCAAATCAAAAAGAAGAACCCGAAGAAGAGGTAAATATTTCATCACCACTTTCAAGTTCTTTTATTCTTCCACTTTATCTTTCTTTATTGTTTCCATTATAAAATAATAATTCCTATATCTTCTATATAATTTTATGTTATTATAAAAATGGTACAATAATATTCATTATTATATCCATCCTATAAATGACAATGTCACCATACGTGCGTACGTATGGATTACCGTGTCCACGTCGTGGTGTAGTTTGTTATTAAAACACTACATCATTTGGATGGGTATAATAATGAGTATAAATGATGTAAATAATAAATATAACATGATAATAATTCTATATATGATATAACACCCAATTATATATGATTTTAATATCAAAATAATGATATTGTTGCTCGTACGTACGTAGAGATTACTGTCTCCACAAACGCGATGAGATTCATTCCCCATCGTATCCATTCAAGTCTAATTTTAATTTGATGATTAAAAAAATAATGTTTAAAGACTTAATATCATTCTGAATATTAATAAGATACATACTATCCATAATAAACATTTCTTACATAATAAATCATATAAAGGAAAACAAATCAGTTAAAACCAAAAACGGTGATACTACTGAAATATCATTAACAAAGCAATATTAGAAAATCATATATGATATCATATTAATGAATATGGTTATTGTATAATTTAATAACAATTATTTCACCATTATACAGGAGGTTAACCTACCCTCGACCAAGTAAAAGTACAAGGTAAGGGTTAATTTCACAATCTCTTTATTATCCGAGGTTGTTTTTATGTAAATATCTACTGGGACTTCTTTATCATCCACATCCATGTTTCTTAAAAATGTATTCCAAAACATTTTTAATATTTAAAAGACTACGGGTTAATGTAATTTATACCCTTGTTTTAATTTTTATAAATATTTTGAAATGAATCTTTCCGTCATTTTCCAAACAAGGTACCTTATGGCCTTTTCGACAAAATTAAGGCAAGCATGTTTTTTAACTTATATGGAGGGTG
This sequence comes from Viscum album, assembly GCA_963277665.1. NCBI lineage: Eukaryota > Viridiplantae > Streptophyta > Magnoliopsida > Santalales > Viscaceae > Viscum > Viscum album. Next base: position 1,336,326,530 of record OY728156.1, read on the forward strand.
CAGCTATTTTCCGCCATTATAACATCATCGAAGATTCTCTTACAAGATTATAAGAATATTTTCAAAATAAATATTTTCTTTTATAATTATATGACTTTTAAATGATTTCAAAATAGAAAGATATATTTCTCTAAGAAAAGTTTTGATTTCATCTATGTCAATATCCTTTGATGAATTGTAAGCTTATTTGAAGTTGATTTATTATGATATAAATCTTCCATATTTTATTGAAGGTTTTGTGATATTTTTGACTATGGATGTGTTATTTTTATACCATTCATGGTTTATGGATAAAGTATCTACATTTCATATGCTAGTTTTAATACAAATGTTTATGTTATATTTAAACTTTTTCATATGAGGAATACATTGGACTTAGTAAGTGACGGGTGGAGCCCGATATATCTTCTCGATGCATCGGTAGGTCTGATGAGATAAACTAGTGTCTTGTCACAAGGCCTTGACAAAATCTTATTTGTAGTCTTGGCATAAGGCCTTGACAAAATCTTATTTTTAGTCTTGGCACAAGGCCTTGACTATGTGGTTATGAAGTCTGGAATTATGCATTCCATCATTATGAAAGTGGCTATTGATATTGCATGTGATTATTAAAATAGTATAATATCCATGTGAATAAGTAAATGGAATTATTTGATTTTATCTTTTCCATATTATGATGAAGTTCAAGTTTAAAAGGATTTTGTTTTAGTCTTACATTGCCTTAAATGTTTATGATTATTTATGAAAATTTTCACTATATTGTTATCCTTACTGATCATCTGAGCTCACCCCTTTCTATGTTTTATATTTCATAGGATGCGAAGAATTATATTATGACTGACCTGTAGGGATAGTATTGGGGATATGAGTGTGGCTTATGGAGACTATGTTTTTGTAGTTTTTTATTTTATAATGTAATGTAAACCTTATTAATGTATCTAGTATTTCCAAGGATACTAAACTAATTGGTCTTTAGAGACTTGATATTCTGTGATCATGCTATTTTTATGTAATAATTAACCAACTCTGGGTAACTAGGGTCGGTACGTTATATTTGGTATCATAGGAAGTTTAGTACAAACCTTGGAAGCTAGATTTAGAAAAACTCTGACCAGAGAACATTGTCCTAAGATAGACTTTGAAGATTAGTATAGAATAACTTACTATAATTTTGGTACTGTAGATATTTTGTGAGTTTTCCAAGGAATACATCCCTGTCTGGATATGAGCTGGTAGAGGAGGCTCTGACACAGATGTTCCTAGGGGTAAATCCTGAAAACACCGCTTTGATCTAGACTCAAATGGGATTTGGTGCACAACAACGGGCCTTGATGCACTCTTGGTTACGACAATCCCGAGGGATATGCTTAGGATAATTCTCATTTTCTTTACAAACCATTATGATGGGTTTATGAGTATATAATTCCTCAAAGAAAACATTTTTATTATTATGGATTATATCCATAAACTGTTCAATTTATGTTAAGTGTTTTACAAGTTTGGAGTTATGTATTGTGATTCATAAACTAATCTAGTGTATGCTATTGTTTAGAAATGGTGCCTAGTGGAAGGAATAGAAACCATATCAATGCACGTAATCTATGTAGGGATTTTCCTCCTACTAAAGATAATTATAGTGGATATGGTGAAGCAAATGGTGCTGATCAGCTTATCACCATACTGGGACAACTCACTCAGGTTATGAATAATAACCTTACCCATATGGAGCACCCTGATCCACAACGCAGAGGATAAATGTTAGACCACGTCATGAGGCAAAAAACACTAACATTCAGTGGAAGTAAAAATCCATTAGTAGCTGAGCAATGGATAAATTCCTTAGAGAAAATATTTCATGCTTTGGGGAGTAGCGAAAGGGAAAAAGTTGTCATGGAAGTTTATCGCCTCACGGGAGATGCAGATCAATGGTGGTCATTTATTCAAAACAAAAAGAAATATGATGAAGTATAGAATATAGAATGGAGGGAGTTTAAAGATATTTTCTTAGAAAAATACGTTCCTCACGAACATTGAGCGGATATAGAAAGAAATTTTTTGAGTCTGAGGAAAATAGAGGATGAGAATGTCACAAAGCATGAGGCTAACTTTATAAGGTTATAAAGGCATGTTGTAGATTATATACGTAACCCAAGAAGTAAGATTGATTTTTTATTTGATGGTTTAAAACCATTTCTACATCGAGCATTAGTCTCACAATCCTTCTCATAGTACGAAGATATTGTCTCATGTGATATCAAGATAGAAAAGGAATTATCTAAGCATTATGACTTTAAAGCAAAGTAAGAGAAGAAGAGATCTACTGAACACTCTGGAAATATAAATAAGGGGAAGAAGGTAAAAGTTTAATATCCATCTTGTAGTAAATGTGGGAAGAAACACCCTGGTACTTTCCTGAAGGGAATGAGAGTCTCTTACAAGTGTGGTGAAAAAGGCCACCAAGCTCGTGATTGAAAGGGGAAGAAAGAGGCTGTCAATGTTGAATGATATAATTGTAGAGAAAGGGGGAATTATGAAAATGAATGTCCTAAGTGCCAAGGAAACTTACCTCAGAAAAGGCTAAGGGATCAAGGCCAAGATTATTCTATCACTACTGCTGAGGTTGAAGCTCCGAAAGACATGGTGGTAGGTAATTTAATGGTTTCCTCAAGTTTAGAAAATGCTTTATTTGATTTTGGATCATTTCATTGATTCATATCTTCCCAGTTTGTTAAGAAAATTAGATATTTCCAATTTGATTTAACAAGGGAGTTGTCAGTCAAAACTCCTAAGGGAAGTATCATTGCAACACAGTTTTGTGAATCGGTTCCCATTAAGGCATATAAAAATTATTTATCTGCTAATCTCATCATCATACCCATTATTGAATTTGCTATAATCCTTGGTTTAGATTGGATTTTAGACCATGATGTAAAAATTTATTGTAAGAAGGAGGTTGCAATTTTCAATGATAATAAGGAGTACCTTATCTTTAGAGTAGAAACATCACCATCTGATTCTTATCTAGATCCACCCCTAGTAGCTCAACTAAATTTAATTATTAGGGAGGAAGAGAATGAAATAACTATGGGTGAGGAAAAGAGTGTTCAAATAGAGGATGTACCTATTGTGCAAGAATATGTTGATATGTTTCCAGAATATTTACCTGGACATCCTCTAGAATGAGAAATTGAGTTTTCCATTGATTTAATTCCTGGTTCAAGGCCCATATCGAAGACCCCTTATATAATGGCCACTGTAGAATTAGTGGAACTAAAGAAACAAATAGAGGAATTGAGTAATAATGGATTTATTTACCTAGTGTTTCTCTATGGGGAGCCTGTGTCCTTTTTGTTAAGAAGAAAGACAAATCTATTAGGTTGTGAATTGACTACAGGGAGATCAATGCTATAACAATAAAGAACAAGTATCCCCTACCTCGCATTGATGATTTATTCAACCAACTTCATGGAGATCAATATTTTTCAAATATTGACCTTCGATCTAGATATCATCAGTTGTGTGTGAAGAAGGAAGACATTCTGAGAATAGCATTTCAAATAAGGTACGAGCATTATGAGTTTACAGTAATGCCTTTTGGTCTGACTAATGCACCCTCTATTTTCATGGATCTAATGAATAGAGTTTTCAAGGAATACCTTGATGAATTTTTAGTGGTATTTATTGATGATATCCTGGTATACTCCAAAATCTATGAAGATCATGAAAATCACTTGTGCACCATTCTGAAAACCCTTAGAAGAAATGAATTATACGAGAAGTTTAACAAGTGTGAATTCTAGCTTCAAGAGATTTCTTTTCTTGTCCATATTGTCTCTAAGGATGGAATATTTGTTGATCCTTTAAAGACCAAGGAAATCCAAGAATGGCCAGCACCGACGAGTATAAATGAGGTACATAGTTTTATTGGTTTAGAAAGTTATTATCTGAATTTTGTCCAGAAATTTTCCCGATTGGATAACCAATTAACCAAGATCACACGGAAAGGGGTTAAATTTGTTTGGACAAAAGTGTGTGAAGAATGTTTTGAAGAACTGAAGAGAATATTAGTCAATTCTCTTATCTTGACTCTACCACCAGGGAACAATGGGTTTCTATTTATAGTGACGCTTCAAAGAAAGGAATTGGTTGTGTCCTTATGCATAATGATAGTGTTATTGCCTATGCATCACGACAGCTAAAAATTCATGACCAAAAATATCCTACTCACAATCTTGAGTTAGCTACCGTAATCTTTTCTCTTAAAATATGGAGACACTATCTCTATGGTGAAAAATGTGAGATTTATACTGATCAAAAGAGTTTTAAGTATATTTTATCACAAAAAGAACTCAACATGAGGCAAACGTGATGGCTTAAACTGCTCAAGGATTATGATTTCACAATACACTACCACCCAGGGAAGGCAAATAAGGTGGAAGATTCTTTGAACAGAAAGAATCATGGAGTTTTGAACAAGGTGAGAGTTTAAAGAGATCCTATTTTCATAGATCTAGTAAAAATAGACATGGGAATGATCATGAAAGGTGAAACATCAATACATTTTCAAATGGTTTCCAAACCATCTTTACTAGAAAGGATAAAAAGTTCTCAGGCTGATGATGAGGAGTTTCAAAAGAAGATTAAAGCTGTGAATGATGGGAGATTGAGTGACTTCATATATAAATATGGGATTTTGAAATTTGGGAATATACTTTGTGTTCCCAATATAATGGATCTAAAAATGGAATTTTTAGATGATGGTCATAGCTCCAATTTCTCTATACACCCTGGTAGCACCAATATGTATAGAGATTTGGAGGAACATTTTTTGTGGGACAACATAAAGAGGGAGATTGCTGATTTTGTGTCAAGATGTATGGTTTTTCAACAAGTGAAAGCTAGAAGGCAATATCCTAGAATAGTTATGCTACCTCTTCCCATACCTGAGTGGAAATGGGATAATATTATGATGGAATTTGTCATGGGGATACCAAAGACTCCTAGAAGGAATGATGAAATATGGTTCATTGTTAATCGTATTACCATGTCAACATAGTTTCTTGCTACAAGAGAAGATTTACCATTTGAACGTCTAGAAAGACTATATATTAATGAAGTTGTAATACTTCATGGAGTACCCTTATCGATTGTTTCGGATCGTGATCCCCATTTTACATCAAGATTTTAGAAAAGTCTTCAGAAATCCCTAGATACTAAACTTAGTTTGAGCACTGCCTACCACCCTCAAACTTATGGACAATTAGAACGGACTATTAAAACCTTAGAATACATGTTGAGATCTTGATCACTTTACTTTAAAGGTATGTGGGATCAATATTTACCTTTGGTAGAATTTTCCCATAACAATAGCTTCCATTCAAGTATTCTGATGGCACCATATGAAGCGTTATACGGAAAGAGATGTCGCACACCAACTTGTTGGGAAGATGTTGGTGAAAGAAAGATTGTAGGCCCAGAACTTGTTGAGGAAACAATGAAAAGGTTAAGGTTATCCAAACCCAAATCAAAGCATCCCAAAGTAGGTAAAAAATCTATGTCGATAACCAAAGGAAGGATTTGGAATTTCAAGTAGGAGACCATGTTTTCTTGAAGGTATATCCATGGAAGGGTGTTATTTGTTTTAATAAGAATGGTAAATTGAGTCCTAGGCACATCAAACCTTTCGAAATTCTATAATGAGTTGGAGTTATAGCTTATCGTTTGGAAATGCCTCCAAGTCTCTCCAAATTTCATGATGTGTTCCACATATCACTGTTGAGAAAATAAATGCCTGACCTAAAACATGTACTCACCTATGAGGAAATTGAACTGGAACCTGATCTGTCATATTGTGAAGAGCCTGTCAAAATTCTTGATGCAAGACAACAAGTGCTGAGAAACCAGACGACTCGTCTGGTAAAAGTTTTATGGAGAAACCATAATATGGAAGAGGCAATGTGGGAACTCGAGGAACTTATGATGAAGAACCACCCAAATATTTTTATGTGGTAGTATTATAGAAATTTCTAGGATGAAATTATTTGAAGGTGGGAAGAATGTAACACCCCAAGCTTCCATGGTACGTTTCCCTTTGAATAATGCAATAACTTGCATTGTATGCAACTTTGAGATTCTAACACACCGCAACCAATCAAACTAGTAGTTATGAATAGTAATACCCACTTTTTGAAATTTTATAAAATTTATCTTTAAAAATGGTCTTCATTTTTGGATTCGGAATATCAAAATTATCTTAGGGTGAATTTTTGGTATTTTTCTGAAAACTTTCAATTTTTGATGAATAGTGAAAAAACACTACGTTATTGGTTAAAAACGACTTTTTATTTAAATAATTAGTTATTTTATTTCAATTTATTTTAGGTCAAAATAGATAAATAATATATATATGTTCAACGTAACTCATTGGAGTCATTTTATAATAAGTTTAGATATATAAAATTTTATCGAACTATTTACCATCTTTTACCCACCTCCTTGGAGCATTTGAAAATTTTTATAAAACTTAATTTTACTGCTTCTGTGAGTTGAATTTTAAAAATCGGAGAGATTCGGTTAATATCAGTAATTAAAATGTGGTTAAATAAGATGAAAATAATTTTTGGTGAATAGTAACTTTTTACTTTTATTTACCACGGTTAAAAGTAAATAGAGTAATTAAAGGTAAAAATGATATCATAATTACCCTAAAACATGTCCTAATTTGATTGGATAAGTGTAATTCAACCAAAAATAGACTTAGGAATAAAATATGACCCTTTAGGTCCACTTGGATTAGATTAGGACATTTATTATTATTTTATTTAAAGAAGAGTAAAAAGAGTAAAAATCAATGTTTAATAACTAAACCATTTTTAATACAGGGTTATACATAAGATAAATTCATCTATAAATATTAATTAGAAATATAAAAAGATTTCCTACATAATGGTATTTTATTTATAATTTTTAGACATTAAATAATTAAATTTATTTATGACACAATGATAATGCAGTAATTACCTTATTAATGAAAGATTAAAATAATTGATATTATAAATATCCAAATAAATATAATTTGAGACTTTTAATGAATTACATAAATTTTATAGGTTAATATGACATGTTAGGGTTTATTAAATAAATTTTCTTCTAAGTAATAATGCTGTTATGAATTTAACAAAAGTAAAATACCAAATAGTGTCAAAATTGACATAAAAGAGTTTTTAAAACAAATATTATATTATTAATTGGTATTCTATTCCTAAAAATCTAAGGTTCATAAAAAGGTATTGAATAATATTATACATGTCATTAATGAACCACTTGATGTTCTCTTGTAAGTTTATAGTAAGTTTATTAACCATATAATATAAAAATATAAAGAGACATGCTAAATGTCAAACTATTTAACTAAGAGTTAAATATAAAATATAAGGTTAAAATGATGACCAAAACCTATATAACACCTATTGGTTGAGAGGTTTTTGACCCATATTTACCTTATACTTTAAATAATTCATTTTTGATCCATTAGAAACCGAAAATGATTTTATTATAAAATAATATTTCAAGCTTTTCCTAAAGTGACCCTCACCTCTCTTATAAAAGGGAACCTCCCCTTGTCTCAAATTCACACCTTAAAAATCCATTTGGATCAGAAAAACCCTGCCCAAATATCCTCTCAACTGTCCTACCTTCATTCTAGAGGCCTTACTTTAGTCATAAAGCCAACCTATAGAGCCCTTTTGATCAAATCAAAAGGAAGAACCCGAAGAAGAGGCAAATATTTCATCACCTCTTTCAAGTTCTTTTCTTCTTCCACTTCCTCTTTATTTGTTGTTTCCATTATAAAATTATAACCCCAGTATATTATATATACTGTGATATTATTATAAAAATGGTACAACCATATTCATTATTCTATCGATCATATAAATGACAAAGTCACCATACGCACGTACGTACAGATTACCATCTCCACGTCGTGGTGTAGTTTGTTATTCAAACACTTAATCCTTTGTATGGGTATAATAATGAGTATAAATGATGTAAATAATAAATATAACATGATAATTATTCTATATATAATATACCATCCAATTATATACGATTTTAATATCAAAAGAATGATATTGTCGCTCATGCGTATGTACGGGTTACCGTCTCCATGAACACGATGAGATTGATTCCCCATCGTATCCATTCAAGACTAATTTTTATTCGATGATTAAAAAAATAATGTTTAAATACTTAATATCATGATGAATATGAATAATATACATCCTATCCATAATAAACATTTCTTATGTAACAAATCATATAAAGGAAAATGAATCAGTTAACACCCAAAACGATGATACAACTGAAATATCATTAACAAAGCAATATTAGAAGATCATATATGATATCATATTAATGTATATGGTTCTTGTATAATTTAATAAAAATTATTTCTCCATTATACAGGAGGTTAACCTACCCTCAACCAATGAAAAGTACAAGGTAAGGGTTAATTTCACAATCTCTTTATTATCCGAGGTTGTTTTTATGTAAGTATCTACTGGGACCTATTTATCATCCACATCTATGTTTCTTAAAATTTTATTCAAAAATATTTTTACTATTTACTAGAATATGGGTTAAATTCATTTATACCCTTGTTTTACTTTTTATGAATGCTTTGAAAGGAATCTTTCTGTCGTTTTCCAAACAAGGTACCTTATGACCTTTTCAACAAAATTAAGGTAAGAATGTTTTTTTAACTTATACGGAGAGTGTGGCTATTTTCCTCCATTATAACATTTTCAAAGATTCCCTTACAATCTTATAAGAGTATTTTCAAAATAAATGTTTTCTTTTATAATTATATGACGTTTAAATGATTTCAAAATAGAAAGAGATATTTCTATGATTTTTTTTGATTTAATCTATGTCAACATCCTTTGATGGATTGTAAGCTTATTTGAAGTTGATTTATTATGATACAAATATTCCATATTGTATTGAAGGTTTTGTGATATGTTTGACTTTTTATGTGTTATTTTTATACCATTCATGGTTTATGGATAAAGTATTGACATTTCATATGCTAGTTTTAATACGAATGTTTATGTTATGTTTAAACCTTTTCATAGGAGGAATGCATTAGACTTATTAAGTGATGGGTGGAGCCCGATATAGCTCCTCAATGCATCGGTAGTTCTCATGAGACAAACTAGTTTCTTGGCACAAGACCTTGACAAAATCTTATTTGTAGTCTTGGAACAAGACCTTGACTATGTGGTTATGAAGTCTGGCATTATGCATTCCATCATTATGAAAGTGGATATTGATATTGAATATGATTATTTGACTACTAGAATATATATGTGAATAAGTAAATGTAATTATTTGATTTTATATTTGCTATATTATTCTAAAGTTCAAGTTTAAAAGGCTTTTGTTTTAGTCTTACATTGCCTTAAATGTTTATGCTTATTTATGAAAGTTTCCGCTATATTGTTATCCTTACTAAGCTTCTGATCTCACCCCTTTCTATGTTTTATTTTTTCTAGGATAATAAGAAGTATGTTATTAATGACCTTAATGGATAGTATAAGAGATACGAGTGTGGCCTATGGAGACTATGTTGTTGTAGTTTTTCATTTTATAATGTAATGTAAAACTTATTAATGTATCTAGTATTTCCAAGGCTACTGAACTAATCGGTCTTCTGAGGCTTGATCTTCTGTGATCATGCCAATGTTATATAATAATGCACCAAATCTGGGTAACTAGGGTTAGGGAATTACATTCGGGGGTTTAAGACACAAAATAAAGGGAAATTGGGCCATCTTGTGCATGCTGCACAATTGGCGCATGGTTAGTGTAAACCATGGAAGGGGAAAGACAAACCATACAACCTTGGAAAGAGGCATTTAACATGGTTGGAACATGGTTTTTCAAACTATGTGAGATCCCTAGATAATCTCATGACTTGGACCCCTCTTGGATAGAGGCTGATGCACGGTTTGGAAAACCGTACGACCAAACTGTGAGACCCATTAAAGAGTAGAATTTTACCAAATTTCCCCCTCAGGATTTTAAGTATCCTACCCGATTTCTTCCCCCATTTCTTCTCCAGCAACCATAGTGAAGAACCATTTTGAATAATACTTCCCAAGGGTTGATCTCCTTTGATTCTAGGTTATTTGGAGTGTCATTGGGTGTGGATCAAATGTCTAGGTAAGTCTAACACTCCTCTTTCTTCTCTTTTTTGGATTAGGTCTTGTGGTTTCATTGCTCTTATTAAAAATACCTAAAATATATTTTTCTATAGGATTTTAGTTTGGGGATTTAAAGGGTGGTTTAATCTTTAATTAAGGATAAGGTTAATTGAGCATTCATCTACGGATTTTAGGCATGTGGTCTATAAGTTATATCTCATAGTCTTCTTGTCGATTTTTGCATGTGTGGTTGTGATATTGCATCCCTATTGTTGTGTATTTAATTAATTTAGTAATATTTAATCAAATGGTTGGGTAAATGATGATTTATACCCCTCATGATCCCCATGGGATGCATTGAGTTTTATTAGACCATTTAGGGCCACCCATGGGGTTTTCCAATATTCCCGAAGATGGAAAATTGTAATGTTTATCCTAAAGATCATTTGTGTTGAAATAGAGCCCATGATAATTTTTTTGACATGTTAGTTAGAATTATAAAGAGGCACTAATGGTAGTTGTGTTTATTCGTTGACAATGGAATAAGGTATTGTTTGAAAAAATGTAAAAATGGTTGAATAGAATGAAGTGAATGTGACAAATGACTTATGAGTTTGTAATTGAATTGAGTAAATGCACTAATGAATGTGAATTGATGAATTATGTGAAATGGGTTAATTTATGGAATTTTTTTAATATGTTAAATGGGTTAAGGTATAAAAAATGAAATGGGTTAAATGGGATATTATAAGTAAATGGTAAATTTGCTAATGGGTTAAGGCCTGATGATGAGTCGTCATCTATTGAATGAAATGTGAATTTTAAATGTTATGTGTATTGATTGAGCATGAATTTTTACATGGTATATGTGGTAAATGGATGAATAAAAATGTTCACATGGCTTAGTAGTTGTGGGGTATTGGACTTGAGGATCTAATACCACATGTCAGGTTAAACTAAGGCTCTAAACCCCACCCCTATAATGCATGGGTTAGGGAAGGGTACTGAGGATCTATACCTATAAAAGTTTCATTTGATGAGATTTCTTAGACCGAGGCTCCAAGGTAAGTGTGATGTATTTGTTTACGAAATATTTATTCCTAGTGAGATATGAAACTTGACTTATTCCCTTATGTATAGTGATTAACTAGATTAGGATATTATGTAAATGATGTAAATTCCAAACCCATGGAACATGTGATGAAAATAAATTTAGTATGAAAGAAGGTATAAGTGAAGAAAATGTAAATAATGAAGGAAATGGTTAAAGTGAATATTGTTAAATAATGGCACCCACATTTCTTTTTTTGTTTACCTTATAAATTATTTAGTAATTGAATGCAATATCTGTTTAGACTATATATTTTATAGACACCATTGGTGGTGGCCTACTGAGTTTTACTCACACCCTGCCCAGGCTTCCATTGGTTACCTGAGCAGATTTCATGGTTTCTGGTCATGATAAGGGAAAAGGCTCCATGCTAGGGAGTTGAGTTGGTCTTGGGATGTGCATGGATGAGGATTCAAACTTGGTGTTAGGACCCATTTGGGTTTGGTTGTTTGTCTTTATTTTTGGTTTTCTTCACTTTTGGAACTGTTAGCATGAAATGGCCTATTTTTTGTTTGGTTGTGGTTTGTACCATATTTGGGAAATGGTTAGTAATTCATGATTTTGGTTTATTATTTATTATTTTCTTTATTTTATATATTATCTTCTATGAATTAATATGGTAAATAAGGTATAGTCTCCCCATGTGATCCATTAGACCCTTACTGCTAGTCATCAACCTCTGGTATATGGGAAGGCATGCTTGAGGTCATGTGGTGACCCAACTTGAAGCACCCGTTTAGTGGGTTCTAGGTTGGGGATGTTAGAAAGTGGTATTAGAGGAGTTTTATTTTCTATTTCTTTTGTTTTACTATTTGGGGATGGTAGATAGGATATTAGGGAGTGTCGGGCCTTGGAAATGAGTTTGTGCATGGGAGTATCTGACCCATGTATGAGGGAAAACCCATGTAACCTAGGGTGGGAATTGTTGTTCTTGATGTGTGTTGTTATAGTTGAATGATATTTCACCATTGTGTGATACACTTTTTGTGTGATGTAGTTGTTTTATGATATTTTGATCATGGATGGAATGGAACGAGGTTTCACACTCTTTCATCATGTTAGGAACCAAGAGATATATGTGGCATGAATTATGGTAGGGACACATGGGAGGGGTGTGTGAGACATGAAGGGTAGAGTTCATTTTACTACCTTGATTTTTTTTGAAGAAAATGATGTCTAATAAAGATAATGAAAATAGGTAAATTGAAATAATGTTAAAGAATGTTTAATGAAATTGTTCTTAATGAAGGGTTATAAATGGGTTAAAATTTAGGTTATAACAAGTTGATAAATGGGAAACATTCCTAAGAGGAAATATTTACATTGTGAGTGTGAAAATGGTTTTAAAAAGGTGTCTAATTAAATATTGGTGACTATGTAAGTTGGTTTACCCCATGTTGACCATGAATTATGGTAGGTATGGTTGAGGGTAGTGTTCCAGATGTGACGATATATTTTGGGATAATTTATGTGAAATGATTTGTTTATGGATATCAGATATCCTTATTTAACATAAATTGTGAAAGATTTATGTTATGTGTTCTATAACTTTTGTTTGGAATTGTAGAGGAATGACACCATGATGAAGTGTGCTGGTTGGGTGAGAAGAGGATATCAATGAGAATTCCCTAGTAGTAGTGGAGCAAAAAACCCAATTGGTTCAAGATAGTCGAGGAGAGGAGCAATTACTTTATAACTTTGTTTGTTTTATTCAGATGATGGAACAGGAACCAGGGTGGGTTGTGCTGAGGATGTTTGATATGACCAGAGAGTTTTAGTTCCAGCACCCTCCAAAATTTTCTAGAGAGGGTGGAACCAATGCAGAAAATTTATAGATAGAATCCATCTGGAAGATTTTGGATTACTTGGATACTACTGTAGAGAATAGAGTTAAGTTAGTAGCATGTATATCATCGGTACTAGAAAAGATTCTGTGGGATATTTTGGTTCAGACTCAACAGGATGGAGATATGTTATGTAAAGGATTTTAGGAGAAGTTTCTGGAGAATTCTACACAGTTACCTTGAGATAGGAGAAATTTTTAGAGTTTATGAGGTTGACCCTGGTAACTACATTAGTGATGGAGTATGCCTGCATTTCACAAACTTACAATGCTTTGTTCTGGTGTTGGAAGGGGACGTGAATGCTACAACGATATGCTTTTAGGATGAACTTAGACATGAGATCAAGTCCCAAATGAATATATTTCATTTAAATAACTTTATATAAGTGGTGGATGAAGACATCATTTTAAAAGGGAATATAACATAGGATTTATGTAATGGGCTTGTGGTTCCAGTTGTATAGTACAGTGGTGAAACTTTCAAGGGCCAGACACATAATTTTGGGAATATCCACCAGGGTGGTAGTGGGAAGATTAGTCAGAATAGAGGATCATATTCTTAGGGTGGTGAACAAGTATTTTTCAATTAGAGTGGAAGGCCAAATACATGTGTGGTCAGTGACCCAAACAATTGGTTGAGTGCCAAATATGTAGAATAATGGGGAATGTACAGAGGTTCTGTAGTAACCCCTGAAAAAATGGTAATATATGGAAGACCAAGGCTAATGTTGAGTGTAGGTAGGGGGTCAGTTACCCCATATCAGGTAGGCAGTTGGTGCTCTACTGGTTTTACTAGTAGAGGAGGTAGACATGGTACTCTAAGGTGAGATAATCCATGTCTACAGGGAAGTGCATCACCAGAAAGTGAAACTGGGGCCCAGGGTAGAGGGGTAGGTCTTATTAATGTATTTTAGTCTATACTAAGTGGTAGATATGTCATACCATCGATAGTTCAAGGTACGATCCTTGTAAATTCTACTATTTCTAGTTCTTTATTGACACATGTGCCTCACATCACATCCTTTTATGTCAGCTCAATTTATGGGTGTGTTGGGTCTAGTGGTGGAACATGCTTGTGGGGTTATATCAATTAACACACCATTGGATGTTTGGGAAGAAAATATGCAGTAGTGTAAGTGGTGTTTCATTAGGATTGGTGGGTAACATTTTCTTTAGGACTTGTTAGTTCTAGAGATGTTGGGTTTTGATTTAATTTTAGCAATGGTCTGGTTAGTGTTGTACAGATCCTATATTGATTGTTACTTTCATAGGGTAATGTTCACGTCTCTTTAGTGTCATGACCTGACCCATTCTAGGGATCGAGCAGTAACCACCCCAAGCCTTCCTCCATAGGCTATGAGGTTGTGAAAAGTGCCAAAGGAACAACAAACTGGGGGGGGGACTTTGCCTATGTACTTATACAAATGAACACAACTAGATCAATCCAAAAGTGTAGAGGAAAAGGAAAAAAGATACAACACTACTATAAATAAACCACAAAAATTCATCAACCTCTAAACAGTACAAGCACAATAGTGTAAACTGAAACGGAAAGGGAAAAAATACATGCCCAACTAGAAAAGTGCCACAACCTGTAATTAACTAAAAAGTAAAATAGCTAAGAGATCCCCACTACTGAATCCCAATCTATGAAAACCATACACGGTCCAAGCACCCATATCCCTAAGCTCCTCTGAAGTCACAATAAACATGTCAATCATCTTTATATGGCACGACACATGCGGGAAAATCTCATGCAGAGGTGAGCATAAAAATACTCAATAGGACACCCCAAAAAGGAAAAAGGGGAGAAGTAAGAGATACAAATGAAGAGGAAATATGTAGATAGAACAAGATACAGTGAAAGAGTAAAACTCAACCCAACAAGAGAGTGAAAGGAAACTCATCCAAACACAAGGATCTTGAAACAGTGATAAGATGAACTTTTCATATACTCTTTGCTACCTATAACAGGAGAGTGGAATCATCTAACCACGATTAGCTAGAAACAAAAATCACGTGGCATCCTCGCATGTCTTTGCCTCTCATGGAAGGAGAGTAACCAAAACCCAAGGAGTGGGTACTGAAACATGACATATATATATATAATTAGTCAAAAAAGAACAAACAAGAGAGTAATGGGACCTCCATATCACAGATCAGGCCAAGAAAAGAGTCTCTAAAATTTCTAGAAATATCTACCAATGATGTCCATTATCTCATACATCCTCCCTGAACATGTAAGTCAAATTGGATCAATCACCACACCTTGATACTATCAGCTTTGGGCAACACTGACTCACCCTCACGGTTTTAGGTCGCATCACAAGGAAACATCTCAGTGGGGAAAGCGTCCCTCTTTCTCATGAGTCCAAAGGTACATCAAACCATGTCTCTCCACTAATCTATATAGTTGGATAGTGAAAACTCGAAGTAGAGGAACCAATCCCTAGTACATCAGAGGGATTCCACTATAGTAGTATCCGTAGAGGAACCTCACCCTATTGCATTTGAAGGATTCCACTATAGTCATTGGGGATCTGCGCCTTAGTTCTTTAGGGGGATCAACACCTGAGAGTCAATAGTGACCCACTGCCTAGCCCTACTGAAGGGTAATACACTCGATGGTACTGCCCAAAAAGTAGCTATAGAGGACCCGTTCTCTAGTGCATCATGGGGATTCCACATTTATAGTCGTCATAGGGGACCTGATCTCTAGTGCATCAGGGGGATTCCACTCTTGTCATCGAGGACCCATGCCCTACCCAGTAGGGGGATTCCACACATAAGGCATCAAGGAACTACATTGGCCATCCCTTCTAGATGATACCTCTTAGAAAGCATCAAGGAACGCCGCTACCCAGCCCATCTGGAGGGTAAGCTCAGAAATATCTAATAAACCTTCCTGATCACAACTTCCATCACAGATCACTTAAATAGGCATACTACCATAAAAATCTCACATCGTATCTCAAAATCCATAACTAAGGGAACCATCACATTCCACATGGAAAAACACTCAGGATAAGATACTCACGGACCAAAATCCATTTCCAAAAGAAGGATATATGAGAGACAGAAGAATCATAATGTGGCATAATATACGTGTGGTACCCACATGACGTGTGAACTTGCCTCATCACCTGGCCATGTTCCTACCCATACTCGGGTAATAAACTGTGAACAAGTTCCCCTAAACATGCAAGTGTACTCCTAGAGTACATGTCACATCTGGCCCAAAATGCTGATGAGTGCAAAAATCTAGTTGTTTGTTCGAAGGGAAAAAATTTTATTCTACCGACACGAATCCTTGAATGTCCCTAATTAACCAAACAGATCACACGATTGTGATCATCATGGAAAAGTTCACAAGATCGACTATTCATTCACCCGAATCGGAAACCTGGTGAAGAAACTAGATCTCTTAGCATCGTACATGAATGGTGCTTCGTGGGGTCCACAACTCGATTCGAGAATAAATCACATGGATCACACCATTGTGATCATCATGGAAAAATATATGAGGTTAACTATTCATTCATCCAAAATGGACACCCAGTGAAAATGTTACATTTCACCACAAATTCCCAAACCGAGCCTCTTGGGGACCACACCTTGATTTTGGTTTAATCGCATGAAATTAGTCTTGAAACAATTACCTCAATTTTAAGGTCGTGATGCTGCAAAACATACATCGACCAGACATTGTATGAAGGAGTTAGACCTGATAAAAGAAATCCTCCAATAATAATAATTTTATTATTATAATTTTATTTACGCCTTTCTTTCAACCTAGCCACAAGCCTGAAACAAAATATTCCCCAACTAGCCTTAAAACGTCCATATCGATAATATGATCATGTCACCAAAAACAGAATGTAGAAAAAATGCCCCATTTAGGATTTATGGCAATTTTAGTCCGCGACCCGAAGGCCTACCTTGCCCGCTCGACCCGATCGGGCCTGCTGGGCTTGGCTCAATTCAGCCTGGCCTGCTCTTGGCCTAGCCCTATCACACCAACCCACTCCCCTCCTGTCCATCCTACTCTCATCCTAATCTGATCATGCCGGCCCACTCTACTCCAGCCTTAGTTCATCCGCCGTCCTTGTCAACGCAGCTGCCTGTGCCTTCCGTGGTGCTTAACTCCGCCTCGACTCCTCTTCCTAACACCGCACCATCCTCCATGCTTGAGCTGCACCCTGTGACTTCTTCACTTCTCGCGACTCCTATCCTCCATGTTCCAGACATGCCACAATTCCCTCAGTTGCTGTCTGACATGCCCAACCTTCCCCCACTTTCCGGCTACCCTACTCCATGCGGCTGCCACCACCAGCCACCGCCGCTTGTGGAACTCTAGTGGTCCCTTCCATAGACCACCTAGACTCCTAAAGTTTCCAAAAATTTACAATTAATGCATTTTTGGAAACCTTGGGTCAATACCTTCATAGAACTAAGCTCCACTCGATGATCTGTCATCGAGTTGTCATGTCCAAAAGTAGGTGATGATTTCTACGAAGAATGAACGAAGAATGAGAAAAGTTACAGGCTCCGAACACGAATCGATGGCTATGTTAGTGTGACCATCAATGATTTATAAATGTAAATGATGAAAAAATAAAGAAAAAAATTTCAAACCTTAATTTAAAATGGAAATTGAAAAGGAAGAATCCTACCTCGATTTGATACATTCGTCGTTGACAGCACGTTCACCTCGCTCCCATTGTGATCCACCGAAGTCTCATTTGTCATTAATTATTGATTCATTGAAGAAAGAATAGAGAGAGAGTGTGTGTGTTTGGTGGTGGGAGGATTTGTGGCTAACCCTAATCCAAAACACTAAAGTACCTATTTATAGAAAAACAGTGAGATGCCCACCAACGGTTGTGGAATCCAAACCTCCTGCACCCTCTCATTTTATGTCACAGTTAATTAAAAAACCCCATTTTTAACTCAATGGAGGTCTCATATTTCCAATATGAGTCCCCATTAAAAAGTTATTTGATATGACATTCAAGATAAAATAATTAAACTTAATTATTTTATTTACAATTTTTTCCTCCGTGGATTTTTCTGTAGGAGACCCATGCTGAAGAAAGTTATGTCTCACCTAGTGTAAACACCACATTTTGAACTCAACTGTGCCCTAGGATTTCTGATCCAGATTACCCTTTAAGAGTTATTATATTTCCTTCCCATAAATAGTATAAAATATACTTAATATATTTTTTATAAACTTAATTTCGGGCACACTAGGTCTCAAAATGGCATGTCATCTCAGTGCTTAGTTCTATAAATATATGTAATTATTTCAAAGTCTTACAAGGTGAAAATTGGGTCTCTAAATCATTCCATCCTTCAAGATTTTACTCCCCAAAAAGTAAAACTAGGAAAATAACTCGAGATACTAAGATCTCATCTCTATCTCCCATTCCAAAGAACTATCCTACACATTCTCGTGCTACCTCAATATTCAAACCAAATGGATGTTTCATCCTTGTAAGGTCTGCTCCTTTTGATGATGTATGCAGGATTATGCACGTATCTCCTCAGCTATGACATGTGGAAAACTTTGTTTACCCACTCTAGCTGTGGGGGTAGGGAAAGGCGGTAGGTAACTTCACAAAACCTCTGAATGATCTCAAACGATGTGATGAACCTTGGGGACAGATTGCCTACCTAGTTGAAAACCAACATGTAAGACCTCAACTTATCCTACAACACCTAGATAGTGCACTCAGTTTGCCCATCAGTCTGGGGTGAAAGGCTATACTTATCTACAACTGGGTCTCAAACATCTTCTATATGCCTCTCCACAATCGTGACATAAACCACGTGTCATGATTAGAGACAAACATCAAGGGAACCTCATGAAGGAAGACGATCTCCCATATGTGAAACTACCCCAAAATCTCTACCAAACTTTACTCCATGATCGTAAGGAAGTGGAATGAATTCATGATTCTGTCTACTATTACCTAGATTGCGTCATGGTCATTCACTATTTGTGGAATCCCTATGTCGAAGTACATGGATATTCCATCCCATTTCCACTCTAGGATTTCAAGAGGCTGCAACAACCCAACATAACTCAATGATCATCCTTCACTCACTGATAGGTGAAGCATCATGAGAAAAAATTAACTAAACTTCATCTCATGCCGGACCACCAAAACCACCACTGAATATTCTTATACATCTTCCCCACACTGGGATGTACAACCAAGGGAGAAGTGTGAAACTCTTGCATCACCTCCTTCTGCATTGCAACTAGAACCACTATTTGTCCTTGGAAAGAGGTATCATGATTAACTCCTTAATAATATCCATCTAGTTCATCAAATTCCAATATCTAAGTCATGAAATATATATCATTTGATGTATCATAGCTGGGACTCTCTCACACAGCGAAGGAGTCAACACCATCGACTGAAGAAAAAATGTACCGTTCTGCTCCACTGGGATTAGCTGCAAGGAAGTTAACAACAATGAAACTCCCCACACTAGGCGAGCCTAGGAATTCCTACTAAGGGGATATTATATAACTTTTACCTTTTTTGGAGTAAAGACTATCTCAAAGTCATAGTCCTACAGAAACTCCAACCAGCGTCACTACCACAGGTTCAGGTATCTCTGAGTAAAGACGTACATGAAAGTCTAGTGGTTTGTACAAACCACAAAGAGTTCTCCTGAAAGGTAGTGTCTACCAATCCTCGGGGTGAAGACTACTGGTACCAGAACCAAGTGGTGAGTCACGTAGTTCTATTCATGGGGTCTCAATCACCTTGACCTATATTTGAACGTTGAGCACCCAAAGGTACCCACAAACAAGGTAGGTGAGTATACTCATCCAACTATAATAATCTAGACACAAAAAGAATGTGGAATAAAACATGTGTCTTTGACTCCATTTGAAGGAGAGTAACCCCAAACCAGACAATTTTCCACACCCACTAGTGGAATCCTAGGAAAAAGGAGTTCAAGTAGAAAAACACCACTGGTAATGCCAGAACCTACTCCAACACTCCACTGCACAACCCCACCATGAACAAAAAATCCAGAGTGACTCATCCACCACACCTTGATACTATCCACTTTAGGAAGCACTGAATCAACCTCACAGTTTTTCTCACATCAAAAAAATGTGTCTCGGTGGGGAAGGACCCCTCTTCCTTATGCATTCAAAGCTACACCTAAAAACACTGAAACATGGTTAAAATTACACCACATTTCACCCTGGTAAAACCTAAATAAAGAAGTAGGGAAGAAATATTACCTCACATAGAATCAAACAATTTCTAATACAAAAAGTTAGAAAAGACACAGAGCATACCTTTTATCATCTTCCATTCTATAGGATCATAAAATCTAACACATGAAGCTGCCCGTGGCCCCAATCGCCAGCTCCCCAAGACTGACTTGGGTTGTCTAGTGGCGGTGGAATGACTATGTAGCATCTTCCACTAACCATAGTTATTCCTACTCCTCTGACAACACTACCACTTTTGGGACCACCCTATTCTCTCCTAGGAGATCCCTGATCACAACACTTTCTATTCTATGGTGGTCTATCTACCATCTATCTAGGAATAAAAACACTCCTGACCAGGCAGTCCCATGCCATGTAACCTCTCCAGTCACAAGCATAGCCCCAACCCACCTTGGGCTGTCCTGGTACCCTGCGCTACCCCTAACCAAGTTTCTAAGTCTAATCATGGGGAGGCCTCCTACTTCGAGGCCCCGCCAACTGATGTCTGTTAGATTTGGAAGACGTCTCAGCTCTATTGTGCCCACTGCTAGTTTTGTCCAACTGGTGTCCCTCTTCCATAAATCCCTCTATCACCAGTGCTTTCTCCATCACCTCGACCTAGGTGAGAAAGAATAAGGTTAATTTTCTGGCACAAATTTCTCTATGGAGTCCCTACTTAAAATTATATACTCTAAAGTAGCCATCAAATATCACGTCCAGAGAGTACTGGGTCAGGTTTGTGAACCTATCCACATACTCTACCACTGTCATCCCTCCCTACTTAGGCTTCTAAATCTTCTGAATCTGAAGAGAGCATAAGTGGGAGGGGTAGTACTCTTCACAAAACAACTGCTGGAAGTCACCTCATGAGAGTGCTAACTCATCGTGAATCTGAGTAACCAATCTCCACCAATTTCTAGCTATTACATGGAAAATACTAACAACCAAATCCACCATCTAATCCATTAGTGTTCGAATAAACCTGAAGAGTAACACCACCAACTCTAGTCAATCCTCTGCTACTTGAGGATATGGTTCACCATGAAACCTCAGTGGTCACTAATGTTGGAACTCATGGAGTGCGCTAATCCTATGAACGTTATCATCCTACTTTATTGGGACTCACTATTTCTCCATAAGTGGAGTTTCTTATACATACCCACTTGGAGGAAGGGGGGATCATATGATGGACCCTGAGTTGAGGCCTCATCACTCACAGGGTCATCGTCATGAACCAGAGATGGTATCCCATATGGATATCATCGCGAAGGCATCTTGAAACATATCAAGGAGTACCATGGTCAAATGAGCGCACACACACACACACACATATCAACCATAATGGAGAGTTGAATCAAGAAGGATAGTCAAGGACTCAATCCTATATGATTCATGTATCATTGATCCCTATAACAAATGTCTCAGGGTGTTGAGTCAACAAGAAGGTAGTCAGGGTCCTGGTGAATGGATACGTTGGCCGCCATACCATCACTGGACTCCCTGGACCGAGATCCACACTTAAGAAACTTTGAAACTATTTCCCTAAACCCAAACAATACCATTTTAGGGAAACTCTAACACCCCAAGATTTTATGAAAAATATTCTTTTTAATTTCATTAATGTCTTGTGTTGTACGCTACACCAGAAGGATCTTGGACAACACACATCCCTGACTTGGATTTCATTACACGTAATAAAGACCTTCCTAGATAGCGTGTGTAGTACGCAATACCGAGTTTCACTAAACGAGATATTATTATAATATTATTATGAACTAGCCGTTATGAATAGTAATACCCACTTTTTGAAATTTTATAAATTTTATCTTTCAAAATGGACTTCATTTTTGGATTGGGAATATCTAAATTAGCTTAGGGTGAGATTTTGGTACTTTTCGGATAACTTTCATATTCTGATTAATAGTGAAAATTACTAAATTTTAATTAAAAAAAACTTTTTTAATCGAAATAATTAATAGTGATAAATTATTAATTTGAGTGGTTTTAAATTATATATTGAATATATTTTTACAATTTAATACAATGTTGTTCATTGGATGTAATTTCACATTTAAACCAGACATAAACAAGTGTCAATCTTCTGAGAGTTATTATCTCTTAAAAACACGCTATTTGTTTTGACGACGGGAATTAATTTTTAAATTAGTTAATGTAACTGATATGTTTTGAATTTAGTAAAATAGACATCATTTTTGAATTCATAATATCAAATATAGCTTAGGCCTAATTTTTGGTATTTTTCTGGAAACTTTCATTTTTTGATGAATAGTGAAACCACTTAGTGGTGGTTAAAAAACGGAATTTTTCATAAAACTTAATTTTACCGCTTCTGTGAGTGGAATTTAAAAAATCCGAGAAACATGGTTAATATCAAGGACTAAAATGTGGTTCAATGAGATGAAAATAATTTTTGGTGAATAGTAACTTTTTACTTTTATTTACCACGGTTAAAAGTAAATAGGGTAATTAAGGGTAAAAATGATATTATTATTACCCTAACCCATGTCCTAATTCTATTGGATAAGTTTAATTCGACCAAAAACAACCTTAGGAATAAAATATGACCATTTAGGCACACTTGGATTAGATTAGGACATTTATTATTAATTTATTTAAAGAAGGGTTAAAATAGTTAAAATCAAAGTTTAATATGTAAATCATTTTTAATATAGGGTTATTCATAAGCTAATTTCGACTATAAATATTAATTAGAAAGATATAAAGATTTCCTACATAATGGTATTTTATTTGTAAATTTTAGACATTAAATAATTTAATTTATTTATGACAGAAAGATGATGCAGTAATTATCTTATTAATGAAATATTGACATAATTGATGTTATAAATACCCAAATAAATGTAATTTGAGACTTTTTATGAATTACACTAATTTTATAGGTTAATATGACATGTTAGTACTGATTTAGATAACTTTTTTCAAACTAATCATTCTGTTATAATTTTCACAAAAACCAATTACCAAATAGTGTCAAAATTGACATAAAATAGTTTTTAAAACAAATATTATATTTTTAATTGTTATTTTATTCCTAAAAATATAATGTTCGGCCAAATGACTTAGATAAGGTCATATATATTAATAATAAACAACTTGGGGTTCGTTTGGCTTGTTGTAGTAAGTTTATTAACCTTATAGTGTAAGAACACAAAAAGACACGGTAAAAGTAAAATTATCTAACTTAAAGTTAAATCTAAATGATAAGGTTAAAATAGTAAAATAAACTTGTCCAAATTCTACTGTATGAGAGGATTTAGACCCATCCCCACCTTAGCTTCGAAATAAATCAATTTGAAGCTATTTAAAACCGAATATGTCTTTATAATAAAATAATTTTTTTAGTTTTTCCAAAGGTGCCCCTCCTCCCTCTCTTCCTCACACCACTTTGAGTCTTCAAGCTCGGCCAAACCCTGCCAATTTCTTCTCTACACTTCCCTAGATACATCCTAGAGGTCCTGGTCTTCTTCAAAGACCAATTTTAGTGCCCTAAAAGGAGGTATCAAAGAAGCGCTTCAAAGAAGAGGTAATGTCCGTTACCGATTCTTTCAACATTATTTCTTCTTCCAATTCTTCTTATTTAGTTGTTTAATTATGAAGTAATAACATCAGTATCACTCATATACTGATATGTTATTATAAGTATGA
Organism: Viscum album; assembly: GCA_963277665.1. Taxonomy (NCBI): domain Eukaryota; kingdom Viridiplantae; phylum Streptophyta; class Magnoliopsida; order Santalales; family Viscaceae; genus Viscum; species Viscum album. The sequence goes on from OY728156.1 coordinate 1,336,350,622, forward strand.
AAAAACCCTATTTCACCATCTATCCATCCTACGGAAAACGAAATCACCGCGCGTGCGTACGTACGAAATACCGTCTCCACGCCGTGGTGTAATCTATTTTACACCACCACCTTACTTGGATGGGTATAATGGTGTAAAGAATGAATATATATGATTATTGTAAAGTTATATTGATTCTTAAATAGTATACATACACTCCCATACAATTCCATGATCATGGGAATGATATCATCGCTCGTGCGTACATACGGAATACCGTCTCCACGATGTGATGCGACTCATTCTACATGATTTTCATTAAATAATTATTACATAAATGAATTGAGTGAATGAATATGATATATATTACACTAATACCATTCTGGAAATGAGGTATCTATAACCTAAAAGAAGAATAAGAATTTATTCGACAAAACACGCATAAGAACAAAAAGCAATAAACACCCGAATAACAAGTAACAATGAAATATTACTAATAAGAATCTAAGAATATGACAATATATGATATCATAACAATGAGTATGATTCTGTAATAATTCAATGACATTATTTAAATCATTATACAGGAGGTTTAGACACTTACGAAGCAAATCAGACCTAAGGTAATGGAAAATCTCACAATCTCATTTTTTATCCGAGATTGTTTATACTTCAGAATTTACTGGGGAATATTTTATCATCCACATCCATGTTTCCTAAATATGTAATATTTATATCCTTCTACAATATTTTATATCCAATTTTACCCTTCGGTGAGTTTTTAGTAAAAGATATGAAAGGAATCTTTTGTCATTTTTCGTACGAGGTACTTTTTGACTTTTCCGACAAAAGTACGAGAAGAATTTTTTTTAAACTTATACGGAATGAATGGATTTTTAGAACATTATTTCCATGAAGCTTACTTTACAAGTTTTCAAGTTTATTTTTAATCAACTTATTTTAGTTTAAAATTGTATGACATGTTAATAAAGGAAAAATGTTTTTAAAGTAGAAAGGATATTTTCCTCAAGAATGGAGTTCAAGTGTTTTATCAAAATTATTTTCCATCTAAGATAATATAGGGTTCTGTTTCTATCCCTATTATTACATTGATTTGATTATGTTGTGATGGAATTATTTTAATGAATTCCTTTATCTTATATGAATTGTTTTATGATGTCACGATGTTTAAGAATCCCATTTTTATTACATGGGTTATGCAATGATGTATGATTTATGATTTTGTGGCACACATAAGAATGATATCATTATGAGATGGGTGTGACCTATATCTCCCTCCAATTCATTGGGTAAAGATTTATATCTCATGAGATAGACATGGCTGGAATGGAAAGTTAAACCGGTTCAGTAATACAGGACTGGAACGAGGAGTGAACTCGATTCAGAAAGGGACTTTGTCCACTAGGATGGTCTTGGCAGCAATGCCTTGGATAATATGGAAATCATATCATGTGCTTAATGGTTGCCACAATTACATGTTTTATTCCCATGCTATTTTATCATTCTTAATTTTTCTTTATGATCTATGCCTTACGCACTTCCATGTTTTATGTCATTGCTGAAGCTTTTGATGTTTAAACATTATGTTCATGTTTTTAAGTTCAAATGTATATGGTATGTTTTATTTTATCCATGATTACCCTTACTGAGCATTTGAGCTCACCCTTTTTATGTTTTATTTTCCCCAGGATATAAAGAAAGGTTTTAGGTAAGAAAAAAAGGGGAAGATATTTATGGGAGATGTTGAAGATCTTTCACCACGATTAGAAGATTACGTTCCAAGTTTCCAAAGACACTAAACTATTACGGTCCTTGTGTGTCTGTTTTTGTTATGTATTAAGTATTCCTCAAAATTAATGTAATGTTCATGTACGACAAGCTTCAGGTCTCTACATTTGGTATCAGAGGAAAGGTTTAGTCAACCTTTGGAAACTAGGATGTGAAAATGTTAGTGAGATCCCTAGAGATATTTCTAAGGTATGTCTAGGGATATCCCTAAGGATAAGTATACATATAGGATATAGTCCTAGAACTACGGTAACAATCATGGAATTTAACCTAAGATGTTAGATATTGATGGTACTCCCCCTTTATTATGTTGTTTTCCCTAGCGTGATTTTTGCCTCTCACACTATTCTTTTTGGGTTTTAGACGATGGCTGGAACCCGAAGGAACCATATTGATCAATGTAATGGACGATGCAATGATTGTCCTCCTGAACAAACCAACGTTATGGGAGATGGAGTGCAAAATCTTATTTCTATACTTACACAAGCTATGAATCATTCTGGACTTCCAAATGAGCAGAGAAAGGAACAATATTCTATTGAGTCCTTCATGAGGCAACGACCACCTTCTTTCAGTGGGTCTTCTGATCCACTTGTTGCTGAAAAATGGATCAGTACCACTGAAAAGATATTTTCAGTTCTCCAATGTTCTGAACATGATAAAGTCATCTTAGGAGTATATCATTTGGAAGGTGATGCTAATCAATGGTGGAATGTTATCAAGAATATGAGGCCAAGAGATGAAATTGAGTCCATGGAATGGGACAAGTTCAAGAACTTATTTTTTAATAAGTACTTCCCTCGTATTCTTCAAACAAAGATGGAGAAGGATTTTCTTGAACTAAAGAAAAAGGATGATGAATCTGTTGGTATATATGAAGCGAATTTTACAAGGCTTGTAAGGTATGCATCCGACTTTATCATCCAACCTGAAAGTAAAGTTGATCGATTCTTCAGTGGCTTAAAAACAAATCTTCGAAGGGCATTAGATATAACAGACTTTAGTAGCTATGAAGAAATTGTGCGCTGTGCTATTAAGGTAGAAATGGAAGTCGGTGTTACATATCCATCTCATGGTTTTGACAAGAAACAAAAGATGGAGTTCAAGGAGAAATCTCAGAATAATGGTGAAAAGAAGATGAATGTTTCATTATGCTCAAAGTGTGGAAAGAAGCATGGTGGAGATTGTCTTAAAGGGACTAGAAAATGTTTTAAATTTGGAAAAGATGGTCATCGAGCAGCTGAGTGTCGAAGTAATGGAAAAAGGGTTGCTAATGGTGTGAATAAAGAAAAGACTATAGAGAACGCACCAACAACACTTCAATGCTTCAAGTGCAACGAAATGGGGCATTATGCTAATCAATGCCCTAATCCAAGGGTTAATGATGATCGACATGAGAAACCACTTAAGGCAAAGGAAAAAGGGAAGTCACATGTGATCACTATTGGAAATGTTGAATATGACAACGATGTGGTGGAATGATTAAGTGTTTATGTAATGGGATTCCAAAATAATGTTGTATATAGTATCGTGGAATATTGGAATATTTATGTATTGGTCTATTGTGGTTTTCAATAATTTTATGGTACCGGTAACCATGGAAAGTGATTGAGATATTTTTGGTAAGCAGATGATATGCGCATAATGAAGGGATAAGAAGATAATGAGATGTTTGATTGTATTCATGAGCTCATGATTGATATAAGGACTAAGTGATATCATGGTTTGAGTATAAAGAATTTTGAGGATTTTGGTTTGTGGAAAGTGTTAACTTTTAACTGCATTCATGTTTTCACTAAGGTTCAATGGGTATTCATTCTTCAAGAAAATACATGATTAAGGTATTCACATATCTTATGATATATGGGGAATAAATGATGGCATTCACGTGATTGTTATGTGACATTTCAAGTAATCATTTTCTTTATACTATGAGCTTGGACCGAAGTATTTTAGATAAGCCTAAAGATTGGAATGGATTATGTTGGAAATAAGTTAGTATTTTTTAAGGATAGAAATTTTTTCAATATTATTGATGGGATGTTATAGTAATGTAGTTTTAGAAAAAGGACAACCTGCAGGACTGGCGACAACCCATCGCGTTGGACAAGGCTGTGGGAATCAAACCCACAACCGAAGTGCGACTGACCTTTATCGCCTACCACTAGCCTACATGAAGTCCCTGATTAGTAGAAACTAGTTTTATTTTATTAAGCGATATGATATATGAAGTATAAGTTCATTTTTGGAACCATATACGATTAATCTAACCATATGATGGACTTATAACTTTTGCTAACCTTTTGTTTGAAACAGATGGAATGACCCATAATTCCATCACATGATCTACTAACACATCATGAATAACAAATTCAACTTCATTTTATTAAGGGATGAAGTGGAAATTGTTCAATTCACAAACAATAGTGAGATTGTACCAAAATCATGTAAGTATTTCTTTTAATTCATCAACTTTAGGGAAATGATCTTGAAAACCAAAAATGTTGTCTTAGTGACCTTATATCCGATGAATCAGATGGTACCCTAGATCATCACAAATTTATGGCTTTGTGATTGTTGGATTTTTTCATAGCCATGTTCTCTACCACTCTCCATCAGAACTTGATGGTTAGATTTTTTCTTCCATATCCATATTTTCACCTATGTTCTCCTACGTGAAAACCCAGTGATGAGTTAATTTGGGTAACCGTTACGTTTCATACTTTAGTTTTTAAAGCCAAGTTTTGGTATTCCTTTTTATGATGTGGGTTTCTATTAAATAAACTTTCAAGTATTAAACCATTTATAACCCCGACGAATTTTGAGGGCGAAATTCATTTTAAGGGGGGTAGAATGTAACACCCTGAGATTTTATGAAAAATATTCTTTTTAATTTCATTAATGTCTTGTGTTGTATGCTACACCAGAAGGAGCTTGCACAACATGAATCCCTGACTTGGCTTGCATTACACGTAATAAAGACCTTCCTCGATAGCGTGTGTAGTACGCAATACCGAGTTTCACTAAATAAGATATTATTATAATATTATTATGAACTAGCCGTTATGAATAGTAATACCCACTTTTTGAAATTTTATAAATTTTATCTTTCAAAATGGACTTCATTTTTGGATTCGGAATATCAAAACTAGCCTAGGGTGAAATTTTGGTACTTTTCAGATAACTTTCATATTCTGATGAATAGTGAAAATTACTAAATTTTAATTAAAAACAACTTTTTTAATCGAAATAATTAATAGTGATAAATTATTAATTTGAGTGGTTTTAAAGTATATATTTAATATATTTTTACAATTTAATACAATGTTGGTCATTGTATGTAATTTCACATTTAAACCAGACATAAACAAGTGTCAATCTTTTGATAGTTATTATCTCTTAAAAACACGCTATTTGTTTTGACGACGGGAATTAATTTTTAAATTAGTTAATATAATTGATATGTTTTGAATTTGGTAAAATAGACATCATTTTTGAATTCATAATATCAAATATAGCTTAGGCCTTATTTTTGGTATTTTTCTGGAAACTTTCATTTTTTGATGAATAGTGAAACCACTAAGTGGTAGTTAAAAAACAGAATTTTTCATAAAAATTAATTTTACCACTTCTGTGAGTGGAATTTCAAAAATCCAAGAGACAAAGTTAATATCAAGGAATAAAATGTGGTTCAATGAGATGAAAATAATTTTTGGTAAATAGTAACTTTTTACTTTTATTTACCACTGTTAAAAGTAAATAGGGTAATTAAGGGTAAAAATGATATTATTATTACCCTAACACATGTCCTAATTCTATTGGATAAGTTTAATTCGACCAAAAAAAAACCTTAGGAATAGAATATAACCATTTAGGCCCACTTAGATTAGATTAGGACATTTATTATTAATTTATTTAAAGAAGGGTTAAAATAGTTAAAATCAAAGTTTAATATGTAAATCATTTTTAATATAGGGTTATACATAAGATAAATTCGACTATAAATATTCATTATAAATATGAAACGATTTCCTACATAATGGTATTTTATTTGTAATTTTTAGACATTAAATAATTTAATTTATTTATGAAACAATGATGATGCAGTAATTATTTTATTAATGAAATATTGACATAATTGATGTTATAAATACCAAAATAAATGTAATTTGAGAATTTTTATAAATTCCACTAATTTTCTAGATTAATATTACATGTTAGTATTGATTTAGATAACTTTTTTCAAACTAATAATTCTATTATGATTTTCACAAAAATCAATTACCAAATAGTGTAAAAATTGACAAAAAATAGTTTTTAAAACAAATATTATATTATTAATTGTTATTTTATTCCTAAAAATATAATGTTCAGAAAAATGACTTAGATAAGGTCATGTATATTAATAATAAACAACTTGGGGTTCGTTTGTCTTGTTTTAGTAAGTTTATTAACCTTATAGTGTAAGAACACAAAAAGACACGGTAAAAGTAAAATTATCTAACTTAAAGTTAAATCTAAATGATAAGGTTAAAATAGTAAACTAAACTTGTCCAAATTCTATTTTATGAGAGGATTTAGACCCATACCAACCTTATCTTATAAATAAATCAATTTGGAGCTATTTAAAACCGAATATGGCTTTATAATAAAATAATATTTTTAGTTTTTCCAAAGGTGCCCGTCTCCTCCCTTATAAAAGGGCACCTCCTCCCTCTCTTCCTCACACCACTTTGAGCCTTCAAGATCGGCCAAAACCTACCAATTTATTCTCTCCACTTCCCTAGAGACATCTTAGAGGTCCTGGTCTTCTTCAAAGACCAATTTTATTGCCCTAAAAGGAGGTCTCAAAGAAGCGCTTCAAAGAAGAGGTAATGTCCATTACCGATTCTTTCAACTTTATTTCTTCTTCCACTTCTTCTTATTTAGTTGTTTCATTATGAAGTAGTAACATCAGTATCACTCATATACTGATATGTTATTATAAGTATGAAACAACCCTATTTCACCATCTATCCATCCTATGGAAAATGAAATCACCGCGCGTGCGTACGTACGGAATACCGTCTCCACGCCGCGGTGTAGTCTATTTTCCACCACCACCTTACTTGGATGGGTATAATGGTGTAAAGAATGAATATATATGATTATTTTAAAGTGATATTTATTATGAAATATTATACATACACTCCAATACAATTCCACAATCATGGGAACAATATCATCGCTCGTGCGTACGTACGGAATACCGTCTCCACGATGTGATGCGACTCGTTCTACATGATTTTCATTACATAATTATTACATAAATGAATTGAGTGAATGAATATGATATATATTACACTAATACCATTCTAGAAATGAGTCATCTATACCATAAAAGAAGAATAATAATTTATTCGACAAAACACGCATAAGAACAAAAAGCAATAAACACCCGAATAACAAGTAACAATGAAATATTACTAATAAGAAGCTAAGAATATGACCATATATGATATCATAACAATGAGTATGACTCTATAATAATTCAATGACATTATTTAAATCATTATACAGGAGGTTCGGACACTTACGAAGCAAATCAGACCTAAGGTAAGGGAAAATCTCGCAATCTCATTTTTTATCCGAGATTGTTTATACTTCAGAATTTACTGGGGAATATTTTATCATCCACATACATGTTTCCTCAATATGTAATATTTATATCCTTATAAAATAGTTTATATACAATTTTAACCTTCGGTGAGTTTTTAGTGAAAGATTTGAAAGGAATATTTTGTCGTTTTTCGTACGAGGTGCTTTTTGACTTTTCCGACAAAAGTACGAGAAGAATGTTTTTTTAACTTATATGGCACGAATGGATTTTTAGAAAATTATTTCCATGAAGCTTCCTTTACAAGTTTTCAAGTTTATTTTTAATAAAATTCTTTTAGTTTAAAATTGTATGACATGTTAAGAAAGGAAAAATGTTTTTAAAGTAGAAAGGATATTTTCCTCAAGAATGGAGTTCAAGTGTTTTATCAAAATTATTTTCCATCTAAGATAATATAGGGTTATATTTATATCCCTATTATTAAATTGATTTGATTATGTTGTGATGGAATTGTTTTTATGAATTCCTTTATCTTATATGAATTGTTTTATGATGTCATGATGTTTAAGAATCCCATTTTTATTACATGGGTTATGCAATGATGTATGATTTATGATTTTGTGGCACACATAAGAATGGTATCATTATGAGATGGGTGGGACCTATATCTCCCTCAAATGAATTGGGTAAAGATTTATATCTCATGAGATAGACATGGCTGGAACGGCAAGTTAAACCGGTTCAGTAATACAGGACTAGAACGAGGAGTGAACTCGATTCAGAAAGGGACTTTGTCCACTAAGATGGTCTTGGCAGCAATGCCTTGGATAATATGGAAATCATATCATGTTTTTAATGGTTACCACAATTACATGTTTTATTCCCATGCTATTTTATCATTATTAATGTTTCTTTATGATATATGCCTTACGTACTTCCATGTTTTTTGTCATTGCTCATGATTTTGATGTTTAAACATTATGTTCATGTTTTTAAGTTCAAATGTATATGGTATATTTTATTTTATCCATGATTACCCTTATTGAGCATTTGAGCTCACCCTTTTTATGTTTTATTTTCCCCGGGATATAAAGAAATGTTTTAGGTAAGAAAAAAAGGGGAAGATCTTTATGGGAGATGTTGAAGATCTTTCACCATGATTAGAAGATTACGTTCCAAGTTTCCAAAGACACTAAACTATTATTGTCCTTGTGTGTCTGTTTTTGTTATGTATTAAGTATTCTGCAAAAGTAATTTAATGTTCATGTACGTCAAGATTCGGGTCTCTACAGAAACATCCGAACAATGTTCCAAGGGTTGAACCACCTCTAATACTATTTTTTCATGACCCAGCCCATATCCAGGATCGAGCTTCAACTACCCCAAGCCTACCTCCATAGGTCAGGGGGTGGTGACAAGCACTAAAAGCACAAAAAAATTGCTGAGGCCTTTGCCTAATTACCTGTACACATACACACAACCAACTCAATGAAAAAGTGTAGAGGAAAAGGAACAAAAGATATAAAACTGCTATAAATAAACTACAAACAAGCATCAAACTCTAAACAGTACAAGCACAATAGTGTAAATTGAAAGGGAAAAAAGAAAAATACACACCCAACTAGAAAAGTAACACAACCTGTAAGTAACTAAAAAGTAAAATAGCTAAGAGATCCCTACTCTTGGATCCCAAGCTACGACCACTATACGCGGTCCAAGAACCTATATCCCTAATCTTCTTTGAAGTCACGGTCAACATGTTAATATTCTCCATAAGGCACGACATGTGTGGGAAAATCCCAAGCATGGGTGAGTATGAAAATAATTAGTAGGATACCCTGAAAAGGAGAAAGGGAGTAGTAAGAGATACTACTGAAGAGGAAAGAATTAGATAGAACAAGATACAATGAAAGAGTACAACTCAACCCAATAATAGAGTAAAAGAAAAATCATCCAAACATAAAGAGCTCGAAGCAGTGAGAATATTAACTTCTCATTGAGTCTTCACTACCTATAGTAGGAGAGTGGACTCATCCAAATATAATAAGATATACATAGAAAGCATGTGGAATACCCCACAAGCCTTCACCTCTCTTAGAAAAAGAGTAAACAAGACCAAAGGAGTGGGTACTGAAATAGGATATATATATGCCCAGTCAAAGAATCCTAAATTAGAGAGCAATGGGATCTACATCTCATAGATCAACCTAGGAAAAGAGTCTCCAAAATTTCCAGAAATATCCAACAATAATGCCTAACACCCCACATGTCTGCCCTGAACATGCAAGTTAAAGGGGTTCAATCAACACACCATGATACTATCCTGTTTGGGTGGAACTAACTCTCCCTCATGGTTTTAGTTCGCATTACAAGGATATGTCTCAGTGGGGAAAGAGTCCCTCTTATTTGTGAGTCCAAAGGTACATAAAACCACATCTCTCAACTGATCTGAATAGTCAGATGGTGAAAACTCGAAGTAGAGGACCCATGCCCTAGTACATCAGGGGGATTCCACTCTAATAGTATTCATATAGGACTCACACCCTAGTGTGTCTGGGGGATTCCACTCTAGTCATCAAGGATTAACACACCAGTGTGTTTGGGGGATCAACACTCGAGAGTCGACGAGGAACCACTGCCCAACCCCACAGAAGGGTAATATGCTAGAGGGTACTTCCCCGCAAGTAGCTACATAGGACCCATGCCCTAGTGCATCAGGGAAATTCCACTTTGATAGTTGTCATAGGGGACCCACACCCTAGTGTGTCAGATATATTCTACTCTAGTCATCAAGGACTCACACCCTACATGGCAGGGTGATTCCACTCAGAAGGTATGGAGTAACTACACTAGACACCCCTGCTAGATGGTACCTCTTGAAAAGCATCATGGAACACCACAAACCAGTCCATCTGTAGGGTAAGCTCAAAAATATTTGATAAACCTGCTTGATCACAGCTACCGTTGGACATCACCTAAATAGGTGTTACTCTTGGAACATCTCACATCATATCTCAAAATCCACAACTAAGGGAAGCATCAAATTCCATATGAAGAAACACTCAGGATAGGATACTCATGGGCCAAAATCCAAGTCCAAAAGAAAGATATACGAGAAATAGAAGAATCATAATGTGGTACACAATGTGTGTGGGGACCACCCGATATGTGACCCTACCTCATCTTCTAGCCATGTACCTAGCCATAATCATGTACTGAACTATGCTCAATTTCCCACAGGCATTCCAATGTACTCCCAGAGTACATGTCATATATGGCCCAAAAGGCTGACAGGTGCACAAAGCTCATTGTTATTCCAAAGGGAAAAAATGTAATTCTACCAACATGCCTCCTCAAATGTTCCTGGTTAACTGAAAAAATCACATACTTGCGATCCTTATATAAAATCACACAAGATCAACTATTCATTTGCCAAAATCGGACACCTGTTGAATAAAATTCATCTCTCAACATCATACATGAATGGTGCTTTGTGGGGCCCATGCCTCGATCCTAGAATAAATCATATAGATAACACCATTGTGATCCTCATAGAAAAACACATGGGGTCAACTATTCATTTGTCCAAAATGGACACTCGATGAAAAATTCACGTTTCACCGCAAATACCCAAACTGGGCCTCTTGGGGACCACACCTCAATTTTGGTTTAAGTGATTGAAATAAATCTTGAAACATCTACCTCAATTTTAAGGACGTGATGTCGCTGACCATGCGTCGATCAGACGTTGTATACAGGTGTTAGGCCCAATAAAAAAAATCCTCAAGTAATGATAATTTTATTATTATAATTATATTTAGGAATTTTGTGAAACCAAGCCACAAGCCTAAAACATAAAATTCCAAAACTGGTCTCAAAAGGTCCTTCTTGATAAGATGATCACATCACCATATATGGCATGTATAATAGATGCTCCATTTAGAAGTTATGGAAATTTTATTCTGTAGCCCAAAGGCCTGCCTGGTTTGTTCATCCCGGTCCGGCCCGCTCGGCCCGGTCCGGCCTGCTCATCTCAAATTGCTTTGGCTTAGCCTACTCTAGTTTGGCCCACTCTCAGCCAGGCCCTCAAGCACTAGCCCACTCTGCTCCAGCCCGACCCACTCCTGGCATGGCTCGATCACGCCAATCCACTATGCTCTAACCTCGGTTGATCCACCATCCTGGTCAATGCAGCTGCCCACACCTTCTGTGGTGCCTGTCGCTGTGTCGACTCCTCCGGTCGGCACCCCACTCTCCACCATGCTCCAACCACACCCCATGGCTCCAGCTCCTCCCGCGACTCCCATCCTCCACGCTCCAGCCACACCACAACACCCCCAATTGCCACCTTACATTCCCTAATCACTCCCACTCATCAGACTCCCTACTCTACACGGCCTCCATCGCAATATTCCACCACTGTACACCACCACTGTTTTCCATCGCCATCGGATCTCTAGTGGTCTCTTCCGCAGACCACCGAGACTCCTCCGATTTCCCAAAATCCACAACGAATTGATTTTTGGAAATTTCTGGTTGAGACCTTCATAGAACTAAGCTCCTCTTGACTATCCATCATCGATTTTTCATGTACAAAAGTAAGAGATGATTTCCACGAAGAACAAATGAATGAAGAGAAAAGTTATAGGCTCCAAACACAGATCGATGGTCGTGTTAGTGCAACCATCAATGATTGATAAATGAAAATGATGAAACAAAATCAATAACAAAATTTCAAACTAGAATTTAAAATGTAAATTGAAAGTGAAGAATCCTACCTCAATTCGATCCGTTCATCATTGACGGTGTGTTCACCTCATTACCATTGAGATCTTCCAAAGTCTCATTAGTCTTTTGTTCTCAATTAATTGAAGAAATAAGAGATATATAGAGTCTAGTGGTACGAGGATTAGTGGATAACCCTAATCCAAAACACTGAAGCCCCTATTTATATAAAAACAGCAAGACTCCCACCAACGATCGCGAAATATGAACCTCTCACACCCTCTAATATTATGTCACACCTAAGTAAAACACCCCATTTAAAACTCAATAGCGATCAATGATTTTCAATACAAGTCCCCATTCAAAAGTTATTTGATACAACATTTGAGATAAAATGATTAAAGTTAATTATTTTATTTATGATTTTTCCTTCTGTGTTTTTTTACAGAAGAGCCATGCTGAGGAAAGTTATGTCTCACCTAGGGTAAATGCTACATTCCGCACTCAACAGTTCCCTCTTATTTTTTTATCTAGATTAATATTTAAGAGTTATTTTATTTCCTTCATGTGCATAGAATAAAATATACTTAATATTTTTTATAAAAAAAAATTCTGGGCACACCAGGCCTCTTAATTGCATTCCATTTCTATGCCTAGCTCTGGAAATATATATGGAAGTATTTAAAATTCTTACAAGGTTAAAAATGGGTCTATACATTGATGGAGAAGGGTATGTCTATCCTGGTGAATGAGACATTTGGGTAGGCCATGCAGGGCTAGTTTTTCAGCAGTTGGGTGAACTCACAACCTAAGTGGCTTGTATTAGGCTTGATGATGGGCGGGTAGAGCCTCTTGTCTTTCCTCATATGGTGGATTAGTTTTATAATTTTTCTTGATTTCTTCTTGAGGATTCCACCCACGAGAGATGTGGAGTTCATGATATAGTTTCTTCTAGGAGAAGAAATAGTTTCTATTCTACCATACAGAATGGCACCACCAGAACTCTAGGAACTTAAAACCCAATTAGAGTAATTGGATAATAAAGGATTTATTAATCCTAGTATGTCACCTTGTGGATCTCAAGTTCTGTTTTCTAAGAAGGCTGATAGATCATTTCTGTTGTGTGTTGACTAAAGGAATCTGAATTAGATGACAGTTAAGAACGAATACCGTCTTCCTCAAATCGATGATCTTTCTAACCATATGAGAGGTTCTTCAGTGTTCTAAAAGATTTATTTGAGTTCAGGATATCATCATTTGAGGGTGATACCTTCAGAGGTTCTGTGAAATTCCTTTAAGAGAAGGTATGGGTTATATTAGTTTATTGTGATGCCATTTGGGTTGACCAATGCACTGACAGTGTTTATAGATCTGATGAATTGAATTTTTCACCCATATCTAGATTATTTTGTAGTTGTATTTTTTGATGGAATCTTGGTGTACTTGAAGACTCATGATTATCATTACAAAGATCTTGACAATGTCATGATTACACTAAGGGAGCATAGGCTATATGCCAAGCTATCCAAATTTCATTTATGGATCGATAGGGTAAATTCCTTAGGTCAAATAATCTCAAAGGAAGGTGTGTTAGTAGACTCAGAGAAAGTGCAAGAGGTTTTGTCTTAGGAGCATCCCAAGAATGTTTTTGATGTTTGAATTCTTCCAGGTTTTACCTACTATTACTAAAGGTTTATTAAAGGATTTTTCCTTTTGGAAGAATCACTTTTAGTATTTACCAAGAAAAGAATCAATTTTGAATGGTCCAAAGCATATGATAATGCTTCCAAAGAGTTTAACAAGTGGTTGACTACCACACCGAATCCGATCTTACCTAAGCCTGGTAAGGAGTATACCTTATTTTGTGATGTGTCTGGTGTTGGAATCGGTGTAGTGTTGATACAGGTTGACCAGGTCATTGAGTATGGGTCATGACAATTGAGGCCTCACAAAAGAAATTACCCTATGCATGAACTCGAGATATACACCATGGTTTTTATTTAAAATTTTGGAAATATTACTTGTTGGGAGAATAATTTACTATGTATATTAATTATAAAATACTTAAGTATATCTTCTATCAGTGTGATTTGAATATTTGATAAAAAAATATGGGTCAAGTACACGTTGTCTTGTGACTTTGATTTGGTTTACACATTGGGAACGAGAAACAATCTTTCAGATGTTTTGAGTTAGAATACTCAAAATCAGGCAGTTCAAGAATATAGCTCTGAGTAGAGAATGATGGCGTTGTTTGTTGAGATGCATCTGGAGGCGAAGGATGGCCAAGGGTAGATGAACCTTTCATACTTGGTAATTGAGTCCATGATTTTGATCCAGATTAAGTAGAGGCAATATGAGGATCCAAAATTTTTGGCTTTGAGGGAAGGTTTTAAAGGTTGTGAGTCACATTCTAGTTGGAATATTGGAGATGATGGGATCATTTATGCTCGTGGTCGTGTTTTTGTTCCAATGTGTATGTGACAAGATTTTATATGTGAGTTTCATGAATTGAAGTGATCAGTTCATCCTGGTTTGAACAAAATATATCATGATCTTTATAGGTAGTATTGGTGTCCAGGGATGAAGAAGAGGTTTTAGGTTTTATAGCATGATGCATTACCTACCCAAAAAAGATAACTGAGCATCATCTGTCAGGTTTTTTTTAGCCATTGAATATTTCGGAATGGAAATTTGATGAATTGAAAATAGATTTCGTTTTGGGTCTTCTGAGGAGGCTTGGGAAGAATAATGAGATCTGGGTAGTTTTGAATTGCTTGACTAAAGTGGATCAGTTCTTTCCAATTTGAGAGAATTTCACTGTGGATTAGTTGGGTAATTTATATGTTCGAGAGGTAGTGTGGTTTCACACGGTGCCATGAACCATAGTTTCAGATCATGATCCACGTTTTACTTCCCACTTGTAGAAGGATCAGAAAAAAAAGTCATAGGAGCATAGGTTGAGGTTCAATAAGGGAGTGAGCTGGTTGATAGGGAAGGTAAAGGAAGGCCTTCAAAGATAGAAGGGTCCAATGTAGGTGAAGTAGAAGACCGGAGAAATTGTTGATCAAGGATTACAGTCCAGATCTGACTCGGGGCCTGACTGAGAGACATAGAAGTAGAGGCTAGGGAAGAGGTGAAGGTAGGCAAACCAAATCTCAGAGGGGCAGCCGCAGGAGCAACTATGGCAGTTCTCTGTACATGAAGACAGGGCCTCAGAAGTTTTATAAAATCAGCAATGATCTCTCCACCATACTGCATGGATTTTTCAATGTCATCATTGTTTGCCATAAACTTGTCCAATAGATGAGTGAACCCTATTAGCTTTTGAACTTGAGTCTTGAAGTCTTGAGTAATAGGAGGAATCCTCAGATTTTCCACAAGGTACTTGAAATGATTGGTCATATCAGTCTTAGAGAAGATCTGGTTGAAATAGAAGTCCACTTTCTTGGAAATTTATTACTGAGCATCATTAGAAATATTAGAATGGATTCAAACCAAATCAAGAACACTGTCACTATTCTTGTTAACTTCAGATATAGATTCTTTATTAAAACCACTAAGAAAAGCCTCATGTTCCTCTTTGACCACTGTTCGAAACAGATCACTATCTAAGGAAGGTTGAGAAGATTTACTGGAGGCATTAGAATTAGTGACAGGTGAGGTAATTGATTTAAGTTGATTGAGCACTTTCTGAAGTCACCCCTTATACTCATCAGTTTTCTTGTTAAGACAAACAAATAGCTCACACATCTCTTTCACTATTTGTTTGTTTCTTTCAGCTAACTTTTTAGCTAATAAATCTAAATTAGGTTTAATTAAAGAGGCAATATCCTGTGGGGATTGAGGAACAATAGTCTCACTAGGATGAGAAGCATGCTCTAATCTCGAATTCCGAACTTTTTTCATTTCTTCAACCATACCTCTTAGAGTTTGTACTTCATCACTAAGCAGTATGTTCTCAACTCTGACTTCCTTAATCTCATGAAGCATTTTGGGTTTAATATTACAAATGAATTTTTCTAATAATAGTGAAGTATCTCTCTCACTTAGATTTGTTATAGTAGATGGTTGAGTATGCGGGATTTTTTCAACCCCAGCCAAAAAGGTTTCTCTAAATTCTTTCAGGTCATATTTATTCACCAAGGTTGGAGGTTCTAGTGAAGGATCAGAGATAGAAGCAGAGATAGGCTCAGTTTTTTTGGAAGCGATAGTTTAGGTGCAGATTCTATTTTCAACTGAAGCATAATAGAAAGGTCCAGACCTTTGAATGAGACTTCCCGTGAGTCATTCACATCGAAATAATTGGGGAATTTATACCATGTATCCATTGAGCTTGGATCAATCAGATTTGGCACTATAATAGATTCCATATTGGGGGGATACTCCCCCTCAATAGGTGCATCCTTCTTAGAACTCAAAGACTTAGGACCTTGATTTATTTCCATGAATTCGTTCCTTATTTCCTCAATCATTTTTTCGAGCCAATTGAAAGGCTTGCTCAATTCTCTCTTCAGTAGAAGTAATGACTTCAGGAATAACTTGTTCCTCTAGGAGTTCCTTAAGAGAAGCTTCGTGCATAACAGAAAGATCTTCTCCTCTATGATCTTCTACAACATCCTTTTCTGTTTCAACAACAATAGATTCTTCCCCCACATTAGGTTGTTCTTACAAATTAGGAACATCTTTAGGAACATATATTTCCTTCTAAATTACTACTTGAGGTGTTGGAGTACTGTATTCCTCATCAAGAACAATTTCTATGGGAGGTACAACAACCTATTCTTCTTATTCTTCGTAATACTCAACAACTTCATCTGGTTCTAAACAAGGATCAAACATACATTTTGGTCTTGAAGGATGTTCCACTAGATTGAACTTTTCATAGATCCTATCATTGTCTTCCACCCATGCCTTTTCCAAGGATTCCAATTGATTTTCATCATATTTAAAATAACTTTTTAATGAAAGAACTCATAATCCTTAATATATTCTTCATTTGGTCCAACCAATACTTTGGCATGTAGCATGGTTGAGATAAGATGATAATAAAATAGGGAGGTTGACTTGGATGTGGTCTTGATCAATTCACACATATGGTGTATGGCATACTTACAAATATTGACCTTATGTCCATTTTTCATGAGATGAATCAAATATATATCATGATATTTAAGTACAGCGAAATGACCTTTTCTAGGGATAATAAAGTTTGAATGAAATTAAACAGAAGTCTATATTCTCCATCCAGTTCAGCAGCGATGGTTCTCCTCTTGGTTCCATTTTTAGTTAAACTTTTGAAGGAATCTTCCAAAACAAAGAATTCACTTGGAGGTGGATGAATTCTCTTGTAATCTTCACAAATAAAGTCATGAGGTATCCTAAGGAATGCAGCCCATAAACTCAAAGAAAATGTGCATCACTGGCCATTTATCCCACTTATTACAACATATCCACATTCTAAATCAAACGAAAATTGTACATACTAATAAAATTATTCAACTAGATTCGGGTAGATAGGTCTATCTTCCTTTGAAAACTAATATAACCAACCTTTCTCTTTCAATACTTTCAAAAACAGAGACTTACTTGACAAAATCCACTTAGGACATAACTCTTTCTCAGGTACTACTATTCGGTTCACCAGATTTGGATTCAGAGGACCCTCAGGTGCTAACTTAGGCCCGATCTTCTTCTTATTTGAACTACGTTTCTCAGGAGTCGACGACGAAGGACATTTCATCCTAGGCATTCACTAATGGTTCGAGAGAGAGAAGGGTTATGGTTTGAAATAATCAAAGGGTGATCATGTAAATAACGAGTAAAACTTATTTTATTTTATCATTTAGGAATACCAATCGACACAAAAACAAAAACACAAGAAAGAAAAAGTGTAAAATAAGTAATCACCGCAATACATGTTCTAATTTATAAATAAAATAAGAAAGCATTCTTACGGTGAGACAATAATTAACTCTCATGGTGAGATAGTAACAAGTGTTTACAGTGAGACTGTAAAAAGTGTGATTTCTAGACCGTGCGACCGTTTTTTTAGAGACAGTTCGTGTCAGACAGTAACCAAGAAATACTAACTATGAGACCGTAAACATGAAACAGTAAGTATTAAGACAGTAAAATATGAAACATTAAGATATGAAATAGTAATATATTTACTTAAGGTTTATCATACCTAAGTCATGTATGATGTAGTATATTCTTTAATAATTTAATGGTTTGGTGAATATATCAGCAAACTGATATTCAGTTCCAATGAATTCAAAAGTGATATCACCCTTTTGATAATGATCTTACAAAAAGTGATGACTTACATCAATATGATTTGTCCTGGAGTGTGAAATAGTATTTTTCGAGATATTAATAGCACTTGTGTTGTTACAATTTATAGGTACATGCCTGAGTTGATATCCATAATCTAGTAATCTGTTTTTCATCCAACAAATTTGTGCAAAACAACTACCAGCAGCTATGTATTCAGCTTCTGCAATAGTTAATGCAACATAATTTTGTTTCTTACTATACCATGATACTAGTGACTTACCCAAAAATTAACATCTTCCAGAGGTTGTTTTTCTATATAACTTACATCCACCGAAGTCAGGATCAGAATAACTAACTAGTTCAAATGATTATCCTCTAGGATAGAACAATCCTAGTTTGGATGTAAGCTTGAGGTATTTAAAAATTCTCTTTATATCATTTAAATGAGACTCCTTAGGATTTTACTGAAATCGAGCACACATACAAACACTAGATATAATGTATGGTCTACTAGCAGTTAAGTAGAGTAAACTTCCAATCATTCCTCTATAAGAGGTTTGATCAATAGATTTTCCATCTTCATCAAGATCTAGATTACAAGTGGTACTCATTAGAGTGTCACTACCTTTAGTGCTATCCAATACAAAATCTTTTAGAATATCTCTAGTGTATTTGATTTGATTTAAAATATTACCATCATTATTTTGAAAGATTTGAAATCCAAGAAAGTATTTTAGTTCACCCATTAAACTCATTTCAAATTCATTTTGCATCATTTTAGAAAAATCAATACATAAAGAATTTATTAAAGATCCAAAGATAATGTCATCTATATAAATTTGAACTACTAAAGCATCACTGGAAATTAATTTCATATAAAGGGTTGGGATAAACTATTCCTTTTGAAAAACCTTTGAAAATAAGAAAAGTACTCAGCCTATCATACCAAGCTCTTGGAGCTTGTATTAAACCATATAAAGCTTTTGATAATTTAAAAATATGATTTGGAAAATGAGGATTTTTAAAACTAAGAGGTTACTCAAATAATACATCATCAACAATATACCCATTTAGGAATGAACTCCTAACATCCATTTGATATAGGTTGAAAATCAGATGTGCAACAAAAGCAAGCAGAATTCTGATGGCTTCAATTCTAGCTACTGGTGCAAAGGTCTCTTCATAGTCAATTCCTTATTATTGACTATAGCCTTGTGAAACCAATCTAGCCTTATTTCTAACTATGTTACCATCTTCATCTACCTTATTTCTAAACACCCATTTAGTGATTATGGTGAATTTGTCATTGGGTATTTCAACAAGTTTCCAAACTTTGTTCCTTTCTAACTGATTAAATTCTTCTTGCATATCCATCACCCAAAATTAATCATTTATAGCATCATTAATGTTTTTAGGTTCAAGTTGTGACAAGAAGACTTGATGTTCAACCTGATTTCTAAGAGAAGCTCTAGTTTGAGTTCCTTTGTCTAAGTCTCATACAACAACATCTAAGGGATGATTCTTAAGAGTTGTAATAGCTCTAGAAAAGGAAGGAATATTGATTTCAGGTTCATAAATAGGTTCAGGTTCATTTTGATTTGAGTCTATGGAATTTCTAGAAATGGAATTTTTCGTAGATTTTTTCACAGGATGGTTTGAGGATTTTGAATTAATGTCCATATTTGATACATCATCCTCCAGGTTCTCTAGAATGTTTTTAGGCTCATGTGGATCTATTTCATTAAATTTTACATGGACATATTCTTCCACAGATTTAGTTCTTTTATTAAACACTCTATAGACTTTACTTGGAATTGTATATCCTAAAAATATTCCTTCATCACTCTTGGATGAAAATTTTTCAAGATTTTCCGTAGTATTAAGGATATAGACATTTCAACCAAAAACTTTGAAGTAGCTAACTTTGGGTTTTCGATTGTTCCATAAATCATAAGGAGTCCTTTTAAGAATAGGTCTAGTCAATACTCTATTGATTATGTAGTGTGATGTATTTATAGCTTCAACCCAAAAATAAATAGGTGGTTTATATTCACTAAGCATTTTTTTGGAAATCTCTTACAGGGTTCTATTTCTTATTTCTATAACACCATTCTATTGAGGTGTTCTAGGGGCAGAGAAATTGTGACTATAGCCATTTTGTGAGAAAAAGGATTCAAACTCTTGATTTTCAAACTCAAAAACATGATCACTTCTCAATGGTTTAATTTTAAGTCCACTAATATTTTCTACATACTTGGCATATTTGGTAAATTAAAAGTAGGATTTAGTTTTTTTATCTAGAAAGAAGGTCCAAGTATATCTAAGTAATTCATTCACAAGAACATAAACACAGTGCTTCTCATTTAAACTAGAAACTCTAGATGGTCCAAAAAAATCCATGTGAACCAGTTTGAGAGGCTGAGAAGTTGAAACTTCTTTCATTAGTTTGAAGGAAATTTTTTGTTGTTTTCCCTTTTGATAGGGATTAAACACTTTATCATTTGGAAACTCATGTTTGGGTAGGTATTTGACTAATCCTATTCTAGTTATGTTTCTAAGTGAGTGAATATTATAGTGTCCTAGTATCCTATTCCAAAGCCAAGAATCTTTATGAAATACACTTAAACATTAAGTATTTTGAGAAACTAAATAATCCAAGTTAACAGAATAACCATTTTCATTTATTAATGTCAAAAAGACTAATTCTTATTTGGAATTAAAAAAATTACAAGCATTATTTTCAAATCTAACATGAAATCCATCATCACATAATTGTGAAATACTAATCATATTATATTTCAATCCATCAACAAACAGTACTTTATAAATCAAAATGGAGTTAGAGTTACCGATTTGGCCAAGACCAATGATTTTTCCTTTGGCATTGTAACCAAATGTGACATGTCATCCTTCAATTTTTATTATATTCTTGAATCATGAGTAGTCTCCTGTCATGTGCCTTGAATACCCACTGTCCAAGTACCATAATCTTTTATAGGAACTATTTAATAAGATTTCCTACAAAATGAGCAAGAGAAAACAGATTTTGGTACCCATTCTTTTTTGGGTCTAGTAACATTAGTGATAAGTTCTTTAGGAACGCATATCTGCCTCATAGTTTTCCTATAATAATTATGTAAAGTATTTGAAAAATAAACTCAATTGGGTCTAGAAAAACTTGAAACAGTATAAAGTGTATCATAACCTGAACTAGTTGATTTGTTTCCAAAACTGGGAGTAAAGATGTATGTCCTAGATTTAGAAACAAAGTTTGTTCTACCAACATTTCTTTTTCCAGGTTGATAACCAATGCCAATATTTTATCTAGGGGAAAATTGTTTACCCAAAATTTGAGTAAGAGTATTTTTCCCATTGGTAAAATTTTATAAGTCATTATTCAATTGCTCATTAGAAATTTTGAATGCATTTTTCTCCTTGATTAGTTGATAATTTTTCTCTTTTTTAGTTGTCAGTTCAGATTTAACAGTCACAGTAAGAGCATGCTATTTCTTCAAAGATTGATATTTATCTTTTAGTTCATTTAATGTTTCTTCAATAATATTAAATTATTAAAACACTTATTCATTAGAAATATTTTCAAAGTCACTGTCATTTCCAGAATATTATGAATTATGTACAGAAGAGTCCAGTGTTACCTCATATGTGTTTGTCATAAAACACATATTGGATTTGTTAGCCTGTTCATCATGTGATGTTTTTGAGTCAATTGAACTATCCTCAGAGGCACTCCAGGTTGCTTTCATCTCATTTTTATACTTTATGTATTTTCCCTATATTTCTTTTTGTAATTGAGCATTGGACAGTCATCCCTAATATATATTTTGCGCTTACATTCATAGAATACAATCTCATCAGTCTTGTCACTTATTTTCCAATATTTTGTCCAAATTATTTTAATAATATATTCCATTGAAGTTAGGCTCTCTAAAAAATTTATTATTCTTGTAAAATCTTTTGAATCTTCTGGCTAATTGATCCATCTACTCATCACTGTCAGGTGATTATTTTTATCTACTAGAACTATCTATAGAAGCTTCCAATTTCCCTTTGTCTTTGTGTTTAGAGGTGGTGGTCTTGAATGACATAGATTTTATTTTGGGTTCATCCTCCTCTTCCTTATTGACTTTCAACTTATCTTCATACATAATCAGTTTCCCAATGAGTTCTTTTATAGGTAGTTTGCTGACGTCCCATGATTGTCTAATAGAGACAGAGGTTCCTCTCTATCTTTCAGGTAGACATCTAATAATTCTCATGATCTATTCCTTCGTAGTGACTTCTCTTCCAATTGAAATCATTGTGTTGAAAATTTCATTGAACCTAAGATACATGTCAGAAATAGGGTCATATGGTTTAATTTTAAAGTTGTCTTATTTAATAGTATAAGTATTAAGTCTCATTTCTTTTACACTATATGTTCCTTCATTTAAAACAGACAAGGTATCCCAAACTTCATTGGTAGTTTTACAAGCAGAAATTCTATTAAATTATTTATATCTTAAGGAGAAATATAAAGCATTCATATCTTTTCAATTGTTATTATAGGAAGTTTTGGTAGGTTCATCCCAAGTGGTTCTATCAGTAGCAGGAATCTTATATTCATCTGTAATTGAATTTCAAATTTCAAAACCCATACTTTCTAAATGCATTTTCATTTTAATTTTCCATTGAGTATAATTGGTTCCATTAAATAATGGTGGTCTTTTGGTTGTATCACCTTCCAATCTATTATCCATAATAAAGAAATACTTAGATAGATCTATAAATTTAGAATTAACAGAAATTTATAGATCTTTAAAGTACAACTATAATCATAGTTGAAAAAGGTTAAAAACAGAGTCTTAATAAATATCCTCTGATAACAAATGTTGGTTGGAGTAGTTCACTCAAGAGGTGGGGTGGGGGGTGGGCTGAATTGATTATCCATAAAAATTTATATTTTAAAAAAATTCATATAATGTTTCTCCAATAAATTTAAATACAGCCGAGTTAATCAAAGTAATATGGTTATGAAAGTTTGTCTATTTAAATAACTTATTATAAGATTGATTAATTCTCAGTAATGTTAATAATAGTTATTAATATTACTTTTGAAGATATTATAATAAGAAAAAACAATTATAAATTCTTTCCAAGATTAATTATCAAAGTAAATTTAGTGAATTCTGAGTTAAACAATAAAATAAAGAAAACTAAATTTAAACAGCTCAGCAGATATAAAACAAGTGGTTCAATCTCAGGCCGAGACCTAATCCACTCCACTTGGTGATCACCTAACACCAAGCAGTTTATATAAATAAACTTGATCCATACCCTAGATCGGGGTTAACAACAGTACACATGACTATCCAGGTCACACGACCTCTTCCACAGTTCTACGTGGGTACAAACTACCAGGCCACACATGGACCTCTTCCACACTTATCCATGGGTATATAGAAGTGTAAAAACATGTTTGAGAATGGATATCTTACATCCTTCATTTTAATGTAGGAGACAGAGTGTGTTGTTATATAGATACACACACTGCTCAAAATATAAAAAAATGATAGAAAATAGAGAAGAAATGATGAGACAAGTTTAGAAGTGCTCTGAGTGGATGTATATGTAGATATGGACTTCTAGGATGATGCAGATGTAGAAATCAAGTCCTCATATAGAAAACAGAGTATCGCCAATCCTCTATATTGGCTGCAGTTCTTCGTGGTGAAGATTCCGTCCACTCTGGGATTTGAGTATGCTTCGTGTGTTCTTCAACAATGTCGAGTTGTATATGAAAATTCTCTCTTCAAAAATGACCTAGGTGTTTTATTCATTTTTATGCTCACACAATTTCTTCATGTTATTCCACTTTCATGTACATACTGTTTCTAGGCCGCACTACTCTTTTATCTTGGAGCATATGTGTTGGAGAGGATAGGTTGCATGTATTCTGCACCTCGTACCTCATATTGTCAGGTGACATGTCTACAAAGAAACATTAAATATGTCAGTGCATTTAAAATCCTAAAATATGACCGTTAGAGAATAAATTGAAAAATGAAAAAAAAATTAAGAAACGATGTCATAGTTTGTCTGTAAACGTCGTCTCTATGAACCGGTGTCTCCTTGAAATGATGTCTGGATTGGTCACAGTGTCTGGATGGTCACAGTGTCTGGATGGTCATGGTGTCTGGTCATGGTGTCTGGTTCACGATGTCTGGGTCACAGTTTCTAGTTCATAGTGTCTGGTTGAGGGTGTTTGGGTCACAATGTCTGGTTCACGGTGTTTTGTTAATGGTGTTTGGGTCACGATGTCTGGGTCACAGTGTCTGGTTCACGGTGTCTCATTCACAGTGTCTAGTTCATGGTGTCTGGGTCATGGTGTCTGTTTCACAGTCTCTAGTTCATGGTGTCTGGTCACAGTGTCTCAGACTTAAGTAGTAATATTCATAAAAAGGATTAGACATAATCATTTATCAAATAAATCATTATAAAGTAAATCAAAGATAGTGTACAATAATCAAACTAAATGTATAGCACTTAAGATCTTTGGAAATATTTACTAAACAACTGTACATTTGATGTAAGATAGATTACATGGGATTAACAAGGCTTATGGACTGAATAGGATTTGTGATCATTAAAACATGATTAATACATGAGAATTCCAATAATCTCCCCCTTTTTGATGATCAAAAATCATTTGTATTTAGAGTGTATATTTGTTCAAAATAAATATTCCCAATGTGCATATAACATATATAGATTTCTCCCCCTTTTGGGATTATCAAAAAGAGTGAATAGGAAAAGATAAGAAAAGTTCACAATGCATTAGAGAAAAAGAGTTTCAATATAAACAGTAGATATCAAAACAAATGCAAAAACATTCCTATCAAAAAAGAGTAGTAACTATTCCTCATCACTGGCTGGTATTATCTTTTCCCTTAGTAGCAAGATCAGAAGAAGAAGCCATAATAGTAGAGGTTGAGGTTGAATAAGGTAGTGATATGGTTGATAGATAAGGTAAAGGAAGACCTTAAAAGATAGAAGGGGCCAATGTAGGTGAAGTAGAAGACTGGGGAAATTATTGATCAAGGATTACAGTCCTGATCTGACTTAGGGCCTGACTGAGAGACATAGAAGTAGAGGCTAGGGAAGAGGTGAATATAGGAAAACCAGATCTCAGAGGGGAAGCCGCAGGATAAACTATGGCTATACTCTGTACATGGAGACAGGGCCTCAGAAGTTTGACAAAATTAGTAATGATCTCTCCACTATACTGCATGGATTTTTCAAAGTCATCATTTTTCTCCATAAACTTGTCCAATAGATGAGTGAACTCTATAAAATTTTAAACTTGAGTCTTGAAGGCTTGAGTAATAGGAGTAATCCTTATATTTTCCACAAGGTACTTGAGATGATTGGTCATACCAGCCTTAGATATGATCCAGTTGAAATAGAAGTCCAATTTCTTGGAAATTTCTTACTGAACATCATTAACAATATTAGAATGGATTTGAACCAAATCAAGAACTCTGTCACTGTTCTTGATAACTTCAAAAATATATTCTTTATTAAGACCACTAAGAATAGCCTGATGTTCCTCTTTGACCACTGTTTAAAATAGATCACCATCTAAGGAAGGTTGAGAAGATTTACTAGAGGTATTAGAATTAGTGACAGCTGAGGTAAACAATTTCAGCTGATTGAACACTTTCTAAAGGCAACCCTTATACTCATCAGTTATCTTGTTAAGACTAACAACAAGCTCACACATCTCCTTCACTATTTGTTTGTTTCTTTCAGCTACCTTTTCAGATAATAAAGCTAAATGAGGTTGAATCGGAGGGGCAATATCCTGTGGGGTTTAAGGAACAATAGTCTCAATAGGATGAGAAGAAAGCTCTGATCTCGAATTCAACACTTTCTGCATTTCTTCAACCACACCTCTTAGAGTTTTTACTTCATCACTAAGCAGTTTGTTCTCAACTCTGATTTCCTGAATCTCATGAAGCATTTTGGGTTGAATCCTACAAATTAAGTTTTCTAATAATAGTGAATAATCTATCTCACTTATATTTGTTACAGGAGATGGTTGAGTATTCAAGAGTTTTTCAACCCCAACCAAAAGGGTTTCTCCAAATTATTTCAGGTCATCTTTATTAACCAAGTTTGGAGGTTCTAGTGAAGGCTCAGAGATAGAAGCTGAGATAGGCTCATGATATTTGTAAGAGATAAATTTCGGATTAGATGCCATTTTCAACTGAAAAATAGTAGAAAGGTCAATACCTTTGACTGAGATTTCTCGTGAGCCATTCACATCGAAATAACTGGGGAATTTATACCATGTGTCCACTGATCTTGGATCAATCAGATTTGGAACTACAACAGATTTCAGATTGGGGGGCTACTCCCTCTCAATAGGTGCATCCTTCTCAGGACTCAAAGACTTAGGACCTTGATTTATTTCCATGAATTCATCCCTTATTTCCTCATTCATTTCCTTTAGAGCCAATTGAAAGGATTTCTCCATTCTCTCTTCAGTAGAAGGAATGACTTCAGAAATAACTTGTTCCTCTAGGAGTTCCTTAAGGGCAACTTCTTTCATAACAGGGATGGCTCTCTTTTTGGTTCCATTTCCAGTTAAAATTTTCAAGGCATCTTCCAAAACAAAGAATTCACTTAGAGGTGAATGACCTCTCTGGTAATATTCACAAATACCTTCATGAGGTATCTAAGTCATGCAGCCCATAACCTCAAAGAAAATATGCATCACTAGACATTTATCCAACTTCTTACAACATAGGCACTTTCGAATCAAAAGAAAACTGTACATACTAATAAAATTCTGCAACTAGCTTTAGGTAGATAGGCCTATCTTCCTTTGAAAACCAACATAACCAACCTTGATCTTTAAATACTTTCAAAACCAGAGACTTACATGACAGAATACACTTAAGCCATATCTCTTTCTCAGGTACTCCTATTCGTTTCACCAGATTTTGATTCAGAGGACGCTCATGTGCCAACTCAGGCCCTATCTTCTTCTTCTTTGAACTATGTTTCTCATGAGTCGATGATGAATGATTTTTCATCCTAGGCATTCACCAATGGTTCGAGAGTGACAAGGGTTGAAGGGTTGAAGAAGGGTTATGGTTTGAGAGAATAAATGGGTGATCGAGTAAATAAGGAGTACAACCTATATTATTTTATCATTTAGGAATACTAATCATCGTAAAAAAAACACAAGAAAGAAAAAGTGTAAAATAAGGAATCACCGCAATACGTGTTCTAATTTATAAATAAAATAACAAAGCATTATTACGGTGAGACAGTAACTAACTCTCATGATGAAAAAGTAACAAGTGTTTACAGTGAGACCGTAACAAGTGTGATTTCTAGACCGTGCGGCCATATTTTCAGAGACAGTTAGTGTCAGATAGTAACCAAGAAATACAAACTGTGAGACCGTAAACATGAAACAGTAAGTCTTAAGACAGTAAAATATGAAAAATTAAGATATAAAAAATTAAGATATTTACTTAAGGTTTATCATACCTAATTCATGTATGATTTAGTATATTCTTTAAGAATTTAATGGTTTAGTGAATATATAAACAAGTTGATATTCAGTTCCAATGAATTCCAAAGTGATAACACCCTTTTGATAATGATATCTCAAAAAGTGACGTCTTACATCAATATGCTTTTTCCTAGAGTGTAAAATAATATTTTTCAAGATATTAATAGCACTTGTGTCGTCACAATTTATAGGTACATGCCTGAATTGATATTCATAATCTAGTAATGTATGTTTCATCGAAAAAATTTGTGCACAACCACTACCAGAAGCTATGTATTCAGCTTCTGTAGTAGATAATGAAACATAATTTTGTGTCTTACTACACCATGATACTAGTGACTTGCCTAAAAAGTGACATGTTCCAAAGGTGCTTTTTCTATTGAACTTACAGCCACCGAAGTCAGCATCAGAATAACTATCTAGTTCAAATGATTGTCCTCTAGGATAGAACAGTCCTAGATTGGGTGTATGCTTGAAGTATTTAAAAATTAACTTTATAGAATTTAAATGATACTCTTTAGGATTTTATTGAAATCAAGAACACATACAAACACAAAACATAATTTATGGTCGACTAGTAGTTAAGTAGAGTAAACTTCCAATCATTCCTCTATAAGTGGTTTGATAAACAGATTTTCCATCTTCATCAAGATCCAACTTACAAGTGGTACTCATTAGAGTGTCACTAACTTTAGTTCTATCTAATCCAAAATGTTTTAGAAGATCTCTAGTGTATTTGCATTGATTTAAAATAATACCATAATTATTTTGAAAAATTTTAAATCCAAGAAAGAATTTTAGTTCACCCATTAAACTCATTGAAAATTCATTTTTTGTCATTTTAGAAAAATCAGTAAATAAATAATTCTTAAAGATCAAAAGATAAATTAATCTATATAAATTTAAACTACTAAATAATCACTGAAAATTAGTTTTATAAAAAGGGTTGGGATCTGCTATTCCATTTGAAAAACCTTTGGAAATAAGAAAAGTACTCAGCCTATCATACGAAGCTCTTGGTTCTTGTATTAAAACATATAAAGCTTTTGATAATTTAAAAATATGATTTGGAAAATAAGGATTTGTAAAACCAAGAGGTTACTCAACAAATACATCCTCAGCTATATACCCATTTAGGAATGCACTCTTAACATCCATTTGATATTGGTTGAAATTCAGATGTGCAACATAAGCAAGTAGAATTCTGATGGCTTCAATTCTATCTACCAGTGAAAAGGTCTATTCATAGCCAATTACTTATTCTTGACTATAGCCTTGTGTAACCAATATAGTCTTGTTTCTAACTATGTTACCAGCTTCATCAACCTTATTTCTAAACAGCCATTTAGTTCTTATGGTGAATGTGTCCTTGGGTATTTCAACAAGTTTCCAAACTTTGTTCCTCTCAAACTTATTAAGTTATTCTTGCAAAGTCATCACAAAAAATTCATCATTGATAGCATCATTAATGTTTTTATGTTCAAGTTGTGACAAGAAGACTTGATGTTCAACCTGATTTCTAAGATAAGCTATAGTTTGAGTTCCTTTGTCTATGTTTTCTACAACATCATCTAAGGGATGGTTCTTAAGAGTTCTAACACCTCGAGAAAAGGATGGACTAGTGATTTCAGGTTCATCAATAGGTTCAGGTTCATTATGAATTCAATCTAAGGAATTTCTAGAACTAGAATTTTTCACAGATTTTTTCACAGGATGGTTTGAGAATTTTGAATTAATGTCCATATTTGATACATCATCCTCCAAGTTCTCTAGAATGGTTTTAGGCTCATGTGTATCTGTTTCATAAAATTTGACATGAAAAAATTATTCCACACATTTATTTCTTTTATTGAACCCTCCATAGGCTTTAATAGAAATTGAATATCCTAAATATATTCCTTCATCACTCTTGGATGCAAAATTTTCAAGATTTTCCTTAGTATTAAGGATATAGACTTTGAAACCAAAAACATTGAAGTAGCTAACTTTGGGTTTTCTATTTTTCCATAACTCATAAGGATTCCTTTTAAGAATAGGTCTAGTGAACACTCTATTGATTATGTAGCATTCTGTATTTACATCTTCAACCCAAAAATAAATAGGTGGGTCATATTCACTAAGCATTGTTTTAGAAATCTCTTGCAGGGTTATATTTCTTCTTTCTACAACTCCATTCTGTTGAGGTGTTCTAGGGGAAGATAAATTATGACTATAGCCATTTTGTGAGAAAAATGATTCAAAATCTTGATTTTCAAGCTCACAGACATGATCACTTCTCAAGGATTTAATTTTAAGTCCACTAAGATTTTCTACATACTTGACATATTTGATAAAGTAAAAGCAGGCTTCACTTTTTTGAGCTAGAAAGAAGGTCCAAGTATATCTAGAGAAGTCATTCACAAGAACATAAACATAGTGCTTCCCATTTAAACTAGAAACACTAGATGGTCTAAAAAAATCCATGTGAACCAGTTCGAGAGGTTGAGAAGTTGACACTTCTTTCTTTGGTTTGAAGAAAATTTTGTTTTGTTTTCCCTTTTGGCAGGGATTACACAATTTATCATTTGGAAACTCATGTTTGGGTAGGTCTTTGACTAAGCCTTTTCTAGTTAGATTTCTACGGGAGTGAATATTGCAGTGTCCTCATATCCTATGCCAAATCCAAGAATCTTTATGAAATACACTTAAGCATGAAGTATTTTGAAAAACTAAAGAATATATGCTAAAAGAATAAACATTTTCATTTATTAATGTAGAAAACACTAATTCTTATTTGGAATTAGAAACATTGCAAGCATCATTTTCAAATCTAACATGAAATCCATCATTACATAATTGTAAAATACTAATCAGATTATATTTCAATCCATCAACAAACAATACTTTAAAAATCAAAACAGAGTTAGAGTTACCGATTTGGCCATGACCAATGATTTTTCCTTTGCCATTGTCACCAAATGTGACATGTACTCCATCAATTTTTATTATATTCTTGAAGCATGAGTAGTCTCCTGTCATGTGACTTGAATACCCACTGTCCAAGTACCATAAACTTTTATAGGAACTATTTAAGAATCTTTCCTATAAAATGATCAAGAGAAAACACATTTTGGTACCCATTCTTGTTTGGGTCTAGTAACATTAGTGATAAGTGCTTTATGAACCCATATCTGCCTCATAGGTTTCCTATAATAATTATGTAAAGTATGTGAAAAATAAACTCTATTAGGTCCAGAAAAACTTGAAACAATAGAAAGTGTATCATAACCTGAACTAGTTGATTTGTTTCCAGAACTCAGAGTAAATCTGTATGTCATAGATTTAGAAACAAAGTTTATTCTACCAAAATTTCTTTTTCTAGGTTGATAACCAATTCCATTATTGTATTTAGGGGCAATTGTTTTACCCAAAATTTGACTAAGAGTATTTTTCCCATTGGTAAACTTTTATAAGTCATTATTCAATTGCTCATTAGACATTTTTAATTCATTGTTCTCCTTGAGTAGTTGAGTATTTTTGTCTTTTTTAGTTGTGAGTTCAAATTTAACAGTCATAGTAAGAGCATTCTATTTCTTCAAAGATTTATATTTATCTTTTAGTTCATAGCATGTTTATTCAATAATATTAAAATATTAAAACACTTCTTCATTAGACATATTTTCAAAGTTACTGACATTTCCAGAATAGTAAGAATTATGTACAGAAGAGCCCAGTGTTACCTCAGATGTGTTTGTCATAAAAAACATATTGGATTTGTTGGCCTGTTCATCATGTGATGTTTCTGAGTCACTTAAACTGTCCTCAGAGGCACTCCAGGTTGCTTTCATTTCATTTTTATACTTTTTGTCTTTGTCCCCATATTTATTTTTGTACTTTAGCTTTGGAAAATAAGCCCTGATATATCCTTTGCGCTTACATTCATAGAAGACAATCTCATCAGTCTTTTCACTTCTTCTCCAATATTTCTTCCAACTTCCTTTTTGATCATATATTCCATTGAAGTTAGGCTTTCTGAAAAAGTTATTCTTCTTGTAAAATCTTTTGAATCTTCTAGATAATTGATCCATCTCCTCATCACTATCAGGTGATGATTGTTCACTACTAGAACTCTCTACAAAAGCTTCCAATTTCCCTTTGTCTTTGTGTTTAGAGGTGGTGGTGTTGAATTCCATAGATTTTATTTTGGGTTTATCCTCCTCTTACTTATTGAATTTCAGCTCCTCTTCATATATAATCAGTTTCCTAATGAGTTCTTTTACAGGTAGTTTGTTGATGTCACATGATTCTCTAATAGAGGCAGAGGCTCCTCTCTATCTTTCAGGTAGACATATGATAATTCTCATGATCTGTTCCTTGGCAGTGACTTCTCTTCCAAGAGAAATAATTGCGTTGACAATTTCATTGAACCTAAGATACATGTTAGAAATAGGCTCATCATGTTTCATTTTAAAGTTGTAATATTTAATAGTATAAGTATTAATTATCATTTCTTTTACACTAGATGTTCCTTCATGTGAAACAGACAGGGTATCCCAAATATCATGGGTAGTTTTACAAGAAGAAATTCTATTAAATTATTCATATCCTAGAAATAAATATAAATAATTCATAGCTTTTAAATTGTTGTGGTAGGAAGTTTTGGTAGGTTCATCCCAAGTGGTTCTATCAGTAGAAGGAATCTTATACTCATCTATAATTGAATTTCAAATTTCAAAACCTATACTTTCTAAATGAATTTTTATTTTAATTTTCCATTGAGCATAATTGGTTCCATTAAATAATGGTGGTCTATTGGTTGCAGCACCTTCCAATCTATTATCTATAATAAATAAATACTTTGAAAGAGATAAAAATTTAGAATTAACAGAAATTTACAGATCTTTAAAGTACAATTACAATCATAGTTGAATAAGGTTAAAAACAGAGTCTTAATAAACCACCTATGATACCAAATGTCAGTCGGAGTAGATCACTCAATAGGGGGGTATGGGGG
Source organism: Viscum album (assembly GCA_963277665.1). Lineage (NCBI taxonomy): Eukaryota > Viridiplantae > Streptophyta > Magnoliopsida > Santalales > Viscaceae > Viscum > Viscum album. Next base: position 1,336,383,589 of record OY728156.1, read on the forward strand.
GGGGGGGGGGTGAATTGAGTATCCATAAAAATTTCTATTTTAAAAAAAAATTCTATAAGGTTTCACCAATAAATTTAAATACATCCGAGTTAATCAAAGTAATATGGTTATGAAAGTTTGACTGTTTAAATAACATCTTAGAAGATTGATTAATTCTCAGTAATGTTAATAGTAGTTATTAATATTACTTTTAAAGATATTATAATAAGGAAAAACAATTATAACTTCTTTCAAAGATTAACTATCAAAGTCAATTTAGTGAATTCTGAGTTAAATATTAAAATATAGAAAACTAAATTTAAACAGCTCAGCAGATATAAAACAAGTGGTTCAGTCTCAAGATGAGACATAATCCACTTCACTTGGTGATCACCTAACACCAAGAAGTTTATATAAATAAAATTGATCCACACCCTGGATCGGGGTTAACAATAGCACATAAGACTATCCAAGTCACACAACATCTTCCAATCTATTATCTCTTCAAAAATGCTCTAAGTGTTTTATTCTTTGTCATGCTCACACACTTGCTTCACGTTATTCTACTTTCATGTACATACTGTTTCTAGGCCTCATTACTCTTTTATCTAGGATCGCATGTGTTGGAGACAACAAGTTGCATTTATTCTGCACCTCATACCTCGTACTGTCAGGGGACATGTCTATAAAGAAACATTAATTATGTCAGTGCATTTAAAATCTTCAAATGTGATTGTTAGAGAATAAATTGAAAAATGACAAAATAGATCAAGAAACAGTGTCATAGTTTGTCTGTAAACGTTGTCTCTGTGAATCGATATCTCCTTGAAATGATGTCTGGATTGGTCACAGTGTATGGATGATCACCGTATCTGGATGGTCACGATGTCTTGTCACGGTGTATGGTTCTTGATGTCTGGGTCATGGTTTCTGTTTCACAGTGTCTGGTTCAGGGTGTCTGGGTCCCGGTGTCTGGTTCACGGTGTTTGGTTCACGGGTTCTGGGTCACAGTGTCTGGGTCACGGTGTTTGGTTCACAGTGTCTCATTCATAGTGTCTAGTTCACGGTGTCTAGGTCATGGTGTTTGTTTCACGGTCTCTAGTTCACGGTTTCTAGTCATATTTTCTCAGACTTAAGCAGTGATATTCATAAAATGGATTAAACATAATCATTTATCAAAGAAATCATTATAAAGTAAATCAAAGATAGTGTACAATAATCACACTAAATGTATAGCACTTAAGATATTTGGATAGCTTTACTAAACAACTATACATTTGATATGAGATATATTACACAGGATTAACAAGTTTTATGGACTGAATAGGATTTTGATCATTAAAACATGATTAATACATGAGAAGTCCAACAATCTCTTCCTTTTTTATGATCACAAATCATGTGTATTTAGAGTGTATATTTGTTCAAACTACATATTCCAAATGTGCATATAACATATATAGATTTCTCCCCCTTTTGGGATTATCAGAATGATTGAATAGGAAAAGAGAAGAAAAGTTCACAATGCATTAGAGAAAAAGAGTTTCAATACAAACAAAAGATAACAAAACAAATGAAACAACATTCCTATCAAAAGAGAGTAGTCACTATTCATCATCATTGGATGGTATTCTCTTTTCCCTTAGTAGCAGGATTAAAAGAATAATCCATAGAATTAGAGTTTGAGGTTGAAGAAGGGAGTGAGCTGGTTGATAGAGAAGGTAAAGGAAGACCTTCAAATATAGAAGGGGACAACGTAGGTGAAGTAGAAGGCCAGGGAAATTGTTGGTCAAGGATTACAGTCCTGATCTGACTTAGGGCATGACTGATAGATTTAGAAGTAGAGGCTAGGGTAGAGGTGAAGGTAGGAAAACCAGATCTCAGAGGGGAAGCCGTAGGAGCAACTATGGTAGTACTCTGTACATGAAGACAGGGCCTCAGAAGTTTGATAAAATCAGAAATGATCTCTCCACTATACTGCATGTATTTTTCAAAGTCATCATTTTTCTCCATAAACTTGTCCAATAGACGAGTGAACTCTATGAGCTTTTTAACTTGAGTCTTGAAGGCTTAAGTTACAGGAGGAATCCTTAGATTTTCTACAAGGTACCTGAAATGATTGGTCATATCAGTCTTAGAGAAGATCTGGTTGAAATAGAATTCCACTTTCTTGGAAATTTATTACTGAGAATCATTAGTAATATTAGAATTAATTTACACCAAATCAAGAAATCTGTCCCTATTCTTGAAAAATTAAGATAGAGATTATTTATTAAAACCACTAAGAACAGCCTGATGTTCCTCTTTGACCACTGTGCAAAACAGATCACTATCTAAGGAAGGTTGAGAAGATTTACCAGAGGCATTAGAATCAGTGACAGTTGAGGTAAGTGATTTCAGTTGATTGAGCACTTTCTGAAGGTACCCCTTATACTCATCAATTAGCTTGTTAAGACTAACAACAAGCTCACACATCTCTTTCACTATTTTTTTGTTTCTTTCAGCTACCTTTTCAGCTAATAAAGCTAAATGATGTTGAATCAGAGAGGCAATATCCTGTGGGGTTTGAGGAACAATAGTCTCAACAGGATGAGAAGTAAGATCTGATCTTGAATTCATCACTTTCTGCATTTCTTCAACCATACCTCTTAGAGTTTGTACTTCATCACTAAGCAGTTTTTTCTCAACTCTGACTTCCTAAATCTCATGACAAATTTTTGGGTTAAATCTTACAAATGATTTTTTCTAATAACAGTGAAGCATCTCTCTCAATTAGATTTGTTATAGGAGATGGCTGAGTATTTAGGATTTTTTCAACCCCAGCCAAAAGGGTTGCTCCAAATTCTTTCAGGTCATATTTATTCACTAAGGTTGGAGGTTCTAGTGAAGGCTTAGAGATAGAAGCTGAGATAGGGTCAGGTTCTTTGTAAGATATAGCTTTAGGAGAAGATTCCATTTTCAACTGAAACATAGTTGAACGGTCAAGACCTTTGACTGAGACTTCCCTTGAGTCATTCACATCGAAATAACTGGGGAATTTATAACATGTGTCCACTAAGCTTGGATCAATCAGATTTGGGAATACAACAGATTCTAGATTGGGGGGCTACTCCCCCTCCACAGGTGCATCCTTCTCACGACTCAAATACATAGGACCTTGATTTATTTCCATGAATTCATCCCTTATTTCCTCAATCATTTCCTTTCGATTCAAGTGAAAGGATTTCTCCATTATCTCTTCAGTAGAAGGAATGAATTTCGGAATAACTTGTTCCTATGGGAGATCCTCAAGGGATGATTCTTTCATAATAGGAAGATCTTCTCCTCTATGATCTTCTACAAAATCCTTTTATATTTTAATAGAAATAGATTCTTCCTCCACATTGGGTTGTTCTTCCAAATCAGCAACATCTTTAGGAACATGTATTTCTTTCTCAATTACTACTTTAGGAGTAGGAGTATTTTCTTCCTCATCAAGAACAGTTTCTATGGGAGGTACAACAACCTCTTCTTCTTCTTCTTGATAATACTCAAAAACTTCATCTGGTTCCAAACCAGGATCTGAAATACCTTTTGGTCTTGAAGGATGTTCCACTAGATTTAACTTTTCATAGATCCTATCATTGTCTTCCACCCATGCATTTTCCAAGGATTCCAATTGATTTTCATCCTCTTTAAAATAACTTTTTAATAACAGAACTCATAATCCTTGATAAGTTCTTCATTTGGCCCAACCAATCATTTAGCATGTATCATGGTTGAGATAAGATAAGAATAAAATAGGGAGGTTGAATTGGATGTGGTCTTGATCAATTCACACATATGGTGTATGAAATACTTACAAAGATTGATCTCATGTCCATTTTTCAGGAGATGAATAAAAAATATATCCTGACATTTAAGTATAGTGAAATCACCTTTTCTGGGGATAATAAAGTTTTGAATAAACTTAAACATAAGTCTAGATTCTCCATCTAGTTCAGTAGTGATGGATCTCCTCTTGGTTCCATTTCTAGTTAAACCTTTCAAGGCATCTTCCCAAAAAAAGAATTCACTTGGAGGTGGATAACCTCTCTGGTAATCTTTACAAATACCTTCATGAGGTATCCTAAGGCATGAAACCCATAACCTCAAAGAAAATGTGCATCACTATACATTTATCCAACTTCTTACAAGATAGAAACTTTCTGAATCAAACGAAAACTATACATACTAATAAAATTCTGCTACTAGATTCAGGTAGAAAGGTCTATCTTCCTTTGAAAACCAATCTAACAAACCTTTCTCTTTCAATACTTTCAAAACCAGAGACTTACTTGACAAAAGTCACTTAGGGAATATCTCTTTCTTAGGTGTTACTATTCAGTTCACCAGATTTGGATTCAAAGAACCCTCAGGTTCAAACTTAGGCCTGACCTTCTTCTTCTTTGAACTGCGTTTCTCAGGAGTCGATGAAGAAGGACATTTCATCCTAGTCATTCACCGATGGTTAGATAGAGAGAAGGGTTGAAGGGTTGAAGAAGGGTTATGGTTTGATAGAATAAAATGGTGATCAAGTAAATAATGAGTAAAAGTTCTTTTATTTTATCATTTAGGAATACCAATTGTCACAAAAAAAAGCACAAGAAAGAAAAAGTGTAAAATAAGTAATCACCGAAATACATGTTCTAATTTATAAATAAAATAAAAATAATTCTTGCATTGAGACAATAACTGAGTCTCATGGTGAGAAAATAACAAGTTTTTACGGTGAGACCATAACAAGTGTGATTTATAGACCGTGAAACCGTATTGTTAGAGATAGTAAGTGTCAGGCAGTAACCAAGAAATACTAACTGTGAGACTGTAAACATGAAACAGTAAGTCTTAGGACAGTAAAATATGAAACATTAAGATATGAAATAGTAAGATATTTAATTAAGGTTTATCATACCTAATTCATGTGTGATGTAGTCTATTATTTAAGAATTTAATTATTTAGTTAATATATCAGCAAGATGATATTCAGTTCCAATGAATTCCAAAGTGATATCACCCTTTTGATAATGATCTCTCAAAAAGTGATGTCTTACATCAATATACTTTGTCCTAGAGTGTGAAATAGAATTTTCAGAGATATTAATAGCACTTGTGTTGTCAAAATTTATAGGTACATTCTTGAATTGATATTCATAACCTAGTAATGTGTGTTTAATCAAAAAAATTTGTGCACAAAAACTACTATCAGCTATGTATTCAGCTTCTGCAGTAGATAATGAAACATAATTTTGTTTATTAATACACCACGATACTAGTGACTCGACTAAAAAGTGACATGTTCTATAGGTTCTTTTTTATCTAACTTACATCCAGCGAAGTCAGCATCAGAATAACTAACTAGTTCAAATGATTGTCCTCTAGGATAGAATAGTCCTAGATTGGGTGTATGCTTGAGGTATTTAAAAATTCTATTTATAGAATTTAAATGAGACTCCTTAGGATTTTATTAAAATTGAGCACACATACAAACACTAAATATAATGTCTGGTCAACTTGCATTTAGGTAGAGTAAACTTCCAATCATTCCTCTATAAGTGGTTTAATCAACAGATTTTACATCTTTATCAAGATCCAACTTACAAGTAGTACTCATTAGAGTGTCACTACCTTTAGTGCTATCCAATCCAAAATGTTTTAGAAGATCTCTAGTGTATTTTCTTTGATTTAAAATAATACCATCCTTATTTTGAAAGATTTTAAATCCAAGAAAGAATTTTAGTTCACCCATTAAACTCATTTCAAATTCATTTTGCATCATTTTAGAAAAATCAACACATAATGAATTTATTAAAGATCAAAAGATAATGCCATATATATAAATTTGAACTACTAAAGAATCACTGTAAATTCGTTTTAGAAAAAGGGTTGGGATCATCCATTCCTTTTGAAAAACATTTGGAAATATGAAAGGTACTCAGCCTATCATACCAAGATCTTGTAGCCTGTATTAAACCATATAAATCTTTTGATAATTTAAAAATATGATTTGGAAAATGAGGATTTGTAAAACCAAGAGGTTACTCAACAAATACATCCTCAGCTATATACCCATCTAGGAAGGCACTCTTAACATCCATTTGATATAGGTTAAAATTCAGACATGCAACATAAGCAAGCAGAATTTTGATGGCTTCAAGTCTAGCTACTGGTGCAAAGGTCTATTCATAGTCAACTCCTTATTCTTGACTATAGATTTTTTCAACCAATCTAGACTTTTTCCTAACTATGTTACCAGCTTCATCTACCTTATTTCTAATGACCCATTTAGTGCCTATGGTGAATGTGTCCTTGGGTATTTCAAAAAGTTTCCAAACTTTGTTCCTTTCAAACTGATTAAGTTCTTCTTGCATAGACATCAGCCAAAATTAATCATTTATAACATCATTAATGTTTTTAGGTTCAAGTTGTGACAATAAGACTTGATGTTCAACCTGATTTATAAGAGAAGCTCTAGTTTGAGCTCCTTTGTCTAAGTATCCGACAACAACATCTAAGGGATGGTTCTTAAGAGTTCTAACAACTCTAGAAAAGGAAGGAATAATTATTTCAGGTTCATCAACAGGTTCAGGTTCATTGTGACTTGAGTCTAAATAATTTCTAGAACTGGAAGTTTTCACAGATTTTTTCAATTGATGGTTTTGGGATTTTGAATTAATGTCCATATTTGATACATCATCCCCCAGGTTCTCTAGAATGGTTTTAGGATCATGTGGATCTATTTCATCAAATTTAACATGGACAAATTCTTCCACACATTTAGTTCTTTTATTGAACACTCTATAGGCTTTAGTGGAAATTGAATATCCTAAAAATATTCCTTCATCAATCTTGGATGAAATTTTTTCAAGATTTTCCTTAGTATTAAGGATATAGACTTTGCAACCAAAAACTTTGAAGTAGCTAACTTTGGTTTTTCAATTTTTCCATAACTCACAAGGAGTCCTTTTAAGAATAGGTCTAATCAATACTCTATTGATTATGTAACATGATGTATTTATAGATTCAACCCAAAAATAAATAGGTGGGTTATATTCACTAAGCATTGTTTTGGAAATCTCTTGTAGGGTTCTATTTCTTCTTTCTACAAATCCGTTCTATTGAGGTGTTCTAGGGTCATAGAAATTTTGACTATAGAAATTTTGTGAGTAAGAGTATTTTTCCCATTGGTAAACTTTTTCAAAGTCATTATTCAATTGCTCATTAGACATTTTTATTTCATTTTTCTCCTTGAAAAGTTGAGCATTTTTCTCTTTTTCAGTTGTGAGTTCAGATTTAACAGTCATAGTAAGAGAATGATGATTCTTCAAAGATTTATATTTATTTTTTAGTTCATTGCATGTTTCTTCAATAATATTATAGTATTAAAACACTTCTTCATTAGAAATATTTTTAAAGTCACTCTCATTTCCAAAATAGTATGAATTATGTAGAGAAGATTCCAGTGTTACCTCAGATGTGTTTGTCATAAAACACATATTGGTTTTGTTAGCCTGTTCATCATGTGATATTTCTGAGTCACTTGAAATATCCTTAGAGGCACTCTAGGTTGATTTCATTTCCTTTTTATACTTTCTGTCTTTGTCCCCATATTTCTTTTGGTACTTGATCTTTGGACTGTCAGCCTTGATATGTTATTTGCGCTTACATCCATAGAAGACAATCTCACCAGTCTTGTCACTTCTTTTCCAGTCTTCTGTCCGACTTCATTTTTGATCATATCTTCCCTTGAAGTTTGGCTTTCTAAAAATGTTCTTCTTCATGTAAAATCTTTTGAATATTATGGATAATTGATCCATCTCCTCATCACTTTTAGGTGATGATTGTTCACTACTGGAACTATCTATAGAAGCTTCCAATTTCCCTTTGTCTTTATGTTTAGAGGTGGTGGTCTTGAATGCCATAGATTTTTTTTGGGTTCATACTCCTCTTCCTTGTTGAATTTCATCTCCTCTCCATACACCATCCGTTTCCCAATGAGTTCTTTTATAGGTAGTTTTCTGATGTCGCATGATTCTCTAATAGAGACAGAGGTTCCTCTCCATCTATTAGGTAGACATTTGAGAATTCTCATGATCTGTTCCTTGGAAGTGAATTCTATTCCAAAAGAAATCATTGGGTTGAATATTTCATTGAACCTAAGATACATGTCAGAAATAGGCTCATCAGGTTTCATTTTAAAGTTTTCATATTTAATAGTATAAGTATTAAGTCTGATTTCTTTTACACTAGATGTTCCTTAATGTGAAACAAACAGGATATCCCAAATTTCATGGGAATTTTTACTAGAAGAAATTATATTAAATTATTCTTATCCTAAAAAGAAATATAAATCATTCATAGCTTTGAAATTTTTGTTGTAGGAATATTTTGTAGGTTCATTCCGAGTGGTTCTATCAGTAGAAGGAATCGCATACTCATCTATAATTGAATTTCAAATTTCAAAACCTATACTTTCTAAATGAATTTTTATTTTAATTTTCCATTGAGAATAATTGGTTCCATTAACTAATGGTGGTCTATTGGTTGTAGCAAATTTCAATCTATTATCAATAATAAAGAAATACTTTGAAAGAGCTAAAAATTTAGAATTAACAGAAATTTATAGATCTTTAAAGTACAACAACAATCATAGTTGAATGAGTTTAAAAACAGAGTATTAATAAACAAACTTTGATACCAAATGTTGGTCGGAGTAGATCAATCAAGAGGGGGGAGGGGTGAATTGAGTATCCATAAAAATTTCTATTTAAAAAAATATTCCTATAAGGTTTCACCAATAAATTTAAATATAGCCCAATTAATCCAAGTAATAGTTATGAAAGTTTGACTGTTTAAATAACTTCTTAGAATATTGATTTATTCTCATTAATGTTAATAGTAGTTATTAATATTACTTTTGAAGATATTATAATAAGGAAAAACAATTATAAATTCTTTCCAAGATTAAATATCAAAGTGAATTTAGTGAATTTTGAGTTAAACAGTAAAATAGAGAAAACTAAATTTTAGCAGCACAGTGGATATTAAACAAGTTGTTCAGTGTCAAGATGAGACCTAATCCACTCCACTTGGTGATAATCTGACACCATGCAGTTTATATAAATAAACATGATCCACACCCTGGATCAGGGTTAAAAATAGTACACATGACTATCTAGGTCACGCGACCTCTTCTATAGTTCTACATGGGTACATACTACAAGGCCACATAGGGACCTCTTCTACACTTATCTGTGGGCATACAAAAGTTTAAAAAGATGTTTGAGAAAGGATATCTTGTATCCTTCAGTTTAATATAGAAGAAAATGTGTGTTGTCATATAGATACACACACTGATGAAAAACTAATAAAATGATAAAAAATAGATCATAAATGATTAGACAAGTTTATAGGTGCTCTGAGTGGTAGTCTATGGAGCTTTGGACTTCTAGGATGAAGCAGATGCAGAAGTCAAGTCCTCGTATAGAAAATTTGGTATTGCAAGTCAGCTATATTGGTGGGAATTCTTTTTGGTGAAGATTTCATCCACTATGGTATTCTAGTATGCTTTGTGTGTTCTTCAGCAGTGTCGAGTTGTATGTGACAATTCTCTATTCAAAAATTATCTAAGTGTTTTCTTCGTTTTCGTGCTCACACACTTGCTTAACGTTATTCCACTTTAATGTACATACTATTTCTAGGACACAATACTCTTTTACCTTGGGGCAAATGTGTTGGAGTTGATGGGTTGGATGCATTCTACTCCTTGTACTTCATACTGTCTGGTGACATGTCTACAAAGAAACATTAATTTTGTCAGTGCATTAAAATCTTCAAATATGACCATTAGAGATTAAATTGAAAAACAACAAAACAAATTAAGAAATGATGTCATAGTTTTTCTGTAAATGGTGTCTCTATGAACCGGTGTCTCATTGAAATGGTGTCTGGATTGGTCATAGTGTCTTGATGGTCACTATGTATGGATAGTCACGATGTTTGGTCACAGTGTCTAGTTCACGGTGTTTGGGTCATGGTGTTTGGTTCATGGTGTCTGGTTCACAGTGTCTAGGTCACAGTGTCTGGTTCATGGTGTCTGGTTCATGGTGTCTGGGTCACGGTGTCTGGGTCACAGTGTTTGGTTCACAGTGTCTGTTTCACAGTTTCTGGTTCACGGTGTCTGGGTCACAATGTATGGTTCACAGTGTCTGGTTCACGGTGTCTGGTCACGGTGTCTCAAACATAGCCAAATATCTGTATTCAGACTTAAGCTGTGATATTCATAAAATGGATTAGACTTAATTATTTATCAAAGAAATCATTATAAAGTAAATCAAATATAGTGTACAATAATCAAACTAAATGTATATCACTTAAGATCTTAAGATAGATTTACTATACAACTTTACATTTGATGTGAGATAGATTACATAGGATTAACAAGTTTTATAGAATGAATAGGATTTGTGATCATTAAAACATGATTAATACATGAGGAGTCCAACACATACTATTCAGGTACTAGAGGATATGTTGATGGGTTGTATCATAAAATTTGGTGGATCATGAGAAAATAATTTATTTCTTTTTGAGTTTACCTAAAACAATAGTTACTAGGATATAATTTAGATGCAAGAATATGAGGAACTATCTGTTAGACCATGTAAATCTAAATTGTGTTGGATGGAAGCTATGGAATCAGGATTTTTGGGTTTGACTCTCATATAAAAGACATAGGAATAGGTTCAGTTGATTCAGAGACATATGGATATAGATCATATCTAGAAGAAGTCATATTCTAATAGGCATTATTGACCTATTTAGTTTATAGTGGGTGATCATGTGAATCTATGGCTGTTGCAAAGGTTGGGTAACTATTGGATTTAGAAATAGGGTAAGTTGGTTCCTAGGTATGTGGGGCCGTTTGAGATTATGGATAGGATCCGACCAGCAGAATACCGATTGGCTGTTCTAAAGTGATATAGTGGTATGTACATTGTATTTAATGTGTCATGACTTTGGAAGTATCACCCTAATCCATCTGATGTGATTGATTTTGAGGATTTTGATCTTGAGATAGATGCATCCTTTAAGGGGCATCTAATTTTTATTGTGGACTGTAGTGAGAAAATCTTGTAGGGAAAGAATGTACCCTTGGTTTGAGTATTATGGTAGCATGGTAATGTTCAGAAAGAAACTTGGGAGAGGGAGAAAAATATGAAGTCCAAATGGAAAAATCTCTTTACTTTAGAAGCTCAATGATGTTTGAGATTACAACTCAAGGATGAACTGTTATAAGATGGGGAGGTTGTAAGATCCAAGAATTTGTGGTGGTATGTTCTTGTTTAAATTTTGGTTTGAATCGCTTTTGGATGGATAATTAAATGTTTACCGGGTGTATGAGGAATCTTAGGGGTGTTCTGGTGGTTTGGTACACAAAATGAAGAGAAATTGGGCCATCCTATGCATGCTTCATGGTTGACACATGGTTAGTGTAAATCACGCAAGGGGGAAAGAAAAACTATGTGACCTTGGAAAGAGGCATTTTGAATAGTTGGTGCATGGTTTTTCAAATTGTGTAGGATCCCTAGGTAATTTTGTGACTTAGAACCCTCTTGGACAGAGGCTGGTGCACAGTTAGCACATAGTTTGGAAAACTGTGCAGCCAAACCATGTGACCCATTAAAAAGTATAATTTTACCATTCCCCCATTAGTATTTTAAGTATCTTAACAAATTTATTCTCGTATTTATTATATAGTAACTCTAATGACAAACTATGTCGACCAAGACTTTATAAGAGTCGATTTACTTCGATTATAGGCCGTTTGGAGTGTCATTGGGTGTAGATCAAAGATCTGGGTAAGTCTAATGATCCTATTGATTCTATTTTCCAAATTATGTATTTTGGTTTCATTATTCTTCTTCTAAATCCCTAAAACAATATTTTTCCAGTGGATATTAGATTGGACCTTCAAAGGGTTCTTAAATCTAGGTCAAAGACGAATATTAAGTGAGTTTTCATCTATGAATCTGAGGTCGGTGGTCTGTTATTTATATATCATAGAATTGTTGTCAATTTTCTCATGTGTGGTTGTGATATTGCTTCCATATTAATTTTCATTTGATGCCTTTAGTAATATTTGGTAAAATGGTTGGCTAAATGATGATTGATACCCCTCATGATCCCTGTTTGATGCATTGATATTGATTAGACCATTTAGGGCCACCCATGGGGTATTCCAATATTCATGAACATGGACAATTATAATGTTAATCCTAAAAATAATTTTTGTTGAAATAGATCCCACAATAAATGTGCTGACATGTTAGTTCAAAATATAAATAGGCACTAATTGTAGTTTTGTCTAGTCATTGAAAATGGCATAAAGGATTTTTTGGAAATAGGTAAAAAGGGTTAAATGGAATGAAGTGAATGTGTAAAATGACTTATGAGTTTTTAATTGAATTTCATAAATGGGATAATATATGTGAATTGATGAATTATGTGAAACATGTTAATGTATGAAAATTGTTGAATATGTTAAAATAATTAAGGTATGGAAAGGGAAATAGGATAAATGGGCTATGGTAAGTATATGGTAAATGTGATAATGGGTTAAGGCTTTATAATGAGTCATATGTTGAATGAAATTTGAATTTTAAATGTTATGTGTATTGGTTGAGAATGGTTTTTGATATGGTATATGTGGTAAACAAATAAATAAGCATGTGCACATGGCTTGTTAGTTATGGGGTATTGGACCTGAGGATCTACACCCATGGGCCATGTTAAACTGAGGATATAAACTCCACCACTATAATGAATGGGTTAGGGAAGGAGACTGAGGGTATATACCTCTAATGGTTGATTTGATGAGACTACTTGTATTGAGGCTCCAGGGTAAGTGTGATGCGTTTCTTTATGAATTGTTTATTCCTAGTGAGATAAGAAACTCAACTTATTCCCTTATACATAGTGATTGATGTTAGGATGGTATGTCTGAGTATGATATACTCTATAATACCAAATTTAGGATTGAATATGTAAAATGAGATACAAATACAAGAGGGGGGGGGGGTGAATTGTATACTTTAAAAATCCCTAAGGAAATTTCAGATACCCAAAATTCAAAACACCTCTGAGTTATAATAACTTGATTGATTCCAGAAAAGTGATTCCAGAAATAAAACTTAACAAAAGTTTAAAACAAATAAGATTCTACCTTAAAGCATATATAATCTAACTAAATCAGAGTACAAGTATGAGGAAGAATAAGAAAGTTATAATTTCCTCAATAATACAAATATATAGTGAAAAAGAAAAGTAGTAAAACTATAAGTAACAAGTAGAAACTCTTTTAACCCAAAGAGGAGGGTATCCAAAAAACCTGGATAAAAGGTCCCTTGATTTATACTTTCAAGAAATTCTGTCTTACCCAAACCCAGGTAAGCCCTCAATCTGAAGATTGGTATCTGTCTTGCTATCCCCGCAAGACCTCGATTTGTAAGGAAATCAGAACCTCTGACTTCACAACCCAAAGTCTCTGATTTCAAGGAAATCGAACCTCTGCACTAAGAAAATATGCACAAAGAAAAGTTTGAATGAGCAGTTCAAAACTTTCTGCATGAATCCTGAGAGTTTATAAGAGCCTTTCTCTCTAGAAATCACTTCAACAACATGTGGGAACAGTTGTCAAAGTTCAGTAGTATGAGATCTTTCAAATGATCTCCTATTTATAGGCGCGACTCCAACAGTCAGATCCCTCCTCTAACGGTCATATTCTTCCTTGAATTTCAGAGGGACCTATACATGTGTCACTCAAACAATGGTTAGTTGATAAATGAAATCATGACATTGTTTTAGAACAAAATGAGGGTAAGTATAACCAAAAACTGATATTCGGAATGAAGGTAAATGAAAGTTTGGAGTCTAAGTAAAAACTGAGTTTGGAGTCTATATTACAAGGATATTCAGATTCTGTTTTGTAAGAATTTAGAACCTGAATTCTGTATAATTCCAGAGTCTGAATTTCATGTAAATTCGGAGTCTAGATTCACAAGAATTCGGAACCTAAACTTACCAAGTTCGGAGTCAGAGTTCATGAGAATTCGGAGTCAGAACTCATAAGAGTTCGGAGTATATATTCAGAGACTCGGAGTCAGAACTTGGAGAAGTTCATAACCAGAATTCGTAATCAGAATTCGGAGTCAGAACTCAGAAGAGTTCATATCCAAAATTCGTAATCAGAATTCATAGTCAGAATTTATAGTCAATTTTTTCATAAGTTTGTAATCAGAATTTAGAGTCGAGATTTATGAATATTCGTAACCAGAATTCGGAATTGAACTCCATAACATTTATATCTAGAATTCGGAGTTGAACTTCATGAGAGTTCGTATCCAGAATTCAGAGTCTTAAATCGAATGCATCATATATAAGTATTGTACAATTCTGAGGTTTTTAGTTTCAATCCGAATTTTACACTTAAAAAGAAAATGATATGAACAATGAAAATGTGGTAAGGGTAAATTTCCTTAGGGAAGGAAATTTTCCTTATAGAAGTAAAACAAGGGTAAGATGAAATTTTCCTTAAGAAAATGTGTTTGTGATTTTCAAAACAAGTGGAATAGTAAAGTAATAACGAAATCCTTAATGACTTAACAATCTCCCCCTTGAATGAAGGAATATAAAATTCATAAAGAAAACCTTGTTAACTCAAAAATTGATTGGATTAAGTTGTTTTGTAAATAATACAAATTCTTTACTGATGGGACATGTGATGAGATTAAATTTATTATTGAAAAAGGTAGAAGTGATGAAAACAGAAATAATGAAGGAAATTGTAAAAGTGAATATTGTTAAATAATAGAACCAAAGTTTCATTTTTTTTATTACCTTTTCATTTATTTTAAAATTTCATGCACTATATATTTAAAATGGATATTTTGTAGACTCCATTAGTGGAGGCCTATTGATTTGTACTCACATGCTTCTCTGGCCTCCATTAGGCATCTAAGAAGATTTTATAGTTGTAGGTCAGGACAAGGTAAAAGGCCTCATACTAGGGAGTTCAGTTGGGATTGGGATGTGCATGGATGAGGATCCAAACTTGGATTTTGGACCTATTTGGGGATTTTTTTTCTTTATTATGGTTTTTCTTCAATTTTGATAGTGTTATCATGACATGGCATATTTATTGTTTAGTGTTGGTTTTTACCTAATTTTTTAAATGGTTAGTAATGCATGATTCTAGTTTATTGTTTATTATTTACTTTATTTCATATTTTATCTACTATGGAATGACATTTAAATAGGTTATAGTCTCTCTATGTGATCTATTATACCCTCACTGTTATTTGGTAACCTCTGACGTATGGGGAGGTGTGCTTGAGGTCATGTGGGAACCCTAATCGAAGCACCAGTTTAATGGATTCTGATTTGGGGACATTACAATGTTTTATTGAGGGTATCTCTATAAAATGGTGTTATAAGATTTAGTAAGACTAGAAAAATGATCCCTAGGTACATCAACAATTTTGAAATCCTAGAAAGAATTGGAGTTGTGGTTTATCATTTGGAAATACCACATAACCTTTATAGAGTACATGATGTGTTCCATATATCTCTATTAATGAAGTACATTCTAGATCTGAAACATGTTCTAACTTCTAAAGAAATATAAATATAACATGATTTCTCTTACTTTAAAAGCCTATCCCGATTTTGGACACTAGAGAATATGTGTTGAGGAATCAAATGACTCAGCTGGTAAAGGTTCTTTGAAAAAAATCATAAAATAGAAGAGGCAACAAGAGAAACTGATGAAATTATGATGAATAACTACTCAAATATATTTATTAAGTAAAATTATTGAATTTTTAAGGATTAAATTCTTGAAGGAGGTAAGAATGTAACACCACAATATTTTATGGTATGACTGTTTTTAAATAAATATCTTCAAAATCTTGCATTGCATGCAACACTGAGTTTAAACGGACCATGATATATTATTATGTGAATGTTATAACTTAACTATTATTTTTGAAGTCATAAATAGAACTAAATAATTTTTGTAAAAGATATATGGTTTATACATTTATAGAATAATTTTTTTGGTCATTAATTGATTAGAAATAAAAAATTATTAAAATAAATTCTTTTATGAAAAAATATTTATGTACATGAAATATAGTTACATCCTAATAAATTGAATTAGCAACTATTTTTGAATTATTTTAATGAAATGTATATATTATATATTCTCTAAATTATTTTAACATTCATATAATATTTTTACTATGCATGAGATAATAATAAATTTACTTTTATTCTAAAAAAATTATTTTTTGAAAATGTGAATTTTATCTCGTTTTACACACATATTATTAATTTTTGAAACTTAAAGATATTGAATTGGATAAAATTAATTACATATTTATAATCATAAGGTCCAATTTACATAATTAGGACCCTTTTATTTTTTATCAAAATAAATAGAAATCTTGGTAAAATTAATCACCTCGATAGGCGGTAAATTGGGTCAATTTAGGTTAAATATAAGTGATATGGTCATAATTATTCATATTACTTCTTATTGAATGAATATTATTTGAACCTTATCACATTATGCTCTAATTTTAGTTTTTTAATGAGAAGATTTCCATAAAAACGACATATATATTATTTAAATCAAATATTGTTACAAAATGTCACTCTCTTTGTATTTAATATATTTTATGTATCCAAATAAAGACAAAAGAAATCTAAGAATGAAAAGAAATTTCTATATTTATATTAAAGAAATTATTTTAATTATAGAAATATATTTTTAATTTTTATAAATTATATAATTACCTTAAATGCTTGGGTAATACATATACAATATTTATTCAATTAACTAAATAAAATAAAATAATTGATTTTAGAAATGTTAATTTTTATATATTTTGAAATATTTGTTATGTGAAACTTATTTTCTAGATCTATATGAAATATTATAAATGTTTTAAACCATTACATTTGAATTCGACCTTTTTATTGATGTATTTGAAGTCAAATAAAATGAATTGTTTTAAAATTGACATTAATGATAATTTATAAAAATAATATTTTATTAAATTATTTAAAATTAATAAAAATCTTATTTTTATCCTTGTGATTTTTTATAGTTGAAAACATCATACATGTTCTATTTGTGAGTCATTTTTTCATTTATAGTAACATTATTAACCCTTTATGATTAAAATAGTGATTACCCCAGTTAAGGTCCAAAATAACTAACCAAGGGGTTAATCAAAATGATAAGGTATAAAATGACACAAATTTATTTATAAATTCTATTGGTTTATGGGATTATAACCCAATAATATCTTATATTCTCTTATAATTGTGTAGTGTTTTAAAAAAAAGTGATTTTAAAAATGAAAAGGGTATTTTTCTCAAGAATTTTTTAACGATCTGATTTAAATTATTTTCATCTATATAAACATCCATTTGTTTAATCTTAGTATTCATTAATTTTTAGCTCTTATAATACCATATGAAATATCTTATTGATTGGTTTATGATCAATTTGACTGGTGGTGTACTATTTTGACACCATTTACCATATTACTCTGGATTATTTATGATTAAGCTTGTTGATTGGAAAAATTATTAACATTTTATATGATAGTTTCAATATGAATGTTTATGTTGAATATATTCCACCCTTTTAATATGAGTAATGTATTGGACTTAGTAAGTGATGAGTGAGTCCCATTATATCCTCTTGATTCATGTGTAGTTTTTATGAGAAAAACTAGTTTGGGTATTGGAAGAGGCATTACCCATTTATGTATGATGTCTTGGATGAAGCCTTGATAGTATGTTTATGATGTCCCTCATTATACATTCCCTCATTATGAGATTAGTTATTGATTCCCATGTGATTATAGGATTATTTTTGATATCCATGGATATGTTTTAGCTTATTTTATTATGGAATTATTTGATTTACATTTATTCCTACCATATTATGCTAAAGTTATTGTTTAATGGCTTGTGTTTCATTTATTTTCCTTTCCACAATGTTTTTGATTATTTATTCCTGATAGCTTCTATTGTATGCATACCCTTAATGAGTATATGAGATCACCCCTTTCTTATGTTTTATTTCTCACCAGGATTCCAAGAAGTTTATTATGATTGATATGTAGGGTTAATCTAATAGAACATTTGTGTTCTCAAAGGATTTACTATGTTGTATTTTATATTTTCAACTGTAATGTAAGATTCAAGTATGTATATAGTTTTCTAAAGTACTAAACTGTCTGGTACTTTATGATGAAATTTATTTTATATTATGCAAATTTAATAAAGTAACCACAAAATCTGGGATACCATGGTTAGGTTATTTACAATTTTAATAAATTTTATTCTTTAAGTTTTTTTTATAAAAACTTTTTACACTCAAGGAGACATTTTTTTGGAAAACCATTTTTCATCTCATTTTTCCAGTTAAATTTTAAATTAAATTCTACCACATTTGTGAATTGAATTTGATAAATCATATTAAATATTTGTAACCATCATAATTAATATAATTTAATAGAGACAACTTAATTTTGGTTATCATGAATAATGACCATGCTAAAGATTTGTCACCTTGGTAAAAGAGGTTAAATTGGGTTAAAACCATAGGGTAAAACATAAAAATCTCTTTAACACATTTCTTTATACTATTATATGACTTATTTTGGGACAAATTTATTATTAAGGAGTTAAATAATGTATTTTAAATCCATATTTTTAATTTTTTAACCCTAAATTGAATTTTTTGAAAGATAATTTATATATTATTCGACTAAAAACTATTTTTGAGTCTTTGCATTTAATGAATTATTTGGAAGATTACATTCAGTTTTGGATTGATAATAAAGTCTAAAAAACTTTATTTTTTATTATCTTTCCATAAAAATTATTAAAAACCAATTTATTACTTTATTTCAAGGTGTAATTATATTTACCCTTAAATTAAGTATTTTCTTAAAAAAATTTTTGCTTCATTTTACATTCTTATTTTAAAATTAATTAATTAATACTATATAAATTAAATCAAATAAAATGGATTAAAAAATTTGAATAATAATTTTTAAATTTTTTGAGAGAATCACTTCTATTTTTGGTTATATAATTAAGTTATCATGATAAAAAGTTAAATTAACATGATAAAGTTTAAAATGGGTTTAAAGTGATTTAATTAGAAGATAAGGGTTAAAATTTATCAAAATTTTTTCCAAATGTGATTGGTTAAATTTATTTACAACTTTTTACATAGATATTTCATTTTTCTGTGAATTTGTTCCACTTTATATGATTATGATATATATATACATATTATTTAATCTTTTAAGTAATTCTAAGGGTGTCATTTACCTCCCCTATATGAGGACACCAACTCTACTCTCTTATACACACTTAATGAGCCTTTTAGATCCACAAATACCTACTATAATACGTTTATATCTCCTGTAATCATGTCTTAGAGATTATGGTATTTCCAAAAGGCCATCCTTTTATCTCTTAACCGAGCATTTTAAATTTTAATTTTCCTTATATATCCTATAAATGCATGGAATCCATTGAAAAATAATTAATTCAGTATATTAAATAAATTTAATTGTTATTATGATTATGAAACAACTATTATCCACCATCTTTACATCCTATAGAAAGTAAAAACATCGCTTGTGCATACGTATGACTTACCGTATCCACATTACAATGTAGTTAATTTTTCATCAACACTTCAGTTGAATGGTTATAATGATGTATTTAATGAATATATATGATATATATTATATAATAATTATTCTTTAAATACTAATTATTATTTATCTTTATTTTTTTCCATCTTTTGAAAAGTGAAAACATCGTTCATGCGTACATATGACCTACTGTCTCCATGAACAATGCAATTCATTTGTCCATATTTACCTTTTATGGATGATTATAAATATAAATTTAATTAATATATATGATATTTATATCATTATTAACATTATATAGGTTATGAAACCATGATAAAATTTCAAGGACTAAAACTACTGAACCAAAACATATGTGAAAAATGAAGCAGTTATTACACAGAATAATGATTTTAATAAATAATTATTAATAAATAGGTGATAAAAGGTTATAATTAAATAATATATGACATGATATATATGTGAATATTTTTGAAATATATTTATAATAAATATATGTTTATTATATAGGAGTCTCAAGTAGTTATGAAAGAATTTGGACCTGAGGTAAGGGTTTCTCATCTCACTTTTGCTTCCGCGAGATACATGCCATATTCACCAATTTTTTCTTTAATGTGGTGTATATAATAACACTTTAATATGTTATATAATGATTAAATTTTTGTTAATTATATCTAAAATTTCATTTTAAGTTATCTCCTTCACGAGGATTATGATTCAAAAGTTACCAAAACGGTAAGGGTTTATT
Source organism: Viscum album (assembly GCA_963277665.1). Taxonomy (NCBI): domain Eukaryota; kingdom Viridiplantae; phylum Streptophyta; class Magnoliopsida; order Santalales; family Viscaceae; genus Viscum; species Viscum album. Next base: position 1,336,404,085 of record OY728156.1, read on the forward strand.
TCACAATCTCATAATTATTTGAAACTGTTTATGTTTACGTATCTAATAGGGGAATTTTATGATATTTCTATCTTAAACCCAATATATTTTCTTATCCTATAGTTATTTCTGTATAATTCATGTTTTCCTTTCATTTTCCCATCTCTAAGTACCAAAGATACTGAAATAATGTATTTAAGGAAAATCAATCTTGTTTTCCTTTTGATCGGGAATATTTTCATCTATATCTATATTTTATATAAAATGGTTACAAGAAAGTTTTTAATATTATCCAATAATTTATTAAATCCATTTTTACCCATTTTTTAATTTGTATAAAATTGTTTAAAAGTAATATTTTTTTTTCATTTTCCAAAAAGTTATGTTTTACTGAAGGTATGAAAATAATATTTATTTTTAATAATTATAACATGAATAAAATTTATCACCTTCATGAATGATAAAAAGTTTTAAGTTTAGTTTATAGTTTTCAGAGGTATTTTCAACGAAATTTTTTTACACAATTTTTTGGAAATTTTTATATTTTAAGTAACTGATTTCAAAATGAAAGGGTATTTTCTTCAATAGGTTTTCTAGTGATCATTTAAAATTATTTTTATCTATATCAACATGATTTGATAAATATTTTTATTTAATAAATTTATCCTCTAATGATACCGTCCTCCATATTTCTCTAGATGGCTTATGATCAGTTTGACTAGGGAAAGTATTGACATTTCTTATGGTAATTATTCTAATACAAGAAAATTATTTATTATTAATACATGTTGATTAAGTTGAATTGTTTATTTATATGATTAATTCATTGAAATTATTAAGATATATATTTAGCATAAATTTATATATCCCCTCGATGTATCAATAGGTCTCATGAGACAAAATAGGTTGATTATTTGGCCAAGGCCTTACCCATTTATGTAGATGACTTGGTACGAGGCCCCGATGGTAAGTTTAAGATGTACAACATTATGAACTCCATAATCATGAATTCAGTTATTAACATCCATGTTATTATTTTAATATTTATGATATCCGTGGTTAAGTTTCAAGATTATGTGATTATTTATATGACATAATTTGATCATCATTTATCCCTACAATATTATTCTTTTTGATTAAGTTATTTATTAAATGACTCATGATTTTATTTATTTAACTTTATATATTTATTATGAATTATTTATTCAATGAGATAATCTATTGAATTTATTCCCTTATTGAGTATATACGCTCACCCCTTTCTTATGTTTTCTTTCCAGAGGATTCCATGAAGTGTACTATGAATGATATGAAAGGATATGCTATAGAGGATAATGATGTTCTTAAGAAAATACTATATTGTATTTCATCTTTTCAATTGTAATGTGAGATTCAAGTATGTATCTAGTTTACCAAGACTACTAAACTATTCGATCCTTTGGGATACAATCAATCTTATCTAGTACCAATGTAATAAAGTAACCACTGACTCAGGGTTACTGGGGTTGATGTTTTTATAGTTGGTATTAGAGAAAATTTAATATAGACCTTGGGAAGTTGATTTAGTAAAAAATTGATTTGGTAATATAACCCTATAAAAAACTCTAAGGATATTTCTAATTGTAGGATAATATCATATTTTTTTTGGTAATGTATAAACTATGTGGTTTTATTAGAAACAAATCTTTTTATGGTCACTATAAGTGGACACTGTTTTGACATATATGAATTTAGGGGTAATACCTATGAAAATATTTGGAAGAATATATTTTAACCATCATTTTGGTACATGAGTAGTGTACCCTTATTGTGCACCTAGTTTAACAATCCTGGGAGATATGCTCGGATTAATTCACATTATCTTATTTAACTAATTTGATAAAAGAAATAATAGAACCTATGAAAAACTATGATATTTCATAGTGATATAGGATAAATTTAAGTGTATTGGGTTGATAATTCTAAGATTTATCAGAAGTTTAAAGGCATATATACCCATTTTGAGGTTTTATGTGATGAGAGTTTAACATGATTAAGGATATTTTGGGAGACATTTATGGTAATACTACACTTTGGTTTAGTAGATTTTTTAGTGGAAAGGTTATTTGAAGAATAATTCTTTTATATTTTGTGGACACAAGTTTAAAGTTATTGATAAACTTTAGGATTAATATGATCACTGACATTTAGGTAATTATGATTGATTGGGATAAAAGAGTTGGAATATTTTGAGAATATATCTTTATCATATTGATAACCATGAGATTGAAATATGATTTTGTGACTAAGTGATTATTTTTGGATAAGTGAACTATATTTGGAATATTATATGATTAAGGTAAACATTACTTTATAAATGAAGATTGAGTTAATTAATGGAAGCATATATGATTTTATTGTGACCTTATGGGGATTCAAGATATTTATATAAATGATTAGAATATTTTGGGAAGCATATTATAAGATAAAATATTTTTAAATTTTATGGATTTTTAGGTCATTAATGATATTTTGGGAGACATTTTATTGGATTGAGGTACATGTAGAATTTAGGTTTAATTTAGAGGATTATTTGGGAAGAATGATATTATATTTTTGGAGGTGTAATCTAAAGGATATGTGATAAAATTTGAGGTTACAAATTTATTAAATATTGAGGTTATTGAGGTTATTTGGTATATAAGATTATATATTTATTGAATTATCTTTGTTAAACCTATGGTTTTATTATTGAATTTTAGAAATCAATGTATTATTTATTCATATGAAGGTTTATAAATTTTGGGTATTATATTACATTGGGATAACTATTTTGATTTTAGTAAATATAGTAGGAATATATTATTATTATTTTATGGATTTTTTCTTCCATTAGAATTTTATTTTAGTTATTTAATTATGAAAAAATCCTCGTAAATAATAATTTCTGGGAGTAAAAGATGTGATTGCAGTGGAAATTGATTAAAGGATGAAATTATACTTTTTAAGTAAGTATATTTTCTTATGTTAATAGTCTTTATGGAAAAATAATTCCTTAAATCTAGGAAAATTATCTTAAAATAAAAATATTATCCTATTTCATTCATTTATGATGAATCAATGGTCCTTTTCAAACCTTACTAATTTATAGTTTTATGGCCATTAATATTCTCATTACCATGTTCTCTATCACTCTCTATTAGTACTTGGATGTAATTATTCTTCTACATGTATATATTTTAACTTCATTTAAATGTTATCCTAATATGATATCCTGATTTTTTTAATTTTCATGTAACCATTATCCTTTCTACTTCACCATTTTAAAAGAATATTTATTATCCCTATGTTTGATGGGGGGGTTTCAACAAAGGTTGAACCTGCGATAACTATTATAAAATTATGAGGGCACAATTAATTTAGGGGGAGGGGTATAATGTATCACCTCATAAATTTTAGAATATATTTATCTTTAAATAAATTTAATTTATTTGACAGCTTACATTACATGCAACACTGAGTTTAAACGGACTACAATATCTAATTAAAATATTATTATTTAAATGTGACCGTTAGAGCCCAGCTATTAATATTGGTCGTATGAATAAGAATAAATACATTATAAAAAATATATATAAAGATTTATATAATCCAAATAAATTTATTAATCTATAATAAATAAGTACACAATTTTTAGTTTAGTAATTTTATTCTTTAAAAATGTATTTTCTTTAAAAATGATATTTATTTCTTTTTATGAGAAAATAATAAAATAAATTTATACCAATTTTAGAAAATTTATAATAAAAATTAAATTCATTTTTAAAATCATAAATTTAAAATTATATCAGAGTTAAATTTTTTAAATTTTTGGAAAAGTGTGATTTTTTGTTCAACAGTGAAAAATATTATTTTTTATTGAAAACTGTCTCTTTATTTAAAAAATTTACAATGTTTTATTTTTTAAATGGTTTAAAATTAATATCAGTTCATTAATTTTGTTAATAATAAAATTAATATCATTGAAATCAATTTATTTTTGAATTTTTATATAAAAACTTTTTACACTTAAGAAGACATGTTTTTTGGAAAACGTATTTTCATCGTGTTTTGTGGAATTACTTTCAAATCAAGTTCTACCAATTATGTAAATTTAATTTGGTAAAATGGATTATTTATTTTAAACCATAATAATTAATATAAATTTATATGGTAAACTTAATTTTTGTTCGTTATGAAAAGTGACCATGGTAGAAATAGTTCACCACGACAAAAGTGGTAAAATTGGTTTAAAACTATGAGTTAAAACATAAAAATCTCTATAAGACATGAGTTTATCCTATTGGATGAGTGGTGTTAGAAAAAATATATTCCTAATTAGTTAAATAATTTATTTTAAATCATTATTTTGAATTTGGGAACTCAAGATTGACTTTTGGGAAAGATATCTTTATTTATTCAATTAAAAACTATTATCGAGTCATTACCTTTAATGGCATGGATGAAAGAATAAATTTGGTTTTTTATTGGTAGAAAAGTATATTTTTTTCATTATATTATTTTCTTTACAAAAAAAATCATTTTAAACCAATTTATTACTTTATTTAAATGTGAAATTATTTTTACTCTTAAATCATGTATTTTCTAAAAATAGTTTTTCTTGCATTTTGCATTCTTATATTAAAAGTAATTATATATACCTTTAGAAATTGAATCTAATAAAATGGATTAAAAATATATAATCATAATTTTCATTTTTTAAGATCACTTTTATTTTTGTTCATATAATTAAGTTATCATGGTAAAAAGTTAAATTAACACGACTAAGTTTAAAACGTGTTTAAAGTGATTTAATTAGAATATAAGGATTAAAAAAACAAAAAATTTCCTAAATGTAGTTTATTGTGTTTATTTATACCTTATCACATATTATATTTGAATTTTTTTTGTCTGGGATCCACTTTACAGGATTATGATATATATTATTTAATCTTTTATGTAATTCCAAGTGTGTCCTTTCCTTCCCCTATAAAAATGGAACCACCTCTCCTCTATTCTTTACACTTAATGAGCCTTATATATTGAAAAATACCTACCATAATAACTTAATATCTTCCTTACCCATGTCATATATCTTCTATTATTTCCAAAATACTATAATTTCAAGTATTAAGCTGTAAGAAAGAAGTTTTTTTTCAACGAAGAGGTATAACCCTTAATAGAGAATTTTCAATTTCATTTATTCTTTTACCACCTATAAATCCATGGTATAAATTAAAAAATAAATAAATAATTATATTATAACTACTTAATTTTTAATATGATTATTTAAAAATAATTTCTACCTTCTTTTCATCCCATGAAAAGGAAAAATATTGCTCATGCGTATATATGACTAACTGTCTCCATGTAGCGGTGTAATTAATTTTTTGTCACCAATTTACTTAAATGGTTATAATGACAGATTTAATGAATATATATGACACATATGATATAATAATTATTTTTTAAAGATGAATTATTATTTTCCTTTCTTTTTTTTCCATCCTTCAAAATGTGAAAATAATGTTCACGCGTACGTACGAACTACCATCTCCATGAATGATGTAACTTACTTTTTTATATTTACCCTTTATTAATGGTTATATATATAAGGAATATATATGATATTTATATCATGATTAATATTCTATTGATTATGTAACCATGATAAAATTATAAGGACTAAAGTTTTCGAACCAAAACATACGTGAAAAATAAAGCAGTTATCACTATAAATAGTGATTTTAATAAAGAATTTTTAATAAACGGGTGATAAAAGGTTATAATTAAATCATATATAGTATTTTATATATTATTAAGATTCTATAATATATTTATAATAAATTTATATTTATTATACAAGATATTCTAGCACATATGAATGAAGTCAGACCTGAGGTAGGAGTTTCTCATCTCACTTTTATTTCCATGAGACACAAGCCAAATTTGCTATTTGTTTATTTAATATAGTGTGTATAATTAAAAATTGATTTGTTATATCAAGATTAAATTTATATTAATAGTTTTTTAAATTTTCATTTTAATTTATCTCTTTTATGGGGGTTATGATTCAATGTTTACCAAAGCTATAAGGGTTTATTTCACAATCTCATAATTATTCTCGATTTTTTATATTTAAGTATATATTGGAGGAATTATATGATATTTATACATAAAAACCAATATATTTTCTCCTAATATATTTATTTCTTGTGTCACACCCCAGGATTTCATAATATGTCATCTCTTTAAAGTAATTCAATAGCTTACGCCACACACAACACCGAGTTCGAGCACACCACGACTTACCAAACTAGCCGTTTCAAAAGCGGTTATAAATATTATTAACTAAAATTTTAATTTTATACACTCCATATAATTTTAAAATCCATATTATGTGTTTTTATACATAATATAAGAACAATTCCATTTTTTAGATAAAAGATTTTTTTTTCAAAAAATGAAATTTTACCACCTTTTAATTGAGAACCCTTTTCAAATCCAATATTTGAAACTTTTATATATTAAATTTTAAAAAATAAAATTATTATTTATAAGTGAGACATAAAAATATAGTTTGTATAAATTTTTGGTGTTTTTTCTGATAACTTTCATATTTTGATGAATAGTGAAAACCCTAAATTTTAATTAAAAACAACTTTTTTAATAAAAATAATTTATATTGTTAAATTATAAATTTGAATGGTTTTGAAGTATAATTAGATTATATTTTTATCATTTAATCCAATTTTTTTCATTGGATGTAATGTTACATTTAAATTGGACATAAACACATATCAATCGTTTGAAAGTTTTTACTTCACAAAAACCCACTTTCTAGTTTTGACAACGAGAATTAATTTTAAATTAATTAATACAACTTATATGTTTTGAATTTTTTAAAATATAAATCAATTCTTAATTCATAATATCAGAATTAGCTTAGGGTGAATTTATGGTATTTTTCTAAAAACTTTGAATTTCTGATGAATAGTGGAAAATACTGCATAGTACATAAAAACAGACGTTTTCATTTAAATAATTATTTTTAATTAAAAATTTATATTAAAATAGGTACATAATACACATATTAGTATAATGTAAGTCATTGGAGTCATTTTATAATAATATTATATATAAAAAATTTTATTGAAGAATTTTAACGTCCTTTTACCCACAATCTAGGCACATTTACTGACCTTCTAGGAACATTTGAAAATTTGTGTAAAACGTAATTTTATCGCTTCTGTGAATTTAATTTCAAAAATATAAGAGACACGATTGAAATCAGTATATAAATTTTGGTTCAATAGGATGAAAATAACATTTGGTGAATAGTAACTTTTGAATTTTATTTACCACAGTTAAAAGAAAATCAGGTAATTAAAGGTAAAAATAATATTAATATTACCCCAAAACATTTCATAATTCTATTGGATAAGTGTATTTCGACCAAAATCAACCTTAGAAATAAAATATGATCATTTTGGCCCACTTGGATTAGATTATACCATTGAATATTATTTTATTTTAAGAAGAGTTAAAAGTGTTAAATTCAAAGTTTAATAACTAATTTTTTTAATATAGGGTTATACATAAGATAAATTAGACTATAAATATTAATTATAAATATAAAAATATTTACTACATCATGGTATTTTATTTATAATTTTTAGATATTAAATAATTAATTTTATTTATGACACAATGATGATGTAGTAAATACTTTATTAATGAAAGGTTTAAATAATTGATATTATAAATATCAAAATAAATGTAAATTGATACTTTTGATGCATTAAAATAATTTTATAGGTTAATATAACATGTTAGGGTTTATTTAATGTATTATTTAGAAGTAATAAAGTTTTTTTTGACTTCCAAAAAAACCAAATACTAAATAGTGTCAAAATTGGCATAAATGAGTTTTAAAAACAAATAATATATTATTAAATGATAAAATATTTATAAAAATCTAAGGTTCAGAAAAATGACTTATATAATGATATATATGTCATTAATTAACCACTTGAGGTTATATTGGCATTTTATATTAAGTTTATTAACCATGTAATATAAAAATACAAGAAGACATTGTAAAAGATAAACTATTTAACTAAGAGTTAAATCTAAAATATTAGGTTAATATAGTGACATAAACTTTTATAAAACCTATTAGTTGAGATGATTTTGACCCATACCCAAATTATCCTAGAAATAAATCCATTTTGAGCCATTGTAAACCGAAAATTATTTTATAAAAAAATTATACTTCAAGCTTTTCCTAAAGTGACCCACACCTCTCTTATAAAAGGGTACTTCCCATTCTCTCAAAATCACTCCTCCAAATCCATTTAGCTCAAAAAAACCCTACTAAAATATCCTCAAAACTACACTCAATTAAACCTAGAGGACCTAATTTGATCATAATCCAACCTAAGGAGCCATTTTGATCAAATCAAAAGGATGAACCCGAAGAAGAGGTAATTACTTCACCACCTCTTTGAAAGTTCTTTTCTTCTTCCACTTCCTCTTTCTTTGATTTTTTCCATACTAAAATAATGACGCCATTATATTATACATAATGATATGTTATTATAAATATGGTACAACCATATTAATTATTCTATCCTTCCTATGAATGACAAAGTCACCATATGTGCGTATGTACGACTTACCATCTCCACGTTGTGGTGTAGTTTGTTATTCAACACTTCATTGTTTGGATGAGTATAATAATGAGTATAATTGATGTAAATAATAAATATAACATGGTAATGTTTCTTTATATATAATATACCATCCAATTACATACAATTTAACCATCAATAGAATGATATCGTCGCTCGTGCGTACATACGACTTACCGTCTCCACGACGTGATGAGATTCATTTCCACGTTCACCATTTAACAATGATTATAAAAATATATATTATTGATAAGTATGTAATATATGAAATAATAATTCTACTGGATATATATATATATATATTTAAATATATCTCATTCACTTACTTCCATTCAATACGATATGAAAATGGAAACAACGTTTATGCGTACGTACAACCTACCGTCTCCATAAACAATGTTTTCCATTTCATATATCTATCTATTATAAATATTTATATTCTGAATATATATTATACATAAATAATGTTTCATATTATGGAAGTAATTAAATCATGATATAAGTTATATGATCAAGAATAACAAGTTAAAACATGTATGATAAAGAAAGCGATTATTACCCGAAATATTACTTTAACATAGAAATTATTATTAAATGGGTAGTATAAATCCATAAATGAATAAATTATGATATCATAAATATGAATATGGTTCTGTTATAATTTAATTACATACTATACTCATTATACAGGAGGTTAAACGTACCCCCGACTAAAGGAAAGTACAAGGTAAGGGTTAATTACTCAATCTCATTATTATCTGAGATTGTTTATGTTTAAGTATTTACTGGGAAATTTTTATCATCCTTGTCCATGTTTCATAAAAATGTCTTCAAAATGAATATTTTAAGGTTTTTTAAGGGAATCTTATCAAGATTATAATTTTAAATGTTTTAATTATTTATTTTTCTAAATCTTTTTAATTAATGTCCATGTTTTAAAAATGATTTTAAAGATTTATTTATATAGACATGGTTGTTTTAAAATGTTAATTTCTTTCAAAAGTTTCAAAGTGTTAAGGGATAATTTGATTCAAAAATATCTTTTAAATGTCTTCCTTTATAAATGTGTGACTTTTAAATGATTTCACAAAAATGGATATTTATCTCAAAGAGTTTTACTGATCATTTTTAACTATGTCGACATCCTTTACTTGATATTATTCTTGATTTAGGTTGATTTATTATAATACAATATTTAATATTGTATTGAATGATTTATGATATGTTTGACTGTGGACATTTTATTTTTATACCATTCATGGTTTATGGTTACAGTATTGAAATTTCATATGCTAGTTTTAAAATTAATTTTTATGTTATGTTTCAACATTTTCATATGAGGAATGCATTGGACTTAATAAGTGATGGGTGGAGCCCACTATAGCTCCTCGATGCATATGTAGGTCTCATGAGACAAACTAGTGTCTTGGAATAAGGCCTTGACAAAATCTTATATATTATCTTGGCACAAGGCCTTGACTTTGTGGTTATGATGTCTGAAATTATGCATTCCATCATTTTGAAATTAGCTATTGATTTTACCTGTGATTATTAGACCAGTAGAATATCCTTGTAAATAAGTAAATGGAATTATTTGATTTATCTTTTCCATATTATGTTGAAGTTTATGTTTAAAAGGATTTTGTTTTATCCTTATACATTTACTTAAATTTTTATACTTATTTATGATAATTTCCACTATGTTATTATCCATACTGAGCATCTGAGCTCACCACTTTATTATGTTTTATTTTTTCCAGGATGTGAAGAAGTATATTATGATTGACCTGTAGGGTTAAGATAGGGAAATAATGGAGTTCTAAAAGGATTATTTATTTTTTGTTTTATTTTAGAAATTGTAATGTAACGTTCATATATGTAATCTATTTTACAAGACTGCTAAACTAATCGGTCCTTCGAGACTTGATTCCTTGTAATCATGCCAATGTATTAAAATAATGCACAGACTCTGGGTAACTTGGGTCGGGGAATTACAATTGGTATCAGAGGAAGTTTAACAACAACCTTGGAAATATATTTAGATAAACTTTGATTTTGAAACATTACCCTAAGATAGAATTTGAGGATTAGTATAGAAGAACTTTCTAGAATTTTGGTAATGTAGAGTTTTTTGAATTTTCCAAGCAATAAATCCCTGTCTGGATATGAGCAGGTAGAGGTAGCTCTGAAACAGATGTACCTAGGAGTGAAAAATCTAACAAGGAGTTTCATGCTTGACCCAAGGTATCCTGGTACATGAAAATGGGTCTTACTACACTCTTGGTTACGACACTCCCAGAGGATAGGCCTAGGATAATTCACATTTTCTTTACAAACTATTATGAATGATTTTTGAGTAAATACCTCCTCAAAGAATTTTTTTTATGATTATGGATTATATGAATAAACTATTCAATTTATGTTAGGTATTTTACAAGTTTATAATTATTCATTGCAATTCATAATCTAACCTAGTGAATTCCATTGTTTAGAAATTGTGCCTAGTAGAAGGAATGAGAAATCCAACAATACACATGATCCAAAGAGTAAGAAGGATAATATCTTTCATGGTCTTAAGACAACATTTAGAAGGAAAATAGTCTCCCACATATTCTCATTATATGAAGAAATATTATCATGTGTTAATAAGATAAGTAAATAATTCTATGAATCCTATGACTTTGAAGGGAAGACAGAGAAGAAAATGATGGTTGAGAGAAAGATGGATAAAGGGAAGAAGGGAAAGAAGGATTTACCATATGTGATAACTATGGAAAGAATCACCTTGGTAAATTATTGAAGGGAATGCGAGTTTGTTATAAGTGTAGAGAAAAAGGACACTAAGTACGTGATTGAATGGGTAAGAAAAAGGTTTCAGATGTACAATGCTTCATCTAAAACGATTTGAGACACTACAAGAATCAATGTCCCAATCATCAAATTATACTACAAATGATGCTATTAGATAATAATCAAGTTATAAAACTACCACAAATAAAGAGGAATAATTAGTTTTCTTATATTTTTATTAACGAATTATGTCATTTGGGTGTTGTATCAACAATATACTGGTTATATTAATTATGGAAATAAATAAGGATTGTACTACAGTACTATTTCATTGAGTATTTAAGATTATATGGTACTAAGAAAAGTGACTCAACATCAAGTAAAACGTTTCGGAAAATACATGGTTGAAGTAATGAAAAACCTTAATATGATCCTGATACTGAGGTAGTGAATTCAGAATAAGAGATGGTTGATTTGGATAAATTATATTAGATATTCTTGACTACCTTGGAATTGATTAATGGTCTGTTTATTCCATCATTGTTGGAGTATTCAAAATTTTTGGATATAAGGAGTATATATGGTATTCAATAAAGAATAAGGGATCATGAACATATTCATTAAGGTTTTATGGTAATTCAGGGTGTTACCATGTTTTAAGAAAATACATGATGAAGGTATTCACATTTTATTATGTGGAAAAGAGAGATCCTCATTATGTTTACCTCCCATATAAAATTTTAGACTGTGAGTTTGGAAATAAGTATTTTTGGATAAGTTTAAAGGTTGGAATAGAGTAATTTGAGCAATTGATATTTTGTATGAGGTTAAAGTATAATTTATTGGATACTCTGACCTAACCTTATGAATTTCATTAAACATACAGACGATTAAGGAAATACTTGTAGACCTTATGATTTATCAAATGCACATTAGGTGAAAAAAAATCATTTTTGAACATTAAGTTCCTTGTATAAGGGATGAAGTGAAAATAGATCGAAGCACTACTAATTGACGAGATTATGGTTAAGATAGGTAATGAAATCAAGTATGTTTTCTTGAGTTCTTATCTTGATATTAAATTAATCCCTCATCTTCCAAAAAAATAAAGTATATAAAGAATTGTGTTATCCTAATACCTTATATTTCTTTGAACCAATGATATTTTAAATCATCATAGATTTATGGATTTGAGGCCCTCAATTTTTCCCTTTATTGTTCATTTTTTTGTGATTGATGACATCAATCACTCCCTATAAATATTTACGTTTTCTTCCAATTATGTGTCTATAATTTCCACCAATGTTCTCATATTAGAAACCCTAATTTGGTGGTTACTTTTTCATTTCCATTTCCCTCTTATTAAGACCAAATTTTAGTAACCCTATTTCCGATGTGGGTTTTCCACAAAGGTATTTTCTACTTTCAACCTTTTCTTTTTGAAGAAAAATTTCAAATTGCAAGGATGAAATTTATTGAAGGAGGGGAGAATATCACACCCCATGATTTGATAATACATTATCTCTTTAAAGTAATTCAATAACTTGTGCCACGCGCAACATTGAGTTTGAGCACACCACAACTTACCAAACTTGTCATTTCAAAAGAGGTTATGAATAGTATTAACTGCATTTTGAATTTTATATACTTCATATAATTTTAAAATCCATGTTATGTGTTTTTTATACATAATATAAGAGTAAATCCAATTTTTCAGATAAAAGAAGTTTAAAAAAAATGCAATTTTACCACCTTTTAATAGAGAAACCTTTTTAAATCCAATATTTGACAATTTTATATATTCAATTTGACAAAATTAACTTATTCTTTAGAAGCAGGACATAAAAATTTAGTTTGGATAAATTTTTAGTGTTTTTATGATAACTTTCATATTTTGATGTATAGTGAAAAATACTAAATTTTAATTAATTTTTTTAATCAAAATAATTTATTTTGTTAAATTATAAATTTTAATTATTTTGAAGTATAATTGGATTATATTTTTTATCATTTAATTCAACATTGTTCATTTGAAGTAACGTTACATTTAGATTGGACATAAACACATATCAATCTTTTGATAATTTTTACTTCTCAAAAACCTGCTTTCTGGTTTTGACAATGAGAATTAATTTTAAATTAATCAATGAAAATTCGATGTTTTTAATTTGGTAAAATATACATCATTTTTGAATTTGGAATATCAGAATTATATTAAGGTGATTTTTTGGTATTTTTCTGAAAATTTCAATTTTTGATAAATAGTGAAAAATACTGCGTAGTACATAAAAATCAACATTTTCATTTAAATGATTATTTTAATTAAAAATTTATCTTAAAATAGACACATAATAAATATATTTGTACAATTTAAGTCATTGGAGTCATTTTATAATAATATTAGATATATAAAATTTTATTGAACCATTTTAATATCTTTTTACCCACCTTCTAGGCTCATTTACCTACCTTCTAGGCACATTTTCCAATTTTCATAAAACATAATTTTACCACTTATGTGAATTGAATTTAAAAAATCTAAGATACATGGTTGAAATCAGAAAGTAAAATGTGGTTCAATAGGATGGAAATAATTTTTTGTGAATAGTAACTTTTGAATTTTATTTACCATGGTTAAACATAAATAAGGTAATTAAAGGTAAAAATAATATTAATATTACCCCAAAACATGTCATAATTCTATTGTATAAGTGTATTTAGACCAAAATCAACCTTATGAATAAAATATGATCCTTTTGGTCCACTTGGATTAGATTAAGACATTTATTATTATTTTATTTAAAGAAGAGTTAAAAGTGTTAATTTCAATGTTTAATAACTAAAACATTTTTAATATAGGGTTATACATAATATAAATTCAACAATAAATATTAATTATAAATCTAAAAATATTTCCTACATCATAGTATTTTATTTATAATTTATAGAAAATAAATAATTAATGTTATTTATGACACAATGATGATGTAGTAATTACCTTATTAATGAAATATTAAAATAATTGATATTATAAATATAAAAATAAATGTAAATTGAGACTTTTGATGCATTAAATGAATTTTATTGGTTAATATGACATGTTAGGGTTGATTTAATGCATTTTTTTTTGAAGTAATCGGGTTTTTTTGACTTTCACAAAAACCAAATACTAAATAGTGTCAAAATTGACATAAATGAGTTTTTAAAACAAATAATATATTATTAAATGATATAATATTCCTAAAAATATAAGGTTCGGCCAAAGGACTTATATAATGATAGATATGTCATTAATTAACATCTTGAGTTTATCTTGGCATTTTATAGTAAGTTTATTAACCATATAATATAAAAATACAAGAAGACATTGTAGGAATAAAATATTTCCCCTTTGATACATGAGAGAATAGAATTACATGAAGCTTAAAATATCATGTAATAAGGATATTAATTATATAACATTTAAAATATTAGTATATATACTTTATAGAAATTATAGGTGCATAACATGTCATGTATCTCACGAAGGAAAATTGAGAAAAAAATTACTTTACTGGTTTGGTAACTTTTGATCCATAAACCCCTTAAAAGAAATATAATAAAATGGGTATGTAAATAATAATAAATTAAAGTATAATAATAATATAATACATTCATGGTAATTATATACACCACATAAAATAAATGAGTGGTGAATGAGGCATAAGTATTACAAAAAAAAAGTGAGACGACAAAACCCTTACCTTATGCCATGACTATAACCATACTCATTCAAACCTCCTGTATAATAAATATAAGTTTATTATACATATTAATAAGAAAAATATTATTATATATAATACCATATAGGATTTTATTATGACTTTATATTACCCATTTATTAACAATTCCATGTTAATGTTATGTTTCGGGTAATATATTCTTTGTTTCTTATATATGTTTTGACTTATTATTCTTTATCCTCTTACCTATATAACGATTTACTTATTTATATAATGTAAAAATTGATATAAATATCATATATATTCATTATATAAATATTTATATTAATATATAAAATAAATAAAAATAAAATTAAATACTCTATTTATAGAGACCGTATGTCGTACGTACGCATAGACATTGTTTCCATTTTATTATCATTTTTAAAGAACTAAAGTAAATGAAATATATGTATATTGGTATATAAGATAATTAATTTGTAATTATTATTTCATATTTATCATATAAGTTTACTAAAACTATCCTTCATACATTCCATGTAAAGTGTGAACAAATCACATCACTTTGAGGAGGCGGTAGTCCACACATCAAAAAACGAAGTTATCGTATTTACAAAAAATGGAAAGAATGAAGTTATATGTTATATAAGAATTAAAAGAGCATAAATTAATCATTAATATCATATATATAATATTAAAATTTTAAATAAATCATAATTACCAACTATGATAGGTTGTAATGAAAAAACAAACAGCATCGTTTAAGGAGGTAATAGTTCACCGTACACGAATAATAAGTTCGTCACCCATTTGATGAAATTTTGTGTGAGTGTAGGTCAAAAAAATATAATAAAAACATATAAGAATATTTATTATAATTATTTTATTATATAATCATGTAATAATAATATTTTATTGGGTGGAGAGTGAAAATAAAAGAAAATATCTTATGGATGGATGTTACCTCTTTTTTGAGTAACTCCTTTTGGTTTTCACCAAAAGGATTCAGTAGTGGGATTTATTACAAAAGGGAGGATTATAGGATGAATGTTAGTGATTTTAGAGTAAATTTTGTCAGGTTTTTTGTATGATATAAAAGAATTGATAGGTGTAAAGAGAGGGTAATGATATGAGGCCTTTTATAAGCGGGGAAAATGACACATTGGGTATTCTTGAAAAGAACCATGTGCTAACCACAATTTACTTATCCCCCAAGGGTTAAAAGTAGACCATTATAGATAATAATAGGTTTAATAGACTAGATATTACAATAAAATATTTTTTTGACAAGTGTAGGATCATTTTTACACTTCATTTTCTAAGTTTAATCATTAATTAAGCTCATTTTTACATAAATCACTACAATTAATTTTAATTACATTCCCTAATATTTTTGGCAGAAAATAATTTGACCTTATTATATATTATAAATTTTTATGTTTAAAAATATGGAATTAATTTTTCTAAATTTTAATCATAGAAGAGTCATAAATTAAACTAAAATTAATTCTATAGACGGGATGAGATGACATGTTTTTAAAGTGAAAAAGTATAAAAGTTTGAAATGTTTTCATATCCCATTTCATTAAGAAATTAGTTTTAAAGACCTAAATTGGTTAATATATGTATAATTAATCTAAATATACTTTAAGATTAAATTAAAATATAATTTAACTATATAGATAAATTATAAGAAAAATCACTTTTAAATTAAAATCAGGTGCTTTTCACTATTCATCAAAAAATAAAACTTCTCAGAAAAATACCCATAAATAATATAAAGAAAATTTTTATATTATTATTTCAAAACAAAATATTTATTTTAAATAAAATTTATAAAAGTGTCAAAAATTATATTTAAAATAGATTATCCATTAAAAGGCTGTAAAATTACGTATTATAAAAAAATATCTCGTTTTATTAATATAACTAGATTTATTCTTATCTTATACCTATAGAATATATTGGATGAATATCAAAAATATTTATTGAACATATAATATATAAAATTTATTGAAAACCTTCATCAAAAGTTTCTTGTTTAATTTTATTGAGATAAAATAGTGTTTATACATTGAAAAATAGTTTTCTTTGAAAAATAATTTCTTTATTTTAAAAAAGTTCTTACTTTAATTTATAACTAATTGATAACCCAAGGATTCATTTTATATACATGTATAAACTATATTTTAATAGTTTATTCAATCTCATTAATACCTTTCATTCGAATGGCTAGGTGATAATTATAATAACATTTTAATAACAATATTCATAGTATGTTTTAGTTCGGTAAAAAATTATCTTTCATTTAACACAAGATATCGAAGGGAATCAGTATTGTTTGTAACAGAAGACAGACATAGTGTTTCATGTACCACAATATAATCTATTTTTTTTCATTTAGTGCATTATTAACTTGGTGTTGTGTATATTGAAATCCAAACATAGTTTTTTATAACAAAATCTATATTTAGTGTTGAAAAATATCTAAATGATTAAATTATTTTGAAAAAGATTCACAAAATCTTTGGTTGTTAAATTATACCCCTCTTAAAATGAATTTTCCCTTAAATTCATCTGGGTTATCAAAGGATTAATACTTGAATATTCCTTTCTTAAAAACCCACATAATATAAATGAATACTAAAACTTAATTTAAATAGGGAAAGTTAGAATCGTAATGGTTACCCAATGAAAATCATGACCAAGTTTCCACATAGGAGAACATAGGTGGGAAGTGAAAACATGGACATAGTGGAAAATCATAAATAATCACATAAATTGATTAATATCCCTAATCACAAGAAAGTGTGTGATCTATATAAATTTAACAATCAAAAATCCCTAAAATGAAGAAGTGTAAAAGAGGTCATTGATATCATCAAAAATGATGATAATAAGAAAAAATTTTATTTCAAGGCCCTTTTCTTAAAGTTGATGAACATTCACAAGAAGATATAAATACTTGATTTCAATACAATCTCACCCTTTGGTAGTGTCTTGACCAATTTCCAATTCATCACTTATTCCAAAAATAAAGGTGATTTTTTTATTCTAGAAGAAATAAAGAATCATAAGATCCATAAAGGATAAAAATTAATTTCATCTACCTTGAGTTATTATCACAGAAAAATTGTTAGAACAAGTTGTCCAATATGAATAAACCCTAATATGGTATGATAATAATCCAATCTCTAAAACATCATCTGATGTTTAACTTAAACCATCCCATAAATGGTTAACCTTATAACCCTTACAAAAGATAAAAAAATTTAGAAATATAGTCATTAAATAAACTTAACATTGATCCCCCATATATCATAAGGTGTCTATTGGTTGTCACATACCAAAAATGTGAATACCTTCATCATGTATTCTCTTGAAACATGGTAATAACCAGAATTACCAAAAATACTTATTGGAAAAAGGTATTTTTCTTTAGTCCAAAGTTTATTGGATACATTCATTAAATAAAAAAATATTGTAAACTTCATCAATGATAATATCAACCACTTGTAAAAAAATTCTTAATTAGTTCTAAGGTAATCAGTATCATCCAATTTACTTATTCATATCCTACATATCTTTATCCAAAAATCATTATCTCGAAATTAGGAACATATTAATGGTTATATATCCCTTAATCATATGTTTCCCATGAATATCACCATCCCATTAAATCACTTTTCTAGTCCATCAGAGCCATTCAACATATTCTTGTAAATCCTTAGTGAAACACATAAACTGAACTATCCTTGTATATTTCTCAATTCATAATTATTGAATTCAAATACCTAATTTTTTTATTATTATACTTTATCCTTAATCCATTAAGAAGGATACCTAATCATATTACTTAATACCTATTTACTTTGACATTTCACCTATAGTATCCTCATCATCAGAAATATAACCATTACTTATACCACCATACTGATTCTCTTCATGAGCTTTCCACATGGGACATCAATTTGTATAATTTTCATTCATTCCATAATTAAGTAATTTAACTTTAAATAATGTCTTAGTAAGGTCAATATATCCATACATTTTATTAACCAAACCCTTCATTTTTTCCTTTTTAGTTACTTGCTTTATGTGCTTCTTTTCCACAATCAAAATATCTTCTTGTTCCTCAAATTCATTCAATTTGGTAATTATTTCCAAATTCATGAAATAAATGAAAATAAATATTCTTTCCTATATGGTTACCATTACCTAAACTCTCATCAAACTACTTTATTCTCTTATTTGGTGAGTCTAAGAGTTCATTAAGGTACACATTGTTAATCATGTTATGTGAAAACTGACTAGGCATGATCACAACATCCTTTACTCCAGTGACCATCCCATTTGACTACTAGTTAACAAATTTATTGTCACTTTAAACATTAACACATTTTTTTCTGGTTCCCACCATGAACTAAAACCAGAAATCATAGTGTGATAAACAATTATCATAGTGGAAAAGAAAATAATCTCTAAAATAACATATATGATGTATAAACCATGACACATAATTCTTTAATCTATAAAAATTTATGTATATATTGGTTTATTTATAGTCATATTCTATTTAAATCCTTCATTATGGTTCATAAAGATTTGGGAATTTCAAAGCATATACCTCAAGAGTTTCAAACTAGGTGTGTATAAAGGCCCATTGTCTTTCACCCATTCTCAGTCGAGTTTAGCTCAAAACTATGTTTCCAGGGTTGTTACCACTATTTATATCTTTTCTATATAAAAATGAACTTATAGTATCTAAACATGGATATAATTTTTTGTAAAACAATCTATAATTCATTTACCAAAATTCTAGGACATTTTCTTATACGTTAACTCTTCCTTAGACTTATCCTTAGAGACATCCCTAGACATATCCTTAGAAATATCCCTAGGTATCTCACTAAATTTTTCTCATCCTGGTTTCCAAAGGTTGATTAAAATTTTCCTTTAATACCAAATATAGTTACCCAAGATTAAAATAAATCAATATTACATCATTTTAGATTAATATTCAATATATTTAAAGAGAACATGCCCAATGACTTTAATTGTTTATTGTATTGGGAAACTTGGAACACATTTTTCTAGTTTGTTCAAGATCTTCATAGTCTCTCGTAAATATCTTACCCTTTAGTACCCCTACTTAAAACCTTTATTCATAACCAAGGGAAATGAAATATATAAAAGGGGTGAGATTAGATGCTCAACAAGGGTAAACAAAGAATATACATAAGCATAATCACGAACATAAGGGTATGAGAACATAAGAATAACATTAAAAGATCACACCCCTCAAATAAAATATTATACACATGAGTCATGACATAAATATTAGTAATTCATGAATCATGAGGGAATAAAAATAATAATACATGAAAGCATGACATAGAAATAAGACATGGAATTGTGGCAGTCACATAAACATGTAATATCACTCCCTATAAGTCAAGGATAATTTCCAAAAACTTATCAAAGAACTTTATAGGGACTAAAACTACTGGGAGGGACACACCAACATCCCAAGTAATAGTCCTTTCCTTATAAGGGATCATGTTTTCCCATCTTTCTATTGTGTAACGGGTTTCCCCATATTCCAATAGTGGATTGAGCTTCCACATATTCTATAGTGAATCAGGTTTCCCCATCTTCCACAGTGGATCAAACCCATTGAATTGATTACCATCAGTATCTCATGACATATAAATCTTTACCCAATGCATTGGAGGGAGATATAGGTCCCACCCATCACATAATAAAATCACACATCCAGGTTTCACAAAAACATGCATCATATCATTACCTATAAAAATTGATGTGTTTCACAATCATCATATCATAATCTATGAAATGAAATTGGTATCATAAAAATTTCATCATATAATTACCTATGGAAAAGAGATAGGTCTCATAATAATTTCATCAAATAATAACCCATGAAAAGAATAATATTTTAAAATCATAGAACCCGTAGAATAGAAACAAGTGTCATAAATATCATTCTATCAAAACATAAACCACTGAAGAAATAATATATATAGTATTACTGGATCATATGCCCAATAAATCATAAACTATGAAAATTTATTTCACCTTATATGTAGAAAGATTTTTAAAGATCACGTGGAACATTTTTAAGGAAAATATACTTTCTTTAAAAACCATTTTCATGAAACCACTTAAAAATTACTTTTTTTATAAATATATATTTACAAATTCATTTAAAAATATTCTTGAGGAAGGTAAATTTTCAACTTTGTAAAAATATTTTTAAAACATAAATAATTTTTAAAACCTTTTTCTTTTAAAATATCTTTGAAAATTATAAAATAATATTAAAAATATTTTAAACACATTTTTCTTTGAAAACACATTGAAAACTCATAAATTAATCTTGAAAAAATTATGAAAACATTTTTCTTTGAAAATAATTTTAAAACTTAAAAAGAAGTCTTGAAATCATTTTGGAAACCTTTTTATTTGAAAATTATTTGAAAAATTAAAAATAAGGCCTAAATTAATTTTGTAAAACCTTTCATGTAAAATTTATTTTAAAACATATAAAGAAAACTTGAAATCATTTAAATCGTTTTCTTTAAAATTAACCATTTGAAAACTTATAAAGGAAACTTTGAAAATCATAAAATATTTGTGAAAAAAATTTTATTTGAAACACTTTAAAATAAATAAATTTCCACCATATTAGGATAAAATTTTATTTAAAATAAACTTGTAAACTTACAATGGTAGCTTCAAGGAAATTACGGTCATGACAGTGGGTAATTCTATATATGCCGATCATTCCTTTTGCACCTTAAAAAGTTTAGAAAAGTGCCTTGATTGTAAGATGAAAAGAATATTAATTTAATTTTTTTAGAGAGGTAAAAAAATGGATAAAAATTTCCATTAAACATCATAGGATAATATAAAAGCCTTTTTTAAAGCCTTTTTTGAAAATACATTTTTGAAAGAATATAGATTTCATACCGAAAGGAGAAATAAAGTTGGATATTAATAAAAACATTTACTCAATTATCTTAAGTACCAAAGAGTGGAAAAATGGTGTCATTACTCATATATATAATTAATAACCATTTTATAAGAAAATTATTTAATTTTCTTAATTTATGGTTCATAATATTTTATAAATGGATGTGTAATCATAAACATTCCTAACCAACAATGAGATTGTAGGAATATACTATTACCACTTTGGTACATGAGAGAATAAAATTAAATGTATCTCAAAATATCATGAAATAATGATATTAATGATATAACATGTCAAAGGTCAGTATATACACCTCATAGAAAAATATTGGTGCATAACATGGCATGTATCTCAAGAAGGTAAATTGAGAAAAAAATTACATTACCTGTTTGGTAACTATTAGACCATAAAACACATGAATTAAATATAATAAAATGGGTATGTAAATAACCATAAATATAAGTATAATAATCATATAATAAATTTATGATAAGTATATACACCACATAAAATAAATGAGGAGTAAATATGGCATAAGTCTCACAGAAATTAAAGTGAGACGAGAAAACCCTTACCTTATGTATTGAATCTCACCATAATCATTAAAAACTCATGTATAATAAATATAATTTTATTATAAATCTCAAAAATAACTATATTTTTATATATAATACCTTATATTATTTTTTATTACTTTATAATACCCATTTATTAACATTTCCATGTTAATGTTATGTTTTGGGTAATATCTACTTTGTTTTTCGTATATGTTTTGACTTATTATTCTTGTTCCTATTACTTAGATTATGATTTAACTATTTAAAGAATGTAAAAATGATATAAATATAATATATATTAATTATATAAATATTTTTAATAATTTATAAAATGTACAAATAGAAAATGAAATACACTGTTCATGGAAATGGTAGGTCGTACGTACGCATGAATATTGTTTCCATTTTATTGAAATTTTTAAAGAAACAAAGTAAATGAGACACATATATATACTATAATTAAATTTCAATTATTATGTCATATTTATCATATAATTTTACTAAACCCATCCTTAATACATTTCATGTAAAATGTAAATGAATCACATCGCTTTGAGGAGGTGGTGGTCCACATATCCAAAAATGAAGTTATCATATTTACACAAAGTGGAAAGCATGAAATCATGTGTTATATAATAATTAAAAAATTATAAATATATAATAAATTTCATATATATCATATAAAAATATAATTTCAATCATAATTTCTAACCATGATAGGTGCGAAAGGAAAAATGAAAGACATCGTTTTTCTAGGCGGTAGTTCATTGTATACAAACGATAAGTTCGTTACCCATTTGATTGAAGTGTGTGTGAGTGAAGGTAAACCCCTAGAATTAAAAAATATCACAATATTTAATATAATTATGTTATAATATAATAATATAATAAGAATATTTGATAGGATGGAGAGTTAAAATAAAACAAAAGAGTTTGTGGAAGGATGTTACCTTTTATTTGGGTAACTCCTTTTGGTTTGCACCAAAGGTCTTCATTGGTTGGATTTATGCCCAAATGGAGGATTCTAGGATGAATGGAGTATATTTGGGAAGATTTTTTCTGATAAAAAAGGTCTTGAGAGGTGTAAAGAGAGGGAGAGGAGAGGAGGCCTTTTATAAGTGGGGAAAAGGAAACATTGGGTATTCTTGAAATGCATTATGTGCTTCCAACATTTTACTTGTCCCCAAAGGTTTAAAAATTAAAAATAATAGATTATCATAGGTTTAATTGACTAAAAAGGACCATAAAATAATTTTTAGACAAGTGTAAGGTCATTTTTACAGCTTATTTTCTAAGTTTAGTAATTAATTAAGCTCATTTTTACCTTAATCAAAGTAATTAATTTTAATTATATTCACTAATTTTTTTGATAAAAAACTAAGTTTACCATATTAAAAATTATAAATTATTCTGATTCTAAATATGGAATATATTGTTTTAAATTCTAATCATAAAAGTGGTAGAAATTAAATTAAAATTAATCCCGCAGACGGGACAATACAATGAGTTTTTAAAGTTAAGAAGTCTAAAATTTAAAAATATTTTCATATCCCATTTAATTGTGAAATTGGTTATAATGAAATAAATTGGATAAATTTATATATAATTGGAATAATTCTATTTTAAAACTAAATTAAAATATAATTTAACTATATAAAAAAATTAGATGAAAAGGTAGTTTTGAACTAAAGTTTAGTGTTTTTCACTATTCCTCAAAAAATGAAACTTCTCAGAAATATACCAAAAAATCACCCGAAATAAATTTTGATATTATTATTTCAGAAAAATAATTATTTTTTCAAATAAAAATTAAAAAATTGTCAATAATTATATTTAAAATTGGTTCACCATTAAAAGGTGGTAAGATTACCTTTTAGAAAAAATACCACTTTTTATTCAAATAACTGGATTTATTTTTATCTTATTAATATAAAATCTATTTTATGAGTATCAAAAATATTTATTAAATATATAATATAAAACTTTTATTGAAATCATTCGTAATAAGTATATTTTTAAATTTTATTGAGATAAAATAGTGTTTGTACGTAGAAAAATAGTTTTCTTAGAAAAGGAATTTCTTTATTCTCAAAAAAGTTATTACTTTAATATATAAAAAATAATAAAAAAATGATTTATTTTATATAAATTTTTAATCCATAGTTTCATAATTCAGTTAGTCTCATTCATATCTTCCATTCTAATGGCTTGGTAATAATTATAATAATATTGTAATAATAATCTTAATAGTATATTTTAGTTCAGTAAAACTTTGTCTTGTGCTTAACATAAGATATAGAAGGGACTATGTACTGTGTGAAACAAAAGAAAAACATAGTTTTTCATGTACCAAAACCTAATCTATGTTTTGTGTGTAGTGAAAGGTTAATTTTCTGTTGCGTATAACACAATCTAAACTTAGTGTTTTCATATAACAAAAGATATATTCCGTATTGAAAATATCGAAAAGATTAAATTATTTCTCTATTTTTTTCAAAAAATATCTGGGTGTTACTAATCATGTATGTCACCCAAAGGTTTAATCAATACAACTATAATAGAAAAAAAATCATAACATAAATTCCCATTCAAGGTAATGTGGCTTTTCCATGTACATGGGTTAACTATTCTCAGGCACATGATCATGACCAAATTTTGAAACATTTCTAGTCTCCTCTCTAAAAATACAAATAGTAAGACAAAAGGAAAAAGGATGTAATACCACTTTGTAACATCCTAGACTTGTTTTAATCATATGTAACCAAACCCAATTAGCCACATGACCTCAAGAGAATCTCCTCATAAGCCATAGGCTTCCAGCTAGAAAGAATGGTATATGATGGTAAGGTGGGGAGATTATACCCTCAAGATGAGAGTGCAACACAATGGTAATAATAAAAGTAAGATGAGGAAATATTATAATAAATTAACTGTAAGAGCATAAGTAATACAGATTTAACACATATATAGAACCTAAATCGATACCATATATGAAATAATTTCATGTCTGTGTGCGATAAAAAATGAAAATACATGGAATTAGAGCAATATTAATATACAAAATGATATATAAAAAGAAAAAAGAAAAAAATCTCAATTAACACCACTATCATAGATTTGTCTTCTTCTCATATACTCCATCCTAGAACAGGAAATTAGGCATCAAATCTTGGATGCTTCTCTTTATCCCTACCTACATCTTTAAGATATGTTTGGGTAGTAAATAGTGGCCTAAATAGGGTGTAAGATATACTCAGTAGGCCATCACTAAAAACATATAGAATTATCTAGACATTGCATATAAAATTTAAATGTGAATATATAATAATTTAATGCATAAATATAAACTATAAATGAGTCAGATCTATTTCCTAAAGAGATCCAAGCTGACACTACCTACTTCAGCCTAAGACGGGATATCTATGAACATTGGTCACTGTATATATATATATATGTGTGTGTGTGTGTGTATAAGTATATATACATATTTATATAGATATGTATGTATATTTATGCACCATATATGTAGTAAAATATATAGCCATATATATATATATAGATACGTAGTTCCATCAAGGACCTGAGGCATAACTCAGGAGCCCATGAATAGTCACAAGAGTGTATAGGGTGGTAAGGGACACCATGAATGAGTTTCAGAAATCATATGGGTCTTCATGCCTAAATATCACATGTATTTGGGATACCATTCTTGAGTATCACAAGAATATAAGACACCATTCTCATGTATCACAAGTATATGGGACTCCATGCCTGAGTATCACAAGTATATGATATGGCACGCTCGAGTATCATAATTATATGAGATTACATGCCTGAGAATCATAAGTATATGGGACTCCATTCCTAAGTATCATAAGTATATGGGATTCCATGCTCAATTATCACAATAATAGATGGTTTATAGGTCATTAATATTCTATTTAATCAAGGGAGTGGAAAAATATCTCTAGAAGCCTTTGAGAGGATTCTCTTCCTTGGAACTCTCAACTTGGGTTTTCGTAGTGGTGCCTCGGTAGGGGGAGACCTTAACACGCTTCTCTAGCTTCATATCCCACCTTTTCTTCATTTCCTTATTTCTCCTCATTTTATTCCCATACCCTAGCAGTATGGTTCCTCTAATTCTATTTACAATGTGGTTTTCACATGGTGGTGAATTTAGTGGCCGGGGTTGGTAGCCAGTCATGGATGAACTTATTTGTTAAATCCCTAAACCAATTCAATGCTTCTATAGATTCTGGTTTCCTCATCGCTCTCCTAGTCAGTGAGTGACAGTGGTTTCATAAAGGCCTTGGGAAGTGCGTTCAACCGGTCAACGACATTCTAGGAAGCTCATCCAATGCTGTCTTCACTCCAAGATGTGGTGAACCATATATAATGTTTTCTATGTGAGATTATTACCAATTTTAGAGTTTCTTATTTCTTGGTTTGGTTTGGAATTCCTGGAGCAGTTTGTTTCGGCCACTCAAATACTATCTCTAACCCCAATTGCCAATACTCCTCTCCCAGTTGGATCCAGGGTGGTGGAAACTAAGTGGGTTTGGGAGTAGGATTTAACGGTTGATGGTGTTACATGAAATGGAGCCTTTCTTCTCCATTGAAGACATTAGGGGCTTCTTACTCTTTTTTATGGTGATTTTCAGTGGTAGAAATGTATAAGATTTTCTTTCAGTTTTTAAGGATTTTGTTTAGTGTTAATCTATGAATTTTGTTTGTTATGATTTTATGTGTTTTGACATCAATAATGGAGTTATTTCATTTTGATTATTCCAGTCAATCGGCGCCGGTGGTGATGATAAGACAACGATGGTGATTTACCGATTTTGTGATGGTGAACACAGGCAACGTGACCCCAACTGACATGGGTGGCCCCCATATCAAGGCCACGAGTTCAATGTTGGATATTTTGAAATTAAAATTTAATATCTATTTTGTAATTTTAGATTTCATTGTGGTTACCAATCATCCACAAAGCAACTTTTTGAAAATTAAAAAATGGAATTTTAAGTTCGTCAAGGGAATAACCATGGTTAATATAAAATTCATGTCATGTAGTCTTACCACTCACTTAATATTTAATCACATCAATTCATTCAAATTAAGTTGAAAATAAACACCACTTAGATGGTGGTATGACCATATTAATATTCTATACATCAAGTGAATTTAATGAGCACAACCAAATTGGTGTAAATCGTCGAGGTGGGAAACCTATGATAATAAATAAGTCCATATAGGGACAATGTAGAATGACTAACAATTTAGTTTATGGAAATTTAGGGGTTTATAGAAACACATGGAAATTATAGTGTGAGGAATGATTCCACATGATATAGAACAACTCAGATTTAGAGAAAAATTACTAGAATACTTACCTTTTATTGGTAGATGACTCCTTATCTGGTATTAGCCTTATATTTTAGCTAGAATGGGAGAAATCAAAATAATTAAAAAATAACCTAAAAATAGGGTATATTAGTTCGCATGGATTTAACATTCCCTATGGTGAGATAAAAAAAAGAAGCAATAGGACTGAAGAGCTTACCGATATGGTTCCAACATGACCAATGATAAGAGAAATAGATACCAGATAGAAGAAAAGGCTCCAAGCCTAGGTTGAGGGAGAAGGGAACTCGAGTAGAGGGGGAGAGATTCCTTGTGTTGAAAAGAAAGAAGAATAAAGGGAGATTTAGGGTTAAAAATAAATAAGGTAAAAGTGGAAAATTTATTCTTTAATTAAAGGGATTAAGGGATTTATTGTGTAAATGAGAAACATACACTATAAAACTTCCTTTTAAGGATCCTAACCACATGTCTTATAGTTTAAATTCACATTTATGCCATTAAATAACCATTTATGATATAATCCCTCCTTATGTGGTTTGATATAGAATACATATGATATTAAGATGGATTGCACCATAAATATATAGTTTATGGAATAAACTATCTATAGACCAAAATATACAGAAGCTGTATAACAATTCCCAATCTAAAAAAACCAATATTAGGGTCCCAAAACAAGATTGAAAAATTAAATAATCATACCTCATTATATATGGGATCTTACAATTATTCATTAAAGATTTATGGTTTTTTGGTAATTGAGATCATGTTATCTATTACCCTATATTATTCCTTAAACATTATTATTTGTCCCCCATATAAATATTTTCACTTCTCACTAATTATATCCTTATATGGGAACCTAATTATGTGTTAATTTGGACATCTTTACATTTCCCACTTCCCATTCTCAAAGGATGTTTTATTATCCCATTATATAATATGGGTTTTCAAAAAATTTATTTTCAAATATTAAATCCCTGATTACCAATATAAAAAATATTATGAGGACACAATTTATTTATGGGGGATGGGGATAATTTAACTCCCTAAAAATTTAGTTTAAAAGAATAATGATCTTGACAGATTTATTAACATGAAACACTCAGCTTTAGGAGAACTATTATATATTATAAATGGGACCATTATAACGTATCCGTTAAATTGGAGGTGTAAATAAGAATAAAAATATTATAAAAAATATCTATATAAGTTTTATATAATTAAAAGTTATTAATTAATTAATAATAAATAAGTACTCATTTTTTAGTAAATTCATTTTATAGTTCAAAAATATGTTTTCTTTAAAAATGGTGTTTTATTTCATTTGGAGTGGGGATATTATGACTAATTTAAACTATTTTTAGAAATTTTATTTTTTTAAATTAATAAAACATTTTTAAATCAGTATATAAATATTATCTTAGAATAATTTTTTTGGATATTTTTTAAAAAATTATTTTTAAGAGAATAGGAAAAAATACCATTTTTTTTCATTAAATAAAGTAATTTAAAAGAATAACTATGTTTTTAAATTGATCATAAATTAATATAAACATCCTTTAATTATAAATAATATAATTAATTACATAGTAATTAGTATTATATATGATTTTTGTATAAGTTCATTTTTTGGTTTAAAATGTGTTTTTTAAAAACTGTTTTTACCTTTTTTTTGTAGGTTTATTTTTAAATTTAAATATACCACTTATAGAAATTTAATTTTAAAAAATTTACTATATAATTGGAATAATATTTTCTAATTTTTTTAATGATATCACTTTCATTTTTTGTTATTATGAATAGTAACCATGACAAAAATTCAATGTTATGGTAAAGGTTAAAATGGATTAGTGTGTGTGGGGGGGGGAGTAAATTACAAATAAAGGGTTAAAATCACTTAAAAAATGTATAAATACTATTTTATCTCTATATTTAGATCATATATCTTGTCCCATTTAAAAATATTCTAATTTGACTCAAAAATGAATTTTTTAAAAACTTTTTCTTGTCTTGTTTTTGTAGGTTTATTTTTAAATTTAAATATACAACTTATAGAAATTTAATATTATAAAATTTAATATATAATTGTAATAATATTTCCA
Organism: Viscum album; assembly: GCA_963277665.1. Taxonomy (NCBI): domain Eukaryota; kingdom Viridiplantae; phylum Streptophyta; class Magnoliopsida; order Santalales; family Viscaceae; genus Viscum; species Viscum album. The sequence goes on from OY728156.1 coordinate 1,336,434,310, forward strand.
ATTTTTTTAATTATCTCACCTTCATATTTGGTCATTATGAATACTAACCATGATAAAAATTCAACACTATGGTAAAGGTTAAAATGGACTAGCGCGGGGGGGGGGGGGTAAATAGAAATAAAGGGTGAAAATTAATTAAAAAAATGTATAAATAATATTATATATATATATTTAGATCTTATATCTTCCCTCATTTGAAAATATTCTAATTTTGAGCCACATAGATTGAGTAAGATATTAAGATATTTTAATCTTTTGAAAAATTCTAAGTACGTCCTCTCCCTCCTTTATAAAAGGAAACAACCTCTTCTATATTCCTTACAATTAATAATAATTCCATACATTAAAATACCTAAACTTCATAAAATCCATACCCATGATTAAAATTTATAGGTTTGATAAAAATACCAACGTTAGAAGGCTTAAGTTGTAAGCCCAAGGAGGTTTTCCAAAAAAGAGGTATAATTCTTAATCGAGTGTTTTCATTTTTTTCTTTTTATAACACCTTAAATTTTGTGATAACCATTATTATATAATAAAATTATTATCTAAAATATATGTATATGTAATTATGTCAATGACACATCCTTTATTCAAATCCTTTTCTATCAAATGGAAAATAAAAGCATTATTTGTGCGTACGTGCAGACTACCACCTCATAGAGTGATGTATTTCATTTTTCACCACCACCATTTATACATGTTTATTATGATGGATATAATGTTTAATTATCATATTTATTATATATTAATAATTATTTAAATATAATTTATTATTTACCTTCTATACCTTCCACCTATTAAAAAATAATAACACCACTCTTGCATATGTATGTACTACCACCACTATGAAGCGATGTGATTTATTTTTCATTTAAACCTTTAACTAATTATTTTAAAAATGTATATAATGAATATATATGATATTTATATAATTATTAATAGTCTAGATATGATTTAACCATGATAAATATTTAATAATCAAAACTATTGAATCAAAACTTGCAATGAAAAATGAAATGATTAACACTTAGAAAAGAATATTTTGATACGGTCTTATTGATGAACAAATGTTGAAATGTTATAAGTGGATCATATATGATATTAAAAGTATTAATATGGTTATTTTATAGAATTTTAATTAATTTTTATTTATTATAAAGTAGTTTAAAATAACTAACAAATTAAATTAGACCCCATGTGAGGGTTCTTTGTCTCTATATTGATTCATTGAGACATGTTTTATGTTATGCACATATTTATGTTTATGAGGTGTATATAGTAACCATTTGAAATTTTATATCATCAATACTTCTATATTCAAGTTATTTAAAGTTATAATTTAAATTATTTCATATAAGGGGTTTTTAGTCAAAAGTTACCAAAGTGGTAATAGTTTATTTCAAAATCACATCCTTATTTGGGATTGTTTATGTTTAAATTTCCATTACAGGAATTATGTAACCATTTTATATTAAATACCATAATCTTTATTCCCCTATTTTTTTGGAAATTAAAAATTTCCCTTTCACTTTACTCTCTTTAAGTACTCAAAATTATGAAAATATTTTTATGTAAAACTAACTTTTTTTTCTTTTTGATCTAGAATATTTTTATTCTTTGTTTATATTTTCTGTAAAATGTTTCAAGAAAGTTTTTATTATGCTCTAATTATTTATTAAAAAAATTTAACCATGTTTTACTTTCTATAAAAAAGTTTAATAAGAATATTCTTTTTGTATTACGAATGAGGCACTTTTTATCAAAGGTGTAAATGAAATATTTATTTTAACATACACCTCATAAATTTAATTTTTTACTATTATAACCAATATTTTCTTTGATCCTTTACCATTTTCAATAGTTCTTTCCAAATATATTTTTTCCTAATATTTTTGGAATTTTATGATTATAAATAAGTTATTTATAAATTAAAATAGTATTTTCCACAATAAATGTTTCCATGATATTTTAAAAGTATTATTCATATATATAAACATCCTTTGATGAATATTACTATAAACTGAGGATATAATCTAATGATACCATCCACCATATATCTTCATATGGATTATGATCATTTTGATTGGGGAAAGTACTAACATTATGTATACTAGTTCTTAAAGTATAGATATGTATTGATTATCAAGTAATGTTGATTTAGTTTTGTTGTTTATTCAAATTATGAATTCATTGGGATTATTAAGAGAAGGGTGTATCCCAAAATAACATATCCCATCGATGCATTAATAGGTCTCATGAGACAAAATAGGTTGGGTATTTGACATATGACTTACTAATTTATGTATGATGTCATTGAACATAGCCACGATAGAAAGTTTTAAATATTTGGTATTATGTATTTTATCATTATGAAATTAGTTATTAATGACTTTGTGATTATTTGAAGACTTATGTGATCCATGGATAAGTTTCATTCTCATGTCATTATTTATATTGAATTATTTGATAATTATTTATTCTTGTCATTTTATTATTTCGTTATTTATTTTACGATAGTTTCTGTAGTATACATTCTCTTACTAAACATCCGAGATCACTTTTTTTTATTTCCTTCCCCCAAGATTCCATGAAATTTACTATAATTGATATGAAAGGATATTATAAAGAAAATAATAATGTTCTCAAAGAAAATAGTATGATATATTTTATAATTTCAAATGTATTATGAGATTCAAGAATGTATCTAGTTTTCCAAGATGACTAAACTAATCATTACTTCATAGCAAGATCCCTTATATCTAGTTCTAATGTAATAAAGTAACCACTAGCTCTAGGATACTAGGGTCAAGGTTTTATAATATTTAATGACTATATTCAATATCATAACTATGGTAACAAACCAAGGTTAAAGTAGATGAAAAATAAAAAATATGATATCATTCCTTACATATAATTTAAGGCTTGGTAATATAATTGAAGCAATTTATGGCTTAAAATTAAGAATACATAATAATAACATTTTATAGGCAAAAATATTTTAATGGAATTTAAAAAATAAATAAACTCTTTATTTATTTTCCAAAACATGAGATATAAATATGATTTTTTTATATTATATTTGAGCATGAAGAGAACCGTTTTACATGAATTAAGACTTATAAATTATAAACCTTTTATAAAAAATAATAAAAAATAATAAAAAATAATTTTTAACACTTTTTAGTTATATTATATTTTACAAAAGATAATCATATTATTAGTCATAAAATATTATTGATACTAAAAATTGATATGCATTTATCCATCATATTCTATGATATAACTCCCAATCATATGCTATGATTACAATCACTATATAAAAATGGAGTAATCATGAAGATATTATCTTATTTAATGATATAACTGATGTCATATTTGTTCTGTGATCCTATGTTTTATAAAAAATCAATATTTCTTGTTCTTTACGATATATCATATCATATTCTATGACATAGTTAAAATATATGGTCTTTCATTATCTCACACCTTACGATATAAGTTAGTCATAAGCTAAAAACTAACCAAAACAAAAGTTTTGTTTATATCATATTTTATGATATCATTGTAAATGTTTTATGAAAAATATGTTTATAAAAAATCTAGAAGTTGAAAACATTTATTTTTTTAAGAACCTTGACCTTATTCCATTTATGGGTATAGTAAAATAATCTAATGATATTTGGTAATGGAAGAAACCCATGATTTTCATGATCTATCTTCAATAGATGCGATGTGTGGTAAAAATGAAGAAAAAAACTGGTGTGGAGTACTTGTAGTGACGAGTAGCCAAACTTTTAAACTTTTTTTTACAATTGATCAAGATCACCTAGGAATTATTTAAAAAGCCTTTTACCTTCATTAGTGGTACTATAGACTTAGATCTGCTATCATATTGTGAGTACTAACGGTCACTAAATGGGTACTGGTGACTTCTTTTTGAGAAAAATAAAGATCAAGGAATAATATAGAGTTTTTAATGATAACATAAAATCTGGTGACATTTAATGAGGGGAAATATTCCCTCTTATAGTCCAACCTTTATTCTATTCAATAAATGAATAGTGTAAGCTATATCAGGTGGCATCTCATACACCTATATATTACCAGAGGTTGGTGTTTATTCTTTATTCACAATCAATGAAAGTGAAAATCCATATATGAATCATCTCAGGATTAATTATTTATGAAAAAAATCCATAGTAAAAATATATTCATATTAAATTAAAATCATAATCCTATTATATTATATAATATTAAAAGGCACTGGAATCTTGATGCCATTATGATTTGAACATTTCATAAGCCACGATATGCTTCTTATACACATCACACCTTACAATTATAGGGATATTGTAAGATACAATATCCCATTTTTAGTACTAGAATAGAGTTCATACATAATGTTCATAGTACATGATATATGAAACATTACACTGAATAAATATAAATACTAAAAAAATCTAACAAGGGAAAATTTTAAAGAATTAGAGAGTGTCTTGATTTCAACATTGTAGTTAATAAAATATGGGATAGTAAAAGGAATATAGATCCCATAAAATAAGAATAAAATTGAATAATATACATCCAAATGATATAATTTATAACATATAAAATAAAATAGTCGATGATGAAGGAATCTCAATCACAAGTGAAAATATTGAGAAAGAGAAGCCCTACCTTAACTCCTGACTTTCTCAAATGTTATCATTATCTATGTATATTCAATTTTAATTTATTAATAACCTACTTTAGAATTATATTTATTTTAATTTACCCTATCATTAACTAATTATAATAATATATTACATATTATTTAGTTATTCTTAGTAATCATTGATTATTAGTTGTAAATAGTTTCAACTGTTCCATGCATATTTCATTATGGAGATCCTGATTATCATTCCTTGTCCATGATCTCATCATCTAAAAAATAGTTAGGGTACTATAATCATAATTCCATAATAATATGTAATGTTATATTTTCATTCCATGGTTGATATGGGTATGGTTTTAAATTAATAAATCCATAACTTTCTTGTTTCGGGTTAATTTACCAATCATAAAGTTAATTTATAACGAATATTAGTTTGAGTGTTTCCATTAAAAAACCTTAAAAATGAATTAAAATTAATATTAGATAACATAAATATAAAATATTCATGTATTTTTAATCCTCTATAATTATAATTAATAAAATAGATCTGCATTGTTCATATAGGTGGTTGAACAAATAAAAACACAAATTTTCTACAAACAGGCAGGATTATAAACCTCTAAATATTTATTTAAGACACCTTTTTTTACAGAAGTATATTTATTTTAATTCTATGTTATTAATATGTTAAATCCAATTTAATAAAATGTATAGGAAGAAGATAGATGAAATAAATTAAGAAGAATGTGATACTTACTATAAATATTCGAATCTACCCTTAAGGATATTAATTTTTATAAAGCCTTTGGAGATTCTTATTATGAAAAGGGACTATAAAATATGAAGAAGGATTATATGGGATTTGTTTTCAGATTATAGAGATAAAACCAAACAAATATTATGGTTTGGAATGGGTGGAGGTTGGATCATTTTATAGATAAGATCAAATGACATATCTATAAAAAATAATTCTTAAATGTACAAGGAATACATTTTTTTAAGAAAATAAATAAAAAATGGATAAATAATGTGAAAGGTAATTAATTAACTCATAAAAACATTTAACTAATAAAATTAAGAGAAATTTTATTACTTTATTAATTATTTTAACAATTTACCTCATTTTATACTTTACTATTATAATTCAATTTTTACCTCTTGAAATTATTTTTTCTCAATGTTTTATACTCACCGTAATACCTAATTTTTATGAATTGATTCCAAATATAAAATCTATTTTATTAAACAAATATTTAAATGTTTTAAAAAAATTAAAATAAAAATTTACAAAGAATAAGATTTTTTTTTAAATTGTCTTTTTAAATATTAAATGATTTTATTCTTATTTCTTAGTAATTACTAATGATTTCATAAATATTAATTTATTTCACTATATATATAGATTATATTTTATTAAATTATTTTTGAAAGTGTTTTATAGTTAATTTTTAAAATTAAAATTCATAAGGTATAAAAATACACAATTTTTAGAATATAAGATATTTTCACAAATGAATTTTTATCTTTTTATTTTATTCCATAGTTACTTATTTTAGGTTAATTAAATATAAAATATATTATTTATAATGTTAATATATATCTTTAACATCTACTTAATTTTTTATTTATAATAATTTATTGTCGGTAATTCAAATGTATAAAAAAAATTATGCGTATAACATCTAAAAATTACATAACCAATGAATATATATGTCGAATTACCATAAAATGGGTACATTAACCTTTTTCATTCCAATACATAACCTTACATTATTCTATAAAAAACATTCATTAAATTATTATAAAATTTCTATAAAATTTCTATAAAATTTCTAATGTTTTTCATTCTATCTATAGTTATACTCTGTAGTTTGATTCTCATGGGTGGCGATGAGAAAGAATATTAAAAACATTAATTATTTTTTTATTTAATTATTTTTATTTTACTCTTGTAGTTTCCATATTTATGTTCCATATATGTTTCTTATAATTTATTAATGATTATTTCATGTTTTAATATTATAATTTAATAAATAATTACTCATTTTAGATTCATTTTTCATGGTAAAAAAGTTATTAAATATAAAAATATTTGGATATTATAGTAAGAACATTTATATTAAAATATGGGGTGTTATACTCCTCCCCCAAAAACGTTTCATCAAGGGAATTTTAATTTTCACTCTCTAGTGAAAAATATATGAAGTTATACTTATAATATATATAAATCCACATTCAAGTTCTATTGTGAAAAAAAACCTCAGTATTGAAGGTAATACCAAGAAACTCATCATTTCTTAAAAATTATCCTATATTGAGACTTTAATTAGTCTTAAACCCTTTTTCCTGGTATAATTTTTTTATGTAACAAGATTGATACTTTTTAATGTTTTTTAGAGGTATTTTAAAGTCTTGTGTTGTTTTCCATATAAGACCAAATATATTTATCCTCACTTAACATCAATTCAAGGAATTATTTAACTATTTTAAGATAGAGTGTCACACCCTGACCTTGAAAAATTCTTTATTTTATTCTTTTCTTGGATTCATATATTTTTTGTTGAGGTTAGGGTTGATCTTGGGTTTAAATTTTTGAATTTTAAAAGTATTGAGTGGGTTTTTGTCCAGTGCATGGTTAACAGATGGTTTGGGTAAACCATGAAACCTTGCTCATGTAACCGTGTGACCTGTTTTGCTGTCTAAAAGTAAGGTGCATGAGTTTCACATGGTTTGGGAAAATGTGTGGAAATCTTGTGTGAAGTTATGTCCATTTGTATAGTAGGTACTACATGGTTTGCACATGGTTTGGAAAACTATGCGGCTAAACCATGAGATCTTCCCAAATTCTTAAAAATTCAAAATTACACATTTCCCCTCTATTTTTAAACCCTAAATTTGGATTCTCCTCCCTTTTTTTACCTAGGAACACCATGGGGTTCTTCAATCTCCCTCTACCTTGATTCCATTCTATTTTTAATGACCCATGAAGGTTCATAAGGTGAGTTCTTTTAATTTTTGGTTAGTTTATCTATTTTTTCTCCCTTATCTCTTGAGATATTGGTCCCTATTAGTTGGGTTTCCCTCTTGGATTAACCATATGGGTTATGTTTGATGTATGATTCGATTTATTAGATTTTATTGTGTACGGATTATGTCTCAGGATTAGATCTTCCTCCTCCTAGAGTTTGGTTGAGTTCTCACATCATTGAGGTAGGTGTTTCCATTTGTTTCATTTTTGATGCATTCCATTTGATGATAGGGTATTTTTAAATAATTTATACATGTGATTCACATGCCTATTATGTGTTTTATTGGTTTATTGTGGTTCTTTCATGTTGATAAAAGCGGATAAAAATAATTTTCATGTGGATTCCTTAAGAACTCTTATACATATATATATTCACTCAACATGTTTAATAAAATTACAAGTAGATTTTTTAGATATAATTGGGTATTTTTATCATGTGTTTGGCTTGGTAATGTTTTTGATGGCATGAGTTGATTGTGATATGAGCCTTATGTATGTATTGTGGAGACCTTTATGTTTTAGCACTTGAGTATGGTTTGTTATGTTTATTGGAAATAATTTGGTGTTTCTTTTAAAATGGTTTTTGGGAGAATTCATAGACATTTGTGGTGTTCCATTGGATGTGGGAAATTATATGTGTTCCCAGAGTTCACAAATAGATGGGAACAAAAATTATATTGGTCTTGAATGAAATTTCTTAATTTAAAAACCCAGATTTCAAGACACGTATCCCTCCCTTTTGCCTTATTCAAATCCTTGATACATTACTAATGGTCTCTTGGTTTTCAAATGACATGAATATAGTTTGAAATTATATTTGAAGTTATGTACCATTTTTCATGTTGTAATATGGTTGGTTTTCAAATGGTGTAAAATTATGTTTGTCAACTTTAAGTGTGTTGTGTGTTTTTATCCTAGTCTTGAAATAATGTTGGAAATTAAATTTGGATTTGAAAATTTAAGGGGCCATTTGGCCTTGTGCATATGAAAATGGTGTTTCATATTATTTTGGAAATGGTTTGAAAATGTTTTGTATATGTATTAAAAATGGACATGATGTAAGGCCCAATTGGAACATTGTACTTTTGGGAAATAAATGTGGTTTTGAAAATAGAAATGACTGATTGGCATCTTAGCATGTTTTGGGAAATGGTTTGAAAGCTTGTATGATGTGACAAACCAATTGGAACTAGAAAATGGATTTTTCTAAGATGGGAACCCCTATATAGGATTTCCAAATATGGGTTATCAAATGGGTGGTGTCATTTATTGGGGTAGGCATGTGCGATGGTGGAAGTTAAGGTGAGTCATGTGTGCGAGGGTCTATCCTTTCCCTTTGTGTTATTATTATTATTACCATGGGTTTCCTGGGAATATTTTAGAGGTCCGAGTGATAGTTTCTTGTCATACTTGATTAGATGGGTCGATACCCCCTTGACTTTATAGGGATTAATGGGATGTTCCACTATATTGGATAGTTTATAGAGGTCAGTTGGTTATTGACTATAGAGATGCACCATATTCCAAAAGGTGAGTCCAACCCGAGTACGTCTAGGAATTGTTCTAGGAATTATTTGGAAATTCCCATTGTTTAATATCTATTTGTTCTTGTGTATATTCTTTAATACCTTGTTTTATTTTTTACACAACTCATTTACTTTAAATATAACTTAGTATTTTTTTTGTGTGGATCTTGGTTTGGGGTTTTGGTTTTTAAAATGGTAATCTGATTTGAAAATGGGAATCTAGTGTACTTTGTTTTTAGAAAGGGAAAGAAGTGTTTGTTATTTAGAGAAATGAGAAAAAACTATTTTTATATATGTATTTAAAACTAGTATTTTTGGACTATATTGGGAAATAAAATGAATGGAATCTGTGGTGATTACGTACAGAGCTTTGAGGCTGACACCGTACATGTACCATTTGGTGTTAGTAGACCTGAGCTGTTTTGCAGGTTTAGGTTTCTAGATCGAGTGATCATAGTTGGAGTAGGTCGGTTTTTTGGTTGGTGGTGACCAATAGGTCACATTGAGATCATGTTAGGGTGGTCATAATCTATTTTTTAGTTTCTATTGTATTCTCTAATTATTGTATATGGATCAATTTATATATCTATTGAGATTCTGTTATTTTTAGTTCTTCTTCACATTTATTTTATTTATTTGATCCTGGTTTATTGAGTTATATTTTCCCTAATATGATTACTTTGATTCATAACACTAGTTTCCAGCCCATGGGGATTTGGAATTCCCTTCAACCCATGTCTTGGACCGGGTCAGATGTTAGTTTGGATGAAATCCTATCCTGGTTTGGGACAAAATGGTATCAAATAATTCCATCATTATTTGGTATGTTAGGTAGATCAAATATAGGACTTTCAGGGCTCGATAGATAGGTATGGGAAGGACGTCATGAACTCTTACTCATTCTGATCATAGAATAGCTAGGGCTAGTATGTTATTTGAGTCTTTTGTCCTTGTTTTGGATGAGAAACTACAATGGAGACAAGATGATGTCATGTTGTGATCTCACATGGAGTAGTGACCAATGTGAAGTCCACATTCACAGTTTAAGGTATTCTTGGATGTTAATGCCTACTTTGGGAAGGACCCACTAACCATGTCACTGAGTTAGGTATGGACACTAGTTTCTCATTACGGTAGTTTGGTGTGATTTGTGTTTTGTTTTTCTTTATGCTGGTGTAAGTGAGATTTTGAAATGAAAACTATATTTTGAAATGAATATTATTTCTTTCAATGGTATTTGAATTGGAAATAATGGGTTTTAAAATAGGAATATATTTGAGTTAAAAAATTGATAAATGTTTGGGTTTGATGATGGAATATTTTTTGTGGCCCTTAGTATCCCTTATGAACATTGCATATGAGTGGGTATGTATGGGAGGTAAATGTTGGTACGTGTGCATGGAATATACGGTAGTGGATGAAAACATATGTTACGGTTCATAAGATTCTATGGGTGAGTGTTTGAAATTAAAGGCTTGTCTTGGTTTTTCCAAATTGTTTTTGAGCCGAAAATGATCTTGGGGTTTGAGTTTTATATGAAAAAGTGGGTTCTTGTCCCATGAAAATGGATTTTGGTTTTTGGAAAGTGGTCTTGGAGGAAGGTAGTTTTGAAATTGAAGTGAAATGGTGATTTTGAAAAAGATTATTTTGGTTGTGGTTATATTTTTTTGGCTTGTGAGCCTATCATTTAGCTCGAGATGTTCTATTTGATTGTGTTTCAGGTTGACATCAATTTTAGTTTTTCATTTCTTTTTCTTATTTAGAATGTGGTTCCTCTAAAGGTCCCCATGTTTACAAATGATTCTTGACAAGTTTCCAGTTCTTCTCAATCGCTGCTTATCTTTCATCGTGATCGAGGTCCATTAGAGGCCATGTAAGGGATTGAGTAAGTTGAGTGTGTCTTTAAATCCTTGGGAACTCCTGAAGCTGTTAGAGTTCGTGCTGTCTGGGGTTTGTTTGAGGTTCCATCTTTGGACTAGTGGAAAGTGATTACTTTGTCATCAATGAAAGTTGGGATGACATAGGAAGTGTTCAAGTCAGTTATTTTCCAATATTCTATACCTAAGGAGGTGAGGATGAGAAACCTTTAAGAGCTCAAGAGTATTCATTAAGTTCAGTGGATAGTAAAGGCCTATGTTTAATGTTTCAAGGAACTAGTTTCTTTATCTTCAGAGATGGAATCGTAGGATCTAATGAAATATTCCTTTTTCATTTTGGCTCTTCATCTAGAAATCAAAGAGTGAGCCCCATACTCCAAGGATCATTATTTCAAGAAGTTGGTGGATGCAGCATTTTTAACTGAGTTTATTCTTGGGGTGAAATCAGTGGTAGTTGGAAATCTAGAATCTCTTAATGCTCATGACAGTTCCCCATCTAGTGAGAGGTGTAGATCAAAGGAACCTATTCCTAAGGCGTCTCCATTTTTAGTACTAGCTTCTTGTTCATCATACTATTCACTCATGTGATGCTAGTGTAGCTAGTTTGGAAATTCAAAGACCTCTTGTCATAGTACCCCAAAGACCTATCATCGTTGTAGCTGTCTCGATAATCTAGAGAAGTTTTGTAGGAAATGTCACCTAAAGAATAAATTTTTATTGGAATTTGTCAGTGACTAACTATGAGGAAGGGTAAGCTTCAGTCATCAGGGATCTAACCAGAGGCCTTAGAGTGAAGATAGAACATAGTCCTGAATTGTCGGGGGGGGGGGGGGGGGTGAAGAAGACCTTGTCCTATCTTTTGTTTCTACTGTTGGAATGGTGACAACTGAAGCCTTCTTTCGTAGTTTCTTGCTTGTTGCAAGATTCTCTTATTGTTGTAAGAAGCACAGTGAAACTTTTTTATTATTCCCCATGTTTATGTTCTGTATGTGGATCTTTGAATTATTTTATATTCTTTTTGTGTGATTATCCCTTATTTGGTCTAGTCTCTATTTCAGTTGTGCTCTTTTAGAGACACTTGTTCTTATGGAAATTGATGTTTATTGTTTTTCCTTGAGTACACTATTTGATTTGACATCATTTCATGGGTTTACCCTAGTGTTGGGGGTTCGAGTTATGTAGATAATTTTCAGTTCCATTTGAGTTGTTTTTTATCTTGTACAAAGAAGTTTAATTAATTCATGTTGGGGGGTTCCCAGATTGGTTGGCCTAGGGTTATGTAATTGGAGTTCTTGTTTCGGTGCCGTCGTGTTAAGAGTTTTTATAGTGGTCATGTTAGTCAAGTTATTTTTGTGGGTAGAACCCTATTGTGTTCCATTATTGTTATTCATGTTGTGGTTTTATTTATAATTGGTCAGGTGTGACTTGTGAAGTGAAAGGTCACCTAGAGGTTTATAGATTTTATCAACTTTATATGGTTTTGGAATCGAGTTTGTTTATCTTTCAGCTGGGTAAATTTATGGGGCCATAAAGTGTTTATGGTGGGGAACCATTATGTTTTATTTTATTAAGGTCAACCAGGGGAGAAATAGTTTTTTTTATTTTCTTATGCTTGACTAGGGGCGAACTAACTGTTTGGTTTCCTTATGCTCAACCGGGTGCGAACCGGGTGCTTTAGATGCGTGTTTGTCTTGTATTTTATCATTAATTAGTATTCACCAAGTGAGGTTGGCAGGTATATCTGAATTGGTCATCATAGTTCATAGAAATCAACCAAAACTTTCATAGACTGGTTATCTATGTTTTTTTGGTTGACCAAGAGTGACTCGAGGGTTTTGAATTGTATGTTTGGTCGGTGTATAATGGTCCTATATCATGATATAAATGGGGGTTTTGGGCTCAAGTAGCTAGATATGAGTTAGTAACATTAGGGGTTGGAGCCCTTGATGTGATTTTAAATGTTTTCACTTTTTGGACTGCTTGGTGTGCATTTTCAGTTGAAAATTATTATACTGGGGAGCACTATAAGGTTAGGTATAGATTGATCATTAGTCTTTAATGATGTTTTAGTTATGTGAGGAGACGAGTATACTCCTATATTGGGGAGTATCATATCGATTGATGGATATTTGAAATGATAGTGGGATACTAATGAGAAGAAACAAATGATTTGAGGTTTTATGTGTGATATTGGATAAAGTTCTTGCATTGGTGATTTACTCAGGATGAATTGGTAGTATCCAAGAATGATTCAGTTTGGAGATGCATCAATTCTCATGGATAGAGCATGGATGTTGAATGGGTTGATTAGGGATCCCATCATAGAATTTCACTAGGATTTTGGTTCAAAATTATGTGTGGGTGTTCATATGGTTCAATGATACCGATTGGTATTATTGCATCGCGATATGGAGATATAGTGGTGTAGTGATATGTTAGTGGTGTAGCTGAACATTTTTAGGAATTTTGACTAGTGGTGGACTAACTATTGTTTTTTTTTGTAGAATTGGATATGGTGGTTTGGAATTCATATTAGGAGCATTATTTGAAATATTTTTGAGGTCGTTCAAGGACTAGACTGTGATTTCTAGGGAAAATCAATTATAATCAGGATTTAGGTTTAGCTTTGCACTTTGGATTCATGTTTGGTGATTGGAGTTGATATGTGGTAACTAGAGGGTAATTGGAGACTAGGATTGGGAATGTCCTTTGATTGAAATATGTCAAAGGATTCTCAAGGATGAGAAGTGTTATATTGGTTATGTTTTAAAACCCCACCCCCTTTTGGGTAACTAAATTGTTGATGAATTTAAATTTTTTATTCTAGTGAGTTGTTCTTTTGAGAAATAAGATTCAATCATTAATATAAGATTTTAAGAATCAAAAGTTGTTTTTTTGGATATTATTTGAGGCTTGAGAGGTGCCTCACATTTTCAGGCTGGTATCCGAATATTTGGGTTCAAGTTTGTATTTGTCAAAGGGTTTTTTCCCTAGTGCATGGTTTGGGATGCATGGTTTATAGAAAACCATGCTGCTAACCTTACACAATGATCCTTTTATTTCATTTTATATAGTAAAAAATTTATGTTCATAGTTAGTACATGGTTGGAAGGAAACCATGAAGATTCTAGGAGAAACTGTATAACTTGGTTTGGACTTGGTCTTTATATAATAGTTTTCACACAATTATAAGAAAACCATGTTAAAAGTTATAGCTAGGTACAAAAGAATTTTGTAAAGTTAGTGTAGAGTTGGTTAAACTATACAGTCTAACCATAAAAGAGGGTTGATCTTGGGTAGTGGCGAATGCATGTTTGGTGCACAATTTGGTAAATTGTGTAGCCAAACCATGTAGATAATTAAAAGTATAAATTTATGACTCTATAACCCAAAATTTTAATTAAAAGCACCCCATTTCTACTCCATCACATGTGTATATTCCTAGTTATCATCCCTCTATCCTTCCCCTTAACAAACGATTCAATTTTGGGTGTTATTGGGTGATTATATTGGTGATTCAATGTATTATACTTCCTCTATATATTTCTTATCTCTGTTGTATTTATTATGATTTTTACTTCCCTAAATTAGTTTTATTAAAAATTTCTTCTTGTGAATAGCGAAAATAATTCCTCATTTTTGTGTTTTTGTGAAAAACTCATAGGGGACATCCCAAGAGGTTTTAAAAAATTCATCGCGCATCATTTGAAGTGAGGTAAGTTGTTCTATTAATTTATTTAGGCATTTTAGTGATTTTGAGTGAAATTGGTTATTATATCATCATTTTAATGGGAGATTTTGTGTTTATTAGGTTCTGGAGTGTGTTGCAGGCCTATGATGGGGTGTTGGTCACCAATTAAGTGTGATGAGGTTAACTGATGAGTGATTCAACAATAATACCTATTTTTAATTAATTATAAATTGGGAAATTAATTGACTTGAATCGGATAATCCATTATAAAGTGTTGTAGTTAATTATTTTTGATGTCAAGGCTTTGTATAATATCATGAGTTGATGATGTATCTTTCAAGATCCTAGGTGGTGGTGTTCAAGCTATGAATTAATGAGTGATGGCTCAATTGAGGTAGGTGGACTTTAATTTTCTAAGTCTTCTCATCGATTAGTGATTTTAGATTAGTGTTTCTTCATTACTATTCTGATTGCATATTACATTGAATTTTGTAACTCCTACACAAATTGAAATGGGATCTCATTAGCCTAATAGTCAACATGGACCATATATCTTGATAGATGGTTCGATAGTAGTACCCTGGTTGAATGAGTACTGGTGGACCTATTTATAGTTTTCTTGGTAGTGTGAGTTGTACTTAAAATAAAAAAAATGGATTTACTTTTAAGATATTATTTTAAAAAGAATATGAATTCAAATGATAAATTCCTGGGAAATGGGTGATTTGGTAAATGGGTTTAGAAATGGTATTTCAATAAAAAATGAAAATTTCTAAAGAACGTTTGATGTAAATTTTGGTCTAGGTCCTGGTGTGAGTTATGACACCCCAGATTTAACTATCTCATAATTAAATGATTCATAGTAAATATTTCATCACATAAAATATCAAATTATTTTATATTTAGAGAAGTATAGAATTTAGAAAAAATGTTAAATAATAAATCCCATGTCTTCCTCAACAAGTGGATAGTTTCAAACTATATAAGAAACTCATTAATACATAATAAATATTCAACATCTCCCATAAATTATCCACACATTATATTCTATTCTAGTCATATAATCTTTATAATTTTCATCATAACCTAGGGGAATGGAAAAATAATAATGGTGAACTCAAATCCTCATTAAGGGAATGTGTATAGTGGAGACTATCATATATTAAACAAGAAATGAACAATATGGAAGGAAATAAATGATAATAAAATAATTTCATATAACTGATAAAAAATGAATGGAACAAATCCATGGTTAAAAATATAAATAAACAAAAATAAAATAACAACTGATTTCATAATAATGGAATGCATAATACCATACTTGTCAAGGCCTTGTGCCAAGAAATTACAAATTATTAAGGCCTTATTTCAAGACTTATACTTCATATCAAGACCACAAAAAATACATCTAAATAAATGGGCTGACATATATCAAATACCTTGGATAGTTTGTCTCATTACAACATTTATTTAATTGATGGGTTATTATGGGCACCACCCATCAATAATTAATCCAATGCGTTCATTATACGAAAAAAATAATAAGATATAGTATACATAACCAACATGACTTAGTTATTAATAAATATACATATTGAAATATCAAGTATATGTATTATCAATATTTATCTAATCAATATATGGAATAACTTTCTATTTAATCATCCATCAAACTAACATCATATATATTAATAGGTATACATTTATGTTAATAATTTCCCCAATCAATAAATGAAATTATATGATCATAAGAAATATAGAGAAAGAAGGTGGATGATATTATTAAGGCATATCCCAAGTGTATTTTAATAACTTTAAAGGATGTTGATATATATAACCACACCTTCCTAAGAAGAATACTTCACACAATATCTCATCAGAAGAAATGAATAATTATATTGTTTGATACTCTGAGTTTAAACCCCCCCCCAAAAGAAAAAACATATGAGAGGATTTATATGGTAATCCATGAAATATATTTATAATGAAGTTCAAAAATATTTAACATAATGGATAAAAAAGAAGAGAAATGGTAAAAATTATTTTATAAAACTTTTTTAACAATACCATAAAAAGTGGAAGTTAAGAGTCACTTTCAAAAGTCATTTTAAAGAGGTAACATGATTTTTTTTTTAAAAACTACTTAAAAATGAATCCTAATATTAGATCCTTGAAAATAAAATAATTTTTTTCCACATAAAATTTGCATTGGTAGATAAAAATATAAATATTAAAGGGAACTCTTTTTTAATATTTTTAAAATACCATTTTTGAAACACATATCACAAAAAAGGATAATATAAATTCCTTTTGAAAAGTGTTGAAGGAAAATAAAAATTCCACAAGGGATAATAATAATAATTATTTTAAAAATATGAAAGGAAATTTTTAAGAAAAACAATATGGATATGGATGTGAAATATCCAGTAAAGTGGATGTAGATTACTCTCAATAATGCTGCATTCTTATGAAGAAATAAATCTATCAAAGAAGAATAATTGATGTAATAATCCATTAAAAAATGAGTTCATGAGAATGAAATATAAATCCAAGAAAAAAAAATTGGAAGTATAATATAATTAAATCTTATGATATATTTTACCCAACTTATAATAATAAACTTCAAGGAGAACTATTATAATCCTATGAATAGAAATTGAGTTAGAAAAATACTAATGGCTTTAGAAACGCTTATATCAAATTGGTTAGAATGAGGGATTCATGAAAAGTCTTATAAATACCGTGGAATAAACTTTAATGATAATAATATAATTAAATATGGGAATTAGTTACACCATATGAAATAAAACATGGTGTATAATATTAAATATGTCTCTAGGAATAAAAAATTAAGACAAAGAACCCTTACGAATATCAAAATCAATAAAGTAATAATACTTTCAAAATTTCTTTTTGAGAAAAAATCATAAATCCATATAAATGAAAGTGAAAATAAAATTTTATAAAATCATATGATAAAATAATCCAACTTATAAGAATAGGGTTCAAGAAAAATCATTATAACTTAAAAAAGACGATTGATTTATGAAAAACCCTTACCTTTAATCCCACTTAGTTAAATATACTCTAAAATCTTGTATTTGAAAAAATAAATATATTAGTCACCTATTTTATAACCTTATTCATACCTATAAACTTTTTTAAACTTCATTTATACTAATTTATTACAAATTTACTAGTTAAATTTTATTTTTATCATCGGAGGTTATTAGCTTCAATTTCTTGTTTAATACTTGTTTCATAATGGAGGCATCAATTATTGTTTGTGGATTAAAAGTTTATAAATAAGATATAATCATATATAATTTAATTTTTTTTATAATGATTTATAATCTTACTGTAGCAGTACTGTAGCGGATACTGTAGCAGCGGCGGTACTGTTGATCGGCGGGTACCGTATCGGCGGCAGACACTGTAGCGGCGACGGTACTGTGCGGGTACTGTAGCAGCCAGGTTACTATTCACAGAATAGGAATTTGGCCACAAAATTGGGCCTATGGGCTATGTAATGGGCTACAAGCCCACTGGGCCTTCGGGCTATGTAATGGGTCTCCCTCTACCCAGTTAAAAGAGGTCTTTTCTTTGCTTTATTAATAAAAATGAGGCTTCGGCCTCAACCTTTAAAAAAAAAAATAATAAATTATTTTCTAATTAATATCTAATAACACTATTAGTTACATTTCCATTATCCTTCATGATATAAATTTATAGCATTGTTCATGAATGTGGTAAAACCGACCCAAACAATATCGAAACTATAATATATGGGTGAGTATGATTAAAAAAGTTGTTATTTTGGAATAATATCATTATTATAGAAGAATAATGATATTATTTATATGTTTATAATGTGGTTAATTATATTTTAATTTAATTTTATAAATAATAAAATAATATATTAAAAAAATATGTTACTTTTGTGGAGGTAGTAGTCATCACATACATACTGGTGACATGTTCATTTTCTATAGAATTGGTAGAATATAGGGATTCATTTATAATTTCCGAATATGAATAAGGTTATAAATATAATATTAATCCATTAATTAACTTCTTTTAACAATCCATTAAAAGTGGTTATGCAACCTCAAATATGTCATCCATAGAGGTGGTAGTCTGCATGTACGCATGGTGATGTTTTTATTTTTCTAAGTAAAAGGTAAAGGGTAGTTAGCGATTATTGAATCATCATAATAAAATTTCAACATATTATTAATACATATAAATTACAATATAATGGATAAAATAGATCTTAATAAGGTGTAAGAATAAAGAAAATAATTTAAATTAAAAAATAAGTAATTAAATTTTTTTACCTTGCTCCTTGGAAAACTCATTTGGTAAAAGTGTTAAGCCATTTAAGGGTGGTATTTTGTGAAGAAAAAAATAACTAGGAGGTGAATAGTAATGTGGGTGGGTGGGTGTTATATGGGAAGGGTTTTAGTTAAACTAAGTGGATTTGGGTGTAAGGATAAGTGGGGTGGGTCAGGATCCCTTTATAAGAGAAGGGAGTGACATTTTTATAATAATATCATTGTTTAAGTCACTATTCATGGGTCAAATAAATCCAATAACAAAAAATAATGGAATAGATAAGGGTTAAGGTTGATAAAGACTCAAACATACATTTTCACACATGTTTTTACTATGTTTTTATACCTTTTACTCTTTGATATTTCACTTTTTCCTTTTTTAATTTTCATCATGGAAACTAAGATTTACTTATGTAATTTACTTTGAATGATTAAAAATAAAATAGGGATTATTAAATAATTTTTACATATTGATTCCAAAGAGTAAATTAATATTATAAAATAAAATTTTATGTGTTATTAAAATTAATTTTAACATCAGTGCATATAACTCATACCAACCCATTTATAAAAAAGTTTATTTTTATGCTTAAAAATTAGGATTAAGATTAAATTATTACTGTTGTGGATTTAAATAAAATTAATTGGATTATTTTTAACCAAATAAGATTTATTTTTCTTTAGAATCGATATAAAATTCTAACTTGTGGATAGTTTTCTAAATGAAACGAACCAAAAGTAGTTTTTTTAAAGAAGATATTACTTAAGTTTCAAAATGATAATCATGGGTTTTGTAAATTCAAAATAGAATTTTTAAATGAATAATTTTACTTTTTAAATATATTTCTTCAATGATTTTTTTTTATATTTTTTAAATTCATTCTTATTTTATGATAATGTCATAATAGATACTATATAGGTATAAATTTTATATTTCACTATTCTCCTAAAAATCAAATATTTTAGAAAAATTCCAAAAATTAAAACCAAGATAACATTGTTATTATAAATAAAAAAAGTAATTTTTTTCTTCAAATTTGAATTTTAAAATTTTAAAATTTATCTTTTTAGTAAAAACATAATGAAAAATAATTTATTAGGAAAATAATTTTTTAAATTGTTCTTATTTTTATTTCATATAAATTAATAATTATATTAGTGCCAATATATTATTCATATAAACAATATAATTTATTTAATATATTTATTTCCTTAAAATAAATCATATAAAATCAAATTTCATAAAAAATACATTTTTTCCATAAAATGATCTTTTTACTTATTTAGCTATGCAAATTGAATTTCATCAATGAATTAGAATTAAAAATGACCTTTATTTTTCTTTCTACCTATATTTTATCTTATAGTTACTTATATTTGTACTAAACAATTAAATGAAAACATTATAATGGTTATATAATATTCTAGAGTACATTTTGGTTCTATATTTCATGTGAAGTGAGATATTTAACACATTAGGTTTGAAAGAAAAATGTAATTTAAAATCTCAAGGTGTTTCACTATCCCCCATAAATAAATTATATCCTATCAATTTCAATTTTCACTTGATAATAAAATAGCTAAGTGTATCCATGAGGTAGACATGACATGAGATAATTTTTTTTACTAAGACATCAACCTCATTATCCTAGGTAAGTCTATGAAACTCATATTTTATCTATAAAGGCACAAGTCAATTTTATATATACCCTAACTTATGAATCTATAAATTTTAATCTATGTTATCCATGGTCATTTCTTATTAGGTTTTCGATGAAAATTAGTTATATATTTATATCCTTTATAATAGTTCATAAATATCATATATATTATCCACATAACATCCCCTTGAAGTGTCTAGCTAGGTGTGCATTACTAGGCCCGCTCATTATGCACTGATTGAAGATTAAGTTGATACTCAACCAATAATTTTTAGAATTATTACCGCTAGATGATTATATACCATAGTCACATACAATTTCCAGTATTAATAAAGATATTTAATTTCTAGGAGAAACACACAATACCCACATTATCAAAATTTTGGGATGTTGTCTTATACTTCAGATTGTCACTATCGGTTTCTCTAAAGGTCTATCATCTTAATCCTCAAATAACATAAAACATTAAATGTTATCTGAACTAAGTGAAAGGGTTATCTATTCCATTGAAATTATTATAAACCTTAACTTATCAGCCCTTAATGTCATTTATAACTCATAAATTATCCTCAACCAATAACATTGTAATTTTTAAAGTTATCTAAACCCTGCTCTTATACCAATTGAAACACCTTATATGTAACTATCCCATAATTACATACCTCATAACAAATATTTCATTATATAAAATCCTATAATCTTTTAGGTTTATATATTTAGAGAATTATAAAAAAATGTTTACTAATAAATCCGATGTCTTTCTCAACTTATGAAAATTTTACCACTATATATGAAACTAATTAATATATAATAAGTATTCATGATCACCAAAAAATTCTCAAAAAATTATATTTTATTCTAGAAATATTATGTGTAATACATTTCTGAATAATATGGGGCAATTAAAACATAAGAATGGTGATATTAAATACTTAGTAAGGGAAATAATATACCAATGACTATCATAGAATAAATAGGGAATGAATAATATGGTGGGACATAAATGATTATCAAATAATTCCATATAAGTAATTATAAAATCGTTAAAGATATCCATGGTTAACAATATAAATAAACACATTGAAAATAATAAATGATTTCATAGTGTACAAATACATAATTCTTGACTTTTCAAGTCCTTGTTCAAAGACATTATAAATTATCAAGTCCTTATTCCAAGACATCTACTTGCAGTTAAGACTGTAATTCCCAACCTAGATTTTCCTGAATAATACTCAAGTAGATATGTCACATGTCCTCATGTGTGCCTCCCCATATATAAGAGGATTCCAAATAATGGTGAGGGTATGAACACTATCAGTGGGGAGACTATACCTTTGATAATCAAAACCATACACCATAAACATAAATAAATATAATAACAAAAATATAAAGTAGAAGTCTAAGTAATATAATATAATAACAAAAATACACTCATGTAATACATATAAATAAACCAAGCTCCCTATATGTAAATCCAAACTAGAGTATGCAAGGTATAAGAAGATAAAAAAACAAAACACTATGAAAATCTTATAGAGTCTGTCCTGGTACTACTATTAGATCTATAATCAACATATCATCTATCTATTGCAGGCCACTTTCACCTACCTATATCCTTAATCCCAAAGTCTCCACATGAATTGTAATTCCCATATAGGGTATGAGAAATAAAACCCAGTATTACACCACCAATGCATCCTTAACTGGCATGAACAAGTATGACATGTGTATTCCCTAATAAAGATAAATGTAAAAGAAATGAATCATATATTGATCATTCATGTTCTAACCAAGACACCATGGACCCTGACCATACCTGCATAAGATCCATGCTAGAAGTATAGATGTAATGGATTTCAGGAGTAATCCAGAGCTTACCACATGGCTAGTGAACATTTCTCTTGGTAGTTATAATACATCCAGTCAGATCGTTATACAAGGTCATCATATCCTAGCTCCACTATAAGTTAAGCCTGATGACTATCAAACCCCATACCTCTCAATGTTTAGGCCTCAATTCTATCATATCATATTTATGACTTGGGTTAGGACATAATTCCATCATTCCCCCAAATCCACTATCACAGATCAGGCCAAAAGGCTCTCATTCACCTACCCTATGTTTAGGTCCACTGTCATCATCGTTTCATGTTATGAGAACACCCCCTATAAGGGATAACCATATCATGATGGTACACCTATTCTGAGTACTAATATAAATACCTCTAAAGGCATGATAATTTCACATAATATGGTCGAGCATGCAAAGGTATAACATAGAATGTCATAATGAGAATTAGTATCAACAAAAAAAATGCGATCAATATAAAACATGGTAAAATGGTACATATTCACACTCATGGAATCAAAAATCATATTTGGGTATCATGGTATACACAAACATGAAATAGATATCAAGCATGGTCAAAGAATCTATGCCAAAAAAAGTATCAAATCAAGGAATCAAGAGTATATAAGGACCTCAAATTGGAAGGAACATCCTACCTTAATCTTGAGGATGAAAAACTAAAAAACTTATCAAGATATTATACCTGAGTTACACCATGATTTAACCGGATCGAGCCTGCACACCAATAATCCCTACAACCAATCTCAACTCAAACACATAAAATTTCAGTATTATATTCAAGAAGATTACAGGACAACTGAGATGGGTTTACACCAACATTCCTTTTAGGATTCTCCAACAATTAGAGAATTTAAATTAATCAAAGGAGGTTTTACTAACACTCTATATCCAACACCATTTTCACAACGATCCAAACTTTCAATATTATATAGAATTGAAATCCATAGATATATAAACTACAATTTGGAACTATGATTCATATTAATAAAATAAGGTTAGATCTACAAGAAACCCAAATAGTTGGGGTTTATAGATTATATACCTTATTTCCCAATAATTAGCACACATAGATCTACTATAATTGATTGATAATAGAGAGGAATTTTATAGGTAAATTCTATGGAGTCACTATGTTTGAGAGGGATTCCTATAGTAAGAAGAATGAGTCAAAATTGGAAATTAATGGATGTTAAAGAGAATTTTATATTATTAAAACACACAAACATGGTTGGGTTAGATGGTTTAAAAAAGATTGTACCAACTGTTCGAGGATTTATACCTCTCCTGGTCTCCCACATGTTTTACTTTCATAGTTTGTCAATCCATTTACAACCATGCTTTTGGCCACCAAAACACATTGCATTGTTTTTCAGGTGAGTTTTCATGGTTTGATAAACTATGTTCCTTAACTATGCACAACCCCTAGTGATTCTTCTACTAGTAGAATGGTTTCTTAGAGGATTAACACAGTTTAAAAAATCCATGACCCAAACATTAACCTTCAAAAAAGCCTATAAAAACCTTCAAAACCAACCAAAACCCCCCCAAACTCAACCCCAAAAATTGATATCTAAAAAAATTATTAATGGATAAAATTAACTCATAAGACACCTAGAAAAAAAACCCTAGGTTAGTAAAATATCACACTTTAAAGAGAACTCATCCCTGAGAACTGTCTATAGGCATGATTCTAAAAAAATGTAAGAAATTAAGTTTGAATATCATACTCTCTCTCCCAAGATTCCTCTTGGACCCATCCACTCCACCATAGAATCTAGAAAGCTGGCACTATTTTCCATATTAACACATTCTCTCTCAGGTATAGAATCCACACTGGGCCTTTCATATATGATGTGTCAGGATCCAACTCAATATCCTCATAGTTGACCACATACATAAGAATAGGAATGTACCTCTAGATCTAAGACACATGAAACACATCATGCATACCATGGTAACAAAAAGGAAGATCCAGACAATAAGACACAATATCAATATGCTCAAAAATATCAAAAAGGTATAATGAATCTCAAGGATAAATTTCCTTTATTACACAAACAATGATGACCTAACTCAAGAGTCACCCACACAAACACTTTTTCACCAATAAAAAAATACATGGTTCATCTCCTCTAGTTGAAATATGATCACTTCCTACTCTAGGTTGTGGTAAACCAATTATTAATCTTATTCACTCTCTCAATATTCTCTTATAACAAGCTCGACCCCACCACAATGATATCACTTGAATCATTCCAACATAAAGATGAATGAAAAAGATAAAAATAGAGATCCTCAAAAGGCACCATCTAAATAGAATCCTATAATCTATTTTTGTATGTGAATTTAAACAGGGATATATGATCATCCCAAGATCCAAAAAATATAGGGTACATGCCTAAAGAATATCCTCCAATATCTGGATTATCCTCTGTGATTGACCATCAGACTATAGATGACACACTATACATAGTTTCAGATATGTTCCCAAATCCTTATATAAGACTTTCCAAAACTATGATGTGACATACATGTCTCTATCAGATAAAATTATTGAGGGAAATACATTTAGGCATATAATATCTTGTACATACAATTTTCCTATCTCGTACACAAAATGAGTGTCATAGATTGTTAAGAAACGGGTAACTTTCATTAGCTGATCAACCATAACCCAAACCAAAACATGACTCCTTAGGGTCCAAGGTATCCCCATAACAAATTCCATCATCACATTGTCCCAATTACACAACAAAACCGAAAGTATCTAAAGTAAACCACCAGGATCCTACTGCTTGGCCTTTACCCTCTATCATATAAGTCATTGTGAAACAAAACTAGTGATGTCCTTATTTATACTAGGTCACCTACATTGACATTAAATGTTATGATATATCTTTATAAACCCCATATGTACAAACCACTTTGAGTCATGTGAATCTCTCATCAACTCCTCTTTCAAAGAAATTGGCACTATAATCCACCCATGTATGCTGATCACATCATTATTATCTAACAACCACTATAGGGTTGGGTAACTACCTACGAATAATTCTTGAATAACCATACACTCAGGAAATGACTCTTGGAAAGTATTCAAATAGTACACTAATGAAGATGTGATGAAAAATAGAACACATGTTATGACTCCACGATCCTCAAAATCATCCATAATCCATTTTTCTATCAAACTCATAAGACACCATTCCTAAAGTGATTAACACTCACCAAGCTCTTGTATTTATGATGTTTTTCTACTAAAATAATCTATAATGAAATATATCATAGGAGAATGTCCGAGGATAATCTAATGAATACATATTCCTCAAATTAATATCCCACTATGATAAGATATATCAGAGGTGATCTTGGTCTGTTTAAACAAAAAATGTCTCACAAAAGAGATAATGTCACCAATACTTTAGGGAATGGAAAAAACATTCAAATATTTATTTTTGGTAATTATTTAAGATACTATTATAATTTCCTAAAATTATGAGTTACATGCAATAAGCATTAATACCATGTTGAGTACACTCCGAGCACATCAGCTTTATGCCAATATTTTGAAGTGAAACTTATGGATATGAGAGGTATTTTTCCTTATCCATGAGATATATAAGTCATGAAATTTATGTGGAACAAGAGAAGGTGAAATATATGATGTATTGGGATCTTCAACTACCTGTATATAAGAGGTTGATAATTAGTGGTGAGGGTATGAACACTGTCAGTGGGGATACTATACCCTTAGTAGTCATATTCATACACCATACACATAAATGAATATAATAACAAAAATATCAAGCAGAAGACTAAGTAACATAATTTAATAAAAAATAGAACCTATGTCATATATATAAATAAACCACGCTCCCAATGTGCCATGCCAAACTAGAGTATACAAGTTATAAGAAGATAAATAAATAAAAAAGCTACTAAAATCCTCTAGAGTTTTTCCCGATATTGTTACTAGTCACACACTAAATATCTTAGCTATCTACCATAGGACCCTTGACCTTACTCAGATACCTAATAATAAAGTTTTTATGAAAATTATATTGTACATTTTGTGTGTGATTAATAAAACCTAGTAGGAAACTGAAAATGTATCCTTTATATGTGTGCACATTTCTAATAGGTTTATTCTATGATAAAGATAAATGTACAAGAAAGAAATAACAATCATATGATGATAATTCATGTGCTAACCAAGCCACCACAAGCTCCAACCATTAATTAATTGGATCCATGCCCTAATTATAGTTGTAATTGATGTAAATATTAATCAAGATCTAGTAATAAGGTTGGTGATCATGTATCTCAGTAGTCATAAGGCAACGATTTAGACCATGCCACAAGGTTGTCACATCCCATCCCCACCTCGGGTCTGGCCTCAAGAATGTCAAACCCCATCTCTATCATATATCATCCCTAAAGGCTGTCATATCATGCCTATTTCTTGAGCCAGGAAGAAAGGCCATCATTACCCTAATGTCACTACCATGGGCCATGCCTCAATGTCTTCATGTTCCTACCCTATATTCAAGTTCATCATCTTCATTGTCACATGTTGTGCATACTCCCACTCTAAGAGATAACCATATCAAGATAGTACACCTATTCTAAGTACCAAGAGCAGTACTGCCAAAGGAAAGGTAATTACACATAACATGGTATATCATGTAAATGAATAATATATAATTTCATTGTGATAATTAATAGAAACATACAAATAAGTGTGGTCAATATAATTTATGGTAATAAGTTACATAAACATATTCATGGAATGAAACACCATATGTGAGTCTCATAAGCCAGAAAAATACATGATATCACTATCAAGAATGATAAAAAAGCTATGGAAACACAAGTATCACATAAATTAATAAATAGTACATAAGGATCCCAAATGGTAAGGAACTTCTTAATTTAATCTTGTTGATGAAAAACTCAAAAACCCATCAAGAGATGATACCTGAGTCACCCCAAGTTCTAACCGAATCAAGATATCACACTAAGAATCCCTAAATACAATCCTATATAAAATATACTAAGGTTATAGAATTATATTAAAGAATATAAAAATCCAAAATATAGGGTTTTACACCAACATACCTCTTGAGATCCACCAACTATAATAGAATTGAGATTAATCAAAGGATGTGCCACTTACACACTATATCTGCCACTGTTCTAGCAATGACTAAAGGTTTTAATGTTATATGGGAAAAATCCATTGATCTAGAAAAGATAATGTAGATATATAATTCATCTCAAGGGAATAAGGGTTGATCTTGAAGAAGTGTAAATAATGGAGGTTCATGGATCACACACCATAATTCTCAACCTTTAACACACTTGTATCTTCTTGAATCAATCTTGGATGTAGAATAATTCATTGGGTAAATGATATGAATTCTTTATAGGAATTCTTATTGGAATAATAATTGGTTAAAATGGTATTTACTGGTCATTGAATATGATTTTTAGATAATTAAAACACACCCACACATGGTTTGGTCACACAGTTTTACAAACTATGTGCCAACCTTGTGAGGTTTTCTTTCACTTCTAAGAATCCAAAAAATTTGGCTGTATAGTTTAAAAAACTACATGAGAACTATTATTTTGTATTTTAGTACATGTTTCACATTTTATTAGGTGAGGAAACATAGTTTGATAAACTATACACCTTAATTGTACACCACCCCAAGTGTCTCTTCCACAATGTACACAGATTCCTATAGGATCAACATGGTGTGATAAAAAAACATACTATAACCAAAAAATGTAAAAAAGGTGTCTAAAACCTTCTAAAACCAACTATAAACCCCTATAACTTATCCCAAACAATTCAAAGATAAAAAATTTAATATTAAAGGTTGAATGTTACCCACAATGTACCTAGAAAAAATATGATCCTGTTAAAAATATGACAACCAAGATATCTAAATAAATTGGAATACATAATCCAAATACATAGAATAGTTTGTCCCATGAGACTTAAAAATTCATCAATGGGTTTTTCGGGACCCAACAACCACTAATTAAGTCCAATGGATTTATCATATAATGGAATGAATAAGTTTAAAAATATATATCCAATATGCCTTAATAATCAATAAACATCTATATTAAAATAAAAAGTATACATATTGTCCATATTTCCCCAATAAATAGATGAAATAGATTTTTATGGAAGCATCCATCAAACTAGCATCATATAAAGTAATGGGTATACAATTAAGTTAAAAATTTCACTAATCAATAAATTGATTTTTATGGTCATAAGCTATAAAGATAAATAAGGTGGATATTATTATTAAGGAACATCATAAGTGTAACATAACAATATTGAAGGATGTCGATATAGATGAAAACACTTTCTTGAGAAGAACAATTCAAGTAATATCACCTTAGAAGGGATCAATAAATAGTTTTTTCGGACACTGTGAGTTTAATCCCTCAAAAGAAAATAGTATGGGGGGATTTAGAAAGTAATCCATGAAACGTAACTCTGGAGGTGGTAAAAACAATTTAACTTAAAGAGGAAAAGGAAGTGAAATGTAAAAAGTGATTTTCTCTTTTTTTTAACAATGATATAAAAAGAAGAAGTTACAATTCACTTTCAAAATTTATTTTCAAATAAGTAACATGAAAAACCATTTTAAAAAAATACTTAAAAAAGAATCACAATAATAAATCCAAGAAAAAAACCTGAATTTTTTCTATAGAAAATATAGATTAAAGATAAAAATATGAATTTTAAAGGGGAATCCTTTTGATATTATAAAAATTCCTTTTTTGAAACCCATTTCATAAGAAGGATAATGTAACTTCCTTCAGAAATGTTGTTAAAAAAATGAAAACTCCACATGATATAATAAATATTATAATTTTGAAAATATAAATTGATTTTTTTGGAAATAAATCATTTGTATATGCAGGATAAATATCCATTACAGAGAATTTGGATTATTCTAAACAATATTTCATTTTTTTGATGAAAGAAATCCATAAAAGAAGAAGAATTGATATAGAAATTCATTAAAAATGAGTTCATGAGAAATAAAATAGAATCTTTAAAAAATAAAGTGTAATTATAATATAATTCAATCATAAGGTATATTATATCCGACTTATAAGAATAAATTTCATGGATAATGATTATAAATTTATGAACTAAAATTGAGTTAGTAAAATAGTTACAAATTTATTGACACTTGGATAAAAGGGTTGAAAGAAGGGATTCATGAAAGGACATGAAAATCCCATGTAATAAAATTTAATAATAATAATAGGAACCATTGGGGTGTTAGGTATACCATATAAAATAAAAAATGGCGTGTAATATGAAACACCTTTCAAGGAATTGAAAATTACAACAAAGAACCCTTATGAATGTCACAATCATTAAAGTAATAATCCTTTGGAAATGAGTTCACGATAAATAATTTTAAATCCAAAAAACAAAATTATAATTATAATTTTGTAAAATAAATGAATAAAATAATTCATTTTATATGGATCAGGTTCAATAATAATCATTATATCTAAAAGAAAATAAATTGAGTTTTGAAAAACCCTTCCCTTTAATCATACTTAGTTGAACCTGATATAGAATTATGTATAACAAAAATAATTATCTTAATAACCTACTTCATAACCATATTAATACCTGTAAACTTTTATAAAATTCATCTGTAATCATTTATTACAAATATATTAGTTAGTTATATTTTATTTTCATCATCAGATGTTATTATCTTTGATTGTTTGTTTAAAACTAGTTTCTTAATGGTGGTCTTGATTATTGTTTAAGAATTCAAATATCATCATTATAAAATAATTAAAGGTACTATAATATATTTTTTATAATGATTTATAATGTTATAATTTTTTTCATAATTATTTTTGTCATGATTATTGAAGATGATGTTGGAAAAGAGCTTGTTTCAGTAGTTTTTAATGAATAAAAGAGTGGTAAAATAATAAGTTAAATATTAATATAACATTTCAATTGCCATAAAAAAATTATTTTTTCATTAATTTATATTAACACTAGTTGTTGTGTTTCCATATTAATCCCTAATGGAAATTTATATCATTTCTCACGTGGATGGTTAAACCGAACCAAATAAAAAGAATCTATAATCTATGGCTGTGTATGGTTAAGAAAGTGATTCTTTTAGAATAATATCATAATTATGGAAGCATAAAAATATTTTTCATAATATTATAAGTTATTTAATCATATTTTATGATATTTTTATAAAGAATAAAACTCTATATAAAAAATTAAACATGACACTATCATGAAGTCCGTAGTCCGCATGAACACATAAGTGACATGTTATTTTTTCCATAGAATAGGAGGAAGACATGGTATGATTTAAAATTTAATAATATTAAAAAATTTATAAATATAATATTAACCCATTAGATACCCCATTTTAACAATATATGAAAAATGTTTATATAAAATCAAACACACCGTTCAGGTTAGAAGTAGTGTGCATGTACACATGGTGATATTTTTTTCTAATTAAAAAGGAAAGTATAGTTAATGATTATTAAAAAAAACATAATAAAAATTTATTATATTAATAATATTTATTAAATTATAATATAATGGATAAAATATATCTTATCGAGGTGGAATTAGAATGAAAATAATTGAAATGGAAGAAGAAGAAATTGGTAATTTTTACCTCACTCCTTGAAAAACACATTTAAAAAAAGGATTAAGCCTTTGAAGGGTGGTATTTTGAGAATAAAAGAACTATTTTAATTTGGATTGGAATTTTGGGGAGGTATTTGGGTGTGATAAGATTTGGGACGGTGGAGGCTCGTTTTATAAGAGAAGGGAGTGACATTTTTATAATAATATAATAGGTAAAGTCACTATTCAAGGGCCAAATGGATCCAATCATGGAAAAAAATTTAGTGTGTAAGGGTTTAGGTTGAGGAAGACTCAACCATAAATTTTTAAATAAGTTTTTATCATTTTTAATGTCTTTTCTCTTAGAAATTTCACTTTTACGATTTTTGGTTTTTATCATGGTAACTAATTTTATCCTAATTAATTTACTTCTGATAAAAAAATGGTCCTTATTAAATAATTCAAAACCACTAATTTAAAATATGAAATTTACTTTATCAAATAAAAGTCATATTTATAAGAAAAATCAATTTTAACACTAGAACATGTAATATGTAAAAACCGATTTTTATGAAAGTGTTTTTTATGATTAAATATAATGATTAAAATTAAATTATCAATATTATTGATTTACATGACATTAATTTTTTTTATTATTTACCAAATAAGAGTTATTTTGGATAAAAAAAATCAAAAACTGAATTCAACCTTTTGGGTACTCTATATTAAAAGAAACATACCAAAAATATTTTTTTATTAAAGTAAATATTACTTAAGTTTCAAAATTTTAAACATGAGTTTTTTAGATTCAAAAAAGTATGTTTAAATACATCATTGAACTAGTTAAATACATTTTTATTCATGAAAATGTTTTATTAGTTTTAAATCAATACTTATTTTATGATAATGTCATAAAATCTACCGTATAGTTATAAATTGTACTTTTCGGTATTCACCTAAAAATTAACTATTTTAGAAAATCCAAAAACCTCAAACTAAGATAATATTTTTATTCTAAATCAAAAAATGAATTTAATTTGTTCAAATTAAAATTTTAAAATCTTAGAATTTAAATTTCAAGTAAAACATAATGAAAATTGTATTGAGAGAAAAATAATTTTTTAATTGTTCTTATTCTTATTTTTTATAAATTAATAATTAGATTGGTGTAAATATATTATTCATATCAATAATATATTTTATATAATTGTTTAGTTCTTTAAAATAAATAAAAAAACATAATTTTAGTAAAAAAAACATTTTTAGGATAAAATGATCTTTTTTTATTTAGGTATGCTAATTGAATTTAATCGATTAATTTTTATAAAAAGGGCCTTTATTTTTATTTAAAAATATATTTCAAAGTGTGGTTTTTTTATTTATATTAAATAATTAGATAGACACTATATTATGGGTATATAACATTCTTCAGTTCATTTTGGTTCGATGTTGTGGGTAAAGAGAGCTATCAAACCCATTAGGTTTCATTGTACAATATGATTTAAAATATTAGGGTATTACATGAGTAAAGTGGTATACAATTCATTATAAAATGGTTTAAAAACTTAAATTTGATTTGGTCTTTTAAGAAATAAGGAAGGGAATGATTGGTATGGTTTTGGTTTGTTTGATCTCATAAGTGAGATGCCTTATTTTTCCGAAGCTTCTTTGATAATTTTGATCCCTATCGATAAATGATTATAGATTATATTGATGTATGATGAAGCGTGTTGTGTGTTTTCCCTATGATAACTTACTTATGGTAACAAAGTGGTGGGTTGATCTAGGTAGATGTGACAGACCCATTAAAGGGTAGGGATAAGTCCGAAGAACCCTATGGTTGATAAGAGACATTATGATTGGAATGACAGGTTAGGACTGATAGATGGGGATGAGATCAAGGAAACCATATAGAGTGTCTGTGTAGTGATATGACCCTGAGGACCCTAATGGCTGCCCTAGTGCTATGTTGACCCTAGAGAGGGTACATGTGATATGCGAGTATTAGCCATTGTAGGTGATACCTTAGGACTTGAAACAGATGTGTGGGCCTATTATGGAGGATATAAATATGGGTTTTTCACTTGAGAGGCTGAACATTATGATGATGTATGGGTTTGGGTAGATGGAAAACCTATCTGAATATGTTATATGAGATATTTTGGGTGGGGAACACTTTCTACCAATATATATAGAAGATACATGGTATGTATTTGAGTACTTATTGAATCTAGAATTTATTCCATATAATATTTTGGATTTCCTTGGATGAGTTTCTTAGAATCAATATAGGGGATGAGAGCCTTCCTTATATCCTATGGGTGTGTTTTTGGATTTCCTTAGTCTAGTTTCTTAAAATTAGGATAGGGTATGTGACCCTTCCTTGTATCCTACTACTATGATTTGGATTTCCTAAGACATGTCCCTAGGAATCAGCTATTGGGAATGAGACAATTGGATTAGCCACGGTCTAGGTGATTGGTTGGAATAGTTTTGTGATGTGCTTAAAGACACCTCAAAATTGATCTATGTAGATATGCATGGGGTTCAAGGTGGTTCGACTAACACATATTGACCCAAAACTTGTTTTTGGTGTGCCTATACATTATGATTCTAGGTTAGTGTGTTGCATGAATAGTATAATATATCTTATATATGTATTGCATACACATCTAGTTGATCACAAGAGCACTCAGTATTATTGAGCCATCAAGGACCCCTATTGGGTTATTATACTCACCCCTACCGATGTACATGATATGGGTTTCAATATATTTGGGTAGGTATTCCAATTTTCTTTTAGGTTACAATCATTGATAAGATTTGGAAATATGATATAGTTCTAGTAGGTTATATAGGCCAATGATTAGGTAGGATGATTATGGGTGTTGGGATGAAGTTTAGTGTATTTTTTTTATTATGGTTTAACATTTATTGGTTGGTCTTCATTTTATTTATATAACATTATTATTATTACATTCTTATATATTGGTGGTCTATTTTTTTGAATCATCATATAGTACAATTTACTACTTTCTATTTTGGATTTCTAGACACATGGCACTCTTTGTTTTCTATCTATAGGTATTTTAGGATGTCCATTATATAGGAATGTCAAGATGGATTTTTTGTAAAATATGGGCATGACCCCAAGACTTATATTGAGAGGGAATAGTATTCCCATGAATATATTAAAATCTTATTTCCAGTTGGAAGCCTCTAGAGTATGATTAGGCACACCAGAGTTCAAGTAGTGAACCCTGCTCGAGTTCTGTTCAGGTTGTCTAAGATGGGGTGTTTCAAAGAACATGATCTGAGATAATGAATCATCAAACTTCTTATAATTTATTCACACTACATATTTCTTTTACATTTAGAGTCATTCTTGTGTTTTTAATATATTTACATAACAATTCTTCTATACTATAAAGATAAGTACTCTAAAACACCTTACTTTATTTCCTTACATCTTTTATCCTGTATATAACTATGGAAGAGACTTGGTATATAATAGAATTCACTGCGCATAGTTTTCTATGTAAAAATAAATCAAGGTTGGGGATCTATTTATTTATCTTAATAATTGTGCATAGTAATGGCTTTCTATCAAGTGCATGGGATTAACATCCATCTTTGAACTAAACCCCATATTTTAATTCCATTATTTCATTTGTTATTTTTATTTCACTACTTGTTGTACATTCACTTGAAAACTATTTTATTACTTTTAATTTTCAATCAATGATTTATAAATCTATATCTGCAGAAACTTAATTTAATAGTTTAAATTTTAAAGTTATATATATACCATGATTGGTGTGAGTAGAATTGTTTCAAAAGTTAAAGTGATTTTTAATTTTTTAATTTGGATAGTGATCATGACTTTGATATAGTATTTTAAAGTACAAAATTATATATACTAACCAAAATTTTTAACTAGTCTAGTTTTCAAATATAGGGTATTTTAGATTTATAATTTTCAAAATAAATTTTCTATATAGAAACATCGATTCACCCTCTCTTGAGCCTTCCTTACAGACCAAAATTTTATTTAATTAATTATTTTAAAAGGTCACACATATTTTTTAGTTTTTATCTTAAATGGTTATTTTAAAATGAAAGAAAAGCTAATTTTTTTTATGATCACACAATTGATTTTGGAACATGGAGTTCATCTTAGTGCAGAAATTTGGTGTAATCTAAAGTGCCTTGAATTTTCATTTATTTTTGAATTAATTAATTAATTTAATTAATTAATTATTATTGTAATAAGAAATTTATATTTAGTTCTCCCAAACTATAACTTTTATTAAAATTATATAGACACTATATTACTTTGGAAATGATGTTTTCTTCTATACGCAAGTTTATTTAGAGAAGGCTCTAGGTTCAGTGAAATATCCAATGATTTTTTTATTATATTTATTTCCAATAAGAGTTAATATATATGTCTTGGAGTGATAGAGTATTGGGCGATGGAGGAAGAATCTGCCCAAAGGAGATAAAGATGCTACCCATGTGTCTAGGTAAAGAATAATAAAGTGTTTCTTTCTTTTAATAACTGGTTAGATAGATTCATGAAAATAGATATAATATCTAATGATTGATGATATATTTCTCACATGAGATAATATTACTAATTCTATAATACTATGTTGGGAATGAAAAATTGGTTATGTCACAAAATCTTCATAATATTTATTTTTGGTTTTTGTAAGTTTCATTACATACTTCATAAGGTTTACTCAAAAGTGAATAAATAGAAAAGGAAAAGTCTTCATAAGGTTGTTTTACAACTTCATAAGGTTGATTCTAAGAATGAGTTTTGAAAACCAAAAAATACACGACCCTTATAACCTTCTACTATATATATTCTTGAGGTTTAGGGAACATCACAAGGTTCAAATAATGTAAGGTTCGACTATGGTAATTCATAAGGTTCATCGACTTCATAAACAATTTATAAATATCCAAACTTCATAAGGTTGCATTTTGGAACTTTATAAGGGTCGCAAACATTATATGGTATAAATTTTTTAAGGTTCCTAAACATTGTAATATTAAAACATTGTATGGTTTAAGAAACATCATAAGGTTATAGAACATCATATAGTTTAATTGCAGTACATTATAAGGTTCATCTTCATAAGGTTACACTATAGTAAAAAGTCAAGATAAAGGAATTTACAATGTTGATATTGTAAAACCAGGACCCATACCACATAGTATAAGTCTGAGAGACTCAATACCTCATATAAGTCTTTTCATACACAAGAGGCTATCGACTAGAAGTTATGGTTCAAACACCATCAGTGGGGAGACTATACCATTCCATAATCATATCTATACACTAAAAAATATAAAAAAAACATCATAATTTTAATATCAATAAGAAGAATAAATATCAATGTAATAATGGATGGTACACAAGTCATAAAAATAAATAAATCAATCGATTTTCTAGTCTGGAAAGGTTATCCAAAGTATAAATGTAAGAAGATAAATAAATAAAAATATTTATAAATACTCAAGAGTCTATCTTGGTTCATCCACCCCCATGATCCTTGACTATACTTGCTCCATCTATGTTCTATAAGGATAATCAAAAGATATCAAAAGTGATCAAGAAATAGCCACAAAGATGGTAAAAATGACTCTCAGTAGTCTTAAAGAATCATGTCAGATCCATACTCCAGGTCTTCATACCATGTCTATGACTTGGGTCAGACATCTAGGATGTCATGCCCCTACCATGTGATCAAGTCCATCAAAACCTCCTTTTTAGGCCATGCACACCCCCCTATAATGTATAATCATATAGTTATGATCATACTTTTCTGATTATTAAGAAAAAAACCTTCAAAGGCACGATAACACACATAAGATGGTAGATAATATAAGTATAAACATAACATATCTTAATGAGAATATTGTAGCAATAAAAAATATAGGTAATCAAAATTAAACATGGTCAAATAAGATACATTCATAATCATGTAATCAATCATCATAAATGGCTCTCATGAGATACAACCATATACCCACATGTGATCTCTATTAAGAACAGTCAAATAAACAATGCCAATAAAAATAATCATACAAAGGAAAAAAGTGTATACAAGATCCTCAAATGGAAAGGAACTTCCTACCCCAAGGTTGTTGACAAAGTACTCCAATGTTCTTTAAGCATTGAATCCCGAACCACACTGTGCACGCTCATAGAACTAGGTTAAACATATAATATGCCTAACATGGGTTCCACTTCATCAATAATTAGTTTTATAAAGGATACTCAAGAAGATTCCAAGTCAATAAGAGTGGTTATAGAATCATATACCTTATGGAGTCCATCAACAAAACTAGTTTCGCGGTATATTGATGGATATGATTCCGATTCACCACATCCATTATCAATTCAAGAATAGATCATAAATTCATCATCAATTTTATAATAGAACCTTGGGTCAAGATAA
Organism: Viscum album; assembly: GCA_963277665.1. Classification (NCBI taxonomy): domain Eukaryota; kingdom Viridiplantae; phylum Streptophyta; class Magnoliopsida; order Santalales; family Viscaceae; genus Viscum; species Viscum album. The sequence goes on from OY728156.1 coordinate 1,336,472,095, forward strand.
TGAACATCTATCCACCATTAATACATCATCATATAAGTGATCCAAGATGAAATTTATTAAGAAGAGAGTCTCAAGATAATCAATTTATATAACTTACCTAAAAACGTCCACAATTGATGAGGAATAAATATTTGGTCTAAGGGATGACATTAACATGTATAATTCACCACCAATATACCTAGGGATCATCAATAGATTATAGTTTTTTTAATAATTCTATACAAAGAATATTTTAAGAAGATTATTCTTAAACACATACCCATAGAATGTCTATATTTGATAGAAGATCTTAATCCTATCAAGAGATGCCATCAATTTTCTAGATCTGTGATTTATCTATCAAGAAAGGAAGAATTAATCATTGGATTCATATAGAAAACATAGATACATTATATATCCATGATCATATCTCAAGAAATAAGATGGAAAATGTGTAGATCTAGAATTTGTAGGATCATTATATCTATAATATAGATTAGGTTTTTCAGAATTATCTTTTGATGGAAATACTTACAGGTGGGGGTGGGGTGAATTGTAGTTTAACAACTTAGTTTTAAAGAATTAAAGTAACTAATACAAAAATCATCTTTAATTAGATTATTGGACTCAACCCTCAATCCAATTAACAAATCCATAGAATCAGATTCAAATTAGTCTGATTATATTAGAGTAAAAATTGTTATCACTATGGATCATATTTATTCGAGTATGTTTGTTATTATAATCATAATTTAATGATAGAAAAAAAATTAGACAATTGAATACGATAACCCACATTCTATTAAATGTGTAATAGAATAAATGCTTGTAAAAACAAGAAATATAATAACAATGTAATAGTTAAAATGAAATACAAGCTATTATTAAAAAGTTTACCACTTTTAACCTTAATATTAAGGTATTCAATAACCTTGAATACTAATATCCTAAATTTTACACTTATAGGAAAGTCTATCTTCCCTTACCCGGGAAGACCTCGATATGAAGATCAGAATGGATCTTTCTTCCTATCCCTAGAAGCCCTCGATATAATGATCAGATTCCGTGTCTTACTATCCACAAAATTCCTTGATTCACATATTAGATTCTCTATCTTACTATCCTCAAAATCCCTTGATCTGATGGAACATATTTTTTATCTTTCTATCCTCAAAAGACCTCGATTATTATGATGATAATATGTAGATTACAAAAGAAAAATTTCTTAAGGAAACATCCCTGACATGGATTCCTTAGAACTAGAAAACTCTAAATAATTAAAAAGACTGAGAAAAATATGTTCACACTAAGAAATATTTATAGATCTCAAAAAATGAGAAAATGTAAATGAATTAACTCTAAACTCTTTGAATGACCTGATATTTATAGGTATCCTACCAATAGTCATATTGATCCCCCAATGATCATATTTTTGAGTTTATTTCATTGAATTAGGACACTTGACACTTAATAACTCATCATAAATGAATGTATGATGTAGTATTGATTTACACCATTACAAAATAAAAATATTTCTTTACATTAGAAATAATTCTTGTGAATATGATCATAAACTTAATTTAGTCTGATGGAATATCATTTGATTTTCATTATAGTAACCTTTATGAGTACTGGTCTAATTTTTTTTAGTATCAGTATTAGTCTGATTATCAAAACTTTTGTTAGTATAAGAGACATAAATAAAGCCTGAATTTTGGTCTGAGAAATATGATTTTGATTTATTGAAAAAAATAATCACTACGATGATGGTAATGAATAATGTAATGTTTATTTTCATAGTACTTTAGAATTTTTTTAAGTATGATAAAAATTAATCTTTTCTACATATCATGCTAAAACACTTGGGATATAAAAAGTTAGTAAACATGTTTGAATAAAGTGTTTGTAATTTCAAAAACTAAATGAATAGAGAACTAATAAGTATAAATTTTGATTCAACAATATCCACCTTTTTGGAAATCACAAACCTAAAAACTTAAATGACAAAATAACTTTGAAAAACTTATAGACCAATTTATTTTAATAAGTTCAAATTCATACCTAAACATTAAACATTAATTCCCCATGTGTTTATAAATCTTCTAAATACAATGGAGAGTATGATATTGAATATTATAAACTCCCCCTTAGGATAATATCTTTCATTTTGATAAAACAATGTCCCTTAAAAATATATTATCCCCCTTAAGGAAACAACTTCTCTTTATAAAAAATTCTCCCCATTTAATTCTTATACCCATTTAAGACTTTATCCCCCCATTTAATAATTTTCTCCCCCTTTTTGATTTACAAAAAGGATTGGGCAATATTCTAAATTTTCTTGAAATGTTATAGAATGAATAACATATTAAATAATACATTTAGTTACCTAATAATCCACTAAAATAATGAAATAACATTCAAATAATTGGAATTGGAAAAATATTCAAACAATAATATTAGGAATAAAATGAAATTTCATTTATCAAAAATAAAAATGTTTTATGAATAAAAATATAACAAGAGTTAAAAAAAATATTTCTTTTTTTAGGTTTTCTAAAAGGCCTTCATATTTTTGAACTCTCTTTGGCATTTCTCCTGCTTTTTTTAATTTTTCTTCTTGAGTCTAAACTTTCTCTGATAAAATTTTATTATCCTCCTTGTAAAAGAAACATTTGGATTAATTAGATATATGTTTGGTATTTTTTTCTCTAGATTCTGAACCTTTTGTTTCAAAACATTGACTTCCTCAGAATAATCATCAGTTTCATCTCTAAACTATTCTAAAAAATTTACCCTATCAGTTATGTATTTTGATAAATGTTTAAAATATTTATCCACTTAAACCATCAACTTCTTCATTTCATCAAATTAATCATAGTGAATTTGAGTATCTGCATCAAGTTGATTGGACTAGTTAACCCTATGGTTTCATGATCTATTGTTAATGTTGGAAATTTTATATAAAGTATTTAGCTCAGCCTCAATCTGAATAACTGATTAGATTAAGTATTTGATTGAATCCAACTTCTGATTAAAGATTTCTTGAATTAACTAGATATGAGATTCTAAATTTTTTAAATAATATAATGTTCCTTCAATCCTTTTTAAAGTATCTATAAAGTAATTGAATCCTTTCTGAGAAATCATTCCTACCAAATCAGATTATTCATAATCAGGCTAGGGAGGTTTGGTTCAAGTTGTACCAACTCCCACTTCTTTTACTTTCCCATTATCTTTTAATGAAAACAACTTCTCAAGTTTTTTAGAAACATTTTTTCCATCTTATATATAATTATACAATTCTATGATCTATACATCATCAGTATTGACATCATCAGAAACATTGGTCTTTGAGTTTTGATCTCCCTCTTATCTTTTAGACGTGGATTCAGTTTCCTTTGATGAAAATTGTTCTTATGAATTTTATCCTTAATAATTAATAGAAGGTATGTACAATGAGGATTAATCCTATGATAAATATGATTATTTCTTTTTTATATGAGTTTCTTCACTATCTTCCCATTCATTATATTCATTTTTATCCAATTTTTATCCCTTTTATTCGTATTATTATTCATCAAATTCTTACTCTATTTCAATTTCAAATTCTTTATACTATTCCTCTTATTCTTATTTCTCATTGCCTTTTTTTTCTTCTTTATAATTATATTCAAGATCTTCATCAACTACCTTATTAAGCTCTTCTTTAGGTTTTCAGGATATTCTAAGAGTACCCTTTTCTACTAGTTCCAGTGCTGATTATTTCTTTGGGGTGACTGGGGCTAATTATTCACCAAAAACTTTCTATTTACCTTTATCAGTAACCAAAGTAACATTAGCATGAACAAATTTAATTTCTTTACAAGATAATTTGGCCTCTGGATTCACTTAATTAGTGTGAGAAGTTGGTATAAGAGCCTTCTCAGATTCCCTTTCTACTCCTTTCAAAAATATTTTCACATAACTGAGCATCTTGAAACCTTTTCCTTTCTTTTTTGATCAACCGGTTGTCCAAGATCATCAAGATATAAATTATTTGAGGTATAGATGGGAGTAATAAAAATTTTAGTATTATCATATCAAAATTTCTTAAGCAGATATTTTATATACTTGTGTTGTGATAAGTTCCTTATCGTTTTTGTGAAATTTTAAAACCATTAAAATATATTAACTCACACATCATACTCATTCGAAATTAATATTTCAAAAGACACACAAAAGAATCTATTAAATATTGTTGAGTTGTTCTAAATATAATGTTATCAACATAAATTTGTACAACAATTATACTTTTATTGACTCCTTTTATAAAAATATTTGGATCCACAACCCCATTAACAATTTTTTATAACAAAAATATTTTCAACTTATCATACAAAGATCTAGGGGCTTGTTTAAGTCCATATAAAGATTTGGTAAGTTTTTAAACAAATTCCGGATATTTTGTATCTTCAAATCCAGATGGGTTTTCAACATAAAATTAATCATAAACATATATGTTAAGAAAATAACACTTTATATCCATTTGATTTTTTTTGAAATTAATGATTGTTGCAAATACTAGAAGTATTTGAATAGCTTCAAGTATTTGAAACTGGTGCATAGATTTCTTCATAATCAATTCCATCTTATTGATTATATCCCTTTATAACAAGGATAAGTTTATTTATTACAATTATTCCATTTTTACCACATTTTTTTTCTAAAAACCCATTTCACTCCATTTATAGAATTTTTTTTATGTTGTTCAAATAAAGTCCAAAATTTTTTCCTCTCAAATCAATTGAGTTCATCTTGAATTTCCTTAATACAATCCTCATCACCTAAAGCCTCGTCAGAATGCTTAGGTTCAAATTGTGATAACAAATCTAGATGTTCAATTTCATTCCTTAAGGAACTTATAGTCCTAAATGGTTGATATACATCACCAATGATACGTTCCCTAGGATGATTACTGATACAAAACTAACTTATTACGTTTTAAAAAGTCTTTTATTGAATAATAGGTAGAAAATATTCCCATGGAATAACTTCAAAAACAAATTATTTAGTTATTTACTTGTGAGAATAACTTTCTAACAAAGGTGGAAAATTAGTTTTAGAAATAACATTCGAGGATGTTGGTTGAGGTTGTTTGAAAAAAAAGGGTCATTTTCATAAATCATAACAAGTACTATTTCATCAATAGTATAAGAATTTTTATTAAAAACTATATAAGACTTATAAGTAGTGGAATAACCTAAAAATATTCCTTCATACAATTTGGGTGAAAATTTATGTAAGTTATCTTTCGTATTCAGTATGAATACTTTGTAAAAAATAACATTTATGTAATAAACTTTTGTTTTTCTTCCTGTCTACAACTCATAAGGAGTTTTTTTAAGAAAAGGTCTAATTAAAACACAATTTATAGTATACCATATAGTACTAACTACTTTTAACCAATTTTTTCAGCAACTGAGTATTCATTCAACATGGTTCTAGTTATTTCTGTAAGAATTATATTTCTTCTTTCAACTAAACCATTTTTATGGGGGGTTCTAGGTGCTGAAAAGTCATGTTAAATACCTTTATTATGAAAAATTTTCAAAATAAAAATTTACAAATTCTACACCATGATCACTATGAATAGTTATCAAGGATATGTTTTTCTCATTTTTAACTTTAGAAACAAAAGTTTTAAAATAAAAATAGCCTTCAGATTTATTTTTGAGAAAATAAAACCTTGTATATCTAGTGTAATCATTAAATAATACATATACATAGAATTTTCCACCAATACATATAGTTTATATTGTACCAAATAATTACATGTGCACTAAATATAAAGCAACAAAAGTTGAGACTTAACTAATATATTTAAAACTTGACTTATTTTTCTTACCATATTGAGAAGGATCACATACTTTTGAAGAATCAAACTTATGTTCTGATAGATCCTTAACATGTTCTTTATTAGTAAACATCGATATGTTTATAAGGATACAATGTCCTAACTTTATATTCCATCACCAAGATTGATCTTACATTTCACGAAGGTAAGGTATGTATTGTCTCCTAAGGTCTTCGATGTTAAGTGTATAAACCTTCTCATGCTGATTGAAAGAAAGAATAAATCATCCTTGGAACTATGTACTAAAAATTTATCATTCCTAAAGTTTAAAAGGTAACCTTCATCACATAATTGACTCATTCTTATAAAATTTTTCTTAATACCTTTATCAAATAAAACATTTGAAATAATATCTTTACTAAGAAGAAAAATGTTACCTATTCTAGTAATATCTCCTTGAGCATTATCTATGAAATTAACTTTTCCACCTTTAACATTGATAATATTATGGATTTTTTTTAATATTAATATTCCTAGAACATCCACTATTAATTAACCATGTATTCTTGTTGCTAGTAATATCTTTATTTTTATCAAAACAAAAATATTAGACATTCAGAACCCAAACCTTCTTGGGTCTAGTAGTAACAGAAAAAAAATTTAAGAGTCCACATTTGTTTTGAAAAATATTATTTGTGAAAGCGTATGTATTGAACATTATTTAATGAACAATTATTTTTCCAATGGCCAGCACTTTTACACTTAGTGCAAAAAGGGGCGCTTTTAGGAACAAAGAAATTGTTACTAGAAATAGGTTTTTATATGAAAATTCTATTCTGGAACTACTTCAACGAGGAAATATTTTTTAAACATTTTATAATATTTTTATTTATTAGTAGTAAAGTTTGATAAAAGTTTCTTCAAAGAGGAAATTTCACATTTTATTTTTACAACTAAATACTTAACCTCATTAGTTATAGTATTGGAATTAATTTTTTCTTCTATAACATTTTTATTAGATAAAAAATTTTCAAAATATTTATAAATAAATTACTTTTTATAAATAGTATTATAAATATATTGAGAAAGATTTGACATTTAATTTGTCAAAACATCTATTCTTGTATTATCCTTATCAATATTTTATTTAGAATTATGAATTTTTTTTAAATTTTACAATTCTCATTTTCTAGAAGTTTATAAAAATTGGAAACTTCATTATAATATGGTAAAGAATCATCTTCACTAGTTGAGGAAGACTATTCATTTGAAAATTTAGATTTTTTCTCATTGGGATAGTTTGCACTCAAATACATATTTGTAAGGTTTTCAGCTGTTCATAAATTTTCCATAAAACATTGATTTACCCTAGTTACTTTTTCAAAAAGACCCTTGTTCTTCTATCTAGAACTTTCATTGTCTAAAGAAATTTCTAAAGAGTCAACACCACTAAAACTCCATGTTTCAGAAGCTTTTAGTACTTTCTTTCCCTTCATTTTGTAATAGATTTTGGCATTCATTTATGAATTTCTTTATTTATGTCTTTTCTCTTCATCTTGGGACAATATTGTCTAACATATCCATATTTCTTACACTCATAGCTATTTAATTAAACTTTCTTATCACTTCTATCCTTATGAAATTTTTATATCTGTATTGAAAATATTTTTTCCCAAATATCTTGTTTATAATTTTTTCCATGTTAACTTGTTCATTCTTATAATTTTTAGATATAATTGAATTAGATTAAAAAACTAATTTATTATTACTTTAAGATTTAACAATTTTTTCAACAAATTGAAGTTTTTAAGGTAAGGTAGATGTTGTATCAAAGTAACACCACCATTTTTCTTTTTCAGTTTTTTAGAATCTTTTTAAGCCTACCCTTATACTACATAAGGGTTCTAATAAAATCATCAAGAGTAAGACTATTTAACTTTCTAGTATCATCAATATTTATTCTCTTAGACTCAAATTTATTTGGAATAATATCAATTATCTTCTCCATAAGGATTTTATTATCAAGACCTTTATCACCAATAGCTTGTAAACTATTAATGACAGTCATGAATCTATGATGCATCTTCGAAAATAATTCTCCAGGTAAGAAATAAAATGCTTGATAATATGATCTAAAAATTGATCTCCTTGTCTCAATAACTTTAGAAATACCAAAATGTGTACCTTCAAGGTTTTTCCAGATACTATTAGCAGCTTCACAAGAAGAAATCTGACTGTAAATACTTATTTTCATAGAACATAAAAATTTATTCTTTATTATTTACTTTAACTGATATTATAGTTTTTATTGATGTGTAAAGGTTGTAAAATAATTTTTATGTATTTTATAATATCCAGTTAGAATACCTAAATTATCAACCACATATATGATAAAAAAATTATTCATCATATCTCTCCAGTACTCATATTTAACACTATCAAAGATAGGTGGTCTGTTCAGATTTTGGCTTTCTATTAAACCAACATTGAGACCTACCATCTAAAAGAAATAGAATTTATTTTATAAAAAAAACATTAGTGAAAAATGTTTATAAACATAAAGTTTATAAAAAAACTTTAAAAAACATTAAATAGTAAATAAGTTAAAACTTAGAAACTATTTGAGTAGTAAAAACATCCTCTGATAACATTTACAGGATCAGTATATCTATAATATTTATTAGGATCATAAGAATTATCTTATGATAGAAATTATTATAAGAGGGGGGGGGGGGTAAATTGTAGTTTAAAAAATAGTTTAAAAGAATTAAACTAACCAATATAAAAAGCCCCCTTAAGTAGATTATCAGACTCGAGCCTGAGTCTGATTAACAAATCCATATAATCAGATTCAGATTAGTCTGATTATATTAGAGTAAAAATCATAATCACTATAGATATGATTTATCAGAGTATGTTTATTATCATAATCAAAAATTAACAAAAAAAAAACAAAGTAGAAAGTTAAATATAATGACCCACTTTTTATTAAATGCGCATCAGAATAAACACTTGTAAAAACAAGTAATATAATTGAAATTTAATTGTAAAAATGAAATTGAAGCTATTATTAAAAAATTTACTACTTTTAACGTTATGAGTAAGGTAGTCAATAACATTGACTAAAGTTATAACATGTTTTATAATTACAGTAAAGTATGTCTTCCCTTACTAGGGAATCCCTTGATATGAATATCGGAATTTCTCGACCTTCCTATCCCCAAAATCAATTGATATGATGATCAAATTATCTGTCTTACTATCCCCATAATACCTAGATCCAGATATTGAATTATCTTTCTTACTATCCATGTAAGCCCTTGATACGATGGATTATATTATCCATCTTCCTATCCCCAAATCCCTTGATTATTACAATTATTGGATTTAGATTACAAAAGAAAATGTTATTAAGGAAACATACCTAATAAGGATTCCGTAGAACTATTAAACTATAAATAATTACAAAGAATAAGAATAATATGTTCACACAAAGAAATATTCATAGCTATAAAAAAATGAGAAAATTAAAATTAATCATATCCAAACTCTTTAAATAACATGGTTTTTATAGACATATTCCCAATGGTCATATTGATCTCCCAACATTCATATTTTTCATTTTTTTTGTAATGACTTCAGACACCTGACACTTGACATATCATCATAACTAAATGTATGTTGTCATATTAATTTACACCATTACAGTGTAAAAATATTTCCTTACATTAGAAATAAGTCTTCTGAATACGATCACAAACTTAAGTCTGTCCAATGGACTTCTTTATGATTGTAATTATGATAACCTTTATGAGTATCAGTCCGATTTTTTATCGATACGAGTATCAATACGATTGTCAAGAATTTTTTCATTATGAAAGAAATGAAAATGGTATGAATTATGGTATAATAAATGTGATTCTAATTTATCATACATGTACTCATTACAATGATCATAATGAATAACGTAAATTTTATTTTCATAGTACTTGAGAAAATTTTCTAAGTATGGTAAAAAGTAATGTTATCTAAAAAATAATGATAAAAAAATTGGGGCATGAAAATTTAGTAAATATATTTTAATAAAGTATTTGTGATTTCCAAAACTGAAGGAATAGAAAAGTAAGATGTATAAATTCTGAATTAACAGATTAAACTCACCGTTATAGCATTACTAGATCTTTTTAACCTTGAAGAACCAAGGTGAGTTAAATGGGAGAGCTAAAGTCAAGGGGAGAGGACTCTAGTTCAAAATAGGGGGTTTGGGTCTAAATTTTAAATTAAACAAGGCGGAAAACCAATTAGAAATAAAACCCATGTATTATATTTAATGTAGCCTTGGTGGGTTATGAAGTTCCCTATAGACCAACATATACTCCATTGGCTAGCCATTGAAAGTTTGTTTCCACCTCAAGGCCATGGATTAACCCGAATATCCAAAAAACTAACTCTCTTCCCTATTTTAAAAGAAAACAACTTATTTAAAACCCATCAAATTGAATAACAAAAATAGGAATGTGTAATTTTATAAAATTAAATATTTCAGACATTAAAATAAAGCTATGATGTTAAAATTCTCTACTTATAATGACTTTTCATCCCTGTAAAGTACATTCAAAGTTTTTTCTTAAAAAATAGGCCCACTAAGGTTAAACCTTATCCTCCCACTCTCAAGAATCCTCCAGGTTCTGTACATGATGTTATTGAATCTATAATAGTGTTACATTCTTCTCTCATATAACTTTCTTACTATGTAGTATAATTTTCACCAATCATTCTACATATGGTGCGTTAAGCCCTAGATCAACATCCTCACAGTTGATGACATGTGTAGGATTGGGCATGTACCTCCAAATCTATGACAAATGAAAAAAATCATGCATTCTTTAGTAGTGAGAAATAAGATCCAGATGGTACACCATTATCCCAACCCACTTAGTAAACTTTAGGGCCCAACATAGTGCATCACAATCTTCCCTTGTTTGCTGAATCATTAGTGGCCCAACTAAGGATTCACTCTTTGAAAAACCTGTCCACCTATAGAAAAACCCAAAGGTCTCATCTAATTGTTGGAATAAGACTTATAGCTTCTCTAAATAATGATATACCTCTTTTGAAGTAGATTCACTATCTTGTAGGTCTCATATACTACACTGGACACCAAAACTGCAACCTCTCTTGCCTCACTCCAACAAATCATAGAACGAAATGGCCTACCATAAAGATCCACATAAGGGTCCAACTAAATATAATCATGGTAAATATTGTTGTATGTGAACTCAACTAAGACTAGGTTATCATATCAAACCCTGCTAAAGTATATGGTGAAATCCTGAAGCATATCCTCTAATATGACAATCATCCACTTTGACTATTCAATTTTATAAGGATGATATATTATGATAAATATTAGATAAGTACCTAATTACTTATGAAATAACTAAAAAACCATGACATAAAATGTGTATCTCTATCAGATACAATTCTCAAGGGAACTCCATTAAATCATAATATCTCATGGACATATATCTTTTATAGCTCAACCACAAAGTGAGTCTCATAGATTGATAAGAAATAAAAAACTTCCATTAATCAATCAAAATTAACCCAAAAAATTTCATTAATCCTTATGTTACTTGGTAACCAAATCAGAATATCCATTGTGAATTCCTTAAACTTCTACATGGGCATAAGAAGTGGTTGGATCAAAACGTGAGGATGATAGTGCTTAGAATTTATTCTCGTCCAAGTAAGGCATCAAGAAGAAAATCCAAAAATGTCCCTCACCATCCCTAGACACTAGAACTAATTTCTAGAGTCATGGTATATATTTGAATCACCAGGATGCGCCACCCACTTTGAATCGTGGAAGTATCTCATCCATTATTATCTGATGGAAGCATGAACTACAACTATCCCATGTAATAGAATCACATTGTTTCCATCCAATGACCACTTGGGTATAAGTTCACCACCTTCTTGCTTTTCCACATTATAGGAAACTCTAGGTATGATTCCACAATATCCTTCACCTAGTTTACAAAAGAAGATGTAATCACTAATAAAGAACATTTCATTGATCCATGTTCCTTAGAATCATCCATCATTAAGTTAGAGAACAAGATCATTATGCACCACTATTCCTTTGAAGGCTATTTACTAAGCTCATGAGCTACCTATGGATTAAGGATATGTGCATCTACAATGATGTTACCTTTACCTATTCAATATTTTATATCAAAGTCAAACATTTACACGTACTCTACCCAATGCCTCTACCTCAAGTTTAGGTCTCACTGTGTGAATATATACTGAAGGATCTTATGGCCCATGTAGACAATAGACCTCTCAATAAAGAGATGGTACTTCCAACTCTTCAAATCATGGACCATGACCTCTAGATCTAAGTTATGGGTATGATAATTCCTCTCATGAGGTCACATTTTAAATAAAACATAAGATAATACCCAATCCCTAATCATCAATACTTATCCCAAACCAATGCCTAATGCATCATAGTACACGATGTAATGTTATGAGTTTTTGGAGTGAGTCAGAATCTTTAAACTGTTTGAATTTTTTAGAGTTTGGTGGTTATACCAACTTATTTATTGATCTTTAGAACTAAATTCCAAGATTTAATTTGACCTAAGGAATTTTAATTAGATTATTTTTAATGATCTATAAGTTCCTAAGGGTTTCAAGTGGGTTTTAGATGCATCTGAGACTGAAATACCAACTTTTCAAGGTGCCCAGGCTTTAACATACAGTTTGGAGAAACCATACGACCTCATAGGAGAAACCTTACAAACCTCTGTCTTTACTATGCATGTTTTGAAAAACTATGTTGGAGGGGACACATGGATATGTAGGGAATTCTACAGGTTTAGTAGAGGCTTCATGCATAGTTTGTACATGGTTTAGAAAATCGTAAAGGCCAACTGTGAGAGGAGTGGTGCCTGGACAGTGGGTACCACATGATTTCTACATGGTTTTACAAAACATATGTTAACTACGTGACCTATTTAAAAGAAAAAGTGGCCATTTTAACATATTTTCTTTAAGAAGGATTACCCTATTTTATCCCTTCACATGAGGCTCTCATCCCATTCATCTGTGGATCTATCCTCCCCCCCCTTTGGCTTTGAGCCAAATCTATCATCCAAACTCTGAATCAATCATCATTGGTCTTGTTAAAATTGTATCAGTAAGGGATTTGATACTATTACCTCATTATATCTTTCCTCAATCCATATGGCGTGCTAATTCTGTGCAATCCATTTTACCCTATTTTCAGGGTGTTTTTCTAAAACAAAAATATACTCTAAATCAATCCAAGTTAGATCCCAATATTAAACAAGAAATCATATACCGACATGAGGTAGGTGGTCTCTAGAATTCTATTTTATTTTTATTGTGTTTTAGGGGTACATTCTTGAGCATTACATTAGGTATTCTATGTGAGACTCTATTTAATTAATGAATTTATTTTAAATTAATTAATTGGTCATTGGAGATGCCTATGGTAATGTTTCAACCTAACTTAAAATAGTATGAGCTTGGTGATAGGCTTCAAACCTTGAGAAGATTAGGATAGGGTGTTTATTTTATTAAATTAAAAATTTTCATGATGCTTAAAATGATTCCATGGGAACGTGACAGACATGGAATAAGGATTGAGATGGTGTTGACCATCCATATAAGGTGACATAGTTTTTCAAGTTGGGAGAGGCTCAGATTCTATGAGTGATGTTGATCATGGGCTATGTGACTTGGTTGTCAGGTTGAGGTGATGGGGTCATTAGGTTATGGGCATAACCCATATGATATTGGATGGTGTTGACCATTGGGATTGGAGAAATGATCATAGGGGCATGAGGTTCTAGGAATATGTGGATTAGGTACTTTGTGAGTGACTAATGATAACCATGATTGGATGAAACATCATTGGAGTTGAGTACCCACATATATGACTCATTTAATGAGGTAGTGTTTACCACTCATGTGGGTAGAGGCCTCCATTAGATTAGATACAGCTTAGGTTAGTGTTAACCATTATTATAGTTGGTGGTGTATTCTGTCGAATGACACATAGATAGTGAGGAGACATAGATTGATGGGGTGAGACAATCAATTGGGGGTTAAGGATCACCATATTATTGAGGCCATTAGGATGAGATTATTTGGGAGGACAAATAACTCCATTCCTTGAGACATCATCTCTTGAACTGATGCTGTTTATTATTAGAGCATAGACATCATTGTGCCTCATGGAATTGAGATTCGATTTGATGTGATCATTCGAGTAGGGGTCTAGGGGACCAAGTATTTATTGTTTGGGCATGCCTTTTTGGATGTTGACACACGATTTATGGCACAAGGTGTCAGGTGAAACCTATAGAGGTGGAACCTGAGTGCTCACCTGGGATGATTTTTGTCAGGGGATACCTTGGGATTTATGTTAAGGATCCTTTCCACTATAGTTATACCAATGAATACTGAAACATGTGATTTATTCCCTATGAATATTGAGAAAAAGGGGAGAAAGTTTACTTATATGATGTGGATGTACATTTTACTTATATTTAGATACACATACTTGTCATATATTTAGGTTAAGAACATTTTTGTGGTGGCCTATTGAAATTTATTCTCACACCCTATGTGGGCCCTTTGGAATTCATGCAAACTGTATGCTTTTGTGATTAGGTAAGGGTTTGGCCTCAGGAGTAAGAACTTAGTGATCATTTCAGACATTTTTCATTGGATGGATGGAAGAGGACATTAGATATTACTACATTAGCTCTAGTTTACCTTTTTATTTTTCTTTTTTTTATTAGAATACTTATTATATGTATGTACTGGTGATGATTTCTTGTAGAAGCAGGGTCCCGGATGAATGCAACCAAGAGCTTGTCGATGTTTCGGATCATCCCCTGTGGAACTTTGACCTATGAAAGAACATGAAAAGGGGTTGCAAGAAGCACACTATTGATGAAATAAATTCGACCTCCAAAAGAAAGATATTTGTTATTTCAGTTAAGAATGTGGTCCATAATCTTGCAGGATAGAAAATCAATGTCTTTGATGCGATGTCTACCCAAGGACACAGGGGCTCTGAGACAATCCATGGGGAAGATGCCTCTATTCATGTCGAGGGAAATCTGGACAGCCATGGTCTGGGTTGGGGAATATTTATTAGATATATAGAAGGTGATTTTTTTGTACTGACCACTTGACCGCTCTAGTGGGAATACTACTCTAGAAGCTTCTTAAGGATATTAATGGATTTCATCCCTACATTATTGAAAATGAGAATATCTTCCGCGAACATCATGTGGGAAATAATGGAGTTCCCTCCTCAGGTAGAACCATCCTCATTAGAACCCAAAAATTTCTCCTGTACTTCAACTGTCTCTTGAAGAACTGGCGGGATTCTCCGTCCCTTCACTTTCTCTAAAGTTACTCCCCCATCACCCAACCAACCTTCACCTCTAGCATAGGTCATTGGGTTCTATGGATTTCCCCCTCTAGAGGTCTCAAACTAAATTATGATGGTTCTTGTTGTTCGGGGGTTCTCTACGGTGGAGGTGTGGTTCATGATGATAAAGGGTCAGATATCCTCACTTTCTCCTCTCACCTTGGTAGCGGGTCCTCCCTCCAAGAAGAGGTCAAAGCTCTATTTTTGGGTATTAGTTTATGTCATCAGAAGGACATCGACTTATCAAAAGTTGAAACCGACTCCAAAATACTCCAAACTTCCATTCTTGGTCTTAGTCCCACCCCCTGGTCTATTTCCAACTTAGTCCGAAAGTGCAGAAACATTCTCAGTAGCAACACCAAAGTGTTGCACGTGTAGAGAGAAGGGAGTAAATTTGTGGATTACCTTGATTTCATGGATGTCTCTGGTCTCTACCCCCTTTTCCTTCACAATGTGATTTCCTTTAAACTTGAAGTGGTTAATTTGATTTGAGGGGATACCCTCGATCTTCACTACTTCAGACCCCCATGATCCCTTTTTCTTGTGTCTTATGTGCCTATTTCTTTGAATAAAAAATTAATCGATGTATGTACTGGTGGTCAGACATGGGAGACCCTTTATTATTCATTTTCCTATATGACCCGACTTATATGAATTATTTATAAATTATGTAATGTGATTTTCTTTTAAGAAAGGCATTTTATTAAGAAATTGGTATGTTTGAGCTGGTTGATTATTATTGTTGTTCCTTACTCTATAGTGAGTTACCAGTCCTGTCATTTATGGTCTTTTTCCCACTACTATATTTATATATAATATTATTTTTATAATCAATATAGGGTATTATATCCACAATACCACCTCTTTATTTCCTTTATTCTATTTGGAAGCTTTTGGCGTATGGGGAGGCATGCTAGAGGTTTTGTGATACTCTGTCCCAAAGAACTATTTGGGAGTAAAATCAGGTCAGGGCAAAAAAATGGTAAAAAATAAGTTTCTTTTAACTCATTTGGGTCTTACTATTTGGTCTGTCATAGAATAGAGTCCAGAATGTAGTCAGAAATGGGTTTAAATCTTGCGATTGGGTTCCTTTAGGCCCTTGCATGGGGGACATGACATGTTTCTAGGTGTACGAATTGCTATTCCACATTGATATTTTTTATAGTTGATATGATTTTGGATTTGAGTGGTGCACTTGGGTGTGATTGTTATCTTTTTTGATATTTTACTCTTGTCTTGGTATGGAAATGGAGGATTTACAGACCCTAGGCCCAATATGGAAATGGATGTTTCCTTATGCTTTCTTGATAGTCACATAGGATGATCGATTATATGTGCATGTTTCATGATAAATTTATTGTGTCTGTATATGGGAATCTATATTTCACTAAGAGGGGTTGGGTTATTTAAATTTTCAACAAAGTATGCCAAGCTCTAATTTCCTAACCAGCCTCTCTTTAGTGGCATTCTACTCAACTAGCCCAGAAATGGGGTTCCATTGAAATCCGAATGTGATATGTGATATAAATATAAATATATATATATACATACATAAATACACACACACACACATATATATATATATGGGTTTGAATTTGATAGGATTAGGTGAATACAATGACATGTAGTGAGTTTTTTAAATGTCAACAAGGAAACTAAACAACATTTCTTGATTATCCTATTTTGTGGCATCTTACCCAGATTTCTTAGATTGATATGTGATGCTTGACTCAATTAAGGGTATGTGAGGGGATATGAGGCCTGATTTATTTGTGATACCTGGCTCTGATATGGGTGGGAAAGGGGCTATGAGGTAGGATTCTGTATGAAATTTTTACGATAGGGGAGTGTAAGGGTGGTGATATTATGCTTCTTGTTATAGCTTTCCCTATCTATGTTATGTTATATATATGTTTTTTATTATGGATATCTGACCATGGTATTGGTATTTAGTGAGAAGACACCTAGATGAGCTTTGGTAGAGCGTCTGGAGGGTGGTGATATGGTGCTACATGAGCGTTCATAGGTTGAGGCCCCTGAGGGTTGGGATGAGGCCCCAAAGGGATAGAAAAATAATGATCTATAGGTACAACCAGAGGTAAAAGCTCCAATAGTTGTGGGAAAATTGACAGATATGATATATTTTGGGTTGTGGATTGATGAGAATATTATGGAGATCCTGGTATCTTTCACCCAAGGGACTGACATGGGAGCTCAGGGAGTAGAGACTTTGATGGAATATCGGACTCGAGAGTTCCAATCATAGCACCCACCACTTTTTCAGAGTAAGGGAATACTATAGGAGGTAGAAAACTAGATAGAGTTGGTGCAGACCATCTTTGATTAGTTTGAGATACCCCCAAGGTGGAGGGTAAATCTATCCATGTATATGATCAGAGGACTGAAAAAACACTCATGCAATGTACAAGTTTAGGTGGGTAGACATGAGGGAATGTCTTGGAAGGACTTCAAGGCTAGGTTCTTCAAGAAATTATTTCCAGATACATTGAGGATGGAGAGATCTTATGAGTTCTTGAGCCTATAATTGGAAAGCATGTTCATCATAGACTATGAAACTAATTTCATAGCATTATATCATTTCACACCTAGTATGGTGGGTGATGAAACCTCAATGATGAAGTGTTTTGAGGAAATTTTATGGAATTCCATTCATGTGTAGGTAAAAATATTTAGGTTATCCTTATTCTCAGAGGCAATAAATTAGGCACTGATAGCTGAGGGAAATTTGATGGACCGGTCATACTTGAGCTAGGTGGTGGTGTCAGGTGATTACAATAGTGATGCTTTAGATAGTAGGAAGTGAGGATGAGAGGAGTCTCATTAGGGTGTTTAGGATAAATAATCGAGAAGACTTTTGAGGAGTGGGTCATCGACAATGTGATTCCAGTGTGAATAGCTGGGATATGTGCGCACATAGTGTTATTGGGAACCGAAGGAGTACCGAGATTATGAAAAAATTTTGAATCTCAAGAGGTTCTTCGGGAAGTCTTCTCGGATAACTATGAGCCAGAGACTGGAGAATAATCAAGAATATAATGTCATATCGGAAGTGGTTTTAAGAGCAGTTAGCTAGGATTTAGCTGCATGTAGAGGCCGTGGAAGAGATAGTGAGACCCAACAATGGGGTTAGTGGATGGTAGCTGATGTATCTCTACAGGAAGGACATGCCTTGGGAAGTTGAGCTTCAGTCTAGGTGTATGATATTGAGATCCTAGGGTTAGAGCAGGCTAGTGATCCAATGAAGGACCGAGGAACACCATGGGTATGACCAGATTACCTTTTTCTTTGACATGGCCTCGTTTTGTAGGAATGTCTAGTTTCTAGTTCACGAGGTATACATGATGTATTTTTAGACTAACCATGTGCTAGTTAGTAGGTTGTAATTAGCTTGGATGCATGATATATATATATGAGGGTCATGGTACCATGATTCACTGTGATCATCAAAGGATGTGAAGCTTGTTGAGGTTCGTAGAATTTGGGAATCGATACGATGTGGGTTTTATATGAGGTGCATGGCACTAGGACTTATTTGTGGGAATATGATGAGATTTAGGATTAATGTTTTCTAATGTGGATGTCTAGTTTTGGGAATCTGATGAGATGTAGGACCTCATAGGTTCCCTGTATGACATGGGCACGAGGCAAGCATCTGATGTGATGCAGTACTTAATGGGTTTTAGATGTGAAATGAGTATTATTTCAAAACCAAATGATATGTATGAGTGATGATGTGTCATGGTAGGACTTTTGAGTCTAGTTATGGTTGGTGTAACATAAATTTATTTGAGTTTTAGGTCAGGACACGACTCGGGTATGTAACTTTTAAGGTAGAGAGCACCTTGAGAGAGTTGACCTTTGACTTGATGAATAGGGTAGACTAGGGTGACTTGAAAGATATGGGTCTCATTTTTACTATCTCTAGGTAATGTATTATAGCTTAAGGGTGATATATTTTAAGGTGAAGAGACTGTAATGACCCGGGGTTTTGGTGCGGGTTGAAATCCTCAGCCCGTTTGAATTTTTCAGAGTTTGCTGGTCAGACCAAATTCTTTCTCAATATTTGGAACTAATTTCTGAGAGTTCCTTTGACCAAAAGAATTTTATTTAGATATTTCTTAATTCTTATCAAGTTCCTCAGGGTTTTGAGTGGGTTTTGGGTGTGTGAGAGGCCAAAAACCCAACTTTTCGAGGTGAAAATGTTGAGGCACATGGTTTGGAGAAACCATGTGGTCTCCCAGGAGAAACAGTGCAAAATACATTATTTACTGTGCAAGGTTTTAAAAACCATATAGTAGGGGTCGTATGAATACACAAATAATTATGTAGTTTTAATAGAGGCTCCACAAATGGTTGGCGCATGGTTTGGAAAACCATTAGGTCCAACCATGTGAGGTTTGGTCCCTAGAAAGTGGGTAGCACACGACTTTCACATGATTTTACAAACCATGAGGTAAACATAAAAAATATTTAAAAGGGTAAATGACCATTTTAACCTGTTTTATTTAATATGGCTTACCCTTTTTTCTTCCTTCATGTGGGGCTATCCTCCCAGGCAGTAGTGGAGCTCTCCTCTCCCTCCCTTAGGATTTGAGCAAAATCTATCATCCAAACATGAATCAATTATCATTAGTCTCATTAAAACTACATTGGTAAGGGCTTTGATCCTCTTACTTCTTCTATTATTTTATATCTCCATACAATTTGCTAAATCCATGCAATCCATTTTACCCTATTTTCACATAATTCATCTAAATTTTCAATTTATTCAAAATTTTATTGATTTAGATGTCGATATTAGACAATATAATGGCTACTGAAATGTGGTAGGTGGTGCCTAGATTTATCTTTGATTTCTCTTGTGTTTTGGGGGAGTGTTCTTGAGTGCATCATTGGGTATTCTAAGCGAGACTCTATTTAATTAATGACTTACTTTAAATTAATTAATTGGTCATTATAAATTCCTATGGGAATGCATCCAACTCACTACAAATGGTATGATACTAGTTAGAGGCTTTAAAATTGTGGTATATTAGGCCGGGGTGCTTATTTTATTAAATTAAATTTTCATGATGATTGTGATGATTCCATGGGAACATGACATGTGTAGCCTAAAGACTGAGATGGTATTGACCATCTAGATGATGTGACATAGTTCTCCATGTTGGGAAAGGCCCAAATTCTATGAGTGTTGTTTATCATAGGTTTGGTGACTTGGTTGTCAATTTAAGGTGAGGATGTCATCAAGTCATTTGCATGTACTGTGTGATATGGGAGGTGTTGACCCTTGGGATGATGGACACCGTCTTAGGGGAATGAGGTGCCAAGATGATGTGTCTTGGGTACTTTTTTTGGTGATTTCTGCTCACTGTGATTGGACAATGCACCATTGGAGTTATGTGCGCATAGAGATATGTTTAACATGCTACTATGAGGTTGGGGAGTACACGAGGATATCATCACTGAAAACCATGATGAATGAGTTAAGGTATGGGTGATACATCCTATTCATGATATCCGTTAAAACTTCCAGTATATTTTTTAGTCCAAACAACATCACCAAGTACTCTTATAGTCCATACCTGATCCTAAACATTGACTTTGGAATGTACTCATATTTAACCCGAAACTGGTAATAGCCAAATCGAAGATCAATCATGGAGAACAACAAGGTTCCCTGTAGCTAATCAGAGAGATCAATGATCAAGGGAAAATTATTTATATTACCCATTATTACCCGATTTAGCTTCTGATAATATATAAATATTTGAATTATACCATTCACCTTCTTCGTGAACAAGACAGGTGCACCCCACAATGATGTACTCTGCAAAATAAATCCCTTTTTCTCGAAGTCCTTGATTTTTAACATGACCTTATTAAACTTGGTAAGCATCATATGATTAGGGGGTATTGAAATGGGCTTCCTACATGACATGAGTTCAACCTCAAACCCAACTCCTATATCAGGGGGAGTCCTGCGAATTCATCTAGAAAGAATTCCTAATAGAGATCCACAATTGGATGAAAATATAAGGGGATAACAACTAATCTTTTTGAAAGATCCAAGCCCATAGTGTGTGTTGTAATCATCCTAATATAGCTTTTACGTGGATCCACTCAACCTGTTCCAAACTCCCACTCACCAGTCATCACGAAATTCTCTCCCATGGGTAGTGTAAATGATACCCATATCAAATAGTAATCAACATGGGCTTAGAAATTGGTCAATAATTCCTTGATAAGAATCAAATTTAATCTCATCATCTATAGAATCATAATTTCACATATATTTCTATAACCATAAATGACTATAGGACACTATGGGCATCACTGATGATGGTCTAGTTTCATTCCCAATGATGTACCGATCGAATGAAACTCAAAAGATAACTTGATTTGTAAGTTAAATATAGAAATAAATTTTAAAGATATAAAGGAATATGAAGGAATGATATCAAACCAAGTGGAAGAAAATGTATAATTGATCAAGAAGATACCTTTAATAGTAGATGGTCCTTCACCACCATCCATTGGAGTATGATCCATTGTATAAACTCATCCTACCTAAGATTAGTGACCATATCCCCAAAGTATGTCAATCGACCGAGTTACAATTGTATGATCCTGCAACTGAGGACCCTAGTTGTATCCTTTGTTCCTTGATTGTGTTTAGATAAATCCCTTATAGAAGGATGATGTCAAATATTAAGGAAAAAATTGCTAAATATTCCCCATATTTCCACATTACTAACACTTTCTATGAGGTGCTGTGAAGACCCTGCAAAGATGTATGATCCATGCATAGTTGAATAATTATGGACATCATCTTGATGGAATTGAATAATCTAATATTTGATCCACCTTCTTACCGATACCTTTTTGAGTGTCCCAAATTTTCATCTTTTTTCCACCAGAAGAGACACTCATTGTAGTAGAAAGAGGTCCACCTAACTAAGTACCAAAAGGTAGAAGAAGACCAACTGCTTGATCCTCCTACAAGTCCTTCTCAATTGTCAAGTCCTTATACTGAATCATTGGGCATGTATTTAGTTCAAAAAAAAATCTATAGTCTGATGTTGTAAAGAAGACTCATATCGAATTTCCTTGTTTTTTTCCTTGTTTCCGGTCAAGAGAGGAGAAAAGAGAAGAATCCAAGTGAAATGATTAGTGTATGAAGATTCCATTATGGACCATTGTTTTAGCTCCATGAACTCCTTCGCTTGCTCCAGATTTAGCACGTAAGGAAAGAAAACCTTGAAGAAGAGTCTCTTAAAGCTCTCCCAGTTGATACCCTCATGTCAACCAACCTGACCCAACTCACCCGACCATTTCCTGTAAAGTCCCTAGAGTATAAGCATTTCCAGCTTCACCTTTCTATCCCCAGGTTTCTCAAAGAGGTCTAGAACACCCTCAATGATAGATATAAATTCATATGTTTCATGTGGACCTCTAACACCCCGAAATGATAGTAGATAACATAGATTTAAGTCTTTAACATAGTCAAACATGGATCTATATGACCCTTCACCCTAGGAAAGAACAAGTGAAAGGTATCCTGGATTAGGTGGACCTGTTGACTATACCCCTAGATCAAGTATAAGATCATAATCTACCATAACCTCTACATAGTAGGTGGTGGAATAGGGTTATCCTCCCTAGTGGGAGCATCCCAACCCATGTTAACTAGTGGTCCCATCAGCCCCCTTTAGGGAGGAATCTTATGAAACATGAAGGGACTATTTAGAAAAAACCAAATCCATTAGGACATACCCTTTTCTATCTATGGGATCAGACAAGGTTCTCCTAGGAGTCTACCCATAACCCAAGATATATCCCTCTTATAAATAATCAAGGCATCCATCCCTACACATTTTTCATAGTCACATATATTATACAAAAACATAACTACATGATCAGGTTTAAATAATTAATACCAACATAGATATATCAAAACAACATGAAAAATATATACATCACTCAATAAAAAATAAATAACTACCCCAAACAGATAACACACATCAAGGAATTAAATTAAAGAACTAGTTTTCATCACACAATAGGTATATATATTGAATGTGTTCCTACAAGCCTAATAATGATGTATGAACACACCCAAATCCCATAAACATGTTACAAAAATCATGTAAATGGTAAATCAGAGTTTTGTTACACTTGAGTTGGCTAGGAACATTGTAACTTTCCTACCCGAGTCCTACATAACCTATCTCCTTTGAACATGTAGTAGGATTGTAAAAAATAAAATAAAAAACATATTATATGATTCTATTTTCTAATGTATCGATCCGTACTATTGGCTCCATGCTAAAGATCCACAATACCTCATGGGTGCCTACCCATACACAGGATATTACCAACTAGTAGGAAGGGTATGAATTCCCTAAGTGGTGAGACTATACCCTCTAGTACTAATAGTTATACACCAAAAATATAAGCAACAATATAACAATCATAATATAATGTTGAACAAAACGTATCAATGTAATAAGAAATCGCACTCAAGTTATACAAATAAATAAATAAACTAGGATTCCAGTGTGGAAATACAAACAAGAGTATATGTGAATGTAGATAAATAAATAAAAATCTATGGAAATTATTTCGATTATATCTTAGTCCCTCCTCAAGATCTATGCTCCAAAACATAGCTATCTGACATGTCCCTCTTACCCTTTCTTATATCCCTATACATGAATTATATACACAGGTCAAGATTCCCATACAAGGTGTGAGTAATAAAACCTAGTAGTACACCACCAATAAATCCTTAACAAGTGTGAACATGTATAATAGGATTATTCCATGATAATAATAAATTCAAAATCACACATAAAAAATCATATACAGAGAACCCATGTGCTAAACAATCCACCACAAGCCCTGAATTTATTGGATTTAACTATTTACCATAAGGATAATCATAGGATATCACAAGTGATTAAGAGCCAAACATAAGGATGTAAGCATGTCACTCGATAGTCTCATGTAATTGAGTTAGAATAAGACTCTAGACTATCATATCTCAGCTCTATCATGGGTTATACTACTAAGCCACTGTACCCCATCTATGCCTTGGGTTAGGTCTCTAGGCCATCGTGCCCCAAATACTGCTGCCTTAGGTCAGTCCTCTAAGCCATCATACCCTTAATGCTGCTACCATAGGTCAAACCTCCAAGTCTTTATTCCACAACATTATGATTAGTTCCATCATCACCATCTTCAAAAGCCATGAAATATCCCCCTTTAAGGGATAACCATATCACAATGGTCCACCTATTATGAATACTAATAACAAAACCTTCAAAGGTATGGTAACAAACATGACAGGGTAGAGCATATAAGGAAAAAATGAAATATAATTATGATAATATTATAGAAGGATACAATACATGTAATCATAATAGAACATGGGGAAACAAACTATATGGGTACTTATGGAATCAGGCATCATAAATGGGTCTAATAGGCTAGACACACACCCCCATGAAATCTCTATCAAGAATGATCAAACAAACTATGTTAATAAAAGAATCATACTAAGGGAACAAGTGTTTACAAGATACCTAAATGGTAAAGAACTTCCTACCCTAAGGTTTTTGATTATGTACTTTAAATTTTGTTATGGATTGAAGATTGAACCATGTTGCGCACCCAGGGAGAAAAAGATCAAATGTCAAATATTCCTATCTCAGGTTTTGTTTCATCAAAAAAGAGGGTTTTAAAATATTCTTGATAACATTTCAAGCCAACAAGGGTGGTTCTAGAATCACATAACTCATTGAGTCTATTAATGTAACTAGTTCCAATGTATGTTGAATGAGAGGATTCCAATTCACCAGATTCATTGTCGATTCAAGAATGGATCATGAATTCATCATTAATTCTAAAATAGAACCTCGAGTTTAGCCAAAAAAACCATTCCACCATTAATCTGTTTTTGGAGAAGAGATACAATATTATATTTAAGAAGAAAATAGTCTCAAGATGATTTATCTTAGATAACTTACTTATAAATGTATACAATTCATGTGAGATCAAGCTCCTATCTAATGGATTTAATTGAAATGCCAAATCCACCACCAATTTACTAAGGTATTGTTAAGGAATAATAGTTTTATCACTAATACACCATAAAAAGATGTTTGGAAAGATTATTCATAAAAACATACTCATATAATTCCTGTAATTGATGGTATATCTCAATCTGACCAAGAGACATTGTCAATTATCTAGATCTATCATAGAGATATGAAGAATAGAATAATTAATCATTGCATCCACATAAAAAATAGATCTATCATAGATACATGCTTATCTCTAAATAAAGAAGAGGAAAAAAGTATATATATATATATAGAGAGAGAGAAGAAACTCTTCATTCTAGTGACACTATATCATTCCAACCTTGAATAACTAATACAATATTAATGAGAGAGATCTAGAGTCAAGGGGATGGGTCTCTTGTTTTAAAGGGGGGGGGGGGGTTATAATTTTTAATTAAATAAGGTGTAAAATCAAGTGTAATTAAAACCCTTAGGGTGAATTTAAACTAACCTCTACTTGGGTTCATTGGTTTAATGATATTTGGTTCCCTATTTATCTATAACTACTCCACTAGTGAGCTAGTGGCATCTTATAGCCACCTCAAGGACAAGCCTTAACCCAAATCTCCAACCACAAATTCTCATCCTTTTTTATATTAAAATCATCCTTTTAAAAACCTATAATAGTGAAGAAATAAAATTGGGATGAGTAATTTTATAAACTTAAAAATATCATACATTTAAATAAATCAAGGATTTTATATATATCTTCATATGTTTAAACATTTGTTTTTGAAATTTTGAGAAATTTTAGAAAAAATTATTTTGAATAAAATTAAACCCGATAATTATTTAACTATTTTTAATTGATATTAAACATTAAAAACATTAAAATATTTATGATTCAAGTTTTATAATGTATTAGATAATAGATTTCACATATAGAAAGAGAAGATCAATGATTTAGGATATTATGAGTCAATTAAGTGTGTATGAAATGAAAAAAAATCCAAAATAAGTTAATAACTTTGGAAATCAAATCTGATGATGCTATAATAATTATTAAATGTTATAAAAATCACAAATTATTTGTGATTCAAGTTTAATGATTTTAGTAAAATAATAAAGAGTTGAGATGAAAAAATAATATTGATTATTGAAGCTATAACTTCTATAATCATTTTATAAGCTCTTGTACCTTGAAGAACTAATCCACACAACCTAGTTATTACTATATTATTTTCATATAGAAATGGAGAATTATTTATTTAAAAATTTCATGAAATTATTTTCAGAAAAAGACTCTATATATTTCTTGTATAATTAAATAAAATATAGATGAGATATTGTTAAAATGATAAATAAATGAAGAAATTAATTTCTATAACACTACTGGTGGTAAGCGATTAGGAAAAAAAGAATATCCTATGATCGTAGGGACACACACACTTGAAAAAATTGAAAAATAAATAGGGATCATGGGAGCACACACATTATATGTTTTTGAAGAAAATGATATGAGAATTACCATATATATTTTATATAATATTATATAGTGGTATGATAATATAAAAATTCCAAGAAGAGAGAGAGAAAACATATCGCTCCCGTGTGAAAAAGAGAACATCTATGAGAGAAGTGAGAAGAACATGATACTGCTTCTGGGTATCAAGGATGGAGACGAATCCAACCATAATTTGTTTATTAGATATATCTAATCAAATAAATATGATAACTATGCCACTTTTTATTATATAAGTCTGAAACAATAACACACTAAGCCAAACCACCAGGTTTGAGTCGAAGCACCACATAACCTCATATGTGCCTCCCCGCATATAATAGGTTGTTGAATAGTGGTGAGGATATGAGGTGAGATGGGGGGACTATACCCTTAGTAATCATAGTTATAATTTAATAAATAAAAAATTAACATAATAAATTTAATTAATATAATTAGAAATTATGAAACAACATTCTATAATAGATTTCATGTCAGGTCACACAAAGAATAACCAAACAGACCCCCAAGTTCTAGGTCAATATTATAATAATACAAATGAGTATAAATAAATAAATAAATAATATTAATTTGAAAACTATATGATACTGTGTCCATATCCCAACTTCTTTCTCCTTAGCAACCTTTCACAAGGCCTTTTACCTTCTCTAGATCCCTAATCATAAAGTCTGTATGGACACCAAGATGAACATGTAGGGTATTAGTATAAACCTAGTATGACACCACCAATGTATCCTTAACATGAGTGAAATTTTTATAAAGTGTATAAAATTATGTAAAAGGTAAATCTGCACCCCATCATACAATCGATCATGTAACACCCCAAACCTAGTTACCCAGTGTCTATGCATTATTAAATAACATTGGCATGATCACAAGAGATCATGTCTCAAAAGACCAATTAGTTTAGTAGCCTTGGAAGTACTAGATACATAAATAAGTTTTAAATTACATTATGAAATGAAAAAATTACAAAATTGTGTCCCCTTTTTACAAAATCTTATCACTTAGCATATTCCTATAGGTTAATCATAATATACATCTTCGTATCCTGAAAAAAAAAACATAAGAAAGGGGTGAGCTCAGATGCTCAGTAAGGATAACAATATAGTGGAAACTATCATAAATAAGCATAACAATTTAAGGAAATTTATAAGACATAAAAAAAACCTTTGAAACTTAAACTTCAGCATAATATGGAAAAGATAAATCAAATAATACCATATACTTATTCACATAGATATTCAACTAGTCTAATAGTCACATGTAATATCAATAGCTAATTTCATAATGATGGAATGCATAATGCTGGACATCATAACCACATAGTCAATGCCTTATTCCAAGAATACAAATAAGATTTTGTCAAGGACTTGTGCCAAGACACTAGTTTGTCTCATGAGACCTACCAATGCATCAAGGAGATATAACAGGCTCCACCCGTCACTTACTAAGTCCAATGCATTCCTCATATGAAAAGATTGAAACATAACATAAACATCCATATTAAAACTTGCATACAAAATATTAATACTTTAACCATAAACCATGAATGGTATAAAAATAACACATCCAAAATCAAACATATCACAAAACCTTCAATAAAACATGGAAGATTTTATCCTAATAAATCAACTTCAAACAAGTGAAAAATCCATCAAAGGATATTGACATAGATGAAATCAAACCTATTTGAGAGAAATATCTCTGTCTATTTTGAAATCATTGAAAAGTCACATTACTATAAAAGAAAAAATTTATTTTGAAAATATTCTTATAAGATTTTAAGGAAATATTTGAAAGTGTTATAATAGTTGAAAATAGCTGCACTCGCCGTATAAATTAAAAAAACATTCTTACCTTAATTTTTCAAAAAGGTCATAATGCACCTTGTTTGGAAAATGAACGAAAGATTCCTTTCAAAACATTTTATAAAAATTAAAACAAGAATATAAATTACTTTAACCCATATTCAAGGAAATATTAAAAATGTTTTGAAATACATTTTTATGAAACAAGTATGTGGATGATAAGGAAGTCCCAGTATATACTTAGGTATAAACAACCTCAGATAAATAGAGTGATTGTAAAATTAACCCTTACCTTGTACTTTTCCTTATTTAAGGGCATATTAACCTCTTGTATAATATTTAAACCATTGTTATTAAATTATAAATGAACCACATACATAAATATTATATCATATATGATCTTCTAATATTGCTTTGTTAATAATATTTCAGTAGTATCATTGTTTTAGGTGTTAATTGATTCGTTTTACATTATATGTTTTGTTACATAAGTAATGTTTTTTATGGATATGATGTATTTCATTCATATACAGAATTATATTAAGTTATTAATCAATATTTTTAATTATAAAATGAAAATTATTCTATAATTTTTATGACATGGAATGAATCTCATCGCGTTTGTGGAGACGGTAATCCGAACGTACGCACGAGCAACAATATAATTCTATTAATAGTGAAATCGCATATAAATGGATGTTATATCATATATAAAGAATAATTAATATTTTATATTTGCTATTTAAATTAATTATACTCATTATTATACCCATCCAAATAAGGAAGTGTTCGATAACAAACTACACCACAATGTGGACACGGTAAGTCGTACATACGCACGTATGGTGACATTGTCATTCATAGAGTGGATATAATAATGAATATGGTTTCACCATATATATAATAAAATCAAAGTATTTATAAGTCATTATAGTTATTATTTTGGTATGGAAACAATAAGGAAAGAGAAAGTGGAAGAAGAAAAGAACTTTGAAAGATGTGATGAAATTATTACCTCTTCTTCGGGTGCTTCATTTTGATTTGATCAAAAGGGATCCTTAGATTGGATTTATGATCAAATTAAGGACTATAGGTTTAATTGAGGTTATTTGGGAGGATATTTTTGTAGGTTTTGGCCGATACAAAGGGATTTGGATGTGGGAATTTGAGAGACGGGGAAGTTCCCTTTTATAAGAGAGGTGAGGGGAAACTTAGGAAAAGACTGAAATACTATTTTATTATAAAGTCATTTTCGGTTTCTAATGGCTAAAAAAAAGATTTAGTTAGAGGATAATGAGGGATGGTTCGAAAAAATATCAACCAATAGGTTTTAGAAAAGCTTAGGTTTCCATATTAACCTTATCTTTTAGATTTAACTCTTAGTTAAATAGTTTAACTTTTACCATGTCTTCTTGTATTATTATAAAAAATAGTTAATCAACATACTATAAAAAGCCAATAGAACCCCAAGTTGTTCATAATGACATATATAACCTTATCAAAGTCCTTTGGCCAAACTTTATATTTTTAGTAATATTATATCATTTAATACAATAGTATTTGTTTTAAAAACTCATTTATGTCAATTTTGAAACTATTTAGTATTTGGTTTTTGTGAAAGTCATAACAACTTTATCACTTCGAAAAAAATCTATTTAATCAACCCTAATATGCCATATTAACTTATAAAATTCTTGGAATGAATCAAAAGTCTCAATTTACATTTATTGTAATATTTATAATATCAATTATTTTAATCTTTCATTAATAAGGTAATTACTACATCACCATTGTGTCATAAATAAATTTAATTATTTAATGTATAATTTTTTTAAATAAAATAATATTATGTAGGAAATATTTTTATATTTAAAATGAATATTTATAGTCCAATTTTTCTTATTTATAACCCTATATTAAAAATGGTTTAGTTATTAACATGTGAATTTAACACTTTGAACTCTTATTTAAATAAAATAATAATAAATTTCCTAATCTAATCAAAGTGGATAAAAAAGAAATAAATTTTATTCCTAAGGTTGATTTATTACTAAATTAACTTATCCAATAGAATTAGGACATGTTTTAGGTTAATTATAATATCATTTTTTCCTTTAATTATCCTATTTAGTTTTAACCGTGGTAAAAAAAATTCAAAAGTCACTATTCATCAAAAAATATTTTCAATTTATAAAACAAATTTTACTTAACTATGTCAACCATGTCACTCATATTTTTTAAATTCAATTCACAGAAGTGGTAAAATTAAGTTTTATGCAAATTTTCAAATGTGCCTAGAAGGTGGGTAAAAGATATTAAAAAGTTCAATAAAATTTTATACATCTAATTTTATTATAAAATGACTTCAATGAATTTATTTGAACTTATATAGGTATTATATATCTATTTTGTCTTAAAATAAATTTAAATAAAATAAATAATGATTTAAATAAAAATTCAGTTTTAAACAATAACAAAATGTTTTTAACTATTCATCAAAAATTGAAAGTTTTCAGAAAAATACCGAAAATTAACCCTAAGCTAATTTTGATATTCCAAATCAAAAAATGAAGTCCATTTTGAAAAATAAATTTTTAAAAATTTTAAAAGTGTCTATTATTATTCATAATGGCTAGTTTGATTGGTCACGATGTTCTAGAACTCAAAGGTGCGTACAACGCAAGCTATTGTATTATTGAAACATTAGAGAACCATGGAAGTTTTGGGGGTTACATTCTTACCTACTTCAAATAAATTTTCGTCAAAATTTATAGAATATTACTATATAAAAAGACTCAGGTTGTTCTTCATCATAAGTTCCTCAGGTTCCCAAGTTGCCTCTTCCATCTTATTGTTTCTCCAAAGAACTTTTACTGGAAAAGTTGTCTGGTTTCTCAACACTTGTTCTCTGGTATCAAGAATATTAACAGACTCTTCACAATAAGATAGATCAGGTTTCGGTTCTATTTCTTCATAAGTGAGTACATGCGTTGGGTCAGACATGTATTTTCTCAACAGTGACATATGGAACACATTATGAACTTTGGAGAGAATTGACTGCATTGAAAAATGGTAAGCTACAACTACAATTCATTCTAGAATTTTAAAATCTCTGATGTACCTAAGACTTAATTTACCCTTCTTACCAAATCGTAAAACACCCTTCCATGGAGATACCTTCAAGAAAACATGACCTCCAACTTGAAATTCCAAATCTTTCATTTGGTTATCAGTATAACTATTTTGTCTACCTTGAGATGCTTTGATGTGGGTTTGTATAATCTTAAACTTTTCCATTAATTCCTCAATAAGTTATGGGCCTGTGAGTTTTCTTTCAACAACATCATCCCAACAAGTTGGTGTGCAACATCTCTTTCCATATAATTCTTTATACAGTGCCATATGAATACTTGAATGGAATCTATTGTTATAGGAAAATTCTACTAGAGGTTCATACTAATCCCACATACCTTGAAAGTCAAGTGATAAATATTTCAACATGTCTTCTAAGGTTTTAATAGTCCATTCTGATTATCCATCAGTTTGAGGGTGGTATGCAGTGCTCAAATGAAGTTCAGTGTCCAGGTATTTCTAAATACTTTTCTAGAATCTTGATGTAAAATGGGGATCACAATCAGAAACAATCGATAGTGGTATACCGCGGAGTCTTACAAATTCATTAATATATAGTCTTTCTAATCGTTCAAGTGGTAAATCCTATATTATAGCATGAAAATGTGCTGAATTGGTAATATGATCAACAATGAACCATATTGCATCATTCCTTCTAGTAGTCTTTGGTATCCCCATGACAAAGACCATCGTAATATCATCTCATTTCCACTTAGGTATGGGAAGAGGTTTCATGACTCCTCTAGGATGTTGTCTTCCATCCTTCACCTATTGAAAAACCATACATCTTGACACAAAATCAGCAATCTCCCTCTTCATTTTGTCCCACCAAAAATGTTCCTTCAAATATCTATACATCTTAGTGATACCAGGGTGTATAGACAAATTGGAGCTATGAAAATCATCCAAAAATTCCCTTTTTAGATCAGTATGTCAAGAACACAAAGTCTCTTCGAAAATTTCAAAATTCCATCTTCATATACAAAGTCAATCAATCTCCCATCATTCATAGCTTTAATTTTATTTTGAAACTCCTCATCATCAGTTTGAGAACTTTTTATCCTTTATAGTAAATATGTATTAGCAATTATTTGAAAAAGTATCAATGTTTCACCTTCCATGATTATTCCCATATCCATATTTACTAGATCCATGAACATAAGTTCCCTTTCAACTCTCATCTTCTTTAGAACTCCATGATCCTTTCTGCTCAAAGAATATACCTCTTTATTTTCCTTCCCCAGGTGGTAGTATAAAGTTCAATCATAATCCTTGAGTAGCTCAAGCCATTACTTTTGCCTCATGTTGAGTTCTTTCTGTGAGAAAATATACTTCAAACTCTTGTGATCGGTATATATCTCACAGTTTTTACCATATAGATAGTGTCTCCATATCTTCAAAGAAAATATTACAGCTGATAAATCAATATCATGAGTATGATAGTTTTCTTCATGAATTTTTAGCTTCCCTGATGCATAGGAAATTACTCTATCGTTCGACATAATAACACAACCATGTCCTTTATTTTATGCATCACTATAAATAACAAACCCATCATTCCCTGACGGTAGAGTCAAGATAGGATCATTGAATAATCTTCTCTTCAGTTCTTAAAAACATTATTCACACTCTTTTTTCCAAAAAAAATTAACCCCTTTACATGTGATATTGGTTAATGGGTTATCCAATCAGACAATATTCTGGACAAAACACTGATAATAACCTGCTAAACCAATAAAACTGCATACCTCAGTTATACTCATCTGTGCTGGAAATTCTTGTATTGCTCTTGTCTTAGAAGGATCAACATAGATTCCATCCTTAAAGACAATGTGGCCAAGAAAAGAAATCTTCTAAATCCAGAATGGACACTTGATAAAATTCCCATATAATTCATTTCTTCTAAGAGTTTTTAGAATAGTGTTCAAGTGGTTTTCATGATCTTTATAGATTTTGAAGTATACAAAGATATCATCAATAAATACCACTACGGATTCATCACAATATTCATTGAGAACTATATTCATTAGATCAATGAAAATAGAGGGTTCATTAGTCAGTCCAAAAGGCATTACTATAAACTCGTAATTCCCATACCTGGTTCAAAATGCTATCTTTTGAATGTCTTCTTTATTCATGCACAACTGAAGATATCAATATCTAAGGTCAATATTTGAAAAATATTGTGCTCTAGGAAGTTGATCGAATAAATCATCAATGCGAGGAAGGGGATACTTTTTCTTTATTGTTATAGCATTGATCTCCTTGTAGTCAATGCACAAAATCATAGATCCATCTTTCTTCTTAATAAAAGAGAAGGGGATCCCCATGAAGAAACACTAGGGAAAATAAATCCTTTATTACTCAATTCCTCTAGTTGTTTATTTAGTTCCAGTAATTCCACAGTGGACATTCTATAAGGGGTCTTAGATATGAGTCTTGAATTAGGAATTAAGTCAATGGAAAACTCAATTTCCCATTCTGAAGGATGTCCAGGTAAATCCTATAGAAACACATCAACATATTCTTGAACAATAGGTACATCCTCTATTTGAAAAATATTTTACTCACCCATATTTATTTAACTCCCTTTCTCCCTAATAATTGAATTTAGTAGAGCTACTGGGGGTGAATCTAGATGAGAATCAGATGGTGACATTTTTTCTCTAAAGATATGGTATTCCTTATCATCATTAAAAATTGTAACGTCCTTCTTATTACAATGAATTTTTGCATCATGGTCTGAAAGACAATCCATACAGAGGATTATATCACATTAAATCATGGGAATGACAATAAGACCAGTAGATAAAGCACGTTTATATACCATAATGGTAACTAATTGACAAAAATTTGTTGAAATGATACTTCCCCTAGGAGTTTTGACTGACAACTCCCTTGTTAAATCAAATTGGAAAAATCTAATTTTCTTGGAGAAATAGGAAGATATGAAAGAATGCGATGATCCAGAATCAAATAAAGCATTGAAATTTTTTGAGGAAATTATTAAAGTACCTGCAACCACATCATTCAGAGCTTTAACCTCACCAGTAGTGATCACATAAGTTTGGCCTTTCTCCCTTGGCCTTTTCTGAGGTAGGTTTCCTTGACACTTAGGAAATTTATTGGAATAATGCCCAGTTCTCTACAACTTTAGCATTCAACATTGACAACCTCTTTATTACCCTTGCAATCATGAGATTGGTGTCCTTTTTCTACACACTTGTAACAAATTACAATCCCATTTAGGAAAGTACCGGGGTGTTTCTTCCCACATTTACTGCAGGGTGGAAATTCAACTTTTCTCTTCTTCCCCTTATTTCCATTTCTAGAGTGTTCAACATATCTCTTATTCTCTTTCTTTGCTTTAAATTTGTAAGACTTAGAGAATTCCTCTTCTATCTTGATAGCACATGAGTCTATATCTTCATATGATGAGAAGGATTGTGAGACCAATGTTCAATAGTGAAATGGTTTTAAACCTACTTCTAGGGTTATGTATATAATCTTCCGCATGCCTTGCTAACCTTGTAAATTTAGCCTCATACTTTGCGACATTATCATCATCCTTTTTCCTCAGACTTAGAAATTACATTTCTATATCCTCTCGATGTTCATGAAGAAAGTATTTTTCTAAGAAAAGATCTTTAAATTCCCTCCATTCCATATTTGATACTTCATCATCTTCCTTTGTGTTTTGAATCAATGACCACCATTGATCTTCATCTTATGTGAGGCAATAAAATACCATGACAACTTTTTCCCTTTTGCTACTCCCAAAGAATGAAATATTTTATCAAAGGAACTTATCTATTGTTCAGTTAGAAATGGATTTGTAGTCCCATTGAATGTTGGTGGTTGTTGCCTCATGAAGCGGTCTAACATTGATCCTCAATGTTGTGGATCAAGGTTATCCATATGGGTAAGGTTATTATTCAAAACCCGAGTGTGTTGTCCAAGTATTGTTATAAGCTGTTTAGAACCAGTTGCATCATTGGACCCACTATAATTATCTTCAGTAGGATGGATATCACTACATGGATTATGTGCATTGATATGGTTTCCATTCCTTCAATTAGGTGCCATTTCTAAACAATGACATATACTAGATTAGTTTATAAATCGCAATTCATAATTCCAAACTTGTAAAATACCTAACAAAAATTGAACAGTTTATGCATATAATCCATAATCATAAAAAAATGTTTTCTTTAAGGAATTAATTACTCCTAAATCCTTCATAATGGTTTGTAAAGAAAATGTGAAATATCATAAGCATATCCCCTAGGAGTTTCATAAACAAGAGTGCAGCAAGGCCCATTGTTGTGTACTGGGATACCCCGGGTCAAGCCCGAAACTACTTATCGGAGTTTTCACTCTGAGGTTCATTTGTGTCAGAGATGCATCTACTTGCTCATATCCAGAAATGGATGTATTGCTTGAAAAATTCACAAAAATATCTATATTACCAAAATTCTAGGAATTTATTCTACACTAATTCTCAAAGTCTATCTTAGGGTAATGTTCTCTAATTAGAGTTTTTCTAAATCTAGTTTCTAAGGTTTGTACTAAACTTCCTTTGATAACAACTGTAACGTCCTGACCTTAGTTACCCAAATTCAGTGCATTATTACATAACATAGGCATGATCTTAAGAGATCAATTTTTGAAAGACCGATTAGTTTAGTAGCCTTGGAAGTACTAGAATCATACATAAGTTTTACATTACAATATGAAATGGAAAAACAAAAACATTGTGTACCCTTTTAACACAGTCATATCCCTTATCCTATTCCTATAAGTTAATCCTAATATACTTCTTCACATCTTGAAAAAAAAACATAAGAAAGGGGTGAGATCAGTTACTCAGTAAGGATAACAATATAGCGTAAACTATCATAAATAAGTATCAATATTTAAGGAAATGTATATGACATAAAACAAAATCTTTTTAAACTTAAACTTCTAAATAAAATTTCAATGATAAATCAAATAATTCCATTTACTTATTCACATGGATATTCTACCAATTGAATAATCACATGTAATATCAATATTTAATTTCATAATGATGGAATGCATAATGTCGAAAATCATAACCACATAGTGAAGGCCTCATGCCAAGAATAAAAATAATATTTTGTTAAGGCCTTGTTCCAAGACACTAGTTTGTCTCATGAAACCTACTGATGCATCAGGGAGCTATAGTGGGCTCCACCCATCACTTACTAAGTCTAATGCATTTTTCATATGAAAAGGTTGAAACATAACATAAACATCAGTATTAAAACTAGCATAAAAAATAATAATACTTTAACCATAAACCATGAATGGTATAAAAATAACACATCCACAGTCAAACATATCACAAAATCTCCAATAAATTATGGAAGATTGTATCATAATAAATAAACTTCAAACAAGTGTAAAATCCATCAAAGGATGTTGACATAGATGAAATCAAAACTATTTGAGAGAAATATATCTTTCTATTTTGAAATCATTTAAAATTTATATAATTAGAAAATAATACATTTATTTTCAAAATATTATTATAAAATTGTAAGAAAATATTCGAAGGTGTTATAACGGTGTAAAATAGTCTCACCCACCATATAAGTTAAAAAACATTCTTACATTAATTTGTCGAAAACGCCATAAAGTACCTTCTTTGGAAAACAACAGAAAGATTTGTTTAATTTTTTTATAAAAATTAAAACTATGGTATAAATGAATTTAACCCATATTCTAGGAAATAGTAAAAATGCTTCGAAATACATTTTTAAGAAACATGGATGTGGATGATAAGGAAGTTCCAGTAGATACTTAGGTATAAACAACCTCAAACAAAAAAAGAGATTGTAAAAATAACCTTTACCTTGTACTTTTACTTAGTCGAGGGTACGTTAACCTCCTTTATAATAGTTAAATCATTTTTATTAAATTATACAAGAAACACATATAGAAATATGATATCATATATGATATTCTAATATTACTTTGTTAATAATATTTCAGTAGTATCATTGTTTCAGGTGTTAACTGATTTATTTTCCTTTATATGTTTTATTACAAAAGTCATGTTTGTTATGGATAGGATGTATCTGATTCATATCCATAATGATACTAAGTTCTTAAAAATTATTTTTAATCATAAAATGAAAATTATTCTTGAATGGTTACGATGGGGAATGAATCTCATCGCGTTTGTGGAGACGGTAATCCATACGTACACACAAGCGATAATATAATTCTATTTATGGTAAAATAATTTGTAAATGGATGTTATATCATATATGAAGAATCATTAAAAAGTTATATTTATTATTTACATCAATTATAATCATTATTATTCTGATCCTAATAATGACGTGTTGAATAGAAAACTACACCGCGATGTGGAGACGGTAAGCCGTACGTACACACGTATGGTGACTTTGTCATTCATAGAATGGATAGAATAATGAATATGGTTGTTACATTTTTATAATAACATCACAGTATATAGAAGGTACTAGAGTTATTATTTCAGTATGGGAAAAAAGAAAGAGGAAGTGGAAGAAGAAAAGAACTTTGAAAGAGGTGATGAAATTATTACCTCCTCTTCGGGTGCTTCCTTTTGATTTGATCAAAAGGGCTCCTTAGGTTGGATTTATGATAAAATTAAGGCCTCTAAGTTTAAGTGAGGGTAGTTGGTAGGATATTTGAGTAGGGTTTTTCTGATCCAAATGCATTTATATGTGTGAATTTTAGAGAAGGGGAAGTACCCTTTTATTAGAGAGGTGAGGGGAAACTTAGGAAACGATTGAAATATTATTTTATTATAAAGTCATTTTCGGTTTCCAATGGCTCCAAAAAGAATTTATTTAGAGTCTGAGGTGGGTATGGGTCTAAAAACTCTCAAAAAATAGGTTCTATACACGTTTATGTCACCATATTGAACTTATCTTTTATATTTAACTATTAGTTAAATAGTTTAACTTTTATCATGTCTTCTTGTATTATTATAATAAATGGTTAATAAACTTACTATAAAAAGCCAATAGAACTCCAAGTGGTTCATTACTGAAATATATAACCTTATCTAAGTCTTTTGGCCAAACCTTAGCTTTTTTCAATATTATATCATTTAATAACAAATTATTTGTTTTAAAAACTCATTTATGTCAATTTGACACTATTTAGTATTTGTTTTTCTGAAAGTCATAACAACTTTTTCACTTATAAAAAATATATTTAATCAACCCTAAAAAGTCATATTAACCTAGAAAATTCATTTAATGCATAAAAGTCTCAATTTACATTTATTTTAACATTGTAAAATCAGTTATTTTAATATTTCATTAATAAGGTAATTTATGCATCATCATTGTGTCCTAAATAAATTTAATTATTTAATGTCTAAGAATTATAAATAAAATACCCTGATTTATGAAATATTTTTATCTTTCCAATGAATATTTATAGTCGAATTTATCTTATGTATAACCCTATATTAAAAATGGTTTAGTTATTAAAAAGTGAATTTAACACTTCTATCTCTTCTTTAAATAAAATAATAAAAAATGTCCAAATCTAATCCAAGTGGATAAAAAAGAATAATATTTTATTTATAAGGTCTATTTAGGTGAAAATACACTTATCCAATAGAATTAGGACATGTTTTAGGGTAATTATAATATCATTTTTACCTTTAATTACCCTATCTACTTTTAACCGTGGTAAATAAAATTCAAAAGTTACTATTCAACAAAAATTATTTTCATCTTGTTGAACCAAATTTTACTTACTGATGTCAACCTTGTCTCTTGGATTTTTTAAATTCAATTCACAGTAGTGGTAAAATTATGTTTTAGGCAAATTTGCAAATGTGCATAGAAGGTGAGTAAAAGACGTTAAAAAGTTCAATAAAATTTTATACATCTAATTTTATTATAAAATGACTCCAATGAATTACATTGAACTTATTTAGGTATTATGTATATATTTTGACTTAAAATAAATTTAAATAAAATAAATAATTATTTAAACAAAAAGTTGTTTTTAAACAATAACACAGTGTTTTTCACTATTCATCAATAATTGAGAGTTCTCAGAAAAATAAAAAAAATTCACCCTAAGATAATTTTGATATTCCGAATCCAAAAATGAAGTCCAGTTTGAAAAATAAAATTTATAATATTTCAAAAAGTGGGTATTACTATTCATAATAGCTAGTTTGATTGGTTGTGGTGTGCTAGAACTTAAAGTTGCGTACAACACAAGCTATTGTATTATTCAAGGAGAAGCAAACCATGGAAGCTTGGGATGTTACAAATCTTGTTTCTAGAAATCATGTGCTAATAAAGATTTCATGAACCCTAGTCGTACCTGCTTCGGTGCCAAGATAGAAGAGTCTAACATATTGTGAATCGCTTGACTTTGATCATGATAAGTTACTATATACAACTTTAACTAAAATACACATTCCACATTTAAGGAACAATCTAATAGTACCTTTAAGGTTAGGTTTTACCCATGTCACATGAATTCCTACTTGAATTAGATTTTATGCATGCTTGACATTACCCAACAATGGAAATCTAGACATACAGAAGGATGTTTCCCAACGGTATATTATAAAGGACTACAAAACCTCATCCAAAGGTGTATGAAAATATCCTATATTGTATTATAACATTACAATATCAACGCTAAATATCCTATTAAAATACATGTCTAAAGATTTATGTCACTCATACTCCCCCTCTATAGAGTCAGCTAAGATCGCCATGTCCATTTGTCAACTTAAACACTGAAACAAGGTTACACCAGCTATGGACAATCCACATGTATAAACAACATAGAAAGGAAGACAATATCATAATAAATATTCTATAAACTATGAATTTTACATAATAAAGGTACAACCTATCAAGGAATAATCATGTAATATCAAACATTCTAGAGATATAAAATATCACACAAATA
Source organism: Viscum album (assembly GCA_963277665.1). Taxonomy (NCBI): domain Eukaryota; kingdom Viridiplantae; phylum Streptophyta; class Magnoliopsida; order Santalales; family Viscaceae; genus Viscum; species Viscum album. The sequence continues at coordinate 1,336,512,911 of OY728156.1, forward strand.
ATGTACAACATAACAATGAACAAGAAATACATACTAAACTAATGTCTCACAACCCCCAATATATGTCAAGCATACCTGTAATTAAAGATTATATACACTAGGAACATTAAAAAACCAATCATGCTAATAAATTCTATATATATTCCCAATATGGCAAGGGCTTCCTACTTTTAAAGCATTAAAGAAAAACTCCAAGATCCATAGAGGAACAACACCTAGATCACACCCACACAAAAACATTCAATAGAAAAAGACCCAATCCATCACCATTGAGTCTTAATATTTTTAATTCTAGGAAATTTTCATTATAAAATATGAAATTCAAAACAAATTACCAAAAATAATTAATTTTCTAAATCTATGTTTGATCAAAGAGAGGCCACCAAATCTCATGATTCAATACTGATCTATCAATTAATAATAAATTATCTATTATATATGCATGTAGAAATATAGATATAGAATATATGGATTATATATATGATAAAATATATATAAATGGGAGTAATTAGTCTTGAAATGTATGATATAACCTCATTTTATTTCCTAGACCGATCTATACTTTAACCACCAAGAGGAGAGAATAGGGACACCCCGAGCACCATGGGAGAGATCACTAGGTGGTTCCCGTTAAAATGGGGTCATATTTGGGTATGGATTAGTTTAATAGTTTAATTGGAGTAAAAATAATAGAATGATTTTAATGAGGTCTAATTCTCAGCACCACCAGTAGGCCGATGGGTATGTAGAAATACAGACCCCATGACCATCACCATCGGCTGGTCAGTGCACCTCATCGGCGAGATGCCAGACTTTTTTTAGTTATCGAGTATCCTAATAAGTTCATAATCACACAGAAATCAATTATGGTGTTATTTTGACCACATTAAATACCCCTAATTATGAAAAAACTAATATACATTGAAAATTCGAAAAAAATGTACCTTGAAAGTTTAGGATGTTATGATTATCCCCCTCCAATGAATTCTCGTCTCTAATAAGTGTCTCTAGATATATTAATCCAAATTCTTAAGCCACTACAGTTGAAAATCATCCTCATTATCCCAAGTATCCTCTTTCATATTTCCATGATTCTATATAATACTAATAACTCGAACCATCTTACCTCAAAAAACTTTTTTGCTTCGGTCTATGATATATGCCAGTCATTCCACAAATGATGTGTTATGATCTAGTTCAATGTTCTTCCAATCAACCACATGTGTAAGATCAATCATGTACCTCTAAAGTTTAGAAACATATAACACATCATGAATACCTTAATACCATAGAGGAAGATATAAATGGTAGTAAAATATTTTAATTGGCTCGATAATCTCAAACAGTCTAAGAAATCATGGTACTATCTTCCCTACTCCTGCAACCATCAATTCCCAAGTCGAGGAGTCACTCATAAGAAAACTCAATCACCATATGTAAACTATAAGGGTCATCTAATCCAATTATCATATGGTAGATACCTACTTTGAGTAGTTACTAACCACTTATATATCAGCTGAAGCATTTCAAAAGTATCCTATACAATACTCATCCCCACAACTACTGCCTTATCCACCTCCTGAAAACATAGTGGTGAGAGACATAATCGACCATAAAGTGCCTCAATGAAGTTGGCACAACAACCCTCCCATGAATTTAAATCACATCATTATCATCTAAGGACCATAAAAGTACAAAGTAATCCACCTCTATGTTATCTCACATCACCACACTATTGGTGTTTAACAATTGGATTGATTTTGCATGGTAAAAAAAATAAGAAGTTATAATTAAGGGTGAACATGTCATAAATCCTTATCCATAGATACATCCACCATATACCCTTCCTTCAGACTCATCATATGTCATTACTCCTATAAATTCCACTCTCCATGCTCTCGTGTCTTCGATATTTTCTTATTGAGAGAATATATAAAGAAATTATGTTTCCCAAGAGAGTATAGTATCTCAAATTCAAATGTCTAAAAATACTCCACTCAATGCCTCTATCCCAGATATAGATCCAATTGAGATAGATGTATCACTATATATTTTGGTCTATGTATATGACTAATGTCTCATTAAAGATATATTTTAACAAATAATTCTCGTCATAGACCACAATTTCCAACTCTAAGTCATGTGTTTGGTAGTTCCACTTATGGGGTTTTAGCTGATGTGACCTATAAGAAATTACACGATCTTGTTTCATCAACATAGATCCCATACCAGCACCTGAGGTATCACAAAACACTATGTATCCACTCCTAGGATTTGGAAGAATCAAATATGGAGTTTTCATCAATATTTTCTTTATCTCTAGGAGGTCCGCCTTTAACTGATCATACCGCTCAAATTTCACCCCCTTTTTGGTCAGATCTATCATTAGTGTTTTAAATGGTCTAATTTCTTTACAAAGCATCGATAGTACCTCACAAGATAATGTAATCTCCTGATATTGAACACATTCTTATAACATGACCAAGATATCATACCTCTACCTTATCTGGGTCCACAAAAATTCTTTCCTAAAAAATTACATGCCAATGAAACACACCACCTAAATATAAAACTAGAACTTTGAAAATTTGGTATAAATATAACGCACATGAAGTATACTCAAAACAATTTCAAGGTTCCTAACATTCATATTTAAATTCATAAAATATATTAGGATATCATCCCTGAATAAAATAATTAAAGAATCAATATATGGATGGAAAATCATATTCATAAGAGACATGAACATCACTGTAGAATTTGTCAACCTAAAAGGCCTGAAAAGATTCTCATATAGTTCCTATTTACTCCTAAAAGATGTTTTAGGATATCAAATTATCTAAATCATAGTTTATGGTAGCCTAAATAAATATAAACAATTAAAAACCATTAGGATCCTCATAAATAATCAAATATATCATCAATAATGGGAAAAAGCCAATAGTTCATCACCATTACCTGATTTAGTTTCCTGTAGTCCTCATTGATCCGTAAACTACAATATAAAATCTTGGAAAACAATATAGGAGCACCACATGATGTCTACTCAGTCTGATAATTTCCTTCACCTCACAGTCCTCTAACTTCACCTTTAACTATCTAAAATCAACTGATTCTATAGGATAAGGAAGAATCTATATTGGTTATACCCAAGAGAAAGGAGTAATCTCAAAATAAATTCCCCTATTTGGAGAAAGGATTGAGAAATTGTTTGGGAATACATCTTGATAATGATTCTTCATTGGAGGAAATATAAAGGGTGATGCTACTGATTTTATAGTGAGAGATAAACCTTACACTGTCATAATGATAGATTCAGTCCGAATCAGTTATAGTCCCATCCTACCTGCTCTGACATCCCACTCACTAGTCAACAAAAACCTATCTCTTCTAGGCGTGGTAAATGATACACATCTTTGGTAACAATTGATAATGGATTGATAACTAGTCAATGAGTCCATTCTGAATATCACATTAAAACTAGTGATATCTAATATCATGAATTCCCAAAAAAATAATAGCTAACAAAATTACGAGACATTTAGGAAAAAACTAAAGATGTTTAACTTTAGCTCCCAAAGGAATGTTAAGAGAGATAAACTCAAAAGATAATTTAGCTAATAAATCCAGCCTAAAAACAACTTCAGAAGATATAAAAGAATGGTAATATCCTATATCAAACAAATTAGTATATAATATATAGGTAATGTAAACCATACCTATAAATATAGAAGTTCCCTCTCCATTGGTGGCTATTACCTCATCTATTTCATAAATCCAACCTATATCCAGAGAAAGACCTTGTCTATGTGGTGCTTGAATCACCCATGTCACTAATATCTATGGTTCCTGGGTCTACTGCTAGGTACCCATGCATGTACCCTAACTTATGCTACCAAAACCTAAATGTGACACTTTTGAACAAAATTTATGGATATGACCCATCATTCCACATCAGTGAAATTTTATAGGTACTTTCACACATGATGTACAAAAATGTCCATTATATCTACAATTGCATCACATGAGCGAGGCTTCTCCCACAAAGGGAGTAGAAGAATCCCTACTATACTCTTATATATCAACCAATAGTTGCTCCCCATTATTCATCTTTATAATATCAGAAGTGGTGACGAAACCAATAATAATTTCCTCTTTTATACCCTTCTCAAAATTTAGGACATTATGTAAAAAATTAGTATACATCACTCGGTAAAATATCCTAACAAACAATATGAGCTATGGATGATGGATAATCTAAAAATTCCCATCCTTTCAAGTATCATTCACATTAAAAAGAAGAGAATAGCATGGAAACTATATAAAATGAGTTGAGTAATTAGAAACAGATATTGTCCACTACTGAAGCTCCACAAACTCTAGAGTTTGTTCCAAATTCATTTTTTTGGAAAATTAATCCTTGAATAAAAACTACTTCGAGGCCTCTGTAGTAAGACCCTCAAACATGCTTGCATAACCCATAATGCCCCACCACCTCTTATAGCGACCCAAACTTGAGGTACATGGATATTATATTTATTTTAAGGAATAATTAATACCTTACACAAATATACGCCCAAAGACCGTATTATTTTTGTGTCTTTGGAAACTTATAATATAATCTTCTAACTTGGTGAAATATCTTCAACATATCCTATAAAGATCTTCCCCTTTTTTTCCTACCTAAAACATTTCTCAATATCTTGGGGAAAAGAAAACATAAAAAAGGGTGAGATCAAATTATCAGTAAGGGTAAACATGGAGAACATAAAATAAACCATAAACATAAGTATGTAAAAAACCTGAACATAATGTTTAAATATCAAAATCTTGAGTCATGAAATAAATCTTGGCAGTACGTAAGGCATATATCATAAAATAACATTAACCATAATAAAATAACTTTGGAATAAAACATGGAATTGTGGTAAAAAAATAAGCACATATTATGATTTCCATATAAGCCAAGGAATTTCTTCCAAGAAAATCACAGTGGAAAAATTCCATTATTGAACCGGGTTTACCAGCTATTCTAACCATGTATTACTAAACCATATTTACTTACTATTTTAGCCCTGTATTACTAAACTGGATTTACTTGTCGTTCCATTCATGTCTACCTCATGAGATATAAATCTTTACCAAATGAATCAGAGGGAGATATAGGCCCCACCCATTTCATAATGAAATCATTCTTACATGTTCCAGAAATACATAAATAATTCATCATAACATAACCCAAGAAATAAAATGGGTTTCTTAAACATCATTCCATCATAACATAATCCATATAAAATATCATTCCAAAATTAATAAAAATAAAATCATAGTAATAACAGGGATTTAAATATATACCTATTTAAATAGAATCATCTTAGATGGAAAATAATTTTGATAAAACACTTGAACCTAATTCTTGAAGAAAATATCCCCTCTTTTTAAAAAATGTTTTTTTCTCAAAATGCCATGCAATTTTAAAATAAAATAATTTAGTTGAAAATAATCTTGAATATTTTTATAGGAAGCTTCATGGAAATAAGGCATTAAGAATAAGTAAAAAATCCATTCATGCTGTATAAGTTAAAAAAACATTATTCTCATACTCTTGTCGGAAAAGTCAAAAAATACATTGTATGGAAGTTGAAAGGAATATTCCTTCCATACCATGTAGTAAAATTAAAAAAAATGGGTAAAAATGACTTTAAAAATAGATATAAGAATAATAAACATTTTATGAAAACATTTTTAGAAAACATGGACATGGATGATAAATATACCCCCAGTGAATACTTACGTATAAACAATCTCAGATAAAAATGAGATTGCAGAATTATCCAGAACCTTATGTCCGATTTCTTCTATTTGTGTACGAAAATAATATATATTGGGTTTAAAAATATTTTTAACTTTTAAAAGAACCATAATAATATCTATGATATCATATGTGATTCAATTATGACTTTATATTACATATTTATTTATCAATTCAATTTTTTTAAAAGGTTGGGGTCAAACCCTCATTTTATTATTAAAGCAAAGTAAAGACCTCTTTAATTAAGTAGAGGGAGACCCATTACATATCCCGAAGGCCCAGTGGGCATTTAGCCCATTACATGACCCGTAAGCCCATTTTTTGGCCCAACTCCCATTTTGTGAATAGTACTGCTACAGTACCCGCGTTGCTAGAGTACTGCACAGTACCCGCCGCTGCTACAGTTCTCTGCTGCCGCTATAGTGCTCTGCTGCCGCTACAGTTCCCGCCGTTGCTACAGTGCCACCACTGCTATAGTACGCTATAGTACTGCTACAGTACCTTGCGCCCAATGGGTTTTGAACCCCCATTTTTCATGTAGATTTAAGGGGTGCTTACCACTAAGGCAAACCCCAACTACATTTATTTATCAATTCCATGTTAAAACAACGTTTTGGGTAATAATCATTTTATTTATCATACATGTTTTGATTTTTTTTTCTGGATATTATTACTTAAATCATGATTTAAATACTTAAAAAATGTAAAAAATTATTTATATATGATAAATATTTAGTATATAAAAATATATTATAGATAGATAAGTGAAATGGAATACATCGTTCATGGAGACGGTAGGTCATACGTACGCATGAACACTGTTTTCGTTTCCTTATTGAATCGAGTAGAAGAAAGTAAATGAAACATATATATATATATATATATATATAAATACAGTAGAATTATTATGTAAAATATTTCATTCTTATTTATTATATATACTTTATAATCATTCTTGAATAGTTAACGTGGAGAATTAATCTCATCGCGTTGTGGAGATGGTAGGTCATACATATACACGAGTGACAATATCATTCACATAATGGTTTAATGATATGGAATTGGATGATATATTAATTATAAATAATAATTATCATGTTATATTCATTATTTAAATCCCTTATACTCATCATTATACCCATCCAAATTAAGTATTTTCGAATAATGAATTACAGCACGACGTGGGGACGGTAAGCCGTACGTACGCACACATGGTGATATTGTTAATCATAGGATGGAAAAAATGAGGTATAAGGTTGTAAAATTATTATAATAACATCTAATAATTTATAATATACTATATTTAATACTTTAGTATGGAAACAACATAATAATAGGAAGTATAAGAAGAAAAGAATTTTGATAGAGGTGATAAAACAATTACCTCTTTCCGAGTAGCTTCTTTTTATTTGAACAAAAGGTATCCTTAGGATGGATTTATGCCCAAATTTTGGCCTCTAGTTTAAATTTAGAGATTTTGGGAGATTAAATGGTCAGGTTTCGGCAAAGGAAAAGGGCTTTAGAGGTTTGATTAAAAGAGAAGTATAAGTTCCCTTTCATAGGAGAGGTGAGGGGCACTTTAGGAAAGTCTTTAAATATTAATTTATTATAAATTTATTTTATGTTTATAATAGTCCAAAACTAATTAATTTTAAATATAATATGATTATGGGTTGAAATAATCTCAAAATATATGTTTTATACAAGTTTATGTCACAAAATTAACCTTATCTTTTAGCTTTAACCCTTAGTTAAAAACATTTACCCTTACCATGTCATTTTGTATTTTCATAATATATGGTTCCAATAGTTATTATAAAATGACAAGAGAACCTAAAGTGGATCAAAAATGAAAATTTTAACATTATATTAGTAATTTGGACGAATATTATATTTTTATGACAATTATATTATTTTATAAAATAGTATTTGTTTTAAAAACTTGTTTATGTCAATTTTGTCACTACTTTGTAATTATTTTTTGTTAAAGTCATAACAACTTGATTTGTTAGAACCAAAGGCATTAAATCATCCCTAATATTTTAATTTCATCAAAAACATTTTCGGATGGATTTAAAATGTTCAAATTACATTTATTACAATGTTTATAACATCATTTATTTGAATATTTCATTAATAAATAAATCACTACATCATCATCATGTCATAAATAAATTTATTTATTTAATGTATAAAAATTATAACTAAAATACCATGACATTAGAAATTTTTTATATATATAATTACTATTTATATTCTAATATATCATTTATATAAACCAAAATAGAATTGTTTTAGTAAAAAGATACATGTTTATGTGACATTTCCCATTACTTTAAATTAATTATAATAAAAGGTCATTATCACACCCAAGTGACTCCATGGGGTCCTAAAATCGTCCTAAAGATGATCATGGTCGAACATAGCTCATAAAATATGATTGGAACACGTTTTAGGGTTGTTTTATATTATTATAATATTATTTGTTACCCTTAGTTACCTAATTTACACTTTAATCATGGTAAATAAAAATATTTACGGTAGTTACTATTCATAACATCAAAAAATAAAAGGTACATATTTACACAATTTGTACCTTATAGTTACAAATATTGAATCCATTTTTCTAAATTCACAACACATAATTGACATAAATTAATTTAAAATTAATTCTCGGTGTCAAAACCAGAAAGCAGGTTTTTAAGAAGTAAAAACTATCAACAGATTGACATGTGTTTTTTTCCAATTTAAATATGAAATTACGTAAAATGACTAAAATTGGATTAAATGATAAGAAATTATCCAATTAAACTTTAAAACTAATTAAAAATATAATCTAAATATCTAAATAAATTATACGAAAAGGTAGTTTTGAATTAAAATACATTATTTTTCACTATTCATTAAAATATGAATTTCATCAGAAAATTTCCAAAAATGAAACCAAAGTAAATTTTGATGTTAAAATTATGATTAATAAGTTTATTTTTTCAAATATAATATATTAAATTTTTAAAAACTGTATTTAAAATGAGTGCGCCATCAAAAAGTGGCAAAACTACATTTTTTTGAAAAATACTTCTTCTATCTATAAAATTGAGTTTTTTGTTATATAATTTATAGAAAATACATAAGAATAATGGTAATGTTATATAAAATTCAAAATGTGATTAATACTATTCATAACATCTAGTTCATATCCCATTAAATAATATTTTTTTAATAATAGGTCATTGTTTAATGAAACTCGGTATTGCGTACAACGCAAGCTATCGAGGAAAGTCACTCTTGTGTGTAACGCTAGCCAAGTCAGTGTTTCATGTAGTTAAAAATTCTTTTGGTGTTACATATAACATAATACAAACATATTTCTTTTCTACATTGAACAAAATTTATACTCAATGTTGTGTGTATTGTACGCCAACTCGGTGTTGCGTGTAACATACGCCAAGTCAGTTTAGTGTGAAAGGAATGCATGAATTTGTGGATTGCAAAATATAAATGAAAATTTTAATTTATTCAGAAAAAATGGTCCATAAAAACTCTGGGTGTTACATTATAACCCCCTTAAATGAATTTCTCCATCAAAATTCATCGGGGTTATAAAAGGTTTTCTACTTGAAAGTTTCTTTCTTAGAAACCCACATCATAAAAAGGAATACTAAAAATCTAACTATAAAGTTTGGATGGATAGTGATAGAGAAAAAGGTTTGGATAAAGTTACTAACCAGAAATCCACAAATTTATGATGATTTAAGGGACTATATGATTCATCGAATAAGAAGGTACTAAGATAACATTTTTGGTTTCCAAGATCCTTTCCATAAAGTTAAAGAATTTTGCATGAGAATAAATACATACTTGATTTTGGTACAATCTAACCATTGTTCGTGCCTTTAAAAATTTCCACTTTATCTCTTATTTAATGAAATAAAGTTGAAATTTTCATTCTTTATGTGTTAATAGATCATGCGATAGAATGACAGGTCATTCCAAATGTCACAACAAAAAGGTTAGCACATATAATGAAATATTCATAAGTCCACCTATAGTGAGATAATACATTAATCTAACAAAATTAAATTAGAATATAACTTATAGTATTCATAAATGGATAAAATTACAATCCTAAAAATAAAAAACTTTATAAATAGGTGAAAAAAATCCACTTCACATTTATCTCTCATATCTCATAAGGTAGTTCTTGGTTGTCACATTCCAAACATGTGAATACCTTAATCATGTATTCTCCTAAAACATGATGATTACCATAGAACCTTTGTAAAAACATGCATTCTGTCGAAATTATATCTTTCCACACACTAAAAATACCAAATATTCTATATACTCATACCATGATATCACTTTTCCTTATATCAGTTATGAGTTCATTAATACTATCAACTATCTCATTATATCATTATCCCTTAATTATGCGCATATCACCTGCTTCCCAAACATATTTCAATCACTTTTTAAGGTTACCAGTACCATATAATTATGGACAACCACAATGGTCCAATCCATAGATATTTTAATATTCCATAATACTAAAAACGGGATTCCACAATACTATTTTGGAATCCCATTACATAAACACATAATCATTATACTAATTCATTGTTATACTCAACATCGCTAATAGTGATCGTATGTGACTTACCTTTGTCTTTTTTACTTAAGTGGTTGATGAATTTGATCATCATTAATGCTTGGATTAGGTAATTGGTTATAATAATTCCTCATTTAATTGCACTTGTACATTGAATTGTTGGTGGTGCGTTCCTTGTATTATTTTCTCTATTCACATCATTAGCAACCTTTTCCCATTACTTCATAACTCAAATTCTCGATGACCTTATTTTCAACACTTGAAAAATTTTCTAGTCCCTTTAAGAAAATATCCACCATGATTCTTTCTAGACTTTGAGCATACATAAACATTCATCTTCTTTTCACCATTATTTTGAGATTTTCCCTTGAACTCCATCTTTTATTTACTTTCAGAACCATGAGATTGATATGTAACACGAACATCTATTTCCACATTGATATCACAACACACAATCTATTTATAGCTACTAAAGTCTCTTATAGCTAATTCCCTTCGAATACTTGGTTTTAAGACACTGAAGAATCAATCAACTTTACTTTCATGTTTATTGATAAAGCCAGAAGCATACCTTTCAAGTCTTGTAAAATTTGCCTCCTATGTACCAACAGATTCACTATCCTTTTTCTTAAGCTCAAGTAACTTCTTTCCCATATTTGTGTGAAGAATACAAGGGAAGTGATTATTGAAAGATAATTTCTTGAACTCATCCCATTCCATGGATTAAATTTCATCTTGCTACCTTGTATTCTTGATTGGAGTCCACCACTGGTCTATTTCACCTTCTAAAAAATAAACAACAAAAATGAATTTTTCATGTTCCAAACAATGAAGGGTGGAAAATATATTTTCAATGATATTGATCCATTTTCAACAACAAGTTGATTAGGAGACCCACTGAAGGAAGTTGGAAATTTCCTCATAAAGGACTCAACAGATTATTGTTCCCTTCTCTGCTCATTTGGACGTCAAGAAAGATTCATAGCTTGTGTAAGTATAGTAATAATATTTTTCATTCCATCTCTCATAAATTTTGGTTTTTTAGGAGGATGATTATTTCATTTCCCAGTGCATTGATCATTAATATGGTTCCTTCAGGTTCCATCCATTATCTAAAACTCAAAAATAATAGTGTGAGAGGCAAAAATTACACTAGGAAAACAACATAATCAAGGGGGTGTACTTTCAATATCTAACATCTTAGGTTTAATATTAAGTTATTCATGATCATTATCATAATTATAGTAATGTAACCTATAGTTTGACTTACCCTTAGGGACATCCGTAGAAATACCTTATAAATATCTCTAGGGATCTCACTAAAGTTTTTTCATCCTAGTTTCCAAAGGTTAACCAAACATTTGATCTGATACCAACTATAGTGACCCAAGATTAAAGTACATTGAAATTACATTTCTTTTGTGGAATAATTAATACATTACAAAAAAGTATTCCCAAAGACCGTATTAGTTAAGTGTCTTTGGAAACATGGAATATAATCTTCTAACTTGGTGAAATATCTTCAACATCTCCCATAAAGATCTTCCCCTTTTTTTTTTCCTACCTAAAGCCTTTCTTTATATCCTGTGGAAAAGAAAACATAAAATGGGTGAGATAAAATGATCAACAAGGGTAAAAATAGAGAATATAAAACAAACCATAAACATAAGAATGTAAAAAAATGAACATAAAGTTTAAATATCAAAATCTTAAGTCATGAAATAAATATTGGAAGTACGCAAGGCATAGATGATAAAGGAACATTAACCATGATAAAAAAGAATTTTCATAAAATAGAGAATTGTGTTAAACAAATAAGCAAATATTATGATTTCCATAGTATCCAACACATTTCTTCCAAGACCATCATAGTGGACAAAGTCCATTATTGAACCGGGATTTCTTTCTATTCCAAAGATGTATTACTGAACCAGATTTACTTTCCGTTCCAGCCTTGTATTACTAAAAAATATTTACATACCATTACAGTCTTGTCTATCTCATTAGATATAAATATTTACCCAATTTATTGGAGGTAGATATAGGTCCCACACAATTCATAATTTAATCATTCTTACATGTTCTAAAAATACATAAATCATTCACCATATCATAACCCAGGAAATAAAATGGGTTTCTTAAACATCATTCCATCATAAAATAATCCATATAAAATATCATTAAATCATTAAAACAATCAAATAATAGTAATAATAGGGATATAAATATAAACCTATTTAAAGAGTGTCATCTTAGATGGAAAATAATTTTGATAAAACACTTGAACTTAATTCTTGAGGAAATATCCTTTATTCTTACAAAATGTTATATTTTCTCAAAATGTCATGCTATCTTAAAAGAAAATAATTTAGTTGAAAATAAACTTGAAATATTATAAAGGAATCTTCATATAAATAAGGCTTTAAGAAGACCTAAAAATACTTTCATGTTGTATAACTAAAAAAAACATTCTTCTCATACTCTTTCCAAAAAATTCAAAAAGTACCTCGTATAGAAAATTAAAGAAAGATTCCTTCCATTCCATGTAGTAAAAGAAAAAATTGGAAAAAAAATGAATTTAAACATACATAGAAAAAATAGTAAACATTTGATGATTTTTTATAAAACATGGACATGGATGATAAATATACCCCCAGTGAATACTTACGTATAAATAATCTCAGATAAAAACGTGATTGAAAAATTATCTCTTACCTTAGGTCCTATTTCTTCCATTTGTGTATAAAAATCCTATATAGTAGGTTTAAACATATTATTACCTTGTAACTGAACCATAATAATCTCTATGATATCATATATGATTCACTTATGACTTTATATTACCTTTTTATTTATCAATTCTATGTTAAAACAACATTTTGGGTAATAATCGTTCTATTTATCGTATGTGTTTTGAATTTTTATTCTTGATCTTATTACTTAGATCAAGATTTAAATACTTAAAAAATATACAAAATTAATTATATATCATAAATATTCAGTATATAAATATATATAATACATAGATAAATTAAATGGAATACACCATTCATGGAGATGGTAGGTCGTACGTACGCATGAATGCTGTTTCCGTTTCCTTATTAAATTGAATTGAAGCAAGTAAGTGACACCCATATATATATATATATATATATATATAAATAAAGTAACATTATTATGTCATATATTTCATTCTTAATTATAATATATACTTTAGAATCATTCTTTAATGGTTAATGTGGAGAATGAATCTCATCACGTCGTGGAGACGGTAGGTCGTACATACATACGAGCAATGATATCATTCACATAATTGTTAAATGGTATGGAACTGGATGATATATTAATTATAAAGACTAATTATAATGTTATATTCATCATTTAAATTTATTATATGCATCACTATATCAATCCAAATTATGTATTGCTTAATAACAAATTACACCAAGGCGTGGAGATGGTAAGACATACGTACACACACATGGTGATATTGCTATTAAAAAGATAGATAAAATGAGGTATAAGGTTGTACCATAATTATAATAACATACCAGAATGTATAAGATACTGGATTTAATACTTTAGTATGTAAACAACATAAGAAGAATAAGTAGAAGAAGAACAAAATTTTGAAAGAGGTGACAAAACAATTACCTTGTTTTCGATTATCTCCTTTTGATTTTCACAATATGTATCCGTAGAATGGATTTATTCCCAAAGTGTGGACTCTAGAATAAATTGAGGGATGTTGGGAGAGTAAATGGGCAGGTTTTGGAAGAGAAAAAGGGCTTTAGGGGTGTGATTAAAAGAGAAGGAGAAGCTCCCTTTTATGGGAGAGGTGGGGGCACTTTAGGAAAGTCTTTAAATTTTAATTTATTATAAATTTATTTTATATTTATAATGGTCCCAAAATCATTTATTTAAAATATAAAATGACTATGGGTCTACCTATTCTCAAGAAATATGTTTTAGGCAAGTTTTGGTCACAAAATTAACCTTGTCTTTTAGCTTTAACCCTTAGTTAAAAATATTAAATCTTACCATGTGTTCTTGTATTTTCATAATATATGGTTCCTATAGTTATCGTAGAATGTAAAGAGAAAATAAAGGGGATAATTAATGACATTTGAAACATTATAGAAGTAAGTTGAAAGAATATTATATGTTTATGACTATTTTATCATTTTATAAAATAATATTTGTTTTACAAACTCATTTTTGTCAATTTTGTCACTACTTAGTAATTGATTTTTGTTAAAGTCATAAAAACTTGATTCATTAGAACCAAAGGAATTAAATCATCCCTATAATGTTAGTTTCATCCAAATAATTCATGTATGACATCGAAATATTCAAATTACATTTATTTTAATATTTACAAAATCATTTATTTGAATATTTACTTAATAAGGTAATCACTGCATCATCATTGTGTCATAAATAAATTTATTTATTTAATGTATAAAATTATAACTAAAATTATATAATGTATGAAATATTTTTATCTTTATAATTACTATTTATAGTCAAAGAGATAATTTATATAAACCAAAATAAAATTGTTTTAGAAAAGAGATACATGTTTATGTTATATTTCCCTTTACTTTAAATTAATTATTATAAATGGTCATTATCACACCTAAGTGGATCCATGGGGTCTTAAAATCGTCCCAAGAATGCTCATGGTCAAACATATCTCATCCAATAGTATTATAACATGTGTTAGGGTATTTTTATATTATTATAATACTATTTATTACCCTTATTTACCTGATTTACCCTTTACCCATGGTAAATAAAAATAATTATTGAAGTTACTATCCATAATATCCAAAAATAAAAGGTAAATATTAAAAAAATATGGACATTATGATTCCAAATATGGAATCCATTTTTCTAAATTTAAAACACATTATTATCATAAATTAATTTAAAATAAATTCCCATTGTCAAAACCAGAAAGTGGGTTGTTAAGAAATAAAAACTATCAAAATATTGACTTGTGTTTATGTCCAATTTAATTGTGAAATTACATAAAATGACTGACATTGGAGTAAATGATAAAAAATTAATCTAATTACAATTTAAAACTAATTAAAAAGATAATCTAACTATATAAATAAATTATACAAAAAGGTAGTTTTGAATTAAAATGTAGTATTTCTCACTATTCATTAAAATATGAAATTTATCAAAAAAATACCAAAAATTAAACCAAAGTAAATTTTGAAGTCCTACTTCCAAAGAGGATTTTTTTTTTCAAATATAATATATAAAAGTGTTAAAAATTTGATTTAAAATGAGCACGCCATCAAAAGGCGGAAAAATTAATTTTTTAACAATATTTATTTTATCTAAAAAATTGAATTTGTTGTTATATCATGTATAAAAAATCCATAAGATTAATGTTAATGTTATACAAATTTCAAAATTTGGTTAAAACTATTTATAATGGATAGTTTATATCCCATTAAATAATAATATTTTAATAATATATCATTGTTTAGTGAAACACGATATTGCGTCCAACACAAGCTATCAAGGAAGGTTTCTCTTTCATATAACGCTAGCCAAGTTTTTTTTGTGTGTATTTAAAGATTAATTTGGTGTTATATATAACATAATCTAAACATATTTCTTTTATACATTGAAGAAAACATATACTCAGGGTTGTGTGTATCGTACGCCAACTTGGTGTTGCGTGTAACATACGACAAATCAGTTTAGTGTGAAAGGAATGTTTGACTTAGTTTATTGCAAGATATAAATGAAAATTTTAATTTATTCATAAAAAAATGGTCCATAAAAACCCAGGGTGTCAAAACCTCTGGGAAGGTATTTTAATCATAAAGGTTGTTGGCATAACCTTAATATCCTCAGGAGTCTCCACCAAGTCAAAGATTCCCTCAATGATATCAATCCCACCCTCAGTATCTTAAGGACCACTAGTTCCCTATAATGTTTGTGGATTTTAGAGATATAAGTCTTGAGAATAGTTGACCATCATCTTCTACGACCCTTTACTGTTAGCAGGTGAAATCTACAAGACTTCGGGTTGGGGAAAGTTTACTGCTTGATCCATAAGAGTAATCATGGGAGAACTCTCAGGTGAATCCTTCTATACAACCTATAGTGGAACTAGTGCATTATCACTATAAAGAGAATTATAGAATCTCTAAGGTCACTTTTTTTATGAAATTGAAAACAAATATTTAGAATCCCTATAAAAAATTGTTTATGAAAACAACTTATGAAGGTATAAGGAACACAAAAAGGATTTCTATAGAATGTTCTACCCTAAGAGATTCCCAAACACAAGGTATAACCCTCCCAAATCCACTTAAGGCTCAATCTTATACCTCCATACATACACATTAGTTACAATCACATATATATATATAATAACAACATGAAAAAGATCAAATAAGTAATTCAAACATAGATATATCACAACAGAATATATATATATATATGTAACATCCCAGGTAAATAAAGAATAAATAATTTTCACATTTATTAATATTTACAAATTAAATATTAATTTTACTTTAAAGGGGTTGCTATGTTCGATAGCGTTCCCGATACGCAACAACGAGTTTCTTTGAAATCTGACGTTGCACACTAGTAATAAAATAATATTATTTTAAATGGTAGTTAACACGTAGCCGTTGTATTGGCAGAAATGAATAGAAATAACTAAAATATGATTATATATGTTTGTTAACTGTTTTTACATTTATCCAATAAAGGATAAAGGCTTAAAATATGAAAAGAATTCAATTTTAGGCATAGATACTCTAATATTAACTAAAAGGTCGAACTACAACCTTTTGATGGCGAACTCTCTTTAAATATAATTTTGGTAACTCTTATACATTATATTGGACCAAATAAAATTCTTCTTTAGAATCAGGATATCAAAATTTACTTTGTGTAAATTTTTGGTATTTTTCCGATAAAGTTCATTTTTTAATGAATAGTGAAAAATGTTGTCTTTTAATTCAAAACCTCTTTGTAATCTAATTTATTTATATGATTATATTATATTTTGAATTGGTTTTAAAGTGAAATTAGAATATATTTTTACCATTTAATCCAATTTTGGTCGTTGGAATTAATTTCACCTTGAAATTGGGCTTAAACTAGTGTCAATCTTTTGATACATATTGTTTCATAAAAAACGCTATTTGTTTTGACAGCAGGAATTAATTATTAAATTAATTAATGTAACTTATATGTTTTGAATTTTTTAAAATAGACACAATTTTTGAATTCGGAATATCAAATATATCTTAGGGTGAAGTTTTGGTATTTTTCTGAAAAGTTTCAATTTTTGATGAATAGTGAAACCACTAAGTGGTACTTAAAAAAACTGATTTTTCATTTAAATGAAATTTTACCACCTCTGTGTTTTGAATTTCAAAAATCCAACATACATGGTTGTCATTAAGATGTAAAATGTGGTTCAATGGGATTAAAATAATTTTTTGGTGAATAGTAACTTTTAAGTTGTAATCGCAATTAGAGTTAATTAGTGTAGTTTAAGGTAAAAATAATGTTTTAATAATATGAAATGACCTAGAAAGATGTCCTACCATTATTGGATGTGTCATGGCCGACCAAGACAATCCATGGGTCGACTTGGGGACCCCATGGAGCAACTTTGGTAGGAAAATTACATTAATAACTTTTTATTTAAAGTTAAAATGAAAATGTCACAAACATGAGTTGTTTTACTAAAACAATTTTTAAATGGGGTTGTACAAGTCATATTTTTGACTATAAATATTAATTATAAATATAAAAATATTTCTTACATCATGATATTTTTTTTATAATTTTTAGACATTAAATAAATTAAATTATTTATGACACCATGATGATGCAGCCATTACCTCATTATTTAACGATTTAAATAAAATGAAAAGATAATGTAAAATATAAGACCTAAACATGTCAAAAACCTATTGGATGGGTGGAATTCTAACTCTTATCACCTTATCCTTGAAATATATAAATTTGGGTCCTTTTAAATCTGAAAAGCATTTTATAATAAAGTAACCTTTTATAACTTTCCAAGAGTGCCCCTCCTCTCCTCTTATAAAAGGCCCCCACCTCTACCACCTTACCCACACCTCTCAAGCCTTTGGCTCGACCAAACCCTGCCCATTTTGTCTCTCCACATCCCTCTCTTACTCCCAGAAGCCTCACTTTGGGTAGAAGTCTTCCCAAGGAAGCCTTTGAGCTCAAATAAAAAATAGTTACCTGTTTTAAAGGTAGTGTTTTCTCTTGTGTTCTTATGTTTTATTTTGCTTCTCCAACGCCCTAAACTCTTTTTATTATTTTCTTTTGTAACAACACCAGTATCTTCAATATACTAGTATGTTTTTATAAGAAGGATTCATGCTACACTTACACACACCTTCATCTAATTGTTAAAGAGCATACTGTTTCCGTGGATGGCGAATTTCTGCCTCACGAAACGATGATGGTTCAATATTCTTCTAACACATTCAAAGATGGCCATTAAGATGACACTATATTTATATATGATATATAATATGTTTATGTTTTACTTAAGATTCTTTATTTTTCATTTATTCCATACTTTTATGGGTTCCATTATGGGTAAACGCGATATCTTCATTTTAGGAAGTGCGGACTACCGCCCCCTCAAAGTGATTTGATTCGTTAACACCATATGTGGTACGTATAAAGGATAAATTTAATGATATTATATATGATATTATACTGGAATTATGATATACCTTTATATCATTATTATTTCACTCCATTAAGTAAGAAATATAAATGAAAGTAGCGTTCATGCATATGTACGGCTTACCGTCTCCATGAACGGTGCATTTCATTTCTTACCTCTAAATGATTATGTAATATTATAAATGCATGGATATACTGGATATATATATATGATATATATGATATCTACATAATTAATATAATTCTTGATATAATGGATATTTTACCACATGAACAACTTGTAATTATAAAGAGTTTATTTTTGACTCATGTACCAATGATCGACAAAACGACCATTATTAACTTAAATAATTACATAGTGTTCATAACATGGTAATAAGTGATATAAAAGGAATAATGAACTTGAAAAAGGTTCTTAAGCAAGTATAAATTAACTCAAGTTTATTATTCAGGACGTTAAAGAACGATCGAGTCAAGTCGGACCCGAGGTATGGGACTTCGTCTCAATCTCCTTTCATTGAGGCATATTTTGTTTTATACACAACCTTCTTTTATATGGTGTATAAACCCCTTTGACTTTTACATTTATCCAAAAGGAATCTTTTTTATACGAAATGTTTTACTAAATGACAAAAGGGAATGTTTTTGTCGTACATATGCGGCGGCAACAACTTCTCCTCCACCGTGACCATTATTTGAGTTTCGGCTTCCTCTACAAGCCATACCTTTTTTTAAATGAAAAATAAATACCATGTTTTAATTTTATTTTATTTTGGTATTGAAAATGGTTTTCATAATGTTTTTATTATATCAATGTCTTGTATTGATATCTTGTGATTGAAATGTGGAAATGTTATGTTTCCTTTATGCATGTTTTATGTGATACGATTATGTTATGGTTCTTGGGAATTGTTATGAAGATGGGTCGTTCCATGATATACTAAGGGTAGGTGAGCACAATATAGCTCTCCAGTGCATTGGGTAACGTGAAGGAGTTAAACGTTAAGGTTTCTTCGAAGAGATTTAAGGAATATACTGTGATGGGTATTCCAAATGTAACCAAGAGGGTTACTCCCTACGTAAGAATGTCATGAATGCCTCAAGTTACCTTTATGTCTTATGATTTCTATGATTTATTCATGATTTGATGAGGTATGTTAAAGTGATTATGTTTTATGAGTAAATTATGATTTCATACATGGACTAATGTTTTCATTTCGTACTTTTATATCCTTTACTAAGCCTTTTATGCTTATCCCAAGTTTTTGAAATGTTTTTCACAAGTCAAGGGAAAGGTACATGATGTGATGATAGTGTCAAGGAAGTGTCAAGAAAGAATCCATGTTTTATTTTAAATATGATTCCGTTGATGGGAAAATGATTACTATCTTTTATGTAACCACTTTTTTAAATGTGGAATGTAATGCATGTTTTATGATCTAATTCTCTAAAACTCTAAACCTAAAAAGATCCTCAACATGTATTTTTGAAGTAACTCAAGATTAAGTGATGTTTAAGGCTGGGGCCTTATAATATATATATATATCATAGATAAAGGAACTATTTTAGAAATTTAATTTAATAACTAAAACACAATAAGAAATAGGTATATATATTACATGTGATCATACCTTCATACTCATGATTCATGAATGCACCCAAATCCCATAGAACTATAAAAAAATCCCATCACAAGGACCTAGAGGTCCATCATACATGATATTGACAAAAACATGGAAAATACCCTTATCGAGTTCCACATAGAATATCTATTTTACACCATGTCACAGAATAGGCAATAATAAATGAAATGAAACTAATTCTCTGATACCATTTTTTAACACCCCAACCCAAGCCATTGGGTTTAAGCTAAAGAACTATGTAACCTCATGTGAATATCCTCACATGCAAGAGGATACTAATTAGCGCTGAGGTTCTAAGGTGATGTGGGGGACTATACCCTTGGTAATTATATACATAATTTAATAAATAAAACATTAATATACACCAAATTATCATCATAACGGAAAAAATGAATCAATATGCTATAAAATATTTCATATCAACTAACACATAGAATAACCAAATAGACCCCCAAAGTTGTAGGTCAATAGTATAATAATAAAAATTATTTTAATTAAATAAATAAATATGGGAAGTGTGGAAAATATCTGATACCAAATCAATCTCTTAACTTTTAAGTCCTCAGTAACCTACCATATGACCTTTGTCCTTATTTTTTCCCTGCTCATAAAGTCTACACATGCACCAAGATGCCTATGTAGGGTGTGATTATAAACCTAGTAAGACACCATAAATGCATCCTTAACATGAGTAAAAATGTTTCTAGAAGTGTATAACATGATGTAAAAGGTAAATATTCACACAATAATAAAATAAAACATATGGTTAATGATCATGTGTTAACCAAGATTCCACGAACCCTGACCATTCATGCTTCAATGCCATGCCAGAAGAATATCACATGTTGCCAACCACATGACTTAGATCATGCTAAGTAATTGCATATTCTTTTAAGTAAAATACAAATTACACCATTAAGTAACACTATATTACATCCTTTAAGAGTAAGTTTTACCCATATCACATGACTTAATATTAAGCTCTAATGATGAACATGCTTTAAATACCCAAACAATAGAACTCTACACATACACAAGGATGTTCCCAACAATACATTATATTGACCCACAGAACCTCTTCCAAAGTTGTAAATAAATATGATCCATGGTATCATCAAATTCCAATCTTATCACTAACCATCCTATTAAAGGCATTTTCAAAGAATCGTGTCTCTTGAACTCCCCCTCTAAGAAGCTGACTAAGTTTGTCAGGGATATAAGTCAACTTGAACATCAGAATAATGTTCCACTAGGTATGCACAATCCACTTATTAGTATGACATAGAAATAAGAAATATATCAAATAAAATATTCCATATACTATGAATAGTAAATAAAAAATGTACAACATATCGAGTAATAATCAATGCATATCAGACATTACACGAGTATGAAATATCACCCAAATAATACATAACATATAAAAAACATGCAAGACATACTAAACTAAGGTCTCATAGACACCCTATATACATCAATCACACTTATAATGTAAGGGTGTGAACACAAGGAATATACAAAAACAAATCATCCAAAAAAATTCTATATAAAGTCACAAGAGGGTAAGGACTTCCTATCTTTATTACATTGAAGCCAAACTCTATGATCTACTAAGGAATTAAACCTGTATCACGTCCACACACCAACATTTACCGGAACAAGACCCAATCCATCACCATTGAATATATTGATTTTTAATTCTATGAAGTGGTTATTCCAAGAGATGAAATACACATCAACTTACCAAATATGATTCACCATCAATGGTAGATTTATGATCGATCAAAGTGAAGAAATCAAATCTCATAATCCAATAATGATCTATAAATCAAGAATGATTTCTCTATTAGATCTTGGTGGATATCCAAATATTTATAAAATATTTCTTATATGTATAATTAAATCTATAGTAAGTGGAATAGTTAGTCTTAGAATGGATGGGTGTAACCTCAATTGGTTCCCCAAATTGATCTTAACTTAAATCATCCAAGAGAAGAAGAAGGGGATTCCTAAAACACCAAAGGAGAGATCTTCAAGAGTTATTTTTATAATGGGTTTGGATTTGTTTTAGGATTTTTTTAATAATAAAATGGGAATAAAAAAAATTATAATTCTTTTAATAAGACATGAATCTGGGCACCACCGACAGACCAGTAATAATAGTAGAAATAAAAATCTCAATGTCAGCACCACCAACTGGCTAGTACACTCCACTAGATAGCTGGTGGCCTTATTTCATCTACCAATCATATTAATAAGGACCTAAACCTATATAACTCAATTATAAATTCCTTTTACTTATATGTAATACCATTAAGGAATAAAAAAGTACAAGATACATTGAAACTTAGAAACAAACATACCTTAAAAGTTGAGGAAATTACAAAAATAGTGAGTGAGAAAGAATAAAAAGAAGAGTTGAGTAAGGAAATCATGAGTGAGGCATTTATATTTATTTATTAGTAGTCTATATTCTTTAATATTTATTAATATAATCTTAAAAATATATAGTTAACATGACCTGGGTGTAAGGTTTTGAACAGAGACTGAGTTGCATGCTTATACTCTTGAAAAATCAAAGGCGGTTGAAGACTTAATGTAGAGGAAGAAGATGTGAATAATATATTTAGTGACACATCAATCAAAATGATATACTTAAATTTTTTTAAGGTGTTTATAATATTAGTCAATAAATTGAAGGTTAAGGGATGCAGTTAAAAGATATCTTCACTAAAATAAAATAGCAAAGACACACATATGTAATATTATGAACATGGTATTGGGATAATCCATAAAGAAACCACTTGTAATTGATGATAATATTATTATTTGAAAATATATAGATCATATGATACTAATCATAATAAAGATTGGGTTTCCTATATTAGGGATGAAACTTGTAAAAACACAATGTACTACTCTATCTTTACATTCTGTACTTCATGTTGTGTGTATGAATGTATAAACAAGAAAAAATACACTTTTATCTTAACTAATAAAAGAGTATAAAATAAAAAAGTGGGTAAAATTTTTAAATGATAAATTTTAATTCGGTAAAATATTAGCCACACAAGAGTCACCCCCTATTATGTGTCTGTGCACAGATCCTTTGGGCATAACATCATAATCAAACATGTTTTTATGAAATTATTTATAAATATCAAGAAAAAAATCCTCTAAATATTATTCCACATGAAGTTCAAGAATAGATCCATATATTTTTTGGAGTATTTGATTCTCCCTTGAAGTAGGATCATGAGTTCAATTCTAATTTCATTCTTGTATTTTAATTATGATTTTGAAATTTTAATATATAGTTCAATGTAATTATTATGAGATTCACTATATAGGAGGATAATTTAGAATAAAATTATTATATATTCTATTGAATGTTTAGTAATTTCTACAACCATGGATTTAGCCATGGTTACTGTTGTTTTGTCTTCATAATAGTTATCCAACCATATGTGTGTGATGAAATCTTGAAATTCTATCATTGAAAATTCCACCATCAGGTAGTGGTAGTGGTGATATGTCATGGCCACTCAGTTGAGGTTGAATATAGAGAATTTAACCAAGTAAATAATGTTATAGAAGTAAGTATGATGTTGAGTTAGAGATGTTTTGGGAGGAAGTGTTGGTTTTGTGTTCCATAAGAGTATTCAGGCCTTTAGTGGTTTGAAGAAGGTGGCTGGACATGTAGATGGAAGTAGTATTGTTGGTGATTATAGTAATAGGAATCACTTGATATGTTTTTATAACATTGAACTATAATCAACTGGTTAATTTATTTAGAATATATCCAAGCATTATAGATATGGATAAAGAGATTTGAGGTCAGTGGTGAATGAGGAATGTAGTTCAAGCCACCAACCTTGGTAAGGTTAATAGTGGTAAAAATTTCAAACGAGGGAGGTTAGACCCATGGAAGTGATCGATGTTGGGGTTGACTTGCATGTGATGGTAGGCTGGTTGAATTATAGTTAACATCCATGGAGAGGTAGTGGTGAGGTTTTAATTAGTTAGTGGCATCTGATGTATTTGATTATCAGTGGTTTTCTTGCAAACGCAACTAGGGTAGGGTTTCATTTCAAATGAAGACGAAAAACCATTTATGCAACAATCCATATTATTAGTAAAATTTTCCACATAAATTATATATGTATAATATTATTTTAATTATATGACACTATAATTTCATCCCATAATTTTTAAAATAAGAAGTATTCATAAAATTTTATGATGTGATAATAGATTCTTTATCTCTTATCCTTAAGGCATGATAATATAACATTTATTTATTATCTTAATATTATTTATAAAATTAATATTATATCTATTAGTAATATGTTATTGAATAATAAAAAATAACCATTTTTAATTAATATATCATAATTTAATTTTATGAATAATAATTATTTATGAAAATGGTTTTATAAAATATATTTAAATGAATTCACAATTATTTTGACATAGATAGTTTTATTTGATATGTATAATGCCCTTATTAATGGTTTTATTTTCATATTTATATTTAAATCACAATTAATTCATCAAAAAATAATTTTTAACAAAGCATCATACTTTTTTTCATAGTCATATAATTAAATCATATAACTATAGAAAGTAATGTCAAATGAAATTGTATATGTATCATGTGATAAATGTAAATAGTTAAATAATAATTTTACACTAAAATAATGCTATATGAGGCATTTATAATTCACATTAAAGTTTAATTAATTTTTAAACAACTGTCATCATATTCTCTATTCATGTTTTATTACTCTAAAAATTTCCTTTAAAAATTATAAATAACATTTTTACACTAAAATAACTTTATAAAGTAACCATTATTTTATTTTAAAATGTAACTCCCGATATTTATTGTGCATTATTATTGTAAAATGGTTATTAAAATTTGATAATGCATTTATTGGAAAAGTAAAATTGTCCTTGGAATAACATTTTAATCATAGTGTACAAAGTTTTTCACAGAAAAACTATCATGACCCGATCCAAAGGGGCTCATGATGCAACTACCCCAAACCTGCATCCATAGACCATGGGCTGGAGACAAGAACCAAAGGACATAAATAATATTGGAGGCCTTTTACTAATGTGCATGTATGAAAACACACCCAACGATCTCAATACATGAGTGCAAAGGAATAATAATATAAAGATGAAATATCTTGTGTAAAAACCATACATGAAAAACCTCTAAAGAATATTAAGAGTACAATAATTTAAAATGAAAAGTAAAGGAAAAAATACATTCTCAACCAAAAATATGTCCCAACCTAAAAAATTGGAATGGTAAATACTAAGAGAGACCAGATCTAAATCTCCAAGCTCTATCCATCGTACACTTCCAAATGAACTAGGTATATTGAAGATCCTCTGTAATCACTGCTAACCTGTCTGTCATCTACATAAGAAATGACATGTGCGGGAAAATCCCATCCAAGGGAGAGTATATAAATACCATGTATGATTCCCTAATATCTGAAGTGGGAATAGTAAAAGACATGATAGGAATAGACAAACATCTCAACCTAAATCAAGAGAGTAAAAATTTCCAATTACATGGATATATATATATATATACTCAATAAAAGAAGACCAAACAAGAGAGAAATAGGATATATATCTCATAGCACAACCAATGAAAGAGTGCCATCAATTCCAAGAGGTCTATTAAAGACTCCTAGTATCTCATGTGTTTTTCTAGTATAATCATCCAATTTAAGACACACCTCTTCATTGTGATGCATAGTTAAGTGGAACGATCTCTAGACAGAGGACTCGTGCCTTGGTACAATAGGATGGTGACAATCAAGTAGAGAGGTAGAGGACCTATACCCTGAATCTATAAGAGGGATCCAATTAGAAGTTAACTATAAGACCCAAGCCCTGTCCCGATATAAGGGTTCCACTCTGATTTTCGATAGAGGACCCATGCCGAGCCTAGCTAGAGGGTTCCACTCTAATAGTCATTTGAGGACCCTTTCCCATCCTAGATGAAGGGTTACACTCTGATAGTCAGTAGAGGACCCATACACTATCATGTAGTAGGGTTACAGTCTATAGATAGGTAGCGGAACCATGCCCTATCCCAGTAGGAGGGTGCCAATCTAGAAGACTCTGGTGATCCTACTTGATCACTGTTGTTGTCGGGCACCTCCTAATGAAGAGTCAAACTCATAAAATCTCACATCATATATCAAAACACACTAATCAGTCTACCATCACACTCTACATGGAAAAAACACCCAGGAGAAAATACTTTCAAGAAAAAAATACAAGTTCAAATGAAGGATATACGAGAGGTTTAAGTTTCCCCAAAATGAAAGTAGGGGTAGAAAATGTGAAAGGGGATCCACAGAGTGTGTGATCTCACTTTTGTTTCGGGTTGTTTTCCTATCGGTACATGAATCACTGATAATGTATCTCTACATGGCATGTAGGTAGACTACATGACATGTCTTATCCACATGGGGCCCCACCCTTTATCCTATCCTTGCCCCTATAAGGTTTCTCATGTCTATATACTCCAACACATAGCATGTAAGGGCCAGACTATAACTCGACATGTTCTACATGCTCAAGCCTATGCACTATTTGACATACATGGAATGCCTCCCACCCTACATGGCATGCAAGGACACAAGGTATCCTAGGAGTGTACCCTCAGTACACGCTGAGCTGGTTAGTTATGGTTTCATGACATTTGGTCCATACACATGATGTGTCGTATTTAACTCCAATCAAAACCCTAGACACCACATAAATCAGACTAAATGGTGTGTTTTCATCAAACCACACGAATTATAGTTAGATTTTTTTTGCAGAAACTTATATATGTGCCTATAAGTCTTTGATTCAGCTCCTCCACTATGGAATCCATCCAACAACCACCCATTTCTGAATGTATTCACCTCTAGAAATTTATTTTGACCCTCAAATTGGTGTTTTGAACCTCCATAATGGATCTCAAATTCCCTCATGCATATCACGTGCCACATTTTCTCCAATATGGATTTTGGATCAAAAGATTAATCACCAATAACCAATAATTCCTTCAAATCCATCCTTAATTCACCAATACATTTCTCTCACATGATTCTGCCATTAATATGGAGGTACAATCTGTCTCGGTCCCACCTAAAAATATCAAACCGAGACCCTGTGGGAAATATGTGAAGAACACATAGAATTATTGGGATAAATAAAGGAGGAAAAAGGTGAAATTATTGTTGTGAAAGAATTCTCATCCTATGAACACAAATGGGGATGTCCAAGGGTGACAAAATATATGAATAATTTAAAGCAGGTGCATAGGCGCATGTAAAGTCATGATTTATTACATATCAAGAAATAGAATCGAGCATGCTCAAACAGTTTAACCAATAAGGGAAGAATATAAAAATTGACGAGTCATACCTCAATTTGGATCATTCATCGATAAATAACGTGATCACTAATGAGTGAGAGAAGTAATTGCATTCACTGTTCCTTGATCTTCCTATATCTAGAGTTTTTTCACTGTTGGATTTTGATTCACCAATGAAAGGTGGATAGAAATGCCTATCAATGATCCTATGGTTATATAGATAACCTTGGAGATCTACCATAATGTCATTTAAATAGAGGAAATATAATTAATTAATTTTATAAATTAATTAAATTAACCATTTAATTAATTCAATGAATATATAATTAATGATCATTTGATTCAA
This sequence comes from Viscum album, assembly GCA_963277665.1. Taxonomy (NCBI): domain Eukaryota; kingdom Viridiplantae; phylum Streptophyta; class Magnoliopsida; order Santalales; family Viscaceae; genus Viscum; species Viscum album. Next base: position 1,336,541,441 of record OY728156.1, read on the forward strand.
ATTCCCCACGCTATCTAATTTTAGGTTGTGCATAGGGTAAACACCATGTTCAGACTCAATGTGGTCTTAGAGTCTTGATCTGAGATATCATTTAGGAGATACAACATTTTTTTTAAGAAAACATGTTAATATAATATAAAATATATTTTATATTTTTATAAAATAAATTTTAGGCACATTGGGTCTCAGAATCGAATGCTGTCTTTGAAAAATATCTCTAGATATATTTGAAATTATTTTAAAGAAAAAACATGGTATATTCAAAAATAGTTTTCTTAAATAATTATTTTAAAATCTATGTTCCTCAAAATTAGAAGTTTAATTTTAGGAAATTTACTTATTTAAAATGTATAAATAATTATTTATCAAATATATAACAATTAAGATTTAATAATAAAAAAATATTCACTCATTGGGCAAGAAAGTATTTATTTGAGATAATATTGATTTTTCATGAATTATATGATTTTATTTGAAACTTAAATTTATATAATTTATAAATTGAATTTTATAAAATAAGATTAATTTTTTAAATAAATAGATTGAAATTATCATCAGGTAAAGTTTTGGCATTTTTCACAAATCGTCGTTTTTTTGTTGAATAATAAAAAAACCAGTTTTTATGTATTCTGTAAGTTTTATGACATTATCATGATATAAATATGGCTCAAAAATTTAAAAATTATTTTTAAAGAATTAAAATGTATTTGATAAGTAAAATAATCATTTTCAAAATAATACTAAAAAAGTGTATTGAATGGTGATTATTTAGAGAGTGTTAGGAACAACTATTTCTACATTAAATTTCCATATAAATTAGTGACAATTATATCAAAACCACTGGTAAGTTAAAATTTAGCAACAACTAAGTCTAAACTGCTACTAACCACTATCAATCCCTTATATCAAAGGGGGTTTTAATGCCCTCAAATTTTTTAGTTTTTTAAATAAAAGTTTATAATATCTATATGTTTGTGTGTGTATTATATAAACACATTATAAAAATTTTTATAAATAAATTAAAAACAAATTATATTGAGACATTATATAAATAGGTTAAATAAATTCTTATATATATATAAAGAAAATGTATATATATATAAGTATGTGTATATTTCTATACATAATATAATTATAATTAAAAATATTTATATAAATTATTTATTTAAATATATAATTCATTGGGAGTTGTTCATAAATATTGTATTTATATAATATAAACATTATTTATATAAATATAAATTATATAAATGTATATTTATTTTTTATATATTATATGTATTTGTATACGTATTATGATAGAATTATATTTAATACATAAATATATAATTTAAATGCATTTATTATAATATATGCATAATATAAATGTTTTTAATAAATGAATATTATTTTTAAAACCACATATATTTTTTATAATTAAAAAATAGATTTAATAATAAAAATAAAAATAATTAATAACATTACTGTTACTACACACACATATAAGTATATTCAAGTAATTATGTATATATATATTGTATATATTATATTATACAATATTAATTTTAAATTTATATAGTAAATATATATAATATTTAAGTATATTATAAATTTTATATTATATAAATGTATCTAATTTTGTGTAGATTATATATATTTGTATACATAATATATAATATAATTGTATTTAATTATATACATAATTATAGAATATATTTGTATATAAACAATTATATTTAATGAAAATGTATTTATTATTAAAATTATTATTATTATAAAAAACATGTAATGTATATAAATGTATTTATATATGATTAACGTATATAAAAAAATGAATTTATATTTGATATATTAAATTTAGAAATACATTATATATATAGCTATTTGTATATATTATACATATAAACACACACACACATACAATATATACACAAATACACACACACACACACACACACACACACACACACACATATATAATATTTGTGTGTGTGTATTTGTGTATATATAATATATATTAAAATTATTTATATATTCAAAAATATATATTTATACGCATAAATATGAATTTAATTATAAATATATGTATAAATATATATTTTCATATGTAAATATAATTATATATATTATATAATTATATAAAAAATTATCAAAATATATATATTTTGTATCTATATAATGTATTTTTATAATATATATATATATATAATTGAATAATATAATATATGTTTGTATTTGTATAATATTATATATCATATAACCCCATTTTATAAATACGTACAATATTTATATTTGTGTATACATTAATATAAATTTATTTAATATATAATATAAATTATAATATAATTGTATAATATAAATGTATTTAATATCAAATAAATGTATTAGAATATAAAAATATAAATACATAATATAAATATGAATAAATTAATGTCTATATATAACGAGTTATATATTTAAATGTATTTAAATACAATGAATAAAATGTATTTGTATAAATATATACTTATATATATATAAATTTATAGATGTATATATTAATACTAGAAATGAATTTAGTGTGGTTGTTTCGATATGCAGGGTGATAACATGTAGATGCGGGTTTGTTTCTCTGTGGGAGCATGTGTTGGAATTATTTTCTATGGAAGTTGTGGAAAATATTGGGGAAGGGGGGGGGGGGGGTGGTCTGTGTAGGAAGATTGATGGTAGTGAGTAATGTGGGTTTCTTTAAAATTTGTGTGGTATTTTTTTAAAATTTCCAAATATTTTTTTTTCTAAAAGATTAAGTTTAGGTGTAGTTAAAAATCACCCATAATTCTACCATACCTTCCCCCAAAATACATAGATTTTAATTGTGGTTTCAAATAATTGTTTTTAAAAAATAAAATGGTTTAAAACCACCTCTAAAATAACCAATGTTAATTTTTTTAGCCTTACTAGTGCTGGCGCAAAACCATCGCTAATTGAAGTGGGAACCCACTTTAGGAATGATTTCGTATAGTCAATACTAATTTATTTAAAGGGGGTTATAATCCTTTATAAATTAAAAAATAGTCTCCTATAAATACATTATTTTTTACAGTGTAATGAACTTATTTCCAAAACCTATAAACTAAATTTCAAAACATAAGTAACATATAATATGAATAAATAAAATACATTTCATTATTTACTTTGTATAAAATATTTCCAAATCATATTTATTTTTTTGGGTGCATTGAAATTTAATAAAAAATTCCATTTATTAATCCTACACTAATAAAAATCATAATGATAAAATATATTCATAGTATTGAGCCTTAATAATAAAATAATCAATATTTTATTCGTAGAAACACCCATTTACCTTTATAAACACCCGTCATCAACCCCTTTCCCCCCACATAAAAATATATTTAATTTACCAAATATCCACCCAAATTCCTCTATATACTTCCTTACACATATTTTTAAGACTGTAGTGCAGCTAAAAGTCCTCCCTTTGAAGGATTTAGACTTCATCTAAATGAGGTGACTGGAAGAGCATGTTAAGGGTTCCTTTCCACCCCCCTTTATTTTACAACTATTATTTTAAAATATATTTTTATCTTATAATTTATATTATTCCATTATTATAATCACATGGTAATATCTACCTTTTTACATATTATCGATGATATTTCACCCATTCCTTCTCATAAAGACATTTTTTATAAGTCATTACTTTTTTAAAGTAATAGTTCCCAAATCTTTATTATTTTCTTATTTGAGATTTTTTCTACTTAAAACTAATATAAAACTCCACTTATTTTACAAAAATTATTATATTACCATTATATTAATGTTATTTTGATCCACTATTTCTAATATATAACCCATTACCTCTCATTGAACCCTTTTCATATGTTATAACTATATCAAAACATGAGTTTCAAAACTCATGTATAATCATTTAATTTCTACTCTTACACATTATATAATATAATTGATAATTAAAAGTAACGTTAAAAAATTTATTTAATTATTCTCAAATGTTTTAATTAAACTCAAATATTTACTAATTTTTTCTTTTTTTAAACTGTTTTAAAAAACCATCATTCACCATTGGGGTTTTATGCAACCCAAGTGAACGATGATGTTTTGTTTTTTTCTTATTCCATTTAGGGATAATCATAAAAATTTATTCAATGATTGAATATAAAATTAATAATCTAAAAATATCATTTTTATGATTTTATAATGACAATATAGTCATGAAAATAATGATATTAAAGGTAAACAATCAAATCCATTTTCCCACTTAAAACAAGAATATGAAGAAACACTTGTTCATTTGGATATCTTTTGAAAAATATGTTGAATTATTGAATTTTTTTTACATCTATAATGATAAAAAACTATAAATAAATAATTATGGACATTATGGAACCATTGGACAATGACCATGGATCGTTACCATTTAACTAAAGTAATTTTTTAATGATGAACTAAAATACATCAAAACGACCAACATACACAAAATTAAAAAAATTATTTAATTTGTGATAATAAATGAATTAAAAGAAATAATAATTATTAAATAAACCTGAAAAATGTTGAAAAGTATGTAATTAAAAAATATAATTCAACTAATAAATATGTTAGAGAACATAGAAAGAGTGTCCGGACTTGAGATAAGAGTTTCTTTCCAAATATTCATTATTTTAAAATATTGTTCCTATATTTCCTATATTCTCATCTATTTTTTTTATAATTGGTTGAGGTTCAAGACACCTTTAATAATTTTTCCCTCCATACTTCAATTTAATTTTTATGGAAATCTTACATCTATGATGATTACATTATATTTTTTATTTAAGTCAAAATCAATGATGTTTATAAGGGAATCTTTTCTAATATCTATCTTCTTATACAATATTATTAAAAATTTTATCTATTTTTTATGGTTTTTTATTAGGACATATTATTATTAAAATAGATTTTTAAAAATTATTTTATCACATCTTTAAATTTGTTTTAATAGTTATTTATTTCTCTATTTTTATAACAATATATCTAAATGTTTTGAAATTTTTTTTTATGATTTCTCTTATATTTAAATCTCTATTCTCATCAAGATTATTTTTCAAATAATATATTTATATTACATATTTTAATAATAATTAATTTTTAAAATATCATTTTTTACATTTATAACCTTCCTTAAAAATGATATTTTCCTTTTTATTCTAACATTGAATAAAAACTAAGAAATTATTTTCTACAAAAAGTTTTTTTTATTTTTATCTCGCTATAAAGGATTTTCATCCATTTCACTACTATTTCATGTTTTTCTTCATTAATTTATTATTTTTTATTTCTTTGAATGGGGTTTTTCATAATTGAATAATAATTCAAAATAATACTTTGATATAGTAAACAAGTTTCTATATATGTATCATGGGTATAAAATGAAATATCTTTTAGATAAATAATCTACCACTACCTTTGTCTTGACTAATATTAAATTATAGAGAATTATAACCTTTATGATTTTTCTTTTCCTTTTGAATACCACATATTTTCTTCTTATGATTGATGGGTGTTCCCCTAGATACCCATATTTTTAATTATATGGGTAAATTATTGACTTTTTGTCTAGCATTTATTCTATATGGTGTGAATACCCTATAATTTGTTATCTTGATTGAAGAATATTTACTTAGTTAACTACATTATTTATTTGGATTCCCCTTTTCTTTCCATGGGTTACTCTAGATATGATTTTGTTGGATTTATGACTATTTTTATATTCATTTGGCACACATATGTATGGATATATCATTATGATGACTGGTGTGCCTAGCAGTTGGGGTCCTAGACTAGTGGTTAAAATGACCCTGTAATCATACATCCAACTTGGGATCAATCCCTAACTGCCCCTATTATTGGGGGTTTTATCATCAAGGTAAGGCTATTCACAGCGAGTGGACTCATTGATCTCTCAATTCCAGGTATGATAGTTGGTGGGGAGGAGATACGGAGAGGATGGAGTAGACAAAAAGGAAGCGTGGATTGAGACAGGTGTTGGGATTAGGTAGACTGATAACAAAAACAACAACAGATGTTGTGGGTCAATAAGTGAGAGACAGAGTTGGAATCAGCATTCCAATGACACATGGTTGTTGGCATCAGCAATGGTGTAACAAATCATAGTGGAGGCGGAATGACAATAAGTGAGAGTTGATACCAATGGTAGACTTCAATGATGATTATGGCTTGATGGTGGTCCCAACAGCGGGCTACTTTGGATAACCATGAAGGAATTTAACAATCAGGCAGTGACCTACCCTAGTCTAGGGAAATGGAATTTGTAAGTGTGTTTAATACATATAGGGCCTATGATGATCATTTAATGGGACACCTATTCTATAAAATGACAAGATGGGCCTTGTTTCAATAAAAGGGAGGGGGAATTCCCCTATACTTGTTAAAAAAATTACCATTAGGCCCAGAATTTTGAAATCCTTTATCAATAGGATAATACTTTATATCTCATGATATTATTAAGCTTGTTTCATATGCTTTTAACTTTTTACAACATGTTATGCAAGGGTAAAATGAATTTATCTTTTCCCATAATGTTATGATGGTCTTGGAAGAGTGCTTATGATTTTGTATGCTTATGTGTGTGGCAACAATTTATGTCATGGGGAATATTCTATCACTAGGGATTGTGTTAGTATCCCCTCAAAAGAGGTGTAGCTTCTAGTATAGTTCTTTGATATGTATATTATATGAATTCGAGATTAAAATTTTACCTATACTATAACCTGATTTATGATTATAATCTCATGGATCATGAAAAATTATTATGATTTCCTGATCTTACTCTATTAGTCACGTCATTTATCCAACGATTTCATATCTCACCTACTTCTGATTTTTGATAACATCTCTTTGTATCATTGATTATGTCTTAACCCTTACCAATTACTTGAACTCGCTCATTTATTTTTTTTTCTATTTCCCTTTATGATCATAAGTGATAATGCAATTTGATCCGTTTATAAGAGTCATACATGGAATTATTTTATTAAATTTTATAATTTTAGGATGTAATACCTAACTAGTTCCCAAATTCATTGAACATTATATTCTAGGATTTGGTTGTTATTTCATATTATGTGTAAAATTATATACTTTTAACAATAGACCTGGATGTGTAATTATCAAGTAATTATAATATATAAATATATAGAAAATAGAAATTCAAATAATAGAATGAAAATTTAGGAATATATTAGAGAGAATTCCCACATGACACAAATGGGGATCATTTCAAGCAAGGTAAATATATTAACAAAAAAGAGGAAGCTGGATATGTATCTTGAAAAAAAGGAATATGAAAAATAAGGAAACAAATACACACCCACACCCCCCACACACACTGTGATAACTTGTCTTTCAGTTTCTACAATAATTATGCCTATATGAAATTATTATTATTACTATCATGATTTCCTAAATTTTAATTCATCAATAACTATTTATTATTATATTATATTCATGAACAGTTTGCGATCATGACATTAGTATGAATATTTCAAGACCCATATACAATATTTTTTTTTGATCTGTGGATTGGACATAGAGTATATTTTATCAAAGTTTGATAAAATGAAATTTTTTCATGTTCTATTATTTTTTAAAAACAATTAATAGTCAAAATAATAATATTATTCAGATAGATTTTGATGGAGACTTTTTAAGGGTGTTTAGACTATTTTGATGGTAATTTTGGGTTTTTAAATGCATTGGGTGTTGGGATTGATCATGAATAAACCTAGAAAATTTTCAAGGGATTTAGTTATACCATTTCTATGATTAGAACATGATGGAACAATCTATTGAAAAATTTGATACTCTTAATATAATAAAATTGTTAAATATAATTTTTCTCTAAGTACACACATAGATAGTCTGATAATTTCTTCCAAAATCACGACACATGGTGTGATAAACTAGGTAATACTAGAAATAAATCAATATTATAATTTATAAGAATTCATTTTATGGATTCATATTCATCATAGTTTTATAAATTATTTTATATGATTATTCAATTGGAAAAGTAATAGTATTAATTAACTATTTTTTTCATATATTGTATTGTTTTATTTAAAAGTTAAATTTCTTGATTTTAGAAATTTAATTTGGTAAAATGGAATTATTTTTTATATCATCATATAAAATATATATTAAGTTTAATTTTTATGATTTTTCTGAAAAACATTTTTTAGGTGAATAGTGAAAAATATCAATTTTTATTAAAATTATCATTTATTTTCATGTATTTTAAAATTTAAAACATATTTTGGATTGTTTTTAATGTTTAATTAATCCAATTTGAATAAAAATAATTCTATTAATTATATTTTAATCATAGTTATTCCATATTTTGGTAGGAAAATATTTTATGCTTAAAAGGGAATTTTTCTAAAAGTTGTTTTTATTGTGTTTTTCATTTTTATATTAAAATTAATTTTCAACAATTTAGGAAATTGAATATGGAAAAATGGATTTTTTATTTGGAAACATGATTTCTAAAATTTATAATTCATTCAATTTATTTTTTTGTCACTATGAATAGTAATGTTTGTAAAACTTTATCATATTGATAAAGGTTAAATGGGTCAATGAGGGGGTTAAAACTAAGAGATAAGGTTTAAAATATCATAAAAACCTGGTTAAATTTGATTGGTTGAGTGGATTTTTATTCATAATTATCTTAATATTTAAATTTTTTCTTTTTTTCCACTTTAATTTGAGAAATACATAGAATGTATTTAAACTTTTTAAGTATTTACAAGTGTGATACTCCCCTCACTTATAAAAGGGAATATCATCTCCTTACTTATTTTTACACATTGAACCATTTATCACAACAAATACCTACCCAAATACCTTCCAAACATCCCTACCAATGTCTTATATTTTATTGTCCTACCAAATAACAACCCATAAAGGATTAATTTGTAATCAAATAGAGGTTTTCTAAAGAAGAGGCATAATTATTAAACGGATAATTCATGATTATTTCATCCTCTACCTAAATAAAATATTTTAAACCATGAAGAAATAATAAAATAAATATATTATATATACTATAATGTTATTATGATCATGATACAACCTTTTTTCATCCCTTTTTTCATGCTATGGGAAATGAAAATATCCCTCGTCCATACGTGTGAACTACCACCTCTGAGGAACAATGTGTTTTTTTCATCACCATATCATATGGATGGTTAAAATGATGTAAAAAATGAATATATATGATATTTATAAAATAATAATTATTATCTAAATATAATATATTAATAAAATCCTTACCTTACCATGATTTTGAAAACGATAACATCGCTCGTGTGTACGTGTGTACTACCACCTCCATGAAATGACGTGATTCATTTTTCATTTCCACCTTACAAGGATGGTCATAAGAATTGAATAAATGAATAAAAATTACTTGTTTAAAATATTTAAAATTATATAAAATTCAAATATTATATACTTTATTTATTTTCCACCTAGTAGAAAAATGAAAATGTTGTTCGTGTATACATATAGACTATCGTCTCCAAGAAACTATATGGTTGATTTTTCATGACCTCATTACATGGTTGGTTATAAAAGCGAATATAATGTATAATTATGATATTTTTAAAATTTTATGGAGTTAATGGAACCATAATACCTTTAATAATGGTCAACACATCAATTTTATTTTGATGTTATAAACTGAAAATGTAAAAAACATCCAAGGTGAACTTAGAATTTTTAATAACTAAATAAAACAAGCTAAAAATGAAATAAAGAGAATAATTATAATTTAATGGACGTGAAAATGTTTCTTATGTTATTATAAAACTAATATAATTCAATTACTCAGGAAGGATATGTAAAGTGAAATGATTTAGGACTTGAGGTGTGTGATTCTCTTTTAATTAAATGTTTTATCTCCATATTCTGGTTATTTTAAATGTTTCAAGAAAGTTATTATTTAATTTTCAATGGTTGATAAAGTTATTTTTTGAATATATTTTATTTTTTTACAAAGTATTAAAAATTAATATTTATTTTTTTATATGGGTTATTTTATAATTTTTACAAAAATGAAAAAAGATTGTTTTTTACTAATATAGTTGGATTTAATTTTCACACCGCCATAACCATTATTAATTATCAAGATTCCCCTAAAAGTTAAAATGTTATTTTAAAAGAATATAATGTCATTAATTTTATGAGAATTTTTCATTTTTTATATTTTTCAAAGAAAAATATTTTCTCCTTTTGATTATATGAAAATGGAAAATGTTATGCTTATGAGTACAAATGAGTTTTTAAAGGGTTTTATTATAAAAAAGTGAAAGATTAAAAATTATTTTTGTTAATGATATAATAATTATTAAATATAAATGATGTTGAGTGATATTGATATAGATTTTGACTACTGGTAAGACTGATATAGCTCTTCAATACATTGGGTAGTGATGTAGTCTTCGAAGGAGAAAATGAGAGAGATAACCGGGTTGGTTACTCATATAGAATTAACTATGATTTAGTTATGTATAAAAAGAGGTTAAATATGAGTTAATATGGTTTACTGATATAATGATTTAATATACATCTATTATGCTTGAAATAAGGGTTTTAATGGAAATAATTTTATTTCATGAGGTAAGGATAGTTTATGAGATGCTAAAGGAGAAAGGATTTGAATTTTTTTCATGAGTTATCACATCCATCAAGACACATTAATGATTTTACTATGATTAATAATGGGCTCCCTGATGTTTTCTTTGGTAATTTTTTTTCCATATGTCAAAATATTTTATTTATATGATCAAAGTTTTATTATGAAAAAGTAATAAATATTCATGGGTTTTTCTATTTTTCACTAGACTAACATGATTCTTTTTTTATATCCCTTACTGAGACTTTCTTTTCTCATAATTTTTTTTTAAATTTTTTATATTAACTAAGGATGAGTATAAATTTTAATAAGGCTATAATTTACTCAACAGTGACTAGTCTTAAATGTTGAAAAAGTGTCTTGAAGAAGAAATGGATCTAAATATTGAGATATACATTTGTGGGAAAATGCATACTATATGAAAGTATCTACTTTTTATATATTATTTTATCTAATTCTATAATATTATAATAAAAAATATCCTTAAAATAAAATAAAGTGAAGCCATTTTTTAAATCATGTAATTATGTGTTGATTATATTATGGGTCATTATAATTTGTATAAATGGAATGTTTTAGATAAATTTAGAGGTTATTAGAGTAGTAAAAGATACTATAAAGAATTTAGATTTATTTTTATATTATTAGAAGATAGATTTTTAAGATTTCCTTATTGCTTTATCTCATCCATGTTTGTTCAGAATGGTTTTCTATAGAGGAAATAAAATAGCAAAAATTGGAAGGCCTCAAGAGAATAATCATATTACATATCATATAACTGTAATGATTGGTATATAATAGTTTATGGAAGTGTTAACTCAGTTTACATAGACTATTAATGTAATCATCAATAAAATTTAACAACAAAGAAATTTATAGAAGAACATATTTATAGTAGAGAATTTCATGAAGCATCACCCGCTAGATTTCAGGGGATCTTAAGACCGATAGAAGATGAAGTATGGATAAATGAAACAGAGAATATATTCAAGGTTTTGTGATGTATGCAATATCAAAATGTAATTTATGTTATTTATTATTAAAAAGTTAAATATGATCAATTTTTGTGTCTGATTATGAATAATATAGAAATGCATGTGATTAATTCCATGGAATTAATCGTCTTTTGATATATTTTTCATAATAATTTGTTTACAAATGTTCATCGAATGAGAATGGAAAATAAATTTTTAGATTTAAAAGAAAAGGAATAAAAAATAGTGTCTAATTATGAATAAAATTTTACCAGACTATCTAGGTATACACTGATTTTTTTAGACCATGAGAGTAAGATTAATAGATTTTATATAGGTCTAAAACCATGTTTACAAAGATATTTGGCCTCCTATGAATTAAAAATTTAGGAGATGGCTGTTTTTTGTGTTAAGAAGGTTGAGATCTAGTTTACTAACAATAATTTACTTCATGACAATAAGAGTAAGAATTAATTAAAGTGGAATGAAATGGTGAATAATTGAACTAATAATTCTAGGGTGTAGACCACTGAATGTTAAAAATATGAAAAAATAATTTTTAAATAATGTTTTATGGGATTAGAAAGGTTTTAATATTGTGGTAAGCTCGATCATTTGTCTTGTGACTACATGTAAAGGACTTCTGATCAGAAAATTAATGGGAAAATAGATAGTCAGCCAACAATAAGATGTTTTAATTATAATTATTTGGGTTATTATGCTAACACATTTTAAAAGTTTGTTACTCAAGGTGGGAATCATCCTGATCAAAATAAAAAAGGCGAGGAAAAATATATTTCTACTTCTTTGATAGATATAGGACCCTCAAATGAATTGATAATAGTTATATTACTTGTTTTTTAGATAATTCCAATGTATTTTTTGATTTTTTATCCATACCTTATTTTATGTTTAGAAAATTTTCATATAAAATGGAAGTACCATCTCAAGATAAGAAGTCAAAATTCTGATTAAAACTTTTGGGGGTAGTATAAAAACAAAATGAATTTATAGAAATTTTTCTATTATCATTCATGGAATGGGTTTTCCTAAAAACCATGTTTTTATTCAAATTTTAGTGTTTTTTGTAATTATAGATATATATTGGATTTTATTGTATCATACTAATATAGATTTTAAAGATAAAGAAGGTATTTTTTATAATGAGTTTCAGTTTTTATATAAGAATGAATTCATATTTGATATTATATCAAGAAGAAAAAATATGGAAGTGAAATTTATCTTGAACATATTGATGAAAAAGAACTATTTAAATTATTTATGTACAAGAAGTAAATAAGCATATGGATTTATTTCATGATGATTTTCTAGGTGTTATTCTCAACCAAGAGTTTCAGTTTACCGATGACATAGTTCTCGATGCAAATATAATTTCAAAAAGTCCATATAAAATGGATTCGATTGAGTTGTTATATTTGAAAAAGTTGTTATAGGAATTTATTGATAAGAGTTTCATAAACCCTTTCACTTCCCCATAGGGTGATTCTATTTTTTATTAAAAATAATAATGGATCGATGATACTTTTTATTGATTATAGAGCACTTAATAACATCACTGTTAAGAAAAAAGTATCCATTGCCTCATATAAATGACTTGTTTGATTAGATATATGGTGATTTGTATTTTTGAAGATGAATCTTATGTTTTAGTATCATTAGATGAAGGTAAAGGAGGTATAAATCCTAAGGATATTATTCCATACTAATCATGGGCATTATAAGTTTTTGGTTATGACTTCTGGGTTGATGAATTCACCAACTATAATTACGGATCATATGAATAGAGTTTTCCATGAGTATTTGGATAAATTTAATAATGTTTTAATTTATTAAATTATATTTTATTCTAAAATTTATTTGTAACATGAGAAAAACCTAATGATTGTTTTTGATACTTTTAAAGAAAATAATTTCTATGAGAAATTTAGTAAATGTTAATATTGATTATAATTATTTTTTTACTTGGGAATATTTCTTCGAAATGTGGAATAACTATTGATCCTACTAAAACTAAAGTTGTGTAAGAGTGGACTAGATATACAAATAGAATAGCGATTTCATTTTTTATTAGATTATAATGTGAAACCAATTTATATTTGTTGATATTAATTTACTATATTTTATCTTAAATAAGGATATTCCAAGTTTCAGTGCTTTTTGTAACCTAATTTTGGATTTTTGGGTGTGTTCTATGGGGTTCATAGTTAGAAATTATCGTTAGGATTAACCATTTAGTGAATGTATAAATCTAGTTTTCAAGGTGAAAAAGATAGTTTATATTAATTTTTAATGATTTGAAAAACTGTGTAGAGCACTATAGAAAATATGATATTGGTTTTGTCCTAGGCACTAGCTAAAGCAGGGTTTTGAAAACTGTATGGTCAAATCATGCAGCCTACCCAGAATCAATAAAATTTTGATTTTCCCATTTTTTCCTATATTTTAAATTAATAGTAATTCACTAATTCTTCACTCATACATTTTGACCAACACATGGGGTCCCAAGGAGTGGTTCTAACCTCCTCCCCCCTTTAATCTTGGTTTCTCTTTGGTTTTTTTCATGAAGTTTCAAGGTAACTCTTCTTATCCTCCTCTCATTTTCTATTATTTCCCATTTACTCGTAGATTTTTCTTCTCCCATGAACCCTAAAACTCTTGTGGATGATTTTAGGGTTCAAGGTGGATTAAATATTGGATTTTTTTATGTCTAGGGTTTATAAACATTATATCCATGCCCGTTTGTGTGACCGTTATTGAAGGAAATGAGTTTCAATGTATTTGGGATTAATTTTGACCTCTTTAAGGCATGAGTTTCTATTCAATTATTTAATTTTGGAATTAAAAGTGTGACTCTTCTTTCTAAATTCCTATTTTATGATAGTATGAATATTTTTGATATCCATGTTATGATTTAAAACCATTTCATTATTGATATTGGAAGAAAGGATTTCTATTTTTAATTCTATAGTTGTAATGTTTTAAATGGGATTTTTTATGTTCTAAGAATATATGAAATGAATATGATGATTTTTAGAATGGATTAAATGATTTTTATTGTATTTTGATATGGTTTTGGTTTTCAATGAGTAAAAATTCATTTTTTATAGTGTAAATTATTTTTAAGTGAGGTGTTAACATCAAAGTCTTTTAGAAAGGGGTTATTTAGTGAATTTTAAATGGTAATTTAAAATGAGTGTATGGATACCCCTTTGGAAAATTACTTTATAGATATTTAAAATTTTATTTGATGTAAATTTAAGGCCATCATTCTTGTTTTAATTTCAAAGGGAAAGATACATGTTTTAATAGGTAGATTTTTATTTTTTTAATGGATGTGATATTTCCATCATTTTATAAAGAGTGTTTGGAGTGGTGTTTTATGAAATGTGAAATGTCTTCACATTCCAAGACTTGTTTTGGTTTTAAAGGCATGTTTAGAACATTGGTTTTAAATGGTTGATGTTAAAGACTCACCTCAATTCCCCCTTGAATTTATTACGCCTTGTGTGGATTTTTTAATACTATGTGATGTTTATTGATTCCCTTGAGTGAGAATATGCATGTTTATGTAGAATATTTATGATTTATATGGGGTTATTCATTGTGATGGTATTGGGGGTGAGGAATAGTAATTGATTATGCCATGAATTTTAATATTTTCTCACATATTATTTCACTTCACATTTTTATTGGTCATGGGATCCTAGTTATTATGTTGGAAATTAAAATTTATTATATTCTAGTTAGTTCACACAACAATAATAGCACACCAGTTGTAGTAGGAAACTGGGATAGGATGGGATTTCATCATAATGAGGCTTGTGTGGGATATTTTAATGATTTTTGGTTTATATTTCACCATATTCCAAAAGCTGGTCTATGAGTGGGAAATATTAAAATATTATATGCGTCTCTTGTTAGAAATCCCATGGTAAATCCCATGACACATTTGATTACTGGGTTGACAATTGACATTTTGGGTTTTGATATAGTGGTTTATTGTATTATTTCCTTTACTTATAATGTTGTTACATCCTTACCTTAATATTATTGGTCGCATTCTTTTCTTCGTTGTGGTGCCGACTTTGATATGCTTTACTTGTGTGAGTTTGGTCCATTTCCATTGGAAAATGTTTTTCAAAATTGTTCAGATAAACTTATTTTTAAATTAAAGACTCTTATGTGTTTTTTAAAACATATATCAAAATAGGTGTTTTTCTAATATGGATTCAACTATTTAAACTTATAAAGTAGTTATTTCTATTTTAAGGAATGAAATTGGCTGATTTGAGAAATTTAAATGGGTGTGTGGTTTGAAATGGATTAGGTTAGTGAAAGTGTTTTCGAAGTGTGTTTTTTAGTTTATGAAAACAAAGTGGAACATTTGAATGGTGAATTTGAACTTGTTAGTTTTTTTCACTTGTTTAAATTTAGAAATACAATATTCTAGTTATATATTTAAACCATCATTTATGAATTTCCATATGAAAAAAATTGTATAGTGTTTGTGCGTTGTGGTGACCTACCATGATTTTTAGCTTATTCCTATATATTTTAGTTTCTAGGTTTCCAGTTTTATTTTGGTTTCATTTCTTAAGGATAACATGGGGTAAGTTAGGTGATGGTGGGAAACCAAAGGTTTCTTGTAAATAGTTTTAGTTGTGTATTGAGTTTATTGAGTTTGTTTTATTTTTAGTTAGTGTTGTACTAGCTAATAAGGCCACCCTTTTATCTTTTTTTCAGTTATTTTTTATGTAGCTATTTATTCCATGTTATATGAATCTATTTATGGATGATATTTATATTTATGCAATTTGGTTAGATTAGTGTTATTGGTTATGAACTTTTTGGAATGTTTTTTTATTCTAGTTTCTTGTATGTTTGATATTTTATAGTTTTCCAATGTAAGGATGGTCTGTGCCAAACTCTTAGTTGATGTTATGCTATCATTTATCTCTTATTATAGGTGATATATTTTTTAAAGTGATTCTTATGATACTTAGAAACTATTTCCCATCACATGAGGATCATGAAATCCGTTTGGACCTTGTGAAAAGCCAATTCGGGTTCTGATTGTATGTGAACCTAGGTTGGTTCACTAGAAAATGGTGTCGGATATTTTGATTCTTTTGGTGAGAGCCTATGTTTCTTGTGTATCCCTTTTTTATTCATGAATTTCCCAATAGAAAGAAGATTATGATTGTTGGGTATTGAGAGGTAATGATAGAGAGAGTCTATCTAGATTATTTATCATAAAAAAACTCAATATTCCACGGGAAGTTGGGTTTTTAATTGTGTATTTGAGTTTGATTTTAGTTTTTTTGATGTATTTTGATGCAAATTGATGTTTTTAATCCATTTTGAGAATGTAATTGATTCCAGGGATAATTTCTTGGTTTAAAGGTGGAAATGGAGGAGAACTTGAGATAAAAAATTAGCTCAAATGGTTTGGGAAACTATGTGGATCTATTGTGGTTTGGGTCTATCCTCTTTATTGAGTGTGTTTCAAGGTTGGTTCATGGTTGACCAACCTATGTAGCCAAAACTTTAATAGCCATTTTCTACCTCTATTCAGTTTTTTAGTTGTTTTAGATTCTGTATTTTTTCCAAAGTTATTTTGATTTTTTGTGTAATGTCACATAATTTTTTTATATTATTTTAATTATATGGAATTATTTCGAGACCGTGAAATCTGACAGCGCGCGATTCCGAGGCCCAGAGTGCCCAGAATGAGCTGTCGAAGTTTTGTTAAGCTTTAATTAGCATTTGTAAGCAGTTTTCCTAAAAAAGATAAATAACTATTAAATGGTTACTCAGATCAGAAATATGAGGGTACTATTGCGCTTAGGATGGAGGGTTTACCCTAGGCGCGACTTAAGTTTAGTTGGCATGGGCCTCCTATGAGAAAACCTGAAAATGGAATAACCATAAATAAAACAATTAGATAAAGTCATTTTATTTTTCAAATACTTATAACTCACAAATGGAAACTCAGATTAAAAATATAAGACCACTGCTAAACTCGTGAGGGTATGATTTCTTTAGGTAGATACTAACATTGGCTGGTGCAGGCCACCTGTGAAAGTTAGTTTTTTGTCGTAAATAAAATAATTAAGTGACAATTATTTTATTCTAAAATCCAGAACTTTTAAATGGTTACTCAGATTGCAAATACAAGAGTACCATTGGGTTTGATGGGTTGTGTTTCACTTAGGTAGATCCTAACCTCAATCGACACGAGTTGAGGGTGACTATTATTAATTTTCTGAACTTTCTTTCGGGTTCGTTCAGCAAATGCACGAGTAGAATTTTATAACTTTTGAACTGGTGCTCGGATTAAAAATCTGGAAGCACCATTAAATCTGAAACACCAGGATTCTCTTAAGGGAGGCTTTATTTCGACCGTAGTAGGTCCAGATGAAAATTTAGTTTTTGGAACTTTTTAATAGAATAAATAAAATAACTTTATTATTTTATTTTTATTCTATTCCTCCAACGGCCGAGCGGTAAGGTGGGAATGGCGACGTGTCAAGACAATAAATGTATTGACCCTCTAATCCGAGTAACAACAACATTGGTGGAAATTATGAAGCTTCCTAATTAATGATCCCATTAACTCCCCACGCCGTTACTTACCCCCCTCTCCTATAAATATAGAGCTAGAGAAGGGGCACCAGAGAGCTTCACCAAGTAGAGGATTGATGAAAGAACGCCGCAACACTAGGCCCTTAGAAGAGTAAGCCGACCCAACATGAGGAGATGAACGACACTGAACCACCAATGGGAGACGTGTGAGTGGCGTCTTTGGGAGACGGTCACAGGAACTAAGAACACGGTCCACCGACAAGTGCAAAATATTCTTCGACATTTTAGGTAGGGGTTTTATTTATGTTTCAATTTAAATTATTGATTCTTCATATCCTAAATTCGCAACGACGATGGCCAAATGAAAATGGCCATCACCCCGCACATAGACCATGCTCCTCTTTCGTTTTATTATTCGTGCATTCTTTGTGCATTATTCAATGCCTAATATTTATTGATGCTCGAAACACAGAGTTTTGTTGAGTGCAATATATGGATACAGAGCCCTCGATGCAAGGATCACAAATATGCGATCATTTAATTTTCAGGGCTTGGAACGAAGCCGCAGTGGCTTGCAGAAGAAGGTGGCGGCCGACACCCGACCGACCGCATAAAGAAAGGGTGGCACTCGTCTACGCCGCCGGAAGTGAAGGAGCCCACGACCCGTCGACTGCGGTGAAGAAAAAGGTGGTGGCCGACATGCCGGATGACTGCGTAGTGGAGCGGAGATGCGTGTCTGTGCCGCTGGTGGAGTAGGAGGCCGCGACAGAGGCTGAAGGGCGGTCATCATCCAACCAGTCGCTATGGAGTCGTGGCATGTGACCACGCCGTTGGAAAAAAGTCTGGCCGGCCTTCTGGATGGCCGCGCCACACCAGGCAGGACCCCTCCGTCGAGTCCTGCGTTCCAGCAGTCGAATGGTCCACAAACCGTTCAGGAAGACCAGGGGGTGCCTCCCCCCGGGCGTCGGTCATGGAAGACCCCGCCTCTGCAGACCACCAGCCGAGCAGGCTGTGCCGCAGCTAGCCACGTCATAGCAGACCATGCCACCAGGACACCCTAGCAGGCTGGGATGGGCCGCCCCCTTCGCGGGTTAGGCCGGACCAGACCTGGGCCTATTCAGACCAATTCTCACCTTTTTGGCCGTAACATGAGAATCAGGCGCCCGTTTGAGAAACTGTCTACAGTACCAGAATACTTGGACCGAGATGGTACTTTTGGTATACTCCACTTGAGTTTGGATAAATTTGGAGTACCGATGGGTTCGATCAAACTCGAATCCAACCGGGCCATCGGAGAAAAAACTCTAACAACTTACAGATCGAGCATCCGTTTGACTCGTCGTCTATTGCGTTGGGTCTCTTATGGCATGAAGGACCTTTGGGATACATATTTATGGGAATTCTGGACATTGGAGGTATGACCTATGGCTCAGGGAGTAGTTCTTCCAAGAACACTACATACAGAACCCTACGACTGGCTGAGACTTGACGACTGCTGAACATTACGACTCAGAGTGACTCAACAAGCCCAATGGGGAGAGCCTTTGTGTGACAAGATAGACCCAGGCTAAGGAGTGCCTCTGTGTGGTGTGGCAGACCCATGGTACTCAACCAGAGGAGTACCACAACATGTCACGAGGGGGAGTGATTCTATGTGACGTGGCAGACCCATGGTGGGGAGCGCCTTTGTGTGACGTGGAAGACCCACGGTACTCGACAGGAAGAGTACCTTAGTAGTCCAAGGTTAGTGGGAAGCACCTCTATGTGTTTCGGCAGGACCACTGTGCTTGATAGAGGAGAAGTTCTCTAGTAGTAGAGGTGTTCGACGTTGTGACTTGGGATGTTACTAGTTACTACCCCTAGAGTAAATCCTGGGGTGAGCTATCTTTACCTTTTTCTTTTGATTGAGATTATGCTATGTGATACTTTACCTATGTGGTAATCTACCTTTAGGGTGTTACCCTATGGTTTCTCTTTGTGGAACTCTAGGAGACCTTCGAGGTCTTGGGGCCCCTACTGAGTATCGTTATACTCACCCTCGCACAGGCTATGCCCGCACCTTATTGTGTCTTGTCCAGACAACGAGAAACTCGACTGAGGTTTAAGGGAGGTGGGACTAGGCGGTATGTAGAGGAGACGGGTGGACGTGGAGTGGTGAAGAGGCTATCGGTACCTAACCATTAGGTAGGAACCTCAGAGGATGACCCAATAGCTATTTTCCTTTTACTTTAAGTTGTATTTTATTTTTAGTTATACTTGTACCTTTACAGTTGAGATTGTATTATGGCCCCTTTTACTTTCAACACTCTTTTACTACAACAATTTACTTCATAGTTTCTTCTTGTCGTGTTCTTGGATCATGTGTTTGTAGAAGATTAAAGTCAATGCCTTCCTGTTTTAGGGAGTATGCCTTTCGGTGCTAGTATCCAACCCCTAGGCTATGGAGGGAGGCCTTGGGGTAGTCATGGAATGGTCCCTGGGGGACTGGTCGGGAAAAACTGGTATTAGAGAAGTTTGGTTCCACCGAAGAACTAGGACTCTGATCTTTTCTATGTGGCAATAGTGTTAAGTGTTATGAGGGTGATTTTTAGTTTGTGGATTCCAATGTTAGTGCGGAGGCCGACATATCCACACACCAGGACCCTGAATTCGGATTTCCGACTCAGCACATGAGAACACTGATTGCATTTTTTTTGAAAGGTTTTTCTTTTTATTTATTTGGAGTCATCTCACCAGGTATAACTTAATGACCGTGGAGCACGTGTTCCTTATCTAGATGCTGCCACAAAGATATCGACCCAGGTTTCCTAAGAGAGTATGTGATAACGGCCCACCAAGTGATGAGGCCTTGGTGCATGGACCTCTTATGGTGTTAGCATCTTCGGGTGGTGTACTAGCAGCACCACTACCCATTGGGCAACCATTGTCACCAGACCACTAACAGAGGGTGCATGACGACTGAGCACGTTTCATGAGTTCCAGTGATAGAGGACTCTGAGGTTTCGAGGTGAGACAGATTCCTAGGCAGCTGAGGATTGGCCGGAGGCTGTGGCTATATTTTTCCACCTATTTGAGATACCGATAGAGCAGATGGTGATCTTAACTTCTAGTCTTTTTCAGTGAGTGACCATGTGGATGGTACACATGGTTATGAGACTTCAGTATGTGGATCGTTTCCTTAGATAGTACCTTCGGGTAGTGTGTCAGCTATATCACTACCCGTTGGGTAGCAGTTACAATCGGCAGTACCGGTAGAGGACACATTTAGGCTTTGTGCCTTACACAAGTTTTAGCATTAGATACCCCTCAGGTTCCGAGGCAATCATGACTCACAGGTGGCTGAGGACTGGCTTGAGGGGGTGGCTGATAGTTCTCTAGAGCTTCTACGGCTTTGGTAGGATGACATATCTGTAGCAGAGTATTCATAGAGGTGTACTGACCATTCCTGGTACTTGATGAATATGATATGATCAGTGATTTGGGACTCATACTTCTGATCATAGTGTGTTTAAGGATGTTTGAGCCCACACTATTCCTCTATGCATTCCTACCTATGTTTGGGTTCTAGAGAGAACCTTTGAGGTTGAATGTTCTTTGGCTGAGCAGATATAACTAGTGTATGTTAGTAGTGGAAAATCAAGAAACTGGTGCCAATATTAGAGACTTGGGCGTGTAAAACATTCTGGAAGAGGATGTGATAGGGATAAACAAATCTACAGGGTTGCAGATGTGGGAGTGGAGCTAGGAGAGAAACATGAGGTGGTGTACTTTTCAACCTGTTAAAACCACTACACCAATGTGTTCCCCACTAGGCTTAGGGAGCCGATGGAAAAGACATGGGAGTAGCTGTATGCGGTCAAGGAGTGTGACCCAATGGCTCTAGGAAGGATTTTTGGTATGGTCTATATCTACTAATAGCTTCCATATTAATAGACATAGGTACCAATCATTCCTTCTTTCCACAGATCTTGTTAAAGACCTAGAGTTTTCGGTTAAGCTGTTGACTTGACCATCACGTTTGGAGGTACCTTTGGAAGGAAACTCGATAATCACACTTATGCTGACCATGTGATCTGACCCTTGAGGTGAGAGTTTTGGTTGGAACCTATGGTGGCAGCGTCGAGGCCTTACGATGTTAGTTTGGGTATGGACTAGACATCCACAGTTCATACTCAGATTGACTGTATTAGGAAAAAAGGTTGTGGTTTATCTACAACATGGGAATGGGGTTTTACTTTGCTGGAGAAAAAGGAAACCCAGGCAGCACATGAAAAACTTGTGCAAAGGAGGGTGTAGCCGATCATGCTTGTGTCGGCCAGCCCTACCCTTGTAGCAGCGGGAGTTTTGTTTTTTCAGTTCAAAACAGGAGTGGAAGAGCATGGGGGCATCTTTTCAAAATATGTTTCTAGGTTTACCTCCCTAAAGGGGGAGGGACTTCTACCTTCGCAGGGTATTACCAGAGTTTTGGACAAGACTTTTCTAGGGTAACGGTACCCTTGTCAGCTTTAACGAAGAAGGGGAGCCTTTACTGTGGACAGATAAGTGTTAACAGAGCTTTCAGAAGCTGAGATAGTGGCGTTGGCTTGAGTTCCTCTAGGACTATGACTTCGAGATAGTAAATACTTTTGGGAAGGGGAACGTAGTAGCAGATGCACTCATCAGAAGATCTGGTATACGGTTGCTGAGTGAGGCGATAGAGTAGCTAGCCGCTTTGTGAATATCCTACATGGATCAAGATGGAGCAGCTTATCTTTAGTATGTAACAGCCACTCCTCCACTCCTTCAACAAGTCAGGGAGGCACAACTTGGGGATGCTGACTACAAGGCTTGATTTGCTTATATATCTACAGGCCAGACACCTAATAGATTTTCTGAAGGTGGGGAGCACGTCATTCTCTTTAGAGGGTGTACTGTGGTATCAGTGGTGATTAGGGAGGAATTGTTGAGGGAGTTCCATACGTCCCCTCTAGTGGTACATCCAGGAATGGAGAAGATGTACTAGGACCTTCGGCGTCAGCACTGGTGGCTAGGGATGAAGAAAGAAGTGGCAGATTTTCTATCACAATGTCTCACTTGTCAGCAAGTGAAGACTCTACAGATCTGGAAGAAGCCTTAGGCCAATAAGAGATAGAGACCTTTGGAGTTCCAGGAGGGGGGAACAAATTTTCTTATGAGTCTCCCCTCGATGGGGACTACTGAGTTTTGGAAAAGGAGGAAAGTTATCACCGAGGTTTATCAGACCATTTTCTGATACTTTGGAGGACTGGCAAGGTGGCATTCCTCTTGGAACTACCACCACAGTTAGAGTGGGTGCATGAATTTTTCCATGTATCCTAGCCAAGGAGATATGTGCACGACCCATATCACATCATCAGCCATGAAGAGATGGACATAGATGATGAGCCGATGTTTTCAGAGGTTCCTGAAGAGATTGAAGATCGACAGGAGAGAGTCCTACATGGGCGATCTATACCTCTGGTGTGTGTACGCTGTTAGCACTAGAACATCCAGGAGAGCACATGGGAGATAGAGGCTCATATCCGTGCTCAGAACTCTATTTTGGTTGATTTTCCTTTGTTTTGGCTTTCGGGGACGTAAACCCCTAAGGTGGGGGGAATATAATGTCTCGAAAATTCCATATATATATATTTTAATTATATGGAATTATTTCGAGACCGCAAAATCTGATGGTGCATGATTCCGAGGCCTGGAGTTCCCGAAATGATCCGTTAAAGTTTTGTTATGATTTCATTAGCGTGTGTAAATAGTTTTCCTAAAATGGTGGAATAACTCTTAAATGGTTACTCATATCAGAAATCTGAGAGCACCGTTGCGCTCAGAAAGGTGGGTTTATCCTAGGTGTGACTTAAGTTTAGTCTGTGCGGGCCTCTAGTTAGAAAACCCTAAAATGGCATAACCCTAAATAAAATAATTAAATAAAGTTATTTTATTTTTCAGATTCTTATAACTGACAAATGGTAACTCGGATTAAAAATCTGTGGCCATTGTTGAACTCGTGACGGTATGATTTCTTTAAGTAGATACAAACATTGACCGGCGCGGTCCACGAGTGAAAGTTAGTTTTTGGCAGTAAATAAAATAATTAAGTGACAATTATTTTATTGTAAACTTTATAACTTTTAAATGGTAACTCAGATCGAAAATCCGAGAGTACCGTTGGGTTTTTTGGGGAATTTTTCACTAATGTAGAGTCTAACCTCAACCGACGTAGGTCGAGGGTGACTGTTATCAATTTTCCAAACTTTCTTTCCGGTATGTTCCGTAAACGAGTGAGCAACATTTTTTAACTTTTGAACTGGTACTCAGATTAAAAATCTGGGAGCACCATTGAATCCATAGCACCAGGATTTTCTTAATGGAGTGTTTACTTCAACCACAGTAGGTACTGAGAAAAAGTTAGTTTTTGGAACTTTTTAATAGAATAAATAAAATAACTTTATTATTTTATTTTTATTATATTCCTCCAATGGACAAGAGGTAAGGTGGGACTGGTGACATGTCAAGCCAATAAATGGCATGAACCTCCAATTTGAGTAATATTAACATTGGGGGGAATTAAGAAGCTTTCTAATTAATGATCCCATTAACTCCCCACATCGTTACTTAACCTCCCCCTCTCCTATAAAATGGAGATAGGGAAAGGGTATCAGATAGCTTTACCAAGTAGCAAATTGCTGAAAGAATTTCATGACACCAGACCCTTAGAAGATGAAGCTAACCTGGTATGAGGTGACAGATGACATAGAACCACCAATGGGTGATGTGCGAGTGGCGTCTTTGGGAGCCGGTCGTGGGAACTAAGAACACAGTCCACTGACAAGAAATGACGATTCTCTGACGTTTCAAGTAGGGGTTTTATTTATTTTTGAATTTAATTTATTGATTCTTCATAGCCTAAATCCACGACGATGATGGGAAAACGAACATGACCATCGTCCCGCACATAAACCATGTTTCTCTTTCTTTTTATTCGTCGTGAGTTATTCTTGCGTTCTTTGACGCTTAATATTTATTGACATTGGAAACACAAAGTTTTGCTGAGAACAATATATGAACATAGATCCCTCGACACGAGGATCACAAATATGAGATCATTTAATTTTTCAGTCCTGGAACGAAGTCACAGTGGCTTGAAAAAGAAGGTGGAGGCCGTCTCCCGGCCGACAGCATGAAGGAAGGGAGACACATGTCCGCACCACTGGATGAGCAAAAGGTCATGGCCCGTCCTCCGTGGAAAAGCAAGAGGTGGTATCCAGCACGCTGGCTGGCTGTGTAGTAAAGCGAAAGCCTGCGTCTGCGCCGTTGGTGGAGCAAGAGGCCGTGGTTGCTTGGCTGCGGTGGAGGCCGAAGGGCAGCCGACATATGGTTGGCCGCGGTGGAGTAGTGCACGACCGCGCCGCTAGGAAGAAGTCTGGTCGACCTTTTGGCGGGCTACAACAAACCAGGAAGGACTCCTCCAGTGGGTCCCACATTACAGTAGCCAAACAGTCCACATACCGTTTGGGGAGTCCGGGGGGCGCCTCCCCCTGGGTGTTGGTCATAGCGGACCCCACCTCGGCGGACCACTAGCCGAGAGGGCCGCACTGCAGTGGGCCGCACCTAGCTGGCCATGCCACAGCGGGTCATGCCACTGTGCCACTCCCTTTGTGGGCCAGACTTGACCACTACCTAGCGGTTCGGGCCCGCTAAGGCCCAGGCCATTCGGGTCGGACCGGACCGGGGCCTATTCAGACCCATCCTTGCCTTTTTGGCCATATCTTGAGAACCAGGCGTCCGTTTCACAAACCGTATGTGGCATTGGAATACTTGGACCAAGATGGTCCTTTTGGTATACTCCACATGAATTTGGGATAAAGTTGGAGTATGGCCAGGTTGGATCGAACCTAAATCCAACTAGAACCTCAGAGTGAAAACACTAATAACTTACAGACCGGGCATCCAATTGACGCGTCGTCTGTTGTGTTGGGTCCCTTATGATGTGACAGAACTTTGGGAAACTTCTTAGTGGGACTTTGTGATATTTGAGGTATGAATGATGGCTTAGGGAATGGTTATCCCAAGGGAGCTATGTATGGAACACTACAAATGGCTCAAACATGACGACCACTGACCATTATGACTCAGAGTGACTCGACGGGCCCAGTGGGGAGTTCCTCTGTGTGACGCGAAAAACCCATGGTGGGGAGTGCCTCTGTGTGACGCGACATATCCATGGTACTCAACTGGAGGAGTACCTCAGTAGGCCAAGGGAGGGAGTGCCTCTATGTGATGAGGCAGACCCATGGCGGGGAGCGCCTTTGTGTGACATGGTAGACCCACGATACTCGATAGGAGTACCTCAACAGTCCAAGGTTAGTGGGAAGTTCCTCTTTGTGATGTGGCATGCCCACTGTGCTCGATAGAGGATGAGTTCTCTAGCAGCCAAGGCGTATGACGTTGTGACTGGGGATGTTACTTGTTACTACCCCTAGAATAAATCCTGGTGTGAGCTGTCTTTACCTTGTTCTTGTGATTGAGGTTATGTTATTTGGTACTTTACCTATGTGGTAATCTACCTTCATGGCCTTACCTTGTGGTTTTTCGCTGTGGAACTTTAGGAGACCTTTGGGGTCTCGGGGTCCCTATTGAGTATTTTTATACTCACCCATTTACGGGCTACGCCCGTACCTTGTTTTGTCTTGTGTAGACGATGGGAAATTGGGTTGAGGTTTGAGGGAGCTAGGACTAGGTGGTACGCCGAGGAGACGGGTGGACGTGGATTGCTGAGGAGGAAATCTGTACCTACACTCCAGGTAGGAACCTCAGAGGACAACCCTGTAGTTGTTTTCCTTTTTCTTTTAGTTATATTATATTTTCAGTTGTACTTGTACCTTTACAGTTGGGCTTGTATTCCAGCCCCTTTTACTTTCATCACTCTTTTACTACAGTAGTTTACTTCAGAGTTTCTTCTTTCCGTGTTCTTGGACCATGTGTTTATACAAGATTAAAGGCAACACCTTCCCGTTTTTGTGAGTATGCCTTTCAGTGCGAGTCACCAGCCCCTTGCCTATAGAAAGTGGGCTTGGGGTAGTCACGGAACAAGCCCCGAGGGATGGGTCGTGACATGTTAGAGTTGGATTGAGGAATAATTTTATGCTATTTACCTTTTGTCTTATGAACTTTTGTTTAAATGTTTGCATGGTGCTTTGATTACACTTGATTTTAAAGCCTTTTTTTAAAAAAGAATGGATTTTTTTTTGAGAAGTTTGATTTCAAAACATAGTTTTATGAATATTTTCTATAACATTCAATTGTATTATGATACATTTTTCTATTTTTCTATTTCTTTTATATCTTGTTTTACATGCAACACCATGTTTAAATGAACCTCTATATTCTATTAAAATATTATTATTTAATATGAATGTGATTTCCTAGGAATTAGATTAGAGAGTATGAATAAGAATAAATAAATTAGAAAAAAATTTATGGTTTAAATATTTATAAAATAATTTAATTGGTTATCAATTAATAATAAATTCAAATAAAAATGATTTGAAAATAATGGAGATGTTTTTCAAAACACTATTTTTATGTGAAAAATGTGTGGTTATTCAAAAAAATTGAATTTATTACTATTAGAGAATTATTTTAATGAAATTTATATATTATATATTTAATTTTTTTTATACTCATATAATTTTTTACTAGTTATAAAAGAGATTTCAATCCAGTTTCATGCTTAAAAATATTTTTATATTATAAAATGGTTTTCATCACATTTTCAAACTCATTTTAAAATGAATTAATACCAATTATAGAAATTTAAGAGTAGAAAATTTATTACATATTTATAATTAGGTGGTAATTTTTTTTTAAATTATACCCTTTTGTTCTTACGCATTATGAATAGTAACTAAGTAAAATTTATCACCTCGGTAAATGGTAAATCAGGCTTACCTAGGTTAAACATAAATGTTAAGGTCACCATTTTTCATCTTAAATATATTTGGATGAAGGCAATTTAACAATTATAACAATAGGATATAAATTTAATTATTTAAGGGACACATTTCTATGAAAATGACTTATATAATATTTAAAGAAAAATAAAAAATAAAAAATGTCACTCTCTCACTTTTAAATATCTCTTATGAGTTTACATAGGTACAAAAGAATATTATGAATAAATGTTAATGGTTATTTTGATAATAATAAAAATTATTTTAATGATAATAATTTAATTATAATTTTTGGTAATTATATAATTACATTAAATTATTACACAACGTCAGAACATTATTTATTCAATTTAAAAAAATTAATGGTTTTAAAAATATTAAAATTTTTATAAGATGTTTTATTTATAGAGTTAAAATAAATTTATATATTAATATAACATATTGTTTTTTTTACCAATGCATTATATTAAAATTACATCTTTTTCTAGACATCCGTAATTTCAACTTAAATGAATAATGTCAAAAATGTCATTATTGATATTTTATGATTTTTTTTATTTTTTTAAATCATAAAAATATTAAAATTGGACAAGGTGGACAATATATGGTGTAAAATTCTACCCCTTTTACATTTTTGAGCCATATTTTAACTTATAAGTAAAATTATAACCCTTTAAGAGTGAAAAATATTTTACCATGGTTAAGGGTTAAAATATGTTAACTAAGGGGTTATGAAAAGATATGTTTTAAAAAACCACTTAAACATTTCAAAATTTTATTTATTTATGGTATTTAAACCAAATAATTCCTTATCTTTAAATCTATATCCATTTGGAATCCATTTTTTCTTAATATTGACTCATTTATATTTTAATATTTTTTGTAATTCCAAGAGCTACCCTCCTCTCACTTATAAAAGGGGACCCATCATTTATTTTAATTACACCAATTTAAGCTTTATATATCGACCATGCCTGGAATAATTATCCTATAAACGTCCTTATAAAAATTATATAGTTTTTTTCTTCACAAAATACTAACCGTAGGCCCCTTAAGAGGAGATCTAAAAAAGTTTTTTCAAACAAGAGTTAATCACCTTTACCAATCATTTTCTTTTTTAATTCTTCTTTTTCCTCCTCTAAATCCAAGTTATTTTTCATAAAATAATAAAATAATATTTATAAATATACTAAAATTTTAGTATTAATATTAAAACACTATTACCCACCCTCTTTAGCATCAAATAGGAAGTGAAAGTATCATTGGTGCATATATACAACTTACTGTCTCCACGTAGAGATACAATTCAATTTTCATCAGCATATTTTATGGATGGGTATTATGATGGGTTTAATATTGTTTTATTAGTTTTATGAAATAATTATTTTCATGGAGTGATAATATCATATATACCTTCTTACCTTCCAATCTGTTGGAAAATGATAATGTCACCCTTGCGTACTTGTGGACTACCACCTCCACAAAGTGATGCGATTTTTTTTGTTTCTGATTTACATGGATGATAATATGGATGGATTTTATGAATATATATGATGTATATAATATAATATTTTTTCTATATAGCTTAAACATAGTTAAATTTCTTTCATTCCATCTTTTGAAAAGTGAAAACAATGTTCATGCATACATACAACCTACCATCTCCATAAACGGTGTAATTCATTTTTTTATATCTACAATTATGGATGATTATATATATATATGTATATATATTTAATATATATGAAATTGAAATCATGTTTAAAATTATATATATGATGTAACCATGATCAAATTACAAGGAACAAAACAATCGAACCAAAAGGTACATGAAAAATGAAGAAGTTATCACATAGAACAATGATTTTAATAAATGATTATTAATAAAAGAGTGATAAAAGGTTATAAGTAAAACATATATGGTATGATATATATGAATATGGTACTGTAAGGGATTTATAATAAATATATATTTATTATAAAAGAGTTTAGAACACATACAAAGGAACTCAGACATGAGGTAATGGTTTTATGTTACAATCTCACTGTTTAATAGAATAGTTTATGATTTAGTTTATGATGATAAAATTTCCTAATATACCTCTCAAGAAAAACAAACATTTTATTATCCTATAGTAATATTTTTATATTAAATTTTTTATTTTCATTTTCCTCACATTAATTACATAAGAGATCGAAACAACTTTTTTTTAAAAAAATTTCTATATTTATTTCTTCGGTAGAAAAATATTTTTATTCAATATGCATGTTTTATAAAAACTTTTTTGAGAGTTTTATTTATATTAAAATATGATTTTTTGAATTCATGACTAAATTTTTATATTTTTTTAAAAAAAGGAATCTTATTTTCATTTTATGAATGTGGTACTTTTTGATTTTTTACAGAAGTGTGAAAGGAATGTTTTATTATAACTTATATGATAGAAATGAATTATCTCACCATCATAAAAACTCTATGAATTGAAGAGTATTTAAAATTTTACATAATTATTTTCAAAGAAAATGTTTTCTTTAATATTTGGAAAATTTTAAGATTTTAAATAATTGGTTTCAATGTGAAAAAGTAATTTTACGCAAGTCATGTTTTAAGTGATATTTTAAAGGATTTTTTCTTCTATGATGACATCCTTTCGTGTTAATTAAAT
Source organism: Viscum album (assembly GCA_963277665.1). Taxonomy (NCBI): domain Eukaryota; kingdom Viridiplantae; phylum Streptophyta; class Magnoliopsida; order Santalales; family Viscaceae; genus Viscum; species Viscum album. The sequence goes on from OY728156.1 coordinate 1,336,572,345, forward strand.
TTATACTAGGGATATGATCCAATGATGCCAACCTTATTCATTTTATGTATGTATTTTTATGAAAAAAGTATTCCTGTTAAGCCTATTTCTTTTTAATGGGTTATGTTATGATGAAATGTTTTTAAAACTCATTTTTTTCATGGGTTATAATCTGATGAATTTTTTAACTTCTTATGGAAATAATATGATTTTAATTATGTAATAGGTGGTAAAAAAATTTATATCACTCTAATGCATTGGAAAAATATGGATTTCTTATGAGATAAACAAGGCCAGAATTGGGAGTGAACCGAGTTTTGAAAGGGACTCTATCAACTATGATAGTCTTAGTAGTGAACTAGAACTACTAATATGGAATGAGGAGTAAACACATTCCACTATGATTTTATTGAAAGTGATCCAGGACTAATAAAGAATTTTTTTATGATTTTTTGTATGCCACATGTCAATGTATTATATTATTCCAATGTTATGCTCTCATTGCTTATGTTATTTGATTCCTTTATGGTTCATGTCTTATAAACTACTTTGATTTATTCCATGACTCGAGATTATGATATATGATATACAAGGAATAGATTCAAAATGTTTTCCTCATGCTCTCATAGAATTAATCTCATGATTTAGTTAAGTTATTTTTGAAATCTTACTTTTTTACCCTCATTGAACATCTACGATCACCCTTTATTATGTTTCATCTTCCCAAGATATGAAGAAATATTTTATGTATGGTATGTTTATGAAGGGTGATAGTTATGAAGAACATATTATGTTATTATATTGATCTCATAAGAAAAAGTTGTATATGTATCCATATTTCTAAAGTCACTATAACTACATAATTCTAGCATGAAACTGTATTTTATTTAATGAATATTCATATAATAAGATTCAATATCTATGAATGAAATGTATGGGTCTTTATAGTTGGTATTATAGAAAGGTTTAGTTACCTTTAGTAAATAGGATGAGAAAATGTTAGTGGGAACTATAGGGATAAGTTTAAATTTAGGATAACATCTTAATGTTTGGTAATGATCATGGATGACATTGGTTAAAACCTATGGTTTCATAGATTGAAAAGAAAGTGTCTTAATTTAAACATATAATATATTATTTTTATGGATTTTGTGGTTCCCCACTATGATTATTATTTCTCATAATTTAATTTGTGGTTTTAGTCAGTGGATAGAAACTGAAGGTATCATGTTAATACTAAATGTGATATGGATAATGAAATGATTATCCCCATGAGAAACCATTTTTTTTTGGCATATGGAATGAAAAATCCAATTTATATGATTATGAAAATCTCTTAATCTATGAATCAATTTGAGATTTAAAACGATCAAAGGAGGAAACAACATTCTACTGATGCCACCATAAGGACACATTGAACTCCTTTTAGTGGGTCTATTGATCCACTAGTTACTGAGAAATGGATCAATACCACTGGAAAGATATTTTCCATTCTCCAATGTATAGAAAATGAAAATTTTATTTTGGATTTTTATCATTTAGATGGTTACGCAGATAAATTGTGGAATCTTATTAAGAAAAGGATGTAGTGAGAATAAATTTACTCTATGAAGCATGATATGTTTATGAGATTATTTTTGGATAAGTACTTTCCTCAATTACTTAATAATAAAATAGGTAATTAATTCATTGAGATAAAGAAAAAGGTTGATGAATCTGTTAGTACCTATAAAGAAAAGTTTACATGACTTTTGAGGTATGCTTCTAGTATTATCATCCGATATGAATTTAAGGTTTATTGATTACTCAATGGCTTAAAACCAAATCTACATAGGGGTTATCCATTAGTTAATTCTATAGCTATGAATAAATAAATAAATGTGCTATCAATTTGGAGATTTATATTGTAGTTAACTATCAATCTAATTGTTTTGATAACAAAAGAAAGAAGGAATTCAATGGGAATTCTAAAAACCATGGATTGAATAAGACGAGATTTCTGATTTGATTTAAGTGTAGAAGGAAACATGGTGTGAATTTTATTAAAGGGACTGATAAATATTTTTAGTGTATAAAGGAAGATCATTATGAAATCAAATGATAAAGTTATAGGATGTAGAAGTTATCTAATAATAGAGACAAAGAAACACAAAAGGCACCACACATACTCCATTATTTCCAAGGCAAGGAGTTTGGGATTTATGTTATCCAGTGATCTAACCCGAAGGTTAATCAAAATGATTAACGTCAGTAACCCCTTAATCTTGAAGACAAAGGAAAATCTTGTGTGATTACTTTTGTTGATATAGAGAATGATAATGAAGTGGTAAAATGTAAACTTACCATATATTATAAAATGTATAATTTATCATTTGATTCTGAATAAACCCACTATTTTGTATTTTATTAATTTTATAAGGGTCTCATAATACCATATCAATGATTATATGTTTAATTAGCATTGAATTACCCTAATGGTTTGATAATCACATCAAAATTCTATTATTCTTCTTCATTTTAAATTTGTTGGAATATGATTCCAATAAATCTCATTACTATCCCTATAGCTAAATTCAATGTTATTTTAGGTATGGATTGTCTTTATTTACATGCACATTGCATCAATTAATGAGGAAGGAAGTTCAATTTTTATATTCCAAACCAACACATGATCTTATATTAGTATAATGATAAATATGAACTTCCAATATAAATTTCATCCATTTTATGGGAATTGATTCTTTTTAAAAAGGGGTGTTTATCTCAAATGGTTGGGGAGAAAATCAACATCGTTGACATGAAAATCATGAGGGAGGTTTTTGATGTCTTTCAAGAATGTTTTCTTAGTATTCCATTGAATAATGAAGTTTTTTTCTCAATATAACTCATATACAGTGCTAAACCTATTTCAATGAATCTATATAGAATGGCCCTGTTTGAGTTTCTATAATTGAAGAATAAACACCAAGAGAATATTGAAAAGGGATTTATTCATCCATATGTGTTCCCTTAGGGTAAACTAGTTCTTTATATTAATAATAAATATTGATCAATGAAACAATTCATTGATTTTTGGGATCTTAACAAGATCGTAATCAATAATAAGTATTGTATGCCTTGTATTGATGACTTATTTTATTAACTCCATAGAGATCAATACTTTTTAAAGATTTATCTTCATTTTGGAAAACATAAATTGAGAGTCAAAAAGGCGAATATAACCAAGAAACAATTCCATACAAGGTATGGACACTATTAATATATGGTGATTCCATTTGGTCTTACTAATTACCCCGCTATCATAATTGATTTAATGAACATAGTATTTAGAGATTACCTTGATCATTTTGTGGTAGTATTTAAGGATGATGTTATTATTTATTCAAATATAAATTGAGATCATAAATATCACTTTATTATTATTACAAATACACTAAAAAGAATATTCTAATTGAAAAATCTATAATGTGAGAATTTTGGATATAGGAGATTTCAATTTTGGGTCATAAAATCTCATGTGAGGGTAATAGGTGGATCCATAAAAGATGAAAGGTATTAAATGTTGGCCCATACCACCCATAGAAATTGAGATCTATAGTTTTCTTATGTTGGATTGGTATCATTGATTCTTTGTAGAGAATTTATTATGACTGTCTATTCCACTCACCAAGATAACTCGGATGGGAGACAATTTCCTTTAGATAGAATAATATAAAGTAAATTTCAAGGATCTAAAGGTAATGTTAGTTAGTGAAACTGTGCTTACATAAACATGTATTAGAGAAGGTTTCATAATCTATAGTGATAAATCTAATAAGTTAATAGGATTAATTCTCATGAAAAATTTTACACTGATTAATTATTATTTATTATAATTGAAGGTTCATGAGAAAAATTACCCAACTCAGGATTTAGAGTTACCTATGATAGTTTTTTCATTAAATATATATATGCATTATATTTTAGAATAAAGGTGTGATATATATACTGATCATAAAATTTTAAATTATATATTCGCTAAAATATATCTGAATTTTCATTAGAGAACATTGTTGGAGTTTATTAAAGATTTTGACATCCCATTACATTACCACCCTAAGAAAGAAAACAAGGTAGTGGATTCTTATACTCTAAATGATCATGATAGATTATTTATGATGAGGATAAAAAAGTATCCAATATTTCTAGATTTTAAAGTAATGGATATAAAAATATTGAAGGGAGGAGAGAAATATTATCTTTCTCAAATGAGTGTTCAACCATCTATCCATGTGAGGATTAAATAGGAATAAATGAAATTTGTGATACTTTAGAAGAAGGTTTAAAATATTACTGATTTAACCTTGTTTATGATGGAGTGATAATTTTTAGGAACTTTGTATGTATCCCAAAAATACCAGACATGAAGAAGGAGTTTTTGGATAAGGCTCATAATTCATAAATTTCTATCCATCTTGGTAGTATAAAGATATATAGATATATGAAAGAGTATTTATGGTGGGACAACATGAAGAGAGATATTTCATAGTATATATATCAGTGCTTAGTATGTTATCAAGTAAAGGTTGAGAGAAATATGTATAAGGGGATGATACAACCATTACCCATACCATAATGAAAATGGAAAAACATCACCATGAATTTTGTCACTGGATTCCCCAAAAGCCTAAAGGCCATTATGATATTTGAGTTATAGTTGATCATTGTACAAAGTCATCACACATTATTAAAATAAAATAATATTTATATCTTTATCATATTTCTATAATATACATTAATTAAGTGGTAAGGTTTCATGGATCACCATATTATATTGTATCTAATCACGATCAGAGTTTTACCTTGATGTTTTGGAAAATTTTCTAGTAGGTTCTAGATACAGAGTTGAGTTTCTATACTACTTATCATACTTAGGTATATTTCATGTCTAATATAACCATTAAAACCCTTTAAGATATGATGAGATCTTTTTATATGTATTTTAAAGGTAGTTGAGATCAACAAATTCCCCCAGTTTAGTTTTATTACAATAATATATTTCACAACAAAATTCATATTTATAATTATGAATCCTTCTATGGAAAGAAGTTTAGAACTCCAATGTGATGGGATAAAGTTGGAGAAATGAATCTATTGGGACATAATATATATGATCAAATGATAGAGAAATTCAAAGACATTCAGTAGCACATCAAGGAATCTCAGAGATGATAAAAAAGTTATGCCGATAATCAACAATAAAATAAGTAATTTGATGTTGTTAAAAAGTTATTTCCATTAATTTATCCATGGAATATGGTTATGATATTTGTAATGAAAGGATATATAATCCCTAGGTACATTTTGTCCTTAGATATTCTTTATTGAGTAATTATGGTAGCTTATTTCTTGGAGCTTCCACAGAAGATCTCTCAGGTTTATGATGTCTTCCATGTATCTATCTTGAGGATGTGATTACTTGATCCATCACATAAACTGAACTCATAGGTCTCACCACTGTACCATTATATTCACATTAAATAAGAACCAATATAAATATTGGATCATAGAGATAAGGAGATACAGACAAGACTACTCACATGGTTTAAGTTTTCAGGAGGAATTAGAAATTCAACAAAGTTAATTGGGAACCCAATGATATAATGAAACAAAGATATCAAATTTTTTGTATGAGAGTGATTTAAATTAGAGGTATAAATTTTTTTAGGGGGGGGGGTAGAATATAACACCCTGAGATATTATGATATAGTTCCTTATAAATGTGTTCATTTCTTTGGTAGTTTTCTTTATATATAATACCAAGTTTAAAGAAACCAAAACATACTAATAAAATATCATAATTTTGGGTGAAAGTTATTTCCTAGCCATTATATTTGTACCTATAAAGAGTAATAATTAAATTATGAAAATAATATGGTCCAAATATGTAAAAAATAATTTAATTGGTTATCAATTAATTATAAATGAAAATAAAAATGATTTTTAATAAAGGAGTTGTTTTTCTAAAAAACCATTTTTATGTGTGCAATGTGTTTTTATATTAATGAATTATATTTATAAATATTTGTGAATGATTTTAATTAAATTTATATATTATATATTCAATCAAATATTTTAACATTCATCTAATTTTTTATAGGAAGGGAATAAAAATAAATCTAGTATTATTCTTAAAAATGCATTTTTCTGAAAAACAGTTTTTCAATCGTTTTACACGCTTATTTTAAAATTAATTTCCACCACTTATAGATATTTAGTTTTTAAAAATTTATTCAAAAATTAGAATCATAATGTCCAAAATTTGGTAAATATTTCTAATTTATTTTTAGGCACTATGGATAGAAAAAATGGTACAATTTATTACCTCAGTAAAGGGTAAATCAAGTTTACCTAGGATAACACTAAATGTTATGGTCACCATTTTTCATCATAAATTTTATTAGATTAAGGAAATTCGACACTTATCACCTTAGTCTTGATATTTAATTTCTTAAGGGGCACTTTTCCATGAAAATTTCCTATATAATTTTTAAAGCAAAGAAAAATACAAAATGTCACTCTCTTACATTTAAATATCAATTATGTGGTCACATAGAGACAAAATAAATTTATGAATAAATATTAATGTATATTTTTATCATAAGAAAATTATTTTCTTGATGGTAATTTATTTATAATATTTATAATTAGCTTAAATTATTATGCAATGTTGACACTATATTTATTCAATAATAAATAAAATAAAATAAAGAATTTTAGAAATATTAAAAGTAATATAATTTTAGTGATTTATAGTGTTACATGAATTTAATAGATTAATATAACATATTATTTGTTTTTAAATTTGAATTACATACATTTCTTGGTGTATTTAAAGTCAAATTAAATTAATTATTTCAAAAATGAAATTATTGATATGTTATGAAAATAATATTTTATTTAGTTATTTAGAAATAGTAAAAATATTGAAATATAATAACGATGAAAAGATATTGTCTAAAATTTCATTATTTTTACATTTATAATCCAATTTTCACCTTATAATCAAAATAAAACCCATTTAGAGTGAAAAAAGTTGTTACCATGGTTATGGTTAAAATATGTTGACTAAGGGGTTAAACCGAAATATAAGGTTAGAAAACCATCCTAAAATTTCATCAATTTTATTTTTTTATAAGATTTAAACCAAATCCTACCTTAGATTCAAATATCCAGCTATTTGGAAGAATTTTTCTTGAGATTGACGTATTTATATTTTAATATTTTTTATAATTCCAAGAGTGTCCCTCCTCTCACTTATAAAATGGAAACCCTCATTTATATTCTTTACACCACTTTGATCCATATAGATTTACCATAACACAAAAAAAATATTATTACATCTTTATAAACATTCTATAGGTGTTTTAATTTTTAAAATTCCAACCCTAGGATCCTTGAGAGGAGATATAAAGGAGCTCTTTCAAAGAATATGTAATCACTTTAACCAATCACTTTCATTTTAACTATTATTTTACCTCCAATTATTCTATGGTATTTATCATAAAATAGTAAATTTATTATCATAAATATAATGAAATGTTATTATTATTATGAGACCAATATTAAAAACCCTCTTTACCATCAAATGGAAAGTGAATGTATTGCCCGTGTGTACAAATCGATTATTGTCTCCACATAGTGATGTAATTAAATTTTCATCACCATCATTTATGGATGGTTATTATGATGAGTTTAGTGTTTATATATTTTTTATGTCATAATCATCCTTATGAAATGATAATATCATATCTATCTTCTTACTTTAAAATCTGTTGGAAAAGGGTAATGTCACTCGTGTGTACATATAGACTACCACCTCCACCAAGTGATGTGATTTATTTTTCATTTCTGATTCACACGGATTGTAGTAAGTATATATTGGAATAATATCTATTATTGATATGATATATTAATGATTCTATAAAGGTTATTTATTATTTTTATTATTTTCTTTCCATCTGTTGAAAAATGAAAACAACATTTATGTGTACGTATGACCGACTATCTACATAAACGATGTAATAAATTTTTATATATATTTTTTATAAATTAATATATATATATATTTAATATATTTAAAATTTATATCATAATTAACATTCTGGATATTATGTAATGATGATTGAAGTATAAGGATCCAAACCACCGAACCAAAACAGATATGAAAAATGAAGCTGTTATCACTATAAGGAGTGATTTTAATAATGAATTTTTGATAAATGGGTGATAAAAGGTTATGAGTAAATAATATATTTTATGATATATATTAATTATATTAAGTAATATATGTATAATAAATATATTTTTATTATACAGGAGTTTTGAGCATTTATGAAGGAAGTCAGACTTGAGGTAAGGGTTTTATGTTACAATCTCATTTATTATCGTGATTTTTTATGATTATGGTTACAATGATTAAATTTCATTATATAAATCTCAATAAACTAATTAATATTCTTAACCTCTAGTCATTTATTTGTAATAAATTTCTTCCCTTCATTTTCTATACTTTAAGCACTCAAGAGACTCAAAAATCATTTTCAAGGAAAACCGAATTTATTTATTTCTATGATCAAAACGCCTTATTTTCCATATCCATGTTTTCTAAAAAAAAATTTGAGATTTTTTTAATAATATTTTATTATTTTCTAACATCAATATTTATTTTTTACAAAATAGTTTAAAAATTAATCTTATTTTTGTTTTTCAAATGGGGTACTTTTTAACAATTTTTATAAATTCATGAAAAGAATGTTTTCTTTTAAATTATATGATGGGAAAAAATATCACTCAATCATGAACACTACATTTTTTTAATATTTATTTAAAAAAATTTAAGGTTCTTTTTGAAATAAAATATTTTCTTTAAAATTTGTGAAATTTTTAGATTTTAAATAAGTGATTTAAAAATGGAAATGGTATTTTCCTCATGTCATTAATTAAGTGATATTTTAAATGAATTTTTCATCTATGATGACATCCTTTGATTTTACATAAATTTATAATGGGTATATGATACAATTATACCATCATTATTCTTTGTCTAGATGGATTATTATTATGTTTACAATATTTTTATGCAACCCATTTGTTTTCCTTGGGTTATGTTATGATTAAATGTTTTATGAAATCTATTTTATTTTCATAGGTTATGATATGATGAATGATTCAAGATATTATGGAACAAATCTATATTATTTTAGATATGTGATGGGTGATACTTGAATTATATAGTGCTATAATGGATTAGGTAAAGATGGATATCTCATGAGATAAATAGGACTAAAATGGGGAGTGAATACTATGATATTCTAGGGAGTGAGCCATCACCACTATGATATAATATGGAGTGAACCCATTATAATATGATAGTCTTGGAAGTTATCCATTCCTACTAAGGAAATGTTTTTCTATTCTTTTATATTCCACACATCTATGTATTTTTCCAATGTTATACCCTCATGGATTGTGTTATTTTATTCCTTTATGATTCATGTCTTATGATATCCTAAATTTATTCAATGACTCAAGATTATAATATATGATATACAAGGTATGGTTTTAAAATGTTATTCTCTTGTTATCATACCTGTATGGTCATGATATTCTTAATTGAACTTTGATATCACCATTTTTTACCCTTATTGAGCATCCTATCACACCCTTTATTATGTTTCCATTCCCCTAGTTATGAATAAATATTCTATATGTGATATTTATAAGAAAGGTGGAAATTATGAAGAACATAGTGAGAGATTATATAGACCACATATGAATAAATTGTATATGTATCCATATTTTTAAAGGCACTTGACCTATATGATTTTAGAATGGATCATTATGTTATGTAATGAATATTAATATAATAATATTTACCATTTTTGTATGAAAAATTTGGGTCACTATATTTTGGAAGAGGATATTCCCTTAGTTTTCATGTTATGTTTTATAAAATTTTTGTTTACATTATAGTGTTTATAAAATGTTTAACGAAGTAAATGTGATGTTTCAATTTTTTTCAATGTGTGTACCTAAAATAAATTGATTTAAAAAATGGATGTCTAGAAATTATTTCAACATTAAAATGGTATTTTTTTGAAACAAAATTGGAAGGTGTTTTTAAATCACAGTTAATCTTGATGAGACTTCATGAGATATTTTGGTTTCAAAATTGGGATAGTGTTTTAAAACAAATTTTGGAGTAATAAAATATTTTTGAGATATGTGTTCCACAAAACATATATAGGTTTGGATTATTTTACAATAATATCCCTTAAGAGTGGATGTTTTCAAAATTACATAGTAATTTTTTGTGTTTTTAAAATAGAAATTTCCTTTCTTGGTATAAGTGCGATTCATTTTACATCAATGGTTAATGTTTTGGTTTTGATCCCTAGTGTATGGTGGTATTTATTGTTTTTTGTTTTAAGGTATTAAATTATGTTGTCCATGTATTTTTTTTGCCTAAAAAATGGTAAAAATAGTTCTTCGGGTTCAAAAATACACCCAAACTCCAAGTGGAATGGTGGATTTGGAACCTTTATTTCTCTCAAACCTCATATCAGACTTATTGAATTAGTTTTCAAATTCCTTATATGATGATCACAGGTTGATGGAACTGATAAGTTGGTTGTAAAGTATTGAGTTGATCCTTAATTCATTTGGGACACTTGAAGCATCACAAGTTAGAGTAGTGGTGATCATGAATTTCAGTTCTATCCAAGTTTAGTGAGATTCTATGGTTCATTATCATATGTGAAAATGTATATCTTGGGAGTTTTTCATGATGGAATTCATATAGTGGTTCTTTTATAATGTTTTGAATATATAGAGAGTTCTTGATATTTTTATCGTTGATTATAGTGAGTAATAATTAAGGGACTACATCAAAAACTTTTTAGAGTTGGGAATCTTATTTCCAAAGAAGGTTGATAATGATTCCTAGAAAGGTCATTTACTCAGTGATAATCTTCACCAAGATTTTGGTCTAGCTATACTTATGTATGGGCTAAAATAGTTTTAGGAAATTTTTAATGATTCCATTTAGGTAAAATCTTGTCATTCTAGATAACCAATTATGGTTGATGCCTTGGATCCATCTTATGGGAACAAGGTAACCCAATGGTTGATGCCTTGGATCCACTTAGGCCATCTTCATAAGTTTTGTAATCTGGATTTTCAAAAGCGGTATTAGGTTTAATCCTTTTATGGTTGGATTTTTTTGATACCTTTCATTCGATGGTTTTATTTTGGGTTTACCTTTTGTATCTTTATTAATTTTTATATAGAATATTTTGGATGGTTCATTTTTGGTATGTTTCTTATTGATGGCTTCAAAGAACATTTTCTTGAATGTCTTGATATTTATAGATTATTATGAATGATGTCTCATTGTTTCTTGTTTTTTGGGATAAAATATATTGAGAGTATGGTCTACACCCATTTTTTGTGTTGATATTTTGAGGTTATAATTGTTTAGACACGATAAATGCCTTGGGTTCATGATTGGATAACTAAGTTGAGTGATCGACCTTGAGTTTTCATTATAGCTGGTGTTTGGCTTGGGTTATTTTGGGATCCACTGGGTGAGGTTGATCTGGTTTATGAACCTAGGTTAGGCATGTGTGTTTTGGACTAAGGTGAGATATTATGTTGTCTGTTTTAGGATTATTATAATTATTCTTCATTATTTTGGTTTATCAGTGATTTTGGTTTGAGAGTGAGTTTCTCTTGTGTTTTCTATATTATTTTGAGGATGTGTCTCTGGGTAGTTCTCTTTGGAGCCACCATGTTATAGGAATTATAACTGGTGGGAAGACCATGTTAGGTCTTTCATACATTTTAGGAATTCTTGTTTGAGGTTCTTAGTTTTGTTGTGATTGAATATATTTTGTCAATTTTGTGGATGGTTAGTTTGATAATTTTTGAGGATTTGTGTTGTTGTCTTTGAGGTCATATAATCTTGAGTGATTCCTCTAGTTAGTTCCTATTTGGATCTTCCATTATCTCTCTCCTTTTTTGTTTGAATATAGAATTTCTAGGGGTATAAGGTGGCATGGTGGGTATAATTGTGAAACATAAATGTCACTGTAGATCATAAATTATTCTATTTTATCTGATCTGGCTCTATTTTGAGTTCTAGTGATTTTTTGCTGGATTTTTGGATTTTTGGATGCTCTCTTGGTATTGAATGGTTTACATTAAAAAATAAGAGTAACTGTGTGGTTATAATATATAGTTGGAAGTCAAGGTGACATATCCATTTTCATGGATTCTTTATTATTTGACTAACTATATAGATCACCAAAAAAACCATGCGGCTGGTTTCGGCCTAAGTAGTGGTCAACACGCGATTTTGAAAACCCTGTGGAAAAACTATGTGGCATGCCCAACATCACCTAACCTATGATTTTAAAATTTTCAACCTCTTTAAAATTAATGTGAATTCACCCCTTTCCCCCCTATAAAATTTGGATAACCCTTGGGAGCCCAATGAGGAATTCCACCCTCTTTCCCTCTTAATTTTTAGCTATCCTTTGGTATTTTTTCTTGATTTTTAGCTATCCTCTTGATTTGGATTCCCTCATGAACCCTAGAACATTTTTGGATTATTTTAGGGTTTCAATTGGATCTAATGTTAGGGTTTTTTTGTATAGGGTTTATAAATGCCGTTTATATTCCTTTTTGGGTGCTTGATGTTGAAGGTGACGAGTTTCAATGTGTTTATTCATAATTTATACCTCTTTTAGGTAACTATTTCTATGAAATTATTTAATTTTATAATTAAAAGTATTATTATTATTTTTAAATTCCTTTTTATGAACATATAAATATATGTGATATCCATATCATGATTTAAAATAATTTCATTGTGCTTTGAGCTTGGAAGAAATTGTTTCTATTTATAATTCCCTATTTTTATGTTTGAAATGTAATGTTTTTATTCTCTAAGATTATGTGAAATACCTATGAAGATTTTAGGAATAGTTTACATGGTATTTTTTGGATTTTGATCTAGTTTTGGTATTCAATGAGTTAAAATTATGTTTCAAATTGTAAATTGTTTTTAATTAAGGTGTAAACATTTATTTGATTTTAAAAGGGATTATTTAGTGAATTTGGAATTTTGATTTGAAATGAGTGTGAGGAAACTCATTAGTAAAATGAATTTATAGATCTTCAAAAATGTTTTTAATTGAAATGGATGGCCATTGGTCTTGTTTTGATTTCCAAGTGGATGACCCAAGTTTTAAAAGGTTGCTGTGATATGTTTTAAATGAGTGTGATATTTCACTAATTTTCTAAAGATTGTTTGGGGTGGTGTTTTATCAAATGTGAAAGGGATCAACATTTTAGGCCATGTTTTGGTATTAAAGGACTATTTAGCACCTTGGTTTTAAATAGTTCATGTTAATGAAACCCCTTGATTGACACCTTTAATTGATCTCCCCTTTATAGGATATTTATCTCTATGTGATTTTTTTCCCTCCTTGAATGAGAATATACTTTTTTATACAGAAGACACATAAGTTAGATGGAGATATTAATTTTGAGGATGTTGGGGGTGAGGGTATTCACTGTTCATGTCTTGTGTATTAATACTGGATGGCATGATATTTTTTCTCCCTTATTTATTATCCAAATAACCCATGTATTAATTGAGAGATCAATATTTATATTATCATAGTTTTTCACATTCCACTAATATCCCTCTAGTTATTATATGAACTCGGTCTAAGAGGGGGCGTTATTAAAATGAGTCTTAGGTGGGAGAGTTGGTTGACTTGTGGTTTTTATTTAATCATATTATGATAGTTGGTCTATGAGTGAGAGATCTTAAAAGATTAGATTCATCTCATGGTAGGTATCCTAAGTTAGATCCCTTAAAACATTTTTTATATTAGTTGGTTTTTGACATTTGGTGTTTTGATTTAGTGCTTGACTATATCATTTTTCCTTACTACATTATTTCTGAAACCTTACCTTTCTCTTATTAGAAATATTCCGTGCATCATTGTGGTAATTTCTTTGATATTATTAACCCATGTGTGTTTGGGTCATTCCTTTAGAAAACGTTTTCAATGTTTTTTGGATAAATATGTTTTTAAATTGATGAATATTATGTGGGTTTTTAAAATTTATTTCAAAATGGTTTTTTTTAAATATGGATTTGTATAGTTAAAAATTATAATGTGGCTGTTTCCATTTTAAGTAATCAAATTTTTATTTTTAGAAATGGAAATTGGTGTGGGGTTTCAAATGGATTAGGTTGGTGATAGTTTTTTTAAAAGAATGTGTTTTCTGTTTAAGAAATCAGTGTAAATTTTTAAAGATAATTTTGAACTTGTTAGTAAATTTCACTTGTTTAAATTTATAAATACTAATTTATTGTTAAAATTTCAAACTATAATTTATGAATTGAATTATGGAAAAATTTCATTATCTCTGTGGGATATGGTAACCTATTAGTATTCTTATCTCATGACTATATATTCATGTTTCATAGTCTCCAATTGGATTTTTTTTGTTTCTTGAGGTAGATGTGGGGTGAGTTGGGTGGTGGTGAGAAACTTTATGTTTTATGGAGATGGTTTTGGGATTGAATTGAGTTTGTTGAGTTTTTTATTTTTGGGTAGTTTTGAATCATTCAAGAAGAACACCCCTATATCCAATTTTAGTTATTTTGGTTGTAAATTTTTATTCCATGTTTTATCATTCCATTTATGAACGATGTTGATATTTATGAAATTGGGATGGATCAATGTTATTGGTTATGAGCTGTTTGGCATGTTCATTTATTTTAGTTTTTATATGCTTGATATTACATAGATGTAGAATGTAAGGACGTGCCATTTTGGACTTTCAATTGAAGTTCTACTATATTTTTTATGTTAACTTGGGATAAATAATCCCTAAAGGTATTCATGTGATTCCTAGGAAATAGTTGTCAGCCTATGGGGATCGAGAATACCTTTTTTGGAAAGCTGACATGGGTGTCGAGTAGATGGCGACCCCAGTCGGTTCACTAAATAGAAGGTTACTATTGGATTTTTTTAAAAACATTACATGGTTATCTATCCCACTTACTAAGTTATCTCGAAATGGAGGTTAATTCATTTTAAAAAATAAATGTTATGAATGATTTAATGAATTGAAAATAAGATTGGTTAATGCTCCAGTGTTTCCTTTCTAACAAGAAGTGGTGAATTTTTTTCTATGTTAATAATTATTTTAACGGACTTGGTTTTTTCTTGATGAAATATTATTATGTAATTATATATTCTTCAGGTCAATTAAAACTATATGAGATGAATTATCCTAAACATTATTTTGATCTTGTAGTAATGGTTTTTATTTAAAAATTATGAGGAATATTTTATAAGGGGTAAAATTTGAAATATATATTGACTATAAAAGTTTAAATTATATATGCACTAAAAAAGAGTCACACATGAGGCTGAGAAGATGGATAAAATTGATTAAGGATTATTATTGAACAATTCACTATCATATAGGAAAAGAAAACAAGGTTGATTATTCCTAGAGTAAAAAAATTAATTCATCAATAACCATACTATGTTCGTAACTTGATCATTTGGATAAAGTTTTATCCTTTTTGGATTAGGTATTAGTATGATAATTTTCTCAAAAATAATTAAGGAGGCTAAGAAGTAAGTTCATGGTTTTCAAGATAGAGTAGAATTGGTCAAAAAGTGTTTGTTTCCTAATTTTAATGTTAATGAAGAAGGCGTTATCATATTTGAAAAGAGGTTATGTGTTTGAAGTGTTTATTAGTTTTATAAGGAATTGTTTAGTGAATCTTATAACTCTCTATTTTATATTCTTCCAGGAATAACTAAAATGTATAGAGACCTATGATAATATTATTAGTGTAATGGAATGAATAAAGATATTAATGATTTTACTATAAAATGTTTCACTTGTCAAAAAGATAAATATGAGTGAAAATTAATAAAGGGTATGCTTTAGGATTTTCTAGTTCCTAAATAGAAATGGGATAATATATCTATAAATTTTATGGTGGGATTACCAAATAAAAAACTTGGTAATAATGTGATTTGGGTAATTGTTGATTGTTTGATAATTTTTTACATTTTATTCATATTCTAGATACTATTTCTTAATATAAACATTATTGATTTTAACCAAAAGGTATTTTTAGATTATGTGGATTCCCTAACTCTATTTTATCTGAAAGTGATCCTAGATTTACCACTAATATTTTTAAAGTACTTCATAAGTCATTGGGTACTAAATTAAATTTCAATAAAACTTTTCATCCTCAATCTGATCGACAGTTGAAGTGAAAAATGTATAATTTAGAGGATATTATTTGGGATTTCTCTTTAGATTATCATGAAATTTGGGATCAATATATCTAATTAGTGTAATTTTCTTATTATAATTATTTTCATTCCAGTATATAGATGAAATATTTTGTGGAATTATATGGAAAGAAGTGTTAAAATACATTATGTTGGTATGAAGTCAGTAAAAAGGATGTTTTTGGGACTAAAGTTAGTATAGAATATGGTTAATAAGGTAAAGATAATTAAGAACCATATTAGGGAAATTCAGAGTAGGTAGAAAGATCTCTTGTTTGATGTAAGTGATCATGTTTTTCTTAAACCATCTCCAAAGGAAAATGTCATGAATTTGGTAAAAATAGAATATTGAGTTCATGGTTCATTGGATCCTATGAAATTATGGAGAAATTGGGATTATTTTCTTATTGGGTATCCTTACCTACAATTTTTTCTCAAGAAAATGATGCATTTTATGTTTCTTTTCTAAGTTAGTACATACCTGATGAATATGATATTTTGATCCTTGAAGTAGTATAGGTAGAAAATAATATCTCTTATAAAGATATACTTGTTCAAATTATAGATTTAAAAAAGAAGGTATTGTTAATTATAGTGATTCAATTGGTTAAGGTTTTAGTGAAGAATCATATAATAGAAGAATAAACATGGGAATTAGAAAAAGTTATGAAGGAAAAATACCCCAAGTTGTTTATGTAATGAATAAAATAACAAACACACAATTTCATAAAGTGGGGAAGAATGTAATAACCTAGGAAATCCTAGAAATAAATCAATATTATGATTTATAAGTATTTATTTTATGGATTAATATTTATTATTGTTTTATAAAAAAAATTAAATAATTATTCAATTGGAAATGTAATATATTTTATTTCACTAAATTGTTTTTAAATTTATTTAATTGTTTTATTTAATGTTAAATTTATTTATTTTATAAATTTAATTTCATAAAAAGAAATTAATTATTGATATCATCATATCATATATATCTTAGGGTTAATTTTCATGATTTTTGGAAAACAAATTATTTTTTAGGTGAATAATGAAAAATACTATTTTTATTAAAATTGATATTTAATTTAATGTTTTTAAAAGTAAAAAATTTATCTCAAATTTTTTAAACTAAAATTAGTCTCCTTTGACAAAAAAATAAGTTAATTAATTCTTTAGTGTCTGGTATTATGCTTGATGTTAATATAAAATATTTTTTATGCTTAAAAAAGGAATATTTTTAAAAACTATTTCCATTTTGTTCTTTTATTTATATTGAAAATAATTTTTACCACTTCAATAAATTTAATATGGTAAAATTAATTTTATATTTTAAATTAATAGGTATATATTTTTTAATATGTTAAATTTCATTTATGGTCATTATTAATAGTAACCTCAGAAAAACATTATCACGATGATAAAGGTTAGATGAGTTAAAGAGAGGGTTAAAACTAAGATATAAGGTTTAAAATATCATAATTTTTTTTAAAATATAATTTTATAAGTTTATATTTACTCATACCCATCCTATATTTGAAACTTTTCTTTTTAGAACCTCTAGAATTTGAGAAATACATATAATATAATTATAAGTTTTAACTATTTATATATGTGGCACTCCCCTTGCTTATAAGAGGAAATATACTATCCTAAATTAATCATACACTTTGAGACATTTATGTAAACTAAGAACAATAAAAATACCTTCTAGGAATATCTAACCATGTCTTATAGGTTCTCCTCTTACTAAAAGAAAAACCTAAGAAGGGTTAATGTGTAAGCTAAGGGAGGTTTTCCAAAGAAGAGGTATAATTCTTAACTCAGTGATTCGTGATTGTTTATTATTATAACTCCTTTAAATATTCTTTAAACATATTAGAATTAGAACATATTTATCTTAAGTATACTGAATTTTTATTATTATTATGGTACTACAATTTTTAATCACATGGGAAATTAAAAGATCGCTCCTGTGAACATGTGGACAACCACCTCCATGAAGTGATGTGTTTTGTTTTTCTTCATAGGATCATATGGATGGTTAAAATGGTAAATTAAATGAATATATATTATATTTATGATATTTTAATTATTATTTAAAGATAATATATTACTTATATTTTTACCATACCATCCTTTGGAAAATAATTACACCGCTTAGGTATACGTGTGTACTACCACCTCCATGAAGCGATTCGATTAATTTTTCATTTCCACATTAAAAGGATTGTTATAAGAATATATATAATGAAAAAATATGAATTTTATAACATATTTATGATTAATTAAAATTAAAATATTACATACTTTATTTATTTTCCACCCATTATAAAAATAAAAATGTAATTCTTGCATACATATGGATTACCATCTCTGTGAAACAACATTATTCATTTTCATGAAAACCTTAAATGGTTGGTTTGAAATGTGTACATAATGTATAAATATAAGAATTATAACATTTTTGAGAGTTTATAATCAATTTAACCATAAAACCATTGACCATGGTCAACACAATGATGTTATTTTGTGGTTATTAATTGAATGTCCTCATAAATACCAATGCAAAATCAACCATTTTAGTAACTAGATAAAACATGGTAACAAATGAAATAAAGTGGATAATTACAATTTAATAAACAATAAAACATTTCATAAGAAATTATGAAACTAATATAATTTTATTTCCATGGAGGTAGGACATATGAATGAAACGAGTTGGGACTCAAGCTAAGGGATTTTCCTTCAAAATGTTGTTTTAAATGTTGTAAAATATTTCTCCTCCATATTCATGTTCTTTTAAAAGTTTAAATAATGTTATTATTTATGATTGAATGGTTTCTAAATTCCATTTTTTAATATATTTTATTTTTGTTATAAATGTTTAAAAATCAATCATTTTTATGTAATCTTATGTTTTTTTGACTTTTTACAAAAGTGAAAAAGAATTTTCTTTATCATATACTGCTTGAATGAATTTTTCCTCTTTTATAGAAATTATTCATTATTAAGATTAATCTATATGTTAAAATGGGTTTTCAAAGAATATATTATTCCCAATATTTTGATACTTTTTTATTGTAAGAGTTTTATAAGAAAAAAGATATTTCTACTTAAGACTATGAGAAAATATAAAATGTTTTTATTATGGGTAAAAGTGAGTTTTTCAAGAGTTTTATGATGAGAAAGTGGAATATTACAATTTTTTTTAATGATATGATAATTTATCATTATAGATGATGATGGGTGAAATCGGTATAGCTCTTGATGATGGGTGAGCCTGATATATCTCTTCAATGCATTGAGTGTTTATTTAGTATATAAAGTTGAAAATAAGGGAGATAACCAGGTTAGTTACTAAAGTAGAATTAACTAGGATTTATTTTTTCTGAAATAGGTTAAAAATGAGTGAACACATGTTATGAATATAATTCTCTAATAGACGTATATTATGATTTCCAGAAATGCATTTTTTGTTGAAATCAATTGATATCATGGTAAAGAAATTTCATGAACTACTAAAAGTGAAAGGATTTGAAATGTTTTCATGAGTTCCCACATGACTCAAGATACCTTCATGATTCTTTAATAATTAGTAATGGGTGATGGTTTTGGGAACTGTAGAAGCACCATTGGTGACATGACCATATCAACATTTTAGTCTTAATTTATGAATTATCATTTTTTCACATGAAAAATAATTCCATTTAAAAAAATTCTAAATTACTTGACTAGGAAAAAATTCGATAATAAGAAGAGGAGGATCATCACATTCAATTTATAATTCATTTCGGAGAAGATATAAAATTATCTCAATTTTTAATTTTGCTTTCATTGATGATCTGGTTTACTAGATATCATCATACCATCATTGTTCTATAGTATCAAATTGAGAAATACTTATTGTATTGATCCACATGTGCACCATATTCCATGAGAATCATTGTAGAATCACTGAGTTTTAGTATTACCGATCCTAATCAGTTTTATTGTTCATGGTTTATCGTAATAGAATTATTCACAAAGGATCAAGAACTCTTAATGTTCTATAGATGTTTTAAGAGAGGTGGAAGAGAGAGTAAATTCTAGATCTCCATCTAGATCTTGTGAGAGTCTCTCTATATCTGTTGTTCAAAAAAAGAGTGAATATATAATGTGTTATAATTAAATATATATTATGGTAGGTTTATTGTTGAAAAATATCACATAATCCCTTTCCCCACATAACAATTCTTAGTTGTCCTTATATCAAATAATAATATCAACATTATTATTAATCTATTAACCAACAAAATAAATAAGAATATAAATAAATATCATTTATACCCATTAAAAATGAACTATAAAGCTCAGTCCTCTTTTCCCTGTCAATACATACAAATTATTAAATAATGAATATTTATTTAATAAATAAATATCATTTGATTATTCATAAATAAATATAATATGTATTATATTCTCAAAACTTGAAAATAAAAATTAATTAATATTATTTTACTCACTTATCCTTTGAATTAACTTATGATTAAATCATGGAGATTGACCTAACTAAAATAAATATTATTTATTATAAATTTTTAAATTGAATACTTTAATTTTAATTAGATTTAATATACACTTATTGTGTGACCTAATTGGACTCGTTCTCAGTGGTACTAGGAATAAATACATAAGGTCAAATTTCTGTTTTTAAAAACATTCCAATGCACCCATAGAGCAATAAGTTAATATCAAAATTAAATTTGACCTTCTGTAAATGCTTACCATGTAATAAAATCCCTTTATCATGATATCTCAAATCAGGAAGATTTCATTCTAGTTTCATAAAACAATATTCTTGATGTTAATTTATTTGAATTTCAAGAAATGAACTTTCCCACCAAACACCATAGACGTGGATTTATGCAAGAAGCTTCATTCCCATCAAAGGGTCTGAGATATCAAATTTCATCAAGGGAAAGAAGGGATAAATACTTTATCACATTATTTTTTAATGAAATATCAATCATGAAAAACCCAATATATATTACCTCACTAAGATCATGTATTGTCCTATTTTACATCAATACATTAAACTACATAAGTCATGATATCCATGAATGATAACCTTAAAGTATGTGTTGTGATTTTTTATCTAGGGAAAATTAGAGATTATTCATACATGGTGTGAGGGGAATCAAGGAGATGAATTTCTCAACTCTATAGTTTCCCAGGATAGTTACTTCACTACATTATCAAGTACAGGTTCTCTTCCTTCTGATTGTGTGAATACTTCAGATAGAATTCTATAAGTCTTTATTTATTTAGACTAGCATGAACTGCTTTTGTTTACTATTCTTTGGCGATCTATCTAATAAAATTTTCCATGGTTGTTGTGAAAAAATAATCTTAAAGTCTAATGTTCAACACATACATCCATTAATAGGAACATATAATGACACATGGAAATTTGGATTTCCTACTGAAAAGACAGTTCTCATAACCTCCTATCTTTGAGATTACTGAGGGAGAGCACCATGAGAATGTGCCTCAATGTATTATTATAATCCTACCCCTAATACCCTATATCTTCAGTGTCATGTCAGAAAATATCATCCAACCATAAAAAATATTCATGAATACTATCATGACACCTATTAGTTCTCATCATAGTAAGAAAATTACATGACCTTTTAGTTTGACACATATTCTTAGGAAATTATCACAAAAAATATCATAGAAAAGTATAATGATGATTATTTATGAAACTTAATTAATAATTTACAAATATAATCAAATACTGAAGAATTCGGTTTTAGGGAAATGAATCTAATAGACTCCCACATGCACTAGAGACTACTGATAACAAATCTCAGTTCACTAAATCTAAAATGATACTCATTAATTTTTTGAGATAGGGCCTCCATCAAGGGGTATTCCATGTTTTCATCCATGGATACTCCTATCATTGTAACTTCACCTAATTTAAAAAAACCCATCAAGAGACGAAAATTCTAAAGTATGTTCTTTTTTTTACTTTGATATGACCTTATATATTTGTAAAGGGACACCATTATAGTGTTATCATAATATGAAGTGATAATGTATTGATTTTTAGGTCCCACATCAAACTATTGGAAAAAGTTTTGAATCCAAAATGCTTTATCAGCTAGATCAAAATTTGAAATATACTCAAACTCTACTATAGAATTGATAACAACCGGATGATTTGAAATCTTTCATTTCATAGCTCCTCCATTGAGACAAAATAAATATCCTGACTGCAAATTTAGATCATTATGTTCTATTGGAATGATAGAATCAATATTACCTAATGACTAGATATTCATCTCCTTCATACTCTAAGAACATATCCTTAGTTCACTATAGATACTTAAGGATAACCTTAATAGAAGTCTAATGTTTTTAAACTAGATCTTATTGATATATACCTACCAATCTCAAATCATAGGAAAAATAAATCCTCATAAATAACATGTCATACATGATAGATCTATTCATAGAATCGTATATGATCTTACTCATTGTATCTATTTTCTATTATGTTTAAGAACACATTTTCATGCAAGGATAAATACCACGTGACACTATAACCAATCACCTATTGGATCTATATATCATAAAAAACATCAATATATGGTCAAAATGTATTTCTTGGATTAGTCCATGAAACCCCTTGGATCTATCATGCATGATCTTGGCCTTTAGAATGTAGGTTTCTTCACCTATGTCATTCATGAAGAATCAATCACTCAACCATGCCTCAAAATATTGTAAGGATGGTATCTCATTTTCAATTAGTAATATTTCATCAATATATAATACTATGAAAACAACTATACTCCCACTATATATATTTTAATCACATGGATCACATTTGTTTTTAATGAAAAAAATTCTTCAATAGCTTCATCGAATTGGATATTCCATGACCTGGATCTTGATTTAAACCATAAATAGATTTATGAAACTTACATACCTTTTTTGAATTTTATAGAGTCACAAAATTTTCTATTTGTATGATACACACATCATCCTAGTGGTTCTTGTTGAGGAAACCAGTTTTGACATCTATTTTCCAATTCTCATAGTCGTGGGAAGTTTCTTTGAAAAACAAAATTCTGATGGATTTAATCATAGAAACTGGAGAAAAGGTTTCATCATAGAAAATTATTTGATGTTTTCTTAACTCTTTATCCACTACCCATTCATTATAGGTATTTACATTACCTTAAATGTCCATTTTTCTCTTAAATACACATTTACACCCAATGAGTTTTACATCAACTAGTGGATCAATGATAACCCAAACATGGTTTTGATACATGGAATCCAAATCAAAATTCATGAAATTTTTCTATATTTTAGATTTTTATCTATACACTAACTATATATTGAGTAAAGTATAATTATTTTCAATTAATAATGATTCGTCATCATTGATGTCTAGAAAACTATATCCCTACAGTTCTCTTACCTCTATAGCACTCTTATATAGTACTTTTTTAGGAATGAAATTTTCCATGGGGACCCATGGAATCTATTATTGTATAAAATATTGTGTATCTTGAGAATTTTCTTCGTCAATTTAAATCTTTCTCCCACTATCCTCCTTCAAGATTTGCACCCTCTCCAGAAAGATAACATATCTTTTCACAGTTACTTTCTTATCTGAAGGGTTGTATATATAGTATCCCATTATATCCCTAGGATAACATATGAAGATATACTCCATGACTTAGTATTATATTTTATTTATTGAGATAGAATTAAAAATTCCTCACAACCCCATGCATGAACATGTAATAAAATGAGTTTATTTACACTCCATAACATAAAGGGAATACCATTTTCCTCTTTAGTTTGTAATCGATTTAGTAAGTATGATTCTATCTATAATGCATATCCCAAAAATCAAAATGGAATCATGGCATGAATCATCACTATCCTTACCATTTATAGTATTTTATAGTTTCTAATTTCACTAACTTTATTCCACTATGGTTCATAAGGAGGAGTGAGTTGAGAGAAAACCCTACACTCATATATAGAGTTGATAAAATATTGGTTAATATATTCATTAACTTAATCTGATCAATATTTATTTATCTATTTACTAAGTTTATTCTAAAATTCATTATTGAAATATTTTAACTTCTCAAAGGATTCATACTTATACCTCATCAATTATATATAACCATATATACTCAAGTTATTGGTAAAATAAATAAAGTAAAAGAATCTACCTATAGCTTATACTTAAAAAGGTCCACACACATCAGTGTGTAACAATTCTAGAATCTCTATAGCCCTTTAACCATAGAAATAAAATGGTGCTTTAAGAATATTTCCTTATAAACAAGTGTGACATATTTAAATTGGTTTAATCCTACAAGATTCAAAGTAAATATCTTGATAGATCATTTTCAAACACTTCTTGTTTACATGACAACGATAGTGATGCCACAATTGGGTGTTATATGAGTCATGCACAATTGTTTTGTTTTAAATTTATAATTTTTATTTTCTTAATTCAATACATAAATACTATTATTCAACTATTACATACCATAACATTTGATATATTTATAAAAGTAGATTCTATTATTTGTAAAACTAAAAATAAATCAATCTATTCCTAAAAAAAGAGATATGATGTTCTTGGTAACACTATGAACTTAATAAAAATTCTTTAAATCCAAAAACAATTCTATTTTTAATGTGATATGGTAGTATCAAATGGTTATAAAAGTTATATTGGCTTTATTGTTAATCCATGGATCAACCTCACCTCTAGAAACCTTTAGAAATATACTTGGTTCTTTTATTTGGATACAAATGTAAGAACCACAAAAAATATATAATACCCAACTTGTAGATATGTAATGGTGACAATCAATAATTAATGCACCTTAATCTTTCACTTGATTATTTGTATGTATGTAATAACTTTTCCAGTGGTCTTGATTACCTCATAAAAAACATACCACATCCTATTCCTTTCCCCAACTCTAGATATTCTTCTTCTTGGAAGGATAGTGATTCATAGCCTTATCCTTGGTATGAGTCTTAGACCATTTTCATTGTTCCTCTAATTCTTATTCACTAAAAATAACATGAGCGTTTCACAACCCATGTATTAATAAACTTGATTAATAAGAGTAATAAGTTCTAAAACTGTCTTCTTTCTATTGCTCATTTTATAATTCATAATAATATTTGAGAACATTATAGGTAATGAGGAAAAAATGAGTTATGTGTATAGATCATTAGGGATCTTAAACACCAAAATTTCTAGGTTCTTAATGTATCTATTCATATTGACCACATGTATCCTAACATGAAATAACTCTCTAATCCTGAATGTGATAAATTCATTGGAGATCTCATATCTTTCTAATATTTCCTTCTCTTAAAAGAGATCTGAAATGTAAGAAATGATGTTATACACATCCATATCCTCATGTTGATTTAGAATCAAATTGGTAATAGCGGATAGAATGAAACATCGAACATATAATGCATCATCTACATTCCTCAAATAGAGTGATACTTCTTCTTCACTATCCTTTTTGACAAGTGACTGAGGAAGTGGGGTTTCTACATGTATAATTTTTGTTCATGGAATAGTATAACATGTAAGGGCCTATACTATTCCTCTAAATTTTTACTAGTTAGAATATTAATATTTTATATTATGGATAATAGTGATATTTTTGATTTTTTAATTTGTAATTTCTATAAATTATGGTAAGATGATTAATACTTTTTTAATTATAAATTTCACTAACAAATTTAAAAATAAATTTAATTAACCGGACACTATTTTTTCAAAACCTATTTAACCTCACAATTAGTTTTATAATATCTTGTTTCTTATATTTTCTAGTATCTAGGATACATATTCCCCTATCTATAACCCAAACTTGGGCATGAATTTTTTTTTAAAGTGTTTAAGGTATCTGTAACTTTCTAACTGCATTAATTCACAGTTCAATGATCCATTGAGTGGACTCCACAATCATAAATTCATAAATAAATATATCCTTAATCCTTTATTATTAGTTAAACCAAGTCATCCTTGGTAAGTAAAACCTCGATGTGAACCAAGATATTTCAACCTAAAACATTAAACTAAAAATTCAACGATAATTGAAAGCACCTTAGCTTGGGTTGATCAGGCAATTTGAACAATAAGGTTTATTATAACATAGTTAGTGGGAGTATATTTCAAATTAATATGTTATTTGATGGAATTTTTTATGTGTAAATACCACTTTATCTTATCACATTCATTATTAATATTAATCGGATTTTATTTAATTGATTAACCATGTATGATAAAAAATTCACGTATAATCTAGATATTTTTTTTATATATTTCATGCTTGTTAATTAATTTATTAGGTGATAATGTTGCCTCCATAAAAATAAATATTCGACTATGAAACTAACAAAAATAAAATATAAGTGGAATTATCCTGAGATTTTATAATGGTCAGTTTATCTAGCGGGTGATAAAATAACCCTAAACCCTAGGGGAAACATCATAAACTGTAGTTTAGTTAGTATTACAATATTATAACATATATCCTATGTATCTAATTGATTTTTTTCACCATAGATCCGAGATTCATACTACCTCATGTCACATGGGAGCTCTATCCTTATATAATCATTCACTCACACACAAGTGAGGGGATCCGATGGATTGGACGCGTTTATATAAAAGAAACCATTGTAATAAATTCCATGAAATAATAACGAGGAAGGAATAAAATATATTCCATCAATTTTAATTTAATATTAATAAATTAAATGAAACCCATCACATTACTAGGGCTGGTCAAATCTCACGACCATCCATATATCAAGAAACTAGCATACATTTTCAATATAGTTCAAAATTACTTTGATTCATTCTTTCACTAAGATAATTTACCAAAAATTAATGAAATTAATTTCATTTATCTTAATTCCATATAATAATACTTACCTCACCATCACTTATAATTTTAAAAAAAATTAATTTCATTTAAAATAAATAAAGCACATAAGGGTATAAGAATCCAACGACATGTTCTTAACCAAAATTTTAACACAAAATTGATTTAATATATAATTACAAATCATATTAAATGTTTTCTACTATCGAATAAATGATACATGGAACATATGTGGATATGTTAAATTATATATTTAACTTTTATCTTTGTAAAATAGGGAACACTGTCTGTAGAAGATTACATGGTGTTTACTATTTTAGATACCATTTATTGTCTTCTACCCATGTCGCAACACACACCTTTGGACTGGGTGTTTTTCCTACTGCAGATGAGTTTGAGGTACACATCATTTTTTCTAACTTATAAAAAATGTGTCCTCAGAGTTTCATGAACATTCAATCCCCGAATCATGTATCTAATACATGACACACTAAGACACCCCATGTTTTCCTCTAATAGAAACTAAACATCATGTATAGTGGTTACATGATGTGTAGTTTTTTGGGTCATGTGTCAGTATATCCAGATCTAGACACTTATCCAGTTTATTTAGATCATAGATTATATTTTATCAGATTTTACCTGATATAGGAAGATATTAATGAGAAAATATAATTCATGGTATTAATTTTAGAAGTATATATGTGAACTCTAGTTTTTTCTAGGTAAAAACATTAGAACCTATAGATGGTGTTTTTAGATGTTTCTTCATTTTAATCTTAATAGTTTTCTAGTTATGTTAGTGACAACATATAAGGTTAAAAATGTTGATGTTCAGTTATTAATATGAATATATTTTAATTAAAATAAATATCAAACACATGAAAAACACCAAAAAATAATAAATAATTATCAATTAATCATGTGATCGCTTGGATAACACTTGATGGTTCCGAGCAAAGTAGAAAAACCTTTTTAGCATGAAAAACATAGTCTAAATTTTTTAATAATTATGGATTCAAATGAAAAATAATGTTGTTTGCTAAAAAAAATAGATTAATTTACTAAATAAAAATTTAAAAACCAAACAAAGAGGATATTCACATGTAATTTATAATTAATTCATGAGTAGATATATATTTACCTCGACTTGCAATTATGATTTTTTGATGATCTACTTTACTATATCTCATCATACTATAATTTTGCTTCAGGATCCTAGTGCATAATTTCTATATAGGTGATCCACACATGCACCATAATATCTGAATTTTACTATAGAATTACTAGGTTATAGCACTACAAATCTTGATCCCTTTCATTGTTCGTGGTTGATAGTAGTATAATTATTCTCAAAGGAGGAAGAGAGATCACATTCTAGATCTATATATCTTCTTATAGAGATAAATAGAGTCTCCATATATCCATTTTCACTAGAAGAGTAAATATGGAAAGTGTTATAATTTGATATTTATTATGGTAGGTTTAGGATTGGAAAATTGAAGACAAGTCCTTTCCCTAATTAAAAATTCTTAGTTGAACTCATGTCCAATAATAATAATAATAATAATAATAATCACTTAAAAATTTAAACACATACAAATAAAAATAAATATCATTTATAGAAATTCCAATAAGACCATTAAGCTCAAACCACTTTCCTTCATCGACATTCACTGATCCTTAAATAATGAAAATTTATTAAATAGATAAATATCAAACAATTTTTCATCAACAAATATTGTAAATATTATATTAAATAAAATTGAAAATAAAAATTTATTATTATTATTTAACTCACTATTAATTTCGAATAAATTGTGATTAAATCATGTCAATCAACCACACCAATTTTATTATTATAACATTTTAAATTCAATACCTAAATTTAAATATGAATGAAGATACACTTGGTGTGTGGCCCTCTATGATTCATTCCCAGTGGAATTAGGTATAACCAGCTAAAGTTAAAGGTTATAATCTATAAATATTCCTTGGTTCCTAGATATAAATAAGTTAATGTCGCAACGATATTCAATATCCTACGAACACTGACCAAGTAATACAATCCTTTTATTGTTGTATCTCAAATCATACAGGTTACATGATGGTTCCATCAACCTATATATTATATTTCTCTTTATTTAACTTTAAAAAATAAACTTTCCCACTAAAAACCATGGCCATGAATATATGAAAGTAGTTTCATTCCAATCAAAGGGCCTAAGATATAAACTTTCATCAAGGGATAAAAGGGATAAATCCTTTTTCGCATTATCCATTAATGTAATATCATCTATGACACACCCAACATATCATACCTCTGTATAAGCATGTTTCATCCAAATTTTCATTAATAAATAAAATTAAACGAGTCATGATATCCATTAATTATAATATTAAATTATAAAGATCAACACGTACATTAACTAAGAGGAATATCCAATTACTCATGGAAATGTGGATTTCCTATTAACAGGTCTGTTTTTATAACCTCCTTTATTAGGGAATACCAAGGAAGAACATCATGATAAGGTGTCTTAATTTATTATGATCCTCTTACCCATGATATACTGTACCTTTTTTATCCCATTACCCAATATCATCTATCCAAAGAATAATATTCAAGAATACTATTGTGGAACCTCATCTTTATCATCATAATAGGAAATCACTAGTAAATTTTAGTGTGAAGAATATTCTTAGGATATTATGGCATGAAAATGTCATGAAAATGAATCATCATGATTTGATAAGAAAATTCATTAATAATTAAAACATATAATCAAGTACTAAATATGTTGGTTCTAGGGAACCAACTCTAACAATGGGTTATGTAATGCTTTCTTTTTGGAAAGTTTATTTTCATATGTAGAAATGTTTTATTTCTGTGATCAAATTTTTATTGTGAAAAAGGTATAAATGTTCATGGGATTTAAAATTTTTCATTTATATAATGGGATTATTTTATTTTTATGTTCCCCACCAATATTTTTTTCTCATACCACATTTCAAATTGATTTTTATAATATCTAAGGTTGAGTATATATTTTACTTGGTCATGATTTCCACAGTGGTGACTGATATAAAATGAATAATTTTCTATTTAATAAAACATAGGTGTAAACTTAAATATATATTTTTCATGGAAGATGTAAACTATGGGAAATTATCCAATTTATATGTAATGTTTTATCTAATTATCTTATAATCTAAACTGAAATGATTATTGATATGTAAGAATGTGCAAACATGTTATAAAACATTTAATTGTGGGTTGATTATATTACATGTCATTGTACACGATGAAATTTTTATGAGACCCATAATTATGATTATCATTAATATGACTCATATAGATTAGTGATTTGGTATGACATGAGGTGTTTACAATGTTATTCCATATAGAATGGAGTGATAAACATTAAAAAAACATTATGTTTTAATGTTTAATTGTGATGAATATTGAGATAATTAATCTGATCAAAATGGTTATTGACCATATAATATTGTATCCTCTTCTTATTGAAAAATATGGAATTTCTAATGGATGAACTTGATATAGTAGCGATACTGAACTTGATATATTGATAATGATTGAATATGATACGATATGATTTTATGAGGACTCTATACATGGAAGTTGTTCTATGATGTGATTTTAGATGTTATGATGTTTATTCTCTGTTTTATTTTATATTATAAGAGGGTAGTATATGCAGAGTTTTGTTTCTTTATAGGTTAATAAATTACCCTATAATTGGTTGTGAAACAATGACTGGATACCATATTTTGATTAACACTAATTTTAGGTTTCATTGTAAAACATGTTTGACTATAAATGATTTTTATATAGAGTTTTACCCTATATAATCACTGTGAAGATAATATAGATTACTCATGAAATTTACAAGTATACAATTTTCTAGTTAGGTTTCTATTTGGTAGAGGGTTGTGATTTCTATCATGAGTAAATTAACCTTGTTATAATAGAGAATTTAATGATTGTGATATGAATAGTATGATAATGACATTTAAGTCATGGTTAATATGTCAATGTCGATAATTACATGATGGTTATGACGATAGTTTAGCTTAGTAGAATGATTATCGGTATGAGGGTTATGAGAGTTATCACATATTTTTTTCTTTTATTTTCATTTTATGGTAGTATAGATATATATGAAAATAACACCTAAGGGAAGTTCTATGGGGTTTTAACCAATATACACTATGTTAGAGGGCTCGTGTGATGGAAAACCAATTGACATAGTCCCTTTGATATGCTTATTAGATATATATGTGATCGATTCACTCCAAACAAAAGGTATGAGGTTGATGTCCTTTATGAGGCATCTATGGTGTTGTTGCAGTCATGAGGATGAAGGTATGATATTTATGTCCTTAATGATAAGAGGAATTGGGAATATTGGTGAATGGATTTGTGGGAATTGGTTTATATGGGACTTTATTTATTTTGTTAGTATGTGTTAAGTATATATTCATTGTTATTTGATAAGTGATTATTGTGGAGATGATGGGAATGAAATACTATGGAACGTTTTCCTTATTGATAATTATGTGTGAAATCTAATAATTGAATAGTCTTGTGCAAATTAACCAATAACAATTGAGGATATGATAATTTAATATTTTGTACATGGTGAAAATTACACTTGGTTGGATTAGTTAGTGAGGGGATAAATATTTATTGTGATTTTATTACTTTGATTATTATACATAAATGATTTAATTATCCGTTCATCATTTGGGGATGGACTACTAATCATAGTTTTTTTTCTCACCCCTAATTTTATATATAGTTTTATAGGGTTATGTTGGGGGATTTCCCATATAACGTTGGCTTAGAAATCACAGAGGATAACATGTGCTTAATTTTGGGAACAGTTTTATATAATATCAACGTATATGATTTGTTGGGTTTTATTTAATTTTTAATAATTATTGGTTATTTTTCGAATTTTTTTTATATCTTTCATTTTTTTTTATTTTTCATGAAATTTATTTATTGTACATTGTTTATCATATTAGTTGATTTTAGATTTCATATTTTTCATGGTTTTTTTTTAATTTTTTTCCTTGGTCATCTACTATTTTATTCATTGGGTAATTCCTCCCACTTGTGTGATTTATACCCACAAAAATAGTCACCAACATGTGGTCTATTGAAGGTGGGTTTTAGGGTCACACATTATTTCATTATTGACCTAGGTAGGGTTTTGGGGAAAATGGGTCATAAAAGTTTGGAATAAGAGAAATTGGTTGAGATATAGGTTGGATTTTTGAGTTTGGAACATTAAATAAATTAGTTGGTTTAAAACAATTAGTGTAAAAATGTTATAGGTTGTACATTTTAGTATGAAATGTTATAAAATCTCGCACAATGTATGGTGGTTGATAGATTTTTACCATTGGAATATGATTTTCTGCTGACTAACTCAAGTACCAAGAGAATCATTTGTAGTGTACAATTTATTTAGTACATATATCTTATAGTGGTTATGAAATTATATGGGAACTTTATTTCCTATGATAATGGAATTTTTCTATGATAGATAGTCAGGATTTTAATTAAGTTCTTATAAAATTATCTCTTTATTGTGCAATGAAAAAATAATGATTTTTTAATTTATTTGAATGTGATATAATATCATATAATAAATTATATGTGATTTTTTAGATGATATTGATCAGGTTTTTACCTATTTGGGTTTGAAACATTACTAATAATAGTGCTAATGAGAACTCTATTTAGAGACCCAAGTGTAAGGGTAATTCACCTACTTCCATACTGATGATTGAATTTATTATGTTTAACATTTTGAGAGATTATATTGATTCTATAGATGAGGCATAGTGTAATATTTTTTACTTGATGCTTCAATCATAGAGAGAGAATGGTGTCAGGAGGTAGGACCTTTTTTGGATGAGTTTGTCATGAAAATTTTCCAATAAAGGTCATTTTTTCTAGGATACCTTCTCTTTTTAATGAAATTGTTCATGTTTGGAAAATAGGTTGTAGATAATGATCATTTGGACTAAAAAGATGAGTATATTCACAAAGTTATTGTACTGTACATTTTATTGACCATCATTATATCTTGATTTTGAGGATAAATATATATCTTAGGTTATGTGATCTATGATGTATTCTTTTAGTAGTACGATGAATATATTTTAATTCATTTTTTTAATTTTTGTAAGAGTTTGGGTGATGAGATTTTGAGGGCTTATCAGCGTGAGAATAAGTTTCCAAGTGAGAATTGGTAGTTATATTTCTTTTTTACGCTCTTCTACATGTTATGATAAATGATCCCAATTAATATCATTTCATAGGATTGTGGATTTTAATTATTATTTCACCCATGTGGAGGAGGAAATAATCATTTACTAAGAACAATAACTCCAATTAGATTCATATATTGGTGGGTATGCCAATTTTTTTTTACCAATAATAACCTACCCATGAGTAGTGTGATATAAAATTAAACTTATCATATGTGAATTGTAGTTCCCTTAGATTTTAAATATTATGGGTTTAAAACATCAAGATTTCATTAAGAGTGAGTGACATAGATTAAAATATATGACCTAAAACTAATAATTCAAATGAATATATTTTTTCACAATGGAAACTATAATGTTATTCCACAATAAGGGATTTACCTTTATTATGATTTTTTTGTCTGAACTAGAGACACTTGATCAGTTTTACATTTTACTGATATAAAAGGAAAATAATTTGAGCTAATTGAGGAAATTATAACATTTTTGTTTATAGATATGGAAGTATAGGTCCTCAATGGATTTAATATTTAATGAAAGTAGGAAATTGTGTGTTGTGTGATGATGAAAATTTTCTTTATTCGATTTAAGGGACTTATTTGTAGCAAATTATTTGAGAGAATAAATGATTATTTGATCACATTTATTTTAAAATTTTGATATATGAATAGATAATGAATGTTATAAATTTGATGTAATGAATGCATTAGTATTTTTAGGTATATATTGGCATAATTAGAATTAATAATCAAAATGGAGGGATGCAAATTGTTGTATTGAATAGTGTATTTATGATTCCAGTATAAGGAAATTAAAATGTTACAGTCTTTAAATAATTCCCATATCAGTGTAAATCATGTATGGAATTATGAGTAGATGAATATTTGTAGTAAGAAACAGTAGATGTTTATGATATAGCCTAACATAGTATATAGGTAAATGATAACTCAACCACGAGATGATAATAATTTTTCCCCTCATTAGATATTGGAGCTCTATATTGAAGATATCCCTTATAAGGTGTCTAATGTGGTAAATTATTTTAATATGAGGCTTTGGTTATGTATTCAATTAAATTTTGTGGAACATTAAGTGATTACTTGAAATTAAATGAAAATTGTTATTGAATAAGGAAGCATGTTTATGGATTATCTTACACTCTATTAGCGGTACACCAAAATATTATGAGGTTTTACCATGATTTATCAATGATACTGTTAACTATGAAAAAGGATAAATGGATTCATATCCATATAAATAAAAAATTATTTAATTATAGGATTAATTTATATTCAATAAAATGATACCATGAGGAAAAGAGTAAGTGATTAAATAGTTAAAGTGTCTATTTATGATTGTTTCATTAATCGTCATTGAGTGAAATTGTGGTATTTTGTGAAATTTTATTGTATAAATATATGTATATTGAAGTTTACTAAATACAATCATATTGAGATTTCTGAATTTCAAAGGTATTCACTAACTTATTTAAAAGAGGATGAAAATTGCATGTGATGATTTAAGGATTAATGAATATAATCTTCATCCCTTATTATGAACTTGTGAAATTTAAATTATCAATCTGTTACTCAAATAAATTTTTTTATCCTATTTATTCATGTTGTGTGTTTTGGATCAATTATATTTCTTTTGATTGGGATAATGATTCTGTACAGAACCCTATTTATGGTTATATAAGATAATGATATATATGAGATCTTAAAGTAAAATGGAGATTTAACAATGGAATTTCTTGATGATTGTTGTAGAAATTTTGATATCTTATATTTGATTCGATCATAAAATAAATAAATCACACAAGCCCATAAACCATAGGTCATGTTAGGGGTGCATGATTACATTTAAATGAGTATTACGAATGAAAATTATATGAAGGTGGACACCAAATATAAAAAAATTACAGAAGATGGTGTGATGCCTTGATTTAATTTTCCCTCATCATTATATTTTTTAGATTGAAGAGTATGAAATGGTTATGGAAGAATTAAATGGAATTGAGGTTTTGGATTATCGATAATGTATGGTTGTCACCTTTTTTAAATATGTATCAATTATTTTGAAGATGTATCTATTGTACGGATTCTTGTTTTGAGTTATGGTTTTTGCCTTTTTAAAGGTGTATCATCCATGGGAAATCATGTGTTAGTCGTTATGATAGTTAATGTACCTTTGAATAAAGTTTGTAATGATAAGACAGAAATTGCGACATTACTTAAAGCACCATGAGGTACAACTAGTGTATTGAGTTGATCCGATGAAGTATATCCTAAACCACCCCATATTGATAGCATGTCCATCATGGTGGGAAGTGATCCTCCAGCATTTCAATGTCAGGTTTTTCCTTCAGAAGTCTATCAATGGGAAAGCATCGGAAGACTTCCTTATCGCCCATCTAGCTCCCACGGACTTTCCTATGGACCTTGATTTTCTCGATGAGGCAATCCTCTTGGTAGACCAAGCCATTCCATGTTGGAAAATTCACTTTGATGGTGCTTCCTGAAGCCCATATAGGCATAAGTCTCAATGACCCCAAACTCAACAGAGTAGGCTTGGGTTTCGTCTTCATTACGCCAGCACATGCCATTCTGCCATATTCATTCCTATTATCAGAAGGTTGTACTGACAATAAGGTAGAGTATTAGGCCCTCATTACTGGCCTCAGGTTGTCCCTAGATATTGAAGAACCCCACTTTCATGTGAAAGGGGACTCCGAACTAGTCATCAAGAAAATCAACGATGACTATGTCCTCAGAAAGACAAAGATCTTACCGTTGTTGGAACGTACCTGCTACTTGATGGCCCAGTTCCCATCACAGCCAGAGGATACTCATATCCCTCAATTACAAAATGGCCGAGCTGACCCCTTGTCCAGCCTAGCTTCATCTCTTGTGAAGCCTGATCAAGATGATTTGATTATCCACAAGGAACACCAGAGATTCATCACCCCCATCACTCCGGATGACAATGATAGCCTGTAGGTAAGCCACCATACCATTGATGGATCCACGTCGGGACCCCCAGTGCCCCTTGATGTAGTGATAGAAGTTAATCCCAACTGGAGGACCTCATTTGTTAAGTACCTCCAATACGGTAATCTCCGGACAGAGCGAGATGAGCGTGAGCGAATCCGACACCATGCATTTCAGTTTACACTCCGGAGTGTTCTCGGTCTTGAGAAAATCCTATACAAGCACAGGTTTGATGGGGTTCTACCCTATTGTATTCAGGAAGGTGAGATTTCTTAGTTCATGTAGGAATTTCATGTCGGTTCTTGTGGGGCTCATCAGACTAGGCCAAAGCTATCTCATCAGATCTGAAGGTTGGGGTATTTTTGGCCCTCCCCGATCCGTGACTGTATCGAGTTTTCCAAGAGGATTCATACATGCCAAATTCATGCCAACTTTGTGCATCGACCACTAGAGCCTCTCCACACTACCAAGTACTCTTGGTCCTTTTTAGTTTGGGGAATCGATGTCGTGGGACCCTATCCACCAGCGACAGCTCTCCAGTTTAGGTTCATCCTGACCGCTATAGATTTATTTTCCAAGTGGGAAGAGGCAAATCCGCTCAAGGAAGTAAAGGCCCATTATATCATTGAATTTGTGATCTTTAACATCATATACTAATTTGGAGTCCCTCACGTCTTCCTCACCAATAATAGCACCTAATTTCGAGAAGCTGAGTTGAATAAATTGTACGCCAAGTACAACATTCGTTCTAACTATACCTCTTGCTATCATGCTCAAGAAAATTGATAGATGGAGGTTTTAAAAAAAACCCTCTATAAAATTCTAAAAAACATGGTTGGTCAAAACAAGAAGAGTTGGATGGAAACACTCCCCAATGCCCTCTGGGATTATCGGAAAATTACTCGCAATCCCACACATGTGAACCCATATTCCCTAGTGTATGGAAGGGATGTTTTTCTTTCTCACCGAGATTAAATTTCCTTCATTATGCACAACTATATATGATCAGAAAGCACTATATAAGGTAGCTGAAATCCATCTGTCTGAATTAGAAACACTCAATGAGAACATGATTTGTGCCCTGCATAATCTAGAAAGACATCAGAACAAGATAAACAAAGCTTCCAACAAGAGAGTTCACCTATGCTCTTTCATACAAGGTGACACAGTGTTTTCTCTAAGAGAACTAATGATACCTGGTAGGAAACCACCCAAGTTAGATCCCAAATAAGAATTACCTTACATCATTCACAAGGTTTACCCCAATGACACATGATCTTTGGTTACCATGGATGGTGGGTGTATAAATCCTACCAACAATACAAAATTCCTCAAGAAATACTTTTATTGTGTTAGTGACGGTCATAAACGACCCCAAACTATTACATCCTGTATGATATTAAACTGCATTTCCATCCCACATGACGATAAACTGTAGAACAGTCCGATCTCTATGACCATAAACTAAGATCTATACACTCCTGTAT
Organism: Viscum album; assembly: GCA_963277665.1. Classification (NCBI taxonomy): domain Eukaryota; kingdom Viridiplantae; phylum Streptophyta; class Magnoliopsida; order Santalales; family Viscaceae; genus Viscum; species Viscum album. The sequence continues at coordinate 1,336,610,438 of OY728156.1, forward strand.
GACTATAAACTATTCCATCATTTCTATGTGATGTTAAAATGTGTAATTCATCTAGACTAAGGTATTTAGAACTAATCAGCAAACATCCTCACCGCATGACGTTAAACTGCATGGAACCTTCAAGAACTATGTATGGCTTGATTCCCATCCTCAAGGGATACGTAGGAATGCTTAGATGTCTCATCTTGATCCCAACCCCCAGACTCTTCTCTTTGACTATCTGCACATGGGTGTAGTTTCTTAAGAGGATCTCACAGTGTAGTGTATGCTTCTTTGACCCCACTCATGTCAAAATTATGATAATCTCACCATGTTCCCCTCCTCATTCTTATATCCTCCCATATCCTCACCATACAACATCAAACTGCATGGCCCTATCATAACTACATATGGCTTGATTCTCATCCTCATGGGAGATATACGAACTCCCAGATATTTCATATGTAGGCCTAGCTCGAACTTCACGATATCCCCTTGGGTCAAAACACATGGTGTAGTGTAGGATTTTTCCCTCATTCACATCAAGTCCATCATTAATTCCCCATGTATCCCTCTCCCTGTAGATCTCCACCTCTTTCTTCATCATCGTAAGACATTAAAATGAGAACTTGTTGGGACTTTCCATATTAGATCCATCAAATTTTCTCCCCTGGCCTAAGTTCTCATTTGGGATTGTATGGTGTGGTATGGGCTTATGTTCTCATTAACATCAGGTTACTTAACGTGTCCTACACATCCCTCATTGAGATACCTTTCCCCTATCTACATCCTTGGTACATGATGTAAAACTATAAAAAATCCTCTAGAACTATGTGTGTCGTGATTCCCATCCTTATTGGGATACATAGGACCACCCAAACATTTAGTCTTTGAGTCCAGCCCCATTTATTACGAACCCCCTTATTATCCAGGCCCCTGAGCCTGAGTTCTCCTAGGAGAGGGGCATGTGGTGTGGTTTGGGATTATGTCCTCATTCACATCAGGTTTGTAAAAACCACGCCACATACCTCTTTCTCCTAAGAGCTCTTCATCCCCTTATTCCACGCTTATCTTTTCAAGTTAGATACTCTTAAGTTGGGCCCCTCGACCCTCTTTGGAAGTTCACCAATGTGATAAGGAGCACTCTTGTTAAGCACATAGAGTGTTGAATCCTACATGGACATATTATCACCCATCCTCAGGCTTCATGCTCCCCTTAATTTGGGATTTCATCATCTTTCACATCCAAAAGGCCCCCGAACATTATGGATACCCAAACTAAGGGCTCTCCTATCATTTTAGTCCAAAATCCTCACAGACCTTGAACTAAAAATTGTTACAAGTACCACGTTACGAATATTTTCAGTGGTCAACACTCATTTTTCGTTCCCATTTCAGGTCACATGATATGGATGATGTGTTTCGAACACTATCAATAGTTATCCTCCATCTTCACACCAACCCCATCAAAAAATAAATATCAGTTGTGTGATTCACATAATTTTTCACTCTATCATATCCAAGTGGAATTTCGATACTCTTGGTACTATCCCCCAGTGTTCATTTGCATGTTAGGAGGGCAAAGTCATTGTGAGGTGTCATTCGGGGCCCCGCACCGATTTCCCATTTTCATGAATTCCATGTGTTCCAAATACCTTATCTACCCTTGTTTCCCACATCGATCATAGATCACATGGGATTAGGTATTCAGTTGAGGTTTTCACTCATTTATATGAGTCTTTCTTCTCTATGGTATGAGCTCTAAGACCTTAAACTAAGATATCCCTATGTCCTTGCTGCAAGATGAAAAACTGCATGATATTCCTAGAAATATGTACATCTTGATTTCCATCCTCATGGGATACATAGGAATGACCAGGAATCTCATCGTCGGGTCTAGCTCAAGTTCCCCCAAATTACCATTTCTGTTCGGCCTTTCAGACTTGACTTTCATTGGATTGTGTGGTGTGGTGTGGGACAACATCCTCATTCACATCGGGTTTGAAATATCTATACCATGTACTCCCTTTCTAGGAGCTAGTCTATCATACCTCTCATCCTGTATGACATTAAACTGAACTTTAAGAACTATGTATAGATTGATTTCCATCCTCATGGGATATGTAGGAACACCTAAACGCCTTGTCTTTAGGTCCATCCCCATATTATTTGACTTTTTCTTGCCCCTCAGCCTGAGGTTTCTTCCCTGGAATTTTACATGGTGTGGTATGGGATTATGTACTCATGCACATTGGGTATGATTAATCAGGACAAGCATATTACTTTTAATACCTCATTTCTTCAGTATGTGTCCAATCCATATGATGTTAGACTATATTGCCTAGTCTCACATGACTTTAAACTATTGAATCTTTATTGCACAATGTTAAAATGCATTAATTATTCATATTATATGACCCTAAACTATGACATTATCGTCCGGGATGCATGATGAAAAATGACACTACATTGTGATTTCCTCATTCAAGGGGAAATCATGTTTGGTAGTGGTTATCCACCATATCATTTGTCAATTCTTGAATATGAATTGATTTATATAGTAATGCATGGACCCTCCTTCCTAGGCTTATTTATTTACAAAAAATGCTCATCTATCCTAAATAACAAACAAGATCTATCAAATGCCGCTTCTTTGGGTGTGCGGGATGGATCCACATGACAGTATTGTCTCTTGAATTAGTACCCTAGCATGACACATCTAGAACTACATATAGATTGATCCCCATAATAATGGTGTACATAGAAATGCCCATGAACATTTCCTTGGGGCCATCCAAACTTTCATTTTCAGTTCCTTGACCTAAAATATCCTTAGAGAGAACATGGTATGATATGGGCTTATGTCCTCATTCATAGAAAGTTTTGCAATGTCATAACACGTATCTATCTCACTCCTTTCTATCTATGGTCTCACATCTAAGAACTTTAAACTAAGATTTGGAATTCCTTATCACAGGACACCAAACTACACGACATCTTCTAGAACTATGTCTGGCTTGATTCTCATCTTCATGGGATACGTAATAATGTACATACATTTTGTTTGTAGGTTCGGCCTTAGGAATCTTAAATCCTACTCCATTTCGGCCCCCTGTCCCGACCTCCTTTGGAAGCATGTGGAGTGGAGATCACCTCTTGGGTTTTTATTCGTGTCAGTTTTTTCAACAACCGAACCATGCTTCTTCCTTGTCTATTCCCTGCCTGGTCTGATTTCTATGACCCTATACAATGATATCCCTATGGTAACTACGCATCGTGTTCGATGAATTCACCACCCTTCAAGCACATCATTAAATCAGGCCCCCTTTTAATGGTCTACTATACGACCTTAAGGTCGGAGCATGTGACACCAGGAACCTTGTCCTTGGAAAGGGATTCAACTCCCTCTATCTGACACTTATTATTGACGTACTTGAATGCATTGTGGAAAAGAACCCAAAGTGTGGAATTTTTGCATTGAAATTATCTTGTTTCATGTCTAGGCTTCATGATCCCATTATTTGGATTCCACTCTCTTCCATGTCTAAAGGGCCCCCCTTTACGGCCTGGTCTCATGCCACAATGGCTCACCTACCATCTTAGTCCAATTCCCCTGAAGACCTCAGACCACATTTGCGATAGGTCCCATGTTTCGAACATGGTCAGTGGTCAACCCTCATTTTTATGTCCTCATTTCAGGATTATGTGAAACAAATAACATTTTTCGAACATGGTCAGTAGTTATCCTTTATTGTCACACCACCATCATTGGGATCTAGATCTCAGTTTCCATGATTCACATCTTTCTACTCCCTTATGCTCAAGTGGAATTCCAGCACATAGTTTTACACCTTCACGCATCTATATGCATTAATCAGGAAGGACAATAAGTTTGGTATGTCATTCAACTAGTATTATACTACCCCTAATGTGTGCCTCCCTATTCCAATAAAATATGACCACTACTCCTTATTTCCCACATCGAGAAAGACTCAAGTGGGCTTAGTAGTTTTGGTAGTATGTGTACTTGTGGAGCTGAACCACGAATGCCACTCGTCCTGCATGACATTAAACTGAAATCTAATAACTATGTATGTCTTGATTCCTATCCTCATGGGGTACGTAGGAACACTCAAGCACTTCCCTTTAGTTATAACACCATATTAGGCCATCTCGGGTCTATGGACTAAAGAATCCCGTCGTGAACACGTGGTGTGGTGTGGGCTCTAAACATCCTCATTAATGTCGGGATATGTACTGCACTGTAGGTTTTCCTTTCTAGATAACCTTGTACTCAATGAATGACTTTAAAATGATGTTCTACCATAAAAAAGTTCAGGATGCCCCGTGCTAATTATGGGATGCATCAGCTTCATCACCAGAGAGGATTTCCCCAGCCAGCATTGGTTTTTAACCACGCTATGTTCTAGAACTATGTGAATCTTGATTCCCATCCAAATGGGGTCTATAGAAACACCTAATCACCTTGCCTAGGGCCCATACTAACTTTCACTTTTGGTCCCTTGACCTAAAAAAACATCCTTCGGGGATACATGGTGTGTTGCAGACTCCTTATGTCCTCATTTAAGTCAAGTTTATAGCCACCGTGTCATGTGATTCCTTCTAGGGATATCCCTTTTGAAATATCATCCTATCATATGACGTTAAAATACACGAGTCCATATGTCCTTAATACATGACACCGAACTGTGGTTCTACCTTGAACAACTTCAGGATTCCCCATGTTAATTATGGGATGCATTAGATTCCTTGCCAGAGAGAATTCCCCCTACCAGATTTGGTCTCTCACCATATTGTGCTTTAAAAACTATGTTTGCATTGATTATTATCTGTATGGGATAAGTAGTGACGTTTGGGCCTTTTGCCTCAAGCCTAGACCTAGGGTCATTGACCCTTATGCCCCCTTAGTCCCGATCATGGTCTAGGCAGTATGACCTTAAAACTATGTGCACCATCTTCACCATGTGAAGTTTAAACTAAGCTTTTATCATCCTTATTGGTATGATGTAAAACTAAAAGTCACTTCAAGTCCTTATCATAAATTTCATGTTTGGAAGAATGTTTGATCCCTGATTGGACCAATGCGTCCACCTAATGTGTTTCCACCACGGTGGAATAATTTCAAGAGTGTTGGACTCTATTCGAACAATCTATCACCCCAACCTCCACGCTTTTCATGTCCTTTATTCAGACCCTCGTCCTATTTCATGTCTAAAGGAACCCCCTAACAGTATGGATGCTCAACCTATGGGTCACCTACTTTCCTGGGCTAATGTTCCGGAAGACTAAAAATGACATTTTGAGTCAGGCCCCATGTTTCAAACGTGGTCAGTGGTCAGCCCTCATTTTTCATTCCCATTTCAGGGTAACACAATATGGATACTATGTTTTGAACACGGTCATCAGTTATCCTAATTGTCACACCACCCCCATAGTGTTCCAAATTTTGGGTATCGTGATTCATACTTTCTATTCCCCTATGTTCAGATTGATTTTAACACCCTTGGAATTACTCGACTCGTGCACTAGAGCACATTGGAAAAAGAGTAACTCGACTGTTCTGAGAACTTCATTCTCCAATGGGCCTCCCTATTTCTTCCTAGAAGCCCGGACTGGTAATTTACACCCCAGATGTCGGAAGATTGGTTGGTACTCTCATGATCAGATGAAGTAACGATGAAGCCATCCCTTGTTTCTCACATCTGGCATGACGCATGTGATCTTAGGGATTGATTATTGGTTACTCAACAATTATGGTTGAGATGTGATAATCAAAATAAACAAGAAATAAGATGATAAGTCTATGCAAATAGTTTAGGATAATCAAAAAAGAAGAAATATTTATAGGTTTTGTCAAAACACGACCCTTATGGGTCATCCCCTTTGATGGGTTGCTCTAGTGCTACCAACCTCTGGCTTGTATCCCCCAGGACTTCTTACCACTCCTTGAGCTCCCATTCTTTATGAGCAACTATAGATAAGAGCTTGTTGGATATGATCTTCATTCGATCTTGATCAGCTTGAAACCCAGCCATCTAATGGTGTGATTGTGCTGCTTGCTCCTTGACTTCAGCCAACTTGGCCTTTAACCACTCGATAATCTCAAATTAGTATGCAACGATCATGGATTTCTCATTATACTATTCTTTAAGGCGCTGTAATTATCACTCAACCTCAAAGAATTTAGGTATTCTCACATATCTGTTCCAGCATTGGTCGACATTGAGATGTTGGATACTCTCCCACACCTTTTCTGACATGTAATCCTAGATCATCATGTGAAGGTGACGAGAATCCACACCTCCGGTGCAAAGAAGGCACAACCAGGTGCGCAATGATCCTATTTAGGGAACCCATTCATCTATTGGTTGTTTCAGGAAGAGGCCAATACACTTACACCCCTTACGCTGCGTCATAAAACTTTCCTCAATGACCTCAGGATCAGAATCATTCATCTTCTCAGGGTCTGCTGGACGATATTCCGGGAAATCATCCAGAATATTAGCGGTAGGGTCTCCCTCTAGAATTTTTCCGAAGGGGTTAGAGTCTTTAATATGTGGGTGACCTTCCTTGATCATCCCCATTTCATCAATTTTTTCCCCTGGTGACTTCAGAACCCTCTTTGGAAGTAATATCACCAGTGTCCACAACCGTTTTCCCGCCAGGTACCGGGACCGACACAGTTTGAGAAGTGGTTTTTTATAGGGTTGGTTTGGTCTCTATCAGATACTCTATAGATGGTCTAGATTCAGTATCCTATCAGGCCTCCAGTATTGTGATTACTGCAAAAAAAATGAATGCCCTATTCAGTCGATCTCTCTAATGAAAGATGCAGGTGTCTGAGTAATGAAATTTACAAGATCTCAATGCATTAGCCTCTAGAATTTCAGTCGTTGTAGGATATTTCACTATAGGAGATGCTTCCATGATTCCCAGTTCAATAATGGTTGTCGGATCCCCACATTGTTCTATCAGTGCATCTTTTCCCCCTTTGGATGGAGCATACTAACCACCAGCACTGATATATGCCAGAACAGGGTAAAAGTCTGATAGGTTATTACGAATGGTGAAAAGGGGAAAATCTAGGATAATAATTGAGGCATACTTCAAGCAGCTCAGCAATTTCCATGTGGGAGCCAGCAATCTCGTTACTCTCCTGAAGACTCCCTTGGCAGGCTATCCTATAACACCCTCTACCTCCAATCTCCTCTTCAACTTCCCCTAATTCTTCTTCATCTTCATCTTCCTCTAATTCTTTTGACTCACTACCCTTTGTCTCATCATAGACCTCATAATATTCAGACAAAATTCTTTTTGGACTATGCTCCTGGACGAGCAATACCTTCACCAAGAGAGGTGGTTCTTTACATCGATCTTGTTGGCATGAATATGAATCCATGGCCATCAAATATGTGTGCCGATGATGATAGTTCACCCTATCATCAATATGAATGAGTCCTATTTATGGAAGCTAGATCCCATCTTGTACCATATTTTTCTAAAGGGCTTCGGTGCTCATCGACTGCTGTAGGGTCAACCAGGCTGACCACATTGCAGGGAAGATTGTGTCCTTAGAAGGATGCAATAGATACCTTATTTTATTCCCAAGAATCTCCCTGTCCACTCCATTAGTTTTTTCATAAACCCCTCTCCCTCCAGATGACAGGGGTATGACTGCACAATATGACATTACCACTATTGAAGTTCCTGCTTGTACTGACCCAGCTGCCCGACTTGTTCTCGACCTCTCCTCCCCAACAACACCTTGTCTAGTCTCTCTCTGCCCAGGTTCTAAACTAGCTACCTTGATCTTCTAGACTCACTTCTGCAGGATCCCTTTAGTATATACCACTACCCAATGTTCGACATATTTTGTTGAGAGGCCATCATCAACTCCGGTGGGGGAAAGGTAATTACCAAACCAGAACCGTAAGTTGTAAACATCCGTCACATTTGATGAAGAATGCAAGGATGTTTCTCTTCTCCAACATCTATATAAACATTTTTTAGCATCTTCTAGAGGCATCCATACTCTTAAGAAAACCTTGACGACACATAGGGTTCACAAAGAATCATTCCATCAACTCAGGCCCTAATCACCCCCACCTCTAATTCTCTACAAGTATTATCTTTTCTCTAGTGAGCCTTACCCATCGTTTATCATCTGGACAACTGGGGTGGGGAACAAACTAAAAGTAAAATTTGTTTGATTTAAAATCCTAATCTTTATCCCCTCTTTGTTGAGTGTCACGAGCCTGACCCCGACAATTTTCAGCAAGGAGTGTTGTAGGTCATTACTTGGGGAACGAATGGAATTTGGGAAGGTGTACCCGCCACAATGAGACGTGATTCAACCATGAAGGATTTGGAAAGGAACAAAGATCCTCCTTGGTGAGACCCTTCTCAAAATACCCCCCAGAATGGCGTACAGTCAGGCCAACACAGGGGACCCTAAGTTAAAACTCTTATTGGATTCCATGATGCCGACCATCACAAATGCTGTTGGGCGGACTCTCACCCTTGTGTATCTTACTGGAAGAATCCACCCACTCAGGAAAGTTTCAAGAAATACAGCATATCAGACGTTCAGGTCTTGGATTTCATCCACACTAAATCCCTAGGATTAATATTCCCCCACCTCCAGGATCCTCCAATATGATTCGATCTTGCTTCTCTGTACCATGGTCGGACATCGCTTCCCGCACCACAACATCTTTATATCGGGGTCTTTCCACAGAAATAGGCTGAAACACTTAGAATAAGCAATGAATCTAAGGAATTTATTGATCACCAACTGATCCTTGTACAACTATAATAGATGCCATGTTAGGATGAGAGTCTGTGACTTGTTCCCTAGATATTATCTATGGGAAGAAACTCGTCGTACTAATTCCTGTACAAAGGGATACCCCCAATGAAGTGAACATCCCAAAGACTAATACCAACCTACCCATGATGGAGATGGAAGGTGTTGGCATTAGGGGACCACCAGCTAAACAACTCTGGTACAAGTTCTTTCTGGCGGTAGAAGTGGAACTCCGATGTCCAAACCGCCTCGAACAGCTCGATGTTCCGCAGTTCTACCTCGAATTGATCACATGATTGGCATACCCAGTATGACTAGGCCCACTCACTTGTGAAATTTCCTACAGGCCTCAGTTCGTAGTCCTACAGCCTATCCTTGGACTCATCAGTGATGCTCCATCAAAAGGTACTTTCATAATGGTCCGGAGAATCCTCGGTGATCGGCTTTCTTCCTAAGATGGTTCTAGTCCTTGGATTATGGACATAGACATCCATGTTCCTAGTTTCTCCAGTAGGATGGCCATTGTTTGTAATATTTTATTGATGAAGATCACGCTCATGGGTCACCAATTACCGTGGTGTATAGACTTCAAATCCTGGAATCAATACCTCTTCTAAAATACCGAAGTCCCATATCGGTAGGTTTTCATATAGCGCATAATCCTTCCGGTCATGGGTTAAAATGTTGAATAGAGTTTGGTTGTCAGATACAAATATCTTGGAACTATAGACCTCAGGGTTCTCAACCATCTCGACCCTCTGAGTAGTATACAAATATTCTCTCCCAATATCACTCTGATCAGCAACCATCTCTTTTTTGGTAAAGTCTAAAAAAACGATATCATGTGAAAAATCATAAGGCGACACAAAAGAGCAAGGGAGTGGTGGAAAAAAATGGATGTTGTGTGCAAAATTGCGACCAAAGTTAGGGAATTCTATGCAACGAATGTTAGATTCCATGTAAAGTTAGGAAAGATTTTACGTGAACGAGAGCACCAGAGCTTATCATGTGAGAAATACGTACACACCATGGGTACCCCGAGGGTTTTTATAGGCACGAATGGGGTTTTCCACATGTGAGAAAAATTATTTCATGGCAAAGGAACTATTTTCCATGCGTCACCCCCATTGGGGAAAGGCATCTCAATGTTTCCCTCAGAATATGATATCTTTTCCCCCTCATAGATCCGATTTCGAGGGGGGAGGAATTTTTAGACACGGAAATCCTTCGAAGGCCTCAGACCAAAATTTGTGGAAAACCGAAGGAATATATTTACCGAGTGAGCTAGTTCAGGACAAGATTAAAGGTTGTGCATAAAATTGAAGGATTTCACATAAAGATACCCCAATGGTGCACAAGTTTTCGTGCCCTAGATATTTTTGCACGCCGCATGGAAAGTTCTGCGCGATTGACTAATGTGTCGAGTTTTCCACGCAGGCCAAATTCCACATGCCCCCATAGCTCAAAATATCTTATAAATATAAGGACACCCCCTTGATTCCATGATGAAGAATTAGAACCGTCTGACCTATGCATAATGCACCTATTACGCATGTAAAAAATGACTTTCAGGTACCACATTTTCCACGACAGGTCTCCCAGGGGGCTACCTTCGTGCGAAACCCTCATGGCTTGACCCTCGCCTGAGTCCTTTATTATTTGTCCGATTGTGCAAAAGACCATTTAATTACATTAAAACCCCAGTTTCTAGCATGAGAAACCCCATACAATTGCGTGCACGCCTCCTTTACCCATGCACCCTAAGTTTTTGTATGCACCAACTCCCTTTTGTGTGCCTATTGCACGTAAACCCCCTCTTATTCACACAAATATCCTTGTGCTCTCCATGTTCCATCCTTAACCTATGAAACCATGTTCGAGCCCCTCTTATGCACAAAACACCTGTGTCATGCGCATATGACCCTTCAGGTTTGTATGAAGGGAACTCTAGGTCTCATAGGTGGTGCTTTATGTTTCATTTCTTAGACTTATGCTTCTTCACATAGGCATTCAAAAAACTATTTCTTCTTTTCATAGCCACGCTAATGGGGGCCCTTAGTGGATTAATCCAAAACACCCCCTTAGAACGACATTGCTGATACCTTCCCTTCACCAAGGGTTAAACCATGCTGGTTATGTAAGTCCTAGGGGTGCGAAGTGAACCCGCCTCATCCGAGTTGTAGGATAATAAAATACCAAGCACCATTGTCCTCGGCACATCACATTAAACAGTGGCCTCGACTCATGAAACACACATGGAGAGCCCCTTCTTGGACATTCTCTACACCTGCTCATCTCCACAGGAGTGAGATCCTCCTCACATGAAATGAGATCCTCTTTACTGGGGAGGCATCTATCCATGGTCAATGGAAACTATCTTGGTGTAATCTCATAGCCTTTCCCACAAGAGGGAACACCCCTGTTCCTCCTTTCTTCTTTAGTGCCAAAGACTATAGGTGATAGGGGCATAGGGAACTTTGTTACCCCATCCCTCTCCCTCTGGGATTTGTCTCCATTAGTCCTCCACTATGGAGTAAGTCCCTATATCCATCTCCCTAGGCCTCTAACTATGCATAAGCCCTTGTTTTTTCTTTAGGACACTAACCATGTGTGAGCCCCATTCTACTTCCCATGGACGCACTATTCTTGACGTGATGTTCAAATATTTGTTGTCTCTTGTTTCTCACACCGATCATGACTCACGTGGGTTGAGAGTAAGCATTGAACATGGATTTTTTTCATTGGTCCGTCTTAGCATGTAAGCCCCAAACCATTCTGAACTATGAGGACTTTGATCTTCACCAAGGCAAAGTACGTAAGAAGCCTCCTTGACTTTCAAGCCCGACACATACTTGTCTGGACCCCTTCACGTCCGTTCACCTTCGTCCCGCGTGACCTTAATCTTTATACACCATTTCAAGCAATGTGGAATTTTATCCTTGCCATGGAAAGGTATATAGGAAGCCTCCCTAAGGTTCAAGACTAACACCCATCGGTCCCGACTACTTCACGTCGGTCCACCCTCGTCTCGTATGATGTTAAACTGTACGACCCTTTTCATCCTACAAGACATTAAATCATACCCATTCGAACTACATGGGATTTGATTCTTGTGTCCTAGGAATGGTAAGTATGAAGCCTCCCTGAGGTCCAACCCCAATCGATGGTAAGATGTTGTGTTCCCTAATTAGCGATAATTCGTTGTACCCCCTAATCGACGGTAAGCTGTTGTGTTCCCCAATTAGCGGTAAACTGTTGTACCACCTAATTAACGGTAACCCATTGTGTTTTCCAATTAGAGGTAATCTGTTTTACCCCCCAATCGATGGTAAAATGTTGTTTTCCCGAATTAGCGGTAATCCATTGTAACCTCCAATCGACGGTAAGCCATTATGTTACCCAATTAGCGGCAAGCTGTTGTACCCCCCAAATGACGGTAAACTATTGTGTTCCCCAATTAGTGGCAAGCTGTTTTACCTCCCAATCGAAGGTAATCCATTGTGTTCCCCAATAAATGGTACGATGTTCTAATCCCCAATCAATGGTAAGCCATTTTGATTCCCAACAAGTGGTTAGATATTTGAACCCTAGTCACCTATAAGCCATTATCAACCCCAACCAGAAGTAAGCCGTTTTAGGCCACAATTGACGGTAAGAAATTGTAGTCCCCTTTGCTGGGACCCACATCTCTGGTCTTCTGCCATGGCGTCAGACCAACCCAGGATGCTAACCACACGTAAGCCCCAGTATGACTTCAGGTCTTTGAATTATGTGTACACCCTGATTATATACCCTCTTATGAACTATAAGGAATTTTTTCCCTAGCCCAGGGATATTTAAGAAGCCTTACTGAGGTTCAATCCCATTACCCATGTCTCATCCTGGTCTCTCCATCGAGCCTATGTGTTTTGGGAAGGTCATGCCACAACCCATAGGTCCTACATCCTATGGATCCAATCCATGTATCCATCCTCACGGGCCGCCTCCTCAGGTGTCCCATCACCCCACCAAACTACGTGGAATTTGATTCCCTACCATGGGGATATGTAGGAAGTCTCTTTAAGGCTCAAGCACAACACCAATATCGCTCTCATGTTGGTCCCATCACATTCTCCATTCACTTCACTCAACCATCCATATCCATCCTAATTCTTACACGGTCCACCAAATCCCGGTGAGATCATGTCTCCAACTTTCTTAATACTCCTAGCAGTAATCGGGAAACTAACCATGCGTTAATCCCCAACATCAGTGATCCATATTGAGGTTTCACCCTTATGATCCAAACCCGTCAGTGTTTTAATCAATCTGATTCGTCTCTGCTAGACGTTAAACTCATGACATACCATGTTCTAAACATGGGAAACTGAGGAAAACCTCAAAGACATACCTATGGAATAAAATTCCCTGCATTCTACATGGGATGCCTCGGACTTCCGTGCCCTTGAGAATCCATATCATAAGAGGAAGAAATACAAATGCATCAGTGTTCCAACATCCAGACATGCCAGCAATATCCAAGGTGACTACTCCCCTGACCGAAGGTTTCTGCCCTGGCCGGACGCCTTAGAATGCCCTGACAGAAGCAACATAATTAACCAGTTTCCATGAAGACATGGACTTATAAAGAGTTTCACGAACAACGTCTTAAGTCTATGAGTGAGACTCAGACTAGAGAACAAGGTTTGAGGAGGAATCCATGGAAGGAGGAACTGACATCCCATCATTCTGTTTTGATCAAGGAGAAAATGTCCCTGAATAAGCTATAGATTCCACCTACATTTGGAAATTGAGAATGCAGGGCAATAGTTGTGTGTCCTCTAAAAGAGATGAATGCACACCCCGACAAAAAAATCAGAAACAATTCTAAAATATAATTGAGCTTAGTTAAATATAGATCTTGAACTATTAATAAATGTAATTTAAATTAAAAGTGGGCATTATTTTAGTGCTAACACGTTTCATATAGGTCTATATTAAATTAATAAAACCATGATAATGATATGCTATTTTTTTATATTAAATGGAATAATAATAATCAAACACGACACCAAGATCAATCCTTGAGAATGAAAACATAATAGAATAAATTTCTTTGACTATTACAGATGCATAAGAATCATTCTTAAACATAATGAAAAACACTTTGTGTTATAATAATACCTTCACGAGTAACCTAATGTTGATGTTATTAAATAAGTAAATATAGAATATTATGATAAGAATATATGAATTCACTCAAGGATTTAAAGGAATTATTTAAATGAAACGAAAAAGTTATTTTAATCTCTACTAATTTAGTTAATATAATTTAGTATGTTAATGAATTAAAGAGGTTGGTGTCCCCATGAATTATTTTTTTTAGCTATGAAATTACTTCTGTAATAATTTTTGGAAATGATCTGATTAGATGTGTAGTTTTAATAAATATTTTACCCTATTTTCTCAATGTTTTTAGGATATATGAACAAGTCTTAAGATATTTAGGTTATGGTGCTATATTAATAATACAAATGGGTAAAAGCTCAAACCAGAAGTTGAAAATTCAATTGAAAAAATAAATTTTTTTTTTCGAGTAGCCTTCCAATGTTGTCAAAACCTAAATTAGGTATCATGAAAGAAGAATAATGTTTCCCTAAGATGGATTTATTTTAGATATGTGAAGGGTTTTGAGAAGCTCCATGGAGAGTCTACATTAGGCATTAGTGTAATAAAATAAAGTCTTTGATTTTAGAGGGAATATGATATCAAATATATATTTTACAAATGTTTTAAATATATATAAGTATAAAAAAGGTAAAATTTTATATAACTTGTAGTTTAATTCCAAATTTAGTGGAAAATGATTTTATTTGGAATGAAATAGAATATTTCAAGCTCAAATATATCTGAATAAAGGATGTACATTCTTATCTAATTTATTATATATGATAAGAGAAGTCATTTATTAATGAAGAGTTGTTATGAATAATATGATTTGATTAATTTGATATGCATGGTTATTATTTGATCTAGTTCTTCAACATGGCTAGAAAAAGATACAAAGGATAAAAATGTTTTATTCACGATAAAAGATTTTATCTGAGATACTTAATAAAATATGAGGGTAAGAGATCCCACAAACATTAGTGACATATTTTAAAGAGAAATATATTTTTAAAATAATTCCCCAACACTTAGATTTCCCTATGAGATATGGTTGGTAATAGTTTGTTTGATGAAATAATACCACTAAATATAAATAAGTTGTATTTTAGGATAATAAATGAGTTTCTGTATCATAGTACGACATTTTGGAGAGAATATAGATTTCAAGTGGATATTCAGAGTATCTTTTGACTTAGATAAGTTCAATGTATAACAAATAAATGATTATAATTGTAAAAATTCCAAGATAATATAGCCTAATATATTCAAATAGTTTATGGATTTTTTGTAAAGAGTAATAAAATAAATAGTTATATTAAATAACAAAAAATATAGGAAATTAAAATTTATAATTGAAATGTTAAAAAATATAATGGTGATGAACATAAATAGAGTTCTAGGAAAAAACATAAATTATTAGCATTTTAATTTTGGATGCTATTAAGTAAGTATGTTTTAATACATTTTTAATTAGTTTAGTTAAATGTATTTGATTAATAATCTCATAACTATTAAAAATAGTTTTCATCATAGTTTTTAACCATTAATGGTGTTTACTAGGAGTGTTTTATCAGATGTTAAAATATAGATGTGGTATGATTTCATCAAGTTGTAATGAATTTACCAAACTGAAAGCGCATAAAGAATAATGAATTTTGGAATTCATTTATATGAGATATGAGATTAGTAGTTATGTATGGTTTTGTTAGTATATTATTAAAAAAGTTTAAGAACATAAGAACCTATATCATGATATAAACAAGGAATCTATATATTATATTTCATTGGCATTCGATGCATTTAACACGTGAAGTAAATAATAATTAACCTCTAAAATTATAAATTTGAGTTATACATAACTAATATTAACCATGGAGTATTATATATTATTATGAAATGTTAAGGTTATAATGAGTATAATTTTATTTTGAGATATATAATTTACTCATAATAAAGAAAATAATATTTGTGGGCTAGAAGATGCACAAAGTATACCATATAGAGTATATACACTATAACGAACCATACTTTACATACATTGTTAATAATTCAAAATTGAAGCATACTTATTACAACATATAACAAAACCACGAAATGACCGTATAGGTATAGTGTCTTTAGAAACTGGGAAACATAAACAACTGGTTCATAAAGGGTCTACACTGTCTCCCATTTATTTCATCATATCTATAGTCCCTTTTGGAATATATTACTTAATATCCTTCTTCCTGACCCGGGGAAAGAAAACATACAAAAGGGTGAGATCAAATGCTCAGTAAGGGTAAACAAAAGAAATATCAATCACATCATATTCATAAGAACATAACTTTTGGAAATCTTAACCTGCAAAAGAGAGCATAATTTCATAGCATGGGATAAATCATAGTAGTGAAATGGAATCCCAATAATCATAACATAAAACATGAAACTTTGTGGCATACACACATAATCCTAGACAATCATTTATTATTAGTCAAGACTCATTTCCAAGACTATCTTAGTGGACAAAGTCCATTTCTAAACCGAGTTCACTCCTCATTTCAGTCCTGTTTCACTGAACCGGTATAACCTACCGTTCCAGCCATGTCTATCTCATGAGATATAAAATCTTTACCCAATGAATTGGAGGGATATTTAGGTCCCACCCATCTCATAATGATACCATTCTTATGTGTGCCACAAAATCAGAAACCATACATCATTGCATAACCCATGTAATAAAAATGGGAATCTTAAACATCGTGACATCATCAAACAATTCATAAAAGATAAATGAATTCATAAAAATAATTCCATCAAAACATAATCAAATCAATGTAATAATATGGATATAAACATAACCCTATATTATCTTAGATGGAAAATAATTTTGATAAAACAATTGAACTCCATTCTTGAGGAAAATATCCTTTCAAATTCAAGAACATTTTCCTTTCTTAACATGTCATACAATTTTAAACTAAAAGAAGTTGATTAAAAATAAACTTGAAAAATTGTGAAGGAAGCTTCTTGGAAATAATGTTTTAAAAATCCATTCATGCCGTATAAGTTAAAGAAAAACATTCTTCTCGTACTTTTGTCGGAAAAGTCAAAAAGTACCTCGTTCGAAAAACTACAAAAGATTCCTTTCATATTTGTTACTAAAAACCCACCGAAGGGTAAAATTGGATATAAATTATTTTATAAGGATATAAATATTATATATTGAGGAAACATGGATGTGGATGATAAAATACACCCCAGTAAATTCCAAAGTATAAATAATCTCGGATAAAAATGAGATTGTGATATTTCCCTTACCTTAGGTCCGATTTGCTTCGTAAGTGTCCGAACCTCCTGTATAATGATTTAAATAATGTTATTGAATAATTATAGAATCATACTTATTGTTACGATATCATATATGGTCATATTCTTAGCTTCTTATTAGTAATATTTCATTACTACTTGTTATTCGGGTGTTTATTACTTTTTGTTCTTATGCGTGTTTTGTCGAATAAATTATTATTCTTATCTTTAGGTTATAGATACCTCATTTACAGAATGGTATTAGTGTAATATATATCATATTAATTCATTCAATTTATTTATATAATCACTATGAAATGAAGATCAAGTAGAACGAGTCGCATCACATCGTGGAAACGGTATTCCATACGTACGCACGAGTGATGATATCATTCCTATGATCGTAGAATTGTATTGGAGTGTATTTATAATATTTAAGAATCAATATCACTTTATAATAGTCATATATAGTCATTATTTACACCATTATACCCATCCAAGTAAGGTGGTGGTGGAAAATAGATTACACCACGGCATGGAGATGGTATTTCGTACGTACGCACGCGCGGTGATTTCTTTTTCTGTAGGATGAATAGATGGTAAAATAGGGTTGTTTAATACTTATAATAACATATCAGTATGTTATTGATACTTATGTTATTAATTCATAATGAAAGAACTAAAGAAGAAGAAGTGGAAGAAGAAATAAATATGAAAGAATCGGTAACAGACATTACCTCTTCTTTGAAGTGCTTCTTTGAGACCTCCTTTTAGGGCACTAAAATAGGTCTTTGAAGAAGACCAGAACCTCTAGGATGTTTCTAGGGAAGTTTAGAGGATAAATTGGCAGGGGTTGGACGAGCTTGAAGGCTCAAATTGGTGTGAGGAAGAGGGGGAGGAGGTGCCATTTTATAAGGGAGGAGAGGGGCACCTTTGGAATAACGAAAAATATAATTTTATTACAAAGTGAAATTCGGTTTTTAATAGCTCCAAATTAATATATTTCGAATATAAGGTTGGTAGGGGTCTAAATCCTCTCATCCAATAGAATTTAGACAAGTTTAGGTATCAATTTTAACCTTATCATTTAGATTTAACTTTAAGTTAGATAATTTAACTTTTACCGTGTCTTCTTGTTTTCTTACACTATAAGGTTAATAAACTTACCATATCAAGCCAAACTAACCCCAAGTTGTTTATTATTAATATATGTAACCTTATCTAAGTCATTTCCCCAAACCTTCGATTTTTAGGAATAAAATAACAATTAGTAATATAATATTTGTTTTAAAAACTATTTTATGTCAATTTTGACACTATTTAGTAATTGATTTTTTGTGAAAATCATAACAGAATGATTAGTTCGAACCAAGTTACTTAAATCAATAATAAAATGTCATATTAACCTAAAAAATTAGTGTAATTCATAAAAAGTCTCAAATTACATTTATTTGGGTATTTATAACATCAATTATGTCAATATTTCATTAATAAGATAATTACTGCATCATCATTGTGTCATAAATAAATTAAATTATTTAATGTCTAAAAATTACAAATAAAATATCATTATGTAGGAAATCCATTTATATTTATAAATAATATTTATAGTCGAATTTATCTTATGTATAACCCCATATTAAAAATTATTTACTTATTAAACTTTGATTTTAACTATTTTAACCCTTCTTTAAATAAATTAATAATAAATGTCCTAATCTAATCCAAGTGGGCCTAAATGGTCATATTTTATTCCTAAGGTTTTTTTGGTCGAATTACACTTGTCCAATAGAATTATGACATGTGTTAGGGTAATAATAATATCATTTTTACCCTTAATTACCCTATTTACTTTTAACCGTGGTAAAAAAAAGTAAAAAGTTACTATTCACAAAAAATTATTTTCATCTCATTGAACCACATTTTACTTACTGACATCAACCGTGTCTCTCAGATTTTCAAAATTTCATTCACAAAAGCGGTAAAATTAAGTTTTTTGAAAAATTCAGTTTTTTAACTACCACTTAGTGGTTTCACTATTCATCAAAAATTGAAAGTTTTCAGAAAAATACCAAAATTTCACCCTAGGCTAATTTCGATATTCCGAATCCCAAAATGAAGTCCATTTTGAAAAATAAAATTTATAAAAATTCAAAAAGTGGTTATTACTATTCATAACGGCTAGTTTTAATAATATTTTAATAGCATATCATTTTTTAGTGAAACTCGTTATCGCGTACGACGCAAGCTATCAAGGAAGGCCCCAGTTGTGTGTAAAGCAAGCCAAGCCAGTGTTAGTGAAAGATTCTTTTGATGATTTATATAACATAAAAACAAAATATTTCACATAAAAGTCTCGGGTGTTACATTCTACCCCCCTTAAAATGAATTTTTCCCTTGAAATTCATCACTTTGTAACAAACAGATGAGGATACCTCTCCCTCATCATATCCTCAAGCTCCCATGTAGCTTCTTCTAATTGGTGGTTCCTCCATAAAACTTTCACCAATCGAGTGGTCTTGCTTCGTAGGACTTTTTCGCTACGATCCAGAATCCCTATCGGCTGTTCTTCATAAGAAATATCTTTCTCCAGCGGTACAACTTCTAAGCTAAGTACATGTGAAGGATCAGGTATGTACATTCTCAGGAGAGATACATGGAACACATCGTGAACTTGAGAGAGATTCGGTGGAAGCGTCAATCGGTAAGCTACCTTCCCAACACGATCAAGTATTTCGAAAGGACCGATATATCTAGGGCTCAACTTCCCCTTCTTTCCAAATCTCATAACCCTCTTCCAGGGAGATATTCGTATGAACACTTTATCACCCACTTCAAACTCTAGGTCTTTTATTCGGTTTTCGGCATCACTTTTCTGTCGACTCTGAGCTGCTCTTATGTGTTGTTGAATAGATCTGACCTTTTCTTCCATTTCATCAATGAGATCAGGTCCTAATAGATTTCTTTCCCCAACTTCATCCCAGCAAGTTGGAGTCCTACATTTCATTCCATAGAGAGATTCATAATGAGCCATCTGAATACTAGAGTGAAAGCTACTATTATAAGAAAATTCCACCAAAGGTAGGTGTTGATCCCAACCACCTTTGAAATCCATAGAGCAAGATCTCAACATATCTTCTAGGGTTTGAATTGTTCTCTCAGACTGACCGTCTGTATGAGGATGATAAGCAGTGCTAAAACTCAACTCTGTATCCAGAGTATGCTGAAGACTTCGCCAGAACTTCGAGGTAAATCTCGGATCCTGATCAGATATAATAGAAAGTGGTACTCCATGCAATCTTACCACTTCCTTTACATATATCTTGGCAAGCTGATCCAGAGAGAAATCCTCTCTAATAGCAATGAAGTGTGCAGACTTGGTAAGACGATCAACTATGACCCAGATATCATTATTGCCTTTGGATGTTTTAGGAAGTCCTGTGACAAAGTCCATAGTGATGTTTTCCCATTTCCATTCGGGTATGGGTAATGGTTGTAACATCCCCTTATAATTCTGTCTCTCAGCTTTAACTTGCGGACAAACCAAGCATCGATATACATATTCAGAAACATCTCTTTTCATTCCATCCCACCAGAAGTACTCTTTCAGGTCCCTATACATCTTCGTGCTTCCAGGATGAATAGAGAATGAAGAACTATGAGCCTCATCCATCAGCTCCTTCTTTAATTCCGGGATGGGAGAAACACAAACCCGATTCCTGAAATTTATTATCCCATCACAATCAAGGTTGAATTCAGGAACATTTATCACCTTCTTTTGTAACTCGACATCTTCTTTCGGTGCCTCTTTAATCTTCACATGTATAGATGGTTGAACATTCATTTGAGAAAGATAAGATTTTTCCCCTTCCATTATAATTCCAAGATCCATCCTTTGTAAATCCATAAATATTGGATCTTTTGTGATCCTCATCATGGATAAACTGGCATGGTCTTGTCGACTTAATGCATCTGACACCTTGTTTGCTTTCCCAGGGTGGTAATGGATTGAGCAGTCATAATCCTTAATCAGCTCCAACCATCTTCTTTGACGCATATTCAGCTCCTTTTGTGTGAAAATATAATTTAAACTTTTATGATTAGTATAAATGTCACACCTTTCTCCATAAATATAATGCCTCCAAATATTTAATGCAAAGATTACCGCGACTAACTCCAAATCATGAGTTGGGTAATTTTTCTCATGGATTTTCAACTGTCGTGAGGCATAAGCTATCACCATATCATTTTGCATAAGAACACACCCCAATCCTTCTTGGATGCATCACTGTAGATCACAAACCTTTCTCCACTACAAGGCAGTCTGAGCACAGGTGCACTGGATAACCTTCTTTTCAAATCCTTGAAATTCTCTTCACATTCCTCCGTCCATAAAAACTTAACTCCTTTCCGAGTTAACTTGGTGAGTGGATTCGATAATCGTGAAAAATCTTTCACAAAACGTCGATAATATCCAACCAAACCAAGAAAATGCTGGATCTCAGTTACTGTTGTTGGTCTCGACCATCTTTCTATAACCTCTGTTTTTGCTGGATCCACAGATATCCCCTCTTTTGAGATTATGTGACCCAAAAATGAAACTTTTTGAAGCCAAAATTCACACTTGGTAAATTTGGCATAAATCTTATCCTTTCTCTGGGTCTTCAATATAATTCTCAAGTGATCTTCATGTTCTTCCTTGCACTTTGAATAGACAAAAATATCATCTATAAAGACTACCACAAATTGATCAAGATAGTCTCTAAAGACTCTATTCATCAGATCCATGAAGATAGCAGGGGCATTAGAAAGACCAAATGGCATCACTATAAATTCATAGTGTCCATACCTTGTACGGAAAGCCGTCTTTGGTATATCCTCCCTTTTGACCCTTAATTGATGATACCCTGAACGAAGATCAATCTTAGAAAAGTATTGAGCTCCGCGTAGTTGGTCAAATAAGTCATCAATGCATGGGAGAGGATATTTTTTCTTGATAGTGATCTTGTTAAGTTCTCGATAATCAATGCAGAGTCTCATTGATCCATCTTTCTTCTTAACAAACAGAATAGGTGCTCCCCAAGGTGACGCACTAGGGCATATGAACCCCTTATCAAGATTCTCTTGGAGTTGCTTCTTCAATTCCTGCAACTTAATTGGGGCCATTCTATAAGGTTTCTTTGAAATAGGCAAAGCACCCGGTATGAGTTCTATTGAAAACTCAACTTCACAATTTTGTGGAAGACCCGATAATTCCTCTGGAAACACATCATCAAACTCCCGTACAATGGGAATATTCTTAATCGTGAGTTTCTCACCAACCATTTGAGATAAATAACCTTCATTTATTGGAATCAAGACCCATAAGGTAGAAGGAATTTCCACTGGAAGGTTATGTTCATCCTTGCATTGATAGACGATCATAGATTGATCTGGAATATGAAATGTGACTTCCCTTCTTTGGAAATTGATATGAGCTCCATATAAAGAAAGCCACTCCATGTCAAGAATCACATCACATTCCACTATAGGAAGGACCACAAGATTTGCAGGAAGCACTTTCCCACAAACTTCGATAAGAGAAGAATTATAAACTTTTGATGCAACTTTTGTGCCATTAGGTGTTGTCACAGCTAACTCAACATCTAATTGTTGAGGTAATACGGTGATACCCTTAGAAAATTCTTCAAAAATAAAAGATTGGGTGGATCCAGAATCAAATAAAACATTTGCTACTTTAGAGTGGATGATAAGTGTAACTTTCACCACATCGTTATCGTACTCCACATCGCTGATAGAAATTGCATGTGACTTTCCTTTGTCTTTAGCCTTAAGAGTTTCTTGACGTTGACCATCATCATCAACCCTTGGATTATGGCATTTATTGGCATAATGTCCCATATCCTTGTACTTGAAACATTGAAGTGTAGTGGGTTCATTCTATGTATCCCTTCCTTTGTTTGCATCATTAGACATCTTCTTTCCATCATCGCGGCATTCAAATGCCCGATGACCTTCCTTTCCACATTTGAAACATTTACTTGTCCCTTTAAGACAACTCCCTCCATGTTTCTTTCCACACTTTGAGCATAAGGGAAAGCTCAACTTCTTTTCAGTGTGCTCTTTATATTTTCCTTTGAATTCCATTTTCCTCTTCTTATCAAACCCATATGACTGATGGGTTACTCCAATCTCCATCTCGACTTTGATAACACATCGAATGATTTCCTCATAGCTATTGAAGTCCCTTATGGCTAACACCCTTAGAAGACTTGGTTTTAAGCCACTAAAGAATCGATCGATCTTACTCTTAGGTTGGATAATAATACCAGAAGCGTACCTTGCAAGTCTTGTAAAATTTGATTCATAGGTACCAACAGATTCATCATCCTTTTGCTTCAGTTCAAGAAACTCTTTCTCCATCTTTGTTCGGAGAATATGAGGGAAGTACTTATTGAAAAATAAGTTCTTGAACTCGTCCCATTCCATAGACTCAATTTCATCCCTTTGCCTCATATTCTTAATAATATTCCACCATTGATCAGTATCACCTTCCAAATGATACACTGATAAGATGACTTTATCATGCTCAGAACATTGAAGAACTGAAAATATCTTTTCAGTAGTACTAATCCATTGTTCAGCAACAAATGGATCAGTAGACCCGCTGAATGAAGGTGGACGCTATCTCATGAAGGATTCAACAGAATGTTGCTCCTTCCTTTGCTCGTTTGGAAGTCCTGCATGATTCATAGCTTGAGAAAGTTGTGTGAGCATGGCTACAATATTTTTCATTCCATATCCCATAACGTTTGGTTGCTCAGGGGGACAATCATTGCATTGCCCATTGCATTCCGCATTAACACGGTTCCTTCGGGTTCCATCCATTGACTAAAACCAAGAAGAATAGTGTGAGCAACACAAATTATAATAGGAAAACCACATAATCAAGAATAAAATTTCACACTTAAGGTCTTATCCTAGGTTACTCATGGCCATTTCTAAAACACTAATATTGTGTTCTATTATTAGAATTATCCTTAGGGTTCTTACTAAGGCTTTCACATCCTAGTTTCCAAAGGTTGACTATACCTTTCCTCTGATACCAACTATAACGACCCATGCTTTACATACATTGTTAATACTTCAAAATTGAAGCATACTTATTACAACATATAACCAAACCACGAAAGGACCGTATAGGTATAGTGTCTTTAGAAACTGGGAAACATAAACAACTGGTTCATAAAACGTCTACACTATCTCCCATTAATTTCATCATATCTATAGTCCCTTTTGGAATATCTTACTTAATAACATTCTTCCTGACCTGGGGAAAGAAAACATACAAAATGGTGAGCTCAAATGATCAGTAAGGGTAAACAAAAGAAATATCAATCACATCATATTCATAAGAACATAACTTTTGGAAATCTTAACCTGCAAAAGAGAGAATAATTTCATAACATGGGATAAATCATAGTAGTGAAATGGAATCCCAATAATCATAACATAAAACATGAAACTTTGTGGCATACAAACATAATCATATAGAATCATTTCTTATTAGTCAAGACTCATTTCCAAGACTATCTTAGTGGACAAAGTCTATTTCTGAACCGAGTTCACTTCTCGTTTCAGTCTTGTTTCACTGAACGGGTATAACCTACCATTCCAGACATGTCTATCTCATGAGATATAAAATCTTTACCCAATGAATTGGAGGGAGATTTAGGTCCCACCCATCTCATAATGATACCATTATTATGTGTGCCACAAAATCAGAAACCATACATCATTGCATAACCCATGTAATAAAAATGGGAATCTTAAACATCGTGACATCATCAAACAATTCATATAAGATATAGGAATTCATGAAAATAATTCCATCACAACATAATCAAATCAATGTAATAATAGGGATATAAACAGAACCCTGTATTATCTTAGATGGAAAATAATTTTGATAAAACAATTGAACTCCATTCTTGAGGAAAATATCCTTTCAAATTCAAAAAGATTTTCCTTTCTTAACATGTCATACAATTTTATACTAAAAGAAGTTGATTAAAAATAAACTTGAAAACTTATAAAGAAAGCTTCTTGGAAATAATGTTTTAAAAATCCATTCATGCTGTATAAGTTAAATAAAAATATTCTTCTCGTACTTTTTTCGGAAAAGTCAAAAAGTACCTCGTACGAAAAACGACAAAAGATTCCTTTCATATTTGTTACTAAAAACTCACCGAAGGGTAAAACTGGATATTAACTATTTTAGTAGGATATAAATATTATATATTGAGGAAAAATGGATGTGGATGATAAAATACACCCCAGTAAATTACAAAGTATAAACAATCTCGGATAAAAAATGAGATTGTGATATTTCCCTTACCTTAGGTCCGATTTGATTCGTAAGTATCCGAAACTCCTATATAATAATTTAAATAATGTTATTGAATTATTCCAGAATCATACTTATTGTTATGATATCATATATGGTCATATTATTAGCTTCGTATTAGTAATATTTCATTACTACTTGTTATTCGAGTGTTTATTACTTTTTGTTCTTATGCGTGTTTTGTCGAATAAATTCTTATTCTTCTCTTTTGGTTATAGATACCTCATTTCCAGAATGGTATTATTGTAATATATATCATATTAATTCACTCAATTAATTTATATAATCATTATGAAATGAATATCATGTAGAACGAGTCGCATCACATCGTGGAGACAGTATTCCAAACGTACACACGAGTGATGATATCGTTCCTATGATCATCGAATTGTATTCGAGTGTATGTATACTATTTCAGAATCAATATCACTTTATAATAGTCATATATAGTCATTATTTACACCATTATACCCATCAAAGTAAGGTGGTGGTGGAAAATAGATTACACCACGGCGTGGAGACGGTATTCCGTACGTACACACGCGCGGTGATTTATTTTTCCGTAGGATGGATAGATGGTGAAATAGGGTTGTTTCATACTTATAATAACATATTAGTATGTGAGTGATACTGATGTTATTACTTCATAATGAAAAAACTAAAGAAGAATAAGGGGAAGAGGAAATAAAGATGAAAGAATCGGTAACAGACATTACCTCTTCTTTGAAGTGCTTCTTTGAGACCTCCTTTTAGGGCACTAAAATAGGTCTTGGAAGATTACCAGAACATCTAGGATGTTTCTAGGGAAGTGGAGAGGAGATATTGTCAGGGGTTGGCCGAGCTTGAAGGCTCAAAGTGGTGTGAGGAAGAGGGGGAGGAGGTGCCCTTTTATAAGGGAGTAGAGGGGCACCTTTGGAATAACTAAAAATATTATTTTATTATAAAGTAGAATTCGGTTTTTAATAGCTCCAAATTGATATATTTCGAATATAAGGTGGTAAGGGGTCGAAATAATCTAATCCAATAGAATTTAGACAAGTTTAGGTATCAATTTTAACCTTATCATTTAGATTTAACTTTAAGTTAGATAATTTAACTTTTACCGTGTCTTCTTGTTTTCTTACACTATAAGGTTAATAAACTTCCCATATCAAGCCAAAATAACCCCAAGTTGTTTATTATTAATATATAAAACCTTATCTAAGTCCTTTGACCGAACCTTAGATTTTTAGAAATAAAATAACAATTAGTAATATAATATTTTATTTAAAAACTATTTTATGTCAATTTTGACAATATTTAGTAATTGATTTTTTGTGAAACTAATAATAGAATGATTAGTTCGAAACAAGTTACTTAAATAAATACTAACATGTCATATTAACATATAAAATTATTTTAATTCATAAAAAGTCTCAAATTACATTTATTTGGGTATTTATAACATCAATTATGTCAATATTTCATTAATAAGATAATTACTGCATCATCATTGTGTCATAAATAAATTAAATTATTTAAGGTCTAAAAATTACAAATAAAATACCATTATGTATGAAATCTCTTTATCTTTATAATGAATATTTATAGTCGAATTTATCTTATGTATAACCCCATATTAAAAATGATTTACTTATTAAACTTTGATTTTAACTATTTTAACCCTTCTTTAAATAAATTAATAATAAATGTCCTAATCTAATCCAAGTGGGCCTAAATGTTCATATTTTATTAATAAGGTTCTTTTTGGTCGAATTACACTTGTCCAATAGAATTATAACATGTGTTAGGGTAATAATAATATCATTTTTACCCTTAATTACCCTATTTACTTTTAACCGTGGTAAAAAAAGTAAAAAGTTACTATTCACCAAAAAATTATTTTCATCTCATTGAACCACATTTTACTTACTGACATCAACTGTGTCTCTTGTATTTTCGAAATTCCATTCACAGAAGCGGTAAAAATAAGATTTTTGAAAAATTCAGTTTTTTAACTACCACTTAGTGGTTTCACTATTCATCAAAAATTGAAAGTTTTCAGAAAAATACCAAAATTTCACCCTAGGATAATTTCGATATTCCGAATCCAAAAATGAAGTCCATTTTGAAAAATAAAATTTATAAAATTTCAAAAAGTGGTTATTACTATTCATAACGGCTAGTTTTAATAATATTTTAATAGCATATCATTGTATAGTGAAACTCGGTATTGCGTACGACGCAAGCTATCGAGGAAGGCCGCAGTTGCATGTAAAGCAAGCCAAGCCAGTGTTAGTGAAAGATTCTTTTGATGATTTATATAACATAAAAACAAAATATTTCACATAAAAGTCTCAGGTGTTACATACACTACGTATTTGGTATACGTGGGGTATATGATTTATATTTGTATTTCCTTGTTACCTATGGTTGGATAGTATTCCTAGATTGATAACTTTCATACATTGATTCCATTATTATTCTATCCTTGAGGCTAAGTTATTCATGGGTTGGTTGGGTTTGTAGCTTATCATGTAACCGGTAAAGCTTAATCAAGATGATATTTTCCTCTCACATAATGAGTATAACATCCAAAACATTGATTTATATTGATTTAAGGAGTGTACAACTACACATAGATCAAACATGAGATGTGATTACCTATTAGACGAGGATAATGTGATGTTCACATCCATTTGTGTGCATGATATGTGATGTCTTCATGAGTATAGTGAGTCTATAATTAGAGAACCAAGAATTTATGTTTTGATATATGGGATTAGAATACTTATCGTCCTATGTTTAGACAACTTATTAGATAAAGTCATCATATTAAATTGATTTCTATATAGTATACCACTCATGGTACAGGTATATAGATACATATGTTTGATGGAGATCTTATATGATACATTTTTATATTGAGTGGTAACGATGCCTTACTAGAGGCCTCTCTTTTCATATATTTATGTATTCAAGAATTAATATTTATTTTAAATTCTATAAAGGAATGAAGACTCATAATTTTTGATTGATTGAATGGATATTATGTTTTATGAAACTTATAGAGATTCACTAAATGTGTTTTAGAATTTATCGAAAAGGAGTTTTGGATGGATATTCACAAGGAGTTATAAATTCTGTGATACATGTTAAAGTTAATGGTATATTTCAAAAATTCATTTGAAATATATCACAAAACATTTCTGGATATGGTTTTATTTTTTATTTTTTATGATGTAATATAAATGTTAAATGAAACAAAGTCTATTAGGAATTAGTGCAAGGGGGATATTGATGAAGATATTCCCCAAATATTATTAACATATGTTGTTTTGGATTATTTCACAGTGTAAGATATTAATATGTTATATAGTGAAACATAGAGGAAACCAATAAATATCATATTCAATTAGAAAGGGTATATTAGAAGACAAGATATAAATATATTATGCCACTACATAATCCTACCATATTTAATGATACAGTTTTAATAAAGACCTTATAATAAGTGTTATTTTATAGTTAATCATATTATATAATTCATAGGGATAGTTTATATTGGTTATATTAGTTGAATGTGAATTTTAAATATTCATGAATATTTCATAAATGGATATAATTAGTTATTAACATTTTATATGATAAAACTCAAGAGAAATAAAGAATGAATTTAAGTATAAAATTCATGGACAAGGGTTAAAAAATATTTTAATTATTAGAACCAAAAAAATGTTATAGAATGTTTGGGTTAATGCATGAGGACTCAAGGAGAATATACATGGTATATATATAAATGGCCTGGTTCTATTGTGATGGTTATTTTAACTCAATTGGGGTTTCAATGGATTCTTTCATGAAAAATATCACTTTCTCCTTTACCCATTGCCGCAAGAGACACTAGAATATCATGTCTGAAAGGAGAATCAAACCGGAACTTCGGTTGATTCAGGTTATCAAGTGCATATATCATAGAGTAATGATATATTTGGACATTTATCAGGGTTTTTCATCAAATTTTTTGTTTAATAAAATATTATAGTCCAATTTCGGTGTATGGTGCACACACATTTTCTATATTTTTTATGCATTGTTTACATTTTATAGCATTGTGATCTTGGGTTTTGGGTTTTTATTATCTTTTCTAAATTTAATAAGTACTATTTTATCCTTAGTAACCCTTTATGAATGGATTGATTCTTTTTTTCCAAATGTTTTTTCTATGAGGGTTAAATAACATACTTTTTTCTATAAAAATTCATCATAAGATATTTTACTATTTGAAATATATGTTAGTGATGTGATTTTTGGTTTTAAAAACTAGAAGTTGTGTCATGAATTTTTTTAACACATGAAATGTGAGTTTGAAATGAGAATTATTAGTGAGTTTAAACATTTTCGTGTATTTCAAATATTTTATAATATCTATGGGAATGTTTTAAATTAATGAAAGTACTTAGTGTACTTATTGAAATTCATTACTTGAAAATTGTAAAACATATGAAACACCATTGAATTATAATATTTATCATGATATGGATGAAACTGGGATACTAATAAAAATAATTTTTTGTAAAGGAATAATTATGATATTACTATATATTATTACTAATAGACCAGATATCATGTTTTCTTTGGGTCATTATGCTATATTTTAAGTTAATATTAAGTAATACCATCTAAATGATACTAAAATAATTGTATGGTACCTTAAAATTTATTTTTTTTCTAAATTTTTTATTCACTAATACATTTTGATTAGATTTGACTATATTATAATATAGACCTTAGAGGTTTTAGATTAGAAAAGAAAAGAGCCTATGCAACTCATAATTATATGGGAAAATATTTGGTTTCCTGGTCTAGTAATAAAAATCACTCCCTTGACTTCTATATTTAAAGAAGAATATGTTGTTACTAGTATTTGTTATGCTTAATTGTTGTCTATTAAACACACTTTTAAGGGCTTTAGATTTAGTTATAATCATTTACTAATAAAATGTGGTAACAGTAGTGCTAACCATATTTCTAAAAATCTTATAATTCATTATAGAACCGATCACATTGATATCAAGCATTTTTTCTTGAGAGATTACACTAAAAAAGTTGATAATTTTTTGTGATTATTGGAACTCAACATTAGTTAACTTTCATTTTCACTAATCCCATTCCTTTTGATCTATTTAATTTTATTATGTATGAGTTGGTTTTGTTTGAATTTCAGTGATATTAATATCTTTGTACAATGTTTTTTTGTTTTTAATCTGTTATTTTTTTCTAGTTATATTTTTACTATTATGTGTTTTTTTATTTTCTATTTAACCATACATTTTATGTTTTTTTTTCATTTTTTATCATATTAAATGTTTTATTTTACACTTACATACCATTTTTTCGTACTTGTTTAATCCCATGTAACATTATACATATGTATAGTTTATGTTACTATCAAGTATTAATTTAGTTTTTCTACTACCTATATAATAATAAAAGTTTCCCATGTATAATTATTTTCTTTTTTTATTATTATATGTTTGTTGTGATTATTTTAAAAAACTATATCTATTATTATTCGATGTTATTTTATATGATTCCCTTAGTATTTTTATTTTAAGAATCATTTGTTCCTAGGATTGAGTTTTAATCCTCTAAAAACATAAAATCTAATCTTTTAAGTCCCAAAAACCAAACCCTAGATTCTTGATTTGTTCAATTTTTTAAAACAATAAATGATACAAGATTATAATATAGATCAATTATTTTCAAAGAAAGAAAATAATGATTAAGATCCAAATATTTCACCTAGAAAATATGTTGATTCTAATTGGTTGAATACGATTTACCTTGTCTTGAAAATATTTTTGAGTGTATAAATTTTTTATTAAAATGTTAAATTTTTTTCAAGAAGTATTTAGGATGGTTTATATCAACATTTAATGAGAAGTATGTTTCATTTACAACATCATAGATTAATGAACCCTTTTAGTTCATACATGAGGAGATATTCATGTATGATAGATCCATATTAGGATAAGGTATGGTAAAATATATTGATATGATGTTTTATATATTTGGAACAACCAATATAAATAAAGACTAGTTTAGAGTTTTTGGAAACTAAACATAAAGTGCTATGAAAATTTATTCAAATAGTGATTTCTTAGAGGTCGTGAGAGTTTTAAATTTATATTCTAATACATGTAACACATTTATATGTTATTTAATGAAAATAATGTTAAATTCTAAAGATATGTGTTGAGGATGTTCAATCACTCCATAAAGGGTAAGAGAAGACTAAAATACTATCCTTTCAAATGATATTGAAACTTATTTTTGAGAAAAATAATGTACCATTAAGGAAGGATATGACTATCAAATTATATCACCATAAAACAACAATTTATAAAGTATTGAATAAAATAGGTTTAATGTACCACAATATAGACCTCTATCATATGGAAAAATTAGGTTGGTATCTAGACCTCAAGCACACCTCCTCATAAATTAGATTCCACCAACTAGTATCTAGGGTGTAGAGAATACAGTGGGGAGACTATACCCCTTTCTATTGAGTTACAATAAAATGGAAATAAATAAATATCAAAGTAATGAAAATAGTAGAATTAATAAAATTACAACTGGATGATAAAGGACAAACCAATTAACCAAATAATAATGAACAATGCAATGTCAAGTTGGAATGTAACTAAATGTAAAATTCAAAGTAATATAGATAAAAAACCATGATAAAACACATAAAATCAAAATCACCATATCCCAAACCCCATGTTGGTCCCTCCTCCATGCTCCAAAGCATCCAACATGAAAAAATCAACAACAAGGTCATTTTCCCTTTCCCAAACCTGTATCTATGTAATTTTATTGGGTACTAAATGATGACTCAAATTGGGTGTGAGTAACACACAGAAAGTTGACACCAATGTGTCTTAATAAAATCAATATGATAATAAGTGCATGAAATAAAGTGATAATTTTTCGTTCCACTAAGTTAAATACCCTTATAGGTGGGGGTGAATCAGGGTATGAAAGATTAAAATAATTACCCCTTTTTATCTTGTCTAATTGTTAAAAAAACTCTCTTATCTCTCATTCTTGTAGAAAAGTTTGAAAAAAATTAAAGCATGCATGAGACATAACAAATTTCACTTGTTTCACCCTCATTAGGATATTTCTATGTAGTATAAAACGATAGTGTGACAATGTAAAAAA
The DNA here is from genome assembly GCA_963277665.1 of Viscum album. Taxonomy (NCBI): domain Eukaryota; kingdom Viridiplantae; phylum Streptophyta; class Magnoliopsida; order Santalales; family Viscaceae; genus Viscum; species Viscum album. Next base: position 1,336,643,299 of record OY728156.1, read on the forward strand.
TCAACTAAAAGTGCACTACTGTTTACAATGTTTGGAATAGACTCACTATCCCTCATGTTTTATAACAATCACAATTTTAAAGCTCACTCCTCTCTCAAATGATGTGTACTCACTGCTTCTTTAGAAGATCCACTCACAGTTTATAGACTTTTCGGTCCCTTCATTATCTCTAATGAATGCATCCTCCACTGTATGAAAATGCTCTATTGATGTCCCACTTTCATCCACTGATGAATACCTCTTTACCAATGATGTACTGGGAAAATAAAAATCTTTCTCACAATCCTTACAGCATCTTTCATACAACTTTAATTCCTTACGTGCAAGGATCTACTTTTTTCATGAAACACCCCTTGCACACAACTTCAATATTATGCACAACTCAAATTTTACAAAACAATTTCATCGCTTGTGCATAACTAAGATTATTTCGTGCAACTCCCTTTACATAAATTTATTATGTGATCCAGAGCTCTAATTTCCTCTAAGTCATGAGATGCTTCGAATGAGGGGGGTATCCTATTATTTATAGGCAACTCCGACCACTATGTGGAATATTCGACGCATCGTGCAAGGTACCCTTTGTGCATGCAAAACCCAATTTTATGTCACATTGGGCATGGAAGTTTCCTTCACATGATCTCATCCTTCACACACATTTCCAAATATTTCACATAATTCATTCAATTTCCATTTCAGAAGTTCTAATCCCTAATCATTACTTGTGTGAATGTTTCCAAATCACGTTCAATCTTGTAAGCAACCTCCTTTTCCAAAAACATGTATTTCCATTTTCAGATTTTGAGTTCCATAAATATAGAAAACACTAGAAAATAGTTCCAGCTTGATTCTATTCTTTTTGTACTACCTCCAGACCATCCATTCATTTTTCATGCTTCTTTATCAATATGTATTGTCTATAATGTATTTGGAACTCTACAATTGTCCATGAAAACCCTCTTTTTCAATAAACACAATCAACCTAAAAATTCTTCAATGTTACCTTGTTAGATTTTTCCCAAAAATATCCCCATTTGAGTTTGTTGACAACTCTACTTAATTTGATACCTCATTAAAGATTCTTCTATCTTCAGCCAACCTTCACCCCATGTGAGTCAGATAATGATCAAGGACGTACTCAACACATACTCAAATCCCACATGAAAAATTCTCAACATGAAAAACAAGAGTATGATGAAATTTTCATCAATTAATCACTTCATTCCTATCACTAATTCTTAAAACCAATCAACTACTTTCATCCCAAACCTTAGCTATCGTGATATATCATCTTTGATCAATCACTACTAGCATCATAAAATTTTACTCTACCCTATCTTGATGCTCCCCATATCTCGCTACTCCAATTGTGAGTTTCTCCCTATCCCTTTGAAAAAAAATCTTTCTTATTTGTCCATAATTTTTCCCCCTTGAAAAGTCACATTTCTACCCCTTTGTCAACGAACCCAAATGTCACTCCTTTTTTGCATTCAAAAAATTAAGCAACAATGATCATTACATTAGAAAAAAAACATCATACCTTAGGGAGATGGGGTCCCAAATCCACACTCTTTCAAGTGTGGGGAGTTGACTTAACTCCCATAGCCAGTCTATTCCTTTCAAACGCTTCATTGGGTAATGCCTTTTTTTGAATATCTGAAACCTGTAGTTCATTAGGAACATACTCCAAAATCACAAGACCTTTCACTACCTTCTCCTTGATAAAATGATATTTGATTTTAATGTGCTTTGTCCTTGAGTGATGAACTAGATTTTTTCTAAGATTAATAGCACTTGAATAATCACATTGGATTCATATCAGAGACTTCACATCATCTCCCATGTCATAAAGCTGCTACTTCATCCACAACAATTGTGTGCACGTTTGAGTGGCTGCAATATACTTAGCTTCTACAGTGTTCAAAGAAATTAAATATTTTTTCTTTCTTAGCTAAAAAATACATAGTCCTATAAGATAAAAGAACAACCTAATATTGATTTCCTATCATCTGATGAATCATCCCAATCTGTATCTGTATATCCCAAAAGCTCTGGCCGAGATTTTTCGTTATACATCAGAACAAAATTGATAGTGACTTTGATAAACCGAAGTATTATTTTCACTACAAGCATGTGGATTTACGTGGGATTTTTTTTATATATCACTCATTGGTATGTGGAAAAAACAATATCATGTCTTGTCGTTTCTAGGTAATGTAAACTTCTAACAATTTTCTTGTATTTAGTGATATTAACTACCTTTCCATCATCATCTTTTGATATTTTTTTTCCAGGTATGAATCATATTCTTCTTCTCTTTGGAATTATACATTCCTAACCATATCAAAACTTGGCATATTTTCATTTAAAAATGAATGTGAAATCCTTCATTATGTCACCTGTAAACCAAGGGAAAGTATCAATTCACCAATAATTGATATCTCAAACTCACTCTTCATGAAATTAGAAAAATATCTACATTGTGCTTCATCTGATCCACCAAAGACTACTTCATAAACATACACCAGTACCATTGTTCTTTGACTACTATCATTTCTCACATATAGATTGTAATCAACTCCATCATGCTGAAAACCAAGCTTCTTCAAATACTGATCTAGTCTTGAATACCATGCTCTTGGTTCCTACATCAACCCATATAGCACCTTCTTCAGCCAAAAAACTTTATTATCATCTTCATAGATGAGAAATCCATCTGAACTCTTGATTTTCACTTCTTTTTTCCAAACCCCATTTCAAAAATGTAGACTAGACACCCATCTCAAACACTTAATTTTTTTTCACTATAATGGCCCAGAATAATCTGATTGTCTTCAGCCTTGTAATAGGTGAAAATTTCTTATCAACATCGACACCCTCTATTTGGTATTACCATTTTAACACTAGTCATGCTTTGTTTCGAATCACTACACCAACATCATTCATCTTCTTACGAAAGACCCATTTAGTCCTAATAAAATTATTATATGTTTTCCTTAAAATAATCTCCCATGTCTAATTCTGCTCAATATGGTCCATCTAATCATTCATTTCCTGAACCCAGTTTTCACCTCCATCTGCATCAGGAATTCATTTAGGCTTTACCTAATATAGGAAAGATGCCTTCTTTTAATTTTTGAACTGGTACTGTGTGATAACCAATGATGTTTTTCTTATAAATTTCATCTCAACTCTTTGGATTCTTCACAGATATAGACTTGGCTTCTTATTTATCATCAGTAGTATCTTCCTCCTAATCAACATCTTCCACTTCTTCTCCCCTTGTGTTTCTTACCTCCGATCACTTTTACTAGGAAATTATTCACTGTGTTGTTGAATATTCTCTTTATTGTCCAGTACAGTGACATCATTTCTTTAGAACCCGATTTTTTCTATGAAATATTTTGGAATATTCTTGATGTTATTCCAGAGCAGTGCATTCAGACAGCGTGAGATTCTGAGCCCCGGTGTGACCGGAATTAAATTTTCAGTGCGTTCACACTGGGCACTCCAATTAAGCATAATAACTCCTAAACAATAGCTCATATGGGAAACCCGAGGGCACTGTTGAGTCCAGAGCACGCCTTTTACCCTAGGAGGGGTGTAATTTTCGCGGGCGCGGGCCTCCGGTGAAAAATTCCACTATAGGAGTTTTCGTAATTTAGTGGACTCAGACGTTAAGTTTTATAACTTTTTAATGGGGCCTCATATTAAAATTCTGAAACCAACGTTGTTCTTGGGAGGTGGTGTTTACCCTAGGGGAGGATTAATCTCAACCTCTTCTAGAGTCTGGGACGTGGGTCTTTTCGTGGGCGATTAAAAGTTAAATAATAATTTATAAAAAAAGCATTTATTTAAACCTAAACTCACCCCTCCCTTTACCTTGTTCTTTATATGGTAGAAGAAGCACCAAAAAGATCCCCTCTACCTTCATCAAGATCTCCTCCCCTCCTCTCCAAGGCGGTTGTAGATCCGGTGGAGGCAGATCGCTTGCGAAGCTTCAGGCTACGCCCAACAAGGTAGGATCGTGCGTTTTTCTTTTTAAAGTTCTGCACCTAATTTTATTATGATTCATAGAATCTAGATTTCATCAAATTTTAGTGAAAATCCTATGAATGCGTAGTATATGTTCTAAGCTTTCCAAAGAATATTTCAGATTTCAATTTCGAGTCCTGAGGTGTCCATAGCTGTCCGATGAAGATCTGGGTATGTTTAGGTGTTTTCCAGCAGCTTCAGCAGGTCCCAACGGTGGTCCGGCCATCCTAGGCGGTGGTGCAGTGGCTACGGATAGTGGATTAGAGCGGGCCGTTGGTGGCTTTAGCGCGGCAGGCGGTTGGGCGAGTGAGCACGGGAGGCGGCCGCGAGCGACGACGGTCGAGCGGAGGCGGTATGGGCGTTAGCGGGTCAGCGGGGCGATCGACGCAAGAGCGGAGGACCGGGGTCAGCGACCCCGACTGGAGGACCTTGTCCCAAAAAAGGCAGGTCGCTATTGAAAGCAAGCCTAACCGGCTCAATCTGGTCCGGGTGAGGCGGGCCAGTTCAGGTAGGGTGGGCCGGCCGAACCGGCCCGACCCACCTCGTTTCTTCCGTTGAAAATTAAAATGCCCCTAAAGTTCAAACCGGGTGTCAGATTCACATGCCGTCTACGGCGACACATTCCATGGATTGAGATGAACATTTTGAGATGGTCTCGGGGATTTTTAATTCCATATATGAGGGGATCGGTGACACAACACGCTCTTTAAAGTGGATTAGTGTTTTTTGAAGAATCTTGTTTTGGATGGCGTGGACACATCCAATATACGATATGAGCACCATCAGTGGCGTTGAGACCATGGAGTCAAGGAGGGTTTTCCAAGGGGTTTTCGAGAATTGAAACTAGAGTTGAGGCATGGGCCCCACGACCCATCTTTTATACCGTGAGCAGCGATTAACAACTTTTTCATCGGACATCCATTCAGGGCGTGCGAGCAATCGTTTTTGGGTGTTTTTCTGAGGGTATCACAATGGCGCTATCCACCCACTTTAATTCAGCATGGTTTTTTGGGCCCCACGAGGGCCATTTTGGGAGTTGGTGGTGATTTCCATCTTCTTCACCAGGTGTTCGTTTCGAACGAGTGATTAGTCAATCTTGTGTACTTTTTTGAGAGGATTGCAACGGTGCAATCCGCTCATAGCGCTTCAGGACCGGGATGCGAGTCTCATGTAGCACCACTCGTGTGCGGAATGACGAAATGAATCTTTTTTCTCCTAATATACTTTCCTCTCAAGTGAGAAGTCCCTTTGACGTGATTTTACGAGTGGATCACAATGTTGTGATGCGCTTGACCATTTTTGGGACCGAGACTCGGGGTCACATGACGTTGTTCGGCCGTAATGCAGTGTTGGCGACTTTTCCATCAGATATCCATATGAGGTTAGTAAATAGTCTAAATCGCATGATTTTCCACGAGGATAAGAGTTGTGTGATCCGATTGGATGTGAGGAGACTCATTAGAGATTTCATTAAATGTGGATGCATGAAAGATGTACCGGTGGTGGTTCTTCTTGCGATGTCTATAGGGATCCCTTGGCGTGTAATCATGTTAACTCCCGTGTTAGTGAAGTAGATGTTTAAAGAGATGTGGTTGGCCATGCTAGGGACGTGGAGGAAGCAGGTTGGAAAAATTTCATTTTTTCCCTTCGCGTTGACGTTGGGTTCCATGTGAACGATTGCCTTTGGGCTGGATATGTGGTATACTTTGGGAGTATATGGTAATTCTTGGAGGTACAAGTTCTAGTTAGTACCTAAGAACGTTTGTGCGCTTGGTTCGAAGGTGAGTTAGGGCCACACGTCGTGTGGACCCCATGTGTGTGCCATGTTCTACTTTACGTACCTTTGACCTCTCGCGATGTAGAGGGTCATTCCATTAGCAAAGTTTAGACGAGCATGGTTAAGTGGGTCCCCCTGGTTCGGTTTCTTGATGGTTTGACTGGAAGAGTTGTTTGGGTTTTCCTATTTCTTCAGCTGTGAGGGGTTTTACTATCACGTCCCTTTGTGTACCCTGGTAGGGCTCTTATGGAATCAGTGTGACCAATACACTACACTGGAACTGAACCAATGCTAGGTGAATTGCTCTGGAGTTGGGTGGTTGCGCGATACCCACTCTGTGTTCTGTTGGTTAGTGTTATACCATCCAGTAGGGATGGACAGAGCAGTTCGGTGTTTACCCTCCATCAGGGATGGGTAATGGGTTTCTCATTGGCTTCTTAGGGTTTACCCTCCAATAGAGACTGGGCAGTGGGTTACCCGACGATCTCTTAGGGTTTACCCTCTAGCAGAGACTGGGCAATGGGTTACCCGATGACCTCTTAGGGTTAACCCTGCAGTAGAGACTGGGAAGTGGGTTACCAGACGACCTCTTAGGGTTTACCCTCTAGTAGAGACTGGGAAATGGGTTACCCAATGACCACTTAGTGTTTACCCTACAGCAGAGACTGAGTAGTGGGTTACCCGATGACCTCTTAGGGTTTACCCTCCAGTAGAGTCTGAGCAGTGGGTTACCCAACGACCTCTTAGGGTTTACCCTCCAGTAGAGACTAGGCACTGGGTTACCCGACGACCTCTTAGGGTTTACCCTCCAGTAAAAACTGGGCAGTGGGTTACCTGATGACCTCTTAGGGTTTAACCTGCAGCAGGGTGGGGCAGTGGGTTAACCGATGACTTCTTTCAGACTCAGTCCTCTCTACTAGGTTAGTCTGTGGATTTTCTCTGTGACTATCAGAGCGGGACCCTTGGTTGTACGGGTCAATGATGTGACAACTTTGACTTTGAGAATACCTCTTGATAGTGACAGAGTGAAGATGTGTGGTTTGACTTTCCCCTGAACTCTCAGGTACGAGGGGAACTTTCCCCACAATGATGCATCCTTGTGATGCAACTTAAAACTGTGCGGGTGAGTCAGTGCCGCCCAAAGAGGATAGTGTCAGGTTGCGGTGATTTGAGCCCCTTGTCTTGCAGTTCAGGGCATACGTACAAGATGATGGGCATCGATGGTGGTTACTTCTGGGACTGTTGGATACTCACTTCCTTGGGATGATCTATGAGATGGATATCCCCTTAAGATCTTGTTCGGTTTTCTTGATTGAGCATATGGATATGTATATACCTTCTTCTAGTACACACTCCTTGGGTTTGGTTACTCTCCTTCCATGAGAGGCAATGGCGCATAGGGTATGCCACGTTCTTTCTGTGTCTAGATTATCGTGGTTGGATGAGTCTACTATCCTACTATAGGTAGTGAACACTCGATGAGAAGTTTCATATTCTCACAGTTTCTAGCTCCTTGTGTTTGGGCGAGTCTACTTCCTTTCTCTTATTGGGTTGAGCTGTTACTCTATTGTACTCTTTACTACACTCTCTGTCCTCCGTTACTATTCCCTGTTCGATCTAATTATCACATCTTCAGTACCTCCTTTGTTTCTCCCTCTATCCTTCGGGGTATCTTACTGAGTATTTTTATACTCACCCCTTTTTGGGCTTTGCCCGCACTTGGTGTGCCATTACAGATGATGGACAGGTCGATCGTGACATCAGAGGAGCATAGGAGTTCGAGAGCTTGTACTGCGTATGGTGATCACAGTTGGGTTCCAGGTGAGGGACCCTTCTAACTGTTGTACTTTTGTTTACCTGTTGCCGGGTGGTGGCACTTTTCCGGTTGGGCACATGTTTTACCCGTTTTCTTTTCAGTTTACCATCAACATTCACTTTGTACTATTTAGAGGTCGATGCACTTTTGTGGTTTTTTATAGTAGTTAGTACTTTACTTTTTCTTTTACTCTTCACTTCTGCATTGAGTGGGCTGCGTGTGTGTGTACAGGTACTCAGGAAAAGGCCTCCTTGAGTTGTTTAGCTTTCGGCGCTTGTCGCCAGCCCCTGGCCTATGGAGGCGGGCTTGGGGTAGTTGCGGCTCGAGCCCAGGTAGGTTTGGGTCGTGAAAAAGTGGTATCAGAGGTGGTTCGTTCCTTGGGAAGTTATTCGGACGTCCCAAAAAACTAATTGGTTGGGATATAGGGTAATAATGTCAATGTTTCTCGAGAGCGGCTCTCAGGATAGGGAGTCCAGTGACGGTGCGACGACTGATTTATCCATTCAACATGACCCTGAGAACCCGCTTGTCGACTTGGCATGCTGAGACACCCGTTGCAGGGAAAATTTGGTTTGTGCATCACATAGGATTGAGTCTTTGACTATCCTTCTTGAGTCAGCTCTCCATTGTTGTTACCGTCATATAAATATATGCTCATATGATCATGGTGCTCCTTGATAACATTCAAGATGCCTTCTTGAAGATAGCCAACCAGGATACCAGCTTTGGTTCGTGAAGACGACCCTGTGAGCGATGTGGCCTTAGTCCATGACCCATCATGCGAGTCCCTTTCTCTGGGTGGGCCGGTAGCAGCCCCCACCTGGTGAGCAGCAGACAGCTCCAGCAGAGCAGGCAGAGCTTTAGCGCAAGTTGAGTACGCTCTGTGAGTTCCAGTGACAGAGACTGTTGAGGTTCAATGGTGAGACATACCCTCAGGAAGAAGAGGTTTGGCTCGAGACAGTGGTTTTCTTCTTTAGGATTTCGCAGACACCGACAGATCTGGGGGTAGCTTTCGCAGCTAGGCTTTTCCACGGAGCAACTGTGCATTGGTGGAGGCTGGTGATTCAGTTACATGATGAGTCGTCACTTTCATGGGGTGAATTTCAGCTACTGTTTCATGAGGGTTTTTACCCCTCCTACTTACGCTCCATTTAGATCCAGGAGCTCCTACAGTTTCAGCAGGGAGGGATGACGATGACTAAGTACATGACTAGTTTCATAGACCGTGCACATTTTTACTTGGACTTGGTCCATGACAGAAACTTCCGAGCATGAAAGTTCGAGCAAGGTCTCCGTAGAGAGATTTGTGCTATCATAGTACCCTTGGGAATTACCACTTATGTCGAGGTGCTAGAGAAGGCGCTAGTGACAGAGAGCTTCCTATCACATTCTACAGTTGATAGTGGCAGTAGGCATGATGGATCCGAGAAGTCTGCGATAGCTAGAAAGCATCAGCAGACATAACCTTGATGTAGGCGGCCTTCCACCCACTAGTTTCGGAGACGTTTTCATGCACCACTATAGAGGCAAAGCATAGGGGCTCAGCCGAGGAGACCCTTCCGTGAGAAGACCCAAGGGCAAGGTCGTACACCACAGTGGCGCCAGAGGGCACCAGGGCAGCCTGGAGTGTGTCAGTGCTATGCTTTCAATGGGCGAGGTCACTTGGCATGGGACGACATGACTAGGTATGCTGAGAACTTCGGGTAAGCAGCAGGTGAACCACCACGACAGAGGTAGTGTCATGATCGTAGTGGTACCCAGATAGGTGGTGCTAGAAGAGGAGCGGGAGCAACTGGAAGCGGGGGAAGACATTACGAGGTATTCCCATCACCACCAGATGGTCCACGCCAGGCCCCAAGAGATGATATTTGGGGTCGGGGACAACCACGAGCTTTGGATGTTTATGATCTTACAGAGCATGAAGTGACAAGAGGTATGCTTTACGGCTCTTCTAATTTTTGCAGTATAATTGTTAGACACTGTGTGTGAAATGATTTTTCTCCCTGCTCCTTGCTTGAGTTGTTACCAGGGTGACGCAGGGCGTCGGGTGTAACCCTGTGTTGGTATATTATGAAGCGTATAACATTTTCTGTTAGTCGATGGTGTCGACTCCATCGATTTCTGAGCGTGTAAGAGAGTCTTGGTTGCGAGACATCAATTGTGAAATCTTGTGTAAACAGATATCCTTCGGTGTTTCACCATATGGATATTATGAAGGAGGGAATCACTGTGCTTTTTCCCTGGTCCATGCGGTGATTCCAGTCGCATCGTGCGACGTAGAGGTGCGACCAGGGAGGTGAGCTACCCCCGAGGTCCTTTGGGTCATTTGAGACCGTGCGAAGGTATGGAAAGTTCCCCACTGCCTTTCCCTAAACTCAAAGGCTGGTTTGGGTTCATAACGTCTTCCACATGACTCACATGAGGAAAAGTGTGCATGCACTTATGTACGTCATTGGTGAGGGCAGACCCCACGCGAATGGACCAAATCCTTTGGTCCATGCCCCATGATGCAGAACTGTGCAAGAGTTCTTCTGGGTACGAGAGATCTAGGTGTGGGCTTAGTACCCAGAGTTGTTTCCCTAGTTTTTCTTTTTGGGAATAAAAATATTGAAGGATGGAATGATGTTAGAACCCAATTTTTTCTATAAAAGACTTTGGAATATTTTTGATGTTATTCCAGAGTTGTTTCTTCAGACAGTGTGCGATTTAGAGCCCCGGTGTGGACAGAAATAACTCCTAAATGGTAGCTCGGACAAGAAAAATGAGGGAAACATTGAGTATAGAGCATGCCGTTTACCCTAGGAGTGGTGTAATTTTCACGGGCGCGGGCCTCCTGTGAAAAATGCTACATGGGGCATTTTTGAAATTTAGCGGCCTCAGACGTTAAGTTTTATAACATTGGAACGGGGTCTCAAATTAAAATTCTTAGACACTCGTTGTGCTCGAGAGGTGGTGTTTACCCTAGGAGAGGCTTAATCTCAACCCTGTCGGGAGTTTCAAATGTGGGTCTTTTCATGGGCGATTAAAAGTTAAATAAGAATTTATAAAAACAATTCTTTATTTAAACCTAAAATCACCCCCTCCTTCCCTTGTTCTTTCTCTGGTGTAAGAATCTCCATAAAGAGCCCCTCTCCCTTCATCAAGCTCTCCTCCCCTCCTCTCCAAGGCGGTTGCAGATCCTATGGAGGCGGATTGCTTGCGAAGCCTTGGGCTACGCCCAACAAGGTAGGATCGTGCATTTTTCTTTTTAAATTCCCTCACCTACATTGATCTTGATTCATAGCATGGAACTGTCATTGAATTTTGGAGAATATAACCTTAATTAATAGTATATGTTCTAAGATTTCTGACACATATTTCAGATTTGAACTTTGAGTCCCGAGGTGTTTGCAGCTTTCCGACGAAGATTCGAGGGTGTTTAGGTGTTTTCCGGAGGCTTCAGTAGGTTCCGGCAGCGGTCCGACCATCCCAGGCGGCGGCACGGTGGCTGCAGACAGTGGCTCAGAGCGGGCCGATGGTGGCTTCAGCTTGGAAGGCGGCCAAGTGAGCGAGTGCGGGAGCTGGCTGCGGGTGACGACGTTTGAGAGGTGGCGGTCCGGGCGTCAGCGGGTCAGCGGGGCGGCAGGCGCGCGAGCAGAGGACCGGGGTCAGCGACCCTGGCAGGCAGACCGCAACCCGCAAAGGGAGGGTCACCGTTGAAAGTGAGCTGGACCGGCTCAAGCCAGTCTGGGCGAGGCGGGCCGGCCCGTGCAGTAAACCGCAGGCCGGTTCAGGCAGGGTGGGTCGGCCGAACCGCCCCGACCAACCTAGTTTCGTCCGTTGAAAATTAAAATGCCCCTAATGTTCAAACCAGATGTCGGATTCACGTTCCGTCTGCAGCGAAACATTCCTTGGATCAGGACGAACATTTTGAGATGGTCTCAGGGTTTTTTAATTCTCGACACAAAGGGCTCGGTGACGCGACACACTCTTTAGAGTGGATTAGTGTTTTTCTGAGAATCTTGTTTTGGACGGCGTGGGCACATACGATGTCCGATTTGAGCACCGTCAGCGGCGTTGAGACCCTGGAGTCAAGGCGGGTTTTCCAAGTAGTTTTTGGGTGTTGAAACCGGAGATGAGGCATGGGCCCACTACCCATCTTTTAAGCTACGAGCAGCGATTAGTAACTTTTTCATCGGACGTCCGTCTGGGGTGTGCAAGAAGACGTTTTTGGGTGTTTTTCTGAGGGCATCGCAATGGCACAATCCGCCCGCATTAATTATGTACGGTGGTGTGGGCCCCACGAGGGTCGTTTTGGGAGTTGGCAGGGATTTCCATCTTCTTCACCGGGTGTCTGTTTCAGAAAAGTGATTAGTCAATCTTGTGTACTATTTCGAGAGGATCAAAATGGTGTGATCCGCTCGTAGCGCTTTGGGATTGGGATGCGGGTCCCACATAGCACCACTCGTGTGCGGAATGACGAAATTCATCTTTTTTCTCTGAATATCTGTTCCACTCAAGTGAGTAGTCCTTTTGACGTGTTTTTCCTAGGGGATCGCAATGGTGCGATGCGCTTAACCGTTTTCGGGACCGAGACTTGGGATCACGAGACGCTGTTCAGGCGTAAAGCTGTGTTGGCAACTTTTCCGTCAGATATCTGTCTGAGGCGAGTAAATAGTCTAACTCACGTGTTTTTTCGTGAGGATTATAGCAGTGTGACTTGTTTGGATGTGAGGAGTCTCATTCGAGATTTCATTAAACGTGGAAGCATGAAAGATGTACTAGTGGTGGTTTCTCCTACGGTGTTTGTAGGGAACCCTTGGCATGTAATCGTTTTCACTCTCGTGTGAGTAAAGTAGATGTTCAAAGAGATTTGGTTGGTCGTGATAGGGTCGTGGATGAACCAAGTTGGTGAAATTGTGTTTTCTCCCTTCGTGTTGATGTTTGGTGCTGTGTGAACGATAGCCTTTGGGCTGGAAATGTGGTATACTCTGGGAGTATATGGGAATTCCTAGAGGTACATGTTGTAGTTAGTACTTGAGAACGTTTGTGATCTTGGTTCGAAGATGAGTTTCGGCCACATGTCGTGTGGGACCTATGTGTGTGTCGTGTTCAACTTTACGTACCTTTGACATCTCGCGACGTAGAGGGTCCTTCCGTTATCTACGTTTAGACGAGCAGGGTTGAGTGGGTCCCACTAGTCCTATTTTCGATGGTTTGACTGGTAGAGTTGTTTGGGTTTTCCTGTTTCTTCAGCTGTGAGGGGTTTCAATAACACGTCCCTTTGTGTACCCTAGTAGAGATCTTTTGGAACCGGTGTGACCAATACACTACACGGGCGCTGAACCTCTACTAGGTGAATTGTTCTGGAGTTAGATGGTTGCGCGATACCCACTCCATGTTCTATTGGCCAGTGTTGTACCATCCAGTAGGGATTGATAGGGTAGTTCCGGTTTTACCCTCCAGCAGGGCTGGACAGTGGGTTTCTCATTGACTTAATAGGGTTTACCCTCCTGCAGATACTGGGCAGTGGGTTACGCGATGAACTCTTAGGGTTTACCCTCTAGCAGAGACTGGACAATGGGTTACCCGACGAACTCTTAGGGTTTACCCTCCAGCAAAGATTGGGCAGTGGGTTACCCGACGACCTCTTAGGGGTTACCCTCCAGTAGTGATTGGGTAGTGGGTTACCCGACAAACTCTTAGGGTTTACCATCCAGCAGAGACTGAGTAGTGGACGAGACCTTCTACTCCTAAGACATCAGCCCGTCTCATTTCTTTGCACCCAAACCTTGCCTTTCCCGAGCTAATTATTTTTAGGCATTCATTGTTTCCAAACATAACAAATAATTCTTTGTCATATTTTATTCTTATAACAAGATCCTTATTTCCTATCATATGGGATGTGAAACTTCTCTCAAGGATCCATACACCAGATCAATCTGATTCATTAAGGGAAATTTCTGCAACAACTGCCATCTCAACTCTATTTTTCTTGATAAATTTTTGGGATTTATACTCAGAATAGCTTGGAAAAAATTGATACTATTTAGAGTATGATGGACCAACTTCATCCTGCAGGGTTGCAAATCAATTTTGAATTTTAATCTCACCTGTTGATTCTTTGATTTTCTGTTTGTGACATCTTTGATTCAGATTTGGAAAATTCCTCAGCATGGTTGATGTACATTATCTAGCCATGTTCTCAAATACTCCAAACAAAAAAATGTAACTAGAAATATGATCGCTTGTAGAGATCTTTGTTTGGCCTCAATTGTTTTTCTTGTGCCCTTTTGTATCTCTTAGTTATGGAACACACATTTTGTGAGGGTCCCATATTTCCATAGCAATAACACCTGTTATGAGGGTACATTCTTGCGTGTCACTTCAACACCACTGGTTGTCCCTTGGTTTCTCTAAATATTCTAATTCTTATTCATAGTTAGATCAACCTTCAATCTTGGATCGGGTGCTTGCGGTCTGACTTCAACCATGAGTGATTTCTATTTTTGATCAAGATCCATATTATCCTTATAAATTATATTTGATTGTTGCTTCTGTTCTACTATCCATTTATGCTCTACTTCTAGTTTTTATTATTTTTAATGATCTATATTCCTGATGTCACACCAAGAGTCAAGAATTTTTCTCGGTCATTAACCTTTTTCTATAGGATGACGACTTATTCATCTAGTTCTTCAATGCATTTGGTTTGATCTGTCACTGTGTTATTCAAACCATCAATCTCCCTTTTCTATTCTTCAACCCAGATTTTATGCTCACAAACTATTTCTGAGTCTACTGGTAATAAAGACTTTAGATTATCATTTCCTTCCATTAAATAAAACTTCTCTTCATCTTGATATTTCATATAGATTTTGTCATCACAAACCACTTTGTTGGCTTTCTTTATCATGGCATTCCAAACATATATCTCTTCAAGAGAGGCTTCTAATTTAGCTTCCAAGTCAACTCTTTCTTGAACTTCTTCTTCCTCATTTTCAATCTCTTCCCTTTTCTAAGTACTGCCTATGACTACCACCATATAATTTCTTTTTTGTTCTCTATATCATCAAACTGTTCACCATTAGATTCATCTAAACTATCATATTCTTGTGAAATAAGATTATTTTTCTTAAAGAAATTTCTCTTGAACTATTTCATTCCCTTCATAGAGGATGAAGACTTCTTCAGGTGAATTTCAACATCATCTTCATCATCTTCTTGGAACTTCTTAGAGAATCGTGCTGCTAGATGAACAACCTTTCAACACCTAAAGCAAGAAAGTGGAAGTTTTCCTTTTAAATTCCCTTTTACTATTTGAATATTTGAGGAAAGTAATTAAATCACCTCATTTATCTATTATTCTTCCTGAAAATATTCAATGGTGAGCTTCTTCATAGGCCTTGAATGCCACATCTTTAGATTTCACCTTTTCCACGACATCGTTATCATCATTTCTCATTTCATATTCTACATGGTTACTGTGCAAGTTATCCAGTGTCAGCTCTTTCAGATATTTTTCTTTCAATATTTAAACTTTAAGATTAAATTGAGGTGGAAGCTTCCTCAAGATAAAATTCACAATTTCTATATCTTCATTGACTTCTCCAAGACCTCGCATTTATTCCACTACAACATTTACCCTATCAAAGAATGCATCAATAGATTCATTTGGGTTCATTATCAAATCTTTATACATGTTCCATAGAACTTGCAGCTTTACCTATATGACCTTTAAATCTCCTTCATAAATATTCAATATCTTTTCCCACATAGCATGTGAAATTTTTTATGACATCACATTCGTATATATTTCATTGGATATAGATCCTCATAAAGTATTGATTCCCATGAAGTCTGTATCCAATTCCCTTCTTTTAACTTCTGATAAAGCACCAATATTGATATCATCTAAAATACCATGCATCACAACTATAAACACATCCATTCCCAAATATTGGTAGTACTGTTGCATCATATTTTTTCATAGATGAAAATTATTCCCGTCGAAGATTAGAATCCCTTTATGATTGATGACCTCCATTGAGAGAGAAACAATGATATTAACCTAGATCTGATACCAATTATTTGGTCCACTTGGTTAAATAACCTAAGATGGGAAGGGGGGGTGAATTAGGGTATGGCAGATTAAAACAACTTCCCCTTTTGATCTTTTTGAATTATTAAAAAAATGGATTCTCTCTCTTTCCTGTGGCAAGGAATAAACAAAAATTAAATAATGCACGAGACACATAATTTTTTACTTGGTTCACCCTCACTGGGATAAATCCATGGAGCATATAACAGAAATGTGCCAATGTACCAAATTCACTAAAAGTGCACTTCTATTTACAATGTTTGGAATGGACTCACTGTCCCACCTAGTTTACAACAAATCACAATTTGAAATCTTATTTTTCTCTCAACTGAAGTGTACTCACTAGTTCTTTAGAAGAACCACTCATAGTTTATAGACATAAAAGTGCCTTAATTATCTCTAATAAATGCATCCTCCTCTATATAAAGATTCTCTATTGATGTCCCACTTTCATCCACTGATATACCGAGAAACTTTAAATATTTCACGCAATCATTACTGTATATTGCACACAAATTTAATTAATTGCATACAAGATTACACTTTTGTTTTGAAACACCCCTTGTGTGCATCTCTAATCTTACGTGCAATACAAATCTTACACACAACTTTCTTAGATTGCACGCAACTCAAATTTGTTCATACAACTCCCTTTGGTTAAAATTCTAACACTTTTCTATGCTCATATTTCCTCTAAGACATGAGCGGCTTTAAATTGGGTGGGGGGTTCACATTTTATTTATAGGAAATACTGACCCCTATTTAGAAGATTTGAGGAGTCATGCATGATCCCCTATATGTGTGAAAACCCCAATTTGACATCACATTAGGTGCACGAGTTTCTTTCATGAAAACTCATTTTTCGTGCACATATACAAATCTTTCATACACCTCATGCCTTTTCCATTTTATTATATTCTGAACCCGAATGATGCATTGCATGCATGTTTCCAAATCAACTTCAATATTGTGCACAAATTAATTTTTCAAAAACATGTTTCTTTATTTTCTGATATCAAGGACCAAAAATTTAGAAAACATTAGAAAACGGTGCCACCTTGAATCTATTATTTTTGTACCACCTTCATATCATCCATTAATTTTTTATGGTTCTTTGTCAGCATGTATTGTGAAAAATATATTTGGAACTCGAAAATTGACCATTGAAACCCTCTTTGTCAACAAACAAAATAGACCCAAAAATGCATAAATTTTACCTTGAGGGATTTTCCCAACAATAATCTGGAGTATTAACTAATTATTTAATTAATTCATAGGATACAACAACCAACCATATTAGGAACCATTCTAGAATTTTTTGAGTATGCAACACAACTATAACAACTATAACCACAAGTCTATGGCACAATCACATAACCAGGTTAAACCCTATAATATTAATAACATAACTAGTCCAAGACCTTTATTTTTGAATTTCAGAATAAAAATGAAAATTCATTTATATAATAATTTAATCATCATCGGGAAAATCCCTTAATAAAATAATTTCAGAATAATCAGGAATTTTAGCTTAAATAGTCTAAGACCATTATATAATAATTTTAGAATGAATCAGAACAGAAATCACAATGAAATGAAAAACACAACATAATACCATAAAGAGAAATGGTCAATTCATCTAATTACTATTTTTTAATTATACATTCATACATTAAATTATACCTTAATCCATTTTAATTCTAGTTTTCACACCCATTTTATATAAAATTATCAATAATTATTCAACAATCAAGGAGTCAATTTTTATGTTGAATCTGTCATAAGAAATCTCCTAAGGTATCATGTCATACTAAAACATATCTTTAAGCCATTATCTATTTATATATTTTCAAGGGTAGGATCACCTTACAGGTTTCTAATAGACAGGTATCAACACTATTGGATCCAAAGGGATCCAAGGAGTAGTTAAAAGAATGATTATCATGAACCATTATTATGTTAATTAATGCACATGTTGAGTTAATGAAATAACATAATATTGAATATACCTGAACAAATAGAACTATACCATAGGGACTTATTCTTCACTACCTAACTTTTTCTGGTGATTAAAAGAAGGATTCCAAAAGGTAATGTGAACATGAATGATTGTGATGTTAATCATAATGAAAAAACCTATATCACAGAAGATCAAAACCATATTCAATGAAAGTGAAGAGATTACACCCTAACAACAAATAAGAGTAGAAGTGAGGAGAAAATAAAATAAAATGAACTCACTCTAGATCAAATGGTATAATGATATGTTAAAAATCTAATAAATCACTTTAAAATCACTGGTAGTCTCCCTAGGTTTTGAGAGAGAGAGAGATAGATATGTATGAAAAATAAAATAAAATTATACACATATAATGGTTTAAAACTAATGGTCTCGAGATTTAAATGTTGTGAATTTCATTATTTATAAGATACCTCTAAAAACACACTTCCTTAGGTGAAAATAATCATGATCGACCATTACATGGTGTGAACCAGTTTTGTGTGTGTGTAAACATTCATGCTCTGAACCAATTCATGGAATCTTCTTAGCGACAATTTCATATCATGTAACATGTTCATGACTTGAAATTTTCCATGGGATAGTGTCAATACCATATTCTACCAAAAAATATAAACCAACTCTAAAGCCTTTAAAACCATCATAATAACTTGAAATGTTTATACCCAGACTCTGTTAATTCAAATAAACATACAACCATAAATTTTTTCCCATTTTATAAGAAAATTATCCCCATCATCAAAAAAGAATCGACCACCAAGGTTCAATGAAAACATAAAACCTAAAATAAAATTGTTTCAATAAAAAAACTCGAAGTGGGATGCACCTCGAAGAAAATGGGATTTTAAAATATGATTTACATGGAACACATCCCAAAGCAGGAAAATTCTTAAAAAATAGATGATAATAGTAGCTCTAATGAAGAATATATACTTACTAGATTTGAGGTGGAGACTTCTAGTACACCTATTAATTATGAATAAAATAATAATGCAAGTACTTAGTATGTGTATATTGATATAGACTTTCTTTCTGCTTTTTATGCTGTTCTAGACCAGGATGGAAAAAGGAAAAATGAATAATAATAAAATGGTTAATTTATTGAAACTATAGTGATTAAGAATGGATAATTTTATGTTTTTAAAGTTATAATTGAAAAAATATCTGGTGTGGTGGATTCTATACCTTTAGTTGAAAGATGACATATTTACCCTATTGAAAATCAAAATTTGGATAAAATTACTTTGTATTTTTAAACATAAAATATCAATGATAATTTAGATTTTTAGATTTACTAATATTAGTTTTTTTTATTTTTAAACATGATATTATGAATATTTATGTTGAAGATATAGTTAAATATAGAATTAAAACTTAGAGTTTAGTTGAGGAAAATGAAAAACTTGTTGTGAATAGTCCTACAGAGATTGGATTTATACAATATAAACTTTTTGATAAATAAAATAATAGATGATAAAGATTAATATAAGTATGAAAATTATATTATTTATAATTTAAAGGATTAATATGTTCAATTTAATTTAGAAATCAACATTGTTAGTAGATCTCAGGTTGTGTTGGATGTGGAAATTAACTCACCTATTTAAGGGATAATTATCATTTTAATGATAATTTACATAATCATTTTATTTGATTTTATTTTATTTTATTTTCAGTATTTATGATGTTATATTATTTATATAAAGGATACATTAAAATATAAAAAATATTAGTTGAAACTATAAAAGGAAACTTCTATTTTAATGGAAGGCTTTGAAGTATTGAAATCATAATTGATTTCAAAATAAGATATTAATGTGTTGAAGGAGACTCTCAGGGAATAATTTGAATCACTAAAGGTTACAAAACGTGTTGAGATGGGTATTTATAGTTCTATGGTAGAGAAGATAAAATATTAAATCCGATGCTTCAAAATTATCCTTTATAAATGATAATTTTGATCTCAATAAAAATGTGGATAAAGTACAATGTGATGTTATGAAATTGTAAAATATATTATAAATTAGAAAATAGGTTATTGAATATATAAAATTAGTGATGATAAACAAGAAGATTAAGGTTTTCAATAAAATAATGAAAATAAATCTCTAAGAATAATTTGATGATTTTTTTCTCTAGAATTTAGGATGAAGTAATTTGTGAAATAAAATAGCTTCACAACATTATGGAGAAATAGTTTAAAATTATTTTATATATAATGTATTTATCTTCCCAATACATTTTAGATATTAATACTTCCAAATAATTAATTCTTTATGTAAAAAAAATATTATTTTAGATCTGAATTTGACTCCTCTTTTTATAAAGAAGATGATAAACCAGTAGCTATATATTTTTTTAATAAGGAAACTATCTATGATTTCGTTGTTATCCACGATCTGTTCCAACTCTACAATGAATACATTGAAATCTTGAGTAAGAATCTCCACTATATTTAAAATATTGAAAAAACTAAAATTTGTATCTAATTAGAATCATTAGAGGATGTGAATGATTCATAAAAAAGAAATGATTTTTTTTCATACAAAGGATAAGAATCCACAATATCATATCAAAATGATATGGTATATTTGTAAAGGATTAAGGTGTTAAGAACTAAGGATAAAAATTATTATACTCTAATGAAAGAGTTATATAATATTCTAAAACTTCTTGAGTGATATTTAATTTTTTTGAAATGATGTTAAGATAATATGAAGAGAATATTCAAAAATTTATTGAACAAAGTAGAAAATGAATAGGATAAAAGAAAAATTAAATGTTCTATATAGCCATTGGAATGGAAAGAAATGAAGATTATGCAATAATTTTAACATTATTTTTATTAATACTAGGATATGAAATTATGAATGGGTTTCAAAAGTTTTAGATAATTTCTAGTATGTAAATATGTGTTTGGTATTTGTATGAAATAAGAGAATTTATTGGGATTGGACCAAAAAATTTAGACACCCTTTTTTAGAGAAAAACTATATAAATACATTATGATTTAAATATTATTTCATGAACATTCCATATAGAATCCCTCTTATAGATCAATAAGAGGAGCTTTTGTAGAACATTAACCCACACCTAATTCCTTTGATGAATAACCAAATATGACACCTTACATACCTAAGCTTATAAATAGTTCCTATAGATTAAAAAATCCTAGTATATCTAACCTAAATATTCTTTATCTAAAGGAAAAATAATTTTAGTTATGGTGTGATTATATATTAATTCTTGAGTTAGTTTTTCTTCTTTGACCATATTTCTGTTCTTATCTATTTAATTAAAGTCTTTGAATGTTTTTGATCTTTCTAAGTGGTATATTCTCAAAATTTGTATATCAATATGAAAAATCAATTATGTTAATAATATCCATCTACTTTATTTTTGATGTCACAAAAATGTGTAGAATGATAATTATAGAAACAAATTAACCTATCTTGCTGATTTATTATTTTTAAGGTGTAAAATATTACAATATATAATCTATATATTTTTTTAATATTTTATGGGGTTTGGATTATAAAAAATGGGGATATTTTTGGGAAATTATTATGATCCAACACACCCAAACATATATTACATTTTTATTCTTACGAAATGACTTATTTATTCTTCAGAGGACATTAATATGTATGATTTTTAGGTTATTTATTTTCTTATTAAAGAGATTTTAAATGTTAAATTATATTGATATTAATATTAATGATGTTTTTCAAACTTTTACTTGTATAAAACCTTACATAAAGGATGGTTTATTTATATGTAAGCATAATAATTCAAGAATTATTATTTAATGGGGAATTTTTATTAGTGAAAAATCTTATATATATTCAAGTTATTCTAATAGGCAATCAAGAATTCAGAATTTATTCTTATATAGAGGAAAATCATCTAGGTCAAATATATTAGGTATAATAGTTTACTCATAAGTAATCTATTCAAATATTAGTTTTATCTCAAATAGTTTAAATTTGGTGGAATATTTTTAAAGTAAATTATCTTAGGTTGTTAATTATATTTAGAAAATAATATTATGTATAGAATAATTTATTATTATTCAAGATTAGATATTGGTTTATTAATACCTAGAAATCATAAAATTTATAGTAATATTAAAAATATATAAAGAAATATATTGTGTAAAGTAAGAAAATAGAATTATTATTTTTATGTTCAAATTTTAAGTAATTTTCATTGAGTTATTTGTTTCAAAAATAAATGGGTATTATTTTATCAACATTGAAATTGATCATATATAAATCAATGATCTTAGAATGTGTTGAGCACATTTTATTTGAGATATGATATCTGGAATATTAATTCAATTTTAATGAGAATAAATATTTCTCATTATCAAGGAGAAGACCAAGAAAATATTGAATTCAATCGAATTCGAGTTATTATTCTTCAATTATCTATCTTAGTGGTGAAGAAATATGTTGGTTTTTATGAATTATCATAAAATATATATACATATACTAAAAGAAATGTTTTACATAAAAACCACTATTATACTACAACTATGAATTCAGGATTTATTCTTAAGTACTGATATTTTTCTACATTATTTATGATTTAAAGATAAAATAAGAAGGAAAATATTTTATGATATTGTGCTTTCATAATAAATCCATATAGAATCCATAGTTAGTTTTTGAATTTCTACACATTGGATACATATTTTTAGGGGATATTTTCCTTTTTTCTTATATGTTTCTATAAAATTGTCAGCAATTTATTTCTATAAAATTCAAAATATTTCTGTATTTTATTCAATGCACATTATAATACTAGGTGTGGGTGTGAGATCGAGTATAGGTATTTTTTAACATATCATAGTTAAAATCTATTGTATGTTTAAAATCCCATGTTCTCACTACTACTAAATTGTAATGATCCATAATAAAATGACTTGAAATAAAATTTTAAACCCCTGATAGAGTGTTGGTGGAGTGTAGTTGGAGATTATCTTGGAGAATCTAAACATGTATAAAAATCCTTAAGTGATTAATCTTATTTTATTAATATGACTTCAATGAAAATTTAATTTAAAAAGTGTAAGGATTTAAAAAATGTATTGAAGGTGGAAGTTAGAGTGGTTACAACATGAAATTCAAAGACTCAATTTACCTCATTTGAGAAATTGTAATGAACATAGCTGGGAAAACATGACATGTCACCACTATTGTGTTAACCAAGTATAAACATCATTTGATTCCAATATCCTAGAGAAAATCATTGTGGGTTATTCTTTTAAACCAATTTTTTTTAATCTATCTAAAATTATACTAGCTTTTTAAAAATCATCTTTAAACCATAACCCAAAACTACATCACTTCAATCTTCAGTAATGAATATTTCAAATAAACATGACATGGTTTTCTATCCCATGTTGGATTGTGAAATATTCATCTCTATTTAACTCTATTGAGCTATAGTAATGCATAACCCAGGCATGTATCCCCATATAAAATATGATTTAATAAATGTGTGGATAAATTATCAAATTTGAAGCAATTATTCTATTTACATTACAGGATAATAGTAAAAAACAAATCTCAAAAAATATTTAAAAATAAAAGCTGCAGTATACATATGGAATTTATAGGGAAATAATAACTATCAAATAGTTTATACACCAACATTAAATAATATAATTCATCCATGATATAATGGTAAGTCATATATAAGAAAACGAATCACCCTTGGGAGAACCATATACATGTATATCATAATTAAGAATAATAAAATACATGGATTCCCTGACACAAAATCTTGATCCTTGTCTCTATCTTGTCTCTATAACCCCATCAAGACACTCTATCCTAATCACCTATATGATGGGCCCTCGACTATCCTACATACTAGATATAAGGTCTACACAACTACCAAATAGAAAACACTGGGTATGAGAATAAATCTAAATACGACACCCCCAATATGACCCCTAAGATATACCATAATATTTCTTATGTATATGTATGTATGGTAATATAATGAAAAATATAAACAAATAATATATAAAAAAACTATGTCATGAAATCATGTGCTAACCAAGTCACCACAAAACTCAATCTAACATACTTTGTCTAGTGCTAATGAATCATATATGTTATACTAAAAAGATAACATAGTGGAACCCAAGACTCTAATTCGATCCACTAAACCATATCTCAACATATGAATCCTGGAGAAGGTATAATATAGACCACCTGTAATGCGCTGACCCCAGAAGTCCATTGTCGGTGCATTATTATGTAACATTGGCATGATTACAAGGAATCATGTCCCGAAGAACTGATCAGTTTAACAGTCTTGGAAAATAGATTACATACATGAAGTTCAACACTACAACTTGAAAATAAAAAAAAACAGTAATTTATTCCATTAGAAACGCCCAAGATGCCTAGATTATGCGTGTAGGTCAGTCATAATATACTTCTTCGCATCCTAGGAAAATAAATCACAAGAAAAGGGTGAGCTCAGATGCTCAGTAAGCGTAAATAATTTAGCAAAAGTTATAAAATTTTAAAGCGATATTTGAAATAAAACAATAGCCTTTTAAACATAAACATGAACATAATATGGAAAAAATTAATCAAACATTACCATATAATCATGCACATGGATTTTATACTAGTCGAATTATCACATTTAATAACTAATTTCATAATGAGGGAATGTATAGTATCAGACTTTAATTTTTGTGTTAAGGCCTCATTCCAGAACCTAGGGGCTAACTGTATCCTGACCCCAACCCAGAGAGCCTCTGTAACCTAACTCCATCCCGGGGAGCCTCTGTAACCGGACTCCAACCCGTAGAGCCTCTGTAACTAGACTCCAACTTGGAGATCCAATGTAACTGGACTCCAACCTGAAGGGTCTCATGTAATCAGACCCCAACCCAGAGGGCTTACTTTTACCGGTCCCCAACCCGGAACATACTAGTCCAATACATTCATCATAAGAAAAGGTTGAAATATAACATAAACATTCGTACTAAAACTAGAATATAAAATAACAATACTTTATCGATAAACCATGAATGGTATAAAAATAACACATTCATAGTAAAAAATATCACAAAAAATTCAGTACAATATGAAAGATTTTTATTATAATATATCATCTTCAAACAAGTTTAAAATCCATTAAAGGATGTTGACATAGTTGAAAATGATTAGTAAAATGCTTTGAGAGAAACACCCCTTTTTCCTGAAATCATTTAAAATTATCAAAATTTATAAAGGTATTCATTTAAAAGGGATATTTGAATAAAATTGTCTCATACCTCTTTGAAACATTTTAAAATAATTATCATTGCAAAACATTCGTGTCCAAATAAATAAATCCTTAAAACCATTTTAAAAACATAGACATTAATGAGAAAGCTTTAGAAGAATAAATCTTTTAAAACATTTAAGATGATGTTTTAGTAAAAGAGTCCCTTAAAAATAATACATTTGAAAATTATTTTATGAAACATTGACATGTATAACAATTATTTTCCAATTAAAACTTACACATAAACAATCTCGAATAATAATGAGATTGAGGAATTGACCCCTATCAATTTGGTAACTTATTTAACATACACCCTATGAAAGAAGTACCATACAATGAAGATGTAAATACAAAAAAATTAAATTTTATTACAAAAATAATAAAATTATGGTCTGTAAATACACCACAGAAAGTAAATAGTGGCAATATAGCATGAATCTCACGAGAATAAGGAGTGAGATGAAAACCCCTTACCTTGAACTTTCTTTTAGTCAAGGGAATGTTTAATATCTTGTATAATGACTATTTCATGTTATTAGATTATACCAGAACCACATTAATATTTATTATATCATACATGATTCATTTATGAATTCATACTACCCATTTAATAATGATTTTTATGTTAAATTAACATTTCAGGTAGTAATCGCTTTCTTTATCATACGAATTTTAACTTGTTATTATTGACTGTATCATTTAGATATTGATTTAAATAATTCCAGAATACAAACCTTGATTCATATATCATATATATTTATAATATAAATATTTATAATAGATATATATATGAAATGGAAAACACCATTTATGGAGACGGTAGGCCGTACATACGCATAAATGTTGTTTCTGTTTTCATATCGTAGTGAATAGAAGTACGTGAATAAGGTATATGTTAGTATATATATATATATATATCTCCAGTATCATTATTATTTCATATATTACATACTTATTAGTAATATATATTTTTATAATTTTCGATGAATGGTGAACGTGGAAATGAATCTCATCGCGCCGTGGAGACGGTAATCCGTACGTACGCACAAGCGACAATATCATTTCCTTAAAGGTGTAGAGTTGGATGGAATATTAATTTTACAGAGACATTAGAATGTTATTTTAATTATTTATATACATATTACTCATCATTATATCCATCCAAATAACATAGTTTTGAATAACAAATTACACCACAGCGTGGAGACGGTAAGCCGTACGTACGCACGCATGGTGACATTATCATTCATAGGATGGATAGAAAAATGAATATGGTTGTGACATATTTATAATTACATCACAGTATATATAAGGTACTGGTGTTATTATTTTGGAATGTTAATAAAAAAGAAAGAGTAAGTGGAAGAATAAAAGAACTTGAAGAAGGGTGGTGAAATCATTACCTCTTCTTCGGGTACTTCATTTTGATTTGATCAAAAGGGCTCTTTAAGTAGACTTTATGACCAATGGAAGGCCTCTAGAAAGAAGGTAGGATATTTTGGAGGATATGTGAGCAGGTTTTGGACGTGAAAAATGGCTTTGGAGGTGTGAATTTGAGAGAAGGGGAAGTGCCTTTTTTTAAGAGGGGTGAGGGGCACCTTAGAAAAAACATAAAATATTATTTTATAATAAAATCATTTTCGGTTTCTAATGGCTCAAAAATAAATTATTTAAAGGATAAGGTGGGTATGGGTCTAATAACACTCAACAAATTGGTTTTAGATAGGTTTGGGTCACTATATTAACCTTATCTTTTAGATTTAACTCTTAGTTAAATAGTTTGACATTTACCATGTCTCTTTGTATTTTTATATTATATGGTTAATAAAATTACTATAACCTTCCAAGATAACATCAAGTGGTTCATTAATGATAAAAATATAATTATATAAGTCTTTTTTCTGAACCTTATTTTTTTAGGAATATAATATCAATTAGTAATATAATATTTGTTTTAAAAAATCTTTTATGTCAATTTTGACACTATTTGGAATTTTGTTTTTGATAAATTCATAACAACATTATTACTTAGAAAACATTTATATAACCAACCCTAACATGTCATATTAAACTATAAAATTCGTGGAATTCATAAATAGTCTCAAATTATATTTATTTGGATATTTATAATATCAATTATTTTAATATTTCATTAATTAGTTAATTACTGCATCATCATTATGTCATAAATAAATTTAATTATTTAATTTTTAAAAATTATAAATAAAATAAAGTTATGTATGAAATCTTTTTATCTTTCTAATTAATATTTATAGTCAAATTTGTCTTATGTGTAACCCTATATTTAAAATGGTTTAGTTATTAAACTTTGAATTTAACACTTTTAACTCTTCTTTGAATTAAATAATAATAAATGTCCTAATATAATCCAAGTGGACCTAAAAGATCATATTTTATTCCTAAGGCTGTTTTTTGTCAAATTACACTTATAAAATAGAATTAGGAAATGTGTCCGGAAGATAATAATATCATTTGTACCTTTAATTACCCTATTGACTTTTAACCGTGGTAAATAAAAGTAAAAAGTTACTATTCACCAAAAATTATTTTCATATTATTGAACCACATTTTACTTACTGATATCAAATATGTCTCTTGGATTTTTGAAAGTCAACTCACAGAAGCGGTAAAATTATGTTTATTCAAATTTTCAAATGCTCCTTGAAGGTAGGTAAAAAAACGTTAAAAAGTTCAATAAACTTCTATACATATAATTTTCTTATAGAATGACTCCAATGAATTACATTGAAATTATATAGGTATTATATATATATATATATATTTTAATTAAAATAAATTAAAATAAATTAAATAATTATTTAAATAAAAATTCGGTTTTAAATAATAACGTAGTGTTTTTCACTATTCATAAAAAATTGAAAGTTTTCAGAAAAATCCCAAAAATTCACCCTAAGCTAATTTTGATATTCTGAATTCAAAAAATATGTCTATTTTACCAAATTAAAAACATAGAAGTTTTATTTATTAATTTAAAATTAATTCCTGCTGTCAAAACAAAAAAACGGGTTTTTAAAAAGTAAAAACTATCAAAAGATTGACATGTGTTTATGTCAAATTTAAATGTGAAATTACTTATAATGACCTAAATTGTACTAAATGATAAAAATATAATCTAATTATACTTCCAAACCATTCAAATGTATAATTTAACACTATAAATTATTTTGATAAAAAATGTTGTTTTCAATTAAAATTTAGTATTTTTCACTATTCACACAAATAAGGAAGTTATCAGAAAAACACCAAAAAATTTATTAAACCTAAATTTTTATGTCTTGATTCTAAAGAATAAGTTTATTTTGTCGAATTGAATATATAAAATTGTCAGATGTCCATAGGGCACGCACCTAATGGATATTCATAAGGTGGGGAGCACGTCATCCTTTTCAGAGGATACAAAGTTGTACCCGCGACATTGCAGGAGGAGGTTCTAGGGTAGTTTCATACATCCCCTTTGGAGGTACACCCTAGTGTGGGGAAGATGTACTAGGACCTACGCCGTTATTTATGGTGGAAAAGGATAACGACGGTAGTGGTAGAGTTTGTTTCTCGATGCCTTAAATGCCAGTAGGTGATGGCTAAGCACCAGGTTCTAACAGGTTTTAGTAAACCCCTTGAGGTGCTGGAGTGGAAGTGGGATGGGATATCGATGGAATTTGTGATGAGTTTAACTTGTATGTCTGTGGGAAATGATATCATCTGTGTGATGATTGGCTGACTCATCAAGTCGGAAGACTTCCTACCTATTTGAGAGTAGAGTTTAGTAGTGGTCTTAGGATGCCTCTACGTTCAGGAGATAGTTTGACTCCACAGAGTCCCATCGATGATAGTTTCTGATTGTGATTCTCATTTCACATCTCAGTTGTGAAAGGTATTACATGAGGCATTTGGGACTCAGTTACGGTTAAACATGGTGTTTCATTCCCAAACAGACGGTCAGATGGAGGGGAGCATTTAGGTTCTGGAGGATATGCTGAGGGATTTCATCTTGGACTTCAGAAATATTTGGGAGGACCACCTACAACTAGTGGAGTTTGCAGACAACAACAAATACCACTCCACCATTGGTATGGAACCATTTGATGCTTTGTACGGGAGACCCAATAGGTCACCACTATACTGAACTGACTTAATAGAGTTATCACTCATTGCCCCAGAATTGGTGTGAGCTACTACTGAGAATGTGCATATCATCCAAGAGTAGATGAAGACTATACAAATCCCTCTGAAATATTATGTTGATAGATGGTGGAGACCTTTTGAGTTCGAGGAAGAAGACCATCTCTTCATTAAGGTCTCACCTCGACGAGGGTTATAGAGATTTGGCTAGGAAAGTAAATTATCTCTGAGGTTTATTTTCCCTTTTCAGATACTGTGTAGAGTTGGAGAGGTTTTGTATCACTTAGCTCTACCCCTATAGTTGGACTGGGTATATGATGTATTCCATGTGTCTCAGCTTTATAGGTACGTGCATGACCCATCGCACATCATCAACATGGGAGAGATGGATATTGACTATGGGGAAAATTTTTCTGAGTACTTAGTGGAGATTGAAGATTGGTAGGAGGGGATCTTGTGTGGGAAAGATATTCCTTTAGTGCATGTCCAGTGGTAGCACATGATTCTCTAGAAAAGTACATGAGAGTGGGACGCTAATATTTGTGTGAAGTACACACATATTTTTGAATAGCGTTTTTTTATTTTCGGGGACATAAAGCTCTAAGGTGTGGAGAATGTAATTTCCTTGATTTTTCTATTTATTATTTGTATATATTATATGAAATTAATTCAAAACTCGGAATTGAGATGAAATGTTATTTTGAGGTTTGGTGTACCCAATATAAATGTTTAAAATACATTAAATATATTAAATATCATTCATGAGTAGTTTTCATAAAAAATTGAATAGATTATAAATGGGTTTTAGGATTAGAAATTCAAGGTCACTACTATGTTCAGAGTAACAACTTTACCCTAGGTGAGTCCTAACATCGACCGACATGGGTCAGCAATGAAAGTTAATTTTTGGAAGTTTTAAAGAATAAAATATAATAAATATTTATTTTATTTTAACGTTTTTAAGTGATGCAGTGACATATTTTCTATTTTTAAATACTAATCTTGGAAAGGGACCTTGTTTTAGAATTCATAACCCTAGAGAAATCCCTTGAAGCCTTGGAGAGAACTTGGAGAATTCACTTGATGGAAAACGATGACAGATCTTGGATCCGAGATCGACAGATGTCGTTCTTGTTGAATGTAGCCAATGAAGATGACGTGATGATGTAGATTCTTCAGTGAGAAATGAAAATCCTCTTGTAGGGAATTCTATTTCAATTACTTCTTTCCCAAGGATTATAATTAACAAAAAACACTGATCAACCCATGAACAGGTTGACCCATGGTTCGATTGTTCTTACAAGAGGGTTTAACTGTGGGAATTTGGGGAAAATTATATTATTTTTGTTATCTGGATTGTTATTATGGAATGGATCATGTTCTTAATAAAAAAATGTCCAAGGTTCTCTCTTTGTGTTGTTCCATGTATGTATTTCTTCTCCCCATATGTTCTACTCATTCTTCGATCTTCATGAATTATAAATGGTTAATCGTTGAAGCTTCGTTTCTTAGTGAAAAAATATAAAATTGAAGATCCGACATTGGTATCAATAGATGGTGGTGTGATGATGGTTGTAGTAGTGGATCAAATGATGGTGGGTTCCACTTTCTCATTCTTCGTTAAAAATAAAGAATGAAGAGGATCATGTTTTCCAACTTGATTCAAGGCTCGAATCTTACCTATTCTATGATGGCGAGACTAGATGACCAAGATCTCGATTTTCCTAACTAGGCATGGTAGGAAATAATGGTCAGAGTAATAGAAGAGATAACAGAGTGAAAAATGGGTTTTCTAGAAAATTCCATAGAACACGACGTATATTCCAGACCACATGGTGTGTGGCCCCCACTCAGTAGTGACTTGGTTTTCAGGAGGCAGTAAAGTATCACACGACGTGTGACCCATGTAACATAGTTTGTGGGACCCACCTTGAGACTCTTCATGTATCTTAGGAGTTACAAGGACACAAGGTGGGGCACACATCTTTCCTATAAAGCATGTACCCCACAACAAGGCTAGACCTACACCGGATACATAGGTTACCCCATGTACTAGTACACCAAAAAGAGAACACGGGTTGACACTATGTACTGGAGAATGACCAAATTATATAGGTGGACCCCAGATAGTAGGACACAATGTGTGAAAATTTCTACACTCCATTTATACCTCTTATACATGGAATGTTTTGATGACACATTTCGTTTAACAGGGACAGTACTCAGGGTCAAGGAACACGACGTGTGACCTACTACACGCCATTTACCCCTTCCAACATGAATTGAATCTATGGTCCACCATATCTTGGACTAGTATCATTAGGGTTGGTTCCCTTACTCGTTCATCTAATGGATAGTTTTAATAGTTTCCTATTTATAATAGTATGGCCCCTTTAGTAGGATTTTACTAGATATATTCAGGAATCCCCTCCGAGAGGCTCAAAACAGGATCCTATATCCATTTTTGTTCCCTATGTAGAGTCTTGGTATCAGCATGACCAATCCGATCGGAAGTCAATCCTATACATAGCAGATGAATCATGATGCTTAATGGTATCACCCCATGTATCTAAATGTGATCCTCATCTATGTATCATGATCTTACCCACTTGTGGAGTGCGTACTCCCAGAGCCAGTGTATCATATATCTCTTCAGATTGATCAGTCTACCCCTCTCATGATGGTTCCTAAAAAATAGTACTTCTCGGAAAGACGTCACTATTTCCATAAGGCTCCAGAGTGTGTGGTGTTAGATGAGATTCTTTGTGGAATCTTCAGACTAAATCTCTAGTGTTGGTATGCAGTATTTGTGTCTTACCTCTAGACTACGGGTCAGGGTTTGAGTATATCTAGATATGTTCTTGTTATAAATAATGTAGAAATATATTTTGTAGATATGAATATACCTTTACTTTGGGTATTTCATTGTGGTTTTGGGGTTTCTAAATGAGTATTTTTCTACTCACCAATGCATGTGCTTTTCCACACGTGTCGTGTCTTGTGTAAACAAGAAACCTTTTGAAAGTGTCTAGGGAATACCATTACTAGATAATTATTTGTGACTTTAAACATGCCAAGGTGTTTTTACGACTTTGAATATTAGTCCTAGTAAATCTTTATTTACAGGTTGGACATTGTAGTATTCAGACACTTTCTTGTAGTGGGATTATAGGCTGGCCCAGTTTACATTACTGCACTTTACTTTCCTATCACACTCTATTGATTGGGTTTAGTGGTATGCATGAGTTTTTTTCCTTAGTGGTTTTTACATTTCAGCATTTGTGGGATTAGATACGTGTGTGTGAATACCTATACTTTGGTAATGCCTCCCATGTTAGTGATATGCCTACTTGGTGCTAGTCACCATCCATTAACCTATTAGAGGTGGTTTTGGGGAGTCACGGTATAGATCCCACTGGGATGGGTCATCAAACACAAGATAAAAAACAATCATATCATAACCCATGAATTGAAATGGGTGTCAAAAAATTGTAATCATATCACAACCTATGGGAAGAGAGAAAACCTTCAGAATCATTTCATCAAAGTATAACCCGAAAAAAGAATCAAGTTTTATAAAAATATAACCTGTAAAAGGGAAATGGATTTTATAAACAAATAACCCCTGAAAAATAAACAATTCTTATTAACATATAACCTATGAAAGAGAAATGAGGTTCATAAACATCATTAAATCTAAAAATAAAATATTCAGAGAAATAATATGAATTTAACCTTTAGATCATTTCTCTAAAAGGAACTAGTAACATCAATGGATGTAATTTGAGATGAAAAATAATTTTGAAAAATAATTTAATTTTTTAGGAAAATATCATTTATTCTTTGAAAAAGTATTTTTAAAGCATAAAATCTTTTGAAACCCATTTTCTTTGAAAAATATTTGAAAAAAAGAGAGAAGGCCTGAAATCATTTTGAAAACATTTTTACTTGAAAAAATATAAATTAAGCTCAAAAATATTTTAAAAACCATTTTCCTTGAAAATTTATAAAAGAATCTTGAAAAAATTTTGAAAACCATTTCCCATGAAAACGTATAAGGGAAGATTTAAAAAAATTTCAAAAAATATTTCCTTGAACACATATAAAAGAAGATAGAAATATTTTTGAAAACCATTCATTTTATAATAATTTGAAAAATTATAAATAAATCTTGAAAACTGTTAAAAACCATTTCTTTGAAAATACTTTCAAAAATTAAAAATAAATCCTGAAATGGTTTTGAATACCATTTCATTGTAAATATTTTTGAAAAAATATTAAAAAATATTGGGAACATTTGGAAACCCATTTATTTGAAATTAATTTGAAAACTTATAATGAAAATTTTAAAATGTATTTAGAAAACATTATTTTGAAATAACACAAGTTTCTAACTGAAGAGAGAGGTCAATTAAAAATTTCATAAAAAAACATTACTAGTCATCTTCTGTACCAAACAGTGGAAAAATGGTTCCAATACCTGGAGATATCATGAATAACTAGAGAATAATAAATTTCATGAATGTTCTTGCGAGATGGATCATATTATTTTTTCAATGGAATCATAATCATAAACAATCATGCTAAATGATGAGATTGTTTCAATAGAATCTTACGACTTGGTAACATTGAATCATACTCCCCATATAAGAAAATGAAATTAAATAAATCTTAAAATATCATGGAATTAATTATATTCATGATATAATATGTCAAATTAAGTATATACACCTCATATAAAAATATATCTACATAACATGGCGTGTGTCTCACTGAAATAAAATTGAGACAAAACTACTTCATCAATTTGGTAACTTTTAAACATAAACCCCCTGAAATAATGATCTTAAAATAGATATCTAAATAACCATAAATTTAAGTAAATAAACCACAGAATATATAAATGGGCACTACACACACCACATATAAGAAATATAAGGAGAATTTGGATTATGTCTCACGAAAAATTAAAGTGAGACGAGAAAACCCTTACATTATGTCTCGACTCCCATCGTACTCATTAAAAACTCCTATATAATAAGTATATGTTAATTATAAATAAATAGTATTACCATATTAAAATAAATAATATCATGTATTATTTAATTTTTAATTTATGTTACCCATTCATTAATAAATACACATTAAAGTTATGTTTCAGGTGATAACCACCTACTTTTTTGTTCATGTTTTGACTTGTTATTCTTGGTCCTATAACATAGATCATGATTTAATTATTTAAATATTTTAAAAAATTATATAAATATCATATATATTCACTATATGTTTATTCCTATAATCTATATAATATAGATGTATGAAATAGAATGCACCATTCAGGGAGACGATATACCATACGTATGCATAACGCTATTTCCATTTTATTATCATATTTAAAGAAAGAATGTAAATGAAATATATTTATATATATAATATCATTAAACTAGAATTATTATTTCATACATATCATATAATTTTACTTAACCCAACCACAATATATTCCATGTAAAGTGTAAATTAATCACATCGCTTTGAGGAGACGGTAGTCTACACGTGCACAAACAAACTTATCATATTTACACAAAATTGAAAGAATAAAGGAATGTTTTATAAAATATTTAAATAATATTTAATACATAATAAATATTATATATATATATATATAAAAGATTTTCTATAATAACTATTTGACATGAGATGTGGTAAAAGAAAAACAAACAACATTGTTTCATGAGGCGGTAGTTCACAGTAAACAAGAACAGTATGTTCGTTACCCATTAGATGGACGACTATGTAATTATAGGTATAAACCTTAAAAAAAAAAAAAATATAAGTATATTTAGGATAATATTTTTATTATATAAGCATAGAATAATAATATTTTAAGGGGTGTAGAATGAAAATAAAACAAAGGATCTTGAAGAAGAATGTAAGCTCTACTTTTGGTAACTCCTTTTGGTTTTAACTAAAGGGATTCATTGGATAGTTTTATGACCAAATTGAGGATTATTGGATGAATTTATGGATTTTTGGAGGAGATTTATGAAGTTTGTTTCAGAGCCAAATTTCTTGATAGGTGTTAATAGGTGGGAGGGTTAAGTGCCATTTTATAGTGGAGGATGAGTGGCATTCTTGTAAATTTTTTAAAAGGGAATTCCACTGAACTTTTTTCTATGACAAGGGGATAAAATAATGGTAAATAAATATATATAAGGGAGTATTGGGTATAAATATGGATAAAAATGGATCTTGGAAAATGTTCAAGCTCATTTTGGGCCACAAGTTTAGGGTTTAGTCCTTTGTCAAGATAAATTTTCTCATAATCGTTGTAATTTATTTTAATTACATTCACTAATATTTTTGGTTGAAAAATAAGTTGACATTATAATAAATTAAAAATTATTGTTATTCCAAATATTGAAACCATTTTTCAAAATTTCAATCACATAATTGTTATAAATTAATTTAAATTTAATCCTGCAGACGAGACAACAAAGTGGGTTTTTAATGTAAAAAGGTTCAAAAAATTGGAATGTTTTTATATCCAATATCAACGCGAAATTAGTTTTAATGACCTGAATTGGATTAATTTATTTATATTTTTTCTAAATAAAATTTAAATACAAATTATAATATAATTTTACTATATAAATAAACTTGACGAAAAGAAGTTTTGAATTAAAATTCTATATTTGTCACTATTCATAAAAAAATAAAACATCTCAAAAAAATACAAAAACAAATCACCAAATGTAAATTTTGATAATAATATTGAATAAATGATGTTTATTTTTTCAAATAAAATTATAAATGTTTCAAAAATAATATTTAAAATGGGTTCACCATTAAAAGGCGATAAAATTCCTTTTTAGAAAAATACATATTTTTAATCACAAAATTGAATGTATTTTTATCTTATAGCAATAAAATATATTGGACTAGTATAAAAAATATTTATTGAATATATAATATATAAATTCTTGTTGAAATCATTAATCAAAAGTGGTTTTTTTAATTTCTTGAGATAAAATTTTGTTTGTACATTGACAAATTGTTTTCTTAGAAAAATAATTTCTTTATTTTCAAATAGTTCTTTCATTCAATTATTATAATTGATAACAAAATTATTCAATTTATATAAAATTATAAATAATATTTTCAAAATTTAGTTAATATTATTAGTAACTTACATTTCAATGTCTCGATGCAAGCTATAATAATATTTTAATAACAATATTAACAATATCTTATATTTCAGTAAAGATCGACATTTCATGTAACATAAGCTACAGAAGGGACATAGAATTATGTGTAAAAAAAGAAAAAAAAGTGTTTCATGTACCACAAGATAATATATGTATTGCATTCTGTACAATAATAACTTGTTGTTGCGTATAACATAGGGAAATATTACTTCATAAAAAAAACTATATTCAGTGTTGCGTGTAGTGAAAAATATCAAAAAGATTAAACTAATTCAAAAAAATAATTCAAAAAATCTCAGGGTGTTAAATTATGCCTCATTAAAATTAAATTTTCCCCCTAAATTCGTCTAGGTTATTAAAAGTTTGACACTTCAAATTTCCTTTCATATAAACCCACAGTATAAAAATGAATACTAAAACTCTCTTTTAAAAGTTATTATTGGAAACATATCAGTTATAAAAAGTAACACATAATTACATTTCCACATAAAAGAACATAAGTTGGAATTGAAAACATTGATATTGAATAGAAATATAACTACTAAGTTCTGATAGAGGGTGATAAAGAACATTGTTAGGAGAAAGTTAACAATCAAAAAGCTGTAAATCTATGATAGTATATGGTGGAATTTAAACCAAAAAAATGAAGGTACTAGGATATAATTTTTTGGTTTCAAGATCCTTTTTCCTAATGTTGAAATTTTTTTAATAAAAATATATACTTACATTATTTCAGGATAACCTTACCTTTTGTTTTTCCTTGATCAACATCTACTTCATCTCTCATTCCATTAAATGATGGTGAATTTTTTATTCTTGATGCATTAATAGATCATGATATCCATGAATATAATGATAGGTCATTCCATATCTTTTTATAAGAATAAAATATTAGCACAATTTATCCAATATTCATAAATCCTCATACGGCGAGATAACACTTTAATCTCTAGAACCTTATCTAAATCTTAACATAAACCATTCCATATTTAAAACTTCAATTGAAGACAATAATCTGGTTGAAATTATTCTCACTCATTCAATGTTTACTTGGTATAGAAGGCATTACAATAAGGTGGTTGCAACCATGTTGGATAGAGCCTTCACGAATGTCCATTCCCTGGAAAAATGGGACACCATCTCTAGAACCACTCTTCACAAGTTTCATTCTGATCATTATCCCATTCAAGTCAATGTATACATTAGGGAAACAAAACCCTCAATACCTTTCAGATTTAATAATTTGTGTTTTTCTAATGTTGAATGCACTACTATCATAAAAAAATTATGGTCGTCCATGTCCCACAACAATGATTCCTTTTCTTGTACTATCAAATTAAAACACCTCCAACATACTTTAAAAAGTTGGTGTGACTCTAAATCCAAAGAAATTGACAATGACATCCTGCTTCTTGAGAAGGAGCTCAACATACTTCAAAACAACACCACTAGTTATGACTTTAACAATGTTTCAACTTTAGAAATTGACCTTGCTATCAAACTTAAGTATTTTATCATCTTTAAATAAAACATGAGGAAACATGTCTTTAAAGTTAAATGGTTATCATATGGTGATAGAAATTCTAAATTATATACCTCTCTAAAAAGAGTAATAAAATCTTTTTGACTGCTTATTATCTTAAATGATGGGGATAATCTCTTAGAAAATTAACATGGCATTGAAAATCATATTGTTTAATATTTTAAATCCATATTTAGTGGTCCCGATATCAACAAAGACCCCTACCTGAGGTCATTACAATGGTAGTCAATGACGAGGATACCACTTGTATTCTAAACACCCCTCCTGATCATGATATTAAAGACATTTTTTTAGTTTTAACCCAGACTTTATACTGGGTCCTGATGGTTTCAACATGGGTTTCTTTCAGCACTATTGAGATGTTATTTGTTTTGATGTTTTTAAGATTTTTAAATCTTTCTTTTCTAATGGAATCATACCACATGCTCTTAATGCTCAATTTTTTCCATTGATTCCTAAAGGAGATGATTCCTCTAAAATTCATTTATTTAGATATACTGCTCTCATTAAAACTCTCTATAAAATCATCCCAAAAATAATCTCTAATACACTTACAACTATTTGGGAAATTTTTTTCTTGGAACCAATATGGGTTTATTAATGGTAGATCCATTCAAGATTGCATTTTTCTTGCCTATGAATGCGGAAATAACTTGAACAAATCCAACAGAGGAGGTAATATTTCAATTAAAGTTGACATTAAAAAGCTTTTGATACCATTGATTGGTGATTTATCTTCAAGGTTAATCAAGGTTTTGGATTTAGTGATTCATTTATCAATTCAATCAGAACATTGTTCAATTTGGAATCTATTTAGATTCTATTCAATGGTTCTCCCAAGGTATATTTAAAATGCATCAAAGGAGTAAGTCAAGTTGATCCCCTCTCTTACATTATCTTCTTTATTCTAGAAGACTATCTTAGTTTCCTACTCACCCATTTGGTGGATCAAAATAGGCTCATTCCCATTTATGTCTCTAGAAATGTGAATAATCCCAAAAACCTGTTATTTGCTAATGACATTATCCTTTTCCTACAAGGTGATAAAAGAAACATTAAAAACCTCAAAATTATCTCTCTCACTATGAATATGTTTCTATTTAGACCATTAGTTGGAACAAACTTGTATCATATTTTGAAAAAACATTTTATCCAACTATAAATGTAACATTATCAATGATTTAGGTGTGAAAGAGTGTTCTTTTTTCATTTTACTTATCTTGGTGTTCCCATTTTTTGGGGAATACCAAAAGCCTGCTACTTTTTTACCAAAATTGACCATGTTCTAAACCAACCCTCTTCTTAGAAAGGTAAATCTCTCACAATGGTAGGAAAAAATTTCCTAGTTAAATATAATATTGTTTCTAAGATGGTTTACTCCATGATGGTCTATAAATGGCCAGTTAATATTATAAAAAAAGATGAATATCTCAATTAAATTTTTTATCTTGACTAGTATCACTCTAGAAAGAAAACATTTCGTTATCCCCTGGTTGACTTATTTCAATCCCTTAGAAAAAGGTGGTATCAACATACAAAATCTTATGTACATTAATGAGGCCCTACAAGACAAGCTCACTTTGAACTTTATTTATAACAATTATGATTCTATTGAATTTCTCAAAAAAAATATTTCATAACAAACATAAAGCATTAAAATTGAATTTATTCAACCCTTCCATCTGGCTTTATATTAAATAATCTTTTTCTAGTGTTATGAATAATTCTAGATGGGTGGTTTCTTGGTACTCATATATAAATTTCTGTTAAGGGAAATAGACTAGCACACCCCTAATTTATATGACCCCAACTGATCAAACCCTTTAAAATATCATCTACTCAATTAAAGATATGCTAAACTCTCAACATGATCATATTCCTGAAGTCATTCGACATACCATTTACAACTATCCTTTCTCAAATATAGATGATTTTTTTAATTTGGGAGCCTACCCAAAATGGGATGCTTAACTAAAAAAACTTATATAATAACTATTTTTGTAATTATGATTATGATATTTCATGGATAAAATTCTTTAACAAACCATGGAATAAGCCATCAAGATTCTATCTTATTTGTTGTATTTCTCACAAAAGATCCCCCACAGATAGTTTCCTTCCATCATTTGGAATTCAAGATTTCTCTAAATGTATATTTTGTAACCAACACAGAGAATATGCTAATCGTATTTTTCATTCTTTCACCACTACTTCTGCTCTTTGGAACTATATTTTTGAAATATTTGATTGAAAATGGTTGAATCTTGACTCTATAAAATCTAAACTAAAGAGATGCGCATAAATGTAAAGTTCACAACAAATTAAAAATCTTTTCCTTATTACGGTCGTTGAGATACACAATGTGATCTAGTTTGATAGAAATTCTTTTATTCATAATAATTACTCCTATAATCTAAATACTAGTCGGGTATGGATCTTTATTTCCAATGTGAATCCAACTTGATGAAAAAGGACCACTATAATAACTCTGTTGATGACTTTCGAATCCTGTGACATCTTTGGATAGATGGAAATTTCTTTCAACCTCGTCACTACATAGAAATGTTCTAAAGATCTCCTTTTCCTAGATGGATTAAATTAAATGTTTATGGTGCCTCCAAAAGAAATCTGGGCCCTGCGGGTTGTGCCGCTATCTCCAAGAATCAAAACGGTCATATTCTTGGATGCTTTCTTGGTAGTTATGAAATTTCCTCCTCTATAGAGGCCAAAATGATGAGTTTGATTCATTATATTTCCTTTTCCAATCTCCTTGTCCTGAATAATCTCTTTACTAAAAGTGAATCAACCACAACTGTGCATGTGATTTGGAAGGGTGAGACTCAACTTGCGTGGATGATTACAAATTGCTGGATGGATTGCACCCACACACTCCTCAATATCATTTACATCATCACACATGTTTATCATGAAGAAAACATGGTTGTATATATCCTAACCAATAAGGTATTAAATAAATACATTACCTGGCTCGATGATATCCCCATTGATCTTATCCCTTTTTATAATAAATATTGTAACATGATTCTGTCCATTATACTCCTGTAACCTCTTCCTTTAATAATATTTATGCTTTGGACCTTTTGGCCAGTCCACCATGTTTTAAAAAATAAAAATAAAGGATTAATATATTACATGAAATACATACAATTATAAAGGTATAAAAAATATTTAAATAACATTATTGAAAACTAAAAAACCAATGGATTATGGTGTCCTTGAAATATCAAAACCAGAAATAACACTATAAAAAGAAAAAATAATAGAAATAATATTGGAATTTTATAAATAAATGATAAATAACATTAATATAGAATTCATTAAATAAGTAATTATGGAAATAATAACTATTTATAGAATGTGTAAAATTATATTATTATTACAATAGTATCTTGATCATTAAAATTCTAACATGATCATTAAAATATTAATCTAACCATAGAAATAGTCAAATTATAATTAGGGTGTCTAATAAATAAACTAGGTAAGTAATGTTTACCATGAATAAACTAGGTAAGTATAATTATCAAAATATAATAAAATAAGTACATAATTTGTAAAATTGGATGTAAATATGTGAACACATTTTTGTGTAAAACATGTTTTATATTATTTGATAAGAAACATAGCTTTTATTATAAAAAACAATAGTATAATTACTATGGTTAATTACATCCTATATGATTTAAGAAAATATTGTCTCACCCTCACATACATCAATTACTATAAATGGCAAGAAAAATATTATTTATTCTTAAGAAAAAATAATAATTAAAATAATATTTTATTCAAAAAATATATATCACTTCACCAAAAAATATAATTATCCAAGAGTTTCTCATCACTAAAAAATAATATTCCTTTTCCAAAGATCTGAAAAAAAAATCAATGTTGAGACGAGGATTTTTCTAAAGTAATACTTAGCTCAATTTTTAGTATTTATGTATCGGGTCCTTAAAAAAGATTAAATTTTTTATTTTATTCTATTAAATGTATAGGAAGATAATTTAGGATTATTTTGTTTTAATTATAATATAGAGTGTATCCCAATGTTAAATTTTGATAATTTCTGTGATACTTTAGTTATATTTAATAATTCATATATTTTAATAAATTAATATTGATTTTTTAAGAGGAAATGTTAATATATATTGAATGGCTAGTCAAATGAAAATTATAACATTGTGGATGTATCTAGAGTGGGAGGGGGGTTTATTATGTGAGGTATAAATTAAGTTCTTGGGTTTTAAGACACAAACAAAATATCTTAGAGTTTTTATTTGAAAATTTAATTTCCATATAAAATATTTGTTAATATTATTTAGTTAACATTCTTCATAATGATTCTAATGACCCCTCCCACCAAGGATATTTTAATAAAGGGAGAGAGATAATGACCCTGGATCCCCACCTCTAACAGGCCTTACATTGGCGTCTAGTACCAAAGGTATATAAATCTCATGTATGAGAGGCATTCCCCTCAATAATATAAATATTATTGGGATATAGGATGAATTAACCACAATAAACTCCATTAAATATATATAATAAATCCAAAAACCATCTTGCAATGAATGGTTAAATAAATATAATATAGTTAAAGGTCTCCAAAGTAAATACCCAAAATAAAAACTAATCCATCGATACATCAACTGTCCAGTGGTCTGAGCTAGTAATGTCCAGCATGATCCACAAATTCCATTTGGAAACCTTAAAACATTTTTATATGCATTGGGAGAGAATATAGGTACAATCAGTAGGAAATCCAACTTCTCACATGAAAATTATAAAAGTGTATACTAATACACCCATCACAATGTACTAGAACAAAAAATCACATATACAGGTGTAGTAACCAAAACCAAAACCTCACCAAGGCTCGCTTAGTAAATAATACATCCAAGTATAATAATTTAATATGAATCATATAGATAAAAGTTACCCGTAATATATTTCACACTAATTTTCCACTATTTTACCCCAACATCATATGTCATAGCACTCCTACCTCTTTTTAATAACATCACATCATATCACATCCCACCCACAGAAACTTGAGACATGACATCTCATCACCTCTCAAAACCAATGTAGTAGGGTATCATGTACATGAATGAAATAAACCATGCATCCTCCTCCTACCAAGCATGACCCCCACCAAATTCCATCTCATCACACCTCACCTGAAGACACCTAGGCTATCACTTCCCATCACATAACACATAGATAATGGAACTTTTGACTTCAAACCATCATAGAAAGTGCATACCACTAACACATTGAAGAATGAGTGGGGAAGAGTTGGTTTCCATCCTTCCTTCCTCACACCGAGATGTTGGGTAGAACATCATATATATATATATATATATATATATATATCTGTGTGTGGGTGGGTGTCAGCACATGTTTCTCAACATGGGTGGGGCATGTAACGAAATCACAAGGAAAATAAAATGTATTTATAATCTCTACACACAATTCCATCATTAGGGTTCATAATAAAGGTATCAACCAACTCACAACTCTCCCCCACTTTGTTATTGCCTCAAAATTCATAAAACCCCACAAAAAACTATAAGACAAAAACCATATTAAATTTAAATGAAATTTCAATACTATCTATCATCCACCCATTTAAATTAAAATATATAGTTCATTAAAAAAATTTAATAACCAATTAATTTATATTTAATAGACCTCCATTTAATCCACACAACCTGTAACACCCCAATATTTCATAGTGTGTTATTTCTTCAAAATAATTCAATAACTTTCACTACACACAACACCGAGTTCAAGCGCACTATGACTTACCAAACAAGCCGTTCAAAAGAGGTTATGAATAGTATTAAATAAATTTTGAACCTTATATAATACTTATAATTTTAGAATCCATATTATTAGTTTCTTAGACATAATTTAAGAACAAATTCTTTTTTTCAGATAAAAGAAGTATTTTTCAAAAATGAACTTTTACCAACTTTAATAGTGAACCCTTTTTAAATCCAATATTTTAAACTTTTATATATTTGATTTGATTAAATAAATTTATTTAGAATGGGGACATAAAAAAATCTATAATGTAACACCCCAAGATTCCACGGTACGCTTCTCTTTGAATAATACAGTAGCGTGTGTTGTACGCAACTTCGAGTTCTAACACACACCACAACCAATCAAACTAGCCGTTATGAATAGTAATACCTAATTTTTGAAATTTTATAAATTATATCTCTCAAAATGGACTTCATTTTTGGATTTGGAATATCTAAATTAGCCTAGGGTGAAATTTTGGTACTTTTCGGATAACTTTCATATTTTGATGAATAGTGGAAATTACTATATTTTAATTAAAA
This sequence comes from Viscum album, assembly GCA_963277665.1. Classification (NCBI taxonomy): domain Eukaryota; kingdom Viridiplantae; phylum Streptophyta; class Magnoliopsida; order Santalales; family Viscaceae; genus Viscum; species Viscum album. The sequence continues at coordinate 1,336,687,609 of OY728156.1, forward strand.
ACAACTTTTTTAATCAAAATAATTAATATTGATAAATTATGAATTTGAGTAAATTTAAAGTATATTTAGAATATATTTTTACCATTTAATTCAATTTTTGTCATTGGACATAATTTCACAATTAAACCAGACATAAACAAGTGTCAATCTTTTGATAGTTATTATCTCTTAAAAACACGCTTTTTGTTTTAAAAACGAAAATTAATTTTAAATTAATTTATGCCACTTATGTGTTTTGAATTTGGAAAAATGGATTCCATATTTGGAATCAGGATTTTCATATTGTGTAAATAGGTAACTTTTATTTTTAGTCATTTTGAATAATTACTGCGGTAAATATTTTATTTACCATGGTTAAGGGTAAATCCGGTAAATAAGGGTTAAAAAATAATATTATAATAATAATAAATTACCCTAAAATGTGTCCTAGACTTATTGGTTGATATATTTTCGACCATAGGCATCATTGGGTCGATTTTTGAACCCCATGGAGCCATATGTAGGTGATAGGGACACTTTATTTTAATTAAGTTAAAATGAATACAAAAATGACACAAGAATATATCTTTTAGAAAATCTATTTTTACATAGGGTGATATATGTTGGATTTTCGACTATAAATATTAATTAGAAAGCTAAAATGATATCCTACATAATTATAATTTATTTATAATTTTTATAGATTAAATAATTTAATTTATTTATGACACAATGATGATGTAGTAATTACAATAATAGTGAAAATTTAAAATAATTGATATTATAAATACCCAAATAAATATAATTTGAGACTTTTAATGAATTAAAATAATTTTATAGGATAATATGACATATTAGGAATGATTTAATTAACTTTTTTCGAGGTAGTAATTCTTTTATGAGTTTCACAAAAATCAACTATTGAATAGTGTCAAAATTGACGTAAAAGAGTTTTTAAAACAAATATTATATTATTAATTGATATTAAATTCTTAAAAATATAAGGTTCGGCCAAGAGACTTATATCATTATGGTGGTATAATTAATGGAACACTTTGTGGTCTCTTGGATATATATAGTATGTTTGTTAACTATATAATATAAAAATACAAAGTGACATAGTAAATGTCAAACTAATTAACTATGTGTTAATACTTAAAGATAAGGTTAATATAGTAACCCAAACCTGTCTAAATTATATTGGTTGAATGGTTTTCAACCTATCCCCACCTTAAAATTTAAATAATCAACTTTGGAGCCATTAGAAACCTAATATTAATTTATTATAAATTAATATTTCTAGCTTTTCCAAAGGTGCCCCTCACCCCTCTTATAAAATGGAACTCCTCCTTCTCATTTATTCACACCATAAAATCCTTTTGGTTCGGTCAAAATCTGCCCAAATACTCTCCTAACTTACCTAAATACAACCTAGAGGCCTTATTTTGATCAGAAAGCCAACCTAAGAAGCCCTTTTTATCAAATCAAAAGGACGAACCCGAAGAAGAGGTAATGATTTCACCACCCTTTTCCAAGTTCCTTTCTTCTTCCACTTTTCTTCCTTTGTTATTACCATTCTAAAATAATAAATCCAGTATCATATATATAATGTGATGTTATTATAAATATGGTACAACCATATTAAGTATTCTATCCACCCTTTTAATAACATGTCACCATACGTGCGTACGTACGGCTTACCGTCTACACGTCGTGGTGTAATTGTTATTCAATATATTATTATTTGAATGGGTATAATAATGATGTGTAACTCATGTAAATAATAAATATAACATGTTAATTATTCTTTATATATGATATAACATCCATTTATATATTATTTTAATATCAAAAGAATGATATTGTCGCTCGTGCGTACGTACGGATGACGTCTCCACAAACGCGATGAGATTCATTCTCCATCGTATCCATTCAAGTATAATTATAATTTGATGATTTAAAAATAATTTTTAAGGACTTTATATCATTCTGGATATTAATAAGATACAACCTATCCATGAAAAACATGTCTTACGAGTAAGTTAACACCCTAAACGACGATAATACTAAGATATTATTAACAAAGCAATGTTAAAAGATCATATATGATATCATATTAATATATATGATTCTTGTATAATTTAATAACAATTATTTCACCATTATATAGGAGTTTAACCTACCCTAATCCAAGTAAATGTACAAGGTAAGGGTTTATTTCGCAATCTCTTCATTATCCGAGGTTTTTTATACATAATAATCTACTGGGATTTCTTTATCATCCACATCCATGCTTCTTCGAAATGTATTTCAATTTTTTTTACTATTTACAAAGAATATGGGTTAAATTAATTTATACCCTTATGTGTTTTTATGGGAATCTTTCCGTCGTTTTCCAAACAAGGCACATTTTACCTTTTGACTAATTTAAGGTAAGAATGTTTTTTAAATTTATACGGCGGGTGCGGCTATTTACCGCCATTATAAAATCGTCAAAGCTTCCCTTACAAGCTTATAAGAATATTTTAAAATAAATGTTTTATTTTATAATTATGTGACTTTAAAATGATTTCAAAATGAATATTTTAAGAATTTATGAAAGGTACTCTTTATCAAGATCATAATTTTAAATGTTTTAAAGATTTATCTTTCTAAATATTTTTAATTAATGTCCACGTTTCCAAAATGATTTTAAGGACTTATTTATATGGACATGAAGGTTTTGAGATGATATTTATTTTCAAAAGTTTCAATGTGGTATAAGACACTTTGATTCAAATATCTCTTTTAAATTACTTTCTTTATAAATGTGTGACTTTTCAAAGATTTCGAGAAAAGAGATATTTCTCTAAAATAGTTTTGATTTCATCTATGTCAACATCCTTTGATGGATTTTATGCTTATGTGAAGTTGATTTATTATGATACAAAACTTCTATATTGTATTGTAGGTTTTGTGATATGTTTGACTATGGATGTGCTATTTTTATACCATTCATGGTTTATGGTGAAAGTATTGACATTTCATATGCTAGTTTTAATACGAATTTTTATTTTATGTTTAAACATTTTCATATGGGAATGCATTGGACTTAATATGTGATGGGTGGAGCTTTCTATAGCTCCTTGATGCATCGGTAGGTCTCATGAGACAAACTAGTGTCTTAGCACAAGGCCTTGGAAAAATCTTATTTGTAGTCTTGGCACGAGGCCTTGGATATATGGTTATGATAGTCTGGGATTATGTATTCCATCATTATGAAAGTGGTTATTGATATTGCATGTGATTATTCGATAGTAGAATATCCATGTGAATAAGTAAATGGAATTATTTCATTTTACTTTTTCCATACTATATTGATGTTCAAGTTTAAAAGGCTTTTGTTTTAGTTAAACATTACCTTAAATGATTATTCTTATTAATGAATGTTTCCACTATATTGTTATCCTTACTGGGCATTTGAGCTCACCCCTTTTCTATGTTTTATTTTTCCCAAGAAGTGAAGAAGTAAATTACGAATGACCTACAAGGATATTATGTGGGGATATGAGTGTGGAATATGGAGACAATATGTTGTTGTAGTAGTTTTTCACTTTATGATGTAATGTAAGACTTATGAATATATCTAGTGTTTCCAAGGCTACTAAACCAATCGGTCTTTCGAGATTTGAACTTTCTTGTGATCATGACAATGTTATGTAATAATGCACCGACTCTAGGTAACTGGGTTCGGGGTGTTACAGTTGGTATTAGAGGAAGTTTAGTACAAACTTTGGAAGCTAGATTTAGATAAACTCTGATTATAGCACATAGATTTAAGATGGACTTTGAGGTTTAGTATAGAAGAACTACCTAGAATTTTGGTATTGTAGAGATTTTGTGAGTTTTCCGAGCAATACGTCCCTGTCTGGATACGAGCAGGTAGAGGCGGATCTGGCATAGATGTACCTAGGGGTAAAACCCAAAAACACCACTTTGAGCTGGACTTGAACGGGAACTGGTGCACGACAATGGGCCTTACTGCACTCTTGGTTACGACTCTCCCGGGGGATATGCTTAGGATAATTCTCATTTTCTTTACAAACCATTATGAAGGGTTTATGATTATATACTTCCTCAAAGGTGAAATTTTTATGATTATGGATTATATCCATAAACTATTTAATTTATGTTATGTGTCATAAAAGTTTGGGATTTGGAATTGTTATTCATAAACTAATCTAGTGTATGCCATTGTTTAGAAATGGCGCCCAGTAGAAGGAATGAGAACTCTAGTAATGCACATGATCCAAAGAGAAAGAAGGATCATATCTTTCATGGTCTTAAGCCATAATTTATAAGAGAAATAGTCTCCCATGTATTATCATCATATGAAGAAATAATATCATGTGTTGATAAGATAAGTAAAGATTTTAATGAGTCCTATGGCTTTGAAGGGAAGCAAGAGAAGAAACGGATGGAAGCGAGAAAGATGGATAAAGGGAAGAGGGAAAAGAAGAATTTTCCCATATGTGATAACTGTGGGAAGAAACACCCTGGAACTTGCCTGAAAGGAATGTGAGTTTGTTATAAGTGTGGAGGAAAAGGGCACAAAGTACGTGACTGCAAGGGTAAGAAAATGGTTTTAAATGTACAATGCTTCATTTGTAAGGAGTTTGGACACTACGCGAACCTATGTCCCAGTCATCAGACTATGCCGTAAATAATACTATTGGATAACAATCAAGTTATGATACTACCACAGATGAAGAGGAATGATTAGAGTTCTTGTGTTGATTATGTCATTTGAGTGTTGTATCAACAATTTACTTGTTATAATAATTATGGAGTATATAAGGATTGTACTGCATTACTATTTCATTAAGGACTTGAGATTGTGTGGAACAATGAAAAGTGACTCAATAGCAGGATAAATTTTTGGAAAATATATGGTTGAGAGAATGATAAACCATAATATAGTTCTGATACCAAGGTAGTGATTTTGGAATAATACATGATTGATTTGGATAAATTATATTGGATATTCTTGACTACCTTGAAACAGATTAATGATTTGTATATTCCATCATTTTTGGGGTTTAAAACAATTTTGGATTTAAGGAGTATATCTATTATTCTTTAAATAATAAGGGATCATGAATGTAATCAATAAGGTTTTATGGTAATTCAGGATGTTGCAGTGTTTTAAAAGAATACATGATGAAGGTTTTCACATGTTATTATGCAGAAAAAAGGATCTTTACTGTGTTTACCTTCCTTATAAATTTTGGACTGAAGTATTTTGGATAGTTCTAGTTTGGATTATTTTGTATTGCCATAAAAGGACAACTTAGAGGTCGGCCGGCAACCTGTCACGTCCGGCAAGGCCACGAGACTTGAACCCACAACTGAAGGGCGACAAGGGTGTATCACCTACCACTGACCCACGTGATTTCCTGGATTGAATAATGTCATTTTTTAATGGTTCTTCTAGTTGAATTATAAATTCATTTTTAACCCTATACGAATTGGATAAATAGAATATTATTTTTAAGTTCTATTATCTTTTAGAGTGAAAGATGAGTCTGTGGTAGAAATTAGTTAAAGGTTGGAACTCTACTTGTCAAGAATATATTTTTATTCTTCTCTTATTCTATGAAAAAATTAATTCTTATACTTTATTTAAGGAATCCTAAAACCAAAAATGTGTTATCCTAATACCCTATGTTTTGTTGAACGGATGGTATTTCAAATAATCATAGATTGATGAATTTAAGGACCTAAATTTTACACTTGTTTGTGATAGATGACCTCAATCACTGCCTATAAATACTTACATTTTTCCTCCAATTATATGTCTCTAATTGCCACAAATGTTCTTTTAATCGAGGTCATAATTTGGTGGTAACCCTTTCATTTCTCTTTTCCTCATATTAAGACTAAATGTTAGTAACCCAATTTTCGATGTGGGTTTTCCCACAAAGATATTTCCTATTTTCAACCTTTTATTTTCGAAGAACAATTTCAAATTTCGAGGACGCAATTTATTGAAGGAGGGGAGAATGTAACACCCCGAGATTGCATAGTGTGTTATTTCTTCAAAATAATTCAATTACTTGCACTACACACAACACCGAGTTCAAGCGTACTATGACTTACCAAACAAGCCGTTCAAAAGAGGTTATAAATATTATTAACTAAATTTCGAACCTTATATAATACTTATAATTTTAGAATCCATATTATTAGTTTCTTAGAAATAATGTAAGAACAAATTATTTTTTTCAGATAAAAGAAGTATTTTTCAAAAATGCACTTTTACCAACTTTAATAGTGAACCCTTTTTAAATCCAATATTTTAAACTTTTATATATTAGATTTGACTAAATAAATTTATTTAGAATGGGGACATAAAAAAATCTACAATGTAACACCCCATGATTCCACGGTATGCTTCTCTTTGAATAACACAGTAGCGTGTGTTGTACGCAACTTCGAGTTCTAACACACACCACAACCAATCAAACTAGCCATTATGAATAGTAATACCTAATTTTTGAAATTTTATAAATTATATCTCTCAAAATGGACTTCATTTTTGGATTTTTAATATTGAAATTAGCCTACGGTGAAATTTTGGTACTTTTCGGATAACTTTCATATTTTGATGAATAGTGAAAATTACTATATTTTAATTAAAAACTACTTTTTTAATCAAAATAATTAATATTGATAAATTATGAATTTTAGTGGTTATAAATTATATTTAGAATATATTTTTACCATTTAATTCAATTTTTTTCATTGGACATAATTTCACAATTAAACTAGACATAAACACATGTCAATCTTTTGAAAGTTATTATCTCTTAAAAAACGCTTTTTGTTTTAACAACGGAAATTAATTTTAAATTAATTTCTGCCACTTATGTGCTTTGAATTTGGAAAAATGGATTACATATTTGGAATTAGGATGTTCATATTGTGTAAATAGGTAACTTTTATTTTTAGACATTTTGAATAATTACTGCGGTAAATATTTTATTTACCATGGTTAAGGGTAAATCCGATAAATAAGGGTTAAAATATAATATTATAATAATACTAAATTACCCTAAAACGTGTCCTAGAATTATTTGATGATCCATGTTCGACCATAGTAATCATTGGGTTGATTTTAGGACCCCATGGAGCCTTTGTAGGTGATAGGGACAGTTTATTTTAATTAAGTTAAAATGAATACAAAAATGACACAAGCATATATCTTTTAGAAAAATAATTTTTACATAGGGTTATATATGTTGGAGTTTAGACTATAAATATTCATTATAAATATAAAAAGATTTCCTACATAATTATATTTTATTTATAATTTTTAGAGATTACATAATTTAATTTATTTATGACACAATGATGATGCAGTAATTACCATAATAGTGAAAATTTAAAAACATTGATATTATAAATACCCAAATAAATATAATTTGAGACTTTTAATGAATTAAAATAATTTTATAGGATAATATGACATATTAGGATTTATTAATTTAACGTTTTTCGTATTAATCATTCTGTTATGAGTTTCACAAAAATCAACTATTGAATAGTGTCAAAATTGACATAAAAGAGTTTTTAAAACAAATATTATATTATTAATTGATATTAAATTCCTAAAAATATAAGTTTTGGATAAGAGACTTATATCATGATACTGGTATAATTAATGGACCACTTGGGGGTCTCTTATATGTATATAGTATGTTTATTAACTATATAATATAAAAATACAAAGTGTCATGGTATATGTCAAACTAATTAACTAAGAGTTAATACTTAAAGATAAGTTTAATATAGTAACAAAAACCAGTATAAATTCTATTGGATGAATTGTTTTCAAACTATCCCCACCTTAAAATTTAAATAATCATCTTTTGAGCCATTAGAAACCTAATATTAATTTATTATAAATTAATATTTCTAGCTTTTCCAAAGGTGCCCCTCACCCCTCTTATAAAAGGGAACTCCTCCTTCTCATTTCTTTACACCTTTAAAGCCTTTTGGTTCGGCCAAAATCTGCCCAAATACTCTCCTAACTTCCCTCAATACAATTTAGAGGCCTTAGTTTTATCATAAATCCAACCTAAGTAGCCGTTTTGATCAAATCTAAAGGAAGAACCTGAAGAAGAGGTAATGATTTCACCACCCTTTTCCAAGTTCCTTTTTTCTTCCACTTATTCTTCCATTGTTATTACCATTCTAAAATAATAACTCCACTATCATATATATAATGTGATTTTATTGTAAATATGGTACAACCATATTCAGTAATCTATCCACCCTTTGAATAAATGTCACCATACGTGCGTACGTACGACTTACCGTCTCCACGTCGTGGTGTAATTGTTATTAAATAGATTATTATTTGGATGGGTATAATAATGATGTGTAACTCATGTAAATAATAAATATAACATGTTAATGATTCTGTATATATGATATACCATCCATTTATATATTATTTTAATATCAAAAGAATGATATTGTCGCTCGTGCGTACGTACGGACGACCATCTCCATGAATGCGATGAGATTCATTCTCCATCGTATCCATTCAAGTATAATTATCATTTGATGATTTAAAAATAATGTTTAAGGACTTGATATCATCTTGGATATGAATAAGATATAACTTAACCATGACAAACATGTCTTACGAGTAAGTTAACACCCGAAACGACGATAATACTAAGATATTATTAACAAAGCAATGTTAAAAGATCATATATGATATCATATTAATATATATGATTCTTGTATAATTTAATAACAATTATTTCACCATTATAAAGGAGGTTAACCTACCCTCAACCAAGGAAAAGTACAAGGTAAGGGTTTATTTCGCAATCTCTTCATTATCTGAGGTTGTTTATACATAATAATCTACTGGGATTTCTTTATCATCCACATCCATGTTTCTTCGAAATGTATTTCAATTTTTTTTACTATTTACAAAGAATATGGGTTAAATTCATTTATACCCTTATGTGTTTTTAAAGGAATCTTTCCGTCGTTTTCCAAATGAGGCACATTTTACCTTTCGACAAATTTAAGGTAAGAATGTTTTTTTAATTTATACGGCGGGTGCGGCTATTTACCGCAGTTATAAAATCGTCAAAGCTTCCATTACAAGATTATAAGAATATTTTAAAAGTAAATGTTTTATTTTATAAGTATGTGACTTTTAAATGATTTAAAAATGAATATTTTAAGAATTTTTGAAAGGTACTCTTTATCAAGATCATAATTTTAAATGTTTTAAAGATTTATCTTTCTAAATATTTTTAATTAATGTCCATGTTTTCAAAATGATTTTAAGGACTTATTTATATGGACATGAAGGTTTTGAAATGATATTTATTTTCAAAAGTTTCAAAGTTGTACGGGACACTTTGACTCAAATATCTCTTTTAAATTACTTCCTTTATAAATGTGTGACTTTTCAAAGTTTTCGAGAAAAGAGATATTTCTATCAAATAGTTTTGATTTCATCTATGTCAACATCCTTTGATGGATTTTATTCTTATTTGAAGTTGATTTATTATGATACAAAACTTCTATATTGTATTTTAGGTTTTGTGATATGTTTGACTGTGGATGTGCTATTTTTATACCATTCATGGTTTATGGTGAAATTATTGACATTTCGTATGCTAGTTTTAATACGAATGTTTATTTTATGTTTAAAAATTTTCATATGGGAATGAATTGGACTTAATATGTGATGGGTGGAGCTTGCTATAGCTCCTCGACGCATCGGTAGGTCTCATGAGACAGATTAGTGTCTTAGAACAAGGCCTTGGAAAAATCTTATTTTTAGTCTTGGCACGAGGCCTTGGATATGTGGTTATGATAGTCTGGGATTATGTATTCCATCATTATGAAAGTGGTTATTGATATTTCATGTGATTATTCGATTAGTAGAATATCCATGTGAATAAGTAAATGGAATTATTTCATTTTACTTTTTCCATACTATGTTGATGTTCATGTTTAAAAGGCTTTTGTTTTAGTTATACATTGCCTTAAATGTTTATTCTTATTTATGAAATTTTCCTCTATATTGTTATCCTTACTAGGAATTTGAGATCACCCCTTTTCTATGTTTTATTTTTCCCAGGAAGTGAAGAAGTAAATTATGAATGAACTGTAGGGATATTATGTGGGGATATGAGTGTGGAATATAGAGACAATATGTTGTTGTAGTAGTTTTTCACTTTATGATGTAATGCAAGACTTATGTAAGACTTATGTTGTCTAGTGTTTCCAAGGCTACTAAACCAGTCGGTCTTTTGAGATTTGATCTTTCTTGTGATCATGCCAATGTTATGTAATAATGCACCGAATCTAGGTAACTGTGGTCGGGGCATTACACAACCTGTTATAATTTATTATTCCATTAAAAAATCTTTGTTAATTTGAATACTACATGGGAAACTATCACAACACATCACAACTAAACAGCCCAACAACTGTATCCAACTTCCACCTTGCATCATATCAAAACCATTTTTACAACCCCACTACACAACCACACCACAACCACCATCATATCCCCACTACACAGTCACATCACATCCACTTCCCCTATACAAACCAAAAAAATCCATTGTCCATGCATTTAATCATCACATCCAAGCTACTACACATAAACACATTAACAAACATGTTATTGAATACACATATAATTTTCCTAATTATGCATAGGGGATTTCATTCAATACCACTTTTTTATTTAAAGGCCTTATCACATAAGACATATATCCTAGTGAAACCAATTAATTATCCATGTATATGTGGTTAACCATTTATTTATGGTTGTGTCACAACAATCACACAACATGGGCATCACATTATATAAAAACCCAATAAAATAGGGTCAACTAGTGACCATGATATTTAAGGATACAAAAAAATAGATAGATCCAATATCTAAATATCAAAAGGATGTAAAAGCATGTGAAACATCCCCCTTCACCTTATGAAATTCATTGAACCAATTTATTTGTCTTCTCAAATTTGGATTCAACCAATATATGTTGATAAACATAAGAACCCCTACTATCATGATACAAATAAGAATGAAAGGAAAGAACATCTACCGGGAATAAAGGATCATTGCACAAACTTGTTACACCAAAAACAAGGGGTCCTCATATAAGAGGAAAACATTTCAAGGGAACATAAACCAACTACAACAACAAGGTTCCATGACTCCATGGGAAGAATTATTTGGAAACTCTCTTTTAAATAAAAATTAATCCTAGAATAATGAAAGAATGTACTTCTCTATTAAAAGATTATATCTCAAAACACTGGAATTAGATATTGGTTTAATTGGACGTTAAAGTCAGATAACACTAAATCCATGTTTTTATGCATTTAAAAGGTCTCTATACTTTTTAAAAATTAAATATATCATTAATCCCTTTTGAAATGTATTCATAACTCATTAATTTCATATAAAAAACATTTTCTATCAAATAAATGTCCAAAGGGAAAATCAAGAAATTTATGAAAAATAGGAAACACTATTCAAAATGACCCACCATTGGTGGTTTAATATTATTAAAAAAATGAGACATCATTGGTGATCCTCAATTAGTTAAAAATTTCCACCATTGTTGGTCCACCATTAGTTCAAAATGATCCACTGTTGGTGATCCACCATTAGTTCAAAAATTTCCACCGTTGGTGATCCACTATTATTTCAAAATGATTCAACTTCAGTGATACACTATTTGATAACAATGTTTTACCATTGGTGTTCCACCATTAATTAAAATTGAGCCACTATTTTTGATCCACAATTTTTTAATGATGTGCCACCATTGGTGATTCACCATTAGTTATGTCATAAACCAGATCTGGTCACCATCAAAACTAGATCCTGACCCGACTCGTGGAAAGACCCCATGGTAGTTACAAATCCCCACAAGATGGAACAAGTTCTTGGGTTTCAAAAAATGGAATTTGGAAACTATTTATCCAATTTTATAAACATAAAACAACAAAACACTCCAATATTACAAATCCGGGTTTTTCAAAACAAACCATGTTTTACAAAAAATCAGAATTGAATTACATAATTTAAAATAATTATCAAAGACTATAAAAAAGGAAGAGACCAAAAATAAAAATCCCATGAACCTCTTCATGGCAAGGGGCACTACCCTCAATCCATCTCCATGACACTATGCCAAGAAGGACAGCTGGAAACCAAAACCACTGGAACTAAAAGATTTACCCAAACCTGTGACAAAATAACCAAGTCTACATACACCCAAGGGTGTAAGTAGGATATGAGCCAAATACCAGTAGGATTAGAACACTAAAAAATTTCTTGTGATAAAAATTCATGGATGAAAAGCTTGCAAGTTTTCATAAATATGAAATTCTAATAAGAATTTTAAAGAGAGGAAACTTCAAATAAAAACAGTTTTCATGTGGGCTACATTAAGGAATCAACACTTTTAAATATAATGAAAAAGATACTAAATTTTCCATAAAAACATACCATATGAAAATGGTAAGCATAAAGTATCTAATGAGCTCAGGCAATGAGAAATGACCCCTAGGAACTAGCTTACTATAGGTCCCAGGTTCCTCATATCTCGGTGAAACTAACCATACAAATATTTGTTCTCGTGCACACGAGCCACTAATAGGGATCATACCCATAACCTAGTGGTCTAAAATCATCATAATCATAATCATCATCATCATCATCATTATAGTTTATTTTGTGTTTTCATCATCAAACTTGCTACGTGAAACTAGGTACATACACCATGAGATCACTAGCATACTAGTACATGTCCACCCACCTAGATACCCGGGTTTTCCCTCTTGTGATCAATAAAGTTCCACAAGCCATGAAATACAGTTTTCACATGAAAATACCAGTTCCAAGTCATACAAACACACTAAAATGCCCCAAAACATGTCACATAATACTCTTATCAAAAACAAATATTCATTTTTCACATCATACTGACACAAAATAGCCCAGAAACGGGTTTCGTGCCTTTCTTGCAATTTGATAAAACATTTCATAAATTTATAAAACATTCTAAAAATGTATTACATATTATATAACAACTTTACCATTAAAAAACCCATATTACGTGAACACACTCACCAAAATAGTACATGTACATCCTTTTTCACATTGTTTAACTCAATAAATCACTTACAATTTTTATAAAACAATCCCAATGGGTATAACCATGTTTTTCATAAAAAAATCCCATTTCAGAACCCTCTTTCATGGCCAAAATCACCCCAATACCAATGAAAAATAGAGTTGGAATCCCTAGAAACATTTATTATACCACTTTCAAATGTTATCAAATTACCTAAAATGATACAACAAAAGATACACTAGGAAACACACATTTTCAAACCAATATGAAACTTTCAAACTAAACGCTTAATCAATACAACAAAAAATGGTTCCCACACAAAAAATAATGTAAGAGTATCATGATAAAAATATGAATTAATCAAATATAACTCATATTATTATGAGTACACATTGAACCACTTACCTTTTGTATCAAAACACTTATTCATTGTGCGAAACTTCAACCGCACCACTACCGCACCACGAGGGAGTGAAATCCAACCTAAAACCCCAATATTTGACCAAAAAAACACCAGATCAAACCCTAGATACGAAACCTAGCTTCATTACATTTAATAACATCATGAAATAGAAAGGAAACCCTAAGGATAAGGAAGGAAATGAATAGAGAAACACTTACTTGAAGAAATATTGAATAAAATGACCCAAATACACCAGTAGATGAATTTACAAACAACCAAAAGTGAAAGGGAGGATATAATAAGGCTGATAAGGTCATGTAGAAATATTAATGTTGGAAAATAGTAAAAAATTGAAGGATTTATGAAAGAAACAATTTACCTCTTCAAATCTGAGAGATTTGAGAAATCGAGAGAAGTTCCGCACAAATTTGTGATGAATATAAGATACAAAGAGGGGTAGGAGATCATGGGGGTGATCCATGGTATGTGGGATCATGTGAGTGTTGGAATAACTAAAAACCCTTAAAAATTGAATTAGATATTAAATAATTAAAAAAATTAATGCAGGAAATGGGCTTTTGGGCTATTCCAATACCTTAATAAAAACCCAAATCCATCATGATTATGGATTCCAATGAGGTCCAAATGGATATGGTGGATTTAATATACGAGTGGATGCCAATTGGGAAGTGGAATGTGCGTGAAATTTAGAAAAATTAAATAGTTAAAAAAGAAACAAAATTTGTTTTTAAATCTTGAAATGGGCGCACGGTTTGGCCCAAATCATGAAAACTCACCCTTTCCTCCAAAAAATGTATGGGAAACACCCAAAACAAAGAAATAATGGAAATTTAATTAAAAATAACTTTAAAAAATTCATGATTGGGAAAATTATCTCCAATATAAAACTTTATTCCCTCGAAAAACCACAGCAAGGCTAAAAGCAAAAACCAAACCCAACTGAAAGGCCAAAATGGAATTCTTTGCCAAGTTTCGCCCACCCCCAAAAGGCCCAAAACACCTCCAATTGATCAATCAAGGAAGTAATACTCTCAAAAAACAAAAAATACACCACTTCTGGAAATAATAAAGCATATAGAAACTACATCCTAAAACAAAAAACCACAAACTCTATTTGAACAAGACTCAAGCAACATACCTAGAACGAACAATGAAAATGAATGAGATCACTATAGTATTACTTTGACAAAAATGTTGGGCACACTCAAATCACAATGTTTATACAAGGAGTAAGTTACTGATTAAATCACTCCAAATGATACTACCTACTATACAAGAAACACTAGGTACAAACCCAAGGTACTGATATGGGGAGATAGAAACTGACTCCCCACCATAAGGGGAACTCTATTTTTCAAGATAGAATTGGAACACTAAGAGAGGGAGGCCCGAAAAAAATACCCAACATAAGGTTTATAATTTTATTAAACTTATCCAAAATAACTTACATGAGATATATAGTAGGACTCCCCTCCATAAGTACCAACCATCTTAACTGACTAGCACGGACCGACACGAAAACACACCCAAATTTAAAGAGTTGGTATGGATGCACGGTTAGTCTGCACAGTTTGGGAAACCATAGGATAACCATGTGGAGAATTTTTTCCAAAGAGGAAACTTTTCACAGTTACATGGGAAAAGGTTCATGGCCATGAAAAGACTGTTTGGTAGCTACTACCTCTTATCGAAATGTTTCCTAGGTTGGCGCATGGTTACTATCAACTATGCGCAAACCATGCACTACTATCTACCTACCCGATTTTCATACGTTTCTCTAAAAACTCAAAGGAAACCAAAGTGGGGGGGGAGAATAAACATAGTATATAATGTGGGGATGATATTACCAAACCACTTTCCACTAAAAATGAACAACTGGACAAAGAAGGCAATACTAGAGTTTTAAATTGTTCCCATCTTTCATACCGAGTACGAGAAATATAATTTTTTTTAACAACCCTAGGATTTCCCTAACTATGTGAAAAATTATCTCAGGGACCTATGTATGGAACTTAGATGATTGCAGAATCTTCGGCCCTGCATTTAGGCCTTGGGAAACCCTCAACAAAAACTTCTTCTTCCAGTACTACAAACAACTACACCGCAATCCCAAATCGGTTTACCAAGACATAACACACTCCAAAACACACATGAACAAATCCTGACATTTTTCTGAAATATGGTCCTAGAATATGACACACTTCACACCATTTTATTTTTATGAAAAATGGAAGGAGGAAAGGATATATGGAAACACCTTCCTTTAAACATAGGATGATGAGATTTTCTAAAGGGAGACACACTTTTTACAAAAATAGAATCTTAGATGATTGAAAAACACCCACCTTTACAGTCAAAGGAGAACAAAATATAATAAGGAATCACCGAACATGGAAAATATGAATAATAGAAATAGAATAAGGATAAGGACCTTATAATGAGTCCCAAACATCACACGATTCCTGTAGAAAACCATAACAGCCTCACTTGGCCCGATTTTCCACACTAATGGACTAAAAATAACTCTTGTTTCGACAAGACTGACAACAGACCCAGGGGCCCTCTTAGAAAACATCTTACACTTACTACCCCAGACTACTTTCACATTCAATGAATCAGGTAACTTAAGAAACTAAGGTCTCATTCAACCTTCCACGAACAATCTCCCACTTCAAGAGGATCCACAAAACCAAGAAATGAAACGATGTAGACTCAACCTCCAATGATTATGGAATAGACTCTTTGAATTGATGAACTAGAGGAGTTTTCAATGGAGAAACAATTTGGACTTCACTTTAGTCATGCATGAAATCTTTAAGGGGGAATACCCTATCCAATTAGAGAACCCAATGACCCAACCAAGTTGGCCCATTGGTCAAAAAATATCACAAGTCAGAACTGAACACACTAGAGAAGAACCAAAAAATTTGGAATAATGAGAGGGTATGAAAATGCCATCATGACCAGAATGTGATTGCATGGGAGGCTTAGCTAAATAGCCACGCGAAGGAGGAAGGATACCATCATGATGTAGATGCTGGGGAGGGGCAGTTCCTTATAGTTATAGTCTTGTTGAATTCTCTAAGACCTTCGGGTCATGTAATGTCTCTTAAGCCTACAGGACATGTAATATCTTAACCCTAAGGGCCTTGTAAGGTATCCCCTCATCCATTAAAAAGGGGTTTTAACAGAATTAAATAAAAAAGAAGGCCTTAAGGCCATTTAGACAATGTTACCTTTGAGCCTCCCACATCCATGTTTCCATGACACACTTGGAACCCTCCTCATATCCATCCTAACACTCATCCTGTCATGTCATTAACCATACATAATACCATATAACTCGATGCATGTGGTATCTCATGGGAATACCAATGGTTAAAACAAAAATTACTTCTACTTTTTGAAACCAAAACATTCAACCGATACTTTATTTTTCACAACACTGCTAACTATAAAATCAAAAACCAATTTACATATTACAAACCAAATTTAGAAAGCACCCATAATTCATTAAAAACTCACATTCTTTCCATTCACAACCATTTAAATAAAATTCAATCCATTCCAAAACACTTATAATTTCATTAAAAACTCCATTTCATAAATCGCCATTTAATTAAGAACTCAACTCTTCTCATTTCAAAACAAGGTTCCAAAATTTCATAAAACTTTTTAAATTTTCCCTATTTACCAAATCAAAATCCATTTAAAAACTCCAAAGATAACATCCAGAACATTCCATCCCATTAAAAAAAAATTCAATAGTTTAGAAAACTCTATTGGAAACACCTTTTCAAAACCAACTTTAACATAGTTCATGTTTTCAAAAGAGGTGTAAACACACAATTTTCCATTTCAAAATAATTCTTAAAATTCAGTTCAACGATTTAGATATCAAGCCTTTTCCACTTTACTAAAAAATCATTTCATAAAAGTTCACATTTCTTAAATAAATTTATTTTAAAAAAACAAGTTACAAGATTCCAACAGTAAGAAATACAATACAATATGAGAGGAAACTAGTTTCGGTGGGTGACATGGACATATGGTCGACGACCATATGCCAATCACATCACCATCACAAAGAGTGTTCTAGGGAAATATCCCCAGATCCACATGGATTGCCAGGACCTACGAGCTCACTGAGACCACTAACCCGACTCTCTTTACATTTCCTCTAATCGTCATTAAACCAAGAAAACCAAAGGACTAAGATAAAACATGAATTCCCCTAGAAACATGAATCATGTCCTGAGGTCTGGTGGCTAGGAAACCTACTCAAAATTGTACTATCATGTCCCGAAAATCCAAACCCTGAACTATCCTGACTCTTCCCCAAATAACAAGACCCAAGAGTGAGAACCACCTTTTATACCATTTTTTCACAAACAAGATTCAGTCGCCATCAAAACTGGCACCCAACCCGGCCCGTGGAAAATCCCTAAGGGTGGTCCCAATCCCCACTGGTTGGCACAAGATCCAGGGTATCACAAAATGGAATTTGGGAATTATTAACCTGAGTTTATAAGCATAAAACAACAAACAAATCAAATATAACAAATCTATATTAAAAAGGCCATCTTTTAGAAAAATTCAGAATTGAATTATATAATTTAAATAAATTCTCAATGATTAAAAAATTAAGAGACCAAAAAATGGATATCCTAAGAACCTCTTCATGGAAAGGGACACCACCCTCAAGCCATCTCCATGACAGTGCACCAAGAAGGACCGCTAGAAACCCGAACCACCAGAACTAAAATATTTACCCAAACCTATGAAAATAACCAAGTCTACTTACACCCAAGGGTGTATGTAGGGTGTGAGACAAAGCCTAATAAGATTCCACCACTAAAAAATTCTATGTGATAAACATTTAAGGATAAAAATCTTCTAGGTTTTCATAAACATGAATTGCTAATAAGAATTATAAAGAGATGCAATGTTAAATAAAAACCGTTTTCAAGTGGGATACTTTAAAGAATCAATACTTTTAAATATAATTCATAAGACACTAAATTTTCCTGCTAAACCAACCATATTCTAAAGGTAATCATATATTATATAATGATACCATGAAATGGGAAATAACACCTTGTCACTATCTCATTGTGGGTGTCAGGTACCTCGTATCTCAGTAGAAGTGACCATACAAATATCCCTTCTCGTTAACATGAGCCACTGGTAGGGATCATACCCATAACCTAGTGGTCCCCCAAAATCATAATCATCATAATAATAGTTTATTTAGTGTTGTTTTTATCAAAATTTCTATATGAAACTGGGGCCAAACCCCACGGGATCACTAGAATACCAGTACACGTCCACCCACTTAGATACCCGGGTTTTCCCTCTTGTGCTCAAAAACATTCCACAAGCCATGAAATAAAATTTTCACATGGCAATAATAGTTTAAATACACACACACAAAACATCTCACACCCATGTCACGTAATACTCATTTCATAAACAAATATTCATTTTTCACATTATACTCAAAAAAAACACCCCACAAACGTGTTTCACGCCTTTATCGAAATTTTATAAATTGTTTCAGAAATTAATAAAACATCATAAAAAGTTTTGACATCTTAAATCACAACTTTTATATTAAAAACCCAATTTTATTTGAACACACTCACAAAAATAGTACATGTACATTCTTTTCCCACTTTGGTTAACTCAATAAATCACTTACAATTTTTATAAAACAATCCCAAGGGGTGTAACCATGTTTTGTACACAAAACCCATTTCCAAACCCTCTTTCAAGTCCAAAATAACCCCAATACCAATAAAAAAAGAGTTTTCAGCACTAGAAAAATTTATTAAACCTCTTTCAAATGTAATCAAATTACCTAAAATGATACAAACCAAGATACACAAGGAAAACAAACATTTTCAAACAAATATGAAACTTTGAAACTAAAAGATTAATCAATACAACAAAAAATGGTTACTCTACCAAACATAATGTAAGAGAATCATGATAAAAATATGAATGAATAAAATATAACTCATTTTAGGGTTCTTTACACATGTAACCACCTACCTTTTGTGTCAAAACACCAATTCATTGTACGAAACTTCAACCACACCACTGCTGCACCACGAGGGAGTGAAATCCAACCTAAAACCCCAATATTTGATAAAAAACACCAAATCAAACCCTTGGTATGAGCCCTAACTTTTGTACATTTAATAACTTCCTAAAATATGGGGGAAACCCTAAGGAGAAGGATGGAAATGAAGTGAGGAACACTTACTTGAAGAAATATTGAATAAAACAACACAAATACACCAGTAGATGAATTTACAAATAGAAAAAAAAATTCAAGTGAAGTTAGAATAAGGCTGAAGAGTTCATGTAGGAACTAGAATGGGAGAAAAAAGAGTAAAAATTTAAGGAGTTATGAATGTAACAATTTACCTCTTCAAATTTGGGCGATTTGTGAAATCTAGAGAGGTTTCGCCCAAATTGGCAATAAAAATGAGTTCCAAAGAGGGAAAGGAGAGAATGGGGGCATGCCTTATGTAAGTGGTGTAGGGTGAGAGTTTTAATTACTAAAAACCAATAAAATTGAATGAAATATTAAATTATTAAAAAATAAGCAGGAAATGAGCATTCTGGTGGGCCCAATACCTTAATAAAAAACCAAACTCCATTATGATTATGGATTCATATGAGGTCCAAATGGATATGGTGGTTTTAATATACCAAGGTATGCTAATTTAGAAGTTTAATGGGTGTATAATGTTGGAAAATGAAAGAGTTATAAAAGAAAAAAAATTGGTTTTTAATTTTGGAAATGGGCTCACAGTTTGGCCCAAATCAGGAAAACTCACCCTTTATTTCAAAAAAATTTTGGGAAACCCACAAAATAAATAAAAAAAGGAAGTTAATTGAAAAATACCATTAAAATAATTCATTTATGTGATAGGTTGAAAATGATCCATTGTTGGTCATCCACCATTAGTTTAAAATTATCTAACGTTGGTGATCCACCATTAGTTCAAAATGATCCACCATTGGTGATCCACCATCTGTTCAAAATGTTCTATCATTGGTGAACATCTATTAGTTTAGAATTTTCTAATATTAATTATCCACCATTAGTTAATTTTTTTTACCATTGGTGATCCAAATAAATCCTCTAAAACTTTTCAAAACTCCTCCCATCCTCCACTAAAAACCAATAGAATTTTTGCAAACACCATAAATAAAATATTTACTAAAAATTAATGGGCCCAATGTTTTGGTATGTTACATAAGATACCTCTCAAACTATTATCTCCCCTTAGAAATCAAAAAAATACATGGAGAATAATATTCCTAAAGAACCATCCCTCGAGATACATCTCAAATATCTTGTAACATATGAAACACCACCACCAACCAAACCTACTAACCCAAACACCAACAAAATATGGGGGAAAATAATACTACCCCAAACATAGGTATCATGGAATTATAAGTTCTATGTCAAGATACTATCTGATTTGGGTGCCACTGACTCACCTATTTGGGTTTAACTGCATCAATGTTTATCCATCTTGATTCGGAATCAGGTCCTCCTCTTTTCATATTTCAGGACTTCATCACACATGATACATAAAGAAACCAAGAAAAATAACGCATGTCATAAAATAAAAATATCAAAACATCACATCAAAATAAAAAACAAAAATGTAAAACTTAAAAAAACTTCAGGTACATGGTACGCATATGTGTCTCTCACTCCCAAGTACTATCCTCCAAGCCACCATAACTCCACAACACATGAACCCAAGTAATGGGTTTTCCTCACATAACCTTATCTAAAAGGTCTTGGATCCCCACTAGATTCTATCGGAATATCATGTCTTCCTTGATAGCCAAATATACCCAGTCAATGAATTGTGATTTTTCATGAATATATGGATGAATCTGGGAGATGTTGAATACATCATAGATCTGTTCCACTCATAGAGGATGTTCTAACTGGTATGACACCTCTCTAATGTCCACTAAAACATTGATTGGACCAACAAACCTGTTAAGAAGCTTACAACCTAAAAAACCTCTACTTCCCACTTCATCGGGAAACCTCTAAGAACACATGATCTACAAACATGAACTCCAGGGGCATCCTCCTATAATCGATAGAATTATTTTTTCAAGCCTATATAGATTTTATCCTCTCTCAATCAAAATAAACATTCTCTATCATACTCTTAACCACATAAGGTCCAAGAAAATTTGAATCCCTAACCTCTTCCAAACACAATGGATAATAGTAGGGAAGCTAGTACAAAGCCTAAAATAGTGCCATACCAATGGATGAGTGACGACTTTTATTATAAGAAAACTTATCCAAGGGAATGATTCATGCCCAAAATCTTTTAAAGTCCAAGAAACATTCCCACAGTATATCCTCCATCATATATATGGTCCACTATTTCTACCTGTCCACCTAAGGATGGAATGTCATGATGAGGTGTAATAGAGTGCCAAAAATATGATTCAATTCCCTACAGACTTGCAAAGTAAAATTTGTGTCCTGATATGAGACAATGGACCTTGAGACCCTACACAGCTGCACCACATCATACACATACCACTTTTCTGGTACATCCATTATGTTTGTCTCATTTATCATTAGGAATTGAGATTATTTGGTCAATTTTTCCACAATTACCCAAATAACATCACACCCTCTCAGAGATTGGGGTTTCTATGTAATTAAATTCATTGATATTTCATCCCATCTACACTTAGGAACACCCATGGAATGTAGTAGAACACTAAGAAAATGTTATTCTCCCATTACATGATATATAACTAGAGATAGGGGCACAAAATACATTATTACTCATTTCAGCATATCCCTCCAAAATGAGTCCCTCATGCCATGGTATGTCTTAGAAACACTCAGGTGTTCCAATAAAGGTTATCAAGGAAAATCAAGAAGGAATCCTTCATGTATCTCAAAAATAACAAAAACTTCTCATGAAACATCATATGGTTTACACTGTCCTCCAACCATACCTATGGAGCATCACCTTGGCCAACATGATCATGCATCAACTCTAACTATGGGTCTACCCACTGAGAATCATTCACCTGTCACATCAAAGAAGACTTCACCATCTTCTAAAACAAGTAACATCTACAATAAACCATCATAAAATCATACTTAAGGTCTTCTAACACCTCCATATCTCTCCAAGAATCTATAGATTCCATAACAACATCCTTCTATGACTTTCTACTCAAAGCATCATCCATGACAATCATCATTATTAAGTGTAGGAGTTCTAAAAACATAATCTGAAGAAACTATATCCACCTATTCATTCATATACCAAAAATATGTTGAGAAAATATATACCTCAATATCTTTTGATACATTAATACTACAAATAACTCCCCAATAAGGTAATTTCACAACACCTTTAGTGAAAACACAACCATTGCTTTCCCAAGATCATGGGTGGAATAGTTAAGATCATGTGGGTGCAACTTCTTAGATGCGTAAGATATCAATATTTTATTATCCATAAAGATCCATCCCAAGACCATATTGTACATGTCATAGAAATCCTCAAACAACACACCCTCCTTTGGAAGATACAATACCGAAGCACAGACCACCCTCCCCTTTAGATATTTGAATGATACTTGACACTGATCATTCTATTAAATTCTTTGACCTTCGGGTCATCACAATCAATGGGGATGAAACTCAATATAAATTAAGAACAAAACTATGATAATATCTTGTGAGACCATGGAAATTTTGAACCTCCACCACATTCTTTGTTTCTATCAAATAAAAAACTGCCTCAACCATTTAAGGGTCCACTACCATGCCCTAGTAAGATAGCACATGCTAGAGGAAATACACCCCTCAAGTCTAAAACATTCACTTGTAAAAATTTCCATAGAGCGCGTGGAATCAAATAACATGTAAGATGACTCATAGATTATCAACATGCCCCTCCTCTAACATTGAGTAAATGAAGATATTATTGATGGATATAATGACAAAATTATCTAGGAACTCATGGAATATGGATTTCTTATGCCCCATGAACACTGTTGGTGTGTTAGTGATAATTAAAGACATGATCACAAAATCTATTTGTAACACTCCATCCTATGTTACCCAGAGTCGGTGAAATATTTTATTACATTTTCATGATCATAAGAAAAAAATCCTAAACCTTTGGAAATTACTACATACTAACATAAGTTTTACATTGCATCTTGAAATTAAAAACAACATATTATCCATTTTAAAACTCTCATATGACATAGAATATCCCTAAAAGTCAATTATAATATACTTCTTTGCATCCTAGGGAAAATGGAACATAATAAATGGGTGAGATGATATGATCAAAAAGGATAAACAATATTGAAAATGCTATCATAAATAAGTATAAACTTGTAATTACAGGTATAAAAATGAAAAAATCCTTTTAAAATAATCTTATGCGTGGTATGGAAATAAATAAATCAAATAATGGCATTTAAACATTCACATGGATACTATAATAGTCGAATAATCACATGTAATATTAATAACTAATCTCATAGTTAGGGAATGTAAATTACCAGAAACCAGAATCATACCATCAGGGCCTCATGCCAAGACCATAAATAACCATACCTTGAAGGCCTTATGACAAAACAATAGTTTGTATCATGAGACCTACTAATTAATCAAGGGCCTATAAATGGCCCCATCCATCACCTAGTAATTCCAATTCATACCTCTTATGAATGGGGTAAAAAAATCATAAACATTCATATTAAAACTAGCATATGAAATGTTAATACTTTAACCATAAACCATAAATGATATTAAAATAGAACATCCACAGTAAAATATATCATAAAAACTTTAATAAAATATGGATGATTATATCATAATAAATCAACATCAATTATGCATAAAATCCTAAAAAGGATGTTGACATAGATTAAAATAATCTAATAAATTCATTAAAACTCTTTGAGAGAAATATCCATTTTTTACATTGAAATAATTTATAAGCTATGAAATTATAAAAGAAAAGAGTTATTTTGATCATAATCTGATAATATTTTTAAGAAATCTTCAAAATGTTAAGGCATCATAATACCTGAAATTTTCCACTCACACTGTATAAGTTAATAAACATTATTTCGTTAATTTGTCAAAAAGGTCAAAAAGTACATTGCTATGAAAACAACAGAAAGATTACTTTCAAAAAGTTCTATATAAAAATTTAAATATTGGTTTAATTTTATTTGAAAAAAATTGATAATTATTAGAAATAAATTTTATGAAACATGGACATGGATGATAAATATTTCCCAGTAGATAATTACATGTAGACAATCTCGGATAATAATGAGATTGTGAAATTAACCCTTACCCTGTACTTTACTTTAGTTGAGGGTGTGTTAACCTCATGTATAATGGTAATAAAGATTTATTAAATTATACCTGGCCCATATAAATATTTATGATATCATATTTTATCCTCATATATCCTTTTGGTAATAATATTTCAGCATTACCATTGTTTTGGGTGTTACCTGCTTCATTTTACCATTTTGTTTTGTCATGTAAGTAATGTTTTTTATGAATAGGATGTATTTTATTAATATAAAGAATGATATTAATTTAATTAATTTTATTTTTAATCATCTAAATTTTTTTATAATCATTCTTTAATGGTTAACCTGGAGAATGAATCTCATCACGTCGTCGAGACGGTAGGTCATACATACGCACAAGCG
Organism: Viscum album; assembly: GCA_963277665.1. NCBI lineage: Eukaryota > Viridiplantae > Streptophyta > Magnoliopsida > Santalales > Viscaceae > Viscum > Viscum album. Next base: position 1,336,712,968 of record OY728156.1, read on the forward strand.
ACAATATCATCCCCTTGATGGTTAAATGGTATGAAATTGGATGGTATATTAATTATAAATAATAATTATCATGTAATATTTATTATTTATATCCATTATACTCATCATTATACCCATCCAAATGAAGTAGGGTTGAGTAACAAATTACACCATGACATGGAGACATTAAGCTTTATGTATGCACGCACAATTATATTATTATTCATAAGATGGATTGAATGAGGAATATGGTTGTCCCATAATTATAATAAAATATTAGTTTATGTTTGATACATGATTTATTACTTTGTTATGTAAACAAAATATATTGAGGAAGTATAAGAAGAAAAGATCTTTAAATGTGGTGATAAAATAATTACCTTTTTCGGGTATCTTCTTTTGGGTTGCACATAAGGACTCCTTAAGATGATTTTGTACCAAAATTCTGTCATCTACGATGTATTTATGGATTTTTGGAGAGGAAATGGGTAGGTTTTGGATGAGACCAAGGGATTTGTAGGTTTTAGTTAAAGAGAAGGAGAATATCCCTTTTATAAGAGAGACCATGGGCACTTTTGGAAGAACATAAAATATAAATTTATTATAAATTTATTACTAGATTCAAACATATACAAAGTTATTTAGTCAGAATATAATATGATTAGGGGTAAAAATATAATTAAAATATTAATTTTAGATATTTTTAAATCATAAAATTTAGCTTATATTTTGGATTAACCCTTAGTTAAATAATTTAACCTTTACCATGACAACTTGTCTATTTACATTATTGTGTTAATATAGTTAGTATAAAATGAAAAATGGATGCCAATTGGATCATTTATGATATACTTAATATTTTAAATGATTTTTGGCCGAATCATATGTTTTTATAAATTTTATAACATTTAATAAAATATTTATTTTTTAAAGTGTCGTTTATGTCAATTTCAATACCATTCAGTATTTTCATTTAAAAAAATAAAAAACAATTACATGATAACTTCAAAAAGATACTTCTAATTTGTTAATAACTTGTATATGTTATTTTAAAAAAATTGGATGTCATTAAATCAATCAAATTATATATATTTTAATTTTTTTAATATTATTTACTTGACATTTCTATTAATAAAATAATTTTTATTTCACTATTGTGTCACCATTAATGGTAGATATTTAATCAATAAAAATTATAAATAAATTTATACGAGGTAAGTAATTTCCTTATATTTCTAGAGACTATAAATAATATATGTTATCTCCATGATATCTCTATATTAAAAATATTATACTTATATGAAATGTGAGTGTGACATTTTGTCACATTCATTAATTTTAATAATATTCATTTCATATTCATAGAAAATGGTCCATTAGTTGAATAAATTTCTAAAAATAGGTTATAAGGTTGAAATTATTCATAAAATAGAACTTTTACATGTTTTAGGGTAATTTCATAATATTATTTTTACCTTTAATTATCAGATTTACTCTTAACTGCTATAAGAAAGAAATTACTTATAGTACTATTCATAATATCTATAAAATAAAAGCAACCTGTTAACTTAATTTAGACCCATTTATTAAAAATGTAGAATCCATTTTTATAAATTGAAAACACATATGTTTCAGTAGTTAATTTAGAATTAATTCCTGTTGACAAAATGAGAAAATAGGGTTTTCAAATGTCAAAACCATCAAAAGATTGGCATGTGTTTATATTTAATTTTAATGTGAAAATAACTCCAATGAACAAAATAATATTAAATGATAAAAAAAATCTCATTAAACTTTAAAACTAATTAAAATGATATCCCAACAATATTAATAAATTATATGAAAAATATGTTTTGACTTAAAATATTATATTTTCACTATTCATTAAAATATGAAAGCTATCAGAAAAATACCAAAAAATTTCCAAAATAATTTTTTCATCCAAATTATAATGACTAAATTTATTTTATCATTTTGAATATATAAAAGTGTCAAATATTCTATTTAAAAAGTGTTCTCCATTAAAAGGCGGTAAAACTATGTTTTTTTGAAAAATTGTTATTTTATTCGAGAAATTGTATTTATTCTTATATAATTTCCAAAAAAAAAAGATGAATATTAAAATTATATAAAATAAAAATTTGGATAATACTACTCATACCTTATTTTTTTAATGGTTAGTCATGGTGTGCTCGAACTCGGTGTAGAGTGTTGTGCAAGCTGTTGAATTATTTAAAAATAAGGGTACCATGGAAGATTGGGGTGTTACAATATTCCATCCTCCAAATAATTTTGTTCATGAAATTTTTAGAATATCAAAAAATATTTTGGTGGTTGTTCATCATAATTTCATCTGGTTCCCATGTTGCCTCATCCATTTTATGGTTTCTCCAAAGATCCTTTACTAGATAAGTCAGCTGATTTCTCAACACTTGTTCATTGGTATCGTGAATCTTTATAGTCTCATCAGAATAAGACAGTTCGGGTTCTAGTTCTATTTCTTCGTAGGTGGGTACATGTGGTGGGTATGCATGTATTTCCTTATCATTGATATGTGGAACAGATCATGATCTTTTGAGAGACTTAGTGGACCTTCCATATGGTAATCTAGATCTCTAATTTGTTCGAGAATCTGAGAAGGTCTGATGTACCTGAAACTTAATTTACCCTTTTTACAAAATCATATAACACCTTTCAATGGAGATACCTTCAAGAATACACGATCTCCCACTTGAAATTAAAAATCCTTCTATTTGTTATCAGCATAATTATTTTTCCTACATTGAGCTGTTTTAATATGGTTCTGAATAGAATTTACCTTTTTCATCATTTCCTCATCAAGTTCTAGGCTTATGAGTTTTCTTTCACCAATATCATACGAAAAAGTTAGTGCATGACATATATTTACATATAATGCTTCGTATGGTGCCTTATAAATATTTAAATGGAAGCTATTTTTATAGAAAAATTCTAATAGAGGTAAGGATTGATCCCACATACCATCAATGTCATGTGAGAAAGATCTCAACATGACTTCTAAAGATTGAATAGTCCTCTATAATTTTCCATTAGTTTGAGGGTGGAAGGCAGTGCTCAAATAAAGCTCACTATCTAGGTCCTTCAGAATAAATTTCCATAATTTTCTTGTAAAATGGGGATCATGGTCAGAAACAATTGATTGGGGTACACCATGAAGTCTTAAAAATTTATTAATATATAGTCTCGCTAAATGTTTAACTGGTAAATCTTCTCTTATAGAAAGAAAATGTTCTGATATGGTAAGACGATCAACAAAAACCTATATCACATCACTTATTATAGGATTATTTGGTATCCCCATGAAACATTACATCGTAATATCATCCCATTTCCATGAAGGTATAGGAAGAGTTTGCATAACTCCTTTAGGATGTTATCTTCTAGCCTTCACCTATTGAAAAACCAAACATTCTGACACATAATCAACAATATCCCTCTTCATGTTGTCCCACCAAAAATATTCCTCCAAATATATATAAATCATAGTGACATGAGGATTTATAGAGAAATTGGTGCTTTGAGCATCATCCGATAATTCCCATTTTTAGCTCAGGTATAGCCAAAAAACAAAGCCTCTTCCAAATTTTCAAAATTTCATCTTCAAAAACAAAGTCAATCAGGATCCCATTATTCATCGATTTAATATTCTTTTAAAACACCTCATCATTAGACTGAATTTTTTATCCTATCCAATAGTTATGGATTATAAACCATTTGAAAAAAATAGTGTTGTTTCACCTTCCATGATAATTCCCATATCCATCTTTACTAGATACATGAACATAGGATCCCTTTCAAGCCTAATTTTATTAATAACTCCACAGTCCTTTCTACTCAAAGAATATTCCACCTTATTTTCCTTCCCAGGGTGGTAGTGTATTGTGGAATCATAATCCTTGAGTATCTCAAGACATCTCTTTTTCCTCATGTTGTGTTCTTTCAGTGAGAAACTATATTTCAGAATTTTATAATCAGTATGTATATCACATATTTCACCATAAAGATAGTGTACCCATATCTTCAGAGAAAATATTACCTCTTATAACTCAAGATCATTAGTTGGATAGTTTTTTTTATGAATTTTAATTTCTTTGATACATAATCATTAACCATATTGTTTCACATAAAGAGATAACTATGTTATTTTCTTGATGAATCACTATAAATTACAAATCCATCATTCCCAGATGGTAAATTCAGGATAAGAGAATTTACTAATCATCTCTTCAATTCTTCAAAACATTTTTAACACGCATTTTTTCAAATGAATATAACACCTTTATATGTGATCTTGGTTAATTGGGTTTCCAATCGGGAGAAATTACGGATAAAACACCGATAGTAACCTACTAAACCAATAAAAATCCATACCTCAATTATACTCATTAGTGCTGGAAATTATTGGATTCCCTTTTCCCTTGTAGGATTAATAGAAATTTCATCCTTGAATACAATATAGAAAGGAAAAGAAATTTCATGAATCCAGAATTCACACTATCTAAACATACCATAGAGTTCATTTCTTCTAAGAGTCTTGATAACAATATGCATGTGGTTCTCATGATCTTCATAGATTTTGGAGTATACCAATATATCATCAATATATTCAAGAAAAAAATAATCCAGATATTCCTTGAAGACTCTGTTATTTAGATCCATGAAAATAGAGGGTGAAAATGGCATTACTGTAAATTCATAATGACCATTCCTCATTCAAAATACAATATTTAGAATATCTTCTTTCTTCACATAAAATTTATGATATCTAGAAAGAAGGTAAATCGTAAAATAAAATATGTAGCTCTATGAAGTTGATCAAATTCATAATCACCATTCCTCATTCGGAATAACATTGATTTCTTTATAGTCAATCCACAGTCTCATTGATCAATCTTTATTTATAAAAAAAGATCTGGGGCTCCCCATGGAGAAACATTATCATGAATAAATCCCTTATTACTCATCTCCTATAGTTTTTTCTTCATCTCAACTAATTCCACAGTGTCCATTCTATAGAGAGTTTTTGATATTGGCCTTGCATTAGGGATTAAATCAATATTAAACTTAACTTATCTCTCTGAAGGATGTCTAGGTAAATCCTGTAGAAATAAATTAATATATTATTTTATAATAGTAACATCCTCAATTTGAATATTTCTTCCTTAATCCCTAGATTTTATTTTCTCAACCATTCCAAAAATATCATTCATTAAATCTACTAGGGGTAGGTTTTGATAAGAATCATGTAATGAAGATTCTTCTCTAAAGATAATGGATTCTACATCTTCCTCTCAAATAAAAAATTATTTATTTTTAAATAAATTTTTACATAGAATTTTGATAGGCCATGCATACTAAAGATTATATCAAAGTAAAAAAAGGTATGGTGATAATGTGAAAAAATAAAGCTTGTTTATATTCCATAATGAGAACTACCCGACATATCTTTGCAGCAATGAGACTTCCCTTAGGGGTTTTGGCTAAAAACTAATTGTTAATGTGAATTAGAAATATCTTATTTTTAAAAGGAAAATATAAATATATAATTGAATGTTAGGATCCAAAATAAAATAAAACTCTGTATAAATTAAATGAAATGATTAAAGTACCTTCCAACACATCATTATAAACTTCAACATTAGTAGTTGTGATAAACAGTCTTGGCCTTTATTACTTGAAATTTTATAGGTAAAGTTTTCTTGATTATTAAGAAAATCATTTGTATAATTTCCCATGTCATTAAAATTATAATATATAATATTTATAGATTATTTCTTCCCCTTGAAAACGTGAGCTTCATGGCCCTTTTCTTCACACTTATTACAAACTCACATCGCTTTTAGGCAAGTACCAGGGTGTTTCTTTCCATAATTATTGCAGTTTGGAAAGTCAAATTTCCCATTCCTACCCTTATTTCCTTTTCCAAAGTGATTAAAATCCATCTTCTTATCTTTATTTTCTTTAAATTGATAAGACTTTGAGAATTAATTTTTTGTCTTGAGAGCACGTGATACTATATCATCGTACAATGCGAATGATTTTGAGACTAATGCATATCGGATTAATGGTTTCAATCCATCAAAGAATCGATCATTCTTACATTTTGGGTTACATATGTACTTTGTGGAATGACTTTCTATCCATTTGAAGTTAGATTTGTACTTTGCAACATTCTCATACTCCTTCTGCCTCAGTCTCAAAAATTTCCTCAACATATCTGATCATATATCACAAGGAATGTATTTTTCTAGGAAGGGATATTTAAATTTCCTCAGTTCTATATTTTCTAACTTTTTATCCTTCTTCAGGTTTTGAATTAATGTTAACCATTGATATGCATCTCTTGATATATGAAAGACTACCATAACAACTTTTTCTACTTTATTACTCTCCAAAGTAAGAAATATTTTCTCTAAATAACTTATCCACTACTCAGATACAAAAGGATTTGTTGTCACATTGAATTTTTGGGGTTTTTTCCTCATAAAGGGGTCTGGAATTGATCCTCCACATTGTGGATCATGCTGCTCCATACGGTTAAGGTTATTATTAATGATGTGAGTTTGTTTTCATAGTTTGGTCTTAATTTGTTCAGCACTCGTTGTATCACAAGAACCACTATCTTGGTCTTTCTTGGTAGGGAATTACATATATGTATTACATGCAATGATATAGTTTTTGTTTCTTCCACTATGTTCTATTTATAAAAAATGGCATACACTAGATTAGGTTTTTAATCACAATGCATAATTCAAAAGTTTTAAAATAAATTGAAAATTTTATTCAAATATAATCCATAATAATAAAAATGGTTTCTTTTGGGATATATTTACTCATAAATACTTCATAGTGGTTTTTAAAGAAAATTTGAATTATCCTAAGCATATCCCCCAGGTGTGATAACCAGGTGCACAGTAAGGCCTGTTGTTGTGTACCAAGTTACCCCAAGTCAACCCCGAAACACATTGTTAGAGTTGTTACTCTGAGGTACATCTATCATAGAACCAGATCTATTTGTATTATCAAGGCATGGGTGTATTTTATAGGAATACCCACATAATATATAAATTACCAAAATTTTAGGATGTTCTTATGTACTTATCCTCAATGTCTATCTTAGGGAAATGTTCCCTAATTGTGGTTTTTCTAAATCTATTTTCCATGGTTTGTACTAAACATCCTTTGATACCAACAATAATTCAAACCCAAGTTGCCTATAGTTGGTTCATTCTTTTATTACATTGTCATGATCACAAAAATTCAATCCTTGAAGCACCGATCGGTTTAGTAGCCTTGGAAATACTAGATACAAAAATAAGTTTTACATTACATCTTCAAAGAAAAATTATATATTATCCCTTTCAAAAACTCTTAAACCACTTAAAATATCCTTGAAGTTCAATCATAATATTCTTCTTTGCATAATGGGAAAAAATGAAACATAAGGAAGTGGTGAGCTCAGATGCTCAGTAAGGATAAACAGTATAGTGGAAGCTATCATAAATAATCACAAACTTTTAAGGAAAAGGTATAAAACTAAAACAAAAGCCTTTTAAAAACAAATACATCATAATATGTCAATAAAAAATCAAATAATTCCATTTAATCATTCACTTGGATACTATACTAGTTTAATAGTCACATGTAATATCAATAACTAATCTCATAATGAGGGAATGAATATTGGTAGATAGCATAACCATACTGTCCAGGACTTGAGGAAAGACCATAAATAACCATACCACTAAGGCCTTATTCCAAGACACTATTTTGTCTCATGATAACTACAGATACATTGAGGGGCTATAGTGGACCCAACCATCACTTACTATGACCAGTACATTCCTCTTATGAAAGGTGTGAAACATAACATAAATTTTCATATTAAAACTAGCTTACGAAATATTAATAATTAAAACGTAAACCATGAATGGTATGAAAATAGAACATCCATAGTAAAATATATCATATAACCTTCAATATAGTATGGAATATTGTATAATAAAAAATCACACTCAATTAAGCATATTATTCAACAAAATATGTGGACATAGATGAAAATAATCTAATAAATTCAATAAAACACTTTGAGCTAAATATCTTTTTTTTAATTTGAAATTATTTAGAGACCAAAAAGTTATAGAATAAAAATTTTTATTTTAAAATAACCTTATAATTATTTAAGGAATTCTTTAAAATTTTAAGTCATCATAATTCTACAATATAGACACACGCACTGTATAAGTTTAAAAAACATTTTTTCTTTAATTTGTCGAAAATGTCAAAAAGTGCCTCGTTTGGAAAATGATGGAAAGATTCCACTAAAAAATATAAAAAACTACACATGGGTAAAAATTTATATAATAAAATTTCATAAATATTTTGAAATAAATTTTAATAAACAGGGACATGGATGATTAATACGTCCGTGTTGATACCTACATAAAAACAATCTTGGATAATAATGAGATTTTTAAATTAACCCTTACCCTGTACTTTCCATTAGTTAACCATGTTTTTACCTCATATATATTGATTAAAGAATGTTATTAAATTATACTAGGACTATATCCATATTTATGATATCATATATGATCCTCTTATATCCTTTTGGTAATAATGTTTTAGTATTACCATTATTTCGGGTGTTAACCACTTAATTTTCCAATTCCTATTTTGTCATGTAAGTCATGTTTGTTATTGATAGGATGTATTTTATTCAAATATATAATTATATTAAGTTTATAATTATTATTTTTACTCATCCTATAAATTTTATAATCATTTTTCAATGGTTAACGTATAGAATAAATCTCACCATGTCATGGGGATGGTAGGTTGTACGTATGAATGAGGGACAATATCATTCCCTTGATGATTAAATGGTTTATAATTGGACGGTATATTAATTATAAAGAATATTTATCATGTTATATTAATTTTTTATATCCATTATACTCATCATTATTCCCATCCAAATAAATTAGCGCTGATTAACAAATTACACCACGATGTGGAGACATAAGTTGTACGTACGCATGCATGGTGATATTATTTTTCATATGATTGATAAAATGAGAAATATGGTTTTACCATGATCATAATATGTATAAGTATTTTTATTATACTATATTTATTAATTTGGTATGGATACAACATATAAATTGGAAGTATAAGATGAAAATAAATTTAAAATAGTTGATAAAACAATTACCTCTTTTTCGTGTATCTCCTTTTGTTTTTCCTAAAAGGACTCCATAGGTTGACTTTCCTCAAAAAGTATGGATTCATGGATGTGGTGAGGCAATATGAGAGGGTAAAATGGTAGGGGTTTTCCAATTCAAAGGGATTTATAGGTCCGAATTAAGGATAATGATAATTTCTCTTTTATAAGAGAGGTGAGAGGCACTTTGGATGATCATAAAATATTAATTTATTATAAATTAATATTCAGTTTTAAATAGCTTCAAAGTGATTAATTTATTGTATAACATGTGTATGAGTGAAAATATAATCAACCAATGAATTTTAGAAATGTTTAGTTCATAAAATTAACCATATCATTTAGCATTAACCCTTGGTTAAATAATTTAACCATTACTGTAACAACTCCTATTTTTACACTATAGGGTTAATATAGTTATTATAAAATTCTAAAAGGTCTTAAATTTTATGATTTATTACATATCTAACACTATAAAAGTAATTTGGATGAACCTAATATTTTTATGAAATTTCTAACATTTAATAAAATATTATTTGTTTTAAAGTATCATTTATGTCAATTTTGATACTATTCAATATTTTCATTTAATAAAAATAAAAACAACATGATAACTTCAAAAAAATACTTCAAATATGATAATAATATGTCTATTTTATTTTTAAAAAATTATGTCATTAATTAAGTAAAATTATAATTATTCTATTAATATTAATATCATTTATTTGATATTTCTATTAACAAAATAATTTATACATCACTATTGTGTCATAATTAATGGTAATTATTTAATATATAAAATTATAAATAAATTTATATGAGGTAGGTAATTATTTTATCTTTATAGAAACTATTTATAATAAATCTTATCTCTTGGAGATCTCTATATGAAAATTGTTATACTTATAAGAAATGAGAGTGTGGCATTTTTTCACATTCATTAATAATATTCATGTCATATTCGTGGACAAGGGTCAATTAAATGATTCAATTTATAATAAGAGTTGATAAGGGTCTAATTTATTAATCCAAAAGTATTTTTATAGGTGTTAGGGTAATTTTAAAATATTATTTTAACCTCTCATTACATTATTTACACTTATCCACGGTAATAAAAAAATTACTTATGTTATTATTTATAATATCCAAAAAAAGTTACATATTAACATAATTTAGACAGACTAATTAGAAATATGGAATCCATTTTTTAAAATTTAAATCAAAGAAGATTCATTAATTAATTTAAAATTAATTCCCATTGTCAAAATGTGAAAGTAGGTTTTTCAAAATAAAATACCAATAAATATTTCGTATGTGTTTGTGTCTAATTTTAATGTGAAAATAATTCCAATGAAATAAATTATATTTAATTATAAAATCATAATCCAATTATACTTTAAAAAGAATTAAAAGGATACCCTAACAATATAAATAAGTTAGATGAGATAACATTCTTGAATTAAAATGCAGTATTTTCACTATTTATTAAAATATTAAAATTATCAGAAAAACACCAAATTTTTGTCCAAAATAAATTTTTATGTCCCTCTTATAAAGTATAATTTTATTTTTTCAATTTTAATACATAAAACAGTAAAATATTGGATTTAAAATGTGTTCTCTAATTAAAGGTTGTAAAAATACATTTATTGAAAAATACTTATTTTATTTGAAAAACTAAATTTTTTCTTATATCATGTATACGAAAAAAATAAGATGAATATTAAAATTATATAAAATTAAAAATGTGGTTATTACTATTCATAGGCACTTTTTTTAAACATCTAATCATGGTACGGTCGAACTTGGTGTTGCGTGCAACACATGCTATTGAATATTTAACAAGAAGTGTACCGTGGAAGCTTTGGGTGATACACAATGTGACCTTATCTGTATTTGAATGAAATATTCCTGATATCTCCATCCTTTACCCTCAACTATTGATATCTAGACCACATATGGATCTTGGTGAACCAAAAATCTCCCTTTAACTGGTTGAAAGTATCATAGATCCTTGAAAAAGGATAGTGATTATTGATCGTCACCTAGTTCAACCTCTGATAATCTATACACAACAATAGAATATAATTTTAATTCTTATAAAATAACACTAGAGAACCCTATAGTGACACACTAGGTCAAATGAAACACCTCTACATCAGATAACCTATCTAAGTCCTCGACTCTTGAAACTCAGAAGGTTCCATTCAATAAGAAGCCATTGAAATTGGAGAATCACCAAGTAGCAAGTCAATCTTGAACTCAAAATTTCATCAATCAGGTAGTTCTAAAACATCATCATGGAAAAAATATGTGAAATCCATGATAACATTAGGTCCCTCCTATACCTTGTGTTTACTTATTCCACAAACAACATATCCAACAAGGAAATAAGGTGCTTCAAATGAAATCTTTCAACTTGGAAACTACTCTCACCAATGAAAACCACATGCCAGCCATCTAAATCTAAGAACATGAATCTACTTAAGTCTACATCATCATACACATAATACAAAAAGTAAATGTATAGGATGAAATCTCATGGATACAAATGAATTAATAAGATATCCATACATGATTGATGTTTCCTTGTCATCAGTGCACATATCGTCACATAGCAAATAAGCTGGTCTAGTCCCCGACTGGTGTAGTTAATACCTGGGGCAGAGTAAGCCTCCATACATATATTCCCATAGCATGGGATAGATAGGGTTAAATAAAGGAGTGAAAATATCCACAATCAATCAAAGAAAAAAACAAGGGTACTTGATAAACTAAGTATACCTCAAATGATCTATTGACCCTCTTCTGTTGTCCCCACTTCCAGCATCTAGCAAAACCAATGTCCTCTACCTCTATACTGATGTCCACCTCCATGGCCATGATCAAGTCATTTTACTTTGTGGAAAGTTACATCCATAGGTTGAACTCCTCCTACCATATCTTCAGTTGTTGGAGCATAATCCTGTTACCCGTAGTGTTGTAATGGACTCACTAGTAATTGCTACTAAGGATGGAACTGCAACATTCCACCAATACTAAATTGATCTTGAGTATCCACTGGGAACTAATCCTGATGATTTCCATAAATCCAAAATATAAAACACACTAGTCGGATGTCCCTAAGAAGGTCACAAAAACCACGGGCCTACGAAATCTAGAATTGACGTTGCTGAGGTTCACTCTCTGCTAGTCGAAACCACGGTGGCCCTGTAACATGAGAACTACTACTAACAAATCTACACCTCAAGGAACCCTCATGGTTCCCCTATAACATTAATCCTCATCATCATTACATCTGATCAATCACCAATTCATTTTTTTGAACATGTAGATACATAGTCAATATAAAAGAAGTAACTACATAATCCATCATAGGATGGAGTGGCTCCTCCAGATTCCTTGGTTCGTACTCCTCATCTGGGAAATAGTCATGGTAAAATAATAGAAGTTCTATGAACTTGATCCCATGATATATAAATTTCATACTCCCCTAATGAATAGATATTATCCCTTACCTCATCAAAAACATAATGGTCTATGAAATGAACTTCACCAGAAACTCTTTATGAAATTTAAACCATGAAATATATGCATCCTTTTGCTAATTGAGGTACATCGTCCAACACTAATTCACATATTCTCACATCTCACTAACTATAAAGTAGGATAAGTATGTTTTTTGGGCCCATATCAAACTAAAAGAGATTCCTAGTTACTCTATCTAGCTCTATGTCTTCACATCAGAAATTCTTCCCTCATATTTTCCCAAATAGTACCAATGAAAATCAGGAAACATATTCTATGATTGATCCTCATCCTATGCTAGATCAACCCTCTGATGATCAACTATGTCATCCTATTCAACCTTTACTTCCGGAGCCATACACAGATAATGACCATGATCCATAGCTGATAATGGGAAAAAAATAATTCTTAATCCCTATAGTATGGAATTTCTTTATGGTTTATTAAATTAGTTTTAACTTAGTTAAACATTCCTTGATCCAAAACCACCCAATTTAAATAATAACACCAATAGTCATGTTAAATGTTCCTCTAAAAAGTCTATACCCTACAAGCAATTCCATCTCACTCAGTCATTATATTATCTAAGAATCCATGCACTAGATCATGAGGGCCATCAAAATATTTTCTCCTGGTTGGTCACCTTGGTCTATGTCAAGAATAAATGTTAACTGGAACCATTTTCATACCAAACCATGTAATATTCATTATTCCAAAATCAGAACACATTCATGTCTATCACCCACCAACTCAGAAACCACACTATCAAGGCCCACTACCCTAATGATACCACAATGAATGGAGAGATATAATGACCCCCCGAGTCCCGCCTCTAGTAGGAACCAGGTTATCGAATAGAACTGAGGGTATATAAATATCATGTATGAGAGGTATTACCCTCAATAATGTAAATTTGAATGGGAGTTAAGATTAATAAATTGTAATCTACTCCATGAAATATATATAAGAAATCAAAAAACAACCTCATAATACATGTTTGAATAAAAATGATAAAGTTAAATGCTTCTAAAGTAAAAACCCAAAATAAAAAAATAACAATGACACAATAACTATTCTATGGTATTATATTTTAATTTCCATCACAATGCATAAATTCCTCCTAGAAACTGGAATTTTTTTTATACATATAGGATGAGAATATACGTATACAGAGTAGGAAATAAAAATACTCATAAGAACATGTGAACATAACATACCATTCCACCTGTGAGAAGGTATAAGTACCAAAAAACACCTATATAGGTATAATATCTAAAACCCCGACCTCATAAGGCTCACTCACCATATAAATCATCCATGTATAATAATATAATATGAATCATAATAGTAATTGCTACCCTACACTTCTTTCCCATTGATTTTCCTCTCTCACACTCCAACGTCGTATGTTCGGGAACTCCCACCTCTTCTAAATAATATCACAATAGATCAAATCATATCACATCTCAATATAAGTGTATTTAGGGATCCTGAGCATGAAAGACATTAACCTCATTCCCTCCTCCTACCATGAATGTCCCCCACCATAAGATATCTCAACAAACCTCATCTAAATAAACCTACACCATCACATCTCATCCTAAAAAATGTAGACATAGGAACTTTTTTTACTTCTAGACATCACAACACATTCATATCAGTAACACCTAGAAGGGAAGCTGGGGTAGACTGGTTATCTATCCATCCAACCTCACATGTTTGTAACCCCCCATATATATACCTATATGGGTGAAATCATGCAGTGCTCTACATGGGTGGGGAACATAAATAAATCAAAATGAAAATATAATTTATTTATAATATCTGCACACAATCCCATCCCAGGGGTTCACAAAAAAGGTACCAATCAACTCAAAACACCCCCTCACATTGATTTTTCCTCTAAATGTATAAAACCCCACAAAAATCCATAACCCACAAAACATATTTAATTTAAAAATAATTTCTAGATTATTTTTTATATACCCATTTAAATTAAATTAGAGAGTTCATTAAACAATTCTAGCCCATTATTTTATATTTAACATCCCTCCATTTAGACCACACAGTCAGTTAAAATTTATTCTTCTTTTATAAATTCTATGTTAATCCCAATACTACGAGGGAAACTATGACAACACCACACACAATTGGAATCCCTACTCAACAACCCAATGATCATATCCAACATCCACTATCCATCACATTGAAACTACTTTTTCATCCCCTCTATAAAACCAAACCACAACTACTATCACAACCCCACTGCAAAACTACATAACTTCCACTGCCTCTACACACATCACAAAAATCCATTTTCCATGCATTCCATCATTAAAACCAATCCACAAAAAACAACCTTGTTCACAAACATGTTACATCATTCACATATCATTTTTCAGATTACTCATAGGGGATTTCATTCAATTACAATTATTTATTTAACGGTGTTATCATAGAATCCATATATCCTAGTTCAACGAATTCATTAATAGAGTATAATTAGTTAACCATCGATTTATGGTGGCGTTACAAAAATCACACAACATGGTAGTATAATCATAGATAAAACCCACAAAATGGTGAAACAAATTACCATGATCTTCAATGATACAAAAATAATATATAAGTACAATATTGAAATATCAAAATCTTTCAAAAGCATAAAAATATACCATTCACATTACCATATTCATTTAACCAATACATTTATTAGTTTTAATTCTGATGAAATAATTCCTCATAGATAAACATTAAAACCCCTCCACATATGATACACATATGGAAGAAATAATAGAATCCCTACCTAGAATAAATGATCCTTGCACCAACTTGTTGCACTAGAAATAGAGGGTGAACATACAAGACGAAACCTATTAAGGGGAAATTGAACCAACTACAACAAAAAGGCTCCATGACTCCATGTAAGAAATATCTTCAACCTCTCATCTCAAGAGAAATTAATCCCAAAAGAATAAAGGTATGTTCTACCCCATTGATAGATTATACCTCAAACCATAAGGATTAGGTATGGTTTTAATTGGCCATTAAATTTTCATATCTTTAAATCAATGAGATTTAAGAATTTAAACGGTCACCAGCCTTTTTATAATTTAATGATATTGTTATTGAAATTTGAAATGTCTTCAAAATTCATTTATTTAGGAATTAAAACCATTTTTAATTAACGAAATATCAAAAGGAAAAATTTATAAATTATGGAAAAAATAGAAACACTATTCAAAATGAGCCACTATTGGTGATCCACCATTAGTTTAAAATGATAAAATATTGGGGATCCAACATTAGTTCAAAATCTTATAACATTGGTGATCTAATTTTAGTTAAAAATGAGCCACTATTGGTGATACATCATTAGTTCAAAATGTGCCACCATTCATTATCCACCTTTAGTTAAGAATGATCCACCTCTAGTCAACCACCATAAGTTAAAAATTTGATACCATTAGTGATCCACCACTAGTTAAAAATGATCACCCATTGGTGATTTAGTGTTCAATTTTTTTTACCATTGGTGATCCAATGATAGTTAAAAATTATCCATAATTGCTGATCTAATGTTAGTTAAAAATTATATACCATTGGTGATCCACAATTTGTTTAAAATGACCCAACATTAGTGATCCACCATTAGTTCAAAATGTTCTTCCCTTGGTTACCCACCATTGGTTCCAAATTTGATACAATTTTTAATCCACATACATCCTCTAAAACACCTCACGTCTTCCACTAAACACCCCACAAATTTCCCTTCACACCTAAAACACTAGATTCCCCATAAAGTAAAGCACTAAAGGAATAATTCATTACATTGATTTTTAATTTTCACATTGAAGTGACATGGAATGTTATAGGATTTATAGAATTAAAATATTAAGTTAGGTTATTTTTATTTTTAGATAAAGGTTTTAGGGGTTTTAAGGAGAATTTATGCATTTGATTAATAATACGAAGTAAAGAGAATAGAGTATATTTAATAGAGGGTCACAATTCCAACAATGTGTTTGATTTATTCTTATAAAAACCTCTTGAGTTACTATGTATCATTATCTCTATCTCTCTCTTGGATCTTTGTATAATGAATGACTATAAAAATTTGATTTATTCTTCAATTAAAAAATCTAATCATCGGGTGATGATAACTAAACATAGAGAGATGGTGTAATTTTTCTAGTGGGGTAAGACATTTTTTACTATTATTAAACCTCATTTCTCTTTATATACTATGATTATCTTTACCATCATGATTTAAATGTCTATATTTCCCTACTGATGGTATATTAATTTTTTTATATTATAATTATGATAGATTACCAAGAAAGTTCTTGGTAATTTAACCAATTATTATTGTCAATAAATTTACATGTAAATTTGAAAACTTGGTAGTGGGATTTAAGATATTTCAATAAAAAATTGTGTGTAATAAATAAAATTTATTTTTTTTAATTTCTATTTCCTAAAAATATTTTACCCAAAAATGAGCAAGATTAAATATTTAGTGGTGGTTTTTATTTTATTATTAAAGAGGTAAAATGTTTTAAAAAATATTATCAATTCTTACAATTAATTCCATCACATGTTTATAAATTAATATAATTATTATAATTCAATTAATTACATTTCGAAATTTTAATAATTCGACAAACAAATTTATGAACAATGTGAGAAAGGTTTTGAAAAATATAGATTGAATTTCTATCAAAAAATAAATATTCAATCAATTTATTCATTTCAGTTATTTTTATCATTCCATGGAAAATTTAGTTTTAATTTTTAAATAATTTATCTATGTTCAATCAGGAATGATATAGTTAAACCAAGTATCATGGTATTAAAATGGGGGTGAAGCTTCCATGTTTATGAGTAAATTTTATTTTGAGAATCATGAATGGATAATTTTTATCGATGGGTTTTATCATGCATTTGATTATTATTAATATGAATTTTTTATCATTGATAAATAAATATTTCATAAATTAATGAATTAAAACACTTTTAATTGCCATAAAAAGTTTCTATTTTTACAATAAAATTTAATTTTTCAATTAATTCAACATTATTTGATTGTGAACCTATTCTTGAATGGACCCATATTCCACCAACCACTAATTTCTGAATATCGACTTTAATTTTCTCTCCCTTGGATTATATTGTGTGATAAAGTTGTTATAATGGATGTGTGTCTAAAGGCAAAAGAAATATATGTATTGATAATAATTGATCAATGTTTTTTGTTTTCTATAATTTAAGTAAATACATGGTGAGCTATCCTTCATCATAATCCTTATATGTCACTCACTATATTTTCCACATTCAAATTAATTTCACATGGTATATAACCCCCTAATAATACCATTGTGCCACATAGACATGAAAATGTTAGGGTTTTATGAAATTCTAGATATCATATGTCATGTTACTTAGTGCCAAACCCCACGTATCTCAACCCATGTTACTTTCACTTCTATGAGCTCTATAGGAAATATTTTGAGATAGACTCGCACACCGTGTACAAGGTGATATATCTTGTGCTTCTAGATGACAACACTCAATATAATAAAAGTACATGACCTTTGAAGTATAAATTCACACACAATGAGTATGTCAGTTTCACATGATTTGGGTGATTTTAGTACATGAAATGATTTCCCAAATAATCCCACATAGTACATACTTAACCATCAAATAGAATGTACTAGGAAAATTATAGTTTTCTTTGTATCTATCTTTTTATATGTTAGTTTTGAAATTATGATTATTATATTCCTAGCATTTATATATGTAGAATGAAATGGTGTGAATGTAATTTTCATGTGGGATTATATTTAAGGTGTTTTTTTTGATGGATTATTGTATCATTGTATATATTATGATGTGTGTGGGTGTACAATTATAGTAGATACATGGTTGGTAACACTCATAGAGAATATATATCATCATGGAATGATAAATCCATGTTTCTAGTGGCGTATATAACCTTGTTATGGTTATTGGGATTATGTGAATGTAATATATGTGAGATACATCAAGTTCATTGGGTTCTAAAATGAAATGGGTAATTTAGATGAATTTATATTGTTAGACTTCAGTTGAACTGATCTATGGCGTTCATGTACGTTTTGAAGTCATGTTTTCATCAAAATTAGTTGTTCTAGTATGGTAATGTAAGTATTATTGTGCATTGAATTTTTTAGATAATTTGGATTCTGTAATATTCATGGGTTCCATGAATTCCTGAGATATGAGGATTTGAACTTAAGTGATATTGGATTATCCCTATTTCTGTAAAACACCACTGATGTGTGATTTATAAATGGGTTATACAATTTGCACACTTTTGATCTTTTGTTGACATTATCATCCCTAAATACTTATATAATGGGTTTATTTATGGATATTAACTGATCTATTTGATATGAGACTCCCCAATGATCCTTTTTTCTTTATTATATATCATATCTAGTTTGGTTCCATATTTCCTTCCATTTGATTTAATCTATTCTATAGTGAGTTTCAAGATGACTAGTTGCTTCATCAGTCAATTTTTATTTTAAGAAAACCTACTGGGTATATTTTTACTCACACTAACATGAAACTTATTCTAAAACATTATGTGTCTATGAAGAGGATGAAAATATTAAAAATGGTCTTTATGGTCATAGAGTTGGAGATATTTATGTAGATCAGGTTCTTGGTAACTTGTTTTGGTACTCGATAGTTGTAGTTTATATTGGAATATTATCCCAGGTATTTATAAATATGTAGTGGCACATTGGTGGTTATTCATAGATTCCCATTATATGAAGAGATAATGTTCCGTCTGTATGCATCTATTATATGGTGTCATGTTACCATGTGTGGTTATCATGTATTGAGGATGACCCTGTCGAATAGGATTCGATATATTTTTTGTATGCATCCATTGTTGTATAGTGAAGTTGTATATATAGATATATATTTATGTCATTATATATTTATATTCATAATTTTTATGTCATATATATTTTAGTTTGTTAGAGTCTAAGGCCTCCCATGTTTGTTGATGTTTTCTAGGTACTGTTTTCAAGCCCATGGTATATTGGAAATGGGTTTGTAGTGGCACTCTCATCACATCACTAACCCAAGAGGGGTCCCATGGTTTTTGTTATATCATAATGGTATCAAAATAATTTAAGTAAATATTGGTTTGATAAATGATTTATCTATTGACATAAGTTATAAATATTTCGATTAACTTGGAACCCTGAGACATCAATTTTAGGGTATATTCAGAATGGTACAAGCATCATTTAGTGGTCATTCATGATCTCTCTTTCCATTTCAGTGTCATATCACCAATATATTCTTTAAAATATCATGATGTAATCATAAAAAATAAAATATTCCAACCACAAAAATATTTATCTTATATATAGGTAAGGTTTTGAGAGCTTATAATTGTGCTTGATACACTCACTATTGATCTTCCAAGCAATAATTCATTGATTCAAACTCAGTTGAGAGATACAAATTCACTTGAAGTAGAGGTAGATTCTATAATGTTTTTTTCGTAATGAAGATATATTTTTACAATGAATGATAGTTCCCACTAATTCAGATGAGACCATCTATATATAGTATAAACCTTGGGAGTTCCATTTTTAGAATTTTCTTAGAATCCAAAATGACCATAATAGACCTATGGAAGGGGTTTTTTTGAGTCATTAACTCATTCATTCTATTTGGTTTAGAAAACCTCAAATCATATACAAATTCTTTATTGATTCCCTTACATGGCACAATGTTCCATTAATGGATGATATTTTCTTCAAGCACACAGTGGGATTGCACTACCATGTTTGGAGGTCAATAACCTATAAGGAATTTTTTCCATCCAATTATGTGATAATGATTTGAGTTAAATGGATCATTCACCCTTCATATGGAATCATAAAAATGTCTGATTACTCATTATAATCATTGGCCTCATGAGTTACTCCTTGAACATTATTCATTACTTATTTTTTTATCTCTTTAGTTTGAGTAAATCCTTCTAAGATAGTACTTAGGATTGAATTTCACTCTTATGTGTCTCTACCTATTTTTATTACATGAATAGGAATTGATAGTAAATATTTTATTAGTAGTGATGGATCTTGTTCATGGGGTTAGGAAAGGGTTCCCCCAGGAGAGAGACAGTGCGATGTCATAGAGGGACCTCTATTTGATGGAAATGTTGAAGACAAGAAAATTATTATTATATAAATAATGGAGAACAAATAAATTAATTTTGGTTGAGTAAAATGTGTGGAAGTAGAACTGAGTGGTGAAAGATTCATCAATCCACTCACACCAATACCACCCTCTCATAATTCTTGTTGGACACAAAGTGTTAAAAGTCCAGGTTGTTGGTCTACATGCATAGTGGATGACTACAACTTAATGATTTTGAGTCTAATATAAGAAATGAATTATATCCTATATTTTTAGACTCCTTTAATTATCTATGTAGATCCATGTTTTCCATTTTCAACCCATTAACACACAGTTGTATATTATAGTGAATATCCTAGACCGACCTATTTCAGATAGATAATTTCCACTGAGGAAAATATTTTTTCACTCACAACATCTAATTAATTGAGTTTGACCATAATAGAGGAGGATTAATTTCCTAGTAATTCATCATGGTGGCGGAGAGACCTAGTGGTTTAATATTTATCATGGATTAAATACATATTGATAGCATTGTATGGTGATGTGCGTTTGAGTAGATGAGGAAAGGTCCACCTCAGAAGTGAGTGAGACACTGAACTTTAGAAATCAGATTTAAGCCTTATTAAGTTTTATCCAACTTCCCAAAAAGTATTATTTTCATATTATTTTCATTAAAATTTCACTAAATAAATCATTTCTAAATGTTATGGATAACATGAATTCATTTTAATGTTTGACCCGTATTTTTCCTTCATTAGAGTCCAATATATGTATACTAGAATAAATTATAGATATAGTGACTAGATTATATAAGGGTTTAGGATATAAAGGATATATAAATAGGAGTGGTGTAGACATGATGTAGCAGTTGAAACCTTAATATAGAATTTTTTATTAATGGGGAAGGGTGTTGAATAGATATTATCAAACAAGTAGACTTTATAAAAATTAGATATTTTTAAACAATAACATTACATTCAATAGAGTATATGAAATGTTGCCCCAATATTATAAGGTAAGGTAACACATAGAGAAATTATGATATATATTCATTTTAAATAAATTCAATCTCTTATATAGCTTTGGATGTGCCCAACACCTGGTTTAAATGAACAATGATACTCTATTAAAATATAGTTATTTAAATATGGCCATTACAACCAATTTATTATGTTGGAAGGTATTAATATGAAAAAATAAATTATGAATATTTATATGGTTTACACATGTATAAATAAAAAAATTATCTATTAGTAGATATAAAATAAGAACCATTTGAAAGAAAACTAAATATTTTCTGAAAAACAATATTTTTTAAAAGGTGGTTTAGACATGTATGGAAAAAATGATTGGAATTTTATTTTTATTACCTTTAAAAAACTTATTTTAAAAAACTATAATCATATTTTAAATCATAATATCAAAATTATATTTGGATTAAATTTTTCATGTTTTTAAAAAAAGCATCTATTATCCATGAATAGTGAAAAAGACGGTTTTTTATTAAAAACTGCATTTTGTATAAAGAATTTACAAGCCCCATATTATTTTATTGTAGTTTTCAAGAATAAATAGTTAAATTATATACTAATAAATCCAAATTAGGTCATTTTAATAAATTTAATTTTTAATTTTCATATAAAATCTTGTTCAACAATTGAAATTTTTTCCTTTGGAACATGTTTTTTGGACACATCTGTTGGTTTAATTTTAAATTAAATTATTTCAATTATGTGAGTACAATTTTAAAAAATGGATTTCATATTCATAATTAAAATAATCTTAATTATCTAAAAATTGAATCTTAATTATTTTCTAGAGTTAATAGTGAAAATAGTAAAAATTATTTTCCACGGTTAAGGAAAAAACTTTTTATAGGGAGGGTTAAAATAAAAAATATAAGTGTTATAAATTACAAAAAACATGAATAGTTCACATTTTATGGTCATATTTCAATCCTATGTGTTCTAAGGTTAGAAAAAAAGTCCATTTTAAGACATTATTTTAATAGAAAACAAGGTCATACTTTATTCTTTTCAAAAATTACAAGTATGACCTCTCCCCTACTTATAAAAAGCATATACCACTCCTCTCTATTCCACACATCCAAAATACATTGGTTTAATAAAGAATTGAAAAAATAAATTCTTTACTTCCCCCACCCCAAATCCACTCATACTATATGATTTTTGTGTTCATAGATCCGACCTAGGATGGATTTTGGTGAAAAAAAATAATTTATCATAAGAAGATGAAGTTAAAGAGTGATCAACTAAAAGGAAGAGTGAGATGAGATTTTTTTAACTCAATTTTCATTAATTGGTTTATACATACAATTCATTGAATATTTTATTACTTGATAATGTGTGAAATTAAGATTTATTTATTTATGTTTTATTTAAAATTTTCTTTGTCTGGATCTACTTTTTTACCGATAATCAACCCATTGATTGACTCATATAAATGATATGAAATTTTAGAGGGTTTTATCACAAACATCCTTCTTTGAGACACATGTAATTTTATGCACCTAATTTCTTTTTAATGGTTCATATACATCAATTTTAGATACTATATCACTTATCCTTCTTATATATTGAGATTTTCAGTTATAGTTGATGTAATTCATGCTCAAAAAGTTATGATTAAAAATATACAAAGGGATAAGGGTTGGTATTTCAATCTAATTTCAATGAGGATTTATTATGACTAAAAATCCATTGAAGGAAATTAATTGATAAATTTATAATAAAACCATTTAATTTTTTTCTCCCCTGGGTTTTCAGAATGTTTCCACATATTAGTACCATTTTCTTTTCTTTGGTACTTAAAATTATTTAAAACATGTTTTAATAAAATCCAACTTCATTTATATATTTGGATTAAAATACCTTTTCTACCAAAACCACTTTTTATAAAAAAGTTTTCAAAATTTTTATAGTATGATTTTTTAATGTACCTTTTACCCTTAATTGGATTTTTAGAAAAAAAATAAAAAGAATCTTCCTGTCATTTTCCGAATATGGTAATTTTTTAATTTTCTTATAAAATGTTAAATGAATATTTAAAAAGAATTTGGTTTTAATGAAACTCTTAGACCATCATTACCACTCAATGTTTTAAATAATACTTTTTATGTTTCAAATTTTATTTTCATAACATTTTTTATTTGATGTTTAATAAAGTGATATATCTTAAATGAGTGTTTTCAAAATGAAAAGGTTATTTTCCACAATAATATTTTACTCTTTTTAAAATAATTTTCACTAATGAAGAAAACCATTTATGTCATAGTTTTCTTGTAAATTATGTATACACGTCTCTCAAATATATACCTATTCTATTATCCATTCCATTGATGGAGTAATATTTTCCTTATAATTGTTTCTTAAGTACTTATATTATGATGTTTCTTTTTATTGTGATATGAAGTAAGATTATGAAACCCATTTTATTTCATTGTGTAATTTTTATGTCATTCCTTATGATTGATTTCTTTTGTGTGTCACACAATTATCATGAACATGTTATGATGAGTGAACCCAAATAGTGCTGTAATGAATTGCGTAATGTTTTAGTCTCATGATAGGTCATGAATTGGATTAGGTAGTAAACCTAATACATTATTAGACGTTTCCACCATGTGATATTGTCTAGTATGCTAGCATTGATTCATATTTATGTCATGTTATATGTTTCTACCACAGTTCCTATGATTCCATGATATTATAATACCATTTTTTATTATATTATTCTGTAAAATTACTCATGAGGCTTATTTTTTTATATCATGTTATAAATTTAACTCACATGTTATGTTTCCTTATCATGCATATTATCTTACTAGGATTTTTATCTCGCCACTTTCTTTATGTATTCTCCAGGTTATCCCATGTATCTTTAGAGATCAAATTTATTTTAAGAGCTCAAAATTGAGAATGAAATAAATATTACATGTTTAATTTTATATTTATATATTATGAACCTAGTCTTACATAGAAACTAGGACATTATAGTCCTTATATTGTATTATTAGATATTTGTGTTTAAAAATAACGTGTTAATATGAATAAACAGAATGGGTATTTTTAGATATTATTATAGGAAATATATAGATAACCACTGGAACTAAGATGAGAAATCATTATTGATAACCCTATTAATAATTCGAATAATA
Source organism: Viscum album (assembly GCA_963277665.1). Taxonomy (NCBI): domain Eukaryota; kingdom Viridiplantae; phylum Streptophyta; class Magnoliopsida; order Santalales; family Viscaceae; genus Viscum; species Viscum album. Next base: position 1,336,738,131 of record OY728156.1, read on the forward strand.
AGACTAAGAATATAAAAATATCTTAGATTCTTGTTTTAATATAGAATGAGTTATTTCAAAGTAATTAAATACATGTCTAGACGCTTAAAGTGGATATAGTACTTCTAGAGATGTACCTAAGGGTAATAAATACAAAAATGTATGTGAGGAATGCCTCAAGAAACCCCTGGTACCTGATCATGGGCCTTACCACACACCCAAAGGGGCACAATCATGGGATGCTCTTTGTAAACTCACAAAATCCTTGTAAACCATCTTAAATTATTTGAATAGATGATAACTTATAATGACCAAGGTTATACCTAAGGTTTTTTTTCTAAAATGAATGTTTCATTAATTAGACACATAATCAATAATTCATCATGATTATGTTGTTTCCCACTATGAATATGGTTTCTCACACTATTCTTTATGGATTTAAGAAATGGGGTGAACCAGAAGGAAATGGGTTAACGATGAATGTGATAGACAATTTTTTGATGAGAAACTAGATGGGATGATGTTTGGAGTAAATCATATTTTGATTATTTCTAATTAGTTATCATGATTTATGATTAAAAAACTATATCTTAACAAACTCTTAGACTCACCAAAGAAGATAAGTATACAGTTCACTGAGTGATTATCTGGTGGATACTATAGAACAAATAAGATTAATTTTCCTATATGTCAAGAATTTGGATAGGAACACCCAATTGAATGTATCAACGGAATGGGAAGGCGGTTTGGGTGCAGAAAAAAGAAGGACACAAAGTAACTAATTTTCTATGAAAAATGAAAATTTTGATTAATTAAATGGATGATAATAATTTTCTCCCAAATGTATCATCGATATTTGATTTTTTATGTGTTGAAATTATTTACATTTTGAAAATAAATTTCAAATTGTGGAAGCTCAAGAATATAATCATCAAGGTTGAATGTGTAATGGATTTTATGTTGATGATAAAGAGACTAGAAATTTAATATGAAAGTAATGAGGTATTATGGAATAAGATAATGAAACACATTTGATGGTTTAAAAATTAAGTGGAATGATTGAAATGTTTATGTACTCGAATTCAAGAATCATGAGAATCATGAAATACACACAGACACATATATAAGGATTGTTTTTTATAATTTTTCTATTAATTATTTTCAATAGTATCTTTAATGAACTAGAAAAGGGATTTAATGGAAAGGTTTTACTCAATGAAAAAAAACATAATTTAGGAAAAGATAATGTTAGAGATGTGATTATTGTTGAAGTAATTTGTATATTTTGTGGAAAATATCGGGATGTATAGAAAATGTAAATGGATTAAAATCAAAAGAGATTTGATGAATAATGTTATTATATAGATATAATAGTAATGTAATTATTTGGGGATAATAGTAATATTCATGATAATATTATAGGATCATGCTAAATTATGAATGTGATCATGACATAAAATTTTACATAGTTTTAGAAAAAGGATAACCTTCATGTCCATTGACAACCCATCACATCCAAAAAGGTCATGGGGATTGAACCCACAACTAAACAGTGATAGGGGTTTAGTTCCTACCAATGGTCTATGTTCTGTACGGGTTGGTATAAAAGTGTTTTTACATTGATGGTTTCAAGGCTAAATATTGATTTGATTTTGGGAATCATATTATAGGATCACATTATTTTATTTTGGGTTTACTAATTATATTTCTGGATATGTTTTAATAGGTTGAATTATATATAAAATTTAGTTTTAAAATAAAGGATTATTTGGGATGACTTAAGTTATGTCTTTGGAGACATAAATTTAAAGGGTATGAGATAACCATTGAGGTTAAAGCCTTATTTCATATTGAGGTTATTAAGGTTATCTGCGATATGGGTTTATTTATTTAAATAATGATCTAGGTTAAACCATTTGATTTCATTGTTAAATTTAGGATATTAGTATATGCCTTTTAATTTTCAAGATTATCTTACATAATGGTAACTATTTTTGTTTTATTAAAGACAGTTGAATAAAATTTATTATATTGTGAACATTATGAAATATTAAAAGTTGAATTTTCAATAATGAAAAACTAATATTTAATACTCATAATTTAAGAAAGGGATATGATTGTTCATACAATATAAGAAGGATCCAGGTAACTATATTTTCTTGAGTTCTCTATCTTGATGGTAAAAATCCCTTCAATATTAGGAAAAATGTCATAAGGCAAAAATATTTCCTATTACTTGAATTTATATTTAATATATGGTATTTTATGTCATCATAGATTAATGATTTTTTGGGGGTTGTCTTTATCATAAACATATACCCTATAACTCACTTTTAATCCATTTTAGTTTGTATTTTCTTCTATTTTAATGTTTTAATTTCCCACCAATGTTATCCTACTTGTAACCTAGTAATGTGTTTTTACCGATAACCATCAAACATACTATTATCTCTTATAGATATGATATTTTATTAACCCTGTTTCTATGATAGTTTAAAAAACATCACTAATATTAGTGTTATCATTCAACGTGAATCAATTTCTTTTATTTAGTGCAGGTTTCTAGTAACTATTATAGAAATTATGTTTAGCGATGGTTTTTTACATTTTAGTGGTGGTATTCTGGCCAAAATAAGGGCGAGGATTTAGTAGTAGTTTATATTTCCACCATATGATCAATATTTTTGACTCAAAAACCCACTAAAAAAATTAAAAAAATCACCACTAAATAATAATGAATATATATAAAAGCAGTAATAACCACCAATCTAAAATATTTCATTATATATAAGTGGTTTAAAACACCTATAAACAATAATATATCATATTTAGTGACAATTTACAATCCGATATATTCTATTTTTGAGAAAAAATAAACCTCCAGATTTTGCATCCCCAAATTAGCAGTCATTTCTAAATGAAAACAAAAAAAGAATGTATCGTTATGCTATAGGGATTTATATAATATCATATGTGAATCATCAAACTAATACCCCATATGGATGACTAGTAAAATACAATAAAAATTAATATGATCATACCAACCTTGATCCATCAAAGCATGTTCTACATCACTACAAATATCTAAATCACCAAACTATCCACACATCCCATGAAAATCATCAATAAAAAATGTCTACGATTCCCCACTAAATCAAGTAATTTAACTCATGAGCATAATTTCCATTATTAATCATGTTTCATTTGTTATGTCCTTTAGTTCTATATTTAATAAAAACCTACTAAACTCATTATTCATATTTATTTCATCCATTATATGTTAATGTTATATATCATTAATTTCTTATTATCATAATATTATTTCATTACATCCACACCCCTATAAAATTCATCATTACCAAGAATATCCCACTACTAATGGGTTACTAAAACAAAAATCAAATTCCCTTATGTAACACCCCGAGCTTCCACGATACACTTCTCATTCAATAATGCAATAGCGTGTGTTGTACGCAACCTCGAGCTCTAACACACACCACAACTAATTAAACTAGCCGTTGTGAATAGTAATACCTACTTTTTGAAATTTTATTAATTTTATTTATCAAAATGGACTTCATTTTTGGATTCGGAATATTGAAATTAGCCTATGTTGAATTTTTGGTATTTTTCTGAGAACTACTAATTTTTTATGAATAGTGAAAAATACTTAAAAACAACTTTTTTAATAAAAATAATTTATAGTGATAAATTATACTATTTAGTGGTTTTAAAGTAAAATTAGAATATATTTTTACCATTTTATCCAATGGTGGTCATTAGAATTAATTTAACATTGAAATTAGACATAAACAATTGCCAATCTTTTGATATAAATTGTTTCGTAAAAATACGCTATATGTTGTAACAGCGAGAATTAATTATAAAATTAATTAATGCAACTTATATGTTTGGAATTTTTTAAAATAGTCATCATTTTTGAATTCGGAATATCAATTATAGCTTAGGGTGAAATTTTGGCCTTATTCTGAAAAACTTCAATTTTTGATGAATAATGAAACCACTAAGTGGTTGTTAAAAACTGATTTTTCATTAAAATGAAATATTACCACTTTTGTGATTTGATTTTCAAAAATACAAAATACATGGTTGTCATTAAGAAGTAAAATGTGGTTCAATGAGATTAAAATAAGTTTTGGTGAATAGTAACTTTTATGTTCTTAATCGCGATTAGAGGTAATTGGTGTAGTTTAAGGTAAAAATAATGTTTTAATAATATGAGATGAGATTGACACTTGTCCTACTCCTATTGGATGAGTCATGGCCGACCAAGACAACCCATGGGTCAACTTGGGGACCCCATGGAGCCACTTTGGTTGGAAAATGACATTAATATATATTTATTTAACATTAAAATTAAATTGACACAAACATGAGTTGTTTTACTAAAACAGTTTTTAAGTGAGGCTACACAAGTCCAAATTTTGACTATAAATATTCATTAGAAATATAAAAATATTTCCTACATCATAGTATTTTTTTATAATTTTTAGACATTAAATAAATTAAATTATTTATGACATCATTATGATGCAGCGATGACCTCATTATTTAACAATTTTAATAAAATGAACGGATAATGTAAAATCCAAGGCATACACTTGTCCAAAGACTATTGGATGGATATATTTCGAACCATTATCACCTTATACACGAATTATATAAGTGTGGGACCTTTATAATCTGAAAATCATTGTATAATAATGTAACATTTCAATCTTTCCAAAAGAGCCCCTCCTCTCCTCTTATAAAAGTCCCCCACCTCTACCACCTCATTCACACTTTGAAGCCATTTGGCTCGGCCAAACTCTGTCCAAATACTCTCCCAACTTCCCCCTATTACTCCTAGAATCCTCACTTTGGGCATAACTCTTCCCAAGGAAGCCTTTGGCTCAAATCAAAAAAAGTTACCCGATTTTGAGGTAATGTCTTCTCTAATGTTATTTTGTTTCATTTTTCTTCTCCAACCCCCTAAACTATTTTTATTAATTTCTTTTGTAACAAAAAAAGTATCCTCAATATACTAGGATGTTGTTATAAGAAGTATTCTAGCTACACTTACACACACCTACATCTAATGGTTAAAGAACATACGGTTTCTGTGGATGGCGAATTTCTGCCTCACGAAACGATGATTGTTCAACACTCATATAACACCTTCAAAGGTGGCCATTAAGATGTCACTATATTTATATATGATATATAATATGTTTATGTTTTACTTATACTTCTGTATTTCTCATTTATGGCATACTTTATGATTTCCATTATGGGTAAAACGCGATAATTTCATTTTAGGAAGTGTGGACTACCGCCCCCTCAAAGTGATTTGAATCGTTAATGCCATATGTGGGATGTATAAAGGATGGAGTAGATGGTATTATACACTATATTATACTGGAATTATAATATACATTTATATCATTATGATTTCATTCCATTAAATACGAAATAGAAATAAAAGTAGCGTTCATGCGTACGTACGGCTTACCGTCTCCATGAACGGTGCATTTCATTTCTTACCTCTAAATGTTACGTAATATTATAAATGAATGTATATACTGGATATATATGATATATATGACATCTAAATAATGAATATAATTCTGGAGATAATGGATATTCTACCACATAAACAACTTGTAATTATAAGAAGTTTATTGTTGACTCAAGTACCAAAGATCGACAAAACGACCGTTATTAACTTAAATAATTACATAATGTTCATAACATTGTAATAAGTGATATAAAAAGGATAATGAAATTAAAAATGGTTCTTAATAAGGTATATATTAACTCTAGTTTATTATTCAGGAGGTTAAAGAACGGTTTAGTCAAGTCAGACACGAGGTAAGAGAATTTCTTAACCCAATTTCCATTCTTTAGGTTAATCTCCTACTTTCAAATTATGTCATGATATTATTATGTCTTATTTTGTATTCTTTATGTGTACCTATAGTGAATACACATAATAGATCTATTTTATTTTAAAAATGATCTTTTTATGGACTTTGTCTCAATCTCCTTTCGTTGAGACATATTTGGTTTTATACACAACTTTCTTTTATATGGTGTATAAACCCATTTGACTTTTACATATATTCAAAAGAAATATTTTTTATACGAAGCATTTACTAAACGAAAAAAGGGAATGTTTTTGTTGTACGTATGTGGCGACAACGACTTCTCCACTGCCGTGACCATTATTTGAGTTTCGGCTTCCTCTACAAGCCATCATTTTTTTAATGAAAAATAAATACAATGTTTTAACTTTCTTTTATTTTTGTATTGAAAATGGTTTTGAAAGCGTTTTTATTATATCAATATGTTGTATTGATATCTTGTGATTGAAATTTGGAAATGTTATGTTTCCTTTATGCATGTTTTATATGATACGATTATGTTATGGTTTATGATATGTTTAAACCTATTCATATGAGGAATGTATTGGACTTAATAAGTGACGGGTGGAGCCCGCTATAGCTCCTCGATGCATCGGTAGGTCTCATGAGACAAATAGACGTGGAATTGGCCGAGGCCCTTTCCCAATTTGATTTATGGTTTTGGCTGAGGACTTAATCATTTTAGACGTCTTGGCCGAGGCCTTGACAAAATGTTTCAGAATGTCTGGCATTATACATTCCCTCATTATGAAAGTGGTTATTGATATTGCATGTGATTATTCGACTAGTAGAATATCCATGTGAGTAAGTAAATAGAATTATTTAATTTTATTTTTTCCATATTATGCTGAAGTTCAAGTTTAAAAAGGCTTTTGTTTTAGTTATACATTGCCTTAAATGTTAATGTTTATTTATGAAAGTTTCCGCAATATTGTTATCCTTACTGAGAATCTGAGCTCACCCCTTTCAATGTTTTAATATTTTCCAGGATGTGAAGAAGTATTTTATGAATGACCTGAAAGGATAGTCAGAAGAGGATATGAGTGTGGACTATGAAGACTTTATTATTAGTTTTTCACTTTATGATGTAATTTAAGACTTATGAATGTATCTAGTGTTTCCAAGGCTACTAAACTAATCGGTCTTTCGAGACTTGATCTTCTGTGATCATGCCAATGTTACGAAGTAATGCACTGACTCTGGGTAGGTGGGGTCGGGGCGTTACACCTTAGCCTTGTCCTTATCCCATAGGAATCTATATATTCCCTCTTTTTAGCTTGGGATTGGTCACAATATCCCCAATGTATAACTATTCATCCTTTATGATTTCATACTATTCCAACCATAGTATTTTTTTATAGCACTCACTTCCCCAAATGTCACTAACATCCCAAAACATTATTGATCTTCTGAAAATCAATCCACAATGCATCTAATGCTATCCAACATAGGCCTACTATCCAACACATTCAAAACAATTCATCCAAAACCATGCATAGAAATCAATTATTAATAACATATAGATTAACCTCATGATAATATAATCAACAATAATTAATTAAATAATGTACAAAAATATATATCATCATCTAATAGTTCACATTTTCACTGTTATAAAAAATTCATTCATATCAATCCCCTTTTCCAAAAAAATTAGTTCATTACAATATTTATATTATTAAACTTTTATGAGAGGTGAAACCAAAAACAAATTAGGGAAATGGTTCACAAGTCTGAGAAACATAAATTATTTTCACTAATATAAGTATCATGTATCAACCACATAAGAAATAGTACTGAAAAAATATAACACATGAGACTTACCCCATTCCTTCAACTTCATTATATCTAACTGTGTTTCATTGTTAATAAAATATATTATATCCACCGAATAAAGAAATAAAATTATCAAACAATTACATGAGGAAGGGAGTTATCAAATCACCTACCTCAACCATAGTATTATAACTGCGGTATAGGAATAAAACAAGGAAGAGATTGGCAGGTAAACAAACTTATGTGAGGGATAATCAAATAAAATAATATCACATATATTATTAATTAAAAAAATATCTGAAACATTCCTTAATTATAAAAATCTCCATATATATAGAAAATACTAATCACTACTCAATGAACTCTTCTCGACACCCTCTTCATATCCTTCTCCGCTTCCTTGTACTGGAATCTATAATAAAATTATATTGAGAATTAAACAGTGTTGTGTATTTGTATATAAACATAAAACCAATAAAAGTTTTTGAACTAAAGGATTTTTAAGTTGTTTTATTTACCTACTCACCACTAGTCATCAATGAAATATCACTGGGGACAGATCCAGTCATCTTCTGATATAAATCAATCAATGCTTTATACAAATCAAATATCTCATCCCCCTTTTCTAGAATTGTGTTTTGAATAGAAAAAAACTCTCTCAACACATATTATGGTAGAGAGTGACTAAAAATAAGACTAAATGCTTATGTAAACACTGATGTACTGCAAAAGGCCTCATATGGTAATGGTCCCAAACCTATCCTGCACACCTGCCATGATACTCTTTCCCAATGGCTTTACCAACTCAGTCATTCTGGGATACTGGGAGGGACTGTGTGGGATTAACATACCATAGTTCTTTAATTTTTACCTATAAATAAAATTTCATTCATATCTAAATAAATAAATATTAACATAGTAACAACAAAAAACATGTTATTACAATTAAAAATGAATTCTTACCATAAATTATTTGGAAATCTCTTTAACATACCTCATATCATATTTTTTGTGAACATTGAACCCCAATTTAGTTCATGAGACTTGATTCCCTAAATTATATTACTGAATTAAAAAAATATAAATAAACAATTTTATATATAAAATAGATAATATTGTCTTAAAAATATTTAAACTAATGAAATGATTGCCAGAGTCAATCAGTTTCTGAAAAAACTCTTTGACCTGGCAGTGTAATGATTGATTTTCTTAGTTATAAACGATGCATTCTTCCTTGAAACATATTTTAATGAATAACATGTAATTTAATAATAATTTATGAAATTTAATCTCCTTTTCATATGCATGTCTAAATGTATAATGATATTAGTATAATAATATATATTTAAATATCACGTGATTCTCCTAATGAAGGCTGTTAAGAAAAAAATCCCTTACTCTCTAGGTACCCCAATGGGTACCTTATCATATAGTTGTAGGGTGCTCAATGATTTATCCTAGACTTTTTTCCTTAATCTTCATTTATAATCCTTCCATTTGTTACCCAAAATTTTGAATTTACACTTTCAATGTGTAACATCAGCAACAAGAAAGTTAAATTTTTTTTGTACCAATAAATTAATTATTAAAATATTGGAATTTAATAACATAATTATATTATATACAACATGATTTATTGAAATTACATTTACATGTTAATCAAAAATAACATTTTTCCAATATTGATGCATATGCCTCTAATCAACATACGTAATATAATGGGTAACCAGCTCTGCCATTAGAAGTCCTAGAATATGAAAAAATAATCATGTGGAATTATCCATAATGACCCCATAATAGTCAAATAGGAAATCTATCTTCAATCCATTAAGATTATAGACATCTAAAATTTTCATATTTCACTCGTTAGTAGAATTTGTTCCATCGTTTAGGGAAAAAATGTTAGTCGTATAAAAAAAGTTCAATAACTTTATTAATATTAAAATTTATACCAATAACTGTCACACTCTTATATCTAAATGAATAAATATAAGTGAGGAACTTCTCCATTAATATTGGGCCTTCTAAATTGGGAGGTGTTAGCTGAGATGTTGTTGGCACAATGATAGAGGGTGTTCCCGAATATGAAAGAATGCATGGTGTGAGAGACATTACTAGGGGAAAGTATTGTGTGTATCAGATAGTGTAGGGAGGGAGACCAATGAATTATCATCTATTAGTATGGTTGAGGGAACATTGATTGAGTGTTGACTAGGATATGCAAAATTATTCTTCCTTTACATTCCTGTTATTTAATCAAATAAAACTAACTTTAAAACATAAATATCAAAAATTTTATGTAGAATAAATTTAGAAATGATAAAAGATGCACTGTACTAACAAAAAAAATATAAATAGATATAGTTATGAATGACTACACATATAACACAAGTTTTTGATAAAATAATTTATGATTCCTCATATAATAATTTTTCTAGCCATTCATTTCAATTTCCTACTCTATCATTATTTCGTATACATCATCCACCCTCGCATGACTAATATTTTCAATATAATTATAGAAAAATAAGTTTTCTTCTTTCTATTTATGGGATTCAATGTCAGAGGTGACATCATCTCCTTTATCACCCATATAATAAAAGTCTATTTGTTTTAAATGAGAAACTACAATCCACCCTTCATCTACGACATCTTCTACATAATATACCATTTTATATTCTGATGATAATATGTATGGATCATTTAATTCATGATCACTAACATACATCAAGTGAGAGAAATTCATAAAAGTAAATTGAAAGGAATATCTTTTAACATACCTAATAATATCGACCTAATTTAATTTTAATAAAATAACTCAAAAATTGCTATTGTTGTTTAGTTCGATAATATCATTCAGTTTTTCATGGTATCTCACTTTGGAAAATTTAAATATACAACTATTATTTGTTTTCAAACAGTCTTGTTGATCGAATGTATGAAATTTAAATCCATTCACATTGGAAGCTTCAAACTTTCTTGCCTATTTTTGAGGACCTCATGAAAGAACCCTCATATATTTTTACAACTCAACTCGATTATCAGTATTCATGATTTATAAAAATTAATATAAATTATTATACTTAAAAAATAAATTTTCAACCTAATATTTGTATTGATTTCAATATTTATGAACTTACAAATTGTTTAAGGAATTTTACAAGCTATTTATTAACAAATTTTGTTATATCTTTCACAATCCATGTTCGGACTCTCACTCATCTCTTTGTATTTTGATATCTTCAATAAATGGACCTACAATTTCACTATTTAGCATCACATATCTATGTTTCTATAATAATTCCATTTCAGTCAGTGTAACATTTTAGCTCCTCCAAACTAATCTACCTATAGAAGGAAAAGTTTTTTTATCTCTTATGTCGTTGAGATTGAGTCGATGTATCTTCAAAACGTCCAACATGATTGAAGCATGTCTAAATATTATCCAATTATCTAGAATAGAAGTAAATAAACTCTTTTAAATAGCCTTCATAAATAGTGCCATTAGGTTGATCCTTATTTTTCACGTATGATTTCAAATGACCAATATATCTCTGATATAAAATAAATAAAACATAATTTTACATTTAATGATGTTCTAAGAATTATTTACTTAATATGAAAAACATATAAATAAAGTAACTCTTAATAGGATATATCCATCAATAATGTACGGGGCCTCATAATTTATATTCCTCAGCCAAATTCACATGTAAATGAATCATCATAGTTAAAAAAGATGGAGGAATTATCATCTCCATTGAAAAAAGTGTCAATAAAAATCTCCCCTAAAGGTTTTAAAGATTAAATGGTTGTAGAGTTTTATCACATAGTTTTCCCTATAATGTGAAAATTTTGAGTACAACATAAGTAAACATTTTAGGTAATAATGTACGCTATGACAATTATAGTAACTAAAATAAATAAATATGTTAATCATGAAATTTTAATCCATGTGACCTATGATGCTTTAATTCAACAAACCGTGAGATGTTACTTGAAAACCCCTCAGATGCATTCATATGTTTTAAAATTCAAAGGAATAGATCTTTATTCCTATTTTTCATTACAAAAATTGTCAGATCATACATTCCATTTTCATCTGGCTAGAAATCACACATTATGTTCATTGTTTGTAAGTTTTTCCAATCATTGAGATGGTACTTCAATTTTACATGATCATTAAGTAATGCAAAGATAAAATTTTCACAATCATTCTTCTTAATATGCTTACGTCAATATTTTTCTAAAAAAATTAAATTTTTAATATGGATGTTTAATGAATATAATTTTTTTCTTCCATTGTTGAATTCCTATTTCACTTGACGATTCACCTCAAACTCATTTCCCAATATCATTCAAATGATGCACCTTTCCAAATTTTATTTCAACATTTCCAAGTTATGCAAATTTTTCAGAACCATTCAACAAATTTAGAGGTGGTCTACGACCAATAGAACCATTGAAAATTGATTTGTTTAACTAAAATCTATGAGATACTTTGAGGAATATTTTATTATACAAGAAGAACCATTTTTTTACTATGAGGTAGTCATTTGAACTCAAAATAAAAGTTACAAATAGGATAATCCAAACCTGGGTAAGTGTTCCATCCATATAAATTCCGAAGTCTAGGGAAGTAACTAATGGTCCACTTTAAATAATCTTTCATTTTGAAAATTTTTCTAGAAGATGCCTCAAATGGATCCACACTATTCCTCGTAACTCTAGTAATTCTTCAATTATAGGTTGAAAGTATACATCAATATCATTTCCATGTTTTTTTCTAGGATTAATCTTTTCAATGATAATATAATTTTTTTAATACACATTCAGAGAGGAAGATTTTAAGGGATCAAAAAAATATCCAAATTCTATAACTTTTTCTCTAAGTACAAAATAGGATTAATCCTTCGTCACCTAATCCCATTCGTATATTTCTAGGATCAAATGAGAAATTTATATGAAATAAACCAAAAGTACTAATTGATTGTTAATCTCTTGGATGTACTATTAACCCATCATTGTTATTATCTATATTATATAACTTCATGTGGTCAGTAGTTTTCTATTACATGAATAATCTTTAAAATCTTGGATTTAAAAGAAAGTAATGGAAAACCTTCGAAGATTTATCTCTTTTCCTCTCCTTCATAGTAGTATATTGATTCAGAATTCAAACTTCACACATTTAATTTCATCCATAAGAAGAAATATTTTTTTCAATCATCCATTCTTGAATTCTCTCTCCAATAAATCATTAAACCATTAGGAAACAAATCTATTTTTCGATAATTTATACCATGGTTGTTAATTTTTTTTCATATCATTAAAAGAATCAAGGATCATTACTTTAGTAAATGCATCATGAAAAAATTCCAATATCATAGACATCACCATATATGTAATTCCACATGGGAATTGGATATGTTAAAACTTCATCCAAAAAGAATGTTTTTTAAATTTCAAACACCCACTATACTACTCTTGATTTGAATAATCAATTAAACAATGAAACAAATTTTTTTTCTTAGTGATGTTCTCTCTTATATTACTCTCCATAGAATTAAGAAGCGGATCTAATGATATGTTACAATCTAGATCTAGTTGTCTTATAGTTCCAAAAACATCACTTTTCAAGTTTCTATTGGTATCACCATCAACTAGTTGTAATGATATGTTTTCATGTTGATGTTGGTGTCTGGAAATGCTGAATTCATAATTTTTATATTTTTTTCATTTTAGTGTCCATTATCAACAATGTTGTGATCTCATTATATTGATTGACAATAGTTCTAAATATTTCTATAATGTTTAATTCTTCGTACCAAATACAAAAAAAATATTGAGTAGGTAATTTCTTCAATATCATGTTTTTATAAACTTCATCTCTATTCAACCATCTTCTAAACTTATATTTAAGACAAAGACATCTAATTCTACCATCAAAAGATTAATTGAAAATTTAAATATATACAAACTCCTTAAAACCCTTAGCATATTTATGTGTGTTACTTAGTAATTTGATCCATATTTTATCCATATATATATCAATATACCCACACATTGTTAAAAAAAATAAATTATATCATTATTACTATGTAGGAAAGTAGATAATGGTAAAATCTAGTAAAGTGTCATTAGTTGGAATTAAATAAATTAAATCATTAATTAAAATTTAAATTATTTTAATGAATATATAATTTATGGGTATATAAAGGGGCCTTTTCTAGTGATTAGTTTCTACAAATTGAGAAACATGTCTATAAATTATAGTTTATGAGTATAAAATACCATTTAGTGTCTCATTATTCCATTTTAAACCACTATTATAATGGAACTGTATGAAAAATTCATAGTTTCATGAGTCATATAAGAATACTAATTCCAATGCATCCTAATAATCATTACATGACATGATATAAATACCCTATGTCTCTTAAGAAATATTGAATAGTTAAATAACCACATAGATTCTCCAATACCACAATGGGTAAACATCTAGTATAAAGTAAACCATGTCATTCTACACCTCTAAGAGGGAACCCCGAGAAGCCTATAATGAATAAAAATTATCATTTGGATAATCCTCATTATTTTTACATTGATGGAATAAGGTAGCACAATTTTTTGAATGAAATATCCTTGAAGTCATACTATTAGGGAAATAGAGAAGGTGGAAATAATTCATGGTCATGCCCAAATTCCATATGTCATCAAATTAATCAAAAAACATCAACATGGGTTATAATATTAGGTAAAAGTACATGGGAACCATCCAAATTTTCTATCCAAAGATATAATTGGGTCACAAGAATATAAAAATATCATATTGGGTTATACTAAGAGAGAGATGATCACTTATGTGAAGGATATGGTTGATCCTAATATTGGAGGAATAGATTGGCGGGGTGATTAGGTTAAGGAATATTACATCTCTTGCCTACTAGTAGTGAAAATGGTTGTGCATTTAAAGTTATTATGTCATTAAATGGTTTGGTTTTTAGTAATTAAATCATACATAATGGATTTTTTGTGAAACAAAATCAAGTATTTGGTGTGTCTAATTTTGGATAGAAAATGTTAGCATAGATGTACAACATTGTTGGTGTTTTATAAAAAATGGTCATCTTTGGCATAAAATTCTTTATGGATGAATTATTTAATTGAGATTATTCTTGTTTTTTTGTCCCAATATAACTTATTAATTGATTTTATAATTGTTACAATTATTAATTGAATTTATATTTGGAATGATTTTTTGGTTTATTATTATTATTTTTTAAATGTTTAAAGGATTTAATTGAGTTATTGATGAATGAAATTTATAGTTTTTTTTTGGATTATTCCATTAACTTTAACATTATAATGGATTAGACCTAAGTCAATAAATATCCACTATAGGGTGGAGACCATTTCAATATTTTCAAGGTGTTGTGGTCTAAATTTATATTTGAGTGTTGGGACGTTTTTAGGGTAGATGAGGTGAGGATTGGTGTAAATTAAAACATCTTACCATTATGTAATAACTAATCATGGTTAGTACTCATGGTCTAATAATCAATTTAGAATTGGTTATTTTTCTTGGTGTTGGAGATGGCTTATGATTATTATTGGATATATGTTATATTGGTTGTGTTTTATAGTTTTTTAACTTAATGATGTTTTATATGTGAACTAAAAGGTTTCATAAAATTTTATCAGGGGGAAATTTATTATAAAACTCATTTAACCTTAAAGGTATTTTCATACACATAGTATGTACATGGAGAATTTGTGACTTCTTAATATGTCTCGTACTCACCTGTTATTCTTTTACTCTATTCCACAGGTATATTATATATAGAGAAAAAGTATTAGGTTGAATTCTCTATTGTTTGTGAAGTTATATTATCATGAAATAGTTGTTAGGAGGGGATAAATCTAAGAGATGTGGTAGCATTGAAAAGTATGTTATGGGAACCACTTTATGAGTTTCTTGGGTATAATTACCTTCAAATGATTGAGGTTTTATTTGTTTATGAATTTTTGGAATTTTTAAAACTATTTATCTGGTTTTGATATAATATTTCATATTATATTTTATAAATATTGGTCGTATTTTTACACTACTTGAGTCATTTTTTATTGGATGGATATATATGAGTTACTAACACATTACACTTGATTTCCATTTATGGTTTGTCATTATGAAGGTATTTTTTATGAGTTTAAAGATATATAAATGGTATTTTAATAACTCATGAAATTTATTACATGCTATTGATGAGTTCATTGGAATAATTATGGTATATAAGTATTTTTAAATGACTCATGTTAGGTTAAGGTGCAATTTTTTTGGGGTCAGAATTTCACTAATGGTATCATTTTTTTCATTTGGATTATAGGAAAAAAGAAATGTTGAGTTGGGACTCATGATATAGTTATTAATGGGTATAAAAAATGTCCCTATGATCAATTATGATTTACTAGGATGTGTGGGTATCCTAATTGGTTTCTGAGACGCATTAGGCAATTCATATTGAAAACACATCCAATAAATAAAAATAAAAAATTAAAGACTAAAAAATGAAAATGAAAACATAAAAATATATATAATGTGAAATTAATTTCATGTGAAATCAAAATTGAGATAAAATATTGAAGACTAAAACTCTAAATGGAAAGAAAGAGAGAAATCAAGCATATATGACCTCACCTCCGGCGTGGGCTTGAGTGAAGGCCTTGGAAGGGAGAGAGGTCATGTGAGGAGAAAGACTCGAGGGAGGGAAAGGGTGGTGGAGACAGATTGGGGGATATGACTACAATGCTGAAAATGGCTCGGGGAATGGTATCAAAGGGCATAGGCTAAGAACCGATGAGGGGGAAGGGGTGGTTCTAGGGTCTTGGGTCTGGGCAGAATTGGAGATCGAGGGAGAAGGGTGGGGAACAGTGGAAAATTGGTGATTTTTAAATAAAAGTAAAATAATTAAGGGGGATGCATAAAAAAACATTGTAAAATAAGATAAAAAAATTATTGGTGGTTTAGTAAATCGTCACTAAAGAAAAAATATGTTTTATTGAGATTAAATTGTAAGGATAAAATTTATTTAAGGGAAAAAATATAAATCCTTGCGATTTTAAAGGAAGATTATTATGTTTGATAGCATATATGACATGAAACACAGAGATTATAAGTGAGTGTAACACCCAAATAATTTATTATATATACTCATTTTATATAAATTAAATCTCTTTGATATCTTGTGATGTACAAAAAATTGGGTTTAAATGAAATATGATACTTAATGAAAATATTATTATTTAAACATGGCCATTATAACATAGACATTTTGTTTACGGATATGAATATAACTAACTAAATTTTGAAAAATTATATGATTTACAAATTTATAAAATAAATTCAATTTTTTCTACTAAATTAATATAAAATAATAACCATTTTAAATAAAAATTAAATGTTTTCAGAAAAAACATTATTTTTCATAAAGGTGGTTTACTCATTCCTTGAACACATAAATTAAAATTTATTTACAAAAATTTTAGAAAATTAATTTTAAAAAGTAACTCCATTTTATAAGTAAAAATATCAAAATTATATTAGTTTGAATTTTTTTATTTTTCTAAAAAGTTTCATTTTTCAATGAATGGTGAAAAATACTGATTTATATTAAAAACTAGCTTTCTGCTAAAATAATTTAAGTAACACATTGTATTTTATTGTTGTTTCAAAAGTAAATATATTAAAATTATATATTAAGTAATTCAAATTAGTTAATTTTAATCAATTTCATATTGAATTTTGATATAAAATATTTTTCATCTTTTGAATGTTCTTCTATTGGAAATCCATTTTTCAACACATCTATGGATTTATTTTGAAATAAAATTATATAACTTCTATTAGTGTATTTTTAATATTTGGATTAAATGTTTTAAATTTAAATAATTTATCTTATCTAATAATGTCAACATAATTTTTGACCATAATTAATAGTAAAAATTATTTATCACAGTTAACGTAAAAATGAGTTTACCGGGGTTTAAATAGAATGATAAGGATTAAAATGACCCTAGTATTTTCAAAATCCAATTTTATGGTCATAAATTGATCTTATATCATCTAATATTATAAAATAATCAATTTTTATCCTTTTTTATTGAGAAAACCTTGGGTGGAATTATTATTTTTCAAAATATCCTATTGTGTTCTCTTCCACTTATAAAAGCCACCCCCTATCCATTCCATTTCACACTTCCAAAACCAATTGTTTTGATCAATACATACCAAAATCACTTGATCACTTTCCTATAATCATCTAAAAATCCCTGTTTTGTTAAAAAAAATCCAACCAAGTATGTATTTTTGTGCAATACAAAAGAATTTTTCTGAAGAAGAGGATGTTAAATATTACACAACTAAAAGAAAGTATGAGGTATGTGGGTTTTTTAACTCAATTTTAATTTATTTTGTTATATGTATAAACCCTTGATTATATTTTAGAAATATTATTTCATTAATAAAATCATATTTATTTATTTATTTTATTTCCACTGGTATTTGTGTGGATCTATATTTGTTAAACATAATCACCCAAATTAACTATCACCTCAATGATATGAACATTGCAAGAGTTTCAACTCAAACCTCTTTCTTTGAGACATATTCTTTTTTATGCATCTAATTTTATTTAATGGTTTATATCCTTACCCTTTACAAAATATATCATGAATCCTTCCCACATCTTGATATTTTATGTCATGATTCTTCTACTTCATTCATGGGAAAATATGATTCAAAATTTATCAAAGCGGAGTGGGTTTACATTTCAATATCATTTTATTCAAGATTTATTATTATTAAAATCCCATTGAAGGAAATTACTTGATAATTATCTAATAAACCCCTTATATTTTCTTCTCCTTAGTTCATTCAGGAATTTTTCAAGTAACAGTTTTATATTCCACCCTTTGGTAAAAAAAATTATTGAGAAAATATTTTTAAGAAAATCCAACTTCATTTCTCTCTTCCGTCGAAAATCCATTTTCTTCAAAATCCTTGTTTTATAAAAAAATTCTATATTTATTTAAAGATATATTTACCCATAAATTTTTTAGAATAATAAATATAAAATTAATTATCCCATTATTTTCTAAAGTAGGTTCTTTTTAAATTTTCTTATAAAAATGTGAAAGAAATATTTGTAATTTAACATATTTTTCTTTAAAAAACTCAAAATTCCATCATGACCAGTAAAGTTTTTAATGAATCCTATTTAAGTTTATAAATTTAATTTCATAAATTTTTTTCTTTAATTTTTAATAATGTGTAGTATTTTAAATATGTGTTTTAAAGTGAAAATATTATTTTTCTCAAGAATTTTTTAAATTTTTTGAAAATTATTTTCATCGATGAAAACAACCATTAACATTACATATTTATTATAAATTTTATATATATGTCTCTATCATATATACCTAGTTTATTCTACCTTCCATTTATGTGGAATAAATTCTTTATAATCATTTAACAAATTCATTAATTATGAAATTTCTTTTAAAAATGATATGAAGCATGATTTTAAATCCGATTTTTTGTTCATTGGGTAATTTTTATGTTATGACTTATGATTGATATATTTTGTGTGAGACACAATGTTTATGAACATTTGTTTATGGGGTTTCTTACATAGTTCTCTAATGTGTTGTATAATGTTTTAGTTTCACGAGACATCATGTATGAGATTTTAGAGTAAAACTAATCTCTTATTAGGCTTTTTCAAAAACGTGACATTATCGTAGAAGATTGTCTTGAATCATGAATTTTTTTTTATTCCATGATCTTATGATACCATGTTATTTAGTATATTCTTTCATGAAATTACTCATGTGCGGAACACATTTTAGACAAAAGTATAGGGTTTTCTTCCTAAACCTCCATTTTCATTCGAGTAATGGTTTCTTCCTCTATAAACTAGTGTAATTATTCATTGATATTATATAACTTTCTTTAATTTTACATATCAATTCCAAAAGCATGTTTACAGATCATTTCATCTTTCGATTATTAAAAATTTATGTTTTTTGTAATGTTCCCTTCTCTGTTTTTCCCGATACACAAGCCCTATTAAAGTGAACATCTCAACTTCTTACCCACATTCAAGTATCATCTATAATATGTTTTAGGAAACCATTATTTTTGAATAATTAATAATTTTACCTTGAAAAATATATTTTATTGATTAATGGTTTTATACAAATAATTATGATAAATAGAAATTGTTTTTCCAAAATAACTCTTCATTGAAAAGTATAAGGGGTATTTCTCTAAAGAACTTCACGATGATTTTATTAGAGTATTTCTATCTATTTAAAAACCTCTGTTGAATCTTATGATTTATTGGGATATATATCTTATTATTTTCATCTACCATATGTTATAAAATGGTTTATGGCTGGTTTGAATGTTGATGTGATGTCTTGATAATACAAATCAACTATTATTACCTTAAAGTAAAAAACATAAAAATATATTTAATAATAATTATAAAATTTTAGTCATATTTGAGATTAATAAATAATTAAAATTGAATAACATTTAATGATATTAATAATATACAATTATGGTTGTTTTAACTGCATAAAATCAATGTATCATTAAACGTTTCATATTTGAAACCATTTTTAACTATTTATTAAACATGAAAATTTTATACTATTTAAATTCCATGAAAATAATACCTTTATACCTATGGTTATTATAAACCCACTAGATAAAGGAAAATCATGGTTACTATTATACCAAAGATACTTCGAAACTATGGAATGAGAATATCTGAATGAATATAATAATGAACATTAAACTATTAAATGAATAATAAAATCATAAAAAGTATTTTTATTAATAAAATAAATTTAATGAAATTTATAAATCATGTAATTAATAATTGGTAGTTTTGTATGAAAGAGGTTAGAAGAAATATACTAGAAGTCGAGACATGAGGTAATGGGTTCACTCTCTCAATCACATTCTTACTCAACATTTCCTCTAATTTTCTATTACTCTATTAAAATATTATTATAACTTTTATATTTAAATTAATATATTATATTTCTTATTAAAATTATTATTTTTCTTATTAAAATTATTATTTTTACATTCATACCTATTTACATTCATATCAAATATTTATTCTTAATTCATATCTTATAAAATTCATAAGTGATTTCTAATCTCAATCTTTTCCCTTTAAATTTCACAGCCTCTTCTTTATCTATCATATTCTAAATTGTGTATATATTATCATATGAAATCCAAATAATATATTAGTAATTTATTGTATGTATTTACATTCCATTGTGTATATTGCTTCTTTTATTAAACCATATCTTATAAGTTACCAAATTCTTAAGGGGTTCTCTTTCAAATCATAATTTTTTTGAAGTATTTTTCTTTATTAACTATCAACCATTTTAATTATTATATCAAAATTATTGAATACATATTATATTAAATTCCCATTAATTTCTTGAATTAATTTTCATATTTACTTTATTAAGGATTCATATTTCACACCTTTTATTGTTTATAGGTACACACTCTATCTATCTCTTTAGTTACCTCTTAATTATGCTATATCATTTCATATCACACTATCTTACCTTCTATTATTATATGAATTCCAACATCTAAAAACTGTTTTATATAAATATTCATTCTTAATTTGGTGTGCACGTGTTTTAAAACTATCTATTTTACCATTTTATTCATGTCAAATTATATGAATTACATAAGGGAATTATTTCCAATATCTTATTTCTTTTCGCGTATTACCTACTACATATCATTCATTATCAATTATATATAAAAATTATTGTTTAATTTTTTTAACATTATATCTATTTTCTGATTTTGATGGTATTTTAAGAATTTATTTCCATTAAAAATAGGTTTTTCCCATATCTAAAATTTCTTTTAAGGGGATTCAATCCTAAATTTAATTCTATTGAATCATGTTGTCACATTTTTATTCTCATCCTTATTGTGAATATACAATCATATTGAAATATCATACATATTCATATTTGGATTTACATATCCTTTTTCACTTCATACATTATATTATATTCAAGATGACTTCTCTCTTTCTATATATTTAATTTTTTAATAATCCTCTAGAAGCATCATATGTTTTTTTCATTGAACTAATCATATTAATTCTATTTTAGGTATTTATGAAAAATTTCATGGATATTTATTATCTTCCAAATTATTATTTTATAATCCTTAAATTATAAATAGATTAAATAGAATTAATGCAATCAATTTTTATGCATATTTTTTATATATACTTTTACAAATATGTAATTGTTTTTAAAGAATATTCATGCACAATTAGTTGTTTTATTTAAATGTGGGAATTTAAATATGAGGAATAAAAAATATCTAAAAA
Organism: Viscum album; assembly: GCA_963277665.1. Taxonomy (NCBI): domain Eukaryota; kingdom Viridiplantae; phylum Streptophyta; class Magnoliopsida; order Santalales; family Viscaceae; genus Viscum; species Viscum album. The sequence continues at coordinate 1,336,760,263 of OY728156.1, forward strand.
TGAATAATTTCAATGGTTAATTTTAAAATAAATTATTTTAGAATTTTAATTAATAATATTTACGTTTTATATAAGTAAAAATATGACCAAACATGAGTTATCCCTCAGCGATAGCCCATAAGACCCTTAGTTAGACCAATTCCAGGAGTGGACTAGCCAAGAAGGCCACCATAGGGCTAAATACTAATATTAGAAGAGATTAGGCCAAGGTGAAGAGGATTCAATCATAAGGTGGTCCTAAATCCCTCATGGGTAGCTCATGTTAGTGTAGCCTAAGATATGTGTGTTCGCTGTTACCAAGAGCTCATCCAATTATTTGGATTCTAATTTGGGGATGGAACATGATTAAACATAAAAATAAACCTCATCTTAGGGAAAATCCAATGTTTGGTGAGGAACCACTACTATTATTTATCCACTAATAAAATGGTGTTTTTCCACCTTAGCTCTGTTACCCCACCATCATACACACACAAGAATCTACACACCATTTTTTTGGTTCATTTATTACCCCACTGCCATTTATAATATGTAGAATTCACTATGTATGACCCTATTAAAACTCAAGTTCGATCCAAATATCCTCTTACATGGTTTACACCATCGTGGATCACCTCTGAATCTAGAGAAAACCTTGTTAGAGTCCAATTTAATGAAATATGATTCCCTTCATTGAAGATAGTTACCATCCACCCACTCTAAAGGATTGATGGTTTTTAGATGAACCCTACACCATAATCTACCCCCACTACACCATGGATCCACCACCAATGGAAGTCTGTGGTTTATGCCATGTATTGTAGTCTATACACGATCCATGCATGTGTGTGAGGAACTATCCGTGTCACTGAAGATCTCATAATATCTATAAGAGATATTATATGATCTCTATTAAACAGATAATTAAAAATTGAAATAATGTAAGATAGCGAGGATTGAAAAATTTAGTGAGGATATAGTAAATAATTCCACCCTCTATAAAAGGGTTTGATTTCCACTGTTAAGAGGAGGCACGCATGCAGAAGGTGTCTAGGATGAATGTTGGAGGATGTTCTTTAGTCATTTTATTTTCATACTATTTTGTTTTTATTAATATTTTAGATTATTTTTCTTCTTCCATATTAATTGATTCATTCTTGTTTAAAAAAATATTTTCACCCATGGTTTTCTTCTTCCTTCATTCTCATTATCTTTTTTATTTTATTTTCTTTCTCTATATCATTATAATTCTCTCTCATTATTATTTATTATTTCATTTCTTTTTTATCTTCTTCCCATTCTTCCATCAAGTGATCTGTTACTCTTAATAATAGGAGGCTGACACAAGTCTTGACCTCGAGGGAGGTAATATGTTCATAAATTATTTACATTATGTCATCAATAATTTGAATATGTTTGTGGTGATAAAGAGATATGTGTATGGGTAGAGGTGTTACACAATATCATGGATCTAAAATTTATTTATTTTCTTTTTTAAAAATATGTTTCTTTCCTTCTATTGAACACAAGGTTTTCATATAGTGGAGTTGAGTCATTCAATGGATGAGATGACTTACAGTGGATTCGGGTCTTAGAAGGTTCCAGACTCTCGGTTCAGCTATGTTAACATCCTTGACTATAGGAGGAGGAGGAATTTATTTTTCTTTGGAATTTTATATCTACTATAAAATAAACAAATCAATAGTATTTTAATAATGATGTTCAATAATTAAACTATAAAATTTAATTTGAAATAAAAACAATGAATAATGATGGAAATGAAACCAAAGCATTGTCCAAGATCATTCTTTTCTAATCTCATTATTTTGAATATATATATTAGTATATTTTTATTTTACTAAATTTTATTATATTTACAATCAAACCAATAAGGATATTCATAGTTTTAATGAAATAACAAAAACAACAAAAATAAATTGTCTGGGTGAATTTCAAAATATTGAGTAGGCAATTATGAAGCTCCTAAAGTGATATAGCCCTTGTAATCTAATGTGATGCACTAAGAAGAATATAAATTTTCTTTTTCCAAACCTCATTATAGGTGTTAATAAACAATTGTGTCCTGGTTGGGGATCCAATAAATAGTATAATTTATTTTTCATTTTCAATTTTTTTAAATAATTTTATTTTTTATCAAAAAAATAATCTAATAATTTTATCCATGATGTATCTAAAATGTGAATATTATTATGTTTATGAATACTCATAGGTGATATAAAAAAACAAGAAGCATTAGAGTATAACATATCTCATGTAAGAGAACTTATGAAATTTTTAGAACACATGAAGAACATTTTTTAATGGGTGTTCGAATATTTTTTTCCAATAATAGAAGAGCCTGAAGCACGACTAAAACAATAATATAAGACAGTAGTGGAAATGACTTCCCCACACATATTTGAATTAAAATAACCAAAGGAGTTATTGGATGATGTACCTAAAGTTTGATTCCACCTAACTCATCCACTACTAGCAGAGATAAATGAATAATACCTTCATACTAATTTACAGAAGGAGGATTAAGTGAATTTGATTAATTTTTTTAGAAATTGGGTAGAAATTGAACTAAAAAAATGATATCCCTATCCATTAAATAATTGAATAATCAATTCCATTGCATATCACTCTATAGTTGGAAGAAGTTAGAACCACACATGTAGTATAATTTGATGAATGACTGGAGGATCCTATTAACCTGTCTCCATCTTCTACTATTAAATTCTAATATAAAGTTTCAATTGAATAAACAATTCTAGTTGAACCAAATGATTTTGATTATACCTTCTTGATCTATTTTTCCACTAATTTCATTGAAAGTAATTTTTTCATCACACCCTAGTATTTTGATTATACAACTTTGGCTGAAGATTATATTTCCCCAAAGAAAGATGAAGAAAATGAAAATACACATATTAAGGGACACATGGAACTGCCTAATTTTATGGAAAATTCAATAGAGGATGTCCATGAGGGGTTCCAAGTTACAATTCTAGAGGAAACTAAAAACAATTATTCTCATATTGAAAGGGAGAACTTTTCAAAATTATTATTTCTTAAATTAGGTCAAATAAATCATACATTATAAACTTCCATTTGAATATTCCTTTTATACATCCCACATTGATCAAGAACAAGAGAAGAAATTGGAGGATTAAGAGGTAGAAACCGGGGAGTATGATCCAAACTTTATCCCACCTTGATATCTAATCTATACCTAATTGTGTTGGGGAAATATTGGGTGTACTAATTTCATGTATTATTCATCACTAAATATAAAAAATATCACATTGGAAAAATCCATGTGTGGGGGTTCAGATCCAAGAAGCTCTACTCACTAGTTAATTATGGATGACAACGGGTACGTCCTTTCTATAGGTAATAAAAAACGCCATGAACCACATGGGGGATTAAATAAAGTTTTATATTTACTTGAATTATGGGACCATTATATTTATTTTCATCGGATTAGTTTAGCATGAAGCCCCAATCCCTTATTCTTTTGGAGTTCTGTTAACATGATCCTTATTTTTAATTGTGTAGTTTTATTTTATCACTTCTGATATAACAAGGAATCCAAAAAATAATGTCATAATATGACTAAATCTTCATGATAAAATGGATTTCAATTTAAAATTTTATCCTTTAAACTCTATATTTTTTCCTAAAAACATGTTTTTAGATTTGAACTGGAATTTTCAAATCCTTAATTGGAATTTTTGATTTACATGACTTATCTAAGAGAAATGGGTTTCTTAGGAACATTTTTATTCAAGGTTTTAGGTTATAATTACAAACATATTTAAGGCATATTTTAGATAATTGATTAATAATTGTGAATCACGGATATTGAAATGATGACTCATGATTTGAGAGAATTGGTTGATTCATGTAAATGAAATTTCTTGACCCATTTTTCATTCTTTAAATTTATGATTTTTTTGAATTTATTTTATTATTATTATTCATTCCATGATTCATTATTGAATTTCATATGTCTAACTCTGGAGAGTATTTCTAGACCCAATAATTTCAATTTTATCTTGGGAATATTTCTTGAGTGATCTTGGGGCATGAAACCTAATAGAACATTTATTTGAAATTTTGAAAGGTAGAATTTAACAAAAAAACAATTTTGCATGATTGATGCATTTTGATTAATAATACCTTTTCCTTGAGACAAAATTTTACATTTATCCATGTTTATCCCATAAATACCATAACTAACCTTGTTAGGGATGAGCCATATATCTAGCTATTTTTATTCATTCCTACCCTTATCTTATTATTTTCATGATATTTCTAAGTTGAAGTGTTGTGGTGGGGGAAGTCATGGTGTATGGGATGAAATAAATTATAAGGAAAAAACTATGGGGTGATTAATTATGGTTATTGAGAAATGTTATTGATTCAATAATTATACATTAGTGTATTCCATTATTAAAATAAAATAAAAAATAGGAATGGGTTCTGACTTGGAAAAATAAAATTTCTCCATGATTATAACATTAATTTTTGTTATACGAGGCTGTGTGATGAATGTGAGGATTATTAGAATTATTAATTTCAAAAAAGAAAAAAAATTGGAAAATATTATTTCAAAAATAATAGATAATTATTCAAGATGGTGAAGTTATTTCATTTTGATTTCATACTTCATGACCTTAAATTTTATGATGGGAATTGGGATTTTTTAATTTTAAGGGGATAATTACATTGATAATTTATTTTTTTATGTCATGTAATAATCTTTAAATGATAAAACTTTTCCTTTGAGAATTAATTTCTAACAAAAATTTTTACCAACATTTTTCCTCACAATATTTTGAACCATGATTATAAATTCCTCATGATTTTATGTACCTTTTTTATTTAAAATGTAGAGAAATTAGTTTCTTTGCATGCCTCTGGTTGATGATCATGTAATCATTATATGAACATAAATCTACTTGAATTTGTTTCATGAGTGATGATATAAAAGATTCAAAAGTGAGGTAAATCACGACATGGAATTTTTATTTTAAATAAATTAAGGAACTTGAAAGAAGATAGGGGACATAATATTCAAGGGGAAAAGTAAAATTCTAGAAATTATTATCTCTTTGAAAAGTGTGAAATTTAATTTATATTTTATATGGAACATTAAATTCTATTTTACCATTAATAATTGTTTTATTTTCATTCTTTGATATTTGAATATTGTTAAAATTATTTCCCTATTAAATTCAGTTTTGAGACTCTATATTTGAGGAAAATCATAGTTTAAGTGTGGGGATATTTGATGTACTTGTTTTTATAAATATTATTTACGTATTTTCTTTAATATTTTGAATGGTTTTTAATGAATATTCCCATGTTGATTATTATTTTATTAATATGTGAGAATTTTCATTTGGGGAAGAAAAATGTGTTAAAATGATGTATTTTAATATTTTATTTTCTAATGAATTATTTTAAAATTTTAATTAAGAATATTTGTGTTTTATATATGTAATCATATAGCGATCCATGATCAAGCCCTCAATCATATCCCAGCAGCCACTTAGTCATACCCCTTTCAAGATTCAATCAATTAAGTAAACAATGGGAGATCCCACACAGGGAGGCGTAGGATATCAGGACAAGGGAAAAGATCCCATATGCATAGGGTGGGCTAAAAGACTGTACAAGCTACACATCTCAGTGTATCCAGATGTATGTGTTCGTAGTGTAACTGGGATCCCATCCTCGAAATAGGATTCTAAGTTGGGGTTGGAAAATGATCGTATTTAAAAAAAAGTACCTCATCTTATCACAAATACAATGTGGGATGGATAACCATGGATATTATTCATACCCTACTAAAAAAAAATTCAATTATTCCTTTGATATGGTTCGTCACAATCAGACACACCAAATCTGCAGCTCTCTACTATAGCCACAACTTGATGCCACCACTACCATATGAAATCACTGGGACACACCATAGATGACACTGGTAGACTATAGGTTTGATCTAAAAGCCCTTTTCTAAGGAATGGACCATTGTGGATAACATTTGACTCTTAATAGAACCTCATTAGAGCTCACTTATATAGAATATGATGCCCTGTATAGAGGATATGACTCATCTGGCCACTATAATGTTTCATTATTTTCAATATGAACCCTACACCGTAAGACACATCAATTAGTCCAAGTAGTGACCACCAATGGAAGGCCATGGTGCATTTCATGTGTCATTACCCATGAACAAACCATGCATGTGCATGAGGAACTATCCATGTCACTGAAGATATATTGAAATCTATAAGAGATCTCCGAATATCTCTATTCAATTGAGAATTAAAATTTAAAATAATGGAATATTGATGGGTATGAAAACTCAATATGGGGAGATAGAAAAAAATTCCCCCCTCTATAATAGAAGGTTATTTCCACTATCGAGAGGAGGAATGGATGGGGAAAGAGTCTAGGCTGAATTTGGAGGGGTTTTTCATAGTTTTTTTTTATGTTCATACTTTTTTTATTTCTTTTTTAGTTTAGTTTTATTATTCCCTTTGAATTCATGCATTCTTGTTTAACAAAGTGTTTTACCCATGTATTTTCTCTTCTTCTATTATAATTCTCTTTTCAATTTTATTTTCTATCTCTCTCTCTCCCATTCTCATTCTCTCTCATTCGCCTTCTTTTTATTCTATTTATTTTTTCTACTATTCTCATTCTTCTACCACAACATGAATCTAAAATTCATTTATTTTCATTACTTTAAATATTTTCCCTCTCTTCTGTTGATGATAATATTTTCATATATTGGAGTTGATAGTTTCAATGGATGAAACAAAATATGGTGGACCCAGGTCCTAGAAGGTGTCACACTCTTAGGTGAGGTGTGTACTTAACTATTATTATAGGAGGATATGAAATTTATATTTCTTTGGAATTAGATATTTCAAAAAAAAGTAAAAACAGTTTAAGTATGAGCATTCATAATTAAACTATATAAATTAATATTAAATAACAATAATAAAAAATTAAAGAACCTAAAACTAAACATTTTTAAAAGTTATTTCTTTTCTAATCTCATTCTTTTGTATCTGCATAGTAGTATAGTTATATTTTGTTACATTGAATTATTTATCTAAAATTTTGAAAACGTAAATTCATAGTTTTTATAAACTAATAAAAATAAATAATTTTTTTGGGTGAATTATGAAATAGTTCGTAGACAACTATAATGATCCTCAGGTGATATCACATTAGTCAGTCACTGTTCTTCACTAGGAAAAATATAAATTTTCTTTTTCCACAACTAATGATAAGTGTGTTTTAGGAATATTTCCCAAGTTTATCATGGTTATATTTTTATTTAAATGTTTTTTTCAGGAATATATTATTTTATAACTTATATATATCATTTATCTATTCTACCATTTATTGGGGTTTATACCCCATAATATTGATAATAAAAACACTCTCTCACCCACTTTCTTCTCTTTTGATCCACACAATTTCATATTTATCTACCAACTTATTTGTTTCATATGATTAATTCCATGAGAATATAAAATTATGGTTTTTATTCTTCTTTGGGAATTAATTTTCTATATAACTTTCACTCATTCTTTAATGATATTTTCTACCATACATTATCATAAAAATAGACCTTTCCAATATTCCACTATTTATGACCCTTCTTTAACTTGTCTTTATATCCTCTTGTTCTATGTTCTCTTATTTATGGATTATCTTACTATTTGAAACCTATTATTAAATACCACATTATGTTTATGGACCATACATGATTGTTCAATTGATTTTGATATGATTATTCACTACAACATTGATTTTTAACTTATTTGTTTTTCCATAAGTTAACATACTTATGATTCATGTATATTTTCAATTTTTGTAGAAAACATATTCATTTAAAAATTATGATGTGTTGAGTATTAATAGAACTATAAAGCAATCCTTTTCATTGGTTCATGTTTAAATCTGATTAGATGTTAGGTTATGGTGTTGGGGTTGTGAGCCAGGATGGCTATGTTATTCTAAATGGTAGGTAATCCAAGTACATTATGTAATGGTGCATACGAATTTATCATATCCCAATATGTTAGGATTATTTTGGAAGTAAGAATTAATATATGTTTTTATGACATGTTTTATGTTTTTACACATTATTATAAATCATGATTTTCTTAGATTGGTTTTATGTTATTATTATTATTATTATTTTCATGATATCTAAATGTAATTATTGTTTCCTTGTTCTCTTATACACCTAAGTCATTTTTATATTCTATATCTCATGTTTATCCTCTGTTTTGATCTAATGTTATACTCAACAATCAATTCACATTCCAAATTATTATGATATTATGTTTCTTTTGATTATCCATCCAATGCCCTGAAGGCCTTCATTTTTTATTGATTTTTGGTAATCCAGCATTCAAGGGGTGAGGTGAAACCCTTAAAATTACCATGGGCATAAGTATTACATGGCCTTATATGCCTTAGAGGAATTCATTGCCCGTAGGATTCAAAAATTACATACAACCCAGGATAACTATTTGGAACTACTACTACCAGTATCTTCATCATGAAATCAGCTCTCTAACTTCACATGGCTGTTCGGCTAGGCTATACCATGCATGCACAGGCTTGTCCTGATGGTAGGTGCCATACCCTCTCATTCTTGCAATCCGTGTAGCTTCTAATGTGGTAAAAGCTCTATGCTCATCCTATCATAGAGCTTGTTCCTTGTAGGTTGTCTAGTTTTCATCTGCAATAAAGGTGGCCCAAAGCCCTTGAGGTGGCCCAAAGGCCTTACTAGCGTGAAGGCTTGGGTGGCCCGAAGTCCTTACAGGACTCAGGGACCAAATCGATGGCCCGAAGGCCCAAATAGGGGCAAATTCCCAGCTACTACAGTGCCGAACAGTGCTTGTGATAGTTCCCACTACAGTAGTGCTACAGATATCGGAAATTGATCTTTAAAAAATTTCATTATTGGTTCTATATGTTAATGGAATTACAACCCATTTATAAGAGGTATATTATGAAAAAAACGCCATTATATTTAACTATATTATATAGATAAATTATGTATTATACTCCACATTCCAATAAACAATAATATTTTTATTCCATGAGTTGTTTTTATTTCATGTTATCTAAAAAACATGTATATTTTTAGCACTAGATTTGGGAGTGTGTGTATTGGGGTGTCTCAGGGAAACACATCCTTTTTCATCAATGATAAGTCATAGATCAAAACATCTATCTTATTCACATAAATTTGTACAATTTCAACTCCTACGCCTCTAAAACCTTTTGTGTACCACATACATTACTCTAGTCATATCAATATCTTGGAGGACATAGAGGATTCCCCAGAACAACCCTTCATCAGTGTTCTCTAAGGTCTATGATCCAGTTACAACTAGAATGGTCTTCGAAATTGGTGTCAAGTTGGTCCTCAAAACTAGTAATGTGGATCATCTACCATAAATATATGCACTATTTTCTATGGAACATTAGGATATAAAACATATAATAACTAAAGATAACCCATATCACCATAATTTTAACATATTACATCTTTAATCTCACTTGATTGTTGGAAACTACTGGTCCCTATGAAATGAGATTATGATAATTGTTGGTGTCAACATGTATTCAAAAAATAAACTATCTTAAGAAATTATAACTGAGTTTAACTCCACTAAGTGTAATGATCTCATGAATCTCTCCACATTTTAAACTCATCAAAGTTATCATAGAGATACTATCAAATATTACATTTTTTGTAATGTTTTTAGAAATATTTTGTTAATATTTTATTGAAGGAATAAAATAGATATTTATACTTAATATATTTTTTGGTATATTTTTATGAGGGTTTCATTGATCTCGGAATAAATAATTTATTATAGGGTGTATGTTTAGTAAGAATAAAAATGGTTTAAATTTTACTTAAATATTGAGGACTTATATATTTATTTAAATCATTATTTTTTGAATTATTTTAATAGGTAAAAATTTATTATTCAATTATTTTTAATTTATGGTTTGTAATGAAATGAGGGGAATTGGGATTCCAATGATCAAAAATTTTATTTATGTTTTAGATGGTATGAGGTGTCACTGATTCATGGTTGAGTCAAAAATATCAGAGATAGAGAATCTACAATATTTATGAGATTATTTTGTTATTAAAATTGATAAGAGAGGTTTTTTAAGCAAGGTTTCTCAAAACACATTCTCCTATATATTTTTCTTATGAATGATTTCCTTGAGACAGTCAAGGTGTGGTGATTGAAGTGAGGTGAATGTATAATGATATGTGAATAAGGATTAATTAAAATAATCCATCAAGAAACCATACAAGGTATATGGATTTAATTCATTCTTTGTTATATTTAAGTCATTATTTTATCATTGTTGTATATGGTTAGAATATTGTAGTGTGAAATGATCTGATCGAGCATGATCATTATTTAAATATTTGTTTCTTTAATTTTTATTAGATATAAAAATATAAAAATGAAAATATTATTTTATAATAATGTATTAAATTATATTGAACTAATGGAAGTAAATTATTAATAGAAGTGTGATAAGTATTTAAAAATGATTGTGGTATTTTTATTGATGTTCTCTTCATTATTAAATTATATAAATGGGGAAAATGTTAGGAAAATGGGAGTGTTCCTCTCTTGTCTCTAATGGGATATTGGGTTTTGCTGCTATGATATCTTTAATTATGAAATTTACGAATAATGACTTCCTTTTCTAGGGAAGTTTTGATTCTCATACACAGTCAATGCCTAGATTGATGGATCATTTTCCTGTGGTTGAAGGAAATCCATCAATGAACGCATTTAAGGTTAGATAACACAGTAGAACCTTTTCTCATTTCAAAGGTTAAAATTTCAATATATGTAAGATGAGTAACATCACACATCTCAAGGTGGATCTAGAGGAGGTCGTAGAGAGGCTCGATCTTGGGGCTCACTTGATTATAGCTCGACTCATCTAGCCCAGAGGATCCAAGCTATAGAGGACTGAGCATCTCACATAATGGATTTCTGATATTTGGGACTTCTCCACTTGGAAGTGTATCTCACTAGGGAGTCTCCTTTTTGACCTTCTTTTCCCCTCTAAAGAACTCTATATGAGGTCATGGTGATGCATATCAATATCTTTCTAACCAGGCGTGCTGCACATCTGAGAATGGGACTGAAAATTCAACCCTCTGGAAATTGGTAACTCTTCGATCCAAATTTGGTTTAATGTATTTGGCCTAAAATGGATTCTGTAAAATCCTATAATAGTAAATGATTTTTCCTTGTTGATAGGAGTTCCTATAAAAATTAATAGAGAAACTGAAATAACTATATTTGGGCATTATGATTTTTTCTTGGTGTAAATAGTCTTATATTCCACTTTGGTTGATAAATTCTATTTTTATACTGTAGAAGAGGAGTATAATCTAAGAATATAATTTGAAAACATACCCAAATAATGTCTAAAATGTAGAGTTATTTGTCATGATTCCTCTAAGTATAGGAGGTATATTGTTTTTAAATTCCTTTCAACTTGGGGGCATGAAGCTAACCCATGATTCAAAATGATCAAAGAGCGGAAATAAAACAACAATAGGATGTCTGATACTATTGCACATAATCCTCAATTGAGTTTCCATGACCCACGAACTCAATGAGTGTGTATGAATATTAAAGAGAGAAGCTTGGTTTACAATTATGGACCCATTGATGTTGGAAATCATACTACAGGCACTATATAACATTCTAAAAGGAAAAGATAATGGGTTGATATTGTTGAGCAAGGTCAAATAGGTAAACCACAATTAAATGAGGAACTTTGAAAAAATTAAGTAGGTACTCTAGATGTGGAGATTTTTTATTCCATTGTGGAAATACAGGGGTTAAGATTACTGAATTCTCCCCACACTGCATTAAAATGCACTGAGAATCCTATTCTTCCAACTCATATGAATTACCTAGGTGGACTTACGGTCTAAATAGGTAGATGTTATTCGAAAATTGGATATCATGTTCATTCACCTACTACTGCTTCTACAAACGAGGAAGATAATGCATCCTTCAGTCCTTCTAAACTATCCTCCATGAAATATGGAAAATATGAAGAACCTATGGATTTGGCCCCCAAAGCTCGACCAGTGCAGGTGTCCTCTCCTGTACTTAACAGGTCCAAGAAATCTTGTGCTCAACAATCAATGGTAAACTCTCCTTTTTTACACTACCTTATTCTAATTACGGGGAGACGGATGTCAAAGAAACTTACACTAATACCCCACGGAAGGACAATGAAGAAAACACTGTAATACTTCAGTTAATTTCACTACAACATTTTTCTCAGTAGTAGAAAAATAAGGCTCTATCAACAGAAATGCATCAAGCAACTACATTTGATGATGATTTGTGAGGACCTTGGTAGAAAATAAATTTGAATTGGGAATGTAAACCTAATCATGGGATTGGGTGTGGACATTTATACTGGACTTCAAAGAAGGATAATCCATCTAATGACTCTAACCAGGATGGATCAGATATTAAATGTCTTCTTCTACATACAAAACAATTAGATGCACTCCACTTTTGGGGTTTTGGGTGTTGGGGTGCAATGAAACAGACTGGGGGGGGGGGCATACAAGATAAATAATTCCAGATTGCAGAGAAGATAAAGAAAAAACATGGTGCCTCATGATAGGGGTATTAAAATTATTGAGACCCCCTATTACGCTTTTACTGGGTTTTAACTTTTTATTTTAGTTTCATTAAAAATGGTCATGGCCCTATCAAAAAAATTATAAAAAAATATTTATTTTATAATATTCAATTATTATGTGAATAAAAATAATTTTATCAAGTTCTAATGATGATAATTAATTTTTATTTAGAAATCTAATAAATGAATTATAAATAATTTGTATGGTGATATATTTATATTTTTAGTATATTTATGATCTCATGCATTCAATGTTGTATTTTTATTAATATAAAATAAATAATTATATTTAATGATGTAGGATGAAGATTGATATTTTGAGGAAGTATATCAATAAAAATCCATGAGAATATAAGTTATCGTTATTCATGTGGACTTGATTTTCAATGTTAAAATGATGATCTTGAATATTGGTGAATGAGAAATAAATGAATGAAATGCCTCTATGATAAGATGATATGTGAATACATATTAAGTAAGTTCCATTATCATACATTATATTTCTATATAATACTAGAGAATCGAGGTTACTTACAAATCAATGGAAACATTAGACTTGATCATATGTCTACATCATGAATAAGAATAGGCTCTATGTTAGCTTATGAACATCAAGTTAAATATTATGACTCCATGTGAAAATATAAGGAATTTTAATTTTCCACATTAAGGTTAACTCATTTAGGAAGGGAGATTTCATAAAAACACCATCCAATCATATAGTGTAGATACATGAACCTATAAAGGGGAATTGATTATGAATTATTATTATGATAAAGAGTATAATACACACTAATTTCTAACATATTAATATATTATGGTATTTTCTTTTAGATACTCATGAAATATATATTGGGGATTTGATAAGAGAATTCCTATATCATATGAACGTTTTTATTTGATGATAAAGAAGAGAAAATGAAAAATTAATGTCATTAAAAAATTTGATGATGAATTAATTCAATGTAATCATGATAAAGAATTGAAAATTTTAATTATGTTTGAGAATATAAAATTAGGTGAAAATACATGCACATGAGACAATATTAAAAGAACAATCATGTATAGAAAACCACACCATAGAAACATGGTGACATGTTTTAGGGACACTTAACCAAGTTCAATCGAAACCTGATTAAACCATAAAATGTATTGGTCATTAAATAAATTGAATCCATATTTTAAAAGACAATGTTTCATTTAAATAGGAATGACCATGTCATGGAGAAATGAAATATGTTATGGCGATTCATTAAGAAAATAAATCATACTGATCTGAAAATTAAGAACATCATGAAATGTTGCAACATGTTATGGTTTTAAAACTATTACATGTTGAATATAATAATAAAAGATACAATGATAGAGACATTTTATGATTAATGTAATGATTTTAAGATATTTTTTCATACAAATAATATCTAAAATGTGGAAAACAACATGTCGCATACTATGTCATGGAACACCATTCAAAGAATTGTTTGACCAAAAGAGGTTTTTACTAGTTTACACATGACGAGGACTACACCATGTTTTTATATCCTAGTCCTGATATAAATTAAAAAATTCATGGACAATTCCAACACATCATGGAAAATATATCTAGTGTATTTAATAAATAATGAAACCCATTATTTTTTAGGCTTATCATTTTGGCTACCTCTGATTTTTTATTCTTGAGTTTTATAGTCTTAAAATATCATTGATAAGTTCAACGGACCATGTTATGTGACCCTTTATAAAAAATTGTGTTCTTTTATAGAATTTTGTGATGGATGTGTATAAAAAGTATAAAATATAGATATATTTCTAGAGTATTGATTGTCCCATAAGTGAATAAAATTTATGCATTAGAAAATATTATGAGATTTCACAAAAATACTTTATAAATATAAATCGAAATCTATTGAAATAAATGTGTCTATATATTCCATACATATCTTAAGTCATGATAGCTTGTTGTGATGAGTGATTCTTTTTAATTATTCTACACTTAAAGAAATAACTATAAACTTATCATGAATGGGGGAAGTTTATGTTTGTAATATTGAACTCTATTGAAGATCTTCTATATCTTTTAAATTCATTGTAATGATAGAATGTAAAAAACAAGCATGATGTGTTAGGAGGGGTATTTGGAATTTGTTAAGAATTTTTCATTTATTATTTATTCTTTAATAAAAAACAGAGTTCATATGGCGTGTGATAACACCAAAAAATTAGTATAGACTAACTCACAAATTTTATGTAAACCTTTTAAGACATGATGATAATTTTCTATATTGTTTCCCTGTATTATGAGAACAAAATTAGAATTGAGATCTAAGAACTAACCAATAATGAAATTGATATAATTTAATAGGGAAAATTTATTAAATTGAATATTGACTAATGACAGACCCCCACCCCCTTGGTAAATAAACATGTAATTGGGACTCACAATTGGTATTAAATCCATGTTATGATCTCAATCAACAATTAGATATTTTTAATTTTATCCACTCTAAAGGGAAATAAAAGACATAATCTCTTGGCGTTAGATATATTATAGATTCATTTTTTATCCAAAAAGTCATTATGTGTGCACACAATGATATAAGATTTCTTCTATGAGTACATAATTACTACTTTCTTGTTAATTAATTTTATCAAGTTGTTTCAAAGTAAGTAGTTATATTTCATTTAAAATAGTTTGATTATATATATATATATACATATTATGTAAGATAACTCATATATTGTTGATATATTTTATTAATACTGATATGTTTTAATCATGATCTATTCAAAATAATGTGTGAATTTCATGAGATATCAATAATCTGTTTAAAAATGATTCTAACAAAAATGTAAGGGTTATATCTAATGATATGATGAAATGTAGATAAAATAAGGAGGTAATTAATAATAATAATATGTCATTTATCATAAATGACATTGAGTCAACATACATGGATTATAATCAAGATTATTTATTACATCTGTGTAACTCAATCAAAATTGGTAGATTAAATATAAAATGATGAAAATATATGCATAAAATTTATCTCATCATATTTTAACGATGAATAAGTAATTGATATCACTTTTAAATAATTTCTTCAGGGATATATAAGCACAAGTTATGATGATATCATAACATTATATGATACTAATAACTGAATTGCTGATTTTGAATATTTTCTAGATCTTGCGCATGAAGTCAAAAAACATTTAGTGGAATTTAAAAGATAAATTTTCAATACCATATATCTCAAGGTGAATTAATTTTTTTTACCATTTTATTCTAAAGATGAAAGTGTCCTATCATGTTGAAACAAAAATTTATTTACATTTCATCCATGGCTCACAATATAAAATCATGGAGTACAACACAATTTTTTTTTCAAACATAAAAAATGTCTTTCCAATTTGGAGTCTTTAAATTAAATGAGAATGATGTTGAATATTTTGATTAAAAATATTATAATACTCAGAAAATATATTATTTATATATTGAAAAAAATATTTATGAAAGTAAAATATGAATTACTGTTGTAGTAATGGAAATTAAAATAAAATTCTCTAAAAAAAGGATAGTAAACACATTATTGAAGGATAATAATATAAATATCAATGGAAATCTCAAATAAATCATATATATTTCTAAATAAAGGTATCTTAGATATGATTAATTTATTGAAATATGGAAGTCCCATGTGTAAATTGGTTAAGATAAAGGGGATTGACAAAATGTAAAACACTCAATAGAAGATGATACCCAATATAATTATTCAATAAAAAAATATAAAAATATGATGAAATAAATTCTAAGAATATATTTTATTTTTTATTATGGAAAATAGTGGAATAAGAAAGGTGAAAAATGGATTACCTCACTAATAAATATTTGGAAAGAGTATCAGGGGATAATAGCCCATTATCAGAACAGGTCAACAAAATCATCATGGAAGAGAAGTTATATTTTAGTTATTATAATGAAAAAGGGGAAAACCATGAAATTATATCAGTATTTATTTCACTAAGGGAAGATAACTTGTTACAGTATACATAACAAATAGACTAGAATATATATAAAAGGCACATCATAGTGTAGTATATCATGAAACAATAAATTAATTCATAAAAATAAATTAGAAAACATATTCTATAATTTAGAATTATAAGAAAACATTTATGAAATAATTGAGCAGGTTGGAACTGGAAGATCTATATATGAAATTTAAAAAAAAAGTAATAAATCCACAATACATATTGATATATTCAAGAACAACTCTCTTAAATTAATTTTAATTAAGAAGATAAAATTTATAACTAGTATAAAATATTTTTTAAATCATCATGTTTATGATGAATAGTAGAAATGTAACAGCCCAAGATTTTATAAAAAATATTCTTTTTAATTAATGTCTTGTGTTGTACGCTACACCAAAAGGAGCTTGCACAAAATGCATCCTTGACTTGCCTTGCATTACACGCAATCGCGACCTTCCTCGATAGCGTGTGTAATACGCAATACCGAGTTTCACTAAACAACGATATTCTATTAAAATATTATTAAAAATAGTCGTTATGAATAGTAATAACCACTTTTTGAAATTCTGTAAATCTTATTTTTAAAAATGAACTTCATTTTTGGATTCAGAGTATCGAATTTAGCCTAAGGTGAAATTTTGGTACATTTCGGATAACTTTCATATTCTGATGAATAGTGAAAATTACTAAATTATAATTAAAAAACAACTTTTTTAATCTAAATAATTAATAGTGATAAATTATTAATTGGAGTAGTTTTAAAGTATATTTAGAATATATTTTTACAATTTAATACAATGTTGGTCATTGGATGTAATTGCACATTTAAACCAGACATAAACAAGTGTCAATCTTTTGATAGATATTGTTTCTTAAAAACACGCTATTTGTTTTAACAGCGGGATTTAATTATAAAATTAATTAATGCAACTTCTATGTTATGAATTTGGTAAAATAGACTTCATTTTTGAATTTGGAATATGAAATATAGCTTAGGATGAAATTTTGGCATTTTTCTGAAAACCTTCATTTTTTGATGAATAGTGAAACTACTAAGTGGTAGTTAAAAAACAGAATTTTTCATAAAACTTAATTTTACCGCTTCTGTGAATGGAATTTCAAAAATCCGAGAGACACGGTTGATGTCAGTAAGTAAAATGTGGTTCAATGAGATGAAAATAATTTTTGGTGAATAGTAACTTTTTACTTTTATTTACCACGGTTAAAAGTAAATAGGGTAATTAAGGGTAAGAATGATATTAATATTACCCTAACACATGTCCTAATTCTATTTGACAAGTGTATCTCGACCAAAGACAACCTTAAGTGTAACATATTATCATTTAGGCCCACTTGGATTAGATTAGGACAATTATTATTATTTAATTCAAAGAAGAGTTTAAAGAGTTAAAATCAAAGTTTATTCACTAAAACATTTTTAATATGGGGTTATACATAAGATAAATTCGACTATAAATATTCATTAGAAAGCTAAAAAGATTTCCTACATAATTATATTTTATTTATAATTTTTAGACTTTAAATAAATTAATTTATTTATGACACAACGATGATGCAGTAATTACCCTTTTAAGGAAATATTAACATAATTGATGTTATAAATGCTCAAATGAATGTAATTTGAGACTTTTTATGAATTACACTAATTTTCTAGGTTACTATGATATATTAGTGTTGATTTAATCAACTTGGTTCGAACATATAATTCTGTTATGACTTTCACAAAAATCATATATCAAATAGTTTCAAAATTGACACAAAATAGTTTTTAAATCAAATATTATATTATTAATTGTTATTTTATTCCTAAAAATCTAATGTTCGGCCAAATGACTTAGATAAGGATATATATATTAATAATAAACAATTTGGGGTTCGTTTGGCATGTTATAGTAAGTGTATTAACCATATAGTGAAAGAAAACAAAAAGACACGGTAAAAGTTAAATTATTTAACTTAGAGTTAAATCTAATTGATAAGGTTAAAATAAGAACCTAAACTTGTCTAAATCCTATTGGTTGATAGGATTTCTACCCATCCCAACTTTAGCTTCGAAATAAGACCCTTTGGAACCAT
This sequence comes from Viscum album, assembly GCA_963277665.1. Lineage (NCBI taxonomy): Eukaryota > Viridiplantae > Streptophyta > Magnoliopsida > Santalales > Viscaceae > Viscum > Viscum album. The sequence continues at coordinate 1,336,779,148 of OY728156.1, forward strand.
TATAAACCGATTTTTACTTTAATATAAAATAATATTTTGAGATATTCCTAAGGTGCCCCTCTCCTCCCTTATAAAAGGGCACCTCCTCCCCCTCCTCCTCACACCAATTTGAGCACTCAAGCTCGGCCAACCCCTGCCAAAATCTCTTCTCCACTTCCCTAGCAACATCCTATAGGTTCTGGTCTTCCTCAAAGACCAATTTTAGTTCCCTAAGAGGAGGTCTCCAAAAGGTGCTTCAAAGAAGAGGAGCTTCGGACACGTACAAAGCAAATCGGACCTAAGGTAAGGGAAATATCACAATCTCATTTTTATCCGAGATTGTTTATTCGTAAGTATTCACTGGGGTGTATTTTATCATCCACATCCATGTTTCATCAATATTATTTCCATCCACCTACAATTGGTTAAATCCATTTTTACCCTTCGGTGAGTTTTTAGTAATATGTATGAAAGGAATCTTTTTTCATACGAGGTACTTTTTGACTTTTCCGACAAAAGTACGAAGAATGTTTTTTTTAACTTATACGGCATGGATGGATTTTTAAAACATTATTTCCAAGAAGCTTCCTTTACAAGTTATCAATTTTATTTTTAATCAACTTCTTTTATTTTAAAGTCGTATGACATGTTATGAAAGGAAAAATGTTTTTGAAGTAGAAAGGATATTTTCCTCAAGAATGGAGTTCAAGTATTTTATCAAAATTATTTTCCATCTAAGATAATAAAAGGATTCTGTTTTTATCCCTATTATTACATGGATTTGATTATGTTGTGATGGAAATATTTTTATGAATTCCTTTATCTTATATGAATTGTTTTATGATGTCATGATGTTTCAAGAATCCCATTTTTGTTACATGTGTTATGCGATGATGTATGTTTTATGATTATGTGGCACACATAAGAAAGGATTCATTATAAGATGGGTGGGACCTATATCTCCCTCCAATGCATTGGGTAATGATTTTATATCTCATGAGATAGACATGGCTGGAATGGTAGGTTATACCGGTTCAGTGAAACAGGACTGAAACGAGGGTTACTCGATTCAGAAAGGGACATTGTCCCCTAAGATAGTCTTGGCAATGAGTCTTGACTAACAAGAAATGATTCTCTATGATTATGTGTGAATGCCACAAAGTTTCATGTTTTATGTTATGATTATTGTGATTACATTTCACTGCCATGATTTACCCCATGTTATGAAATTATGATCTCTTTTGCAGGTTAAGATTTCCAAAAGTTATGTGCTTATGTATATGATGTGATTGATATTTCTTTTGTTTACCCTTACTGAGCATTTGAGCTCACCCTTTTATGTTTTCTTTTCCCCAGGATATAAAGAAAGGTTTTAGGTATAAAAAAAAGAATATCTTTATGGGAGATGTTGAAGATCTTTCACCACGATTAGAAGATTATATTCCGAGTTTCCAAAGACACTAAACTATTACGGTCCTTGTGTGTGTGTTTTTGTTATGTACTAAGTATTCCGCAAATGTAATGTAATGTCCATGTACGTCAGGCTACCAGTCTCTACAGTTGGTATCAGAGGAAAGGTTTAGTCAACCTTTGGAAACTAGGATGCGAAAACGTTAGTGAGATCCCTAGAGATATTTCTAAGGTATGTCTAGGGATGTCTCTAAGGTTAAGTATACGTATAGGTTATAGTCCTAGAATTGATCTAACGATCTTAGAATTTAACCTAAGATGTTAGATATTGAGGGTACTACCCCTTTATTATGTTGTTTTCCCTAGCATGATTTTTGCCTCTCACACTATTCTTTTGGGGTTTTAGACGATGGCTGGAACCCGAAGGAACCGTGTTGATCAATGCAATGGACAATGCAATGATTGTCCCCCTGAGCAACCAAACGATATGGGAGCTGGAATGCAAAATCTTGTAGCCATGCTCACACAACATTCTCAAGCTATGAATCATGCAGGACTTCCAAACGAGCAAAGGAAGGAGCAACATTCTGTTGAATCCTTCATGAGGCAGCGTCCGCCTTCTTTCAGTGGGTCTACTGATCCATTAGTTGCTGAACAATGGATTAGTACTACTGAAAAGATATTTTCAGTTCTTCAATGTTCTGAACATGATAAAGTCATCTTAGCAGTATATCGTTTGGAAGGTGAAGCTGATCAATGGTGGAATCTTATCAAGAATACGAGGCAAAGAGATGAAATTGATTCCATGGAATGGGATGAGTTCAAGAACTTGTTTTTCAGTAAGTACTTCCCTCGTATTCTTCGAACGAAGATGGAGAAGGAGTTTCTTGAACTAAAGAAAAAGGATGATGAATCTGTTGGTATATACGAAGCGAATTTTACAAGACTTGCAAGGTATGCATCTGGCATTATCATCCAACCTGAAAGTAAAGTTGATCGATTTTTCAGTGGCTTAAAACCATGTCTTCGAAAGGCATTAGCTATAAGAGACTTCAGTAGCTATGAAGAAATTGTGCGTTGTGCTATCAAGGTAGAAATGGAAGTTGGTGTTACATATCCATCTCATGGTTTTGACAAGAAACGAAAGATGGAGTTCAAGGAGAAATCTCAGAATAATGGTGAAAAGAAGATGAATGTTTCCTTATGCACAAAGTGTGGAAAGAAGCATGGTGGAGATTGTCTTAAAGGGACTAGAAAATGTTTTAAGTGTGGAAAAGAAGGTCATCGAGCAGCTGAGTGTCGAAGTAATGGAAAAAGGGATTCTAATGAAGTGAATAAAGCAAACACTGCAGAGAACGCACAACCAACACTTCAATGCTTCAAGTGCAAGAAGATGGGACATTATGCCAATAAATGCCCTAATCCAAGGGTTAGTGATGATCGACATGAGCAACCGCTTAAGGCAAAGAACAAAGGGAAGTCACATGCGATCACTATTGGCAATGTTGAATATGACAACGATGTGGTGGAATGATTAAGTTTTTATGTAATGGGATTCCAAAATAATGTTGTATCATGGAATATTGGAATATTTATGTATTGGTCTAATGTGTTATTCAAAGTGATTGAGATATTATGCGCATAATGAAGGGAAAACGAGAAAATGAAATGTTTAACAGTATTCATGAGCTCATGATTGATATAAGGACTAAGTGATATCATGGTTTGAGTATATAGAATTTTGAGGATTTTGGTATGTGGAAAGTGTTAACTTTTAACTGCATTCAAGTTTTCACTAAGGTTCAATGGGTATTCAAGAGAGTACAAGATTAAGGCCTTTGAATGTTTGGAATGTGTCCAACAAGATATATCTTATGATATATGGGGATCAACGATGGTATTAAATCTCTGGTAATCGTTTTCACTATGTTATGAGAATGGACTGCAGTATTATGGATAGGACTAAAGATTGGAATGGATTATGTTGGACATAAGTTAGTATCGTTTAAGGATAGAAGTTTTTTCGATATTATGGGATGTTATAGTAATATAGTTTTAGAAAAAGGACAACCTGCAGGACGGTCGACAGCCCATCACTTCGGACAAGGCTGTGGGAATCGAACCCACAACCGAAGTGCGACTGGCCTTTATCGCCTACCACTGGCCTACAGAAAGTCCCTGTTTAGTAGAAACTAGTTTTATTATATTAATCAGTATGATATATGAAGTATAAGTCCATTTTAGGAACTATATATGATTAATCTCACTATAGATCGACTTATGTATATAATTTTTTCTAACCTTTTGTTTGAGACAGATGGAATGACCCGTCATTCTATCACATGATCTGCTAACACTTCACGAATAAAAAATTCAACTTCATTTATTTAAGAGATGAAGTGGAAATTGTTCTAGGCATGAACAATAGTGAGATTGTACCAAAATAAAGAAAGTATTTATTCCAATTCAAATTTTCAACTTTAGGGAAATGATCTTGAAAACCAAAAATGTTGTCTTAGTGATCTTATACCTGATGAATTGGATGGTACCTTAGATCGTCACAAATTTATGGATTTGTGATTATTGGCTTTTCCATAGCCATGTTCTCTACCACTCTCCATCAGAACATGATGGTTAGATTTCTCTTCCATATCCATATTTTCACCTATGTGGAAACCCAATGATTAGTTTATTTGGGTAACCGTTACGTTTCATACTTTTGTTTTTAAAGATTGGTTTTCCTTTTTATGATGTGGGTTTCTATTAAAGAAACTTTCAAATAGTAAACCATTTATAACCCCGACGAATTTCGAGGGCGAAATTCATTTTAAGGGGGGTAGAATGTAACAGCCCAAGATTTTATAAAAAATATTCTTTTTAATTAATGTCTTGTGTTGTACGCTACACCAAAAGGAGCTTGCACAAAACACATCCTTGACTTGCCTTGCATTACACGCAATCGCGACCTTCCTCGATAGCGTGTGTAATACGCAATACCGAGTTTCACTAAACAACGATATTATATTAAAATATTTTTAAAAATAGTCGTTATGAATAGTAATAACCACTTTTTGAAATTCTGTAAATCTTATTTTTCAAAATGAACTTCATTTTTGGATTCGGAGTATCGAATTTAGCCTAAGGTGAAATTTTGGTACATTTCGGATAACTTTCATATTCTGATGAATAGTGAAAATTACTAAATTATAATTAAAAAACAACTTTTTTAATCGAAATAATTAATAGTGATAAATTATTAATTGGAGTAGTTTTAAAGTATATTTAGAATATATTTTTACAATTTAATACAATGTTGGTCATTGGATGTAATTGCCCATTTAAACCAGACATAAACAAGTGTCAATCTTTTGATAGATATTGTTTCTTAAAAACACGCTATTTGTTTTAACAGCGGGATTTAATTATAAAATTAATTAATGGAACTTCTATGTTATGAATTTGGTAAAATAGACTTCATTTTTGAATTCGGAATATGAAATATAGCTTAGGATGAAATTTTGGCATTTTTCTGAAAACCTTCATTTTTTGATGAATAGTGAAACTACTAAGTGGTAGTTAAAAAACTGAATTTTTCATAAAAATTAATTTTACCGCTTCTGTGAATGGAATTTCAAAAATCCGAGAGACACGGTTGATGTCAGTAAGTAAAATGTGGTTCAATGAGATGAAAATAATTTTTGGTGAATAGTAACTTTTTACTTTTATTTACCACGGTTAAAAGTAAATAGGGTAATTAAGCGTAAGAATGATATTAATATTACCCTAACACATGTCCTAATTCTATTTGACAAGTGTATCTCAACCAAAAACAACCTTAAGTGTAACATATTATCATTAGGCCCACTTGGATTAGATTAGGACAATTATTATTATTTAATTCAAAGAAGAGTTAAAAGAGTTAAAATCAAAGTTTATTCAATAAAACATTTTTAATATGGGGTTATACATAAGATAAATTCGACTATAAATATTAATTAGAAAGCTAAAAAGATTTCCTACATAATGATATTTTATTTATAATTTTTAGACTTTAAATAAATTAATTTATTTATGACACAACGATGATGTAGTAATTACCCTTTTAAGGAAATATTAACATAATTGATGTTATAAATGCTCAAATGAATGTAATTTGAGACTTTTTATGAATTAAACTAATTTTATAGGTTACTATGATATATTAGTGTTGATTTAATGAACTTGGTTCGAACATATAATTCTGTTATGACTTTCACAAAAATCATATATCAAATAGTGTCAAAATTGACACAAAATAGTTTTTAAATCAAATATTATATTATTAATTGTTATTTTATTCCTAAAAATCTAAGGTTCGGCCAAATGACTTAGATAAGGATATATATATTAATAATAAACAATTTGGGGTTCGTTTGGCATGTTATAGTAAGTGTATTAACCATATAGTGAAAGAAAACAAAAAGACACGGTAAAAGTTAAATTATTTAACTTAGAGTTAAATCTAATTGATAAGGTAAAAATAAGAACCTAAACTTGTCTAAATCCTATTGGTTGATAGGATTTCGACCTATCCCCACTTTAGCTTCGAAATAAGACCCTTTGGAACCATTATAAACCGATTTTTACTTTAATATAAAATAATATTTTGAGATATTCCTAAGGTGCCCCTCTCCTCCCTTATAAAAGGGCACCTCCTCCCCCTCCTCCTCACACCAATTTGAGCACTCAAGCTCGGCCAACCCCTGCCAAAATCTCTCCTCCACTTCCCTAGAAACATCCTAGAGGTTCTGGTCTTCCTCAAAGACCAATTTTAGTTCCCTAAGAGGAGGTCTCCAAAAGGCGCTTCAAAGAAGAGGAGCTTCGGACACGTACAAAGCAAATCGGACCTAAGGTAAGGGAAATATCACAATCTCATTTTTATCCGAGATTGTTTATTCGTAAGTATTCACTGGGGTGTATTTTATCATCCACATCCATGTTTCATCAATATTATTTCCATCCACCTACAATTGTTTAAATCCATTTTTACCCTTCGGTGAGTTTTTAGTAATATGTATGAAAGGAATCTTTTGTCATACGAGGTACTTTTTGACTTTTCCGACAAAAGTACGAAGAATGTTTTTTTAACTTATACGGCATGGATGGATTTTTAAAACATTATTTCCAAGAAGCTTCCTTTACAAGTTATCAATTTTATTTTTAATCAAATTCTTTTATTTTAAAGTCGTATGACATGTTATGAAAGGAAAAATGTTTTTGAAGTAGAAAGGATATTTTCCTCAAGAATGGAGTTCAAGTATTTTATCAAAATTATTTTCCATCTAAGATAATAAAAGGGTTCTGTTTTTATCCCTATTATTACATGGATTTGATTATGTTGTGATGGAAATATTTTTATGAATTCCTTTATCTTATATGAATTGTTTTATGATGTCATGATGTTTCAAGAGTCCCATTTTTGTTACATGTGTTATGCGATGATGTATGTTTTATGATTATGTGGCACACATAAGAAAGGATTCATTATAAGATGGGTGGGACCTATATCTACCTCCAATGCATTGGTTAATGATTTTATATCTCATGAGATAGACATGGATGGAATGGTAGGTTATACCGGTTCAGTGAAACAGGACTGAAACGAGGGTTACTCGATTCAGAAAGGGACTTTGTCCACTAAGATAGTCTTGGCAATGAGTCTTGACTAACAAGAAATGATTCTCTATGATTATGTGTGAATGCCACAAAGTTTCATGTTTTATGTTATGATTATTGTGATTACATTTCACTGCCATGATTTACCCCATGTTATGAAATTATGATCTCTTTTGCAGGTTAAGATTTCCAAAAGTTATGTGCTTATGTATATGATGTGATTGATATTTCTTTTGTTTACCCTTACTGAGCATTTGAGCTCACCCTTTTATGTTTTCTTTTCCCCAGGATATAAAGAAATGTTTTAGGTATAAAAAAAAAGATCTTTATGGGAGATGTTGAAGATCTTTCACCACGATTAGAAGATTATATTCCGAGTTTCCAAAGACACTAAACTATTACGGTCCTTGTGTGTGTGTTTTTGTTATGTACTAAGTGTTCCGCAAATGTAATGTAATGTCCATGTACGTCAGGCTACCGGTCTCTAAAAGAAACTCTAAATTTTATCTCTAATGTAATTGAAAAAACATGTTTCTATAAAAGAGAATGGCGAAATTTTTAGATATCATATGAAGAAAATGTTGTCATAAGATTTTTTCCTTCACACAATGATTTTTTTATTAATTTTAAGACTCTTATATATATATATATAAATAAATTATTTGTTGAATATCAATAATTTTAATTTTAATACAAAATTCAACAAGTCATTAATATAAAGAGAAGAGTGATGGATTATCAAAGAGGGTCTCAATGGTATAAAAATGATTTCATATGAACATTTTTTATTTAAAATTAGTACCAGTTAACATCATATAGTATCATTAAATTCTTGAATGGATAAACACTACATAAAATATCATTTTTAATACATCAATGGATCATGAGAGTTTCATAATGAGAATCAATTTTGGAATGTATCTTATTATTTATTAATTATTCTTTTTTATAAAAAGTTATGTAAGTTTAACTTGATTAGTTGATGGTAATATTTCCAAGAATAAAGTATTGAGATTCTATAAGTTTTTTTAATGGTATCGTATAAGGAAATAAGAAGAAATATTGTCCATGAGTGGTTTGAAATGTTCCTCTACAAAACTGAGATGAGCCTAAAATTTATTTCCTTTTGAATTATTTTGAATTAACTAACAGAGGAGAAGAAATCATTCATGAAAGAAGAAAATATTAATAGGATTATATAGATCCCATTGAGATATTAGAATTTATTTTTATTCATATGGTGGGAAATATAACAATCACATGAAGTTGGATGGGATGGGATGAAACCACATCTCTTAAACTATATAATTTTTTTTGGATTCTGTTTTCATGTTTGGGGAAAGGGATATAAATCCAAATTTGATTTCATGATTTTATAGGGATTTTTTAAAAGGATACCTTATTTAATGTAGATTTTAGTGCACTATGTAGTAAATTTTATTTCATGTGTCTTAATGGAGTATGAGAATGAATATTAGGTTTTATGTTGATAATTTATTGATGAAAAAAAAATTGGGATATAGATGATCTCATGAATTATATATTGGATTGTTTTTAATTTCAAATAGGAGATCATATCCATTGATGTAAAATGAAGAAACTGATTATGAGGATATCTATGAATTGGAAAAGTAAGGATATTATAGAAACTCCATAAGAAGATCAGTTATATACATTTATTTTGGATACATTATCAATTCTAAAATAATGATATTTTTTAATGAAGGATGATGAAGAAATGACTAAGAAGACTACATTAGAAAATTATTTTTGGTTACACTTAAATACATTATTCCATAATATATTATGTTACTACAGAATAATAAAGAATATATATTATCAATGAATCACGCTTGTTGTTAGAGTTTGTCATATGCCTAGATTGTGAAGAATAACATTATATTTTAAGGGTTTATATAATAAATATGTAGTATGAATACGAAGTTATAGAAAATGAATTCACATAAGGATAAAAGGATTTATCATTGGCCACCTAAATTTCATCTCCCCAAAGGATGGATATTCCTTGAAAACATCATCCAATCTAAGGGTGTGGTGTTATAATCCTTAAAATGGGAGTTGGTTATGGGTTATTATTATGGTAAATAGAAAAAAACATTGTTGTTTTTCATAGAAACACAACTACAACTTGACCTTCTATCAGAGCTAAAAACTGGCGTTAACATCGCTAGAAAAGCACTGTTAATGCTGAAGTAGATAAAGGGGGGGCCCCTTTATCTACACCAGCACTAATAGGGCTTTTATAGCACTGATAAAGGGGTTCCTTTATCAGCGCTACCTTGAGCGCTGATAATAGGTCCCTTTATCAGTGCTCTTTTAGCGCTGTTAAAGGTGTCCTTTATCAGCGCTCAAAAAAGCGCTGATAAAGGCACCTTCCCCTGTACCTACAGAACTAGCACTTGCACACCTGCACACCTGCACAAACCAGCACACCTGCACAAAATATCACCTTCACACCTGCACAAAATAGAACCTGCACACAATATTTTGACAAAAAATGCTATATATATTTACATAACATCATGAATAAAAAAAGCACACTACTATATACATTTCAAAAAATGTTTTACATGGTTAAAATTAAAATTATCCAACAATAGTTATAAAAATTAATGTTTTATCCTTTTATATCTATTATCCACTCTCAAAAATGTCCGTCCACAGTATTTTTTTCCAAACAAAGCATCCGAACTCAAATAAAAAAATCACCTATAAAAGAAAAAAAATATTATGTTAGTAATACAATAATGAAATAAATTAAAACATTAATATGAAAGAATACATTAATATGGAAATGTGAAAATAAAATATGGAAATGATAAACTCAAATGTTTTCATTCTGATAACAATGAAATGGAATAATGTAAAATCAATATGTTTTTGGATGACTTATCTCATTTAATAAATACTGATTCTTTATCTAATGAAAAGCATTACCAGTTACACCGTGCATCGGATTGAGGTGCGATCGATTCATACACGTCAAAAATGACTCATGGATAGTTTTTCTAAAGTATCAAAACAATCCAAATGCATTTTCTTGGTATTCCGTATGTTAGTAGTGTTGTTTTTAAAAGTTAATGGTAATTTCAAACTGATATCATACACTTTTTTCCATACCAGTCACACCGTGTGTCGGATTGAGTTGAGGTCAATTTTTACACCTCACAAATGACTCATGGATCATTTTACTAAAGTATCAAAACAATCCAAACACATTTTCTCAGTTTTCCATATGTCAGTAGTGTTGTTTTCTAAAGTTTATGTCAATTTGAAACTGATATCAGACACTTTTAGCCATACCGGTCACACCATTTGTCGGATTGAGGTGCGATCAATTAGTATTTGTCAGAAATGACTCATAGATCATTTTCCTAAAGTATCAAAACAATACAAATGTGTTTTTTTAGTTTTCCGTATGTCACTTGTGTTGTTTTCTAAAGTTAATGTCAATTTCAAACTAATATCAGACACTCTTAGCTATACCGGTCACACCGTGCGTCTGATTGAGGTGCGGTCGATTCGTACATGTCAAAAATGACTCGTGTATTTTTTTCCTAAAGTATCAAAACAATACGAATGTGTTTTCTCAGTATTATGTATGTCACTTGTGTTGTTTTATAAAGTTAATGTCAATTTCAAACTGATATCAGACACTTTTAGCCATAACAGTCACACCGTGTGTCAGATTGAGGTGCGGTTGATTCTTACACATAAAAAATGACTCATTTATCATTGTAATAAAGTATCAAAACAATAAGAATGCGTTATCTTGGTATTTCATATGTCATTAGTGTTGTTTTCTAAAGTTTATGTCAATTTCAAACTGATATCAGACACTTTTAGCCATATTGGTCACACCGTGCGTCAGATTGAGATATGGTTGATTCTTACACGTCAAAAATGACTCATGAGTATTTTTCCTAAAGTATCAAAACAATACAAATGTGATTTCTCGGTATTCCGTAAGTTAGTGGTGTTGTTTTCTAAAGTTAATGTCAATTTCAAACTGATATCAGACACTTTTAGCCATACAGGTCACACCGTGTGTCGGATTGTAGTGCAGTCGATTAATACACCTCACAAATGACTCATGGATCATTTTCCTAAAGTATCAAAACAATCTGAATGTGTTTGATTGGTTTTCCGTATGTCAGTAGTGTTGTTTTCTAAAGTTCATGTCAATTTCAAACTGATATTAGAAAATTTTAGCCATACCGGTCACACCATGCATCATATTGAGGTTAGATTGATTCTTACATGTCAAAAATGACTCATTGATCATTGTCCTAAAGTATCAAAACAATCCGAATGCATTTTTTTTTTGGTTTTTTGTATGTCACTTGTGTTGTTTTCTAAAGTTAATGTCAATTTCAAACTGATATCAGATACTCTTAGCCATACCGGCCACACCGTGCGTTGGATTGAGCTACGGTCGATTTTTACACGTCACAAATGTCTCATGTATCATTTTACTAAAGTATAAAAACAATCCGAATGTGTTTACTTAGTATTCCATATGTCAGTAGTGTTTTTTTCTAAATCTTATGTCAATTTAAAACTGATATCAGACACTTTTAGCCATACCGGTCACACCGTGCGTCGAATTGAGGTGTGATTGATTTATACATGTACAAAATGACATATGCATCATTTTCCTAAAGTATAAAAACAATTCGAATGTGTTTTCTTGGTATTCCATATGTCAATAGTGTTGTTTTCTAAAGTTTATGTCAATTTGAAACTGGTATAAGACACTTTTAGCCATATCGGTCACACCGTTTTTCGAATTGAGGTGAGGTCGATTCATACACATCAAAAATGACCCATGGATAATTTACCTAAAGTATCAAAACAATCCTATTGCATTTTCTCGGATTTCCATGTGTCACTTGTATTGTTTTCTAAAGTTAATGTAAATTTAAACCAATATCAGACACTCTTAGCCATACCGGTCACACCGTGCATCGAATTGAGGTGCAGTAGATTCTTTTTTGTAAAAAATGACTCATGGATCATTTTACTTAAGTAACAAAACAATCTAGATGTGTTTGCTTGGTATTCCATATGTCAATAGTGTTGTTTTATAAAGTTAATGTCAATTTCAAACAGATATCAGACACTCTTGGCCATACCGGTCACACCGTGCGTTGGATTGAGGTGCGGTCAATTCGTACACGTCAGAAATGACTCATGGATCGTTTTAATAATGTATAAAAACAATCCGAATGCATTTTATTGGTATTTTGTATGTCAATAGTGTTATTTTCTATAGTTAATGTCAATTTCAAACTGATACCAGTCACTTTTATCCATACTAGTCATATCGTACGTCGGAATGAGGTGTGGGTGATTCGTACACCTCAAAAATGACTCATGGATCATTGTCCTAAAGTATCAAAATAATACGAAAGCATTTTCTCGTTTTTACATATGTCAGTAGTGTTGTTTTCTAAAGTTTATGTGAATTTGAAATTGGTATCAGACACTTTTATCCATACTGGTCACATCGTGCATCATATTGAGGTGCGGTTGATTCATACATGTCAAAAATGAATCATGGATCATTTTACTAATGTACCAAAACAATATGAATATGTTTTCTCGGTTTTTCGTATGTCACTTGTGTTATTTTCTAAAGTTAATGTCAATTTCAAACTGATATCAGACACTCTTAGCCATACCGGTCACACCATGCATCGGATTGAGGTTCGGTCAATTCGTACACATCAAAAATGAACCGTGGATCATTTTCATAAAGTATCAAAACAATCCTAACACATTTTCTCAGTATTACATATGTCATTAGTGTTATTTTTTTAAGTTAATGTCAATTTCAAACTGATATGAGACACTCTTAGCCATACCGGTCACACTATGCATCGGATTTAGGTGCGGTCAATTCGTACATGTCACAAATGATTCATGGGTCATTTTACTAAAGTATCGAAATGATCCGAATGAATTTCCTCAGTATTACAAATGTCAGTATTGTTGTTTTCTAAAGTTAATGTCAATTTCAAACTGATATCAGACACTTTTAGCCATATCGGTCACACCATTCGTCGTATTGAGGTGCAGTTGATTCATACACATCACAAATGACTCATAGATCATTTTCTTAAAGTATAAAAACAAACCGAATGCGTTTTCTTGGTATTCTGTATGTCAGTAGTGTTTTTTTCTAAAGTTTATGTCAATTTCAAACTGATATCCGACACTCTTAGCCATACCGGTCACACCATGAATCAGATTGAGGTGTAGTCAATTCGTACACATCAAAAATGACTCATGGATCGTTGTCCAATAGTATAAAAACAACCTGAACGTGTTTTCTCAGTATTTCATATGTCAGTATTGCTGTTTTCTAATTTAAAGTCTATTTCAAACTAATATCAGACACTTTTAGCCATACCAGTCACACCGTGAATCGTATTGATGTGCAGTTGATTCGTACAACTCAGAAATGGCTCATGGATTATTGTCCTAAATTATCAAAACAATCTAAACACGTTTGATTGGTTTTATGTATGTCAGCAGTTCATAAGTGTCTCTCATTAAGTTATTCTTTACTAGAATCTCAAATCATTTCTAAAACCATTTTTCATAATCAAAGGATATGAGACATAAGAAAGGGTGATCATAGATGCTCAATAAGTGTAAACAAGTGAGATATCAATGATCATATAAATATAACATAAGTAGACAGAATTCACCTTCATTGTCCTATTTGTTTACATTCTTCTATCAGGTACGCTACCCATTCGTTTCAAAACACATCTATATCATCTTGTAAATAAGAGTTTTTGCGACAGTCATAGTAGTAATAAAAAAATATAAATACACAAAGTATTAATAAATATTTTAAATGAACTAATAATTATTTTCAAAAATACCTCTTCAGGGATGCTAGTTTGTTCATGAAATAAGATATCTTTCATAAATTTACAAACATAATAACCGCAGTCCTTTCCGTTTGTTTGTTTTGGACTCTACAGAAACATTGATAAAAATAAGTAATCTGTTTTTATATGTATTTGGATAGTGCAGTATAATTATATATATCCTGATACTTGTCAATTTTTAGATCTCATGCGCCTTGTCGTCCTTAGACCCTGGATTCATTCCATCCTTTAGACGATATTCATACACCGCCCTATCATAACAGAATCCTCATTAAAAGATAATATAAATTATATAACTAGATATTTAGATCTAAAATGTTTTATCTAGTATATTACAAATTTACAATCACCATCATGTGTAGTTGGTTTGTTGGGTATCCATGCAGTGAATCAAGAAAATAAATCATTGGAGTATCCAAATTGACTGTAATGAGCATCCAATGATGCATAAAAACACAAAAACGAATAGGTATTGATGGAAATGAAAATATAATTGATATGATAAAAATGTAGAGTTTTTCCCCTTCACTGTTGGTATTTAAAAGAGCAAGTCAGTCATACTTTTGCATTGAAATGTTTTGAGAAGGTTTGACATTAATTCAGCCTGAAAATCAGAATCAATTTATTTTTGTTATGTAGACATGGTGTGAGGACTAACAAGTCCAAATTTGTATTCACGGGAAAATCCCTTCAATTTTTTTTCATATATATGGCTACAAAAAATATGAAATGTATTTACCCATAATAATAATTTTATATTAGCTTCTATAAAATCAAATCATGAAAACATACCTCATGTATACATTTATAACTGAGGTTCCTATCCAGTCGTATGTGATGATTTTAGCTACAGTGTCATCACTAATGAAATATAATGTTTCTTCTCCGTACATATCTTTTTCACAAACAATTGTGTGATTATTGTCGTCTTTCATTTTCATATCAACATGATCTTGCAATGATATAAAATGTGGATATAGAATGAGTGGGGTGAAGGTGCCCTCAGTAGATCATTTTGACCAGTTGGTTGATCCTTTTGAGCCATTATTTCATTTTAGATAATTCCTTTTTTCCTTCTGTAATAACATTCATTGGTTCAGACCTTTTCTAATTAAATGTTAAAGTTTCTGCTTGAAAAATTAATTGGAAATGAATACCTCCTGGTCGACATGTTTTTTACAAGATTCGACGGTCATGAAATGAATGTTCCAATATATTTTTCCACCGTATGAGTGTCTTAATTGTCATTTTCCATGGGTAGATCGACGTTCGTCTTATGAGCTACATTAATCGACACTTTGACATGACCGGTTGGAAGTGGTTTGGAGTGTAGCATGTCATTCTGCATATTGAACACCATATCCCTCACTACAAGGCGATGGGTGGGATTTGAAAGATATAAATCACAGTCATTTTCACCCTTTAGAATATCATTGCAAGAAAAGTATCAGTGTATATGTGATTCACATTTCACAGAAACAAATATTATAACATTAATTACCTTGGTTAAGTCAGGTCTTTGAGGGGTATCTAGTCTAACTCTCATCATTTTCATTTCTTTGGTTTGTTCCTCTTGTTTTTTTCCTGAAAATATGCCCAGGGTGTCACTCCAAAACCCACACCTTTGATGTGGCCATACTGTTCTGGTTGTTTCAAGGCCGCTGAAAGTATGTTTGCATCTGGTGCGGGTGTTGTTGATTCCTGTGACTATGTCAAATAGAAAATATGGGAAAATAAGTAATCATCGTGATATAATAGGGATTTAAAGAAAAACAATTTACATTATGTCATACTTACACATGTTTCCCACACTTTTTGTTTGTTTTCATCTACCATTTTTTCTTCTTTATTAACATGAGCCTTTTTCCATAGCACATGGCATGGGATGGAAGTTTCTTGGGATTTAGATTCATTAATCTTCATATAAATAGAGAAACATGGTTACAGTGTTGTTTTATGTCACATAAATTTATTACATTACTTTTAAAATATGTACCAATTGTTTTTCAATTGAAACGTACCCCAGCCTTTCTTTACAGTAGGGGTACACTGGTTTTTCTACCCGTTCTTTATTTTCAGCACTCAGTTTTTGTTTCATAAATAAAAAACTGTCAATCAAAGTGATGAATATAAGAAACATTAAACAACGTGTTACCAAAAACAATGTACCTGAGAAGTCTGCTCTGCACAATGGTTAAAAAAGGAATCCCACACTCATTAGGATATCAAGTGTGCATAAAGAGGAGGTGGGTGCAGATTGATTTTCCCTTCAGCATCTTTCACATGAAATTTCATTAAAATGGTCCAAAAGCATCTATGAACCCTTCCTGCCAGTATTAATACATATTCTTTGTGCGATACACCTACTATAAATGCACTCTGCAAGAGATTATGTAGATTTAGTCAATATTTCAGTATTTTATTTTATTTTATTTTAATAAATTAAATAAATGATATCGTAATGTTACTGTAATCTCTTCCCACATTAATGTTTTCATCCCGCTGACAACATGGTGCCACGACTCTATATCAATCGGCACACATTGTCGAGTGATGATTCCAATGTAGATACTAAACATGGATTTGTTGGGGTTTATATGCTGGACTTTCTTATTCCATCCCACCTCATATTTGATGCCTTTTGCTTTTACCTTAAGGATTTTGGCTAAAATTGTCAAACTACGGCGTGCCTGTTTTTTTGTGCCGTCGGGTTTTCATTGCCTACCATTTCCTTGAATTATGCATCATCATTATGTTCCTCTGAAGTGATAGCATCATCACTTGGACCAGCAACAAAAGGTTGAGAAACCTGTTGTATCTCAGCATTGGGACCAACATCAACAGGTTGAGAGACCCATTGTACCTTAGTAGTGGGACCAACTACAACAGGTTGAGAAACCTGTTGTGTCTCGGGATTGGGTATATCAGGAGGTGTAGAAGTCATTATCTATAAAAGTGGTTTAACATTTAATTTAGATCACATAAAAGAAGTAGTGAGCCGATAATAACATAATGTAACACAATCTATAATACAATAACAAATAACCTGATTATTGAACTCTCTTTTTTTAAAGGCTGAAGGGATTTGACCCCTCTATCGACTATCCATATCCCTTCATTGTGGTATCATATGAAATACAAAACATCATCTACATTGGGACCACTGGGAAATTATTGCGAAGACCCAATGAAAGGGTCATTCTCCATTGAATTTTCATCTGACCCTTCATTTGTGTTGGTCGATAACAGAATAGTTGAACAGTTTCAGTTTGCAGGATCTGGAACATAAAATACTTGCCCTGCCTGTGATGCCATTATAAACGGTTCTTCTTTCTCCCCTTCCTTACTAAAATCAACTTTCACTAATCCCAATTCATCTATTTTAACAACACTACTGTTATTAACCCACTTGCATTGAAAAATCAGAACTTGGATTTCCGTATAATCCAACTCCCATATTTGTTTGATGATGCCAAAGTATGACATATTCACATAAATTGGATTTCTGTCATTAGCATCGGAAACATGCATCAATTTAGCCACAAGTGTAACCCCACTATTCTACATGGTTCTGTCTTCATTATGTTCATTAGTATAAAATGTATAACCATTAAATACATAAGTATTGTAAGATAATACATACACACTTGGTCCTCCGTCTAGCCATCGAAGACAGTTTGAAATTGACTCTGGATTTTCATCTGACTTCTTAAAAATATGGTCTGGAAACCATCCTATAAACTGTTGATTATGTGTATCTGATATCCATTTTTCTGCCCTAGATGGATTCAAATGCCTAAGAATTTCTTTGTGGGATTCAACATATGGGTCAACGTCTAAATTGTTATGCAATACATAAAGGTGGCCCTGCTTCTGATCTGTAATATTGATTGTGACAACCTATCTTCCAGAAATTCCTTCACCCTCAAGCCACGCAGTGTGACAAGATTTCGGTAGGCCAATGATTAACACACCAGAAAGGTATTCGGTATAGAATTCAATAGCTTCCTCAACAATATATTGCTCCGCAATACAACGCTCTGGCCGCCTTTGATTTTTGACAAACCCTATCAAAATCTTCATATACCATTCAATGGGGTACATCCATCTGTAATGTACAGGACCACATAGTTGAATTTCTCTCACCAAGTTGACCATCAAATGAACCATCATATCAAAAAATGATGGTGGGAAGAACATTTCTAATTCACATAATATGACAACAATTTCTCTTTCCATAGTTGGCAATTTCGTTGGGTCTATAACTTTTATGCATATATATTTGAAGAAGAAACAGAGTTTCATTAATAAATGGAAGAAATTATTGGAAAAAATGCAACGTAAAGAAATAGGATTGAGATCTTGCATCAAAACATGGCAATCATGTGATTTCAGACCTTTTAACTTCAAATAAATCATTGACACGAGGTTCCTGATATTTGATGAATACCCCTCTAGAACCTTTAAATCATTTAAGAAGTTGAAAAACTGATATCTCTCTTGCCTGGAAAGAGTTTAAGTGGTAGGAGGAAGAAATTTTCGTTTTTCACCCTTCACTGGTGCCAACTCTTCTCGTATTCTCATCTCAACCATGTCCAAACTAGCCTTAATTCCATATTTTGTTTTTCCAGGTGTATTTAGTAATGTACCGATGACACTATCAAATACATTTTTTTCTACATGCATAACATCAAGAAAATGAATGACATACAGACAATTCTAGTATTGTAATTCAAAAAAATGGTCTCTTTTTTCAACCGATTTTAGTAAGGTTTTTTGAAGCCGGTTTACCAAAATTAGTGTCCACATTTTTAAATTTCTCATAAAATTAATCTTCTGTTAGTGGAGACAGTGTTGTACATTTTTATGAACTTCTATCTAATGATGCCGTCTAAGATCGGTACTTATGTCGTCGGGGTAGAAATCTGCGATGTCCTAGAAACACAGTTTTCGCTGAATGTTTCAACCTAATTGATTGTGTACCTTGTTTGCAAACGGGACACCCTTGAGTTATTTTAATGCTATATCCTAACAAATTTCCATAAGCAGGGAAGTCATTTATCATCCCATACAACATGGCTCTCAATGTGAAATATTCCTTTTTGTATGCATCATTCAAAGTAACACCTGAATCCCACAATAATTTCAAATCTTTGATCAATAGTGCTAAATACACATAAATATCATTACCCGGTTGTTTTGGTCCTGATATAAGCATAGATAACATGATGTATTTTCATTTCATGAATAACCACGGTGGTAAGTTATAATTTACCAACATAACTGGCCATGTAATGTGACTGTTGCTTTGAAATCCAAAAGGATTCACTCCATCTGTAGAAAATGAAAGACGAAGGTTTCTCGACTCATTTCCAAATTCCGGATACTCATGATTACTTCTATTCCACTGAGGAGAGTCTGCCGGGTGATGTAGTATCTCATATTTAACTCTTGTATTTGTATGCCATGGCAATTGTCCTACACTCTCCTCACATCCAAATAGGCACCTAAACCTTGGAATGATTGGAAAGTACCATACAACTTTAGTAGGACTGGATTCATCTTTCTTGTATTGAAAAGCACCACACTTTGGGCATTATTTAAGTGATTTTTGGTCCTTAAAAATAGTATACAATCATTCAGGTAGGCATGTATTCTTGTAGAGATCATACCCATCGATCATAGCATTCGTTTGGCGTTGTATGTTCGGCTCGAGAGCTCATTATCTTCTGGGAGCATGTCATTCAGGAGAGTAAGTAGTTCCATAAAACCGGCGTCACTCCACTCGTTGTCTGCTTTCAAATTATACAGCTTCAGTCCGGCTGACAATGCTGTATATTTAGTGAAACCAGCATACAATGGCATCTTTGCACAACTTTTAAACTTCTCAAAAAAATTTGGGCAATCAAGAAGTTCATCTTCAATGTTCCTTATCATTTACTCAATATGATCTTCATCACCATTCACATCTGTAATCACATCCTCCATACGGTCATATTTATTGTTCATACTTGTAATCATATCAGATGATCCATAAAATGCAGTGTTATCACATCCACTACCTATATTTGTTGTTTCCCTGTGTTTATTCCAACCTGTATAACTCTGATCTATTCTGTGACAAATCAAGTGTTTTTCCAACTCCTCTGGACTATTTTTTTTAATAACAACATAAACATAGACAAAGGATTTGAGAAGGGTCATATGCATGATCTTTCGCAAACTTGATAAACTCTTTCACGCCTTCTTCATACTCTTTTGTTAACCGATTGACATTCATCCATTATTTATTTATATTCATCCTATTTGAAATCAAAAGGATGAGTATATAGGTTAGGGGAGAATGAATATGAGTATAATTTAAATAAAAAACTAGATACTTCAAAAATGGTGGGGTCAAGCTCATTAATAATCATGGTTGGGGATGAGTATAGCCTAGTTAGGTTTTTAAGGCTATTTTAGTAGGTATTAGAGCCTTAGGTTTAAAGAAGATGGGTAATATAGTGTTATATATCACGTATGATGGGGAACACCCACTTAAGGATATATAAGAGTCATGGTTTGTGTGATGAGTAGGATATTCCATATAGGGATTGGTGAAGTGTAACATAGAGGACTTCCTCCTTCTAATTGGATTGAGAGATCTCCAAGGGGAGATATGATATAAGTGAGGGTCATGGTAATAGTTTGGATGACTTAACATAGGGTATCCAAGGCCCACCTAGGCATTTTATACATAATACAATCAACATACTCTTGTATGATCACTTATCATATGTGGTAAGAATCATTAATCTTATATAAGGTCCATACATACACTAATGACCATGTGTAGGTTGAATGATAAAATATTAGTAGGACACCAATAATGGGGAACCTAATATAAATCATAATATACTAGGTTTATCTATATGAATGAAAATAAATAAACAACACACATTATAAAAGAAATAAAGTAAGATTGTTGTATGGTAACTAATAAAACAAAAAAAACAAAAAACACTATATTCAGTGAGAATCAATACATTAAACCATGGGTTCCAAAAAAACTATCTTATCTCATAATAAAACTATACCACATACATCACAGATATTTTCTGAAACCCAAACATACCCAATCCTTGGGAACTATGCATCTCATATGGGCTGATAAGAAACTGATACACATGAACCATGGATCCTATTTAGGAATCTAAAAACCCATACCTTGAAGACCATGGATCTTATATATAAACCTAAAATCTAGACACCTCAGTCACCATGGACCCTTTCTTGTCTCTTAACATACCACAACATTGGGAACCATGGATCTAGTTTGTGACCCAAACATACCAATACCATTCTCACTATGAATCAAGTATATACCCCTAATATACCAATACAATGGTCACCATTGGTATAATCCATGATCGTAGTGTACATATAAGGATAACATGGATCACGATTATCTCCTAGAATATGAACCCACTTAAATAGAGAAATGTCACCTTATAAGCATGTTGTATTATCATGGCCTGATGAAAAACCATCACACATATAAGACATACAAAAAACCTTTCTATGATCTCCACTAGAATTTTTTAATCTTCCTTTTATTGTTTTTAGACCCATACACTATAATATAGTCACTCATGAAATATACCTTTATATATAAAACACAACCGAGCACTTACTAATCCGATTATTCCATCTCCATTATAAAATAAACAAACAAACTAGTTAAATTGAAATGGTCAGAAATCTCATCACATTAATGGGAATGAATTCCACATTCTTCCCTAAAAAATCTATTTGGTTTTTACTTGTGGATGTACACCCATATCCATCATCTATTTTATAATCTCGAATCCCATAAGCTTTACCTGATTCGCTCTCAGTAAAATAATTCAAATTCCACCTTCTAAATACTATCACTTTTATTATGGCCATTATACCCTATGAACATTTCACAAACAAATCATGAAGAAGTCATAATGGTGAACATGACATAATTACAACCACCCAACTACAACTAGGAAGGATAGTTACCCACACATACAAGAGAAAAAACTAGGTGAGAGTAGAAAACTACTTAAAGGTGGGGGTGAATCAATGGTTATGAAAAACTCATAATCTAAACACATTCTTGAATACTGATTAGTGAAAAAAGGATCTTGATAGTGATTGTAAAATGATGATAGTAATTCAATGAAATAAATCACTTGGATCAAGGGATAATTACATGGTTCACAAACTCTTGTTATAAATTTTCTTATTCTTAGTGTTCATGATGTTCTGAATCTTTTTCTTGGTTTCTTATCAATAAGAATAATGAACAGAGTAAAGATATAACCATATAGTCCCATGTACATGATATAATGATCTAAATCTATAAGTTCATCAATTTCCCATTTGTCGACCACAAGTGCCTATAGATTTTGGATTATGTGTGCACCCCTATTATTCTCCTCAAATGTTAACTAAACCATCATTGGAACAATCCATGGATTGAATGGTTGGGTAAATGAATGATTCATTATTGAAACCAAATCTTTGATTCGGGTCATGTAACACTATATTTATAGAGATTAAATGTTCTTTTATGTGAATTATTTCCATAGGGAATGAATCCTAATTCCAATTGACTTAGAAACTAAATCCCAAAGATCCTTCACCACCTTTATGGCCTAACATAACATATCATGAAATGTGATTCATGTCTGCTCATATTTACCACTAACTATAGAATACCATTCATGGTGTGACCCTTATAGTTGTGGCAAGGTCTGAAACATCCCTTTATACAATGATACTCCAATTAATAATGAAATATATAATATAGTATGAAATAATAGTATTATAGCGTGATTCTTTTCATTACATACTAATACCATTGGACCCCAAAACCAGTGCAACATTTATTTTCATGAGCTAGGTAACCCAATGAAATTATCTCTTCATATTCCCTTAGAGACATCCATTATAGTTAAATGTTCCATATTACAATATGTCTCTCCGACATCTAAAACCCTTCATAGTTACACCAACCCTACTATGGTGTGATAACTTACAATAGAGTGAACATCGTCATTTGGAACACTCCCATAAAAGTGTAATCACATCCTCCTTGTTCTGGGACACTTGTTATCCAAAAAAAACAAAAAAAATTCATATTTTCTCACCTTAAATGACCCTATAACTCATATATGATAATGTTTTCAAAAAATATATAGGTAAAATACATATAAAACCCATGAATAAATTTACTTTTGAAGCTAGTAATAATATTTTTCAAATTTTTACTCCATCTACTCACCATACCAAATTGTAGAATGGTTGGTGGGAATACTCCTACTCTTAGTGTAATAAAAATTCTACTATGATCATGACTTTACTAAGATCAAATTGCATATCACCCTATTCAATTCACTTATTTAGGGGCTTCTTCAAACCACAAAACTCATTAATTACCCCAAACCATAAAGGGAACATAAATATCCCAAAGTACCCTCAACTGACCTATATAAGTCATTCACTTAAGTCCTATCTCTTTTGGATCATAGGATGTACCTCTAAATGGATCCTCTATCTCTTGAACCATATACTTTTACTCATCCATTAATCGTACCCATGAGGC
The DNA here is from genome assembly GCA_963277665.1 of Viscum album. Taxonomy (NCBI): domain Eukaryota; kingdom Viridiplantae; phylum Streptophyta; class Magnoliopsida; order Santalales; family Viscaceae; genus Viscum; species Viscum album. The sequence continues at coordinate 1,336,802,734 of OY728156.1, forward strand.
AGAACTCTCTTTTATCATTAACCAACCAAACACCTAGATATGTTATTTTATGTTGTAGTAATCAAATCCATATATGAAATATAAATACACCCCTTACTCCAAGGTTATCAATGGTTAAAAACATACCAAATACAACACCTTGTAATGACATGATCCATTAAAAACATTATACCACATAGTATGTCATCCTCTATAAGATTCCATAAATATTTCCTCACATTTGTTCTATACAAGGAATCTAATTACACTACTCATTCAAGATTCTATAAAGGTAATAGTCATATGGTTTACACCCCAAATCCTGATGAATTGTCACACACACAAGAATCACACACAAGAATCACGCCAAATAATAATTAATCTCAATATTGATAATAAATGAAAACAAATTTAATTAATTCAAATTCAATTTTACTCACCTTAAAGTGGAGGACCCGGTGGTGGAGAAGGAGGAGGTGTCGATAGTGGACGTAACGGAGGCAGTAGAGGCAGCGTAGAGGTAGCGCGGAGGCAGTGTGAAGGAAGCGTGAAGGCAGCTCAGAGGCAGCGCAGGCAGCATAGGCAGTAGAGTAGATGGAGGAGGAGGAGGAGGTGGAGGCACCATTGGAGGAGGAGGAGAAGGCCACGGTGGAGGATGAGGAGCGGTGGTGGTTGAGGAGGAGGAGGAGGAGGAGGAGCCGTGATAGAGGATGAGGAAGAGAGGTAGGCGTCGGAGGAGGAGGAGGCGACGACCGTGGTAGAGGAGGAGAAGAAGGTGGTGGCCGTGGCGGAGAGGAGGCAACGGTGTAGGTTAGGGCTTTCGCAAAAGCTTGACAGTGTGCAGGAAGGAGGAGGAGGACCCGATGAATTTTATAAATCCCATGTGGAGCTTTATCAGTGCTAGTAAAAAGCGATGATAAAGGGGGTCTTTTTCAGCACTAAAATAGAAAGCACTGATCAATACCACCTTTATCAGTGCATTTTTAGCGCTGATAAAGGTTTGACTTTATCATCACTTTTCTAGCACTGATAAAGAGTGACTTTATCAATGCTTTTCATTTTAGAACTGATAAAGACACTCTTTATCAGCGTTTTTGTAGCGCTGATAAAGACACACTTTATCAGCTCTGATAAATATGTAAATTTAATAATTTTTTTATATTATTATATATTTATTTTAAATGATATTTATGATAAATATATATATATATTCATTAATAATTATAACTCTAAATAAATATATGTTTATTTATACTTATAAAATTATTTGAAAGGTATATTTATATATATATTATAGAAAATATAATAAAATATATATTTATTATTTAAATATAATTTAATTTTAATTATAAGTGTACATTTTTTAGAATATATATATTATATGGGTAACATAATGAATTATAAATCAATAACACATCAACGTGATATGTAATTATAATATATAAATGAACATTATTCATGCACATATATATACGCATGTATGATATATTCATTGACCCCAATTCATTGGAATACACATATATATTCAATAATTTTAATTATACATATATATTAAAAAGTATTATATATTTATAAATAAAAAAAGTACATTAAATATAAACAAATATAATAAATATATATATTAAATATAATAATTAATAAATCTAATAAATATAATGAATTAACAAATCTAATAAATATAATTAATTAATAAATTTAATAATTCTAATAAATATATTTATTATTAATATTATAATTATTTAATTGTATATATATATTTAGTTATAACCTGTGTTTTTTATTTAATGTATACAATAAATATTATCAGTGCTACGAAAAGGGCTGATAAATGTAACCTTTATCAGCACTACGAAAAGTGCTAATAAAGGGATATTTAAAGCGCTGATAAATGTACCCTTTATCAGTGCTAAAAAAAGCAGTAATAAAGCGTAAACCTTTATTAGCGCTTATTTTAGCACTGATAAAGGGTACATTTATCAGTTTTTTTAGTGCTGATAAAGGCCTACCGCTTTATCAGTTATTTTCCGTTAGCACTGATAAAGGCAGGCGCCTTCCTTGCCCATTTTTGTGGTAGTGAAAAAAATTATGTTTTCATCTTTTAGGTACTCCTAAGAACATATCCATAGAGTTTTATATGAATGCTTTATATCATATGAAATTTATACATATATGATGTATAAGAGATAAAGAAAAATAGAGTTAATTGTGAATGATGATCATTATATGATGCAAATAAATAATTATAATGAGTGGAACATTTTTTAGTTTATGGATAAAAAAGTAAAAGGTAAAAATATATACACATGAGACAAAATCATAATAATAAGAAACTAAAGAAAACCACATCATGGTAACTTGATGACATATCTAGGGGATTATTAATTAATAGTGATCATGAAATAGACCCAATCTCCTATGCCATTACATTTTGTTTTATCAGTATTTATATGAAATGATAGAATGTTAAATAGGATTATATATATAGAGTTTTGTGTTATGTAACTTGATGATCCAAAATTCGTGTTTTGGAATCCATTGTACAAATTGTTGTCAGGCTGCAGTCGTGAAGCATTTTTCATTATGATTCATATTGTACTATGTGTGAAAACACCTATTTTGAAATATTTTTACCATTTTATATGTTTTTTTATTTGAAAATATCATTTTGGAGTTTTTAGATTCTTTTTCAATGGAATAGTTCTTATAAATCTTTTAGTGAAGTCACTATATAAAACGGGGGAGGCATAATGCATATTTTGATGAGCATAGAGGTTCCTCATCATGATATATAATGTATTAAAATGTGAAATCCCTTATGTATGGATTAATTATATTTTATATTACCATTCCCAAATCAATTAATCTATGTAATTTCAACACTTAATAGAAACTACTTTCCCACTTTTCAATTACGGTGTTAGAATATCTCAACATTATGGTAATGGTTATTTTGGTGGGAGTGATGCTTTGTGATTTTCCATATATTAAATAAGGATGGAAGAATTGATTTTTTAGAATAATTAGTGTTATTATTTCATGGTTATTATGTTTATTTAGAATGGTAGGGTTTTTTACGAACATTGGAAATGGAAAGGGTAGTCTCTCTATGCAATGGTGGATCTTTGAGGAAAGTCTGTCTAAGGCCGTTACAACCATCATGAAACCCAACACATCATTTTATTTTTCAAATCCATGATAAAATGGTCAAAAAACCCTCTAATAAAAGGGGAATATATTATTTTAAACACCTATAGTTTTTTATCTAAATTTAACCAAGGCCATCATTCCCATTTAGGAGGCATCCGTTAAATAGTGGGGATTGGTTAGATTGTATCTATAAATAGGATTCATGGATTACTTTGTTTAAAATTTTATTTTAATTACCTTAAACTCTAAATATCCCCAATGCCTTTTTAGTTCCATCAAGTCATATCCCTTGGGGAATTAAATCCCATGATTCATAGATGTTGAACTTTATAATTTGAGTTATCCTCTTCTCTTCCCTTCTCAATCCCTCTTCCCTTCTCTTTTTTTCTTCTTTTAGAGGTCATAATAGTGTGGCATCATCTAGTTGTGAATAGTATTTGGGGTTTTCATAATTATGATTTATTTTGGTTAGTTTCTCATATGAATAACTTTGATTTTGGAAATTTTTTATCCTTAGTTCTTCCATTATTGTGTGGTGTTCCTTTAAGCTTCAATTATGATAGAGGAATGAGGACTTCTCTTTCATTTTTTGGGTGTAAAATTTGGAAGTATACTTTTTTTTGATTTTTTTTGTGCATGGTAAGGATAAAACTAAAAAATATATTGATGTGGACTAATGGAAACTGAAGAGGAGGGCTTGTTCACATTTTTTTTAATATCGTTCTATTATATTTCATGATATTGATGGTCATTTAATATTACTTCTGAGAACATTATTTACTTCTAAGATATTTTTTTGATTAAATTGTTGAAATAACTCCTCATAAAACAATAATAATTTAAATATGGTAATAAGTTAGTTGTGTGAAATTTAGAAATTCAGTGATGCTTCTCATTGGTAGCTTGTTGTTGTTATAACGGCCCGAAATTTTGAATAAATTTTGTTTCCTAACATTGTGTGTTATTTTATATTATACTCAACGAAACTATTTCATTTAAAAAAATGAGTATAATTAAAATGAGATCGTTGGGTTTCGACTGTTATATGACTGTTCATCAATAAGACCGTTGGAAACTAAATGTTGCTATTATTGTTTATAAATACAAGTGATCTTGATTAATTAATATAGAAAGAAGGTTTGATGGCCCCATCCAGTAATCTCGGGCTGATTGAAGCCCATCTGATAGAACTCGGGAAGGAGGTAGCACCTTTGGGCTTTTCTCTAGACCAAACCCAAGCTGAACTATATTGTGTGAAGTTGGAACGGAATCGCCTTCACGAGAAGTTTAAGCTGATAGAAATAACTACTCGGGCAATGTTGGCCGAGCCACCCCAAGATTTTATCACCATACACACCTTACTCTTAGGTCCCATGCTGGTGTTATAAGGGGTTATTTAACAAGACCATAACTGCCTTGGGTAATCCTTTGTTTTAAATAAAAATTGTGATTTATTCTTATGATGAAGTTAGTGAATTTTCAAATGTCCAGATAAATATAGTATGCATATTATTGATGAATTTTTGAAAAAGTATATTTTAAAATTATTTATGTAAACCTTAAATAATTATTAATGTGTAATGATTTTCAAAAAATGGTCTTCTACAGTTATATTCAGTAAGAAATTAGAGTCTAATAAGATCAACTTAATTTTTGATGAATAGTAAATTATGAATAATGATTTTATGCTTATGATTAGTAATGTGACCAAATTGATTAAGTAAATTCACTTAAGAAAGTATTAATACAATTTAGGCACCTTGATTATGTAATGTGATTCAATAAAATAGGTAAATGACTGTTTCATAAATTATTAGTCAAGTATTAGTTTTTTCAGGTGAATAGTGTTTTTTATTAAAAATTAAATTAAAAATATTTTGAAAATTGTTTTTATCAAATATAGTTCATTTTTGAATTCAGAGCATCAATATTATGTTAAGATGAATTTTTGGGATTTTTCTGAAAAAGTTGAATTTTCGGTGTATCGTGAATTTTCAATTTAGAGTTTCGGGTGTTTAATGACATCATTAAGGATGTAATAATTATGAAATAATTCTGGTTGACTTATGAATAGTATGATAAGTTATGAGTTGTCCCAAGTGGCCAATACCATGGGAAAATACCATGGACATGCCTGTGGTTTTGCAAATACCACCAATGAGGTGTCCCTTTGCCATTAATGCCTTTTCCCCTCACTTCCCCTATAAATTACAAGACACTCTCTCATCGTTTCCATTCCAAAATCCTCCTCAACGAAGTTATAGTCTCCTTACCCCCCAAAGAGTCCTCCCAAGGTTCCTTAAATCCTCTCTAGGTCTCGAACATCAATCTTTTGAAGTTACTCTTCAAGGTAAGGGATCCTACCTCTCTCTCTTTCTTTTCATGTATTCTCTTTTATGTAATTTATTTTATGATACATGTTCTTATGTTAGGGATGTTATTTTATATTCATCCTACAGTAATTTTCATTTTCATATGATAAGATACCCCCTCTTTCTCCCATCAATTCATTTTAAGAATGTTTAAGTGGCGCTGTTAGGCTGCCAAATTTTTGTAAGGGATTCTTTCACCCTTCTCATTTTCAAGTTCTATTTTCATTTCAAGTCTTTCATGTTCCTTTTAATTATGTTTGGGTATGATCTATACATCCATCATACTTTTATTTTATGTTCATATGATGAGAGACCCTATTTGATATCATCAATTCTTTTTTTGAATTTTGAAGTGACGCCATTAGGCTGCAGAATTTTTGTAAGGGATTGTTTCACTCTTCCCATTTTCAAAGTTCTACCTTCATGTCAAGTCTTTAAAGTTCATTTTTCCATGTTGGGGTATGATCTCTATATTCATCATACGTTACTTTTATGTTCGAATTATGAGAGACCCTATTTAATCTCATCAATTCATTTTTTTTGAAGTTTTAAGTGACGTCGTTAGGCTGCCGAATTTTTCATAAGAGAAATCTTATTTTTGTCTTCCTTTCATGTTTTTTATTTCATATGGTATGTCCTTAAAATTTCATTACCATGTTCTTATATCCTTTATATTCTGCCCCTCTACTGTTTTTTGGATCATTTATGAGTTGGTGACCCATGTCCCCTCTCTTTTCAATGTTTTCTAAAACCCTGTAACATAGTCATTATACTGCAGAATTTTTGTCTCAAAATGTCTTTATCTTTTTATCAAATTATATTATTTTATTAAGTGAATAATCAAAGATATTTCTTCTATAGGGGTATTCACATATATATCAGAATTTTATATTTTAATTCTGTTATTTACATACATGAAACCCACTTTCCTTTTTTCATGGGTTTAAAGTGACATAAACATCATGTCTTTAAAGAAGTTTTTAAAACGTTGAGATTAAGAAATGAAACCCATTTATTTTATGCTATATGGGTTATTTATGAAATTTTGGGTGATGATATATGTGTCTCACATGATAATAAAGACAAATTAAGGGTGCGCCTTGATAGAGCTCCAATGAATTGGGTAAAAACTTAATATCTAGTGATGACCATTTTAACGATACCTTGGTGAATAACCTTGGTAATTTTTTAATGACAGCTTGGGGATGGACCTTGGTGATACATAAATTATTGTCTATGTAAAATGTTGTAGCCAAATCTTCAAGTTATTAAACACATTATTTTTATTATGATATGCCTCATGATCTCTTTCTCATTCCTTAATGTTATTTATCATGACTTTATTGATGTATCTCAAGTTCACATGTAAAACGTATCTCTTGTTTTCCTTACTGGGCCTTCTGCTCAACCTTTCCATTGATGTATTCTCTGAGGTTATGAGATGCTATAATGAACTTTGGATGAACAATGTATAAGCCTTACAAGTGGTTTATAATAATGTTTTATGTCGTTCTCATCTTTTATGTTCCTGATTTCCATGACACTAGACTTTAAAGATCCTTTGTTTATAAAATGTAATGAAATGTTATGTAATAAAAAGGCGGGATCCTATAGTTGGTATCAAAGGATGGTTTAGTTATTTGTGTAAATTAGTATTTGAAAACATTACAAGGCTTCTTAATGAAAATATTAAATATTGGAAAACATCCTGGTATTTTGGTGAAGTATTGTGTAAGTGGTTTATCAAGAAAATACATCCCTATCTGGATATGAGGAGGTATAGGTGGCTCTGGCATAGATATACATAGGGGTAAAACCCGAAAACACTCCTTTGAGCTAGAATCGAATAGGAACTGGTACACGACAATGGGCCTTGCTTCAATCTTGGTTATGACACTCCTGAGGGATATGTTTGGTTAATCGTGAGATTTTTATGAATCATTATGAAGGAATTATTAAAAAATGTAATTGTCTAAGGATAAATTTTTAAGACATAAAATCCTTTATAGTTAAAACATTTGTAAATGATATAAGTTTCTCATGAAGGATTTATTCTTTTAGAAAATGTCCCCATCATCTAAGAATACGTTGACGTATTTCATGAGGAGTTACTCGGACCTCCCCCAGAAAGAGAGGTAGAGTTCTCAATTGAACTTGTACCTGGATCTCATCTGATATCAAAGACCCCCTATAAGATGGAAAATGTAGAGCTAGAGGAATTAATGAAATAAGTCCAAGATCTTTTAGAGAATGGGTTTATCCGACCAAGTGTGTCTCCTTGGGGAGCACTAGTTCTCTTTATGAATAAGAAGGATGGATCGATGTAGCTACACATTGATTATAGAGAACTGAATGGGATCACAGTGAAGAAAAAATACTCTCTCCCAAGAATTGATGATTTATTTGACCAACTTTGTGGTACTCAATTATTCCCTAAGATTGATCTTAATTTTGGTTATCACCAATTCAGGGTGAAGAATGATGATATTACAAAAACCTCATTTCGATCAAGATATGGGCATTATGAGTTTATCGTTATGACCTTCGGACTAATCCATCTTCTATTTATATGGATAAAGAATAAGTTGATTTTAGAAACATATATCAAATGGATATCGTTTGTATAGGAAAATGATTTGGTGATTGAATGATAAATGTTATTTGGGATGATGTTTTCTTTTTTGGAGAACTATATGCCTTAGATACTATAGGATTTAAATTGAGGAGGAATGGTTGAATTTTTTATAAGAATTTATGTGTTTATTGTGGACATATAGTGATTTGGGTTATTTCTGGAAAATGATGAACCTAGCATAGAGAATATGTGAATAGGTTAATTAAACTTTAGTAGGAGACTTTTGTAGTAGTTGATGTTATTTGGGGATAAATGTTAAGATTTATTGGGGAATACTATTTAATTAAATCCTTTTGAGTTTTGGGTTCCAATCTTAGTTTGGATTATTCTGAATAATTTTAAGGATGATTTTGTGTTGAATGGTCTTTCTGGAACTTTGGGTACTTTTGTTGAATTTTGGAGATTAATAGTCGTATATCTTTTTATAAAGGATTATCCTTTTTGGGGATTATATGATCTCGTACTAACCTTTTTAGTTTTAGTTGATAACTAAAGACAAGGGAAATATATAGTTATTATTTTGTGGATTATGTGATTATCTAGAAGATGATTCTTGTTCTTTTGATGAGACCAAGTCTTTTTTAATGCTCATTATTTGGAGAAAAGATTTGTCTTGGTGGAAACTTATTAAAGGACGAAACTCTAATTGATGGTAAGTATATTTCCTTATGTTTTTATTCTACATATTAAATTAATTCCTCAAAATTATAAAAAGTAATGTAAAACAAAAATTTTTTTGGTTTACGTTTCCTATTGGGTAATCAAAGACTGTTTAACAAATCATAAGTTTGTGATCTTCTTGTGGTTAATTTTCTACTAATCATGTTTTCTATCACTCTCCATCAGAACATGACCCTTTGTTTTTTCATCCATATCCATGTTTTCCTATATGGAATCCTAGTATGGGTTAACTCAGGTGACCTTTGTACTTCCCTTATTTCATTTAAAGTAATAGTTTTACTGACTTTTTTTCCAATGTGGAACTTTCAATGAAATTTCAAAGCCCAATTTTAAAATTGCGAGGACACAATTTCTTAAGGGGGGAAGATTGTAATGACCCAAAATTTTGAATAAATTTTGTTTCCTAACTTTGTGTGTTATTTTATTTTATACTCAAAAAAACTATTTCATTTAATAAAATGAGTATAATTAAAATGAGACCGTTGGGTTTCGACTGTTATATGACCGTTGGTCAATAAGACCGTTGGAAACTAAATGTTGCGATTATTGTCTATAAACACAAGTTATCTTGATTAATTAATATAGAAAGAAGATTTGAGGGCCCCATCCAGCAGTCTCAGGCAAATCGAAGCCCGTCTGAAAGAACTCAGGAAGGAGGTAGCAACTTTGGGCTTTTCTCTGGACCAAACCCAAGCTAAACTTCATCGTGTGAAGCTGGAATGGAATCAACTTCACGAGATGTTAAAGGTGATAGAAATCACTTCTCGGGCAATGTTGGCCGATCCACCCCAAGATTCTATTACCCTAGCACACCTTACTCTTAGGTCTTATTCTGGTGTTATAAGTAGTTATGTAACAAGACCGTAACTGCCTTGGGTAATCCTTTGTTTTAAATAAAAATTGTGATTTCTTCTTATGATGAAGGTTGTGAATTTTCAAATTCTTGGATAAATATAGTTTGCATATTATTGATAAATTTTAGAAAAAGGAGATTTTAAAAATATTTATGTAAACCTTAAATAATTAATAGTGTGTAATGATTTTCAAAAAATGGTCTTCTACAGGTATGTTCAGTAAGAAATTTAGAGTCTAATAAGATCAACATAATTTTTGATGAATAGTAAATTATCAGTAGTGATTTTATGCTTATGATTATTAATGTGACCAAATGAATTAAGTAACTTCACTTAAGAAAGTATTAATACAATTTAGGCACCTCAATTATGTAATGTGGTTCAATAAAATAGGTAAATAAGTGTTTCAGAAATTATTTGTCAAGTGATAGTTTTTTCAAGTGAATAGTTTTTTTAAATTAATAATTCAATTAAAAATATTTATAAAATTATTTTTATAAAATGGAGTTAATTTTTGAATTCAGAGCATGGATATTATGTTAAGGTTAATTTTTGAGATTTTTATAGAAAAACTTGGATTTTCGGTGAATAGTGAATTTTCAATTTAGAGTTTCGGGTGTTTAATGACATCATTAAGGATTTAATAACTACATAATAATTCTGGTCGACTTATGAATAGTAATATAAGGTATGAGGTGTCCCAAATTTCCAATACCATTGGAAAATACCATGGGCAAGCCCATGGTTTTTCCAATACCACCAATGAGGTGTCCCTTGGCCCTTAATGCTTTCCCCCTCACTTCCCCTATAAATACCAAGCCACTCTCTCATCCTTTCCATTCATAAATCCTACCCAACTAATTTATAGTCTCTTTACCTCCCAATTAGTCATCCCAAGGTTCCCTCATGCCTCCCAATGTCCCGAACTTCATGCTTTTGAAGCTTCTCTTCAAGGTAAGGGATCCTACCTCTCTCTTTCTTTTCAAGTATGATCCTTTTTGTAATTTATTTTAAGCTCCATGTTCTTATGTTGGGGATGTTATTTTATATTAATACTATGTAATTTTGATTTTAATATGATTATAGACCCCCTATTTCTCTCATCAATTCATTTTAAGAATGTTTAAGTGGCACTGTTAGGCTGTCGAATGTTTGTAAGGGATTATTTCACCCTTCTCATTTTTAAGTTCTATTTTCATGTGAAGTCATTCAAGTTCATTTTTATTATGTTGGGTTATGATATCTATATCCATAATACTATTCATTTATTTTCATATGATGAGAGACCCTATTTGATATCATCATTTTTTTGATGTTTTAAGTGACGTCGTAAGGCTGCTGAATTTTTGTAAGGAATTATTTCAGTCTTCCCATTTTCAAAGTTCTACATTCATGTCAAGTAATTAAAGTTATTTTTTTTCCATATTGGGGTATGATATCTATATTAATCATACTTTATTTTTATTTTCACATGATTAGATACCCTATTTAATCTCATCAATCCATTTTTTTGATGTTTTATGTGACGCGGTTAGGCTGCTGAATTTTTCACAAGAGAAATATTATTTTTTTCATCCTTTCTTGTTTTTCATTTCATAGGGTATGTCCTTAAAATTTCATTAACATGTTATTATATCCTTTATATTCTATCCCTATACCATTTTATGGATCATTTATGAGTGGGTGACCCATGTCCCTTCTCTTTTCAATGTTTTCTATAACCCAGTAACATAGTCGTTATGCTGCAGAATTTTGGTCTCAAAATGCCTTTTTCTTTTTCTCAAGTTATATTATTTTATTAAGTGAATACTCAAAGATATTTCTTCTATAGGGGTATTCACATATATATCATAATTTTCTATTTTAATTCTAGGATTTACATACATTAAACCCACTTTCCTTTTTTTCATGGGTTTAAAGTGACATAAAGATCATGTCTTTAAAGCAGTTTTTAAAACGTTATGATTAAGAAATGAAACACATTTCTTTTATGCTATATGGGTTATTTATGAAATTTATGATGATGATATATGTGGATAACATGATAATAAAAAAAATTAATGGTGTGCCCTGATAGTTCTCCAATGCATTGGGTAAAAACTTAATCTCTAGAGATGACCATTTTAACGATACCTTGTTGAATAACCTTGGTAATTTTTTAATGACACCTTGGGGATGGACCTTGGTGATACAAAAAATGATTTTCTATGTTAAATGTTGTATCCACATCTTCAAGTTATAAAACACATTATTTTTATTATGATATGCTTCATGATCTCTTTCTCATGCCTTAAAGTTATTTATCATGACTTTATTGATGTATCTCAAGTTCACATGTAAAATGTTTCTCTTGTTTACCTTACTGGGCCTTCTGCGCACCCTTTCCTTTGATATTTTCTCCCAGGTTATGAGATGGTATAATGAACTTAGGATGAACAATGAATAAGCCTTACAAGTGGTTTAGAATAATGTTTTATGTCTTTCTCACGTTTTATGTTCCTAATTTTCAAGACACTAGACTTTAAAGATCCTCTGTTTGTAAAATGTAATGAAATGTTATATAATAAAAATGAGGGATTCTATAGTTGTGGATAAAATTGAGATGTTTATATTGTAAGTTTATACTCTTTTAATATATAAATTTTACATTTTTTAGATGAATATTCAATACATTTTACAAATATACAACTAATAAATATAAAGTTTTAGTGTCATTGAATATGATATACACAATATTTTTATTTCATGAAACATATTTAACATATCCTACACTAATCTTACCATTTAGTTTAATTCATTTACATACCCTACAAAAACCATTATTTTTTGACCTAGTGAAAATAAACACATGAAAGTGTGATATTATATTCTTATTATGGGAAAACATATAAGATATAAATCAAGGATCGTATAGAATCATAAGATAAGAATTATGGTATGAGATCATAACCATAAATTAAAAGTATCATAACCAATTTTTTTAAGATCATAAATATGACACATGGTATAAATCAATGTCATTCAAATGATGAGATTCATAAGATCAAGAAATCCTAATATATCAATCATGAACCATAAGTTCATTTCATTAAACTATATCACTATCATAGGAATTGAAACTATTTCATATGTAAAGGTTAACTAACAAGTATATCGAATAATAACATATTATTCCCCAAATCATGTTTCTCAATTTGGATCAAGACCAACCACTTTTTTCCTATAATATATCTATCACAATGACATCATTCCAATAATTTATCAATCAAATCAACTTGTTTCATGTAAGGGATAAATCACATCAACTTGTTACCCATAGTTTCTAAGTAGATATAAGACTTTACCAAATGCAATAGAGGATTATATAATTTTATTCCCACACATCACAAAATGAAAACCATTCATATGGGTTCCAAATATCATAAATCATTTATGATATAATCAAATCATAACTCATGTAATGAAAACCTGTTTCATAAAAATTTATCTAGTTAATCATATCATAACCCATAAATATAAGTAAGTTTCATAATAATCACATCATCATAATGATTAACAATCCAAATAAAAAATAAAACTGGTTTAATTGGATCATATCCACATTAAAACAATGTAAAACCAATGTTTTTTATCTTTTATGAATAAAATACCATTAAAAACATTATAGAGGAAAATACACTTTCTATTTTCAAATTAGTTGTTTGAAATATAAAAATATCTATAATATAATGGAAACATTTTTATTTTAAAGTACCTATGAAACCTTCTAATTAAATCTTCAAATCATTTAGTGGTCATGATGGTGGGAAATATTTTCCATGTCAAATAAGTTGAAAGAAAAAATTTCTTTCACACTTTTGTAGAAAAATTCTAGAACATTACTCATTTTGAAAAGAAAAAGATGATTCCTTTTTAAAAAAGTCAATAAATTTAATAATGTGTAAAAATTATATAAAAATAATAGGATAATATTAAAAATATCATTCATTTTTTTATAAAATATGTATATGAAAGAAAAATTAATTTAAATCGAGGAAGAAATAAATGCAATTTTCATTAAAACCAATCTTTCAATCTCTTAAATACATAATATATAAAAAATAAAATAAAGGAATATACTCTTAAGAATTAAATATATGAGAATAAAATTAATTTTATTCATTATATAAGTATCATATAATATCCTTTATGTCAATTCAAGAATAAACAATCTTGATAAAAATAATATTAATACATAAATCTCTTTCCCCAAGTCTCACTTGTATTAATACACATTTAAACCTCTCTTATAATAAATATAGATTAATTATACTTATATCACAGGATAATATTAATATTTATCATACCATGTATGATTTATTTATAACATATTATCACCCATTTATTATCAGTTTGTTATTAAAACCACCGATCTAGGTGATATATACTTAATTTTCAAGAATGATTCTATTTGTATGTCTCAGTCCTTAAACATTGACTATGGTTATATAATTTCAAGAAATTTAATCATTATATAATTAACTTATATTTTTACTATACATATAGTTATATTCATCCATAAAATTTATTGATAGAAAATTGAATTACAGTATTCATTGAGATGACAGGTCGTACATATACATAAATGTTGTTTTCAATTTTCAACAGATCGAATAGGCAAAAGTTAAATAATAATTTCTAATTAAAAATAATTATTTTATATAATAAATTATATTAATTCATAAAATAAATCTTTATTTTCATTCATGTAAAATATTGATGAAAACAGAATCAAACCGCTTCGTTGAGGTTATAGTCCACATGTACACAAGAGTGATGTTGCCCATTTCCAATGGTTTTGAAGGTAATGATGTAGATATGAAATTATTATCCAAAAATCATAAATAAGTCATTAATATCATTTATAAAAAATAAATCCATCATAATACACATCCATGAATGATGGTGATGAAAAATGAATTTTATCGCTCTGTGTATATGGTAAGTTGGGCATACAGATGAGTGATAATTTCACTTCTGATAAGATATAAAATATGGATAATGAAGGTTTATTAATAATAATAGTGACATTTTAGTATATTTTGGATACTAAATCTATTATTTAATTAATAATATAACAAATTTAGAAGAGTTAAAAGTGGTATTAAAAAGAAACTTAGTGGTTAAGGCGATTACCTCTTCATTGAAACAACTCATTTATATCTCCTTTGAAGGACCATAGGGTTGGTATTTTGGGTATATTATAAGATCTATAATGTTTTTAATAGAGTTTATAAGATAATATTTCTTGTTTTTTTCGATCTATAATGCTCAACTTTTTGTGAATAAATGAAATGTGATGTAACCTTTTACAAGTGAGGGGTGGGACACTCATGGAATTTCATAAAATATTAAAAAAAAATTATTATCTAAAAAAAATTCTCCAAATGTATAAGGATTATAATATAAGATAATATATAGTTTAAATACCATCAATGAAATTGGATTATCTTAAGTGGTTGTTATACTATTTTATCCTGAACCACAGTAACATCTTTTTCACTCTCAAATGGTTATAATTTTACATACATGGTGAAAATTAGCTCATAAATGACCCAAGGGTGAAATTTTAGACTATATATTATCAAAATTTTCCTCTTTAAAAAATTATTTCTTTGATAATATATCATTAATGTAAATGTTGACACTGTCTAAGCAATTTAACTTAAAATACCAAAAAACAAAGTTAAAATTATAATATAATCCTTTAAAAAATATAATATTTAATATTCATACCTAGATTTCATTTATCACCATAACTCATTCATATTATTTTAATTTTAATATTTTTAAAGTCATTTATTTTATTTTTATATTAATTGAAAAATTACTTTGTCAGCATTGCATAAGAATTTAATGTAATTAAATAATTAGTAAAAATTAAAAATAAATTTGAATCATTAAAATAATATTCTTAATCAAAAATGGGAATTTATATTTATTTATAACATTTTTTTTTCTATTTAGGCACATATTAGATATTTAAAACTAAAGGAGTGGTATTCTTTAACTTTCTTTGATTTAAATATTTTATAGGCCATTTTCATGGAC
The DNA here is from genome assembly GCA_963277665.1 of Viscum album. Lineage (NCBI taxonomy): Eukaryota > Viridiplantae > Streptophyta > Magnoliopsida > Santalales > Viscaceae > Viscum > Viscum album. Next base: position 1,336,818,492 of record OY728156.1, read on the forward strand.
TGGTTTCCATTAAAAATTAATTTTCAATCATAATATTATAAGTGTCAAATTTAATTTATCCAATTATAATTAGGATGAAAAATTATAGCCTTATAACTTATTTTTAACCTAGATCATCCCGATTTTTTCTTTATCGATGGGATAAATTTACCTTAGTTACTATTTATAATGTCTAAAAATTAAGAGGAAAATTTTACTAAATATGAACCTCATGATAAAAAATATTTAACCCATTTTATTATAGTTAATTTCTATAATCTTATTAAATTAATTTTAAAATAATTATGCATAATGCGATAAAATCGCTTTTTAGAAAAATTCATTTTAAGCTTAAAACTAGATTTATTATTATCCAGTGTCTAAACATTATAAGATAAATGGTAAAAAAATATTTTAATATATATAAAAATACTTTTATTACATTAATTTCTTAATATAATAATACATTTTCCTCATAAAAACAATTTTTTCTTAAAAAACATATCTTTTATTTGTAAATTATTATTTTTCGTTTATAATTAACCAACAATTCTGTTTATTGATATGTAAACCATAATATTTTCAATATTTATTTAGTAATATCAATAACCAACAATTAAATAGATTTGTTATAACCATAAATTCAGATAATTTTGTTTTTATAGTGCATTGTGGTTCATTTAAACACTATGGTGTGTGTAATGTGAGCATTAAAGTAATCAAATTTATTTACAGAGAAATATATTAAAAAATGCCTTGTTGTTACATTAAACCCCTATTAAAATGAATTTATCTCTAAATATATTTCAATATGGTATAAATTAGTGAGGTTATATTTGTTTCATTACATCCTCATGTTCCCATATAACTTCTTTATATTTATTATTTCTCTAGTCAAATTTCACTGAGTGGGAAGTCTCTGTTCTATAGAAATTTATCTCTATAATCCAATATTTCTATAATTTGTTCTTTATATGAAATATCATTTTCTAGTGGTATTACATTTTATTTGATAGTATGTTATGTATTGGGTATATACTTCCTCATGAGAGATACATGGAACACATCTCAAACTTTAGAGGGATTTGGTTGAAGTTCTAAGTGGTATGTTGTCATCCATACTCGATCAAGAATATTGAGATGTAAAATATAAATATGGATCTAAATTATCTTAGTTATGAATCTCATAACCTTATTCAATGGGTAACTTCAAAAAAATATTCTCTCGAGGTTAAAATTCCAAATCACATCTATTAGTTTCATCTTCACATTTTTGTCAACTCTATGATTCCTTGTGGTTCTGTTGAATGGCTCTAATTTAATCTTACATTTCCTCAGATATATTAGGTAACAATATATTTGTTTCTCTATCATCATCCCAATAGGTTTGAGTTCTATACTTCTTTCTATATTGGGATTCATAATTATCCATTTGAATAATCATGTTAAATCCATTGTTGTAAGAAAACTAGACTAGATGAATGTGTTGATCCCAAATACTTTTGGAATATATTGGAAAAGATCTTAGAATATCCTCTAATATTTTAATGGTTCTCTTAGAATGACCATATATCTAAGGATGATACATTGTATAGAATTTGGGATCTATAATATGATATTATTGAATACTTCACCAAAACATTATGAAAATCCTCATATCCCGATCAGATACAATGGAATGTGGTACACCGTAAAAACCTTACCTCATCATTTAACATATGTCCTAGGACTTTTATCCATATATAAATATTCTCTAATTTTAATGAAGTGTTCTGACTTTGTAAAATGATCATGTAAAATCCAAATAAATTTGTGTCATTTAGATGTCCTGGAATGTTCAATGGGAAAATACAAGGTGATGTTTTCCCACATCCATTCTGGTAAGGGTAACAGTTGTAACATCCTCGTAGACTTCTATCTCATAGACTTAAATTGATGACATAACCAAAACATTGATATATACTTAGATATATATCTTTTCATGGTTTCTGATGATAAATAATCTTTTATATCTCTATATATCATCATACATCCACGATTAATATAGAATGATGAGCTTTGAGCCTCATAGAATAGCTCCTTCATTAAATATGTTATACATAGAACACATACATGGTTCATGAACCATATAATTTAATCACAATTAAGGTGAAACTCAAAAACATTTTTCACCTTCTTTTCTAACTCTGCATCTTTCTTTTCACCTCTTTAATATTCACATTAATAGATGGTCGAATAATCATTTGAGAAAGATAAAATTTCTCCCCTTGTATGATTTCTATATCCATCCATTAAAAATACATAAATATTGTATATTATATTATCCTCATCATAGAAAATAATCCATGATCCTTTCGACTGATAGTATCTTCCACCATGTTTATTTTCCCAGGGAGGTAATGTGTTGAGTATTAATAATCTTTAATCCCCTCCAACCATCTTATCTGGTGAATATTTAAATAATTTTGTCTGAAAATATACTATAAACTTTTATTATTGGTATATATATCACATATTCCTCCATAAATATAATTCATCTATATGGTAAATGAAAAAAATACCGCAACTGACTCTAAATCGTGAGTTGGGAAATTTTTCTCATGAAACCTCAATTATAATGAGGAATAATTAATAACCATATCATTATGTATGAGAACACATCCCAATTCCTTCTTTAATAAGTAATTATATATTACAATCCCTTCTCCACTCTAATGTAGTGTAAGAATAGGTACACTAACTAGCCTTCACTTGAGATCATTGAAACATTCCTCAAGTTCATCTATCTAAAGGAATATGGATCCCTTCCGAGGTAACATGGTCAGTGGATTAGACAGTTGTGATAAATTCCATATAAATCATTGATAATTTTATTCAAAAATAAGAAAAATACAAATCTAATAAACTATGGTTGTTCTGGTATGAAGTTCAATAACATTCATCTTTGATGGATCCACTAATATACCATCAATTGGGATTATAAGAGCCAAGAATGAATCTTTTTAAAGCCAAAATTTGCACATGGTAAAATTTTCATATATATTCTCTTTCCTTATGGTCTTCAAAAAAATCATGGAATGATCTTCATTCTCTTCCATTATCATTAAATATATTCAAATTTTGTCTATAATGACTGCCACAAAGTTAACAAGGTAATATCAAAAGTATATATTCATTAAATACATGAATATGGAATCAGAATTAGGTTATCCAAAAGGAATCACTATATATTCTTAGTGTCGAAAACATATACAGAATATCTTCATGGGTATATCTTATTTCTTTAGCTTTAATTGATGATATTGAGAATGGAGGTTAATTATAGAAAATTATTAAGATCCACATAGTTGATGAAATAAGTCATCAATACAGGGTATAAGATACTTGTTATTGATTGAGATCCTTCTATGTTCTCTATAACCAATTAAGAGTCGCACATATCCATATTTATTCATACCAAAAATAATAGTTGAACCCAAATTTAATTCACTTGGACGAATTAATCCCTTTTCAATATTCTACTTAGGTTTCTTCTTTAATTCCAATAACTCAATCAGGGGAATTCTATATATTTCCGTTGAAATAGGAGTAAAATCATGTATGATTTCTATTGATTATTCAACTTTGTGATTAATTTAAAGGCTATCGAATTAATCTTAAAATGCATTAATAAACCCCCAAATAATAATCATATCTTCAATGTTAAGTTTAAAACCATCAATCTGGGATAAATAACCCTTTTGAATAGGAATCAAGACCTATATAATGTTAGTGATTCCCCTTGGATGTTCATATTTATCATCACACAGAACGATTCTTATAGAGTGATTTGAAAATCAAATGTCACTACCCTTACATGGAAAATAATGTGGTATTTTTTTAAAGAAATACAATCCATGTCCAGAATAACATAAAATTCATTCTAAGAGATAAAAACATGATTGACATAAATAAATTTACCACTAAATTCAACTAGAAAATAATCATATAAATAATATGTGATCATCGTACCAATAGAGGTTTTCAAAACTAATTCATCATCTAATAAATGGGATGGAATTTATGATACCCCTAGAAAATTCATCAGTTTTAAAAGAGTTCTTAGAGACATAATTAAATAAGAAATTATCTATTTTGGAGTAGATGAAAAGTGTAGCTATTATCACATCATTCTTGTAACCCACTTCAATAGTCATTGTCATAAGATATTTCCATAATTCATTGGGCTTAAGATAATATTGATTCTGAGCAACATAAAAAACCTTAATATTTTTTCACTGGTTGGCCTAATGTCTATACTCTTCATTTGATGAATTAGATCATGGGTGGTGTATTAGTGGTAATCTTGCTTTCCACTACTGTATAAAACTGAATATCCCTCCCCTATAAACATTCAAAATCATTATGAATATCCTTTCCACTTCAAAATCAACTCCCAATTCCATTCAATTAATTTACTTAATGTTTATTCCCACATTTATATCATGTAAATGGATAAAATTTCATTCCACCATGGGATATATCTATGTTTTCATGAGACACTATCTTCCATTTCTGATCAAAACTATAGGAATGGTGGGAATATCCAATTAACATTTATACGTTGAGTGAACATCAATCTATTTTTTCATAACTACTAAAGTTTCTTATGGATAATACCCTTCAGAGACTTCGTTTTAATAAACTATGGAATTAATAAATTTTTAGTTAATTGATAATCATGAAACCAAAATAATACCTCAAAAGTCTTAAAAAAGTTTTCTTTATAAGTTCCAATGGATTCATCCTCATTTTTTAAGCGCAAGTAATTTTTTCTCCATATTGATAGGTAGAACATAAGGTATATATTCACTAAAAAATATCATCTTAATATCATACATTCCTTATATTATATTTCTTCCTCTTGACTCATTTTATTTATAATATCCCACTATTTATCTTCTTAACCTTCCAAATGATAAACAATTAGGATACCCTTTTCATGTTTCGATCATTGAATAATAGAATATATTTTCTCAATGGTTTTGATCCTTTAATCAGCAACTAGTGGATCATAAGACCCACTAAATTAATAGGGATATTTACTCATGAAAGACTCAGTAATTTTTTTATTCCCTCCTTTGATTATTTGGAAGAACAATATGATTCAAATATAAATAAAGTTGTGTGATAATAGAAACAATATTATATGTTTTAGATCCCACTTCATTTGGTTTCTCTATTAGTCAATCAAGAAATTTTCTACCATATTTTTTTGTATGATGTATTTTTTTCCATCCATTTATCAAAACCAAAAATAAAATGTTTAAAAAAAAATAATCATAGTGGAAAACCACAAAATCTTGAAAAATCATTTATAGGATCTCTAAATAATGATACCATATTCTTAATCTATGAATACATACATTTAACATAGATAATCCATGGTCACTACCAAAAAAGTATAATGTTATCTTGAAATTAGACTTATCCTCAGGGTTCCCTCCAATGTTTCCTCATACTAGTTTACAAATTTTTACTAAACCATGCTCTGATTCCAAAAATAAATGCCCAATACTTCCATACATAAATATTAAATATTTTTAAATGATTATTTAATAAATTTCACAAGCACAAGACCAATGACCATAAAGGTTAAGTGTCTTCGGAGACTAGATACACAATATTCTTATTTCATGAACTATCTATAGAATATCCCACAAATATATTCCCATATAGTAAACATTATGGCTATACCATACATTAATATTTCTTCATATCCTTGGTAAAATAAAAAAAAGAGTGAGATTAGATACTTAATAAGGTAAAACATAAGAGATATCAATTGATGATCATATGATAGAATAAAATAATTATTAGGGTATGAGTTCACAATAATAACTTACAAACCTCATACCTAGTCTATTAAAGACCATAAACATGGGTCAAGGAATAAATTATTTCCATTTAAAAAATATAATATTTATAATAGTGATAAATCATAAAAAATCAACCATAAACTATATATGCATGTCATAAAATTATCTTACCATTATAGGCATAGAAAGAATTTTATATGTCAAGGTTAACTACCAATACCATAAAATAATAATGGATCAAGCCTCAACACATGTTTCCCATAGTGGATTAGGCCCATTAACATGTTTCCCATAATATATCAAGCACATCATCTTGTTTCTCATAATTAATAAATCACATTAACATGTTTCTTATAGTTATCTAATGAGATATAAAACTATAAATACTACCTCAAAAGGGTATATAATTCTAGGTTCACTACTTGCATAATAAAAACTGTATATATGTTTTCTATAAGATCATAAAACTGTCACTATAACATTACATAAAAACTTGTGCAATGAAAATTGGATTCATAAATATTTTATCAATTAAACATAACATAACCCATGAAAATAAATGGGTTTCATAACCATCTCATCACCATAATCATAAACCATGAATATAAATAATAAGGATGGTATCATTGGAATATATCCATAGTAAAACATATGTAACTCTAATTGTTGTTGTCATTGATGAATAGAAATATCATTAAATAATTTCTTAATGAAAACATCCTTTCAATTTTTAAATTAGTTCATTAAAATATAAAACTATTTATAAAATTATATAAATAATTTTCTTTAAAAATAATTATGGAAACATCTAAAGTAATATTCAAATCATTGAGTGTTCATGATGGTATGAAATTCCTTTAATTCCATATAAGTTAAAAGAAAACATTCATTTCACACATTTTTAAAAAAAGTTAAAAAATACCTCATTATGAAAACAACACTAAGATAAATTTTAAAATATTTTAAAAAATTTCAATATTTCTAATAATGAATTTAAACAATTATAGGATAATATTAAAAATATTATTTAAATGTCTTTTTGAAATATAGATATGAAAGTAAAAAGATATTAGAAATAAGAGATAAATAAAATGTATTTTCCATAAATACACTCCTTCAATATCTTAAATACCAAAATTAACGAAAATAAACAGAAAAAATAAATTCTAAACAAATAAATTGATTAGAATAAAATTAACAGGATTAATATGATAAGGATTATATAATTTCCACAATAAAAATTCATGAATCAACAATCCTAATTAAAATAGGATTGAAACATAAATCCATTACCTCAAGTATTTACTTTCTTCATACGCATTCAAACATCATTCATAATAAATATTAATTTATTATACATGCATCCCATAACCACAATCATATCTATTATATCATGTATACTTTATTTATTACATCTTATCACACATTTATTAACAATTTTTTAATTAAAATCACTCTTTTGGGTGGTATCTACTTCATTTTTCAACGATGTTTCAGTATAGAAATCCGAGTCCCTGCAAATTGATTTTTTATATAATTTATAAATATTAATCATGTTATAACTATAATATATTTTAATTATTTATATATTTATATTCATCTATGAATGTTATTAATATAAAAATGAATCACACCATTAATGGAGACGGTAGTCCATAGATACGAATAAATGTTGTTTTCACTTTTCAATGGATGGAACAAAAGAAAAGTAATTAATAATTCATAATTTTATAATTATTATTAAATAATATAAATCATATTTTTTCATAAAATACATTCTTATTACTATCCATGTCAAATGAAAAAAAATAATATCATTTCATTGTGGTGGTTGTCCAAATGTAAGCATGAGAAATGTTTCTGTTTTCCAATGGTTTGGAAGGTAAGATGGTTGACATGATATTATTAATCAATAAGAATAACTAATTAATTAATATAATGTAAAAAAATTTAAAACAATCATAATAATCATCCATAAAATATGGTGATGAGAAATGAATTGTATCTATACGGGGAGATAGTAAGTCATGCGTACACACGAGCAATACTTTCACTTATCATTTGATGAATAAAAGGTTCATAAAGGTATTTTAATTATTATATTAACAATTATGTATATTTAGGATACTTAAAATACTATTTAATTAATAATATGATAGATTTAGGGGAGTTAGAAGAATAATTAAAAAAAAGTGATCGGTTAGGCCAATTACCTCTTCTTGAAACTACTCGTTTATATCTACTTTTAAAGACCCTATTGTTGGTTTTTTGTGATTAAAAAAACTTATCTAATTTATATAATTTTTTTTGAATATAGTTTAATATTATTTTGTGAGTATAGAAGGCTTAAAATGGTGTGAAAAATATAAAGGATAGGTTTTCTTTTGTAAGCGAGGGGAGGGGAACTCTTGAAATTTATTAAAAGATTAAAATATAAGATATTCATTATATATCCCAAATGACATCAAAATTATAGTTATTCGAGAATAATAAAATCTATAGGTTAAATACCATCAAATAATAATATTTTTATAGGTTTTGGTGTTATTTTAATCCTTATCTTTTGGCTTAACCCTTTAGTGAACTAATCTTTACCTTAACTATAGTATCATCTTTTTCGCTCTTAAAAGGATATGATTTTGATGATAAGGTGAATATTGGATCATAAATTTCCAAGGGGTGATATTTTAGACCATATATTATCCAAATTTTCCTCTCTAATTTTTAATGATTTTAAATAATTTAATAAAATTTTATTTTGATAAAAACGTCATTAATGTCAATTTTGACACTATTTATTTAATGTCACTTAAAATACATAAAAAATTCAATTTATAATATAATAATTTTAAATAATATTAATATTTTATTTTAAAATATAAAATTATTCTAATTCTATAACTAAATAAAATTATATTACTTTAAATTTTTTGAAATCATTTATTTAATTTTTCTATTAATTAAAAAATTACATTATCTACGTTGCATAATAATTTGAGGTAATTATATAATTAAAAAAATACTTAATAAATTTACATAATTAAATTAATTTCAATAATCTAAAATATGAATTTATATTTTTTCGTAAATTGATTTTTTCCTTACGTGGACATAATTTTATCGCAAATTAACTCAGTTTAACCTTTAAAAAGGTGACAAAATTTTCCACAAAATGTATTCAAAGTGCCAAAAAAAATTGACATATCTAGAAAATATAAACCCCATTATTCTTGATATTTAACAAATTTTATTAATTATACTTTTTAATAATTTTAATATATTAATTTCAAGATAAGTTTCCTAAATCCTGATGAAGTACACTTAAAAAAAATACATTTTTAAGAATAAAAATGAATTTATAATTATCCCCTGTATAAATATTTATTTGATAAATACAAAAACATTTGACTGAATATATAATATTTAAATTTTCTTAAAATCATTCACTGAAAGTGAATAACTTAACTAATTAGGATAAAATTACATTGTGCGCATAAAAACATTCTTTTTAGAAAAACATATTTTTATATTGAAAGGTGTTTTTTATTTTTATTTCTCATTAACCAATGAATTAATTATATTCATATGTAATAAAATATTTTTTAATTTATTTATTCTTATTCATATCCATCAAACCAAAAATTTGGAAATAATTGTCACATAAAATAATAATATATTAATAGTGTATTATTGTTCATTTAAACTCAGAGTCGCGTGTAATAGAAGTTATCAAAGAAATAAGCATTATTTATCGAGGGATATTTCATAAAATATCAGGGTATTACATATGTGGTAATTTTACAGTGGTTTAAATTTTAAGGGTGATAATTAATTGTTTGTTTGGATGTATATATGTCTTTAGTGTGAAAAAAGGTGAATAGGTGTTTTGGTTGTTCATTTCATATTGTTTGGTGGTTATTGGAATTGTCTCATGCATCAGTTGTTGAGGTGATTGGTTGGTTACTATAGGATAATGTTGTATATGTTTGGTGATATTTAGTATGGTAGGAAATAAAGAATATGATAATTTGTATGGGTTGGAATTTAATATAGAGTTTCTATTAATGGACAATTAATGATTGAAATCAATGGGTAATAGGAACCATGAACCTTGGTTGTGTCTAATGAATGGTTTCACATTAAATATGGTTAAATTAATTTCATAATGAATGTATGGTGTTTTATAAAATAATAAATCTGAAAATGGATAAATTTGTTGAATAAATGATAATTCATGGATATTTTTATAGTTGACTTATGTGAATGGTGGGGTAGGTTTGGGTTTTAGTGGCGACAAAGATTATTTTTATGTGGCTATTTTTATATGTTGATAATTATGGGATTTTTAAGCATCATTTTATTATAAAACCTATAGTTATTCTTATGTGTGTATATTACATATAATATTTTTTCCTTGTGACTTATTATGCACCCCATCTGAGTTGAAAAACCTTATTGATGCCGAAATGTTTTGGGTTCAGGATTTTTCCCCCAACATCTAGGCTAGTAAGGGAACAGATGTATAACTAATACCATTACCTTCCTCTCCCTTATTTTTTTGTACAGGTTTTGATGGACCATGGTAGGTATAGGATTATGAGCTATCATGGATTAGGGTTTTATTATATAACATAATGATTGACTTTGTTTTGTGATTGTGATGACAATACATGGCGGGGGTTGTTCATGGAAGTAGGATAGAACATGATTCATGTCATTTATGTTCAAAATACCATATTGTGATGGGAATTTGATGTGTGTCCTGGATATTGATATTTTGTGGTATTTTTTGGTACTTGTGTGGTTGTGATATGTTATATAGAATATGGATATGATATTGAATATGATGTGTGATAAGATGACTATGGAATGGATGGAAGCATATGATGATTTCAATTGGGGTTTGATAAGGGAAAACCAATGGGAAAGTGTTTATGAGTCACACTCATAAAATATTATTTCAATATGATATTATTATACTTTGATTTGTTATTAGGTCGATGTACCTTGGTTTTTTTAGGTTTTACTCAACATAATATAGGTGCATGTTCATTATAATTTATGGTCACCTTGGAATTAGTATAATTCTTCTAAATATTCATGTGATGTCTTAAGGAGGATCCTGCTAAGCATACATGTCTTCTCACCCTAATATATAAATATTTATTTTTAGTATCCAAGAGGAATTCCATGAATAGGATGGAACTTACTAGCTTGAGGCATGGAGTTATTATTGACATCACTTTCATATGTCTTTATTTGGGTATTACATTGTATATATTTATTCTTGTATAAAATTTATATGAATTTTGGAATATTAGTTATATTTAATATTATGGAATTGGTTTTTTTCCTCGTATTCTCCTAGGATTTTGAGGGAAATTCCTCCCATTTGTATGTTTTATACCCTCATTACATGTTATAATATCACGGCCTATTAGACACAAGATTTTTGGGTCACATTCGTCTTCACTACTGACCTAGGAGGTGTTCCCTGTAATGACTCACATTCGTACAGGTTACGAAATTCAAGGGGCATTTTAAATTTTATTTTGGGAGTAGGCTTAATCTGATAAAATGGTATTGGATTGTGTTTTCAATGTTTTTAAAATAACAAGGATATGTTTTTAGTGTGAGGAATGAGGCTCGAGTGTTTTTTAGGTTATTTTCTCAACATCATAGTGAACATATAGAGCTCTTAGGATTGTCTCTATGAAAAATGATGTGAAAAATTCCATGGATGGGTATTTTCATAGTTATAGTGGAACCTTTAAGAAATTTAATGTCTAAAATTATCTTAATTTGAAAGGTTTTCAAGTAATCCAGCATGATATAGTACCCAAGTATTAGTATTTTTCATGATTGTGGTGTTGGAGGGGTTCCACCTATGGGACAATGGGAGGAAAAAACCTCCTAGATGGGCATTTCAATAGTTTTTTTCCTATTAGTGTAAAAAACCAAAAAGGGATATCCACCACACTTTATAGATATGTGATGCATTATGGGGGATTCATGTTAACCATAATGAGTAGGGATGATCATGGCTATCATTTTGGGATTGTCTGGATCAATAATTGCCGACTAGGGGTGCAGCATGGCATACTATATATCATGTGCATGTTGTTTTTCTATATCTTTAATAATGAGAGGATCCATTTTATATTTTCAATTTTTAAAAATCACCCCCACTTCTTCTTTATTATACAAACTAGAGCCTATGGAAGTCTTTTCCTCTTTTCACTCTCAGTACCCTAGGTAAATGGGGTGGATTTGATGTGTTTTTAGGGTGAGTCAATGGAATATCTCCCTGTATCTCTTTTTGTTCCTCCCTCTACTCATAGTTTCTATATTTATTGTTGTTTTGGATAGGGATTACTAAATATTTCTACCCAATCATCAGGAAATTTTTCAGACTACATGGGGATTTCTTATGGCATGGATATATGATGTTTTGAGATGGGGACCACATATTAGTATGCATCATTTTGTTAAAATTTCACAATTTTAGGGATTTTCAATAAGTTTTTTTAAATAATAATAAAATAAATTATTTTAACAGCTGAATAAATTTATCAAGTTAGGTATTGGTTTCAAGATAATGTCGTGGACATTCCACTAGAGGTTAGTTTTGGTTTTTGTGTTATGAGACAACCCAGTGAGACATTATAAAATTATATGTCTTTGATTTTAATTAGAATAAATTATAATTGTTATAATGAAATTAACTAAGGTTTATTTATTAGGTATGTTTAAATGGGGAGAATTGGAACACCTTATGGTTTGATGTTTTGGTGAGTGTTTATGGAACTATGATTTATTAGGCATTATTTCAAAATCACATCAAATTGTAAAATTATTTTTAGTTTTTATATTAATTATAATTCAGTTATAATTAAATAAATTTGAAATTTTAGCATGAGATAAGACATCACATGGTTAGATATTGTCATGTTAGACGTGGATTGGATTAGGCTACAGTGTTCAGTGTTTTTAAGTGATGGTATATATAGAATTGAGGTAAGTGGTCCTTGAGTATACCCTTTTGGTATTATACATTTTATTTATTTCCATGTGATTTTTTATCTTTAAATTAGGGGTGATATGCCTTTTTCTAGAAATTAATTGTATCTTTACATGAAATATTTTTTTTGACAATGTGATAAGGTTTGTGATGGAATACTATGCACTGGCTCGATGTCGTAGTTAATGATGTTCAAGGATATGATTATAAATGAATTACTTTTGACTTATGGGTTCAAAGGGGTGAAAAACTAAATAGAGTAAATGTAACATAGTTCCCCAAGGGTAGGAGTCCTTATATACATCCTTTTAAGATGAGGGTTTGAAATTTTGATGAGTATCCCCAATGGTCCCTGGTGAGACTTGAGGTTTCTTAATCCTATGAGCTAGTAAAATTTGTATGGCGATAGATTTTTCTCCCCAAGTGATGTGATCTTATTTGGGTGGGTAGAACATATAGAGATTTATTGATAGGTTTGTTGTGATAACATACATAGGGTGACCTAGAAAGGAGATGGTCTTGAAGCCATCTATCATGCGTGGAAATACTAATGAGTCCAATGAGGTCGGGATTTGGTTATAACAATACTATGGAACAATATAACCTCAGTGTGATGGGATTGGATGTAGGAGATGTGGATTATATAATAGGACCTGAATAAGGGTTCCCAATTATGATGTGACCTAGGTACCTTATAGGGTTCTGTAATGATATGAAAACCCCTAAGAGGGCGTGTATGACAATTTCATGTGATAATTACAGGTGTCACCTTTGAACCTCAATTCATAATGAGAGCCTATTATAGTTGTGAGATCAATAGTTCGTGCACTTCAGTGGTCGACCCAATTGTGTGATATGGTCTTTGTTATAGCCTTAATGCCTAATATATGAGAAGTATTATGGGTATACACTATCCCCCATATGTTATATTTGAGATATTTTAGGAGAGATGAACTACCCCTTTATGAGATGTATATGTGATATGATTTGATAGAGACACAATATAATCCATTTATTAGGTAATATGAATAGGTCTATATCAGCCTCAAGAGGTAGGTATAGGTATTAGTTATGAATTTTCCAGGGACTAAGAGTTTATTCAGCATAAGATGCCCTATTTTTAATGTATTACTAACCCTCAGGAAGTAAAATACTGGATAGAGAAGGGAGAGATCATATTATAATTTCATAATACTCCTAAGGTTATTAAAGTGAGTTTTCCCATTTATACTTGTGGGCCTTAGTAAAATGTTGTAATAATCAATATTCTAGTATAATATAAATGAGGAACTTGAATAGAATGGATTAAAAGCGATATTTTATCAATAATTTTTCCTAGTCACTATAGATATTCCCCAATTTCAGGAATTTATAACCATTCAGTAGAATAAAAAAACCCTAATGGATTATACCAATGGGTTTACTGAGCTTATCCTATTTTCTTTAGAGTTTGTGTGTCATGATGAATTGAAGTATTTCTAGTTTAAAATGGGTATTTCATAAGATATTTGGTCACAAAAGTTTCTATTATAGCTCAAATCCAATGTGAAGGTAGTGGATAAAGCTATTATTGTATATATTCACCAAGTTAGGATTTTTGGGATGTTTGAAACCTGCATTATTCATAAATATAGAAATTCAGCTTCTCCTATTAAAAATATATTGCAAGATGATCCTTGCTGGAGTAGTGGTAGTATAACTCAAATATCTTCTTAGTATGCTACTTCTAGCCCTGTGGGAAGCAGGTCATAATTCTACCACAAATATGGAAACATAGGTCATGTGAATCCCAATTTCTCAAATTTTATAAAGGCCTATAATCGATGTGGTCATATGGGAAACATTCATATATTTTATAGGACTAATATTATAGGAAGGAGTGGTATATGATCCTTAGCTCATAAGGGATTTCAAGTATCGTCTGATGACTAAGAAGTAGTTTATTATCATTCTCATGGATATAGAGTTAAAAGCGGATCATCTCAAAAGAGTATTCATTTAATAATGTTCCTCATATCAATAGTGGATCTCAGAATCAGCCTAAGATAAGGTAAAATCATGTTGTAGAGTGATCTCCCAGGGAGTTGGAGGTAGGACTAGTTATAGTGATAGATAAGGCTTTTATTTCATTATATATTGTAGTTTCTTTATTTGATATTAGTTCTTATAGATTTTATATTTATAATCATACTCTAGAATATTTAAACATTCCTTATGATATTATTCCTTGCATAATGGAAATATCAATTCTTATTTAGAATAAGGTTTTTGGATTTTAGTGTCTCTCTTGTATCATATCTATACCCTATATGGAATTGTCGTGGGATTTTTTCTTCCTTAAGATGGACTGCTTTGAGATCATTTTCATAATGAATTGGAAGAAAACCTATAATACCTATGTTGAATAATATAATTTAAGGGATTTATTCACTACCCAATATGGGAGCATTCATCTATTTCAAGAGAAATGGGATCCTTAGTTTAATTAGACTGGACAACCAATTATCAAGTTAAACATGATTATAGGTCAAGTATCTTTCTTTTTTACTTAAGACTAGTCAGAATAATTTTATGATCATGTTACCTCCTATGGTCTGATACATTCATTATATTTTTCATGAAAATATCTATAGTTTACCACCATAATGTGAGGTTTAATTTTCTATATATTTTGTTCAATTAATGAAACCAATATCCTTATCATCATATCATTGGGATGTAGATAAATTGAAAGAACTAAAAATTCAACAAGATGACTTGGAGTATAAGGGGTTAATTAATAAATGATACAACCCTAGTAACTAAGAGTTTGTGGTTAAAATAATATATTTCATATATATATAAGTGATCATGTCTGAGGGAACCGATTGGTCTAGAAGTCTGGTAAAACAATATACATACTTGAAACACACATTACATTTGAAAAAATAAAATAGAACATTAAATTAAATTTTAAAAAACTATTATTCTTTATATCATATCCCCACATATCAATAATAATAAACTTATTTGAATCCTAATGAAAGGAAATAAAATAAAAGAGTGATCTCTATTGCTGAGTAAGGGTATGACTGCAGTAAAAGATGTGATGAATAAATAAGGAATAACTGGTATGGAATGGTATAAAACTGAAACATTTTCAATATAATAAATATTATAAACATGAAGAATAATATAGAAGTAATTAATTATGATAAATTTAATATAATATAAATTATCACATGATCATTAAATTCTTCCATAGATATTATAAATAACAGAATAATATCATGAACATCAATAACTAATCTCATTATGATGTAATGCATAATGTCTTACATCATAACCATTCAAATAACTTTCTATGCAATAAAAATTACATAAAATGGTAAATAATCATCAAAATAACCAATATATTTTATATCTTGAATCCTACCAATGCATTGAGGGGCTATAGAGGTCCTATCCCATCACTTATTAAGTCCAATTCATTCCTTATACGAAAGGGCTGAATCATAATCAACATAAACATTCATATTAAAATACTAGAATATGAAATACTAATAATTTCTCCTATTAATCAATAATACAAACTTAAACATTTGTATTGGAAAACTACTGTATGAATTTTAATACTCACTTCAATCAAAAAAACATGATTTTAACCCATCTAGAGTATTATTGAGAATGGTATCAAAATAAAAAATCCCAGTCAAACTGATCACAAAGAATTTAATGGATTGATAATGATTGTATCATTATAACATATCTTAAATGGTTAATAAGTTAAAATAAGGGTTTTTTGTCATTGATGAATATAAATATGACAAAAAATTCATTAAAAACATTTATAAATAATAAAACATTTTCAATTTGAAAATCACATTCGAAAAGTAAAAAATTATAAAATAGTAGGAAAAATATATTCATTAAAAATGAACTTTTAAAATTGTAATAGAATCTTTAAAAAAATTGATTGTTCGTGATAATAGGTAATTTATTTCCTGTATTATATATCAAAAATCATTCATTTCTCACTTTTGTAAAAAGGTTAAAAAGTTTCTCATTTAGAAAATGACAATAATATTTTTTTAATTTTTATTAAAAACAATAAATAATGGGTAAAAATTTTATTTAATAAACAATTTAGGTAATTTAAATAAAATTGAAAATATTTTTTTAAAACATGGATATGGAAGAAAATGGATTTTCAATCGAAAATACATATATTGTCAGTTTTTATGGAAAATAATTTCATAATAATTTAAATTACCATAGAGGGGGAAAATTTTACTATTACTAGAAAATAAGATGAACCAAATAAGAATAAAAAAAAATATATCTTTAAAAATTTAAATATCAAACAATTTCCCCAAGGTAGTGTTAAAAATAAGAAATTGTAAATAATGATGACATTCTGAAATAATCCATTATGACAACAGTAACTTTTGAATCATAAACACCATGATTGAAATGACATAAAATGAAACATTAAACATCTTAAAGATAAATATATTCATGGTATTACATATCAAAGAGTTAGTATAGACCCTACCCAAAATCAATATTTGGTTAATATGGCATATGTCTCATGCAAGTAATAGTGGGACAAGAACCCCTTAAAATATGATAACTATCCAATCATAATCCCCATGAAAGAGTAATCTTAATTGGAACATTAAATGTCTGTAAAATAAATAATTTCATGAAATAACATGTTAATGGGGAGTATATACCCCTCATGAAATATGATAAGGACATAATATAACTTATTCCTCAAAAGAGACAGTTTTAGATAAAGGATACCTTAAACCCTTCATCTTATAACCCCAAAAATAGAACAACATTATTCCCAAATAATAATTTATATTAAACATAATTGTTATATATATACCTAAGTCCAATAATATGTCTCTCAAAATATCATTAATCACCTAAAAAGAATAATGATTAAAAAATTATTATATAATATGTTTCCCAAAATAAACATAACATTTATCCATGAAAATAATTAAGTAAAAAAATGTCATACTAACCAGGAAATAACATAGTCTAGTGGTAGGAATTTCACCCTTATCACTCATTGGTTGTATGTTCAATCCCCTTGGTCTTTCTGAATATGATGGTCTGTCACCCATCATTTGGGTTGTCCTTTTTCTAAAAATATATTAATATAATTCCTATAAATTTTCAAAAACATGATAAAGATCCTAAAAAATAAAATTTATCATCAAAAAACCATTTAACCACTATGATTTATGATAAGAATTAATTTTTCCACAAACTAATATAATATTAATTGAGTATTATTACCTCTACATAAATGATCATATTAACTCTAAATGTAATCAATAACATTAATCTTGTGTCTACAAAATTCATTCATCCTCAAATAATTTTTTAAATAAAACCCATAGTAATCCTAAGGTTTATATTACAATAAATGTCTCCCAAAATATTCTTAATCTTTTTGGAATTTCATCACCTAAAACATCAAAAATGGGTGTCTAATACTTTGAACACAAGATAAACCTTAAACTTATAATACCATGAAATTATCCGTAACTCTAAATTTAATCTTAATTGAAGATATATATCCTTTTAAAAATTATACCAACAATTAGAGGTTTCATGATTCTCATAACCAAAATACCATTGATTAAAATAATTGTATAAAATAATTCTATTATCCCAATACATAAATACATAAACCCATTTACCTCAATGATAGTTCATTCCATGGTCTATGAGTTATCCTTTAAAAGAGCTAATTGACTCATATGATTCATAGGTTCTCAAAATTTAAGATAATGTTATATAAATGGATCTCTAGCATGAAATTTATTTCTCTCAATTGAAATCCTAAATTTTAATTGGAACTTAGTTACTTTATGCACTAATTTTCCACACATGAAAAATTTTCCTATTTCTCTAAGATATTATCATGTGTGTCCCTTTTATAATTTCTCACATAAAAGAAAATTGATCCTTACTTCCTCTATATTTTCCATCACCCAAACTCTTATAAGAATCAATCCTTATCCTTTTTTAAGTCTGAGAGTTGGTTAAGCTGGATGTTTTCAATCATATATCATGATAACTGATTAGGAATAATTAAAATATATCTCTCTTCAGTCATAATCCAAATTGGTTTCTTATAATCACATTATTCTCAAAAAAAATTAAATTTTAACATCATTCCATCAGGTTTCATCCATTAACTAAACAAATAATAGTGTGATAAACAAAAATCATTTTGGAAAATAATATAATTAGTTATAGGATGTCTAAATCATGAAACATTCTTTTAATTATAAGACGCATTATGTATAATCTATGTCATTCAACATCATCATCTATCCAAATCCTTCATGATGGTTCATGAATAAAATTTAAACTAACCCTAGCAGATCCCCTACTAGTGTCAAACTAGTTGTGGTTTAAGGCCCATTGTTATCCACTGGTAATGAGTGAGTTAAATCTCAATCTGGTCATTTTATATTTATTATGTATAGGTACCACTTGATTTATCCCGGAAGGGTTTTATATTTAGTAAACCCACATAATATCTACCTTAACAAAACATTAGGCTATTATCATATACTTAGACTAATCCTCAAAGTCATTCACAAGTATATATTCCCTAATAAATGTTTTGCTAAATCTAGTTGCCAAATTTTTTACTAAACCAATATCCAATACAAACTATAAATACCCCAACCCTAGTATCCTAGAGTTGGTGGTTAATTTATGATATTGGTTTCAGATACAAGGGATTGCATCCCAAAGGATCAAATAGTTTTTTAGTATTGGAATAATAAATACATACATGAAACTCATATTACATTAAAAACATAAAATACAACATATAATTTTCTTTGAGTGAACCATTAGTCCCTTGACCAAAAAAATCATAATACAATTCCCATAATCATCAGTAAAAGAAATATAAAAAAGGGATGCGATCTAATGCTCGATAAGGGTGTACATATAGTTTAATCTATCATGAATAAACAAGTCATAATCAATATGAAAAGGTAAATAAATAAAACAAATTTTATTTCATTAATAACATTAATATAGTGAATATTATGGTATAAATAATTGATCATCAAAATAATTCCATATAAATTATCAAATTCTCTTGAAACATATCAATGGATGTTTACATAAATTGTATAATCACATGGACATGAATAAATAATTTCATAATGGGGGAACACATAATACCATAAATCATTACCATAAAATCAGGTTCCCATTCCATGAAATAATATATAAATGGGTAAATCCTTATCCAAATACCCAAACTAGTTTGTCTCATGAGACCCACCGATGCATTTAAAGGAAATAGTGGGCCCCTCCCATCACCTAATATGTTTATTTCATTCCTCATATAAAGGGGGTAAAACATAATAAATGTAAAAAATCATATTGAGAAACTAGAAAATGAAATGATAATAATTTTCCAAATCAAAAAACATAATCAACATAAATTTTCATATTTTAAAACTATCAAATGAATTTTAATACATTCCATAATCAATAAATATAATCATAAACCATTCAAATTACTATGGTGAATGTTATAAAAATAATAAATCATGGATAAATTTATCATAAATCATCTAATGTAATAATAACAATAGAATCATCACAATATATTCCTAATGGATCACAAGGTAAAACTAAGGTTTTAGTTACTATTGAATATAAATACCAAAAAATTACATTAAAAACATTCTTGAGGAAAATACCATTATCACATTAAAAATAAATTTCAATTACTATTAAATTATAAAATATTAGGAAAAATAATTTATTTAAAAATAAACATGGAATATTATTAGGGACGCTTCAAAACAATGGGTGGTCATGATGGTGGGTAATTCTGTATATGTCTTATAAGTTAAAAAACAATCTTTTCACAAACTTGTAAAAATGTTCAAAAGTATTTCGTTCAGAAAATTTCAAGAGGATTCCTCTCAAAAAAAATAAAAACTAAATAATTTTTTAAAATTACATTAATAAATAATAATAATAATGTTAAAAATAATTTTTTAAATATTTATAGAAAACATGATTATAGGAGAAAAATTATTTCCTAAAAAAAATTAAAGTCATATTTTATTAAAAATGTTAACACTATAATTTCATGTAACAAGGAGTGTAAAATGAAACTATTACATGAAATTTTCATGAATAACATGAATATAATAACATATATTGGGTTTAATATATACATATAAATTGATTCTAGTAAGGGAGTCTTAATCATAAACAATTTGGAAGCCAATGAGCCTGTACCCTAGTGGTACAGGCTCCTACTTGGCATTTATAAGACCCAGAATCAAATCTGGGTAGGGACTAATTTCTGGGGGCATTGTAGTAGCACTTCATTAGTATGTTAGCAGTAGAAGACTATAGTGGAAGAGGAACTGTAGTAGGGTACTTTAGCGGTGGTGGTACTGTAGTAGGTACTGTAGTAGCCCAGGTATTGTAGCATTACTATTCACCGAGGGGCCCTTTGGGAATAAAGGGCTTTCAAGCCTAGTATTCAGGTCACTTGGCCTTGGGCCTTCAGGATATGTAATGGGTCACCCTCTACCTAGTCTTAAGAGGTATTTTCTTTAAATAATAAAATAAGGCTTTGGCCCCAACCTTAAAAAATAAACAATTTGGTACAATGATGAGATTGTAAATTAAACCATTACCACTTTGGTAACTATTGAATCCTAAGACCCATAAAATTAATAAACTCAAATGAAAAATAAAATACAATAAGTATAAATATATTCATGATATATAATAATAAATTTTTATTATATACACCATACAAAATAAATAAGTTGTGAATTTGTCTTATGTCTCACCGAAGTAAAAGTGATATGAGAAACCCTTACAACTTGGGCAACTTTTGAATCATAAATCCCATGAAAGAAGAAATTTAAATGATAATTAAATATTATTAATCTAAATAAAATAATTATCTAAAATTTAAACATTTAATTCTATAAACATCATAAAATAGGATAGGCGAATAATATAATATACACCCCAATGAAGACAATTTAAGACATAAAATCTTTACCTCTTGTCTAAAATCATTCATACATGTTTGATACAACTATATAATAAATATATTTTAATAAATATATTAATGAATCAAAATAATATATATCATACAATTTATTGTTTACTTATAACAATTTATCACATTGTTATTGATAATTTCTTATTAAAATCATTATTACAGGTAATAACTTCTTCTTTTTCTCATGTATGTTTTAGTTTGGTAGTTTAGGTCCATGTACATTGATTATGGTTACATATTCCCTATATTTTCAACCATGATATAAATATAACATATATTAATTATATATGTTTTTATAATAGTAAATAAATGTTATAGATAGAAAAACTAGTTATGTTGTTCATAGAGATGGTAGGTCGTATGTAAGCATAAATGTTGTTTTCAATTTCTGGTAGATGGAAGAACAAAAGTTAAATAATATTTAAACATTATATAGACATTATTATACTATATATATTATATATGTGAATTAACTTTATACTGATTACCATCCATTTAAAAATAAAATGAAAGACATTTCACATCACTTTGTGGAAGCAGAAGTCCACACATGCGGACGAGTGACATTTCAATTTTCCAATGAAATGGATGGTAAGAATGTAGATAAGATATTATAATTAAATAAGTAAAATTATTACATAACTATATATATTATATACACATTAAACACATCATTATATCCATATATGGGATTTTTTGAATGAAAATGAATTACAACAGTTTGTGAGGTGGTAGTCTGTTATACACACGATCGACCATTTAATTTCCCATTTATTAGAGGAGGAGATGGATTTTATTTATTTTACTAGAATAATATCATATATATATATGGGATATTATTTATTATAATTTTATCATAATTGGATAATATTTGGAGGGGGTAGAGTAAGAAATAAAATGAGGATTCATGGTTCATAATTGTACCCCTTATTCGAGGAACTTCTTAAGATTTATACCTAAATCCATCCTATATTGATTTATGATCAAACAAAGGACTTCATTTCATGGGTAGGGACATATAGAATGTATTTCCACAGGTAATTTCTAATATAAAGGGCTTCTCAAGTTTTAATAGTGGAGGATATGGGGCATCCTTTTACAAGTGGTGGACAGGGCGCATGTTGAATTTTTGAAGAGAATAAATAATATCAACATTTTTTCATATAAAAACGTCTAAAAATGAATAAATTTTATACATTTAATAATATAATGAATAACTATGGATATCTCATATGAATTTGATATGTTTTTAGACCATTTAAACCTTTATCTTCTTAGTTTAACTACTGATAAACATGTTTTAATCGTAACTGCTGTAATTAATTTTTAATGTTTTTACTCTTCATTAGGAAAAATATGAAGTAATTATATAATATTAATTATTATTATTCCAAATATTGAATCAATTTTTTGGAATTAATTTCACAAAAGTATCATAATTTAATTTAAAATAAAACATATAGATGTAATGAAAAAATGGTTTTCCTAAGGAAAAGTTTTCAAAAGTATAAAACATTTTAAGATAAAAATTAAACATATAATTTATTATAATTACTTAAATTGAATTAATTATTATATGATTTAATTAATTTTATTTTTAAAACATAATTTTATAACAAAATTTAACTCTTAAAACATAAAACAAAGAGCCATTTTTCAATAAATGTAAATATTTTTCAATATTTGTCGAAAAAGGCAATCCTTTTAAAAAAAATTCAAAAATTAACTATAAGATAATTATGAAATGATTATTTCAAAAAATTATCTCATTTTGAATTGAAATTTATTAAATTTGATAAAATTTATTTTTAAAACAAGTTCACAAAACAATATAAAACCTTTTTTATAGAAATATAGTTTTAAAGCATAAGACTTTATTTATTCTTATCTCACGCATAGAAAAAATATTTTTCGAATTGTAATTAATTTTATTAAATAAATTGTATATAAATTTAATTAAAATAATTCACATATAGTGATTAATTTAATTTATTAAGATAAGAACACATTTAAATCATAAAATTTTTGAAAAGTATTTCATTTACTTTCAAATGATTTATTATTTCTTATCAATTGTTAACCAAGGAATTTATTTTATATATGTGAAAACCATATACATTTTATAATTTAGTTAGTATTATTTATGTTTTTATAATTTAATATTTTTCTAACATTCATATTTAAATAATATATTTTCCAGGTCATTTGAACTTGATGGTGTGTGTCATATACTTTATTGAACACTATGTCCTTATTTTATAATCAGAGGGTGTAACATTGATCTAACATATGGTATCTCGAAGGGATTACTTGGTGCTTTATACTAAGGAGTCAAATTTTTATTCATCACTATGTGTTGATTATAGGATTCTAAACTTATATCTATCATGAATAAATATTCCCTACCCATCATTGATGATTTAATTGATTAGTTAAAGGGTGAAGGTTTGATTTCTAATACTAACCTTCAGTCAGACTATCACTAGTTTAAGGTGACAGATTTGGACATTTTGAATACAAAATTTTGGATTAGGTTTGACCATTATTTATATCTAGTTATTCAACATGTCATGACTAACACTCTAATGGTATTAAAGGAATTCATGGATTTTATATTTAATCGGTATCTCAATTCCTTTATTTGGGTATTCATTGATGACATTATTTTCTATTATAAACCAGTGAAGAAACATGAGTGGAACATTGGGATCGTACTGAGGATTCTTAGGGATAATTATATTAATGCTATTTTTTCTAAATTCTTATTACGTATAGAGACACAAACATTTGATACATAGATATTACATCTTTTTAGATAAATACTCAATAAATTACACAAACACATTCTTGAGAGATGGAAATCAGTTACTATCTTTGGTGATTATGTAAATAGTAACTTAATCTAGTTAATAATCTACAATGATTTCCACAATTATCATACCATTTAGTACCCATTTTATATGTACCCTATGTAAAACCATTCTTCGTATATTGGGAAAAAACATAAGAATGTGTGAACACAAATAAGTAATAAGGGTAAAAAAGGGAAATACATAAACATAACATGATCATAAGGGTATGATAATGTGATAATGATATATGAAAAACTAAACCCCACATATCATGGATCATATAAATTATTAATTGAATAATTCTTAGAAGTTTATAATACATGAATCATATTGAAATAAAAGAACATGAGTCCTGGCATAATAACATTGTAATAAGAAAAATAATTGTATCATAAACATAAGTATATAAGATAATTTCCTTATAGTCAAGGATCATTTCCAAGAAGCATCCAAAAACTTCATGGGAAGATAAACCTCCTGGGAAGGACACACAACCATCCCTAGTTACACCCCTTTCCTCATAGAGGAATAGGCTCACTCCCCAAACCATCATAGTAGTCAAGGTTTACTCCCAAGACCATCATAGCAGAGAACATCCCTCACTAAGTTGGGTTTAATCCCCAATAAATTCCTCTATATCTCTTGAGATATAAATCATTACCCAATGAATTATAGGTATATATATTTTTCCACCAATATTTAGTTATAATGTAACCATCATCCTTGGTTATAACGTAACAACCTTCTTTGATTATAATATAACCACCTTCACAAATAAAATCATATATATGTGTTTCATAAGATCCTAAAACATTCATCCTATCAGAACCTATAAAATTAAATGGGTTTCGTAAACATTTAATCATACTATAACCTATGGAAAAGAAAAAATAATAATCATTTCATCATTTCATCATATCATAACCCTTGAAAAAAGAAGCGAGTTTCATAATATTTTTATCATGGTATAACATGTTGAAGAGAAACGGGTTTCATAAACATCATGTCAATAGAAACATCAAACATTCAAAGAAACAATAAGAGTGGAATAATTGGATTATATCCATGATAAATATTATGTAACATAAAATGTTTTCATCTTATATGGAAAATTATTTTGAATGATTACTTGGGATATTTATTGAGGAAAACACCCTTTCCATTTTGAAAATTGCATTTTTAAAACTAAAAAACTTTTAAAAATCATTTTCAGTAAAAAAAAATTTAAATTTATAAAAGAATATTTAAAAATTACATAAAACATTTATTGAATAAAATATAATTTCCAATTGAAAAAAATAAAACATTTTTTGGTGACATAATTTTTGGAAGAAAAAGGGGTTTCAACTAAAAAGATTCTTTTTATTAAAAAAATTATTTTAAACTGTTGAGTGTATGAAGAGAGTAAATAATAAGAAAACAGTTAATCTCATGAAATTAATATTTTATAATAAAATTAATGATTTTATTTTGAGAAATATCATATTATTTCATCATTATAAGCATAATCATAAACAAACCCTATAAACAATGACATTTTAACATAAAACTCTTACCATATTGGTAAAAATGAGTCACAATACCCATAAAATAATACAATTAAATGGAAATAAATATATAAATAATATTAGGATATTTATTATATAACATTTAAAATTGGTAGTATATACATCTCATAGAATAAGATAGGTTCATAACATAACTTATGTCTCAAAGAAGGAAAATTTAGACCAAGATCCCTTATCGATTTGTAAACTTTTTAACCATAAAATCCATGAAAGGGAGATCCTAAAATGGATATGTAAATACCTATAATTTTATTTATATTAATCATAAAATCATATTCATATATGTATATACAAAACATAAAATGAATAAGTGGTGATTATGGCACAGGTCTCGTAGAAGTAAAAAGTGAGGTGAAAATAAATTAATTTAAGTATTGATTAACTTCATACACATTTAAAACTCCTATAAAATAAATATAAGTTTATTATAAATATAATAAAGAAAAATAATTATGTATATCATATCATATATGATTTTTCATATGTCTTTTTATTACACATTTGTTAACAATTCCATATTAAAGTCATGTTTCGAGCAATAACTACTTTGTTTTTCATGTATGTATTGATTTGTTATTTTTGGTCCTATTAATTTGATCATGGTTAAATAATATGAATTATTTTTACCATGATGTAAAGATAATATATATTCAGTATACATTTATTTATATTTATCTATAAAAGTGAGATATAGAAAATGAAATACACTGTTTATGGAGACAGAAGGTCGTACGTATGCATTAATGTTGTTTCCATTTTTTTGATGAAAATAAAAAAACTAAATATTATATTACCATTATAGAAAAAGTTTTATGTGATATATATTACATATTTTCATTAAACCCATCCTTAATACCTTTCAAGTAAAATGTGAACAAATCAAATCACTTCACGAGGCGGTAGTCCGCCGTACACTTGAGCGACATTATCATATTTACACAAAATAGAATGTATGAAGGTATTTTTGATTTAATAATTACATAAGTATTACAAAATCAAAAATATTTTATGTATACATATAATCCAAAATTATAACAAAACCTGATTTGTGGTAATGGAAAAAATAATGACGTTAGTTCGTGATGTAGTAGTCCATTGTACACCCAAACGATGATTTCGAAACACATATGATGGAATTGGAAATGGATGTAGGTGATTAACATAACATAAAAACATCTCATTACACGAAATATATTTATGGTATAATATTTTTATTCTTTAATAATAACTAAATTATATTTATGAAGAAATAATAAAAAAATTATCCTTGATGAACGTTAGCTCTTCTTTGTCTATCCAACTTAGGTTTGCAAGAATCTCATTCCTAGGATAGATTTATATCAAGGATAAGGGTTATAAGATGAGAAAAGGGAATTTTTGAGGTGATTTTGGATTTTTTTTATTTTATCTAAATGTCTTGATAGGTGTAAATATGTGAGGTAATTGTGTTCCATTTTATAATTGAGGAGTGTTTTTTTGTAAATACTCAAAATTATTCAATAATGGGTAGTTACAATCACCGCGTGAGGCTCAAAAAATGATAAATAATTGAGAATCCGGATTATATTGTCTAAAAAAACATATGACACACACAAAAACTCTTTCTTAGAAATGTTCTTCATTAACTTCTAGATTTCCTTACTTTTACCATTGTGGTTTTCCACTAGAGTAACAAGTCTTTTTAACCAAGGTAATTTATCATTAAAAATTAAAATAGAGTGAGACCTATTAGATAATTGGTACCCACTATTTCTAAATATGAAATTCAATTTATCAAATAAAAAACATATGTTGTTGAAAATTAATTTTATTACAAGTGCATGTAATATTCATAAACTTTGTTTTAACCTTAATAGCGCTGATTGAGTTTTTACTATTTAGGGGTCAATATTTTCACTATAAAAGAAAAATTGGTCCATGAATGCACCAAATTTTATATTTATTAACATTTCACAATAAAATGGAAGATTATGTAACTTTTAGTAACCTTAAATCAATTAGTAAAATAAAATTTATTATAAAATAATATTAATGTCAATATTGATATTATTCATTTAATTTGAATTAAAAAATATCAAGAAAATGGTGGAATTAAAATATTTTATGTTAAATATTGTATAACATGATATATTTCTCAAATAAATTATTGTAACACAATAGTAAATTCAATTTACTTTACTTTTAAAATTTTATTTTCATTTTTTTATTTCTTTTTTTTTCTAAATAATAACGAAGCTGGTTTTTCTTATGAATTTAATGTAATTATTTCATCTATAAAAATTAAAATAAATTATCATTATAAAAAATTAGTTACATTTAAAAATGATATTTATAGCCGAATATATGTTTTTTTGTCCCTATCTCAAATATGTAAAGATATTAAAATCAAGGATGGTTTCTTTTTGGTCTTTTTCATTGCTTAACTTATTATATAGGTCACATTCTTGGAAAAGTGTCCCTAAAACTCATAAAAATATACACTAATGTGATAAGGGTATAATTTTTACTTGATAATTGGTGTGGAAAAAATTTCTAGGTCATTTTAACCCTTTTATTCATAGTTTATTGCCCTAGTAAACCCATATTACCTTATCCATGGTAGTTATATTTTTTTAATATTATTACTATTCATTATAGTCAAAAATTAAGAATTACTTATTTTGAAATATAAATTATTCCATTTTAAAATATTTAATCCTTTTTTCCAAGTTCCATTCACAGATGTGGAATTTTTTAATTTCAAATTAATCTTACAGACATGATGAGAAAGAGTGTATTTAAAGAGAAAATGTAAAAATAATTAAAACAATTTTGTATCGAAATTAAATTTGAAAATGTTTTTAATGTCCTAAATTGGATTAATATTAATATATATATCTATATATAATTCATCAAATCTTACATTAAAACCAATTAAAAATATAATGTATCTTTCTAAATTATTTAAACAAAAAGGTTTTTTCATTAAAATTCATCATTTTCACTATTAATAAAAAATGTAACAGTTTAGAGAAATAAAAAAACATCACCCTAAGATAATTTTTACCTTTTTTTAAAAACATGTAAGTTTATTTTATCAAAATAATTTTCTAAATGATTGAAAAATTAATTTTATTAACTTTTACAAAATGAAATAAAAATAATTCTTTTATAAAATAGTATATTTGAAACATATGAATACTTTACCGAAAATTAAGTAATTTATTTATAAATATGTTCTATTTGTATAAAATAATTATAATTAATATTTAAAACTTATTTATTATTATTCATATCACTAATTTCTATTGTTATGCTATAACAGACACATTTAAATAAACATATTAACAATATATCATGGTTTTGTTAAAACTAAGTGTCGTGTATAACAGAAGCTAACCCAATATTTTGTGTAGAAAATTATTACTTAGTGATGAATCTAATAAAAATTGAAATCATTTTTCTATATAATGAAAGCTAAACTCAATATTTAGTACAATGAAAAATATAAAAGGGAATAAATTTATTTAAAAAATATTTCACAAAATCTCGGGGTCTAATATTCTACCCCCTAAAAAGGAATTTAAGGCTCAAAATTCATCTCAGTAATAAAAGTATTAACACTTGAAAATTACATCATATAAACCCACATTATAAAAAGGGTTAATAAAAAATACTATTAAAAATTAGAAATGGATGCATGAAATTCATCTAAAATGACACAAAATAGGATTCTAAATAGAATAACATTTGATGGGAAGTGAAAACATGGGAATATAAGAGAAAAATAACACATAAATACTAACAGATATTGATAGATAAAATGGTTAGGGTAAAGTTACTGACCATAAATACATAAGGAAAAGAGGAATGAAAAATATCGTTGATATAATACAAAATTATGATAACATGGAAACATTTTATTTCAAGACCCTTTTCCTACATTTGGGGAATTGATTTTTCCATATAGATTGAGAAAATATAAAAATGTAATTAATTAATATATATTTACTTAATATTCATAATTTCATCCTTTGGTTATTACTTGACCAATTTCCACCTTTTCAAAAACACTAGTAGATGAATTTTCAATGTATCAATCACTAGATAATATTCATAAAAGTATTGTAAGTAATTTTGTTCTATCTCTTATTATAATAAAAAATATAATGGTTTTCACAAGTTATGCATAAATATTGATGTGGTGAAATAATATATTAATCTCTATATCCTCATCAAAAATTAATCTTCAACCATTACATAAATGCTTGTCCCCATAACACTTACAAAATTTAAAATCTATAAATTAGGTTTCTTAATATCTCATAATCAACTTAACAGTAATCCACCAGACATCATAAAGTCCATATTGATTTTCACATACCAAAACATTGAATAAATTTATCATGTATTCTATTGAAACATGGTAATAACTAGAATTACCATAACACCTCACTAAAAAAATACTTGATTTATTATTCCTTAAATAAAAAATAGATTATTGGATATATTCTTTTAATCCAAAATGTTATAAACTCCATCAATGATAACATAAACAACTTTATAAAAAATCATTAATCTATTTCAAGGAAATATGTAATACCTAATTTACGTTATCCATATAATTCACTTATTTATCCCAATATAATTATCTCAACATTAGAAACATATTAAGGGGTATATTTCCCTTAATCATGTATTTTATATGAAAATCATCATGTCATTAATTTACATTTCATGTTCATTAGCACCATTCAAGATATTATTTCAAATCCTTGAGAAAAAACTATTCTGAGAAGTCCTTATATATTTCATAATTCATATAAACTAATCGTTGAATTACAATACATTGATACTTAAATCATAACACTTCCTTATCAAACAATTATATAGTATTCATCATCTTATTCCTTAATACCTCATTCCTTTCAT
This sequence comes from Viscum album, assembly GCA_963277665.1. NCBI lineage: Eukaryota > Viridiplantae > Streptophyta > Magnoliopsida > Santalales > Viscaceae > Viscum > Viscum album. The sequence goes on from OY728156.1 coordinate 1,336,849,754, forward strand.
ATTCCATTTTTAGTCTCTTTATCATCAATAGAAAAACAAGTACTCATAAAAATTTCTTTATTCTATTCATGATATTTACCCTTAAGAAATATATTTTTGTAATTCACATATTTTTCACATTTAAATAAATCAATACTTGATGATACCTTATAGAAACAATTATTCTCATCCATTACATCAATTTTAATTTTAATTTTTCCTTTATAGTTTCTTTAATTGTGTTGTTATTTTCCACACCCAAAACATATACTCTTACCTATGAGACAATCTCTTAAGTACTTATTCCCACTTTATCTATATATAAGAAAGTAGATCTTCTTTCCTCAATGGTCTCCACTACCTAAACTTAAAGATAACTACATCATTTTCTTATTTACGGATTCCAAGAGTTGGTAAAGGTGCATGTTATTAATCATGTTCTATGATAAATAACTAGGCATAATCGTAAAATAATTCACATTATTAATCATCCCATTTGGAGTCTGATCAGTAAATTTATTATTACATTCAATGTTAACCTAGTTCCTTTTGGTTCCTGGAATTGTCTAAATGAAAAAAGTAGTATCAGCAATGATAATCATAATGGATATACAAATAGTCATGCAAATCACTTATTAGATGTCTAAGTCATGACACACTATTTTTAATCTATGTAATTTTAGGTTTATGCTAGGTCATTTATAGTAATGATCTACTTAAATCATTCATTATTGTTAATAAATAGTTTTTGAATTTCTAAAGCATATTCGGATGGAGCATCAAATTAGGTGTGAAGCAAGGCCCATTTTTATACATCAGGTGAGGATCAAGTCTAGATAAATGTTCTATTTTTATATTTTTCCCCCTTAGGTACCTCTATGATAAATCCAAATCAACTTTTAGTATTTTGATATGGATGTAATTTATTGGAATCCACTAGATCTATCCTACACCAAAATTAATGGATGTTTTTCTATTTACAAATCATCCCTAGAATTATCCTTCAAATTATCCCTTCAGATATCTTGAGAAGTATCTATAAGGATATGACTAAATTTTAATCATCCAAGTTTTGAAATGATAATTAAACCTTTACTCTGATACAAACTATATCTACTAATGATTTTGAAACATAGATATTACAAATTTTTTTTATTAAAATTCAATGCATTAAACAAACACACACCTAAGATCCATAATAGTTTAGTTTCTTTAGAGACTAGGTACACAATATTCTTATCTAGTGAAATGTCTTCAATGATTCCCAAAAAGATCACCCCATTTAAAACTCTTAATATACATACCTTACATAAAACCTTTATTCATAACTTGGGGAAAGGAAACATAATAATGGGTGATCTTATATTCACATTAAGAGAAAACGAGGGAAATATGTAAACATAACATGGGAATAAGGGTATTAGAACATCATAATAAGATACAAAAACCATACCATACATATCATTTATCATAAACACGAGTAATAGAATAAATTTTGGTAGTTTATAAGACATTAATCATAAGGAAATAATATAATTTGAGTCATGGGAGTGTATATTTTTCATAAGACATATAATTGTTCCATACACATAAGCATATAAAATCATTTTTATAGTAATCAGGCTACTTGAAAAAGATTATTAAAGAACTCCATGGGTGGATAAACCTCATGGGAAGGAATAACCACCATCCCTAGTGGTAGAACATTCCAAATTGTATAATTGGTTTACTCCCCACATAATTAAAATAGTCACGGTTACTCTCAAGACCATTATAGTACACAAAGTCCCTTACTGAATTAGGTTCACTACCCATTCCAGCCCTATCTATCTCATGAGATATAAATAGTTACCCAAATTATTAGAAGGTGATATAGGTCCCACACATATTTGGTTATAATATAACCACCTTCATGGGTTAAAAATTAACCACCATCCATTGTTGTAATATGACCACCATCCTTAGATGTAACATAACCAAAACCATTGCTCATAATATAACCACCATCACAAAATGAAAATCATATATTTTTGTGATAAATGATCATAAAACATTCATCATATTAGAACCCATGAAATGAAATGGGGTTTATAAAAAATTCATTATAAAATATCCTATGTAAAATAAAGGTTTGTCATAATCATTTCATCAAAGAAAACCTCCTGGAAAAAGAAGTTTCTTTTATAAGAGATTTACCACGGTATAACCCACGGATTAGAAATGGGTTTCATAAACATATTTTTATTATAAGCATAAACCATTCATATAAATAATAAGAATGGTATCCTTAATCATATCGCTAGTAAACACTACAAAAAAGTGACCTTTACTAATAAAAAATTACATACGGATAGCATATCTATTGGTAAAAATGATTAATTGCAAGAGGTATTAAATTTTTTTGAAATTAACTATAGGTACCAACAATTTTTTTACCAGTAGTTTTATATTTCTATATTAGCATTTCAACACCAAAAAATATTTTACTAAAATTTATATCTGTTAACCAATCATAATAATACCAACAATTGATATATTGATAAATTAATCTTTGTTATTAATTATTATTTCCAAAAAAAATTATCATTATAATTTTTTTATTTAATTATTAAATAATATCAAATATTTTACACAAAAATGAATATATATATATATATATATATATTTCAATTACAATCATATAATTTTGATAATAAATAAATACCATTAATTTAATAATCCATAATTTAGTAATATTTATTGATAATATATATATATATATATAATGAGGAAGATAATGAATTTATGAATATATAATATTAGTGTTTATATATATTCAAACAACAACCCATATATTCAAAACAAATATGAATATATATATATATATAACAATATATGCAAAAAAACAAAAACAAAAACCCCTAAAGTGAGCACCCTCCTCCCATGCTGCTCGTACCTTGTAACCCGCCTCCCCCAACCCTACCACCCAATTCCCCACTAGAATTAATTATAGAACTCATAAATTGAACCCCATACATGTTCCTAACTGGAGAACCCCTCTAAAATCATCGTACAAACCACTATCCCTATTCCTCAATGGCGTCACTCTATGAAATCATTGTAGGAACCCCCTCTGGATTCCCATCCAGCATCATCATGAAAACCCCTCATTGGACCTTGCCATCCTTAGTGTTCCAAGTCATCATCCCCACTCTTGACCATCGGCATCCATAACATTTTAGACCAGTAAAATATGCTGTAGTTTTTTGTGCTTTGGGATTATAAGAGGTAGGTTTCCATAGGCGGTTGGTTTTATTTTGTGATATCCTCTTCTTAATTTCATACAGATTCTTGGCCATACTTTTGATTCTGTTTATATTTTTAATTATATAATATATTTCTATCATATAATTGGTAATGGTTTTCCAAAATACTTATAGGGAAGTTTTATACCAAGTTTAATAAACGGTTTTCCCAAGGTAGGTAAAATGTCTATCTTGGTGGCACACTCTTATAGAGTATATGTTTAACATCGTGGATATTAGAGGAAAATAAAAGGTGAGTTGTGAATTTCGTAAGGTTTTGTTCGGTTCAATGTGTGTATTTTTTTATGGCTTCTTTACATATCTTGGATTTTTTTTGTTTCTAGTTGTTTCTTCCACGTCAATGTCTAGTTATTTAGTTGTTGTACATTATTATTGGTTTTCTATGAGTTTTAATGTTATAGTGATATTATGTTTCTTTCTAGATTATAAAATTGTCATTGATCTAGTCCCTCAATAGTTAGGGAGTTAATGTGTTCGTGGTTTGGTTCTAGATTGGTCGGAATTACATAGATATGATATTAGTGTGCTCTATTCTCTAGTTATAATTGTGTCCATGATGCAGATTGTGATAAGAATTTGGGTAATGAAACTAGTAAATTGATTTTTTTTCTCAATTTACTTATTTAAGGAATATCACATTTATTATTACATGTTTATATTAATGTAAATATTTGATTTTGAGGCCTCACTTTTATCATTAAATAATAAGAATTTTAAATTTCAGTTCCAGACATATTAGCCATCAACAACATGAGTTTATAGGGTATTGAGTAAGTGTTCTTTTAGACTTGTTCAATGATGTAAAATATATATTATTTTAGTTTATTATTTTTTTATTTTATTCTTGGATAGTTATTAATCCTACATAAAAGTATACAAATACCATGAAGTACCAATATTTGACATTTATATTATTTTATATTGGAAATTCATGTTGAGGAAAAATACTCTCATATGTTCTTTTTTTTAATTTTTTTGACATACCATATTAAAATTATATTTTTTATCATTTTATTGATTTATGAATTTTTATTAATATTTTTTTCTTAATTTGTTTTAGGGACTTAGATATGATATATGAAGGTTCCTCAAGTTTTTATTTCACTTTATCATTGAGTGTATTACTTCAATACAAAATATATTTATATGTTTTTCTAATTATTTCTTATTTGTTATATGATATTTTAAAGTTAAATTTATTATTTTTATATAGGTGTGTTTTAAGTATATTTTTATGTTATTGTGTTCAAGTAATTAAACTTGATAGAATGTGATATAAAATAGGATGTGAATATGGGTGTTCATCTTATGTGGGTTTTTTTTCTTTTTATTTTTGGATATATACATGTAACAAATTTTTGAAAAAACATCCCAAGAAAAACTCTAAAATTATATAGGTATTTTGTTTATGATTTTTGGAAATAGACTTATTATATATGTTTCTTATAAAGACCTTTATAAACTGGGTTGATGTGAAGAAGAAATGATTTTTTCTTTGAGGGGATAATAAAATCTACACATCAATAATTAAATAACAATCACATGAAAAATTGAATTTGTTATTTGATATATTTTTACTCTATTGGTCTGATCATTAAATACACACATCAACAATACACAAACCATCATTTTTATTTACATCAAAATATCACATTTCTTTGTGGTATGTTCTTTTCACCATTTTCTATTTGTTTTTTTGTTCTTATGAGTCCCCAATGAATTGTTCAATTTTGATTTTCCATGGGATGTTGGTTTATTACATTAAAATTTACTAAGAATTGGAATTACATTTTGTTTTCATGACCTAATTAGTACATTTTCATTCATGTGGAAATAACTATAGTTTTTTTAAAATCACGAATTTGATTTATAAGAAAAATAGTTGGTAAATTACAGGTTCTTTTGAGTTATATTCTTCTGTCATCTCAACAGAAATGAGTCAAACAACACATAAAGGGCGACTTTTCTTCCTCAAATCATAATGTTTCAATGCCAACTGATTTCACCCTGAAATTATCATCCTTTATGATCATCTTGAAGATTTTTTCTTCTTAATATTTTTCTTAGTGTATTACATTGGAATTTGGATGGTCAATTAGTGCTTGGATCCTCAACTATTGAAGTATGGACTCTACTAAAAGATGTTTATATTTGAGACTTTTCAGAGAGGAATTGACATGATCATGATATTGATATGGGCCTTAAATGTAAGGATACTTTTCCTTGAATCTATTATATGTGTCTTTTGTGGATTCTATTTTAGGTATGATGGGAGTTATTTAGTATCTAGGGGAGTTGATGTTATTGTCTAGTTCTAGTAAGGAATACAGTTCATTCTGATTAATTTAGGTTGTAGGTGATTGATTTTTTCTAGGTATCCTCTTTTTATTTGGGTTTGATTCCCATAGTTTTCCTTGAGGATTGACTATAAAATTTTGCTAAAATTTTGTTATGTATATTTCATTGAAAATTGGGAATCAAGGGTCCATTTATTATAGACTGTGTGCTGCTTTTTTCACTTCATTTAATGTACTTGAATGAATTTTTGTTTCTATTTTTTATGGAGAATCTAATGTTAATTCTACACTTTTTTTCAACTAATATTTTTTCTTCTACCCATATAATTCTATTTGAGGATTTGGTTAGAAAAGTTTTAGGAACCACAAAAACAACTATTTATATGATCTACATAAAAATGAATTGTTTCAATGGGATGATGGATTTTCTATTTCAAAGATCTGTGATCACACATATTTTGTGTTATTTTTATTTACAGGTTATGAGGGAACTCTAATTTTTCAAACATAATAATATAGTTCAATTATTGGAGACGATGAAATTTATTCTGACATGAAGCTCCTCTGCTTCTTTTTTCTCTTTAAACAGGTTCTTGACTCTTGGCACATTGGAATTTTATACTTGGGGGATTGTCACATCATTTTGTATAGGATGATTTTTACATGATGGTGGATACAATTCATCTTTCCATGTGAAATGACTATAGGTGGTAATAGTTCCACACTTATGAGGGGTTTTATTCCATATAAAGATGATATCATTTTTAATTTTGGTGACTTTTAAAAACAATACCCAGTATTTTGAATAGGTTTGTTGTAATGTGTGTTTTAATGTGTTTTTTATGTCTCTCAAATAACATATTTCATTACACATTTTCCATGTATACCAAATAAACAATTGAAGATACTTATGCTTTATCATTTCCATTTCTGTTGTAAATGAACTCTCTTTCCAAACATAGCCTAATAATTTCTAGGTTTGTTAACATTGGAATAACCATGGTTCATAAAGATATTTTCCATAGATTTGAGTTGGAGTAGGCTCATTGGTCTTGAGGTATGGATGGATGGTTGATGCTCACTGGTCCCTATGGTGGCATGGATGGGATAGATCTAGCTTATTGGTTTGGGGGAATGGATGGGTTGCTTATGGGTCACTGGTCCCTAGTAATTCATGGATGGGTTTCTACTGGCTCACTGGCATGGATGGGTTATTTCTGGATCACTGGTCCTGGGATGCTCATTAGTCCCTAGTGTGGCATGTATGGGATATTATTGTCTCACTAACATGGGAGGATGTAGGTTAGTTGGGTGTGTGATGGATCTTGTTGGGTGGATGGTTTTTGTTTTGGGTATTGATTCATTTTGTATTAAATTTTATTATTAATATAATTTATTTCTTCCAAACTTTGAATATGTGTGAAGATATAATATATAATAAATTAATAAATATAATATTAAATTTTATAAGAAATAAAAATTTAAAAATTTCATTTAAATATAATATATAAATAAACATTATATGGTGTTATTATTATTAACAAAAAAATTTCATTAGAACCTATTGCTAAAAATTTTAATGAACACATATATTATCTATTTGTATTATTATAATTATACCAGAATGATTTTATATGTCAAAAATAAATTTACCAATAGATTTTTTAATGAAAGTTTAGTAATAGCGACATATATATTGGAAAAAAAATTTAGCAGAAGAAAATTTACCTTTACCAATAGATATACCCACATTAGAATGATTGAAATATTTTGTAGTGAAATAATAATTAACATCAAAGGATTTAATCTTTCATACAAACTCTTTTTGGACGACTACTAGGTACATATCTTGAGAAAAATATTCATTCCACATTGAAAAACACATTTTTAAAACTTAAAACATTTTCAAAAACATTCCCCTTGAAAATAACCTTTTAAACATATAATAGAATCCTTAAAATAATTTATAAAATAATTGAGTAAAATATTTTTTCCACTTGAAAAACATTTTTAAAAAAATTAAATCATTTTTATGAAACATGGTATTGGGAGAAAAAGGGGATTCGATGAAAAATGTAATTTTCTAATATCCATTCTTTTGAAGCCATTGTTACATAAATAGATTAAATGATTGAAAAACATGTAATCCCATGAAATAACCATAGTAGAATAAAATTCATGTTTTTATTCAGATATAAATCATAATATTTCATCATTGTACGCATAATCATAAAACAATAAAGATAAATAGTGGGATTGTGACACAAAAAAATTACCACTTTATTAACTTTGAATCTTAAAACCCATAAAATAATAAAATTAAATGAACCATAAAATATAATTAGAAGAAGGATATTAATTATTTAACTTGTAAAATTAGAATTATATACACCTCATATAGAAATATAGGTGCATAACAAAACTGATGTCTCAAGGAAGTAAAATTGAGGAAAAATCCATTACCAATTTGTTAAATTTGGAACGATAAACCCCAGGAAAGATATATCCTCATATGGATATTTAAATCAAAATAATTTAAATTCTATTAATCAAAAAATATATTCATCATAAATATATAAATTTCATTAAAGTAATAGATGGTGAGTATGGAATGTGTCTCGCAGAAGTAAAAAGTGAGATATAAATTCCATTCATTAAGTCTCGAATTCCTTTTTACACATTAGAAACCACTATATAATAAATATAAATTTATTTTAAATATAAAAAATAGTTATATATATATAACATACCATATAAAATTTATCAATGCCCTTTTATTAACCATTTATTAACAATTTTATGTTAAAATCGCATTCCAGACAATAACTGCTTTCTTTTTCTTGTAATTTTGATTTTTTATTTTCATCCATGTTAATTTGATCATGGTTAAATCATATTTATAATTTTAGACATGATATAAAAATAATATATTTTAAACATATATGTTTTTATATTAATCCATAAAAGATAGCGATAGAAAATTAAAAACATTTTTGACAGAGACGGTAGGTTTTATGTACGCATGAATGTTGTTTCCCTATTTATAGAAAAAAACTAAATTATATATTATCTTTCAATAATCATTATTATGTCTTATATATAACATATTTTTATTAAACCTATAATATCTTGAAATTATAATATAAGAAAATTTTATTTGATAGCATGTGTGACACACAACTCCAAGATTACAAGAAAATATAACATCAAGAGACTATAATATATATGTTTTTAAATAAATTCAATATCTTTTATAGATTTCATTACATGAAACACTGAAATTATTTCATTACACACAACACAAAGTTAATCTTCTATTATATGTAACACTAATTTTATCTTTCATTACACACATCATAGTGTTTAAATGAAATTAATATATTATAAAAATATTATTAATTAATATGACAATTATCACATAGCCATTGGAATGGTAGGTATGAATAGGATTATCTAAATTATGAAAACAAAATATTACACATTTTTAAAATAAATATTATGGATATGTATTGATTAGAGATTAAAATATGACCATTCGATAGGAAAATGATGTTTATAGTAAAAATATATTTTTTAACTAACTTTTTTGTCTCTATTTATGAACATAATTGAAAATTAATTTTAAAACATTTATAAAATTTATTTGATAAAATGAACTTTATATTTGGTATCATGACATCAAAAAAAATTTAGCTTACATTTTTTGGGATTTTTCTAAAAAAAATTAGTTAGCATCCGACCTATTGGTAAGTCACCTCGTGATCTTACAAAAATACGAGGATTAATTCATACTGAAACCCCATTTATATGGGTGGTTTGATTTATATCTTATGGGGTATGGATTCCTTAGAAATGTTGGTGGGCCTCACAGGTGGCATGATACTTGGAGGTTTCGGTGATCCGTGATCATTCTTTTTGGTGGGTGTAAGAAATGACTTCATTCATTGGATGGGCAATCAGGCTTGACAGAATATGATATAAAGGAATGTGGTAGAATCAATGATGGTCAGCATAAGAAGCCGATAGAGTGGTTCCAAAATGTGGGGTGGGTTTTAGTATTGGGTTATTTAGTGGCGCAGATCATTATAGTATGAATCTACAATGAAAAGTGGTCAACTAATGTGGAGTAGAGGCTTCCATGACGATTGGGTAGGTGACATCCATGAGGAAAATCATCAATGATAGGATAAGATTTAAAAAATTGTATATGGGTCATATACATAGGTTCAATAACATATGGGGTCAATGTATGAAGCAAACACCAATGGGTATTTCTATTCATCAATGAAAAAACCCATTATTATTAATCTAATGGGTATATGTTGTATTTATACCATCCTTAATCTTTATATTTATAGTTTATGATCATTTCATCAAATAAATATTGTGAAACTGACTTTCTTGATTCATTTTTGTAGTCATTAACATTCCCTTGAATTGTTAATGTTATTATGGAAATCAAATTTCTCCAAAATGTTCATATTATTTATCATGGATATATTTATTGCATAAAATTTATATAATTTCAACATATGGTCCTCTAGATTGACTCTTATTTGTTTATATAGAGAAATATTGGTAAATATATATTCATTATTCAACATGAATATCTAATGATAAGGCATTTCTGAATTAAATTAATATATTATTAAATATATGATGAATGCTTTGGACATGCAGAAATGGGTGGGTTCTGGCTATAGATATCTCTTTGATGCATTGTAAGTCTGATGAGGAGAATTTGTAATGTTAGAATAAAATCAATTGGCCAATCCAAATGATTTTGTGACCATTAGTTATAAACTGTCTTTGGGGTAGATCTTGACATGAGAGGGTTTCATGATTCTTTAGATCATGACATCTAATAACTAATCATTGAAAATCATTCAGAATTTTGTTATTATTATCCATGGGATTTTCACATTGATATTATCTCTCGATGCACTTCCTTATCAATTTATTGATTACATTCCATGTGTTTTTAGACATTTTATTTTCTATACTTATTATGCCGTATCCAGTTATGATTGTCATGTTATTGATTAAATGGAATGTATTTTCAGTTATTTATATTTCCATATTGATTATTAACAATGTTTATTTTTAATTGATATTATCTCTAGATGCACTTCATTTTAATTTTATTTATTACATGGCATGTGTGTTTAATTATTTACCTTTCCATATCGATTATTTTTATTGATTCATGATTTATTTCATAGTACATAATGCATACCAATAATTTGAGCTTACCCTTATTTTTTATCCTTTCCCTTGCTTCCATGTCGGAATCCTTTTTTAATTTTGTAAAGAATCACTTTGAAGATAAGTGGGAACCACACATTCCAAAGATTAAAAACAAACACCCCAAATACCAAATTTCAAAACACCCAGTGCCAAACCAAATTCAAATTGAGATTGAAATTCGAACCAGTAAGAACAATCACCTCAGGCCGCGAGTTCTAAGCCACGAGCCGCCATCGTGCTTCCATGAATTGTACTATAATTGAATTGGAATGATATGTTAGAGGGAATAATGTTATTCTTAAAAAACGTTATTGTGATTGTTTTTTTTCAAATATAATGAAATAATAAATTATATATCTAGTTTACTAAGAATACTAAATTATAATATCATTCGTTATGTGATTACTAGTATCTAATGTGAATGTAATAAATAAAGACACTAGCTCGAGGCTACTGGGTCAGGGTTGCTATAGTTGGTATCAAAGAAATTTTAGTTGAAAACTTAGGAACTATATTATGTAAAACATATATTTGGGAACATAACCATATAGAAGACATTAAATATTATTATATAGAATATCAAAATTATTTGGTAACATATATATTGTGTGGTTTTTCCGAGAAATACATCTATTTATAGATACTACAAGTTGATGTGGTTCTCGAATAGGTGTTATTAGAGGTACTAACTTTGAGAATGGGGTATTAGGATTAACATGATTATTAATTAGTATATGAAAATGGTCCTCCAACACACCTATTTTGACATACAAGGGTGATATGCTTGGGATAATTCAAATTTTATTTAAAACCCATTATTATGTAATTTAATAGATGATGAAAATGAATGACTTAGGTTAAACCTATGGTGACTTAGATTAAAAATGTGGTGACTCAAAGGATTGGTAAAATGTTTTATGTGCATAAAAGTAGATAATAATGAAAACAATTTTGGAGTAAAAATTAAAAGTATGATGAAAGGAAATAAATATCATCTTAGGGATACATTTTTAGTTCTTTATCATAAATATAGATAAATTTAGCATTATCCAAGTTAATTTCATTTTCTAAATGTTATCCCCTACACCAGGGAAGGACTTCTATTAAAATAAAATGTATTAAATATTCATATATTGGTATTGAATAATTAAATTGTAGAATTATTTTTACTAATGGTACTTTGGTTATATGAGCCTTAAAACATTTAAGGATTGTGTCAAATTTTTGAAGCATATATATATTCATTAACTTAATATTTATGAACACTGTTTGGGGTTTTTTGTTTAATTTTAATAATAATAACCATGTATTAGACAACTCTTCTAAAAAACATTTGGTTGGAATATTACAAGATAAAGAACATTATTATAAAATGTACATTGAAGTACAACCCATTGGTTTAGAATATGAAAATTTATTTAATAAAAAATTTATTTATTTTTTTTGCACACAAGATTAATGGTTATTTCAACCATTAAAGTTTATCTTATCTTTTATGTTTTATTAACAATGGTTCATTGTATAATTTTATAGTAATTATAATAATATAGTTTTATAAAAATGACATAATGTCATATCCAAAAAGGTCACGAGGTTGGAACCCATGACCAAAGGATGATAAGGGTTTGACACTGACCACTGACCTATGTGATGTTCTCGTTATTATGTAATTGCTTTTATTTCACTAATTTGAAAAATAAAAACTAAGGATAACCCAATGGTGTTACTTTTTAGGTTTAGAGATTATTTTGTTATATTTGATAACTTGTGATAACCATGTTGGTTTTGGGAAATACTAAAGATATATGGAAAGAATTCTAACTCTTTTATGGATCTTACAACTTGTTAAAAGTGAATTATAGTGCTTCATGCAAAAAAATATTTTTTTTATATTCATGTCTTGGAATAAGTGATGATTTGGAAATTGATTTAATCACAACCAAAGGATGAAATTATGATTATAAAATATAAACAAATCAAGTAAGCGTGTTTCCTTATATTATTATATATTAAAATAATTCCACAAAATTATGAAAAGGATATTGAAAAAATATTATCCTATTATATTCATATGTAATGAATAATATGGTATTTTAAGTCATCACCAATTTATTATTTTGAGGCCCTTAACTATTTATTGATCAATCATTGTCTTATGATCAATGACCTAAAGCAGTATCTATATTTGTTTATGGTTTTCTTTCATGTACATATATTCACATTACACCAATTTTATCTAACTAAGAAACTAAATTATGTGTTATTCTATATAACCATTGTACTTCCCTTTCCCTCTTATTAAGAAGTTATTTTATTAAAAAAAAGTATGATGTGGTTCTTCATCAAAATAATTTTCAAATATTAAAACCATGACTATTGAGATCGATTTTAAATTGATATGATGTATTTTATTTAATGTGGAGAGAATGAAACACCATGAAATTCTAAAATAATAAAATTATATTCTATAGTATGTATGAAAAACATCACGAAGAATTGAAGAAAATATAACACCCCAAGATACTAAAATATATTTAATTTCAAATAAATTCAATCTCATAAATAGTAGGGATTACACCCAACATTGATTTTATCTTCCATTACATGAATCACTGGGTTAATATTTAATTATAGACAAAACTAATTTTATATTTCATTACATGCAATACATAGTTTAAATGAAATGTGAAATATTATTAAAATATTATAATTTAACATGATAGTTATCACCTAGAAGTTGTAATGGTGTACATGAATTGGATATACAAAATTATGAAAATTATTTCTTTTACACATGTATAAAATAAATAAAATATCTATCTATTAGTTTTATATAAAATTACAACCATTTGAAAGAAAAATATATGTATTATAATACACATTGTTTATCTAATGGACTATAAAGACCTAGAAATTTCAAGGAAATTTTTTTATTAAATACTTTGGAATTTTTCGAGCCTGCGGTTTATGACGGCACATGATTCTAAGGCCCGGTTTGCCCGAAATCAATTTCTGAAGTTTTGTTCGGGTACGTTCAGTAAACGTACGTGCGGGTTTTTTCTATCTTTTAAACCGGTGCTCGGAATTGAAATCTGAGGACACCGATGAACTCGCAGCGCCGATATTCTCTTAATGGATTCTTTACCGCAATTGTGTTTTATGCTGGTTGAGAGTTAATATTTAGGGATTTAGAATAAAATAAATTAAATTTGTAGCACACAATTTTATTTAAAGATGTTGGTTAATTACTACAATGGGGAGTTAGGGTTGGGCCCACACCCACATAACCTCCTATGAGAGGAATTAGTGTGGTGGGTCCCACACGAGCCCTAATCCTTTAATCTTCCTTTAACTCCCCATTAACACTCCCCTTTATTTAATTTTTGATAACCCACTTTATACCTTTGGACTTCCACTTAAATGTGGAGCCTCTCTATCTCCCATCCATTAATGTTGCCAACTCTAATGCCTTAATTAATTCAATTCACATTTTTAATTAATTTTAAAATAGATGGCAATGTTATATTATGGGAGGACCTTATTATTATTTTGGTTGGAAAATACTTTGGGGAGAACTCTTGAGAAATAAAAGAATAGGGTTCTTCTTTCGACGAAGAACTGCCGAAGCATGACGATCATCTCCTTCCATCTTTTTCCAAGCCAAAGGAGAAGGATCCACACGTAAGGAACACCGGAGATGTGCCATCCTCAGCTCCTTCCCCGACATCAACAAGTCGACGTCGTCTCCCAGCGACGCCGCCTTCTGCAACGCCCGACTACCACAAACCATATTTCGAGGTAGGGGTTTGTACAATTTCAAGAGAATATTTTGTAGCCCGTTCTTCATTGAAAATAATAGTTTTTATTTGGATTTATGATACTACCTAATGCAGAGGGCGTGCGTCGAACGAACACGGCCCGTTGACCCTCCGATGTTTCCTATTTTGGTTCGCAATAAATGTGTGTTGGAAGAGGAGACAACAGGAGAAGGCGGCGGTCGTGCGCCAGCCTCGTGCAGAAGAACCACGGCCTGCTACTACGGGCCGCTCGGCCAAGGAACAATCGGTCGGCCATAGCCAACTGGGCCGAAGAAACCGTGACGCCATAAGGGGCGCCACACCGCGGAGGATCGCAGACCGCGCTCTGCGGGCCGCTTTGGCAGGCGAACCGGCCGGCTCGTCAGCCAGCCGGGTTAGAGAAGGCGCGACACCTGAAGGTGCCGTGCGGGAGGAGAGCGGCCCGCATGGGCCGCTCATACTGGAGAAGCTGTTCGTCTTCGGCCGACTGGGCAGGAGGGCAGCGTCACAGGTTCGGGGCACCCCCCCCCCCCACCCCCGCAGCGCTCGGCCACCTGGGCCGAGTCGCGGCCAGCCGAGCCAGTCCACGCCGTGCCGGGCCGCGCCACGCTGGGCCTGGTGCTCTGGCCAGGCCGCGCCTCTTTGAATCAGACCACACGCTTCATCGGGCCGGTCCTACACCATCCAGGTTAGAACCGCCAAAACCAGGTCGACTTGACCCATGAGCCACTGGGCTTAACGGGCCGGGCCCGTTATGCTTAAGTGCGAATAACCTCATGACCATGCGTACGATTTACACGCTGTTTGTGGAATTGGGTCCCTCACGACGAAGCGGTCCTTTTGCGATACTCTATATGAGTTTTGGATGAATTTGGAAAACGGCCGGGTTTGGAATGAGCGTATTTTCAACCAGGCCCCTTGAACGAAAAAGCCAATATCTCTCAGACCGAGTGTCCAATTGATGCGACGTCTATTGAGTTGGGTTCCTTTTGACAAGATGGAACATCAGGGTTATCAAATAGAGACTTAGTGATAGTTTATGTACCGACCCCTTGGCTCGAGGAGCGGACCCTCCCAGAATCGAGAATGTTGTGTGCAGGAACCCTAGAGCTGGCTGCGACTGCAATGACTACCATACTGGAATCCTCTGTGGGTTAGACGACAATGAAAAACATACTATAATCCTCTGTGGGGTCGACGATGAAGACATCTATACTGGAATCCTTTGTGGGTTCGATAGCGATGACTATTGTTCTTGTATCCAACATGGGTCTGACAGTTTGACTTTTGTACTAGTATCCTACGTGGGTCCGGCAGAGTAGCTGGTCTAGTATCCCTTATGGGTCCGACAGCTTAGGTGGTCTAGTATCCTATATGGGTCCGAAAACTTAGGTGAATCAGTAACTACATCTGATCATCTCTATCGCTATACAAAAGATATATACCAGTGTGAGTTAAGTCTTGACTTTCAATTATTATCATTGATGTGATTGACTTATTTCCTGTGTGGACTGGGTTGTGCTTGGGCTCGAGAGTTGGAGACGAATAGGGATTGATGACTTAGGTATATGTATGGCCATATACCTATGTAGAGTTGGTTGATACATTATGTTTGTATCTTTCCTTTGTGGTTTATCCTTTGTGGATTCTGGGAGACCATCGGGGGTATCAGGGTCCTTACTGAGTATCGTTATACTCACCCTTGCACGGACTATGCCCTCACTACATTGTGTTGGATGTAGAAGATAGACAACACTGATCGTGGTAGAGACTTGTGGAGCTGGACGATACCTAGAGATGGACCACACGGCAGGACGTACAAGAAGCGGACGGATGGACCCGAGGTGTTGAGGAGACCATTTGTACCCACCCTTCAGGTGCGATTCCTGGAGGACAACTCAGTGGCCACTTCTGTACTTTTCTGCCGTTGTACTCGTATATGAGTTATACTGTAATTACTGTTGGGATTGTATTTTCATCCCTTTACCTTTCATCACTTACTTTTTTATTTCAGTATTACTTAGTGCTTACTTATGTTGCGTACTCTGTTGTTTATGTCTACTATATAAAGGAAATGCCTTCCCTTTTTTTATCGGGATTTACGCTTTTGGTGCTAGTCTCCAACCCCTGGCCTATGGAAGGCGGGCTTGGGGTAGTCACAATACGGGCCCTGAGGATGTGTCATGACAAATTGGTATCAGAGGAGTTGGTTCTTACCACAGAACTCAGGACTCTGATTATTTATTCCTTGTGAAGCAATAGTGTTAAGTGTTTTGGGTGTGGTTATCAATTTAGGGAAACCGGTGTTGGTGTGGTAGCTGACGTATCCATACACTAGGACTTTGACTCCTGATTTCTGACTCAGTGCATGAAAACACTGATTGCATGTGTGTTTCAAAAAAAAATTTGTGATCACTTTGTGTCTGCTCACCAGGTATACTGTTTGACCGTGGTACACTTGTTTCTTTTTAGGATGGCCCCACGAAGGCAGCCATCTTGGGTTTCGAGTTACGTGGGGGATGGTATCCCATCGAGCGACGAGGCATCAGTGCAGGGATCCATCATTTCGGAAGCACCAGTGGTACAAATACCCACTATGCCATCGATGCCACTAGCCCCAGCAGCAGAGAGTGCACACCGCCTGAGTGCGTTGCACGAGTTCCAGCGACAGAGGCCGCCCAGGTTCCGGGGAGAGACGGACCCTCAGGCAGCTGAGGATTGGCTGGAGGATATTGTCAGAGTCTTCAAATTGGTAGGGACACCATCCGACCTTATGTTGATCCTTGCCGCGAGTCTTCTGCATGCATCAACAGATAGATGGTGGAGCCTGATGCTCCAGGTGCATGACGAGACATCTCTACTTTGGATAGACTTCGAGAATCCCTTCCGCTCGGAGTTCGTTCCAGCCACACTTCATGCGGTGCGGATTCAGGAGTTACTTAATCTATGGAAGGTTATCATGACAGTAGCTCAGTACTCAGCGAGGTTTACCGACCTCTCGTGCTACTCCATGGACATAGTAAGGGACGCATTCTTCTAGGCCCGAACCTTTGAGCAGGGACTCAGACATGAGATCAGGGCTTCGATGATGTCCATCAGAATTCCGACGCAGGAGGAAGTGATGGAGTGATCCCTTCTTGTGGAGAGCTTTCTCGCTGAGCAGACAACATCAGCGAGACCCATTGCAGGGCGACACGTAGCAGAGTCTTCTATAGCTGTAAATAGACATTTGATGTAGAGGTCCAAGCGGACCAAGCCATCAGGAGAGCGACCAAAGGATACAGGTTCGGTTGTACGGGGCACAAAAAACAGAGCCAGCTATATGAGGAGCATGCAATGCTATGGATGCGGCGGTTAGGGTCACATGGCTCGAGACTACCCAACCCGCCATACAGATAAGCAGCAGATAGTGGAGGGACCTCCCAGGCCGAGGCAGAGGTTTGACCATGGTGGTCTGCCGGGAGCAGGCGGGCCAGGCAGAGGAGCTGGCCGAGAAGCTGGTGGTGGAAGACATTTCGAGACTCTACCACCACCACCACCAGAAGGTCCACCCTGACAACAGGGAGCTGGCGGATAGAGGTAGGCTTAGCTCCAGGAAGTCGAGGCCTACGACCACAGCGCACCTGAGATGATTCGAGGTTCTATCTGTGTCTACTCCACCCTTACTACAGTACTTATAGACACAAGTGTGAGTCATTATTTTATTACCTCTACTCTTTTTCAGAGCTCAGAGATTCCGACGGAGCCGTTGGCTCGATCCTTACGGCTAGAGACTCCTACGAGAGCAGACTCGATGATTACGCACTGGTGCCGGTATTGTAATCTTACTCTAGGAGGCTAGATCTTCGGCTGGGATCTTTTTGTAGCGGCATCGAGGCCACACAATGTCATCTTGGGTATGGACTGGTTGTCTACAGTCCATGCTTGTATCAACTGCATTAGGCGCAAGGTGTGGTGTGTCCCCACAGATGGGACCACTTTCACCTTCATCGGCGAGAAGGGATCCTTTTCAGCACATGATGGACTTATACAGAGGAGAGGGAAACTGATCACACATCAGTTGGCTTGTATCATCCTTGGAGCGGTTGATGTGCGAAGTCCGAGTTTTCCTATTATGGTGGATCAGTATGCAGACGTTTTTCCTGATGACGTTCTAGGACTACCTCCTCGCAGAGAGGTATACTTATATATAGACCTATACCCAGGGACAACACCGATATCTACTCCAGCATATCGGATGACTCTCACCGAGCTTCATGAGTTGCGAGTACAGCTGGAGGACTTGCAGGGGAAAGGATTTACTTGACCCAGTGTTTCACCCTGGGATTCTCTAATTTTGTTCGCCAAGAAGGTGGATGGGAGCTTACGACTGTGTGTTGACTACCGTCGCCTGAATCAGGTGATCATGAAGAACAAGTACCCACTCCTGAGGATTGACAACTTCTTTAATCAGCTTAAGGGGGCACGATAGGTCTCGAAGATAGACCTCAGGTCAGGCTATCATCAGCTCAGAGTTCAAGACGAGGATGTGCAGAAGACGACCTTCACGTGTCAGTATGGCAACTAAGAGTTATTGGTTATGACTTTAGGCTTAAACAACGCACCAGAAGTGTTCATGAGTCTCATGAAGAGGATCTTCCAGCCTTACCTCGATCGTTTTGTTTTAGTCTTCGTCGACGACATACTGATTTACTCGACTACTGAGGAGGAGCACACCTACCACTTGCGGGATGTACTGGATACACTCTGAGAGCACCAGATTTATGGTAAGCTCTCGAAGTCCCAATTATGGATTAGAGAGGTTCACCTTCTAGGAAACGTCATCTCGAAGGATAGAGTTGCATTGGATCCAGCGAAGATCGATGTAGTACTTGCTTGGGAGCCACCCAGGAGAGTGATAGAGGTGTGGAGTTTCTTAGGTCTGGCTGGGTACTATCGGAGATTTGTGCCAGAATTCTCCAGAGTTGCAGCACTACTTTCAACCTTGACAAAGAAGGGGAAACCTTTCGTGTGGTCAGATAGATATCAGCCGAGCTTTCAAGAGCTGAGGCAGAATTTGACCAGTGAGCCCATCTTCAGGTTTCCAGAGGAGGGTGTTGGGTATGTAGATTACTATGAAGCATCAGTGACCGGACTCGGGTGTGTTATGATGTAGGAGAGAGCAGTGATTGCATATGTTTCATGGCAATTGAGATACCATGAGATGAACTACACTATCCATGACCTGAAGTTAGAAGTAGTGGTCTTCGCCGTGAAGATGTGGAAACACTATCTAATAGGTGAGCTCTTTATAGTCAACTCTGCCCACCAGAGTCTCAGGTATATCTTCTCCCATAAGGACCTGAACCTGAGACAACGACGATGGATCGAGTTCCTCCATGACTGTGACTTTGAGATAGTCTATACTCCTGGGAAGGGGAACATTGTAGATGATTCTCTCATTAGTAGATCAGGCATTTATCTACTACGAGAGGCAAAAAAGTAGCTAGCCTTGTTACAGTTAACCTTTGTGGATTGAGATGGAGCAGCCTTTCTATAGTCACTCACAGTCACTCCTCCACACCTTCAGTGAGTTGGAGAGGCACAATGTAAGGAAGTTGACTGTGAGATGCAACATGCTCAGATATCAATAGGGAAAGCGCCTGATGAATTTTTTGAAGGAGGGGAGCATGTCATCCTCTTCAAGGGATGTACTATGGTACCAGCTGCACTGCAAGAGGAAGTGATGAGGGAGTTTCACACTTCCCCTCTAGTGATACATCTAGGAGTGGTGAAGATGTACCAGGACCTCAGACGACAGCACTGGTGGCCGGGTATGAAAAATGTTGTAGCAGATTTTGTATCATGATGCCTCACTTGTCAGCAAGTGAAGGCGGAGCACCAGGTATCAACGGGCTTGGTTCAGCCCTTAGAGGTTCCAGAGTAGAAGTGGGATGGGATATCCATGGATTTCGTGACAGGGATTCCTTGTACATCCAGAGGACACAACTCTATTTGGGTAATCATAGACCGACTCACCAAGTCGGCCCACTTCTTACCGATCAGAGAGCAGGGCTCAGTAGAGAGCTTGGGATGCCTCTATGTTTAGGAGATCATACGACTTCATGGTGTGCCATCATTTATCGTTTCCAATTGAGATTCTTGTTTCACTTTCCGGCTATTGAAGGGGTTACAGGAGTCTTTTGGGATGCAGATACGTCTGAGCATCGCCTTTCATCCTCAGAAGGACGACCAAAATGAGAGGACCATTCAGACTCTCAATGACATGCTTCGTGCATGTGTCCTTGACTTTGGTCGCAGCTGGGAGGATCACCTACCCTTGGTGGAGTTTGTGTACAACAACGGCTACCACTCCACCAGCTGGATGGCACTGTATGGTCGACCTTTCAGATCACCTCTATGCCGGACTGACCCATGGGTGTTAGCACTTGTAGGACCAGAGATGGTTTAGGCTACGACAGAGAAGGTGTAGATCGTTCAGGAGAAGATGAAGGCTACACAGAGCAGACAGAATTCCTATGCTAATAGAAGATGGAGACCATTGGAGTTCAAGGATGGAAACCATGTCTTCCTACGGGTCTCACCTCGATGGGGTCTATGAAGATATGGTCGGGGCGGAAAGTTTTCTCCGCGTTTCATAGTACCTTTTCGTGTCTCAGCTGAGTAGGTGAGGTGGCTTACCGCCTGACCCTTCCACTTCAGTTGAACTGGGTGCATGACGTCTTCCACGTATCTCAGCTGAGGGGATACGTGCATGACCCATCACACATCATCGATCACGGGGAGCTAGACATCGATGACAGGGGTGACATTTATTGAGGTTCTGGTGGAGATCTAAGATCGATTGGAGCGGGTCCAATGTGGATGGTCTATTCCTCCAGTGCGCATTCGCTGGTAGCAGAGAAACCTCTAGGAGTACACTTGGGAGCGGGAGGCTCAAATTCATATACAGTACCCCCATTTGTTTCCCTAGTGTGTGTTGTAGCTTTATGGGGATGTAAATCCCTGAGGTGGGAGTAATGTAAAGACATTGAAATTTCAAGGGAAATTTTTTTTAAATACTTTGGAATTTTACGAGTCTGTGGTTTCTAACGACACTTGATTCTGGGGCCCTGTTTTCCAATAATCAATTTATGATGTTTTGTTCAGGTAAGTTTAGTAAATGTAGGTGCGGGTTTTCTCTATCTTTTGAACCGGTGCTCGGTATTGAAATCCGATACTGATGAACTCACAACGCCGGTATTCACTTAAGGTGACCTTTACCGCAGTTGCGTTTTATGCGGGTTGAGAGTTAATATTTGGGGATTTAGAATAAAATAGATAAAATTTGTAGCACACAATTTTACTTAAATATGTTGGTTAATTCCTTCAATGGGGAGTTAGGGGTGGGGCCCACACCCACATAACCTCCCATGAGAGTAATTAGTGTGGTGGGGCCAACATGAGCCCTAATCCTTTCATCTTCCTTTAAATCCCCATTAACACTCCCCTTTATTTAATTTTTGACAACCCACTTTAAACATTTGGACTTCCACTTAAATGTAGAGCATCTCCATCTCCCGTCCATTAATGTTGCCAACTCTAATGCCTTAATTAATTCAATTTACATTTTTAATTAATTTGAAAATACATGGAAATGAAATATTATGGGAGGGACTTATTGTTAATTTGGTTGGAAAATATAATGGGGAGAACTCTTGAGAAATAAAAGAATAGGGTTCTTCTATCGACGAAGAAATTCTGAAGAATGATGATCATCTCCTTCGATCTTTGGCCAAGCCAAAGGAGAAGGAGCCACCCGCAAGGAATGCTGATGATGTGACATCCTCTACTCCTTCCCCGATATCAACAAGTTGACGTCGTCTCCCTATGATGCCATCTTCCACGATGCCCAAGTACCGCGAAACTTATTTCGAGGTAGGGGTTTGTACAATTTGAAAAGAATATTTTGTACCCCGTTCTTCATTGAAAATCAAAGTTTGTCTTTGGATTTATGATACCGCCTAACGCGGAGGGCGCATGCCTAACAAACACGACTCGTCGACCCTCCGATGTTTCTTGTTTTGGTTAGAAATAAATGCGTGTTGGAAGAGGCGGTGATGGGAGAAGGCGTCGGCCGCACGTTGGCCGCCTGCAGAAGAACTGAGGCCCGCAACTGCAGACCGTTCGGCCATGGAAGAACTGGCCGACCATAGCTGGCCGGGCTGAAGAAACCATGATGCCACAAGGGGCGCCGCACTGCGGAGGATCGAGGCCCACGCTCTGCGGGCCACTTCAGCGGGTGAACCAACCAGCTCGTCGGCCAGATGGGTTAGAGGAGGCGTGGCACCCGTAGGTGCCGTGTGGGAGGAGAGCGGCCCGCACGGGCCGCTCGCGCTGGAGAAGCCAACCGGCTTCGGCCGGCCGAGCAAGAGGGAGGTGCCTCTTTGTGCCACTGGTTTTTAGATACCAAACCTCCCCCTCTCCGCAGTGCTCGGCCAGCCAGGCCGAGCCGCGGCCAGCCAGGCCGGTCTACGCCGCGCCCCTCGGGCCAGACCGTGCCCCTTCGGTCTAGGCCACGCGCTTCATAAAGCCGGTCTGACACCAGCCGGGTCGAACCCGCCAAAACCGGGTCGACCAGACCCATCAACCACTGGGCTTAACGAGCCGGGCCCGTTGCGCTTAAGTGCGAATAACCTCACGACCGTGCGTCCAATCGATGCGCCATCTGTGGCATTGGGACCCTCGCGATGAAGCGATACTTTTTCGATACTCTAAGTTAGTTTTAGACGACTTTGGAAAATGAACGGGATTGGAACGAGCGTATTTCCAACCGATCCCCTGGAATGGAAAAGCCAATATCTCTCAGACCATGCATCCAATTGACGTGTCGTCTGTCAAGTTGGGTTATTTTTGACAAGACAGAACTTCGGGGTACATCAACTCAAGACTTCATGATAGTTGACGTACTGACCCCTTGGCTCAGGGAGCGAACCCTCCTGGAATCGAGTGTGTTGTGTGCAGGAACCCTAGAGCTCGCTGCGACTGCAACGACTACCGTACTGGAATCCTCTGTGGGGTCGACGATGATGAGAAATATACTAGAATCCTCTATGGTTTCGACGATGACAATATCTGTACTAGAATCCTTTGTGGGTTCAATAGAAATGACTGTTGTTCTTGTATCCTACGTGGGTCCGACAATTTGACTTATGTACTAGTATCCTACGTGGGTCTGATAGAGTAGTTGGTCTAGTATCCTTTGTGGGTCCGATAGCTTAGCTGGTCTAGTATCCTATGTGGGTCCGACAACTTAGATGAATCAGTAACTCCATCTGATCATCTCTATCGCTATACAAAATATATATACCTCTGTGAGATGAGTCTTAACTTTCAATCATTATCATCGATGTGGTTTACTTCTTTCCTTTGTGGACTAGGTTGTGCTTGAGCTCGAGAGTTGGAGCCAAACTGGGATTGATGACTTAGGTATATGTATGGGCATATACTAAGTAGAGTTGGTTGATAATTCGTGTTTGTATATTTCCTTTGTGATTAATCCTTCGTGGATTCTAGGAGACCTTCGGGGGTCTCGGGGTCCTTATGGAGTATTGTTATACTCACCCCTGCACGGGCTATGCCCTCACTATGTTGTGTTGGATGCAGACGACGGACATCACTGATCGTGGTCGAGACTTGTGGAGCTGGACAGTACCCGGAGATGGACAACTCAGCGAGACATACACGGAGCGGACGGACGTACCCAAGGTGCTGAGGAGACCATCTCTACCCACCCTTCAGGTGGGATTCCCAGAGGATAACTCAGTGGTTGCTTCTTTATTTTTCTTTTGTTTTACTAGTCTTTCAGTTGTTCTGTACTTACTGTTGGGCTTGTAATTTCATCCCATTACCTTTCAACACTTACTTTTGTATTTCAGTATTACTTAGTGCTTAAATCTATTGCGTACTTTGTTTTGTATGTCTTCTATATAAAGGCAATGCCTTCCCTTTTTTATCGGGATTTATGCCTTTGGTGCTAGTCGTCAACCCCTGGCCTATGGAAGGCGGGCTTGGGGTAGTCATGGCACGGGCCCTGAGGACGGGTCGGGATATGGACTGTTTAGTCGTGTTTTGTGCATGTAATTTAAAATTAAATTTTTTAGTCTTAAAAATATTATTTTATAAATTAAATTAATTTTTTAAATCAAAATATCAAAATTATCTTAGGCTGAATTTTTTGTATTTTTCTGAAAGGTTTCATTTTTCTGAATAGTGAAAAATTCTGAATTTTATTTAAAAAAGGATTTTTTTTAATTACTGGTAAGGATAAATTTTATTTTTAATTGGTTTTAAAGTAAATTTATTTCAATTATATATCAACTAATCCAAATTACTTCCTTATAATTATTTTCAAATTGAATTTTGATATAAAAACATGTTAAAGTTTTGAACATTTTCCCTTTGAAAACATGATTTCTCATCACGTGTGTGGGATTAATATTAATTTAAAATTTTAATATTCTATAAATGGAATTTGGAAAAATTCATTCCATATTCAGAGTCATTATAATTTATATTACCCAATAATTTCAACTTCATATTTTTCCATAATAAATAGCGAGTCATTAAAATTTATTATATATGATTAATGTAAAAAATAGATTTACCGAGTGTCAAAATAAAAATATGAGGCATAAAATGACCTAAAATGGTATAAATTTATTTTATAGAGATAATTATACCCTATATTTTTTAATTTTCTATAATACTTCATTTTGTTTCTCTTTTGTCAGGGTAAAAATGTGTGTACACCTTTTTCTTCCAAAAAATTACAAGTGTGCCACCACCTCACATATAAAAGTCTACCACCTCTCGTCTCTTCATCACACCTTAAAAAAATGTGGTTTAGATAATAAGTACCTAAATAACTTCTAAAATTCCGTCCCCTCAAACTATAATCAATATTTTGGGTACACACCCAAATTATGAAGGCATTTTGTGCAATTCTAAAGTTGCTACACGAAGAAGAGATAACGTTCTTCAATGAGCATTTTTATTTTTATTTACATTCACCAATTCACTTAATTAATATTAAAACCTCATGATATAATAAAATTATTATAATATATGAAAATATAAATTTTTATGTTATGTTCATGATCTATAACCATTTCCCCTTCAGTCAAATGGGTTAAAAAAAATCAGTTCTGTGTTTGACGGACTACCTCCTAGCTCACCGATTTCATTGGTTTCTCTGTTACCACCTCTCATGGTTGGGTATGATTATCGAAATAAAATATATTTATGATATTTTTAATATAAATATACCTCTTGATTTATTATATATTATATACCTTTTTACTTTCCTTTAATTAGGTAATACGATGATGTTGCTCGTGTGTATGGAGGATTACCACCTCACGAAGTAATGTGATTCGTCCTTCGCTAAAACATTACATGGATGGTGATAAGATTAAAATTAAGTCATATTTGTGATATAAATTATATAATTACTATATTCATGATATATTTATCACTATGAAAATATAATATATCATTTTCTTTTTTTAATAATGAAAGATGATAACATCATTCGTGTACGTGTAGACAACTGCCTTCACAAAGTTTCGTGGCTCTATTATCAACGCCACACCCCATGGATTATATATATATATATATATAAAGAGATCATATGGTATATATTATATTATTATCAATTTATATATATATAATATTACATAGCTCTTTTCTATAATGATCATTGGAAAATGGAAATGTTACTCATGCAAACGTATGACATACCATCTCCATGATCATAATGTGCTTCATTTCTTAAAACCATCATTAATGATTGGTAATAAAATTATAATTTATTTTTGAATATTATAATTTTTTCTTGATTATTATTATGGATATTATTAAACTATATAATAATCCCCAGAACCTGAACATTCAAAATAAATCACAAATGGGGAGAAGGAAATTAACATCCAAAAGAATGAAGACAATGAAATATTATAAATGAACAGGTGATAATATGTCATTAAAAGTTCATATATTAATATATAAATTATAATATGGTTCAATTATATGTTAATAACATGTTTAAAATCACTATAGAGTATGCTAAATTACATTCAACCAAAAATAAAGCATGTGGTAAGGGATTTCATCTCATTTCCAATTCATTGAGGCATATTGTAATGTTATACAACGAATTTATTTTATTTGGTGTATATAATATCCCTTATAATTTTAATATAATCCACACTTCATTATTAATTTTATTTTATGTTTAAATTGGAATTATATCATCTAAGTGGATTTTAATTTAAAGTTACCATGTCATAAATAATTTTATAACTCGATTTCATTTCATTGGGTTATATTACCACCTTATTGTCATTAATATTACAATATTATATGTGTAATGAATTTTGGATATATATTTATGTATTTAAAATATTTTAAGTGGAATTATAGTTTATTTTCATAATCGATTCATTGATTAATTATCACTTCAACGTTATGACATTTTTAAGTGTTCATTTCACAACCTCATTCTAATAGAGATTGTTTATTCTTGAATTTCAGTTGAAGAAATTTATTTAAAAATTACCTAATAAACCCTTATAATTTTATCCCACTATTTTTATTCATGATATTTTCAAGTAATATTACAATTCTTTTACCTGTAGGTATGTAAAATAATTGATAATTTTTTTTAATAAAATCAGACTTCATTTCTCTCTTCGGCCGGAAAACCATTTTCTTCCAAAAAAATGTTTTCTAAAAATGTTTTTCAATTGTTTCAAATTATTTAACAAATATATTTTTACCCATTTAACTTTTTATCAAAAAATGAAATGAAAATTCAGGTTGTTTTCATAAGTAATGTATGTTTGGCTGTTACTGAAATGGTAAAAGGAATATTTGTTTAAACATTTATGAAATGAAAGGAATTTATAGCTATCATAACCAATAAAATATTTTAAAACTTATTTTATAATATTAAAATGTTATTTTAAAATAAATTTATTATCAAAAAATTATAAAATTTTAGTTTAAAAAAATATTTTCAAAATAAAATGGATATTTTTCTCTAGAATGTTTTTAATGGTATTTTTATGGTATTTTTGTTCATAAATGAAAAAGCCATTTATTCTTACTCCAATTGGTATATTTTTTATTTAATCCATCCTTATTCTTCTTCTAGATGGTTTATGATCATTTAAACCAAGTAAATTATTTACATTTACTTTCATTATTCATTTTTGTAGTCATTAACTTTCCGTTGAATTATTCATATTTGTATGGACATCAAATTTTCTATAAATCTCAATATTATTTATCATGGATACTTTTATTTTATAAACTGTATATCATTTATATATAATATTTTCTATATTTAAAGTTATTTTTTTAATCAAGGGAAATATTGGTAATTTTTTTCTTTATTCAATACAGATATTTGATGATAAGACACATTTTTCATAAATTAAATCAAATATTTGATATGTGATAAATGATTTTGACATTAAGAAACAAGTGGGTATTAGTTATGGATATCCCCTTAATACATCAGTAGTCTCATGAGGTTAATCATTAATTCTATCATAAAATCACTTGGCCAAACCAAATGAGTTTCTACCCATTAGTTTTAAATTATATTTAGGATATATCTTGAAAATAGAGGTTTACATGATGTTTGAGATCATGAAATCCAATAATTATGGATTTTCATAATTTATAATTCATAAATTATTATCCATGATATTTTCAAATTGATAATATTTATGGATTCACTTCCATATTATTTTATTGATTACATGGCATGCGTGTTCAGTTATTTACCTTACCATATTAATTATGCCTTATGCAGTTATGATAGACATGTTGTTGATTAAATGGAATATTTTTTCAGTTGTTTACCTTTCCATATAAAGTATAGTCCATGATATTTCCAAATTTATATAATATATGGATTCCCTTCCTTTTAAGTTTATTGATTACATGGAATGTGTGTTTAGCTATTTACCTTTATATAGAAATTATACTTTTTGATTCATTATTGATTCCATTGTACTTAACCCTTATTGAGAATTTGATCCCACCCTTATTTTTTCCTCTCCCCTAATTTCCATGAAGTTTTTTATGATTTATGTGTGCGGATATTCTAGAGGGAATCATATTAATTTCAAAAAAACTGTTTAAATTTTTGTTTTCAAATGTAATGCAACAATCAAGTATGCATCTAGTTTACCAAAACTACTAAAATATTCTGTCCATGCAAAAGTGATTCCAAGTAAATTATTCCAATTTAGTAAATTAATAAAATAACTTCGGTTTATTTTGGTTAGGTTCTCAACAATACCAATCCTTAATACCTTTTATGAAATGTGTGAACAAATCAAAAAGCTTCGCTAGGTGGTAGTCCACTGACCACATGAGATACGTTATCTTATACCCCCAAAATGGGGTGTATGAAGGTATTTTTGATATAATAATTCCATAAGTATAATAATATCATAAATATCAAATATAAACATTTAATCCATCATTATAATCAACCATGAGATGTGGTAATGGAAACATGAATGACATTGGTTCTGAAGTTTTTAGTCCACCATACACTCTAATAAATAATTTATAACACATTTGAAATAATTAGAGATGGTAGTAGGTAACTACCATAACATAAAAATATATAATTATATGTGATATACAAATTTTATTATTTCATCCTGGTATAATAATAATTTAAGGATATGGAATAAGAAATGAATCAAAAATTCTTATTGTTGAATGTTGCCAATTTTTCATGTTTCTTTATTAATATTTCACCAAAAGAATTTATAG
This sequence comes from Viscum album, assembly GCA_963277665.1. NCBI lineage: Eukaryota > Viridiplantae > Streptophyta > Magnoliopsida > Santalales > Viscaceae > Viscum > Viscum album. The sequence continues at coordinate 1,336,879,217 of OY728156.1, forward strand.
GTTGGATATATAACCAAAATAAGGCTTATAGTGTTAATATATATATGTTTCGAGGTCATTTGTAGGGTATGTTCAATCCAAATGGCTTGATAGGTGTGAATAAGTGAGTGGAGTGAGTGTACTTTTATAATTGAAGAGGAATGGTATATTTGTAAATACTCAAAATTCATTAATAATAGGATGACTCTATCACCTCATGTGCCTAAAAATTGATATATAATGAATTATAGGGATTATATTGTCAATCTACACCTCAAACACAAAAGAAAACACATTCTTTAAATATGTTGTTCCTTAAATTTTATGTTTCCTTACTTTTACTATTTTGGGTTTTCACTATGATAATTTTCCTTTTAATAGAAGAAATTTATCCTTTATGATTAAAAAAATATCATTTTTAGATAATTTTTACTCACTTATTCTAAATATGAAATCCAATTTATCAAATAAAAATCTTTTTTTTAATTAATTTTAGCACAAGCAAATGTAAAGTAAAAAAACATCATTTTATCTTTAATAGAACTTATAATGTTCTTACTGTTCTGGGGTCAATATTTTCACAATAAAATGATAATTGGTCCATAAATGTACAGTATTTTTTATTTATTAATATTTATAAATAACATGGAAGAGGATATTTTTTTGTTAGATTTAAATCATTTAGTACAATAACATTTATTGTAAAATAATTTTAATGTCAATTTTTAAATTATTCATGTAATTTGAATTAAAAAACATCAAGACATTAATGGAATTAAAATCTATTATGTTCAAACCTTTATAAAATGAAATATTTATCTAATTAATTAATATAAAAAATATATCATTCAATTTACTTTACATTATTTATGTTTTTGTATCATTTATTTTATTTGTCTATAAACTAAATAATTACTAAGTTGGTGTTTCATAAAAATTTAATGTAATTATGTCATGTATAAAAATTAAAATAAATTATCATGACCAAAAAAATAATTAATATATCAAAATAATATTTATATCCAAAAAATATGTTATTTTATTCTCCATCCCAAATCTTTATAGATATTAAAATCAAGGAATCTACCTTTTTTCTTTTTTATTACCTAACTTATTATACTGGTAAAATTCATGGAAAATTTTCCATATTTTTTAAAAAATAGATCCCAAGTTGATAAGGGCCTACAAATGGACAAAAATGGGATTTAGACAAATTCGTATCTCATTTTAACATTTATTTTCTTGTTTTACCCCAACGGTAAACCTATTTTTACATTAACCATGGTTATTACATTCGTATGTGATTTTATTATTCACTATTGTCAAAAATTAAGATGTACTTATTATGAAATATAAATTATTCATATTCCAATTATGGAATCCATTTTTACAAAATTCCATTTACATAAGTGGAAATGTTTAATTTAAAATTAATCATGCAAGCACAATGAGAAAGAGGGTTTTTAAAGAGAATATGTTCAAATGTTTACAATGTTTTAATATAAAAATTTTATATTAAAATGATTATAATAACATAAATTTGATTAAATTATATATAATTAAACTATTTTTATTTTTAAAACTAATTCAAAAGATGATTTAACTATATAAATAATAAAATTAAAAGGTTGTTTTCAATTAAAATTTATTATTCTTAATTATTTATAAAAATGAAACATTTATGAAAAATCACAAAACCTAAAACTCAGATAATTTTGAAATTATTGTTTCCAAAATGAAGTTTATTTTATCAATTTGATTTTATAAAAGTGTAAAAAATTAATTTTATTAATATTCACAAAAAGAAGTAAAATCCATTATTTGAGAAAATAGTATTTTCAAAACATATCAATAATTTACCAAAAAATTAAGTTCATTTTTATAAATATATTCCCTTTATATAAAACCTGTATAATTAATATTTAAAATTTTTTAACTATTAATCATATCTCTATATTTAATGGATTTTTTATAATGGTCTCGTTTAAATAACAATATTAAAAATATATCATGGTGTTGTTAAAACATAGTTTTGTTTGTTTGGAAAGCTAACCCAATGTTGAATATAGTTAAAGGTTATATTTGGGTTTTCTAGAATGGAATAAAAACTCAGTTGTCCTTATAATACATAATAAACTCCTTTTTTGTGCAATGAAAAAATTTAAGATAATAAAAATATTTCAAAAATATATATTTCAAAAAATCTCAAGGTGTTAAAATATGGATTTGAGATGTTATTTTTTGGGGAACATGGTATTTGAAGATGTAATGTTGGTTGATACAAATAAGGTGAAGGTTGTTATGTATTAGGAGGTGGAAAGTGTATTCAATATATGAATATTCTTGAAATTAGTAGGGCATTATCATCATTTAATCAGGGACTTATCCAAGTAAGAATCTTTATTGAATGAAATCACTCAAAAGGGACTGACATTTATCATGGACTTCGGGATGTCATCCCTCATTCATTGAGATAACTACGTGGTTAACCTCAACTCTCTTCATTATTATACATATTTTTTTAGGTATATATAGTTTTTTATTATGCCTCATGTGTGGGTATGGGTTTTTACTAATATGGGGTAATCATGTGAATGCCTATGTATCATAGTAACTCCAACTAAATGAAGGAAACAACCCTATCCATAACATGAAACTAGCTATTATCATGAATGAGATTAATTGTTAGATACATTATTTGTTTGGTGGGATGTTTATGTTATACACTGATCAAAAGATATTGAGATCTATTTTATCTCAAAAATATATTACCCACATGAATACTTTGTGGGTAAAATATATTCATGTGTTAAATATTGATCTCACCTACATGCTAGGAAAGCATAATGTTTTCACCAATGATTTAAGTAGTAAATTACCATCTCATGGATTAAAATAATCTTATGTTAAGTGAAACCTTTTGAGACTAATCGTAGATCTAAACATAGTGGTAGTAGAGGATAATGATGCATTATTTCAATGTAATATCCATTTTAGTTTATATATTGACCCAATCCATTAACACGTTTTATTTCATAATTTTTCAGAATGATTTACTACAAGTAAGAACCAAGGATCTGTAGTTCTAGTTTCTTTAGAATATTATATGCAAAATTACTTCATTCGAATCATAAATATATCTTCATTATTTAAAACTCTACATAGCTCTTATAACTTTAATAGATCTTCAAAAACATCATATAATACCATAGAGAAAATAAAAAAGGAAAAGGGTGAGATAGAAATTCCAGTAAGAAAATAAACATGGAAGTAAACTGTAACATGATATCAGAAAAAGAATGTTCATAATCATGGAAAAGGATATAAATAAATTAAATCAAAAGATCATGTAATTATGAAATATATGGAAAAAACATTGGACCTGATATCAAAAGAATATGTCAAGGGTCACTCCCAAGACTATAATCATAAAGTGGACAAATTACCAATGTGGACTGGGTTCAGTTCCAAATCACATATATATAATCTCATGTGATATAATTTTTTACCGAATTAATTGAAGGGATATATAATTATATTCCCTACAAACACAAAATAAAAATCATACGTATGAATTTTTTAATAGAAAAAGAAACCATACATAAATCATAAAAATGATCAAAGTCAGTTTCATAATTATGAATCATGGGATCAATGAAGAATAAATCATAAGGATTCCAAAAAAATGGGGAATTAAATTTTTTTTGACATTAATAATTGAAAATTGGATATATATATATATATATATATATATATCTTGAATATGGAAGTCTAATTTAGAAAATTCTTGATAATTATTCGGAGAAGAAAGAATAAAAATGCACTACTTGGGTGATTCTTTATAAAATAAGTAAAGTATATTTTTAAGGAATAAAAGAGATTATTATCTTCAAAAATACATAATTAAAAAAATAATTTTATATATAAAATAATTTCAGTTTTTTAACTCTATTATTGTTTAAAAAAATTATGGGTGTGATACATGACATGAAATAAGAAGTTTGTATGTTCCGTTAAATCAGGTTTTCTTTAAAGTGGGGATTTAGTAGGGAACTCAAAACATGTAAAACCCCAAAATTGAAAAGTATATTTACCTAGGTATATATGTAAAGAAAATATATAATTATCATTGAAAAGTTCCTGAGAATAATATTTCATAGAATATAGAAAAATAAATAGATTGTGTTACCGATAAGTACTGATGGTGGTAAGGATGATTCCTTACATAGAGAATGAATTTTCTCTACAATTGTAATTAACATAATTTTTAATTAAATTAATTTCATTAAATAAATATCCATGAACCATATTTATCAATATCAATTTTCTATGTTCTATTTATTATGTTTTGTTATTTTTTTTAATATAGTTTACGCTTATATCGATTATCCGGGGTTGTTTAGTTAATTTTTGTGTAACAATTTTTGTTTGATGAAAAGAGTTGTAGGGATTGCAAAATAAACTCATCATCTATATAATTTTTTAGTTTAATTTCCTTTACTATTCCATTATAACAATTGTTATATAGTTTCAAATATTATCCCAAAATAATTCCTAATTAAGAAAGGTTCTTTAATAAGTCCATTTTTGGTGTTTCAAGATATTGTGACAATTTATTTTTCTTAAAACACCTAAATTACTTAATATTATTATTCTATAATATTTATGGTTTCACAAATTAAATTTTCATATAGTAAATAAATAATTAAATTTATCAATTTTGGTGGTCATGTATAACAAAACATGTCATTTCATAGAGGTGGTAGTCTCAATGTATGAACAGACAACACTTTTATTATTCTCACTGACATTATTGGAAGGTTTATAACGGATACCCCATTAGTATAATAAAAATTCAGCATAATAAAAATATTTTTTTTCATAAATTCATAGATAGAGGGTTCATTATGGGTGTAGAAGAAGAAAAGAACTATAAAAGTTGGGGTGAGAGTATTACCACTCTTTTAGTAGTTCTCACTTGGTTAACTTTTTAAGGATCCTTAGATTGGTATTTATATGAGACCAAGGCTTTAAGGGCATATAGAGGGTGTTTATGAGGGACTATGGTAGAGTTTTTTTATATAAATGTTTTTAATGGGTGGTGAAATTGGAAGGATGTGAGCTCCCTCTGTGAGTAAAGAGACTATCATTTTCATAAAATAAATATACTTTTCAATAATTTCATTCCATTATTTAAGGATAGTGGCTCCAAATATGTAGAATACTAGTGTGGGGAAAGTTATAATATTGATCCTCCCTCAACCATCAAATATCATATGTGTTTTTCACATAGTTTATCATTTTTCACAATGTTAAAACACTTTTACCCTAATTCACCCTTACCATAGTCACTCCACTATCACACATGGTAACTAATTATGATGGAAAAAATTAAAATTAAACTAATTTATTAATAAGAAAATGTATATTTGAGATATTAAAAGAATTTTACAAAATTCAATATCTAATTTTTATATAAATTAATTTTATTATTACCACACATAGCCTATAAAAACACGTTTTTGAAAATGTGTGTTTTTAAGCATAAAATTATGTGTATGATAAAATTATAAATGAATTATACTTTTATGATAGAATTGGTTTATTATATAACATATAAATTTTATTTTTATTTCATGTAAATACAAAATGTAATTTTAGCAAAGTAATTTCTAATTAAAATAAAATACTAAAATGAATTTTTATTAGAAAATAATACATAAGCTGTTAAAAATTGGTTTTATAAATTAATAATAGTCTTTTGAAATTTAAATATTTACTCCTTAAACATATATTTGACCATCAAAAAATATTTTATTATTTTATGTTATACATAACTCTTTATACTGTCCTAAACTCTATGATTTTAGTAAAAAAGGTATTTTTCACTATTTACCAAAAAATAAATTGTTTTATAAAAATATCCAAATTTTATTCTAAGATAATTTTGACATTATAAATCCAAAAATAAAATTATTTTTATCTAACAAAATATTAAAAAAAATATAAATTTAGTTTTTAAATAGTAACTAAAAGAAAACTATTTTTAAAGAATAATAATCTTTCATTTTTATTAAAAGTAAAATTGAGAAATATATAATATAATTGTGATAAATAACTTATTAAATTAATAATTACAAGTTAATATCATCCTAATTTATATTTAAATTTCCCCTCATTATCTCACCATTATTTATATGCATAAGGTATGCTCGGGTGGTAGTCAAGGGTTGTGAATCTGCTAGCAAAGATCTCATGGAAATTTTAGTGAGCTTGAATTTCTATCATATATGATATCTCTAATACCAAAATTGATAGAGTTAATCTCATAATTAGACAAAATAAAACCCTATTTAATCTATATTTTTTCCAATATTATATTAATGAACTTTATGTGGGGGAATCCTATTACTTGATTTCATTTCATTCCTTCATATATATTGTAATATGGTTACTTCCAATTATACTCACTAATTTAACTACTACAATACAATAGTCATTTTTTATTTCAAAATACCATATATTCATTTTTTTGGTGTTTTTTATAATATTATATTAATATAATATTTATTTATGGAAAATAATTATTGGTATTTTGGGTCCTTACATTCTACCATTAGGATAAACTATATCCTTGCAATTTTAACGCTCATATAGGGGGAGTAATTTCAATAGGAATATCCTAATTAACCACACACTAGTATTTCATTAGGGGTTGATTTAGGATTTTAAGATATATTTCCCTATATGAAATTTAATATGAGACCTTTTTTAAAATAGATAATTAATACTTAATTGAGTCATGATGATTGAAGAAGTGATAAATCCATAAGAAGTATCTTTCCATTAAAATTGATGTAACTTCTTATACTATAATAATTATACAACCATATTTTTTTATTTATAATTAAATATTTAAGAGGTTAAAACATTCAAAACATAATAGGTACTCAAATATAAGGTGAAAAATAATTTTCTATATCAATAGTCATCATTTTAAAATCATTTTCATATTCCCACTATCTAAGAGGTTTCCAATATCAATTGTCGTCTTAATTACATTGATTAGTGCATTGTTTTCTATAATGTCAAAATTACATACATATAAAACATTTAATATAAAGTGTATCCTTATGGAGAACATTAATTTTCACCATTTTGATAACTGAACACTTACCTTTTCCTTGGAGACTTGTTTCTTGATGCCCTAATTTACCATAGATCGAACAACTTTTAGTATCTTTGAGACATTACCTAAGGTGACTCCTCCAACATTTTTAACCTAAAGGAAATTGATAATTAACCCATTCATTATCTTTTATTCCAAAACTACCATGAGACTCCATCCTTGTGTTATTTCTTTTTTTGGTATTTTAACAATTTACACATTATTAATCATATTTTTTTATTGGTGGTTTTTCATAATCATATGGTTTCTCACTCTATCTCTAATTATGATGGGTTTTTAATTGATTTAATCATCACATTATCCTTTAAACCAATGGTTCCTTCTCATTACATACATTACTAAAAACCTAATTTATTAATGTGAGTGAAAATTACTTAACATCATATGAGAATTATCATAAAAAATATTATAAAAAACTCAACCTCAAAATTTATTACTCTTTAAAACCATCAAATTAACTTTAAACTCAACCAAAATCACTCTTGTTTTAATATATGTTTATATTGGTTGAGTTATCTCATAATCTTTAACCTAATTCCTTAACATTATAAATCATTCTTAATGGTTTTAAAGATAATTATATTAACCAGAGAATATCCATCAAGATTTCCAAACCATGTGTTTATTTATGCCAATTTTTCATGCACCAGGTGACAATGAAGTTAACGCCCTACATACCATTTCTAGGTTTATTACCCTTATGTACATTTATTCCAAATTCATTGTCCCCTTGAAGTATCTACACATATATTTTATATCTAGTAAAACCACAAGCTGAAAACATATAAAAGATTTCGGAATGGAAACATATTATTAATCTTATTATTAAGGATTTCACCAAAGTTTTCTAATAAAAATCACCAAAATTAACTAAACCATTCTATGATACCAACTATTATGAAACAATATATAAACACAATTTATTTGATAATTTTTCATATAGATTTCCAGTATGTGAAATTAAAGGATCTTATAGTATAATGTATTTGGAACATTAGACTCATAAATTCATCATCTTAAATATAAAAAATCATCATTATTTAAAATTCCACAAAATTCTCTTAAAACCCAGGGATATTCTAAAACAACATAGGATAACTTGGGGAAAATACATAATGAAAAGGGTCTTCTAGAAATCCTAATAAGAGATTAAACAAGGAAATGAATCATAACCTGAGTGTCAAGAGTCATAACATGATATCATAAAGATAATGATCATAGTCATTGAAATTTACACAAGTAAATGAAATAATAAGATCTTGGAATCATTAAATTAGTGGAAACAACATAAGATATGATATCATAAAATACTATAAAGGGTAACTCCATGGACATTATTATAAAGGGTAAAAAAGTCCAATGGTGGATTAAGTTCACTCAAAAATACCTTATAGAGAAACTCAGGAGTTATAAAGATTTAACTAATTATTTTATTGAATATAATTCAAGGTCCACCTATTATATAAAAAAATCATACATATTCATTCCACATAAGAAAAAAAACTATATATAGATCATAAGAATGATCAAACCAATGAGAGGGAAGTTGGTTTCATAATTTTGATTCCATGTGTAACTAAAGAAAAAATATTAAGGATTCTCAAAAGAAGGAGGAATTATATTATTTTGGAATTTCATAATATAAAAAGGTATATAGGTCTTGAAAATGGAATCCAAATGTAGAAAATTCATGATTAGGGTATGGAGAAATGAGAATAAAAACGAAATCTTTGGATGATGCTTTGTGAAATAAGTAAAGGGTACATTTAAATAAATGACAGAATTATTTTTTCTATAAAAATAATTAAAATAAGATGAATATCCATAAAATAATGAGGTATTTTTAGAATCTATTTATGGTTTAAAAATTCAATAGGGGTGATGATATATATGAGATAAAAAAAATAGAAAATTTCTATTAAATCAGGTTTACATTGATGTAGGAATTTCAAAGGGAACTAAAAACATTTATAAGCCTCAAAATGAGAAATATATTTAACTAGGTATTTATTTAATGTAAATATATAAAAACAGAATAATTTAATGAGAATAAGGTTCCGTAAAATGAAAAAAAATAAAGATAATATGTGACTAGAAAGTAAAAAGGGTGGTACAGAATGATCTATTACCTCAAGTTCAAATTCACTTTTTCATTTCTTATAAACCTATTGAATTATTGAATTATATTCATTAAATACATACCGAAGAAATTTATTTAACTATATTTAAAGGTATATTTATTATCTTTTTTATTATTTTATTATATTTTCTACTTATATAGGTTACTCAGCATTGTTTGGATAATTTATCTCTAATAATTCAAGCTTATTGACCATGTTCAATGGTGTCATAAAAATAACATTATGAACTCCAAAAAAATTAGGTTTATCTCTTTTATTATTAAATTATTATAATAGTTATATAGTTTAACATTTTATCCCAAAATTGACCAAAATTATGAAAGGTTCTTCGATCTGTCCATTTAAGTTGGTTAAGGTTACAGTAACTGTTTTTTGTTAATCACACAAATAGAATTCCAAATATTATTCCCTGAAATATTTATGGTGTAAAAAATATAATTTTTAAATAATAAATACATTTTTAAAGTAATCTATGTTATGTATTCAAGGATAATGGAATAATTCGTTTCAGGGAGGTGGTTCTCCGAACATATGAAGGGAAGACACTTTCATTTTTCTTAGTGATTTTAGACAATTGAATAAATTGGATATTACATTAGCATAATTGCATGTAATAATAGTAAAAACCCAAATTTTTTCATATCTTCTTGGATATAGTGGACAATAGGAGTGTAGAATATGAAAAGAATATGAAAACTTGGGTTGAGAGTATTACTTTTCCTTTGTACGTTCTCTTATAGGTAACTCCTTAAGGCTCCACATCTTTATCTTTTGGTTAGTCTAAGGATTAAAGGGAATGGGGAAGGAGTGAGGACATAATATTTCAGAGTTTCTGTTGATCCAAATCATTGTAATTGGTAGAGATATGAGGTGTAGGTGATATCCAATTATAAGTAAATAGAGTGGATTTTTTGTAAAATCATATAACTTTTCAATAAGGTTATTCCATTATTCTTGGAAAAAGGATCAAAACATTGTTCCTAATGGTTTTATGAAAGTGATAAATTTGATACTCTCCCTAACTTTCAATATTATACATTTTTTTTCATGTGGTTTGACATTATTCACTATGTTAATAAACTTTTAACCTAATTACCCATTACTATGGTAATTCCACTTTCACCCTTAGTAACTAATTTTAATGAAAAATATTGAAATTAAATTTATTTACTAATTTTAAAATTATGATTTAAAAAATGTAAATAATTTTAAAATATAAATTTTCTATTTATTATAGAAACTAATTTTAATACTAGACTACATAGTGTTTAAAGCCACATTTCTTGAAAAATTGTATTTTTAATCTTAATACTATGTTTAAGACATAATTTTCAATGCTCTTGATTTTAATGATACATATTGGTTTATTAAGAAACTAGATAATTTTATCTATCATTTAAGGAAATACAAAAATTATTATTTTTGAATAATATTTAATTAAAATAAATGACAAAAAATAATTTTTTATTATAAAATAATTAATAAGTTTTTAAAAAATGGTTTTTAAAATACATAATAGTATTTCGAAAGTAATATTTTTACTCATTAAATAAATAGTTGGTCATTAAAATTGTTTTATAAGTTTTAATTTTATAGTTACATCTTTATATAGTCATAAATGCTCTGAATTTAGTAAAAACTATATTTTTTACTATTCACCTAGAAATCAATTATATCAATAAATTATAATACATTTCAAATGAAGTTGACTTTTACATTATAAATCCAAAAATTAAATAATATTTATCTACTTTAGATTCTAAAATTTCTGATTTTTTTAAAATGAAATACTGGAAAAAATATTTTGATAGAAAAATAACCATTTATTTTTCTTTAAATGTAAAAATGAAAAATATGTAAAATGAATATGATAAAAAACATTGTAAATTAATAATTAAAATTTCATGTCATCATAATTTATAGTAAAATTGACCCTAAATATCTTTGAGTGTTTTTGTCACTTGAAAAAATCATAAATTCTCTCTTGTATATCAAAATAAAATATTATTATTAACTGAAAATACTACCTAGATGAATGTCATGTAGTGGAAGTAGGGGGTTAATCCCATGAGGAAAATGGTTAAAACATTTCAACAGTTATGAAATTTATAATGTTTATAACTAAAAAATAAGTAAACTACCATGTGGGATGTAATGAACTTTCAAAAAAATAATAAAATAAGGATGAAGTGATGGGAGTTGATATCAATGACAGTTTTTCATAAATTTACATAAAATTCATTTTTCCTTATAATTATTAGGGTAACTAGTGTTTCTTATCATCCTTAAGTATAACTACCTAAATCATTTGACTCTTATTTCACGGATTCATATAACCAATTTAGGTGTGTGATTCTTAATCATGAGATAAAAAGAGATGTTAGGATCATCTCTCGCACTCCCACTTCCCTTTACCACACTAAGGTTCGTCCTCTAACATTATTCACTCTCACTAAACAATTAGACAATAAATTTTGATTAAAATAAAATTAATTATAATTAAAAGATGATATTTTATATACTTATATTATTTACAAACTTTCTCCTTCCCTTGAATACTTTGTTATCCATGGATAATCTCTCAATTAAAATGAAAAATATTTTTTTGAGGGAAAGGAATAAAAATTCATATCTAAAATAAAAGTGTTTTGAAGAAACAAAATCATATATTAATTAATTCATCATAAACATATGAATTCAAAGTTAAAAAATAAAAACAAAAATAGAAAATTATAGTCCTACTTTATAAAGAATCATGGTTGATGATAGCACTTCCCATACACTCTCACTTTAGAAGTCAGATAGAAGTCTCACACCTGATTTATATATTAGTATCACAACTAGCACTAGAATCCCCTCTGTTTCTATCACATTATTGTCTAGGGGTCCTTTTAGGTTTAGATCCTCATCCATAGTATCATTATTTCTTTATTTATAGGTATTATCACCACCAATTTCAAAATCTCCAGGTTCCTCCATCTGAAAAAATTATATTCCTGTCTCTTGTACTTATAATTATTTGAATTTTCTCCCTCCATTTCTCTCCCCTTTTAAAGTTATTTTTTCCCAAATGTACAGTTTGAGTGTGATTAAATTTCTTTAACATTATCTCATACTTAGTTGGGAGTTTTTTGACACCTTTAGTATAAAATTCACATGTATGTGTTTCTCTATAAATTCATGAGGAATAGATTGGGGCTCACTTATAAACTGAAAAATTAAGGTCCTTGAATTTATTTGAATACTTCACACTATGACATGGGTGATGTGGTTGTGATGTATAACTGGAATAGCCATGAAAGGCCATGGTACATTGAACTCCCCATGATTTATTGTTATTAATTCCTTATATAATTATAATATAACTGATATATAATGTCTGAAACCATCTTTCTCCTTCAAAAATAAGGTTCTTCTAATTACGAGCCTTCCATATAAGAGATGGTAGCCTCTTCAATAGCCTTCTTCCATTCTTATCCTATAATAACTAAGATGTAGTAGAACATCCATGTAAATGTGCTTCTTCTTATTCATTTGAGGTTTAATTTTAAAACAAAAAAGTCTGATATATAGTAAAACCTTAATAATTATCTCGAGCTCCATATCATGTTACGACGTAATGGTGAATCCTATAGAATTGTAATTATTGATTATCTTGGGCTAATGATCCCCCCCCTTCAACATACATGGTAGCGTATGGCATAGAATATATGGCCTTCGATGTAGTCTATATATTGGGTGTGTCCTAGGAAGATGATGTGTGCTATGTGGAATGAATTATTCACATTTAAGTGAAAACTTCCCCACATAATGTGTCATCCCAAGTCAAGGTTTATCATATTCAAACTCTAATTAATATATAAGCATCTCTCAGCATCTCATCAATGAAGCTAGATAGTTTTCGGAGGATTCCTACTATAATTGTGCACTACCCCAAAATTAAAATTCATTGCTCTCACCACCTATTGTATGATATCCCACCTTTTTATTACACAAAATTTCCTTAAATTGTACAAAACAGAGGACACTTTATTGTTTATTTTCTTGTAAATAAGGTACATAATACAGATTAACATAAAAAATTATTTTAAATCCACATAAAATACATCTTCATGGATCATTCTAATCTACTTTTAATATATCTAATATCTTGGGGACATACATCATTGGAAAAGGGTGATCATGATCTCTAGTAAGGTAATAATCCAAGGACGCAAAAAAATTATGATCATGAGACATATCAATAAGAACATGATGCATAAAAATAAGTAATGACAAAGAGGCATATCCTAATAATAAGAACCTAAATTATAACCTAGAAATATGGATACAACAATTCAATGATACATTCATAAGAATTTCACCATGGTTTACCACCAAGGTATAATTAATGAAAATTAACAAGGTTATTCACCAAGGAATCATAAAATATTTCATTATTAGATGTTAAATACTTTTCTTATAGTAATAGGATAATAAACTCTAGTGATTATATTTTTAACACTAATTTATCATCAATGATAATTAATAAGGTTAATTTTATGTGAGCCAAACAGATCATAATAAATAATTTCATTAATATCCCATTGAGAATAATGAAAGAGTTTCTTATCAAAATCCATGGATACAATAAAATGCTTAAAGACATGATCATTGTCTAATTTTTAACCCATGATAGGAAATTTTGGCTCCATATATATTAATATAGAAATATAAATTCATTTTTAAATCTAGTTGAACACCCAATGAAAATAAAAGAGGTTTGGGTGTTCAAATAAAAAGGAAAAGAGAATTTCTCACCCAAAAGAGAGAAATTTGATAAATAAATTTGACAGCATGTTGAGTGTAAAAAGTAGTTTTAGAGATGGGGAAAAGGGAATTACATTAAGAAAATACCCTTATTACATTAATGGGATAAAAAAAGAGCACAAAATAATAGAATTTTTAAATTATAAGACACACCACATGAAAAGAGGATATGGATGGAAAAGAGAAGTGGATATTTCCCTTACATTGAAGAGTTGTTCCCCAAACACGAGGATGGAACCTTAGTGGCTTGAGGAAACCTTTGGGGAATTCATGATAGGAAAAATAACCATAATTTCATAGAGGATGGATTTGGAGTGATGAGACATTTTTAAATGGGTCGGTATTTATAGAAAAAGTAGAAGAATTGTTTAATAACTTACAAATATAGGTCATGGAAATATAGGTTTTGGAAAATGAAAAATCATTATATTACCCATAGTTTTTCCAATTGTTTTCGATATTTGGCTAAAATTTCATGATATTTCCTTTTTTAATACTTATTTTGGTATGGAAAATTAATGATTCCACAATGTAATGTTTCTAAATATTAAATTTTACTTTTTAGACTTTGGAAAGACACTTATAGTTTTATAAATTGAATATTGTATATTAAAATAAATAATATAAAAAAAATTATGTCTTGTATGGTGTTTAATTAATTATTTCATTATTATGACATAGTTATGAAGTCATAACATATACTAAAAATCCAAAACTGTATTTTTACTATTCACAAAAAAAATAATTTATTTTATAAAATTCATATAAATTTATTGTAACCTAGTTTTGACATGGTGATTTAAAATATAATGTTTATTTTATTTTAATAATTCTATAAGTATAGTAATTTTTAATTTTAAATATAAAAAATCCTATTTATTGAAAAATAACATTTTTAAAGCATAGTCAAATTTCTATCACTTAAAAAACCATGTAGTCCATTCTAAAATTATTTTTTCATTTGTTTTCAGTTATAAGTTTTTTAAAAATACTATTTGATTTAAAAATTAATATTCATAATTTTTGAGTTTATTATTAAATTGTATATATTTTTTAGAAACTAAAATTATGTTTCTTTTTCATCAATTTTTTTTCAAATTAAACTTAATTAGAAATATACATTTTTAAGAAAAATATTTTTAAAAATGGAATTTATGGAATAAAAAATTTGTTTCTAGAACAAAAATTTCACTTTAAAAAACTAAGTCTATGACTTTTAACCCCGTATTGTACCTAGAAACACCCTAAGGGTAATGTTTGCGATGTCAGTAGTTTCATGTGGAGGCTCAAAAAACATCGACAAAGTTATAATCTCTACTAACTGGAACTTATTTCATAGGTGATTTCTTTCTAGATTCACCTGTTGAACATCAAAATGGACTTGTTCAAGGGAAATCCCTAGTTATTTTACCTCCCTCCCAAGTTCTAAAATATAGGATTCAAACGACACGACTCTACTGGTTAAGGCCATCTATTCTCCTTTCTCTATCAATTAACCATTATCATTACTATATATAAAAATTGATTATAATGGTAAAATTATCAACCAAGGATATAGTTTTCAATGGTCATATTGGAAAACAGTCATATTGACCTACTTTCACATTTGACCTACATTTATATAATAGTTTAATCTCAACGGTCACATTTCCCTTTATACCCTATAAATACAACTTGATTTGTTCACTCAAAATTCACTACAATTTCACTTGTGGTTATATTTTCATTTTCATAATATTTTTAATAGTTTAATGATACTTTTTTATTTATATTGTGTTTTCTATGAGTGGTGATGATTCTATAAGATTATAGAGATCAAAATTTTCACATGTTATCTATTCTATTTTCTATTTTTTGTCTAGTTGTAATGTTTAGAATTTTAATTGGTTTAATAGTTGAGAAATGTAATGATCATTATTAAGGAGAGAAGTTTATTGTGTTTCCTTTATATTTTTAACATGTATAAAATAATATAATATATAAGATAATCTTATTCAGAAATCAAATATAATTTAAAAAACTAGGTCATTACATTCATCCCCCCTTGAGAAATTTCTTCCCCAAAATCTCCACCCATTATCTTGGTTGAGAAAAGGTGAGGTTACTTTTTCCTAGTTTCCTCCAATAGTTCTGATCTCTCTCCTTTATCTTTATGCTTCCTTAACAACACATTTACAAGGTAGATATTCTTGTTTTGAAACACTTTGTCTTTATTGTCCAAGATCTCCACTGGATGCTACTTATAAGAGAAGATGTATTCTAATTGTACCATCTTTGCGTTGATTACATTTGTGGGGTAAAGTATTTACTTCCTCAAGAGATATAAATGGAATAAATCATGAACTTCAGGAAGATTTGGTGAAGTACTAGCCGATATTCCACTACTACAATGTGATCAATGATATAAAAGGGGCCAATGTGCCTAGAGATGAGATTCCCTTTCCTTCCAAATCACTTGACTCTCTTACATGGTGATATAAGAAGGAAAACATTGTATCTAACATCAAACTTGAAGTCCTTTTGGTGATTTTCATCATTTCAATTATGTCGACTATGAGAATCCCTTATATATTGTTGGATATCATGGATTGTTTATATCATCTCTAGCACAATATCCGGGAAATGTAGCTTTCTCTAACTAACTTCATCATAATTATTTGGAGTTATAGATCACTTCCCATATAGACCTTCATATTGTTCCACTTTAATACTCGAGTGAATGTTTTTTTTTTGTATAAGAACTCAACTAATGGGAGGTGTTGATCCCATGAACATTTAAATTTCTTTCTTCATGCTCTTAGTATTTCATCAGGTGTTTGAATTTTCCTTTAATATTAACCATTAGTTTTAAGATGATAGGTTGTATTGAAATTAATTTCAATATTATGATCAGGATAAATACTTCTTAGAAACATAAAGATGAAAATTGGATCTTGATTAGAAATTATATAAATTGGAACCCCATGCACCCACACCACTTACATTACATATACCTTGGATAGTTTTTCTTAAGAGAAATTGTCCTTGATAGTGATGAAATGGAATATCTTGGGGATTTGATCCACTATAACCCATATTTAATAGTTTTCTTTTGAGGTTCTTATGAGACCCGTGATGAAGTCCATGGTGATATTATACCACTTCCATGATGGTATGCATAGTGGTTTTAATACACATTTAAGAGGTTTTCAATCCATATTCATTTGTTTAAACACTAAGAACCTTGTAGTGTAGTCAACAATCTCCCTTTTCATACTATTTATCCAATAATGATCTTGAAAATACCTATACATTTTAGTGATTCTTGGATGTATAGAGAATGTATATATATGAGCTTTATCCATCATATCCTTCTTTATTTATGGGATAGATGGGAAAAATAACCCTGTGTTAAATCTCAGTACATCTTCATGATCAATATTGAACTTAGGAAACTTCCAATTCCTCATAACCTCTATCTTATTTCTTAACATAGGAACTTCTCTTTCATATCACTCTTGATATTATATATTAATGATGGTTGATAAATTATTTAATATAGGGTTGATGATGTCCGTCACCTTATAATTCTCATGTCCAACTTTAATATATCCTTGATCAATAGATCTACTTGAATCCTAATCATTTCCAACACAACTATATCTTTCCTACTTAATGGATCAATGGATTTGTTTTCATTTCTAGGGTGATAATGAATCAAATAGTCAGTCTTTTCAAATTTCCAACCACTTCCTTCATCACAAGTTTAATTCCTTTTTTAAAATATACTTTGAACATTGGTGTTCTGTATATATATCAAATTTCTCCCCATAAATATATTGAATCTATATTTTCAGAGAAAAAATAACTGTAGCTAACTCTACGTCATTCATAGGATAATTATTCACTTAAAGATTTTACGATTGATAGGCATAAGAAATCACCTTTTAATTTTTCATGATGATGCACCCAATCACTTTCAGATATTCATCACTCCAACAATTAAAATTTCTTTGAAAAAGGTTAGAGTTAACACAGTTGTAGTAACCTATATCTTTTTCAATTCATGGAAACTTACTTCATAGTCATTTTTCTGATAAACTTATCCCATTTTTTGTTAAATTTTTTATTGGATTAGAAGTCCCTAAAAATCACAATCCACCTATAATATCATACTAAACTAAGGAAACTATGAATCTCAATTTCTATTTTGGGATGTGGCCACTCCTCTATAACTTTTCACATCATAGAGTTAACTAAGATTACTTTATTAGTTATAATGTCCCCCAAAAAAATAACTTTTTTTATCT
The DNA here is from genome assembly GCA_963277665.1 of Viscum album. Lineage (NCBI taxonomy): Eukaryota > Viridiplantae > Streptophyta > Magnoliopsida > Santalales > Viscaceae > Viscum > Viscum album. The sequence continues at coordinate 1,336,897,624 of OY728156.1, forward strand.
ATAATTTACATTTGATGAATTATCCAAAAAAATCCTTCTTTAGTGTTTTCAAAATAACCTTTATATGATCATCATGCTCCTAAAGACTTATGGAATATTTCATACTATCATCAATAAAAACTAAAATGAATTTATCATGGTAGTCCTAATAGAATTTATTTTTTGAATCCAAAAAAATGTAGGATAATTAGTCAAGATGAAGGGAACAAAAAGATACTCAAAATTATAATATCTAGTTCAGAAGGTAGTCTTTAGAATATCATCCTTCTTCACCCCCAATTGATGATTCTCATATCGATGGTCAATTAGAGAGAATAACTGATCCCCATGAAGCTGTTCAAATAAATCATTAATCCTTGGTAGAGGATACTTATTCTTTATGGTAATCTTCTTAAGTTCTATATAATCAATGCATAGCTACATTGATTAATCCTTCTTATTTACAAAGAGATCATATGCTCCCCAAGGAGACACAATCATCCAAATAAATCCATTATCTAGATATCTTGAAGTTGTTTCTTGGATTCCTCTAACACCACAAGTTCCATTCTATATGGATTATTCAATATCAGCTGGGATCCATGTATGATTTTAATAGATAACTCTACCACTCTTTCTAAGTGTGGTCCTGAAAACTATTTATAAAATACATCAATGTATTTTTAAATGATGTGTAGATTCTCTATCTTTATTCCTTAATTTCCTTCTCTATATTGATCGATCGTATCCATAATCAAATCTATAGGAGGTGCTTCTAGAGAAATATATGGTTGGGATAACTCTCCTTTGAAAATGATTGTAGTTTTTATATTCAAGACTACTGAAATTTACTTTCTTCTATAGTTGATCGTAGAATTTTACATTAGAAGCCACTCCATCCATAGTATAGTTTTTAATTCCACCATGGTAATGAATACTATATTTGGGATGATATTTTACTCTCCAATGTTAATACTAGAGTTACTATACATTCTTAATTCTTGGATAATTCCTCCATGATTCATGAATTATAACTCCACTTTGAGATTTTCTAGTATTGATTCTATATTTATTGAAAAATCTAATGAGATAATGGAATGCGTAGAAACATTATTAAACAATTTACTTGCGAGCATTGAGAGAATAGTGAGTCTACCTAGTACCACATCATTTGAAACCTCTACTTCACCTATTGTGATAGAAAATTCCCAACCATTATCCCTCGTACAATGAGGAGGTTGATGGTTCTTCCCCTATATTATCTTTTGGTCTAGAGAATGATGTGAAAAGTCCCCAAGTTATTCACACATGAAGCATTGAACTTTTGACTATGGCTGCACTATCTTGCCTTTTTGGTAATGTTGAGATATTGAGGCTTCACCACACCATGATAGTTTTGATCTATTTGTCCATTTCTTCCAAACTTTTATCACTTTCCACCCTCAAAAATTAAGTTCTTTGAATGTGTCTTCCCACATTTATTTCACGTGGGAAGTTTCACTTTTTATCCTCCTATTTCGTTATCAAAATTATGTCATGAGTTTGGCTATATTCCACTCTTATTTTGATTTTATCTATCAAAATACTATGTCTATAAAACATTAATTAAATATTCATAGTGCCCAGTACTATTTCCTAACAGAATTTATATTCTCATTTCTCTATATTCCTTTATAGATGAGGTCTCATTCCATTGAAGAATCTATAATACTTTCCCTTAGGATCCATAAAAAAGTTAGAGGTGTATCGAGTAAGTCTTGTAAAGTTCATCTCATATCATCCCACTAATTCATATTCTTTATTCATCTATTCTAAAAAATTCCTTATACATATTTATTCGCATAGAATCTATAAAATATTTATTGAAAAATATTTCCCCAAACACTTCCTACACCATACGAATCTATCTCTCCTCTTTTCATTGTTTTTTTAATCAGTGTCCCCACAAATAAGGTTCTCTTTCTTAGAAGTATACTTTTAGGGTGAATTTATCTAGATATGAAAAATAGAGTGTTTAAAATAACTTTTCTATAGAGGCTATCTATTGTACAATCATTGAGAGGTCAATAGATCAACTCAGAAAAAGGTGGTTGTTAAAGCATAAGGGACTCAATGGAAAAAATTTCCCTTCAATGTGAATCTAGTCTCTCGACTTGGATAAAGTTATTGTTCATAACTCAAGTTAATAGATTCATCATCCTCATAAAGTTTTCCATTCCATATTCCTTTGAAACACCATCAGTGCATCATCCATTGCACTGATCATTTACATAGTTCCTATTATATCCTGTCATTATTCTAAAAGAATAAATCCATAGTGAGAAACATGTAACATTTATAAATCCATTAATTTTAAAAGGATTTTTTATCTTAAAACTCCATTGATAAATATTTTATTAATATCCTCTAATATTATTTACATTTTATATATATCCTTCATAGTTGTGATTAAATCTTGTGATTAACCAAAAATATCCTCTCAGGAGTGTCAAACAAGGTGTGCAGCAAGGCCCATTGTCATGCACCAGTTTTTTATTGAGTATAACTCAATGAATTATTTTTTCTTGTTACACATAGGTATATCTATTTTAGAGACACATCCACTTATAGTATCAAAATAGGGATATATTTTATTATAAACCACATACTTAATACACACCATAATAACATGATATTTAACTATATTCAGTCTTATTCCTAGGGTTCTTCCTAAAGTTCTCAAGAAAGAAAAAAAAATTCTGTCGACACCAACTATGACATCCCACCTCTTTATTACATAACATTCCATTACATTATACAAAATACGGTCTCTTTTAAAGTTCTGTCTCTTGGAAATAAGGTATATAATACCTAAAAAAATTCATCTGAATCCACTTGAAATAAATCTTCATGAGTTCACCATAAGTTACTTTTACTACATCTCATATCCTAGGGGAATACATCAAAGGAAACATGTGATCATGAATCCCATTAAGGGAATGATCATGGGATACAACAAAACATGTGATCATGAGACATATCAATAAGAATATGAGGTATAATAATAAATAATGAACAAAAATCATATAATATTAATAATAACATTAGTTATAACATAGAAAATTTGCTAAAAAATGATACATTCATAAGAATATCACCAAGGTTACATAAATGAAAATTACCAAGGTTATTCATCAAGGTATCGTAAAACATGTCATCTCTAGATATTGAATTATTTACCTAATTCATTATAGTGAAATCAGGTAGAAACCTTAATATTTATTAATTTTAGGTGATACATATAAATCATAATAAATATTATCATTAATAACTTATGGAGAATAAAAAATAGTTTTATTATCAAAGTCTCTAAATACAAAAAAAATATTCAAGACATGATCATTATGTAATTTTTAACCCACAAAAAAATGTGGGTTCCATATATGTAAATCCCTGAATAAAAAATTAATATATAAATATATTTAACTAACCATTTAATATAAAAGGGGCTTAGGTATTCAACTAAAAATTAAAAGATAATTTCTTGTTTAAAAGGGATAAATTTCATAAATAAATTTTGCAACATGATGACTGTAGAATGTGGATTTAAAAAATGTACAATGGGTGGGGAAAAGGTTATCACATTCATAGAATAATCTTCTTACTATAATGGTAAAATAAAAAGTGCATAAAATAATATTTTTGGAAATTATAAGACATACCACATGGAAATGGATCTTAAATGGAAAAGTGAAGTGAATATTTACCTTGCCTTGAAGCGTTGTTCCTAAAACTGAAGGATGGAAACATGGGGGATTGGAGACACCTTAGGGAAACTACATGGGATAAAAAATCACCAGAACAAAATAGAGTATGGATTGGTAGTCAAGTAGAATGGTCAAATGTCTGTGTATTTATAGAAATAATTGGAGGAATTATTTAACAATTTGTAAATATAGGTCTTGGAAATATGGACTTTGGAAAATGAAAACCCATTGGCTTAACAATGGTTTTTCCCTTGGTTTTTAACAATTGTGTCACATTTTACATTATTTTAGTCCACCCAAAAAAAATAATCATTAATACATCTTTTTTCATAGAAAATTAAAGATTCTATAAAGTAGTTTTTTTTTAAAATATCATTGTTTTAGATTTTAAAAAGTCGCTTATTGTTTTAGAAATTGATTAAAATATATTAAAATAATTAATATTTTTAAAATAAATTTTTCTAGGTCATTTTTTTCTTTTAATTAATTATTATATCATTATGAAATAGTAATTAATTCATCAAATACACGAAAAACCTAAAATGATACTTTTACTATTCATGAAAATAATGAATTTTTGAAAATTCACATAATGTAACCCCAACCATGTTTCAATGTGATGATTTCAAATATAATGTTTTTTTATTAGAATAATTATCTATGTTTTAGAACATTAAATTTTAAATATAAAAAATCTAATTTAATTTAAAATATTATTTTTATGTCACTATCAAATTTCAGAAACCAATAATAATTTTCTGAGGCCATTATCAAATAATTTTATCATTTTTATTTAAATAAGAATATTTTTAAAATATTATTTGATTAAAATAGATATTATTCATAAATCGTGAGTTTATTATTAAATTATATAAATTTTCTATAAAAATAAAATAATGTTTCATTTACATCCAAAAATCATTCCATCAAATTCAACCCAATTAAAAATATAATTTATTAATAAAAAATTACTTTAAAGGGAATATATAGAAAAAAAATTTCCTTACAAAGTAAATTACACATTAAAAAACTATGTCCTACAAATGTTACCCCTAATTAAAACTTGTATATTCTCTAATGGAATGAAGTGATATGGTGGTAGTTTCATGGGGTGTCTCCGCTAACATCAATAGAGTGGTAATCTCCACTAACTTGAAAAACTACCATAATCAATTTTGTTCAATATTTACTTGTTGAATCTCATCTTGGGATTAGTCAAAGAAAACCCCAGTTATGATACCACCCTCAAAAGTTCTTACAAATGGGCTTTGAAAAGCCCAACTAAACTAGTTGAGTCCATCACTTATCCATTATGTATCAATTATAATTTATTATTAATACTTATTAACAATAATTATAATGGTCAAATTATCAACCCAGTGTATATTTTTCAACAGACATATAGACCAATGGTAATATTGACTAATAGTTATATTGATCAATTTTCATATTGAACAACGATGATATTTGAAAAATGGTGATATAACAGTTTAATCGTAGTAGTCCCATTTATCTTTGAACCCTATAAATAAAAATTAATTATTTCACTAAAAATTAACTTCAATTCCACCTAAGGTTATACTTTCATTTTATTAATTTTTTATTGGTTTACTAATATTTTCTTTTATTTCTATAGTGTTTTTATGGGGGAAATGATTCTTGCAGATTGAGGTGGTCTATTTTTTCCCTTTTTTTCTCTTCTATTTTATTTCTTTGTCCATTTGTAATTTTTTGAATTTTAATTAGTCTCCTAACTGAGTAATGTAATGATTATTATTAATGAGGTAAGGTTTTTTGGTTCCTCTATATTTTGTACTTGTATAAAATAATATAATATGTAACACACATTTATCCATGAATTAAATAAAATCTAAAAAACGTTTTCCTTACAGTGTTGACCTAACACCCATATGTCGATGTGTTATCATTCTCCAACCCATGATACTTATGACCATATTCTTTGTGGCTGACTCTCCCTATGGGGAGGCTTGGTCGGTGGGCCCTTATAGGGTATGATAACTGGATTTTTATCTCATGGTTTAGGGCTATCCCACTAGCTAAATTTTATACTATGTTCCACATCCTTTTTAATTTTCTACACATCACACACAAGAAGTAAATAGAAAAATAAAACACAAATTTTTAGATATTTTTATTTTATTTTCAAAAATTCCATCATGAAATAAAAATTGACCATAAATGATTATTTTTTATTAAAACATGGGTGTTACCAATTAAAAAATGATGATTAGTAGTTAAAATTTTAAAATTTAATGAAGTATATTAACTCATAAAATCCCTAAAACCTAAATAGTTCTTATCCTCAATAATATATCACTGATTTGGATTTAAAAGGAAACCCCCATACTTTAAATATTTAAAATTCAAAACTAATGAAATAGAAAATATTCAATAGGGGAAAATAATTTTCAAATGTTACATAAAATTTTTTGACTCATAACTAGAGGCAATGTATTTGATAATTCCCAAGAAAATTATTGGTGCCTCTCATGTCCTCTATTCAAGTCTTTTTGTTCATTATTATTAAAATTAAAATCCATGATATACCTTGTGAATTTTTTTCTACTCACATCACTCAAAGTAAAATAAAAATGTGATTTTTTCCTCATACCTTGTGTAAATTCAATAAACTTATAATTTTTAAAATTACCATTAATTGAGAAAAATATCACTAAATATCAATAAGAACTTAAAATAAGGATTAAATTATTTTTAGGTTAAGGGATATTAAGAAATTGATGAATAAAACATTAATAAAAAATAGCAGTTTATCTATAAGTGATAATAATTATACTTAAATTAAACACAATTAAATTCTCATCTTAGAAATTTTATCATCCCCATGACCACATTCTCAATGTCAGTCCATGATGAGTGAAAGAATAATGAATAAGTTATGCATACATATTTTCTTTAATTTTAAAATTTAAATATTTTCAAAAAAAATGATCAAGGACAAGTCTCGCATCGACTACCCAACCCAAAATGATAAAAATAATTTGTCAAATTATGGTTTCTTTTTACCCTCCATAACTCATCCTATACATTTTTTTTAGAGAGGTGTAAAAAATAATAACAGTGCATGAAACATAAAGGTTCTTCCCATAATCCAATGAGACACCCACCACATATTCTATCAATGAAAAATATACCTTTTCCATGAAAAAAATCTCCCCCCTTACTTGATATTTTAAAAACATGAAAACAGTAGATTATGGGTAGGAATTTATAAATAGGTGTGAAATTTGGCTATTACTATAAATGACCATTCATGATCTCTAAGGGTTAAAAGGAGTATTAATGTTGGGTAGGTATCAATAATAGAGGCTATATCAAAAATATAATTATTAATTTTTAATGTGAATAGTTCACATTCATGTATTAGATAAGTTAAAATCTAAATTATATTGGGTAATATATACCACACTCTCTCATAAAATTTACAATAAAATAAAGGAAAAAATTTCTCTATAAAACTCTCAGGGATATGAGTATGTATTTTGAGTCAATATCTCATGTAATGTGTCATAAGAAATAATCAAAATGAATTTTTAAAATTCAAAGCATGAAACATGGAAGGGAAAAATTCAACTACATGTGATCAAATTAAAAAAAATATTGAATTGGTTAATTCTAATATCTATTATTCTCTCTAATCATCCTATCCCATAATTTTACATGTTCAATTCCATAAAATTGAAAATAAAAACATCGTATCATGGCCTTCCTAAGAAAATATTTTTTTCACTATTCAAAATTGAAGCACCAATATAAATGTGGGAAATTATTTTTTAATTTTTAAGATAAAAAACATGATTATCAAAATCTAGGAATTAAAATTATGTTATAAAAATTTAGAGCTTACTCCCCCTATTATTAAAACCATATTTTTTTTCTCCTTGCTACCTTTATGCTTTATTGACCTACTAAGATATCTAAATAGTGAAATAATAAGGTTTGTGTAATTATTTTTGAAAAATTATAGAAGGTTGAGGGTTTACAACACCTTATAACAAATGGTCTTAAACTAAGAAAGAAAATCACTAAAACTCATGATTCCCCCAAAAATAGATTTTATTAAGGTAAATAACTATGAATACACCTCTTGGATTTTGTAATAAGTGTTGGTTATATATCATACCATATTATATTATACAAATTTTGTCTTCATTTGGAATCTAGTGTAGATATTATACTTTTATCCCCTCTTGAAATCCCTTTTTTTATTGTTGAGTGATGTACCAAGTAATGGAAATTCCAATTGTTTGGAGTAATAGATCATGGGACATCCATGAATTTTACCAATAATGTTTTTTTATAGATATTGATCTTAGTATTATTTAATTGTCTAATAATTTTTAGTAACAACTCTATCTTATTATTATATTTGGGGATTTTTTTATTTGACATCCAAAGTATCAGTCCAAATTTTAGCATCCCTGGTCTTTTCCTCTTCCTTCTTCCCTTCTCCTTCAGAAATGGAGGGTTCCTATAATTCTTCTTTCTCAACATGATTAGGTATATAGAATCAATAAATCTATGAGGATAAATGAAATAAACTATATTTTTTCCAAACCTGGAAACCATGTTTTTTATTTTCTTCCTTAGGATTCATTACAGTTGGTGTTGGAATGTCTTATTATTCAATAGGTTTCATATCTTTGTCATCCATCATTATAAACATATAATCCCACAATTTATCATCTCCAATCGCTCTATATATTATTATTTTCATAGTGAAACTTATTTCTCCTCATTATCCTCCCCAGTAACAGGTTTAATGGTTTTCTCCATAGAAATTTCATAATTATCATGATGAATGGGTCTTAACTATAATACCATAGCCACCATGTTCATGGTCTCTAGTAGTTTAAATCCATCCTTGAATATAAATTCTATTATAAGGAGTGCTCATTTGATATTTGTGTGTAATTTTTGGTTCTTATAAGTTTCCTTGAAGCTTCCTTTCTTAGTATTAAACATCCCACTTTGGATCTTCAAATTTTTGTGAGGTGTTTCAAAGCATGATTTTTATTTGGATGTCTAATTTAATTTTCCCTATTCTTGATATCACAAAAAATCACCCAGTTTTTAAAATAAAACAAAAAATTAAAAATAACCTAAAATAGAATCAGAAAATATGAAAGTGGTGGGCTATAATTATATAACTATTGAATTTATAACACCTCATTCACCGAAATTGGCACTATATTTTATATCCCATGAAAGCATAATTATTTCTCTCAGTGATATAAAAATATAAATTTAAATTTACTGAAATCACTAACTATTAGAATGTAGAATAGTTGTAAGATGGGTTCAATACCAAAACGAAAAGGTTTATAAATTTTCAATAGTTTTTTCATTTTTAATGATTTTAAACAAAAATAAATAAAATAAAATATTTTTAAAGACTTGATAGAATGAATCAAAAATAATTAAATGAGGATAAAGGGAAGTGAATTAATATTGAGGATGGTTTGTCATAAATTTACAACAAATAAATTAGAAACAATAAATCTTGGGGTAGATATTACTTCTTCTTAGCCTCAACATGGACTAACTAAATCAAATAAACCTACTTTCATGGTTGTATATAACCAATTTAGGTGAATTATTATTAATATTGACATTTATGTTGAAATTAAGGTTATCTCTCTTCCCCCCAATTCTCATTACCACACCAAGGTTTGTCCTCTTAATGTCTTCTCCCTCACTATAAAATTATAGCGTATAGTTTGATTCAAATCAAAGTTATATTAATTAAAATGTTATATTTTAGGTACCCATCCTATTTATCGCACTCATCCTTATCTTGAGTAATTAGTTATCAATTTAAAATCTCTAAATTAATAAAAATACTTTATGTTCTGGAAAAATTAATAGAAATATATATCTAAATTCAATGTGCTTCAAAAAAATGGAATAATTCGCTAATTACTTTCACACCAACATAAGAATTGACAGTTACAAAATGAAAGGAAAAAATATAAAAGGTATGTCCTTATTTATTAATCATTATGTTTGATGAGGAACCTTCTCCTCTACTATCTATTTGGATGTCGGGTAGATATGTTCCATTTTTCACCTTTGTTAGCATCCTAACTAGCACTGGAACCTTGTTCGGATCTTTCAACATCTCATATCTGGGTCCCTTGTGGTTTGTGTCATCACCCACATTAGCATTTCTTCTTTTTTATTGGAAAGAACACCTCTAATTTAAGAATCTCTCACTTCTTATGTTTGAAAATTTTTCTTCCTCTCTCCTGTATGTTTTTTTATTTGGATTTTTCTTATTATTTTTCTCTCTCCCATATTCATTATTTTTTTACCAAATATTTATTATGACTGCGCTTAATTTTCTTTCTATTTATCTTTTTGTTTGGGGGGGTTGTTTTATTCCTTGTTCAGAAAATGAGGACCCATGCATATACTTCAATTTAAATTCTCTAAGGACATAGTTGTATCATGTGGATATACTTAAAATTTCTAGGTTTTGAAATTTTCAATACACTTCAGCCTATAAATTTGGTGGTATGGGTGCAGCACTAACCATTCATTTCCATTCAAGGCCACAGTTTAGAAAACTTCCCATGGGGTAGTTGTATTCCTTCCTTGCATTGCTATAGTGAAGTCGAGGTGATATGGATGTATCCATCCTTTCCCTATAAAATTTACTTCTGCTAATTTCAAACCATCCACAGTGGATCCATGATTCTATCGCACAACCATCTTCTTTAATTATAATCCTACAAAAAATATAGTTTACTATCATAGACACTACATAGTGCTTCTGTTGATTCATTTTAGATTTTGTGGCAATGGTACAGTGTTTGATCCACATTACTATCATAACAATATTCTCCAGCTTCCTGTCCTACAATGATTCAAGGGTGCAGCATGTGATGTAGCAATTCTTGAGTATCTGGTGTTTATAAGCACCTCATTCTCCATACATGGTTAAAATATGGAATAGAAAATGAGTCTTGTGACATAATATTGATATCAGGAGATTTGGAGGAAGTCATCACCCACTAAGTGGAATAGATTCATCTTATTTAATTGCACATTTTTTTTGATTAAAACAGGGAACATTAATGACTAAAATCAGCAGAAGAACATGTGCAAAGCCATGAAAGGAAGTTGTCCAGCCAGAGCTGGTTGGAGTCGAAAGGGCCTGAGTCCACAAGCTGATGGGCCACGTTGTTCCCTTCCCTTTTGGTAAAGGAGAAGGTGCATAGAGAGAAGCATTGGAAAAGTGAGATAATTCTCCTAATGATGATTCCAAATGACTGGATCCCACCATCGTTGTGGTTAATAGCATCGATTACATTAAGAAAGTCAGACTCAACAATGATATCACTCCATCCGCATTCCAAGGCATGTAACATATAGTTAGGGATGGCCATGGCCTCAGCAACTGTGTGTTCCCAGAAAGCCTAATGTGATTCGTACTTTGGAGCAAGGATTTTCCCTAGATGATTTCGGGCTAGGAGGCCGAGGGAAACAAGCCCAACCTTTGGGAGCGACGCATCTACATTAATCTTAAGATTCCCTTTCCTTGGGGGATTCCAATGAGTGGGGAAGGGGAGGGTAACACCTAGCATAAAATTTCCATTGTGGTCTTTCGAGCCCTCAATCCAAGAGGTGGCATGTTCAATCTAGAATTTGGGGGGTTTATGAGCTTGATGGAAAACAAAATAGTTGTGCCATACCCAAATAATACATGAAAGAGTGAAAAGTTAACCTGAAGAAGCTGAGGAAAGAGAGGATCACCAACGCGTCAAAAGATCGGTAAGGTCAGAGGTTGATGTCAATGAAGCGGCTGAAGCTGGGCACCATTTAGACCAAATTTTCTTTTCTCCAAGACAGTGAATGATGGCATGCAAAGGAGTTTCTGGAATGTTCGGGCAGAAGGGGAAAAGGCAGTATTGTCCATATGGCGGTAAGAGAGGAGGCTCATGGTTGGGAGAGTACTTGTGCAGATCTGACACCAAAATTGGCATACATTAGGGGGAATGTTGAGATTCCAAATCAAATTCCACGGTCCCTCATCTCGGCCGACTAAGTGGCTGGTAAGATCCAGTCTGTAACCAGACCTCACCATGTACTCTCTTGATATGTCATTGATCTAGAAAAGATGGTCGGGGCCAGCATCATGGACCTAGGGAATACTAAGTATAATTCCTTGATCCCTTTCATTAAACTAATCAAGGATTTTTTCCAGACACCACCCTTGTCCCTGGTCGGAGAGGAGGCTACTGAAAGTGGCATTTTCAAGTCCTGGTTGGACTGGGGATGTAGCCCGCCTACCATTCTTATCGATAGTCCAAGGATCAGTCCAGATATTGACCAATGATCCAGACCCAATCCTCCAGCCTAGTCCTGTTTCCAGAATCTTTTTAGCCCCCCAGATGCTTCTCTAAAGAAGCTGGGACGAGGACCAAGAGAGGAAGCATGAACGTCCGTGTGGGAAAAGTACTTAGCCCGGAGAACCCGTGCCCAAAGTGATGATGGACGGTTAAGAAGGCACCATACTTTCTTGGCCAACAGCGAATCATTGAAGAGACACAGATTCTGGAAACCCATCCCTTCCTTTGATTTGGGTTTGCAGAGTTTCTCCCAGGCCAACCAGTGAGGTCGATTCCTTCCATCATTCTCCCCCCACCCGAAATTGGAAGTGCGTGTGTGGATCTGGTCAACGATGAATATCGGGATCTTAAACAGGTACATAAAGTAGTTGGGGATGGACTAGATGATAGCTTTCATAAGGGTTTCTTTTCCTGCTTTTGAGATTCCTTTACGGGACCAGCCTAATTTTTTTTCTCTCGATCCTATCCACAAGAGATGCGAAGATTGGTATGGTCTGGCTCTACTTAATAAGTTTCTCCTAACATCGTGATTATGAATCTGAAATGGTGTCAAAGGATTCCTACCAACTTCATTCACCACCCCACAACGACAATATTATCCTCCCACAACCATGTAGATCTGACCCCCACACATCAGTGTTCTACCCTATGATAACCCATCCTAACTATTATCCTATACCATGTGATCAACTCTCCCTATTAAGTGTCTTGTATGGTGGGCCCTTCTTGGGCCTTCTAAGTGACTTTATACCTCATGGGATGTGGGTTATACCATAAACCAATTTTTTAATAAGTGTCGCATCTTTTATAAGTTTTTAAATTGCACACACAAAAAGTACTTAGAGAAATAAAATATGTATTCTTAAATATTTTTATTTTTTTTCAAAATTCCATCATGAAATAAAAATTACTCATAAATAATTATTGTTCATTAATACATGGGTATTATCAGTTAAAAAATAAATAATGAGAATCAATTAATATTTTAAAATTTTATAGAAATTATGAACTCATCATGTATGGTATAAAAAGAAGGAACTCTTTGGTTGTAGTCGAGAATGTTGATTTTGATAGAATATATCTTTGGTAAATTTCCACGAGCATAAATTTCTCTCGCATACAATTTCACTCTTACTATAATTGTTTGAGTTCAAATTGGGATTGGTCTGGAACCAACCTAATTGAAGCTACCACCATCCCAATGTTGGATAAAAGAGATTCATATTGGGTACTTCCACTACTCGATTTCATTTCATTCCCTTATGGATTTCATAATATGGTTACTTTCTTTTATACATAATAATTTAATGATTATAATACCATGGAAAAATTTTATTTTAATATAAAACTATTTTGTTCTTTTTCTATTTTTGAATGTTGAAAAAGTTTTTTACATAACACTTATTGAAGTAAAATACTTTGTGGAATTCCTGGTCATTATACTCCATATCTTCTTGAGATTATCTCTTAAGAACAGTTTGAATATGGAGACTTCCAACATATTAGTAGAACTATATATGTCAAGGAGATAATAAGTGAGTAGTACATATCTCCAAAAGTCGCACATTATTTTAGGAATAGGTGTGTGGTTATTGCAGCCATGATAAAGTAAATGATGAAAGACATTTATAAATCTTAGTGGTTCATCCATCTTAGTGCAACCAAAATTTATAATGGTGTGAAGTAGTATATTGGTTCTCAAACAAGAGATGGGACATTGCTAATTTTTTATCTCAGTGTCATACATATTAGTTTATTAATTCTAGAAACTAAAAAATTCTAGTTTTTCTTTATCCCCTTCCAATCAAAACCTATAAAATGGATGATGTTTCCATGGATTTCATTGTCGGGTTGCATTGTACCCCTAAAGGAAGGAATTATATATTTTGTATCATTGATTGATTATCTAAAATTTCCCATTTCATACCAACAATGGATAGTATGAAAATGGATTAACATGAAATATGTGTGTGTGTGTGTGTGTGTGTGTGAAATTTTGAGATACATGGTGTACCATATTCCATTATATAGGATAGAGATCCTTGTTCCACTTCTAGTTTCTAGAAACGCCTCCATAAGGCCGTAATATCCCAAGATAAGTTTAGTACAATTTAATATCATTATATGGATAGGATGATGGGGCATGATAATCAGATTTTGAATGATAGATTTATCTTATATTCTATACTCAGGAGGTTTATGGGATACCCATCTATGAATAGTTAGTTTTTGTACAACAACTATTACCAAGCCTCTATTCATATGGCCCCATTAGAGGCATATCATGGTCATTCATATTTCTCTCCCTTATGTCGAAATGAGGTGGGATAAACTTCTTTGGAAGGACCCAATCTATTCCAAGAGATACTATAAAGGTCCACGGAATTTCGAGGAATCTAAGGATGGACCAAATTCAATATAAATTGTATGTTTAATATCATCTTTTCTACTTTATAATTTTTAATCGGTGATCGAATATTATTGAAAGAGTCACCTACTTTTTTTAAATTATGAATGTGGAAGTAAGGTAATATTTAACAAGATTTAAAGCCCTTTTTAGATTTTAGAATGATACTGGAAGATTAATAATCATCTAGATTTTCCACCCTATTTTAAAAACATTCATATTTTATTTTACATATATCAAATGAAGAAGCATCAACCAGATATTTCCCATAAGATAAATTAGTAAGATCTCAAGTTGGATCTTGAGGCCATGATAACTAAAAAAATCAACTCATTAGTTCCTAGTTGAAGGAAAATGTGATACGTATAGTAATTTTTTTTATGGTATTTGGTATTACAAAGGTTGTTCTCATTAGATACAGGAGTGGGAATAACTTTTAAGGGTGAAATGTCCTCTTTATTCTTAGATCAAGCATCATGCTGACTTTTTAGGGGAATAAAATAATATATTAGGGAGATTTATCCCACTATAGATGTTGTTTTTATGCATATAACCATTTATTTACTAATTTTTAATCTCTTTTTTGGCCTTTTAGTTCTTTGGGAATTGAAGGGTTTTTTTGATTCTGTAACTTTTTTTGATTTTATAGTAGGCCATACATAGGAGAAGTGTTTTTCAGTGTAGATAGAGACTCTAATAAGAAGATACATCCTAGAATAGGTTCTAGATACTTTGGTAGCAAAGACTTAGAGACCTCTTTTAATATTCTTATATGTACCAAAATACACCCAGGATGCTACAATGTAGGGGTTTCTAGAGATATTCACTATGTTATTTCTTATAGGGATACTATGTGGTGTTCTCTTATATAGTTTAAAAAAATATTAAAAATTCATTTCCAAAACTACCACTGTAAATATTAACACCCATTAACCCTCTTCTTCTCTACATTTCAAGTTCACCAAGCCCCTTAGGAATTATCTCCCACTAATCCAACTTTTTCCATAATTTTTTTGTTTAATGTCATCTAGAATCACTTATAAAACATCATATAATTAGATCCATCTCTCTCATATCTCTTATCTGCTTTTATTTTTGAATTTCTCTCTACTATAAAGCCTTGGTATCCATGTTTTTCGATATCTTGGTTTTAGTCATTTTGATTTTAGGATTATATGGTTTTTTATTTCTTTATAGGGATCCCTCCACATCATATTAAGTGTATTTTCGCTATTCAGTGATAGTTTCACCCAAATAATGTACGTAGTTCTATATTACCCATTTTTTAGTTGAACCATTGATTGTTTTATTTTTAAAACTAAATATTAAAATTCCCCTAATTGTATATATGTATGACCTATGGACTGATTTATTTGCATAGTGATTGCCCTTATGCTTCGTTAATTTATTAATTTTAAAAGTGATTTTTAATTTTTTTTTTGTATATAAAATGAATGATTATTAAAAAAATTATATGGAATACCATTTTAGAATAATTTATTTTGGAAACCATAGGTACTTAGGTAGGAAATCCTAAATTGGGAGAAGTTTCATCCCCACTAGTAAGGCATGGCATTCTATCTAGTGAAGTAATTTCATACACACTTCCACTATCCAATGATGTTATTTTATCTATTCCACTAGATGAGTACTGAAATTTTTCATTAGGTTATCCTTGTCTTAGTAATTTTAAGTTGCATTCAAATTTTTTTTGTTTTAAAAGATATGTTATATTTATAATTTATTCATTCATTTAATTTGATAATAGATATGTATGATTTTTCTTATTTTAATTATTGAAACTGTTTAGGGACTACTTCTATATAACATTAACATACTATAATTATTTTGTTTTTCTAAAAAAGGTTATATATGGAACACCTAGAGGGATCTTACTAGGATCCTTATACTCACACACTTAATACACCATTTGGTGTATTTAAACCTCTTTAATATTATTTAGAAAAGGATAAGGAACCTAATAGAGGAGGTGGGTATTTAAGACTAGATTTTCTTGGGTTATGGAGGTGACATGGTGCGATGATTCCCTCATGTCCCATAGTGGTGGTATGTAATTTATTTTGTTAATTGTTTGGTTTAGTATGTGTATACTGATCATGTGTCACTTATTCAGGTTCCCATCCCATCCCATATTTTAATTTTTAGATTTATAATATATCTTTTATAATTGCGTCTACTAGTAGCATAAACTATTATATTTATATATGATTTTGTTATCATTTTACAATGTGTTTCGATTTTCTATTCATGTTATGTGATTGAGTGCATGACCCACCGAGGTTTAGTGAATCCATTTCTAGTTCATGTATGAGACTTGAAGATTTGATTATTCCATGGATGAAATTATTCCCAAAGGTGCACCACTTCCTTTTTAGGAACCATCTTTATTTATGTAGGGGTATGGAACTCCCCTTAAGCCATTTAATGGATGTTCTAGGTGCCTAGGTATGGGATTATATAGTATGGATCCTGACAAGGGGAATCTTTAAAACCACCCCACCCATACGATCTTACCTTGATTAAGTAGTAGACCGCACACCATATGGAAGGTGGAAGGTTGTGTCACGAACATGGATTTTATAAATGAATTTTCCCTTCTAAATTTATATGCATGTTACAATAAGTAATATACTATAATATAAAATTTATGCATCAAAAAATTAAAATAAATAGCACACTATTATATTAATTAAAACATAAAATTTGGAGAACCAATATTTCCATGATAATTGAAAGTGTTACAACATGAAAAAAATATAAGATAAGATAACTATAATAAGAAAATTTAGATCTGGTCGAACCCTTAGAATGATTTCACTCACGAGATGTAGATATGAAATAAAATATTTGTAATGAAGTTTTAATTTTTAAAATGAAAAAATATATATCATTTAGTGAAAATATAATTTAATAAATAATAAATGAAATAAGATGTATTTGTAGATGGTGGGAAACAAGTATGACATTACAAATATAATCACTGGAAAATTAATATGAATGTTGGAAAAGTAATCTGAATGTTACGAAGATCATAATTAATGTTATAATTGTAACCTCACCACTGTAACGGTAAAATAATTTTTAGTTTTCATAATAAATTAAAATATATAACAAGTATACAAGGATACAAATAATTAAATATTTTCCAAATGAAAATATAACTATTTGGATATTTTTGAAACACATGTGTTTTATTGACATGTTTATGATAAATATAAAAAATTTAAAACAATTTTTACTTATATAAAATGGTTTTCTGAAAAATATAATGTTTCATTTATTTTGTAATATAATTTTATGAGACCATAAGAAATTTTTCAAAGGGTTATAAAATTGTTCATAATATTAAATTTAGTATTTATAAAATATGAATTAGTTTTAATTAAAAATAATATTATCATATTGAGAAAATTTTTATCATAAAATGGATATGATTTTTTTAATATAAACATTGGAATAATTTTACTATGATTTTTTGATATTTTTCTAAAATATTTCTTTTTTTCTGAGTAGTGAAATATGGAAAATATAGTATTTATAATTATAAGACAAATACATGAATTAATGAGTCATGGATGATGTAATAAACCATTATTTCAAACATATATTAAATAATTACTTTATTTAGTCATAATAATCATCAGTATTTGTTAGTTTGGTTCCTAAATAATAAAGTACTAATAATTATATTCAAAAACACCACTCCCCTCCCATTACAATTAACACCTATCACCACCCCTTATACTCACACATTATAAACCTTGAAGATATCTAAAAATATACATAATTATCTCTTAAACCCTAATACCACATCTAAATAGTTTTTTTTCTTACCAAAAAACCATTCTGAGCAGCCTTAAGGGGTGGACAAACAGGAGACAACCAAAGAAGAATTCAATACTCTCAACCAATATTTTTAATAATTCATCCTCTTCATACTCCAAAAAAAATATATAAAACATCACATAATTATTTCAATGACATAAATATATTGATAATTTATTTTCTAATTTAATATAAATAATCAAAACTCTTCTCATATTATTTGAATATGAAAATGATCATTCATATTATGGGGGGTTCACCACCTCCATGAACAACACACTTCATTTTTGTCCACCGCCTTCAAGAATGTTTATAACAAAAATATTATTGTTAAATATGCTGATAATAAGTATAAAATAACTTATTTTAGTCCTACAATCTATTAATAATCATTTATTTATATAAAATGTATCTATTTTATTACCTTTTGGTAAAATTGCCTAAATGAACTTATCGTATAATGACAACATTTAAAAAAATGAATAATATTTATGTTAGAACAGATATGGATATTTATGACCATTTAAAATTATATAAGGACCTGAATATATTTTCATTAAAATTCTATATTTTTATTCGAATTTGACAAGAACTTCAATAATTATCCACAAACTAAAGAATCATTCAAACCATGAAATGAATGGCCATAGGAAAGTGAAAATAGACATGGTATCTCAATTAAATGAATCTAAACTGTAATAAAATCTAGAAAATAAATAAAATATATTTTAATAAGGTTATAAATATTGTATTTAATATACATAATTAAATTTTTTAGCATATTAAGAGAAATGGTGGAGTGAAACCAAACCTAATGTAAGGGGACTCTCTCAGCCACCATTTTTTCAACTATGTCTTATCTCTCTCTAACTCACTTTCTCTATTTAAATTCATGATCAATACCTTATATATTCAATATGTATATAACAATCATATATACCTAAGTTATACTTGTTTTATTTGATGGTAATATACATTCTTTTGATGGTATCTTCCCATATCGTACTTTTAATTAAACACAATTTAAGGGAACATCATATTTCTTATTTTGTATTATGAACCACCCGATGAAATTTCATTAATCATAATTTTTTTTGTAAATAATAATTTTTTAATGTATAACTCTCTTTGGTCACTTTTTGTTTTATAAATAATATGATGCACTTACTACCCTTAAAGACTCTTTATTATTTTTTAAAAACCTCACTAAATAAGTTCAATTAAAAAATTACTTCTCTTTCTTTTATCGTGAAATATTTTTCAAATAAATTCAATATTTGTTCCATTTTTTACTTATCGAAATATTAACACTAAAAAAATTTAAATCCATATTCTATTTCGAATCCTTACGAGATATCCTTTGAAAATAATTTTTGGTAAGATTATATAACCCATTTCTTTTCATGGGTATTTCTTATGAATATGTCTTATGTTTGATTCTAATATTTTCTACACATATTCATGCACATGTTATGATGGGTGAACCAGGATTGTCCTCAAATTTATTGGTTAATGTTTATATCTTGTGATATGATATGTATGGGACTATGTAATAAACCAAATCCATGATGAGACTCTATTAACCATGATATTTTATTTGTAAGTGAGCCATAAATTATGCTTATATCATGTTTTTTTACACATTCCTTTGATGTTATGATCATATAATTACATATAATTTAATTCATGATTATATATGATAATTTGTGATCCATTCCTTTTATAATTTAATGATATGTCATTTTACTCAAATGTTATACTTCGTTATCATTACCATTACCTTACTATGATTTGTAGCTCACCCATTCTGTAAATGTATTCCATAGGTTATCCCATATAGTTGTAGAAGATAAAAGGGATCTGGGATAAAAATATAGAGTTTAAAATAAATTTAACTTATTTTCTTCAAATTTTTGGAATGTAAACCTAGTCTCTCAAATTCATTAGGCCTCTAAATATTTATGATGTGTTTGATGAATATTTATTTTAAAAATTATGTAATATCATGTGTAAGAGTGTTGAGAATATATAGTTGGTGTCTGAGGAAGGCCTAGTTATTTTATGGGATTAAGAAAATAATACTTTGTTAAAAAACATGGGGTAAAGTCTATTTATAGTAAAACAATATTAATTTTTTTTAAATTATAGATTGAATGGTTTCCAAGAAAATAAATCTCTGTTAGTATACTATAAGTGTATGTGGATCTAGAATAGTTATATCTAGGATTAATAAACTCAAAAGTGATAATTGGATATTAACTTGACCTATACTTGGTTTATGATAAAGAAGAATTGTTATAGAACAATTTTTAAACTCCCTGGGGATATGATTTGGTAAATTCAAAAGAACTTTATGAAGAATTTTTATGTACTTGAATAGATTGTTATTTTAAAAACCTAATAAGATAATTACCATTGATAACCTATATTGAATCCTAGAGTCTGATTTGTTTGGATATACATTCTATCAATAATTAATTACTTCAATGTTTTTTGTTTCCCTCTTATATGCCAATTATTTTAGGTATTCTCATCACTATTTATCCTTTATTTTAGTTAATGGTGGGAAATATAAAGAATCATTCCAACAACCAATGAGATCGGCAATGTGGTGATTTTACTAAGGATATTTCTAACTTTATGGTATTGGGATCCAAGAACTTTATTTCTATAGTACCTCAACTAACATAATTTATGAATGATAACTAGATTCATATGGAACACCCTCTTTATCTTAAGAAAGGGAATGTTTTGGTTAAGTCATTTACGCAAAAAAGGTCTCCTAAATTTAGTATATCTTCTGATCACCTCAATTCATAATAATTTATTAACTCCCTTGATAATATATTATATGTCCTATATTGTTATAAACAAGGTAAAGTAGTACTAGACATTTATTTATTGGAAGGAGAATCCAATAAGTGGTGGACACTGATCAAGAATGAAAAACCTAAGGAGGAAATTGAATCAATCTAATTGGAAGGATTCAATAAAATACATTCCAACAAATATTTTACCTGCAATCTCTATCACAGAAAAGAGAGGGAGGTCCTTGTAATAAATAAAAAGGAATGTGATACTATATGGTCTTATGAGGTAGACCTCACAAAGATTTTAGAGTACACCTTTTTCTTTATTCTTCACACTGAATGTAAGGAATACCACTTATTTATTGGATTAAAGTAATGTCTATAAACATATCTGTCAATATGAGGAACCCATAACTATGAAGATATTGTAAATTATTCACTTAAGCTAAATAAGAAGATTTGCGATTCTCCGTGGTATCAAGGGGCAAGAAATTGAAATTATAAAATGATGATTAATTTGGGAAGATCAATAGATAAATCCTATATAAGAATAAAATACAACTTCCCACATGTCAAAGGCATGGGAAGAATAATATTAAAAATAGTCATTTAGGAATGTGAAAATTATTAATGTGTGGAAAAGAGGGATATATGCGAATCATTTTCAAAAGGGGATGAATAATACCATTAAAGAAATTAATGAAATGAATGTTTATATCAATAATAAAAATGTATTATGGTTATTTAATGGGAATAAATATTGACATTATGCAAGATATTTTCCTAAAAAAATGGTTTTTGGTGATAATCAACAATAGAAACCACCTTGGATTTGAGATCAAGGAAGCTATTATGTTATCACTACTATTCAAGTGGATCCAAATAATTAATTGGTGTTAGGTATGTTCATTATTTATTCAAGAATGGAGAGTGAATTATTTGATTCTAGTTATACATATTATTTTTTATCATTCATGTTTTTATAACTATTCAAACACCACCGCAAAACATATGTTTTTAGTTATCTATGACAATGGAAAATGGGGAAATTATTGAATCCCAATTATATAAATCTACCCAAGTAATATTTTTTGGACTGATCCTCCTAATATATATTTTCATACATCATTTATTGGAATTTCATGTTATACTAGGAATGGATTTTCCTTTCTTATATAAGCCTAATATCGAATTTCGGCAAAGGGAAATCACTCTCAATATCTCACATTATCCTCTTATTCATTATATGTGTATGGAAGAGGATGAATAACCTTTGAAATATTATTCTCATCCATGGATATTATTTAATAATTAGGAAGAATATCTATCTTAAATGATTAAGACAAAGTAAAAAATCATCCTTAAAGAAAATCCCTTTGCGAGGGACTGTACATATGTATTCCCTAAAGAGTTTCATGATCTTCCTCATTATTGAGAGGTAGTATTATCAATTGATCTTATGAGTGGATCTATAACCCTATACAATAATCCCTATATAATACCACCATTGGGTTGGAATAACTGATAAATTATTTCAGGATATTCTAGAAAATTGTGTTATATGCCTCAGTGCTTCACCATGGGGAATGTGGGCCCTCATCATCAAGAAGAATGATGATTCAATTCTCTTTTGTATTGATTATTTTGAACTCAAAAAATCACAATAAATAATAAGTATATCATCCCTTGGATTTAGGACTTGTTCAATCGGGTATGTATGGTCCAATAATTCTCTAATGTAAACCTCTAATTGATATATCACTGATCATAGGTGAGGAAGGATGATATTCTAAAGAATTATTTTTAAATAAGTTATTTACATAAATAGTTCATAGTGATGTTCTTCGAATTTACTAAGTCACCAAAAATACTCATGGAAATAATGAATAGAGTCCTTATAGAATACCACAAAAAATTTATTGTAGTATTTAAAAATGATATTATGATATACTCTAAAGATTTCTTTAAAGGATAAGTTATATTAAAATTCATGGATATGTGAGTTTTATATGGATAAAGTATCATTATCACCATATATTATCACTAAAAACTGATATTTTTATATCCTTATAAGATAAATGTGATTGGGGAGTGGTATAGACCAACATCAATCATAGAGATATCAAGTTTACTTGGATTAGCTAGGTATTATATATGAATTGCGAGAAACTTATTATTATTTTCAAACCATTTAACAAATATAACTTAGAAGAGAGTGAGTTTTATCGGGGATAATGAATCAAATGAGAGATTCAAGGAATTGAATGAGACTGATCACTAGACCAATAGTCATAATACCTTCATGTGAGTAAATTTTTGTTGTATGTAGTGTTGATTCAAAAATGGTATTGGGTTATGTACACATGAAAAATTATAATGTGATTGGCTATGCCAAAAGGTATTTGATACTTTATGATCTATAATATTCCACACATGACACAGAGTTTTCTATAGTAATCTTTAAATTGAATGTTTTTTAGTGTAATCTATATGGGAATAAGTGTGAAATATATATAGAACTGAAGATCATTACATATGTATTCATGTATAAGGTGATTAATTTGTTCTAGTAAAGATGGTTCGAGATGATCAAGAAATATGATTTCTAAATCTATTACCATCCAAGAAAGAAAATAATATATAAAATATTCTTAGTATAAAGGATCATGAAACCTCATTAATGATGTTAATTAAGAATGATCTAATCTTCTAATACTTATAAAGCAAGAACATGTAAGTTAAAAAAGAATGAAGAAAATCCTAACTAGATTAAATTATTTCTCAACCTTCCATTCTAGTGAAATTAAATTATGATTAAAGGTGTGATGTGGAAATACAAAAGAATTTGGAGGCTATAAGAGAATTAAATTCCTCATATTTCAAAATTGCTGACGGGGGAGGTATAATATTTGGTTCATAACTATGTGTATAATCAAAGCCTGAGATAATGAAGGAGTTTTTGAATGATCCCAATCACTCAAAAATCTCCATTAACATGGTGAGAATGAAGATGTATTAAGATCTATGAGGGCACTATTGGTGGAAAAATATGAAAAAGGATATCATAGAATATACATAAAAGTTTCTAATGCATCTATAGGTGATTGTGGAGATGAAAAATTCCAAGGTAATAATGAAACCATTAGCCATGCTTATTTGGGAATGGGAAACCTCATTATGGAAATCTTCATAGGTATTTGGAAGGAATATAAAGTAAATTATTTTATATGGGTTGTATTGGGAATACTTACAAATACTACTCACTTTAGTTCAATTCAAGCAGAATTATCAGTCGATCTACATACAAGGATAAACAACTTGGAAGTGGTGAAGTTGTATAGAGAACCACAATTGATTATATCTAATAGAGAACCAATGTTTACCACCATGTTTTGGAAAAGTGTCATGTATTCTATAAACACTATGTTGAACTTAAATATAGCTTATGAACCTCAAAATAATAGACAATATGATTGGACCATCCATACACTTGAGGAAATGTTGAGAGAATGATTTAAGGACTCTAAAGGAGGATGAAATCAGTATCTTCCACATGATGAGTTCTCATACAATAATATTTTCCACACAAGCATCAAAATGGATATATATGAAGCCATATGTGGTAATAGATTTATAATAGCTATGTATTGGGATGAAATTACTAACGGCGAGGTGCAAGGACCTAAAATGGTTAATTAAATAGTAAAAATGGTAAACACCTTTAAATAATACATTATGATAGATCCTATTTGACAAACGATCTATGTGGATAACCATAAGAGATAGCTATAGTTTAAGGGTGGAGATAAATTCTTCCTTCACATATCTCCATATTAAAGATTCATTATATTTGAGAATAAGGGAATGATAATTCCAAGATACATTATACAGTTTGAAATTCTTGATCACATTGGATATATTTATAACAAACTATCACTCCTAAAGGACCCCATAACACCCTAAGAGGGAAGGGTAAATCAGGGTATCAAATTTTTCTTTTAAATGAATGGATCTTGTTCCCACATTAGTTGGAACATATTTAACATTTATGATGCAATGAAAATAAGCAACAATTTTACTTGGTTCACCACTAAGGGCTATGTCCAAGGAGCATGCGCTGATAGTTTTTTCATAGTACCAAATTCCACAAATATTTTCTAGTTGTGGAGTACAAAAGTATAACACAGACACCATGTGGTAGGTGCACTACCTTTAGAAGGTTTTAGAGATATCTCACTACATCCCGCAAATCACTTCCATTGACTACCCTTTTCTCACTACATTTATAAGAATCTGAACTTAGTTTATTGACTTGAATGTCTCTTTATTGGGTTTTCATTAAATCATGCATCCTTAACTATATATGGATTCTCTATTGAATTCTCATTTTCCCCTACAGATGTAATCTACTTTTATATGCACTGTTCATTCCAAAATCTACCCTCCATATATTGGGATTCTTCCTCCACATACTAGAGTGATTTTTATACCACCTTTGCATATCACCTTCACATACCGCCTCCATAAGTTGTGACCACATAATGAAACCACAAGTTGCGACCGCATACCGCCTCTAAAAACTATGTTCATGTACTACCTTCTCTTTTAATTCCATGTACATCTTTATCCCTACGAACTGTCTTTCACGTAGCACCTTCCTTTTGAGTACCGCCTTGATATGTGTACCACCCCCTTAAGTGGGCTGCTTCTTCTAAAAATTATTTCTCTTTTATAGACCACTTATTCTCTTACAGAATGATCCTCGCGAACCATCTTCCATGAACTGTCATTCTTCCTCCATGTACTATCTTCTTTGAACTATTATGTAATTTACCAAATTACTTTAATATTTTTAATTAATGTTTGTGGGGTTATCTTCTTCCAGCTACTTTTATATTTCACTGAATTCTTCTGGGATTTTTAATCTTAGAAATTTCATGCTAATGAAGGGATTAGTGCTCCATATATAGAAGAAATTGATCTGAAAAATATGCTAAATTGTCATTTACCAACTCTCTATTACGACGTCTCCTTCACCGCATACCGTGTGTCTCTCTTGAACTATATCCTTTATGTGGTCCATGTATATCCATATTCCATACATGGCAGCACAAATCAATTCCTCGTTTCTGCAAATGACACCCTTCGTAGATTCTAAAAACTACACCACAATTTCCTCAATGACACACCATCCCATGAACTGTTTTCCCCTCACGAACTAAAATCCTTTAAGAAAACCACAAAACTTCACCATGAACCATTTTCCGTTTCGTGAACCATTTTAACCCAATCTGTATAGCATGCTTCATCATCTGTGAACCGTTCCTGGTATATGTTACGTGGTTTATGTCTCATGCTATGTGGTTCCATTCCTTTGATGAATTTATTTTCCATTATATATCTCATTTATTTCTATCCATAAATCCATCCATTTCTAAAAAACAAACACTTCATTTTGAGGCCCAACAATTTGGGAAACACTGGGAAACTATGAAACCTTCAGCACTACTTTTATCCTCAATTGTAAGACTCCATTCCTTGAATACTCCTCAACCAACACAATAAGGATTGACAATAAACACAAACCATACTCTATTTCTAGAAAATAACAAACTTGATTTCAATAATATTCCCCTTTGGATTTTTTTTAAATCCGCAGATAGGTTCTATAAAGCACCTACAACAATCAAAACCTGCTATGAAAGAAAAAAATCTTCCAATACTCTAAGTTTACGTGATCAAAGCTCAGTGTAGAAAATAAGAGAAGCATAAATTGGGTTCCCGAATATTGTAGCTCATCATTCTCCCCCAATGTAACATTTTTGTTTTCTCCATTATCCATATTTATGTAACCAACCTGAAAAAACATAGCATGATAATTGTATTTTTCTATTCCCCCCATTGTAAATAATCCCAAAGAATCAACTTTTTACTTGTAGAGATCAAATCACACTCCCCCAGGATCGTATCTTCTCCATAAACCTACAATACTTCTATAAAAATATTAAAACAATTAATACATCTAGTGAGATGGGATCCTTCGTAACCTACTTATACATAGGGAGGTGGCTCAACACCAATGTTCAACTGATGCTTCTTAAACTCATGTGCTAACAATGGCTTGGTCAGTATGTCAGCCATCAGTTTCAACATGATCCATTTTAATCATGTCTTGTTCAAATTTTTCTATGATGAAGTGATATCTAATTTCAATGTGTTTAATATGTTAATTCTAAACAGGATTCTTCATAAGATCAATTACACTCTTTATATCATTGTGAATCACCATTGGTTGTTTCACCTCATCGCCAATATTAGTTAGTTTTTGCTTTGTCCAAAGTAGTTTAGTGCAATCAATTTTAGTGGAAATATACTCACCTTCACCAATACTAAGAGAAGTTACTTCCTATTTTTTACTCAACCAAACCACACATTTATTTCCTTTAAATAATGCTCCACCACATGTGGAATTTCTATCAACAACATCTACAGCCTGGTAAGCATTAGAAAAAGATGATAGTTTGATGTTTCTTCCTGCAGAAAAGTATAATCCATAATTATGAGTTCCTTGAATGTACCACAGAATTATTTTCACTGCTCTAATATCTTCTTCATTGGGATTACATTGAAAGTGGTCCTCTAATCATGTTTCATAGAAAATATATATTGAGGTTGTAATTAAGTATAATTGGCTTCTGATGATTCTCTTGTACATTGTGGTATCCACATAAGTCTCATTTTTAGGGTTTCCATCTTTAGTTCCAACCGCAATCAGAGTTGAAAATGGATTAGAGTCATGCATATTCAATTTATTCAATAATTCTCTTGTATAATTCTCCTGATAAATGAATGTGTATTCATTCCTCTTAATAACTTTCAACCCCAAAAAAGTATGTGAGTTCACCAATCATAGACATTTCAAATTCTGATTTCATGTGATTTGAAAATTCATCCACTAATCTTTACATACTTCCCCAAAATATAATATCATCTACATATAGAAAAACCATAAAATGTTCATTTTGAAAATTTATCACATAAAGATTGTGATCCACTCCTATTTTAAATCTTATCTTGTTCAGATAAGAATCTAGCTGAGAGTACCAGGCTTGTGGTGCCTATTTCAGACCATATAGATCCTTCTTTAATCTGAAATCCTTTATTTCATCATTACCAATAAGAAATACCACTAGTTGTTCAATATATAATTCTTCTTCAAGAACACCATTTATGAATGTTTTCTTGACATCCATTTGATAAGCTTTGTATCCTCTTTGAATTACCATTCCAAGAAATAATCTGATTGAATCCATTCTGCCCACCAGAGAAAATGTTTATTAAACATCAATACTGTTAATCTTTGGATAGACTTTACACACCAGTCTGGCCTTTTTTATGATCAAATTTCCTTTCTCATCAAATTTATTTTTGAAAATCCTCTTCATACCAACCACATTGTGGGTTTCAGTTCTCATAACTAGATCCCATGTTTTATTCTTATCGATATGATCCAATTCTTCATTCATGGCCTTAACCCATGATTCATCCTTTGTAGATTTTTAAAATGAGGATGGTTCCACAATTGAAAGGAATACATATTTTGAACTATTCCTCATTCTCCTTGTCTGTATGGAGGATATCTAATCCCCAATGATATTGTATTGATCAATCTCTACTATTTAAATTCTCCTATGAGGTTAAGAATATTTTTCTCTAGCCATGGTTTCTTCTTCTGATCCTTCTTCTAAGTCAACATCGATCGATAATTTATTTTTTTATTATAAAATATGGGAACCACCCCATCAAACCATAAAATCACCTTGATGTATAAAATAGTGAATTCTTAGGGCATCCCCTTGGACAATATTCCTTTATTCCATAGGTAGGGAGCCCAGACTGGAATAAACAATCATGTGGTCCTGTGAATTACACCCTTGTGAAAGGGTATTCGCAGCGTAATTTTCCTCTCTTTTAACATGATGCACCGAACAACCCTGACTGATCTCCACAGAGCATCTATGAACTAGATATGTCATATGCCAAGGAAGAGCTATTTTTTCATGTACCACCAGTACAAAAGCTTTGCAGTCCAATTCAACCTTTGAGACAACCAGAGCATGATTCTTGCAAAGAGTAATCCCGAAAATTAAAGCTCTCACTTATGCTCCTAAAGAGTTCCTCATACCATACCAGTGGCCGAAAGAAATCATCAATGATCCATAAGCATCGCGAATTAGCCCCTCCCCCACATCTATCCATTCAAACAATATCTATCGACATTGAGTTTGAAGCCGCACACTGGTGGATGACATCTAATCCAACAACCTTGGGTCCTCACAGCCTCAAATGGTATGTTGAGGAGACTACAAATAATCGGGGAGCGGATTCCATCTTTCACAAGTTAGCATAGCTAATGAATCAGCACCTTCATTCTCATATATAGAATAGAAACCGTGGGTCTATCTTCAAATCATGCTTTAGTCCTCGATTCCCACAAAATCCAAAATATAGTTGTGACGATGAGGGAATGTACCTTAATATCCACCTCTTGGATGATCGGGATTAAGAGCCAATGAATAGTAAAAATCTGCATGGAATCATATGCAGGATCATAGTGTCCCCATATGTTCATTCCCGACCAAAGAGAGACCGCCCAATCCCTCATGATAAAGAGGTGAAAGGATGATTCTACTTTGGGTTGCAAGCAACAAAGGCATCATGAGGCCAGTGAGATACCTTTTTTCTGAATATTATCCTCCGTTGAGACTACCTGGTTAAGCACTCTCTAGACCAAGAAATTCATTTTTGTGGGTATCTCTTTGCACCACAGATGAAAGGACCATTCAATGTGCACACCCTCAAGAGTAAGAAGACCCCGGTAATCCTGACCTCTGATGTCACCAATCCCCTATATCTTGAAATAACACATATCATCCTCTTCTAAAAAAAGATTGCATAAAGTGTTTCCTTCTATTCATTATTCAGAATACACTAAATAAGTCTAGGGAATTTTCTAGCCTCTTTGATAGACATATATGGCGTTGGACAATATGGGAAGAACAGTTTCTCGCCAATCTGGTTTCTATTCCAAAGGTTAATGTCTCCTTTTCCAACTATCCAACAAGTATCTCCCTAGAGGATATCTAGATGAAAACGAATGGTTTTGGCCAACCTAGAAAGTTTGCGATCATCCCACTCCTCCCAACGTGGCCAGTATTTAACTCTAAGCATCTTGGACCAAATAGAATCTCTAGTAAGATAATCCCATGCCAGCCGACCCTACATGGTTTTCATGGTAATTGTTAAATCCCTAATTCCCACTCCACCCTCCTCAATTGGTTTTGCTAGACGATTGCAAGCAGCCCATCTGCACCGACCTGTATCATTTTCATCCCAGAGGAACTTGTTCAACATTTTTTCCATCATAAGAATAGTCCCTTTGGGAGGATTGATGATGGAGAATATGTGCATGAGAATTGATACTGGAACACTATTGATAAGAGACACATGTCCATCAAAGGATAAGAATGTGTTTTTCTAGCTGAGAATCCTCCCAAGAATCCTACTAATGACGTCATCAAAGAAGGTATTTTTAACTCTACCATTTGATATAAGAGCACTGAGATACAACATAGAAAATTTCATCCGTTGAACACCTATTATAGCTTGAATGTCCCGCACCCTTCTTTTGGAACATTTGTTAGAAATATAAATGTTTCTTTTTCAATTATTGATCCTTTGGCCACTTAGGTGCCCATAAGTAGTCATGATAACATTGAAATTTTGAAGGGAATACCTTCTTCCATTCATGAATATCAGAATGTCATCCGCAAACATAAGATGAGAGAAGGTTCCATATGAGGATTTGGATTGGTATGGAAGTAGCCTCCTTTCAGCCATCCCTTTGTGAAGATTTTAGGAAAGAGATTCTTATGAAATTACAAAAATAAAAGGTGAAGGGGGTTCCCCTATTCTCACACCCCTCCAAATTTTGAATAAACCAAAATATTTTCCCATTAGAGAGATGTAGATCCAAGGAGATGAGTAGCACTGAAAACAAAGATCATGAACCCATTCATGGAACCCAAGTCTCCTCATGGTCCAAATGATGAAACTCCACTCCAAATTATCATATCCTTTGTTCATGTTAACTTGCATGATAATTTTAGATCCAATCATCTTTCTATTAATATCATCATCCAGTTCTTTCGTAATCCCAATCGCCCCTTGAATACCCCTACCCTTGATGAAACCATGTTGCTCCTATGAAATGACTTTTGGGATCACCTTGTTGAGCCTTCTAGCAATTAAGCATGCCAAAATCTTGTAAGAGACATTAAAAAGGAAAATTGGTCTATACTGATCAATAGAGGAGGGCTATTTAGTTTTTGGGATAAGGATCACTCTTGAAGAACATGTACTTCTATTAAGAGAACCCCCACAAAAAAAGTCTTGTATTGAATCAGAGAAACTATCTCCCACAAATTACAACAATGCCTTGAATAAATCCCCTGGGAACCCATCTCGACCTGGCACGCTTTCCAGAGGCATATCACATATGGTATTCCAAACCTCATCCCCTGAAGGGATGTCCCTGAGGAAGTCATTAGTTTTATTTTCAATGCATCTATGAATACCATCCATGAACTTCAACTACTCCTCCATCTACGACAGATTTCCTAAGGTTCCCATGGGACGACCTGAAAGTAGTTGTTAAAAATGATCAGAAGCCATTATTCATGCCACATAAATTTCAGAAGAGAAGGATCCATCTTCAAGCCTGAGATTTATCTTCATCGCCTCACGTTCTTTAATACATGCATGAAAAAACGCATTATTCCAGTCACCCTCCTTTAACCATTTGATCCCGGAACATTGTCTATAACTTCTTTCAATCTCTAAAAGCCTACCCTTGAGAAAGCTACGTTTATCACAAATCCTCAAAAAGATTCCATCATCCCAACCCTGTTGATGCTCAGATTCCAGCCTATCAATGTCACCATGAAGTGATTCCACTGAATTACCCACCACTGTATTGGAGAGAATACAACTAAGAATGATCGATTTAAGTCGTTTGAGTCTTTGGATAGATTGACCCATGCCCATCCATCAACTTCTTGCACCCAGGACTGCATCACCATTTGCATGAATCCTTCCAAATGGTGCCAGTTTGGGGAGTACATGAAGGGACTCCTAGTATGACTATCTTGTTTAAACTTAATAAAAAGCAGAGCATGGTCTGATAAAACCCTTTAAAGGTGGAAAAAAATATACCTGAGAAGGTATACTACCCTTGAAAATTCAAGATACATCTGTCCATTCTGCTCTAGATCCTTCTATTACGCCGTCGATTATTTCACCAAGTGAATTTATATCCATTGAAGCCTAGATCCAAAAGGCCCTTACTTGCAATACATTTTTTGAAATCAAGAATTTCATTGTTGATATTTCCCAAGCCTCCTCTCTTCTTTGAGCCATTCACAATCATGTTAAAGACACCAACGACAAACTAGGAGAGCCCTATTGAGTCAAAAAAAGTCTAGATAATCCCACAAGGATCTTCTTCCTTGGGCCTCATTGCTGGCATAAATAAAGGAGAAGAGGATATCAAAACGCTTAAATCCTATTTTAACTATGATTCTTTATTCATTAGAATGGACCAAATGAACTTGACAGTTTATTTTCCAATAAATCATGATTTGGTTATTCACCATATAGTCATGTTGATGGTATTCAAAGCCCATCTTTTTCGAGAATAAACTGAGTCTGGAGGGATCTATCTTTGGTTAAAGAATAGAAACCAAAGACACACTATTTCTACGTACTTCAGAAGACCGAAAGGCAGTTTTTTCATGAACCCCCGGTCGTCTAGAATTCTAGACGATAAACAAGAACATTAAAGAAGAAGCTTCCAGACCATTCAGCCCTCTGGACCTGCTCTTGGAAAAAACTATCCTTTGTCAAACTATTCCTTAGACATGGAGTGGGTAACTGGTCTAGATAATCCTTATGTAGAGAAACACTTCCTTGGCATCAGGATCCTCTACTTGAGTGGACTATCAGATTCCTTCAAAAGAGATATCCTATTTCCCATTAGAGGTTTCAGCATGATTGGTTCCTCCTCCTCTTGAAGGATAGATTCCAGCACCCTATGAGAGAGTGAACTACACATCACAATAATTTCCTTTCTGAATCTCTCCAAGAAAGAAATCCTCAGGCTGGTATCTTTATTGCCTTTGGATATCTCTAACGAGGCCATTAGAGATATGTTAAGGGCTCTTGGGGTGAGGAAAAAAGAAATCCGTGAGTTATTGGAAGGAGAAGTGAAAGATCTTGGAACCTGCATGAGAAAACACAAAGGAAGATAATTTCTTCAACTCAGAAGAGATATCTTTGAGGATGATACATCCAACTTCATCATATCTTAAATCGAAACTTCGAGCAATGAGCCAATATCCGAAAATAAATTCTGAGGTGCAATGATTCTCCCCGACATCTGACTGACTGATTGGGCCCTCTCACCGAGGATTCTATATTTTATTGATAAATTCCCGACAACCATTTCAAAATATTGTTTGGAAATATTTTCTCTTTCCTCCAATGGTGAAGGGGAGGTCGGACGAAGCCTCAATGAAGATGCCTCTCCAGTGTACATCAGAGATCTAGGGGAATCTCCAGAGGGCTGTCAGGGTTCCTACGAAAGAGGAACTTTTTGTCTTCTCACGTTTACTTTACCCCCTATAGAAGTCCAGAGAGTGGACTTGAAAACCACACGCTGATCAAAATCAAGGAGGAGCTTGGTAGATCAGATGTTTCCACCATGAAAAAACCTCCAGTGATTTAATAAGAAGCCGAGGAGGAAATCGAATGAGGAGATTCATCTCAACATAGATCTTGGGGTTACCGGTGTCCAGGAGAGAAGCCGTGTTGGAATTAGAGCAAAGGATGCTCCCAAGAGAGTCTCCAACTACCACCATGATAGAAGGGTTGTGAAGAGGGAGGGGAAGTCCCATCAGTTTTATCCACACCGCCGCTATAATAGATTATTTACCATAATGGCATGCCTAAGACTAGTGGGAAAGGGTAAATCTATTGGATCCACAATGTATGTCCTCTCTTTCCTAGGAATGCACAAAGTCTTCCGTGTTGAACAGATGGATACAGAAGAAAAATCTTGAAATCTCAGATATCCCCGCTGGGTGGTGGAGGCCCCATGAGTTAACAAGTGATTTAAACACTTCCATAGATGGTTTGGAAGTGCCAAACCGAGCCACCTATGAAAGGTCATGGTACCTCACCACTTTCTGAAGTTCCTTCTCCGCAAGTACCACCATAGGAAAACCCTCCTGGATTTCCAAAAGCATGAAAATACTTTAAGGATGGATTTTATCCATGATATAACTCATAGGATTCCCTGGTTTTCAGCATATAAATCCCTATTTAGTTTTGAATATAAAATTCATCTTGAACATCATCTTTCTAGTAATTGTGATAGATATGACTCTCAATCATTATAGTTCCGGCCATACGATTCACCTATCGATTCTGACACTCAACAACTCCATTTTTCTAATGAGTTCTTGTAACATCCACCTCATGTTGTATCTCATGTTTCACAAGGTAGTATTGACACTAAATGGATGTATATTTTCTACCATTTTTAGAGTAAAAAACTATTCTTGTTCTTCCAATATCATTCTTAGCTAATCGATGATATGTTTTCTTGCAATCAAGAACTTGTTGTTTCGTATGTACAACCATCACACAAGCAATTCTACTAAAATAATAAATTAAAATAATGAAGTATCATTCTCCATAATTTCCAAAAACATTTATTAGATTGTATACATTTGTATGAATTAGATCAAAAATATTTTATTCCATTTTCTTCTTTTGGTAATATGAACTGTATCCCAACATCCCTTGAATAAAAGCACCTGAGGCATTTTCCCTCTAATACTATAGATAAGGGATATCCATGATTATCTTCAAATTGTAAATCTTTTCCATGTCCTGTTGATTAATGTGACCCAACCTCTTTTGACACAAGGTGTTTTCTTCTTCAATACCCTTGTATCAAATATTCTCTTTACAATCAAATTAATATATGTTTCCATCTATTATACAAACTTTCATGAGATAATCCAATGTTCTTCTTTTTCTAGTGCACCCATTTTGATTGAATGTCACTATAAGTCCCAATTGATAGAGATGACTCACACAAGGGAGATTTTGACACAAACCGTCCTCAGAATGAACTTCTATCTTCTTCAGCTCACTATTGGACAATTTTGTATTTCCATTTCCTTTGATCTTGAAAGCACCATCATTGTCGAATCTCACTGTTCCAATGACCTTTTTCTTGAAATTATATAATATTTTTTCATTCCCATCATATGGTATGAGAATACACTATCAATAATGTAACGCCCCGACCCTAGTTTCCAAGAGTCGGTGCATTATTACATAACATTGGCATGATCACAAGAAAGATCAAATCTCGAAAGACCGATTGGTTTAGTAGCCTTGGAAACACTAGATATATTCATAAGTTTTACATTACATCATAAAATGAAAAACTACTACAACAACATAATGTATCCACAGTCCACACTATTATCCCCTCATAATATCCCTGCAGGTCATTCATAAATTACTTCTTCACATCCTGGGAAAAATAAAACATAGAAAAGGGGTGATCTCAAATGCCCAGTAAGGATAACAATATAGCGGAACATTCAAAAATAAGCATAAACATTTAAGGCAATGCATTACTAAAACAAAAGCCTTTTAAACTTGAACTTCAACATATTATGGCAAAAGTAAAATGAAATAATGCCATTTACTTTTTCACATTGATATTCTACTAATTGAATAATCACATGCAATATCAATAACCACTTTCATAATGTTGGAATGCATAATTCGAGACTATTATAACCACATACCAGGGCCTCGTGCCAAGACTACAAATAAGATTTTTCCAAGGCCTTGTGCCAAGACACTAGTTTGTCTCATGAGACCTACCGATGCATCGAGGAGCTATAGCGGGCTCCACCTGTCACATATTAAGTTCAATGCATTCTCATATGAAAAGGTTTAAACATAACATAAACATTCGTATTAAAACTAGCATACAAAATATCAATAATTTCACCATAAACTATGAATGGTATAAAAATAGCACATCCACAGTCAAACATATCACAAAACCTTCAATACAATATAGACGTTTTTTATCATAATAAATCAACTTCAAATAAGCGTAAAATCCATTAAAGGATGTTGGCATAGATGAAATCAAAACTCTTTTTAGAGAAATATCTCTTTTTATTTTGAAATCATTTAAGAGCCATATAAAATAAAACATTTTTTTTTGAAAATATTCTTATAAGATTGTAAGGGATGCTTTGAAGATTTTATAATGGCGGAAAATATCCGCACCCGCCGTATAAGTTAAAAAAACATTCTTACCTTAATCCGGTCGAAAAGGTTAAAAAGGACCTTGTTTTGAAAATGATGGAAAGATTCCTTTATAAACCACTTATAAAAGTAAAAAAGGGTATAAATGACTTTAACTCATATTCTAGTAAATAGTAAAAATGTTTGGAAATATATTTTTAAGAAACATGGATGTGGATGATAAAGAGATCCCAGTAGATAATTATGAATAAACAACCTCGGATAATGAAGAGATTTTGAAATAAACCTTACCTTGTACTTTTCCTTGGTTGGGGTAGGTTAACCTCCTGTATAATGGTGAAATAAGTGTTATTAAATTATACAAGAATCATATACATTAATATGATATCATATATGATCTTTTAATATTGATTTGATAATAATATCTTAGTATTATCGTTGTTTCGGGTGTTAACTTACTTGTTTTCTTTTATATTTTTTGTTACGTAAGACATATTTGTAATGGATAGGTTTTATATTATTCATATACAGAATGATATCAAGTCCTTAAACATCATTTTTAAATCATAAAATGATAATTATACTTGAATGGATACGATGGAGAATGAATCTCATCGCGTTCGTGGAGACGGTAGTCTGTACGTACGCACGAGCGACAATATCATTCTTTTGATATTAAAATAATATATAAATGTAGGTTATATCATATATACAGAATCATTAACATGTTATATTAATTATTTACATGAGTTACACATCATTATTATACCCATCCAAATAATAATATATTGAATAACAATTACACCACGACGTGGAGACGGTAAGTCGTACGTACGCACGTATGGTGACATGTTATTCAAAGGGTGGATAGAATACTGATTATGGTTGTACCATATTTATAATAAAATCACAATATATATAAGATACTGGAGTTATTATTTTAGAATGGTAATAACAAAGAAAGAAGAAGTGGAAGAAGAAAGGAACTTGAAAAGGGGTGGTGAAAACATTACCTCTTCTTCAGGTTCTTCCTTTTGATTTGATCAAATGGGATCCTTAGGTTGGCTTTCTGATCATAGTAAGGCCTCTATGTTGTAGTGAGGGAAGTTGGGAGAGTATTTGGGCAGAGCTTGGGGGAACCAAAAGGTTTGGATGGTGTGAAGAAAAGAGAAGGAGGAGTTCCCTTTTATAAGATGGGTGAGGGGAACCTTTGGAAAAGCTAGAAATATTAATTTATAATAAATTCATATTCGGTTTCTAATGACTCCAAAGTTGATTATTTAAAGTTTAAGGTGTGGATGGGTCGAAAACAACTCAACCAATAGAATTTAGACAGGTTTGGGTACTTATATTAACCTTATCTTTATATATTAACTCTAAGTTAATTAGTTTCACTTTTACAATGTCTCTTTGTATTTTTATATAATATGGTTAATAAACTTACTATATACATCCAAGAGACCCCCAAGTGGTGCATTAATGATGAACCTATCATTATATAAGTATGTTGGCCGAACCACAGATTTTTAGGAATTTAATATCAATTAATAATATAATATTTGTTTTAAGAACTCTTTTATGTCAATTTTTACACTATTCAATAGTTGATTTTTGTGAATCTCATAACAGATGTATTACTTCAAAAGAAGTGAATTAAATAAATCCTAATATATCATATTATCTTATAAAATTAGTTTAATTCATTAAAAGTTTCATATTATATTTATTTTTGTATTTATAATATCAATTATTTTAATTTTTCACTATTATAGTAATTACTTCATCATCATTGTGTCATAAATAAATTAAATTATTTAATGTCTAAAAATTATAAAAAAAATATCATTATGTAGGAAATCTTTTTATCTCTATAATAAATATTTATAATCTAAAATACAACATATATAACCCTATGTAAAATTTTTTTTTCTAAAAGATATATGCTTGTGTCATTTTTGTATTCATTTTAACTTAATTAAAATAAAGTGTCCCTATCACCTACAAGTGGCACCATGGGGTCCCAAAATAGACCCAAAGATGACTATGGTCGAACATGTATCAACCAATAAGTCTAGGACACGTTTTAGGGTAATTTAGTATTATTATAATATTATTTTTTAACCCTCATTTACTGGATTTACCCTTAACCATGGTAAATAAAATATTTACCGCAGTAATTATTCAAAATGTCTAAAAATAAAAGTTACCTATTTACACAATTTGAACATCCTGATTCCAAATATGGAATCCATTTTTCTAAATTCAAAACACAGAAGTGGCAGAAATTAATTTAAAATTAATTCCTGCTGTCAAAACAAAAAGCGTGTTTTTAAGAGATAATAACTATCAAAAGATTGACACTTGTTTATGTTTGGTTTAATTGTAAAATTATTTCCAATGACCAAAATTATATTAAATGGTAAAAATATATTCTAAATATACTTTAAAACCACTCAAATTCATAATTTATCACTATTAATTATTTTGATTAAAAAAGTTGTTTTTAATTAAAATTTAGTAATTTTCACTATTCATCAAAATATTAAAGTTATCCGAAAAGTACCAAAATTTCACCTTAGGCTAAATTCGATATTCCAAATCCAAAAATGAAGTCCATTTTAAAATATATATAATTTCAAAAATTAGGTATTACTATTCATAACGGTTAGTTTGATTGGTTATGGTATGTTAGAAATCGGTGTTGCGTACGACACACGCTATCACATTATTCAAAGAGAAGCATACCGTAGAAGCTTGGGGTGTTACATTCTCCCCTCCTTCAAATAATTTTGTCCTAGAAATTTCTAGAATACTTATCACATGAAAAGACTCGGGTGGTTCTTCATCATAAGTTCCTCGGGTTCCCAGATTTCCTCTTCCATCTTATGGTTTCTCCACAAAACTTTTACCAGACGCGTCGTCCGGTTTCTCAGCACTTGTTCTCTTGTATCAAGAATCTTGACGGGCTCTTCGTAATAATACAGATCGAGTTACAGTTCTAATTCCTCATAAGTGAGTACATGCGTTGGGTCAGGCATGTATTTCCTCTACAGAGATACGTGGAACACATCATGAACTTTGGAGAGACTTGGCGGCATTGCCAATCGGTAAGCTACAGCCCCAATTCGTTCTAGAATTTCGAAGGGTCCAATGTACCTGGGACTCAATTTACCTTTCTTACCAAAACGTATGACTCCCTTCCATGGAGATACCTTCAGGAAAACATGATCACTTACTTGAAATTCCAAATCCTTCCTTCGATTATCGGCATAGCTCTTCTGCCTACTTTGAGCTGCTTTGATGTGATTTTGGATTACCTTCACCTTTTCCACCGTTTCCTCCACCAGTTCTGGGACTACAAGTTTTCTTTCACTGACGTCATCCCAACAGGTTGGTGTACGATATCTCTTTCCATATAATGCTTCATATGGTGCCATCTGAATACTCGAATGGAAGCT
Organism: Viscum album; assembly: GCA_963277665.1. Taxonomy (NCBI): domain Eukaryota; kingdom Viridiplantae; phylum Streptophyta; class Magnoliopsida; order Santalales; family Viscaceae; genus Viscum; species Viscum album. The sequence continues at coordinate 1,336,937,686 of OY728156.1, forward strand.
ATTGTTATAGGAAAATTCTACGAGAGGTAAGTATTGATCCCACATACCCTGAAAGTCAAGTGAGAAAGATCTCAACATTTCTTCTAGGGTTTGAATAGTCCGTTCTGATTGTCCATTTGTTTGAGGGTGGTAAGCAGTGCTCAAATGAAGTTTAGTATTTAGGGATTTCTGAAGACTTTTCCAGAATCTAGAAGTAAAACGGGGATCACGATCAGAAACAATCGATAGGGGTACTCCATGAAGTCTCACAACATCATTAATATATAGTCTTGCTAGACGTTCCAGGGGTAGATCTTCTCTTATAGCAAGAAAATGTGCTGACTTGGTAAGACGATCAACAATAACACATATCGCATCATTCCTTCTAGGAGTCTTTGGTAGCCCCAAGACAAAGTCCATCGTAATATTGTCCCATTTCCACTCCGGTATGGGAAGAGGTTGCATGACGCCTCCAGGTTGTTGCCTTCCAGCTTTAACTTGCTGACAAACCATACATCTTGACACAAAATCAGCAATCTCCCTCTTCATGTTGTCCCACCAAAAATGATCCTTCAAATCTCTATACATTTTGGTGCTCCCAGGGTGTATAGAGAAATTGGAACTATGAGCATCATCCAGCAATTCCCTCTTTAGATCAGGTATATCGGGAACACAAAGTCTCTTCCCAAATTTCAAAATTCCATCTTCATACACAAAGTCTCTCAATCTCCCATCATTCACAACTTTAATATTTTTTTGGAATTCTTCATCATCGGTCTGATAACTCTTAATCCTTTCTAGTAAAGATGGTTTGGCAAACATTTGAAAAAGCATTGATGTTTCACCTTCCCTGGTTATTCCCATGTCCATCTTCACTAGATCCATGAAAATTGGATCCCTTTCAATTCTCATATTGTTCAAAACTCCATGGTCTTTTCTACTCAAAGCATTTTCCACCTTGTTTGCTTTCCCCGGGTGGTAGTGTATCATGCAATCATAATCCTTGAGTAATTCAAGCCATCTCCTTTGGCTCATGTTGAGTTCTTTTTGTGAGAAGATATACTTCAAACTCTTGTGATCAGTATAAATCTCACATTTTTCACCATAGAGGTAGTGCCTCCATATCTTCAAAGCAAAGATCACAGCTGCTAACTCGAGATCATGAGTAGGATAGTTTTGTTCATGAATTTTCAATTGTCGTGATGCATATGCAATAACTCTATCATTCTGCATAAGGACACAACCAAGTCCTTTCTTTGATGCATCACTATAAATAACGAACCCATCATTCCTAGATGGTAGAGTCAATATAGGAGCATTGACTAATCTTCTCTTCAGTTCATCGAAACATTCTTCACACTCTTTTGTCCAAACAAATTTAACCCCTTTACATGTGAGCTTCGTTAATGGGTTATCCAATCGGGAAAAATTCTGGACGAATCGTCAATAATAACCTGCCAAACCAATAAAACTACGTACCTAAGTTATACTCGTAGGTGCTGGCCATTCTTGGATTGCCTTGGTCTTAGAAGGATCAACAGATATTCCATCTTTAGAGACAATATGGCCAAGAAAAGAAATCTCATGAAGCCAGAATTCACACTTGCTAAACTTCCCATATAATTCATGTCTTCTCAGAGTCTTCAAGATAATGCGCAAGTGATTTTCATGATCTTCGTAGGTTTTGGAGTATACCAAGATATCATCAATAAATACCACCGCAAATTCATCGAGATACTCCTTGAAAACTCTATTCATCAGATCCATGAATACAGAGGGTGCATTAGTCAATCCAAAAGGCATTATAGTAAACTCGTAATGCCCGTACCTGGTTCAAAATGCTGTTTTCGGAATTTCTTCCTTCTTCACACACAACTGATGGTATCCATATCGAAGGTCAATCTTTGAAATGTATTGATCTCCATGCAGTTGGTCAAATAAATCATCAATGCGAGGTAGGGGATGCTTGTTCTTTATCGTTATAACATTGATCTCCCTGTAGTCGATAAATAACCTCATAGATCCATCTTTCTTTTTAACAAAAAGAACAGGGGCTCCCCATGGAGAAACACTAGGGCGAATAAATCCTTTATTACTCAATTCCTCTATTTGTTTCTTTAGTTCGACTAACTCTACAGTGACCATTCTATAAGGGGTCTTCGATATAGGCCTTGATCCAGGAATTAAATCAATGGAAAACTCAACTTCTCGTTCTGGAGGATGTCCAGGTAAATCTTCCGGAAATACATCTAAAAATTCTTTCACAACATGTACATCCTCTATTTGAACATTCCTTTCCTCACCGACAGTTATTTCATTCTCTTCCTCCCCAATAATTGAATTTAGTTGAGCTACTGGGGGTGGATCTAAATAAGAATTAGGTGGTGATTATTCTGCTCTAAAGATAAGGTGTTCCTTATCATTATCATCAAGAATCGTAATCTCTTTCTTCTTACAATAAATTTTTGCATCATAGTCTGAAAGCCATTCCATACCGAGCATTATATCAAACCCAATCATAGGTATGATGATGAGATCAGCAGATAAAGAACATTTGTGTGCTCTAATGGGGACTGATTTGCAAAACATTGTTGCAATGATACTTCCCTTAGGAGTTTTAACTGACAACTCCCTTGTTAAATCAAATTGAAAATATCTAATTTTCTTAGCAAACTGGGAAGATATGAAACAATGTGATGATCCAGAATCAAATAATGCATTTTCTAAACTTGAGGAAACCATTAAATTACCTTCCACCACGTCTTTCGGAGCTTCTACCTCAGCAGTAGTGATAACATAAGCCTGGCCTTGATCCCTTGGCCTTTTCTGAGGTAAGTTCTCCTGACGCTTAGGACATTAATTTGCATAATGCCCCATCTCCCTGCAATTGTAGCACTAAATGTTGGTAGCTTCCTTCTTCCCCTTGCAATCACGAGCTTGGTGGCCTTTTTCACCACACTTGTAACAGACTCACATTCCCTTCAAGCAAGTACCAGGATGTTTCTTCCCGCATTTACCACAGGATGGATATTCAACCTTTCCCTTCTTCCCCTTATTTCCATTCCCACATTTATGAGGAGGTCTCTTCTTCTCTTGCTTTGCTTTAAAGTCATAAGACTTAGAGAATTCATTTTCGGTCTTGATAGCACATGAGACAATGTCTTTGTATGACGAGAAGAATTGTGAGACTAATGCTCGTTGGAGAAATGGTTTTAACCCATCAAAGAAACGATCAATCTTACTTCTTGGGTTACGTATATAATCACCATCATACCTTGCTAACCTTGTAAAGTTAGCCTCATACTTTGTGACATTCTCATCCTCCTTCTGTCTCAAACATAGAAATTGTCTTTCCATATCTGCTCGATGGTCGCGAGGAAAGTATTTTTCTAAAAACAGATCTTTGAACTCCCTCCATTCCATATTTGATACTTCATCATCTTCCTTCATGTTTTGAATCAATGACCACCATTGATCAGCATCTCCAGTGAGGCGGTAAAATGCCATGATAACTTTTTCCCTTTCACTCCTCCCCAAAGCCTGAAATATTTTCTCTAGGGAATTTATCCATTGCTCAGCTACTAAGGGATTTGTACTCCCATTGAACGTTGGTGGTTGTTGCCTCATGAATCGATCTAACATTGATCCTCCATGCCGTGGATTAGGGTGCTCCATACATGTAAGGTTATTATTCATAACCTGAGTAAGTTGTCCCAGTATGGTGATTAGCTGATCGGAACTAGTTACATCACCAGCTCCACTATAATTATCTTGAGCAGGAGGAAAATCCCTACATGGAGTGCGTGCATTGATACAGTTTCCATTTCTTCCACTAGGCACCATTTCTAAACAATGTCATAAACTAGATCAGTTTATGAATAAAAATACATAATCCCATACTTATAAAACACTTAACATAAATTGAACTATTTATGGATATAATCCATAATCATAAAAATGTTTTCTTTGAGGAAGTATATACTCATAAACCCTTCATAATGATTTTTAAAGAAAATGAGAGTTATCCTAAGCATATCCCCTGGGAGTGTCGTAACCAAGAGTGCAGCAAGGCCCGTTGTCGTGCACCAGTTCCCGTTCGAGTCTAGCTCAAAGCGGTGTTTTTGGGTTTTACCCCTAGGTACATCTGTTCCAGAGCCGCCTCTACCTGCTCATATCCAGACAGGGATGTATTTCTCAGAAAACTCACAAAATCTCTACAATACCAAAATTATAGGAAGTTCTTCTATACTAATCCTCATAGTTCATCTTAGGTCTACGTGCTCTAATCAGAGTTTATCTAAATCTAGCTTCCAAGGTTTGTACTAAACTTCCTCTGATACCAACTGTAACGCCCCGACCCTAGTTACCCAGAGTCAGTGCATTATTACATAACATTGGCATGATCACAAGAAAGATCAAATCTCGAAAGACCGATTGGTTCAGTAGCCTTGGAAACACTAGATATATTCATAAGTTTTACATTACATAATAAAATGAAAAACTACTACAACAACATAATGTCTCTACAGTCCACACTATTATCCCCTCATAATATCCCTGCAGGTCATTCATAACTTACTTCTTCACATCCTGGGAAAAATAAAACATAGAAAAGGGGTGAGCTCAAATGCCCAGTAAGGATAACAATATAGCGGAACATTCAAAAATAAGCATAAACATTTAAGGCAATGCATTACTAAAACAAAAGCCTTTTAAACTTGAACTTCAACATAGTATGGAAAAAGTAAAATGAAATAATGCCATTTACTTGTTCACATGGATATTCTACTAATCGAATAATCACATGCAATATCAATAACCACTTTCATAATGTTGGAATGCATAATGCCAGACTATCATAACCACATAGCCAGGGCCTCGTGCCAAGACTACAAATAAGATTTTGCAAAGGCCTTGTGCCAAGACACTAGTTTGTCTCATGAGACCTACCGATGCATCGAGGAGCTATAGCGGGCTCCACCCGTCACATATTAAGTCCAATTCATTCCCATATTAAAAGGTTTAAACATAACATAAACATTCGTATTAAAACTAGCATACGAAATATCAATAATTTCACCATAAACTATGAATGGTATAAAAATAGCACATCCACAGTCAAACATATCAAAAAACCTTTAATACAATATAAAAGTTTTGTATCATAATAAATCAACTTCAAATAAGCGTAAAATCCATCAAAGGATGTTGACATAGATGAAATCAAAACTCTTTTTAGAGAAATATCTCTTTTTATTTTGAAATCATTTAAGATCCATATAAAATATAACATTTTCTTTTGAAAATATTCTTATAATCCTGTAAGGGAAGCTTTGAAGATTTTATAACGGCGGAAAATAGCCGCACCCGCCGTATAAGTTAAAAAAACATTCTTACCTTAATCCTGTCGAAAAGGTTAAAAAGGACCTTGTTTTGAAAACAATGGAAAGATTCCTTTATAAACCACTTATAAAAGTAAAAAAGGGTATAAATGACTTTAACTCATATTCTAGTAAATAGTAAAAATGTTTTGAAATATATTTTTAAGAAACATGGATGTGGATGATAAAGAGATCCCAGTAGATAATTATGAATAAACAACCTCGGATAATGAAGAGATTGTGAAATAACCCTTACCTTGTACTTTTCCTTGGTTGGGGTAGGATAACCTCCTGTATAATGGTGAAATAATTGTTATTAAATTATACAAGAATCATATACATTAATATGATATCATATATGATCTTTTAATATTGATTTGATAATAATATCTTAGTATTATCGTTGTTTCAGGTGTTAACTTACTTGTTTTATTTTATATGTTTTGTTACATAAGACATGTTTGTAATGGATAGGTTGTATATTAATCATATACAGAATTATATCAAGTCCTTAAACATCATTTTTAAATCATCAAATGATAATTATACGTGAATGGATACGATGGAGAATGAATCTCATCGCGTTCGTGGAGACGGTAGTCCGTACGTACGCACGAGCGACAATATCATTCTTTTGATATTAAAATAATATATAAATGAATGTTATATCATATATATACAGAATAATTAACATGTTATATTTATTATTTACATTAGTTACACATCATTATTATACCCATCCAAATAATAATATATTGAATTACAATTTCACCACGACGTGGAGATGGTAAGTCGTACGTACGCACATATGGTGACATGTTATTCAAAGGGTGGATAGAATACTGATTATGGTTGTACCATATTTATAATAACATCACATTATATATAAGATACTAGAGTTATTATTTTAGAATGGTAATAACAAAGAAAGAAGAAGTGGAAGAAGAAAGGAACTTGAAAAGGGGTGGTGAAAACATTACCTCTTCTTCAGGTTCTTCCTTTTGATTTGATCAAAAGGGCTCCTTAGGTTAGCTTTCTGATCAAACTAAGGCCTCTAGGTTGTATTGAGGGAAGTTGGGAGAGTATTAGGTCATAGTTTGGCCGAACCAAAAGGTTTTGAAGGTGTGAAGAAAAGAGAAGGAGGAGTTCCCTTTTATAAGAGGGGTGAGGGGCACCTTTGGAAAAGCTAGAAATATTAATTTATAATAAATTCATATTCGGTTTCTAATGACTCAAATGTTTATTATTTAAAGGTTAAGGTGGGTATGGGTCGAAAACAACTCAACCAATAGTATTTAGACAGGTTTGGGTACTTATATTAACCTTATTTTTAAGTATTAACTCTAAGTTAATTAGTTTCACTTTTACAATGTCTCTTTGTATTTTTATATAATATTGTTAATAAACTTACTATATACATCCAAGATACCCCCAAGTGGTCCATTAATGATGAAACTATCATGATATAAGTCTCTTGTCCGAACCTTTGATTTTTAGGAATTTAATATCAATTAATAATATAATATTTGTTTTAAGAACTCTTTTATGTCAATTTTGACACTATTCAATAGTTGATTTTTGTGAAACTCATAACAGATTGATTACTTCTAAAAAATTCAATTAAATCAATCCTAATATATCATATTATCCTATAAAATTAGTTTACTTCATTAAAAGTTTCATATTATATTTATTTTGGTATTTATAATATCAATTATTTTAATTTTTCACTATTATAGTAATTACTTCATCATCATTGTGTCATAAATAAATTAAATTATTTAATGTCTAAAAATTATAAATAAAATATCATTCTGTAGGAAATCGTTTTATCTTTCCAATTAATATTTATAATCTAAATTCCAACATATATAACCATATGTAAAAATTGTTTTTCTAAAATATATATGCTTGTGTCATTTTTGTATTCATTTTAACTTAATTAAAATAAAGTGTCCCTATCACCTACAAGTGGCACCATGGTGTCCCAAAATCGACCCAAAGATGCCAATGGTCGAACATGTATCAACCAATAAGTATAGGACACGTTATAGGGTAATTTAGTATTATTATAATATTATTTTTTAACCCTCATTTACCGGATTTACCCTTAACCATGGTAAATAAAATATTTACCGCAGTAATTATTCAAAATGTCTAAAAATAAAAGTTACCTATTTACACAATTTGAACATCCTGATTCCAAATATGGAATCCATTTTTCTAAATTCAAAACACCGAAGTGGCAGAAATTAATTTAAAATTAATTCCCGCTGTCAAAACAAAAAGCGTGTTTTTAAGAGATAATAACTATCAAAAGATTGACACTTGTTTATGTTTGGTTTAATTGTAAAATTATGTCCACTGACCAACATTATATTAAATGGTAAAAATATATTTTAAACATACTTTAAAACCACTCAAATTCAAAATTTATCACTATTAATTATTTTGATTAAAAAAGTTGTTTTTAATTTAAATTTAGTAATTTTCACTATTCATCAAAATATTAAAGTTATCCGAAAAGTACCAAAATTTCACCTTAGGATAAATTCAATATTCCGAATCCAAAAATGAAGTCCATTTTAAAATATATATAATTTCAAAAAGTAGGTATTACTATTCATAACGGTTAGTTTGATTGGTTATGGTGTGTTAGAATCGGTGTTGCGTACAACACACGCTATCACATTATTCAAAGAGAAGCGTACCGTAGAAGCTTGGGGTGTTACAAATAATCCTTGTGCTGTGGTTCTTGGTAGCTTTGAGAGCTACTTATTCAAGGATGGATTTTTCAATTTTCTTCCTTTCCATTCCATAAATATTAGTTTGAGTAAAGGATAATGAAGTCTTTTAAAATCTATTATCCATGCGCATAGATTCTTCATAATTATACTCTTCTTAAAAATGAGAGAAATCATTTGTAAGAACAATACCTCTTGGTTAGAGAGTATTGACTTGTATCTGAGTTCTGTATGAATTGTTCCCTATATTCTTCTACGTACAATCAATATCTTTATATCCAATGTTAGGGCAATGAAAAAAAATTCCATAAAAACTTTTTCTTCTATAGGATTTAGGATATGAATTAATTATTCTTTATTGAATTCCTAGATTTTACCCATTCAAATAGCTCCTTGGATCTTTACAGTATGACATGGTATGACCCAAATTTCCATATAATTGAAATTTCATAAGTGGAAATACCCTTTCACTTATATTCCCCCTCTGGTCAACTATCCTAGAAGGATAGTTTGATTGTTTATAATCTTAGGAAACATGGGGATAGTTTTCAATCCTCATTTCAATCTGATTTGAGACTTTCTTTGCTTGGAATTCAGGAGTCTTTGTGATATGTGTGACTTTTAGATTTCTTTTATTTTGGGCCATTTTACTTCTACCATTCGATGTTTCAACATTAAAACCAATTTTTATTTTTCCCAATAATGAGGGTCTTTGATCATTAATAACTTTTTTAAATCCATCATAACCATGCTTAAATATCTCTAGAAAATTAGCATCTAAGAATTTTCCCAACAGAATTTTTACTTTTTTTTCTTTTAGACTTGATTCACTATCAAGTTTACACCTATCAATAATGAATTCTTCTTAGAGTACCTAAATATTTTTGGACTTATCTTCCAATATTGAGGCAAGTTCATTAATTACCTTCACATGTTCTTCAATTCTGATCTTTAGTTCCACTACAGTTTATGTGCTTTCAATAATTGATGACTGTACTTTCAAAAATTCATCAAGTTTTTCAATTTCAGCTTCTAGACGATCAAAACATTCGAATTATTCTTCCAAAATTTCTCTCCACTTATTGTATCTCTTACATTGATTTAGAATATTACCAAAAGCATCCTTGAGATGAAACATGGGATTGAAATCAGTGGTCAACTAATTATCTCTATCTTCATCTCCTGATGGTTCTGATTTTTCAATAGTATCCATCATTGATGCATGGGTTCTAGATATAAACTTGGGTTCTTCATTCCCAAATAATTCACTATAATCATATTATTCTTCATAGAAAAACACTTTTATCTATAGTTTATTACCAGACTTCACGTATCCCTTCTTGAAAAACCTTTTTTGAGGCTTCTTTATGTCTCCATATTTGCTTTCTTCTTCATAGAAATTTCGTGTGCACTAAGAGGAAATGTGCCCAACTCTGCCACAATGAGAACAAGCCAGAGCTAACTTGCCTTAAAATTTCCCTTTTCCCTTATTTAATTTCATATCAATGAGTGAAATAATTTTCTTCCCTTATTATCTTAATTAATACTGACTCGTGAAATTTCATGTTTTTCCTGGATTTGAATTCTATTTCTATGCTTACCCAAGTCATTGCATCTTTTGGTTTGACTCTAATATCATATTTCACTAATATAATCAGTAGATCATCCAAGGAATTTTTTGAAATATTCCTTTCATCAAGGTTTGACAGCATTGAATTTTCAATAGGTGGAAGTCTTCTCAAGATTATCATTACAATATCAAGTTCTTTGATTTCTTCACAAAGTCCTCATATTGATCCAATAAATTTTGTAATTAGATTGAAAAAGGTATCTATATTTTCTTTATGATGCACCATAATATCATCAAAACTATTGTAACAAACTTATATCCCACCTTTACTTTTTTATAACCTTCATAAATGTTCTCCATTTTTTCCACATAAACATTATTGATATGCAGCTCATCAAATTTAGATATATCTTACCATAAAAAGTTGTAGTGAGGTAATTCTATGATTTGGAATCTATATTAATAGTTTTCATATATGTATCAGTCATAAAAATACCAATTGGATCAGTGGATTTTATTCCTTATGAATTGGTAAATTGGACTTGCATTCCAAGAGATATTTGATGACAACTCATTTTGTTCTACCTGATCTAGAAATTTCTTCAATAAAATAGGGGTAATCGACTGATATATAATGAATTATTCATTATATAAATCAAGTTATGATTTAAAACCAACATCCTTTACCATATAATACCACTTGAAAGACCCCAGAACACATTGAGAGGCGAGGGGTGAACCAGGGAGTCAACTTTTCTTTTAAATATATAGATCTTATTCCCATGTTGGTAGGAACCTATTAAACTTGTCTGGTGAAAATTGAAGACACAAATATTTTACTTGGTTCACCACTGAGGCATACATCCAAGGAGAATATGCCGATAGTTTTTCATTCATACCAAAGTCCACTAATATTCACGAGTTGTGGAGTATAAAAGCTTATCACACTCACTCTATGCCAGGTGTGCTTCCTTTAAAAGGTTTTAGAGATAACTCAATGAATCCCTTAGATCACATACATTTACTACTCCTTTCTCACTACATTGGAAAGAATTTGAAATCAGTGTATTGACTTGTAGATCACTTTAATCAGTTATAAATAAATCATGTATCTTTAACTATAGATGGATACTCTATTGAAGTCTTGTTTTCCACTGCAGATGTAATCTAATTTTTTGTGTGTTGTTCATTCCCAAACCTACCTTCCATGTACTAGGATTCTTCCTCCATATATTGGAGTGCTCCACATACCACCTCCGCGTACTACCTCCACATACCACCTCTGCAAGATGCAATTATGTACTGCCTTCACCAATAGAATTTGAGAGAAGCCTTAGCTTTTACATCTACATACTAATACTTCAACATGGACTGACTTTCAAGTACCAAATTCCTTAGAGTATTGTCTTTTTCCGTGTACCACCTTATTCCCTAGACTACTTCTTCTATGATTTATTTATCCTATGTGATACACTTCTTCTCTCGTGAAATCATCCTCATGAACCGTCTTCCGTGAACTAGGATTCTTCCTCTGCATACTGTCTTCTGTGAACTCTTATGGACTTTACTAAATTCCTTTCAAATTTTTAATTAATGTCTTTTTGGGTTTATCTTCCACCAACTAATTCTATATTTCCTAAATTTCTCTTAGATTTTTAATTTCAGATCCATTGTGCTAAAGAAGGGATTAGCGCTCCTTTTATAGGAAAAATAGATCTGAAAAATCTGCTAATTTGGGATTTACCGAATCTTCATTGTGGCACCACCTTCACCAGGTACCATGTACCTCTCATGAACCATTTCATTTACACGGTCTGCATACCTCCATACTCCCTACAAGGTGGCACAAATCACCTCATCATTTTTGGAAATGACACCCTTCACTGATTCTCAAAATTCCACCATGATTTTAAAAACAACATAATATCCCATCTATTTCTCACCTCTTGTGAAATATAAGCCTCAACGTGAATGAAAAACCTTCACCATGAACTATTTTTCATTCCATGAACAATTTTTTCCCGATCCGTGTAGTGTGGATTTTCTTCTGTGAAATGTTCCCGGTACATGGTACGCATTTTATGTCTCGTGATATGTGGTTCCCTTCATTTTATGATTTTCTTCTCCATTCTGCATCTCATTTACTTCTCTGTATAAATCCATCCAAAATACTGGGAAACTATGCCACCATCATCATTTATTTTAGCCTCAATTGTATGACCACATTCTTCTCAAACTCCTAGATCAACCCAATGAGGATTAACAACATACACAAAACATACTTCATTTCCATCAAAGAACACCCTTGGTTCCAAAAACTCCCACTAACCATTTATCAAGTGTGTGATGTGTTTTATGTATGCCTCTTGAGAAATTATGTACTAGATCCCATGCATGTAATGAATATGAAGGTGGTACAATTAGAGAATCATCTATCTTATGAGGAGAAACCACTAAAGATTGTAGACCATGGGGGTAAAGTTATACACAACAATACTACTCATCTAGTCAATGTACTATGGGAGAACCACAATTATGAGGAGGTGACATGGGAGCTAGAAGAAATAATGAAACCAAAGTACCATTAATGTTTTCCATCTCTATGGTTGAAATGAAATTTTGAGGAACAATTTTATTAATGGTAGAATAATGTAACAACCCAATCTATTATAAATGAAACTACCCTTCTGAATTTATATGTGTTAGATATAGTAATATAGTATAATATAAAACACATGTAGCATATTAGGAAAATCAAAAACATCATTTATATTAATTCAAATATTATAATTAGAGAATGATTATATGTATATTAATTAAAACTGTAACAATGGGACAAAAAATATAAAATAATATGACTATTATATAAAAATTTGGATCTAATAGATCTCCTAGAATGATTTCACTCACAAAAAAAAATTATAGAAATAAAATAGAATATTAATAATGTAATATTCATTTAGAAAATGAAAATATATATAAACATCATATAAAATATATGTGAATATAAAATTAATGAAATATGAGGTATTTATAGATGTTTGTAACCCATATAACTATGATAAATCTGGTCATTGGAATAGTAATATGAATATTAAGAATGTAAACCTGACCATTAAAATAGTAAACTCACCTATATAATTGAAAAATAACATTTATTTTATATTAAAAAATTAAAATATAGAAAATTTATATCATCATTAAAATAAATAGGTGTTTTAAAAATGATAAAAAAATATTTGATTTTTTTAAAACAAGTATGTTTTATTTATATTTTTATGATAAATATAAACATTTACAAGACAATGTTCTTTCCTAAGAATAATTTATAAAAAAATATCATATTTTATTTCAAATTATAATTTAATTTTATGTGTCTATGAATAATTTTTTAAAGGAACCTAAAACTGATAATAATATTAAAGTTGGTATTTTTTAATAAATAATTATTTTATTAAAAAAATTATTTTATCATATTTAAAACCTATTCATAAAATGGATTTCCTTTTCTGAATCTATATATGAAAAAATATTTAGGGTGATGTATTGGTATTTTTATAAAATAGTTGAATTATAGTGAATATTGAAATATGAAAAAATATAGTATTTTACATTATAAGATAAATACATGAATTAATGAGTCATAGATGATGTAAGAAGCCCTTAGTTCAAACTTCAATTCAAAATTTATTATATTTTTTATAAGAGTATCCATTATTGGTAGTCTTGAGACAAAATAATAAACTAATGAATATTATATTAAAAAAACCCCTCTCGCCCCCAAATAAATATCACCTCTCACCACCCCTTGTCTATACACATTATAAGACTTAATGGTAGCCCAAAATCTACCCATATATCTTCAAAACCCTTATCCCCACATCCAAGTATTTTTTATCTTACCATAATACCATTCTAAAGAGCGTTATGGGGTGGCCTAAGAGGAGACAACCAAATGAGAACGTAATAATATCGTCGATCTTTTTAATATTTCTTATTCTTTATCATCTAAAAAAATTAAATCCAATGTAAAATAACTACTCTATAATAATAAATATAATTTAATATTATTATTTTTATGTAATATCAATTATTAAACCTCTTCACATATCATTATAAAATTAAATTTATTCTTCATATTATGGTGGGTTCACTACCTCTATAAACCACATACTTTGTTTTTCTCAACAACCTTAGTGGATTGTTATAGAAATAATATTATGGTTTAATGTGATGAAAATAATTATATTATAACTTATTACATGTATTTTGATATATTAAAATTTGTTTTATTGAATAAAACATATATATTTCATGATTAATAGTAAACCCACCTAAATAAACTAACTATATAATGATAATATATAATTAAGGAATCATCCATTTTCTAGAACACATATTGATATTTAGTACCATTTAAAATTATAGAAGTTAATTAATATAAATTAATTTCACATCTGTATTTTTAGACCCATTTTATATGAACTTCAATAATTACCCAAAAACTAAAGAGACATTGGATCCATGAAATAAACAACCTTGGGACAATTTATATAGACGAGGAATCTCAATTAAATGAATCTAAACTAATATAAAAATTTATAAAAAATAATATATTTATTAATAATTTTACAAATTTTTTATTTAATATATATAATTTTAATATTAATGATTATAGGTGAAAGTGCAAAGAGAATCTAGAAAAAATGTAATGGAACTCTCCAAACTACCCAGTTTTCTTTGGGATATGCCATATCTTTCTCTAAATCGCTTCATCCCTTTAATATTGTGGTGAAAAAATTAAATATTATTTATATATGTACCTCAAATATATACAATTTATTCTTTTTTTTACTAGGGATATACATTATTTTTAAGTTCTCTTCTCAAATATTTCATTTATGTAAACCTGATTTAAGGGAATTTTCAATTTCTTATTTCATATTATATACCACCCCATAAAATGTTTTAAATAATAATTTTTTTTAAAATATTAATTATTTTATAGAGAACACTCTGGGTTATCTTCTAGTTTTATGAAAAATATGATGTTCTTTTCATCTTTAACAATTCCTTACTATTTTCTTAAAACCTCACTAAAAAGATATATTCCAAAATTACTTCTCTACCCTTTCTCATGAAATTTTCATCAAATAATATTGTTATTTAAGGACATTGATTATTTATAAAAATATTAAATCTCAAAATATTTAATTCTTCATTTATTTTTAACCCTTATGAGATATACTTTTATTATGATTTAAGGAAATATTATGTAACCCATTTCTTTCAATGGGTATTCCTTACAATTATTCCATATGATTGGTTTCCTTATATGAGACAAATATGTATGTAAATGTTGTAATGAGTGCACCTAGATAGTGATTTAGTTAATTGGGTAATTTCTATATCTCATGAGAAGATATGTATGGAATTCAAGAGTAAACCTAATCCATGATGAGGCTCTATCCACAATTTTAGTGTGCCTTTTTAGGGAGCCTTGACTTATGTTTATGTCATGTTTTATATTATTTCCACATTCCTATGATATCATGATCTTGTGATTCCATATCATTAATGTCATTAAACTATATGATTATTAATTATTATTTCATTTTAATATATTATTTTATACTATTTGGATTATATTCTGTACATGTTCTTCATGCTCATTCACTTAATGGACTTTATAGCTCTCCCCACATGTCTTTGTATTTCCTAGGATATCCTAAAATGTTTTAGAAGATCAAAGGGATATAAGATCATATTATAGAGTTTAAAATTAATTTATTTTATTTTATTTCAATGTTTATGAAATATGAAACTATTCTCCTAAAGACATGAGGCCTCTCAATCCTTGGGTTTTGTTTCATGTATATTTAGGTTAAAATCATGTAATGATATTTTCGTGAGGCTTTGGTTGCTATAGGTTTTGTAGGAGGAATTATATCATCAGTGGTTCGATTGATTGTAGACCTATTAATATGGGTGACACATGGAGTTGACCAATAGGTCATCCCAACATGTCCACCCTAGTGTGTGGGCCTTACTGGTTAGGAGACCCGACCTCATGATCAGGTGGGCACCAAAGCTGAGTAAGTTAAACCCTAACCCTCCCCAGAGAGTTTTGGAATTTGGATTCCAAGTTATCATGTGTTATTCAAAAAGTGGAATGGGGTTCAACATCTACATCCAAGTGCACCACATGGCCCACTTCTTCTTGTGTATGTTGTTTTTCATGAAAAAATTAATCAAGTGTTGGTTTTGGAAAAGTAAATACTCTATCCTGAGTATTTTTTCACATATATTTTAACATCATAAAATTATAAAATAAGAACATCTTATTTGATAGTATATGTGGCCAGAAACAGTGATCTTAATCAACCAATGAAATTTATTTATTTTAATTTAATCACTTCAATTCCTTGTAGAACACACAACCTCGAGTCAAAATGAATTGTTATACACTATACCATTATAACCTAAAAGTTTAAATGGTATTTATTAATAGTAATAACTAAATTATGAATCTTATATTATTTAAAAATTTATTTAATAAATAAAATTTATATCTATTGATTATATATAAAAGTAGATCCATCTGAAAGAAAAAGAAGTGTTTTATGAAAAAAATGTATTTGTTATAGTCGTTTATTCATGCTTTGTACACATAATTTCTAACTATTTTTTAACAATTTTATGAAACTTATTCTAAAAAAATAAAAATAATTTTATAAATATTAATATAAAAATTATATTAGGTTAAGGTTTCTGGACTTTTCTGAAAGGTTTCATTTTTTGATTAATAGTGGAAATATGAAATTTTAATTGAAAAGTGTCCTTTTGTTTTAATTATTTATAAAATTAAATTATTTTTTAATTTTTTTAAACTAAAATTAGTTAAATTATATATAGATACATATATATTAATCTAGTTTAGTTCATTGGATTCATTTTTTTATTTTATTTTGATATAAAAACATTTAAACATTTATCATTTTCACTTTGAAAACACGGTTTTCATCACGTCTGTGGGATTAATTTTATATTCAAAATTTACATTTATGTGAATTTAATTTGAAAATATTTCTTCCATACATTGAATTATTATAATTAAAATTGGATAATCAGGTCAAATTAATTTTTTTTCTAATAAATATTAAAGATAATAAAATTTAATTTCTGCGGTTTAGGTTAAAAATAGTCTTTTTCCATGTTACATGAGCTTGTTTTAAAATTAATTTAAAAAAAGGATTTTAATTTGATAAATTTAATTTAATATTTATAATAATTATATTTAAGTTATCAAAAAAATATAATTTTATTTTATGATTAAATACTTAATTACATAGGTTAAAAAACTAATTACAGTATTGGAAACTAATGTGATAAAAGTGAGTAAAATTAAAGGATAAAGAGTAAAATTTTCAAAACATGAATTCCTTTTTTTCTATTTTTAATATCGATAAAATATCTAAAATCTAGTATTAATCAATTTTGGATCCACATGTGTTGAGAGTGACCTTTAATTTTTTAATATTTTTGGGTATTTAGAAAAATATTCCTCAATTATAAAAGGGGACTCACTCCCCTCACATCTTCACACCTATAAATCCATTTGTCTCAAACAATACCTACTAGTTTAACCTCCCAAATTACATACCCTCGTCCAAAAATTCTTACTTTTTCATCAGTCCAACCTTGTAATGATTTGGTACAATCCAATGGAGGATACCCAAAGAAGAAGTAAAGCTCTTTAATGAGTGTTTTGATTTTATAGCATCCTCCACCTCCTTAAATTTTTATTAAAACATGCTTTAATAATAAAATAATTATATTAATTATAAATATATGTTTTTATATTACGTTCATGACCTACAAATGTCACCAATTAAATCAAAGGGGTTATGAAATCATCTTTCGTGTGTACGATGGACTATATCCTTGTCAATCGATGTCATTTTTTTTCTATTACCACCTATCACGGTTGTGTATAATGATATATATAAATTATATATATATATATATGATTTTATAACATATTTATTAATATTTATTCATTATAATATATATATATATATATATATATTACTTTCCATTTCTTATGGGATATAATAATTTCTCTTGTGCGTACGGTGGACTACTGCCTCATGAAGCGATGCGATTTATCTTTCACTAATTCATAACATGGAAGGAGATAAGGATATTTTTAATGATAAAATATGATATGAATGAAATAATTATGATATTAATTACATATTTATCATTTTATATATATATATATATATATCATTTTCTTTTAGACATTAAAATATGATAATGACATTCGTGTACGTGTGGACTGACACCTTCACAAAGTGATGTGACTCTCCTTTCCTCACCATACCACATAGATGATATATATAAGTATATTTAAAGAAAATTGTAAATAAGATACTATTATCATTACATAATGATAAAATATTAATTACCTTCTTTCCGTAATGATTTTCGAAAAAAGTAAACGTTACTCATGCATATGTACGACCTACTATCTCCATGATAATAATATAAATTATTTCTCAAAAACATTTTTCATGATTGATATTAAAAGTATAATTAATGATTAAATATTATAATTATGTCATTATAATAATTCTATAGATGATTTAACTATATAATATACGCAATAACTGGATCTTTTATGATAAAACACTCATGAGAAAATAAGTCAATTGACACTCGAAATAGTGAAACTAATTAAATATTTTTAATGAACAGGTGATAATATGTTATAAGAAGATCAAATATTATATTATAAATATTAATATGGTCATATAATAAATAATTATGATGTTTAAAACCACTATAAATGATATTAAATCATATCCAACCAAAAAGAAGCGTGAAGGAAGGGTTTCTAATCTCACGTTTACTTTTGTGGGACAGATTCCAAATTTACCAAAAATTTCTTTTGGGAGGTGTATATATTATCAATTTTAGATATTGTATCATTAATATATTTATCTTCATGATATGTAAATTATCAGTTGATGACATTTATTTAATGGGGATTATGATTTATAAGCAAGGGTTTATTTCACAATCTCATCATTATTCGGGATTGTTTTTGTTTACATCTCCCCTGTGAGAATTATTTGATATCTATACCTTAAAATAAATATATTTCCTCACCTATGGTTATTAATAAACTTTTCAATGTAATATAATTATTTTCCAATCTTAGATACATAAAATAATGAAAACATATTTTCAAAAAATCTCACATTATTTATCTTTTTCATCGAAAATAATTTCTCATCAAATACCATGTTTTCTAAAAATAATTTAAATATATAAAACCCCATGTTTTTTAAATTGAAAACTATGTTTGATATCATATGAGATACACAACACCAATCCCAAATTAAAACTGATTATTTAAATATGATTGTTTTTTCCAAGACATTAAATTTATAAATATGAATATGATTAAATACATTACGATATATATATATATATCCTAATAAAAATAATATTGTTTTTAAATTCATTTTAAATAATGATTTAATTTTTAGTAATGATATTTTATTCTTCAAAATAAATTTTCTACAAAAATGGTTTTTATATTCTTTCTAAAAAATATTATAATTATTTTTAAAGAATTTAGAAAAATTATTTCTTAAAAACAATAATTTTTTATATCACAATGTAAAAATTTAACTTAGGGTTAAATTTTTTTATTTTATAGAAAATATTTATTTATCTGGGAATAGTAAAAGCTAGAATTGTTTTTTTTGTAAGACTATTATCTCTTATGATAAATTATTTAATTCAAATGTACCATTATAACATTAAATTTATCTTAAATTTAAATATGTTATATTTAGTTATATTTAATTATATTAATTTAATTTAAACAAATTCATTTACCATATTCTACTATAAGTTTATTATTAGTCTTGAAAACAAATTTTTCTAAAAATTATTTCAAAATGAATAATGTTTCTACATTTTAACTAATTAAAAGTAAACATGAATAGAAAATAAGTTAAATTAAATATATAATTCATGTATCTATAATTATTAATTTAAATTAAAATAATTAATACTAATAGTAATAGATTAAAATTAAAAGCATCTTTTCCTTGAAAAAAAATACTTTCTTCAAAAATCTGAAATCCTTTTCACTTACGGGTTTAATTCTAAATTAAATTCTTCAACCTATATGAATTTATTTTTATAAAATGGTTTTATATTTAAAATCTTGATAGTTATTATTTTGAAATAAGGTTAACTTAATTCTTATATAATATGAATATTAACCATAGTAAATATTTATTGCCACAGAACAAGGTAAATAGGTCAATTAAGGGTGAAAATATTTTAACAGGCTCCTTAAAAAAAGTGACCCTAATAGTATGAATATTTATATTTTAATTTCATTAAAATAATTATTATATTTTATTGTTACATTATAATTGAGTATATAATTATTTTGATAAAAATGATATTTTTGATACATTAAAACATAAATTGTATTTGGGGTAATATATACTATAAATAAAGACACTCATTTTGATTAATTCATGAATTTTTTAAATAAATTATATTTCAATTAATAATATTTATTAAATATTATTTATTAAATATAAATGACAATATAATTTCATGAAGTGAAAATGTACATTTTATAAGGGTTAAAAATAGTTATTGTCAAAAAATATGTATTTTTTAATAAATATAGATTTTATTTAAAATTTAAAATTATCATATTTATTTAATGCTTTTTTTAAAAATAAATATTATATTTGGATTCATAATGTCAAAATTATCCAATGGTTATTTTTTCATAATTTTTTTGAGATAGTTGAACTTTATTTTAAAAATTAAATATGGTATAAATTAATGGTATGTATTTTCACATCATAATGACCAAAAATATTTTCCATATAATGTATCCACGAACAAATATATGTCTTCCATTTAAAATAATGTGATTTTTCGTTTATTTTAAAAATTTATAATCCCATTATGAGCCCTC
This sequence comes from Viscum album, assembly GCA_963277665.1. Lineage (NCBI taxonomy): Eukaryota > Viridiplantae > Streptophyta > Magnoliopsida > Santalales > Viscaceae > Viscum > Viscum album. The sequence continues at coordinate 1,336,958,383 of OY728156.1, forward strand.
CATAACTATTGTAACATTTTATGGTTTAAAAATCAATTATTTAAAATCATGACTAACTAACACATCCCCAAGGGTATTATTTTATTGAGTTCAGACATTTAACTTATAAAATAAATGAAACAAATAATATTTTGTAGAAACTATGGACAAAAAATATGAAAAGTTTTTTGTTTTTTATTACTTTAATATATAGAGTCCAAAACCTATGTTTGGGAAGTAATAAATAACTCCCTTATCTTTGCATATATCAACACACCCAATATCCCATTAAAATTCACTAAAAACCCTTTGATAACTTTTTTAATCAAACCTACCTTACCTATAGTCTTCTAAAGGTTCTTCTAGGCCCTCAATAAGTTCCTTCCTAGCTTTTGGATTCACCCTCTCAAGGTAAGGGAACTCTCTCACCTCTTTCCAATTCAAGAAAGATATTTTTATTAATTAGTTTGAATCTAAATTGGTTTTGTTTTCATGGATTTATAAATTTCACTTTACTATCAAATTTATGTTATTATAGTGAGAGATCATTTATCCCATCTTGTTATAACTTTTACCAAAGTCATTATTGTGTTGAAATTTAATAAGGGGCCTCTCTCTATTATTTAAAAATCAGGAACCATCTTTGTATGTAAACTTTTGAATCCAAATTAGTACAATTTTAGTTCTTATATAAAATTACCTTTACTTTCCAATTGATTTTATTATAATGATAGATCATTTATCCCCTCTCATTATAACATTTAACTATGCCATTACTATGCATCAATTTAGTAAGGGACCTCCCTCGCTTTTTTTCATTCGAGAACCTTCATTGTATTTAACCTTTTGAATCTCAATTGGTTCTATTTTCATGACTTTATAAATTCCAAGTTACTATCTAATTTATTTTCTTGTAATTAGAGATCATTTATCCCCTATCTTTATAACCATTACCAAATCCGTTACTATACAAACTTTTAGTAAGGGATCTCCCTGTGTTTTTTTCCATTCACACACATTATTTGGATTTTCTATTTTGAATCTCAGTTGTTTATATTTTCATGCCATTATAAATTTTACTTTACCCTCTAAATTATGTTTTTATAATGATTTATCATTTATTTTATCTCGTTGTAACATTTACCTAAGCCATTACTAGGAATAAATTTTGTAAGGTGCCTCTCTCTCTTGTTCTAAATTCAAGCACCTTCTTTATATTTAACATTTTTATTCTCAAAAATTTCTATTTTAATTCATTTATAAATGTCACATTACAATAAAATTAATTTTATTATAATGATTGATCATTTAACACCTACCATGATAACCTTTACCTAAGTTGTTACTATGCTGAAATTTAGTAACAAACCTCTCTCACTTCCTTTTAGTTCATGCGCCTTCTTTGTATTTAACCTTTTCAATCTCAATTGGTTATATTTACATGTATTTATAAATTTCACTTTACATTCTAATATATTTTCATATAATTATAGATCATTTATTCTATATTTATATAACCTTTACATAATCCTAACTATGTTGAATTTAATAAGGGACCTCCCACTCTTATTTTCAATTCAAGCACCTTCTTAGTATTTTACATTTTGAATAAAAATTGGTTTTATTTTCATGCCTTTATAAAGTTCACATTAATATCCAATTGATATTCTTATATTTAGAGATAATCTATCCACTCTCATTATAACCTTTACCTAATCTGTAACTATATTAAAATTAATTAAGGTACCACCCTCTCTTATTTTCCATTCATGCACAATATTTTTATTTAAACTATGGATTATCAATTGGTTCTATTGTCATGACTTTATAAATTTTACTTTATAGTATAATTTATTTTATTATAATGATAAATCATTTACCCCCACATTATTACATTTAACTATTCCATTACTATACAAAAAATTATTAAGGGACCTCCCTCTATTATTTTCAATTCAAGCACCTTATTTTTATTTATCCTTCTGAGCCTCAATTTGTTATACTATTTTATCATTATAGATATCCCTCTACTATACCATTGATGTACTAATAGTGATAGATCATTTATCCCCTCTCATTATAGAATTTACATAAGCTGTTACTATAATGAAATTTAGTAAAGGGTCCTCTCCTTCTCCTATTTATTCATGCATATTCTTCATTTTATGAATTTTTTTAAGATTTTTAATGTTGAGATATGTTTTGATGCATACCATTTATTTTTCACTTTATGAAAAAAATTATTATATAACCATTTCACTCTTATTAAACCATTTTATGAATCTTTAATTATTGTTGTTATTTTTCCAATGTTTCTCTATGATTCTTCATGATAAACGATTATGCTGTGAATATCCACCCCCATTTCATATCAAGGGTATTCACCTAGTTATACTTATTCTTAACATATTTTTTAATTACATTTATGTAACCCACAATCATTAACTATTGTATTAAATGCGATGAAAAATGAATCTATGTTGAATTATCGATGTGGAAAACTTATGCATGTTCATGATATTCAAGTGACGGGTGCACTAAAAATTTTATACTACTCCAATAAATTGGGTATTTTTTAGTATCATGAGTCATCATGTATGGGATTTGGTGGTGAACCTAATCAATTTTGGGACTTTTCCACCATGTCATGATGTCTTGGTGGTTATCAATTGTCTATGTTTATGAAGTCATGTTTAAATTTGTTGCCAAATTTTTCAAATTTCTTATATGTTACCAAGTTTTATCATGACTTATTGTTCATGTTTATGATTGTTACAACATTTTTTACATTTAAATTCATATTTTCTAACATTTAATACACTCTTCCTATTATTTTTTGATTATTCCCTGATTAGTCTTTATATTCCACCCCATTTTTATGTTTGTCCCCAGGTTATCCCTTGCAGTTTTAATAACAATGAAAAATTATAACCATGTTAAGGATGTTTCAAATAATATTGATGTAGCACTTATTTTATGTTGTTATGTAGTGTAACTAATTACCATAAGGCACTATAATTCCCAATATTTTGGGTTTTATTATTTTAATTATTTTGAAATCAATCATGAATAAATATGCAATAACGACTAGGGTTATAATATTTTAAATTTTTAAAATTATTTATTAAATAAATTTTTAAACATTTCTAATATTTAAAAAATGTTTTGAAAGGAATATTAATTTAAATTTCAAATCAATCCCATTTTTATTTTATAAAAAAATTAAAATGAATATTTTTTTAATGAGTATGAAATGTCTCAAATTACCCACCATCATGATAGTCATTTATTTGATGCTTCCATTTAATGTTTATAAGGTCCTTTTTTAGAAATTTTTTTCCCTGATGTTTTTTAAATTCTTAGTTTCTAAAGGTAACTTTAAAAAATGGACTTTGAAAAAAAATATAAGTTTCCATGTTTCAAAATTAAAAGTGTGACATTCAAAGAAATGTTATTTTCCTTAAATAATGTTTCAATTGATCTTTCAAAATCATTTTTCATCCAATAATTCATGATTTTATATTATTTATACTTTAATGGGGATATACTCTAATGATTACATCCTTATTATTACATCATATGATTTATGATAAGTTTGATCAGGGATATACTATTTTAATACCATTCACTTTACTCTAGATGGTTTCTGATTATGTTTATTTATTGGGTAAAGTATTTACATTTCATATTCTAGTTTAAATATGAATGTTTATTTTCATTATGTTTCACCCTTTTCATATGAGGATGCATTGGACTTGTTTAGTGATGGGTGGGTCCCACTTTTTCCCCTAAATGCAACGGTGGTTCTCATGTGATAAACTAGATTGGGTTTTGGATAAGGCCTTATCAATTTATATTGATGTCTTACTACAAGTCCTTGATTGTATTATATATCTTTCCATAAGGCCTCGATGGTATTTTTTAGGTGTCCATACGTATGTATTTCATCATTATAAATTTAGTTATTGATATTCTAAGTGATTATTCGGGTAGATAAAATATCCAAGGTTATGTTTTCAATCTCATGTGATTATTTATGGGGAATTAATTGGTAACTATTTATTATTCCCATATTATACTCATGTTATTGATTAAATAGAATGTGTTTCAATTATTTAACATTCTATATTTATTATTCCTTATTTATTCATAGTTTCTATGGTACGCTTACCCTTACTGAGCATCTAAGATCACCCCTTTCTTAAGTTTTATTTTTCCCAGGAAATTGGTATGTGTTATTTGATTGATATGCATGGATATTCTAAGGGGAATATAGGTGTTCTTAAATAATTTACTTTTTCTATTTTATGATTTCAATTGTAGAAACAATTTCAAGTATGTATCTAGCTTACCATCACTACTAAAATACCCATCCATTCATGATATGATTAATTATATCTTATGCTAATGTAATTAATTAAACACTAGCTCTGTGTCACTAGAGTTATGGTTTCTATAGTTGATATTAGATTAAGTTTATTAGAAACCATGGGAACTCGATTTTGAAAAACATATAGTACATAATTTAACCCTATGATAGACTTTTAGTATATGTATAGAAGAAAATAGTAAATATTTGTTAAGGAATATATAGTGGGGATTTTCTAGAAAATAAATTAATGTCTTGATACTATAATTGGATATGGTTCTGTCATAGATGTACCTAGGGGTGATAACTCCAAAAATAAAACATAGGGTTTGACCCGATTGTTGCCTAGTGCATGAAAATGGGACTTACTAAACAACAATTTTGAAACTCCCAAGGGATATGATTTGTATAAATCAAATTTTATTTATAATCCACTATGAAGGAGTTGAAAATAAATATATCCCCAACAAACCCATGTTTATGTTTATTAAACTAGCTATGCATAAATTTTTCAATTTATGTTAATTATTTCACTATTTCTGGGATTATACATTTTGTTTCATTATTATATGATCTAATATAGTGAATTCCATAATTTATAAATGGTTCCTTGACTAAGGAATGGGAACCAAATCAATGTACATTATCTAATAAGTAGGAATGATTATTTCTTTGATGGACTTAAGATAATCATTAGAAGGAAACATATATCCTGAACATTCTCATAATATGAGGAAATAATATCATGTGATAAAAAAATAGAGAAATAGTTTTCTAAGTATTATTTCTTTAAAGAGAACCAAGAGAATAAGAGGAAAATAGAGAAAAAGACACATAAAGAGAAGAAGGTAAAGAAGTATTTCCCACATGTGATGATTGTAGAAAGAAACACCATGGTACTTGATTAAAGGGAATGATAGTTTTATACAAGTGTGGGGAGATATTCCACAATCCTGATGATTAGAAAAGAAAGAAAAATGTATCCAATGTTCAATGCTTCATCTATAAGGATAATGGGACTATAAAAATGAATTCCTCAAATGCTAAAGGAATATACCTAAAAAGTAGCTAATGGATCATGGTAAATCATATTATATTACTGAATACTAAGTGGAATGATTAATGTTATTTTGTAAGTATAATAAAATTGTGTTATAGTATTATTTTCATCAATGATATACTGGTTAAAATAATTATAAAATGTATAAGGATTATACTCTAGTACTATTTCATTAATGATTTATGAGCATATGTTTAATAGTACCGATGACTAGGGAAATGATTCAGTGGAAAGTAGAACTTCTTGGGAAAAAAATATTCAAGGAATGATAACCCTTAATATGTTCATGATGTTGAGATAGTGATGTTAGAATAAAGTGATGATTTATATGGATAAATTAAATTTGATAGTACTGAACACCTTGTATCTAATTAATGATTTGTTGAAAAATTGGTTTTTTCTATCATTAATCGAGTTTATATAATTTTTGTATTTAAGGAATATATCCAATAATATGTGATTTATTTAAGTAATTAATAAGGATTCATGTTTTAAATATGGCATTAGGGTAATTCAGTTTATTACCATGCCTCAATATAATTCTTGATGAAGGTATTCACATGTTTGGTAAGTGATGATTCAGAGGTACTTCATGTTATTTGGGGGATTAATGATAAGTACATTTTTAAATATTTTTGACCTTTTTTATAATGTTTTTGATATTAATATTTGGGGAAGTTTTATAAGGTTAACTATTTATGAAATGGTTTAATTTAAACATTATATTAGGTTTTAAATATTAATTTATTACTTCACTATATGAATATTTATGAAATGGTTTAAGTTGAACATTATATGAGGTTTTTACCTTTTTAATTTATTTTATCACTTATAAATAGGATGTTTTATTAACTAATTTTTTGGTGCGAGTTTATAAACAATAGTATTTCTAAATATCAAACACGTGATTACCAAGATCAAGTTTAAATTATGATGATGCAATTTATTTATGGTGGAGAGGATGTAACTGTAACACCCTGATATTTTTATGAGAAATAAAATTTTTAATTTCTTTGATGTGTTGTGTTGTAAACTACACCAAGATTATCTTGCGCTATAAGAAACACTGTATTATCTTGTAGTATATGCAAACACTATTCTTGGCTTGTGTTGCACGCAAGAGTGACCTTCCACAATAGCGTGTGTTGTATGCAACACCGAGTTTCACTAAACAATGATATATTGTTATAAAATTATTATGAACAAGCCGTTATGAATATTATTATCCATGTTTTGAATTTTATATCATTATCATTCATCTTAAACATTATCTAGAACATGGTATGACAACAAAATAAATTTTTCAGGTAAAATAAGTATTCTTTCAAGAGATATAGTTTTACCATCTTTTGATGGTGCACTAACTGTAAATTTAGTTTTTTACATGTTTATAAGTTCAATTTTAAAAATTAAACTTCTTACTTGGAATTATAATTTAAAAATTTACTTTGGAAATTTTTTTTATGTTTTTCCAATAAGTTTCTTATTTTTATGAATAGTAAAAATACGCTAAATTCTAATTGAAAACAACTTCTTTCATCAAAATATTTTATATGGTTAAAATATATCATTGAATTGTTTTAAAGTATAAATATAATATATTTTTACCACTTAATATAATGTATGTAATTAGCCTTAATTTTACTTTGAATTCATAGGTAAAAACATTTCAATCTTTTGTAACGTTTTAACTTTTAAAACCCATTTTCTCAACATTGGGATTAATTTTAAATTAAATACTGCAACTTATTTGTTTTGAATTTGAAAAAATGGATTCCATGTTTGGAATCAGTAGGTCCGAATTATGCTCATAGACTAATTTTTATTTTTAGGCATTATGAATAGTAACTACGGTAAATTTTATTTACTACACTTAAAGATTAATCAAGTAATTAAGGGTAAAAATAATATTACAAAATTACCCTAACAATTTTATTAATATAATTAGATGATTATATTTCGTCCTAAAATATGCTTGGGTCGAAATGGTATCTTTTTTAACCCACTTGGATGTGATTAAGACCTTTAATTTATTTTATTTAACGAAAGTGAAATATGTCTCACTCAAACTTTATTAATTATATTATTTTCAATATAAGGTTATACAGAATATAAATTTGATTATAAATACACATTTGAAAGATAAATTTTTTTTCTTCATAATAATAATTTGTTTGTAATTTTTAATAAACATATAATTACCTTAATAGCTTATACATTAATGATGCAGAAATTATTTATTTAGTGAAAAATAAATAATATAGTTTTTATTAAAATAATAATACCCATAAAAAGGACCAAAAACTTGAAAAAAAATTATTTGTCGAGTATATCTATACCCTAATCATACAAGGGTCTACTTGTGAACCATTTGGATCCTTATAAATCATATTATGACATTTATATTGTTTTATTTTAAATGATGTCAAAGTTGTCACCTTCATAATTTAATAAACATATCATTTTAAAAGATTGATGTTTTAGAAGATAAATTCGACTAAAAGTATCCTTATGAAATATAATAGATTTAAATTCATTATAGTATTTTATTTTTAATTTTTATGCAAAAAATAAGTATATTAAATAATTATACGAAAATGTTGTAGTAATTATTTTATTAAGTGAAATATCAAATAAATGGTTTTAAAAATATAAAAATAAAACTTAAATGAACAAATTAATGTGATAAGAGAATTTTATAGATACATAAAATATGTTAGTAATCTATTAAATATTTTGGTTCGAACATATATTCTGTGTGGATTTTATTTAATTTAAAATAATTGAATAGTGTCAAAATTGAAACAATTGATATTTTAAAAAAATAACATATTATTAAATTGTTTAAGAATCACCAAAATATTTAAAAATTAAAAATTGAAATTTATATGGTCTAAAATTTCATAACGTTCCCAATTATGGACAATTCACAATACATAAGTAAGTATTTGTAACCATTTATAATTTAGAATATTATTACCACAAATAAAATTAAATAGATTAAATAAAGATAAATCAAAATGATAAGGTTTAAAATTAAATCAAAACATGTATAAAATTTATTGGTTGATGATATTAAATCCTAATATTACCTCATATCTGAATTTTAGTCACTTTGGAAGTTTTTATGTGGGGTTTGATCTTATTATAAATTAATATTTTTGAGGTTTCCAGAAGTGACCCTCTCTTCTCTTATAAAAGGGAACCTCATCCCTCTCTTATTCACACAATTTTGAGCCTTCAATATCTACTAACCCCTACTCATTACTCTTCTAAACTTCCCTAGTCACATTTTGGAGGTTCTGTTCTTCTCAAAAGACCAACTCTAGTCCCTTAAGAGGAAGCTTAAAGGAGGTGCGTCGAGGAAGAGGTAATCTCTTCTACCGATTCTTTAAAATTTCTTTATTACTATACTTACTCTTCATTAGTTGTTTAATTATAAAGTAATGACATCAGTAACAATAATATGCTGATATTTTATTATAAATTTGAAACAATCCTATTTCGCCTTATGTCCATCTTACGAAAAAGGAAATCACCGCATGTGCGTACGTATGACTTTCTGTCTCCACACTGTGGTGTAATCTATTTTTCCACAACCACCATACTTGGATGTGTATAATGGTGGAAATAATAATTAGATATTATTATTATAACATCATACTGATTCTGAGATAATATATCTTCTACTCCAATTCCATTCAATAATTATGTTAACAAAATCATCGCTCGTGCGTACGTACGGATTACCGTCTCCATGACGCGATGAGATTCATTCTCCATGTTATCCATTCAAAAATGATTATAAAGTATATATAATAAATAATAATTAAATATATGAAATAATAATGCTACTTTATTTATGCATATATATATATCATTTACTTCCAATTAATTTTATACGGAAACGAAAACAGCGTTCATGCGTACGTATGGCCTACCGTCTCCATGAACAGTGAATTTCAATCCATTTATAGATCGATTATATATATTTATATATTGAAAATATGTGATATATAAATCATGTTATACATTCTAGAAGTAATTAATCATGATCTATGTAATCTTATAATAAAATTACATGTCAAAACACGTACGATAAAAGAAACAATTTTACCCAAAAGACTACTTTAACATGGAATTGACAAATGACCAGGTAAATAGAGTCATAAGTGAAGCGTATATGATATCATAAATATTATCATGGTTATGTTACAAGTTAATAATATGTTTAAACCCACTATACAGGAGTCTCAGACACATACGGGAGAAATTGGACCTAAGGTAAGGGATTATTTTGTCTCACTTTTATTTCTGTGAGACATATTCTATAATCACCATCTATTTCTTTTGTATGGTGTTTATGATTCCCATGAATGTTTTATGATTTTCATTATGGAGGATATGATATTTACATATGGATGTAATTCTCTTTATTTTATGACATGTATGATTCCACCGATCATAAAAGGTATGGGATAATTATTCCAATCTCGTTCTTATCCGAGATTATTTATTCGTAAGTATTTACTGGGGTTATGTTAATCATCTATGTCCATGTTTTCTAAAAAAAAAAAAATTTAATATTCTTCCATGCATGTTTAATGTCATTTCTACCCTTTTCTGAATTTTACCACATGGTATGGACGAAATCTTTCTTTTGTTTACCATACGAGGTACTTTTTAAATTTTCCGGAGAAAGTATGGGAATAATGATTTTTTAACTTATATGACATGAACGGAATTTTAAGGTATTATAATGCCTTATTTTCATGAATCTTACTCTAAAATATTTCATGATTATTTTAAATAAAATCATTTTCTTTTAAAATCGCATGGAATTTTGTGAAAATAAAATGATTTTGAAGAAGAAAGGATATTTTTCTAAAGAATTCACTTCAAGTGTTTTATCAAAACTATTCTCCATATAAGATGACATTATTTAGTAAGTTTATATTTCAAGTAAAATGTCTCTGTTATTTGCATGGTTTTTTTTCTTATTATGAAATGATATCCATTTGTTTTATATAGATTATGTTATTATGGCATGATGTTTATGAAACCCATTTTATTCTTTGGGTTATAATGAATGATTTATGTTTATTTTGTGTCACACGTAAGAATGATTTCATTATAATATGGGTGGGACCTATATCTCCCTTCAATGAAGTGGGTAAAGATTTATATCTCATGAGATAGACATGGCTGGAATGACAAGTGAATCTAGTTCAGTAATATAGGGCTGGAATGGCAAGTAAACCTAGTTCAGTAATGGACTTTTTCCACTGTGATGGTCATGGAAGCAATTCCTTGGATACTATGGAAATCATAACATGTATTTAATGGTTTCCACAATTACATTTCTTATTACCATGCTATTTTATCATGATTAATGTTCCTTTGTGATCTATGCCTTATGTACTGCCAAGATTTATGTCATTACTCATGATTTTAATTTTTTATGTTCATGTTTTTATGTTCAAATGTTTATGGATTGTTTTATGTTCTCTATGTTTACCCTTATAGAGAATTTGAGCTCACCATTTTTATGTTTTATTTCCACTAGGATATAAAGAAAGGTTTTAGGTAAGAAAACAAAAGGGGAAGATCTTTATGGGAGATGTTGAAGATCTTTCACCATGATTAGAAGATTATGTTTCATGTTTCCAAAGACACTAAACTATTACAGTCCTTGGGTGTCTGTTTCTGTTATATATTAAGTATTATGAAAAATTAATTTAATGTCCATGTATGTCAAGCTTGGGTATCTACAGTTGGTATCAAAGGAAAGGTTTAGTTAACCTTTGGAAACTAGTATGCCAAAACATTAGTGAGATCCCTAGAAATATTTCTAAGGTATGTCTAGGGATTTCCCTAAGGTTTAGTATAACTATAGGTTAGAGTCATAGAATTATGTTGACGATCATATATAACCTAGTTTGAACTTAAGGTGTCATGGATTAAAGAATATGTGTTAAGTTAGACATCCCATAAGTGACTTTTTATGATTATGTGGTTCTTCGTTATTTTAACTGTTTCTTACACTATGGTTTCTGGTTTTAGTCAAAGGAGGGAACAAGAAGTAATTCAGTTTACATTGATTCCAATGGACAAATTGGTGACTATGATCAATGAAATTTTATAATGCCTGGAGAGAAAGATATTATGATTATGCCGAATCAGTCATCACAATATATGATTAACAAGTTGAACTTTAGTTGTATTCTTAATTAATAAAATAAAAGGAAGATGGACTTTTATGAAAGTTTGAATGAGGAACATAGAGGAAGGAAGATTACGATTTATACATATCAAGAAGAAGGGAAGAAGAACCTTGAGGAATGCCTCAAATGTAGGGGAAGATTTTATTTTTGAGGGGAAAAGGGGCATAGAGTGACATACTGTTATAGAATTCAATGTATTATTTGTGGAGAACATGGGCATTACCCAACTCAATGACCTGACCTAAGAGGTTACTTCTAAACCGAGAAAGGACCAATTCCATGCCATTCATTGAAGAGGATGGATTGAAGGGATTATGTATTGGAATTCAAGAATAATGTTTTTGAGGTACATTTATGGTATATTGAAATATCTATGTATTAGTCCATTGTAGTTTTCCATAAGAATATGATATCGGTAACCATGAAAAGTGATTGAAATATTTTTGGAAAGCAGATTATATGTGCATAATTAAGGGATAAAGGGATAATGAGATGTTTGATAGTATTAATGAGCTCATGATTGTTGAAATGATAAAGTGATATCATGGTTTGAGTATATATAATTTCTGGTATATTTGGTGTATTGGAAGGGTTAATTTTTATGGAATTCATGTTGTCACTAAGGTTCTATAGTAATTTATGTTATTATCATATTTCAAGAGGATGCATGATGAAGTCCTTCAAATGTTTGGAATGTGACCAACAAGATAAATCTTATGATATATGGGGGATAAATGATGGTATTGACGTTCTTGTTATATGACCTTTCTAGAAATTGTTTTCTTTATACTATGAGATTAGACAGAAGTATTTTGGATAAGCCTAAAGATTGGAATGTATTAAGTTAGACATGAGATAGTATTATTTAAGGATATAACTTCTTGATATTATTTCCGGAATGTTATAATGGCGTTGTTTTAGAAAAAGGACAACCCACAGGACGTGTGACAACCCGTCGCATTAGACAAGGCTACAAGAATCAAACACACAACCGAAGTGAGATAAGCCTTTATCGCCTACCACTGGACAACATGAAGTCTATGGTTTGTATAAATTAGTTTTATTCTATTAATTGGTATGATAGATGAAGTATAAGTCCATTTTTGGAACCATATACGATTAACCTCACTATAGATGGACTTAGGTATATTTAATATCTTATGCTAACCTTTTTTGTGATAGAGACAGATGGAATTACCTGTCATTCTATCATATGATCTACTAATACTTTAAGAATGACAAATTCAATTTAATTTCTTTAAATAAGAGATGATGTGGAAATTGTTCATGGAATGACCAACGATAATTTTACACGAAAATCAAGTAAGTGTTTATCCTTATGAAAAAATTCATCAACTTTAGGTAAATGATCTTGAAAACCAAAAATTTTGTCCTAGTACCCTCATATCCGATGAATCAGGTGGTACCTTAGATCATAACAAATTTATGGCTTTTTGATTGTTGTATTTTTCATAGCCATGTTCTCTACCACTCTCTATCAGAAATGATGGTTAGATTTCTCTTCCATATCCATATTTCCACCTATATTCTCCTATGTAGAAACTTAGTAAGTTAATTTGGGTAACCATTATGTTTCATACTTTAGTTTTCAAAATTTATTTTAGTATTCCTTTTTATGATGTGAGTTTCTACGAAAGAAACTTTCAAGTAGTAAACCATTTATAACCCCGATGAATTTTGTGGGCGAAATTCATTTTATAGGGGGTAGAATGTAACACCCCAAGATTTTATGAGAAATAATATTTTTAATTTCTTTGATGTCTTGTGTTTTACACTACACAAAGATTATCTTGAGCTATAAGAAACACCATATTAGCTTATAGAATATGCAAACACTATTCTTGTCTTGTGTTGCACACAAGAGTGACCTTCCTCAATAGCGTGTGTTGTACGCAACACCGAGTTTCACTAATCAATGATATATTGTTATAATATTATTATGAACTGACCATTATGAATAGTATTAACCATATTTTTAATTTTATAACAATATCATTCATCTTAAATATTATCTAGAATAGAGTATGAGAACAAATTAATTTTTTCGGGTAAACTAAGTATTTTTCAAAAAGATGAATTTTTGCCACCTTCTAATGGAGAAACCACTTTAAATATAGTTTTTTACATGTTTATAAGTTCAATTTGACAAATTAAACTTATTAATTTGAATTAGGATATAAAAAATTTACTTCGGATAAATTTTTCAAATTTTTCTGATAAGTTTCTTTTTTTAATGAATTGTAAAAATACGCTAAATTTTAATTGAAAACAACTTCTTTCATCAAAATAATTTATATGGTTAAAATATATCATTGAATGTTTTTAAAGTATAAATATAATATATTTTTACCACTTAATATAATTTATGTCATTAGCATTAATTTTACATTGAATACATAAGTAAAAACATTTCAATCTTTTGCAATGTTTTAACTTTTAAGACTCATTTTCTCAACAGCGGGATTAATTTTAAATTAAATACTGAAACTTCTGTGTTTTGAATATGGAAAAATGGATTCCATATTTGGAATCAGTAGGTCCAAATTATGTTAATATGCAACTTTTTATGTTTAGGCATTATGAATAGTAACTATGATAAATTTTATTTACTACAGTTAAAGGTAAACCAGGTAATTAAGGTTAAAAATAATATTAAAAAATTACCCTAAAACTTGTATTAATATAATTGGATGATTATATTTCTTCCTAAAATATACTTTGGTAGAAATGGTATGGTTTGTTACCCACTTGTATGTGAATAAGACCTTTAATTTATTTTATTTAAAGAAAATGAAATATGACTCACTCAAACTTTATTAAATAACTTATTTTTAATATAAGGCTATACATAATTTAAATTTGATTATAAATACTCATTTTAAATATATTTTTTTTTCTTCATCATGGTAATTTATTTTTAAATTTTAATGAAATATATAATTACCTTAATAGCTTATACATTAATGATGTAGAAATTATTTATTTATTGAAAAATCAATAATATAGTTTTTATTAAAATAATAATACCCATAAAAAGGACCATAAACTTGAAAAAACCTTATTGGTCGAGTATATATACATCCTAATCATCAAAGGGTCTACTTGTGGACCATTTGGAGCTTTATAAAACAGATTATGGCATTTATATTATTTTATTGTAAATGATGTCAAAGTTGTCACCTTCATAATTTAATAAATATATCATTTAAAAGTTCGGTGTTTTAGAAGATAATTTCTACTAAAAGCATCCTTATGTAATATAATATATTTACTTTCATCATAGTATTTTATTTTTAATTTTTTATGCAAAAAATAAGTATATTAAATAATTATACGAAAATGTTGTAGTAATTATTTTATTTAGAGAAATATCAAATAAATGGTTTAAAAATCTTAAAATAAACATTACATGAACTAATTAATGTGGTCCACTAATTTTATAGATTAATATAAAATGTTATGAGTCTATTAAATATTTTTTTTTCGAACATATATTCTGTGTGGATTTTATTTAAATTCAAATAAATGAATAGTGTAAAAATTGACACAATTGATATTTTATAAAAATAACATAATATTAAATTGTTTAAAAATCAAAAAAATATTTAAAAATTAATAATTGAAATTTATATGGTCTAAAATTTAATAAATTATCCAATTATGGACAATTTAAAACACATAATTAAGTATTTATAACCATTTAAAATTTATAATATTTTTACCCCAAATAAAATTAAATAGATTAAATAAGAATAAATCAAAATGATAAGGTTTAAAATAATGTCAATACACGTATAAATTTGATTGGTTGATGAGATTAAAACCCTATAATACCTCATATCCGACTTTGAGTCAATTTTAATGTTTTTAAGTGGGGTTTGATTTTATTATTATTTGATATTTTTTAGGTTTCCAAAAGTGCCCCTCTCTTCTCTTATAAAAGGGAACCTCATACCTCTCCTCTTCACTCAATTTTGAGCTTTCAATGTTGGAAAAACCCTACCCACTCCTCTTCTAAACTTCCCTATTCACATTAAAAAGGTTATGGTATTCTCAAAAGACCAACTCTAATCCCTTAAGAAGAATCTTAAAGGAGGTGGGTCGAGGAAGAGGTAATCTCTTCTACCGATTCATTCAAGTTTCTTTATTCTTATAATTCCTCTTATTTAATTGTTTCATTATAAATTAATAAAATCAGTATAGCTAATACACTTATATGTTATTATAAATATGAAACAACCCTATTTCACCTTATATCCATCTTATGAAAACTGAAATCACCACGCGTGCATACATACGGCTTACCGTCTCCATGCCGTGGTGTAATCTGTTTTTCCACAACCACCATACTTGGATGGGTATAATGGTAGAAATAATAAGTATATATGATTATTATAACATAATACTTATTCTTAGATATTATATCATCCACTCCAATTCAATTCAATAATTATGGGAATGATATCATCCCTCGTGCATACGTACATATTACCGTCTCCACGACGCGATGAGATTCATTCTCCATGTTCACCATTCAAGAATGATTATGAAGTATATATAATAAATAATAATTAAATATATAAAATAATTATTCTAATGTATTTATGTATATATATATATATGTTATTTAATTCCAATTAATTTAATAAGGAAACGAAAACAACATTCATGCGTACGTACGACCTACCGTCTCCATGAACGGTGTATTTTAATCCATTTATAGATAAATTATATATACTTATACATTGATAATATGTGATATATAAATCATGTTTTACATTTTGAAAGTAATTAATTTTGATCTAAGTAGTCATATAAAAAAATTACAAGTCAAAACATGTACTATAAATGAAACGATTTTACACAAAACACTGCTTTAACATGGAATTGACAAATGAATGGGTAAATAAAGTCGTAAGTGAAGCATATACGTTATCATAAATATTATTATGGTTATGTTACAAGTTAGTAATTTTTTTAAACCCACTATACATGATTCTCTCATTCATACGAAAGAAATTGGACATAAGGTAAGGGATTATTTCGTCTCACTTTTATTTATGTGAGACATATGCCTTAATCACTATCTATTTCTTTTGTATGATGTTTATGATTCCCATGAATGTTTTATGATTTTTATTATGGAGGATATGATATTTACATTTTTATGTAATTCTCTTTATTTTATTACATGTATTATTCCACCGATCATAAAAGGTAAGGAATAATTATTCCAATCTCGTTCTTATCGGAGATTGTTTATTCGTAAGTATTAACTGGGGTTATGTTTATCATCCATGTCCATGTTTTCTAAAAATGCTTTCATAAAATTTTTATTATTCCTCAATTTATGTTTAAAGTCATTTCTATCCTTTTTTGAAATTTACCACATGGTATGGATGGAAGATTTCCTTTTTTACCATACGCGGTACTTGTTGACTTTTCCGGCAACAGTACGAGAAGAATGTTTTTTAACTTATATGTTATGGAGAGCTTTTTACTGTTTTATAACACCTTATTTTCATGAAGATTACCCTACAGGATTTCATGATTATTCTAAATAAAATCCTTTTCATTTAAAATTTCATGGCATTTTGTGAAAAGAAAATGATTTTGAAGAAGTAAGGATATTTTCCTCAAGAATTCATTCCAAGTGTTTTATAAAAACTATTTTCCTTATAAGATGAAATTATTTAGTATGTTTATGTTTAAAGTATAATGTCTTTACTATTTACATGGTTTGATTTTTCTTATGATTAAATTATATCCATTTTTTTATATAGATTATGTTATTATGGGATGATGTTTATGTAACCCATTTTATTCCTTAGGCTATGATGAATGATTTATGTTTATTTTGTGGCACACATAAGAATGATTTCATTATGATATCGGTGATACCTATATCTCCCTCCAATTAATTTGGTAAATATTTATATCTCATGATATAAACATGGTTGGAATGGCAAGTGAATCCGGTTCCGTAATACAAGACTGGAACAACAAGTAAACCTGGTTCAATAATGGGATTTTTACACTGTGATGGTCATGGCTGAAATGCCTTGGATACTATGGAAATCATAACATGTGCTTAATGGTTTCCACAATTACATGTTTTATTCCCATGCTATTTTATCATGATTAATGTTCCTTTGTTATCTATGCCTTATGTACTTCCAAGATTTATGTCATTACTCATGATTTCGATGTTTTATGTTCATGTTTTTACGTTCAAATGATTATGGATTGTTTTATGTTTTCCATGTTTACCCTTAATGAGCATTTGAGGTCACCCTTTTTATGTTATATTTTCCCCAGGATATAAAAAAAAGTTTTAGGTATGAAAAAAAGGGGAATATCTTTATGGGAGATGTTGAAGATCTTTCACTATGATTAGAAGTTTATGTTCCAAGTTTCCAAAGAAACTAAACTATTATGGTCCTTGGGTGTCTGTTTTTGTTATATATTAAGTATTCTACAAAAGTAATGTAATGTCCATGTACATAAAGCTTGGGTCTCTACAATAACACTGTAAAATTATAATAGATGACTATTTTATTTGATAACATGTGTGGAACAAAATACTGAATGTAAACAACCAATGAAATATATTTCTTTAAACGTAATCTATTAGATAGCTTGCGGAACATACAACCCCATGTCGAAATGAACTGGAATATATTGTATAGTTATAACCTAACTGTTAAATTGGTATGAATAAATAGAAAAAACTAAATTAATAAATTCATATGGTTTGAGCATTTATAAAATAAATAAAATTTATATTTATTGATTAGAGATTAAATTATAACCATTTAAGGAAAAATAAATGATTTTTGAGAAAATATGTTTTTCTAAAAGGAAATTTAGTTGTGCTTTGAAAATGTAATTTATAATTAATTTTTAAAACTTTAAGAAGTTGTATTAACAAAATAAACTACATTTTTCTAATAATAATACATAAAATTATCTTAGGATGAATTTTTGGTGTTTTTCTGAAATTTTATATTTTTTTATAGTGAAAATGTAATAGACCAGACCTCCCATGTCTATTAATTTGTGAAAATGTGATCTTTAAAGTGATTTTGGAGTTCAAGGAGATGTAATCCAACACTTTTCAAAAAGATACAATTTTTCATGTTCTCCAAAGGTGACTCACCGAATTGTGACTCGTCGAATGGTACCTCACCAAATGGTGACTTGTCGACTAGTATCTCAATGAATGGTGACTCACTAAACGGTTTCTCTTTGAATGGTGACATGAAAAATGGTGACTTCTGATCGATTACTCATCAAGCGATGATTCATTCTATGGTTACACATGATAATGTCTTTCAATGGTGACTCACGGAGATTACTCGCAATGATGACTCATGGCGGTGAATTCTGAGGGTATCTCAAAATGGTGAATCGTAACTGTTACTCGCTCCAACAACGAATCACAATGGTAGATCGCCAATGGTGACTCACATTGGTGACTTTCAATAGTGAATCATGTAATAGTGATTCATTCCAATAGTTTTCCTTTTTTCCAGTTTTCCATCATTTTGCTAACTTTCTTTGACTTAAAATGATTTTAATACCATATTTAAGTGGCTTTTGATCCATTTCAAGGGATATGAGTCATATATTTAAATTACTATGAGTCTAGGGGATTTTAATTAGTCAAATAACATAATCATGACTAGATCTGACTTTAATGGGAAATTGAAGATGTATATAAATTGAGTCCCAATTTTAGATCTTCCAAGGGAAAAAATACATTTCTCCTTGTTATTTAATTCTTGTTATCTCTTGGTAAGAGTTACCTAGAACCTTTTTCTGCATAGTATTCATGAAATATTGCTTCACCAAATTGTTCTTATATTCTTTGGAGTTTCCTACTGCATGTGCCCCATATTTTGGTGTAATAAGAAAGTGTCAATCATGGATTCTTCCAAGTAGGTTTACTTCATCCCTCTTAATGGTGTATCATGAGGGATGGGTGTCAAAATGTTTCCCATGCGAAGATAGTTGAATTGAAATTAAATAAATATAATTTAATCAGTTTAATATCAATATGTAGGGGGTGGGAAAAGTGGCATATGATCTGCTTGTTATTTGTTTTTGGTTGTTGTTATGAATTATAAAGGCTATACTTGCTGATAAATATTGTGGTCATTGGGATTTATTGGTTTCACACTAAACAATTTTCATGTTTTTTTATTTTTGTTTAATACTTGTATATTGAAATTCATAAATCACATAAACTTGGATAATAAAAAGATTCCAAAGGATTGCCCAGTTTCAATGAAAACCCATGAATTAACAAGTGAAATTTAATAAGGAATTCCTTTTTAAACATGTATTTGTGTTATTATTTGGTATGTCAGGTGATTTTTTGTGTGGGATGGCGCGGTTATGTGTACAGGGAAGATGGGATGTTAAGTGGCCATGTTGTGATGTGTGGATACACTCCGGTTTGTGTTGTCGTACATTTTTGACTCACATGTGTGTGTTATGGGTTGGTTAGGGTTTTTTGGTGGATGAAATTAAAAATGATACATCAACCTAACTATTTAATGGAATCTTAGGTTGAGGGATTTTTTGATTGTAGAATGGATGAGAAGTGTTATGCAATGAGGCTGTGATCGGGTTGTGCGTTGATGTGTTATTGTGTAACTTGTTTATGTGTTATGATTATTAATTTTTCAAATTGAAATGTAATAGATGAATATATAATTAGTTAATAAATTTAGGAACTAGATTGGGTTGGTTTGGTAAAAAAATGAATAAATGAGTTTTGAATAAAGAATGGTAATGGTTTAACCAAATTTGTTGGGAATTGGAAAGAAGTTGTTGCTTGTTGTGTATTGATTACATTTAGAGGTAGCATCAAAGTTGAAATTATTATGATCTGGTTGTTTGTTTGATAACCCATAGGATGGGAAGGATTTATTGGTATTATATCTATATATACATGTATTTCCTTTTTTATTTCTATATTCACCCCACCCTAGTTGAGAACTATGTTTCGAACACCCCCATCGTCACAAGGGAGGGTGTATTTCCCAAACAACCCGGTGGGAGGATGGATGGCTAGCCACCCACCCTTTCTTTCTCTTTCTTATAGGCGGTGATAGCCTAAGATTATTTGGGCGCATTGTGTTTTTTGGGGCCTATATGTTTACATGAATGTTTTTTCCCCAGGTTTCTTTAGGATGATATGTGTTGCATTTTTTCAGGTGTCTTTGGAATGAGATGTGTTGTGTATCCTTGGTGTTTTCAGGATAATATGTGGTATGTGGAATAGGTGTTTTCAGGTAGGATGTGATGTGATATGGGGCCAAAGTTTCTATGTGTGTGATTTGTTCTGACTCGTGTCCCTGATGATTGGGTGATATGTGTTTGTGAGACACAGGCGTGTGTGTGTGTATCGGTTGTGTTGCAGTGTGTTCGGAAGAGGTGGGAGTGTCGGGATGTTTTCTGTTAGGGTGTGAGAGTTGATAATCAATGGGAAAGTGGTGCAGAGTAACCTATAGTCGATGTGTTTACTATATAACATTACATTAATTACATGGTGAGCATGCCTTGATGATGTGTGGATGGTTAGTATACCTTGTTTGGTGTTTTTGGTTTTTCTATTTTCTCACAGGATCATCAGTATGTTTCTCTCACTTGTGCATTAGAGACTTTGATTTTCCTACATAGTATTCTTGTATGATCACCCTACATAAATAAACTACTTTTAGGTTTCCATAAGGATTATGTGGACCGTGTGGGATCTTTCTATCTTGGTGTTTTGGATAGTTATTGTTCCACTGCATAGTTTTACTTTGGATACATTAGTGTTTTTATTTCATTTTTAACAGTTTTATTTTAAACATGCATATAGGATAGAATTCGGATTTCATATATATATATATATATATATATATATATATATATCTTGCAGTTGTTTTTGGATGGACCATCTTATCTCCCGACATTGTTTTTCTGAAAAGGGAAATGACTCCCATTTTGTGAGACTTGTAAACCCTTGTTGATAGTTTCCACCCCAGGTCCTACTAGAGGTGGGACTCAGGGGGTCATTCTCTCCCATTATTCATTGTCAGCCTTGGAGGTCTATATTTGGAGGGAGGAATCATGATAGAATGGTATTAGATGTTATTTTTGACATATAGGATGGAGTTTGGAGTTTGTAATAGTGAGGATTTCATGGGTTAGTTTGTAAATAGTGTTAGGTGATCTTGGTGTGTGACATAGGCTAGGGAAGACTGGCTATGACAAGGGACTTTAGGTCCCCCTATGATCTGATGCAAGGAATCTAATCCTACCAAAAGACTAAGTCAGGCCACACTATTTGTAGGGTAGAGACCTAGGAAAGGTTCATGCATTATAATTTCTAGTGTTATTATCTAAGATGGACTATTTAGAGAAGTTCAAAATGGATAAGATGAAAACAATTAATTAAAATTAATCTTTAAAAATTTATATACTACTCAGGCTTAGGAATTCCTTGTTTACCACTCAGTTATAGAACTTAGTCATCATCTATGTGTGTCTTCGGTGGTTGAGGCTTAGTATGCTCATCTGGTTGATTGGTGGATGGTTTATCCAATGGAGAAGCATGAATAGTGGAAAATAAATTTACATGTTTTCCAGCAGAAGGCCATGGTAATGTAAAAAGGATATGTTTCGGGCATGTATATAGAGAGATGGATTGAGACTATTGATATCACCATTAGTTTGATCTGGGCTCTGACAGAATACTAGGTTCCTTTAGTAGTTTTTCAGATGTGAGGAGTTTTGCATCAGTGGTGGACACTTTATCTGGTGAAGAGGAAGGAAGAAGATGTGTTGTGTGTCAACTTTCTAAATGAATTTTGGGAGGAGTTACTTTCTTCGACTATGTAAGCTGAGAAGAGATAGGAGATACTCTCCTTTCAGAAAAAGTGTATGTCAGTGCGAGAATATAGGATCAAGTTCATGGATCTTCTGCACTTCACCCCAGGTCACATTCCAGATGAGGATTCTCATACAAGATAGCTTGATGAGTCCCTCCCCACTTTTACCCAATATTTTTTACTCAATTTACACTTCCAACGTATCTAGAGGTTCAAAATAAGGTTGATGTAATCGAGTTGATGCACTCATGAGGAGTTCTACCACATGGAGGGAGACACAAGAGTTCTTTTATGGAAATGTTTGTCAGAGTAAGGTTCCAAGAACCAAGACCATTGAGGTTTTTACCAGTAGGGATTCGACCTCAATAGTTTTACTTTCATAGATCTAGTTTCAGTGGTTCCCATTCCGTTTCTGTGGGCTTGGGGCCGACATGTTTCTTTTATGGGATCTACATCCCTCTTCAGAGTCAATGCCTAGTGGCTTCTCATGCTCTGTTTGGTGGACGAGGATAGGTTCAGTTCCAACCTCCGTAACAGTTTCCAGTTAGGAAGTTTCAGCGGTAGGGAAAATAGGCTTTTGTTCTACTGAGGGGAGATGGAGAAGGTTGGGGCTAACCATAGGGTGTTCTTTAGGGACCTCTACCCAGGATTTTTCATGGAGGCGGTCTTCAGTAGAGGGAATAAGATCTGGGAATAGTTAGTTCCATGCAGCAAGGGTAGTAGTTTCCGTAGGAATAGAGATCGTTTGATGTATGATCATTCTTTTTAGTACCCTTTCTTGTGATTTTTTTGATTCGGGGTTTTATCTCTCCTTTGTTTCACCCACTCTATCCCATTCTCTTGGTCTAGATGTATAGTGGCTACTTTTTCCCCTAGTGTTGATTACTCCATTCGGAGGTCAGACCAACTTGTTCGATGTGTACTGGGGATGTTGACGGATTATGGGACCGTATCTGTCTTATAGGGATCTATTCTTGCTATATATGTAACCATACTTTTTTATTCTCTACATCAATTGGTTGTATTCCATGCATTTTATTATTGAATGATTTTGGAGGAGAGTTGTGTTTTTATACATGGATGGTTGGCATGTTGTTTTCGTCGGGGATTGGAGCTATCATGTAGGTAGTTGATGTATAGAGAGTCTTTATATATTATTGGATGAGATTTTGGTTGAATCAATATATAGTGGGATGGTGTAGGTTCCTAGAGTTTTTGGGGATTTCTCGGATGTTTTCCCGGAGGTGGTTGTAACTCTACCCCATCGATGTGACATTGAGCTTAGGATAGACTTGAATCCCAATTCATCCATGATTTCAATGGATCCTTATCATATAGAACCTTTTGAGTTGTGTGAGTTGAGGATTCAGATAGATGATCTGATGAAAAAGGGATTTATCTAACCTAGTGTGTCTTAGTGGGGTTCTTCATTTTTGTTCGCAAAGAAGAGACTAGTGTTATGAGGATATTCATATACTAGCAGTGGTTGAATCAGGTGATGTTCAAGAACCGCTACACCCATCTGAGGATATATGATCTTTTGAACTAGTTGATAGGGGAAAGTTGGTTTTCTAATATTGATTTTCCGTCTGGATATCATCAGTTAAAGGTGAAGGTGGGCGATAATCTAAGCACTACATTCAGATGAAGGTATGGGCACTTTGAGTTCGTAGTCATGCCTTTCAGTGTTATGAACACTCCAAACATATTTATGGGACTCATGAACACCATATTTCTGGAGTTATTTGATTGGTTATTCATCGTATTAATCAATGATATCTTAATTTACATGAAGTCAATGGAATATCATGTTGATAATTTCATAACCATCATACAGGTTTTTCGATTCCATTGGCTCTAGGTAAATTTGTTCAAGTGTAATTTTTGGATAGAAGATAAACATTTCCACAGACATGTGGTGTCTATGAAGGGTGTAGTGGTGGACATGTCAATGGTTATGTAGTTGTTTCTTGGGAAATACACAATAGTGTGGCAGAAGTTCACAGTTTTCTTGGTCTCGCATAATATTATTGGAGGTTTTTACCTTATTTCACTCGAGTGGTAGCCCCACCGATAGCTCTAACTAGAAATGACAAAGATTTTTTGTGGGGTGATCAATTCCGTGAAGTATCCATTTATGTGAATGAGAATTTGGTTAGTGCCCTAATGCTCATGTTTCCTAAGGAAAGAGTGATATTTGAGGTTTTTATGCTTCCCATATGGGTTTGGAATGCATGTTGATGTAGTAGTGTGGAGTGATCACTTATGTCTCCAAGAATTTTCATCCCCGTGACCATAACTAGGTCACCCATGACCTGGAGCTAACATCAGTCATGTTTTTTCTAATGTTTTAGCCACATTACCTTATTTTAGAGTGCTTTATGGTCTTCACAAACCATAATATATTGAATTATATCATTTCCCCATGTGATCTGAATCTGAGGTAGCAGAGGTGGATGGATTTTCTTTAACACTTCAATTTTTAGATCCCTTACACCTTAGGAAAGGGGAATGATGTGGCCTATGCATTGAGTAGAATGTTTCAGAAGAAAGATGGTCATGAATTATCTGATGCTTGGAAAGTGATGGAGGAGTTGGAAGCCTTTCACTTGGATGTAGGAATAGATTGTGGTAGATGTTATTTCTTATAGATAATAGTCAAGTATTCTATAATGTATCTAGTAGAAGAATCTATGTGGGGAGACTCAAAGTAAGATGTTTTTCATGATTTTATTGGTCATGGTGATGTTTCAGAGGGATGGTTGGAGGATGGTCACAATCAGATGTTGTTATATGGGATTTTTTTTTGCTAGTAATGCATGTGTGAGTTCTTCGTGAGTTTCATAACTCACCTTTAACGATACGCCCAATAATTTCAAAAATTTATCATGGCATGAAGATGTAATTCTGGGGGCCTAGGATGAAACTGGAAGTAGCGAAGTTTGTTTCATGATTTTTTGTCTTCCAGCAGGTAAAGGCTAACCACCATTTTCCCAGTGGTTTTTTGCAGCCCTTGGATTCCCCTAATTGGAAGGGGGTGTCATCTTGATGTATTTCATCACTAGGTTACCCATGGATCATGGAGGATACAATGATATCTAGGTATTAGTATATCATCTTACAAAATGGGATCACTTATTATCGACCAAGAAGTCGGGCATAGTGGATGCCTTAGATAAGATTTATGTGGATGAGGTCGTATGATTTCATGGAGTTTCAAGATCCATTGTCTCAGATAGGGATGCATGGTTTTCCGCATAATTCATGAGGGTATTACAGTATGTTTTTGGCACCCAGTTACACCCTAGAACTTCTTTCCACCCTCATACTGATGAGAAGATAGAGATGACTATTTAGACATTGGGGTATATATGTCGGGTGTGTATTTATATAAGGCCCCAGCCTTAAACCATACTTAATCATGAGTTATTACATGCTTGCACATTGAGGATCTTTTCAAGTTTAGAGTTTTAGAAAATTAGATCATAAAACTTTCATTACATTCCACATATAAACAAAGTGGTTACATAAAGATAGAATTCATCTTTCCCATCAATGGAAACATATTTAAAATAAACGTGGATTCTTTCTTGACACTTCCTTGACACTATCATCATATCAAGTACCTTTCCCCTGACCTGTGAAAAACATTTCAGAAAAACATGGGATGAGCATAAAAATCTCAGTAAGGGATATAAAAATATGGAAAGGAAACATGGGTACACATATACATAAGGATTAGATCATACTTTACCCATAAAACATAAGCACATTAACATACCACATCAAATCATGAATAAATCTTAGAAATCATAAGACATAAAGGTAACTTGAGGCATTCATAACATTCTTAAGTAGGGAGTAACCCTCTTGGTTACGTTTGGAATACCCATCACAGTATATTCCCTAAATCTCTTCGGAGAAACCTTAACGTTTCACTCCTTCGCGTTACCCAATGCATTGGAGAGCTATATCGGGCTACCCACCATTAGTTTATCACGGAACCACCCGTTTTCATAATAATTCCCAAGAACCATAACATAATCTTATCACATAAAACATGCATAAAGGAAACATAACATTTCCACCTTTCAATAACAAGATATCAATACAACACATTATGAAAACCATTTTCAATACCAAAATAAAAGAAAAGTAAAACATAGTATTTATTTTTCTTTTAAAAAGAAGGTATGGCTTGTAGAGGAAGCCGAAACTCAAATAATGGTCACGGCGGCGGAGAAGTCGTTGTCGCCGCATACGTACGACAAAAACATTCCCTTTTCTCATTTAGTAAAACGCTTCGTATAAAAAGATTCCTTTTGGATAAACGTAAAAGTCAAAGGGGTTTATACACCGTATAAAAGAAAGTTGTGTATAAAATAAAATATGCCTCAATGAAAGGAGATTGAGACAAAGTCCCATACAAAGACGGTATCCTTGGATTAAGGATAAATCAGTTACATAACTATGTGTGACAAACGAATACATGAAATATAAGTGGGTATTAAGTGTAAAATAATCAGAGGACATTCACACATAATCATAGAACGACATATTCAAGGTGTACAAGTTTATCCCAAAGAATCGAAATTGGGTTAAGAAGTTCCCTTGCAATAATTAGACAGCCTAATGACGTCACTTCAAAATTCAGAAAAAGAGTTGATGAGAGATAAAAAAGGGTATCTCATCACTTGGACATAAAATTCACATAAATAAGGATATATAAGAACATATCCCAAAATAATATTATGTGAATTAAAAGACATAACAAAATAAGTCTTTTAAAAAGAGGAGGGTGAAAGGTTCCCTTACCGACATGGGTATCCTTCGAAACATATGCCCCGTGAAAGAAGGACAATACATCATTGATGTAAATACTCATAAATTAAAGAATATTACACAATGAGTAAAATAATGGTCAGTACATACACCACTCAAAGGAAATTGTGGCAAATGTAGCATAAATCTCATGAGAATTAAAGTGAGATAAAAAAATCCCTTACGAAAATTCGGCAGCCTAACAGCACCACTCAAAACTTCCAAAATGGATTAATGAGAGGAAATAGGGTCTCTAATCATATGAACATAATAAGTACAGAAGGAGTAATATAAAATAGCATCCCAATCATAAGAAAGATGAGCTTAAAAGGAATGACATAAAAGAGTGTACTTAAAAAGAAAGAGAGGTGTAGGATCCCTTACCTCATATCCGACTTGACCCGACCGTTCTTTAATCTCCTGAATAATAAACTTGAGTTAATCTCTACTTTCTTAAGAACCTTTTTCAAGTTCATTATTCCTTTTATACCAGGTTATGAACATCATTTAATCATTTAAGTTGATAATGTTCATTTTGTCGGTATTTGGTTCTTAAGTCAAAAATAGACTTCTTACACTTACATGTTGTTAATTTGGTCAAAGGTTCGTTATATCCAGAATGATATTAATGATTTGGATAACATATATATCATATATATTCAGCATATACATGTATTTATAATATTACATCATATTTAGAGGTAAGAAATGAAATGCACCGTTCATGGAGACGGTAAGCCGTACGTACGCATGAACGCTACTTCCATTTCTATTTCGTATTTTATAGAATGGAATCATAATGATATAAGAGTATATTATAATTCTAGTATAATAACATATATAATATTATTAACTTTATCCTTTACACATCCCACATATGGTATTAACGAATCAAATCACTTTCAGGGGGCGGTAGTCTGCACTTCCTAAAATGAAGATATCGTGTTTACCCATAATGGAAACAATAATGGTATGCCATAAATGAAAAATACATAAGATTAAGGAAAGCATAAAAATATTATATATCATATATAAAAAAAGTGACATCATAATGGCCACCTTTGAAGGTGTTAAATGAGTATTGAACAATCATCGTTTCGGGAGGCAGAATTTTGCCATCCACAGAAACCGTATGTTCTTTAACCTTTGATTTATTTGTGTGAGAGTGTAGCCAGAATAAATCTTATAAAAACATCCTAGTATATCTAAGATACTGGTGTTGTTACAAAAGAAGTAAATAAAAAGAGTTTAGGGGGTTGGAGAAGCAAAATAAAACAACAGAACATGAGAGTATGAATTACCTTTAAAAGTGTAACTCCTTTTGATTTGAGCGTAAAGGCTTCCTTTGAAAGGATTCTGCCCAAAGGGAATCCTCTAGGATGAGGAGAGGGATGTGGAGAGAGTAAATGGTCAGGGGATGGCCGAGCCAAAGGCTTTAGGAGTGTGTGAAATGAGGTAGAGGTGGGGGCCTTTTATAAGAGGAGAGGAGGGGCACTTTTGGAAATCATGAAACTATTATTTTATTTTCAAAAGTGTTTAGAATTTATAAGGTCCCACATTGATATATTTCTATTATAAGATTATAAGTCTTCTAAATATTCCCATCCAATAGTTTTTGGACAAGTTTAGGTCTTAGATTTTATATTATCGTTTCATTTTATTTAAACTGTTCATTAATGAGGTCATCGTTGCATCATCATGATGTCATAATTAAATTAATTTATTTAATGTCTAAAAATTATAAAAAAAATATCCTGATGTAGGAAATCGTTTTATATTTCCAATGAATATTTATAATCAAAAATCTGATCTTTATAACTCCATGAAAAAATTGTTTTTGTAAAACATATTATGTTTGTATCATTTTTTACTTTTACATTAAATAAAAAGTTATTTATGTCATTTCCCAACCAAAGTGGCTCCATGGGGTCCCCAAGTTGACCCATGGATTTTCTTGGTCGGCCATGACACATCCAATGAGGGTAGGACATGTGTCAAGCTCATCTCATATTATTAAAACATTATTTTTACCTTAAACTACACTAATTACCACTAATCGCGATTAAGAACTTAATAAGTTACTATTCACCAAAAAATTATTTTAATCTCATTGAACCACATTTTACTTCTTAATGAAAACCATGTATGTCAGATTTTTGAAATTCAAAACACAATGATGACAAAATTTCATTTAAACGGAAAATCAGTTTTTATAAGTACCACTTAGTGGTTTCACTATTCATCAAAAATTGAAGTTTTTCAGAAAATTACCAAAAAATCACCCTAAGCTATATTTGATATTCAAAATTCAAAAATGAAATCTATTTTACTAAATTCAAAACATATAAGTCACATTAATTAATTTAATAATTAATTCCCGCTGTCAGAGCAAATAGCGTGTTTTTATGAAACAATAAGTATCAAAAGATTGATACTAGTTTAAGTTCAATTTCAAAGTGAAATTGATTCCAATGACCACTATTGGATTTAATGGTAAAAATATATTATAATTTCACTTTAAAACCAATTCAAAAGATAATATAATCATATTAATAAATCAGATTAAAAAGAGGTTTTGAATTAAAATACAACATTTTGCACTATTCATTAAAAAAATGAACTTTATCAGAAAGATACCAAAAATTTACACAAAGTAAATTTTGATGTCCCAATTCTTAAGAAGAGTTTTATTTGGTCCAAAAGGATGTATAAGAGTGAACAAAACTATATTTAATGATGGTTCTCCATCAAAAGGCGGTAAGTGAACCTTTAGTGAAATTTAGGGCATATACGCCAAAAATTGAATTCTTTCCGTATTTTATGCCTTTATCTTTTATTGGATAAATTTAAAAACATTTAAAAACATATATAATCATATTTTAGTTATTTCTATCCATTCCCGCCAATACAACGGCTACATGTTAACTACAATTTAAAATAATATTAGTTTATTATTAGAGTGCAACATAAGATTCCCAAGAAACTCTTTATTGCGTGTTGGGTATGCCATCGAGCATAGCGTCCCCTTTAAAGTCATATTATTATTTTATTCACAAATATGTATAAATATGAAAATGTAATATTCTTTATTTACCTGGGGTGTTACATCCTTCCCCCCTTTTGGGAATTGCGTTCTCGCAATTTTAAAATTGGGCTCAGTAACATCCTTGAAAGTCCCACATCGGAACAAGAGTCGGTAAAACAATAACTTTAAAATAAAGAAAGATAAGTACAAAGGTCACCCAAGTTAACCCATACTAGGGTTCCATGTAGAAAAATATGGACATGGAGGAGAAAAAATAGGGTCATGTTCTTGAGGGAGAGTGATAGTAAACATGTCTAGGAGAAAGTTAACCATAAGAAAATCACAAACTTGTGATGGGTTAAACGGTATTCGATTCCCCAGTAGGAAAAGTTAATAGACAAAATTTTTGTTTTAAGTTACTTTTTATTGAGTAATTTATTCATAGGGAAACATAATCACTTGTCATGTTGACTTTCAACGTTTACACAAACTCATATTTTCTCCAAAAGACGAGTATTTAGGAAGACTTGTTCACATTAAGAGTACTATAATCAACTTCTAGATAATCACCTAATCCACCAAAGAGAACTATATACATCCCATGTCTTTAGGCTTTAACCAAAACCAAAACCGGAAAGGTTAGTACAGGGTCAGATAATCCAGAAAAGGATAACCCATTAAAAAGGAAATCTATGCTTAATCTCCAAAATTTGTCCAACAAAACCCAAAGTTCAACAAGGACCATCCGATAAACAATTTGTCCATAAAATTATTCAAAGTAAACCAATATAAGATTGAAACCCAAATATTTTAAGGATTTAGTCACATAGTCTTCCATGTTAAATCGTAACATTTATCTCCAAACAACATTAGTTCCTCCTAAAGTCTCGTATTGAAAAGTAATTAACCTAATCACATATCCTCCAGGATAGGTTAATCATTTTCATAAATAACCCAAAATCAACTTACTCTTAATTCATAAAATCATATAACTAAAAAGAATCAGTAAAACTAACCAGGGACTTCACATATTCCATTGGTAGGCGATAAATACCAGTCGCACTTTGGTTGTGTGTTCGATTCTCGCAGCTTTGTCCGACGCGACGGGTTGTCACACAGTCTGCGTGTTGTCCTTTTTATAAAACACCAAAAATAACCCTAACATGTTTTAACCTCAATCGTTTCCTTATACCTTTAATTTTCATCTGAATTCGTTACGATCTCAACATCTTAATTCTTGAAGTCTTATTTCACCACCATAAGATAAAACAAAACGATTCCCAAAATGAATAACATCATACCTTGATCATGGCGTCCACTCGGTTTCATCGTCATCTTGCTCACGTAGGTAGAAGTCCCATGCATTACAATAATGATTTAGAGATCCTTCAAAATAATTTTATTCCTCCTTCCAAATACACCTCGTACAACATGGGTCATATGGGTGTTCACAGAAAACAGTTTTGGAAAATAATCATGTATGACATATAATTCCAAAACATCTGATAAAACCTGATTTCTATAAAATAGTCGGACCAAAATTGAGTTGAAAATTTCTATTATTGGTCCTTTTAAAATACCATAATTATGTGATGTGAGACTATATTTTAAAAGCAAATATAAATAGGTTGCGCAGGGGTCTCCTTCCTCAGCACCATTTCTAAAATCATAATATGCTTCAAATTCTTGTGATAAGGTAAAATATTTGAAAATACCTTGATAATATTTACCTTTCTTAAAAATATGAGAATATTGTGAAAATAGTATTTGACTAAAAACAACCCATGATCCATGATGATAACGAGCTATAGTGGAGGTGTTTGATATCTCAAACAACTGCTTGCAAGTGATTTGTATGCTAAATAAAGTTTCACAATCATCCGAAGATGACTTTGCAATAATTATTGCAAACATGTCATCAGGAAGAGATAGGAATGTCGTTTGAGATCCTTCTCCTTCAATTCGTAAGCGACTTTACTTGACCTGAAAAAAAAGTTATAAAACAAGGATTTAACTGAAATAGTAGATATAGGGACTAATCATGTATCTCACAAGAACTCCTAATCCCTAAAGTTGTCTAAACCGACCTTTGATACCAACTATAAGGCATCAGCCTTAAACCTTACTTAATCTTGAGTTATTACAAGATTACACATTGAGTATCTTTTCGGGTTTTGAGTTTTAGAGAATTAGATCATAAAACTTGCATTACATTCCACATATAAACAAAGTGGTTACATAAAGATAGTATTCTTCTTTCCCATAAATGGAAACATATTTAAAATAAACATGGATTCTTTCTTGACACTTCCTTGACACTATCATCATATCAAGTACCTTTCCCCTGACCTGTGAAAAAAATTTCAAAAAAACATGCGATGAGCATAAAAATCTCAGTAAGGGATATAAAAATATGGAAAGGAAACATGGGTACATATATACATAAGGATGAGATCATACTTTACCCATAAAACATAATCACTTTAACATACCTCATAAAATCATGAATAAATCATAGAAATCATAATACATAAAAGTAACTTGAGGCATTCATAACATTCTTACGTAGGGAGTAACCCTCTTGGTTACGTTTGGAATACCCATCACAGTATATTCCCTAAATCTCTTCGGAGAAACCTTAACGTTTCACTCCTTCGCGTTACCCAATGCATTGGAGAGCTATATCGGGCTCACCCGACCTTAGTTTATCACGGAACCACCCGTTTTCATAATAATTTCCAAGAAACATAACATAATCTTATCACATAAAACATGCATAAAGGAAACATAACATTTCCACCTTTCAATAACAAGATATCAATACAACACATTTTTAAAAACATTTTCAATACCAAAATAAAAGAAAAGTAAAACATGGTATTTATTTTTCTTTTAAAAAGAAGGTATGGCTTGTAGAGGAAGCCAAAACTCAAATATTGGTCACGGCGGCGGAGAAGTCGTTGTCGCCGCATACGTACGACAAAAACATTCCCTTTTGTTGTTTAGTAAAACGATTCGTATAAAAAGATTACTTTTGGATAAACGTAAAAGTCAAAGGGTTTTATACACCATATAAAAGAAAGTTGTGTATAAAATAAAATATGCCTCAATGAAAGTAGATTGAGACAAAGTCCCATACAAAGACGATATCCTTGGATTAAGGATAAATCAGTTACATAACTATGTGTGACAAACGAATACACGAAATATAAGTGGGTATTAAGTGTAAAACAATCAGATGACATTCACACATAATCATAGAACGACATATTCAAGGTGTACAAGTTTATCCCAAAGAATCGAAATTGGGTTAAGAAGTTCTCTTGCAATAATTAGACAGCCTAACGACGTCACTTCAAAATTCAGAAAAAGAGTTGATGAGAGATAAAAAGGGTATCTCATCACTTGGACATAAAATTCACATCAATAAGGATATATATGAACATATCCCAAAATAATATTATGTGAATTAAAAGACATAACAAAATAAGTATTTTAAAAAGAGGAGGGTGAAAGGTTCCCTTACCGACATGGGTATCCTTCGAAACATACGCCCCGTGAAAGAAGGACAATACATCATTGATGTAAATACTCATAAAAGAAAGAATATTACACAATGAGTAAAATAATGGTCAGTACATACACCACTCAAAGTAAATTGTGGCAAATGTAGCATAAATCTCACGAGAATTAAAGTGAGATAAAAAAAATCTCTTACCAAAATTCGGCAGCCTAACAGCGCCACTCAAAACTTCCAAAATGGATTAATGAGAGGAAATAGGGTCTCTCATCATATGAACATAATAAGTACAGTAAAAGTAATATAAAATAGCAACCCAATAATAAGAAAGATGATCTTAAAAGGAATGACATAAAAGAGTGTACTTAAAAAGAAAGAGAGGTGTAGGATCCCTTACCTCGTATCCAACTTGACCCGACTATTCTTTAATCTCCTGAATAATAAACTTCAGTTAATCTCTACTTTCTTAAGAACTTTTTTCAATTTCATTATTCCTTTTATACCAGGTTATGAACATCATGTAATCATTTAAGTTAATAATGTTCATTTTATCGATATTTGGTTCTTAAGTCAAAAATAGACTTCTTACACTTACATGTTGTTAATTTGGTCAAAGGTTCATTATATCCAGAATGATATTAATGATTTGGATAACATATATATCATATATAATCAGCATATACATGTATTTATAATATTACATCACATTTAGAGGTAAGAAATGAAATGCACCGTTCATGGAGACGGTAAGCCGTACGAACGCATGAACGCTACTTCCATTTCTATTTCGTATTTTATTGAATGGAATCATAATTATATAAGAGTATATTATAATTACAGTATAATAACATATATAATATTATTAACATTATCCTTTACACATCCCACATATGGTATTAACGAATCAAATCACTTTTAGGGGGCGGTAGTCCGCACTTCCTAAAATGAAGATATCGTGTTTACCCATAATGGAAACAATAATGGTATTCCATAAATGAAAAATACAGAATATTAAGGAAAGAATAAAAATATTATATATCATATATAAAAATAGTGACATCATAATGGCCACCTTTGAAGGTGTTAAATGAGTATTGAACAATCATCGTTTCGGGAGGCAGAATTTCGCCATCCACGGAAACCGTATGTTCTTTGACCATTTGATGTAGTTGTGTGAGAGTGTAGCTCGAATAAATCTTATAACAACATCCTTGCATATTGAAGATACTGTTGTTGTTACAAAAGAAGTAAATAAAAAGAGTTTAGGGGGTTGTAGAAGCAAAATAAAACAAATGAACATGAGAGAATGAATTACCTTTAAAAGTGTAACTCCTTTTGATTTGAGCCTAAATGCTTCCTTTGAAAAGATTCTTCCCAAAGGGAATCCTCTAGGATGAGGAGAGGGATGTGGAGAGAGTAAATGGTCAGGGGATGGCCGAGCCAAAGGCTTGAGGAGTGTGTGAAATGAGGTAGAGGTGGGGACCTTTTATAAGAGGAGAGGAGGGGCACTTTTGGAAATCATGAAACTGTTATTTTATTTTCAAATTTGTTTCGAATTTATAAGGTCCCACATTGATATATTTAGAATATAATATTATAAGGCTTCTAAATATTTCCATACAATAGTTTTTGGATAAGTGTAGGTCTTAGAATTTATATTATTGTTTCATTTTATTTAAACTGTTCATTAATGAGGTCATCGTTGCATCATCATGATGTCATAATTAAATTAATTTATTTAATGTCTAAAAATTATAAAAAAAATATCCTGATGTATGAAATCTTTTTATATTTCAAATGAATATTTATAATCAAAAATCTGATCTTTATAACCCCATGTAAAAATTGTTTTCTTAAAACATATTATGTTTGTGTCATTTTTTACTTTTACATTAAATAAAAAGTTATTTATGTCATTTCCCAACCAAAGTGGCTCCATGGGGTCCCTAAGTTGACCCATGGATTGTATTGGTCGGCCATGACACATACAATGAGGGTAGGACATTTGTCAAGCTCATATCATATTATTAAAACATTATTTTTACCTTAAACTACACTAATTACCACTAATCACGATTAAGAACTTAATAAGTTACTATACACCAAAAAATTATTTTAACCTCATTGAACCAAATTTTACTTCTTAATGACAACCATGTATGTCGTATTTTTGAAATTCAAAACACAATGATGATAAAATTTCATTTAAACGGAAAATCAGTTTTTATAAGTACCACTTAGTGGTTTCACTATTCATCAAAAATTGAAGTTTTTCAGAAAATTACCAAAAATTCACCCTAAGCTATATTTGATATTCCAAATTCAAAAATGTAGTCTATTTTACAAAATTCAAAACATATAAGTCAGATTAATTAATTTAATAATTAATTCCCGCTTTCAGAGAAAATAGCGTGTTTTTATGAAACAATAAGTATCAAAAGGTTGATACTAGTTTAAGTCTGATTTCAAAGTGAAATTGATTCCAACGACCACTATTGGATTTAATGGTAAAAATATATTCTAATTTCACTTTAAAACCAATTAAAAAGATAATCTAATCATATTAATAAATTAGATTAAAAAGAGGTTTTGAATTAAAATACAACATTTTGCACTATTCATTAAAAAAATGAACTTTATCAGAAAGATACCAAAAATTCACACAAAGTAAATTTTGATGTCCCAATTCTTAAGAAGAGTTTTATTTAGTCCAAAAGGATTTATAAGAGTGAACAAAACTATATTTAATGACAGTTCTCCATCAAAAGGCGATAAGTGAACCTTTAGTGAAAACTAGGGCATATACGCCAAAAATTGAATTCTTTCCATATTTTATGCCTTTATCTTTTATTGGATAAATGTAAAAACATTTAAAAACATATATAATCATATTTTATTTATTTCTATCCATTCCCGCCAATACAACGACTACATGTTAACTACCATTTAAAATAATATTATTTTATTATTAGAGTGCAAGGTAAGATTCCCAAGAAACGCTTTATTGCGTGCTGGGTACGCCATCGAGCATAGAGTCCCCTTTAAATTCATATTAATATTTTATTCACAAATATGGATAAATATGAAAATGTCATATTCTTTATTTACCTGGGGTGTTACAATTTAAGACTTTAGTGGATATTGGGTACAACACATGCCCTTAGTAGAGTTATCTTATAATAATAACTATTACTCTTCCATTTGAATGAATCTATTTGAGGAGCTGCATGGAAGACCATTTAGTTCTCTGCTGTGCTGGACAAAGGTTTGGGGAGATAGATGTTCTTGTTCCTAAGGTACTACAAAGCTCAATAGAGAAGTTTCATCTAGTTCAAGAGAGGATAAAAGAAGCACAACATTGGAATAAGTCTTATGCCAATCACAATAATAGGCCCTCGGAGTTTCATTTTGGAGACCACGTCTTTTTGAATTTTTCCCCTCAACATGGGAAACATAGGTTTGGAAGAGGAATCATGATTTCTCCCATGTTTTTTAGTCCATTTGAGGTCTTTGGATGAGTTGAAAATGTTGAATACCAGTTGGAATTTCTCTCACAGTTGGAGAGGATTTATGACGTCTTCCACATCTCCCAAATTTGTCAATATCTTCACGATGAATCACATGTCCTTGATTGGGGAGAGTAGGTTATTGATGATGATGTTTATATGTGGAATGGTTGATAGAGATCTTGGATCATTGAGATAATGTGATGTGTGGATGGAATATTCCTTGGGTTTGTGTGTTGTGGAGGTATAGTGGCTCAGATAAGAGTACTTGGGAGCGATAAACACAGATGTGTTTGTACTACCTAGAGTTGTTTTGAGTGTTTCCTTGTTTTGTTTTTCCCTATGATGTAATGTCTAAACCTTTTTAAGAAATGAGATGTTTCTCTCTTGGGGTGAGATGTGTGTGGTGGAATGTGTGATAAATTCTTAACATGTGAAAAGGGTAATACAAAATTCCTAATCATTGTGCGTTAAGTTTGATGTGATTAAATCCGTGTGGGTGTGTTGGTGAATCCTAGACAGGGTTTTATCTTGACATGGAGGATGGAATTCCCCGATTCATGTGTTTCAGATATTTTAGTTCATTTACTATAATGGTTTTTGGTTTGGGTTGTGTAGAGGTTTAGATGGTTGTGTGGTGGTTTTGTGGCAGTGTGTTTATGGTCATCTTGGTTGGCATGTCTGGTAGGCTTTAATGATTGGGGAGTGATGAGATTCTTGAGTGGTATCTTGATGGGTGTTTATTTGGATAACTCCTCTCTTTTCTTCCAAGTTGGTTCTGAATTCTTAAGGATGGTAATAGTTTGAGGGGTATCTGATGTAAAGGCCCATCATCCCCAGTACATTACTTTATGGAAATCTAGTGTTTGAATTTTTCTTGGTGGTCAAGGATACTTACTCTAACAATTTACAAAAAACCCCTATTTTTTCATGTTCTCTAATGGTGAATCAACGAACGGTGACACGTTGAATGGTACCTCATCAAATGGTGACATGCTGAATGGTATCTCACCTAATAGTGACTCACCGAACAGTATCTCATAGAAAGGCAACTCAACAAATAGTTATTCACAAGTAGCTCCTCATCAAGTAGTGATTCATCCAACGGTGACTTGCGATGATGACTCGCGATGGTGACTTGTGACGGTGACTCGGGATGGTGACTCTCTATGGTGACTCACAACAGTGACTTCCAATAGTGACTCACGACGGTGACTCCTGATGGTGACTTGTGGTGGAGACTCATGGAGATGACTCATTATGGTGAATTACAAAGGTTACATGCAATAGTATCTTGCCAATGGTGACTCACACCGATGACTCGTAACGGTGACTCATCTAATGGTGATTCATTCCAATAGTTTTCATTTTTTTCTTTTCTATCCTTTTGATGACTTTAATTGATGTAAAATGAGTTTAATATCATATTTATATGTTTATGTATCTATTTCAATAGCTAAGAGTCATATAATTAAATTAAAAAGAGTCAAAGGGCTATTAATTAGTCAAAGTGTGAAATTTGGACTAGATCCGACTTTAATGAAAAATTAAAGATGAATCTAAATCATGACCCTCTTTTAGATAATACAAGGGTCGAAACACCTTTCTAATTGTTATTTCCTTCTTGTTATTTATTGGTATGATATGCCCAGAACATTTCTCCCCATAGGAGTCGTGCCATTATGCTTCACCAGTTGGTTCCTGATTTCGATGGAGTTTCCTTCTACATGTGCACCCCTCTATTTTGGTGTAATAAGAAAGTGTTAATCATGAATTCTTCTACATATTTTTCCTTTGTACATATAAATTTTGTATCATGCAGGGGTGGGTGTAAGAATGTTTCCCATGTGAAGATAGTTGAATCAAAATTAAATAAAGATAATTGAATCAGATTACGATCAATATGGAAGGGGTGGGGAAAAGTGACATATGATCTGCTTGTTTATTTTGGTTTTTGTTGTGAATTATACTGGCAAAACACCTCGCTAAAAACATGGTCCTTGGTGGCCCTTGGTTTCACACTAAAAAAGTTTCATGTTGGTTGATTTCTATTGAACAATTGATTACTGAAATTTTTAAATCACGCACACTTGGATAATAAATAGATGTTC
The DNA here is from genome assembly GCA_963277665.1 of Viscum album. Classification (NCBI taxonomy): domain Eukaryota; kingdom Viridiplantae; phylum Streptophyta; class Magnoliopsida; order Santalales; family Viscaceae; genus Viscum; species Viscum album. Next base: position 1,336,997,905 of record OY728156.1, read on the forward strand.
TAGTATTACCCAATTTCTATGAAAACCCTTGAATTAACAAGTGGAATTTAATAAGGGATGCCTTGTTAAATCCATATTTGTGTTATGCTTTGGTATGTAGGGTGATGTGTTGTGTGAGATAATGTGGTTTTTTGTACGAGGTATATGGGATGTGAAGTGGACATGTTGTGATGTGTGGATATGTTCTTTCTTATGTTGTGGTGTGTTTATGAAGAACAAGTATGTTCTATGGGTTGGTTTGGGTGGTTCGGTGGTTGAAATTTTAGACAACACATCAAAATTATCATGTAATGGAATATAAAGTTAAGTGATTATTTTATTGTGGATTGCATGAGAAGTGTTGTGTAGTGGGGCTACGATCAAGTTGTTCGATGATGTGTTATTGTGTTACTTGTTATGTTTTTTGCTTGGTAGTTTCCCATATAGTAATGTAATAGATGAATAAATAATTTTCTAATAATGTTTGGAACTGGATTGGGTCGGTTTGGTTAACTAAATGAATAAATGAGTTGTGAATAAACAATGGTAATGGTTTAACAAAATTGGTTAGAAATTAGAGAGAAGTTGTGTCTTATGGTGTGGTGATTGCATTTAGAAGTAGTAGTGATGTTGGAATTATTTTGATCTTGTTATTTTTTGAGAACCCATAAGTTGGGAATAAATTCTTGGTATTATATATATATATATTCTTGTATTTCCTTTGTGATTTCTATACGCACCCCACCCTAGTTGAGAACTATGTTTCAAACACCCCCACTGTCATAGGGGAGGGTGCCTTTCCCAAATATCCCAGTGGGAGGATGGATGGATAGCCACCCATTCTTCTCTGATCTTTCTTTTAAGTGGTGGTATCCCATGATTCATTAGTCAGTTTGTGGTTTGTGGGGCCGAGTTGTTTGCAGGTGAGTCGTGTTTTTTAAGGTGTCTTCGGGATGAGATTTGTTTTGTTTTCCAAAGTGCCTTCATGATGATATGTGTTATGGTTTACCAAGTGTTTTTGGGATGTGATGTGATATGTGGACCAGTTGTCGATGAGTAGGATGTGATGTGTTATAGGGCCTAGGTGTCTACGAGCATGATGTGATCTAGATCGTGGTCCTGATGATGGTATGAGACGGGGTTGTGAGGACCAGCTGTGTATGGGGTGGGTTGGGAAGTTGTATGTTCGGAAGAGGTGGGAGTGCTATGAAATTTTTCATTAGGGTTTGAGAGAGGCTAATCAGTGGGAAGTGGTGCAGGGTACACTATCATTGATGTTCATACTGTATTACTTTACTTGAATTCTATTACTGGGAGAGCGTGCCTTGGTGAGGTGGGGATGGTTAGTAGACCTTGTTTGGGGCTATTAGTTCTATTGTTTTCTCATAAGACCATTAGTACGATTCACTCACTTGTGCATGTGAGACTTTTTTTACTAGAAGAGTATACTTTTATACTCACCCTATGTATATAATGTATTTTCAGGATTCTAAGAGGATTACATGGACCTTGCTAGACCTTTCTAGCTCAGACTTTTGGACAACTATTATGTCGCTACTTAGTTTTACTTTGGGTACTTGGGATTTTTTTATTGCATTTGTAATAGTTTAATTTTGAACATCTATGTGGAATGGATTTTGGATTTATTATATATATACACATACACAAACATATATATATATAGACACATACACAAACATATATATATATATATATATATATATATATATTTTCTATGTGTGTGTGTCTTGGAGTTATTTTATGGTGGACCATCTTATCTCCTGATCATGTTTTTCTAATAATGGAAATGCCCCTCATTTTGTGAGACTTCTATACCCATAGTGTTGGATGCCACCCTAGGGCCTGCTGGAGGTAGGACTAAGGGGTTATCATATCCCTTTTTACACTACCATTCCAGGAGGGGTATCTTCGAATGGAGGGGGTCCTGATATAAAAATACTGAATTTAAATTGAAAACATCCTTTTGGTTTAAATTATTAATAAATTTAAATTATATTAAAAATTGGTTTGAAAATAAAATTTGTTCAGTTATATTTCTATTAAACCAATTTAGGTCATTTTAGCCTTTTTCATATTGAATTTTGATATAAAACAATTTCAAAAATTTGAATGCTTTATCTTTGAAAACCCACTTCTCACCACATCTGTATGATTAATATTAAATTAAATTACTCCACTTATATTAATTAAGTATGATATAATAGATTAAAAAATTGGAATAATTATAATTAATATTGGTTTAAAATTTTAACTTAATTTTTTATCATAATTATTAATAAAGACAATTAAAATTAATTTTTTTTTGTTAAGGTTAAAAGAATTGTTTTATATGTTACATGATCTTTTGTTAAAATTATTTTTGAACTCACATTTGATTTTTATTTTATAAATTTTATTTAAAATTTATAATAATTAGTTACAAATTATCCAATAATAGTCATTATATTTTAGGCCCAAATATTTAATCACTGGGTTTTAAAAACTATTTATTGTCGTTGAAATTAAAGTAGTAAAAGGGAGTAAACATAATGAATAAGGAATACCATGTTCTAAACATGTGTTTTTTGTGGTGGAGGTTTTTACAATCCATATATTCCATAAAATACATTAATTTTCAATTTTTTAGCCACATGATGTGATATTGACCTCCCATTATTGTATACATTTGGGTATTTAAAAAATGTATGTCCTCCTCCATTATAAAAGGCCCCTCACTCCCTCACTTATTCACACCTCTGAAGACATTTGGATCGACCAAAACCTACAAAAATCACATACCAAATTCTATCCCCTAATCCTAGAATCATTATTTTTTTCATAAATCCAACCTTGGAAGGATTTTGGTACAATCTTAAGGAGGTTATATAAAGAATAGTTAATGTTCTTCAAAGAGCCTTATTATTTTATTTTTTCATTCACATCCTTTAATTATTATTAAACCATGATTATATAATCAAATAATTATATTTATTTTATGGAATTTTTTTGTTACATTCATGACCTATAACCTTCATCACATCCATCAAATGGGTTACAAAATCAGTATCGATGTGTATGATCACTACCACCTCATGAATCGATGTCATAATTTTTTCCATTCCCACCTCTCACAGTTGTGTATGATGATCAATATATATTATATTTATATTATATTTATAACATAATTCTAATTAATGACTCATTAAATCGTATATAAATTTTTTACTGCCTATTATGTAGGGTATATTAAAATATCGCTTGTGGGTAAGGTGAACTACCGCGTCGTGAAGCGATGTGATTCGCCTTTCACTAGCGCTTAACCTATATGGTGATAAGGATAAATTAAATGGTTATTTGTGAAATAAATAGAAGAATTATAATTTTATTGAAATATTTATCATTCTTAAAAAAATAATATATCTCATTTTATTTTTTACACTGAAAAATGATAATGTCGTTCGTGTACGTGTTGACTATCGCCATCCCAAAGTGATGTGACACTATTTTTATCACCACAACACATGAATGACATATATATATAAGTGTATTTAGAAAATTAATAGTTTATAAATGATATTATGATAATTATTTAAAGATAAAATATTACTTACTTATATTCCATGATGATTGTTGAAAAATGGAAATGTTACTAATTCATACGAACGACCTACCATCTTTGTGAGCGTAACATACATCATTTACGTAAACCATATTTAATAATTGTTTATAAAATTATAATTAATGTTTAAATATTATAATTATTCCATTATTATTATTATGGATATTATGAAAATATATAGTATTTGCAAGAACTGTATCTTTTCTAACAAAACGCACATGAGAAAACAAGGAATTTAAAACTCGAAACAATGAAAATAAGGAGGGTGATAAGATGTTATAAAAGGATAATATATGATATTATAAAAATTATTATACCTCTTTTATAATTTAAAAATATTTTTAAAACCAAAATATAGGAAAATAAATCATGTTCATCCAAAAGGAAGTGTGAGTTAATGGTTTATCGTCTCACTTTTACTTCCTTGAGACATATTCCATATTCACAACTTATTTATTTGGTGTGGTGTATATAATGACCCTTTTATTTTTTATATTAGGAATCAATTTATCTTTTTGTTATTTAAAGTATAATTTTATCTCATTTATTTTATGGGGCTTATGATTCAAAGGTTTCCAATGTGCAAAGGGTATATTTTACAATCTATTAATTATTAAATATTTTTAATATTTAAATATAAATTAGGGAAATTATTTGATATTTATATCATAAAATAAATATATTTTATTCAAAACTATTTACTAATGATATTTTTCATGTAACAGTTCCATTTTTCCACACTTTATTACTTAAAATTACTAATAAAATGTTTTTTACAAATCTGACATCATTTCTTTCTTTGGTCAGAAATCCTTTATCATCAAAACCCATATTTTCAAAAAATGTTTTCAAAAATATTTTTTAACCTTTTAAAATGATTTTAGAAATAATTGTTTACACATTTTTACTTTTTTAAAAAAATTAAAGTTATATTCAGGTCGTTATGAAACAATACCCATTTTTATTTTTCCAAAAATATGAAAGGAATATCTGTTTTAACATGAACAACATGTATAGAATTACCCACCACCATGACCATAATTTATTTTAAGAATCCATTTCAAGTTTATAAGGTTTATTTTAAATATAAAAAAACCCTAATATTTTTTAAATTCATAGATTCTGAAAGTGATTTTTAATGGAAATGAGTTTCTCAATATTTTATAAATTTTCTAGTTTTAAAATAAAAAATGTGGTTTTCAAGGAAATTTTATTTTTAAAAGAAATTTTTCAAGTGATATTTCAATATAATTTTCCATATAATAAGTGTTCTGTTTATGTAACTATGTTTCAATGGGTATATACTCTAGTGATATCATCCTTATTATTTCACTGGATGGTTTATGATCAGTTTGAATGGAAATGTACTATGTTCATACCATTCAACTTACTTTCGATAGTTTGTGATTATATTTATTGATTTGGGAAATTATTTATATTTTTTATATTAGTTTAAATATGTATTTTTTATATGAATTTTATTTCACCCATTTCATATGAGGAATTAATTAGGCTTAGTAAATGATGGGTGGGTCCCTCAATATCCCCTCGATGCATGGGTAAGACTCATGAGACAATCTATATTTGGTTTTTACCTATGCCTCACACATTTATATTGATTTCTTGGAATAAGGACTTGACTGTATTTTATTTCTTATAAAAATTCCTCAATTGTATGTTTTATATTTCAATCCCTATACATTCCATCATTATGAATTCAGTTATTGATATTCCATTTTCTTATTAGATTACTTAGAATATCAATGTTTATGTTTTCATGATCATGTGATTATTTATATAGCATTATTTGATCTTCATTTATTCATGTCATATTATGCACAAGTTATTGATTAAACATAATGTATATCTGTTATTTACATTTCTATGTTGATTGTAACTTATTTGTTTGTAGATTCTGATGTACTCTTACCCTTACATAGCTTATGATCAAACCCATTTCTTATGTTTTATTTTCCCCAAGAAACAAGTATGTGTTTTGTGATTGTTATGTAGGGACACACTAAGGGGAATAATGGAATTCTCTACGAAAATACTTTTTTTTATTTTTCTTCAATTGTAATAATAATTTTAATTATATATCTAGTTTACCAAGACTACTAAACTATTCAGTCCTTTATGATGTTATTCTTATCATATATGATAGTAATATAAATCAAACATTGTCTCTAGGTTACTAGTTTTTGGGTTGATACATGTATCAGGATGGAATGGTCTTTTTTCATTTGGGTTCATTTATAAGGTGAGGTAGGCAATTTTCATATTTTAATCTATAGGGAAAATAGTGGGGATTGTTCATGGTAATCATATTATTCTCTTAGGCTAGTTGTTCCGTATCACACTCTGTGTTTCTTTAATCTATTGTGTTCCACTCTATTATTTTATATGATGCTATATTATTCCTTTTCATCTCAATGATGTGTGGGTCCTTCATTTCAAATTGTGAAATATACATTGGTTTATTTGACTAGGTGATAGTGATGATAACGGTTGGTACTCCATTGATCATGAATAATTCTTTGGAATGGTGTGAGTTTCCTTGTGGGTTTCTAGAATTGTGATGTTATATGGTGAATAATACATTGTTATACTCCCTCAACTATCATGCATACTTTAGCAAAGGGTGTGTCCTCATTTATGGTTTCTAGTAGTGATTTTGGAAGTTGGATCGATTGAGTATATTTTATGTTTTGATACTTGTGACTCCTCAGGAAATCTTTGGTTTCCTTAGAGATGCAACATAAGATAGGGATATCAAATTAATAATTTGTACAATTTTTTGAAATTTTTTCATCCCTAGTTTCTCATGAGTGATAACCTTCAAGGATTTTAACTGAGATAATTGGTTGCATCTTGAGGACTTATAGTGGTTAAGAATTACAATATATTTTCCTATCTTCATCATGTTTATCAAAAAATACTCGGATTTTCATCTAAATTGTTTATTGCATTTACTTTATGGATTGGGGTAACTTTATAAGTATGTTTGTACTCACTCTTGCTCGGATTTTGGGAGAATGTCTGTTGTGTCTATGAAAACAATGCACAATTTATAGATGGTATTGGTGGAAATGGAGATGGTATGGAGTTTTAGGAGAAGGATATTCTTGATACTTGGAAATGCATAATGGATTATGTTGGTTTTGTATTATGGCGGTGACTGTTGTGGATGGAGAACGATACAAGAGTATATGAAGTGAGGTGTAGATTTTTTATGCCCAATAACGATCATATTCGGAGGCTCGTTTGACATATAGTTATTTTGGTATTTTATTATATGGTTTTATAATTTTATTTTATCTCTAATGCATTTATTATAAATATTTCATTTGTTTATAAATATATATGTATATTATGGGTGTTTCTGAATATTTTATTCATTGGAGATATGTGAATATTGTAGGTTGATATACAATAATGCCTCAAATACTGTGTGATATGCCTAATCATTTCGAGTATCCCCTATCCTATTATTGGAGGGTTTAGGGTAACACACACTTTACTTCTAGCTTATGTAGGGGTTGGGGGGGTCAATCTATATTGGAGTATTATAAGAGCAGTTAGTTCTTAGGGATGGAGTTTGAAGTTAACAATCATCTAATGACTAGTTTTGGAATTTAAAGAAATTATTTCAAGGGGGTATTGATTTTAGTTATCAAATAAAAGAGACCAGTATAAGTTTCAAGGTTAATTTATCCATTCGCCAAGAATCTTTTAACCTGTTTTTCTACATGAATCTTTAAGACATCGATAATAGGGAAAATTAATGTTTGTAAAAATATTATATAGTGGAAAGTTATGATATTTTGTGTCCTTATTATGTTATCACATCCAGATATTATATACTATTTTCAATTTTATCCTATTAAATGATGGTTTCTTCCCAATAATAGTCAACTTATGCATAAAGATAGGGTCATGATGAGACCACTCCAATATTTGGTCCTCTCACTACTTTTTAGTGAATGATGTGGTGTTGCATTTAATACTGACTTAAGATATAAACTTGATTTATCATCCTTTTTTCTCATTGTAATATTTATTATAGATAGAATGATAGTTCCCATTACATTTGATAGGACTTCCCATAAGAAGGATGTATTGTGTGAGTTCCAACAACATATTCCACATGGGTTAGCAAAGAGAGATTGATCCTTAGTTTATTGAGGGATGGATTGAGTCTAAGAACCTCATTTTCATTGAAATAAAACTCTCACTAATGATATTTAAATCATTACATTAATCTATCTACATGTAATAGTGACTTGTTAGTGGAAAATAAATTTCTCAAACTATTTAAGGGAATTATGTACCTTTCTTGGAGTTTGATCCCTTATTTGGGATAAAATATTTTCCTAAGATATTGATCACTATTCCAATAAGCATGATTGTGTTTGAGTATGTGTTGAGGCACATGAACCTCATAGGGTATTCCCAATCCATGTTTTATAGTGTAATTATTTGAGCTAATTAGTTCATGTCATAATTCTGGGGGATGGGTTATTGAGTTATGGTTTTCTTTTAACAAAACCCTACTTATATAAGAATCAATTTAGTGGATATAGGAAGATTGAGTATTAATAGTAGAGATAATATCTTGTTTTAGGAGTATGTTTAAATCTCAGATAATGTTATCCAGAGAGGGTCATGAATAGAACTCTACATTAAAGATAGAACATTGGTAAAATACTTCTCCATTGTAGTTCCATTTTCTTATAAGGTATATATTAATTATAAGTACTGGTGGATGATTTTCATTGGAATAAAAATATCCTAAAACATTATATCTTGATGATTTTTATAGCACTATCATAAATTATGAAATGAGAGGTGATAAATATATTAAAAGAAAACAAATTGATAGTAAAATGTCTTTCAAGGATTCTAAGAAAGAAAATTCAAAAAAAATCTTATTAAAGATGAAGTTGGTGATTATGATTCTAAAAATGATGCAGGTAAAAAACTTGATGATATTTTATACATGTTTTCTAAAAATGTTAAAGGATGTATAAAGAAATACAAAGTGAAACATCCCTTGAAATGTTTTGAATGTGTAGGAATTGGTGATGTTATGGTTAATTGATCTAAAAGAAATAAAGAAGAGGATATTGATTAATAAGAAAGAAATCAAACAAGATCTTTGAAGAAATATAGAGATAAAGTGAAATTGAATTCCATAGGGTGAGAAATTAAATTATTCAAATCTAAAATAAGAATTTTATTGCCTAAAGATAAATAATAAGAAGGTAGTGATGTTCAATCCAAGATATTAGTTGAATATTGTATTGAAAATACTTTTATTACAATAGTGAATAATGAATAATTCATAAGAATTTGTTATGAAGAAGAAAAAACTCAATGTAAACATCATTTTAAAGAGGAGTTGAATGAATGTATGAGAAAGATTAGATGGCTTGAAAAGAAAAAGAAGATGTTGGAAGATAAATGTTCCTTAACAAGAAATCAAGATTATTTCTTGATGAGTAAGGCTAATAAAATAGGTTCTTGATTTGAATAAATCTCTTGAAGAATAAAATAACCGTAATGATTATTTGAAGGTGAAGGTGAAGGAAAAATAAAATCAGTTGAGACTTGTCCCAAAAAACATTCGAAAGCTGAACAATGAAATATAAGATTCAAAAACTCTATCTCTAAAGTTGGTGAATGTTATATAGAGTAGAAACCAGAGAATAATAAAAAATATACCTTAAAATATTGAAAATATTGATGGAATTTTTTATGAAAAGAAGAAAGTTGGGAACGTTATCTATGTGGCCAAAATTGACAAAGTTGAGAATTTAGAAGTCTCGAAGAAATGTGATTCTAAAAAAGTCTTAAAACAATATAAATCTGAAAAAGTTTCTAATAATTATGGGTTTGATAAAGATGAAAAGATAAGGAAGACTCTGATTGATAATAGAAAGGTTGGTGTCTTAGAAAGGAAAGAGAATAAGGTGTATGAGAAATGTTTTCAAAATTCCATCCAATAAAGAAGATTTATAGGGTAATACTCATTTTAAGGTTATTTTTTGGTTTTTTTTATTCATACATAGAGAAAATATGTGTTGGTTTATATAACACCATTACTATTATTCCAAATGTAATTAAAGGCATGCATTGAGGGGCAGACAATTCTCTCTAAAAAATAAGTCTGAGAAGGTTGTTTTGAAGAAACCGAAGAAAGGTGGAGTAAAAATTAATGATAGGTTCCAACCTTTGGAAAAAAAAATTTGAAATAAGTGAAAAACCTGGAAACCATGAGAAAATATGTCTTGTTTTGTTACTACCACAAAAAAATATTCTTAAAAAATATCAGAAGCCAAATATGATAAAGAAAAGGAAAAAGATAAGGCTCTTATTTTTTGAAACTACTTTGAAATATAAAAAGGGAGAATAACCTTGGATTCTTAATAGTGGGTGTTCTTATCATATGATATCATATTTTAAATAGTTTAAGATTTTGAATTATTTTAAGGAAGTCACAGTGACATTTGGAAATGATGAATCCCTGAGAATCAAAGGAGTTGGTTCAGCCATCATTGGAAAAGATAAGTTAAAATCCAAGTAATATTTATATGTTGATGAGATAAAATACAATTTTTTATGTGTTTCACATTTTTTGTAATGAGGGTAACAAATTTATCTTAAAAAATATAGTTTTGTTGAAAAAGGTGAATAATATGGAAAGATTGTTACAAAATGACAATGTATAAAATGAAATTTGTTTCAAGTCGGTGAAGTAAAAAACTCTTGTTACATGAATATGGAGGAAGAGAATCAATTGTGTAATAAAAGGATGGGACAAATGTGTCAAATAAACATGATAATATTAAAAAATTGAGACTGTGTTTGATACATTCCTAATTTCAATGAATAAGAAATTGGTGTGGAAATATTTTTCAGAAAAGAAAGACTATAAATGATGGGAATATAAAATTTGAGATTTTTTTCAAAACAACCGTTGTAGTTAATTCATTATGATATTTGAATGGTAATGAGAAAAAAATTAAAAAATTGAGATAATAACTTCACCACATTCAATGATTATTTTACTCTCATTACTTGTGTTATGTATATGAAACATAATTCATATGCTTTGAAAAAGATTACAAGATTCATAAAGAAAGCTGAAAAGGAATGTGAGTATTCATTGAAGAAGCTAAGAACTGACTATGGTGTTGAATAAATAAGTGATGAATTTTAAAGTTATCTAGAGAATAATGGATTTATAAATGAATATAGTTCCCCATATACTACTAAAAAAATTAGGGCTACTGAAAGGAATAATAGAAGTTTGGTGGATATGGGAATAACTATGTTACATGAATAAATTCTTTCTTGTTACTTATGGGTGAAATCAACGAGTGCTATTGATTATATTAATAACCAATGTTTCTATATAATTTAATCATATATGACTCCATATGAATTGTATTATGGGGAGTCACCCAAGGGATAATGGTTACGCTTTCGGAGAACGCGCCCCACGCGCCTTGTGGTTTTCAAAATTTTCCGACCGTTTCTCCTTCGGCGCTCCGGCCCTCCGCGCCGTCCCCGGTCCTGACGTCGCTTCCCCTAGGTTCTGGTTCCCCTCCGGCCGATCCTGCAGGGGGGGTATCGGAGGCGCCTCCTCGGGTGGGGCTTGCGGAGCGTTCCTTCAGGGATGCCTTGTGCGGGCAGGGCCAGGGCGCTCAGCGGCCATGGTTCCCGGAGATTGGAGCTTTCTCGCACTCGGTTGTTAGGGAAGGTTCGCGGGTGTCTATGAAGGCGCCGGCGCAGGCGTTTTCCGATGCCTCTGCTGGCTTGCGTTGGTCTCTCGTGGCACGGTTTGGCGCTGAGAAACCCCCCCCTGCAAGTTTTTCAACGCTTTGTGGACTCTTGGGGGTTGCAGGGCGAGGCTCGTGTTTCAGTTCTCCACAGGAACTCGTTCTGCATTTTGCTGGCCTCGGAGGCGGACTTCATCCGCGCCTGGTGTTTCGCTCCTAGGGGCGTGTCCCGGTGGCGGTTCAGCTTGACCCGTTGGTCGATGGAGGCTCACAAAGGGAAGGAAGACCCCCGGGCGGCGGTGTGGGTCAACCTTCCGGGTCTACCTCTTCCTTTCCAGAATGGTGCTTTTCTGAAGGCCATCGGGGACGCGTTGGGTGGCTTTCTTTGCTCTGATGTCCGTACTCGACGCGGTGAGGAGGTCATGGTGGCTCGGATCTGCGTGGAACTGGATCTCGCACTCCCAGTTCCGGAGAAGATCTCTCTGCAAGTACCGGAGCTAGTGGATTGGGTTCAGGATGTCGTGTACCCTGTGTTTCCTAGGTACTGCTCGTCATGTTCACTTCAGGGCCATTCTCTTCAGTCTTGTCGCAGGCGTACAATTGGAGGCCGTCGTCGTGCTGAAGCTGGTTCCAAGCCACTCACGGATGTTTCCTTGCCTCGTCGTGGACCAGCCCCGTCTTTGGGTTCGCAGTTGGTCTGTCGGTCTTCTGGTCTTCCCCCGGCCCTCCTTCCTAGCATGCTGCAAGAGGTTTCTTCTCAGAGCTCGCGCGTTCCAGAACGTTTTCAGGTGGCTGGCGGGTTTTTGAATTTCCTCCTGAGAGTGCCCAAGGGCCTGGTCCCTTCTACCTGGCAGCTCCCGGGCTGTTCCTCGGTCGCCAGCTCAAGTGTTGCCCCGGTCCTCTGAGATGCTCAGGTGGCAGGCCCTTCCCTAGTGACCGTCCCGGAAGGGGCTAGGTTGCGTGCTCAAGGACTCTCGCCAGGAGGTTGTCCGGTTGCGGAGGCTGGCGCTTCGGCCAGTAGAGGCAGTTGTGGTGTCTCGGTCCGGCCTGGGGTTCGGGAATTTGTGGGGGAGGTGTCTCCGGCTCGAGTGGCGAAGGCAGTGGATGGGCCCGTCCTGGAGACCCCTCAGTCTTCACCCTGATCCGCTAAGGTCTCTCTAGATTCGTGCAAAGGTATGTGCACAAGGCAGATGAAGAGGAAACTTCAGGAGGGGGAGAGCTCCTCAGCTACGTCTGGAACGACCACAGGTCCTGGGGCCAAAGCCATGACAGTTCTGTTTTAATGTTTCCGGTCATTATTTGGAATGCCCGAGGAATTGGGGCGAGGGTGAAGACTGACTTTTTAGTTTCGGAAGTCAGGAACCATAAAGCCAAAATGGTGGCGATCATCGAACACAAACAGCAATGTGTCAAGATCCAAGAATTCTCTCGCAAACTCAACATGCATGAGTATATGCATGCAGCTCCGACTAACAACCACATTTGGCTGTTCTGGAAAAGGGAAGTCACTGTGGTGATGATGGCGGCTGGTGATCAGCACATCACGACCAAGGTCTCGACCGATGGAGAAGAGGTCTTCATTTCTGTGGTCTATGGCAGCTGCGATGCCCAGCGAAGGGAGGTCCTGTGGCTTGAACTCAATAGGTTTGACCCAGGTGACATGCCCTGGATGGTGGGAGGGGATTTCAACATCATCATGCATCCGGATGAGAGGAAGGGGCGAGGTGACTACGCGAGGCGGGCTAGCGTGTCGTTTGTGCAATTTGCGGCAGGGAAGGGGTTAATGGACCTGGGCTACTCAGGCGATCCATTTACCTGGTGCAACAACCGAAGGGGGGGAAGTCGAAGCTGGAGTAGGCTGGACCGTTTCTTGGCCAATATCCATGCAATATCCAGATTCCCAGAGGTGAAGGTGAGTCATCTGTCACGTAGTATCTCTGATCATTCGCCGCTTCTGTTGTCTCCTAGCAGGACGGAAGTTGCGCAGGAGGGCTTTAAGTTCTCCAGCCATTGGGCGAGCATCTCGGAATACCATAATGTGGTCAAGAGATGCTGGAGTGAGCCCCCCAGGGGCCATGCTTGGGTGGCCTTCCACCATAAGTTAAGACGCCTAAAGCAAGATCTCCTGGGGTGGGCTAGGTCTCGCCCTTCTCCGGATCAGGAGATGGCAGCGCTTGAACAGGAGATCCAAAGCCTCGAGGTCCTGCTTGAGGAGAGCTGGGACGAAGGGTGCTTTGGTAAGCTTGCAGAGTTGAAGAGTGCTCTGGAGGTGCTGGTACTTTCCCAAGAGCGTCATGCAAGGGATCGATCTAGGGTCAAATGGCTGAAGGAAGGAGACAGGAATACTGCGTACTTCCATGCATGCATCCGGGAGAGGAGGCGCGTAGTGAAACCAAATCTCGCGATGGAGGATGGCTCCTTTTCAGATGATGCAGATGTGGTTGGGGGTATGGCATGCACGTTCTTTAAGGAACTTCTTGTGGGCACCAATGGTAGCATGTCTCGTGGGTATCCTTCAGGGGAGGCCGAGCTTTGGAAAGGGCTTTCGAGCACTGTCTCGACGCAAGAGAATGCTGTGATGGAAGGCACCCCGGATGAAGGGGAAGTGCATGAGGCAGTGTGGAACCTGAACCCAGATAGCGCTGCAGGCCCTGATGGCTTCCCTGGCTCCTTCTACAGGGGCTCTTGGGAGGAGGTGAAAGGTGACCTTATTTCCGCGATTCATGATTTCTTCCGAGGGGGTGGCCTCCCACGGATAGCGTCTGCGACTACACTGGTCCTCCTGCCGAAGGTTAAGGATCCTTCCGCCCTCTCCCACTACCGGCCCGTGAGCATGTGTAATTTCCCTTACAAGGTCCTGGCAAGCATTCTGAACAGGCGGATGGCCAGATTCCTTCCCCGATGGATTGCATTGGAACAACATGGGTTCGTCAAAGGCCGATCGATCCAGGGTGCAGTGGCGATGACACAGGAGCTGTTAAAGGATTTGAACACCCCTTCCCGTGGTTCCAATATGGTAATCAAGCTGGACATGAATAAGGCTTACGACCGGATGGAATGGGGCTTTATCAATAGAGTGCTCGCGAAGATGGGTTTTTCGAACTGGGCATGTGATCTTATCTTCAGGTGCGTGTGTTCACCGTGGATGGCAGTATCGTTTATGGGGAGAACGCATGGCTTCTTTAAAACCATTCGTGGTCTTCTGCAAGGTGACCCGCTATCTCCCAGTCTTTTTATTATTATGCAGAACACCCTGAGCAGGTTGATCAGCAAAGGTGTTTGTGAAGGAGCCATTAGTCCATATCGGAGGAAGTTCAGATCCCCCCCGGTGTCGCATTTGATGTTCGCGGATGATTCCATTGTGTTCATGAATGCCGGGTGGAGGTCTCTTCAAGCGCTGAACCGGATCCTTGAGGAGTACAGTGATTGGAGTGGCCAACTCATTAACAGGGAAAAGAGCAATTTCTATGTTCCTGTATCATGCAATCCGAGCAGGGTTGCTAGGATGGAGAACGTGCTTGGAATGCGGAGAGGATCATTTCCCATGGACTACCTTGGTGTTCCTTTATCGGCAGATCGGGTGCGGAACAGGGACTTCGACAAAGTGGTGAGCAGGATTTCAGATCGCATCCTGAACTGGAAAAACCACTTTCTTTCCTTCGGAGGCCGGATAACCCTGGTCAATAGTGTTCTTTCTGCTATCCCGATGCATGCCTTGGCTTCCACGAGTGTGCCGAAGGGAGTCATAAGGGCTATTGACAGGATTCTCGCGCGCTTTATATGGGATGCGTCAGGCGGGGGCAAGAGACGCTGGGTGTCGTGGAGTAAGATGGCTCGTCCCATCTGTGAAGGGGGGATCAATGTCCGGAGTATGGAGGAGTTGATTCCATCCATGCATGCAAATCTTGCATGGGAGTCCATTGAAGCCCGATCCTTGTGGGGAACGCAGATGGCTCAGCGATATAAGGATGATACGATGTACGGTTCAGCTAGGGGGACGACTCTTTGGTCCTCGGTTTTTAATATCATTCCGATCCTCCTTCCTCTCTCTCGATGGATTGTTGGGGAAGGGAGCATTCTGTTTTGGCAACATAACTGGGCGGGTGAAGTACTAGGATACCCAGGATGCCCGGCCCCTCTAATCTCCTTTAGGGAGGCAAGCTCATATCCCCTGTTTTACAAATCGGTTCTCGACGCCCGCCTGCAGGAGATTTTCGACTCTGTGGTCATGAGCTCGGAGCAGGACACCTGCGTCTTCACTCCGTCCATGTCGGGGAGGTTCAACGCCAAGGATTTTCGCAGGATGAGCGGTATACAGGGGCAGAACGATAGGTGGAACAATGTGGCCTGGTGCAACTCGATCCCAGCCAAACTCAACTTTCTTACCTGGAGGATACGCAACAAAACGATACCCTCTGATGACCACATCAAACGACTGGGGATCAGCCTTGCGTCGTGCTGTCATTGCTGCGGGAACAAAAGCGAAGAAACCATGAACCATATATTTTTTGAGGGTGATTGGGCCCGGCATGTCTGGAAGTTCTTTGGTGTCTGCTCAGGCTTCCTTGAGCAAGGAGGCAGTGTGGAGATGTTTATGGAGCAATGGTTTCAGGGGGCTAGTGTGTCAGGGGAGGAGTCTAAGGTACGTGCGACTATTTTCAATGCGGCATGTTGGCACTTATGGCAAGCCAGGAACAGGGCAAGATATGAGGGGAGAAGCACCTCTGGTCGTTCTGTGGTGGCTAACATCCGATGCATGCTGATTGACCTGATTGGCGCAGCGGGAATCGGAGGGGGAAGGTTACCCTTGCGGGTGCAGCAGGCGCTTCCAAGGAGCGCCACCGGGGAAGGTGGGGTGGCGCGGGGTAGATGGGTTCACTGGATTCCCCCTAGCGAAGGGCTTAAGCTTAACACAGATGGTTCCTGTGTTCTGGGTGACATGAGGGGAGGAGGAGTTCTCCGGGACTCCAAAGGGAGTCTGGTGGTGGCTTTCTCAGCTCACTTTGGTAGTGGTTCTTCTATTCGGGCAGAAGCATTGGCGGTTCTGACAGGCTTATCCCTATGTAGACACAGGGGTATCTGCATTACCCATTTGGATACGGACTCTATGATTACCCACGACGCCCTCCATGGTAGAGGCAGTACACCCTGGGCTATCACCTACACTATTAGAATGTGCAAGGCTCTCCTGAATGAGAGAGTTAGAATTTCTCACACGTGGCGAGAGGGGAACAAAGTGGCTGATTATATGGCTTCTATTGCAGTTCCTGGTATGCGGGTGACGTGTCTTACCAATGTGTCCAGTATGAAACCGGAGGGGGTGAACCTTGTACGGGGCGATGCCCTTGGGCTACATTATTTCCGTCCCCCATGATCCTGTATCCCCCTTCCCTTCTCATGAATAAAATTTTTAATGTTGGATGGAATTGTATTATGAAAAAACTCCATTTTTTAAAAACATATGTCTTTTTAAGAGTCTATGTATTATAAAAAAAGAAAGGTGGAAACTATGGAAAGTTTTAGCAGAAAGGTAAAGATGAAATTATTTGAGGATATGATTTGGATGGAAGAGGATATAAATATTTCAATATAGAAACTAGAATAATTTTTAATTTAGTTGATGAAAAATCTATTGTAAAGGAAGAGGATGATAAACATACTTTGGAAGATGAGGAAGTTAAGAAGGATTGTTTTGAAAACAATTCTGATATGGATACATAAAATATTATTCCTACACAAGAAGAAGAATCAAACTTATAAATTTCTAGTGATGAGTAAGATACTAAAATAAATCATCCAATCCTGAGTAATAAAGTGGACACTCAAAACATTATTGGTGATTAACATCAGATGGTTCAAACAAGAAGAACAACCAATTCTATTACACATACTTCATTGTATTCAAAAGTGGATCTGAATGATATAAAAGAAGATTTTGAGTATTCGGATTGGGTTCATTACAGGAATGATGACTTGGATCAAATTGAAATCAATGATACATGCAAACTCATACCCAATGTAATGACACTAAATTTTGAATAAATTTTGTTTCCAAACATTTTGTGTTATATGATTTTATACTCAACAAAACAATTTCATTTAAACAAATGAGTATAATTAAAATAAGACCGTTGGGTTTTGACTGTTATATGACCCTTGGTCAATATGACCATTGGAAACTAAATGTTGCGATTATTGTCTATAAATGCAAGTGATCTTTATTAATTAATATAGAAATAAGATTCGATGGCCCCATCCAGTAGCCTCTAGTCGATCGAAGCCCATCTGATGGAACTCGAGAAGGAGGTAGCACCTTTAGGCTTTGATCTATACCAAACCTAAGCTGAACTTCATCGTGTGAAGCTAGAACAAAATCCCCTTTGCGAGAAGTTCAAGCTAATAGAAATCACTAGTAGGGCAATGTTGTCCGATCCGCCCCAAGATTCTATCACCATTGCACACCGTACTCTTAGGTCCAATGTTGGTGTTATAAGGGGCTGTGTAAGGAGACCGTAACTACCTTGTGTAATCCTTTGATTTAAATAAAAATTGTGATGTCTTGTTATGGTGAAGTTTGTGAATTTCCAATTGTCCGGATAAATATAGTATGCATATTATTGATGAATTCTAGAAAAAGGATATTTTAAAATATTTATGTAAACCTCAAATAATTAATAATTTGTAATGATTTTCAAAAAAATGGTCTTCTACAGCTGTGTTCAGTATGAAATTTAGAGTATAATTAGATCAAATTAATTTTTTGTCAATAGTAAATTATGAATAGTGATTTTATGCTTTTTATTAGTAATGTAACCAAATGGATTAATTAACTTCACTTAAGAAAGTATTAATTTAATTTAGGCACCTTGATTAAGAAATGTGATTCAATGAAATAAGTAAACAACTGTTTCAGAAATTATTGGTTAAGTATTAGTTTTTTCAGGTGAATAGTGATTTTTATTTAAAAATTAAATTAAAAATATTTAGAAAATTATTTTCATAAAATGGAGTTCATTTTTGAAATCAGAACATCGATAATTGGGTAAGGTGAGTTTCTGGTATTTTTCTTAAAAAGTTGAATTTTTAGTGAATAGTGCTTTATTTAAAAATAAAATTAGAAATATTTAGAAAATTATTTTTATAAAATGGAGTTGATTTTTGAAATCAGAGCATCGGTATTTTTTTAAGGTGAAATTTTGGGATTTTTTTGAAAAAGTTAAATTTTCGGTGAATAGTGAACATACAGTTTTTCAGTTTCTGGTGTTTAATAACATCATTAAGGATGTAATAATTATGCAATAATTCTGGTCGACTTATGAATAGTAATATAAGGTATTAGGTGTCCCAAGTGGCAAATACCATGGGAAAATACCATGGGCAAGCCCATGGTTTTTCCAATACCACTGATGAGTTGTCCCTTGGAAATTAATGTTATGTCCCCTCACTTCTCCTATAAATACCAAGCCTTTACCTCATTCATTTCATTTTCAAATCCCCCCAAATGATGTTCTGGTCTCTTTACCTACCATGGAGTCTTCTCAAGGTACCCTCAATCCTCTAAAGGTCCTGAACTTCACGCTTTCGAAGTTACTCTTCAAGGTAAGGGATCTCATCACCCTCCTCTTTTAAGTCATGAATTCTTTTATGTTTTGTCTTATAAATTCCATCTCATTATGTTGATATTATGTTCTCATATGTTTTAATTTCTTTCCATTTCATGTCTAATTATTGAGAGACCATATCAGCTCTCATCAATTTTTTTCTGAATTTTTAAGTGACGTCGTTAGGCTGCCGAATTTTTTGAAAAAGAAATCACATCTTCTCTTTTATTTCCTGTTTCTTTTGTCATGTGGTATGTCATTCAAATATCCATACCATGATCTTATTCAGTACCCATACTATATTATTATCTATTTATGACTGGTTTACCATTTTCCCCTCTCTTTTCAATGTTTTCTAATACCATGTTATATAGCCGTTATGCTGCAAAAATTTCATCTCAAAATTTCTATCTCTTTCTCTCAAGAAATTATATTGTTTATTTATGTGAATACCCATACTTATTTCGTTTCCATGTGTGTTAATAAATATATAAATATGATAAATTTGATTCTGGAATTGACACGCATATAAGCCTCACACCCTTTCCATGGGTTATAAATGACATAATGATTTTATTTTTATGCTCTTTTTAAACGTCACGATTTTGACATGAAACCCATTTATTTGATTCAATTTGGGTCATTTATGAAATTTTTGATTATGATCTATGTGGTTCACATAAAAGTAAATACATATTAAGGGTTCACCATGATAGCGCTCCAATGCATTGGGTAATGAATTAATCTCTAGAGATGACAAGTTTTTGATACCTTGGTGAATAACCTTGGTAATTCTTATGAAACCTTGGGAATGAACCTTGGTGATATGTTCATGAATATACAAATGAAATGATTTATCCACATTTATGATATTCACAAGTACATTGAATCCCTTGTTTACCCTTACTGGGCCTTCTGCTCACCCTTTACTTTGATGTCTATCTCCAGGATATGAGATGCAGTAAATGTACATAGGATAAACCTATTATGAAGCCTTACAAGTGGTTTAGAAGAATGTTTTATGTTGTTCTCATGTTTTATGTTCCTTATTTCCAAGACACTAGACTTTAAATATCCTATGTTCGTAAAATTTAATGAAATGTTATGTAATAAAAAGGAATGATGCTATAGTTTGTATCAAAGGATAGTTTAGTCATTTATGGAAATTAGGATATGAAAACCTTTTGAAGAACCCTATAGAAGAGTTTAAATATAGGAAATCTTCCTAGAATTTTGGTGAGTATTGAGTAAGTTGTTTATCAAGAAAATACATCCCTATCTGGATATGAGCAGGTAGAGGTGGCTCTAGCACAGATGTACATAGGGGTAAAACCTGAAAACACTGCTTTGATCTAGACTCTAATGGGAACTGGTACATAAGAACATGCCTTGTTGTACTCTTGGTTACGACACTCTCGGAGGATATGTTTGGTTAATCACAAGATTTTTATGAATCGTTATGGAGGAATTATAGAAAAATGTAATTGTATAAGCATGAACTTTTAAGACAAAAAATCCTTTTTAGTTAAAAGATTCATAAATGAAATAAGTTTCTCATGAAGGATTTATTCTTTTTGAAAATGTCCCCATCGTCTAGGAATACGTTGACGTGTTTCCTAAGGAGTTACCCGAACCCCCCCCCCCAGAAAGAGAGGTAGATTTATCCATTGAACTCGCACCTGGATCTCATCTGATGTCAAAGACCCCCTATAAAATGTAAAATGTGGATCTAGAGTAATTAAAGAAACAAATCCATGATTTTTTGGACAATGTGTTTATCCGACCAAGTGTGTCTCTTTGGGGAGCACCAGTTCTCTTTGTCAAAAAATAATGATGGATCGTTGCAGCTATGCATTGATTATAGAGAACTGAATGGGATCATAGTGAAGAACAAATACTATCTTCCAAGAATTGATGACTTATTTGACCAACTTTGTGGGACTCAATTCTTTTTTAAGATTGATCTTCATTCTGGTTATCATCAATTGAGGGTGAAGAATTATGATATTCCAAAAACTTCCTTCCAATCAAGATATGGGCATTATGAGTTTGTTGTTATGACCTTTGGACTAAATAATGCACCTACAATTTTTATGGATCAAGAATAAGGTGATTTTGGAAGCTTATGTTTTATCAAATGGATATCCTTTGTATAGTAAAATGATTTGGTGATTAAATGATAATGGTTATTTTGGATTATGTTTTCTCTTTTGGAGTACTATATGCCGAAGGGAAATAAAGTACTACAGGGATTAAATTGAGGAGGAATGGTTCAGTTTTTTTTGTAAGAATTTATGTATTTATTGTGGACATATGGTGATTTGGGTTATTTCTGGAAAATGATGAACCTAGCCTAGAGAATATGTGAATAGGTTAATTAAACTTTAGTATGGGACTTTAATAGTAGTGGATGTTATTTTGAGATAAATTTTAAGATTTATTGGGGAAGACTATGTGATTAAATCCTTCGTAGTTTTGGGTTCCAATCATAGTTTGTATTATTCTGAAAAATTCTAAGGATGATTGTGTATGGAATGGTCTTTCTGAAACTTTGGAAACTTTTGTTGATTTTTGGAGATTAATAGTCATATTTCGTTTTATAAAGGATTATCCTTTTTGGGGATTATATGATCTGGTACTAACCTTTTTAGTTTTAGTTGATGACTAAAAACAAGGAAAAAATATAGTTATTCTTTTGTGGATTATGTGATTCTATAGAAGATGATTCTTGTGCTCTTGATGATACAAAGTCCTTTTGAATGCTTATTGTTTAGAGAAAAGATTAGTCTTGGTGGAAAGTTATTAAGGGATGAAACTCTACTTGAAGATAAGTATATTTCCTTATGTTTTTATTCTATGTAGTAAATTAATTCTTCAAAATTATAAAAAGGAACATAAAATAAAAATGTTGTTGGTTTACATTTTCTACTAGGTAATCAAAGACCGTTTAACACATCTTAAGTTTGTGATCTTCTTGTGGTTAATTTTCTCTTAATCATATTTTCTATCACTCTCCATTAGAACTTTACCATTTGTTTTCTCTTCCATATCCATGTTTTCCTAGATGGAATCTTAGTATGGGTTAACTCAGTTGACCATTGTACTTCCCTTTCTTTCTTTTAAAGTAATAGTTTTGCTGACTCTTTTTCCGATGTGGTACTTTCAACGAAATTTCCAAGCCCAATTTTAAAATTGTGAGGATGAAATTTCTTAAGGGTGAAGAATGTAACAACCCAAAATTTTGAATAAATTTAGTTTCCTAACATTGTGTGTTATTCAAAAAATGGTCTTCTACAGCTGTGTTCAGTATGGAATTTAGAGTCTAATAAGATCAACATAATTTTTGGTGAATAGTAAATTATGAATATTGATTTTATTCTTATGATTAGTAATGTGAAAAAATGGATTAAGTAACTTCACTTAAGAAAGTATTAATATAATTTAGGCACCTTGATTAAGTAATGTGATTCAATGAAAAAGGTAAAGAACTATTTCAGAAATTATTGGTTAAGTATTAGTTTTTTCGGGTGAATAATTTTTTTTATTTAGAAATTAAATTAAAAATATTTAGAAAATTATTTTCCTAAAATGGAGTTCATTTTTGAAATCAGAGCATCGATATTTGGTTAAAGTAAATTTTAGGGATTTTTCCGAAACAGTTGAATTTTCAGTGAATAGTGTTTTTATTTAAAAATAAAATTGAAAATATTTAGAAAATTATTTTCATAAAATCATGTTCATTTTTTAAATCAGAGCATCGATATTTGGTTAAGGTAAAATTTTCAGATTTTTCTGAGAAAGTTGAATTTTTGGTGAATAGTGAAAATACAGTTTTTGAGTTTCGGGTGTTTAATGAAATCATTAAGGATGTAAAAATTATGCAATAATTCTAGTAGACTTATGAATATTAAGATAGTTTATGAGGTGTCCCAAGTGGCGAATACCATGGGCAAGCCCATGGTTTTTCCAATACCACCGATGAGGTGTCCCTTGGCAATTAATGTTTTGTCCCTTCACTTCTCCTATAAATACCAAGACTTTCTCCCATTAATTTAATTTACAAATCCTCCCAAATGAAGTTCTGTTTTTTTACCTCCCAATTATTCCTCCCAAGGTTCCCTCAAGCCTCCCAAGGTCTCGAACTTCAGGCTTTCAAAGTCACTCTTCAAGGTAAGGGATCCTTTCACCGTCCTCTTTTAAGTCATGACTTCCTTTATGTTGTTTCTTATAAATTCCATCTCTTTATGTTGAGTTTATGTTCTTATATGTTCTCATTTATGTCCATTTAATGTATAATTTTTGAGAGAACTTCTCTGCTCTAATCAATTTGTTTTCTGAATTTTTAAGTGACGCCTCTAGGTTGTCGAATTTTTTGTAAAAGAAATTGCATCTTCTTTTTTCTTTCATGTTTCTTTCTTCATGTGGTATGTCATTGAAATTTACATACCATGATCATATTCAGTACCCA
This sequence comes from Viscum album, assembly GCA_963277665.1. Lineage (NCBI taxonomy): Eukaryota > Viridiplantae > Streptophyta > Magnoliopsida > Santalales > Viscaceae > Viscum > Viscum album. The sequence goes on from OY728156.1 coordinate 1,337,021,356, forward strand.
TACTGTAATATTAGTTATTTATGACTGTGTGAACCTTTTCCCCTCTCTTTTCAATGTTTTCTAAAACCATGTTATATAGTCGTTATGCTGTAGAAATTTCATCTCAAAATTTATATCTCTTTATCTCACGAAATTCTATTGTTTATTTATGTGTATACCCAGACTTATTTCGTTTCCATGGGTGTTTATAAATATATAAAGATGATTTATTTGATTCTGTAATTAACACAAATATAACCCTCACTCCCTTTCCATGGGTTATAAATGACATAATGGTCTTATTTTTAAACTTTTTTTAAACGTCACAATTTTGACATGAAACCCATTTCTTTTATTCCATTTGGGTTATTTATGATATGTTTAATTATGATCTATGTGTCTCACATGAAATTAGAGACATATTAAGGGTTCTACCTAATATAGCTCTATTACATTGGGTAAACAATTAATCTCTAGAGATGAAAATTTTATGATACCTTGGTGAATAACCTTGGTAATTTTTATGACACCTTGGGGATGGACCTTGGTGATATTTTCATGAATGTCTAAATGAAATGTTATAGACACATATTCAAGTTATGTTCCATGTTATTTTCATTATGATATGCCTATTCTTTCATTGCTCATGTCTTCATGTTTTTATTAAAGTTCTTATTGATATCACAAGTACATTGACTCCCTTGTTTACCCTTACTGGGCCTTCTTCTCACCCTTTCCTTTGATGTCTGTCTCCAGGATATGAGATGCAGTAAATGTACATAAGATGAACCTATTATGAATCCTTACAAGTGGTTTAGAATAATTTTTTATGTTGTTCTCATGTTTTATGTTCCTCATTTTGAAGACAGAAGACTTTTAAGATCCTCTGTTTGTAAACTGTAATGAAATGTTATGTAATAAAAAGGTGGGATGTTGTACCCAATCTAGAAAACAAAAACATTATTGGAAAAAATTGGATTTTTTGGAACATGCTAAGCAAATAAGTTGAAGTGATAAGAAACAAAGAAAGATTGGTGTAAAAATGTTATTAACAAATTAAAAATATTTTATTTTATTAAAACTTCTCCCAAATTACATGTTTGAAAAAATATTATAATCCTTCTTACTATTGTTTCCCAATGAGGATACAAGATATTTCAAAGGGATGATAAATACGAATTCTTGAATAGCGATCTTGAAGAGGAAGTTTATTCTAAACATCCTTGTGGATTTACTTTTGGGAAAGATGAATGTTATGTGTATAGATTTAAAAAAGATTTGTATGGATTAAAATAATATCTTAGGGAAAGGTTTTCCAAATTAGATACCTGATTAAGGAAGATGGGATTTAATAAATGATGTGTGGATAAAAATATCTACATCAAAGAAATCCAAGAGTGTTCCCTCATTGTAATTGTTTATGTTGATGAATTTATAGTTATTGGTAATGATAAAACATGTTGTGAAAGTATTTCTGAATAAATGAAAAAGGTTTTGAAATTTCCATGTAGGGGGAAATAAAATACTTTATTGGGTTAAAAATACATTAAAGGAAGCAATTCATTTTTATTTCTCATGAAAGGTATGCTAATGAACTTATTAAGAGGTTTGGAATGGATAATTAAAAACCATCTTCCATTCCAACATTAGTGGGAAAAAAGTTGTATAAAGATAGATAAGGAAAACAAGGTGATCAGAAACAATTTTTAATGTTGATTGGAGGTTTATTATGTTTGACTGCCTTAAGATCCGACATTTTTTATACTGTTACTCTATTTGAAACATTTCATATTTCTCCAAAAGAATCACATTTAATTGCTGGAAAAAGAATTATTAGAGACATCAAAGGCACAAAAAATCAGAATTAGGTATGAAAGATCTGATAGTATTGATTTTTATGGGTATTTAGATGTTAATTGGGTTGGAAATATTGATAATAGATGATCCACATCTGGTGGAATATTCTTTCTGGGGAAGAACTGTGTTAGTTGGAATTCAAAGAAACTAAATTCAATAACTCTCAATATATCTAATGCTGAGTATGTTGATTCTACTCAAGTCACCTCTCAACTTATGTGGATGAAAACTCAAGTAGAATACCTACATGTTTATGTAATGTTACCCATTATATTGTGTTTTGATAATCAAAGTATAATAAAAATCACCATGAATCATGTTCTATATTCTCATTGAAAATATATTGATATAAAATATCACTTCATCAAAGAGCATGTGGAGAAGAATGAATTGAAGTTGGAGTGTGTTCCAACATCAAAACATGTTGCTGATATTTTCACAAAACATTTACCAAAGGAATAATTTTCAAGATTGAGGTTTAACATGAATATCCAACCTATTCCACATCAAGTTTGAGATATGTTTTTTTATTCCTTATCTCATTTTATGGAATCATTCTTTTTTATTACATAAATTTTTATTACATTTTACAAATAGAGGATCTTTAAAGTCTAGTGTCTTGGAAATCTGGAACATAAAGCATGAAAACATAAAACATTATTTTAATAACATTTAAACTCTTTTTGAAAAGTTCATCCTAAGTAAAATTACTACATCTCATAACCTGGAGACATACATCAAAGGAAAGGGTGAGAAGAAGGCCCAGTAAGGAAAACAAGTGAAACAGTTTACATGTGAGCAAGAGAGATATCAATAAGAACATGGAGATAAAGAATCACATAATAGAAATAACATGAAACATATCATTAAAATGTTTCTAAAACATTTAATTTATAAATTCATGAACATATCACCAAGTTCCATCCCCATGTGTTATAAACATTACTAAGGTTATTCACCAAGGTATTGTAAAACATGTCATATCTAGAGATCAAATTCACTACCCGATGCATTGGTGCGCTGTTAGAGTGAACCCTTAATATTTATTTATTTTCATATGATCCACATAGATCACAATAATACATTTCATAAATAACCCAAAGAGAAAAAAATAAATGGGTTTCATATCAAAATCGGGACATTTTAGAAAGTTCTTAAAAACAAGACCAATATGTCATTTATAACACCTGGAAAGGGAATAAGGGTTTTATGTATGTCAATTCTAGAATAAAATATATAATTTTTATGTTTTTAATAATACCCTTAGATATTAAATAGGTTTTGGTATTCCAATAAATAAAACAAGATAATTTCTTGAGAAAAAAAAGAAGAATTTTGAGACGAAAATTCCATAGCATAACAGTTATACAACATGGTTTTAGAAAACATTGAAAATATATGGGAAAAAGGTAAAACACTCATAAATAACTCATAATACAGTATAGGTACATAATAAAATATAAATAAGATCATTTTATGGATATTTTAATGACATGCCACATGAAAAGAAACTTAAAAGAAAATAGATGATGTGATTTCTTTTACAAAAAATCGAAAGCCTAATGGTGTCAACTAAAAATTCACAAAATCAGTTGATGAGATTGGAAAGGGTCACTCATAATTTGGAAATAAAATGGATAGTAATAAAGATATTTAATAACATACCCCCACATAATAAAAGGGAAACTAGAAGGAATCACATAAAGGTTGTCATGACTAAAAGAGGAGGGTGAAAGGCTCCCTTACAATGAAGAGTAACTTCAAAAACTAAAAGTTTGGGACCTTATGGGGATTGAAGGAACCCTGGGAGGACTCCATGGGAGGTAAAAAGACCAGATATTTGTCCAGGAGGAATTTGTAATGAATTGAATGAATTAATGGGTTGGTATTTATAGCAAAAGTGAGGTAAAATTTTATTAATTTCCAAGGGACACCTGATTAGTGGTATTTGGAAACCATGGGCTTGACCATGGTATTTTCCCATGGTATTGGACACCTGGTACACCTCATAACATATCATATTATAAACAAGTCTACCAAAATTATTTCATCATGATTACATCATTAATGATGTCATTAAACACACTGAAACTGAAAACTGTATTTTTATTATTCACTACAAATTAATTATTTGACAAAAATCCCAAAAATTCACTCTAACCATTTTTCAACATGCAGAATCAAAAAGTGACCTCTATTTTATAAAAATTAATTTCATTTTAAATTAAAATTAATAAATAAAATACTAATACTTGACTAATAATTTCTAAAACATTTATTTATTTCTACTATGATATAATTATATCACATTACCACTTAAGATGACCAAAATATATCTATACCTCCTTAGGTGATGTTACTACTCCATTGGAAAAATTACCATTCATAAGGGTAAAATTACTAATACAAAGGGTAAAGTTACTATTGACCAAAAAATTATTTTGGTCTTATTGAACCACATTTTTCACCATGATTACAACCATGTATGTCAGATTTTTAACAATCATTTCACAGAAAAAATTATTGAATAATAAAATACTTTTATAATATTCATCAAAAAACACTATTCATAAAATACTATTCATAAAAAAAATACTATTCATGAAATTGAAACTTCATAGAAATCTTTTAAAAATTAAACCAAGGTTAATTTTGACATTTGAAGTTCAATAATGATGTTTCTTTTACCATAATAATTCTCAATGTATGAAAAATATCTAAAAAGTAAAAATTTAACTTATAAAATCAATTTATCATATTTCTTTTAATTATACATATAGTTTTTTAATAAAATCTATTCCTAAAATATTAATGATGAAATAAAAATTTTCATTATACCAAGGGATTACACAAAGTAACTAAGGCCTGTTACATAACCCCTTATAACGCCCGTATAGGATCTAAAAGTAAGGTGTGCAATGGTGATAGAATCTTGGGGTCGCTCAGACAACATTTCTTGAGTGGTGACTTCAATCAACTTGACCTTATCTTGAATGCAATTCCTTTCACAATTAACATGTTGAAGTTCGGCTTGGGATTAGTCCAGAACAAAGCCCAGCGACGCCACCTCCTTCCCAAGCTCTAACAAATTGGCATCGTTTAGCCCGAGTCTAATAGATGAGGCCATCAACTCTTCTTTCTATATTAATTAACCATGATCATTTATATTTATAAAAAATAATCTTAACATTAAGAGTATATTTTCTAACTGTCAAATTGACCAATGATCATATAACAATCAAAACCAAAAGGTCTCATTTTAATTATTCTCACTTCATATATTAAAGGATATAGTTTGGTTGAGTATAAAATAAAATTACACACAAATTCAGAAAACAAATATTATTCAAAATTTTGGGTTGTTTCATTATTCCCCCATAAGAAATTGTGTCCCTAAAATATCAACTCATACTCTTAGAAGAGGAAAGGTGTGGGTACTTCTGCCTCATAGACTCCTCAAGTTCGCACGTGGCTTCTTAATATTTTTGGTTTCTACACAACACATTAACAAGGTGGGTAGTCTTGTTGCGTATAACCTTGTCTCTATGATCCAAGATCTCCACTAGATTCTCCTCATAAGAGAGGTCATGTTCTAGTTGTACCACCTCTATATTTATTACATGTTAAGGGTCATGTATATACTTCCTCGAGAGGGATATGTATAAGACATCGTGAGATTGTGCTAGATTTGGAGGAAGTGAAAGCTAATAGTCCACTTCCCATACACAATCAAGGATTTCATAGGGGATAATGTACCTAGGGATGAGCTTCCCTTTCTTCCCAAACCTCATGACTCTCTTTTGAGGTGAAATTATAAAAAATAATTTTTCACCAACATCAAACTCCAATTCCCTTCGATAGTTGTTGTCATAGATCTTTTGCCGACTTTGGCCATCCTTAAAGTGTTGGTTGATGACATAGACTTTTTCTATCATCTATTGTACAATATCAGGCCCAAGAATCTTTCTATTACTAACTTCATCCCAAAAATTAGGAGTTATATATTTATTCCCATATATATCTTCATAATATGCCATTTGAATGCTCTAGTGGAAGTTGTTGTTGTAAGAGAACTAAACTAATGGGGGATGTTGATCCCATCCACCTTTAAACTCCATTGAGCATGTTCTCAGCATGTCCTCATGTGTTTGAATAGTCCTTTCAGATTTACCATTAGTTTGGGGGTGATAGGCCGTACTTAAATTCAATTCGGTTCTCAGAGCATGTTGAAGAGTTCTCTAAAATTTTGAAGTGAACCTTGGATCACTATCAAATAAGATAGAAAGTGGAACTCCATGCAGCCTTACCACTTCCTTCATGTAAATCCCAGCATGTTGATCAATAGAGAAATATTTCTAAATATAGATAAAATGGGCAATCTTGGTGAGGTGGTCTACAATAACCCATATCGCATTATTTCCTTTGGAAGTTCTTGGGAGACCAATGACAAATTCCTTAGTGATATTGTCCCACTTCCATGCTGGTATGGGCAGTGGTTGTAATACCCCTTTTGAAAGTTGTCACTCTGCCTTAACTTTTTGACATACCAGGCACCTTGAAGTGTAGTTATCAATATCCCTTTTTCATATTATCCCACCAATAATGATCACAAAGGTCTCGATATATTTTCATACTCCTATGATGTATAGAGAATGCATAGCTATGTGCTTCATCCATGATCTCCTTCTTTATTTTTGGTATAGATGGAACACAAAGTCTTGTATGAAATTTCAGTACACCTTCTTGATCAATATTAAAATCAAGAAAGTTCACATCCTTTACAGCCTCAAACATCTTTTATAACAAAGGATATTATTTTTGAGATTTTTTTATCTTCTCTAGTAATGACGGTTGAGAAATTATTTGTAATAGGGTTGTGATGTCCCTTCCCTTATAATTCCAATTTCTATATTTACGAGGTCATTGATCAAAGGATCTCTTTGAATCCTCATTAGGGACACTACAACTGGTTCTTTCTTACTTAATGAATCAGCTACTTTGTTTTATCTTTTGGGATGATAAGGAATTGAACAATTATAGTCTTTAAGAAGTTCCAAATATCACGTTTGTCTCATTTTCAATTCCTTTTGTGTTAAAATATACTTCAAAATTTTATGGTCTGTGTATATATCACATTTATACCTATAATGATAGTACCTCCATATCTTCAGAGAAAAAATGACCACAGCTAGCTCAAGATCATGCATATGATAGTTCTTCTCATGAGTCTTAAACTTTTGAGATGTATAAACAATTAATTTGTCATTTTCCATGAGGATTCACCCAATACCTTTCAGAGATACATCACTAAAAATAACTAATCTGTATCTACATGAGGGTAGAGTTAACATGGGTGTAGTAACCAATTTATTCTTCATCTCTTGGGAACATTCCTCACACATATATATCCAGATAAACTTGAACCCTTTTTGAATTAACTTGGTTAATGGATTAGAAAGTTGTAAAAATTTGAAAAACCTCCTATAATATCCCTATAATCTAAGGAAACTATGAATATCAATCATTTTTGAATGATGAGGCCACTCCTCTACAACCTTTTTCTTTTTCGGGTAAAATTTGATTCCGTCATTGGTTACAATGTGCCCCAAGAAAGCAACTTGTTGTAACCAAAATTCGCATTTACTGAACTTCACAAAAATCCTTTCCTTTCATATAGTTCGCAAAATATCCCTTAGATGAACCTCATAATCCTTGTTACTTTTGTAATATATCATAATATCATCAATAAAAACTACCACAAAGTTATCAAGGTAGTTATTAAAGACTATATTCATCGAATCCATAAAAATAGAAAGAGAATTAGTCAACCCAAAAGGCATAACATCAAACTCATAATGCGTATATCTTTACTAGAAGGAAATTTTTTGGGACATCTTTTTTCTTTTCCAACAATTGATGATAACCAGATCGAATATCAATCTTAGAGAAGATTTGAGCCCCAAAAAAGTTGGTAAAATAAGTCATCAATTCTTGAATGAGGGTATCTGTTTTTCACTATGATCCTTTTCAGTTCTCTATAATCAATGCATATCCAAATTGATCCATCCTTCTCTATCACAAAGAGAACAATTGCTTTCTAAGGTGACACACTCGGTCAGATAAACCCCTTCTCCAAAAGATCAAAGAGTTGTTTATTTAATTCCTCTAGCTCTACATTTTCCCTGCTATATTGGGTATTTGATATCATATGAGATCCGGGTATGAGTTCAATGGATAACTCTACATCTCTTTCTGGGGGAGGTCTGGTTAAATCCTCAAGAAATACAACAGTGTATTACTGGACAATGGGGAAATTTTCTATCCCTATACAATCATTTCTTTCTTTTTCTTCACCAATCAACTCTATAATGAATGATATAGGAGGTTCCTCTAAACAATGATCAGGTTGATATATATCTCTTTATAAGATAACTGTAGGTTTTCCATTCAATGCTACTAATATTTCCTTGGTTTTACATTTCATCTTATCATTATACTTTGATAATCAGTCCGTACCTAGTATAATTTCTAATTCCAACATGGGAATGAATACTAGATTTTCGATAAGATTGTGCTCACTAAATTAAGTAATAGAGTTTCTAATCACTGATGATTCTTGGATAATCCCACCAAGAGTCTTGACTGATAACTATACTTTTAGAAATTCTACGGTTGATTCTAAGTTATTTGGAAAATTGGAGGAAATTAGGGAATCCATAAAACCAAAATAAGAAAAAGTACTTGCTATCTTTGAGAGAACAACTAGAGTACCTTCCACCACATCATTCTGAGATTCAACATTAGTTGTCGTGATAGAAAAATTATAACCTTTCTCCCTTGGCCTTTGTTGAGGCTGATGTTGATTCCCCTCCACTACCCTCAAATGTCGTCACTGATTGGAAAAGTGCCCAAGTTGTCGACACTTATAGCATTGGACATCATGTAGGACCCACACCATCTTCCCTTTTTCAATAGTGTTTGGAAGTTTATGCTTCACCTCACTATGACAATTCTGTGAAATATGGCTATCTCTTTCACACTTGTAGCACTTCCTGCTCCTGAGCAGGTTGTTCCCCAAATGCTTCTTCCCGCGTTTATTACATGTGGGGTGGTCCACTTTCTTTCCTCCTCTCCCCTAATCAAAGGTCAACCCTAAGATTTTCTCCGTTGATCTTTTCTTATCATTAGATTTATGAGACCACTTCATCTCACCAAACTCTAGTGCGATATTCATCTCACTCTATATGATCTAATCATAGCTTTCATAGTCACGGTTGGCTAGATTCTTCTGCAGATGAGGTCTTAGTCCACCAAATAATCTATCAACCTTCCCTTTAGGATCCATGACAATGCATAAGGTGTAATGGGAATGTCTTGTGAAGTTCATCTCATAGATTCCAAAAGATCTATTCTCCTTCTGTTTCATCTTGAGAAACTCATTCTCCATTATAGTTCTCATAGAATGAGGGAAATACTTATAGAAGAATATCCCTATGAACTCTTCCCACTGCAAAGTTTCAACCTCCACTCATGGTATTTTGTTTCTAATCAAGTCCCACCACTGATCAGCTTCTCCGTCTAAGTGGTAAACATCCAGGGTGACCTTCTCATGTTTCGAAACTATAGATCATAGAAAATATCATCTCGATAGAGCTGATCCATTGTTCAGAAATCAATGGGTCAGTAGATCCACTGATGTTTGGTGGTCATTGATGCATAAATTAAAAAACAAATTGTGTTCCCTTCATGGTGATATTAATCCCTTATCTTAATTCAAGTTATTTCCCATAACTTGAGTAATTTGGTTCATTAATCTCAAGAAATTTTCCATTCTTGCTTCCATCGGTGGTCCGTCAGTGCATGGTCCATTGCAGTCCTCATTTGCATGGTTCCTCATATTTCCATCAATTTTCTAAAATAATTAAACATTAATTAGAAGATTTTTTAATTTACAAATCTTTTTAACTATAAAGGATTTTATGTCTTAAACCTTCATGCTTAAAAAATTACATTTCTCTAAAAATCCTTCATAATGATTCATAAAAATATTGTGATTAACTAAAAATATCCCCCAGAAGAGTCAAACCAAGAGTGCAGCAAGGCCTGTTGTCATATACAAAGATACCCTAGGTCAAGCCCAAAACTCCTTGCCAGAGTTCTTAGTCCTAGGTACATTCATACCAGATCCACACCCACTTGTTTGTATCCAGATAGGGATTTATTTGTTGGGAAACCAATTAATTTATATTTCACCAGAATACCAGGAAATTTTTCTATATTTAAACTCTTATAAAGGTTTCATCCGGAATTTTTCATAACCTCATTTCTAAAAATAACTAAACTATCCTTTGATTCCAACTACGACATCCCGCCTTTTTATTACATAACTTTTCATTACATTTTACAAACATAAGATCTTTAAAGTCTAGTGTTTTGGAAATCAGAAACATAAAACCAGAAACCTTAAAACATTATTTTAATCTCCATTGAAAATATTCTTGAAAATTTCATCCAAAGTAAAATTACTTCATCTAATAACACAGAGACGTACATCAAAGTAAAGGGTGAGCAGAAGGCCCAGTAAGAAAAATAAGTGAAACAGTTTACATGTGAACTTGAGCGGTATCAATAAGAACATAGAGATAAAGAAACATATCATAGTAATAACTTAAAAAATAATTTGAAAATGTTGATAAAACATTTAATTTATACATTCATGAACATATCACCAAGGTCCATCCCCAAGGTTTCATAAAAATTACCAAGGTAATTCACCAAGGCACCGTAAAACTTGTCATATCTAGAGATTAAATTCATTAACCAATGAATTGGAGTTCTATTTGGAAACACCTTTAATATTTATTTATTTTCATGTGAGACACATATATCATAATCATTCATTTCATAAATAACCCAAATAGAAAAAAGAAATGGGTTTCATATCAAAATCATGATGTTTTAAAAAGTGCTTAAAAACAACATCATTGTGTCATTTATAACCCATGGAAAGGGAATAAGAGTTTTATTTATGTCAGTTGCAGAAAAAAATACCATTTTTATGTATTTATGAATACTCCTAGAGATGAAATAGTTTTGGGTATTCCCCTAAAAAATAAGATAATATTTGAGAAAAATAGAGAGATTTTGAGATGAAAATTCTGTAGAATAATGACTATACAACATGGTTTTAGAAAACATTGAAAACAGAGGGGAAAAGGTTCAAACACTCATAAATAATGAATATTTAATTAGAGGGAAAGAATAAAATATAAATAAGATCACAATATAGATATTTTAATGACATACCACACAAAAATGAAACATGAATGAAAAGAGAATATGTGATTTCTTTTAGAAAAATTCAGCAGCCTAACAGCCTCACATAAAAATTCAGAAAATCAGTTGATCAGAGCAGAAAGGTTATCACGTAATTTGGACATGAAATGGATAGTAATAAGGATATATAATAACATACCCCCACATAATAAAATGAAAAGTAGAAGACATAACATAAAGGAAGTCATGACTAAAAGAGGAGGGTGAAAGGTTCCATTACCTTGAAGTGTAACTTCAAAAACTCAAATATTGGGACCTTAGAGGGATTTAGGGCACAATGGGAGAACTCCTAGGGAGGTAAAAAGATCATAGATTTGTTGGTGAGTAATTTTTAATGAACAGAATTAAGGAATAGGTTCGTATTTATAGCAAAAGTGAGGGAATATTTTATTAATTTCCATGGGACACCTCATCAGTGGTATTTTCCCATGGTATTGTACACTTGGGACACCTCATAACATATATTACAGTAAAAAATTCTAGTAGAATTATTACATCATGATTACATCATTAATGACTTCATTAAACACACCGAAACTCAAAACTATATTTTTACTATTCATCAAAAATTCAACCATTTTAGAAAAATCCCAATAATTCACCCTAACCACTTTTTGACCAGTAGAATATAAAAGTGAACTCCGTTTTTTAGAAATTATTTTCATTTTAAATTTAATTAAATGAATAAAATAATAATACTTAACTAAAAATTTCTAAAACATTTATTTACTTCCACTAAGATATAATTATATCACATTACCACTTAAGATGACCAAAACATATTAATACCTCCTTAGGTGATGTTAGTATTCATTTGGTAAAATTGTCATTCATAAAGGTAAAATTACTATTACAAAGGGTAAAGTTACTATTCACCAAAAATTATTTTAATTATTTTGAACTACGTTTTTTACCCAGATTACAACCATGTGTGTAAGATTTTTTAAATTGATTTCAGAGAAAAACTTATTTATAATAAAATACTTTTTTCAATATTTATAAAAATACATTATTCATCAAATAATATTCATAGAAACACTATTTATCAAATTTAAACTTCATAGAGAACTCTAAAAATTCATCCTAGGTTAATTTTGACATTTGAAATTCAAAAATGCTGTTTTTTACCATAACAATTCTCTATGTATAAAAAAAATATAAAAAGTACATTTTTTTACTTCAAAAATCAATTTATAAAATTTGACTTAATTAAACATATACATTATTCAGAAAATAAATTCCTAAAATAGGAATGATGAAATATAAATTTTATTTATACCAAGGGATTACACAAAGTAACTAAGGCATTGTTACATAACCTCTTATAACGCCTGCAAAGGATCTAAGAATAAGGGGCGTAATGGTGATAGAATCTTTTGGTGGCTTAGAAAAAATTTCCCAAGTGGTGATTTATATCAACTAGAAATTCTCTAGTAATTGATTATGTTTAAGTTTAACGTGTTTAACTTCGGCTTCGGCTTGGTCCAAAGAAAATCCCAACAATTCTACCTTCTTCCCAAGATCCAAAAAATGGGCTTCATACGGCCTGAGTCTACTAGATGAGGTCATCGACTCTTATTTCAATATTAATTAACCATGATAATTTATATTTAAAAACAATAATAATAACATTAATAGCATAGTTTCTAATGGTCATATTGACCAACAGTCATATAACAGTCAAAACCCAAAGGTCTCATTTTAATTATTCTGACTTCATTAATTAAAGGATATATTTTGGTTGAGTATAAAATAAAATAACACCCAAATTAAGGAAACCAATATTATTAAAAAGTTTTTTTCATTACACATATTACCTTTAGATAGTGTTGTGAAGGGGGAGAAATAATTATTTCAAAAATATTTCCATTTTATTCATGCAAAACAGGGGGTGTTTTTTGTAAGCTTTGAATTGAGAATTTTTTTTGTGATTATACTATTCTAAATTTTTGTTCGAGTGGTTGTAGGAAAAAAATTGTTTTTTATCCCAGTATTGAAAAAAAGAAATGGTGATGATATGAGGAAGAAAAAATAAAATGGTACTCATAGTCACTATTTTTTGACAGTGTGATTTTTTGTCAATGATTCTTAGTTACTATTATGATATATCTCACATAGGCTTAGAATTATTCATTAGTAATACTTTTCTTGAGGATACAAATTTCATTGATTTATGAAACATGGTTGACAACAGAATACAAAGGGGGAGATTGTTAAGACAAAGATAATGATGAAGGTGATTTTTTCTTAGTGTTGTTATTTGTTATCAAAGATTGTTTTTGGAGAAAGGGAATCACCACACTTTTTATTTTTTGAAAATATTATTGAACATTGTTTTCAAAATAAATGGAATCTCTTTTTTAATCATAACAAGAAGAAGATAAAGGTTTTGATCAAACTCACCTTAGGTCTAGAATGGGAGAAGATCGTAATGATAAATTGATTTTCATCAGATTCAGTATGAATCTGGTTGATGAAGTATCAGAGTCCGCATGATCGGATTCTTCAGGACTATGATAAATTTAATGTGATGAGGCTTTGATAATTTTTATTTCTCATAAATCGTATGTTTACCAAAGACCTTATGATGAAAGATTTATGGAAGATAAGGGAAAAGAGTTCTTCAAAAACATACTAAAATTAATCATATCTGGGTGGAAAAGAACAAAGAGATGTTTTCAATTTTATTCAGAATAATTAGATCTGGGTGGAAAGAAAGAAGGTGATAAATATCCTACTCATGGATAATTTTATCCATTATTATCATACATATAAAGATGATAATCTAGACAATTGGATTCAGGCTGATAAAGAATGAAATATGTTGTTGGATGATTGAAAGTTTCAATACTTTCAATTTTATGTTAGGTATAGTAGTATCCAATTCTCAAACGTATTCATAAGAATGAAAATGAAGTTTATGGGATAACTAAAATATGATTTAATAGGTATTTTATTCCTAAAATAATGAAGTTGTTGATTGGGTTCGGTATGCCATAGTATTCAGTGAAGGAATTGATTGAGACCGATGAATAAAAAGAGAAGAAAAGAATGAGATCAACAATTTAGTAAACAGTTTCAAAAAGATTTGAATTAAATTTTATGTTTCAAATGGGTTAAGAGACATTTTATCATAATTAAACTCTTTTATATTTTCAACTGGCTTAAGAGAAGAAGTTAATAAGTAGGTTTGAAAGTAGATATTTCTACATGAATTGTCAATGGGGTGTGTAAAAACCCAAAAATTTATGAATAAAATTCCATTTATTTTAATTAAATGTATTATATACATATAAAACAAATGAAATCCTTTTGTTTTATTATATGAAATTGTATTTAAATGACTTTTATGTATCCTTACCATTGATAATATTGTCGTTGAATAGTAATCACATCACTAGTATAAATATAGGGTTTTAACAAATCCTTTTGACACAAACAAAGTGATTACCTCAAAAAATAGGATTATGCCATATTAAGCCCATTTTTCAGAGCATGTATGAAATATAGCTTTTTAGGCATTTCCCTAGACCAAGTCCAAGACGAGATCCAACAACTTAACCATGAGCGAAATTTTTTATGGTAGAAGTTCAAGCTCATTGAGATCAAAGCTCACCCCAAGTTCACCGAACGACCCCATCAAGTCCCCACCATCAAACACCTTACTCCTAGGGTGTATTATGTCGTAATAAATGGATATTTATCAATACCCTCACATCATTGTTATTTTTTTAAAGAATAATGAATATACTTTCAATATATTATTGTTACTTTGTAAATGATTTTCTAAAGAAAAAATAGCATTCGAATTCAATTAAGAAATCTATTTGGATGAATTAATGGACTGTGGAAACAAATAATATTCTAATAAATATTATTATTAAATTAAATTTATTAAATATAAATTATCATATAATTTTTGTGAGGTCAATTTTAATTATTATTAAGGTTTGAAAACTGTTTTTATCAAAACCCGCCAATTTTCAATAAATGTCGGTATTTATTCTAAAATTGAATATTAAAAAATTTATAAAATTATTTAGATAAAATGAATATTATTTTTTGAATCACGATTTTGAAATAATCCAAATGTTTATTTTTCATAATTTTCTGAGACAGTCAAATTTTTGTGTAAAAATTAAATACTTTAAAATTTTATAATGTGTTGTATGACATCATAATGACCCAATAGTGATATAATAAAATAGTATAACTGGTTTATTCATCCAAATATATTTTTTCCTTTAAAAAAATATAATATTTGTTTTATTTAATTTGTCTTATAAAGTCTTAGTGAATCCTCCAAGACATATAAAATATTTACAATTTTAAAATAATTTCATTGAAAGTGTGACTCACACCCACATAAGAATGGGTAATATTTTAATATATTCAGGCTTTATCTTTTTAAAATAATTTATATCCCTCCCCTTTTCTAGACACCATGCGATGGTTTTTGGTTTTGAATATTTTAGTGTGTCGGGTCCAAAACCAAAATAATAAAGAATTTCCCCACATTTCTTATATAAACCCACCCAAGAACCCATTACTCTACCCTAAATCTCTTTTAATATGTACCACCCTCTATCTCTTACTCCCTATAGTCCTCCCAAGGCACCCCTAAGCTCCCAAAAAAACTCTCCCAAGCCTTTGGGATCGCAGATCCATGTAAGGGATCTCCCTCTCTCCTTTTTCTTCAACAACCTCTTTTATATCATACCTTTTAATTTCAATTTTTCTTTATTTGGGATATGTTATTACATACTTACATAATTTCCATTTCATGTATACATGACGGGATCTTCCTTTCACTCCCATTAAGACCCCCTATGATCCTTTAAATCCACCTGTTACTATGCTGAAATTTCATAAGGGATTTCTCTCTTCTCATTTCCATTCAAGAATTTCTTTTATATTATACATCTAAAATCCATTTCATATGTTTGGATATTATGTTACATGATCCCCTTAATTTACATCCCATTTATAAAAATTGTGAGACCCCTTTCTCTATCATCAACCCAATTTATGAATTTCCATATGACGTCATTATGATGCCAAATTGCACCATGATTTTTCATGCCAAAATACTTCTGTAGTGAATACAATACCCATTCCTCTATCAAGGTTATTCAACTTTGTGAACAAATAGTTATCAAATGGTGAGTTAAATTTATGAATTCGACATTAATTGATCATGTAATACATGATTATGTTGAATGAATCTATGTTATATGATCTATGTGGTACACTTAAGCATGAGATTGAAGTGATTATGAAGGGTGCACCCTGATAGCACTCCAATGCATTGTGTCATGTTTAGTATCATGATACATCATGTTATTATAGGGTTTTACCTTGTTCCTGTATATTAATTTTGTCTATCATGTTGGTTTTGGGGTTTACCTGATTCCTTTATGTTAATAATGCAATGTTTTAGGTTGTTTCCACAATTCCATGTTATGATAACCATGTTATATCATGAATTTATTTTTATGTTTCTCTTATGCTTCATTGATATAAATATTTCCTAATATGAATTTTTCTCTTCATTTTATTCGTTATTTACTCCCTTACCGGGCTTTATAGCTCACCCTTTTCTTATTTATGTCCTCATGTTATCCCATGCAATGCTATGTATGAAGGAATGTTGAGGTCATGTCAAAGAAGTTTTCATTAAATATGATGTATTTTGTGTCTAAAGTTGTCATGTAATGTTTTTAATCCTCAAATACACTAGACCTCTCAATATTTTGGGTTGTATTAAGTTCATGTTTATGTAATAAATCATTTTTATGTGTGTAATGAAGAGAAGGGTTGTTATAGTTGGTATCAGAGGATAGGTTTAGTTATTTTTTGGATTAGGATTAGAAAAATATAGTGAAAGTCTTAGTTATAAGACTATGTATAAGAAACAAATACCTAAATTTTGGTTATTATAGAGAAAGTGGTTTCTCATGAAAATATGTCCCTATATATATATGAACAAGTAGAGGTGGCTATGGCACAAATGTATCTAGGTGTAAAACTGAAAACACCACATTGTGGTACACTCGAACAAGAACCTGTGCACAAAAATGGGTTTGAATATACTATTGGTTCGACACTCCTAGGGTATTTGATTTTTTAAATACATAATATTAATACCAACCATTATTAAGGGAATAAAAAATTCCCATAATATTGTGTGTTGGGAAGTAGATCATGGATTACATAGACTGGAGTATATAAACTCATAAGTTTAAGAGATAAATATAGTTTATAAGTTATCCCTTTAATTTCATTGGATTTCCCTTTATGTTTCTATTAGTATAATGTTAATCATTTCTAGGTCTATAATGGATAATTTATAACTAGAATTAAAAATTGTAATGTATGGTTATCGTACATAGTTTTATGCATTCTTTTATATCTTGAATGTTTAGTATAATAATACAAACATCACTACAAATAATGGAAGTTAAGATGTTGGTGAAAATGGAAAACAGATAAATTATTGAATCCCATGAATATAACTACTCCCCAATCACAATTTTTGTATCGAAATTCCCTTCAATCCTCATAAAAAATCCATTGAAGAAATTTGAAACAATTTTTGGCATGGATTCGCTTTCCATATATAGATCCAACCTAAATTATTGTGAGAGGGAAATCACTATTCATATGTTGAATCAACCCCCGATTCTATAAAAGTTCAAGGAGGGGGATTAATCTTCTTTAACACCATCAGATCAAGAATGGATATTACTTCCCTATGAGAACGTGTATCTTTCTCAGATGATTGAGTCTTAGGAAGGAACCATCCTCGAAGAAATTCCTATTTTGATGGAATTTACTAATGTGTTTCTCGAGGAATTACCTAGTATTCCTCCTAGAATAAATGTCAAATTCTCAATTGATATTATACTTAGGGAATTTCCAAAATCCAAGACTCTATATAGAATGGATTTCATAGAGATTTAGGAGATAAATAAACAACTATAAAATAATATGGAAAAAGTGTTTATACACCCAAGTGCTTTACCATGGGGTTCACTAGTCCTCTTGATCAATAAGAAGGATGTGAGAATGTGCCTTTTCATTGACTATCATGAGCTCAAAAAAACCACGATAAAGAACAAGTATCCTTTTCCACGAATTTATGACTTGTTTGATCAGCTATGTAGAGCATAATACATCTCCAAGGTGGGTCAGTGGTCAGGATATTACCAAGTAAGGGTGAAGAAGGAGGATATCCCCAAAACCTCTTTTCTTACAAGGTACGACCACTATGAATTCATAGTAATTCATTTTGGACTCACTAATGCTCCATAAATCTTCATAGACTTGATGAATATTGTCTTTAGAGATTACCTCCACAAATTCATGGCAGTCTTTATAGAAAATAATCTAATATACTCCAAAACCGAGGAGGAGAATGAGGAGCATCTAAGCACTATACTTGAGACCTTGTGAAAGGAGAATATATATTAAAGGTATAATAAGTGTGAGTCATGTTTGAAGGAAGTATCATTATTAGGGAATATCATCACATGTAATGGAATATTTTTGGATCCTTCCAACACAAAAGCAATTGAGGGATGGCTGAGGCCAACATCTGTGACAGATATTGGTAGCTTCTTGGGGTTAGCTAGATATTATCGCTGATTTTTGAAAAAAAAATCTCATTATTGTCTAACCCTTTTACCTAGATAAATCAGAAGGGATTCATGTTTTCATGGAATGATGAAGGTGAAGAAATATTCATGGAGTTAAAGAAGAGGCTTATCACTACCCCTTGCTCACACTAACCACAAGTGGAGATCTTTTTTGTAATCTTGAAGGATTCTTCAATGAAGGTCTTGGGTTGTGTGTTGATGCATAATGAAAATCACATCACCTATACCTCAAGACATTTGAAAATTCATGAGAAAAACTATCCAAAACATGATCTAGATTTGGAAGATATGATCATTTAATTGAAAATATGGTGGTATTATCTCTTTGGAAAAAATTGTGAAATATATACGGATCACAAGAGTATCAGACATATATTCACACATAATGAGTTGAACAAGTGCCAATGAAAGTGGTTAGAGCACATAAAGGATTATGACTTCTCAATCTATTACCACCCTGGGAAATCAAACATGGTGGAGGATGCTCTAAGTAGAAAGGATCAAATTATTCTATCATTGATGAGGATTGAAAAAGATCCAATATTCATAGATTTGGTGAATATGTACATGGGAATCCTAAATAATGGAACATCATCAATCCATTAATAAATTATTACTCAACCGTCTCTTTGGGAAAGGTTAAAGTATTCTCAAAAAGATTATGTGGGAATTCAGAAGAAAGTGGAAGCTATCAAAAAAGGGAAATAATTGGAGTTCAATGTTAATGAAGAAGGAATTGTGAGGTTTGGGTCCAGAATTTATGTTTTATAAAATACATAGTTAAAGAAAGAACTTTTGGGTGATGCACATAGTTCGAATTCCTCTATTCACCCCAGAAACACAAAGATGTATCAGGATCTTTGATATTTTTATTGGTGGGATAACATGAAGAAGGAGATCGTAGAATATATATCAAAGTTCCAGTTATGTCATCAAGTGATGTTTTGGAGGTAAAGTTCTAAGGGGGTGATGCAACCATTACCTATACCCACATGGAAATGGGAGAACATCACCATTGAATCTGTCACTGAATGTCCAAATACATCCAAACAAAATAATTTTTTCTTGTTTGTGGTGGATCGTCTTACAAAGACATCACACTTCATTGTGATTTGAGAGGATTTATCATTGGATCAACCAGCATGGATATACATCAGAGAAGTGGTAAGGGTGCATGGTTTACCACTATGGATTGTATCCGATTGAGATCCAATATTCACCTCTATGTTCTGAATGAATCTCCAAAACACTCTGTATACCGAGCTAAACTTTATTACGGCTTATCATCTTCAAACTAATGTCCAATTTTAGTGGACTATCAAAACACTTGAGTATATGTTGAGAGCATTCTCAAAGTGATTCAAATGAGGATGGGATCAATATCTTCTTTTGGCTGAGTTCTATTACAACTACAATTTCCAATAAAGTATCCAAATGGATCCTTAGGAAGGACTTTATGGGAAGAGGTGTAGAACATCAACATGTTGGGATGAAGTTAGGGAGAGAAAACTTCTAGCTCTAGAAATGGTCGATGAAATGGTGGAGAAGGTTAATACCACCCAAAATCATATTAAATCTATGTAGATTCAACAAAATATCTATGATGACAATCATCGATGAGTCCTAGAGTTTGATTTTGGAGACATGGTATTCCTCTGCATATCTCCAGGAAATAGAGTTACGAGATTTGGGATGAAGGGAAAGCTTAGTCCAAGGTATATCGGCCCTCTTAAGATCCTTGATTGTATTAGAGCAGTGGCATATCAACTAGCACTCCCACCGAACCTGTCTCAAGTCCATTATGTATTCTATGTATCACTCTTAAGGAAGTACATACTAGACCCATCACATGTACTCAATCCAGAGGTGGTACCATTGGATAATGACATCTACTATGAAGAGAAGCTGTTGAAGAACATAGATCATAGAGAATAAGTTCTACAAAATTACACAATGCCTCTCTCCAAAGATTTGTGGAGAAACAAAAAGTTTGAAGAAGAAACATGGGAACCAGAGGAAGTGATGAGGTAGGGTTACCCTCATCTATTTTACTTAGGGAAAAAGAAATTTCGAGGGCAAAATTTCTTAAGGGGGTTAGGTTTTAACGACCCGAACATTTATCAATAAAAATTCATTTCATTTAATTAAATATCTTATGAATATAGAAAAATCATGCACTCCTTTTGTTTTATTATATCCAATTGGATTTAAATGGTCGTTAAGTATCCTTCCCAAAGATAATATATCAATTCAATAGTGATCACATTACTAGTACATATATAAGGCTTTAACAAATCATTTTGACACAGAAAAAGGATGTGATTATGTCAACTAGTAGGATAATACCCTCTGAATCCCATTTATTGTAGATTACAATGTAGATAGAATTTCTAGGATTTTCTCTAGTCCAAGCCCAATATGATATCAAACAATTTAACCATGAGTGAAATCATTTATGGGAGAAGTTCACGCTCATCAAGATCATGACCCAAACCATGTTCGCTGGATGGCCTCATAAAAGGCCCACCATCAAACACCCTACTCTTAGGTAATATTATAGTGTAATAAAGGTATATTTATCAAGTCCCTGGCATTATGATTATTTTTTACAAAATAGTGAACATACTTTCATTCTATTATTGTTACTTTGTGAATGATTTTCTAAAGCACAAATAGTATTAGAATTATATTAAGGAATCTATTTTGATGAATTAATGGATTTTTGAAATAAATAATATTCTAATAAAATATTATTTATTAATTAATTTTATTTAATATAAATGATCCTATAATTTTTGTGATGTCAATTGTAATATTTATAATGGTTTTGAAAATTGCTTTTATCAAAACCTAACAATTTTCAATAAATGTCAGTTTTTATTTCAAAAGTGACAATTCACATATTTAGAAAATTATTTAGATAAAATGAATATTATTTTTGGAATTAGGATTTCAAAATTATACAATGGTTAATTTTCATAATTTTCTGAGAGAGGTGAATTTTTGGGTAAAAATTAAAACCCTATAAATATATAATGTGTATTATGACATCATAGTGACCCAATAGTTATGTAATAAAATAGTATAAAAGTTATCTTCATACAAATATATTTTTCCATTTAAAATAAAATAATTTTAGTTTTATTTCCTTTATTTTCTAAATCATTAGTGAATCCTCCAAGACTTATAAAATATTTTATGATTTTAAAATCATTTCCTTGAAAGTGTGACTCACCACCACATAAGAAAGGGAAATATTTTAATATCTTAGTCCATTATCCTTTTATAATAATTTATTCCACTCATATTTCTTGAAACTATGGGAAAACCATGGGATTGTTTTTTGTTTTGAATATTTTTTTGTGTAGGGTCCAAAATCAAAATAATAAAGAATTCCCCCACCTTTCCTGTATAAAAAAACCCAATCACTCATTCCTCTTTACTCAAGCTCTTTGATGCTTGACCAACCTATGACTCCTTCTCCCTAGAGTACTCTCAAGGAACCCTTAAGCTAGCAATAATATTCTTCCAAGACTCTGAGTTCACACATCCAAGTAAGGGATCTTCTTCTATCATTTTTCATCAAGCACCTATTTTATGTCATGCCTTTTAATTTCCACTTTCATGATTTTGGGATATATTATTACATACTTACTTACTATAAAATATATGTATACATGATGATATATTCATTTCACTCCCACTAAGCCACCTATGGTCCTTTAAACCCACCCATTACTATGCCAATATTCCATAATGGATTTCTCTCTGCTCAATTCCATTCAAGAAGTTATTTTATATTATGCATCTAAATTACATTTCACATGTTGGGATATTATTTTCCCTGATACCCTTATATATATATAATGTATAAATATTGAGAGTCTCCTTTCTCTCTCATCATACCAATTTAGGAATTTCTATATGACGTCGTTATGCTTCCAAAATTTCACCATGATTTTCCATGCCCAAATCATTATGATGTGAATACCATACCCATTTTTCTATCAAGGGTATTCACCATTACTCACACATACATATCGAATGGTGACTTACATGTTTGAATTCAACATTCCACAATTGTGGAATAAATGACGTTGTTGAATGAATCTATGTTATATGATCTAGGTGGCACACTAATGCATGATATTGAAATGATTATGTAGGGTGTTCCCTAATAGAGCTCCAATAAATTGGGTAATGTTTATTATCATGATATGTCGGGTTGGGACAAGGGTTTAACTTATTCTTTTATAGTACTTTTGTCTATCATGTTGGTACAGGGGTTTACCTGATTCTTTTATTTTAATGATGCATTGCTTTAAGTTGTTTCCACGATTTCATGTTATGATAATCATGCTATATAATTAATTTATGTTCATGTTTCTCTTATGCTTAAATAATATGAATATTGACTAATATGTATTGTATTCTTCATGTTAAGCCTTTTTTACACCCTTAAAAGGATTTAGATCTCACCCTTTTCTTATGTATGTCATCAGGTTATCCCATGCAATGATAAGTATGAAAGAATGTTGCGGTCACATAAAAAGGTTTTCAATAAATATGTTGTATTTTATGTCTTAGGTTGTCGTGTAATGTTCCTAAGCCCCAAATAAAATATACCTATTGATCTTTTGGGTTGTATTAAGTGCATTTTTATGTAATAAATCATATTAAAGTGTGTAATAAACAGTCAGATTGTTATAGGGAGCTTGTCATTAAAATTAATGATTGTATTCAACATTTATAGTGGTATTCATTACCTCATAAATTTATATATTCAATTAATACTAGGAATTTTATTAATGAAATCGGATTCATAAAATCATACCCTAGAATTAAAATCAGACTCATGAAATGAAATTGTCCTAACAATTGACAAATAAAGTCTAAATAAAATATTAAATTTGTAATACTTTAAAAAATATTTGATAAGAGTTGATGAATTAAAGATTCACCCTAAATTCAATGTAAATAGTGAATTTGGTGAATTTGGTTTAGTAGGAATGTTTTTTGGTTTCCCACCAAAGTCATCCATGGGTCTCCGATAAAAGGCAAAGTGTACTTCACACATTTTATGTATGATGTACTATTTTCTAGAGAAGATAGAGAAGATCCATAGTTTGAGGGACCAAAAGAAGTTTTCATGTTGACCCTTTATTGAAAAAGGTTAGAAGAAAAAAGTGAAAGGAGAAGAGACATGAATGAAATTTTATATTTAGCTGACCATCATATTTATTATTCATCATATTAAGCTGATTATCATATTCATTTTGTCATCGTATTTGGACGGTCATTGTATCTAGATAAATACTTGGATCTGGGATTTTTGTTTTGGGATTTCTAAAGTAAGGATGGTATTATGAATTGTTTCAATCATATTTTGATATAAGTATTTATATTTGAATATGTAATTGGATTTGAAGAATTAGATATGAAGAATCAAAGTGAGGTGATCAGATTGGAAAAATTAGACTGATTTTTCTTAACTAAGCCTAGGAAGTTCTTGCCTTCTTTTGGGTGATAAATTAAAGAAGTGTTTTCAAAAGAATAAATTTGTGAAATTGAAAGGAAGTACAGGTAACATGAGTTGTTACATAAATTTTTTATTGCCCTATTTTTTATAAGAGGGTGTATATGTACTATTGGAATTGTTTACATAGTGCTACATGAGTGAAAAGGTATATCATACACGTTATAATCCAAGGATTGTTTTCTAATAGATTGTGTGGTATTGGATCATTTAAAAACCATGCCAAGGATGAATATATTATTATTGAATAGTTAACCTTTTAAATACTTATGTTCTTTTAGATGTGTGGTTGATTTATTTCCAGTAGGGAACTGAATCTTTAACATGAGGTGAAGATTTTTTCAAGGAAACATAAAAGAAAAAGTATCATTGATTCACCTAATCCCCGCTCTGTGCTACAATCATCAATACTGGACACATTCAGAGAGAGGAGGTTCCTGAGAATCTATACTCATTTAATTTTATTATTACATTGAGATAGTGCTTTCGATCAACATGGATCAAAAGTTTCAGCCTCAAACTTTTCCCTTATATGAGAGAATCCCATTATGGTGTTGTTGACTTAGTGGTCATGTGTAACCAGATGTAATCAAGTAATGGACCTGAAGGTTTTTCTTGAAATACGGGAGTACCTAAACCACTTCCTCATGCGTATATTGGTTTTATCTTAGTGTTAAAACTAAATACCAATATTACCATCTTGTGTAGAGACCAATCTATTAAATTGTGGCCCTTAGTATGGTATGTAAAATGGGTTCATGTACATTAACTTATCACATGGAAAATCTTACTATACTATAGAGGATGAGGTTTTCTTGGGCCACTCATTTTTGACACGTGTTATCCCAAGTTATAGAGCCCACATGTTAGGGTCATATGAGAAATTAAGATTGTATACTTCTAATTTTTGTGAATTGGGAACTTGAAGGGTAGTAGTTTGATGTTCATTAGTTTGAGTTTGTTTTTGTTGTTCCATATATACTCATCAATTGATATCATAAAAGTGAGATGAATAAATATTTCAATCACTGATAGTGGATGTGAAATTTTTGGATATTTCAATGTAAATGGAAAATTATCATGAAATGGTTACAAAGAGATTAAGAAGAAGAATAATGTTTCCTTTTTTTCAATGAGATAGTAACAGGGATGACCATACATACTAATATGATGTTAAAAATAATATTTTGTTGATATAAAGTAGTTTTAGACCTTGAAACTCCTTCAGTGTTAGTGTGAAATTGATGTGAAAAATATCAGTGGTGGAGTACAGCATGGACGGGTATTTTTCATGAATAAACCATCCAAAGTTATTTATAAATGAAGTAATATAATATCTCATACTATAAGAAACCTATAAAATAACATGTTTTGATATTGATGTTATTAGTTTTATGACTCACTTCATCCCATGTGGTGGGATAAACATAGGTTGTAGAGGCTTGAAAAGACTAACATTGAGAAGATGTGTGTCTCTATTAAGGACACATTGTATGATAAGATAGATCTGGTAACTTCAGTATCTATATGGGATATTACCTTCTTTAGAGGTTGTATACTGATCCCTTTTAGAGATTGGATCTCTAAAGATGAAGAAAGTGAGTGCAGAGATCGATTATTTTCCACATGAGGTTGTTTTCATGAGCTTCTTTACTAAGAAGTGAATAAATAGTGTTTAATATAAGGTATTTATTTAAGGCAAAGAACTTATATGATCATTACAAAACTGACTATTTGAATAGTAACCTAACTATTAGAATATTAATCTGACCATTAGAAATATTAGTTTTACCATTATAATACTAACCTCACCTATGTAATTGTAAAATAAAATTTAGTTATTTTATAAAATGAAAATATAGAAAATTTATATCATAATAAAAATAAAAAAAGTTTTTAAAATGATAAAATAAGTATTTGGATTTTTGTAAAGCTAACATATTTTATTCATATTTTAATGATAAGAAAATAAAGAAAATTGAATTTTGATAAAATGGATTTTTAAAATAATATTATTTTGAATTTCTATAATAAAATAATTTTATGAGACCATAATTAATTTTTCAAAGGGTAAGAAAATTGATCATAATATTAAATTTTTTATTTACAATTAAGTAGGGATTTTATTTAAAATTTAATTTTATAATATTAATAAAATTATTTTTAGAGATTGACTTTATTTTTAGAATCTTCATGTTAAAAAATTATTATGATTAATTTTTGAGGTTTTTCTAAAATAACTTAATTTTTTTAATAGGAAAATACAAAATAAAATATGTTATTTAATATTATAAGATAAATAAATGGATTAGTGATTTATGGATAATGTAATAAACTATTATTTTTAACTCACATAAACTAATTTCTAAATTATTCACAAGATTCATCTCTATTGGTACTCTTGAGAAAAAAACCAGCTAATATTATATTTTAAAACAGTTCTCTCCTTCCCTAATAAACAACACACCTTCTACCTAAACATTATAAGCTTATTAATATATCAATATTCTTCCAAAATCTCTCTGTAGACATATTATCATGTTCAAGTATATTTGGTCACACCAAAAGACCATATAATGGTGATTTATGGTGTTTTATAAGAGAGGACATCCAAAGATGAAACGTTCTCAACTTAACTATCCTTTAATCTTTTATTCTTCTATCTCCTCCTCACTTATTCCTTTAAAAAAATTAATACAGTAATATATTTATAATATAATTTTATCTTTTTAAATTGAATATCAATTAACATACCTATTTTCAGTTAATTCTAAAATGAAAAAAAGTATTCATATTATAGTGGGTTCATTGCCTCCCTAAAAAACATACTTAGTTTTTGCACATAATATTCATGGATGGTTTGAAATATAATATTATGGTTAAATACGATGATAATAAATATATAATAACTCATTTCATGTTTTTAAAGTATTTATAATCATTTAATTAATTAAAATGAATCTATTTTACGATATCCAGTAAAACCACCTAAATGAACTAACCATATAATAATAAAGTTCATACTAAATGAATAATCCCTATGTCAAAAATCATATGGATATTTGTGACAGTTTTAAATTTTATAAGGACATGAATATACATTTATTTCAAATCTATATTTGTAGTCCCATTTTAAAATTACATCAAAGATTAACCACAAACTAAAGTGACTTTAGAACCATGAAACAAACACCCTTAGGAGAGTAGAAAAAAATATGATTGCATAAAAAATGGTTTTAAATCGACATAAAATAATAGTAATTAATAAAATATTTTTGAAAAACAATTCCTAGGAAATTATTTAATAAATTTAATTTTACTATTTAGGAATTTAGTTGATCGTATCGAGAGAGTCATGAACCCAAGGTCAGGCAACTATTTGAACCACCCTTTTTCCCTCAAGTTATGCCTCTTTCTATATAATTTGATTAATCTCTATATTTAATGTTATAGAATGATTATATTTTTTTATATTTATATTTCATATACTGATATCTTATTCTCCTTTTAATTGTTGTTTTTATAATTTTTTTACTTTCATTTCTAGTTACCTTATTTATAATCAATCCCAATTAAGGATAACCTTTTTATCCCATAATAGATTCATTAAACACTATATTAATGAATTTTAACCATTATTGATTTCGTAAAATAAGAAATATTTATGTTTTTATATTTTTTATTTACCTCTAGTTTCAATGAAAATTCCATATTCCTTTCTTCTTTAAAATTCAATTACTAGTTCCTTAAAAACACAACTTCAAAAGGTTCATTTCTATACTCAATTCCCTAAACTTTCTCATGAATTTTTCTTCAAATAAACCACATATTTTAGACCCATACCTATAAATTCAAATATGAACTTCCAAAATATTTACTTCCTTCAACTCCTTGGTGTATTTATGAAATATACTTATAATATACTTTGAGTAAATATTATGTAACACATTACTTTACCTGGGTATTTTTTACCATATGTTAGATTCTATTATATGAAACACACATGCATGTAAATGTTATGATGGGTGTGAAAAAATATCACAATAATTTATTTTTTAAATTTTATATCTCATGAGATGATATGTATGAAATTAGAGACTAAAACTTATCTAGGACATGACATTTTCCGTTAAGTTATGTTTACTTAGTAGTGGTCATTAACTTATTCTTTTGTATTGTTTTATGTTGTTTCCACATTCCTATTATTTTCATTATTATATGAGTTTTTCTAATTTATTTCATGCCTTCATGTGATTATTCATATCCTATATCCATTATGATATAATGTTATTCCAATTGAATCATAATTTTTTCTCCTTTATCATGCTTATTCCATTATTTGGATTTATAGATCAAAAATTTTGTTTATGTATTCCCTTGGTTATCTAATGAATTTTTAGAAGTTAAAATTGATTTAAGATATCATTATGGATATTAAAATAATTATTTTTTATTTTGGTTTAATATCTATGTTTCGCATACATAGTCTTCCAAACACACTAGGACTCTAGATTCTAGGTTTGTGTTTATTGGATATTTAGATTAAAAATCATGTAATAATAAGTTTCATATGTTTGGTCACTATAGTTTATGAAAATTAAAGTTTCATGAGTAAGATATTAGAACATCACACCAATCCAAGTTGTGTGATCATAGAATATTTTCACTAAGAATCCATTTTCTATGAGCTAAAATGCTTATAAATATCACAAAACCCCCTCCCCCCATTTTTTTGGAAATGGAACTTTGTATGGAAAATGGTAAGGATCTCATATCAGACAACATTTTCATTCATGAATTAACACAACTAAATACCCCCATGGATTTTCTTTGGTGAATAACTTATGAAAAATATCTCTCATAGGCCATTAAATGTATTATATTATATTAGAGACACATTTATGAAACTTTCACCAATTTAGAGAACAATTAATATAAGAGGAATATGTTTCCAAAAACACTATGTTTTTTTCAACACCCAACTTGTAAAATACACTTCCATGGACATCCATCAAATAGATTTTCTATATATCCCTTGTATCATGAAACTTAAAGTGTTCACACAACACCTAAGTAACATAAACCTCATGACATGTCCTCCCACTAACACATATTTTCACTAAACATATTCACAATATTTTTGAGATATCATGTCCTACACCTACACTCAATATAAGATTACTTGTAAAATATACATATGAAAAATAATTTCATGGACCCTTCTTCCCAATCCTACTACACTAAGCTCAATTTGGGAAATCCCCTCACTTAATTATCCTAAGAATAGGAAAACTCATTACTAGAGACTTTTCAACAAGTTTTACCTAAGAAGAAACCATGAATGTTCCTCACAATCATGGTTCAGGAAGAAAAATTGATGTTAAACCCCAACTCATGCTCCCCAACCTCTCAAATAAAACATGGTATTACTATTAGATGTAATCCCCAATCTTTTAAACGTTAAGGATAATTTCACTAATCTAATTAATGAGGCACGTTTTCTATGATGAAGAACAATGTGTAATCCCCACTTTATCCTATTTTGATACATAAACATCCCATGTTCAAGACATTAAATTAAATACAATGCCTTTAAATCATGATATAGAACTACAGTTTACCATATGTGATGAGAAAATTGTGCCTTGAGTGAAGATCTGAAAATGCCTTGTGTTACTAGCTCAAGAATACTCATGTTATTTTCATGAAATTACCCCAATCTTATGGGTATCTCAAAGTGTAAGCTCCTCTTTCTCCCTTATTATCTCTTATTTCATGATATGAGTGTCCTTACTTCAAGATGTTAAACTATGTGTAATAGTCATGTCCCATGACTAAAAACTATGAAACTAAAACAATGTGTGTTTCTTCTATATTATTTAGTAGGGTATATAAGATGCCTCTTCGGTGTTCATTACAAAAAACACTATAGTACTAAATCTCCTTATATAGTTCATACCTCCAAAGCCTAATCATATTTTTGGGGTACAACAATACTCTCACCATACCTTCCCAAACTCCCCAATATACTTTAAACTTAGAGTGTAACCACTATAATTTAAACCATGTTCATGCCCCCTAAAATATATACCATAATAAACCCATTTGAACTTTAAAAAGTGACCAAACATGCCCACTGGACTATAAACCATGAGTGTTTTATAAGAATGTGAACTATAAACAACCATCCCCAATATACATACATGTGTTCCCACCCTTACATAATAAGCGCATGCATATTAATCCCCACTATAAATTATCAGATGGCCAACCCAATTCATAATGAGAGAATATGGTAAACATCTCCACTATACTTTAATCCTGTAATCATATATTCTATGATGAGCCCAAGAGATCCTATGTGATAATCCTTGAACATCCCACCCGATTCCTCAAAAATCCATCCCTGAGGGATGATCCTAGGGTGAATTATGTTGAAAAAATAAAAAAAACTATGTGACAATCATGGGATATATTTATTTTATCCATGGTTGATGAGCTTAATATTCTTACATTGTATCAAAATTATAGTATGCCTATAGTGACTAGTCATGGATGCCTTAGGTGATGATCCAAATATTACTTTTGTGGACATCATAGGATACCTCATTTAATGATCTTTAGTAGCCTTTGTTTATGATCCAAGGTTACCATATGAAATGAGCCTATGATTATGTTACAATAAAATGGTTCCTCATGGAATGATTATGATATGCCTTGGGTATGGAACATAATATTTCATATGTTCTTAACATAAGATTCCATTGTAGTCTATCCTTAGGATGAAATTTAAAATTAACCAACAAACACAATGATTTCAAGTGAATATTAAAAACACAACCTACATAACATAAGGTGTTCACCCATATAATCCATATAGTTATGTAATTATCTTGTGTTCACATGGATATGACATCGAGAATGATATTAAAGAGCATTTATTCAATATATGAGGGAGACTTGGACTCTAAAAAAATATTCAATGAGAAATATATGGAAGGAAGGGTTGATATTCCATCATATTATTTAATCAAGGAGCTCACACCATCACCCCATGTGGTGAATGACATGTGTTATTGGAAAAGAAATGAGGGATAGAAGGATTTTTATTATCCATGATTAAAAATGGATGAAATAGGTCCCAACAAAAGGTATCTTAAAACAAAAAAGGTGAACTAGAGATGAATCCCTTCTCCTTCAATGAGGATAAAATGAGAAATGTTGGGGATTCACTTGGATAGATCATCTCTAACATAAATCATTTCACTCCTATCCATCCCCAAACATGTTCAAATGGTTTTATTCAAATTATTCTTATAGAATTATATCCATTGATCATGTCAAATACGATACCCCAACGACGAACAATATGCACAGATATAGAAGATTCAACCACACATTAAACTTATATAGCTATGCTCAAGCTATATGGACCACCTATTCCATGGATTATGGACACCCTCAACCTATCTCCAAATTTAAACAAATTCAATAGATGGTTATCATTCCTCATCTGTTGCTATGAGTAGGAGGGAGTTATTCTCACCTGATAGATGGTTCATAAAGAACATGAAGCAATAACTTCACACTATCATCATCACCAGTAGGGATCCTATAGGGGATATTATCCACCCATTACCAATATCACTAATTATAGGAGTGTCTCTCTATAATTAACTGATTGAAATCTACCCAATGTCGTGGATGTAAGGAGTGTTTATATGATGGAAGCTCTAGTCACCACCTGAGAGTATCCAAGGAGGAATCCTACCACCCAACATATTGGAAATTACAAATAGTACCCACCAACAAATAAATAGGTATATCTGATCCTTTCTCTGATTTCCTTTGTCTAAATTGTATAGTGTTAGCACCAGGGGAAGGAATCCAACCCTGACTAAATAAAGGCAACATCTATAGCTCTTATGGTCCCTTCTAGCATTCACACAACCCCATCCATTCTCACTGCCACAAAGGGAGATGTGATCACTAGAATGTGATCATGACCTCAGATTCCCGTAATGCATATTGGGTTGAATCTCCCAAACTATATCCCTATCACCAACCATTATATAGGTCCTCCCTATGATAAATATTCCTACCTCCGAAAAGGTTGTCCATGAGGTAGAGGGGCCACTGGCCACAGTTGTTATTCTTCCTATAGAACATAACACAATGCATGTGGTAGAGCTCCATATGAATATTATAAGATCAGACATAAGGAACTATCATATAAAAACTATAGTAAGTATCGGGGGAAAACCTCATAATACAATGGATATTTCATAATAATTAATAAATTGATGATGTAGGGGGAATTTTTGTGACTCAACCACCCCGACTAGGGGTAGGTACCCATTAGCTGAGGATGACTATTCCTAAAGCTAAAGTTCAGAATGTCCATGGATCCCTATAAAAAACCTATACATAGAGGATGTATTAGATTCTTTATAAGGACTTATCATTTATCCATCTCTACCACCATTATAATCTTTTCACTCCTATTATGCATTATAAGTTGGGGAGACATCCAAATCTAGATTAGTGATCTTTGATGAGGAATATCCTTCAGTCTAGCCATGAGATCTCAATGAACTCTCTCACGATCATGTGGTGGTAGACTCTTCAAACTATATGTAATTTTTGATGATGTTGGTGTCACATAAGTAGGAATACCACTCTTCATAAGTAAGTATATCTTATATGATGCATCTCATATCTAATGATCACTGGTAAAGATGGTCTACATCTCTTCCTTATACGGCTTCCAAACTATTACATACTAAGTCTTGGGGTGATAAAAAGAAATAATTCTCTCCTAATAAAGAGTATTATGATGACATTGTGTGATAAATACTAACCAAAAACTATTTATCATCTATTTTAAAGCCACATGTGACCCTACAATTATCTATCATGAAGCTCCCCACTAATATAATGCAACATTCCACTAATTAAATTTAGGAGTGAAATTCTACTATCTTCATAATCATCTATTAATCTGCCCTGAAATATCTGAAAACCTTTAGGTCTTTTAAAAAATATATTGAAATTTTCATCATGCTATTCTCCTAGTATCCCAAAACTTTGATCCATATGGTTATCACTAGATATTTTGGGGATCCTATAATGAAATCCATAAGGTGAAATATAAAATCCTTAAATTAGTGTACCCCTGTGTGAAAATTAGAGGATGGGGTAGAATGTTCTTTGAAGTTCATTACCCCCATACAATGGTTTTAGGCTTCTCCAATTGGTCATTCATATTTTGTTGGGTAATTCCCATCACAAACTATTTTCACAGTAAACATCATCACCATAAATCATCCTCCTATCCCAGAGCTAAAAGATTTCTGATAAGGTACTTGAATAGAATACATAATGATAGAACCAATATATAATAGTAAACCCTATGAATAGAGTTGAAAACCATACATAAATTAAGGATATATCCTTGGAACTTCTGATGATGCACAGCCTCTAAGAACCACCCACTGATGATTTGATAAAGGAAAAGGGATGACTGATTCTTCAGCGGTTCCTGAGACAGAAAGATAAAGTAAGGTAGATTCCAAGATTATCCATTTTATATAAAATGTTGAGGTTTATAATAAACTTATCATTGATATCCTCATGGTATATCATCCTGATTTAGGATATAATCAAGATGATCTCATCATTCCACCACTGGAACCCTAAAAACTAGTAATCATTGTTCATTCCACCAGGGTCGAAGTAGGTTGTTCATCTCATCCATCCAGGGTCAAGGCTGACGAATCTACTCACACATTTCATTTCTTGATATTCCATGTGGTTCACTCTATATTAAATCATTTTGAATTCTCTCAAAAGGATCATAGTTTCTTGGATTCACATTCTAGTCAACCCACTATGCGCTACTTGTATGTTACCCCACCCCTAAATAATGATGTGATAAATGTTATAATTTCTTACCTTAATGTTATATAGACATAGTGAGCCAAATTCCATCCTAAAAAGAATAATTATTTTAAATATGTGTACTATACTCCTCCAACATCATAATTAACCCAAGATTCACCTACTTTAGTAAAAAAAGTGATCCAGATTAGAACCTTACCCATTTCTCCTCTTGATGTGGATCGATGTTGGAAAAACCAATGAAGCTTGAGATAACCAAGGTCTATTATTTTTTTACTAAACCAGGAAGGAACTTACTTTATCTGTTACAGTCATCTGGCATAAGAATCTATCATGAGTTGGTATGATCTTTAACCTTATTTCCACCAATAGTTTAAATATTTCCAAGTGAAATCAAGGAGAAAATGAACGAGTCTCCAAAAGCATTTCTTGATAGAGGGCACTAGCCTATTCACTCAATGTACAACTTCCCTAGGAATATTTTTTGAGGATGTGCATAAAGAATGTATGAGATGATCTAGTTCCAACCCTTATCTCCTTGATGTATCCATGTGGATATAATAATTATTCGAGAGAGATTGGCATCTCAAGGATGCCATGAAATGGACCAAACAATCGTCTCACCCACTACCTCCACCCACTTTTTCATGAAATCTTGGTGGAGTAAAATAAACTATCATTATGGAGAAACTAACCCCTCAGGAAACCAAAATTTAGTAGGCCCCTCTAGGTATAAGATCATATAAATAATTTTACAAAATAACCCCATATATTCCAAGAACCTATAATACCCTTTATAAATGAGATTAGAAGTTCTATAATTAGTTTGACTAAATTTTGATTCTTGGATCTCGTAGAATCATCCATGTCTGACTCAATAAATTATCACGCTCTGTGGTTATCTTATATCCTCTAGTTTTTCCATCCACTTCACAACCCTATAAGGCACAAAAATGTTGACACCATCCATATAAAAATTGTTAATAATACATTAAAATTCCAAAGTAAGGGTGCAACCAATTATACTTTATGTCCCCTATTTTTGGAGGAAGTTCCATTACCTGTATGATCTATGAGGACTCATTTGATGATGTTTGGAGGTATTCCCTTATCAATTATATCATGTTAGTGGACCATTGTGTAAATATCATAGATAAATACTTTTATTCACCTCCTTTATTAACCTTTAGCAGACACACTAGTGGAAAATTAAAATGCTCATTCAAAAGTACAATACTCGAGGAAGAATCACTAAAAATGTTTTTTACACTATTGACTCTAGAAAGAAAGTGTTACATAAGTATTATAAAGCATATACTCCTAAAGAAGCATCTTCCAATATGCATCCACATCCCATATGTCTGGTTGACAATTAATATGAGCTATAGGCATCAAACGTTCAAACAAAGAAATCCATCTTCTAGAATAAATAGGATGATATTATCCATACCCTTTCACCACAACCTGTTGGACCCATCATTCCTTATGTTAGGGAGTGATTATTTGGATTCCAACACAAGGACCTATCCAGGAAGTATGACATGATCATGTACTACTCTAGTTTTCTATCTCATATCTCAATCATTTACATGACCTATATATCAAAGAAGATTCATTTTATGAAGGGGTTCCATTAACTCAATTCCTAAATGTAATTTTATTACCAGAAAATCTATATCGTTTAATATATATACATGTGTTTCTATAACCATTTTTATGTTAATTGTTCTATTAACACTATTTAATAGGTAATATCCTTAAATTTAATATCATATAAACAAGTTATAGTATTTCTGAATCAATAATGATAACCTTGAGTTACTATGATAGTTAAACTAAACATATAACTTGTACTCAAGATACATTATAATAATATGACACATATGATTCCTGACTATTAGGTTTTATTGGATCATAAGCATTGACACTTCTTCTTGAGAATTTTTCACTTGGTGATCTCAGGTGTATGTGATACTGAGGACTACCCGACTAATGGAAAACATTATATTACAAGTTTCATTAGTTTTTCTTAACTTTGAGAATGTGTATTTCTCTATTGACATTTGATAATTATCAGTGTACATGATTTTTTAATATACATTAATAATAGATGAAAACTATGAAATTTATGTTTTGGTGAGGTAACATATATTGAGTGCATCATTAATTATATGAAATTTATGGAATGATAAAGATAGAATTATTCTCTTTAGAATGGAAGATATATCTCTTGCCCAGTTGACCAAGATGGTAATGCATTTATTAAATACATTTTTATGGTATAATAAGGTAATTCCATTAGGTAAGGTTATAAAATATAAAATCGAGAAAGGATGTTGAAATGAAGTGTGAGTCCTACATTATGAGATATAAAAATATTAAGATAATATATTACACAAAACATATTCATAGGAGGTTATGTTTACTATGAATATAAATTTTCTATATAAGGAACACGATGGGTCTCTAGAATCCACTAATGTTCAATGAGTATCACTCACTGCTTTCACGATATGGTCTTAGAGGGTCTCACACAAAGAGTATTCAAATGTTAGTCCAATTATAAATAATTATATTTAAGGATGTGGTAGTCCATGCAGTGATGTTTAGGATATTTTCTAGATTAAATAATCATAGGATATGAATAACTACAATATTATGTTATTTTAGAATAATAAGTATTTAATTGATTAATTTAAAGTATTCACCAGTTATTTAGTGAATACTAGAAAAAATGTTTTACAGATGAATATTTATTTATTTAATATTTATTAAATATTTATTGGGTTAATATAGTGAACATAATGGATCATATTGTATCAAAAAATATTTCTTTTACATCAAAAATATGTGATAAAATATTCATGACATTTAGGAAAAGTTTTAACTATCATTTGTTCCATTTATTAGTTTGTTTGAATGGTTAACTTCCATAATGATATAAGTGAAATTTATGGATGTTATAATCTAAGTATTTAAGAACCTTTAAACCCAAAAATGATAATAATAATACTTTTTATGAATAATTACTCCACTTCACCTCTCTATGATTTTCAAGAGAAATAAAACAAAGGGATGTTAAATAACAGTTTGATCCGAGTTCAATGATTGATCATTATGATCACCCATGATCATGAAGGCACCAAGAGTGAATTTTATTATCCATTATAGAAACATAATTGAGAAGTTAAAAATTAAATCATTATTTTGAATTTTTTAATGATATAGAGGGTGGAAACTTTTATTCCTTCATGCAAATATCTCTGGTAGTTAGTGGAACAAGTGTTCGACCAAAATTGAATGAGGTGGGTTTTTTTATGTTGAATTAATTTTTGAGTTTTTTATTGTTGATTAAATAAAATTTCATGTGATACATGGATGAATCAGGTTATAGTCATACTATATTTTTTTATGATTCTAGGCCTAATTTGTTTTAAAAAAATTATACATTTTCAATTCTTCGGGTTCCATAAGTTCTTATCTGATTATAGTGAAAATATTTATTTCAAAAAATTCAAATTTTCAACTTAATTTTAAAATATTTTGAAATATGGATTCAATACGCTCCCAAAACCACTTATAAAACATTGATTAAAGTTCAAACGACCAAGATAAGACTAATCAAAGATATAAATGATTTCCTTGAAAAATTAATACGAATTTTGGGTATGTATATTATATATTTATGTTTAGGTGAGTGTATGGACATATATATGATATGTGTGTGTATAATTAACATATATTGTTTTCGGAATCGACCCATGATTCCATCCTAAACCAACATTTAACCAAGACCATTACATGTCCTGACTGGTGCTCTAGATCCCCACAGGTTGGAAACTAGTGCCTAAGTGTCAAACAACTCCTCTAGGAACTATTTTCTCATGAGAATAAAAATAAAAATACAAATAAATTTCCATTTCAACAATTAAATTAAGTATCATGATTATCATCCATTACACGGGCTATATAAAGGATCTCATACAATTCTCAAATTGAAATTCATTACCAAAAAACCAAATGGGACAAAAAGTGGGAGGTAACCAATAAAAGTAACACAATATTATTTGTGGCATGAGGGGTAACACTCAACATGTAACCACCACCACCACCTATCCCCAAAATGAAGAATCCTCTAGTAAGAGTAACCACCACCACTGAATAAGGCCATGCCTTTAAATAAGTGAGAAAAAACAAGGTCTACATATAGCCATTGGGTATATGTATGGTGTGAGAATATTATCCAAGTAGGATCCCACAAAGTGTTCCATGAATATCCATTATAGTACAAATAGACATGATTGTTTTGTAAGAATGAAAGATAATGATTTAATTTTGAAAAACATCTTAGATTTAAATGGAATGTAAAAAATTTAAGATTAATTGAAAGATAGTAAAAAATGAAACATAAGAACCATGGTAAATCCCTAGGAATATATAGTTATTAAGGACCTAATATCCTTGTACTCCTGATTATTTACCATGGACGTGATTTTTTATTCCCCTGCTCAAACCAACCGACCACATAATCATTTTTTTAGTGTTTTAATGTAATCCTACTAGGTAAATGGGTCATGTATAACATACATTTCATATTTTCGATTCCTAGGTACCCATGATTCCCAAGTTATCTATCCCATTTATCAAACAAAAAAGTCCCCTTTTAACACAATCCAAACTATCACA
This sequence comes from Viscum album, assembly GCA_963277665.1. Taxonomy (NCBI): domain Eukaryota; kingdom Viridiplantae; phylum Streptophyta; class Magnoliopsida; order Santalales; family Viscaceae; genus Viscum; species Viscum album. The sequence continues at coordinate 1,337,060,308 of OY728156.1, forward strand.
TTACAAATCACACCATTACCAACTATTGACAAGGGGATTAAACCATTTTGAGATCTTTATACACACAAATACCTATGAAATTCATAATTTACACACATAATAAAACATTGAAAAACATGAAAAAATAAAAGAAATAATATTTAACTCATAAAATAATGGCACAACATGGAACCACCAACCATTCTCTTTAAAATCACTAGCAACAGACTATAAAATGAAATCTAAGATGTGTGGAGATCCTATGGAAGCAAGGAAAAACCACCATCATCAAAAAAATAAAAATAAAATTGGATTCAACCCACTCTTGATCACCATAACAACCATAGAAAATGAAACTCAAGAAAAGGTGAGAAGAGACCAATAGGAGAAGAGAGATGAAACTTACATGGAGTTTCCTTAATAAACCAAGGTCAAATCACCCATGAAATGGAACCAATAGGATGGTATATAAGAGGGGATATATTCTTATGGAAGGGTGAATCATGAATGAGAAAATTAAGGGTTAAATGAGTATTAATCAAGGAGAGAAAAAATTTTCATTTAACACTTTTTTAAAAAACTAGGAAGGTCGCATGGTTTGGTTATATGGTTTGTTAGACCATATTCCAACCATATAGGTGACCTTTTTCCAATAGGAGGAGGTCACATGGTTTTGGATACCCCATTTAATAAACTAAGAACCTAACCATGTCTTAAATTAAGTTCCACTAACCATCACACACTCTTTTCTAGGGTTGATACATGGTTTCTTGTAACCAGGGGCCAACTGTGTGCCCCCTTTTATCCCTAAAAAACTTTAATTTTATTTAAAAAACATCTAAGAAATCAATGGGATAATAGAAAGACCAAAAATTAATAAAAATTCATAACAATACATAAGGTCCATTGGATCATGTTTTGGCAGATGTGGTGGTCAGACAATATCTTCTAATATGGCGAGTCAAATTAAGGTAGAGTGAGAAGTTAGTAGTTGACACTGGGTCTGGTTAGAGGTGAAGTATTTGCATGTTATGGATCTGGAATTGATGAAATCTGATGTAGGAATCATGAAATTTAGAGGTACTATTTTCATTTCATCATCCACAAAAATTTATTCTCTTGATACAAGTGATTCATTATCATTGATATCTCCTTGCCTTGTCGTTTTTTTGAAACTTCCAACCAAGATTATGTTGTTTTCCATGGATTTGGTTACAAATCTTGGTCAAAGAAAATAATAGGGTTTATAGTGCCCATTTTGTTATCTTCTTATCATAGGATGAGAAAAAATTGTATTTTCTTGTCCCAAAGATGTAACACTTTGACCTGATCCTATTGATGGACTGGATAACTCTATTTAAGACCTACATCTATTGTTATCATTGGTGGGTGAATTTCACTTCCCCCTCTAGGAGCACTCATGTATTTCAGGGAGAATGGAATTCTTAGTTAGGATGGGTGAGAAATTAACTTACATATATATTTATAATTTCTTGTCAAGTGTCTTCCCTATTGATTTAGAATGATGATGAATTCTTGGAGAGTGTTCTTCCCCCTGTGGTTAATGAGTTTCCTAAGGTGTTCATCGAGGATTCATCAGGTTTACCTCTAGAATGTGACTTGGATTTCACCATCAATTTGAAACCAAAGACTAAACCAATATCACTACATTCATATTGTATTCACCCCCCACTGAATTGATGTATATATATATATATATGTTTTGGAATCTAAAGGAATAATTTTCTACAGCTTCTCTCCTTGGGCCTCTCCAGTGCTTTTTTCTAGTAGTGTTGATGGATCCCTAAATCTCTGTATCAACTATTGAAAGCTGAATCAGGTAACCATCAAGAATAAATACCTCTTCCCCAACATAGATGATAAATTTTACTTGTTAAAATGGAAAATATGGTTTTAAATTATCAAACTTCATTAAAGGTATGTACAGGTGAGGGTGAGATAAGACAACGTTCCATATATATCCACCCAATGTTGTTATATCCATTTTTTTGAGTATTTAGAATTGCCATTTAGATAAAATAATTCTCTAGTGGATTTCCTAAAACTAATTAACCAGGTTATACATAGATAACTTTAAAAAAAATTCATATTATTTTTGGATGAAATTTTGGTTTACTCCAGATTAGAAAAAGATCACATGGAATCATTTGAGGAATGTTTTGGGGGCACTATGAGACCATCACCTTTATTATAAATGATTAAAAGATAGTTTATGGCTCTTATAAGTTCATTTTTTGGGACATGTTATCTTAGAACATGGGGTTTCAGCTAACCTGGATAAGTTCAATGCATTGAGTTTATGGGAGGGTCCAAGTAATGTATTTGAGACCAGATGTTTTCGAGGCTGTGAAATGTATTGCAAGTGGTTCATTAAGGACTTCTCTCAACATTCCTCACCAATGATATCCCTACACCATAAAAACGGTGAAGTTCTTATGGAGTCTTGATAGATCAAATATTTGAAATTAAATTTACATTGAATTTAATTGTATTAAACCCAAAAATTATTACTCTAATATTAATTTCTTCGTTTTTATGATATTGGTGTTATTTTGAGATGAACATTAAAAATGGTCCATTTTTTATTTTTAACTGTTTTAAATTATTTCTATAGTTTGACCACAAAATATTCTACACTAATCCAAATTGAAAAATCATTTCTTTTTTAATATTCTACACATACATGTCTTCATTTACTATTGTTGGACCAAAATCTGAATCGACCGTATGGATGCTTAAAAGAAGCTCACAGGTTGTCTCATGAAATTGTTTGATATTCTACCGATTTTTGGTGTGAGATCCATAAATAATTCTTGGTGGGCCCAATTGTTGTGATATTCGGTTGGTGGACATGCAAGGAGTTTTAGAAAATCTTTCATGAAGGGAAGGACATGAGAATTGACCATTTTAAAGTTCATTAAAGCATTCTAATCTGGAGGATTTCAATTTGGCGTTTCTGACTGGACATAATAAATTGTGAGAGTAAAACGGTCATAACACTCAGATTACATGTCCAAATCCGCTGAGATTTTGAAGGAAAACGACCAAGATAATTTTGAACAACATGTAAGAATAGATAAATTCGTGAATATGTCATTTAATGGGGATAAAACGCATCAATATTCAGGGGATGAGTTTTTGCTATAAAAGGAAGAGAGCTCCTCCCCCTCAAAGCATCTCTTATTTCATCCCATTCCTTCTGGGACACCAAGGAGGGGAAATTTTCAGATTTCTCTTTTATTTCTTTTATTTTTCATAGTTTTGTAATGAATTATTCTTCCCCATTCATCTTGATTACCCTTACCATGGTGGGGTAAACATTTTGAGTGATTGGAGAAGGGTTGGTTTTCTACATTGTAATGCTTGAGTTCTTGGATTTTATTGAATGAAATTTATTTCTTCTTCAAAGTTGTTTTCAATTTAATATAGATAATTTTATTATCAAGTGCGATTGTTCATGAATTTTATTTCCATTATTGATTTTTTCCTTGTTAAAATAATTATTATCTCCCTCCACTAATTTCTGGTTTATATACGATGGAATAAACTGGGGATTAGTGGTGAAGTAGTTGAAGATCGTCAGTACATGTAAAAAGTGTAGTGAATGTTCTTGATTGTTTGGGATGAAGAATACCCGATCGGATATTTCCCATGTCAATTAAGGATATTCAATACAATTATTTTTCACATGGAAGGAGAGTTGACCAAACTGAGACATTGGTATGAATTTCTCTCACCATTATAATATGACCAAGGAAGTGAGAGGAAACGATTGTGGAAACTCACTTTAATCAACTAAGAAAAAGAGGTTCGAATTAAATTAGACAAGGATACAATTACAATTAGGAAACTGACCCCGACCTAATCACCCTTTCTAATATCATAGTTTTTCAATCAATTGAATTTCAAATTCCCTTTCCAAAACACAACATTTTTACCCTCATTTAAAAGTGACAAACTGATTTTGGTGTGCACTTATCTTCAGGAGACTTCCTAGGTTTAATCACTAGATTACACTTAAGAAATTTTAAAAAATTTTTCCATGCCCTACAATAGGCGTGCTTCAAACATGGCATCATTTCCGGGGAGGCAGTGCAACAAAAAAAATCAAAATTGAATGACCCACAACTCAAAAGAACCATTAATTAAATTTGAACCAAAAATAGAGATAACATTAACACAACTAAGAAAAGGAAACATACCAGAAATCTTTAAGGAAATAGATCTTTCATATTCAAGTGAAACTCTTAGTGTTCACTCTGAACCTCAAAATCATGCTTGGAAATCCCAACTGAACCCTACATGATCTATGTGAACCTCAATTTACCCTTCAAAATAACCAAATCATTGCACCCACTAAACAAAATGATTTTGAATTTCATGTCAATATGATTACAATGCTTCCAAAGTTTCATGGTCTTGCAGGAGAAGATCCAAATAAGTACATGAAAGAATTCAGATACATTTTCCCAAGCTTCAGGCCAAGAGGAGCGCCCGAAGAAAAATTTCAGTGGAGGGTATTCCCCTTTTCACTTGAAGGAGAGACTAAAGAATGGTTATGAAATCTACAACAAGGGGAGATCAATGATTGGGAAGAATTGAAAATGTGTTTCATGAAAAGATTCTTTCCCACATCTAGGAGCACAACCATCAAGAAAGTGATCTAAATCATACGACAATCAACTCGAGAAACCCTCTACGAGTACTGGGAGCATTTCAAGAAGCTATGTTCCAGCTGCCCACATCAAGAAATGGAGGAAAACCAATTCCTTGTGTTCTTCTACCAAGGAATTCTGGATAATGATTGGAATCTTCTAGATGCCTCATCTGGGGGATCCCTGATTGACAAGTCACCTGAAGATATCAGAGTACGAATTGAGAAGATAGCTCAAAACTCACAACAATTTGGAATAAGAGGGTTGAAAAAAAGTGGAATCCATGAGGTGAGAACATATGATTCAACAGAATTAATTAGAAGAAAGATGGGCGAACTCACCAGGTTAGTGTGACAGATGGGTGTGAAACAAGTGAAGGAACAACAAGAACCAAATATGGTATGTGGTTTATGATCTTCTAATTATCATTTCACTGACCAGTGTCCTGAAGTGTAGGGAAGCGAATTTTGTGCTTCTACCTATCAGCAAAGGCAATTACATCCAAATCCAACATGTCATCCCTAAAACCAACCAGGATATGGATTCCAATAGACCCATGATAGACCTCATTTTCAACACCAATACCAGAACCCCCCTCCATTCCAACAGTCCCATAAACAACCCTTTCAACAACAACAACCCTTTCAGCCACCACCACTCCAAAGAAAGACATATGGGGAACCGTCCACACAACCATCATGTGAGAACCAATAGATATAGTCAGATATTCAGGGGATTAAATAAAATGTGAAAGACTCATCCAACCAGTTAAAAAATGTTTTTGAAATTCTAACCAAGAGCCAAGGTAGGCTTCCCACACAAACAATTCCCAATCCAAAGAAGAATGTTAGTGAAATCACCACCTGAAGCTGGAAAGAGCTCACACCACCAGAACAATGTGAGGCGGAAGATTCTAGGGAACCTCATGAATCTCGTCCTATCCAACTAAAAGATGAATTAAATAACAAATAATAGAGAAATAACAAGGTTCATGAAGGAAAGGATAGAAAAAACCTTTGCAAAAACAACAAAGGGAGAAAAAGGATATACCCGCCCCATTCCCATCTGCATTGGTTGAGTCAAAGAAGGGTGAAGAAGAAAGAATTCAATGGGAAATTCAGAAATCTTTCAGAAAAGTTGATATTAACATACCACTACTGGATGCAATCAGACAAATCCCTAAATATGAAATTTTGTTGAAGGATCTGTGTACAAAAAGAAAGAGTTTTGATGGAAATGAAAGAATAAAATTAGGAAGAAGCATCTCAGCATTGATCACACCACCGATACCGGAAAAATGTCAAGATCTAGGGAATTTATCTATTCCTTTCACTATCGATTATTTAAATTTTACAGATACACTATGTGATCTTGGAGCATCAATAAATCTTATACCTCACTCGGTATTTATATCTTTGCAAATTGGAAAATTGAAGCCTACTAGAGTGGTATTCTAGCTCAGAAACAGATCCACAGTTTTTACAGAAGGTGTTCTGGAAGATGTTCTTGTAAAGGTAAAAGATCTATTGTTCCCAGCTGACATTTATGTGATCACAATGGAAGAGGATAGGATTTGATCACACTCACCATCATCTTGGGGAGACCATTCTTAAGGACTACGAAGACCATCATCAATGTCCATGATGGAACACTCGTAATGGAGCTCTGATATTATCAAGTTCATTTCAATATACATGATTCCATGAAGAATTTTTCAGATTTTCATTCCCTGAAAGAAATCTACCACAAAGAAAGAAAAGAACCAAATAAAAATTTAGAAGAGACAACCTTAGAATTCTTGGATAGTTTGTTAGAATAGTCTGGAGAATCAAAATCTGGATAAAATGTTGAGATCATGAAGTATAAACTCAAGGAGGCTGAACATGACAATATTATCATAGATCTCCCAAAGGAACTTGCTATAATGGAAGATGAACTAGCAAAGAAAATTTTCATATTCCTTGAAATGGAACATGAGCTAAAGAAGGTCAAGGAAACCCCCATTAAAATAGTAGAGTGTAAAGGATATTCTCAAACCAATGGGAAGGGTGGATCACAAGAAAAAGAGGAAAACCGCAAAACTAGGTTCGTATGGGTAAAGAAAGTTGAGGGTCAATCTCCTTCCTTAAGACAAGAGAGGAATTTTCAAAGGACACCACAACCCCTTAAAATGAGTTATGTTCAGACTACAACAAGGAAGAAACAAATAACCAGAAAGATTGAAAACCATTCCAGAAGAACAAGATTTGAGCGGTTTTTCTGGTGTTGTGGTATCTATGGACACAAATCAGACTCTTGTTGGTACAACATGTCTTTACCAAGAAAAAGAAAATAACCAGTGGAGGAGATCACATTTCATCACCCTGAATACAAATGAAGACCTACCAGGTTTCATCATTCCTTTACACTTCATTAAATGCAGTTACTCTATCTTTTTGAAATATAAAAAATATTCCAGAATTAAGGACACTATATCATTTACGTGTGGGGGAGGGAACATTTTTAGTTAAATATTTTCATTTTTATTTTGTTTTAATGTTTTCTAAGAATACAAAAATAAAAAATTGTAATGTGTTTTTAAAATTTTGTGTGTTTATTTATAAAATTTTGTGTGTTTTTCTGAAAATTTTGAACTGAAATGATTGTCATTTCCATTTTTAAAACGCATGTCAACGAGTGAAACAATATATTCTATGAAACTAAGCTTAAATGAATGCTTAAATGACATTGTTTCAAGTTCAAATATTTTAAATTTCATGAAAAGTACACTGATTTTTGAATCCCATGCCATATTTCACTATCTATATCTTTGAAATAACTTTTTTGTGAGGCTTCTGAACAATTTTTTTGTATTATTCTTTTCATTCACCTCATTTCATGAGAAATCTGGACCACACTTTCTTTAACTAGAATTTGATTTATTCTTTTCAAAACTTGAGGGTTTGGGGTACGTGTGTTTTAAATGATTGAGGCATTTATTTGGTTTAAATCCCCCTTTTCAAAATAATCCTTTTCATTATGGAATACCTTATATATTAATCATTTTAGCCCCTATTATCCATGAATATCTTGTTAGGTTAGCCACATTACAAGCCAATTTTCCTTATCCAACCTGCTCTTTTAGTGAAATTGCATGATCTAGTTGAACTTAAGTGTGGGGGAAGTTGTCTTGTGTTGTGCTACCTCATTTTGTGATACTTTGGGTGGAAAATAAATTTTTGAAGAGAGGTGTGTGATGATGAAAAATTATTCTGTTGAAAGCTATGCATTTTCTGGAGATTTCATGATAAGAGAAGCTATGCCTTTCTGGAGCTTATGATGTAAAAAGAAAGTTGTTCCTATCTGGAGCTTTCAAAAAACCATGTTTGAAAAGATTGAAATTTTTTCTGCTGAAATCCTAAGCTGATTGAATGATTATGGATCCTGTTTTCTACAAAGGGGAAGAGAAGTAGATCATATATGAGTTAAAATTATAATCTTTCAATTTTTCTTCAAAAAGAAGCAAGCCCTCCTTTTTCGGCCTCAAAATTTTTAATATCTAAATCCTATGAACCGAAAGACAAAGAACAACCCTAAAAAGTCCTGATGAGAAACACATGTCCTGGACTCACATCGGGTGGAGAAGTAAGAATTTATCACGCCTATGGTGACTCTTGTGTGAGTTTGGATGAGAAAATCCTTGTTCATCATTTACATTTGTGAGATGAGAGAAAATTCATGTGAGGTAGGTGTTCTGTGTGCATGGGATAATAAATGAGGTGGAAATATATTAAAATCTAAAATAAATAACTTGAAATAATTTTTTTTAAGAGGCATGATATCTTTTTGTTTCTTAGTATGGATTTGGTAGATCCCATTGGTATGTGTTTTGGATTTGATTTGTTTTGATTTTTACTTGTCCAGGAGTCCAAGTGCTAAGTGTGGGGGAATTGATAGAAAAAAATATTTTCAATTAAATTTAGATTTAATTTAATTGTTCTAAACCCGAAAAATTGTTACTCTAAGATGAATTTATTCATTTTTATGGTATTGGTGTTATATTGAGTTGAACCTTAAAAATGGTCCATTTCATATTTTTAACTATTTTAAATTATTTCTGTCATTTGGCCATAACATCTTCCACACTAATCCAAATTGAAAAATTATTTCTTTCATAGATTCTAAAAAACCAGTGCTTTATTTACTATTTTTTGACCAAAAGCTGAATAGACCATATGAATGCCCAAAAGAACCTCACAATTTGTCTCATGAAAATTGTTTACAGTTCTGCCTATTTTTGGTGTGGGGTCCATAAATAATTTTTGGTGGGCCCAATTTTTGTGATATTCAGTGGGTGGATGAAAAAGGAGTTTAAGAAAATCTTTAATGAAGGTAAGGCCACAATAATTGGCCTTTTTAAGGGTCATTAAATCATTTTAATCTGGAGGTTTATGATTTGGCATGTCTGACTGGACATAATAAATTGTGAGAGTAAAATAGGCATAACTCTCAGATTACTTGTCCAAATACCCTGATATTTTGAGGGGAAATAACCAAGATAATTATGAAAAACATTAAAGAATGTCCCAACGCAAGAATATTTCATTTAATGGGGATAAAAAATGTCAAAATTCAGAGGGAAAATTCGGGCTATAAAAGGTGGAGAGCTCCTCCCCCTCAAAGCATCTCTCATTCCATCCCATTCCATCTAGGACACCAAGGAGGATAATTTTTCAGCATTATATTTTATTTCTTTTATTTTTCACTGTTTTGTAATGCCTTATTCTTCCCCATTCATCTCAATTACCCTTACCATGGTGGGGTAAACATTTTGATTGATTGGGGAAGGGTTGTTTTTTTACATTGTATTGATTGAGTTCTTGGATGTCATTGAATGAAATTTCTTTCTTCTTCAATTTGTTTTCAATTTCATATAGAGGATTTTATTATCAAGTGTGATTGTTATTGAATTTAATTTTTGTTATTGATTTTTTCCTTGGTAAAACAATCATTATGTCCCTCCACTAATTTATGGTCTATATATGATGGAATAAATTTGGGATTAGTGGTGAACTACTCGATGATCGTCAGTACATGTAAAAAGTGTAGTGAATGTTCTTGATTGTTTGGGATGAACAATACCCGATCAGGTATTTCCCATTTCAATTAACGATATTCAATACAATTATTTTACACATGGAAGGAGAGTTGACCAAACTGATATCTTGGTAAGTTTTTCTCTCACCATCATAATTTCACCAAGGAAGTGAGAGGAAATGATTTTGGAAACTCACTTTAATCAACTAATAATAAGTGGTCTAAATTAAATTGAACAAGGATAGTATTAAAATTAAGAAACTGACCCCGACCTAATCATAATTTTTAATATCATAGTTTTTCAATCAATTTAATTTCAAATTTCCTTTCTGAAACACAACATTTTTACACTCATTTAAAAGTGAAAAACTGATTTTTGTGTGTACTCCTCTTCAGGAGACTTCCTAGGGTTAATCACTAGACTACACCTAGGAAATTTAAAAATTGTTTTTTCATGCCCTACGACAGGAATGCGTCAAACTTGGCACTATTTCCAGGGAGGCAGTGAATCAAAAAAATCAAAATCGAATGACCCACAACTCAAAAGAACCATTAATTGAATTTGAACCATAAATAGAAAAACATTAACACAAATAAGAAAAAGAAACCTACTAGAAATCTTTGAATAAATAGATCTTTCAGATTCAAGTGAAAGTCTTAGTGTTCACTCTAAACCTAAAATCATGGCTGGAAATCCCAACCGAACCCTAAGTGATCTATGTGCCCCTCTATTTTCCATTCAAAATAACCAACTCATTGCACCCACTGAAAAAAATGATTTTAAATTATGTGTCAATATGATTCCAGTACTTCTAAAGATTCATGTTCTTATAGGAGAAGATCCAAATTGGCACATACAAGAATTCAGATACATTTTCTCAAGCATTAGGCCAAGAGGTGCACCTAAAGACCAATTTCAGTGGAGGGAATTCCCCTTTTCACTCGAAGGAGCAGCTAAAGAATGGTTGTACACTATAAAACCAGGGGAGATCAATGATTGGGAATTCCTAAAAAGGTGTTTCATGCAAATATTCTTTCCCACATCTAGGAGCACAACCATCAATAAAGAGATCAACATCATACCACAATCAACTATAGAAACCCTCTATGAGTACTGGGAGCATTTCAAGAATCTATGCTCTAGCTTCCCACATCAAGAAATAGAGGAACTCCAATTCCTTGTGTTCTTCTGCCAAGGACTTTTGGATAATGATCAGAATCTTCTAGATGCCTCATCTGGGGGATCCCTGATTGACAAGCCACCTGTAGATATCAGAGTACTAATTGAGAATATTGCTCAAAACTCACAACAATTTGGAATAAGAGGGTCAAGAATAAGAGGAATCCATGAGGTGAGAACATCCAATTCAACAGAACTAATTATAAGCGAGATGGGAGAACTCACCAGGTTAGTGCGACAGATGGCTCTGAAACAAGTGAAGGAACAATAAGAACCAAATCATGTATGTGGTTTATGCTCTTCTAATTATCATTTCACTGACCAGTGTTCTAAAGTGTAGGGAACTGAATTTTGTGCTGCTACCTATCAACAAAGTCAATTCTAGCCAAATCCACCACGTCATCTCCAAAACCAACCAGGATATGGATTCCAATAAACCCATGATAGACCTCCTTTTCAACACCAATACTAGAACCCCCCTCTATTCCAACATTCCTATAAACAACCCTTTAAACAACAACAACCCTTTCAGCCACCACCATTCCAAAGAAAGACATATGAGCAACCATCCACCAGTGCACAACCATCAAGTGAAAACCAATAGCTACAGTCAGATGCTGAGGGGCTTAAAGAAAATGTTAAAGACTTATCCAACCAGTTAAAAAATGTTTTGGAAATTCTAAACAAGAACCAAGGTTCACTTCCGGCACAAATAATTCCCAATCCAAACCAGAATGCTAGTGCAATCCCCACCCAAAGAGGGAAAGAGCTCACACCACCTGAAAAATGTGAGGAGGAAGATTTTAGGGAACCTCATGAAGCTCCTCCTATCCAACCAAAATATGAATTAAATAACAAAAATGGAGAAAGAAAAAGGTTCAAGAAGGAAAGGATAGAAAAACCATTGCAAAAAAAACAAAGGGGGAAAAAGGATATCCCAACACCATTCTCATCAGTATTGGTTGAGTCAAAGAAGGGTGAAGAAGAATTAATTCAACGGGAAATTCAGGAAACTTTCAGAAAAGTTGATATTAACATCCCACTGCTAGATGCAATCAGACAAATCCCTAAATATGAATTTATTTTGAAGGATCTGTGTACAAAAAGAATGAGGTTCGATAGAAATTAATGAATCAAATTAGGAAGAAGCATCTCAGCATTGATCACACCGCCGATACCGCAAAAATGTCATGATCTAGAGACATTCTCTATTCCTTGCACTATTAGTTCGTTAAATTTTACAGATGCACTATGTGATCTCGGAGCTTCAATAAATGTTATGCCTCACTCAGTATTTATATATTTGCAGATTGGAAAATGGAAGCCTACTAGAGTGGTGCTCTAGATCGCAAACAGATCCACAGTTTTTCGAGCAGGTGTTTTGGAAAATGTTCTTGTAAAGGTGAACGATCTATTGTTCCCAGCTAACTTTTATGTGATGATAATGGAAGAAGATAAGATTTAATCACACTCAACCATCATCTTGGGGAGACCATTCTTAAAGACTGCAAAGACCATGATCAATGTGCATGAGGGAACACTCTCAATGGAGCTCAGAGATTTTCGAGTTCATTTCAATATACTAGAATCCATGAAGAATTTGTTAAATGTTCATTCACTGAAAGCAATCTACCACAAAGAAGGAAAAGAACCAAATGAAAATTTAGAAGAGACAACCTTAGAATTCTTTGATAGTTTGTTAGAAGAGGCTGGAGAATCAAAATTAGGATAAGATGTTGAGATCAAGAATTATAAACTCAAGGAGGCTGAACATGAAAAGATTATCCTAGATATCTGGAAGGAACTTGCTACAAAGAAAGAATAACTAGCTAAGAAGAATTCCATATGCCTTGAAATGGAACATGAGATAAATAAGGTCAAGGAAACCACCATTAAAACTGTAGAGTGTAAAGGATATTCTCAAACTAATGCGAAGGGTGGATCACATGAAAAAGAGGAAAAATCCAAAACTAGGTTCGTATGGGTAAAGAAAATTGAGGGTCAATCTTCTGCCTCAAGAGAAGAGAGGAATTTTCAAAGGACACCACAACCCCTTAAAATGACTTATGTTCCCATTGAAAAAAGGAAGAAACAAATATATAGAAATATTGAAAACCATTCTAGAAGAACAGGATTTTAGGGGTTTTGCTGGTGTTGTGGTATCTATGGACACAAATTAGACTCTTGTTGGTACAAAATGTATTTACTAGGTAATAAAAAAGAACCAGTGGAGGATATCACACTTCATCACCCTGAATACAAATGAAGACCTACCAGGTTGCATCATTCCTTTACACTTGATTAAATGCAGTTACTCTATATTTTTGAAACATAAAAAAAATCCAGTATTGAGGACACTGTATCATTTAAGTGTGGGGGAGGGAACCTTTTTAGTTAAGGGTTTTCATTTATATTTTGTTTTAATGTTTTCTAAAAATAGAAAAATTATAATGTGTTTTTAGAATTTTTGTTTGTTTATTTATAAATTTTTGTGTGTTTTTTTGAAACTTTTGAACTGAAATGATTATCATTTTCTTTTATGAAACCCATGTCAATGAGTGAACCAATATATTCTATGAAACTGAGCTTAAATTAATGATGAAATGACATTGTTTCAAGTTCAAATCTTTTGGAATTTCATGAAAAGTACACAGATTTTTGAATCCCATGCCATATTTCACTATCTATATCTTTGAAATCACTTTTCTGTGAGGCTTCTGAACCATTTTTTTGTCACATTATTTTAATTAACCTCATTTCTTGAGAGATCCATACCACTCTTTCTTTAACTAGAGTTTGATTTATTCTATTCAAAACATGATGGATTGGGGTACGTCTGTTTTAAATGATTGAGGCATTTATTTTGTTTGAATCCCCATTTTCAAAATAATCCTTTTCATTATGGACTACCTTATATATTAATAATTGTAGGCCCTAGTATCCATGAATATCATTTTAGGTTAGCCACATTACAAGCCAATTTTCCTTATCCAACGTGATCTTGATGTGAAATTTCATGATCTAGTTGAACTTAAGTGTGGGGGAAGCCGTCTTGTGTTTTGATACCTCATTTGGAGATACTTTGGGTGGAAAATAAATTATTGAAGAGATGGGTGTGATGCTGAAAAATTATTCTGTTGAAAGCTGTGTCTTTTCTGGAACTTTCATGATAAGCGAAGCTATGTCTTTATGGAGCTTCTGATGTAAAAAAAGAAAGTTGTGCCTCTCTAGAGCTATCAAAAAATCATGTTTGAAAAGATTGAAATTTTAGCTACTGAAATCATGATCTGATTAAATGATGATGGATCCTATTTTCTAAAAAGGGGAAGAGAAGGAGATCATATTTGAGTGAAAATTAGAATCTTGCAATTTTGCATCAAAAAGAGCCAAGCCCTCCTTTTTCGGACTCAGAATTTTTAACATATAAATCCTACCAACCGAAAGCCACAAAACAACCCTAAAAAATCCTCATGAGAAACACATTTCCTTGACTCACATCGGGTGGAGAAGTATGAATTTATCAAGCCTATGGTGACTTTTGTGTGAGTTTGGATGATAAAAGCCTTGTTCAGCATTTACATTTGTGAAATGAGAGAAAATTCTTCTTTTGTAGGTGTTTTGTGTTCTTGGGATAAGATATAATGTGAAAATATATTAAAATATGAAATAGAGAACTTGAAATAATTGTTTTTGATGAGGCATGATATCTTTTTGTTTCTTATTATGGATTTGGTAGATCTCATTGATATGTGTTTTGGATTTGATTTGATTTGATTTTTACTTGTCCATGAGTCCAAGTGCTAAGTGTGGCGGAATTGATAGATCAAATATTTTCAATTAAGTTTACATTGACTCTAATTGTTTTAAACCCATAAAAGTTTTACTCTACTATTTATTGCTTCATTTTTATGATATTGGTGTTATTTTGAGTTGAACATTAAAAATGGGCCATTATGGATTTTTAACTATTTTAAATTATTTATGTAGTTTGACCATGACATATTCTACACTAATATAAATTGAAAAATTCTTTCTTTTACAGATTCTAACCATCCAGGTCTTCATTTACAATTTTTGGACCAAAAGCTGAATCTAAAATATGGAATCTCAAAAGAAGCTCACAAGTTTTCTCATGAAAACTGTTTACAGTTTTGCCTATTTTTGGTGTGAGGTCCATAAATAATTTTTGTTGGCCCAATTGTTGTGATATTAGGTGGGTGGATGAACAAGGTGTTTTTGAACATCTTTCATTAAGGGAAGGCCATGGTAATTATCCTTTTTAATGGTCATTAAAGAATACTAATATAGAGGTTTGAGATTTGGCGTGTCTGACTGGACAGAATAAATTGTGAGAGTAAAACAGGCATAACTCTCGGATTAGTTGTCAATATATGCTGAGACTTTGAGGAGAAACACGCATGATAATTATAGACAACATTAAAGAAGGTCTCAATGCATGAAGATGTAATTTAATTGGGATAAAACGCATCAACATTCGGGGGACAAATTCAGGCTATAAAAGGAGGAGAGCTCCTCCCCCTCAAAACATCTCTAATTCCATCTCATTCCTTATGGGACACCAAGGCCGAGAACTTTTTGGATTTCTCTTTTATTTCTTTTCTTTTTCATAGTTTTTAATGCCTTATTCTTCCCCATTAATCTCTATTACTCTTAATATGGTGGGGTAAATATTTTGAGTGATTGGAGAAGGGTTGGTTTTCTACATTGTAATGCTTGAGTTCTTGGATGTAATTGAATGAAATTTTTTTCTTCTTAAAAGTTGTTTTCAATTTCATATAGCGGATATTATTATCAAGTGTGATTGTTCTTCAATTTTATTTCTGTTATTGATTTTTTCCTTGGTAAAATAATCATAATCTCCCTCTACTAATTTCTGGTTTATATACGATGGAATAAACCGAGGATTGGTGGTGAAGTACTCAACGATTGTCAATACATGTAAAAATTGTAGTGAATGTTCTTGATTGTTTTGGATGAACAATACCAGATCAGGTATTTCCCATGTCAATTAAGGATATTCAATATAATTATTTTTCACATGGAAGGAGATTTGACCAAACCGAGATCTTGGTAAGGTTTTCTCTCACCATCATAATTTCACCACGAAAGTGAAAGGAAATGATTGTGGAAACTCACTTTAATCAACTATGAAGAAGAGGTTTGAATTAAATTGAATAGGGATAACATTTCAATTAGGAAACTGACCCCAACCTGATCATCATTTTTAATATCATAGTTTTTCAATCAATTTAATTTCAAATTTCATTCCAAAACACAACATTCTTTCCCTTGTTTAAAAGTGAAAAACTGATTTTTGTGTGCACTCCTCTTCAGGAGACTTCCTAGGGTTAATCACTAGACTACACTTATGAAATTTAAAAAATGTTTTTCCACGCCCTACGATAAGCATGCGTCAAGTCCATAATTCTCACTATCTTTATAGGAGAATAAGTGAAATTTTACCACTTCCCCACTCTTAATCTTACACATGGACGAACATGTCTACATTTTCTACTTCAATGATTTGGGTATGATTTTAGGTTGTCCACTCATGCAGGTTGACCATGTCATTACATATGGATCTCTCAAACTCTGACCACATGAAAAGAATTACCCAAACCACGACCTCATGATTGTGTCTATGATGCATTCCCTAAAATTCTGGTGATATTATCTTTTTAGGGAGAATTTTACAATTTAATCAGAACAAAAAAGCTTGACCTATATCTTATACAAAAGAGATTTGAACCTTAGGAATTGATTATGGATTTAGTACCTTCCAGGGTTCGACTTTCATATTACCTACACCCTAGGTAAGGGAAATTTATTTTATGATTCCTTAAATAATAAAATGCCGACCCAAGATCATAAGGAGTCTAGTGATGAGAGGATTTTAATGTTTTTTAATTGAATGCACTTGGAGTCCAAATAAGAGGGGTTGTATGTTTATTGATAGCATGTAGTTGACACCTGACCTTCTAGAATTAACTCCGAATAAGAATCCTAAGAGATGAGTTATGATAGTGATATACCTAGTTTCTTAATTGTGGGGAGTTTCTTAGTGAATGATTATTAAATCCCAAAGGAGTTATATATATAAAGGGATTCTCTATCATGTCATTAGATCTTAAAAATGTATTCATGTAAGAATTTCATCAGTATCAGTAGGTTTTCCATCCTGGTGCCACCAAGATGTTTTATTTTGTGTGACTCTAGTACCAATGGCTAGGTATGAGACATGATAAATATGACTTATTATCCCATTTTTATACATTTCAGCAAGTCAAATCTAAGCACCATAATCCCCCATGCTTACTTCAACCAGTCATCCCTACCTAGATGTGGGAATATTTAGCCATGGATTTTGTTATTGGGTTAACCTATATAAACAGGGGATAAATTTGATATTGGTGGATATAAATCATCTTTAAAATCCTCCCATTTATTCCTGATACAGGTCACAAATAAATTATAAGATAGGTAATGGTTGTATATACAAGAGATAATGAGGCTTTATGGTGGGTGTTCTACTATCATTTTTAAAGGTACCCCTATTTTACATCTTAGTTATAGTAATTACTACCAAAAGAAATGGGATCATAGGTAAAGAATATCCTATAATAACATCCTGAAATGATTTTACAGATAGAGAAAGTGAACCAAATTTTTGTAGATATGTTGGGTTCCTAGGTGTTATACATTAGTGGCTCATGGGATAAATATCTTGGGTTGGTGAAATTTTCTTATAATAATAGTTACCAATCCTCCATCATGATGTCTCCTTTTAGAGACCTATATGGTCTCCCATTTCGGTCTTCATTATGTTAGATAGAAGTAGGAGAGACTTCCTTAGTGGTATTGAGCATCATGCAGGAGAAGAGAGGAAAGATTCAAATAATCAAGCTGTTTTTGATGATATCTTATAATGATTATAAGCTTTATGTGGATCATGGACTTAAATATTTTATGTTATAATGGGTGACTGGTTGTTTCTAAAATTGACACATCACTTGGGTCATTATCATCTTGGAAAGTATGGGAAGCTTACGCTGAGGTGTGTTGAACCTTTTCATATCACTAAGAGGATCAGTATGGTGTAATAATACTCGGTATTTCCTTCTTAGTTATCATTGATTCATATTTTTTTCCACATGTCATAGTTGAAAATGTATAATTTGGACATGTCTCATTAGCTAAGCTGGGAAGAGATTAAGTTGGAACCTGATCTATCAGTAACCAAGAAACTATTCTAGATTATGGATTCCCATATGAAAGTGTGTTTGGGGAAATTTATTATGTTAATTTAAAATATATAGAAGAATATAAATGATTATAATGATATATTGGAACATAATTCTTGGTTATAGGTGTAGTCTCCTAGATTATTCTCTGATCAGACCATAGGATGACTTTCTAAGGGAGGAAAGTGATATGGTGGGGTGAATGGTTACACCCATAGTGTTCTTGTTCGTAATTTTTCATTTATTTTTAGAAATTATTTTATTATTTAATTTTCCTAGGTGTTTATAAAATAATAATGTATTTTTTAAAAGACATAGGGTGGAACATGTTTGGCTCATAGTTAGTAGAAATTGTACACGATCCCCAAAAAATTGTGCATCTTGGATAGTGGCACTAGAATGCCTACACAGTTAGGCAGACATTTTTTTAAAACATGTTTCCATAACCATACATCCTCATACTATTTGGATAGAGGCACCCACACTATTGGTGTATTGTCTTGCAGACCACACGTCCAAAATGTGCTAACTACACGTTTTTCTAAAAAGTGTGAATTTTCAATTTCTCCCCTTTCCGATTTTAACCCATTTCACCCCTCATTTACTCATTCCTGATTTTTCTAGCACTAAGCATGCCTCCAACCTTATATACCTCACTCTTATATCCATTTCATGAGTTATTTGAGATATGTTTCATCAAGGAAACTCTAACTAAGTGTCTCATCTCTTCTTTTCTTAGTCTCTTCTCCCTTCTTTCTTGAGTTTTCTTCTCTTTTGTGATTTTGGTGACCAAGAGTGGGTTCAATCCAACATTATTGGATTTCGTTATGATATTTTTTGTGTTTTATTTATTCCATATGATTTCCAAACCTCATAGAATGAGTTTTATAATGGTTTGGTGTTTATTTCAAAGATAAATATTGGTAGTTATTGTTTTTACAATTTTTTTTATATTCTATATATTTTTAACGGTATTTTTGTGTGTAATTGGGGGATTTCAATGTTTTGGTGTCATTAAGGATCTTGAAATACTTTAATCATTATAGAAGTTTTGGGTAATGGTGTTTTTTGGAATGTGATAGTTTGGTTTGTGTTGAAAGGTTATTTCTGTGGTTTTATAAATGGGATAGGGCACATGAGAATATTGAGTACCTAGTTGGGTAGACTAGGAAAAGTACACATAGAATGACCTTCTCTATCTAGCTAGATTATGTTATAACACTGAAAAAACTATAATGATGTGGTTGGTTGGATCAGATAAAAGAATGTAACTTCACATCCATGGTTGATCACTGAGCATATAACGATCCTAGGACCACAGTAACCCTATCTACTTAGTGATTTCCCTAGTACTTATACTATGTTTTTACCTACTTTTGAGTATCCATACATCTTGTATTTTTTTTAAAGATAAATCATGTTTTAAAATTTAATATTTTTTACCCTTTATTCCATTAGTAGAATGTTTATTTGTCTTATAATGTATATGAATAGAACACTTGGTGAGATCCTACTAGGATAGTGGGCTCACACCCTACATATACCCAATCAGTATATGTATACCTTGTCTTTTCTGAATCTGGAAAAGGAAAGTCCCTGTTCATTTGTGGTGGTGACTCTTTCTAGTGGATTCTTCCATTTTGGAATAGGTGATAGTAGTGACATGGGTGTTTTGGTCATCATTTCATGAGGAGGCTTCTGTTTAATTTTTTTGTTCCCTCCCCCATTTTCGGTCCCTTTAGTTTTTTTATAAATGTAAACTTGAAACTTGTATATTTTTTTATGTATCCCCCATGATGGAAGATAGTCTTGGTGATTTATTTAATTACTATAAATGGGGTTTATATGGATGTTTATTATTATTCATATGGGAAAATCATTCCCAAAGGAAATATTTAATTCCTAAGAACTAGTTTCCCGCACATGGGGATCAGGAATTCCCTTCCGGACATGCCATAAGCTAGGTTGGGTGTCAGTCTAGGATGGCATCTTAGGATAGTTTGTGACATATACATAGGTAGTATATATAAGACCAAAATTAAGGAGGGGTTTTAATTAACATAAATGGGACTTAATGGGGAACGGATGAGGATTGTGAAGGGTTTCATGATTGAAATACAAAAAATATTATATATATAATAAAATTAATAGTAAAGTGGTAAATACTTCATAGTTTAGGCATAGAAAATAACCCCTCACATTTATGGGGGTGTCTATTTGTGTACCACCCACAAGGGTGGGTAAAAAATTATATATAAGTATATGTGTGTGTTTGTTTGTTTTTTTGTGAATGTGGCATCCCCAATTGGGGTGTCTGGATAATTCCTCATATAGCCCAGATGGGGCATGTGACCTATCCTAACCTGGATTACAACTGGGTCATCCCAACACAATAGGGGCTATCGTGGTCTCGATCTAATCAATTTATCCAAAAAATACCACAACAAGTCTAAATAAATATTATAGGACTAGATGAAGGTAAAAAAATGAACAAACAAATTAGTAAAAAAAATATAATTTTTAAAATTCAATAACATTATGTGATATTGACTTGTGCATGTATGGTATTTATTTATTTATTTATCCCATTTGAGTTGTAAACTGTAATAATTATTTGTTGTTTTGATTATATTATTATAAACCCTCCACAATAAAACTTATAAGGTCCTGCATCTCCACATTTCAAACTCAAATTTAAATTCTTCATCCTGAATTCCTTTCACCTATGTGTAAGTATAAATTAAAAAGATCTGAGGAATTTTCGATAATATGGTTCGAGTCTAAAGTTTCTTTGAAACCAAATAAATATGCATTAGAGTTTGATAGGTGTGTCAATATGAGTCAATACATGACAAATGTTATTATTCAAGGGTCTTAGATTATCTATTATATGTTCAAGGGATCGAACACTAGTTAACATCTCATAATAAAATTGTTATTTATTTATTTATTTATTTCATTTTCATGGTTTATTATTTTGTAAATGTGATTTTATGTGACCACATAGTATAATAATAAATGATCATGCATACATAAAAATGGATTAATGTGTGGTGAATGTTTTTTATTTAGGCATGGTTAATTGTGAAAGTGATCACATAGTGGAATCATGATAACTATAAGTGAATTTTATTCACCTATATAAATTAAAATCCATCAAAAAATATTAATTTTTATGCCTTCCATTACATAATATTGGAAAAAAAACATATGTTTGAGGTGCTCTTAAACCCTAGTTGAGGGTCTCTCTTGCTACTGGGGTGTTATTATGAAAGTGTTTGGTTAAATAAACTAATGTTTTTAGTATATAAATATCCATAGATATATTATTGTAACTTTATAAGAAAATTGTTGAGTAAATAATGTTTAAAATTTTAAAAATGGGGACTTAAATAAACTATTCAAGGATTTGTGAGCTCATGTGGTTAGATAGTCAAAATTCCACATTAGAACTCCTTTAGTAGTGATTTGGCCATAGATTATACTATGGGGAGAGGTTTAAAGGGTTATTTCCACTATAACACTCAAGTGACTGGGTATTCTTAATTGAGTAGTAGATGGCTACTAGAGTTTGATAAAATATTTGGAGACATTTAAAGATTAAATAATTAGTAATATATTTGTAGTCAATATAAAGTATTAATACGAAAAATTTATTTGTGTAGATAAAATTTAAAATCCCACCATCAATTAAATATCAATATGATAAATTCTTGATAAAGATAATATACTTACAAGCAATAACTTTCATGAGTGGTACATGCTCTTGTGCGATCTTCTACACCAAGAGAGGAAGCCATATATTCTAGAATTTGAACTTCCTATTGATCCCCCTATAGGATTTAGAAATTTAGATAATTATGAGTTCTATAAGTATTAAAATGATGTTCTAGATGTATATTGAATCATTTTTTCAACTTTGTCTAGTGACTGAAAAAATGCCCGTGGTTGAAGATGGATATAAAATATTGTCTCATTCCTAAAATTTTTATCATGACTGAGCCTGACAAGATAGATATTATATATAAAGTTAACTATATAGATGAATGATTGAATAATATAGTCATAAAATCCCTCATGTACTCAATATGATTTAGTAAATTGAGATACCAAAACCACTTATCTTCTAGATAAACAATGAACTGGTGACTAATCTAATTTTTGGATATATTCCTCCATGATTCTAAAATTTTATTGTTAATTATAACATGAAAAACAAGGAAAATCACGACTAGATCTATATGATTTTACTCAAAAATATTATAATGATATGAATAATACAAACTCTTTATTCCTTAAGGTGAAAAATGGGAGGAAGTTAATGTAAAAGGAATCAAAGGCTATGTCTAAGACAAAGTTGTTGATGCACCACCAATTTAATAAGTCAATGATACATGGGAGATCAATGACTAAGTAGTTTTATAATTTTATTATGGTAAGAAGGGTCATTGGAATAATAATTTAAAATATAGAAAGAAGATGTAGGGAAATTATTTTGACCCATGTATATTTTTCATTGAATGTAATCTATCTTTATATATAAGTTAATTAATACATACAGTGTATGGATTACACATTTGTATTCATATAGAGGAACCATGTAGATTCTATATTATCGAAAAGATATATGTGTATCTATATTCTATAAATGGTATGAAAATATAATCCTCAGTAGTAGGAAATTACCATCTTAATTTTCCAAGTGGTTTAGTTCTTTTATTAAATTATTATTATTATGTACCTTCGATTACCATAAATATAATATCAATGCTAAGAATAGACAATATGTGTTTTTATTTTTTGTTTTGTAATAATTTTTTTATGTTTTATAAGTATAACATAAGTTATGGTATAGAACATATTATCAATGGATTAGTATAAATGAACATGAAAACCCATTTTTGGAAATCAATAACAAAAACAACAAGAATTATTTATATCTTAACCACATATAGAACATTAGGATAGGTCATGTAAATGAAAAGAGTTTAATGAAAGCACAAAAATAAGGTTATATATATTCTATTAAGTTAAAACATGTGTATGAATATCATGCGTTTTTACAAGATAAAATGAATATTTATCTTTTAGTGGGAAAAGAGAAAGGGTTTCATAACTATTAGAATTGGTCTATACTGATGTATATAGTCCATTTCATGTAGAAGATTGGGGTGGATTTTTTATTAATAAATTTTACTAATGACTATAGTAGGTATATTTATATATACATAATGATATATTAGTAATATTATAATGAAATTTTTATAGAATTTCAAAATAATCTAGAAAACTTTCTTGGTAAGAAGATAAAGAAGATCCTCTCAAATCAAGCTGAAGAATATCTAAACTAAGATTTTATCGATCACTTGAAGAATTATGGGACAGTTTCTTAACTCAATAATCCTTATAATCATCAATTTAATTGTATAATTTAATATAGGAACTTTAAATTTCTTGACAATGTAATATTGATGATAAATCAAGAAACTCTACCACTATCTTTTTGGGGATATACTCTGCAAAAAGTGAGTTATACAATGAATTGAGTACCAACTGAGAAAAAAATGGGATTTCATATGAGTTTTAGTATAGAAATAAACCAACTATATCTCACATAAATGTATTGTAATGTGATTTTTTTTCAATAAAATGGAAAATTAAAAAATAGAATCAGAAAAAACAAAGTGCATCTTTATAGGTTATTTACAGAAAATGAATATTATTAATTACATAAACCTTTGGATAAAAATGTTTTTTTATAAATACAAGACTTATTTCTTGAAGGTGAATTTTTTTTTGAAGGAAATAATGGGTAAAGGATCTACTTTGATGATGTAGATGGTATGGATGTACAAGTTTTGGTATGAGAATAATAAGAGAATGTGGGAGATGAAAATAAAGATTCAATTATTGAATAGGTCTACTAGTGATATAAGATAACTAGAGAGGTATGGTTTTCATATCACTAAGTTAGGTGATACATCATTCCATCAGTACAATGAACCTCTAACGTATACGAAATAATTTTATGTTAAGAATGTTGATTAATGGAAAGATTTCATGATTTTTGAGATAGAGTTCATTAGCAAAATTATGTTTGGATTTTAGTAGACCCTAAAGCTAATGTATATATTATTTGGTGTAAATGTGTGTTAAAGAAAAATCTATTTGGGTATTCTTATATAATTATATATAATTTGAGACTCATTTTAAATGATTTCAAGAAATGTAAAATCATATAATTCAATGACTACGTCTCACAGGTATAATGCTAAAATCCATGAGAATATTACTTTTAGTATCATCCTTCCATGTTCATTAAATTTATAAAATAGATTTTAAAACTACTTTTTAAAATTGAAATTAGGTTGAAAAAGTTTATATGACACAACCTGAGTGGTTTCTTGTGTAAAGGAGTTCTCTAAAGTTTGAAATCCATAGAGATCCGTTTATGGATTAAAGCAGGAATTACGATCATCGAATGTTCATTTTGATGAGTCCATATGAGAATTTAGTTTAATCAAGAATGAATGTGATCCATGTGTCTATAATAAGGTTAGTGGAAATGTCATCATTTTCTTGGAATTATATTTTTATTTCATATTGATTATGGGAAATGAAGTGCAAGTCTGACAATTGGTTAATACATGGTTAAATGAATACTTTACCAGGAAATACATAAGTGAAGCATACTATATTCTAGGGATAAATATCTATTGAGATATATCTAAAAGTATATTTAGGATAATTCAATGTACATATATGGATAAGATACTCAAAATGTAAAATATTGAAATATCCAATAGATGTTTATTGCAAATTTCACATGGTATCGATCTCTCCAAGAAGATGAGTCAACAAGAATTGATGGATATTGAAAGGATGAGTAAAATCCCTTGTGATTTGGTATTGGGTTTTATCAATTACATTATCTTATGTACTAGGTTATATTTTTTATTTTATTTAATCATGGTCATCAAATATTAAGCTAATCTAGGATAGTTGTATTGGGTTATTGTGAAAACTATTCTGAAGTACATGAGTCATACAAAGTATATGTTTCAAATGTATGGAGGAGATAATGAAATAATATATAATGCATAAAATAATGATAATTTCCATATATATCATGATGATATAAAATAATATTCATGCTATTTTCTTTTCTAGAATGGTGGTATTATGAGCTGGAGAAGCTAAATGAAGTCTATGGTCACCGATTCTACTGTAGAATCTGAGTATATAAAGGCTCCTAATGTAGCTAAAGAGGCTGTCATGATATAATTATTTGCCTCAAGTATTGGTTTTGTGCCTATAATTTCATACCATGTTACAGTTTATTATGATAATACTACTAAATTGGTATATTCTATGGACAATAGGTCACACCAAAGGACAAATCATATAATTTGGAATTTACATATCTTGATTTATTTTAATCTGATAAGTGAAGTAATTTTTAAAATAGTTTCCATATTTTTAATGTGGTAACCTCAAAACTAAATCCATGTCTCATCAAAATTATGATTCTAATGTTATAGATAATGAGTTGAGGGTTGTTAGTAGTTGTCTCTAGTGTAAGCGGGAATATTGTGAGTGGGTTCCCTAGACTCATCTCATGAATGTAATTAGATTACAATGACATGTGTCAGGTTTGACATATACACATGTGTTCCTCTTGCCATTATAATTATAATAATTCAATCCCCACTATTTTCATAGTAATTCCCTGATATTATATGTTATTTAAATAGGGTATCACAATTCTCAGGCTAAAATGAGAAACTTGAGATACTGTGATACTAATATTAAACATTTTTTGTATGGTCTAGATACATAATATTAATAAGAAATGGATGATGTATAACTAAAATGTGTTGGGGTATTATTATCATTGATACTTCTTCTCATAAATTCCATACATGGTGAACTCAATTGTATGAGATCATGAGGATTGATCCACAAATAGGAACATAACATGTTATAGGTTTACTTCTTGGTTCTTATCTATGAGATTGTGTACTGGTCACTTGAATTTAGATCATTATCAGTGTGTAACATTTGATTTAATACATTTATGCTAGATGAAAACCATGAAATTTATACTTTAGAGAGGTATCTTGTGTTGGTAGTGTCATTAGTGATATGATATTAATTGAATGATTTATATATAATTTGTCTTTTATGGAATGAGGAGATGTCTTGAGACCATTTTACAAAGATGGTAATACCTTTATTACATCAATGTTTAAGGTAGAATGAGGTAAGTTTTTCAAGTGTGGTCATAAAACAATGAATAAAAATTGGATGAAGAAACAAAGTGTTCACACTTATTTTGTATATA
The DNA here is from genome assembly GCA_963277665.1 of Viscum album. Taxonomy (NCBI): domain Eukaryota; kingdom Viridiplantae; phylum Streptophyta; class Magnoliopsida; order Santalales; family Viscaceae; genus Viscum; species Viscum album. Next base: position 1,337,086,825 of record OY728156.1, read on the forward strand.
TTACCAAAAAAATAGATTATATTACAGAATGTACATTTATAGAAGGTTTTCATTATTTAACTATACATTATCTCCTTAGAGTACTTGATGGGTGAGGTTCCCCAAAACCACACATATGGATCTGGTGCTCAAAAAACATACTTTTATAAATAAAATATGATACCATGTGAGACGATTCAAGATAAATTTTCAAAAAAATTATATTAGAATAACATCTTAATATAATATCACACAACTCAAAGAACCTTTTTGTTTACTGTCATTATTGGCCAATTACATAGAAAAATTATTTTATAAAACATGTGAACAGTTCTCCATAATCAAACATTATAATACTCCCATCTATAATTCTCATAGGTTGGACTGATCTTCACAATCAATGGAATGGAAACATAAGTTCCAAAAATCAAATAATATAAGTGATCATAAGATAAAAATATAGGTATAATGAAGATAAATAAGAAAATAATAATCGAAAAATCTTAGATCATAAAACATGAGTCATATAATATGATATTGAATGACATAAAAAATGAATCAATAAAGTGTGGAAACATGATTCTATAAACATGATCCATGAGAGCATAACATAGTCATCAAAATAATCATGATATTGTTTCTTAAACACAATCATTGGTAAACATATCATGGTAGAGAAGGATATACCACTTAATTACTATAAAATAGTAGAGTATGCTGAAGTACCATATTCCCTTAACATAATGCACCATGCTACACCTCCCAATTCCCATAACACAGTGGAGCAAGAATAACTTCCTAATTCTCATAATGGAGAAAGAAATCCATACTAAAGTCTCGTAATTATATCATGAGATGAAAATACTTTAGATGGAGATATAGGACCCCACCCATAATTTTCCATGCATATGAATTCCACTTGAAATAAATCATTTATCATATCATAAATAACATGTGGAAATAAAAACAGGATTCATTCAACACATCATAATGAACCATAGAAATAAAATTTTATTTTAAGTATTTTATAATGGAATCATATAAAGGAAACATTCATAATCATAATAGGAAAAATCCATGGAAAATAAATTGTTTTATAATGATATTCAGTAAAATTATAGGTAAATACCCTTCAATTAATATAATGAGGTATAGGGTTCCTACACTGTTCAGAAAAAAAGCTATATGATTTAATCAATACTTTTTTCCAATAAATCAATGTATTGAATCTAGTTGAAAACCCTTTAATTAAAGAAATTTAAAATAGGGTATTCACATATAAAAGGAATTGGAAGAAATATCATACCGATAATAGAGTATGATTTTTATTGAGAAAGCTAGTGATGGAACATATCATTAATGGAAAAAACATTACAGAATACATTTATAGAAATAATATGAATGGTAAAATTTAATGTGTTTCCTCGATCAAGTATAAGATATCTCAGAAGACATTCCCCTAGATGAAAAAAAATTGGGTTTATAGAAAAATAACTTTGGAAATAAGAATTATAATCAATATTTTGAAAAAAAATAATATAAATATTTTATAAAAAAAGAGAAAAATAATTTATTTTATAAAACATGAAAATTTGTAGAGAAATTTTCATATTAAACTATATAAGATGTGGAAAAATATTGTCACATGGAGATTCCAAAAGTGGTTCTTTTATTTAAAATTAAATATACAAAAAAATGTTAAAAACATTTTATTTTAAACCATTCAACGAAATTCATGGTAGTTTAAAATTAATTTTTAATTTTTTAAATAAAATTTATGTATATACATTAAATGTGGAATCAAAGATAAAATATAATCATAAGAAATTTATATTTTTTATGTTTTTAAAATACATTTTTGGAAAACCACATCCCCTTAAAAGATTATAAAATTTTCATTTTAAATAAAGGGAAAGATAAAAAAACATCACCAAGGATAAAAAGAAGGTATGAAAAGAAATTTTGATATTATAAGGAAATGAATTAAAAAAATTTATATGGTTTATCACATTTAATAGATCATGATTTTAAGATGGGGTTGGGAAAAAAACTTACGGCTGAGTAATATTTAAATTAAAACACTAAAAGGATAATGAGATTAAAAATGAACTTCAAATACAATTAATTAAAGATAATTCACCATAAAATATAAAAAATAGGTAATATATAAACCATATAAAATTAAATTGGTGCATAATAAGATGTATGTCTCAAGGAATATGAATAGGGTCTAATAAACCCTTTTAAGAAACATAATTTTTAAGGAAAGGATAATTTGATAATGAGGATATATAGAAGAATTTTAGAACACTAAATAATAAGGAGGTAAAATATAAAGTATTAATTAGTTATAATAAATTAAACTTGGAACAATATATTTCAATAAGAATATTTGTAACATATTAGGGTGAAATTGAGTTTTCAAAAATTATTACACATTTTGTAATTTTTTATTCAAAACCTAACGAGAGAGATAAAATGGAATAAAAAATTTAATATCATGAAATATATGATATTTATGATATAAAACACAAAAGGGTATGTAGATATCCCATTCCAAATAATAAATGGTGTATAATAAGAAAAATGTTATAAGGGGATAAAATTAAAGATAAGAAACCCTTATCATGTTCCAAATTCATTCCATGCCTGGGCTTGAAATTATAAACAATAAAATTAAGTTTATTATATAGAAAATTAGAAACCATGTTCATAAATATTTAATTTCATATAGACATTAAATATAAAACTCTAATTATATATTATTATTTTTTCTTATGTTTGCATGAAAATTGAATCAGTGTCGGCTTATTTTGGTAGTTTTAGTGAATAAAAATAATATTTTAATAATTAGTTAAATAATTAATATAACCTATAAATAAATATAAACCGATAATTATTTTACTATTAACTTATAATATCATTAGTTTTTAAGTTCCCATATTCATTCGTGATATTGTTCTATAGTATTACTCAAGTAGGTGGTTAAACCATCCCCAAACATAAACACACCATATCTTTATGGGTGAGTATAGTTAATGAATTCTATAATATCATTATAAAATAATCATAATGATATTATTTATATTTTTATATTTTTTGAATCATATTTTATGTGGTTTAGATAATAAAATAAAATCAATAAGAAAAAATAAAAATGTTTCTTCATGGAGGTGGTAGTCCACACAACCCATTGTTAAATTTATATATATATTTCTAAGTGGATGGAAAGGAAAGAATAATAGTCATTAAATTAATATATTAACAATTATGTATAATAATTATTGTACCATGGGAATATATGACTTGTGGTTTCTCTCTATGGTTGGTTGTGAGGAATTTAATGTCTTGTAAAATCATTCATGTTGAGTTCACGATGTTTTGTTCTTAAAAGAAACTCCCAACGGTTCCCATATACATAACTGAGTATATGAATACTTTCCAAAGGCATGTTTTTAATGGGTGCTTCATACCTATTGGTTCTTAAGAACCCACATTGGTCTCTATGATGGTAGTTCAGTCACATCACACCCTTTTTGGGAGAAATTATTCCCCACTCCAGGACTCTCTTATAGATTTAAGATATGTTCGTGAATATCTTCAAAACCCTAATATGTGATTAGTTACCCTAAACATGTGATCAGGTTTTTAATCCTTAAATTAGTAAAGGATGGTATATTAATTATTTTATTTCTTTATATCTGAGGTTCTTCATCTATTTCTCATTATTGGGTAGCTATTTATATTTTCGAAGCCACAGATTCAAGCACTTATGAGTTTACTGCATTCCAGGGAGGCGATTAATATTTAAAGGATAGGATTGAACCTTTATGAGGAATCCTATGTTTATTTATTATATTAAGAATAAAAACCTAGTTATTTCATTAAACTTTTGTAATTTAACATCACGTGGAAAATAAATATATGAGGTCACATACGCATCTAGTGTTGATCTTAAGCCTCATACATGCATCCTATGTATCCTGGTTATGGTAGGAATGAGAGTCATTATAGTTCTATAATACTACTAGGACATACACTTAGGTGGATTCCATTTGATATAGGTTTTCATATCATGCCATTTAATGTGGCTTATACACTGATATTTCCCTGTCCAGTGGAGGTTCATGATGTGAATGATATTACTATTGAAAATTCCAATGTTCATGTGATCCTTGCTCCATATGATAAATAAGGGATAATAAGTGATAAATATAATCATGTACGGATATGGTAATTACATAAGGGAAGACCCTATTGGATTTTTTTTATGGAGCTTAGGCTTTAGGATGGCATCCTACATATCTTTGTTATAGTAAGAATTGGAGTTTTTGTAGTCTAGTTGACTTCTCAATCCACTGATGGATGATGATGTATGATAAGACCATAGGAGAGATTGGGTCCTAATAAATATCAGAGACATATAAGTGATTACATCAAATTTCGTTCCCATTTCATCTCAGGTCTTAGGAATTCATCTTATGTATCTTTTTTATAGTAGGTATTAGAGTTCTAATAGCTCAATTATATTCTCAATCTTCTGATGGATGTGGAAGGATGATAATCCCATGGTAGATATTGGGTCCCAATGGTTTGAATATCAAAGACATGGGTGGGCTTACACCAAAGTGGGTGCCCATTTGAGATCAGGGATTAGGAAGGCATTCTATGTTTCCAGTTTATATCCAGAATCATAGTTCTCACAGTTTAATTAGGGTTATTATAAAATATTTCCACTGTAAAAGGATATTATACCCCAAGACATCTACTTGGTATGTCCCAATTGCCTGCCTGATATCTTCTAATTGTCTACCTAACCTATTCTAATTGATTTACTAACATGATCATGGATTCCTAGACATTCCCTAGTTGCCTATTTTACACATCTATATAAAATCACATGATCCAGTTGACTTATCTAAATGAAATCAAATAATCTGAATGGAATCTCACAAATTCAGTGCATGATCAATATTGGATTGTCCCAAGGACAGCACAAGATCAATCTGACATATATATATGGTTGTCATATGATCAACACAGACATGTGTTGGTGTTTCTATATAACTTGGTTGACTTGTTCTAGTGCTACTATATGACTCGACTGATATGTATAAAGGACTTCATGAGACTTTTTTGACATGTATGGGGTTCTTCACATGAATTGGATGACATGTCCTAAGTACAATGCATGACCTGAAGGACATGTATGGAGGGAGTCACATGACATGGATTACTTTTTTGAAGGACATTTCATGATCAAGGAGGAAATTTGTAGAGGGTTCTACATGATCTAGATTACTTGTCTAGATGACATAGCATGATCAAGTATGACATGTCTGGAGGGTGTTTCATGACTTGGATGGCTTGTCTGGAGGACATCATGAATCCTAGCTGACATGTCCTAGTGAAACTATATAACTTGGGTGGTGTGTCGAGATAACATCACTATATTTGAATGGAAATCCCAAAATAGTTTTCATGAGTTCAGTTGCATTCTTTGATGGCATTTCACAACTTTCCTAACATGTACAAGGAACATCGCATGATCCAAATGGAATATTGAAAGATCGTCACTCAATTTGGACAATAAGTCCTGATTTTATTACATGATCTGGGTATATCATGAGAAGTTCATAAATATTAGTATATTTTTATTCTAATAAGTATCTCTTCTTTTTTAAGTCTTTATTCCATTCTTTATTTCTTATGTTCCCCAAGTTTTTCCAATACTAGTTTATTTTGGGTTTTTTCATGACTGAGTCGGTATGAGAGTCCCCATTAACACAATAAAACAGACACACTAGAATTATTTCTCATGATCTATAGAGTGGTCATGGAAAGCACATATTCATGTTTTTTGATCCCTTAGGTCATTCCTTGAATTTTACCTAGAGGAAGACATTTGCAATTGCATAGCTATCCACTCTGGGAAGTCTACTCTAGTGGTACCATATACTAGTATACCATAGTCTATGTGTATTCTTTTGATAAGGGAGAAGAATTTATAGGTTGTACCACCCTATTTATATTCCACCTTTTTTGGATTATATCTCAAAAATATGATCTAGAGTTGGGGGAGGGATTTTTGTATCACACTCTTCACATGATCCTACCATGGGTCATCCATGGTTTCGCCTAATGATAAGAAATCATGATAATGTTCCCCCATAACCATGTATATTGGAACCTAATTTAAAAAGGGGATTTATCCCAATCATGTGGATATGTCAAAGATATTTCATGTAAGACAGAAATTTTTGTGAGGCTTCACATGATCAGGATCAGCTTGGAAAATTAATTTGTGTAATCGAAGACAACTTATCTATGGTTCTTCACGAGACAAAGGAGTATATTCAAGGGGGGTCCACGGGATCAAGCTAACTTTTTAGGGGCCTCTCATGACATTACATTGGATTTTTGGAGGGGGCTTCACAAGTTAAATAGTTATCACACAGGCTATATATCCCCATTTGTGGGAAGCTAAATGTTTATTACCACCGTAATAATATTCCATGTTTTCCCTTTTTTATTCATTATTCTACAAGGAAATGATACATAGAAATGTCTTTTTATTTTTAACAAGGACAATCCCTCTCTTTGTCTGTGGTGTATTGAATTACCAATGATGGGCCTTGCAATGATCTGTAGGTATTATCAATAACAATCCTTCAACTTTCGTGCTTCCTTAAAAGGGAATCACATAATCAAACGAACATGTTGGGGTAATTAACATAATGTAGGTGTCTTGACAACATGATTCTGCATGACATGGTCAACATATCTCTAGGGTATTTGTGAGGTCTTATGGATCACAAGAACATTTCTTATGAATATCAATGTTATTATCCTTTGTATAAGGCATTCTCCTTTTTCCACCATAATTATATAAAAGGACTCTAGTTGATTATTAGGAATCTATCGGTGGACAATTCACTTGATCATAGAAATGTGTATGGAATACTCCACGTGATCATTAGTTCTTGTCAGGATGACTTCACAATAATAGGGAATCATATCAAAGAGGCACATTATTATCTAGAGAAGATCAAGCATCGTTCATGAACCATTCGTATGACCTTCTAATAGTCATGTGATGACATTTATTTTTTAGGTTATAAGATCTAAAAAAGTCAGTCTCACTCCGTCCCTTGTTTTGTAGAGAAAATATTACCCATGATTCCAGTACATCTTTCCTCTAGATTTTTCTATGCTTATTTAGTGGGAGTTAATAAATGCCCCCTGAAGTGAAATTCCTAGGGACATGGACTAGATTCTAAGGAATATAATTTCCCACCTAAGTCCTTTTTATGCAACAAAAATTGGATTCATGGATGAAATTTGGACTCTCGGATGGCATACGGTTTTCCGTAGAGAACTATATAAATTGGGAGGTGAGGGTAGCTTATTTAATTGGACGATTTGAATCTCTATATATCTATTGATCGCATCCATCATGTGATACCTTCAAAAGACCTCATCATAAGATATTTTTTGTAAGACCTCATCATAAGAAATATTTCTCAATACTACTTCACATGTATGTTTCATTAGATCTTCTCACGTGCTTTCATCATGTGACTACTCTATCGCAATGCTTTTTCAAACCAACCATGAGTCGATTATCTATAATTTTTTGAACCTTTAATTGGGTCATTGGTATAATTTTTTCTAACCTTGAATTGGTCCATTGGTTATGTTGAAACCAAGGATGTTATTTTCTAGAAATGGATTTTGGTTTATGTTCATCGTTAATCCACACAAGGTTGATCGTGGATTTTTTAAGATAAGTTATATTTCATAAAATAATGACAACAGAGTTGAGGTCACTTTATTTCATAGTGATTTTTATGTTTTTTGGCCCAAAATATTGAGTAAGGGATAGCATAAAAAGGTTGTTTTTTGGAATCAAATCTTCATAAATATGGTAAAGGAATGGGTTTATCAAATATTATTTTGAGGTTCTTGAAGATTTAGAGCATCGTAAATGGAGACGGTGTTCTCTGTGATTATTAGAAGTAGAGTATTATGAGTGAATGATGGTTTGACAGGGATATTCATCACAATATCAAATCTTAAGGGAGATTTGGGAATGGAGGAGTTCCATGAAGATGTTTTTGAGGGGTATGAAAAATCCACTAGATGTGGTGGAGAATCACTAATGACTGAGCCTATAAATATAAGAATACCCCACTCCATTTGTAATGAAATCATTTCGGGAAAATCCAAAATTTCTCTAATTTCTAGAAGCTAGGGGAGATCTGTGAATATAGATTTTTATACAAACATGAGGATCACAAAAAGACTACATAATTCTTATCTTATTCCAATGCCTCTTATTAAGGGGTTCTTTATTATTATGGGGTATTCCAAGATGGCTTAGTGAGCTTTTCGAAGGCATTTTGTTCTGCGAAGGAGTGATCTTCGTGATGGAGTTTCAGGAAAGGCGATTTAAAAAATCAAATTTTCATTGAACAACGATTTCAAGGTGAATCAACTCTGGTATATGGTGAATGTTGAGTCTCATTCTATGTAGGGAAAAAAAATTAATTATAATATACAAAAAACCTTCAAGTCAATAAACTGAGTAAGACTTCACCCAAGTGAGTGAGCTAGGGACTTTGATGGAATTGTTATGTGGGATACTGTGTCTTATCCCTAAAATCATGTAAAGGTAGTGTGCCTATAACATAGTGACATTTTTCGAACTACTATATTACACATCTAGTGAAGATTAGTGGATTTAGTTATGACCAACACAATATCGGCGTATGATCTATGGACTAACCCTTAATGGTGAACCAAGTAAAATTATTGTGTTGTCTCTTTGCATGTAATTATTTATTTTTTGAACATTCCCATCAGATAGTTTTTACAAGTTTCTAACTACATGGGAAAATGAACCATCACTTTTGAAGATAAATTTTACACCATGATTCACCCCTCCCCTCTAAGGGTTTTTTGGGGTCCATCAAGTGGTATCAAAGGGGGGTTGTCCTTATTAAATTTGTCCTTTTTAAATTCATGGAGAATATAATAAATATTAGAGTAATCCTCTTCTATGATGGAAGAAACATCAATATTTAGAATAATGTGATGAGATCTCATCTAAGATCGCTTGGAATGGAACAAATCTTTTTCACTTCATAGGGGATTTAGGTCACTGATTCTGCAGGACTGTCTATGACTGAAACAGACAAAAAATGCTTGATGAAGATTCCCAATCACTAAATTTGTAACACCCAAGATTTTTATAAGAAATGTTTTTTTATGTTATATACATCATCAAAGGAATCTTTCACTACACACAACACTATATTGGCTTTCTTTACACGCAATTGTGACCTTTATCGATAGCTTGCGTCATACGCAATAACGAGTTTCACTAAACAACGACATGCTATTAAGATATTATTAAAACTAGATGTTATGAATATTAATAGCCAATTTTTGAAATTTTGAAAATTTTATCATTCAAAATGGACTTCATTTTTTGATTCGGAATATCGAAATTATCCTAGGGGAAAATTTTGGTATTTTTCTGAAAACTTTCAATTTTTGATGAATAGTGAAAACACTAGGTTACTATTTAAAAATGACTTTTTATTTAAATAATTATTTATTTTATTTAAATTAATTTTAGGTCAAAATTGATACACAATACCTATATAAGTTCAATTTAATTAATTGGAGTCATTTTATAATAATTTTAGATATATAAAAATTTTATTTAACTTTTCACCGTCTTTTACCCACCTCCTAGGAGAATTTTCATATTCACATAAAACTTAATTTTACCGCTTCTGTGAGTGGAATTTCGAAAATCCAAGAGACACGGTTAATATCAAGGACAAAAATGTGGTTCATTGAGATCAAAATAATTCTTGGTGAATAGTAACTTTTTACGTTTTTTTACCACGATTAAAATTAAATAGGGTAATTAAGGGTAAAAATGATGTTATTATTACCCTAAAACATGTCCTAATTCTATTGGATAAGTGTAATTCGACCACAAACAACCTTAGGAATAAACTATGACCATTTAGGCCAACTTGGATTAGATTAGGACATTTAATATTATTTTATTTAAAGAATAGTTAAAATAGTTAAATTCAAAGCTTAATAACTAAAACATTTTTAATATAGGGTTATAAATAAGATAATTTCGTCTATAAATATTAATTATAAATATAAAAAAATTTAATACATAATGGTATTTTATTTATAATTTTTAGACATTAAATATGTTGATTTATTTATGACACAATGATGATGCAGTAATTATCTTATTAATAAAATATTGACATAATTGATGTTATAAATACCCAAATAAATATAATTTGATACTTTTTATAAATTCAACTAATTTTATAGGTTAATAGGACTTTTTAGTATTGATTTAATTAAATTTTTTCAACTAATCATTCTGTTATAAGTTTCAAAAAAATCAATCACCAAATAGTGTCACAATTGACATAAAATAGTTTTTAAAACAAATATTATATTATTAATTTTTATTTTATTCCTAAAAATCTATGGTTCGTCCAAATGAATTAGATAATGTTATATATGTTAATAATAAACTAATTGGGGTTATTTTGGATTTTTATAGTATGTTTATTAACCTTATAGTGTAAGAAAACAAGAAGACACGGTAAAAGTAAAATTATTTAACTTAAAGTTAAATCTAAATTATAAGGTTAAAATAGAAACCTAAACTTGTCTAAATTATATTATTATAGAGTATTTAGACCCATCCCCACCGTAGATTCGAAATAAATTAATTTGGAGCTATTAAAAACCAAATATGACTTTATAATAAAATAATATTTTAAGTTTTCCTAAGGTGCCCATCTCCTCCCTTATAAAAGGGCACCTCCTCCCTCTCTTCCTCACACCACTTTGAGCCTTCAAACTCGGAAAAACCCTACCAATTTCTCTTCTCCATTTCCCTAGAGACATCCTATAGGTCCAGGTATTCCTCAAGGACCATTTTTAGTGCCCTAAGAAGAGGTTAAGAAGAGGAGCTTCAAAGAAGAGGTAATGTCCGTTACCGATTCTTTCAACTTTATTTCTTCTTCTACTTCTTCTTCTTTAGTTGTTTCATTATGAAGTAATAACATCAATATCACTAATATACTTATATGTTATTATAATTATGAAACAACCCTATTTCACCATCTATCCATCCTATGGAAAATGAAATCATCGCGCGTGCGTACGTACGGAATACCGTCTCCACGCGGTGATGTAATCTATTTTCCACCACCACCTTACTTGGATGGGTATAATGGTGTAAATAATAAATGTATATGATTATTTTAAATTGATATTTATTCTTAAATAGTATAAATACACTCCAATACAATTCCACGATCATGGGAATGATATCATCGCTCGTGCGTACGTACAGAATATCGTCTTCATGATGTGATGCAACTCGTTCTACATGATCTTCATTGCATAATGATTATATAAATAAATTGAATTAAAAAATATGATATATATTATACTAATACCATTCTGTAAATGAGGTATCTATAACCTAAAAAAAATAATAAGAATTTATTCAACAAAACACGCATAACAACAAAAAGTAATAAACACCCAAATAACAAGTAGCAATGAAATATTATTAATAAGAAGCTAATAATATGACCATATATGACATCATAACAATAATTATGATTCTGGAATAAGTCAATGACATTATTTAAATCATTATACAGGAGTTTTGGACACTTACAAAGAAAATCGGACCTAAAGTAAGGGAAAATCTCAGAATCTCATTTTTATCTGAGATTGGTCATACTTCCGAATTTACTAGGGCATATTTATCATCCACATCCATGTTTCCTAAATATGTAATATTATTTCCATCCACATAAAATTGTTAAAACACCATTTTTTCATTTGTGAGTTTTTAGTAAAATATATGAAAGGAATCTTTTGTATTTTTTAGTACGAGGTACTTTTTGACTTTTCTGGACAAAGTACGAGAGGAATTTTTTTTAACTTATACGGACTGAATGGACTTTTAGAACATTGTTTCCATGAATCTTCCTTTAAAAGTTTTCATGTTTATTTTTAATCGACTTCTTTTAGTTTAAAATAATATGACATTTTAAGAATGGAAAATGTTTTTTAAGTAGAAATAATATTTTCCTCAAGAATGGAGTTCAAGTATTTTATCAAAATTATTTTCCATATATGATAATATAGGTTTCTGTTTCTATCCCTATTTTTACATTTATTTGATTATGTTATGATGGAATTATTTTTATGAAGTCATTTTATCTTATATGGATTATGTTATGATGGCACGATGTTTAAGAATCCCATTTTTATTACATGGGTTATACTATGATGTATGATTTATGATATTGTGGCACACATAATAATGATTTCATTATGAGATGGGTGGGACCTATATCTCCATCCAATGCATTGGGTAAAGATTTATATCTCATGATATAGACATGGCTAGAATGGAAGGTTAATCCGGTTCAGTGAAATAGGACTGAAACGAGGAGTGAACTCAATTTATAAATGGACGTTGTCTGCTAAGACAGTCTTGGCAATGAGTCTTGACTACTAAGAAATGATTCTCTATTATTATTTGTGTATGACACAAAGTTTCATGTTTTAATTTATGATTATTGGGATTAAATTTCACTACTATGATTTATCCCATGTTATGAAATTATTATTTCTTTTATAGGTTAAGATTTCCAAAATGTTATGTTCTTATGAATAGATGTGATTGAAATTTATTTTGTTTACCCTTATTGAGCATTTGAGATCACCCTTTTGTATGTTTTTCCCCAGGTCAGGAAGAAGGTTATTAAGTAGGATATTCCAAAAGGGACTCTATATATTATGAAATAAATGGGAGACAACGTAGATGATTTATGAACCAGTTGTTTATGTTTCCCAATTTCGAAAGACATTGTACCTATATGGTCCTTTCATGGTTTTGTTATATGTTGTAATAAGTGTGATTCAATTTTGAAGCAATAACAATGTATGTAAATTATGGGTCGTCATAGTTGGTATCAGAGGAAAGGTATAGTCAAGCATTAGAAACTAGGATGTGAAAGCCTTAGTAAGAACCCTAAGGATAAGTCTAAGCATATAACACAAACATAGTGTTTTAGAAATGGCCATGAATAACCTAAGATAAGACCGTAAGTGTAAAATTTTATTCTTGATTATGTGTTTTTCCTATTATAATTAGTATTGCTTACACTATTCTTCTTGGTTTTAGTCAATGGTCGGAACCCAAAGGAACCCTGTTAACATGGAATGCGACGGGAAATGCAATGATTGTCCCCCTGATCAACCAAACGTAATGGGAGCTAGAATGAAAAATCTTTTATCCATGCACACACAACTTTCTCAAGCTATGAATCATGCAGGACTTTAAAACGAGCAAAGGAAGGAGAAAAATTCTTTTTAATCCTTCATGAGGCAGCGTCTACCTTCATTCAGCGGGTCTACTAATCCATTAGTTGCTGAACAATGGATCAGTACTACTGAAAATATATTTTCAATTCTTCAATGTTCTGAACATGACAAAGTCATCTTAGCAGTGTATCGTTTGGAAGGTGATGCTGATCAATGGTGTAATATTATCAAGAATACGAGGCAAAGAGAAGAAATTGAATCCATGGAATGGGACGAGTTCAAGAACTTATTTTTCAATAAGTACTTCCCTCATATTCTTCGAACAAAGATGGAGAAAGAGTTTCTTGAACTGAAGCAAAAGGATGATGAATCAGTTGGTACCTACGAAGAAAATTTTACAAGACTTGCAAGGTACTCTTCTGGGATTATTATCCAACCTAAGAGTAAGATTGATCGATTCTTTAGTGGCTTAAAACCAATTCATAAAAGGGCGTTAGCCATAAGGTACTTCAATAGCTATGAGGAAATCGTTTGATGTGCTCTCAAGGTTGAGATGGAGATTGGAGTAACCCATTAGTCATATGGGTTTGATAAGAAGAGGAAAATGGAATTCAAAGGAAAATCTAAAGAGCACACTGAAAAGAAGATGAGTTTTCCCTTATGCTCAATGTGTGGAAAGAAACATGGAGGGAGTTGTCTTACAAGGACAAGTAAATGTTTCAAATGAGGAAAGGAAGGTTATCAGGAATTTGAATGCTACAATGATGGGAAGAAGATGTCAAGTGATGCGAACAAAGAAAAGTCTTCATAGAGTGAACCTCCTACACTTCAATGTTACAAGTGCAAGGAAATGGGGCATTATTCTAATAAATTCCCCAATCCAAGGGTTGTTGATGATGATTGACTTCAAAAAACTCTTAAGGCTAATGACAAAGGGAAGTCACATGCAATTTCTATCAGCGATGTGGAGTATGAGAACAAAGTGGTGAGAGGTACACTTAACATCCACTCTAAAGTAGCAAATGTTTTATTTGATTCTGGATCCACCCACTCTTTTATTTTTGAAGAATTTTCTAAGGGTATCACTGTATTACCTCAACAATTAGATGTTGAGTTAGCTGTGAAAACTCCTAATGGCACAACAGTCGCATCAACAGTTTATAATTCTTCTCAGATTGAAGTTTGTGGGAAAGTGCTTCCTGCAAATCTTGTGATACTTCCTATAGTGGAATTTGATGTGATTATTGGCATGGATTGTATTTCTTTATATGGAGCTCATATCTATTTCCAAAGAAGATAAGTCACATTTCATATTCCAGATCAATCTATGATCATCTATCGATGAAAGGATGAACATAACCTTCCAGTGGAAATTTATTCCATCTTATGGGTCTTGATTCCACTAAATGAAGGTTATTTATCTCAAATGGTTGGAGAGAAACTCATGATTAAGAATATGCCCATTGTATGGGAGTTTGATGATGTCTTTCTGGAGGAATTGTCGGGTCTTCCACAAAATCATGAAGTTGATTTTCCAATAGAACCCGTACCAGGTGCTTTAACTATTTCAAAGACACCTTATAGAATGGCCCCAATTGAGTTGCAGGAATTGAAGAAGAAACTCCAAGAGAATCTTGATAAGGGATTCATACACCCTAGTGTGTCACCTTGGGGAGCACCTGTTCTATTTGTTAAGAATAAATATGGATCAATGAGACTCTGCATTGATTATCAATAACTTAACAAGATCACTATCAAGAACAAATATCCTCTCCCACGCATTGATGACTTATTGACCAACTACGTGGAGCTCAATACTTTTCCAAGATTGATCTTCGTTCAGGGTATCATCAATTAAGGGTCAAAAGGGAGGATATACCAAAGACGGATTTCCGTACAAGGTATGGACACTATGAATTTATATTAATGCCATTTGGTCTTACTAATTCCCCTGCTATCTTCATGGATCTGATGAATAGAGTCTTTAGAGACTGTCTTGATCATTTTGTGGTAGTCTTTATAGACGATATTCTTGTCTATTCAAAGTGCAAGGAAGAACATGAAGATCACATGAGAGTTATATTAAAGACCCTGAGAAAAGAGAATCTTTATTCCAAATTTACCAAGTGTGAATTTTGGATTCAAAAAGTTACATTTTTGGGTCGCATAATCTCAAAAGAGGGGATATCTGTGGATCCAGCAAAAACAGAGGTTATTGAAAGATGGTTGAGACCAACAACAGTAACTGAGATTTGATGTTTTCTTGGTTTGGCTGGATATTATCGACGTTTTGAGAAAGATTTTTCACGGTTATCTAATTCACTCACCAGGTTGACTCGAAAAGGATTTAAGTTCGTGTGGATAGAGGAATGTGAAGATAATTTCAAGGAGTTGAAAAGATGGTTATCTAGTGCACCTATACTCACACTTCCTTGTAGTGGAGAAAGGTTTGTGATCTACAGTGATGCATCCAAGAAGAGGCTGGGGTGCGTTCTTATGTAAAATGATGTGGTGATATCTTATTCCTCATGAAAGTTGAAAATCCATGAGCAAAATTACCCAACTCATGATTTGGAGTTAGCTGTGGTAATCTTTGCATTAAGGATTTGGAGGCATTATCTTTATGGATAAAGTTGTGATATTTATAATGATCATAAAAGTTTAAAGTATATTTTCACACAAAAGGAGATGAATATGTGCCAAAGAAGATGGTTGGAGCTGATTAAGGATTACGACTGCTCAATTCATTACCACCCTGGGAAAGCAAACAAGGTGACAGATTCATCTAGTCGACAAGACCATGTTAGCTTATCCATGATGAGGATCATAAAAGATCCAATATTTATGGATTTACAAAGGATGGATCTTGGAATTACAATGGAAGGGGAGAAATATTATCTTTCTCAAATGAATGTTCAACCATATATACAAGTGAAGATTAAATAGGAACATAAAGAAGATGTAGAGTTACAAAAGAAGGTGAGAAATGTTCCTGAATTCAACCTTGATTGTGATGGGATAATAAGGATCAGGAATCGGGTTTGTGTTCCTCCCATCCCAGAATTAAAGAAGGATCTTCTGGATGAGGCTCATAGTTCTTCATTCTCTATTCATTTTGGAAGCACGAAGATGTATAGGGACATAAAAAAGTACTTATGGTGGGATGGCGTGAAAAGAGATGTTGATGAATATGTCTCTCGATGCTTGTTTTGTCAGCAAGTTAAAGTTGAGAGAAAGAAGTCTAAGGGGATCTTACAACCATTACCCATACCCTAATGGAAATGGGAAAACATCACTATGGAATATGTCACTAGAATTCCTAAAACATCCAAATGCAATAATGCTGTCTAGGTCATAGTTGATCATCTTAAAAATTCTGCACACTTCATTGCTATTAGAGAGGATTTCTCTCTAGATCAGCTTGCCAGGATATATATAATGGAAGTGGTAAGATTGTACGGACTACCACTTTCCATTATATTTGACCGGGATACGAGGTTTACCTTAAAGTTTTGGCGAAGTCTTCAGCATACTCTGGATACAGAGTTGAGTTTCATCACTGCTTATCGTCCTCAGACAGACGGTCAGTCTGAGAGGACAATTCAAACTCTAAAAGATATGTTGAGAGATTGCTCTATGGATTTCAAAGGTGGTTGGGATCAACACCTACCTTTGGTGGAATTTTCTTATAATAATATCTTTCACTCCAGTATTCAGATGGCTCCTTATGAAGCTCTCTATAAAAAGAAATGCAGTACTCCACTTGCTGGGATGAAGTTGGGGAAAGAAAGCTAGTAGGACCTGATCTTGTTGATGAGATGGCAGAAAAGGTCAGATCTATTCAACAACATATAAGAGCAGCTCATAGTCGGAAAAAAAGTTGTGCCGACAACCGAAGAAATGACCTAGTGTATGAAGTGGGTGATAAAGTGTTCTTAAGAATATCTCCTTGGAAGAGAGTACTGAGATTTGGAAAGAAGGGAAAGTTGAGCCCTAGGAATATCGGTCTTTTCGAGATACTGGATCGTGTTGGGAAGGTACCTTACCAATTGGTGCTTCCACCGAATCTCCCTCAAGTTCATGATGTGTTCCATGTATCCCTCCGGAGAAAGTACATACCTGATCCTTCACATGTACCAAGCTCAGAAGTTGTACCACTGGAGCAAGATCTTTCTTATCAAGAACAGCCGATAGAGATTCTGGATCGTTGCGAAAAAATCCTACCGAACAAGACCACTCGCTTGGTGATTGTTTTATGGAGGAACCAACAATTAGAAGAAGCTACATGAGAGCTTGAGGATATGATGAGGTAGAGTTATCTTCATCTATTTGTTACAAAGTGACGAATTTCGAGGGAGAAATTCATTTTAAGGGCGGTAGAATGTAACACTCGAGATTTTTATGAGAAATTTTTTGTTTTTATGTTATATACATCATTAAAGGAATCTTTAACTACACACAACACTAGATTGGGTTGCTTTACACACAATCACGACCTTTCTCAATAGCTTGTGTCGTACGCAATACCGAGTTTCACTAAAAAATGAAATGCTACTAAAATATTATTAAAATTAGTCATTATGAATAGTAATAGCCACTTTTTGAAATTTTGTAAATTTTATCTTTCAAAATGGACTTCATTTTTGGATTCGGAATATCGAAATTAGCCTAGGAGAAATTTTGGTATTTTTCTGAAAACTTTCAATTTTTGATGAATAGTGAAAACACTGGGTTACTATTTAAAAACCGACATTTTATTTAAATAATTATTTATTTTATTTAAATTTATTTTAGGTCAAAATTGATACATAATACCTATATAAGTTCAATGTAATTCATTGGAGTCATTTTATAATAATTTTAGATATATAAAAATTTTATTGAAATTTTCACCGTCTTTTACCCACCTCCTAGGAGAATTTGAAAATTCACATAAAACTTAATTTTACCGCTTCTGTGAGTGGAATTTAGAAAATCTGAGACACACGGTTAATATCAAGGAATAAAATGTGGTTCAATGAGATGAAAATAATTTTTGGCGAATAGTAACTTTTTACTTTTTTTACCGCGGTTAAAAGTAAATATGGTAATTATGGGTAAAAATGATATTATTATTACCCTAACACATGTCCTAATTCTATTGGATAAGTTTAATTCGACCAAAAACAACCTTATGAATAAAATATTACCATTTTGGCCCACTTGGATTAGATTAGGACATTGAATATTATTTTATTTAAAAAATAGTTAAAATAGTTAAAATCAAAGTTTAATAACTAAAACATTTTTAATATAGGGTTATAAATAAGATAATTTCGACTAAAAATATTAATTAGAAAGATAAAAATATTTCCTACATAATGGTATTTTATTTATAATTTTTAGACATAAAATAATTTAATTTATTTATGACACAATGATGATGCAGTAATTATCTTATTAATGAAATATTGACATAATTGATATTATAAATACCGAAATAAATGTAATTTGAGACTTTTTATGAATTACACTAATTTTATAGGTTAATATTACATGTGAGTCTTGATTTAATTAATTTTTTTCGAACTAATAATTCTATTATGATTTTCACAAAAATCAATCACCAAATAGTGTCAAAATTAACATAAAATAGTTTTTAAGACAAATATTATATTATTAATTATTATTTTATTCTAAAAAATCTAAGGTTCGGCCAAATGACTTATATAAGGTTATATATTTTAATAATAAAAAACTTGGGATTCTTTTGGCTTGTTATAGTAAGTTTATTAACCTTATAGTGTAAGAAAACAAGAACACACGGTAAAAGTAAAATTATTTAACTTAAAGTTAAATCTAAATGATAAGGTTAAAATAGACACCTAAACTTGTATCTATTCTATTTGATGAGATTATTTAGACACATACACTCCTTATCTTCGAAATAAATCAATTTGGAGCTATTAAAAATCAAATATGACTTTATAATAAAATAATATTTTAAGTTTTCCTAAGGTGCCCCTCTCCTCCCTTATAAAAGTGAACCTCCTCCCTCTCTTCCTCACACCACTTTGAACCTTCAAGCTCGGCCAACCCCTAAAAATTTCTCTTCTCCATTTCCCTATAAACATCCTAGATGTCCTGGTATTCTTCAAAGACCATTTTTAGTGCCCTATGAGGAGGTTAAGAAGAGGTGCTTTAGAGAAGAGGTAATGTCCGTTACCGATTCTTTCAACTTTATTTCTTCTTCTACTTATTCTTCTTTAGTTTTTTCATTATTAAGTAATAACATCAGTATCACTCATATAATTATATGTTATTATAAGTATTAAACAACCCTATTTCACCATCTATCCATCCTACGGAAAATGAAATCACCACGCGTGCGTACGTACGTAATACCGTCTCCACGTCGTGGTGTAATCTATTTTCCACCACCACCTTACATGGATGGGTATAATGGTGTAAATAATAACTATATATGATTATTTTAAAGTGATATTGATTATGAAATAGTATACATACACTCCAATATAATTCCACGATCATGGGAACGATATCATCGCTCGTGCGTACGTACGGAATACCGTCTCCACGATGTGATGCGACTCGTTCTACATGATCTTTATTGCATAAAGATTAGATAAATTAATTTAATGAATAAATATGATAAATATTACAGTAATACCATTTTGTAAATGACTTATCTATAACCTAAAAAGAAGAATAATAATTTATTCAACAAAACACGCATAAGAACAAAAAGTAATAAACACCCGAATAACAAGTAACAATGAAATATTACTAATAAGAAGCTAAGAATATGACCATATATGATATCATAACAATAAGTATGATTATTGAATAAGTAAATGACATTATTTAAATCATTATACAGGAGGTTCAGATACTTACAAAGCAAATAGGACATAAGGTAAGTGAAAAAATCACAATCTCATTTTTATCCGACATTGTTTATACTTCCGAATTTACTGGGGAATATTTATCATCCACATCCATGTTTCCTTAATATGTAATATTATTTCCATACACCTACAATTTTTTAAATACAATTTTACTCATTGGTTAGTTTTTAGTAAAAGATATGAAAGGAATCTTTTGAAGTTTTTAGTACGAGGTACTTTTTGACTTTTCCGACCAAAGTACGAGAAGAATGTTTTTTTTAACTTATATGGCCTGAATGGACTTTTAGAACATTATTTACATGAATATTACTTTACAAGTTTTCATGTTTATTTTTAATCAACTTCTATTAGTTTAAAATTATATGACATTTTAATAAAGGAAAATATTTTTTAAATAGAAAGAATATTTTCCTCAAGAATGGAGTTCAAGCGTTTTATCAAAATTATTTTCCATATAAGATAATATGGAGTTATGTTTCTATCCCTGTTTTTACATTGATTTGATTATGTTATGATGGAATCATTTTTATGAATTCCTTTTATCTTATATGAATTATGTTATGATGGAACGATGTTTAAGAATCCCATTTTTATTACATGGGTTATGATATGATGTATGGTTTTTGATTTTGTGGCACACATAATAATGGTTTCATTATGAGATGGGTGGGACCTATATCTCCCTCCAATGAATTGGGTAAAGATTTATATCTCATGATATAGACATGGCTGGAATGGAAGGTTAATCTGGTTTAGTGAAACAGGAGTGAAATGAGGAGTGAACTCGGTTCAGAAATGGACTTTGTCCGCTAAGATAGTCTTGGCAATGAGTCTTGACTACTAAGAAATGATTATCTATGATTATGTGTGTATTCCACAAAGTTTCATGTTTTATGTTATGATTATTGGGATTACATTTCACTACTATGATTTATCCCATGTTATGAAATTATGATTTCTTTTTCAGGTTAAGATTTCCAAAATGTTATGTTCTTATGAATATGATGTGATTGATATTTCTTTTGTTTACCCTTACTGACAATTTGAGATCACCCTTTTGTATGTTTTTTCGCCAATTCAGGAAGAAGGTTATTAAGTAGGATATTCCAAAAGGGACTCTAGATATGATGAAATAAATGGGAGACAATGTAGATTCTTTATGAACCAGTTGTTTATGTTTCCCAGTTTCTAAAGACACCATACCTATACGGTCCTTTAATGGTTTTGTTATATGTTTTAATAAGTGTGCATCAATTTTGAAGCAATAACAATGTATGTAAAGTATGGGTCATCAAAAAATTCTATTACAGCAGCTCTCTCTAATCAAATCTATCTGAAGGTGATAATTTTTAATTCAGAAAAGTCTATATTGGAAAAACTAGAATATATTTATGAAGGTGACAACAAAGAGAAGGAGGAAAAACTCTAGGTATTTCACAATAGGTTCGATGATATGAATATGAATCCTGATGAAAATTTAGATACCTTTTTAAATTGAATTATTGACATTTTGGAGCTATTTTATGAATTAGGGAATAAATTAAAGATATTTATTTTTTGAATAAAATCTTAAGAAGGATTATATATATCCATAATCCAAAAGTTTCATCCCTTTAAGAAAGGGATATTTCCAAAATTCCATTTAATAATCTTCTAAGATGTTTGGTTTCTTATGAATTAAGAGTCAAACCTGAAGATGTAGTGACTCAAGTGATCAAGGAAATAGAATTTGAAGCCACAGAAAAACAATAGGTTTCAATATATAGAGTTTATGATGATAATAAATAAGATGAAATTGTTTCATTTTTTTTCAAGAAATTAAATAGGTAAAAGGGTATATTTAAAGGAAAATATTATTTTAACCATTTTTTGATGTGGTAGAGTTAGGCACATTACCTCTCAATGATCAAGGAAGTTCAATGAATAAATTTATTTTGAAAGCATATATAATCCTTAGAAAGAGTTTCCCTAAAAAGGAGACTTCAAATATGGAATGAAATTATAGAGAAATAGTTTTTTTGTAAAAAAAAGATGATGATGATAAAAAAATTTAAGAATTAAGAACCTGATTTTAAATCTGGAACTCAAGCATCCATGGTGGATATTTTTGAAAAGTATGATCCATCAAAAGATAAATATAAATATATTTAGTTGTTTGTCGATGAAGATATTAAGAGAGAACTTGAGGATTCTCTTATTAAGCATGAAAAAAATCAAAGAAACAAAAAACAAAAAGTAGAGAGATGTTCTAGAAGAGTAATCAGGATATGTTGATCGACTTGAAGCTGAAATTGATCGACTAGAATAAGTTGTAAAAGAAAATTCTTCAACTATCCAAATCATAGAAGATGTATTAGAAATGAATATCGGGATTAATGAACAGGAAAAGGTCATCAATGCACTTACGTCCATACCAGAGGAGAAGTCCAATACAATTCAGGGTCTTGAAGAAGAATTTTTTACTCCAAGTAGTAAACTTGAAAGTGAATAAAATTCAATGGAAAAAAATATAAATATATAGTTTGGAAGTATTATCATATGTTAAGCTATTAGAGAGAGGTAAGTGTGGTTCTGATGGAGTAGAGAAAGTTTTAAATGATCAATAATTTACATGTATGGGAAATAGTGGAATTGGTTGTGATGTTTAAACATCAAAGGATATAAATAAAATGGTTTAAAATAAAGGGAAGTTGATTGTTGGACATAATTTAATGCCACTAAATGTCCAAAAAACAATCCTTAAAATCAAATTGAAATTATAACTAAAAAATATCCACAAGTATCCATAAATTATTGAAATTCAAACACTTTTCCTAAGGAAGGGTACATGGGGAGGAATATAAGTAAGAAGACATTTCCTCTTATGAAATTTCAATTATGTGGCTATTAGGGCCATACCATGTCATATAATGAAGAAGTAAGGAGAGATTTGAAAGGGGGAAGATATTGGAAGTAAAAATGGGTAATAAACCCATATCCTTTATATTATAGAAAAAATAGTTTCTATGAATTCTATTTTTATTATTTTAACTATGGGAACAAAGTTATTAATTGCAGGAAGAGTAATGGTGCAAACAATACCTACAAAACTCATGGACATGTCAATACTCACCAATCAAGCAGAGTTTCTCTTGCTAGTAATTATTCTCTTATGGAAGAAATTGATGTGTATTATGAAACAATGAATACTGAAAATATATTGTAAATTTTTCCTAAACCTCCACTCAATCAAGTACTTCATGGAAGGAAAAGAAGAAAATTTGGAAATCCAATATATCTGAGGTTTCACTAACATCTAGAAAGAACAGTAGAACTTGCATTCTTGATAGTGGATGATCATACCATATGATGTGAAATGAATATTTATTTATGAATTTTATGAAAATTTTTTATGGAATAATATGGTTTGGCAGTGATGTTGATTTGAATATCAAAGGTAGTTGAAGTAAAAAAATAAGATAATGACAATCTAAGGAGAACTAATGTTCTTTATATGGATGGTTTACGTCACAATAACCTATGTGTGAGTCAACTCTGTGACATAGTACTAATAGTAACATTAAATCAAATGGGTTAAACTATCAATGAAAATATTCAGAATTATATAATTAAAGGATAAAAAATAGATAGAAACATAAATCAGGTTTATAGTAAAGAGAACATTTTCTACTTGATTGTTGAAAGAGAAAACAACTTGTGGCATTGAAGGTTGGGCCATATTAATCCAAAAGACAAGGAGTTGATATCTAAACTGAAGATAGGCTTTGATAACCCCTGTATGAAGATCGAACAGGGAAAGACGTGTTATGATTTTATATGAGAGAAGTTGGTCTGAAGTTTATATCTTCTAAAAAAGAAAAGGGAATCAAATATTTTTGATCTCATCCACATAGAAGTATGTGGCCTAATAAATTTTTCTATAAAATTTATAGAAACGTAATTCATTATATTCACTGATTATTATAGTAGAATAGAATATTCTATTATTATACACAAGAAACTCCAATTTCTTTCATTCATGAAAAATTATCACCGAATATATGAGAATGATACAAGATAGAGAATCAAAGTTCTATGATCTGATAATGGAGGGGAATAAACATCCACTGACATTTAAAAATTCACTGGAGAAACATGAAATAAATAATGAGGTTGTTTCTATGAGAACCCCACATTAAAATAGAGTGGTTGAGCATAGAAATTGACAAGTGAAAAATATGGCTAGAACTATGAAGATTGAGATTTGTATCTCTCATCATTACTGGAAAGAGGTTTTTCATGATGTAGTGTATAATAAAAATTGAAAATGGATTTATATGGTATAAACCAAGACACCATATGAGTTGTGACATGGAATGAATCCCTCTTTGCTGTATTTTCATGTTTTTAGAAGTAAATGGTTCATATGATAAAACTAAGGTATTCAATGCATGTATGGTGATGTTGTAGATGAATACTTATTCCTTAGATATTCAATGAAGATAAAATCCTAAAAAAATTCAATAATCATCTTGAATGAATTGTGGAAATCATTTACTTAAAATTCATTTAAGATAAAACCACAAATTTCTTAAGTAATTCCTATGCTGATATGATAGAATATGAGGAAGATAGTGTAGATAGAAGAGATGAAAATGATGAAGTATAGGAAAGTATGAAAAACATTATGGGGTAGAAAATAATGATGATAAATAGGATGAATTATAAGAGGAAACCATGGGTGAAGAAACTTATTATGAATATATCAATAGAAATAGAAGATAAAAATCATCAATCCAACATCTTTGGGTTTTGGGAATATCCCATATAGACAAGAAGAATGTGGAGTGAATCATATTATTCCTTACTATCAATTGTAGAACCAAAATCATTCAAAGATTCTGTGATGAATGAATCATGGGTAAAGTCCATGAATGAAAAACTAAACCAGACTCACAAGAACCAACATGAGATCCTATTAAGAGATCCATAAATTACAATGTGATCCAAACAAAATGGATTTTTTAAAACAAATTTGATGATAATTTAAATTTGATCAGGGGTGATGCATTCTTGGTGTGTAAAGGATATGCACAGATTGAAGGAGTTCATGTTGAAAAAACATTCTCTCTAGTAGTGAGACTGGAATCGATCCAAATTTTCTTTGTAATGGAAATTAAAAGAGGATAAAAAGATTTTCAGATGGATGTTAAAACATCATTCTTAAAAGGTGTTCTTGAAGAAGAGTTAAACATTGAACAACCATTGGGGTTTCTACTTGGTAATAATGAAATAAAGGTTTGTGGATTGAAATAGGCATTATATGGTCTGATGTAAGAACCAAGATCATTGAATTATCATATGTATTATTATGTGAAGATCTTCTAATTTAAAAAGGAGGTGTTGATCAGAAACTCTATATGAAATATTTACAGGAATATAAATTTATGGTGTTGGTGTATGTGGATGGTATCATTTTTGAAGTTATTAGGAAGGGATCAGTGGTAGAATATTCTAATCACATGGAATCAAAATTTAAAATATCTATGATTAGAAAACTCACTTACTTCTTAGGGTTACATGTGATTTAGAATAGGTATTACACATTTATTTATCAAGAAAATTATTCAAGAAAATTATTGAATAAATTTAGTATGCATGACTCCACACCAAATTTGACTCTGATTGTGGTCAGGAAAAATATTGAAGGCTTGATGATGGGACTTCTATGGATCCCACCATGTATAGTAGAATAAATATAATATTATTATTATTGATTTATACAAGGCTATATACCATATTTTTAATATTCTTAGTGGCCTGATTTCAAAGTAATCTAGAGGAATAAATTATGGATGCAGTTGAAAGAGTCATGAGGTATATACAATGCACTCACAATTATGGATTATACTTTGCTGAAGGAAGGGATAATGAACTATCGTCATTTATTTTACTCACTAGGTTAGAAATGTGGTAGATAAAAAGTTCATAAGTGATTAATCATTCTTTATTAGAAATAACTATGTCAGATGGTTGAGTAATAAATAAGAAATCACTTCTTGTAGTATATATGAAATAGCATATATATCTTCTACGAAGGCATGTACTCAAATTTTGAGTATGAATCAACAACCGAATTATATTGGTGATGAGGTGAAATAGAAGATAGTGTTTCATTGTGAAAACAAGAGCGCAATTGATCATATGAAGCATCGTGTTCAACATTCTTATACAAAACATATTTAAATTTGATATCACTTCATCGAGGAAAATGTTTAACAGGGTATGCTTAAAATGGATCATGTTGGAACTGATGGACAAGTGGCTAACATTCATACCAAGCCATTGGCAGCACATATGTTTGAGAAACATCAGTAGAAACTTAGTGTTCAACCACCTCCTAGGGCATGATGAGTTTACAATTGATCCCCTCTCCCACATTGTGTTAACCATTTTAATCTATTTATGGAAGTGATGTAGGGTTATGTATGAGATACAATCTAGGGGATTTTTTTAGATCTAAAAGTAAAAATCATGCTCTTTGGGTTTATTGTCAAAGACATAGATTAGGGAAATTGATAAATTCAATGTTATAAAGGAGGATAATGAGAATAGAGAAAACCGTTTGTGGTTATGAGGAAATAGTCAGATCTTATCTTGGATATATTTAATCATTTTAAAACACGATAACCCCATTAATTATTCCCCTATTATTTTCTACACCTATCATTTCACATGTAGAATTAAAGTGTTGGCTGAGTTATTTCTTTTGTATCTGGTTTTGATCGAGACCTGTGCTTTATTGAATTTCTTTGTCGATTTCCAAAAAACCCAAAGGGAGAGATTATTGGAATGAATGTTTTTCATTGATGGAAATGTATTTTGGTTTTTGTTTTTTTCAATACACATTGGGTTGATCAATGATTTTTCAAGACAAGTGATCTTTCTATACAAGCTGACAATTGTGTTGAAGGTGGCATCGTTTCCCAGTGTTTTCCATGTTTTTGAGCTAAAAATATAGATGAAGGGATAACATCATGAAGGGTTGTTTTCTAGAATTCAATATTCATAAATATGGTAAAGGTATGGGTTTCAAAAAGACTGGGTTGAGGTTTGTGAAGATGTGGAGCATCAAGAATGGTGATAGTGTTCTCCACCATTATGAGAAGTGGTTCCTCAAGAGTGTGCAATGGTTTGATGGAGATCTTTTTTACAACACCAAATCTCAAGGGATATTCAGGAATGTAGGACTGCCACAAAGATGTTATTGAAAGATCCAAAAATTTAATGGAGGTGGTAGAGCATCGTGAACAACCGAGCCTATAAATATAAGGATACCCCACTTTATTTGACATGAAATCATTTAGGGAAAATCTATAATCCCTTTGATTTCATGAATGTAGGGGAGATCTATGAATCTAGTTTCTATGCCATCATGAGTATCATAAAAAAGAATACATGATTATTTACTTATAAAATTCTTATGAGTAATGGGTGATTCATGATGATGGGGTACTCTGTGATGGCTCATTAAGCTTTGCGAAAGATATTTGTTTCATGATGGAGGGAGACTCGTGAAGGGGATTCATGAAAGGCAGTTTCGAACAACAATTTTTTAGTGAATAGTCTTTTTAAGGAGCATCAACTCAGACCTAAAGTGAAATAAAAGTCTCATTCTAGTCAGGAAAAAAGATGTTAATTCCAATCTACTAAAGTGACCTTCATGTCGATAAACTAAGTAAGACTTAACCTAATGTAGTGAGCAAGGGGGATTCATAGAAAGTGTTCTGAGGGATGCAATGTTTTATCCCTAAAATCTTATAATGGTATTGTTCCAAGTATATAGTGACTATGTATAAACTATTTTATTGTACAATTAGTGAATATTAGTGTATTTAGGTATGACTTACACTACATTGATGTATGCTCCTTGGACTAGCCCTTAGTGGTGAACCAAGTAAAATTGATGTGTTGTCTCTCTGCATGTGATTGATTGTTTCTGCACATTCCCATCAGATAGGTTTAAAAGGTTCTTACCAATAAGGTAATAGGTTTTGTCACTTTTTAAGACAAATTTGGCATCCTGATTCACCCCTACCCTATTAGGGTGTTCCAAGTACCTTTAGGTTGTATGGATGTCCTGACAACATCAAATTATATGTGGGATTGCTCGTATGATTACCCAAAAACATGAAGTTCAACTGGCCATATCAAGGTCACACAATCATGAGTCTCATAATTGGTTGTATGATTATGTGATGATTAATGGGTTTTGTGATTCGCAAGGCCATCGTGGGTAATGCGGTCTACAATACCTATATAAGGACATGTGGTCATGAATACCTTCATTTGTTTATGTGATTCACATGATGTTTTCTAAGTCATGCATCTATTTTAATAAGAGTTTTATATATTCTATTAAAACTTATTTATTTTATATAGATGGATTTCAATTCCCATAATAGTTCTTGTAAGCCTTCAAATAAAGAGACTACAGTAGTAGTGGCTCTTCGTACCTCCCTTGTTTCAATCATTGATGTTGGTTGTCACCGTAATTTAAAATCATCATGAACAATACTAATGAACCAAATGGGATAGAACCTAAAGGAATATCCTCTATTAGATTTCATACCTCTCTATGGGTTTTTTCTCACTAATGAACGCCCCATCCTTCCTCTATAGTCATCAATCATGCATCTTTCTTTGATTCGTAAAACCCAAAACACCTTCATGGAAAAAATATCCCATATAGGTTATTTCATTGCTGAAGATAAACACACATATGTGTATATAATGAAATTTATGCCCACATTTTTTTATGGGAAATATCATGAACCTGATTTAGACATCCACACATATCATTAGAAAATGATAAATTCCACCACAAATAATGTTTCCGGCGATTTCCTAACTGGGACCTTCGATAGGGGGGTTCAAATGGATTGGGGTTGTCTAATTTGTGTGGAATATATCATCAATTAATTTTCCATAGAGGTAAAACAATTAGGATTTATGATTCCTTATAGATCCTTCAAACCTTTCCTTACTTTAAAAAGGTTCTGATGGAATAATTTTTTAGTCTATGGACTCTAGATACAGACACAATTCACCTGACACATGGCAAGGTGGGTATTAGTCTTTGGGACATTGAGTAGATTTGTGGTGAACCTACAATGGGAGATATTTATGATGATTTTCCACCACCATTTGTGTGTGTTAATGTAGAGAGTAACCCACCTCTTTCCCAGGAGTTGATTGGGTTGACTGAGAAGGCTATAAAAATGATCCTCTTTTTAGTGCAGATGTCTTGTTCAAAAAATGGGTGAAATACATAAACAATAATGAATGTTCTGATCTAGAGGCCACGAAGCAAAAATACTTCCCCATGAAGGACTCCGACAGTGCTGAAGGAGCCTAATATACCATATTTGAATAAGTGGAATTTTCAAACTGGGGGTGGGATGCTATTCTAGAAGTTTATCAGACCTTTTAGTTGGTTGGTTTTCTTACCATGTACCTAAGTGGGTACCTTCTCCCAAGGAAGGAAAAGGGTGGAGTTAGAGTCTCCACTTTTATGATAGTAACCTATATGGAATGGGGGAAGTGAATTGGGTTACCCATTCCTATATTGAATAAATTACATCACCTCTTGTTCCACAATTATAAGGGTAGATCCCCATACAAGATTTTGGACACCTTTATTATATTATAGGGTTGGATGGGGGCTCATCTAGGTGGTTATGAGTATCTAATCACCCATAACATCCCCAATGTTCATTTAAAACTTGGGTTTTTAGTTAATTAGTGGGGTAATTCCTATCACACAAAGGTATAGGGAGGTTAGGGACTTCTTAATCCATTATGAATTCTTCTCCTTCAACCCTATGGGATAGTTCCCACTACTAGTATAGTTCACAATGGTTGGAAAAATCTTAAGCCTCAGGACTACAAGATGTCACTTCATGTGGGAACCCTCTCTATATTCATTAATGGGAGCCTTTTCTATGAATGGTATTAACCTTATTGGTTTATCTCTTATTTTCAGTGTGTTCATATGATATGTCCTCCCATATTCACATTTGATATGAGAATCATATAATAGTGGATCATCGGTTTTGGATGATGTTCACCAGGGAGGTGAATCTAGTCCATGTGGAATTCCCTCATTTTCATATCGAAATTGGATTATCCCAACATTATGATGAAATTTGGATCCTATAATATCCAAATGGGGTATTATCTATGTCAATATGTAAGGATACTAGATTCCAATAGGTTTTCAAATCAAATTTGAAGCCTAGGAAGCATATAGTTTCAAGAGGACCAACAACCCTCACAGTACCTCTTAAGGACATGAGGCATTTACAACTACTCTCATTACCAATAGAAATATCAATTTTTATGGCCACAATGAGTGTGGTTCCTATTAGTGAAAGAATTCGTGCAAAATTATTTCTTGTCACATTTTTTGGACATGGATAATCGAAAATTGAATGGATAAACTCTAAAGAACACTACATCAGGAAGAGTTTCATTTAGAAGGATGCACTAATGTCACTTATCCCTTGGGAATCAAATTTAAATAATGGCCTATTGAGGTCAATGATTTACTCTAATACCTTGACATAATGATTGAATGGGTGAAGGGTCAGATCACCTATTTTCCCTTGGTGTATAAAATAGTGGTTTGAGGAACACTGGAGGTTTTCATGGATTTGCATGGTTATATTATATTCTATTAATTTTTATGGATAATCTTTCCATCATATTCAATTGGTCATGGGGACATTGTAACCATGCTATCATCTTTTTTGTTTCAATTGATATAGGAGGAATCTACTAAAGACTGACCTCACCCACTCTCCCTAGTATATTCTCCTAGGAGTATGGTTGTTGGGGATGAATTTAGTGGTTACCAAGAGACCAGTGATGAGGTTTCCTTAGGTGAACTGGCTATAATGAGGGATGAAATTTACATTCCAAGAGAATCACCCTTGGTATCAATGCCTTTTGGGGGGATTCCTTAACACCTTCTGTATTAGTACCTTCTAGATACCCTTCCTCGAGGGGAAAGGGAAAAGTAAGTGCTCCAAATTATCAGAGCCTTATCCCCCATAATTCTCAAGAAAGTGCTACATTTTACTCTTTTTCTATTTTTTACTATTTCTGTAGAGACCCGAAGCTTGACGTACATAGACAACACATTACTTTTTCGGAATACTTTATACATAAAAAAATTCAAAACTTAAGGACCGTAATAGTTTAGTGTCTTTGGAAACTCGGAACGTAATCTTCTAATTGTGGTGAAATATCTTCAAAATCTCCCATAAAATCTTCCCCTTATGTTTTCTTACCTAAAACCTTTCTTTATATCCTGGGGAAAATAAAACATATAAAGGGTGAGCTCAAATTCTCAGTAATGGTAAGCATGGATAAAATAAAACAAACCATATACATTTAAACTTAAAAACATGAACAAAATGTTTAAAAATCAAGATCTTGAGCAATGAAACAAAACATGGAAATATGTAATGCATAGATCATAAAGAAACATTAATCCTGATAAAATAGCATGGGAATAAAACTTGTAATTGTGGCAAAACATTATGATTTCCATAGTAGCTAAGGCATTGCTG
The DNA here is from genome assembly GCA_963277665.1 of Viscum album. Lineage (NCBI taxonomy): Eukaryota > Viridiplantae > Streptophyta > Magnoliopsida > Santalales > Viscaceae > Viscum > Viscum album. Next base: position 1,337,118,734 of record OY728156.1, read on the forward strand.
CTAGGACCATCTTAGTGGACAAAGTCCCTTTCTGAATCGAGTTCACTCCTCGTTTCAGTCCTGTAACACTGAACCGGATTAACTTACCATTCTAGCCATGTTTATCTCATGAGATATAAATCTTTAACCAATGAATTGGAGGGAGATATAGGTCTCACCCATATCATAATGAAATCATTCTTACTTGTGCCACAAAATAAACTTGAAACATTCATCATAACCCAAAGAATAAAATGGGTTTTATAAACATCATCCCATCATCACATAATCCATATAAAACAAATGGATATATCAACATAAGAAAAGTGAAACCCTATAAATCATAGGGACGTTATACTTGAAACATACACATATAAAATAGTGTCATCTTAGATGGAAAAATGGTTTTGATAAAACACTTGAAATGAATTGTTGAGGAAAATATCCTTTCTTCTTCAAAATCAATTTCTTTTCACAAAATATCATGAAATTTTAAAAGAAAGAGATTTTTTTGAAAATATTCATGAAATATTTTGGAGGAAGCTTCATGAAAATAAGGCTTTATAAAACTGTAAAAATCCTTTCATGTCGTATAAGTTAAAAAAACAGTCTTCTCGTACTTTTGTTGAAAAAGTCAAAAAGTACCTTATAGGGTAAATAAAAGAAAGATTCCTTCCATACCATGGGGTAAAAGTCAAAATGGGTAAAAAGGAATTTAAACATAAATGAATACACTTTTATAAAACATGGACATGGATGATATCAATAACCCCAATAAATACTTACGAATAAGCAATCTCGGATAAAAATGAGATTTGCAAAATTATCCCTTACCTTAGGTCTGATATGCTTCGTATGGTTCCGAACCTCTTGTATAATTATTTAAATAATGTCATTGACTTATTAAATAATCATATTCATTGTTATTATATCATATATGTTTCACTTATGACTTTATACTACCGTTCTTTTTGTAAATTCCATGTTAAAGTAGCGTTTTGGGTAAAATCATTTCATTTATCGTATGTGTTTCGACTTGTCGTTTCTTGATATTATTACTTATATCCTGATTTACATAATTCCAGAATGTAAAACATGATTTATATATAATATATATTCATCATATACATATATATTATAGATCGATAAAAGGAATGAAATACACCGTTCATGGAGACGGTAGGTCGCACGTACGCATGAACGATGTTTTCGTTTCCTTATTGAATTGAATGAAACTAAATAGATGGCATAAATATATATATAAATAAATCCAGTAGCATTATTATTTCATATATTTCACTATTGTTCATTATATATACTTTATGATCATTCATGTATGGTTAATCATGAAAAAATGAATCTCATCACGTCGTGGAGAAGGTTGTCTGTACGTACGCACGAGCGATGATATCATTCCCATAATTATAGAATTGGAGTGGATGGTATAATATATCATAATAACTATGATGTTATAATATCCATATATAGTTATTCTTTACACCATTATACCCATCCATGTAAGGTGTTGGTGGAAAAACAGATTACACCACGGCGTGGAGACGGTATTCCGTACGTACGCACGCGCGGTGATTTTGTTTTCTGTAGGATGGATAGAAGGCGAAATAGGGTTGTTTCATATTTATAATAACATATATGTATATTAGGTATACTTATGTTATTACTTCATAATGAAACAACTAAATAAGACTAATTTGAGGAAGAAACAAAATTGAAAGAATCGGTAACGGATATTACCTCTTCTTTGACACGCCTCTTTGAATCCTCCTCTTAGGGTACTAAATTTGGTATTTGAAGAATACCATGACCTCTAGGATGTTTATATGGAAGTTGAGAAGGTAAATTGGAAGGGTTTGGCCGAGCATAAAGGCTCAAATTGGTGTGAGGAAGAGAGGGAGGAGGTTCCCTTTTATAAGGGAGGAGAGGGGCACCTTTGGAAATCTTAAAAATATTAATTTATAATAAATCTAAACCCACTTAAAAACCTCCAAAAATGACTCATATTAGAATATTAGATGATATAGGGTTGTAATATCATCAAAAAATAAAATTTAGACATGTTAGGAATTTATTTTCAACATTATCAACTTGATTTATCCTTATTTAATCAATTTAATTTTATTTGTGGTAATAACATTCTAAATTTTCAATTATAAAAAATAATTACTTATTTGTTGTTAAATGTCCATAATTGGATACTTTATAACATTATGTACCATATAAATTTAAATTTATAATTTGTAAATATTTTTGTGATTTTTAAACAATTTTATAATATGTTATTTTTATAAAATAACAATAGTGTCAATTTTGACACTATTCATTTGTTTGAATTTAAATAAAATATATATAGACGATATGTTCGAAATAAAAGCTTTAATAGATTCATAAAAGGTCATATGTTTCTGGAAAATTAGTGGAGCACATTAAATAGTTCATATAATATTTATTTTAATATTGTTAAAACCATTTATTTGGTTTATCTCTTAATAAAATAATTACTACATCATTTTTGTATAATTATTTAATATACATATTTGTTGCATAAAAATTAAAAGTAAAATCCTATGATAAAGATAAATATATTACCTTTTACAATAATACTTTTACTAGAATTTATCATCTTAAAATCACAATATTTAAATTGTTATATTTATTAAAGTATGAAGGTGACAACTTTGGCATCATTTAAAATAAAATAATATAAGTGTCATAATCGCTTTTATAAGGCTCAAAAAGGTCAAATATTAGACCATTGGATGATTAAGGTATATATTTACATGAAAAATAAGTTTTGGTCAGGGTGTTGTGCCTTTTATGGTCACTATTAGTTTAATAAAAACTATATTCTTGATTTTTCACTAGATAAACAATTTCTGCATCACTATTGTGTCACAATTAATGACAAATTTTTAATCCATAAGAATTATAAATAAATTCATATGATGTAGATAATTTCATTATATTTCTGTAGAATATTCATGGTCGATGTTTCATTAAGTTTATCACTAATGTAAAATTAATATACTTATAAGATTTAAGAGAGTTACATGTTGTCACTTTCTTTGGTTTTAATAATAATTAAGTTATTTTCATGGACAAAAGATCATTAAATGATTGTAATCTGACCCTTAAGTGATATGGGTCGACTTTTAGCCATCCAATATAATTTTTTCATGTGTTAAGATAATTTTATAATATTATATTTACCCTTAATTACCCAATTTACCTTTAACTATGGTAAATAAAATTTACCGTTGTTACTATTCATAATTCCCAAAAATAAAAAGTATCTTATTAACATAATTTGGACCCACTGATTCTAAATATGGAATCCATTTTTCCAAATTAAATACACAAAAGTTGCAGAAATTAAATTAAAATTAATCCCATTGTTGAAAGAAAACGGGTTTTTCTTTAAAACATTGCAAAAGATTGAATTGATTTAACCTACGAATTCAAGGTAAAATCAGTAATAATGAAATAAATTATATTAAACGATAAAAATATATTCTATTTATACTTTAAAACCATTCAATATTATAATTTAACCACATAAGTTATTACGATGAAAAAAGTTGTTTTTAATTAAAATATAGCGTGTTTTTATTATTCATTAAAATATGAAAGTTATCAGAATAATATGAAAATTTTATCCAAGGTAAAATTTAATATCCTGATTCCAAAGAATAATTTTATTTTGTAAAATTAAACTTATAAACATGTCAAAAACTAGATTTAATGTGGGTGCACCATCAGAAGGCGGCAAAACTGCATTTTTTGAAAAATACTTATTTTACCTGAAAAATTTATTTTGTTCTTATACCATGATCTAGAAAATATGTAAGATGAATAATAATTTTATAAAATTCAAAATTTAGTTAATACTATTCATGATGGATAGTTCATAATAATATTATAATAATATATCGTTGTTTAGTAAAACCCTGTATTGCGTACAACACACGCTATCGAGGAAGGTCGCGATTGCGTGTAATGCAAGCCAAGTTAGGGTTGCGTGTAGTGCATGACTCTTTTGTTGTTGCGTTTAACAAAATACATTGAATATATATATATATACTCAATGTTTCGTAGAATAACTACTATCAAACAAACATGAAATTGTGTGTAACACGGTCCAAGAATAGTGTTGTGTATACTACAAGCTAATACAGTGTTTCATATAGCGCAAGATAATCTTGGTATAACGTACAATATATGATATGAAAGAAATTAAAATGAATATATCTTATAAAATCTCGGGTTGTTACATTCTACCCCCCTTAAAATGAATTTCTCCCTCTAAATTCGTCGGGGTTATAAATCGTTTACTATTCATAGAAACCCACATCGTAAAAAGGAATACTAAAACATAACTTTAAAAAAGAAAGTTAGAAACGTAACTGTCACCCAAGGTAACTCAGCATTGGGTTTCCACATAGGAGAGTATAGGTGAAAATATGGATATGGAGGAAAAATATAACCATCAAGTTCTGATGGAGAGTGGTAGAGAACATGGCTATGAAATAGCCAACAATCATGAAGCCATAGATTTGTGATGATCTAAGGAACCATCTGATTCATCGGATATAAGAGCACTAGAACAACATTTTTGGTTTTCAGGATCATTTCTCTAATGTTGAATAATTTTCGAATCAAAAGAAATACTTACTTGATTTTTGTACAATATCACCATTTTTCGTGCCTTGAACAATTTTCACATCATCTCTTAAAGAAATGAGGTTGAATTTTCTATTCATGAAGTGTTAGCAGATCATGTGATAGAATGATGAGTCATTCCATCTGTTTCAAACAAAAGGTTAGAAAATGTTATCAAATATACATAAGTCCATCTATGGTGAGACTAATCAAATATGGTTCCTAAAATGGACTTATAAATCATATATCATACTTCTTAATATAATAAAACTAGTTTCTACTATGCAGGGACTTCTTGTAGGCCAATGGTAGGCGATAAAGGCCTGTCATACTTCGGTTGTGGGTTCGATTCCCACAGCCTTTTCCGATGCGATGTGTCGTCACACATCCTACAGGTTTTCCTTTTTCTAAAACTACATTACTATAACATCCCATCAATAATATCGAAAAAAGTTCTATCCTTAAGCAATACTAACTTATGTCCAAAATAATCCATTTCAATCTTTAGGCTTATCCATAATATTGCAGTCCATTGTCATATTATAGTGAAAACGATTACCAGAGATTTCATATAACAAGCATGTTAATACCATCATTGATCCCCATATATCATAAGATATGTCTTGTTGGTCACATTCCAAATGTTCGAAGGCCTTAATCATGTATTCTCTTGAAAAATTAATACCCATTGGTTCTTAGTGAAAACATGAGTGTTGTCAAAAGTTAACTCTTTCCATATACCAAAACCCCAATATTCTATATACTCAAACCATGATATAACTATTTCCTTATATCAGTCATGAGCTCATGAATACTGTAAAACATTTCATTTTCTTTTTATCCCTTCATTATGCGCATATCATCTTCTTTCCAAAAAAATCTCCATCACTTTCCATGGTTACCGATGCCATATTCTTATGGAAAACCACAATGTACCAATATATAGGTATTCCAATATACCATAAAAGTACCTGAACAACATTATTTTTGAATACCAATACATAAACACTTCAAACCATCCTCTTCAATGATTGTCATGGAATAAGTCCTTCCATGATTTAGATGTAACCTCTTAGGTCAGGGAATTGAGTTGGGTAATGCCCATGTTCTCCACAGATAAGACATTGAACTCCATAACAGTATATCAATCTATGACCCTTTTCCCTACACAGATAACATATGTCCCTCCATTTGAGGTATTCTTCAAGGTTCTTCTTCTATTATTTAGAAATCTCAATCTTCTTTTCTTTATGCTCCTCACTATGTGAACATGCATAAAATTCCATCTTCCTCTTATTTGATGACTTAGGAATACCACTAAATTTTACCTTGTTAATCATATATCGTGATGACTGATTCGGCATAATCACAATATCGTTCTCTCTAGGCATTACACAATTTCGTTGCTCATAGTCACCAATTTTTCCATTGGATTCAATGTTAACCGAATTCCTTCTGGTTCCCTCTAGTGACTAAAACATAAAAAGAATTCTATGAGAGGCAAAAATCATGCTAGGGAAAACAACATAATAAAGGGGGAGTACCTTCAATATCTAACATCTTAGGTTTAATTCTAAGATCATTAGCGCAATTATAGTACTATAACCTATACGTATACTTAACCTTAGGGACATCCCTAGACATACCTTAGAAATATCTCTAGGGATCTCACTAAAGTTCTCGCATCCTAGTTTCCAAAGGATGACTAAACCTTTCCTCTGATACCAACTGTAGAGGCCCGAATCTTGACGTACATGGACAACACATTAATTTTGGGAAATACTTAATACATAAAAATTTTCAAAACTCAAGGACCATAATTGTTTAGTGTCTTTGGAAACTAGGAACGTAATCTTCTAATCGTGGTGAAAGATCTTCAACATCTCCCATAAAGATATTCCCCTTTTGTTTTCTTACATAAAACCTTTCTTTATATCCTGGTGAGCTCAAATTCTCAGTAAGGGTAAGCATGGATAAAATAAAACAAACCATATACATTTGAACTTAAAAACATGAACACAATGTTTAAACATCAAGATCTTGAGCAGTGAAATAAAACATGGAAATACATAAGGCATAGATCATAAAGAAACATTAATCCTGATAAAATAGCATGGGAATAAAACTTGTAATTGTAGAAAAACATTATGATTTCCATAGTATCCAAGGCATTGATACCAGAACCATCTTAGTGGAAAAAGTCCCTTTCTGAATCGAGTTCACTCCTCGTTTCAGTCCTGTAACACTGAACCAAATTAACTTACCATTCCAGCCATGTCTATATCATGAGATATAAATCTTTACCCAATGAATTAGAGGGAGATATAGGTCCCACCCATCTCATAATGAAATCATTCTTACTGGTGCCACAAAATAAACTTGAAACATTCATCATAACCCAAAGAATAAAATGTGTTTCATAAACATCATCCCATCATCACATAATCCATATAAAACAAATGGATATATCAATATAAGAAAAGTGAAACCATGTAAATCATAGGGACATTATACTTGAAACATTCACATATAAAATAATGTCATCTTATATGGAAAAATGGTTTTGATAAAACTCTTGAAATGAATTCTTGAGGAAAATATCCTTTCTTCTTCAAAATCAATTTCTTTTCACAAAATGTCATGCAATTTTAAAAGAAAGAGATTTTTTTTGAAAATAGTCATGAAATATTTTAGAGGAAGCTTCATGAAAATAAGGCTTTATAAAACTGTAAAAATCCTTTCATGCCGTATAAGTTAAAAAAACATTCTTCTTGTACTTTTGTCGAAAAAGTCAAAAAGTACCTTGTAGGGTAAATAAAAGAAAGATTCCTTCCCTACCATGGGGTAAAAGTCAAAATGGGTAAATAGGAATTTAAACATACATGAATACACTTTTATAAAACATGGACATGGATGATAGAAATAACCCCAATAAATACTTACGAATAAGCAATCTCAGATAAAAATGAGATTTGAAAAATTATCCCTTACCTTAGGTCTGATATGCTTCATATGGTTCTGAACCTCCTGTATAATGATTTAAATAATTTCATTGACTTATTAAATAATCATATTCATTTTTATGATATCATATATGTTTCACTTATGACTTTATATTACCTGTTATTTTTGTAAATTCCATGTTAAAGTAGCGTTTTGGGTAAAATCATTTCATTTATCGTATGTGTTTCGACTTGTCGTTTCTTGATATTATTACTTATATCCTGATTTACATAATTCCAGAATGTAAAACATGATTTATATATAATATATATTCATCATATACATATATATTATATATTGATAAAAGGAATGAAATACACCGTTCATGGAGATAGTATGTCGTACGTACGCATGAACGCTGTTTTTGTTTCCTTATTGAATTGAATGAAACTAAATAGATGACATACATATATATATATACATAAATCCAATAGCATTATTATTTCATATATTTCATTATTATTAATTATATAAACTTTATGATCATTCATGTATGGTTAATCATGGAGAATGAATCTCATCGCGTCGTGGAGACGATAGTTCGTACGTACGAACGAGCGATGATATCGTTCCCATAATTATAGAATTGGAGTGGATGTTATAATATATCAGAATAATTATGATGTTATAATAACCATATATAGTTATTCTTTACACCATTGTACCCGTCCATGTAAGGTGTTGGTGGAAAAATAGATTACACCACGGCGTGGAGACGGTATTCTGTACGTATGCACGCACGGTGATTTTGTTTTCTGTAGGATGGATAGAAGGTGAAATAGGGTTTTTTCATATTTATAATAACATATCAGTATATGAGGGATACTGATGTTATTACTTCATAATGAAACAACTAAATAAGAAGAAGTTAAAGAAGAATGAAAATTGAAAGAATGGGTAATGGATATTACCTCTTCTTTGACACGCCTCATTGAATCCTCCTCTTAGGGTACTAAAATTGGTCTTTGAAGAAGAAAATGACCTCTAGGATTTTCATAGGGATGTTGAGAAGGGAAATGGGCAGGTTTTAGCCGATCTTAAAGGCTCAAATTGGTGTGAGGAAGAGAGGGAGGAGGTGCCCTTTTATAAGGGAGGAGAGGGGCACCTTTGGAAATCTTAAAAATAATAATTTATAATAAATCTAACCCAACTTAAAAACCTCCAAAAATGACTCATATTATAATAATAGATGAGATAGGGTTTTAATATCATCAACCAATAAAATTTAGACATGTTAGGAATTTATTTTCAACATTATCAACTTGATTTATCCTTATTTAATCAATTTAATTTTATTTCTGGTAATAACATTCTAACTTTTCAATTATAAAAAATTATTACTTATTTGTTGTGAATTTTCCATAATTGGATAATTTATAAAATTTTATACCATATAAATTTAAATTTATAATTTTTAAATATTTTTGTGATTTTTAAACAATTTTATAATATGTTATATTTATAAAATAACAATAGTGTCAATTTTGAAACTATTAATTTGTTTGAATTTAAATAAAATATATACAGAAGATATGTTCTAACTAAAACCTTTAATAGATTTATAAAAGGTCATATGTATCTATAAAATTAGTGGAGAACATTAAATATTTCATATAATATTTATTTTATTATTTTTAAAACCATTTATTTGGTTTTTCTATTAATAAAATAATTACTACATCATTTTTGTATAATTATTTAATATACTTATTTGTTGCATAAAAATTAAAAATAAAATCCTATGATGAAGATAAATCTATTAACTTTAACAATAATACTTTTACTCGAATTTAGCATCTTAAAATCACAATATTTAAATTGTTATATTTATTGAATTATGAAGGTGACAGCTTTGGCATCATTTAAAATAAAATAATATAAGTGTCATAATCACTTTTATAAGGCTCAAAATGTTAAAATATTAGACAATTGGATGATTATGGTTAAAATTTACATGACCAATAAGTTTTGGTCAGGGTGTTGTGCCTTTTATGGTCACTATTAGTTTAATAAAAACAATATTCTTGATTGTTCACTAGATAAACAATTTCGGCATCACTATTGTGTCCCAATTAATGATAAATATTTAATCCCTAAAAATTATAAATAAATTAATATGATGTATATAATTTCATTATATTTCTGGAGACTATTAATCTTCGAAGTTTCATGAAGTATATCACTAAATTAAAATTAATATACTTATAAGATTTAAGAGAGTGACATGTTGTCACTTTCTTTGGTTTTAATAATAATTAAGTTATTTTCATGGAAAAAAGTCCATAAAATGATTCTAATCAGACCCTTAAGTGATATGGGTCTACTTTTATTAATCCAATAGAATTTTTTAATGTGTTAGGGTAATTTTATAATATTATATTTACCCTTAATTACCCGATTTACCTTTAACTATGGTAAATAAAATTTACCGTAGTTACTATTCATAATTCCCAAAAATAGAAAGTATCTTATTAACATAATTTGGACCCACTAATTCCAAATATGGAATCCTTTTTTCGAAATTCAATACACAAATGTTGCAGAAATTAAATTAAAATTAATCCCGTTGTTGAAAGAAAACGGGTTTTTCTTTAAAACATTGCAAACGATTGAATTGATTTAACCGACAAATTAAAGGTAAAATCAATGATAATGTCATAAATTATCTTAAATGGTAAAAATATATTCTATTTATACTTTAAAACCATTAAATATTATAATTTAACCACATAAGTTATTACGATGAAAAAAGTTGTTTTTAATTAAAATATAGCGTGTTTTTACTATTTATTAAAATATGAAAGTTATCAGAATAATTTGAAAAATTTATCCAAGGTAAAAATTTATACCCTGATTCCAAAGAATAATTTTATTTTGTAAAATTTAACTTATAAACATGTCAAAAACTAGATTTAAAGTGGGTGCGCCATCAAAAGGCGACAAAACTGCATTTTTTGAAAAATACTTATTTTACCCAAAAAATTTATTTTGTTCTTATACAATGATCTATAAAATGTGTAAGATGAATAATAATGTTATAAAATTAAAATTTTAGTTAATACTATTCATGACGGCTAGTTCATAATAATATTATAATAATATATCATTGTTTAGTAAAACCCGGTATTGCATACAACACACGCTATCGAGGAGGGTCGCGATTGCGTGTAATGAAAGCCAAGTTAGGGTTGCGTGTAGTGAATGAATCTTTTTTTGTTGCGTATAACAAAATACATTGAATATATATATATATACTCAATGTTTCGTAGAATAACTACTATCAAACAAACATGAAATTGTGTGTAACACGATCCAAGAATAGTGTTGCGTATACTGCAAGCTAATACGGTGTTGCGTATAGCGCAAGATAATCTTGGTGTAGCGTACAATAGATGATATGAAAGAAATTAAAACGAATATATCTTATGAAATCTTGGGTTGTTACAATTTCAGTAGCACAAACTGATTTTTTTAAAAATTTATAAGTCCTCATCGAGTCCACATGGAGGAGCATGTTTTACCTCTTGAGGATGTAGGTGAAAATCATATTGATTCGGTATAATCTCCACTACTAAACCACTATATTCAATTAGTATATAGGGTTGATGTGTTGGTTTAGTTAGGTCCTTTTCCTATTTCTAATATTCCAATAGTCTTGTTTTTCAATCTCGAATAGGATAATTCAATCCTATAATAAAATAATAGTGGTAGCTACTCATCTACATATTTAGCTTTAATGAAGGCATATTTTGAAGAAGGTGAGTGATTTTGGAATTGTGGATCACCTTTTTTCATGTTTTATAACATCTATTAAATTCTAACATTACAAAAAGGTAGTGAGAAAATTATAACTTCAGAGAAATAAATAACGGTTCCACCAAACTACTCGTCTCAAGATGGTGTTGCCTCTTCACTGGAGGATGGGGTTTGGGGAACATATTCTACCTAACATGCAACAAAAAAATGTATGTTTTCACCATCACTAATATCTGTTGGTTACTAGATGATATCATATCTTATATCAATTCACTAATAATCCCTTGTTACATTTATTTTAGAGACTTAACCCTGAATCTTGAAGGTTTCAGTACCTTCTACCACTGAAATTAATCTAACCGAATCAACAAACCTAGGGTCCATATCCTTACCCATGTTTTAAAATATAATGACAATGAATCCATATTTTAGTGACATAATCCCAAAATATATTCATGTTCCCAGGATGGAATTTGGTCAAGGTTCATAGTTCGTAACACTTTATTAGTCAATGTGTTAGAATGTTTTGAGGGAAATTTGGACCCTAATTTTCAGAGGACCATTTGGAATGGCTTAAGGAAAAGTTGGGTCATCTTTGTTTCATGTTCATCACCCTTGGTTATGAGGGTTTTTAATTTTCCACACTTAATTCTCCATTGAAGGAGGTGATCTATCTGAGGTAGAAAATTATGGCCCTTTAATCATGGGTTGTGGCAACTGATACCTCCTCCTTAGTAAATAGAATTTGGGATGAGGCTGTGAATGAGGTTTCTTAGTGTGTAGTGGAGGTAGAAACTCACTAATACATGGTCCATGATGGGAAGGTTTAAATTTGTTTTTTACGGTAGGAAGTTATCCATATTCAAGAAGATTTATCTCAGTTTCATTATGCACATAAAATATTGGATAAAACTTTATTGGGGTTGCAATGGATCTTTAACATGGTGGATAACTCTGGGATTTATTCTTTTTCGGGGTTAGAGGAGTTACAATGTATTATGTAGGTGAAAACTAAATCTTTTTATAAATTACATGAATCCATGACCTCCTTGTAAAAAAGGTACGTAGAGCTCAAGGACTTCTACGAACTCATACTATGACTGGAATGTGATTTTTTACCCTTCATTTACATCTATATTCATAGGAGAGACTCCAGTATATATATATTCCTCCTTATGCATGATATCAATGAACATATATTTCAATCATTATATGTTGTTGTTGTGTTTACTTTTATTCATAATTTTCATTACATTCATTCCTCTGATGTTTCCTAGACTATCAATGATACCGATCCTTTGAACATTATCAACAAAACATGAACCCTTGGATTTGAATGTTTAAACCATAATAAATTTTTTTTAATAAACACTCATGAATTACCTCATATATGGGGTTCAAAATTGATGTATCTTCTCTTGTTATCTCGATATTAATTGATTTTAAAAAGGATAATTTAGGTACATTATATGTCCCAGAGGGAGAATGTTGTATCTTTTTTGATCTTTTGTGGACTTAGTGATCAAAACCTGATTTTTATAGGGATAAATGATGATCCCTACAATCATTATATATTCTCAATCATTATTCCAAATTTTTTTCCAAGGATTCATATAGGGGAAGTCTAAGTGGGAATATAATCACATTTTTCTTAGGATTCCCTCATACAGGTCTTAAATATGACAATTTTTTTCCTTTTTCATTTTTTAATGCTTAATGTTTCCTGGATCACAGAAAGTGTATAACCTAGAAACAAAATACTTGAATTTCTCCTGGGATTCCATTGTTGTTTTTCCAACCTGGAAAGAATTGTGTCTTATTTAGTTGGATGTTTTAAGGTCTTTCAAGCTAGACCATTGAGGTGTTGTAGTCTAGGGTCTTTTATCTTGGACCTAATACTACTATAGTTTAGGTTCTTTTAGCTAAGACCTTATATTTTTGTGATTTAGGTTCTCCTCATTCAGACCACCTATTACTGTATTTTAGGGTATTTTGGCTCAAACCTTTTATTGTAGTAGTTTATGGTCTTTTAGATAAGACCTTTTGTTACTGTAATCTAGGGTATATTAGTATAGACCTTGAGATCCCATGAATTTTAAAGTATTGCTGATAGGACCTGGTTGATGAATATAAAATATGGGTCAGACAAGTCATGGATAACCCACAACAGCTTAGGGTGCTATGTTCCACCATGATGTTACTATGTCTCATGAGGATTTGAGTTCCTTTCATGCAGGGAGGATATTCCTCTAGATGGTAGGAAAAATCCCTCATGCATCACTAGCATGGTCAAATAGAGGTGTCCCCACACTTTTCCATGGGTTATGTTTGATTTTAGATGTGGTGTTGGTTTGAGGGTAAAAATGTTAGCTAAGAAAATTCAACGTGGATTTTTAGAATATGTGTTGATTAATTTATAACCCAAATGATTGAATCTATAAATATGGAATAGGTTAAAACATTTTGGGTGTGACCCATAACACCTTGAGGTGATGGGTTCTACCACGGTGTTTCCAAGTCTCATGAGGATTGGAGTTCCTTTCATGTAAGGAGTAGAAGCCTCTAGTTGGTAAATATAATCCTTTATTCAAGATTCCATTGGTCTTACATGCATTGTAAAGTAGTGGTGATACCCACCCTTTCTTGGGGGTGTGAAATAATTTCAATGATTCAAACATCTGGATAATGAAGTGGGGTATGCGGAAAAGAAATATCTAGGAAGTTTTCTAAAACTGTGGGGTAGTTTAGGTCTTTTATGTAAAGCTCAAGACCTACACCACATGGTTTCGGGTCACATGGTGTGGTCCATAAAAATAATTGGGAATATAGTTTCACATTCCTTATTTGATAAAGGGTACAATAAATGGTGAAATAAAATTGAGAATGTCGGATCCTCTTTAATATTTTGTTCATGGAGATTATAATTCATGGTCTAAAGTTCTCTATTCCTGAGGATGATATTGGAAAATCATGCTAGAGATGGACCATAACACATTAATGTGTTTAGTTCTTCTATGGTCTCATCAAGACTCAGAAGGTTCAAAAATCAATTTTTCTAAGATAATGACTCATTTAGTTGACAGTTGGGAGCTTATATATAGAAGATATAGGCACACATGAATAGTGAAACAAAGGGTCTCTTAAAGCTAGTTGTCTTATTCTAGGGACCATGGATATTTTTTGATGATCTAATGTGCTCAGATCATTAAGTTCAACTTGTGTAAAATGTATTATTCAAGAAGTTTTCAAGATCCCAAAAATTTGTTTCACTTCCTATTGAACACATTATCGTGACAATAAGATGTGTAAAAAATCACTCTAAATTTTTTCAAGAACTGTGGGCCTAGCGATCATGGATTGGATTTTACTAGGGACACAATTTTTTCATTAGGGGCTTTATTCCTCGTTTATTTATGCTCTAATATTTTCCAAAACTCTAGAGATGAAAGATCTTAACATGTGGAGACTTTACTTTTTCTTAGGACATCCTTTATGAGTTATCAAGCTGATAAGTTTGGTGTAGCTTTCAGAAGTAGTTTATGATCTTGTGATTTGGACCATGAAAGGCTAAATTTTAAGGTTATACATCATTGACCAATGTTTATGCAGTTTAAGGTCATGATTTACATAGACCTACTATGTGGGGAATGTGGCACAAAATCCTAAAATGGTTACCTAGGGTCAATATTACTCAAACATATTTCTAATAATGAGATTAAAACATTGTGATCATGTATCGAGGCTCCCAATTCAGGAATAATAATATGGGATAATCATGTCAGGGATAGTCCAGAACACCATTCGGTGTTGAGCTCTTCTATAGTGATTTTAGCCTCAAAAGGATTAGAAATCCCATCCTACAAGTCCAAGATGTCTCTGGTTGGTGGGTCTAAGACCTTTACTCATAAAGATCTTGTTTAAATAGATATATCTATTTTTATTTCCTAGGGGCATGAATTGTTTGTGGTATATTGAGGTACTCAAGACATGATATGTGACTTGTGGGATCAAAGGATAATAAGATGAAAGAAGCGCCACATACTCTAGTTGATCAGGATCAAGCTCTTATGGTCCTTTGAAAAACAATGATGATGGGTTATGGCCTATAAATTTTAACATCTTGTAGTGGTATGTGTCTGTTGTGCAATTTATTTTCATGTGAAAAAGAATGTTTCCTTTCAGTTTAACATCATGTGCAAAGGGAGTTTTCCTTTTCTTATAGTTTAATATAATGCGGTAAAGATATAGATATTCCATTCAGTTTAATTTTTTTTTGGTATAAAATTCTTCACAGGTCTAATTAGTGGTTCATTTTTACTAAATTATATGTTATGTATAGAAATTATTTGTGTAGTTCTGATCAGTACAGAGGGATGGGGGGCATTTTTTATGTATATATTATAGCTAAAACTAGGATTGGAGATTCAAGTGTCACTACATGTACTATGATTACAATAATCAATCCACACATTGTTCTTAAATGGGAAACTCTCCATAAAGGTCTTACCCATACACATAGGGGAGAATTGTTCCCGTTGACTGTTATAGTTGGACACAGGATTGGAGATCCAGGTGTCACTATGTATCTGGTGATGATAGTAATCAAGCCACACATAGTTATTGAATGGGAAACTCTCCATACATTTATATCCCATGTGTATAGGGTGTAATTATTCTTGTTGATTGATATATCTAGACCTGGGATTAGATATTCAGTTGTCACTAAGAATCCTATGATGATAAGAATCAATAAAAATGTAGTTCTTGAGAAACCATATAGTTTAACATTATGTCGTAAGAACATAGGTTCCCTGATTAAAAAAAGAAATATTACATCTAGACTCAATACAAGAGATCTGGGTGTCAATATATATCCTGTTATAGTAGGAATGAAGCCACATGTAGTTCTTGAATGGGAAACCCTCTACGCAGGTCTAACCCATACGCAGAGGGGGAGTTATTCTTGTTGGTTGTTGTAGCTAGACCTAGTATTAGATATCCAAGCAACACTATTTATCTTGTGATAAAAGGAATCATGACACACATAATTATTCAATGGAGGAGTGATAGGAGACCAACACCAAGAACAATGGTCATCTCGGGAGTGGTCCATGGCAATGAAAAGTTTTTTTTCATTCATGAGACATCAACCATCTAGTTTAATGTCATGGGGAAAGGAATCATGGTGGGACTTTTAAGGTCTTCCATCTGGGACCATGATACCCCTTCCATTTACTAAAATGTTTCACTCATGTGTATGACCCCTTAACAAAATTCCTATGCTGATGTGAACCATACTCGGTGTGAGAATCAAAGGATGGAAAAGGTTCCTTTCATAACATAGAGTAAATTAGATAAAGGATCGAGTAATGTGCTATCATGTGGTGGTAATTCCATGATATAAAATCTAGGAATACCTATGTGTCTCATTGGTATGAGAGTCAATCCATGTGTATTTCTAGAAAAACATGAAGTTTAGTGTCATGCAACTAGGACATCAGTCGTGAAATTTACCATATTGTGGTAATGAATAAGGTGAATCAATGTGAATAAATATTATGGTTGGACCCAAGAATGGAGATCTGGGAATCACATTGTATTCTGTAATGGTATAAATCAAGATGCACATAGTTCATGGATGGGAAATGCTCCATGTAGGTCTGACTTATATGCATATGGGTGTATTGTTCTTGTTGATTATGGTAGCTCGACCTAGGAATAAAGATATGGGTGTCACTACATATCCTATGATGATAGGAATCACAAAACATATTGTTCTTGTATGGGGAATACCTTATATTGATCTGAATCACACATTGGTATTGAGACACTTCATTTCTCTTTTTCACAGATCAAGATCATGTGTGGTGAATCATCAGTGAGATGGTGCTTGTTGTACAATTTAAGATCATGTGGTAAGGACTTCTTCTACACAGTTTAACATCATGTGATCAAGATGTGTTCCATATAGTTCAGCATCATGTGTTTAGGATTTACTTTTTAAATTAAATTTCATGAGACTAGGTTGACTTCCACATAGTATAATGTCATTTTTCATGATGATAATAATTCTTGATGGAAACTATGTAGTGTATTTTTTATGAAACCTTACATTTATAGGGGTATGATGTCTTCCACATTCATCATGGATAATGAGTATGCTCCATTTTGATAGACCTAATATATGGTGTAAGTCCCTTCCCATTTGGATTTTATCTTTGGAAGATTCTTTCTTAGTATCACTAGGTTCTGAGAGCCACCATCATCTCTCCTTGAAGAAATTAATGAAGGAGATCCTTTTTCTTTAAGTCTCATGCAATCTGATTCTGATGGACATCGAAGTTTTGTAGTGTATGAAATCTCTTCTCATCGGGCCTCTCTAATTTGTCCTACCAATTTTTTGACTTCTTATAATTCAAGAATTTTCCAAACATAGCCATTCATATTAAGGGAAACTTGAAATTTATGGTCAACACTACTTTGGATCCATACATCGAATTTCTTGTGTAATAGTGCGCATGGTGGTACGATAGGCCCAAAATTCAGGAATGATCTTCTCTTTCTATGAATTTTTCTCTTTATTAACCATATTTTGAATGATTTTTATAGTATCTTATTTAAGGTATCTATTTTTTTCATTTTCCATTGCATTATATAAAAGATGAATTATTGGACTTGATGTTGTATTCTTGGTGTAATTTTTTTAGCTCGGTGGAACAAATTTTGGGTCCAAATTCCATCAATATCATGTGAGGGACTCTAAATTTGGTGATTATATTAGAATTTAAAAATATGATGATATTATTTATCTTTGATTCCTTGAGGTATGTTTCCTTATCACATTTGGAAAAAATAGGTACAAATAAGGATGTACTTAAATTGATTAGTTATGGTTGGTGGATATAGCCCTTCAACATCCATTCCCAATACGGAAAAAGGATTAGAATATTTAGTTGTGTGTAGAAATTATGGGGGTTGATGGATGAAGTTTACATGAATCTAGAATGAAGTACATTTATTGGTGAACTCCATATAGTTTTTATCATTGTTTTCCAGTGGTAACCAAGTCTCCTAATTTGACGGAACTGCCTAGTCCCAGATTGATTAGTTTTATTAGAGCCTTCATGGACTTTTTACATTATGGAATGAATTTCACTTTATGTTATGAATCTGATGTATAATTCATTGAAGCATCACTTTTATAGGAATTTTTCTCATTTGGACCATCCTAGAGGGTAAAGTTCACTGGTCGATGCTGAATTTGTTCTCTTTCAGCTCAATCTGTCGGAAGAGTGCCATTTTGGTGATAATAAATTATTATATGCATCCTTCTAAGTTTGTATATCGGTTTATCACACTTTAGAGTGATGTTGATCTAATTTATTTATTCCATTTCATATATGTTTAACGATGAGACCATCCTCTGGCACATGTTGTGAAAATCACTACATCCTGGTCAGGATCATCCTGAAATGTGGTTGCTTTATCCAATGTGTCTTAATGAGCATTCCATGACCTATGGACATGATGCAACATGGGTTCAAAATGAAACTCTTCCATTATTCCTTTGAAATATCCATTGATATGGGATAGTTATTCCTTTTTATGGAAAATTCATCATTAGTTTATTGTATTACTAGCTTTGAATCCCCTTTAATTTTGAGGTAGACTATCTGCAGTAGTATGGCTAGCTCCAAGCTAGTGATGAGGTGTTAGTATTCAGCCTCGTTATCTATGATGCATTCAGATAGTGATAAAGATTAGGTAAAATTTTCTTTATTGAGAGAAACAAATACAATCCCTACATAATCCCAATTTTACCTCAAATTTTCCAATCTCTTTCCAATAGTACTATAGGAGGCACCATCGAAATATATCACCCATGTTCAAGGAGTTTCATGGGAATAAAAAATATCCTCATTTGGATGTTTATTCCCACTGGTGTACTCTCTCTTAAGGGATGTTCTATGAGGAAATCAGACAGGGGTTACCCATTCAGTAACTTTTTTGAAAAAAACTAGATGTCATATTATTATAGAATAACTGACCATCAGTCTAAATTCCTGATCAACATAGGATGGACAAGGAAATAATGGAGTGGTCTGATATGAGAGACCAAGTGGACTTCTTGGTTTTGATAGTAATTCCTCATCTTTAGCATAGAAAATATGAGTGTGAGGTAGTTCTTCTTGACATCTGAGTACCAAGCCTTGGTACCTAGAATCATTCGAATGAGGTAGTAGTGACTTTTCTCATTAACTAAATCATTTTTCATTACAAGGAGATAACCAAGTGATCATTCCATGGTGGCCACACACAAGATGATTGGATTTACTTTCATCGGTGGCATCATGACTAGAGGGTACAGATCGAAATATGTGATACTCTTAAAGGATGTTTGGTAGTCGTCATCCAATTGGTAGGCGACTCCCTTCTTCATTTGCTTGGTGAAGAGGAGGTATTTTCCTGTTAGGTTTTCTATGAAACACTAAATGTTGGTGAGTTCCCTTGGATCCCCTTCAGTTCATTATGATTCTGAGGTGGTGAAATTTCTATAATTTCAATATCCTTTTCGGGTTCGACCTCAATGTTGTTGTGGTGTACCAAAAATCTTGGGAATTTACCTGAAATTAACCCAAAAGTGCATTTAAAATATTTATACTTAGATTTTTCTACCACAATTTTTTGAATATTTTTAGAAGATCTGTGAGGTGATCACATCACTGTATAGATTATACTACTTGGTCACTAACATAACATTCCTCTATTCTTCTTAATAATGGATTAAATATATGATTTACAGAGCATGGATAAATGGTTCCATCATTATTTAATCCAATGGGCATAACCTAGTATTAAAATATCCACTTAGGTGCTCTGAAGGTCATGGCTTCCTTGAATTCAAGGGAAATTTTTATTTGGGATTTCCTTGAATACTCTTCTATGAAGAAAAGGTCTTAGAAGTCATCAGTTACATTGATCAAAAGTTATTTTACCATCAATGGGAAATAATTCTTCATGTAGCTATGATTAAGGTCTCTGAAATCAATACAGACCCAAATCATCCCATTATTTTTCATGAAAGAGATGTCGTTGGTGAGCCATTTTGGGTATTCCACTTCTTAAAAAAATCTTTGCTCAATTTCTCAAATTTTGACCCTACATTAGTAGCTTGTGGGGGTGTATCCTTCTATCCACATTCTTGAAACCTCGATGGTTATCATGTAATCCTAGTTGGTGCATGACCGCAAAGGGTTTTAGCCTATGAGTTTCTATGTAATTACAAGAGAATGAATATTAATGTTTCTTTAAAAATAAAATATACATCTCTTTCTCCTAAAGAGGTATGGTGACACTAATAAACATAGGCCACTGGTATTCTTCAATTTCCATATTTACCAAACTGAGCCCATTGATGGTGGTGGGGTCACCTTCCTCGAATAGGTTAGGAGCATTCCAAAGGTCATCTTATTATTCTTCCATATCAGATTATGTGGATGCATTTTTAGACATGGTAGATAACCCAAGTACATATTATCCACCTAGTTTTGGATATCGGTTCATCACGATTCGGAGCATTTATCATCTAATGGATTTCTTCTATTTCATAGACGATGATCGATGAGACCATCCATCATTTCATGATGTGAAAATCACTTCCTCTTGGTCAGGATTGCCCATAAATGTGGCTACTTTATCCAGTGTGTCAGAATAATCATTTTATGACCTAGGGAAATGATGCAACATTGGTTAAAAAAGGAACTCTCCCATTATTCCACTAACATAGCCAGTTATAGGGGATAATTCATCCTTTTTATGGAAAATTAATCATTAAATTGTTGTATTACTATCTATGAATCCCATTTAATGCTTAGGTAGGCTATCCGTAGTAGTAGGTCTATTTCCATTCTAGCTATTAGGGATTAGTATTCAGCCTAATTGTTCATGCTACATTCAGATAGTGATAAAGATTAGGGAAAATTTTCTTTGTCTAGAGAAACAAATATAGTCCCAAAGGAAACCTGATTGATCCTTGGTTTTTAAGATCTATTTCAAATAGGAATTTAGTAGGCACTATCAAAATATATCTCCCATGTTCCATTAGTTTGATACTGATAGAAAACCTCCTAATATTGAAGTTTATTCCATTGGTATACTCTCTCTGGAGGGATGTTCTGTGAGGTAATCATCCAGGTATTTCCCTTTCACTAAATTTTGTGACACAAACAGGATGTCATATTGTTTTAGAATAATTGACCATCAGGCAAAATACCTGATCATAATAGGATGGCCAAAACTTTACCTGATCTGGTTGATATAAGAGAGAAAGTGGAATTATTTGTGTTGTAAGTAATTCCATATCCTTCACACTACAAAGAGTAGTGTGAGGAAATTCTTCCCAACATTAGAGTACAAGGTCTTTGTACCTAGCGTCATTCCGATATGGTAGTAGTGACTGTTCTCATTCTTTGAAACATTTTTATATGCAACAATAACCCAAAATGATCATTCCATAGAGCACATATAAAAAGATGATTGGATTTAATTTCATCAGTGGCATCAATATTGGTGGGTGAAACAGGTACTACTTGATACTCTCAAAATCTTCTTGGATGTCCTCATCCCATCGGTAGGTGAATCCCTTATTCATTATCATGGTGAAGAGGAGGTATTTTCTAGCTTGGCTAGCTATGAAACACTGAATGTAAGAAAGGTTCCCTTAGATACCCTCTAGTTCTTTGAGATTATGAGGGGGTGACATTGCAAGAATTATAATATTATTTATGGTTTCAACCTCAATGTTATGGTGGTGTACCAAAAATTCAAGAAATTTTCATGAAATTAAACCACAAGTGAATTTTAGAGGATTCATATTTAGACTGTTCTTCCACAATTTTTTGAATATTTTTTGATGATTTGTGGGGTGATCACATCACTTTAAATATTAGACTACAGGGTTATTTATATAACATTCCCTTGTTATTCTAAATAATGGATTAAATATATGATTTATGATGTGTTGATTAGTGTTTCCATCATTATTTAATATAATGGGAATGACATGGTATTAAAAGATCCCCTTAGGTGCTCTAAAGGACTTGCTATCATTGTCTTCAGGGGATATTTTTATTTAGTTTAACCCTGAATACTCTTACATGAATGAAATGTCTTGGAATCCATCAGTTATAGTGATCAGAAGTTATTTGATCGACAATGGGAAATTATCCTTTAGGTAGTTCTGATTAAGGTCATTGAAATCAATGCAGACCATAATCTTATGATTCTTTTTCTTGATAGATATGATGTTTTTGAGCCATTTTGTGTATTTCACTTCTCGAAAAAAAATTGGATTTGATCAATTTCTCAAATTCTAACTCAAAATTATTAGAATGAGTGGGTTTCATCCTCAAAGGCACTTTCTTTAAAACTATATGGATATTAGTTAATCCTAGATGGTGTGTGACCACATCAAGTTTTAGTCTAGGTGTTTTTATACATTTACAAGAGAAAACATATTGATGTTTCATTCAAAATACAATGCACATCTCTTTCCCATGAGAGGCATGGTGGTACTAATTAACATAGGCCACATGTCTTCTTATATTCTAATATTTTACTGCCTTAACTCATCGATGGTGATGGAGACTCCTTCCTCAAATATGATAAGGACATTCCTAAGTAAATCCTATTATTCTTCCATATTTGATTCTATGAAATAATTTTCAGACATGATAGATAACTTGAGGACATATCTATCATTATCATGATGATAGAGGTTATGGGAAGAGAAATTATCATCCCCTACTACCAGAGTCATTGCAGATAGATTCTGGAGTTTATTTTGTTTTAAAATATCACTAGGTATATGAGGATCTTGTAAGTCTAGGATCAGGTCTATTTCCTCAATCAAATTTATGGGTATCACATAATCACTGTCTTTTGTACTCTAGGATTTTTTTAGGGGTGGTCCCCAATCACATGGGTGCAACAACTTATATATTTTCATCCACCATTGGTTTATTTCTTTCCCATTTATATAAACTTTCCTTAGCATATGTCGCTTCTCAATACACAAGGGGTGGAACTATCACCTGAAGTATTCAAAACATCCCATCAATGGGGTATTTCAATCATAGATGGAATATTGAAGGTAACACTACATGGATGTGAACCCAAGGACATCCAAGAAGGAAATTATATATAGTGTCTTACTGGATAACCATGAATATATAATTAGATGTGATGTCCCTGAAATGAGCATTTAACTTGATCATCTTGATTGGTCTTCTCTCTCTCTTATCATACCCTTGAATGTTTTTCTTTATGGGATATAAATCCCATTCACTATATTAAAAATATTGAAGGGTCTAAATTGGGATGAGGTTGATCCCGGAACCATTATCAATCATATCCCTTCAAATTTCAACATTATAGAGTCTTACATAAACTTATAGGGGTCCAATATGTCCATGGATGATCACTTCTTATTCCTAATTTACGAATGAGATTGATACACTGTAATATTATGGAATAGTATCCAATCGATAAACCTTAGCTGCAATGTCTTCTATTTCAAATTCTTATAATATTTTTACGTCTTCGATGAGTGTCTGTATCTATTCTATTAAAAGTTGCATCACATCCAAGATTGAGAGTTTGGCTAGGAAAACCACCAACTATTTCAATATGTTGTAATGTTTTTCCATATTTTGGGGCTTCCCAATGTGGGTGTTCTTATTCTTATTCATTTCAAGAGTTGAGGCATTTTTAGTATATGGGATTGATGCTTTTGAATAGGTCAAGGGATAATCTACTTTTAGTGGAGTGGGTCTCTCTTTCATTCCTTATTGTATGGGATGATCAAACAATTTCACCCCTGTTAAGATTTCATGCAACTCGACTAGGCATAGACAACTTCTTAAGGGTTATGGGAAACCTTCTTGTTTTTATTGGGATTACTTGTGTGCTTTCCCATGGGTATCAACTACATATATTTATTTTGTGGGGAAGTGACCAAGATAATAGATCTGACCACACCCACACTATTTCGTGTATCCTTTGATCCTGTGTATTTGGTCATTGGCTACTCGGCAAGTTACGGGGAGCTCATACATGGAGGCATATTCATCATCAGATATAGGGACTTCCAATTGTATTACATTAACAAAACAAAATATTATCTCTTCATATGATGGAGGTTCTATTTTATGGGGATGTTCTTATGGATTGGACATTGTAGGAAGGAAATTTGAAATAGTCATAGTTTTTGTATGAGCTAAATATGACTCATCATATTCTATCTCACCATGTTTCTAATGATTAAGTGAACCTCCATGAGGCATATTTTATTTCACCACCCTAGAAGATAGTACCATTATGGGTTTGTGAAGTTTTACTCTCTTTGTGGAATGAGCTCAATAAATTGTCTTTCAAGTCATCCAGTTATCAAAAAATTTTGTACACCTAGCCCGAACATCTCATCAATCACCATCTTCCTTTGGTTGGTCAATAGTTACACAAGTCACCTAAACTGGGGAGTTTTCCAATGTCCCCTATCTAAAATCAACCATGATTTAGAATATAAATTTTAAGATGAAATAATCCTAGATGTTGTGACCTAGCCTTCTATATAAAGGGAAGTAGTTAGGATGATTGTTGAAATTGACCTAATTAGGTTTCCTAGGTTGTGGAATCTTGAATAGGTTTTTTCATGGCAATAGAGAAATAACGAGGGACCTTATCATTATTGAATGAGTATTCTCTATTAATCCATTCATCATATCTCATGACACCATGATCAATTTTTTCTTTTAGATGAGGGTTATTTGGTTGTTGTTGTCACTCTATATGAGGAGTTGGGAAGTTAGAGGCCTTCTAAGTTTCTTGAATGTCCACTAAAACTTTTTTGAGGGTAAAGGTGGCACTCTTTACCTTTATGATTCTTTTAACCTATGTTGAGGGAATGAGTTGGGACTTAGCCTGCATCCATTGAATGGAATCTTCTAATAATTGTGCCATTTCTACAAAATCATGGATTCATCCTAGATACTTCATCAAGATAAGGTGTGTTTTTAGATATTCATGAAGATTTACATAATAGATTTCCATAAATTTCTCTTATAATATGGGGATGATAAGTGTATAGGTTAAACCTTTCCATCATTCAATAAAGTAAAACACTCTCTCATTTTCATGTCTCTTTTAGTATTTTAGGTCAAAAATTGTTGTTTTCCTTATCATAGAGATAAACTAATAATATAATTGATGACTAAGGTATTCCCATCCTCCAATAGATCTTAATAGAAGGATAATGTACCAAACAAAGGCTGGACCTATCCGATTCTATACCAAACACCTCATCTTGTGTGCCTCCTACTGATCTTTGTGGCCAATCATCTTACTGTCATGGGATATGAAGTTCATGATATATTTTTATGGATCTCTCATAACATCAAAGTTTGAGAAGGTTGGATTACTAAAATTGGGTAGGGGAAAAGTTTCATCCACCCATTAGTAATATATCTTCTTCTCAGGCTTCAAAAATGTGTGTTTCCCTTCCATGGATTCTATTCAAGTAGCTCAGGACTCAATGGAATTGAGCAGTTTTGGAGGTAATTTTAGTTGATCTACCTCTCATTTACAATGAGTGGGCTTAACATGATTATGTGGATATATTTTCATCTACCATTGATTTTTTATCCATGCCGAGACTAAATGATCACCCTGATTAGGGATAGTCTACCATCGTAATGTAGGGAAGTCATGATCATATTCAACTTCCACATTTATATAAACTGAATTCAATGATCCAAATATGTTATTATTCTTAGTTTCCACCCTTGTAGGTGGATTATATCTTTACTGATATATGTGTGGGAGGATATTCATTTTATTCTAAATATGATACTTAGTGGGAATTTTTTTATGAGTAGATCCTCATTGAGTTGTGTGAGATTTTGTGTCTCATTCTCATATTATTTCAACTTAACCTCTGGGGTAAGAATTTTGGCTCTTATGTGCAAATAGTGGGATATAAACACTAATTTCCCTTTATCCTTGGTAGTTTTCCATTATAGAGGTAGAAACTCAGAATTTAAAGATGCATAGTTTTGGATTCTCCTTGGGTTCTATGTGTATACGACTTCAGTTAGTGCATCCAGGTCACTCTCTAGTTAGGGTTCATTTTCAATATTTAATCCCTTTTTGTTTGAATCTTGATCCATATTATCTATAATGTTGATAGAGAAGACATTCACAGAGGTATGTTGGGAAATGGTATTTGTCCCATTACTCTCAACGCAAAAGGGTGATTCTGCACTGCTCACGTCGGGGTTGTTTTTATAGTACCATGTCAAATTGGACCTTTTTGAATTACTACCCATATTGGGTTTGATTTCCTTTTTCACACATTCCTCCCATCTTGGTATATTAACAGTGACCTTGAGGGAGCTTCTAGTCATTTCCATCAAACATGACCTAAATATAGAAGGATTTTCTTATAGTGGGATGAATGGATGAGACATTAATCATTGATATTTACCCAAACCAATATAATATTGATTTCTTCTATGGTGATGATGTTGATGAACATTCCCCCCAACCATGTTAGATTAGACCATTTAGGACTTCTTTTGGAAATTTTTTCACCTTTTGTTGAGGATCAGATGATTCTGATCTAGGATTTGATGACTCTTGGGATATTCATTTAGATATAAATTTCCCCATCCCTACAAGATGGGCTTGAGATGGAACCACCACTGATTTATCCTGAACCCTCTGGGGGTATGATGAACATAGTGACAGTGATTGAAATAAAAAATCCACTAACCCAATTGATTGGGGTTGGTTTGTATCTACTATCAATATGCCATAAACCCTCTTAGGGAATTATAATACAAGGTGTATAGGTAGTGGTATATATTACCCCATCCTGGTGGGATAGGTTCACTCCTAGGTGGCTTCTATAGAATCTGCTATTGCGACCTATTTGATTAAGTAAAGTTGATCTCATGTATGAGTTGGGTGAAATAGAAT
Organism: Viscum album; assembly: GCA_963277665.1. Classification (NCBI taxonomy): domain Eukaryota; kingdom Viridiplantae; phylum Streptophyta; class Magnoliopsida; order Santalales; family Viscaceae; genus Viscum; species Viscum album. The sequence goes on from OY728156.1 coordinate 1,337,146,184, forward strand.
CCAATAATAGGGGAAATTTTCTATATGAAGTTGTTGGGTTAGATATGACTTCCAGTTCTATGTCAAAAAATCATTATCATTATTTTTAGGGGCCTATTTTTAAGTTATATTTTAAGTCATGTCCCTATGTTCATGATTTCATGGAATCGTTAAAGAGGGTGAATTATATTGTAGTGACCAACTAGATCATGAATTACCCAGTCCCTATATCTTCTCATAGGGTATGAAATTGTAGGATGCCTTATCTAAGGGTCTCTATTGATCTAGGGGTGACGTTAATGGAAATTGTTCATACTTTCCCCATCCTCATATATGAATACATGATGGGTCATCGGTGATCAATGGCTGAATAGTTCTGATGCAATGGTGCCAAGTATGTTTTATATTTTTTCTTTGATTTTCCAGTTTGAGGTCTCCATCTATGGAGAAGGTAGTCAAGTCTAGCTGAAAATAGAGTATATTGATGGTATGAAGGTGACCCTCATATCCTTGATAAGGGAGGTGTCTATCCTTTAATTTATAATGAGTTTCCCTTATATTTTTGGCTTAAATAATGAATATACACCTTCTCCAGATCATCTAGGATCTCAAAGTCAAAAGTGGTGATGGACAAGAATGTGATTGGGAGGTTGTTTTTGGATAACTCTCTCAATATATCAATTTGATTCTCATCTTCATCAGACTTACCTACCTCCACTAGTTCAGACCATAGAATTTTTTTTAGGGTCACCTGCTGACTGTGTTGAAGGGTTGTTGGTAGTTTATGGTGAACAATATACAGTTGACCTTAGTGTTTTGAGAACCCCTCTAAATGAAGGCATTGGTGTTTTGGGAACCTCTCTATACAGAGGTGTCTAGTAAATGAGAGGATTTCCTTATACGAGGGATATATCACCATGAAGAGGTTGACCATGATGGATATCAGGAGTAGAGTCCCTATTATCCATATCCACACTACCATAAAGATTAATATTAAGGTAATTATCACCTTATGCTTTGGTTGAAGAGTTAGAATACCATTTGTATGTTGGGAATGTGTTTTGAATGGCCACAAGAATACTATAATTAATAAGATTATAGATATGAGATTAATTCTATATAATAGCCATAATATGTCAACATATCTTTTGAGATTGTGTATGGATATGATCCTAATGTTTGATAGGAATAATAATATGTTGATAATTATCAAGTGATGTGGGAATAGGTGGCCACCTTTGAGAAGCTTCTGGAGTATTCTAGAGAGCTTTTTTATTGTCTGAAAGAATATGAGCTTGGTTGTAGGTGGTTTCTAGAATATTTCATTCAAACATAGATAAAGTGGGGATATGATCCCAATCTAAATATGTATTCCTTGATGGAATAAGCCTACATACATCTAGAATGAGATAAGGGATATAAACCTCGTCTTATAAATCCACTGAAGGATGTTGGTGTAGTATTTCATTAATAGAATTAGGGATATGATCCTTTCTTCAATGAGATGTTGGAATATGCCATGAATTTTCACTAATAGAAATATAAACTCGTCCCAAGGCATGTCATTCCCTCACCTAGGGATCCCTAGTTGGATTAGGTATATTGTCCTGGTCATTTTCCTTTTGAATATGTATATATCCTTTTTCAATGGTAATAAGAGAATGTACTAAGGAATATGTCACACTCAATAGGTGATCCTAGAATGGAATGAGGATATGAGCCTAGTATGATGAATTTGGAGTATTCCACTAATATTGTTTGATAGTAATGTTCACCTATCCCAATGTATGTGCCACACTCACTTGTTAATCCCAGTTTGAATAGGAAATTGAGCCCAATCTGGTGCCTTATTCTTTACCAGAATATGTCTATAATCCTCTTGGAAGGAAGAAAGAATGTGAACTTACTTTGGAGAAACAACCTTTTAATTCTAATAAGAGTGTTATGATACCATGTCTATATGGATAATAATATAAACCTCTACCTATATTTTTACTAGTTCTGGAATATTCTAGTGGAGTTCTTCACCTGTTTTCAGAAGGTGGTGACATTCTAGTTATGTGTGCGGGAATGTAGGCCTACACATTTTCTATCTCCATTATGTACTAGTAGATATATTTGATTGAGTAGAGGATATGATCCCACTAACTTCCAGATTTTTTTTACCATAATATGCTTACGGTATTTATGTGTTGCGTAGGAATATGCCCACAACCTTTCTTTGACTGAGTAGGGATATGATCCTGCTCCCTCGCTACCATCAGAATATAATGGCGGGATTCATCAGCAAAAGAGGGGATATAATACCACTCTCAAATATCCATATCTTTTCTTGCCATATGTTTTTACCTTTATACCCATTCATGATAATTATAGGTTGAAATGTTTCAGGTGCTTCCCTTAGCGGGTAATTGAGTGGCACTGATGGAATGGTGCTCATGGCGGGGAATGAAAGGAGCCCTCCCTGGAGGTTCCTGATTCAGAAAGGATCCACAGGTGTCTTCTTGAACCACCTTCATTAGATATTAAAATTGGTCATTATTTTACCATAGAGACAAGCTTCTGAAGTGATTGGCGATGGTAATGAGTGCCACTGGTTTCACCGTAGATTTTGTTGGGAAACATAGACTCGTTAGTTTCAGCGTTTGGAGATTCTTGAATGAATCCTTGAGGGTCATGATTGTACCATGTCAGTGGTATTCACAGACTATTTTATTATCCACATGACACTGAATGTGTTGGGCGGGAAGATCATTCTATGACTCACATGGATTACAATCGTCGCTTTTTATTGAATAATCGATGCATGAAGACTTGATCTTAGATCAAGGTGTTGCTAGTGAGATCAATATAAATAGTCATGAAGATAATATGTAACAACTTCACTAATCAAGGAATAATTTCATGAATGATACATACCCAATCAGTTATATATAGGTAACAAAATTATCCATTCTTATTCCCAATCTGGACATTTCAATCGTGTGGAATTTTCACTATGAGGATGGACTTATTTCATGAGAACCATAATTACATTTGATTGTACATCAGGTGTGAAATTTTCATTTCTTTTGGATTCCCAAAAATAAATGGATCGATTCATAGTCAACCAATTTTTTTTGGAGTTTCATGTCAGGTTCACCATTTTTTCTTGGGAATATTCGTCATGAATTTTTTTCCAATGGTTGATTGTGGAAGGTTCAATGTCTTGTTTAATCATTCATGCACGGTTGACCATGTTCTTTCTTAATAGAAACTCTAAATAGTTACCACATCCATAACTGAGCATAGACCTACTTTCCAAAGGCACGTGGTCAGTTGGGGTTTTAGATACAACGATGATTAGGAACTCACATTGGTTAAGATGTTGGGAGGTCAGGCTCATCACACCCTTATTAGGGGGAATTATTACCTACTATGTGGCTCTCTTATGGATTTAAGATATGTTCTTGAATTTATTCCTTATCCTGATACAGGACTGGCTACCCTAACAAAATGATCAATTTTTGAATCAATCAATGAGTAAAGGGTATTTTATTGATGAGTCCATTTGTATGTATCTGAGGTTCTTCATATGTTTCATATTAATTAGTAGTTTTTAATATTTTGAAGTTGTATATCATGGAACTCTTTAGTTTACAATCATGAAGGGAGGTAATTAATATATTGAGCTTGGGACCAAACATTTTTATGCGTCCTAAAAAACCTTCTTATAAATGGAATTAAAACCCACATGGTTTTTAAACCCATGTAGTTTAACATCGTGTAGAACAGAAACATTTGAGGGAACTTAGGAACTGATTATTGAGATTTTTCCTCGAATAGTTATCCTACTTATCTTAGTTATGGTAGGAATCAGATTCATCATAGTTCTATCATTCCCCGAGGACTTTCCCTGAGGTGGATGGCCTTGTATAGAGGATGTCATTCCATGCCAGTGAATGGGGATTTTACACTGATATTTACTAGAAAGAGGAGGTTCATGATGTGAATGAGATTATTTTTGAAAATCCCTAATCCCATGTGATCCATGCTCGGTGTTCAAAACATTATATACCAATTTATCAGTCTCATCACAAATGGATTCTTGACTTATGCATTGGGGAAACCCTATAAGATGTTTAGTTTAGATCTCACATATTAGGAAAAAACCCACATATCCTATTTATTATAGGAATAGAAGTTATTTTACTTCAATTTACTTCTCAATAACCTTATGGATGAGGAATGATGATAATCCCATGGGATATATTGGGTCTCAATGGTTCGAATTTCAGACACATGGAGGGGCTTACACAAAAGTTGGATCCCATTTGAGCTCGGGCCTTACAAAGAAATCCTAAATATCTTTATTACAATAGAAATCATAGTTATCATAGTTGAATCATCCTATCAATCCATAGATGGATGATGAATGATGATAAGATCATGGAATAGATTAGGTCCCAATGGTTTCAATGTTAAAGACATTGAGGGGTTACAGCAAAGTGGGTGACCATTTGAGCTTGGGCCCTAGGAAGGTGTCCTAAATTTGTTTTTTATAGAATGAATTAGAGTTATAATAGTTAAATTAGGGGTATTACCGAATATGTCTAATGGACAAGGTTATCATGTCCCTTTTATATCTTCTTGGTATGTCTCGATTGTCTGCCTGACATGTTCTGATTGTCTGGATGACATGTTTTGATTATCTATCTGAATGGACCGAGGATGTATGAACATGTATTAGTTTCTTAGAAGACATTTAGAAATACAATCACATTGTCTGGTTTACTTGTCTGATTTACATCGCAAAATATGAATGGAATATCAGGAGGACATCACATGATCAATTCTGACATGTTTGGAGGACACTACGAGATTTATTTGACTTGTCAAAGAGGTCCCCACATGATCAACATAGAAATTTATTGTTGCTTCCTCATTACTTGGATGAAATTTCTCATTGATACTTTATGACTCTATTGATATGTTTGTAGGACTTCATGAGACATTATTGACATGTTTGTGGATAGTGGCATGACTTGGTTGACATCTCTGAAAGGTGTCGCATGACCTAGTTTTCATGTCTTGAGGGTGTTGCATTTCCTGGATGACTTATCCAGAGGAAATATAATGATCAAGTATATCATTTATGTAGGATTAATCATGATCTAGATGCTTTTTTAATATTATATCGTATGATCATGGATAAAATGTTTGGAGGGTGCCGCATGACCTGGTGGGCTTGTCTAGAGACCATTGTAAAACTTGTATGATATGTCTTGCTGTCACCACATAACTTGGGTGGTGTGTTGAGAGTACGTCATAAGACTAGGCTATAAATCCTTAAGTACTTCAAAAGACTTGGTTGGTATTCCTAGAGGGCATCGTACTACTTTCTAGACATGTCCCAGGAATGTTTCACAGTCCAAATGGAATGTTAAAAGATCATTAGATGATTCGAGCGACATTTCCAAGTGTTATCACATGATCTAGGTAAAACATGTGAAGCACATAGATATTATAATTGTCACATACATGATCTATTTTAAAGTTATTTTTCATTTAATTTCAATTCTTGTTTTGTTTTGGGGGTTTCCCATGCATTTTTTGAGGAATGGGTGAGTTTTCAAGATTTGGGCCAAACCGTGATCCCATTTCCAAATTTAAAAAACAATTTTGATTATTTTATAACTCTTTCTTTTTTCAATATTTTGCACTAATTACACTTCAAAAATGGCCTAACCAAACCTATTAACACAAAAATATCAATTTTGACCATTTAGAAATCCATAATAATGGTGGATTTTGTTTTTTGTATAAGGAATTGGGCCAGCACGGAATCCCATTACCAATTTAAAGAAATTATTATTTAATATATTATTCAATTTTTATTCTTTCTTAGTGATTCCACCTCCCACTAGAAGAAAAAATCCCTAGAAGAAACCCCAGTCTCTGTTATCCCTCTTTGGATCTCATTTCCATTGGGTATTAGGTAAAACTTATCAGGCTTCCTCCAATCATCTAGATTTGAAGAGGTAATTTGTTTCCTTTATATTTCCATATTTTCTTACTCTTTTTTCCCAATTCAAGTTCCTACATGACTTTGTATTCCCTATTAAAACCTAAAATGAATTCTTGGATGTTTTAAAATCCATATAATGGTGTATTTGGGGTTATTTCTTAAATATCCCTCAAGTAAGTGGGTATCCTTCATTCTACTTTCAATTTTCTTAGGGTTTTATTGAATTTTCTTAGGATTTATTCCCTTATCCTTGAGGTTACAAATGTCCAACAACTAGGTTTTTGAACCTAGGGTTGGATTATGGATTTATTTTTATATTAATTGTTTTTTAGTCCTGATCTAAGTCTTTAATGGTGTGGTAGTGGTGTAGTTTTATTTTCACACTAAGATTCAAGGGTTTTCATTATTGTCGTAGGTGATTCCATTGTGTATGAAATACTTGTGGGGTTTTCATAGAAATATATTATTAGTTAATTTGGGAAAACCATATAATTACATGTTTGATTTTATTGAAGTGTATTAGGGATTAAAATAAGGTTTTTAATGTTTTTATCCTTTATTTGTTGCTGAGAAAACTTGTTTTAATAGTGTTTGTGAAACACGTGAATTTTTAAGTGCCATGTTTGTCTGAAAATCGAGGTATTATAATGATATCACTTCATGGTTCATATGGGGCTGCCCAAAAACTGATTTTTTCGTTTCATTGAAATTTATTGGGCTGAAATTTCTATTTTTGTGACCTTTAAGTATTCACATAGTGTGAAAAGTGGGGATTTCAAGGATTTTTGGGTGCAAACCAATGTGAGATTGTGAGAAGTTGTTTTGTTGAAAATCAAAATGTTTTGTTGTGTGTTTTAAGTGGTATAATGTGTGTATAAATACTATATTGTTTTTCTGTGTCCAGTATTTTGGTTTTATATACAATGAAATTTATATAGTATGCTTAAATTGTTTGAGAATAATGGGGGAAGCTCGGATACCTATGTGGGAGGATATGTACTAGTACAACTAGTGATCTAGATGGTAGTTGTCCTAGTTTCACTGAGAAAATGGATAAAAACAACTCTAACAAAACTGTATAGATAATTTTTAGGGACCAATAGGTTATGTAAATGTTCTATAATAGTGGATCGTTCATGGGAAATGATTTTTGACTTGGATACATTATACTGAGGTATGAGGTACATAAGTCCCGAGACTATCTAGTTTTCTAGGGGTGTTCTAGATTTTGTTGATCATTGGATTTGTGGTATTTAACCTTGTCTAAGGGTGTGTTTGTATGTAATTTAAATTAGATAAAATTTTTTATTTAAATTTTTTAACATTCTGAAAGTTTTTGTTTAAAAACGGTTTTCAATTGAAAGTTGCATTTCTTGGAATTTATCACCATTTTTATTTACATATTAAAACAGCTTGCTTTTTCACCTTGTATTGCATACTATTTGGAATATTTGGGTGGTATTATATTGGTATTAAGCTCACATCCCACTTACACCCCTTGGGTATAAGTAAACTTCATTATGTTTAACATAAGTAAAGGTAAAGCCTCTGGTGAAGGTGATTCGGGTTGTTTGTCCCCTCCTATAGTGCGGTGTTGTGGAGACGACTCAGAGGAGATGACCCCGTGTTGTGTGGAATCATTGTGGATGACTTGTAGTAGTATTTATTATTATGTGGACCTATTGTACTTTTTTTAAACCATTTATTCAGTACTGGTTTTTTCTTAAGTCTTGTTTGGTATGGAAATTTCAGATTTTTATTATTTATTGTTTTTAATGTTTTATGCTTTCATACTCAAGTAAATCATTCCCAAACTGAATTTATTGATACCCGGGCACTTTTTCTAGCCAGTGGGGATATGGAATGACATTCAGGCCTTTTCATGGTATGGATTTGGTGCTAGTATTAGTGATGAACAGATTTGGTTCGGGACAAAATGGTATCAAAGGAGGCCAATGTTTTTGGGTTATATTGCTATTTTGGGATGAGTTGGGATAGGAAGGCACTAGGAATATCAAGGATCAAGGTTTTGGTCATGAGTAGGGTGCTTGGCCTGCACCACTTAGGGAAGAACTTGAGTCACCAGGGGACTTTGGAATTGTTTTATTGACTTCACTTCCAGGTGAGACGTGTGGACTGCAGACCACACGTGGACATTAGGCGGGGGTGGAGTAGTTGTTTATTTTATTACAATAATGTGTTCAGATTATTTATATTTGATGTATTTTATTAAAATTTTCATAATTTTGGCATTCACTATTGTTTTGTGACTGTTTCATTTTGTAGAAACATGGATCCCCCGAAAGATCTCATGCGCCCATAGGAGGAAGCTGGAGAGAGTTCTCCCACACCAATTGATCAGAGACTAGTCGAGGCCATGGTTCGGGCTATCCAGGATCTAGGAAAGGGATCGTCTCCTGTTTCATATCCTGTTAGAGAGGATGATACTGGTCTTAGAAAGGAAAATTTATAAGAGTTCTTGAAAAATAATCCTCCCACATTTTGAGGCAGCAGAGAACCCCATGAAACAGAGAAATGGCTCGAGAAGATCGAGCGAATGTTTGAGTTCCTGGATACACCTAAGGAGCTCAGGGTGAAATATGCCTCCTTTATGTTGGAGGGTCCCAGCCGCAGTTGGTGGGAATCGGTACTTCAGACCGGGAAGAATGAGAAGATGCACAGGGGAGTTTTCAAGGTTTTCTTCAACAAACAGTACTGCCCTCAGGTCTTGAAATATTACAGGTCCAGAGAGTTCATGGATCTTGTTCAGGGGAATATATCTATGATGTATTATGCCAACCATTTTGATAAGTTTGTTCGGTATGCTCTTGAAATCATCTCCAATGAGAAAGGGAAGGCCTAGATGTTTGAGAATGGATTGGGACCAAATATATAATCCTAGTTATTCTTGTTTATGCTGAGGACCTATGATGAGGTCATTGACCAAGTGTGCATGGTGGAGATTGACCGTAAAGGTGGGGCTAGTTTCTCAGGGTCAGTATCAGTAGTGGGTAGTGGCATCTCTTTAGAGAAGAAAAGGAAGAAGAAGGAACATGTGAAGAAAGGTGGTGGCAGTTCATGCCACTCCTCCAAGATATTTACTTATGTGTCTTCTGATGAGAGATTGTTCGTGTACCACCAGTGTGGGAATCCAGGGCACATCCGACTAGAATTCCTGCTTCCTCCGAATCCTTGTTATGATTGTGGAGGTATGGGGAATTTGCAGTGCTTCCGCGGGGTGGCACGTCCACTTTTGAGTGGGGTAGGTTCGGTGTAATTCTAAGAAATTTTATTTCTGAAAAATTCTATTCCAATTTCCCAGGTTCTTTGGCAGCATGGAAATGATACACCTGATACATGGGAGAAGAAGTCATGGGTTGAGGAAGAGTACACGTTCCTGTTTTCTGATCAAGCTTCAGGTTGACATTCTAGGATGGAATGTTTTCATGGTGGGAATCATTTTCACATACATGAATTATTTTAAAGGTATTTATTATTTAATTTCCATTATTTCTTTTTTGGGGTTTCCCGTGCATTTTTTGAGGAATGGGTGAGTTTTCATGATTTGGTCCAAATCGTGAGCCCATTTCCAAATTAAAAAATCAATTTTGTTTCTTTTATAACTCTTTTATTTTTTAATATTTTGCACCCATTTCACTCATAAAATGGAATAATCTGACATATTAACACCACCATATCAATTTTTATCATTTACAAATCCATAATAATGGTGGATTTGGGTTTTTGTATAAGTAATTGGGCCAGCACAGAAGCCCATTTCCATTATTAAAAAATATTTTTTATTTTATATCTTATTCAACTTTTATTATTTTTCTTTTATTCCACATCCCAATTGAATTGAAGATACCGAGGTTCAACCCCAACCTCTCTTCTCCCTCTTTATATCTCATTTCCATTGTGGATTAAGGCAAATATTCTCAGGCTTCCTCAAATCATCCAGATATGAAGAGGTAATTTGTTTCCTTCATAACGTCTTCATTTCTCACTTACCCCCCCCCCATTACAATTCCTAAATGAGCCTTTCTTCCTTATTCGAACCTCAAATTAATTTTTGGATGTTTGTAAATTCATCTACTTCTGTATTTAGGGTGATTTCTTAAATATCTCCCAAGTAAGTGGGTCTCCTTCATTCTTCTTTCAATTTTCTTAGGGTTTAATTCAATTTTATTAGGGTTTATTTCCTTATCCTTGAGGTTAATAATGTAAAAAACTAGGTTTTCAAACCTAGGGTTTGATTCTGTATTTCTTGTTCTAGTAGTTTGGCTTTCGACTCGATTTAGGTCCCTTACGGTGCAGCGGTGGGGCAGTTTGATGTTTGCACAAAGATTCAAGTGTTTTCATTATTGTGGAAGGTGATTCCATTGTGTATGAAATACTTTTGACTTATATTTCGGTGTTTATATTGTTTTCATGTTTATCTAATTTGATTATTTCTACAAAAATTGGTTTTAGTGGTGTTTGTAATGCAAATGATTTTTAAGTGCCATTTTAATGTGAAATTGGGGGTTGTTCATAGAAATATCTTGTTGGTTCATTTGCTGATACCCTATAATTACTTGGTTGATTTTATTGAATTTTATTAGGGATTAAAATAATTTTTTTAATGTTTATCTTATTTTTTTATTCCTGAAAAAACTTGTTTTAATAGTGTTTGTGAAACACGTCAATTTTTAAGTGCCATGTTTGTGTGAAAATTGAGGTTTTATGAAGATATCATTTCATGGTTCATATGAGGCTGCCCAAAAACAGATTTTTTGGTTTCCTTGAGAGGTATTGGGCTGAAATTTATGTTTTGGTGACTTTTAAGTATGCACATGGTGTGAAAAGTGGTGTTTTCAAGGATTTTTTGGGTGCAAAACAATTTGAGATTTTGAGAAGTTGTTTTATTGAAAATCAAAATGTTTTCTTGTCTCTTTTAAGTGGTATAAATTTTGTATAACTATTGTATTTTTTGTGACCAGTATTGGGTTTTTTATTTTCAAATAGATTAATTTAGTATGCTGGAATTGTTTGAGCACAAAGGGGGGAGCTCGGGTACCTAGGTAGGTAGATATGTACTAGTACAGCTAGTGATATGGATGGGTGTTGTCCCAGTTTATCTGAGAAAATGGATAAAGACAACTCTAATTAAACTATATGGATGATGTTTTGGGACCACTAGGTTTTGGGTATGTTCCCTACTATTTTATCGTGCATGGTAAAGGATTTGTGACTTGGATACATTACACCAAGGTACGAGGTACATAGGGCCCGAAACTATCTAGTTTCCACAATTCAATCTTGTATTAGGGTGTGTTTGGATGTAATTTACAGTATAAAACATGTATTATTTAAACTTTTCAACATTATGAAAGTTTTATTTTGAAATTTTTTTTCAACTGAATGTCTCATTTCATTGGATTTATCACAACTTTTATTTACATATTAAAACTCTTGCTTTTTCACCGTGTATTTCATACTATTTAGGATATTTGGGTGGGATACTATTGGTATTAGTATCACACCCTACTTACACTATTTGGGTGTAAGTATACTTCATTATTTTTTATATAGGTAAAGGTAAAGCCTTGGGTGAAGGCGGTTCGGGTTGTTAGTCCCCGCTTATGGGGCGGTGTTATGGAGACAGCTCAAGGTTGATGACCCCTTGTCAGGTGGAATCATTGTGGGTAACTTGATTCTATTTTTATTATTATATGTACCTATTTTGATTTATTTAAAACCATGTATTCAGTTATTTTTTTCTTAATTCTTGTTTGTCATGTAAATTTCATATTCTTATTATTAATTGTTTTTAATGTTTTATGATTTCATACTTGGGTAAATCATTCCCAAACCTAATTTATTGATACCCAAGAACTTGTGGAAAACCGTGGGGATAGGGAATGCCCTTTGGGCCTTATCATGGGCTGGATTTGGTGTCGGTATTAGTGGAAACCATATTCGGTTCATGACAAAATGGTATCAAAGGAGACCAATGTTTTTGGGTTATATTTCTATTTTAGGATGAGTCGATATAGATATAAGATAGGACTATCGGCGATCATGATTTTGGACATGAGTAGGGTGTATGGCCTGCACCTCTCATGGCAGACCTTGAGTCACTAGGGGACATTGTAATTGTTTGATTGACTTCACTTTTAGGTGAGACGTGTGGGATGTAGACCACACGTGGACATCAGGTGGGTGGAGTAGTTGTTTCTTTTATTATTGTAATGTATTTTGATTATTTATATTTCATTTACTTGATTAAAATTTCCATAATTATGGTATTGACTATTTTTTTTGTGACGGTTGAATTTTGTAGCAACATGACTCCCTATAAATATCTCATGCAGCCACAGGAGGAAGCATGAGAGACTTCTACCACACCAATTTATCAAACTCTAGTTGAGGTTGTGGTATATGCTATCAAGGCTCTAGGATAGAGACCATCTCATATTTCTTCTCATGTTAGAGGGTATGAGACTATTCCTATAAAGGAAAAGGCCTAGGATTTCATGAAAAATAATCCTCCGACCTTCTGAGGCAGCATAGAACCCCTGAAAGCAGATGAATGGATCGAGAAGATTGAGCACATGTTTGAGTTCCTGGATACACCTGATTGAAATGTGCCTCTTTTCTGTTGGAGGGTCCCAGCCGCAGGTGGTGGCAATTGGTACTTCAGACTGGGAAGAATGAGAAGACATGCTGGGGAGATTTCAAGGTTGTCTTCAATGAATAATACTACCCTGAGGTCTTGGCATATTCTTGGTCATGATAGTTCATGGATCTTTTTCAGGAGAATTTATCTATGATGGAGTACACCAACCATTTTCCTCAGTTGGTTCAGTATGCTTCTGAAGTCATCTTCAATGAGAAATCAAAGGCCCAGAGGTTTGAGAGAGTCTTGAGACCAGAGATATACTCCAAGGTAATTTTGTTTAATAGGGAGACATATGCTGAGGTCATTTACTGGGTACGCATGGTAGATATTGACCGTAAAGACAAGGATGGTTCCTCTGGGTTAGTATCAGTAGTTGGTAGTGGCAGCTTTTCAGAGAAGAAAAGGAAGCAGTAGGAATGGGTGAATAAAGGAGGTGGTGGTTCAGGCCACTCCTCCAGGCTATATTCTCATGTATCTTATGATGTGATATTGTTCATGTTACACTAATCTGGGAATCCAAGCCACATCCAACTAGCATGTCTGCTAGCTTCAAAGCCTTGTTACCAGTGTGGAGGTATGGGGAATTTTTAGCAGTTCTGTGGGGTGGCACATTCACATTGGAGTGGGGTAGGGTTGGTGGACATCCATGAAAGGTGTTTCAAGGAAAGTGTATTCCACTTGTCCAGGTTCTTTGGAAGCATGGAAATGATACATAAGAGACATGGGAGTAGAATTCATGGGTTGAGGAATAGTATTTGTTCTAGTTTTCCGATGAAGCTTCATGTTGACTTTCTGGGATGAAAAGTTTTCATGGTGGGAAGAATTTTCACATACATGACTTATTTTAATGGTATTTTTCATTTAATTTCCATTATTTCATTTTTTTGGGTGTTTCCAATGCATTTTTGGTGGACTAGGTGAGTTTTCATGATTTCTGCCACACCGTGAGCCCATTTCCAGATTTAAAACCCAATTTAGTATTTTTATAACTCTTTCATTTTTAAATATGTTGCACCCATTTAACTTCAAAAATGGACTACCATAACCTATTAACACCACTATATCAATTTGTACCATTTATAAATCCCTAATAATGGTGGATTTGGGTTTTTGTATAAGGAATTGGGCCTGCCCGAAAGCCCATTTCTAGTTTAAAAAAAATTATTTAATATCCTATTCAATTTTTATTATTTTTTAGTGATTACACCTCCTAATCTAAACCAAAATACCTTTTCACGACTCAAACATCTCTTATCCCTCTTTAGAGCTCATTTCCATCGCAGATTAGGTAAATTATTCTTCGGCTTCCTCAAATCATCCATATTTGAAGTGGTAATTTTTTCCGTCATAACACCTTTATTTCTCACTATTTTCCCCCATTATAGTTCAAAAATGACCTTTTCTACATTATTATAACCTCAAATTCATTTTTGGATGTTTTTAAATTCAGATACTAGTGTATTTGGGGTGATTTGTAAAAGATCCCTCAAGTAAGTGTGTCTCCTTCATCCTTCTTTCAATTTGCTTAGGGTTTCATTCAATTTGATTAGGGTTTCTTCACTTATCCTTGAGTTTACTAATGTCTGAAAATGTGGTTTTCAAACCGAGGGTTTTATTCTGGATTTCTTGTTCTGTTCTTTTGGTTTTATGCTTGATCTAAGTCCCTTGTGGTGCGGTGGTGGCACAGTTTGATTTTCACAGAAAGATTCAAAGTTTTCATTATTTTGGTTCCATTCTGTATGAAATCCGTATGACTTAGCTTGATGTTTTTATAGTATTTTCATTTTTATCTCATTTGATTATTGTTCAAAAAATTGGTTTTAGTGGTGTTTGTACTCCAAATGAATTTTAAGTGCCATTTTTATCTGAAATTGGGGGTTTTTCATAGAAATCTCTTCTTGGTTCATTTTGGGTTAACCTATAATTACTTGGTTGATTTTATTGAAGTTTATTAGGACTGAAAATAACGTTTTTAATTTTTACATCCTTTCTTTATTGCTGCGAAAACTTTTTAAATAGTGTTTGTGAAACACATGAATTTTTTAGTGCCATGTTTGTGTGAAAATAGAGGTTTTATAAAGATATCAATTCTCGGTTCATATGGGGTGGCTAAAAAATGGATTTTTTGGTTTAATTGAAATGTATTGGGATTTAATTTCTATTTTGGTCACATTTAACTATTCACATGGTGTGAAAAGTGGGGATTTCAGGGATTTTTGGGTGCAAAACAATCTGAGATTATGAGAAGTTGTTTTATTGAAAATAAAATTGTTGTGTTGTGTGTTTTAAGTCGTATAAAGTGTTTATAACTACTATATTGTTTATTTGTGACCAGTATTGTTGTTTTATATTAAAAGAGATGTATTTAGTATGCTTAAATTGTTTGAGTACAAAGGGGGAAGCCCATGTACCTAGGTGGACGGATATGTACCAGTACAACTAGTGATCTAGATGAGTGTTGTCCCTGTTTCACTGAGAAAATAGACAACAAAAAATCTAAATAAACTATATGGATGGTTATTGGGGACCACTAGGTTATGGGTATGTTCCATTCTAGTGGCTTGTGAATGGGAAAAGATTTGTGACTTGGATATTTTACACTGAGGTATGAGGTACATAGGGCCCAAGACTAACTAGTTTCCTAGGGGTGTTCCTAGTTTTGGTGCTCATTGGATTTGTGGTATTTACCCTTGTCTTAGGGTGAATTTGGAAGTAATTTATAGTATCTAAAATTTATTATTTAAATTTTTCGATATTCTGAATGTTTTAGTTTGAGAAATGTTTTTAATTGAAAGCTACATTTCTTGGAATTTATCACTGCTTTTCTATACATATTAACACTGATTTATTTTTCACCTTGTATTGCATACTATTTGGAATATTTTGGTGGTATCCAATTGGAATTAGGATCACACCCTACATACACCCCCTGGGTGTAAGTAGAATTTATTATGTTTGACATAGGTAAAGGTAAAGCCTCAGGTGAAGGTGATTCAAGTTATTAGTCCCATCCTATGGTGCGATGTTGTGCAGACGGCTCGAGGGTGATGACACCTTGTCATGTGGAGTAATTGTGGATGAATTGATTATATATTTATTATTATATGTATCTCTTGTACTTTATTTAAAACCATTTATTCAGTTATGGTTTTATCTTAATTCTTGTTTGGAATGGAAATTTCATATTCTTATTGTTTCTTTTTTTAATGTTTTATACTTTCATACATGGGTAAATCATTCCCAAACCTAATTTATTAATATAGGGGAACTTCTGCCAGATCATGGGGATAGGGAATTCCATTTAGGCCTTGTCATGTGTTTTATTTGGTGTTGGTATTAGTTGTTACTAGATTTGGTCAGGGATAAGAATATTTTTCTTCACATAAGTCACCCATATTTTATCAATCTTTATTAAAGTCTTTATTTCTTATGTTCCTCAAGGTTTTTTTAGTGTTAGATTATTTTAGGTTTTTAATGAACTAATTGACATGAGGTTCCTCTTTTTCATAATATTAATGGAATTCCAAAATTCCTTCATGTGATATATAGAGTGCTCACACAAAGTTCATATTCATGGCGTGTGATCCCATAGGTTTTTCCTTATATTTTAACTCGTGGAAGAACTTTACAATCCCATGACAAACCACTCTGAGAATTATTCTCATGTTCTCATGTGTTTTAGTTTCCTGGGGTATATTTGTACTTTTAATGTTGAGGGGGATGGATTTATAGTTTTCACCACCCTAGTTATACACCTCTCTATGTGGTGTGTATCTCACAAATATGAGTTGGAATCAGTGGAGGGATTCCGTTATCATGTACATTGCAAGATCATTCTGTTATTCATCCATGGCACTAAATAATGATAATAGAACGCGAGAATGTTCCATTGTATCCATTTATATTGGACCCCATCTGATCAAATGGATTTCTCCTAATCATTTTGATATTTCAAAGATATTTCATAAATTAAGGCCGATATTTCAAGGAATCTTCACAAGATTAGGATGACTATAGAAAGAAATTAATGTAATTAAATATGAATTATATTATGTTCTTCATGAGATAAAGGTAGTTTTCAAGGGGTCCTCCTCAGGATTAGGCTGACAATTCAGGTGCCTCTTGTGAGATCACACTGGCTTCTCTAGTGGGCTTCATGAAAACATTTGTGATCCCTTTGAGCGTATGACCACGTTCCCTTGAATATCAACATATTTTTCCCTAGAAAAAAGCCTTTTTTCCTTTTCCCTTTTTTATTTCCTTCATTATTATTCAGGGAAAGTATATCTCATGATGTTGTGTGAGTGTTTTCAAGGACAATCAATCTCATTGTGAATGTTGTGTTGCGTGATCGATGATGGGACTCACAATGATGCATATGTATTTTCATGGAAATTCCATCCACATTCCTGCATCACTGAAATTGAATCTCATAATGAAATCAACATTTTGGGGTCCTTCATGTAATGGAGGTTATATACCAATATGATTCCTCATGACAATGTCAACATATCATCGGGGCCTCATAAGGTCCTACAGATCGTAGCAGCATTTCGTATGAATATAAAAATAGATTTCCTTCACATAAGGCTTCCAAGTTTTTACACCTTCATTTTATAACTGGTTTCTAGACGATTTTCAATCATTATTCAACTAACAAATCTCATGATTATAATAACTTGTATGGATTCCTCTGCATGATCATCCGTGCTTCTTTGGATGCCTTCACAATAACATTGAGGATTTTTGAAGGGTCTTCACATGATCAAGATAATATCTTGAACTGTGCATGCCCCATTTTCATGACCTTCAAATGTTCATATTATCACATGTATTTATGAGTTAATGCAATTTGCAAGAGTCATCTTCTTTTCTTCCTTGTTTTGCAGAAAAAATAATACCCATGCTTTGAGTACTTCTTCCCCTATAGATTTTATAATTCTCATTTTTTGAGTGTTAAAAAGGAGATATATTTATTTATAATATTATGGTTAGGGGATTTTTGGAAGATAAATATTGTGAAGAGAAGGTAAGGATTAATTAATACTCAATTTCATAAATTTAACTTTCTTTTAAATGTTTCATTGGAAATAAAGGGAAAAGGCTAAATTATAGTGGCTAAGGGATTTATTATATGAAATTAAATTCTAGGAGATTAAAATTATGAATGAATTAAAATGAAATTTCCAGGTTTATTTGTAACTTTGACAGGGGTGGAAGTGATCCCCTTTTATAAGTCAAGAAAACTGCACTTTTGTGAACACCCATTCTTTTACAATAATGGGAAAACACGATTAAAGGGTAAATAGTGAAAAAAATGAGAAACAATGGAGTGTGGGCTGATATAAGGTCTATTCAACATCCACCACCCATTTTACCAAATGTTTTAAACATGTTTCAATCTTTTTATCACTTTTTTTACATTTTACCAGTTTGATTTTTACCTTGGTATCCAATTCTTAACCTCATAGTTTATATTTTATTAAAAATATATGGTATCCATTTTAACTAGATTTTAGTATTATAAACATAAATTTAGTCCCCTTATAGTATAATTCAATTTATATATAAAATAAAAGTAACTTTAAAACTAAAACATTTAATATATAGAAAACTTGTTTTTAAGAAAAATATTGTTTTTACAATTATATACTCTTAATATTAAATATTATATATTTCTAATTGAATGAGTGATAGAAATATTTATATATCCGTTTAAAATTTTTAGTAATTTTTTTATTAGATATTAATTTATTTTATTAGATAAAAATTACACAATATTTATTAAATAATATTTAAAAATAATAGTTTTACCATTATCAATCATACATTTATACATAAAACTGAAATTTTTATTATTAAATAAAATGACCATATTGATCTAAAATTTGAAATTAATTTCTATATATTTAATTTATATAAGTGATGAAAACTAATTTTTAATATAAGAGAATAAAATTAGTTTTTAGAATAAAATATTACTTGATTTTTTTAAAATTAAAAAAGGTTCTTTTAAATTGAACCTGCTATTTTTAAATGATTTAAAATAATTTATAAATATATATTTTTATATAATTTTTTAAAAAACATTATGTAATAAAAGTTATGGTATTAAGAAAATTTATTTTTTAAATCCTCACTAAAAAAACAATTTTTTTAGAAAAATATCAAAAATTAACCATAAGAAAATTTTGGAATTCTAAATTCAAAATTGATGTCCTTTATATAAAATTTAATTTATAAAATTTATATATTTAGTTTTTAAAGGAAACACAATATATAATGAAAATATTTTTTTGTTGTCAAAAATAATTTTAAAACATCATGTATTATTGATCTTATTTTGTATGAATTTATAATTGATTACAATATTTTTATTTATTTAATATTGGTTTTGTTATTCATAAATATTTTTAAAAATAAATATTTCATGACGCATTTTAGTTTGGTGTTGTTTAATGAGCATGATGTCAAAGATGGTATTAATTTAAAGTATCCAAAATCATGGGTAGATAAATTCTACGCTCATAAATAAATTGTGCCCTTGTAATTTTTAATTATTACTTACTGATGAAAGTAGGTGAAAGTATTCTTAACATATTCATATTTTTGTATAAAAAATATAATATTATGTCTACCTTACTCTCATAGGTTATATCAAGTTACTTATCTTTCATCAAACAACATTAAGCATTCATACAATCATATACTAAAGTATTTATATTTCTTAATCATACATTCTCCAAAATATACCTTTTTTATAACCATTTGAATATCCAAGGCATTAAAATATAGAGAAATCATATAATACTCTAAAAATAAACACTATATTTGACCATCAAATGTTTTAACCACTAGTTTATAAAGTCACAAACTAGTCAATATATATCATAATCTCAAAAATGATATAAACTTCACCAAAAATATCATGTGTCTATTTTTAATTTAATCAATAATAAATTCCTAGGTTATACATACTATCTAACCAATACTTATAAAAATAATCAGACATTTTATTGTCAAAAAATTGATCATATATTAACCCTGATAGATGTCCATAACTCAATCATGTTTTCACTAATAGTTATATCAAAAAATATAACCTTTTCATAAAATAGATTTTCAAGGTAATTGATTCCACTTAATATATATTTTAAAACATTTAAAGGAAAACTACTAAAGAATTATCCATAGATGTTTCACATAATCCACATAAAATTTAAAATAAACCAGAATATCATCGATAAATATCACTCATTAATGAAAATAGACAAGAGTCCCTATAATTTTTTTCCGTTAAAATATCAACCTCGCTAACTTATGTGTGACTAGGAAACTAAAATTTTCCATCATAAATGGAAAATACTAGGATTCTCAATAATTTAAGTTTGATCCCTTATATGGTTATAAGACATTATGGTATCTAGATACATATCCTTCATAGATTCATTTTTATCTTATTTAATCCAAAAACTAAAACCAAAATGGTTATGAAAATATACAAAATATGAATATTAAAACATCAATCTGATGACTTATTCTCCTATGAAACCTTTATTTTTAACAAATGATATTTTTTGGTTCCACCTATGACAATATTTTTTATATTCTTGGTTATCTGTTTTTATTTTCATATTATGTTCTCTAACTTAATTAGTTAACATCGTAATCAAATACTTTATAATGGTTTATTATAGAGAAAGTAAATTAACCATGGAATATCACCCAAGAGTTTCAATCCTAGTGTGTAATTGGGCCTCTTTGTGGTTCACCAGGTGATAATCGAGTTAATACTCAATCCACCCTTTTTAGGGTAATTTTTCATAGTTATATCTTTGTCAAATACTCCATATAATTGTAGTATCCATAAATGGATATTATTTCCATAGAAACCACACAATCTCTAGTTTTCCAAAATTTTATTATTTTATCATATACTTAAACTAATCCTATATATTTAACCCAAGGGTTTCTCTAAATTTCTCTTATACTAATAAAATATAACTAAAATAATCTCAAAAAATTACTAAATAGGCCTTCGATAACAACTCTGGTTCCCTATACCCACACTCCTAGGTCTGGTTCTAAACACACTTACTTTTATAAATTTACTTTGATACCAAGTGAGATGATTTAATCTAAACATTCAAAAAATTCATATTAGTTTCTTATATCAAATTAATCTTACAAAACTTAGAGAACCTTTTGGTTTATTATATTTGAGTACCAATTACACATGAAACTTATTTTATAATACTTTTGAACATTTCTCTATAATTGAACCATACTATACTCCCTTCTATAATTCTCAATGAATATGCACATCATCATAACTTGGGAAATTGAAAATAAGAAGTGGTGAGATAAAACACTCATTAAGGGTAAGCATAATCAAGAAAAATCAAAATCATATGTACTTTTAAGATACAAATATGAATGTAATCAATATATATAATAAAATCAAACCCGTCAAATCTTAGATCACAAACATGAGTCATGTATTTGGACATGGAATTAAATAAAAAATGAATCATATGAGTATGGAAACATGTGTCAATAATCATGAAACAGGATGTCATAATATATTCATTAGAATAAGTATAATATTGTGGCACAAACATGACAAAAGGTAAACATAATATCATGGAGCAAGCTACACCACTTTATTCCCATCACATAGTATGGAAGGATACACTACATGATTTATATAACATATTAGAGTAACCTATGCATTGTAATTATCATATTATTTTTGTTAAGGCATCATAACTTGATTCCCATAGTGGAGCGTACATTCCATACTTGATTACAATAATCATATCATTTAATTCACATCTATGACCAATGCATTGGAGGTAGATATAGGACCCCACCCATAATCATCTATACATACGAGTGCCACTTGAAATCAATAATTCATCCTATCATCAAGAAACCATGGATGGAAAAATGAGTTTCATTCAACACATTATATATAAAAAAATTAAATAAAATTATTTTAATATCATTTTCATATGGAATCACATAAAAAAATCATTCATAATCATATCAAGATATGCCAAGGGAAAATAAATGGGTTACACAGATATTAAGTAAGTTTCTAGGTAAATACCATTTAATTAATATGATGAGGTATAGGGTATATAAACCATATATATAAAAAGTTATATGTTTTATTAAATAATTTTCATTAATAAATATACGTATGGTATCTAGGTAAACACTGTTAAATCAAAGAAATGGAAAACATGGTATTCACAATGTAAAGGCATTGGAAGAACGCTCATTCTTACAATAGAGGTTGATTTTTAAAAACAATGGAATTGATGGATCATATCTTTTATAGAAAATAAAATTTCATAATTCCTCTAGAGAAAGATGTTATATGGTAAAATTTTAATAATTTCATCAATCAAGCATAAGATATGTCAAAACACAATGAGTTAGATGAAAGTTAAAATTCATTAGTTTTCAAAAAAATCACTTGCAGAAAAAAGAAATATCCTTGATCTTCTAGAAAGATTTTAAAATATATATTATATAATACTATTATAAAAATAATATCATTTACATACCATGAAAATATAGAGATAAATTTTCATATATAATAACAAATGTGGTGAAAAAATTTGTTCACATGAAAATTGTAAAAGATATTCCTTTATCAAAATGAAACATACATAAAATTCTAAGATGATTTTCTTTAAAACAAATAATGAATGTTAAGGTAATTTAAAATGAATTTTTCAATTTTCAAAAAAAATATAAGGATTTCTAAAAAATGTGGAATCGAAGATAAAATATGATCATAATAATTAATTCCATTTTTTATATTTTTAAAATGATTTTGTTGAAAACCAAATCACTTTATAATATTTTAGAACATTCATTTAAAATAAAGTGAAAGAGAAAAAAATCACTAAGGATAACTATGAGGGAATAAAAATTATTTTCACATTGGAAGAAAATACTTTTCAAATTCTATATATGGGATATCAAATTTTAGATAACATGACTTAAAAATGAGCTTGGGAAAAGAACCCTTAGATCTCGAGAAATATTTAAAAAAAAATGTTAAAGGATAAAGATATTGAAATTTAACATAAAATACCATGAATTAAAGAAAATTAATGATATGATAAAATTCATGTGTTGTATATATACACCATATAAAATTAATCTAGTTCATAAAAAGAAAT
The DNA here is from genome assembly GCA_963277665.1 of Viscum album. NCBI lineage: Eukaryota > Viridiplantae > Streptophyta > Magnoliopsida > Santalales > Viscaceae > Viscum > Viscum album. The sequence continues at coordinate 1,337,169,033 of OY728156.1, forward strand.
TTGTCTTAAAAAATAGGAATTGAGACCAAGAAACCATTTCATGTAACATAATCTTTTATGTAAGAATCAGTTGATAATGAGTTTATAAGGTATAATTGTATAAAATAAAAATTATATTATTAAATATAGTACAAATTATCTTTTAGTTATATTAAATTAAAAATAGTATAATAGAGTTCAATAAGAAAGGTTAATACTCAATGAAAAACAATTAAGTTGGCATATACCCTGAAACCATTTGTAATTTATGATTCAAACCCTCAAAACAAAATTTACATGAAATTAAACATTTAATATCATAAAATTTAATATAATAATAATTAAATATATTAAAGGGTTAATAGATAAACTTACAAATAAAACATGGTGTATAATAAGAAATATGTCATAGGGGGTTAAAATATGTGACAAGAAACCCTCACCTTGTATCTAATTCATTCTGTTAATGTGATTAACATATTTAATAATAAAATTAATTTTATTAGAAACCTTCTTATGAACCAATTAATCTATATTTCATTTAATATAGAAAATTTATTATCATATGCTATTTTTTATTATATACTTTTTCTTATGTCTGTGTGAAACTTGAATGAGTGTTAGCTTATTTTGGTAATTTTAGCGATCAAATATGATATTTTAGGAAAACAATTAATAATTAATATAAAATTTAAAAAACATTAGAAAACATTATTTTATTATAAACATACAATAACATTACTATTTATGTTCTCATAGTCTTCCACGATTGATTTTTAAAAGCATTGTTCAAGTAGGTGGTTAAACCAACCCCAAATATGAACATGCTCTATCTCGAAGGGTGGGTATGGTTAAGGAAGTTTATAATATAATTATAACATAATAAAATTGATATATTTTATATTATTTTATACTATTTAAAATTATTTTATTTTGTTTGGATAAATTAATAAAATTAAGAAGAAAAATAAAAAAAATGCTACATTGTGATGGTGGTAGTCCGCACAACTCACGGTTAACATTCTTTTGTTTTCATAAGTGGAAGGAATGGATAAATAATTTTTTATCCATTAATATAAAAACACATAACTATGCTAATGATAATTTGGTCATTATATCACTATTGTTTGGGTAGGTTTTTAAGATAATGATTAAAAAAATTATGGAGAAATTAATACTCACTTTGGAACCATGGACTTTCTCTAGAAAGTCTCCTTTGAAATAGAGGTCTTTGGTTAGCTTGTAGTGACTAGGTGAATTGAGATATTAAATTTACTTATACTAGAGGAAAATTGGGTAGGTTTTAAAGGTAATTTCAAATAAAATGTGTGTCTACCAAGAAATTCCATCCAGAATCAAAGCTTCTGACCATTTATTAAGAAAGAAAAAGTTTGAGTGATAGATGGGGTCAAATAGAGAGAATTTACCTCATACCCCAAAAAATGGTCTACATATCATAGTACAATATATCATTTCCATAATAAGAGTCACTGACTATCTTTCACTCATTTTGAGACTTATACTGATTGAAAATCTCGAGGTTATCTTCATCCACCTTCCATGACACTGTAGAAGATGGTATGGTAGACCCAGTCCTAGGAAGATAAAAAAAATCCTTGTGTGGTCTCCTCTTTGAGGTAATAGAGTTGAAACCCTCTCTATCATCCAAATTTTCCGTGTAACATGAGATTTAATCCTAGTAATATGTATTCCAACCACTGCCCAAATCCTTAGAAGGGGTCCCAACATTATATCTTTTATCCTCAGAAAAGTTCCCCCATTTCTTAGATAATTTAAATGGCTGATAGAGCTTTTAGATTTCCTTATAACAATAAACATGTTGTTGTGAATCATTCTAATTGGATACATCAAACTAAGGAGGATAATGGGTCATCAACCCCAGAGACTATGTAGGGGTGTCCTCAACTACCATAGTGGAGGCCGAGGAAGTGCTAGAACAACATTACTGATCTATTACTCTAAACACCACCGTCGATGAGGGAAGAAGATCCCGCTTCTCGTACCTACATCCAATATAATTTATAACTATTATAGGATGGAATTAATCACATTTTATAATTTGATAAAAGGAAAATTTTGTGAATATCAATTATTTTTCAATAATGGGATGACACTATACAAGAGTCAATGGTTCCACAAGTGAGAAATAACAGAGTTTTGGATGAGATAAGTTCAATAATGCCACCAAAAATCATTTTACCACATTTTTTAAACATATTTAAATATTTTTACCAATTTATTTTTATATTTTACCATATTTTACCTTTTTTTAATAGTTTTTATCCTAGTAATATGTGTTTATAAAAAAATATACTATAACCATTCTAACCAAATTTATATGTTCTAAACCTAAAATTCTACTTCATATAGTCTAATTCAATTTATATATAAGATAATTATTGTATCATACTTAGTTTTAAGTAATTAACCCTTTAATTATTTATTTTAAGCATGTAAAGTGTTTGTGTTAAGTTTTAGAGGGTTTGGAGGACTTTCAGAATGTTTTTGGGGCTTTTTTGAACGTTCATGGTTTGAGCACAGTTATTAAAAATCTTGAAACAGATCTATAAAATCATGAAAAGTTAGGCAGTGGGGGTTGGTTTGGTGAATATTTAGGCTTATGGTTTTCCCAAACCACATGAAAATCTAATAGTAACCATGATTTGGTGATAAAGTAATATGCACGTCTAGCGCATGGCTTTCTTAACCATTCTCCCTAACTATGCACAATAAAATTTTATATCTGAAAATTGTGGATAAGATCTGGATTTTTATATAATCCTCTCTTTATCCCAAAAATGTTACCCTAACACATTTTTCTCTATTCATAAAGGCTTTATAGATCCTTCCCCTTGATTAGGAAGCAATTTTTTGGTGTTTCTTCATGCGTTAAATCCTGGATTCCTTGGTAAGTCTCTATTCTTGATGGTTTTTATTAGATCTCATATTATTCTTTCTCTTGTATTCATAGATTTAATCCTTTGGAGATAGATCTATCATGTTTAATTCAAATAATGATGATATTTTGTTGTATTTCTGATATTTAATGAGATCAGAGTTTGTTTTTGCAGTTTCAACCAAGTTTTATTGAAGAATTTGTGTTATTCTTCATTTTTTCCATAGTTCTGAGGCAGGTGGATTCACTATTGACTTATCTTATAAGAACTAGAAGGCCTGATATCAAATTGGATTTTTTATATTACTTTTGATGTGAAAATATTGGTATAAATCCTATTTATTGAAAGTTTATAGAATTTTGAAAATTGGATATTGTGTAAAGTGCTTTGAATATGGATTTTAAAATGATGATTTTAAAATGAGAACTTGTTTTGATTCATGTAAATGTATTGATTATAATGTTTTCAATTAAATAAATTTTTTATTTAAATGTCTTAAAATGGATTATTTGGAATTGGTTTTTTTATAATAGTTGTTGTGTGTTCATGTTCATTCGGGATCGATAAGGATATACTTCTTCCCCCATGAAAAGTGGTACGGATAAGGGTATAAAAATTCCCCCATAAAATTGGTTCACTAAGTGATGACTTGGTGAAAAGATGAACCTCAACTCATGATTATAGGTAGTTACATGGTTTAATGCAAGGTTAGAGTTGTGTATATGTTGAGTGGAATGGGTTATACTAAAATGGGATTAGAGATATTATTTTAAAGAACTGTTTGGATTCATTCCATGGAAATTATTTTTGTATGGAAAAAGGTTTTTGTCTGAAACTTATTGCCTTGATATAAAATACTAAAATGTTTTAAATGAATTTATATATATATTTTTCAATAAATTTGTTATCTTTTTCTATCCTAGGAGTGCGCATAGGGATCTCATTTGGGGGAAACCTACTAAGTTTCATTACTCACCTTCTGCTTTGGAACTATGGTTCTTTTGAAGATATTGTTGATCAAAACATTGGTAAAGGAAAATTATATCATTTATTTATTAATTCATCATGATACATTGGGGTGTATTGTGGATTTCGATCTTGAACCATATTTGGAGATGTGAAGTTTATTTATTTTGAGTCTGAGTTTTTTTGGTTTTGTCTTTAACTTTGTGCTTTGAGTTGGTAGATTTCCACATTGGTACTACAAAATAGTTTTCTGGTAGTTTGGTTTTTGTTGTTATTTTGGTATTAAATTGAGTTTTACCACATTTTTCTCATTCATCATATAGTGGTTGTTTGGTTTTGGTATTCATGGATTGGTTGTTTTAAATTAAAAAGGGAAAATGAAATCTCAACCATTTATGAAGCCATTGGTATTTATTTGCATCCTTTGGTTGCTTGGGTATATCACCTAAGTCCATGTAGCAATTATACCTCATCAAAATCCAATTATGAGGGGTGGTATGTTAAATAAATTACTTTTAAATTAAAAAAATTAATATATATATAAACAGACCTTTTTGTAGAAAAAAATAATTTTACCATTATGTATTCTTAATCTTATATGAAATTTATTAACAATTTTGTGAGTGATATACTATTTATATATAGGTTTTAACATTATATTAATTATTTTATTTATAAGATATTAATTTATATCATTACATAAAAACAATATATTATTAATAAAACAATTCTTTAAAAATAATTGTTTTACAATTATCATGGATATTAATTTTAATCTTATTAATCATAATTGTATACTTAATAAATAAATTTGTAATATTACATAATATGATAATTTTTATCTAAAATTTGAAATATATTTTGAAATATTTAATTTCAAAAAATTATAAAAACTTAGTTTCAATATGATGAAATAAAAATAGTTTCTAGGGTAAAATATTTCTTAAGTTTATCAAATTTTAAATAAGGATTTTATAAATGAAACAATATATTTTTAAATTATTTAATTTATAAAGATGCAGTTTTATAGAAAGAAAATTTCAAATAAAATTAATCTATAAAATCGACGTTATTATAAAAGTCGATATTTTGTTCACATTTTTCCTAAAAATCAATTATTTTTGAAAAATATCAAAAATTAACCCCAATATAATTTAAACATTATAAATTCAAAAAATGATATTATTTTTATCAAATTAAATTTATAAAATTTATATATTTAGTTTTTTGGAATAAAATACAAAATATAAATAAAACCTGATTTTATTGAAAAATATCCTTTTAAAATATTAAATATTCATAACCTTATTATGTATTTGTTTACAATTGATTGTGATATTTTTCTTTATTTAATAGGTGTTTTATTTTTCATAATTATTATTAGTAATAAATATTCCACAGATTGTTTTATTTTTTTCTTGCATGGGAAGAAAATTATTGAAGATGGTGTTAATTTAAAGAATCCAAAATCATGGGTCATTACAATTGGTTACTAGACTCTATTTTTGGTCTTTGAGTATCACTCACTTCAATTAGGATAAAGTTCAAGAGGGTCACACAAAAATAATAATAAAAAAATCCAACTCTGACGAATTATATTTTAGGACATGGTGGGCTTCATGACCATAGCCAGGATATGTTCAAGATCAAATGATCAAAATAAATGAATGAATTCAATGTTATTAAAGTTTAAAATAGTAATTATTTAATTTATTGAATAAAATTATTCACAAGTTATTAAGTGAAAACTAAAAAATGTTTTTTCGAATTAATATTTATTTACTAATGGTTTATTGAATATTTAATAAGATAGGCGAGTCAAGATAATAGCTCAGATTTTATCATGTAACATTATATTGATGTTAAAAGTATGTGATAAAATGTTCTCAGAATTTTTGGAATGTTTTTAGTGTCATTTATGTTATTTTTTGGTATATAAGAAGGGTTTACTTCCATAAGGAAAAAATGTGGGTTATATAAGTCACTTTATGTCCCAAAATGACAAGTAAAAGTATTTTTATGAATTATATCTCCTCTCCCTATATCTCTCACATTATAGAGATGGAAATGGAAACAATGTTCAATAATAGTATGATCTGAGTTCAAGGATTGATCATTATGATCTCTTGTGATTACGGTGACATAGAGAGTGCCTTATATTCCCCTTGTTAGTACCCAGATACCAAATTACAGTGTTAGAGAATGATTTTGAAGCATCTGTGGACAATCTAGAGGGTTTTGGCTTCAATTCCTTCATGTGAAGATCTACCTTAGTAATTTTAACACATGTTTGATCAAAAACAATTATGGTACAATTCCTATTTTGAATTATGATTTTTATTATCTTCTTTTTTCTTAAATTAAATTACACATGACCCATAGATGAATTTTTGTAAGGGTATACTGGATTTTATGTTTCGACGTGAATTCGTAACTAGAATATTTAAAATAATTTTTTCAATTCTTCCACAAATCCCATGGTTCCATTACTTAATGATGTTCCCATAAATGATTTATAGATCCCCTTGCAGTTTGAGACTTAAGTACCTTTGATTTAGATCCATCATTCAAATGAAGTTGATTTGGAGTAATTTAATCCCATAATATCCTTCTATAAAAAATTGAGGGTGTGATCATCAATGTTAACATCTACCCCCTCTACATCTTAGGCAAGTCAACAGTATAGAATTCCACCAATATTTATGTGAAACTGGATCCAGAATCAATATCATCCTAACACAAATTCTCTATAATATGGTGTTAACATAGGATAATATGTTCCAATCCAACCTAAAAATCTAGGTACATGAAAGGAACATGTAGAATAAACATTTTAATATTTAGCTGAAGTCCCATTTTGGATATTTCTTATACAATATTGATATATGTATGTCATAGGGTGTGTAAATATTTAATTAATTTCTCGATTAATATAATATTAATGATAACCTAGGTTGTATCTAGAGAGGAATGATTGAAATCTAGTTGTCAATAGTGAGAAAATAAATTATGGGGTTTTAATTTCTTGGACTAAGAAATCAATGAAACATGCCATTAAATTTTTATTAAGAAACAATTGATCGGGTAGGTTTTGGATTCCCACTGGTAATTCTATCATGGACTTCTAAAATATATATTTATGACTCTTTAATTGATAAATGAGAGGTTTCATATTTGTTTCCCCTTTCCACCGTTGAATGATTGATTATGGTGAGACTAGCATAACAAATACATTTCTTTGTTCTTCCCTCCTTCAAATGTGTGAAATACATATTAAATCTCTATTAATTCATTTCAGAAATACCCAATTAGATATTATGATTCCCAATTAAACCATGTATGACCACTTCTACTTCCTCATGTGATATAAATTACTAAACACTTAATACTTATCCTCACATCATTCAATCAATGTGATCTAAAACCAAGTAGAGAGAGATGATGGATCCTCAACAAAAAAAATAAATAATATGAAAAAAATGATTTTAAAAGAACACACAACAAATATTAATTATAAAATTTAATATTTAAATCAATTCCCAAAATAAATATTCCATTGTTCTTAGTAAAAATTCTAAATCTCAAGCATCGCAAGAGGGATACCTTCCCTTCCCTAATCCCTTAAGAAATTTACCCATCCATTTGGGATGAAACAAAAGAGAAAGGATGAGGAGAATACATATTTAAAAAATGGGGTAAAATTGGGGGAGAGGAAATCCAAGGTAGTAGATCTTAGATCCTCATATTGAATTCTCTTCACATCCAATCCCTTTAACTCCCCTTTCAGATCAACTTACCCATATATTTATAGGCACATAAATCACTTGTGTCTCTTCTATATTTACTTTCAAAAGCTTCTATCTATTCTCATATTTATCCATCAATTTGAATAATCCAACACTATAAATTCTCCCATATATTATAATAATCTATATTTTATTTTAGAAATATATATTAATTTATTATGTTGAGAGAGAGAGAGAGAGTTTTTAAAAATCAATAAATTTACTTCAAATATAGTAACTTCGGCCTTATCTCCTTTTAAATTTAAATTATTATTCAAAATCTCTTATGATAATATAAAATACCCTTTTATTTTAATCATTATCCATGTAGCATCATATTTCATTTCATGAAAGGGAGGTTCTTAGTTGTGACCATTTCTTTGTTAAGTGAAACAACCCACACTTCTGCTTCCATTTTTGAAACATCTTCTAAAAATATACTATGGTGTAGACTGATCCATACTAATTTCTATATTACACTATGATCCATGGGTATGCCTACCATGACATAGAATCATCCATTTTAGTCATTCTAATCCCACGATCCAACCTCATTTATTAACATACTCCCACGCATGTCAGGGCTCTAACCACACCCTTTTGCGTGGAATTTTAGTTTCCCACTTTCTCAATTAGCCTAGAAATATCCACTTATTGCATAGGGTAAGTTATTTGCTTCTCAAACTCATCCTATTGACCTCAGAATCAAAATATATGTTGTATCCCACCATGTTTCGTCCTCATATTTCATTTAGCATGCATGGAGGGCTCATCCATGCTCATCAGTACTATGGAATAATGTTATTTTTTAAGATGTTTTAGCTTAGACCTTATTCTATAAACCATAGGGAAACCTAACTATAGAATTTTATGGGTAGTTTCATAATCAGCCTCCCCTATGAAACACGGTTTTCTAACTCTACAATGTATCTAAGTCCATTTCATCATATTCTTCTTTTGGTGCTTTATCTTCATCATTATAAGGTCAGGGAGGCTCACCAAAGCTCTAGTGTAGTTCCATATTGGTTCCCAACCTCATTTGTGATTAAATTTCTTGAGACTAAGCTTTCAAAATTTATATATTTAATTATATAGCATCTATTAGTGATGGTCTAGTGAGATCAATGTTGGAAGGTGGAAGCAAAAAATGTCCAAGTGGAGGTGTGTGCATTTGAGCACGATGTGACGTTGGTTTTATAAGTATGAATAGTTTTAGCAGATTAATTCATCCCACGTCAAATATTTTAGGTGCTGGAAACTCTTTTATAAGTTATTTCATGCCTTATTATCCCTTCACAGTTAGATAAAGGCCAAAGGACCAATACCATTGTGCAGGCCAGATGCCCCATACAAGGCCTTCCTCCCACCACAACACAGACATCCTCTTATGTGTCAGTGCACCAACTTGTGTGTGTTAGGTACTACCTTATTCCCCTTGCTTTACATGATCTGACCCTAACCATGTTCTTATTAAACTAGATACTAGGTGCAGTTATGTTACTTTCACTGGGTTTGGGGGCTCACTATTGTGTTGGATAGTTTTTAACCTAAAAAATATTTTAACACTCATCACAAATTCAACCAAAAATCTATAATCATAAATACCCATCATATTAATATGTTCATTTCTTTTCATCCTCCACGTTTTTTTCTTCAAATGTAAGCTACCCATATTTAAAAAGAATATTTATTTGTATAAAATAATTACAAACCATTAAAATTAATTCTCAAAACATGAAAAATAATTCATGAAAAATAAGGACATAAAATACCCCCCAAGGTTGAACTCATGGTTATCCTCAATCATTGAATCTCAACAAAAAATCAAGGAGAAGCACCATGCTATCACTAATTAAATTACAATGTAATAAAATTAAACAATTATCACTGGGAAGATTAATCTTTTAAGTTCCAAATAAAATATCAATTTTATTTCACACTCTTCAAAGAAATAATCATCCCAATTGTTTAACTATTTACAAATGGAATTTAGTGGATCTTATCTTTCCATCCATTCAAACTTCTCAATTAATTATTATCAAGCATACAAAGTTCTGATCTACCTTATCATTAAACTTTTCTCACATCACTCAAGGTATCAATGTATATTGATTTATTCTCATACCATGAGTTCATGATCCTCCCATAGTCTTAGAAAAGAACTAAAATCTTCACTTTATAAAGAAAAAAATCACAAGAAATCATGATGACTTTTTAATTAATGTTCCAATTACTCTAAGGCTTTAGATTGGTGGGTAATGATGTTTAAAAAATTATGTATCAAATAGGAGGTTTATCTCTAAATAAGAATTCATGATATATAAATTAGAGTGTAATTAATTTCTCTCTTCTAAGTATTACAACACCCACTTCCCAAAACTCAATGTAAATTACATAAGCAATGTGATAAAAATAAAATATCTCCACCCTCATTAATTTTTATCCATATTTTTTACTTTTTCAAGAAGATTTTTCATATTTTGTTTACTTTCATGAAATATATTCTTCGAATAATCTTAAATACCCCAATTAATCCCATATTATAAGATAAGCAGTCTAGTAATGGTAATTTTTTATTTTCCCAAGTCACAACCCATTTATTTTCATTTTTATGTAAAACAATCTTTCATTTTATTAAGATATGTATTAATGAAATTCAATAATGGAATGAACATGAACCTTTCCCAATTTTCAAAATAGCACCCCCCCCCCCCCGTACTTATTACTTTCAATATAATGTATCGATTCAACCATGAATTCCCTCACCCACAAAAATCAAATTTAAAATTTTATAAAAAATACATAGAGTATGTAGGAATGGGAAATATTGGATTATAATGTGTCTCATTACAAACAAGGTCATTCATATATTTTATGGGATACAAAAATTTTAATGTAAAATTTGGTGTCAATTATAAGGGATAAATCAATAAAAAATCCTCAATCAAATTAAATGTGCCTTTGTACAACCATAGTTTTGACAAGTTCTAATTAAATTTCAGGTTAGTGGTATGCTCCCATGATCTCTCTTAAGATAGAATTTAATGTACTAGGTATATAGACCGTTTGGTAATGAAACATAAAATTTGGTACAATCACTCATGTCATGTAATACCAATAAAAAATAAATTGGATTTAATTTAATAAATTCAATATATGAAAAAATTTAAGTAAGTTTAGCTTAAAGAAATCAAATAACCTCACTTAAATCATGATTCATTAGACTACCATACAATTTTTCCTCTAATCATTCAATCCCACCACTTTACAAATTTAACATCATTACTTTTGAAATATAAAACAAAGAATCATATGATTCAAAATAAAAACATTTCTCCTAGATTAGTCATGTAAAGAAAAAAATATAAGTGGGGGAATGAAAATTCTATTCAGAATCTAAAAAATATATTTTAAAGAAAACAATATAGAGTGTTTAATGTTAATAAATTTAAAAGTGAACTGCCCTATACACATGAAGCTATTTTTTTCTCTTCCCTCTCTTTTTAAAGTAATTGGGATTACTTATTCTTTCCTTCCTTTATGGTCCTAAAAAAATAAAATAACTCATAAAAGTGTAAAGAACATCTCACTTGTAGTTCAAATTGAAAAAGTAATGGTGGTCATATCCTAAATTCCTGAATCCTAAATAAACATTAAAAATTAGTTTAAATCATGGAAGAGATTTTGTTTAACATAATTGGCCTAACCGAACCTGATGAGCAGTGATTAGTAGATAGGTTCAAGAAGTGTAAAATCCTCTATTGTTTCTTAGGATATATTTACATGGTACTTTTTTAGTATGTTCCTATTAATGGTAATTTTTTTCCTTCGTCTTATTTCTTAATATGTACACCATAGTATATTAATGGGTGAATATAAATGGACATAGAATAAATTTTACCTGAAATTTTCTTTAGTCTGTAATTCTAGAGTAACATTTGGTCTCCATGTTGGAAGTTATTTGGTTTCATTATCTTGTCATGATACACTCAAGTTATTTCTTTATAAATTTTGTAATTTTAAAATTTCTCTCATAAAATTTATTCTATATCAATAAATTATAATTTCCCATCTTTATTAGAGCATTCCAAGTTCATATTCATATTCTTTACAGCAAAATATTCTTAGTGATCTTGGGTTCTAGGTACGTTATTAGAAATTATCATCATTAATTTTTGTCCTTCCATAAGGTACGAATATTTTAACTCAGTGTGGAGGGGTTTTAATTCAATACTAAGAGGTTTTTATGAGATGAAATTGATTTTAGTTTAATCACTTATATATCATTAATTTTTACAATAAATAAAAAATATTATGTTCTTTATCAGTAAATAAATTATCAGATTCATTAGAGAAGTCCTAAGTTACCTCTTATTCTGATTTAAAAATATAATTTCCATATTTTTGGACATCCAATTTTTCAATGGAGATTTCAATATAAAATTGGTACAATAAATCTAATAATTTATGGAACATACCTATATGTTTAACGGGTTTAGTACTTTTACTATGATAGATTGAAAATGTAAATGGATACAAGAAGTGTGCCTCATAAATATGATAATATTAAAGCGTAGTTACATATATGATCTCAATTAAAAGGTTTCCTTCATTAAAATTGATTATTATATTTCCCATATTCAGGAACAGTCTTCCCAAAATAACGGGTGATTGGCATAATGATTTTTATTCCTCCATGATAAAAACATAGAAGTCATATTGAAATATCATGCCTTTATTTCCTACCTGCAAATATTTTATAACACCTATTGGAAAAACAATGGACCTATTCACCAATTTAAAAACCACTTTTGTGGTTTTAAATTTTCCCATTTAAAAATATTAAACACCGAGTGAGGAATAACATTTATAAAAGCACCTAGATCATATAAATAGTCAAAAAAATTGTGATCAAATGCTAAAAGGAATAGAGAATATCTCTAGATATTGGAATTTTATTAGTAATGGTATAGTTATTCGAGTAGATACACTTGTCTCTAAGATGATTATTTTATTCTCCTTAAGCCTCTTTCTGGTGAAAATATCCTTGAGAAATTTGGCATATTTTTTAATTTTTCAAATGTCATCCAATAGAGTGATATTTATTTTGACTTTCTATAATATTTTTAAAATTTATTTTTAGAGTTATTCTTATTTAATTTTCCATGTATGAGTTATTCTAGAGTGGAATGGTAGTGGAATTTATTTTGTCTCCTTTTGTTTCATTTATAAGGTTGTCTCTAGTCTTTCATTATAGTATCTTCCTTCCCCTCCTTATTCTTCATTCCTTTATTCTTTTCCACTATGGTGGTTATATTGGTATTTAATAAATCTATTTAGAGTTTCTAGACTTGTTATCATTATGTCCCCATTGAAATTTATTAGGATTAGTTAGTTGAATTACCTTTCCACTTCTTATTATTATCATGATTATATACTCATTTGGATTTGGGACTCTTTGGGTGGGTTGTTTTTCTAGAATTTTGGTTATTGGATGTAAAAAACTTGCTAACTAGATTTAAAAATCATTCACATCCCATTTTAACCCATTAACCTCTTTCCATAGCTGTTGGTGTTCAGATAGTGGTGCACTGGTTTAGGGTTTCTCATAGGTTTTTTTGGAAGGTATGGGGTTATTGATAAGCATTATATTGGTATGTCTCTTTGTAGAGTTGTAGAAAATGTGGGGGGTTTTTTAATTATTATTTGTATGGGGATTGATATGGGTATTGGATCTAATAGAAGGGTCTATCCTAACATTGATGGAAATGCAATCCTGGTTAGGCTTAGGGATTTTATCTATAGAAATGTTTTTTTAAGAATTTCATCACTTGAAAAGATCTCACACAGCACTCCATCATATTCACTTCATCACATTGATCAGTTTAATGATTGGGTGAAGTGCACAAACCAACAAACTTGAGGTAGTGCCTATTGTTCAATTTTTTCATAGCCATATATCTTTCTAAGATTTTTATCACTTAATGATTAATTTTTATTAAAGGATACAAATTAAAAGTTTTTACCTCATGAATATCTCTTTTACCTATACCTCTTATTCTGAATACCAAGGAATTTATTGCAGTCTTTTCAATCAGGATCCAAGATTCTACTGGTCACTTATCAACCAAATATCCTTGAGATGATGCATCTAATAAATTCCTTTCATTTTTAAAAAATATTTATATAAATGAACATGGAAATGATTTTCTTCTATAGATTAATAGAGAAAATTGTCACACGACTTCTTGAATATCTCCTTGTACTCATAGAGAGTCTCCTTCAATACTTATAGGATGGAATAAATTTCATTCCATATAGCTGTGATTCTAGATAATATGATAAATATTTTCATAAAGAATCATTGTAGGTAATCACAATCATGAATCTCCTTTAGTTTTATGTTATAAGACAACTCTTGGAAAAATTCATTAAATGAAAAAGGGAATTCTCTCCACTTTACATACTCGTCAGTTATTCCCCAAGGATTAAAATTTAAATTGACATAGGTGAATTCTTTACCTGTATTACCATGTAATTTGGGTAGTAAATTTATAATGTTAATTAAAAATTTAAAATCATTTTATACTCATTGAGTTTAAAATTGGTTTGAAATTTTGGGGAACTTAAGTCTCATAACATTTAATTTGGATTAAGGGTCATAACTATAGGCTCATAGTAAACACTCGATGTTTCACTTGGGTCTGTATGATTTACTTCATCAAAATTTGTTTCAACATTAATATTCCTTGGTATATTTGTTAAGGTTATTTTAATTTGTCATTCAAAAGTAAATATATCATAATTAGAATCCATGTTCATTAAATTTATAAAGTTAGATCGAAACTACCTCCCCAGCAACAACACCATGTTTGGACACACACCTTTTATGTGGTGTGGAAAATGATAATTAATTTCTAAGGTAATGTAGTATTAGTTTTAACCTAGGCTGTATTTGATGATTAGTTCTTGAAATATAGTTTCCACTAGTTAGAAGAGAAATGATGGTGTTTTTATTTGTAATACTAAGAATGAAAAGAAACAAGCCTTTGAATTTTTACTAAGCGTCCAATGATCAAGTCACATTTGGATTTACAATTATAATGTTATCCTATTATTATAAAATAAATAAGTTTCTATTGTTAATTAATAAATGGTGGGTTCCAAAATATCTACCCCACTTCAACCTTTATTGATTGATAAATGTGATAATAGGATAATAAATTCTTTACATTGATATACCCTCCTTCCAAGGTGTGAAAACACATCCAATCACCCTTAACTCACATAGAAAATACCCAATCATGTATTATGATTCCCTAGTAAACCATGTATAACCACTACTAAGTCCTCACATATTACCAATTTATAAAACTCATTACTTAGCCACAGTTCGTTTGATTGATATGATCAAGAACCAAGTTGAGGGGGATAATGGATCCTCAACCAATGAAATAAATAATATAGGAAAATTAATTTAAAAAAATCACATTCAAGATTAATTCTATAATTAAATATTAAAGTCAATTAAAAATAAAAATATACCACTATTCTTTGTAAAAATTCCAATAATTAATCATCAATATAGGGTTTCCTTCCCTTCCCCAATCACCCATGAAATCTACCTCTCTATTTTAGATGAAACAAAATAAAAATTAGGATTAGAATACATAACATAAAATTAAGAAAATGTGAGGTAGTATAAATCCAGGTCAGTATCTCTTTGATCCTCCAATTGAGTCCTCTTCACCTCTAATCCATTCATATCCCCTTAAAAATTCATTTTCCCTTTATATTTATAGGAAATAAAATCCCTCTTATCTCATTGATCACCTCCTTCAAAATATTCTATATTTTATCACATTTTCCTTTTATTTAAATTGTAAAACTCCCTTAATTATCCCTTATGTGATAATGCTCTATATTCTATATCAAAATTATATTTTTATTTTTCATAGTGTGAGAGAGATTGAATTTGGATGAATCTATAAATGCTCTTAAAATTTAAAATAGTCAGGCTTATCTCTTTTGAAATTAAAATTTGTATTCAAACTATATTATGATCATCCACAAATCCAAATTGATTTTCAAAATTATAATCATGGTATATTCTTTCATTATGTTCATGGGGGGTGGGTAGTCATGACATTTTCTCTATTTAGTGAAACAACTCTCGCCTAAGCTCTCATTTTAAAAATAGCTTCTAAAAAATTATGAGGTAGAGTAAGGTGTTTTAAGTTCTTTCTTCCCAAAAGATCCATAATTTTTTATCCTATGATGCAACATCTAACATTTTAGTCCGTATAATACCATGATCCAACCTTATTTTTCAACATACTCTCATGTTTCATGCACCTACCTGGTTCACTCTATAAACATCAATCTAAATAGTTGGAAACCATGCCTCAAGCGCACCTCCTCATATGCTAGAGGCTGCCAACTAGAAGTGAGGGCCTAGGGTGTGTCTGTGGGGATACTTTTACCTCATATCAGAGTAGTAAACCAGTGGAAATAAGAAACCATCAACCATAATAGAGAATAAAAATAGTGTGGTGTAAATAAATAAAAACAGGGCTAAAATAATAAATTTAATACAATAAAAGATCAAATATTCCTGTCATACATACAAAACTGATCACCCAATGGGATGATAACACATATATGAGTAAATAAATGAAACATATATACAATTACAATGATCTAATTCTAAATCTAATACAAACCAAATTCCTTGTCTCTATGACACCAACGATCTCCTTCATCTCAATCATAAGAATCCACAGGAGAAACTCCAAATAATTGGGAAACATTGGGCCTTGACCCCATCCATCATGTATCAATGATAATCCTGAAAGCATATATAATTTCCTCACACTTTTAAGTTCAAGTATTGGTGGTGAGAAATAAATCTTAGTAGGACACCCCCATTGGGGAACCTAAAATATATTTTGATAAGTGAATATATTGTAATATGATCAGCCTATATGAAACATAACAAATAAAATAAATGATTATAATCAAAATTGATCCTTAGATTCATGACCCTTATTTAATATACCTACATTAGCCAGTATAGGAGTGTCTCTAAGAACATTACATATTAAAAATAGAATCGATACCTGATGTATGCGACCAAGGTATCTATGTATAATGATAATCAATAATAACATTTCAATACACATGTTAGAATATTTTAATTCAATAAATGGATTAATAGTCCCATTAACAAGAAAGTCTATACAATCCTATAATGGTGAATTCACCAGGAACCTCAGGTGTATCTCAGGAATCTCTATGGGAGATCATCATCAATCCCCAAGAATATCACAATATCTAATCTCGAGGGAACTACACCCACTCAATGATATCATCTAAGGAACACCGTGCCCACCCATCTCAAACATAACCATGTAACACCATGTTCAATGTGGAACACCATACCCAATGTGTAATTCAATTCCCACTCATCTCAATCATAAATTTGGAATGACCTTTCCACTAATTTCAATCATATCTAGGGAACATCATCTCTATTAATTTCAATAAATGATGAGGAACCCCATGTATATCATCAAAATGAGTGAGTCTTGAAAGAAAAATTCCATTAAGTACCTAAAGGAATTTCGATCTTATTTTTTATATTTTATCATTTCTCTATGGGAAAATTTCAAGTAAGTGTATATGTAATCATAGTTATATCAATTGAAACCATGTAAGAGTATAAGTAAAGAGTAGAGGTTGTAGAAAAACTAAAACCATAATTAATTTCACATCCCCTCATCTAAAAAATTTTGTATGGGTTCTATAGTGACACCTTCAACCATATTTACCCAACCCCATAACTCACTATCTCTAATTTGGTCAAACATCACATATCCCACTTGGTCCCTCAAGTAAAAACACTTGAGAGGTTTCTTACTCAGGATTCTCTAAGTCAACACATATTAGAATGCATCCCACTTGGGATCCTTGGAAGTAGTAATCAACAAAAGAATCATTCATAGGATCCTAGAAAGGGTAATAAAACTATGTAATCTTACATGGGATCCTCTCAGTCTAACATAAGCAGATACATCCTTCTTGGGTTCCTTGGTTACAAACTAGCCACTTGAGAAAATGTTGTCCTCTTGGGGTAACACGTCCTATAACCCTATCTCTAATATCTCACGGACTTCTCGTCTGAAATGAAACACCTCATATGGGATATTTATAAATTGATGTTCTACTTAAAAATTCATTAAAATAGATTGATCATGGGTCATCTCATTCAATTTCTCTCTCTAGGTAGGCTCGAACACACAACCTATCGATATCATCATTTCACATCGCAGTCCCTCTAACCAAAGGAATATATCTAGAAATTTTACAAAATATGTACCATGGAAATCTCATTACCTATTCTCAAATCATTATCATGACCCTCAGGTGGGTCTCATAATACATATCACTCTTAGTATATAAAGGAAATCATTCACTAAAGGGAGAACCTATCCATTATAGCTTATTTTTTCTAAAATAACCTTTTAGGAGCCCTCAAGTCATCTCAAATGTTTTTCCATCATGATCAATTTGTAAAAAACTCAACATTGAATACTCGTGTGTCAAACTATGACTCTAGGGAATAAAAATAATAAAAACCATATAAAGGGTGTAAAGGAAGAAGTTCACATCATGTATACACTACTACATAGTGTATACTCTCAAAGATCTATCTAGGAATAAACATTAGCTGGATTAGCAGGTAAAACCCAAGTACATGGCATGTAATTCATGTACACTATGTCTACCATACATGGGGTACCTTCTTGTGTACCTCACATGGATTGGCCATGTCTCTTTTCTTATCCCTAAATGTAACCCACATGGGTTCTGGCCATGTATCCTAAATGAATAAGTTCCCCTAAAAGGGATTTCTAGCCATGTAGTGGGCTACATGGATGAATATGACTACATGGAGTGTACCCCAAGTACATGACATTTAGTTTCAAAAATCCCATCTACCCATGTACATGGATACATAGCCACATACCAGTACATGGCGTGTAATCCAAGTATATAGTACGTACTCCCAAAAATTCATATTCCCTAAATAAGAAGATTTAATAGCATGTTTTCATAGAACCACATAGTGTGTGATCATTATTTCCCAAATAAAAGCCCCTATAATCATCCCCAATCCACATTTTTCTCCCAGCTAAGAATAAATAGACCCCATGGGGGTCCTTAGATATCATAATAGGGATTTAAAACTATAAAGAGTTAAATCTATGGGGATTTATTTAATGAATGAAAAAATAACCTACCTTTAAATCTAATCTTCCAAAGCTTCACATGTTTCTTCCTTATTCCACTAGCCCATAACGATCCAACTCCTCATGAAATTTGTGATGTAACCTCCCCCACCCCCTCCCTCCCTCTCCCTTTTTTTATTTTATCAACAAAATGATAATCCCACATGGGGCGCATATGTGATAATATAAGGGAGGAGAAGAAATAATAGAGGAATATAAAAGGAAGAAAAGGAAAATAAAAAAAATAAAAAGAGGAACGGGCTCGACCCTGATACTTAATGTGAGTTTATTTCTCCAAAGGGAAAACCATGCAATTCAAGACTCAATGGTGAAGGTATAATACCATTCTAACATTCTGATCAATATATATCATCAAACAAATGTGTGTGAATAAGTTAATATTTATTTAATTTAATATTATTGATTATTTATTATTTATTCTAGAAAAAATTGAATGGGACAAACTTCAAAAAAACTCATTTCCTAGTGTAAAAACCCTATTCTTGGACCAACAGAGTGGTCAAAAAATATCCAAGGTCATTTCCTAGTGTAAAATAACCATTTTAATCCTAATAAGTATCTGAAAGATAAAATTAAAATTTCTTCTCAATTTCACAATAGGAATAAAAACAGGTCTTTAAAATCTCCCCATAATATTCCTTATCATACCCAAAAAGACTTGGTGGTTAAATAGCCATCATTCTCTCATCCTGATCATCTACACAACTATACCACCTTGATCATCCAACAACTGGTCCCACAGTATCACAACTCTCCCAAAATAGAATACATTCAAAAAAGACTAATCTAATACTCCCCACCATATGAGTATCAATACCATTACCACATAACTAAAATCAACCTTCCTAACCCATGCTCCATCCATCATTAAATGAAATTACTGGTGTGGCCAAAATAGCTCCCCTCATGCATCAACCTACACCATCAAAACATAAATTGTTCATGCTTCCCGGTAATGTTTTCCATTAGAAATTCCAAATTTCAACTCATAATGAGTGGAACCGACCTCAAATGACTAATCATATACTCATATAAATATGGATTACCTTATACTACTCCTCAAGAACAACTCCTAAAAAGTTCATTTATCAAACCTAAAAAGTTACTTACAAAGTTTGGTGCATATCCAATGCTCTCCTAGTGAACTAAATATGATGTTAAGATATTGGGAATGAACACATATAGTATATGAGTACACTATGATTACATTGATAAGAATGTATCACTCTCCCTGATCCATGTTCACATTAAACTAGTCCATACATTCTTTTAACTAACTCATGACAGCATGACTTCTGACAATGTGTGCCTAGTCTAGCCATAGGTCAACCACTTTGTGACTCATGATTTATTCTGAATGTCTCATATTACATGAAGGTACATTAATTTTTTTATCATAAATCATATGAATCCATGCCAACTACATTTCATAAATCCATCGTTCTTTGTCTTGCACATGGTTTTTCGCCGATTTTGGATTTAAATGGTACCTCACTTAATAGACATGTACCATTATAACCTAACTCATGATATCAAGATTTTTCTATCTCAAATCCAAGATAACCATTATACATGAAATTACAGTCTCATTAATCCGAAAATATCTCTTGTAACACATCTTGAAGATTTATCAAATCTCTTGTCCTGTGATTTCTTCCACAATTTCCCATCACATGGATTTGTTTACCATAATTAAAGAATCAACTGCAAAATCACTAGTTAAAAGGGCCAGGAACCCAAAAATTCATCTCCAAGTAATCCAATATCAATAACCAAGAACCATATGTTATTTATTATAAACCAAATGCATCATCATACCAATAACCCAAATCCTGAGCACCTCTCGTGTATCGATCTCAAAATAATCATGTAGACAAGATCACTGCCTAAAAAGGAATCCAAAAACCCTAGCCAACCCCTCTCATAGGCTAAACTAGATCAAAAAAACACCAAACATAAAGGGTATATGTAAAAACTAATGGCCTCTTGGTCTCCCATATATAACTTACCAATCAGGTCGCGTAATAGGGTCATTATTTCTAACCACCTAGCCCATAATTCAAAAATATCCAATTGAGGTAAAGATAACATTGACCTATTATGGTGAAACCTTTCAATGTAGGTTCAATTGTATGATTTTTAAAATCAATTTTTTTGAGTAAAACTCCCTATAATTTTTAATTTGAATATCATTTAAGTTCAACACATTAAAAACTACTAACTTAAATAAAAAAATCTAACAGCAAAACCTTCCATGAATCAACCTGCCAAGTCCTGATTGTCTCTATGAATCCTCATAAGGGATATCTCCCTGGAGGGTAATGGTATAAATTAAAAAAATGTAATGAAATGATCCTCAATAATAATATATATATGGGTATACCCCCATCAAGGTTCATATTTACTATAAACATTTAGGAACCTATTGGCATCACACAGGAGGATACGATTAGATTATGATAAACAAAGGTCACTTAAGTAGATTATAATTGTAAGAAAGATAGGAAAACTATTTGTATATTTCTATGAACTTTTACTTAACCTCGCTTGAAAAGGATACACCCTCAAACTTGATACAATAAAATACATCACAACCAACATTGACCTATGATGGTCAACAATATACACACAACACCATATCAATTATCTATGTCATACAATACTCATATGGTTCAATTGTGTAGAATGTATTTTCAAGATATGTGGGGAAAACCATATAGGTTGTCACTGACACATTAAATAAAAAAACCTAAGAAAAAAACACCCCAAAAGGGCTCTATCAATCAAGAACCATGTTCCTTATCAACCTACTAGGGTCACATCACCTTATATGCACGAGGAATGAGTCATCATTCTCAAGGTAAAATATCTGACCATAGATCCACATAGCCTTCCATCAAAAGGAAATATGTATATGTGTCGATCTAACTGAGTAGAATTCCACCATAATCTTATATGGTAAAACACCATTTATGATGTTTTTGAATGTTTAGGCTGTTGAAATCACCGTCAATAGTAAAATCACACAGTAATGGGACAATAAAATATGGACCCTATGGCCCAAATATGATGCATGAGATGCCTATGGGATTTTCTATACAAGAGTAGTAATTATTTACTATCCTATTGAAAATTGGAAAGATCTAGGAATTAGTAATAAATCATAAACTCAACCCCAAAATTAGATCACTCGAGTATAAAATCATGCTCAAATGAAACAATTTAAATTTGTAACAGCAATATAATATCCCTAGAAATGATAAATTATTACTAGAAAAAGTGTTCTCGATGCACTATTATGATATCCATCATAGGTTCTGACACAATCCTATACTCATGTCTACCACATCATAAATAGTTAAACAAATCCCCTGAGATAATAATTTTTTACATCCCGGCTCAATTTACTCTAAGAGAAGTAATTGGATTGGTTGCAAACTAATCATCAATTATTCCTTCCTATATTTAAGAGGCTTATAACTAGCATTGAGAGCCTATGGTGTGTTTTTGTGGAGACTATTCCCCCATATCAGTGTAAGAAACCAACAGAAATAACCAAAAATAGACCATATAAGTGAATGAATAGATTATGGAAGTAGTAAATATAGACATGAATAAAATAATAAATAAAATATAGTGAAATAATGAATTGAAATGCTCTATATATATCATTGTTCACCCACTTGGTTGATCACATATATTGGAGTAAATTAATGAAACAAAAATAAAAGTGCAGGGATCTACTATTAAATTCTAGTGGAACCACATATCTTTTTTTCATGACACTTTCAATATTCTCCAGCCCGATCATAATAATCCACATGAGTGGATATAATTGATCATGGAAACCTGGGCCTCATCCCTATACATCATGCATTCATGATCAACACAAAATCATAGATAAGGTTTTCACACACTGAGGTTCATGTATAGGGGATGATAAATAAATCTCAATAGGCCACCCCCAGTGGTGAACTTATAATCTATTTTTATAAGTGTATGCTCATGTAATATACTTAGACTAACCAAAACATAACTAATAAAATAAACAATTGAAACAATGCTAAATTTTTAGGTTTATTATCCTAACCAACCTACCTATTTCTTCCAGCACAAGAGTGTATCTAACTACATTACATAAAATAAATAAACCTGGGACCTAAGATACATCACCAATGCATCCATGTATAATAATAATCAATCAAGATATATCAATGCTCAAGTCATAAGATATTAATTCAATAAAAGGATCAACATTCTTATTGTCAGGAAAGTATTGACAATGCAATAATGGTGTATCCACCCTAATCCTAAGGAGTATCTCAGACGTTTCTCTAGGAGATCATCATAAATACCTTAGAATATCACAATATCTAAGATTAGGGGATGTGCGCCTACCTTGTGATATCATCTGTGGAATTCTATGTCCATTGATATCAGACATACCGATGGAACGACATGTCTGATGTGGAATTCCATGTCTAATGTAGAACTTCAAGTACAGTAATCTCAATCATAACTTTGGAATTACCTATCCATTAATTTGAATCATAACTATGGAACATCATTATTACTAATTTTAATAAATGATTAGGAAAAACATGTTCATTATTCAAAAAGGAAAGGCTCATAAGCTAGATCACTGGAAGTACCTCTAGGCATCCCCATCATATGTGTCACATCACATCAGGCCGCATGGACAGAGTTCTAAGAAATACATATGCAGTCTAGAGTTGAATCAACAATATCTATGTAAGATTATAAGTAAAGAGTGAAGGTACATAAATGCATAAACCAATCACTACTATTTGGTATATATTTTGAGGTTACACCCATTACCATCCCTACCCAAACCTGTAATGCATTATATTAGGATCAGTCAAACATCAGGGCACACATTAAGTCCCTCAGGTCAAAACACTAAAGAAGAATCCTACTCAGTATCCCCTAAGTTAGAACATAATATAAGGCACCCCTCATAGGATCATAAAATGTAGTAAGAAATAGGATGCATCCTACACAGTATCCTTGTAAAGTTTCTAAAAACAACTTCATCCTACATGGGATCCTATAGGTTGAACATAAGTAAAGGCATCCCTCTTGGGATTCTAAAATACAAACTAGTATCTTGGACAACACTCACCTCTTGGGGTAGCACATCCCATAACCCCATCCCTAATATATTACAGCCTTCAAGGCCTAAAGGGAACACCTCATAAGAATATTTTAATAATGATAATATACTTAATAATCCATCAAAGGAGATGGTTCATAGCCCATATTAGTCAAGGTCTCAATCTAGGGTGTCCTGAAAACAAAACTTATCTACCTCTTCAAGTCAAATTCCAATTCCACTAGCCAGGGAATATCTGTATAAATGTAACTAAATCAAGACCTTAGTGACCTCATTATATGTCCCCAAGTCATTATCATGACCCTCAGGTGGGTCTCGTCCTTTCTCTCACTCTTAGGAGATAATGAAAATCATTCACTGGAGGAGAACCTTTCCATTATAGATCGATAACCCCAAAACACCTTTTAGGATTCCTAAACATTACCTAAAGGATATAACTGTTAGGATCTATGATGAAAAATTAACAAAATGGACTACTCAAGTGTCTTATTTTGATTTCGTGGTATCAAAACATGAAAACCCCAAAAAATGTGGAAAGGGAGAAGTACACAACCTATATACCCTAGTACATGACATTTTCTCTAAAAGCTCCACCTGGGTGTTCTGTTTAACCATGAATGGAATTTAAAACCCAATTACACGGTGTGTAAGTCATGTACATGGAGTGTACCCTACATGGGGTACCTTTTAGTGTTCCTAAAATGGCCTGAATACATATATTCACCTATCAATGTAGTTCTACATGAACTATAACCTATACATGATATTTCCATGTACCCAACATGGATAAGATTCCATACACAGGTTTTTTGGCCATGTAATTCACTACATGGTCGAGTATAACTACATGGCATGTACCCCGGCTACATGGCATGTAGTTCAAAAAAATTCATCTATGTATGTACATGGATACATGTCCATGTACTAGTATATGGAATGTACTAAAAGTATATTTTGTATAATTCTAAAAAGGTATTATTCCTCAAATAGGAATAGTTCATGATGTGTGTTCGTAGAACCACATGTATTATGATTGGGATTTACCAAATGGAAACTCATGAAATCAACCTAAAACCCCATTTTTCTTTCGATTAATCATAATGAAACAGTATGGGGGTATTTAGAAAATATAATAGATATTGAAAACTCGATATTAGTAAATCTATGGGTTTTATGGAATAAACTTAATAATGTAAAATCTTTGTGCAGAATCTACCAAAGCATCAACCATATTTTCATTCCACCATAGCCACACAATGATCCAGCTCCTCTCGAGATTCATGATGGAACCTCTCTTCCTCTATATCTATCTCCCTCAACCTCTCTCATTTTCTCTCTCGATAATGAAAGAAGAAGCATGTGGGGGGAATAATAGAGAATCTAGTAGAGGATAAGAAAGAAAAGAGGAAAATAAGATGAATAAAAGTAAAAGGGGCCTGGGACCGACCTTGGTGCGTAACATGAGTTTATTCCTTACCTCGAAAACCCCCACCCCCATTCAGAACTCAATGGAAAAGGTGGAATCTCAATCCAAAACTATTTTCAAAAGATATCACTTAATGAATGTGTAATAATAAATTAATATTCAATTAATTAATTATAAATTATTAATTATTCCCTAAAAATTTTAAGGTCTTAGAATTCACCATACTCTTATCTTAAGGTAAATTCCCTATTCTAGGTCCAATGTAGTGACTATAAATATTGTCTGAGCTAATATACTTGGAAAAATAAGAATATTTTTTCCCTCATGATCATTATAAAGAATAATTCAAATTTTATCTCAACCTCACAGTCTAGAAAAAAAGTCTTTATAGTATGTGTGTCACTACTAGAACCATTACCTTTTTCTTGAATTTTTGGGTTCTTACTTTCTCTATTAGCCATGATATCTCATCCTACAACATAGGTTATGTCATTTCCTTCTCAGGATCCTCCTTTCTACCATTAAATCAACATATATAGTGTATTTAACATCGTTCCATCCTCATATTTTTATTTAGTATACATAGAGGGCCTAGCCACACTCATCTAAACTACAAAATAACATAATTTTTAAATTCTTTTTATCTTCATGCTTCTCTTTCACACCATGGAGAAACCTAAATATGTAATATCATAGGTTATTTAATATTAATTATTTCCCTATAAAACATGACTTTTCACTCTATGGTGAATGCAAAGCCATAGAATCCTCTTATTTATGTGGGGATTTATCATCATTATTCTAGTCTCATAGAGGTTCTCCCAATATTTAGTGTGGGTTCTAACCCTGTTGGTGGAACAAAAATTGATCCCATGCTTTCATAATGGTGGCAACACATTCTCTAGTATCTGGTAGTAGTGGTCTAATGAAATCAATTGTAGTAGGTGACAATAGAAATGTCCTATTTGAGGCATGAATGTTCAATCATGGTGTGGAACTATTTTTGTAAATATGAACAGTTCACATAGATGAGTCAATACCACATCAAATATTTTGAGGTTTTTCTTCTACTTTATAAATTATTCAATGCTAAAACATCCTATTATAGTCATATGGATGTTAGAGAATGTCTACCACTATGCGGGGATAACCCCAAAGTGAGTCCATCCTACCATCATTGCATGAACATCCTCCCAATTGTTAATGGGACTACATGCATGCATTGTGCATGAAATTATACCCCTTTCAACACCAAGGTTGGACCTCATCTATTGCATTGTCAACCAATACCTAGGCTGGTTTTGTGACTTACATGGGGGTTGAGGGTTGTCCAAGGTGTTAGCCAATTATTTACCTAAAAATTATTTAAATAATTAGTAAAAATTGACCAAAAATCCCTAAGCACAAATATCCTTCAATTTGTTAAGATCATTTATTTTCTTCATCAATATTTTTTCCTTCAAATATAAATTACCCATATTTTAATAACAAATAAATTATTATGGTAAAATTTTTAAAAACCATTAAAATTAATTCTCAAAACATAAAAAACCCTAAAAAATAAGGGCATAAAATACATAGTACATCATTGTCTAGAAAAATACTTTTTTCAATAACTTTATAGAAGGAACATGGATCTAATTACATAAAGTTATCCCCTATTCATATCATCAGTTCCTCAAATACTCTCTCAATGGTTGTGTGGGGGTTATCCATAGAAATTTATCTCATTTTGACTCATTCGATCTTACTACCTTGACATTGGGTATTATAATAAGGAGGAAAATAAACCCTAGTTTGAAGATCGATAGCATGTTAATTAACCTAATGAATTCAAACATACCTCAACAGATCCCTAGGATGAATTTAAGAGTAGTTTTATACTATCCATCCATCATTTGGAAGTGAAAAAACCCATCTATTGGGAATAATTTCATCATTCCCAAAAACAATAGTGCTATAAAATCACATATTTCTCCTAGGAAGTGTATGTTCCTTTGAAGTCTGAGAAGTAACTGTTGCATACTAAAAAGTCTTACCTCTTCCTCAAAATTGGAATCTCTAACATGAATACTTGAGAGTAAGATTGAACTGTTAGCCATTGACCAAGATGTAATGTTTTGATATCAACTGTGGACCCCACAATGAAGGACTCATGGGATTATAGCACAACCACATTATCCTTAGTGTTTGCAAATCCAAAAGGACCAGATTCTATTCTGAAATATTTTTCCCTACATAGGAAGATGATGCCACAATCTAGCCTTCTGTAGATGAACAGTTATATCCTCCCTCCTTTATTATCTCTTCCAAGAAAGATGACATAGAAAAATCTCCTCTTTCCTTTTAGGAGGTGGTATCCAGCACCATAGATGATCTGAAATAGGTGAAAATTGGTATTGAGGAAGAACCAAGGTTGATGCGGAACAGTGTCACCATGTTTCCCTATGAGTAAAAATAATATGTTGCAATCTTGAAATAACACCAGGATGTATTTACATGAAACAACAAGGAGATGTTAAGGATCAATCCTCGGGTATTTTTATACCGTCTTGTCACCCCAATCAACCATCATTGATTCTTATTAAGGAAAAATTAATCAAGTGAGTTACATATATTAATTGTTTGGAAAATATCAACCCAATTAAGAAAAAGAATGGAAAAATATAAGTTTTTATCAACTAATTAGACCTTAAATATTATTTCCTAAATGATGAATACCCTATCCCTGTTGAAGAATTTTTGATCGATGAAATCACTAGATTTTATGACATTTCCTTCATTGTTTTATTTTTTTAGTATAATAAAATCATAATGTATCTTAAAGATGAAGAATCCTTTAAATTCAGAGCACCTGTAAGAACTTACTACTACTGAGTGATGTACTTCATCTTGTATAATATTGGAGAAACCTACCTGCGGTGCATGCATCATAACATTAAGACACTCTAAGAATAGTGGAGTGTTATGTAAATGTCTTGGTAGTAATGTCTTGCAAATTCCAAAATGACCTCAAATATTTTGAGATAGTGTTCTACATACTTCACACCTACCATATAAATATGATCCCCATGAAGTGTTCTATCTGGGTTACCTTATGGAATTTTCTCATATTCATCATCTGAAATAAGTTCATCAAGATTGAACCAAATAAGATCAGTACCATCATTAGAATGACTAATCCACTCCATCTTTGAGAGTTTCAAGGTCTCCAAGGAAATATTTTTTACATGCAGTTTTTTCACCAATCTAGTAGGAAAATGTATGCCCATTTATAATATAATGATGAAATGTGTGTATTATCAATGTAATAAGAATTTTAGGATATATTAAATGACATCAAGAAGAATATTATTCATCCACCATTATAGATATTTCACATACCAAGGAAGCCTTTGGACTTTTATGTGTACACCCCAAGATGACCCATTTGTTCCATCCTAACTCAGAACAATAATAAAGAAATACAGAATTTTTTATATTATCTTAATTTAATGTTTATTACCATTGAGACAAGTTATTATCATATTAAGAATAATTTCCTTACCTTGGTCTTCACAGTTCAAAATTTTTGACACTACCTATAGCATTATGAGATCTAATTGATATCCTGAATTGAACAAATGATGTATATCCTAAATAATACAATGTTTACTAGATGATTGGAACAGTGGGATATTATTCTTCATTAGTTCAATATCAATTTTTTCCCTCATAAGTATATAAAGGTTCAAGCACTAGCAAATTTCCTAGACGCATATCCAACCTATGAGAAGTATCCCCTATACATTGACTACTTAGATGAGGCCATTATTTCCGTTAATCAAGAAACTTCATGCTAGAATATGAACTTTGATGGTCCATCTTAGAACCATACAAACATAATATTCTATAAATCTAATCTCCATATGGTTTTCTTTTGGGTTGTCTTCATCACTACCTCAACGGACCTCATGTCGTACTTTATCATCCTCTTAGAAGGATGCACCAAAAATGATACTTACTATCAATCCTTAATCATCATTAAATATATATTCCTAGATATCTAGGTTCAATGGTCAGAAATAAAATTGGTAATGCTTTTTTTATAAATAAAATTTAATTTTGACTACACTATCAGAAATCGTGATATTATTTATTTTCTCGAGAACACTAGTAAGTTTATGGAAAAAATTCCCTATGATATGAATAGGATTCATGACTCATGATCGAAGAATGATCAAGAATATTTCGTGGAAATTTTATCCAAATATATCATATATCAAGATCAAGAAAAATAGGATATCTATTTGAAACATCAAAATGTGATCACCTGTATAAATATTGACAAAGAGGGTCAGGTGTTGAATTAGCTCCCTGCAATTCTTCCCAAGAAGGGCCCTAAAATGCCCATGTAGAAGATTAATAATTTGAGTAGAGGAATACTTTGATTTATTACCTATAGTGTTAAACTCTATCATCTAATTGATCTGAGTGTGGGAAAATTTGTTAACATACGAATAACTTTATCCTCTATGATGGCCCAAACTCAAATTAGTTACTCTATTGATCCAACTTTTTTGAAATAACCAATTATTTAATACAAGGAAAATAAGTAAGTTGGTTTCAAAAATATTTCTATTTCTTGACATGTATGGATCAATATTCATGATTTAATATCTCAAATAAAATCTATATATTGGAATACTTTTTCTATTTATTGTTTCCAACTTAATGGAATTAACTAGAAGTTTCATACAAGAAACAATTCATGCCAACTTCATACATCAACAACCATAGATTCTCCATACCACCAATTATTCTTGGACCTTTTATATATGCGGGATAAATGTCATGTTTCCCCCTACTAGTAATATCCAAATAGTGAAGGTTCATCCTTACTACCACTGACCTTTTTTCGAAGTAGTCAAAATTCCTTCACCTTAAGAAGGTTAAGACTATATTTTTACATGATTTGTTGAAATCCCTTATCATCCACTTATTTTAGATCATGTGTAGCATTATCAAGTAAAATGGTTCTAAATTTAGAGCTAACAATTTGAATAAGTTAAATGGAAAATAAAGAATATGGTCCAACCATACTTCATGTTACCATGTATCAGTGAAGGGGAAGATCAATGAATTCAACAAAAACCTTTATAAAATTATATATAGGATGATAGATTATAATATTATGAGTTGGGTTCAAGATATCAACTTCCTATTGAGAATATTAGATTATGAATCAGGCCTCCACCCTGGAAACTCATTACACCTTAGTATATGGATTAGAATTAGAAGTGTTCAACTAATAAGTTCTCTAAATCACTATGGGTGAATCAAAATATGACTCAGACCTCAACTCGAGATACCCATTGAGGCCTAAATTTGATCACTCTTAATAACTATCTATAATAAGTTCATGCTTGATTAAAGATATCATTTTCATCTAGCTAATAGGAAATCCCTCAATGAAAATAGGCTCCAAGAACTACAAACCCTAAAGGTCCATAAAAACTCTATGGATAAAGCATGAAACATAAAGGGTTTTCCTTTATTTATTCCTCCATGGTGACTTGGTTCTAACCTTAAAAATTCCAATTATACCCAAAATGAAACTACCCAAAATAGGGCCCAAGTGGGAGGGACCCTTTGGTATTTACAAGATTTATTCTAATGGTACATATTCATTGATCACCATAGATGGGGATAGAATATCACATCCCACCAATGAATGGTTTCTCAATAATTAATTTGAATAAATTTAACATCAGACCACATCCTAGATACATGAAACTAAATTTCATTACACCATATTCTAGTTGCATGTCGCTAAACTTCATAGCACTCCATCCATATCATACAATGTTAAAATGTGTGATCAACATTCTGGATTAATGTTATTAAACCTCACTAACATTTATCCTAGATGAATGGACTCAAATTTTTTCACCAAGACATTTTTATATGATGTTTAAACTATCAAACTGGCTTATTTGCCTCACCCAATAGGACAACCCCTTCTTTGGTTCCATTCGCCTATTGCACCATTCCTAAGAACCACATACAACTTGATTCCTATTTCAAGGGATATGTAGTGATTCTTGAATCTCTATTTTTATCCCAACCATAATTTCCCCAATAAAATTTCACCATCCTCATTTTATCTTGATGATCAATGCCCTTTTGTTAGGTTACTTCCTCTCTCTTGAAACTGAGATGATTCTCCTCTTATTAGATAATTCCAAACCTCACTTAAACCAATATACCTCATAATGTACTCAACATATAGAGATGTAGCACCTAGAGTATTTAAACCTACATATAAATCCCCCTAATTAACTTTCATACATTAGATATTACCTAATTTGGATCCCCATAATCATCCATGTCTGAATAGTCTCCCATATGATAATGACATGATGTTATGAAGGCTCGCCTACCATCCAAGGTACAACCCCTGTAGTACATACAACAAAAAAATGATTGTTTATGTGTTTTAAGTAATTTTTTAGTGGTATTCCATAATTTTAATTTCCCATATTAGAATAGACTACCTTTAAAATACATGTTTATTAGTATTTCTTAAAACTCTTATCACTCCCCTTGGTGATTTCGACCTCAGAAGTCATGAGTTGCATCCTCTATAAACCAATTTTTCTAGTGGAATTTTTCACCCTATATGCTATCCATATCTTGTATTTGAGAATTTTGGTAAAAGAATTCATTTATATAGGGCCTCTCCAAAACCGAATTCCTCTTTTGTAGGGTTGCTTCCAAAGGCTGATGATTCATTTTAACTGCAACCCTTCTACTCCTTCTATCCACTCTCATGTGACTTGGAAAGAATTCTTCTACTCCTTGTTTTCCACACCAAGGATGAATCATATGAGATTATGGGTTTTAATCATTGGATCCCCATGTTATTTAGTCTTAACAAGTTTATGGGTAGAGATCCCATTATAATCTGGGATGCATGACTTTAAACTACACAATCCCCTTATGGTCCACACATCATTTAACTAAAATATGTTTTTACCCATCTAAGACTATCCATGTTGAAACTAAACAAACAATTCATGTCAGGTGTTTCTTATCTTTTTCATGCTGTATATATTACATCACCCTTAGTCTAAGCTACATCACTATAAACTACATAACATCACCCCTGGTCCTAGAAAAATGACTTTACAACTACACAAGCCCCTTTTACATTTTAGAGGATGTCAATATTAGTATTCGGGGTTTTAAATTCATTTTTTCTTTTCCCATAACCCAATTATATGTCATCCACTTCACCTTATTCCATGTTCAGTGATATTTAACTATGAATTACCCCTTATGAGGATATCTATATTAGCATTCAATTTTCATTCATATCAGTAGTTTCTTAACTATTTATGTTTCATGGACTACCTCACCCATAATTTAAGATGCATGAATATAAACTATGTTTACTCCCTATGGTCAAATAATTATGACCTTAAACTATGTTCTTACCACGTTTAATGATTTCTGTGTGGAACTGGGCTCCTTGTCCCTCCATCTATGTTAGTTTTTTATTACCTTTCATGCTATATAAGCTAGCTTACCCCTCCCCTTTAGTCAAAGATCTATGAGTTTAAATTTTAGTAAACCCTTTCTTCATGATTATCATACAATGTTAAAATTAATTTTCAACATCCATTCTACATAATGTTAAACTACACAAAAAAATCCCCATTATATGACTTAAACTATGTAATATTCTAGATCCTCACTCAAGAGGATGCCCCTTTGTGGATTTATCCTCAAACCGCAATAACTTATAGAACTATGTGTGTTTTTACTACCACCTTTTGATATATTAATAAGCATGTAGTTTCCCTCTTCTGAACCCAGCCACAGTCTCAGTTCTGATGCCCCATTGATCTTAATAAAAGGACTTTTTTCATTTTCTATCAGGCTTTAGCCCCTCCTTTTCACTAGTGTAACCATTATTTTATATCCCCTATTCTATATGTGATTTAAATTCACCCTTTTGGTGTTATCATATTACCAAACCACCTTATAGAACTATATGTGTATTGATTCCAATTCCACATGATATATAATGATTCTTGGATATATTATCTCAGTTCTAGTTACAAGTATCATATTTCCTCTTCCCTATCTCGATGTTTGTCACCTCTTTGTATGATTTTTTCTCCATCATATATATCAAGGTGGTATAATAACATGATTGAATTGATATAAGTTTTAGGACCCCAAAATCTAGAATCATTTTGGCCCAAGAATCATGATCGTAAACAATGTGGTTCTACCCCATTTTTCTATCTATATTAGCATCGTATTTTCCATATTATACTATGAATTATCTATTCAAGATGGTTAAATGACCAGAACTTTGATCCAATAATCATTACCTTAAATTGTGTACATTTACCCCTAAGGGTTTTTACGATAGAATAAGGTAACCCCAATACATTTTGGGTTTTCCATGCCCTTTCTATTAGACAACCAACCTCACTCAGTACATACATTAGGACCTTAAACTGTATTCTCTTGTATTTGTGTCAGGTTCATATTATCACATGATATTTCTAATTCACATAAATTATTTCTATTCCCATTTTATATATAGGTGTAATAACCATTGTTCTAGGCTCTATGACCATAAACTAGTATAATTACATGGCCAAAAATGTACAACCTTAACCTCTAAAAAACTTCTACACAAAGTTTTATAACTTTAAACCATAGCCCTCGATAGTCTGACTAGAATAACTCTAAACTAACCTATGAAAGAGGAAAAAAGACTCATCCTTTAAAAAATCTAGAAAAATTTACCTGGGAAAAAATCAAACCATTACTCACCATGTTATCCCATTTTATTTCTTTCAAAAACTCTATATTAAAAAATTTAAAATTCACAAAGCCTATGGGGCCTATCATCTAGCCATAGGAAAAGCCTGACTATAAAAACTATGCCCCTTGGTCTAGGAAAAGTTATTATGAATTTTATTCCCCTTTTCCCCTATCCTTAGATGTATAATTTAAAACTATATATAATCCATACCTTATTATATGAAATTAAATAGCATGGTATGGGTCTTCGTTTCACGACCATAAAAGGATCAAGCTTGTAGTCTAAGCATCACAACCATAAACAATGTGCACACCATATAGGGTATTTATATGATAGAATCAGGTTTTAAACTCACATTAGGGTTTATTTTTACTTCATATGATATATATATTCCCCCCCTTTATACTAAGAATCATAACATTAAAATGTACACACCCCCTAGAAATTGTTTATACTAGCATTGGGATTTCCAATTCACGGTGGTTTTGTTTCACTCAAGATAATAAATAGTTTCCACCTTTGGGTTCAATAATAATGACCTTAAAATAAATATAATTTATAATTGATATCATTTTTATTGGTATTGGGACTCTAATACACATTGGTTTTTATCTTTTTCTATGTTTCATATAAATCATCTCCCCTTTGGTCCAAGTTTCGCGACTCGAAAGACGGCATCACATCGTGTTATGAGGTAGATAATCATAAAATCCGCTACATTGTTTTCTAAAATAGTCCTCCCTAAATCATATTAGATCCTTTTAAAATGAATTTTATAGGTTCAACACTCCTTTAAGGATGGTTCACCCCATCGATATTCCTAATGCACGATAGTGTAGCTTAGAGTTCTCAATCCTTTAAGGGGTCTCTTTCCATCATCAATACATTTTTTATCCCTAGAGTTTGAATTTTCTAATACCCTTTAATTTAAAAATGAAATCATATATGATGAAGACATAACACTCTAAAGGCTCACCTCTTATCCAATGTAGACAACACAAAGTATTCAAAATAGTAACCTGATGAGCCCCATGTCTCAAATACATAGTCCACAGTCGACCCCCATTTTTATGTTTCCATTATTGATGATATGTCAGTTTGATCCATTTTTTAAATACATCCAATAGTAATCTCTAGACTATATATTACTATACTTTTAAATTTATTATTACAAGTCATAATTTAATATTTTCCCCACCCATTTTCTCAAGAAGGGTGGTAACACGCCTAGTGTTACCCTTTCATAACTATTGGAAAATTTTAAGGTTAGACTAACTTCATAGTATCCTACACAACTTATATCCTCACATTTATCAATTATGTCTGTGGAAAATGAAATATCATAACACCCACAAACTAAAATTTTTAGAACTCTCATATGACACAAGTATCCTTCCATTTCTTTTTGTTTCTCACAACAATCCTAAATCATGTGTTCTTAAGGGATTTGGATTGGTTTTATCTTCATCAAGATAACACTTCACTCCTTCTCATCCTCATCAAACAATATTAAAATAAATATTAAAAATTCTTTTAAAATGATTTCAAACATAATGATGTTATCCCCATCACATGACTTAAACTATGAGATACATCCATCCTCACCTGAGAGGAAAAACCCTATTTGGTGATGGCCTCCTACCGCACTACCCTCTAGAACTAAGTGTGGCTTGATTCCAACCGTACAAGATATGTAGTAATGTTAGAATAACTTTTACTAGAACCTTCCAAAAATTCTAACATCCATCTTTCATAGATCTTAGGCTCCAAAATAAACTCATGTTTAGACCCATGCCTTTCCCAATTATGGGATAATGTTCCTTTTTTCACATATTATTCAGATTAGTTAAAGATATGTTTCTTGGTATCTTATAGTGGAGAGGACCTACATCAATTCAAATCATGTTTGATTTGATATCTCCACCGAAGAACCATTAATTTCACTCCACTTCTCTTGTGTGCAATCCAAATCTATATAGAGAAGTACTGGTCCAGGCATCATGATTATAAACTATGTGCACTCATTATTGGGGTTATCTATCTTGTAATTTAGGCTTCCAATTCACATCAAGAATTTTCTTGTTCTCCGTTACTAAGTAAGATACCTGAAGCACCTTCATCGTCACGACATGATATTAAAATTTCACAGTATCATTCCTAGTTGTATGATGCTATAATTCAATCCATTGGCCCACACTAAATTACCAAGAAACTATCATTCCGTTTTTATCTAAGTTGTATAACCTTACTCTCCAACAACCCCTTGGTCCGAGCATCATGACCATAAAATGTGTATCCCCTGATGAGGTTGTCTTTATAGTACTGAGCTCTCTAATTCACATCAGGTGTTTCATTAGATCCTCTCAACACATAGGATACCTCAATATTATCTCCTAGTTGTATTATATTAAAAGGAACAACCACTTTTTCCTAGTTATAGAAACTTAAAAGACACACCCTACAGTCGAAACTATGTAACCTTAAACTATTATCCCATATTTTGGTCAAACTTATGGGACCATAAATTAAGTAACCTTAGATATAATTAGTCTCATTCCTAGATAATGATTTAATCCCACTCTCAATTCAATCATTCATATGGAATACGAATTTTTCTTACTAGCGCATATTCCTTCTTTATGATTGGTATGCCCTGTTAATTTTATTGACACAATATGGTGTAACCTTAGGAGTGATCTAACTCTTCCTGAACATCCTCATCCTTTACAAGAACACGTTTACACATTTGTTTTGGATTGATTCCCATTTTAATGACCAAATGGGCTCCATTAATATGAATGAATAGCACTCTAAATTACTACTTCTTATCTAGGGTACATGCTATAAAGGAACCATTCTCATCATATCTAAATATAATCTCTTATGATGAAGGAACAATTATATAAAGTCCCACATATATTATAGAGTACATATCTCAAAGGAGACAAATTTAGTGGTATGGTAGTTTAACCCATGTTCTCAATGTGTTAAAGGGACCTATTCACCCTATTTGACTTTTTTACCCATCAGTTCTGACTCTTGGAGTTACAATTTACCTATCTCCATATTCATTTTTCTCAAGTGGAATTATAGAACCATTGTTATTTTCCCCTCATATATCCTTCAAATTTTTAGGGTAATAAAACCCTTAGAATCATAGTAATAATATTCCCCATATCCATAGGTTTCCAATATTGAATGACGTAACATTATGATCCTAACCCTTCCTCCCCATATTCTACACTCTTGTGTAATAGAACTATATTTTATTTATCTCTTGTTTCTCACATCAAGAATAACCTACATGGGATTAGAGAGTTTTAATTGGTTGTTTTATTATTCTAATTGAGATAAAAATATAACAATGGGAAATCAAATAGGAGAAACTTATATTTTTTTGGAAACAAATAGGAGGGTCATCCACATAATGAAGTATCTACCTAATTACTTAAAGATTCCACCAATTCATTGGCCTAGTCAATGGACTAATCAATCTTTGATATCCTTTTTTAAGTTTATCTAATGAAATAATTATACCTAGATAGCTATGAAAACTTATATTCATCCCAAGTAAAATCCTCAATCACTCATACCATCATCATGACTTACTCGTCTTTGTACTCCACCACCTGAGTAAATTCATCCCTAAAAACTAACAACTGATCCCCTAGGTGCTGGATTTTATGTTTTTAGTAGTGAAATTGGCCCATTTTTTCATGATTTCTTCCTCCAATAGTTGGGTGATCTTCTACCGAGACATCTTTAAGGATTTAATGCCCTTAAGGATGGACTAATACCTAGAAACATCAAATAGTTTCCACTCCATGTACAACTACATAACCAAGAAATAATGATCCAATTCATAGATTACACAATAGAATACCCACCAATCCCTAGATTCACCATATAATAGTGAAGGGATACCATCCATCCAACAAACTCACCCAGTGGCATGTGAGTGATGAATTTATAGATTCTACTCCAGGCTCTATGTCGAGTCACCTCATTTCCTTTATAAATTTTCTAATCTGATTAATCCAATTTTTGGAGTAGGATTGTATTTAGTGAATTACATGATCACCTTGTTGAAAGAGTATTCTTCTAAAATCATATTTAAAATTATCAACTCTATTTTTATGAGAGAGATCAACTTTCTAGACCCCTATTTAGAAACTAATTTCTCTATCATTTAGTCCTCCACATCTGAAGGCATTATTAGCCCCATGAATGTCTAGTTTAGCATGGTTGGATTCTCCTCCAAGAACAAATTAATTTATTATTAAAAATATGGAAACCCTGAACTTGGATTTTTTTTTAATATGGTGATGATAGGTTTGAAATCACCAGAAGTAAGCACATTCAGTGTCGGATCCATCCCTCCAGTCACTAGGGTGACATCACAAGCCTTTCACCCCTTTGGTTTGTTTGATTCAAGATCTTCTAGAGGTATCTCATCACCATGTACTATTACAGAGAATAAAAGGTTTCATAAATATATATAAGTTTCATGGATAAATATATGTTTTAATAATAAACACATACATGAAAAATTATTTCATTAATTTAATTTTCTACTAAAGGAATCATCCCTCAGAACATCTCACCCTGAACATCCATTATTCCTTCCAGTAGGTTAAGGTCCAGAGTTATAGAGGACAGTTCCACCTTTGGAGACCCCTCTTCACTAGTAGGAACCTTGTAAGCTGCTTCATTGTTATTCATGGATGATATAATCATCCATGTGAATTTAATAATAAAAATAGAATAGAATACTAATAAATTATTCAAAACAAAGTAAAAAATGGATTCGGAATGTCAAATTTTACCTATAGGACTTCAGGGGTATGTATGATCATCCACCCTAGGTGATGTATCCTATCAAAATATGTTGTATTATCCACAATTCTATGTCATGTAACCCCATATATGACTAGGAGGGTCAAAAATCTAGGAGATTGTGTCCGCATTTTCTCTATCACATCTCCCATGGGTTGTTCTCTAAGAGATTCATAGGTTTCCACTTACTCAATTTTTAAGGTCATAACCTCATCACTTGAGGATTCATACATGTTTTAGAGTATGTGAGTAACAATTACCTAGAGTTTAGATATAAAAATGAACCTATAATCTTCACATTTACTTCTTTTGGAGTGACTTCACTCGATCATTCCTCTAAAATGATTTCCTAACTTTTAGAAAGAGAACCACCTTGATCTTGATCACTAACCCAAGATTCCTCATCATTTTACTCCCATAATTTCCCATCATGCACTAGTGATTCCAAGAATAAAAACTTGCTTGTTAGTTCACTGTCGGTTTTCCCACCGAGTGTGGAGCATTCCTAGTCGATGATAGGGTTATATTCACCAAACCATTTTTTCAAAGGCCTCTACCTTAGAGATGTAGTCAATTATCTCCTACCAATCATCTCAGGTGATAAATATTGAATTCCCCAAAATGGGAAAATATACTCCATACCCCATGAACTTCCACCATGGACTCTCTATCATGAGGGTTAGACATAGCTAATGCAAATCTACCCAAATATCAATGAAGATATCTTAATCAGGTACCTCTATAATGTAGTGTAAATTCATCACATAAGTTGTTCCAAATATAGTTTTGGTATTCCTTGCACTTTCAAAATTCTCCTTCATTTGCTTCATCTAGATCCCCACACCTTTGAATGCACATTTACCAAAATCCCCACCATAATGATAGATAGTAAAAATCAAGGCTCTCTCGGTAGCCACATTTTACTACTTAGATATTGTCCATCCCACTTGGAAAACATCACTAATTGATGTCTACCTTAATTCTGGTTTCCCTTCAATTTTAACATGATAATCTTCCAAACCCACTAGTTATCACTAGGATTCTCAATAATATGCTTCCACCAAGAACTGTGCATTACCTTGGACTAGAAAAATTTGCATGCTGACTGTTGGTAGCACAATCATCTCTCAATAGACCTCATAGACAAGTATACACCAGGGTTAGTGTATAATAATGGGATGTTTCTCTAAGAATACCTTGGATTACGGTTGTGTTGTCAGGTTTTGTATGTAGTTGAATTGATGGAAAACCCTCTATGGGGTTTATATTTAATAATAATTGTTTTCATAAATACTCAAAACCATTATCCCACCTTAAAATGATAGCATGTATGACCTATTCTTAATGATTAATTCTATATCATAGAGGATATCCCTAACATAAATGGGGAAAATATGAAAAATGAAACTCTCTTAGTATCTAATCAGGAAGTCCTTTCCCATAATTTCAATTGACCTAGGTCTTGCCCCATCGATGTTGAGTAGAGAAAACCTGAAGGTGGTCTTTGTTTGGGTGATCAAATTTATATACTCATATCCCTTGAAGTATTTACTATCCTATCCATATATAAAGTTTAAGGGGTCACACAAAAATATGATATCTCCTCGGATGATATAGCCTAGAGGATCTAGAGCCTCTCTAATGTTGGTACTTCAAGGATGATTTAGTCCCCACCTGATAGTGTCAAAATCATAGAGAAAGTTCCAACAACCACTCCCATGTGTGAATCCTAAATAGGAAGTAACCATCCACTCATAAACACTA
Organism: Viscum album; assembly: GCA_963277665.1. NCBI lineage: Eukaryota > Viridiplantae > Streptophyta > Magnoliopsida > Santalales > Viscaceae > Viscum > Viscum album. Next base: position 1,337,209,980 of record OY728156.1, read on the forward strand.
CTAGAAATTCTATGTATTTAACCTTTGGAATTCAGTACTTCATATTGTAATTTCAATCCTTATACTTACCTTTCCCCCGAAGAATCCATTTCAACACCATCCTCCCATGCTATTAGAACCCTAGGAACTACTTAATCCTACTAGCCATCTGATTTTGAGGTGAATTGTTGAATACATTAATCCATTTCATGGGATGTTTGAATGTAGGGATGGGGCATTCCATAACACCTTCATCACAAAATCTATGATAGTCTAAGTGAGGACCATCATATTCTCCATATCACCCTAGGAACTATCCCTTGATAGGAACTCATCAAACATAAACTTGATTCTCAGGGTAAATTTGATGTGGTAGAGATCTCATAAGATGATTCCTAATTCCCTATGTTTTATATGGAAGGTATTGGTTTTATATGACAAGTGACTTAGTAGTTCCAACATCATGTCTTTATATCTATAGATATGCAATTTTAAGGTTCAAACTAACTCAAATGGACCTAATTGACATATATATTCCTCAAATTTTCCACACATATTGTATAACCATAATTATAAGGCCTAATTATCATCGAATTTTTCTCTAGAGCACAATTCCCAGCCACTTTTTCACCCCTGATTTTTTTTCAATAATTCATGATTGGATTATGTTTGAGAAGTGTAGTGGGATCACCTCTATCATTGACAGTGCCCTGGTGACTAGTCTAGTATGGTTCTCAAGGTTTAAAATGGTCTCTAAATCAAATAAATTCACATATTTATTGATAGTAACACTATTCCACCTATAGATTTGTCTTGATATTGATAACCAGCACTCAATGGGTTTGGATCCACATATAGTAGAGAAACATCATCCAGAAATACAATGTCATATAGGGTCAACCAATTACTAATGAGGTACTCCAAATAATCTTATGTCATTATATCTACTAGTGTTGAGATATCAAACAACATCCTCCTATATAAGGAAATATTTATTCTCTCATACATCAAGATATTATGCTCCATGGAAACCTTAGCCTCTCAGTTGACCATTTGGTGGGTCTTAGAATATTTATATGATAGTTTTTCATAACATTGATCTATATTGTGCAACTTCACTCATAAAAAAATAGATATGTAAAAAAAAAATTCACAAATATATGCTTTGAATAAAGTGAATTATATAAGGAAAAGTAGTACAAAATATGGGGATTTGAGTTACAAAACGTTCATGAAATTTAATGTTCTATGAAAAGAGAGTAAGGGTCTATGTTTCATGAATATATTATGGTCAAAATGGGGAAATAAACCTATTAAATTGTGATTATTGTACCATAGTTATAAAAACCAATAGGATTTGTGAAAACTAGATGAATTTGTGCAAACTTGATCCTATGTTTTGAGAAACGGTGAGTAAATTTTGAAACATTAGTATTTTTCATAGAATTTGATCATATTTTCCCCTTTAAATCACATTATGATGGGGGATTTATTGGATTAAAAAATAAACATTCCTAGTATTAATAAAAACGTATTAGAAGATTTGGGGAAGAAAATATCCATCAGAAATAGTTTTAAAGAAAAGCACGCAGCTTCTCGTAACTCGATGTTGAGTGAACATATTGTCGAAGGCTCTGTACAATGCATAGATTCCTATTTTATTAAATCCATACTCAAAATATTAATGTGTGTAATTTTTTAAAACTCAAATTTCCATGAGAAATTTTTAAAATTCTATACAACTCTTAGTTGTGTGGTTGGAGAATATTTTCAGGAAGTAACCATTTTTCACAAGATAAATGCCTATAAAGACTACATCACCCCCATTTTTAGGGATATAACCAAATAAGGTGAAGGTTTTTGATCTCATCTTGCACAACTACTTCTTTCATGAATTTCTGGATCTATAAATCCCCATGGATTCTCGTATATGATAAATTCCCATGAAATACCTCAAATAAACCCTTCAATTTATTGAAATATATTATAAATGCATTTTCACAACATTCATTAGTAAAGAACACATTTTTCACAAGAAGAAAATTATTCACACAGCTCTATGTTTTTTACAATACCCAACTTGCACAAAACCATACCTTGGTCATCCATGAAACATAGTTATGCTAGATCATGCCACGAACCCACCCAGGTACCCTAGTAACCCAATAGCTAAGCCAACCCTACTATATCCTACAGGTCATTCCAGATATCCATGGGTTGGGACTAGAACCTAGTATCATAAAAACTAAAAGTGGGAACAAATTTTCAACTTAAAATTTCATAAGTAAAATAAAAAAATTATTCATATCAAAACAAAATCCACTTGGAGTAATTTACCAGAAGTCAATGAGGTAATAAATCCCAAAGTACTACAACCAATGTACCAACATAGGGGAGAAAATTCCAAGTCCCAAAGGACACAACTCACTAAGTACAATGTTCAATAGCTATACCCACCTCCAAGAGATCCCATTCTCTTACATGAACCTGGAAGAAGATAATCTACAAAAACTTGATGGAAAAATTAGGGTGTGACCGAAATCCCAGAAGTATTTCACTCATGGATTCTATAACAAGATACCAATATCAAATTAACCATGAAAGTGATTTAAATTTTCAGAGAAACAATTTTGGCATTCACAAAATAATATTTAAACAAATCATGCTTTACAATATAAACTATGGAAATACATTATAAATTCATGATTCACATTTCATATAATGAAAATAAGTTTCACATGATGGATTTTTCTTTTAAAAAACATTTCATTATAAAAATTTAACTTTTCATAAAATGGATTAAACAAACACATTTATATAAAAAATTTATATAAATTCTCAAGGCATGTAAAAAATTACAACAATGGAATATTTACATTTTAAATACAAAAAAGTGAGAAATGTGGTCATGTACCAAATAGGTATGATAGTTTCAGGATATAGGGGCCCAAAACTATGAAACAAAAAGTTTTTACATATGCCTCTTTGGGACTAAGGTAAAGGTGAATCATCACTATCACCTAAGGAATGGGATGTGATGATATAAAGTTTTAGAAGCATGTAAATTGTAAACTAGTGTCCAAATAACACACTAACTACCTAAGTCTTTCATGTTATCAAGTATAAACAACGATGGAAAATTTATTTCAATACTACTTAAAATATAATTAAATCACACCCCCTAATTTAAAATATTCCAATTTTCTCTTTCAAACCCAATATGTGTTTTTAATAAAAAAACATGCCTTTTATGATGAAACCCCTGGGTTTCCATCCAAAAAAATTAATAAATTTTCCCAAAAACTAGGATTTGAAACAAATTCATGTATTTTCAAAATCGATTTCACAATTTAATCCAACAATTTAATTTTCATATAGGTTACAACCATTTCACAAACACACCCCTATTTACTTGAATTGTGGGGTTTTCCCAATTTTATGCCAAATAAAATCAAAACCCCAATTCAATAGAATTATGTTTTAAATAAAAATTATTGAAATAAATTTATTCAATTTAATCAATTGTATAGTTAAATAAAACTGAATTTAAATCAAGAAATTAAAGGTTAATTGAATTGGAAATCATAGAGGGAACCACTTACCTTCCTCACAGAAACACATTGTACATAAAGAAACTCACAATCAATAATGAAGATGCAGAAGATCTAGGAACTCAACATAGAAACAAGATTCAACAACACTAGACTTAGATGCATCAAACTCAAGATGATTTATCAAACTCCAAGGATGGAATAGAGAATGAGCTGGAAAGACTTGAAGAACTCTTACCCAAAAAGTCACACCATGATCTCCACAGTGAACAATTACCAAATGAAAAGTTCTGTAGGGGTTGGAGGATTCAAAAATCACCTAGGGAAGGCTCTAGGTAGAGATCAAGGAAGTCTGGAGGAAGAAAAAAAGAGAAACCAGTCATCCTCCAGTTAAAAAAGGATCTAGGTTTTACATTATGTGTAACCGAGTTACACATTGTGTAATTGGTAATTCTCATAACCGTTGAAAAAATATTCACCTCTTTATAAAAATGAATTATCTTCATTTTAGGATTTACAAATTGTCTAAACATATTAAATGGTGTGTAATTCTTCATCAAGATACAGAAATGAATAGTTAAATCTGAGAATCCAACAAATCTTTGACTTTACCATTATAGTTATCCTCCCAATACCTTCTGAACACTACCCAGACAATGAAATAAAGAAAAATGAAACCATTTTTAGAAAATACCTGATATAATTGTAACATGATGTTACAACCTCCACACAATAAAAACTATATGTCCCTATATAGCCAAAAAACAATATTCCATGCTAAAAAAATGAGTCCACTTCTCTCTCATTAGTGCCTCACATTCCCACATATCCTAAAAAACAGAACTGTACTGAAACATCACTAAAACCAAAGGTATCATCCTACTATGAAGTACCAGATTTTCAGAATCAACTATCCTGACTATTTTCTTATTAAAAGATAATTCAGGTTCAATATCATGATCACACTAGCTCAAAATGATAGATTGATCAGAAGGATACTTTCAAAGAAAAGATACAAAAAACACATTATGAATAAATGTCAGTTTTTGTGGTAGTAAAAAATAAAATACAACTTTTCCACATAATTAATAACCTAAAAAGGCCCAACAAAATAAGGATAAAACATCGCTTTCCTCTCAATCCATTGATGACCCAACTGAGGTGAAACCATCCAGAACACCTAGTCACTAACTGATAACTCCAAATTTCTATGATAATAATCAGTATACGATTTATATTGTTAATGTTACATCAACATAATTTGAAGAATCAAATGAATCGTTTCTATTGTCTCTTGCATTAATCTTGGTCCAACCAAGAAATTTCACCAATCTCTAACCAATATAACAACGATTTACATGGTCGACCATACAAGGATTCACAAGAATCCATTCTGAACATGGACTAGTAACTAATATTATAAGTAAACTCAACTAGTCCCAAATGATCGTCCCATGCTCCACCAAAGTCAAGATCAAAAGTGTGAAGCATACCCTTAAGAATTTGTATAGCTCTTTATGTCTGGCCATCTGAATGTGGATGGTATATCATACTCAAATTGACATGAGATCAGAGTTCCTCTTAAAGTCCACTTAAAAATTGATAAGTAAACTTAGGATCCCTATCAAATAATATATCACATGTAAATCTATAAAAATGAATAATCTCTTTCGCATAGAGATTTACCAACTCCAAAACATTGGATATATTGAAAATGGGTAAGAAGAAAGTCAATTTCATCAGCCTATCAATTATAACCCATATTATATTCTTATTTCTTAAGGTATGTGAAAGCCCAACCACAATTCCCAAAGAGATATAATTCTACTTTAAAGTAGGGACTGGAAGTGGATGAAGAAAACTTGAAGGTTTCTTGTGCTTGGTCGTAACCTACTAGCCTCTATGACAGCCAGAAACAAACTGAGCAATGTCTTACCTTATACCTATCCACCAGAACTACCGTTTCATGTCATAGAACATATTTATCGATTTAGGATTCACTTCCCATTGTGAACTATGAAAATCCCCCACCATATCCATCCTTACCAAATATGATAGCATAAACTAATTCTGGTAGCATAGAATTCCCTATTTGGAGAATGACCACTATGCAAATATCTCCCCAGTATAAATAGTCTCTAATTGTATTGAAATTTTCATCAAGTTTCTTCTCCTAAATAATCAAATCAAGAATAGTAAATTTCAATTAAACCATGGAAAAATAAACTTCAAACCCTTTCTCCAGAACTCTAATATAAAACTGTGCAAAGAGATCCATAAAATTCCACTCTTCTAATGATTATTTTACTTCATAGGTTGATATTTTCCTACTCAAATAATCTTCAATGAAATTCCCTTTCCCTAGGGCATTGGAGATGAAAAAATTGAAAGACTATAGGTATTCCACCCAATACCATTGGTAGAGATTCATATCTCTTCGAGATAAGATATAACTCAAGCTATTTTGTTCAAAATACATAGTAAAACTTTATCTATAATGGCAATGCCACCAACTTTTAAGAATGTGCATCATAGCTCCTAGTTTAAGGTCATGGGTTTGATAATTGTTATCATGAGTACTAAACTGATGAGATTTATAATCAACTACCTGATTACACTACATAAGAATGCGACCTAAACCTGAACCTTGTGCATCACAAAATACCACATAGCCCTGCTCGACCTTTGGAAGATTCAACACTGGTGTAGATCTCTAAATATGTTTTAGGTCAACAAAAGAACTCTAGAATTTTGTATCCCAATAAAACTCTACTCCCTTCCAAGTTAGTGGAGTCATTGGAGAAACCTACTTTGAGTAGTATTTCATGAACCAACGATAATATCTGGCTAAGACGAAGAAGCTCTAAATCTTGAAGACATTTCATGGTGGTAACCATGTCATAACAACATTCACCTTATTAGGATCAACTGATATTCCATATTTTTACACCACACGTCACAACAATTTTACTTCTTGAATCATGAAATCACATTTGGAAGTCTTGGCATAAAGTTGGTGATTTCTCAGCAAACTCAAAATTGTTCCCAGATGATGCACATGATCCTCCTCAGACTTAGAGTAAATGAGGATATTGTCCACAAAGACTACCATGAAGGTGTCAATGTACTTGTGGAAAATCTTGTTTATCAAATCCATTAAAACTAAAGGAGAATTGGCTAAACAAAAGGGTATAACAAGGTACTTATAATGGTCGTACCTACTCTGAAAGGTAGTTTTTTGACTGTCAGACTCTTTTATCATCAACTAATGGTAACCATATCTAAGTTCAATCTTTTAGAACCACTTATCCCCCTTTAACTAATAAAACATATCATAAAACCATGGAAATGGATATTTTTTCTTTATGGTTACTCTATTGAAATCACGGTATTCGATGTAAAGGTAGAGTGGACCATAAGATTTCATAGTAAAGAGAATAGGCATCACCAAATGTGAAACACTTAAACATATAAATCCTTTCTCTAAAAGATCATCCAACTAGTCATTTAGATATTTAATTTCATCTTGTTCTATCTGGTAAAAGGGAATAGAAATAGGTTGAGTACCAAGCATTAACTCAATGGAATAATCGACCCCCCTTAACAGCAGTAAACCAGATAAGTCAGAGGTAAAAACATCAGGAAACTCAATGGCCACTGGAGGGAGATCACTGCTCAGTTATTTTCACTCCAAATAAAATTCAAGCACCAATATTACTTTCCCCAACTCCAAATAATAATTTCTAACTCTGCTCGACCTTAGGTCCCTTTCTCCTTGAAGGAAACATCCCACACCACTATGTGTAGTAAAGAACACCCATCAAAGATAACACTCAATGTGGGGTTTATTATAAATCAATCAATCCATCCCAAAAATGATTTCATGAATTTTCATATTGAGAACCAAAAAACTCGAAGAAATATCAACATCTGATAGAGATAAAACATAAGTTGAACTATAGAGACCATGAACCCTCTTCATAATATGGGGTGTAGTAATATCCATTTCACGAGATAAAATCTTCGTTGTAAGGTTTTGAAGATTAAAAATATGGTTCAAATAAATGAATGAGATACACCAATGTCAAATAGAGAAATCACTAATGACGAAGCTATAGTAATTGTACCTCTCATAGTCACTGGTTCAGTATCAACATCCTCTGAAGACTCTTCCATTGGGTGAAAACGCTTAATTTTGGATGCCTATGGCTGAAACCATTTTTAATGTGAAGCATATGATTTACTTATAGTTTTAGGAATATTTTATTATCCCATTATACTACATGGAGTGGAATTAATATGGTAGAATCACTGAAACTTCCCTGAGCATCCGCATGAGCCATAGTTATTGGGTGCCTTAGTGAATCCCCTCTATGAATGTCTCAACTTTACATACTAGTATCAAACTAATTGATATATCCCAGGAACTGAAGGATTCTTAAAGTGACCCTACTGTCAAAAACTTCCACAATAATCATCACACTTCCACTTTCCATTGAAGGAACTCACACTGCCACTTGGAGATAAAGAAACTCCAGATAACCCTAACTTTCTAGAGAGGACCATTTCAATCATAAGTGTTATATTCATAACATAAAAATAATAAGGAAGATTCGTTAATAAATCCTAAGAAAAAATATCTTGAGGATGTCCCAACTCAAACCTTCGAGCCTTCATACTCTAATTCAATACTATGTCATGTGTGAAATTCCTGAGCTCAATAAAATGGTTTTCTTCTATATCTTGGTCTTGTCAGCCTGGTCAAGTTTCAAAAAATATATAGGCTTAGAAAAAAGCATTGATTCTGGATAAAACTAGTTAGTCAAAAGAACTTTAAATTCTTTCCACTCTAAGACCTCATGCTTTTTTATAGTTACAATAGTGTCCCACTATCTCCTATTTAGTGCTTATAGTAAGAAGGGTTCACACATCAATTTCATTTTGTCGACTATTTCCAAGAACCCAAAAAAGTGTTCCATCCTATTTAACCACTCCTTAACCTCTTGAGGAACATTTGAGCCTTTGAATGGCTTATGATTTTGGTGAAGTAACTCTTAAGAAAGAATATTGAGAATGCCCCTCTGAGGTTCCACAGCTGCAGCCAAAATGGGAACTGGATGTGGTGTGTGTACATGTGCTTGGAAAGTACGCACAATCACCTCTACCATGTTTGGATCTACAATAGAATTCACTCATTGTGGTTCTGCAGCAGCTTCCTCTTTGATCTGATTCACATGTCTTCTCATATTCATGATGCTCCACAACATCAGTAGACAACAAGGAAGACATCAAATTTAACACTCAAATAGAGCTACAAGGGAAATTAATTCCAACATATAGAACAAAAAATATTTTGATTTCACTCTATAGAAATCAAAATAGGTAAAAGACTAAAATTAATCCTCAAGATTTCCTTACCTAACCATCAATGGAGACTTAAGGTTCATTTTAGTGAGATCTATCCAGTATCTCAATCGCAACTACATCATAAGTCCCAAAAAGATTTCATAAATGCATACTGACTTTAAGACAAAATTTCAGCCTCTTTTTATACCACTTTTTTAAAACAATCCTAGGTTCCCTGGTAACCCAATAAATAATTTAGTCCTGACAAAGCCCGAAGTGTGTTCCTGATCCCCATGAGTTTGTGACTAGAACCTGGAATCATAAAAACTAAAAGTGGGAATGATATTTCCACTAACAATTATGAATTTAAATTAAAAAAGAAAATATTAATATCAAAAGAAATACCTCTAGGAGTAATTTAATAGAAGCAAACAAAGCAATAAATCCCATGGTACTACAATAAAAAGTTCTAGAATAGGGAAAAAAACCCATGTCCCAAAGGACACAACTCACCAAGTCTAAGGTTCAATATCTAGAGTCCATTCCAAGAGATACATTTCCCTTAATTTAATCTAGAAGGATATAATCTATAGACACCCAATGCCACAAGTAGGGTGTGATCCAAGGCCCAGAAGGATTTCATGTGATGATTCCATATAAATAAGCCAATATCAGATTGACCATGACAGTTTTTCTTTTTTTAGATAAACAAGATGTGAATTCCCAAAATCATATTTAAAAAAATCATGATTTAAAATTTAAAAGATAGAAATATGTTAGCAATTCATACTTCACATTTTTAATAATGGGAATTTATTTAACAAGATGAAATTTTCCTTTAAATAAAGGGTGATTTATAAAATTGGATCTTTTCACAAAATAGATTAAATAAACACTTTTATAAATTCTCAAAGCATGTAAAAAAGATTAAAATAATAGAATATATACATTTAAATTAAAAAAAGTGAGAAACATGGTCATGTGACAAATAGGTATGATAGTTCCAGGCTATAGGGATCCAACACTATGAAATGAAAAATATGTACATGTTCCCTTATGGGCCTAAGGAAAAGGGGACTTATCACCATTGCCTAAGTAATGGTATGTGATGATATAATGTTTTAAAATGTTGTAAATCATAAAGTTTTGACAATATAACAAACTAAATACCTAAGGCTTTCATGTAGTCATGTACAAAAAATATGGGAAATTTATTTAAAGACTTATTAAAATACAACTGAATCTCTTCCCCCTCATTTAAACCAATTTTCTCATTAAAACCCATAATGTATTTTTAATAAAAATGTGCCTATTTATGATGAATCCATTGGGTTTCCATCAAAACCATTTTTAAACCATTTTCAAAAAAATAGGGATTTGAAACCAATTCATGCTATTTTATAATCCATTTCACAATTGAATCCAAAAATTTAATTTTCATACTGTTTCCATCCATTTCACAAACACACCCTAATTAATTGGAATTATGGGATTTCTAAATTTCACGCCAAAGTGAACCAAATCCCTAATTCACTATAATTAGGTTTTTAACAAAAATATTTAATGAAATTTATTCTATTTAATCAATTTAATTTTTAAATCAAAATAAATTTAAATCAATCAATTAAAGGTTAATGAAATTGGAATCCAAAGATGGAACCACCTACCTTCCTCATGTAAACATAACGGCTGCAATGAAACTGACCAACAAGAATGAAGGTGAAAAGGATCTAGGAACTCAACCTAGAAATGAGATTCACCAAAATGGGGCTTAGATACATTAAACTCAAGATGATCCATAAAAATTCAAGGATGGAATAAATAATGAGATAGAGAGGAATAAAGAACGCTTACCCATAAAGTCACATTGTGATCACTATAATGATCTATCGCCAAACGAAAATGTTATAAGGGGTTAGAGGCTCCAAAAATATCATGGGGAAGGCTATTTATTAAGAGAAAGAATATATAGAGAAATAAAAAATGAGAAATCATCTGGCTACTTATTTAAAAAATAAGGCTTGGGGTTTTACAATTTGTAAACCAGTTACATTTCGTGTCTTTGGTAATTTTTATATTCACAGAAAAACAGGTCACCTCATACTAAAGATGAATTATTATCATTTTAGGATTTATACACTGATTAAACATATTACACAGTGTGTAATTATTTAAAATGCTACAGAAACAACTGGTTAAAGATGAGAATACAACAAATATATAACTTCACCATTATAGGTATCCTCCCAATACTTTCTCGACCCTAAAAAGATAATAAAAAATAAAACAAAAACAAAATAAGGTTTAGAACACACCTGATATAAAGGTAATAAGATTTTATGGATCACATACCTCATGCAAATCCATGTGTTCACATTAATACCATGATTCATGAACCTCATACCAAGGACCCCCATTTGACACCTCCTTTCACCAAACATAGTTGTGTGAAAAAAAGGTGCTCATGGACACCTTATCCACTCAATATATGATTAATCCTGAAAAATATTCATGAAAATCTATTTTCATGGACCGTTATGCCAAATACCTTTACACCAAGATCGTGTTGGGAAATCCCCATATAATTTCTCTGAAGCATAAACACAATTATCCATGGAGGATTTTCAGCAAGCATTCCCTAGAAATAATCTTTAATAGTTGCTCATAAGAAATTTTCATGAATAAAAACCTATGTGTAATCCCCACCCATACTCCCCCAACTCCTAATTAGTACATATTCCATCAATTAATTGTATCCCTAATCCATTGAATCATCAAGGGAAATATTCCTATTCCATCCAATGTGTCATGATATCTCTTGGAAAGCTTGGTGTGTAATCTCCACTTGATCCCTCATTATTTTCATTTTTCAACACGAACATCCTCATTGTAAGATGTCAAAATATAGCCAATATCCTTCGTACAATATTTTAAACTATAGATTACCCTATGTGATGAGCTTAGGATGACCTAAGTGACAAGCCTAATATTCTCTGTAAGATGAGCATGGAAAACCTCATGTGATGAGCATGAGATGAGCCCCATATTTTGAGTTTCCTTAATCATAAGCTCTACTAAATCAATTATTATCACAAATTTTATGACATGATAACCCATACCACATAAGGATATACTAAATTTTATGTTACTATCACAATACCTCAAATGGTACACCTAGAACTACATGGTTTTTCATCCCATTTTTTTAGTAGTAGTCATAGCCCGCTACATTGAGGTCCAATTCTGACAACATCACAATCTCATGTCCCCTATAAGAGTAAATTTTTAAAAATTCTAATATTATTTCTAAAATATACCAACCCTCTAACCATACCTCCATAAATTCCCCTATAAAATTTAAATTGCGTGAGTCCCCACTTCACTTTAAACATTGATAATGCCTACTAGACATTAAATCATGAGTGTCCCCACTAGAATTTAAACTATGAACAACAATCCCCACTGAAAATTAAATCATTATCATATAAATGGGACTTTAAATCTTTAACAACCATCCCCACTATATATTAACATGTTACAACCCTTACATAATTAGTGTATATGGATTCTTCCTCAAGAGATGTTAACCTACGACCATATTAATACCTCATTAACATATATGGAAAGATCCCCATTTTACTTTAAATATGTAACTCTATCTTTTGTGAAGCTCTTAAGAAAAACTATGTGACTATCCTAGGACACCACACCTGATGCATCAAAAACCCAACCCAAGGTGACAGTCCTGGGGTTCCTTATGAAATAAGCACGATAATCCTTTATGATAAGTGTGGGATCTTTTAATTATCCTTACTGGAGTGTCATGCATAGAATATTTTTGGTTATGATCTAAGGATCCCATAGGTGATGTTACTAATTCACCATGTGTGACAAGAACTAGATGCCTCATGTGATGAGAATGGGTAGTCTCCTCTGACTACCAAGAGTTTCCTTAGGTAACATGCCTAGGATTCCTTATGTGATGAGCATAAGTTATCTTGTGTGTTGAACATATGATGCCTTGGATATTGAACCTAAAATTTTATATTTTTTTAGAATAGTATTATTTAATTTCCTATTATAAGGAATATTTTTACACATTCTCAACTTACCCAATGATGTATGGTAATGCCCATAGACTCATTCTCACCAAAAGTAGGTGTTCACTATACTAAGGTGGCCAATGATTTAATTATACACTGTATGATTATAAAAGTTGTTGGTAATAGTATTTTCAAGAATTAATAAAATATATGAGGAGACTCTAGATGGTCATCAATATCTATAGATGAATATACAGAAGAAAGGGACAACATTCCATCATTATGTTTTAATCAGAGATCCAAAATTATCACTATCGATTGGGAAGGACTCCCACCTATAGAAAGTGAGAATTAAGGATTCAAGGATTGTTCAAATCTAAGACACATATATAAATATGAATGTCCCATCATAAATTATTGAAATAAAATGAAGGAGCTAAATATTTTGAAAAGATATAATTTTTTTACCAATAAGCCCTCTTGTGAGAAGTTCCAAGTAAAGGTTATTTTTGTTGAATTGTTAGGATATTCTAATATATGTAATGAATCATTGATATGGGATACCATTAGATATTATATGGAATAATGCCTTTTTTATTTTCTCTTTCCTATAGTCTAATAATGAAGTGTGTTTTTCATGGGGGTAATATATATTGATGACAATTTTTTGAGAATTTATGGCTGATTTATTTATATTCTCCAACCCTAAGGCTAAGAATGACAGTTTTTTATCATAGAGAAACTAAAATAAGATGATTAATTTTTTTATGGATATTTAATCAATGATATGATGTTTTTTTAAAGACCCCAACCCCAGTTGGCCAAAGTCTGTGGTTGCTTTATTATATTGGCACTATATACATGGAATAACATCCCAAAGGACTAAAGAGTTTACTAGTTTTGGATAAATAGATACATAATTGAATATAGAATTGGAATTGAAAACATAAAAAAAACATAATATTTTCTTTGAGTACACCATTATTCCCTTTATCATATCCCCTCATGTCAATCTTAATACACCACATAGCATCATGGGAAAAAGAAACAGAATAAAGGGGTGAGCTCTAATACTCATTAAGGGAATGCATATAGTGGAAGCTATCTTGACAAAAAATAAGCATAATAAATATAGAAATTAAAATAACTAAAACACAATCCATTTAAATAATAATTTATGAATTCCATAGTAAGAATAAAGGATGATCAGATAAATCCATATAAATAATCACAAGAGATTGAAAGTTATCCATTCATATTTTAACTAATAGAAAAATCACATGGACATTAATAATTGATATCATAATTATGGAATTCATAATTAAGTATATCATAAACATACCATGAATGCCTAATTCCAATACATCTTATTTAAATAGTTAAGGAATTAGCCAAAAACCCAAGCCATTTTATTTTATGAGAAATACCAATGAAATGAGGGGCAAGTGATGGACCCTCCTATCACATACTAAGTCAAATAAATTTATCATATTAAAGGGGTGAAACATAATCAAAATAAAAAATATATAAAACTTTAATACTTTACCTAGTCAATAAAAATAATCATAAACCATTCGGAGTAATATGGTGAATGGTATCAAAATAGTACATCACCAATCAAACTAAACATAAACCATCCCAGAAAACAATATAGATTTTATCATTACAACATATTTCCAATTTATCATAAGTAAAATAAAGTTTTTTTAATTGATAAATATAAATACCATAAAAATTCCACTTGAAACTTTCCTGAGGAAAATAAAATATTCAATTTGAAAATTAATTTTTAAAAATAAAAAATATAAGATTATTAGGAAAATAATTCATTAAAAATAATTAAACTTTTCAATTAATCCTCAAAATAATGACTTTTTATGTTTGTGTAAATTTTTTGTTCATTCTACATATTTTAAAAACTAATATTCCTTTCATATTTTTTAAAAACAATTCAAAATTACTTTGTTTATAAAATGACATGAAGATTCCTTTTTAAAAAAATTTAAAACATAATCATGTGTATAAATTTATTTAAGAAATAATTTTAATAATTTAAAAAAAAATAAAACATGATTATAAAACATGGACATGGGAGAGAAAAGTATTTTCAACTAAACAGACAAATATATTTGGATTTTCTTAAAATCATTTTATCAATGATTTTAAGTTAAAAAGAGGGGAGATGGATATATTACATGAATATTTCATGAATAACCAAAGGATCATAAAACTAATACTTTTACTGATTGATATATCATAATATTCCATGATCCCAAATTTAATCATAAATAATCCCAATGAATGATGAGATTGTAAAACAATCCCATACCACTTTGGTAACTTTTGAATTGTAATCCTCATAAAGGAAATAAATTCAAATGAAACATAAAATAAAAATAATATAAATTGATTCATTATATAACATATTAAAGGGTTGGTATATACACCACATGAAATAACAAAGTGGTGATTATGGAATACATCTAATGGAAGTAAATGTGAGATGAGAAATCTATATCAAAAGTTCAATTTCCTTCATACATGTTTGTACCTATTTTAAAATAAATATAGATTTATTTTAAATATATTAATGAACCATGTTCGTATATTTAATAACATATATATTTTACTTATAGTCTTTTATGACTCCTTTATAAACAATTCTTTGTAAAATCACTGTTTCTGGTGATAATTGCTCTGTTTTTCATGTATGTTTTGGATCAGTAAATTCATTCCTCTTAATTTGATCATGATTAAATTATCTAAAAATTTTAAAACATTATATGAATATCATATATAATAATTAAATATTTATTTATTTTAATCCATAAAATTTAAAGACAAAAAAAATTATTACACCATTCATGGAGACGGTAGGTCGTACACACACATGAACATTGTTTCCATTTTCTTGATGGATGGAAGGAAAGAAAGACAAATATTAATTGACATTTACATAATCATTATTATATATATATATATATATAGTTTTTTATTAATCAAATCTAAACTTATTACCATCTATGTAAAAAAAATGAAAAATATATCACATCTCAATGTGGAGGCGGTAATCCACACATACGCATAAGTGAAGTTATTGTTTTAAAATAGATTGTAAGTTAAGTAGTTTGATGTGATATTATATTTAAACAATTGTTTTAGGTAATAAATATCACATATATTTATTCACTTTATCCTTTCTACGATCTATGTAAATCATAGGTGAAAAACAACTCACATAACTTCATTAGGTGGTAGTCCGCCGTACACACGAGTGACGTTATTATATCCCCCCATGGAATGTAAATTAAGAAGTTATATTAAATATAATAATTAAAAAATTATAATAATTTCAAAATTATCATATAAATATGTTAAATTTATCATTTTATCCAGTCGTGAGAGGTAGTGATGCAAAATGAGTTACATCAGTTCATGAGGCGGTAGTCCACTGTATACATGATCGATGGTTTAAATTTCTATTTGATGGTAGTGGAATTTGATATAGGGTATTCCATTAACATATTAAAATATAATTATCTATTATATATTGGTTTTATTATATTATCATATTTTGATAATATATAATGTTGGTTCAAGAATAAATAAAACAAATACATATGTTAATAATTTTATATCATCTTCATAGATTCCCTCTAAGAATGTACCGAAATCCCTATTAAGAGGGTTTACAAATAAAACAATTCTTCTAATATGTCATTAGGTAATTATTGAAGTTATTTGGGTATGTATTTTCTAAAAAAATGTCTTTTTATGTTTTAATAGAAGAGGTGAGGGGGTCTTCTTTTATAAGTGGGCGTGAGGACACACTTGGAATATTTGAAATGAAAATGTGGTACCCAAATTTTTCTCATTCCAAAAACCTATAAAAAGGTAAATTAAAGAACTATGTATGATATAAGGTCTAAATATTTCAATAAAATAGTATTTTGACAAGTTTTTTGTTATTTTTAACCCTTATCTTTTAGCTTAACCCCATGGTAAACTCATTTTAACCTTAACCACAATAAATAATCTTTGAAATTTTTAATACCCATTATGGAAAAAAATTATGTTGACCTTATTAAAGAGTATAAATTATGATTATTATAAATATTTAATCCCATTTTCAAATTTCAATTCATATAATTGGTAGAATTCAATTGTATATTAAACTCACAGATGTGCCGAAACAATAGGTCTTTCCAAATAAACACTTTCAAAAGTCTAAAAAGTTTTTAAATGATAATTTAATATGAAGTTGATTAAAATGACCTAAATTAGATAAATTGTAATATAATTGTAATAATTCAACTTTAAAACCAATTTGAAATATAATTTAGCTTTGTAAATAATTTCAAATAAAAGGTAGATCCAATAAAAATTAACATTTTTTACGATTCATTAGAAAAATTAATCCATTCAAAAAATTCACAAAAATCAACCCAAAGATAATTTGAAATGTATATTTAAAAACTAAATTCATTTTGTCAAAAATCTCAAACTGGAAAAATAAGTTTTAAATTATGTGTACAAAGCGTAACTAAACCTCCTTCTAGAAGAATACGGTTTTTCCGAAAACATTTCTTTTTCTTTTAAATGGTTCTAATTTTAATTATAATAAATAGATAACCATTGAATTTATTTTAGACATTTTTAAACCATATAATTTTCAAAAAAAAATTATTCTTATTCATACCCGCTAACATAACAGCTAGGTTATAGTGGCCCTATTTAAAAAATAATATATTAACAGAATATCACATTTCATATAAACTCAGTGTTTCGTGTATAAAGAGCTATTGAAGTGGTTTAATTTATTTAAAAATAAATGTTTTGTAAAGTATTTGGGTGCTTCATTCTCTTATAGTCTTTTTTTTGTTTCATTCACACTATCGAACATGATATTCCTCTTTTAAAATCCTAGTGTGTTACATTCTACCCCATTAAATAAGTTTCATTTTTTCAATTTAATCTTGGTCTCGGTAATCAAGGGTTCGAAATTTGAAAATATCTTTATTAGAAACCCACTTAATAAAAAGGGTTAATAGAAATTTATCTATATAATATAGAAATGAAAGTATAAAAGTCAAATATAAAAGCACATTATTATGATTCCAAGTAGGAAAACATTGGTGGGAAGTGAAGATATGGACATACAAGAAAAGTGTAAATAATTATGGAGAGTGATAGAGACCATTAATCACAATAAATTGAATGATCAAAAAAATTTAACAACTATAAATATATAAATATTAATTGGGTTAAAATATAATTTGATTCATCATTAATGATGTTACTAGGATAAAATTTATGTTTCAAGATATTTTTCTTAATGATAAGGAATTATTTTACTATCTATACTAAGAAGATAAGGAAATATACTTACTTGATATCTTTAAAATTCATTTTCATAATTTCATCATTTCATTGTGCTTAAATAGATTACCACTTTCTTTCTTAATCTAATAAATGAATATCCAAGATGAAAGTTTTATGACTGAAGTACTAAAATTAATATTTAATGGATTATAATATCAATAAAATAGTGACAAGACTTTCTATATGTCTATAAACATTTACCAAAACCAATTTTTTTTGTATGGGTTATCTAAAAGAATTCATTAATATCTAAACCACTATTATAAAACCCAAAATTCAACAAAATACATTCCATTAGTATCTGTCAGTCAAATCATTTAATTAAATTAAATGTCATAATATCTAGTACATCATGTGGGCTAGGGGTAGGAGTTTTACCCTTATCAGCCTTTAGTTGTGTGTTCAATCCTAATTATCACCCAGCACGTGTGTATTCCTTTTTCTAAATCTATATTAATATAATTCCTATAATGTTCCAAAATTGTAATAACCAATAATTACCTCAACATAAAATATAATATAAACCTTAAATATTACCAATACCTTTGAAATTATACCCAAAAAATTTAAATGAATTCTTCATTATTTAATTTTTCAAAAAGATATATAATAAACCAATGGGTTGTATTTCCATAAATTTCTCCCAAAGTATCTTTAATATTGATAAACTCCAATAACATAAAACCTCAAAAGGGGTGTTCCAAAATTTGAACTTATGATCAACCTTAAACTCATAAACTCAAGATGGTATACATAACTCTTTAGTTAATATTATATGAAGACATATATGATTCCTAAAATTAACACAATTCTTAAATGTTTTTGGATTCTTAT
Source organism: Viscum album (assembly GCA_963277665.1). Classification (NCBI taxonomy): domain Eukaryota; kingdom Viridiplantae; phylum Streptophyta; class Magnoliopsida; order Santalales; family Viscaceae; genus Viscum; species Viscum album. Next base: position 1,337,229,115 of record OY728156.1, read on the forward strand.
AACTAAAATACCATTGGTAAAATAATTATATGACATAATTCTTGAATCCAAATACACCATAACTTTATTCATTATACTTTATTCTTAAACCATTAACTAATATTCATCATCTTATTCCTTAATACCTCTTTCCTTTTATATGTCATTTGTAGTCTCTTAATCATCAATAGAAAAATCATTACTCATAAAACATTTCTGATCCCCTAATTGATCATTCTCCCAAGGTAATCGATTTTCATAATACCCATACTTTCCACATTTAAAACATTTAGTTTTTGATGATGCCTTATGAAAGCCATTATTATCATCCATTTCGTTAACTGAACTTTTCATTTTCCTTATAAATTACTTAATATTTACCCTTATTCTTCACACATAAAACATATTTTCGTTCCTTTGATACATTACCTTAAGTGATTATTCCCACATTCTTTACATATAGGGAACTGAATCTTAATACCTTTATGGTCCCCACCACCTGATCTATCATTAAACTTTATCCTTATCTTATTTGGTGAGTCTAATGGTTGTTTAAGGTTCATGTTTTTAATAATATGTCATGACAGATAATTAGGCATAATAACAATATACTTAAATCTAGTAATCATCCCATTTGGTTTCTTATTAACACATTTTCTATCACAATCAATGTTAACCCAGTTCTTAATGGTTCTTTCCATTGTCTAAAACCAAATAAATTATGTGAGAAATGATAGAGATAATATTTTCATCTTTTTATATGTAATTCATTGATTTAATCACTAAAAATGTATCAATTTCTGTTATTTAAATCAATTTTGGAATTATAGGATGATTTGAGCGTAAATGTGAAAACTTCTTAATTTAGAAATGTAGACATATTTTAACATATTTGGTAGTTTGAACATATATTTTAAAATATAAATCCAATAGATGTAATTCATTTTTTATTGGATTATTATGTTCTTTTTTATTCGTATTATTCTTCATAAATATGATTTAATTCGTTCATCTAGGGGTCATAAAAATTCACTCTAGTTGGACAATTATTTTGGTTGACTGTGTGGACCCCACCTCAATAAATTGACCATAAATCGGTAAAAACACATCCAATTGGTGTGATTACAATTAGAATAGAAATAAAATTCAATGTTTCATTTGGATATTTATGATTATGAAGATTTTCATCCATTAATGTGAACCATGGATGCTAAACTTTTGGGAAAGAAAAAGGAAAAATTAATCCAAAATAAAATTTCTAAGTTAATTGGAAATATCTCTTAATAAAAAGTGTTGATCAAGCTATAGTTTTATGGAGAATATAAAAAGATATTTTGAACCATCATTCATGAAAAGACCATTCCAATATTTGGCCATTAAATTGGAATACCATGATGAATATTTCGATGGACAGAATCTGTAGGAAATCTTAAATAGAGATTTTGAAGATCTGAAATTTGAAGACCAAAGGATGGAAACCCTTTTCCTAAATAAGAAAGAGTTCACCCATGATGAAGGGAGTTGAACACCACCATTGGAGAGGAGGACTAGGGACATGATTATGACTTTGGAATTTTCTTTCCTTTTCTTTTTATTTTACATTTCTTTTATATGTAACACATTAATTTTTTATTAAATTGTTTGATATTTCTTCTTACATATTTATTTGTTCTAAAACTCTAATTATCTCATTATCTCTCTTCAATATGTCCATCGTGAGCTATAATAACTTTGACATGGTAAGTGAGTAACCCGAGTCTTGGCCCTGGGGGAGGTTTCATGGTGTTCTTCATTATTTAACTTCAAATTCAAAATGATTTAAATCTATTTGTGGTGGAGGTTGGAATATTTCACGAGTGTGACGACCATCCACCACAACAGTATTTCCAAATCCATTTCTTTTTCTTGATTAATTAATTTTCCCTAACTTTTATTAAGAAAACCCTTAATACAGTAGAGTTGGGGTTTCCATATTGGATGAAATGGCATACGGTGGAGCCAGGTCTTTTTTGGGATAGCATTATCGGTTCAGGTGTTACCATATTGGATTATTGGAGGATGTGTGGTTTGGTGTGACAGAAACATACTAAAATCACACACTCAAAAAATCAAGGTAAAGTAAATCATTAATGAGGTTTCAATAAATGAATTATAAAATTGAAATTAATCAATGAATAAGTAATGAATGAACCCTTGTTATCCAACCCTAGGACCATGTTCTTTCATTCTAATCTTCATTTTTTCAGCATCTGCATTTAGATTTAAAATTTTCATTTCATTATTTTAATTGAATGTTTTCCAAAACTATAGAAAATAATTTTCAATAACTAATTAGATTAGATGAATTAGAAATTAGTGATTGAACCCACTGCAATTCTTCTCAAGTGAGACGACCCTGGTCAGCCACTATGATGTACTAGGAAAACTAGAAATTTTCTTTTTCCACACCCTGTGACAGGCATGCATCAGGAAACAATAATCATAGTGTAAACCACATAATCACGAAAAATAATTTATAGTATGTCTAAATCATGATAACTTATTTTCAATCTATGATATCTTAGGTTTAACATATATTATTAATGGTTATAATATATTAAAATCCCTCATGATAATTTATAAAAAAAATGTGAATTAACCCAAGAATATCCCCTCATAATATGAAACTAGGTGAACTGTAAATCCCTTCTTCATGTACCAATTAATGCTCAAGTCAATACTAAAATTCCTTTTTATGATTTATTACTCCTTGTTATGTCTTTTTAAGAACTGAATTCACTTATAGTATCTAAACATGGATGTATTGCTAGGAAAGACACAAAATATCTTCATTATCAAAACTTTAGGATTTTATTTTATAATTATCATGAAATTCTATCACAATGTTATATTCCCAAATATATTTTTTTTCTGAAACTAGTACCCTATGGTTTATACTAATATTTATATGATACCAAATGTATATTCCCCAACCCTATTAGCCCAGATTCAGTGTTTAATTAATTACATTGGTACTAGATACAAGGAATCACATCCCTAAGGACTGAATATTTTAGCAGTTTTGGAAAACTAGATACGTACTTGAATATCATATTACTATTGAAAACATAAAAAACAACATATTATTTCATTTGAGTACACTATTATTGCCTTTATCGTATCTCTTTATATCAATCATTACCCACTTTCAAACATCCTAGGTAAAGGAAACATGAGAAAGGGGTTAGCTATAATGATCTGTAAGGGTATAAATACAATATAATATATCATGAATAAATAATCATAATCAATATATAAATTTAAATAAACAAAACACAATTGAATTAAACAATAGCTGAGCATAATATAGTAGGAATAATGGATGATCAAATAAAAACATATAATCAATCACATTATCTTGGGACTTCTCCAGGGATATTATAACTAATTGAACAATCACATGAACATTAATAATTTAGCTCAAAATGATGGAATTAATAATTTCAGATATCATAACTATATCATAAATTCCTCATTTTAAGGCATCTTACATTAATAGGTAATGCCTTGGCTAAAAACCCAATCTAGTGTGCCTAATTAGACCTATGATGTATAGAGGGGCTATAGTAGCCCTTGCCAATAAATTACTTGGTCCAATGAATTTATAATATGAAATTGGTGAAACATAATCAACATAAACATTTGTATTTAAAAACTATCATATGAATATTTAAACGTTCCTCAATCAATAAACAGAATCATAAACCATTCATAGAAATATGGATAATGGTATCAAAATAGTATATACCTAGTCAAAATGATCATAAACCATCTAATTAAATAATAAGGATGATATCATTACATAATATTCCAAGTGTATCATCGGTAATGTAATATTTTTTTATTAATGAATAAAAATACCATAAAAATTCCATTAAAAACTTTTTATAAGAAAATATACTTTTTTACTTTGAAAATTACTTTTCGAAACAAAAATATTCTATAATATTAGGAAAACAATATTATTAAAAAATGAAATTTTAAAAATTAAAATTAATATTCAAATAAATGAGTTTTTATGATGGAAAAAGGCTTTTCTCATGCTAACTATATTAAAAACAAATATTCCTTTCATATTTTTATAAGAAAAGTCAAAAGTAACTTGTTTGGAAAATGACATATAGATTTTTTTTATTTTTTTTTTAAAATCATTGGTAAAATTTTACTTAATAATTAATTTTTAGAATTTAAAAAAACATTTCGAAAAAACATATACATAGAAAGGACAAGAATTTTAAACTGAAAAGATAAATAAAGTTGGATTTTTGTAAAATCATTTTCTTAATCATTTTAAGTACCAAAGGGAAAAATGGTAATATTACATGAAATTTTAATTAATAACAAAAAGAAAATAAAATTAATGAGTTTAAAAAGTGATATATCATAATATTTCATATCATAAATTTAATCATAAATAATCTCGACAAGTGATGAGATTGTAAAATAAAACCTCACAACATTGTTAACTTTGGAATCATAATCCCCATGAAATAAATATATTCAAATAAAACATACAAATATCAATAAAATAAAGGGAATCAGGAAATAAAATAATAATTGGGAAGCATATACACCACATAAAAAACATAGTGGTGAATATGGCATGCATCTCACGGAAGTAAAAGTGAGACGAGAGATTCATACCTCATATCCAATTTCTTTTGTATGTGTTTGTACCTCATATATAATAAATAATTATTTATTATAAATATATTTAATATCCATATTAATAAATTAAATACCATATATTATTTACTTATATTATTTTATGACCGTTTTATTAACAATTATTTGTTAAAATCACAGTTTCAAGTGATAATTTCTTTATTTTTCAGGTATTATTTGGTTCAGTAAATTAAGTCCTTTTACTTTGATTATAGTTAAATTATCTCCAAAATGTAAAACAACATATAAATATAATATATATTTATTATATATTTATTTAGATTAATCTGTAAAATTAATAGATACAAAATGTATTGCACCATTCATAGAGATAATAGGCCGTACGTATGCATGAATGTTGATTCAATTTTCTTAACATATGGAATTAAAAGAAAATAAATAATAATTCAAACTTATAGAATAATAATTATATATATATATATATATTATTTATTAATAAAATTAATCTTTACTAACTACTATGTAATAATAAAATGAAAAAAAATTAACATAGCTACATGGAGGCGGTAGTCTACACGAACACACGAGCGGTGTAATTATTTTCCAGTGGATTTGAAGGTAAAAAGTTAGATTTTATATTATATTTACATAATTATTTTTAGTTCATAAATATCACATATATTTTTTAACTTTATCCTTACTATATTTCATGTAAAGTGTAAGTGAAAAGTGAACCACATCTCTTTATGAGGTGGTAATTTTCTTTTCACATGAGCATCATTATTGTATCCCCTCATGGAATGGAAATTAAGAAGTTATATGTGATATAATAATAAGATATGTACAATAATATCATAAATATCATATAAATATTATAAATACATAATTTTATCTTTCTTTAGAGGCAGTGATGGAAAAAGACTCAATTCATGAGGTGGTAGTCCATCATACACACAATCGATAGTTTTGTTTCCAATTTTATAGAAGTGGAGATGGATATAGGTTATTACATTAACATAATAACTTATAAATATATAGTAGATACGTTTTCTATAATATTATAATATTTTATGTAGATTTCAAGTAGATGGAAGAAGAAATAAAATAAATATTCATGTGAAGAATCTTACCTCTTCTTTAGAGAGCGCATTTAGTTTTATACCTAAATCCTTGTTAAAAGGGTTTAATAATAAATAATAATTCCAATATTATGTGGTTATAGATTTAAAAAATATATTTGGGTATATATTTTCCATATCAAATGGATTTGTAAGTGTGAATTGAAGATTTCGTGGGTGGTATTTTATAACTGGGGGAGAGGACACACCTGAATATTTTGAAAGGAAAAAGTGAAACCCATGTTTCCCTCACACAAAAAGTTTCCAAAATGGGTCATTATCAATAAATTTAATATATAAGGTCTAAATATGTCTAAAAAATAGTATTTATACATGTTTTGGGTCATTTTTAACCTTTCTATTTTAGTTTAACCACAGTAAACCCATTTTAACCTTAACTGTGTTAAATAGTTTTTACTCTTTTAACTATACATTATGACAAAAAATTATTTTAAAATTATTATAAAAAAATAAATTATTCTTATTATAAATATATAATATATTTTCCAAATTCAATTCATAGAAGTAGATACATTCAATTTAAAATTAAACCCACAGGCACATAAGAAAACAGTTTTTCTAAAGAAAAACTTTAAAAACATTATGATGTTTTTATATCATAACTCAACTATAAATTGATTTTAATGACCTAAATTAGGTTAATTTTAATATAATTGAACTTATTTTACATTAAAATATAATTTTACTTTTTAAATAATTGGAACAAATATGAATTTTTCAATAAAAAATAGTACTTTTCACTATTCTTCAAAAGAATTTATAATTTCATAAAATTCTCAAAAATTAGCACAAATATAATTTTGAAATGTATATTTAAAAAACGATGTTTATTTTGTCAATTAAATTTTCTACAATTCTTGAAAAATATTTTTAAATTATCTTCCCAAAGCGCGACTAAACTTCCTTTTAGAAAAAGTATTGTGTTTTTAGAAAACATTTATTTTTATTTGAAATGGTTCTTATTTTATTTATAATAAATAGATAACCATTAATTTTATATCATAAATGTGAAAAATATTTAATTTAAATAATTTATTTAGTCATATTCATACCCACTAACTTAATGACTAGGTTATTATGGTCATGTTTGAATAATAATATTTTAATAGAGTGGCATGTTTCATTTAAATCTGATATTGTGGGTATTGAAAGCTATCTAAGAGATTTAATTTATTTAAAAATAAATATATTTTAGACTCTCTATGAATTAAATTCTCTTATAATCTTGGTGATTCATTTCATATACGCTATCGAACAAGATGTTCCTCTTTTAAAATATTATGGTGTTACTGTTTTCATGAGTCACTTATATTTATATTTTATGCTTTTTGAGAATTTGATACATTGTTTTATATTAAATTATCATATGTTTGGGGTTTTATCAAATATGACCCAACATTTAGATATTGGGGAAATTACTAGATGGATAACTAATAGGCTTCATTCCAACCCCACATATAGATATGGTCAGGGTTATGATTAAATTTTCTTATTGATATGGTAATTATGGATATTATTTTCATGATACTAATCCAATTATTATATAAATATATATGGATGGAATTAAGATGGGATGTTGTGATGAGTAGAAACAAGGATGGTGTGATTTTTCTTGTAATGGACATTGTAGTTATTTTGGTGTGAGTTATTTTTTGTCTTTGAACTGTGTATTTTAAAGGAGTGTAATTATGGTGAGAACTATATAGTTTTTATGGTGTTTAGATGAGTTGAAATAATGTTGGTAGTTGTTGGTTTGTAAGATCCTTTGTTATTATTTTGATGTGGGTTGGGTTGTGTGTCTGTGTACAGTCAGTTTTCTTCCAACATGAATCTGGTGAGTTCCTTGTATTATTAGTGATATGGAATTTACCTTAGGTTGATATGATTATTAATATTTTAATTTTTATACACAAATACAATAGTATGATATACTCACATTAACATAGTTGGGAATTCGGAGGTGAAACTTACGGAGTATATATATATACTCACCACTGCTTCTTATTTATTTTTTAGAAGAATCTAGATTTGTGTTGGTGAACGTTTTGGGGGTTTTAGATTGAATGAATAGGGAGATATATCAAGGTTAAATATGATGGTTGTTTCCTATATTCCATAAAATCATTCAAGGGTTTTAATATTTTACCATTTTTTGGGTTTACTGTTTGTGGTTGTTCTGCCATAAGTAGTTTCCTTATAATTTATGGTGCTTCTTGACATACACATTATTTAATATCTTTATTGACTGTGGATATTTATATTGTCCAAATTTATATCTTCATCACTTAGTCTATTTTTATATATCAGGGTAATGTATTCCATTTTTTTGTGTTATTTCCTCAACCTGAGTCATCTAACACTAGCCTAATGAAGACGATCTTGGAATGGAACACTCATTCTCACCCCCAAATCAGAGAGGGGTTTTAGTTGGGATGGTTTATTTTTAAATGGTGTAAAATAATTTAGTTTAGTATGGTTTTTTGGAATATTTATACGTGATTAATATTCCAGGTTTGAAAGGAAATGGTATATTTGAATCTGAAATGGGAAATAGACTAGCGAAACCACTTATGAATGTGGTAGACAACATAATCCTATGAAATTAATTTGGTCATATATTTACTATGTCTAAAAGAATATTTAAATTAATATAAATTTCAATAATAGTTATAGTAACATGGATCATATAATTTAATATATTTCATGATGATTGTGTATGATAAGTAAAGCATGACAACAAGCATGGGGTGGATTGCGGGATATTTTAATTTCATATATATATATATATATATATTTGTGCATATATTGATTTAATATATTTTATTATTCTATTGATAATATTTCAAAACATCACACTAGACTTTAGATTATGGAGAAGCAATAACCTATTGCGCGATAGAGAGTTGAGCTAGAGGTACCGGCTGTGGATAGGACCCAAAGTATAAATTTGAAATATTTTGAAATACATTGATTATTGTGGTATAAGAAAACCATTTTCAATCCAAATATAGTGCATTGTTTGAAATAAATAAATATATATCTTTTGTTTGTTCATATTAACAAATACTATCAGTTGTGGTTGGTTGTTATCTTATTGTGAGGTATAGTTCTATAGTGGTGGATACATTATCTTTGGGGTTGAAACTAGTCCATGATTCAATGAAACTAGTATTATAACACATGTAGGGTGGGGTATCTATCAGAAACTCTACTATTTTAGTGTCTACCTAAGCTATATAAAATATATATTCCAAAAATACCATGTATTGGAACATATCATAACATATGTTTTTTATGTACGCCGTATAGTATAACATGCATGATAATAAGGCATATCAAACGCATGTGGTTAGGGATATCATAAAGGCTAGTATTGGGATTAATATTAATTTTCCTTTAATGTAAATATAACATTAATATTATTAATTTTTCATTATCTTTCAACTTAAATATCATTAATAAAACTTCTCATATGATGAAACAATGGGAGATGGCTTGGTCGAAGGGTTACAACCAATGTAACTGTATTCATTAACTCATAACATATGATTTTTCATATGGATCACTTTCTAACTACTATTATATGATATAAAATGATCCTAATAACATATTATGGGTGTAATTGAACTCTCTCAAGCCTCATCCAAACCTCTCCACCCCGTATATCACAACTCTTCCTCTCTTTACAACTTGACACACTAGCATGTCATCTTGAGGAAGGAAAATCCCACCCATGCGATGGGTGATTCAGATATCCTATGGATATACCAAGGCAGAGGTATATATTTTGGATACCTATTAGGTGATATCTATCAGGAATATTATTATGTTACTAGCTTCAATGATTGATGCTGCAAGGTATGAAAAATAGTCTCTTCAATTTATATAGTAGTATGTTTTGGGTTTTAGGCATGATGATCTTTGATTAAGATTCCTTATTTCTTATGTTTTATTTAAGGAATTTCAATTGATCTTAAAAGGCCTCAAAATGGTATATGAGCTTCACCATGCACTTGAATCTAAAAAACATGTGTTGAAAATGATGTTTTTAATCCTGCTTCCCAAAACACAACATTGTGGCTTTATTACAATATATCTAATATCGTACGGAACTAATGGATTTATTACTACATAGTTTCCCAATTAATTGAATGAAACTTATGTGGCTACCCTAACAATACCTTAAACTATAACATATACTTCACATGTTACCCTAACATTACATTAAACCATAAAAAAGTTGTGTGTTGTGAGTTACTAGTAAAAAATAGTGTGATATACTAGAGTAATCACATGAAAGTTCATGTATCACTTTATATAGAGCAATGTCAATCATGAAAATGATAAATTTCACATCAGATACCAAAAAATATATTTCAATGTAGATACCACACTATGTGAAGTTAATATTATGCAACACTTCATACACCACATTTATTCTTATGTGAACACATAACACATAGAAGAATACGATCATTGTTAATGTCGCACAAGGCTTACACCATGTGAAGAAAGATATGTAAAGTAAAAATTGTTCTCTTAGTTTTTAAATTATGATTTTAATAAAATAATTTATAAATTGATTATAAACTACATAGAATTGTATTTTAGGATATTTATTAATTTATAAAAGTTTTTATAAATTGATTAATTATAAAATTTTATAATTAATTAATCTTTATGAAACATTTATTAAATAAATATCCATAATATTAATGTTTAATATTAAAGTACATTTTCAATATATTTAATTCCATATAATTAAGAAATAGAGTGTTAATTTAGAAATTATAATTGTTTATAAATTAAAAAATATCGAAAAAATTTAAGTGTTTATATTTAAATTATGAATTTTGTATACCTACTTAATTTCAATTGTTCAAATTAATGTACTTATTTCAAATATTATTTAAACTACATCAAAAAGAGTTTTGATAATTTATTTTGACAAGATTAAATGATACAAATATGTTACATTTAGTTTATGTAAAAATACATACATAATAAAATTGAAATATAAAATGTTTCTATTTTATATAATATCATATATTTAAAGAAAATTTCTTATAATTAATAATATAAAAGATTTCATATTAGAAAAAATATAAAATGGTTGTATTTATTTTATTAGGGAATATCCATAATGAATTGCTAAATTATAAAATGTTTATAATTATTTTTATTTTTTATTTATTAATAAATGTTTATCTCGTGTTAAAATATGTGAATTGTTCATTTATTTAAAATTTATCATCCTTTTTATTCATATATATAATTTATATATAATTAATTTTAATATTTGTTTTACCTTAAAGTGTTAAACTGCATCTATATATTATTGTACATGCATATAAAGAGTTATATGCAAGGTTTGACAATGGATTTATCTTCCTTTTACATTGAATTTAGATTTTTTTAAGTAATGATATTGAATTAAGTGTTGAATTATGATTTATACCTATTGGTTGTTAGAGTTATGATCTAATTGAGATCAATATTGAGTAAAGTATCCTTGGGTAGATGGACTTTGGGTGGGACTACTCACTGGTCAGGAGGCTTATGTCATGTCTTGTAAAGTGAGGGTTGACTATATGTTTCTCTAGTATTACTCATGTGAAGATTATTGATTTATTATAACTATATACATTTACATGAAATGGTTTCATATACCTTATACATGGGATGTATTTGGAGATGTATAAATATTGTTTGATTTTAGTTTGTGTTAGTAATACAATCTTTGAGTTGTCTAAAGAGTTGCACAAAAATATGATTTGATCATATTGAATTGGTGAAAGGAATAGGATTGAAAACTAAATAATTATAAAAATGAATATATAAAGTGAATATAATAGATAATATGTTGATATTAAATCCCATTTAAAATTCTAATTGTTAGATTCCTTCCCAACCAGCACTTTCCAAGACCTCAACCATCCAATCGAGTATGCCATGTCAAAGATGGGTGACCCTGGATTATCTTGTATTAGGAAAGTGTGTAATGAGTGACCATAATAAAATTTTATACTTCTTATTAGAATTATATTTTGGATACACTTAGTTGGGATACCCTAATAGGATTAGTTTTTTGTGGGAATAGTGTTGAGTTTATCCATAATATAGATTGGATAAAGATTTATCTACTCAAATATCCAAGATTCATATAGGATGTGTGTAGGATGATTTCCTACCTAACTAGATATTTATTAAGAAATAATTTAAATAAGACTCATTTCTTATTTAATTATACATCTTTTCCCACAAATGGATATGATAAAGTTAAAATGGGTCATCATTTTAGTGAGAGAATTTTTAATAAATGTACTTATTAGATGTTTGTAAAACATGATACTAATAAGATAAATGATTCTTCTATAGATAATATCATCATCATTATAAAACTTAAATTTGATACTAATCATTGAATATTAGAATCTTAATGTAAGAAACTTATAAGACTGTTAACTTCAGAAAATTTATTAAGTGAGAGAAATTATATGTGTTAGAGAAACACCATCTAGAATATACGAACAATTGATGTTGTTTGAAAAAATTAATCTAGATGAATATGATAGGAATATAAATATTGACTTAAGTTCCAAAAGGAATTAGATAAAAAATGAACAAAGGAACTCTAGTATATACTCATATACTCAATGTTATTGATTGTGTCAATGACTTGGTGATACAAGAGGAATCAAATAATTATTATTCAGGTTATGAAATTTTTTTTTGTTATTCATATAATTATTCAGACAATGTGAATGAGTTAAAAAAACTATTACTCAATATTCTCAAAATTATTTAGGATAGATAAAATAGTATTATTGTTTCTAAGTTCTAGTGTTATATTGATCGTAGAAGTGAGTAAAAGTTCTAATTGAAATAAAAGAGTTTTTTAAAGAATCTAATAATGTTATTTTAAGTTTCCAGCAGAGGTCATTGAAACCTAAAGGTGGTTCTAGGATAAATTTATAATGATTTGATTGGTTTAAATTGTTCATGATACATAAATTTCCTTATATAATTCCATGAAATGTCCATGTTAGGTATCAGTGTTATAGAAAATAATTCTTCTATTTTAAATGGTATATGATACCATTTGTATAATTTATAAGTGTTTTAAATATAAAGGAGTTAAGAATAAAGAGAATAATTTATAATTCTTATAGTTTAAATTCAATTTATGAAGTAAATAGTTGTTACATCAATGATTTTAATATAAAGGAATAAATCAATCTCATATGAATCATTATAATGGATGTGTATGGTTGTCTCATTTCTATTATATGAAAAGATAAGTTATTTATTGATAAATAGTTATTATAATAAGTATGAGAAGATTAATTATATATATATAAAATTTTTGATTTAAAATATTTTATAACATGTTTTGAGAAAAATATAAGATAAAAAAATATCCATGATTGAGAAATCCCAGACCCGGATGCCACTTAATGGGTCCCTGAGCACGGTGGGCCACAAAGCCTTAAATGCATTTCCCCAAATTCCAGAGGTTGTCTACTAGTAGTGAGGGCCTAGGGTGTGTCTGTGGGGTGATTATTCCCTCATTAGAAGAGTTTAGCATAGTGTAATAAATGTAAATGAATAGTAACTGGTGGAAGTAAAATAAATAAATAACAGAAGAAAACTAATACAATATATAAACAAGAATAACAATAACTATATCAACTGGAACAATGATGATGTAATGTTGTGTTACTAAAAAAATTGGAAAACATGAATACAAGAAAATAGGCATAAAATGTTACACAAAGTAAAAGAAAACAAAGACTACTCTGAGCATCTTGAGATCCAACTCGGTCATCTGCTATCAAGATCCATACTATCGGCAATAAATCAAGTTTTCGAAGTAGTATGCTACCCTTTTTCAATACCTATAGTCATCTAATCTACCCTAGGTACCAAACGACACCTGGAGAGGGTGTGAGATAAATCTCAGTGGGCCACCACCGACGATGTCTACAACATCCAACCCATTTAATGGAATATAGCAGTGTTTAGACATGAATATATAAAGTAAAGAAAAAAATACAGTGTAACTGAACACCCAAGTACCTACTTCAGCCCTCGGCAGGTGTCTGAAAATGTAACCAATTCATTAATTAAGTTATTACTATTTAATTTTAACAGGCCTCGTGAGGCATATCTTGCACTGACATCACCTCATGATAGTATATGTAGTGAAGGTCCCAACATATAACAAGGAAATCTGAAAATGATATCTGATGAGGGAGTTACAGGGTAATATCCAAGGTAACATAGATCTCACGGAATGATAACTCAATAGTATCTGAGTCTAGATAAAGGGGTAAGAGTGTAATCTAAGGAATGTAATCCATGGAATTCCATAATTTTTCGCCTACCGAGTCCAAGGTGATCGACCAGGGTAAAACGGGGCTAAGGAAGGACAAGGCCCTTTGGGATTTAACCATGGTACCTACTAGTCAGTGTTGGAGCCAAGGAGTGTATCTGAGGTATCATGTAGTAATTTAAAGAACCCTATAGTTGTATACTGGGCATCCATGGAATAGACAATAATTGGAGTCTATGTGGGTTTCAACCTAATAAAATCACTTCTCTAAATCGTAATGGGGTTCCTAAGTCCCAAGGTATTCTACTCTTAGAATCCAAGACGATCCAAAGTTAGTACATTATTATTTGATATTGTAAACATGTAATCATTCATTAGGTTCAACCCTTCTCTTCCATTAATGTGGATATTCCACATAGCATTGAAAAAATTTAATCAAGTCTTGATTAACCATTAAGGAATATTTAATTATAGAGGTTCACTCTACTACCTTCCATAAATATGGAAAGGGGTTCTACAAACATGTAACTTTAATTAATCTAATTTGATAAGGCCAAATTATATACTTAGTCTACATGAAATTTCACATTTAACATTTAATAACCAAATTAAACCACTTACCTTAGGTGGGTAAAGTGGTGAGAATACAATGTACATGCCATTATACAATTCTCATTAAACAAAAAACCATTTATTGTAGAATGGCTCACCTTTAGGAAGGTCAAGTGAAGGCACAGCCGAATGGTGGCTTAAACATGCAAAAACAATGAAACCCAAAAATGGAATAACCTTCGACATGGGGCAGATTGAGTTGTGGGAGTAACTGCTAACAATTATTCACATATTGTGAAAGAGCATAACCATATGATTCTACAAATAATAATAATGACATGTAAATTTTAGAAATGAATTTTGATGAAATCAGTGGGCCCCACACAAATATTCTAAAATCAATGAAATTTACAGATCAGTTATTAGCCACCCACCTTAGGGTTGAATGAATCTCCTCCTACGATATCAGCCCTTGATTTTCCTTGAATTTAAGTAGATCTAAAAAAAGGTGAAAACCCCCCACGTGTCGATATCTAGTCCAAGAGCACGAGAGAAGAATGACTAAAGAGAACTCAAGTACATACTACTGTGCATCCAATGTGATGAACAAAAGTTCGATCAGATTTTGGACAAAGGATATCTCTTGATCCATAGATTTGGGATTTAAGAAGATCCAAAATGAAAAAATGGCTTAATTCTGCTAGTTATTGGATTTTGGAAGAAGAGGGGAGTAAATAGATCATTAAGGGAATTTTGGACATTTTTCACAGAATTTTAGCATACACATGGTTTGTCCACATGGTTCTTCAAACTGTGGGAAAACCGTGTGCGACAGTTCTGCCTGAAATAACATCCTCTGCACGGTTTGATCAAACCATGCACAAGGAATGAACGGGTACCTGGGAAAAAGGGGGAATTCTCACAGTTAGGATTCATTGTCGCACGCCAACTGTGTGAGGTGGCTCTATCCAAAAAAACACAATCTGCATGATTTTCTAAATAGTGTGGAATTCATGTACAGTTTACTCTAAACCATGTGTCAAGCTAGTTTTCCCCAAAAAATTGGGTTTCGTGCTCTGAATAGTCCATGGACACCCTCAGAACCATTAATAACTCATTAGGCATACATATTAGGTCCAAAGTAATGATTTCTACTGAAAAATAAAGGATCTATATCAGAGTTAAAACCATGTTCTTACAATTTTAGAGGGATTTTAAATGTTTTTCATAATATGAAGAATTTTTATTCCATTACCATTAGTTTAATACGTTATATAATAGTGTCTAATTTTTGTAGAATCTCTCAAAACATATAGAATACCATGTAATATATAGATTTAATTGTTTTTTTATTAAATATTGTGACCAAGGAAATAAGTGTTTTTTCCTAAGAACAAAGGAGTTTGTGTATCTTAGAAAAATATTATGATGATAATATAGTGCATAAGAGGATAGTAGGAGTATGTTTGGACTTATAAAAGTTCAAAGTAGAAAAATAAAATATTATACTAATGAATATATAAATTTAATATCATTTTTTTCCTAAACTGAAATTAATATATGTTTTTAATGTAATAATGTAAATTGTTACATTGGTTACAAAAATATTTCATTGAAAAAATTTTATGGAAAAGATTTCAAGAATGATGATAATGTACATAAAAAGTCATAAGTAGAAAACAAAATTTAATAATATCATAATATTATATATCATAAATTTAATGAGTTTAATGGTTTTTAAGGAGTTAAAAAATAGGAATATGATTCCTAAGACTCTCTATTATTAAAATTTGGTTATTTTATAGATCTTACTCACTAAATAGTTTAGTGGGAATATTTTATCAAGAGATCACATAGAGATTTGGTAAGAATTACATAGCAATATAAAACATAATTATTTCATAGATTTTACTCACTAAATAGTTTAAGGGGAATACTTTATTTGATAACTACAAAGAGATGAAACATAAATATATGGAGATGTAATGATTTCAACAAAAACTCTAAAATGCATCAAACATAATGTTGATTAGGAAGTCTATCATCTATGACATGTTAGACATGAACTTATCTATACTTTTTTATGTATTATTAATGAGGTTTAAGAATATAAAATATATCATGTTATAATAAAATTCAATCTTCACATTGTCATTCTTTCACATTGGTTTCATATATGTATATATTAAAATACATTTCATGAAGTGGAATGATAATTGACCTTTAAAATCAAAACATTAAGATGTAACTAACTAATATTCATCAAGGTGTATTATAGGTTATAAGAATATGTTAATTTTGGAGTGAGTATGATTCATGTATCAGGATACAAAATATGATTAAATATATAAAATGTGTTTTTTTCACAAAATCAACCACCAAGTATATCACATTGAGTTGAATACATTGTATATTTAGTATACTAGGGGTTCATAGATCATATTTAGAGTCCCCAGTGCAAGATTTTGGAGAGATAACTAGTATAAAAACCTTCATACTTTGATATCCTTCTAACACATGCCTTGAGGCTAAGCTAATCAAGGTTTGTTAGATATGTTGTTCATCATAACATCAGTTAGATCTTAACTGATAAAGGATTTTTTCCCTCATATGATGGGTATCAAATTTGGTCTCTCAAATAAGATAGAATGAGGATGTTTAAAATTGTACCTATATAATACATATGTTGTGCTAATCTATTCATCTAAGGGAAATGTGATACTCTCATCTATAAATGTGAATTACATGTGATGTATTCATTAAACTAGTTAGTTTATACTCAAAGAATCAAGAATTTATGGGTTGGATAAATGGGATTGACATAGTTTGTGTCTCATGGTCACTCTATTTCTTGAAAAAAAGGGATCATAAGAGAATTTATTCTTTCATATGATGAAATCGGTGAACATGAGCATAGAGACACATGTGTTTTATATATATCACTCTTGATTAGTATTAATGCTTTACTTGAGGTTTTACTTTGTATACATCTATGAATCTATTGATTCATACTTATTTTCAATGATAAAAAGACTTGTGGACTCACACTTTGTAGTTGAATGAATGGGGACTGAGTTTAGCTCAGAGCGATGCACTAA
Source organism: Viscum album (assembly GCA_963277665.1). Lineage (NCBI taxonomy): Eukaryota > Viridiplantae > Streptophyta > Magnoliopsida > Santalales > Viscaceae > Viscum > Viscum album. Next base: position 1,337,246,883 of record OY728156.1, read on the forward strand.
AAATGTTTTAGAGTTTATCTAAAATTAGTTTTGGATAGGTTTTAGAAGGTATTATATATAATGTGATATAAAGTGAAGTTCATTATAGTTTTCTAGAAGTGTTTTGGAAGATATAAAAAAATAGTTTTACATATGGTTTCATAGGATATTATATATGATACAATATATGATTAAATAAAAAGATATTATGAGGATTTACTAAAAGTTAAAAATTAAAAGAGATACTCCCTAAATCCCATGCGTTGGTACATTATATATTATGGGATATATTTTCATGTCATATAGTATGTCATGTATAATAATAAATTATATTGAATGTATGTGGTTGTAGTTGGGGTCTTTCCTAGTTGAAAAAAGGAATCTTGTAATCCAGTATCAAGCCAAGTATCAAATCCTAGAAAATCCAACATTATTGGGGTTTCAATATGGAGATATTTAGGCCGCAGTGGATAGACATGACAGGGTGAAATGCATCAGGGGAATATCTTACCACAATGGAGGAGTTCGTACCTTAGAATCGGTATGGGTGTAGTATTGAATACCCATAGTGATAAGTGAGTGACCACAATGATGGCTATGTGGTATCATGGCGAGGAAGGTGCCTCAGTGGTGTCTGTAGATCAGCAAAACATCCTTGATAGTGATAATGGAAATTGATTATGGGTGGGTTTCTATGGTGGTTTTATTGGCTCGATAGCATATCCTTATCAGAGAAAATAGTAGGCGATTGTGTGACATTAGCAGTGCTGGTGGATTGTTGGTGTGGGGTCTAGAAGTTGGGGTGCAGACCAGGGGAAATAGGCGGAATTCCACAATCATAGGCCCAGATGAGGATTTCATAGCATGAATGTTTCCACCCATAGTGCAAATCAGATGGGGAGGATGATAGGGTATGCCATTTTCCATCGGTACCAAGCACCATGCAGTTGTTGCATAGGAAAATGAAAGCAAGCTATCTTTACATGGAAAAAGGATTCAGAGCATCAAATAAAATTTATCTATGGAGGGTTGTTTTTTTGGGTATAGTCCTTAGGCCCTTAGTTCAAGTTAATTAAAATCCTTGTGCTTCTGGGACTTCGGGTAAAGTAATAGGGCTCCCTATCAACCTAATTAAAAAGAGGTGTTATCCAAAAATTAATAAAAATACAAAGCCATCATATTTGAAAGAACAATTCATCTAGTTTGGGATATCATAAAGCATTGTTATGAGATACCAACTTATTTTCATTTAATGGTAGTACATTGTTAATTGGATTAATGTTTGGATCATATTTCAACTTGGTTATCATTAATAAATCATTTTTTATAAGGAAAAGGTGATAGATTTCATGGCTGAAGGGTTATAACCATTATAACTATAGGCATTAACTCATAACATTTGAGTTAATTCATGGATCAACCATGACTATCTCAAGTTTATATAAAAGGAGTCTACTATCATATTATTGGTACTGGTGATCTTTATTAGGCCTCATCTAAACCCATATCTCTCATCTCCTCCCCACTTTACCACTCGAGACACTTCCATTTCATGGTAAAGAAGGAAAGTAATACCCATAAAAAAGGTTGTTCATCCATCCTATGGATACATCAGGAAATAGAGAAGTCATTTTTCTACCTCTTAGGTGATCTTCATTAATCGTATGATGAAGTTATCCAGGGTATAAAACAATAATGCAAGGTATGCGAACTAGTTTAATTATTTTTTGAAGCAGTTTGATTTTGGGTTTCTTACATCCCGATCTTCGATTAAGGTTTACTATTACTTGAACTATGTTTAATTAATGTCTATTGATCTTAATAAACATATTTTTACAGTCCATTTTATTCGGAAGATCTATAATGTGTAAATTTTGTTTTAGTTTCTTCAGGTAGATTTATTATTCTTTATACTTGTTAGTTGGTGAATCATTGACAGTGTGTCGTTTAGAGTAGGCATTAATACTAAAGATACAAGTCTATATTGATTCCATGAAGTTAAAGACCTATTTCAAGGTGATGGATTGATAAAAGATAACTAGAATTTTACTATCCTGAATAGGATCTTATCACGAGGTGAGTTAGTGGAGTCTTACATAGAGTGACTTAGGGAGTTGTGGTGTCTTATCTAGATTATCAAGATCTCAACATGATCATAGGAGTCATTAATTGATGAATTTCCATTCTTATGAAATAGGTAGTCTACAAACAATGAGTGGTACTAAAAAATTTATTTTCTCTCTTGTGGAAATATCATTCTATGTATTCATCTTTCCAATATGACTGGGGGAAGGAGTATAGTGTGATAGTTAATGGACATCCTTAATCAATTTTATAGACCTCTTAAGTAGTAGTTTCCAAACTAATGGTATTATTAGCAGCAAACATGAATTCCATTAAAATAACAGTTTTATAAATTTTATATCATTAATGTTTACATTCATTTGGACAACCAATACAAGATAGAGAAAATGGTGATAGTGGGATAAAACACATCTTAAACACAAAGAAAATAAAACACTAAAACCCAGAAAATTGGGATTTATCTATATATTTAAGATGAATGATAAAATAAATATAAAGTAGTGTACCTTAAACTATGATGATCAGACCATTCTAATTTTTACACGAGCTTGATTGAGATCATAGAGGATAACATATAAGTTCATCTCTCTATATTTTCTAGTGATAATGGGAATCTCTCAATTCTTGGGAGGGATATCTATCATTATAATGATTTAATATAACCTTATTCAAATATGGGATAGAAATGGGATCTAGGGAGTAATTCAGATAAAGTGTTTCATAGCATTTAGATTCCCTTGAATTCCCACATGAATCAAAAACTAAGTTTAACTTATCTAGCCATTAATAGAGACCCTTTAGATACCAAATGTTTGGTAACATTAAGTAAATAATTTCATAGACACTTCATATGAGATACAAATATTGTAACTATTTTATATTCATTTGTGATTAATAGTTTAATATTTAAACTGATAATTTGGGACTTTCAAACTCCTCTTATCATCAGCATAAGATGATCTCACCAAGAATGATATATCAAGTAGAAGATAGTGGCCAAATATAGAATTATCTTTCATAGCTATAATCTCATACATAGACACCATGGTAAAATTTCTAACATTATGTAATGGTGTACATAAGGATAGACCATGGAGTGGTCTAAACCACTATGTCATGATAAAAATTTCAGTACACTTGTGTTGTAATAGTGGGTTCCCTTAACCCAACTATACATTACTTTTTTATTACCATATCCTATGTACAATTAGATATACATGATTTACACTTACCATTATAGTGTATATATCTCTAGGTCCACTATTTAATGGTAATTTCCATACATTAATCGTTATATAGAAAGGTTATAGTGTATCCCAGACTATAATGAGAACCTTGAGATACTTTGTCATTAATCTTAAACAAATATATTATGGTCTAGATACATCATACTTACTATACATAGTTGATATCTGGATATCAGGTGTTGTTGGATCATAAGAATTGAGACTTGTTCACATGAAGTTCACACTTAGTGATCTCTAGTAGTTTATATTATGACGATAGACCCACTAATAGGAACACCATATTTTTAGACTATCATTAGATATTCCTATTTACAGACATGTGTATTGGTCTCCTGACTTAAGACCAATACTAGTGTGTTCCATTTGATCACATACTTTGATACAAACCAAAAACCATGATAATGAAGTCATGGAGAGGTAGATTATGTTGGGTTCTTCATTGATGATATGACATTGTTTAAATGATCAAGATAATATTTTTCACTTTCAGGTTGAGGAAGTAATATATCTCGGGAATGGTTGATCAGGATGGTAGTACCTTCATAAATACTTGGCCAAGGTAGTTGGAAGGTAAAACCATTTAGTTATATCAACAAATAATAAAGTAAGAAAAGACAATGACACAGGTGTGGGTCATTATTTATGAGATATTTAAAGACAAATAGATTATATTACAAATTTCATGTTTGTTGGTAGGTTTTCATTACTATGACTATTTTTATCTCTTTAGGGGACATAATAAGTTACTAGACTCTACTCTATGTCTTTGGATACTATTCACTACTATTGACATAAGGTCCTTGAGGTTTTCACACAATAGAGTATCTAAGAATCTTCCATATTCTGGTGAATAGGTATATTGAACATAGTGAGCCCCACCATGGAATTCGAGTGTTGTCTAAGTTTTTTTAATCATCGATAAATAAATAAATTTATTTTTATTCAAGTAAATAATAATTCGGTTGAATTTATTTATTAAAATTATTTACAGGTTAATTAAATATGAGGAAAAGTATTATTTTAATGAATATTATTTTATTATTCTATGTTTGTTTAATATTAATTTCTAATTACAAGTTTAGTTAATTACTCAAGTTTATTACATAATATTATATATATATATATATATATTAAAGGTATGCGATAAAATAATAAATACTATTTATGATACAATTTATCTTATCATATTTATTTATTTAGTGTACATTTAATAAATTTGGGTCAGGGAACCCTTTTTGGGTAATTGATCATCCACTATAAATATGTGAGAGATGATCACACATAGTGAAATTATCATTGTGATTTTTCTAGAGCCTCTATGTCATGTTCCACTTTATAGAGAGAGAAACTCTTGATCTAGGTGTTCAGATCGAGCTCATCTCATTTCATCAAAGGCACATCGATGTGGTGATTATTGAGATATCTAATTTATTGTTAGATCATTGTGCTAGCACTCAGAATTCGACGATCGACATTCCAATATATTTTTCAAGTGTGTGTAAAATCTAGAGGGATTTTTCTTTGTATCCTTTAAGTAGAGATCACCGATGACAAGAAAATATTGAGTGCGACATCAGATCGAAAAAGGTATGTGTTTTACTTTATTTTTGTGATCAATATAATTTATTAAAAATCCTCAGACCGTACCAGGGATCGAATCATCAAAGATGACAAATGTCATCATCCCAAAAATAAATTTTTTTAAATATCTGGCCCACCAACTTTTGCTACATTCATAGGTACCTTTAATTGGTATCATATGAATCATGTAAATTATATAATCCAAGAAAAATTAATTTGCATTAAAATTAAGTATAGGGTATTAAATAGGACCCAATGGATCTGACCACGATTCGATATGAGGTCAGATGGCTAAGTTATGACCAACTGAAAAAAAAATATCAAAATATATTATTCTACTGGTATTAAAATTTAAACATATATTTTATATGTGTTAATTTACCTATTTTTGGTGGTGAAATATCTAATTCGGTTAACACAAGTAATTCCGTCTGGTCACTATGGCTGGAATAATTTTTTTTGAGATATATTCCACTGATTTGTGGAAGTTAAAATCTTTTTTAAAAATAAATATAATCTATTTTATTATATTTTTTATTTTATTTAAAGGCTATTCAAATAGCCTTGAGGTTTTTTAAATAAAACAAAAAAAATCTATAAATTTGAAGGTAGAATTTACTATTTAGCATGTAGAATTTAACACAACAAAAAAAGTTTTTAAAAAATAGGTGTGTGAATATAGGTAAATTCAAAATGGGGAAAGGACCACTCTTTTGTCCAATTGGGATCTCTCCTCAAAGGTGATCGACCCCAAGTGTAGTTGTTTCTTTCATGGAAGTCGGGTCAGACCAGTCCAACCAACCCAGGTCTTTTCCAATGCAATGTTAGAGGCCACAGTGTTGGAGCCGCCTTCACCCCATCATCAGACCACCGATCCCCACCCTCAACTCACATTCGGACCACCGTGAGACCTAATGAGAACCTCACCCTCTGTCCCAGTGAGGTCCAACCACTACAACCTCTTCCGATGTGGTCACCTATCATGGCCCATTGGCTCGGCCTCTATGGTGAGGCATGTCACTCAGATCTGGCAGATCTAGCTAGAAACCATGCCACCCACACCATCATGTGCCACCACTGGGTTCCTTGTGTGGAGCCTTCCACCACCTCACCTTCCCCTTTGGATCTGGTCACCTCCCACCCTCCCAGCAAGATCAGATCCCCAAAACCAGTCACCCCATGTCTAGCCATCCCCTACCGGTGAATACCTTGACCGTATCTCATCCAACACTTGTTAAATATTTTATATATTTTATTCAAAACGTTTTATTGTTATAATTTTATCCAAATTATTTATTAAAATAACTAGAGAGTTTTTTAAATATGAATCGGTGTGTCTCCCACCAAGAGTTGTGTCATTTCGGTTGAACCAAAGTGTTCATTCATCAAAATTGTGAGATCGAAGTGGTGTGTCCCTCACTAAGAGTTGCCTTGTTTCTGTCGAACCAATGTGTTCTTTGACTGAACCGGTGAAATCTTCACTGTTTCTAATCTATATATAAGTGATGATGAGATCACTTATGAATTAATTTAATTAAAATCTTAGAAATTCTCCATAGTTCTCCCAACATCGATGCAGCGGGGTAATTGGAAATTGGTGTTCAATTTTCCCCAAACCATGGTGAAATCCGTGAGGGATACTTCCACCGATAACCCTACACCATCAACATGGGGGTGGATCAAACCCTTTTGGACAGTGAATTCAATTCACGCATCAAGGTTCTATCCGTCTTCTTTTTCTGCCTACTTATTTTTCTAACAATAAAAAGGGTTTAAAGAGGCAGAACCTAGAAGATGGATTTATCAAATCATCTCTATGACTGCTTCCTCCAAATGCAGACTCCTTGAGAGATTTGGGATGCACTCTAATTCAAATATAAAGCGGAGGAAGAAGGTACAAATAAATCACACTTTAGTAGAAGTGGTAAATTTCATGATTAATAAATCTAAGTTACCATTACATTTATGGGGCAAAACTTTATTGGTTGCATGTAATATTCATAATAGGATTTCATATAGAACAACTAAGTTATCCCCATATGATATTTGGAGAGAAAGAAGACATAATTTTTCTTATATCAAATTTTGGGGGTGGTTAGCATATTATGGAGTTCCTGATCATAAAATAACTATAATTGGCCCTTGAGCAATTAAAGGTGTTTTTATTGGATATGCAGAAAAATAGAAAAGCATATAGAATTATGGATTTAGAAGCTAATATAATTGTTGAATTGAGGGATGTAGAATTTTTTTAAAATAATTTTTATAAAGATGATGTGGAGGAAGTGATTCCTCATATCCCTATCTCATGTTCTCCATCTAGTTCAAATACAATAGTAGATAATTATGATGATTCTCAACTTTAACCTAAATGGGGTATAATAATTAGGACAGAAAAACATCTACATCCAGATTTTATTTCTTCTGATTTCATAATTTTTCTTATTGAAAGAGATCAAAATAACCATCTTCTAAATAAGTATCCTATGGTAATGTCTATAGAATATGACCCAAAGACTTATAAAGAGGCAATGTCTTCTAGATATGTTTCTTTTTGGAAGGAAGTAATTAGTGATGAAATGGATTCTATTATAGGGAATAATACTTGGGTTATTATGGATTTAAGAGATTCAGAACCTATTTATAGTAAATGGGTATTTAGAAAGAAATATGATTCCAATGGTAAAATTCAAGTTTTAAAGCTAGATTGGTTTCCAAAATTTTTAGATAAAAAGAAGGGATTGATTATTTTGATACATATGCCCCTGTAGAATGAATTACTTCAATAAGGTTATTATTTGGTTTAGCTTCAATTAATCATTTGTATGTTCATCAAATGCATGTTAAAACTGATTTTATTACATGGAGAATTAAATGAAGAGATTTACAAGGAACAACTAGAAGGTTTTGTTTTACAAGGTAATGAAGAGAAGGTATGTAAACTAGTTAAATCTCTTTATGGTCTTAAACAAGATCTGAAGAAATGGCATGAGAAATTCGATTCTATTATTTTATCTAATAGTTTTTCTCATAATAATGTGCATAAATGTGTTTATTCAAATTATACAAAAGAATATGGAGTTATTGTGTGTTTATATGTGGATGATATGTTAAGTTTTGGAACCAATATAGTCGAGACAATGAATTACTTATCTTCTATGCTTAAAATGAAGGATCTTGGAATAGTTGATACTATTGAAGGTATTAAAGTTAGAAAACATAGTAGGGGTTATTATTTAAGTCAGTCTCATTACATAGAAAAAATGTTAATTAAATTTGATCATCTTGGTTTCAAGGATGTCAACAATCCATTTGATTCTAGTGTTAAACTTTCTATAAATACGGGTAGAGTTGTAGCACAACTTGAATATGCTAGTGTAATTGATTATTTAATGTATGCAATGTATTGCACTAGACCTGATATTTATTTTGCAGTATGTATAATTAGTAGATATACTAGTAATCCTAGTTTGGATCATTGGAGATGTATAACAAGAATTTTTGGATACTTGAAAAGGACCAAAGATCTATGTTTATACTATAATGATTATCCAGTTGTATTAGAAGGATACACCGATGCAATTTGGATTACCAATATTGGTGATAACCAATCCAATTCTCGATGGTTTTTTACTCTTGGAGGTTGTGCAGTTTCTTGGGTGAGTAAGAAACAAACAAGTATTTCACATTTGACCATGGAGTTAGAGTTTATCGCCTTAGCGGTATGTGGAAAGGAAGCTGAATGGATTAAGAATCTATTATTGGATATTAGATTGTGGCCTAGTCTGATGCCTCCTATCTCTATTAGTTTTGATAGTGAAGCAAAATTATCAAGGGAATATAGTTTCATGTACAATGGAAAGTCTAGACATATAAGTTTGAGACATGATTATGTGAGACAATTGTTACAAGATGGTACCATAACAATTGTTTATGTGAGATCGTGTAAAACCTTGCAGATTTGTTTAAAAAATCTCTACCTAGAGAGGTTATCTGTGCAAATAATAAAGAGATGGGGTTAAAACCCATATAATAAATCATTTTAGTAATGAAAACCCAACACTTTATTTAGGTAGGTCCTAATCAAAGTGTTTAATGGGTAAAAACAAATTACGAAGATGATTATTGATATTGACAATTATAACCTCAATTTTTGGTGTCAATATAATCTGTTATAACAAGAGGTTGAGTTATAAACTCTTAAAAAAATATTAAGACTGAATTATTTATGTGCTATTATAACGGAAGCACATTCTAATATTTTTCCTATGAGAACTTAGAAGTGGTGTCGCTTCTTATAGGAGTTAATGGGTTTTCTCCTTAGAGAGTTCAGGAAAAGGATATAAGCACATGGCCTTAAATGTGCTACAAAAAGAGATGTTGGATGAAATTTCATTATATGTATAATTTCTCTAGTTTATCATAAAGGTTAATAAGTTTAATGTTTCGAAAACTTATAAATCTGATAAAATTTGAGATATTGATACTATGTAAAGGTTTAAATCGAAAGATACCTTTATGATTTATAATGAATCACTTGTGTACTGGAGAATTAATATTTATGAATAAATGTGAGGGATTGTTAAATATTTTATATATTTTATTCAAAATATTTTATTGTTATAATTTTATTCAAATTATTTATTAAAATAAATAAAGTGTTTTTCAAATTTGAACTGGTGTATCTCTCACCAAGAGTTGTGTCATTTCGGTTGAACCAATGTGTTCTTTGATCGAAATGGTGAGATCGAAGTGGTGTATCCCTCAATAAGAGTTTCCTTGTTTCAGTCGAACCAATGTGTTCTTTGACTGAACTAGTGCAATTCTCATTGTTTCTAATATATAAATAAGTGATGATGAGATCTCTTATGAATTAATTTAATTTCAATCCTAGAAATTCTCCAGAATTCTCCCAACATTGATGCAGTGGGGTAATTGGAAATTAGTGTTCGATTTTACCCAAACATTGGTGAAATCCTCAAGGAATACTTCCACTGAAAACCCTACACCATCAACGTGGGGTGGATCAAACCCTTTTGGATAGTGAATTCAATTCACGCATCAAGGTTTAATTTGTCTTCTCCATCTGCCTACTTATTTTCTAACAACACTATCATCGAGATGCTCCAGGAAAGAGAGGTAGACTCTTATGAGGTTTTATAGATCATATTTTACTTGAAATAGTCTTCAGTAGGATTTCCTAGCATGATACAGGCCTGGACAGACCTTTTTGGATGACAAAATCTTAGAATAGGATTTTCAAGACCCAAAATGGTTTTCTACAGGTTCAACACAACCTACTTTGGGCCTGCTCAGCATTTCGGAGTCTGGGTTAATCGAATTAATATAATTAATTAATTTAATTATATATTTCAATTAAATTAATTAAAATATTTATTTATGGTTTAATAAATAATAATTTTAATACCTAAGGAAAATTAATTTAATTTTGGTATTAAATTAATTAATTAATTAATTTAATTTTGGTATTAAATTAATTAATTAATTAATTTAATTTTGGTATTAAATTTATTAATTAATTAATTTAATTTTGGTATTAAATTTATTAATTAATTAATTTAATTTTTTGGAATTAAAATTTAATTAATTACGGTATCGAATATAATTAAATTAATTTAATTTTTTTAAATACCCTTATAAGGGTCTGAATCCATGTGGATAAACCCTGGGCACATTTTCGAAGACCTTCGTGCTCATCGGAGGCTCGAAAAAAGTCTAGAGGGACACGACTACAAAAAGATGGAATTAGAGAGATTTCATGCCATGTAAAGTTAAACTATGTGAAAGTGGGCTTCATGAAATGTATGTTTTCAGGGTTAAAGAAATAAAAAGGCAATGAGTTTTTCAGAGAAAATTGAACCCTAAGGATTATACTACGGGAAATGGGATTACACTATGTGAAATAGGATTACACTTCATATAAATCCAAAATGTTGTATGTTTTAAACATTTTTAACTGATTAGGTTTGTCATACCCTATGACTGCATCACCTCTCTCAAAATTCAAGATAGCATGACAACTCCCTCTTCAACGTTCTTGGGATTCCTTTTTTAATGATTGATCTATCGCTTCCCTCCTTCGATTTGTAGTAATATGTCTTCAATCCAAGGTATGTTCTACCTCTATTCTTGTGGTTTCTTTGATATTTTTTCTCTCATTCCTCTTTTCCATGTAATGGATCTTTATCTCCATGATTCTAATGGATCTTTGTTCTTAGTTTTTTGGCACAGTTGTGGCACAAAATCCTCGGGTGCATGTAGTTATTTTGAGAGAGGTGATCATGATCCGTAACATTGGTCATTTCCCATGAAAAGAACGTTGACACCATTTTTCAGGTAGGGTATTTTTTTTCTTCTCTATTTATTTACATGTAATTGTAGATATATAAGGATTTATCCCCTTTTATCATAATGAAATTAACCTACTAATTACTTGACATATATTTAAGAATTTATATTGATCGCATGGCGTTGTTTCTATTTTGTACCATGATAACAATTGTCATATTGTTTTTATAAATAATGTGGTATCTATGTTGTGCTTATTATTCTTGTATTATCATGTGGAATTGGTAAAGAACATAAAGCTAGAATTAATTTTTAATTAATTGGATAAAAGGATTAAATAGACATGTTTAATGAACCTTTTGTGTTGTAATCTAAATTATGCAATCATGTTAATTAATTTTTTTCCCATCTGTTAATGGAATTTAATAATGATGTGAATCAAGTTTATACTTGTTAATAAAACAATTAAAGGCATGTTAAAAGAATTGTTTAATTAATTTTTAATATCTTGTGATAACTTGCTGGTTCGGTTTCCCATAGTTGGAATAAGTAATTAATGAATCAGTTAATTCAAGATGAAATAATAACTATTTTCGTGATTAAATATAATACCTTTTTAGGGCCTGAGTTTCCCGATTTCTTTTAAAGTCCAAGAACCTTATGATTTAGATTCATGAGAGCTCATTGTGTAAGAAGGTTGAATACCTTGTTTTGAGGGCCCATTTCTTATGTTTCTTTCTATTTTTTCCCCACTACTTGTGATGTGAACCTAAGATGCTTGAGGCTGTAGGGTTGTCGTGGTATGTGGGGTAGGGAGTCCAGGTTATTGTGGAAGTGGTTGATACTTGTGATAGAAGTATGCAATGAGATATGTGTGTGGGTGTTAGGGAGGAAACTGGGGATTATAGAACGGGATGAATCTGGGCATACCTGTTGATATGAAAGTTGGATGCTTATTTCAATATGTTGTTTGGATGAATTTTAGGTTTCTTGTTTATCTACATTCCTTTCCCTACTACTTGCGGAAGATGGATGTGCTTGGTTGTTCACCTTATTTGGTAGTGTGGGGTATTTTCCTAAAGTAACTTGTAATATGGAAAGTAAAGTTGTCACTAAGTGAATAAATGTTTAACCCATGGGGTTAAAGATTTCCAGGATGCAATGTTGAGGTTTTAATTCTAAGAAGATGTCGACTGGGTTTGATTATGTTAGGAGGGCATGTAACTTTATTTTAATTCTAATGAAATTTAATGTGAAAAATGTTAATATTTAATTTATGGTTAAAGAAATAATTAATGTAAAGTATAAATGATGAAAACAAATAATGTAATTTTATTTTACTCTTTAAATGGTTGTGTTCTTATAGAATATCAAGGTGTTAAGAGTATAAGAAGGGAGTCTGAGAGACGTTAACTGCAGTTGATTCTGATACTAGGTTATGAACATAGTGTGGTTGTGACCAATATTATATCATGTATGTTTTCTATTTATATATACTACTCCACCCTATCAGTTAGGTAAACCTACACCCTATGGATTCTGAGTCCTAGGGTTGTTTTCCACAACATCTTAGCAGGATGATGGATGACTGACTACCCCCTTTTCCCCTCCCTCTTCTCTAGGTAGTTACTTATACTAGAATGCACGATGGTTAGTTTTCCCTATATATGTGGGTAGAGGGTTGTAATTTATTGTGATTATTTCACACACATGTATTTACGATATAATTTTCTAATGACTACTATAGGTATAGAGTGTATAGGCTATGATGGATTGACGATCCTCACTTGGTGTATGGGATGTGATGGCATGAGTTATAATCCCCGATGTATGATACACATTATAAAGTTTTTGGTGGCTTCTGAAAACTACCTGGTTACTTTTTGTTACATGGACATGGTGATGTGTTGCATGAGGTTAACATTGTGGTGCTTCATCTAGGTGTTTGCAGGCTAGCCTTTTGGAGAGAGATACTCAAGACATGCGATGTTTGGGCCTTGTGGAAAACTAATGGGGAATTGGTAGTGGGTTACCCTTGATATTCTTTATTATATGATATTCTCTTGTATGTGATACATGGTGAGATTAGACATGGGGATTTTGGGAACTTATAATACATGTTTAGGTGATGAGTTAGTTTAACTTTTTGTTCATTCTTCATTAGAATTCTTTCATTACCTTTTTCATGAGAGCCTTCAGGGAGGATCCAAAAATTTATATTGTTATACTCACCCTATGTATATATAATCTATTTATAGTTTAGTTGGAGAGAGTTTGAGATCATGCTGGTTACCACAATATTGGGGTTTAATAAGATTTTTTAGGGATTTGTGGTCACTATCGTGCTTACCTTTCTTTTGGTACTACAGTTTTCCCTTCAGTTGTAGTAGTTCTTTCATGTCATTACATATGTCCAATTGGGTTTCCTTTTATATTGTATTTTGAGGGGGATTTTCTTATTTACTATCTTATTTCTCTCTTTCACATGTGTTCTATTAGAGGTTAATATCTCCCATATGTGTGTTTACTATACCCTTGGTACTAATCGCTATCCCGGGGCCTACTGGGGGTGAGACATGGGGGTTACTATCTCTATTCTCCCATTGTTGATCCAAGAGGGGTACACTTTGTGGGTAGGGTGTAATTCCTCTTAAATAATATGTATTTTTTTAATTATATGTAATTACTCTCAGACCGCGAACTCTGATGGTATGTGATTCTGAGACCCAGAGAGACGGGAACAGAATTTGGAAACTTCTTTTGGTATGTTCAAGTGAAAATGCAAGAATGGTTTTTTATCTTTTGAACTGGTGCTCAGATTAAAAATATGAGGGAAACACAGGATTTAGAATGCCGGGATTCACCTAGAATGGACTTAACATCAGACGGCAAGGGCTGAACAAAAAAGATTATTTTAGGAATTTTCGAGAAAAATAATAAAATAACTTAAAACGTTATTTTATATTATTTATCATCTGTTGAGAGGAAGATAGGGACACTACGGCGCGGAGACGAGGAAGCGATGAGGTGAATTAATGAGGCTCATTAATGGCCTACATCACGTAGTGTAATGATGCAATAAAGGAAGTGTAACAGCAACATTGTTTCATAAATTAAACAGCGTAACGACGTGACATCACAGCGTAACTGAAACATTGCGACATGATTTTTTTTATTGTCTTACGTGTTTGTAGAAGAAGAATTAAACTTAGATGAAACTCTAAATAGAAAATGTAGAATCTCCTCTCCAATGAGTAATGACGAATGCCGATAGATCTTCATAATCTTGGATGCACCTCAAAGAACGAAGCCAAAAGTGATGATTTCGACGCCTTGAACTCTCGAGAATGAATGTTTTGGCATTGATCATAAAAGAGGTAGGGGTTTGATTTTTATTTCAAATGTATTACCCACTCTTCTATTTCTATAAACGAAGAACATGGATCAACCCACAAATAGTTTGATCTGAAATTCATATCTTTATGAAGGAGGGTGACTTTACTTTGGGATTTACTATCTGAGATTAAAACTTGGAATGAAATGATTGAACTTCAATCCCCAAACCTCCCCCTTGTTTAAAACCTCTAATGCAGAGGGACTGGGCCAACAAGAACAAGGCACGAGCACCTCCTCTAGTGCATTCTTGATGGCCATATTCTCAAAGTGGTGGAAATTTTATTCTAGGGCCTGTGCAGGGATGGCGACGACCCGAGAGGCCCATAGGCATAGACGGGTCAGAGAAGTGACCACTAGAGTAACTCTGGTGGCCCATGGAAGGAACAGTCGGCACGCCAGCACCGGCAGTCGCAAGTGATGGAGGGGGAGTGCCCATCGACGCATCGCGTCTGGCTAGCCATGGAGGTTGGGTGATGCGGCGAAAGGTGCCGCATGGAGGGGGTGGCCCACATCCAGGCCACCTAGGTGTCGACGTGTCATGGTCCATCAATCATGGTTAGAGGGGACCCACATCTGCGGGGATAGATGAAGCTGAAAATGGCTCGGTTGTTGCATCTTGGATGGGAAGAGCACTACAGGTCCACCCCCCCTAGCTGATCGAACTAAGGTTGGCGGGCTGCACCCCCAACCCAGTGGGCCGGTCTGGACCCGCACCAGCATGTCGAACACTCACCGGCGAGCCTGACCTACCCCCAATAGGTCGGACCCATGCCAGTAGGCCGGAAATGCACCGCTCAGGCAGGGACGGACTAGACCAGGTCATTGGGCAACCCGGCGGGCTGGACCCTTGGCCAAACTGGGTCGGGTCCAGCGAGGCCTATTTGGGCCTGGCCTACTGGCCAGGACGGACCAGATCGACCCCGACCTAAACCAGGTCAGGTAAAGTCCATCAAATTAAAATAGGGTATGTGAGACCCCCCCAAGATGGGTTGGTCGGGTCAGTCCCACCGGGTTGGACTAGGCCTCGTTACAACAGGTCCCCTAGTTACTAAAATGCACGTATCTTGCCAACCGCACATCTGATTGACGAGTTGTTCTCAGCATTGGGACTCTCTTGATGAGGTAAATCTTTTGGCAAGATTTTTGGCGAATTTCATGTACATAGAGATGTGAATAATGGATTGAGGAGCAATTATCACAAGCACGCTATGTATGGAACCCTATGGTTGGCTGAGACCTGAAGACTTCTCGATGACAGCCCAGTGGGAAGCGGCTCTGTGTGACCCAGCAGACCCATGGTGGGGAGTGGCTCTGGGAGAACTAGCAGACCCATAGTACTTGATAGAAGGACAATTGCAGTTCGACCAATCTATGAAGTAACTTTGTGTGACCCTGAAGACCCACGATGGGGAGCGGCACTATGTGACCCATCATACTGACGTTACTCATCAGGGATGAGTACCATAACAGTCCAAGGTTTGTGGTAAGTGGCTCTGTGTGACCCGGAAGGCCCACAGTACTCAATATATGAGGATTTCCCCAGCATTCTAGGAGTTCGATGATATGACTAATGATGCTACTATCATCACCCTATAATATACCTAGTGGGAGCTGCATCTTTTACTTTGTGCTTTTTGTTTGAGATCTTTCTTGGTGGCATTACCTCTAGGGTATTTTTCCTTTATGTTGTTTTCCTTCTTGGATTACTGAGAGACCTTAGGGGGTCTTGGAGTCTCTACTGAGTATCTTTATACTCACCCATGCATGGCCTTTACCCACACGTGTTGTGTTTGGTGAAGACGATCGATGCCTCGATAGATACTTTGGTGGACCAGGACCCAGTGGAGCTCAGTGAGATAGGACCGATCGACACATCAATGGTGGAATTGGTGGCCTAAGACCATGGGGGGACCATAGGACAAGGAAAACAGGAAATACTACTTCGTCTTCCAGTATATTCACTACTCTTATGATCAGGTGGGGTTTTACACGGATGGTCATTAGAGCTCCTTTTTGTACTTTGTTGTTTTAGTTATTTTTATTGGGTTTGTATTCTGGCCCACTTTATTTCAGCTATACTATGTACTCAAACTTGTTTTAGTATACTTGTATTTTCCCTTTCAGTGTGTTGGGATGTGGTTGGTTGTGTATGTGCGTACAGGAACTCATGAAAATGCCACCCAATTGCTGGTTGAAACCTTTAGTGCAAGTTTCTATGCCCTGGCATTCTATAGATGGGTTTGGGGTAGTCACATCATGGGCCCTGAGGGACAGTTCTTGATAAAGTGGTATCAAAGGGTGGTCAGTCCTACCACAAATATCGGGAGTCTATGTTTTGTTTTAGGGCAATAGTGTTATGTTTTGTGAGTCCTAATTTTAGATTTGGGGAGCCCAGTGTTGGTGTGACAACCGATGTATCCATACAATAGGACCTTGAATTCTTCTTTTTGACTCAATACATGAAAACATTGGTTGCATAAGTGTCTCCTTATTTTGAATAAGATTCATCTCACCAGGTATAACCTTTTAACTGTGGTACATCTTGACCTATCTCAAGATACCTCCACATGGACGACCAGTCAGAATCCTGATATGAGGTCATGAGGACAGCCTGCCTAGCGACGAGGCATCTGTTCAAGGACCAATTCTAGAAATGGCCCCACCGGGTGGTGCACTAATGCTACCACCACCCGATGGTCAACATCTATTGTTGGCGGTTCTGGCATAGGACATGCATAGACTCAGTGCCTTGCATGAGTTTCAGAGACAAAGACATCCCAGGTTTAGGGGAGAGACAAATCCTCAGGTCACTGAGGGCTGTATAAAGGTTGGGATGCAGGTCTTCTACTTAGTGAGTATATCGTCTGACCAGATAGTGATCTTGGTAGTGAGACTTCTTTAGGGCTTGGTATGAAGATGTTGGAGCTTGACAACCTAGACACATGAAGCGAAGACCCTTACCTGGGTAGACATCAAGTTACTTTTTCAAAAGAAGTTTTTCCCTGCGACCTTGTCATCTATGCGCATTCAAGATCTTATTCACCTTCAGTAGGGAAAAATAATGGTAGTTGAGTACTCAGCGAGGTTCACAAAGATATCACTCTACTCTACACACATGGTGAAAGACCCTTTCTTTAGGGATCGATCCATTTATTAGGGAATCAGGCGGAATATTAGGGTATCAGTGTTGTCTCTCAGCATCCCTACCCAAGCTAGGGTGCAAGAGAAAGCCCTTCTTGTGGTGAGATTCTTGGCAGAGCAGGCACCAAGAGATAGAGCCACCAGAAAACCCCATGTGGAAGAATCTTCAGTAGGTAGCAGAAAGCAGACACGTCGGCCCAAGTGAGCCAGGTATTTCAGAGGCTGGCCCTAGGACTTAGTGTCAGTAGTGCGGGGCTCCCAATCTAGGGGGAGTCAGTAGGGATCCAGGTATTGCTTCGCATGCAGGAGGCAGGGACACATGGCACATGAATTCCCAACACGTTGTATGTATGACCAGTAGATGGTCGAGGGACTGCCGAGGCAGCAATAGAAATTTGTACAATGAGGTTCGTAGGGTGGCAGATGTGGCAGGGGAGCTTGCTAAGTGGCAAGCAATGGGTGATGGTTTGAGGTGTTACTGCCACCACCCCCAGGCGGTCCACCCCGACCTCAGGGAGTAGGCAGGTAAGGGCAAGATCATATTTAGGTAGTAGAGGATTATGACCACAATGCTCCAGATATGATATGAGGTATGATCTATGTCTTCTCCACCCTAGTTGATGTTCTTATAGACATAGGTTCTAGTCACTCCTTCCTTTCCACAGATCTCGCTCAAAGCTCGGAGATTTTAGTGGAGCTGTTGGATCAATCATTATGGGTAGAGACTTCTATGGGTTGGAATTTGACGATTATGCACTATTTCCAACAGTGTGAGCTTACTCTAGGAGGCGAGATCTTAAGATAGGATCTCTTAGTAGCAGCGTCGAGGCCTTACGAGGTCATATTGGGGATGGACTTGTTATCCACAGTCCATGCTCAAATCGATTGTTTTAGGAATACAATTTGGTGTGTCTGTGGATATGGGGCCAAGATTTACTTCAATAGAGAGAAAGAAACCCTTTCAGTGTAGGAGGGACTCTCTCAGAGGAGGGTACAAACGATCAATCACCAGTTGGCTAGCCTCACCCTTGGTGTAGTGGATGAGAGGAGTCCAAGCTTTCCAATATTGGGGAAAGAGTACGAGGATGTTATTATTAAGGATATTCCCGAACTACCTCCACATAGATTGGTATACTTTTCCATCAAATTATACCCTATGATGGAACCGATATTCACAATGACATATTGGATAGCTCTCACGGAGCTTCATGAGCTGAGGGTATAGATAGGGGAATTGTAGGAGAAGGGGTTCGTAAGGCCTAACATTTCACTATGGGCAGACCTAGTTCTTTTTTTAATAAGGCCTATGGGAGTTTGATGTTATGTTTGGACTTCTAGCGCCTGTACCAGGTTACCATGAAGAACATGTATCCACTACTGAGAATTGATGACCTCTTCGACCGAATGAAGGGAGAGAAGTGGTTCTCAAAAATAGACCTTAGATCATGATATCATCAACTTCAGGTACGGGATGAAGATGTACCAAAGACATCCTTTAGGTGTCGGTACGACGAATATGAGTTTATGGTGATGCCTTTCAGAATGAACAATGCCCCATCAGTTTTCATGGGCCTCATGAATAGGATCTTCCAACCTTTCCTTGACTGGTTCATCGTGGTCTTCATTGATGACATCTTGGTGTACTCAGAGTTGGAGGAGGATAATTATACACACCTATGGATAGTCTTAGAAACACATGGATAGAACCAGCTTTATGGTATGATATCTAAGTGATAGTTCTAGATTTGGGAGGTCCACTTTCTAGGACACATCATCTCAAAGGTTAGAGTTGTGGTAGATCCAGCGAAGATGGACACAATGCTTTCATGAGAGCCACCCCGGAGTGTGACTAAGGTGTGGAGCTTCTTGAGGTTGGCAGGTAACTATTGTAGGTTCATACCTGACTTTTCTAGAGTAGAATCACCTTTATTGGCTTTGACTTGGAAGGGATATCACTTCATGTGGATGGGAAAATTTTAGTAGAGTTTCGAGGAGCTGAGGTGGAGATTGCTGGTGCCCCCATCTTGAGACTACTAGAGGAGGGTGTTGGGTATGTAGTTTATTACGATGTTTAAGGGGCCTAAATGGGTTGTGTCTGGATGCAGGACTAAGTAGTGATTACCTAAGGCTCAAGATAGTTGAGACAACATGAGACAAACTACGTGACCCATAACATGGAGTTAGAAGTAGTAGTTTTTTCCTTGAATATGTAGAGGAACTACTTTATGGGTGAACAGTTTATGGTTTACTCTGACCATATGATTATTAGGTATATCTTCTCCTAGAATGACCTGAACCTAAGACAACACCGATGGCTAGAGTTCCTCCAGGACTATGACTTTGAGATAGTCTATACTCCTAGAAAGGGGAATTTGGTAGTAGACATTCTCAGCAGGAGGACCGGTTTGCATCTATTGAGTGAGGCAATGGAGCATTTGGCCATGATGCAGATATCCTTCATGGATGATGGCGGAGAAGCTTACCATAGCTTGATGACTGTTACACCCCCACTCTTACAGTGAGTCATGGAGTCACAACCAGTGGATGTTTATTGCGAGGCCCGACATGTTCATTTATCCTCACGATGTGCTCCTGATGAATTTTTGATAGGTGGGGAGCATGTCATTATTTTTAGAGGGTGAATCGTAGTTCTAGTGACATTTTAGGAAGAGGTTTTGAGATATTTACATGAATCCCCTTTGGCGGTAGATCCTAGATTTGAGAATATGTACCGAGACCTCTGACATCAGTATTGGTGGCCAAGTATAAAGTAAGTGTTGGTTGAGTTCGTTTCACATTTCATCACTTGTTAGCAAGCGAAGGATGAGCATCAGGTTCTAGCAGGCTTGGCCCAACTACTTGAGGTACCATAGTGGAAATGGGATGATATCATAATGGAATTCATGATGGGGTTACCACATATATCTAGAGGCCGTGATTTTATTTGGGTCGTCATTTAACGAATCACCAAGTCGGCTCAATTCCTACCCATCCGGGAGCAGGGAATGGTAGAGGGCTTGGGACTCCTCTACCTCTAAGAGACAGTGTGGCTTCACACGATGCCTTCAATGATCATCTCAAACCATGATTCTCTCTTTACATCCATTTTGTGGAAGGGATTACAAGAGGCTTTCAGGACGCAACTGTGTTTGACCACAAATTTCCATACCCAAACGGATGGTTAGAAAGAGTGTACTATACAGACCATGGAGAACATGATTAGTGCTTGTGTACTTGACTTTGTTCATATTTGGGATGACCATCTTCCCCTGGTGGATTTTTCTAACAGAAATAGCTACCACCCCACCATTGGCATAGCACCATTTGAGGACTTGTACGGGAAATCCTTACAGATCACCCATATATTTGACAGAACCAGGGGATTCGGCACTCATGGGTCCAAAGATGGTATGGTCTTCCACCAAGAAGGTGAAGATAATCTAGGAGAGTATTAGCACTACACAGAGTAGGCAGAAGTCTTATGCCGACAGGATACAAAGACCCTTATAGTTTGAGGAGGGAGATCATATGTTCCATCGAGTCTCACCTTGATGATGATTACGGAGATTTGGCTAGGGCAGTGAGCTATAAATGATGTTCATCAAACCTTTTCATATCCTAAGTAGAGTTGGTGAGGTGGCGTGCCACCAAGACCTTCCCCCACATATGCATCAGGTGCATGATGTCTTCCACGTGTCACAGTTGATGAGGTACGTGCATGATCCATCACAGGTCATCGATTAGGGTGAGTTAGACATTGATGAAGGGTCAATGTTTGAAGATTTCCTAATAAAGATAGATGATCGACAGGATCAGGTCCTAGGTGGGAGGATGATTCCTATGGTGTGAGTTTGGTGTAAGCATGAGAATCTCCAGGAGAGCACATGGGAGTGGGAGGCACAGATTCATGCACAGTACCCCCATCTGTTTGATTAGTTTTTGTTTTGTCTTTCAGGGAAGTAAATCCCTAATGTGGGGAGAATGTAATGTCTCAGAAATTCCATGTAATGTTTTGAATTATGTAGAATTATTCTAAGACCACGCGCTTTTACAACACATCATTTTGAGGCCCGGTGAGCCCAGAATGGAATTTTGAAACTTGTTTTGGTTCATTGAAGAAAATGTGTGAGAGGTGTTTTCTATCTTTTGAACCTGTACTTGGATTAAAAATATTAGGGCACCCTTGAATTCAAAATTCTAGGATTTCCTAGAATGGACTTAACTTCAGCAGGCAAGGGCCGAACCAAAAAGTTTATTTTTGGACTTTTGGAGAAAAATAATAAAATAACTTAAAATTTTATTTTATATTCTTTCTCATAATTTGAGTGGAGGAAGGAGACGATGTGATGTGGCGATGAGGAAGAGACGGGGTTCATTATTGAGGCTCATTAATGGACCACATCACGTAGTGTAACGATTCAATAAACGAAGCATAACAGTGATGTTGTTTCATAAATTAAATATCATAACGATGTGACATCGCAGTATAACTAAAACATTGTGATGTGATTTCCTTTTTATTTTCTAATGCATTGGTGGACGAATAATTAAACTAAGAGTATTTTATGAAGAAAATATGGAGATTAACCTCTCCAATAAAGAATGACAAACCCCGATGGATCTTCACCGTCTTCGACACACCTTGAAGAACAGAGCCAGAAGCAATGAGGTAGATGCCTTGAACTCCTGAGGATGAACGCTTCAGCATAGAACATCAAAAGGGTAGGTGTTTGATTATTATTTCAAAGTTCTTCCCTGCTCTTATTTTTCTAGAAATAAAAAACATGGATCAACCCATGATCATGTTAATATGTGATTTGTACGTTTATGTGGGAGGGTGAATTTACATAGGTATTCATTATCTAATATTCAAACATGGAATGGAATTATTGAACTCCATTCCTTGACCTCCCCCTTGTTTTAAACCTCTAATGCGGAGGTCCTAGGCCGACATGAACAAGGCCCAAGAACCTCCGCTTGTGCGTTCTTGGTGGATGTATTCTTGAATTGGTGGAAATTTGATTCTCGGTCATGAGCAGGGATGGAGGAGACCCGAGAAGCCTGTAGGCATGGGCGGGTCGGAGAACGGACCACCGGAGCAACTCTGGTTTCCCAAGGAAGGGACTTCCAATGCACTGGCTCTTAAGGAGGCCCTCGGTAGCGGCCACAGGCAATGGAGCCAGCGTGCTCGTCGGCATGCTGCGACTGGCTGGTCATGGAGGCTTGGTGGTGTGGCGTCACGTGCCGCGTGGAGGGGATGGCCTACGTCTGGGCCAACCAAGCGGCAACATGCCACGGTTTATGGACCGCACCTGGAGGGGACCCGGGTCTTCGGGGACAGATGCAGTCGGACACGGTTCAACTACCACATCCCGGCCTAGTGTCACACTTCCAGTCCGACCCCACTCGGCGGATTGTTCTAAGGCTACTAAGATGCGTCTAGTGGGTCGGAACCACACCGACAGGCCAGACCTGGGCCCTTCGGTCCATGCCAGCCGAGACTGGGTTGCCAAGAGACCCAGTTGGCTAGACACTTGCCAAATTGGGTTGGGTCTAGCGAGGCCTATTGGGTCGGGCCCACTAGATAGGCTGAACTAGACCGACCATGACCTGAACCAGGTTAGGTCGAGTCCGTCAAATTAAACCGATGTATGTGGGACCACCGAGCTGAGTTAGTCGGGTCAGTCCGACTGGGTCGGACCAAGCCTCGTCGCAACTGGCCCCCTAGTTACTAAAATTCTCATATCTTGCAAACCGCACATCTTATTGATGATTCATTTGCGGTGTTGGGACCCTCTTGATGAGGTGGGTCTTTTTTCATTCTCTATGGTGACTTTCAAGGACATCAAGATGCGACGAATGGCTTGAGGTGTGGTTCTCCCAATCACGCTATGTATGGAACCCAGTGGTTGGATGAGACCTGAAGACTGCTCAACGACGACCCAATGGTAAGAGACTCTGTGTGACCCGACATGACAATGGTGGGGAGAAGCTCTGTGTGACCTAGAAAACCAATGGTACTCAACTGGAGAAGTACCTCAATTCGGCCAAGGTGGAAAGCGGCTATGTGTGACCAGGCAGGCCCATGGTGGGGAGTAGCTCTGTGTGACCTAGGATACCCATGGTACAAATTAGGGATGAGTACTGTAGCATTCCAAGGTCAGTGGGAAGTGTCTTTGTGTGACCCAGTTAGACCATTGTACTTGATAGAGGTGGATTTATCCAGTAGTTAAGGAGTTTAATGATATGACCGATGATGCTACTATCACTACCCTAAAATATACCTATTGTGAACTGTTTCTTTTACTTTATTCTTCGTTTTTGTGATCTTTCTTAGTGGAATTACCTATGGGGTATTTTTTTCCTTTGTGGTGTTTTCCTTCATGGATTACTAAGAGACCTTTATGGGTCTTAGGGTCCCTACTGAGTACCGTTATACTCACCCCTCTATGGGCTTCACCCAAATGTATTGTGTCTGATGTAGACGATCAATGCCTCGATAAAGACTTTTGTAGACCAAGACCTGGTGGATCTCAATGATACATGACTGATCAATGCATCGACGATGAACTTGGTGGCCTAGAACTAGGTGCGGCCTAGTAGGACCAGGAAAACAGGACATACTAATTAATCTTCCAGTAGTTTCACTACTCTTACGATCTGGTGGGGTTTTCCATGAATGGCCATCGATGCTCATTTTTTCACATTGTTATTTCAGTTCTTTTTGTTGGGTTTGTATTCTTACCCACTTTATTTCAGATATACTTTGTACTCGGTATTATTGTAGTATATTTTTCCCCTTTTAGTGTGTTGGGACATGGTTGGGTGTGTGTGTGCATATAGGTACTTAGGCAAATGCCTCTCACATGTAGTTTGATGCCTTCGGCGCTAGTTGCCACCCCTTGGCCTTTAGGAGGTGGTCTTGGGGTAGTCAGGACATGGGCCCCACGAGACAGGTCGTGAAAAAGTGGTATCAAAAGGTGGTCAGTCCTACCACAAAGATCGGGAGTCTGTGTTTTGTTTTTGGAAAACAATGTTAAGTGTTGCGAGTCTGACTTTCAGATTCATGGAGTCCAGTGTTGGTGTGGCAGCTGAAGTATCCATACACCAAGACCTTGAATTCTTCTTTTTGGAACTATACGTGAAAACATTGGTTGAATAAGTGTCTCCATATATTGAATAAGAGTCAGATCACAGGGTATAACCTTCTAACTATGGTACATCTTGACCTATCCCAGGATGTGTCCACATTGAGGACCAGTTAGGATCACAATACGAGGTCTTGGGGACAGCCCTCCAAGAGACGAGGCGCTCGTTCAGGGACCAGCTCTAGAGATGGCCCCACCGGGTGGTGCACCAATGATACCACCACTCGATACTCAACATCTAGTTCTGGCCGTTCCAGTAGATGACGTGCATAGACTCAGTGCCTTTCATGAGATTTAGAGATAGAGACCTCCCAGGTTCAGGGGAGAGACATATCCTCGGGTCACTAAGGAATGGATAGAGGTTATGACGTGGATATTCCACTTATTGAGGACACCACCTAACTTGATGGTGATATTGGTAGCGAGACTTGTAAAAGGCACGATAGGGAGATGGTAGAGCTTGACCACACCGACGCACGACGAGGCAACCCTTATCTAGGAAAACGTCGAGTGACTTTTCTGGGAGGAGTTTTTTTCCCCTAACTTGAAATCTATATGTGTATTCAAGAGCTTATTCACCTTCAGTAGGGTAGCATGATGGTAGTTGAGTACTTAGTGATGTTCACCAAGCTATCTTTCTACTCCACATACATGATGGGAGACCCTTTCTTCAGGGCTCAAGCCTTTGAGCAGGGACTCAAGTGGGAGATTAGGGCATCAGTGTTATCTCTTAGCATCCCTATCCAGATTGGGGTGATGGAGTGATCCCTTCTTGGGGAGAGCTTCTTGGAGTAGATGACACCGATAGCTAGATCCACCAAAAAAACCCTGATGGAAGATTCTTCCACATGTAGTAGACAGCAGGCACATGGACCCAAGCGGGTCTGGTCTTTTAGAGGCCGACCCTAGGACTTAGGGTTGATAGTGTAGGGATCCCATTTCAGAAGGAGTTAGTAGGGAGCTAGGGAGTGCTTCGCGTGCAGTGGGTAGGGACACATGGATGGTGACTACTTGAACCACTATATGGATGACCAATATATGGTCGAGGGACCACCGAGGTAGAGGTAACGGTTCAAGAGAGTAGGTCCACAGGGCAGTGTACGTGGCAGGGGAGTGATCCAAGAAGTTGGTGGTGGGTGATGGTCTGAGGGTTTACCGCCACCACCCCCTGGTGGTCCACCCTGACCTCAGGGAGCTAGCGGGAAAGGGAGAGCTCATCTCCAGGCAGCAAAGTTTTATGACCACAGCACACCAGAGATGATATGAGGTACGATCTATATCTTCTCCACCCTTGTTAATGTTCTTATAGATATAGGTTCTAGTCACTCCTTCCTTACTATGACTCTCGTTTGAATCTTGAAGATTCCAGTCGAGCCTTGGGCTCGATCCTTACGGCTAGAGACTTCCATGGGAGGGAATTCGATGATTATGCACTGGTGCTGGCAGTGTGAGCTTACTCTAGGATGCAAGAGCTTCGACTAGGATCTCCTACTAGTGGTGTCGAGCCTTTACGATGACATCTTGGGTATGGACTAGTCATCCATAGTCCATGCTCAAATCAACTATTTTAGGCATACAATGTGGTGTGTATGTGGAAATGAGACCAGGTTTTCCTTCATTGATGAGAAAGAAACCCTTTCATCATATGAGGGACTCTCTCAGAGGAGGGTGCATCTAGTAACTGACCAGTTGGCTAGCCAAACCCTTGGTGTAGTGGATGAGAGGAGTCCAAGATTTCCTGTAGTGGTGGACGAGTACGAGGATGTTTTTCTTGAGGATACTCTCGGACTAACATTTCATAGAGAGGTATACTTTTGCATCGAATTGTACCCTGATATGGAACTAATATCCACAATGACATATCGTATGGCTCCCACGGAGCTTCTTGAGTGGACGGTATACCTAGAGGACTTGCAGGAGAAGGGGTTCGTAAGTCCTAGAGTTTCACCATGGGTAGACCCGATTCTTTTTTCCAAGAATTAAGATAGGATATTGATGTTATGTGTGGACTTATAGTGCCTGAACCAGGTTACTATGAAGAACATGCATCCACTGCTGAGAATTGATGACCTCTTCGACCAGATGAAGGGAGCTAAGTGGTTCTCAAAAATAGAACTTAGATCGGGCTATTACCAGCTTCAGGTACGAGATGAGGATGTATTGAAGACAACCATCAGTTGTCTGTATAACCACTATGAGTTTCTGGTGATTCCTTTTGGTGTGACCAATTCCCTAGCAGTGTTCATGGGCCTCATGAATAGGATATATTAGCCAATACATGATAGGTTCATCATGGTCTTCATTTTATGACATCTTGGTGTACTCAAATTTAGAGGAGTAGCATGATACAAACCTATGGATAGTATTGGATACACTCTAAGAGCACCTACTTTATGTTAATATCTCAAAGTTCCAATTTTGGATTCGGGAGGTCTGCTTTCTGGGCCCCGTCAACTCAGAGGTTAGAGTTGCGGTAGATCTTGCGAAGATAGAGGCAATGCTTGCTTGGGAGTCACCTTAGAGTGTGATTGTGGTGTGGAGATTCTTGGGGTTGTTGGATTATTGTCATAGGTTTTTACCTAAAATTTTTAGAGTATCATCACCCTTATAGACTTTGACCTAGAAGGGATAGCCCTTTGTGTGAATAGAGAAATGTCAACAGAGTTTCCATGAGCTGAGGTGGAGATTGACTAGTTCCCCCATCTTGAGACTACCAGAGGAGGGCATTCGGTATGTAGTTTACTACAATGCATCAGGAGATGAACAGGGTTGTTTCTTGATATGGAAGTGAGCAATGATCTCCTACAGCTCACAATAATTGAGACAACATGAGAATAAATACACGACCCATGACCTGGAGTTAGCAGTAGTAGTCTTTGCCTTGAAGATGTGGAATCACTACTAGATGGGTGAATGGTTTACAGTTACTCTGACCACAGTAGTCTTAGGTATATATTCTACCATAAGGATGTGAACTTGAGACAACGACGATGGCTATAGTTCCTATAGTATTATGAAATTGATATAGTCTATACTCTTGGAAAGGGGAATACGGTGGCAGACATGTTCAACAAGAGGACTGGTTTGTAGCTGCAGATTGAGGCAACAAAGAATTTGGATGCGATGCAGATATCCTTTGTAAATGATGGTGGAGACACTTACTTTCATTCAATGAATTTTACTCCCCCACTCTTATAGCAAGTTAGGGAGGCATAGTTGGTGGATGTTGACTATGAGGTCCAAGATGCTCAGTTATCCTTAGGATGGGCTCCTGATGGATTTTTCATAGGTGGGGATCACTTCAACCTTTTCATAGGGCACACTGTAGTATTAGTGAGGTTGCGAGAGGAGGTGTTGAAGGAGTTCAATACATTCCCTTTGGCGGTACATCATGGAGTGGCGAAGATGTAACCGGACCTCTGACGCCAGTACTGGTGGCCAGGGATGAAGAAAGTGGTGGCCGAGTTCATTTCACGATGCCTCACTTATCTGCAAGTGAAGGTCGAGCATCAGGTTCCAGCAGTCTTGGCCCATCCATTCGAGGTACTTGAGTGGGAATGGGATGGTATATTGATGGACTTTTTGATGGGGTAACCACGTACATCCATAGGCCTTGATTCTATTTGGGTGATCGTTGACCAACTCACCACGTCGTCTCACTTACTACCAATCTAGAAGTTGGGACTGATAGAGGGCTTAGGAAGCCTCTACGTCTAAGAGATAGTGCAGCTTCATGGGGTGCCTTTGAAGATAACCTTAGACCATGATGATCGCTTTACATCTCGGTTGAGGAAGGGTTTACAAGAGGCGTTCGGGACACAGCTGCATTTGAGCATAGATTTTCATCCCTAGAAAGATGGTCAGATGGAGTGGACCCTACAGATAGTGGAGGACATGCTTCATTATTGTGTACTTGACTTTGGTCATAGTTTAGAGTACCATCTACCGATAGTGATGTTTTTGTACAACAACAACTACCACTCTACCATTGGCATGGCACCGTTAGAGGCCCTGTATGGGCGGCCTTGCAGATCACCCATATGCTGAACAGACTCAGGGGAGTCAGAACTTATGGGTTTGAAGTTGGTACGAGCTACCACTAGGAAGGTGAGAATCATCCAGAAGTGGATGAGGACTATAAAGAGTAAGAAAAATTCTTATAACGACATGATACGTAGACCCTTAGAGTTTGAGGAGGGAGATCTTCTGTGCCTTCAGGTCTCACCTCGAGGAGGATGGTAGAGATTTGGTCGGGGAAGCAATCTATCTCTAATTTTCATTGGAAATTTTTAGATCCTGAGCAGAGTTGGCGAGGTGGCGTACCGCCTAGCCCTTCCCCCTCATATGCATCGGGTGCATGATGTCTTCAACGTGTCGCAGCTGAGGAGGTATGTTCATGATCCATCACACATCATCGTCTGGGGTGAGGTGGATATTAATGATGGGGTGACATTTGAGGAGTTCGTGATGGAGATAAAGGATCAACAGGAGAGGTTCCTATGTGGGAGGATGATTCCTCTGGTATGAGTTTGGTGATAGCACGAGAATCTCAAGGAGACCACGGGAAAGCGGGAGGCTCAGATCTGTGCTCAGTATCCCCATATGGTTGAGTAATTTTTGTTTTGGATTTTGGGGGTTTATATCCCTAAGGTGGAGAGAATTTAATATCCTGGAAATTCTATGTAATTTTTTAATTATATGGACTTATTCTGAGACTACGTGCTCTAACGGCATGTGATTCTAAGACCCAGTGAGCTCAGAACCGAAATTTGAAACTTTTCATGGTACCTTTATGTAAATGTGCGAGCGTGATTTTCTATTTTTTCAACTGGTGCTCGAATTAAAAATATGAGGGCACCGTTGGATTCAAAATGACAGGATTCGCTAATAATGGACTTAACTTTGGTCAGCAAGTGCTGAACAGAAATTTTTATTTTCACACATTTTGAGAAAAACAATAAAATAACATAAAAATTTATTTTATATTATTTATCATATTTTGAGTAGTGGATGATGATGTTGCGGTGAAGCGACGAGGCGAATACGGGGCGCATTAATGAGGCTCATTAATGTCCCACATTATGCAGCATAACAATGACGATATTTCATAAATGAAATAGCATAACGACGTGGCATCACAAAGTAACTGAAATGTTGCGATGTGGTTTATTTTTTATTATCTAACGTGTTGGTGGACAAAGAATTAAACTTAGATGATTATCTGAAGAAACTATGGAAAATCACCTCTCCAAAGAAGAATGTTGAATTCCAATGGATCTTCATCATCTTTGACGCACCTCAAAGAACGAAGCCGGAACTGACAATGTCGATGCCTTGAACTCTCGAGGAAGAGCGCTTCGATATTGAACCTCAAAGAGGTAGAGTTTTGATTTTTTTATTTCAAATTTCTTCCCCAATATTCATTTTCTAGAAACATTGGACATGGATCAACCCACAAATAGGTTTCTCCCCAATTCATACCTTTATGTGGGAGTTTGACTTTACTTGGGGATTTATTATCCAGGATTTGAAATTGGCATGAAATTATTGAATTTCAATCCCCAACCTCCCCCTTTTTTTAAACCACTAACATAGAGTGCATGAGTCAACACGAAAAAGGCCTGAGCATATCCGCTCATGTGTTCTTGGAGGTAGTATTCTAAAAGTGGTGGAAATTTCATTCTGGGGCCTGAGTAGGGATGGAAGTGACCCGAGAGGCCTGTAGGAACAAGAGGGATGGAGAATGGACCACCAGAGCAACTCTGGTGGCCGGTGGAAGGGACCACTGGTTCTGGCACCTGGGGCCACGGGCGATGGAGGCGGTGTGCCCATTGGCGCACCGTGGTCGGTTGCCTGCGGAGGCTAGGAGATGCGGTGCTAGGCACCATATGGAGGGGGTGGCCCACGTTCGGGCAACCCATGCAGCGACGTGTCGTGGTATATCGACCATGTGGCCAGCTAGAGTCGGATGTGGCTTGGCTGTCGAGTCCCAGCCAAGCAACACACCACCGGTCCACCCCTGGGTGGGTTGGGCTAAGGTGGGTGGGCCACGCCCCCAGCCCATCGGGCTGGGCCGGTCCCATGCCAAGCAGTATGGACCCGCACCTAGTGGGATGAACCTGCCCCAGCTAGCAAGAACCATGCCCTTCTGGCTGGGATGGACTAGACTAGGTCATCGGGCGACCCTGCGGGCTGGACCCTCTGCCAAACTGAAAGGGTCTAGCAAGGCCTCTTGGTCCTGGCCCACACGCATTGCTAGACCGGATCGACCCCGACCTAAACCAGGTCATGTTGAGTCCATAAAATTAAACTGAGGTATGTGGGACCCCTAGTTCGGGTTGGTCAGGTTGGTCTGATCAGGTTGGACTGGGCCCCATCACAACCGGACCCCTGGTTACTAAAACACATGTATCTTTCAAATCACGTGTCCAATTGATGAGCCTTTTGTGGTGTTGGGACCCTCTTGATGAGGAAGTTATTTTATCATGGTTTGTCGTGACTTTCATGGACATCGAGATGTGACGAATGGATTGACGAGCAATTCTCTCAAGAACACTACATACGGAACCTTGTGGTTGGATGAGACCTGAAGACTACTCGATGACGGCTCAGGGGGAAGCGGCTCTGTGTGACCTAGTAGGGCCATAGTGGGGAGAGGTTCTGTGTGACCCGGGAGACCCATGGTGCTTGATAGGAGGAGTACCTCAGTTCAACCAAGGTGGGAAGCAGCTTTGTGTGACTCGTCAGTCCCACAGTGGGGATCTTCTATGTGTGACCCAGCATACCCACGGTACTCGTCAGGAATGAGTACCATAGTAGTCCAAGGTTAGTAGGAAGCGGCTCTGTTCGACCTACTAGGCCCACTATACTCGATAGAGGAGGAATTCTCCAGTAGCCGAGGAGTTTGATGATATGACTGATGATGCTACTATCACTACCCTAGAAGATACCTTGTGTGAGCTCTGTCTTTTACTTTGTGCTATGAGTTTGAGATCTTTCTTGGTGGCATTTCCTCTGGGGTATTTTTCCTTTGTGGGGTTTTCCTTTTTCAGTTACTAAGAGACCTTAGGGGGTCTTAGGGGTCCCTAATTTGTATCGTTATACTCATCCCTGCATGGGCTTTTCCCACACGTGTTGTGTCTAGTCCAGATGATCGACGTCTCGATAGAGACTTTGGTAAACCGAGACCCGATGAAGCTCAGTGAGACATGACCGATCGATGCAATGATAGTGGACTTGGTGTCCTAGGACCAGGTGGGACCTAGTAGGACCAGGTGGATGGGACATAATAATTTGGCTTCCAGAAGCTTCACTACTCTTAGGATCAGGTGGGTTTTTTTGCAGATGGCCATCAGAGCCCCTTTTTGTACTTTTTTGTTTCAGGTCTTTTTGTTGGGTTTATTATTCTGGCCCACATTCATTCAGCTATAATTTGTACCCAATATTTTTTAGTATAATTTTTTTTACTTTTTAGTGTGTTGGGATGTGGTTGGGCTTGTCTGCGTGCAGAAGTACTCAAAAAATTTCCTCTCACTTTCTGGTTAACGCCTTCAGTGCTAGTAACTAGCCCCTGGACTTTAGGAGGCATGCT
Source organism: Viscum album (assembly GCA_963277665.1). Lineage (NCBI taxonomy): Eukaryota > Viridiplantae > Streptophyta > Magnoliopsida > Santalales > Viscaceae > Viscum > Viscum album. Next base: position 1,337,279,360 of record OY728156.1, read on the forward strand.
TGGGGTAGTTACGACATAGGCCCCGTGGGATGGATCATGACATATGTGGTCATGAAAGAGTGGTATCAGATCTCTGGTTGTGGGATATAATGGAGTTTAGAGTTAAACATGGGTGAGCTTGAATGGGTTGGTTGGTAATTTGTGTCTGCTAAGTTTAATAAGCACTGTAAACATAGGATACTAGCTTAGACACTGGTATTTAAGGGCCCCTATGACCTGATGCACAAATATTTAATCTTACAGCAGCTACTAACTGAGGTGATATTGGATGCAGAGTATAAACCAAGGAAATGATCATGCATCATTCTTATTTGAGCATATGGTTGAATGGGTCAACATTGAGATAGGTTAACCTAAAATGAATAAAATAAAATAAGTAATTAATGTTAAAGTCTTTCATATTCTAGGTTATTATCTTTTTTTTCTTTTGAAGGCATGGAACCATGTTGATGTCCTCATTAGGTTGACATAGAATATGTTTAGTAGGTCATTCCAACAGATCACCGTAAGGTATAGGTTGATGACAAAAAAACTTGGATGATGACACTCTAATAGTTTCAGTGATAGATTCAGTAAAGTTATGAGGGCCCCATTTCAGATGTAGACACGGAAGACCGGTTTGTGGGGGTTGAGATAGCCTTCAGTTTGATCTATACTCAGAAAGACCACTGTGTATCATTGTCTTTGACGATGTTATGTAGGGAAGAAAGGTAGGGGTGGTTCTAGATCTTTAGATATTGTGAAAAGTAGATAGTCTCATGGGATGAGTTACAGGACTAGTTCAAAATCGAGTTTATTTCATCAATTGTGAAGGCAACCAGTCTCCCAGAGTTGTGTATCCTTCAGCAGGGGATCTTTAGTGTGTGAGAGTTCAAGCTTTATTTTAGCAACCTTATGTGATATTCTTTAGACCTCTTTCCATATGAGGAGGCTAAAGAGATGAATTTCAAGGAGTATTTTTTCATAGAGATTCAGTGCTAGGTCACCCTATTTTTGATAAAGACATATCTTGAGGTGTTAGTGAGAGCAAAGGTCATTGATAGGATGTTAGGCTGAACAATATTTTCATGATAGGGGAGGCGTCAGGATTACTCATGAAGCAAGGATGTGGTCTAGGGTTCCCAGTTTTCAAGACAGAAGAGCTTCTGGTCTGATGGGAGTAGGTCACATTCTACAATGTCTCATTTCTCTGGGTGGGGGGGGGGGGAAGCGAATCTTATGTCTACACCGAGGTATCAGATGCATTATTTTCTTATGGAGGCCAAGGTCATCGGTGGTGAGAGTGCCTGACCTTTCTATGCAGTCAACATTCACCAGTTGTTCCACTTCAGGCTCCCCCACTAAGACAGTTCTAGCCAAGGAAACAACAATAGTCTACTCTTGTTTGGGATCAGTAGAGAGTATATGGGGTAGTTAAAGGATATCCTTTGGATGATTCTAATCCTCAGAGAGTCGAGCACATCCATGGAGGTGGTTTTTAGCATGGTCAGGGAGTTCATAGAGTAGTTCATGGTCATCTTCATTATTTATCATTTCCAATGTCAGTCAATCTAGACGTTGTTTGAGATACCAATTTTCTAGTTTCTAAATGGGTGAATGTCGTGTTTGATTCAGGACAAACACACTCCTTATTATCACTTACCCATATCCTTACTTTGGGACTTGAGTTAGAGATACTTACATGGACCTTAGCATTGACTATGCTTGTTGAAGGTTGAGATGACTTGTTTGAAGTATATAGAGTCTCTAAGGTAGTACTAGGGCAACACCACTCTTGGGGTTATTTCTTATGTTCACAGATACAACAATTTAAAAACATAATTGGTATGGATTTTTTGTATTTGGTGTAAGATATCATAATCTTCATTAGGAGGTAGGTTGTTTTCTTCGATGTGGATGGAGAGATAACATGGTATATTGGTGACAGAGAACTTTGGATGGGTCAAAGGCATATTCCATCCTTGACATCCTTGATGGAAGAGATGTTTTTTTATTCTTCAGAGGTTTATAAATCATCATCTCCTAGGATCATAGGAGAGTACCCTAATGTCTTTCCATAGTATTTTTTAATGTTACCCCCTCAATGATAGATTGAGTTCAGGATTGAACTATAGTTAGGCATGTCTTCTACCTTGATGTCTCCATATAGATAGCACCTTCGGAGTTGTGAGAGATGTATATATTACATGATGGTATATTTTGGTGTGGTTTTGTTCAGCCAAGTGTGAAAACATGGGGTCAACCAGTTTTTTTGTGAAGAAGGTGGATATAATTTAGTGGTTGTGTATCGATTATCATCTCTTAAACCACATGATAGTAAAGAATAGCTATCATCTTCCTTGGTTTGATGATTTATTTGATAAAATTAAGGGTTCAAGTTGGTTCTAAAAGATTAATTTTCTATCAGGATATCATCATATGTGTGTAAAGGATGATAATATCCCAAATAATATTTTCTATTATCGTCATGGTAATTATGAGTTTTTTGTGCTGCCATTCATTATGAAAAATGCTCCAATTGTGTTCATGGGTTAATGAACACTATATTCGATGAGTTACAGGATAATTTCTTGGTGTTTTTCATTGAAAAACTCCTTGTATACTCCATGTTTGAGGAGAATCATTCTGATCATCTTTGTATCATTCTGGGATTTCTTCATCTGGAGTAGTTGTTTGGGATGTTTCTGAAGTGTGAGTTTTGGGCCTCAGATGTCTGTTTCATATAGCATGTTTTATCCCAATAGGAAGTAGATATGGATCCATTGAAGATAGAAGTAGTTGTGTCTTGTCAATAACCCAAGACATTTGTAGAGGTGAGAAGTCTCTATGGTCTTGTAGTCTATTACAGGAGGTTCATAGATGATTTCTCTCAGGTTGTGAATCCTCTAACAGTGTTGATAAAAAAGAATCAGGTGTTCTTGTGGACTTATCAGTTATAGATATGTTATGACTATATAAAGTATAATTTGGTTAGTCCTCTATTTATTTTTATTCTAATATAAGGAGTTTAGTTTGAGGTTTTCTATGATACTTCGTATCTTGGGTTGGGTTGTGTCCTGATGAAGAAAATATCGGTTGTTTCTTATGGGTCTCAGCAATTATGTCACCATGAGTGTAACTATAACACCCATGATCTTGAGTTGACGGTGGGGTTGTTTTCCCTGTTGTTTTTGAGACATTACCTCATCAGTGAGAATTTTTTGGTCTTCACTAATCATAAGATCTTTATGTATGTTTTCTCCCAACATAAATTGAACTTTCACCAACGTCGATGGTTGGAGTTCTTATAGGATTATGACATTCAGATTTTGTATATACCTAAAAAGGGTAATGTTGTAGAAGATACACTGAGAAGGAATTCTCATAGTGATGTAGTGCATGAATCAGGTGATTCCTAGAGAATGATGGAAGAACATTCAACATTGCATCAATATATGGGAGATATTGGGGGAAGAGGTTTTCTTTTTTAGATTATGGTGTATTCATCTCTAGTGTAGTAGCTGGAGGAATCCTAGTTGGGGATCTCAATGTGGAGGTCTGGAGAGACTGAGTTGTTTATAGTGAGGCCCCTAATGGTTGGCCTAAGGATGAACCGCAGTGAGTGTTGTTTCAAGAAAGGCCTCAAATTCCTTTGGTGATGCATGAAATTATTCTCCAAGATATCCATAGTTCACCTTTGGTGGTACATCGTAGAATTAAAAGTATGTACCAATATTTGAGAAGTCAGTTTTTGTGTCTTGGGTTGGAGCATACAGTTGTAGAGTTTGTGTCTCGATATTTGGTATACCAGTGGGTGAAGGTCAAGCACCATGTTCCAAGTGGGTTGATCCGTCTATTAGATCGTCCTCAATAGAAGTGGAAGGATATCTTGATGTACATTTTTATCTGTTTACCTCATTTTTAAGGAGTCTATGACTCTATATGGGTGTTACTAGATTTTTTTATGAAATAATCCCACTTTATAGTGATAAAGGAGTCAATCTAGTGGGAGTTTTTGATGAGGCACTATATGGAGAAGGTAGTGAGACTCCATGGTGTCGATAAGATTATCATTTTGGATCGAGATCCTCATTTTAACTCCAAGGTTTTGAAGGGTATCTAGTATGATTTTGTTTATTAATTATTCCTTATCACTACTTTTCATCTACAAACAGATGGTTAGACAGAGTGGATCGTCTAAACTCTTAAAGACATGTTGCGCTCTTGTGTCCTAGATTTTAGAGGTTCGTGGATGAGGAACCTTCCCTTGGTAGAGTTATCATTCAATAATAGTTTTCACTCCCCCATTGTTATGGTTCAATTTTAATCTTTGTATGGATAACCCTACCTTTATCAATTATGCTATATTGTGGTCAGAGAGTTAGTAATTCTTGGACCAAAACTGGTATAAAATACAACATAGGTGGTTTAGGTTATTCTTGAGAGGTTGAAAGTAGTGAAAGATCATCCTAAATCCTATTTAAATCATAGTAGGAGACCAATGGAGTTTGAAATTAGAGATCATATATTTTTTAAGGTGACTCTCCATCACAGAAAGTGAAGGTTTGGTCATGGGAGGAAGCTTTTTCCTCAATTTTTGGGCCTTTCGAGGTGTTAGATCATGTTGGAGTTGTGGAATATCGGATAGAACCTCCCCAATAGATGTGCTAGATACATGATGATTTTCACATTTCACATCTCCATCATTATGTTCATGATGACTCTCACATCATCAATTAGGGAGAGATCGATGTTGATGGTCATGTGGCCATTGAGGAACAACCTATAAAGATCTAAGACCACTAAGAGAAGATGTTTTATGGGCATGTTATCCCCTTGGTTCATGTCGTGTGGAGGCATGGTGGCATGGAGGAGAGTACCTGGGAGGGTGATTCATGTATACACACTCATTACCCCAATCTATTCGATGTATAAATCTCTTCTTGTAATGCGTTCAATTTTTTGGTTGTGGAACTTTTATGGTTTTGATATGGATTTTTCTTATTTCTTGTTGTCGATTACTCTATTTTCAGAGATATCTCCCCCAGTAGATTGTTTAGGAGCTAGTTTTGATTGTATCATGGGTTTTTTGTTCATTTTATGAGGTGGTTGAGCTCTTATGGTGACAAGAGGATTGAGTGGTATGTCATGGGATGTATGTTCAAATAAACCTTTTGAGTTTTCCTCTCTAGGTTGGTTTTAGATTCTTGAGGATGAGAATGTTTTTGAGAGGTATCTAATGTAAGGTATCGAATCCATGTGGATCTACCCATTGTGCCTTTCGAAATTACGAGGTTATTAAAGGAGGCTCAGAGTAATTCTAGAGGGATTTAGATTCTAAAATTTGGAAGTATGGAGATTTCATACTCTGTAAATTTACACAACATGAAATTGGGATTCACGATGTGTAAGTTTTCAGGGTTAAAAAAATAAAAAGGAAAATATTTTTCAGATGGAAATCAAACCTTGAGGATTAAATGATGTGAAATGGGATTACACATCATGTAAATATCTGATGTTGTATGATTTAAACTTTTTCAAATACTAAGTTTTTCCAAACCCTATAGATGTAGAACCTCTCTCATGATTCTAGGAAACTCAAAAACCCCCTCATAAATGTTTTTGAAATTCATTTTTCAATGATTGATCTATATCTTCCCTCCTTTGATATGTAGCTATCCATCTTCAATCCAAGGTATGTTATACCTCTGTTCTTGTATTTTCATTGATTTGTTTTCTCCCATTCCTCTTTTTCATGTAATGGTGCTTGATATTCCTGTTTCTAATGGATATTTTTTTGGTTTTTTGTTGGTGAATTTTGGCATGGATTCCTTGGGTTGATGCAGTTCTTGCGGGTGAGGTTATCGAGATCTGCAATGTTAGTCTGTTCTTGTGAAAATAAAATTGACACACATTTTGAGGTAGGGGAATCATTTATTCTCTAATTATTTACATTAAATCATAGAGGTATCATGATTTAGACTCTTGGATTGTAATGAAATTACCTAATAATTACTTGAACCGTATTAAAGAATTGATATCAATCGCATGTATATGTTCTTATTTTGTATTGTGATAATGGTTAGCCTCTTGTTTTATAGATAATTTGTATATATTTTGTTATTTTTATGATTTTATTTTCATGTGAAATTGTTAAATAAATTAAATATGTAATTAATTGTTAATTAATTGGAACAAAGGACTAAATATGCATATTTAATGAATCTGGTGTATTGTAATCCTATTGATGAAATCATGTTAATCAATTTGATCTTCCATGTGTTAATGGAGTTGCATAAAGATGCGAACCATGTTGATTATTTTTGATAAAATAATTAAACGTGTGGTAAATTAATTGTTTAATTAATTTTTGACAGTTTGTGATAGCTTTATTGTTATGTTTCCTTAAATTGGAACCTTTAATTAATGAATCAGTTAATTCAAGATAGAATAAGGACTGGTAGTATTATAAAAGATAATGACTTTATAGGGACTGTGTTTTTTATTTCTTGTAATTGACAAGTGTCTTGTGCTTTGGAGCCATGAGAGTTCATTTTGTAAGAAGGATGAATGAATTGTTTTGAGGGCCTAGTTACCATTTTTCTTACTATGTTTGTTTCCCACTACTTGTGATGTGAGTCTAGGATGGATGATCCCAAAGGGTTTTGGTGGTATATGGGGTAGGGAGGCATGGATGTGATGTGATCCTAGGATGCATAATCCTAGAGGGATGTTGTGGTATATAGGGAAAGAAGTCATGGTTTCTTTACCAATAGTTGACACTTATGATGGAAGGGTGCATCTAGATATGCCTGTGGGGGTTTGAGAGGACATCGATGATGATTTAATGGGTAGAATCTGGGATTAAAAGTTGATATAAAAGTTGATTTTTTGTTTGAAATTATTTTTTGGATAACATCTATTTTTTTTTGTTTATCTTCTTTTCTTTCCCCATTGCTTGAGGCAGATGGATATGCTTTCTAGTTTACCTTTTTTGGTATCTTTGTTTTCCTAGATTACCAGGTAGTATGGAAAGTAATGTTGTTAATAAATGATTAAATTTTCCACCCATGGGGTTGGAGCTTGTTGAGATGTAATACTGAGGTTATAATTCTAAGAAGTTTTGGTCTCATTTTGATTATGTTGGGAGGGAATGGAACTTTGTTGTAATTATAATGAAATTTAATGTGACACTAGTGCAGAAAACATTTTTTACGTCGGTTATTTTTCATTATTTACGTCGGTTTTTAGGCGACGTTAATACGGACGACGTTATAAATAACGTTTTTTACGTCGGTTATTTAAAACCCGACGTAACATCCCTAACATCACGGTGTTTATCACGTCGGTTCATTAATAACCGACGTCATAAATATGCGTGGGGGGGGGGTTTATCACGTCGGTTATTTTCTAAACCGACGTGATAAAACGCCTGGGATATCGTTTATCACGTCAGTTATGACATAACCGACGTGATTAACCCTTCCCCGGGCCTATTATCACGTCGGTTTCTTAAATAACCGACGTGATAAAAAGGCCTGGGAAATGTTTTAGCACGTCGGTTATCCAATAACCGACGTGGTAAATCGATTCCTAGGCCTTTTATCACGTCGTTTATATTAAGAACCGACGTGATAAAAGGCCCGGGAACGGTTTATCACGTCGGTTCTCGAAAAAACCGACGTGATAAACCCCTACCGATTTATTTACCACGTCGGTTATAAAATAACCAACGTGAAAGCGATATTTTTTTTTAAAATAATTGCACTGCTCTCACCAAAAAGCAACCAGAAACCAAACAAAAATAACCATGCCAGCCCTCCCCCAAGCCCCAACTGAACCCCACCCTCATCTATACCCACCTAACAACCTGGCCAGCCCTCCCCCACCACATTGGAGCCCCACCACAACCCTTGGACACCCCCCACCCGTTGGATAGCCCCCCCACCCTCATTTACACCCCCACGACCCCTAGTACAGCCTCAAACACCCATTGGACACCCCTCCCATATCCCTTGGACACCCCCCACCCCTTGGACACCCCCACCCCTTGGACAGCCCCCCCACCCTCATTTACACCCCCAAGACCCCTAGTACAGCCTCAAACACCCATTGGACACCCCCCACACCTTGACAGCCCTCCCAGACCCCTTGGACACCCCCCCCCCGACCCCTGGACACCCCCCCCCCCCCCGAGCCCTTGGACAGCCCCAAACACCCCTTGGACACCCCTCCCATATCCCTTGGACACCCCCCCACCCCTTGGACACCCCCACCCCTTGGACAGCCCCCCCACCCTCATTTACACCCAACCGGCCCCTTGGACAGAACTCCCAGACACCTTGGACACCACTCCCATATCCCTTGGACACCCCCCACCCCTTGGACACCCCCACCCCTTCGACAGCCCCCCCCCCCCACCCTCATTTACACCCCCCGAACACTAGGACAGCCCCAAACACCCCTTGGACACCCCTCCCATATCCCTTGGACACCCCCCCACCCCTTGGACACCCCCCACCCCTTGGACAGCCCCCCACCCCCTGGACACCCCCCCCGACCCCTTGGAAACCCCCCCCCCCCCCTACTCCTTGGAAACCCCCCCCCCATCCCCTTGGACAGCCCCAAACACCCCTTGGACACTCCTCCTATATCCCTTGGACACCCCCCCACCACTTGGACACCCCCCACCCCTTGGACAGCCCCCCCCCCCCCCACCCTCATTTACACCCAACCGACTCCTTGGATAGCCCCAAACACACCTTGGAAACCCCTCCCATATCCCTTGGACACCCCCCAAACACCCACCCACCCCCTTGGAACCTCTCCCCCCATACCAAAATCCAGACCAAAAAAACCATCAACAGTAGACCAAAACAAGAAGTCGAGAAAAATTAAACATTCACTTCTATAACATTCAAAACTTACACTTTCAACTTCAAAAAAAACTAAATCCAACCTAAACGACTACGAAATACACAATTACATTGACAATATTCAAAATTACATTTTACATTACAAACAACTAAAAGTCAATCAAACCTGTAAAATAATTTGACCACTCCACTTGTAAGTGTTTGATATCTTCAGAAGTAAAGGGTTGAGGGTCATCAAAAAGATACAAAGGAAAAGGATAGTAGTCAACGTGTATAATGAATAAATCAAATTGAAATATTATGAGAAAGAGGAAATCTTACCAGGTCAAAACTCAGAACTGTCCCAGTTGTTATTATTTCATACATAAATCTTAACATGTAATATCCGCATTCGATGATGCCTTGTTGCTCATGACATTTCTGTTTGAATGAGTGTAAATTCAATATATTATTTTTATGTAATAAATCAAAATGTACAAATTATAAATGGATATTTACCTTCGCATGTACATATTTGATCTTGAAATTCCTTTTCTTTGCGCTTTTTCGAAAGTGGACCCATGCCCTGTTAGAAAATAATACGAATGGGGTAAATTTAAAATTCATTATAATATATAAAACTATTGTGAAATTGAAACTTACGTTTCCAATATATTCTTAAAACTTTCTCGCACATCATCATGGAGAGAGCATATCCAATAAAGTGTTTTCTCCCTAGGGCAAAAAACCCCTAACATCCAATGATCCCTGATAAAAGGAAATTTAACATTAGTGGTTTTTTATGTTATAAGATAATTAACTCTTTGAGAGGGATGTGTTTCATACCTCTCACAAAAAGGCATCATCCAACACTGTGTGATTACATTCTTTTCAAATCTATCATCAATATAAAGCATTCTTTGTTCCTCATCCAATGCACATGCTTCAGGGGAAATCAATTGTGGGTCCACGAATCCATATACATCTGTCAGCTCATTCCTCTCACAAATTTTATACAGATAACTAATACAAAGCAGACATAAGTATACATTTTTAATAAATATAACGCAAGGAAAAGGTGTTAAGACTTACATGATAAAAATTTGCACCACGTTGATGCCCAACTTATCTCCAGTGACAAACTCCATGATATCAGTTTTCATAATCCCCACACTTAGTTCACGTCCACAGACATGAGCTTCCATTGTAAAGTCATAATGATCCGCCAACAAATTTGAATATCTTGACAATTTGTCAAGACTGCTAGTATCTGCATCTGATGTCATAGCTATCTGTCTTTGTTGTTGTCTATACAGTATTTCTTTACCTTTGAAGTATTCCTGTAAAAATAAATTGAATAATATATTAGTTTTCAAATGATAAAACATTAATAAAAATATAAAATAAAAGATATAACATCCATACCTCTATGGTAATGAGTCGAAGAAGTCTGGATGGCCAAAGTAAAAAATGGCCGATACTATGTCCAACTGTCGTCACCTCATCTGTAGGTAATGGTATCCGAGCTGATCTATCTATAATATCCTGTACAGTGACCCTCTGATTCTCTACCTCTAACTGTTGATGATGAACTGTATCTTCTATACAATATACCATCCCATATGCAACTATATGATGTTGAGGATCATTAACATACAACTCACAATAAGTAGGTAGCTGCGGCGGAGGAGGAGGATCAAAAATGGGGTCTGCAGGCTGAGGTGGGGGAGTGGGAGCTACTGGGAGAGGTGGAGTTGGAGCTGCACCCTGAAATTGTCTTTGCAAGTCTGCAAACATAATCTGCACCGATGCTCTAATCTTGTCCTCCATTGTCGCATTAATATTATGGACTTCAGCCTCCAAGGATTCTATTTTTTTTATAAACTCCCTCAACGTTAGAAGTTGAGGAACGTGGCAACACTTTTCTTACCCATACACCTGCCGGATATCCCCTTACACGGCCAGGATGTTCGGGCTTTCCCAATGCCACAGATAAAATATCTTCCCTCCCAGATGGTGTAAATGTCCCCTGTGAACTCTGCTCCTCAAGAGAGTCCTGTAATAATTAATTGAACATTTCTATAATGATTGGAAATATATGACGAAAATAGTAAACTTAAATAAATAAAATAGATATCTTACAATCCTCTCAACTACGAGTCTCGATTCTTCCGAAAGATATTGTCCTTTTTTTCCCTTCCGAGCTCCTTTCCATTTCTCATGTCTAGATGGAGGGGATGGAGGGGCCACCTCTCCAGAGCTTGAAGACTCAGCTCTTAGTTGTTGAAATTTTTCTGCCATCATTTGTTCTTCCAATAATGCATACCCTCCCCGAGATAAACTATGAGGGTATACATTTTTAGATTGGATCTCTTGATGAGCTTTCCTTGTTTGCTGTAAATTAAGAATAAGTAATCATTAACAAAACAATAATAAGATCATTTATATAAGAAAGCTTATAAAAGTTTACATTGCCCTTACCAAAAATGATTCTTTTCTTCTAATTTCAAAAAAATGTCTCCATGTGTCTTCATCTATAAAAGGATATATACGACATGGATTCTCACGACTCCTATGACCATAAATGAAATCAGATGAGAGGGTTGATTTGAAATCCCTCCATCTCCTAGCAGCCAACGATAAGCATTTCTTCCTGACTCCTCCAGTGTCAGGAATATCAAATGTCATCTGATAAAAAAGAGGTTAAAAATATTATATATACTAGAAACATTTAAAGAACAGTCAAACAATAGCAAAAGATCTTACCAAAATGGTCTCCCATAGCTGAGAAATTATCGCCTTATCCACACTTCTCCAATCAACATAGAGAATGCTTACTTTGCTCTTAGCCTGAGTTGCTACAAAACCCTTAAAATCTTTAGCATTTGGACCTCTAGGAAGATCATCATCATCAAACTCCACGGCTATCCTCTCCTCCTTCGTACGGGAAAGTGATAATTTTGGTAAACGTGTGCACCCACGCTTACCAACCTTTGAACTCTTTTTCGTAATAGGAGCATGTGAATGTTCCTCCCCAGATGTATGACCAATATGCTCATCTCCAGAATCATGTGGCTGATCAACTGATTGATCTGTCATTTTCCTTCAAATCAAAAAAACAAACATTAGTTCACAAATATACAAATTCAAATATTGTAATACTACTTAATCAGAAAATAGAAAAGTGTACTAAATTACATAATAGTAAACATTGGTAATATGGTAAGCATGTTAAACAATGATAAACATGGTAAACATAGGCAAAAGGTTACCAAGGAGTTGGCTCAAGAAAACTGAAAAGTGGACTCACTGAGTCCACCGGTCAGCCGGTGTGAGCTCACCGGCCAGCCGGAGGACCCAGGCAGTAGACTTTCCCACTGCCTGGTGCCACCGGCCGGCCGTTGGCTCACCACCGGCCAACCGGTTGACCAGACAGCCTTGCTCTGTCTGGACCACCGGCCGGCCGCTGGATCACCACCAGCCGGCCGGTGGACCAGACAGAGAGCCTTCCTCTGTCTGGACCACCGGCCAACCGGTGATCCACCACCGGCCGGCCGGTGCGCCCAAGACTTCTCCTCTTTACGGTTTTTATTGTTTTATCGTTTTGGTTTGATACATGTTTTAATAAGTAAAAAATTTACAATATCTAACATTATATGAAAAAACTAAATGTAAACAAGAAATAAACATGTGTTACCTGTAATTTTAGGAATGTACAGTTGGATTGTTTTCCCAAATTCCTTCGTCGTGATCGTTCCTTATGGCACAAACCATGTCTTCAACATACTCATCATTATGTTCTGTTAATCTTTCCATGGAAGTAGGGATCTCACATAAATCAGCATCTTCATCAAATTCATCCTCACCAACATATTGTTTTTTCCCTTGTAAAACAACAGCCCACTACATATCTGATTGATCTACTACATAGAAAATTTGTTTGGCATGTGTTGCCATTATAAAAGAATCAGCTGTTTCTTCCAATCTATTAAGATTAACAAGTGTCATTCCAAATTCATCGTGTCTGACACTGTTGTTACCGATAAACCATTTACAGTTAAAAACAGGAACTTTAATTTTAAAGTAATCAGCCTCCCATATGTCTTCAATCACTCCATAATATGCACTTGATGCCGAAATTGGGTTTCTGTCCTTAGCACTCGAAAAATGCATTGCTTCTGCAAACACCAATACACCACTATTCTGAACTGCACTTCTTTTGTCCTGAGCTTTCGTATGAAATGTATAGCCATTAATGTCATAAGCGGACCATGTTATCACATTTAAAGATGGACCACCCACTATCCATTTTAATGTCTCTGATACATCTGATCTACCAAGCAAGGTCTTTTTAAACCATGGCAAAAAAAATTTGTTGTGCTCATTCAAAATCCACATTTCTTTCTTCTTTGGATGACATTGTTTCAACTCATTAATATGCAATGTGATATACGTTTGAACATCAGCTATGTTATTCAAGATGTATGATTCTAACTTCTTCATATGTTCAGCTGACAGTGATTTGACTTTCAAGCCACGAATCCCCTTTCCCTCATTATTAACCCGTTCATGGCGAGATGGAGGCAAACCTATGTGTTGTGCCGTAGCCAAGTAGCTCGTACAAAACTCTGCTACCTCCTCAGAAATATACTTTCCAATAATGGAGGCTTCAGGTCGATATGGATTTTTAACATATCCCTTTAATATTTTCATATACCTTTCAAAAGGATACATCCAACGAAGATATACAGGTCCACAAAGCATTATTTCTCGAACCAGATGAATCATTAAATGCACCATCATATCAAAAAAAGTTGGAGGAAAATACATTTCCAAATGACAAAGTATAAAAATTGCATCCTTTTCCAAAATGTTCAAAGCATTCACATCAATCGCCTTGTTACAAATTGAATTGAAAAAATAACACAACCTCATTATAGTCTTTCTGACATGGATGGGCAATATTCCACACAGTGCAACTGGTAGAATTTGTTGCATCATGACGTGACAATCATGTGATTTCATACCTATCAACTTCAAGTCTTTCAATGAGACAAAATTTTTTACATTTGAAGAATAACCTTGAGGCACTTTGATATCATGAAGACACTGACAGAAGCTACTTTTCTCCCTCTTCGATAATGTATGACAAGCCGGGGGAAGAAATGTTCGTCTTCCTTTAGGAGTGGGAGCTAACTCCAAACGTATTCCCATTGATAGTAGGTCTAACCTTGCATTCAACCCATCTTTTTTCTTTCCTTTAATATCTAGCAATGTTCCGATCAAAGAATCACAGATATTCTTCTCCACGTGCATGACATCAATATTATGTTTGACTTCATGATACCTCCAATATGGTAGCTCAAAAAATATTGACCTTTTCTTCCAAATATGTCTATCATTACCAGATTTTTGTGTCTTTCCCAATGTCACATCAAGGTTTTTCACCCTCTCAAAATACAAATCTGGGGATAAAGGTTTTGGAGCAGTATAAAATTCTTGTGAGCCATTGAATTCCTTTTTTAGTCTTCTATAAGGGTGATCCATAGGCAAAAACTTTCGATGACTCATGTACACTGTTTTCCTCCCATGATGCAATTGACAATATGACGTCTGTTGTTCGCAAATTGGACATGATTTATTCCCTTTAACACTGTATCCAGACAAATTTCCATATGCTGGGAAGTCATTTATAGTGAATAGAAGCACTGCATGCAGTTGAAAATATTCCATTTTATAAGAATCATACACCCTAATACCATCAGCCCATAACAGTTTCAAATCATCAATCAGCGGTGACAAGTATACATCAATATCATTGCCGGGTTGCTTTGGACTAGAGATCATGATACTCAACATGACATATTTGCGCTTCATACAAACTTCAGGAGAGAGGTTGTAAATTACCAATAAAACAGGCCATGAACTATGTGTGCTACTGAGGGTTTGGTATGGATTCATTCCATCTGTGCACAAGCCTAGTCTCAGATTTCTAATTTCATTTCCAAATGTAGGGTACTGGGCATCAATTTTCTTCCATTGTGGACAATCAGCTGGATGACGTATTTTTCCATCACATACCCGCTCATCAGCATGCCATCTTAACCTTTTTGCATCATGTGAATTAGCAAATAAACGTTTGAAACGAGGAATTATAGAAAGATACCAAAATACCTTTGAAGGGAGCTTTGTAATCTCTACATCAGCTTGTGATTTTTCTTTCACCTTATACCGTGATGTCCCACATTTAGGACACTCTTTCAGAAATTCATATTCCTTCCTATATATAATGCAGTCATTTGGACAGGCATGTATTTTCCTGTATCCCAATCCCATCGGGCATAATATTTTTTTGGCCTTATAATGTGAATCTGGAAGATCGTTATCTTTTGGAAGAATGTCTTTCATCAATTGTAGCAGCTCTGTAAAACTTCTGTCACTCCATCCATGTTTCGCCTTCAGGTTAATCAATCTTAACACCGCCGACAAAACCGTAAAATCTGTACAACCAGGATATAATGGTTTTTCGGCATCACCATATAGACGTGCAACTGTCGGTTCTATCTCAATTTGTTCTGCTACAATATCGCGAATCATTTCTTCAATTCCATCGGAGTTACCATCTTGCGATTCATTATCATCAGTGACATTCTGTCCAGTTTCGCCATGCCAAATCCAAGGGTTGTAACTCGGATTGAAACCATGACAAATCAGATGATCTTTTATCTCTCTACTTATCAACTTCTTCATATTCAGACATTTCAGGCATGGACAGAAAAAAATGTCACTACTTGGAACATTTCGTTTAGCAAATTCCAAAAAGGCATCAACACCTTCCTCATATTCATTGCTCATTCGATGTGCCGTAATCCAACTTCGACTCATTATTACCTATAACAAATAGCAAAAATATATATATTTTTTAGATAAGACAAATATATGTTTATATGAAAAAAATCATAATTTGAATGTAAACAATTTTTAAATATAAAACAAATCAATGTGTATTTATAAAAATATGCTTGAATATTATTTTTTAAACAAAATATAGTAAGATATAACACCCCCCCTGGACACCACCCCCACCCCCTACCCCCTTGGACACCCCCTGGACACCCCCCAACACCCACCCACACCCTTGGACAACCCCCCACACCCACCCACCCCCTTGTAAACCCCCCTGGACACCCCCCGACCCCTCTGGACAGCCCCCCGCCCCTCCTGGACACCACCCCCACCCCCTACCCCCTTGGACACCCCCTGGACATCCCCCAACCCTCTGGACAGCCCCCCACCCACCCGGACAACCCTAAATACCCTCTGGAGAGGCCGCCACCCACTTGGACAGCCCCCCACACCCATCCAACCCCTTGGACACCCCCCTGGACACCCCACAGACCCCTCTGGACAGGCCACCACCCCCTTGGACAGCCCCCCACACCCACTCATCCCCTTGGACACCACCCTGGACACCCCCCGACCCCTCTGGACAGCCCCCGACCCCTCTAGAAAGCACCCCCACCCCTCCTGGACACAACCCCCCACCCCCGACCTGCTTGGACACCCCCCTAGACACCCCCCAACCCTCTGGACAGCCCCCCCACCCCTCCTAAACCCCACCCCCACCCCCTACCCCCTTGGACACCCCCCTGGACACCCCCCAACACCCACCCACACCCTTGGAGACATTAGCTACATTTGAGTCTCATACTAGGTTATGCCCATAGTGTGGTTGTGAACTATATTATATCATATGGGTTTTGTGCTTTTATTCACTACTCCACCCTTTCGGTTATGGCATATGAAACCTTAGGGATTCTGATCCCTCAGGTGGGATGTTTTCCCCAACATCCTAGAGGGAGGTTGGATGACTAACTACCCCCTTTAGCCATACTTTCTTCTCTTGGTAGTTACTTATTCTTGTATGAATGAAGGTAAGTTTTCCATATATATGTGTGTATTAGGATGTAATGACTTGTGGTTTCTTAAATCACATGTATTATGGATATATTTTTCAAAGGAATACTATAGGTATAATGTGTATAGGTTGTGATGGATTGAGGATCCTTACTTGGTGTAGGGGCTGTGATGGATTGAGATATAATAATTGATGTATAAAACACGTTATACAGCTTTTGGTGGCTCCTAGAAACTACCTAATTACTTTTGGTTACATGGATGTGGTGGTGTGTTTCATGAGGTGCGCATTTTGGGGCTTCACCCAGGTGTCTGCAGGATAGCCTTTTGGGAGAGAGATGCTTAAGAAGTGTGACGTTGGGGTAATGAGAAAAACGTTTGGGGAATCTATAGAGGGGTAAAATTGATATTATTTATTAAATTGTATGATCATTTATTAGATAGTTTTTGAGAGTATCCATGGTGAGGATGGTAAATTAATATACCTTTTTAGGTGTCTATTTAGTTTCACTTGTTGTTCACTGTGCTTTATCATGATTTCTTTACCTTTTTCATGAGAGGATCTAGGGAGGATTATACTAAGTATAATGTTATACTCATCCTATGAATATATAAACTTTTTCTAGTCCAGTTAGAGAAGGTTAGATATTATTCTACTTAAAACTATATTGGGGTTTAGCTGCAGTTGTTTAGGCTTAATGGTTGCTTTTATCCTTACCTTTTCTTTTGGTACTTGAAGTTTTCCCTTTAGTTGTAGTAGTTATTGAATTTCATTACATATATGCACTTGGATTTCCATTTATATTGTAGTTTGAGCAATATTTGGTTAGTGTTTGTATGATTTCTCTCTTTCACATGTGTTATCTTAGAGGGTAATTCCACCCATTTGTTTGTTTACTATACCCTTGGTGATAGTTACTAACACGGGGCCTACTGCAGGCAAGACTCTAGGGTCAATATCTCTCTTCTCCCATTTCTATCCCAGGAGGGGTATACTTTATGGTGAGGGGTTTGTGACAACCCTTGTACTTTAATTTACTAGAATTTAATTTTTATCATGCTTATAATTATACAGACTGGTCTTGAGAAAATGAGTGACCTATACATGTCTGGATTTTATTATTTGATTATTTTTTTATCTACATGACATGATTGTAAATAATTATATATTTTATAGATGGCTCGTGCATCATCTTATTTTCTGCCAATATGTATAAAGGTTTATGTGTCCATAATTATTTTTATGTATATTTCATTCCCGAGTTCCCCTCACCGGCATACAAGTACACATATACTTTTGAAAAATATGATGTATGGAGTGGGCCTCACCAAGTCGAAGCGGAACACCGTGATGAGGATAGTTTAAGATTCATAAAATATCATGTTGATTAAAAATCTAGATGAGCAGTTGACATACTAGATGGGTGTGAGCTAAATTAAGAGTCAAGTTATGACTCAGGTATGATACCACTAGATTTTGGTTGATCCATTAAGTTTAAATTGATCAAACTGTTTTAGATTCTCAAGAATAGTTAGGTAGTTTATTTCCATTATGAATTTATTTATTATTTTATTTATTTTATAAGAGTGGAAAAATAAAAAAAACAATAAATAAAAAAATGCATAAAGAAGATAAGGATGTTTTTATCTTAATGTTCAGTTGCGAGAGAGACAAAGTAGATTGAACCTAATTAATAGAAATGGATAACATACTTTGAGAAAAATAATAAAACCCTCACATAAATATTAAGTTAATAAAGTCCTTCTGTCATTTAATTTTGTAAACAACTAGGTGTTCGGGGTTCTTGGCCAGCCATAGCTGATGGTGCATCTTACTACTGGGGAGTTCTTATGAGAATGATGGGTTGAATTTACCAAATTTGGTAGTACGTATTATCCATAGATAATTTTCTATATTTTTAGATGAAAATAAATTAAGGTATCAAGTTTATGATTCCAAAAATCTAGGACTTCCCTCAATAGATCAAGGGGTTGTGAGTTAATGTGGTTGGTCAATCAAAATCCTACCTTGAACTTTCTGAGTAGTGGCATAGCCATATCTTGTAGACTATGAAGGGAGGTTCAAGGATCCTTTCCACAAGAATACTCAGGTGACAAATTATTTTAATTCAAGTACACAGGGTTCCTAGAATTCTATAAAATAGTGAGAAACATTTAATGATTTAATTTAATTAATCAATAATGTCTAAATTAGTAATAAATATAAAAATTATTATCTTCTAGAATTTATTTTTTTAGAAAATGGAAATTAATACCACCAAAATACAATGTGGTGATCTTGTACAAATTAAACGTCTAAACTAGCATAAATTTCCAAGAGTAATACTGGAAATTGAACACAATACTACGATACAGGTAATTCAAGGTGTTGGTGTCCCCAATACCTATTAAATCAACTTAGATAATGATGGTGTGTAATTTTCATAGGAGACTCATGAATTATGCATAGGATGGTTATTTCATAATGTTTTCACCAACATCAGATGTTTTTTTGGTTACAACATCAGTAGATAGATTATTTTACATGTAGTATCATATCTGAGAAGCATGTGAGGAGAAAGGGAAGCAATGTATGAATGTGATGATTACCCTAGATATGTGTAAATAAAAAAGGCAGACCACACTATTTCAATACATCCCATTCTTAAATATTTTTTCACCCCATTACTCAAGTTAATTTAATTTTAGAAAATGAATTACTTGTTGAAAATGATTCATTGCCTTTTGGGTAGAGTTTTCCAAGAAATAAGAACTTAAAGAATGTTTAATCTGGAATTCATATGGTGAATAAGTTGAAATAAAAGGTGATAAGTCCAATGGAAATACTGAAGACAAATGAACCGTCACAATTTCCTTCAAATAAATAGGTAATAAATATAAGGATATTTCCTTTAAATATCATGAGATAAATATATGGTAGTTTAATCGCAAAAAAATGAATCAAAGAATCATGTAGTCGCTTCTTCTTCAATGTATATTCATCAATTACAACTATTTTTTTTGACATACTACTTGGGTATTAAATAAAACATTATTACTACACATGTGTATTGAAATACAATAACCAAGTAAGTAATATAAACATTACAATAAGTATGGTGTATTCTTCAAGCAGCTGAGAAAGGGTGATTCCTACATCAGTAGTGAGAAACACATAACATATAACTACCAAGTTAAGAATTTATGCCAAAATATTATTGATTATAACAAAAAAAATTATCTCATGTGTCCATTGTACATAAGGAGAAATTATTCCAATTTCAGGAATGAATGTTGTTTGTGGTTTCTAATACTCAAGTAATAGTTATGTGATACCTTTAACATAGGAAATACATGATGAATATAAAATGTATGGGTTATATACCCAGTTGTGGAAAGATATTTCTCTATAAAGTGAAACTAAAATTGGATGTTAAGGATATACCTAGTATAGTATTTCGACTTAGTGGAGCTCAAAACCTAAGGTACTATTGACATATATACTTATTTAGTTTGGGAAAAATCTATATTAATAATGGCATGTCACAAAGCTTTTGGAATTAGTTCAGCAGAAGAGTGTGAACTATTCCAATGGTAATCTAGTGGTATATATATACTTCATAATACTACTTAAGTGATAAAGAAATGAGAGTGAAGTGTGATATATGCATGGTCTTCATATATAATATGATTTGGGTGATCATGCCAAAGAATATCTTGAACAATCATTCATCGATTATGTTAATGTGGTGTGGAGTAATTCCTAAACACACATTACCTTAACTACATCATGACATTGATGTTAACAAGGATGATTTATGATAAGTATTACATATTAATATTAAAAAATAAAAATGGATAATGGAGTAATTCTGAAATGCACATTTCCTTTTATGCATCAGAGTCATGATGTATGAATAAGGAGCATCAATATTGATATAAATTGCAGAAACTTTCATTATGTTTTAAGATATTCTTTGCAAATAATTGTGATATCCCATAACCACATGTTAACTATAATGACTAATTTATATCATAAGATTTATAGTGTGATGGAAATCCATTTTCATAAGATCATGTGTATTGATGAAAATCATTTGTTAAGGATATAAACAAACTTGCATCAATAAAAAAATGTCAATCTAAAGTAAGTATCCTAAGAGTTTATGAGGATATTTAAAAACTACCTAATATTTAAAAGAGAAATAAAATGTTAATGAATATATTTCAATATAAGGGTGCACATATCTACTTGAGATAGTGGAATAAATATTGAATTGGGTTTAGTTAATTCTATAGATGCACAAGTAGATTTTATAGGAACAAGTTCCATAAGAGTCAAGGAAGAGTAAAGTTATAGAGACGCAAACTATATAAGAAGGATACAACCATGGTGTTGGTTTTGTATTCACCATGGTTAGTGATCCATTATTCACTATGAATAATAAATCCTATAATTAATAACTATATAAAAATTGGATAATATTGAAAATATCAGTTAAAATTCAGTAATGGATTCCATGTATCAAAGTGGAATGTGGCTTATTATTTTGAATACTTTGGTGGGTATTCAAGTGAGATGATACATGGATGGTACAAGCATTGTACCAATAAGTCTTGATTAGTAAAACCAAGTCATTATGCCTAAATAAATTAGAATTTTTTTTGTCATTACAAATATCAATGATCATTTTATCGTGTATTTGATGTCAAGACAACAAATCATGGAAGGTGTCTATATGATGCTACCAGAAAGTTATGGTGACATCATAGAATTCTAATAAAAGGTGCAAGTTACTAAAATCCAATAAATTATTAAGGTAACCAACAATATCATAGAATATTCATTTGGAATGAATATTTTAAATGTGTCTACAATTATTTAGTTAGAAGGCCATTATTTTCCATGTATAATATTTTTAGTAACATATGGAAAACAGTTATTGGTCTTACAGTTAAGACCATAATGTAACAATCTCTCTAAAGTTTGACTTAAAGTTGAAACCTATGTTCTAGGTAATGGGAACTACATAGGTATATCTAATGGTTTTTTTAACTAGTCAATTGTACATATACTAACATGGTACTGAAAAATAAAATTTGGAACAATTCGAGAGATAATTTTTACTAATGTCACATGGCTTGAATACATACAAGAAGACATTCATGGGAATAAGATGATAATAAAGTGGTGAGTTGAATTCCATACACCTCAGTGATGGATCAATCATGTATTCCATTATATGTAAAAGATATGATATTTATATCATATACTTTATAGTAGGAAAATATCATTTTTTCAAGTAGAACTGTACAGTAAGAAATCATAACTATCTTATTGAACTTAGGAAAGTACAAAAGATATGTGACTGGTGTGTGGAGAGGAATGGATAGTAGTTTTGAGGGGACACAATTTAGTATTTATTAGATCAATTTGATCTAATATCATAGTTAATCTAAGGTAATGAGTGAGGAAAACATACAATACATTGGTATCCATACCTACAAATATAGAGAACATTGCAACTTTTGAGGAAGCTAATAAGTAGTTATAGAATGAAATAATTTGTTCCAGTTCTAGGAATCGCACATAGTAAGTAAAATTTTATCATTATGATAATTATATTAGTAGTACTATGCAAGATGAAAAGTTCTAATTGTGTAAAAATAGTATAAACTTAGGGTTTACATCTTTTCATAAGTATTACTCCTGAGGTGAGGTGTCACATAGTAGAATATCCATGTGGTAGAAACATGGAAGAACTAGAAATTAAATTTTTGATTTAGAAGAACCATGATATTAATATTTTATGTGCTAACAAGCATGGTTGACAAGTTGTCTAGTGCAAGTGGGAATTTTGTAATAGTGGGTTTCCTAGACCCAACTATACAATAATTTTCAATTACCATATCATATGTATAGTCTTATATACATGATGTAAACTTACCATTATAGTGTAGATATTTCTGTGTCTACTATTTAATGGTAATTTCCATATGTTAATTATTATATCAAAAGGTTATATCTGATCCAAGGCTATAATGAGAACCTCAAGATACTATGACATTGATCTTAAACAAAGATATTATGGTCATGGTACATCATACTAACTAGACATAGTTGATATCTCAATATCAGGTTTTGGGGGCTAATAGTCCTTAAGACTCCATCTCATGAATTTCAAATATTGTGATCTCTAATAAATGAGATCATGAGGACAGACCCACCAATAAGAACACCACATATTTTAGGTGTCATTGGTTGTTCTTATCTACAGACATGTGTATTAGTCTCCTAACTTGAGATCATTACTAGTGTGTTCCATTTTATCGTATACTTTGATACAAGGGGAAAACCATGATAACTAAATCCTAGAAAGGTAGAATTTTTTTGGTTTTATCATTGTCTCTATGGCACTAGTTGAATGATCAAGATATGATTTTTCACTTATAGGTTGAGGAAGTAATATTTCTCAGTTCGAGTGGATTAGGATGGTTCTACCTTCATAAATACTTGGAAAAGGTAGTCAGAAGGTAAATCTATTTAGTTAGATAAAAAAATAATAAATCAAGAAAAGACTATGAAACAAGTGTGCATCCTGGTTTATGAGATATTTAAAGACAAAGAGGTTATATTACACATTGTGTGTTTGTAGGTTGGTATCATTGATATGACTATTATTTATCTCTTTATGGTACCTGATGGGTTTCAGGACATCAATCCTAGTATGTAGATACTATTCACTACTATCAAGATAAGGTCTTAGAGGGTCATACACAATATCATAATCAAGAATATTCCTTATTTTGGTAAATTGGTATATTAGAAATGGTGGGACGCACAACAAGGTCTAAGTGTTGTCCATGTTTTATCAATCACTGATAAATAAGTGAATTTATTATTATTCAAGTAAGGAATAATGGGGTTGAATTTATTTATTAAAAGTATTTATAAGTTAAGTACATATGAGGAAAAATATTATTCAAACGAATATTATTTTAATATTATGGGTTCGTTTAATATTAAACAAAAATTATGAGTCAAGTTAAGGAATCAAGTTTATCATGTAATATATTTTTTATATATTATAGGTATGTGATAAAATAACAAATAATATTTACGATGCAATTTAGTTCATCATAATTATTTACATAGTGCACGTTTAATAAATGTGGGTTAGGGAACCCTTTTAAGGAAATAGGTGAGAGTGGATCCCACACAATGACATTTTCACTATGATATTTTCAAAGCCCCTCTCTCTTATCCCACTTTATAGAGAGATAATATCTTGATCCAGGTGATTGGATTTAGGATTACCTCCTTGCATTAAAGGCACATCAATGTGGTGATCATCTGGACGTTGAAGGTATCATTGAATCACCATGATAGCACCCAAAATTTGACGATTGACATTCCAAAAGATGTTTGAAGAATTTTTGGATGATCTAAAGGGATTATGATTTATATCCTTCAAGAATTTATTACTGATGACATGCAAAAATAGATCATGGAATCAAATATAAAAATGTATGTTTTAGATTTTATTATTGTGATATGTTTAATATATAAAATATTCTCAGACTGTACCAGTGCTCAGGTCATTGGAGAATACAAGTCTCATCATCCTGATGATGGAAAATTTTAAATATCCAACCCAATAGCTTCTAATGTTCACCCTATTACTTTAAACATGTCCATAAATATCCTAATTTTATTAAAAGCTTCATAGACTGGCCGCATTTTCACACTATAGAACATTAAATGTAACAAATTGTATATCCCTATTCAAAACATATTTTGGATATCTTCAAAAAATACATTTAGAAAAAACCATCATACATTGTAACCACATGCTATATAACGTGTTGAAACTTAAAAAAAATCCATCCAAACTTTATCTTAATATCCTCTGAAATACTTTTTAGGGTAGTCTCTGAATGTTTCGTAAATTTGATCCTCATTCACAAAACTATAATATATGACCCCACGAGTCTTTGTATAATTGAGAACAATTATAAATTGTTGAATCCATAAATTCTCCTCAAGCACAGGTAGCTCCCTAAATTTTTTCATAAATTATATCATAAATAAGTATACATAATTATATAATCCTTATGTCTAAGACATCAAGTGATCGAAAAACACAAAATACATCAATCTCAAATATCCACTAATATTTTCTAAATTATTTGAGTATATACCAACCAAGAAAACGAATACATCATATGTAATTCATCAAAGAAGATATTCACATCATATACCCCTAATATAGAGAGATAAGAACATTGCATGTATATTATCTACGTGAGGTCATATACTTACCTAGTCTATCTCAATCAAGGGTTCAGATGTCATACTCATCATATGAGAGGAAAATATTCAACTTGGTTAAGCCTCAACTAATGACATGATCAGAAACATACCAAACCTCCTCCATAATTATATGTGACTCTACGATTTCATAATAATGTTATTGAAATATGAAGGTTCTCATGAAAAATATCTTTTCAACCAAAGTTAAGGGACTCCAAATTAAATATTCCCCCCAACATACCAAATATATAGTGTATGAAAATCCATGGGGTATATTTTTTGAGTCATACAATTAAAAAAAACTTGTTTTGGGCCTCATTATAATATTCTATATCTTAATATGAAATTATACCCATGGTGAAGTAAATATTTACAAATAAAAAATACATCTGTTAGGGATAACTCAAAGTTGTAATTTTAGAGGATAATTATCATCACGCTTCAAAAAATATATATTCAACCATTGTGAAAGAATAAAAAAATGGATTAAATCATTTTTTATAACAAGATAAATTTAATATTATTAAATGATTTAAGAATAATACCAAAACAATATATAATAAATCATTTAATAATATCACATATGATAGACCAACAACGATTTCTTGTGTTCATTATACTTCATGAGTCTGATTAAACTCACTGCATCTCTATTTAATTCCCACCACATATCAAGGTGAACATTTGATAATCCCCCCCCACACTAAAATGTTTGATGGGTAACATCTACGAAAAATGTATTTTGGGACTTTGGAATCATATTATGAATGTTCAACTCTTTGAACATAGTATTAAAACATCATTACTTGAAAACATTAAATTTTATGATGTTAATTACTTATTTTTTCTACTTATAACACTTTGTAGGGTTATAATTATCATTATTAGTAGAACCTTTCCATCCCAAATTTCATTTGATATCATTATGTAAATAATTTAACTATTTAAATTAATATATTTATTTAAAAACATATTGTTAACTCTTTTAGGATATAAAGTGATATTCACATCATTATGATAACTAAATATAACTCTTTATATTTATATATTATTCAAACCCATTGAAATTTAATAGTGGAAAAGAAATAAGATTTACAACCCTCAAACTCGTGATCAAAGACACATGTTGAATCAAAGTAAATGAGTAAATGTAACTCATGTACAAGCTAATAACTCCTCTTACCATGTATTCTAAATGAGTCTATGAATCATCACTAATAAAATAAGAAACCTTCTGATTAACTATATTATAATCAATCAAGTCTACATTCCCATCAAAGTGCATATATGGAGGGTGATTATAATCATTGTAGGAGTTTTCCTAAGGATCTAATAAGTATCCATGTAAGAGAAAAACTATGGAACCCCATCTGGAGACTACTCACTAATGTACCTTTTTGAGTGTTACATGACCTCAAGCATGCCTCACCATATGACCTAGGATGTTTACTAATAGAAATGGTCTAAGGTGTTACTGTGGGAAGACTATACCATCATATCAAAGTAAAAAAGATAATGAAAATAACTAAATAACATTCCTAACAATAATTAGAGTATAGAGAATCAATAAATAGAGATGTTATTTAAAAATTAATATGCACTCATACAAGCATACATCTGAACTGATCACCCATTGAGAAAATAACATATATAAATTAGTGCATGAAATTAAATACAAAGAGGATATAATACCATATATAAGACCCATATTATAACCCTATCCAAATTATCCAAATCAACTATTAAACACTAGGACCCTACCCTACCTGTAACTGGGATCATAAGGTTTACCTGATTTCCAAAGTGCTCAGGAATCCCGATAAATGTGTGAGTAAAACTAAATTCAAAACCATTAATGGTGTCCCTACCATAAAAATTATATATAGTGTATGAATGATGTGATATTATTAGAATAATCAAGGAATTGTAGAAGAATGATAAAATAATCATCATCAATCCTCGGGTTTTAAGGTGACACCTGAGATTGACCATATTTGCTTCGCCCAATGTCAGATGACATTGAGGATAATTCAAATACATCAAGGGAATGAAGTCCCACATGTATATCAGTTATTAAAATATCATTAGGGGATATAATCCCACCCTAGAATCACATTATACATCAGGGGGGAATGGAACACCACCCTGGATTCATATATTACATAAAGGTATAATAGTTCCCCACCCAAAAAATCAGTTCATATATCATCAACGTGTGGGTCACATCCCCAACCTGAAACCATCATATATCATCCACCCAGAGGGTCAAATCCCTTGCTCATAATAATATCATGGGAAAGTGATGACACCACAACCTTGAATCACATATAAAATTATAGGATAATAAAACCCTACTATGGAATAACATATCACATTAGGGTGGGAATGTAACTCCACCCTGAAATCACATATCACATAAATAGAATTTTTACCTCGTACTGGAATCATAATACATATCGAAATAACGATAACCACACAAGTAATACTATCATGGAAGAATGACACCCCACCCTGGAATCATATATCACATTGGGGAATTGAACACCTATGTTTGTAACCCCTTAATATTTTGAGATTTTTTTTGAATTAGTTTAATCGTTTTGATATTTTTTATTTCACACAACACTAAAAATAGAATTTGTAATACAAAATGACTAAGTGTGTCTTGTGTTATACACAAAAACAAGTCAACCTTGCACTACATGAAACACTTATATTATATTTTGATACAAGAAAAACAATTTTTAGTGTGTATTAAGCACAATACAGAGTCCCTTTGATAGCTTTTGTTACATAAAAATATGAGTTTTACCAAACTACAATTTAATATTAATGTTATTATTAAAATATTATTATAGTTACCACCTGGCCATTGGAATGGATGTTATGAATAATATTAACTAAATTGTGAAAATATGATCTCCAAATTTTTCTAAAATTAATCCTTTGGTTTTCTATTAGTTAGAAATGAAAGTAAGAACTATTTGAGAATGGTGAAATTCTTTTTCTAAGAAAACTATTTTTCTATGTACAAACAAAAATTTATCTTAATAAACTAAAAAACCACTTTTTATTAATGTTTTAAATAAAATTTATATATTATATATTTAATAAATATTTTTTATACTCATACAATAGATTTTATAGGTATAAGAAAAGAATAAATCTATTTTTATGAATAAAAGGATGTATTTTTCTAAAAGGTAATTTTACCACCTTTTAATGGAAAAAACTTTTAAAAATAATTTTTGACACTTTTATAATTTTTATTTGAATAAATTATCTTCATTTTTTGAATAATAATATTAAAATTTAATTTGGGTGAATTTTTAGTATTTTTCTGAGAATTTTTTTTATGAATAGTGAAAACACCGAATTTTAATTCAAAACTGCTTTTTCATATAATTTATTTATATACTTAAATTACATTTATATTTGGTTTTAAAGATTTATTATATAAATTTTAAATCATTTAATCCAATTTAGTTTATTGGAATAAATTTCACATTGAAATTGGATATAAATTCATTTCAAACTTTGAACATTTTTATTTTAAAAACATACTTTGTCTTCCAGTCTAGAGGATTAAATTTAAATTAATTTATACAACTTATGTGATTATAATTTAGTAAAATATATTGAATAATTGTAATAAGAATAATTTAAAATTTTTAAAAAATATATCCTTGTTTTTTACCAAAAATATTAGTGAAAGTGATTAAACCCAATTACCATGATTAAGAGAAATATTAGCTTAACAAAATAATAAACCTTAAACCTAAGGGAAAAAATGACCTAGAAACTTGTCCAAAATCCATTATATATCCATATGTCAACCCTATTATCCCTATTATTGAATCTTTACCATTATTGGAGCCACATGAAATAGGAAAATTGTGGTAGGAATTCTCTTTTAAAAAATTTACAAGATTTCCACTCCACCACTATAAATAGTCACTCATCCCTCCCACTTATTCACACTGATAAAGCCATTTTTTCACCCAAAATATAATCAAATAAGCTCCAAAATTCTATAAATTTATATTATAATCCTTTATTAGGTCATAAATTCAACCAAGGGATCCCTTTGGTGCTAACCAAGAGGAGTTACCCAAACATGTGGTAACACAATTCCTTCAGCTCCTTTGTTCTATTTTATTTATCCACAAACTCAACTATTATTATTCCATGATTATATAATAACCTCGGTATAATAAATATACTTATATAATGTTATTATAATGGTTACACCTACACTTACACACACTTGAATTTAATGGCTAACAAACGTACCGTTCAAGTGTACGGAGAACTACCGCCTCACGAAACAATGTTGTTCAATTTTCTTTTACCACCTATCATGGATGGTAATTAGGATTGAAAACATATTTTTATATGATATTTATGATTTATTTATTATTATTTAATTATTATATAAAACATACCATCATACTTTCCATTTTGTGTAAATAAAATAACTTCGTTTGTGGACATGTGGGCTACCACCTCCTCAAAGCGATGTGATTCTTTCACACCTTACATGGAATGTATTGAGGATGGTTTTAGTAAAACTATATTATATATATTAAATAATAATTATACTGGAATAATATTATATATACATATATTTCATTTACATTCTTTCTTTCAATATGAGAATAAAATAGAAACAGCGTTCAAACGTACGTACGACCTACCGTCTCCATGAACAACGTATTCAATTTCATATTTATATATTTTATAGATTATTATAAACAAATATATAATAAATATATATCATTTTATTATCATTTTTTAAATTCTTTAAATAATTGAATCATGATCTAATTAATATGAATGATAATAACAAGTCAAAACATATACAAAAAAAATAAAGACGATATTACCCAAAATGTAACATTAACATGGAGTAGTTAATAAACGGGTAATATAAAGTTATAAAAAATATATGGTATTATATATAATAATATGGTTCTTTTTAATATTTATAATAAACTTATATGCATTAAATTTGAGTGTAGAAGGTGTACAGTGAAATTCAAGACTTAAGGTAAGGGAATTTCATCTCACTTTTAAATTCTGTGAAATACATGCCATATTCACCACTAAATTCATTTGTGTGGTGTATATACTAACCATGTATGTATTAAATTATTATTATAGTTAAATTTATGGGTATTTACATATCTAATTTATGATATTTATTTCATGTGTTTTATGTTTCAAAAGTTACCAAATAGGTAAAGTAATTTTGTCTCACTTTTCTTTTCTTTGAGACACATGACATATTATGCACCTATATTATTCTATGACGTGTTTTTACTTCCTTTGACATGTTATATCATTAATATAATTATTTTCATGATATTTTATTCTAAATTTAATTTTAATCCTTCCATTTTATTATGATTCAATGTTTCAAAAGTGGTAATGGTTTATTGTTATAATCTCATCGTTCATCGAGATTGTTTATAATTATGATTCCATTGATGAAATATTGTGATTCATATCTCAAGAAAACTAACATATTTTCTTAAAAATTTGTTTATTAATGTTATATAATATTAATGGTACTATATTTCCACTCTTTTTTACATAAGATAATTATGAATTTTTTATATATGAAAATATGACTTTACTTCTCCTTTCAGTCAAAAACATGTGTTCTTTCATCATTGTGTTTTATATATATTTTTTCAAAAATGTTTTACTATTATCCAATAATTTTTAAAGAAAATTTTTACCCATATTTTACCTTTTTAAATAATGGTTGGAAAAAATTAATCCTCTTATTGTTTTTCGATCGAAGCACTTTTCTAAACTTTTACAACACAAAACGAATGTTCAACATGAACAGATTTATCTACCATCATGACCATACTTACATTGAGTATAACTTTACGATTTATAAAGATTTATTTTGATGAAAAATTATTTTCATAATTCTCTAGAATTCCTTGTTTCAAAGTGGTTTTTAGATAAAAAAAATTTCAAATATTTTTTACATTTAAAAAGTTTTTTAAATGTTTTCTAGAATGCATTTTAAGTTTTCCTATATTTTTTGAAAGAAAATGGTTATAAAAAGGATTTATGTTTTGAAACAAAATGTTCAAAGAAGAAATTATATTTTCCTCGATAAATGTTTTGAATTAAATAGTAAATATTTTTTTATAAAAAAAGATTTTTTGAAATGGTTTTATGAAAGGTATTTTCTAATAAAGGCTATTTAACTTAAGAAATGTTCCATGTGATGACTCAAAATCCTTCTCCATCTAAGTTGAAATATATTGTTATAGTTTATGATTTACCAGGGATATGATCCAATAATACCATTCATATTATTTATTTAATGTTTTATGTTTATATGGAATGATTTTTATGAGACTCATTCCTATTCTATGGGTCATATGATTTTGAATGTTGTTTCTTTTCACAGGTTATGCTATGATTAAATGGTTATGAAACCCATTTATTTTTATGGTCCATGATATGATGAATGTTTTATTATATTATTCCACGTGTGTTTATGAATTTATTATGTGATGGGTGAGACATATAACTACGTCCAATGCATTGGTTAAATATTTATTTTTCATGGGGTAATGATGGGAAACAAGTCATCGGGCTTGATCTAAAATGGGAAATAGGTGTGTCCTGATCCAAAATGTGAAACATGTCTGTCCCGATCCACTATGGGAAGATAGGGAAACCTGGTACACTATGGGAATATGGGGAAACTGATCCAATATTGGAATATGGAGAAACCCAGTCCCTTATAAGGAAAGGACAATGAATGTGGATGGTGGTGTGTCATGTCCAGTATGTGAAGTCCCCATGAAGTTCCCTTATAATTTTTAGAAAATAGCCTTGACTTATAGGGATTGTTTTTATAGGCTTGCATGTTTTCCAAAAATTTTATTTCTTATAAATATGATATGTTAACATGTTTCATGTTTTTGATTATCTTATGATTCATGTCTTATGAACATCCAATATTTATGTCATGTCTCGTGTTTCTAATCTTTGATATGTGGGGTATTATGTTCAAGTGTGATTCTCATGTTTTTTAACCCTTATTTCCATTATATTCTTATATATTTCCTTTATTTATCCTTAATAAACATTATATATCACACATTTCTTATTTTTCATTTCCCTAGGTTATGAAGAATGGTTTTATGTGGGAGTACTAATGGGGGATATCTTTAAATAATATGTTAATTATCTTTCACCAAAATAGTATAATTTGATCCAAGTATCAAAAGACACTAAACTATTATGGTCCTAAGGATTTTACTTTTGTAATGTGCCGAATATGAATCTAAATTGATGTAATATCCATGTATGTTAATCATGGGTTACTATATTTTGCATCAAGGGAAAGGTTTAGTCAACATTTGGATGCTAAGATGATAAAACTTTAGTAACATCCCTAGGTATATTTTTTAGGACACGTCTCAGGATGTCTCTAACGATAAGTCTAATGATGAGTTAAAGTATAGGAAAATGTCCTAGAATTTTGGTAGAGGATAGAGTGAGTGGTTTACTAAAAATTCATACCTATCTAGATACTAAAATTGGATGTGGCTCTGGAATAGATGTACATAGGGGTAACAACCCTAAAAACACTGTATTGAGATAGACTCGATCGGGAACTAGCGCAAGACAACGGGCCTTGATGCACACTTGGTTTGAAACTCTCGTGGGATATTCTTTTGGAATTCACAAACTCTTTACAAGACATCATGAATGTTTTAAATAAAATATTATATTGAATAACCTAGGATAAACCTAAGGTGACATATATTAAATAAGTTGGTGTCATTATTTAGATAACCTATAAGTAATTTTTCATGATTATATGGTTTCATACTATGATAAGTGTTTTTCACCTGATGATTTTTGGTTTTATTCAACAGATAGAACTATAACTAACTTGGTTAACATTGAATGTTTTTGATGTGGAAATTTTGGTAATGTTGAAAATATATTTCCTAAGTGGAAATCACATGCATATATTCACGAAGTTCAATTATTATTGGTTATATTGTTGAAGATAAAGAGACCACTAAATGAAATGTAAAAGGTATAGGATCTTATTACAGTATTATTTACATTAAACATAAGAATAATGATTGGACTAAGTTTGAGTAACCTTAGGATATGATTCATATTTCAAATTATAGGAAAGTAGTATTAAGGGATAAGATGATGAAGCCTGAGAAATGGTTTAAGAATAAATTTAGATGATTGATGTGCATGTGTATAGGAAGTCATGAATTATGTTATATGAATCATGAAGTATATGTTTTATTTTATAGATTTTCAAAAATATATTTAATGGTGTTGTTGAACTAGAAAGGGACTTATTGTAAAGTTGATATTTTTATTAAGGGAAGGTAACCCTTAATGTTTCCGAGATGTTGAGAAAATTATGTTAACTTAGATAAAGAGATGATTGATAAGGATAAAGTAAAATAGATTGTACTAATTACAATAGAAATGATTATTGATTTTTTAAAAGGTATTATATGTCATCAGGGATAAAGTTCATAACTTATTGGATTTTAGGAATATATCCAAAAATATTTTAAATGAGTAAGCAAGCTTGTTTTCCAAAAGGATTTATGGTAATTCAGGTTATTACAGTGTTTCAAGTTAATATATGATGACGATATTCACATGTTTTTAATTTGAAAACCAAGTTCTACCTTGTGATATAATGAGGGGGGTCAATGATAATATTATTTCATGGCCATATTTCTATATTTTTGGATTTTCATCTTTCAGAAGGGTTATAAGGTTATCCAATTTTGGAAAGTTTATGTAAATATTTTGATAATTATTTTTGATTAAAGTGTTTCCTCATTACATGAACTTTTATTCATACTGGATAATCGTTTAAAGCCACTTTTTTTATGGTAACTAAGGAAATATTGGATGAATTATCATGAATCTCATGATCTGTTAGTGCTTTAGGAATGAAAATTTTGCCTTCTTTTTTTTAAGAAAGAGGTGGACTGGAAATTGGCTAAGACATGACCAGAGGTTGATATTTTACATATGAAATGGAATGGAATAATTCAAGTATATCTTCTTGAAAAAATTTATTCAACATTTTGAAAAGAGTCTTAAAATAAAATGTTTTCGTATTATAATCATTTTTGAAGATATTAATGATTTCATTCATGCTTCTTCACTTTCTGGTTTTTTTATTTTTAACTTTATCTGGATCACCCAATTTCATGTGATCGGTGAATTTTATCAATATTTATGATTATTTAAACTTTGCTTCCATGTCCATGTTTTCCCTTCCCACCTATGTTCTCCTATTTGTAAACCTAGTTATGTGTTACTTTGGGTAACTGTTATGTTTCCAACTTTCCATATTTAAATGAAGTTTTAGTATTCATTTTTATGATATGGGTTTCTATTATCAAAACATTCAAGTATTAATACTTTGATAAACCATAGAAATCTTAAGGGTGAAATTCATTTTAAGGGGGTATAATGTTACACCCATAGATTTTATGAAAAAAATCAAATTAACTTAATCCTTTTGATATTTTTCATTTTACATAACACTAAAAATAGCTTTTGTTATACAAAATCTTTAAGTGTGGATTATGTTATATGAAACACCAAGTCAAGATTACACTACATGAAACACTCATATTAGATTTTGGTATAATAAACACTATGTTTGGATTTTATTACACATAACACCATTTCACTTCAAAAGCATTTTTTACAAACAATGGTGATTTTTATTTAATTATAGTATACTATTAATATTATTCTTACAATATTATTATAGTTACCACCAATCCATGTGAATTTAAGTTAAAAATTTGATTAAAAAAATTGTTAAAATATGATCTAAACATGAATATAAAATTAATCCTTTGGTTTTAAATTAATCATAAGTGAATGTAAGAACTATTTGAGAATGAGGAATTACTTTTTAAGAAAACTATTTTTATATGTACAAACATAATTTTATCTCAAAAAATTTAAAAAATAAATTTTGATTAAAATTTTCAATAAAATTTATATATTATATATTAAATAAATATTTTTCATACTCATTAAATAAATTCTATAGGTATAAGATAAGAATAAATCCAATTTTATGAATAAAAAAATTGTATTTTTCTCAAAGGTAATTTTACTGCCTTTGAATTCCAAAATAATTTTAAATATAATTTTTGACAATTTTGTAAATCTTACTTTAAAATTAAACTTAATTTTTGGATTAAAATTATAAAATATACTTTGGGTAGATTTTTGGTATTTTTTAATGAAGTTTCATTTTTGGATGAATAGTGAAAAACACCGAATTATAATTCAAAACTTATTTTTTGTATAATTTTTTTATATAGGTAAATTACATATTTGTTTGGTTTTAAAGTTTAAATTGTTAAACTTTACATAAATTAATTCAATTTAGAAAATTTTAACTAATTTTACATTGATATTGGATATAAAACCATTTCAATCTTTTGAACATTTTTTCTTTAAAACCTTCTTTGTCATCGTGTTTGTAGGATTAAATTTAAATTCATTTATACCCCTTTTGTCATTAGAATTTAGAAAAATGGATTCCATATTTCAAATAAAAATAATTTATAATATATTATAATTTCATTTTTTTGACAAAAAAAATATTAGTGAAAGTGATTAAAATTAAATATAATGATTAAGAGAAATATTATCACAACAAAGGACTAAATATTAATCTTAAGGGAAAAAATAACCTACAAACTTGTACAAAATACATTTTATGGAAATCAATAGACCCTATACTCCCTTTTATATAATTTGAAACATTATTGGATCCACTTTATATAGGAAAACATAGGTTTAATTCCCCTTTCAAAAATTTACAAGAATGTCACTCCACCTCCCCTATAAAAAGTAACTCACCTCTACCACTAATTCACACCTATCAAGCCCTTTGTATCACCAAAGATATACTCAAATAATCTCTAAAAATACGTCACTTAATCTTATAAGCCTCATTTTTTGTATAAATTCATCCAAGGAATCCCTTTGGTGAAAACCAACATGAGTTTCCCAAAGAAGAGGTAACATCCTTCCTCAAGCTCCATTGTTTCATTCTCATTCTCTACCACCTAAACTATTCATATTTCATGCTTATATAATAAAATACATATAATTAAAATAATGATATGTTTTTATTGTAATTTTTAGACCAAAATTTACACACACTTCAATCTAATGGGTAACAAACTTACCATTCTTGTGTATAGCGAACTACCACCTCAGAAAACGATGTAGTTCATTTTTTCTTTATCTCCTCTCATGGTTGGGAATTATGATGGATACTATTTTTTATATTATATATATATTATATTTATGATTTATTTATTCTTATGGTATTATTATATAATACATACCTTCATTTTTTCCATTTTCTGTAAATATGATAACTTCATTTGTGAACATGTTGACCATCGCCTCCTCAAAGCGATGTGAGTTGTTCACACTTTTCATGGAATGTATTAAAAATGGGTTTAGTGAAATTATATAATATATATATGAAATAATAATTCTACTTTAATGATATTATATATATGAATATATTTATTTTACTTTCTTTCTTTCAATATTATAATAAAACGGAAATAACATTCATGTGTACGTACGCCCTACCATCACCAAGAACAGTGTATTCCATTAAATATTTATATATTTTATAAATTAATAGAAATAAATATATAAGTAATAAATATTATATTTATATCTTTTTTAAATTATATAAATATTTAACTGATGATCTAATTAAGAGAATCAATAATAACAAGTCAAAACATATACAAAAAAATAAAGCGGATATTACCTGAAACGTAACATTAACATGGAGTTGTTAGTTAATGGATAATATAATCTCATTAAAAATAAAATATGGTATTATATATAATAATATGGTTATGTGGTATATTTATAATAAACTTATACTTATTATACATGATTTTTTATCATTTATAACGAAATTCAAGACGTAATGTAATGGAATTTCATCTCACTTTTTTATTTCTGTGAGATACATGACATATTCACCACTTGATTCATTTTTGTGGGGTTTATACTACCCATGTATGCATTATATGATACTTACACTTAAATTTATGGGTATTTACCTATCCATTTTATGATATTTCTTTCATGAAGTTTATGTTTCAAAAGTTACCAAATTAATAAAGTAATTTTGTCTCACTTTTCCTTATTTGAGACACATGCCATGTTATGCACCTATATTTTTATATGAAGTGTATATATTACCATAGAAATGTTATATCATGAATATTATTCTTTTAATTATGTTTTAATCTTTATTTAATGCTATTCTTTCCATTTTTTATGACTCAAAGTTACCAAAGTGGTAACAATTTATTGTTATAATCTCATAGTTTATCAAGATTGTTTATGATTATGCTTACATAGGTGAAATATTATGATTCATAACTCGAGAAATCTTATAATTTTTCTTAATTATTTATAATCATGTTATATCAAATTATTGGTACCATTTATCCACTCTTTGGTACTTAAGATAAATAATAAAAAAAATTATGAAAATATGACTTTATTTCTCCTTTCGGTAAAAAATTTGTGTTCCTTCAAAATCGTGTTTTCTAAAAAAATTGAATTTTTTTCTACTATCTTATAAAGTTTACAGGAAATCTTTTCCCAAGTTTTATCATTTTAAAAAATTGTTTTAATTGTAAAGACCCATAATTTTCCATGTAATTTTTTTAATATATGGAAATATTATGAGTCCGCAAGAATTAACAGTGTGTGATTCCAAGGCCTGGTGTTGCCAGAATGAATTTCTAA
Organism: Viscum album; assembly: GCA_963277665.1. Classification (NCBI taxonomy): domain Eukaryota; kingdom Viridiplantae; phylum Streptophyta; class Magnoliopsida; order Santalales; family Viscaceae; genus Viscum; species Viscum album. The sequence goes on from OY728156.1 coordinate 1,337,317,286, forward strand.
ACATTTTTTAGGTACGTTTAGTAAACGCATGAGCGGTGTTTTTTAACTTTTTAATGGGTCCTCAGAATTGAAATCCAAGGATACCATTGAACTCGCAGCGCTGGTATTCGCTTAGGGGAACCTTCACCTTGACCGCAGCAGGTCAAGGGTGGATGTTGGATTTTCAGTTTTTCATGGGAGAATTGAAAAATAAAATAAATAACCTTTTTATTTTTCTTTCTTGAAACCTATATTTCAAATTTTGGAGGTGTGGACCACATGAGGGTGGTTGGGAATTTAATTTTGGGCATTAAATGCATGGTTACACAATGTGTGTAACCATGAAACCCACCATTTAATAAGGAAGGATTCTGTCCTCCCTTAGGGGTTATTCATTGGCAAATATTTGAATTGGGAGGAGAGGAATTTGGATAACTCTATGAGGAAGAACATCCACCAATGAAGAACAAACCTTCAGATCAAGAATGGGGAACCAAAACATGAGCTCGGATCGGAAGCATGATGCGGGAGTGACGAACGACGACATCTAATTCATCGTCTTTATCTTCTTCCTCAAATCATCTCCAACGAACGATTGAGGTCGGGTTTGTTTATGAGTTTTATTCCTTAATTTACGTTGAATATTTCTTCTCGAGCCTCATTCTATTGATCTAACGCAAAGGGTGAGGGACAAACAAACATGGCTCGATCCCTCCGCAACTTCGTTGTTTGACATGTTCTTCGCGGGTGAAGCTCGGGGTTGAGAAGAATCCCTCCGGTGCAACTGGTGCCTGCGACTAGCGTCGACAGGTTTCAAGGCAGCGGTCGGCACACCGGCTAGCCACGATAGTGGCGGTGGTGAAACTGCACCATAGAAGAAGTTTGTGACCCGTCAGCTGTAGTGGTGGAAGGTGGTGGCTGGCAAGTCGGCCGGCCGCGTAGAGGCAGGGTGGCATGTGTCTGCGCTGCTGGTAGAGGACGAGGCTACGGTTGTTTAGCCACAGTGATGCACCAGGGTGGCTGACAACCAATCAACCGTGGGAGGACAGTGGCACCGTCGCGCCGCTGGAAGGGGAGCCTGCCGGATTTCCAGCCGATCGCATCATGCCAAGTAGGACCCGCTCCGGAAAGTCTCACATGCCATCAGGCAGTGCCACGTGGCGCTACCAGGTTGTCCAAAACTGAATAGCCCTTGGGCCATTCGGGAATCCAGGTGGGGCTCCTCTCCCGAGTGTCGGCTAGGGCAAGCCCCACCATGGCGGGCCACCCTGGCCGTGGGCCGTCTCAGTCAGCCGCGTCCAGCGGGCCGGGCCGAAGAGGTGTACCAACAGTTGGGCCCACTTTGGTCGCGCCCATTCAGGCCGCACCGGGACTGGGTCAGTTCAACCCAAACCGGGTCGGGTCGGGTCAGTCTAGGCTGGGTCGGACTAGACTCGGGCCTATCTAGAAGCAAGTACGCCTTTTTGAAAATATCTTGTGAACCGGGAATTTGTTTGAAGAATCGTCTACGGTTCCAGAATCCTTAGATTGATATGATATTTTTGGTATGCTCCACTTGATTTTTTGATAATGTTCGAGTACAACTGGGTTGGATCGAACCCGAATCCAACCGGGCCCTCGAAACGAAAACGCTAATAACTTACAGACTGGGCGTCTGATTGACGCATCGTCTATCGCGTTGGGACCCTTATGACGTGACATACATTCATGATACTTATTTGTGGGACTTAGTGGTAGTTGAAGTATCAACCAATGGATTGAGGAGTGGATCCTTCTAGAATCAAGCGATCTTAGTGCGGGAACCCTGTGGTTGTCTGTACTTGAAGAATCTTTAGATCCTGTGTGGGTCATCATCAAATCATGTGTGGGTCATCTTTGGATCCTATGTGGGTCAGTAGGGGTTAGTTACATATCGATGCTATGTGGGTCAGGAGTAGTGTTACTAAACAAAATAAGATGATCTATCTTTTGACTAATCATTTTTACTTCTTTACTTAAGTTATACCTTGTGTGAGCTAAGTCTTTACTTTTGTGGTTCAATTCTATTTGGTGATATCTTTGTGGTACTTACCTTTTTGGTGTTACCTTCATGGAATATTTGTGCTTTTGGATAAAGAGTTGGGTCTTGTGTTTCCTCATGAACAATATGGGTATACTTGGTAACTTAGGAATATGTATGGGCATATACCTAAGTAGAGTTGATTGTTTCTTCTTACTTGTAATTGTATTATTGCTTTGTGGATTATCCTTTGTAGATTCTGAGAGGCCTTAGGGGGTCTCGGGGTCCCTACTAAGTATCGATATACTCACCCCTGCACGGGTTACGCCTGCACCATGCTATGTATTATGCAGACGACAGAGAGTGCTGGTCGAGGTCAAGGGTACCAAGACTAGAGGCTGCTTGAAGGTGGAACTTAGACGAGGTGTACCACAGAGACGATCATTCGAGAGTTGTACCTACCCTTCAATTAGGATCCTTAGTAGGCGTTCATAGGAGTTGTCCTTAGTTTTACTTGTACTTTTCAGTTGGACTTGTATTCTGGTCCCTTTACTTACAGTACTCACCCTATTTTCTATATAGTTTACCTGGTGTTTGTATCTTGTTGTGTTCTTGGACTGCATTAGTTTGTAGGTTAAAAGGCAATGTCATCCTAGTTTTAGGGATATGCTTTTATGGTGCGAGTCACCAGCCCCTGGCCTATGGGAGGTGGTCTTGGGGTAGTCACAACATAGGTCCTGAGGAATAGACCGTGAAAAATTGGTATCAGTGGAGTCGGTTATACCAAAGAACTTGGACTCTGATATTTTGATTCGACAAAAGTTTTATGTGTAATGAGTGTGGTTTTCAGTTTTGTGAAATCCTGTATTGGTGTGGTGGTCGACGTATCCATACACTAGGACCCTGACTTCTGATTTCTGACTCAGTGTATGAAAACACTTATTGCCTGTGTGTTTTTGAAAAGTTTTATTTGTGATCTCTTTGAGTCAGCTCAGCAGGTATAACTTATTGAACATGGCACACCTGTTTCTTTTCAAGATGCCTCCACACAACCATCCAGTCGGGGTTCTAGGAAGAGTATGCTATGACATCCCACCGAGCGATGAGGCTTCGGTGTAGGGTCCCCTGTCGGCAGTTGTACCATTGGTTGGTGTACCAGCAACACCACTACTCGTTGGGCAGTCGATGCCACTATCCCCATCAATAGAGGGTGCATGCCGATTGAGCACGTTTCACAAGTTCCAGAGCCAGAGGCCATGAAGTTTCTGAGGCGAGATGGATCCACATGCAGCTAAGGACTGGCTGGAGGTCGTGGTTAGAGTTTTTTGGACTAGTAGGGAAACCGGCTGATCTCATGGTGATCCTTGCCTCCAGTTTTTTTTGGAAGTAGTGGGAAGATGGTGGAACTTGATGCTCCAGGTTCAGGACGAGGTGACTCTCATCTGGTCAGACTTCGATAGCCTTTTTAGGGAAGAGTTCATCCTAGAGACCTTACGCTATGTGCATATATAGGAGCTTCTCCTCTTAAAGCAGGGTAGCATGACTACGGCTCAGTATTCAGCGAGGTTCTCCGACCTCTTGCACTACTCTAGTGACATGGTGTGGGACCTTTCCTTCATGTCCTGAACTGTCAAGCAGGGGATCATACGGGAGATTATATATTCCATGATTTCTCTCAGCATCTTGACATATGCAGGGGTGTTAGAGCGAGAACTCTTAGTGGAGAGCTCCTTGTTGAGTAGTCACTAATAGTGATACACATCATTGAACATTATGTAGTAGATTCATATGAAACTGGCAGTAGATAGATGATGCAGATGTCCAAGAGGAATAGACTTATAGGTGTATGACTACAGGATACAGGGTTGGTTGTGTGTGGCTCTCGAGACAGAGCAAGATAGGCGAGGAGCAGGTAGTGTTACTCGTGCGGCGGGCAGGGTCACATGGCTCGTGGATACCTAACCTGCCGTATAGACAACCAGAAGAAAATTGAAGGACCATCTGGTAAGGGATGAAGATTTGGTCAAGGAGGTCCACAAGCATCATGTAGAAGTGGTATAGGAGTTGGTCGAGAATAGGCAGTGGTGGTGATTCAAGGTTTTACTGACACCACATCCAGGTGGTCCACCCCAACCATAGAGAGAAGGTGAACAAGGACGAGCTTAGCTCTAGGCAGCTGAGGCCTGCGACCACGACACTCCAAAGATGATTCGAGGTACCATCTATGTCTACTCCACCTTATATCTAGTACTTATAGACACAGGTTCCAGTCACTCTTTTATTACCACGACACTCGTTCAGAGCTCAAAGATTCGGGTGAAGCCATTTGCTCGATCCTTATAGCTAGAAACTCCTACTGGAGAAGATTCAAAGATTACACACTAGTTTCAACAGTGTGAGCTTACTCTAGGAGGCAAGAGCTTCATCTGGGATTTCATAGTAGCAGCGTCGAGGCCTTACGACTTCATCTTGGGTATGGACTAGTTATCCACAGTTCATGCTCATATTGATTGTATTAGTTGCAAAGTGAGGTGTGTCTGCATAGATGGGACAAGGTTTTCCTTCACCAGTAATAAGGGAACCTTTTCCACACAGGATGGACTTACCCAGATGATGGTGCAGCCGATCACACATTAGTTGGCTAGCCTTACCCTCGGAGCGGTTGATGTTGAGAGTTTGAGCTATCCTGTAGTGGTGGACCAGTACGATGATGTTTTCCCTGATGATGTATTGGGTCTACCTCCTCACAGAGAGGTGGAATTTTATATCTAATTATTACAAAAGAGGACACTGATATCTATAGCATCATATCGGATGGATCTCGTGGAGATTCAAGTTCTACGAGTACAAATGGAGGACTCAAAGAGAAAGGGGTTCATTAGGCCCAATGTTTCTCCTTGGGAAACCCCGATTTTGTTCGAAAAGAAGGAGGATGAGAGTTTGAGAATCGGTGTGGACTATCAGCACCTGAACCAGGTGACCATCACTACTGAAATAATGTCCTATACCCATGGTTCAAAACCATGGTTATATCCCCCAAAACTATGGGTATAGGCTATACCCATAGTTTTGGTAACCGTGGGCTGGAAAGGTGTCGGTATAGGTCCCCAGCCTATACCCACGGTTTTCCAAAACCATGGGTATAGGTGTTATACCACTCTGTTAATGAAACATACCCAATTCCCTTGGTGTCAAAGGCTTTTACCCACGGTTTCAAAACTGTGGGTATAGATCCTAAAATAATGTAGGCGGTGGTTTTTGATCCCGCAACCTCTTCGCTGCAAACACCACATCTAACCACTACCCTAACATCACCTATGTGTAAATATATTTATATTTAGTTAAATATAGTTATATAAACCATGGGTATAGAGGGAAGAACAGTGGGTATAGGACTGTCGCAAAAAAAATTCCTTCTCGTGGAAAAAAAAATTCCCGCGCACACACGGGAAACCTATACCCACAGTTTTTCATAACCGTGGGTATATGTATTTTAGCCCAGACCTATCCCCACAATTTTGGGGAAAACCGTGGGGATAGGTCCATTTTCTAGTAGTTCATGAAGAACAAGTACCCACTCCCGAGGATTGATTATATCTTTGATCAACTGAAGGGAGCACGATGGTTTTTGAAGATAGACCTCAGATCAAGCTATCACAAGCTTAGGGTACGAGACAAGGATGTGTGGAAGACGGCCTTCAAATGTTGGTATGTCCATTATGAGATCTTGGTTATTCCATTTGGTGTGAAAAACTCCCCATTAGTGTTCATGGGACTCATTAACAGGATATTCCAGCAATACCTCGATCACTTTGTGGTAGTCTTCATCGACGACATCCTGGTATACTTAGCTACAGAGGAGGAACATGCATATCATCTGTAGATAGTTCTAGACACACTCCAAGAGCACCATATTTAGGGTAAGCTCTCGAATTTCTAGTTCTTTATCTGAGAGGTTCACTTCCTAGGACACGTCATCTCGGAGGCTGGAGTTGTGGTGGATCCAGCGAAAATTGAGGCTGTGATTGCTTGGAAGCCACCCAGTAGTGAGACGGAGGTGCGGAGTTTCCTGGGATTGTCCAGTTACTACCGAAGGTTTGTGCCTAAATTTTCAAGAGTTGCAGAAACCTTATCAGCATTGACAAAGAATGGGAAACCCTTCGTGTGGTTGGAGAAATTCCAACAGAGCTTCCAGGAGTTGAGGAAGAGAATGATGAGTGCCCCCATCTTGAGGCTACCAGAGGAGGGTGTTGGGTATGTAATCTACTAAGACGCATCAGGGACTAGGATTTGATGTGTTCTAATGTAGGAGCAAGTAGTGATCATGTATAGTTCTCGTCTGCTGAGACAACATGAGAAGAACTACACTACCCATGACCTGGAGTTAGCAGCATTGTTCTTCTCCATGAATGTGTGGCAAGATTACTTGATGGTATAATGTTTTATAGTTTACTCTGATCACAAGAGTCTCATGTATATCTTCTCTCAGAAGGACTTGAACTTGAGACAATGAAATTTGCTTGAGTTCCTCAAGGAATATGACTTCGAGATAGTCTATACTTCTGGGAAGGGGAACATAGTAGCAGATGCCCTCAACAGAAGCCTCTGACAGTCACTCCCCCACTCCTTCAGCGGTTCAGGGAAGCGTAGCTTGAGGACACTGACTGCGAGGCTCAACGTGCTCAGATATCCTCAGGCCAGGAACCTCATTGATTTTTTAAAGGTGTATAGCATGTCATCCTCTTTAGAGGGTGTACTATGGTACCAGTGGAACTTTGAGAGGAAGAGTTGATAGAGTTCCATAAATCCCCTTTAGTGGTACATCTAGGAGTGGTGAAGATGTACCAGGACCTCTGGCGTCAGCACTGGGGGCCGGGAATGAAGAAATCAGTAGCAGAGTTTGTCTCTTGGTGCCTCACTTGTCAGCAAGTGAAGGCATATCATCAAGTTTAGCAGGATTAGTTCATCCACTAGAGGTACTAGAGTGGAAGTATGATGGAATTTCTATGGACATTGTTAGAGGACTTCCACGCAAGTCCAAAAGACATGATTCTATCTGGGTGATCATTGAATGACTCACCAAGTTAGCCCACTTCCTACCAATTAGAGAGTAGGGTTCAGTAGAGGGCTTGGGATGCCTATATGTGTAGAAGATTGTACGGATTCATGGAGTTCCTTCGACGATTGTCTCTGATCATGATGCATGTTTTACTTCCCGGCAATGGAAGGGGTTGTAGGAGGTGTTTGGGACTCAGCTTCGATTGAGCACCACCTTTCATCCTTAGATGGATGTTCAGACAGTGCAGACCATCTAGACCCTTGAGGACATGTAGCGTGCTTTCATCCTTGATTTCTGATGTAGCTGGGAGGATCACTTTCCCTTGGTGGAGTTCACATACAATAACAGTTATCACTCCACTATCAGTATGGAACCATTTGAGGCATTGCACAATGGAATTTGTAGATCACCTTTGTGCTGGACTGACCCAGGGGTGTCAGTACTCATGGGACCAGAGACGGTATGGGCTACCATGGAGAAGGTGCAGATCATCCCGGAGCGGATGAAGAATGCATAGAGAATGCAGAAGTCTTATGTTGACAGGAGATGGAAACCTCTAGAGTTCTAGAATTGTGACCATGTCTTCTTATGGGTCTCACCTCAATGAGGTTTGCGGAGATTTGGTCGGGGTGACAAGTTATCTCCGAGGATCATTGGACCCTTCTAGGTCCTCCACAGAGTTAGCGAGGTCACGTACCACCTAGCACTTCCCCCTCAATTTCACCGAGTGCACAAAGTTTTCCACGTATCCCGACTAAGGAGATACGTACATGATCCTTCGCACATCATTGACTGGGGAAAGCTAGACATCGAGGATGGGGTGACGTTTATAGTGGTTCTAGTAGAGATTGAGGATCAATAGGATAGAGTCCTTCATGGGAGACTTATACCTCTGGTGCGCGTTTGATGGAAGCACTAGAACCTCCAGGAGAGCACATGGGATTTCAAGGCTCAGATTTGTGCTCAGTACCCCCACTTGTTTCCCTAGTTTTTGTTGTGGATTTCACGGATTCAAAGCCCTGAGGTGGGGAGAATGTAAACACCTGGGATTTTCTATTTAATTTTTTTAAAAAATATATAGAAATATTATGAGTCTGCAAAAATTGATGATGTTTGATTCTGAGGCCCGGTGTGCCTGGAATAAATTTCTGAACTTTTTTTAGGTACATTCTGTAAACGCATGAATGCCTTTTTATAAATTTTGAACTGGTCCTCAGAATTGAAATCTAAGGATACCTTTGAACTCGCAGCATCAATATTCGCTTAGGGGAACCACCACCTTGACCGCAGTAGGTCGAGGGTGGAAGCTGGTTTTTCATTTTTTCATGGGAGAATTGAAAAATAAAATAAATAAATTTTTATTTTTCTTTCTTGAAACCTCTCTTTTTAATTTTGGAGGTGAGGACCACACGAGTGTGTTCGGGCATTTAATGTTGGGAATTAAATTCCTGGTTACACAAAGTGTGTATCTATGAAACCCACCATTTAAGGAGTAAGGATTCTCTCCTCCCTCAGGGGTTATTCGTTGGCAAATATTTGAATTGGGAGGAGAGGACTTCGGAGAACTCTTGGAGGAAGAACATCCTCCAACAAAGAACCTCCTCCAACGAAGAACAAGCCTCCGGATCAAGAATGAGGAACCGGTGCTTGAGCTCGGATCAGAAGTGTATTGCGGGAGTGAAGAATACTGGAATCTCCTTCATCGTCTTCATCTTCTTCTTCACTATGTCTCCAATGAACAATCGAGGTAGGTTTTGTTTGTGATTTTTATTTGTTAATTTATGTTGAATTTCTTCTTCTCAAGTTGCATGCTATTGGTCTAACGCGGAGGGTGTGGGCCAAATGAACATTACTCGATCCCTATGAAACTTAGTTATTTGACATGTTCTTCATGGGTGATGCTCTGGGTTCAACGGAAGCCCGCCGACGTGATGGCACCGGTGACCGGTGCTGGCGACAAGTGCCAACAGGGTGCAAAGCAGCCGCCGACACATCGGTCGGCCGCAACTGTGGTGGCGGCAGAACTGTGCCGCTAAGAAGGTCGTGGATTTTTTGTCGTGGTAGTGGAAGGTGACGTCCAGAATGCTCTTCGTCCATGTAGAGGCAGGGAGGAATGCCTCCGCGCCGTCGGTAGAGGAGGATGCCCCGGCTGTCGATCCGCGACAACGCACTAGTGAGAACAACAACCGGCCAGTTATGGGAGGACAGCGGCACCATCGTGCCACTGGAAGAAGAGATGACAAGATTTCTTGCCAGCCATGTCACGCTGAGCAGGACCCGCTTCGGCGGGACCCATGTTCCAGCAGGTGGTGCCATGTGGCACCGTAGTGTTGGCCAAAACCGAACGTCCCATGGGTCGTTCGAGAATCTGGGGGGGCACCTCCCCAGGGTGTCGGCTAGGGTGGGCCCCACCATGATGGGCCACCCCGGTCGTAGTCTGCGCCCAGGTGGCTAGGCTTCCCCCTTTGCAGGCTAGGCCGGACCGCGGCCCAGCGGCCGAGCTTTCCATGGTCTAGCCCATCCGGGACAAACCCGGGCCCATCTGGACCCAGATACACCTTTTTGACCATATCTTGAGAATAGGGTGTCTGTTTGACGAACCATTTTCAGCATCGGAATCCTTAGATAGATACGGTCCTTTTGGTATTCTCTAATTGAGTTTTGGGTAAAGTTGGAGTATGGCTGGGTTGGATTGAACTCGAATCCAACTGGGCCCTTGTAATGGAAACGCTAATAACTTATAGAACGGGCGTTCGATTAACATGACGTCTATCACATTGGGACCCTTATGACATGACGGACCTTCATGATACTTTTTCATGGGACTTCACAGCTGTTGAAGTATCAAACAATGTATTGAGGAGAGGATACTCTCAAAATCAAGTGATCTTTGTGCGGGAAACATGTGGCTGGCTATACTTGAAAAATCTTCAGATCCTTTGTGGGTCAGCTTAAAATCATGTGTGGGTCATCTTTGGATCCTGTGTGGGTTAGATTCTATCAAATCATGTGTTGGAGAACGCTCAGCGATCCTACATGGGTTTGCGCAAACTGATCCTGTGTGGGTCAGATCCTGTGTGGGTTAGTGGGGGTTAGTTACCTATCGATCATGTGTGGGTCAGAAGCAGTGCTACTAAATATAATAAGATGATCTAGATTTTGAATAATCATATTTACTTCTATACTTAATTTATACATGGTGTGAGCTAAGTCTTTACCACTGTGGTACACTTTTGTGTGGTGATACCTTTGTGGTACTTACCTTTGTGGTGTTACCATCTTGGTATTCTTTACTTCATGGAACAATTGTGCATTTTGAAAAAGAGTTGGGTCTTGTGTTTCATCATGAATGAGAAGGGTATACTTGGTAACTTAGGTATATGTATGGGCATATACCTATGTAGATTTTATTGTTCCTTCGTGCTTGTAATTGTATTCTTTCAAAATGGATTATCCACTCTGTATTCTGAGAGACCATAGGGGGTCTCGAGGTCCCTTATGGGTATTGTTATACTCACCCCTGCACGGGCTACTCCCACACCTTGTTGTGTCTTTTGAAAATGACATACAATGCTGATCGAGGTCTAGGGTACCAGGACTGGAGGCTTCTCGGAGGTGGACCTTAGATGCGGCGTACCGTAGAGACGACCATTCAAGATCTATACTTACCCTTCAGGTAGGATCCTTGGAAAGCGTTCACAGGACCTATTCTCAGTTTTACTTGTACTTTCTAGTTGGTATTGTATTCTGATCCCTTTAATTACTACAATCACCCTATTTTCTATATATTTTACCATGTGTTTGTATCTTGTTGTGTGCTTGGATTGCGTGAGTTTTCAGGTTAAAAGGCAATGCCTTCCCGGTTTTAGGGATATGCCTTTCTGGTGCTAGTTGTCAGCCCCTGGCCTATAGAAGGCAGGCATGGGGTAGTCACGACACTGGTCCTAGGGAATGATTCATGACATTATTAATGAATCTTCTTTTCATTTTCTAATAGAGTAACTTTTCTAAATCTTTACAGCGTAAAAGGAATTCTCAACATTTAAAAATTTATCCACCATCATGACCATCCTTCCTTTGAAGCTTTCTCTGATAGTTTACAATATTCACTTTTATGAAAAATTATTTTCCTAATATTCTATATTTCTAGTGTTTTTAATTTTGTTTTCAAAGAAAAATTATCTCAAATATATTTTACATTTTAAAATTATTTAATTTTTTCCGTATTCCTTTATAACTTCTCAATTTTATTTGAAAAGAAAATGGTTTTCAAAACTATATATATTTTAAAAATTATTTTTAAAAGAATAAAGGATATTTTCTCAAGAAATATTTTTAATTAAATAATAAATCATTCTTTATAATAAAATTATTTTAGAGATAGTTTTATGAAAATTATTTTCAAAGAAAGGATATTTAGCTTAAGAAATATTCCATATGATCCTTCAAAATCCTTCTCAATATAAGGTGAAATACTTAGTTACAGTATATGCTTTATTGGGAATATGATCCAAGAATAACATTCATGTTATTTATTGAATGGTTTATATTTAGATGGAATGATTTTTATTACACTCATTCCTCTTCCACGGGTTACATGATTTTGAAACCCATTTTTTCATGAGTTATGGTTTGATGAAATGATAATGAAACCCAACTATTTTTATAGGTCATGATATGATTGAAATTTTATTATCTTATAGAACATGTATTTATAATTTTATTATGTGAAGTGTGGGACCTATAACTCCCTCTAATGAATTTGTTAAATATTTATATCTCATGAGATAATGATGGGAAACAAGTTGATGAGCTTGATCCTAAATGGGAAATAGGTGAGTCCTAATCCAAAATGAGAAACATATGTGTCCTAATCCACTATAGGAAGATGAGGAAAACCAATACACTATGCGAATATTGGGAAACTTGATACACAATGGAAATATGGGAAAACTAAATTCCTTATAAATAAAGGGCTGTAACGGGGGATGGTGGTGTGTCCCACTGAGTAGGTGTAGTCCTCATGAAGTGCCCTGATGAGTTTTGGAAATGAGCCTTGAATTATAGGTAATTGTTTATATGATTACATTTTTCCCAAAAATTCTATGTCTTATGCCTATGATATGATCACATGATTCATGTTCTTGATTATCTTATGATTCATGTCATATAGAGGTCCAATATTAATGCCATCTATCAGGTTTATGATCTTTAATATGAAGGGTATAATCTTCAAGTGTTATTACCATGTTATCATACCCTTATGTTCATGATATGATTACTTCTTTCCATTATTTACCCTTACCGAGCATTTGAGATCATCTATTTCTTATTTTTCTTTTCCACGTGTCATGATGAATGGTTTTAAGTAGGAGTACTAAAGGGGGATATCTTTAAGGGAGATGTTAAAGATATTTCACCAAACTAGAATAATGGATTCAAAGTTTAAAAATACACTAAACTATTCTGGTCCTCAAGCATGTACTTTTGTAATGTTCTAAATATTCATCTAAATTGATGTAATATCGATGTCTTTTAATCTCGGGTTACTATGATGTTGGAATCATAATATATATCGGGGAAAATGGTACTCATATCATAATACCATCACATATTATATTAGGGAGAATATCACCCACCAAATAATAACATAATATATCATGTTGGGGGAAATAGAACCCAACCTATAAATCTCCATATATCATGTTCTATGGAATAACACATACCCCATAATGCCATTTGGGGGGAATGAAACCCACCCTAGGATCATATATTTTTAAACTATGTGCCAACAATGTGTGTGAGATTTATTTCTATGAATTTTTATTTTATAATTTATGAACCCACATATTTCACTCTCAATCTCCCTCACATGACATAAGAAGTTATGTATACTTTTTAGAAGTCCCATAGAGTATTATTAGGCCCTAAACACTCAATTATTGACAATTAAAAGATCTAATTAAAGGATTAGAACCTCTCCCAGTATGTGATTATTTCCTATGTGGTTTCATATCTCAATCATCTATCTTTCCTGATGAAAAGAGAATAGTTTTACTATGTTGGTATGGGTTTGGATCTAGTTTTTGATAAATCTAACTTTATTTTGTTTTATCTATGTTTTGGATATAGATCTTGTTCTTTGTTGTGAAATCGATCATTCTATTTCAATTTTTGGATTTCTAGTTCGGTGAATGATGGCCAAGGATCTTGAGGTAGGTTGTATAAATTTAAAATACCTTATTCTTGATTATAATTTTGTGTATAGACTTTTAAAATTTAAATTGAAATTCTTGTAATTCACATATTAAATTGTATTAAATAATTGTTTAATTAATTAATAGGATGATGTGATTATGAAATTGATGGAACATTTGGTTTATGAGATTAGCTAATTAATAGGATTGTGTAATTGGTCAACTAATGGGAAATTGAATTTATTGATAATCGGAATTAAAGGAATGGTTGTTGTAACCTTCAAAGGCTAATAGGTTATTTGATTAAATTTTGATAAATGGTTTAATGATGTATTGTTCATACTATTCCATGGGATTAGAGTGATGAATCATGATTGGGTTGATGATTGAAATGGTATAAAATGATTTAAAATGTTGATAAAATGGTTAATGATGATTAATATTTTTAAATGTGATGTTTTTGAGATATTTGATTGATGGTTAAATGGGGTGTGGGACAAGGAATGATTCTTAAAATACCCTAGGGGTTCTATCCATGGAATTATTGGCCCAATTTCATGCATGTGAATATTATTGTATGGTATAGGGACCAATTATCCAAATACACATGAGGTGTGGGACTGGGACTAAAGATCCAAATTCCCATGAGGCGATAGACATGAGGTTCTACACCCATGAGATTGGAACTATACTATCGTTCAAAATGGCCATGATATTAATTTAAATGATATGAAAAATGAAAACTAACGAGTTATGTAAATTTTGGTTCTCTATGTGAAATGGTTCAGACTCCAACATGGGATGTAGTAGGTATTGATGGTTATAGTGTTATTGTGAACGTGGGTAATGTATGTGGTCAATTAAAGAATAGTGAAATGTAATATATATTTACATCATTGTATTTTATTCTTTAAAAAATATCATACACTGTTATTTACTAGATATTATTTTAGACACCACTAGTGGTGACCTATTAAGTTGTAATCACACACTACTCAAGATTCATTAACGATACCCAAATATACTTCATGTTTAGAGGACAAGATAAGGGCAAGATCTCTATATTAGATGGCTAAGATGGGGTGGATCATGGAAGAGGGAACCAAATGTGATTCCGGACCCACTTTGGGAGTTTTTAGTGACATTATTTATCTTGGGTGTTGCTTATTGACACATGACATGTTTATGGAATGACATATCTACTGTTTTAGTTTGGATATTGTTTTCATGGTTTGGCCATCATGTGATAGTTGTATTACACTTATTTTGGTTATTTTCACTTGGTTGTTGTTTATTTATTTCCACTGTTGTGTTTTTACTCCCATTAATAGATTATAGTCTCCACATGATATATATTAAACCCTTGTGAATAGTTAGCAAACTTTTCTATATGTGGAGGAGTTTATTAGGTCTTGTGACCAACCGGCTTGGGGACCGGTATATAGTACCTGGGTCGGTATGTTACATATATCACACTAGGGAAGAATCACACCATACTAGAATAATAATTCATATAGGGGTAATGGTACCCGCCCCATAATACCATCATATATTATATCAGGGGGAATAGAACTCGCCTCATAATATCATCATATATTATATATTGGGGGATAAGAAAAACCTCATATATCTCAATATATCATGTTGAGAGGAATGAAGTCCACCCCATAATACCATCATATATCATATCAAGGGGAATGGCGTCCACCCTGTATATGTTCATATATCATATAATTATAGGGTAATAACACCCCTTCCTAGAAACATATGTCAGATATAACTGAGGTAATAATCTCTCATAGGATAGTAACATAGCATGCACACGGTATGGTATTATAACCTGCCCTACAATCTCACCAAATCATCCACTTGGGATAATCTGTATAAGACCATATTAATCACATAATTAAAACATTCTAAACCAATTGTAATTATCATCTCATCTACCTGGACATCCAATTAGGTCCTTCGGGCCCTTCTCAGTCTTCACTCACTTGCACAATGTCAAATCCAACACCCCTATGATGTTTTCAGATCCCATAAACTCTATATAACTCTGGCCTCATGAGTTTTGTCAAAAACCACCTCAAAATCCCACATTACATCCTAGACTCACTAACTAGGGATCTTTTTAAGCTAAAACACACCAAGATCTCTAACATCCTGATGATAATTCCATCATCAAATCTCTATGACCCTCACTAGGGTGTATCTTACATATCCCTTACGAGATCAGTTAATCCCATCTACTATAGAAAACACTCATAACATGCCTAATAAAGACTCATAGTTCTTATACCACTCATGGAACTCAATAAGAGTTCAATCCACCCTCACGGGGGTGTTTCATATCTTGTGTGAGATTTGAGACCATCTCACACACCTCCACTATGAATAACACTCTCATGCCTACCCAACTAGCATTAGAAACCTACTTAGGATATGTGCCTCTCATCTCAACATTGAGGACCTACTATGGGTCTCCTTTGACCTCAATTGTAATCTTCACCACCTTGGTTACATTATCACTGAGTGACTCCATTCTCCACCAACATCACTAGAGAACCTACTCTAGACCTATAAGGCCCCTTTCTCCAAGTCCTCTTATTTTTATTCATATCATTTAATTTATACCCCCTAGGATTTATGTGTCACATATAACACATTTATTTTCAATTCCTCAGTCATCAATATTTGAGGTAATATTATAGTATCAAAGGCCTATTACATCCCAAGACACATTCATTTATTATAGGGGGTTTAAGGGAAGTAGTTCATTTTATAAATCATGGTCAACTGTACACAAGAGGTTATAACAATATCACATGAACATATCAAAAACGGTAAACCTTATGGATATGTTCAAGGGACCACATAACTCATTCTAAGTTATTATCATTAATCAGAGCTCATCAACCCACATTGGAACTCATCCATGCCTCATTCAATCGCATATTAATATATAAACTCTTATCTGAAGAATCAAAATCAAAATAATTAATTATTACACTTCATAAATAATTATTAACATTATTTAAATAAATAATAACCTCTTAAAAAACTAATCAGGTAGTATTTACTCACCAAAACATTGATAAATGGTAGAACAATATCCCATGTAATACTCCTGCAACATCTCCATACAAAATTCCAATCACACTACACCTGATAAATCCTTAATTTCTTACCATTTATAAAAAAATCCCTATAAAAATTTATATGGTGATATAACTAAAACTAAATAATGAAAAATAATTCTCATTAATCATCCTTTTACATCCTCAATCCTTGATAGGAAAAAGGATACATCATCTAGACATGTTTCCACCATACTCCAATTATAAGGCCCCTGCCTTAAACCTTACTTAATCTTGAGTTATTACAAGATTACACATTGAGGATCTTTTCAGGTTTAGAGTTTTAGGGAATTGGATCATGAAACTTTCATTACATTCCACATTTAAACAAAGTGGTTACATAAAAGACAGTATTCATTTTTTCCCATCAACGGAAACATATTTAAAATAAAACATGGATTCTTTCTTGACACTTCCTTGACACTATCATCACATCATGTACCTTTCCCTTGACCTATGAAAAACATTTCAAAAACTTGGGATGAGCATAAAAATCTCAGTAAGGGTTATAAAAAGTATGGAAAGGAAACATGAGTACATATATACATAAGAATGAAATCATACTTTACCCATAAAGCATAAGCACTTTAACATACCTCATAAAATCATGAATAAATCATAGAAATCATAAGACATAAAGGTAACTTGAGGCATTCATAACATTATTACATAGGGAGTAACCCTCTTGGTTATGTTTGGAATACCCATCATAGTATATTCCCTAAATCTCTTAGGATAAACCTTAACGTTTAACCCCTTCGCGTTACCCAATGCATTGGATAGCTATATCAGGCTCACCCGCCCTTAGTTTATCACGGAACCACCCGTCTTCATAAACAATGCCCAAGAACCCTAACATAATAATATCACATAACTTAATCATAAAATAAAATATAACATTCCCATATTTCAATAACAATATAACATTTTAATATATTGAAATAATAAATCCATTCTAAAAACCATTTTCGAAACCATTTAAAACATTTAATAAAGAGATCTTTCAATCAAAGTGTCCCATACCACTTTGAAGGTTTTAACATTTTAAACCATTAATATCCATATAAATAAATCCTTAAAATCATTTTGAAAACATGGATATTAATGGGAAATATTTATAAGAATAAATCATTAAAACATTTAAAACCATATTTTAGTTAAAGGGTTTTTACCAAAATGAGAGACACATGAATACAATAATTGAGGAATAACATTTAATCAGAACTTTATAATATAATGAGAATAAAGGAATTCATGATATAATATTCCAAAGGACAGTATATACACCATATAATATTGAATTGGTGCATAACAACAATGAAGTCTCAATAAAAATGTAGAATGAGATGAAATCCCCTGTAAAGAAGGTATCCTTAAATTAAGGATAAATCAATCTCATAATTATGTGTGACAAATATAAATACACCAAATATAAGTGGATATTAAGTGTAAAAAAATCAAAGGTCATTCACACATATTCAAGGGATGACATATTCAATAACTACATGTTGAACCCAAAGAAATCGAAATTGGGTTAAGAAGTTCCCTTAACAGCCTAACGATGTCACATAAAATTTTAGAAAAAGAGTTGATGAGAGAGATAAAGGGTATCTCATCACTTGGACATAAAATTTATGGCAATAAGGATATATAATAACATATCCCCACATAATAAGATGAAAATTAAAAGACATAACAAAAGAAGTCTTTTAAAAAGATGAGGGTGAAAGGTTCCCTTACCGATTTGGGTAACTTTTGAAACATACACCCCATGAAAGAAGGACTATACAACATTGATGTAAATAATCATAAAATAAAGTATGTTACATAAAGAGTAGAATAATGGAGAGTACATACACCACTCAAAAGGAAATATTGGCAAATGTAGCATGAATCTCACAGGAATAAAAGTGAGATGAAAAATCCCTTATGAAAACTCAGCAGCCTAACGGCGCCACTTAAAACTTCCAAAAATGGATTGATGAGATAAAATAGGGTCTATCACAATATTAACATAAAATGTACAGAAAGAGTAATATAAAATAACATCTCCCAACATAACAAATAGTATCTTAAAATAAGTGACATAAAGGAGAGTACTTAAAAAGAAAGAGAGAGGTTGGATCTCTTAAGAAAATTCGGCAGCCTAACGGCGCCAATCAAAACTTCCAAAATGGATTGATGAGAGAAAATGGGGTCTCTCATCATATGAACATAAAAATTACAGTAATATTAATATAAAAGAACATCCCAGTCATAAGAAATATGATCTTAAAAGGAATGACATAAAAGAGTGTACTTTAAAAGAAAGAGAGGGCTCGGATCCCTTACCTCATGTCCGACATGACTCGATCGTTCTTTAATCTCCGGAATAATAAAAAAAATTCAATTTATAATATCTTAAGTACCTCCTATAAATATTATTATTCAGTTCATGTCACATATTATAATTTTATAATAATTGGTTAATAAAGTGAGTTCATATCAGACGTTATTGTCGATGTTCAGTACATGAGTAAAAATTGGACTTGTTGGAAAAGAATTTTCCATGTAGTTATAGGTACATAATCTCCAGAATATTATTTATATATATCCAGTATATATTATTTTATACTATTCCATATCATTTGGAGATAAAAAATTAAAAGCACTGTTCATGGAGACGGTAGGTCGTAGGTATGCATGAACGCTACATTCATTTTTTGTCATATTAATGGAATTAAAACAAAATGAGAGATATATATATTATAATTCCAGAATGATATCCATCATTTATATGTAATATATTACATATATATCCATTATATATATGTACTTATAATAGTTCATAGCATTTGGAGATAATAAATGAATTGTACAGTTTATGGAGACGGTAAGTCGTACGTACGCATGAACGCTACTTTCATTTCTTTTTTTGTGTATTTAATGGAATGAAATAATAATGATATAAAGGTATATTATAATTCCAGTAGGATAAAATATGTAATACCAGTAATTAAATCTTTATACATCCCACATATGGCATTAACGAATCAAATCACTTTGAGGGGGCGGTAGTCCGCACTTCCTAAAATAAAGATATCGCGTTTACCCATAATGGAAACCATAAAGGTATGACATAAATGAAAAATACAGAAGCTTAAGGAAAACATAAACATATTATATATCATATATAAATATAGTGACATCTTAATGGCCACCATTGAAGGTGTTAAAAGAATATTGAACAATCATCATTTTGTGAGGCAGTAATTCGCCGTCCACAGAAACAGTATGTTCTTTAATCATTAGAAGAAGTTGTGTGTAAGTGTAGCTCTAATAATTCACATAAAAACATCCTATTATATTTAAGATACTGGTGTTTTTACAAATTAAAAGAATAAAAAGAGTTTAGGGGGTTGGAGAAGCAAAATAAAACAAAAGAACACAAGGGAAGACATTACCTTTAAATCGGGTAACTTTTTTTGATTTGAGCTCAAAGGATTCCTTGGAAAGGATTCTGACCAAAGTGAGGCTTCAATGATGAATAGATTGATGTGGAGAGATGAAATGGGTAGGTTTTGGCCGAGCCAAAGGCATGAGAGGTGTGTGTAAGGTGGTAGAGGTGGGGGCATTTTATAAGAGGAGAGGAGGGCACTCTTGGAAAGATATAAAATATTACTTTATTATAAAATGATTTTCGGATTTAAAAGGTCCAAAAAGGATATATTTAAAGGATAAGGTGATAAGGTTTCAGAATCCACCCATACAATAGGTTTGTGAAAAGTTTAAGTTATAGTTTTAACATTATCTTTTCATTTTATTTAAATCCCTTATTAATGAGGTAATTGCTGCATCATCATGATGTCATAAATAATTTAATTTATTTAATGTTTTAAAATTATAAAAAAAATATAATTATGTAGTAAATAGTTTTATCTTTCTAATGAATATTTATAGTCAAAAATATGACTTGTATAACCACATTTAAAAATTGTTTTAATAAAATATCTCATGTTTGTGACATTTTAATTTTAACTTTAAATAAAAAGGTATTTATGTCATTTTCCAACCAAAGTGGCTCCATTGGGTCCCAAAGTTGACCCATGGATTTTCTGGGTCGGCCATGACACATCTAATGAGGTTACGACATGTTTCAAGTTCATTTCATATTATTAAAACATTATTTTTAAATTAAATTACACTAATTACCTCTAATCGTGATTAAAAACATAAAAGTTACTATTCAAAACAAATTATTTTAATCCCATTGAACCAAATTTTACTTCCTAATGACAACCATGTATGTCTTATTTTTGAAATTTAAAACAGATAAGCGGTAAAGTTTCACTTAAACGAAAAATCAGTTTTTTAAGTACCACGTAGTGGTTTCACTATTCATCAAAAATTGATGTTTTTCAGAATAATACCAAAACTTTACCCTAAGCTATATTTGATATTCTGAATTCAAAAATGATATCTATTTTAAAAAATTCAAATCGTGTAAGTTACATTAATTAATTTAATAATTAATTCCCGTTGTCCTGACAAATAGCGTGTTTTTATGAAACAATATATATCAAAAGATTGACACTAGTTTAAGTCCAATTTTAAAGTAAAATTAATTCCAATGACCACTATTGGATTAAATGGTAAAAATATATTCTAATTTCACTTAAAAACCAATTAAAAAGATAATCTAATCATATAAATAAATAAGATTAAAAAGTGGGTTTGAATTAAAATACAACATTTTCACTATTCATTAAAAAATGAACTTTATCGGAAAAATACTAAAAATTTACACAGAGTAAATTTTGATGTCCCGATTCTAAAGAAGAATTTTATTTTGTCAAATATAACACAGAAAATTGTCAAAAAGTGGATTTAAAAGAGGTTCGCCATCAAAAGGCGGTTAATCGACCTTTTAAAGAATATTAGAATGTTTACGCTTAAAATTGGATTCATTCGCATTTTTAATCCTCTAACATTTATTGTAAAGAGTAAAAATATTTGGCAAACATATATAATCATTTTGTAGTTAGTTCTGTTCATTCCTGCCATTACAACGGCTATGCGTTAACTACCATTTAAAATAATATTATTTTATTATTAGAGTGCAACATAAGATTCCCAAGAAACTCGTTGTTGCGTATTGGGTACGCCATCGCGCATAGCGTCCCCTTTAAAGTAATATTAATATTTTATTCAAAAATATGGATAAATGTGAAAATGTCATATTCTTTATTTACCTGGGGTGTTACATCCTTCCCCCCTTTTGGGAATTGCGTCCTCGCAATTTTAAAATTGGGCTTGGAAACTTCATTGAAAATCCCACATCGGAACTATAGTCAGTAAAACAATCACCTTAAAATAAAGAAAGATAAGTACAAAGGTCACCCGAGTTAACCCATACTAGGATTCCATGTAAGAAAATATGGATATGGAGGAGAAAACAAAGGGTCATGTTCTGATGGAGAGTGATAGTAAAAATGTCTAGGAGAAAGTTAACCATAAGAAAATTACAAACTTGTGATGGGTTAATGTCACGACCCACCCTCGGGGTCCGTGCCGTGACTACCCCAAGCCCGCCTTCCATAGGCCAGGGGCTGGCGACTAGCACCAAGGCGTAATTCCCGGTAAAAAGGGAAGGCATTGCCTTTGTAAAGTAAACAACACCACATAGTAAGCAAGCGGAAAGTAAACACTAAGTAAAAACAGAGTACAACTGAAAGTGCGGAAAAGTAAATGGGCCAGTATGCAAACCCAAACTGAAACTAAAGTACAACTCGAAAGGGAAAACAGCAACTGTATGTAAAAGCCGCTACACCGAGCTGTCCACTGGAGATCCCACCTGAAGGATGGGTACAGATAGCTCCACTGCTCCACGGGTCCCACCGTCCGCTCCGAGTACGTCCCGCCCAGTGGTCCATCTCCAGGTACCGTCCTGCTCTGCAAGCCTCAGCCAAGATCAACGCTGTCCGTCGTCTGCAACCAACACAACGTAGTGCGGGCATAGCCCGTGCAGGGGTGAGTATAAGCTACTCAGTAGGGACCCCGAGACCCCTGAAGGTCTCCCGAAATCGACAAAGGATAAACCACAAAGAAAGGTACAATCACGAAGTAACAACCAACACTGCTTAGGTATATGCCCATACATATACCTAAGTCATCAATTCCAATACGCTCCAACCTCCGAGCCCAAGTACAACTCAGTCCACACAGGAAAGTAAACGTATTCCACACAGGAAAGAAAAACGAAATCCACACAGGATAGCACAACTCAATCCACACAGGAAAGCAACAGGATTCATCTCACACAGGTATACTTCTTCGAAAGACGATAAAGATGATCTCTGATCCATCTAAGTCTGCAGACCCACGAAGGATCGATAGGTAACTAACCCCCGCAAAAGACCCACACAGGATCGGGCCCACACAGGACCTGTAGGCGCTGGTTCACACAGGACCGCTGAGCGCAAAGACCCACACAGGATCGGGCCCACACAGGACCTATAGCACTGATCCACGTAGGATCGCTGAGTGATGTAGTCATCGTCGAATCCACACAAGATGTCTGTACTGTCGTCGTCGCAGTCACAGTAGCAGTAGCAGTAACAGTCGCAGCCAGCACTAGGGTTCTCGCACACAGCAAGCTCATTCAGGAGGGTCCGCTCCACGAGCCGAGAGGCTGATACATCAACTGTCACAAAGTCCAGAGTTGATGTATCCAAAAGTTCCGTATCGTCAACAGGAACTCAACGCAACAGACGGCGCGCCGATCGGACGCCCGGTCTGAGAGTTATTGGCTTTTTCGTCCCAGGGGCCCGGTTGGTTTTTAAGGCAAAACCAACCCGACCGTACTCCACCTGCGTCCAAACCTCGGGCGGAGTATGCCAAAAGATCCGTCTCACTAAGAGGAATACAAAAAAGTTGACGGCACGTCAATCGGACGTCCGTAGCTAAAGATATGAGTGTTTCCGCTCCGAGGGCCCGATTGGTTTCGTGAACGAACCAACCCGGCCGAACTCAAAGTATTCCGAAACATTGAGTGCAATATACTGAATCGACCGTCTCGATCCAAGGATCGCAATTCCACTGACGGTTCATCGATCGGAGGTCCGTGGCTCAAGTTATGGCCAAAAGACCGAAAACGATTCGAAAACGGGGGGTCCGGGCCCGGGGCGACCCGGCCCGGCCGGCGGCGGTCCGGCGCGGTCCGGCATGGCGGCGCGGCCCGGTCGGCAGCGATGCGGCCTGGCGCCGCACGGGTGCAGTGCGCGGGGGGCAAGGCCCCCGCTTTTGTTGGCTGGCGGCGCGGCTTAAGCCGCGCCTTTTGGAGAACAGGCCCCCCACGTGGGGGCCTTCCGTTTGGAAAAACGGGGGGGGGGGGGGGGGGCGCTGCCCCCCCTTTGTGAACCGGCCCCCCCTCACGTGGGGGGGCCTTCTTGTGGCCAGCCGGGGGAATTAATTCCCCCGGCACCTCCCTTCCGGCTGGCCCAACATGGCCGGCCGGTCCTTCTTCAACGGGACCGGTAAGGCCGGTCCCCTTCCGGCTTCTGACACCGGTGGCCCGGCGAGCCGCCGGTCTTCTCGTTCCGCCGCGGCCCGGAACCGACCGCGGTGTTCGTCGTCCGGCGCAGTGCGACGGCACCGCGCCCCTCTGCCGCGGCCCCGCTCCGGCCGCGGCGCCTTCGATTCCCTTCGACACGGCGCGACGGCGTCACCTTCATGATAAACTTTCTGTGGCGCGGCACGACGGCGCCGCGCGATTATAGGCTTGCGATTCCCGCGTGGTGCGACGGCACCACGCCATCTCATACATCCGCAAGGAAATAATATTCAAGAACATAGGAGGGGGAGTTCGGCCATGTTTGTGCGGTCCGGCCCCCCTCTCGTTAGTCGATAACACTTAACAATAAACCTCAAAATTGTCAAGCTAGAACCAAGAACGAGAATAAATAATTAACCAACAACAACCCCTACCTTGGTTTCAAGATCGATGATCGTCAACGACCCGTGGAAGACAACGTCGCGGAGGTCGGGCGTCGCGGTAATCATTCGTCAACCGTTGACGAAGAGGTACGTCCGAAGAGGTACGTCATTGGCGAATCTTCGTAAGCCGATGAAGGAAGTCCGAGGAGGAAGCGGCGTTCCCTTTCGTTGACATGGAAGACGTCGTTGATCTTCGGAGACAACCGGCTACGAAGAAGAGAGGAGCGGCGTTCTTCGTCGGAGCTCGAAGGTTCTTCGTGTTCTTCGTCAAGCTTGAAGAAGAAGAAGAAGAAGAAGAAGAAGGCTTCAAAACTCTCTAGAGGCTAGAGAATTCTAACCAAATAAAATAAGCTAAGAGCTTATTTTATTTACTCAACCAAACCTTTTGAAATTCAAAGGTTTGAAAAAGATTAAACAACTCAACCCAATTAATAAGCTATGTTGTCAAATTCATTTAAAATGGGAGTTAAGGGAGTTTTGAGAGGAGATGAAAATTTGGGGTTCGTGTGGGCCCCACCACACTTAATCCTCTCAAGGGAGGTTAAGTGGGTGTGGGTCCCACCCCTAACTTCCTTTGAGAGGAGTTAACAAACAAGTAAGAAAAATAAAAAGTGTTCCACATTTTTATTTAACTTCTTATAATTCTCCCAAAAACTAACTTTCGTCCCACAATAAACGCAACTTCGAAAAAGGTCTCCTTAAGCGAATATCGGCGATGCGAGTTCATCGGTGTCCTCGTATTTCAATTCCGAGCACCGGATCAGAAGTTAGAAATTCCCGCTCGTTCGTTCACTGAATGTACCCGAGCCAAACTTCAGAAATTAATTCTGGGCACTCTGGGCCTCAGAATCAAGTGCCGTCAGAAACCGCGTTCTTATAAAATTCCAAAGAAAATTAAGAAAAAAATTCCCTTGAATTTTACGGGTCTTTACATTACTCCCACCTCAGGGCTTTACGTCCCCGTAAAGATACAACAAAAACTAGGAAAACAAAAGAGGGTACTGAGCACGCATCTGAGCCTCTCGCTCCCATGTGCTCTCCTGGAGGTTCCCGTGCTGCCATCTGATGCGCACAAGAGGAATCGATCTCCCATGTAGGACTCGCTCCTATCGATCCTCTATCTCCACCGGGACCTCCGTAAAAGTCGCCCCATCGTCGATGTCAAGCTCCCCATGGTCAATGATGTGCGTCGGGTCATTAACGTATCTCCTCAGCTGAGATACGTGGAAGACGTCGTGCACCCGGTGCAACTGAGGTGGTAGAGCCAGGCGATAAGCCACCTCGCCAATCCTGCTGAGGACCTGGAAGGGTCCGATGAAGCGCGGAGATAACTTGCTGCCTCGGCCAAATCTCTGAATACCACGTCGAGGTGAGACCCGCAAGAAGACGTGGTCACCATCCTCGAACTCTAGTGGCCTCCGCCTCCTGTCAGCGTATGACTTATGACGGCTCTGAGCTGTCCTCATCCGCTCCTAGATGACCTGGACCTTCTCTGTCGTGGCCTGGACCATCTCTGGTCCCACAAGTGCTGACTCCCCTGGGTCTGTCCAGCACAAAGGAGATCTACAAGGTCGGTCGTACAACGCCTCGTACGGTGCCATCCCGATGGTGGAGTGGTAGCTGTTGTTGTACACAAACTCCACCAAGGGTAGGTGGTCCTCCCAGCTATGACCAAAGTCGAGGACACATGCACGGAGCATGTCCTTGAGAGTCTGAATGGTCCTCTCTGTCTGACCATCCGTCTGAGGGTGAAAGGTTGTGCTCAGACGTAGCTGCGTCCCGAACGCCTCCTGTAACCCCTTCCAAAGCCGGGAAGTAAAGTGAGTATCTCGATCAGAGACGATAAATGATGGCACGCCATGGAGCCGCACAATCTCCTGAATGTAGAGACGTCCCAAGCTCTCCACTGAGCCCTGCTCTCTGATGGGTAAGAAGTGTGCCGACTTGGTGAGCCGGTCAATAATCACCCAGATGGAGTTGTGACCTCTGGAAGTGTGTGGAAGTCCAGTCACGAAGTCCATAGATATGCCGACCCACTTCCACTCCGGAACCTCCAAGGGTTGTACCAAGCCTGCTGGTACCTGATGCTCTGCCTTCACCTGCTGGCAGGTGAGGCATCGAGAAATGAACTCTGCTACTGCCTTCTTCATGCCCGGCCACCAGTGCTGTCATCTAAGGTCCTGGTACATCTTCACCACTCCAGGATGTACCTCCAAAGGAGAAGTGTGAAACTCTCTCAACACTTCCTCTCGCAAAGCGACTGGTACCATGGTACGTCCTCTGAAAAGGATGTCGTGCTCTGCTCCAAGGGAGAAACCATCAGGTGCCTGTCCCGAGGATATCTGTGCACGCCGTGTCTCACAGTCAGTATCCTCACGCTGTGCCTCTCTGACCCACTGTAGAAGTGGAGGGGTGACTATGAGAGACTGGAGGAAGGCTGCTCCATCTCTATCCACGAAGGATATCTTCAAAGAGGCTAGCTGCTCCGTCGCCTCCTCGAGTAGCTGAATGCCCGTCCTCCTGCTGAGGGCATCGGCTACTACGTTCCCCTTCCCAGGAGTATAGACTATCTCAAAGTCATAGTCCTGGAGGAACTCGATCCATCGCCGCTATCTCAGGTTCAGGTCCTTCTGCGAGAAGATATACCTGAGACTCTGATGATCAGAAAAGACTGTAAAGCGCTCGCCCATCAGGTAATGTCGCCATGTCTTCAGAGTGAAGACCACTGCTGCTAACTCCAGGTCATGGGTAGCGTAGTTCTGCTCATGCGGTCTCAACTGACGTGATCCATAAGCGATCATTGACCGCTCCTGCATCAGAACACATCCGAGTCATGTCCCTGATGCATCGCAGTAGACTACGTACCCTACTCCCTCCTCAGGCAACCTCAAGACAGGTGCGCTGTTCAATATCTGTCTCAGCTCTTGGAAGCTCTGCTGACATCTGTCTGACCACACGAAGGGTTTCCCCTTCTTCGTCAAAGCTTTGAGTGGTGCCGCAACTCTAGAGAAGTCCGGCATGAATATCCGATAGTATCCAGCTAGTCCCAAGAAACTCCAAACCTCAGTCATGCTACTGGGTGGCTCTCATGCTAACACAGCCTCAATCTTCACAGGATCCACTGCAACTCCCGCCTCAGAGATAACGTGTCCCAAGAAGTGGACCTCACGTATCCAGAACTGGCACTTCGAGAGCTTACCATAATGCTGGTGCTCTCGGAGTGTGTCTAGTACAACTCACAAGTGATAGGCGTGCTCCTCCTCAGTCATAGAGTAAATCAGAATGTCGTCAATGAAGACCACGACAAACCGATCAAGGTATGGCTGAAAGATCCTGTTCATGAGGGCCATGAACACTGCTGGAGCATTGGTTACGCCGAAAGGCATAACCAAAAACTCATAGTGGCCATACCGACATCTGAAGGCCATTTTCTGCACGTCCTCGTCTCTGACTCTGAGCTGATGATAGCCTGACCTGAGGTCTATCTTCGAGAACCACCGTGCTCCCTTGAGCTGATAAAAGAGGTCATCAATCCTCGGTAGCGGATACTTGTTCCTCACTATCACCTGGTTCAGGCGACGATAGTCAACACAAAGTCGTAAGATCCCGTCTGCCTTTTTGGCGAACAAAATCGGGGAAGTCAAGGGTGAAACACTGGGTCGGATGAACCCCTTGCCCTGCAAGTCCTCCAACTGTACCCGTAGCTCTCGAAGCACGACGGGGGCCATCCGATATGCTGGAGTGGATATCGGGGCTGTACCGGGGTACAAGTCAATATAAAATTCTACCTCTCTGCGAGGAGGTAGCCCTGGAATGTCGTCGGGAAAAACGTCCGCAAACTGATCCACCACTGCAGGAAAACCAGGACTCCGCATGTCAACTGCTCCAAGGATGAGGCTAGCTAACTGATGAGTGATAGGTTGTCCTCTCCTCCGCGGAAGTCCATCCTGTGCTGCGAAGGTTCCCTTCTCGCCGGTGAAGTTGAACCTGCTCCTGTCGGTGCGTACACATCACACCTTGCGCCTAAAACAGTCAATCTGCGCATGGACCGTAGATAGCCAATCCATACCCAAGATGACGTCGTAAGGCCTCAATGATGCTACAAGAAGATCCCAGCCGAAGCTCTCGCCTCCTAGAGTAAGCTCACACTGCCGGCATCAGTGCTTAATCGTCAAGTCTGCTCCCGTATGAGTCTCTAGCCGTAAGGATCGAGCCAACGGCTCTGTCGGAATCTCCGAGCTCCGAACAAGGGCAGCGGCTATGAAAGAGTGACTCTCTCCTGAGTCTAAAAGAACTGCAGCAAGGGTGGAATAGACATAGATAGTATCTCGAATCATCTCGGGTGCGCCGTGGTCGTAGGCCTCTGCTGCCTAGAGATGTGCCTGTCTCTTCCCGCCAGCTCCCTGTGGTCGGGGTGGACCTCCTGGTGGTGGTGGTGGAAGAGCCTCAAAGCGTCGCCCACCACCTGCTGCTCGGCCAGCTCCTCTGCCTCGTCCGCCTCCTCCTTGCGGACCGCCACGGTCGACCCTCTGCCTCTGCCTCGGTGGTCCCTCAACTTTCTGCTGCTCCTCGACACGGCGGGTCGGGCAATCATGAGCCATGTGGCCCTGCCCACCGCACGAGTAGCACTGCCTGCCTCTCGAAAGACTGGCTCCTCGCTGTGTGCCCCGCACTGCTGAGCCAGTGTCCTGAGGTCGTCTGCCCGAAGGTCTAGTCTACCTGAACCCCTGAGTCATCCGTCGACTACCTGCTGCAGATGACTCTGCCACGTGCCGCCCTGCGGTGGGTCTCGGTGCTGGTGTAGACTCAGCAAGGAAGCTCTCGATCAAAAGGGCCCGCTCCAGTACTCTTGTCTGAGTCGGTATGCTGAGGGAGATCAGCGATGCCCTGATCTCGTGTCTCAAACCCTGCTCGAAGGTCCGGGCCCGGAAGAATGGGTCCCGTACCATGTCGGTCGAGTAGCGCGAGAGATCGGTAAATCTCGCCGAGTAATGAGCGACTGTCATGCTGCCCTGCCGTAGCTCAAGAAGCTCCTGGATACGCACCGCACGAAGGGTGGCTGGGACGAACTCCGAGCGGAAGAGGCTCTCAAAGTCCGTCCAAAGAAGAGATGCCTCATCGTGAACCTGGAGCATCAAGCTCCACCATCGTCCTGTTGCTGCGTGTAGTAGGCTCGCAGCGAGGATCACCATGAGGTCTGCTGGTGTCCTCACTAGACTAAACACACGTACCACTGCCTCCAGCCAGTCCTCGGCTTCCTGGGGATCCGTCTCCCCGCGAAACCTGGGTGGTCGCTGGCGCTGAAACTCATGCAGTGCGCTGAGGCGACGTGCATCGTCAGCGGCTGGTGCTGGCAGCATCGGTGGCTCGACGGGCAGAGCTACCGCCGGTGCCACTGCTGACAAAGGGCCCTACACCGAAGCCTCGTCGCTCGGTGGGCTGTCGTCACACTCGACTCTCGGAACCCTAGCTGGCTGCCGTCGTGGGGCCATCCTTAAAAGGAAACAGGTGCTCCATGGTCAGAACAGTATACCTGGTGAGCTGATATAAGTAATCACAAAGAAAACTTTGAAACACACACGCAATCAATGTTTTCGTGCATTAAGTCGGAAATCTGAAGTCAGGGTCCTGGTGTACGGATACGTTGGCCGCCGCACCAACACTGGACTCCCTGGACTGATAACCACACTCAATACGCTAAACATTATTGCTTCACATAGAAAAGATTAGAGTTCGTGGTAGAACCGAACTCCTCTGATACCAATTTGTCACGACCCGCCCTCGGGGTCCGTGTCGTGACTACCCCAAGCCCGCCTTCCATAGGCCAGGGGTTGGCAACTAGCACCAAGGCGTAATTCCCGGTAAAAATGGAAGGCATTGCCTTTGTAAAGTAAACAACACCATAGAGTAAGAAAGCGGAAAGTAAACACTAAGTAAAAACAGAGTACAACTGAAAGTGAGGAAAAGTAAATGGGCCAGTATACAAACCCAAACTGAAAGTAACGTACAACTCGAAAGGGAAAACAGAAACTGTAAGTAAAAGCCGCTACACCGAGCTGTCCACTGGAGATCCCACCTGAAGGATGGGTACAGATAGCTCCACTGCTCCACGGGTCCCACTGTCCGCTCCGAGTACGTCCCGCCCAGTGGTCCACCTCCAGGTACCATCCTGCTCTGCAAGCCTCAGCCAAGATCAACGCTGTCCGTCGTCTGCAACCAACACAACGTAGTGTGGGCATAGCCCGTGCAGGGGTGAGTATAAGCTACTCAGTAGGGACCCCGAGACCCCTAAAGGTCTCCTGAAATCCACAAAGGATAAACCACAAAGAAAGGTACAATCACGAAGTAACAACCGACACTGCTTAGGTATATGCCCATACATATAACTAAGTCATCAATTCCAATATGCTCCAACCTCCGAGCCCAAGTACAACTCAGTCCACATAGGAAAGTAAACGTATTCCACACAGGAAAGCAAAACGAAATCCACACAGGATAGCACAACTCAATCCACACATTAAAGCAACAGGATTCAGCTCACACAGGTATACTTCTTCGAAAGACGATAAAGATGATCTATGATCCATCTAAGTCGTCAGACCCACGAAGGATCGATAGGTAACTAACCCCCGCAAAAGACCCACACAGGATCAGGCCCACACAGGACCTGTAGGCGCTGGTTCACACAGGACCGATGAGCGCAAAGACCCACACAGGATCGGGCCCACACAGGACCTGTAGCACTGATCCACGTAGGATCGCTGAGTGCTGTAGTCATCGTCGAATCCACACAGGATCTCTGTACTGTCGTCGTCGCAGTCACAGTAGCAGTAGTAGTAACAGTCGCAGCCAGCACTAGGGTTCTCGCACACAGCAAGCTCATTCAGGAGGGTCCGCTCCACGAGCCGAGAGGCTGATACATCAACTGTCACAAAGTCCAGAGTTGATGTATCCAAAAGTTCTGTATCGTCAACAGGAACTCAACGCAACAGACGGCGCGCCGATCGGACTCCCGATCTGAGAGTTATTGGATTTTTCGTCCCAGGGGCCCGGTTGGTTTTTAAGGCAAAACAAACCCGACCGTACTCCACCTGCATCCAAACCTCGGGCGGAGTATGCCAAAAGATCCGTCTCACTAAGAGAAACACAAAAAAGCTGACGGCACGTCAATCGGACGTCCGTAGCTCAAGATATGAGCGTTTCCGCTCCGAGGGCCCAGCTGGTTTCGTGAACGAACCAACCCGGCCGAACTCAAAGTATTCCGAAACTTTGAGTGCGATATACCGAATCGACCGTCTCAATCCAAGGATCGCAATGCCGCTGACGGTTCTTCGATCGGATGTCCGTGGCTCAAGTTATATTCAAAAGACCGAAAATGATTCGAAAAAGGGGGGTCTGGGCCCGGGGCGACCCGGCCCGGCGCGGCGGCGCGGCGCGGCCGACAGCGGTGCGGCCTGGCGCCGCACGGGTGCCGCGCGCGGGGGGCAAGGCCCCCGCTTTTGTTGGATGGCGGCGCGGCTTAAGCCGCGCCTTTTGGAGAACCGGCCCCCCACGTGGGGGCCTGCCGTTTGGAAAAACGGGGGGGGGGGGGGGGGGGGGCGCTGCCCCCACTTTGTGAACCCCCCCCCCCCCCCCTCACGTGGGGGGGGCCTTCTTGTGGCCAGCCGGGGGAATTAATTCCCCCGGCACCTCCCTTCCGGTCGGCCCGTCATGGCCGGCCGGTCCTTCCTCAACGGGACCGGTAAGGCCGGTCCCCTTCCGGCTTCCGACACCGGCGGCCCGGCGAGCCGCCGGTCTTCTCGTTCCGCCGCGGCCCGGAACCGGCCGTGGTGTTCGTCGTCCGGAGCGGTGCGACGGCACCGCGCCCCTCTTCCGCGGCCCCGCTCCGGCCGCGGCGCCTTCAATTCCCTTCGACGCGGCGCGACGGCGTCACGTTCATGATAAACTTCCCATGGCGCGGCACGACGGCGTCGCGCGATTATAGGCTTGCGATTCCCACGTGGTGCGACGACACCACGCCATCTCATACATCCGCAAGGAAATAATATTCAAGAACAGAGGAGGGGGAGTTCGGCAGTGTTTGTGCGGTCCGGCCCCCCTCTCGTTAGTCGATAACACTTAACAATAAACCTCAAAATTGTCAAGGTAGAACCAAGAACGAGAATAAATAATTAACCAACAACAACCCCTACCTTGGTTTCAAGATCGATGATCGTCAACGACCTGTGGAAGACAACGTCGCGGAGGTCGGGCGTCGCTGTAATCGTTCGTCAACCGTTGACGAAGAGGTACGTCCGAAGAGGTACATCGTTGGAGAATCTTCGTAAGCCGACGAAGGAATTCCGAGGAGGAAGCGGCGTTCCCTTTCGTTGACACGGAAGACGTCGTTGATCTTCGGAGACAACCGGCTACGAAGAAGAGAGGAGCGGCGTTCTTCGTCGGACATCGAAGGTTCTTCGCGTTCTTCGTCAAGCTTGAAGAAGAAGAAGAAGAAGAAGGCTTCAAAACTCTCTAGAGGCTAGAGAATTCTAACCAAATAAAATAAGCTAAGAGCTTATTTTATTTACTCAACCAAACCTTTTGAAATTCAAAGGTTTGAAAAAGATTAAACAACTCAACCCAATTAATACGCTAAGTTGTCAAATTCATTTAAAAGGGGAGTTAAGGGAGTTTTGAGAGGAGATGAAAAGTTGGGGTTCGTGTGGGCCCCACCACACTTAATCCTCTCAAGGGAGGTTAAGTGGGTGTGGGTCCCACCCCTAACTTCCTTTGAGAGGAGTTAACAAACAAGTAAGAAAAATAAAAAGTGTTCCACTTTTTTATTTAACTTCTTATAATTCTCCCAAAAACTAACTTTCGTCCCGCAATAAACGCAACTTCGAAAAAGGTCTCCTTAAGCGAATATCGGCGCTGCGAGTTTATCGGTGCCCTCAGATTTCAATTCCGAGCACCAGATCAGAAGTTATAAATTCCCGCTCGTTCGTTCACTGAACGTACCCGAGCCAAACTTCGGAAATTAATTCCGGGCACTCCGGGCCTCGGAATCAAGTGCAGTCAGAAACCGCGTTCTTATAAAATTCCAAAGAAAGTTAAGAAAAAAATTCCCTTGAATTTTATGGGTATTTACAGTTAAACAGTATTCGATTCCCCAATAGGAAAAGTTAACATACAGCATTTTTCTTTTAAGTTACTCTTCATTGAAGAATTTATTTTTGAGCTTAACTAAATCATAATGAAACATACTTACTTATCACGTAGAATTTCAAATTTTACTAGATTCATTAATCAAACTCATATTTTCTCCAAAAGATGAGTATTTAGAAAGATTTGTTCGTATTAAGAGTATTATAATCAACTTCTTGAGAATCACCTAATCCACAAAAGAGAACTATATATTTCCCATGTCTTTAGAAAAAATCCAAAACCAAAATTGTTAGTATGAGGTTAGATAATCCACAAAAGTATAATCCTTTATAAAAAGAAAATCTATTCTTAATCTCCAAAATTTGTCCAAAAAAAACCAAAGTTCAATGAAGACCATTCGATAAACAATTGTCCATAAAATTCTTCAAAGTAAACCAAACTAAGATTGAAACCCAAATATTTGAAGGATTTAATCACATAGTCTTCCATGGTACAAATTAACTTTTATCTCCAAATAACATCAGTTGATCTTAAATTCTCATATTGAATAGTAATTAACCTAATCACATATCCTCCATGATAGGTTAATCATTTCCATAGATAACCCAAAATAAACTTACTCTTGATTCCTAAAATCATCTAACTAAAAAGAATTAGTCAAACTAACTAGGGACTTTACGTAGTCCAGTGGTAGGCGATAAATACCAGTCGCACTTTGGTTGTGGGTTCGATTCCCACAGCTTTGTCTGACGCGACGGGTTGTCACACGGTCTGCGTGTTGTCCTTTTTCCAAAACTATATAATTCATAAAACATTCCCCAAAACGAGATAAAATATTCAAAAATAATCATAACATATTTTAACCTCATGTTTATCTCATGCCTTTAATTTTCCATCATAACATATAATAACACATAATTACCACAAAAGTAAGGATCATATAAACCCTAATAGTAACCTTTATAATTATTACCTAAACTTCCACATCGATTGGTCATCTCTTACATGATGCATTATAGAACATACCAAGGTTCAAGTGATTGATCATGACTCCTTGATAGTTGGTTTAGAACAACCACGAGTTTCCTCATTGAATCCCCCATTTCATCCAGTCTCTTAATCAGAGAACCACCATAGTTTCCTTTAAACCTATTGTCACTTTGGTGCTTGCTAGATCCATCCATTCAGTAAAAATAGAAATGTCAGTGTGCATATATCAACAAAACCATCATGTAAAAATGAGGAAGATATACTTACTCATTCACTTTATCTAAAAACAATGACTCTTTCTGAAATCCTAACCATTATGGTAATTTCACTTATGCTTAAAGAATACCCTAACCTCTAAAGTTATCTAAACCGACCTCTGATACCAACTATAAGGCCCCAGCCTTAAACCCTACTTAATCCTGAGTTATTACAAGATTACACATTGAGGATCTTTTCAGTTTTAGAGTTTTAGAGAATTAGATCATGAAACTTGCTTTAAATTCCACATTTAAACAAAGTGGTTACATAAAAGACAATATTCATTTTTTCCCATCAGCGGAAACATATTTAAAATAAAACATGGATTCGTTCTTGACACTTCCTTGACACTATAATCACATCATGTACCTTTCCCTTGACCTGTGAAAAACATTTCAAAAACTTGGGATGAGCATAAAAAGCTCAGTAAGGGTTATAAAAAGTATGGAAAGGAAACATGTGTACATATATACATAAGAATGAAATCATACTTTACCCATAAAGCATAAGCACTTTAACATACCTCATAAAATCATGAATAAATCATAGAAACCATAAGACATAAAGGTAACTTGAGGCATTCATAACATTCTTACGTAGGGAGTAACCCTCTTGGTTACATTTGGAATACCCATCACAGTATATTCCCTAAATCTCTTCGGAGAAACCTTAACATTTAACCCCTTCGCGTTACCCAATGCATTGGAGAGCTATATCGGGATCACCCGCCCTTAGTTTATCACGAAAACACTAGTCTTCATAAACAATGCCCAATAACCATAACATAATCATAGCACATAACTTAAGCATAAAGAAAATATAACATTCCCATATTGCAATAATAATATAACAATTTAAGATATTGAAATAATAAA
This sequence comes from Viscum album, assembly GCA_963277665.1. NCBI lineage: Eukaryota > Viridiplantae > Streptophyta > Magnoliopsida > Santalales > Viscaceae > Viscum > Viscum album. The sequence continues at coordinate 1,337,352,898 of OY728156.1, forward strand.
TCCATTCTAAAAACCATTTTTGAAACCATTTAAAACATTTAATAAAGATATCTTTCAATCAAAGTGTCTCATACCACTTTGAAGGTTTTAACATTTTAAACCGTTAATATACATATAAATAAATCCTTAAAACCATTTTGAAAACATGGATATTATCGATAAATATTTATAAGAATAAATCATTAAAACATTTAAAACCATATTTTAGTTAAAGGGTTTTTACCAAAATGAGAGACACTTGAATACAATAATTGAGGAATAACATTTAATCATAACTTTATAATATCATGAGAATAAAGTAATTCATGATATAATATTCCAAAGGACAGTATATACACCATATAAGAGTGAATTGGTGCATAATAACAATGAAGTCTCAATAGAAATGTAAAATGAGATGAAATCCCCTGTAAAGAAGGTATCCTTAAATTAAGGATAAATCAATCTCATAATTATGTGTGACAAATATAAATACACCCAATATAAGTGGATATTAAGTGTAAAAAAATCAAAGGTCATTCACACATATTCAAAGGATCGCATATTCAATAACTACATGTTGAACCCAAAGAAATCTAAATTGGGTTAAGAAGTTCCCTTGACAGCCTAACGGCGTCACATCAAATTTTAGAAAAAGAGTTGATGAGAGAGATAAAGGGTATATCATCACTTGGAAATAAAATTTACAGCAATAAGGATATATAATAACATATCCCCACATAATAAGATGAAAATTAAAATACATAACAAAAGAAGTCTTTTAAAAAGAGGAGGGTGAAAGGTTCCCTTACCGATTTGGGTAACTTTTGAAATGTACACCCCATGAAAGAAGGAATATACAACATTGATGTAAATACTCATAAACAAAGGTATGTTACACAAAGAGTATAATAATGGAGAGTACATAAACCACTCAAAAGGAAATATTGGCAAATGTAGCATGAATCTCACGGGAATAAAAGTGAGATGAAAAATCCCTTATGAAAACTCGGCAGCCTAACGGCGCCACTTAAAACTTCCAAAAATGGATTGATGAGATAAAATAGGGTATCTCACCATATTAAAATAAAATTTATAGAAATAGGAATATAAAATAACATCTCCCAACATAACAAATAGGATCTTAAAAGAAGTGACATAAAGGAGAGTACTTAAAAAGAAAGAGAGAGGTTGGATCTCTTACGAAAATTCGGCATCCTAACAGCGCCAATCAAAACATCCAAAATGGATTGATGAGAGAAAATAGGGTCTCTCATCATATGAACATAAAAATTACAGTAAGATTAATATAAAATAATATCCCAATCATAAGAAATATGAGCTTAAAAGTAATGACATAAAAGAGTGTACTTTAAAAGAAAGAGAGGGGTCGGATCCCTTACCTTGTGTCCGACATGACTCGATCGTTCTTTAATATCATGAATAATAAAATTTGTTCAATTTATAATTTCTTAAGGACCTCATTTAAATATTCTTATTCAGTTCATATAACATATTATAATGTTATAATAATTGGTTAATAAAGTGAGTTCATATCAGCTGTTTTTGTTGATGTTCAGTACATGAGTAAAAATTGAACTTGTTGGAAAAGAATTTTCCATGTAGTTATAGGTACATCATCTCCAGAATAGTATTTATATATATCCAGTATATATTAATTTTATACTATTCCATAGCATTTGGAGATAAAAAATTAAAAGAACCGTTCATGGAGACGGTAGTCCGTACGTACGCATGAACGCTATTTTCATTTTTTGTCATATTAATGGAATTAAAAAAATGAGAGAGATATATATTATAATTACAGAATTATATCCATAATTTGGATGTAATATATTAAATATATATCCATTATATATATGTACTTATAATAGTTCATAACATTTGGATATAAGAAATGAAATGTATCTTTCTTGGAGACGGTAAGCCGTACGTACGCATGAACGCTGCTTTCATTTCTTTTTTTTTGTATTTAATGGAATAAAATAATAATGATATAAAGGTATATTATAATTCCAGTAGGATAACATGTGTAATACCATTAATTCCATCTTTATACGTCCCACATATGGCATTAACGAATCAAATCACTTTGAGGGGGCGGTAGTCCGCACTTCCTAAAATGAAGATATCGTGTTTACCCATAATGAAAACCATAAAGGTATGCCATAAATGAAAAATACAGAAGCTTAAGGAAAACATAAACATATTATATATCATATATAAATATAGTGACATCTTAATGGCCACCTTTGAAGGTGTTAAAATAATATTGAACAATCATCGTTTCGTGAGGCAGTAATTCACCATCCACAGAAATAGTATGTTCTTTAATCATTAGACGAAGGTGTGTGTAAGTGTAGCTCTAATCCATCACATAAAAACATCCTAGTATTTTTAATATACTGTTTTTTGTACAAAATAAAATAATAAAAAGAGTTTAGGGGGTTGGAGAAGCAAAATAAAACAAAAGAACACAAAGGGAAGACATTACCTTTAAATCGGGTATCTTCCTTTAATTTGAGCTCAAAGACTTCCTTGGAAAGGATTCTGCCCAAAGTGATGCTTCAATGATGAAGAGATGGATGTGGAGAGATGAAATGGTCAGGTTTTGGCCGATCTAAAGGCTTGAGAGGTGTGTGTAAGGTGGTAGAGGTGGGGGTCTTTTATAAGAGGAGAGGAGGGCACTCTTGGAAAGATATAAAATATTACTTTATTATAAAATGATTTTTGGATTTAAAAGATCCCAAAAGGATATATTTCAAGGATGCAGTGATAAGGTTTATAAATCCACCCATCCAATAGGTTTTTTACAATTTTAAGTAATAGTTTTAACATTATCTTTTCATTTTATTTAAATCCCTTATTAATGAGGTAATTGCTGCATCATCATGATGTCATAAATAATTTAATTTATTTAATGTCTAAAAATTATAAAAAAATATAATGATGTATGAAATCTTTTTATATTTCTAATTAATATTTATAGTAAAACATATGACTTTTATAACCCCATTTAAATTTTTTTTAGTAAAACATCTCATGTTTGTGACATTTTAATTTTAACTTTAAATGAAAAGGTATTTATGTCATTTTCCAACCAAAGTGGCTCCATGGGGTCCCCAAGTTGACCAATGGATTTTCGTGGTCGGCCATGACACATCCAATGAGGGTAGGACATGTTTCAAGTTCATTTAATATTATTAAAACACTATTTTTACCTTAAATTACACTAATTACCTCTAATCGCGATTAAAAACATAAAAGTTACAATTCACCAAAAAATTATTTTAATCCCATTGAACCACATTTTACTTCTTAATGACAACCATGTATGTCTTATTTTTGAAATTCAAAACATAGAAGTGGTAATGTTTCACTTAAACAAAAAATCAGCTTTTTAAGTACCACGTAGTGGTTTCACTATTCATCAAAAATTGATGTTTTTCAGAATAATACAAAAACTTCACCCTAAGCTATATTTGATATTATGAATTCAAAAATGATATCTATTTTGAAAAATTCAAATCGTGTAAGTTACATTAATTAATTCCCGCTGTCATGACAAATATCGTGTTTTTATGAAACAATATATATCAAAATATTGACACTAGTTTAAGTCCAATTTCAAAGTGAAATTAATTCCAATGACCACTATTGGATTGAACGGTAAAAATATATTCTAATTTCACTTAAAAACAAATTCAAAAGATAATCTAATCGTATAAATAAATTATATTAAAAAGTGGTTTTGAATTAAAATACAACATTTTTCACTATTCATTAAAAAATGAACTTTATCGGAAAAATACCAAAAATTTACACAGAGTAAATTTTGATGTCCCGATTCCAAAGAAGAATTTTATTTTGTCAAATATAACACATATAATTGTCAAAAAGTGTATTTAAAAGAGGTTCGCCATCAAAAGGCGGTTAATCGACCTTTTAAAAAATATTAGAATGTTTACGCTTAAAATTGGATTCATTCGCATTTTTAATCCTCTAACATTTATTGTAAAGAGTAAAAATATTTGACAAACATATATAATAATTTTGTAGTTAGTTCTATTCATTCCCGCCATTACAATGTCTAGGCGTTAACTACCATTTAAAATAATATTATTTTATTATTAGAGTGCAACGTAAGATTCCCAAAAAACTCGTTGTTGCGTATTGGGTACGCCATCGCGCATAGCGTCCCCTTTAAAGTAATATTAATATTTTATTCAAAAATATGTATAAATGTGAAAATGTCATATTCTTTATTTACATGGGGTGTTTCACCAATTGATTCATCACCAAAACTATAGGGGAAAATATCTAAAATCAAAGGATGACTAATATAAAATAATGTAGGGATAAAGAGTAAATCATTCCTCTAAAATCTATGAAATCACCACCATGAACACACCACATCCAAGTTGAGTCAAATGGGGATATAGAGGGTCTTTTTATGTCAAAAATGTCATCCTCATGAGGATACTCATCCTAAATATGAAGAGGGGAAGATCCTAAAGCGAAAGGTCTCTCCATATTTTAAAAACATGGAAGGTGGACTATTATAGTGTGGACTATTACAGTGATTCCCATAAGTTCCATGGTGAAACTCATCTCACTTTGGGTATCATTCCAATAAAACCCCACAAATTTTTATGCAAAGGACCACCCTCTAACACTTGTTATGGTTTGGCTTGAGCTCTATGGTGTCACCAACCTTTTGGGGGACACCTCATGGAAATAACTCCCAAGGACTATCTATGGTAAAACACCACACAAAAATTATAATTATTCCCCTTGTATAAACCCTCATGGTGAATCCCCTATGGTGAAGAACTCTACTATGATAACCCTTTGTGGTGCAGCCCATCGAGCTATGGCATGGTCTCCTTCTATACAATAATCTAGAAAATTAATACATAAGGTTTTCCCCCTTTGTGATGTGATTCCCTCCACTAGGATGTGAAGTCCATAAATAAGATATTTTTCTATGAATAAAATCCTAACACAAACACCCATCATGTTGAAACCACCCTCATTGTGGTGTAGTTCCCTCACATAACATTTTTTACTTTGGAAAAATTCAACATGAAACATATGCCGCCTCACAACACCCTTGGGGTACATCATGGTTTATCTAATATAAGATAATTATTCAATAGAATAATCTCATATCTACCTTGGGGTTCACCCGACCACATAAAATGCTTCTGAAGTATGTGGCCATGTCCAAAAAATCTCTTAGAGATGTTAAAACTCTTATAATCTCAATTATAGTCTTAATACTCAAAAAATTTCCATCTCTGGGACCAAAAATTAAAAATACCCAGATTTTCACAACTTATAAAGATGTGGGTCATTAATAAATCCCCACCATAATTATTATCATACCAAATAATTCAGGGTGGTTAATCTTGACCCACCTTATTTAATAATTCATCACTAACTCATTGGGTTTAACCCTGAAATGTTGAATGAAATTTCACTACACAAATCCAAACATTGAGGTTCACTATTCATTAAAGATCAACCTACACTCTTACAACTATCTTTAGTATAGAGATAGTTCTCAACCATAATTTTCTATCTTATGACACAACAATTATATTGATATATTCATTCCCAAGATTATTGTAATCTTAACTATAAGACTTCAATCATAAAGGTAAATTTTAGACCATGGTGGTCCCCACTATAGGAATCACCAATGAAAAACCCTTCCAACTATCCATATATATGATAAGTGTGTTTTCCACCACAATACACCCAATATCATTCAATAACATTAGTTGATCCTTCTCTTCTTGAGATTTCTCAAAAATTCTTGGTTCCAGCAGCCAAAATTCCATAACATCTTCCTATCATGATTCCAAAACATCCAAAGGAATCATGAAATCATCCAAAAATATACAATGAATTCCAAATTCATCACATAATATAATTACATGGCTCATTACTCAACCACTCACACTATAAATTTTACTCTCACAATGATCATCAACACATGTATGATTTGAATCACTCTCATATCACAATAATTCTATCAAGACCTCGATTCCAACACATAAACTCCATTTGATATGACAATTGAATCAAAAATATTTTGTATTCCAAGGAACCAAATAAAATCATATTTATCTTCCCACCAACATTTGAGTTCCATCTCGGTCACCCACTAAACAATCTCACTACATCCACCACCCGACCAACATGATATTCATACATCCGCAACTAATATGATACACCCCTCTATATGGTTATCCTTATCATCAGCCTATAAAATAGGCCACCCAATATCCAATGCCCACAACTTTTTCAATAACATCCATAATGAATAAACATAATAATCATACTGATACCCTAGATCCAACACAAAATTATGATTGCTACCAATTCCCGACTCACTATGAACATCATTCTCAATGATCACCAAAATTCCATCTGCAATGAGGAAAAATCCTTCACAAGAAATGGTTCACTCCAATACATATGTTTTCCCATACAAAGATCCTCATGAATCGACCCCAAAGAGTCTCATCATCATGAATGTCAATCCTCCTAATCCATGATCACTCATCATATTATTCCCTATCGGGGCCCAAGATTAGAGATACTCTACTATTGGTATTGGGACATGTAGTGGAATACGATAGGTGGGTCAGTTTAAAAAATATTCACTAAAGTGATGTAACTTTTTGTATCTAGAAATAAGATCCTTAGTATGGTCTAAGGATCTCACATGAATTATTCAAAGCACAAAAATAAATCATAATATGTACCAAATTCTAAATCAAAGCACATCTGTCTATCTCACGTCCTTGGTGATCATTGCTCGAAGGATACAAATCTGAACACCTCTTTATCATCCATAGACTCTTCAAGAATCCAAACACATTTCATTCATTGTATTTTTATTTCTATCTATGAGCTCGAATTAATCCTTCAACATCACAAAGATCACCTCGATCCCATGAATTTGATTCATCAAAGGCATCATGGATCAATCGATCAGGAGAGACTTCATCTCTCTAAGAATTATAAGGATATATAGGATCTCATTCTAAATGAATGAATAGTATATTGAATGAGTCTCCCATCTTCTATAAATATTGGATTCTCAAATACTTGGAAAGGGTTCCCTGGCCCTCGAATATTTAACATCCAAAAAAATAAGAAATAAATAAATAGTTATGATGAACAAAATATTGTCATTAATATTATTTATATTTTATCAAATGATTATAATATATATTAAATATATTAATTGATAAAACTATTTAATTTAACTCAAATCATAATTCCCACTAATATTAAATGATCCTAGAATATTAAAATTATACTCCTTCATTTAATATTTAGTCTATATTTACTAAATACCTCATGAATACTTTTAATAAATAAATTCAACCCAATTATTTTATACTATAATAATAATTAATTTCTTTATTCATTAGGGATAGATAACTTGAATAACTATCAAACCATGTGGTGGGGACCATCACGTCCTATATATCTATTCACCTGAATATAGAATACTCTTGAATGTGCTATTGTTTGTAACCCTATAGGCCCTTATCTTGATAGAAATTATTAGAATTCATAGACCAAGAGTAGAGTCTAGAAACCCAACAAGGCACATAAAAAGATAAGGAAAACCCATAGAAATAACAACCAACCTATGAATGTGCACTGTGTAATATAATTTTTTTGTCTTTCGATATCTCATAAAGTAAGATGAACCCTCATGTCATCATCCTTTCTTTCATTATTATTTATTGATCTAACTGGACGGACATACCTTTATCTACCTTGGCCAAGGATTTATGAAGGTACTACCATCCACATAAACTAGGCCCAAGATATTACTTCCTAAACTAAAAAGAAACAAATTTTACGTTAACCATTCAACCAATGTCATACCACCAATAATTCACCCAACACAGGTTACATCAGCATGATTTCATTATCATGATTTTTTATTGCATTAAAGAAGACAATCAAATGGAACACATTTATATTGATCTCAAGTGAGGAGATGAATACACATATTTATATATAGGAACAACCAATAACACCAAAAACATTAGGTGTTCCTATTGGCGTGTTTTTCCTCATAATCATACCTACCAGAGACCACCAAGTGATAACTTCATGAGAAGAAGTGCCAATGATTATGATACCATAGATCCTGATAGACAAATATCAAATATTTCTAGTCAGAATGATGTGTCTATACCATAGGAAATATTTTTAAGAATAATTTCATAGTATCTTAATGTTCTTATGATTTCATGGGATCTATTACAACCTTTTTATATGAAAAATAATCTATGGACACTAAGATTTAAATATTGAATGCACAAATTTCAATATTATAATAGTAATTGTACATCATGCATATCTAATTGTATACATAAAATGTTAATAAAAAAGTACTATTTAGTTTGGTCTAAGTCACCCACTATTACAATACTCCCACTTACACTATATCCAACTTGATAACTATCCTTGTTAACTTTTACATGATTAGGATCATGTTTCTTTTGAGACATAGGTTTAGTTACTAGGTTGGCCACATATGCCTTGTGTAGCTATTCTGATATGTATAACCATGCCTTCTTGAGTAAGTATCCTTAAGAGATGTAAACCCTGAGTATATATCCTTTTTCTTTTTCATAACTTGAAATTTTGGATAGTACTTGTAATATAATTATCATAAAGATAAAACATTACATACTAGTTACAATTCGAATAAGAAGAAAAAATTATTGTATATTATACATTGTTTCTTAACTACCATAGATGTTTCAATGTACTTGGTATTTGTAGATATGGTTACCACTAGATTTTATGATATTTTATTTCTCATTACCATATATTAAATATTATATAAGATCATATTTATCTATGTAAGACTATTCTTTGTCCCCTCAAAACAAATAACCCTTCCTCTCCACAAACCGAGTTCATATCTTTTGTACTTACTCAAGTACAAGAAGATATTTCTAAATACTTATCTTGTATATCTACCATATATAAATGATATTTCCCTATCATAAAGTTTATGTCAGAAATATAATTTCATATACATAACATGGTGTAAATGATTTATCTATCATAGAAACATATGAAATTAAACTCAAAAATTCATATACTCATATGAAAATGCTTGTCTTCTTAGATAGATTTATGCCATGTGACATTTCTAATAATTATCTCTAAAATTTTTCTAAATATTATTTTTCAATACCTTGTTAATTTATTTACATTCACTTGGTTTAATAAAATGTTAGATCAATCTCAGTAGATTAAATACCCTGAAACGTAGGTTTTTAATTTAATTCAATCCCTATAGAGGTTCATTTACTCTGGTATTAACAAACGATAATAAAAATAGGTTCTTTCCATATATTACCAAACATATTTCACTTGGAAAACAATGGTGCTCACACAAAGGGGGTATTTTTAATCCCATGTTTCATTTTTTTATTAAGTCAATATGTATTGGTGAATATAAATCTAATTATTATTGAACTTGTCTTAAATATTAAACACATTTTCTAAGGAGTTTTCACAATGTTAAAAGTAACACTGAAGATGATTTAAAGATAATAAAAATATTTATTTTCATGAAGAAGTGTTTAGAATAAGATTTAAAAGTATTCATAAAAAAATTAAAAATCCATATTTATTTTTGCATTAGGTATAGGAGATAGATTATAGTTTAGATATTGGATTGTAATTTTAATTGAGGAAGGATTTTGAATTTATATGATACATAGATTATTTAATATAATTATATGAAATAAGAATCATATAAAAAGGATGGCCAACCCACAAGCCTAGATAGGCTAGGCTCGACCTAGAGCATATGTGCGACTATGGTCTACCATTCCCAAGGGAACTATCCTAGGAAAGGTCATGGGTGAAAAGGGTGTGAATCCCATGTGTATAAATACTATAAGATTGCATGGGAGAATATGTGGTGCCACCATGTGGGACAAAAATGGTGGAAGAGATAGCTAGCATTGGCCGATGCCAGCGAGTGTTTAAGAGCAGACCCCAGTACTTGCTTCTATAGAGTTGATAGAATGACCTTAGTTATAAAGCACAACATAGATCATAGGAGAAACCCATGATGGATATAGTGAGTTTGTGTATTGTTCCTCAATAATTAAAATGAGGTATATAACATGGGTCCTTGGATGTGTCTGATCTTGGTTATTCGATTGATCACGACATTGTCTTCCTCTATCCATAATCGAAGTCTTCTGCTCTAGTGGGTTATCTTCCATTGATGAGCTGTAGAGATATTTCTTGTATTCACTAGACAAGATAAAAGTCCACAAACTCATTAATAAAGGTTTTTTAAACTCATGTGATCTTGGAGAGTCCATAGAATTCATTTCAAAAGACATTAATGCAACTCTATGCATAAATAGATGTATCCTAATCCATGGTGATCACCTGATGAAGTTGACCACCTGGATGAAGTTAATGTCAAGTTTAAAGAACAAGTTTGATTGAAATGAAAAATGCATGTAGTTACACTTTCATGCATCTAATTAATAATAATGGATAATCCACATGTATTTTTTCTCCTCATGATAAAATTTGAAGGAACCGAGTAGTGAATTAGGAGTTATGTCCGAGTATTTGGAAATTTGATTATTCATGTGATAAATATACCCTAATGTAGTTATTTGGTTCTATATTTAAATGAATTATTAGGGGAATGAATATGCATTCATAAATATGAGAGGAGTAGTGGGAGCTTAAATTTTTATACTACATAAACAAGAAGGAAGACCTGACACCTTCAGGCATTCCACATGAGTTGTGTGCTTAGTTTGAAATTCATGTATGTGAACAGTGAGCTATGATGTTTCATCCAAATGAATAGAAGTGGACTAAAAACTCTTTAGTGTTTATGATTTCATCCATGAATTAATTTCATAACCATGATAATTCATGGGAATTTAAAATAATCATGAAAATAAATACCCACATTATATATGTAATTTAATTTTAAAAATTTAATACCTCAGAACCTACAAGTATTAATATTAGGAGTAAATAAAAAAATGTGCCTAATTATAAACATATTTAAATAATTATTTAAATTAGGTATTTTATTTCATGGAATAAATGATATCCCATGAACATTTTTGTGTATAAATATGGGAATTCAGGTGATGAAAATATATGTACAAAAAATTACAATATAATTTAAGAATCTGATACATCTTTTAATAAAATAGAGAAGAATAATTTGTGTACATATCTTGCAAAAATCTTAGTGATTTCAGGAATTCCATAGAAGGGATAAGAATCCCAAGCAGTGTACAAGATCAAGTGTGATCCAACAACCCCATGGAGGAAGATCAATATATCATCCTGAATTGGATCAATCCTTGAATAAAGGAGGAAGTCTTTTGTGTGACTCAAGAGAAGAAGTCTCTATTGTGGATTCTAGAGTAACCCAGTGTGGATTCTGGTAACATTATGGGATGCTGTATAAAGGACCTCCTGTGTGGATTTGGGAGATATATAGTGTGATTTTATATCAACCATTATAATTAATAATAATATTATAGTGAAAATCAATGTTGGGGGGTATAACCAACATTAAAACTATTAGGTCTTTATGAAAAACCTTGTGAAACCTTGTGTTCTTACCCCTTGTATTTACTTCATTATTCTATGTAATAATGATAGATACAAGAATAATAGATCGAGTCTTTAACCAACAACATATGTTTAATTGAAGAGAAACAATTTGTAAAAAGAAAAAGGGGTCTCTAATTCACACACTCCCCCCTCAGTGATCTCACACTGAACTGGGATCAATAAATCCCACCTCATTATACCATCATATATTATATCAATGGGAATAACACTCACCTCATATATCTCCATATATTATATATGGGGAAATGTCTCTTATCCCGTAATACCATCAAATATCATGTAGAGGGGAATAATAACCACCCTATATATCTCCATATATCATATCACCAAGGGGGGTGGTTCCCCTCCAAAGAAATATATATCTCATATTCACCCAAGGTAATCCCTCCCCCCAAACCATCACATTGCATACAAACAATAGGGAATCACATCCCACCCTACAAGCTCACCATTTCATCACTAGGGCACTAGACTCTCATAATTATCCCCACCTATCAAGTCACACCTCAACATATATCTATGTAATCAAGATGGTCTCCTTAAGACCATATTGGTTTCATAATAAATGAATTCTAAACTCAATATTATTCTCATCATGCCTTCTTAGGCATCCACTTGGGTCCTTTAGACACTTCTCGTTCTCCACTCACTAGCACCAATTCACATCCAATGACCCCACAATGTTTTCATAGCCTATTGGATCTATTTGTAGATTCCCTCAAAAGGATAATCCAAAAACACCTCAAAATACTATATCAAAACCCAACCATGTTAACCAAGGACCGCTTCATGTTGTCTCATACCAAGGCCCGTGAAATCTTGATGCCAAGTCCTCCAACAAATCCCAACAACCCCCATTAGGGTTTATATCACATATAATTTAAGATATATCTCTGGACCATTAACTAAAGGAAACCATGTTGTAATATATTTTCAATATCCATAGGAATTATCCCACTCATAGATTTAACCAAGATCCCAACCCACCCTCATGAGGATGTTTCCATTCATGCATGAGACACATGATCATATCTCCTTCCACTACTATGCATAAGCCTCTTATAAATTAACAAATTTTTATTGTAGTGTCACTTGGGCCATGTTCCTCTAACACCAAGCTTGAGGACCTTCCTAGGTCTCCCATGATCTTAATAAACATCATTAGCCTCTTAGTGACATAGTCACCAGGCGACTCTGTTTTCCATTTACATCATCATATCACCAACTCCAGACCCAGGAAGATCAAATAAAACCTATCTTTAGGTCCTATATATTTCATTTAAATAATTTAATTTATATCCTTTTAGGGTCCATGTGTCACATAACACACATTTTTAGTTGATCCATCATCCATCAGGGGACGAGATAATATACTAGTGGCTAGGGTCGAGTGTGACCTAAGAAACTTTCATTCATTTCAGGGGATTTTATGGGAAGAAATACATTTTATAAGTCTAGTTCAAACACACACAAGTTGTGGGACCACATATCACATGCACAAATAAAAATTCAAAAAACATGGGTAGGTGTTCAAGGGACCACCTATATTATTCGAATTTATTATCATTAAAAAAGTTTTTCCACCCACAATAAAGCTTGTCCAAGCCTCATCCAATATTGTGTAAATTCTTGATCTCTTATCTCAAGAAACTACATCAAAATAATTAATTATAAAACTTCATAATTAATTATTTAATGCAATTTAATAAGTTATAACCACCTAGAAACTCATCAAGAAGAGGATGATATCCAAAATATCAATCAACAGGATATCGAAATCCTGTGGTATACTCCTAGAACATCTTTGTACAGAATCCCAATAGTGACCCATAATTTTATTACATAAAAATTACATGATATTATATGAATATTCATTATGTAACATTAAAAATTATTCCAAAACTATAAAGGTTTAGTGTCTTTAAAAACATGGATACATAAACAACTGGTACATAAAAGATGTGAATAGTCTCTTACTCTATTATTCACATCTATCACCCTTCTTATACATAAGATACTCAAATCCTTTCCTCATATCTTGAGGAAAAAGAATCAGAATTAAGGGTGTCCTCAAATTCTAAGTAAGGGTAAAGGAGAGAGATATAAATGATCATTTATGTGTTATATGAGCATAAGGTTATAATAATATGTTCTTAACCTTTGAAAACCATACTCAGCAATCCATAGATCATAATCGTGGGTCATGGAATAAATATTAGTAGTTAATAAGATATTAATCCAAAATAAAACTTATAATGTGAGCTATGAGATCATATAATTGGATAAGATCATGTAATAAATGTGTGTAATAATCCTAATGAAAGAAATTTTATATCAAGGATACCCACCAATACATTCGTCACATGTTAGGATTGGGATCACTACTCAAGTGTCTCCTCCAAACATAGGATAAACTCCAGTGTCCCCTCTTTTGAGCTTGGGATAACATCCCATATACCATATTTTGGTCTTGGCATAACCTTTAATGTACCCTTTTCCTCATAAAACAGTCATATTTTCCCAATAAATTTTCAAGATATAACAGACCAACCCATCACATAATCATAATATATTCATATGTATGTAATAAGATCGAGATAACATATATCATTCCATTATAACTTAACTCATGTTAAATAAAATGGGTTTCAAAAATATTTCATCATTATAACAAAAAACCATACAGAGAAAGAAAAAGAATGGCATCAGAGAACCATATCCCCATTTAAGCATAAGTAACATCAAATGATGTTATCATTGATGAAAAATTATTTTTAAAGATCATTGTAACATTTATGAAGGAAAATACCATTTTCATTTTGAGATAAATTATTTAAAATCTTAAAATTTCCATAAAATTAAGAGAAAAAATATTTAAAAAATAATAATGGAAACTTCAAAATGAATCTTCAGAGTAATTATTTTTTTATAAAAACTGAAAATTCCATTCACACCATGTACGCAAAAACAACTATTCCTTTCATATTTTTGGCAAAAAGTCAAAAGTCAATCATTTAGAAAATGACAAGAATTTTAATTTTTTTTAAAAATATTAATGTTCATAAATTTTTACAAATTAATTTAATAAATTATAGGATAACAGAAAAAACATTATTGAAATAATTTTATATAAAACATGGACAAATAAGAAACATATTCCCAACCAAAGAGGGAAACAACGTCAATTTTTTTTAAAATTATTTCAATATTTTGAGTACTTAAAGAGATGAAAATGAAAGTAAAGTAGAAAATATTTATAATTAAACACAGTATAATAAAATTAATGACATTTTTGAGATATATATCTTAAAATTTCATCATTTTAAATTTAATAATAAGCAATCTCGTTAAAAATGATATTGTTTCATAAAACCCTTACTACTTTGGAAACTTTTGAATAATAACCCCAATGAATCAAGTAAATTCAACTCAAATATTATATACCATGTATTAAAATAGATTAATTATATAATTTTTAAAATGTTAAGTATATATACCAAATAAAATAAACAAGTGGTAAAGATGAGATTTTTCTCAGAAAAACAATAGTTACATGAGAAAACCACACCTCACGTTTAAATTGATTAATAAGTGTAAAAAACACCTTATAAAAAATTTAAATTTACTATAATTATAAACTAGAATCATTTTAAAACTTATAATATCCTTCACTAGAAGAGAATCATCATTTAGTGGCGGTTTTTATTGCGTTAAGTGGCGGTTTAAACCGCCGCTACATGGTTTGGCGGCGGTTTATGTAAACCACCGCCTAATACGGCGTCAGCAATCTATTAGCGGCGGTTATTTCCATTTCACGGCGGTTTAAGGAAAGTGCCATAGCTGCCTCATTTAGCAGTAGTTTTACTGAGTTTGGCTACGGTTTTTACGAGCCCTTGACATCAGTGTATTCGCGGTGGTTATAACCACCATGAATAAACTCAAATCTAATGGATGTAAAATAGCCGCTAAATTAATGTGAACCACTGTGGAATGAGAACCTACGATGCCACTAAATAGCGGCAGTTAAAACCTCCGCGAAACGTAATTGTTTTTAACATTTCTTGGCAGTTTTCACAGTTTAGCAGCTGTTTAAACCGCCGCCAATGTACATTTCACGGCGGTTTAAACCGCCGCTAAAAGTTGACCAGAAAAGAAAATAAATTTTTTGGTTTCGCTGCACCCCTGCCCTGAAAGACAAATCAAACCAGAAATGAATATCATATCCACCTTCAAGTTGTATGCCCCAGCCTCTTAAGTATTCATCCATTATCATCATACCAACATATATGATATAGAAAACAATATATGGGCCCCTTAATAGGTGTAATCCACAACCATACCTTCTCCAAATTAGTCATTGAAGACCAAGATGAAACTGAAATTGAAAATCATGATAAATTCAAACACTATCTATTTCTAGGTACCTTCCACAAAGTGTTACCTTCACAAAAAGTTATGATTCTTGAAATTTTTCTATTTAAATTGAACATAAATGGTATGATGTATCCCACTAATCATTAATAAACTATGTGTGTTATGATTCTATTTATAGAGATTCATATGATGCTAATCGCATGGGCCTGATCCCAATAATGTAAACACATGCGACCTCTTTGTATGGAAAAAAATAAATAATTTCCTAACTATGTGGCCTTAAACAAATGAATCATTAACATGTATTATATTTATGATTAATCTAAAAATAATATATTTTCATATCTACGCAGATTCAGAGAGATCATGGGAATAGGGGTAACTTGTTAAACACTAGTATTTTAATATTATTCATTAAAAAATCATAAATCTATAAGGGGTTCGAATAATTCAAATGATTCCACCCAAAGAATACTTGATGATCACAAAATCTCGCACCTTTTATCAATACCTATTTTGAATAATCTATAGTATATGAATCACTAGTGAACACCTTTCATTGTAATTTAGTTCTAAAAGGACATCCATACCAAATATTCATATACATGGAAGCCCATTGGAGGTTCTCATCAAAAAATAGATAACCTAATGTGAATACATTAACATGGAATTGGATTGATAACCTATAAAATCTTACATTTGATGATGTATTGATGGGTTTCTTCATTGTGTTTCCTTTTCAATACCTTAATCACATCCTTCAATCAAAATTGAATCACCAAATGCACCAATGATGTTCAATACCAAAAACAAGCTGATAGTACCTATAGAAAACACAATGGTGAGGCAGGAAAACAATTGTTATGTCATACATAGGACCCAATTTCAATGAATATATGTTCCCCATACCCTGACATACATTGTATCCTACCCTTGTAAAATGAGTGCATGATGGTTCACACCTTATTTTAGGAATACCATCTAAATGGATCTATCCTGACATTATATGACACTCATGGTAATCTATAGGGAATAATTCCCCACAAGTTGTCCAACTAAAAATATTCTATGGAAAAACCATTGGTCCATAATTTGACATCCAACCTTTTTGCATCCTTTCAATAGATCATGAGAACACGTTTATCTCTTATCATATTGATTTGGATAAATATTTCCACCATAAAGTAGAAATCACCTTAGAACTTCATTATGAATATCATGTTCACTATAATCATTTTTATTAACATGTGACCTTGAGTAATCAAGAAGATATATAGGGTGTTTTTCCGTATTGTCTATACTCAAGCATCTAAAAGTTGATCCCACTTGGGATATCCAATCACTGACACTCAAGAGTATATTTATACCCCTACTAGTTTAAACAACCTTGAGCCCCATTAGAATATCTAGATAATATACTAGGGATGGTTAAAATGATCTAATATATAAAAGCATCATAATCTATCAAAAGTGGCGTTTGTGACTATAAAATTACAATGGAAAACATAACCCACATGGGTGGGGGAATTTTTTATCATTTTTCCTCATGGTCATATCCAGTATCATTCATCCTATGGGATCACACCCAAATTAATGATATCCCTCTTACAATGTAAATATGTGTTTCCTATTGGTGTTAACACATTAGTATATTTCTTCAACGTTAACCCAATTGATGTTGGGAAACATGATTTTATTGAGTATGAAATAGGTGTGGATGAATCCACTACCCCCTCACCACTAAAAAATTGTAAAACCATCTCAACATAAGAGAATATTACTTAGTTCAAATTCAAAATAGTATAACATGTGAAATGACCCAATTTGTTCAACACATCAACAATGGGTTTAACTCCTATTCATCCCAAATATCGACTACCAATTCAAACACAGGACTAAATGGAATGATGTATACCACACTCGAGAAATCAAGACATAAAAAGAAACATCAGAAATCAATAAAACACATAAAAGGAAACATGAGAAATCAAGGAAATTTTAGGGCATGAAAATGTTTGGTGGAAACTATGTGCCGCAAATATAATATATACAAATCAATTGTTCCCATATTGTTTCAACACATGAACAATACAATTACTCATGGTCTGATGATGCATCGTCACCCTCACCACCTTCATCACCACTTTCTGTTGTCACATGTAAGAACACTATATTGAAAATTAAACACGGTTTCATATTTATATTAAAACATAAAACCAATGAAAGTTAGCAAACTAAATTAATTTGATTTTTTGTGATTTACCTTCATACCACTAGTCGATGCACTACCACCAGGCGAATATTTTCTCATATGCTGACGTATTTCAATCAACTCTTTATGCAAAGAAGATATCTGATCCCCCTGCTGGTGAACTGTGTTTTGTAGAGAAACAATCTCTTTTTGAACATCTCTGGGTATGGGATGACTAAATCCAGGAGTAGATACAACTTTTATCCTCGGTGGCCTACTAAAAACCTCAGATGGCACGGTTCCCAAACCTATCTCGCGCACTCTACCAAGATGCTTCTTCCCAAGGACTTTAGCAACCGGGTCATCCTGGGAGACTGAGTAGGACTGCGCAGGATTGGAATCCCATATTTCATTAATTTTTATCTATAAATCAAATATCAATATATATTAACAAAATAAAAACTGATAATAAGTTATTATAATAAAAAATTTACTTCATACCCCCAACTTCTTTAGCAGGATCATTAACAAAACTTCCATCTGATTTCTTGTGAACATCAAACCACAGTTCAGTTTGGGATGCTTCATGACCTAAACTCTGTGACTGTATTAAGCAAAGATAAATAAAAAATTCAATATATTAAACATATAATACTGTCTTATCAATATTTAAACTAATTAAAATATTACCAAAATTTTCTGGCTTTTAGAAAAGCTTTTTGAGCCCGCAGTGTGAGGGATGACTTGCTTAGCCCGGTTTGAAGCATTCTTTCTTGAGAGATCCTGAAATAAATAAAATTCAATTTAATAGTAATGTATTCAATGTCATGTCCTCTTCATATACATGTATAAATGTAAAATGAGGATAATATAATAATATATATTTCAATACCATCTGCTTCTCATCACGATGTATGTCAACAAAAACATTCCACTGTTCTTTCGGTACCCCACTGGGTAGCTTCTAATACATTTGTTGCACAGTCAATGAGTTATCGTTGAAATCACACCACAATATCCATTTTAAAATCTTTCCATTTCTTACCTAGATTTTTCAACGTCCACTTTTGTTCTATCACATCAGCAATTGTGAAGTGGAAGAACATCTGTATAAAGAAATTCATTTTGAACATATTAGTAACATGACATTCAATTAAACCATAATGTAATAAATTTACCTTTATTTGAGAATCAAAAACTTCATTTTTCCAGATTGGAGGCATATGTCTCCAATCATCAAATGAAATAGGAAGGGAAATGGGCTCCACTGCAAGCTGGCCTAGAATCTGGCCAAGTAGCCTCACAACGTCATCCGTCGGGACCCCATAAGAATCAAATGGAACGACTATCTTTTCACCAGTCATATTCCAAACATCTGGACTTTTTACGTTTTTCTCCATGGTAGTATTTTTTTTATCTTCAATGATCAAAAAATTATTATAAACAAAATGCAATAAATTTATTTAATTAAAATTTATACCTATGACAGTGACACTCCAGTACGCCCGTGATGAACTGGAATGGGCGTGTCGATGCCCCACTACTGAGGGTCCTGAAGGGGGAGTCGATGACTCGCCCTCTAATGGGACATCCAAAGATGGTGTGAGAGATGGTTCAGGGGGAGATGGTGTAGGAGTGTAGGCATCGGATGCCTCAGATGTCATGGGGAGGGAGCCACATAGATCGTCATCTGTCACAGAACTAGATGAAATAGTATACCGCTTCTTCCTTGGCATTCCTGTCATTTAATAAAATAAAATTAAGTTCAGAATATATATTTCAAAAAAATTATGTAGACTAAAAATTAAAAATGATAACAGATGTCCAGTACTAACAGACAAAATATATATGACAATGATAATGAATGACTGTAGAAATGAAAAAACTTGTTGCTGAATAAATAAATAATTTTACATATAATCATTTTCCCCTTTAATCATGTTGGTTTACAACTCCATTGCTTCATCCACTTCATTCATCCTTTCCATACTAATATTTACAATATCATGATGGACAAATAATTCTGTTGCCTGTTGTTGATTAAATTCAATTTCAGAGGTCAAATTATCCACTTCATTACCCATATCATACAAATCTCTTTGTATTACGTGAGAAACTACACTCCACCCTTCATCGACAACATCATTCACATAATATACCATTTTTCTTGAGATGCTAAGATATATGGATCATGCAGTTCATGATCACCAACATCCATCAAGCGAGAGAAGTTCATAGAAGTAAATTGCAAGGAATCTCTTTTAACACCTCTGATAATATCGAACCATTTGAATTTGAATAAAACAACAGAAAAATGTACGTGGTAGTTTAATTCAATAATATCATGCATCTTTCCATAGTATTCCACTTCATAAAATGTAAATATACCACTATTCTGTGTTTTCAAACCCACTTCTCGATCGACTGTACGAAATCTAAATCTATTCACATTATAATCGTCGAACTTTCTAACTTGTTTTAGAGGACCTCTAGCAAGAAACTTCAAATCATCTAACACCTCTGCTCGAGTATCAGTATTCATGATCTAAGAAAATAAATATACTTTATTATATTTACACAATTTATGCGTCAAACTAATATTTGTACTTATTGAAATATTTATGAACTCACACGTCATACAAACCATTCTATAAGCTCTTTATTAACAGATTTCGTTATATCTTTCTCATTTTGTGTTCAGCCACCCATTAATATCATTGTTTGTATCCTCAACTCTTCAATAAATAGATCTGGAATTTCACTATTCATCATCACATATCTATGTGCCTGTAATAATTCCAATTCAGTCAGTGTCACATTTGAGGTCCTCCCAACTGATCGTCCAATAGAAGGAAATATTTTGGAATTCTGATGTATTTGAGATTGATTCTATGTGTTGTAAACACATCCAACTCGGTTAAATCTTGTCTCAATATCATCCAAGTATTGAGAACAAAAGGTAAGACACTCCTCAGGAAAATAGCCTTTAGCAATAGAGCCTTCTGGTTGAGATTTATTTCTCACATATGATTTCAAATGCCCAAGATATCTGTGAAATAAAATAAACATAATTATGAATTTAATTAAGTACCAAAAATTGTTTACTTAAATAAAAAAAATATAAATAAAGTACATCTCAATTGGATACATCCATTGATAATGAACATGGCCTCCTAATTTAGATTCCTCAACCAAATGCATAGTTAAATGCATCTTTACAGTAAAAAATGACTGAGGAAAGATCATATCCATTGCACAAAGGGTCAATACAAACCTCTCCCAGAGGATGTCAAGCTAAAATGGATGTACATATTTCTCACATAGTTTTCTGAAAAATGTGTAGAATTGGAGTGCAACAACAATAATTTTTTCAGGTAATAATGTGCGCAATGCCAACGGCAGTAACTGTTGTAACAAAATATGTGAATCGTGACTTTTTAATCCATGTAACTTGCGATTCTTCAAGTAAACACACCTCGAGATGTTACTTGAATACCCATCAGATACCTTCACATTATTTAAAATTCTAAGGAATATATCTTTATCCCTATTTTTCATTGCAAAAATTGTCGAACGATACTTTTCATTCTCATCTGGCCAGAGATCGTGTTTTATGTTCATTTCTTGTAAGTATTTACAAGCATTGAGATGATCCTTCGACTTTCCATGCTCATTAAGTAATGAGAAAATCAAATTTTCACAGACATTCTTCTCAATATACATCACATCAAGATTATTCCACAACAAATTAAATTCCCAATACGGAAGTTTGAAGAATATACTTTTTTTCTTCCATTTTTTCATTCCGATTTCACTTGACGATGCACTTCGAACCCGTTTTCCACTATCATTCAAATGATGAACCTTCCCAAATTTTGTTTCAACATTTTCAAGTTGTGTCAATATTTTAGAACCAGTTAACAACTTTGGAGGTGGTCTACAATCAATGGAACCATTAAATTTTGATCTGTTCAGCCTAAATATATGAGATGCATTGAGAAATCTTCCATGACACAAGAAGCACCATTTTCTACTGTGAGGTATCCATTTGGGCTCAAAATCAATGTTACAAATGGTAAAATCCAAACCCGTGTATGTGTTCCAACTAGATAAATTCCCAAGCCCAAGGAAGTCACTAATGGTCCACATTAAAGAAGCATGCATTTTGAACATTGTTTTAGAAGAAGCATCAAATGTCTCAACACCGTTGCTCCATAAAACCTACAATTCGTCAATCAAAGGCTGCAAGTATACATCAATATCATTTCCAGTCATTTGTTTTCTAGGAATAATAATCAAAAGGATAAAAGATGTTTGTTGCATACACATCCATAGAGGTAGATTATAAGGGATCAAAACAACTGGCCAAATGCTATAACTGGTACTCAAAGTCCCAAATGGGTTGAATCCATCAGTAGCCAATCCCAATCAATCATTCCTAGGATCATCTGAGAAATCGAGATGTAATGAATCAAATGTCTTCCACGATTGGGAATCTCATGGATGTCTCATTAACCCATCATTTTTATTATCTACAGAATGTCACTTCATGTATTCAGCAGTTTTCGATGACATGAATAATCTTTGCAATAGAGGCTTCAAAGGAAAGTAACACAAAACCTTTTCAGGTGTGTTCCTTTTCTTCTTCTCCATGAAATTATGTTCATTCAGACTTCCAACATCACCCTTTTCCTGCCATCTAGAAGAAAAACATTTCTTGTAATTTTGTCTACTTGAATCCTCTCCCCAATAAAGCATACAATCATTGGGACACGTATGTATTTTTGTATAATTTAGACCAAGCTTGTTAACAACTTTTTTCATATCATAAAAATATTCTGGGATTTTTGCTTCAGTAAATGCATCACGAATCAATTCTAATATCATGGACATTGCCTTATTTGTAATTCCATATAGGAATTTGATATGGTACTACTTCAGCAGAAATGAAAGCTTTGAATATTTAAAACACCCACTATACAACTCTTGATTTCCATCATCAACTGAATCATGAAACACATTTTCCTCAAGGAAGTTTTCTCTTACATTTGGCTCCACAGAATCAAGAGGAGGATCCAATGATATCTTACAATCTTGATCTTCATGTGTTACAGTCTCAAAAACATCACTTGTCACGTTGGAATTTTTAGCACCCTCTTCTGGTTTTTCTAATATGTTTTGATGCTGATAGTGGTGTCTTGCAGTGCTGAATGCATCATTTATGAGGTTTTTCATTTCATGTTCCATTGTAGACGAACTTGGGACCTCATTCTGTGGATTAACATCATTCCTCAATCTTTCTGTAACATTCTATTCTCCATGCCAAATCCAACACAAATATTGACCAGGGAATTACTTCAATATTTAATGTTCATAAACTTCATCTCTCTTCAACTATGTTCTAAATTTACATTTAGGACCTGGAAATTTTATTCTCCCTTCAACGGATTGATAAGAAATTTCAAAATCTAAAAACTCATTCAATCCCTTTATATACTGAGGTGTGTTCCTCGGTAATGTGATCCAGCTTTTATCCATGTATATCACAATGTGCCTACACAATAATAAAAAAAAATTAAAAATCATAGTTACTACTAAATAGAGAAAGAGATCCATATATACGATAATATAAGATTACAGAAACATAATATAATAAAGATGAGCCCATGAGTGAGATAAGTGGTGGTGTTCATGGAAATGCATGATGAAATAACATGGGAGATTCAGTTTTGAGGTTCTACGAACCTTGTGTGGATTGAATTCCTAGACCTCTCTTTGGTGTATTCACATAGAAAAGAGTGGTGGTGTGACTTGAGGGTGATTTGGATTATATATGTGTTAGTGCTCATGAGTGTAGAATTATGGTTAAATGGGACGATCGAGAATCTGACCATGGAGTTGAACTAAGAGTCAGATTCAGACTTCGGTGTGGGCATTGAACATTTTTTGTTATTCCTTGAGTCTAAAGACATCGTGGTCGGGATATGATAGCGCATTGGTGGGTGGGATTGAGTGCCTTTGGTATAATTCATCTAGAGAAGGACTTACTAGTGTTGTTGCATAAAAATTGATGTGGTAAGGTGAAGACCACATCAGAAATGGAATTCACATAGTTATTAATGGCGTGCACCATGGCGCGCAATTGTTCCATGGCTAGCGCCATGGAGTGGTGTGATGCTCCATGGATCATTTAAGATGGCTCATTGTGGTGTGCGCCATATTGCGCAATGGCGCACGCCATGTTCTTCCAATGGCATGTTCCATTGAGCATTTTTGATTTTTTTTGTATTTTTTAAGCTACCAAATGTTATGACACAATTGAAAATACATTTTTTGAGGTCAAACAATGACCTCCCCTTTCGACTCTTCACAACACTCTTCCCGTGAGCGTAGCGACCCAGCTGGTGTTGGACCACATTGACAGCCATAACCAAACTGAGATCCCTCAACCGCCGTGACCTAGTCAACCATGACTTAGCCGAGATCCCTCAACCACCATGACTTAGATATGCAATGTTTTCCAGAGCAGGAACATCTTTTGTGTGAATCATTAACTTTTTTTTAATTCAATTTTATTTATGTTGCTCGCCCCTTATTTTTTTCGTATTACTCCTGCTGTTGTTTTTGAGATATATAGTTTTTTATTCCCGTCTTGGTTTTTTTAGATAAATGTTTTTTAATATATTTCAAGAATTGATATATATGATTTTTTGAGATATATAGTTTTTAATATTTAATTGTAGGTGTCATTGTTGACTTCATTTGTTTTTTGATGTATGGAATATGAATTATTGAAATAAATATATGTTGTATATATATAAATTGTATAATTTATTATTTGTTAGTGTTGATATATATATACACCTCTTTTGTGTGCCGCAAGTTAATATTTCCATGCACCATGTGCCGCGCCATGCACTTTTTCACTGGGGGCTCTTGTCGTCGTTGTGCGCCATGCGCCGTAAATAACTATGGGCGTTCAAGATGCGGCTGATGTGGTTTGGGGATCAAACTAGGGTATTTTAAGAATATTTGATGTGTATAGGCTTGGTGTTTGGAGTTTCATAGTAGAATCATGTTGGAAATTTGGAGATGAAATGTGAGGTGTTGGTACTATCATCTAGGACAACATAATAAGATAATCAAAATAACATAGGTGGAAATAGATCCTAGAAGGAATTCTCTCTAAAAATTATATTCGGGAACATGGAAGAATTATATTCATCCAAACCACTGCAATAAGTTATAATGAATTCAATACCATTCACTTCAACACAGAAAAGAAATTTATGAAAAGTAAAGGGAAGCTATGCTTGAGTAACACATGTTTGATGGACTCCATGATTGAGTATCAAAAGTATAAGTAAATCCATACCTAAGTGTAATAATTCATTATAGTCAAGTAGGGAATATAAATAAATAGGTCATCCATTTCAAAAAATAATTAAAAATACAAAGATACATATTCAATGAAAGTGATTACTTTCATCCAAGACTATACATATTAATGAAAAATCATCTAGTTTAGATAACATATAGAGAAAGAAAATACAAATAAAATTTAAATACAAAATAAACCTAGTTGAACTATCTCACAATAAAATTTCCCAAAAAAAGTCACAACCATATTCACAACTCAAAACATCTCCATGTGATCCCTGAAAAGTCACAACATTGCAATGTCCATTAATGGAACAAGAGGAAACAAATAACTATAAATCACAATATTGGAATTAGAATGAAAAGATAGAATTTACACACACACATGAATTTGTATGAAAAGTGTGATAGAAATAGTCCTAGAAATATTTCACCATAGATTCTTTGTAATTCATTTTATAAATAAGATTCAAAAATACTTATTTGTGATAGAACTCTACCTAGGATTTTTTCAAACCAAATTACAATGATGAAAAGGAGAAAATAGAGTAAGAGGTAATTGTGAAGGAATAAGAGGGCCTAAGATGAAGTAATAGACAAGAATCAAGGGTAAATCATGATGAACATGCCATGGATAAGAGAGAACCGGTAGAGGAGGAGGTGTGAGGCATTGTGTTATTGGTTAGGGGTCATGAACCACACAAGTGGGACACCGGTAGGCATAGTTAATTATTGTTAGGTGTATTTGAGGATACAATTAGAGGTTGATGATGAATGTTAATGGATGAGAGTATGTCGTGTCCACCATGGATGCAGTGTCATTACACAATGAGTAGAGATTGATAGTGGGGGAGACCTGGTTTTGGGGTCTTCTTCATCTCATTATTACTGTTGTAGTGAACGTCATAACATGTCAATAAACATTTTATCCCTATTATACATATATATAATACACCCATATACACCAATTTACAAACTTCATTTATATATATATACATATATATATGAATTACATAACATGTATAATACACACACACATATATATATATATATATGTTGCACCCACTTACATCACTTGAAGAAATTAGTCATAGAGTTTGAAATTTAATACTTAAATATACTTATATATGTTTATGTATGATGAACATGAAATCACTTGCATATATTTATATGAATTTAAATTCTAAAAAAATAAATTTGGGAATCACTTATGTATAAAACATGTAATTTGAGATTAATATATATATATATATATATATATTAAATTCCTCTAACAAAATTATAAATTCATGAATTAAAGTTTTTAAAATAAAAGTAATAACTTACTTTGGAACATCAAAACATGATAAAATATAATTCCCAAAATAGAACTCAATTATAAGAAGATAAATTTTTAAGGACAAACTAAACCATATATTCTAATTCTCAAAACATGATTTAGAGAAACATTAACATAAGACATAAATTATAAAAATTAAATGATCCCTTAAAATAATTTTTAGCACAATAGTAAATATTAAAAACCTTACATTATATTTCCTAAACTTAACTAAAACAAAATTCAAATACATTAAATGATCCCTTATAGAAAATAAGGTCCACAATCCAAAATATAAATGGTATAAAAAATATATGTTATAGAAAATGAATATAATTTTACTAAACATAATCATTTACTGCAAAATGAAAATTCATTACACAATCAAGTTTTGACCAAAGATATTCCTTATTGTAGACCATAGCTTTGAAAAATACAATTCATTACTTATTGGAAATCAAAAAAAACATAATTTGAAAATAAAATTTCACCCTTACTTGATATGCTGGAACAAAACAGAAGTTGTTGAAGACTCCAAAACAAAACAAACGGACTGCAAAATGCTGAGACAAAGAAACATGAAAAACACTGAAATTAGTTGAAATATAAATGAACGCAACAACGAATGAAGATTCAGGTGCCTACTCTATATAAGTTATTGAATGATTTTTAACTCAACCTACAAGAAAATTACTAGAATTCAAACCTTAGGGTTTGTATAGGTCACCAGGGTCACGGTGTCACCGAGGTCGTGGGGTCGCGGGGTCGCTGAGGTCGCGGGGGGCTGGGGTTGCTGGGTCACCGGTGTTGCGGGGTCGTCGGGGTCGCGGGGGTCTAGGGTTGCGGGGGAAACGGGAGTCGCAGGGTCGCGGGGTGAGAAGAGGGGTCGGGGTGGGGGGGAAGGGTCGACGCTATAAAAAAACAATGTTTTCTCGGCGGTTTATTATAAACCACTGAGAAACCTTTTTTAAAAAAGGTTTCGCGGCGGTTCCTAGAACCGCCGCTAAACAACATTTTTTTTGTAGTGATATATGACCCACTTATAACATTTCAACATCCATTTATTAATAATTCCTTATTAAAAACGTTATTTTCAGGCGTTAAATATTTCATTTTCCATGAAACATTAGTTTTAGCGGTTCTAGTCCATTTACTTTGATCATGGTTTATTTATATTCACAATTTTAATCATTATATAAATATCATATATTTTAATTGTATATATATTTATAATCATCAATAAGAAGTTGATAACAAAAATTTATTTACATCATTCATGGGGATGGTAGTTTGTGTGTACGTATTAATATTGTTTTCATTTTCTATAAAAATAAAGAAAGAAATATAAATAATATTTTATCATTAAAAAATAATAATTATATCATAAATATCATATATAAAAATTATATTCACCATAATAATCATTCATGAGTGATGGTGATGAAAAATTTAATTATATCACTATGTTGATGCGGTAGTCCACACGTATGTGCGAGCGATACTTTCTTTTCTAATTTTATGGGAAAATGGGGTTTTAATGGATGTTCCATAATAAAAATTACATTTATTAATATTAAGGATACTTAATTTATTATTTTATGATTAATACCACATATTTAGAGGAGTTATATGAATAAATAAATAGAAATAGGTTGTGTCACGACCCCCTCCCCACAAAGTGTACCCCTCCTGGGCTGGCAATGTGAGAAGAGAGATAATGACCCCCGAGTCCTGCCTCCAGTAGGCCCCGGGTTGGAAAATAGCACCGAGGGTATAATAAACATACAAATGGGAGGAATTACCCTCTAAGAGAACACATGCAGAAGAGAGAGATAGAATAGACTCCAACCAACTCCAACTCAGAACTGAAATATAAAACAAACCCAAGTACATATATGAAATTTCATGCAAACGTACTACAGCTGGAAGGGGAAACTAAAAGTACCCAAAAGAAAGTAAAAGGCAGCGACCACAAGCCCGAACAGCTCCTCCTCCACCTGTAATCTATTAGTAACCAGCTTGATCTCCAACCTGCTCCAAGTGACCTGAAAAAATAGTTTATATACACATAGGGTGAGTATAACAGTATACTCAGTAGGATCCTCCCCAAGCCTCTCGTGAAAAAGTAAAGAAATCATGATAAAGCCCAGTGAACAACAAGTGAAACTAACTCGTTACCTAAACAGGTATACTAAGTTCCCAACCTCACCATGGCCACTCTCACCAAGTAACGAATACAGTAATATATAATATAGTGGAGAATATCAAGGGTACCCCGCTACTACTTCCCCACTGGTTTGCCGCCTTGCCCCAACGACATACGTCCTATGCATCTCTCTCCAAAGGCTTGCCCGCAGACACCTGGGCGAAGCACCACACCATCCCCACAACCAAAAGTAACCAGGTAAGTTCTGTAAGCCACCACATCCCGCATAACGTGTATCATACATCGGGTATTATACCTTAATCCATTATAGCCCATACACCGAGTAGGGATCCTCAAGCCATCACAGCCTATACACGTTACACCTATAGTAGTCCATAGGATACTATATCCAGAATATATGTGTGTGAAATAACCACGAGCCATTACAGCCCTCTACACACATATATGGGTAAAACTAACCACTGTGCCTAACAACACCAAGATCTACCAAGATAAGAGAGCGGGGTCAAAGGGGGTAGTCAGCCATTCAACCTCCCATCAGAATGTGGGGGAAAAAACCCCCCCAGGGCTCAGAATCCCTGGAGTGTCAGTTTCCCTTACCGACAGGGTGGAGTAGAGTATAGAAACACAAAAATTATAGAATATATATATATATAACTCACATCCACACTATGGGCATTACCTAGTCTTATAGATACAACTGCAGCTAACGTCTCTCAGACTCCAAGCTTCTACTTCTAAGACTAGGTATCCTATAAGTACACAACATTTGAAGAAATTTATTCGATTACTCCATTCTCATTTTATCAATTCCATTGTACATTAATTAATTCATTAAACATTAATTAACCATGAACAATTCCACATTAAACTGAAATGGCATCACATTCAAAATCAACTGCTCATTTTTAGATTCACATCTCCTTTAAATTCCAGCAACTCCATCCCCATGGATTATCACCATTTAATCAAACATTCATTATAGAGTTACTTTCCCACATTACCAAGCATTCTAGAAAACCATCCTATGCTACTAAACACAAAGGAGTCTCAACACGGCGAGTAGATATACTACCCGTCGAGTCTTTGCCACCTATAGAAAGAGCACATACTCATTCTCCCTCGAGAGGCTAAACACGGAAAGCACGTGGCATACCTCGCACGTCTTTTCCTCCTTCAGAAGAAGGGCAAGCAAGACCAGCTGCCTTGAGCAGTGGAAAAACAAAACAGATAAACATTCAAAGAACCCACAAGAATCCAACAACTACATCCATCCCATTCCATCACCCTCGGTGTCCTCCCCGACACCCACATGCATAAACTGATGCATCTCGTCACTCTAGGAATCATCCGCTACCACAACCACAAGGCCTCTAGGCCTCCACATATCACAACACCCATACAGGCTCACATCACAGTACAATCAGTAGGAAAACAACAATCACAACCAT
The DNA here is from genome assembly GCA_963277665.1 of Viscum album. Taxonomy (NCBI): domain Eukaryota; kingdom Viridiplantae; phylum Streptophyta; class Magnoliopsida; order Santalales; family Viscaceae; genus Viscum; species Viscum album. Next base: position 1,337,383,467 of record OY728156.1, read on the forward strand.
GGATCTTGACCCTTTAACAACAAGAGGGTAACTCAGAACCCTTTTAGAAAATTCTCACACAATCTGTTCATAAATCAATATTGAACTAGAAGATTAGTTATTCATAGGATCCAATTACGGGGGACCTAATCAGTAAGCTATCACAATTTAAATAACCATGCTTACTTCCCTAATTTGATTATCCTCTAATTAGAACAACTAAAACAACAGCAATAACCAGATTAATTTATATTCCTCTTTATCTTTAGCCAATTAATTCCATATTTACGTTCATTATCAATTTCTATCATGAACGAACAACAAATCAAAGAAAACATAGATATCACTCTAACTAGAAAACATGAGGCAAACCGTTACCATGGTATAAAGCAACATTATACGATCAACCAATTCTTTTAATCCAGTTCAAGTATTTAATTAGGTCAATTTCATTGTGATCCAAAGGACTAAATCATGTTAATTCTACGATTGCACATACACAATTAGAGAATCCATGAATCCCCTACCTCGAAGAGTTATTGACGTCCTTTATCCACACAACGGGCCACAATCCTTCTCTCGCGACAACTGCATCCACCTGAGGGTGCCACGGTAAGTCCCAACCAACCAAACCCCATTAGAACCATGGATATTACATGGTAATATGGAAGGGAGAACAAGAGAAGGTGATCCTCGAAGGAATGATGATAAAACATACCTTATATGGAAGAATGATCGACACAGCTTGGTTGCATCAAACAGAGCGGAACTGATCCGAGTAACGTTTGATTGTGAAACTCCTACGGGAATGATTGCAAGGTTCTAATGTCTCGTAGATGAGAACTAGAAGGAAGAAAAATGAAGAATGATATCTCGTTCCTTTTAAAAATAAATTAGAGAGGCGACGATTTAAGATCTGATTTATTCTCCATTAAAAACGGATCGCCTTAACCCACGCGGTTTGACCAAGTAAAAACATCCCGGCCTTAGGAATAATTAATATAGGATTTATGGCCTTTGAATCGGCCTTAAAGTCCCTAAAATAAGGTTTTAAAATGTATTTTACGTCAAAGAAAAATGTCAAAGGGGCGAAACTGTTGGAAGCTGGAAACACTATTCACATACTCAAAATTTGGAAAAGGAAAGAATCGGTAGCTCTTAGAATTCTGGAAACACTGTTCAAACCTGAAATTTGGAAAAGGAAGGAATCGGTAGCTCTTAGGATTCTGGAAACACTGTTCAAATGTGAAATTTGGAAAAGGAAGGAATCAGTAGCTCTTAGGATTCTGAAAACACTGTTCACACGTGAAATTTGGAAAAGGAAGGAATCAGTAGCTCTTAGGATTCTGGAAACACTATTCACAGAACTGGAAATTTGGCAAAGTGTTAGCCAAGCTACTGCTAGACTGCGGCTACTGGTAGACGGCGGCTACCGGTAGACCGAGCTACCGGTAGGGTGCGGCTGGGGGATAAGTCACCTTGACCTCCCGGAACACCTCCAACACCACATTTTCACAAAGTAGTGGACCGGAGAGGTCCGGGCCATTACATTAGATACCTCTCAAAACATTCTCGTCCTCAAGAATTAAAATTCAACTAAGAAGAAAAGAGGGGTCCGAACAACCACCCCATAAGATACCTCTCAGGGGAAAACCACCATGAGTTGTTCGAAAGCTGGAACAAAACTACAACATCCGAGAATATGGAAACAAACAATCCATATCCAAACAATTCAATCATAACATCACACAAAAGGTACATAAATAAAACATGAAAGGTCTAACCATCAAGGAAACATCATTACATGAAAATATTTAAACATTAAACAACTCTAGGTACTGAGCACATATCTGTGACTCACGCTCCCATGTACTCTCCTCCATGCCACTGTGTCGCCACAAGACACGAACTAAGGGGATAGAAGGCCCACGTAACACCTTCTCCTTGTGGTCTTGGATCTCCACAGGTCGCTCCTCGAAGGTTGCATCATCATCAATATCGATCTCTCCCCAATCGATAACATGAGATTCATCGTGAAGGTAACGAAGGAGCTGTGATACATGGAAAACATCATGTATCCAACTCATCTGAGGGGGAAGTGCTACTCGATACGCCACAGCTCCAACACGAGCTAACACCTCGAAAGGCCCAAAAAACCGGGGAGAAAGCTTACTTCCACGACCAAACCTTCGCTTCCCACGACGGGGAGTCACCTTTAGAAACACATGATCCCCAACATTAAACTCTAACGGTCTCCTTCTTTGATCAGCATATGATTTCTGACGATCATGTGCTGTCTTCCTCCTCTCACGAATCACCTGAACCATCTCTGTTGTATTCTACACTAGTTCTGGTTCGAGAATTGCTAACTCTCCGACCCCAGTCTAGTACAACGGAGAACAGCATGGCCGGCCATCCAAGGCTTCAAACGGTGCCATACCGATGGTAGAGTGAAAACTATTATTGTAAGCGAACTCTACCAAGGGTAAGTGCTTCATCCATGAACCTCCAAAATCAAGAACACAAGATCGCAGCATGTTATCAAGAGTCTGGATGGTTCGCTCTGTCTGACCATCCGTTTGAGGATGAAAAGCAGTGCTAAGGCACGGTTGAGAGCCAAAAGCATGCTGGAGACCTCTCCACACCCTAAAGGTAAAATGAGGATCTCGATCAGAAATGATCATCCTAGGTACTCCATGAAGTCTTACCACCTCCTCTAGATACTGCCTCGACAAAACCTCCACTGAGCTCAACTCCTTGATCGCTATGAAGTGGGTCGACTTTGTTAAACGATCTACTACCACCCATATAGCATCATGTCCTCCCGGAGCTCGAGGTAAACCTGTAACAAAGTCCATCGAGATGTCCTCCCACTTCCACTGAGGAATCTCTAATTTCTGGAGAAGACCACCAGGAACACGGTGTTCGGCCTTCACCTTCTGGCAGACTAAACATCGAGACACACACTCTGCAACCGTACGTTTCAGCCCAGGCCACCAAAACTGACTCCTCAAGGATCGGTACATCTTCGTCACACCAGGATGTACTGTCAAGGGTGAACTATGGAACTCTCGGAGAACCGTCTCGCGCATCGCCAAGGGGACAAAAAGCCTGCCATGATACAACACTCGGTGTTGTTCATCCTCCGACCAACCATCAGGGGCCTCACCACAAACAACTCTGTCTCTCCAAACTTCCACCTCTAGATCACCCAACTGAGACTCTTCCACCTTCTGCATCAGGGATGACTACACCATCATCTAGAAAAGTCAAACTCTACCCCCAACTTCTCCCATATCAAGATGCAAAGATGATAGCTCTTCCATCACTCTCCAAGAATCACCAGATTCCTGCACAACATCATTACGTGTCTTTAGTCTTAGTGCGTCAGCTACAACATTCCATTTTCCAGGTGTATATGATATTTAAAAGTCTTATTCCTGCAAGAACTCCATCCACCGATGCTGCCTCAGGTTCAAGTCATGTTGGGAGAAAACATACCTTAAACTCTTATGGTCGTTGAAAACCACAAAGTGCTCACCAATGAGGTAATGTATCCACAACTTTAGAGAAAACACCACGGTTGTCAACTCAAGGTCATGTGTGGCATAGTTTCATTCATGGGGACGCAACTGCCAAGACCCATAAGAAACAACTGACCTCTGATGCATGAGAACACAGCCTAGCCCCAGATGTGAAGCATCACAGAAAACATCAAACTAGACTCCCTCCGCTGGAAGACAAAGGACTAGGGCACTTACCAACTTCTCTTTTAGATACTCGAAAGCTGCCTGACACTGATCAGTCCATATGAACACTTGATCCTTCTTGGTCAAAGATGTTAGAGGAGTTGCAACTCAGGATAAATTGGCTACAAACCTCCTATAATAGCCTGCGAGACCAAGGAAACTTCGCACCTCTGACACAGCCTTGGGGGCTGCCCATGACACAACTGCTTCTATCTTCGAAGGATCCACAGCTAATCCCTGTTGGGACACAACATGCCCCAAGAAACGAACTTCTCGAGCTTAAAACTCACACTTCGACAACTTCCCAAACAACTGATGTTGGCGAAGATTTCCCAAAACGGCTCGTAGATGCTCTGCATGCTCCACTTCAGATGTGGAGTACACAAGGATGTCATCGATGAAAACCACAACAAACTTGTCTAGGAATTCATGGAACACAGCATTCATCAACCCCATGAAAACTACTGGAGCATTCGTCACGCCGAATGGCATTACAACAAACTCATAATGCCTATGACGACAACGGAAAGTAGTCTTCGGGATATCCTTATCCTTTACACGCATCTGATGATATCCTGACCGCAAGTCGATCTTTGAGAACCAACTTGCACCATTCAGTTGATCGAATAGGTCATCAATCAGTGGAAGAGGATATCGGTTCTTTATTGTCACTTTGTTTAATCGACGATAATCGACACACAACCGCAAACTGTCGTCAGCCTTTTTCACAAACAAAACTTGTGCACCCCACGGTGACACACTTGGCCGAACAAAACCACACTGGAACAGACCATCGAGCTGAATACGTAGCTCTCGTAACTCAGAAGGGGCCATCCTATACGAAGACATAGAGATAGGAGACGCTCTTGGATGTAACTCTATCCCAAACTCGATCTCTCGTCGAGGGGGTAAGGATACAACCTCTTCTGGAAAGACGTCAAGGTACTCCTCTACGATCCTAGGGAACGCCAGCTATTGAACCTCTGAAGAACTCAACATCAACCCAGCCATCATGGATGACAAGGGTGGAACTCATTTATGACTCATCCGAGGATCTCTCTCACCAACAAACACCACTTTCTCTCCATCTGCATCAAAGAAAATGACCTTCTTCCTATAGCAATCCACAATATCCTACACCGAGTACAACCAATCCATGCCGAGTATGACATTATATGGTTGTATTCATAAACATAGGAAATCTACCCAAGAGCGGTGTTGCCCCAACACTAGCTCACAGTCTCTACATACTTCAAACAAGTCGGTTCGACCTCCAACTGGCGTAGTCAACGCCAAGGGCACTGGAAGCCTCTCTACCTCAAGTCCCAAAGCATGGACAAGGGTAGGTGATATGAAGGAGTGTGTTGCTCCTGAATCAAACAAGGCATAAATCAAGGTAGAAAACGAGAAAAGGGTACCTCGAACGACATCTGGCTCGCCTGGGGATGGCAACGCTAGAGCATGAAGCTGACCACGACCACCTCCACGGCCTCTCTGGCCCTGATGACGACCACCACCACGGTCACGCTCTGCTCTCTGAGGATGGGGAGCATCATGGGGTTGTCCTCTGCCTGCTACATCTACCCTCAGGTGATCTAAAGCTGGTGCAACCTGATGCTGCTGCCTCGGCTGGAACTGCCTCAACGGAGGAACCTGGAGCGGAGCGTCTGGTGCACGATGAATGCTCTGAAAAGTCGGGCACTCCCGCTACTGATGACCATGACCACCACAAGAAAAACAAGCGCCTGATCCTTTGGCATAGTCTAGAGAGTTGCTGCCTCCTGAGAAACGATATGGAAAGGGCTGGGACCTACCCCCAGGTGAACAGAAACTCTTCTGTCCTGAAAACCGGGATCCCCAGACCACAACTTTTATTTGTGAGGAATCATGACGATTCCCCTCTCATGACGATCTGGTCCTAGCCAAAGTCCTCTCAACAACCTATTCCCTTGCTAGCACCTCAAGATATGTGTTCAGCATAAATGGGGTGACCTGGCGCTGGATCTCTAGACGCAAAGCCTCCTTGAAATGCCTCGCCCTGGCCTCATCATCTGGTAACAGGTCTGAACCATATCGTAGAAGGTTCCTAAAACGGATTCCAAACTCTCGAACACTAGAGCTCCCCTGTCGAAGGGTAAGAAGCTCTTGGCGACTGGATGCCTTCACAGTCGAAGAAAGAAACTCGACTCTAAACCTGTCTCGAAACTCCTCCCATGAGATCGCTGACTCCTCACGACCCCCAAGGAACAAGAACTACCACTGCCACGCTGCTCCACGCAGCATCGTCACAACCAAGGACACCTAGTGTTCCTTCCGAGCACGAATCGAACTGAAGCCTATCTCGACCTCCTCCAACCAGTCTTTTGTGACTGCATCTGAAACGGAGCCCTCGTACTTCTGTAGACTCTGGCGCTGAAACTCTCGGAGTGTCTTCCTCCAAGTGTCATCGTCGTCAACCTCTACTCGGCAGCGATCTGCTGGAATAGCCTGCTGGGCATCTTCTGTGCAAACCTGACGAGGACATCGACCTGGAGCCATACCTATAAAATAACAACTGTTAGAGCTCCTAAGCCTGGAATATGGAAGACTCAACATTAATTAATTAATTGTTTTGTTTTATTAATTTTTTATTAGGTTACCTATCTCAAGGTCTACCCATTAAAACACAGGCGCAAAGAATAATGATGCATGATCCTTTCATAGGTCTCTACCCTGCAACCAGTATCACTTTCTTTAGTATCCATCGTAAACTTAAAGGTCCGTGCAACAGATCATAGGGGGCCCTAAACGCCTATGTCTCTGCCAGTATCTAGTGTTTACCCCACTTGCTAAACATGAATGACACTGTTGCCCTACCATCCCATGAATCCTTACCTGTGCCTAACTCCAAACTTTATCCTATCCCTCAACCAGACCTCTGATACCACTCTGTCACGACCCCCTCCCCACAAAGTGTACCCCTCCTGGGCCGGCAATGTGAGAAGATAGATAATGACCCTCGAGTCCCGCCTCCAGTAGGCCCCGGGTTGGCGACTAGCACCGAGGGTATAATAAACATACAAATTGGAGGCATTACCCACTAAGAGAATACATCCAGAAGAGAGAGATAGAATAGACTCCAACCAACTCTAACTCAGAACTGAAATATAAAAGAAACCCAAGTACATATATGAAATGTCATGCAAACGTACTACAGCTGGAAGGGGAAACTAGAAGTACCCAAAAGAAAGTAAAAGGCAGTGACCACAAGCCCGAATAGCTCCTCCTCCAACTGTAAGCTAGTTGTAACCAGCTTGATCTCCAACCTGCTCCAAGTGACCTGAAAAAATAGTTTATATATACATAGGGTGAGTATAACAGTATACTCAGTAGGATCCTCCACAAGCCTCTCATGCAAAAGTAATGAAAGCATGCTAAAGCCCAGTGAACAACAAGTGAAACTAACTCGTTACCTAAACAGGTATACTAAGTTCCCAACCTCACAATGGCCACTCTCACCAAGTAACAAATACAAGAATATAGAATATAGTGGAGAATATCAAGGGTACCCCGCTACTACTTCCCCACTGGTTTTCCGCCTTGCCCCAACGACAGACGTCCTGTGCATCTCTCTCCAAAAGCTTGCCCGCAGACACCTGGGCGAAGCACCACACCATCCCCACAACCAAAAGTAACCAGGTAAGTTCCGGAAGCCACCACAGCCCGCATAACATGTATCATACATCAGGTATTATACCTTAAGCCATTATAGCCCATACACTGAGTAGGGATCCTCAAGCCATCACAACCTATACACGTTACACCTATAGTAGTCCATAGGATACTATATCCAGAATATATGTGTGTGAAATAACCACGAGCCATTACAGCCCTCTACACACATATATGGGTAAAACTAACCATTGTGCCTAACAACACCAAGATCTACCAAGAGAATAGAGTGGGGTAAAAGGGGGTAGTCAACCATTCAACCTCCCATCAGAATGTTGGGGAAAACACCCCCCAGGGCTCAGAATCCCTGGAGTGTCAGTTGCCCTTACCGACAGGGTGGAGTAGCGTATAGAAACACAAAAAGTACAGAATATATATATATAACTCACATCCACACTATGGGCATTACCTAGTCTTATAGATACAACTACAGCTAACATCTCTCAGACTCCAGGCTGCTACTTCTAAGACTAGGTATCCTATAAGTACACAACATTTGAAGAAATTTATTAGATTACTCCATTCTCATTTTATCAATTCCATTGTACGTTAATTAATTCATTAAACATTAATTAACCATGAACAATTCCATATTAAACTGAAATGGAATCACATTCAAAATCAACTACTCCTTTTTATATTCACATCTCCTTTAAATTCCAGAACCTCCATCCCCGTGGATTATCACCATTTAATCAAACATTCATTATAGAGTTACTTTCCCACATTCCCAGGCATTCTAGAAAAGCATCCTATGCTACTAAACACAAAGGAGGCTCAACACGGCGAGTAGATATACTACCCGTCGAGTCTTTGTCGCCTATAGAAAGAGCACAGACCCATTCTCCCTTGAGAGGCTAAACACGGAAGGCACGTGGCATACCCCACGTGTCTTTGCCTCCTTCAGAATAAGGGCAAGCAAGACCAGCTACCTTGAGTAGTGGGGAAAAACAAAACAGATAAACATTCAAAGAACCCACAAGAATCCAACAACCACATCCATCCCATTCCATCACCCTCGGTGTCCTCCCCGACACCCACATGCATAAACCGATGCATCTCGCCACTCTAGGCGTCATCCGCTACCACAACCACAAGGCCTCCCGGCCTCCACATATCACAACACCCATCCAGGCTCACATCACAGTACAAGCAGTAGGAAAACAACAATCACAACCATGGCTCTTGACCCTTTAACAACAAGAGGGTAACTCAGAACCCTTTTAGAAAATCTCACACAATCTTTTCATTAATCCATATTGGACTAGAAGATTAGTTATTCGTAGGATCTAATTACGGGAGACCTAATCAGTAATCTATCACAATTTAAATAACCATTCTTACTTCCCTAATTTTATTATCCTCAAATTAGAACAACTACAACAACAGCAATAACCAGATTAATTTACATGCCTCTTTATCTTTAGCCAATTAATTCCAGGTTTACGTTCATTATCAATTTCTATCATGAATGAACAACAAATCAAAGAAAACATAGATATCACTCTAACTAGAAAACATGAGGCAAACCATTACCATGGTATAAAGCAACATTATACGATCAACCAATTCTTTTAATCTGGTTCAAGTATTTAATTAGGTCAATTTCATTGTGATCCAAAGGACTAAATCATGTTAATTCTACGATTGCACATACACAATTAGAGAATCCATGAATCCCCTACCTCAAAGAGTTCTTGATGTCCTTTATCCACACAACGGGCCACAATCCTTCTCTCGCGACAACTGCATCCACCTGAGGGTGCCACGGTAAGTCCCAACCAACCAAACCCCATTAGAACCATGGAGATTACATGGTAATATGGAAGGGAGAACAAGAGAAGGTGATCCCCGAAGGAATAATGATAAAACATACCTTATATGGAAGAATGATCGACACAACTTGGTTGCATCAAACAGAGCGGAACTGATCCGAGTAACGTTTGATTGTGAAACTCCTACGGGAATGATTGCAAGGTTCTAACGTCTCGTAGATGAGAACCAGGAGGAAGAACAATGAAGAATGATATCTTGTTCCTTTTAAAAATAAATTAGAGAGGCGACGGTTTAAGATCCGATTTATTCTCCATTAAAAACGGATCGCCTTAACCCACGCGGTTTGACCAAGTAAAAACATCCCGGCCTTACGAATAATTAATATAGGATTTATGGCCTTTGAATCAGCCTTAAAGTCCTTAAAATAAGGTTTTAAAATGTATTTTACATCAAAGAAAAATGTCAAAGGGGCGAAACTGTTGGAAGCTGGAAACACTATTCACATACTCAAAATTTGGCAAAGGAAAGAATCGGTAGCTCTTAGAATTATGGAAACACTGTTCAAACCTGAAATTTGGCAAAGGAATCGGTAGCTCTTAGGATTCTGGAAACACTTTTCAAACATGAAATTTGGAAAAGGAAGGAATCGATAGCTCTTAGGATTCTGGAAACACTGTTCACATGTGAAATTTGGCAAAGGAAGGAATCGGTAGCTCTTAAGATTCTAGAAACACTGTTCACAGAACTAGAAATTTGGCAAAGTGTTAGCCGAGCTACTGCTAGACTGCGACTACTGGTAGACGGCGTCTACCGATAGACCAAGCTACTGGTAGGCAGCGGCTACCGGTAGACCGAGCTACCGGTAGGCTGCGGCTACCAGTAGACCGAGCTACCGATAGGCTGTGGCTACCGGTAGACTGAGCTACCGGTAGGGTGCGGCTGGGGGATAAGTCACCTTGACCTCCCGGAACACCTCCAACACCACATTTTCACAAAGTAGTGGACCAGAGAGGTCCGGGCCATTATAGGTTGGGTAGGATGATTACCACTTCTTCAGTAAGTCTCCTTTAGATCCCTTCATAGAGATCCTTGTAGTGGTATTATAAGAATTAAAAACCCTATAATTAATAGATAGGGAATTTTAGTAGATAATTTATATGGTTTTAATCAATATAGGTGAATCAAAGTGGTGTAAATAATAGAGAGAAGGGGTGTCATTTTATAAGGGAGGGAAGGGGAAATCTTGTAATTTTTCAAGTCGTTAAAATATTATAAAGTCACATTCAATTGAAATTGGTTAAAATTGGATTAAATTAGATTTAAATATTTTATATGGTATAAATAAACTCATCCAATGTTATTTAGACAATTATTTATGTCATTTTATCTCTTATCTCATCATTTTAGCCCCTCGTTGACCTGTTTTATCCTTAATTACGGTCACACATTTTTCAATATTTAAGGGCTATAAATTTACTTTTAATGTAAAAATTTGTGGAAATGATCAATCGGTGGAATTTTAAATCATATAAAATCCCCCTTCTCTTATTTTAATAATTTTATGATTTTCAATACATTTAATAAAATATTATATAACATAAAATATCATTAATATATTTTTGATACTATTAATTTAATTTAATTTAAATTTAAATTTTGGAAGATATAAATGTACTTATAATATAAACCCTTTTACCACAAATAATAAATTATAATTACCCATAATTTTTTTCACACCATAATTCATTCAAATTTATATATTTTAATGTTTTTAATATTATTTATTATATTTTTTTAATCCTTGCAAAACACTATGGTGGTGTTGTATAAGAATTTAAGATAATTATACCATAATTAAAAATTAAAATTAAAATAAAATTATAAAAACAATTTTTTAATATTAAAATAATTATTTAGTACCAAATAAAACATATTTTTATTCCCACTATAAAATATTATAGTTTTTTAGGGAAAAGAGAGTTTCATTTGTTATTTAACTTTACTTAAAATAATATATAAGTTTTTATCTAAGAAAAGTGGCATAAATTTTATATAACTTAAAATAATGGATGAGAATGGTCAAAACCCACTCATAAAATTTATTGAATTCAATTTTTATGGTTATTATAATTTTTTATCTCACTATTTTAACCATGTTTTACCTGTTTTACCCTAACCTAGGTGAAAAATAATTATCTTGGTTACTAATCATAATGACAAAAAACTAAAGGCACATATTTTCAAAATTTTAACCTCTAGGTTCCAAATTTATATCCCATTTTTAAATATTTAATATCTATTATTGTAATAAATAAATTTTAATATCAATTCGTAAAATGCAATGGAATTTTTTTTTCAGAAAAATGTTCTTCTTTGACTAAAAATAACTTATATCAAAATCATGAATATTGATCATTAAAATGGAATTAATTAGATTATTATAAATCCAATAGATTATATTTCACTTTATTACCAAATAAAAAATATAATGATACTTTTAAATTACATGATTTAATGAAAACAAATGACATTATTTGAAAAATCAAGATTTTTTCACTATTCACTGAAAAATCAAACATTTCAATAAAATTCTGAAATTTCACACTAGTTCATTTTGATATGATTATTTCCTAAAATATTTTATTTTTATAAATAAATTTTCTACAATTTTTATAAATTAATAATAATATTTTCTCAAAAAAGAAATAAAAACTATTTTTTGATGAAAGCGTCTTTTTGATGCATAAAATGACTTTTCTAAAAATTGAGTGCTTATTTATTAGGAACTAATAAATTTATTTTTATTTAATAGGACCATTATGAATATATTTTAAAATGTTATTACTCATATTCATACCCTCCAATTAAATGGAAATGTTATAATGGTCACATTCAAATAATAATATTCTTATAGTATATCACAATTCCTTTAAGTCTTGGTGTTGTGTGTTAAGAAAGATATCGAGCTTGTTATAATTTTAAAGTAAATTTTCAGGGTGTTCCACTATCCCCCTATAAATAAATTTTATTCTTAAAATTTTATCCTTGTTGTCACTGATTCAATATTTGAAAATACCTTAATGGAAAACCCACATCATTAAAAGGGATAATAAAAAATCATTTGTAAAAGGGTAGTGGGAAACAAAAATTTACCTGAAACAAAACATAATCGGGTTCTTGGATAAGGATAAAATTTTAGGTAAGTTAAAATATATTCATGAAGAAGAAAAATTATTTTCATGGACTTATAGAGAGTGATATATAACAAGGTCACGAGAAATTTAATAAACACAAAACTATAAATTAGCGAGGGGATAAAATACCATCAATTAATCAGAAATGAAGTTAAAAGATTAATATTTCTATTTTAATATTATTTTCTTAAATTTGAGATATTATTTTACTATTAATATATGGAACATGAAAATAAAATTAACTTTTAATAGATCATAAGATCAATAAAATAATGAAATTTCATTCCTTATATCTCTAAATATTTACCAAAACCAAAATGTTTAACACATGCTATCCAATATGGATAAATATAATACATTAATCTTGAAAACCTCAACAATAACAAACAAAGTTATACTTAATCTATTCCAGACAATATATTGTATCTCATAATGTCACATACTAAATATGTGAATACCTTGATCATATACTCTCCTAAAACATACTAATAACCTATATCACTGTAAACCTCAATGATAACATATATGATTAAAAAAATTAACTAATTCCTTATTTATAAAATAAAATCAAATAATATTGAATATATTCTGTAAATCCAAAAAAATGTAATAAACTTCATCATAAATCACTTTATTATCAAATAACTATTCAGTTTCAAGGTCTCCAATACTATAAAATTTACTTTATCAATATCAATCAATTTTTTATCCAAACTAAAAATTATTATATCAAAATCAAGAATTTATTAAGGTAATCTACCCCTCAATAATTTGTTTTCCAAAAATATCACTTTACCACTAAATTAGTTTTCTTGGTCATTAGTACCATTTAAAACACGCTTTCAAATCCTAAAATAAAAACTAATTTAAAATAAACCATAAATGTTTCTTGATTCTTATTACCAGAATATTATTGATATAAAAATTCTATATCATAATTATTATATCCCAATATATAAACACATCATTCATTATACTTCAATTACTGGAATAGAATAGTCTCTTCCTTATTCTAGTAGTTAACCCTTAGATTAGGGAATTGACTTGGATAATGTCCTTGTTCACCACACATAACATATTAAACTATAAATGGTATCTTAGGATATAATTTATTTCTCTCCATAAAAAAATTTATTTTTCCTTATAAATTACTTGATCTATTCCCTTCCATTCTAATCATAAAAAAAATTACCATTCCATTGATACATTTACTTGGGTGTTTATTACCACATGTATGCCATGTAGGAAGTTGAATATTCTTTTATTCATGGTCTTCATCATTGAACTCCCATGAAACAGCATTTTTCACATATTAGGTGAGTCATAAATCTCACCCAAGTTGATTATATTAATCATATAATGTGATAGATAATTGGGAATAATCAAAATGTTTCCCATTACAGCTCCCATTTAATTTGGTTTCTCATGAGAAAAATCATTGAATTGTTCATCAAATTCAACATTAACATGGTTCTTTTCAGTTTCAATCCATTAGATAAAACAAAAAAAACGTACCGTGAGAAGAAATAATCATAGTGAGAAACCACATGATCATGAGAATTCCTTCATAGGTGTCTAAATCATGACACCTTCTTTTTCAATATATGACACCTTAGGTTTAACCTAGGACATACATAATCAATATCTATTCAAATCCTTTATTATATTTCATAAGGAAAATGTGAATTGGCCCAAAAATATTTCCACAATGAGTTTCAAGCTAAGTGTATAGTCATATGGTCACTCATATTTCACTGGTCAAAATTGAGTTAATATCGATTCCACCCCATTCAGAGTTGTTACCCTTGGGTGCATCCATTTCATAGCTACATCCACTTTCTAGTATGCAGACATGGATGCATTTTCCAGGAAAACCAAACTCTTTTTTGACCATAACATAGGATTTTATTCTATATTTAGGATATCTTATTGGTTCCCACTATATTTTTCTCATTCTAATTTATAAAAATAACTAAATATTGTTGTGATACCAACTATAGAGACCCCTAATTTTCATATATAAATATTACATCTTATTAAATGAATATTAATTTCAAAAAATTAATTAAATTTTAAAACCATAATGGTTTAGTGTCTTTGTAAAAATAGATATATAAATAAATGGTACATAAAACATCTATATTATCTACCAATTATTTCATCACATATATCACCCTTCTTAGACATATCATACTTAAATCCTTTCTTCATGTCCCAGGGAAAAGTAAACAAAATATAGGGTGACCTCAAATTCCAATTGAGGGTAAAAAAGGGAGATAACAATGACCATTTAAGTATAACATGATCACAATGTTAAAATAACATGAGCTTAAACTTTTAAAACCATAACTATTAATTCATAGATCAAAATCATGAGTCATGGAATAAATCTTGGTAGTTCATTAGGCATGGATCATAAAGATATCAAAGAATATAATCAATGAGAGAATATCACTGGCTTAATATCATGTAATAAAATATTTTTATAAAGTGTGGAATAATCATAATCATAGAAATATTATGTCAAGTAAAATCACTAAGACATTCATTACATCTTAATCTTGGGATCACCATTGGTGTACCTGCATTTGGCTTGGGATAACCTCCTATGTACAATCTTTTGATCATGGGATAACCTACCATATACCCTATTTTATTCTTGGTATAACCTCTCATGTACCCTTTAGTATTAAAAAATATTAATATTTACCCAATTAATTTAAGGGATATAAGGAATCCACTAATCACATAATCATAATCTATTATATGTATGCCACAAGATCATGAAAACATTTATCATTCCATCATAACATAACCTATAGAAAACAAAAAATATCAATATTTAATTTTTATAACCAAAAACCATCTAGAAAAATAATAAGGATGGAATAATTCAATCATACCCTTACTAAATAATAAGTAACATAAAAGGATGTTGTCATAGATAAAAATTCATTTTAAAGATAACTCAACCATTTCATGAGGAAAATTTCCTTTTCATTTAGAAATAAAATATGTATAATTTTAAATTTAGAAAAATATTAGGGAAAACATTTTTATTGAAAATAACCCTGAAAACTTGAAAATGAACCATGAAATAGTTAAATGATCATGATGGAGGGAAACTAAATTCATGTTGTGTACGTTAGAACAAAGATTCCATTCACATTTTCAGTAAAAATTCAAAAGTACCTTGTTCCCAAAATGACAAGAAGATTCCTTTTAAAAAAATATAGAAAATAAAATATGGGTAAAAATTAATTTAAAAATATATATTATGATATTAAAAACATTATTGAAAATATTTTAAAGAAAACATATACATGGAAGAAAAATATTTCCAACCAAATAGGGAAATAATGTTAGTTTTAAGAAAATATTATTTTAATATCTTGAGTATCTAATGAGATTAAAATTAAGTTAAAAAATTTAATATAAATAAATAACTAGAGGAGAATAATATTAATTATATTTTATAGAGATATATTATATAATTTCCTCATTGTAAATTTATGTACAAACAATCTCAGTAAAAAAGAGATTGTATCATAAAACCCTTACTGCTTTGGTAACTTATGAATCACAACCTCCATGAAATAAATAACATAAAATGAAACATTAAATACCATTTATATAAATATATTCATGATATAAAATATCAAAGGTGAATTATATACTTCATATGAAAGAATAAAGTGTTGAATATGGCATATGTCACACAGAAACAAAAGTGATATAAGAAACTATTACATCAAGTTTGATTTGATTTATAAGCACTCTAAACACATATATAATAAATGTAAATTTATTAAAATTATATAAAATAATAAATTAAATAATTATAATATCATATATGATCCAATTATAACATTTTAACTCCAATTATTTATATAAATCCTAATAAAAATCATTATTTTTGAGTGTTAACTAATTTTTTCATTAAAGTTTCAATTCAGAAGTTCCAATACATGTACTTTTATCATGATTATATAATATCCTGAATTTTAATAATGATATTAAAATCATATATATATATATATATATATTCATTATAAACTTATTTATAATCATCCATAAAAGTTTGAGATAGAAAAATATTTTACACCGTTCATGGTGACGGTAATCCCTACAAACACATGAACGTTGTTTTAATTTTCAAAAAAAATAAAGAAAGAGATATAAAAAATATTTTATCATTAAATTTAAATAATTATGTCATAGATATCATATATAAACATTAAATACAACATAATATCTATCCATGAAATGGAAAATTTATTATATCGCTACATGGAGGTGATGGTCTACACGTACACACGAGCGATACTTTCATTTCCTATTTGATGAAAGTTGCTAGATAATGGTAGTTAAATAATCATAATAACATTTAAATATATTTAGGATACTTAATTTATTATTTTATGATGAATATCATATATTTATAGGAGGTTTAAGAGGAAATATATTGAAATAGGTCGGGTACAATGATTATCTCCTCTTCAATGGACCTCCTTTAGATTCCTTCTTAAATACCCCGATAATGGCCTTTTAAGAAGAAAAAACCCTTATTTAGTGACTAGGGAGGTTTATAAGATAATTATTTAGTGTTTGGTAGATCTAGGTGACTCAAATTGGTGTAAAGAAGAGAGATTATGGGTGTCCTTTTATAAGGAGGGGAGGGGCACTCTGGTTATTTAATAAAACATTAACATATTATAAAGTCACATTCATTTCCAAGTGGTTACAAATTGTATTAATTTAGAATTTAAGATGATAAGATATTTTAATAAACTTCTCTAATAGGATTTAGAAAAAAATTTAGTTCATTTTAACCCTTATCTATTTAGTTTTACACCCAGTTAACCCTTTTTTATCCTTGACCATGGAAACACATTTTTCAATCATTAAGGGTTAAACATTTACTTATAAGGAAACAATTGATACACAAATGGTAAAGGGATGACATTTTAGACCATAAAATATCAAAATTTTCCTAATTCAGTATTTTTTATTTTTATATCATTTAATAAAATATTATATAACATAAAATATCATTAATATCATTTTTGGGACTATTCATTTAATTTGACTTTAAAATTAGTAATACATCAACGTATTTTGAATATATACACTTTTATAATCTATAATAAATTATAATTACCCATAAAATTCATTTTAAATTTCAATTAATTGAAAGATTAAATATTTAAAGCTTTTTAAAATTATTTAGTAAATTTTTCTACACCTAGAATAAGGACAATGATGGTGTTACGTAACCATTTAAGGTAATTATACCATCATTAAAATTTAAAAATAAATTTGTATCATAAAAATAAATTAATAATAGTCAAAAAAATTATTTATTACTGAACATATCATATTTTTATCCCCATGGTAAAATATTATAATTTTTAAAAGAAAAGAGAGTGACATTTAATATTTTTCTTTAGTTAAAATAATATATAAGTCATTAACAGAGAAAAATGGAACAAAATTGCCATAAAATTGTAACTTTAATTATTATGATGGTAAATTTCACTCATAAAAGTGATTAAATTAATGTTTAAAGGTTATTTTAGAGTCTTATCACATAGTTTTAACCCTGTTTTAGCAGTTTTACCCTTATCAAGGTGACACATATTTACCATGGTTATTATTCATAATGACCAAAAATAAAAGTGGAATATTTACCAAATTTTAACCTAATAATTAAAAATGTGAAGTTTTTTTTTCAATATTAATATTATATAAGTGTGGAAATATATTTTAGTATAAATTCATAAAACACAATGAGAAAATAATTTTAAGAAAAAAAATGCATTTTTATGCATAAAAATTAACTTATATCAAAATCATAAATTTTATTGATTGAAATGGAATTAATTTTATTAATATATAAATATGTATCATATTTATCCTTTAATAGAAAATCAAATATAGTATGGTACTTTTAAATTACTTTATTTAATGAAAATAATTGGCAATATTTTAAAAATTGATATTTTTCACTATTCATTGAAAAATCAATCATTTCAGAAAAAACCCAAAATTTCACCCTAAGTTAATTTTTATATGATGACTTAAAAAATGAAGCTAATTTTATAAAATAAATTTTATAATATTTTTATAAATTTATTATAATATTTTCTAAAAAAAATCAATAAAACCATTTTTTGAAGAAAATGTATTTTTTATGCAAAAAATGACTACTAAAAATTGAGATCTTATTTCCTAAGAATTAATGAATACATTTTTATTGATTATAACCATTATTAAAATATTTCATAATGTTGTAACTCATATCCATATTCTATAATTGAAAGACTAGGTTATAATAGTCATATTTAAATAATAATATTTCAATATTATATCGCAATTCACTTAATACTTGGTGTTGTGTGTTAAGAAATTTGTCAAGATAATTATTATATTAAACAAAATTTTTGGGGTGTTACAGTCTATATCACATAGAATCCATATACATAATATTTCTTATCATTTAATCAAAACCCTAAAAATTATATGGTCACCTTCCACTAACCAAATAGTGAGAAACAACATACATTCATCATTATAGGACATCCTCTATGTATGATAAGAAAAAGACCCATCATCCCTTGAAAATTACACCGTGATGTGGTGTAATCATTACTAAAACCTTAGGTTTAACTACCTGAAATCATAATATGGATAAGAGAAAGAATAACGAAGGGAGAATAAAGAAATAATACCTCCAAACCTGATGAAATGGACACCATGAAAACCCCACATACAAGGGTAATTGAATAGGTAAAAGGAGTGGGATAAAATAAAGAAAATGGACACATGACTTAGTTGAAAAAATTTAATTTAAAGTGGGATGACTCTAAAAATATGGGTCATCCCCTCTTTTAAAAACTGGGTAAGTGTCCCATTAAGGCATGGATTATAGTTTCCATGACATAGATCCCCTAACTTGTGGTTTCCTTATTGCCAAACCCACATTTTTTCATTGTAAAGGGGCATCCATAATAACCTATTGTTCCATAACCCACTCTCTATGGAACAAACAACCTTCTAGTGGAATCATGAAGACCCTACCTTTCAAGGACCCTCTGTGGTTCAACTCTTCCCTTATGGTCAAATTCTTCCCCCTTAATCAACCCTCATGGTGTAACCCCTCAAAACGTGGTATAAAACTCCACCACAATCACCCCTCAAAGGGTATCCTATCAAGATATGGTGTTGTATCCTTCATCATTAAAATATAATAAAGGAATATGTAAGTATTTTATCTATTGTGGAATGGTGACCTCTTTTACAACAAGTTTAACATCCTGACTTAGGTTCCACACATCAGTGCCCTGATATGGCCAGTTACATGACCTCATCCATGTAACGCCCCGACCCTAGTTACACAGAGTCGGTGCATTATTACATAACATTGGAATGATCACAAGAAAGATCAAATCTAGAAAGACCAATTGGTTTAGTAGCCTTGGAAACAGTAGATATATTCATAAGTTTTACATTACATCATAAAATGAAAAACTACTACAACAACATAATGTCTCCACAGTCCACACTATTATCCCCTCATAATATCCCTGCAGGTCATTAATAACTTACTTCTTCACATCCTGGGAAAAATAAAACATAGAAAAGGGGTGAGCTCAAATGCCCAGTAAGGATAACAATATAGCGGAACATTCAAAAATAAGCATAAACATTTAAGACAATGCATTACTAAAACAAAAGCCTTTTAAACTTGAACTTCAACATAGTATGGCAAAAGTAAAATGAAATAATGCCATTTACTTGTTCACATGGATATTCTACTAATCGAATAATCACATGCAATATCAATAACCACTTTCATAATGTTGGAATGCATAATTCTGAACTTTAATTTCTTTGTCAAGGCCTTGTCCCAAGACCTAGGGGCTAACTGTAACCGGAACCCAACCCGGAGTGCCTCTAATAACCGGACACCAACCCGGAGTGCCTATAATAACCGAACACTAACCCGGAGTTCCTATAATAACCGGAGACCAAACCGGAGGGATTAATTTTACCAGTCCCCAACCCGGAACATACTTGTCTTACACATTCATCTGAATGAAAGGTTGAAATATAACATAAACATTCAGATTAAAAATAACCTATAAAATGTCAATACTTAAAACAAAAACCATGAGTGACATAAGAATAACTTATCCACAGTCAAAAATATCACAAAACCTTCAATAAATTGGGATGTTTTGTAACATAATAAATCAACTTCAAATAAGCTTAAAATCCATCAAAGGATGTTGACATAGATGAAATCAAAACTATTTTAGAGGAATATCTCTTTTTTATGAAATCATTTTAAAAGTAACATAATTATAAAATAATACATTAAATTTTAAAATATTCTTACAATCTTTTAAGGGAAGCTTCGATGATTTTATAATGGTGGTAAATAGCCGCACCTGCCGTATAAGTTAAAAAAACATTCTTACCTTAATTCTGTCGAAAAGGTTAAAAAGAACCTTGTTTGGAAAATGACGGAAAGATTCCTTTATAAACCTCTTATAAAAATTCAAACAAGGGTATAAATGACTTTAACCCATATTCTAGTAAATATTAAAAATGTTTTGAAATTCATTTTTAAGAAACATGGATGTGGATGATAAAAAGATCCCAGTAGATTATTACGTATAAATAACCTCAGATAATGAAGAGATTGTGAAATAACCCTTACCTTGTAATTTTCCTTGGTTGGGGTAGGTTAACCTCCTGTATAATGGTGAAATAATTGTTATTAAATTATACAAGAATCATATACATTAAAATGATATCATATATGATCTTTTAATATTTATTTGATAATAATATCTTAGTATTATCGTTGTTTCGGGTGTTAACTTACTTGTTTTCTTTTATATGTTTTGTTATGTAAGACATGTTTTTAATGGATAGGTTGTATATTATTCATATCTAGAATGCTATCAAGTACTTAAACATCATTTTTAAATCATCAAATGATAATTATACTTGAATGGATACGATGGAGAATGAATCTCATCGCTTTCGTGGAGACGGTAGTCCGTACGTTCGCACGAGCGACAATATCATTATTTTGATATTAAAATAATATATAAATGGATGATATATCATATATAAAGAATAATTAACATGTTATATTTATTATTTACATGAGTTACATAACATTATTATACCCATCCAAATAATAATATATTGAATAACAATTACACCATGACGTGGAGACGGTAAGCCGTACGTACGCACGTATGGTGACATGTTATTCAAAAGGGTGGATAGAATACTGAATATGGTTGTGCCATATTTATAATAACATAAAATTATATATATGATACTGGAGTTATTATTTTAGAATGGTAAAAACAACAAAAGAAGAAGTGGAAGAAGAAAGGACCTTGGAAAAGGGTGGTGAAATCATTACCTCTTCTTCGGGTTCTTCCTTTTGATTTGATCAAAAGGGCTCCTTAGGTTGACTTTCCGATCAAACTAAGGCCTCTAGGTTGTAGTGAGGGAAGTTGGGAGAGTATTTGGGTAGAGTTTGGTCGAACCAAAAGGCTTTGAAGGTGTGAAGAAATGAGAAGGAGGAGTGCCCTTTTATAAGAGGGGTGAGGGGCACCTTTGGAAAAGATAGAGATATTAGTTTATAATAAATTCATATCCGGTTTCCAATGGCTCCAAAGTTGATTATTCAAATTTTAAGGTGGTTATGGGTCGAAAAAAACTCAATTAATAGAATTTAGACAGTTTTGGGTACTTATATTAACCTTATCTTTAAGTATTAACTCTAGGTTAATTAGTTTCACTTTTACCATGTCTCTTTGTATTTTTATATAATATGGTTAATAAACATACTATATAAATCCAAGAGACCCCCAAGTGGTCCATTAATGATGAACATATCATGATATAAGTCTCTTGGAAGAACCTTATATTTTTATGAATTTAATATCAATTAATAATATAATATTTGTTTTAAGATCTCTTTTATGTCGATTTTGACACTATTCAATAGTTGATTTTTGTGAAACTCATAAAAGATTGATTACTTCAAAAAATGTAAATTAAATCAATCCTAATATATCATATTATCCTATAAAATTAGTTTAATTCATTAAAAGTTTCATATTATATTTATTTGGGTATTTATAATATCAATTATTTTAATTGTTCACTATTATAGTAATTAATTCATCATCATTGTGTCATAAATAAATTAAATTATTTAATGTATAAAAATTATAAATAAAATATAATTATGTAGTAAATCGTTTTATCTTTCTAATGAATATTTATAATCTAAAATCCAACATATATAACCCTATGTAAAAATTATTTTTCTAAAATATATATGCTTGTGTCATTTTTGTATTCATTTTAACTTAATTAAAATAAAGTGTCCCTATCACCTACAAGTGGAACCATTGGGTCCCAAAATCGACCCAAAGATGCCTATGGTCGAACATGTATCAACCAATAAGGCTAGGACACGTTTTAAGGTAATTTAGTATTATTAAAATATTATTTTTTAACCCTTATTTACCGGATTTACCCTTAACCGTGGTAAATAAAATATTTACCGCAGTAATTATTCAAAATGTCTAAAAATAAAAGTTACCTATTTACACAATTTGGAAATCCTGATTCCAAATATGGAATCCATTTTTCTAAATTCAAAACACAGAAGTGGCAGAAATTAATTTAAAATTAATTCCCGCTGTCAAAACAAAAAGCGTGTTTTTAAGAGATAATAACTATCAAAAGATTGACACTTGTTTATGTTCGGTTTAATTGTAAAATTATGTCCAATGACCAACATTATATTAAATGGTAAAAATATATTCTAAATATACTTTAAAACAACTCAAATTCATAATTTATCACTATTAATTATTTTGATTAAAAAAGTTGTTTTTAATTAAAATTTAGTAATTTTCACTATTCATCAAAATATGAAAGTTATCCGAAAAGTACCAAAATTTCACCTTAGGATAAATTCGATATTCCGAATCCAAAAATGAAGTCCATTTTAAAATATAAAATATATATAATTTCAAAAAGTAGGTATTACTATTCATAACGGCTAGTTTGATTGGTTATGGTGTGTTAGAACTCGGTGTTGCATACAACACACGCTATCACATTATTCAAAGAGAAGCGTACTGTAGAAGCTTGGGGTGTTACATTCTCCCCTCCTTCAAATAATTTCATCCTTGAAATTTCTAGAATACTACTGCATGAAAAGACTCGGGTGGTTCTTCATCATAAGTTCCTTGGGTTCCCACATTGCCTCTTCCATCTTATGGTTTCTCCACAAAACTTTTACTAGACGCGTCGTCCGGTTTCTCAGCACTTGTTCTCTTGTATCAAGAATCCTGACGGGCTCTTCGCAATAATACAGATCGAGTTCTAGTTCTAATTCCTCGTAAGTGAGTACATACGTTGGGTCAGGCATGTATTTCCTCAACAGAGATACGTGGAACACATCATGAAATTTTGAGAGACTTGGCGGCATTGCCAATCGGTAAGCTACAGCCCCAATTCGTTCTAGAATTTCGAAGGGTCCGATGTTCCTGGGACTCAATTTACCTTTCTTACCAAAACGTATGACTCCCTTCCATGGAGATACCTTCAGGAAAACATGATCACCAACTTGAAATTCCAAATCCTTCCTTCGATTATCGGCATAGCTCTTCTGCCTACTTTGAGCTGCTTTGATGTGATTTTGGATTACCTTCACCTTTTCCACCGTTTCCTCCACCGGTTCTGGGCCT
Source organism: Viscum album (assembly GCA_963277665.1). Lineage (NCBI taxonomy): Eukaryota > Viridiplantae > Streptophyta > Magnoliopsida > Santalales > Viscaceae > Viscum > Viscum album. Next base: position 1,337,407,674 of record OY728156.1, read on the forward strand.
ACAAGTTTTCTTTCACCAACTTCATCCCAACAGGTTGGTGTACGACATCTCTTTCCATATAACGCTTCATATGGTTCCATCTGAATACTCGAATGGAAGCTATTGTTATAGGAAAATTCTACGAGAGGTAAGTATTGATCCCACATACCCTGAAAGTCAAGTGATCAAGATCTCAACATGTCTTCTAGGGTTTGAATAGTCCATTCTGATTGTCCATCTGTCTGAGGGTGGTAAGCAGTGCTCAAAAGAAGTTCAGTATCCAGAGATTTATGAAGATTTTTCCAAAATCTTGAAGTAAAACGGGGATCACGATCAGAAACAATCGATAGGGGTACTCCATGAAGTCTCACAACTTCATTAATATATAGTCTTGCTAAACGTTCCAGGGGTAGATCTTCTCTTATAGCAAGAAAATCTGCTGACTTGGTAAGACGATCAATAATAACCCATATCGCATCGTTCCTTCTAGGAGTCTTTGGTAGCCCCATGACAAAGTCCATCGTAATATTTTCCCATTTCCACTCCGGTATGGGAAGAGGTTGCATGACCCCTCCAGGCTATTATTGCCTTCCAGCTTTAACTTGCTGACAAACTATACATCTTGACACAAAATCAGAAATCTCCCTCTTCATGTTGTCCCACCAAAAATGTTCCTTCAAATCTCTATACATTTTGGTTCTCCCAGGGTGTATAGAGAAATTGGAACTATGAGCATCATCCAGCAATTCCCTCTTTAGATCAGGTATATCAGGAACACAAAGTCTCTTCCCAAATTTCAAAATTCCATCTTCATACACAAAGTCACTCAATCTCCCATCATTCACAGCTTTAATCTTCTTTTGGAATTCTTCATCATCAGTCTGAGAACTCTTAATCCTTTATAGTTTATATGGTTTGGCAACCATTTGAAAAAGCATTGATGTTTCACCTTCCCTGGTTATTCCCATGTCCATCTTCACTATATCCATGAAAATTGGATCCCTTTCAATTCTCATATTGTTCAAAACTCCATGGTCTTTTCTACTCAAAGCATCTTCCACCTTGTTTGCTTCCCCTGGGTGGTAGTGTATCGTGCAATCATAATCCTTGAGTAATTCAAGCCATCTCTTTTGGCTCATGTTGAGTTCTTTTTGTGAGAAGATATATTTCAAACTCTTGTGATCAGTATAAATCTCACATTTTTCACCATAGAGGTAGTGCCTCCATATCTTCAAAGCAAAGATCACAGCTGCTAACTCAAGATCATGAGTAGGATAGTTTTGTTCATGAATTTTCAACTGTCGTGATGCATAGGCAATAACTCTATCATTCTGCATAAGGACACAACCAAGTCCTTTCTTTGATGCATCACTATAAATAACGAACCCATCATTCCCCGATGGTAGAGTCAATATAGGAGCATTGAATAATCTTCTCTTCAGTTATTCTAAACATTCTTCACACTCTTTTGTCCAAACAAATTTAACCCCTTTACGTGTGAGCTTCGTTAATGGGTTAGCCAATCGTGCAAAATTTTGGACGAATCGTCGATAATAACCTGCTAAACCAATAAAACTACGTACCTCAGTTATACTCGTAGGTGCTGGCCATTCTTGGATTGCCTTGGTCTTAGAAGGATCAACAGATATTCCATCTTTAGAGACAATATGACCAAGAAAAGAAATCTCATGAAGCCAGAATTCACACTTTCTATACTTCCCATATAATTCATGTCTTCTCAGAGTCTTCAATATAATGCGCAAGTGATTTTCATGATCTTCGTAGGTTTTGGAGTATACCAAGATATCATCGATAAATACCACCACAAATTCATTGAGATACTCCTTGAAAACTCTATTCATTAGATCCATGAATACAGAGGGTGCATTAGTCAATCCAAAAGGCATTACAGTAAACTCGTAATGCTCGTACCTGGTTCGAAATGCTGTTTTCGGAATTTCTTCCTTCTTCACACACAACTGATGGTATCCAGATCAAAGGCCAATCTTTGAAAAGTATTGAGCTCCATGCAGTTGGTCAAATAAATCATCAATGCGTGGTAGGGGATACTTGTTCTTTATTGTTATAGCATTGATCTCCCGGTAGTCGATACATAACCTCATACATCCATCTTTCTTTTTAAAAAAAAGAACAGGGGCTCCCCATGGAGAAACACTAGGGCGAATAAATACCTTATTACTCAATTCCTCTAGTTGTTTCTTTAGTTCAACTAATTCTACAGTGGCCATTCTATAAGGGGTCTTCGATATAGGCCTTGATCCAGGAATTAAATCAATGGAAAACTCAACTTCTTGTTCTGGAGGATGTCCAGGTAAATATTCCGGAAATACATCTACAAATTCTTTCACAACAGGTACATCCTCTATTTGAACATTCCTTTCCTCACCGATAGTTATTTCATTCTATTCCTCCCCAATAATTGAATTTAGTTGAGCTACTGGGGGTGGATCTAAATAAGAATTAGGTGGTGATGATTCTACTCTAAAGATAAGGTGTTCCTTATCATTATCATCAAGAATCGCAACCTCTTTCTTCTTACAATAAATCTTCGCATCATAGTCCGAAATCCAGTCCATACCAAGGATTATATCAAACTCAATCATAGGTATGACGATGAGATCAGCAGATAAAGAACATTTATGTGCTCTAATGGGGACTGATTCGCAAAACTTTGTTGCAATGATACTTCCCTTAGGAGTTTTAACTGACAACTCCCTTGTTAAATCAAATTGAAAATATCTAATTTTCTTAGCAAAATGGGAAGATATGAAACAATGCGATGATCCAGAATCAAATAATGCATTTTCTAAACTTGAGGAAACCATTAAATTACCTGTCACCACGTCTTTCGGAGCTTCTACCTCAGCAATAGTGATAGCATAATCCTGGCCTTGATCCCTTGGCCTTTTCTAAGGTAAGTTCTCCTGACGCTTAGGACATTCATTTGCATAATGTCCCATCTCCCTGCAATTGTAGCACTGAACGTTGGTGGCTTCCTTCTTCCCTTTGCAATCACGAGCTTGGTGGCCTTTTTCACCACACTTGTAACAGACTCCCATTCCCTTCAAGAAAGTACCGGGGTGTTTCTTCCCACATTTACCATAGGATGGATATTCAACCTTTACTTTCTTCCCCTTATTTCCATTCCCAGATTGATCAGCAGGCCTCTTCTTCTCTTTCTTTGCTTTACAGTCACAAGACTTAGAGAATTCCTTTTCGGTCTTGATAGCACATGAGACAATGTCTTCGTACGATGAAAAGGATTGTGAGACTAATTCTCGACGGAGAAATGGTTTTAACCCATCAAAGAAACGATCAATCTTACTTCTTGGGTTACGTATATAATCTCCAGCATACCTTTCTAACCTTATAAAGTTAGCCTCATACTTTGTGACATTATCATCCTCCTTCTGTCTCAAACTCAGAAATCGCTTTTCCATATCTGCTCGATAGTCGCGAGGAAAGTATTTTTCTAAAAACAAATCTTTGAACTCCCTCCATTCCATATTTGATGCTTCATCATCTTCCTTCATATTTTGAATCAATGACCACCATTGATCAGCATCTCCAGTGAGGCGGTAAACTGTCATGATAACTTTTTCCCTTTCACTACTCCCCAAAGCCTGAAATATTTTCTCTAGGGAATTTATCCATTGCTCAGCTACTAAGGGATTTGTACTCCCATTGAACGTTGGTGGTTGTTGCCTCATGAATCAATCTAACATTGATCCTCCACGCTGTGGATTAGGATGCTCCATAGGAGTAAGGTTATTATTCATAACCTGAGTGAGTTGTCCCAGTATGGTGATTAGCTGATCGGCACCAGTTGCATCACCAGCTCCACTATAATTATCTTGAGCAGCAAGGGAAATCCCTACATGGAGTGAGTGCATTGATACGGTTTCCATTTCTTCCACTAGGTGCCATTTCTAAACAATGGAAAAAAGTAGACCAGTTTATGAATCAAAATACATAATCCCATCTTATAAAACACTTAACATAAATTGAACTATTTATGGATATAATCCATAATCATAAAAATGTTTTCTTTGAGGAAGTATATACTCATAAACCCTTCATAATGATTTGTAAAGAGAATGAGAGTTATCCTAAGCATATCCCCCGGGAGTGTCGTAACCAAGAGTGCAGCAAGGCCTGTTGTCGTGCACCAGTTCCCGTTCGAGTCTATCTCAAAGCGGTGTTTTCGGGTTTTACTCCTAGGTACATCTGTGCCAGAGCCGCCTCTACCTGCTCGTATCCAGATAGGGATGTATTGCTTGGAAAACTCACAAAATCTCTACAATACCAAAATTCTAGGAATTTCTTCTATACTAATCCTCAAAGTTCAACTTAGGATACTAATCCTCAAAGTTCATCTTAGGTCTACATGCTCTAATCAGAGTTTATCTAAATCTAGCTTCCAAGGTTTGTACTAAACTTCCTCTGATACCAACTGTAACGCCCCGACCCTAGTTACCCAGAGTCGGTGCATTATTACATAACATTGGCATGATCACAATAAAGATCAAATCTCGAAAGACCGATTGGTTTAGTAGCCTTGGAAACACTAGATATATTCATAAGTTTTACATTACATCATAAAATGAAAAACTACTACAACAACATAATGTCTCCACAGTCCACACTATTATCCCCTCATAATATCCCTGCAGGTCATTCATAACTTACTTCTTCACATCCTAGGAAAAATAAAACATAGAAAAGGGGTGAGCTCAAATGCCCAGTAAGGATAACAATATAGCGGAACATTCAAAAATAAGCATAAACATTTAAGGCAATGCATTACTAAAACAAAATCCTTTTAAACTTGAACTTCAACATAGTATGGCAAAAGTAAAATGAAATAATGCCATTTACTTGTTCACATGGATATTCTACTAATCGAATAATCACATGCAATATCAATAACCACTTTCATAATGTTGGAATGCATAATGCTGAACTTTAATTTCTTTGTCAAGGCCTCGTCCTAAGACCTAGGGGCTAACTGTAATCGGAACCCAACCTGGAGTGCCTCTAATAACCGGACACCAACCCGGAGTGCCTCTAATAACCGAACACTAACCCAGAGTTCCTATAATAACCAGAGACCAAATCGGAGTTCCTCTAATATCCAGAGACCAAACCGGAGGGATTAATTTTACCAGTCCCCAACCCAGAACATACTTGTCTAACACATTCATCTGAATGAAAGGTTGAAATATAACATAAACATTCGGATTAAAAATAACCTATAAAATGTCAATACTTAAAACAAAAACCATGAGTGACATAAGAATAACTTATCCACAGTCAAAAATATCACAAAACCTTCAATAAAATAGGGATGTTTTGTAACATAATAAATCAACTTCGAATAAGCTTAAAATCCATCAAAGGATGTTGACATAGATGAAATCAAAACTATTTTAGAGGAATATCTCTTTTTTATGAAATAATTTTAAAATTAACATAATTATAAAATAATACATTCAATTTGAAAATATTCTTATAAGCTTTTAAGGGAAGCTTCGATGATTTTATAATGGTGGTAAATAGCCGCACCCGCCGTATAAGTTAAAAAAACATTCTTACCTTAATTCTGTCGAAAAGGATAAAAAGCACCTTGTTTGGAAAATGACGGAAAGATTACTTTATAAACCTCTTATAAAAAGTCAAACAAGGGTATAAATGACTTTAACCCATATTCTAGTAAATAGTAAAAATGTTTTAAAATTCATTTTTAAGAAACATGGATGTGGATGATAAAAATATCCCAGTAGATTATTACGTATAAACAACCTCGGATAATGAAGAGATTGTGAAATAACCCTTACCTTGTACTTTTCCTTGGTTGGGGTAGGTTAACCTCTTGTATAATGGTGAAATAATTGTTATTAAATTATACAAGAATAATATACATTAATATGATATCATATATGATCTTTTAATATTGATTTTATAATAATATCTTAGTATTATCGTTGTTTCGGGTGTTAACTTACTTGTTTTCTTTTATATGTTTTGTTACATAAGACATGTTTTTAATGGATAGGTTGTATATTATTTATATCCAGAATGATATCAAGTCCTTAAAAATCATTTTTAAATCATCAAATGATAATTATACTTGAATGGATACGATGGAGAATGAATCTCATCGCGTTCATGGAGACGGTAGTCCGTACGTACGCACGAGTGACAATATCATTCTTTTGATATTAAAATAATATATAAATGGATGGTATATCATATATAAAGAATAATTAACATGTTATATTTATTATTTAAATGAGTTACATATCATTATTATACCCATCCAAATAATAATATATTGAATAACAATTACACCATGACGTGGAGACGGTAAGCCGTACGTACGCACGTATGGTGACATATTATTCAAAAGGGTGGATAGAATACTAAATATGGTTGTAACATATTTATAATAACATCACAGTATATATATGATACTGTATTTATTATTTTAGAATGGTAAAAACAACGGAAGAAGAAGTGGAAGAAGAAAGGAACTTGGAAAAGGGTGGTGAAATCATTACCTCTTCTTCGGGTTCTTCCTTTTGATTTGATCAAAAGGGATCCTTAGGTTGGATTTCCGATCAAACTAAGGCCTATAGGTTGTAGTGAGGGGAGTTGGGAGAGTATTTGGGCAGAGTTTGGCCGAACCAAAAGGCTTTGAAGGTGTGAAGAAATGATAAGGAGGAGTGCCCTTTTATAAGAGGGGTGAGGGGCACCTTTGGAAAAGCTAGAGATATTAGTTTATAATAAATTCATATTCGGTTTCCAATGGCTCCAAAGTTGATTATTCAAAGGTTAAGGTTGGGATGGGTCAAAAACAACTCAACCAATAGAATTTAGACAGGTTTGGGTACTTATATTAACCTTATCTTTAAGTATTAACTCTAAGTTAATTAGTTTCACTTTTACAATGTCTCTTTGTATTTTTATATAATATGGTTAATAAACTTACTATATACATCCAAGAGACCCCCAAGTGGTCCATTAATGATGAAACTATCATGATATAAGTATCTTGGCAGAACCTTAGATTTTTAGGAATTTAATATCAATTAATAATATAATATTTTTTTTAAGAACTCTTTTATGTCAATTTTGACACTATTCAATAGTTGATTTTTGTGAAACTCATAACAGATTGAGTACTTAGAAAAAAGTCAATTAAATCAATCATAATATATCATATTATCCTATAAAATTATTTTAATTCATTAAAAGTTTCATATTATATTTATTTGGGTATTTATAATATCAATTATTTTAATTTTTCACTATTATAGTAATTAATTCATCATCATTGTGTCATAAATAAATTAAATTATTTAATGTATAAAAATTATAAATAAAATATCATTATGTAGGAAATATTTTTATATTTATAATGAATATTTATAATCTAAAATCCAACATATATAACCCTATGTAAAAATTATTTTTCTAAAAGATATATGCTTGTGTCATTTTTGTATTCTTTTTAACTTAATTAAAATAAAGTGTCCCTATCACCTACAAGTGGCACCATGGGGTCCCAAAATCGACCCAAAGATGCCTATGGTCTAACATGTGTCAACCAATAAGGCTAGGACACGTTTTAGGGTAATTTAGTATTATTATAATATTATTTTTTAACCCTTATTTACCGGATTTACCCTTAACCATGGTAAATAAAATATTTACCGCAGAAATTATTCAAAATGTCTAAAAATAAAAGTTACCTATTTACACAATTTGGAAATCCTGATTACAAATATGGAATCCATTTTTCTAAATTAAAAACACAGAAGTGGCAGAAATTAATTTAAAATTAATTCCCGCTGTCAAAACAAAAAGCGTGTTTTTAAGAGATAATAATTATCAAAAGATTGACACTTGTTTATGTTCGGTTTAATTGTAAAATTATGTACAATGACCAACATTATATTAAATGGTAAAAATATATTCTAAATATAATTTAAAACCACTCAAATTCATAATTTATCACAATAATTATTTTGATTAAAAAAGTTGTTTTTAATTAAAATTTAGTAATTTTCACTATTCATCAAAATATGAAAGTTATCCGAAAAGTACCAAAATTTCACCTTAGGCTAAATTCAATATTCTGAATCCAAAAATGAAGTCCATTTTAAAATATAAAATATATATAATTTCAAAAGTAGGTATTAATATTCATAACGGCTAGTTTGATTGGTTATGGTGTGTTAGAACTTGGTGTTGCGTACAACACACGCTATCACATTATTCCAAGAGAAGCGTACCGTAGAAGCTTGGGGTGTTACAATCCATGTCTCCCCATATGATAGAAGCTACTGAATAGTATGGAGGGTCCAATATCAATCATGGGGAGACTATACCCTCTTTATCAAAGCATCACAATAATAGAAATAAATATGAATAACCAAATGATATAATCAATAACCAAACCAAACCAGTATCACATGGTGACAAAAATATCAGATACTATACCCAAAACTAAATAGTAGATATGTCATGCCAAATACATTTCAAGTGTCAATATGAAAAACCCAAAATATATAAAGACATTGAAAACTCAAAATTGGGTCCCAAAACATGTTAGGTTCCCTCTTTTATGCTCCATCCCAACTTATCCAACTGACATAAGACTCTTGACTTTGTCTGAACCTACAAACATGAAGTCTATTTGGGTACCGATCAGGAATCCTGAGTAGGTTGTGAGTACACTTAGTAGGCCACCACCAATGGTGTCTAAAACCAAATCAATTCAGTAACTGTGTAAGTAGTTTTATAAAGAATAAAATAAAAGAAATAAAATAAATTGTATTAATATATTCAATTATTCTTTATTTAACCCCATAAACCCTTGGGTTTCCAAGGACACATAAACACTCAATACCTACTTTAGTCTGGGCCGAAGTCTAAACTGTACCCCTGGGATATCATATAACATAATTCCAAGATTATAATTTATAATTTCATTTCAATCATATCACATCTAATTGGAACCATAATCCAATGTCAAACCCATGGGCATAGAATGCCGTTTCTAACACCCCATGGGTAATTGGAGCCTCAGTCCCTGTCCCATAACTCAATGTCATAGGGGTATTTAATGTCTTAGTCCTTGTCTCACACTCTCTATCACATATGGGTATTTAGAGCCTTCATACCTATCCCACACACAATTATCACACAAGGTTATTTGGATCCCTAGTCCATTTACCACACACATTTCTCAGACAATCAAGGTAAATCAACATTAACCCTTTCTATCCTCATTTCACATTATGGTATATCATTATAATTTATCAGAGAAAACATGGTTCCTCAATTTAATAACATGTAATAATATAAATCACTCACCATTAAACCATTTTACATTATTTAAATCAAAAACCCATTAACCCATTAAGGTTAATCCTAAAATCTAAAAATTCTATTTGTCAGTTAATTCACAATCACATTAATAGACCAATTACACATTTTCAATATTCCATCAATTCCCCAATCACAATATTCAATTAATCAATCAATTCCACAACCACTTTAATTGACCAATTTTCATAACCACGTTAATCAATCAAGTTAATATCTCATTATTCACTAATTCCCTAATCACAATTACCAATTCAATTTTCCCAAGTTCAACTCATATCATAATCACATGGAAAATAAATTATCTAATCCCAATAGCCCATAAATTAATTTATCAATTAATTTATTCAATTAAATATTCAGTTTCCAAACATTCCAATTGAAATATCACAACACATATATGAAATTGGAATTCTTTCTATAGGAATTGAATCTAGACCACCTACCTCAAAATTGTTTAAAAATGATCACCAACAGAAGTCCCTAATTGAATTGAAACAACCAAGATCATGACGAATAATGATATCTAGATCCAAAATCGGGATCCAAGTTAAAATGGATTAGATCTATCAACACCAAGATCATGATCCTTACCAGTAGAGTAAAACTATCCCCTTTTTATCTAGAAAGAGGGACGAGTGAGAAAGGAAATCATACAGTATGAGAATATCTTACTAAGATAGGTGTATATCTTTAATACGGTCTTTGATTTGTTAATAATAGTGTTAAAAAGTCCTAGAAATCCATTTAAGAGCCTCCAAAAATGAGGAAAATCATTTAGGGATGAGTTTGATCAAATTAGGGCGAACTATAGGGGGTTGAGTAATTTTAAAACCATTTTTTATTAATTAAACCCACACACACAGCTTCCTCAGCAGGGGCACACAGTTTTCCAAATGATGAACCTAAACCATGCACCTATTCTTGGGGGGGGGGGGTTACAGTTACTCTTAAGAGGGTACATGATTTGAAAAACCACGAACCATCCATAAAATCCCTCTATATTAGGGGTTTCCCAGTTTTCTAGGGTTGGGTTAAAGGTTTGGGAAAACTGTGTGCCAATCGTGAACTACCCAAAACTCCTCCAAAAACATCCAATATTAACCCAAATACACCCAAGATAAAACCCAAACAAAATATAATCAAAATAAGGAAAAAATGTACCAGGATACGAGTTTGAGACATCTCTAAAAAAGTTCAAGATCATTTAATCTTCCCACCTTATTACAGTTCATCCTTAAGTAGTACTCCCAACCATATCTAAGATTAAGAGGTAAAAGTATTAGGCCCCAGAGCACACATATCCTCTTCTCTTACCCATGTTTTCTCTTGAACACATCCATGTTTCTACAATACATGAAATATTGGAACAATATTCCCCCAAAACACTTTCTCGCTACGATCTAATACATGTATCAGATTCTCCTCAAAGGATGCATCAATCTCAAGATCAACATCAACCACATAGATCACATTATAAGGGTCACAGTGAAAACACTAAAGTATTTCCACATGAAAGACATCATGCATGGCACTATAACTCTATGGAAGATCTAATAAATATACCAACAGCCTGATTCTTTCCATAACCTCAAATTATCCAATAAACCAGGGCACCAACTTTACCTCTCTCTGAATCCTATGGTAACCCAGATAAGTAAAAACTTCATCGAACACATGATAACCCACTGTAAACTCTAGGGGTCATCGAAATTTATTAGTATACAACTTTTTTTTTCTCTGAGTCGTATGTATATATATTTCTAAATTAGCTATACATATTCTGCCATTCGCTACATGAGACTCGGTCCTAACTACTCTGAGTCACCTAGATCAATCCAATATAGATATGATCTGCATGGTTTATGATAAATATATTCATATGGTGTCATTTTTGAAGTTTCTTTATAACTGTTATTAAAGGATAACTCAGTGAGAACAAAATGTTTTCCCTAGACTCATTGAAGTCAAGAATACACACTCATAGCATATCCTTAAGAACCTATATAGTACACTCTGACTTCTCATCTATATGTGGGTGGAAAGTTGTACTCAATAGAACATCTATATGAAGAAATTTTAGAAAGAACATCCAGAAGAATGAAGTAAAATGTGAGGCACAGTCTAAAACTATACTTCATATCACCCCATGCAGATAAACAGTCTCTGGAACATTCATATATCCCAACTGATACATTGTTAAAGTGTCCCATATATGAAATAAATGCACTACCTTAGAAAATAGTCCACAATCAACCAAATATCATCATTCTTCTGAGACATCATTGGGAGACTCACCACAAAATCCATGATAACATCAACCCACATCCATTCCGAAATGGGAAATGACTATATTAAAGTGCCAAGTCTGTGGTTCTCATATTTAACCTATTGATAGGTGAAGCATCATATCAGAAACCATTCTATCTAATTTATCATGCCCAACAACCAATATTTATGTCATAGGTTATGGTATATTTTGGTCACACCTGGATGCACTACCCACTTTGAGGCATTAAATTCCTATATTAGTTCATCCCACATACTTGAAGGCACAACAACATGATTCCTAACATATATGATATCATCCACATATATGGTACAAACGAAAATTGAATCCCCACCTTCAAGGATTTCCCTCAATGCCATGAATTCTAGATCCCGATACTTCTTATGCCTAATTTGACTCAAAAGTGTAGATGCTACTGAAACAGATATGAGATTCATCTTATCCAAGCTCTCTTGAAAGAAAAATTAATCTTATCTAGTAAAGTCATAATATTCCAATTAGCACTAGACTTATGAAATTCTTGAGTCTCAGTTTTTCTTATTAGATCATCAACAACATTGTTTCCCTTCCTAGGTGAATATGGTACCTCAAAATCAAAATACTACATATACTCAACCCACCTTTTCTATTGGAAATTTAAATATCATTGTGAAAATATGTACTTTAATCTCTTTTAGTCAATATACATAGTAAAATTTTCACCCAACAAATAATGATGCCAACACATCAAACCATACACCACTACATCAATTTAGAGGTGGTGCATAGGGTAGCTCCATTCATGTGGCCTCAACTATTGTGACTCATACAACACAACTCAATCTCTATACATTAACACTACTCCAATCCCATTCCAAGAAGAATTACAAAACATTGTATACTCCTCACCTGGATCAGGTAGGATCATGATTGGTGTCATACTTAAACACTTCTTTAACTCTTGGAAGGCATTCTCACATGCTCCATGACATTAAAACTTTATCCACTTATTGTTCATTATTGGTAGACATGGTTTGAAATTGGATAATTCTTAGATAAACTTATGATAATATCTCACTAAGCTAATAAATCTTCAGATATCAAAAATATTCTTCAGTTTCTCCCAAGAAAAATCTACCTGAAATTTCTCTAGGTCCATTAACACACCTTCCTCCAAGATTATGTTACCCAACAAGCGTACATTATCAATACAAAACTGGCACATAGATAGCATGGTGTATAATTGATTCCCTATCTGTGTAATTAAGATGATGTCATGATGTTGGTCGTGATCATATCGATTCCTGGAGTATAACAAGAAATCATCAACAAATACTACCAAAAACTATTCTAGGAATATTTGAAAAACAAATCATCAAAATCATGAACAATACTTGTTTGTTCTTCAACAAAAATTAAATCATGACAAACTCATAAAGGCCATACCTTCTTCTGAAAGTATTCCTTAGTATATCAGAAGGTCAAACTCTCAACTGATGATAACTTGATCTCTAGTCAATCTTGGTGAAAACATAATCTACTATCAACTGGTCAAAAAGATCATTGATATTCATAAGAGGATATGGGTTCTTCATAATCATCAGGTTCACATTCTTTTAATCAACAAATAATGGAAAATTTCGATCGTAATTCTTTGAAAACAAGGACTAGATAACCCCAAGGAAATGTACTCGAATAGAATAAACCCTTATCCATAAACTCATATAATCGATTCTTATACTATTGAAGCTCTGTTAGTTCCATTCTATAAGGTGGAATAGGAACTTCCACAACTCCAGCCATAAGCTCAATTATAAAATTCACATCTCTCTCAAATAAAAACCTTGAGAAATATTATGGAAAAAAAATTTGAAACCTGTCTTCTACAAGTGTAAAGATGCCTCATTTTCGACCCCCATCATCCAAAAATAGACTATAACCCTAGGAAGTGATCTCTACTAGTTGCTAATGAATTATCTCTACATGGCCCACCTTGATGTCCCACTCACCATGGTGAATATAATTATCATCCTCAGGATATGTAAAATCCACTCTCCTTTGGTAGTAATCAATGTGGGCTTGGTATGCTATGAACTAGTCTATACACAAAATTAGATCAAATCCTAACATGTTAATGATATTAATATCCCAAATAAAACAATACTCTCCAACCTTGAGAGAATACCCCATTCACAAACAGATATCTCTTGACCGTACTCCGAAAGGTGTATCGATTATCCTAACCCCACTAATGAACGCCACTTCCAGGATCAGACCATTCAAAAGGTGTGCATATATAAAATAATGAGAGGCACCAGTATCAAATAATGAACTAGATAGAATAGAGTATACAATAATAATACCTCAAATTTTTTATAGTCCATCCTTGCTATCCACAAGTGTAGGTTGAACTGCATTCAACTGTCATTCCCCTCTTCCCTATGATGCAGTTTGACTTCCCTGAGTTACACCACTCTACTGATACAAACACTCATTCCCAGAAGCATTGTTTCTACTTCCTCAAAAAACACAACCAGTATAACTATAACTTATAGAATAGTATGGTGTAGAATATCTCCTTCCCATACTTTGATTTTGTCCAGTTGTTCCATAACTACCCATCTGTCATGAATTCCTATAGAACCTTATTAGATGTACCATTTTTATGAAAGACCTAAACTCTATCTGGGATCATGTAAAATTCTTGTTAAAGTGTCATGGACTACCACACTCGTGGAAAAGTATGAGGGTGATATCCTATGTAACTAGCCCTTGCCTCTTCCCACTCTTCTTTCCCGAGATCTGGTCAAAATTATCATAAAGACACTTCCTACCATCTGAAGGAATTCCTTATAATCATCTAGTAGAAACCACCTCTCCTATATTGGAAGCCTCCTTCAGGTTCCCCTCAGATATGAGAGCTTGATCCACCACTTTAGAAAACTTGTTCATCTAAATTATATTAACTTGGTGATTAATATCAGATTTAATTCCATCCTAGAAATACCTTTCCATAAATGTATCATTCCCTTAGAGTGATGAAGCAAATCACTACAAGTTAGTAAAGCAACCAACATAGTCCATGATGGACATACATCCCCAAAACAACCATAAGAAATAAACTTCCCTATCCTGCCCCAATGTCTCTAGATAAAATTGCTCCAAAGAATTATCCAAAAAGACCTTATATATTATACCATCAGCCTACCTAGTCTAATCTGGAGTATCCCATGAGTGCTTCATTGATCTTCATAACATATAAGCATATAACTTGAGCCACATCCCAGCAAGAGTCTCTAAATGTTCATGTATAGTCTGTATAGACTCAATACAGAACTCTTTTTCATCAGTTCCACCCTCTCTGGTGAAATTCAAAGGGTTATGTAATAGAAAATATCATGTCATATCAGACATACTCTTTATAACCTTCCCCCGTGTCTTTCTTTATAAACTACATGAAGCATGAAAAGTTCTCATAAAACTTCTCTCCAACACCTTCACCCAGCACTAACAGTGCCTCAGTTTCCACTACAAGATGATCATATCTATCTATGTCCTCTTGTCATCCTCTCAACAGAAATAATCATAGAGGAATAAATATGAAATTAAAAACACATTCCTTATGACACATAATGCTACATTAACACATTTAATGAGAGGGATTCTCATTAAACCATAAAAATTCATTTCCCTATTTCCCTGCCTCACAGTATAAACGGAGGCGCTATTTCTACCCTTAACTATCCTACATCTTGTTCATGGTTAAAAAGGGTAAAATCAGTCTCATTATATCAATTTTCTTATTAGACACCCATTTCTCCATTTTCCATCATTTTAAAATTTCAAATTTTATATTAGTAGGATTTTTCTTTTAAGTCGCACAAGAAAAGAAAATAATTTTCATTTAACAACTTACCTGAAACCTTATTTTCCTATGCATGCCTAAAATGATGGTTATCATAATAAATCATGAGTACCTATAATAATTCATGAATAATAAACTCTCATACCATATCGGGCCATGATTAAAATCTCATAAAAATCATAAACAATAATCACATCACACAACAAGTGCATCACTCGAGGTGAAAAAACATCCAACTATAAAAATAAATCTCAATAACAATAATCACACACTTGGTACTTCGATTTTACCCTAAAACATGGGTTAGATACTCCCATAAATGAGTTAGTAAAAAATGACCAACTCATCTTATTCTATTGTTTACCTTCTCTAAATGTTAATAAAAAAGAAAATAAAATGAATCAACATTTTATAACACTTTGTTACATCCTGACCTGGGTTGCACACACCATTTTCCTAGTCCAGTTACTTGCATGACCTCATGTGTGCCTCCCCATATTCTAGAGGTTGACGACTAGTAGCGAGGGTCCAATATTGATCATGGGGAGACTATACCTTTTTTATCAAAGTAGAAAACAATAAAAATAAATAATAATAAGAAAATTATATAATCCGTAACCAAACGAAACCAATATCACGTGATGACCAAAATAGGAAATACAATACCCAAAACTAAACAATAGATATTTCATTCCAAATACGTGTCAAATGTCAACATCAAAAACCCAAAGTAAATAATTTCTCTGAAAACTCCCAATAGGGTCCCGAATCATGTCAGGTTTCCTCATCTATGATCCATCCCAACTCATCCATTTAACATAGGTCTATTTCCATTATCCTAACCTTCAAACATAAGCTCTATTCGAGTCATGATCAGGCAGCCCGAGTAGGGTGTGACTATAACTTAGTAGGCCCCCACCAATAGCATCTAAAAAAATCTTTTCAACAATAGTTCTTAGAACAATATAAAGAATAAAATACAATAAATAAATTAAATAGTTTACATATGTTTAATTATTCTTTATTTAACCACATAAACCTATGAGTTCATGAGTACACCTAAACCCTCAAAGCCTACATTGTCCCACGTTGAATTCTTATCTATTACAAATGGATGTCATAGAACACAATACCATTATTATAATTTATCATTTCATTTCAATCATATCACAACCAATTAGAACCTTATTTCATTTCCAAACTCATGGTCATAGAATTTCATGCCTAACTCCTCGTGGGTATTTAGAGCCTTTATCCTTATTCCATACCTCAATGTCATGTGGTCATTTAGAGCCTCAGTCCCTATCCCACACTTGTTATCTCATATGGGTATTTGGAGCCTCAGTCTCTATCCCACGCACAATTATCAAACATGGGTATTTGGATCCTCAATCCCTTTCACACATACTTTTATCAAACAATCAAGGTATACTGACATTAACCCTTTTTATCCTCATCTCAAATCAAGGTATACCATTGCAATTTATCATAGAAAACATGGTTCTCCAATTTAATAACATGGAATAATGTGAATGATTCACTATTAAACCATTTTAAATTATGTAAACCATAAACCCATAAACCCATTAAGGTTAATACAAACATATCATAATTCTATTTGTCAATTAATTCATAATCACATTAATTAAAAAATTACATAATCTAAATATTCCATCAATTACCTAATCATAATATTATGTTAATCAACTAATTCCACAACCTCATAAATTGACCAATTTTCATAACCTCATTAATCAATCAATTTAATATCTCATTTTTCTCAAATTTTATAATCACAATTATCAATTCAATTTTCCCAAGTTCAACTCATGTCATAATCACATGGAAAATCAATTAACCAATCCAAAGATCCCATAAATTAATATATCAATTAAATTTTTAAATTTAATATTTAATTTCCCAATTTTCCAATTTAAATTTTACAACCCATACATTAAATTGGAATTTAAGACTATGGGAATTGAATATAGACCACCAACCTCAAAATTATTGACAAATACTCACCAACAAAAATCCTCAATTGAAGTGGAACAACCAGGATCATAATGAAGCATGAGATATAGATCTAAAACATAGATCCAAGATCAAATGAATGTTATCAATAAAACCCTATTTCAATAACCATTACCAAAAGAGAAAAAAAATCCCATTTTATCAAGAAATATAGACGCTAGAGAAAGGAAACCACATGGGATGAGAATCTCATACCAGGAGAGGTAAAAATCTTCAATACAGTCTTTGATTCATCAAGAATAGAGTTCATAAGGCCTTGGAATCAGTATAGGTGTCTAAAAATAATAGAAATAATTTAGGGTTGAGTTGGATCATATTTGGGTAAATTCCAGGGGGTTTGGGAATTTTAAAATCAGTTTTCAGATTAATTAAACCTATGTGCATAGTTTCTTGGTCAAGGGCACATGGTTTTTCAAAATGTGCATCTCGTCTAGGGTGTTCATGGGTACTCTTAAGTTGGTGAAAGGTTTGAAAAACCATGCACCATCCATGAAATCCCTCTCTGTCTAGAGTTGTACATTTTGCTGGGGTAGGGCATCTGGTTTGAGAAAACTGTGTGCCAATCATTCATTGCCCAAAACTCCTAAAAAAATCCAATTTTTATCCAATTGCACAAAAAATAAATCCCAAATAAAATATAATCAAAAAAGGACAAAATATAACATATTTACAAATTGAATATATCTTTATAAAAGGTTGGTATCTTACAGCAAGAACCCCATATATGATATGTTTTAATTTGAATAATATCATCATGTAGCCACCCACCATGGTGTATCCACCCTCACTTTAGTGTGTTTCTCTTAAATAATTTTTTTGAATTTGTAAAATTTTCACACATGATACACCACAACACCCTTGTGATACAAAATGGTCTATAACCTATAATATATATCCTTCACATAGTCATGTTTTTCATGCCCTAGCATTCACTATAGTACTTGAAATACCTCTCAGGGCTCTAACTAAGTCCAAAAACATATCCTTGAAAAGTTTAAACTCTCTAATTCCCAATTCATATCCTGATTCTCAAAATGGATCCCACTACGAGACCAAAAATTCATATTTCCCCCAATTTTCACAACCCATAAGGATGGAATTCTTTATACAAACCATCAATTCAATTTTTTCCAATTCTCCTCCATTCTCACATGTTTTGAGTAGGTAAGGACTTTCCTTCCAAAGTTAGGTGGTCACTAGGATTTTATAAAGACACATTGGTTGTGTGTTGTTCAAGTGGATTTTAGATCAATATCCCCTCACCCTTTTAGGGTGAAATTATTACCTACTCTTGAAATGTATTAAATATTTAAGAAATGTTCATGAATCATTTCCATTAATAATATCAATTACCCTTAATAAATTAATTTACTTACAACATTCATTTAAAAGGACACTAATCATGAAAATTATAATGTTTCTCATTTGATCTAATTATTTGGACACTCTATATCTCATGTTCATATAGAAAGGTACTCTGAAGTTTATCTCCATCCAAGAAGGCATTGGGATCTTGTAAAAGAAATAAAGACATGCTGTAGAGTTTTGATTGAGGTAATGAAAGTTTATTCCTATGTATCACTGCATATGGATTCAAAACATTTATATTCCAATTTCATTTAATAATAAATATAATATATTTTTAGTTAATGTGATAAAGACCATGGTGGTTCCTTTTATGGTCATGTTACCATGACTACTTCAAATCAATTTAAGTTTACACAGAATGGACTACTAGGTGAAAGGTGTCATGTAAAGGGTTGGTTTAGTACTTATATGAAATAAAAAATTTCTAGTTTAAACTAATATATAAATTAGTTAAGGGTATTTATGGTCACCGAGAATAAATTTTATACTCAAGGAATTTTAAGAAACATGGAGGATTATCATGACTCAATGGATTTATGTGGGGGTTACATGTGAGATTCAATTTATGGATCAACTTTTTAATTAGTAACTAAATTGGATAGGGTGTGATTTAAGCTTAAACATGGTAGGAGACCCATATATGGATGTCCAAATCATGTATATTGATAACTATATGAGGAATAAAGACTGAAAATATTGGTACTTACACAAAATAAGAGCCCCAATATATGTATGTCAACCTCATATATATTGATAACTAGATGAGGAAAAAATACTTAAAATTTTTGGGAATTACACCAAGTAAGTGGCCCATATATGATTATCTACCACCCTCTCACTCACCCCATCATTTGGTAACTTGATTATGAAGGATAATATTTTTGGGGATTACACTTAATAGTAGGACCAATATATACATTGAAATATTAGGGATGAACCTAGGATAGGCATCTTTTGTATCCTAGTTAATATGAATAAAACCCCACATAGTTTGTGTTTCATAGTTTGAAGTTGTTTGTTAGTATTGGTCCATATTGTTTAATATCATGTGGTAAGTATGATCATGTCATAAAAGGGTTGATAATAAGAGGTATAGGGGGTCTTATGCATGGTTTTACCTTTCTAATTCATAATATCTCATATTAATTAAACATGATAGGATATTATTAGTTCTTAAACCAAGTATGAATCCAAAATAGAGATCCTGGGTGGGAAAACTAGGAAAATGTGGCACCCAAGTAAGTGTTTTGGGATATTTTTTCCCCAATTAAGTGACCTAGGGGAAGTGAATCCAAAGTAGGTGGCCCAAACATGGTCCCTTTGGAAGGAGCTTAGTTAATGGGAATAAAGGAATAAGACTCAGGTGAATTGGAACCCAATTATGAGACCTTGGTGAATTAGATCCAAGTCACGAGACCTTAGTGAATTGATGTCCAAATATGAGACCTGAGTGAATTTTCATCTGGTTTTGATGGATTGGGTTAAGTTTCTCCCTAGTTAGATGCCTAAGAAAATAGGTTCCCTATATGGGGTCCTAGGAAAATTGGTTCCTAGGTTTCGGGAATTGGGTGAATTGGAACCCTGGTATGAGACCTTTATATACTTGTACCCATGCATGAGACCTGGATGGATTGGAACCTTGGATGAATGAGAACCTAGGATGGATATCTTGTGTGAAGTGTCACTCAAGTTGGATGTATGTGTGAAGTGGCACATAGATATGGGGACATGGGTGATGTGGAAGCCATGTATGGGGACCTTGGAGAAGTAGTTGTAATGTCCCAACCCTTCTCACCACTATGATGATGGCTCGATCGGTGGGTCACATGGCCTCAAGCATGCCACCCCATACTCTATAGGTTGCTGACTAGCAGTGAGGATATATTGATGGTATGGTGGGGATACTACACCCTATATATTAGAGTCACACATCAGTATAATAATATTAAATAAGAATAAATTCAAAAAGTAGTATATAATGAAATAACAACAATAGTAGATAATAATAGTAAAATTAATTAATATGGCCAATGCTAATCTATACAAATCATGCATGTCCAGATGATGATACATTAGCTAAAAAATTAAATATACAACATTATTTACAATACAAAACATTATAGGACTTAATTAAATAAAATAACTAAAAAGACCAAATGTGATCTCCACCAGTATCCTGATCTCTAGAAAAGTCGTGTTCTCCTAACTCCCAGGTACAAGTACAAAACAACAAGAATGGTCCAAGGTCATGTAAACATAAGGTT
Source organism: Viscum album (assembly GCA_963277665.1). NCBI lineage: Eukaryota > Viridiplantae > Streptophyta > Magnoliopsida > Santalales > Viscaceae > Viscum > Viscum album. Next base: position 1,337,428,867 of record OY728156.1, read on the forward strand.
TACTTGGGTACCCTAGTGAAATGGCATCCTGACTAGGGTGTGACATAACAATCCCAGTAGGTCAGTACCCATGGTGTCTATCCCTATCCATTACTTGATTTGTAGTGTAAGGTAATGAGAAAGCATAAGAAGAAAAATAAACAAGAAGTGTTGAATAAATAAACAAAAACTCACCCAATTTTTTAAGGGATACATGGCCGATATACCTGATTCAGCGCCCTACTAGGTATCTATGTCTCTTGGTATATCCTCTACAATTTGGATGGATCACCCAAATTAGTGGAATATTCTCCTATCAAGGATGAATCACTCATAATATACCATAGACATACAGCCTCTAGCCTCCGGATGACCAAAATCTAAACCTGATCCATAACTATAATTTCACTTTCAGGAATTGTGTGATTGTGCATCTAGCCCTCAGAAATCTGACATAATCATTTAATCATCACATAGGAATTCATTAACAGTGTTTCTAGCCCTCATGTAGTAGGATAACATGCACCAAGCCCTCATGAAACATGTGATTGTGCATATATCCCCTATGAATCTGAAAAAATCATATACTTTTTCCTCAGTCATTCATTACTAGTGCGCCTAGCCCTTGGGCGGTATGAAAACATGCACCAGGACCTCAAGAATCAACACCAAACATGATTTATATCCATACAAACTCAACATTACATCCATATAAGACCCTTAGGTATCAATCACATTGATTTCACATAAGATCACAGTTGAGGAATAAAAATCACAAGTCTAGTATCAAACATACTACCTTTATCATCATAAGACACAATGGTCAATTTATAAAAATTCCCATCTGTCAAACCAAATCATTTCATTAATACAAACTCCAAATTTTCATCATAATTATATCAAACCTATTTAATTAATAATTCTACCCTAAGTTTGTTATTATATCGATTAACCAAAATTAGACAAGGTGATTCTTCCATAATAAATCACATAAATTTATTATTATTACATTTCAAAAGTCTAAGATAGAAATCAATCAAATTGTTCAATTTATTATAGGGGTAAAAATTCAAATATACTGGGTCATAATTAAATCAAAGGCTATCGCACCTATTGGGTGACTTTATGTCTCAGTATCCTTGACTATGGACCCAAAGGGATTCAATGGTGGCTTAAAAATAAAATATTATAGTTTATCAAGGATTGTCCAATTTACCTGGTTATGCCTGTAGCAATCCAGAATGATCTCACATATCTCAATTACTATAAACAATTGTATTATATAAACAAATGATTTTTAAAGACCACCCAAATCAACTCCTTTCAAGGCATGAAACCACCATGAAGCATGTCGTTGAATATATTCAATTCATATCATTGAAACATTTTACATAAACTGTGCTTATTTAATTATAACAAGATACATAATCGTACAACCCTAATAAGTTCCCCATAAATTAATTCATTTAAAACTTTTAGTAAACTAGGCCACTATAATCATGTTAATCAAGTTGAGGCATAACCTTTCAACATTTAAATAAGGAAATCCATCATGTCTATCCATTCCATTCAATTCATTCCATTTAATTAAAAAATTAAATGTGATTCATTTATCAAGGTTTAAGTGGTACTTAGAATGTATCATGGACAAATAGGGAAAATTCCTAAAATAGTATTCCCTTTTTATAATTCATGAAAAGTCAATAAATTGATTAGATGGTCTAAGAATATAGACGGTGCCTTGTTTATTTAAATTTTTTAAAAAGCGAACTCAATTTTATAATTCCATTAGAATCCATAACCTAAACATGTCATATATAAATCATAATCAAAATTCATAAAGAAACACCAATACAATATGCCAAACAAGAATAAATTTCTAATCATTAATTTTCCAATTATAAGATAGTGCACCTCTGTTGGAGGGGTTTTATTATAAAAACATGACATTGTTTATCAAAAAAATCATTTATCACCACATAGAATCTAATTCACGGCCTGTAGTTCTATTTATCAAACTAAAAAATAATTCAACATTTTTAAAGAAGAACATAAAGAATTATTAAATTTAAAGGTTCAAGGATAAGGATCCCACCTTAAAAGTAAACCAAGATGAACTAATTTGGCACTCGATGCCTTTGATGAAGATCATTCCACACTTTCATGTATATACCCTCCTATATATAAAAACCCCTTAATCCAAAGTCCATTTTTCCTCTCTATAATGGAACATGTACAAGTGTGATACATATATATATATACACATACCTATGTATGTGTGCATAAAAATTCGAGAAACCATTGAATGCTCTATATAACCAAGAAGGAACAAAAAACACCAAAGACCCCAAATATAAATAGTCTAGATAAGGAATCATAAATAAACCTTACCTCAGATAGAGGAAAAAAACCAAATCGAGCCAAACCACTTTATCTTTGACGGAATTTGTCATAACATGAATAAGGTCAGCCTGATAGACCGTTCGCATAACCTAACATCGATGGAAGACACAAAAATATGTTACCCCCAAACCCTAGGGTTTTAACCAAAAAAGGGGTGATGGGGAGTCCAAAAATCAGCTAGAAGTGAGGAAGAGGATGGAGGATATGAATTACCTCGAGACCTCGACCAAGAATCATGAAGATATCTGGGTGAAATCGCCACACAAAGAGGGATCTGTGAGGAGGGGTGTGTCACGTAGTCAAGGGAGAACCCCAGGGGGTGTGTGTCACAAGCTGGTGAGGAAGTGGGATACCCCTTTGGGTTTCTAAAAAAACTATCCTAATAATAATAGTAGTAGTAGTAATAATAGTAATAATCATCGTCATCATTATCATATTATTATTTATATTATTTTTTAAAAAAATATTTTTTTTATTTTCCCATTTATACTCATGTAATTTATTTTCCTTTTAATTTTAATTTAATTAATTAATTTCTTAATAATAATAACACAACATGGTTTCATGCTAAGGGACACATGATTTTATATAAATTGTGTGGCCCTACCAGCTCCTCTTGACTTGAGGTTTCAAAGCCAAAGGCTCTCCAAACATGACAGAACACTATGTGTAGCCCCCAAGCCTTGAACCACACACAAAAAACACAATAAAGTTTTGGAAATGTCTAAATTTAATTCCTAATACCAGTTTTAAAAATGGACCATCTAATAAACATGAAAATTCAAATTCCTTTGGATTTTTTTTTTGGTTCAAAAACATGAGATGTCACAACATTACCACCTTAGAACTTATCATCCCTAAGAAGCCTTCAGGAACAACATAATTGTTACGTGACCTAAAAGGATCATGAGGCTTTGTTAAAATGGCCATGTTTCTTTCCCAAACACCCAATACACCTTTGAGCACCATTTAAGTACATGACACTTAATCTGTGAAATCTCAATAAAGTGATCATTTTCCAACGAAAACAAAGATATAGATCTTGAATGAGTCCATTTTATCTAAATACATGATCACATCATCATCTCAATAAACATTTAGACAAAGTTATTTCCCACCTTAGTCTATAACATTATAAGGTCCAATTCCAATACATGATATCTTCACCATTGAAATTTCCTTACAAATAACTCCACTAATAATTCTAACAAAGCTCTTGACATGGTTTATTATGATGGAAGAACCCAAATTACATATAAGGTTGTAACAGATACCATTTTGGAAAAAAAAGTTCAATTCTGATTGACCTAACCAAAACCAGGTGTGTATTCTTTTCCACGAAATACATGGAAAACTTTCAAACCAACCCCACCATCACCTAGAGACGTGTTTAAACTAGTTCCTCAATGATCGTGAACACTAAACAATAAGGAAGAAAATTCAAGCCACATCAGGATGAACAATCTCAAAGAGGCTCATATTAAATGTACAAATCATTTTTAATTAGAATGTGATGAATTCTCCCAAGGAACCTTTAATTTTAAACGAAAATGCTCACTAAAGTCCTTACTTGACTTCCAGTGTGTTCCTTGGTAAAAACATCACCTGACAATTTTAAAATTTTCACGCCTCAGTGCGAACAAGGGTGTAGTCCAGATCCATTTCATTGGAATAATTACCATTTTTAAAGTATCACATATCATTATGACTACGAGTCTCAAACAAACTCATATTATTTTAAACGAGTGTTTAAGGAACTAAGCCCTGACATTCTATAATCCAAGTTTACAAGAGATATTGGTACAAGTCTAAGACGTCAACATCAGAACATTGATTGAGCCAAGAGAGACATCGGTCTGGAGGTCAAGTCAGAAGAAATGGATGGTGTATAATATTTTTTCCAAGGCATTCGTACACAATAATCCGAGTGTCACTCAAGAATAACCAAGCCTTAATAAGAACCATGCATTTTTCATGAAACATTGTGAGACCACTTAAACCACATAGAAAATTTTAAACTACATCGTGACATAAGACCTACACTCTCTTAGTGTATCAAGGACTACATCAAGATAGGGTAAATTCTCATCTCTCAATAATGTAAGAGGATTTTAAAGACTACCTGATGGAAAATAGATTAACCACTACAGGTTGATACCTTATAAGAAACTCAGCTTTAAATATCGATGCATTTTCATTAACCGGTCACCATGAATTTACCACCTGAGGAATCCTGTGATCATTCAAGCTTAACCACCGATGTCCACCCATGAACAACAGTGTTTATCAAAGGTTTTATACATGTCAACCACACCAGTTTCGTGTTTCCAAGTAAGCACTGACATGATTCAAAACTTTCAAGATTGAAAATCATTTGAGAAAAATTAAACATTTCCCAATGGTCCTCTTAGGTTGTGCGCCATCTACCTGGAAGAAAACTTTTAAAAAAACAACACGATGATCCCTACATTATTAATGTCCTAGCCCTAAAAATAAGATTCATACTCACTATTCACAAGCGCACTAGATCTGGATTTACTTTAAATGAAACGTAAGACATTTGGCATGAAAACAAAACCAAACTGACCAGAGTTTCAAAAAATTTGAGTCTATTAAAAGTCATCCTAAGCATTGGGATGCAATTTTATATTTAACACTCAGGTAACTATACTCCAAGGATAAACCAAGACCATACACAATTGCATAAGGTTCAATGATTCCATTGAGTTCAATTGGTTCGTTACAACATTTAACACTCGACAGGAACTGCGTACGTGAATGCATACAGCCTCGAGGTTTAGAATGAAGATGACACAGCCATAATAAAATCCATAGGTTGTCCTAACTATGGATTCAAGAATAATATGGTATGAACATGTATTTAACACATATTTTTTATTCTCTATAGAACCCTTATCCTAGATAATGACACACCTTTCCATCCTTCACTGAGGAAGAAGAGAGGGTCAAGCGACCTACAAAGTGGCTGATCATGCTTGAGTAATGCCCAACCAAAAAAAAACTGAGCATTACTTGATGCTCATGCATATAAAAGGGAACAATATATCATGAAAACCCATCCAAAAAAGGGTTTCATTTAAAGATAAGAGTCCTACTATGGATAATGGCACCCGAACGTCACAAAACATAATGACAATCACAACACTAGAAAGGCTTCAAAACTCCAAGAGTGATACCTTCCATAGACGAGACCCTTAATAATGATAAAACATCAATCCTAACACTAGTTTATGCCAAAAAAAGTCACAAGGATCAAAATCCTATCATCTAATCCATTACTAAAAGAAACAAGCCTACAGAAAATGCTTCCATTCCCATTCCAAGGAAACTCAAAGTAAAAAAACTTAAACATCCCTTACACGAGGGTCTAAACAAGGGGATCCACATATGGTTTCATTTTAAATCAATTACATTGATTAATTTTAAATATTTAAACACTTAAAATATTTAATTCAAAACATTAAGTACTAATTATAAACAAAAGTAATTGGAAAAAGATGAGGAAAAAAGGAATGTTTCAGAAAACATCATTTTACAACTTTAAACATTTATTAACATCCCATATTTACTAGTAAATTTATCATGTAAATTTATTTTAACAGATAACACGACCTATGAGGGTCTGGACAATCTAACCTGGGTTCATTAGAATGCAACCCAAAATTAGTTTCTTAGTTATTGAAGTTATAAATACACATAACAGGTTATCTCCTAAGATTCATGTCCCAACTAACCGAATTGGTTCTAGTTTCACATTTTAGAAGGTTACTAATTTTATTTAGGTTAAATTTAAATATCTTTCACATTTATAGAAATTTAAAAAACAAAAACATAGTCATATATTATAGCTGAATTATATGTGTTGTCATTCCCCGACCTATAAATCACTCATTAACTTTATAAATTGAATTATATCATCCATTTAACCAAAACTAATCTATATTAGCATTACAAATTTAGAAACCATTCAACATTGTTCAAATGTGTGGGTTACCTTGTCCCAGTTATAAGGTTCCCATGCACCTTATAATCAAAAATTGGTTCCCATTTATTCACAACCCATATATATCCATCACATGCAACCAATTATACATTTGAAATGAAACTATCATGTTATAAAAGGCATTAAACACTGAGAAACATGCTATAAACACAAAATCATGTCATATAAATAGGAAAGTCATGTGGTATAAACACAAGCATGATATATCAACCATGGAATACAATCAAAATAGCAAGAAACTTACATATGGAACTACATGGCATGGAATATACATGGAAATTGAATTCTCTATGTGCATAATATGATGCATGTAATGCTTTATCCTTGCAGTACTAGGCCATGGGTAAAATTCCATACATTTTATAAATCAATAAGTAAATATGTAGCAAAAATTACATCACTAAATCTAGGTGAAATCATATCAATTGTAATAACAAATAGCATGAACAACAGTTACCAGCCCTGGACACTTGGTTATTTTCCCATGGGTGGGGTGATCAGTCCTAGACACAGAAATTTACCAAGTACCAACATATTCCTATTTCCCTTCCTACTTGCACACAATAGTAAGGCAAATGAAAAGAAACCAATAATACCACTTTGTAACATCCCAACCCATATCACCACTAAGATGATAGCCAGAATAGTGTGTCATATGGCCTCATGTGTGCCTCCCTGTATGACAGAGTCTTCCGACTAGTAACTAGGGAATATTGATGGTACGGTGGGGAGATGATACCATCTAGACCAGAGACGCATAGTAGTATAATAATATTAAACAATAGGTAATAGTAGAAGCAGTATATAAATAAAGAACAACATAAGTGGATAATAATAGTAAACTGAATTAAAGTGTACAATTCTATTTTATACAAATCATGCATGTCCAGATGATGATTCATAATATAAAACAGTAAACATAAGACATAATTTAAAATATAGAACAATACATGACACTATTAAAGAAAATAACTAAAAAATATCAAAGGTGATCTCCATGAGCATCCAGATATCCAACCTTGTTCAATTCTCCTAACGCCCAAGTAAAAGAACACAACTACAAGAAAGATCAAAGTTCCTAAAAATATAAGGTCAATCGGGTTACCCTAGTGCAATGGAAACCCGATCAGGGTGTGAGATAAAAATATTATTAGGTCGGAACCCATGGTGTCTGGCCCAATCCATTCCTTGATATGTAATGTAAAGAAGTGGATGGTTATAAGCATAAAAATAAACAAGTAGTTCTGAATATATAAATAATAACCCCTAGGTTCATAAGGTACACCTAACGAATATACCTACATTGGTGCCCTTCCAGGTAACTATGTTTATAGATAGATCCTCCTGCATCAGGATGGATCACCCAAATTGGTGGAAGATTCTTCTGTTGAGGATGAATCATTCAGAATATACCATAAACATACGGCCCCTTCCATGAGGATAACCAAAATCTCTCCCTCATTCATAACTAGAATCTCTCCCTTAGGCATTGTGTGACTATACATCTATATCTAAGGAATTTTACATAGTCATATACTCTTCCATCAGGCATTCAATACTAGTGTTCCTAGCACTCAGGTGGTAAGATAGTATGTACCTAGCCCTCAAGCATCGTGTGATTGTGTATCTATCCCTCATGCATCCGAAAAAATCATATACTCTTCCTGTATGAATTTAGTACCAGTGAATCTAACCCTCGGGAAGTATAAAAACATGAACCAAACCCTCATGCATCAACCCCAATCATGACTTGTATCCATAAAAACTCAACATGACATCATCATCAAAACCTCATGTATCAGTCACATTGATATCACATAATCTCATAACCTAAGAAAGAAAATTCACAATTATAGTATCAAACATACTATATTTATCATCATAAGACACAATGGTCAATTTATTAAAACTTTATATATGTCAAAATAAATCATTTCATTAATCCAGTTTCCTAATAATGATCATAATTATGTCAAACCTGTTTAATTAACCATTCGAAAATAAGGTAGTTATTATGTTAGTTAAAAAAGTTATACAATGTCATTCTTACACAAAAAAAATCACAAAAATTTATTATTATTATAATTCAAAAGTCTAAGCTAGAAATGAATCAAATTATACAATTTATCATAGGGATCAAAATTCAAACAGACTAGGTCGTAACTAAATGCTTGGATGGAACACCTATCAGGTGGTTGTAGGTCTCAGTCTCCTTGCTTATGGACTGAAAGGGATTCAATGGAAGTTTAAAAAAAGATTATATTTTAATAGAGATTATCCATTTATATGGTCATTCCCACATCATGTCAGCATGATCACACATATTGTAATTACTATAAATAATTGTATCAGATAAAAAAGGATTTAGTTTAGACCATCCAAATAAATTTCTTTCAAGGTATGCAACCACCATGAAACATGTCATGGAATATATTCAACTAATATCATTGTAACATTTTACATAACCCATGATTATTTAATTATAACAATAGGTGTGGTCATACAACCCTAATAAGTTCCACATAAATTATTTCATTCAAAAACTCAAGGAAAATAGGGAATCTTGAACATACTAATCAAGTTGATGCATAACCTTTAAACATTTAAATAAATAAATCCATCATGTTAATAAATTATATTTAATTAAATACATTTAATTAAATAGGTTAAGGAAATTCATTTATTAATGTTCAATTGCTACTTAGAAGGTGCCAGGGGAAAATAGGGAAATTGCCTGCAAGTTTGTTCCCTTTTTATAAAGCATGTGAAGTCATTCAATTTATAATATGGGACAAGAACATAGATGGAGCCTTGGTTATTTAAAAATGTTAAAAATGGAACTCCATTTTCTAATTCCATTATAATCCCAACCCTAAACATTCCATATATTAATCATAATCTCAATACATAAAGAAACACCAATATAATAATCCATGCAAGTATAACTATCTGATCAATAATTTTTTTCTTAGAAGATAGTGTGACATTTATTACAGGGTTTTTATTCTAAAAACAGGAATTTATTTATCAAACAAATAATTTACATAACTAAGAATTTGATTCATGTTCTATAGTTAAATTTATCAAAGCAATATATAATTCAACTTATTTAAAGAAGCACTTAAAGTATTCCTAAAATTAAATGGTCAATGATAGGGATCCTACCTCAGAACTAGACCAAGCCGAAATAATTTAGAACTCAAATCCTTTGATTAATATCATTAAAAACATTAATGAACATACCCTCCCATATATATAACACCGAACGCCCCAAATATAAATATTCTAGATAAGGTCATGGAAATAAACCTCACCTCAGATGGTGGTGGAAAATGAAATCAAACCAATCTGCTTCGCCTTCAGCAGCGGATGCCAGAACACAAACAAGTTCAACCTGAGATAACTTTCTCATAACCAAACATTGTATCAAAACACATAAATCAATTAAACCCAAACCCTAGTGTTTCATACGAAAAAGAGGGGTAATGGGGATACCAAAAATCAGCTAGAAGAGAGGAAGAGGATGGGGAGAAGGGTTACCTTGAGACCTCGACCAAGAATCATGGAGATATGTAGGTTAAATAATCACACATAGAGGGATATGTGAAAAGGGATGCATAATGAAACCAAGGTAGAACCACATGGGGTGTGAATTTCATGCTGTAGAAGAAGGGGGAGAACCCTTTGGGTCTCTAAAAAAACTATCCTAATAGTAATAATAATAATAATAATATTATTATTATTATTATCATCATTTAAATATTTATCTTTTCCTCCATTTATACTCATTTAATTTATTTACCTTTTAATTTTAATTTAATTACTTAATTTCTTAAAATAAAACACACTTCACGGTTTGCTTCTGGGGGCACAAGATTTCAGACTAACCGTATGCCCTTGCCCGCTCTTCCTGACTTGAGGCTTTAGAGCCCAATTCTCTCAAAACATGATAAAACTCTTGGGGAATCCCCTGGTCCTTAAACCACACCCAAAAAAATAGATTTAATTCATGAAACACTTTTAACGTCATACTAAAGCCCATTTTTAAAAACGGTCCATCTAGTAAACACAAAAAATCAAATTCCTCTGGATTTTCATCTTGTTCAAAATAATGGACTGTCATAGTAGGTCTAAGGTATGGGGACCTGGAAAAAATTTTTTCCAGGTATCTTGGCACTTAGGTCCCCCAATTATGGAAACCTAATCCTCTTACACATATTATTACATGATTTTTAACATAAATATCCAATAAACAAAACCTAAGAATCGAGAGGTATAATCTCTTTGGGTGAATAAGTTCATATAACATCAACATTGAACTAAAATAAAATAATTTTCTTTTAAACTCCATAATGTGCTTCTATATCCCTTTTATATTCAAAAACTACATAGTATAACTAGGGTAATACTTGAACAAAAGGGTTGAGTTATAAATCCCAGTAAAGGAATGATCATTATAATAAAGTATAGAATATGAGTAAAATTGCATAACCTAATATCATAATAGTATAGTCACATGAATAATCATATGGAAAAATGAAATAAATAATATTGCATCATAATATTATGGAATAATAGGATTGTGTCAGGAAATTACAGCATGACATATGCATAAGTCAAGTCTCGTTTCCAAGACAACATAACTTGATGGACAAAGTACCATTGTGGATTTGGTTTACTCCATAATCTCATACGTATCATTTCATGAGATATATACATTAACCAATTAATTATAGTTCTATCTAGGTTCACACATCATAATATGTACATTTATATGTGTTCCACATAAGGGAATCAAATATAAGTCATAAGCATAAGAAAGACCCATGGAAAAAATGGGTTACATAATCCTGCATAAAATATGGTTCAAAGGATATATCATGAGGATTTAAAATATAATAAGTAATTAAATATTTAAAGTGTTCATATTTTGATAAATAAAAAAAGGTAAAAAATATAGAGTTAATTTGAATAAAAATTCATGATAAAGGGTGGAGAATTAATTTTTGGGATTGAACTTATTTAGAGAGGTTTTAAGAATATAGTAAGGAATATTTAAAGGCAGTAAGTGCATCATATTTTTTTTCCTAAAACTAGAAGTAAACCATGAGGGTCTCTATAAAATAATAATTATTTCAAGAAAACCACTTAATATTAAAAACATTTCATGGGGTGTTTCATAACAAGAAATAATAAATAGTAAGTTACCTTAAATTGGGTTTACTTAAAAGAACGATCAGGGAAGAGAAATTCAAAATATTGTATATCCCCATCAAAGAAAACGAGCATAAAATACATATATATTCATATTTAATATATAAAAAATATAAGTTTTTCATCTAAAAAATAAAATGAGAAAGTGAGGTAAAGTGAGATAATCCATAACCCCAAGAAAATAAGGTGGTTTAGAGAATTCCCTTACCTCAGATCTAGATTGGCATTGCACTTTCACTTAACATCATGAATAATAAAATAAGATTTATTAAATACCTAATTGAGAACCTTATTAAAATATTTTTTTTACTATTATGATTTTATATATATTCGATTCATTTAATTAAGATAAATTTTCTATATTCACTATCCCAAGGTCATTTGTTTCATGGTTCCAAGGTCACTTTAGTTTGTAGAAAATTATTGAAGTTTTGATCAAATGGGACTAAAAATACATAAGTGAAATGAAATGATATTCATATCCTTATATAATTTTAAATGGTCCCAAATATCCATATGTTTTCTGGTATAAGGATGATTTATTTCATATAAAAGTTATCATTATAGGGTTAGTTCATTTATGTGGTCTTCCTGACCATTAATAAATATATTAATTTTACTTAATTAAATGATTATTAATACATTATAGAAAATATATAAGTTACAATTTACTTATTATCATCATATTTTACCATAATATTATTTTTATAACCATCCATGAAGATGGTGAAGAAAAAAAAGTTTTATATTCATGGAGGCAGTGAACCCACCATAATATAAACAATCATTTTCATCATAAAATGAAATGATTAGATATTTTATAGTAGATATTATAATAGTAAAATAATATTTCAATTTATTTATGATATTGGAAACATTATTTCATGTTTTATGTGATTTTTTTGAAGGATAAAGAGGAAGAATGATTAAAAATATCCATTGAGAGTAATACCAACTCCTTTGGTCATCCCCTCTTAGTCCTCCCCACTAAGTCTCCTTGAAATGGAATTTTAGTAAGATAATAACTCTTTTAACATGATCAAGTGATTTGGAGAGATAAATGGTCAGTATTTGAGTAATCTTAAATACTTAAAAGGTGTGAGTATAAGGGGTGGTGAGTGGTGGTATTTATAAGCAGAGGAGAGGGGTGTTTTTGAATATAATATTGATTATTTTATTATTTTGGCTCTATACTAACAATAGTGGTGATTATTATGACTAAACATTGACATTAATTCATGTGAGTTTTAAATAATGGTTTCTTACATCATCCCTTTCTAATTAATTCATGTATTTATCTTATAATGTTAAATACCATAATTTTCAATATTTCACCATTCACTAAAAAATCATCTATTTTAGAAAAAAAATCACGAACCATTTTTTATTTAAATATTTAAAAAACTAAATCCATTTTATGAAAGCAATTTTCTAAATATGATAAAATTGTTTTTTAAGAAAATCCTTATTATTTTAAAAATAGCAAAATTAATATTATGATATATTTTATAATCCTCTGATAAATTACTTATGGTCTCATAAAATTATATTATCAATTTAATGAAATGTAATATTATTTTATAAACCCATTTTAGGAAAATAAACTTTCCATTAAATGTTTATATTTATCATAGGAATATAAATAAAACATATGTATTTAACAAAAATCCAAACACTTTTTTTATCATTTTTAAAGAATTTATTTATTGGTAACATGATATAAATTTTCTATATTTTTATTTTATAGGATATATGAATATTATTTTACTGTTACATAGGTTAGGTTACTATTCTAATAGTCTGGTTACTATTCCTAATGGTCATATTATTCTTCCAATAGTCAGATTTGTAATAGTCATATGGGTTCCCTACCTTCTATAAATACTTCATATTTCATTTATTCTTTATTCACTTATATTTTTTCTCAAGGTTATATATATTTTCATTTTAAAAATAAATATTTCATTATAGATATTTTGTTTCATTTCTAAATCTTTTTCATAAGTGTAGTCATTTTAGGGGATCGAGTAGATCAGAATTTTCATATTATAGTTATATTGTTTTCTATTTTTATCATATTCTAACACTTTCAATTCTAATGTCAACATTTATTATATAAATTTAATTTTCATATTAATATAATATTTTTTTTTTATTTTCATTATGTGGTGAATGTGTTTTATATTATACTACATTACTAAATATGACACATTTATATAAAATCATATGGGAAATTTTATTCATAAAATTATTGGTCATTACATCATTCCCCCCCTAATAAATTTCACCATCAAAATTTCATTTCACCCACTAATGTAATGCCCCGACCCTAGTAACCCAGAGTCAGTGCATTATTACATATCATTAGCATGATCACAAGAGATCAATTCCCAAAAGACCGATTAGTTTAGTATCTTTGGAAGTAATAGATACATACATTACATCATGAAATAAAGAAAAACAACATTGTGTCACCTTTGAATACACTCATATCCCATAGCCTATTTATGTAGGTTAATCATGATATACTTATACACATCTTAGGAAAAATAAAACATAGAAAGGGGTGATATTAGATGCTCAGTAAGGATAACAATATAGAGTAAACATTCATAAATAAGAATAAAAATTTTAAGGAAATGTATAAGACTAAAACAAAAGCCTTTTAAAATTAAACTTCATCATAATATAGTAGAGATAAATTAAATAATGTCATTTACTTATTCACATGGATATTCTACTAGTCGAATAATCATATGTAATATCAAAAGCTAATTTCACAATGATGGAATGAAAAATGGTAGACATCATAACCACATAGTCAAGGCCTTGTGCCAAGACTAAAAATTAGATTTTGTCAAGTCCTTTTTCCAATACACTAGTTTGTCTCACGAGACCTACTAATGCATCGAGGATCTATAGTGGGATCCACCAATCACTTACTATGTCTAATTCATTCCTCATATGAAAATTTTGAACATAACATAAACATTTTTATTAAAACTAGCATACTAAATGTCAATACATTAATTACAATCCATGAATGACATAAAAATAGCACATCCACATTCAAACATAACTCATTAAATACAATATGGAAGACTGTATTAAAATAAATCAACCTCAATAAAGAATAAAATACAATTAAGGAAATTGACATAGATGAAAATAGTCAGTAAAAAAATTTGAGAGAAATATCCCCTTTTTTCTTGAAAACATTTAAAATTTGCACTATTTATCAATGAAGTCATTTAAAATAGATTTTTGAATCAAAGTGTCCCATAACACTTTGAAACATTTGAAAGTAATTTTAGTTTCAAAACATTATTTTCCATATATATAAATACATAAAACCATTTTTAAACATGGACATTAATGAGAAAGATTTATAAGAATAAATATTTAAAACATTTAAAATGATATTTTAGTTAAAGAGTTCCTAACCAACTGAGAGATGCTTGAATACAAGTAATTGAGGAATAAAAATAATAAAAACTTTATAATATCATGAGAATAAATGGATTCATGATATAATATGTCAAAGGATAGTATATACACCATATAAAAGTGAATTGGTGCATAACAACAAATAAGTCTCAATGGAATGTAAATTGAGATGAAATCCCCTTACAAAGACGGTATCCTTAGGTTAAGGGTAGATCAGCGAAATAATTATGTGTGAAAAATATAAATACACTCAATATTATTGAATATTAAGTTTAAATCAATCAAAGGACATTCACACATATTCTTATAAAAATAACACCAATGACTTCGATGTTTAACTCAATGAATGAAAATTGAGATAAGATTACTCTTATCAAGTTCATATCGATGACTTTAGAATTTATAAATGGATTGATTATGTGTATCAAAAGTATATCAACACAAATGGGAGTGTAAATTACTACATAAATAAATAAATAGTGATTCTATACATAATCTTGGAGTAAAATAATCAATGAAGTATGCGTAAAACCCAATGGGTGGAAATTGAAATTTGAAATTCCTTTACCGATTTGGTAACTTACGAAAAAAACCAATTAAATAAGGATCATAAAATGAAGGTGTAAATACCAATAAATTAAATTTTATTATGAAAATAATAAAATCATGTATTGTACATACACCACACAAAAGGAAATAGTGGGAAATATAGCATCAATCTCACGGGAATAAAAGTGAGATGAAAACCCCTTATCACGTTGTAATTAATCGATTTGTATGAAAAAAAAGTTACTAACCACCAAATGAATCACAGAATACTGGGAATATAAATAAGATCATGATAATATATATCAAATGGAAGTACACAATACACGACATGCAATAAATAAGTGGTGAACAGTGGAAATATCATGGAATTAAAAGTGAGATAAGAAACCCATTGCCTTGTACTTTTCCTTAGTTGAGGGTATGTTAACATAATGTATAATGGTGAAATAATTGAAATTAAATTATAAAATAACCATATACATAAATATGATATCATATATGATCTTTTAATATTGCTTTGCTAATAATATTTTAGTAGTATCATTGTTTGGGGTGTTAAATGATTCATTTTTCTTTATATTTTTTTAACGTAAGTCATGTTTATTATGTATATGATGTATTTGATTCATATAAAGACTGATATTATGTTTTTAAATATTATTTTTTAATCATAAAATGATATTTATTCTTGAATTGTTACAATGGGGAATGAATCTCATCGCGTTCATGGAGATGGTAATCCGTACGTATGCACGAGTGACAATACTATTCTATTGATGGTGAAATCATATGTAATTGGATGGTATTTCATATAAACAGAATCATTAAAATTTTATATTTATTATTTACATAAATTATACTCATTATTATACCTATCCAAATAATTAAGTGTTTAATAACAAACTACACCACGACATGGAGATTGTAAGTCATACGTGTGAACGTATGGTGACTTTGTCATTCATATGATGGATAGAATAATGAATATGGTTGTAAAATATTTATACTAACGTCATAGTATGTAAAAGTTACTAGAGATATTATTTTGGTATGGAAAAAACAAAGAAAGAGGAAGTGGAAGAAGAAAAGAACATTGAAAGAGGTGATGAAATAATTACCTCTTCTTCGGGTGCTTCCTTTTGATTTGATCAAAAGGGATATATAGGATGTCTTTCTGATCAAATTAAGGCCTCTAGGATGAATTTATGGTAGTTGGTAGGGTATTTGAGCAGGGTTTGGCTGATTCAAATGAATTTGGATGTGTAATTTTGAGATAAGGGGATGTATCCTTTTATAAGAGAGGTGAGGGTCACTTCAGAAAATCCTTGAAATATTATTTTATTATACAATCATATTCCATTTATAATGGCTCAAAAAGTATTTATTTTGAGGCTAAGGTGGGGATGGGTCTAAAAACTCTCAACCAATAGGTTTTAGATAGATTTAGGTCACCATATTAACCTTGTCTTTTAGATTTAGCTCTTGGTTAAATAGTTTAACATTTAGCATGTCTCCTTGTATTTTTTTATATGGTTAATAAACTTACTATAAAATTACAAGAGAACCCCAAGTGGTTCATTAATGAAATATATGTTATTATATCAGTCTTTTGAGAGAAAATTAGATTTTAGGACTATTATATCATTTAATAATATAGTATTTGTTTTAAAACTGATTTATGTCAATGTTGACATTATTTAGTATTTGGTTTTTTTGAAAGTCATAACAATATGATTTCTTTGAAAAAAAATTGAATCAACCCTAACATGTAATATTAACCTAATTTTTTTTAATGCATCCAAATTCTCAATTTACATTTATTTTAATATTTATAATATCAATTATTTTAGTCAATCATTAATAAGGTAATTATTGCATCATCATTGTGTCATAAATAAATTTAATTATTTAATGTCTAGAAATTATTAATAAAATACCATGATGTAGAAAATATTTTTATATTTCTAATGAATATTTATAGTCGAAATTATCTTATGTATAACCCTATATTAAAAATATTTTAGTTATTAAAATTTGAATTTAACACTTTTAACTCTTCTTTAGATAAAATAATAGTAAATGTTCTAATCTATACCAAGTGGACCAAAAGGTTCATATTTTATTCCTAAGGTTGATTTTGGTCTAAATACACTTATCTAGTAGAATTATGACAAGTGTTAGTGCAATTATAATATCATTTTTACCTTTATTTACCCTATTTACTTTTAACCATGGTAATAAAATTCAAAAGGTACTATTCACAAAAAACTATTTTCATCTTATTGAACCGTATTTTACTTACTGATTTCAACCATGTCTCTCAGATTTTTGAAATTCAATTCACAGAAGTGGTAAAATTTCGTTTTATGCAAATTTGCTGATGTGCCTAGAAGGTGGGTAAAAGTCGTTAAAAACTTCAATAAAATTTTATACATCTTATTTTAGTATAAAATGACTTAAATTAATTACATTGAACTAATATAGGTAATATTTGTCTATTTTGACTTGAAATAAATTGAAATTAAATTAACAATAATTTAAATAAAAATTTGGTTTTAATAAAAAACACAGTATTTTTCACTATTCGTCGAAAATTGAAAGTTTTTAGAAAAATACCAAAAATTCACCCTAAGATAATTTTGATATTCCAAATACAAAAGTGAATTATATTTTAAAAATTAAAAAGATATAATTTTAATTAATTAATTTAAAATGAAGTCCCACTGTCAAAACCATAAAGTAGGTTTTTGAGAAGTAAAAATTATCAAAAGATTGATATGTGTTTATGTCTGGTTTAAAAGTGAAATTACTTCCAATTACCAAAATTGGATTAAATGATAAAAATATAATCTAATTATAATTCAAACCCATTCAAATTTATAACTTAACACTATAAATTAGTTTGATTAAAAAAGTTGTTTTCAATTAAAATTTTGTATCTTTCACTATTCATCAAAATATGAAAGTTATCAGAAAAACACCAAAAATTTATCCAAACTAAATTTTTATTTACTTCTCTTAAAGAATAATTTAATTTCATAAAATTTAATATATAAAAGTGTCAAATATTTTATTTAGAAAGGGTTCACAATTAAAAGGCAGAAAAACTACATTTTTTGAAAAAAACTTCTTTTATTTGAAAAATTGAATCCGTCCTTATATTATGTCTAATAAACACAAAATATAAATGTTAAAATTATATGGGATATATATATAATTCAAAATGAAGTTATTACTATTCATAACTGCTCTCTAAATGGCTAGTTTGATAGGACATGGTGTGCTTGAACTTGGTGTTGTGTACATCTCACAATATTGTATTATTCAAAGAGAAGTGTATCGTGGAATCTTGTGGTGTTACGACTAAGATGAAAATATATTAGGGTTATTATATTTCATTATTTCCTCAAATTATCATGTTTCTTATCATAGTTATAGTTTTTTCATAGTACTTTGACTAGGTGAGTAGTCTTGTTGCATAGAACTTTTCTTTATGGTTCTTCATCAGTCTCTCTTTATAAGAGACATCCTACCCAAAACATATCACCTTTAGATTTAGTATACGAGAGGGATATTTTTTACACTTCCTAAGGATATATACCTAGAACACTTCATGTAATTGAGAAAGGGTTACTGAGATTTTTACTTGATAGGCCACAACTCTTGTACGATAAAAAATATCAAAGGTATCAATATATCTAGGACATATCTTTCCCTTATTACAAAATCTCATGACTCTCTTCCATAGAGATATGAAAAGGAACATTTTATCTCCAACCTCAAACTCCAGGTCTCTCTAATGGTTATCATTATACCTCTTTTTTCAACTCGAATCTGTCCTGATGTGATACTAAATGGTCATGTCATTTTTTACCATTTCTTCAACCATTTCATGTCATAGTATCTTACGTTCACCAACTTCATACAAACACATGTGTGTCCAATGTTTCTTCACACAGATAGATCCATATGTATCCATTTGGATTCTTTATTGAAAGATATTATTGTATGAGAAATTGACTAGAGTATCTAAAGTCCATTTATCATGCTCTCAACAAGTGCTCAGTGTGTAGATAGTTTTCTCCGATTGGCCATCAGTTTGGGATGATAAGTCATACTGAATATTAACATGATCTTTAGATCACATTAGAGACATTTCCAAAACATAGAGGAAAACCTTGTATCTTGATAAAATATAAATGATACTGGTTTTTACCACTTATCTGAAATATATCCTTCCAATTTGATCAAGTGGTAAGTCCTCTCGAATTTAAATGAAGTGAGTATTCTTTATAATCCAATAATTTAAAACCCATATATCATTATTTCAATTTTATGTATTTATAAGACCTATGAAAAATTCTACAGTGATGTTTTCCCATTTCCATATAGGTTTGGGTAATGGTTTCATTATTCCCTTGGACAGTTTCCTCCCTTCCTTTTCATATTATCACAACATGAACTTTTATGTATATTCTAAAATATCATTATTTGTATTTTCCCAACAACATTTTCCCCTAAGATCTTGATATGTATTTTGTTCTCAAGGTGTATAGATAATTTTAATCTATGTGCATCATTCAATGGATCCTTATTTATCTCATATTTCAATGGGGCACATTTTCATAACCTAAATCTTACAACAACTTCTTCATTAATTTTATAATATGAGGATTTATCTTTTCTTATAGCTTCCACTTTCTTTATTAATTCCATATAATCCCTTTGAGAATCCTTTATCATATCTAGAATGGATGGTTTGGAAATAATTTGAGCAATGTATGATATTTTTATTTATTTTATGAATTCCATATCAAATTTTTCATTAATATGATTTTTTGATTTCACAATAAACAATGCTGAGATTCATTGATCCATCCTCTTTCTTGGAAAATGGGAGAATTTCACACCATATTTAACAACTCAAACATATAAAGCCCTTATCTATATTCTCTTATAACTGATTATTCAGTTCTTCAAAATCAATAGTATTAATTTTGTAGGGAATCTTGGATATGGGTAGAGATCTAGGTATAAGTTCAATTGAGAACTCAACCTACCAGATAAGAGGAAGACAAGGAAACCCTTCAAGGAATACGTCAGTATAGTCCCTAATAATGGGAATGTCTTCAAGCATGATTCTTTCCATTTTATCAAACATTTGATCTAGATATAATTTCTCATAAGGGAATAACATCCATGTTTTGGGAGAAAATTCTAAAGGAGATTCATCCATCATTTTATACTAATATAGAATATGAGGATGATTTTGGATATTGAGAGTTACTTCCATATCCTAACATATGATATTAGATTTTTATACAGATATTCGATCCAGTCCTAGTAAAGCATCCAATCCCACTAAATAAAGAATATAAAGATATTTTTGGAGGTTTAACCCACAAAAATTTACTCTGGAGGATTTATATACTCTAGATACAGTAATTTACACATTTATTGTTCTCATAGATAACTTATCCTCTATGTTTTGGGGTAGATTTTGAATAGTCCAACTAAACTTTCATGATAAGAAAGAATGTTTAAAACCAGAATCAAATAATACATTTCCCATTATTTAATGAATGACTAGCTTGATTTTCACCACATTATTATTAGGTTCCACCTTAGTAGTAGTAATAAAATAATCCATTTCTTTCTCTCTAGTCCTTGGAGGTTGTTTTAATTTAATATATTAAAAAATACATATCCTAGGGAATTGTGTTGCATAATTTCTATATTCTTTTCAATTGAAACACTAGACTTCAATTTGAGTGTTGATCAAGACTTCATTCTCTTCCATTGAGTTAGTGGGCTTAGTCATCTCCCTTCAGTGCTGAATAACCTGATGTCCCTCTTTTCCACACTTGAAGTATCTCCATATTCCATTAATATGGTTTTCCAGAATATTCTTCTAACCCTTTTGACATATGGGTAGTTCATTTTTATTTATTCCATGGGATTTATCCATTAATACTCCTAAATTAAACTCTATTTTATTTTTTTATATCCATACCCTCAAGACCACTAAGAATAAAAATCATTCTTCTCATCCTTAAGGACACAATAGACGATATATTTACAGTTATATAAGACTTGAATCACAAAATATTTTCATTGAATCATCTTTAATACACTAAATAAGTTATCCAAATTACTTTTGTTGTTAATAAAAACATATAGTAGTACCATGAAAGTATTTTGAAGTTTTCCCCAAAATCACTAGTAGACTTATATTCCTTTTTCTTAAATCAAAGGAACTACCTATCCAATTTACAATCGAGAATTTGGGGGAAATATTTATTAAAAATATTTTCTTGAATCCTTCTTATTCTATTGATTCAATTTCATCATTTGGATTCATATTCTTGATCAGTGTCCACCACAGATTAGATTCTCCCTATAGGTGATAAAAGGAAAATGTGACTTTCTATTATATATATTATTATAGGATATAGGATATCTTCTCAGTTGGGTTAATCAATTGTTCAGTGGTACGAGGATCATAAGATTCACTAAATTTAGGTGGCCTTTTTCATATAAAGGGCTCAACTATGGCTTGCTCTTTTTTTAAAGAAGGATGGTGTTCCACATTATTTAAGTTATTATTAAAAACCTAATTATATCAGGCTAGTATTACTGTGAGGTTCATGGTTTTATCTCCCATTTGGTTAGGCATCTCATTAAGTAAATCATCACATTTCTTATTACATTGGTTTTGGGCATGATTCCTCCTATTTCCTGCCGTTAACTAAAATAATATAAATTTAGGTATGAGAATACTTATACTAATAATAATATAAAATGGAAACTATGAACTTATAAGTAATAACTTATGAATGATATTTATATCCTAAATTATGAATCTCTAGGTTTCAATCAAGGTTATCCATTGTAATTATCCTATTAGGTTTTCAAACCTAACAATCTATTCAAATCCTTTATAATGGTTTATGAAAAGCTTTTGAATTTTCCAAATCATATCCCCTAGGAGTTTCAAACTAAGTGTGTAGAAATTCCACTTTGTCATGCACTAGGTACAGGTTGATTTAATACCCAATGAGTCCTTTTAGGGTTATTACATCCAGGTACATCTGTGACAGATCCAAATCCAATTGTAGTATCTAGATAGGTGTTTTGTTACTTCAAAACCACTTTATATATACTTTATTAAAAATTTTGTATGGTTTCCTATACTTTGACTTATACCTTGGGTATTTAATAATTTATTTTTGTCTTAACATAAAAAAATAACTAGGCCTTCCTTTGATACCAAATATAGTGATCCAATCCTCTAAAACATTGCATTACATGATTTTTAATAGAAATATCCAATAAACACAACAAAAGGATTGAGAGGCCTAGTGTATTTGGGAGACTAGGTTCATATTATATCAAAATTTTAGAATGGTTTCCTATACTTTGACATATACCTTGGGTATTTAAAAATTTATTTTTGTCTTAACATAAAAAAAATAACTAGGCCTTCCTTTGATACCAAATATAGTGATCCAATCCTCTAAAACATATTATTAAATGATTTTTAATAGAAATATCCAATAAACACAACAAAAGGATTGATAGGCCTAGTGTATTTAGGAGACTTGGTTCATATTATATCAACATTTAAATAAAATAAAATAAATTTATTTTATACTCCATAATTTTTTCCTATATCTCTTTGAACTTATAAAACTACATAGAAAAATCTAAAGAATACATGAATAAAAGGGGTGATTTATAAATCCTAGTAAGGGAATAATAATGATAACCAAGTATAAAATATGAGTAATAAAATAACAAGATATAATAAAATTCAATGATGATGAGAAATCATATTGAATAATTACATAAAGAATATTTTATCATAGGAATGTGGAAACAACATGAAAAATAATATAAGTATAAGTTAAGGATCATAGATAATACAACATGACATGGTAGATAGAGTCCCATAGTTTATTAGGTTTACTCTCTAATCCCATATAAAACATATCATGAGATATATATATATATATATATATTATCAAATTTATTAGAGAACTATCAAGGTGAACCCATCATTAAAATTAAATTCATATGTGTTCTACATAATGGAATCAAATGTAAGGCACAAGCATATGAAATATCCAAGGAAAGAAATATGTTGTATAAGCTTGCCTCAAATCAAAATAAAAGGATATATCATAGAGATTCCAAAGATAAAAAGTATCAATGATTTTTTTTGTTCATATTTATATAAATAATAAAAGGCCTCAAATATGAAGTTAATTTCAAAAAAAAATGCCTTAGAAAGGGAAAATAAATAATTATGGAATTAAAATTCTTTGGAAAGGTTTTCAAGAAATAGTAAAGAATCTTTAAAGACGGTAAGAGGGTCATATTTTTCATAAAAAAATAATTCAATAAGGAGTTTTATACATATAATAATGAATAATTCCAAAAAACAATTTATTATTAAAACTATTTCATGGGGTGGTTTATAATACAAAATAATAAATAGGATGTTCTTGTAAATTAGGTTTACTTAAAAGAGATATTTGGGAAGATAACTTAAAAATCCTGTATATCCCCAGAAAATATAATAAGGATAACATTGTTAAATATTAAATTAAAATATATAAATAATATATAAGGTTTTAATCCCAAAATTTAAGGTATAAAGTGAGTTGGAGAGAGGTAAGCCATAACCCAAAGAGAATAAGGTTCTTTAGAGAGTTATGTTACCTCAAATCTGGATTCACCTTGCACATTCACTTAACATATTAAATAATAAAATAAAATTTATTAAATAAATTATTTAGGACCTTATTAAAATAAATTATACTTATTATACTTATTTTATATTATATTAGTTTCATTTAATTGAGATACCTTATTTATAATCATTGTCTTGTGGTAGTTTGTTTCATGGTTCCAAGGTCTCTTTAGTTTATGGATAATTATTGGAGTTCTTATAAAATGAGAATAAAAATATAGAAGTGAAATAAAATTATATTCATGTACTTATATAAGTATAAATGTTCCCAAATATCCACATGTGTTCTAGCATAGAGATTATTCATTTAGTATAAACATTATCATAATATGGTTGGTTCATTTAGGCGGTTTTACCGACCATCATAAACTAGATTTATTTTATTTTATTCATTGTTTATTAATAGATTATAGAACATAAAATAATTTATAATATACTTATTATTTTCATATTTAACCATAATATTATTTCTATAACTATCCATGAAGTAGGTGGAGAAAACAAAGTGTGTTGTTCATGAAGGTGGTGAACCCACCATAATATGAACAATCATTTTCATTTGTGAGTGAAATGAGAAGAGGTTTTATAATTAATAATCCATTAATAAAATAAAATTATATAATATTTATGATATTTGAGTCATTATGACATGTTATATGTAATTTGTTTTGGAGGATGAAGAGGAAGAATAATAAAAAGATGTCATTGAGAGTATTACCTTCTCCGTTGGTTGTCTCCTCTTAGGTTACTCTTTGGGGCTACTTGGAATAGTATTTAGGTAAGAACAAACTCATTAACATTTAGAGGAGGGTTTAGTAGTTAAAGAAGTGTATTTTTTTCTATATTAAATTATTTGAAGGTATGAGGAGTAAGGGTGGTCAGGGGTGGTATTTATAAGGGGAGGAGATGTGTGTTTTTTAATATAATATTGATTAGTTTCTTATTTTGGATAAATAATATCAATAGTGATGATTATTATGAATAAATATCGTAATTATTTCTTTTTATTTCTAAATAATGGTTTATTACATCATACATGACTCATTTATTTGTGTGTTTATCTTATAATTTTAAATACTGTATTTTTTCATATTTCCGTATTCACCAAGAATTCAACTAATTTAGAAAAATATAAAAACCCACCCTAACATATTTCCAATGTGTATATTCATAAAATAAAATAAATTCTATTAAAATAATTTTATAAATATAAGAAAATTAATTTTTAAATAAAATTTTTATTTATTTAAAAATTCCAATTTTACAATTTTAATCAATTTTCCACCCCTTTGAAAAATTACTTATGGTCTCATAAAATTATATTATCATTTTAATGAAACCAAATATTATTTTATAAACCCATATTAGGAAAATAAAATTACATTTCATTTTTTACATTTTTGATAAAAATTTAAATAAAACAAATGTGTTTTGTAAAAAATCAAACAATTATTTTTGTCATTTTTAAAACATTTATTTATTTGTGTCATTATATAAATTTTCTATATTTTAATTTTTGAAGAAAACTAAATAATATTTTATAATTACATAGGTGAGGTTCCTATTCTAACATCCATGTTACTATTCTAAATGGTCATATTATTATTCCAAAAGTCAAATTACAATTTCCAAAATTATATTTTTAATGGTCAAATGGGTTCTCTAACTTTTATAAATACCACAAATTTCATTCATTATTCGATCACTTCTATTTTCTCTCAATGTTATATATATTTTCATTTTAAAAATTAATATTTTATTACTATTATCCTATTTTATTTCTACAGTGTTTTTCATGAACCTGATCATTCTATGGGATTCAGAATATCCAATTTTTCATTTTATAATTTCCTTATTTTTAATTTTATTTCCCATTATAACACTTTAAATTATTATGGAACTAATTATTCTCTAAATGTAATGTTAAAATTTATATAATAAATTTATTTTTATTTTCATTTGTTTGTGCATGATTTTTATATTATACTAAATTACTAAATATGAAAAGTTTATATAAAATCATAAGGGAAATTTCATTAATAAAACACGGGGTCATTACACGAATGCCTAGGCATCTCAGTTCTCAAATTATAGCTCCCAGGTGTCACAGTTATAGGATGTATCTATGCTCAAGAATTTTAGTGATTAGGTATAGTTTCTTTGGCATCTTAAATCCCATGTATTGATGCTCAAGTGTTCTAGTGCCCGAGTGGTCAGATGCTCAGGTAGTTCAGCACTGAGGGCATAAATCTAATTAAGAGGGCCAAGGAATGACCCTTTATCCCCTCTCCATAGATGTTTTACTCAAAATAACATAAAATAAGGCATTATTAAATACTTTGGAATATAGGATATAGCTCCATGGTTTTAGGTTCTCTAGGAATGCACTTCATCATCCAGTGCTAGTCAAAAATGGGGGGAAAGGGGTCCTATTATAGTCAACCCAAACCCTGGTGCCTAGTTATGGTTGTAATTGCATCATGTACTCTGGTATGTCTCTGGTATTGCAAGGATGGGTGTGTGGGGTGGAGTTTAAATATAAAGGCACATGTGGAGTATTTTTTATGATGGGATGGATGCGTGAAGGGTTTCATGAAAGAACGTTGATCATGTAAGAGTGATTCATGTAATAAGGAAATTGCATAAGGAAATGGGCACCTGAAGGTACCTAAGTAAGAGCATTGACATCAAAAACAATTCATGATAAAATTCCAACTGTAAATGAATATAAATTTTAATTCATAATCCCATTTTGGATTAAAGAGTAATAAAATCAAAGCCAAGGAAATGAAATATACCCTTGGCTACTAGGTTCACCCATAGTATGAGTTTTATATGGAAAAAGTATCCAAAATTCCTTTAAAAAGTATTATATAGATTCAATCACACTTTTCATCAACAATGGATGAAATACATGTCTTACACAAAATATAATTTTATCACCAATACATTACTGGATTGGTTAATATTTTCAAGGATTTATATCCCATGCTGAGTGATAAATCATGAATCAATTTAGATCATGTTTTCATCTTATTCATGCACATCGATAGTATTTTTTTATATAATTTACTTGTGTCATCAAAATGTGGAATGTATCATGAATTTTATGGGAAAAAATTTGGTGTGTATTTTTTTAAATATTAAAAAAGTATCCCCTTAAAATTAAATTCCTTTAGAATTAAAGGAATCCAATTTTAAGGTAATGTAACAAAATTTTCCGTATTACTTGAACATTAGGTAGGATATTGGAACTGACTCATAAAATAGAGGATATTCACTCTGAGAAGTTTCAATTAGTTAGTCTAGGTTGCATGTAATGTTTGAAGCCTACGGGAAAATGAATACCTCTAAGACCTCTGGTCCATGTAATACTTACGCCTACGGGCCTTGTAAAGGTTCCACCTCACCCCTTGAAAGGTGGATTATCAAAAATCAATAAAAAATGAAGGCCTTTGGGCCATTGGATGGAGGAGGATCTCAGCTCAAGTCCTTTTTGGATATCTATGAGGAAAATCTCAAATCAGGGTTTTTAGTTTCACAAACAGTAATTATTGACTCAAGGATTTTGATGCCCTATGTTTGTTTTAGTAGAGGAAAACTTGACCTAAATTGGTAGCCCCAAATAGTATGATAGTATGAATGATGAAATGAAAGTAGAATTTATATATGGATTAAAGATAAGAGATCTATATATCACTATATATCATTTGAAAATAGGAATAAAGCCAAATGAAGTTCTTGATAGGGGTCTCTCTATAAATAAAGATCATGTACAAGATAAAATATAATGGTTTTATTATATTGTAGTGTTATTGGGTAAGACCCAACATGATCCCAAAAACCCATACACATGGAACTCTTATGTAGATAAGTTTCATGTATAAGGTAATTTAGACATATAAAATAGATCACTCTAAGAAGATTAAGGTCTTATAGGTTAGACCATCATGTCATGTGATTTAAGGTCATGAAATGAAGCCTATATACCATCATATGGATCATTTTAACCAATATATATATACCATCATATAGATCATTTAAACTAATATATTATAAGAATATAACGGTTCTCTAAATTTTTCCTAGATCAATGGACTTTGAGATAAAAACTTGTTTTTCTAGGGTCGAATAGTGGTCCCCATGAGCTTATATCTTTTTCAGCCAAAATATTTACTAATACATTGATAGAGAGTCCTAAATAGTATGAAATAATATTTTTCTCATGTAAACCTTTTTTTGTTTTCACCATGAAAATTTTTACAACTTTTCCCACATTTAAATTCTTAGAATTTTTCCAATTCCATACAAAGTGAAGACCTAGTGAGAAAAGTATATACTTTTTCCCATGTTTACATTTATAGGTTCTTCAACTTGGAGAGTACAATATATCTTTGTTTGGTAATTTTAAGGTCTCATAATAGATACCAATGAATATGGTATTTATGTTCGGGCAGTGATGTTAGCAAACATTTTCATATTTTTTATCATTTTATAAATGATATTTAACCCCATGATCTAGTTAATACCTTGGAAATTAACTCATTTTTTATACTCATGTGAATGTGGAATTATAGTTTTAAATTGTTTTCATATATAATTTTTTATTTTTTATTCATTTTTTCAATTAGTTCAAAATCCATACATTGATTTTCTGTTTAAATTAATAAAATCACTCTAATTTGAATTTTAATTATTTAATGGGTTTATGAAATAATTTGATCAAGGAATTACATATAATATGTATATATCAGGTTTTTTTATTTATAATGAAAAATGTAAAACACCCCCCCCCCCCCCCACACACACAAGAGATATATATGTAATAAATTTCTTGGAATTAGTGAGAATTCATAAAAGTGTTAGATTTAGGAGTGATACATAACATAATTATAGAGGATAAGTCTAAAATTAAAAATTTTATCAGATATGAGGATAATACATAACATTTTATCATAAATTTGGATGATACATGATAGTTTTTATTCTCTATGGTTGATACATATGATTTTTTCCTTTATCGATTAAAGGAAAAATTTTATATACATTTTTTTAGGAGACACCAATGATACATAAGTTTTTTTACTTTACAGCTGATGATAAGTGTACCAAGCTAGTAGAGATCACACATAACATAGTTTTGATAGATAAATATTATTTTTAATATTTATTACTTTTCTAAATACATCAAACCTGATACATAACAAATTTTTATCTAAGGAATACACTACATAAGATAGTTTTTTAGAGGAACAGGTGATACATAACATATTTTCCTGAGTTAAGAAAATAAATAACATTTTCTCACTTTGTGAAATTTAGAAGATTTAAATACATAATATAATTTACTTAGTGTTGAAGATAAATAATTTTTTAAAATTTGAATAGTTAAAGAATCACAGATGTCATTCTAAAAGGATGTTAGTTATTCAATGAATAAAAATATGATGTTGCATAGTGAACTATTCATTTATGCCATAATGGGAAGTTACGTGGGAAAGAGTTCTCAGTACCTCCAAGAAATGAAGCCATTTCCCAATAAACACATCTATAACACATGGAATTAACATCCAAATTTCCCAAAAATGATTAAATGATCAATCTAAAATGAATTTCTATATTTATTTTCTATCAAGATTGGTAAATTCCCACCAAATTTTCTACATGGTGTGTACCACTAAAAGTAATAAGGTGAAGATCATGGGATGATTTCTCACTGATAATTTTCAAGATGAGCTACTTATAGAAATTTTCACCCTCTAAACAGTACATATAGAGACTATCCAGTGAGGGAAAACTCAGCAATGAAGTCTAGGAGGAAGAGGAATAGTATACTATGGTGATTATTAGTATTTTCCCTTATCTATTTTTTCAAAATATCCAGGGCCATGGATTTAGCCTTGGCATGATTTAGTTATGGGTTCTCTGTAATTTTTTCATTTTTTTATTCAATTACATCATTTTTTGTTTGTATTTTCTTCATTCATCATATTTTATTTTTATTTTTGTATAATTTATTTTCAATATATCATCTTCGATGAGAGTATATCTTGAGGATCACCCACTTAATGGAAACTAATGATCTAAATTTAACACACATAGATTTGTATTTCCTATATTATTCTAGAGATTTTGGTGATTTAGGGGTGTTAGAGAATGATATCACATCAAGATCTTATTTCCATCCTTTCCATATTCACTGTTAAAATTGATTCTCCCTTCCACTATTCAAATCACTAGTGTATAATGGGATCAATGGTTTGAGTGGTGTTCGGACCCACAATTATTATAATATTTGAGAGAGTGGTGGGTAGATCACTTGGGTGGTTTCTTTAGTGTGATTTTTATTTACATAATTTATGTTTTGAGAGTGTATATATAACCAAGTGTAAGAACACAAATAATATTATTAGGGATTCAAAATTAGTTAAATAATAAAGGATCATCAAGGTTGAATACATGGATTTTTTCCTTTATTTCATTTCATTCTATCCGTATTTGTATTTTTTTCACTTTCATTCATCATCCCATTTACGTTATTCTTTCAAATTAATAAAACATAAGTGTGAAAATAGTGCATGTTCAAGGCATAAATCCTTAAGATAGAAACTTGTGGAAATATCTCTATTGTATATGGGGGATCTAAATTTTGTTTTGTAATCCCCAAACAATGATGTCCTATCACAAAAATTCAGAAAAAGATTGATGGGACTTAATGTCATGCAGTCTTGACAAAAGGGTGAGATGGCCTATCTAGGAAGAGAAAGGAAAACCGAGTGTGAATAAAAAAAATATAATAGTATATAAAATTTCATGAATGGGTTCAAGAAGTTTAAGTTTATATTTCTCATATCATTATCTTGTGTTGTTTAAATTTACGAAGCAAGGACCATACACCAAATAATAAGTTATCAATAGAAGTATCTCAACTAATTTATTTGGGGTTTCAAGGGGAGTTCCTCAACCTAATGTATTTTTTTCTTCAAATAAAATGCAAACCCATACTTGAAAGGGTACAATAATAGTATATCATAATCTTTCTTTGAAAGTGGGAATAATGGGAAAATCTGAAACATTGATGGAATTTGAATCCACATGAATATTTGGGATATTTAATATCTAAATTAAAACATAATAATGACTAGTCCAGTTGGAATGAGAGACAGGTGGAAATCGGTCAACCATTAGTAATGGTAGGACAACCCTCACATAGTTTAGAAATATAGTATGAGGGTAAGAGGGGACTTTCCTTTGAAACCAAAAATATCCCCTAGTTTTACTTAGAGACTCAAAGTTAACTTTGTTATTCACTATTTAAATGGGGTATTTTTTGATCATTCAAGAAACTCGTAATTAATTTATATGAAAAGGGGAACTAAGAGGGTTCTTTTAATTCCCCTAAATTCTAAAGTAAGAACATTGTACACCATAACGTGTATGGCATGCCACACCAAGCGTGTAAGGGAACATAATATCCTGAGACTTTTCAATATATTTAATATTTAAAATAAAATTGATCTATGATATATATTAAAATTCAATAAATACTGAGTTATCATTCATCACACACAATAATAGTTTTCTTTAATGGATTGCGTTACATGCAAGACAGAGTTTTGCTCAACAAAAATATATTATTAAAATATTATTATTTAAAATAATATGATATAACATAGTTGAAAAATTGGAGATTACAAATAGTATTAAATAAATTATTATAATATATATTATATATAAAATTAAATGTTTTTACATTCATCCAATATATTTTATAGTAATAAGATAAGAACAAACCAAATTTTACACATAAAAACCTATATTTTTTCAAGATAGTTTTACCACCTTTTAATGGAAACCATGTTTTAAAAAAATGGAACTTTTATAAATATTGTTTTTCAAAATAAACATCATTTTTTAAGTACAAACATAAAATTTAGTTAAGGGTGAATTTTTTATATTTTCCTGTGAAGCTTCATTTTTTGATAAATAGTGAAAAATACTGAATTTTAATTCAAAACAATTTTTATCATAATTTATTTATATGGATAAATTATATTATTAATTAGTTTCAAATTAAAATTATATCAATTATACAAAACTTTATACAATTTTTTTAATTTTAATCAATTTCACTTTGAAATTATATATATAAACTTAGAAAAGTTTTGAACATTTTTACTTTAAAAACATGCTTTGTTGTCTTGCCTTTAGGGTTAAATTTAAATTAATTTATGCCACTTATGTGATTGGAATTTGTATAAATGGATTAAATATTTGAATTTATAATAAATTATAATGTATAATAAGTTTAATTTATTTTTTTACAAAAAATATTAGTGAAAATAATTAAAATTAATTACAGGGATTATGAGAAAAATTAGGTTAACAAGGGAAAAAACCTTAAAATTATGGTGCAAAATGACTTATAAACTTTTCAAAAATATATTTTATGGAAATATTTAGAACATGTATTCCCTATTATATAATTTTTATCATTATTTAATCCAATTTTCAAAGAAAAAATGTGGTTATAATTCTCTATTCAAAAAATTACTAGAACGTCACTCCTCTTGCACTATAAAAAGAACTCAACCCTCCCAATTATTGACACATATAAAGCTATTTGGATTACCAAAACTATACTAAAATAAGATACCAACATCCCTCCCCTCATCCTAGAGTCATCACTTTTGTAATAAGGCAATCCAAGTAAGTATTTTGGTTTTAACCAAAAGGAGTTACCTGAAATCGAGGTAACATTCTTCAACGATCGCTTTCATTTTATTTCTTTATCCAACCCTAAGATATTATTATTACAGGATTATATAAGAACCTATTATAATAAATATACTGATATTTTTTTATTATAATGTTTTTACCTACAATTACGCACACTTACATCTATTCGGTAAGGAACTTGCCTTTTATGTGTACGGAGAACTACCACCTCAAAAGACTATGTCATTCATTTTTTATTTACCACCTATCATGGTTGGAAATTATGATATAAGAACTATTTATATATGATATATATTATATTTATAATTTATTTATTATTATTTAATATCTATTTAAAATATACATATATGATTTCCATTTTTTGGGAATATGATAACATCATTTGTGGAAATATGGACTATCGCCTCCCCAAAGCGATGTGATTCATTTACGCTATACATTGAATGTATAAAGTATGTTTTTACTAAAGATATGTAAAATATATGACATAGATATGATTATAGAATTATAATATACATATATTTCATTAAATTTTCATTATTTTAAATATGTAAAAGAAATGAAAGTATTGTCTATGTGTACGTACGGTCTGCCGTCTCCATGAACAGTGCATTACATTTCTTATATCCAAATTTTATGTATTATTATAAATACATATATACTAGACATATATAATATTTATATCATTGTTAAAATTGTTTGTATGATTAAATAATGATCTAATTAATAATAACAACAAGTAGAAAGCTAAAACATACTAGACAAACTATGCAATTAACTATCGAAAAAAGTAAAAATAATGAAATATTATTAAAAAATGGGTAATAAGATATTATAAGAATATTATATATGATACTATAAATATGATTATGATTTTGGTATAAGTTACCGACTTGTTTAAATACCTTATATAGAAGGTTAAAGAAAATTCACTCGGAATGAAATGCAGGTTAAGAGATTCTTTTCTTACTTTTCTTTATGTGACCCATATGCTATTAACATCACTTAATTATTTTTTGTGGTGTACCAACTGACACTTTTGTTATAATATATCCTGAATTATTTTATCTTCATAGTACAAATTTTTAGTTTTATTATTATTAATTTTTGGACTTCCAATTAAAAAGTTACCAAGTAATAAGGGACTCATCTCAATTCCATTCTTTGATACATATTTTATTATTGTGCACCTGATTTCTTCTATATGTTATAAATACTACCACATTGACATATAATATCATGATTAATTAATTATTCATGATAGTTTGAGTTTCAAATTTAATTATTTCTTTAAATGGAATTTGAATTAAGCATTTCCATATAGAAAATAATTTCATAACCCAATTTCTTTTCTTTGGGTTATATTAATTCCTCATTTTCGTTGATATTATATGATTATGTTTGTAATCACTTTTTACTATATGTTTTTTTATTTACATTTTTTATGTGGATTTACATTTTACACACATAATCTATTTATCGATTGATTATCACATCAATATTATGTTCTTTTCAAGGGTTTACTTCACAATCTCATTTTATTCTGGATTGTTTACACATGAATTTCCATCAAAGGAAGTTATTAGATAATTGTTCAATAAACCCTTTAATTATCTTCTCCTATAGTTATTCATGACCCTTTTTAAAGTATTATTACCATTTTCCACTATTTATTAGTTAATATTTTTTAGAAAATGTTGTAAAGAAAACTCAAATTCATGTCTCTCTTTAGTCAGAGAACCTGTTTTCTTCTAAAAACCATGTTTTATTAAAATGGCTTACAAAAATGTTCTTATCCTTTTAAAAAGGATTTATTAAAGACTGTTTGACTAATTTTTTCTTTTAATTTTTTTTCAAAGTAATATTATTGTCTCTTTATGAACAACGAAATTTTATAACATTTTTACCCAATAAAAGTAATGTTCTTTTCACCTTGTAAAAACATGTATAGATTTATCCATTTTCACTTCTTCAAATATTCCTTTTCATGTTTAAAAAGTCAATTTTTAATGAAAAAATTTCTAAAATTTATTTTCAAAGAAAGTTCTTTACAAAATTATTTCTAGAATTAAAAGTATATTTTCCTCAATAATGTTTTCAAAATATATTTTTATAGTATTTCTATTCATAAATGACAACAGACCATTAGTTTTACTCCACTTAGGCTGTTTTGTATTGATACCATCATTATTATTCCTCTAGATGGTTTATGATTCCATTTATGAAGGGTAGTATTGACATTCACTACCTTGATTCCTTTTTTATTCACCTTGAAATATTCAATTTCCTATGATCATTAAACATTGAATTTACCCTAATTATTCATATCATTTATCGTGGACATGTTCATTGCCCAGATCATATAAAATTTTTATATATGGTATTTGCTTTGAATGTTATTTGATTGACTGGGGAAATATTGATAAATTTGTATATTTTATTCAATACAGATATTTATTAGGGAATATTTTTTATGAAATAAATCATTATTCAATATTTAAGGAAGGATTTGGCTAGGTATGATATGAATTGGGGATCATTTAAATTAATCTCATTGATGCATCGGTAGTCTCATGGGATGAAATCAATTGGTGACAAATCCATTGAGTTTGTTTCCAAATGAGAGTAGTTTTAAATTACCGTATGAAAGGTCTTGATGTTAGTATATTAAACTATCTTGTGAAAGGTATTGATGGTAAAGGTATCATGTACCTGGGAAACATGATGTCCAACAATTAATAATTTTCTTAATTTATATTCAGTTATTATTATCCATGGGATTTTTTCTTTGACATTATCTATGGATGTATTTAATTATTATCTCATTGACTACATAGAATGTGTTCTAATTTACTTACAATTTCATATTGATTATTCTAATTGATTCATTATGACTTCTGATGTACATACCCTTACTAATCATTTGAGATCACCCTTAATTTGTTTCTTTTCCCTTGAATTCGATGAATTCAACTAAGAAAGATATGAAAAGATACAATATATAGAATAAAGTTATCCTCAAAAGAAAAAAATAAGTTGGAATTTTTTTATTAATTTTTAATACAAGAGTCGTGTATGTATCTACTTTAACAAGAATATGATATTTTTTTGTCCTTTGGGATAATATTTATTTCTATCTTATGAAAATTTAACGGTATCCTGGCATTAGCTCTAGGATTTATGGGGTCAGGTCACTATAGTTGGTATTATAGAAAGTTTATTATAAACATTGGGAACTAGATTTAGGAAAACATAGATTAGATGACATAGACCAAAGGTGTAATTTTAGGATAAGTATAGAAGAACATCAAATAATTTTGGTAAGGTAGAGATTATGTGGGTATTCCTTACAATAAATCCTTGTCTATATACTACAAGTTAATGTGGTTCTGGCACAGATGTACCTAGGGGTAAGAACTCTAAAAAGGTTCATTAGTCCTCAATCAACCATAACCTGGTATATGATAATAGTCCTTACTACATGTCTAGTTTGACACTTCTAAGGGATATTCTTAGGATAATTCACATTCTCTTTACAAATAATTATGAATGATTTAAATATATAATGATAGTTAAAAGCCTGGGTTAATCTTAAGGAATCTTAGATTGAAAATATTGTGTCTTGATTTGGACATCCTAAAAATGATTAAACGGGTCTTAAATATGATAATTGATTCTCATACTATGGTTTTTGGTTTTACGAAATTCTCTCTTATAAAAGAAAAACTATAGAGTAAGGAAGGACATATGTGTAATAAAATGGATAAAGTATTTATGCATTGATGTTGTATTGAAAACCTTAGTCAAAAGGCTATTTAGTGACTAAATTTCAAGGATGTCCATCAAATTTATTTTGGAAATTATATTAATATTTTTTAGAAAAGAACAACCTGTATGTTAGGAGACAACCCATCAAGTACAGAAAGGCCGTGGGACTTGAAACCATGACCAAATAATGATTAGGGTTTAACACAAAACACTGACCTATGCAATTTCCTGGTTAATAAGTCATTGTTTTTAGTTGAATAATTTAATTAATAAATATTAATGATGAACTAGTAGTGTTAATTTTATATTTGGAGATTAATTTATTAACCATGTTTTTTTATAATAGTTAGAGATAAATAAAAAACATGTCACTATTTTATGGACTTTACGATCTATTAAAAGTGTATTTTAGTGCTTTGGGGATCAAAGATTATTTCTGGATATCCATTTGTTAAAGTAATGGGTGAATTAGAAATTAATCAAAGAAAAAAAAGGATGAAATTTATGTTTATATAAATATATCATGTAAGTATATTTCCTTATATTAATAGGCAGTAAAATAAATACTCAAAATTAGGAAAATGATCAAAAACATGTTTTCCTAATACCATTAATTTTGTTGAAAATATGGCCTTTTAAATCATAAAATATTTATGGCTTTAAGTCCTTAAAATTACCATTAATCATTCACTTGTGTGTGATTGATGACCTCAATTACTCTCAATAAATATTTATAATTTTCCATGATGAATGTATCTCCACATTCCACTATTGTTCTCCTACTAAAAAACCTGGTTAAATGTTAGTCTATGTGACCTTGTACTTCTCATTCTCACTTTTCTAGAGAATGATTTACAAACCCTTATAACGATGTGGGATTTAAACATAGGAAATATCAAAAAATATATTACTATGATCGAGTTCAAATTTTCGGGACGCAATTTATTTATGTTGGGGATAATGTAACGCCATGAAATTATAAAGTAAAAAAATTGTATTTGATAGTGTATGACATAAAACACCAAGCATTTAAGGGAATATAATATCCCGAGACTTTGTAATATATTTAATAATTTAAATAAATTAAATCTATAATATATATTGAAATGAACACAATAATGAGTTGTCTTGTTTCACACTCAACAAAGAGCTTCTAAATGGATTTTGTTACATGAAAGACCGAGTTTTACTGAACAACAATATATTATTAAAATATTATTATTTAATATAATAATATATAGCCTAGCCTTTAAATTGGATATTATGAATAGTATTAACTAACTTATGAGAATATATATTATATATCTAATAAAATTTTCTGACATTAATCTAATAAATTTTATATTCATAAGATAATAGAAAACCCAATTTCACACATAAAAACCTATATTTTTCTAAAGATAATTTTACCGCCTTTTAATGGAAAACCCATTTTAAATCATATTTTTAGAACTTTATTAAATTTTATGTGTCAAAATAAACTTAAATTTTTAAATTAAAGTATAAAAATTATGTTAGGGTAAATTTATGGTATTTTTTGTCAGGTTTTATTTTTTGATGAATACTGAAAATATTGAATTTTAATTCAACACTGTTTTTTATTCAAATTTATTTATAAGGATAAATTATATTTAAAACTTTTTTAAAAGTATATTTATATAAATTATAGAAAAATTAATCCAATTTTGGTCATTATAATCAATTTTAATTTGGAATTAGATATAAAAACTTAGCAAACTTTCAAACATTTTTACTTTAAAAACTCATTTTTTCATCCCGTCTGTGTGATTAAATTTAAATTAATGTCCACCAATTATGTTTTTATAATTTGGAAAAATAGATTTAATATTTTTAATCATGATAATTTATAATTTATAATAATTTCATCTTAGTATTTGACCAAAAATATTAGTGAAAGTAATTCAAATTAATTACATCAATTAAGAGAAAATTAGCTTAAAAGGGACTAAAATTTAAATTTAAGGACCAAAATTACCTAAAAACTTGTCCAAAAAGATATTAAATGGCCATATATAAACCCTATATTCCATATTATAAAATTTGGATCATTATGTGATCCATATTTCATAGGAAAATACTGGTTGAATTCCCTTTCCAAAAATTAACAACAATGCCACTCCTCCTCCGCTATAAAAGGAAAGTCACACCTCATAGTTATTCACACATATAAATCCATTTGGGTCACAAAAACTCTGATAAATTAATCTCCCAACATACTTACCCTCATACTATAATCTTCTATTTGGGAAGAAGGCAGTCCAAGAAAACATTTTGATTTAAGCCAATAGGAGTTACCCAAAATGAGGTAACATTCTTCAATGATCACTTTCATTTTATTTCCTACTTCACCCCCTAAACTATTATTACTACATGATTATATAAGAAACTAATTATCCTAAATATACTAATATTTTTTATTTATATTTTTTTCCAACACTTACACACATTTACATCTAATGTGTAATGATCTTACCGTTTATGTTTACGATGAACTACCGCCTTGCAAAATGATGTCGTTCATTTTTCCTTTACTACCTATCATGGTTTTGAATTATGATAGAAATAATGTTTATGTATGATATATATGATATATATAACTTCTTTATTATTCTATAATATCTATATAATTCATACCTTTATACTTTCCATTTTGTGGGAATATGATAACATCGTTTGTGGAAGTGTGGACTACTGCATCCTCAAAGCGATGTGATTCGTTCACGCTATACATGGAATGTATAAATGATGGTTTTAATTAAACTATGTAACATATATGAAATTACTGTGATACTATAATTTTAATATAAATATATATCATTTAATTTTCATTCTTTTAAATATGGAAAAGAAATGAAAGTATTGTTCATGTGTACGTATGACCTACCATCTCCATGAACATAGCATTTCATTTCCTATCTCCAAATCTTATAGATTATTATAAATAAATATATAATGGATATATATGACATTTAAATCAAGTTTTAAATTATTTATATTATGAAATAATTATTTAATCAATAATAACAACAAGTAATTAGCTAATACATACTCGAAAAAAATCGGCAATTAACACCTAAAATAGTCAAAATAATGAAATATTATTAACAAATTGGTAATAATATATTATAAAGAGATTATATATCATAATATAAATATTATTATGGTTGTTTTATAATTTATTTACATGTTTAAACCCCTTATATAATATTTTAAAGGATGTTAACCCAAAAATAAATGCAATGTAAGGGATTCTTTTCTCAATTTTATTTCTGTGTGGCATATGCCATTAACACCACTTACTTCTTTTATGTGGTGTACCAACTATCCCTTTTGATATAATATATAATGAATTATTTTATCTTAAAGTTATTTAAATTTAATATTTTATTATTATTAATTTTGGGTCTTCCAATTCAAAAGTTACCAAGTAATAAAGGACTCATCTCAATATCCATTCATTGAGAAATATTTTATTATTGTGCACCTAATTTCTTATATATGGTGTAAATACTGCCAATTTTACGTATAAAATAATTATTAATTCATTATTCATAATATTTTGAGTTATAAATTGAATTATTTTATCAAAATGGATTTAAATTAAGTGTTACCAAGTGGAAAATAATTTCATATCCCAATTTATTTTCTTTGGGTGATATTACTTCCTCGTTATTGTTAATATTCTATGATAATGTGTGTAATCCAATTTTACTATATATTGTTTTATTTCTACTTTTTTATTTGTATTTACATTTTATACAAATAATCTATTTATCAGTTTATTCTTATATCAACATTATGGTCTTTTCAAGTTTTTACTTCACAATATCATTTTGTTCAGGATTATATATACTTGAATTTATATTAGTAGATATTATTTGAAAATTATTCTATAAACCCTTTAATAATATTCTCCTCTAGTTATAAATTTCCATTTTTCAAGTAATATTAACATTTTGCCTCTCTTTGGTAGTTAAAATGTTTTAGAAAATGTTTTTAAGAAAACCTGACGACATTTCTCTCTTTAGTTAGAGAACCTGTTTTCTTCTAAAAACTAAGTTTTATGGAAAAAAAATTCAATTTTTTTTTACATTTTAAAAATTATTTATTAAAGTAATTTTTACCTCTTTTTTCTTTTACAAATGTTATCCAAGGAATATTCTTTTCTCTTTATGAATAATGAATTTTATTTTTACCTTGTGCGATATGTATGGATTTACGCACCATCACTTCTTCGAATGTTCCTTAGAATTTTTAAAAGGTTAATTTCTGATTAAAATGTTTTTAAAAATTATTTTCAAAGAAAATTATTTTAAAAATGTTTTTCAAAATGAAAAGAATGTTTTCCTCAATATTGTTTTCAAAAGATATTTTTATAGTATTTTTATTCTTCAATGAAAACAACCCTCTATTTTTACTCAACCTAAGATAAGCTATATTGATAGTATCTTTATTCTTCCTATAGATGGTTTATGATTACATCGAACAAGGATAGTATTGAAATTTGTTACCTTTATTACATTGTTAGTCCCATTAAAATATTCAATTTATTATGATCATTGAACATTAAATTTCCCCAAATTTTCAATATCATTTATCATGGATATTTTCATTGACTAACCCTTATATAAATTTTCCATGTAGTGTTTACTTTGAATGTAATTTGATTTATTGGGGAAGTATTGAAAAATTTGTATCCTTTATTCAATACATATATTTGATAATACACATTGTTTATAAATTAAATCAATTATTTGATATTTATGGGTACTTTGGAAGTTATGACATGGGTTGGGGACTGTTTAATGTAAGCCCCTTGATGCATCGGTAGTCTCATGGGATGAAATTAGTTGGTGGAAAACCCTTTCAGTTTGTTTCTAAATTAGAGTAGTTTTAAACTATCTTGTGAAATGTCTTGACAGTAGTTTGCTAAACTATCTTATTAAAGGTCTTGATGGTAAATTCACTATGTACTTAGGAAATGTATAATCCAGTAATTAAACATTTCCTTAATTTATATTTAGTTATTATTATCCATGAGATCTTTATTTGACATTATCTATGAATTCATTTCATTCTCATCTCATTGACTACATGTAATGTGTTATAATTTATTTATATTTTCATATTGATTATTCCCATTTATTCATTATTTCTTCCATTGTATATACCCTTGTTGATAATTTAATATCACCCTTAATTTGTTTCCATTCTCTAGTATTTGATGAAGATTACAAAGAAATATATGAAAATATACACTAGATAGAATAAATTTATCCTCAAAAGAAAAAAAATATGTTTTAATTTTTGTAATCATTTGTAATACAAGACTCATGTATGTAACTATTTTACCAAGACTGGTAAACTATTCGGTCCTTAGGGATGGAATTTACTTATATCTTATGCCAATTTAATGGTATCATGACACCGGCTCCAGGATATCTTGGGTCTGATCTCTACAATTTTCTCAAGGTTATGGGTTTCTAAGAGGAGTACATCTACTAAATGAATTAGGTTGGTGATGATTCAAACAAAAAAGGTATAAAGTTAGTTCATGGAGAAAATTTTATTTAATAACTTTTCAAGAACCCTAAATATTATTCTATCATGTGTTTAATACATTCTAATGGAGAAGGAATATAGCATAAAATTTCTTATATACAAGATCATTTAAAAAGGGGGTCTTCTCAATGTGAAGAGGTGGCCTTGAAATGAACTGAAATATAACTGCAACAAAATTTAAGATCACTTATAGGGGAAAATAATATTTTCTCTAACAATTTTCTTATAATAGTGGGTCCATTAACCATAACATAAATTTCTATAAGGTTGAGTTCCTATCCCAAAAATATTTAAGCCATTTTCATTTTACTCTCTAACATTTTAATAATCCATGAAAGGTAATGGCTACCAATAAAAGGATTAGTTTCTTATTTGGTATTAATTAATGGGTTTTCAACTTGAAAAGCTTTATGCCTCATTAATTTTTAGTTTTAAGGTCCTATAGTTTAGACTGTTGAAGGATGGAGTTTTAGGTTATACAGTTATGACCAACACTGACTGAAATTTAATGTTGTGCATCTTTGACCAATAATGGATGAAATTTTAGATTATAAGTCATTGACCAAAAGTAGTTGAAGTTTTAGGTATTAAATATTTGACCACAATTTTAGGAAATCTACATATATATAAGATAGAGGTAAACATAACATGAATGGAGAGCCTCATACTAGTATAGAAAGCCTCATGTGGAGGTACACATAGATTAATATCATAGTTCTTGGAATACTGATTTTGATGGATAATAGTGGTTAGTCCTGGGATGAGATATACAAGAATCAATACATATCATGTGGTAAAAGAAATAAAGCCACCTTTATTTCTTGAAAAATATTTCTCTATGAAGATCAGACTCATACGAAGGGAGGAAATGAAATGGATGGTTATCCTATTTTGAGAAGTAAGGGAAACTGATGTAAATGTAGTATAAACACCCAAACAAACCGAAATGGTTCCATACTAATACAAATCCATGTGAAATCATGATTGAATCTAGTGTATGTCTCATATTCTAAGAGGGGTATGGAATAAAGGTGGAATTTGTGATTATTCCTAACATACCTAATCCATGTGTAACTATATATCCTATAAGAACAAGAATCAAGCCACACATAGTCCCCATAAAATACATCTCACCCCATTATAGAGTCTATTATTGAAATACCTAATGAGAATGAGAATATCCTACACTGGGAGTGGTTTAATTGTGATATAATTTATGATTGGGTCCTAGATAACTAATCTAATCATCACTATGTATCCTGTGATTACAATAATCATGACACATATAGTTCCATTAAAGAATCATTTTTTATCAATAGTTAGGGGAACCGTGAAATTTGTTTTTTTAATGTGACTATAAGAATTAAATCATTGAGTAAATAAAACTCACACGTAGATCAAGATCTTATATAGAGGCAATGAATATTTCATGTCACATGGAATAGTCCTCTCCAAGAATTTTAAGGTATTGATGTATAGACCGATCTAAAT
Source organism: Viscum album (assembly GCA_963277665.1). Taxonomy (NCBI): domain Eukaryota; kingdom Viridiplantae; phylum Streptophyta; class Magnoliopsida; order Santalales; family Viscaceae; genus Viscum; species Viscum album. The sequence continues at coordinate 1,337,472,819 of OY728156.1, forward strand.
AATTTGAATCCATGTGTGATGGACTAAATTTCATTCAATTTAATTTCAGGTTACAAGGATAAGGATTACATTAATTTTAAGGTCATATGATGAGGACTGTTATTTCATACATTTTAAATTTATATAGTAATGCAATTTAGTTTAGATTCTTACAATGCAGACTTTATTCTATGCAGTGAGGACTTTATTCTATGTAATTTCAATCCATTCATCAAATAATTTATTCATCTAGATTGGTATGTCATTCATGATGATTTTATGTTTGAGTGAGAATAAATCAACTTCATATCACATGAGTTTTGGGATACTATAATTCTATCAGGCATTCATCTATTAGCTTATGGAGTTGATCCATAAAGAAATATAGTTCTTTTTATTGTATATCCCATAAGTTAGTGGTGGCACAAATAATCAATTTTCCCTCACATTACTTCCTCATTAGTTCTCTTAATCTTTTGAATATCAAGATGGTTATAATATAAGGAATATGTGAATTAGAAAACCACATGGTCAATCCTAAATGAATATAACTTGGTTAGTTTATCATCTAATGATATATATCTCTAATTATTTAATAAAATTTACATGTTCTACTCAAGTATACTACATAAATTAATTAAGGATGTGGGCATAATTAACTCTAATATCTTTTAATCAATCTGTATCTAAATCCAATACTTAAAATTGAAGAATTTTTCAATTTTATGTCGTAACCATTGATAGTAGGGCTAGTAATTGGAATGTTCTCTCAAATATAACTCTTTATGCCTCATAGTAATGGTCCTCATGATTTCAACCAAATTATTATCTATAAAAAGGACAAATACCAAAAAAAATGGTTGGAAGGAAAATTCCTCACTAAGACTATCACTGAGAGATGAATTAAAACATTATTTCCCTCATGTATCAATTAATCCTTTATCATCACAGGAACATGGTTGAATTTTAGATCTAAGTAGTGGAGCCTTAATCTAGATCAATTAAGGTGTAAATGATGAATCTATTAATAAATTGGATTCTAGTAGTTCCACTGCTGGTTTGGGGGATTTTGTTGCTTATAGGGGTTGCGTGGTAATTATCAAGGTCGAATGATATTTGGAATTCACATAATGAAGTAGTGACTATAAAAATTCTCAATGATATGTGGGATGGGGTAATTCAATAGAAAAGGTACCACTATTTTTGGAGGTTATTATTTAACCATTGGGAAAATATTTTTAAAGAAACTCTATGATTACAGTCTATATATTTTCATTTTATATCTATAATTGAGTGATCTATTATTTAGTAGAGTTGAAATTTTCATCTTTAGGGATCTTCAAATCAAAATACATGACAACACTCTCACCTTTTCTAAAGGAAATATGTATGTGTATTTATGGGATTCCATGTGTGGACCCTATTGAATGGATATTCCTTTAATATTGGGAAAATTATCTATAATCATTGCATTTGGAGTCATCCATATGGTTGAAGATACATTTTTTAGAGGAAGGTGGGGTATCACTGAGATCTTTTTAACCAATAATAGGAGTATAGGATAGGAAAACCTATTATCCTAAAAAAAATATATAAGTATGGGATCACCTCTAACAAGAGTGAACTCTTCAAAATTGGGTGAAAATTATTCAAGAAAGGATGATACCATTCTGATGGACACATATGAACTTATTTCAGGAAACCCTTCATGCTGAGTGCACTTGTCTATCAATTTTATAACATTAACAAAGGTGAACCAGTAATCTTTATCATAATAGGACCTTTTTTGGTTAAATGGTCCCCATAATCTCATTTGGTTTGGTTATTCCCATTGACTCATTCAGTGAGATAGTTATAACTGATTCTTTTGGTCGAATAATGGCCATTATCCTAATATTAAGAGCATCAAGTCCATAAATATTTGGATTGGTTTAATAATACATGGGGAATCCTATATTTTATTCTCCTATCCTATACTAATTATATAAAATCTTTATATTCTAATAAGTAAAAAAGCAATGTAGTCAAATTTGTATAGGGAATTTGGTTCATCACCGGTTGATTCAGTCATGACCTGATGGTGGCATGCACATGATCCAATATCCACCAGATCATCTAGCCATCAAGAAAAATTATTCACATACAATTCTTTTTCCCATTATTATTATTCATAACGGAAAGGTTTTGAATCATATGTCACATGCACCATGGGAGTGTCTAATAGTACTTGACCATCATTGACCATCCTTTATCATAAATTTTTAATGATAGATAATTCTTAGATAATGTGACCCAACATATTATGGTAAGTGAAGTAATTTTGGTGATCATTCTTCTATACTTTATATAGACTCTTAATCTCCAGAAATGTGAATGGGTTATTCTCTAAGTAAAAAATATGAGTTACTCTTGAACTTAATCATTGTGGAGGGAATAAATTTTATTCTTCCTACTTTAAAATTTGTATACCCTCATATTTTTCATCAAGGGGGTGGTATTAGTTGTTTCTTGTTTTATTGACTTTCTTATCTTTGAAGGTGGTTCTTTATGAGATATTTCCTTAGTTCCATGAATATAATCCTCTAAATTTTTTGTTATAGTCCCAAAATATTGGAACCCTCTAGGGTACTTCAATGGGATAAGAGTATTTGAAATATCATCATGTAGGTTCTCCATACATATCTCTAGTAATTTTTCTTATATAGTCTATATTTACAAGAAGTATGTTATGCCCCTTAATATTTCAATGAAATTCACGACTCTCTCATTTTCTCACTACTTGAAATTTGAGAGGTCAAGAAGGGTTTTTCTCCTTCATGTATAGCTAAATTAACATAGGAATTACTGATAGGGATGTTCCAAGGTTATGATGAACCCAACTATAAGGTTATTGTAGAAAAATTTGGGGAACTCATAGTTATTTATGAATCATCAGAGCCTGGAATCCTCTTGATTTTTGGTTCTCAACATTAGGCCATAACAAGAAGAAAAATGGATGAGATGTTTCTTTGGATCTCCCATTTCATCAAATGTTGAAAATTTTAGACTCTTAAAGTTTGGTGGTGTGGGATTAAATTACACTCACTCAGGATATAGCTTCTTTTTTGGTTGTATCATAGCTTGTGGAATTCCATAGCATCCATCTAAGTAATAAGATCATCCAATAATTATTGGGATACCATCACCTGAGTCAACCATGGGTGAATTTCCTAAACTAGTAATTGAGGTCTCCTCATTATTGGTTACACTCAAAGATAAATTAGTGATATAGTAAAATGGTCCAATTGATGTGATCCCAAGTTAACAAGGTAGCTTTATTTCACCTTTTTGGGTTGAGAAATCACCTCCCTTTAAATGGGGTTAGTATGAGACATGGAAGCTTCAAACAGAAGATCATACTCAGTGGGTATGTTTCCCTTGAGAAATTAAACATTGATATACTCAAGATACTCTATTCATACTTTGTATTGGGTGATATGATCTTCTAATTATACGAATTCACAATCATTGGGTAGTGGGTGGTTGTGGATGTGGTTACACCTTTTCCTTTTTCTTCAGCACTAGATTATGGAATAGTAATCGCTATATATTATTGACTCTTCTTTTTTATATTCTTTGACAATATGTTATTCAATAAAATTGGTCTGATCAATGATGAAGCACCAATTTTAAAAAAAATGTCAAGTAATTCATTAAATAAATCCCCTCAATCCAATATAAAATTGGGAAAAATACACATTTTCATTATTTTGTGTCTTTTTTTAAATAAAATATATATTATTTTATTTTAAAAATTTTGTGAAAAAAATATAAATGGCATTTAATCTGGATTTTTGAAAGTTTTATATTATTATTTTTATTATAATTAATTTTTTATTTCAATTATTACCACCTAAGTGTATATCTTAAATGAAAAGTTCAAATTTTTGATCTAGACAAAAAAAATGACGGCTAGGAAACCTTGCATTTACTCGCCCTACCATGCATACTCTTACCTACAAAATAAAGATCTCCCAAGTGACCATTCCCAATAAAAATGATGTTCCCGTCTCATGGTCGATCAATCGACCACCCCTGTCCAAAATTCCAGACCAAATTGACCACATGACTCAAGATCAAAAGTTACTACATGAAAACACCAAAATATTTTATAAGAAAAAAATTCAAGCTGTTGCAAGCCCTCAACCCAAGTTTTTTTCACCAAACTAGTTGTATCTGAAATACCAAGTGACTATAAGTGCACCTCACCAACACAATATGATCTCCCCACCTGTCATTCCTCATTTAAGATGCCACAAGATGGAATATGGCCTACGATATGAAGATTATCCTGATACCACAAGCCATCTACCATGTGAGAAATCAGACCAAAATTATTCTCCTAGTGAATATGGAATTATAATTTATAGTTGTTGTAATCACCACTTCAAGGACTCAATATAACCGGCATCATTTCATCAATTTTGACACACCCACTCCCCCTTTCCAAGAACATAGCTTCTCAGACCTAGAAACTAGACCTCTATCACTACTATCATATGAAGTCCAATTTCCCAATTTTCTCCATTAATCTTTTTCTACCCCAAACTCTTCATTGCAAGAATATCGATCGAGATCAATCAGAATTTGATCTATTATCAAAAAACCAAAATCATACCAACTTCTCTACTTTCCAAAAATATTTTATCACTATTATTTTTCCATGATATTTTTCATGAAGAAGTATTAGAATTGAGATAAAGATGATTCTGATATAGTTTCTTTTGGAGGAAGATAAACTGGTATTAAAAACATGTAAAAACAAGAATTGTTGAAGGCCGAGTTCATAATTTAAGAATGTGATTGTTGTATGCCCATTTTTGTTCCCTATGAAGGTGATAAAATATGGAAGGGACCTTAATCTTTCCCAATTCAATGTTCCCACATTCAAAAGAGGATGGACATTATGTGCTCGATGAAATACCCAAATGAGCATTACATGCTACCTGTACAAACCAAATAACCTTGAACCCACAATTCATATGCATATTCATTCCCAGAGGTCGGTCTAGTAGAGTTGTGTCCCCTTTAAAGGATTCTAATTGAACCTATATGAATCACGTTCTAGGTCAAGCCCGTTTTATGGGACCACCTATTCACACCTAGTCATTCACTACCAAATACATAATCTACTAGTAAAAGATCACCTCATGACACAATAATATATTCTATACTAAAATCCCAAATTCATACATTTCCCCACAATGTAGTCTATGACCAGTATCCATACAAGATCAACTTCACCCAAACACAACACTTTCTCCACAGAACCCAAAAAAATAGGTATAATATTTGAGTAGTGAACAAATATTATAAAATAAATAAAGTGATTTATAGGCCCAAATATTTCAAGGATCCATTTTTTTGAATCCTAAACCAGCAGCACATACATTAATTCTCTCCAATCCCTCAGGAAGTACTCATCTTTCATTATATCGTGTTTCAGTGAAGTTGTTTCACTTTTATTCTTCCAGAATGATAATGGAGGTGGGGATGATGGGGATAATTCCTATGAGTTGTAAATTTCAAGTAATACCAATTATGAACCATATATTGGACATGTGGAGGCCATCTAAGGAAGAAGAAGAAGATAAAGATCATGGAGATGAAACTATAGGAAGAGGAAGAGGAAGGTGATACAAAAATTATAAATAGGTTTCCTTTCCCTCATTGAAATAATATGAAACTTTTTCTTCATCCTTGTGTTGATTAAATAATTTAACATAATTTATAAATTATAATTATAATTCATGGTTTCTTCAACTATTCATGTTGGGTTATTTTCTCAACCAAATACCTATGTTTTTTCTCAACATCTGTGAAATCCTAATAATCTAAAACTCCATGATTATATAGAAATAACCCACTATAGGTGATATTTATGTATGTATAGTGGTGTCCTAGAATTTCTACATTCTAATTCTTAAAATTTATCTCACTAGTTATGTTGGGAAATGATGGTGTGAGTGAATGAGGTAATTATCATTCCATCTCTAATCATTTCTCTTTCATCCCCCTCATTGATTAACTTTAACCAAATGCATTGATGATCTGGTTGAAGGTGTTTGAGCATATTTTTATTATCATACATAATAGAATAGTGTGGTAGATGAGTAAATACACGATATTTCATCTACTAATTGAATTAAAAAATTATAACATAATAAATAATGATTGAACACATTGGAATTTATCCTTGAACCACTTATATTTCTTATTGACCCCATTGTGGTGTTTTCTCTTTTCCTTTGTTTTAATTAAAAAAAGAGAAAACCCAAAAATCATATAATTTATACCTTATGTTAAAATATATAAAACAAAAAAATTGCATAAGTTATTGAGTTAGAGAGTAACCGACCCCATGACTTCTTGAGAATGACCCTGGTCAATCCAATTGTGCTACATTATAGGTTTTTAAATTTTATATGTGAGGGTCATGATAACATTTTTTTCATCACTAGTGAAATTATCAGGGAGTTTGGTTGGAAATTAATTTTTATCTTCATCAATTTGTAAATAATTTACTATCTTCAAATTTAAAATAAAATGAATCCTTAATCCTATGGTCAGTTCATATTCTAACAACAATATATGTATAATTACTATAGTTGGAGAGGAAGTTGAGAATTTATCCATGAATACTCATATCTTTCTTACTATCAAGAAAAAGTTATAGAAATTATTATGGTATTACTAAGATTACAATACAAGAGATGATAGATGAACTAGCTCATGTTGACAAAGACCCCCCCCCCCCCCGATGCAGGAAGAGAAGGAGAATAAATTACTTGAAAGGGAGGAACTTTATTCCCTAATTAATGAAATAAAATCAAAATTTCAAAATTCTATTGAATAAAAAGAAGAAAACCATCAGGAAGTGATTAATGAAGATGATTCTAAAATGCATCTTTCACTTATCAAAAAAACCATGGTGGAGGGAAAACATGAAGAGCATGAAGAAGAGAATGAAGTGCCTCTTTTCACAAATGAAATCATCTACTCACTGGCCCTACACTTTAAAGAAGAGTTTAAATTTGAAATAAATTAATTTGATATTATTTCATTTGACTCATTATATCTTAATTTTATTGAATCCCATTAAAATTATTTTTTTTAATTTTCTATAAATTCTGAATCGATGCCATTATTGAAGGTCCTAGAAAATAAAAACGAAATAAAGGGTCTTGAATTTGAAGTAAATATGGAATCACAACTACTTCCACCATCCACACTTAAATACATTACATAGGCATTATAATTGGAAAATGTAACAAATTATGAGTTTGAAGAGGGGAATACCACTGACCTAGATTCATTTCATTCTAAATTTTTACCAGATGAAATATCCACAAATATCTCAAGATTTCATTAGATAGATTCATCTCAATTGCCTCCCATATTGGATAATGAGGAAGAAAAGATAAAATAATTTTGTTTTTAGGACAACCTAGAGGACCCATAAACCATGAGAATAACATATAACCTTTAAAATGTGTTTTATGAGAAGAAAGAGTTTCAATCTAGATTATATTAGGGGGTGAATCAACCCTTAATCTCATTTGATTTTAAAAAATATAATTTACAACTCAATCTCCCAAGATTCCAAATCCTAGAGCCAATACAACTTATGATCACCCTTGAAACAGTTGAACATGAATAGGTTGTGGAAAAAGACAATGATCAAGCTACGGTGGGAAACATATAAGTGCATTTGGAGATGAAATTTGAATAAGGATACTACTAAAAGTGGTCAACAGTCAAATAAGAGATAGCTAAGGGTTATTTTGATAACTTATTGGAGCCATATCTAGAAGATTTTTTTGTGGATTCTCACAAGGAACCATCTGCACAAGTTTTTACCTATGAGGAGGATTATTTTAATTTGAACTTGACCAATTTTAATTCTTTTAGAATTGAATTAAATGTTAAATATACCTTGTTTGAAGATTTATAAATTGTATTTTTGGATCAACCCCTAGAGGAAGAATTCATAAGTGTTGTGGCTTAGAAAACCCCATACATCAACTTTCAACCTACACTTTATGGAATATATCTCACTTATTAGGGGTAGAAGAGATGTTATCTATTAAATGTAATGTATATAGGTAGAAAAAAAAATGAATCACATTGGAGGAACAACTTGTGCTAGTTATTACCACACCAGAACAATCTACCCATGAATGGGTGAGATATCAAGGTTGTTTGGCTGTGGAAGGTAGTAAAATATAACACATATTTAGGTTTTTTACCCAAGATCCTTCCCAAATTCATTCAAATTTTTTTAATTTTTTGATTATAAGTATAAATTTTAAAAAGTGGATAAATTATTCTTGTTTTTATATATAGGAAATGAAGTGTATATAACTTTAATGCCTTATTTAAGACCATAAGAAGCTAATAAAAACTGAGAATCACATCCTATTAAGTATTTCCATATGTAATGGAATAATTTCACATAGGTGAACTCCATCAATTATACTATTTTTTCTCCTATTTAATTTTTGATTAAAATATGAATATTACTACTAAATTTTATTTATTGTATAATGAAAATGATGTGTAGGGAGGAATAAATTATTGATCTTTTTGTCTCTTTTATATATATTTTTTCCATTTTGAACCTATTTTTTGAATTATAATTAAATTAATGAAAAAGGACAAAAACCTGAATATATATATATATAATTTTTAAAATGAAAACAAAAACATGAAAAAACATAAAAAATATATTTTGAATATGTAAAAATATGATTTTATCATTTTTTTTTATTTAAACTTTCTTTGAGTCCAATTATAAAATCTATGTACTTTTTAATTCCCTGATGAATTTGATATTATTATTAGAATCTTCAAAGATCAAATGAATGTTGAGTGATTTTTCTTATCATTCTTATGTAAATCTAGTTTTAGAATTGGTATAAGGAGTGTGAGTGAAAATAAATTAGTGGAATTAAAATTATAATATGATATGACTGGAATTTTAAACTCAATCTGAGGTAACTTAGTCTTTGTAAAAAAACATCTTAAGGATCCAACTCAAAATAAGTTGATATAAGTTCTATTAAATAGGAGTAAAATAGGCAACTGGAATCCACCAATGGAGTTTTTAAAAATAGGTATTGGGTGTGTGATTAAATACAATTTTTTTATATTCATTAAGTTTTTTTCGTAGTGATTGTCACAGTCATGGATTGGAAAAAATTAACAAGTTCCAAATTATCAAAAATGAATTCATTAATTTGAGAGGAATATTGAAACTAGATGAAGAAGGGCGTAATTTATTTATAATAATTTCATTTGAGTTATATCAATGAATTATAAATTGGAACTCTATTTTAAGGAACATTTGATAAAGGGATAAATATAATTTTTACTTGTTAAAATTCTAACTCCATGAAAATCTATTGATTTCACTAATGGAATTTGAAAATTTTCTTGAAATAAAGTAAGGGAAATATGTTAAATTAATGAATAAACTATGATGTTATTTTTAATAGTAATAACATAAAAAGTCTCACTTACATTTTATTGGTAGTTTAAAATTTTTATGAGCATGAATTTTTATATTCATTGATTGGATTTGAAAAAAAAAATTAAAATCGGTTGAAAATTGGTAAATAATTGAATAAAAGTTGTTAAAAGTGAAAATACTCATTCTTCCCTTAAAATATGTTTAAAATTAAATATGTATTCAATTTTTCACATTCTTAGACATAAATGCTATGAAAAACTCAAGAGTTCAATGTGTTAAGTGTGGGGGAGTGATAAAAAATTAAATTAAAAAATTTAATCATGTTATTCACTAAAAATATCCCCTAATGCCATTTTAAAACTCGGTTACATTCACATTTTCATAATTTGGATTGTTTTGTTTAAATACAATAAATTTATTTTAATTTTATATTTTTCTGATAAAAATACACTTATAATATAATCTTAAATAATAAGAGTTCTATTTTAATTTGTTTTATGGGGATTAATTTTAAATTTTAATTATTGCATCCCAAGTGTTTATTTTATATGAAATATGTAGAAGTTTAAGCTAGAGTAGATGCATAAAATCATGGAAGCATCATAGTAACTAAACTTACAATCCTTACTCTCACCTACCATATAAATATCTATGGAGTGACTATGCCCATAAAAGATATTTTTCCCTATCATTGTTGATTAATTGAGAAACCTATCCAAAATGCCAAACTAAACCAAACATGTGAATCAAGTTCATAAGCTTCCATATGAAGATACCCCAAGCTATTATAGAAGGAAATTAAAGTTAACACAATCCCTTATCTTAAGTAGTCTTGCCATTAAACCGACTACATGCACAAGACCAAGAGACTATAAGTTCACCTCACCTACACCGCACAGTATCTCCACCATTCATGCCTCATTTAAGTTATTTCAAGTTGTAACATGGCCTACCACATGAAGATTGTTGAATTTCGACAATCCATCAACCACTTGAGGCATCCTATCATTTGTGTGCTTATATTTAATGTGGAATTACAATTGATTTTGGTTGTTAGAAACACTTCAAGACCTTAACTACATCTGAATAATTTCATCCCAGTAAAAACCATCACCCCCTATCCAATAACATAGTTTCTCAACCACACCGTCCATCCACCCATTGCAACTCCCATATGAAGTGCTATTTCCAAGTTCTCTCCTTACATATGTTACCACTTGAGCCATGTCCACCCAAAAATATTAATCAATATTGATGAGAATTTGATCTATGATCAAAGAACCAAACTCATACATACTTCTCTACTTTCCAAAAAAAATTAACATCATATAAGATACTTGGTATATATCATGAAAAAGTATCTAAATCAAGATGAATATGGTTCTGATGTAATTTCTTATTGAGGAATATGAACTAATACTACAATCATGAGTGAAGAAGAATCAATAAAATCCAAGTTTACAATTTAAAAACTTGACAATTGGATGCATAAATTCATTCAATGTGTAATTTATTAAAGATGAAAGGGACCGCAATCATTCTCAATTTACCAGTTTTACATTTTAAGGTGCACTAACATCATGGGCTTGATGAAATGCCCAAATGAGCTTCCCAAGCTTCCTACACAAACCAAAGCACCCAAAATCCACCATTTGACACTCCATCAATGACCAAAGGCTGATCTAGTGTAGCCAAAACCCCTTTCTAGGTGACCACTTGAATATATCTGAAGCATCTTCTAAGTTGAGTCCATTTCATGGTAGCGCCTCTTCACACCTATCCAATCACCAGCCAAGATTGAATCCACCAGTTTTGGATATCCTCCTAATATAAGAAGTAATTATATAATAAAATCCCAAATGCAGATCCTACCACACCAAATAGGCCCTTACCAACACCAACACATGGCTCAACTTCATCCAAGACCAACATTTTCACAATGGAATATAACAACCTATGTAATGGGTCACCCTCTACCCAATCTAAAGAGGTATTTGCTTTAAATAATAAATTGAGGCTTCGGCCCCAACCTTTAAAAAAATATTATATTATATTATATTATATTATATTATATTATATTATATTATATTATATTATATTATATTATATTATATTATATTATATTATATTATATTATATTATATTATATTATATTATATTATATTATATTATATTATATTATATTATATTATATTATACAAATACAAAAATTAGAGAATCAAAAATAATTTATTTAATTAATGAAAATAATTAAATTAGTCAGCAATTACACCCATTAAAATTCCAAATATTACAAGGGGGAAATAAAAAACAACAATGGAAAAATTTATATCACCCCAATCAGCTAGAATCGTCTCTCCCACGAACAACACTGTAGAAAAGAAATTGAATATTAGTTAACCAGTCAACATAATAGAAAATTTAAATTTAAAACATTGATATTATTTGAGGTAAATAATGAACAATGGATTGAATTAGTATTTATTAGAAGAAATGTTACCATTGGAATAGTAACATGACCATTGGGAATAGTAATCTAACTATTGGGAATACTAACCTGACCATTGGAATATAAATTTAACATAAAAAAATAATATTTATCATGAGTAATTAAAGTAAATATAAATATTATAATTCGATAAAATAAATACCATGATTAAAAATTAAAATAAAATATAATCACAAATTTGAAATACTGTATTTTAAGGTATTTTCGTAAAAAAATAATAATTTTTATAATAAAAATTAAAATAACCGTAAGAAATTATTTTGATAAATTGAATGTTTTTTTTAAATAATATTTTTAAAATTTTACAAGTGATGCTTTTTTATTATATTCTAAAATGCATCAATTTTCTGGTGAATAGTAAAAATACAGTTATTTTGTAACTGATGTATCTTGAATTACATAATTCCTGATGTAATAATTAACTATTAATTTCTATAAATAGTGTCTCAAAAAAATATTTAATTTGATAAATGAGTAATTAAAATATAATAAACATGTTTTCCAAACCTAAAAATGCACCGCCCTCTTACGTTTCTATCAGGTATGTTTTTACCTTTCTTTTGGATTCCTTTTTCATTGGGTGAGTATGGATGACCCTAGAATTGGGAAGATACCTGTAATGGTGAATTCATGGTTTTTTTGTAATTTTCAACAAAAAAAACCATGAATTTCTGTTACTGGTTGAGCAATTACCTATCGTGTAAGTGAATTAAACATTATGTAATCGTTGTTGGGAAGAAGTTGAGAGATGAATACATAGTGTAAAATGGTTAAACTTTTTGGAACAGGTGTACTCTTTTTATGTATAAAAATCTAGTTTTATTTTAAAGGTTATGGGTTTTTTAGAATATACAGAACCCAATAATTAGACTATGTTCAAATGGATTAGACATTGTGTAAATGTAATAGTATTTGTTTTTAGAGTGCCTTACGAATGACATGATTCATTCTTTCCATGTATAGCCCTCCTATCTCAAACTAGACATATACCTAGCTTATTTTGGGTGAATACTTTACATCCAGATCAATTCATTTATTGATTGATCAGTAGTTTTGGGTGATTTGTCTCTTCAGGTAAGCCTTTCCTCTTGGTTTATCGATGATTTATGGTTGTGACACCATTTTCTGTAGGGTTTGGTAATCAGATTTGGTTTTCTATCAATCATTTGTTTTCTATTGTTGTTCTTTATCTTCTGAAGGCAAATATTAAGGTTTCTAATCCCTTTTTTCAAAGGAAGTTTGGTTTTCTACATCCTTGATGTAGGTGGACCTACTCAATTGGTCTAGTTTATGGAATTGATTTCTTTTCTTATTGATTCCCACATATTTTAATGGGATTTCATGTGTTGAAAGTGAAAAGGGAATAGATTCACATTTAAAAGGGATTTTTTTCATTGAAAATAGAATTTACTTGATTTGAAATGGAAAAAATCAATTTCCATTCTCTTAATCACCTTGAATTGAATTTGAAATGGTTTTATAAAAATGTGAGCATGGTTTTAAAATCAAAAATTGGAAAATATTTCATAGTGGCCTTAGGTGTGTCAATAAAGAGTCACGAGTAGCCTTAGTGTGTGTGACACCACTACGAGGTAGCCTATTGTATTTCAATGGTTTTTGGTAGTTCTTGATGTTAGCTGGATCAAACATTATGCATTTTTTATACTGCGGGTGTATAGTACATATTGTCCCATGGTCTATAGCTCGGTTGGTTGGTGAATTATTGTTTCTTGTTTTTTCTAGTTTTTTATTACATGATAGATGATTTCATGGATGTTGGACAACTTGTGAATTTATACTATGTATCTTTACAATCTTTTTTCTGGATTAGGAAAAAAATAACATGCAATTTGTGAAAACTCAATGATTGTTTGAAAAAAAAAATTATTTTATTTAATAAATGATTATAAAACTATTTTGTTTTAAATCTTGGACATGTGAATTATAGTGATTTGAACTTGTATAGATTACTTGGTGGTATCCTACATGGCTTTGTTTCTCACACCTTACTTCTTCCTATGGGAGGATTTAGATTTTCTTTTCAAGATTTAGTTAAAGGGAGAGCATTCTATAGTATATAGGATTCTCTTTATGTTTATGTTTTAATTTGGGATAGTTTGTAGGTGATTATTGGTCAAATAGATACTTGTTTTCTATACTTTTAATTATTTCTGGTATATCCAAATTATATTAGTTGTATCTCCCTTGTTTAAGCTTTTTTACTCTGGTTCTATGTCTTTTCTTATTTATATACAAGACCTATTTGAGTTATCTTTGTTATACCTCACCCATTTATTGGATGACTTGGATAACTGATCAGGTTGACTTAGGTTAGTCTGTTATACTTTTTTATTAGAGCCATACTCAGACTGAAGTGTGTTAGAACAACCTTAGTGGTTATAGTGTCATGGGTAGATAGGATTAGGATCATCATAATTTAGATAGTAGGTGCGGAAAAAGGTTCTATACATCTCACTCTGGTGACTGAATCTGAGTTACCATGGGTGGTCATAAAAATATTTATTAAGCCAAAGACCAAGTATTTAGTTTCATTTTTATAAATTGTGTTCAAAATTTGTTTAAATTAACTTATCTACAATATTTTGGGGACTTTTTATGTGTATGGTCATTTGAATAAATTAAGGGAGAGTTTATTTAGATAGACCTATTACTTACAAAAAGGTGTTACCTTTTTATAGTATAATTCATAACTACTTTAAATTCCAATTATTTTAAAGCATTGTTTTAGATTCTAGGAGTTTGTTCAATGCTTTTTGGAATTTTCTTGTGACTGATTGGTAATTGTATTGTGTTTAATAGATAATTCCTCCTAGAAGATCTTTTCAAAATATGAGAGGGAAAGCTATGAGGTAGGTTCTACTGAAAGATCCTATAGTAGACCCTTCTTAGGTTGAAGTAGTGGTTTGAACTATTCATACTCTCAGTCAGTGGATGTAGTGAACCCAAGATGAGTAGTGGATCATGGCTCAGAATTTACCAAGAATAATCTACTGGTCCTCTAAGGTGAAAAAGGAACATAATAATCATAGGAGTGTCTTGAATGGATTGATAGGATCTTCAAAATTTTAAATTCTCCTAAAGATTATCATGTGGGGTTTTCCACAAATATAATCAGCGTTCCAAGAAGAAGATGGTGGGACTCTGTGGTGCAATCTATGTTGAACAAAGGTCTGAACTGGGTTTCTTTCAAGAAAATATTCAACCAGTAGTTTTATAATGTTACTTTACATATATAAAAGACCCAATAATTTCTGAACTTGTAATAAGGGTAGCGTACCATTCTAGATTAATCCACCCATTTTCCTAAGTAGGTTAATCTGGAACCATATCTTTCCACCAATAATTACCTAAAGGCTCAGATGTTTGATATGGGGATAAGGGTTGATATTCAGTCAATGCTAGTTTTTTTGTTCCTTCAAACCTTTGTGTAGGTAGTGGATAAAGCATCTTTGGCTGAGTCTGACATATCTAGAAGGACTGGTGTGGGCGAATATTTAGTGGGTGAATCGGTTAGAATAAGTGATTATTTTAGTCAAAAAAAAGTGTAAGAGTGGTCAGTTTTCTATAGTACCTACTTCACAGGCTTATTCATGGAAGAAATAAGTAATTTTCTATTATTGTGGGGGTTTTGGTCATACTAAGACTCATTAAATAGAGTATCCTAGGACTTTTCATCTCTGTGGGTGATCTAGCCATATAAAATGTTTCTATGATAAGATATCCCAAGTCAATAAGGCATGATCCACATTCCCCAAGGGATCACAAGTTCAGGTTTATGATTCTAAGGGTGGTGGGTCTTATTCTTAGGATAAAGGGTATATCTAGGTGGCTAATTTTGGACATATTTATGTGGAAGAGTGTGAACTGGAGGAATTTGAAGTAGGTCTAGCTACTATTAGAGGTACATTGTTCTTTTCATCTTCTATGGTACTAACTTTCTTTGATACATGTGCTACTCATTCTTTTATATAATCAATGTTGATTGATATTTTGGGTTTGTGTTTGGAGCTTATGTCATTATTGTTTTATCTTTTCTCACCTTTGGAAAATATGTATGAACATGGTTTCAAGTTCACCATATGTCAGGTAAGTATAATCGATGTTGAAGTGGTTTAGGATTTCATGGTGCCTTATCTTGAAGTCTTTCACTTGATTATTGGTATGGATTGGATGATTAGTGTGAAGGCCCGGATATACCATTATCATCATCAAGTTCTTTTCTTATCTAACAAGGGGTTCACTCATGTTTTCTAGGGTGAGTGGGACTCTAGATAATGGAAGGTGGGGCATGTTGTTCATTACGCTATCATAATTTCATACCAGTTGACAGAACTATTTCTTGAGGTAGTATGCTTGTGCTTCAGTAGTCATCATCCTAATGCCATGTATTTGTAGCCTAAGGTATTTTCAGGTGATTTTTTTAGGTTTTCTTCTAGAGAGAGAGGTCAAGTTTGCTATTGACCTATTACCTGGAAGGATTCCCTTTTCTATATCATCTTATCGAATGACACCTGCTGATTTGGTGGAACTTAAGGTCTAACTTGAAGAAATAGAGATGAAAATACTTATTCATCCTAGAATTTCATTATGGGATTCATCTATAGTTTTTATAATATGGTATATGGGATCCTTATACTTTGTAATTACTATTGAAAGTTCAATCAGGTGACCATTAAGAACAAATATCCTTTACCCATAATTGATCAACTTTTTGATCAGCTTAGAGGGGATAGTTGGTTTTTTAAAATTGGAATGTTTTCAGGGTGCCACCAGTTGAGAGTCTAAGAAGAGGATATAAAAAAGATATATATTAGAAGTCTATATGTTCATTTTAAGTTTTTGGTTATGCCATTCGGTCTTAAATATTCTCTTGTGGTGTTTCTGAATTTGATGTGCTGAATATGTTTTCAGTTCTTGGATTCTTTCATTATTGTCCTCATGGATGATATTTTGTTGTACTTCAATATAGAAGAGGAGCACAAAAAACATTTGAATATCATTCTTTGAACCTTGAGGGAGAATCTTCTATATGATAAGCTTTCCAGGTTTGGATAGGATATGTGAATTATCTGGGGAATGTGATTTCTAAGATGGGCATCTCTATTGATCCTAAAAAGGTATAGGTAGTTATGTCTTGGGATTAGTCTATAAACATGTCTGAGATCTATAACTTATTGGATTTTGAGGGTTACTATAAATAGTTTTTTTGGGACTTCTACAAACTATCATCTTTGATGACAGCTTTAAATCATAAGGATGTAATGCTTCAATGGAATGATAAGTTTCAAAGATCTTTTGAAGAGCTGAAGATTTTGTTGACTTAATCACCCATTTTGATTCTTCTAGAACCATGTTTGGGTTATGATGTTTTCTGTTATGCTTCTTATACATATTTATTTTGTTTCTTGATGTAGGGGGACTAATTTATATCTTATGGATCTCACCAGTTGTTCCCTCATAAGAACAACTACCATACCCATGATCTTGAGTTGGAAGCTGTTGTACATGCACTCAAAAAAGGTGTAACTATCTCTTTGGGGAATGTTTTAAGGTATATTCTGATCACAAAATCTTGAAATATATTTTCACTCAAAGGGATATGAACTTTTTATAGATATTTTGGGTTATGTATCTTCATAACTTTGATTTTGATAAAGTATATACACTAGGGAAAGGAAATGTGATGGATTGAGAAGAAACTTTCCACCACAATACATGAAGGAATCAGTTGAGTAGTGGTCTATGATGAGTTTTTTTACTGATATGAGCCTGGTAGAAAAGGAGGTTGGTGGATATGTGTTCATGGAATCGATAAAGGTTGACTCATCTTTTTATGAGAAAGTTTGACTTGAGCAAATGAAAGACACCAAGAGTCGATGCTTAGGAGAAATCTTAAATGGTGGGGAGACTACGCGTGAGTTGTATCAGTCTTCTAGTGGAGATTTGTGCTTCCAAAGAAGGTTGGTTGCTCTATTATCTTTCAGACAGGAGTTTCTAGACAATGGAAACTAGTCATGTTGTTCTATGAACCCTCGAACTACAAATATGTACCATGATTTGAGACATCGGTATTAGTGTTCGGGGATGAGGTGGTCAATTGTAGATTCTGTATCGTAGTGTCTCAATTTCCAGAAAGTTAAGGTGGAACACTAGAGACCTATAGGTTTTTTGTAGCCATAACCCATTCTTGTATGAAAGTGGGATGAAATTTCCATGGATTTCATTGTTGTTTTACCATAGAATTTAAGTGGTAAGGATTCAATTTGGTTAATTATTTAAAGACTCACTAAATCAATTCATTTATTACTAATAAAGGAAACTATGAAAATGGAATGCCTTAGGGACTTATATGTCTAAGAGATTATGATACTTCATGGGGTTCCCTATATGGTTGTTTCTAATAGGGACTAAATCTTCACATCCAGTTTATGGAAAGGTTTGCAAGAGTGAATGGTTTACTATTTGAAATTAAGCACATCTTATCATCTATGTATGGATGGATAGACATAGAGGGGTATCTAGGTTCTTGAGGATATAATTTTGGAATTTTTGTTTGATTTAGGTGAATCTTATGAAAATAATTCCCCTTTGGTAAAGATTTCCTATAAAAATGGTTATAGAGTATCAATCAGGACAATTCCCTTTGAGGCTTCGTATGGGAAGCCAGGTCAATCTCCCTTATGTTGGGTACAGTTGGGAGAGTATTCTTTGTTTGGGCTAAGTGTTGTTCAGAAGATGAAAAAGATAATTCAGTTGATCCAAAGGCATTATATCATGGCATAGAGTCATCATAAATATTATGTATACTATCATCATAGCCGCTAGAGTTTTAGTTTGGTAATCTGGTCCTTCTCAAAGTTTTACCTCGCTCGGTACATCATTGGTTGGGTAAGAAAGGTAAGTTGGCACTAAGGTTTACAGTCCCCTTTGAGATTATTGATCGAATGGGTAGGGTGGACTATCAGTTGGGTTTACCACCTATATTGAATTCTATACAAGATGTGTTTAATGTTTCCCAGTTGAGGAGGTATATACCAGATATTCCCATGTGATTATATGAGAGGATGATGATCTTCAACCTAATACAAATTTGGTTGAGTGGCTAGTTCATAATATGAATCGCCTGGATAAGGTGTTGTATGGTAAAAAAATCTACCTGCTTTAGGTATTATATCAGTGTGGATAGGATCTCCATGATATGTTTGAGTGGGAGTTGTTGAGGAGGCAGCACTGGACTTCTCTTTTTGCAGATCTAGGATCCTGAGCACTTTCTAGAGATTGAAATATTTTATGGTGGGTAGATTGTAACACCCTGTTACCTTTCTGTAAGGTATGTCTTCACCTTTTCTTTGGTTTCCTTTTTCATTGGGAGAGTATGGATGAACCTGGATTTGGGAAGATACCTATAATACAGAAGTCCTAGATTTTTTTTGTTATTTTCAATAAAAGAACTACGACTCTCTACTATTGGATAAGCACTTACACACTACGTAAGTGAAGCACACGTCATGTAATGGTTGTTTGGTGGAAGCTTTGAGCTGAATACACAGTGTAAACTAGTTATAGGCCATCTAATAGGTACATTCCATGTTTGTATAAATATATTGTTTTTATTAAAAGGAAACAAGTTTTTAGTCATATACATACCCTAAAGATTACATGATGTGTAAATTTATTACACATCATGCAAATGTAAATGTATTTATTTTTATAGTACCTTACAAATGATGCTTTTTTTCCTTATCCTCTATCGACCTATAAATTTATCTAGATGATTTTGGGTGAGTCATTTTTTATATCGATTCATTCAGAAATGGATCACCAGTGTTAGGCACTTTGCTTCTTTGGGTAAGACTTTCCTCTCGGTTTCTCTCTCATTTGTGGTTGCAGTACCGTTTTCAATAGGGATTGTTAATCAGATTGTGTTTTCTATAAATCATTCTATTCTATTTTCATCCTTTCCTACCAAAGTAAAATCTTGTGGTTTCTAATCCTTTTTGTCAAAATAATTTAGGTTTTCTACATCCTTGAGGTAGGTGGATCTGTTTAATTGTTCTATTTTCTTGAATTTCTTGTTCTTCATATTTATTCCTTGAGATTTCAAATAGGATTGCATGTGTTGAATGTGAAAATAGAATGGGTTCACAAAAAGATATTTTTTCTTCAAAAACGGAATTTCCAAGATTTGAAATGGAAAAAAATAGATTTTCAAAACCTAAAGCTTTTTAGATCTAATATAAAATGGTTTTATAGAAATGTGACAACGGTTTTAAAAATATAAATTTAAAAAAATTAATAACAGGAACATTGGGTGCCTCTATAAAGATGCATGGGTAGCCATAGTGTTTCTAACACCACTAGGAGGTAACCTCTTGTATATCGATGGTATGTAGAAAGTCTTGATGTTAGTTGGATCCATCCTTATTCCATGTTTGGCATGTGAGTTTCTAGTACATATTTTCCCATACGTTAGAGGCTTGATGGTTGGTTTTATTTTTTTATTGTTTTTTCTAGATGTTTATTAAATGATAATTGATTTCATAGATATTGGATCACATGTTAATTTATACTTGGTATCTTTACCTTATTTGTTTCTATCTTGGTAAAATATGACATAAAATTTCAATAAAACTAAAGTATTGTTTGAAAAATGTTTTCAAATTGTTTCATTTAATAAATTATTGTAGAAATATTTTTTTTATAGCTTATACTTGTGTATTATAGTCATTATAACTTATATAGATTCATTGGTGGTATTCTACTAAGATCTGTTTCTCACACCCTACTTCCTCTTGTGGTAGTATATAGACCTTATTTTGTAATACAAAAGTAAAGGTAAGATAATTTTGTGGTATGAAGGATTCTATTTAATTTTTGTTTCAGTTTTGGATATTTTTTAAGTGAATATTTGTCACACGGATACTTTTTGTCTATACTTTTCATACATTCTTGTTTAGCCTATTTGGATAAGTTGTATCTCCATTTTTTATTCTTCATACTTTGGTTGTATGTCTTGTTTTCCTTATATAAAAGACTTTTTTACGTTATATTTTTTATACCTCACCCAATAATGGCCTGACTTGGGTGACTGGTCTAGTTGACCTAGTTTTTTCAGTTGCAAAAAATTACTTTCCAAAGTCTAAAGTCAAAAATATTACTTTAAGAAACAATTTTATCATTTTCCACTTTTGATTTTAAAAAACTATTGAATTCAAATTATAAAGATTTTTAAATTCATAAAATGATTATATTTCATTGATTTATTATTAATTATATAAAAAATATCACTGTTATAATATTTACCTCAAATATAGTATTTTACTCAATATTTTTAACTCAAAAATACTCCACTCCTCAAGCATAAATAACCCCTCTCCCTCTCCTTAGAAAACCACTCCTAACTCGCTTAATAAAGACCAATATATACCCAAATCCTATTTATTAATCCATTAATAACCATTGGCACATGTTGAAGTAAACCAACTCCATTCATCAAGGAATTCAATTGTCATACAAGAGAAGAAGCAACACTGAGAAAATAGTAAGTTTTTATCAACTCTTCTATTGGTTTCCTCCTCTCTTCTCTTTTTTCCCAATTGATTTCAAAAAAAATATTCTAAGATAAATTATAAATTATTTTAACATTATATTAATGATTTTAACATAATATAAAAATTATATTTTTTAATAATTTATATTTTATACCTCTATTTCTCATCATTTGGACAATTTTTCCAATAAAGGTGGCTTAACCACCAATGAGGACGTTTCCAACTTATTTCCTTATCACCAGACTTATAGCTGGTTATAATAAATTACTTATGATATATAAAATTATAAATATTTGTATTTTATGCTTTAGTAATTAATTCTACTTATGTATAAATTACCTTGAACAAAAAAATATTAAATAGAAGAAAAATATGAAATTTTTAAAGAAAACTTGATATCAAAACGTTTTTCATTTTGCAAAGTGAATTAAAAAATATAATCTAATTATTATAATTTATAAATAGTGTAAAATGTAAATAATTCATTTTTGGTTCAATGTTTTAATAAAACTAAGTTTATTATTTAGTAGGTGTAAAAGTGAAGAAATAAAGTGTGATTTAAGGTATGGGGATTCTTGAACCCAACCCATTTTCTTTGGGATATCCATATTCTCATCATTTTCAGTATCAATATTCCCCTAATATTTCATAAATATATTTTCACTATTATTCTATTTTATCTTCATTGATATACTTGTTTTTCTCTCTTCCAAAATAATTTTTAATCCAAATATAATGATTTTAAAAAAAGTATATTCTTTTCAAATCACATCTTTGACTCATTTTGAGTTATTTAATCTTTTCTCAAAAATGATGACGTTTATTCTGGATAAGTTTTTACTTATTCATTTTTTAGCACAATTTTTTTCATAAATGAGTTATTAATAGAATCCTTAATAAACCCATTCTTTTCCATAGGTTTTTTCATGAAGATTATTCTTATACTTTCTATGTGGCATGCATAATTTTGAGCATTTATTATGTGATGAGTGGGAATGGAATCATATAGACCTCCAAGGTGTAGGGTAATTTTATGTATCTCATAAGATTATGTACATTATAAATTAAGATGATTTTATCTATGTCCACAATGATGATGTTACGATTTATGCACATATGTTATGTGTGCACATGATGCTAGATTTTTTCACAACTATGTATGGTATTTATAAACTATGACATGATGTTTAATATTTACACATATTAGACATTCCATTCCCTTTTAAAATATTTCCCTAATCTTTTTAATGATGATATTATTCTTATAATATGATGATGTTGATTATTCTCACCCAAGTTCTATTTATTCATGTATCTTACTCCTCTCATTACTATGATTTTAGTTCACTTATTTCTTTGATGTATATCCTTTGTTGAATTCATGTACTATGAAAGTCATGAGAGATTTAAAATTATAAAGAATAATAATTTAAATGATGTTTAAATTTTATTATGTATAATTAAACTATGATGCTAATTTTCCCAAGATACTAAACCTTTCAATCCTAGATTTATATCACTCTTATGTTAATTATCTATAAAATTATGTAATAGTCATGCAAGGAATTTTTGGGTCACTATAGTTGCTATCATAGAGTTTTGTAGAAAGTTTTGAAATAGGATTAGAAAAAATTTGTGAGAACTATAAGTATAATTATATGTATAGTAAAAATCCTAGAATAATCAGTTTAGAAAAAGGCTAAATATATAGATACCATAAGATATGCCTTTAAAATTGACTTATTTATAACAATAAATTATTTATTCATTCTTTTTTTACTTTTGATTTTTTCAATATTTAACTATTTTAGAAAATGGTGGTAACTAGGAGAAACCATGCCAACAACCTATGTGAGGGATAATGCAACGATTGTCTAAATGACATCCCCAATTCTATGGGATGTGGAGTTCAAACATCAAGGTGATTCTTACCTAGTTATATAATGCTATAAATACTAACCTAAAACACCTGGAATATTCTTATTCACCCAAGAAAGAAAAATATTCTATTGAGTCCTTTATGTGGAAATGATCACTGATGTTTAGTGGATCTTCTGATTCACTTGTCATAGAATAGTGAGTTAAATGAATAGAGAAGATATTTTCAGTGTTCCAATGTTATAAGAAGGAAAATGTGACTCTAATAGCTTATCTACTGTATATATAGTCTAATAAATGATGTATTTTAATAAATAATATGAATATTAAGGATAAAATAGAATTAATGGAATGGAAATATTTTTAAAATCTATTCCTTGATAATTATTTCCCATGAACTCTTCAAACAAAGATGGAGAGAGAATTAATATATCTTAAGAAAAATTAGGTTGAATATATCATGGATTATGAGGAAAAATTCACAAGTATTTGAAGATACACCTATGGTTTTTTCAACAATTAAAGAAAAATAGCTAGATTATTTTGTGCTTTAAAACTATGCCTTTGAAAGGCTCTAGAAATCTAAGACTTTGAGAGTTACAAAGAACTAGTTTGATGTGATCTAAAAGTAGATATGGATTTAGTTGAATGGTCCCATGATATTAGATATAAGAAGATAATAATGGAGTTTCAATCTAGAGGGTCAAATTAAAAAGGAGTAAAGAGGATCCAACAACACAAATGCTAAAAATGTGGAAATAAGAATCATGGAAATTTCATCGAAGGGACTGTTAAGTTCTTCAAGTGAGAGAGATAAGTCTTATATGATCATGAATATAGAAGAGGCATAAATAATATAGATAACATGATGAATTAAAGTAACGTACTTCCTAATTCACCACCCATGGTTCAATTCTTCAACTGTAGGGGGAAAGGGAACTATGCAAGACAATTCACTAAACCATGGGTCCTTGAGGATAATCATCTTTAGCAACAAAAAAATCCAAAGGAGTAAGGGAAAGCTTCTTCCATCACTACTAATAAAGTGGGGCATGAAAATAAACTTATACAAGGTACACTTACTATTCACTCAATAATATAAAAAGTTTTATTTTATTCCAGTTCTACACATTCTTTTATATCCTATAGGTTTTCTATAACTATTGAATTGAAGCCTCTATACCTTTAAATAGAGATATCTATAAAAACACCTAGTGTTGTGATCATTGAAACCCAATTTTTGGACTCTATTTTTGTTAGAATATATGGGAATATTCTTTGAGTGAATCTTGTAATCCTTACCCTAGTGGAATTTGATGTTATATTGGTCATGGATTGGATCTCTTTATATATAGCACACATCAACTAACAAAAAAAGAAAATCTCTTTAAATATTCTAAACCATGCCATGCTCATGTAAAAAACTAAATAAAGATCATGAATATCCTTTGAATAATACCTCAACATTTTTGGGTTATGATACCCTATGGATAATAATACCTTAACCAAATGTTTGAGTCAAATTAAAGTTTCAACCTTGAGGAAATTCCTATTGTGAGGGAATGCACTAATATATTTGACAAAGAGTTACCTAGACTTCTATAGGATCATGAGGTATAGTTATATATATAGCTCATATCTAGAGACTATAAATTTTAAAAATGACCCTATAGGATGAACTATATCAACAATTAGTATTCAAAATTATATTTGGAATAATTTTTGTTATTTTTCAGAGAAGTTTCATTTTTTGATGAATAGGGGAAAATACTGAATTTTAATTGGAAACTTCCTTTTTTCATAATTTTTTTTTAATGTTAAATTATATTTTAAATTTTTTTGAAGTAAAATTATTTCAATTATACATCCATTAATCCAATTTAGGTTGTTTTAATCAATTTCATATTGAATTTTGATATAAAAACTTTGTAAACATTTAAAATTTTTCTCTTTAAAAACCTGTTTTCCCATCACGTCTGTAGGATTAATTTTAAGTTAAATTTTTCCACTTATATGAATGGAATTTGAAAATATAGATTCAATATTTTGAATTAGAATAATTATTGAATAAGTTAAACATGTTATTTTACCAAAATTAATAGTGAATTAAATTAAAATTAAATAATGATGTTAAGGTAAAAATGGGTTTACCGGGGTTAAAATAAAAATATAAGAGTAAAAATAACATGTAAACTTATCTAAAAACTATTGGATGTACATATTTGTACCATTAAACCTGTAAGATTTAATAATTTCCTATTTTTCCCCTTTTATAATATGAAAATGTGGGAGAATTAAATTCTTTTTAAAAATACCAAGGGTGTACTCTCCCACACTTATAAAAGGACACCCAATCTTCTCTCTTATTTAAACCATAAAACCTATTTGGTTCTGAAAATACCTCCCCAAATCACTTCCAAAAAATTTTCACATAATCATATAATAATTACTTTATGAATAAATCCAATCTAGGAAGGATTTAGTGAAAACTTAAAAAGGATACTCGAAGAAGAGGTAATGTTCTTCAACAACCATATTTATTTTGGTTCTTTCTCCACCACCTTCAATTATTCTTAAACTGTGATTATATAATAAACTCAATATATTACATATAATTAGATATTATTATTTTAATGTTATAAATTAAATAATTTCCCTCTTCTATTAAATAGGTTATGAAATCATCATTTCTGTGTGCGGTGGATAACCGCCTCATGAACCGATGTCAATAATTGTTTCCATTACCACCAATCAAAATTAGGTATGATGGTGAATATAAAACATATATATGATATTTATAACATAATTATACCTATTTAGTCAATATATCATCTATATATATATAACTTTTTATATTCCATTCTATAAGGGATACGATAATGTCACTTGTGTGTACTGTTGACTACCACCTCAAGAAGTGATGTGATTCATTTTTCACTAACGCGTAACATAGAAGGTAATAAGGGTAAATATACTGAATATATGTGATATAAATGAAATAATTATGATATTAATGACATAATTATCATTATTTAAATATAATATCTTATTTTACTTTTTACCTTGTCACTCACTGAAAAAGTGATAATGCCATTCATGTATGTGTGGACTACCGCTTTCACGAAGCGATGTGACACTCATTTCTTCACTGCAACATAATAATGATATAAAAAAGTATATATAAATAAATAATATATTATTTATGATATAATTATCATTATATAAATATAAAATATTTCTTACCTTCTTTATATAATGATCATTTAATATGGAAACATTGCACTTGCGTACATAAGCCCTACAAACTTCATGATTGTAATGTTTGTTCATTTTTCTGAACCGTATTTCATTATTGGTTTTAAAATTATATTTGATGTATGAATATGATAATTATTTCATGATTATTATTCTTTGTATGTTTAAATAATTATCTCTCTGACCATATTCAACCTACCAAATTCATTTTTGACAAATAAGCCCAATATGGTGAAAACATATGACATAAGCTTAATTGATTAAGTAATTGTATGTAACATGTCAGTAAGTGTAATAAAATTAATAATAAAGTATAAATAGATTCTCAAAAAATTAAATAATTAACATAATTTTATTATTTATGAAGATAAATACATGTGTGAAAAGTCATGCTCAAGGTAAGGGACTTCGTCTCAATTTCCTTTCATTGAGGCATATTTTGATGTTATACACCTATACTATTTTACAATGTGTATATAAAGTCTATTTTAAATTTTATATCATGAACTTATATTTTCTCATGATATTTATGGTTTTATTTAATTTTATTCTTTCATGGTCCTTATGATTCAAATATTTCCAAATTGATAAGGGGTTTTTCTTTAAAAAATATCTTTTAAGGTTTTCCTTCCACATATTTCTTTTTCATGATGACTTTGTTTAAAAATAAATTTTAAGTCTTTTTATGGACATAAAATATTTATAAATTTCATTTTAATTTATTTCAAAGGTTTTCAAAAAATATTGTTTTTATATGTTTTAAACAAGACATTTTGACAAACGAACATTGGAATGCTCTATTTTTAAAATATATAGAAACAACACATTTTCCTACTATTATGACTGATATGTGATTTCTAGATTCCTTTGAAAGAATACATGATTTATAAATGAAAACACTATTTCTTTTTTCTTTTTTATTTTGGAATTGAAAATGGTTTTTAAATGAAAATGGTATTTTATATCTATAAGTGATTTTCCTATTAGTTTAAAGGAATTATTTAAATAATAAAAATTATTATTCATGTTGTAATTCTTAGAAATTATATATAATGGGTGTGACCATATATTACTAGTGGATCCCATTATATATTATATGTTGGGTTCCCCTAGATAGTACCCAAATTAATTGGGTAGGGATTATGTTCTCCCGATAATTATATTGGAAGTTTGTCGTATAGTTATTACAATTTATAAGGGTTTTTAAGGGTTCTATATGGGTTTTATGAGATGATTCCCCAAGGTGCCTACATGAATTTTGTATCTTACTAATTATTTTTCATGGAGATAATTTATATCAAAAGTTAAAATAAAAGATCTTTTTAAAATAATGATAATCCCCTTTCAGGGTAAAAAGATATGTTTCTAAGAAATAGTTTTTTATGGGTTTCCATGTTTTTCACTGGAATAAAGGTTTAATTCCTTTTATATTTCCTATTGATATTTTTTTTATCATACCACATTTTGAAAAAACAATATATGATGTCAGGATGGCTAAGGTAAAAGAACAGGACATGTTGAAATTCATGAAGAGTTTTCATGAAAAGGAATCATGTTTTGTTTTAAAAGTTTTATATGGTGGAAAAAATCAACTCTGATGGAAGTTTTAACTTTTTTGTTATATGGTTTTGTATGTATGATTTATAAACTAATTCTATAAAACTATAAACCTTAAAAATATCCTCAAAGTGAAAGAAAGTAAATTCTTGACTTAAACTCAAGATTGTGTAATGTTTAAGGTTGGGTCCCTATGTTTGGTATCATAGGTCAGTTTTTATAACATTAAACATTAGGATTATTTTAATAGAATTCATTTGAAATATTTCACGTTTTTTTAAAGTTAAAATGATATATAATTTTAGGCTTACCATGTCTCATCATCTAAACTATATATATTCATAATTTCTTCCCATAGAGGAAATAGGTAAGCTATAGAGGGAAGGTGATGATAGGAAAATATACTTCCAAATAAACATCCTAATATGGCTGGAACTGGAACATAATAGTTTGTTTCAATGATATCTTAGTTGACCCAAGATATAAATTGTGGTTGTATCCATGCTAGAGAATAACATGATCTACCATAAAGAAACATGTCTATAATGTAGAATTTCATGTGGAGACATTCCCTATCATTCAGTGGATTATTTAACCTTATGGTAGCTGAAGTATGGATCAATACTTTGGAGAAGATATTTTATATCCTGGAATGTTTGAAATGTCAAAATTTAACTCTTAACGTTTGTCATCTTGAAGGTGAATTTGAACGATTGTGGTCTTTAGTTAAGAATACCAAAGGGAAATATGGTCTTGATTCAATGGAATGAGAAACATTTAAGGATAATTTCCGTGATAAATTTTCCCTAAGTATATCCAAATCCATATGGAAAAACTCTTCCTATAATTGAGGAAAAAATATAAAGATTTTGTGGCCACATATGAAACCAATTTTACAATACTATTCAGGTACGTACCAGATTTTTTTGGGAAAATTATAGTAAAATTAATATATTTTAATCAGTTTTTAAACCAATTTGACCAAGATATTTGGATACATAAAAATTTAAAAATCCATGATTAATTTTTTCATTATGATGAAAATGTTGGGATAGGGTTTCTTGACACTCATGTGCCTCATGATGATGAAATTGAGAAGCAGACGGGATGGAAGGTTATGGAAACATACAATAAATAAATATTGAGCTAAGAAAAAGATATTCCCAACTTGTGGTAACTATGGTAAAAAAACAACCTGGATAATGTCTTAGTAAGTCAACAAATTGTTACTGATGTGGAAAGTTTGTCCATATGGATCGTGGTTGCAATGAAAATAATCCCAAAGAATCAAAGAATGGGGTAACCAATAGCCATCCAATGATGATATGTTTAAGTTGAAATGAGTTAGTTCATTATGATAATGTGTTCTCTAAGTTATTATCTCTTTCTAGAAATCATAAATATCAGAAGAAAAGGGGTGTGGAAAAATATTTTACTACTACTATGGGTGATGTTGGGTCATCAGATGAAGTGGTGAGAGATATGTTACTTGTGTATTAAAATTATAACAATACCCTAATTTACTCTAGATATTCACATTCTTTTATTTAAGATAAATTTTAAATTAAATTGGGAATATCACCTAATGAAATAAATATAGAAAATTTGGGGAAAACTCTGGCTGGAAGTATTAAATCAACCAATATTTATAGGAATCTTCCTTTTGTTTTCAGTGGGATGGCCTTTCCTGCAAATCTTTTTGGATTTTCCATAGTAGAGTTTGATATCATTTTGGGTACATATTATATTTTAGTTTATCATGATACCATAGATTTTAGTTCCAATAATTTATTATTCCATCATTTCATGCCTTTGATAACATGAAAAGAAGCTAAGAAATTGATTAGAGACGGTAGAGAAAGTTAAGTATATCACATTGTTGAAAAGAATAAATTTGTTTAAATTAGTTATGTGTTAGTAGCGAATGAATACATGGATGTTTTTTCATATGATTTTCCTAGTTTTATTCGTGATTCATAGGTTGAGTTTACTGTTGACTTAATTCTTGATGTTAATCCTATTTCTAAACACCCTTACTGAATGGCTCAAGTGGAACTTATGTAATTGAAAATGAACATGCAGGAATTATTAGATAAAGGTTTCATCCAACCTAGAACTTCACTATGGGGTGATCCTATTTTGTTTGTTAAAAAGAAATATTGTAACACCCCAAGGTTTTAAAAATAATTTTCTTATAGAATGCATTCCACACTGATTCTATGTGAAACAAACACATTGATGTTTATACGAGATAGTTATAACTAGGCCATTAGATATAATTCTTCCACATCTATGGTTTGAAATTTGAAAAACTAACATACATGGTTGCGATCAGTATGATATTTAGAGTCTAATAGCATCAACTTACATTTTTTTGAATAGTAACTTACCCTTATTAATATTAATGTACCCTTTTTAATCGTAACCTCACCCATATGAGTATAAATAAAATCTATGCACCATGTAAATGAGAGTGAATATTTAAAAATAATAATAATTAAGTGTTGATATTTTTGTGAGTAATAAATGTTTAATTAAAATTTTAAATTAATAAATATATTTAAAATAAAATTCATTTTCATAAAATTTATTCATCAATAAATATTTTTTTCTATAAATTTAGGAAAATTTTATGAGACCTGAGTTAATTTTTGAAGGTATTATAAAATCAGCTTTAAATTTAAAATATGTACTTTTCAAGTAAATAATGATTTTATTTGAGAATTAAATTTATCATATTTAGAAAATTATTTTTATAAAACAAAGTTCATTTTTGAATTATACATGTTGAAAAATGATTAGATAGAATTTTTGGTATTTTTCTGAAATACTTGAATTTTTGGTGAATAGTGAAATTTGATAATTTATGAAATATGATAAATAAATGAATTTATGCATAATGCTTGATTCATGGATGATGTAAATGACCATTTTTTTCAAACTCACATTCACTTATTACTATTTTTATTCATAATAATTAAGACTATTCATAGTCTTGAGCCAAAATAATAAAATATTTATTAAAATAATGGAAAACCCTCCTCTCCTACACTATAAAAACCAAACCTCACTCCCTCTTCTCTTCACTCATATCAAGCATTATACCTTGTCAGAATTCTGCTAACATATCCTCCCAATATCCTCCCCACCTCTATTATTCCATGGTATCTTCAAAAGACCAAATCCTCTCCCGTAAAGATACTTTCAAAGAAGATAAATTCAAGAGGTAAATTCCTTTTTTCATTTCTTTTATTTTCTTTCAAGTTCCTTTATTTCTTTTTATTTACTCACCTTATTTACTCCAAATGTTATGATAAGTTTGTAAACTTAAATTTACTAGAATTTTTTTATCATAATGGAATAATTCATCATCATCTCTCCTTTTCCATCATTTTATGCTAGAAATGAAAATACCATCTGAGATGTGTTAATTTATCACATTCAAGGACAACGGGTTTTCAAATTATATTACCATATTCAATTCTAGTTATGAAACCATTTTTATGGTTCAAAAAGATCATAATATATGTTATATATCCTATAAAATATTATGGAATCATTTTTAACACATAGTATTAATTTATAGAACAAAAAGAGTTTATAGTGATAAAAATCCACCAAATTAATCCAAGTGTTTGTCATTAAAATATCACTTAATGATTCATCCTCACCCAAATTAACCAAATGAATTATATGATAATTTAAACTTATATATTAACATTAATAACATATAAAATCAATTCTATAATTCAATTCTCATTTTATATAAACTTTCATAAATGGGAACTGATCATGAAAACTAATGAAACGAGCACTCACAAACAGTGATATTGAATCTCTTAACCCATAAAAATGAGCATAAATAAACATAATAAAATTATAATAAATCAAATACATGTATAATGGGTTCTTAATTAATTTATTAATAAGTATAATTTTATATTATACGACCTCAAGATTAATAGTGGAACATATTCATACATAAGGTAAGGGTTTTCTACTCGAACCTCCATTTTTACTCAGGTTACTCTTATTCTCTACTTACCTCAATAAAATTTTTATTTATTATTATTTACTACTCATAAATTATGTGTGAATGTTTTTTATATTTTTAAAAACCATAATCCATCTATATTTTATGATAAGTTGCACATTTTAGAAGGACCTTTCAAAAATTCATTACGAAATACAATCCCGGTTCAAGAGAATTTCTCAAAATCTTAACTATTTTAAAGGGAAATCTATAATATATTTTTAGAAATAATTATTTTTCTAAAATCACTCATTTTATACTATCTTAATTAAATTATGGTTTTCTACAATTATCTTTTCAAAATAACTCTTCTTTTCAAAGTAAAAGAGTTTTTATCTCAAGAATTACTCGATGATTTTATTAGAGTATTTTCATCTATTTCAATACTCTTGTTGATTATTATGTATTATTGGGATTAATATTTTATGATTTCATCTATAAAATTTTATTTAATGGTTTATGATTATATTTATTGTGGATGTGCTATCTTAAAACCATTCACCAAATTGATTTGAATAGTTAGTGTTTAAGTTTAATTTTTAGGGCAAGTTATTTACATTTCATATATTAGTTTCATCATGAATTTATATTTTGTTTATGTTTATAACCATTAATATGAGGAAATATTTGTACCTAGTAAGTTATGGGTGGTTCATCTATATACCCTAGATGAATCAGTAGGTCTCATGAGAAAATATATATATAGACACGGCTTATGGCCTTGTCCATTTTTAGGTATGGTTTTAGCTGAGGCCTTATTCATTTTCAAATGTCTTGGCTGAGGCCTTGACGGTATATTTCAGAATGTCTGGTATTATTCATTTCCACATTATGAAAAAATATATTGATATTCTATGTAATTATTTGACCAGTATAATGTCTATAGTTATATTTTATGGCATTATCTAATCAGTTGTTTTCTTGATATATTATGCACAAGTATATTTTTATTAAAGGCATGAACTTTTAGTAATTCATCATTCCTAGTGCTTATATTTTATTTCTCTTTATTATTTACCCTTACTAAGAATTTGAGCTCACCACTTTCATGTGTTTTATTTTCCCCAGGTTTTGAAGAAGTAAATTATGAATGACTTGCAAGGATAATCTATGAGGTTAAGTATGATTCAAAATAAGTTGTTATTTTGTTTCTCCTTTTAAGTTGTAATGTTGAACTTATGAATCTATATGGTTTTCCAAAAATAATAAACTAATTTTTTCCTTTGGGATAGGACTTTATTGAAATTATTCCAATGTAATGTAATAAGGCACTGTATCTGGGAAACTAAGTTTGGGACCTTATAGTAAGTATCAAAGGAAGTTTAGTATAAAACTTGGAAACTAGATTTAGAAAACATAGATTAGGGAACAAAACCTTAAGATAGTCTGTGAGGATAAACATACAAAAACATCCAAGAATTTTGGTAAGGAATAGATTATGTGGATATTTCTAGAAAATACAACCCTATCTGGATACTACAAGTGTATGTGGTGCTGACATAGTTATACCTAGGAGTAACAACTCAGATAGGGAGTTTCAATCTTAACCTGAGGAAGCCTGGTATATGACAGCAAGCCTTACTATGCACTTGGTTTGACACTATCAGGGAATATTCTTAGGATAATTCACATCTTCTTTACAAACCATTATAAAGGAAGTTAATTTTAATTTTTACTCAAATAAACCATGATTATGAGATTAGATATGGATAGGATTTCAATTTATGTTATGTATTTTTCTATGTTAAAATTATACATTATGATTTATAACCTAATATAGTGTATTCCATTATTTATAAATAGAGCCTAGTGGAAGGAATCGAAACTGCATGAATGTGTGTATCCCATGTATAGATTTACATCTTATTAAAGATAATGATGTTGGCTCTAGAGCTACAACTGGTACTAAGTAACTTATAAATATACTAGGAAAAATGACTTAGGTTATGAACAATAACCTTACCTGTATGGAGAATCCAAGTCCAAAACATGGAGGAGAAATGTTAGAATGCTTTATGAGACAACAACCTCAATCATTCAATGGGACTATAAAACCATTTTTATCATAGTATTGGATAAGTTCTTTAGAGAAGATATTTCTCTATTTGGTATATAATGATAGAGAGAAGGTTTTCATGGCGTTTATCTTCTATCAAGAGTTGCATATCAGTGGTGGTAGTTAATTAAAAAATTTTGAGTAGTAATAAATATAAGAAGTTGAATGGATGGATTTTAATTAAATTTTCCTAGAAAATACTTCCCTCGTGAACAGAGGGATGATATAGAAAGGTAGTTTCTGAATCAAAGGAAAAAATAGGAGAAAATTTTGAAAATTATGAATCCAACATTACAAGGTTAAAAAGGTAGGCTATAGACTATATACAAAATCCAAGGAGAAATATTAATCAATTATTTGATGTTTTAAAACCATTCCTCCAAAGTTCACTGCTCTCCAAAAGTTTCTCATCATACGAACACATTGTCTCAAGTGCTATCAAGATAGAGAAAGAATTATCTATGTCTTATTACTTTAAAGGGAAATAAGAGAAGAAGAGGCTGGCAGAGGATAGAATGGATAAAGGGAAGAATAAAAAGGTGAATTTTCCAAAATGAGATACTTTTGGAAGGAAACACTCTGGGGACTGCTTAAAACGAAAAGGTTTATGCTATAATTTTGGACAGAAAGGACATCATGTTGGTGATTTCAAGGTAAAGAAATAATTTATTAATGTTCAATGTTGTAATTGTAGGGAGATTGGGAAATATTCTAATGATTGTCCAAAGTATCAAGGAAACGAGCCTTTGAAAAGGCCATGATTATGCTCTCACAACTGCTGAGGTTGAAGTTCTTAATGATGTGGTGTCAGGTACTTTAATTGTTTCCTCAAACTTAGCCAATTCTTTATTTGGTTCTAGATCATCACATTATTTTATATCTTCCTTGTTTTCCAATAAAATTAGATGTTTCCAATTTTATTTAATAAAGGAGTTGTTTGTAAAAACTCCTAAGGGAAGTACCATTTAAACAAAGATGTTTCAATCAATCCCCCTTATAAAAAATAAACGTTCCTTAGTTGAAAACCTTATCATCATACCCATGATTGAATTTGATATAATCCTTGGTATGGATTGGCTCTCAAATTATGATACAAAATATATTGTAAGAATAAGGAAGTTATAATTTTTTATAATGGTGTATAGTCCATTATCTTCAGAGAAGAAACCTCCCCATATAATTCTCATTTACATCCACCTCCAGTAGCTCTACTGAATTCAATTATTGGGGAGGAATGGAATGCAATATCTTTGGGTGAATAAAGGAATTTTCAGGTAGAGGATGAACCTATTGTGAAAGAATACGTTGATGTGTTTCCAAAGGATATACATAGACATCCTCCAGAGCAGGAAGTTGAGTTCTTTAATGACTTAATTCCTGGTTCAATACCTATATCAAATACTCCTTATAGAATAGACATTGTAGAGTTAGTAGAATTTAAGAAAAAACTAGATTAATTGAGTGATAAAGGATTTTTACGCCCTAGTGTTTCTCCATGGGGAGCCCCTATTCTTTTTTTCAAAAAGAAGAATGGATCTATGAGGCTGTGTGTTGATTACTGGGAGATCAATGCAATAACAATAAAGAAAAATTATCCCCTACCTTGTATTGATGACTTATTTGATCAACCTCATAGTGCCCAATATTTTTTGAAGATTGACCTTTGATCTATATATCATCATTTGTGTGTCAGGAAAGAAGATATTCCAAAGATAGTATTTCGAACCATGTATGGGCATTATGAGTTTACAGTAATTCCTTTTGGATTGACTAATTCACCCTAATTTTTCATGGATCTAATGAATAGGGTTTTTAAGGAATATCTTAATGAATTTTTTGTGGTATTTATTGATAATATCTTGTTATACTCCAAAATCTAAGAAGATCATGAAAATCACTTGTGCATTATTTTTGAAAACTTATAGAAGAAATGAATTATATGGGATGTTTAGAAAGTTTGAATTTTGGACTCAATCAGTTTATTTTCTAAGACATATTGTATCTAAGGAAGGAATATTTGTTAATCCAGCAAAGAAAAAGGTTGTTCAGTAATGTCCTACACCAATGAACATAACTAAGAAATGTGGTTTTATTAGTTATGTAGGATATTATCATCATTTTGTTCATAACTTCTTCTGATTAGACAAACCGTTAACTAAGCTTACTCATAAAGGTGTTAATTTCATATGTGTAAAAGAATATGAGGAATTTTTTGAATAATTAAATAGGATATTAGTTAATTCTCTCATCCTAAATGTACAATCAAGGAATGGTGGGTTTGTGATATATAGTGATTCGTCAAAGAAAGGACATGGATGTGTCCTTATGAAAAATGATAGAGTTATTTTCGATGCATCAAGGCAGTTAAAAATTCATGAAAAAACTATCCTACTCAGGATCTTGTGATAGTAGTTGTAATTTTTTCTCTGAAGATAGAGAGACATTATCTATTTGGAAAAAAATGTGAGATATATATGGATTATAAGATCTTGAAATATATATTCTCATAGAAGGAACTCAACATGAGGCAAAGTAGATGGCTCGAACTACTCAAGGATTATAATTATTCCATACACTACCAACTAGGAAAGGAAAATAAGGTAGTTGATGCATTGAGAAGGAATTATCATGGAGTTTTAAACAAAATGAGGATTGAAGGGATCCTCTATTCATGGATATTATAAGGATGGACATAGGAATTATCAAAGAAGGTAAAACATAATTACTTTTTCAATTGATTTCCCAACCATCTTAATTAGAAATGATTAAAAGTTCTTATCTTGATGAAGATAATCTTCAAACAAAAATTAATGCTATGAATGATGGGAAGTTGTAAGACTTCGTATATAAATACGGAATTCTGAAATTTGGGAAGAGGCTTTGTATTTGAACTATACCTGATCTAAAAAAGGGGTTATTGGAAGATGCCCATAGTTTGAATTTATTTATACATCCTAGTAGCACTAAGATGTATAGATATTCCACAGAACATTTCTGGTGGGATAACATAAAGAGGGAAATTGCTAATTAGGTATCAAGATGTCAGTCTGTCAATAGGTGAAGGCTGAAAGACAACATCCTGGAGGAGTCATGAAATCTCTACCTATTCCTACATGGAAATA
Organism: Viscum album; assembly: GCA_963277665.1. NCBI lineage: Eukaryota > Viridiplantae > Streptophyta > Magnoliopsida > Santalales > Viscaceae > Viscum > Viscum album. Next base: position 1,337,510,291 of record OY728156.1, read on the forward strand.
GGATGACATCACCAAGGATTTTTCCACTAGATTATCCAAAACTCCAAGAAATAATGATGCAATATGGATGCAATAAGGGTAATTGTTTATCAAATTACGAAATCAGTACATTTCCTCGCTATAATGGAGGATTTTCCACTAGAGTTCCTTACATGAATCTATATCAATAAAGTTGTGAGACTTCATAGTGAACATATCTCTATTGTGTTGAATCATGATTTATTATTTACATTGAAATTATGGAAAATTATTTAGAAATATTTGGACACTAAGGTTTGTTTGAGTACTTCTTATCACCCCCAAACTGACAGGCAGTTAGAAAGGATGATACAATATTTAGAATACATGTTGAGATCATGATCGCTCAACATTCAAGGAATATGGGATCAGTATTTTTCTTTTTGTGGATTTTTAATACAATAATAATTTACATTCAATAATTAAAATGGCACCATATCAAGCATTGTACAGAAAGAGAGGTCATACACCAACATGTTGGGATGAAGTTGGTTAAAGGAACCATGTGGGCCCAAAGCTTGTGGTAGAAACAATAGTAAAGGTAAAGTGTATTCAAACCCATATCAAAGCAGCTTAAAGTAGGAAAAAGAGATATGCTAATAATCGAAGTAAGGATTTGGAATTTCAAGAGAGAGAGAACATTTTCTTGAAATTATCTCCATGGAAGGGTCTTATAAGATTTGGAAAGAAATTGAAACAGAGACTCATGTACATAGTCTATTTTTAAATTATGGAAATAATTGGAGTTGTGGATTATCATTTGGAAATGCCTCCTAGACTTTATAAGGTACGTAATGTGTTTCATGTATCACTATTGAGAAAGTACATGTTATACCCAATGTAGAACCTCGCTTCTAAAGGTATAGAGTTGGAACATGACTTATCTTATTGGGAAGAGCCTATCTAGATTTTGGACACTAAAGAACAAGTGTTGAGGAATTGAATGAATCTACTAGTAAAGGTACATTGGAAAAATCATAAAATTAAAGAGGCAATGTGGGAGCTTGTGGAACTTATGATGAAGACCTACCCAAATTTATTTATAAGGTAACATTCGGGTAATTTCAAGGAAAAAAGTTTTGTAAGGGGGTAGGAATGTAACACCCCAAGGTTTAAAAATAAATTTATTATAGAATGGATTCAAAAAAATATATGGGAAACAAACACTTTGATATTTATAGGAGATATTTATAACCAGGCTGTTAGATATAATTTTTCTTCTTCTATGGTTTGAATTTTGAAAAAATAACATACACGGTTGTGATTAGTAAGATATTTAGAGTGTGATAGGATCAACTTAAATTTTTGGTGAATTGTAACTTACCATTATGAATAGTAACTTACCCTTATGAATTGTAATGTAACCTTTTGAATAGTATCCTCACCCATGTTAGTATAAATAAAATCTAGGCACCATGTAAATTAGAGTGAATATTTAAAAAATTAATAATTAATTCTTGATATTTTGTGAGTGATAAATATTTAATTACAATTTAAATTAATAAATTTATTTAAGATAAAATTCATTTTAATAAAATTTATTCTTCAATAAATATTTTGTTTTTCTATTAATTTAGGATAATTTTAGGAGACCAAAGTTAATTTTTGAAATTATTATAAAATCAGTTTTAAATTTAAAATATGTGTTTTTCAAGTAAATAATGATTTTATTCCAAAATTAAATTTCTATTATTTATTAAATTATTTTGATAAAATGGAATTCATTTTTTAATTCTACAAGTATAAAAAAGGTTAGGGTGAATTTTTGGAATTTTTTCAAAACACTTGAATTTTTGGTGAATAATGAAATTCGATAATTTAGAAATATTCTAAATAAATGAATTTCTACATCATGCTTGAGTCATGGATGATTTAAATGATCATTAATTCGAACTCACATTCAATTATTAATGTTTTGAGTCATAATAATCAGGACTATTCATATTCTGGATCCAAAATAATAAAATGATGATTTAAATAATGGAAAAACCCTCCTCTCCTCCACTATAAAAACCACCCCTCACTCCCTCTTCTCTTCACTACTCTAAAGCCTTGTTCCTTGTCTAAATTCTACAAAAATATCCTCCCAATATCCTAGCCATGTCCAAAAGACCTTGTTATCTTCAAAAGTCCAAATCTTATCCCCTAAACAGGCTCACAAGGATGATAAATTCAAGAGGTAAATTTCTCTATTCATTTCTTTTATTTTCTTTCAAGTTCATTTTGTTATTTTTATTTCCTCACCTACTTTCCTCAAAATGTTATGGTAACTATAGTAACATTAATTTACTGGAATTATGTTATGATAATGTAATAATTCACCATCATATCTCTTTTTTCTTCCTTTTATACAAGAAATGAAAATACAATTTGAGATGTGTTAATTTATCGCATTAAAGGATGAAGGGTTTTCAAATTCTATTACCATATTCAATTCTGGTAATGAAACAATTTTTATTCTTTAACTATATCCTAATATATTTAATATATCCTCTTTAATGTTCTAAAATCAATTTTTACACATAGTAATAATTTATAGAACAAAATGAGTTTTTGGTGAATAAAAAACCACCAAATTAATCCTTGTGTTTGTCATTAAAATTGCATCTAATGATTATTCCTCATCCAAAGTAACCAAATGAATTATATGATAATTTAACCTTATATATAAAAATTAATAACATATAACATCAATTTTGTAGTTCAATTCTAATTTTACATTAACTTCCATAAAAGAAAACTAATCATGAAAACTAATGAAACGAGCACTCACAAATGGTGATATTAAATCTATTAACCCATAAAAATAACCATAAATGACCTTAATAAAATTATAATAAATGTATTATAGGTTATTAATTAAGTTTTTAATAAGTATAATTTCATATTCCATGACCTTATGTTCAATAGAAGAACATATTCAAACATAAGGTAAGGTTTTCTACCCGAACATCCATTTTCATTCGGGTTACTCTTATTCTATACTTTTCTCAATTAAATTTTTATTTATTCTTATATAATCCTCATAAATTTTGTGTGAATGTTCTATATATTTGTACCAACCATAATCCATCTATCTTTTATGTGGAGTTACATTTTTTAAAAGGACCTTTCAAAATTTCTTTCCAAAATACAAGCTCGATTCAAGGGAATTTCTCAAATTCTTACCTATTTTAAGGGCACTCAATAATTTTTTTTAGAAACCATTATTTTTATAAAATTGCTAATTTTTTCTATATTACTTAGCTTTTGGTTTTATAAAATGACTTTTCCAAAATAACTCTTCCTTTCAAAGTAAAAGAGTATTTATCTCAAGAATTACTCAATGATTTTATTAGAGTATTTTCATCTATTTCAACACTCTTGTTGATTATTATGTATTATTCAGATTAATATTTTATGACATAATCTTCCATATTTTATTTAATGTTTTATAATTAGTTTGACTATGTATGTTCTATCTTAAAACTATTCTCCAGGTAGCTTCGAATGGTTATTGTTTATGTTTAATGTTTGGGGAAAGTTATTAACATTTCATATGTTAGTTTCATCATGAATGTATATGTTGTTTATGTTTATCCCCATTCATATGAGGAATAAATTGGACCTATTAAGTGATAGTTGGGGCCCTCTATATCCCCTCGATGCATCGGTAGGTCTCATGAGACAAAACAGATATGGACTTGGTTAAGGCCTTTCCCATTTTCATATATGGTTTTGGATGAGGCTTTAATCATTTTCAGATGTCTTGGCCGAGACCTTGATGGTATATTTCAAAATGTCCTGAATTATGAATTTTATCATTATGAAACTAGAGACTAATAGTTCATCTGATTATTTGACTAGTAGAATGTCCATGTTTATGTTTTATGGAATTATCTAATTAGTTTTTGTTCCTACCATATTATGATCAAGTATATTTTTAAAGGAATGTAGTTTTAGTTATTCATCATGCCTAGTTTTTATATTTTATTTTTCTTTATTATTTACCCTTACAGAGAATTTGATCTCACCCCTTTCACATGTTTTATTTTACCCAGGTTGTGAAGAAGTAAATAAATAATGACTTTTAAGGATAATATAAGAGATTATGTGTCATTCAAAATAAGTTTTTATGTCATTTTTACTTTCAAGTTGTAATTTTGAACTTATTTATATATTTGGTCATTCAAAACTAATAAAATTATTCATTCCTTCAGGATATGACTTTCTTGAAATTTTTCCAATGCAATGTAATAAGGAACTATATCATAGTAACTGGGGTTGGGAGCTTACAAATATGGTTCAATGAGACTTTTCATTGATTATAGAAACTTTAATAACATCATTATTAAGAACAAGTATTATTTTCCTCATACTAATGATTTTTTTTTATTAGCTTCAGGGAACATGGTATTTTTCAAAGGTTGACATGAGTTTCGGGTACCATCAATTAAATTTCATGGAGCATGGAATTCCAATGCTATATTTTGAACTACAAATGGGAATTATGAGTTTTTAGTTATTCTTTTTGGGTTTTCTAATGCACCTATTATATTTATAGACCTTAGGAATAGAATTTTTTATGAGTTATTGGAGAAGTTTTTGGTGTTTTATAGTGATGAAATTTTTGTATATTCTAAAATTCAATAGAAATATGAAATCCACATACGGATTGTTTTAAAACACTTAAAATAAAAGAAAATTTATGATAAATTTTCTAAGTGGGAATTTTGGTTGTAAAAAAAATATTTCTTTTGACATGTTTTTTCTAAAATGGCATAATTTTTGACCCTATAAAAAAAGATTTTTAAGAATGGAAATGGATTTAAAATATCATTGAGATTCATAGTTTTCTTGGATTAGCAGGTTACTACTAGAGGTTTACTGAAAACTTTTCTTGGTAATAAATACCATTGACTATGTTAACTCAAAAAAGAGTTAAATTCATCTTGAAAAAAGAATCTGATGATTGATTTCAGGAACTGAAGAAAATATTGGTGAATGCTTCACTTTTTCCCTACCTTACAAAAAGGGATAATTCTCTATCAATAGTGACTCTTCATTGAAAGGACTTGGGTGTGTCTTAATGTATAATGATATTGTAATTTCTTATACTTTACATTTTTTGAAGCCTCATGAGTTAAATTACCCTACACATGTTTTTTGAATTAGTTTTTGTGGTTTTTGATTTAAAAATTTAGAAGTTTCAATTTTATAGATTAAAGTGTGCAATTCATAATGACCAAAAAAGTTTTAAGTATACATTCACTTGGAAAAAATTAAACATGAGGTAGAGAAGATGGCTGAAACTGATTAAGTATTGTGATTGTAGAACTCATTATCATCCTGGAAAAGAAAAAAGTGGTTAATTATTTGAGATGAAAAAAATGATTCATTAACCATGTTATGTTTGGAATGTGATCGTTTGGTTAATAATTTGATGAATTTCAGCCTAGAAGTTGTGGATATAGGGAAAAACTCTATTTTATTTTAGTATTAAGTACAGTTTACTATTTCAAAAATAATTAAGCAATATCATAGTAAGGATAAATATATGCAAGAAAATGTATAATCCATTAATAAGGGCAATTTTATTAATTTTAATATTTATAAAGAAGATTTTTTATAATTTTAAAAATGATTATGGCTGCCTTTTGATTCCTAGTTAAAGAAATATTTGTGTATTGAAGCTCATAGTTCTCTATTTTTAGTTCATCTAGAAAATACTAATGTGTACAGATTTCTCTAGGAGTATTACTGGTGGTATTTAATGAAAGGATATATTTATAACTTCACCTTGAAGTGTTTGAATTCTCAACAAGTTTAAGAATAAAGAACCTTACTGAAGATAATCCTTAAAACTTTTTAGTGTTGGAGTAGAAATGGTAAAATATATCTATGGATTTTGTGGTAGGATTGTCAAAGACTTATAGAGTTAATAATGCAATTTGGGTTATTTTTTATTAAATAATTAAATCTGAAAATTCTCTCCCCATTCGATATACAATATCTTTATATAAAATTTCTCAATTGTATCTAAATTTGATAGTCAGTTTATATGGAGTTCCTGTATCCATTGTATCAAAACGTGGTCTCAAGATCATATCTAATTTTTGGAAGTTACTTCAGATGTTAATGGGTATTTAATTAAATTTCATTAGATATTTTCATCATCAATATTATGGAAATTTTGAGTGGATGATTCATAGCATGGAATATATTCTTCTTTCACATTAAATGGATTACCAAGGAAGTTGAGATCAATATATTTCTTTGGTTGAATTATCTTACAATAATCGTTTTCATTCTAGTATATAGATAGAACCAATTGATAAATTTTGTGTACATCAGTGTTAGACATCATTATTTTGGTATTCCAAAAGTTGGGTGGTGGTGGAGTTAATTCCACTCACTCATGATATATATTCCTCTTTGGTTGTATATGTGCGTGGGGCCTTTAATAGAATACATTTAAGTAGTAAGAGCATCCAATAATTATTGGGATACCAATGCTTGAGATAACCTTGGGTGACTTTCCTGAACTAGAATTTGAGGTCTCCTCAACATTTATTACTCTCAAAAATCAATCTATGTTGCAATAAAATGGTCCAATTGATGTGATATCAAGTTAACAAGTTAGCTTGATTCCTCCTTTCTGGGTTGGAAAATCACACCCCAGTGAATGGGGTTAGAAGGAGGCATAGAAGCTTTAGACTAAAGACCATACTCATTGGGTATGTTTCCATTGAGAAATTCAACATTGATATACTAAAGCTCCTCTTTTCTTTCTTTAATATTGGTGATCAAATCCTCTACATAGATGACTTCACCATTATTGGGTGGTGGGTGTCTTATGAAGGTGGCCACACATTTTCCTTTCTCTTTGGCATTAGATTGAAGAATAAAAATCCCTATATATTCTTAACTCTTCTTATTCATATTCTTTGATAGTATAATATTCAATAATGTTGGCTCGATCAATGATGAATCATGAAATTTCAAAAAAAAATCAAGTAATTCATTGAATATATCCCCTCAAGACAATTTAAAACTAGGTAAAATTCACATTTTCATACATTGGTTTGTTTTTTAAAATAAAATATGTGATTTAATTTTTTCATTTTTTTGAAAATATATATATTTGAAATTTAATATGGAATTTTTAGAAGATTAACTTTAATTTTTTTATTATAATTAATTTCATATTTGAATTATTTCTTCCTAAGTGTGTATATTCAATGAAAAGTTCATAATTTTGAGCTAAAGAAAATGAATGGAGGCCAATCAACCTCATCTTTACTCACCCTACCATACCTACTCCTTCTTAACACATAAATATCTCCTGAATGACCATTCATAGAAAAAATTAAGTACTCTTATCCTGGTCAATCAATTGACCACACTTGTCCAAAATTCCATTCAAAACTGACCACATGACTCAAGTTCACAAGTTGTTGCATAAAGACACCACAAGTTGTAGTAGGAAGAAATTCAAGCTAATAAAATACCTCAACCAAAGTTATTGTTCCACTAAATAGACCATATCCATAAGACAAAGGGACTGTAAGTGAATCACACCTTCACTAAATGGTCACTCCAACTATCATGCCTCATTTAAGATTATGCAAGATACAAGATGACCAACAACATAAAGATTATCAAGCTACCACAAGTCATCTACCATGTGAGGCATCTGAACAAACATATACTTCTAATGAATGTGGAAATATAATCAACAGTGGATATATGTACCACTTCAAATTCTCAACTTCACTTGCATCATTTCATCTAGTTTGACACTCCCTCTCCTCCTTTCCAATAACCCAAATTCTTGAGCACAGAAACTATACCTCTATCAAAGCTCTCATATGATGTTCCATTTCCTATTTTTCTCCATGAATTTTTTACCACCTAAAACACTTATATATAAAAATATTGACCAAGATCAATCGGAATTTGAGCTATTATTAAATAATCCAAAATCATTCCCACTTCTCCACTTTCCAACAATATTTTAGTTTGATTAATTTTACATTATATTCATAATGGAGAAGTATCATAATCAAGATTAAGATGGTGTCAACATTGTTTCTTTTGGAAGAAGATAAATTAGTACTGAAACCATGAAGGAAGAAGAATCATTAAAGGAAGAGTTCAAATTTTAAGAACATGGTCATTAGCTACCCATAGTTGTTCCCTATGAAGTTGATCAAATAGGGAAGGGACCTCAATATTCTCTATTTTATTGGTCACACATTTGAAGTTGGATGCACATCATGTGCTCGATGAAATTCCCAAATGAGCATACCATGTTTCCCGCACAATCCAATGCACCTCAAACCCACCAATCGACCCCATATTCATTCCCAAAGTTTGGTATAGTGGAGACACATCCCCATTATAGGAGTCCACTTGAACCTATCTAAAGAATCCTCTAGGACGAGTCCATTTCATGGAAGCAACACTTCACACTATGCCAATCACTAGGCAAGATTGAATCCACTAGTAAAATAACACCTCATAACAAAATAATTCATTATCCACTTGTAAGAACCCGGATCTTCATTTTAGGTATGAATCTTGATTTCTGGTGTTTTTTAGAAAAAGAGTAGAATCTGGAAATTTAAGGAGTACACATTGTGTACTTTGAAGTACACGTCACATACCCAGTTATCGTGGGTGACCGTGTACTGGTCGTGTAATGGATGAGTACAAGGTTGTGTGGGGTGAATTGGAGACCACCTAAAGTGGAGACCGGTTAAGGCAAGTACACGCCGTGTATCTTTAAAGAACACACCATGTACTTTTATTTTTAATTGTTATATCAGACCAGGTCACGTCTAATCGACAGAAACCTCTTATTCTAGGTCTGTCTCATCCAGGAGCGATGGATACTGATGAATATTCTCTAGGCCTCTGACTTGTTTTCCGTTGTCTGAATCAAACTCTTTCGGTTGTGTTTGAATCGCATCGGTGAGTTATTCTTTTTTCTAGAGCTTCATATCTTGATTTCTTCCCTCTCGTGAGATATACTTGGCTGAACGTTTTTGACTTTTTTGTAGATCTACTATATTCTAGTTCGATTCAAGGGCCGGCACTGGAGTATATTAATCATACAACATTGAGGTAGGTGGTTTGTGCCTTTCCTAAGTTATAATTTAAATATTATGCGCAAAAGTTCCCAATACCCTAGAACGAGGTATTGCATGTTTAGGGATTTCAGCCCTGTTAATGTCTGCAATTCCTTGTGTGCTTGAGTATAGGTTGTTTGATTGTGAATAGTTTTATTTTCCATGCTATTGATGTGTTTCCCATGCTTGTTTTGATATTGACTCTTTGTTCTAGCTTGGCCTATTAGGTTGCTTTCTTTCCATGCCTAGTATTGTTAGGATGGAGTCATTTTATCTAATATTGTGGTATACCTTGTAACTTTTTATCCAGGTAGTAAATTTATGTTTACTTTGGCTGTTGAACATCATTTGTGCATGATTTCTTTACACAGGGATGTGGGAACCTGGTGTAGTGAGACCATAGGGGGAATTGAAGTTGAGGGATTCCTTAGAGTGTCTATTATTTCTTTATCATGTTGAGATACCATTGGGGGATTGATGTTTAGTGATCCCTTATAGTGTATATAGTTATCGTTATGAGACCATAGGGGGAATTGATATTGAGTGCTTCCTCAGAGTGTTTGTAGTTTATCGTTAAAAGACTATAGGGGGAATTGATTGTGAGTTCTTCCTTAGAGAGTCTTTGTATTCATGAGACCAAAGGGATTAGATCTTGTGAGTTACCGAGGATGTCATTATATCCTTATATAAGTTGAACCAAAGGGGTTAGGCTGTGAGAACTTACATAGAGGGTTAATTGAGACTGATTGTTTGAACCATAGAGGATAGGCTGTGACGACTTCCCATAGGGTTTCCTATTTTATTTTGGTTGAATAATTAATGAATGTAAATAAATGTAATTGAAACTGTAGGATTGTTTAATTTTGAGCACTTCCTCACTTATTGCTACATTTTTCTTATTGCCAACCATATATATTCACTGACTTTTAGGCATAGATATTTGGGTGGTTTCCTACTGGGATTCGTCTCACACCCTATTTGGGTCAGGATTTTGAGCCCAAACAGATTATTTTGTTATAGGTATAGATAAGGGAAAGAACCCTTCTACTTTATGTACTTAATTTCTGTGGAGCTGGAGATCATGGTACCAAACTAGTGCTTGTGATGTTTTTGGAGTTTATTTTTTCTTTGTACTTTGTTTTAGTAATTTATTACAGCATTTTGACTTGTTGTATCCTTTCCTAGACATATGTATCTTGCATCATTTATATATGTTCTCTAATTGTCTATTTCTTTCAGTCTTCAATTTTTTACTCACAACATGTTATTACTTCTTTCACTATTGTATATATGTTTTTTTCTGTTTTGTTACTCTACCAATGAGGGCATAGTTTCCCCACTATCATACCCAAGGCCCTCGCTACTAGTCGGCAGCCTCTGGAGTTTGGGGAAATGCACCTGAGGCCATATGACCAACCGAGTACGGGGCACCTTTGGGCGGCACCCAGAACTGGGAAGTTACAAAGTGGTATTAGAGAAATTCTTTTCTTCTTGACTTACTGTTTTAAGCCTTTAACCAGGGATATGAAGGAATAGGTAGTTGTTAATAAGTTGTGCGTAGGAGTAGCTGAAACGTGTGCATGTAAAGATAATTTATCACAATTATCGCAATTTTTCTGGTTTTACAATTATTAGAGTTGATTTGATTTCATTGTTGGGTGATTCACATGTTTTGCGTTGTTACCGTTGATATCATTGAGGTTAAATTTTTGTTGCAACCCTATGAGATGAGGTTATTCCATCTCATTCATCATATAAGCACTTTCTAGAGATCACATGTCATGCATTCTTGCCATTCCATTTAGGATGCATTACTAATTGTATGTTGTTGTGATAGATGTTGTGCTAGATATGCATGATGTTGTGATAGATTCATTGATAGAATAACTACTATTTGATAGGGTATTGAATTGTGTAAGGTTTCGTTGGAATGAACATCAAACTTTGGTTCTTGAGGTGTTATGGGCCCACATGGATCAAAATTTGGTGGATAATTTCATTGTTATGCTTCTATATGACATGTATAAGATGTCAAACTTTGATTCACGTGGAGTATAGGCCCTCACATACTGGAATTTGGATGTTTAATGATTTTTTTAGTGTATTTCTAGGTTCTGGAGTAGTTTTTGATGCTACCAATCCAGAAAAACCTAGAATACATGGTGTGTAATGATAAATACATGCTACATATCCTTTTGTTCGGGAAGAAACATTTTTTTCTTAAGTACATTCCATGTACTATATGTACACGCCATGTAGTCTCTAACTGTGTTACAGCCTATGTGGGTTGAGACACGGGGTTGGAAAATCCTTGGTGGAACATGTCATGTACTGGACGTACATGTCGTGTGTGTAGACCATGTGTCCAGCCATGTGACCAATGACATGAGTGGATTTTGGGTAGCTGGAACACGTTGTATTTGGAACAAACATGCCATATAGTGTTAGCTATGTAACAGGCCTTGTGAATAACAACACAGGTCGATGAAGTTATTTCTAGTACACATCGTGTCTAGAACAAACACGTCGTGTAGTTTTTCTCTAGGACAATCATGTGGGTTAAGTCATGTAGAAGAAATCGAGTAGGGGAAAATGATTCAAGTACACGTTGTGTATTGGGAGAACACATTGTGTGTATGGGGTGTTACACGACTAGGGTTGGAAAGAGTACACTCTCATGTGAAGGATTAAAGGAACACGCCATGTAAGGGTCATACACACCGTGTATCCCTATTTTGAAGAACTTGAATTCCTTCCTTCTCCTATTACTTTTCTTGCACTTCTAAGTTTCGGTCCTTATTAATATTGATCTAAGGTGTGTGTTTCACTTTGCAGAGTCATCCCAATGAGACGTCCTCTGGTTGTACACCAGATAAAAGGCTATTAATAGACACTAGACATGGCTGATTAGGGATTACCAGTAGACCCTCACGTCGTTCCTATCTTGGCACAAAACATCATTCTGGATATAGGTGACAATGCATAGTTCCGAAAAGGTTTCATGAGTTTTATGCAGACCTTCTAGGGAGAACCAAATCCTTCCCCATCTATGGAAGAGTTGACTTGGGTCTTTCAGTAGTAGAAACAACCCACTTTCTCAGTGGATGGGGGACCTCAGGCCATTGAGTCATGGTTAGAAGCCATGATATCAATCTTCAAGCATCTAGAGATGCCTCTAGAGATGAGGGTGAAGATAACTAAGTACATGCTATGGGATTCCACCAAGAGATGGTGGTATGGGATTTCACAAGCGGGACACCAGTAGGGTATGGCTTGGAATGAGTTTCAGCATACCTTATATGATTACTTCTACCTGGAGACTTTGAGGGTCGATCAAGCCCGAGAGTTCATGAGTCTGGAGCATCGTACTCTTTCAGTTATTGAGTATTATTCTCGATTCACAGAGCTGCAGCACTTTACACCCATTCTAGGTGGTGATGAGTTATTCCTAGTGAGTAAGTTTGAGGATGGTCTCAGGCATGACATATAATTTTAGGTCAACATCTTTAGGTTGACGACCATAACTTCTATAGTCAACCAGGCGCTAATCACAGAGTGAAAACTGAGGGATTCTAGAGTTGTGGGCCAGGGAGGTTAAACATACATAGTTAGTTCTTCTCTAGCTGATAGTAGGAAGTGTCTTAGGGCATCTACATATGAAGATCTAAGTAGGAAAGATACACCTTCAGTTATCTAGGTGGTATGATACTAGTGTGGGAAGGGAAGGAATCTGAGTCCACATTTCCTGAGAGACCCAATGGAGTACCAATCTTGTGGCAATATGGGCCATCTTTAGCGGTTCTTTCAATTTTTCTCACCAACATCTGGTGATCAGATTTCTTCTATGACTCCACATTTAGGAGTAGCACCATAAGTTTATCATCAGTTTGGAAACTGGATTTCTTTCCGTTGTTCAGGCTGAGGTAGAGGTTGTGGTCATTGTATCGAGTTGGCAGGATTTCAACAAAAACAGGGTGGATTTGCTCAGGGTGGTCAGGGAAGGTCATAAAGCCTCGGTACAGGCCATAAATTTGTAGTGAAGTAGACCCATAAGAAGAAGGATCACGGACCCTCTACAGTTTAAGGTACAATCCTAGTTGCCTCAATTTTAGCTTATTTACTTTTTGATATAGGGGATTCCCATAGTTTCAAATCTATTTCTATTGTGGAGATCCTTGGGCTCTGTATATTTACTTCTGATTATGTCTTTATGTTGGACACTCTGTTGGGGACATGAACAGCTAGTGAATGTCAGTGTAAGGAGGGACCTCATGAGGTTGGTGGGTGTCACTTATTATGGAACCTCTATCTCCTAGAGATGACATGTTATGATTTCATTCTTGGGATGGACTGGTTAGTGCCCTTCCATCATTTTTCAACTGTTATCGTTATAGGGTGAGTTTTACATCACCATAGAGAGGTCTGTTTCTACACAAGGGATAAAGGGATGTATCGGCAAGCAGAGTAGGACCTGAGCATCATGGGTTGGGAGGAGTTACAGCCCAGATTTCAAGTCTATATCTGGATGACTAGGGGACTTCAAAATTGGACCTTCCTCCAGTGGTCGATCATTTCAAAAATGTCTTTCTAGTGGTTTTTTTACGTTTGCCTCCAGAGAAAGAATTGTAATTTTCTATTGAGCTCATTCCAAGAGTTGCATCGGTGTCTATTCCTCTTTATAGGATGGCTACACAAGAGTTATAGGAACTCAAGATGTAGTTAGAGGAGTTGCAGGCAAAGGGTTTCATTTGACCCATCACTTCTCCTTGGGGTTCTCCTGTCCTGTTTGTGAAGAAGGTGGAAGATACCCTCTGACTTTGTGTGGATTATCAAAAGCCGAACTAGTTGAAATTCAAGAACCAATATCCCTTTCCTAGGATTAATGATCTCTTTGATCAACTTAGAGCAGCCCGGGTGTTCTCGAATATTGACTTAATATCCAGTTACCATCAGTTGCATGTTTGACCATCTGATATACCTCTTACATCCTTTCGGAGTAGGTATAGTCTACATGAGTATGTGGTTATGCCGTTAGGTCTCACGAACGTGCCTGTAGTTTTCATGGAACTGATGAACCTAGTGTTCCATCCATACTTGGATTCTTTCATAGTAATTTTCGTGGATGATATCTTGGTGTACTCTCACACTTGACACAATCATGCCACACATCTTGATATAATTTTGAGTACATTGAGAGATCATCGGTTATATGCTAAGATCTCAAAATGACACTTTTGGGTGGACCAAATTCACTTCTTGAGTCATGTCATCTCAGATACAGGGGTGTTAGTAAACCCAGAGAAAATGACATAAGTAGTTTCTTGGGAGCAGCCAAAGAACATCTTTGAGGTAAAGAGTTTTCTAGGGTTGGATGGATACTACATACATTTCATAAAGGAATTTTCATGATTATAAGCACCACTAATGGGTCTGACTAAGAAGGGTGCAAAGTTTTTGTGGTCAGTTTCTTGTGAGTCAGCCTTCTAGGAGTTGAAAGAGAGGTTAACTTCAGTGCTGATACTAGTTTTTCTAGAGCCGGTCAAGATTTATACTATATACTATGATGCATCATGTATTGGTATGGGAGCTGTGATTATGTAGGGGGAATGAGTCATTGCGTACAGTTCTCAGTAGTTGAGGTCACATGAGAGGAATTACCTGACATAGGATCTCAAGTTGGTTGTGTTGTTCATGTTTCACACTATTGAAGACGTTATCTTCGGGGAGAGAATTTTTTGGTTTTCCCCAATCACAAAATTCTCAAGTATATCTTTACACAGCACGATCTTAATTTGAGACAACGAAGGTGGGTTGAGTACCTTCACTCTTTTGATTTTGAACTTTCCTATAAAAATGGGAAAGTCAATGCAGTAGCTGAGGCATTGAGTAGTAGGACTCAGATACAGGTAGTTCAGGAGGCCAATAGTGAGTGGCAGCTTATGGATCTATTCTCTTAGGTGCATTTGGAGGTGCACGACAAACATGGATAGATGTTTCTTTCTTCTGTAGTTGTTACCTCTACTCTACTTGATCGAGTGAGAATGAGGAAATTATTAGATTCTTTATGCCTACTCCTACGGGAAAGTGTGCAAGGAGAGGACCATATTCCTTGATGAACCATAGGTAAGGATGAGATCTTGCATTTTCATTGGCGTGTATGGGTTTCAGTAGATGTACGTGAGGAGCTAATGAGGGACTTTCATTCCTTAGTTTGGGTAGTTTATCTTGGTGTCACCAAGATGTATCAAGACTACACTATCACTATTGGTGACCAGGTATGGAGAGAGATGTTTCTAGTTTTTCGATGAGGTGTTCCACTTATCAGTAGGTGACGGTGGAGCATCAGCGACCAGAAGGGATTTTGTAGCAGTTACCCATTTCCCGAGTGGAACTGTAATGATGTTGAAATGGACATCATGATAGGCTTTCCAAGGTTGCCTCAAGGGAATGATGCAGTTTTGGTTTTCATTGACAGACTCAAGAAGGTTTCACACTTCTTACTGAACAAAGAGACCTTATGTGTTGATTATTTGGGAAAGTTGTACATTCAGATGGTTGTGTGCTTACATGGGGTTCCACACTAAATAGTTTCAGACATGGATTCTCATTTTACTTCTCAGGTATGGCAGGGACTATAGAGGGATTTGGGTATAGAGGCAATTCTGAGTACAGCTTACCACCACCAGATAGATGGCTAGTCTGATCGTACAATTCAGGTGCTGGAGGACATGCTTCAAGAATGCATCCAAAATTTTGGTGGTTCTTGGGAGAAGCACATACCTCTTGTGGATTTTTACCACCATAATAGTTTTCAAGAAACTATTCAGATGGAACTTTATGAGGCTTTGTACAGTAGGTCATGCCGATCACCCTTATGTTGGATGGAGGTAGGAGAGGTAGCAATGTTGGGACTTCATCTTGTTCAGGAGACCACGGAGTAGATAGAGTTGATTTGGAAGAGGATGGCTACTGTAAAGTCATGATAGAAGTCTTATGATGATCTATGGAGATGACCTCTGGAGTTTGAGGTTGGAGATCATGTTTTTCTACGTGTCACACTGAGGTTGGGATAGAGGAGGATTAGGAGACAGGGAAAGCTTTCACCAAGATATGTTTGACCATTTGAGGTTTTGGAGAGATTTAGGCCAGTTTCCAATCGGTTGCAGTTACCTTAGAGGTATTGGTCTATACATGACGTCTTCCATGTTTCTTAGCTATAGTGTTACTTTTAAGACATGTCTCATGTATTTCAACCAAATGAGGTTGATTAGGAGGTGGACGCATCATTCGAGGATCATCCTATCTGGATTGTTGATCATGGTACAAAGGCTATCCATGTTTGGTCTATTCTTTTGGTACAAGAGATATGGCAGCATGGGCAAGTACAAGATGAGACTTGGGAGATGGAGGTTGATGTAAAATTGCAGTGGCCAGAGTTTTTTGAGGATTCTTCTTCTATTTCACCTTGCTAGGGAAATTCAGGGATGAATGTATTTAAGGAGGGAAGCTTGTAAGAACTTCAATATTTCTTTCAGGTATGAATCTTTTTTTCTAGTGTTTTTTGAGAAAAATAAGATAATCTATAAATTTAAGGAGTACATGCCATGTACTTTAGAGTACACACCGTGTACCCATTTACCGCGGGTGACCATGTACTCGCCGTGTAATGGAAAACTACATGTCCATGTGGGGTGACCTGGACACCACCTAAAGTGGAGGTCGGTTAAGGCAAGTACAAGCCGTGTTTCTTTAAAGAACATGCCATGTAATTTTCTTTTTAATTTTTATATCGGACCAGAATTGCGTCTAATTGATAGAACCTTCTTCTAGGTCTGTCTCATCCAGGAGTGACGAATACCGATGAATCTTTTCCGGGCCTCCGACTCACCGTTCATTCTCTAAATCTAACTCCATTGGTTGCATTAGAATCACATCGGTGAGTTCTTCCTTCTTTTAGATCTTCATCTCTTGATTTCTCATCTCTCGTGAGATATCCTTGGTTGAGCGTTTTTTGATGTTTTTATAGATCTACCATGTTATAGATTGATTAAAGGGCTGACTCCAGAGTATATCAATCATACAACATTGAGGTAGGTGGTTTGTTACTTTTCGTAGTTAGTCTTTGAATATTATGTGAAAAATTTCCCAATACCCTAGAACAGGGTATTGCGTGTTTAGGGATTTTAGACCTGTTAATGCCTATTATTCCTTGTGTTCCTGAGTAGAGGTTTTTTTATTTTGAATATAGTTATTTTACATAGTATGGATTTGTTTCCCATTCTTTTTTTTATATTTACCGTTTGGTCTAGCTTTTCATGTTAGGTTTCTTTCTTTCCATGCCTAGTATTGTTAGGATTGAGTGATTTTATCTAATGATGTGGTATTCCTTATAGCTATTTATCCAAGTAGTACTTTTAGGTTTACTTCATCTTTTGAACATAATTTGTGCACGATTGATTTACACAGGGTTGTGGGAACCTGGTGTAGTGAGACCATTGGGGGAATTGACCTTAAGGGCTTCCCTAGAGTGTCTATTATTTCTTTATCATGTTGTGAGACCATAGGGGGGGGTTGAAATTAAGTTCTCCCTCAGAGTGTCTATAGTTACTATTACATGACCATAGGGGGAATTTATGTTGAGTTATTCCTCATAGTTTTTGTAGTTTACTGTTAAAAGACTATTGGGGGAATTGACAGTGAGTGATTCCTCAGGGAGTCTTTATTTGCATGAGACCAAAGGGGTTAGATCATGTGAGCTACCTAGGAGGTCGTTATATCCTTGTATAAGTTGAACCAAAGGGGTTAGGCTATGAGAACTTACCCTGAGGGTTACATGAGACTTATTTGTTGAACCAGAGGGGATTGGATTTGAGGAATTTCTAGAGGGTTTCTTGTTTTTTTTGGTTGAATAATTGACAAATGTAAATGAATGTAATTGAAATTGTAGGACTGTTTACTTTTGAGAACTTCCTTGTTTATTGCTTCATTTTGCCTATTTCCTACCATATATATTCACGAACTGTTAGGCACAGATCATTGGTTGGTTGCCTACTAGAGTTCATCTCACACCCTATTTGGGTTATGCTTTTGGGCCCAAACAAATTATGTTGTTGTGGGTATAGAAAAGGTAAAGCATCATTCTAATTCAGGTACTTGATTATTGTGGAGCTGGAGAGCATGGGACCAAGATGAGTCTTGTGATGTTGTTAGAGTTTATATGTTTTCTTTGTACTTTTTTTTAGTACTGTATTCCAACATTGTGACTTGTTGTATGATTTCCTAGACATATGTATCATGCATCATTTATATATGTTCTCCAGTTGTTTATTTATTTCGGTCTTTTGTTGTTTACTTACTACATGTTATTACTAATTCAGTTATTGTATACCTGTTTGTTTCCCCTACTTTACTCTTACAATGAGGTCATAGTTTCCCCAATATCACACACAAGGCCTTCGCTTCTAGTCAGAAGCCTCTAGAATTTGGGGAAATTCACTTGAGTCCATGTGACCAACTGAGTACGGGGCACCTCTGGGCAACACCCGGAACCGGGACGTTACACCACTAAAATCCAAAAATTCAAATCATGCCCCAAAAAAATAGGATCTGGACAGTATTGATGTAAGAAAAACATCACCCAAACGAAACACTTTCTCCATGGAACCCAACCAAATAGGCCTAATATTTGAGTATTGTACAATTATTATTAAAGAAATGAAGTTATTTCCAGGACAAAAATATTTCAAGGATCGCTTTTCTTGAATCCTGGACTAGTTTTATGTACATTATTTCTATCTAATCCCTCATGAAGAACTCACCATTCACTATATTGTGTTCCAGTGAAGTGATTTCACTCATATTATTCTAGAATGAGTGTGGAGTTGGGGATTATGGGGAGAATTCTAATCAGTTGTAAATTTCAAGTGATACCAATCATGAACATTGTCCAGGACATGTAGAGGCCATCTAAGGAAGATGAGAAAGCTCAAGATCATTGAAATGAAACTATAGGAAGAAAAATAAAATGGTTTGGAAACACTTATAAATATATTTCCCCTCCCATATTGATAGGATGTGAACCTTTTCATTTTTTCTAGAGTTAATTAAATTAGGGTTTACTATAATTTCTATTCTATAATTCTAAATCATCTTTTGTACAATTATTCATGTCATGTTATTTTCTCCCCTAGTACCCAATGTTTTTTCACTAACTCTATGAAGTCCACATGATCTCAAACTCAATGATTATAGAGAATTAACCCAGTGAGGGTGATCTACATAGAATTGAAGTAGTGTTCTTAAATTTTTTCATTCTAATTATCAAACTCTATATCACTAGTTATCTGTGGAAATGATGGTGTGAGTAAATGAGGTGATTACCATTCCATATCTCATTTTTTTCATCACCTCACTGATTAAATTCAACCAAATTAGTTTATGATCTATTTGAAGTTATTTAAGCATGTTTTTATTCTCTTACATAATCAAATATTATGGTATATGAATAAATACATGATATTACATCTACTCATTCAATTATATAATTTAGAACATAAGTAAATAATGATTGAACCCATTTCAATTTGTCCTTGTACCACCTATATTTCTTAATGACCCCCCCCCCCCCACCTCTCTCTTTTCCTTTATTTTAATTTAGAAAATAAAAAACTCAAAAATCAGTTAATTTCCACCCTATATTAAAATATAGAAAATAAAACATAAATACATAAGTGATTGAGTTAGAGATGAACGAACCCCCTGAATCCTTGAGAACAACATTAGTCGATCCCATTATGTAGAATTCTAGGTTTGAAAAATTTTATATATGAGGCTCATGATATCCTTTTTTATCACTAGTTCCATTTTTAGGGATTTAGGTTGGAAATTAGTTTTTCCCATTATCACTTTATAAGTAATTTACTATTTTCAAATTTAAAATAAAATGGATCCTTACTCCTATGTTCAGTTTATATTCCCACAACAAAAAATGTGTAATTACTCTATTTAGGGAGCAAGTCCATAATTTAAAAATGAATACTAATCACTTTCTTAAAATAAAGAAAAATTGCAAGCACTTATTATGTAATTACTAAGATTGAAATACAAGAGATAATAAATGAACTCGACCAGGTCAAAAAATTCCCCCCATCCAGGAAAAGAATGAGATTAAATTAATCAACAGGGAGGAACTTCAAGACCTAGTTTTTAAAGTCAAATCCACCTTTTGATATCCTATATAACAATAAGAATAAGACCACAAAAATGTGATTAAAAAATAAGAACCTAAAATGTAGTTCTCACTTATCATAATAAATAATGTGGAGGGAGAACTTAAAGATCTTGAAGAAGAGTATTAAGTGCCACTTTTCACAACTAAACTCATCTACTCAGTGTATCTACACTTTAAATAATAATTGAAATTTGATACAAATCAGAGAGATATTATTTATTTTTACTTGTTCTCTATTAATTTTATTTAATCCCATTTGAATTATTATTTTCTCTATATTATGAATTCAGAACCAAAACCAATCTTAAAGGTCCAAGATAATGAAGAAGGGATAAATGGGATCTAATTTTATGTAAATATATAATTCTCACTGCTTCCCCCATCCACACTTAAATACTTTAAAAAGGCATTGCAAATGGTAAATAGGCTACACTATGATATTGAAGAGGGGAATTCCACCAATCTAGATTCATTTCATTCTGAATTTTTATTATCTGAAATATACACTAATATATCTAGATTTAATTTGATACAATCAGCTAAATTGTCACCCATATTGAATAATGGGGAATAAAAGATATAAGCGTTTTGTTTTAAGGAAAATCTAGGGGACCCACAAGCCCTGAAAATCACATGTGACCTTTCAAGGGTCTTTCATGAGAAGAAAGAGTTTAAACCTAGATTATATGAGGGGTAAATCAACCATTAAGCTCGTTTGATTTTATAAAATCTATTTTACAACCCAATAATCCAAATCCAAGATCCAATACAACTTATTCTCACCCTCAAAATAGTTGGAGAGGTAGAGGTTATGGAAAAATACAAGGAAGAACATATGTAAGGAAAATTATAAGAGCATTTGGAGTTAGAAATTGATTAAGGATACTACCCAAAGTGTTCAATAGTTTAACAAGAGATCACTCAGGATTATTTTGATAATATATTGTAGTTGCATCTTGAGGATTTCTATGTGGATTCTCATAAGAAACTAGCATCACAAGTTGTTACCTATATGGGGTATTTCTTTTCAACTCAACTTATTTTAATTATTTTAGATTTTAATTACATGTTGCATTTAATTTGTTTGAACATGACTAAGAAGTATTACTAGATAATCTATTGGAGGAATAATACATAAGTTTTGTGGCTGAGGAAACCCCATACATCAACTTTCTCCCCAAACATCATGGAATACATACAAAAGATTAGGTATGGATTACAAGTGCTCTATCAAATGGAACCTACATAAGAAGAAAAATACTATGAATGACATTGGAGTAAATAACATGTTGTGGTTATCAGCACATGAATAAAAATCATACACATAAATGGGGAAAATCTCAAGGTTTCCCAACTATGGATTGTAAAAAATATATAACACCTCTTTGGGGATTTTACCCAAGATCCCTCCCTCTTTCCTTTATGTTTCATTACTTTTTTGATTCGGTGTTTGGATTTCAAAAAGAGGACAAATTATTCTTGTTTTTCTACTTAAGAAATTAAGTGGAGAGTATATTTAAAACCTTCTTGAAGAGCATAAAATCATAATAAAAAGTGATAATAACATCTCACCAAGTCTTTCCACGTGATATGGAATAATTTTACATAGGTGAACTCCTTTCATTACAATATTTTTTGTTGTCCTATTTAATTTTTTATTAATATATGCATATTACTGCTAATTTTTTTACGATATATTGAAAATGATGTGTGGGGAGGGGGATAACATTTTGTTTCATTTCATTTCTATTTTTATATTTTGAGCCTATTTTTTAATTATAAATAAAAGAAAAAAAATTTTAAAAAAATACTGGTTTCTTTTGTGAACATGAAAACAAAAAATAAGGAAAAACATAAAAAAATTATTTTGAGAATGTAAAAATTTGTTTTTAAAAATTTTGTGTGTGTTTAAAACATTCTTTAAAAAATTGAAAAATCTATGTACTTTTGAACCCCATACTGATTGTGATGAATTTGATATTATTATTAAAACCACAAAATCTAAAATTATTATTGAGTGATTTTTCCTATTATTCTCATGGAAATATAGTTTTATAATTAGGAGAAGAACTGTGAGTGGAAAAACCTTAGTGGAATTTAAATTATAATATGAGGTCACTATAATTTTAAACTTAACTTTAAGTAACTTAACTTTTGTAACAAAACACCTTAAAGATCCAACTCAAAATAAGTTGATATAATTTAATTGAAACAGAAGTAAAAAAGGCCACTAGAATCCCATAATTAAGCTTTGTGAAAATAGGTATTGGGTTTGTGATTAAATGACATTTGTACATATTAATTAAATTTTTTTCATAGTGATTGTCAGAATCTTGGATTGGAAAAAATTAACAAGTGCCAAATTTTAAAAAATTAATTTAGTGAGGTGAGGAAAATATTGAACCCTGATAAAGAAGGGGGAAATTGATCAATAATAATTTTTTCTGAATTATATCAATGAAGTAGAAATTTTAAATTTGGTTTAAGGAACATGGGATAAAGGGATAAATAGAATTTACACATGTGAAAATTCTAATTCCATGTAAATATGTTGATTTCACTTTTGGTCATAGAAATTTTTCATGAACTGAAGTGAGGGAAATAGTTTAAATTCATGAATTAATTATGTTGTCATTTCTAATGGAAAGAACTAAAAAATTATCCAAAACTTTTTATTGGTAGTTGAAATTTGTTATGAGCATGACTTTTCATATTCCTTGATTGAATTTGGAAAAATTGTAAAATGGGATAAAAATCAGTAAATAATTGAATAAAACTAGTTAAAAGTTAAAATACCCTTTCTTCTCTTAGAATTTTCTCTATAATAATGCGGGTTCCATTTTAATTTATTTTATTATAATTCATTTCAAATTTGAATTATCATTCCCCAAATGTGTATTTTAAATGAAATGTGTAGAATTTTGAGCCAAATTAAATGCATGAAGGCTTAGAAGCCTCACAATCACTCAACCTACCATCCATACTCTAACCAACCATATGAAGATCTCCAAAGTTACCATGACAAATAAATCTATTGTGCCCCTCCCAATATCGATTAATTGAGAAATCTATCCAAAATTACAAACTAAACCATTCATGTGACTCAATTTCACAAGATTCCATATGAAGATACGACAAACTTCCATAGGATGAAATTCAAGCTACTTCAAGGCTTCTTCCTAAGTAGTTATGCCATTGAACCAACTATATGAATAAGACCAAGAGACCAAACGTTTACATCACCTACACCATACAGTCTCTCCACCTTTCATTCCCCATTTAAGATATTTAAAGATAGAAGATGGCCTACCACATGAAGATTCTTGAATTTCTACAATCCATCTACCATGTGAGGAAAGAGATCAATCGTACGCTCCTAGTGAGTGTGTGAATATAATTTATTGTGGCTATCAACACCACTTCACGACCTCAACCGCACCTGCATCATTTTATCCAGGTCAAAACTCTCACTCCCCCTTGCCAAAAACATAGTTTCTCGACCACACTAAACATCCCTATATTATAAATCTCATATGAAGTAACATTTCCAAGTTTTCTCCTTACATTTTTTACCACCTTATCCCCGTATACACAAGGAGATTAATCAATCTTGATCAGAATTCAATCTATGATCAAAGAACCATACTCATACTTTCTTCTACACTTTCCAAAAATATTTGAACTTGATCTAAGAATCCTGGTATATATCCTGAAAGTGTATCAAAACCAATATTAAAATGGTTCTGATGTAATTTTTTACTGAATAATACAAACCAATATTACAACCAAGAATGAATAAAAATCACAAAAATCTGAGTTTGAAATTTAAAAAAATGATGGTTGGATGCCTATATTTTTTCCCTATGTAATTTATTAAATATGAAATAGAACTCAATAATCCCCAATTTACCATCCTCACATTCAAAGGATGGAACACATCACAGGATTAATGAAATTCCCAAAATATCTTTTCAATATTCCTATATAATCCAAATAACTGAGAATCAACCAGTTGACACTCGATACATTCCCAAAGGTTGATAAAATATAGCCATATCTCCTTTCTATGTGACCATATTAATATGTAAGAAGAATCGTCCAATATGAGTCTATTACATAGTAGCACCTCTTCACACCAATCCAATCACTATCCCAGACTGAATCCACTAGTGTTGGTTCACCTCCAAATGAAAGAAGGCATTCTATACTAAAATCCCAAATTTAGATCATTCCCCATAAAATCAGCTATGACCAACACCTGCACATAGATCAATCTCATCCAATCCCAACACTTTTTCTTCAGAATGTAACGAATTAAAGTTTATAAATGATATTAATTTCTTGAAATAAATGTGTATTATATTATATTATAAAATATTATGCATATACAACACATAAGGAGAAATTCAATAATTTATTTAATTAAATAAAATCATTACATTATTCATAGATTAAACCCATTAAAATTTAAAATATTACAAGGTGTAAAAATAAAAAAAAATTGTCATGAGAAAATTTGTATCACCCCAATCAACTAGAATCATCTCTCCCACGAATAAAACTATTGTAAAGAAATAGAATATTAGTTAACAAATCGACATTATAGAAAATGTAATTGTAAAACCTTGAGATGAATTGAGGTTAATAGTAAATGATTAAATGAGTTATTATTTGTTGGAGGAAATGTGACCAATGGAATAGTAACCTGACTGTTAGGAATAGTACCCTAATCATTGGGAATAGTAACCTGACCTTTGGAAAAGTAATTTGACCTAAAAATAATAAAATATAATATAAATTATATTTATCATGATAAATTTAAGTAAATATAAATATCATAATGACATAAAATAAATATCATGATTAAAAACTCAAGGAAAATATAAACACATTTTTAATATATTTTATTTTAAGGTATTTTGAAAAAAATAATAATTTTTATTTTAAAATTTTAAACAAAATATTTTATATTTTTTTATAAATTTAATTTAGTTATTTAAATAATCATTTAAGAAATTTACAAGGATGAATTTTGTGAAATTTCCTGAAATACTTCAATTTTCAAGTGAATAGTAAAAATACAATTTTTTCTATAACCAATGTATCATGAATTATATAATTCAATATGTAATAATGAACTAATAATTTAGATAAATTTTGGATCAAAAAACATATTTAATTTGATAAATGATAAATTAAAATACATTAAATATTTTTTCCAAATCTAAAAAATACTTTCCAAAGTCTAAAATCCAAAGTATTCCATGAAAAACATTTTTTTCATTTTATCACTTTCCTTTTTAATAAACTATTGAAATAAAATTATAAAGGGTTTTAAAATTTTAAACCATTATATTTATTCCATTTATGATTCATTATATCAAAATATCACTATTACAAGATTTAACTATGATATAGTAGTTTATTCAACAATTTTAACTTAAAAATACTCCTCACCTCAAACATAAATAACCCCTCTCCTTCCCCATAGAAAACCACTCCTACCTCACATAAAAAGCCTAATATCAACCAAAATCCTCTCTCTTAATCCATTACTAACCTTAGGGGCATTTTGGAGTAAACCAACTCCATTCATCAAGGAATTATAATTTCATACAAGAGAAGAAATAATGAGAAAATAGTAAGCTTTTATCAACTCTTCTCTTAATTTATTCATCTCTTATCATTTTTCAAATTGATTTAAAAAAAATCTTCCAAGGTTTTTTAACAAAGTATGTTAACATTATATTATCTACTTTAACGAACTATAAATTATATTTTCTGAAGTATTTATATTTTATAAATCTCTTTCTCCTCCTTTGGACAACATTTCCAATAAAGGTCAGTTAACTGCCAATGAGGATGTTTCCAACTTATTTCATTATCAACAATATTATGGATATTTATAATAGATTTATTATGATATATAATAGTTTAAATATATGTATTTCATGGTTCTGGAATCAGTTCTACTTATTTATAAATGACCTTGAATAAAAAATATGAAATCGAAGAAAAATGAGAAATTATTAAGGAAACCTAATATCAAACAAAATTTCATATAACTATGGTAATTAAGAAATATAATCCAGTTATTATAATTTATCAATAGTGAAAAAATGGACACATTTCACTTATGGATCAATTTTTTAATAAACTGGTGTTTATTTTGGAGGTGTAAAATTGAAGAAATAAAGTGGGATTTAAGGTAAAGGTATTCTTGAACCCAATCCCTTTTCTTTATGTTATCCATATTTATCATCATTTTTAGTATGTATAATCCCCAAATATTTATTTAATAACCTTTCAAAATTATTCACATTTATTTTTTTGGATATAAAAGTTTTTTACCCTATCACAATGATTTCTAATCCAAATAAAAATATTTTTTAAAAAGACTTTTATTTCCAAAACACTTATGTGATTCATCTTGAGTTATTTATTATTTTCTCAATAATAATGATTTTTATTCCAAATATTCTTTTCTTTATTACTTTTTGAACACCAATGTTTATTCATGATAGTATTACTCATTGAATCCATAATAATCCCATTCATTTCCATTGGTTACTTCATGACTATGATTGTTATACATTCTATGTGGAATTCATGGTTTTGGGCATTTATGATGTGACGGGTTGGCCCATAATTATATAGACTTCCAATTTATTGGTTAATGTGATGTATTTAATGATATTATATTTATTATTCATAAATATGATGCTATATTTTTCTACAATGATGATGTTATGATTTATGTACATATGTACATATGTTATGTGTGAACATAATGTTAGATTTGTTTATAATTATGTGTGGTATTTGACCACAATGACATGATGTTTAATTTTTGGCATATCCCACATTCCATTACCATATAAAATTTTTACCTTATCATGATGATGATGGTATTATTCTTATAGTATGATGATGTTGATTATTCTCACTTATGTGCTATTTATTCATGTCCCTTATTATTCTCTATATTGGGATTTTAGCTCATCTCTTTCTTTATTGTATATCATTAGGTGACTACATGTAATAAGAAGATAGTGAGTGATTTAAAAGTATAAATAAGAATAATTTAAATAATGATTATGTTTTATAATGTATAATTAATGTATGACCCTAATTTCCCCAAGACACTAAACATTTCAATCCTGGATTTGATTAACCATTTTTTTATTTATCACAAAAATGATGTAATAATCATGTAAGAAAATATTAGGTCTCTATAGTTGGTATCAAATCATGTTGTGGAAATTTGGGAATTAGGATTAGAAAATGTTTGTAAGAACTAGAAGTATAAGTCTATTTATAGGTAAGCATCCTTGAATAATCATTTTAGAAAAAGGATAAACATGGGGATCCCATAATATGTGACTTTAAAATTGATTTATGCATAATAATAAATTATTCATTCATTATTTTGTGACTTATGTTTTTTAAAAACCTTTTCTATTTTAGAAAATGGTGGGAACCCGGGTAAACCAAGCCAATAACCTATGCGAGTGACAATGCAATGATTCTCCAAACAATATCCTCAATTCCATGGTAGGTGGAGTTCAAATCTTCAAGTATAATCTTACCTAATTGTCTCAAGCTATGAATAATAACCTAAACTATATGTAACATTTGTATTCACCCAAGAAGAAAAAACAATCTACTGATTCCTTTATATGGAAATGACCACCGATGTTTTTTGGATCAT
This sequence comes from Viscum album, assembly GCA_963277665.1. Lineage (NCBI taxonomy): Eukaryota > Viridiplantae > Streptophyta > Magnoliopsida > Santalales > Viscaceae > Viscum > Viscum album. The sequence continues at coordinate 1,337,538,363 of OY728156.1, forward strand.
TTGATCCACTTATCTTAGAATAGTGGGATACCTCAATGGTGAATATGTTTTCAATTATATAATATTTTGATAAGGGAAATATTACTCCAATTTTTTATCAGTTAGATAGATATTTTGATCAACAGTGGAATTTAATAAAGAATACGAATCCATAAGATAAAATAGAAGAAATGGAATGAAAATATTTTAATAATATATTCTTTAACAAATATTTCCCAAAAACACTTCAAACAAATATATAGAGATAATTCCTAGAGATTAATCAAAAATAATTTTAATCTATCATGACTTATAAGGAAACATTCACAAGAATTTCAAGATATGCCTATGGTTCTTTTATCAATAATGAAATAAAAATAGTTATATTATTTTGTAGTTTAAAACCACATCGTAAAAAGGCTCTAGATATATGAGACTTTGGGAGTTACAAAGAACTAGTTTTATGTACTCTCAAATTAGATATGTAGTTTAGAGAATGGTACGAGGGATATAGATATAAGAAGATAACAATGGAGTTTCAAGTTGGTGGGTCAAATGAAAAAGGAGGGAAGAGGATCTAACCACAAAAATATTAAAAATGTGTAAACAAAAATCATGGGAATTTCCTCAAAGATATTGGGAAATGATTTAAGTGGGGGATAGAAGCCCAATTAGCTCATAAATATTGAAGAAACATAAATAAGATAGCTAACATTATGGGGGAAAGGAAGGTACCTCTTAATTCACCATTCATTGTTTAATGCTTCAACTATAGGGAGAAATGTAAATATTTAAGCTAGTTCACTAAGACATGGCTCCTTGAGGGTAATCAGCATCAACAAACACCAAATAAAAAGGAACAAAAGAGATATTATTCCATCATTATTGCTAAAGTGGAGCATGAAAATAAATTTATACAAGGTACACTTTCTATTCAATCAGGAATGGGAAAAATTTTGATTCTATTTCTACACATTCCATTATATGTTTCAATTTTTCTATAACTATTCAATAAATTCCATGATACCTTTAAGTATAGTTATCTATAAAAACACTTAGTGGTGTGATCATTGAAACCCAAGTGTTGGACTCTTCTTTTTTTATCATCACAACTGAAAAATATATTATTTGTGATGGGTCATTTTTGATCAGACCCTACCGTAAATAGCTGCTTGTGATAGGACACCATCACAAATGAATGATAAATAAAAAAATGTCATAAAAGATACTTTTTGTGATGGTATATTGCAAAAAGTATCTTTTTCAATGGGGATATTTCTCATCGCAAATAATTTTTTAAACAGGTTATTAATTGTGATTCTCAAGTCACCTATCACAATAAATTATTTGTGATGGGGCTATCACACATCAAAAATAAGTTTAAAAAATAAATAAATAGTTATATAAAAATATCAAAATAATTTTAAAAATTATAATAAATAAAATTGTAAACATAAAAAATAATAAAAATATTACAAAAAATATTTTTATTTAAAATTTAACATAATAAATTTGTATATAAGATATCCATTGTTGTTGAGGGGTTGGAGAATGTGGAAGAGGAGGGGGAGGGAAATCCATCCCTGATGACTGAACCAATCATCACATGTATTCATTTTTCTTCTCCTCCTATTATTACCAATGTTGTCTATGGAGCTCATCCTACTCCATATGCATGGCTTCAATAACCTCACTATAAGCTCACAACAACTCCTAGTTCTGTGAGAATAATGATGACGAAGCTCCATAATCTCCCCTTAAGTTGGATGTCGACCAAGTATTATTACCATAAAAACTTCTAGGAATCAGTTGAGAATCGATACCAACCACTCAGCCCTTCTCGAAAGCATACAATGTTTCCTGCATCCATATTGCATCATCAAATCCTGCAACATTGGTGGCCTGACTCTTAGTATCATCCTTACTCTCATAATGTGTATAAGAATTCACAACCTCATTTTACTCCTTTAATTTAAATTTGAAATTCATATAGTTAAAATATTATTTTCAGTTAATTTTAAAACTCAAAAAAATTATATTGACCACAATCTGATGCTGGAGACCACCTGTAATCTCTCCAGTGACAGGATCATTGTACATCCTCTTATAAACATCAAACTTCTTAATACTAGGATTTCAGACTTCCTATATTAGAATAAATTAAAGATTTTACATTTAAATTTTTATAAATTATTAAAAAAAAGTACTTACCATGTGTCATTAATTCATACTGAATGTGTAAATGCCAGCTCGATAATGATGCTCTCCTGTGTAAACTAGCTCCCATAAAGTATAAATATAATTCATACCAAACCTATGTTGAGATGTAATCATTTATTTTAGAACAATAAGATTGATCTAAATTCATTACTCCCACCTTCTTCATGGTCTTCCTCCTCAAATTGTGCAAAAACTGACGACAATGCTCATGCATACACACCTCACAATATTCCCTAATGAAACTAAGCATACTATCATCAACGGGATTCCATAAAACCTGAATTTTTTAATAATATAAATTTAATAAATAAATAAATTTCAAAATAAATATAATTTATTTACATTCCATCCAATGATTAAACATACGGTGTCGAACGCCATTGGGAACCAGATCCAACATCACCAATTCCATAGGAAAGTAGTTATGAAAAATAGTGTTCCCCTACCCAACAACTATATTCTTAATGTTGTGAAGAAAATAACAAATAATTAAACAATTAGTACATAAATAAATGTATGAAAATTAATGAAAACTAACTAAAATAAACAATTGAACATACCTCTAAATGCATGGATCAAAATCAATACATGGACTTTTCTCCGGAATTGGTCGGGGAATTATCAATCTCACAAGACCCCAACCCCTATAAGTTAACAATGAACTACTAGTAACCATAGGGTCAGATGATAAGGCATTAGGTTCATCACCAGCTAATACAACCTCCTCAAGGATAAGGAAGATATCATCATAAGTCTCATCATCCATCTTAAACATGAAAATAATTTTGTCAAAAATAATTGAAAACAAGTATTATATATATTTGTTTTGAGAATAAATAACTTGAAATTGTTTCAATATTTATCTTCATCCTCATATTCATATACGATAGTTTCAATATCTTCATCTTACCCCCCCCCCCTTGTATCATCAATTTTTATAGCAGTTTTAGATTCATCGTCACCTATTAATTCAAATTCATTTGTTACATCATCAACATTGTCCCCACTATCGACCCATAACTATGGGGTTTCATCATCGATATTCATGTATCTTCATTAAAAATATGTATTTTGATTTATCTCTTGAAAAAATTTAGTTCTTTTCACTTCAGTAGAACAACATTCACTTTGTATAAACAAATTTTTATGGGATTTCATTTTTATAATTCTACACTAATCAATTAACTCTCTGAAAGGACCATAATAATTGGAATAATATATTAGGTGTTTTTGATGATCCAATAAAAATGATTCATTTACTATAGAAAGGATTTTACATTTAATATCAATGATTCCATGGTGTGGATGAACACACAATCCTCTATAAGTATCAAAATAATAACATGTAAACATTGTTACATAATTTTGTATAAGATAATAGAACTCAATTATTTCATCCATCATTCCATAAAATTCAACATCACTTTATATATGATGAGATATTTTCAAGAAAACACAATTATTCATTGTTTTTTTATTCACTATATGCATGTGTATGAAATCAAAACCATTAACCACATATACATCATAAGATTTAAACATTTTGGATAGTGGGTTACTCAATACAGACAATCTATAATCAATTTTATTGGAATGTTTTGATACCTTCAAAATTAAAAAAATACAATATAAAAAATAATAAATTGATTTCATATTCTAAACCATAAACAATTAATTGTACTAGTCTTAGAAACTAGTAGTAAAAATTATGTTGCTGACATTATTCAAGAGCATCTGCTATAATTTTTTGAAATTGTTTCATGATATGATCATTGTATAATCTAAAAATAAAATAATTTTAATTTATTTAAAAAAAAATTAAATAATATGTGTTATTAGCACTCATTTTACAAATCATTTCATTTCTTTGCAGTTGAGAAGAACATATGTATAAGCCCTAGGATGTTCATTATCTAAAAGAAACCATTCATGAACTCCACCAAAGGCAAGTTAAGGCTAATTAAAATCTGATAATTGGATGTTTAGTGCATCATAAATAGTTCTCACATTAACACCCATTCAAATATGTTTTGAAGGATATTCGGGTTGGAAATAATGGGAGAAGAAAAATGAAATTCCCTCTTATAAATAAGCTTCTGTAATTTAACCTTGAACTGATACTTTGTTGCATACCTTTTTTTAGTTTTTGCATACATATCTCATATGGATACATCCATCAAAAATGTACTAACCATCCAAATTTTTCTTCATGTATAAAATGTAATACCAAATGTTCCATTGAATTAAAAAAAGTTGGCAGAATGTTTTCCCAATTTAGATAAAATTAATACAACAACTTTTGGAAGTCTACTAAGTGAATCATAGTCTACTGTCTCTGCATAGATATCTTTGAAAAAATATGATATTTCTATTATCATATCCCAAATCGAAAAATTCAATAAAACTGTAAATCTAATTAGTATAATTTTTTATAATATAACATAACAACAATGACTTTTTAATCTAGTAATACGACTATTTCTAACACATCTAGAAAAAAATTGAAACATAACCATCTCGTACTGTTAAATCCTCATCCACTAATAAAATTATAAATGATTTTCTTTGGAAAGTGTATAAGTATCTTTTTTCCTTCATTAACATCTGTGATCTTTAATTTAAAAAAAACTCAAGTTCTGGTCACCTATAAATTTCAGAAAGATCTAATCATGAATTTATGTTATCTTTGGTATTAGAAGGTTTTCTAGAAATTGTATAAAATATATTATCAAAATAGTTCTTATCTATAATTCCCCAACCCTAGAATCCCATAGTCAATGCATTGTTACATATCATTGGTATGATCACAAAAGATCAAGTCTCGAAAGTCCGATTAGTTTAGAAGCCTTGGAACTACTAGATACATTCATAAGGTTTAAATTACATCATAAAATGGAAAACTACAACAACATTATTTCCATAGACAACACTGAGATCCCATAGACTTTCCATACAGTTCATTCATAATATGCTTCTTCGCATCCTGGGAAAAATAAAACAAAGAAAGGGTGAGCTCAGATGCTCAGTAAGGATAAAAATATTGCGTAAACTTTCATAAATAAGAATAAACATTTAAAGCAATGTATAAGACTAAAACAAAATCCTTTTAAACCTGAACTTTAGTATAATATGGAAAAGATAAAATCAAAATAATTCAATTTACTTATTCACATGGATATTCTACTAGTCGAATAATAAAATGCAATATCAAAATCCACTTTCATAATGATGGAATGCATAATGTCAGACTTTCATAACCACATAGTCAAGGCCTTGTTCCAAGAGTAAAAATAAGATTTTGTCAAGGCCTTGGGCCAAGACACTAGTTTGTCTCATGATACCTACTGATGCATCGAGGAGCTATAGCGGGCTCCACCCATCACTTACTAAGTCCAATGCATTCCTCATATGAAAAATTTTAAACATAACATAAACATTCATATTAAAACAAGCATATTAAATTTCAATACTTTATACATAAACCAAGAATAGTATAAAAATAAAAAATCCATAGTAAACATATCAAAAAACCTTCAATATAATATGGAATAATTGTTTCATAATGAATTGACTTCAAACAAGTTGAAAATCTATCCAAGGATGTTGACATAGATGAAATGAAAGTATTTGAAAGAAATAACTCTTTATATTTTGAAACCATTTAAAAGAAATAATTTATTTTTGAAATATTCTTATAAGCTTGTAAGGGAAGCTTTGAAGGTTTTATAATGGCAGAAATTAGCCTCACCCACCATATAAGTTAAAAAAACATTCTTACATTAATTTTGTCGAAAAGGTTATAAGGTACCTTGTTTGGAAAACGATGGAAAGATTCATTTCAAACCATTTTATAAAGAGTCAAAAAAGGGTTTAAATGACTTTAACCCATATTCTAGTAAATAGTAAAAAAAATTGGAATACATTTTTAAGAAACATGGATGTGGATGATAGAGAGTTCCCAGTAGATACTTACGTAAAAACAATCTTGGAAAATAAATAGATTGTGAAATTAACCCTAACCTTGTACTTTTCCTTGGTCGAGGGTAGGTTAACCTATTTTATAATGGTGAAATAATTATTATTAAATTATACAAGAATCATATAAATTAATACGATATCATATATGATCTTTTAACATTGCTTTGTTAATAATATTTTAGTATTATCGTCATTTCGGGTGTTAACTGATTCCTTTTCCTTTATATGATTTTCTACCTAAGTAATGTTTGTTATGGATAGGATGTATCTTATTCATATTCAGAATGATATTAAGTCTTTAAACATTATTTTTAATCATCGAATGAAAATTAGTCTTGAATGGACACGATGGGGAATGAATCCAATCGCGTTCGTGGAGACGGTAATCTGTATGTACGCTCGAGAGACAATATCATTCTTTTGATATTAAAAAAGTATATAATTGGATGTTATATCACATATACAGAATAATTATCATGTTATATTTATTATTTACATCAGTTATACTCATTATTATACCCATCCAAATGATGAAGTGTTTGAATAACAAACATCACCACAACGTGGAGACGGTAAGTCGTACGTACGCACGTATGGTGACTTTGTCATTTATAGGATAGATAGAATAATGAATATTGTTGTACCATATTTTTAATAACATTAAAATATATAGATTTTACTTTAGTTATCATTTTATAATGGAAACAACAAAGAAATAGGAAGTGGAAGAAAAAAGAACTTGAAATAGGGTGGTGAAATTGTTACCACTTCTTTGGGTTATTCCTTTTGATTTGATAAAAATGCCACATTAGGTTGGATTTATGACTAAAGTAAGGCCTATAGAATGAATTGAGGGATTTTGGGAGGATATTTGGGAAGGGTTTGTACGATCCAAAGTCTTGATAAGTGTGATAAATGGGTAGGAAGTGAGGGCTTTTTATAAGGGAGAGGAGGGGCTCTTTAGGAAAGTTTGAAACAATTATTTTATTATAACCTCATATTCGGTTTCAAAAGGTCAACTATTCTTTAATACAAAATTTAAGATGACTCATGGTCGAAATAAAATAATCCAATAAGAATTGGACAGGTTTTGGATATTGTTTTAATATTTATAATCTTATTTATTTAAATCATTTATTAATTAGGTAAATATTGCATCATTATTGTGTCATAAATAATTTATTTTATTTTATGTCAAAAAATTATAAAAAACATACCATGATGTAGGAAATATTTTTATCTTTCCGAATAGTATTTATAGTCAAAATTATAACTTATATAACCCCATGTAAAAGTTTATTTACTAAAAGATATTTGTTTATGTCATTTTTGTCTTTCCATTAAATTAATTAATATAAAATGTCATTATTACTCCCATGTGGCTCAATGTGGTCCCAAATTCAACCCAAGGATTCCCATGGTCATCTAGGTATCATCCAATAGGATTAGTACACATTTTAGGGTAATTTAATATTATTATAATATTATATTTTACCCTTATTTATTATATTTACCCTTTAATCATGGTGAATAAAATATTTACCAAAGTAAATATTCAAAATTTCTAAAAATAAAAGTTACCTATTTACTCAATTTAAACCTCCTAATTCTAAATATCGAATCCATTTTTCTAAATTCAAAATACAAAAGTGGCAGAAATTAATTTAAAATTAATTCCCGTTATCAAAACAAAAAACGTGATTTTAACAAATTATAAATATCAAAAGATTGGCACTTGTTTATGTTCAGTTTAAATGTAAAATTATATTCAATGACCAACATTGGATTAAATGGTAAAAATATAATCTAATTATACTTTAAAACCACTCAAAATTATAATTTAACACTATAAATTATTTTGATTAAAAAATTTGTTTTTAATTAAAATTTAGTATTTTTCACTATTAATCAAAAATATGAAAGTTATCAGAAAAGTGCCAAAAATTCACCCTAATCTTATTTTGATATTCAAAATCCAAAAATAAATTCCATTTTGTAAGATAAAATTTATAAAATTTTAAAAAGTGGGTATTAATATTCATAACGGCTACTTTGATTGGTCGTGGTGTGTTAGAATCTCAAAGTTGCGTACAATGTAAGCTATTGAATTATTCAAAGGGAAACATACCGTGGAAGCTTGGGGTGTTACATTCTCCCCTCCTTCAAATAATTTCATCCCCAAAATTTCTATAATACTGACACATAAAAAGATTCGGGTGGTTCTTCATCGTAAGTTCCTCAAGTTCCCATGTTGCCTCTTCTATCTTATGGTTTCTCCATAGAAATTTTACCAGAAGAGTTGTCCAGTTTCTCAACAATTGTTCTCTGGTATCAAGAATATTTATAGGATCTTCGCAATAAGACATATCGGGTTACAATTCTAATTCCTCATAGGAGATTATATGCATCGGGTCAGGCATGTATTTTCTCAATAGTGATACGTGGAACACATCATAAACTTTGGAGAGACTTGACGGCATTGCCAAACGGTAAGCTACAGCCCCAATTTGTTCTAGGATTTCGAAAGGTCTAATTTACCTAGGACTCAATTTACCCTTCTTACCAAATCATATAATTCCCTTTCATGGAGATACCTTCAAGAAAACATGATCTCCAACCTGAAATTCTAAATCCTTCCTTCGGTTATCGGCATAGCTCTTCTGCCTACTTTGAGCTGCTTTGATTTCGGTTTGGATTACCTTAACCTTTTCCATTGTTTCTTTAACAAGTTCTGGTCCTATGAGTTTTCTTTCAACAACATCATCCCAACAAGTTGGTACATGACATCTCTTTCTATATAATGCTTTATATGGTGTCATCTGAATATTTGAATGAAAGCTATTGTTATAGGAAAATTCTACCAGGGGTAAATATTGAGATCCCACATACCTTGAAAGTCAATTGAGCAAGATCTAGACATGTCTTCTAAGGTTTAAATTGTTCGTTCTGATTTTCCATCAGTTTGAGAGTGGTAGGTAGTGCTCAAACAAAATTCAGTATCCAGGGCCTTCTAAAGACTTTTCCAGAATCTTGATGTAAAACGGGGGTCACAATCAGAAATAATCAATGGGGTTACACCATGAAGTCTTACAACTTCATTAATATACATTCTTTCCAGACATTCAAGTGGTAAATCTTCTCTTATAGCAAGAAAATGTGTTGACTTGGTAAAATGATCAACAATGACCCATATTGTGTCATTCCTTCTAGGATTCTTTGGTATTCCCATTAAAAATTCCATTGTAATATCATCCCACTTCCACTCAGGTATGGGAAGAGGTTTCATGACTCCTCCAGGCTGTTGTCTTCAAACTTTCACTTGTTGAAAAACCATACATCTTGGCACAAAATTAGCAATCTCTCTATTCATGTTGTCCCACCTAAAATGTTCCTTCAAATCCTTATACATCTTGGTGCTACCAAGGTGTATAGAGAAATTGGAACTATGAGCATCATCCAATAATTCCCTTTTTAGATCAGGTATATCGGGAACACAAAGTCTCTTCTCAAATTTCAAAATTCCATCTTCATACACAAAGTCACTCAATCTCCGATCATTCACAGCTTTAATATTCTTTTGAAACTCCTCATCATTAGCTCAAGAACAATTTATCCTTTATAATAAATATGGTTTGGAAACCATTTGAAAAAGTATTGATGATCTACCTTCTATGGTTATTCCCATATCCATCTTTACTAGATCCATGAGAATATAATCCCTTTCAACTCTCATCTTGTTCAAAACTCCATGATATTTTCTGCTCAAAGAACCTGCCACCTTATTTTCCTTCCCCGGGTGGTAGTGTATTATGCAATCATAATCCTTGAGTAGTTCAAGCCATCATCTTTGCCTCATGTTGAATTCTTTCTATGACAAAATATACTTCAAACTCTTGTGATCGGTATATATCTCACATTTTTCACCATAGAAATAAAGTCTCCATATCTTAAAAGCAATGATTACAGATACTAACTCAACTTCATGAGTATGATAGTTTTTCTCATGAATTTTTATCTGTTGTGATTCATAGGCAATAACCCTATCATTCTGCATAAGGACACAACCAATTGCTTTCTTTGAAGCATCACTATAAATAACAAACCCATCTTTCCCCAATGGTAGTGTCAATATAGGATCATTGGCTAATCTTCTTTTTAGTTCTTCAAAACATTCTTCACACTCTTTTTTCCAAACAAATTTAACCCCTTTTGTGTGATCTTTGTTAATGGGTTAGCCAACCGGGAAAAATTCTGAAAAAAACATCGATAATAACCTGATAAAACAATAAAACTACTTACCTTGGTTATACTCGTTGGTGCTGGCCATTCGTGGATTTCCTTGGTCTTAGAAGGATCAACAGAGATTCCATCCTTAGAGATAATATGGCCAAGAAAATAAATCTCCTGAAGCCAGAATTCACACTTTCTAAACTTCCCATATAATTCATGTCTTCTAAGAGTCTTCAGGATAATACACAAGTGAGTTTCATGATATTCATAGATTTTGGAGTATACCAAGATATCATCAATAAATACAACTAAAAAGTCATCAAGATATTCCTTGAAAACTCTATTCATTAGATCCATGAAGACAGAGGGTGCATTAGTCAATCCAAAAGGCATTACTGTAAACTCGTAATGCCCATACCTGGTTCAAAATGTTGTTTTCGAAATGACTTCCTTCTTCACACAAAATTGATGATATACAGATCGAAGGTCAATCATTGAAAAGTATTGAGATCCATGAAGTTGGTCAAATAAATCATCAATATGAGGTAGCGGATACTTGTTCTTTATTGTTATAGCATTGATATCCTTATAGTCAATTCACAACCTCATAGATCTATCTTTCTTCTTAACAAAAAGTACAGGGGCTCCCCATGGAGAAGAACTAGGGAAAATAAATCCCTTATTACTCAATTCCCCTAGTTGTTTATTTAGTTCCACTAATTCCACAGTGTCCATTCTATAAGGGGTATTTGATATGGGACTTGAACCAGGAATTAAGTCAATGGAAAACTCAATTTCTCTTTTTGAAGGATTTCCACATAAATACTCTAGAAATACATCTACATAATCTTTCACAATAGTTACATACTATATTTGAACATTCTTTTCCTCACCCACAATTATTTAATTATATTCCTCCCCAATAATTGAATTTAGTTGAGCTAGTGGGGGTGGATCTAGATAAGAATTAGGTGGTGACATTTCTATTCTAAAGATAAGGTACTCCTTATCATCATCAAAAATTTTAACCTCCTTCTTATTACAATAAATTTTCGTATCATGGTCTGAAATCCAATCCATACTGAGGACTATATCAAATTCAATCATGGGTATGACGATTAGATTAGCAGATAAAGAACATTTATATGCCCTAATGGGGACTGATTCACAAAACTTTATTGCAATGATACTTCCCTTATGAGTTTTGACTGACAACTCCCTTGTTAAATCAAATTAGAAATATCTAATTTTCTTAGCAAACTGGGAAGATATGAAACAATGCGATGATCCAGAATCAAATAACTCATTTTCAAAACTTGAGGAAACCATTAAATTACCTGTCACTACGCCTTTCGGGGATTCAAACTCAGCAGTAGTGATATCATAAGCTTGTTCTTGATCCCTTGTCCTTTTCTAAGGTAAGTTCCTCTGATGCTTAGTACATTCATTCGCATAAGAACCCCTTTCTCTAAAATTGTAGCATTCAACATCGACAACATCTTTCTTCCCCTTCCAATCATGAGCTTAGTGTACATTTTCACCACACTTGTAACAAACTCCCATTCCCTTCAGTCAAGTACCAGGGTGTTTCTTCCCACATTTACTGCAGGATAGATATTCAACTTTTCCCTTCTTCCCCTTATTTCCATTTCTAGAGTGTTCGGAAGATCTCTTCTTCTCTTTCTTTGCTTTAAAGTCATAAGGCTTAGAGAATTCTTTTTCTGTATTGATAGAACAAGAGACAATATCTTCATAAAACGTGAAGGATTGTGAGAGTAATTCTCGATAGAGAAATGGTTTTAATCCATCAAATAAATGATCAATATTACTTATTGGGTTACATATATAATTTGTTGCATGCCTCTCTATTGTAAAGTTAGCTTCATACTTTGTGACATTCTCATCCTCCTTTTGCCTCAGACTCAGAAATTGTCTTTCCATATCCACTCGATGGTCATGAGGAAAGTATTTTTCTAAGAAAATATCTTTAAACTCCCTCCATTCCATATTTGATACTTCATCATATTTCATTGTGTTTTGAATCAATGACCACCGTTGATCAACATATCCAGTGAGGCGGTAAACTACCATGACAACTTTTTCCCTTTCACTACTCCCCAAGGCATGTAATATTTTCCATAAAGAATTTATCCATTGCTCAGAAACTAGTGGATTTGTACCCCCATGTAATTTTGGTGGTTTTGCCTCATGAAGCGGTCTAACATTGATCCTTCACGCAGTGGATCAGGGTTCTCCATACGGGTAAGGTTATTATACATAACCTAAGTGAGTTGTCCCAATATAGTGATAAGATGATTAGAACCAGTTCTATCACCAGCTCCACTATAATTATCTTGAGTAGGAGTGAAATACCTACATGGAGTGCGTGCATTGATACGGTTTCCATTCCTTCCACTAGGTGCCATTTCTAAACAATGGCATAAATTAGATTAGTTTATGAATCAAAATACATAATTCCAAACTTGTAAAACACTTATCATAAATTGAAGAGTTTATGGATATAATCCATAATCATAAAAAAAATGTTTTCTTTGAGAATATATATACTCATAAACCCTTCATAATGGTTTGTAAATAAAATTAGAATTATCCTAAACATATCCCCTGGGAGTGTCGTAACCAAGAGTGCAGTAAGGCCCATTGTCGTGCACCAGTTCCCGTTCGAGTCTAAATCAAAGCAATGTTTTCAGGTTTTACCCCTAGGTACATCTATGCCAGAGCCCCCTCTACCTGCTCGTATCCAGATAGGGATGTATTTCTTGGAAAACTCACAAAATCACTACAATACCAAAATTCTAAGAAGTTCTTCTATACTGATCCTCAAGGTTTATGATAGGGATATGTGTTCTAATCAGAGTTTATCTAAATCTAGTTTCCAAGGTTTGTACTAAACTTCCTCTAATACCAACTATAATGCCCCAACCCCATAATCCCAGAGTTAGTGCATTATTACGTATCATTTTCATGATCACAAAAGATCAAGTCTTGAAAGACCGATTAGTTTAGTAGTCTTGGAAGTGCTAGATACATTCATAAGGATTACATTACATCATAAAATGGAAAAGTACAACAACATTATTTCCATAGACAACATTGAGATCCCATAGACTATCCCTACAGGTCAGTCATAATATACTTCTTCGAATCCTGGGAAAAATAAAACATAGAAAGGGGTGAGCTCAGATGCTCAGTAAGGATAACAATATAGCAAAAAATTTCATAAATAAGAATAAACATTTAAGGCAATGTATAAGACTAAAACAAAAGCCTTGTAAACCTAAAATTCATCATAATACGACAAAGATAAAATCAAAATAATTCCATTTACTTATTTACATGGATATTCTACTAGTCTAATAATCACATGCAATATCAATAGCCACTTTCATAATGATGGAATGCATAATGCCAGACTTTTATAACCACATATTTAAGGCCTTATGCCAAGACTACAAATAAGATTTTGTCAAGGCCTTGTTCCAAGACACTATTTTGTCTCATTAGACCTACCAATGCATCAAGGAGCTATAGCGGGCTCCACCCATCACTTACTAAGTCCAATGCATTCCTCATATGAAAAGTTTTAAACATAACATAAACATCCGTATTAAAACTAGCATACGAAATGTCAATACTTTATCCATAAACCAATAATGGTATAAAAATAACACATCCATAGTAAAACATATCACAAAACCATCAATACAATATGGAATAATTTTTTCATAATGAATTGACTTCAAACAAGTTGAAAATCTATCCAAGGATGTTGACATAGATGAAATGGAACTATTCGAAATAAATGCCTCTTTCTATTCTGAAACCATTTAAAAGAAAAAATTTACTTTGGAAATATTCTTATAATATTGTAAGGGAAGCTTCTAAGGTGTTAAAATGGTGGAAATTAGTTGCACCCGCTGTATAAGTTAAAAAACCTTCTTGCATTAATTTTGTCAAAAAGGTCCTAAGGTACCTTGTTTGGAAAACGACGGAAAGATTCCTTTAAAACCATTTTATAAAGAGTCAAACAAGGGTTTAAATGACTTTAACAAATAGTCTAGTAAATAGTAAAAATGTTTTGGAATACATTTTTAAGAAACATGGATATGGATGATAGAGAGGTCCTAGTAGATACTTATGTAAAAACAATCTCGGATAATAAAGAGATTGTGAAATTAACCCTTACCTTGTACTTTTCCTTGGTCCAGGGTAGGTTAATCTCATGTATAATGGTGAAATAATTGTTATTACTTTATACAATAATCATATACATTAATATGATATGATATGTGATCTTTTAACATTGCTTTGTTAATAATATTTTAGTATTATCGTTGTTTCAGGTGTTAACTGATTCGTTTTCCTTTATATGATTTGTTACGTAAGTAATGTTTGTTATGGATAGGATGTATCTTATTCATATTCAGAATGATATTAAGTCTGTAAACATTATTTTTAATCATATAATGAAAATTAGTCTTGAATGGACACGATGGGGAATGAATCTCATCGTGTTCGTGGAGACGGTAATCCGTACGTACGCACGAGCGAAAATATCATTCTTTTGATATTTAAATAGTATATAATTGGATGTTATATCACATATACAGAATAATTATCATGTTATATTTATTATTTACATCAGTTATACTCATTATTATACCCATAAAAATGATGAAGTGTTTGAATAACAAACATCACCACGACGTGAAGACGGTAAGTCGTACATACGCACGTATGGAGACTTTGTCATTTATAGGATAGGTAGAATAATGAATATGGTTGTACCATATTTATAATAACATCACAGTATATATAAGATACTAGATTTATCATTTTAGAATGGAAACAACAAAGAAAGAATAAGTGGAAGAAGAAATAACTTGAAAGAGGGTGGTGAAATTATTACCTCTTCTTCGGGTTCTTCCTTTTGATTTGATCAAAATGGCTCCTTAGACTGGCTTTATAACTAAATTAAGGCCTCTATAATAAATTTATGGATGTTGGGATGATATTTGGGCAGGGATTGTATGAGAAAAATGCTTGAGAAGTGTGATAAATGGGTAATAAGTGAGGGATTTTTATAAGGAAGAGGAGGGTCTCTTTAGGAAAGTTTGAAACAATTATTTTATTATAACATCATCTTCAGTTTAAAAAGGTCAAATATTTGTTAATAACAAATTTAAGATGACTCATGGTCGAAATAAAATAATCCAATAATAATTTTACAAGTTTTAGATATTGTTTTAATATTTATAATCTTATTTATTTAAATCATTTATTAATGAGGTAAATATTGCATCATTATTGTGTCATAAATAAATTAATTTATTTGATGTCCAAAAATTATAAAAAAAATACCATGATGTAGGAAATATTTTTATATTTTAAAATGGTATTTATAGTCGAAAATATAACTTATATAACTCCATGTAAGAATTTATTTACTAAAATATATTTGTTTATGTCATTTTTGTCTTTACTTTAAATTAATTAATATAAAATGTCATTGTTAATCCCATGTGGCTCCATGGGGTCCCAAATTCAACCCAAGGAATCCCATGGTCAGATATGTATAATTAAATAGTATTAGGATACATGTTAGGGTAATTTAAAATTATTATAATATTATATTTTACCCTTATTTATTATATTTACCCTTTAATCAAGTTAAATAAAATATTTACCGTAGTAATTTTTCAAAATGTCTAAAAATAAAAATTACCTATTTACACAATTTGGACTTCTTTATTATAAATATTGAATCCATTTTTCTAAATTCAAAATACGGAAGTGGCAGAAATTAATTTAAAATTAATTCCCGCTGTTAAAACAAAAAACTTGTTTTTAAGAAAAATAACTATCAAAAGATTGACACTTGTTTATGTTCAGTTTAAATGTAAAATTACATAAAATAGAAAAAATTGGATTAAATGGTAAAAATATAACATAATTATACTTTAAAACAACTCAAAATTATAATTTAACACTATAAATTATTTTTATTAAAAAAGTGGTTTTTAACTAAAATTTAGTATTTTGCACTATTAATCAAAAATATGAAAGTTATCAAAAAAGTGCCAAAAATTCACCCTAATATAATTTCGATATTCCAAATCCAAAAATGAAGTCCATTTTTAAATATAAAATTTTAAAAAGTGGGTATTACTATTCATAACAGCTACTTTGATTGGTCGCGGTGTGTTTGAATCTCAAAGTTGCGTACAATGCAAGTTATTGCATTATTCAAAGGGAAACATACGATGAAATATTGGGGTGTTACATTATCAATATGAATAATATCAAAAATGTGACAAACCACCAAATCATACCAATATGGAAGATCCCAATAAATACTCAGTTTAATACAATTTTGATTTTTCCCAAATATATCTATTTTTTGTTGATTTTAAAGTCAGTACAAAGGTAATGGGAGGTAATGAAGAGACAATAGATTTTAAATCAATACTTGAGATAATTTTTTGATGTCCATATTTTTCAATTGTAAATTTTCTAAAATGATTTCCATTCCTTCAGAAAGGATGACTAATACAAAGAAATCTATGATGAAAGCTGATAAAATAATTTTTTCTCCCATTGAAGAGCATAAACACTTTTCTCTAAATCATACAGTATGAAGATGATTTTCAATCATGTGTACTCTAATGGGATAACATGCCATATATTGGGAAGTCACTAATTGTCCACATTAATGCATCTCTCATTAGGAAGTTTTTTTTCATAACCACATCATATATACCTACACCATTACTTCACATTAAATTTAACTCATCAATCAATTGATTCAAATAAACATCGGTATTCTTTTTTGGATGTCCAAGAATTAATAAGGTCAAAAATATATATGGCTCATTCATTAACATCCAAAGAGTAAATTTGTACATAGTTATAAAGATAGGCCAATAAGAATATTGACTATTTTAAGAACTAAATGGGAAGAAAAAATTAGTGTAAAGACCCAAGCACATGTTTTGGGCCTCAAAAGAAAAATACGGATGTACCTGGACAAAATGATTCCATAAGTGACCATCACAATGATGATTTCATCTTTTACCAGTTGAAATGTTGGTTTTGTTCCACGACATCAATGACGTTATTCTATTAGAAAAAAATAAACACTTCAATTTAGGCGTAATTAGGAAATACCGCAACTATTTAATAGGAATCGATCCATAATTCCCTAGTTGGTCCTATTTACACCTCTATTTTCCAAATGTGTGACAAATGACTAATGACTCGTTTTCTTCATAGTATAAGATCTAATCATTTGAACATGGATGAATCATAAAATTACCAAGAACGAAATTATGAACCAAACACTTACCCACAAAGAAATTTGTAGGAAACACTTTTCCTTCAGGTAATAGTTCTTTAATAAAAGAGAATATTTGATCAAAAGGTCTATTTAAAATTCCATTATCTGATTTAATAGCTATAAATTTTAAAACCATGTAAAATTTTCTTATCTTAAAATTTGGATATAAATCATCCTCATCAGAATTCAAAAAATCAAAAAATTGAGACGGTTTTAACTCATGAGTGAAATCAATATCATCCTGAGATTTATTTTGTTGAAAAGACATAACAGCAACATCGTGTACTAATGTTTGAAGCCATGATGGATCTAAAACAAAATTATTAACATTTTCTCCAGAACTTCACTCACAATGTTGATACCAAAAAATATAATCTTTTTGAAAACTAAAATTCAATAGATGAACCCTAACATTGTTAAATGTGTCAAACCTCCGCATAATATATTTTTAACATAGATACTCAATTGTCCATTTTGAAACAAATTCTAGTTTTGATGATGAAAATGATAAAAAATATTCAACACCCTCAATATATATAGGATTTATACCAGAACTTTTTGGATTCCCATGATGATTTATCTAATCATGATCATGTAATAAATATTGTTTTCAACATCCTGTACCATATTTATCTAAAAATTACATAATAAAAAAAATTATGATTAACTTTATATAACAAAAATAATATTCAAAAAAGAGTATAAAATTAAAAAATTATATTTTACTTGTAAATTTTATAAATTTTATCTATTTACCACTAATTTTTACTGAATAGTACTGATTTTTATTAATTATCGATAATTACTGCTAATTATAAGTAATTTTTACTAATTAATACTAATTTTTACTAATTTTTACTAATTTTTCCTAATTATTACTAACTTTTACTAATTATTACTATTTTTTACTATTTTTTTACTAATTATAGGAAATTTTTACAAATTATAAATAATTTTTACTGGTTGTTACTAAATAATACCAATTACCACTAATTATTACTAATTAAAACTAATTGCAGCTAATTCTTACTAATTCTTAGTAATTAATGATAAAATCTACTAATTATTACTAATTATTACTAATTATTGCTTATTACCACTAATTATTCCTAATTATTAATAATTATTACTAATTATTACTAATTACTACTAATTATTACTAATTACCACTAATTATTACTAATTACCACTAATTATTACTAATTACCACTTTTTATTAATAATTTTTACTCATTATTTCTATTTTTTACTCATTATTGCCAGTTTTCACTCATTATTACTATTTATTACTAATTTCTACTAGTTTTTAATAAATAATATTAATTATTACTAAATAATTACTGCTAATTATTACTAATTGTCGTTGATTGTTACTAATTGCCACTAATTAGGACTAATTAGCACTAATTATGACTAATTACCCATAATTATGACTAATTACCACTAATTATGACTAATTACCACTAATTATGACTAATTTTCACTAATTATGACTAATTATTACTAATTACCACTACTTATTGCAAATTATCACAAATTATTAAAAAAATTACTCATTATTACTAATTTTTACTAATTACTACTAAAAGTTTCTAATTATTACTAGTTTTTACTAATTATTTCTAATTATTAATAATAACCACTAATTATTTCTAATTATTACTAATAATTATTAATTTCCACTAATTATTACTAATCACCAATAATTATTACCAATTATAACAAATTATTACTAATTACCACTAATTATTAATAATTTCCACTAATTATTACTAATTATTACTAATTATCACTAATTACCACTAACTATATCTAATTATTACAATTTACCACTAATTATTACTAATTACAACTAATTATATCTAATTATTACTAGTTACCACTAATTATTACTAATTACCACTAATTATTACTTATTACCACTAATTATTACTAACGACCACTAGTTATGACTAATTATTACTAATTTTTTATAATTATTACTAAATATTACTAATTATTACTAATTACCACTAATTATTACTTATTATTACTAATTTCCACTGATTATTAATTATTACTAATTATTTATTATTACTACTAATTATTACTAATTATTACTAATTAATACTAATTATTACTAATTATTACTAATTATCACTAATTGTTACTAATTAATACTAAGTACCACTAATTATTGCTGTTTAATACTATTTATTACTAAATATAATAATTTATTACTAATTTACACTATTTATTACTAATTATTAGTAATTATTACTAATTTCCACTAATTACCACTAGTTATTACTAATTATTACTAATTACCACTAATTATATCTAATTATTACTAATTACCACTAATTGCACAAATTATTACTAATTACCCCTAATAATTTATAATTACCACTAATTATTACTAATTACCACTAATTGTTACTAATTACCAGTAATTATTACTAATTACCCTTAATTACCACTAATTACCACAAATTGCTACTAATTATTTCTAATTATTACAATTTACTGATAATTATTACTAATTACCACTAATTACCACTAATTACTAGTAATTACCATTAATTATTACTAATTATTACTAAATATTATTAATTATTACTAATTACCACTAATTATTACTAATTATTTTTAACTATTACTAATTACCGCTAATTGTTACTAATACTAATTACCACTAATTTTTTAAAAAAATTACAACTTATTACTAATTTTTACTAAATATTAATAATTATTACTAACAATTAAAATTTAAAACTAAATACTTCTCATTAAACAATTATTAACAATTAAAACTAAGTACTTATAATTAAAACTAATTACTACAAACTAAAAATAAGTAATTCTAATTAAATTTAATTACTAATATAAAATAAAATAAATTAATTAAAAATTAAAAACATTAAATAAATACCTTAAAACTGGATCTTCTAGCAAATACAAATCCTTAAATTTTCTTCCTTGTGAAATTTTAAACTTCTAAAAGTTTGAATAGAAAATTATGAGAGAAGAGGACAGAAGACGAGCTCAAAAGAGAAGCGAATGTAAAAAAATCAGGAGGGGTATATATAGGTTAGATAATTTCTGATAGGATTCTTTGTGATGAGTTTCCCATCACAAATAGTAGTATTAGCGATGGGAATCATCACAAATAGTACCAAATGTTATTAAATATGATGGCGGTAAAAAAGAGAATTTGCGACGGGACCCGTCGTAAATACTCTTCTACTGACAGTTTATTTGTGACAGGAGATAATTTCTGTCAGAATTAAAAAAATGATGAAGCATATTTGTGACAAGGCTATACTCCCATCACAAATACCTTTCTCATGGTTTGGTGTGCAGTACGCACCAAAGGTATTTGCGATGGGAAGAGATTCGCGTCATAAAAACTATTTTTAAAATGACTATTTGTGACAAGAATCGATTCTCGTCAAAAATAGTCTTTGTCGACAGGTTATTTGTGATGGGCAACAGGCCCATCACAAATAACCCACCTCAAAATAAAACTTTTCCTATAGTGTATCTATGGGGAGATTTTCTATTGAATCTAGTAATCCTTCCCTTAGTGGAATTTGACGTCATACTAGGCTTGGATAGGCTCTTGTTATATAGAGCACACATCCACTATAGGAAAAAGGAAATATCTTCCAATATTCTGAACCATACCATGCTACTATAAAAATTCAAGAAATATCATTAATAACCTTTGAATAATTCCTCAACAGTGTGGGTAATGATACACTATGTATAAGCATACCTTACCCAAATGGTTGAGTCAAAGTAAAGTGTCAACCTTGAGGAAACACCCATTGTGAGGGAATGCACTTATGTATTTCCCGAAGATTTACTAGGACTTCCACTTGATTGTGAGGTAGAGTTCTCAATAGAGTTCATATCTAGATCCAAACCTATCACAAAATTACTTTATAGGATGGACCATATTGACATGGAGGAGTCAAAATTAAATTAGGATGAATTTTTGAGATTTTTCAGAGAAGTTTCACTTTATGATGAATAGTGAAAGATACTGAGTTTTAATTGAAATTTTTCTTTTCTTTTAATTAACTTATATAGTTAAATTATATTTTAAATTTTTTTTCAATTAAAATTAGTTCATTTATGCACCCATTAATCCAATATAGTTCATTGGAATCAGTTTTATATTGAATCTTGATGTAAAGACTTTGTAAACATTTGAACTTTTTCTCTTTAAAACCCTACTTTCTCATCAGCTCTAGGGGTTAATTTTAAATTAAATTTTTCCTCTTTTGTGAATTAAATTTGGAAAAAATATATTCCATATTTTAAATCAGAAAAATTATCTCATATGTTCAACTTATGTTTTTATTAAAATGAATAGTGAATGCAGTAAAAAATAATTATCATGGTTTACATAAAAATGGGTTTTCAGGGGGGTTAAACTAAAATGATAAAGGTAAAAATAACCTATAAACTTGTATAAAAACCATTTTATGGGAATATTTTGACCATTACTCCTATAATATTTTATAATCTTACATTTTTTACCCTTCTGACTTATGAAAAATGTGGGATCACTCAATTCGTTTCAAAAATACCAAGTGTGTTTTCTCCCCCACTTATAAAAGGCCACCCCTCTTCTCTCTTCTTCACACCTTAAAACATCTTTGTATCATCCAATACCCACAAAAATAACTTCTCTACCATCATCCTAGAATCCTTAGTTTGGATATAAATCCAACAAATGAAGGATTTAGTGCAAACCTAAGGAGGATACTTGAAGAAGAGGTAATGTTCTTCAACGATCATCTTAATTTTAGTTCTTTCTCCATCTCATTAAATAATTATTAAAACATGGTTATATAATAACCAAAATAACTTTTGTATACTTTTATGTTATATTTTTAAAGGTATAACCTAAATAATGTCCTTCTTCCATCAAATATGTTGTGAAATCATCAATCGTGTGTAGGGCAGACTACCACCTCGCAAACCGATGTTGTTAATTTTTTCATTACCACTTATCATGCTTGGGTATAATGATGTATATAAAGTATATATATGATATTTATAACATAATTATACCTATATATTGATTATATTATATATAACTTTTTATATTATATTTTATAATTGACATGATAACGTTGGCCAGGTGTGCAATGGACTTCCACCTAATGAAGCGATGTGATTCATTTTTCACTAATTCGTAACATGTAAAATAATAAGAATAAATATAATGAATATATGGGATATTAATGAAATATTTAAGATATTAATGACATATTTATCATTTATTAAATGGAATATATCATTTTATTTCTTACATTTTCACTCACTAAAAAAGTGATAATGTCGTTCATGTACGTGTGGACTACCACCTTCACAAAGTGATGTGACGCACTTTTATTCACCACAACACAAGAATGATATAAAAAATTATATATTATTAAATAATATGGTATTAATTATATAATTTTAATTCTATAAATTTAAAATATTTCTTACCTTCTTTCCTTAAATATCATGGAAAAATGGAAATGTTACTCATGCGTACATACGGCCTACCATCTTCATTGTCGTAACATTTGTTCATTTTTCATAACCATATATCATTATTGGTTTTAAAAGTTTAATTTATGTGTAAATATGATAATTATCTAATGATTTTTATTTTTTATATGTTTAAATAATGAACTCATTGACCACAGTCAACCTACCAAATTCATTTTTGACACATAAGCCAAATATGGTCAAAACATTTCACGTAAACATAATTGATTAATTAATTATATATAACATGTTAATAAGTGAAATAAAAGTAATAATAAACATTAAAAATAATCTCAATAATGTAAATAATTAACACAAGTTTATTGTTTGAGAAGATAAAGACACACATTACAATTTACACTCAAGGTAATGGAGTTCATCCCAATTTCCTTTAATTGAGGCGTGTTTCGATATTATACACCTATAATATTTTAAAAGGTGTATATACAACCCCTTTGAAATTTTATATCATTTATTTATATATTCTCATGTTATTTATAGTTTTTTAATTTTATTCTTTCATGGGGCTTATGAATCAAATATTTCCAAAGTGATAAGGGGGTTTTCTTTAAAAAATATCTTATAATGTTTTCTTTCCAAATATTTATTTTTCATGTCGATTTTTTTTAAATGTTTTTTAAAAAAATTGAAATAAAATATTTAAAAAATTAATTTTACTTCGTTTTAAAATATTTCAAAAATTAATGTTTTTACATGTTTTAAATGGAATGTTTTGACAAACAAAAAAGGGAATTCTCTAATTTTAAATTACATAGTGAAGTCTTTTCTTTCCATTATGATTGTTGTTTTATTTATATATTCCATTATAATATTAAATGTTTTATTAAATTAAAAACCCTATTTCCCTTTTGTTTTTTATTAAAAATGGTTTTTTAAATGAATATTTTATTTTGATATCAGAAATTTATTTTCATTTGAGTTTAAAAGGGTTTTTCAAATAATATATTTTTTATTGATATAGTTATTATTTTAAATTATATATGATGGGTGATCCCAGATATCTTTGGGTGATCTGATTATAACTTATATGATGGTTCCACCCAAATATAACTATAAGGAATTGGGTAATGACTATGTTCTATGGAGAATTATATTGGAAGTTGGTTGTATAGTTATTCCAATTTATAAGGGTTTCGTAAGGGTTCTATAAGGGTTTTATGAGATGATGTCCCAAGGTAACTACATGAATTTTTTATACTTTCTAATGAGTTTTCATTGAAATAATTTGTTTTAAAAAGTTAAAATAAATAATCTTTTTAAAATAAAGATAATTCCATTTTTGAGTAAAAAGATATGTTTTTAAGAAAAAAAATTCATGGGTTTTCATGTTTTTCACTCAACTAAAGGTTTCCTTCCTTTTATGTCCCTTAATAATCTTTTTATTATTATCCCACATTTTTTTTAAAAAAATAAACATGATTTAAGGATGGGTATGGTAAATGAAGAGGCCATGTTGAAATTCATGTCGATTTTTCATGAAATTATATTATATATTTTTTAGTTTTATATGTTTGGAAAAATGGATTCTGATTGGAAGTTTCCACATTCTATTATATACTTTTGTTATGTATGATTTATGACCTAATTCTATAAAACAATATACCTAAAAAGATCCTAAAAGTAAAAGAATGTAAATTCTTTACATAAACTCAAGATTATGTAATTTTTAAGTTTGGGTCCTTGTGGTTGGAATTGTAGGTCATTTTAGATATCTTTAGAGATTAGGATGATGTTAATAGCAATCGCTTGAAATATTTTACCTTTTGGTCAAGTTAAAATGATAAATCATTTGAATATTACAATTTTTCTTCATTTAAACTATATCTTTTTATAATTTTTTACCTATAGGAAATAGGGAAACTATAGTGGGAAGGAACTGAGAGGAAAATATCCTTCCAAATCAGCATCTTGAGATGGTTAGAATTTGAACAAAATAGTTTGTTGCAATGATGGATCAATTGACCCAATCTATAAATGGTGGTGGTATCCATGCTATAGAGGAACCTAATCTACCATAAAGAAATATGTCTATAGTGGATTATTTTATGAGGCAAGTGGATCATCTAACCTTGTGGTAGCCAAAGGATGGATCAATGCTCTGGAGAATATATTTTATGTCATGGGATATTAAAATTTTCAAAAGGTAACTCTTGATATTTATCATTTTAAGGTGAAGATGAATGATGGTGGTATTTGGTTAAGAATACCAGAGGGAAACATTATCATGATTCTTTGGAATGAAAAAACATTTAAGGATATTTTCCTTGATAAATATTTCCCAAAGTTAGTTCAAATCAGGTTGGAAAAACAATTTCTAGAATTGAGGTAAAAAGATAATGATTTTGTAGCCATGTATGAAGCTAATTTTACAAGACAATCCAGGTACATATCAGATATTATTCAGGAAATTGATAGTAAAATTAATAGATTTTATTCAGTGTTGAAACCAATATTACAAATAGATTCTATATCTTGAGAATTTAAAATCTTTGATAAAGTTGTTCATTGTGCTGAAAAAGTTGATATAGATTTTTCTGATACTTATGTGTCTCAAGGTGATTAAAGTAAGATGCAATCAAGATGAAAAGATATGGGGAAACATAAAACAAAGAAATATGGATGTAAGAAAGTGAATTTCCCATCTTGTGGTAAGTGTGTAAAAAAGCACCATGGAGAATGTATTATGAAATCGGGGAAGTGTTACTGATGTAGAAAGTTTGGCCATATAGACTACGGTTTCAATAAAAATAACCCTAAAGAATCATAGAATGGGGTAACAAATATTCATAAAATGGTAATATGTTTAAGTTGTAATTATTTTATTCATTATGCCTACGCATTCCCTATGTTAGTAAATCCGGCTAGAAATCATCAAGATCAAAAGAAAAAGGGTGTGGCAAAATCTTTTTCTACTATTATTATTGATATTGGACAATCAAATTAAGTGGAGAGAAGTATGTTAATAATGTATTCAAATTAGTCCAATATCTTTCCTGACACTTGGTCTTCATATTCTTTTATTTATGAGAAATTTCCAAGAAAATTTGGAATATCACTTAATGAAAGTAAGATAGAACTTTTGGTGAAAACTCTAGGTGGAAGTATTAAAAAACCATGATTTATAGGAATATTCCTATTGTTATCAGTGGGATTTTTTTTCTTAAAAATATTATTGAATTCTCCATAGTATAGTTTGAAATCATTTTGGGTAGGATTGGATTTCATTTTATCAATATAAGATAGATTTTAGTGCCAATAAAGTTTTATTCAATGATTTCATTCCTTTGATAACATACCAAGAAGTTGAGAAATTTATTAGAGATGGTAGTGAAAGTTACACATATCACATTATTGAAAGTAATGAATCTATTCAAATTAGTTATGTGTTAGTAGTGAATGAATACATGGATTTTTTCACATAATTTTCCTTGTGTTATTTCTGATCGGGAGGTTAAGTTTGTTGTTGACTTAGTTCCTGATGCTAAGCCTATTTATAAACCCACTTATATAATGGATAAATTGGAACTTTATTAATTGAAAAGAAAATTGAAAGAATTATTAGATAAATTTTCATCTAACCTAACACTTAACCATGTGGTCTTTCTATTTTGTTTTTTAAAAATAAATATGGTTAAATAAGACTTTTCATTTATTATAGAACCTTGAGTAACATCACTGTTAAGAATAAGTATCATTTTTTTCATCACATCAGCTTTAAGGAGATCAGTATTTTTTAAAGGTATCTCTAAGGTCCATGTACCATTAAATGTGTTGAAGTTGGATTAAATTCCAAATAAATCATTTTATACTACATATGGGAATTATCAGTTTGTATTAATGAGTTTATTGGAAAAGTTTATTTCAAAAATTATTGGACATTTTTTGTGGTTTTTATTGATGACATTTTGGTATATTCTAAAATTCAAGAGGAACATGAAAGAGACATAAGGATTTTTTTTAAAACCTTAAAATAAAAGAAACTTTATGATAAATTTAATAAGTCTAAATTTTGGTTGTAACCAATTTATTTACTTTGAAATATTGTTTCCAAATTTGGAATAATTTTTGATCCTGCTAAAAATATTGTTGATGAGTGGTCAATACTCAAAAATATAACTAATATTCTTAGTTTTCTTATGTTAGCGGGTTACTATTGGTGTTTTTTTGAAAAATTTTCTTAGTTCTCTATCCCACTGAATATGTTAACTCAAAAAGGAATTAAATTCATCTAGACAAAATAATGTGATGATTGTTTTTAGGAATTAAAAAGAATATGGTGAATACTCAGACTTTGGACCCTCTTTCAAAAAATGTAGAATTCATCATCTAAAGTGATGCTTCATTGAAAGGAATTGGGTGTGTCCTAATGCGTAATTATCAGGTAATTTCTTATACTTCATATTAGTTGAAACCTCGTGAGTTAAATTACCCTACACATGATTTGGACTTAGATGTTGTAATTTTTTCTTTAAAAATTTGGAAGGGTCATTTTTAATGAGTAAAGTGCGAAACATATACTGAACACAAAATTTTTAAGTATATATTCACTCAAAATGAATTAAACTTGAGCTAAATAATATGGCTAGAAATGATTAAGGATTATGATTGCATTATTCATTACCATCCTTCAAAATCAAACAAAGTGGTTGATGATTTTATTACTAAAAACAATGCTACATTAACCATGTTATGTTTGAAATGTAAACCTTTTGATAATTATTTTATTAATGTTTTACTATAATTTTTGGATGCAAGAACATCCTTTATTATGTTTTGGGTTTTAGTAAAGTTTAATTTGTCTTAAATAATTAATAAAGATCATAAAGATGATCAATATTTATTGGAAAAGGTATATTCTTTTAACAATGGTATGTTTCTTAATTTTAATATTGATGAATAAGATGTTTTTTGATTCAGAAAAATATTATGAGTTCCTTATGATTCTTAGTTAAAGAAATATTTGTTGAGTGAAGCTCATAGTTCTCTATTTTCCGTTCATATGGAAATACTATGATGTACAAGGATCTTTGAGAGTATTACTGGTGGGATTGAATGAAAGGATATATTTCTAACTTTACCATGAAGTTTTTGACTTTTTAGTAAGTTAAAGAAAAATGATAGTTATTGAATGGAATTCTTCAACCATTTTTAGTGTCGGATTTGAAATGGGAAAATATATCGATCGATCTCATGGTAGTATTTTAAAATACTTCTTGAGGAAATAATTCAATTTGGGTTATTGTTAATCGATTAAATAACTCTTAAAATTTCCTTCATATTCATGATAAAATGTATTTAGATCAGATTTCTCGATTGTATCTAAATTATATAGTTATTTTACATGGACCGCCTCTCTCTATTGTATTAGACCATGATACAAGGTTCACATCTAATTTTTGGAAGGTACTTTAGACGTTATTGGGAAATGAACAAATTTTCAATATAGGTTTTCATCCAAAATTTGATGGAAAGTTTAAGCAGATGATTCAAAATAAAAAATATATTCTTTTTTCATGTTAAATGGATTGCTAGGGAAGTTAGGATCAACATATTTCTTTGGTTTCATTTTTCTATAATAACATTTTTCATTCAAGTATACATACTGAACCATTTGAGTCATTATGTGGAAAGCGGTGATAGAAAACATCATTTTGGGATTCCCAAAGGTTGGTGAAGGATAATTCAATTCCAATCACTTAGGATATATTGTCCTCTTTGGTTTTATAGATTAATTTCACCTTCCACAAAATCTAATTGGGTAGTAAGAGAATCCAATAATTATTGGGATACCACCACCTGAGTTATACTTGGGTTAAATTCTTGAACTAGCAGTTGAGGTCTCCTCAGTGTGGGTTACTCTCAAAAATCAATCAATGTTGTAATAAAATGGGCCAACGGTTGTGATCTCAAGTTAACAAGGTAGGTTTGTTCTGCCTTTTTGGGGTTGAGAAATCATCTCTCTTTGAATGGGGTAAGTAGAAGGAGACATGGAAGCTTTAGACTGAAGATCATACTCTGTGGGTATGTTTCCCTTGAGAAATTCAACATCGATCTACTAAATATCTTCTTTTACTTTGAATTGGGAGATATTATCCTCTATTTAGATGTATTTACCATCATCGGGTGGTGGGTTGGTTGTAGATGTGGCCACACCTTTTAAATTTTATTTAGTACAATATTGCTGAATAGAAATCCCTATTTATTCATAAATATTCTTTTTTACATATTTTGACAGTATCATATTCAATAACATTGCTTGGATAAATGATGAAACATGGAATTTTAAAAAAAAAGTTATTCATTGAACATATCATCTAAAGACAATATAAAACTGGGTAAAATTAGTATTTTCATACCATTGTGTGTTTTTTTAAATAAAATAAATTTGATTTAAATTTTTATTTTTTTGGAAAAAAAATCTTTGAATTTAATCTGGAATTGTGGAAGTTTCATTTTAATTTTTTTTATTATAATTCATGTCATATTTGAATTATTGCAACCTAAGTGTGTATCTTCAATGAAAAGTGCAAAAGTTTTAGCTAGAGAAAATGAATGAAGTTCAATCATCTTTGAGTTCACTCACCCTACCATGCCTACTCATACTTAACACATAAAGATCACCTCATTGACCATTCCCTAGAAAAATGATGTTCCCCTCTCAGGGTCAATAAATTTAACACACCTACCCAAAATTCCAAACCAAAATGACTGCATGACTCAAGTTCAAAATTTGATTCATGAAGACACCACATGTTGTGTTTAGAAGAAATTCAAGCTAATAAAAGCCCTCAACACAAGATGTTATGGCACTGGATCGACCGTATACACAAGACCAAGAAACTATAATTTCACCTCACCTTCACATCATGGCCTCTCCACTTATCATGCCTCATTCAATATGACACAAAGGCAAGATGACTTATAATATCAATATTATCATGATACCACAATCCATCTACCTTGTGATGGATATGACCAAACATATTCTCCTAATGAATATTAAAAAATAATAAAAAGTGTCAGTAAACACCTCTTCAAGGTCTCAATTACACCTTCATCATTCCATCTAATTCGACACTCCTTCTCCCCCTTTCCAAAATCATATATGCTTGACCATAGAAACCAAACCCCCATAACAGCTCTTATATGATGTCCCATTACCCAGTTTTCTCCATGCACCTGTTACCACACAAAACTCTTCTATATAAGAAGATCAACATAGATCAAAGAGAATTTGATCTATTATAAAATACCAAACTCATACCCACTTCTCCACTTTCCAAATATTTTTATCTTGATCAATTTTCCATGATATGCATCAATAAGAAGTATTAGAAATGATTTGAAGATGGTTTCAATGTAGTGTCTTTCTAAGGAATATAAACTAGTACTAAACCCATGATGTAAGAATAATCATTGAAGGATGAGTTCATAATTTAATAATGTGATCCTTAGTTTCTCGAAGTTGTTCTCTATAAAGGTGTTCAAATATGGAAGGTACCTTGATCTTCCATAATTCACTAGTCACACATTCGAAGGTGGACATATATCATGTGATCGATAGAATTCCCAAAAGAGCATGCCATGTTGCCTGCAAAAACCAATTCACCTCAAACCCACCAATAAACACTATATCCATGCCCAAAGGTTGGTCTAGTGGAGTTACATCCCCTTTACAAGAGACCACTTGAACCTATCTAAATAATCCTCTAGGTTGAGTGCATTCCATGGTACCACCTCTTCACACTAAGATAGTCAATATCCAAGGCCAAATCCACTGTTAAAAGATCAAATCATAACACAAGAATTAATTTTCCACTAAAATCCCAAATTTAGATCATGCCCCAAAAAACAGGCTCTGACCAATATCGATAAAAGATCAACTTCACCCAAAAACAACGCTTTCTCCATGGAACCCAACAAAATAGGCCTAATATTTTATTAGTGAAAAAATATTCCCAAATAAAGGTAGTGATGTACAATAATATATATTTCAATTATCACTTTTCTTGAATCCTGAACTAGTGTCACATACATTACATCTCTCCAATCCCTCTATAAGAACTCAACATTCATTATATCATGTTCCAATGAAGTTCTTTCACTCCTAGTATTCTAGAGTATGGAGGAGGGGTTAATTGGGATAATTCAAATCAATTTTAATTTTCAAGTGATACCAATCATGACCCATGTCTTGGACATATAGAGGCCATCCAAGGAAGAATAAGAAGCTCAGTCTCATGAAAATAAAATTATTGGAAGAGGAAGAAGAAGGTGTGACAACACTTATAAATAGATTCCCCCTACCACATTTAAAGGATCTAAAACTTTTCCTTCATCATAGTGTTGATTAAATTAGAGTTTTCTAAAATTTATATATTATAATTATAATTCATGTTTCATTCAACTATTCATGTTGTGTTCTTTTCTTCTAGAGTTCCCTGTGTTTTTTTCTCATCCTCTGTGAATTCCATGTGATATCTAACTCCATGAATATAGATCACTAACCCATTTAAGGTGATATATTTAGAAGTATGGTGGTGTTCTTGAATTTCCTAATTGTAATTCTCAAACTATATCTCACTAGTTATGTGTGTAAATGATGGTGTGAGTGGATGAGGTGATTTCCATTCCATCTCTCATCATTGATTTTATATCCCCCTCACTGATTAACTTCAACTAAATGAGTTGATGATCTAGTTAAAGGTATTTGAGCATATTTTTATTCTCATATATAAGAAAATAGTGTGGTAGATGAGTAAATAAATGATACTTCATATATTCATTAAATTATACAATTTATAACATAAGTAAATAATGATTTTCCCCAATAGAATTTATCCACAGACTGCCTATATTTCTTAATGACCCCCCCCCCCCCCTTGTGTTGTGTATTATATTTTATTTTGTTTTAATTTAGAAAATAAAGAACCCAAACATCATTTAATTTCTAAAAAATCTTAAAATGTATAAAAAATACATAAGTTATTGAGTTAGATAGGAACTAACCCCAAGAATCCTGGAGAATGACCTTATTAAATCCCACTATATTACAATATATTTTTTACAAATTTTATATGTGATGATAATGCTATCATTTTTCTTCACTAGTTCCACTTTTAGAGAGTTAGGTTGGTAATTAATTTTTCCCATTATCATATTATAAATAATTTACTATTTTCAAATTTAAAATAAAATGGATCCTTACTTCTATCCTCAGTTCATTTTCCAACAACAACTAGTGTTTAATTACTCTAGTTGAGAAGGAATTCGAGAATTTAGAAATGACTACTCATCTCTTTCTTAATATCACAAAAATTTTAAATAACTGATTATGGTATTACTAGGAGTGAGATAAAAGAGATGATAAATGAACTAACTCAGGTCAAAAAATACCCCCCCCCCATGCAGGAAGAGAATGGGATGAAATTACTCAATAGGGAGGAACTTCAGGCCCTAATTGATTAATTCAAATCCACTTCTCATCATCTTATAGAATAAGAAGAAGAAGACCATCAGGAATTGAGTAAATAAGATGAACTTAAAATACAGATCTCGCTTATCACAATATCCAAGGTATAGGGAGAATTTAAAGAGATTTAAGAGGATGATATAGTGCCACTTACCACAACTGAACTCATATTCTCAATGTCCCTACACCTTAAAGAAGAATTGTAATTCTATACAAATGGGGGAGATATTATTTACTTTGACTCATTATCTATTTATTTTATTGAATCTAATTTAAATGATTATTTTCCCAACGTTATGAATTCATAATCAACACCAATATTTTAGGTCCAAGAGAATGAATGAGGAATAAAGGGGATATAATTTAAAGTAAATATATAATTCCCAATGTTTACCCCATCCACACTTTAATACTTTAAAGAGGAATTTAAAATTAAAAATAGACTACATCATGAGACTGAAGAGGGAAATAACATCATCTAGGATTCATTTCATTCTAAATTTTTATAATATTAAATATACACTAATCTCCCAAAATTTAATTTGATACATTCATTTCAATTTTCGCTCATCTTGGATAATGAAGAAGAGAAGATAGAAAAATTCTATTTGGAGGAAAATATATAGGACCCACAATCCATGAGAATCACATATGAAATTTTAATTATGTTTCATGAGTATCAAGAGTTCAAACCTAGATTATATGATGGGAGAATCAACCCCTAAGCTCATTTGATTTTAAAAAATCTTTTTTATAAATTTATCTCCAAAGCTTCCAAATATTAGAGCCAATACAACTTATGCTCACCCTTAAAACATATGAAGAGGAAGAGGTTGTGGAAAAACATAAGGAAGAACATATTGTTGGAAACATAGAAGATTATTTCAAGTTATAAATTTTATAATTATATTTCTCTAAGTGGTTAATAGTCAAATAAGAGATCGCTAAGGATTATTTTGATAATCTATTAGATTCATATCTAAAGGAGTTCCTAGTGGAGTCTCATAAGGAATCATCTTAAAAAGGTTTCACATATGAGAGTGAGTATTTTAATTTTAACTTGACCTATTTTAATTCTATTAGATTTGAATTACATGTTGAATCTACCTTATTTAAACATGTCTAAGCAGTATTTCTAAAGAAGCCACCGTATAAGGAATCCATAAGTGTTGTAGTCTAGGAAACCTCATACATAAACATTCCACCCATACTTCATGGAATATATCTCACTGTTTAAGGGTGTATAATAAATTCCATATCAAAGGGAACCTCAAAAAGAATAAAAATACTATGAATGACAACGGGGAAAATAACATGTGATAGTTCTTACCACACAAGCCCAATCCACCACATGAATGAGTAAAATATCAAGATTGTTTGGCTATGGATGGTAATAAAATATAACACCTATTTGGGGTTTTTATAGAAGATCCATCCCTAATTTCTTCACGTTTCTTTTCTTTTCTAATTAGGAGTTTAAATTTCAAAAATAAGAAAAATATTTCGTATTTTTCTATATCGGAAATGAAGTGGAGAGTAGCTTCAAAACCTTCCATAACACCATAAGAAACTAATAAAAAGTTAGAATCACATCCCAATAAGACTTTCCACATTGAATGTAATAATTTCATATAGGTTAATTCCTTCTAATACACCATTTTTTGTTATCATATTTAAATTTTGATTGAGATATTCACATCACTGTTAAATTTTATTGGTGATATAGTGAAAATGATTTATAGAGGGAGATAAATGTAGATTATTGTTTATTTATTTTTATTTTTTCTTATTTTGAGCCTATTTTTATAATTATATAAAAAAATACTATTTTTTTAACATGAAAATAAAAAATATGGAAAAAATATAAAAATTTGTTCTTTTTTGAATACATATAAATATGTTGGTCTAGTTTTTGTTTGTTTTTCAAACTTTCCTTGAGTTGAATTTAAAACTATATGTACATTTGAACTCCATGCTAATTGTGATGAATTTTGTGATATTATTAGAACCATAAAATCTCACATTATTATTGAGTGAGATTTCCGACTATTCTCATGGAAATATAGTTTTTGAATTAGGAAAAGAAATGTGAGTGAAAAGACCTTAGTTGATTTTAAATTATAATATGAGGTCACTGGAATTTTGTAATAAATTTGAGGTAACTTAACCATAATAAAGAAAACCTTAAGGATCCAAATCAAAAGAATTTGATATAAGTTATTTGAAAAAATAGTAAAATAGGCCACATGAATCCCACAATGAATATTTGAGACAATATATACTGGGTGTGTGATTAAATAACATTTTTTATACTCATTAAGTTTTTTGTAAATTTATTTTCACAGTCATGGATTGTAAAATTTTAATAATTTACAAATTTTAAAAAATGAATTCAATCAGGTGAAGGAGATATTGAACCCAGATGAAGATGGGAAAATTTTATTTATAATAATTTCATGTGAGTTATATCAATTAAGAATAAATTGGAACTTTATTTTAAGAAATATATGAGAAAGGGATAAATAGAAGTTACATTTATTAAAATTATAATTTTATCAAAATCTATTGATTTCACACTTGAACTTATAAATTTTTCTAGAATCAAAGTGAGGGAAATAGATTAAATTCATGAATAAAGTATGATGTATTTTTTAATGGATATAACTGAAAAATTATCCCTAACATTTTATTGGTAGTTCAAATTTTTTATGAGCATGTATTTTCCAATTCATTGATTGAATTTGTGAAAAAACTGTAAAATGGTATAAAAATGGTAAATAATTGAATAAAACTGGATAAAAGTGAAAATACACATTTGTCTCTTAAAATCTATTAAAAATGGTTATTAAGATTAAACTGTTCACTTTCTTATAAATCAATTCTAAGAAAAACCCAAGGGTGCAATGTGATAAGTGGGGAGGCATGATGAGAATGAAATTTCAAAATTTTATAAAGTTATTCATTGAAAATATCCCCTCAGACCATGTTAAATATGGTTAAAATTCACATTTTCATACTTTAGGGAGTATTCTTTAAATAAAATAAATTCAATTTAATTTTCTATTTTTTGGGGTAAAATACACTTAGAATTTAATCTGAAATAGTGGGAGTTCCATTTTAATTTGTTTTATTGGAATTAATTTCACATTTAAATTATTGCTCCCTAAGTGTGTATTTTTAATGAAAAGTGTAGAAGTTTGAGCCAGAGTAAATGCATGAAGTCCTAGCAGACTCATAGTCACTCAACCTACCATCCCTTCTCCCACCTACCATATGAAGATCTCTAGAGTGACCATGCCCGATAAATCCATTGTGCCCCTATCATTGTTTATTAATTGAGAAACCTATCCAAAATTCCAAATCAAATAGACCATGTGACTCAATTTCACAAGATTCTATATGAAGATACCACAAGTTATCATAAAATAAAATTCTAGCTACTGCAATCCCTCCTCGTAAGTTTTCATTCCATTAAACTAACTACATGTAAAATACCAAGATACCATAAGTTCAGATAACCTACACATCACAACCTCTCCACCTTTCATGCCTCATTTAAGATATTACAAGATGAAAGATGTCCTACCACATGAATATTTTTTAATTAATATAATACATCAACCATTTGAGGAATATAATCAATTGTATGCTCCAAGTGAGTGTGTAAATACAATTTATTATGGTTTCCAAAACCACTTCAAGACCTCAACTACACCTGCATCATTTTAACTAGGTCGGAACTCCCACTCCCCCTTTCCAAGAGCATAGTTTCTCAACCACACTAAACATCCATACTTTTCAACTCTCATATTAATTACCATTTCCTAGTTCTCTATTTTCATTTGTTATGACCTAAGCCTCATCTATGCAAGAAGATCAACGAACCTCAATTAAAATTTGATCTATGATCAAAGAACCAATCTCATACCTTCTTTTATACTTTACAAAAAATTTCATCCATGTTTTAATGTTGAACTAATGATTTATAGAAATGGTTTCTCAACCAAAAAACATTTAATTTGAAAAATTATTCATTAAAATTATATAAAAATGTTTTCCTAACCTAAAAATTACATTCCAAAGTATAAAGTCAGAAGTATTTCTTTAAAAACAATTTTATCATTGTTCAAATTTCCTTTTTAATAAACTATTGAATTAAAATTATAAAGGTTATTAAATTAGTAAAATCATTATATTTTACTTATTTTTTATTCATTATATCAAAAATATAACTATTACAAGATTTAACTTGGATAAAGTATTTTATTCAATATTTTTTACTCAAAAATACTCATCTCCTCAAGAATAAATAACCCCTCTCCCTCCCCTTGAAAAAAACTCCTACCACACTTAATAAATACCAATATCTAACAAAAGAATATCTAGTAATCCCTTGATAACCTTAAGTACATTCTATAGTAAACCAAATCCATTCATCAAGGAATTCTAATGTTGTATAAGAGAAGAAACATCAAGAAAATAGTAAGTTTTTATCAACTCTTCTATCGATTTCCTTCTCTCTTATCTTTTTTCCAAATTTATTTCACAACCAAATATTCCAAGATTAATTAGAAAGTATGTTAAAAATATTTTAATTACTCTAACCTAATTTAAAAATTATATTATTAAAGTATTTATATTTTATACCTCTCTTTCTCCTCCTTTGGACAACATTTCCAATAACGGTTGGTAAACCGCCAATGAGGAAGTTTCCAACTTATTTCCTTATCAACAAAGTTATGTCAAGATATAATAAATTAAGTATGATATTTAAACGTCTAAATATATTTATTTTATACTTATTTAATTAATTATACTTATTTATAAATGACCTTGAAAAAAAAATATGAAATCGAATCAAAATAAAAAAAATTGGAAAACCTATTATCAAACATTTCTTATTTAACCAAAAGAATTAATAAATATAATCCAATGATTATAATTTATAAATATTGAAAAAATGGAAATAATTCACTTATGGTTAAATGTTTTAATAAAAAAATCATATTATTCGGGAGGTGTAAAATCAAAGAAATAAAGTGGGATTTAAGGTAAGGGGATTCTCGAACCCAATCCATTTTCTTTGTATTATCCATCTTTCTCATCATTTTAAATATGGGTATTCCCATAATATTCCTTAAATATCATTTCTTTGTTATTCTCTTTTATTTTTTGGGGATATACATGTTTTTCACCCATCCAAAATATTTTTTAATACTAATACAAAGATTTTTCCAAAAACTATTTTCTTTCCAAAACTCATCATGGACTCATCCTGAGTTATTTCTTCTTTTCTCAAGAATGATGATGTTTATTACATATATTTTTTCCCTTCTTAATTTTTTAACACCAAGGTTTATTCATGAAATTATTATTTATGGAATCCTTAAGAAACTCATTCCTTTACGTTGGTTATTTCATGACTATGATTATTATACATTATATGTGGCATTCATGATTATGGCCTTTTAGGATGTGATGGGGGAGATAAAAATTACATAGGACTCAAATTTATTTGGTAATGTAGTGAATCCCATGTGATTATGAGTATTATTCATGAATATGATTCTATCTTTGTCCACAAGGATGAAATTACTATTTAGGTGCATATTTTATGTGTGAACATGATGCTAGCTTTTTTCACAACTAGCTATGTTATTTGACCACTATGACATGATGTTTTATTTTTATGTATATTACACATTAAATTATCTTATAAATGTATCTATAATAATGTTTATGATGATATTGATGTTAATTATTCTCAACCATGTTCTATTTATTCATGTAAATTATTCCTCTCTTTATAGGGATTTTAGATCATATATTTCTTTGATGTATATCCTTAGGTCACTGCATATATTAATAATATCTTGAGATATTTAAAAGGATAAAAAAAATAATTTAAAAAAACTATGTTTTATTATGTATAATTAATGTATGATCCTAATTTTTTGAGGACACTAAATCTTTAAATCCTTGATTTGTATCACTATTATGTTATTTATCTTAAAAATAATGTGATAGTCATGTAATAAAATATTGGATCACTATTATTGGTATCAAATCATGTTATAAAAATATGGGAATTATGATTTATAAAACATTATTGAGAACCATAAGTATAATTCTATGTATTAGTAAACATCCTAGAATAGTCATTTTAGAAAAAGTATAAACATAGGGATCCCATAAGTTATGCCTTTAGAATTGATATGTGCATAAGAATAAATTATTTATTCATAATTTTTTTAATTATGTTTGGTTCAAACCATTTATATTTTATAAAATAGTGGGAACTAGTCTAAACAAGGGAAAATTTTGTGTAAGGGACAATGCAACAATTGTCCAAACAATATACCCAATTCTATGGGAGGTGGAGTTCAAAACTTCAAGGAGATATTTACCCAATTGTCTCAGGATATGAATAATAACCTGAACAATGTGAAACATATATATTCTCCTAAGAAGGAACAACTGGATATTGATTCCTTTTGTGGAAATGACCACTAATGTTTACCAGATCTTCTGATCCACTTGTCACATAATAGTAGGTTAATTAAATGGAGAATATATTTTTAGTTCTCCACTATTCTAAGTAGGATAAGGTGATTATAGCTATTTATCAATTAGATATAGGGTATGATCAATGGTGGTAATTAATAAGGAATATGAAACCAAAGGATGAAATGGAAGAAATGGAATGGAATGATTTTTAAAATCGATTCCTTAACAAGTATTTCCTGTA
Organism: Viscum album; assembly: GCA_963277665.1. NCBI lineage: Eukaryota > Viridiplantae > Streptophyta > Magnoliopsida > Santalales > Viscaceae > Viscum > Viscum album. The sequence goes on from OY728156.1 coordinate 1,337,577,900, forward strand.
ACGACCCAAAATTTCATCAATGGAAAATCCCTCTTGATCCAGTTAAATGTTTCTTTATGTTTTTATAAGATGTCAACTTCTTTAGTTTAACGTTAAGATTTGTGACCGTTACTTTTATAGCCGTTCAACAGTGATCATCTGGGTAGTTTAAATATAAGGCTTTAACGAACCAATTTTCTACTCAGACAAAGGAAGTGATGGCCTCATCCAATAGAATTGCCCCTTACGAAGCCCATTTGTCGGAGCTCGGAAAGGAGGTGGCGTCTTTGGGCTTTGCCCTTGACCAAGCCCAAGCTGAGCTTCATCAAGTCAAGCTCGAACGTGATCGTCTACGGAAAAAATGGAAGTTGATAGAGATTACCACTCGAGCGATGTTATCCGAGCAACCCCAAGAGTCTGTCACCATCGCACACCTTACCCTTAGGTCTTATGCGGCTATTTTAAGGGGTTATGTAACAAATAAGTAGCACCATGTTCATGTACATTATTTTTGTATATAATAATGAATATAATTTCTAGTCATTTTTGATACATTGTAATTAGTTTTTAAAGTACAAACGGTGTTTTTAGTTATTATTTAATTAAGAATTATATTTTATTAAATTAAAGGATTTTTGAATTAAATAATATTTTAATAAAATATTATTATTAATATTAAATTAATTTTTATTAAATATAAATGATCTTATAATTTTATGAATGCAATTAAAATTTTTATTAAGGTTTGAAAGCCATTTCTGTCAAAACCCGTGAATTTTTTATAAATGTCGGTTTTTATTTTAAAAGTAAAAATTCACATATTTAGAAAATTATTTCGATAAAATAAATATTATTTTTGGAATCAGGACGTCGAAATTATCCAACGGTGAATTTTTCATAATTTTCTGAGACAGTCAAATTTTTGGGTAAAAATTAAATACCATTTAAATATATAATGTGTTTTATGACATCATAATGACCCAATGGTGATGTAATAAAATACCATAATCCTTATTTTCGGCCAATATGTGTTTTATCATTAAAATAATGAGGTTTTGGGTTTGTTTGACTCACTTTTCAAAGCATTAATGGAGCCCTCAAGACTTATTCAACACTTTGCCTTTTTAAATTAATTTCAATGGGAGTGTGACTCACCTCCACATAAGCAACCCTAATTTTTTTAATAAGTTCGGACCTTGGCCTTGTAAAATATTGTTTTCCTCTTTCCTTTTCCAGAAACCATGGGCAAATACCATGGTATGGTTTGTGGTTTGGATTATTTTAATATAAGGGGTCCCAAACCTAAATAATAAAGAATTCTCTCACCTTTCCTATATAAACTCACCCAAGCTCCCACTTCCTCCTCAATCAAAGCCCTTGAAGTTCGTCCAACCTCTGCCCTACTCTCTCTAGAATCCTCTCAAGGTGCCCCAAGCTCCCAAGAAGCCTCTCACAAGCCTCTCTCTAGCCTTTGGAAGCACACTTCCAAGTAAGGGTTTTTCTTCCTTTCTCATTTTTGTCAATTTTCTTTAAGTTGTATTGCCCTTTTAATTTCATTTATGAATGTTGGGGTATGGTTTCGAACCTCTCCCATACTGCCCTCTTATTGTTTGAATGATGGGAGACCCATTTCTCTCTCATTAAATGCCTCCCATGTACACCCGTTACTATGCCGAAATTCCGAAAGGAACCTTTTTTCTCCTCTTTATATTCAAGCAATACTTTTGTATCATGAATCTGAATTCCTTTTCAATTGTTGGGACATGTATATATATGACCTTATTACTGTCCATTACATGTAAATATGATGAGGAACCCCTTTCTCTCTCATCAGCCTTTTCATGAATTCTTATGTCACGCCGTTACGCTGCCGAAATCACACCGATTTTCTAAGCCAATATCATTGTGTAGTGAATACCATGCCCATTTCTCCATCAAGGGTATTCACCTTTATGCACATTTACTTATTGATTGTAAAGTTTCATGTATGAATTCCACATTCCTTTATCGTGGAATAAATTATTATGTTTTATGAATCCATGTTTTATGATCCATGTGGCACACTTATGCATGAAATGAAATGTTTAAGAAGGGTGCACCCTGATAGCGCTCCAATGCATTGGGTAAAGTATAGTATCATGATACGTCATGTGCAATGAGTGTTGACTCATGCTAATTCAAGTGCAACGAGGGTTTACTCGTGCTTCAAGTGTAATGAGGGTTTACTCATGCTCCATGTGCAATGAGCCTTGGCTCATGCTAATTCAATGTTAAGTGTTGTTGCAACATTTCCATGTTATGATTATCATGCTTTATCATGCCTTTATGTTCATGTCTCTCTTATGCTCTATTTATATGACTATTGCCTAACATGTATTGTACTCCTCATGTTATTCATTGTGTACTCCCTTACTGGGCTTTATAGCTCACCCTTTTCTTATGCATGTCCTCAGGTTATCCCATGCAATGCTAAGTACGAAGGAATGCAGTGGTCATGTAAAGGAAGTTTTCAATAAGGATGTTGTATTTCAAGTTTAAAGTTTTTATGTAATGATCCTAAGCCCCAAAGACACTAAACCTCTCGATCTTCTTTGTTGTATCAAGTGAAGTTTTATGTAATAAAGCATGTTTAAGTTGTAATAAAAAGCAGGGTTGTCATAGTTGGTATCAGAGGATAGGTTTAGTTATTTTTGGGATTAGGAAACCTAGTAAAGCCTTAGATACAAGACTAAGAATAATAAAAACATCCCTAAGTTTTAGTAAATACTAAGTAAGTGGTTTATCAAACAAATACATCCCTGTCTGGATACGACCAGGTAGAGGCGGCTCTGGCACAGATGTATCCTAGGGGTAAAACCCGAAAACACCGCTTTGAGCTAGACTCGAACGGGAACTGGTGCACGACAACGGGCCTTGCTGCACTCTTGGTTACGACACTCCCGGGGGATATGTTTTGATAAATTCACAATCTTAGTATGAACCCTTATTAAGGGAAAAATTCCCCTAAGAATATATGTTAGAAGGAAGATCATGAAAAGCCTGGATTGAATCCTATAGACTCATGAGTTAAAGAGATTAAAGTTTATTTATAAGTCATCAACTTTTGTCTTTGGATTACCCTTTATGTGTTACCCCTAACTTTCCTTTTATTCCAGCCAATGGCCGGTAATAGGAGAACTCGGGCTAACAACCGTTGTGAAGATCAGTGTGATGATTGTACTTATGAGATGCCCAATCCAATGGGAGCGGGAATCGCGAACTTTGTCACGCTTCTCTCTCAGCTAACTTAAGTTTTGAATAGAAACACTGGTCAAGAGGAACGTTCAACCCCCCCTAAGAAAGAACAAGTCGCTATTGAAAGCTTCATGAGACAAAGGCCTCCTACTTTTAGTGGATCATCCGATCCCACGATTGCTGAACAATGGATCAACTCCATTGAAAAGATATTCTCCATCCTCCAATTCTCTGAAAAAGAGAAGGTTCTCCTGGCGGCTTATCGTATGGAGGGTGAAGCTGATCAATGGTGGACATTGATCAAAAATACGAAGCCTGAGGAGGAGATCGAGGCTTTGGAATGGAAGGTATTCTGGAAGATGTTTTTCGATAAATATTTTCCACGCACCCTTCGTCTTAAGATGGAAAGGGACTTCCTTTCCCTCAAGAAGAAAGATGAGGAATCTGTGGGAGCGTACGAGGCAAACTTCACAAGGCTTGCACGATACGCTTCCGGCTTTGTCGTTACCCCCGAATGCAAGGTTGACCGCTTCTTTGGTGGGCTGAAGCCTAGCTTGCGGAAAGCATTAGCGATCCGTGACTTCGACAGCTATGAGGAAATTGTCCGATGTGCCCTCAAGGTTGAAATGGAGATCGGAGAATCACAGGGGTATCATGGGGACAAGAAGCGGAAGGTGGACTTCAATGCTGGTGGTCCGATGGATAAATCCAACGGCGCTAAGAAATTCCAGCACCCCACTTGCCAAAAGTGTGGAAAGAAGCACCCTGGAAATTGCCTTAGGGGGACAAGAAAATGCTTCAAGTGTGGAAGAGAAGGGCACCTAGCTGTAAACTGTCAGCAAGAAGGACCCGCGGCTGCGACGGAGGGGAGGAACGCTCCGTTCGAACCTCAACACGTTGTTCAATGCTTCAAATGCAAAGAACCAGGTCATTTTGCGAATAAATGCCCTAATCCAAGGGTTATCGGAGGCAATCAACAACCTCCAAGACAGCAAGGAAGAGATTTTGCCATCACTTCTGCCGAAGTGAACCCCGACAACGAAGTGGTGACAGGTACGCTAGTTATTCATTCAAGAATAGCGAACGTACTTTTTGATTCAGGTTCTACGCATTCTTTTATATCTCAAAAGTTTAGTAGAATAATCCCTGCACCACCACAAATCATGGAAGTAAAGATGTCGGTGAGTACGGCAAATGGGGCAATCATTGCATCCCATGAGTATAATTCCTCCCCTGTTTTAATCTGTGGATTGAATTTCCCGGCGAACCTCGTCATACTCCCTTTGGTGGAATTTGATGCAATTCTTGGCATGTATTGGCTTTTCTTATATAGAGCCAACATAAATTGTCGGGAGAGGGAAATCACACTCCATATGGAGAATCGACCCCCGATTCTTTACAAGTGTCAGGAGGAAGATGAATCTCCTTTAGCTCCATCATCTCAAGCATGGATATTACTGCCTTATGAGCACGCATATCTGGCTCAGATGATTGAGTCCAAGGAAGAAACCACCCTTGGAGAAATGCCTATTGTGAGGGAATTCGCTGAAGTATTTCCCGAGGAACTTCCTGGTCTTCCTCCAAGAAGAGATGTTGAGTTCTCAATTGAACTTATACCTAGGGCGCTACCAATATCCAAGACTCCATATAGAATGGTTGTGGTTGAGCTTGAAGAACTAAAGAAACAACTACAGGAGAATCTGGATAAAGGGTTTATACGCCCAAGTGCATCACCATGGGGTGCACCAGTCCTCTTCGTCAAGAAGAAGGATGGGTCAATGCGGCTTTGCATCGATTATCGTGAACTTAACAAAATCACGATAAAGAACAAGTATCCTCTCCCAAGAATCGATGAATTGTTTGATCAGCTGCGTGGAGCACAATACTTCTCCAAGGTCGACTTGCGGTCGGGATACTATCAAGTAAGGGTGAAGAAGGAAGATGTCCCCAAGACTGCTTTTCGTACAAGGTACGGGCACTATGAATTCATAGTAATGCCTTTTGGACTCACCAATGCTCCAGCAATATTCATGGACTTGATGAATAGAGTCTTTAGAGATTACCTAGATAAATTTGTGGTAGTCTTTATAGATGATATTCTAATATACTCCAAAACCAAGGAGGACCATGAGGAGCATTTAAGAACTGTACTGGAGACTTTGCGCAAGGAGAAGCTCTATGCCAAGTACAGAAAGTGTGAGTTCTAGTTGAAGGACGTCTCATTCTTGGGCCATATCATCACAAGCAATGGGATATCTGTGGACCCTTCTAAAGCAGATGCAATTGAGGGATGGCCGAGGCCAACATCGGTAACTGATATCCGTAGCTTCTTGGGGTTAGCTGGATATTATCGACGATTTGTGAGAAACTTCTCACGATTGTCCAACCCTCTTACCAAGCTAACTCGAAAGGGAGTAAAGTTTTCTTGGAGTGATGAATGCGAAGAAAGCTTCAAGGAGTTGAAAAGGAGGCTTATCACTGCACCTGTGCTCACTTTACCCACAAGTGGGGAGCTTTTTGTGGTATTCAGTGATGCTTCGAAGAAGGGATTAGGATGTGTGCTGATGCAGAATGATAAAGTGATATCCGATGCCTCAAGGCAGTTGAAAATCCATGAGCGAAACTATCCAACGCATGATCTGGAGTTGGCGGCGGTGATCTTTGCCTTGAAAATCTGGCGGCATTATCTCTATGGAGAGAAATGTGAGATATATACTGACCACAAGAGTCTTAAATATATATTCACACAGAAAGAGCTTAATATGTGCCAGAGAATATGGATAGAGCTCATAAAGGATTATGATTGTTCAATACATTACCACCCTGGGAAGGCGAACAAGGTGGCGGATGCCCTAAGTAGAAAGGATCCAGCAATTCTATCAATGATGAGAATTGAGAAGGATCCAATCTTCTTAGACTTGATGAAGATAGATGTGGGAATCATAAAGAAGGGAACATCATCAATCCTTTCACAAATGATTGCTCAACCATCTCTTTTGGAAAGGTTAAAGGATGCTCAAAAGGATGACGCGAGAATCCAAGAAAAAGTGGAAGCTATCAAAAAGGGAAAATCCTCAGAGTTTAATGTTAATGAAGAAGGAATTGTGCGGTTTGGGAAAAGACTATGTGTCCCATCAAGTTCGGAGCTGAAGAAGGAACTTTTGGATGATGCACATAGTTCAAATTTCTCTATTCACCCAGGGAGCACAAAGATGTATCGAGATCTCTGAGAAAACTTTTGGTGGGATAATATGAAGAAGGAGATAGCCGAATATACATCAAAGTGCCTGGTGTGTCAGCAAGTGAAGGCAGAGAGGTAGAAGTCTAAGGGGATGATGCAACCATTGCCCATACCTGAATGGAAATGGGAGAACATCACCATGGACTTCGTCACTGGACTTCCAAGGACATCCAAAAGCAACAATGCAATCTGGGTTATTGTGGATCGTCTTACAAAGACTGCACACTTCATTGCTATTCGAGAGGATTTCTCTTTGGATCAACTGGCACAGATATATATCAGGGAAGTGGTACGGTTTCATGGAGTACCACTATCTATTGTGTCGGACCGAGATCCAAGATTTACCTCTAAGTTTTGGAAGAGTCTTCAACATGCTCTGAATACTGAACTGAACTTCAGTACGGCCTATCATCCTCAAACTGATGGCCAATCCGAGCGGACTATCCAAACACTTGAGGATATGTTGAGAGCGTGCTCAATGGACTTTAAAGGAGGATGGGATCAACATCTTCCTCTAGTTGAGTTCTCTTATAATAATAGTTTCCACTCGAGCATCCAAATGGCACCATATGAAGCCCTGTATGGGAAAAGGTGTAGAACACCGGCATGTTGGGATGAGGTCGGTGAACGTAAGCTGCTTGGACCAGAAATGGTCGAAGAAATGGTGGAGAAGGTGAAAACCATTCAGCAGCATATCAAGGCAGCCCAAAGTCGATAGAAGAGTTATGCAGATAATCGTCGACGAGACCTTGAGTTTAAAGTCGGAGACATGGTGTTTTTACGCATATCTCCGTGGAAGAAGGTCATGAGGTTTGGAAAGAAAGGGAAGTTAAGTCCAAGGTACATCGGCCCATTCGAGATTCTTGATCGTGTTGGGGTTGTGGCCTATCGACTAGCACTTCCACCTACTATGGCCAAGGTGCATGATGTCTTCCATGTATCCCTCTTAAGGAAGTACATACCAGACCCTTCACATGTACTCTCTTCCGAGGTGGTACAATTAGAAGACGATCTTTCTTATGAGGAGCAACCAGTGAAGATCTTAGATCGTAGAGAAAAAGTTCTACAAAATAAGACAATGCCCCTCGTCAAGGTGTTGTGGAGAAACCACAAGTTTGAAGAAGCAACTTGGGAGTCGGAGGATATGATGAAGCTAAGTTACCCACATTTGTTTTAGTGTGGGAAAAGGAAAATTTCGAGGGCGAAATTTCTTAAGGGGGGAATGTTGTAACGACCCAAAATTTCATCAATGGAAAATCCCTCTTGATCCAGTTAAATGTTTCTTTATGTTTTTATAAGATGTCAACTTCTTTAGTTTAACGTTAAGATTTGTGACCGTTACTTTTATAGTCGTTGAACAGTGATCATCTGGGTAGTTTAAATATAAGGCTTTAACGAACCAATTTTCTACTCAGACAAAGGAAGCGATGGCCTCATCCAATAGAATTGCCCCTTACGAAGCCCATTTGTCGGAGCTCGGAAAGGAGGTGGCGTCTTTGGGCTTTGCCCTTGACCAAGCCCAATCTGAGCTTCATCAAGTCAAGCTCGAATGTGATCGTCTACGGGAAAAATGGAAGTTGATAGAGATTACCACTCGAGCGATGTTATCCGAGCAACCCCAAGAGTCTGTCACCATCGCACACCTTACCCTTAGGTCTTATGCGGCTATTTTAAGGGGTTATGTAACAAATAAGTATCACCATGTTCATGTACATTATTTTTGTATATAATAATGAATATAATTTCTAGTCATTTTTGATACATTGTAATTAGTTTTTAAAGTACAAACGGTGTTTTTAGTTATTATTTAATTAAGAATTATATTTTATTAAATTAAAGGATTTTTGAATTAAATAATATTTTAATAAAATATTATTATTAATATTAAATTAATTTTTATTAAATATAAATGATCTTATAATTTTATGAATGCAATTAAAATTTTTATTAAGGTTTGAAAGCCATTTCTGTCAAAACCCGTGAATTTTTTATAAATGTCGGTTTTTATTTTAAAAGTAAAAATTCACATATTTAGAAAATTATTTAGATAAAATAAATATTATTTTTGGAATCAGGACGTCGAAATTATCCAATGGTTAATTTTTCATAATTTTCTGAGACAGTCAAATTTTTGGGTAAAAATTAAATACCATTTAAATATATAATGTGTTTTATGACATCATAATGACCCAATGGGGATGTAATAAAATACCATAATCCTTATGTTCGGCCAATATGTGTTTTATCATTAAAATAATGAGTTTTTGGGTTTGTTTGACTCACTTTTCAAAGCATTAATGGAGCCCTCAAGACTTATTCAACACTTTGCCTTTTTAAATTAATTTCCATGGGAGTGTGACTCACCTCCACATAAGCAACCCTAATTTTTTTAATAAGTTCGGACCTTGGACTTGTAAAATATTGTTTTCCTCTTTCCTTTTCCAGAAACCATGGGCAAATACCATGGGATGGTTTGTGGTTTGGATTATTTTAATATAAGGGGTCCCAAACCTAAATAATAAAGAATTCTCTCACCTTTCCTATATAAACCCACCCAAGCTCCCACTTCCTCCTCACTCAAATCCCTTTAAGTTCGTCCAACCTCTGCCCTACTCTCTCTAGAATCCTCTCAAGGTGCCCCAGGCTCCCAAGAAGCCTCTCACAAGCCTATCTCTAGCCTTTGGAAGCACACTTCCAAGTAAGGGTTTTTCTTCCTTTCTCATTTTTGTCAATTTTCTTTAAGTTGTATTGCCCTTTTAATTTTATTTATGAATGTTGGGGTATGGTTTCTCACCTCTCCCATACTTCCCTCTTATTGTTTGAATGATGGGAGACCCCTTTCTCTCTCATTAAATGTCTCCCATGTACACCCGTTACTATGCCGAAATTCCGAAAGGAACCTTTTTTCTCCTCTTTATATTCAAGCAATACTTTTGTATCATGAATCTGAATTCCTTTTCAATTGTTGGGACATGTATTTATATGACCTTATTACTGTCCATTACATGTAAATATGATGAGGAACCCCTTTCTCTCTCATCAGCCTTTTCATGAATTCTTATATCACGCCGTTACGCTGCCGAAATCACACCGATTTTCTAAGCCAATATCATTGTGTAGTGAATACCATGCCCATTTCTCCATCAAGGGTATTCACCTTTATGCACATTTACTTATTGATTGTAAAGTTTCATGTATTAATTCCGCATTCCTTTATCGTGGAATAAATTATTATGTTTTATGAATCCATGTTTTATGATCCATGTGGCACACTTATGCATGAAATGAAATGTTTAAGAAGGGTGCGCCCTGATAGCGCTCCAATGCATTGGGTAAAGTATAGTATCATGATACGTCATGTGCAATGAGTTTTGACTCATACTAATTCAAGTGAAACGAGGGTTTACTCGTGCTTCAAGTGCAATGAGGGTTTACTCATGCTCCATGTGCAATGAGCCTTGGCTCATGCTAATTCAATGTTAAGTGTTGTTGCCACATTTCCATGTTATGATTATCATGCTTTATCATGCCTTTATGTTCATGTCTCTCTTATGCTCTATTGATATGACTATTGCCTAACATGTATTGTACTCCTCATGTTATTCATTGTGTACTCCCTTACTGGGCTTTATAGCTCACCCTTTTCTTATGCATGTCCTCAGGTTATCCCATGCAATGCTAAGTACGAAGGAATGTAGTGGTCATGTAAAGGAAGTTTTCAATAAGGATGTTGTATTTCAAGTTTAAAGTTTTTATGTAATGATCCTAAGCCCCAAAGACACTAAACCTCTCGATATTCTTTGTTGTATCAAGTGAAGTTTTATGTAATAAAGCATGTTTAAGTTGTAATAAAAATCAGGGTTGTCATATTTCCAATGAAATCTCTAAATAAATATGGAGATATAATTACTATATCTTAAGAAAAAAGAGGGTGAATCTATTACATATTTTGAAGAAATATTCAAAAGTCTTGAAATATATTCCTCTATTTTTTATCAAAAATTAAAGAAAAATAGATAGATTATTTTTCCGTTTAAAACAACACCTTCAAAAGGTTCTAGCTATCTGAGACTTTTGGAGTTACAAAGTATTAGTTTTATATTCTCTCAAAGTAGATATACAGTTTTTATAATGGTCCCATGGTTATAGATATAAGAATAAAATAATGTAGTTTCAAGATGGTAGGTTAAATGAAAAAGGTTGAAAGAGGATCCATCCACACAAAGGTTAAAAATGTCGGAGGAAGCATCATGGGAATTTCTTAAAAGGGACTAGGAAATGCTTAAAGTACATGAGAGAAGTCCAAAAATCTCATGAATATAAAATATACATAAAGAAGTAATATAACATGATGGAGTATAAAAATGTACCTCCTAATGAACCACCCATGGATCAATGCTTAAACTGTAGGGAGAATGGGAACTATGAAAGCCAGTGCACTAAACCATGGGAGATTGAGGGTAATCAGTATCAGCAACCACCAAAGCCAAAGGAGTAAGGTAAATATTATGTCATTACTATTGTTGAAGTGGAGCATGAAAATGATTTCATAAAAGGTCCTCTTATTATTCACTTGAGAATGAATTTTTTTATTATATTCTAGTTATATGCATTCCTTTATATCTAAAAAGTTTTATAGAACTATTGAATCAAAGCCTTGATACCTTTAAGTAGAGATATCTATAAAAACACCTAGTGGTGTGATCATTGAAACCCAAGTGTTGTAATATTCTATTATTAAAATCTATGGGAATATTATTCCAAAAAATCTTATAATCCTTCCCTTGGTTTAATTCGACATTATATTGGGCTAGTATTGTCTCTCGTTATATAGAGAACACATCAACTATCGGAAAAAGAAAATATATTTAAACATTCTAAACCATACCGTGCTTCTATACAATAGAAAAAAAAGTCATGAATTTTTTTTTGAATAATCCATCAATAGTATGGGTGACGATACCATATGGATTAGCATACCATACCCAAATGGTTGAGTTAAAGTAAAGTATCAAACTTGATGAAATTAAAATTGTGATAGAATGCACTGATATATATCTGGAAGAGTTACACGGACTTCCACTGGATCTTGAGGTAGAGTTCTCAATATAGATCATATATAGAGACACTCCTATATCCAAATTTTCCTATAGGATTCTTTATATTGAGATGGGGGAGTTAAAGCTGCAGCTATAAGAGAATTTATACAAAGGGTTCAAATGCACTAGTGCATCACCTTAGTGTGTTCCAGTGCTCTCTATAAAGAAAAAGGATGGATCAATGCGGTTGTGTATAGATTACCATGAACTCAACAAGATCACTATAAAGAAAAATTAAACCCATTCCAATGATTTATGAATTTTTCAATCAACTAATAGCATATCATTACATCTCAAAGGTGTATCTTCATTCTGGATATCATTATATGAAGGTGAAGAAGGAAGATGGTCAGAAGGATGCTTTCCATACACGGTATGGAAACTATGAGTTCATAATGATTCTATTAATACTTACTAATTCCCCTATAATATTCATGTATTTTATAAATAGATTATTTAGAGACTACCTAAACAAATATTTGGTGGTATTTATCGATCATATTCTCATTTAATCCAAGTGAAAGGAGAAATATGAAGACCATCCAAGAGTTGGGTTGTTGATAGTAAGGAAGAAGAAAATATACTATAAGTTTAAAAAGTGTGAATTTTGATGAATAAAGTCATATTTTTGGGGAATGTTATTAAAAGTGATATAATTTCTATAGAAAATTCAAAGAAAAATGAAATTTAGGAAGGGTTGAGACACCCCAGTGTCATTGAAATCCATAATTTTCTTGGATTAGTAATGTACTGCTGACATTTTTTGAGAAATTTCTCTTGATTGTATAATCCACTAACTAATTTAACATAAAAAGGGGTAAAGTATATCTGGATGGAAAATTTTGAGGACATATTTAAGAATCTTGATTAGAGGCTATCCATTGTACTTGTACTCACACTACCGACAAGTGGAGAAGGTTGTGTGATATAAAGTTATGCTTTGAAAAAAAGTTTTAGTTTTGTACTCTTGTATAATGGAAAATTGGTAGCCTATGCCTTCTGATAACTAAATATCCATGAGAAACAATACCCAACACATGAACTAGAGCTAGTAGTTGTGATCTTCACTCTGAATATTTGGAGGCACTGCCTCTATGGTGAGAAGTGTGACATATATACCAATAAAAAGAGTCTAAAGTATATATTCACATAGAAGGATCTCAATATGTGTCAAATAATATGGTTATAACTAATAAAGGACTATAATTTTTCTGTTTTATACCATTTAGTAAAGGTGAACAAGGTATATGATTCTCTTAGTATAAAGGAACATTCTACTTTATCCATGATGTAGATTGTGAAAAAACCTGTCTCCATGGATATAAAAAGGATGGATATAGAAATCATAATGGTGGGGAAGACATCCTACCTTTACCAAATTATTTCCCAACCATCTATCTTAGATATAATCAAGGAGGCACAAATTGGTGATATGGATATTCAAAAGATGGTGAAATTAGTAAAGGAGGGGAAGGTTCATGAGTTCCACATCGATGAAGATGGATTAATTCAGTTTTGAACTAGGATTTTTATTCCTTCATCACCTAAATTAAATAAGGATCTATTGTATAATATGAATAGCTCATATTTCTCCATATATCTTATAAGAACAAATATGTATTGTGATATTGGATAGCACTTTTGGTTATAAACATAAAGAAATATATCATTGAGTACACCTAAAATTTTTTGGTATGTAAGAAAATTAAAGAAGAGTTATAGATGTATAAGGGGATGATGCAACCACTGCTTATACCCACCTGGAAATGGGTGAACACCACCATGGACTTTTTCACCGGACTATCAAATACATCCAAAGAAAAAAATGCAATATTTGGTGTGGTGGATCAAATCACCAATACTTCCCACTTCATCACAATTTATAAATATTTCATGCTTGAACTACTTTCCACAACATGTGTAAAGGAAGTGATGAGGCTTTATAGGGTACCAATTTTGATCATCTCTAATTATGATCCAAGGTTCACATCTAAATTCTGGAGAAATACTCAACCTAAATTAAATATTGAATTAAATTTCAGCATTACCTATCACCCCCAAAATGATGTCCAATCTAAAAGGACTATCCAGAAACTCAACGACATGTGGAGAGCCTAATCAGTATAATTTAAAGGAGGATGGGATCAAAATCTCCCATTTTATGACTTCATATAAAATATAATCTTCCACTCAAGTATTCAAATGGATCCATATAATTCTTTGTAGGGGATGATATGTAGAAATCCTACTTGTTGGGATGAAGTTGGAGAATGAAATTTGCATTGACCTAATCTTGTGTAATAGATGATAGAGAATGTTCAATTCATCCAACAATAATTAAAATTTTATTAGTGTTGATAGAATAATTATGCTAACAACCATCAACGGGACTTGGAGTTTGAATTTGGAGACAAATATTTCCATTGAATTTCACCATGGAAGAGATTCATGTGGTTTCGAAAGAAATGGAATCTTATACCTAGGTACATTGGCCCCTTTGAAATCTTTGATCTCATAGAAGTATTATCCCATAATCTTGCACTTACACTAAATATGACTCATGTTCATGATGTTTTACACATATATCTACTGAGGAAGTACATACTCGATCCCTCACATGTGTTGAATATGTAGGTGGTACGACTATAGAATGAAATATCAAATGAGAAATAGTTGGGGAAATCATTGACCATAGATACAAAGTCCTATGAAATAATAAAACTCACCTTTTCAATGTGTTGTAGTGAAACCATAAGTGTGAAGAGGTGACATGGGAACCATAAGAAATAATAAAATAGAAGTACTCTCGCATATTCTCAACTGATAATATCAGTTGAAATTTCACGGATGAAATTTATAAATAGGGGAATAATGTAACAGTCAATAGTTTATAAATGATATTTTTTTCTGGAAATAAATGTGTATTATATTAATTATATATTATTATACACATAAAACACATAGATAAACCAAAAATAATTTATTTAATTAATTCAAATAATTACATTAGTCAGTAATGAAACCCATTAAAATTCCAAATATTACAGTGGGAAAAAATAAAAAATATAAAAACTACAATTGGAAAACTTGTATCACCTACATCGATTAAAATCATACCTCCAATAAAAATAACTATAGAAAAGAAGTAGAATATCAATAAACCAATCAACATTATAGAAAATGAAAATGTTGAACCTTGAGAATAATTGAGTTGAATAATAGATTATGGAATTAAGTAGTTTCTATAGGAGGAAGTGTGACTATTAGAATAGTAATATAATCATTGAAATGGTAATCTAAACATTGGGAATAATAACCTAACTATTAAGAATAGTAACTTGACTGTTGGAATAGTAATTTGACTTAAAAATAATAAAATTTTATATAAATAATATTTATCATAAGTAATTTAAGTAAATATAAATATTATAATTCAATAAAAATAAATATCATGATTAAAAACTCAATGAAAATATAAGCACATTTTAAAAAAATTGTATTTTAATGTATTTCATAAAAATCATAATTTTTATATTAAAGATTAAAATAAAATATGTTAGAAAATTATTTTGATAAAAATGAATTTAATTTTTTGAAATCAACATGTTGAAATTTTTTAAGGGTGATTTTTTGGAAATTTTCTAAAACACTTTAATTTTTAGGTGAATAGTAAAAATATAGTTTTCCCATAACTGGTGTATCTTAAATTAAGCCATTCATGATGTAATAATGACCTAATAATTTCTAAAAATGGTGTATTGACCAAAACATATTTAATTTTATAAATTTGTAACTAAAATACAATAATTTTTTTTTTCAAGCCTAAAAATTACTTTCCAAAGTCTAAAGTCAAAAGTATTCCTTTAAAAACAATTTTGTCATTTTTCCACTATACTTTTTAATAAACTAATTAATTCGAAATATAAAGGGGGTTTAAATTGTTAAAATATTTATATTTTATTTATTTATGATTCATAATGTCAAAAAATCACTATTAAATTTTTTTTCGGGATATATAATTTTATTCAATATTTTAACTCAAAAATACCCCTCTCCTCACGTATAAATAACCCCTCAACCTCCACTAGGAAAACCAATCCTCCATCACATACCAAATCACAATATCTACCCAAATCCTACTTATTATTCTATTTGAAACCTTAAGGAAATTCTAGAGTAAACCTATTCCATTCATCACGGAATTCTAGTGTCATACTAGAGAATCAACTCCAAGAAAAGAGTATGTTTTTCTCAACTCTTCTCTCGTTTTCTTCCTCACTTATATTTCTACCCAATTTCTTTCAAAAAAATATTATAAGATTAATTAATAATTATTTTAAAATAACATTAATTATTTTAACTTACTATAAAAATTATATTTTTGAAGTATTTATATTTTATACCTCCCTTTCTCCTCCTTTGGACAATGTTCCAAATAACGGTCGGTTAACCAGAAATAAGGAGATTTCCAACATCTTTCCTTATAAAAATCATTATGGATAGTTATAATGAATTACTTATGATATATAAAATTTTAAATATATTCATTTTATTCTCTTGGAATTAATTATACTTATCTATAAATGATATTGATCAAAAAAATGTGAAATTGAAGTAAAATGAGAATTTTTTAAGGAAAACATGATATCAAAAAAAATCCATTAAAAAATGGGAATTAAGAAATATGATAAAATTATTATAATTTATATATATTTAAAAAAGTGGAAATAATTCACTTTTGGTTCAATGTTTTAATAAAACCAAGTTTATAATTTCAGAGGTGAAAAGGGGATGAAATAAATTAGGATTTAAGGTAAAGGGGTTCTAGAACCCAACCCTTTTCTTTGGGTTATCCGTATTTTTCATAATTTTTAGTACAGATATTCCCCTAATATTCCATAAATATATTTACACTATTCTTCTCTTTTCTTTACAAGGATATACATGTTTTCCATCCTACCAAAATGATTTTTAATTCAAATTCAAAGATTTGTTCAAAAAGACTTATGAGCATTTATGATGTGAAAGGTGGGACTGGAATTATATAGCCATAAAATTCATTGGGTAATGTTATGTATCTCATTATATTATAAGTATTTTTCATGAACATGATTCTATATTTTTTTCACAATGATGATGCTATGATTTATGCACATATGTTATGCATGAATATGATACTCGCTTTGTTCAGAACTATGTGTGGTATTTTACCACTATGATATGATTATTAACTTTTATTCATATGACAAATTGTATGACCTTATCAAATGTTTCCCTCATGATGTTGATGATGATCTTATGCTTATGATATTATGATGTTGATTATTTTCACCCATGTACTATTGATTCATGTACCTTGTTCCTTTATTGGGATTTGATATCATCTTTTAATTTAATGTATATCCTTAGGTGACTATATATTCTAAGGATATTTTGGGAGATTTATAAGTTTAAAGAATAATAATTTAAATAATTCTTAAGTTTTATTATGTACATTTGGTGTATGAGCCTAATTTTTGCAGGGCACCAAACCTTGAGATCATGGATTTGTATCAATATTATGTTATTTATCTTAAAAATGATGTGATGGTCATGTAAGAAATTTTTTGGTTTCTATATTTGGTATAAGAGAACAATTTAATAAATTTGGTAATTATGATTAGAAAACATTAGTGAAAACTTTAAGTATATTTCTATGTGTATGTAAACATCCTAGAGGAATAATTTTAGAAAAATGCTAAACATTGGAATCTCATAAGCTATTATTTTAGAATTGATTTCAACAAAAGAATAAATTATTTATTCATGATTTGTTAACTTAAGTTTTGTTCAAACATTTTATATTTTATAAAATGGTGGGAACTTGGAGAAACCAAGACAACAGTCTGGGTGAGGTATAATGTAATGATTGTATGAATGATAACACTGATTCCATGGGAGGTGGAGTTCAACACTCCATAGTGATGCTTACCCAGATGTCTCAGTCTATAAATAATAACCTAAATCACATGGAACATCCATATTCACCCAATAACTAACATCTATCTTTTTATATCGTTATACAAAAATGACCACAAACTTTTAATGGATCTTATAATCCACTTGTTACAGAATAGTGGGTTAACTCAATGGAGAAGATCATTTCAATGCTCCACTATTACGAGAAGGAGAAGGTGATTCTACCTATCTATCGGTTAGATATATAGTTCAATAAATGTTTGGAATTAATAAAGAATATTAATCCAAATGATGAAATTGAAGAAATGGAATGGCAATATTTTAAGAAGTTATTCCTTAACAATTATTTCCCACAAACTCTTCAAACAAATATGGATAGATAACTCCAAGATCTTAATACAAATGAGGGTTAATCTATCATGGATTATGAGGAAACATTCACAATGATTTCAATATATGCCTTTGGTTTTGTAATAGAAAATTATTGAAAATTAGGTAGAGATTTTATTGGTTTAAAACCACACCTTCAGAAGGCTCTAGCTATCCAAGATTTTGGGATTTATGAAGAAGTAGTTTGATGTGCACTAAAAGTATATATAGAGTTTGTCGAATGAACCCATGGTTATGGAGATAATAAGATAAGAATGTATATTCAATATTTGGGTCAAATGAAAAAATTAGAAAGAGGATCCAACCACCCACAGGTCAAAAATGTTTGAAGAAGCTTCATGGGAATTGCCACAAAGAGATATGGAAATTATTTAAGTGTGGGAGAGAAGGCTGCTAAAACCATGAATATTGAAGATATATAAATAAGTCTACCAACAAGATGGATGGAAGTAAGTCACCTCTAAATGCACCACCCATGGTTCAAGGATTCAACTATAGGGAACAAGGGAACTATATAATCTCAGTTACTAAACCATGGGTCCTTAAGGGTAATTTGCATTAGAAACAACCAAAGAAATAGGGGTAAGGTAAATATTATTCTATCACTACTATTGAAGTAGATCATGAAAATTAATTATTAAATGGCTCACTTTATATTCACTCAAGAATGGAAATTTTTTTAATTCATTATGATTCCACACAATCCTTTATATCCTCCATGTTTTCTTGAACTATTTAATTCAAGCCCTGATACGTTGAAGTATAGATATATGTAAAAATAAATAGTGATTCAATCATTTAAAAAGAATTGTTGGACTCTTATCATGTTAGAATCTATGGGAATATTCTTCTAAAAAATATTGTAATCCTTCCCTGGTGGAATTATATTCTATATTGGGTATGTATTGTCTCTCATTATATAGAACACACATAAAAAAAATTAAAAGGAAATATCTTTCTATATTTAGAACCATACCATGATCCTATAAAAATGTAAGGAATATTATGAATATCCTTTTAAAAATACCTCAATGGTTTGGGTGATGATAACCTATGAAGAATCACACCATTCCTTAATGGTTGAGTCAAAGGAAAATATCAAACTTGAGGAAATTCCAATTTTGTGGGAATACACTAATATATTTTCTAAAAAGTCAACTAGAATTTCTCCAGATCATGAGGTAGAGTTCTCAATATAGATCGTACATAGATACACTCTTATCTCAAAATTCCCCCAATAAGATAACCCCAATCGAGCTAGTGGGGTTAAAGAAGTAGCTACAAGATTATTTGTATAAATGGTTCATACATCCTAGTTCATTGGATTAGGGTGTACGGGTTCTCTTTATAAAGAAAAAAGATAAAAAAAAATGCGGTTGTACATTTGATTACTGAGATCTCAACCAAATCACCATAAATAACAAGTATCCCCTATCAAGGATTTATAACTTGTTTGACCAAATATGAATATCTTAGTACTTGTCAAAGGTGGGTCTTCATTCTGGATATCATCAGCTAAAGGAGAAAAGGGAATATATTCTTAAGACTACTTTTCATACAAGGTATGGTAACTATGAGTTTATAGTGATTCCATTCAGACTTACTAATATCATTTCAATATTCATGAATTTGATGAATATTCTTTAGAGACTACCAAAAATTTGGTAGTCTTTATCAATGATATTCTCATTTACTCCAAGATAAATGAGGGACATAAAGAGAATCTAAGGATTGTATTGGTGACATTAATAAAGGATAAAATGTATGCTAAGTTCATAAAGTGTAACTTTTTGATTCATTAAGACACATTATTGGGGTACATGATCACAATTTATGGAATTTCTATAGACCCTTAAAAGATAAAGTAAATTGAGGAATGGTCGAGACCCACTAGGGTTATATAAATATATATAATTTTTAGATTATTGAGGTATTACTGATGTTTTGAGATAAATTTATCATGATTTTATAGTCTGATAACTATGTTAATATGTAAAGGGGTAAAGTATGTATGGATAGACGAATGTGAGGAAAGATTTAAGGAGCTCAAGAAGAGGAAAATCACCACACTTGTACTCACACTACCAATAATTGGATAAGGTTTTGTGATATATAGTTATGATTAAAAGAAATTATTAGGTTGTTTAATCATGGAGAATAATAAAGTGAAAGACTAAACCTCATGAAAATTGAAGATCCATGACAAAAACTTCCTGATGCATTATTTAGAGCTAGAAAATCTGATCTTCACTCTAAATATTTGGTGGCACTACCTCTATAGAGATAAGTGTGGAATATATACAAATCACAAGAGTTTAGATTATATATTCACAAAGAATATGGTTAGAGCTAATCAAGGGCTATGATTTCTCTATTCACTACCATGTTGGAAAGGTGAACAAGGTAGTTGATGGTCTTATCAGAAACAAATATGTTACAATATCCATGATGTGGATTATGAAAGACCCTATCATCATGGATATAAAATGTATTGATCATGAAATTATAATGACAGGGAATACATCCTTCCCTTCCCAAATTATTTCCCAACCATATATCCAAGATAAGATCATGGTGGCACAATGGGGTGATTTGGAGCTTCCAAAAAGTGTGAAAGTAGTAGATGAAGGGGATATTTATGAGTTCCACATCGATGAATATGGTGTCATTCATTTTGTAAATAGGATTTGTGTGCCTTCATCACCTGAAATAAAGGAGCTATAGGATAATGTTCATAGATCATTTTTCTCCATCCATCCTGGAAGAACCAATATATATTTTGATCTCTAAGAGAACTTCTGGTGGGACAGTATGAAGAAAGAGATCATTGATTACACATAAAAGTTCTTGGTATGTCATCAATCTAAAGAAGAGTGGTAGATGTTTAAGGGGGTGATGTAAATATTTCTAATACCCAAGTAGAAATGGGAGAACTGTTGGAACCATATTCATGTATGATGATTGTATTTGATGTCAACATTTTTCAATATAGGTAAAAATAAAGAAGGCGATGAATAGGAACTCCAAATTTTATAGAGAATAGAATATAGATGATTGTTGTACTGATCTTAAGTTTGAAGTACAAGTATTAAATGTTATAAATTGTCTACAACAATGAAACCATCCCAAAGAGTTTTGAAGGTCTTGAAGTTATAAAGTGATCATGCGACATCTCATTATTCAAAGAGACCATACAAGAGCCTACTTGAAGAGACATGAATTATTGCATGAGGGATCATGTGGATATTTAAATATTTATTAATGATCATACAAAGCTAATAAGATAATGCCATTCATATTCAGTGTTTATTGAAAATACTGATTTTGATGGAAGATAGGGAAGTTGGGAAGTTTCAATACTTTCTCTCAAGAATCTAACAGTGATGAAACTGATCATTAAAAGAGTATACATCATGGTGGAAGGAGTTCATGATGAAATTAACTGACTATTGAAGAAGCCAAATGACAATGAAGAAGCATGGGTGTTCTTTCCCAAGTAGATATTTATGGTGGTGGTGTTTCCCAGCATTTTCTCATTTTTTGGACCTCCAAATTGGGATTTTGTTTTTTGGAAATGGAAGGATTTCTGCATTGGAGTGAACGAGATGTGTAATGGAAAAGGAAATCAGAAAAGGAAGCAAACCACATACCTCAGAACATGGATCGTGTACCATGTCTGAGAACGGTCCACAACCACATATCATGTAGTGGGAAAGGTTTGAGGGATGGTTCGCGGAATGGGTCGTGGTACCAAAAATGGTTTGCGGTGGAAGGAGTTATGGTACGCGGGATGGATCATCATTGGTGGAAGAGATGAAGTACGTGGACCGGTAGGCTTATGGTACGCGGAAGTTTAACAGTATGTGGTAGAGGATCGCAATACACAATGGATGCTTACAGTATGTGGATGAAGTTCAGTATGGGGTGAATTTTGTCCCACGTTGAAAATTTGGGTAAAATGGAGTAGTGAAAATTGTGGAGTGATTTGCCTATATAAGGAGTTCTAATCCCATAAATTAAGAAAGAAAGAATTCAATAAGAAAACCTAATCACTGTGGAAGAACTCGGATAGGTATGAAAGTGGTATGCGGGAGAGATTCTATGTAGGATGAACCAGTATGCAAAAGACTAAATGACTCACGAAATTGGAAGGAGTAGTCCGCATAAGAAATTCTGCACAGGAAAACATGGTATGTGGGAGACAAAATAATTCATATAATTTGAAGAAGAAGTATATGGAAGGAAAAAATGATACGCCAAGATGATACAAAGAGGTGGTACACAGAGGTGTTATGTGGAGGTACTACACAAAGAAGGCACAGTATGAAGATCAAGCATGGTATGCGGAGCAGGCATGGTACAAGGAGCAGGTACGGTACACGGAGCACGCGCGGTACGCGCGGTATGCATAGAAGGTTCGGTAGGTGGAGGAGGTGTGGTATGCGGAGTAGGCGCAGTACGCAAAGTAGGTGTAGTATGCAGAGCCGACGTAGTATGTGGAGCAGGGGCGGTAGGTGGAGCAGGTGCAGTAGGTGGAGCTGGCACGGTATGTGGAGCAGGTGCAGTACGCGGAGTAGGCGCATTACGCATATCAGAGAAAGTTCACAGAATCATGGACAATTCATAGAAGTGGATGCATCATAAAGGGAGTTTGTGATTCTAGTGAAAATAAGAAGAAGTTTTAGTACATTTAGTAATTGAACTAAAGGAGAAAACTTAATATAAAAGAGCATCAATTTGGTACTTTAATGCAAGTAGTGTCTTGTACTGAACTGAGACAAAGACTTTCATTCCAATCTATTGAATTGACCTTCAAGTCAATAAACTGAGTGAAGAACTCTCCAAGTCAGTGATCTAGGGGGAGTCTATGGAAATGATCTGAGGGAAGCAGTGAGATATACCTGAACTTTTAAGTAGCTTTCCTAGGACATAGTGACTATTTCTGAATCTTTGTAATCAATAGATAGCGAAGATTAGTGGAATTAGGTATGACCAGAAACCTGTCAGCATATGCTCCTTGGATGTATCCCTTAGTGGTGAACCAAGTATCAGTTTTGTGTAGTCCTTCTGTATGTGAATGTTTTAATTATTGAACATATTCATCATACAGGTTTAAACAAGTTCATACCAATATGGGAACAAGATCTAGAAAAGAAGATAAAAATTTGACGCCCTGATTCCCCCCCCCCCTCTTAAGGTGGTCTAGGGTTCTTCAATTGGTATCATAGGGTAAAGGTTTATGTATGTTTGATACTCTTTAGTAATTCTATTCAGAATAGGATTTGAGTTTTCTTTCCTGAGTCAACAATGAAAAGAAGTCTTGAAGAAAGTTCAGTTATCTATAATCAAAAGTCTATACCCAGAAAGACCGTGAAGAATAGGAAAAAGAAATAGAAGAGATAGTTGAATAAGTCCCTATTATCTAAAGAATAGGTAGTATCTGGATCTCCATTCCATTCGGAAAATTTTGATGTTTTAGGCATGGAAAGAAAAGAGTAGGTAGATTGAGAGGTATGTGTTTTCTCCCTTGATCAATCTTCAGCCACAAATGAAATTGATAGACTACGAAAATACCTTTATGATGTTTCTAAATATAGATTCATTAGTATTTGTAGAATATTTAAAACTATGTATGAGAAAATCACCCATCTAAGAAAATAAGTAGATTCTATGAAGGAAGGATTGATAAAGAAAATACCATAATTCTATAATCTCTCTAAACTGATTGAATCCTTTGAATAAACAACGAGGAAAGATGAAATAAATACATCAAAATGGATCAAATAAGTTGAAGAGGAATAGAGAGTTAGAAAGGCTATTGAAGAAAAGATCCATGTGTTTAAAGGGAAACTAAAAATTTGTACCGATGTCAAGGTTCTATAATTGGAAGGGATATCCAAGAAGATCAAGAAACATGACTCTTTGATTTAGACTAAAATGATGTTGCATAAGGAATAAGTTGTTAGAATGAAGAAGGCCTATGAATAGAAGATGACTATGATTGAATATCAGAAGTTCATTCTCAATAGGAAATGTCTATAATTGGATGCTTAGTTGACCAGTATTGAGAAGACGCATATTGTGACTTCAAAAAAGAATGAAACATTTTTTGTTGGTACTCAATGCTCCTCCTCCTCCAATGGCCCGAAGGCCTTCATTTTTATTGATTTTTGATAATCCACCTTTCAAGGGGTGAGGTGGAACCCTTACAAGGCTCGTAGGTGTAAGTATTACATGACCCGTAGGCCTTAGAGGAATTCATTACCCGTAGGATTCAAACATACATACAACCCAGACTAACTACTTGGAACTGCTCCTCCCCAGCATCTTCATCGTGAAATCAGCTCTCTACCTTCGTATGGTTGTTCAATAGGCTTTCCCATGCATGCACAGGATTTTCCCGATGGCAGGTTTTATGCCCTCTCATTCTTGAAATCTATTTAGCTTCTGCTATGGTGAAAGCTCTTTGCTTCTCCTCCTTTTGAAGCTTTCTCCTTGTAGGTTGTCTGGTTTTCATCTGCACTTTAAGGTGTCCCAAAGGCCTTGAGATGGTTCGAAGGCCTTACTGACCCGAAGGCCAGGGTGCCCGAAGGCCTTAAAGGACTCTAAGACCAAATCGGTGGCCTGAAGGCCCAAATGGGGGCATATTCCCGGCTACTACAGTGCCAAACAGTACCTGCTACAGTTCCCACTACAGTACCTGCTACAGTTCTGCACAGTTCCTACTACAGTCCCTACTACATTACTGCTACAGTAACCCAGAAATTATCCCCCACCTGTATTTGATCCCAGGTCTCTTGGATGCACTAAGGAGTCCTCACCAATTGGGCTAAGGCTCATGTGCTTGGTACTCAATGCTCACTAGAGGATTCTGAAGATAAAATACATCCAACATGTGATAAGAAGATTATGACAACTCTTGATTATCCATCTCAAGAAACAGTTTCTGTTTATACTCAATTCTCACTAGAGGATTCTACAGTAAAAATACCTCTAAAATGTGATGAGAAGATCCTAGCTTCACTCAATGATCTATAACAAGTAGCTGATAATAATAAGGTATCATCCAAACCATGTTGTAATCATGTTTCTAAATATGTTTCCACATAGAGTGTAGGCTTTAAGGGAAATCAAAAATAGGTTTGTATGAGGAAAGGTGAGGAGTTACCTATCACCATGTCTGGGGTGAATAGGAAAAATAATGTGTAAGGTGGTTCTCCACAAAGAGCACACCAAGTCAAGAAGATGACCCAACAACATAATACAAAGAAATCAAGATTTTTGGTTCAATGTTGGTATTGCAACAAATTTGGGCACAATGCAATAAACTGTTGGTACAATCCTCATAATGTAAAAGCACAAATAAATCCTACCTCATAAAAAAATAATCCAAATAATAAGAAGAAACATCTGGAGGTCTAGAAGCATATGTTTACCACAAATAGATTTAGAATTATTGATAATATATGTGATGTATTCAATGGAATTGGTCACAAGGTAGGTACATTATCATATCAACATGCATGCATTATTAATAAGAAAAGAAGACCTCCAACACCAGCTAAGTATGCAGAACCTTCTTTGGGAAGAAGACAGAAGAATATTGTGAATACAAATTTCCCCAAGAAGATATCAAGTAGTGAATTTGAGAAGACCCTAGATTTTAGATCCATGAAATTGGAGGGCAATTCATCCAAAATAGAAACTAAGAGGGATGACACTCAGATGAACATGTTTCAAATATCCAAACCTATTGCAACAGTTCCAAATGACATGTTGGTCATCTGGAAAAAATATTTATAAATAATTAAGAAACTTGAAGATGAAAAAGACAAGGATGGTGCTAAATGAAAAAGGAAAAATTTAATGTGATGATAATAAAGTGCATGAGAGAGTAAAATCTAAAGGAAACACACATGTTAAAGAAGTTCTATGTGAGAGATGTATGAAATTTGGTCACATTGAAAAAAATATAACATTAATACCCGAGAAAGAATAAGTCCTTAAAAGGTGTAAGAATGTATCATTAATGATGGTTGTTATGAAGAAGAACTATCCATGAAAAGAAGAAGATAATATGAAGAGATCCATGTCACATCAGCACAGATCAGAAAATATGTTTAGATGTTTGAGAATGAAGACTGGATTAGATGGATCATCTTGGTTGAGAAAACTATCTTAGCCTTCCTTCTCACATTGAAGAAGCAAGGAGGAACCACCATATTCCCTTAATCATTTATGTATTGTATTTTTGTTGATAATACCAGGAATTGAAGGTGAATCATGCTCTCAAGGGGAGAACCTGAGAAGTAGTGAATGTTTTCAACTCTTGATAGCTAAGATGAAGAAGTTTCCATCCTTGGAAGATTCTCCAACTGATATTCAAAGAATAAAATGATGAAGTATAACCCTTGATGAAGATGACGAGGAGTTTTTCTCTTGAGGGGGAGATAAATGAGTAAGCTTCTAGAGTTATTATTTCAATCAGTATCAACTACAGTTGTGATTAAATTCAATTACTCTATAAATTTCTTGAAGAACATGTCATTAGAAAAGGTATGTCATTTCTCAATCTCTCATCCTTGTTTACTCAAAATGAATATTATTTTTCAAAGGGGGGTTAACTGAATTAATTAATGACATAAGAAGAATGGAAGTGCCCTAAGGTCACTTATCTTGCTAATTGCACTTAAATGTTTTTGATTTGTTTGTTGAAGTGAGTGCAAGAGTTTTAGGTTGATTATTCCCTATCACATTTAATATCTTTATCTTGGAATGAAATTCGAAATCAATTGAAGAAAAGAATAAGAGTTCTCATATTATGATATATCATGATATATGGATAATGGAAAACTTTTTTGTGTAAATCAAATCCTCTTGTTTTCAACACTGATCATTGCTCAAGTATACTTAGATTGAAATGGTTTATGGCACATTATTTAAGAAAGTATTGATACCCTTTTCCCATGTACTTTTTATTTATTGTCAATAAAGGGGAGAGAAACTGAAATGAAAGTTTGAAAGGGGAGGGAGAAAGAAGAAGAAAAAAAATGGAGATAAAAGTTTCTTATTTTGACATTAAAACATTAATTTGAGGAGAAATTTAAGTTATTGATAATAAAATACAAAGGGGGAGATTTTTAGAACCATATTCATGTATGAAGATTGTATTTTTTGTCAATAGTTCTCAATATAGGTCAAAATAAAGAAGGAGATAAAGAAGAACTACAAATTTGTTGGATAATGGAATTTAGATGATTTTTGAACTAATATTAAGTTCAATTTACATATATCAAAGGTGATAGATTATCTAAAATAATGAAACCATCTCAGATAGTGTTGAAGGGATTAAAGTTATAAAGTGATCATGCAACATCTCATTGTTCAAAGCGACCATTCAAGATCCTACTTGAAGAGACAAGAATTATTTCATGAGGGGTAATGTGGAGATTTGAAGATTTAATAATTATCATACAAAGCTGAGAAGATGATGAAAGTCATATTCATTGTTAACTGAAAAGACTGATGTTTCTGGAAGATAGGGAAGTTTGGAAGTTTCATTACTTTCCTTAAAGAATCTGATGATGCTGAAACTAATCGTTCAGAGAGTATATATCACGGTGGAGGGAGTTCCTAATTAAATTTGCTAATTGTTGAAGAATTCATATAATAGTGAAGAAGAATGGGTGTTCTTGCTGAAGTATATATTTATGGTGGTCTTGTTTCCTAGAGTTTGACAAATTTTTGGACCTCCAAATTGGAATTTTGTTTTTGGAAATCCAAAGATTTCTATATAGGAGTAAATGAGATGCAGAATGGAGAAGGAAATTGGAAAATGAAGAAAACCACATAACTTAGAACATGGACTGCATACCATGTCCGGTAATGGTTTGTGGATGCATACTATTTAATGGGAAAGGTGCGCATGATGGTTCACAGAACAGTTCACGGTATCAAAAATGGTTTGAGGTGGAAGGAGTTGGGTATGTGGGAAGGATTGTCATTGGTGGAAGATATGCAGTATGCAGACCGATAGGATTACGGTACATGGAAGGTTAATGTTATGTGGTAAACGATCATAGTATGCAGTGGAGGCTTATAGTACACGGATGGAGTTTAGTATACGGGGAAGTTTGTCCCACATTGAAAATTTTGGGAAAACAGAGTAGTGAAATTTGTGGAGTTATTTTCCTATATAAGGAGTGTTAATCCCATCATTTAAGAAATAGATAATTAAATAAGAAGACATCATTGCTATGAAAAAACTCAGGTAGGTATAAAAGTGGTATTTGAGAGATATTACATGTAGGATGACGTGATACCCAAAAGATGAAACAATTTTGAAAAATTAAAAGCAGTATTCCACGAAAGAGATTCTGCGTAGGAAAATGTTGTATGCAGGAGATGACATAATTCACAGAATTTGAAGGAGTCCATAGAAGGAAGAAATGGAATTCTAATACGATACACAGATGTGGTACATGGAGGCGGTACATGGAGGAAATATGAAGAGAAGGTGTGGCATGCGATGCAGGAGTAGTATGCAAAGTTGGTGCGGTGCATGGAGCTGGCGCGGTACGCAAAGCAGGGGATGTACTCGAAGCAGACATTGTATGAGGATTAGGCGCAGTATGTGGATCAGATATAGTCTGGAAAATCACTGATAGTTTGTAGAAGCAACAACATTATAAAGTGAGTTTTATATTCTAGCGAAAAGAAGAAGAAGTTTTAGTGCACTCAGTAATTGCACTAAAGAAGAAAACTGGATATAAAAGAGCATAAATTTGGGACTTCGATGAAAGTAGTGTCTCATGTTGAACTAAGAAAAAAACTTTCATGACAATATGTTGAAGCGACCTTCAAGTTGATAAACTAAGTGAAGACCTCTCTAAGGAAGTGAGCTAGGGGGAGTCTACAGAAGTGATTCGAGGTAAATAGTGAGATATCATTAAACTTTTAGGCAATGTGCCTTGGATAGAGTGACTTTTCCTAAATCTTTGTAATCCACAGCTAGTGACGATTAGTTTAATCAGGTACGGTAGGTAACCTGTCAGCGTATGCTCCTTGGACATAGCCCTTAGTGGTGAACTAAGTAAAAGTGATGTGTTTTTCTTCTTCATGTGAATTTTTTAATTACTGCACATGTCCATCATATAGGTTTAAAAAAGTTCCTACCAACATGGGAACAAGATCTAATAAATAATAGAAAAAGCTGAAACCATGATCCCTTCCCTCTCAGGGTGGCCTAGGGTCCTTCAATAACATCATCATAGTCTTTTTCAGTGGTATCCAAAATATATCCAAAGGAAACAATGCAATATGGATTGTGGTGGATCAAATCATTTGGATTTCCCACTTCATCACTATTCAAGAAGATTTCAAAATTGAATAAATTACCAAGATATATGTAAAGGAAGTCGTGATCCTTTATGGGGTACCACTTTTCATCATCTCTGATCATTATCCAAGGTTCATTTACAAATTACGGATAATTCTTTAATATTATCTAAATACTTGATTGAATTTCATCATAGCCTATCACCCCCAAACTGATGACCAATCTAAAAAACTATCTAGACACTCGATGACAAGTTGAGAGCCTGCTCAATGGAATTTAAAGGAGTATGGTATCAACATCTCCTTTTAGTGGAGTACTCATACCAAAACATCTTCCAATCAAGTATTCAAATGGTTCTAAATGAATCTATTTATGGGAAGTTATGTAGAAATCCTACATATTAGGAGGAAGTTAGGGAATTAAAGCTACTTGTACTTGATCTTGTACAAGAGATCATAGAGAAGGTTCAATCCATCCAACAACATATAAAATCTTCTTAGTGTTGATATAAGAGGTATGATAACAATCATCAAAGGGACTTTGAGTTTGAAATTAGAGACAAAATTTTCCTTTGAATATCACCATGGAAAATAGAATTGTGGTTTGGAATGAAATGGATTCTTAGCCCTAGGTAAATTTCCCCTGTTTAGATCCTCGATCACATGTGAGAAATGGTCTATCGGCTTGCACTTCTACCAAATATGACTCAAGTTCAAGATGTGTTCCAAGAGTCTCTTCTAAGGAAGAACATACCAAATCCCTCACATGAGTTAAATCTGGAGGTGGTAAAACTAGATAATGAACACTCGTATGAGGAGTATCTAGTGAAAATCTTAGACTATAGAGACAAAGTCCTACGCAACAAGATAACTCACCATGTCAAAGTATTTTATCAAAACCACAAGTATGAATAGGCGATGTGGGAACCAGAATAAACAATAAAACAAAAGTAACCACACCTATCCTCAACAAAGAATATGAGTTGAAATTTCAAGAATGGAATTTCTAAAGGGTGGAGAATATAATATCATATATTTTATAAACCATATAGTTTCTTGAAATAAATGTGTATTATATTATAGAATATTATATTATATTATGAACATACAACACATAGATAAACCAATAATACATTATTTAATTAATGTAAACAATTATATTAGTCAGAAATTAAACCCATTAAGATTACAAAAAATACAATGAGAAAAAAATTATAAAATATAAAAACTACAATAGGAAAATTTGGATCACCCTGATTGGCTAGAATCACCCCTCCTACAAACAACACTATATAAAAGTAACAGAATATTCATAAACCAATTAATATTATAGAAAATGGAAATGTAGAATCTTGAGAGGAATTGAGTTGAATAATTAATTATGGAATTAATTAGTATTTATAAGATGAAATGTGACTGTTGGAATAGTTACTTGGTCATTGGGGAAAGTAATAGATATGTCGAGAAGTGTAACCTTAGTGTTGGAATAATAATTTGACCTAAAAATAATAAAATGTAATATAAATAATTTTTATTATGATTAATTTAATGAAATATAAATATTATAATTCAATATAATAAATATCATGAATAAAAACTCAAATAAAATATAAACAAATTTTTAAAAAACTATATTTTAGGGTATTTAATAAAAATATAACAATGTCTATATTAAAAATTAAAATATCCTATTTTATAAAATTATTTTGATAAAATTATTATATTTTTTTATCATCACATTTAAATTTTCCAATGGTTATTTTTTGGTGATTTTCTAAAATAATTCAATTTTTAGGTAAAAATTAAAAATATAGTTTTCCCGTAACCAGTGTTTCCTGAATTACATCATTCATGATGAAATAATGACCAAATAATTTATAAAAATAGTGGCATGACCAAAACATATTAAATTTGATAAATGGGTCATTAAAATGCAATAAACATGTTTTTCAAACCTACAAATTATTTTCCAAAGTCTAAAGTCAAAAGTATTTTTTTGAAAAATAGTTTTCTCATTTTTCTACTTTATATTTTAATAAACTATTGAATTTGAATAATAAAGGTTTTTAAAGACCTAAAACCATTATATTTTTTTATTTATGATTCATTATGTAAAAAAATATCAATATTATATGGTTTACCTAGTATATAGTATTTTATTCAATATTTGAACTCAAAAATACCCCTCTCCTTAAGTATAAATGAACCATCTCCATCCCCTTGGAAAACCACCCCGCCCTCACATACTAAATCCCAATATCTACCCAAACACTCTCTATTAATCACTTAGAAACCTTATATATGTTTTGTATTAAACCAACTCTATTCATCAAGTAATTCTAGTTTTTTAAAATCAACAGCACTGAGAAAAGAGTAATTTTTTATCAACTTTTCTCTCATTTTATTCCTCTATTCTCTTTTTTCCAATTACTTTCGAAATAAAATATTCTGAGATTAATTATCCAGTATGTTAAAATAATATTAATTATTTTAAACTACTATAAATATTGTATTTTTGAAGTATTTATATTTGATACCAGCCTTTCTCCTTCTTTGGGCACTTTCCTGAGAATAGTCGGTTAACCGCCTACGAGGATGTTTACAACTTATTTCCTTATCAATATCCTTGTAGATGGTTATAATAAATTAATTATGATATATCAAATTTTAAATATATTTATTTTATGCTTCTGGAATTAATTCTAATTATCTATAAATTTCCATGAACAAAAAATGAGAAATCAAAGAAAAACATGAAATTTGTAAGGAAAACATGCTAAAAAATTTCATTTAACCAAGGGAATTAAGAAATATAATACAATGATTATAATTTATAAATTATGAAAAAAATTAAAATAATTAATTTCTTCTTCAATGTTTTAATAAAACTAAGTTTATTATTTAGTATGCCTAAAAGCGATGAAATAAAGAGAGGTTTAAGGTAAGCAGATTCAAAAAACCAACCCATTTTCATTGGGTTATCCATATTTTTCATCACTTTTAGTATGGATATTCCCCTAATATTCCTTAAATATCATTTCACAAGTCATACCTTTTCTTTTCGGTTATATACATGTTTTCTACCCTATGAAAATATTTTTTAAGACAAATAAAAAGTTTTTTCAAAAAGACTTATATGAATTTATGATGTAAAATATGGGCCTGGAATTATATAGACCTCTAATGAATTGTGTAATGTGATGTATATCATGATATTATGTGTATAATGCATGAAAATGCTGATATCTTTGTTTGTAATGATGATTTTAGGATTTATGCACATATGTTATGTTGTGTACTCGGTTTCGTGTGTTTACAGTTTATAAAGGCAATGCCTTCCTACTTTTACAAAAGAAAACTTTGGTGTTAGTCGTCAGCACCTAACCTATGGAAGACGGGCTTGGGGTAGTCCTGGCATGGGCCCCAGGGGATGGGTTTTGACAAATTGGTATCATAGGAGTCGGTTCTACCATAGAACATAGGACTCTTATTTTTTTTAACAGCAATAGTGTTATGTGTAGTGAGTGTGGTTATCAGTTTAGGGAATCCAGTGTTAGTGCGGTGGCTGACGTATCCATACACCAGGACCCTGACTTCTGATTTCCAACTCAGTGCACAAAAACATTGATTGCATGTGTGTGTTTTCAAGAGTTTTCTTTGTGATATCTTCGAGTCATCTCACCAGGTATAAATTATTGACTGTGGTGCACCTATTTCTTTTCAGGATGCCTCCACGCAGACATCCAGCTAGGGTTCCAGATATAGTACGCACTGATAGCCCATCGAGCGACGAGGCCTCGATGCAGGGCCCTTTTCTAGCAGAGACGCCAGTGGAGGCACCAGCGGTACCATTACCCGTTGGGCCACCGATGCCACCATCCCCAGTAGCAGAGGGTGCATTCTACTTGAGCACGTTTCATTAGTTCCAATGCTAGAGGATACCCTGGTTTTGGGGAGAGATAGACCCACGGGTGGCTGAGTATTGGTTGGAGGCCATAGTAAGAGTCTTTCGACTTGTAGGGACACTAGCTGATCTCATAGTCATCCTTACTGCCAGTCTTCTATAGGAAGCAACAGCTAGATGGTGGAGCTTGATGCTCCAGGCTCATGATGAGGTGACACTTCTCTAGGCAGACTTCAAGAGCATGTTTCGAGCAGAGTTTTTCCTAGCGACACTTCAAGTAGTGCACATTCAGGAGCTACTTCATCTGCAGCAGGGTAGCATGACTATGGCTTGGTACTTAGCGAGGTTCACTGACCTCTCATGCTAATCCATAGATATGGTGTGGGACCCATTCTTCAGGTCCCAAACATTCGAGAAGGGACTCAGGCATGGGATCAGGTCTTTGATGATCTCACTCAGCACCCCGATGCAGGTGGGGGTGTTAGAGAGATCCCTCTTAGTGGAGAGTTTCCTTGCAGAGAATTCACCAGTAGCGAGACCCACTACTAATCATCAAGTAGCAGAATCTTCTGTAGTTGGCAGCAGATAGATTTAACAGAGGTCCAAGAGGACCAGACCTACAGGTGGACAATCACAGGATTCAGGGTCGGTTGTATGGGGAACCCGAGGCAGAGCTAGTCATGCAATGAGTGGGTCATGTTATGCATTCGGCGGGAAGGTTCACATGGCTCATGACTATCCGACCCGCCATACAGATGATCAGTAGATGGTTGAAGGACTGCTCAGGCAGAGATAGAGGTTCGACTGAGGAAGTCCGCAGGGAGCAGGCGGATGTGGCAGAGGATCTGGTCGTGTAGCTGGTGGTGGGTGATGATTCGAGATGTTCCCACCACCACCACCAGGTAGTCCACCCTGACCACAGGGAGCAGGAGGACAAGGGTGAGTTCAGTGCTAGGTAGTTGAGGCCTACAATCATGGTGCTCCGGAGATGATATGAGGTATGATCTGTGTCTACTCTACCTTAGATACAGTACTTATAGACATACGTGTTAGTCATTCTTTTATTTCCACTGCCCTCGTTCGAAGCTTGGAGATTCCAAAAGATTCGTTACCTTGATCCTTATGGCCAGAGACTCTTACAGGAGCGGATTTGATGATTATGCACTGGTGTCGGTAGTGTGAGCTTACTCTAGGAGATGAGAGTTTCGGCATGGATCTCCTAGTAATGGCGTCGAAGCCTTATGACGTCATCTTGGGTATGGACTGGTTATCAACAGTTCATGCTCATATTGACTGTATTAGGCACAAAGTACGATGTGTCCTCATGGATGGGACCAGGTTTTCCTTCACCGGTGATAAGGGAGCCTTTGTAACATAGGATGTACTTACCCGGAGGAGAGTACAGCTGATCACTCATTAGTTGGCTAGCCTTACCCTCGGTGCAGTTGATGTTGAGAGTCCGAGTTATCCTATAGTGGTGGACCAGTATGCGGTTGTCTTCCCTGATGATGTTTCGAGTCTACCTCCTCAAAGAGAGGTGTAATTTTACATTGACTTGTACCCCAGTACGTCACCGATATCTACACCAGCGTATTGGATGGCTCCCGTGGAGCTTTGTGAGCTGCGAGTGCAGCTGTAGGACTTACAGATGAAGGGATTCATTCGGCCTAGTGTTTCTCCTTGGGAAGCCATGATTTTGTTCTCCAAGAAGGCAGATGGGAGCTTGATACTTTGTGTTGACTATCAGCACCTAAACCAGGTGACCGTGAAGAACAAGTACCCATTTCCGAGGATTGAAGACCTCTTTGATAAGCTGAAAGGAGCACAATAATTCTCAAAGATAGACCTCAGATCAGGCTATCACCAGCTCAGAGTACGATACGAGGATGTGCAGAAGATAACTTTCAGATGTCGGTACAGCCATTACGAGTTCTTGGTTATGCCATTCGGTGTAACCAATGCTCCAGAAGTGTTCATGGGACACATGAATAGTATATTTCATCCATACCTTGATCGCTTTGTAGTAGTCTTCATTGACGACATTTTGATCTACTCGGCTACTAAGGAGGAGCATGCTTATCATTTTCAGGTGGTACTGGACACACTCTGAGATCACCAGCTTTATGTTAAGATCTCAAAGTTCCATTTTTGGATCCGAGAGGTTCACTTTCTGGGACACGTCATCTCAGAGGCTGGAGTTGCGGTGGATCCAGCGAATATTGAGGTGGTACATTCTTGGGAGCTACTCAGGAGCATTATAGAGATACGGAGTTTCCTTGGTTTGGCCAGATACCACTGGAGATTTGTGCCAGATTTCTCCAGAGTTGCAGCACCTTTATCAGAATTGATGAAGAAGGGGAAACCCTTCATGTGGTTAGAGAGATGCCAGCAGAGTATTCATGATTTGAGGTAGAGGCTGACTAGTGCCCCCATCTTAAGGATTCCAGAGGAGGGCATAGGGTATGTAGTCTACTGCGAAGCATTAGGTACAAGACTCTGATGTGTCCTGATGCAGGAGCGAGCAGTGATCGCATATGGTTCTCGATATCTGAGACAACATGAGAAGAACTATGCTACCCATGACCTGGAGTTAGCAGCATTGGTCTTCTGCTTGAAGATGTGGTGACATTACTTGATGGGTGAACATTTTACAGTGTACTCTGATCATAAGAGTCTTAGGTATATCTTCTCTCAGAAGGACCTGAACCTGAGATAGTGACGTTGGCTTGAGTTCCTCCATGACTATGACTTTGATATAGTCTATAAACCTGGGAAGGGAAATGTTGTAGC
Source organism: Viscum album (assembly GCA_963277665.1). Classification (NCBI taxonomy): domain Eukaryota; kingdom Viridiplantae; phylum Streptophyta; class Magnoliopsida; order Santalales; family Viscaceae; genus Viscum; species Viscum album. The sequence goes on from OY728156.1 coordinate 1,337,613,832, forward strand.
AGATTCACTCAGCAGGAGGTCTGGTATACGGTCGTTAGGTGAGGCAACAGAGCAGCTGACCGCTTTGCAGATATCCTTTTTGGATTGATATGGAGTATCTTTTTTTTAGTATCTTACAGTCACTCCCCCACTTATTCAGTGAGTCAGGGAGGCACAACATGGGGACGCTGACTGTGTGGCTCGACGTGCTCAGATATCCATAGGGTAGGCACCTGATGGATTTTCTGAAGGTGGGGAGCACTTAATCCTCTTCAGAGGACGTACCATGGTACCAGTGTCGCTTCGGAAATAAGTGATGAGGGAGTTCCACACATCCCCTCTAGCAGTACATACAGGAGTGGTGAATATGTATCTAGATCTCTGACGATAGCACTGGTGGCCGGTAATGAATAAAGTAGTTGCAAAGTTTGTCTCTCAGTGCCTCACTTGTCAGTAAGTGAAGGTAGAGCATCAGGTACCAGTAGGCTTGGTTCAGCCTTTGGAGGTCCCAGAGTGGAAGTGGGATGGGATATCTGTGTACTTCATGATAGGAATTCCATGTACATCCAGAGGTCATGATTCTATCTGGGTGATCTTTGACAAACTCACCAAGTCATCCCACTTCCTACCAATCAGAGAGAAAGGTTCAGTAAAGAGCTTGGGATGCCTCTATGTGCAGGAGATTGTGCGGCTACATAGAGTAACCTCAATGATTGTCTCCAATCGTGATACATGTTTTACTTCATGGCTATGGAAGGGGTTTTAGGAGGCTTCCAGGATGCAGCTTCATTTGGGCACCGCCTTCCATCCTCAGACAGATGTCCAGACTGAGCAGACCATTCATACCCTCGAGGACATTCTGTGTGCTTACGTCCTTGACTTCGGTCGCGGTTGGGAGGATCACTTTCCTTTGGTGGAGTTTGCATACAACAACAGTTAACACTTCACCATTGGGAAGGCACCTTTTGAGGCGTTGTACGAGTGACCTTGAAGATCACCTTTGTCTGGACTGACCTGGGGAGACAGCACTCGTGGGACCATAGATGGTACGGGGTACGATGTAGAAGGTGTGGGTCATCCAGGAGAGGATGAAGACTGCACAGAGCAGACAGAAGTCTTATGCGGATAAGAGACGGAGACCTATAGAGTTCAAAGATGGCGACCACGTATTTCTATGGGTTTCACCTCGATGAGGTTTACAGAGATTTGGTTGCAGTGGCAAGTTATCTATGAGGTTCATCGGACCCTTCCAGGTCATCAGCAGAGTTGGCGAGGTGGCTTACCACTTATCTCTTCCACCTTAGTTGCACCAGGTGCATGACGTCTTCCATGTATCCCTGTTGAGGAGATACGTTCATGACCCTTCTCACATCATCAACCACAGTGATCTAGATAGCAATGATGGGGTGACTTTTACAGAGGTTCCATCATAGATTGAGGATTGACAGGACCGGGTCCTTCATGGGCAGTCGATACCTCTGGTGCATGTTCGCTGGCAGCATGGGAACCTCCATGAGATCACATGGGAGTGGGAGCCTCAGATTCGTGCTCAGTCTCCCCCTTTTTTCCTCAGTTTGTGTTGTGGCTTATGGGGATGAAAATCCTTGAGGTGGGGAGATTATAAAGACCTAGAAATTCCATGTAATATTTTTTAGTTATATGGAAATTTTATGAGTCTATGAAAATTGACGGTGCGTGATTCTGATGCCCGGTGTGGCCAGAATGAATTTCTGAACTTTTTTTCAGGTACGTTCAGTAAACATGAGAGTGGGTTTTTGTAACTTTTAAACTGGTGCTCGAAATTGAAATCTGAGGGCACCGTTGAACTCACAGTGCCAATATTCGCTTAAGGAGACAATCACTTTGACCGCAGCAGGTCGAGAGTGAATGATAAATTTTTTTGATTTTCATGAAAGAATTAAATAAAATAAAAATGTCTAACATTTTTATTTTAGAAACCCCCTCAACATGGGTTAAGGTGGTGGGGACCACCCGAGCCTAAACCACCCATGTGAATGTTAAGAGGTGGGGACCACCAGAACTAAACCTCCCATGTGAGGTTATGGAGGTGGGGACCACCGAACCAAAAACCTCCAATTTGAATTTAAGGGTGGGGACCACCCGAACCCTCCTAATGTGAGAAACCTCTTGAACTACCACTTTAATGAGGGAGTTGACATTTAGGTTTCCCCAAAATTTATTATGCCAACCTCAATGTAATTATGATGCCAATTTAATTTGTGCCAACAATTAAATTGGGGAAACATATCATATTGGATACCTTTTCTTTTGGGTGGAATTGGGGTAAGTGTTGGCAAATGGAAATTGGGAGAGAACCTTGGAGGAATTCTTCTTCTCCAATGAAGAACATTCCTCCAAAAAAGAATGTCGACGCATGACTTCAACTTCTTCCTCGGGGCATCCTCCAACTTGGGACAACTTCAATCGACGACTATCCTTCTCTCTTAATCGACGTCAAAAAATGAATGAGATAGGGGTGTGTTTTAAATTGATCAATGTTAATTTTTCCTCTCACATTGAATATTTCCCCTTGAGCCGCTTGCTACTGCCCTAATGCAGAGGGTACGAGCCAAAAAAACATGGCCCAACCCCTTTGCAAACATTATTGTTCTTTTGTGTGTTATTCGCGATGGTGATGGTGACTGATGATGGTGTTTGGCACTAGTGGAACTCGATAACCATGGCCAATGCTACATCTTTCCGCAATGAAGGTGAAAAATGGAGGGCGGAAGGTGAAGGCAAAGTGCGCGACCGCACAGCCTGGCCAGCCACTATGGACCACCGCACCGTGGCCTCCGTCGCCATGTGGCCCTCTACGGCCCCTGCGACCCTCCATGGCCTCGTCGTCCAACGTCCCTCCACGGCCCCCACGGCCTCGCCACCCCGCTGCCCCTCGCGGCCCCCATGGTCGTCGCCACCCCACGGCCCCTGCGACCCTCGCAGCCCAGCGGCCCTCGCCACCCCCGGCCCTCCGCTGCCCCCGCAGCCTTCGCCGCCCAGCGGCCCTCTGCGGCCCTCGCAGCCTCGTCGTCCCACGGCCTCCATGGCCCCCGCGTCCCCCACGGCCTCGCAGTCCCAAGGCCTCATGGCCCCTGCGGCCTTCATCGCCCCGTAGCCCTCTACGGCCCTGTGGCCTCGCCGCCCAGCGGCCCTCCGAGGCCCCCGCAGCCCTCCGCGGCCCCCACGAACTTCGCCACCCCACATCCTTCTCTACCTCGTGGCCCTCCAAAGCCTCCGAGGCCTCGTCATTCTAAGGCCTCACGGCCCTCGCAGCCTCGCCGCCCCGTGGCCCTTCGCGGCCCCCGCGGCCTCGCCGCCCTCGCGGCCATCGCGCTGCCCTCGTGCCACTCTGTAGCCACCGTGCAGCCTAGCGTGAGCCAAGCCGAGCCGGACCTAGTGCGGTCCAGACCAGGTTGACCCAAACTAGGTTGGGTCGGCCCCGGACAGTTCGGTCTGACCGGGTCAGACCGGACCCAGACCAGCTACGAGCTTTTCACTCTATCAGTCACAACTTTGGCACCAGGTGTCCATTTGAGAAACCGTCAATGGCACTATAAACCTTGGAGAGAAATGGTCCCTTTGGTATATGCCACTTGAGACTTGGATAAATTTAGGATACAGTTGGGTTGGATCGAGCATGAATCCAATCGGGCCCTCGGAACTAAAAGGATAATAACTTAACGACCGGGCGTCTGATTGAGGCACTGCCTGTTGCGTTGAGACCCCTATGAAGTGGCGGTCCTTTGGGATAATTTTTCATGGGACATCATGATAGTTGGAGTATCGACCAATGGCTTGAAGAGTGGACCCTCATGGAGATGAGCAAGCTTAGTGCGGGAACCCAATAGCTGGCTGTGACATGAAGAATGAATAGTGATCCTGTGTAGGTCAACACCGAGCGATCCTGTGTGGGTTAGCACCTAGCGATCCTGTGTGGGCCAACACTGAGTGATCATGTGTGGGTCAGCACCGAGAGATCCTGTGTGGGTCAGCACCGAGCGATCCTGTGTGGGTCAGCACCGAGCGATCCAGTGTGGGTCAGCACCTAGAGATCCTATATGGTTCTAATGATGTATTACAATCCTCTGTGGGTTTGATGATGATTAAGGAACCTTATTGGGTCTACCTCTTAATAGATTAAGATGATTCAGTAGTTATATCTAATCATCTCTACTACTGTACCTAAGAAATACCTGGTGTGAGATGAGTCAGTACCTTTGGGGTGTTCTTTTGTGTGGAATACCTGTGTGGTACTAACCTTCATGGTGTCCCATCCTTTGTGGAACAGTTGAGCTTTGGGATTTTGAGTTGGACTCTATGTTTCCTCAGGATTGAGATGGGTATACTTGATAACTTAGGTATATGTATGGGCATATACCTAAGTAGGGTTGTCACTGATTTACATGCTTTGTGTTTTATCCTTGGTGGATTTTGCAAGACCTTGAGGGTCTCGGGGTCCCTACTTAGTATCGTTATACTCACCCCTACACAGGATATGCCCACACCTCATTGTGTTTGGGGAAGATGACAGACAACACTGACTAAGGATGAGAGTACAAGGACTAGAGGTAGCTGGAGGTGGACCTTAAATGAGGCGTACCACAGAGACGACCGTTCGAGAGATATACCTACCCTTTAGGTAGGATCCTTGTTGGGTGATCACAGGAGTTGTTCCAGTTTATTTTTATTTTATTTTCTTGCACTTTCTAGTTGGGCTTGTATTCTGGACCCTTTTTCTTTCTATACTCACTCTGTTTACTATTCACTTTACCTGAGTTCGTATCTTGTTGTGTGCTTGGTTGCATGTGTTTACAGGTTATAAAGGCAATGTCTTCCCAATTTTAGGGAATATGTCTTCGGTGCTAGTCGCCAGCCCCTAGCCTATGGAAGGTGGACTTGGGGTAGTCACGGCACGTGCCCTAGGGGACGGGTCGTGACATGTATCACTATTATGTTGTTTATCAAAAAAATATATAATAGTCATGTAAGAAAATGATGGGTCACTATATGAAACCAAAAAAAATAAACCCCAAATCCAAGTAGCGTAAAATTATACTCAATGTAATGTAGTTTCTTCCACACCCAAATATTTCAAGGCATGATTTTCTTGAAGCCTAAACTAGTGGCATGTATATTACTTATCTTCAATCCATAAAGTAGCGCTCATCTTCCACCATACCACATTTTAGTGAAGTTTTTCCTCTCTAATTAATCTATAATGACTATCAAGGTGGAGATAATGGGAATAATCAAGATAAGTTTTAAAATTTTAGTGATGTCAAACAAAACCCTAGGTTTGGACATGTGGGGGTTATCCGAGGAAGATGAACAAGCTCAAAATTATGGCCCTAAAACTCAAGGAGGATGATAATGAGGAGAAGTAAGTTTTGAAAATCCTTATAAATAAATTTCCCCTCCCCCATTTAAAGGATAAAATCCTTTTCCTTTATCATATTCTCTATTAGATTAGGGTTTACTATAATTTATGTATTCTAATTATAATTCATGTTTTGTTCAAATATTCGTGTTGTGTTATCTTTCCCCCTAATTCCATATATTTTTTTCTCAACATGTGTGATTTCATTATGATCTCAAACTCCAAGATTATAGAGAACTAACCCATTTTAGGTGATCTTTATGGAAGTAAAGTGGTTTCCTTTAGTTTTTTTCACTCAAATTCATAAACTCTATTTTATTAGTTTTGTGTGGTAATGATGTTGGGACTGTATGGGGTGATTACCATACAATATATAATCATTGTTTTTGTATCCCCTTCACTAATGAGCTTCAACCAAATGATATGATGATCCAGTTGAATGTATTTGAGTATATTTTTTTCACATGCACAATAAAACAGTTTGAGAAATTAGTATAGAAATAGTATTGCACATGATCATTGAATTTGATGATTTAGAACATTAGTATTGCACATGAGCCTTCTAGGGAAGCTCTTGGTTGGTTTCATAAATGTGTTGTATGTACTCATCCACCTCCCTAAGATATGGAAAATAAGAATCAAATTACTCTAGGAAGGTACTTATTAAGAGGTTTGATGTTGATATGGGTGGATCTTGTTCCATACCAATTACTCTACAAGATATTGGCCTTTATGGATTTTATATCTCTATATCAGAATAGGACATTTCCAATGATATAATTATCACTGCATTGAGTTACTAATGCACCATTTCATTCACTATCTTGTGTTGTAGGGGCTGGGTAGGTGAAAGTTTACATCTATGCAGAGTGCTTTGGTAGTTGTAGTGATGAAAACAGCATAAGATCAAGGTTCCATTGGTTAGTGATTCATGGAAACCCTTACTTCTATGTGATTTTACTCAGACTGGATAGAGATCCTAACTCTTTATGGTATGTTCATCATGGATTCCATTAGTATTCTGGAAGAAAATGATAATCCCATCAGTTTAGTTTCACCAATAAGGATGCATGGTCAATTAATTATTTTTTTCTAAGGATTCATATCGAGTTTACTATTTTTTATGATGTTCCCCCATTCCCATATTTTTTGTGTCTATGTGGAACATATTTCAAAAGTTATGTGATCACTAGTACTTTACCAGTGATACTTTGTTTGTATGTTGGTTGAGAGTATGGAAGGTCGAGCTCACCTCACCCTTTTATGGCATAATTATTTCCTACTTCATTACTCTCAAAATATTTAAGACATTTTCATGAATCCTTCCCAATAATAATATTAGTTACCCTTGATAAATTTATTGAGTGAAAATATATATTTAAAAGTTTACTGTACATAGGAATTATATTATCTCTAATTTTATCTAATTATTTGATTACTCTATATTTTAAATCCATATAGTAAATACTCTGGATTTTATCACCATCCAGGAAGGCATTGGTCTCTTATGATAGAAGCTGGGAGGTATTATAGAGTTAGGATTGGGCCCATGAAATGGGTTACCTATGAATCCCTATGAATGGAATTAGAACCCATGTAGTTTGATTCCAGTTAACAAGACACATAAGACCTTTGAAGTTCGTATGAAAAGGACTATGGTGGTTCCTTTTCTGATAATGTTCCCAAGACCACTTACAAGTAGTTTATGATCATGAAAAATATACTATTAGGAGAAATTTTCCTAGAAAAGGGTTGGTGTGGGACATATACTAAAGAATCCCTTTCCAGTTTAATGTGAAAAATGATTCTGGTGAGGGTATCTCTAGTCACTAAAAGTAGAAACATGACTAAAATAATTTTAAGAGACCAAGAGAAGTATCTCAAATTGAGGTATTTGTTTGAGGATTATGTGTGAACTATACAATTTGGTCCCAAACTATTTTTTGGTAACTAAACAGGAGATGGTATGGTTAAGGATTACATATGTTAGGAGGACCATATATGGATACCCACCTCCTATCTCTTGCTAATCGAATGATCATGAAATATGAAAAAGGTTGGGGTGCACACCAAATAGGAGGACCAAGATATGTATGTCCACCTATTCTCTATTGGTAACTAGACAGGGAAGAAATACTAGAAAAGGTTGGTGCTTACAACTAGTAGGAGGACCATATATGGTTTTCTACCCCCCCCCCCCATATGTTGGTAAAAAATCAAAAAGTGTGACAAAAAAGGATGGTGATTACACCTAATATAACAAAAAACATATGTATTGGATTATTGGTGTAATTAAATAACCTAGGTTACCCTCAAACAGGCACTCGGCCATATCTTCCACATATTCAAAGGGTGTTTCCAATCCCCATGGGCTAGCGACTAGCAACTGGGAATCAAACAACAACTAGAGGGAATGATTTTGTCCAACCTAAAGAATAAAAAATGGAATATATATATATATATATATCAGAGAGAAATAGTTAAAGATAAAATAGGAAAATATATTCCATAACACTGAAAGAAGATAGCAGAAATGATACAACTTGAGTAGTCATAACAACCCAAAGTACAAGTATAGTAGTAAAGGAAAAATAAAACAAATACCAACTACTCTATGTGATAGCATAGGAAAACTCCCACCATCCCACCTATAGCTACCCAAACTCAGTTGACATAAACCTTATCAACTCACTGTGGTGCCTTTCCTTTCCCTGCATCAAAAGACATAACCAGTTCTATACATTTTTGAAGGGGTGTGCAGGGTATAATCTATGTTTTAATAGTGGGTGCCCTAGACCCAACTTGAATAGTACTTTTGATTACCATAACATGTATACAATTATCTATACATGATGTAAACTTACCATTATAGTGTATATATTTCTGCATACACTATTTAATGTTAATTTCCATAGATTAATTGTCATATAAAAATATTATAGCAGATCACAAGCTATAATGATAACCTCAAGATACCAAGACATTAGTCTTAAAAAAGGTCATATAATCTAGATACATATTACAGACTGGACACAACAAATTTTTGACTATCAAGTTTTGTGGGGTCATAAGCATTGAGACTTATTCTCATGAAGTTTTTAAATGGTGATCTCTAGTAGTGAGATCATGAGGAAAAACCCTACAATAGGAACACCACATGTTTCGAGTGGCATTGGTTGTTCCTATCTAAAAACTTGTGTATTGGTATCCTGACTTGAGATCATTATAAATTTTTTCCATTTGATTGTGTACTTTGATGCAAGTAAAAACCCACAACAATAAATTTATAGAGAGGTAGTTTGTGTTGGGTGTGTCATTGGTGGAATTACATTTGTTGAATGATCGGGATGGAATTTTCCACTTCCTAGTTGAGGAAGATATATCTCGGTCATGTTTGGTTAGGATGGTAGTGCCTTCATAAATCCATGGCCATAGTAGTCGAAGTTAAATTAAACTAGATATATCAAAAAATAATAAATCAAGAAAATTATGATGACACAAGTGTGCATCCTACTTTATGAGATATTGTATGAAAAATAGATTATACTACACAGTGCATGTACATAGGTTGGTTATTGTTTCTATGACTTTTACTTATCTCTTTAGGGTCTTTGATGGGTTTCTAGACTCTGTTCTTAGTCTGTGAATATTATTCACTACTACTGAGATAAGGGCCTAGAGGGTCACATGAAAAAATTCATCTGAGAATCTTCCTCATTCAGATGAATATGAATATAGGGTATGGTGAGCCCCACCACAAAGTCTAGGTGTTATCCATGTTCTATAGATCACCAATAAATAAATAAATAAATAAATTATTATTCAAGTAAATAATAATTTGGGGTAATTTATTTATTATTTTTATTTATAAGTGATTAAGTAAAAATAAGGATTATTATTATATGAAAGAATATTATTTTAATATTCTAGGTTCATTTAACAATATTAGGAGATACGAGTCAAGAAAATGATTCAAATTTATCATGTAATGTATTTAATATATATTACATGTATGTGATAAAAATATAAATAATATTATGGTGTAGTTTGTTCTATCATAGTTATTTATTTATATCACTTATTGAGTGGACATTTAATACATGGGAGCCAAGGAACCCTAACCGGGTATTATGAATATCAACTATATAAGTGAGGAGAATCTAATATCAAATTATGGATTCACTTTTTTTAATTGGGATCCTCTCTATCCTCCTAATTCCTAGAGAGATAATTTCTCAATCCAAGCATATGATCCAAGTTTCTCTTCACATATCTAAGGATGAGGATCTTGGTGATCATCACAGCGTCGAAGTGATCGTCGGAGCTCCACGCTGGCACCCAGAATTTGATGAAAAACATCTATGTAGATTCAAGAAGTGTTTATGGACAATCAAAAGGGTTTTAAAATTATATCATTTGAGAAATGAATTCCAAAAACATATGACGAACAAACATGAATCAAATCAGAATGAGGTAATTGTCTATTTTATTTATTGTGCTCTGATTAAACCACACATGATCCTTGGGCCATACTAGGGCTCAATCACTATAGATGAAGAAGTTTCATCATTAAAGTGATTGAAAATTTTTAAATTCCCAGCCCACAAGCTTCCACTGCATACCCTAGTACCTTCAATTGGTATTAGAGGGATCGTGTGGTTTTTCTGTTCTAAATAAATTATTTTTCTTTAAATTTAATTAGAAGGTATTAAAATGGATCTAAATAATCCAACCGTACATCGATCCAATTTCCAATTTCCATGTTATGGCCATCAAAAAAATTATGTATCGAAATAGTGTTTTTTTTCAATTTTAATTTTTTTGGATTTTATTAAGTTTTAAAAGAACGCGTTAGATAAACCTGAATGTGTTCTACTTTTTTCCACTGGTTTTTGTGGATATTTTTAAATATTAATCATTATTATTATTTTATTATAATAATAAATTTTATTATTATATTAAGAGGATATTTAAATAATTTGTTAATATTTAATCAATCTGTTGAAAAAATTGCACAGCAACTTGACTATTTAAACCATAAAATTTAAGGAAAATATCCCTATGTAGATTTTATCCCCCAACTAAGATTGACCTTTGGAAAATAAAATAAATACTGTTGTTAACCCTTCTATCCCTCATGCATGTTATAAGCATATCCTCAATGAGACCTACTGTCACCCATATTTTCCCCTACCTGAGCTCGGTGCCCTCTCCTACCCACTCGTCATCGCCTCTTTTTTTTCATCTCATCACTTTAGATTGGTTTCATCTCGAAGAACCCACCCTCTCCTTCTATGATTTGGAACACTGGTATGAGGGAAAATGTGGAGAGACCTCCTCCTACAGCTTGTTTTGGTTGACCCACCATCCCCCCTCCTTGGTTGAGTCTATAAACACCTCTTCGGAAGATCCCATCGGCCGTCATCGCTCCTAAGGCCATCAGTGCCCCCTTCAACAGATCTCATCAGAGCCGATCTTGTCACCTCGTTTTCCCACATCTGTTCCTAGAGCTTGTGCAAGGCCACCACCTCCCCCGTCATGGAATACTATGTGACCACTATAGACTGGGATTGTGGTTGTGCTTTGGTATCCAACATTGTCACTTACCAAACTAGACAACCCCCAATTGCTACCTCCTAACGAGGTCTGTACACCATGAGTAGTACCCACCACCACCTGCCTCCATAAATCCTCTGCCCTTCACCTATTTTTTAGTGTACATCATACCTTGGAACCTCTGAAGCCACCTGAACTCATTTGAGGTTACCCCTACCACATTGTTTTTGGCTCTTCTTGACCAGTTTTCCCACACCATTGGTTCAGGATAGGTCTGCCCGACACAAAACAGGTCTGGGATGATCTTTTTGGGCTAGAATACACTTACATGGGGTTTTCTGTGCCTAAATTGGATAGTGGAGCTATGACCTAGTCTGCGAAGGGCCTAGGAGGGGTTTTCAGACTCGATTGAAATTAATTTGATTAATTTGATTTTAGTTTTAAATTAAATTAATTATAATTAATTTTGTTTTTAAAATATTAATAATATGAAATGTTAATTTAATTTGAGTAATAAATTAAATTAGTTGTTTTAATTTAATTTTTTTGTTTTAAAATTAAATTAAACATGGAAAAAACAGAATAAATTATTTGAATTTATTTAAATTAATTTAATTTATTTAAATACCCTCATACTTTTGAATTTATCAAAATTTAAATTTATAATGTGTTTATTCATTTATACCAACAGGTCTTGAGCTAGTGACTGACCTGTATATGTATGGATTCTAAATTATTTATTTATTTATTTATTTATTTATTTATTACCTATAATGATGGTAATAAGTAGGTAATTAAATGACGGTATGCACATCATCTTACTTTTATTCAAATATATATAAGTGATGGTGTGTCCAATTCACTTGTTGTACATTATACCCCTAGAACCCCTTGCCTACATGTGAGTATATTTATACATTGATGATGATGCTTTATTACATGAACCCCACTAAGTCGAGGTGGTACTTCAAACGAGAATCAAATACATTCAATCGGGGGAAATCTATAGTACAATTCAGGACTCAACTCAGGTATGAAAACCCATAGATCAAGATTGGTCCCTTATGGATCAATCTTAATTAGAAGATCAAGACTAGTCAGGTTGATTTATTTTATTTATGAATTTTTTATCATTTTATACAATTGTATGATTATTTTATGATCACATAAAATAATAAACAATATAAAATGAATAAAATTGTGATGTAAGTTTTTCTATTACATGTTCAATTGTGAGTGAGATCACATAGTACATCCTTATAAAATTGAAAATGATATCTTTCATCACATTAGAAAAACAATAAACCCTTATAGAAATTTTAAGTCGTAACCATCTTCCATCATTCAAATTTTGACAAAACCAGATGTTTGGGATACTCTTCGTGCTATAGATGAGGGTGCTTCATACTACCGGGGCATTCTTATGAGAGTGGTGGGATGAACTAACTAAAATGGTATTAAGTATTAGCCATGGAAAACTTCCAATAATTTTAGAGGCAAGATCTGAGTAAATTAAAATGTGATTTTAGAAGTTGGGACTTCACTCAACAGATTGAGTAACCACTAGTTAATGCAGTTGGTCAGTCAAATGCCTACCTTGAACCCTTAGAGTAGTGGAATAGTCGTATCTTTTATACTTTGAGGGGAGGTTTTGGGATCCTTTCCACTAGAATATTCAAGCAATAGAGTATTTCGATTATATTACTGAGGGTTCCTAGAATTCAATAAAATAGTGGGAGACATTTAATGTTTTAATTAATTAATCAAAATTTATAAATCGGTAATTAAGATAAAAAGTACTACTCTGCTATAATTTTATTTTTGTATAAAATGGACAATTATAACACAAGAAATACTACGATAAATATTGGAAAAATTAAATGTCCAAACCAGTATGAATTTCTAAGTGTAGCACAAATTCTTACACACACTACAATGATATCGGAAATTCCAGGTGATAGTGTCCCTATACATGTTATGCCACCTTAAGAAGTGATGGTGAGAAATATGTTTATAGGAGACTCATGTGTTATTCATAAGAGGGTTATTTAATTATGCTATCATTATTGTTTGATGCTTATTATGGTCACTACATCAAGAAATTGATGATATAACATATAGTCTCATCTCTATGAATTTTTCAAGGAGAATGTGAAGAAAAAATATGTATAAGTAATGATTACACCAGATCTTTGTAAATTCAAATGAGGATTATAATATTTCAATACATACTATTCTAATATTATTTTTACCCATTTACTTGAGTCTTGTTTTAGGTTACAAAAATGAACAATACTAGGTAAACGCTTTGTTACCTCTTTAGGTAAGGATCACCACATAAATAATAATATAAAAGATATATTAATCATAAATTCTTATGGTGAACAAATTTAAAGACAATGTGAAAAGGTGAATGGAATGTAACACCAAAATAATATCCATAACATACTTCAATTAAAGAGGTATTAACAAGAGGTTGTTTTAATTGTATATTATGAAATAAAACTATGGATGTTTAATCTCAATAAACTGAATTAAAGAACCAAGTTATCACTTACTCTTTAAGTATATTCATCAATGTAATGTTTCAGTTTTTAATTATTCTCAATTCAATAAAATATGCCAATTACATATGTGTATTGATATATTATAACCAAGTAAGTGTAGAAATATTACTAGAATTAAGGTGTATTCTCAAAGTAGCTGAGAAAGTGTGATTCCTAAATCAGCGGTGTGAAACACATAACTTATAATTTCCAAGTGAATGATTCCTATATAAATTTTATTGAGTATTACAAAAATATTTATCTCACATGTCCTTTAGACAAAATGAGACATTATTCCAGATTCCAGAATGAATTTTGTGTATGGTATCTAATACTCAACCAATAGTTCACTGATATTTGAATCATAGACAATAATTGATGAATATAAAATGTAAGATTTATTTACCTAGTTGTGGAAAGATAATTATTTTTCAAGTAAAACTAAAATTGGAAATCCAAGATATACCCAGTTTGGTATTTAGGTTTGGTACAACTAAACACATTTTTGAATTATCAATTTCTTTAGTTTGGAAAAAGAAACCATTATGAAATATAGGTATGCCACAAAGATTTTGAAATTAGTTCATCTAATAGGCGTGAACTATTCCAAGAGTATGCTAGAGGTATAAATACATCATTAGATTCCTTTAAGTCATTAAAGAATAATTAAAGTATGATATATGCATGGTTAGAATATATGATTTTCTTCAGACCATCATGTCAAATATCTTGACCAAGCATTCATTGATCAATAAAATATAGCATGGAGAAATTCCTAAATTCACATTACCTTATATACATCTTGACGTTGATTTTAAGGAGGTGGATCGATGATGAAATATTATATGTCAATATTGATAAAAAGAATGTCACATGGGGAAATTACTATATGCATATTTTATACATTAGAGTTATGATGTAAGAAGATTCAATGTTTCAACTTATAGAAATATCCATTATATTTAATGATGTGCTTCACAAATATTAGAGATATCCTATAACTTCATGCCAACAATAATAACTAATGGATATCATAAAAGTTTCATTATAATGGAAATCCATTATGTCATAAGGACAAGTTCTTGGATGTAAAGGGTTTGTTAGGACATAAACAAATTTGCATCAAGAGGAAACGCATTGTGCATTAATTGTAATCATCCTAATGGTTTCTTAGGATATTACATAAATCCATATGATAGAAAGTTTATCTTCAAGTGATAGACTAAATTTCTATATAAGGGTACACATATATATTATAGATAGTGGGAGAAATATTGAATTGGGTTTATTCAATGATAAATATGCACATATAGCAGAAATAGTAACAAGTTACAGAAGTTCATGTGAAACAAGAATGTTCTAGAGACACATATTGTGTGGGAAGGATAAAACCATAGTGATGGTTTTGTATTTACTGCGGCCGGTGATATATTATTTACTTTGAATAATGATTCCTACAAGTAAGTAGTATATATAAAATAGGTAAGGTTGATAGTATCGATTAAAATTCATTAATGGATTCCATGTATCAAAGTGAAAAGGGGCTCATTAAATTGAATATTGTGGTGGGTATTCAAATGAGATTATACATGGACAGTACAAGTGTGGTACCAATAAGGATTGATTTTTTATACAAATTTTTTATTTCCAAATCCATTAGAATTATACTTTTCATTGATAATTTTTAGGATTATTATATTGAACATTAGATGTCATGACCACCAATAATAGAATATGTCTATACGATGCAACCAGAAAAGGATGGTCACATCATGGAATGCTGATATAGGTTGAAAGTTACTAAAATACAGTTTAGGATTCAAGTAAGCAATAGGATCATAGAATACTCATTTGGAATGAATTTTTTCCAGGTTCATAATAGAGGTTAGTGGTAGCATCATTGGTTTCCAAGAAAAATATGTTTGAAAAAATATGGAAAAAAACTATTGGTCTTCAAGTTAGTTAAGACCAGGGTGAAATTTATTCTCCGGTGATTGACTTAATGTAGCAACCTAAGTTATAGGTAATAGGATCTACTGATGTATATCTAATGGTTGGTTGGACCTAGTAAATCATACATATTATGACATGGGATTGAAAAATAAAAGCTGGAATAATTTGAGAGAGAATTTCTACTAATGTCACATGGAATAACCTCTTAAGGTTGACATGTGAGAGACATAAGAGGAGATTAAAGTGGTGAGTTGAGTACTATATTCTTCTTTGATTGATTAAACATGTATTCAAACATATGTAAAAGAATTTATATTTCCTAGATATACTTTATAGTAGGAAAATATCAGTTATATCCATGAGAACTATAAGTGAAGTCATCAAAAAATATGATTTTACTTTCGTAAGTACAAATAATATGTACCTAGTAAGTGGAGAATGAAGGATACTAGTTTTGAGGGGATATAATTAGTCTTCCATAGAACCATATTATCTTATATCACATTTAGGCTAAGTGCTTGAGCGAGTTAAGATCATATAATCTAGTGGTATTCACACTAACAAAATAACGAATATGTTGCGGCTTCTAAGGAATCTAAGAAGTGGTTATTCAAATGTAATGATTTATTCCAAATATTGGAATCACACCAAAAAAGTAAATTTTAATCATAATGAAAATTATATTATTGGTATTATCCAGTATGTTTTGTTTTGATAGTAGAAAAAAGGGATATAATCAAGATACCATCTCTTGAGAAGTTTTACTCAAGTAGATGAGGTCGCATATAACAGAATAGCCACGAAGTGGAAATATGGAAGACCCAAAAACTAAATTCATGACTTAGTAGAAACATGACCTTAATCATGTGAGAGATAAAAAGTATGTTTAGAAATTTGGATCTAGTGAAAGTGGTGGTGTTGTAATAGTGGGTTCCCTAGACCCAGCTTGAATAGTACTTTTGATTACTATAACATGTATACAGTTATACATATATGATGTTCACTGACAATTATAGTGTATATATTTTCATTTCCACTATTTAATGGTAATTTCCATAGATTAATTTTCATATCAAAAAGATATAGCAGATCCTAGACTATAATGAGAACATTGAGATACCATGACATTCATCTTAAAAAAAGGTCCTATGATATAGATACATCTTACTAACTAGACATGGTAAATGTTTGACTATCAAGTGTTGGGGGATCATAATCATTGATACTTCTTATAATGAAGTTCTCACATGGTGATCTCTAGTAGTTAGATCATGAGGACATACCCACCAATGGAAATGCCACTTGTTTTGAGTGTCATTGGTTGTTCCTATCTAGAGACATGTGTATTGGTCTCCTGAATTGAGATTATTATCAATTTGTTTCATTTGATCGCATAATTTGATGTAATACAAAAACCATATAAATGAATTAATTTCAAGGTATTTTTCATTGGGTGCATCATTGGTGGCATGAAATTGGATGAATGGTCAAGATAGAATTTGTCGCTTCTGAGTTGAGGGAGATATATCCTGGGCCTGGTTGATTAGGATGGCAGTATCTTCATAAATCTATGGCCATGGTAGTCAAAGTTAAATCCATCCAAATAGATCAAAAAATAATAAATCAAAAAAATAATGATTACCCAAATGTACATCCTGCTTTATGAGATATCATATGAAAAAGATATTATATTACACAATGCATGTTCGTAGGTTGGTTTTTGTTTCTATGACTTTTCCTTATCTATTTAGGGGCCTTAATGGGTTTGTAGACTCTAATTTTAGTCTAGTAATATTATTCACTACTAACAAGATAAGGTCCTAGAGTTTTACATGTAAAAATGAATTCAAGAATATTCCCTATTTGGTTGAATAGGAATATAGGACATTGTGGGCCCCACCACGAACTTAAAATGTTATCCATGTTCTATCAATCGTCAATAAATAAATAAATTCATTGTTATTCAATTAAATAATAATTTGGGTAAATTTATTTATTATATGTATTTACAAGTGATTAAGTAAATACAAGGATTAATATTATACGAATGAATATTATTTTAATATTCCATGTTCATTTAATAATATTATGAGATACAAGTCGAGATAATGATTCAGGTTTATTATGTAATATATTTAATATATATTATAGTTATGTGATAAAAATATAATTAATATTATGGCACATTTGTTTCATCATAATTAATTATTTATATCACTTATTTAGTAGATGTTAAATACATGGGGGTCGGGGAACCCTAACCTGGTATTATGAATATCTACTATATAAGTGGAGAGAAGCTCATATCAAAGTATGAATTCACTTAATTGGAATTGGGAGCCTCTCTCTCCTCCCGATTCCTAGAAACAAAATTTCTCAATATAAGCATACAATCCAAGTTCATCTTCACGTATCGAAGATTGAGGATTTTAGTGATCGTTGCTATGTTGAATTGATCATCGGAGCATTATGTTATCACCTGGAATCTGGAAAACATCATGCGTATAGATTCAAGAAGCATGTGTGGACAGTCTATAGGGGTTTAATGTCGGATCCTTCGAGCAATTAATGTCGAAAACTTATGAGGAATGTGCACACATCAAATCAGAATGAGGTAATAATTTGTTTTATTTATTGTTCTCTGATTAAACTATATAGGATCCTTGGACCATATTGGGGATAAATCGTTGGATAGGGAAAATTTTCATTATTCCAGTAATTGAAAATTTTTAAATCTCTAGACCATCATCTTCTGTTGTGTTCCCTAGTATCTCCAATTGGTATCATAGGGATCATATGGTTTTTCTAAGTCAAATAAATTATTTTTATTTAAATTTAAGTAGAGGGTATTAAAATGATTCCAATGAATTTAACCATTCATTGATATGATTTCAAATTAAAAATGTATGTCTATCTAAAAAACTTTTTTATATATTGAAATTGTGTTTTTTTTAGATTTCAGTTTTTCAAATTTTATTATGTTTTAGAAGAACATTTTAGATAAATATGAATGTGTTATAATTTTTTTTCCACTGGTTCTTTTGGATATTATAAAATATTAATCATTATTATTATTTCATTATAATAATAATTTTATTATTATATTAAGATGATATTTAAAAAATCTGATGATCTTTAATGAGTCTGTTGAAAAAATTCACAGCAACATGACTATTTGAACCATATAATTTAAGGAAAATCTCCCTGTGGGTATTTTTTCCCCTAATCGAGATTGACCTTTGTAAAATAAAACAAACAATTTTTCTATCCCTTTCCTCCCCCATGTATGGTCTGAGAACGATCTAAATGAGACCCACAGTTATCCATATTTCCCCTACCCAAGCTCAATTCCCTCTCTTACCTACTCATTGCCTCTACCTTCTTGTTGTCCCACCATTTTAGACTGGTCACAATCCACAACACCTGCCCTATCCTTATCTGAGTCAGAACACTGGTACAAGTCAAAATGAAGCATCCCCTCCTCCTACACCCTGGTTTAGGTGACCTGTCTTCCTCCCTATTTAGTTGAGTCTGGCAATACCTCTTTGGTAAATCCCACCAGCTGTCATCTCTCTCGAGTCTGGAAGTGCCTCCTTCAACAGATCTCATCAAATCCAATCCCACTACCTCATTTACCCACCTCAGTTCTCGATGCTCGTACAAGGTCGTCTACTCCCCTTGTCGTTGAATATCATGAGAATTACGTAGATTGGGACTATGGTTGTTCTTCAGAAGCTCTCATTGTCACCAATCATACCGAAAAACCATTGTACACTACCTCCTGACAAGGTCTGTCCACCACAAGTGGTGTGCACCACCACCTGACTCTAGAAATTCTCCACCATTATTTTGTTTTTGGGTGTAGATTTTCGCTTGAAACTATGGCAGCCACCTAGCCTGGTTTGAGATAACTGATGCCTCACTATTTTTGGATATACTATACTATTTTTTCCATACCATTAGTCCAATGAAGGTCTTCTTGGCACAGAATATTTCTAGGAAGACTTTCTAAGTCTAGAAAACCCTTTCATGTGGTTTTCCTGGTTCAAATTGGCCAGTAGAGCTACAACCCAGTTTGCAAAGGACATAGATGGGGTTTTTGGTCTCGATTGAAATTAATAAATTAATTTGATTAATTTGATTTTAGTTTTAAATAATATTAATGGAAATTAATTTTTCTTTTAAAATCTTAATAATCCAAAATGTTAATTTAATTTGAGTAATAAATTAAATTACCTGTTTTAATTTAATTTTTTTATTTTATAATTAAATTAAATATGAAACTGAATATAATAAATTATTTTAATTTATTTAGATTCATTTAATTTATTTCAATACCCTCATGATTTTAAATTTATAAAATTTAATTTTATTTCATGTTTATTTATTTATACCCATTGGTCTTGAGCTAGTGACTGACACATGTATGTTTTGATTTTAAATTATTTATTTATTTATTTATTGCATGTGATTATTGTAATAAGTAGGTAATTAAATGATAGTTTGCACATCATCTTACTTTTTTTCAAATATTTGTAAGGGAATGTGCGTCCAATCCACCAGTTGTACCTTGTACCCCAAGATCCCCTCACCTTCCCATGAGTTTATTTTTACATAGATGATAACACTTTATGATGAAGACCTCACCAAGTTGAGGTGGAGCTCCAGATGAGAAGAAAATACATTGGATTGGGGGAAATACGATTTAGGAATTGACACAAGTATAAAAACCCTTAGATCAGTATTGATCTTTTATGGATAAATATTAATTATATGATCAAGACTAGTCAGGTTGATTTTTTCTTTTATGCATTGTGGGATATTTTATGCAAGTGCATGATTATTGTGTGATCATATAAAATAATAGATAAGATAAAATGGATAGATTTGTGACATGTGTTTTTCTATTGCATGTTCATTTGTGAGTGTGATCACATAGTATAAGCTTATAAAATAGAAAATGATTTCTTTCTTCACATTAAAAAACCCATAAAACCCTCATAGAAATATTAAGTCGTAATCGTCTTCCATCATTTAAATTTGGACAAAACCGGGTATTTGGGGTGATCATCATGCCATATATAAGGGTTCTTCTCGCTATAGGAGATTTATTATAAGAGTGGTGGGTTTAATTAACTAAAATGGTAATAAGGATTATATATAGATAACTTTATATCATTGTAGATTCAAGCATTGAGTAAATAAAGTTACGATTTTAGAAGCTAGGACTTCACTAAAAAGATCAATGAACCACTAGTTAATGTGGTTGGTCAGTAAAATTCCTACCATGAACCCTCCAAGTAGTGGCATTGCCATGGATTATAGACTATGAGGGGAGGTTCTGAGATCCTTTCCACTAGAATATTCAAGAGATGTAGTATTCTGATTCTAATACATAGGGTTCCGATAATTCAATAAAATAGTGGGAGACATTTAATTATTTAATTAATAAATCAAAATTTCTAAATCAGTAATAAGATAAAAAGTACTAATCTACAAGATTTTTTTTTTAGAAAATGAAAAATTATAATACAAGAAATACTATGATTGGAAAAATTAAATGTTCAAACCATCATGAATTTCCTTGTGTATTATATTTTCTTGCACACACTACTATGATATCAGAAATTCTAGGTGTTGGTGTCCCTATACATGTTATGCCACCTCAAGAAGCGTTGGTGAGAAAGAAGCTTACAGGAGACTCATGTGTTATGCATATAAGGGTTATCTCGTTATAATTTCATCAATGTATAATGCTTGTTGTGGTCACTACATCAGGAAATTGATTATATAATATGTATTCTAATCTTCGAGAAGTTTTCAAGGATAAATTTAATCACATATATGAATAGGTAATGATTACAATGGATCTGTGTAAATTGAAAGGCGGATTTTGATCTTTCAATGCATCCTATTCTAATATTATTTTCACCCATTTACTCAAGTCTCATTTTTTGTTACAAAATAAAAAAATATTGAGTAAACCCTTCATTAGCTATTTAGGTTATGATCTCCAAGTAACTAAGAATATAAAATATATATTCATCATTAATTTTTATAGAGAACAAATTGAAAGATAAAGAGAAAATTCTAATAGAAAGTAACAGTAAAATAATATTCACAACATCATTTAATGAAAGAGGTATTAATAGGAGGTTATTTTCATTACATATTATGAAATAAAACTATGGATGTTTAATAAAAATAAACTAAATTAAAAAAACAAGTTATCATTTCTTCTTTAGATATATTCATCAATGTAATGTTTTGGTTTTTACTTCTTGGGTATTGAATAAAATATGCATATTACATATGTGTATTGACATATAGTAACAAAGTAATTTTTGAAATATTACTAGAAGTAAGGTATGTTCTCTAAGGGGTTGAGAAAGAGTGATTCCTAAATCAATGGTGACAAATGCATAAATTATAATTTCCAAATGAAAGATTATTTTAGAACTTTTATTGAGTATAACCAAAACATTTATCTCGGATTCCCTTTGGATTCAAGGATACATTATTACAGATTCTTGAATGGATATTGTTTATGGTATCTAATACTCAACCAATATTTCACCAATATTTGAAACATATACAATAATTGATGAATATAAAATATATAACTTATTTACCTAGTTGTGGAAAGCTTATTATTTATCAAGTAAAACTAAAAATATACATCAAGGATATACCCAGTCTAGTATTTAGGCTCGGTATAGCTAAACACCTTTGGTTTTATTGATGTATTTAGTTTGGATAAATAAACCTCTAAAAAATATAGCTTTGTCACAAAGCTTTCAGAATTAGTTCAGCTAGTAAGTATGAACTATTACAAGGGTAATTTAGAGGTATAAATACTTCATTAGGTTCCTTTAAGTCATTAAGTAATAAGTGAAGTATGATATATGCATGGTTAGAAGATATGAGTTTCTTTAGGATGGCATGCCGAATAATATATTGATAAGGCATTCATAGATAATAAAATGTTGCGTTGAGTAATTACTAAACACGCATTACCTTATCTATATCATGATGCTGATTTTAATGAGGTGGATATATGATAAAGTCTTACATGTCAACATTGATCAAAAAAATGTCACGTGGAGAAATTCTTAAATTCACATTTTATATATCAGAGTTATGATGTAAGTAGTATCAATGTTCTAAATTAAAGAAATATCTATTATATTTCATGACATGCTTCAAAAATAATGGTGATATCACATAACATCATGCCAACTATAATGACTAATGGATATCATAATATTATAATTATAATCAAAATCCATTATATCATAAGGACATGTATTTGGATGAAAATATTTTTTTATGAAATAACCAAACATGTATTAAGAAAAAACATACCATGCATCAATTTTAAACATCCTAACAGTTTTTTAGGATATTGCATAAATCCCTATCAAAGAAAATTTGTAGTCAAGTTATGGGATAGATTTCTATATAAGGGTGCACATCTCTATTATATATAGTGGGAGAAAGATTGAATCGGGTTTAGTCAATGCTAAAGATTTATTTATAGTTGGAATTGGAACTAGTTCCACAAGTGCATGTGGAATAGGAATATTCTAGAGACACATACTATGTAGGAAGGATAAAACCATGGTAATGGATTTTTATTCATTGTAGTCAGTGATACATTATTTATTATGAATAATGATTCCTACCAAAAAGCAGTATACGGAAAATAGCTAGGACTGAAAAGATCAATTAAAATTCAATATTGGATTCCATGAATCAAAGTGAAAAGTGGCTCATTAAATTGAATGTTTTGGTGTGTATTCAAATGATATTATATATGGATGGTACATGTATGGTAACAATAAGGATTGATTGGTTATAATAAGTAATTATTCCTAAATCCATTATAATTTTACTTGTCCTAGCTAATTTATATGATTATTATATTGATCATTGCATGTCATGACCACCATTCATAGAATATGTCTATACGATGTAACTAGAAAAGGATTTTTACATTGCGGAATGCCGATATATGTTTCAAGTTATTGAAATCCAGTTTAGGATTGAAGTAAGCAATGAGATTAGTTAATACCAAGGTGAAATTTATTCTCCAATGATTGACTTAAAGTACCAACCAAAGTTATAGGTAATGGGATCTATTGATGTAGATATAATGGTTGGTTAGACCTAGTCAATCGTACATATTATGACATGGTATTGAAAAATAAAAGCTTGAACAATTCAAGAGATAATTATTTCCAATGTCAAATGGCATAATCTATCGAGGTTGACATGTTCGGGACATAAGAGGAGATTAATATGGTGAGTTGAGTTCCATAAACTTCTATAATGGAGTAATCACATATTCCAAGATATGTACAAGAATTTATATTTCCTATATATAATTTATAGTAGGAAAATATTAGTTAAATCCATGAGAACTTCAAGTTAAGCAGTTAGAAAAATTTGATTGTACTTTAGCAAGTACAAAGGATATGTACCTGGTAAGTGGATAACAAAGGATACTATTTTTGAGGGAACACAAACTAGTCTTCCATAGATCCATATGATCATATATCATAGTTAGGTGAAGGTTGTGAGAGATTCAAGATCATATAATCCAGTGGTATCCATACCTACAAAATACCAAGTATGTTGCAGCTTTTAAGGCAACTAAGAAGTAGTTATTCAAATGAAATGCATTTTTCCAGTTCTTGGAATCACACCTAATCAGTAAAGTTTTATCATAATGGTAATTCTATTATTGGTATTAGCCAAGATTTCATGTTTTGATAGTAAAAAAATGGATATACTCTGGATACCATCTCTTGAGAAATTTTACTCAAGTAGATGAGTTCACATGTAGAACAATAGCCACATGGTTGAAACATGGTAGATCTTGAAACTAAAGTCATGACTTTGTAGAAACATGGTCTTAATCATGTGGGAGATAAAAGGTATGGTTAAAAAGTTGGATCTAGTGCAATTGGGAGTATTGTAATAGTTGTTCCCCTATACCCAACTTGAAAATTACTTTTGATTACCATAACATGTATACAGTTAGATATACATGATGTACACTTGCTATTATAGTATATATATTTATGCGTCCACTATTTAATGGTAATGTACATATATTAATTATTGTATCAAATGGTTATAGAATATCCCATACTATAATGAAAACCTCGATATACTATGACATTAATCTTAAACAAATGTTTTATGGTCTAGATACATATTACTGACTGGATACAGTAGATGATTGACTTTGAAGTGCTGGGGGATCATAATCATTATTACTTCTTCTAATTAAGTTCACACTTGGTGATATTTAGTAGTGAGATCATGAGGACATACCTACCAATAGAAACACTACATGCTTTGAGTTTCATTGGTTATTCCTATCTACAGATAGGTGTATTGGTCTCTTGACTTGAGATCATTATAAATGTGTGCCATTTGATTGCATAATTTGATGCAAGGAAAAAACCATGAAAATGTAGTCATGGTGAGGTAGATTTTTTTGGATGCTTCATTGGTTGCATGAAATTGGTTGAATGATCAAGATAGAATTCATCGCTTCTGAGTTGAGGAAGAGATATCTCGGGCTTGGTTGATTACTATGGTAGTAGCTTCATAAATACATGGCCATGGTAGTCAAAGGTAAATCCATCCAGATAGATCAGAAAATAATAAGGCAAGAAAAAAATAATGACACAAGTTTGCATCCTTATTTATGAGATATCATATGAAAAATAGATTATATTATACAGTGCACATTCGTAGTTTGGTTGTCGTTTCTATGAATTTTACTTATCTCTTTAGGGGCCTTGATGGGTTTCTAGACTCCACTTTTGGTCTGTGAATATTATTTACTTCTATTGAGACAAGGTCATAGAGGGTCACAGATAATAACATATTCAAGAATCTACCCTATTTAGATGAATATGAATATATGACATGGTGGGCCCCACCATAGAGTTAGAGTGTTATCCATGTTCTATAAATTATCAATAATTAAATAAATTCATTATTATTCAAGTAATGAATAATTTGGGTGAATTTATTTATTATATGTATTTACAAGTGATTAAGTAAATACATGGATTAATTTTATAGGAACAAATATTATTTCAATATTCCAGGTTCATTTAATATTATCAGGAGATACGAGTTGAGATAATGGTTTGGGTTTATCATGTAATATATTTAATATATATTACAGTTATGTGATAAAAATATAAATAACATTATTATGTAGTTGGTTTTTCATAATTAATTATATATATCACATAATTAGTGGATGTTCAATACATGAGGGTTATGGAACCCAAACTGGGTATTATGAATATCCACTATATAAGTGTAGAGAAGCTCATATCAAAGTATGAATTCACTTAGTTGGAATTGGGATCCTCTCTCTCCTCCTGATTCCTAGATAGATAATTTCTCAATATAATTATATGATCCAAGTTCATCTTCATGTATCAAAGGTTGAGAATCGTAGTGATCGTCGCTGTGTCGAAGTGATTGTTGGAGATCTGTGCTAGCACCTGAAATTTGAGGAACAATGTATATGAGGATTCAAGAAGCATGTTTGGATGATCTAGAGGGGTTCAACATCAAATCCTTTGAGAAACAAACACCAAAAACTTACGACGGACGGGAACACATCAAATCAAAATGAGGTAATCATTCGTTTTATTTATTATTCTCTGATTAAACCGTTCGGGATCTTTGGACAATATCATGGCTCAATTTTTGGAAAATACTAATTTTCATCATTGAAGTGATTGAAATTTTTTAAATCCCCTGCCCATCAGCTTTCGTTGTGTGCCATGGTACCTTAAATTGGTATCATAGGGATCACATGGTTTTTTTGATCCAAATAAATTATTTTTCTTTAAATTTAAGTATATGGTATTAAAATGGTTCTAAAAAATCTGACCACTCATCGATTTGATTTTGGATGGCCAATTTATTGCCATCTAAAAAAAATTATCAATCGAAACAATGTTTTTTTCAGATTTTAATTTTTCAGATTTTATTAAGTTTTAGTAGAACACGTTAGATAAATTTGAATGTGTTATAATTTTATTTTTCCATTGGTTTTTTGGATATTATGAAATATTAATCATTGTTATTATTTTACAATAATAATGATTTTTATTATTATATTCAGAGGATATTTAAATAATCTGTGGATCTTTAATCAATCTTTTGTAAAATTTTCACAATAACTTGACTATTTAAAATATAAATTTTAAGGAAAATTCCCATATGGAGGTTTTTTTCTACAGCCAAGCTTGACCCTTAGAAAATAAAACAAAGACTTTCAAAACCCCTTTTCACCCTTGTGTATGGTCTAAGTGCAACCTAAATGAGACCCGAAGTCGGCCATATTTTCCCCAGCCCAAGCTCGGTGCCCTCTTATAACTGATCATTGCCATTTCCTTCTCACCATCCCACCTCTTTATACTGTTCATGACCCACAACACCCACCCTCTCCTTATCTGAGTTAGCACACTAATACGAGGCTGAATACAATGTCCCCTCCTCTTACACCCTAGTTTGGGAAACTTTTTGTCCTCCCCCCTTAGTTGAGTCTGGAAACTCCTCTTCAGTGGATCCCACCGACCGCCATCAACCTTGATTCTGGAAATGCCTCCATTGAAATATCTCATCAGTGTCAGTATCACTACCTCATTTCCTTGCCTCAATTCCCAGCTCTCACGCAAGGCTATCACCTCCCCTCAATATTGAAGATCATGGGACCGCCATAGATTGAGACCACGATTGTGCTTTGGTATCCCGCACTATCACCTCTTGGATCAGATAGTCGTCAGCTGCTGCCTCACAATGAGGTCCGACCACTGCGAGTAGTGTTCACTAATTCCTGCCTTCAGAAATTTTCCACCCTTCACCTATTTCAAGGTGTAGAATGTCACCTGGAACCGCTGCAGCCACCTAACCTAGTTGGAGGTAACCCATGCCCCACGGTTTTTGGCTCTATTATACTAGTTTTTCCGTGATATTTGTCTAGGATAGGTCTTCTTGACACAAAACAGGTCTGGGTAGACCTTCCTGAGCCAGAAAACCCTTGCATGGGGTTTTTTTTTGCCCAAATTGGCCAGCGAAGCTACGGGCTAGTCTTCAAAGGGGCCATACAGGGTTTTCAAACTCGATTAAAATTAATAAATTAATTTTAATAATTGGATTCTAGTTTTAAATAAGATTAATGAAAATTAATTTTGTTTTTAAAATATTAATAATCAGAAATTTTAATTTAATTTGAGTAATAAATTAAATTACTTTTTTAATTTAATTTTGTATAAATTAAATTAAACATGGAACCAAATAGGATAAGTTATTTTAATTTATTTAAATTTATTTAATTTATTTCAAAACCCTCATACTTAAAATTTTAACATAATTTAATTTTATTGCATGTTTATTCACTTATACCCACTGTTCTTGAATTACTGACTGACCTGTGTATGTTTGGTTTTTAAATTATTTATTTATTTATTACATGTGATGATTGTAATAAGTAGGTAATTAAATGATGTTCTACGCATCGACTTACATTTATTAAAATATGTATAAGGGCATGTGTTTCCAATCCACTTGTTGTACATCATACCCCTATACCCCCTCATCTGCGTGTGAGTATATTTGTACATAGATGATGACTCTTTAAGATGAAGACACCACCAAGTCTAGGCAGTACTCCAAATGATAATAAAATACATTAGATTGGGAGAAAGTTTCACTATGAGTCTAGACTTGACTCATGTATGAAAACCCCTAGATCTAGATTGATCCCTTAAGGATTAATCTTAATTAGATGATCAAGACCAGTCAGGTTGATTTATTTATTTTAGGAATTTTTTGTTATTTTATGGAAGTTCAAGATTATTTCATGATCACAAAAAAATAATAAACAATATAAAATGCATAAAAGTGAGACATGTTTTTCTATTGCATGTTCAGTTGTGAGTGAGATCATATATTACATTCTTATAAAATGTAAAATAATTTCTCTCATCATAATAAAAAACCAATATAATCCTCATAGAAATATTAAGTTATAACAATCTTCCATCATTCAAATTTGGACAAAACTGAGTGTTTGGGTGCTTAACATGCCATAGGTGAGGGTTCTCCTTACTATAAGAGAATTCTTATGAGAGTGGTGGGTTGACTTAACTAAAATGTTAGTAAGGATTAGTCATAGCTAAATTTCTATAATTTTAGAGGCAAGTATTGAGTAAATCAAATTATGATTTTAGAAGCTGTGACTTCACCCAATAGATCAAGGAACCACTAGTTAATTTGGTTGGTCAGTCAAATGCTTACCTTGAACCCTCTTATTAGTGGCGTATCCATATATTTTAGACTATGAGGGGAGGTTTTGTGATCTTTTCCACTAAAATATTCAAGCTACAAAGTATTAAAATTCTAATACAGAGGGTTCCTAGAATTTGATAAAATAGTGGGAGGAATTTAATGATTTAATTAATTAATAAAAATGTATAAATTGGTAATTAAGATAAAAGGTACTAATATGAAAGAATTTTATTTTTATAGAAAATGGAAAATTATACCATGAGAAATACTACGATAAATATTGGAAAAATTAAATGTCCAAACTAGCATGAATTTCCAAGTGTAGCATAGGTGCTTGCGCACACTACTATGATACCGGAAATTCCAGGTGATGGTATCCCTATACGTATTATGCCGTGTCAAAAAGCACTGGTGAGAAATATGCTTATGTGAGACTCATGTGTCATGCATATGATGGTTATGTCATTATGTTATCATTAACATCTGATGCCTGTTGCAGTTACTGTGTCAGGAAATTGATGATATAACATGTATTCTCATCTCAATGAAGTTTGCAAGAAGAAAGAGAAGAACATATATGAATAGGTAATGAATACACGGGATCTTTGTAAATTGAAATAAATATTATGACCTTTCAATACATAATATTATAATATTATTTTCACCCATTTACTCGAGTCTCATTTTAGGTTACAAAAATGAACAATATTGAGTAAACACTTCATTAATTATTTGGGTAAGGATCACCAAGTAAATAAGAATATAAAAGATAGATTTATATTTAATTCTTATGGATAAAATTTTGAAAGAAAAGGTGAAAAGGGCAATGTAAAGTACCACTAAAATCATATCCGTAACATGATTCAATGAAAGAGGTATTAACAGGAGGTCATTTGAAATGCATATTATGAAATAAAACTATAGAAGTTTAATCGAAATAAACTGAATTCAAGAACTGAGTTACTGGTTCTTCTTCAGGTATATTCGTCAATGTAATGTTATGATTTTTACTTCTTGGGTATTTAATTAAATATTCCTATTACATATGTGTATTGATATATAGTAACCAAGTAAGTATAAAAATATTACTAGAATTATGGTGTATTTTCCAAGAAGCTGAGAAAGGGTGATTCCTAAATCAATAGTGAGAAACATATAACTTCTAATTGCCAAGTGAATTACTCTTATAGAACTTTTATTGAGTATTACCAAAACATTTATCTCACATGACCTTTGGAAACAAGTATATATTATTCCAGGTTTTGGAATGAAATTTTTTTTATGGTACCTAATACTCAACCAATAGTTCACTAACAGTTGAATCATAGACAATAATTGATGAATATAAAATATAAGACTTATTTACCTAGTTGTGTAAAGATAATTATTTTTCAAGTAAAACTAAATCTGTACATCAAGGATATATCCAATTTGGTATTTAGTCTTGGTACAGCTAAACACCTTTTGTATTATCGATATCTTTAGTTTAGACAAATAAACCTTTATGAAATATAGGTATGTCACAAATATTTTTGAAGTAGTTCAGCCAGTAAGTGTGAACTATTCCAAGGGTAATCTAGAGGTATAAATACTTAATTATATTATTTTAATTTATTAAGTAATAAGTGAAGTATGATATATACATGGTTATAAGATATGACTTGATTCAGGCTAGCAGGTCGAACAATATTTTGACCAAGCATTCATCGATCAATAAAATGTAGTGTAGAGAAATTCCTAAATGTACATTACCTAATCTACATCATGACATTGATTTTAATAAGGATCAATTATAAAGTCTTACATGTCAACATTGATCAAAAAAATGTCACATGGATAAATTAATAAATGTGAATTTTATACATTAGAGTTATGATGTAAGTATAATCAATGTTTTAACATGAATAAATATACATTATATTTCATGACGTGCTTCACAAATAATGGTGATATCCCATAACTACATGACAACTATAATGACTAATGGATATCATAACAGTTTCATTATGATGAAAATCTATTATGTCATAAGGACATGTGTTTGTATGTAAAGAGTTTGTTAGAACATAAAAAACATGCATCAAGAATAAACACATTGTGTATCAATTGTAATCAACCTAACGCTTGCTTAGGATATTACATAAATCGCTATGATAGAAAATTTGTAGCCAAGTTATGGACTACAATTCTATATATGGGTGCACGTCTATATTAGAGATAGTGGGAGAAATATTGACTTGGGTTTAGTCAATTATAAATATGCACATATAGTTGTGATAAGAACTAGTTTCACAAGTGAATGTGGAACAAGAATTTTCAGAGACATGTACTACATAGGAAGGATGAAACCATGGTGATGGTTTTGTATTCACTATGGATGGTGATACGTTATTTATTATGAATAATTATTCCTAAAGGTAATAAGTATATGGAAAATAGATAATATTTACAAGATTATTTAAATTAAATAATAGATTCCATGTATCAAGGTGAAAAGGATCTCATTATATTTAATACTATGGAGGGTATTTAGATGAGATTATACAAGGTTGGTGCAAGCATTGTACCAATAAGGATTGATTTGTTATAACATGTTTTTATTCCTATATCCATTATAATTCAACTTATTATATCTAATTTATATGATTATTATATTTAGCATTCGTTTTCATGACAACCAATCATATAATTTGTCTATATGACGCAACCATAAAAGGATGGCCACATTATAGAATGCTAATATCAGTTGTAAGTTGCTGAAATCCAGTTTGGGATTAAAGTAAGCAATAGGATCATAGCATATTCATTTGGAATGAATTTTTTCCATGTGTATACCAGAGGTTCATAGGATCATCACTATTTTTCAAGAAAAATATGTTGGAAAAAATATGGGAAACAACTATTGGTCTTCAAGTTAGTTAAGACCTGGTTGAAATTTATTATCCAGTTACTAACTTAAAGTGGAAACCTAAGATCTAGGGAACAGGATCTACTGATTTATATCTGATGGTTTCATGTACCTATTCAATAATATATATTATGACATGGTATTGAAAAATACAAGCTAGAATAATTGAAGAGAGAATTGTTATCAATGTCACATGGAATAATCTCTCAAGGTTGACATGTGCGGAACATAGGAGGAGATTAAAGTGGTGATTTAAGTTCCATAAACTTCTGTGATGGATTAATCATGTATTCCAAGACATGTACAAGAATTCATATTGATGAGAAATACTTTATTGTAGGAAATATCAGTTATATTAGGGATAACTACAAGTGAAGCAATCAGAACAATCTAATTGTACTTCAGTAAGTACAAAGGATATGTACTTGGTAAGTGGAGAAAATATGATACTAGTTTTTAGGGGACACAACCTAGTCTTCCTTATATCTATATGATTTTATATTTTATTTTAGATAAGATCATGAGAGATTCAATCTCATATAATCCAGTGGTAGCCATACCTACAAAATACCGATAACGTTGCAGTTTTTAAGGCATATAAGAAACAATTATTCAAATGCAAGGATTTTTTCCAGTTCTTGGAATGGAACCTACCAAGTAAAGTTTTGTCATAATGATAATTATATTACTGGTATTATCCAAGATGTCAAGTTTTTTAAGTGGAAAAAATAGATATAATTGGGATACCATCTCTTGAGATTTTTTACTCAAGGAGATGAGGTTGTATATAGTAGAATAGCCATGCAGCGAAAACATGGAAAACTCAACAACTAAAGTTGTGACTCAACTGAAACATGATCTTAATCATGTGAGATCTAACAAGTATGATTTTAAATTTGGATCTATTGCAAGTGTTAGTGTTGTAATTCTGGGTTCCCTATACCCAATGTGAATAGTACTTTTGATTACCATAACATGTATACAGTTAGATATAAATGATGTACACTTAATATTATAGTGTATATATTTTTCAGTCCACTAATTAATGGTAATTTTCATAGATTGATTTTCATATAAAAAGGTTATAGAAAATCACATACAATAATGGGAACCTCAAGATACCATGACATTAATTTTAAGAAAAGTTCATATGGTCTAGATACATCTTACTGACT
The DNA here is from genome assembly GCA_963277665.1 of Viscum album. Lineage (NCBI taxonomy): Eukaryota > Viridiplantae > Streptophyta > Magnoliopsida > Santalales > Viscaceae > Viscum > Viscum album. The sequence goes on from OY728156.1 coordinate 1,337,646,682, forward strand.
GGACATAGTAGATGTTTTACTATCAGGTGTTAGGGTCTCATAATCATTGATACTTTTTCTCATGAAGTTCTCACTTGGTGATATCTAGAAGTGAGATCATGAAGACATTCCCACCAATAGTAACATTACATGTTTTGAGTGTCATTGGTTGTTCCTAACTATGACCATGTGTATTGGTCTCCTAACTTGAAATCATTATCAATGTGTTCCATTTAATCTGGTACTTTGATGAAATGAAAAAAACATGACAATGAATTTATGGTGAGTTTTTTGTGTTGGGTGCATCATTGGTGGCATGACATTGGTTGAACGTTCAAGATAGAATTTGTCACCTCTGATTTGAGGAAGCGATATCTCAGGCTTAGTTGATCGGGATGGTAGTACCTTCATAAATCCAATGCCATGGTAGTAAAAGGTAAATCCATATAGGTAGATCAACAAACAATAAATCAAGAAAACAATGATGACACAAGTGTGTGTCCTTCTTTATGAGATATCGTATGACAGATATATTATATTACACAGTTCATGTTCATAGGTTGGTTATAATTGTTATGACTTTTCCTTATCTCTTTTGGGACCTTTATGGGTTTCTATAATCTACTCATGGTATGTGAATATTATTCAACACTATTGAGATAAGGGCCTATAGGTTCACACAAAATAATGAATTTGAGAATCTTATCATTCATATGAATAGGAATATAGGACATGGTGGGACCCACCATGAATTCTGAGTTTTATTCATGTTCTATTGATCACCAATAAATAAATAAATCCGTTATTATTAAAGTAAATAATAATTTGGGTGGATTTATGTATTATATGTATTTACAAGTGATTAATTAAATACGTGGATTAATATTATTCAAATGAATATTATTTTAATATTTCAATTTTGTTTAATATTATCAGGATATATGATTTGAGATAATTATTCGGGTTTATCATGTAATATATTTAATATATATTATTGGTATGTGATAAAAAGATAAATAATATTATTGTATAGTTGTTTCATCGTAATTAATTATTTATATCACTTAGTGGACGTTCAATACACGGGGGTCAGAGAACCCTAACGGGGTATTACAAATATCCATGATATAAGTGGAGAGAATCTCATCTCAAAGTATAAATTAACTTCATTAGAATTGAGAGCCTCTCTCTCCTCATTCCTAGATAAAGAATTACTCAATACAAGCATAGGATCCAAGTTCATCTTCACATATCTAAGGCTGAGGATCATGGTGGTTTTCACTACATTGAAGTGATTTTTGGAGCTCCTTGCTAGTATATGGAATACAATGAACGACATAAGTTCGGATTCAAGAAGCATGTGAGGATGATCTAGAGGGGTTCTATGTTTGATCCTTCAAGAAACGAATTCTGAAAACTTACAATGGACGTTCTCACATCAAATTTTAATGAGTTAATACTTTGTTTTATTTATTATACTCTGATTAAATCATTCAGGATCCTTGGACCATAATGGGGCTCGATCATTATAGATGATGAAGTTCCATCATTCTGGTGATTGAAAATTTTTAAATCCCCAGCCCACCAGCTTCTGATGTGTCCCCTGTTACCATTAATCTAAAAAATCTTAGTAGGATCCCACCCAATTGTTCCACAAAAAGTCTAACAATCCAAACATACTCAAATTTAAATAAAACAAGGTGTGATAATAAGTTAAACAATTTTTATATCAAAATCACAGTAAAACATTATCCTTTTTCCATAGTTCCAAATAACCTAGGAAAAACAATTTAATAGCATATCAAATATATAAAAGTAGGTAATCACAAAAAAATAGTACAAACCAAAATCATTGGTAACATTATGTAAAGGAACACTATAGGTCATGCTAGCTAAAACACTCATACCCAAACATATACAATCGAGCGCATCAAGTCCCTAGATATAGGCATCGAGTCTAGAGAGGAGAAGAACACCCCAAAAGGTGAACATTCCAGTAGTTTCTAACAAGACCCTAGAACAATGGGCATAGAGAGCATAGGAACACCCCATAATTAAACCCCCTAATGGTATCAAAAGATGAGGTCAATTTTTATACCTTCTATCTAAGTACCCAAGGTGTCCCAAGTGATAAATTTTCTAAATCATTTCATGAAAACCATGATTTGGAAAATATTTCATAAATCCATTTCACAATGATTTTATAACACCTTTTATTTTACTAAAACAAGTGGTAAACCACCTTTTCTCAAAAAATCCATTTCCACAGACAAAAATCAATCATACCAATTCATTTATAAAATAATTTATAAAACCATAGTAATATATTTCATCCAACATATGTTAGAGATGGAACCACCTTCCTTAAAATTGGGTCACACACACCTGCAATGGGATCCACCAACATGGAAATAACAAAAATATAACCATGGAGGTCATTGAATTGATTCCCACATCATAGAATCAATCAAACAAGAAAATGGTAAATGAAGAAGATAAAAAAACACATACCTCAAATAACCCACATGATGCACCACAATCAACATGAGGGTTAGTCTTCATGAGAATATCGCACAATGGATATAGAATGAATCAACAAAAGCATAACCACAGGGGTGATATATCCAAAGATATAGTGCCACAATATTTTTGTGACCAATGTCAATGAAGAAGCAGAAAGACTACTTGTCATAGAGAAGCAACACAACCACTATAGAGATTGAATATTTAATGAAGGAACTAGAAAGGAGAGGAAGCCACCAAAATCAAACCTAGAATCACATCGGTCTAGAGAGAGTCCACTACAAAATGAATGAGATATATTACCAAGGTTTTGTTAAATTAAAACCCACTAGTCTAAAATATTTGTGGGGTAAATCATGGTTTTATGACATAAACCCCCCATGAAATATGTAAACAAAAAAAACATCACCTCAGGTTAAAAATCCCGAATGATGATTTTATGGTGTAAAATTACGTCTTATAAAATAAAATAAATTTTTAGTGTAAAAGGTAATTTTTTGGCTTGAAAGTTTCTTATGTCATTAATCATTTTCACAGTTTGTGCCTGGTGGCACATTTACATCGTAAACTACACGTTTACGATGTAAGTTGGTCATATAGGAAATAAATAGACCATATTCTTTAGTAACTCAAAATAAAAAAATTTAATCTTTCCTAACCCTAAAACAAAATCTTAAACATTTAAAAATCATACCATAAAAAACAGGATGTTACAACCTCCCCATTATAAGACTTTCTTCCTTTGGGAAGTCATGTGAAAGAAGGGTGCTCTGGAAAGAGGTAAGGTCACTTCTCTCTCATTGACATTTCACACTCCCAGGTATCATGAGAATATTATTTGGGTTTCCATAACACCCTAACCAATGATATGGACTTCCCATGCAGGACTTTCATATAAGAATCTATGATCTCCACTATCTTCTCTATAACTAAAATATCAATTTCTAACTCAATATCCTCCCAACTCAAAACATGAAATGGATTGGGATGGTACTTACTAAGTTGAGATATATGAAATACATCATGTGTAACCATAAAATAAAATGGAAATGATAACCAATAAGAAAAAAACACATGACGATTAGTGACCTAAAATGGTCCAACATATCTCGTATCCAACTTTCCCTATTTCCCAAGCCGATTGTGACCCAACCAATAAGAAAACTTCAATAAAACATTGTCATAAATGTAAAACTTAGAAGGATGAAATCTGTAACAACCCAAAGTTTTATCAATGTAATCCCCTTCTTATAATTATGCCTTGTAGTATAATCCCATTGGGAAGAATAATGACATATTATGATACTAAATACTATGTTATCATTAAACATAATTTTTCCACTTCTATGTTTTGAATTTTGAAAATCTGACATACACGGTTGTGATCAGTAAGATGTTTGGAGTCTGATACAAAATCTCAATTTTTGGTGAATAGTAACCTACCCTTATGAATAGAAACATAACCTTATGAATATTAATATAAATTTTATGAATATTAAATCATCCAAAATAACAGTAACCTTAACCATGATTAATTAAATAAAATTTAGGCATCCTATAAGTAACAATTTGACCATAGTAAAAGTATTAGTATTTTTGTAGGTCATAAATAAATAATTATAATTAATTAATTAATTTAAAAGAAATTTTATTTTCTTAAAAAAAATTCATAAATTAAAAAATCTATGTCTTCTAAATTTAATATTATTTTATAAGACCTTACGTAATTTTTGAAAGCATTATAAAATCAGTTTTAATTTTAAAAACTGTATTTTTCAAGAAAATTATGATTTTAATTAAAAATTAAATTAATCATATTTATAAAATTATTTTATAAAAATGGAATTCATTTTTGGATTCTAAACATCTAAAAATGGTTGGGGTAAATTTTTAGGATTTTTCTGAAATACTTGATTTTTATGAATAGAGAAATACCATAATTTACAAAATAAGCTAAATAAGCTAAGTATGGAGTCATTCATGATGTTATGATTATTTAATACCAATTGTTATGGTTTCACATGATAAAATTACTATTATTTTTAATTTAATACTCACTACTCCTTGTCTTGTGGGGAAATAATAAATTAATGAATTTTATATTGAGAAATCTCCTCTCCCCTCCACTATAAATACCACCCTTCACACCCTCATTTCTTCACACCTCTAAAGCTTTAATACTTGTTTAAAATCTATCCAAAAATCTTTCCTAGACACTCCAACACGTACAAGAGCTTTTGGTCACATAAAAATACCCATCATAGCTTCCTTAAAAAGGATCTCAAGAGGAGAATTCAAGAGGTAATTCCTCTCTCTCTCTTTCCTTTAAATTCCTTTCAATTTCAAGTTCATTTATTATTCTCTCTCCCACCTATCTTCATACACATGGTATGGTAACTCTATTATTATACATATAAAGGAATTTTATGATACTAATGAGATATTATATAATCCAACCCCCTTCCCCACTTCTTTTTATTTTATAAAAGAGAATGTTGTTCGTGATATGTTAATTTATCGCCTTCAAGAACAACATGTTTTCAATTTTATTTACAGCTTTCATATATGGTCATGAAAACATTTTATGTTTGAACCAGATTATATTATATGTATTATATCATATTTCATATTCTGTAACTAACTTAGGTACATATTACTAAATTATTAAACAAAACAAGTTCGTTGTGGTCAAAAAACCGCCCAAATTAACCCAAACAATCGTCATTTAATTATTATATAATGATTCATCCACATGGTATATAATATAATTCATTATAATATCATTTAAAATTCTTTAATATCATTAATAACATGAAATATCAGTTCTTTATGTTTACACATGTTCTACATGAACTTCCATTTATGAATACATGTGAACCGCTCAAGAAAACCATAAAAACTAACATTCCCAAACAATGTTTTTCTAAACTCTATAACTCATCCAAAGTCCCATAAAATAACTCAATGAAACCATAATAAACCATATTCATGTAAAAAAGGTTCTGTAATTTTAAATTAATGAATCTAATGTGGTTATATAGGACATTAAAGTGAAGAAAGCATTCGGATACAAAGTAAGGGGAAAATCTCAAACCCAACATTCTTTCTTCGAGTTCTCCCTCTTTCACTCCATTTTTGGTATGTTTACTCCTTAAAATTATTTTTTCATAATTATATCACCTATTTTTGGATATAAATGTTCTCCACTGGATTTTATGTCAAACACAATGTTTTCCAAAAGAAATCTTATTTCAAGAACACGCCTTTTACTTCTCACTCAAGGGTGATGGTTCTTGTATCAAGTATGTTATTCCCACTTTCTTTTGGGAACTAAAAGTTTATGAATGTGTTCTTATGAGATGAAACCCATTAATTTACATGGGTTAGTTATGTTCATTTTTTGATATATGTTCTATGTGGCATGCATGATAAGTATAATTTTATGATGTGATGGGTGCACCCAGAATTATATAGCGCAATATGAATGTTTAAATGTGACGGGGGCACCTAGAATTATACAACACTCCAATTAATTGGGAAAATTGATTAATATCATGAGTTTAAGTGAAATTATGTGTGAAAAATATGATATATTTTTTCACAAGTATGTGTGGTAGTCAACCACTAGGACATGATGTTTCATTTTTATGCATTGCCACATTTCAAGTCTCTTATTAATGCTTACTCTCATGTTCATGATCCTTTTCCTATGTTATGGTTATAATTACCCATTTTTATATTGTTATTATATATCCTATTAATGGGATTTTAGCTCAAATATTTTTATTTATATCCACAGTTGACTACATGTACTGAAGAGAGGTCATGTTTCAATAAGAAGCTAGAGAAGGAGGAATTAAATAAATGTTTATGCTTGATGTTGTAATTGTTATGTATGGTCCTAGTTTTCCCAAGAAACTAAACATTTGGATCTTATATGTGTAATACTATTATGTTTTTTATCTTTAAAGTGATGTAATTTTAATGTAAGAAAAGGTTGGGTCACTATAGTTGGTATTAGAGGCATGGTTTGGTTAATTTGGGAATTAGGATTAGTGAACCCTAGAGAAAACCTCTAGCATGAAACTAAGTAAAAATATGCACACAAGAATATTTACATAGGGATCCCATATGTTATGATTTTAGTATAAATCATACAAATTAAAAAAGTTATTCATGACTTGTTGACTTATTTTTTGTTCTAAACTTTTCTATTTTAGAAAATAGTAGGAACCAGGAGAAACCAGACCAACAACTCATATGAGGGAAAATGCAACGATTGCCCGAACGACATCTACAATGATTTGGGAGGTGGAGTTCCAAACTTCATGGTGATTCTTACCCAAATATCTCAGTTTATGAACAATAACCAGAATAATGGGGAATTTTATCCTTCACCTAAGAGGGAGCAATTGGTTGTCGAATGTTTTATGAAGCAACGACCATCGATATTTAGTGGATCTTATGATCCACTAGTTACAGAACAATGGGTCAACTCCATGGAAAAGATATTTTATGTGATTAATTATTCTAAGATAGAGAATGTGACACTAACCATTTATCGTCTAGATGGAGAGGCTGGTCAATAGTGGTCTTTGATTAATAACACCAATCCATGGGAGGAAATTTAAGAGATTGAATTTGGAGATTTTAAGATCATGTTTCTTAATAATTATTTCCCATGAACTCTTTGTAAAAATCTAGAGAGATAATTAATAGATCTCAAGAAAAAATAAGGAGAATCTTTCACAACCTAAAAAGATAATTTCACAAGGCTTTTAAGGTATGCTTCAGGTTTTGTAATCAACAATGATAGAAAAATCGATAGATTATTTAGTGGATTAAAACCACACCTTCTAAAGAATCTTTCAATTCGAGACTTTGAAAGTTATGAAATATTGTTCGGTGTGCTCTCAAATTGAATAGAGAGTTTGGAGAATGGTCCCACAACTATGGGGATAAAAAATAAAAGATGGAGTTTCAAGCCGGAGGATCTAATGACAAAGGTGGGAAGAAAAATCAACAACACACATGCCAAAAATGTGGGAATTTGCACCATGGGAACTACCTCAAAGGGACTATGAAGTGATTAAATTGTTGGAAATAAGGACACCATGCTCAAGAGTGTCAAAAATACATGAAAAGGAAGGAGAATGTGGTGGAAGAAATGAGAGAAACACCCATGGTTCAATGCTACAACTATAGGGATAAAGGGCACTATACAAGCCAGTGCACTAAACCTTGAGTTTTCGAGGGTAATCAGCGTCAGTAGCCACCAAATCCAAAGGAACAAGGGAAGGATTATTCCATCACTATTTTAGAAGTGGAGTAAGATAATGAAGTCATACAAGGTACACTTACTATTCACTCAAGAATGGAAAAAGTATTATTTGATTCTGGTTCTATGCATCTTGAAAGTTTTCTAGAACTATAGAATATAATCCTCGGAACCTTGAAGTAGAGATATCTATAAAAACACTAAGTGGTGTAATAATTGAAACCCAAGTGTTTGACTCTTCTCCTATTGGCATATGTGGGATGATTCTTCTAGAAAATCTTGAAATACTTCCCTTGGTGGAATTCAACGCTATAATGGGAATAGATTATATCTCATTGAGCACATATCAACTATCAGGAAAAGGAAAATATATTTTCATATTCCAAACCATCCCATTCTCCTCTACAAATTCAAGGAAGATCATTAATCTCCTTTGAAAAATCCTTCAATGGTGTGGGTGTTGATTCCCTATGAAGAAGCATACCTCTCCCAAATGGTTGGGTCAAATGATAGTACCAACCTTGTGGGAATGCCCATCGTGAGTGAATATGGTGATGTATTTCTTGAAGAGTTACCCGGAATTCCCCTGGATCGTGAGGTATAGTTCGCAATAGAACTCATACCCAGAGCTACTCCTATCTCAAAGTGTCCCTATTGGATGGATCCTATCGAATTGGAGGAGTTAAAGAAGCAGTTGCAAGAGTATTTGGAAAAAGGGTTCATACGCCCTAGCGCATCACCATGGGGTGCACGAGTGCTCTTTGTGAAGAAGAAGGATGGAACAATGTAGATGTGTATTGATTATCAGAAACTCAACAAGATCACCATAAATAAAAGGTATCATCTTTCAAGGATTGAATACTTGTTCGACCAGTTAAGAGGATCACAATACTTCTCAAAGGTGGATCTTCATTCTGGATATCATCAACTTAAGGTGATGAGGGAAGATATTCAGAAGACTACCTTCTGTACAAGGTATGGGCACTATGAGTTTCTGGTGATGCCCTTTAGACTTACTAATTCCCCTGAAATATTGATGGATTTGATGAATAGAGTATTTAGACATTACCTTGACAAATTTCTGGTAGTGTTTATTGATGATATTCTCATCTACTCCAAGACCGAGGAGGAACTTGAATAACATCTAAGACTTGTGTTGGTGACATTGAGAAAGGATAAGTTGTATTCCAAGTTCAGAAAGTGTGATTTTTGGAGGAAGAAAGTCATGTTCTTGGAACATGTGATCAAAAGTGAGGGAATTTCTATGGACCCTTAAAAAACAAAGGTGATTGAGGAATGATCTAGTCCCTCTAGTGTCAAAGAAATTTGTAGTTTTATTGGATTAGTTAGGTACTACCAATGTTTTGTGAGAAATTTATCATGATTGTAAACCCCTCTAACTAAGTTAAAAAGGAAAGGGGTAAAGTATTTATGGACAATAGAATGTGAGGGAATCTTCAAGGAGATAAAGAGAAGGATGATCACTGCACCTATACTCACACTACCAAAAAGTGTATAAAGTTTTGTGATATACAGTGATGCTTCAAAGAAAGTATTTGGTTGCATACTAATGAAAAATGATAATGTGATAGCCTATGCCTTATGGCAGTTGAAGATCCATGAGTAGAACTACCCGATGCATGATCTAGAGCTTGTAGCCGTGATTTTTTCCTTGAAAATATGGTGGCACTACCTTTATGGCGAGAAGTGTTACATATACACCAACCACAAGGGCCTAAAGTATATATTCATAAAAAAGGATCTCAAAAAGTGTCAAAGGAGATGGTAAGAGAAAATCAAGGATTACGATTACTCTATTCACAATCATCCTAGAAAGGAAAACAAGATAGTCGATGCTCTAAGTAGAAAATAACCTACTACTCTATCCATGTTATATATTGAGAAAGACCCTATCTTCTTAGATATGTAAAGGATGGATTTAGAAATCATAAGGGTAGGGGATACATCCTACCTTGCCCAAATTATTGTGCAATCATCCATCTAAGAGAAGATTAAGAAAGCACAAAGGGATGATGTGGAGATACAAAAGTGGGTGAATGCGGTAAAGAAAGGGAAGCTGCAAGAGATCCATATTGATGATGATGATGTGATTTGGTTTGGAATGAGGCTTTGTGTGCCTTCATCACTCAGGATAAAGAAGTATCTATTGGAAAATTCACATAGATCAACATTCTCTATCCATCCTAAGATTTCCAAGATGTACTGTGATCTCTGAGAACACTTCTGGTGGGATAACATAAAGACGGATATTGCAAAATATATATCATGGTGCTTGGTATGTCAGCAATTTAAAGCAGAGTGACAAAATTCTAAAGGGATGATGCATCCATTGCAAAATTGGGAGAATTTCACTATGGACTTTGTCATGGGTCTCTTGAAAACATCAAAACAAATGTGATATGGGTTTTGGTTGACGACTCACCAAGACTACCCATTTTATCGCTATACGGGAAGACCTCTCACTTAAACAACTTGCAAAGATATATGTGAAGGAAGTGGTGAGACTACATGGAGTTCCACTCTCAATTGTCTTTGATCATGATCAAAGGTTCATATCTAAATTCTAGAGGATTATTCAACATTCTTTCAGTACTGAATTAAATTTTAGCATGTCCTATCACCCCCAAACTGATGGCCAATCTAAAAGGACTATTTAGACGCTTGAAGACATGCTAAGAGCCTCCTCTTTATAATTCAAATTTGGATGGGATTAGTATCTCTCATTGGTTGAGTTCTCATACAAAAATAGCTTCCACTCAAGTATTTAGATGGCTATGTATGAAGCTTTGTATGGAAATCGATGTAGAACTACAACCTATTGGGATGATGTTGGGGAAAGAAATCTAGTTGGACCCGATCTTGTGTAAGAGATGACAGACAAGGTTCAATTCATCCAAAAACACATCAAAGAAGCTTAGAGTTGTCAAAATATCTACGCTAACAATCGTCAAAGGGACTTTTAGTTCAACGTTGGAGATAAATTCTTCCTTAAAATATCACCATGGAAGAGAGTCATGTGGTTTAGAAAGAAAGGGAAACTAATCCCAAGGTACATTGGCCCCTTTTAGATCCTTGACCACATAGGAGTCATGGCCTATCGACTTGAACTTACACTGAATATGGATCAAGTTCATGATTTGTTTCATGTATCACTCTTGAGGAAGTACATACCAGATCCCTCACATGTACTGAACTCAGAGGTGGTACAACTGGAAGATGATCTCTCATATGAGGAGCATCCGGTGAAGATTCTAGACTGAAGAGATAAGGTTCTATGAAAGAAGACAACCCAACTTGTCAAAGTTTTGTAGAGGAACCATAAGTTTGAATAAGATACTTAGAAACTAGAGGAGTTGATGAAGGAGAAGTACCCTCACCTGTTTGGGTAAAGTGAAATTTTGAGGGTGAAATTTAATAAGGGGGAATAATGTAACGACCCAAAGTTTTATCAATGTAATTCCCTTCTTATAATTACATATTATAATATAATCCCATTAGGAAGAATAATGACATATTATGATACTAAATACTATGTGATCATTAAACATAATTTCGCCACTTCTATGTTTTGAATTTCAAAAATCTGACATACACGGTTGTGATCAGTAATATGTTTGGAGTCCAATAGGAAAAACATAATTTTTTTGTGAATAGTAACCTACCCTTATGAATAGTAACATACCCTTATGAATATTAATATGACCATTATTAATAGTAAATCTTCCAAAATGATAGTAACCTTACCCATGAATAATTAAATAAAATTTTGGCATCCTATAAGTAACAAATTGACCATAGTAAAAGTATTTGTGTTTTTGTAAGTCATAAATAAATAATTATAATTATTTAATTAATTTAAAAGAAATTTTATTTTCTTAAAATGTGTTCATAAATTAAAAAATGTATTTCTTCAAGATTTAAGATAATATTATAAGACCTTATGTAATTTTTGAAAGCATTATAAAATTAGTTTTAATTTTAAAAACTTTATTTTTCAAGAAAATTATGATTTTAATTAAAAATTAAATTAAAAATATTTAGAGAATTATTTTTGAAAAATTTAATTCATTTTTGGATTATAAACTTTAAAAAAATGTTTGGGTTGAATTTTTGGGATTTTTCTGAAATACTTGAATTTTTTATGAATAGTAAAATACCATAATTTACAAAATGAGTTAAATAAGCTATTTATAGAGTCATTCATGATATTATGCTGATGTAAGACCAATTTTTATGGTTTCACATGATAAAATTACTATTCTTGGTCATGTAAGACTCATTATTCCTTGTCTTGTGGGGAAATAATAAATTAATGAATTTTATATTGAGAAACCCCCTCTCCTCTCTACTATAAATACCACCCTTCACACCCTCATTTCCTCACACCTATAAAGATTCAAGACTTGTATAAAATCTACCCAAACATCTTCCCTATCCCCTACCCTATGTCTAATAGCTTTTGGTCTCATCAAACGACCAATCCTATCTTTCTTAAGGAGGATCTCAAGAAGAGGATTCAAGAGGTAATTCTTCTCTCTCTCTTTCCTTTAAATTCCTTTCAATTTCAAGTTCATTTCTTAATCTCTACCCACCTATATTCATAAAAATGGTATGGTAACTCCATTATTATACATATACTGTAATTTTATGATACTAATGGGATATTATATCATCCAACCCCCTCCTCATCTTCTTTTTATTTTATAAAAGAGAACGTTGTTCGTGAGGTGTTAATTTATCACCTTTAAGAACGACATGTTTTCAATTTCCTTTACAGCTTTCAGATCTGGTCATGAAACAATTTTTATGGTTGAACCAGATTACATTATTTTATTATATCCTATTTCATGTTCTGTAACTAAATTAGGTACATATTACTAAATGATTAAAAAACAAGTTTGTTGTGATTGAAAAACCACCCAAATTAACCGAAACAATCATCATTTAATTCTTATATAATGATTCATCCACATGGTATATAATATATTTAATTATAATATAATTTAAAATTATTTAATATTATTAATAACATGAAATATCATTTCTTTATGTTTACCCATGTTCTACACAAACTTCCATTTATGAATACATGTAAACTGCTCAAGAAAACTATAAAAATGAACATTCTCGAACAATGTTTTTTTATACTCAATAACTCATCCAAAGGCCCATAAAATAACTTAATGAAACAATAATTAACCATATTCATGTACAAAAGGTTATGTAATTTTCAATTAATGAATCTAATGTGGTTATACAGGACATTCAAGTGAAGAAAGCGTTCAGATACAAGGTAAGGGGAAAATCTTGAACCCAACTTTCTTTCTTCGGGTTCTCCCTCTTTCACTCCATTTTTTGTATGGTTAATCCTTAAAATTATTTTTTCATCATTATCTTACCTATTATAGGATATAAATTTTATCCATGAAATTTTATGTCAAACACAATGTTTTCCAAAAGAACTCTTCTTTCAAGAACACACCTTTTACTTCTCACTCAAGGGTGATTGTTCTTGTATCAAGTATGTTATTCCCACTTTATTTTGGGAACTCAAAGTTTATGAATTTGTTCTTATTATATTAAACACATTAATTTACATGGGTTAGTTATGTTCATTTTTTGATATATGTTCTATATGGAATGCATGATAATGATAATGTTATGATGTGACAGGTGTGCCTGGAATTATATAGTGCAATAAGAATGTTTGTATGTGATGAGTGAACCCAGATTATACAGTGCTCCAATTCATTGGTTAAAGTGATGAATATCATGATTTTAATTGAAACTATGTGTTAACAATATGTTATCTTCGTTCACAAGTATGTGTGGTAGTCAACCACTAAGACATGATGTTTCATTTTTTATGAATTTCCACATTTCAAGTCTCTTATTAATGCTTCCTCTCATGTTCATGATCCTTTGCCTATGTTCTGGTTATGCTCAACCATTTTTATACTATTCTTATCTATCATCTTACTAGGATTTTAACTCACCCTTTTTGATGTATATCCACAGGTGACTACATGAACTAAGGATAGTTCAAGTTCAAATAAGAATCTAGAGAAGAAGGAATTAAATAAATGTTTATGCTTGATGTTGTAATTGTTATGTATGGTCCTAGTTTTCCCAAGACACAAAAACTTTGGATCCTCTATTTGTAATACTGTTATGTTTTTTATATTTAAAATGATGTAATAGTAATTTAAGAAAAATTTGGGTCACTATATCATCAACAATCCGCATATGATTTCTTCTAACTTTGAGATGTAACCAAACACTGACGTATATCTAGAATCCTCACCATTTTCTCCTTAAAGATATTTGATCCCACAAGAGAAGACTCACCCAACTATACACAAAAAAGAGGCGATATTCCTGGGAAACCATAAAAATCATCAAAGGTTTCCATTCTGATCAATGATAGATAATTATTGTTATAAGAAAACTTAACCAATCACAGATGGTTATTCCATGATCTACTGAAATCCAAGACACAAGCATGAAGCATATCCTTGAGAATCATAATATCATGCTCCTTCTAACCATCTATCTATGGATGGTAATTTTTACTAAACCTAACTTGAGTCTCCATCTCCTCCTAGAGACTCTTCCAGAATCATGAGGTAAACCTAGGATCCCTATTTTAAATAATGGTAGAGGAAATCTTATATAACCTCACAATCTATTTAACATACATTTTACCAATATATTTAACTTTAGTGGCAACCCTAGTCATAATTAAATGTTACAATTTCATCAACAAATAAATCACCACACAGATATAATTCTTCTCTCAGGGATCTCATGCTAATCCAAAAAAAGTCCATGGAAACCTTATCCCATTTCCAAACTATCACCATAATAGGATGGAGAAAACAAAAGGGTTTTAGGTGCTCTGTCATTATCTGTTGGGAGGTGTAACAGAAGGAAACATAATATAAAATGTTGTGATTCATGCCTGGTGACCAGAATCACCATCTCATGTCATAATACATATTCATAGTAATTGGATGAATGGACCATGAAAAACTATAAAATTCAAAAAAAACTGATCTTCTTATAGATACTATGTTGACAATCCAATACCCAAAGCTGAGTATACCTTTTAAAGGGAGAGACCAACCAGAAACAATCTCCCCATCATAATGGGTCTCCTGAATTCCTATAAACTCATCATCATGTTGTTGAACCTATAGAATATATTCAAGGAGAGACAATGATAACAGAACACTGGTCAAAACCATCGCTAAAACATCCTCCTGGGTAACCAGATACAACGGAAAGAAGAGTCCCATAAGGTTACACTCTTCCATTGATTCAAAAACAACCTATGGTGGCACTTTCCCACTAAGAGTGTTTAAAACCAAATTCCACATACCCCTGATGTAAGTGACGTTGAAGTAAAATGTATGAAGGTATTCTACCCATTGTCTCTATATGATATTAAAGTATTTATGAGAAATTATATTACTCAAAATCTTATTGTTAGAAAATACTATTAATATTGTAACACCCCAGGTAAATAAAGAATATGAAATTTTCATATTTATATATATTTTTTAATAAAATATTAATATTACTTTAAAGGGAATGCTATGCTCGAGGGCGTACCCAATACGCAACAACGAGTTTCTTTGAAATCTTACGTTGCACTCTAATAATAAAATAATATTATTTTAAATGGTAGTTAACGCCTAGCCGTTGTAATGGAAGAAATGAACAGAACTAACTAAAAAATGATTAATTATGTTTGTAAAATATTTTTACTTTTTACAATAAATGTTAGAGGATTAAAAATGCGAATGAATCCAATTTTAAGCGTAAACATTCTAATATTCTTTAAAAGGTCGATTAACCGCCTTTTGATGGCGAACCTCTTTTAAATCCACTTTTTGAAAATTTTATGTGTTATATTTGACAAAATAAAATTCTTATTTAGAATCGGGACCTCAAAATTTACTTTGTGTAAATTTTTGGTATTTTTCCTATAAAGTTCATTTTTTAATGAATAGTGAAAAATGTTGTATTTTAATTCAAAACCTATTTTTAATATAATTTATTTATATTATTAGATTATCTTTTGAATTGTTTTTAAAGTCAAATTAGAATATATTTTTACCATTTAATCCAATAGTGGTCATTGGAATTAATTTCACTTTGAAATTGGACTTAAACTAGTGTCAGTCTTTTAATAGATATTGTTTCTTAAAAACACGCTATTTGTTTTGACAGTGGGAATTAATTATTAAATTAATTAATGAAACATATATGTTTTGAATTTTGAAAAATAGACATCATTTTTGAATTTGAAATATCAAATATATCTTAGGGTGAATTTTTTGTATTTTTCTGAAAAACTTCAATTTTTGATGAATAGTGAAACCACTAAGTGGTAGTTTAAAAACTGATTTTTCGTTTAAATGAAACTTCACCACTTCTGTGATTGGAATTTAAAAAATCTGACATGCATGGTTGTCATTATGATTTAAAATGTGGTTCAATGGGATTAAAATATTTTTTTGGTGAATAGTAACTTTTAAGTTTTTAATCGCGATTAGAGGTAATTAGTGTAATTTAAGGTAAAAATAATGTTTTAATAATATGAAATGACCTAGACACATGTCCTACCCTCATTTTATGTGTCATGGCCGACCAAGGCAATCCATGGGTCAACTTGGGGACCCCATGGATCCACTTTGGTTGGAAAATGACATAAATTACTTTTTATTTAAAGCTAAAATAAAGATGTCACAAGCATGAGTTGTTTCATTAAAACAATATTTCAATGGGGTTATAAAAGTAATATTTTTTACTATAAATATTAATTAGAAATCTAAAAATATTTCATAAATCATGATATTTTTTTATAATTTTTAGACACTAAATAAATTAAATTATTTATGACACCATGATGATGCAGTGATTACCTCATTAATAAAGGATTTAAATAAAATGAAAAGATAATGTTAAAACTCTAACTTAAACTTGTAAAAAACCTATTTTATGATTATATTTAGAACCCTTAACACCTTATCCTCTAAATACATCAATGTGGGACCTTTAAAATCCGAAACTCATTTGAAAATAAAGTAACATTTTGTAACTTTCCAAGAGTGCCCCTCCTCTCCTCTTATAAAAAGTCCTCACCTCTACCTCCTTACCCACACCTCTCAAGCATTTTTATAGGCCAACCCCTACTCATTTTCTCTCTCCACATCCCTAATATTACTCCTATAAGCCTCAATTTGTGAAGAAGTCTTCCCAAGTAAGCCTTTGAGCTCAAATCAAAAAGAGTTACCCGATTTAAAGGTAGTGTCTTCTCTTGGGTTCTTTTGTTTTATTTTGCTTCTCAAACCCCCTAAACTCTTTTTATTAATTTATTTTGAAACAAATACAGTATCTTCAATATACTAGGATGTTTTTATATTAATTATTAGAGCTACACTTACACACACCTATATCTAATGGTTAAAGAACATATTGTTTCTGTGGATGGTGAATTTCTGCCTCACGAAACGATGATTGTTCAATATTATTTTAACACCCTCAAAGGTGGCCATTAAGATGTAACTATATTTATATATGATATATAATATGTTTATTTTTTACTTAATCTTATGTATTTTTCATTTATGGCATACCTTTATGGTTTCCATTATGGTTAAACGCGATATCTTCATTTTAGGAAGTGCGGACTACCGCCCCCTCAAAGTGATTTGATTCGTTAATACCATATGTGGTACGTATAAAGGATAGATTTAATGATATTATATATGATACCATACTGGAATTATAATACTATTATGTATCATTATGTTTTAATTCCATTAAATAAGAAATAGAAATGGAAGTAGCGTTCATGCGTACGTACGGCTTAGCGTCTCCATGAACGGTGAATCTCATTTCTTACCTCTAAATGTTATGTAATATAATAAATGCATGTATATAATGGATATATATGATATATATGATATCTAAATAATTAATATAATTCTTTATATAATATATATTTTACCACATGACTAACTTGTAATTATAAAGAGTTTATTTTTGACTCAAGTAGCAATGATCTACAAAACGACCATTATTAACTTAAATAATTACATAGTGTTCATAGCATGGTAGTAAGTGATATAAAATGAATAATGAACTTGAAAAACGTTCTTAATCAAGTAGAAATTAACTCAAGTTTATTATTCAGGAGTTTAAAGAACGATCGAGTCAAGTCGGACCCGAGGTAAGGGATCCCACCTCTCTATTTCTTTTCAAGTACTCTCTTTTATGTCATTTTTTTATGCTCCATGTTCTTATGTTGGAGGATGTTATTTTATATTCCTCTTGCTGTCATTTTTATTTTAATGTGATAAGAGACCCTATTTTATCTCATCAATCCATTTTTGGAAGTTTTATGTGGCGCCGTTAGGCTGCCGAATTTTCATAAGGGGATTTTCATCTCACTTTTTTATTCCTGTGAGATTCATGCTACATTGGCCACTATTTCCTTTTGTGTGGTGTATGTACTACCCATTATTTTACTATTTGTATAATATACTCTCATTTATGGGTAGTTACATCTTCATTTTATGACCCTTCCTTCATGGGGTGTACGTTTCGAAAGTTGGCCAAATCAGTAAGGGAACCTTTCACCCTCCTCTTTTTAAAAGACTTCTTTTGTTATGTCTTTTAATTTACATATTTTTATGTTGGAATTTTTTCTTCTATATCCTTGTTGATGTAAATTTTATGTCCAAGTGATGAGATACCATTTTCTCTCTCATCAACTAATTTTCCTAATTTTAAAGTGACGCCGTTAGGCTGTCGAATTTTTACCAAGAGAACTTCTTAACCTAATTTCGATTTCTTTGGGTTTAACATGCAGTTATTGAATATGTCATCCTTTTAATATGTGTGAATGACCTTTTATTGTTTTACACTTAATATTAAATTATATTGGGTGTATTTATATTTGTCACACATGATTATGAGATTGACTTATCCTTAATTTAAGGATACCTTCTTTATAATGGATTTCATCTCATTTTACATTTATATTGAGACTTCATTGTTGTTATGCACCAGTTCACTCTTATAGGGTGTATATACTATCCTTTGGAATATTATATCATGAATCCCTTTATTCTCATGATATTATAAAGTTCTGATTAAATGTTATTCCTCAATTATTGTATTCAAGTGTCTCTCATTTTGTTAGAAACCCTTTAACTAAAATATCATTTTAAATGTTTTAATGATTTATTCTTATAAATATTTCTCATTAATATCCATGTTTTCAAAATGGTTTTAAGGATTTATTTATATTAATATTAATAGTTTAAAATGTTAAAATCTTCAAAGTGGTATGGGACACTTTGATTCCAAAAACTCTCTTTATTAAATGTTTTAAATGGTTTTGAAAATGGTTTTTAGAATGGATTCATTATCTTAGAATGTCATATTGTCATTGCAATATGGGAATGTTATCTTTCCTTTATGATTAAGTTATGTGCTATGATTATGTCATGGTTCTTGGGCATTGTTTATGAAGACGGTTGGTTCCGTGATAAACTAAGGGCGGGTGAGCCCGATATAGCTCTCCAATGCATTGGGTAATGCGAAGGAGTTAAAAGTTAAGGTTTATCCGAAGAGATTTAGGGAATATACTCTGATGGGTATTCCAAACGTAACCAAGAGGGTTACTCCCTACGTAAGAATGTTATGAATGCCTCAAGTTACCTTTATGCCTTATTATTTCTATGATTTATTCATGATTTGATGAGGTATGTTAAAATGATTATGTTTTATGAGTAAAGTATGATTTCATACATGGACTAGTGTTTTCTTTTCATACTTTTATATCCCTTACTGATCTTTTTATGCTCATCCCAAGTTTTTGAAATGTTTTTCACAGGTCAAGGGAATGGTGCATGTTATTATTATAGTGTCAAGGAAGTGTCAAGAAATAATCCATGTTTTATTTTAAATATGTTTCTGTTGATGGGGAAAAATGAATACTATCTTTTGTGTAACCACTTTGTTTAAATGTGGAATGTAATGCAAGTTTTATGATCTAATTCTCTAAAACTCTAGACCTGAAAAGATCCTCAATGTGTAATCTTTTAATAACTCAAGATTAAGTAAGGTTTAAGGTTGGGGCCATATAGTTGGTATCAAAGGTCGGTTTAGATAACTTTAGAGGTTAGAGTGTTGTTTAAGAAAAAGTGATAAGTTGTGTATAACCACAATGGTTAGAATATTAGATGGAGTCATCGTTTTTTTTTTAAAGTTAGAATTAGTTTGAGATAACTTGGATAAGTATATCTTGGTGTTTATCTAACAATTTTTTATTTGATGATTTTACTGATATACTCACACTAACCTTTTTTGTTTTAGTAAATGGCTGGATCTAGCAGGCACCAAAGTAATAGTGGATTTGAAGAAAACTGTGATGATTTTATGAAAGAACAACTGAATGATATGGGAGCTGCAATGAGAACTCTTGTGGTTATCCTCAACCAACTATATGGGGTCATGATTGACCACCTGAACCTTAATGATTTTTATAAGGCATCGTATATGCAAGAAACAAATCCCTACAGAAGTTCAGGTAATAATCATAAAGGTAAGTATGTTCAAAAACCTATGTGTCAAATATGTGGAAAGAAACACATAGGAAAAAGTTTCAAAGGGACAGAAAGATGCTATATATGTGGAAATGAAGGTCATAAAGCAAGAACCTGCCATGGAAAAAGGAAACATCTAGTTGACTCTAGGAAAGGTAAAGAATTTATTTATGAAGGATCAATTGAATGTTTTAAATTTGGTGTGCATGGTCATTATGTAAACACATGTCCTACGAAGAAGTTTCGGAAATGGGGTCACCAAGATCGTACAAATATTCATTTACCAATACCTAATTCCATTCCGATTGAGGATGAAGAAATTGACAATGAAGAATGAAAGGTATGGATTATTTCTTAACATATGTTTTCCTATTATTAGAATCTTAGGATATGATTAATGATTTTGTTTGTAGGAAAGAATTATTTCAGAATAAGTTGAAAAGGAATGGCTAATGGATCATGAAGAATGTTGAATGAGTAAGAAGTAATCATATAAGGGATTCAAGAGTTATGGTAGATTTTAGGATGATGAAATTCTTAGATGTATTAAGTCTCTTTTGATAATGGGGTTACATTAGAAGACTTTTTATAGTAACCCTGATGTTTGATATATGAAAATTTTATTCAAGGAATAATTATCCTTTCTTTTATGGATATAGTTATAAAGAACCATTTGGGTTTATATGATCCTTGAATTTGAGGAAATTACTAGTTAATACATTTTGGGTTGCAAAATGGAAGTTATCAGATAACCTTTGTGGTTAAAATATGTTATGGTTATTTTTGATGAATTTATCTCTTTTTGAGGAATGTTATAAAATTATATAGTTTTTAAAAAGGGACAACACGCAGACCGTGTGACAACCCGTCGCGTCGGACGAAGCTGTGGGAATCAAACCCACGACCAAAGTGCGACTAGTATTTATCGCTTACCACTGGACTACGTGAAGTCCCTGGTTAGTTTGAATGATTCTTTTTAGTTAGATGATTTTATGAATTAATAGTAAGTTGATTTTTGGTTATCAATGGAAATTATTAGCCTATCATGGAGGATATGTGATTAGGTTAATTACTTTTCAGTATGAGACTCTAAGAGTAACTGATGTTATTTTAGAGAAAAATGTTAAAATTTATCTTAGGAGACTATGTGATTAAATCCTTCATAGAATTGGGTTTCAATCTTAGTTTTTTTTACTTTGTATAATTTTATGGATAGATGTTTATTGAATGGACTTTGTTGAACTTTGGGTTTTGTTTGAAAAATTTTGGAGATTAAGAATATATTTTTTTATAAAGGATTTTCCTTTTTGGGTATTATCTGATCTCATACTAACATTTTTTGTTTTAGTTTTGGTTAAGGTCTAAAGACATGGGAATTATATAGTTCTCTTTTTTGGATTAGGTGATTCTCTATAAGTTGATTATATCTCTATTAATGTGAACAAGTCATCCCAAATACTCATCTTTTGGAGAAAATATGAGTTTGTGTAAGAAATCTAGTAAAAGTTGAAAGTCAACATGACAATTAAGTATGCTTCCTTATGTTTTAGTTAAGCTCATAAATAAATTCCTCAATGAAAAGTAACATAAAATAAAAATGTTGTCTGTTAATTTTTTCCTACTGGGAAATCAAATACCATTTAACCCATTACAAGTTTGTGATTTTCTTGTTGTTAACTTTCTCCTAGACATGTTTACTATCACTCTCCATCAGAACATGACCCTTTGTTTTTTCCTCCATATCCATATTTTCATACTTGGAATCCTAGTATGGGTTAACTCGTGTGACATTTTTACTTCTCTCCAATTCTTTTAAAGTGATAGTTTTACTGACTCTTGTTCATATGTGGGATTTTCAATGAAGCTTCCAAGCCCAATTTTAAAATTAAGAGGACGCAATTCCCAAAAGGGGGGAAGGATGTAACACCCCAGGTAAAAAAAGAATATGACATTTTCATATTTATCCATATTTTTGAGTAAAATATTAATATTAATTTAAAGGGAATTCTATGCTCTAGGGCGTACCCAATACGCAACAACGAGTTTCTTTGAAATCTTACGTTGCACTCTAATAATAAAATAATATTATTTTAAATAGTAGTTAACGCCTAACTGTTGTAATGGCGGGAATGAACAGAACTAACTACAAAATGATTATATATGTTTGTCAAATACTTTTACTTTTTACAATAAATGTTAGAGGATTAAAAATGCGAATGAATCCAATTTTAGGCGTAAACATTCTAATATTCTTTAAAAGGTCGATTAACCGCCTTTTGATGGAGAACCTCTTTTAAATCCACTTTTTGACAATTTTATGTGTTATATTTGACAAAATAAAATTCTTCTTTAGAATAAGGACCTCAAAATTTACTTTGTGTAAATTTTTGGTATTTTTCTGATAAAGTTCATTTTTTTAATGAATAGTGAAAATGTTGTATTTTAATTCAAAACCTCTTTTTAATATAATTTATTTATATGATTAGATTATCTTTTGAATTTTTTTTAAAGTGAAATTATAATATATTTTTACCATTTAATCCAATAGTGGTTATTGGAATTAATTTCACTTTGAAATTGGACTTAAACTAGTGTCAGTCTTTTAATAGATATTGTTTCTTAAAAACACGCTATTTGTTTTGACAGCGGGAATTAATTATTAAATTAATTAATGCAACTTATATGTTTTTAATTTTTGAAAATAGACATCATTTTTGAATTCTGAATATCAAATATAGCTTAGGGTGAATTTTTTGTATTTTTCTGAAAAACTTCAATTTTTGATGAATAGTGAAACTACTAAGTGGTAGTTTAAAAACTGATTTTTAATTTAAATGAAACTTCACCACTTCTGTGATTGGAATTTCAAAAATCCGACATACATGGTTGTCATTAGGATGTAAAATTTGGTTCAATGGGATTAAAATAATTTTTTGGTGAATAGTAACTTTTAAGTTTTTAATCACGATTAGAGGTAATTAGTGTAATTTAAGGTAAAAATAATGTCTTAATAATATGAAATGACCTAGAAAAATGTCCTAACCTCATTGGATGTGTCATGGCCGACCAAGGCTATCCATGGGTCAACTTGGGGACCCCATGGAGTCACTTTATTTGGAAAATGACATAAATAACTTTTTATTTAAAGCTAAAATAAAACTTTCACAAGCATGAGTTTTTTTACTAAAACAATTTTTAAATGGGGTTATAAAAGTCATATTTTTTACTATAAATATCAATTAGAAATATAAAAATATTTCCTACATCATGATAGTTTTTTTATAATTTTTAGACATTAAATAAATTAAATTATTTATGACATCATGATGATGCAGTGGTTACCTCATTAATAAAGGATTTAAATAAAATGAAAAGATAATGTTAAAACTATAACTTACACTTGTAAAAAACCTATTTTATGAGTATATTTCGAACCCTTACCACCTTATACTCGAAATAAATCAATTTTGGACCTTTAAAATCCGAAACTCATTTGAAAATAAAGTAACATTTTGTAACTTTCCAAGAGTTCCCCTCCTCTCCTCTTATAAAAGGCCCCCACCTCTACCTCCTTACCCACACCTCTCAAGCCTTTGGCTCGGCAAACCCATGCTCATTTTGTCTCTCCACATCCCTATATTACTCATAGAAACCTCAATTTGGGAATAAGTCTTCCCAAGGAATCCTTTGAGCTCAAATCAAAAAGAGTTACCTGATTTAAAGGTAGTGTCTTCTCTTGTGTTCTTTTGTTTTATTTTGCTTATCCAACCCCCTAAACTCTTTTTATTAATTTATTTTTTAACAAATACAGTATAATTAATATACTAGGATGTTGTTATAATAAGGATTCGAGCTACACTTACACACACCTACATCTAATGGTTAAAAAACATATTGTTTCTCTGGATGGTGAATTTTTGCCTCACGAAACGATGATTGTTCAATATTCTTTTAACACCCTAAAAGGTGGCCATTAAGATGTAACTATATTTATATATGATATATAATATGTTTATTTTTTTACTTAATCTTCTGTATTTTTCATTTATGGCATACCTTTATGGTTTCCATTATGGTTAAACGCAATATCTTCATTTTAGGAAGTGCGGACTACCGCCCCCTCAAAGTGATTTGATTCGTTAATACCATATGTGGTAAGTATAGAGGATATATTTAATGATATTATATATGATACCATACTGGAATTATAATACTATTATGTATCATTATGTTTTAATTCCATTAAATAAGAAATATAAATGGAAGTAGCGTTCATTCGTACGTACGGCTTACCGTCTCTATGAACGGTGCATCTCATTTCTTACCTCTAAATGTTATGTAATATTATAAATGCATGTATATAATGGATATATATGATATATATGATATCTACATAATGAATATAATTCTAGATATAATATATATTTTACCACATGAGCAACTTGTAATTATAAAGAGTCTATTTTTTACTCAAGTAGCAATGTTCTACAAAACGGTCATTATTAACTTAAATAATTACATAGTGTTCATAGCATGGTAGTAAGTGATATAAAAGGAATAATGAAATTAAAAAAGGTTCTTAATAAAGTATAAATTAACTCAATTTTATTATTCAGGAGGTTAAAGAATGATCGAGTCAAGTCGGACCCGAGGTAAGGGATCCGACCTCTCTATTTCTTTTCAAGTACTCTCTTTTATGTCATTTCTTTTATGATCCATGTTATTATGTTGGAGGATGTTATTTTATATTCCTCTTGCTGTAATTTTTATGTTAATGTTATTAGAGAAAATATTTGATCTCATCAATCCATTTTTGGAAGTTTTATGTGGCACCGTTAGGCTGCCGAGTTTTCATAAGGGGATTTTCATCTCACTTTTTAATTCCTGTGAGATTCATGCTACATTGGACACTATTTCATTTTGTGTGGTGTATGTACTGCCCATTATTTTACTATTTGTATAATATAATCTCATTTATGGGTAGTTACATCTTCATTGTATGACCCTTCTTTCATGGGGTGTACGTTTCGAAAGTTGGCCAAATCAGTAAGGGAACCTTTCACCCTCCTCTTTTTAAAAGACTTCTTTTGTTATGTCTTTTAATTTACATCTTTATATGTTGGGATATGTTCTTATATATCCTTGTTGATGTAAATTTTATGTCCAAGTGATGAGATACAATTTTCTCTCTCATCAACTAATTTTCTGAATTTTAAAGTGACGTCGTTAGGCTGTCGAATTTTTACCAAGGGAACTTCTTAACCCAATTTCGATTTCTTTGGGTTTAACATGCAGTTATTGAATATGTCATCCTTTGAATATGTGTGAATGAACTTTTATTGTTTTAAACTTAATATTCACTTATATTGGGTGTATTTATATTTGTCACACATAATTATGAGAATGATTTATCCTTAATTTAAGTATACCTTCTTTATAATGGATTTCATCTCATTTTACATTTATATTGAGACTTCATTGTTATTATGCACCAGTTCACTCTTATATGGTGTATATACTGTCCTTTGGAATATTATATCATGAATACCTTTATTATCATGATACTATAAAGTTTTGATTAAATGTTATTCCTCAATTATTATATTCAATTGTCTCTCATTTTGTTAAAAACCCTTTAACTAAAATATCGTTTTAAATGTTTTAATGATTTATTCTTATAAATATTTCTCATTAATATCCATGTTTTCAAAATGGTTTTAAGGAGTTATTTATATGGATATTAATGGTTAAAAATTTTAAAATCTTCAAAGTGGTATGGGACACTTTGATTCCAAAAAATCTCTTTATTAAATGTTTTAAATGGTTTTGAAAATGGTTTTTAGAATGGATTCATTATCTTAGAATGTCATATTGTTTTGCAATGTGGGAATGATATCTTTCCTTTATGCTTAAGTTATGTGCTATGATTATGTTATGGTTCTTGGGCATTGTTTATGAAGACGGGTGGTTCTGTGATAAACTAAGGTTGGGTGAGCCCGATATAGCTCTCCAATGCATTGGGTAACGCGAAGGAGTTAAACGTTAAGGTTTCTCTGAAGAGATTTAGGGAATATACTCTGATGGGTATTCCAAACGTAACCAAGAGGGTTACTCCCTACGTAAGAATGTTATGAATGCCTCAAGTTACCTTTATGCCTTATGATTTCTATTATTCATTCATGATTTGATGAGGTATGTTAAAATTCTTATGTTTTATGAGTAAAGTATGATTTCATACATGGACTAATGTTTTCTTTTCATACTTTTATATCCCTTACTAAGCTTTTCATGCTCATCCCAAGTTTTTGAAATGTTTTTCACAGGTCAAGGGAAAGGTTCATGTTATGATGATAGTGTCAAGGAAGTGTCAAGAAATAATCCATGTTTTATTTTAAATATGTTTCTGTTGATGGGGAAAAATGAATACTATCTTTTCTGTAACCACTTTGTTTAAATGTGGAATGTAATGCAAGTTTTATGATATAATTATCTAAAACTCTAAACCTGAAAAGATCCTCAATGTGTAATCTTGTAATAACTCAAGATTAAGTAAATTTTAAGGCCGGGGCCTTATAAATATCTCCCCAAAAATATTGTTCCACCAAAATTTAAGCGCATGCATAACTGTGGAAAGATCCAAATCATGATTGGGGTAATTCTTCTCATGTAGACAAATATGACGAGATCCATAGGATACAACATGGTCATCCTATATAATAACAAAACCCAGACTAGAACTAGAAGAATCATAGTATACCATGTACCTATTATTAGACATAGATAAAATCAAAATAGGAGTTGATGTTAGAAGTCATTTCAGTTCATTGAAAGAAGACCAACATTTCTCATATCATGTGAACTTCACCCCTTTCCTTTTAATATCATTCAAATGTGATGTCAACTTTTGAGAAATACTTGATGAATTATCAATAGTATCTAGAAAGTCCAAGGAATCTCTAAATATCAAATACATTATGTGGCTCCTACCATGATAAGACAACCTTCATATTTTCATGATCAATTGATAAGCCATTCTAAGTAATCATGTGTACTAATAACTTCACTTCTTGTATTAGAAATTTAATTTTTAATTTTTTTCCATACAAATGGTGAATTCTTCATATTTCTAAAACCAAACTCATACGGTTCTCATGATCATGCTCAGATCATTAATAAACTAAAATATCATCCATGAACACTACTGAAAAAGTGTCAGTATACTAATGAAATATCTGTTTTATCAAAGCCATAAAAACCTCAAGTTAATTAGTCATACCAAAAGGCATCATAAGATATTTTAAATGGTCACACCTTCTCCTGAAATATATCTCTAGAATATCAGACTTTTAAACTCTAAGATGATGATAACCTGATAGAAGATCAATCTTTGAAAACCACTTTTCCCCCTTTAACTAATCAAAGAAACCATCTGTATGAGGGGAAGGATACTTATTTTTAACCATAACTTGGTTCAACTTCTCATATTCTATTCACAAATGAAGTGAACCATCTGACTTCTTATCAAAGAGCACTGGGGATTCCCAAGGTGAAACACTAGCGAGAACTAAAAATTTTACCATTAAATCATCCAACTAAATCATGTTCTCTTTTAGATCTACCGGTGCAATGTGATAAGAGGGTATTGATATTAGCTACATACCCGGCACCAGATCAATCATAAACTCTACCTCCCTCTTTGGGGGAAGATCAGAGGATTAATCTAGGAAAACATCAGGAAAATACCTAAAAACTAAGGGAATATTACCAATAAAATAAACATCATTAGACTCAACTAAAACATCATATAACAAACTCTGGATATCTAGGTGGAAAGGTCCTATATGAATAAACCTTGGATCCCATTCTCCCTAAAACACCTGATATGTCCTATAAGTAGCAAGGAATGAGACACGTCGATGATAAAAAAATCAACCTCATCACTATGGGTGATAATCCAATCCATTATAATGATTATGTCAAATAGATCTAGATGAATAATGAGGAAATATCAAACTAACTCAACATCATCTATCGATAGTGATCAAGAAGAACACAAAAACCCTTTCTTTTTTCCTCTTCCCAAGAGGTGTCACTAACCCCATAATAAAAGACATGAGCTCTATTAGATATTTAATCATATAAAAAATGGATATAAATGAATGAGTGGGAGGTACCAGTATCAAATAAATAATTCGCTACAAAAGATGTAATAAAGATGGTATCTCTCACTGTCTCTAGACCCGCATCAACCTCTATCAAAAAATCATCCACTGCATGAAGTTGCATCACTCATGAGGCTTATGGATGGATCCCTTTAGGCATTAAAGAATTTGACTACACTACAGTGGCTTTTGGAGATAATGATCCTTGAACAGAAAAATTCATATACATAGCATAATAAAACCTCTATAATTTTCATAGAATCTACAACCATTGCACATATTTGCATGATCTATATAAAAAATCATGTGTACCTAACCTTTCCACACTAATATAAATTCATGGGCACACTATTGGACATAACTAGAGGTGTAGAGGGGGGCCTTATTCTAAGAAACACCTCCACCAACCTTGTGATGGTCTTTTCACTTCTTCTTCTTTCCCTATGTTCCACTGAAGCTATCAATAGGTGGAAAAAAGGGGTGCAATGGCCAATCTTACATGTCATATCCATCTATTCCATTATATCCCTATCTACTATCTCTATATAGCTATAAAGTTTCATCTTGAATATCTAGGATCTTCTATCTAGTTGAAAACTATGTAG
This sequence comes from Viscum album, assembly GCA_963277665.1. Classification (NCBI taxonomy): domain Eukaryota; kingdom Viridiplantae; phylum Streptophyta; class Magnoliopsida; order Santalales; family Viscaceae; genus Viscum; species Viscum album. The sequence goes on from OY728156.1 coordinate 1,337,675,873, forward strand.
GTACTTCTAAGCCTTTAGTAGGTCATTCTTCACTACCTCTGGAGTAAAACGAACCAGATATATGAACCGATTGTTGTATGTAGACACCAATAGCTGTCTATAGTTTAAATAAAGGAACTAAAAAAATTTATATCATTAGAGACTCTAGAAAAAAACTTATGTAAGAATAAGGTCTTTAAACCCTTTCAATCCAAGACCTTGTGTTTATCTTCCCGTACCATGGAATCCCACCATCGCTTACTAGGACCCTCAAGTCTAAGCATTGTGAAATTAACCATGATATTATCAAGTGTATCTAGGAAGATAAAGATATTATCAATATTTTCCGACCAATACTCCACCTCTTATGGATCATTCGTACCCTTAAAGGATGGTTGTTTCTCATGTAAGAACTCCCAAGACAGATCCCTTTCTCCCCCATCTTCTAGTTGTACCTCAACAACTTCATTCCAGACTTGTGGTATATTTTGGTACATGGAACAAAATGTTCACATGATAGTCTCTATAATATTTTTATCCAATGGTATATTCCCTTGAGGAGAATCTATTGCACCCTTGTATGGAACTCATGGAAGACATATCATAGTTATATCACTACACACCAAAAGAAAAATAAATTAATTGACAACTATAAAATCCCAGTTCAAACTAGAAAACCATAAGAAAAACTAAGATCAAGATCAAGAACTCAAAAATAGGAGACACACATCCCAACATCCCATGGTAACTTGAGTCTCATCATGATAAGATATGGACAAACACTCACCTAAACCTACCTCTCAAGTTCCAACAATCATATCTCAAGTCCACCAAATGTACCAAGATAAGGACTCTTGAGGAAAACATTCCTCTGATACCAAATTATAAAAAACCAACCTGGGTTACCCTCAAACCTAGAATCTGACCTGATCTTCCTTATAATCAAAAGGAATTCCTAATCCCCATGAGCTGGCAAATAGCACTCAGGAATCAAAAACAACCAAAAGTAATGATTTCACCTGACCTAAAGGAGATAACATGGAATATATAATATACACAAAGAATAGAGAAACAGTAGAAGATAAAACATGAAAATATATTCAATAACACTGGAAGAATATATTTTAAATGATGAAACTCAAGTACTCATAATAACCCAAAGTATAAGTCCAACATAAAAGGACAACTAAAATAGAAACTGACTACTCCATGTGAAATAATGGGAAAAATCCCACCATCTCACCACCAGCTACCCAAACTCGGATGATAGAAACCTTTTCACAAAACTATGGCACATTTCTTTTCCCTAAATCAAAAGACATCACTATGTCTACACACAACCAAATGGGTGTGAAGGGTGTGATCTAAACAGACTCAGTAGGATCCCAACTAGGTGTTCTATAATAAGCCTATGTATAACAATATTAACATTTCCAACTTTAAGGAAAAAAAGAATGACAATTAATTAAAATTTTTTATATTAAAATCATGGTAAAACATTCCCATTTTTCAAAGTTCTAAATAATCTAGGTAAAACTATTTCAAATCATATCACATATATCAAAGTATATAAATGAATCTAAATAGTAAACACCAAAAGCATAGGTAACATCACTCCAAGGATCACTATAGTTCAGGATAGCTAAAAAAGAAAACCCAAACATAGAAAATCTCATTCATCAAGTCCCTAGATATATGAATCATCTCTGGAGAGTAGAGTAACACCCCATAAAGTGCAACACCCAAAAGTTTCTAACAAGTCCCTTGAACAATGGTCCTAGGGTGAAGAGTAACACCCCATGAGTGACCCCCCCCCCCCCGATGGTATCAACAGAGGAGGCATATTTCTACACCTTCTACTTATGTACCTAAGGCTTCCCATGTGAAACATTTTCCAAATCATTTCATAAAAACCAAACTTTGAAAACTACTTCATAAATCTATTTGATTATACTTTTAAAATAAATTTTATTTTACCAAAATAAGGTAAAACCACCTTTTCTCAAAAAACTCATTTCCACACAGACAAATTAATATTTCTAATTTATTTATAAAACAATTTTTAAAACTATAACATTATAGTTCATCCAACATAGGATAGAGATATAACCAAATAATTCAAACTCGAGTCATATATGCCCACAACGGGATCCACCAGCATAAAAAGAAAGAAAATATAACAATAGAGGCCCTGAAATTGATTCCCATGTCAAATAATTAATCCAATAAGAAAAACGTTCAGTAAAGAAGATAAAATGACACATACCTAAATGAAATCTAATTTTTCACCATAACCAACATGAGGGTTATCCTTTGGGAGAAGATAATATAATGGATATATAAGGAAACAATTATAATATCACCATAGGGTTTACAGATCTAAAAACACAATGCCATGGTGCTTCTATAACCAATAGAAATGAAGAAGTAGAATGAAATTATACCAGGGGGATTAATAAGACCACAATGGATGTAGAATTTTGAATGGAGGAACTAATAATGAGTTTAGATCACCCAAATCGCACTTGGAATATCCTAGGGTTAGAAATAGTTCATTTTTCAATTTATGAGGGGGATTACTAGCGTGCTCCACAATTAAAACCTATTGGGATGAAATATTTATAGTGTAAAACATAATTTTATGAAATAAAATCCCAATGAAACATGTACTCTTAAAAAATATTACCACGGGATAAAAATATAGACTGGTTATTTTATGGTGTAAAGGTAGGTCTTACAATATAAAATAAATTTATAGTGTAAAAGGGAATTTTCTAGATTTAATGATTCTTGTGTTGTAAATTGTTTTCACATATTGTGATTAGAAACATATTTATGATTTAGACTACACATTTACATGTAAGTTGTTTGTTGGACAAAAATCCCTCAGGGTAACATTGAAGCATTTTTTAGGTGGTTGTGTTTGTTGACAAAGAGGGCCTCCATGTTGTGTTTGTTGTAAAGAAGACCACGATGTTCAATTTGCTGAAAAATGGGGGTTTTCATAGTGAGTTGTTGAGTTCAAGAGTTGTTGTCAACAATATATGATTTAAAAAAGAACCTCAATAAAGTAATGGATGATCTAGAGGTGGTACAAAAAGAGAAGATACAAAGTGGTTCCATTTTCTAGTGTTTTCCATATTTTTGGGCCTCAAAATCGATAAATGGAGAAAAGTGTTTTTTGTAAAGAGACTTTCACACCGGTGTCTTAGAGGCTTCGAAACTTGTGATCCATATGTTTTTCAATATTATAACATCAAAATATGGAAAAGGAAAGAGGGGTGTCCAATTTTTGGTTTGGGCGCACAAGGTAACTAGGGCAGTAGAGACTAGGGTGGCTGGACTTGAGCATCGATAAGAGACTTGTGTGCGACACTCAGGGTGGTCAAAATGCCTATAAATAGAGGTCCACCCCTCCTCATTTAATATAGAGCTCAACACTTAGAGATAATTTGAGCTCTATTCACGTAAGTAGGTTCGGTTAGGCAAGTGATGGTTTGGGTGCATGAGTATAAGGTTATTTAGAAGTTGTGTGTTGGTTGATAGTTGTGCGCCAATATTGGTTTGGGTGTAAAAGAGTGTGAGTCACCCAAGTTCTGAATTGGCGAAGGGAGTGTCGCACAAGTGTTTAGGTGACACTTGCACACCAAAGCATAAAGAAGAGTGTTAGGCTTGGAGAAGCATTCCAGTCTTTCTAGGGTTGCGTGAAAGTAGGAATATTTCTCAGTACACCCATGGTAAAGTTGTATTCATTAGTGGATGAAAGTGGAACTTCAAAAGAGTATCTACATACAGAGGAAGATGCATTCATTTGTGATAATGAAGGGAACTACAAGTCTTTAAACTATGAGTGGATCTTCTAAAGAATCAATGAACACACTTCAGTTGAGAGAGCAGTGAGCTTTAATATTGTGAGTGGTTGTAAACCAGGAGGGACAGTGAGTCTACTCCAAACATTATAAATAGCAGTACACTTTTAGTGGATTTGGTACAACAGCACATTTCTTGTGTATTCTCCTTAGACGTAGCCCAATGAGGGTGAACCAAGTAAAATTGTTATGTCTTGTGCTTGCTTTAATATTTGTTCATACTCTACAACGGGAAGGAGAGAGAAGAGAGTTTTGTCTAACAACAAAACAAGATCAATAGGGGCAGTTGTTTTAATCTTTCATACCCTAATTCACCCCCCCCCCCCTCTCAGGGTATCTAACCTAGTGAACCTAAAATTGTTCCTACATACAATACCAATCCCAGATTCAGCAGTAAATCCCAAAACAACTTTATAATCCCTATGAACTCAAAAACACACTCTAAAACAACAAAATAACATGCCTTAAAATACAAGATTTTACAGTTTGAGGTTGAACCATAGAGAGGAATCCTATTTATCTTAGTTAATTAGAATCAAATACCATATATTTTGAGTTTAATATTTTAAGATTGTATATCAGGACTAATCCCTATAGTTTAACATCGTACAATAAGGATATTTGTATCATGAAAGGGTTAATAATAAGATATTAAATGTGGTTTTTTCTTGGGGTGACTTTCTGATTAATAATGTTCATTAGTAACAAAACATTATAAGATATATTTTGGGCTTAAACTAAGTAAAAGGCCCAAATAGATTGTCGGGGTACGTGGCCTGGGTGAATGGGGAACACAAGTAGGTGTCTTAAGTGAATGGATGCCTAAGTAGGTGACCAGGGTGAACAATTCCTAGGTAAGTGGCCTAGGGATAGCCCCTTTGGGAGGACCTAGAAAAATTGGTTCCTATATATGATACTTAAGTGAATTGGTTCCAATGCATGAGACCTGGGAGAATTGGTACCAACATGGGATAGCCTGGGTGAATTTTTATCATATTCAGATGATTGGGAAAAGTGGTTCCCATGTATGGGGACTTATAAAAAGTGGTACTTAGGTATGGGGACCTGATAAAATTGGAACCCAGGTATGAGACCTAAGTGAATTGGAACCCAAGCATAAGACTTGGGAAAATTGGTGCCCAGGAATTGAGAATTCATCAAATTGGTTTCCAATCATTTAGACCCGAGTGAATTTGAACCCAGTTAGATATATTGGGAGATTTTTTCCCCAAGTTGGATGTCCGAGAAAAGAGGTTCCTGGGTTTGGGGATTTGGGAAAAGTGGAACCTAGGTATGGGGACCTGGGGGTTGGCACTCGGGTTTCCTGATGCCTAGGTGTCCTAGAGATCAAATAATAGTTCTTAGGTGTCTCTTCACTCATGTGTATTAGAGATTATGTAGTATGTTTCCTATGTATAGTCATCCAAGTATCTTGGTAGTCAAGTTTTAGTGATCAAGTTATCTGGAGCCTAGGTGGTCAGGTTCCCAAGTACTTTAACACCCAGGGAAAAAATCCATTTTACAGGGATTTAGAACATCACTCTTTCCCATTTCCATATATTTTTTTACTTTAAAATCACATGAAGGATGACATTGAAAAAGATATGGGATCATAGGATGAAACTATATTCGCTTAGGTACTTTTAGTGTTCACTTTTTCTTCTAATGGAGGTGGAAAAAATGGGAGGCAAGGGGGTCATTTTATAAGAAACCCCTATCCTAGGCACCCAGCTATGGTTTTAACCACATTGAGATATCAGATATGTCATTGGACATGAAAGGATGGGTGTACAAGGATGTGTGTGAAAATAAAGGTGTAAGTGGAGTAGGGAACCCATGGAGATGGGTGTGTGAAGTGTTTTACACAAGTCTAGGTCTTGAAAAATGGATTCACAAAAGAATGAAAGGGAATATAGAATATGGGTGTGAAAATGTACCTATATGGAAGAATGTGCTTCAAAAAAATTGTGATAAAATTACAAATTCAATCAAACATATATTTTGATCTATAGGTCAATTTTGGATTCATGAGAAATCAAATTTGTAACATCCTCAATTTTAAATGATAATAAAACTCACTTTTGTTAATAAATTAAAAGTATTTTTTCATGTGAAAAATTAAAATTTTCAATAATTATATTTATTATGACTTGACGAAATAGTAAAATCCTATTAACACTTTTTAATATTCTATGGAATATTTTCAGAGTTGGGTGCTGAGTTAGTGGAGATTTCAAGGCCTCGAGAGCCTTGTTTTTTATAAAATAAAATTATAAAAAATATTATATTATATGTTTGTAAGTTTTTTTAAAAATAAAATAACTCCCAAGTAATGTCTTGTATGAGAAATCAAATACCACTATTAGGTTAAGTATGCGATATTTACCCTAGGTGTGACATAAAATTTGTGCATATTTTTAGTTTAGTCAAATTGCACATAAGGATAATTTATTTAATATTTTTATTATATATTTTTTGAAAATAATGTAATATCTCATGGATGGTGTTTGAGATGAAGAATCTAAGACCATCATTAAATCCATAATATGGTTTTTACCCTAGGTGTGATATAATATTTATGTGTGTTGGGTGTTTAGTTACATTACACGTAAGGGTAAAAATATTTTTTATATAAATATTTTGTTGGGAAGCTAAAAATAATGATAATAATTTTATTATTATTATTATTTACATCAAATAAAAAAATGAAAATATACTTCCGTAATTAATAAATTGTGTTATGGTGTAAATAATCAATGGTCAAAGTAATTAATGTGGTATTATTAATTATTTCAATTAAATGAAAATGTGTGGTTAATATTAATTTATTAACAATTATTAGTATTTAATTATTATTATTTTTTAAATTTTAATACTGAAAATAATGTGATATATTTAATAATAATAATAAAATAATGTTTTTTTATTATTAATACTATTTTTAGAAAAATTATATTAGAGTGTGTATATATATAATGTGTATATATATGGAATAAATATACATGTAAATATATGTGCATTTATGAGTGTATATATATATATATATGGGTTTATATGAATATATGTGTATATATATAACATAAATATATATAGGTTAAACATAAATGTATATGTGTGTGTGTGTGGGTGTATATTTATGTGTGATGTGCATATATATATATATATATATAATTTTTGTATATATATATGGGTTAAATAATAATATATATATATGGATTAATTTTAATATATATTTAATGATGGATTTTAATAAATAGTTTAATGTGTTTAAATGAGGAAAATTAGCCATGAAAACATGTGATGGTGTTAAGGGTGGTGCCTGACATGTTTTAAGAGGAAGTAAATTAGAATAATTAAATTGAGTAATAAAATTGAGAAATAATTAATGAAAATAATGAAAAAATAAATTATTATTTAAGGGGGATTGTAGGAGGCGCATAAGGCTATAGTGTAAGAGCTCCCCCCCCCCCCCCCCCCCGCCTTTATCTCCATTTCTGTTCCATTATTCTTTTTTTTTATTTTATTTTTCTCCAAAATCTCAATAATTGATATCTTCTTTGATATAGATCGCATTGACATGTTGTTGGTGTATTTAGGATCATATTTACAGGAAAAGTTTTAAACCTAGTTTTTTTATAAAGGTAAAAAAGTTTTGGTTGTGTAATTAAACGTGGAAATCAACCCTCATCGTCAGTCATCATTTCACATAAGGTAGGAAGTCCTTAACTTAGTTACATGTTTATAAAGTTTATTGGCATGATTTTTTAGCATGCATGTATAGCTAATGAGACCTATATTTTATTCTTGATCACATGAGTTTTTTTTGTAGCCCTTGACCTTTTCTAATGTTTCTTACATATGTGTTGCAATGATTATGTTTACTTATTGACTTGATGTGATATTGATCCATTAATTTCATTATGTATAGTATATGTTGTATTTCTGTCTACTACAATTGAGCATGCAGGTTTGGCCTACTTAGTTTCATGTGAGACATTACACATGTTAGGTCGACATGGACAACATGTGATATGTGACACATGCATGGGACTATCCTCTGAGTGGAATATTCTAGACATTTTTTCATCATGTATATTTGGATTATTCCAATCGACGGGATATGTTTCATACCCCAAGGATATACTACGAGAGGGATGTGTTTGAAATTTTTTATAATGTGATATTTAATGCATTATTTTGGATTATTACACCCCCAATATTTTATGGTATGTATTTATTTAATGTTAATCTTTTTGAAATATTACATTGCACACAACACCTAGCTTAAATGAACAATGAAATATTATTATAACCTAGAAGTTAAATTGGAAGGAATGAATAGTATTAAACACATCATGAAATTTATTAATTATATGTTCAATATAATTTTTAAAAATTCATCTTATATGTTTTCTAGACTTGATATAAAAATAAATCCACTTTTACGCATAAAAAGCTATATTTTTTTAAAGGCATCTTTGCCACCTTTTAATGGTGCACTTGTTTTAAAACTAAATTTTTACACTTTTATAAATTATATTTGAAAAATAAACTTCATTTTTTAAATAGTAATATCAAAATTTACTTTGGTTTAATTTTTGGTATTTTTCTGATATGTTTCATTTTTTATGAATAGTAAATAATTGCATTTTAATTGAAAATGAATTTTCATCTAAATAATTTAGGATGTTAAATTATATTTTAAATCATTTTTAAAGTAAAATTAGATCAATAATACATATATTAATCCAATTAATTTCATTGGAATCTTTTTTATATTGAATGTGGATATAAAAACATTTCCAACTTACATTTTCACTTTCAAAAAACTCATTTTCTCACCCCATCTATGGCATTAATTTTAAATTAATTTTAGCTAACTATGTGTTTTAAATTTATAAAAATGGATTCCATATTTTTAATTAGAAGTTAAAAAAATAATTAAATAGATCCCTTTTATTTTTTGACAATATGAATTGTAACTTTCGTAATTTTAATTACCACAGTTAAGGGTAAATCAGGTAATTAAGGGTAAAAAGAATATTATAAATATTATAAAATTACCCTAACACTTGTATTTATTTTATTGGATGAGTGATTTTTTCCACCAAAATAATCATTACACTTATTTTATGAGCTCTTAGAGCCACTTGGATGACTTTAATTTATTTATAGTATTTTATTTTAAAGAAAAGTCAAATATATCGTACTTTTGTTTTTAACAAGTTAAATATTTTAATATGGGGTTACCTAGGGGATATATTAAACTATAAATAGAATTTTTAAATCTAAAATGTTTATATTAATCATTTTAATTTTTTTTAATTTTTATGAAATTAATAATTAGCGTAAATGCCTACATAATGATGATGCAATAATTATTTAATTAATTAAGATATCAAATTAATGATATTAAAAACATTAAAATAAATATAATTTTACATAATTAATTTTATTCAAGAATTTTATAAAAAAAATTGACATATTAGTGATGTTTTAAAATAGTTTTTTCAAATATATCTTCTTTTATTGATTTTTGTAAAAGTAAAATTAATGAATATTGTCAAAATTGACATTAATTTTATATTAAAATAAATAATATTTTATTAAATGATATAAAATTTATAAAAATATAAAATTAAGAAAAAAAAATAGATAAGTCTTAAAATAAAATACATGATTCATTTATGGTTCATTTTTTATTTTATAGTAACAATATTGTCCCTCAAAGAGTAAAACTCATTGTTGTCACAGTAAGAGTTAAAGTGATTAAATAAGGGTTAAAACCAAACTATAAGGGTAATAGTGTGACCTAAACTTGTCTAAAAATTATTATATGAAGAGGATTTGAACATTATAACCTTAATAGTTAATTTTAGTTTTTAATGGACAATGTTCCATTAAAATAACTTATCTGTTATTTATATCAAATATAGTTACAAAATGTCACTCTCTCTGTATTTAATAACTTTTATGTGCTCACTTAGAGACAAAATAAAGATATAAACTAACCTAAATTTAAATATTAAACTAAATTAAATTATTTTCATTATATAATTTTATTTTAAATTTTTATAAATTATATAATTACCTTAAATGCTTCTACACTGCAAAAACAATATTTATTTAAGTAACAGAAAAATAAAATAATTGATTTTAAAAATACTAATTTTGATATATTTTGGATGAGATAATGTGTATAACGAAATTTATAGATATATAAGATATATTAAAGATATTTTAAATTATTATATTATAATTATCACTTTTTCTTTATGAATTTGAAGTCAAATTCAATGAATAGTATCAAATTTTACAATAATGATATTTTATTGAATTATTATTTTATTAAATTATTTAAAAATCAAAAAAATGTTAAATAATAACAAAGGGGGTAATATATGGTTTAAAATGTCATTCCCTATTTATTTATTGACCAATTTTAAGTCTTTGGATCTATAATTGTCTTATTATATTTTAATATTTTGAGGAATTCTAAAAGCGCCCCTCACCTAAATTATAAAAGGGAACCTCCTTCCTCACTTACTCACACCAATTTGAGCCATCTAGTTCAACAAAAACCATACAATTTATCTTATAAAAAAACTTGTTTAAGTTATATACTTTTTGTTCCTTCAAAAAGATTTACACTATATCACTTGAGAAGAGATTAAGGGAAGTTCACTGAAGAAGAGGGGGTTAAATCACATTCAACTAAAGGAAAGAACAAGGTAAGGGTTTTTCTTATCTCACTTTTATTTCTATGAGATGTGCCTTATTAACCACTTATTTATTTTTTGTGGTGTACTGCAACTTTTATATATCATATCATGAATCTCTTTATCTTCAGGGTGTCCAATGTTTCATTTGATAATTATTTACTTTTACGGAGCTTATGATTATAATATTTCAAAGTGGAATGGGACACTTTGATTTAAAAATATATTTTTAAATCAATTATTTAAAATATGAGGAATGATTTTGAAATGAAAGACATAGATTGGGGGGTGGTTAATGAAACCCCCTCGATGCATCGATAGTCTCTTGAGATGGAATCTGTTGGAAAAAAACCTTCACGTTTGTTTCAAAGCAGAATCAGATAGGTTTATACCCACAGACTTAAACTGTAAAGAGGATTGATCTTGACATTAACAATCTTGATTATATTTCTTGATAGTTCAGACATCCTACATTATTCATTTCCTTCATTTTAGTTATTACTATCCATAGTTTTTTCACTATGAAAAAATATATGGATACATTTTCATTCTTATTATATTGATTACATGTCATGTGTGTTCAGTTATTTACCTTGATATATTAATTATTCTATTTTAATCAAGTTAGATTCCATTATAATTTAAACTTAATAATAATTTTTCATCACACCTTTATTATGTTTTATTTTTCCTAGTTTGAAAATAATTTTATTACAACTGATATTTAGGTTAAGCTGGGAGAATAATGGTGTTCTAAAAGAAAATAATTTTTTAATTTTAATTTTACAATTTAATTTTAATTTCAAAAATGTATTGGTTTAATAATAATACTAAGAAATTTTTTCCTTCAGGATTTGATTCCTTGTATCTCATTCCAATGTAATAAATTAAAGCATTGGTTCTGGGTAACTCGGGTTTAAGTCTTTACAGTTAAAATCAGATAAAGTTTAGTAGAAACCTTAGGAACTAGATTTAGGAAAACATAGATTAGAAAACACAACCATGTGATATAATTTGATGAAAATTATAGAATAACATTCCAAATAAACCATGTTTATGATTATGAGATTATCTATGAATATTTTTTTTCAATTTATGCTAAGTATTTCACTAATTTAGGGATTATAAATTATGTTTTATAATGATATGACCTAATCCAATATATTCCATTGTTTAAAAATGGATAAAGGAAGTAATAATGGTTTCAATACTCATGGAAAATATACATATTTCACTATTGAGTGAACCAATACAGCTGGTGTTATAATAGAGAAAATTAATGAAATTTTAGTTCAGTTTAATCAGGTTATGAAAAATAACCTTTCCCATATGGAGAAACCTATTACATAGTGATAAATTTCTATGTTTGATCACTTTATATGATATAATAACTCATAATTTAGTGGTACTACTAATACAATTTCATTTGAGCAATGAATTAAGTCTTTTGGAAAATATATTTACAGCATTGGGGTGCGGTGAAAAGTAAAAGGTCACACTTGAATTTTATTACCTCAAAGACTATATTGACCAATGGTGGTTATTGATCTAGAATACTAAAGAGTAAGAATAAATATAACACGTGGAATGGAATGTTTTTAAGGATACATTATTTGAAAAAAAATCAACTGTAAAGAATAAATTAAAATGTATATAAAGTTCCTTAGTTTAAAGAAAAAGGAAGAAGAAAGTATTATAGAGTATGAAGATACCTTTACAAGGTTAGATAATTATGCTACAAATTACATACACAACAGAGAGTGTAATATTTACCATTTATTTTAAGGTATTATATAACAACCAACACTTTTGAAACATTAACATTGCATCATTTTTGTAGAATACTTAATTCATTGCACAAATAGATTCTCAAATACTATATTAGTCTAGTGACTTTGGAAACATGGAAAAATAAAAACTGGTGCATAAGTGAGCTACATTATCTCCCACTAGGTTCTTCATGAATATCACCCTTCTTATACACATCATAAATAATACATAACTTCATAACCTAGGGAAAGGAAACATAAAAAGGGGTGAGCTCGGATGCTCAAAAAAGGGTAAACAAAAGAGATATGTAACCATAAACATGAGCATAAAGGTATCAGAACATTATCATGAAATTATAAGATCATACCCTACATAAAAAAAGATCATAAGAATGTATCATGGAATAATATTGGTAGTTCATAAGACGTGAATCATAAGGGAATCAAGAGTATAATCCATGAAATCAAAACATAAGAATAAGACATGGAATTATGGTAGACACATAAGAATATAAAATAATTTCCATAGTAGTCAAGGAATTGATGAAACTTCCATCTTGGAAGTATGTATTCACTACCCATACCATATTGGTAGTCATGGTTTACTCCCATGACCATCATAGTAGTCAAAGTTTACTCCCAAGACCATCTTAACAGACAAAGTCCTTTACTAAACCGAGTTCACTCCCTCTTCCATCCATGTCTATATCATGATATATAAATTTTTAACCAATTAATTTGAAAGATTTATAGGTATAAATTGAGTATGATTGTCACATATTGACCTTTCAAGGGTCTTGTGCTCTACTAAACTGTACAGCGGCACCCGGGTCAAATCATTGGCGATTGTACTTTTTTATAGTCGATTGTTTTTGTGATTTGTCTTTTTAATGGAGAGGTTTGTTTGAAAAAATGAAATGAAATGATTTATTTATTTAGATTTATTTAATAATTTTATAAAAATTTGGTTGATTTCACTATTGGTTATTCAAGCTTATGATATCATTGAGCTTTGCTTTATATTTCGTTAAATTAACACCCACTTCACAAGATGACTTTGATCAGAAAGTTGAGGCTTTAGTCCAAGACTTAAATTAAATTAGGGTTCTAATATAAATCATAACTTGTTTAAGTTAGTTTATTTATAGTTCCAATAATTCATGTAATCCACATGTTAAACAAAACATTTCATTAATCCATGACATTTTAAGTTCAACATACACAATGTTGACCTAAGGAATACTCAACGATCTAAAGCTCTCAATCACTTAATATCCCCAAATTATGACTAACACCAATGGTAGATTCATTCATCCATTTATATGTTTATTAATATTTTAATATGTTTTTATGTTTATTAATTATAAATATAAAGAAAATAATGGGATAAGTAAAGATTTGTGTGTCGAACACACACACGAACGGTGATGAGAATTAAACACATACTTTTGATTAAATGAGAAAGAGAAATAAGGGAAGGGTTTTAAAATTTATTTAAACTATTTTAAGACCATTTATATTTAATAGTATAGGTTGGGTGATTAAAATATAATATGAATAATAAAATTTCATTAATATTGAAACTAAATTGAAAAATCTTACGCGATAACAAATGAATGGAACATAAAAGAAAATGAAAACAAAGAGAGGAGGAAGGGTATATCAAGTGAAAACTTGAGTTTGGAAGATCCTCATAGGCCTTTGGAAAGGATTTTTTCAAGACAATGTATCATACACTATTCTTAAATTCCAACCCTTTGTAAGGAGAAGAGGGGAATGTATTTATAGCCCAAGTAGATGGACTATTTACATTCCAAAACCGACCCTCCACATGGCTTAATGATTTGACCATTCATACAGTATAATAATGAGATATCTTCTTCTTAAAATTTATATATATGAATGTTTTCTATCTACTATGAAATTTTTTTAGATATTGGACTTTTGTATCCAATGTTATGGCTATTGTACTAAAAAAATTCTTAGGTCTATTTTTGTGTCAAATATTTCTTTGGTCTACATGTGAATGCATTTTTTGCTAGGAATATGCCTTCAAATTTGAAAATTTTATTATAAAAATTTGGCCTCCTATATCTTGGTTTTCACACTACAAAATATAATCTTTAATTTATGTTTATATCAAGATAAAAGTCCGTAATTTTTTACTTCTTATAAATTCTGGACAAAATAGTGGGTTGGACTTAAAATCATATGTTGGGCCCCTTTTTAGATTTGGGACTTAAAAGTTTTATATGTGATTATTTTGGGTAATAACAAACATATTATGGAATTCCATAAAATGTGGGCTTCTGGATTGAGCCTAGAAATTCAATCATCATGGACGGTCCAGTTTCTTCATAGATTCTTTGGGCCTTCTTATGTGAACCATATGACCCTTCAAATGGACGAATTGGGAAAATATTACTTCTAATGATATGTTTTAAATTGAATGAGTAACCCTAAAAAATAAAAAACACGCAATTTTGATTATTAGGATTATATTTATGATTAAAAAATTAAACTGACTTGAATCTGTATTAATTCAAATAATGCTCAAAATTTATATTTAATATTAAAACATGAATATTTCACACCAATTATGAACATTTCATAGAAAATAAGTAAATGGAGTAAATAAAAAGTAATTAAATTATTAATAACATCAATTTCTCACCCATATCATAATGAAATCATACATACATATTCCATAAGAACATAAATAGTCATATCATAACTCATGAAATGAAATAGGTGTCATAAACATGTAATCAAATCATTACCTATGGAAAAGAGACCGGTTTTAAAATAATTTCATCAAATCCTAACCTATGAAAATAAGTGGTTTTCAAAACCATAAAACCCATTAAAGAGGAATGTTTTTCATAAATATATAACAAATCAAAGATAAACAAGTTTTATAAATAGCATGCCATCAATACATAAACCATTCAGAGAAGGTATATGAATAGAACCTTTAGATAATTTCCCATAAAGTAATTAGTAACAACAATAGATGTAATATTATATGGAAAATAATTTAGAAATATCCTTTTAAAAACATTTATTGAGGAAAATATCATTTCTTCTTTGAATTTTTTTAAACATAAATCATTTTGAAAACTTTTTTCTTTGAAAACATACAAAAGAAGCTTCAAAACATGTTGAAAACCTTTTTCATTAAAAATTTCTTTGAAAACATATAAAACGTTTCTTAAATCCTTTTTCTTTGAAAATTATCTTCAAATATCACTTTCAAAAAAAATTGATTTTTTTTTTTGAAAACATGGTTTTTGAAATAAACAGATTTCCGACCAGAAAGAGAAATGAGATCAAATTTTCTTAAAAACATTTTTTTAGTTATATTAAGTAATAAGGAGTTGAAAATGGTACCAATACATGAAGATGTCATTAATTACTGGAGGAAAATAAAATTCATGATATTTCTTGAGATATGAATCATAATATTTCATCAATGGAAGCATAATCATAAATAATCCAGATAAATAATGAGATTGTTTCAATAAACTCTTACCACTTGGTAACTTTGAATCATACTCCCCATGTAATAAAATGAAATTAAATGAAGCTTAAAATATAATGAAAAAATAAATTCATGATATAACATGTCAAATGGTAGTATATACACCTTATAAAAGAATATATATGTATAAAAAACATGTGTCTCAATGATGTAAAATTGAGACAAAATTATCCTACTGATTTGGTAAATTTTGAATGGTAAAACCACATTAAAGAGAGATCAAAAAATGAAAATAATCATATAATATATTCACGGGTAGTATATACATGACACAAAGGAATGAATAATGAATAAAGCATAAGTCTCATGAAAATAAATATGTGACTAAAAAACCCTTACCATATATCTTGACTATCATTGTATAACATCCTACTACTGATTTTAGGTATTCTTAAACCCCTTTTTTAGAATGATTTAGTTGGTTTTCGTTTAAGGGTGAATCATGTGAAATTTTTAAAAGCTTTTAAAGTTTCTGGGCTAGTACACATTTGGCACATGGTTTCCCCAAACGATGCACCCTCTCAAGGAAAACCGTAAAAACCGAGGTAGTGGGGTTTTACATAATTGACACACATTTTGAAAAAACATACACCCACTTAGGAGAAACTATGTAGCCCAATAAAATAGGTTCATGGAAAGGTTGCATGGTTTTTATAAACCATGTGGCCCTACCCAGTTAACCATGTGTATAGGTTTTCTTAATATGAACTTAGGTTTTAAAATCATGAAACCCCTCTTTTAGGTCCCTGATGGACTTGTACAACCCCAAACTGATTTCACCTTCCAATAGAGAACCCATGAGTATTTTTTGTCCCCTATTCACCCTATTGGATATATATCAATTATTGGAAAATAAGGGTAAATCCTCTCTTGGTTAGTTTCTTCTTCCCATTCTTGTTCTTCTGCTCTCTCTCTCTCTTTACCTACCTAGGGTTTTATGGATCTCCATGTTATTGAAAGATCTAATAACCCTTGTTATAAATCTTAAACTTTTGTTTAATTCCTATATCCTTGTTGTTTTCATTATTCATTGGTGAATCCCAATTAGGGTTTAGAGTTTTTGAGATCTGGTGATCCCAATGTAGTTGGTTCCATCATGATGGAAAATTTTTAGTAACCCAAATTTTCTTGATTTAAATTTAATTATTTATTTAAATTTAATTACTATTATAAATGAAATTTCAATCAATTGATTGATTAAAAACACAATTCAATTGAATAGGAATTTTTGGAAATTGAATTTTTGGCATAAAATTGGAAAATCCCCCCAATTCCATTAAATTAGGGTGTGTTTGTGAAATTTATGGAAAATTGTGGAGATTTAAATTGTTGAATTTAAATTGTGAAATTGATGGAAATTGTTTTGATTAAATTTTTGAATTTAATTTTTGGTATTTAATTGTGCAAATTGAATTGTAAAATTGAATTTTGAATTGATTTCAAATCCTTATTTTGGAAAAATGGATTAAATGGTTTTGATATAAACCTTTGGGTTTTATCATAGAAAAAAAAGTAATGTTTTAATTAAAAACACATTTTGGGTTTTAAATGAAAAATATGCATTTTTAAAATAGTATAATTAGATTTAATTGTATTTTTTTTATTAAAATAAATTTCTCATTGTTGATTTGTACTAGCTCACATGAAATCTTAGGTAGTTGGTAAATTATTACGAAAAAACATGCTAAGTTGGGAATTCTTGAGCACCAGATTAATGATTTAAAACTCTAATATAAACTATTTGGAAAATTTTATTCCTAAGTAGGATGTCGATGAGTCTGCTTTGACCAGTGTCAATGGACGTTTTTATATATTGTCGTTATCATTATACAAGTGTGTGAGGATCCCATAACTTGGAACTATGATACCTCTTGGAAGATGAACATGTTTCTCACTTGTTTATATATGAGATATAAATGTATTCTAATTTTTGTGAACTTTTTGCATGTATTTTTAATTTATATAAATTGTTTTATTAAGTCATTTTTTTAAAGTAGTTCCATCATTTGAAATGTAAATCATTATTTTTATAAATATGGTTTTGAAATTCCAAACCTATTTATTTAAAATTGAAAGCTTATTATTTGGTTAATTAAAAGTGGAGTATTATTATGTAATCCTTAGTGATAACCTACTAGGATTTTATTGAACAAACCACCTGTGACTACAGGTGTTTGTTGACTTTCTCCTTCCAGGTTTGAGTAGGGGTAAAGAACCACTTGAAGGTGGTTATAGCTATTAATTCCTGGAATTGGAGAGTTTCATCTGTTGGGACGTGTATTTTCATCCTATTTTTTGGTAATTTTCTATAGAACTTTGGGTTGTTACCTATTTGACTTTGGATACACTACTCCCTATGGAGTTTTTATTTTCTATGTGTACTCACTTATTTATCATTATTCCTCAATGTTTGTGGAAAAATAATTCCCACTTTTATTTTTTATTATGACAGGTGCTAGTCTCCAGCCCATGGGGATTAGGAACACCCTTCAAGACATGTCAGGGTCAACTCAGTTATCGGGCTACCAGGGTACCCATGCTAGTTCATGACAAAATGGTATCAAAGGTGCAGTTTTTTCATCTTACCTTGATGTCAGTATACAGTTGTGTTTTCTTATCGGGACTTAGGAGGTAGTTTCAATTGAGTGGATGGCAATCTCTAATCGCAATGAACCTTAAGTTTCTATGGATGGTTAGGTGAAGACACATTTAGGATTAGTTCGAGTATTTTCCCTAATTTTTATTTGGATATATTGAAATCCAAATCTTTTTTCTCTATCTGTTAGTATTAATTTCCCTTTGTTGTTGCGTTTGAGTGTTAATCTAATGTCTTATTTTTTTCTGCTGATGTTGTATTGCATCATGCCTCTAAGAATATGTGTGAATAGAATATAATAGGAAGATGATTATGAGACTCAATGATTGAATCCTCTCACTGAACCAATTCTAATTGAGGTGATCATGTGTATTTTCCAAGCTCTGGGATAGGCACCACTAGCTCCCATTCATGCTCTAGTTGTGGAACCTCGAAGGGATGATATATGGAATCATTCTTAAGAGTTACTTCACTATAATACTCCAATGTTCAAAGGATCAATGATCCTCAAGATGATGAGGAATGGTTGAGCAAGATTGTGCATTTGTTCAATTTCTTTGAGACACCTAAGGAAATCAAGGTTAACTATTCTACATTTATGCTTGAAGGACTAATAAAGATATGGTGGGACATGATAGTGATGGAGAAGATACATGAGGTCTTAGAGTTAAAGGATTTCAAAGTTCTTTTCACTAATCAGTTCTATCCAGAGTTGATATTTTGGGAAAGGCTGTAGATTTTTCCAAACCTGAGAAATCAAATAGGTCTGTGACATAATATACAAACCTTTTTGTTGAGTTTGTGCAGTTTTCACCTGAGATAGTATCGAATGAGAAGATTAAGGCCCAATGGTTCAAGTTGGTACTTCGACCAGATATTCATTCTCATGTATTTCTTGATGAATATTACTTCTTATACTGATGTTATTGATAGGGTGATGATGATCAAAATAGACCTAGATGGAAATTCAGGGTTGTCTAGAGTTTCTTTCTCTCCTAGTGGCAGTGCAAGTTCCTTCAAAGGATTGAAAAATCATGAAGATTATCCTAGTGTTTATTGATAGAATGGTTATTCTAAACCTCCTGTAGTAACTAGAATATTTCCTATAATTTTTTAATAGTGTGGAAACCTAAGGAATTAAAAGAGGGTTTTCAATGAGGCACCCAAGATATGTGTCTCCTGTGGACGGTCGGGTCACCACCAATAGTTTTTTCATATCTATTACACTCCTCATAGTGGCATAGGATCATCAACTCCTAAAACTATTGTTAAATCATCTACTTAATGGGAAAAGGGGTTCCATCCACAAGCATCTAGAAGGAAGATTTTTCACATAGTGGAAGAGTATCTATAGAAAATTGATACAGGTCCAATAGTTGTGATATGTACCATTACTATAGATTTGTTATTAATGACTACTTTATTTAATATTGGTGCATATCACTCATTCATTTCAACCTACATTGTTAATATTATAAATCTTCTTATGGATATTTTTTCTTATGTAATGGGTATTACTACACCCCTTGCTATGAATAGAGAGCAGGGTCTTTGTAGTCCCACTTGTGTTTTCTCTCTGTCAGATGTTTAGCTTTTGGAGTTTTTTGGTTCTCAACATGAAATCTCTTGACATCTTTTTTAGGATGGATTGGATCATTACTAATAAATTCTAGATTGATTTTTATCACTGACGGGTCTCCTTTAATACACCCAATGGGGTTTTCTGTATCTTCTAAGGAGAATGGGAATTTTGGTCATGTAGATATAAACCTTATTATCCAGAGTTGGGGAAAGTAATATATTTGTTTTATTTTGATCTGGAGATAGAATCATTTAGTTTTGATCTCCCTATAGTTTTCATTGAGTTTCTGGACATGTTCCCTTCTGACTTCTCTAGTTTTCCACTAGTAAGAGAGGTGGAGTTTTCTATTTACTTAGTGTCTGGTAATTAACCAATTTATATTCCCTCTTACCACATGGAACTATCTAAAATGAAGGATTTGAAGAAAAATTTGAATAAAATTCTAAAGAAAGGATTTATACTCCTGAGTGTGTCACATTGGGTGGCACATGTTCTCTTTTCTAAGAAGTTTGATGGATCACAATGTCTTTTTATTGATTATAGAAAATAAATCAAGTTATGTTGAAGAACAAGTATTTGTTTCCATAAGTTGATGTTATGTTTGATCATTTAAAATGGGAAAAGTGTTTCTCAAAGATTGACCTCTGATCTGGTTAGCATCAGTTGATGATAAAAAAATATGACGTCCATAAAACCTCCTTCTGGAGCAGGTATGACCATTATTAGCACCTTATTATTCCCTTTTGTCTAAACAATGATCATGTAGTCTTTATAGATTTAATGAATAGTATTTTCCATGAGTACCATGATACTTTCATGGTATTATTTGTGGATTAAATCCTTGTTTACTCTAAGTAAGAGGAGGATCATGTGTGTCATCTAAGATCAGTTCTGGAATTGTTGAGAAATCACCGTCTTTATGCCAAACTTTTGAAATGTGATTTATAGATTCATGAAGTGAAATTCTTGGAACACATAGTGTCAGAACATGGAATATTATTTTATCTTGAGAAGTTGAAGTCTATGATGACATGGGATCAACAATGAAATGTTTTTGAGATTCAGATATTCCTGGGTCTAATTGGGTGTTATCTTCAGTTTGTTAAGGACTTATCAAAGTTGGATTCTCCAATGACTGCTCTAAATCAGAAGGGATTAAATTTTTCTAGTGGTGTAAAATATCATAATTATTTTTCAAAGATAAAATTTATTTTGACTACTACATGGTTGTTGACTCTTCCAATGGTTGGGCAAGGCTATATGGTCTTCTATGATTCATTGAGTTTAAGTTTGGGATGTGTTTTTATGTAGGGTGATCATTTCATTTATTATGGATTTCATCAATTTAGGATACATAAGAATAATTATCTGACCCATGGAAATGAAATTTTAGTTGTGATGCGTGTTCTTAAGAGTTGGTGGCACTACCTTTACAGAGAAAGTTTTACCATGTTTCCATACCATAAGATCTTTAGTTTTGTATTCTCTAAAAAATATTTGACTCTTCACCATAGGAATTGGGTGTAGTGCCTAGAATATTTTGACCTTGACATCACCAATACCCTAGGTAAATGGAATGTCGTCATTGATGCTTTGAGTAGGAAACTTCCAACTAAGGTAGTGAAGGAATCATTAGAGGAGTGGAACTCGGTGGCTCTCTTTGCACAGTTACTTATTGGAGTCTATAAATTAGTGGATGAAGTTTATTTGACCTGTTTTCTATTTAACTCCACTCTTATTGAGATGATTATTTAGTAATAATAGCTTAATGATGAGTTTTTCAGTATTAGAGATTCTTTATATGGTGGGGAGACTATTCCTGAGTGGTCATTCTCCAAAGAGGTAATTCTATGTTATCAGAATCTCTTTGTTGTACCGTTAGTGGTAAGGAAATATGTTATGGGTGTTTCCATAATTCCCAGTGAGAAGTACACCTAGTAACCACAAATATGTTCTATAGAATTCAACATAGATTTTGGTAGCTAGGTATGAGATGGGGAATTTCTGAATTTTTCTCTTATTGTTATACATGATGATAGGTCAAGGTCGAGCACCAGAAGCCTTTAGGTTTTCTTCAACCACTTCTAGTCCCAACATGGAAGTGGGATGATACCTCTATGAACTTGTTGGTTGGTTTTCTATGTACCTAGATAAAGATGAATGAAATATTGGTTGTGATCAATTGGTTTACTAAATTTGATCACTTTATACCCATTCATGATACAACCAAAGTTGAGGAGTTGGTAAATATATATATAAAATTGATTGTTCATTTTCAGGGAGTTCTATCTATTATAGTATCAAAAGGTATCATTGGTTTACTTATTACTTTTGGAGAGACCTTTAGGAGGCACTGGGATCTCAGGTCTGTTTGAGCATGGAATACCATTCACATTCGGATGGCCTGATAGTAAGAGCTATAAAGATTCTCGAGGATAAGATACGTGCTTGTGTTTGAGAAATTAGTGGGTCTTGGGATGATAATTTGGGTATGGTTGAGTTTTCTTATAACAATATCTACCAATACACAATTAGAATGGATCCTTTTGAGGCCTTGTTTGGTTGGCCTTATATATCTTTGTTGTGTTGGTCATAGATTAGTGAAAGTTCCTTGGTTAGACCAAGCTTGGTCCAAGATATGACAAAAAATATTTAGTTGATTTGTTAAAGGATGTTGAAGACATAGATTTGGTATAAGTCTTATGTTGATCATCATCATAGACCAATGGAGCTCTCAATTGGTGACTAGGTGTTCTTGAAAGTTTCACCTCATTTGGGTCATCGATGGCTTAGGAGTTGAGGGAATCTTGCTCCTCATTTTGTGGGACATTTTGATGTTTCGAAGTAGGTGTGAAAAGTTTCTTATTAGTTATTGCTTCCACCAAAACTGATGTTGATATATAATGTGTTCCATGTATCTTAGCTATGAAAGTATCTATTGAATCCATTTCATGTTATGAGCTGGAGTGATCTCGAGGTCAAACCTGATTTATCCATGACTAAATGACTAGTTAGAATAGTTGATTCTGGAACCAGGGTACTTTATCGGAGAACAGTACCTTTGGTTTGTGTGATATGGTAACACGGTTCTGATTCTCATGAGACATAGTTGAGGGAGGTACTAATGAGAGAGAAGTGGCCTCATCTTTTTTTCATGGAAGCTTATTCATAGAAATTTTAGGGATAGAAAGTTTCTATGGTGGGAAGGTTGTAACATCCAATCATTGATTTCGGGTATTTTTAAACAATTATTTTTAGCATTATTTAGTTGGTTTTTGTTTAAAGGTGAATTATGTGAAATTTAAAAAAAAAATTAAATTTTCTGGGCTAGTGCACAGTTGTCATGCCGCTTTCCCAAACTGTGAACCCTCTCAAGGAAAACCATGAAAACCCAGGCATTGGGGTTTTTCATGGTTAGAACATGGTTTAACAATCCATGTTCCCACTTATGAGAAACCATGTAGCCTATTTAAAATAGGCACATGTCCAGGGAAAATGATTTTTCTATACCATGCAGCCCTGCCTAGATAACCATGCGTGCGGTTTTTTTTAATCTAAACTTAAGTTTTAAAATCCTAAAACCCCACTTTTAGGTCCCTAATGAATCTGTACAACCCCAAACCGATTTATGCTTCCAATAGCGCTCCCAAGAGCAGTTTTTATCCCCTTTTAACCCTCTTAGAAGATGATAGAATCTTGGAGAATGGTGGTCGATCCTCTCCCAGTCAGTTTCTTGTTCCAATTCTTTTTCTCCCACTCTCTCTCATTCCCCCAAGGGTTTTTTGGATCGTCATATTGTTGTTATATCTAATAACCCTTGTTTTTTATCTTAAACCTAGGTTTAATTCTTGGATCCTTATTGTCGTCATTATTTATTTGTGAATCATGATTGAGGTTTGGAGTTTTGAGATCTAGCGATCTCTAGGTAAGTGGCTATGTCATGATACCCAATTTTTGTTAACCATAAATTTCTTAATTTAAATTAAATTTTTAATTTAAATTAAATTTATATTATATATGAAATTTATTTCAATTGATTTATTAAAAACCCAATTACATTTAATTGGGGTTTTTGGAAATTTTATTTTTGGAATGAAATTGGTAAAACCCCTAATTACATTGAATTAGGGTGTGATTTTAAAATTGATAGAAAATTGTCATGATTAAAATTGCTGAATTAAAATTTTGAAATTAATAGAAATTGTTTCAATTAAATTGATGAATTTAATTTTGGGAATTTAATTGTGTGAATTTAATTGTAAAATTGAATTGTAAATTGATTTTAAATCTATATTTAGGATAAATCAATTAAAATGGTTTTGATAGGGACCTTTGGGTTTTATCTTGGAAAGGTTCATGTTTTTATTAAAACCCCGTTTTGGTTTTTAAAAGGAAAATTGGAATTTTTTAAATGGTATAATGATATTTGATTATATTTTAGGGTTACTAAAAACAAATTTCCCATCATTGACGTGTACTAGAGAACATGTAATCCAATGTAGTCTGTGAGTTATTAAGGATAAACACGCTAGGATGGGAATTACCTAGCACTAGATTTATGCTTTACAACTCTAACATAAACTATTTAGAAAATTTTATTCATCAATAGTATTTTGATGAGTATTCTTTGACTAGTGTCAAGAAAAATGTGTACACATTGTCATTATCATCATATAAGTGTGTGAGGATCCCATAACCTAAAACTATCATACCTCTTGGAAGATGAGCATGTTTCTCATTTTTTTATATATGAGATATAATTGTATTCTAATGTTTATGAACTATTTTACATTCCTTGTGAATTTATATAAACTGATCTATATAAAATGTTTTATTAAGCCATTTTTTAAAGTATTTCCATAATTTGAAATGTGAAGCATGATTTGTTTAAATAAAATTTTGAAAGTCCAAACCTATTTTTTTAAAATTGAAATCTCTTTATTTGGTTAATTAAATGTGTAATCTTATTATAAAATTTTTTTTGATACCCTACTAGTATTCTAGCTCACACCCCACATATGTCTTTGGGTGTTTGTAGAGTATATCCTTCTAGGTTTGAGTAGGGGAAAAGAATCACTTAGAGATGGTTCTAGATATTGATGCATGGACTTGGAGTGTTTCATCCATTAGTAATTGTGTTTTCATCCTATTTTCTGGTACTTTGTTATTGTACTTTGGGTTGTTACCTATTTGAATTATGATACACTACTCCCTATGGAGTTTTTATTTTGTATTCATACTAACTTTTTTATCATTCTTGTACAATGTTTGTTGAAAAATCCTTCCCATATTAATTTTGTATGATGTCAGGTGCTAGTCGCCAACCTGTTGGGATTAGGAATGCCCTTTAGGCTATGTCATAGATGGCTCGGTAATCGGATTTCCAGGGTACTCGGGTTGGTTTGTGACACGTTGTACTCTTACAAACCTCCATTATAATAAATATAAGTTTATTATACATATATTATAAAACCATATTCTTATATCTAATACCATATATGATTTTTATTATGAATTTATATTACCTGTTTATTAACAATTCCATGTTAATGTTAAACTTCAGATATTATCTGCGTTGTTTTTCATATATGTTTTGAATTATTAATCTTGATCCTCTTACTTAGATCATGAATTAATTATTTATAGAATGTAAAAAATTATATAAATATAATATATATATTCATTATATAAATATTTATAATAATCTATAAACTATAGAAATATGAAATGGAATACACCATTCATGGAGATGGTAGGCTATATGTACGCATGAACATTGTTTCCATTAAATTATAATTTTGAAAGAAAGAAAGTAAATGGAATATATGTATGTATGTATATATATATTATCATTATAGTAGAATTATTATTTTATATATACTATATAAATTTACTAAACTCACCTTAATATGTTCTATGTAAAGTGTGAATGAATCACATTGCTTTGAGTGGGCGGTATTCCACACGTCTATAAACGAAGTTATCATATTATACAAAATGGAAATAATAAAGGTAAATATTATATAATAATTATATAAGCTTAAATATATCATAAATATCATATATATTATATAAAAATAGTGTTCCCATCATAATACCCAATCCTGATAGGTGGTAAATGAAAAATGAATAACATCGTTTTGTGAGGCAGTAGTTCACCATACACAATAACGGTAAGTTCATTACCCATTAGATAGAAGTTTGCATAATTTTAGGTCAAACCCATAAAATAAAAACATATCAGTATATTGAGGATATTTATGTTATTATATAATTATTTAATAAGAATATTTTAGGGGGTGAATAATGAAAATAAAATATAGGATCTTGAGGATGGATGTTACCTCTTCTTTAGGTAACTCCTTCTAGTTTGAACCAAAGTGACTCCTTGGATGACTCTATTCTAGAAGGGAGGATTCTAGGATGAAGGTAGGTATTTTTAGAGGATATTTAGGTAGAGTTTTATCAATACAAATTGTTTGATATATGTGAATAAGTTGTATGTACAAGTTCTTTTTTATAGTGAAGGAGGAGAGGCATTCTCATAAATTTTTAAATATGGAATTTCACCCGCGTTTTCCTATGAAAACTAGATCCAATAATGATAAAAACTGATTTAATGGATTATAGGTTCTAAATATGGACATACAATAGATTTTTTACAATTTTTAGGTCACTTTGGGCCTTAAGTTTAAGGTTTAGTCCCCTGTTAAGTAAATTTTTCTCTTAATCGCTGTAATTAATTTTTATCACTTTGACTAATATTTTTTGGTCAAAAACTAAGTTGAAATTATTAGAAATTATAAATTATTCTGATTAAAAATATTTAATCCTTTATTTAAAATTATAAACATATAAGTGGTATAAATTAATTTAAAATTAATCCCATATACATGTCTTGACAACGGGTTTTTTTAAAGCAAAAATGTTTTAAAATGTGTGATGTTTTTATATCCAATTTCAATGTGAAATTGGTTCCAATGACCTAAATTGGATTAATTGATGTAATATTAATCTAATTAAAATTTAAAACCAAATTAAAATATAATTTAAAAATATAAATAAATTATATCAAAAAGTCGTTTTTGAATTAAAATTTAGTATTTTTCAGTATTTATCCAAAAATAATGTTTTTCAGAAAAATCACAAAAATTAACCCTAAGATAATTATGATATTATGAATTCAAAAAATGGATTTTATTTTATCAAATTAAATTTATAAAAGTGTCTTGAATTAATTTTATTATTGTTCACATAAGGATATATAAAGCAGTTCTTTTAAGAAAATAGTATTTTCAAACATATAAAGACTTCACTAAAAATTGTATATATTATTATAATTAGGTTTTATTTATATAAAAAAATTATATATAATATTTAAAAAAAATATTTATTACTATTCATATTACTAAGTTTAACATCTAAATTATAACTATCTCTCTTAAATAATTATAATAAAATATTGTTTCATAGAAACATAGTGTTGAATGTAACGTAAGCCAAGTTGGTGTTGAATGTAGTGCAAGCTAAACTCATTTTAGTTTATAACGAAAGCATAAATTGGTTTGGAGTTTAATTCAATATAACAAAGGAAATTAATTTATTCAAAAAAAATGTTCATAAAAACTCAGGGTATCACATTCTACCCCCCCCCCCCACCTTAAAATGAATTTCTCCCACTTCTTCCTCATCATGCCCTAAAGTTCCCAAGTAAATTCATCTAACTGGTGATTTATATAAAAAACATTGATCATATGAGTGGTATTTTTTTGTATAAATTTCTATATATGATCCATAATTTCAACTAGTTGTTCCTCATAAGAAGGGTCCTACTCCAACAGTATACCCTCTGAGTTCAGTACATGTGAAGGGTTAGGTATGTAACTCCTCAGGAGTGATACATAGAACACATCATAGACTTGAGAGATATTTGGATAAATTTCCATGTGGTAGTCTACCATCCCGATATGATCAAGAATATAAAAGGGACTAACATACCTAGGTCTTAGTTTCCCTTTATTTATGAATCTCATAACCTTCCTCCAGGGAGAGATTCATAGAAAAACCTTCTCACAAACTTCAAATTCTAGATAGAACCAATGGTTATCTATGTAACTTCTCTACTACCATTGATCTATCTTTATATGATACTAAATGAATCTAAATTTATCTACCATTTCTTTATCTATTTCAGGTCCCAATAGATTTCATTCTCTAACTTCATCACAACACATTAGAGATCTAAATTTCTTCCTATATAGGGATTCATATGGATCCATCTAAATACTTGATTGAAAGCTATTGTGGTAATAAAACTCAATTAGAGAAAGTTTTTTATCCCAACCACCTATGAAATTAAATGAACAATATATAAAATTATCCTCTAGGGTTTCAATTGTTCTTTCAAACAAACTAACCATCTAAGTATGATAAGAAGGGATGAAACTCAATTCTATAACAAGTGCTTGATGAAGGATTCACTATAACTTTGAGGGAAACCATGGATCCTGATCGAATACAATATAATGTGGTATTCTAGGAAACCTTACCACTTCCTTAATGTATATCCTATAAAGATGAAATAGATATAAGTGTTATTTGATAGAAATAAAGTGTTCTAACTTAGTAAGGAGATCATATAACACCCATATAGAATTAAAACTTTTTGAGATTTTAGGGAGTCCAATGAAAAAATCCATAGTGATGTTCTCCCATTTACATTCTGGTATAGGTAAGTGATGCAACATCCCCTTGGGATTTTTTCTTTCATCCTTAAATTCTTGGAATACTAAGCACCGAGATACGAACTCTATGATATCCCTATTCATGCCATCCCACTGAAAATATTCTTTCAACTCTATATACATCTTCATACTTACAAGATGAATAGATAATTAAGAACTATGAGATTATTCTAATATATCCTTCTTCAAATCCACTATGGGAGGAACACAAATATGATTCCTAAACCTAATTATTTCATCCTAATCAATGTTAAACTTTGTAACTTTTATAATCTAATTTTTCATCTCAACTTTTTCCTTCTGCGCCTCTTTAATCTTCACTTGGATGGAGGGTTGAACATTCAATTGAGAAAGATAATATTTATATTATTAATTATTTCTTAGTACATCCTTTGAAAATCCATAAATATTGGATCTTTTGTGAACCACATCATGGATATGCTTGCATGATTCTTTTAACTCAAAGCATCAGCCACCTTGCTCGCTTTCCCAGGGTGGTAATATATTGATCATTCATAATTCTTTATCAGCTCTAACCATCTTATTGGGTACATGTTCAACTAATTCTATGTGAATATATATTTTATACTTTTATAATAATTATATATATCACAATTTTCTCTATAAAGATAATGCCTCCATATCTTTAATGCAAAAATTACCATTATTAACTCCAAATCAC
This sequence comes from Viscum album, assembly GCA_963277665.1. NCBI lineage: Eukaryota > Viridiplantae > Streptophyta > Magnoliopsida > Santalales > Viscaceae > Viscum > Viscum album. Next base: position 1,337,705,354 of record OY728156.1, read on the forward strand.
GAGTTGGGTAATTTTTCTAGTGGATATTTAACTATCACAAGGCATAAGTGATAACCATGTTATGTTAAAAAATAATACATCTCAATCCCTTCTTGAATTCATCACTATACAAACCCTTTTTCTCTATAGGGTAGTGTAATCACAAGTGCACTAACAAAACTTCTCTTTAGTTCCTTGAAATTTTCCTCACATTCATTTCTTTAGAGGAACTTGAAACCCTTCTAAGTTAACTTGATTATAGGATTAGATAGTCATGAGAAATTATCCATAAAACATCGATAATATCATGTTAAACCAATAAAACTATAGATCCCATTCAATTTTCTTGGTCTAGGCCAATATTCAATAGCCTTTGTATTTGATGGATCAACTGCAATATCATCTCTTGAGATTATGTGACCCAAAAATGAAACCATTTTCATCCAAAATTCACACTTTGTAAATTTTTCATACATCTTATCCTTACATAATATCTTTATTATAATTATCAAGTGGTCTTCATGATCTTACTTTATCTTTGAATAGATAATAATATCATCTATAAATACTATAACAAACTGATCAAAGTAATCTCTAAATACTCTATTCATCAAATATATTTAGATAGGAGGGAATTAGTAAGACTTAAATGAATCACTATATATTCATAATGTCCATAATTTTTATAGAATTCCATCTTGTTTATATCCACTTTATTAACCCTCAATTGATGATATCTAAAATTAAGGTCAATCTTGAAAAAGTTTTGATCTCCATGTAGCTGATCAAAAAATTCAACAATATGGAGAAGTGGATACTTGTTCTTGATCATGATCTTGTTCAAATCCCAATAATCAATGTAGATTCGCATTGATATATATTTATTTTTCAAAAATATAATAGGTGTACCCTAATGTGACACACTTGGATGAATGAATATATTATCAAGGTTTTGTTATAGTTTCTTATTCAATTCCTACAACTCAATCAGGTCCATTCTATAGGGATTCATTGAAATTGGTATGGAACTAGGAATGAGCTATATCTAGAAATAAAATTCAAATTTCGGAGGAAATATAGGAAAATTTTCCTGAAATACATCCATAAATTTCCGAATAATGGTCATATCATCGATGTCAATTTTCCCTCCAACCATTTGAGATAAAGAGCCCTTCTAAATGGGAATTAAGACCCATACAGTAGATGTAATCTCTATAGGAAGTTCATACTTATCATCACATTGATAGATTACCATAGGTTGGTTTGAAATATCAAATGTAACTTACCTTCTTCAACAACTGATTTGGTATTTATAAAGATAAATCCAATCCATTCCTAAGATGACATCAAATTCAACCATAGTAATAATGAAAAGATTTGTAAGAAGCACGTTCCCACAAATGTTAACTAGAGAGGAATTATAGAATTGAGATTCAATCATCATACCATTAGTGGTTTTCACTATTAATTCCATATATAATCATTTGGGTGGAATCTTAATACCCTTATAAATATTTTAAGATATTAAAGAGTGGGTAGATCCAGAATCAAATAATATATTAGCAGTTCTAGAGTGGATATTAAGTGTACCTTTCACCACGTCATTATTTCACCCCTTGATAAAAACAAAGATTACATGAGATTTCCACTTTTCCCTCAGTTTAATAGGTTTTTAACACCAAACATCATCACCAACCATTGATTTTGGGAACCGGTTGGCATAATTCGCTATCTCTTTACACTTGTAGCACTAAAGTGTGGGAGGTTCATTCTATGTAGTTTTATATCTATTCAAATTGTTAGTGGACTTCTTACCATAACTTTAGAAATAAAATTCTTATTGACCTTCCTTTACACACTTAAAACATTTATTATACCCATTAATACAATTTATTCCATTCTTCTTTCCACACTTAGAGCATAAAGGAAATCTCTTCTTATTCTCTTCATGGTTTTTAGATTTTCCTTTGAACTTTATCTTCCTTATTTTTTCAAAACTAAGAGATTAATATATAACTCCAACCTCTATTTCAACCTTGATTGCACAATGCAAAATCTATTTATAGATACTAAATTCTCTTATGGATAACTTCCTTCTGAGACTTGGCTTTAAGCCACTAAAGAATTGGTCAACCTTACTTTCTGGTTGGATGATAATAAAAGAAGCATGCCTCACAAGTCTTATAAAATTATCCTCATAGATACCAACAGATTCATCATCCATTTTCTTTAACCCAAGGAACTCTTTCTCCATATTTTTATAAATAATCTGATGAAATTACTTATTGAAAAAATAAGTTCTTGAAATTGTCCCAATTAATTGATTCAATTTTTTATTATTGCCTTGTATTCTTGATTAGAGTCCACCACTGGTCTGCTTCATCTTCTAGCCGATATACAAATAGAATGAATTTCTCATGTTCTAAACATTGGAGAACAAATAATATATTTTCATTGGTACTAATCCATTATTCATAAACAAGTGGATCAGAAGACCTGCTAAAATAACATGGATGTTTCCTCATGAAAGACTCAATAGAATGTTGTTCTCTCTTTTCCCCATTTGGAATTACACTGTGATTTATATCTTGATAAAACTGTGTGAGTATAGTAATAAGGTTTTTCATTCTAGCTCCTGTGGCATTCAGATGCTTAGGAGAATAATCATTCCATTTCCCATCACACTCAGCATTGAAATGGTTTCTTCATATTCCATCCATTTACTAAAACAAAAAACTATAGAGTAAGAAATATTTATCATAGTGAGGAATCACATAGTCATGAAAAACCACTTATATGATGTATAAATTATGAAACCTTCTTTAATATATGACACCTTGGGTTTATCTTAGGTTATTCATATCCAAATCTTATTTAAATCATTCATAATGGTTCATAAAGAGTTTTTGAATTTCCAAAGCATATCCCCTCGGAGTGTCAAACTAGGTGTGTAGCAAGGCCCATTGTCATGTACTAGGTTATACTCGAGTTCGAACCAACACACATTTTTGGAGTTTTTACCCCTAAGTACATATGTGCTAGATCCACATCCACTTATAGTATCCAAGAAAGTATGTATTCCTGTGAAACCACTTGCTCTATCCTTTACCAAAATTCCAAGACATTTTCCTATACTTTTCCTTATCCTTAGACTTATACTTAGACATGTCCTTAGATTTGTCACTAAGGTTTTATCATCCTACTTTCAAAAGGTTAACTAAACTTTTTCTTTGATATCAACTATAATGAACCTCACTTTTTAAACATTAACATTACATCATTTTGGTGTAATACTTAATACATTACACAAACAAATTCCCAAATACCGTATTAGTCTAGTGCCTTTGGAAAAATGGAAACATAAACACTGGAAAATAAGTAAGTTTCATTTTCTCCACCTAGGTTCTTCATGAATATAATCCTTCTTAAACACATCATACATAATACATTTCTTCATAACCTGAGGAAAGGAAACATAAAAACCATTGAGCTTAGATGCTCAATAAGGGTAAAAAAAGGTTATATGTTAGTATAAACATGAGAATAAGGTATGATAATATGATTATGACATTAAAATATCATACCCTACATAAAAAAGATCATAAGAATAAATCATGGAATAATATTAGCAGTTCATAAGACATGAATCATAAGGGAATCAAGAGAATAATCCATGAAATCATAAAATTGGAATAATATATGGAATTATGGAAGACACATAAGAATATAAAATTATTTCCATAGTAGTAAAGGTATTTCATCCATGGAAATCTTGGTAGTATGGGTTCACTCCCTATACCATAATTGTAGTCATGGTTCACTCCCATGATTATATTAGTAGTCAAGGTTCACTTCGAATGTCATCTTAGCAAACAAAGTCCTTTACTGAATCGAGTTCACTCCCCATTCGGGCCATTTCTATCTCAGGAGATAAAAATATTTACCCAATGCATTGAAGAAAGATATATTTCCCACATATATCATAATTAAATCATACATAAATGTTCCATAAGAACATAAAGAGTTATATCATAACCCATGAAATGAAATGGGTGTCATGAATATGTAATCATATCATTATCTGTGGAAAAGAGACAGATTTCATAATAATTTCATGAAATTATAACTCATAAAATTAATTGGGTTTCAAAATAATAAAACATGTGGAATAGGAATCAGTTTCATAAATATATAACCAATGAAAGAGAAATGTGTTTCATAAAAATCATTTTATCAATACATAAACCATTCAGTATAAGGATATGAATGGAACCTTTGGATCATTTTCTAGAAAGAAATGAGTAACACCAAAAGATGTAATATTAGATGGAAAATAATTTAGATATATCCTTTTAAAAACATTTCTTGAGTAAAATATAATTTTTATTTAAAAAAATCTTTTTAAAACATAAAGCCTTTTGAAAACCTTTTTCTTTGAAAACATACAAAAGAATATTGAAAACATGTTGAAATTTTTTTTATTTGATAATAGATTTTTAAACATATAAAAAAAATTTGAAATCCTTTTTCCTAGAAAATTATCTTTAAATATCATTCTAAAAACATTTTTGAAAAACATTTTTGAAAATAAGGATTTTTAAATAAACAGAGTTCTGACTGAAAAGAGAAATGAAGTCGGATTTTCTTAAAAACATTTTCTTAGTTATCATAAGTACAAAAGAGTGGAAAATTTTAATAATAAATTAATATATAATTAATGAAAAGAGTATTTGGGGTTTGAATTAGTGGTAAGAACCCCGTAATCCTACATGAAAAATGGGGGTTCAAAACCCATTGGGTGCAAGTACTGTAGTTGTACTGTAGCAGTACTATAGCAGTGGTGGTACTGTAGATCGGCGGGTACTGTAGTGGTGGCAGGGCACTGTAGCAGCGGCTATACTATGCGGGTACTGTAGGAGGCGGGTAACTATTCACAGAATGATTATTAGGCCAAAAATTTGGTCCTAATGGCTATGTAATGGGCTACAAGCCCATTGGGCCTTCGGACTTTGTAATGGGTCTCCCTCTACCCAGTTAAAAGAGGTCTTTACTTTGATTTAATAATAAAATGAGGCTTCAGCCCCAAACTTTTAAAAAATATAATTAATGAAAAGAGGATAAAAAAATTCATTAGAGTTATTGAAATATGGATCATAATATTTCATCAATATAAGCATAATCATAAACAATCCCAATAAACGATGGGATTATTTCAATATACTCTTACCACTTGGTAACTTTGAATCATAATTCCCATGTAAGAAAATAAAATTACATAAAGATTAAAATATAATTAAAATAATTAGATTCAGGATATAACATTTAAAATGACATTATATACACCTCATAATATAATATAGGTGTATAACAAAATATGTGCCTCAAATAAGGCAAATTGAGACAAAATTATCCTACTGATTTGGTAACTTTTGAACGATAAAACCCTATGAAAGAGAGATCATAAAATGGATATTTAAATAACCATAAATCTAATTATAATAATCATATAATAAATTCATGGTTTTTATATAAATCACATAAAGGAATTAATGGTGAATAAATCATAAGTCTCACTGAAATAAATGTGAGGCTGGAAAACCCTTACCTTATGTCTTGACTCTCGTTGTACTCAAAAAAAACTCCTATATAATAAATATAATTTTATTATAAATATATTAAGAACCATATTATTATATATAATACCATATATGAATTTATTATGACTTTATATTATCCTTTTATTAACAATTCCATGTTAATGTTACACTTTGGGTATTATCAGCTTTGTTTTTCGTACATGTTTGGACTTATTATTCTTAAACCTATTAATTATATCATGAATCACTTATTTAAATAATTTAAAAAATGATATAAATATCATATATACATTAATTATATAAATATTTATAATAACCTATAAATGATAGAAATATGAAATTAAATACACCATTCATACAGACGGTAGGATGTCCGTATGCATGAACATTATTTCCTTTTAATTGTCATTTTAAAAGAAAGAAAGTAAATGAAATATATATATATCATTATAGTAGAATTTTTATTTCATATATACCATATAGATTTACTAAACCCATACTTAATATGTTCCATGTAAAGTGTGAATGAATCACATCGCTTTAAGGAGGCGGGTCCACACGTCCAGAGACAAAGTTATCGTATTTACATAAAATGGAAATCATAAATGTATGTTTTATATAATAATTATAGAATCTTAAATAAATAATGAATATCATATATATCATATAAAAATAAATTGTGCATCATAATTCTCAACCATGATAGGTGGTAAAGGAGAAACAAACAACATCGTTTCGTGAGGTGATAGTTCGTTATACCCAAGAACAGTAAATTTGTTACCCATTATATGTAAGTGTGTGTAAGTGTAAGTAGAAACCTTAGAATAAAAACATCTCAGTATATTGAGGATACTGGTTTTATTATATAATCATGGAATAATAATATTTGAGTTGGAGGAGAATGAAAATAAAATAAAGGAGCTTCAGTGTAACACCCGAGACTTTTATGTGAAATATTTTGTTTTTATGTTATATAAATAATCAAAAGAATATTTCACTAACACTGTATTGGCTTGCTTTACACGCAACCGCGGCCTTCCTCGATAGCTTGTGTCGTACGCAATACCGAGTTTCACTAAACAATGATATGCTATTAAAATATTATTAAAACTAGCCGTTATGAATAGTAATAACCACTTTTTGAAATTTTATAAATTTTATTTTTCAAAATGGACTTCATTTTTGGATTCGAAATATCAAAATTAGCCTAGGGTGAAATTTTGGTATTTTTCTGAAAACTTTCAATTTTTGATGAATAGTGAAACCACTAAGTGGTAGTTAAAAAACTGAATTTTTCATAAAACTTAATTTTACCACTTCTGTGAATGGAATTTCAAAAATCCGAGAAACACAGTTGATGTCAGTAAGTAAAATGTGGTTCAATGAGATGAAAATAATTTTTTGGTGAATAGTAACTTTTTACTTTTTTTTACCACGGTTAAAAGTAAATAGGGTAATTAAGGGTAAAAATGATATTATTATTACCCTAGCACATGTCCTAATTCTATTGGACAAATGTAATTCGACCGAAAACATCCTTAGGAATCAAATATGACCATTTAGACCCACTTGGATTAGATTAGGACATTTATTATTAATTTATTTAAAGAAGGGTTAAAATAGTTAAAATCAAAGTTTAATAAGTAAATCATTTTTAATATGGGGTTATAAATAAGAGAAATTCGACTTTAAATATTAATTAGAAATATAAAAATATTTCCTACATAATGGTATTTTATTTGTAATTTTTAGACATTAAATAATTTAATTTATTTATGACACAATGATGATGCAGTAATTATCTTATTAATGAAATATTGACATAATTGATGTTATAAATACCAAAATAAATTTAATTTGAGACTTTTTATGAATTAAACTAATTTTCTAGGTTAATATGACATGTTAGTATTGATTTAAGTAACTTTTTTTGAAATAATCATTCTGTTATGGTTTTTACAAAAAATCAATTACTAAATAGTGTCAAAATTGAAATAAAATAGTTTTTAAAACAAATATTATATTACTAATTGTTATTTTATTCCTAAAAATCTAAGGTTAGGCCAAATGACTTAGATAAGGTTATATATATTAATAATAGACAACTTGGGGTTCGTTTGGCTTGATATGGTAAGTTTATTAACCTTATAGTGTAAGAAAACAAGAAGACACGGTAAAAGTTAAATTATCTAACTTAAAGTTAAATCTAAATGATAATGTTAAAATTGATACCTAAACTTGTCTAAATTCTATTGGATGAGAGTATTTAGACCCCTACACACCTTATCTTTGAAATATATCAATTTTTAGCTATTAAAAATCTAATTTGACTTTATAATAAAATAATATTTTTAGTTATTCCAAAGGTGCCCCTCTCCTCCCTTATAAAAGGGCACCTCCTCCCCCTCTTCCTCACACCACTTTGAGCCTTCAAGATCGGCCAAACCCTGAAAATTTCTCCTCTACACTTCCCTAGAAACATCCTAGAGGTTATGGTCTTCTTCAAAGACCTATTTTAGTGCCCTAAAAGGAGGTCTCAAAGAAGCACTTCAAAGAAGAGGTAATGTCCATTACCGATTCTTTCATCTTTATTTCTTCTTCCACTTCTTCTTCTTTAGTTGTTTCATTATTAAGTAATAACATCAGTATCACTCACATACTGATATGTTATTATAAGTATGAAACAACTCTATTTTACCATCTATCCATCCTACGGAAAAAGAAATCACCGCGCGTGCATACGTACGGAATACCGTCTCCACGCCGTGGTGTAATCTATTTTCCACCACCACCTTACTTGGATGGGTATAATGGTGTAAATAATTACTATATATGACTATTATAAAGTGATATTGATTCTGAAATAGTATACATACACTCCAATACAATTCGACGATCATAGGAACGATATCATCACTCGTGCGTACGTACGGAATACCGTCTCCACAATGTGATGCGACTCATTCTACATGATATTCATTTCATAATGATTATATAAATGAATTGAATGAATGAATATGATATATATTACACTAATACCATTCTGTAAATGAGGTATCTATAACCTAAAGAGAAGAATAAGAATTTATTCGACCAAACACGCATAAGAACAAAAAGTAATAAACACCCAAATAACAAGTAGTAATGAAATATTACTAATAAGAAGCTAATAATATGACCATATATGATATCATAACAATAAGTATGATTCTGGAATAATTCAATAACATTATTTAAATTATTATACAGGAGTTTTGGACACTTACGAAGCAAATCGGACCTAAGGTAAGGGAAATATCACAATCTCATTTTTATCCGAGATTGTTTATACTTTGGAATTTACTGGGGGGTATTTTATCATCCACATAAATGTTTCCTCAATATGTAATATTTATACCCTTCTACAATAGTTTATATTCAATTTTACCCTTCGGTGAGTTTTTAGTAAAAGATATGAAAGGAATCTTTTGTCATTTTTCATACGAGGTACTTTTTGACTTTTCCGAAAAAAGTACGAGAAGAATGTTTTTCTTTAACTTATACGGCATGAATGGATTTTTAAAACATTATTTCCAAGAAGCTTCCTTTACAAGTTTTCGAGTTTATTTTTAATCAACTTATTTTAGTTTAAAATTGTATGACATGTTAAGAAAGGAAAATGTTTTTGAATTTGAAAGGATATTTTCCTCAAGAATGGAGTTCAATTGTTTTATCAAAATTATTTTCCATCTAAGATAATATAGGGTTCTGTTTATATCTCTATTATTACATTGATTTGATTATGTTGTGATGGAATTATTTTTATGAATTCCTTTATCTTATATGAATTGTTTGTTGATGTCACGATGTTTAAGATTCCCATTTTTATTACATGGGTTATGCAATGATGTATGGTTTCTGATTTTGTGGCACACATAAGAATGGTATCATTATGAGATGGGTGGGACCTAAATCTACCTCTAATACATTGGGTAAATATTTTATATCTCATGAGATAGACATATCTTTAATGGTAGGTTATACCGGTTCAGTGAAACAAGACTGAAACGAGGAGTGAACTCGGTTCAGAAATGGACTTTGTCCACTAAGATAGTCTTGGCAATGAGTCTTGACTAATAAGAAATGATTCTCTATGATTATTTGTGTATGACACAAAGTTTCATGTTTTATGTTATGATTATTGGGATTCCATTTCACTACTATGATTTATCCCATGTTATGAAATTATGCTCTCTTTTGCAGGTTAAGATTTCCAAAATTTATGTTCTTATGAATATGATGTGATTGATATTTCTTTTGTTTACCCTTACTGAGCATTTGAGCTCACCCTTTTGTATGTTTTCTTTCCCCAGGTCAGGAAGAAGGTTATTAAGTAAGATATGCCAAAAGGGACTATAGATATGATGAAATAAATAAGAGACAGTGTAGACGCTTTATGAACCAGTTGTTTATGTTTCCCAGTTTCTAAAGACACTATACCTATATGGTCCTTTCGTGGTTTTGTTATATGTTGTAATAAGTATGCTTCAATTTTGAAGTATTAACAATGTATGTAAAGTATGGGTCGTTATAGTTGGTATCAGAGGAAATGTATAGTCAACCTTTGGAAACTAGGATGTGAAAGCCTTAGTAAGAACCCTAAGGATAATTCTAAGCATAGAACACAATCTTAGTGTTTTAGAAATAGCCATGAATAACCTAGTATAAGACCTTAAGTGTGAAATTGTATTCTTGATTATGTGGTTTTCCTATTATAATTAGTGTTTCTCACACTGTTCTTCTTGGTTTTAGTCAATGGCTGGAACCCGAAGGAACCGTGTTAATGCGGAATGCGATGGGCAATACAATGATTTTCCCCCTGAGCAACCAAACGTTATGGGAGATGGAATGAAAAATCGTGTAGCCATGCTCACACAACTTTCTCAAGTTATGAATCATGCAGGACTTCCAAACAAGCAAAGGAAGGAGCAACATTCTGTTGAATCCTTCATGAGACAGCGTCCACCTCCATTCAGCGGGTCTACTGATCCATTAGTTGCTGAACAATGGATTAGTACTACTGAAAAGATATTTTCAGTTCTTCAATGTTCTGAGCATGATAAATTCATCTTAGAAGTGTATTGTTTGGAAGGTGATGCTGATAAATGGTGGAATATTATTAAGAATACGAGGAAAAGGGATGAAATTGAGTCCATGGAATGGGACGAGTTCAAGAACTTATTTTTCAATAAGTACTTCCCTCGTATTCGCCGAACAAAGATGGAGAAAGAGTTTCTTGAATTGAAGCAAAAGGATGATGAATCTGTTGGTACCTATGAAGCAAATTTTACAAGACTTGCAAGGTACGCTTCTGGTATTATTATCCAACCTGAGAGTAAGATCGATCGATTCTTTAGTGGCTTAAAACCAAGTCTTTGAAGGGCGTTAGCCATAAGGGACTTCAATAGCTACGAGGAAATCGTTCGATGTGCTCTCAAAGTCAAGATGGAGATTGGAGTAACCCATCAGTCATATGGGTTTGATAAGAAGAGGAAAATGGAATTCAAAGGAAAATCTAAAGAGCACACTGAAAAGAAGATGAGCTTTCCCTTATGCTCAAAGTGTGGAAAGAAACATGGAGGGAGTTTTCTTAAAGGGACAAGTAAATGTTTCAAATGTGGAAAGGAATGTCATCGGGCATTTGAATGTCGCAATGATGGGAAGAAGATGTCTAATGATGCAAAGAAAGGAAGGGATACATAGAATGAACCTACTACACTTCAATGTTTCAAGTGCAAGGAGATGGGACATTATGCCAATAAATTCCCTAATCCAAGGGTTGATGATGATGGTCGACGTCAACAAACTCTTAAGGCTAAAGACAAAGGAAAGTCACATGCAATTTCTATCAGTGATGTGGAGTACGATAACGATGTGGTGAAAGGTACACTTACCATCCACTCTAAAGTAGAAAATGTTTTATTTGATTCTGGATCCTCCCACTCTTTTATTTATGAAGAATTTTCTAAGGGTATCATCGTATTACCTCAACAATTAGATGTTGAGTTAGCTGTGACAACACCTAATGTCACAACAGTCGCATCAAAAGTTTATAATTCTTCTCCGATCAAAGTTTGTGGGAAAGTGCTTCCTGCAAATCTTGTGATCCTTCCTATAGTGGAATTTGATGTGATTATTGGCATGTGTTGGCTTTCTTTATATGGATCTCATATCAATTTCCAAAGAAGGGAAGTCACATTTCATATTCCAGATCAATCTATGATCGTCTATCAATGCAAGGATGAACATAACCTTCTAGTGGAAATTCCTTCTACATTATGGGTCTTGATTCCACTAAATGAAGGTTATTTATCTCAAATGGTTGGTGAGAAACTCACGATTAAGAATATTCCCATTATACGGGAGTTTGATGATGTCTTTCCGGAGGAATTACCGGGTCTTCCACCAAATCGTGAAGTTGAGTTTTCAATAGAATTCGTACCGGGTGCTTTGCCTATTTCAAATACACCTTATAGAATGGCCCCAATTGAGTTGCAGGAATTGAAGAAGCAACTCTAAGAGAATCTTGATAAGGGGTTCATACGCCCTAGTGCGTCACCTTGGGGAGCACATGTTCTGTTTGTTAAGAAGAAAGATGGATCCATGAGACTCTACATTGATTATTGAGAACTTAACAAGATCACTATCAAGAACAAATATCCTCTCCTACGCATTGATGACTTATTTGACCAACTACACGGAGCTCAATACTTTTCCAAGATTGATCTTCATTCAGGGTATCATCAATTAAGGGTCAAAAGGGAGGATATACCAAAGACGGATTTCCGTACAAGGTATGGACACTATGAATTTATAGTGATTCCATTTGGTATTACTAATGCCCCTGCTATCTTCATGGATCTGATGAATAGAGTCTTTAGAGACTATCTTGATCAATTTGCGGTAGTCTTTATAGACGATATTCTTGTCTATTCAAAGAGCAAGGAAGAACATGAAGATCACTTGATAATTATATTGAAGACCTTGAGAAAGGAGAAGCTTTATGACAAATTTACCAAGTGTGAATTTTGGCTTCAAAAAGTTTCATTTTTTGGTCACATAATCTCAAAAGAGGGGATATTTGTGGATCCAGCAAAAACAGAGGTTATCGAAAGATGGTCGAGACCAACAACAGTAACTGAGATCCGAGGTTTTCTTGGTTTGGCTGGATATTATCGACGTTTTGTGAAATATTTTTCACGATTATCGAATCCACTCACCAAGTTAACTCGGAAAGGAGTTAAGTTTTTCTGGACGGAGGAATGTAAAGATAATTTCAAGGAGTTGAAAAGAAGTTTATCTAGTGCACCTGTGCTCACACTGCCTTGTAGTGGAGAAAGGTTTTTGATCTGCAGTGATGCATCCAAGAAGGGATTGGGGTGTGTTCTTATACAAAATGATATGGTGATAGCTTATGCCTCACGACAGTTGAAAATCCATGAGAAAAATTACCCAACTCATGATTTGGAGTTAGTTGTGGTAATCTTTGCATTAAATATTTGGAGGCATTATCTTTATGGAGAAAGGTGTGACATTTATACTAATCATAAAAGTTTAAAGTATATTTTCACACAAAAGGAGCTGAATATGCGTCAAAGAAGATGGTTGGAGCTGATTAAGGATTATGACTGCTCAATCCATTACTACCCTGGGAAAGCAAACAAGGTGGAAGATGCATTAAGTCGACAAGACCATGCCAGTTTATCCATGATGAGGATCACAAAAGATCCAATATTTATGGATTTACAAAAGATGGATCTTGGAATTATAATGGAAGGGGGGAAATCTTATCTTTCTCAAATGAATTTTCAACCATCTATACATGTGAAGATTAAAGAGGCACATAAAGAAGATGTCGAGTTACAAAAGAAGGTGAGAAATGTTCTTGAATTCAACCTTGATTGTGATGGGATAATAAAGTTCAGGAATCGGGTTTGTGTTCCTTCCATCCCGGAATTAAAGAAGGAGCTGCTGGATGAGGCTCATAGTTCTTCACTCTCTATTCATCCTGGAAGCACGAAGATGTATAGGGACCTGAAAGAGTACTTCTGGTGGGATGGCATGAAAAGAGATGTTGCTGAATATGTCTCTCGATGCTTGGTTTGTCAGCAAGTTAAAGCTGAGAGACAGAATTCTAAGGGGGTGTTACAACCATTACCCATACCCGAATGGAAATGGGAAAACATCACTATGGACTTTGTCACAGGACTTTCTAAAACATCCAAAGGCAATAATGCTATCTGGGTCATAGTTGATCGTCTTACCAAGTCTGTACACTTCATTACTATTAGAGAGGATTTCTCTCTGGATCAGCTTGCCAGGATATATGTAAAGGAAGTGGTAAGATTGCATGGAGTACCACTTTCTATTATATCTGATCGGGATCCGAGATTTACCTCGAAGTTCTGGCGAAGTCTTCAGCATACTCTGGATACAGAGTTGAGTTTCAGCACTGCTTATCATCCTCAGACAGACGGTCAGTCTCAGAGAACAATTCAAACCCTAGAAGATATGTTGAGAGCTTGCTCTATGGATTTCAAAGGTGGTTGGGATCAACACCTACCTTTGGTGGAATTTTCTTATAATAATAGCTTTCACTCCAGTATTCAGATGGCTCCTTATGAAGCTCTCTATGGAAAGAAATGCAGGACTCCAACTTGCTGGGATAAAGTTGGGGAAAGAAAGCTATTAGGACCTCATCTCGTTAATGAAATGGCAGAAAAGGTCAGATCTATTCAACAACACATAAGAGCAGCTCAGAGTCGATAGAAAAGTTATGCCGACAACTGAAGAAAAGACCTAGAGTTTGAAGTGGGTGATAAAGGGTTCTTACGAATATCTCCCTGGAAGAGGGTCATGAGATTTGGAAAGAAGGGGAAGTTGAGCCCTAGATATATCGGTCCTTTCGAAATACTGGATCGTGTTGGGAAGGTAGATTACCGATTGGTGCTTTCACCTAATCTCTCTCAAGTTCACGATGTGTTCCATGTATCTCTCCTGAGAAAGTACATACCTGATCCTTCACATGTACTTAGCTCAGAAGTTGTACCGCTGGAGCAAGATCTTTCTTATGAAGAACAGCCGATAGAGATTCTGTATCGTAGTGAAAAAGTCCTACGAAGCAAGACCACTCGATTGGTGATAGTTTTATGGAGGAACCACCAATTAGAAGAAGCTACATGGGAGCTTGAGGATATGATGAGGGAGAGGTATCCTCATCTGTTTGTTACAAAGTGACGAATTTCGAGGGCGAAATTCATTTTAAGGGGGGTAGAATGTAACACCTGAGACTTTTATGTGAAATATTTTGTTTTTATGTTATATAAATCATCAAAAGAATCTTTCACTAATACTGGCTTGGCTTTCTTTACATGCAACCGCGGCCTTCCTCGATAGCTTGCGTCGTACGCAATACCGAGTTTCACTAAACAATGATATGCTATTAAAATATTATTAAAACTAGCCGTTATGAATAGTAATAAACACTTTTTGAAATTTTATAAATTTTATTTTTCAAAATGGACTTCATTTCTGGGTTAGGAATATCGAAATTAGCCTAGGGTGAAATTTTGGTATTTTTCTGAAAACTGTCAATTTTTTATGAATAGTGAAACCACTAAGTGGTAGTTAAAAAACTGAATTTTTCATAAAACTTAATTTTACCGCTTCTGTGAATGGAATTTCGAAAATCCGAGAGACACGGTTGATGTCAGTAAGTAAAATGTGGTTCAATGATATGAAAATAATTTTTTGGTGAATAGTAACTTTTTACTTTTTTTTACCACGGTTAAAAGTAAACAGGGTAATTAAGGGTAAAAATGATATTATTATTACCCTAACACATGTCTTAATTCTATTGGACAAGTATAATTCGACCAAAAACAACCTTAGGAATAAAATATGACCATTTAGGCCCACTTGGATTAGATTAGGACATTTATTATTAATTTATTTAAAGAAGGGTTAAAATAGTTAAAATCAAAGTTTAATAAGTAAATCATTTTTAATATGGGGTTATACATAAGATAAATTCGACTATAAATATTAATTAGAAAGATAAAAATATTTTATATATAATGGTATTTTATTTGTAAATTTTATACATTAAATAAATTAATTTATTTATGACACAATGATGATGCAGTAATTATCTTATTAATGAAATATTGACATAATTGATGTTATAAATACCCAAATAAATGTAATTTGAGACTTTTTATGAATTACACTAATTTTCTAGGTTAATATGACATGTTAGTATTGATTTAAGTAACTTGGTTCGAACTAATCATTCTGTTATGATTTTCAAAAAAATCAATTACTAAATAGTATCAAAATTGACATAAAATAGTTTTTAAAACAAATATTATATTACTAATTATTATTTTATTCCTAAAAATCTAAGGTTCATCCAAATGACTTATATAAGGTTATATATATTAATAATAAACAACTTGGGGTTCGTTTGGCTTGATATGGTAAGTTTATTAACCTTATAGTGTAATAAAACAAGAAGACACGGTAATAGTTAAATTATCTAACTTAAAGTTAAATCTAAATGATAAGGTTAAAATTGATACCTAAACTTGTCTCAATTATATTGTATGAGAGGATGTAGACCCCTACCCACCTTATTTTCGAAATATATCAATTTGGAGCTATTAAAAATCGAATTTGACTTTATAATAAAATAATATTTTTAGTTATTCCAAAGGTACCCCTCTCCTCTCTTATAAAAGGTCACCTCCTCCCCCTCTTCCTCACACCACTTTGAGCCTTCAATCTCGGACAACCCATGCCAATTTCTCCTCTACACTTCCCTAGAAACATCCTAGAGGTTCTGGTCTTCTTGAAAGACCTATTTTAGTGCCCTAAAAGGAGGTCTCAAAGAAGCACTTCAAAGAAGAGGTAATGTCAGTTACCGATTCTTTCATCTTTATTTCTTCTTCCACTTCTTCTTCTTTAGTTGTTTCATTATGAAGTAATAACATCAGTATAACTCACATACTAATATGTTATTATAAGTATTAAACAATCCCATTTCACCATCTATCCATCCTACGGAAAAAGAAATCATCGCGCGTGCGTACGTACGGAATACCGTCTCCACATCGTGGTGTAATCTATTTTCCACCACCACCTTACTTGGATGGGTATAATGGTGTAAATAATGACTATATATGACTATTATAAAGTGATATTGATTCTGAAATAGTATACATACACTCCAATACAATTCGACGATCATAGGAACGATATCATCACCCATGCGTACGTACGGAATACCGTCTCCACGATGTGATGCGACTCGTTCTACATGATCTTCATTTCATAATGATTATATAAATGAATTTAATGAATTAATATGATATATATTACACTAATATCATTCTGTAAATGAGGTATCTATAACCTAAAGATAAGAATAAGAATTTATTCGACAAAACACGCATAAGAACAAAAAGTAATAAACACCCGAATAACAAGTAGTAATGAAATATTACTAATAAGAAGCTAAGAATATGACCATATATGATATCATAACAATAAGTATGATTCTGGAAAAATTCAATAACATTATTTAAATCATTATACAGGAGGTTCGGACACTTACAAAGCAAATCGGACCTAAGGTAAGAGAAATATCACAATCTCATTTTTATCCGAGATTGTTTATACTTTGGAATTTACTGGGGTGTATTTTATCATCCACATCAATGTTTCCTCAATATGTAATATTTATATCCTTCTACAATAGTTTATATTCAATTTTACCCTTCGGTTAGTTTTTAGTAAAAGATGTGAAAGTAATCTTTTGTCGTTTTTTATATGAGGTACTTTTTGACTTTTCCGACAAAAGTACGAGAAGAATGTTTTTCTTTAACTTATACGGCATGAATGGATTTTTAAAAAATTATTTCCAAGAATATTCCTTTACAAGTTTTCAAGTTTATTTTTAATCAACTTCTTTTAGTTTAAAATTGTATGACATGTTAAGAAAGGAAAATGTTTTTGAATTTGAAAGGATATTTTCCTCAAGGATGGAGTTCAATTGTTTTATCAAAATTATTTTCCATATAAGATAATATAGGGTTATGTTTATATCCCTATTATTACATTGATTTGATTATGTTGTGATGGAATTATTTTTATGAATTCCTTTATCCTATATGAATTGTTTGATGATGTCACGATGTTTAAGATTCCCATTTTTATTACATGGGTTATGCAATGATGTATGGTTTCTGATTTTGTGGCACAAATAAGAATGGTATCATTATGAGATTGGTGGAACCTAAATCTCCCTCCAATGCATTGGTTAAAGATTTTATATCTCATGAGATAGACATGGCTGGAACGGTAGGTTATACCGGTTCAGTGAAACAGGACTGAAACGAGGAGTGAACTCGGTTCAGAAATGGACTTTGTCCACTAAGATAGTCTTGGAAATGAGTCTTGACTAATAAGAAATGATTCTCTATGATTATGTGTGTATTACACAAAGTTTCATGTTTTATGTTATGATTATGGGGATTCCATTTCACTGCTATGATTTATCCCATGTTATGAAATTATGCTCTCTTTTGCAGGTTAAGATTTCCAAAATTTATGTTCTTATGAATATGATGTGATTGATATTTCTTTTGTTTACCCTTAATAAGCATTTGAGCTCACCATTTTGTATGTTTTCTTTCCCCAGGTCAGGAAGAAGGTTATTAAGTAAGATATGCCAAAAGAGACTATAGATATGATGAAATAAATGGGAGACAGTGTAGACGCTTTATGAACCAGTTGTCTATGTTTCCCAGTTTCTAAAGACACTATACCTATACGGTCCTTTTGTGGTTTTATTATATGTTGTAATAAGTATGCTTCAATTTTCAAGTATTAACAATGTATGTAAATTATGGGTCGTTATATTGAGGAAGCATGCTACCTCTTCTTAGGGTAACTAATTTTAGTTTGCACCAAAGGGCTTACTTGGATGGTATCTAAGAGAATGGATGCTTATAGGATAAATTTAGAGATTTTTTAAGTGTATTTATGAAGATTTTTTCCAAGAAAAATGGCTTGATATTTGTGAATTAGTGGGAGGGGTGAGTGCCTTTTTATAGTGGTAGAGTAGTGGCATTCTTGTAAATTTTTGAAAAGGGAATTGCACCCATGTTTTTACCATGAAAAGTGTCTCCAATAATGGTACAAATTTGATAAAATTGATTATAGGGAATAAATTTAAATATAAAATGTATTTTGGGAAAGTTTCTTGCTCATTTGGGGCCTTAATTTTAAGTTTTAGTCCTTTGTTAAGCTAATTTTTCTCTTAATCGCTATAATTAATTTTAATCACATTCACTAATATTTTTTTGTCAAAAACCAAGTTGAAATTATTAGAAATTATATATTATTATGATTACAAACATATAATACATTTTTATAAATTCTAATCATATAAGTGGTAGAAATTAATTTAAAATTAATCCCGCAGAAATGTCACGACAACGGGTTTTTTTAAAGAATATATTTTTAAAAGTTTGGGATGATTGTATATAAAATTTCAATGTGAAATTAGTTAAAATGAACTAAATTGTATTAATTGATATAATATTAATAAAATTAAACTCTAAAAAAATAAAATATAATTTAACAATATAAATAAATTATACAAAAAAAACAGTTTTGAATTAAAATTGAGTATTTTTCACTATTCATCCAAAAATAAAGTTTTTTAGAAAAATACCAAAAAATCACCCTAATATAATTTTGAAATTATGAATTCAAAAAATTAATTTTATTTTATCAAATTAAATTTCTAAAAGTTTCTATAATTAATTTTATTTTTATTCACAGAATGACATAAAAAAGTAGTTCTTTTAAGAAAATAGTATTTTTAAACATATAAAGACTTTACTAAAAATTGTATATATTATTATAAATATTTTTTTTTATATAAAAAATTATAAATAATATTTAAAAATTAGTTATTACTGTTCATATTACTAATTTTAACAGCTAGGTTATAACTATCTCACTTAAATAATTATAATAAAATGTTGTTTTGTAGAAACTTAGTGTTTCATGTAATGCAAGATAAGTTAGTGTTATGTATAGCGCAAGATTAACTTGTTGTAGAATATAATGAAATATTAACTTGGTTTATCATGCAACATGATACATAAAATAAAATTAATTTATTCTAAATAAAGGTTCATAAAAACTCGGGGTTTCATAGCTTAAGAAAAGTATCTGAATGGCACTGGTCTCACAAAAATTTTCTTCATATGATGAAATAGTTTTATGTTCTATCAAGATAGATAAATAATTATTCAAGTCCTATGTATTTTAAGTTAAGAAAGAGAAGAAGATGATGGTAGAGAAAAATATGGATAAAGGGAAGAAAGGAAATAAGGATTTTTCCCAAATGTGATAATTTTGGAAATAATCACTCTAGGAAGTGCATGAAATTATTGGGTGTTTGTTATAAGTGTGGATGAAAGGGTCACCAGAAAAAATAATGTAAAGGGAAGAAATAAAATACTAATATTAAATGTTTCAACTATAGTTAAATGGGGTACTATGCAAATAAATTCACCAAGCATCAAAGAAATATACCTCAGAAGAAGAAAATGGATCAAGGTTAGGTTTATGTTGTTATTATAGTTGAAGTGAAATAATTAACAAATTTGTGTTCTTGGATTACATAATTATGTTGTAAAATTATTTTATCAATGATATTCTGGTTATAAGAATCATGATATATATAAGGACTACACTAGTACCTATTCTTTAATGATTTGGAATCATACATGTTTTCATTATGGTTTTAAAGCGATTAAGGTATTAATATATTTGGTATGTTATATTAAGAGTTAAATTATGTTGTTTGGGGAATCTAATTTTGGAAATTTTGTGATCTTCTAACTAAATGTTTGGCCTTTGAGTTTGGATAGATGTATTTTGGATGAGTGTTAAGATTAACCACTTATGGAATGGATTAATTTGAACTTTAGATATTATTTGTCGATAACATATTCTTTGCATTTTGGTTTTAGTAAAAATTTAAAGATTGAACAAATGGATTTTGAATATTATGATTAATTAAAGTGTTTTGGGCATGAAAAAATCATCTTGAATATTCATTTTCTAATGAAGGAGATAAAGTAAAAATAAATTGAAACACAACCAAAGGATGAGATTATTCTTATTATGTGAAAAAAAATCAAGTAATTTTATTTTCCTAAGTTCATTATCAAGATAGTAAAATATCCCCTCAACTCTAAGAGAAGGTTTTTGGAACAAAAACATCATCCATTTAATTTTATTTATCAGAAATCAATTTTCTTTTAATAGATAAAAAAGTTATGGTTTTGTGATGGTTAAATTTCTAATGACCATGTTTTCTATCACACTCTATCAAAACTTGATAGTTATATTTCTCTTCCATGTACATGTTTTAACCTTCCTCAAATTTTCTAATACTAAAAAGAATAGTGTTTTGGTGACATTCACATTTCCTTTTCCCACTTATTAAGGGGATTTTTTATTAACCCTATTTTTGATGTAGGTTTCCCACAAATGAATTTTCAAGTATCAACCTTTGATTTTGATGTGCAATTTAAAATTGAGAGGAATTTTTTTTAATGAGGTTAGAATATAAAACCGCAAGATTTTAGGTTATGTATTTCTTTAAATTCAATCTTTTTAAAATCTTACGTTGCACACAACACCCAGCTTAAATGAAGAATGAAATATTATTATAACACAATCGTTAAATTAGAATGAATGAATAGTATTAAAAAAATTTAAAATTTATATATTATATGTTCAATATTAATTTTAAAAATTCATCATATGTGTTTTCTAGACATGATATAGATTTAAATCCACTTTTATGCATAAAAAGCTATATTTTTCTAAAAGTTGTCTTTTCACCTTTTAGTGTCGCACTTTTTTAAAACTAATTTTTGACAATTTTATAAATTATATTTGAAAAAATAGAGTTTATTTTTTAAATATTAATATAAAAATTTACTTTTGTTTAATTTTTGGTATTTTTCACATATGTTTCATTTCTTGATAAATAGTAAAAAAACTGCATTTTAATTGAAAATTGACTTTTCATCAAAATAATTTATGATGTTAGATAATATTATAAATTGGTTTGAAGGTAAATTTGGATCAATAATACATATATTAATCCAATTAAGTTCATTGGATTATTTTTATGTTGAATGTGGATATAAAAACATTTCAAACACATTTTCACTTAAAAAAACTTATTTTTTCACCCCGTCTACGAGATTATTTTAAATTAATTTTATCCAATTATGTTTTTTTAATTTTGAAAAATTAATTCCATATTTAGAATCATAAGTTCTGGATTAAGTAAATAGGTCAATTTTATTTTTTTCCAATATGAATAGTAACTTTAGTAAATTTAATTACCACAGTTAAGGGTAAATCAGGTAATTAAGGGAAAAATATGATTATAAATATTATAAAATTATCATAATAGTTGAACTAATTTTATTATATTAGTTATTTTCAACTAAAATAATCATTGGGTCTATTTTATGATCTCTTGGAGCCACTTGGACGGTTTTAATCCATTTTTAATATTTTATTTTAATGAAAAGTCAAAGATGTCATAATTTTGTTTTTAGAAAGTTAAATATTTTAACATGCGGTTAAATAGAGGATATATTACACTATAAATAGTATTTGGAAAGATAAAATATTTATATTAATCTTATTAATTTATTTTTAATTTTTAGGAAATAAATAATTAACTTAAAGGCTTGCATAATGATAATGTATTAATTAGTTAATTAATGAAAATATCAAATAAATGATATTAAAAATATTAAAATAAATAAAATTTGACATAATTAATGTCATACAATAATTTTATAGTTAAATTTGACCATTTATTTATGTTTTAAAGGATTTTTTTTCAAAGATATATTATTTTATTGATTATTTGTAAAAGTCAAAGTAATGAATAGTTTCAAAATTGACATTAAGGTTATATTAAAATAAATAATATTTTA
The DNA here is from genome assembly GCA_963277665.1 of Viscum album. NCBI lineage: Eukaryota > Viridiplantae > Streptophyta > Magnoliopsida > Santalales > Viscaceae > Viscum > Viscum album. The sequence continues at coordinate 1,337,728,017 of OY728156.1, forward strand.
TTAAATGATATAAAGTTTAAAAAAATATAAAATTCATAAAAATTATTTGGTTAATGTTTAAAATATCATCCATAATTCATTTATGTTTCATCTGTCATTTTATAGTAATAATATTGACCCTTAAAGAGTAAAAATCATTGTTCTCACGGTAAGAGTTAGAGGGATTAAATAAGGGTTAAAACCAAAAGATAATGGAAATAATTTATCCTAAACTTATATAAAAATTATTTAATGAATATTATTTTACCATTATCACCTTAATATCTAATTGGAGTTGTTTAATGGACACTTTTACATGAAAATAACTTATATATTATTTAAACCAAAAATAGTTACAAAATGTCACTCTCTTGGTATTTAATATATTTCAGGTGTTCACGTAGTGAAAAAATCAAGATATGAAGGAACCTAAATGTTTATATATATCTTAATGAAATTATTTTCATTAAATAATTTTAGTTTTAATTTTTAGAAAATATATAATTACCTTAAATTATTCTTCAATGCTAAAATAGTATTTATTTAAGATAAAAATAAAATAATTAATTAATAAAATATTAATTTTGATATATTTTGAATGAGTTAATTTTTATAACTAAATTTATAGATCTATAAGATATATTAGTGATATTTGAAAGCATTATATTTTAATTCCCACTTTGTATTGATGTATTTGAAGTCAAATTAAATGAATAGTATCAAATTTGACAAAATTGATATTTTGTTGAATTAATATTTTTTAAAATTTCTTAAAAATTACAAAAAAAAATGTTAAATAATCACAAAGATGATGATATATGGTCGATAATGTCTTTACCTATTCATTTATAAACCATTTGGAATTATTTTTCTCTATAATATCCTTATTATATTTTAATATTTTGAGCAATTCTAAAAGTTCCTCTCACCTAAATTATAAAAGGGAACCTCCTCTCTCACTTCCTCACACCAATTTGAGCCATCTAGATCGACCAACCCATCTCATTTCTCTTTTAGATGTCCTTAGTTAAGTGTTATATGTTATGGTCCTTTCAAAATACCTACCCTATATCACTTAAGAATAGTTTAAAGGAATTTTGTCAAAGAATAGGAGGTTAAATCACATTAAACTAATGGAAAGCGTGAGGTAATGTTTTTTATTATCTCACTTTTATTTCTATGATATATTACTTATTCACTACTTATTTATTTTGGGTGGCATATTTACCCTTTGATATATAATATCATGAATATCTTTATCTTCATGTTGTTCATTGTTTTATATAATAATTGTTTACTTTTCTCTCGATTATGATTCAAATATTTAAAAGTGGTATGGGAAACTTCAATTTAAAAATATATTTTTAAATCAATTATTAGATATATAATAAATTCTTTGGATGTGAAATACATAGGTTTGGGTCCAATTGATGGAATCCTTTCAATGAATTAGTAGTCTCTTGAGGCGAAATCAGTCGGTGACAAACCCTTCACGTTTGTTTCCAAGTAGAATTGGATTGGTTTATACGCGCAATATTAAACTGGTGAGTGGATTTATCTTGACATTAAGTATTTAAAGGATATATCTTGGTAGTTCAGATGATCGACATTATTCATTTCCTTCATTTCAGTTATTACTATATAGATGATTTTCAGTATGAAAAAAAAAATCTATGGATGCATTTTCATTCTCAGTATATGGATTACATGAAATATGAATTCAATTATTTACCAAACTAGGTTGATTATTCTCATTGATTCAAGTTATATTCTAATGTACTTTACCCATAATGAGCATTTTATCCCACCCCTTTCTTCTGTTTTATTTTCCCCAAGTTGCAAAGAAGTTTATTATGAATGATACACAGGGTTAATCTAGAAGAATAATGGAGTTCTCTATGAAAATATTTTTTTTATTTTATGTTTATAATGTAATTTGAATTTCAAATATGTATTTATATTACCAATACTACTAAAACTTTCAGTCCTTTAAGATGTTATTCATTGTATATATGTCAATGTAATAAAGTAAGGCATCGACACTGAGCTACTAGGGTTTGGGTCTTTACATGGAATATTCATCGAGAGGGATATTCTTAACATTGATTGGTATGTACTTGGGCTATCCCATCTAGTAGGAATGTGACATAAATTCTTTTAGGATATTACATAGAGAGGATGTGTCTGACTAGTTACTGATGTTCCATTCATAATTATTTCAAAGAAATAGTGTTTCTCTCAAAATTTTACTAAATAAAGTAGATTCGGTCCCTGAGAACCCAACATGTGTTTGGTACTTGTGTGATATTTTTTTTATATATGTATCATGTTTATGTTTATGGAACAAACTTGTATATTTTATGCACTTATTTTAAGGGTCGTTGGTGGAATCCTAATAAGTCTTGTACTCACACCCTACTCAAGAATTTCGATTTGCTTCTAAACTTAATGACTAGAGACCTAAGGAATAAAAGAACCCCTATAGTGGAAGGTTTAGTAGGTGGAGCTGGAGGATATGATCATTGTTGGAAATATTTTTAGTGGTACATATGTTGCTAACTTTATTTACTAGATTTATCTAAACCTGAGATCCTTTTTTGTTATTGTATCATGTATGTCATATTTTAGTTTTCGTAGTTATTACTCTGATTATTTATTTTATTTATTATATAGTTATTTATTTCATCTATGAACTCTGATGATGGTTATAGTATCCTCATGGTTTCACTCGAGACCCACTCTACTGTTCAGCATCATCTAGTATATGGGGAGGCATGCCTGGGGCCATGTGGCACTCTAGCTCGGAGCCGGTGGTTCAAGTATTGTTTTCAAAAAATCAAATCCTATTAAACGAACTAGTCCCCTAGTTACTAGATTCCCTCATAGTATGTGTTTTCTAAGTTAAAAATGTGTTTATAAAACCCTTAAAAATGGGTTTTATGGTTTTTATAAAACGTTTCATTAGAAATGGATAAAATTATTGGCATACTCCTAATAAGAGGTTATCGCTACCACATCACCAAAATAGGTAATATTTTTTAAGGAACACCATCACTCTATGTGTCAACATTCATTCAATATATGGAGATCCCATTTGTATTTTTCTAATTCCAACAATAATATTAATCAACTATGATAAATAAAAACATATTTATCTAAAACATTGATTCATCAAAAAAATATTTCAATTTCAGAATATGAAAATCCATGATATTAATACAGCTTCCTCAAAACCAATATTTTTTGTAGACAATACTATAAAATCAAACTCAAATTTTATACTCATTCAATACATAATTTATTCCCCAAGAACATACTTTTAAAAAATAAACTATTTTTTAATCCCTTTAAAAGTATTAATTTTATAAAATGCATTGGAAAAATCATTATTCCCAGAGTCAATGGAAAATCCATATTTTACCAACATCACTAAAAATATATATTTCTCCAATATGTTTTAAAATCCATGTTTCCCCAATATCAATGAAAAATATTCATTTTACCAACACCATTGTAAAATATCTATTTTACCATAGTCAAAATAAATTCATCATATTTATTAAGATTCATTCTTGCAAGAACCTAGAAATAAAAATCCATTAAAAATAATAATTCTTATATTTTCAAAAAAACCCATTTTCCACACACACACAAACACATTGTGCCACATTTAATTAACTACATTTAAAATCCATTAAATAAAAACAAACACTTCATTGAGAATTTTCCCAAAATTTATCACCAATTAGTTCGTGAACAAAACCATGGTTTATCAACAAATCCCTAGTTATCCAATTTATCCCATGATCATAATAAATTAATGAAGAAAAATTCTAATTATCCATCACAAAGAAAATATTGACTCCACCTAAATAGATGTGGCCTCCTGAATTCTCAATAATCCCTCATTTGAAGGATATCCTATGGTGAGATTCCAATTCCTTAGTTTCCCAACTAACTTCTCCAACTTTTGATCACCTTCCTCTAACCAAGTCATCTAGGCTCTACTTGTTTCTTAATCTCTCAAGAAGTCTCTTGGAATGATATAATATAATTCCCCCTCTCCTCATATTTATAAGTTATTCCAACTAACTCTTATTAATATGTCATATAGAGTGCTTTTAATGATTCCAATCCCACCCATTAATTTCCAATATTGTCAATATAACATCATAATTAATTCCACCATTCTTAATTCTACATTTAAAACATTCTCTTACTCTCTTTGTCATAAATCATGTCAAAAATCATATTAAAGATAAATAATATTTCATGTCAAAATACATTGAGCCCAGAATCCTTCCCATAATTATCAAATTCACTTCAATTAACCATATTAAATTAATCATATTAAATTATTTCCTAAATATCTCGATTGAAATATCAAATGTATTCCCCTAAATTAATTCCCATGACTTAATTCTCTAATTCCCAAAATAAAATCAAACCATTGTGAATTTCAACAACTTAATGAATTGGTATGCCACTATAACCTGTCATAACTCCAAGTCTCAAAAATAATCATCTAAAAAAGTGTCCATCTACCTCTTAATGATCCACCTATGAAATTTAAATCCCATTATAATCATATCTACAAAGTTATATTTGAAATAAAATACTCATTTTGACTGTAATTAATGATTCAACACAATTCAATGTTCTATATTTCCTTGCATTTATGGGCCATAAAACGACAGAATCTCACTCAGGCCAAAACAAGAAAGTTATTAATCTATGTCTTAGTTGATTTCCTATAAAATTTTATTTATTTTTCTCTTGGATGGAGATATATGACGAAGTTATTATAGGAATTAAAAACTATGGGTTGATTCATTAATATTCATTAAAAATCATGGTTGGTCATCCTAGAAATTTAATCCATCCATGAAATATATATTGGGATTTAATACTTGTGTTGAGTTCATTCCCATCAATTTACACGAATTTTTGGACTTTTAGAGATGGAGTAATTAGCAAAAAACTAAATTTGGTCCAATTCAACACATTTAAAAAATGGGACATGTTTAATGATTCATAAAGACATCAAAATTAAAAAATTAGCCTAAAAAACAATAAATTCAATCCATGTATTATTAAATATATATTATTTAAATTTAATTAATTGAACATAATAAATATCCATAATTCATTACAATATTTAATCCATAAAATTTCAATTTGACAACTCAAAGATATGATCCCAATTAATTCTCTCAAAATTAATTCTTTAATTATCATAACAACTCTTAATTGGTTATTTCAGAACATAAATTCATTAAATTATCATCCACTAATTAAAAATTAAATTAAATTTCTCTCTCATTTCACAATCAACTCACCCATTCAAAAATTATTGATTTTCTATTTCATAAAATAAATTCATGATTAACCAAACATTGATAGATCTGCTCTAATACTACTAGAGGGTTTCATAGGGATGGAACACGTCCTAAATTCAATTCTAGACATCGCTAAACCCCAAAAAAATACAAAAAATACATATACATTTGGAATGAATAATAAAAAATATATAAAATTGCATACCTTTCACCTTGATAATTAGTCATATTCAAGCTTTATCAAAGCTTAATAGAGATCACTAAGGATAAACTAATGAGATCCTCCCTTGTAGAGTTTCCAAAAATTATGGGAGTCTCTTGACACTTGGGAAGGATATTACTCCTTACCATTATTTTCTAGAACCTTATTTAAAGATAGGATAGAAATGAGAGTTGGAGAGTAATTCTTCCAAGAAGTATCATACTATTTGGATTCCCTAGAATTCCCATATAGATAAAAAAACTAGGAGATAAATTATATAACCCTAAATTGAGACCCATTAAATACCAAATGTTTGGATATATTAAATATAATGTTTTATAAATTTTTTATGAGTTACAAATACTTTAACTCTTGTCTCTACATTTATGACCGATATTTTAGCATTTAAAATATTAATTTGGGACATTCAAAATAGTATAATAATCATTATATGATAATAAAACTAAGAATTATATTTGGAGTATAATATAGAGTTAAAACCAAGAAGTATCATTCATGATGATAATATCATACACAACCATCATAGCATACCGTCTCACATTATGTCATGGTTCATGTAAGGATTGACCATGATTTGGTTGAAATAATTATATCATGATATTAATTTTATTACAAAAATATATCAATTGATAGTAGAGAACAATAATAATTTGGTTAAATAGGTCTATAGGTTCTATTCTTAGAACAAGGTTTAGGTGGTGGTAGACGACAAGTTCATAGAGGAGAAAATCAAGGAAAGATGTAGTCAGTAAGGGTAACTAAAGTAAACATCTTAGAGGATGTGAAAGGAATTATTTGTGATATTTATACTATATTTATGGAATTTTTGGACTCAATTTAATAAAATTAATTTATTAAATAAATACTTATAGGAGGGTTTAATATTTTCTTAGAGTGGTTAGATCGACCTTTGAAGGTATTGATGCCCATTAGAGTTCTTTTTATATTTATAAAGGTTTTTAGTAGTTACAAACTAGTTGTTAGTAAAAAGTGATTGACTTTGGGATTTATCATATTTAAAATGAAGTTATAAATTGTCATTTTTGACATGGATTGTTTATATTTGATGTGACTTTTCATATATTATTATCAGTTTATATTTATCTTCTCTTTTCTAAGCGGTGAATTTTTTTTCATTTGTGAATAGAATAGGTTAGTTGTATATTGAGGGATAGATCATTTCAAGGTTATTTTCTAGTTGTAAATTATTGTAATATCTTGGATTATTATAGACCATTACATTATATATTTCATGTATTGGGGATTTCGAGAGAAGGATAAAGGAAGGGAGGTATTGTTAGAGATGAAAATTTCAGTTGAAGGGAGGATATTATGGTGTTTCCATGGGTGTCGTGCCATAGAGGGTTCTAAAGAGGTTTTTTCTAAAGTGTAAAACATTATGTTTTGTTCATTTATTTTTTTTATTTTTGGTGTCGAGTGTTCATAGTGTCATGTAATTTTAAATTTTGGTATTCCCTAGTTATTTCATTTCATGGGGCCTTACGTCGTGGTCCTTAAATTTCATTATGTTTGTATTCTGGGGATTATCGGGATGAAGGCAAGGACATAGATTTATAGTGTGGTTATCATAGATGTATAATAGATCCTAGTTGGTTGATTCTATGGTTTTTATTTTTGAGTTATATTTTTTCATGGTGCATATATCATGATATGGTTTTTTACGACCCTTAATAGTTTTAGGAATTTATATATTGTATCATGGTGATGTCCATTTCATCAGGGTCTTTCCTCAGTTGTATCTAGTAAGTGGTTGACCATGATTTTATGGAAGAAATATATGGGGAAAATGAAACATTATTTCTATATATTTGGTGTATATAACCCTATTTTGGTGCGGAAATATTTTTTGTACTGTGATTTTATGAATTTTTAGAACCGATATAACTTCAAAATACTATCTGAATTCCTTATAATTCCATCATTTTTTATTGAACCCTGGGTAACAATAGAATCCTATTTGGATACTTTTTATCCCACTTTTATACTTTTCTTATCCTTAACTTTATGATATTAATATCCATCCATGTAAATTTATTGAGGTTATCCTTATGTGATCTTGTTCTTGTGGTTATATTCCTCTCCTCATTATTTCACAGTGATTGAGAAGTTTTGGTTGAGGTAGGGTATTTCTAAAATATTCTTCTATATTATAGAATAATATTCTTGACTAACTTGTTATGATCCCTCCCAACCATTTTTTACATTCATTATTGGTGTTGTTTGATGTATCATTTCTGGGTATTCTTTATTTATGGGAGAAGGGAAATATTGGTTTCAATTCCTCATAGGGAATAATGAGCTAAACAAAAAAAAATCATAAAGGGGGAGGGTTACATGTGTTCCATGGATTTTTATGTTTCATGTGTGTTGAATGATGTTTTTTTATTTGGTTTACATAGTTTTAGATATTAATTATGAACATTATCAACTTTATAATTGGATAAATTAACTAAAGATAGTAAAAAAAGGGGGACTTCGAAAAAATTGGGTTATGTGAACTATTATTGTTATTAATTTTCAATGATTGATGTTGTGTTTGTTGTTGTTTTATCTTATCATGAAAATGGATATTCTGATTTTTTTGTTTTACATGTCTTCCTTAAATATGGTAAAACAAAATAATGGGGTAGTAATTGTAATTGGAAATCAGAATGGGAAGTGGATACTTGGGTTGACTGATAATAAACTTGATAAGTTAAAAACATTATGAAATAAATGATAATGGTGTGATATTAAATGTATAAGTAATGGGTTGGTAAGTAATTAGGTATGGGATGAATCCATTTTAATATAATTTTTGATGTTTGATGCAAAATTAAATAAAGAAAAGAGATAGTTTTTATAAATATAATTATGGTATGGAATATAATGGGTAGTGAGTTGATGTATTAACTATTAATGGTTGCAATGAATGTGATTAATGATGAGTGGATGTATTGAAATGGGATGTGATATAATTAATGGTTCGGTTTGGGTAAATGAATAAAATAATGGATTTAATGAGGTTGGTAAATGGTAAATAGTAAGATTTGAAAATGGAATAGATAATGTAAAAATGTTGATTTTGAGGTTTTCTTTTCTTATGAATTTTGTTATGTATTGATGATTATTTACTATGGGAATTGGGGTTTTGGTTCGTGGTTTTCATGTTTCTATTTTTAATATTATGGGCATGGTCATAGGAATTTGATATGGTAAATGGGAAAATTAGGTGAGTGGTCATGGGTTGTAATGGATCTCATTTGATTTATGTATTTGGATGTGATGGCTTAAAGTAGTTATGTGAATTTAGGATATAATGGATTAATTTTTTATATATAAAAATTTTTACCGACTTGACAATATGATGTCCATAATGATACATGATGGGGGCATGCATGGTATGAGGAGGGCATGAGTTTGATGTCCCATGTGTTCATAATTCCCTATGGTGAGGAGGATACTGATATGTGGTTATGGTTGGGGGACATATAGAGAAGGGGTGGTAATGAGTTTGATTCCCTTCTTATTTATGTTACCCTACCAATATCTAGTTGAGAATTTGAATACCTAGAGATGTGGTGGTGTATATGTAGTTATGTGTATGTTGTGATGGAATGGTGGATATAGTTGAGATTTTTTGGTATGTGTATGCATGTTATCGTGGCTAATTATAGAGTGGGGTAATGGTTAATGATATTTTGTGATGTTTCTTCTTTCTTAGTCCCTAGTCAGTTGGTAAGGGTTTTTCAACCGACTCTCTACTGGTTTGAGTTGGAATAGGTCCTAAGTTTAAAATTGGTAGTAATGGTAAATTTTCTAGGCCTTTTTTATTTTTTTATTTTTTAATGGTTTTGAAAAAATTATATTTTACGATTATTTGTTAAAAAATTAGATGAAAAACTTGGTTGAGAAAATGGTTGAGCATATTGTGAGGGGTGGAGGAAGTTGTGGAAAATGATATAGAATGTGTATTTTGTTGATTATATTTCACATGGTTGTTTGTTTTTATATATGTGGTTATGAATTTCTTGGTTGACATTAATCTTGGTTGCTCATGAATATTTATTAAGCATGGATGTTGAATTGTTTATAAGGATGATTCTATTGATTACTCTCAAAATATCACCCCTCCATAATTTTCTAAGTGTTTTTCTGGTCATATGAGGAAGGTGGGTACTATTTTTCAGGTATCTTGGATAGATATGGAGGATTATCTATAATTAAATGAGTTTATTCTTGCATTTATTTTATAATGATTTTAAGACACATTAGTGATATTTGGGTTTTGGGAATCTTACTTGTTGCTTAATGAAAATCCTTTGGTGTTTATGGGTGTTTTTTTATTCCTAACATTTTATGAGGGTAATGCCTCATATAAATGTGTTTTAATGCCCTCAGTGCTAGTATCCAACCTGATTCATATTGGAGGTGAGCTTTGGGGGTCACTCCCACCTTCTATGTTGGCCTAATAAGGGCTCCAATAGGGGTAGGTCATAACAAAGTGGTATAAAAGATTTTGGTTGGAAATTATGGTGAAGTTTGGAGTTAGGAACAAGTGAGGATTACATAGGATTGGTTGGGTGTGACACCAACATGTAATTATTACCTAATATTTTATATTACTTTATCTTCTTCTTGGCTTAGTCAAAGTTTTGGAGAATTTTAGGTGAAATCCTTAAGATTCTATAAGATTTTTTCTTCTATTCACAGGTTGTATGCACAATTTGGGGGAAACTTTGCGGCTACAATTAAGAAGAAATGTTTTTAGTTTATTTTTTATAGTGAACAATTGGCCTATAAGGGAAGCACATAGCTCAGTCCAAACAGTGTGAGGACTTAGGGAAACTGTGCACGACACTTGGTACTTGTTGGTATTGGCACATAGTTTATGCACATTAAGTGGAAACCATATGACAAGCATGAAATATAGTAAAGAATTAGGTAATGATAGAATAAGTTATTTTCATATTTATTAATATGAATTAGATAGTTATATTAGTTATAAAAATATTAAGTAATTTTTAATCAAAAAGGAAATAGCTTTAATTTAAAACTTTTTTATAAGGTTTTGTTTAAATGTTTAATTTATATATTTTAGAATTTTAATTTTAAAAAATTATTATAATTTTTTAAATTAGATTGTATAAATTATCTTACAATGAATTTTTGGTATTTTTTAGAGAATTTTCTTTTTTTTCTTTATTAATAGTGAAAAATACTGAATTTTATTTGAAAACAACTTTTTCACTTAACTTATTTATAAAGTTAAATTATATTTTAAATTGGTTTTAAAGTAAAATTATTTAAATTATACATCCATTAATCCAATTTAGGTCATTTTAATCAATTTTATATTAAATTTTGATATAAAAACTTTGTAAACTTTTGAAATTTTTCTATTTAAAAACCTGATTTCTCATCGTGTTTGTAGGGTTAATTTTAAATTAATTTTTTTCACTAATGTTAATAGAATTTAGAAAAATGGGATCCATTTTTAGAATAATAATTATTATTATATAATTATTATATAATAAGTTTAACTAATTTTTTTACCAAAATGAATAGTGAATGAAGTAAAAAATAATTATCGTAGTTAAGGTAAAAATGAGTTTACAAGGGGGTTAAACAAAAAAAATAAGGGTAGAAATTACCTATAAACTTGTCTAAAAAATATTATATGGAACTATTTCAAACATTACACATATGAGGTTTTATAATGGAACATTTTTTACCTTTTTCATATATAAAACTTGGGATCACTCAATTATCTTCAGAAATACCAAGTGTGTCCTCTCCTCTACTTATAAAGGGTCGCCCCCTCTACTCTCTTCTTCACACAGTAAAAACTATTTGGTTCGGCCAAAACCTACCCAAATAACTTCCCAACTTCATTATCCTAATCCTAGAAGATTTATTTTTTGTACAAATCCAACCTAGGAAGGATTTTTTTTAAACCTAAGAATGATACCCAAAGAAGAGGTAATGTTCTTAAATGAACATCTTTATTTTATTTCTTTCTCCACCCCATTCATTTATTCTTAAAATATGGTTATATAATCACCTAAATATATTCCATATAATAATATTTTATAATTTTAATTATATTGTCTAAATAATTTCCCTCTTCCATCAAATAGGTTACGAAATCATCTTTCGTGTGTAAGACAGACCACTGCCTCGCGAATCGATGTCGTTCGTTTTTTCCATTACCACATCTCACGATTTGGTATGATGATTGATATAAATTATATATATGAAATTTATAACATAATTATATCTATGGGTAATTATATCATATATAAATTTTTATATTCTATTTCATAAGGGGTATGATAATGTCACTCATGTGTACGGGGGACTACCGCCTCACGAAGCGATGTGATTCATTTTTCACTAACGCATAATATGGAAGGTAATAAGGGTAAAAATAATTAATATATGTGATATAAATGATATTATTATGATATTTATGACATATTTATAATTATTTAAATATAATATATAATTTTCTTTCTTACCTTTTCACTCACTAAAAAAGTGATAATGTCATTCATGTATGTGTGGACTACCACTTTCACGAACTGACGTGACACTCTTTTCTTTACCACACCACAGGAATGATATAAAAAAGTTTATATAATTAAATAATATGGTATTTATGATATAATTATTAACATATAAAATATTACTTACCTTCTTTCCATAATTATCACTGAAAAATGGAAATGTTACTCATGTGTACATACGGACTATCATCTTCATGATCGTAATGTTAGTTCATTTTTCATAAACATATTTCATGATTGGTTTTAAAATTATAATTGATGTATAAATATGATAATTATGACATTATTATTATTTTGGATATGTTTTAATAATAACTCTTTAACCATATTCAACCTACCAAATTCATTTTTGACACATAAGTCGGATATAGTCAATACATCTCATGTAAAATTAATAGATAAAGTAATTGTATATAAATGTTAATAAGTGAAATAAAATAATATTAAACTTGAAAAATTTTATCAAGAAATTAAATAATTAAGATAAGTTTATTATTAAGGAATATAAATACATGTGTGACAAGTTGGACTCAAGGTAAGGGACTTCATCTCAATTTCCTTTCCTTGAGGCATATTTTGATATTATACACTAATACTCTATTACGAGGTGTATATATAGACCCTTTAACATGTTATATCATTAATTTATCAATTATAATGGTATTTATAGTTTTTTTAATCTTATTATTTCATGGGTCTTATGATTCAAATAACTTGAAAGTGATAAGGGGATTTTCTTTAAAAAAAGTTGTTTTGATATTTTCCTTCCAAATATTTATTTTTTATGCTGATATTTTTTTAAATGATTTTTTAAATTCATTTATGAAAATAAAAAAAAATTATAAATTTCATTTTACTTTATTTCAAATGTTTTAAAAAAGTAATTTTTTTACATTTTTTAAATGAAATGTTTTGAAAAATGAAAAATCAAATGCTCTATTTTTAAAGTATATGACAACAACATATTTTCCTACCACCATTACTACTATTTGATTTCTAGATTCCTTTTCAAGAATACATTTTTTCTTAAATAAAAACTCAAATTTACCTTTGTTTGTTTATCTTGGTATTAAAAAAAAATTAAATGAAAAATGTTATTTTGATATCTGAAAGTGGTTTCTATATGAGTTTAAATAATTTTTTCAAATAATAAAATGATTTATTAATGTTGTGGTTCTTAGACATTATATGTGATGGGTGCACCTAGATAGAACCAGGTGAGCCTGTTATATCTTATGCGATGGGTGTGCCCATATAGTACTCTAATTTATTGGGTAGCTAATATGTTCACCGGATAATTATATTAGAAGATGGTTTTATGGTTATTCCAATTTGTAAGGGTTTTATAAGGGTTTTGTAAGGATTCTATGAGATGATGTCCCAAGGTACTTGCATGGATTTTCTATGCTTGATAATGTATTTTCATGGAAATCATTTTTTTAAAAGTTAAAATAAATGATTTTTTTAAAAATAATAATTCCCTTTCTCGGTAAAAAGATACGTTTTTAAGAAAAGGTTTTTCATTAGTGTTTTTGTTTTCACTGGACTAATATTTTTCTTCTTTTTATGTCCCTTACTGATATTTTTGTGCTCATCCCATGTTTTAAAACGTTTTTCACATTATTTAAGTATGGTTAAGGTAAGAGAAGTGGTCAATTTTAAATACATGAAGAGTTTTCATGAAAAGAAAACATGTTTTGTTTTAACAGTTTTATATAGTGGGAAAATGGATTTTGATTGAAAGTGTCCACTTTTTATTATATGGTTTTCTATATATGAGTTATGAACTAATTTTCTAAAACTCTAAACCTAAAAATATCCTTAAATTTAAAGAAAGTAAATTATTGAATTCAACTCAATATTATATAATGATGAAGGATGAGTCCTTATCGTTTTTATTAAAGGTTGATTTAGATAACTTTAGAGGTTAGGATGATGTTAATAGCTTTCACTTGAAATATTTTACCTTTTAGTCAAGTTAAAATGATATAGAATTTAAATATTTTTATGTTGATTGATCAAAACTATGTCTATTCGGAATTTTTTTCCATATAGAAAATAGAGAATATATAGTGGGAAGGATCCAAGATTAAAATACCCTTTGAAATTATCATCTCAGAATGGATAGAATTAGAAGAGATTAGTTTGTTTCAATGATGGTTTAGTTAACCCAATATATAAATGGTGATGTTATCTATGTTAGATATGAACCTAATATACCATGAAGGAACATGTCTATAGCGGATTATTTCATGAGGCAACATCCCCAATCATTCAGTGGATCATATGACTATGTGGTATCCTAAGGATGGATCAATTCTTTGGATAAGATATTTGATGTCATGGGATGTTTAGAATGTCAAAATTTAACACTTAAAGTTTATTATTTTGAAGGTAAAGTTTATCAATGGTGGTATTTGGTTAAGAATACCATATAGAAATCTGATCTTGATTCCATGGAATGGAAAACATTTAAGGATATTTTCCTTGAGAAATATTTCACTAAATTTTTCTAGATCTGGATGAAAAAAAATCTAAAATTAATAAAAAAAGATGAAGATTTTATGGCCATGTATGAAGCTAATTTTACAATATTGGACAGGTATGTATCGGGTTTTTTTGGGGCATTGGTGGTAAAATTAATATATTTTAATCAGGTTTGAAACCCATTCTATTTAGAGATTTGGACACATAGTAATTTAATAGCTATGAGAAAGTTGTTTGTTATGCTGAAAATGCTGAGATGGAGTTTTCTAAAACTTATGTGCCTCATGATGATGAAAGTAAGAAGCAGTCATGATGGAAGGTGATGGGGAGACATACAACAAATAAATATGGAGGTAAGAAAATGAAGTTATCATCTTGTGGTGAGTGTGGTAAAAATAAACCTGGATAATGTCTTATGAAGTCAGGTATGTGTTACTGGTGTTGAATTTTTGGCCATATAGCCCGTGGTTGCAAGGAAATGAATCCTGAAAAATCAAAGAATGGGGTAAACGATATCCATCAAACGGTCAAATGCTTAATTTTCAATGATTTAGTTTATTATTCTAACATGTTACCAAAGTTAGTAACTTTATATAGAAATCATCAAGATCAGAAGAAAAAGGGTGTGGAAAAAAATTCCACCACTACGGTTGATGTTAGGCCATCAAATGAAGTGGTGGGAAGTATGTTACTTGTGTATTCAAATTATTCCAATACCTTGTTTGAATATGGATCTTTGCATTAATTAATTTATGATAAATTTTCTAGTAAATTGGGAATATCACCTAATGAAAGTAATATAGAAATTTTGGTGAAAACTATGAGTGGAAGTATTAAAGAAACCAATATTTATAGGAATATTCATGTTTTTCTCAGTGGGATGGTCTTTATTTTAGATCTTCTTGAACTGGACATAGAACAATTTGATATGATTTTGGGTATGGATTGGCTTTCAGTGTATCATGCTGAGATAGATTGCATTTCAAAGAAAGTTTTATTCAATGATTTCATGCCTCTGATAATATACCAAGAAGCTGAAAAATTGATTAGAGATAGTAGTGAAAGTTATGTATCTCACATTGTTGAAAAGAATGAATCTATTCAAATTAGTGATGTGTTATTAGTGAATGAATATGTGGAAGTTTTTAGTATGATTTTCCTAGTGTTATTTCTAATCATGAGGTTTAGTTTACTGTTAACTTAGTTACCGATGTTAATCTTATTTCTAAACCCCCTTATCAAATATATCAAGTGTAACTTTTAGAATTGAAAAAGAAATTATAGGAATTATTATATAAAGTTTTCATCTGACCTAACAATTCACCATGGGTTTCTCTTATTTTTTATGGCAATATGTTTCAATGAGACTTTTCATTAATTATATAACCTTGAATAATATCATTGTTAAGAATAAGTATCATTTTCCTTATATTGATGATTTTTTTGTTCAGCTCGATGGACCTCATTATTTTTTGAAGGTTGATCAGAGGTCTGGGTACCATCAACTAAAGGTGAAGGAGGATGAAATTATAAAGACTTCATTGTGGAAAATATATAAAAATTATGATTTTGTAGTTATGTTATTTGGGTTATCTAATAGACATACTATATTTATAGACCTTATGGATAGAACTTTTCATGAGTTATTGGACAAGTTTTTAGTGGTGTTTATTGATGAAATTTAGATATATTATAAAATCCAATAGGAACATGAAAGACACCTAAGGATTGTTTTAGAAACCTTCAAATAAAATAAACTTTATGAGAATTCAATAAGTGTTAATTTTTGTTGCAACAAAGTTCTTTACTTGTGCATATTGTTTATATGTATTACATAATTGTTAATCCTACTAAAAACATTTATTTAAGAATGGAAAATACCCACAAATATCACATAGATTCATAATTTTATTAAATTATTGGGTTACTACTGATAATTTTTTGAAAACATTTCTCAGTTGTCTAGCCCACTAACTAAGTTAAATCAAAAAGGGGTTAAATTCATCTGGATAAAAGAATGTGAAGATTTTTTTCAAGAACTAAAAAGAATATTTCTAAATGATTTAGTTTTATCACTACCTTTAAAAAATGGAAAATTCACCATCTATAGTGATGATTAATTAAAATGAATTGTCTATGTCCTAATGAAAAATGGTCAGGTAATTGTTTATGATTCATGTTAATTGAAACCTTATGAGATAAATTACCCTACACATGATTTGGAATTATTTTTTGTGATTTTTTCTTTAAAAATTTGAAATCATCATTTTTATGGAGTAAATTGTGAAATATATACAATAAAAAAAGTTATAAGTATATATTAACTCATAAAGAATTGAACATGAGACAAATAAGATGGATGGAACTGATTAAGGATTATGATTGCATGATTCATTTCCATCTTGGAAAATAAAACAAAGTGGTTGATGCTTTGAGTTGAATAAACAATGCTATATCAACCATGTAAAATTTGGAATATAAACCTTTGGTTAATGATTTAATGAATTTTTTCCTAGAATTTTTGGATGTAGGTACATCATTTGTTTTGTTTCAGGATTCGGTATAATTGACTTTGTTAGAAAGAATTAATCAAACTCAGAAAGAGGATCAATATTTGTAGGAAAATGTATAATTTATTAATAATGGTAAGTTTCCAAATTTTAATATTGATGAAGAATGTGTTTTACAATTTGGAAAAATATTATGGGTTCCTTGTGATTCCATGCTAAATAAATATTTTTTGATTGAAGCGCATAATTCTCTATTTTTTCACTCATCTAAATAGCACTAATATGTACAGAGATCTTCAGGAGTATTATTGGTGGGATGGAATGAAAGGAGAAATTGATTACTTCACTATGAATTGTTTTTCTTGTCATTAGGTTAAATTAGAATGACAGTTATCAGAGGGAACACTTCAACCTTTTCCAATTACAGAGTGGAAACAGGAAAATATATCAATGGATTTTGTGTTAGGATTTTCAAAGACTTGTCAAGGTAATAATGTGATTTGGTTTATTGTTGATCGATAAACTAAATATGAACATTTCCTTCCCATTATAGATACAATGTATTTAGATCATATTTCTCAAATGTATCTAAAGGAGATAGTTAGGTTACATGGAGTTCCTCTCTTCATTGTATCATACCATGATCCCAGGTTCAAATCAAATTTTTGGAAGGTACTTTAGAAGTCATAGGGTACTGAATTAATTTTCATTACAGCTTTCCATCCACAATATGATGGAAAGTCTTAGTGGATGAATCGTACCATGTAATATATTATTTGTTCATGTTCAATGGATTTTGAAAGATTTTGGGATAAATATCTTTCTTTGGATCAGTTTTCTTATAATAATAGTTTTCATTCCAGTATATAGATGGAAACCTTTGAGGAATAATGTTAAAATCGGTGTAGGGCACTAGTATTTTGGGATGATGTAAGAGAAATAAAGTTGATGGGACTAGAGTTGGTAGAGTAAATAAAAGATAAGGTGTATTTGATTCATCAATATAATAGGATGGTTCAGAGTAGGTAGAAAATTTATGCGGATAACTAGAGGAAAGATCTTTCCTTTGAGGTAGGTGATCATTTCTTTCTTAAAGTTTATCTATGGAAAAGTGTTATGCATTTTGGTAAGAAGGGTAAGATAAGTCCATGGTTAATTATTCCATATGAAATCTTAGATAAATTTGGATTAGTTTTCTATAGAGTGGCCTTACCCTCAAGTTTATCCCAAGTACACAATGGTTTTCATGTATCGTTGTTGAGAAAATATGTTCCAGATTCATCTCATGTTTTGATATCTGAAGAAATTTAGTTGTAAGAGAATATTTATTATTATGAATAGTCTATTCAGATTCTTAACCATAAATAACAAGTTTTTTGGAATAATTTTATTCACCACATTAATGTTTTATGGAAAAACCATATGGTTTAAGAGGCGACATTGGAATCTGGAAATGTTATGAGGGAAAGATATACACACTTTTTTAATAAGTTAATAAAATTGCGAGGATGAAATTTATAAAAGGGTATAAGAATGTAAAAATATAATTAATGATAGAATAAATAATTTTTATATTTATTAATATGCATTATATAGTTATATTATTTATAAAAAAATTATGTAATTTTTAATCAAAAAGGAAAGAGTTTTAATTAAACACTATGTATATATGGTTTCATTTAAATGTTTAATTTATAAATTTAAGAATTTTAATTTGAAAAAAATTAATATAATTTTTTAAATTAATATTTCAACATTATATTATGATGATTTTTTGTGATTTTCCAAAGAAGTTTCCTTTTTTGATGAATAGTGAAAAATATTGAATTTTAATTGAAAATAATTTTTTTCTTAATTTATTTATAAAGTTAAATTATATTTAAAATTGTTTTTAAGTAAAATTAGTTTAAATATATATTCATTAATCAAATTTAGGTCATTGGAATCAATTTCATGTTGAATTTTTATATAAAAACTTTGTAAACTTTTGAACTTTTCCTCTTTAAAAACCCTCTTTCTCATTGCATCAATGTGATTAATTTTAAATTAAAATTTTCCACTTCTATGAATTGAATTTTTAAAAATGGATTCTTTATTTTTAATATTAATTAATATCTAATAAGTTAAACTGTATTTTTTCCCAAAATTAATAGTGAATGCAATAAAAATTAATTAGGACGATTAAGGTAAAATGGGTTTATAAGGGGTAAACTAAAAATATAAGGGTAAAAATGAACTATAAAATTGTATAAAACTATATTATAGAAATAATTTGACCATTAAACCACTAAGTTTTGATAATTTACCATTTTTGACCCTTTTTGAAATATGAAAAACATGGGAGCACTCAATTCTTTTCAAAAAATCCAAGTCTGTCCTCTACCCCGCTTATAAAAGGTCACCCCCTCTTCTCTCTTATTCACACCGTAAAACCTCCTTTTTTTGGACAATACCTACATAAATCAGTTTTAAAATTCTCTTCCCTCATACTACAATCCTTATTTTAGTCATAAATACAACTTAGAAATTATTTAGTGTAAACCTAAGGAGGATTCCCGAAGAAGAGGTAATGTTCTTCAACGAGTGTCTTTATTTTATTTCTTTTTATACCTAATTAAATTATTCTGAAAACATGATTATATAATAACATAAATGTATTAAATATAATAGGATCTTATTATGTTAATTTCATAACATAAATTGTCTCCTTATTCCATCAAATCGGTTACCAAATCATCATTCGTGTGTATGGCGGACTACCGCCTTACAAACTGATGTTGTTCATTTTTCCATTATAACCTCTCATGGTTGGGTATGATGATGTATGTAAAGTATATATATTATATTTATAACATAATTACACATTTTTAGTCATTATATCATATATAACTTTTTATATTCCATTCTGTAATTGATATGATAACATAGATCATGTGTACGGCGAACTACTGCCTCGTGAAGTGATGTGATTCATTTTTCACTAACACATAACATGGAAGGTAATAAGGATAAATATAATTAATATATGTGATATAAATGAAATAATTATGATATTAATGATGTATTTATCATTATGGAAATATAATATATAATTTTATTTCTTACCTTTTCACTCACTGAAAAAAGTGATAATGTCATTCATGTATGTGTGGACCACTACCTTCACAAAGTGATGTAACTCTGTTTTCTTCACCACACCACCAGAATGATATAAAAATTATATATAAATAAATAATATGGTATTTATTATATAATTATCATTCTGTAAAGATAAAATATTACTCACCTTCTTTCCATAATGATCATTGAAAAATGGAAATGTTACTCATGTGTATGTACGGCCTAATATCTTCATGATCGTAATGTTAGTTAATTTTTCATAACCATATTTAATTATTGGTTTTAAAAGTATAATTTATGTATAAATATGATAATTATTTCATTATTATTATTTTTTATATGTTTAAATAATGACCACTTTGACCATAGTCAACCTACCAAAGTCATTTTTTACACATAAGTTAAATATGGTCAAAACATCTGATGTAAACTTAACTGATTACGTAATTGTATATAATATGTTAATAAGTGACATAAAAGTAATAATAAACTTGAAAAAGGTTCTCAAGAAATTAAATAATTAACATAAGTTTCTTATTCATGAATATAGAGACCCATGTGACAAGTCATGCTCAAAGTAATGGACTTCATCTCAATTTCCTTTCATTGAGGCATATTTTTATGTTATACACCTATACTCTTTTAATATGTGTACATAAAACACATTTGACATGATATATCATGAATTTATATATTATTAGGGTATTTATATTTTTTTAATGTTATTATTTCACGGGGCTTATGATTCACATATTTCTATAGTGATAAGGAAATTTCTTTAAAAATATCTTTTAATGTTTTCCTTCCAAATCTTTCTCTTCTAAGTCAATGTTTTTTAAAATGATTTATTAAATGTTTTTATAGAAATAAAAAATTTATAAAGTTCATTTTAATTTATTTCAAAAAAAAATTTAAAAAGGAATCCTTTTATGTATTTTAAATGAAACATTTGGACAAATGATATATGGAATGCTATATTTTTAAAGTATACAAAGACAATGACGTTTCATGCCACAATAAATATTGTTTGATTTATAGATTCCTTTTTAAGATTACATGTTTTCATAATTGAAAAAAAAACTCTTTCCCTTTGGTTTTTTATTTTGGTATTGAAAATGGTATTTTAAATAAAAATGATAATTTGATATTGGAAAGTGATTTTCATATGATCTTAAAGGAGTTTTTAAAATTATAAAATGTTTTATTCATGTTATAGTTTCTCTTAGATATCGCTCCAATTAATTTGGTAATTATTATGTTCTTCATATAATTATATTGGAATTTGGTCATATGGTTATTCCAATTTGTAAGATTTTTGTAAGGGTTCTGTAAGATTTATATGAGATGATGTCCCAAGGTACCTACATGTATTTTCTATGCTTTATAATGATTATCAAGTAAATTATTTGTTTTCAAGAGGTAAAATAAATTATCTTTATTAAAATAATGACAATTCCCTTTATAGGTAAAAAGATATGCTTTTTAGAAAAGGTTTTTCATGGGTTTTCATGTTTTCCACTAGACTAATGATTTCCATATTTTTATGTCCCTTGATGATATTTTTGTACTAATCCCACATTTTAAAAAAAATCCATTGGATTTAATGATGGTTAAGGTAAAGGAATAGATTAATTTAAAATACGTAAAGAGTTTTCCTGAAAAAAATAATGTTTTGTATTAAAAAGTTTTATATGGTGGGAAAAATGGATTCTAATCAAAAGTGTCCACTTTATATTATATGGTTTTTTTATGTATGAGTTATGACCTAATTATATAAAATTTTAAACTTGAAAAGTTCCTCAAAGTGAAAAAAGTACATTCTTGACTTAAACTCAATATTATGTAATGTTTAAGATTGGGTCCTTATAAAAAGTATCTATAAGTTTAACAGAGGAGTTTATCATGATTGGAACACGGTTTCTAAACCATGCAGTCAAATAGTGTGAGAATATTTTTCATAAGAAAAGTCATCTATAAGTTTGGAACACAGTTTCTAAAATAATATATCCTACCTATATTTCATTAAAATTGTGAAAATATATCCCCCAGATAGGTTTTGGTGTTTGGACCTCCCTCTCATTCTTCTTGCTCATCCAAACCCTGGTACACTCATGAAGAGTTAATCCCTTCTTCCTCCTTTGATTTGGAGCCTATTTATTCTCAATTTCAAGTGATTAATACTCTCTTTCTTCTTCTTTTCATCTTCTCACTTATCCTTTTTCCCTCTCTATCAGTTTTTGCAACTATTGTGAACCCTAACCATTGTTTAAGTTGTAATTAGGGTTCAAGTAGATTCTAATGATGAGTCTTTTGGTTTTTTAGGTTAGAGGAGGATGTCTCTTATCTTTTTTATGCATTCTTCTTCGATTTTGATAAGTTTTGGTTGTGATTCTGATGTAACAAGGTAGATATTTTTTTGTAATTTTCTTTTAATACATGATATAAATTTCTTAATTTTTTTAAATGATTTATTATGAATTTAGAAGAATATTTTATTCCCATAGTAGTATTTAAATAGTTTCCAAATGGCTTTTACACATGGACATGTTGCATGCCAAGTGTTTGTGAAATTTCTTGAGTAGCTCTTTTAAAATGGTTTTTTGTGTTTTTAAATGTTTCTTTAAGAAATAAAATATGAAAGAAAAACACAGATTTATTTTAAATGGATTTTAAATAGTTTAAACACTTGATATGGACTTGGTCACAGGAAAATGTTTTTCAAAATGCTCGGTTGGATTTATTAAAGGCCTGTGAATGTTTTGAAATTATTTTTAACACTAGTTTCATTTAATAATGGATGTGTTATAATTACCATAACGTATTCAACACATAATTATATTATTTAAAAAAAGGGTTCCAATTTCCTAAATTTTCAGTATCTTTTAAGTTTATAGTTTTATAGAATAAGTAAAATATTAAAAAATAATGTAGACACTTCCACACAGTGTATATTTTTTCCACAAAAATAGGTTCTTAAATTTACACCCATATTTCATTCAAGACACTTATTCTATTTTTAAGATGAGTCGCCATAGTATAAATATTGAACTTTCTATAGTCACTAATCATCCTTAGATCCAGTGAAAAACATTTAAAAATGTGATATGAGAAAAATAAATCTCATTAAGGGATATTAAAATAAAGTAATCTCTTTAATCTAATAAAAAACATAAAAATACATGAAAATGTTTGTGTTTTTCACAATAAAACTTTGAGTAATTAAATAAAACATATCCACATTAGAAAATAAAAATTTTCTCATATAAATCATTTAAACCCCATTAGAAGGATATAAAATCATGAATGAAACATGTTGTATATGATAACTCATGAAAACATTCCTTGAAAAACAAACCATTCATCTTTAAAAGTATGTAAACTTTTCTTTCCTCGTGAAATAAAAATATTTCTATAAAAAACTATTAGAAATAATGAAATAAGTATCTTGAATAATTATATTCATAAACTAGTTTCACTCGTGTTTAACCCGTGTCAAAATAACTAATTCCCAGTTAATTCCACAGGAGTAACTTACCAAGTTATGTCCCTCATTTTTTTCCTTTGATGACTAAACAATACCCAATTCATTAGAGAGATATATCAGTATCACTCATCATTATGAACTATATTGAGATCACCCTTCATCATCAATAATGATCAAGTATCATATCATGAAAAAAACATTTGTCATGTTTTACTTTTTCACCATAAAACCCTTGAAAAACTCATTTTAACTCATGTGAAAATGTACTTTCCATTTTCTCATAAAAATGGGGAGAAAATTTCTTTATTTTGAAAACTATTTAAGTGAAATATTCCCAAAATAAAAAATATTAGTATATTATTTAAAAACCCATGAAAAATTATAGAAAAATATTTAAAATTAATAGTGTCAATGAATATTAGAAAAGGTGGTCAATATGTATATATTAAAAAAACATTCTTTTTTACTTTTATAAAAAAAATCAAAATGATCTATACGATAAATGTTTAAAAGATTAATGTTGAAAGAAAGCTAAAGGTAGTTGAAAATAAACTTTATCAGTATTTAATTTATAAATAATAACATTCTTGGAACAATTTTTTAGAATGTGGATGTGGAGGAGAAATATTTGAAAGAAATATTTTAATATAAGTTTTTAAAGAAAAATCCCTTACCTTAAGTCTCGTCTAGATTCGTACATTCTCGAACTCTGAAATAATAAAATTATATAGATTATTTTCCTAATTATGAAAAAAAATTATATTAATTCAATTATCATTATTTTTTTATTTTTTTTATTACCATGTTTTATTTAGTTACCAAATCATTTAGTTTTACATTGGATGTTTTTAGGTCATTTGGGTCAAAAACACAAAATAACTCTGGTGCGTTGACAATAGTCAAATGGGTCATTGTTACATCATCTAAATAATCTTAAAAATGTTAGAATTATCATTTTTATACATTAAATATTATTTTATAACCATCCATGTAAGTTATTTACGAAAAATGAAGCACATCATTTCATAGAGACAGTAATTTGTACGTACGCACGAAACATATTTTCATTTTTATACTAGGTGGAAAATAAATAAAGTATATAATATTTTAATTTTACAAAATCATAAAGATTTTATAAATGCAATATTTATTCATTAGATCTATCATTATAACCATCCATGTGTGGTAGAAATGAAAAACAAATTGCATCGCTTTGTGGAGGTGGTATTCAACATGTACTCATGAGTAACGTTATCATTTTACAATATATGGAAAGGTAAAAAGATAAGTAATATATTAACATTACAAAAAAATCCCAAAAATTTACTCTAAGATAAATTTGATGTGCTAATATCAAAAATGAATTCCATTTTATCAAATTTAAATCCTAAAATTTAAAAATTAACTTTTAAATAAATCCATATAATTTATGTAAAATGATTTTGTTAGAAAAATATATTTCTTTTTCAAATGAAAAATAACTTAAAATATATATATAGTGAATATGAATCCATAAAATCTAATTGTGAATACTAGTAAGACATGAAATTGATATATTATTAACATTACCTAGGTTTTCACATTCTCTCCCCCTTCAAGAAATTGTGTCCTTGATATTTTATTCAATACTTAAACAGGTGAGGGTATTTTTCCCACATAGCCTTTTATGATTCTCATGTTGTTTCTTTAATCATATGTTTTTTTCATAAAACTTTAACCAAATGAGTCACCTTATTCTTTAAAACTTTCTCTCTGTGATCTATAATTTGAACTGAATTTTCCTCATAAGAAAATTTATCTTCAAATATAATTACTTTAGGGATCAATACATGGGATTCATCAGGTACATGTTTTTTTAATAATATAACATGAAACAAGTCATATACCTAAGATAAACTTTGAGGTAGGGATACTCAGAATGAGACAAGTCTAAATTTTCTCAAAATTTAATATAGAATAATATACCATAAACTTAATTTACTTTTCCTATAAAAACATATAAAAATTTCCCAAGAGATACTTTAAGAAAAACATGATTTCCTAACTCAAACAAGAGATCTTTCCTCTATTTAACTGCATTAATTTTCTATCTACTCTGTGTTTCCCTCATATAGTGCTTAATCTTCTTTAACTTCTTAACCATATCTTCTACCAATTATAGTACTAACAACTTCCACTCACCAAATTCATCCCAACATGATGAATTTTGACACCGCTTTATATATAATTCCTCAAAAGGTTTCATATGTATACTAGAATGAACAATATTATTATAAGAAAATTTTTCCAATGAAATATTTTGATCCCAACTTCCCAAATAATCCAATGAGAAATACTGAATCATATCATCTAAAGTATGAATTTTTACTCTAACTATCCATCAGATTAAGGTTGAAAAGTTGTAATTAAATTTAATTCAGTGCCCAATGACTTCGAAATTTCTTTCTAAAACTTTGAGTTAAATCATTGATCATGGTCAAATACAATAGAGTGAGGGACACCATGTAATATAATTATCTATTTAAGATAAATTCATGCAAGTTGATCCAAATACATAAGTATCTTTAATAGGAATAAAATGTACATATTTAGTCAAAAAATAAAAAATAGACCAAATCACATTACTACCTTAAGATGTATTTGGTAATCCCACCTTGAAATACATGGATATATTATATCATTTTAATTAAGGAACCAGAAAAGGCTGAATCATCCCCTTGAGTAGTTTTCATTCAACTTTAACCTATTGAAAAGTCAAACACTTAATGGTAAAATCAGCAATATTATTCTTCATTCCACCCCACCAATAATACTCCCAAATGTCTTTATACATTATAGTTCTTCCAAGGTGAAGAGAAAATAGAGAGCTAGATGATTCACTCCATAATTCCTTCTTAAACTAGGAATAACTTAGCACACACAACCTCTTTTTAAATCTCATAATAGTTTCTTTTTAGATGTTAAATTTAGGAAACTTTCCCTTTTTTACTAATTCTTCCATTTCATGAAAATCATGATCTTCTTTTTTAGCATGGTTAATTCTATTTGACAAAGATGATTGCACTAACACTTGAACAAAAAAGAGAGAGTGTTCCTTCATGCACAATTTCTAGGCCAATATTCATTAAATCATTAACCAAAGGATCATGTTCCAAATGTATCATGGTTAATGAAACATTATATTTTCCACTCAAGACATCGGCTAACTTGTTTTCTTTACATGGATAATAGTGAATTTTGAAATCATGATCCTTTATCAATTTAATCCATATTCTCTACCTCAATTTCAATAATTTTTGGGTTAATATATACTTTAAAATTTTATGGTCAACATATATTTCATATTTTACCCCATATAAAATATGCCTCTAGATTTTTGAAGCAAAAACCACTACTGTAAGCTTAATATTATTTTTATAGTAATTATGTTCATGGTGTTTCAATTAATATAAAGCATATTCAATTACCCGATCATCATGCATCAAGACACAACCAAGACCCTTCAAAGAAGCATCACTATAATTAAAAAAACTCACCATTTATAGATGGAAAGTCTAACACTGAAGAATTAACCAATCTTATTTTCAACTCTTAAAAACATTTATCACATTCCATTTTATAAATGAATTTAACTCCTTTTATATTTAACCTTGTTAGTGGGCTAGATGACTGTGTAAAGTTTTCATCAAACCATTGGTAATAACCCACCAATCTAAGAAAAGTTCAAATATTAGTGACATTTATAGGTCTTGGAAACCTTTCCAGCACTTTAGTTTTAATAGGATCGAAAAATATTCCATATTTAGAAATAATATACCCAAGTAATGAAATCTGTTGTAACCAAAATTCACATTTACTAAATTTTTCATACAACTTTTTTCTTTTAATGACTACAGAACAATCCTCAGATGTTTCTCATGTAACTCATAAATTTTAGAATAAAAAAATGTTATCAAGGATAACCACCAAAATTTTATCAAAATTCCCATGGGAATATATATTTATAAGATCTATAAATATAATGGATTCATTCTTTAACTCAAAATACATAACCAAAAAATAATATATTTATACCTAGTATGGAAATCTATCCATGGAATTTATTTCTCGTTTACTTTCAACTACTAATACCCTAACTGGAGATCAATCTTATAAAAATACCAATCACCCTAGAGGTGATCAAAATTTCCATTAATAAGATAAAATTGATACTTACTAACATTTGTGTTATTGAGTGAACTATAGTCAATACAAAACCTCATAGAACCATCGTTCTTTTTAACAAATAAAATAGGAACACCCCAAGGTGAAGTGCTAGGGAGGATGAAACCCTTATCAAGAAACTATTATAATTTATTTTTTAATTATAAAAAATCTAAAAGATTTATTAAATAATGGGGTTTTGAAATTGGGTTAGAATCAGGTGATAATTTAACATAAAATTCAACCTCTTAATTAAGAATAACACCCGTAAAATCATCAAAAATTACATTCATTATAACATCTCAAATTTCTAATGAATATTTTTATAAAAAATATTTCGAAAATATAAATATAAATGATAAAAAAATTATTTATTTTAATAAACAAAATATTAATCACTTCAGTTTTTCATTTACATATTTTTCAAGGAAAATAGAAATTTATTTATAAAAATGGTTTTATAAAAAATGGAGGCTTGAAAGATGGGTGATAACCCATCGTATTTGGATTAGTCACGGGGCACAAACCTGTAACAAAAGGGAAATAAGGGTTTAATGGCCACCACTATCCTACGTGATTCCCTACTTCTATCATCCATCCATTTTACTTATGTAAATATATTTTATTGTATAAATGATTATTTTTAAATATATAGTTTCAATTGATAACTATATTCCTTTTACTAATATTTTTATTTTCATAACCTATTTATAATTAAATCATTGTAATTTAATAGTTAAAAAAAGTATGATTTGTTTTTTCATTATCATAAAATTATAACATATAACCTTTGGAGGTATTGTCATATGATATTTTATGTAAAAAATGATAAAATAAATGCCTAAATGTAAATTATATGTTATTATTCATATCTAATTTATATTATCATTCATTTATTTTTTAAATGTTTTTGTTTTATTTTATTCTATGTATAGGTTTTATTAGTTTAAAATTTTCCTTCTAAAATGTTAAGTAACACATTTCATAATAAAAAATCAATAATGCCTTATTTCATTAATTGAGAACAATAAATTCCCTGAAAGATCATAGCTAGTAAAATACCCACTAGAAATACTATTACATTTCATAAGAACATAACACATAATGTGTTGATATGGACTATTATATCTAGGAATAATAAAGGGATATAGACATAGAATATTGGTAAATTCACTAAAAGGAACTCCATGGGATTGAATTTCCCCATAAATATCTCTCCTACCATAATATCTATAAAAGTAAAGTGAAGCATTAGGAAAATGATAGACATTATCAAAGGATGTGTAAGAACCTTTGTAAGAGAAATATTGAGTGATGAAGCAAGAATGATGATGTATTTGTTGGAAAATATGGTTGTTCTCTATTATGATTTTCATCTAATATTTTCGATGTGCATTATGACCATTAGTCAATAAGATAGTTGGTCATTATTTTTGTTGGTCGAAGAACCTTTGTGATGTTTTGTTTTTAACAAAGTTTTGTATTTGTTAATAACTTAACTTTTTGTAAAAGAATATTTTTGTTCTTTAGGATCAGATCTAGTCCATTGATATGAGTTTTTGGAAAAAAAGTTGAATGTTTTTGAATGTTCAAATATAAACACAAAGGGGGGGGGGTTCCTTGTGAAATTTGTTTTCTGGACATAGTTTTTCAGTCTGAGTAGTATTAGATGTAGAAGGTGTAAGGAAGATGGAAGCAGGAAGTTCTGTAAAGTTATTGATTGTATGCACCATCAGAATTAGATCCATCAGTATGAAGTCCAAGATTCATTGAACTCGATGTTGGTTAGAAATTCATAAGTTGCAAAGTATGGGAAGTCATAATACTTTCCTTTGTAAGTTAGATGATTCTTTGCTAGTTATGGAGTTATCATAAATCATGAAACATTCTCATGATAAAATATTTTGAAGAAATGGAGGAATCATAAAGATTTTATCAGTTCTATAGATCAAGACAAAGTTTTCATATGATCTATAAGTACTAGGAAAACAATTCATCAAAAGTCTGAATGAGTTAGAGCTTATAAGGTTTGATGGATTTTGAAGTAGCTAAGTTGATTAACCATTGAATACTTTCCATCATAATGGAAAATACATCGTAATGGTAAATTCCATCATAATGAAGTTCCATCATACTGAGTTTGAGAAGGAAAGTCAATCGGACTAACTCTGAGGAGGAAAGTCGAATCAGACTGAGTTTCTATTAGAAATTAAGATCATAATGAGCAGAAGAATAATTTCATATCATAATGAGATTAGTAAGGTAAAGTCATATCATAATGATCACAAGAACAAAAAGTCATATTATAATGAGAAGATAAAGAAAGTTTGATTTTAATGAGAAGAGGAAGAAAGTTAGATCGTAATGAGAAGATAAATAAATTCATATCATAATGAACATAAGAATAAATTCACATTGTAGTGATATAATGAAATTCCATCATACTGATGAAAATTTAGGAGGTTTTAGAAGTTTGATTACTAATAAGAATCAAGATGATTCAAATATTGAGAAGTTTTCAAGCATTCAAAGTTGAATTTTAAATGTGATTGTTTTTATAGATTTAAAATTTGAGTAAGTAGGAAAAGTTTTTTAGTTTACCACATTTTCTATTCTAATTCACCTATAAATAGAAGCACGATACATTTTTATTTGCAAATTTTTCAACATATCAGAAAAGGAAGAGTGTTGTAGAATTAGTTTCAAAGTTATATTTCTAAAAAGAGATCTCATTAGATGATCAGATAGATGAAAGTTTTCTTATTGGATAGAGGAAGATCGGACTGAGGAATATAATACTGAGGAAGATCATATTGAGCAACTGAGTAGATTTTAAGAAGTATAGTTTGAGAAAATGGTTCATCATAATGATTCCATCATAATGAGACAATCAGACTAAGTAAATAGGACCCAGGGTCATCGAATTGAGGTTCTAGACAAAGCTTTGAGGTTTAAAATTTTTAGTGATCTTTTCTTTTATGGATAAAATATTTTGTAAGAAAACTTTGTAAACTATAGGGGTCATTATAATCATTCCTATTGGGAGATAGAAGTTGTCTGTAACATCCCGGATCCGGGTGCCACAAAACAGGTGCCCCGAACCAGGTTGGTCATATGACCTCAAGCGCATTTCCCCAAATGTCGGAGGCTGCCGACTAGCAGTGAGGGCCTAGGAATGATAGTTGGGAAACTATGCCCTCATTTATCAAAGTGTAGAATAGCATAAATAAATATAAAACACAAAAGTGGAAGCAGTAAACAATATAAACTGAAATGGAAAAAGGAACTGAAGTAAAAGATAATCAACAGTAATATATAAGATGATTCCACGTGTCCCTAATTCTAAGAAAGAAGTCAAAATAAAATATACTGCAATCTAATAAAATATTGAACCAGGTACAAAATACAGTAAAGAAAAACCACAGTAGTGCAACAGGAACTCAGCAGCATCGCAAGCCTAAGCTCGGTCCCATGCTCTTCTACTCCTCTGCAACAATCATATACCTGTATAGGGACCCTTTCCCTTATTGACACATGCAGCAATATAATATATTTAGGTCTAATACATGACCCAAACATGTTGTGAGAAATAAATCCCAGTAGGCAACCACCAAAGGCTCGTGCCTAACTATCAGTGAAAATGTGCAATGGTAGTATGCAATAAAGAAATACAGTAATCTAGGAAGTACTCAAAAGCAGATACTCCTACCAGTTCCATTACCATTTAATTTTTATTTAACAATTCAATATAATTCAATTATAAGTTCTCGAGACCTGGCCTCAGTTGAAAATATCCTATACAGTGCCATAGAAAAAACCAAAACAGGTTATCTAACAAGTAGAAGGTAATAACAATACCAAGCATGTGCTTTCGCTTGGCAGGTATAACATAATAAATCACCATAGTGAATATTTAAAGTAAATATTGTCCTCAGACATAAAAATCCTTACCCTTAGGTAAGCATAAACAAAACCCTCAGGTAACTACCCACATGAATAACGAATATTTCCCTCAGGCATACAAGACATTGCCCTCAGGCACGGAAGCTACTGCCCACAGGCATAAGAAAAGTTTCCCTCAGGCTAAACGAAACACTGCCCTCAGGCTAAGCAAAACACTACCCTCAAGCTAAGAAAGTAACTAGGTCGATCCCAACACATAAACAAGAAATATATGTATTTTCTCTCAATAAAACTCAAAACATTCTATAATCACGGCATACCCACGGGTATCCTGGCCAAACGTCTAAACAAGGGAAACACACACAAGGGTGGCCATGGATCAAGGAAACAATCCCAAACAACAGTTTATACTTTTTCATTAAATTACCTATGAAATTATAGGTTTCTTAACAGTCAAGGCCTCAGCCATACGACACCCCAAACATGGTTGTGTAGCACTACGGTACCCAAAAACAACTCGACAGTTGGAAATAAACACCAGACCACCTACCTCGATCTCCTCTGGTCGATATACATGAATGACGCCACCCAAAACAACTGAGAAGGATGTAGATCTGGTATAAAAATTTATCCGTTCAAACTCAAATAACTTCCCTTAGGGAAAGAATTGGAACTAAACGTTCAAGAAGAGGGAAGACCTTACCCGCTCAGTCCAAACGAGATCGACGGCGGAAGAAACGGAGTTCTGGCATGCGATCAGGAGCTCCTCCAAGCTTCGGCCTCTTCTCCTGGTGCTCCAAATGAACCCACTACCTCCTCTATCGAATGAGGAGGCTACTACCCATTTATAACAAAAATATATAACTACACAGCGTGTACTCTCAAGTACACAGCGTGTACAATTTTTTTAACTGTTCCTCTGGCGGATACTTTTCACCACCACCCTGTTCATCTGCCGACTGATTACACGGTGTGTATTACTAAGTACATGGTGTGTAGTTAGTTATTGAATCATGAACCATCGACAAGTCTACACACCCTGTTTTCTCATCCCACATGGCCAAAGTACACAATGTGTATATGAAAGTACACGGCGTGTAGTTTGTTTTTACCGACAAACTTGTGTGCCCTATATTCTCATCCCACATAGACGAAGTACATGGTGTGTGTACAAAAGGTACATAGCATGTACCCATAAATTTGGTATTTTTCCCACATTTCCCTTGTTTTCTCAAAAAAACTTAAGGAAAAAAGGAAAAGAAGAAACTCATACCTCAAGAATAATAACTGGGTTCTTATAGTGTCTAGCAGGAGTTAGCACATTTTTTATTCACTTCTTCATAATAGTTAATTTACATAAACCCACAGGAGTGCCTATGGCAAGGATGTAGGTTCTCACACTGAGGTTGAACCTTGTAAATCTCATGTGATTTACTTTCTTTCCTACTTTTTCATGTATGAGTATTTATTAAAATATGATAATGATATAAATTTTAATAGGTTACAGGGGTTAATTTTCTAAAAGTATTTTAACATATAAAATTAAACAATTAATTCACCCCCCCCCTCATATATTATTTGATCCTTTAGAACTTCAATTGGTATCATAGGGAAAGGTCCCTTATTGAATCTTTATCATAGATAATATCAATTCTATCAATAGTAGAGGAATTCCAACATTTTATAGAAAAAAATTATTATGGATGGAAAAATAAGATGATTTCTTATCTCATATCTCTTAGACTAGAAGTTGTTGATTTTTCTACAATTGGTTTTCCACCTATTGAGAAAGATGATCCTATAAAATTTACTGATAAGAGAATTGTAAATGTCACGACCCGCCTTCACCAAAAGGAGGGAAGGGTCAGCAGACTGACACGTCCTTCCTTCTTTAAGTTGAAGGAGAGATAATGACCCCTAAGACCCACCTTCAATAGGTTTCGGAGTGGAGACTAGAACCAAGGGTATAGAATCATACACAAGATGTAAGGCATTACCCTTTTTATTTTAATAGGATCGAGAGATAAGATAGAAATCCCAACAACACCAAAGCTGGAAGTAAAGGTAAAGCCGAAAATAAACCATTCCTATATGCATGTTCAAAAGTAAAAGCCATAAGTACAAGAAGACTACAAGGTAAAGTACCAAGAAAGAAAAACAACAGCAGCAATTGTCCAAAAGGTCCGCGCTAGTATGGTCCCACGCGATCCCTAAAGTCCTCCTGGAAACCTGAAAGCAGTTTATAAATGTAGGGTGAGCATACAAGTATACTCAGTAAGGAAAACCAAAGACTCTCGTGCACAAGTGGGGAGACATGCTAATGCCCCATGGAAAAAGAGAAAACCAAGCACCTAGTAAGGAAAACTAACCACCCAAGCCTCACCAAGGCACACTCCCCAAATAACGCAAGTCAAGTAATGTATAGTAATAGCACATCGATGTTTGGGTACCCCGCGCCACTTTCCCACTGGTTATTCAAGACATCCTACGCATCGAACCAATCTCGCCATTCTTACCACAGTCCCACTACCACACCCGCCCGCACACACCTGGGCCATAACCTCACCGCAGTCCCACTGCCAAACTCGCACACACACACCTGGGCCATAACCTCACCGCAGTCCCACTGCCAAACCCGCCCGCACACACCTGATCCACAACTGTTATCCCGCCCGCAGACACCTAGGCCACAACCACCTCATGTAACCATGCCTGCAAACACCTAGGCCAGAACAACCACTGCCACGCCTGAAGACACCCGGACCTCATCCCGAATATACTTGGGAAACCACCACTGCCACGCCCAAAGACACCTAGGCCTCATCCCGAAGATACTTGGGAAACCACCTGCCCGTACACACCTGGGCCAACCACCGTAACCACCCCGCCCGAAGATTCTTGGGCTAATAATGGACCTCAGGCCATCACAGCCTGCCGAAGATACTTGGGCTATCCAGGAAAGGGAGCAGAAAGGAGCTAATAACCAGCCACTAATAGTAGTGTTGGGAAAAACACCCTCCCCCATGAAATGGGGGTGTTCATCACTAAGTGATCAACTTTGGTGGGGCGCGAATAAGAAACACAAAACTACAAGTATATGTATAGTTAACAATCACTCAACCAAATCTAGGTTTTTCTTCAGCCAGCCTAAAGAACACAACAGCACCCATGAGCGAGTCACAACTCACACCAAACCAAAACCCATTTGTCCCATCCATGTTTCATGTTCAGTAATGATGTTTAAATAAGTTTCTTCACTACTGGGAAACTAACAGCACAAGCACAAGCCAAGGAAAAATTACAATCAAACATCAACTTATACATTCACACTTGGTTCTCTCATAAAGTCACAACAACAAAGGAAACCCCAAGATACATCCCCATGTCCCCAGGAGACAACGGTTTCTCAACGACAGAGGATACCACCCCAATTCATGATATAATCAAGGTAACCACCCGGTCTCAAATTTACAATCAGCGATATCTCAACAACAGGGGATCCCATCCCGACCCACATCACCCAGCAATCGGCCGTGAAAGAAAAACAAACAAACCACCACCACTAAGGCAAAGTAGGACCATGCCGGTATTTTTATATTTAAATGATTTAACACACTCCATGATTCCAATTTCGCTATACTTTAACCGGGGTTATCACAGAAAGGGTTGATCCTGGTGCTTTAAATTTATTTAGCCGAATATACGTGATTAACCAATTTCATTTACACAGCAAAAGGTTCAAAACCAAAAATACAATCCATCTAAACATCACTAGAATTAAGGGTTTATTAGTGCACAAAGAAAGACCACCAACGGCCATGATTTTCAATAGGCATAAGCCCACACAATTCAGAAGTCAATCATGGAAGATCATAAAACAAAGCAGCATCATCGATCACACCCCTCCCCCTTCATTCTTAGAATAGGATTATTATCTTCATTAAGGTTTGGTTAATCCAATTATACAGAAGCAAAAGCATACCCACCCCGCAAGATAAACATAATGGAGAGACGAAGGTGAAACCCTACCTGACGATCAAGAATCGACGTTAATTCCTCGCATGGAAACTGGAACAGGGGTACGGCTCGTCGGCAGTATGATCAGAAAAGAAACGTAGGGAGAAGATTTTAGGTTATAAAGGCTCTCCCGGACTGTTTAGATATGGAGGGAAACCACGTAAGGAGCGGGATCGTGGGTTGACCACGCGGCCCCACACATCATTAAATAGGTCCTCGCCATTCGGGGCGGTTAAAACCGACAAACACCTCCGCGTTAAGCCACGACCAAAATGCATGATTTTCATTTAAGGGGTACCTCATCAATCATTTAATTTGTACGGGCATTAATGGGCCTTAAAACAGGATTAAAGGGGTCAAAACATGGTTTAAAAACCAATTTGCGCAAAAAGGAGGCGCTAGTGGAAAACCCATGGGGGTAGGCTAGAGCTACCGGTAGGTTACAGCAACCGGTAGTCGAGAGCTACCAGTGGCTGACAGCTACCGGTAGCCGAGCTACCGGTAGTCGAGAGCTACCAGTGGCTGACAGCTACTGGTAACCGAGCTACTGGTAGGCTGACAGCTACCAGTAACCAAGCTACCGGTAGGCTGCAGCTATCAGTAGACTGAGCTACCGGTAGGCTGTAGCTACCGGTAGGCTGAGCTACCAGTAGGCTGAGCTACCGGTAGGCTGCGGCTACCGGTAGACCAAGCTATCGGTAGGCCTGCTACCGGTAGGCTAAGGCTACCGGTAGGCCTACCGTGGGTCAAACTTCACCGAGAAGTTGGGATGGCCTCCTAGACCACCCAGAACACCTCAAGCATCAGATTTTTGCGAAGTAATGGACCTCCAACATCCAGGGCCATTACATCAGATACCTATCAAACTATTCTCTCCCTCGAGAATCAAAAAAACCCACAAGGAAAGAGAGGGTCTGAGCAACCACCTCGAAAGATACCTCTCAGGATTGAACCCCATTGTTAACTAAAAACACCCTTCTCTTAAGAACCAAGCAACATACCATGTCAGACTGCCCAGTCTGTGGGTTGGGGAGTCTCTTCTCCCATGTCAAGATACTATCCTCTTTGGGCGGAACTAACTCGCCCGCACGGGTTTAATCGCATCCACCTTAATGAGTCTTGATTAGGGGTATGATCCTCCCCTCACCATAGCCAGGACTTTTCACACACATTCAAAGAGGAAAGAAAAAACCACATATTTCATAGCCAACAAGGTAAAATGCTCCACCACAACAAGTATAAACAGAACATTACAGAGCTCAAAACAACTTCGGGTATTGGGCACGCATCTATGATTCCCTCTCCCACGTACTCTCCTCAAGCCCAACATGCCTCCATAACACACGAACCAAGGGAATGGTTTTCCCAAGAAGCACCTTCTCCTCACGATCCTCGATCATCACTAGTCTTTCCACAAAGGTCACGTCGTCCTCGATGTCTATCTCTCCCCAGTCGAGGACGTGTGAATCGTCGTGCAGATACCGACGAAGCTGGGACACATGGAAGATGTCATGCAGCCTCAGTAGCGGCGGTGGTAACGCTAGCTGATAAGCCACTTCGCCGACCTGCTGCAACACTTCGAAGGGTCCGATGAACCTGGGAGAAAGCTTACTTTCTTTTCCAAACCTCCATTTTCCACGCCGAGGATAGACCTTCAAGAACATGTGGTCTCCCACCTCAAACTCTAAGGGACTTCTCCTAGTATCAGCATACGACTTCTATCGGTCCTGGGCCACCTTCATCTTTTCCTGTATAAGCTGAACTTTCTCCGTCGTGCTCTGCACCACCTCCAGGAAAAGGATGCCCGCCTCTCCGACCTCGGTCCAACACACAGGTGAGCGGCATGGCCTCCCGTACAAGGCTTCAAATGGGGTCATACCAATGGTAGAGTGATAGCTGTTATTTTAGGTGAACTTTATCAAAGGTAAGTGTCGCACCCACGATCCTCCTGAGTCCAGAACACATGCCCACAGCATATCCTCCATGGTCTGGATGGTGCGCTCTGTCTGTCCATCTGTCTGGGGATGGAAAGCAGTGATAAGACGTATTTGGGTGCCAAAGGCATGCTGCAATCCTCTCCAGACTTGTGAGGTAAACCATGCATCCCTATCAGAGACTATGGACCTTGGAACTCCATGACACCGCACCACCTCATCCACGTAACTTCGTGTCAAAGCATCAACTGCACTCGACTCCTTAATCGCCAAAAAGTGAGCCGACTTCGTCAACCGGTCCACTACTACCCAGATGGCATCGTATACCCCTTGAACCTTAGGTAGTCCCGTGACGAAATCCATCGAGATGTCCTCCCACTTCCACTCGGGGACATCTAGAGACTGCAGCAGGCTACCTGGAACTCGGTGTTCAGCCTTCACCTACTGACACACTAGGAACTTGGCCACAAACTCTACCATTGCTCGCTTTACTATGGGCCACCAGAGATTTCTCTTTAGACCCTGGTACATCTTGGAAACTCCTGGGTGCACCGCTAGGGGTGAGTTATGGAACTCACTAAGAACCTTTCCATACATCGCCTCTGGAACAAACAGCTTTCCTTGGAAAAGCATCTGGTTCTGACCATCCTCCATCCACCCTTCTGGAGCATTGTTCTGGCCAACTCGGTCTCTCATCACTTCACACTCTGGGTCTCCCCCCTGAGACTCCTCCACTTGCTGAAACAAAGATGATTGCACCATCATCTGATACAGGCAACCTCTACCGCTATCCATCCTCACATCCAGTTACAAGGTAGCAAACTCCTCCATTGCCTTCCAGGTGTCTGCCGACTCCCGGACTGCATCCTTCTTTGACCTACTGCTCAAGGCATCGGCCACTACATTCCCTTTACCTGAAGTATAGGAAACCTCGAAGTCGTAATCCTGTAGGAACTCTATCCACCTTCACTGTCGAAAGTTTAGGTCCCGCTGGGAGAAGATATACCTCAAACTTTTGTGATCTGTGAAGACCACAAAGCATTCTCTGATGAGGTAATGCCGCCATAACTTTAGCACAAAAACGACCGCTGCAAGCTCCAGGTCGTGGGTGGAATAATTATGCTCATGAGGGCGTAGCTACCTAGACCCATAAGAGATCACTCCTTGTCGCTGAATCAACACACATCTAAGGCCTTTCCCTGAAGCATCACAGAACACCTCGTATGCTTCCCCTTCTTCTGGTAGTATCAGCACTGGGGCACTAACCAAATTCTCCTTCAGATAGCTGAAGGCTGCCTTGCACTGCTCACTCCACACGAAAACCTGGTCCTTCTTGGTCAAGGCTATCAAAGGGGCTGCAACTCGGGAGAAGTTGGGTATGAACCATCAATAGTAACCCCCCAGCCTGAGGAAACTGCAAACATCTGCCACATTATTGGGTGCTTCCCAAGAAACCACTGCCTCAAACTTTGACGGGTCCACCGCTACCCCTTTCTTGGACACTACGTGCCCAAGGAAGTGCACTTCTCGCATCCAGAACTTGCATTTCAACAACTTCCCATAGAGCTGGTGTTACCAAAGGACCTCCAAAACTATCCTCATGTGTTCCGTGTGGTCCTCCTCTGACCTTGAATAGATCAGGATGTCGTCGATGAACACAACCACAAACTGATCTAGGTACTCCTGGAAGATAGAGTTCATAAGCCCCATGAACACAGTCGGGGCGTTCGTAACACCGAAGGGCATGACCACAAACTCGAAGTGCCCATATCTGCACCTGATGGTCATATTCAAGATGTCTCCCTCCTTCACCTTCAACTAGTGATATCCAGACCGTAGGTCGATCTTCTAGAACCATCCCGCCCCTTTCAGTTGGTCAAAGAGATCGTCTATCCTTGGAAGAGGGTAGCGATTTTTTATCGTTACCTGATTCAGCCTTCTATAGTCTATGCACAACCTGAGTCCACCATCTTCCTTCTTTGAGAATAAGACTAGAGAACCCCACGGTGATGCACTAGGTCGAACATAACCCCTCTTCATCAGATCAACGTTCTGAATCCGCAACTCTCGTAGCTCCGAAGGTGCCATCCGGTAGGGAGCCATCGAAATCAGACGAGCACCAGGATGCAGGTCTATCCCAAACTCGATATCATGTCGAGGGGGTAGAGTCGTCACCTCCTCAGGGAAGACATCCATAAAATCATTGATGATCCCTGGCACCTCCACCATCTTAGAATCCACGAACTCTACTGACAGCTCGGCTAATAAGGAGAGGAGGGGTTCCTCTCGCCTACTGCCCTTCTAGTCGGAACCTAGAGGGTCCCGATACTGAAGGCCTACTGCTGATGGTATTTCCCTTCGATGATCCTAGCTGGATCCCCTCACGTGACACACCTCCCAGCGTGTGCATCCTCTCCACCACTTCAGTCTTTTTCTTCACCTCTAAGTATGTCGGCAAGGTGAAGGGGGTAACAGCGTACTGGAGGGAGGGTCGGAGCACCTCCTCTAAACGTCTTGCCCGAGACTCCTCGTCTGGAAAGTGGTCCGGAACAAAACGTAGGAGGTCCTTGAACTTGATTCCCAGCTCCCTTACTAACATAATCCCCCACTGGAGGTAGAGTAGCTCCTGCCTCTTCTCCCCATTCATCGTAGAAGAGAGAAATTCCACCCGGAACTCCTTCTCAAAAATAGCCCATGCCACCTCAGCCTCACTCCTCTCTCCTAGGTAGAGCATCCACCACTAACGCACTGCTCCCCGCATCTAGCTGACGGCCAGA
Source organism: Viscum album (assembly GCA_963277665.1). Classification (NCBI taxonomy): domain Eukaryota; kingdom Viridiplantae; phylum Streptophyta; class Magnoliopsida; order Santalales; family Viscaceae; genus Viscum; species Viscum album. Next base: position 1,337,768,562 of record OY728156.1, read on the forward strand.
GGAACCCAGTACTCGGTCGGAGCCCGGATCAAGCCGAAAGCTATCACCAGATCCTCTAGCCATCCCTCCGTCTTCATGTCAGAGGTGCTACCCTCGTACTTCTCGAGGGTCTTTCGCTGGAAGGCTCGAAGCGTCTTCTGCCATTGGTCATCCTCCTCCTCCTGATCAGCCCTCTGCCGATCGGCCAAGTCAACCTCCTGGGACTTGATCGCTCGTACAACTCGTGGTCATCTCCCGGTTACCATAGCTGCAAGGTAAACAAGGAATGCCTAAGCCCAAGTAGTGCAGAATATTGTTCTCAAAACTTCTTAAACTTTTTATTTATTCTTAATTCCCAAGATACCCCAGAAACATGAGAACGCAATTCATTATGATGCATGTACCTTTCATAGGGTCTCTACCCTGCAATCAGCATGGCCTCACCTGGTCGTTCGGTAGGTCCAGAGTCCTTGCATCGGATCACGGGTGGCCCTAAAATCTCATGTCCTAGCCAGTCTTCCCTGGCCTAATTCACGCACCAAGGTCACCCAACATTGTTTCCCTACCATCTCATGAAATCCTCATTGTGCCTAAATCTAGACTCCATAATATCTCTCAAACCTCCCTTTGATGCCACTTTGTCATGACCCACCTTCACTAAAAGGAGGGAAGGGTCAGCAGATTTCCAGGCTCTTCCTTCTTTAAGTTGAAGGAGAGATAATGACCCCCGAGACCCGCCTTCAATAGGTCCCAGAGTGGTGACTAGCACCAAGGGTATATAATCATACACAAGATGGAAGGTATTACCCTTTTTATTTTAATAGGATCAGGAGATAAGATAGCAATCCCAACAACACCAAAGTTGGAAGTAAAGGTAAAGTCGAAAATAAACCATTCACATATGCATGTTCAAAAGTAAAAGCCACAAGTACAAGAAGACTACAAGGTAAAGTACCAAGAAAGAAAAAAAAACAACAGCAACTGTCCAAAAGTTCGGCGCTTGTATGGTCCCACGTGATCCCCGAAGTCCTCCTGGAAACCTGAAAGCAGTTTATAAATGTAGGGTGAGCATACAAGTATACTCAGTAGGGAAATCTAAAGACTCTCGTGCACAAGTGGGGAGACATGCTAATGCCCCATGGAAAAAAGAGAAAACCAAGCACCTAGCAGGGAAAACTAACCACCCAAGCCTCACCAAGGCACACTCCCCAAATAACGCAAGTCAAGTAATGTATAGTAATAGCACATCGATGTTTGGGTACCCCATGCCACTTTCCCACTAGTTATTGAAGACATCCTACGCATCGAACCAAACCCTCCATTCTTACTGCAGTCCCACTGCCACACCCGCCCACACACACCTGGGCCATAACCTCACCGTAATCCCACTGCCAAATCCGCCCGCACACACCTGGGCCATAACCTCACCACAGTCCCACTGCTAAACCCGCCCACACACACCCGGGCCACAACTGTTATCCTGCCCACAGACACCTGGTCCACAACCACCTCACGTAACCATGCTTGCAAACACTTAGGCCAGAACAACCACTGCCATGCCCGAAGATACTTGGGAAACCACCTGCCCGCACACACCTGGGCCAACCACTGTAACCACCCCGCCCAAAGATTCTTGGGAAAATAATGGACCTCAGGCCATCACAGCCTACCCAAAGATACTTGGGCTATCTGGGAAAGGGAAAAGAAATGAGCTAATAATCAACCACTAATAGTAGTGTTGGGAAAAACACCCTCCCCCATGAAATGGGGGTGTTCGGCACTAAGTTCTCAACTTGGGTGGGGTGTGAATAAGAAACAAAAAACTACAAGTATATGTATAGTTAACAATCACTCACCCAAATCTAGGTTTTTTTTCAGCCAGCCTAAACAACAAAACAGCACCCATGACCGAGTCACAACTCACACCAAACCAAAACCCATTTGTCCCATCCATGTTTCATGTTTAGTAATGATGTTTAAATAAGTTTCTGCACTACTGGGAAACTAACAGCATAAGAAAAAACCAAGGAAAAAGTACAGTCAAACATCAACTTATACATTCACACCCAATTATCTCGTAAAGTCACAACAACAAAGGAAACCCCAAGATACAGCCCCATGTCCCCAAGAGCCAACGGTTTCTCAACAATAGAGGATCCCACCCCAATTCGTGATATAATCAAGGTATCCACCTGGCCTCAAATTTACAATCAGTGATATCTCAACAACAGGGGATCCCATCCCCACCCACATCACCCAGCAATCGGCCCTGAAAGAAAAACAGACAAACCACCACCACCAAGGAAAAGCAGGCCCATGATGGTCTTTTCAGATTTAAATGATTTAACACACTCCATGATTCCAATTCTTCTATACTTTAACCAGGGTTATCACAGAAAGGGTTGATCCTGGTGATTTAAATTTATTTAGCCAAATATACATGATTAACCAATTTCATTTACACAGAAAAAGGTTCATAACCAAAAATACAAGCCATATAAACATCAAGAGAAGAAAGGTTTTATTAGTGCACAGATAAAGACCACCAACGGCCATGATTTTCAATAGGCGTAAGCCCGCACAATTCAGAAGTCAATCATAGAATATCATAAAACAAAGAAGCATCATCGATCACACCCCTCCCCCTTCATTCTTAGAATCGTTTTATTATCTTCATTAAGGTTTGGTTAATCCAATTCTACAGAAGCAAAAGCATACCCACCCCGCAAGATACACAGAAAGGAGAGACGAAGGTGAAACCCTACCCGACGATCAAGGATCGACGTTAATTCCTCACGTGAAAACTGGAACAGGGGTATGGCTCATCGGCAGTATGATCAGAAAAGAAACATACGGAGAAGATTTTAGGTTATAAAGTCTCTCCCAGACTATTTAGATATGAAGATAAACCGCGTAAGGAGTGGGATCGTGGGTTGACCACGTGGCCCCACACGTCATTAAAGAGGTCCTCTCCTTTTGGGGCGGTTAAAACCGACGCACACCTCCGCGTTAAGCCACGACAAAAACGCATGATTTTTATTTAAGGGGTACCTTATCAATAATTTAATTTAAACGGGCATTAATGGGCCTTAAAATAGGATTAAATGGGTCAAAACATGGTTTAAAAACCAATTTGCGCAAAAATGAGGCACTACTGGAAAACTCGTGCGGGTAGGCTAGAGCTACCGGTAGCCGAGCTACCAGTAGGTTGTAGCTACCGGTAGTCAAGAGCTACTGGTGGATGACAGCTACCAGTAGCCGAGCTACCGGTAGGTTGCAGCCACCGGTAGTCGAGAGCTATCGGTGGCTGACAGCTACCGGTAACCGAGCTACCGGTAGGCTAACAGCTATCGGTAACTGAGCTACCGGTAGGCTGCAGTGACCGGTAGACCGAGCTACTGGTAGGATGCAGCTACTGGTATACCGAGCTACCGGTAGTCCTGCTACCGGTAGGCTAAGGTTACCGATAGGCCTACCGTGGATCAAACTTCACTGAGAAGTTGGGATGGACTCCTAGACCACCCAGAACACCTCAAGCATCAGATTTTTGCTAAGTAATGGACCTCCAACATCCAGGGCCATTACAGTAAAATTTTATGGAAAGGATATAAATTATATCCTTATGTCCTTATCATAAAATTTTTATATAAAGGTGATGGGTCTCAAAACTTCAAAGAGTATGTGGGACAATCTGGAAAGTATATTCAAAGGGAATACTAAAGTGAAGGAATCAAAGATAAAAATCTGGAATAGTAAGTATGAAGAAATAAGAATGAGAGATGAAGAATCTATTAATAAATACTTTACTATAGTAAATGAAATTATTTGAAACATCATAGGTTTTAGAGATGTCCTAGAAGATTATACAATTTTGAAGAAACTCATGAGAAAATTTCCAAATAGGTTTGATTCTAAAATTTTATCTTTGGAAGACAAGGTTAATTTATCTCTTGATGAATTGCATAACTTTCTTTTTGCTTATGTAATAAGAAAATATCTAATGTTCAAAAAGAAAATGAAAGATAAAATAGATTTTGAAGCTATGAGAAAGATGAAAATTCAAGATGTTGAAGATGTTGATCCTTGTGATTCCTAAGATAAAGAGGATGATGAGTTGAAATACAAAATCATGTCACTTATATCTAAGAAATATAAAAGAGGAAGAGGAAAGTATAGAGGTAAAATTACTCCAAAATATTTTGAGTGTGGTGGAATCAGACACTTTACTATGAATTTCTCCAAGAATAAAGTTAGATAATATTGAGATGATTCTGATGAAAAAACTCAACAGAATAAGTGGAACAAATGTTCTAAAGAATTAAAGTTATCTAAAAAATATAAGAATAATTTCACTAGAGACAAAAGGAGTATGTTGAGTAAGAAAGATAAATCAGACTCAACTAAAAACAATTACTTAAAAGATGAAAGTTTATAAAATTTCAAAACCATTATTGAAGAGGTTTATTAAACAAAATATTCCTCAGATACTGAATAAGGTGGTGAAGAATCATAGAGAACATAAACTCAAAATAGAACTTGTTGCATGTCTTGAGAAAAAAAAACTATTAAGAAAGAAATCATAGTAATGGAGAAATATTGTAAAGAAGTTTCTGAAGGAATAAAATATTTCATCAATCAGGATGAAGAATATATTCAAGATATATTCAGTTATAAATTAAGAATTCTTGAATAGGGAAATATAATTGAAGATCTCAGTAAAAAATTGTAATTTTAAGAAAAAGAAGAAGTTATTAAGTTTCAATATAAACTTCTTGAGTCGAAAAGTACCTTGAGGAAGATGAATGAAAACATTAAAAAATATTTATAAGTAAAATATGAGACTTATAAATTTTCTAAGAAAGATAAGATCAGGAATCAGGTGAATTCATCACCCTCTAAAAATAATGCTTCATCTAATTTTTCTAACATTTCAGGTGATAAGAAAAGTACAAGGAAATTTTATGTGGATAAATGATTTAAGAAACATATCACATATACAAAAGATGAAAACTCACTCAAAAGGAAAGATGGTCTACACCTAGAGTATGTTAGAGAGGGAAGAAGTTATCAACCTCTACAAAGTTTCTACAGAGAAAGAATGTACTTCAACAAAAAATCAATATTTTATGGTTTTTATTGGTGTTATGGAATATATGAGAACATGGCTTATAATTTTTGGTATAAACTATCACTTCCCATAATAAGGTTTGAACAAAGTGGATGAAATAGTGAAAGTAGAATAAGTAATTCTCTTAGCACATGGGAAGTTAGAAAATAAAAATCTCAAGTTGTTAGAAACTTTCCAACAAAAAAACATTTTGAATATCTGGAATAAGTTTATGGAATATGTTATTATTCTAGTCACCATGCCAAAAATATATGACACTCCATCTAAAACAAGTTTCTTATGGGAGAAAATAAAAGGAATCTGGAAAGAAGAAAGTTTAGGAAAGAGATTTTGTTGTTGATATTTTTTTAAAAGAAAGTAAAAAAGAACAAACCATGGGTACTTATTAGTGGTTGTTCTTCACACATGAATGTTTATTTAAAAATATTAAAACATGTTGAAAATCATGATAATGGTGTTTTTACCTTTGGGAATGATACATCCTTAAAAATCATAGGAATCGTAATGGCTGATATTAAAGTAGAAAAATTAAAATCTAAAGATGTTTTATTTGTTGATGGGATAAAATATAATTTATTTAGTGTAATTAAACTTTTTTATGATGAAAAATAAGAGATTTTAAGAAATTATTCATTTATTATCAAAATTTTGAAATATTGAAAAGTTATCACAAAAGGAGACAGAACTAGTGGAAATATTTTTCCAGTTGGAGAACTTAACAACTCATATTATCTAAGTGTTGAAGATGAGAATAAGTTGTGGCACTGAATACTTGGCCAACTTGTCCAGAAAAATATGAAAAACTTTATAAATATGATGTTGTATGAAATTTTTTGTAATTGAAAACAAGAGAGGAAGATTTTTGTGTTACTTTTTAGAAAGGGAATATGGCTAATAAAATTCATAAGAAAGTTTAGATTTAGTCTATTAGGCCTCTTTAACTTACTCATTCTGGTTTATATGGTCTAATGAGAAATCATCCAAAAAAAGGGGGTTTATACTTTATCACTTTTAATGATTATTTCTCTTGTATTAAAGACATAATTTCTATAAAACACAATTCATAGGTTGTGGAAATGTTTAGGATTATCAGAAAAGAATTTGAGAAAGAAATGGGTGTTTACATAAAGAAGTTGAGAATAGATAATGGTACCAAATTCAAAATTAATACTTTTAAACTTATCTAATAATTTATGGTAACAAACATTAGTATAGTTCTCCATATAACCCACAAAAAATAAAGTAGTTTAAAGGAAAAATAGAAGTTTAGTTGAAATAGGAAGAATCATGTTAGTAGAATATAAACTTGCAAAGTTCTACTAGAGGGAATCTTTTAGTAATATTGTACATGTTTAGAACAAATGTTTTTTAAGTCTCGAATCCAACATATATTCTTATAAAATTTGGTATAACAAAAACCCTTCATTGAATTACTTTAGTGTTTTTAGAAGTCCTGTTTACATAAATTCAAAAATCTGGATCTGGGAAAGTCTGATGAGAAAGATCATGAATTAAATTTTATGGGTTATTTACCCAATGTAATAAGTTAAAAATTTTGGAACAAACATTTAAAAAATTTGGTGGAATCATATTATGTGAAAGTTATTGATAATCCAACTTCTTTAACATAAGTTTCTGGGAAAGTTGAGAAAGAAAAACTAAAAGTTTCCAATGAAAATTAAAGTGATAAAAGTAATGTGCATTAAGATTCAGATGAATTGTGTGATGAGGAAAGTGAAGTTAGTGGAGAAACTTTGAAATTTCCTACCTTAGAAAAAAATGTTGAGACCGAAAATATTCTTGGGAATCAGAAAGATCTAGTTTAGACCAAAAAAAGATGATATTATAAAATAAAACTTTAATTATTTCAAAAGTTGAACATGAATTAGATTCATAAGTTATTAAACAAAAAGAATGGGTGGATTTTATGATTGAAGATTTGGATCAAATTCAGAAAAATAAAACATGGGAACTTGTACCATGTTTTAAAGGTAAAAATGTTATTGGAACAAAGTGGGTTTACATAAAAAAGTTTAATAAACATGGAGAAGTTTCAAGAAACAAAGTAAGAATTGTTTTTAAAGGTTGTTCATAGGTAGAAGGTGTAGATTTTGATGAAACATTTCCCCCATTGTAATTTTATAAACTATTAGAATGTTTCTATCAGTGGATGCTCACTAAAATTAGAAAGTATATTATATGAATGTAAAGTTATCATTTATCAATGGATAAATTGAAGAATAATTTTTCATTGAACAAACTTGTGGGTTTTTACTTTATGAGGATGAAAAAAATGTTTTTAGATTGAAGAAGGATTTTTATGGCTTGAAATAATCTTCATGTCATGGTATTCTAATCTTAAAAATTGTTTGAGAATGTTTTATTTTTATAAATTAAATGTTTATAGCAACTTATATATAAAATATTTTGACTCTGGAACTCTATTTGTAATTTTTTATGTAGATGATATAATTTTTTGGGGGTATAGAAAAGTGTTTGAAAAACATTTTCTTAAGAAATTAAAAGGAACTTTTATATGTCAATGTTAGAAGAATTAATATTCTTCCTTGGTCTATAAATTCAAAAAAAAAGAAAAATACATTTTCCTATCTCAAGAAAAGTATGTTAAGGAATTGTTACAAAATATTTTCATGGAATAATACAAAGAAGTTTATACTCTTATCTCAATGTGGATAAAGTTGAGTAAATATGAGTCTGGTAAAAGTGTGAATCAAAAAGATTTTTAGAAGCTAATATGAAGTCTACTTTACCTTACAGCTAAAAGTCCTGATATTTTTTATGTTGTGACTTTGTGTGCTGGGTGTCAAAGTAATTCTAAAGAATCGTATATGTTGGAAGAAAATAAAATTTTTAGATATTTAAAAGGAACAGCTTCACATGGGTTATTATATAAAAGAAATTGTGAGATGAAGTTTCATGGCTATACTAATATTGATTGTGTTGGATATTTTCATGATAGAAAATCAACCTCAGGATAAACATTTTTCTTGTGTAAATGTTGGGTAAGTTGGTATAGTAAGAAAAAAAGTTTGGTAACTTTGAGCATATTAGAATCCAAATATTTTGCAGCTACTCAATATTATACTCAGATATTGTGGATGAAAGTTTAGCTGGAAGATTTGAAAGCAAAATTTTCTAATCCATTAAAGGTACTTTGTGATAATTAGAGTGCAATTTATCTTTCTAAAAAACATACCAAAAATTCAAGATCAAAACACATTAATATAAAGTTTTACTTTATAAAAGATAAATTTTATGTTGGAGATGTTTTTTTGGAATATATCGCAAAAAATTATCAAATTGCTGATATCTTTACAAAGTCAATTCCAAAAGAAAGGTTTGTTGATTTGAGGCTGCAAATTCATGTTCATCCTCCTCCAATGAATTCATAAATCTCATTAGGAAGTCCCCCACCATGATTTGGATTATATTGACAAATGGGGAGATAAAGTAACAAATTTTTACTTTTTAATAAGTTTTTACTTATCTTTATTTTATGAATCTGAATTTTCGGTTATCAGATAATGGGGGAGATAATAATCAAGGGTGAAGAAAAGTGAGAAAACATAAAAGTGAGGAGTCTTATCTTTACATGGATGAAAAATTTTCTTTTAACCGAGGGATGGAATTTCTTCAAAAACATTACTTTATCCAGTAGTGTGGTATTAATACACTCTCTTTTGAAAAAGTATATGTTTTGGTAAAATTCAAAAAACTTGATTTGTTTACAAAATTTGAGTTGTGAAGATTTTTTAAGAGATGAAAAACTTGTTAATGGGTCTTGTCAACAAATCCAAAGGGGGAGATTGAATAAATTTGTGATTTTTTTAACAAAGTTTTGTATTTTTTGACAACTAAACTTTTTATAAAAGAATTTTTTTATTCTTCAAGATCAGACCCAGTCCATCGGTATGAGTTTTTTGTAAGAAAGATGAAAGTTGATAAATGTTCAAATCCAAACACATAGAGGAGAAAAAAAATTCCTTTGTGGATTTTTTTTCATACATAGGTTTCCAGTCTAAGAAGTACTATACAGAAAAGGTGAAAAGAATATTAAAGTTGGAAGTTCTATAAAGTTTTTGACCGAATTAACCATTAGACTTGGATCCATCAGCAAGGAGTTCAAGATTCACTGAACTCAACCTTGGTTATAAATTTATAAGTCACAAAGTAAGGGAAGTCGTAACACTTTCCTATGTAATTAAGATGATTATTTTCTAGTCATTTATTTATCATAAATCATGAAACATTCTCATGATAAAAGATTTTGAATAAATAGAGGAATCATAAATATTGTATCAGTTCCATAGATCAATATAAAGATTTCATCAGATCTATAATTACCATATACATAAGTCATTATATGTATGAAAGAGTTATATATTATAATGTTTTAATAATTTCAAATTTACTAAGTGGATTCACCATTTAATACTTTACATCGTAATGGGAAAACCATCATAATGGGAAATTCCATCATAATGAAGTTCCATCGGACTGATTCCAAGGACGAAGGTCAGTCGGACTAACTCTGATAAGGAAAGTCAAATTAGACTAAGTTTCTATAAGAATTCATATCATAATGAGAAGAGGAATAAAGTTAGATTGTATTGATAAGATAAAGAGAAATTAATATCATAATGATCATAGGAATAAAAATTTAGATCATAATGAGCAGAGGAAGAAAGTCAGGTCATCATGAGAAGAGGAAGAAAGTTGGATTGTAATGAGAAGAGGAAGAAAGTAAAATTGTAGTGAGTAGAGGAAGAAAGTCACATCATAATGAGATAAGGAAGTTCCATCATACTGAAGAAAAGTTTGGAAGTTTAAGAAGGATGATTACTAATATGTCTCAAAAATATTAAAATATTGAGAAGTTTTTAAGAACTCAAAGTTGAATTTTAAATGTGTGTTTTTTGGAGATTTGAAATTTTACTAAGCGGGAAAATTATTTCAGTTTCCCCCCTTTTCTATTTTCAGTTGCCTATAAATAGAAGCAAAGTACATTTGTACTTTTCAACTTTATCACCATAGAGGAAAAGTCATAAGACTATAAAATTCATGTAAATGATATCTTTCTAGATAGATATATCATTATAATATCATATAGCTAAAAAATTTCTTATTAGACTTAGGAAGATCGGACCTAGGAAGATTAGAATAAGGAATATCTGACTTAGGAAGATCAGACTGAGCAGTTGAGCAGATTTTGAGAAGTGTAGTTTGAGAAAAGGGTTCATCATAATGAGACAATTGGACTGATTTAAGCAGACCTAGGGTCATCAAACTGAGGTTCTATATAGAGTTTTGAGGAGAAAATGTTTTTTGTGATCTTTTATTTTTTGGGTCAAATTTTTTGTAATCAAACTTTGTAAACTAATGGGAGTCAGTATAATCATTCCTATCGAAATATAGAAGGTGTTTTACATTATTTGGAACAATTTTTATTCACTTCTTTATAATATTGGATTTTAATGGACTCATGGGAGTGCTTATGGTAAGGTTATAGGTACTCACACTAAGGTTGAACCTTATAAATATCATGTGCTTTACTTTCCTAATTTTTAATGCATGATTATTTATTAAAAGATTATAAGGATATAAAATTTAATAGGTTCTAGGGGTTAAGTTATTAAAAGTATTGAAACTTATGAAAGTGAACAACTGATTCAACCCACCCCCCTCTCATTTGTTTTTATATCCTTTTGAAATTCATTGTTTATGTAGACATAGATAATTAACTGTCATGATTATTTAAAGATATAACCAAAATTGTATTATTTTTAAAGAATATAAATATATTCCATTAATAATATATTTTATGATAAATTTATAAGTTTTAAATAAAATTTATTTTTATAAAATAAACATATAAAAGACTTTTTAAATGATAATGAAGTCATAATTAATTTTTATAACAGTCAAAATGTTTATTATTCTATAAAAATGGTTATTTTTAAATAAATAAGGATTTTTATTTAAAAGTTAAAATTCTCATAATTATAAAATTATTTTGATAAAATAAATTTCATTTTTCGACTCAGAAAATCAAAATTAAATTAGGATAAACTTTTAATAATATTTTAAAAATGTTGATTTTGGTGTAAAAATTGAAAATACGATTTCTATGAATACTATAACTTTTATATTGTAATTATGATATGATCAAGACATAAAATTTATTAATCCTTCATATTGGTCAAAAATGTATTTAGTGAATAATATAATGCATAATGTGTTACTTTTATAAATATATTCTTAGCATTTTGGAACCACATTTTTATCTTTTCTAAAAAATTGTTTTTATGTGTTATATGTGTATCATATTAGAATTAATTTTTATCACTTTTATAAATTAAATGAAGTAAAATGGATTTAATATTTGTAATTATATAGTCCAAATTTTTTAATAAGGGTAATTTCATTTTTAGGTACAAAAAAATTATCATGGTAAAAAAAGAGTTACCGTAGTATAGGTAAAATAAAATAAAAGGTTAAAATTAAAAGGTTGGGAAATAAGAAAACTAAAAATTAAAAATTTAAATGGGTGGTTTAGGATTTTTACATCCTTAACCAAACATTAAAACATTTATTATCAACACAAATTTTTTTAAATTAATGCAACCCAAAATTGGTTAGCCTTGATAAAAAAATAATCATTATTTAATCACTTAAAACCACCCCTCCTTAAGTATAAATACCCACTCATTCCCTCCACACTCTCTACATAAAAATACATTGATAATGAATCCACTCTCAATATCTATATCAAGATTCTCCCCAAGGTGTTTATAAGGTTATATAGAGTCTCTCACAATTTTTTAAAAGCATCCTCCCAAGGTATGGGTCCTCCATACTCCTCTTTCCTTTTTCAAATACAATACTTATGTTATAATGTCTATAAATTATTTTTCAAATACTAACTTTCCTTTATTTCCATATAGTTATATTCCATTTTATATATTGATAATGATAGATTATTTATTCCCTCCCATTATATCCTTTTCCTAATTCGTTATAATTCTCAAATGTTCCCATAGCCATAAAACCATCTTAGATTTTGGTAAGTAAAGTGTGCATGGTTTTCCTAAGAAATAAAATCCATGTTTGGTTACTACCAGTGAACATGGTATTTATTTATAATCATATAGGGGTTACAACCCCAAAAATAGTTGGTTGGGTATATCTCGATCATCATCCTAGTGTGTGCTGAATGGGCCCTTACTATGCACCTAGTTTGACACTCTTAGGGTATATGCTTGGATGACCTAAATGCTATTTAAAAACTATTATGAAGGATTTATCCATCATTGGATTGGTCTTCTGCCTTTTCAAATTCATGTATCTGGCTACCTAAACACCTTGAAACCCTAACCCTTGTGAACGCCCAATGACTAAAATTTTGTATCCTTCAATTGATAAGGGTGTTTATTTTCACATTTTGAAACCCCTAGTTATTCCTTTAGGGATTTGACCTATATATTTATTGATTCTTTAATTATGGAAAATATTTTCATAGCATATAATTCTTTCTTTTATATAGAAAAATATTGTAAGATATGCCTCATTTAGAAATTATGGTAAGTATTTATATTGTCCATTCCTTGAAAATTAATCAAAATAATCTTTTGTTATGTGATGGAATGCATTGTACTATTATGTGATAGGTGGGTCCTAGAATTATATAGCATCTCAGTCCACTGGTAGGTCTCATAAGACAACTAAGATAGGGTAACAGGAGTGTTCTTACTTTTTATGTAAGATGAATTGATACAAGGCCTTGAAGGTATGTTTAAGATGTCTAGCATTATCTATTACCATCATTGATGTTCAGTTATTATTATCTAGGAATCTATTCATTATTATGAGGTCCATAGATTTATTTATGCTCTCAGATTAATTTTTTATAGCATGAATCAGTTTATTTATTCATGTATAATGTAATATTTCTTGGAACAAGGCCTTAACAGCATGTTTAAGATGTCTGGAATTATGAAATACCTTCACTACGTGTTTAGTTATTGATATTCTAGCATCTATTAATTTTTATATTAGTCAGAGATTTATTTATTATCTTAATTTAAATTGATATGGCATAACTCAATTTATTCAATCATGTCATAATGTTTTATTTATAATTTATTATACTGTATATTATTCTCTTACTAAGCATATAAAATCACCCCTTTATATTTTTTTCTTTTTCCTTAGGAAACAAAAAGAGTACTAAATATGAAAAATGAATTTCAAGGAGAATAATGATGTTTTTCATGTTTTCATATGATTTAATTTTAGTTTCAATGTAAGGTAAAACTCATTTATGTATCTAGTTTTATGAGACTTCTAAACTATTTTATCCTTTGTATCATGATGCACTAATTTAATAAAACAACTAATGGATCCATGGTATTGGATTTGGGGTTGTTACAGTTGGTATTAGAGGATAGTTTAGTAAAACCCTTATAAACTAGATTTAGAAGAACATAGTTAGAACCAAATAAGAAAATGATCGTAGATCACTTAGATTAAAATATAGAGATTCCTAATTTAAGTAATATATAAATTGATATGGTATTTTATGGATAAAGTGTATGTTAAATTTTAATATCATGGATTTTAATGATTTTTGGGGAAGTTCATGATAATTTTGTGATAGTTATTTAAAATAATATAAGAAAAGTCAACCTAAACAAACATATATTAATAAAAGAGTGTTATAAGTAGAACTAAAAGTTTACTAATATAAAATATAGTTACATTAGACATTCATAAGATGGATTATTCCAATTTTATATACTTTTATTCTCTTTAGATATTTTTGATCACTCACGATTAACTATTTTGGTTTTATTTGAAGACTAAAAATAAGAGGTATCCAATTACAATATAATTAGGTGGTATGTAGTTCATTTCATGTATTAATTATATTGTTTCAATATATTAAAGTTATTTTATCAATATGTAATGAAATCCCACTTAACTCCCTTCTCCCTCCCAGATGATTTAATTGTAATCATAATTTCAAAATATAGTTCAAGTGATCCTACCTCATTTTCTCTAATTCAACTCACTTTCATGTTACTTTAAAACATATCCAACTATACTCATATTATTAGATATTATAATTGGTCTTCCAATTACTTTATCCATATTTTAAAGACACAAATTTCTCATATTACTCAATTTGGTAACCACCGTAAAGGACTCTATCAATACTTCACAATGTCACAAACAAAAAGAGGCATTACCATCCTTTATAAATCCATATAAGAGGGTGATATCTAGGTATAATATATCTATGTTATTTTAAAAATTATAAGATGTTTTACATATTTTTTAACTAACTATGTTTCTAACCAGTCGGCTCAAATCATATCCAAAAATTTTATGGAGGACAAGACCAGAATAAAATTTCAATACTATATGTTCAAAATCCACAACTACATAAAACTTTTTTTTAAATTCCCATACTCATTTATATAAGGATTTCACCTATGTACTTGGGCACAATAATTTAAATAATTCATAAACCTTATGATTCATAGTTTCAATTCATGGATGAAACTTGAAGAACTGTTGAGCCTCTGAAAGCGACAACAGAATTGAAGTACCTGGTTATCTTCATTTTAAAAAGGTATGATTCTAGAAACTCCTCTAACTCATAACCATAAAAGGAATCATACTTGGAATAAATGGTTGAGAATATTAGTATATGTCTTTTATGAGGGAAAGGATATGTTACCTTATTTTCCCTAAGATAGTAAGGTTTGTATCCCTATAGAAAAAAATATCTTGAGTCATGATCACCTTTTAGATACATATAGGTATTGTTATTAGTAAGTAATAATTATAATTTCAATGATGAAATTTTTTTAAGAGGCGTAAAATGTATCCTCTTAGATTTCCAAAGAACTTTTTTATAAATTTTGTTTTAAAAATATAAATATAAATGCTAAATAAATTTCTTTTTTAATAAACCAAATATTTATCACCTATGTTATTCATTTACATATTTTTTAATGAAAATGGAAATTTATTTATTAAAATGATTTTAGAAAAAATAGTGGCCTTCAAGCCAAGTGACAACCCATCACCTTTAGCATGGCCATAGGGATCGAACCCATGACTAAAGGGGAACAAGGGTGCAACACCTATCATCAACCTATATGCTTCCCTACTTCCATATTACATAATTATTATATATATACATATATTTTATTATATACATGATTCTTTTTAAATATAGTCTTATTTGATAACTACATTCCTTTTACTAATAGTTTTTATTTTCACATCCTCTTGGTCATTAATTCATTGTAATTTAATGGCTAACAAAGTATGATTCATGTTTTCTATATCATAAAATTATAACATATAACCATTGAAGGTACTTCCATATGAAATTTTATATGAAACATGATAAAATAAATTGTTAAATGTAAATGATATGTTATTATACATTTCTAGTTTTTATTATAGTTCATTTAATATCTATATGTTTATATTTTATTTTATTATATGTATAGGTTTTATTACTTTAAAATTTTCCTTTTAAAAGGTTAAGTAACACATTTAATAATAAAAATTCACTAATGATTTATTTAATTAATTGAGAATAATACATTTACTGGATGATCACATCCAGTAAAATACCCACTATTACAACAAGTGGATACATATAAAGGCTATTACATTTTATAAGAATGTTACAAATAATGTGTGAATATAGACTATTGCAACTAGGAATAGTAAAGAGATGTAAACATAGAAGAATATTTCATTCACTAAAATTAACTCCATAGGCTTGAATTCTCCTATAAATATCGTTTTGGGAATAATAGCTATAAAAATAAATAGAAACATTTGGAAAACAATGTAAATTATCAAAGGATGTGTAAGAAACATTGTAAGTGAAGCAGTGAGTGATGAAGTAGGAATGATAGTGTATTTATAAGGAAATATGGTTGTTTTCCATTATGATGGTCGGCCAATATGTTCAATGTACATTATGATCATTAGTTAATAAGAAAGTTGGTTATTATTGTTTTTAGTTATATAAATGTAGTTAATTGATCATTAGGGTTATTTTATGATATAGCCAAAATTATATTATTTAGGGAGACTATAAATATATTCCATTAACAATATGTTTTATGATAAATTTATATGTTTTAAATAAAATCTATTTTCATAAAATAATCTTATAAAAACCTTTTTAAATTATAATGAAGTCATACGTAATTTTTATAATAGTTAGAATGTTTATTATGATATAAAAATTGTTAATTTTAAATAAATAAGTATTTTTATTTAAAATTTAAAATTATTATATTAATAAAATTACCTTGATAAAATAAATTTAATTTTTGGACTCAATGCATCAAAATTAACTTAGGATGAATTTCTAAGAATTTTCTAGAAATGTTGATTTTTGGGGAAAATGTAAAAATATCATTTTTAATAATATAATAACTTTTATAATGTAATCATGATATGATCATGAAATAGAATTTATTAATACTTATTATTTTTTGAAAATTTATTTAAATAATATCATAATTCATAATGCATTACTTTTAGAAATATGTGTTTAGCATTTTGGAACCATGATTTTATCCTTTCTAAAAAATTACTTTTATGTGTTATATGTGTATCATATTAGAATTAAATTTTTTCACTTTTATAAATTGAATTAATTAAAATGGATTTAATATTTGGAATTAGAAGTTCAAAATTAGGTAATAAGTGTAATTTCATTTTTAGTCACAAAAAAAGTTATCATTTTAAAAAAAGAGTTACTGCAGCATATGTAAAATAAAATAAAAGTATAAAATTAAAATTTAAAGACATAAGACAAATAAAAATAATAAATTTAAATGGGTGGTTGAGTTTTTTCACATACTTAAACAAAATTTTCAAAATTAATTATCAATCATTTAAATTAACAGCACCCAAAAGTGGTTATCCTTAATAACAAAATAAGCATCATTTAATCCCTTAAAAACATGCCACCTCAATTATAAATACCCACTCATTCCATCATCACTCTCCACATAAAGAACATTTGTCATGAATCCTCTACCAATATCCCACTCAAGAGTCTCTCCAAGGTGGTTCTAAGGTTCTAAAAAGTCTCTCTCTAACATTATGAAGCATCCTCCCAAGGTAAGAGTCATTTAACCTCTTCTTTCCTTGTTCAAGTAAAATAATTTTGTTATAATTCCCTTCTATATTATTTTTCAAATACTAACTTGACTTTATTTACATGGTATTATATTCAATTTTATAAATTTATAATGAGGTATTATTTATTCCCTACCACTATATCCTCTTCCTGAGCCGTTATAATGCTCAAACATTCTCCCAGCCACAAAATCATCCTAAATTTTGGTAAGTAAATTTTGTGTGGTTTTATCAAGAAAAAAATACTTTAATAGATATTAAAAGTGTATTTTCTTTTGGATCAGATGAATCTAGGGGTTACAACCCTAAAAAGATATAGTAGGGTATATCCTGATCATTATCCTAGTGCATAGTAAATGGGCCCTTTCTATGCATCAAGTTTGACACTCCTGAGGGATATACATGGATTATCAATATTCTATTTAAAACCCATTATAAAGGATTTATATATCATTGATCTTGTCTCTTACCTTTTCAAATACATGTATTCTACTACCTAGACACCTTGAAACCTTAGTCCTTGTGAACACCCAATGACTATAATCTCATATTATTCACTTATTAAGGGTGGTTATTTTCACATTGTGAAACCCCTAATTATTCCTTAATGGATTTCACCTAGATAGATTTATTTATTATTTTATTGGAGAAAATATTTTCATAACATATAATTCTTTCTTTTATATGGTAAAATCTTGTAAGATATGCCTCATTGAGCAATTTTACTAAGCATTTATGTTGTTAATTCCATGAAAATTATGTAATGTAATTTTTTATTATGTGATGGAATGAATTGGACTATTATGTGATGGGTGGGTCCTAGAGTTATATATCCCCTAAGTGCACTGGTGGGTCTCATGAAACAACTAAGATAGGGTAATGGGAGTGTTCTTACCTTTTATGTAAGATGTCTTGGCACAAGGCCTTGATGGAATGTTTAATATGTTTGGAATTATTAAATCCCTTCACTAATGTTTAGTTCTTGTTATCAAGGAATCTATTCATTTTTATGTAGGTCATGTATTTATTTATTCCCTCAGTTTCAATTTTTATGGAATAACTTAGTGTATTTATTCATCCCATAATGTAAAATGTCTTATCACCATGCCTTGACAACATGTTTAAGATGTTCGGCATCACGAAATCCCTTAACTATGTGTTCATTTATTGATATCCTAGAATTTATTCATTATTAAGTTTTTTATGTATTTATTTATGCTCTTAATTTCATTTGATATGGAAAAATAAAATTATTCATTCATGCGATAATGTTTTATTTATAATTACTTATGTTGTATTCTATCCCCATGCTGATCATATGATCTCACCACCTTATACTATTTTTATTTTCCCTTGGAAAACTAAAATAGTACTGCATATGAAAAATGGATTCAAAGAAGAATAATAATATTTTTCATCTTTTCATATAATGTAATTTTAGTTTAAATGAAATATAGAACTCATTTATATATCTAGTTTATTGAGATTATTAAATTGTTGGATCATCTATATTGTGATATATGATCCAATGTAATAAAACAACCACTAGATCCATGGAATATTAGTTTGGGTTATTACATCCATATATTCATTTACTACAAGCACATCACTAATTTAAATAGTTCCCTTATTTTCAATGATAAGTGAAAAATAAATTTCACTCCCACCTTTAATCAGTTTTTTAGCTTCTTGATATGCTATAAAAGGTATGAATTATTTCTTATATACAAATGAAAACTCATTTTTAAGAATAACTTATTTAGCTCAGCAATTTATCTTAGCATGAAAAAATGAAATCTAATCCATAACAAGAATAAGACCAAACTCTTTAATGGGAAAGAAAATAATATTTTTAGGAAAAACAATTCCACATATGATAATAAGAATATTCATATAAATTTATGTTGAATTCATAAAACCCATTAGAGTTTTTACCATGTAACAAACCAGCCCGAGATTCCATCCTACACGACACTAGACCTGATTTTCCACAAGGCCCAAAGGGCATTCCCGATCCCTACGAGCTGGCGACCAGTGCCTATGCATCACCAAAAATCTTTTAGGGATGATTTTTCCCAAAAAAGAGTTAAAAAGAAGCAAAAGATACAAATGAAATAAATAAAATAATTAAATAATTGGGCAAGAAGACTATAGGAAACAACTAACTACAAGAAACAGCTACAAGAAAGAAAGAAGGAAAACTAACCAACTCAAGCTAAGACCCCCAAACATCTCCACCCAACTCTCCCTCACGTCGGCCATGAAGAAGAAAAGGAATCCAACTGAGAACCTAGAAATATATAGGAATGAGATAAAATCCAGTAGGTCACCACAACCTGCCAAAACTATAAAATAGGTTCCCTAAAGAAAGTCCTCAATGTTAGTTTGAAAATAAAGCTAGAAAATAGGCTTTACATACATTATCATCTTTAGTAAAAACAAATAAATCCACAAACCAATTTCAAGAAAAACACAACATTTGGATTTAGACATCACATTTTATAAATTAAACCTGCACTTAGTATAATATGTTTCAAAAGTATACTAATATGGAAGTCACTTTGAAAACCTATTTCCCTTTTTCCTCCCAAAACCAGATACATGCATTTTGAAAACAAGGCCACAGGACTAAGCCTTGTCAAAACCACACACACACCATTATAATTTCTCAAAAAAACAAATTTCATTATTTAAATGAAAATAATCACCTTAAAGAATTTCCCAATAAGTTTCAAATAAACACCAATTCCACTCGGGCACAACATGCTCAAATATTCAATAAGTCATGGAAAGGTATATAATCATCAATATATACTCAATGAACACAATGGGAATAAAATATCTCAATACATCATATCAAACACTGGAATAAAAAAATAAATCAATAAAATAACAATCTTGTCCAAGAATTAAACATCTCAAGGGATTCGAAATTCCATGTTCAGTCATCCCAACCACTAGGTCACAAATCGGAAAACATAGAGCATCAGTCCATGAATCCAACTGAGACTCTTAACATCATGTCTAACCATCCCAACCTCAATATAGAATGTTATTTATATACACTTGGGTTCAGGAGTGTCAGTCCTTTCCCCAAAAAATACAGTTCCCCGAGGAGTGGAACATCAGTCCAACCTCCCAAAATCATTAATCATAGGTCAGAAAACATGGAGCATTAGTTCATGATTCCATCCAGGATTCAGATGTCTCTTCCAACCATCCCCGATTTTTAGTAACATTGAAAACCATTTTCAAATAGAAAAATCACATTCACAATTCGTAATTCATCAAAACAAAAATCATTCTCATGCCATAACCCATGAGCACATTACCATTTGTGATTCATTTCTCATTAA
Organism: Viscum album; assembly: GCA_963277665.1. Taxonomy (NCBI): domain Eukaryota; kingdom Viridiplantae; phylum Streptophyta; class Magnoliopsida; order Santalales; family Viscaceae; genus Viscum; species Viscum album. The sequence goes on from OY728156.1 coordinate 1,337,789,229, forward strand.
CCCAATAACATTATACCAAACACTCCCTCATGACATACTATAAATTAGGCACAATTAACATCAATTTAATTTTCAAACCATTTTAACCAACTAAACCAAATTCTCACCATTTCCTTTTATAAACTCATGTTAACATGTTAAACATAACGATCCTAAGTTTAAACCCTTAAGTTTCACCAATTTCATATTTAACAACCTAAACCCAAGTTCATAAACACGGGACACACCATGGGTAGCCTCAACCCCAACCTCAACATCCTCTATTCATTCTAAGGGGATCATGGGAGTTTTCATTTATCATTTAATAAATCAATCTATCATTTCTCAACAAGGTCACCAAAAAGAAAAATAATAAGATACCAATAGAACAACCATTTATCACATCACAAGAATTAATCACATGAACAAAATAATCATCATCTACAAACAAGAGGGTTCAACAAGGGGAAAACATCAAATCACAAGTAACAATCGAGCCTTCACTCATATCATAAATATTTAAAAATACCTTTCTAAAACAATCTGAAATTTCAAACACAATTCCAAGAGGAAACATAAACACTTTCAAGCACAGCCACATAAGTCAAGGGAAACTCCAATTTCACTTTATAAAACCAAAACACACTTTTTAAAATAAGGAACCCATAAAACTCAAAAGGAATCCCACTTAAAACCCCATTTGGCCTAAATCCAAAGGATCAATTGCATTTCACAATGAAAAGAATCATTGGATTTTTTCTCAAACATGAAGTATGCATAAAATCCTATTCCAAAACCATGTTCCACAACCCAATGAAATTCACCCAATATTTCCAAAGGAATGAACCAAGCCTTTAAAGTATATCAAGGTCACCCCCATACAATGTATTTCTTCTTTGAAAATCCAAAACAGGGCCAAAGGCCTTTCTTCTATCACACTTTCCATAAAATACAACTTAAAACATTTTTAGAGGTTCAAAAAAGTCATTGATTTTATAAAAAATTTCAAGATACCCCATGAAAAACAAAAATAAAATACAATACCTTTTTCATTTCCATCAAACCACCCTTAAAGAATCCAAATGAGCTTTTTCATGAAAATTCAAACCACTCGCAGAATTCAAATCACTATTTGAAATAAAATTGAAAATTTCTTTTCAAATCATTTGAGGTTAACACATAAATTTAAGACTAAATTCCCCTTTAAAATATCATTTTCACTCCATGAAGACTAAAATAGGTCAAAACCCATAACCTAAATTTAAAACCATTAAAAAATTCCAAATGCATTTCATGAAAAGTTTAGCATAATTAATTTATCCAATTTAAATCATAAAACATGAATTACAAAAAACCAACCATTTATTCTAAGGAAAAGGAACAATAAAATGGGTTAAAATCATCACAAGAATATAACATATATTTTTACTTGCATAAAAAGGGAATTAAAATGCATAAGAATATTAGAATTCCAAAGGAAATGAATTGAATAGTGACGCCTACCTCAAAGAGAAGAGGATCAATCTAGAACACTTCGGCACTTGAAGATTTTGATGAAGATCTCCCCACAATTTCACACACATAAATTCCTATATATATACCCATTAATCCAATGTACATATTCCCCTCTCCATGATGGAATATGTACAAGGAAGATGTATATATATATATATACACCTATGTATGTGAGTGAAACCCTTCAAGGAACCACCAAACACTCTACAAACAATTTATAGGAACCCTAAATCACCAAGGGGACCCAAAATAAAGGTTATAAACAAAAAAACAAAAGAAAACCCATACCTAAAGCAATGATGAAAAGATGAAATGATCCAATATGCTTCTCCTTCAGTGGTGGATGTCGGAACACAAACAAGGTCCACCCGAGATACCCTTTGCATAACCTAACATCGAAGGAGAACACCAAAAATCGGTTAACCCTCAACCTAGGGTTCATAAAAACCACTCCAGGGGATGGGGAGAAGAAAAAATAGCCAACTATGGGAAGAGATGAGGGAATAAGGTCTTACATGAATGACCGAGTGAGATTTATGAAGAAACCAGGGAGATCGTTGAACGAATAGGAGGCTGAGATGGAGGGAGGCGCATGGCCATGGGAGAGGGGAGGTGCAACTCATGTGATGTACAGGGGGAAGAATAGAGGGAGGAAATAGAAAATAAATAAAGGTAAAAAAGAAAAAAAAATTAAAATAAGCTCAATTTTTAAAATTCTTGGAAACTCACATGATTTGTGTACGGTTTAGCAAACCATGCACTAACTGTGTGTTGGCCACTACCAAGGCCAAACACCCTCACACAGTTACCTAAAGGAAGATGCATGGTTGAGAAAACCATGCTCAAAAAGTGTGACTCAGCACTATCAACTTACTGATCCCAACTACATGCTCATCACATGGTTTAACAGACCATGCGCAAGTCGTGTGCCACTCCATTGACTCACCTGGTACTCACATGGGAACTGTACGGTTACTACTAACCATGTGGGCTAACCATGAAACAGCCAAAAAGCCTCCAAAAATTTAAATTTTTGGTCCACTAACTACCGAAATGCAAACCCACACCATAATAAAATAAAAAAGTCCAAAATAAATACATTGTGACACATGGGGTATTACAATCTCCCCACCATGACACTTTTTGTCCTCAGAAATTTCCGATCGATGGAATAGAAAAGGAAAACAAAAATTATAAGAGTACCAAACCAAAATAAACACTCGACACAGCTTAACCTCAAAGGAAATGACTGAAATCCTAAAAAACAATCACTCAAATCAAATAATAAGCATCCATATCTCCAATTACTACTGGAACAATAACCTCAAACAATAAAACTTATTCAGTACAAAAACCTCTAACACAGTCTCCCCGCCATTTAGAGTTCCTATAAAATGGTGGTACTAAGAATAACTAGCATAATACATATCCTCAAAACAACTAAACATCCCTGAGAGACATTCCCAATAAAAATCACTTCCACACCCAAGAAATAAAGAACCACAAAAAATAGCCTCAAAATATGATAAGATACCTCACCTCAGGTTACGACACAAAAGGATAACCTAGGGTCTAAATCATGGATCACCCCCACACGGTGCATCCAAAATGGCTACAGTCAAACTCCAGCTAGTATACCAAACTCATCTTGCAGATCAAACACCCTGGTCACCCAATTTTATACTCAAGGCCTCTCTATTTTCCAAAAAATGAGAACCTCAATGGCTCAATAATAAAATAGGCATAACATCCACAAGATCTAAACAACCACAGCCAAAGCTCCAAAACCAAGATCACAGCCACTAAAATAAAGGATTCTCAAAGCAACTCACCTCATCAACTCAATTAGAACCAACAGTCCAGAGATCAACTACTCTCAAAAGGATGGTTTTGCGTCCACTACTCCACTTAGAGTCAGGGTAGTCACTGGATCCGAAGTAACACTTTCGACCATTCTGGGGGACAGAAACAACGGCACTATACATAGACCTTGGAAATAAATTCCTCTTAACAAAAACCAAACGATTCATTTTAAACGACAGAATCAAATAAAACTTAAATCTATAATAATTCACTCAAAAACCATCAAAATAGGAACACATAATCTTACCAATGAACTTTTCCTTTAAAAACATCATTTTCACCAATGAATTTTTAAAGATCACCCTACACCAAGGTATTTTATGAACACCAATCCATCTCACTTTAAAACCAAAAACCATGGTGGAACCCACACATTTCCCAAACAAGGAAACCCACATGAAATATCATTCAAAATTCCATTTCATTTTGAAAACCAAGAACCCAAGGATGCCCACTCAAAACTCACTTTCCTTTTGAAAAAGCCTTTTCACAAGGAGGCAACCATTTTTAAAAATCATTTTATAAAACCAAGGAAATTCACCCTTCCTTATTTTTCTACAAAACAAAATTTGGAATTAAATGTTTTTCTTAAAATCCATTTTTATTTCTAAATGAAATATTTCAAAACCAATAACACACATGAACTACACAAGAACCCACATATGAATCAAAAAAACTATATCCCAAAACACTCCTCAATCTGCCACCAATGTGCAGAAACCACCTTTGGATAAATAAAAAATCAAGAGGAGTCTAGAACAAGCCAACCGGAGAGGAAATAGTGTTATGCATGCATTGGCCCCATGTTTGGGTAACCAAGAGACAACCCTACAACACACTCTATATAAATGTAGATTTGACCATGTGGGCACCGCATGGTTTCCAAGGCCATGTGTGCTAACCACGCAGCTCAAGTTCTCCTTCCTTTCCACCCTGAGACCAAGAGCATCCCCCAATATCATACACATTCTCAAAGGGGATCAAAATATCAATCACATCAAAACCATCAAAACATCCCAGAACAAACTCGAATATATGATTCGAAACCCAACATCCCTTGGTAGCTTGAGGCTTAGGATAAGCAAGATCTGGCTAGACTATTCCTATTCTTACCTCTTAAACCCCAATAACCTTAGTCTCCCTTCTACCCGAACATCCCCAAATAAAAGGATTTATACCAAACCTAGGTCCCATTAGGAACATAAGCTCTAATTTTGTAATGAACCATCCTAGGATTCCATCCTACTTGACACCCAACCTGATTCGCCACAATTCTTTAAGGGCATTCCTGATCCCCATGGCCTAGCGATTAGTGACTAGGAATCACCATAAATATTTTGGGAATGATTTATCCCAAAAAAAGAGTTAAACGATAGCAAAATATATAAATGAAATAAATAAAATAATTAAATAATAAGGAAATAAGGCTATACAGAAACAACTAAATACAATAAACAACTACTAAAAAGCAAGAAGGAAAACTAACTAACTCAAGAAGAGACCCCAAACATCTCCACCCAACTCTCCCCCCATTTCGGACACAAAGAAAAAAAGGAATCTAACTGAGAACCTAGAAAGATATAGGCATGATATAAAAGCCTATAAGGTCACAAAAACGCACCAAAACTATTAAATAGGTTCTCTTAGGTAAGTCCTCATTCTAGTTTGAAAATAAAGCTAGAAAATAAGCTTTTCATACATTACCATCTTTTGGAAAAACAAATAAATCCCTAAACCACTTTCAAGGAAAACCAATATTTTGGATTTATACATAATTTTTTAGAAATTAAACGCATACTTGGTTTCTGACATTTCAAAAGTATGCTAATATGGAAGTCCCTTTGAAAAATACTTACCTTTTTTCCTCCCAAAACTGGACACAAGCATTTAGAAAACAAGGCCATAGGCCTAAGCCTTGTAAAAACCACACACACACCATTATTATTTCTCAAAACATCCCATTAGCTTTATTTAAACAAAAACAATCACCTTAAAACATTTTCTAATAAGGTTCAAATAAACACCAAGGCCACTCAGGCATAACATGCTCAAATATCCAACAAGTCATGGAAAAAGTCATAATCATAAACATATACTCAACAAACACAATGGTAATAAAATATCTCAATACATCATATCAAATGTGGGAATAAAAAAATACATCAAGAAAAAAATAATCCCATCCAAGCATTAAACATGTCAAGGGATCAGGAACGCCATGTTCAGTCATCCCAACCACTAGGTCATGAGTCAGAAAACACAAATCATTATTCCATGAATCCAACCGAAACTCGGAATTCTATATCCAAGTGTCCCAACCTCGATATGGGACATCATTTCCATAACCTTGGGTTCAGTAGTGTCAGTCCTTTACCTGAAAACTATGGTGCACTAGGGAGTGGAGCATCAGTCCAACCTCCCAAAACCATTAATCACAGGTCAGCAAACATAGAGCATCAGTCAATGAAGCCAACTAGGATTCATCATGTCTTGTCTAACCATCCCCAATCATTAGTCACATCACAAACCATTTTTAAACAGCAACATAAAATTCACAATTCATAATTCATAAAAACACAAATCATTCTCATTCCATAACCCATGATCACATTACCTTTTTAAATTCATTTATCATTAACCCAATAACATTATACCAAACACTCCATCATGACATACTATCAATTAGGAATAATTAACATCAATTTCATTTGCAAACCATTCTAAAAAACTAAACCCAATTCTCACAATTTCCTTTCATAAACTCATGTTAACATGTTAAACATAACAATCCTAAGTTTAACCCTTTAAGTTCCACCAATTTCATATTTAAAAACCCGAACCCAAGTTCATGAACACAACACACCCCATGGGTAGCCTCAAACCAAACTGCGACATCCCCTATGCATCCCATAGAGATCATGAGGGTTTCAATTTATCATTTAATAAATAAATCTATTATTTCTCACCAAGGTCACCCAAAATCACAACAAGAAGAGACCAATAGAACAAAAATTTATCACATCACAAGCATCAATCACATGAACAACATAATCGTTGTCTACAAACAAGGATTCAATAAGGGGGAAACAACATCACATCATAAGTTCCAATCGATACTTTGCTCATATCATAAAAATTTTAAAATCTATTTCTAAAACAATATAAAATTTAAAACACAATTCCAAGGGGAAACATAAACACTTTCAAGAACAACCACATGAGTCAATGGAAACTCCATTTTCACTTTATAAAACCATAACACCCTTTTTAAAACAAGGAACCCATCAAACACAAAAGGAATCCCACTTAAAAACGCATTTGTCCTAAAACCCAAGGATCAAGTTCATTTCATAATGAAACCCTTCATTGTAATTTTTATCAAAAATGAAGTATGTGTAAAATCCCATTTCAAAACCATGTTCTACCACCCAATTCAATTCACCCACTCTTTCCAAAGGAAAGACCCAATCCTTTAAAGCATATCAAGGTCACCCCCATAAAATTTCTTTCTTTGAAAAATCAAAGCAGGGTCAAATGCCTTTCTTCCATAAAACTTTCTATAAAACACCACTTAAAACATTTTTAGAGGTTCAAAAAATCATTCATTTTAAAAAACATTCCAAGATGCCCTATAAAAACCCAAAATAGGATGCAATACATTTTTTATTTCCATAAAAACACCCTTAAAGAAGATAACTGGTCTTTTTCATGAATAGGTAAACCACTCACACAATTAAATTCACTATTTGAAATAAAACTGAAAACTCCTTTTTAAGTCATTTGAGGTAAACACCTAAATTTAAGACCAAATTCCCATTTAAAATATCATTTTCACTCCATGAAGACCAAACTAGGTCAAAACCCATCACCTAATTTTAAAACCATTCAAAAAGCCCAAATTATTTTCCTGAAAATATTAGCACAATTCATTTTACAATTTAAATATCAAAACATGAATTACACAAAACCAACCATTTGTGCCAAGGACAAGGAACAATAACATTGGTTCAAATCATCACAAGACTATCACATATATTTTTACTTCCATAAAAAAGGTATTAAAAGGCACAATAATATTATAATTACGAAGGAAATGAATTGCATAATGACACCGACCTCAAAGAGAATAGGATCAAGCCATAACATTTCTACACTTGAAGCTTTTGACGAAGATCACCCTACACTTGTACGCATATATATTCATATATATATAACCCTTAATCAAATGTACATATTCCCCTATTCATGAGGTAATTTTTATAATTAATATATATATATATATATACGTACCTATGTATGCGAGTGAAACCCTTCAAGGAGCCACCAAACACTCTAAAAACAATTTTAGGAACAATAAATAACCAAAGGGGCTCAAAAGAAAGGTGATAAAAAATAGAGGAAGAAAACCCTTACCCTTAGCAGTGATGGTAAGCCAAAATGAGCCAATCTGGTTTTCCTTTGGTGGAAGATGTTGAAACACAAACAAGGTCAGCCTGAGAGACCCTTCGCATAACCTAACATCGAAGGAGAACACCAAAAATCGGTTAACCCTCGACCTAGGGTTTAGACGAACCACTATGGGTGATGGGAAGAGGAAAATTTTCCAACTATAGGAGGAGATAATGGAAGAAGGTCTTACCTCGAAATACTGAGCGATATTCGTGAAGAAATCAGAGGAGATTATTGAATGGAGAGGAGGGTGAGAGGGAGGGAGGTGCGCATCCATGGGAGAGGGGAGGTGCACCTCGCATGGCACATAGGAGGGTAAGAAGAGGGGGGAAATGAGAAAATAAATAATTGGAGAAAGCAAAGAAAAATAAAATAAAAACTCCATTTTTTAAATTTTGGGAAACTTACACGGTTTGTGCAAGGTTTACCAAACTGTGTGCTAACCATGCGCTAGCCACTGCCAAGGCCAGGCACCCTCACACGGTTACCTGTAGGCATATGCATGGTTGATAAAATCATGCTCAAACTATGCGACCCAGCATTTTCGACTTATAGATCTCAATTGCACGCTTTCCTTATAGTTTAACAGATCGTGCCCAAGACATGTGCCACTCCACTGACTCACCTAGGAACCCGCATGGGCACCACATGGTTACTAATAACTGTCAGGGATAACCATGAAATATCTAAAAAGACTAAAAAATTAAATTGTTATCCCTCCAACTACTTAAACTCAAACCTCCTCCATAATAAAATAAAATAATCTAAAATAAATACAATGTGATACATGGGGTATTACATACCAAAAGTTTTGAATTCATTTCTTGAGATGGTATTTATATTATACTTGATAATTTTCCATAAATAAAAGAGAGTTTAGACCCCAAATATAAAAATACTTCGGAATAATCTGAATAAAAAAGTAATGTACCTGTTACTTCCCTACATAATCGGCTGTGGTGGCAGGGGATTCGGGGTTTGGGGCAGTGGTCACGAGGTCGAGTCCTTGGGCTAGTTTTCTTTCCTTGCGTGCATTGTTAATAAAAAAATTGAAGTGAGGTACCTATCACCACTTCATTTGAGGGTCTGGCATCTTTTATAGTAGTAGAAAAATACTTTACCACACCATTGTTCTTTTGATATTGATGATTCACACCTTGAATAAATAACTTTGGACATGTATTATCATAATAACCAAACTTAGTGCAATTAAAACATCTCATTATTGGTTGATTATCTATTTTCCCATTACTTATCTTATCAAAAAAAATCACAAACCAAGTAATAGAGTTTACCACATCGGTAACACTATCAATAATATCAAACATTCTTTAAAATATATTTTACCACATTTGGAACATTTGTGGGGATTACCTCTATATTCCTTGGTTGAATAATTCTCTATTTATTTCCACCTTGACTGCTTCTTATTCAAGTTTTCACAAAGTACATAAGTGTTAATAAACTCTATCTCAACTTTATCAGAAAATATAAGAACTTCCTTATAATTTTTAAATTCAAAATATGCCATAGATCTTCATAAACTTTGTTTTAGACCTATGTAAAATTGACCAATTTTACTTTCGTGGTCCAAAATAAAATTTGGTATATACCTAGACAATTTGGTAAAATTTTATTCATAAGCGTCCACTGAATCTTCTTCAATTTACTTCAACTCTAGAAATTACATTTCCATTCTATGTTAAAGAACATTAGGAAAATAATTATCAATAAAAATATCTTTAAATATTGTCCACTCCATGGCATCAATTTCATATTTTTCCTTGGTATTCTTAATTAGAAACCACCATCGATCGACTTCACCTTCAAAAATAATAAATGAAAACACTTTCCTTTTGATGTTATGTATATCCTGAAACTTCAAATATATTCTCTAAAGAATTTATCCATATTTTATATTTCATTAGCTCTAAAGAACCATCAAAATCAATATGGTGATGTTTCATGAAATGATCCACTATAGACATGTTCCTCTATGGAGAATTTGGTTGTTTTATTTCATGGGTGTCTTCATTAATATCTTATGTCGACTGAGTTAAAACTGCCATAAACGGTTATGTACCAACCATTCCAAATTACTAATTTGAAATTTTATTATCTATTTGATGCCTTCTTATTCCAGTTGCCTTGTTTTCTTTACGGAAAACCAGTCTGAACAGACATGGATAAGATGAAACAAGGAAATATTCAAAATCTATTTAATGATAATTTAATCATAAATTAGAATCTATTTATAGTGTCTTTTAACATCACCTTATCCTCAAAAAATTTCTAAACCATTTCTCTGATGAAAACTGTAATGATCCGTAACATAATCAACCCATAATAATATGATTTATAATAAGGGTTTTACTTTTTTCCATTTTCAGGATCTTTTATGTTTAGAGTTTTAGATAATTATAGGGAAAATTACATAACAATGTGAACACTTCCACACAGTGTACATTTTTTCAAAAAAATAGATACTAAAATTTACACCCTTGTTTCATTAAAGAAACTTCTTCTTATTTTAAGATGAGTCACCATAGTGGAAATATTTACCTTTTTATAGTTCCTACTCATCCTTAAATCCTATGAAAAACATATTAAAATGTGGTATGAGAAAACCAAAGCTCGGTGAGGGATATAAAAATAAAGGAATCTCGTTAGTCTAGTGAAAAACATGAAAACCCATGGAAATTTTTACATGTTTCCCAATAAAACTTTGAACACATAAATAAAACATATCCACATGAAAAAAAATCAACATTTTCTCAAAGAAAAAAATTGAAACCCATTATCAGTATAGGAAATCATGAAGGCAGCATCTGGTATATGATAACTCCTGACAACATTCCTTGAAAAAAAATCATTCACCTTTAAAAATTTATAAACTTTTTTTCCTCATGTAATAAAAATATTTCCATAAAAACCCTTAGTAAGCATAAAATAAGTATCTTGTAGCATTATATTTGAAAGTTCACTCGTATTTAACCTATGTCAGAATAACTGATGCCCAGTTAAAAGATTCATTTTTAAACCATTTTAAGTAAAGTTAATTGTAGTTGAAAATTACCAATAACGATATTTGATATATAAATAATAAATTTCATGGAACATTTTGATAAACTTGGATTTGGAGGAGAAAATTTTAAAGGATTACTTTAGAAATAAGATTTTAAAGAAAAATTCATTACCTTATGTCTTGTATAGATTTGTACATTCTCTAACTCTTGGATAATAAAATTATATTAGTTATTTTCATTACTAGGAAATTTTTTAATATTCATTCCATTATCATTATTCCTTTTATTTTATTTATTATAATGTTTTATTTAGTTACTAAATCAATTAAGTTTACGTTGAACATTTTTAGGTCATCTATTTCATAAACAAAAGATAACTTTGTTGTCTTAACCATGATCAAAGGGGATATTGTTCCATCATATCTATAATATTAAACATGTTATAATTATCATTTGTATACATTTAATATATGTAATGCTGTCATGAAAAATTAATCACAACTTTTCATGGAGATAGTAGTTCACACATATGCATGAATAATGTTTTCATTTTTCTAATGGGTTTAAAAGAAATAATATAGATAATATTTTATTTTTATAAAATCATAAATATGTTATATATATCATATTTATTCATTATTTCTATCCTTATGGTCATCCATGTGAGATGGTAATGAAAAATAAATCACATTGCTTCATAGAGGTGGCAGTCCACACGTACGCACAAACAACATTATCATTTTCCAATAGAAAAATTCCAAAAAATATCCCCAAGATAAATTTTAAATTTTGATATCAAAAATGAATTCTATTTTTTCAAATTTAATTCTTAAAATTTATAAATTTATCTTTTAAATAAAATCATAGAATTCAATAAAAAAATTTGGTCCAAAAAATCTATTTCTTTTTTGAGTAAAAATTTGCTTAAAATCAGTATAGTGAATATGACTCCATAAAATCTAATCATCAATGTTACTATAACATGAAATTGATTTATTATTAACATTACCTAGATTGTATCATGTGTGATGTTTTAAAGGATTTTTAAATGAAGGTATATTACCTTCATTCTCTTTAAATTGTTTTAAAACCATTAGGTCTCGTGGTGATTTGAAATGATTTTTAAAAAAAATAATTCAGTTTTATGAAAGGGTTCTTGGAACCATTTGATTTATTATAAAATGGTGTTTATTATTTAAAAAATTATTTGTGGAAAAGGTTTATTTCCAAATGAATTCCAAAATGTGATTTAGAAAATGGATTCCAAGAGAGGTTTTGAAGTTAGTTTTCAAGTGTGGTTTGACAAACGGTTTTTAAGGAATGTTTGAAATAATGTTTTCAAATAGTGTGAAAATGGATTGGCTTCCCAAGTTCCTTATGAAGGTATTTTTGGTACTTTAAGTGGGTTTTTTTATAAAATATATGATGCCTTTATTATTAAAATGGTTTTGATCTCCATTTGTGTATTGTGCCCATTGTGTCTTGTGATCCCTTGAGGGATGTTTGAAATTTTTAATGTTTATTATGAGATGATTATGCATGGGTATGAAGGGGTTGTTTAATGTGAGGGTGTTAAAGGTGATATAAGATTTGTTACATTTTTGTATTGATGTATGTGATTCATATGATGCCCAGTTGAGTGGTTATCTACCCTTATTGACTACATGGTAACCCTAAAATAAGAGATATATCTAGAGTTATGTTGCACTAGTTTGTACACATGTTGATAGTGTCCCCTCTAGTGTGAAATAGGATTAGATGGAGGTGCCATTTCTAATGATGTCAGTGTGGGATTAGTTAGATGGATTATGTTATGGTGGGATGTAACATATGTCAGCCAGGTGATCTTAAGAGTTGGGTAAAGTTTAGGACCATCTTCCCTTAGGACCTAATGAGTTTTCCATATTCTTCATTCACCTTTAATGATGTTATTTAGGTGATTTTTTTTTTCTTAGCTTATTTGTATTCCCTTAGCTCAATTGATTTCATAGAACCATTGTTTGGTTTGTTCTCTTTTGTTATGATTTATTGATACCCTGGTTCCAATTTATGACTATGTATCACCTAGAGCGTGCCTTGGTTTACTTTCAAATGGGTTGATTTAAAATGGTTTGAAAGTGTGACTTTAAAAGGAAAAGGGTTTGATTATTTCATAAATGGGTTTTAAGAAATGGATTTCATTGAGTTTGTTTATGAAAAAAGGAATTTTCATGAAATATTTGGAAATAATGGTATATAGTGATTTGGAATATTTTTATGGTAATAAAGTCCCTCTTTAATTGGTTTGAAATTATTAATTAAAATTTTTAACCATCCTTGTTTTATTTTATAATAAGGTGTTGAAATAGTGGGTTCCCTAGATCCAACTATACAGTGCTTTTGATTACCATATCATTATATAGTTAGTTATACATGATGTTTTCTTACAATTATAGTGTAGAATTTTCAATTTCCATTATTTAATGGTAATGTTTATAGAATTGTCATATTTAAAGGTTATAGCAGATCCCATAATATAATGAGAACCTCAAGATACTATGACATTAATCTTAAATATGTCATATGGTCTAGATACATTATATATAATGGACACAGTAGATGTTTTACTATCATGTGTTGGGGTATAATAAGCATTGAGACTTATTCACATGAAATTTTCACTTGGTGATCTCTAGTAGTGAGATCATAAGGACTGACCCGCCAATAAGAACACTAAATGTTTCGAGTTTCATTGGATGTTCCAATCTACAGGCATGTTTAATGGTCTCCTAACTTGAGATCATTACCAATCTACGTCATTTGATCGCATACTTTGATGTAAGGAAAAAATCATGATAATGAAATCATAGAGAGGTAGCTTGTGTTGGGTGGGTCATTGGTTGAATAGTAAATAAAGGATTTGTTGCTTCCAGGTTAAGGAATTATATATCTCGGGTTATGTTGATTAGGATGGTAGTACCTTGATAAATCCATGGCTATGCTAGCTCAAGGTAAAATTGTCTAGTTAGATAAACAAATAATAAAGCAAGAAAAGGTGATGACACGAGTGTACGTACTGATTTATGAGATGTTAAAGACAAAGTGATTATATTGCACGGTGTGTATTTGTAGGTTGGTTTTTGCTACTGTGACAGTCCTTGTCTATTTACGGGCTATGATGAGTTTCTAGATCCCACTCTTAGTTTGTGAATAGTATTCACTACTATCGAGATAAGGGCCTAGAGAGTCACAAACAATAGTTGTTTAAAAAATAAAATCTGGGGGATGAGCGGACCCCTCTGTCCACCTGTGGCAGACCCACCTGGGATACCTCCATCGTGCAGCGGGTGAATCTTCCACCCTTGCCTCCTCCACCCGGTTGGGCCATCGGCACCTTTTCTATCCAACCTCCTAGCTGGCGCACCACCTTGTCTAGACCACCACATGGCTAAAGTGTATCTCATAGTCAGGACACCCCGCGTCGCAGCTCTCCTTCGCAAGTAGATCGCGTCGGTGTCTTCTTCCCAAACAAGATCTGGAAGATCTAGGACCAGTGTACCCCTCTTCAGGATTACCTACCATGTGGCATCCATGGATTTGGAAGACAGACCACCTCCCATAGTAATCCACCTCACCCTCTCCTAGAAGACTTCGAGCACCGCCACTCCAGATGGATCCATACCCTGCCATGAGTCAAGGTTGTTGCCCTGCGGGTTCGCTGCACTAAACCAGCATGCCACCTGCATGAATCCCACAACCACCTGGCACTATGTGCCTTATGTCACGACCCGTCCTCGGGGCCCGTGCCGTGACTACCCCAAGCCCGCCTTCCATAGGCCAGGGGCTGGCGACTAGCACCAAGGCGTAAATCCCAACAAAAGGGAAGGCATTGCCTTTGAAAAGTAAACAAGCACCACAGAGTAAGAAAGCGGAAAAGTAAACACTAAGTAAAACTGTAACAAGCTGTGCTGGAAGTAAAAGGGCCGGAAATACAAGCCCAGCTGTAAAGTACAACTGAAAGGGGAAAACAGCAACTATAAAGAAAAGCTGCAGCGTCGAGCCGTCCTCAGAAGGTCCCACCTGAAGGGTGGGTACAGATAGCCTCCACAGCTCCTCGGTCCAGCCGTCTGCTCCGAGCACGTCCCGCCCAGTGGTCCACCTCCAGGTACCGTCCTGCTCTGCACGCCTCCACCACGGTCAGTGCTATCCGTCGTCTGCAACCAACACCACGAAGTGCGGGCATAGCCCGTGCAGGGGTGAGTATAAGCTACTCAGTAGGGACCCCGAGACCCCCGAAGGTCTCCCGAAATCCACGAAGGATAATCCACAAAGGAAAGATACAATCACGAAGTAACATCTGACACGGCTTAGGTATATGCCCATACATATACCTAAGTCATCAATTCTCGTTCGGCTCCAGCGTCCGAGCCCAAGCACAACCCAGTCCACACACGAAAGCAAAACGTATACCCACACAGGATAGCACAACACAATCCACAAAGGAGAGTAAACTGTAAATCCACACAGGATAGCTCAACACAATCCACAAAGGAAAGTAAACAGAAGATTCAGCTCACACAGGTATACATCATCGAAAAGGGGTGAAAGAGATGATCAGACATAGATACTGAATCATCTAAGCTGGGACCCACATAGGATACAAGACCAGCACGGAGTCATCTAAGCTGGGACCCACATAGGATACAAGACCAGCATAGCTAGGACCCACATAGGATACAAGACCAGCTGTCTTCATTGATTCAACTATACTGGGACCCACATAGGATACAAGACCAGTATTGAATCATCTAAGCTGGGACCCACATAGGATACAAGACCAGCACAGCTAGGACCCACATAGGATACAAGACCAGTTGTCTTCATTGATTCAACTATACTGGGACCCACATAGGATACAAGACTAGTATTGAATCATCTAAGCTGGGACCCACATAGGATACAAGACCAGCACAGCTAGGACCCACATAGGATACAAGACCAGCTGTCTTCATTGATTCAACTATACTGGGACCCACATAGGATACAAGACCCGTATTGAATCATCTAAGCTGGGACCCACATAGGATACAAGACCAGCACAGCTAGGACCCACATAGGATACAAGACCAGCCGTCTTCATCGTCGCAGTCCACTGAGGATCTCTGCACCGTCGTCGTCGCAGTCCACTAAGGATCTCTGCACAGTCGTCGCCGCAGTCCACTGAGGATCTCTGCACGGTCGTCGTCGCAGCCCACTAAGGATCTCTGCACGGTCGTCGTCGCAGTCCACTAAGGATCTCTGCACGGTCATCGCTGTCGAAGTAGCAGTCGCAGCCAGAACTAGGGTTCCCGCACACAGCAAGCTCGTTCGAGAGGGTCCGCTCCACGAGCCGAGAGGCCGATACATCAACTGTCACAAAGTCCGAAGTTGATGTATCCAAAAGTTCTGTACCGTCAACAGGAACTCAACGTCACAGACGGCGCGTCATTCGGACGCCCGGTCTGAGAGTTATTGGCATTTTCGTCCGAGGGGCCCGGTTGGTTTTTAAGGAAAAACCAACCCGACCGTACTCCACCTGCATCCGAACCTCGGGCGGAGTATGCCAAAAGATCTGTCTCACTTAGAGGAATCCCCCAAAATAGACGGCACGTCAATCGGACGTCCGTAGCTCAAGATATGAGCGTTTACGCTCCGAGGGCCCGGTTGGTTTTCTGTACGAACCAACCCGGCCGAACTCAAAGTATTCCGAAACCTTGAGTGTGATAGATCGAAACGACCGTCTCGATCCAAGGATCGCGTCTCCGCTGACGGCGAGTCGTTTGGAGGCCCGTAGCTCAAGTTACGGGCGTTTGAACAAAAACCGTCCGAAGACGGGGGTTCGGGCCCGGGCCGACCCGGCCCGACCCGGTCCGACCCGGCCCGACCCGGTCCGACCCGGTCCGACCCGGCCCGACCCGGTCTGACCCGGCCCGACCCGGTCGGACCGGTCTGGCTCGGCCGAGCGACTGAGCGGCCGACGCGGGAGGAGCCGCCGCTCCCGCGTGACACCCGCGGGACACCCGTGGGACACCCGCGGGACACCCTGGGGGCGCCGCGTGACAACCCCGCGGCACCCGCGGGGTGCCGCCCTGGACACCCGGGCGCGCCGGACCCGCGCGGCCGCGGGTCCACAGGCGCCGCCGCGCCGGCGACCCGCGCCGCCGCCGGCTTCCACGGGCCGCCGGAGTCACTCTGGTGGCCCGTTTCCCTTCCCGTCTGCGCCGTTGTTCCTCCCGGGTTCCGTTCTTCACTGCGGGATCATCAAACATCCGTTGCGGCACGTTGCGTCGTCGCCCGCCAAATCCGCAAAACACGAAGAACGACGGAGGGTTGTCGGGCCGTGTTCGTTTGACCCGCACCCTCCGTGTTAGATAAAAACAACGGAAGAAATTGTTCAACGCATGAACCGACAATTTTAATAAAATAAAATTGTTCATTTGAAACCGGTTCTTTAATTTTTAAGGAACCTTCACGGGAATATAAAGAGGGGTATTCCAAAATTATAAAATCCCTACCTCGTTGGCCGTCGCGCGTGAGCGTTCTTCGCGGAATTGCTCGTCGCGGAAGGTGGAGATCGTCGCGTCGTCGAGGAAGGGAGTCGCGTCGTCGCGGAACACGGCGTTGAGTCGGCAAACTCAACGCACCATGAAACAGCAGATTTAATTTAATTAATTAAATTCGTGTTTTGGTAAAGAACCACGAAGGAGATAAAAAGGAAGGTCTGAGACTCTTACCTCAAGCAGCTGATCGAAGATCCGTCGCGGAGGAAGAGACGTCGTAGAAGAACGTTGTCAGCGTCGCGGATCACGACGTCGCATCGTCGATTTTCGGGTTCGGCGTTCTTCGCGTTCTTCGTGTTCTTCACGAAGGAGGAAGAAGATACAAGGATTCTGTCTCAACGAGTAATCCTCCAAAAGATTTTGGTTGGTCTTATTTTATTATTATGCCAACACACGAAAACGGGTAAGTAACGACCCATCAATTCGTTGAATTAATTCAAAGAAAGAAACAGCTCATTTAATTTACGAAATAAACCGCCCAATTAAATGTTCTGTTAAGAATTTAAGAAACGCGTCAGTTGACTTTCATAAAGACGGGTTTTCGCGGGTGCGTTACTTAGCGGTAAGAAACGGCGGGGCTCGTGCGGGCCCCACCTCACAAATATCCTACAAAGGGGGTAGGATATTTCTGGATAGAATCCTATCCGGATCAACTCAGTTTAAGCCATCTTTAAGTGGCTTCAAGTGGCTTCCAAGTGGCTTAAGTGAAATAAAATAAAGTTGTCGTAAAATTATTTTATTTCTTAACTTTAAGCCTGAAAATTAAAAACCACACCCGAGCAAACGCAACTCCGGAAGAGGCGTTTCTAGGCGAATACCGGCGCTGCGATTTCATCGGTGCCCTCAGAATTCGATTCCGGGCACCGATTCAAAAGTTATAAAAACCCGCTCGTCCGTTCACTGAACGTACCCGAGCCAAACTTCGGAAATTGATTCCGGGCACACCGGGCCTCGGAATCAGGTGCCGTCAGAAACTGCGTTCTTGTAAAATTCCAAAGAAAATTAAGAAAAAGGTTTCCTTGAAATTTACGGGTCTTTACATTACTCCCACCACAGGGCTTTACGTCCCCGTAAAGATACATCATAAACTAGGGAAACAAATGTGGGTACTGAGCACGCATCTGAGCCTCCCGCTCCCATGTGCTCTCCTGGAGGTTCCTGTGCTGCCATCTGATGCGCACAAGAGGAATAGATCACCCACGTAGGACCCACTCCTGTCGATCCTCTATCTCCACCGGGGCCTCTGCAAAAGTCGCCCCATCATCCACGTCTAGCTCCCCATAGTCAATGATGTGTGTCGGGTCGTGCACGTATCTCCTCAGCTGAGATACGTGGAAGACGTCGTGTACCCGGTGCAACTGAGGTGGCAGAGCCAGGCGATAAGCCACCTCACCAATCCTGCTGAGGACCTGGAAAGGCCCGATGAAGCGTGGAGACAACTTGCCGCCTCGGCCAAATCTCCGCAAACCACGCCGAGGTGAGACCCGCAAGAAGACGTGGTCACCATCCTCGAACTCTAGTGGCCTCCGCCTCCTGTCAGCATATGACTTCTGCCGGCTCTGAGCTGTACTCATCCGCCCCTGGATGACCTGGACAATCTCAGCCGTGGCCTGGACCATCTCCAGCCCCACAAGAGCTGCTAAGATTTCTTCTTTGCCGATAAGAGAAAATCTGGTCTCATCCCCTGGATGAACCACATTATTTGCCTAATACAGTCAATCCCTACATGGATGATACTAATCCATACCAAGGATGACGTCGTAAGGCCTCGACGCTACTACCAAGAGATCCAACCGTTACTCTCGCCTCCAAGGGTTGAGTCACACTGTCGGCATCAGTGTGTGGTAACTGGGTCTCCTCTAGTAGATGTCTCACAAGTGAGGGTCAAGTCAACAGTCAAAACTGGAACCTCTTAGTAACAACACAAAAGAGGACAGGAATGAAAACATCACAAAGGTATGCATCTTTTATTATTGCAGCTCATAATACAAAAACGCTACACAATAGAAACAATGAACTAGAAGTACAAAAGACGTATCCACTAGTTCCGCTCTTGTCCACTTGCTCCCAGTGCTCCATGATCGAAGGCCTCAGCTGCCTGAAGCTGAGCTCTCCCCTGTCCACCAACTCCCTGCGGTCGGGGTGGACCTCCTGGTGGTGGTGGTGGCAACACCTCGAAGTGTCTCCAACCATCGGCTACTCGGCCAGCTCCTCTGCCTCGTCCGCCTGTACCCTGCGGACCACCGTGGTCGAATCTCTGTCTGGGAGGTCCCTCTACCACCTGCTGCTCATCTGTAAGACGAGTCGGGCAGTCTCGAGCCATGTGACCTCGCCCACTGCATGCGTAGCAAGGTTTGCCCCTCACGTAGCTGGCTCTCCTTCGGGTGCCCCGCACAACCGAATCTTCATCCTATGACTGCCCATTTGATGGTCTGGCCCGCTTGGACCTCTGCGTCACCTGTCTACTGTCAGCTGCAGAAGACCCTGCTACGGGCCGTCCTGCGGAGGGTCCTGTCACTGGAGCCTGCTCGGCGAGAAAACTCTCCACTAGAAGGGCCCTCTCCAACACCTCTGCCTGTGTCGGAATGTTGAGGGAGATCATCGAAGCCCTGATCTCGTGCCTCAATCCCTGCTCGAAGGTCCGGGCCCGGAAGAATGGGTCCCGCACCATGTCGGTCGAGTAGCGCGAGAGATCAGTAAATCTCGCCGAGTACTGGGCCACTGTCAAGCTGCCCTGCCGCAGCTGAAGAAGCTCCTGTATGCGTACCGTACAGATGGTGGCTGGGACGAACTCGGAGCGGAAGATGCTCTCAAAGTCCGTCCAGAGGAGAGATGTCTCGTCGTGCACCTGGAGCATCAAGCTCCACCATCTGCCTGCTGCCGCGTGCAGGTGGCTCGCTGCGAGGATCACCATGAGGTCTGCTGGTGTCCTCACTAGCCTGAAAACTCGCACCACTGCCTCCAGCCAGTCCTCGGCTGCCTGGGGGTCCGTCTCCCCACGGAACCTGGGCGGTCGCTGACGCTGGAACTCGTGCAGCGCGCTAAGGTGACGTGCATCGTCAGCGGATGGGGCTGGTAGCATCGATGGCTCGGCGGGTAAAGGTACCGCCGGTGCCTCTGCTGACAAGGAGCCCTGCACCGAGGCCCCGTCGCTCGGTGGGTTGTCATCATGCTCCACTCTCGGAACCCTAGCTGGCTGCTGTCGTGGGGCCATCCTGAAAGAAGCAGGTGCGCCACGGTCAGAACAGTATACCTGGTGAGCTGACACAAGTAATCACAAAGAAAACTTGAACACACATGAAATCAATGTTTTCGTGCATTAAGTCGGAAATCAGAAGTCAGGGTCCTGGTGTACGGATACGTCGGCCGTCACACCAACACTAGACTCCCTGGACTGATAACCACACCCAATACGCTAAACACTATTGCTTCACAAAGAAGAAAGATCAGAGTCTCCGGTAGAACCGACCACCTCTGATACCAATTTGTCACGACCCGTCCTCAGGGCCCGTGTCGTGACTACCCCAAGCCCGCCTTCCATAGGCCAGGGGATGGCGACTAGCACCAAGGCGTAAATCCCAACAAAAGGGAAGGCATTGCCTTTGA
Organism: Viscum album; assembly: GCA_963277665.1. Taxonomy (NCBI): domain Eukaryota; kingdom Viridiplantae; phylum Streptophyta; class Magnoliopsida; order Santalales; family Viscaceae; genus Viscum; species Viscum album. The sequence goes on from OY728156.1 coordinate 1,337,810,245, forward strand.
AAAGTAAACAAGCACCACAGAGTAAGCAAGCGGAAAAGTAAACACTAAGTAAAACTGTAACAAGCTGTGCTGGAAGTAAAAGGGCCGGAAATACAAGCCCAACTGTAAAGTACAACTGAAAGGGGAAAACAGCAACTGTAAAGAAAAGTCGTAGCATCGAGCCGTCCTCTGAAGGTCCCACCTGGAGGGTGGGTACAGATAGCCTCCACAGCTCCTCGGTCTAGTCGTCCGCTCCGAGCACGTCCCGCCCAGTGGTCCACCTCCAGGTATCGTCCTGCTCCGCACGCCTCCACCACGGTCAGTGTTGTCCGTCGTCTGCAACCAACACCACGAAGTGCGGGCATAGCCCGTGCAGGGGTGAGTATAAGCTACTCAGTAGGGACCCCGAGACCCCCGAAGGTCTCCCGAAATCCACGAAGGATAATCCACAAAGGAAAGATACAATCACGAAGTAACATCTAACACGGCTTAGGTATATGCCCATACATATACCTAAGTCATCAATTCCCGTTCGGCTCCAGCGTCTGAGCCCAAGCACAACCCAGTCCACACAGGAAAGCAAAACGTATACCCACACAGGATAGCACAACACAATCCACAAAGGAGAGTAAACTGTAAATCCACACAGGATAGCTCAACACAATCCACAAAGGAAAGTAAACAGAAGATTCAGCTCACACAGGTATACATCATTGAAAAGGGGTGAAAGAGATGATCAGACATAGATACTGAATCATCTAAGCTGGGACCCACATAGGATACAAGACCAGCACGGAGTCATCTAAGATGGGACCCACATAGGATACAAGACCAGCACAGCTAGGACCCACATAGGATACAAGACCAGCTGTCTTCATTGATTCAACTATACTGGGACCCACATAGGATACAAGACCAGCATTGAATCATCTAAGCTGGGACCCACATAGGATACAAGACCAGCACAGCTAGGACCCACATAGGATACAAGACCAGTTGTCTTCATTGATTCAACTATACTGGGACCCACATAGGATACAAGACCAGTATTGAATCATCTAAGCTGGGACCCACATAGGATACAAGACTAGCACAGCTAGGACCCACATAGGATACAAGACCAGCTGTCTTCATTGATTCAACTATACTAGGACCCACATAGGATACAAGACCAGTATTGAATCATCTAAGCTGGGACCCACATATGATACAAGACCAGCACAGCTAGGACCCACATAGGATACAAGACCAGCCGTCTTCATCGTCGCAGTCCACTGAGTATCTCTGCATCGTCATCATCGCAGTCCACTAAGGATCTCTGCACAGTCGTCACCGCAGTCCACTGAGGATCTCTGCACGGTCGTCGTCGCAGTCCACTAAGGATCTCTGCACGGTCGTCGTCGCAGTCCACTAAGGATCTCTGCACGGTCATCACTGTCGAAGTAGCAGTCGCAGCCAGCACTAGGGTTCCCGCACACAACAAGCTCGTTCGGGAGGGTCCGCTCCACGAGCCGAGAGGCCGATACATCAACTGTCACAAAGTCCGAAGTTGATGTATCCAAAAGTTCCGTACCGTCAACAGGAACTCAACGTCGCAGACGGCGCGTCATTCGGACGCCCGGTCTGAGAGTTATTGGCATTTTCGTCCCAGGGACCCGGTTGGTTTTTAAGGAAAAACCAACCCGACCGTACTTCAACTGCATCCGAACCTCAGGCGGAGTATGACAAAAGATCCATCTCACTTAGAGGAATCCCCCAAAACAGACGGCACGTCAATCGGACGTCCGTAGCTCAAGATATGAGCGTTTCCGCTCCGAGGGCCCTGTTGGTTTCGTGTACGAACCAACCCGGCCGAACTCAAAGTATTCCGAAACCTTGAGTGTCATAGACCAAAATGACCGTCTCGATCCAAGGATCGCGTCGCCGCTGACGGTGAGTCGTTTGGATGCTCGTAGCTCAAGTTACGGGCGTTTGAACGAAAACCGTTCGAAGACGGGGGTCCGGGCCCGGGCCGACCCGGCCCGACCTGGTCCGACCCGGCAGACCCGGTCCGACCCGGTCGGACCGGTCTGGCTCGGCCCGCCTGGCTCGGCTCGGCCGAGCGACCGAGCGGCCGACGCGGGAGGAGCCGCCGCTCCCGCGTGACACCCGCGGGACACCCTGGGGGCGCCGCGTGACAACCCCACGGCACCCGCGGGGTGCCGCCCTGGACACCCAGGGGGTGTCGCGTGACAACCCCGCGGCACCCCCGGGGTGCCGCCCTGGACACCCGGGGGGTGTCGCGTGACAACCCCGCGGCACCCGCGGGGTGCCACCCTGGACACCCGGGGGCGCCGCGTGACAACCCCGCGGCACCCGCGGGGTGCCGCCCTGGACACTCGGGCGCGCCGGACCCGCGCGGCCGCGGGTCCACGGGCGCCGCCGCCTCCGGTCGCCGGAGTCGCTCCGGTGGCCCGTTTCCCTTCCCGTCTGCGCCGTTGTTCCTCCCGGGTTCCGTTCTTCACTGCGGGATCATCAAACATCCGTTGCGGCACGTTCCGTCGTCGCCCGCCAAATCCGCAAAACACGAAGAACGGCGGAGGGTTACCGGGCCGTGTTCGTTTGACCCGCACCCTCCGCGTTAGTTAAAAACAACGGGAGAAATTGTTCAATGCATGAACCGACAATTTTAATAAAATAAAATTGTTCATTTGAAACCGGTTCTTTAATTTTTAAGGAACGTTCACGGGAATATAAAGAGGGGTATTCCAAAATTATAAAATCCCTACCTCGTTGGCCGTCGCGCGTGAGCGTTCTTCGCGGAATTGCTCGTCGTGGAAGGTGGAGATCGTCGCGTCGTCGCGGAAGGGCGTCGCGTCGTCGCGGAACACGGCGTTGAGTCGACGAACTCAACGCACCATGAAACAACAGATTTAATTTAATTAATTAAATCTGTGTTTTGGTAAAAAACCACGAAGGAGATAAAAAGGAAGGTCCGAGACTCTTACATCAAGCAGCTGATCGAAGATCCGTCGCGGAGGAAGAGACGTTGCAGAAGAACGTTGCCGGCGTCGCGAATCACGGCGTCGCGTCGTCGATTTTTGGGTTCGGCGTTCTTCGCGTTCTTCGTGTTCTTCACGAAGGAGGAAGAAGATACAAGGATTCTGTCTCAATGAGTAATCCTCCAAAAGATTTTGGTTGGTCTTATTTTATTATTATGCCAACACACGAAAACGGGTAAGTAACGACCTATCAATTCGTTGAATTAATTCAACGAAAGAAACAGCTCATTTAATTTACGAAATAAACCGCCCAATTAAATGTTCTGTTAAGAATTTAAGAAACGCGTCAGTTGACTTTCATAAAGACGGGTTTTCGCGGGTGCGTTACTTAGCGGTAAGAAACGGCGGGACTCGTGCGGGCCCCACCTCACAAATATCCTACAAATGGGGTAAGATATTTCTGGATAGCATCCTGTCCGGATCAACTCAGTTTAAGCCGTCTTTAAGTGGATTCAAGTGGCTTTCAAGTGGCTTAAGTGAAATAAAATAAAGTTGTCGTAAAATTATTTTATTTCTTAACTTTAAGCCCGAAAATTAAAAACCACACCCGAGCAAACGCAACTCTGGAAGAGGCATTTCTAGGCGAATACCGGCGTTGCGATTTCATCGGTGCCCTCAGAATTCGATTCCGGGCACCGGTTCAAAAGTTAGAAAAACCCGCTCGTCCGTTCACTGAACGTACCCGAGCCAAACTTCGGAAATTGATTCCGGGCACACCGGGCCTCGGAATCAGGTGCCGTCAGAAACTGCATTCTTGTAAAATTCCAAAGAAAATTAAGAAAAAAATTCCTTGAAATTTACGGGTCTTTACACCTTAGGTCAATCCACCCTTGAGCTCACATTTGTAGGAACCCCCTCCTACTGAATCGGGGTTAGCAGGGTCCTCCTCAAGCAGCAAGGCCAGATCTGACCTTACCAGTCCCCACCAACAATATCTGACTAAGGTGAATGGTCCATATTTTCCTCAAAACGGGTCTTGGGTGGGTCCACCCAACCTGGTATGGGTGTAGGTGGACCTACCTGACCCATATTGCCCCTGCACAGGGTCGGTGCAGCCCGAAATGGGCCAAATAGGTTCATCCCCACCCGCATAGGCCCTTTACAGAGTTTTGGGGCCCAGTTATTTATAATATAATAAAAATAATTAATTTAATTAATTTAATTTTGGTTGAAAATTAAATTAATTAAATATTATTTTTGGTTTCAAAAGAAATTAATTTTGTGGGTTAAAAATTAATTTAATTTTGATAAAAAAATTAAATTAATTAATTAATTTAATTTTTAATTTTAAAATTAAATTAATTAATGGGACTGAACAAAAATATTATTGAATTAAAATTAGAGTGAACTTTTAATTCAATAAAGATTCCCTTATAAAATATTTAATGTAAGTTTAATTTTATTTCTGTATTTATTGTAAATATGAAATTTTAAAGCATATTATACTGATCATGATCCCTTGGACTAACCAATGCATGTTTGATATGTTTTTTATTTAATTATTTAATTATTTCATGGTTTTGTAACAATTAGTTTAATTAAAAGTCAATTTTCAAATCATCTCAGTGTCATTATTTGTATAAGGACCAACGAGTCTAATTCAGAGTTGTATTTTATACTCCCCAGTTCCCCTTGATTGTGTGTGAGTATTGTTGTATAATGATAAGACAAGGAGTGACACACTTCATGCCAAGTTATGGTGATGCACTAGACAGGAGCTTGATGCATTGGATGGGCTGGTGTTGTAACTCAAGTCTCAAGCGATGAAACTTAAGGTATTTTCCCTAGGGTTTAGTTTGATCCATTATTCACTCAATGGATCAACCATTATTATCGCCTCATGATCTGGTTTTCATTTTATTTTTTCATGGTTCATTATTTTTTTGTACGTGTAGTTAACATGCAAACACATAGAATAATAAACAAGAATGCGAGATAAAATGAACATGTGACGTGATGAATTTTTCTATTTATTGTATGGTTAGTTGTGAATATGATCACATAGTACATTCTAAGAAGATAGAAAATGATTTATTTCATCACATAAAAATAATAAAACCCTCAAAGAAATATTAAGTCGTAAACTCCTTCTATTATTTGACTTTGAACAAAACCGGGTGTTTGGGGTGCTCATCATGACAAATATGAGGGTGCCTCTTACTATCGGGGAGTTATTATGATATTTGTGGGTTGAATTGACTAAAATTGAAGAAAATAAGTATCCAAATCTATCTTGTTTTAATTTTAGAGGCAAGTGTGGAGAAAATCAAGTTATGATTTTAGAAGCTGGGACTTCACTCAACAGATCAAGGAATTTCAAGTTCATACGATTGACTAGACAAACGCGAACCTTGAACCCTCTGAGTAGTGACATAGCCAATGATTTTAGACTATGAGGGTAAGTTTATGGATCCTTACCACTAGAATACTCAAGCGATAGAGTATTCCAATTCTAGCATAGAGGGTTCCTAGAATTTGATAAAATAGTGGGAGACATTTAATGATTTAATTGATTAATCAAAATGTCTAAATCGTCAATCGAAATAAAAAATACTAATATTTTCTCTTTGTATAAAATTACAAGTTATACCACAATAAACAATGCGATAAAAACTTGGACCAAGTAAATGTATACACTAGCATGAGTATCCAAGAAATATACTGGAACTTGCGTATAGTACTATTATATAGGAAACTCAATGTGCTAGTATCCCCAACACCTGTTAAGTCACCTCAAGAAGAGAGTGTTAGAAATTGCTTACAAGAGACTAATGTATAAAGCATGTGATGGTTATTTAATTATGTTATCATCAACGTCTGATGCTAGTTACAGTCACTACATCAGGGCATGTATGATATAATAGATAGTCTCATCTCTGAGAATTCCGTAAGGAGAAAGTGAAGCAAGATATGAATGGGTGATTATTACACTGATATGTGTAAATTGAATGTTTGATCATGATCTTTAAATGGATCTCATTCTCATATCATTTTCCCCCATTTACTCAAGTATTGTTTTAATTTAACAAAATGAACAGTATTGAGAAAACGTTTCATTAACTTTTTAGGTAAGTTTTCCAAGTTAAATAAGAATATAAAATTCAGTTTAATATTAGTTCTTATGGAAAACAAATTAAAAGGAAAAGCAAAATAGACAATGGAAATTTATGCCAAGAGAACATTCACAATGTCCTTCAATGAAAGTGGTATTAATAGGAGGTTATTTACCTCACATATTATGAAATAAATCTATGGAAGTTTAAAACTAAATGAACTAAATTGAATAAGAAAGAACCTGCTTCTTTTTCAATGTATATTCATAAAATAAAAGTATTGTTTCTGAAAAACTTCTTGGGTATTAAATACAATATGTCTTTTATATATGTGTATTGAAATACAGTAACCAAGTATATAAACATTAAAATAAGTATGGTATATTCTCCAAGCAGCTGAGAAAGGGTGATTCTTATGTATGTGGTGATAAGTACACCACTTCTAATTTCCAAGCTAATGATTCTAGTAGAACTTTCATTGAGTATAACCAAAACATCAATATCATGTGTCATATGGTCATAAGGAGACCTTATTCCAAGTTTATAAATGAATGTTGTTCATGGTGTTTCATAATCAATCAATAGTTCATTGGTACTTGAATCATAGAAAATATTTGATGAATATAAAAATATAAGACTTATATACCCATTCATGGAAAGATAATTCTTTATCAAGTAAAACTAAAAGGATACATCAAGGATATATGCAGTTTTTTATTTAGGCTTGGTAAAGCTAAACACCTTTGTTATTATTGAAATATTTAGTTTGGACAAAGAAACCTTTAGAAATAAAGGTATTCCATAAAGCTTACAGAATTAGTTCAAAAAGAAAGCATGAACTCTTCTAAGTGTAAGATAGAGGTATATATATATATATAATTGGGTATAACCGCGAAAGCGGCACACGACGCAAGGAAGAAAATTACATTAAATTGCAAGCCTAAGGACTTGACCCCACGACCTGCCCCTCACCCCCTCAAACCCTTACCACCCCACCACCAACAGTGGGGAAGATAGAGGTATATATATACTTCATAAGATTCCTTTTTGTAATTAAGTAGTGGTAAAATGAATTATGATATATTCATGGTCAGAAGATATGAGTTTCTTCGATCCAGTATGCTGAAGAATATCTTGACCAAGCTATCATCGATCGTTATAATGTAGCATGGAGTAATTCCTAAACGTACATTACCATATCAACATCATGACATTGATGTTAATTAGTAGGATCGGTGATGAAGTCTTACAATCTAACATTGATCAAAAAAATTTATCATGGATCAATTTCTAAACACACATTTTATACATCAGAGTTATGATGTAAGAAGTATCAATGTTGCAACTTACAGAAGATTCCATTATATTTCATGATGTGCTTTGCAAATAAAAGTGATATCCCCTAACCATATGCCAACTATCATGATAAATGGATATCATATAAGTCATATTATGATGGAAATACATTAGGCCATAAGGAAAAGTGTTTAGATGAAAAGAGTTTGTTAAGACATAAACAAACTTACATCAAGAACAAATACATTGTGAATCTACATTAATTATCTAAACAGTTGCTTAATATATTGCATAAATACCTATGATAGAAAGGATATAGTATAGTTATAGAATATATTTCTATATATCGGTGTACATCTCAACTTGAGATAGTGGGAGCAATATTGACTTGGATTTAGTCAATGATGTATATGCACAAGTAGTTGGCATAGGAATAATATCCACAAGTACATGTGGAAGAGGAATGTTCCAATGACACATACTACATAGGAAGGTTAAATCCATAATTATGGTTTTATATTCATCGCAGTCGGTGATACATTATTCATTGAGAATAATATTTCCTATAAGTAAGCAGTAAATGTAAATCATTTAAGATTGAAAAGTTTGATTAAAATTCAATAATGGATTCTATGTATCAAAAAAAAGGGTATTATTATTATGAATATTGTGGTGGGTATTCAAATAATATTATACATGGATGGTACAAGCGTGGTACCAATAAGGCTTGATTGGTTATACTAAGTCGATATGCTTAAATCCATTAGAATTTTACTTTTTATAGCTAACCTCTAAGATCATTTAATTTTTCTTTGGATGTAATGACCACCAATCATGGAAGGTGTCTATACAATTCAACCATAAAGGGATGATGATACCATTGGATTCCAATAAGGGTTGCAAGTTACTAAAATCCAGTTTAGGATTAAATTAAGTGACAAGATTATAGAAACATTCTTTTGGAATGAATCTTTTCCGTGTGTCTATCAAAGGTTAGTGGGAGCACAATAGTTTTCCAAGAGAAATATGTTTAGCAACATATGGAAAATAGATATTGGTCTTACAATTATTAAAGAGCAGGATGAAAATAATTTTCCAATGGTTAACTTAAAGTAGAAACCTAAGTTCTGGGTAACAAGATCTATTGTGGTAGATCTAATAGTTGCTTGGACCTAATCAATCGTACATATTGTGACAAAGTATTGAAAAATAAAAGTTGGATCAATTCAAGAGAATAATTTTTACCAATTTCACATGGCATAAATCCCTCTAAGTAGACATGAAAATGCATAGGAGGCGATTAAGTGGTGATTTGGATTCCATATGCTTCTGTGATGGATCAATCACATATTCCATGATATGTACATGAAATGATATTTCCAACATATACTTTATTGTATGAATATATCAGTAATGTCCAAGATAACTGCAAGTGAAGCAATTCGAACTATCTAATTTTACTTTGTCAAGTACAAAAGATATGTACCTGGTAAGTGGAGAAGAAAGGATACTAGTTTTCTAGGTACATAAACCGGTCTTCTTATAGATCAATATGATCTAATGTTGCGGTTAGGCTAAGGTAATGAGTGAGACAAGACCATGTAATCCATTGGTAGTTATGCCTATAAATACTGAGTATGTTGCAGCTTCTAAGGCATCTAAGAGGCAGTTATATGTAACAATTTGTTCCAGTTCTTGGAATCGCACCTAGCAAGTGATGTTTTATCATTATGATAATTTTATTACTGGTACTAGCCAAGATGTAAAGTTATGATAGTGGAAAAAAGTGATATACTTGGGGATACCGTCTATTAATAAGTTTTACTCAAGGAGATGAGGTTGAATTTAGCAGAATAGCCATGTGGTGGAATCGGGGAAAGCCCTATATCTAAAGTCATAACTCAGAAACATGATCTTAATAATGTGATAGCTAACAAGTATGGTTATAAATTTGAATCTAGTGTAAGTGAGAGTGTGAAAATAGTGGGTGCCCTAGACTCAACTATACAGTGCTTGTGATTACCATATCATATATACAGTTAGTTATACATAATGTTTTTTACCATTATAGTGTAGAATTTTATGCATCTACTATTTAATGGTAATGTCCATAGATTAATTATCATATTTAAAGGTTACAGTCGATGTCAGACTATAATGAGAATATAAAGATACTATGTCATTAATCTTAAATATTTCATATGGTCTAGATACATCATACTGATTGGACACATTATATGTTTGAATATCAAGTGATGGGGGCTCATAAGCATTGAGACTTATTTCATGAACATCGCACTTGGTGATCTCTGGTAGTGAGATCAGGACGAATGACCCGCCAATAGAAACACCACATGTTTTGGGTGTCATCGGATGTTCTTATCTACAAACATGTGTAATGGTCTCCTGACTTGAGATCATTACCAATGTGTGTCATTTGATATCATACTTTGATGCAAGGAAAAAACCATGATAATGAGACCGTGGTGAGGTAGCTTATGTTGGATGCATCATTAGTGGCGTGGAATTGGTTAAATGGTCAAGAAAGGATTTTTCGCTTCTAGGTTAAGGAAGTTATATATCTCGGGACATATAGATCCAGATGGTAGTACCTTGATAAATCCATGGCCATAGTAGTCCAAGGAAAATTAATCTAGTTAGATCAACAAATAATAAAGAAAAAAAATATGATGACACGGGTGTGTGTCCTACTTTATGAGATAATAAATACAAATAGATTATATTACACAGTGTGTGTTCATAGGTTGGTTGTCACTACTGTGACAATATTTATCTATTTAGGGGTCATGATGGATTGCTAGATCTCGTTCTTGGTCTGTGAATATTATTCATTTTTATCGATAAATAAATTCATATTATTCAAGTTAATGACTCATTTATTATATCATAATATATTTAATTTATTAAAAGAAATTGATAATAATATTTATGACTCATTTCAATAGTCATAACATATCGTTTATAGTTTTTTTATTATTCGGGGATGGAGAGGTAATTTCGGGTAATTTAATTACACAATATATATAGAGGAGAAGGGGATTTTTCTATATCCTATTCATGGTATTTCTCTCACTTTTACTCTCTCCCATGTTCTAGGGAGTGAGGCTTTGTATCCAAAGAGTTCGGATCAACCTCACTCTCTTACATCACAAGCATGGTGATGTTGTGGTCATCGAAGAATCAAAGGCATTGTTGGAACTCCATGCTAGCACCTAGATTTAGAAGATCGGCACTCCCACATATTCCTGAAGCACATGTGGATGATCTAAAGGAATTCGAATTTGGATTCTTAGAGCATTGATCGCCAATGACAACCAGAAACCATGCACAGATTCAGATCTAAACTAGGTATTTTATAGTTTTAATATTATGATTAATATCGTTCATGTGTGACCCTAAGGAAGTAATTGGGCAATGATTTACTGATGTTGACAAGTTCATGTCATTTGTCAGTGAAAATTTTAAAATCCCACTTTTTGGGTCTTCCACTACATGCTTGGTACCTTCATAAGGGTGGTTGTTTAAAATGTGTAAGTGGCATGTTATTTCACTTGTTTTATTAAGCATGTGAAACCCCTATTTTATATCTTATGTTTGATGAATTGTATTACTAAGGTATTTCCATAGTCTCGGCGAATGGAAACCTACTAGGCTATTTAGATCATGCCTATTTATATTTCATGTTTTAGGTTCCCAGTCATGTTTCGATCTTTAGATTTCACATTGGTCCTTGGATAGACAAGTGGTATGTGGCATGTGATCGGGTGTTAGTAGTAACAATGTTGGAGTTATTCAGGTTTTGACTCTTTTATCCTTTTGGGATGTTGTTTCACTATTTCATTCTTGTATTTTGTTTGTTTCTACATCCCTTTGGCTTTTATCCCATTTTTTTATCCTTGTATGGATATTTCATTATGTCATGTTGAGCTAGTTTTTTTATACTACTTGTTTTTTATATTGATATATGAGGATAATATCATTCCCAAAGAGAATTCATGATACCTAGGAACTAGTTACCTACCCATGGGGATTAGGAATGCCCTTTGGGATCGGTCGTGGTCCGGTTAGGGTGTTGATTAGGATAGCATCCCAGACCGTTTTGTAACAAATTATAACAGGGCCTAGGTTTCTCATTAGGGACCTAGGTTTTTTATATTGCTCTCTTTCTATTTATAGAATCTTAATAATATTGAGTTTAGATTGTCATTGGGACTTAGTAGGTTGGTTTTGAGTGAGTTCGTGATCACCACCATTTTTTACGGCAAATAAGTTTCCATGTCACGGCCCGACCCTAATTGGGGATTAAGCTGCAACTACCCCAAGCCCACATCCATAAGATAGGGGTGGTGACAAGCACCGAAAGGAATATCCTAAATGGGAGGCCTTTTCCTAATGTACCTATATGCATAGAAGTGCAGAGGAATAATAATAAAAATATGCAATAGATAAAAAGTAAAACAAGCATTAAAAACCTCAAGGGTGTACAAGAGTATGATAATGAAAAATGAAAAGTAAAGGGAAAAATATACGCCCATCCAAAAATATGTCCCAACCAAAAAAAACTGGAAAGTAAATTTCTAAGAGAGCCCAACTCCAAATGTATAAGCTAAGACCACCATACGTGGTCCACAACACCCAGTATCTCTAAGCTCCTATGAAGTCACCATCAACATGTTTGCCTTCTATATAAGAAATGAAACATGTGGGAAAATCCCATATAGAGGTGAGTATATACATACCCAGTAGGATGCCCCAAAAGTTGAAGGGGGAGGAGTAAGAGATACGATAGGAATAGAAAAATAGTAGATAGTAAATAGGATGCATCTCTACCCAAAAAAGAGAAAGAGTAACCTCATCCAAAAAACAAGGGGCTCAACATGGTGTGTAGATGGACTACACGTCAAGTCTTTTTTACCCATGGAAGGAGAGTAACTTCATCCAACCACAATAATCTAAACATAGAAAGCATGTAGCATACACCATGAATATTTGCAACCCATGTCGAGAGAGTAACCAAATCCAAAGGTATGGATACATATGTATATATATATATATATATACTCACTAAAAGAATCCCAAACAACAAATAAATGGGATCTCCATCTCACTGATCATCCTAGGAAAAGAGTCTCCAACACTTCCAAAAGTCCAATAATGATGCCCAACATCTCATGCATTTGTCCAGCAGAAACCATCTAGGTCAATCCATGCCTTGTCACTATGTCGCATAGTTGAGGGGCCATAATCTCTAGGTAGAGGAACCATGTCTTGGTACAATAGGAGGTTTTCACTCAGTGGATAGATAGAGGACCCCTACCATGTACCAATAGGAGGGTTTCACTCTAATAGTCGATAGAGGACCCATGCCCTACCAGTATGAGGGTTCTACTCTGATGGTAGAGGACCCATGACCAACCCAACTGGTGGGTTCCACTATGATGGTAGACGAATCATGCATAGCCCAGCTAGAGGGTTCCACTCTAGAAGTTGATAGAGGACCCATGTCTTGTGCCAATAATAGGGTTCCACTCTAATGGTAAAGGACTCATGCACATCCCAAGTGGAGGGTTTCACTCTAGGAGTCTCTAGAGGACCCATGTCCAACCCAGCTGGAGGGTTCCACTCTAGTCATCGAGGACCCATGACCAGCCCAACTGGTGGGTTCCACTAAGAATGCCTTTGGTGATCCTACATGATCACTACCATCGTCGATCATCGCCTAAACAAGCGACATTCTCAGAAACATCTCACATTGTATCCCAAAAGCCACAACTAAGGGCACCATCATATTATACATGGAAAAAAACACTCAAGATAGGCTACTCTTGGACCAAAATTTGAGTCCAAATAAAGGAAATACAAGAGATTGAAGTTTCCTCAAAAGAAACCATGGAATACATAGTGTGTGAGGGGACCCACATAGCATGTGGTCCCGCTCCATTATCTGGTCGTGTCCCTGGAAGTATATAGCCCACCAACCATGTAGGGATACATGACGTGTAGGGGATATACACAGTGTGCCCATGCCACTCAGGTTCCCGCCCGTGTGCTTGGCCATGTTTGTGTATCCAAGCCATGTTTGTGTACTCAAGTCATGTATGTGTACTTCGGTGCACAGCCGTGTGTTTTTCCGTTTACTTCTGCATGGGGTCCTACCTTTGTGCCTCACCACATGAATTTTCCACCAGAGGAAGCGATACACTACATGTAGGGAGTCTACATGGTGTTTAATCCTTATAAATTCCAAAAACCCTAGTCGACATAGCATAGGGGCTACATGTCGTGTATTTATCACGGTACATGGTGTGTAGTAACATTTTTTATAGTTTCTCATATATGAACTATATGCTTCTAATTCATCCTTTTCACTTAGATTTTGGCCTTGTTACTTCCAAGAAATGGTGGATCTATCCATGGATCATCATTTTTTACCATTGTTTCCCAGAAATCAGATTTTTTTTCATCCCATGGGGGGTCTTCATATGCTCTACGCACAACACTACAACCTTCCATATTTGATTCGGACTTCGAATCAACAAATTGATCACCTAAAACCCAAAAACAAACCAAATCCATCCCTTATTTGTTGATCCATCCCTTTCACATGAATTCTTTGAGATTTTGGTGGTCCAATCAGGCTCGGTACCACCTGGAAATATCGAATTGGGACCGCAGGGTCCAACCGGTGATGAAGGTGAGGAAATTGAGAGGGAAAGATACAAAAAAATTATCAATTGTTTTCAAGTTTTCTTGACCAACTATCAAGAATGAGGATATCAGGGTTTAGAAAACTAGAGAATAATAAATTAAACTAGTACACGAGAGGATAAAAAGTTTGAAAAATTGGTTCGGACCATAGAAAGGATGATTTTTCTCAATCAATTTAATCAAAAATAGAATAATCCATATCTTGACAAGTCCTTCCTAGATATTGGATCTCTCTTCATAAAATAACACACTCTCCCATGATTTAAGGAAGTTTTTGTATTTTTTGCGCTCTGATCTGCTCTGATCCAGAGATTCTTCATCTTTCGATATAACATGACAATGGAAGAAGGAATGAGAAGCTCTAGAATCAACCTAGGGTTTATGTAGCTAACCCTAGAGGGTTCTTCATAGTGGTGAATTTATAATCATTTTAGTTATGTCAAAATAATCAATTAATCTAATTAATTTAATTAATTAACCAATTGAACACACCGCCAATGGGTGAGATATCTTAATGTCTCGTGCCGACCTATTTTAGGTCGCGCTTGGGTTAAACATCTTGTTTTGGACTCAAATGTGGTCTCATATTTCTAATATGAGATTCCTTTTAAGATTTATCCCAATTTCTTTAAGAAACTATGCCCAAACAATATAAAATATATTTAATATTTTTATAAAATTAATTTCAGACACACTGGGCTTCGAAATCGCATATTGTATCAGTGCATGTCTTTGGAAATATATGTAAAAATATTTCAAACTCTTACAAGTAAAAAACCATGCCTCTAAATAATTACCTCCTTTAAAAATTTTATCCCCGAATAGAAAAACTAAACAAATAACTCAGGATATTGATCCCACATCTAGCTCTCCTGCTCCCAGGATCTCTTCTTCACATTTATGTTCTTCTATAACATACGATAAAAGGGGATTTTTTGTCCACGTAGGGTAATATCCTTTTGATCCTTGATCGCAATTGAGTGTTTCGCAAAGGTATATCCATCCTCAATGTCCATATCGCCCCAGTTGATAACTTTCATAGGGTCATGCACATATCTTCTCAGCTATGACATATGGAAGATGTTGTGCACCCACTCCAACTGTGGGGGTAGGGGTAGGTGGTAAGAAACCTCTCTAACCCTTTGCAAGATCTCAAACGGATAGATAAACCTTGGGGATAGATTTCCTCCCTGTTTGAACCTCTGCAATCCTCATCGTGGAGAGACTATCAGGAAAATGTGGTATCCCTGCTCAAACTCCAAGGAACTATGATGGTCATATGTACAATATTTCTATATACTTTGGGTCATCCTCATCCACTCAGGGGTGACATGAACCTTCTCCATCATCACCTTCACCATATCTAGACTCACAAGATATGTCTTTTCGGTCTCTATCCAGCACAAGGGTGACCTGCAAGGTCTCCCATACAGGGCCTCAAAAGGTGTCATGTTGATAGTAGAGTGGTAGTTTTTATTGTACACAAACTCTGTCAAGGGAAAGTGATACTCCCAACTTTGGCTAAAGTTTAACATAGAATCTATTAGAATATACTCTAACACCTAGATAGTACACTCAGTCTTCCCATATGTCTGGGGGTTAAAGGATATACTCATCCTTATCTGGGTCCTAAATGCCTCATGTAGGCCTCTCCATAATCGTGATGTGAACCATGTATCATGGCCATAGACAATAATTGAGGGCACCCCAAGAAGGTGAACAATCTACCATCTGTAAAACTTCCCCAAAATCGCTATTGAACTCTACTCCATGATAGCAAGGAAGTGTGTCAACTTCATGAGTCGGTCAATGATCACCCATATGGCGTCATGGACTTTCGCTTTCTGTGGAATCCCTGTAACAAAGTCCATGGATATGTCATCCCACTTCCACTCTGGGATCTCAAGGGTCTACAACAAACATATCCGAACATGGTGCTCAGCCTTCACCTATTGATAGGTGAGGCACTGAGAGATGAACTCAGAAACAATCTATCTCATTCTAGACTGCCAAAACTACTATTGAAGGCCTCATTACATCTTCCCCACACCAGTATGTATAGCCAAATTAAAAGTTTAGAACTCTCGTATCACCTCCTCCCACATCATGACTGGAACCATTGCCTATCTTAGGAAAAATATGACATGATTCCTCCTTAATATTATCCATATAGTGAATCTCCTATGGATATCTAGTCACACAAGACCTCATGATTGATGTCACCTAGATGGAACTCCCTCACACACTCAAGAAGCGGAGTTAACACCATCAACTGAAGAAAAGTTATACCCTCCTTCTCTACCAAGTTCAGCTGCAAGAAAGACAATTGCTCAGAAGCCTCCTACACCAATCAAGCTTGTGACTTCTGACTAAGGGAATATGCTGCTACATTTCCCTTTACTAAAGTATAGACTATCTCGAATTCATAGTCCTACATTAACTCCAACCAACATTGTTGTCTCAATTTCAAGTCTCTCTGTGTAAATATGTACCTGAGACTCTGATGGTTTGAGTAGACCATAAAGCACTCGCCAAGAAGGTAGTGCCTCTACATCCTCAAGGTGAATACTATCGCTTAAATCTCTAGGGAATGAGTCACATAGTTCTTCCTATAGGGTCTCAACTACCTTGAACCGTATGTAATAATTGTCTATCGTTGCATCAACATGCAGCTGATCCCAGCTCCTAAAGCATCATAATACACTTCGTACTCAACACACTCCTCTGTTAGTCTCAACACAAGATCAATCTTCAGCCTCATCCTTAACTCCTCAAAGGCTCTCTAGCACTACCCGGTTCAGGTAAACGACTGCCCTTTCCACGTTAGGGTGGTCAAAGGGGCTATAATACTAAAAAAATTATGTCACAAACCTCATGTAGTACACCAAAAAACCAAGAAAATCCACACCTCTGACACACTCTTGGGAGACTCCCAAGAAAGAACTGAATTGATCTTTGCTGGATCCACGGCTAAACTATGCTCAGAATTGACATACCCTGGAAGGTAAACCTCATGAATCCAAAATTAGCACTTAGAAATCTTACCATAAATCTGGTTCTCTCAAGGAAAATTTTGAACCATCCTCAAGTGCTATGCATTATCCTCCTTTGAAGAAGAGTAGATTAATATTTCATTGATGAAGATAACCAAAAACTGGTCCAAGTATGACTACAAGATTTGGTTTATCAAATACATAAACACAGTGAGTAAATTCCTCGCACCAAGGGTCTGTAGCAACATCAGAATGCCAACTTTGGAATATCAGGTTCACAGACCCACAAATAGTGGTAGTCGAACTAAAGATAGATCATTAAGAACCATCTCACACCTCACAACTGGTCAAAGAGGTCACCAATCCTTAGAAAGGGGTACTTGTTCTTTATCATGGTCTGGTTTAGGCAACGATAATCCATGAAAAGCTACAAACTCTCATCCACCTTTTTCATAAATAATAATAGAGTTTCCTAGGGGGATATGTTGGCCTAATGAAACCCTTCTTTCAAAAGTTATCCAACTACAATTGCAGATCCTGAAGCTTAGTAGGGGCCATCTGATATGCCGCAGAAGATATCGGAGCGGTCTCAAGATGCAATTCGATGCAAAACTTCATCCCCCACCTCAGAGGTAGTCCTGGAACATCCTCATGGAAGACGTATATATAATCCTAAACAAATAAAGGAATCCAAATTATTTAAGAACCTACTACACCAATGGCTATACTCACCAACTGATGGGTGATGGGATGTAGCCACCTACTCACAGAACCCATTCATCCCTCCATGAGATCTCTCTCACCTATAAAGGTGAATCTCATCCCATCAGTGTGAAGGCATCTGACTCATCTGTAATGAAATTGAATCTAGGATTGGACCATGGAAAACCAATCCATACCCAAGATGACATCATAGGATTTCATCGTGATGACCAAAAGGTATCATGTGAACCTCTCTCTACCAAGAGATAGCTCATATTGCCAGCCGATAAAAGATAAAGAATAAGTCTTCCTTGTAGAAACCTCAAGGAGAAGAAGTTGGGCTAGCGCCTTAATTGGTATCTATAGATCTTACACTATAATTATAGAGATAAAGGAATGACTAGAACCTGTAACTTTTAATAATAAAGCAAGATTAGAAAACACATAGATCATACCTTTGATCATCTCATGCACTATGAGTTCATAAGCCTCTAGAGCCTGCAGTTGTTTGTAGTCTCGACCATCATCTCCTTGAGCTTTATGTGGGACACCTAGTGGTGGTGGTGGAAGTATATCATAACATCATCCACCACCCAAAACTCTTCCTCCTCTGCCGACTTCACCTCCTTGGGGACCACACTTCCCTCACTTAGGAGATCCCTAATCATGGTGTCATGGAAGTCTGTTAGCTATATGTATGTGCTCCTCAGCGTGTCTGGTTGGTAAGTCACACGGTATGTGACCTCTCCCATCACAGGAAAAGCATTGTCCCTCTATAGGATTCCATGGTGGTCTATTCTATCCCTGTGCTTCATGACCACACATTAGAGTTTGATCACGATAGGATCTCCTACGCTGAGATCCTTCTAACTGGCATCTAATAGCTAATGTAGATGAGTCAGCTATGTGATTCCCACTACTAGATCTAGCTGTCTAGCATCCCTTGGACAGAAATATCTCTATCACTAGTGTCTGCTCCAACACCCTAACATAGCTATGGATGCATAAGGGCACCACACTGGAATATATCTCTCTGTGGATTCCCTGCTCAAACTTCCATGATCGGAAGTATCCATCACAGAACATGTCAAGGGAGAACTGTTTATGGTCCATGAACCTTGTCGCGTACTCAACCACTATCATCCCTCCCTTATACAACTCCATAAGACCCTGAATTGAAATTGAGCACAAACAGGAGGAGTACTCCTCAAAAAAATAGTTGTTGGAATTCGAGCCATGATAATGTTGATTCATCATTCACCTGGGTAACAAGACTCCACCAGTGCCCAACTACTCTGTGGAAAATTCTATATGCCTACACAACCACCTGATCTATTAGTGTCTGGATGAGCCCAAAGATATAGACCACTGACTCTAGTCATTCCTCTTCTACCTGGGAGTTTGGTTTGCCATAGAACCTCAGTGGCATCTAGCACTGGAACTCGCAGAGTGTGTTAAGTCTGCCTGCATCCTTAGCCTACTCTTCTATAATGATCTGTTTCTAAACATGTGGTGGTGTTTCTACCTACCCACCTGGAGGAAGAAGCTCACGGGATAGATCCTAAACTAATGCCTCATCACTCATCAAATCTTCATCATGATCTGAAGCTGGTATTCTGACTAGCTGTCATTGCAGAGACATCATGTTCTAGGGTTCCTCCTTCAGAGATGATTCTCCCTCTCTTTCCCCTTCTATTCGGTGCTTTCGCGTATCCATCACCCTTTTCAAGGGTTTATCCTCCTTCGACACTGGTTTCCCCTCATGTTGATGCGGCTCTCCCTGGTTTCATCCTCCTGCGTTTCACTTTCACTCCGGCGAAGGCGCTCTGGTTCCTTTCTTCATGAGTACGATTCTTCTTCAAGGAGGTCCTAGGGTTCCTGCGGATGCCTTCAGACACCCTTTCCATGGATTTGACCTTCTGTTCCTCTGTGACAATCTAGGTCGGTTATGGAGCGGTGGTTCTAGGTGGTTTTGGGTTTGCGTGGTTTGGAGGTCGACGGATCTCAAGGCGCTACTGGGTCACTTTCCCCTATTTTGTTTGTTCCTAGTTTTTCTCATCTGTCGTTGCCGCTGTTTGGAGCTCTCAGTCGATCAAAGACTGCTCTGACCGAATTTTCTGCTTCTCCTCTCCTGGTCGGAGTCGGAGCGGTGGTAACAACCAGGTTTTGGGAGGTGTGGTTTGGCAGCCACCACCGTTCCAGACACAGCTCTTCGACGCTGGTTTATGTTTTTTGGTTTTCTTCCTCATGTTTTAGGAGATGGTTTGTCTGTTTTGTTCTCCATGGCGGCATATCGATGGTTTGTTCTTTTCCATATAGCGTTCTTGCTTGTTTTTTGTTTTGGTGATTTGTTTGTTACTGGCTAGATGGGTTACAACAGCATGGTGAGATTTTTTCAGCATTACTGGTGGTCTCTGATGGTCACCAATGTCTGGTGTGATGGTAGGATGGTGAAGGCGATGTCACGACCTGTCCTCGGGGCAGGTGCCGTGACTACCCCAAGCCCGACTTCCATAGGCCAGGGGCTGGCGACTAGCACCAAGGCGTAAATCCCAGTAAAAAGGGAAGGCATTGCCTTTGTAAAGTAAACAAACACCACAGAGCAAGCAAGCAGTAGAAGTAAACACTAAGTAAAAGCTGATACAAAGTAAGTGCGGAAAAGTAAGTGGGCCAGAATACAAACCCAAACTGAAAGTAAAGTATAACTCAAAAGGGAAAACAACAATTGAAAGTAAAGCCGCAACGTTGAGTCGCCCACTGGAAGTCCCACCTGAAGGGTGAGTACAGATAGCCTCCACAGCTCCTCGGGTCCAACCGTCCGCTCCGAGTACGTCCCGCCCAGTGGTCCACCTCCAGGTACCGTCCTGCTCCGCAAGCCTCAACCACGATCAGCGATGTCCGTCGTCTGCAACCAACACAACGTAGTGCGGGCATAGCCCGTGCAGGGGTGAGTATAAGCTACTCGGTAGGGACCCCGAGACCCCCGAAGGTCTTCCAGAATCCACAAAGGAAAGATGCAATCACGAAGTAACATTCGACACTGCTTAGGTATATGCCCATACATATACCTAAGTCATCAATTCTCGTTCGGCTCCAACATCCGAGCTCAAGTACAACCCAGTCCACACAGGAAAGCAAAACGTAAATCCACACAGGATAGCACAACACAATCCACATAGGAAAGCAAAACAGGATTCAGCTCACACAGGTATACATCTTCATATGACGATAGAGATGATCAGATATAGCCACTGATTCATCTAAGTCATCGGACCCACAAAGGATCGACAGGTACTAACCCCCGCAATGACCCACACAGGATCGGACCCACACAGGATCTATAGGCGTTGGACCACACAGGACCGATGAGCGCTGACCCACACAGGATCGGACCCACACTGGATCTGTAGCACTGATCCACGTAGGATCGCTGAGTGTTGTAGTCGTCACAGTCGAATCCACTGAGGATCTCTATATAGTCGTCGCAGTTGCAGCCAGCTCTAGGGTTCCCGCATACAGCAAGCTCGTTCGGGAGGGTCCGCTCCATGAGCCGAGAGGCTGATACATCAACTGACATATAGTCCAAAGTTGATGTATCCAAAAGTTCCGTATCATCAACGGAAACTCGACGTCACAGACGGCGCGTCAATCGGACGCCCGGTCTGAGAGTTATTGGCTTTTTCGTCCCAGGGGCCCGGTTGATTTTTGAGTCAAAACCAACCCAACCGTACTCCACATGCGCCCAAACCTCGAGCAGAGAAATCCAAAATGTCCATATCACTTAGAGGAATCCAACAAAGTCGACGACACGTCGATCGGACGTCCGGAGCTCAAGTTATAAGTGTTTCCACTCCGAGGGCCCGGTTGGTTTCATGTACGAACCAACCCGTTCGAACCCAAGGTGCTCCGAAACCTTGAGTGCGATATACCGAAACGACTGTCTCAATCCAAGGATCGCATCACAACTGACGGTGCGTCGATCGGAGGCCCGTAGCTCAATTTATGGGCAACGGACCGAAAAAGGTTCGGTAATAAGGGGTTCGGGCCCGGTCCGACCCGGCCCGATACCCCCAGGGTCGGCCCGAACCGGGTCGGCCCGAACCGGGTCGACCCGAACCGGGTCCAGGTCCGGCCCGCTTGGGCGCGGCCCGTCCCGGCTGGAGCAGACCGGCCAGGCAGCCGGCCCGGTCTGGCGGACCGGCCAGGCAGCCGACCCGGCGCGTGGCGCGCTGGGCGCGCTGGCCAGGGGCTTGGCCGAACGGTCGAGCCGTTTCGGGAGCGGGGGGCGCTGCCCCCACGTGCAGCAATCGCGGCCCCATTATGGGGCCGCTCCGTCCGGCGCGGCCGGGGGTTTTCGAACCCCAGGTTCCTCCATAGTCCAGCCGGCCCCCTCCGGCCGGCCGACTTCTGCCGCCATGGGACTGGCAAGGCCAATCCCCTTGCTCCGACGCCAGCGGCCCGGTACCGGCCATCGGTTCCCCTGCATCGCCGCGGCCCGGAACCGGTCGCGGCCTTGGTTCTTCCGGTGCGGTGCGACGGCGCCGCGCCCTTCCGCCGCGGCCCCGCTCCGGCCGTAGTGCTTCTGAGGTCCTCTGGTGCGACGCGATGGCGCCATGTCCTTTGATCATCTTCTATGGCACGGGGCGACGGCGCCGCGGATTTATTGTTTCCAACGGCGCGGTGCGACGACGCCGTGCTTCTCCGCTCTCCCTTTTACAAAAAAATCTGCGCGGTGCTTTGGCACCGCATCGCCTTGCTTGCCGCATCAATATCAACAACCAAAGAGGGGAGGAGTGTCGGTCGTGTTCGTGTGGTCTGACCTCCTCCTGTTATCATAATAACAGGCAATTCAAGGAAGGGAAGATAACGACGGAATAAAAATCACAAAATAGAAACACATAAAACTCCTACCTCAACGTTGTCGTCGAACGAGCGTTCGTCGCGGAATTAACCGTCACGGAAGAAGAGGGTCGCCGCGGAGGGAGAGGATCGTCGCAGAAGGAACGTCGCTGGCGTTAGGTGATCTCCGAGGAAGGCGTCTCTCACCGATGGAGGTTGTAGTTCTTCGTTGGAGGCGGTGAGTTCTTCGCGTTCTTCGTCGAAGAACGAAGAATCCTCTCTTTTTCTCCCAAAGCTTTATCACAACACAACCCAACCATAATAAAATAAGTCCAACACTTATTTTATTATCAACCTAAGCTTTTGAAATTCAAAAGATAAGAAACGAACAATTAATTCGTTGAATTAATTGTAACGATTTAACTGCCCAATTTAATGGGGTGTTTCTTAACCAGAAAAACGTAAGGTTTGACTTTCATTAAAAGGGGGGTTGCGGGTGCGTTACTTAGGAGGGAAGAAACGGTGGGGCTCGTGTGGGATCCACCTCACAAATATCCTACCAAGTGGGTAGGATATTGTGGGTTCCACCTCATCCGCTTAACTTAGCTTAAGCGGCTTTAAGTGAAATAAAATAAAATTGTCGCACCCCTTTTTATTTTATTTCATAACTTAACCCCAAAAATTATAACCCACACCTGAGTAAACGCAACTCCGAAAAAGGCGTTTCTAAGCAAATATCGGCGCTGCGATTCCATTGATGCCCTCAGAATTCGATTCCGAGCACCGGTTCAAAAGTTAGAAAAACCCGCTCGTTCATTCACTGAATGTACCCGAGCTAAACTTCTAAAAATGATTCCGAGCACACCGGGCCTCGGAATCAGGTGCCGTCAGAAACTGCGTTCTTGTAAAATTCCAAATAAAATTAAAAAAAAAATCCTTGAATTTTACGGGCCTTTACAGATGATGTGGTGCGGTGATGGTTACAGAAATGGTGTTCGGTGTGGTTGGAGACGACGTGCTGATGACTACGGGTGATGATGATGACATCGTTTTCTTCATGCTTTCCTCAATGCAGCGGCTGCGGGATTTGCGGGATTCGCTTATGTGACAGTTCCCACCGTGTTGAATCTCATTTCAATTTTTGAATCTGTGGACTGTTTTGAATTTTGGATGTGTCAAGGTGGTGTTTTTGGTCATGTGCGGTTCCCAATTTATCCTCAAAGTGGTTGTTTTGAAAATAATAAAAAAATGATTTGGAGGCTATGTGATGCATGTACCATTGATATCTTTAACCAATGTATCGATATGCCGAGTCGATAAGCAAGTAGTCAAGGTCTTGGTGAACAGATACGTCGACTGCTCGTACCATCACTAGATTCCCTGTTCTGAGAGCCACACTCAAGAAACTTTGACACCATTTCACTAATAAAAACTAAATCCTTGTAAGGGAACTACTCCATAAAACATCCTAGTGAATGAAATTATCTAATACCAATTTGTCACGACCCGACCCTAACCGTGGCTCGAGCCACAACTACCCAAGCCCAACTCTATAGGCTAGGGGATGGTGATAAGTGCCAAAATACATATCCTAAATGGGAGGATTTTTTCTAATGTAATTTTATGCACACACATAACCATATCAATGAATAAATGAAAAGGAATAATAATAAAAATATGCAACAGCTAGAAAGTAAACCAAACATACAAAACCTATAGGTGTACAAGAGTGAGATAGTGCAAACTAAAATAAAGGTAAAAATATACATCCAACCAGAAATATGTGTCAAACTGAAAAAACTAGAAAGTAAACTATTGAGAGAGCCCAACTCCTAATCTCCAATCTATGACCATCGTACACAGTTCACAGTACCCAGTATCCTTAAGCTCTTTTGAAGGCACTGTCGACCTGCCCGTCATCTTCTTAAGACACGACACGTGCAGGAAAATCCCATGTAGGGGTGAGTATATACATACCCAGTAGGATGCCCTGAAAGCTGAAGGGGGATGTAAGAGATACAAAAGGAATAGAAAGATAGTAGATAGTAAATAGGTTTCATCTCGACCCAAAGCAAGAGAAAGAGTAACATCATCCAAGAACAAGGGGCTCAACATGGTGTGTAGATAGAATATGTGTTGATTCCTTTCAACCCATAACAGGAGAGTAACCTCATCAGAAAACAAGAATCTAAACATGGAAAGAACGTGGCATACCCCATGCATCTTCGCAACCCATGTCAAGAGAGTAACCAATTCCAAAGGTATGGATACATATTTATGTGTGTGTGTGTGTGCGCGCGATCATCCCAGGAAAGGAGTCACTAACAGTTCCAGAAGTCATACGATGATGCCCAACATCTCGCGTGTCTGTCCAGCAGAAACTATCCAGGTCAATCCATGCCTTATCATTGTGCCTCATAGTCAAGGGGCCGCAATCTCTATTTAGAGGACCCATGCCCTAGTAGAATATGAGGGTCCCACTCTAATAGTCGGTGGAGGACCCATGCCCTACCCAGCAGAACAGTTCCACTCTAATGTTAAAGGACCCATGTCCAACCTAGCTAGATAGTTCCACTCTGGTGGTAGAGGACTCATGCCCAACCTAGCTAGATGGTTCCAATCTAGATGTCTGTAGAGGAACCATGCTCATCCTAGTTGGAGGTTTCCACTCTAGTCATTGAGGAATCATGTCCAACCCAGCAGGAGGGTTCCACTCAAAATTCCTCTGGTCATCTTGTGTGATCACTATCATCATCACTCATCACCTATATAAGATCCATTCCCAGAAATATATCACATCATATCTCAAAATCCACAACCGAGAGCACCATCATATTCTATGTGGAAAAACACTCATGATAGGCTACTCACATGCCAAAATCTGAGTCAAAACAAAGCATATATGAGAGATTGAATTTTCCTCAAAAAGAACCAAGGGGTGCACAGTGTGTGACGAGACCCACACGACGTGTGGTTTCGCTCCATCACATGGTCATGTCTTTAGAAGTGCACGGTTTTCCAATCGTGTAGGGATACATGTTGTGTAGGGGATATACACAGCATGCTCATTCCACTCAGGGTCTTGCCCATGTGATTGGTTGTGTATGTGTATCCAAGTTGTGTCTGTGTACTCAAGTTGTGTCTGTGTACTTCGGTACATGGTCGTGTACTTCCGCACGAGGTCCTTCCCATCTGTGCCGCCACACAACTCGTCCACCTAGGGAAGTGATGCACGTTGTGTAGGGAGTCTACATGGTGTTCAATCCTTATAAATTTCCAAAACCCTATCCACCGCAATATAAGGGATACACATCATGTGTTCATCATGATACGCGACGTGTGGTCATGTTTTTCATAGATCCTCATATCTGAACTCTACACTTTAGATACGGCCTTTCTGTGTCAATTTTGATCTCGTTACATCCCATAAATGGTGGATCTGGTTGTGGATCATCATTTTAGGCCATCATTTCTTAGAAATTGGATTTCATCATTTTGTGGGGGTTCTTCATACATACCGCACACAAATCTTCCACCCACCTTCTTTGATTTAGACTTAGAATCAAAAAATTGATCACCCACAACCTAAAAACAACCCCAATCTATCCCTAATTCATCAATCCATCCCTCACACGTGAATTATTTGTGATTATGGGGTTATAATCGGGCTTGGTACTGCCTGTTAATGTCGAACTAGGACCATGAGGTCCAACTAGTGATGAATGTGAAGCAATTAAGGGGGAAAGGCACAAAAACAAATGTTTATCGATCGTTGTCAAGTGTTCATGGCCAATGATCAAGAATGGGGATATTCAGGGTTAGAAAACAAAATAATAATCAATTAAACCAGTACACAAGAGCATGAAAAGTTTGGAAAATTGGCATAGAACATAGAAAGGATGATTTTTCTCAATCAATTTAACAAAAAAAGGAATAATACATAGTTTGATGAGTCCTAACTAAAGATTGGATCATCCTTCATCAAAAAATGTGGTCTCCAATGATTGATGGACTTTGTTACATTCGATGTGCTTTGATTTTCTCTGATTTGGAGATTCGCCATCTTCTGATGTGATTTGTTAATGGAATGAGGAAGGATAGGCTCTGAAATCCACCTAGGGTTTATGCGGATAACCCTAGAGGATTCTCCCTAGCTGTGAATTTATAACAATTTCAATTAGGTTAAAATAATAAATTAATTTAACTAATTAACCAACAAAACACACCTCCAACAAGTGAGATATCTGAACACCCCATGCCAACCTATTTTAGGTCACATATAGGGTAAACATGGTGTTCCAGACTCAATTGTGTTCTTGAATTTATGATTTGAGCTTCCTTTTAATAGTTATACCATTTTATTTAAGAAACTGTGTGCGCATAATATAAAATATATTTAATATTTTTATAAAATTAATTTCGGGCACACCAGGCCTTGGAATCGCATGTTGTCTTAACACCTAGCTTTAAAAATA
The DNA here is from genome assembly GCA_963277665.1 of Viscum album. Taxonomy (NCBI): domain Eukaryota; kingdom Viridiplantae; phylum Streptophyta; class Magnoliopsida; order Santalales; family Viscaceae; genus Viscum; species Viscum album. The sequence continues at coordinate 1,337,837,352 of OY728156.1, forward strand.
TATGTAGAAGTATTTCAAAGTACTGAAAAGAAAAAATTAGGTCTCTATATTCCATGTCCAATGGGGTTTGAATTTTGAATTCAAAATTCTGTTGGATTCGCCATGGATGTTGTATTAATCCTCATGGAATGGTGTGAGTTGACCTGGGGGTTTTTTTGGATTTAGTAATGGGAGCGAAAGGTGGATCAGTGGCATGAGCTTAGTTTTCACGGTTTGATAAATCAAATAGTGAAAAAATGATTGATCTTAAAGACATTACAAGGATTGTTGTCTGAATGTCCCATGGCCTATCAAAACATGTAGTCGAGTCACGCATGGTTCCACATCCTGTTTGTCTTGTTATTTAGACCGATATTGAGAAATTTATAGTAGTGGGAAATAAATAAAGCGGGATTTGTGATATGTTGATGATGTGGATAATATTTTTTTGACTTAGGGTATCCCTCCTTTTTTGTGCAATTACTGTGTAAAATTGGTTTTTTGTAAAAAAGGAGGATTTTATGGAAACTGATTCTGGGCTTAGAAATTAAGCCTTCAAGCTTGTTTAAAAAATTGAATTGGTTTTCCGGAAAGGCCTGTGGGATCATGTTTACTTAAAATTGGTTCATTTCATTAGAAAATTTGGAAAAAAATTGGTTTTAAAACCAATTAGATGTTTAATTGAAAAGTTATTTTGAGCACTTTAGGTGATTTTAAAAAATGATTTCGATCATTTAATAAAAATAAAGTGTTTTTTGAATGTTTTAAAGAACAAGATTTGAGGATCTCGAGTGGATTCCATGTTTTACAAAGGTATTTGTGGTTTTTTTAAAATATGGGTTAAATATTTTGAAATTCTATTAGGGGAATTGGTATTTTAAGTGAATTGGGATGTTTTAAATGTCTGTGTGTTTTTTTTAAAAGGTACTTTTATACCTTCAGGTTTTGACAGCCCATAGGGCATCATTAAATCATATGGGGCTAACCAAATTTAGTAATTTATACAAATTTATACAACCTAACTAAAAATTCAGTACTTGAAAAGTCCGAGTATTGAACCCGCAAGGATAGAGCGTATGTTCTAAATTAATTAAGAAACTAAAATTGAAATTTTTTGGTTTGATTGAAAGAAAAGAGAAACAGCAGTAATGATTGGGTTTGAAATCAGGGGAGAGGCATTCCAGGATCAATGATTTTCAAATTTGTGTGATAGGGATTCAATTAATATGGGTTTATATAGTTTTGGAGTTAGAATCATGTCAGCAGGAATCCTTGGCCTTAGTATCATATCCTAAAAATGTGGTTTCACCTTTGGAATGGTCATCTACTTTGTGAAAACACAAAACTAGGTGACCCAAAATCATATTTAAACATAACTCGACTAGATTTCATAATGGTCATATGAAAACTAAGGTGATTAATTGATGTAATAAATTAAACAACTTTAGAAAATAATAATGATCATTCAATATGAAAAGAAGATGAATTAAAATTGAATAAATGGTTTTCAGAAATCCAAAATAAAAATATAAAATAGAAATAACCCCTAAGCACTGCATCCCCCTACAATCACATCACCTAGCATAATGAAACTACTTGCTCGTGCTAGGAATGATGAGAATGAGTAGCATGGGTACCCCAAGAGGAAAGGCGGTGAAGAATAGTGGTGAAGCCGAGCCCCAGATCATCACTTTATCATCTGGTGGTTGCCCATTAGTGTCTTTTGGCCTCCACTGGTCCCAGAGTGTCTTGGAAGGGCGACTGGGGGCCTCTATTTATAGCCAATTCTATCAAAATCCTCGGCCACAACATCTTTATTATTTTTCATCATGTTGACAATTACATGATGTGTAATTGGGTTATACGTCATGTAATCCCGATCTGAGTTTGCCTCTGTGTTGTGTGAATCTCACGCAAAACGCGTATGCGGGTTTTAATCTTTGACTCACTTCACTACATGTAATCATGACTCACAATGTGTAACTGTCTTTCACGGCTTGTAAACACTTCACGAATTGTCCAACATGGCAAATTTCTTTTGAAAAATTCACAACATTTAATTGAATTACGCAACGTGTAATCATTTTGCTTTAATTTTTTTATCTTTGTTCTTCCATTAAAATCAGGTGTTGCGCCGCTTTTCTTCGCTCGTTCCACGAAGTGTCTTTAAACTCATATTTTTACCCACTTTCATTCCTTCTCCAAAACTTTGTTGAATCCTACCATACATCATAAAACAAATAAATTCAATCCAAAATTGGAAAGATTATTCATTTAAATACAAAAATCAATACATAAAATACTCTAAAATAAATGCATGAAATATACTTATCTGGAACGTGGTGGTGTTTAAAGAAATTAGATTTTTGGAATGTGATTTTCCTTGATTGATGTGTGTTTTTTGATTTTATCCCTCCATGTGGGTTGGGAATAGTTGATTTTATTTGGGGAACATGACTAGGTTGAGTTTATGTTTCGTTTTATATAAAGTATGCCTCCTGAAAAGGTCCTAAGTAAAAAATGAAGTGTTTATCCCTAGGGGTAGTTCCTTTCTTATTCTTGGCTCTTGACTAGACTCCAAATGGAGTGGAAATAATTTTTCCCCTTTCGATGGTGTAATTGGTGTGCTAACCATCATTTTTTATTAGGATGTTATCATAGGTGAGCCTTTGATAGCTAGTTGGGTGATCTAGTGGGGACCGATCTCCTTAGGTGCTCTTTTGGTTGCATTTTTTGAGCAGTGGTTGTAAGAGATGTTCATCCCTCATCGTTCTTTATACCTTACATGGTGAGGGATATACATGGGTTTAGCTTCATTATTGGATGTGGGATGGCTTTGAGAGTGTTATTTGGGTGGCTAGGATGGGCATGGAACCAGTTGAGAGTGTGCATTGAATGGTGTCAGTTTAAATCTATTTGGGTTTACCATTAGAGGTTAACCCGGGAATGAGGTCCCAGTTCACTCTTTTTCTCTTGGTATGAGATCCAAGGTTAGAGTCCACATTATTTTCTTAATTGAGGCAGGTATCTAGTGTTGTAATATTGGGTTCCCTAGACCCAACTATATAGTACTTTTGATTACTATATCATGTGTACAGTTTGATATACATGATGAAAACTACCCATTATAGTGTAGATATTTTTGTGTCCACTATTGAATGGTAATTTCCATAGATTGATTTTCATATAAAAAGGTTATAGAAGATCCCAATCTATAATGAGAACCTTGAGATACTATGACATTAATCTTAAACAAATGTCTTATGGTCTAGATACATCATAATTACTGGACACGGTTGATGTGTGACTATCTGGTGTTGGGGGCTCATAAGCATTGAGATTTCTTCTCATGAACTTCTCACTTGGTGATCTCTAGATGTGAGATCATTAGGAAAAACCCACCAATAGTAACACCACATGTTTTGGGTGTCATTGGATGTTCTTATCTATAGACATGTGTAATTATCTCCTGAGTTTATATCATTATCAATGTGTGCCATTTGATCATGTACTTTGATGCAAGGAAAAAAACCATGATAATAAAATTGTGGTGTGGTAGCTTGTGTTGGGTGTGTTATTTATGGTATGACATTGGATGAATGATCAAGAAATAATTTGTTGCTTCAGTGTTAAGGAAGTAACATATATTGAGCCTAGTTGATCAGGATGACAGTACCTTCATAAGACCATGGGCATAGAAATTGAAGCACGGTCAATTATCGCCTATCAACCATTCAAGGTTTTGGTGCTCTGTTAATGTGTATAAAAGCACTCGGGTCGAATCCTCAGTAATGATACTTTTTATAGTTGATTGTTTTTAATTGATTGTATTTTGATTAGGGGGTGTTTTTGCAGAGCTTAAATGAATTGATTGATGGTTAATGTTTGATTTAAAAATTTGATAAATATTGGAGTGAGTTCATTATTAGGGGGTTAAGCTTGTGATATCCTTGAGCTTTTCTTTATATTGTATTAAATTAACACCCACTTCACAAGATGACTTTGATCAGAATTCTCAAGTGTTAAGGCTTTAATCCAAGCCTTAACTTAACTTAGCTTTCTAATTTTAATCATAGCTTGTTTATGGAAGATGGCTCCAATAATCTATGGAAACCACACTTCAAACAAACCATGTCATTAATCCATGAAATTTTAAGTTTAACATACACAATATTAATTTAAAGAATATTAATCAAGAAAAAGCTCTCAATCACTTAACATCCCCAAATAATGACTCACTCCAATGGTAGATTTACTCAGCCATTAGGATGGTTATTAATCTGGTAATATGTGTTTATGGTTATTAATTATAAATAAAACGAAAAGAACGGGATAAGAAAAGAGTTGTGCGTCGAACACACACACACGAACGATGATGAGTATTAAAAATGGACTTTAGATTGAATGAGAAATTGAAAGAAGAGAAGGGGTTTCAACTTGATTTCAAATATTTTAAGATCATTAATATTTAAGAACATAGGGTGGATGATGAAAAGAGAATTTGAAGAAGAAACTTTCATTAAAATTGAAATGAAATTGAAAACAGCTTACGCAAATAAAATTGAAAACAAACGCAAAGGAGAACGAAAATAAAAGTGGAGGAGAGGTATCAATTATTGAAACAAGATCAAGGAAAGTCCTCCCAAGACCTTGAAAAGTCTCTAATAATGAAAAACCTACTCAAGTGCTGAAATTCCAAACTCTTGCAAGGAGAAGAGAGGGATGTATTTATAGCCCAAGGAGGTGGACTGTTTGCATTCCAAATCTGTCTCTCCACTCGTATTGCCAATTTGATAAATTAGACAGCCGAATATCGAGATATGATCTTCTTACAAGTTGTAGATATGGATCTTCTCTATCTACTCTAAAAATTTGTAATCTATTAGACATAAGGAAATAAAGTTATGGTGGTTTGATTAAACAATTTTAATCTATCCATTTCAATCCAGACTTTTTCAAGGCCAAAATGTGAATTGGTTTTTGAATAGGAATATGGCCTCAAATCCAAACACTTTCTTAAAAAAAGTCGTCCTCCTGTATCTTAGATTTCACACTGAAAAATATCAGCTTAAATGGATGTCTATATCAGGAGACAAGTCATGTTTTGTGTGCTGATTTTATTTCCCAGACAAAATGGTGGGTTGGACTTCATTGAATCATTTGGACCCCTTTTTAGTGGAGTTGGGCCTTGAAAATTTTACCCAATATGAATGTTATTGTCCCCCAACTTTTTGTGGTGAATAAATGATTTTGGACATCTATATTGAGCCCAGTAATTCAATCTTCATGGCTGGTATATTTTCTTCACAGATTCTGTGGGCCTTCTTGTGTGGTTCATATGACCCTTCAAATGAAAAAATTGGACAATGATTTCTTCCAATGATATGTTGGATATTGAATAAGGAATCCTAAAAAAAGAACCATGCAATTTGAATAATTAGGGTGAGATTTATAATTGAAATAGTAAACTGGCTCAATTAGACTACTTCAAATAATGCTCAAAAATTATATTTAGTATTAAAACATGAGTATCTCACACCAATTATGCACTTTTACATAAAATTTACTAAAGGGGGTATAAAAAAAGTTATGAATAAATGAATAACATCAGAAATTGAGGCTAAATCCATCCAATTGGATCAACAAACAATAAAGTAAGAAAGTATGATGACACAGGAGTGCATCCTTCTTTATGAGATATTAAAGACAAAGAGATTATATTACACATTGTGTATTCGTAGGTCGGTTATCATTTCTATGATTATCCTTATCTCTTTAGGGTCCATGATTAGATCTTTCTCTTAGTTTATGGATAATATTCACTACTATCAAGATAAGGGCCTAGAGGGTCACACACAATAACATATTCAAGAATCTGTCATATTCAGTTGAATAGGTATATTGGACATGGTGGGCCCCACTATTGGGGTCTGGGTTTTGTCCAAAGATATACGATCACCAAGGAATAAATAAATTCACATTATTAAAGTTAAGAATAATTGACGTTGAATTTATTTACTAATTATATTTACAAGTTTTAAAGTAAATACATGAAAATATTATATGAATGAATATTAGTTTAAAATATTCAATGTTTATTTAATATTTGCGGGAATGACGAGTCGAGTTAATGGCTCACGTATTATCACGTAATATATATATTATATTAAAATAATTTGATAATAATATCAATGGTTTTTATGACTCAGTACAATAGTCATAATATACTGTTTATTTAGTGAGAAATAAATATTTAGGTATTGAGAGTTTATTCCGGATATTTATAGTTTCACTATATATAGAGGAAGAGAGACCTATGCTGTGACAATCGGGCCCCGGTGACAGCACAGCCACCCCGCCTTAACATGGTCGTCGGGTCCTAGTCCACCAGGTACCACCAGTTGCCCCGCAGACACATGGGACCCACCCTAGGGTCCACCCACATGCCTGAACGGGTCATCTGACTAATGACAGTCCCCACAGGCCAACACATGTCCTTTCCAGTGTGTTTTGTCCTTACTCACACACACCCTGGGAAACTTCCCAGAAGGTCACCCATCCTGATCTATAGCATCCCGCCTTTTTATAACATAAACTGTCATTACATTACACAAAACTGAGGATCTTTAAGGTTTAATGTCTTGGAAACCAGGAACATAAAACATGAAAACAACATAAAACATTCTTCTTAAACACTTGAAAGGCTTCTCCTTAAGTTCATCCTAGGTTCATTATTGCATCTCATAACCTGGGAACATACATCAAAAGAAAGGGTGAGCAGAAGGCCCAGTAAGGGAAACAAGAGAAACATTTAACATGTGAACTTGAGATACATCAACTATGTCATGAAAAAGAACTTTAAGGCCTCAGAAAGAAATCATGTGGCATATCATAATAAAAATAACATTTTTCATAACTTTAAGATGTGGCTACATCATTTAACATAGGCAATCATGATCATATCACCAAGGTCCATCCCCAAGGTTTCATTTGAAAATTAGCAAGGTTATTCACTAAGATATCGTGAAAATTGTAATCTCTAGTGGTTACATCATTACCCAATGCATTGGAGCGCTATCAGGGTGCACCCTTAAATTTGCCTTTATTATCATGTGAGCCACATATATCTTCATCAAACATTTCATAACCCATATAACATAAAATAAATGGGTTTCATTTCATAATCATAATGTTTTAAAAACTGCTTTAAAGACATGATCTTAATGTCACTTTAAACCCACAGAAAGGGAAAGCGGGTCTCATGTATGTAAATCCCAGAATTTAAAATAGAACATTTTGATATATATGTGAATACCCTTGTATAAATAAGAGCTTTGAGTATTCACTTTATAACATAAAATAATTTTGAGAAAAAACAAAGGCATTTTGAGATGAAAATTCTGCAGCATAACAGCTATGTTTCGGGGTTTTAGAAAACATTGAAAGGAGAGGGGACATGGGTCAAACATTCATAAATGACCCATGAAACAGTAGAGGGACAGAATAAGAAGGATATATGAACATGGTAATGAAATTTGAAGGACATACCATTTGAAATAAAAAACATGGAAGGAAGACAAAAATTAGATTTCTCTTTTGAAAATTCGGCAGCCTAACGGCGTCACTTAAACTTCAACAAAATGATTTGAAAAGATAAAATAGGGTCTCTCATCATGTGAACATAAGAGTTCAGTATGATATATATAGAGATCATACCCCAACATAATAAAAAAAGAACTTGAAAGACTTGACATGAAAGTAGAATTTTGAAAAGAATGAGAAGGGTGAAAGAATCCCCTTAAAAATTCGGCAGCCTAACGGTGTCTCTTAAACATTCTTAAAATGAATTGATGAGAGCAAGATTGGGTCTCTCATCATATGAACATGAAAAGGGCAGTAATATGAATATAGAAGAACATCCTCCAACATAAGAACATGGAGTATAAAAGAAATGACATAAAAGAGATTACTTGAAAAGAAAGAGAGAGGTCGGATCCCTTACCTTAAAACGTAACTCTTAAAACTCAAAGGTTTGGACCTTGAGGGCTTGGGGCACCTTGATAGGACTCCTTGTGAGGTAATGAGACCAAAGTTTCGTTGGGGGAGAGTTGGGAGTGAAAACTAAAGGAGGAAAGGGTGGGTATTTATAGGGAAAGTGAGGGGACAAGACATTAATGGTCAAAGGACACCTCACAAGTGCTTTTCTCAAAACCATGTGCTCTCCCATGACATTTCCCAGGGAGTTAGGCCACATGGGGCCCCCAATACAATAATTCATCACATTTGGTCGGTCAACCCTTAAAATATCTCATGACATCATCATTACACAGTTATGATGTCATTAAACATACCGAAACCCTAAAACTGTATTTTTACTATTCACTAAAAATTCAACTTTCTCAGAAAAATCCCAAAATTTCACCTTAACCAAACATCGATGCTCTAATTACAAATATGAACTCCATTTTATAAAAATAATTTTCTAAATATTTTTAATTTACTTTTTAAATAAAAACACTATTCACCGAGAATTCATTTTTCTCAGAAAAATCCCCAAAAATTACCATAACATAATATCGAGGCTCTGAGTTCAAAAATAAAGTCCATTTTATAAAAATAATTTTATAATTATTTTTTAATTAAATTTTTAATTAAAAAACACTATTCACCTGAAAAAACTAATACTTGACTAATAATTTATGAAACCGTTATTTACCCATTTTATTGAATCTCATTACTTAATCAAGGTGTCTAAATTATATTAAAACTTTCTTTGAGTGAAATTACTAATCCATTTGGTCACATTACTAATCCTAAGCGTTAAATCACTATTCATAATTTACTATTTATCAAAAATTAAGTTGATCTTATTAGACTCCAAATTCCTTACTGCACACTTTTGTAGAAGACCAATTTTTGAAAATCATTACACATCATTAATTATTTAAGGTTTACATAAATATTTTAAAATATATTTTTTTCCAAAATTCATCAATAAAATACATCCTAAAATTATCCGGACATTTGAAATTTCACAAACATCACTAAAGGAAGAAATCTCAATTTATTCATCCCAAAGGATTACACAAAGAAACTACAGTCTCGTCACATAGCCCCTTATAACTCCAGCATATGACCTAAGTGTAAGGTGTGCTATGGTGAGAGAATCTGAGGGAGGCTCAGATAACATTGCCCTAGTAGTAATCTCTACTAACTTGAACTTCTCCCGCAGGCGTTTCCGTTCAAGCTTGATACGCTGGAGTTCGTCTTGGGCTTGGTCCAAAGCGAAGCCCAAAGATGCCACCTCCTTCCCAAGCTCTGGTAAGTGGGATTCATAAGGTTCGAGTCTACTGGATGAAGCCATCGACTCCTCTTTCTGCATTAACCATTAACATCTCTATTAAATCATTAAGAGTAAGTTAATATACTACTCAAAAAGTTTGGGTCGTTACATTCTTCCCCCCTTAAGAAATTTTGTCCCCGAAATTTATACTTGAGGCCTAGTAAAAAAGGTGAGGGTACTTTTGCTTCATCGTTTCCTCGGGCTCTCAAGTCGTTTCTTCATATTTATGATTCCTCCACAACACTTTCACAAGGTGGGTAGTCTTGTTTCGTAGAACCTTGTCTCTACGGTCTAAGATCTCCACTGGATGCTCCTCATAAGAGAGGTCATGCTCCAGTTGCACCACCTCTGGGTTCAGTACATGCGAAGGGTCGGGTATGTACTTCCTCAAGAGAGATACATGGAAGACATTGTGAACTTGAGCTAGGTTCGGTGGAAGTGCTAGACGATAGGCCACTACTCCTATGCGATCAAGGATTTCATAGGGGCCAATGTACCTAGGGCTGAGCTTCCCTTTCTTCCCAAACCGCATGACTCTCTTCCATGGAGAAATTCAAAGGAAGACTTTGTCGCCAACACCAAACTCCAAGTCCCTTCGACGATTGTCAGCATAGCTCTTCTGCCGACTCTGAGCAGCCTTTATGTGTTGTTGGATGGCATGAACCTGTTCTTTCATCTCTTGCACAAGATCAGGCCCAAGAATCTTTCTCTTACCAGTTTCATCCCAACAGGTAGGATTTCTACATCGTTTTCCATACAGAGATTCATAGGGTGTCATCTGAATACTCGAATGGAAGCTGTTGTTATAGGAGAACTCAACTAATGGGAGGTATTGATCCCATCCACCTTTAAATTCCATTGAGCATAATCTCAGCATGTCTTCGAGTGTCTGAATAGTCCTTTCAGATTGGCCATCAGTTTGAGGATGATAGGTCGTACTAAAATTCAATTCAGTATTCAGAGCATGTTAAAGAATTCTCCAGAATTTTGATGTGAATCTTGGATCACGATCAGACATGATGGATAGTGGTACCCCATGCAGCCTCACCACTTCCTTTACGTATATCTTGGCAAGTTGATCCAAAGAGAAATCTTCCCAAATAGAGATAAAATGGGCAGTCTTGGTGAGATGGTCCACAATAACCCATATCGCATTGTTTCATTTGGATGTTTTTTGGAGACCAGTTGCAAAGTCCATAGTGATATTATCTCACTTCCATACTAGTATGGGTAGCGGTTGTAATACCCCCTTAGGAAGTTGTCGTTCTGCCTTTACTTGCTGACACACCAGGCACCTTGTAGTGAAATCAGCAATCTCCCTCTTCATGTTATCCCACCAATAATGATCACGAAGATCTCTATACATTTTAGTGTTTCCCGGATGTATAGAGAAAGTAGAGCTATGAGCTTTATCCATCAATTCTTTCTTTATCTCCGGAATAGATGGAACACAGAGTCTTGTATGAAATTTCAATACACCTTCATGATCAATATTGAAATCAGGGAACTTCCCATCCTTTACAGCCTCAAACTTCTCCTACAGCAAAGGATCTTCTTTTTTAGCCTTCTTGATCTTCTCTAGTAATGAAGGTTGAGAAATCATTTGGGATAAGGTTGATGATGTCCCTTCCCTTACAATTCCCATGTCCAGTTTTACTAGATTTTTAATCAAGGGATCTCCTAGGATCCTCATTGTTTCCAGAACAACATGATCTTTCCTACTTAATGCATCTGCAACTTTGTTTGCTCTTCCAGGGTGATAATGAATTGAACAATCATAGTCTTTAATAAGATCCAACCATCTCTTTTGTCTCATGTTCAATTCTTTCTGCGTGAAAATATACTTTAAACTTTGGTGGTCGGTATATATATCACATTTCTCCCCATAAAGATAGTGCTTCCATATCTTTAGAGCAAAAACAACTGCCGCTAGCTCTAGATCATGCGTAGGATAATTCTGCTCATGAATCTTCAACTGTCGAGATGCATAAGCAATTACCTTGTCATTTTGTATGAGGACGCACCCAAGCCCTTTCAGAGATGCATCGCTAAAAATAACGAATCCTTCTCCGATAGAGGGTAGTGTTAACACAGGTGCAGTAACCAATCTCTTCTTCAGCTCTTGGAAACTTTCCTCGCATTCCCTTGTCCAGATGAACTTAACCCCTTTTCGAGTCAACTTGGTTAGCGGATTAGAAAGTCGTGAAAAGTTTTTCACAAACCTCCTATAATATCCTGCTAAACCAAGGAAACTACGAATCTCAGTTACTGTTGTGGGTTGAGGCCACTCCTCCACGACCATTGTCTTTGCAAGGTCAACCGAGATTCCTTCATTGGTTACGATGTGGCCCAAGAAAGCCACTTGTTGTAACCAAAACTCACACTTGCTGAACTTTTCAAAGTGCCTCTCCTTCCGCAGAGTTTTCAAAATAACCCTCATATGATCTTCATGCTCCTCACGATTTTTTTAATATATCAAAATATCATCAATAAAAACTACCACAAAGTTATCAAGGTAGTCCTTAAAGACTCTATTCATCAAATCCATGAAAATAGCAGGAGCATTAGTCAAGCCGAAGGGCATAACAGTAAACTCATAATGCCCATATCTTGATCGAAAGGCAGTCTTTGGAATATCTTCCTTCTTCACCCTCAGTTGATGATAACCAGATCGAAGGTCAATCTTGGAGAAGAATTGAGCCCCATGAAGTTGGTCAAATAAATCATCAATTCTTGGAAGGGGGTATCTGTTCTTCACTATGATCCCGTTCAGTTCTCTATAATCAATGCATAGCTGCATTGATCCATCCTTCTTCTTCACAAAGAGAACTGGTGCTCCCCAAGGAGACACACTCGGTCGGATAAACCCCTTCTCCAACAAGTCTTGGAGTTGTTTCTTTAACTCTTCTAGCTCCACATTTGTCATTCTATACGGGGTCTTTGATATCGGTTGAGACCCAGGTACGAGTTCAATGGAGAACTCTACCTCTCTTTCTGGGGGAGGTCCAGGTAACTCCTCAGGAAATACATCCATGTATTCCTGAACAATCGGAACATCTTCTATTTGTATGCTCCTTTTTCCTTCTTCATCATCGCCGATTAACTCCATAAAGAAAGCTATAGGAGGAGCTTCTAGATAGGGATCAGTTCGGGATATCTCTCTTTGGAAGATAATTGTAGGTCGTTTATTCAAGACTACTGAGATTTCCTTACTTCTGCATTTGATCTTAGCATTATACTTTGAGAGCCAGTCCATCCCTAGTATAACGTCAAATTCCAACATGGGAATGACTACTAGATTTGCGATAATATTGTGCTCACTAAACACTAGAGTCTCTAAACACTGTTGATGCATGGATAATCCCACTTGGAGTCTTGACTGACAACTCTACCTCAAGCAGTTCAGGGATTGATTTTATATTCCTTGCAAACTTGGAGGAAATAAAGGAATGCGTAGAACCAGAATCAAATAAAGTACTTGCTAGTTTTGAGAGGACAACAAGAGTACATGCTACCACATCGTTCGGAGCTTCAACTTCGGTTGTTGTGATAGCAAAAGAACAACCTTGCTCCCTTGGCCTTTGCTGAGGTTGATGGTGATTCCCCTCCACCGCCCTCGGATTTGGACAGTGATTAGCAAAGTGCCCAAGCTGTCCACACTTGAAGCATTTGACTTCGGGTAGGGCCAGAACCATCTTTCCTCTGTCGTTAGTGTTGGGAAGTTGAGGCTTCACATCACTATGACAATTCCGAGAAATATGGCCTTCGTTTTCACACCTGTAGCACTTACCACTTTCGATCAAGCAGTTCCCCGAATGCTTCTTCCCACGTTTATTTCATGTGGCATGTTGCATATGTTTTCCACCTCTTTCCTGATCAAAACTTCTTCCCAATCTTGGTTCTAGAGTTCTCTTCTTCTCATTAGATTTGTGAGACCACTGTGTCTCCCCAAACTCTAGTTCAACTTTCATAGCACTTCGAACTATTTCTTCATAGTTATCATAGTCCTTGTTGGCTATATTCTTCCGCAGATGAGGTCGTAGTCCACCAAAGAATCTATCAACCTTCCCATTAGGGTCCATGACAAAGCTTGAGGTATAACGGGAAATCCTTGTGAAGTTCATCTCGTAGGTTCCAACTGATTCATTCTCCTTCTGCTTCAGCTCGAGAAATTCTTTCTCCATTCTCGTTCTCATCGAATGAGGGAAATACTTATTAAAGAATATTCCCCGGAACTCTTCCCACTCCATAGCTTCCATCTCTCCTCGTGGCTTCGTGTTTTTGATCAGTGACCGCCACTGATCAGCTTCTCCCTCTAGGCGGTAAACAGCAAGAGTGACTTTTTCTTGTTCCGAACAATGAAGTACAGAAAAGATCTTTTCAATGGAGCTTATCCATTGTTCTGCAACCAATGGGTCAGTAGATCCACTGAATGTTGGTGGTCGTTGACACATGAAGGACTCAACAGAATGTTGTTCCCTTCGTGGTGAGATCGGCCTCTCAGTTTGATTCAAGTTATTACTCATAACTTGAGTCAGTTGGTTCATCATTCGCATGAATGTTTCCATTCCGTCTTTCATCAGAGGGTCGTCAGCACATGGTGCATTGTGGTCACCATCTGCACGGTTCCTCCTATTGCCCGCCATTTTCTAAAAGAATAAAACCTTAGTGAGAAACTTATTTCATTTATAAATCTTTTAACTAAGACTTCATGCTTAGACAATTACATTTCTCTATAATTCCTTCATAATGATTCATAAAAAGCTTGTGATTAACCAAACATATCCCCCGGGAGTGTCGTAACCAAGAGTGCAGCAAGGCCCATTATTGTGCACAAGTTCTCATTCGAGTCTAGCTCAAAGCGGTGTTTTCGGGTTTTACCCTTATGTACATCTGTTCCAGAGCCGCATCTACCTGCTCATATCCAGACAGGGATGTATTTGTTTAATAAACCACTTACTCAATACTTACCAAAATACCAGGAAGTTTTCCTATATTTAAACTTTTCTATAGGGTTCTTCCTAAAGTTTTTATATCCTAATTTCCACAAATAACTAACTCATCCTTTGATACCAACTATAGCATCCCACCTTTTTATAACATAAACTTTCATTACATTACACAAAACTGAGGATCTTTAAGGTTTAGTGTCTTGGAAACCAGGAACATAAAACATGAAAACAACATAAAACATTCTTCTTAAAGACTTGAAAGGCTTCTCCTTAAGTTCATCCTAGGTTCATTACTACATCTCATAACCTGGGGACATACATCAAAAGAAAGGGTGAGCAGAAGGCCCAGTAAGGGAAACAAGAGAAACATTTAACATGTGAACTTGAGATACATCAACTATGTCATGAAAAAGAACTTTAAGGCATGAGAAAGAAATCATGTGGCATATCATAATAAAAATAACATTTTTCATAACTTTAAGATGTTGCTGCATCATTTAACATGGGCAATCATGATCATATCACCAAGGTCAATCCCCAAGGTGTCATTTGAAAATTACCAAGGTTATTCACCAAGATATCGTGAAAATTGTAATCTCTAGTGGTTACATCATTAACCAATGCATTGGAGCGCTATCAGGGCGCACCCTTAAATTTGCCTTTATTATCATGTGAGCCACATATATCGTCATCAAACATTTCATAAATAACCCATATAGCATAAAATAAATGGGTTTCATTTCATAATCATAACGTTTTAAAAACTGTTTTAAAGACATGATCTTAATGTCACTTTAAACCCACAGAAAGGGAAAACGGGTCTCATGTATGTAAATCCCAAAATTTAAAATAGAACATTTTGATATATATGTGAATACCCTTGTAGAAATAAGAGCTTTGAGCATTCACTTTATAACATAAAATAATTTTGAGAAAAGAGATAGGCATTTTGAAACGAAAATTCTACAGCATAACGGCTATGTTTCGGGGTTTTATAAAACATTGAAAGGAGAGAGGACATGGGTCAAACATTCATAAATGACTCATAAAACAGTAGAGGGACAGAATAAGAAGGATATATGAACATGGTAATGAAATTTGAAGGACATACCATTTGAAATGAAAAACATGGAAGGAAGACAAAAATTAGATTTCTCTTTTGAAAATTCGGCAGCCTAACGGCATCACTTAAACTTCAACAAAATGATTTGAAAAGATAAAATACGGTCTCTCATCATGTGAACATAAGAGTTCAGTATGATAGATATAGAGATCATACCCCAACATAATAAAAAAAGAACTTGAAAGACTTGACATGAAAGTAGAATTTTGAAAAGAATGAGAAGGGTGAAAGAATCCCCTTAAAAATTCGGCAGCCTAACGGCGTCACTTAAACATTCTTAAAACGAATTGATGAGAGCAAGATTGGGTCTCTCATCATATGAACATGAAAAGGGCAGTAATATGAATATAGAAGAACATCCTCCAACATAAGAACATGGAGTATAAAAGAAATGACATAAAAGAGATTACTTGAAAAGAAAGAGAGAGGTCGGATCTCTTACCTTAAAATGTAACTCTTAAAACTCAAAGGTTTGGACCTTGAGGGCTTGGGGCACCTTGAGAGGACTCCTTGGGAGGTAATGAGACCAGAGCTTCGTTGGGGGAGAGTTGGGAGTGAAAACTAAAGGAGGAAAGGGTGGGTATTTATAAGGAAAGTGAGGGGACAAGACATTAATGGTCAAGGGACACCTCACAAGTGCTTTTCTCAAAACCATGTGATCTCCCATGGCATTTCCCATGGAGTTAGGCCACATGGGGCCCTCAATACAATAATTCATCACCTTTGGTCGGTCAACCCTTAAAATATCTCATGACATCATCATGACACGGTTATGATGTCATTAAACATACTGAAACCCTAAAACTGTATTTTTACTATTCACTAAAAATTCAACTTTCTCAGAAAAATCCCAAAATTTCACCTTAACCAGATATTGATGCTCTAATTACAAATATGAACTTCATTTTATAAAAATATTTTTATAAATATTTTTAATTTACTTTTTAAATAAAAACACTATTCACCGAGAATTCATTTTTCTCAGAAAAATCTCCAAAAATTACCATAACATAATATCGATGCTCTGAGTTCAAAAATAAAGTCCATTTTATAAAAATAATTTTATAATTATTTTTTAATTAAATTTTTAATTAAAAAACACTGATCACCCGAAAAAACTAATACTTGACTAATAATTTATGAAACCGTTATTTACTCATTTTATTGAATCTCATTACTTAATCAATGTGTCTGAATTATATTAAAACTTTCTTTGAGCGAAATTACTAATCCATTTGGTCACATTACTAATCCTGAGCGTTAAATCACTATTCATAATTTACTATTCATCAAAAATTAAGTTGACCTTATTAGACTCCAAATTCCTTACTGGACACTTTTGTAGAAGACCAATTTTTGAAAATCATTACACATCATTAATTATTTAAGGTTTACATAAATATTTTAAAATATCTTTTTTTCCAAAATTCATCAATAAAATACATCCTAAAATTATCCGGACATTTGAAATTTCACAAACATCACTAAAGGAAGAAATCTCAATTTATCCATCCCAAAGGATTACACAAAGAAGTTACGGTCTCGTCACATAGCCCCTTATAACTCCAGCATATGACCTAAGTGTAAGGTGTGCTATGGTGAGAGAATCTGAGGGAGGCTCAGATAACATTGCCCTAGTAGTAATCTCTACTAACTTGAACTTCTCCCGCAGGCGTTTTCGTTCAAGCTTGATACGCTGGAGTTCGGCTTGGGCTTGGTCCAAAGCGAAGCCCAAAGATGTCACCTCCTTCCCAAGCTCTGGTAAGTGGGCTTCATAAGGTTCGAGTCTACTGGATGAAGTCATCGACTCCTCTTTCTGCATTAACCATTAACATCTCTATTAAATCATTAAGAGTAAGTTAATATACTACTCAAAAAGTTTGGGTCGTTGCATGATCACTACTCCAGGCCAAGCACGCTTAACTGTGGAGTTCTAATCAGGCAGGCTCCCGAAAAGGAAGGTGCAACTTGTTGACATGAGTCATATCATTTAGTCATTTAACCCTTTATCATTTAGGGATGTTACAATCACCCCCCCCCCCCTTAGAGCACAACGCTCTCGTTGTGGGCCCTACAACTCAACCCAGGCAGTGCACCGCACTTAAGGCTGGGTTCCTCCTCTGATACCAAATGTGACAACCGGGCCCCGGTGACAGCACAACCACCCCGCCTTAACATGGTCGTCGGGTCCTAGCTCACCAGGTACCACCAGTTGCCCCGCAGACACGTGGGGGCCACCCTAGGGAACACCCACATGCCTGAACGGGTCATCTGACTAATGACAGTCCGCACATGTCAACACATGTCCTTTTTAGTGTGCTTTGTTCTCACTCACACACACCCTGAGAAACTTCCCAGAAGGTCACCCATCCTGATCACTACTCCAGACCAAGCACGCTTAACTGTGGAGTTCTAATCAGGCAGGCTCCCGAAAAGGAAGGTGCAACTTGTTGACATGAGTCATATCATTTAGTCATTTAACCCTTTATCATTTAGGGATGTTATATCTGCCAAGAACTATTCACTATCTCTATCTCTCTTCTTATCTCTCCCGCATTCTAGAGAGAGAAGCTCTAGATTCAGGAGTTCGGATCGAGCTCCCTCACATGCATCGCAAGCAACGCATTTGCGGTGATCGTTGGAGTGTCGTGGGTCTCGTCGGAACTCCACGCTAGCACCTGAATTTTGACGATCGATACTCTCACGAATTTTTGAAGCACGTGTGGACGATGTAGAGGAATTCGGCTTCGGGTTGTTCGGGAAACGATCGCCAACGACGAGCAGACGTCGAACGTGGATTCGGATCAAACCAGGTAATTATGGTTTTATTTCATGCTTAAAATCTTCACATGGGATCCTCGGCTTAAACCAGGCAATGCTTCGCCGACGATGACAAGCTCATGTCGATCATCGGTGGAAAATTTTTAAAATCTAATCTTCTGAGGCTTCCCCTACATTCTCAGTACCTTCAATTGGAATCATAGCGACACGTTATGATTTTAAGTCAAGTAAAAAAACTAAAATTTTCATTAAATTTAATAGAGGGTGTTGTTTCGGTCCCAACACCACTAATGACGATTAAATCTGACATCATATGACCATGTTGTGGTCATCCTAAGTTTTAAATATGGATTAAAACTCAGTTTTTGAGGGTATTAAATCGAAAAATATATATTTACATATATGTTTAAATACCCAAAGCCACAGGAAAAATGGATTCTGGTGAACCCGAGTTTTTCGACCGGTTTATGATGGCCAGAACAGGGATTTTCGGCAGTGCATTATTTCCACTTATTTGTGGAAATTAATTAATTAGTTCTATTAATTAATTTTATATTAAGCCTAATTTCTTAGTATTTTTGAAAATGGGATTCCGTTTGTTAAAAAAATGGGGAGTCAAAAATGGGATGACCAGCAGTGCCAGAGTCTCCTCCTCCTCGGCGTGCCCTCTTTCGGGCTGGTCTTCCCTGGGGCAGCGCATCCCACAACAGCGGCTCGCTGGTCCTGCGTTGCCCCATTCAGCTGCCTCTGGCCACCCTGCCCACCAAGGTCCCGACCGACCTCCTTCCTGCACGCCGCATCTCGGGGATGCCCTCGCCAACGTGACCCGCCGTCCGCGCTGCTCGAGCCGGCCACCCTGACAACCGTCGGCGCCGGGGCTTCCCGAACAACCCAGATCCGCGTTCTCTCGTACGGTGGATCTCGCCCTCACCGTCGTGCGACCGACGGCTCAACCCCGCCCTCTGGCCAACACCGCCGAACGAGCCGCCCTCCACCCGAATCGGGTAGCCTCAGCAACCGCGTGCTCCGCCACAATCTCCCCATCGTCACCCTCGAGGGCTGCGGCCTGCCCCACCACACAGAACCTGGAGCCCTCATCGGCCAACCCAACTTGGACCAGTCACGATGCAGCCTCTCTTCTGCGGGGCAGACCCTACTGTTGTTCCTCTGAACCAAGGTACTCCCCATTTTGGTTCAGATCTACCCAGAACAGGTCGAGGCGGGTCGGCCCACCCCGAAACGGTCTTGGGCAGGCCAAACCCCGAAACGGTCTTGGGCAGACCGGGCTGGCCGAGAATTCTCTTGCACGAGGTCTGTACAACCTGGACTGTGCTTGTGCGAGTTCGGCATGAACCGTAGAAGCCCTCCCCAGGTTCTTGAGACCCGATTAATTTTATTTAATCAAAAATTAATTAATTTAATTTTGGTTTTAAATTAAATTAATTATATATTAATTTTTGGTTATTTTTTTAATATTACGGGTTAAATTAATTTACTTTTGGTATTAAATTAAATTTATTAATTAAATTAATTAATTAATTAATTTTTTGGTTTTAAAATTAAATTAATTACTGAACCGAATGATGAAGATTATGAGATTAAAATAAGAGTGAATTTTAATTCAATATAAACACCCAATAATTTATTTAATACGAGTTTAATTTTATTTCCGCATTTAATTTAATATGCGAGTTTAATGTGTATAAGACTGATCATGAGCCTTACACCGACCAATGCATGTTTGGTACATTTTTTCATTTATTTAATTTATTATTGCAATGGTTTGAAATAATTAGTTAATAAATGGAGTTTTGCGTGTTGTCTGTGTCATTATATGTACAAGGGTCTGCGTGTCCACTGTCACGAACCTCCTCCCTCTAAAGATATCGTAAATGAGGGGGGGAGATAATGACCCTCGAGTCCCGCCTCCAGTAGGCCTCGGGTCGGCGACTAGCACCAAGAGTACAAATCTTACAATATGGGAGGCATTATCATTTTAAAGAAACAAGATCATGAGATAAAATGAATCATCCACAAAAAACTCCAAGACACACACACACACATATAAGAAAACCAAAAAACATCCCACAATGCATATGTATAAATAGAACTAATACAATAAAAGTCTCCAAAGTAAATACTCAAAAAAAAACTAATGTAGCGACACAACGACTATCCAAAGATCTAAGCTAGTAATGTCCAGCACGGTCCACGAAATCCTCTTGGAAACCTAAAAACAATTTTATATATGTCGGCTAAGCATACAGGTATACTCATTAGGAAAACCAAAGTCTCTCATGCATATGTAAAAAAAGCATACTAATGCACTAGAGAGAAAACAATAGAACCAAATAGCACCTAAACAGGTATACTAACCAAACTCAATCTCACCAAGGCACACTCACCAAATAACTCAAGTCAAGTAATATAATATAATATAATCACATCGATAAGGGTACCTCGCACCGCTTTCCCACTGGTATACCACTCTCACACCCAATGTTGTACGTCCTGGTGCTCCCTTCCCTTCCGTATACCACGCCGCCTCACAAGCACGATCACAACACACCTTGCCCGTAGACACTTGGGCTCGATGCCCCGCAAGAATGGCCACACACATCTCGTCTGAAGACACATGGGCTACCGACGCTGAAGCGCGATCACATCTTGCCCGAAAACACCCAGGTCATCACACCTCATCCTAAAGACGCCTGAGACACATATCACCTCGCCCGCAAACACCTGGGCTATCACATCTCCCCCGAAGATACCTGGGTCATCACAACCACCATCTAAAGCACTAACAGAACTCTGACCATCACATCATACGCCTTACCTACATCACCTGGAAGAGAGAACGGGTACCCAGCCATCAGTACTCCCCACCAAATGTTGGGAAAAACACCCCCCGCGTGACATATCTCCCAAAGCACCACCACCTCGCCACCCTAAAAGCATGGCCCACAAACAACCTCACCGCCCCAAAAGCATGGCCCACAAACCACCTCCTCGCCACCCCAAAAGCACGGCAAAAAAATGACATATCGCCCCACCCCCCATTGTAACTACACATTTCTGTCCCACAAGCACAGGCTAACATCACAACATGTTAAGATCATTTTCCAAATTTACAAAAAGGGGGTTTTTATCACATTCCACTTTATTTTAGAGGCATTATCACACAAGCCAAAATCTCAGGGCAACCATTTCATCAGCCAAATATAAGTGATTAATCAATTTCCATTTTAAGGTGATATCACAACAATCACAACCAAATTAGCAATCAAATCACATATATCCAGTGCAAACAAAGCCCCCAATGACCAAAATTTCAGTGGGGCATCAAGCCCGTACAATTCACAATATCACAATCATATCAAGGCTGTGAAAACATGTGAATCATGCCCCTCTACCCTTCAATTTCAATTAACCAATTTATTTATCTTTAATTAATCCAGCACTACCAAAATCCATAGGTAAACAAAAGCAACTCCTCTCGCATAATGCACAAATAAAGAGAAACGAGGGAAATCTTACCTCAAGGAATCTTTTCAACTTGTCACGCACCATAGGGGGAGGAAGAACACCCACGAACCACAGTTGTACCATGAGGAACCACAGATCAACCTGCATCCCAAGACCATCAAACGTAACCCAAGAAACACCCCAAACCAAAGAAACACCACCACAACGGATCCCCAGGAGAAGAACGGAAGGAAAATAGGGAAGAATTAGAGGAGAACTCACCACAGATCAAAGGCGGGTCACCAACGAGCATCCACCGAGATCAACGGATAAGGGAGGAAAAGGGATCGAAGAACACCTCAAAGTACCCAGGGTTCACCCAAAATGAGAGGAAGAAGAGGGCACAACTGAATAAATAAAATTTTGGCTGAAAAGAATTTTAAAACTGCACTGGATCAGGGGATTACAGGATGTGTAATCCCCTTTCACGTCGTGAAATCCCCTGTGTTCTGTTTTCACCGAAAAATGTGTCGCCTCT
This sequence comes from Viscum album, assembly GCA_963277665.1. Taxonomy (NCBI): domain Eukaryota; kingdom Viridiplantae; phylum Streptophyta; class Magnoliopsida; order Santalales; family Viscaceae; genus Viscum; species Viscum album. The sequence goes on from OY728156.1 coordinate 1,337,859,533, forward strand.
TCATTTTATTATTTATTTTTAAACTCTGATATATTACACGGCGTGAAACCCCTCTTCATGTTGTGTAAAATATTTACACATCATGAAACCCTCTAGAGAACCCGTGAAACTAACTTTCACCTCATGTAATCCACTTACACGATGTGTAATCTCCCTGCTTCCAACTCTCAAAATCTGAACTCCTCCAAACTTCCTCTGAGCCTCCTCTAAACACCTACAACACCCAAAACTGGAAAAGTAACGGACTGGGAAGACACATACAGTTACATCAGATGCCTCTCAAAAAATTCTCGCCCTCGAGAATCCAAAACCAAGCTCAGAAGGAAAGGGGTCCGAATAATCATCCTACAAGATACCTCTCAAAGATCTCATCATACCTCAAACGCTACCACTGGCTAAACACGCCAACCCAAACGACCACAAAACACACAGTACAACCACAAGCTACCTTCTCTCACACAACCAGAATACCACATCACCATTGCAAAACTATCTCAACCTCCACATAGCTCAAACCAACGACCACTACAACCAACGAACTGCACCATCCAAAACACATGAATTAGAGAATTCCGTCTTCCATGTTAAGATACTATCTGCTCTGGTTGGCACTGACTCGCCAGTATGGGTTTAATCGCATCACAATTAATGTGTCTCGATTAGGAATCAAGTCTTTCCCTTTCCATATGCTAGGACTTAAACACATCACACTGCACACATCACAACCCAAGGAAAACATCTCAACTCATAAAACGAAAGGATCCAAACATCTCATCACAAAGAAAAACAGAGAAAATCAAAAACTCAAAATAAGACCATGGTCATGGCAGTCAAGGGTAAATTCGTTCAGTTAAATCAACAAACTATAAAGCAAGAAAAGGACGATGACACATGAGTGTGTCCTGCTTTATGAGATATTACAGACAAAGAGATTATATTACACAATGCGTGTTCGTAGGTTGGTTGTTGCTGCTGTGAAAATCCTTATTTCTTCAGGGGTCATGATGGGTTGCTAGATCCCGCTCTTGGTTTGTGAATACTATTTACTACTGTCAAGATAATGACCTAAAGGGTCACACACAATAGCGTATTCAAGAATTTGCCCTATTCAGCTGAATTGGAGTTTTGGACATGGTGGGACCCACCACTGGGGTCCGGGATTTGTCCAAGGTTAAACTATCACCAATGCAATAAATAAATTCATATTATTCAAGTTTAGAATAATGAGTATTGAATTTATTTATTAAATGTATTTACGAGTTTTAGTAAATACATGAAAATTATTAATTGACGAATATTAAATTATTCAAGGTTCAATTAATATTTATGGGAGCGACGAGTCGAGTTAATGACTTAATTATTATCATGTAATATATTTTAATATATTACAAGTAAGTGATAATAATATTTATGACTTAGTTTAGTGGTCATAAAATGTTGTTGACAGTGCGTTAAGTATTCGAGGGTCGGGTTGGCATTTTCGGGTAATTAATTAACCACTATAAATATTAGAGGAGATGAGATTTCTAATGACTATTCATGGGGCTTCTCTCTCCTCTCCTCTCTCCCATGATCTAGAGAGAGATGCTCTGGATCCAAGGAGTTTGGATGGAGCTCTCTCTCTGGCATCGCAAGTCGAAGCGATGTGGTGATCGTTGAAGCGTCGAAGGCATCGTCGGTATTCTGCACTAGCACCCGGATTACGACGAATGACGCTCCCACAGATTCCTTGAAGCGTGTGTGGACGATCTAGAGGAATTCGACTTCAGATTCTTCGAGCAGTGATCGCCAACGACGAGCAGACGTTGTGCGCGACTTCGGATCTAAACCAGGTATCTTACGGTTTATGTTTGTGCTTAAAATCCTCCACGTGTGGTCCTCGGCTAAGATCGGGCTTCTGTTCACCGATGTCGACAAGTTTACGTCGATCGTCGGTGGAAAATTTTAAAAAAACCCACATGTTTGGGGCTTCCACTGCATGCCTGATTCCAACAAAGGTCACATCAGCATATAAAACACATACTTTGGAAGTATCATCTCTTGAGGGATTTCTCTCAGAGATTTGAGGTTGCAGTGAGCAATATATCCACAGAAGACAATGTGGCAGACCCTTTAACTAAATTCTTAACTCAACAGAAACATGATTATCATGTGAGATCTAACGGACTGAAAGCTGTAGGCAGTTGACTCTAGTCCAAGTAGGAGTTTATTGAAGTTGGTATCCTATGACCAATTGATTGTACTTTGATTACATGTATATTCGATGTATTGAATATTAAGTAAACATCTTATTGCATATTGTCTATTGTTCTGTATGGTTTTAATGTAATAATATCCTATAGTATTTGTCGCATTGATAAAGTCATAGTAGTTCTCCGCTATGATGAGAAGCTTGAAGTGCTATGAAAATATTCTTAATATAGTTTTGCAGGTGAATAACGTGATATGATGAAACACATAGTATTTAGATCGTTGGGTGCGAGTACTCGTAAGCGGATGAGGCTTCTTCTCTTGAAGTTCGCACTTGGTAATCACCAAGATGAAAGATTATGAGAACAGACACGCCAGTATGAATTTTTCATGTTTTGGTGTCATCAGATATTCCTATCTGTGAGCATGTGTAATGTGGTCCTTAGACTTTAAGTTTATCATTGGTAAATGTCATGACACGCGCACTTAGATTTATTGACGAAAACTATCATGTCATATGTTTGTGATATTAAGTTCTTTCTCTGGGGTGTCTTGTCTCATTGCTAAACAGTAATAATAAACTTTAGGAAAACTCACGTAATGTCAATGAGAAAGAATCTTAGATGGTCATACACTAAGTGTTTCTGTTAATCTCGATTAAATTTTATTTGGATTTAACTAATGGAATAAATATTATTCTCATGATCGAGGAATAATTTTATTCAAGTTATATTGATCGCATAAATTAAATAAATATTTATTCACTGTATTGTGAATAAAATTTATTTATTTATTTTATTGAATATTTAATAAATTTTTATTTACTGGTTTGTGTATAAAAATATTTATTTAAGAGAATAAAATATTTTATTAGGGTATTCAATAAATGTTAGAGTTTGAACGAACCAAGACCGAGTCCAGTAACAAATATTAATTAACAAGTCGCTTAAATATTCGGATATTCAATAAATGTTAGAGTTCGAACGGACCAAGACCGAGTCCAGTAACAAATATTAATTAACAAGTTGCTTAAATAAGAATTCTCTTTCTACTCATCCATCTCTCCCCCTCTCAAGAACGAGAACGCAAGAGAGATTTCATCAAGACCGAAGAACAAGCAATCAAGAACGAACGCAAGACATTTGATTCACTGCGCAAGCACCTAGAGATCGATGCGTAACAAAGACAATCTGAAAAGGCATTTTCAGACAACCAACATTCATCAACAAAGAAAGTTCTTAAACTCAAGTATTCATTTTTTTCATATATTAAATAAATTAAATATAAATTTGACGTGCAAGATCCTCGTTCATGATTTCGGACAATGATACTTAAAAGAAAATCTAATATATCGCTCATCATCACACGCTTCTAGTTGGATTGGTGTAGCCCGATTCGGTTGGGCCGAATGCTTGTGGCTCGCAACTTTCGCAAGTCGTGTTGTATTGGTGTAGCCTGATCTGATTGGGCCGAATGCTTGTGGCCCACTACTGTAGCAGAGCTGACCGACCGACACCGATAGGCACTATAGCAGTGCGGACTTCGGAGTCAACAGTATTGTAGCACTTTTGACAAAGGTGGTCGTCGTTCACTGTAGCGACGCGGACTTACTTTTCGGAACAGTGATTGTTTTCTCCATTTTATAGCCCATTTTCGGGCTAGGGTTACTACTGAGAAAACTCTATAATTTTGTGCTCCTGAATTAGTGAAGTTCTGCCTCTCCGTGGACGTAGGGTTATTCCCAAACCACGTAAAATTGTGTGTCCTGTGTCTATTTTCTTTCTGCATTCTTCTTTCATTTCTCATTTTTGTCGTAGCGCCTCCCAACGATTCCACAACAAGTCGAGCTCCATGGCAATCTCGTTGGGGGTTGCAGGGGGTAACGCACCCCTGCTTTGGAGGTTCGGGGGCCGAAGGGCCCCGGCCCAATTTTTTGGGAATTGTAGCATCTCTGACCACTGTAGTAGAGTTGACTGACCGACACCGACAGAGCACTGTAGCAGTGCAAACTTTGGAGTCAACTTTACTGTACCCTTTTGGACTTCCAGCCGGCAGCTACTATATCACTTTTGACTTGGGTGGCCTTTCATTGTAGCGACGTGGACTTCCTGTGCGGTTAGTGGAACAGTGGAACAGTGGATCGTCTTCTTCATTTGTAGCCTATTTTCGGGCTAGGGTTTCTTACAGAAACACTCTATATTTGTGCTCCCGAATATAGTGATTTTCTACCTCTCTGTGGACGTAGGGATTATAATTTGAACATGGTCTAAGAAAATTCTCCCTTAGTCTTCCCTGATTAATCTAAGGAGATCAAAGAATTTGAGGAGCCTGACTACCTGCCTCTATCTATTACTACTCAACTCTGAAAGGTTCTTTCCACTGAAGAAGCAATTGAAGCCAAACAAACTCAAGGAGATGATCTTTTCATAAACTCGTTATCTTCTGATTTTATTGAATCTGAATTGAGTATCACCTCCCCTTGCATGAAATTTTCAGATTCAATCAACACATATATTTCCTTGGTGGATGAGAAAGAAAAAGAATATGCACCTGATGAAGAACATATGAAGCTCCATGAACATGATGAACACTTATTGGAGGGAGTTTAAGAGGAGGCCAAAGTGGACTTTCCTTGTTCAAATAGAATTACACTATGACTTTCCCTTTGACTATTCTTTTGATGCAGCATACCTAAATAAAGAAATAGACAATAAAGAAGTTTTGAAAGTAGCAACCAAGAAAGAGGACTCATTCTTTGTCCAAACCCACCATACAAGATGCATATAATTTTCATGGGGGTGGATTTGGTGTACTATATTCATGTAGTCCTCAACAAAAAGGAAGACATGCATGATGGAAAGAATTTTTGATGGTTCATGAGCAAGAAACTTCACTCACCATCAGATTGGGGATAACCAACTAGAATTGCCCATCTGTCACACCCAGTTTTTCATGTATTTGTCTTGATCTGATTCATTGGAAATCCCGATAATTTTTTTGGGTCTTGGGTGAGATGAATGTTGAGTTTTGAAGTTTCAAATATGTCTAATCACCCTAATTTTGGTTCCTCATTGCTTGTTTAAGAGTTTTTGGAGAAAGGGTGGTTACTTCATGATTTGAGCCAACCGTGAGCCCATTTCCAGATTTAAAAACCAAATTTGTTTCTTATATAACTCCTTCATTTTTCAACATTTTTCACTCATTCCACTTCCCACTTTTCCTCCACTGACATATTAAAACTACCATATCCTTTTGGACCCCTTAGAAATTCATAAGCATGGTGAATATGGGTTATTTATTCAGGTATTGGGCCAGCCCGAGGGCCCATTTCCAGTTTTTAAAAAATAATTTGTTTCTTTTTTATCTTATTCATTTTTTTATAATTTTCGGTGATTCCACCTCCAAATCGAGGACAAGAACCCTAGGTGCACCCCCATGTTCCATTCTATCTCTTTGGAGCTCATCTTGACACGGATTAAGGCATATATTCTCAATGGTTCTCAAATCATCCAGATTTGCCAAAGGTATTTTGTCTCATTCATAAATCATTCAATTCGTTATCTTTTTCCCACAAATCTTCTTCCCCTGGTTCATCCAGACCTTAGGATCCTCTCCAAGTAGTTTCAAGACATTACCTTTCTTGGGTCTTGGGTGGGATGAATGTTGAGTTTTGAATTTTCAAATATGTCTAATCACCCTAATTTTGGTTCTCCATTGCTTGTTTAGGAGTTTTTGGAGAAATGGTGGTTATTTCATGATATGAGCCAACCGTGAGCTTATTTCCAGATTTAAAAACCAAATTTGTTTCTTTTATAACTCCTTCATTTTTCAACATTTTCCACTCATTTTACTTCCCACTTTTCCTCCACTGACATATTAAAACTACCATATCCTTTTGGACACCTTAGAAATTCATAAGCATGGTAAATTTGGGTTATTTATTCAGGTATTGGGCTAGTCTGAGGGCTCATTTCCAGTTTTTAAAAAATAATTTGTTTCTTTTATATCTTATTCATTTTTTTATAATTTTCGGTGATTCCACCTCCCAATCGAGGACAAGAACCCTAGGCGCACCCCCCATGTTCCATTCTATCTCTTTGGAGCTCATCTTGTCGCGGATTAAGGCATATATTCTCAATGGTTCTCAAATCGTCCAGATTTGCCAAAGGTATTTTGTCTCATTCATAAATCATTCAATTCGTTATCTTTTTGCCACAAATCTTCTTCCTCTGGTTCGTCTAGACCTTAGGATCCTCTCCAAGTAGATTCAAGCCATTACATTTCCTCTATGGTTGCAGATCTAAGGGAAGATGAAGAGTTTTATGGTTTCTAAGGTGAGATTCATTCTCATTTCTCCTCCCTCTTCTTCCTCCTCTCATTATTTCTTGGTTTTATATTCTCCTCTAATGATGCTCAACCTAAGGTTCTGTTATCCCATGATTTTTTATGGGGGTTTTGTTTGTTTGGGTCTGATCGTCATAGGTTTAGGGTTTATAAACCCTCGAATGGTGATATCGGTTCTGCGTTTCCATTGCGCCAAGGATTTGAGGCAGGATATCCCTTGCACATGTCATTATCATTTAAGTTTCATCATTTTCTTATTGTTCTCACTTGATATATATGGTTATTATTGTTTTTCACCCTTTGGATAATTTTCTTGGTGTGCAAAACGGTTGTTTAAGCATTGTTTTGTGAAAGGTAGTGTTGTTTTGTCATAAAAGTGCACATCAAGTGTTTGTTTAAATGTTTCGTTATCTTTTGCACCTGGTTTGTGAGATTTAGAACGTGGTTTATGATATTTTGAACATGTTTCGGTATTTTGAATAAAATATGGCATGCAATTGGTGTTGTATTCCTTGTCATGTGCTTAAAATAAATTATTTTGTTTAAAAGTGCATGTCATGTGTTCGGTAAATTGTCCGCTTGGCTTTTATGTGTTAAGTGTGATTTGAAAATTATTTGTTTAGATTTATAAATGCATTGGCAGAATGCAAAATGGTATTTTTGGGTCCTATGGATTTACAATGTGGATTTGGTTTTACAAACAAATAGGTTTTGGTTTGCAACAAGTTTTGGCCCGAGTTGCCGGAAAATGGCCCGTCTCACATTCTTATGAAAATAGTTGTGTTTTGAATATGTAACCTGGGTGTTTTAAGGGATTTATGAAAGTGTTTTGCTGTTGTAAATGGTGTGTATAAACCTCCTTAATAAAAGTGAAATGCATACCTTTTTCAAATGTTAGTTTTGACAAAGGCTTAAAGGCCTGTTTGGCATTGTTTTCTTGTAAAATGGTTTTCATGTGTATTTCATGTTCTATCTTTGGGGGCAATTTTATGGTCCGTTAAAATTGATTTATTAATTGGTTTTGGGGCTGAAAAAACTGGGTTGATATGGTATTTATGGGTTTTTTCCCTTAAAAGAGCATTTATGAATGGATTTTATGTGCAAGGTCTCATTATACTTCTTGAAATTGTTTTATGAAAATTTAGGTGGTTTATTGATCTGTGAAAGAAATGTGTGACATGTGTGTGGGTTGTTTGGTGTGTGTAATGTGGAAGTGGTATTTTCATGTGAAAATTATATTCCATGGCTTGTTGAACTTGTTTGAGCACAAGAGGGAAACTCGGGTATCTAGGTGGGTGGACGTGTACTAGTATGCTAGTGATCCTGAGGGATTTGGTCACAGTTTCACGTAGCAAGTTTAACGATTACAACAATAACTAAACTATGATCATGATTATGATGATGATGTTGGGGAACCACTAGGTTATGGGTATGCTCCCTACTAGTGGCTCGTGTGCACAAGAACGGATATTGTGATGGTTACTTTCACCGAGATATGAGGTACCTGGGACCCAAAACTAACTAGTGTCTAGGGGTGTTCCCGTGACTTGTGCTCATTGCCTATTTTGTACTCACTGTCGACATACGGTGTGTTTGGTTGGTAAATTCAGCAGCGTGTGAGTTATTTAAGTGTACATTCTTTAAAGTAGCCCTCTTGAAAACTATTTTCATTTTGAAGTTGCACCTCTTTGAAAATTTATTACTAGCATTCTTGTTTATAAAACATACAAGTTTTTGTCTGATAATTATTATAGCATGGAACCTCGTTTTAAAAAAACATACTTTTATATCTTGTATTTAAAACTTGAAATTGATGTTTCTTTTATTTTAATGGAAGCGCATTGGGAATAGAATATCGGACTAACCTACTGAGTTTTAATACTCACGTTTATAGTCTTCTTCTGTTTTTAGCCCTTGTGCATGTTTTAACTTGAGTTCGATCGCCTTGAGCGACGTGTGATCATTGTGTTGGAGAGTGACCAGAGGGGTCACATGGAGTTACTTGGTTATCACGTTTGGTCAGTTGAGTTGTTAGTTTAGTTATACTTTCAGTTTCTTGTACAAATAATGTTCAGTTCAATTTTTATGTAAATGTATTTTGGGTTGTCCATTTCTTTCCGGTGTTTGTTTGATTGTTTATATTTGGGTGAAAATGTTCCTTTGTGTACTTTATTGATGCTCTCGGTGCTTGTCGCCATCCCGGGAGGATCGAGAACGCCTCTCGGGACTTGTCACAGGTTGGCCTGGGTGACCGGTGCAGGGTCGACTCGGGCTGGTTCGTGACACCATCTGGAGGCAGTCAAAACTCAAGGCCCACTTTGGGGATTAAACCAATATCTATCTTTCTTTTCTCACTCTATTTTTATTTTCTTTTCTTGTAATTAATTTCTTATGTTAATTTCTCTGCTTTTTGTTTCAGGTTTTAATGTGTGTGTCACTTAGAAGTTTAACTCAACATTGCACTGTCAATAAGTCAGGTTGTACCTCTCTTTAACACTTTCTTTCCTGTTGTGATTCAATTAAAAAAATAATTACATGTTAAATCCACTTGAATGCATTGCAGACACTGCATCATTTATGTGTGTGGGGGGGATCTTTGTAGTTTAGAAATTTCATTTTTTTGTTTTTATATTTTCAAAAAAAACAGTGTGTTTTTAAATTTTTTGTGTTTCTGAAACTTTTGAGCAGAAATGATTATCATCGCCATTTTTAAAACCCATGTCTATGAGTGAAAAAAAAATATTCCATGAAAATGAGCTTAAATGAATGTTAAAAATGACTTTGTTTCAAGTTTAAATATTTAGGAATTTCATGAAAAGTACTCTACTTTTTGAATCTTATGCCACATATCACTGTCTTTATCATTAAAATCACTTTCCCACGAGGCTTCTAAACCTATTTTTCATATTCTTTTCATTCACCTCACTTCTTGAGAGAACTATAACATGTTTGATTTAACCATAATTTGATTTATTCCTATCAAAACTTGGGGATTTGAGGTACTTGTGTTTTAAATGATTGAGGCATTTCTTTTGTTTTAAAACCCCTTTTTCAATAAAATCCTTTTTATTATGGTCTACCTTGAACATTTAATCCTTGTAGCCCTTGGAAGCCATGAACAGCCTATTAGGTTAGTCACATTACAAGCCAACTTTCCCTATCCAACCTGTTGTTGAAGTGAAATTGCATAATCTAGTAAAACATAAATGTGGGGGAAGCTGTCTTGTATTATGCTACCTCATTTAGTGATACTTTGAGTGGAAAATAAAATGTTTGAGATAATTTTGCAACTAAAAAAATCATTCTATTGAAAGTTATGTCTTTTCGAGAGCTTTCATGTAAAAGAAGTTGTGTCTTTCTAAATCTTCCAAAGGAAAAAAAGCTACGCCTATCTGGAGCTTTCAAGAAAAAAATGTGTCTGAGAAGATTGAAATTTTTGCTGCTGAAATGATGAGTGGTGTGCAATTTCCTTGAGTTTTCATGGTGATGGAGCTGATTTGCTACTAAGGGGGGTGAGGAGGAAACCATACTTGAGTGAAAATTAAAATCATGCAATTTTGCTTCAAAACGAGCCAAACCCTTATTATTCTACCTCGGAATTTTTCACAACAAAATACTACCAACTGGAAACCACAGAACCCTGAAAAGTTCTCATGATAAACATATGTCATTGACTCACATCAGGTGGAGATGTGGGAATTTATCAAGCTTATGGTGACCCTTGCATGAGTATTGGATGAGAAAGACATTGTTTAAAATTGACATTTGTGTGATAAGAGAAAATACAAGTGAGATAAGTGTTTTGTATGCATGGGATGATAAATGAAGTAGAAATATATTGAATGATATGAATGGAAAACTTTAAATAATGGTTTTTTATGAGCCATGTATCTTTTTCTTCTTGGTGTAGAGCTAAGTGTGGAAGAATTGATAGAGCTAATATTTTCATTATTATTCATATGTTTTTAAATGATTTAATCCCTTCCGATTAATCAATGTGAGTTGATTTGCATCATTTAATGATTTTTTGTGAGTTTTGAACTAAAATGTGAAAATTTGTTAAATCTAGACATTTAGCAGTTTTCAGTTACTTCTGTTTTTCGAGCATAACTTCTACATTTTTTATTAAAGTGATTCCTTTTCTTTAGGCTTCCATTGTTCGTGGGCTACAAATTATTCTTCTGGGAGTAGAGCCAATTCAAACTCCAACATGCCCAAAAAAATTGACTAAGTTGAAGAGTTATTCTGGTCGGCAGAATGAACTCTACCTCATTAAATGAGGCATATCTTGGGCTATCGACCTCCAAATGAGATGATTCCAAATAAGTTCGAAAGCTTACTAGAAGGGGAAGCTTCACATTAAATTTTAAGGATAATGTTGTTCATTAAGGTCGTCATTGAATCAGTCAAAGTGGGGTTGGTGGAATAGTAATTGGCGGCCAGAGAAAGTCGTCTCTTTTCATTCGGCCATAACTTCTTTTACACAGCTCCAAATGCATTGAAATTTCAAGGGTAGATAGCCAACTTCATTTGGAAAATCTTATAAGAATGGACATCAGCATGTTTCGACCATCTGGTTGGCAGAACCGAAGCCAACTTCTAGCAGACATATGAGGAGAAAATTTTTCTTCTTTCTTTTCTCTTTTCTTCTTCTTAGTTTTGTAATGCCTTATTCTTCTTCCCCCTTCTTCTCAATTACCCTTACCATGGTGGGGTCATCCTATGAGTGATTGGGGAAGGAGAGGTTTTTACCTTTTGTAATTTTTGAGTTCACGCACTTAATTGTATGAAATTTTTCTCTCTTCTGCGAAGTTGGTTTCAATTCTAATAATGATATTTATTATCTTGTGCGATCGTATTTGATTTTATATATTGTTATTATTTTTTTGGTAAATGAAAATTTTATCCTTCCACTAGGTTCTGGTCTATATATGATGGAATATATCAGAGCTTGGTGGTGAAGTACTCAGCGATCGTCAGTACGAGTGAGAGGAGTAGTGTATATTCTTGATTGTTTGGGATAAACAAGACCCGATCAAGAATTGCCTAAATCAATTGAAGGTATTCACTGCAATTCTTACGCAAAAGGAAAGAGAGCAGACCAAACTAATATCTTGGTAATGTTTACTCTCACCATCACCATTAACCAAGGGAGTGAGGGGCAGCAATCGTGAAATCTCACTTTAATCAGCTTAGCAAAAGAGGATAAACAAGACCCGGACGGGAATTGCCTAAATCAATTGAGGGTATTCGCTACAATTCTTACGCAAAAGGAAGGAGAGCTGACCAAACTAATATATTGGTAAGGTTTACTCTCACCATCACCATTAACCAAGGAAATGAGGGGCAGCGATCATGAAATCTCACTTTAATCGGCTTAACAGAAGAGGATTGGATAAATTGAAACTATGATAACATTGTAATTGGAAAACCAACTCCAACCGGATCACTCAATTCTTATCACTATTTTTAATCACATGCTTTGTCAATTTGTTTTAAATCTTTTATTGGCTTTCTTTTGTTTCGTTGCTTTGTTTTCAAAACCAAACAATTTCAAAAACAACCCCACTTCTTTCTCAAATTTAAAGTGACATACATGATTGTTGTGCGCTCCTCTCTAGAAACAACCTAGGTTAACGACTTTACTACATTTTAACTTGGGAAATAATTGTTTTTCCACACCCCATGATAGGCACGTGTCAAAGGGGAAGATATACACAGCAAGACAATCACAGAGAACAGTCAAAGTCAAGAAGAAAGAGCCGAGAAAAGACAAAGGGGTTGGTCATACCTGCTAGATTTGCAAGGAGATGTCAAGGAGTGCAGAGAAAAACGAAAGGCATCTGAAACCAATACAGCAAACACGACGACTAAAGGAACTGATGATGTGTTGTTGTTGAGCGTCGATAGCCCTATAGAGTCTTGGATTTTAGATTCAGGGACGTCTTTTCATTCCACGTCGGAGAAGGGTTACCTGAACAATTGTGTTTCTATAAATTTTGACAAGGTGCATCTTACTGATGATGAACTCTACAGGTCGTGGGGAAAGGTGATGCACGGATCAAGACCAACAGTGAGAGTTTGTTGGTTCTGGAAAACGTGAGGTATCCCTAGTTTAAGAAAAATCTTGGGCAGCTTGATGATGCAGGTTTTAGTACCACGTTCACTGGTGGTGCATGAAAGATCACAAAGGGAGTCATGATCATAGCTCAGGGAGCAAAGAATCGTGTCATGTACAACATGACAGAAACTAGCATGGACATCATTGCATCAATAAACGATGTCGGAGATTCAACATTGTGTCACTACAGGTAAGTCACATGAGTGAGAAAAGGATGAAGGTGCTGACAACAAAAGGATTGCCACCAGAGCTGAAGTCAGTGGATGTTGTCCTATGTGAAGATTTTATCTTCGGAAAGCAGGAGAATTTATCTTTTGCGAGAGGCAGAACACTGAAGGCTGGGAAGCTAGACGTAGTGCACAATGATGTTTGGAGGTCTGCACCAGTACATTCCCTTGGAGAAACACAGCATTATGTAACATTTATCGATGACTCAACAAGGAAGGTATGAGTTCATTTTCTGAAAAGAAAATCTAATGTGTTTAAGATGTTTCAGAAATGGAAGACTGCTGGAGAATAAGTCAGGATCAAAGCTGAAATGTTTGAGGTCTGACAACGGTGAAGACACTATTACAAAACAGGCCTTTAACAGTGCTAGTATTTATCAGCACTAGAAAAAAAATGCATGGCATATTTATCAGCGCTAAAAAAAACACTGATAAATTTAACCTTTTATCAGCGTTTTTTTAGCGCTGATAAAGGGAACATTTATCAACGTTTTATTTTTAACGCTAATAAAGGAAACTCTTATCAGCGTTTTATTTTTAGCACTGATAAATGGTATCCTTTATTAACGCTTTATTTTTAACGCTGATAAATATTTATTTCATCAATGCTTTTTTAGTGCTGATAAAGGTCCGAATAAATAAAATGATATAATTAAACAAATAAAAAATAAAAAAAATGAGTATTAAAAAAATATTACAAATTTTATTAATTAAATAATTATTAATAAAAATGAATAAAATGATTATACATTATTAAATATTAAACATTTTATTAATTCGATAATCATGATAATTAATGTTATTAGATTGTATATATTAAATATATAGATATGTATTAATGTATATAAATATGATTTATATATTACAAAATATTTATGTGTGTTACATTAAATAGTCATTTATTTATTGAATAATGGTTTATAATTAAAAATTAATATGAATTAAAAATATTGACTGATTGCATAGTACTCAACATATAATTGAATGTATTTGATTTTTCAATTTAACATAAATCAAATGTGTGTTGTATTGATTTCACATATAAGTAATTAATGTATTTTTATATACAATGCACACACACAAAACTTATCCATTTTTTCAATATTGTTAGTGTACTTATTCTTAATTTATTCAATTTCACTCATTTTTAACATATATGCATGCAATTAAAATTAAATATTTGTTAATAATGTTAAAAATATATTTGTAAAAAAATATTTATAAATAAAAATATTTATAAATGTACATTTATAATATATATACAGTTATATATTTATAATTGTAAAAAAATAAATATTTTTTTAAAAGTATTTATATAATTATAAATAAGTAATTATAAATAAGTAATTATAAATATTTAAATATGTGTTAAATTTATAATAAATTTACTTAAATAATGAATATATTTACTATATTTATATTTATATATATTATATAAATATATATAATGATATAAATATTATTTTTTTAAAAAATCTATAATTATAAATAATTAATTATAAAATTGTAATACCTATATTTAAAAAGGAATATATTGAGTATATATAAATATTTACAAATTTTTTATTTATAATTATAATTATAAATCATTTATCGTCACTTAAGTAATAAGCACTGATGAAAGCATCTTTATCAGCACTAAACAAAGCACTGATAAAAATCAGCGTTATAACTTTAGTGATGATAAAGATTGATTTTATCAACGTTTTTTTAACGCCGATAAAGAGTCCTTTTATCAGCGTTCATTACTTAAACGTTGATAAAAGTACTCTATCAGTGTTTATTTGTAAGCGGTGATAAAATTGTCTCGGTCTATTTAAAAAATCCTAACCATTTGCGAACTTGTTGCGATATCAGGAGTTTTTCGCAGAAGTCACACGCTGTCGGTGCTCCTCCTCGATGAATCGAAGCTCGAATCACACCACTCGACTGCCTCTGGTTGGTCAAACATCTCGTCCAACATTCGGTATTCGATTGCAGTGAGGGTTTCCGAAGAGGGTCTCAAATTTTCTTCAACCTGACGAGGTAGGTCTTCGGATTTTCTTTGTGTATTTTTGGTTTTATTTTTGATTTCTTCTTCGATGATGTCATTATTTGTGGTTCGGTGATTGTATACTATTTTGATTTTAGATTTTGAACAGAACGATTTGTTTATGGTATGTTGTTTGATTGACTATCGATGTATGGACCCTCTCGATATATGGAGTTATTGGTAATATCTGACATTGAACCTTGGATTTATCCATTGTTGTTTTACTGCTATGTTTTATATCTTCTTACTAAATAATTTTTTCATATATGTATATAAATGTGTAGAAATTTTCATGCATATTCTTGTTTATTGACTACTGATTTGAGGCACATTAGTGGTTTCCTAATGACTATATATATGTTGACACCTTTCATGGACACCTCAGTGGACAAGCAGCTTCAGATGCTATTTTTCAGGAACCAAGTTAGTAGAGTGATGTATGTTCCTTTATTGGTTATATGTATCATAGAATCTAGTTCCTCTAAGAATTCACTATGGTCCTTAGTTTTCTTATGGAGCATCTTCAAATGGGTCATCCCCAGTTAAGCACATGAGGTTTTATCATTTCAAACCTTCACTTTTTGAATCATTATGGTGCATTTAGTTCACGTTATGTTTGAATATCAGGTTTTTATCTATTTGATATTTCTTTTAAACTATAAGTGAGTTTTTATACGTGACATGTATGTATTTCTATATAGTTATTGCATCATTTATTTCCATAGTTGTTTGTCTAACAGGTATGCCTATATCGGGTAATGATGATTTTGGGTCTGCATGTCCATTGACTTCAAGGGTCATGCTAGAATTTTGTTCGACCTCTGGTATTAATTGTTTCTATTTGGGGGGGACCACCTCCCATTTATGGTTTTTTACACTCAAAGTTTAAACCATCCTTTAGTGAATTTGAGGTGTGTTAGAGGTCATACGATGATCTAACCTGGTGGTGTTTGGGTAATTCATGTTAGGGTCATTACACTATTCATCTTCTGGTTTACACCTATAAAGTATGGTGATAATATCATTTATTATCTGCCTTTATATCTCCCTCTCATTATCATATTCTTCGAGATGATTCAACATAGTGTATTCATCCATGTCCTTATCTTGTATCCTCATATCAGAGGCATAACTAATAACATGATTCATCATAAATATGATGCATACCCTATGTGCCTTCTATAGGCATCTTTCTCACCCTCACTCTCTTTAGTGGTTGATATGTATTAAGAGATTCCAACAAATTTAACTTCTATTCTTGGTATAATATAATGTGTTATTGCTTCTAGAAGTTTTCACCGGATATGAGATTCTTTTTCTCCGATTTAGATCACAAGTGACGTAGTCAAGAAACTTTCCATTATCTACAAAAATCAAATAATATTTATTACATTTTAATGATTACTGATTGTGATGCTATTAATGATTATATTATATCTCCCACTATTTTTCAAATCCCAACAGCCCTTATTATTGGATTTGGAATATCTAGGTGCTCATATACTCTAGTAGAAATGATCCATATTTCCTTTCATCGAAGAATTGATCCCCTCGGACCAAGATTTATTCATTTCTTGCCAAATGCACCAAAATGCTACAAAAAGAATGATAGTTCTCTCCCTTTTATCATTAGTGTTATTCCTCAATCCATGAAACCACTGATCTAGTTGATTGAATGAGAGTTTATTATTCTTGTTTATCATATTTGAGTTCCTTATGACTCCTTAATTGCCTATATTATATTTTCATTTGTTTAAGGGATTTAAGAAAATTTTAATGTGGAGTAATTCTTTTCTTAAATTCAATTACCTATTTTCTTCAACATACTGAAATTCTTTGAAACAATCAAATGTTAAGTTTCTCTTATTAGAATTGTCTATAACTTTCACTTTTGATAATGAATATATTATGTGTGTTTATTTATATATTGTATAAATTTATCTTTTATTAACCCAATGGGATGGATATGAACCGAAAATGGATGCACACTAATCGTTTGACAAACGAATATGAAGATGGAGTTAAAGAGTTCATCAAGTTTGCAAGAGAGCATGCAGACGACCCTTTTAAAATCATGTCCATATTTACGTTGTTGTTATTCAAGACAAATTAATCTGGAAGAGTTGGGAAGAACATTTGATTTATCACGAAATAGATCAAAACTATAAATGTTGGACTAAACACGGGAAAAAATTGAATGTGGACATCAATTGGGATGATACTACGGTTTATGAATCATTTGATATGAATATCTTTGTAAAAGATGATGGAGATAGCATGGAAGAAATGACAATGGCAATTGAAGATGACCTTCGTGATTGTCCAAAGTTGTTTGATGAGTTAAATAGTTGTTCTAAGAAACCATTGTATACCGGTTGTACTAAATACACAACATTGTTAGCTATATTGAAGTTATATAATTTGAAAACTGGCAACGGATGGAGTGACACCAGATTTATAGAACTACTTGATCTTCTGAAAGATATGCTACCAGAAGAAAATAAACTATCATGTCGAACATATGACGCTAAACGAATGTTACGTTCAATGGGCATGATCTCTAAAAAATGCATGCTTGTCTAAATGGTTGCATATTGTTTCGTAAGGGCCATGAATCACTCATAAAATGCCCTAAGTGTGGCATAGATCGATGCAAGAAAAATGAATAAAGTCTTTTGAAATATGTATGGTACTTTCCTATCATTCCACGGTTTAGAAGACTATATGGATGTTAGGAAACCGCAAGATAATTAACATGGCATGCAGATACAAGAATTAAAGATGGGAACCTACGTCATCCAGCAGATTCTCCTCGGTGGAAGAAAATTGTTGTACCACATTCAGTTGCATTCTGCCTCAAAATGTACGACATATATTAACCAGACTCTACATCTTTTTCAAAGCCATATGCAGTAAAGTTGTAGACCCGACGAAGTTGCCCATCATGACTAAGGATATTGCAATCATATTATGCAAATTAGAGATGTTTTTCCCACCATCGTTCTTTGATATAATGGTCCACCTGATGGTTCACTTGGTCAAAGAGGTTCAACTATGTGGTCCTGTCCATTACAGATCGATGTACCACATTGAACGATATATGAAAATTTTGAAAGGATATGTCAAGAATCGAAGTCGGTCAGAAGATTGTATTGCAGAATGATATATTGTTGAAGAAGCTATTGAATTATGTATTGATTACATATCAGATGCTGAAAGCATCGGTCTCCCAAAGTCTCGTCACAGCGAACGCCTCATGGGCGAAGGGATTTCCGTAAGAGATGTTGTTACAATTACCTTGGTAGAGCGGGAGCAAGCATATCTTTACATATTACATAATAGTGATGAAGATGTTTATCCATAAATTGAAGCCCACATAGAAATTCTTAGAGATTTGAATCCATCAAGGGTGGAAAATGGATATCAAATACACATAATCAACAGTTTATAAGATGGTTTAGAAATCAAATTTATGAGGTATCTAAAAATCTGAATTCAATTGTCGAATGACTTCAATGGATAACCAGATGACTGAATGCAAATGTTATATCTTACACTGGTTTTGTAAACAATGGTTATACGTTCTATATAAAAGAACATGATGACTTCAAAACGATGCAAAACAGTGGTGTTACGCTTGTGGCTGAAGCGACGCACATATCTGGTTCCAAGGATACAAATTCAATTATGCAAATATGTCATATTTTGGCATTATCAAACAGATATACGAGTTGGATTATACAACATTTCAAGTGTCGTTTTACCATTGCAAATGGGATGACAATATCAATGGAGTGAAAGTTGATTAAATGAATTTTGTAAGGTGAATTTCAGTGTGGAAGGGGAAAAGACAAGTCATTCATAATGGCATCAAAAGCAGTGCAGGTATTTTATGTCTCTGATCCAACAAACAAGAATTGGTCAATTGTCCTGCTGGCGACTAAAACAAATGTTGAGTCAAATGAAAATTCAATCGATGATGGCCCTTTCGTTGGGACATCACAAACAGTTCATGTCGGTCCCAATGTAGACAAGGTCTTGTACATTAGAGGGGACCACAAAGAGGGGATTTGGATTCTCGATAGAGGAACCAAATCCTTGAAACCTTTAAAAAAGGAAAGAGGGTTCAATGAGAAGGTAAAGGTGTTTTTTAATATATTTTGTTTTTCCTCATAATATTATATGTTCTCTACTGTATTAACATAATCTAAATTAAATGTTTGACTACTCATGCAGACAATGTCTTCTTCACATGATGATATTACCAATCCCTCGAAAGAACAAACTATAATGAAAGAAACCATTTGGAAAGATGTAAAAGTAATGTTACGATACACTTTCTCTATTTTACCGAAAAATTATATAATGAAACATTGATTTAATTTTCATTATTCCTTACAGAGTTTGTTTATTTTAGAAGATTTATGTTCATGTGTCATGTCTTTGCAAGAAGAGCAACGACGCTATCTCTGCTTAATCACAGAGGTAATCTTGATATTTGCACAGTAAAATCATTGTCTACAGAATTAATGTATTGTTTCATATTTATGTTTGATTTATTTCTTTTTAGTATTAATCACATAATAATTGTTTTCTTATACAGGTGGATTCTTTTGTTCGAGTTGGGGTGCTCTGTCCATCTTTCATGTCTTTCAACACCAAAACTTCCACAAACTTTTTCTCCCTCAAAATCTTTTCACCCCTACAGTGGTGCATTTATCACTTTCTTTCAAGTACCTCCACTGCCTTTACAGGAAGAGCAACGGCGTTGTCTCTACTCAATCACAGAGGTAATCTTGATGTTTGCACAGTAAAATCATTGTTCATAGAATTAATGTACTATTTCATATTTATATTTAATTTATTTCTTTTTAATATTACTCTCATAATAATTGTTTTCTTATACAGGTGGATTCTTTTGTTCGAGTTGGCGTGTTTTGATCATCTTTCATGTCTTTCGGCACCAAAACTTCCACAGACTTTTTCTCCCTCAAAACCTTTTCACCCCTACAGTGGTGCATTTATCACTTTCTTTCAAGTACCTCCACTGCCTTTACAGGAAGAGCAACGACGTTGTCTCTACTCAATCACAGAGGTAATCTTGATGTTTGCACAGTAAAATCATTGTTCATGGAATTAATGTATTGTTTCATATTTATATTTAAATTTTCTTTTTAATATTACTCATAATAATTGTTTTCTTATACATGTGGATTCTTTTGTTCGAGTTGGGGTGTTTTGACCATCTTTCATGTCTTTATGCACCAAAATTTCCAGACTTTTTCTCCCTCAAAACCTTTTCACCCCTGCAGTGGTGCATTTATCACTTTATTTCAAGTTACCTCCACTGTCTTTGCAGGAAGAGCAATGACGCTGCATCTGCTCAATTACAGAGGTAATCTTGATGTTTGCACAGTATAATCATTATCCATAGAATTAATGTATTGTTTCATATTTATGTTTAATTTATTTCTTTTTATTATTACTCACATAGTAATTGTTTTCTTATACAGGTAGATTCTTTTGTTCGAGTTAGGGTGTTATGTCCATCTTTCATGTCTTTCTGCACCAAAACTTCCACAGACTTCTTCCTCAAAACCTTTCACCCATGCAATGTTGACATTTATCACCTTCCTTCAAGTTCTCTTCACTGCTCAATCACAGAGGTAATCTTGATATTTGCACAGTATAACCATTATCCAAAGAATTAATATATTATTTCATATTTATGTTTAACTTATTTCTTTTTAGTATTGCTCGTAATGATTGTTTTCTTCTACAGGTGGATTCTTTTTTTCGAATTGATGTGGTTTGTTCGAAGCTGCTCATGCAGTGTTGGCAGTTCGACAAAAGTCAATGGAAATCCTGATAACATTGACAGTTAGGATTGTTTTGAGACTTTGGGACGTGTAGGAATCAGTCGCACCTCAATCCAACACACGATGTGACCGGTGTGACTCTAACTACTTCTTTCAATTTAAATTTGACATTAATTTTAGTAAAAAATACAACTGACATACTCAAAACGGATCAAACGTATTCATATTGTTTTGATACTTTAAAACAGCGATCCATAAATCATTTGTGATGTGTAAGAATCAGTTGCATCTCAATCTGATACACAATGTGCCCGATATGACTCAATGTGCCTGTTATCAGTTTAAAATCGACATTTTGACTTTAAAAAGTGTCACTCGCTGAAAACCGAGCAAACACGCTCGGATTTTTTTGATAATTTAGGGCATCGATTCATAAATCATTTGTGACATGTAGGAACTGGTTTCACGTCAAACAAATACACGATGTGATCTGTACGAGTCAAAGTGTGTGTTTCAAGTTTAAAATGACATTTTAGTAAAAAAAACAAAAAAACGTACTCAAAACCAAGCAAACACATTCAGATTGTTATGATACTTAAAGACAGTGATCCATAAGTCATTTGGAACGTGTATGAATCAACTGTTGGATTGGTGTTGCCCGATCTGATTGGGCTGAATGCTTGTGGCCTGCAACTGTCGCGGGTCGAGCTCCGCGGTGAGCTCGTTGGGGGTTGCAGGGGGCAACGCGTCCCTACTCCGGGGGTCCGGGGGCCGAAGGGCCCCGACCCAATTTTTCGACACTGTAGCATCTCTGACTACTGTAGCGGAGCTGACCGACCGACACCGACAGGCACTGTAGCGGTGCGGACTTCGGGGTCAACTTTACTGTAGCGCTTTTGACAAAACCAGTCGTCGTTCACTGTTGCGACGCGGACCACTTTTTCAAAAAGTGATCGTCTTCTCCATTGTTTTATAGCCCATTTTCGGGCTAGGGTTACCACAGAAAAAACCCTCTGTAATTTGTGCTCCCGAATAGTGAAATATTCTGTCTCTCCCGTGGACGTAGGGATTATTCCTGAACCACGTAAATCGTTGTCCTTTGCTTTCTTTCTTTCGTTTTTTCTCGTTTCTGTCGTTGTGTCTCCCGGCGATTCCGCAACATCAACCGCACCTCACTCTGATGCACGGTGTGATAGGTATGACTCCCAAGTGCATCTTTATTTAAAATTGACATCAATTTTAGTAAAAAAACAAAATGACCTACTCAAAACCGAACAAACACGTTCAGATTGTTTTGATACTTTAAGACAGTAATCCATAAGTCATTTGAAATGTGTAGTAATCAACGACACCTCATTCTGATGCACGGTGTGATCGGTATGACTCCAAGTGCGTCTTTATTTAAAAATTAACATCAGTTTTAGTAAAAAAACAAACTGGTCTACTCAAAACCAAACAAACACGTTCAGATTGTTTTGATACTTTAGGACAACGATCCATAAGTGATTTGAGACGTGCATGAATCAATCGCACCTCAATACTACGCACGGTGTGACCAGTATGACTCCAAGTGCGTGTTTTTAATTAAAATTGACATCAATTTTAGTAAAAAGACCAACTGGCCTACTCAAAACCGAGCAAACGTGTTCACATTGTTTAAATACTTTAGGACAACGATCCATAAGTCATTTGTGATTTATAGGAATCAGTCGCACCTCAATCTGATACACAATGTGATCGGTATGAGTCAAAGCACGTGTTTCAATTTTAAAATGACATTTTAGTAAAAAAAAACAAGCGGCGTACTCAAAACCGAGCAAACACATTCAGATTGTTCTGAAACTTTAGGACAACGATCCGTAAGTCATTTGGGACGTGTAAGAAACAGTTGCACCTCAATCTGACGCAAGGTGTGAGCGGTATGACTCAAAGTGCACCTTTTTAATTAAAATTGTCATCAATTTTAGTAAAAAGACCAATTGACCTACTCAAAACCAAGTAAACGCATTCACATTGTTTAAATACTTTAGGATAACGATCCATAAGTCATTTGTGATGTGTAGGAATCAGTCACAGCTCAATCTGATACACAATGTGATCAGTATGAGTCAAAGTACGTGTTTCAATTTTAAAATGACATTTTAGTAAAAAAGGCAAGTGACGTACTCAAAATCGAGCAAACACATTCGGATTGCTTTGAAACTTTAGGACAACGGTCCATAAGTCATTTGGGACGTGTAAAAATCAAGCGCACCTCGATCTGACACAGGGTGTGACCAGTATGACTCAGAATGCGTCTTATTTAAAATTGTCATCAATTTTAGTAAAAAAGTCAACTGACCTACTCAAAATCGAGTAAACGCATTCACATTATTTAAATACTCAAGTACAACGATCAATAAGTCATTTGTGATGTGTAGGAATCAACAGCACCTCAATCTGAGACACAATGTGATTGATATGAGTCAAAGTGTGTGTTTCAATTTTAAAATGACATTTTAGTAAAAAAGATAAGTGACGTACTCAAAACCGAGCAAACACATTCAAATTGTTTTGAACCTTTAAGACAACGATCTGTAAGTCATTTGGGACATGTATGAATCAGTCGCACCTCAATCTGACGTACGGTGTGACCGATATGACTCAAAGTACGTTTTTTTATTTAAAATTGCCATCAATTTTAATAAAATGGACAACTGTCCTACTCAAAACCAAGCAAACACATTCAGATTGTTTTGATACTTTACGACAACAATCCATAAGGCATTTGTGACATGTAGGAATCAGTCGCACCTCGATCGGATACACGATGTGCTCGGTATGACTCAAAGTGTCAGTTTTAAAATCGACATTCTAGTTCAAAAAGTGTCACTCACTGAAAACTGATCAAACGCGCTAGGATTTTCTTGATAATTTAGGACAATGATTCATAAATCATTTGTGACGTGTAGGAATCAGTTTCATGTAAAACTGATACACAATGTGATCAGAATGAGTCAAAATTGTGTGTTTTCAGTTTAAAGTGACATTTTAGTAAAAAAACAATCGACGTACTCAAAACCGAGCAAACACATTCAGATTGTTTTGATACTTTAGGACAACGATCCACAAGTCATTTGAGACGTGTTGGAATCAGCCGCACCTTAATCCGATGCACGGTGTGACCGGTATGACTCCAAGTTCGTCTTTTTATTTAAAATTGACATCAATTTTAGTAAAATTAACATTTTCTGTTAATTTATTTCTTTATATTGTTACTAACATAAGAATTGTTTTCTTATACAGGTGCGTTCTTTTGCTCGATCAGGGGTGGTTTGTTCGACAATTGCATGAGCCGGATCAGGATTAAAAGATAAAGGAACATTAATATTTTTGAATGTACGTAATAATTTGTATTTATGTAATTGTATAAACCAATGTTTGAAATGTCTATAATATAGTGTTTTTTCTTGTGTTTGTGTTGTAAATTTCATTTCATTTAAATCTTGTATTGGTACTTATTTTTGTTGATATTTGGTGTGTTTTTTGTGTTGTGGTGTCCTGTTAAAGCGTTTATAGCTCGAATGGGCCGAAGGCCTTCTTTTTTATTTTATTATGGATAATCCTCCTTTTAAGGGTTGAAGGGGAACTCGTACATGACACGTAGGCACAAGGCCCGACTGACCTACAATACATGACCCGAAGGCCCAGAGGCATACCATGCCCATAACATGACCCGTAGACCCAACCCACTAAAACTGCCCCTCTCCAGCTTCTGTGTCATTGATCACCAAGCTCCCCACCTTGCATTGCTAATCGGCTAGCATTGCCTCGTACAAAGCTGCACGGTGTCTGGTTCCTTTATCAGCGCTTTTTCAGTGCTAATAAAAGACCATAGCTTTTAACCTCGCTCATATAGTTAGCGCTTTCCTAGCGCTGATAAAGGTCATTTCTAACAATGTTAAAGACCAGTTTTATAGTAATGAGAGTATGGCAATCAGGAGTTCAAAGAATTTTGTTCTAATAATGGAATTTGATGGGAGAAGACTATTTCGGGTACACCACAACAAAATGGTGTGGCAGAAAGAATAAATAGTGTATTAAATGAATGTGCTGGGAGCATGAGGCTGCACTTAGGGTTACCCAAGATTTTTTGAGCTGATGGAGTGAACATAAAGCATATCTTATCAACAGGAGTCCATCTGTACCAATTGAAGAATGTCTACCCGAGGATCTCTGGTCTGGAAAGGAGGTAAGACACACATTTACTAGTCTGGCAGTTTGGTGTATGTATATATTGATGTTGATGCAAGGGACAAGCTTGATGCTAAGTCCAAACCATGATTCTTTATTGACTATGGTGTTGAGGAGTTTGGTTATTGCTTTTGGGATGATCTCAACAAGATGATCATCATGAGCTAGAATGTGGTATTTAATGAAGTTGTCACGTACAATGATCGTCATGCAGCTAAAGTTGATAATGGGAATAAAGAATCACAGTGCCATTAGCAAGTGGAGCTTGAAGGTGTATTTGGTCATGCGATACCAAAACCAGTGGAGCTTACCTTTCAAGTGGGGTTGAGGAGATCAACAAGGGTAAGAATGTATGTGCAAAGGTGTTCACCACCTTTACATTATTTGTTATTGACTGACGGTGGAAAACTGGAATGTTTTGAAGAGGCAGTGCAGTTGAAGGAGTCGAGCAAGTGGGAGCTAACTGTGAAGGAGGAACACTTGGGAATTGACACCTCTGCCACAAGGGAAGAAAGCATTGCATAACAAGTGGGTATACCGGATCAAGGAAGAACGCGGTGAAAAGAGGAGGTACAAAGCAAGGCTGGTGGTGAAAGGTTTTCAACAGAAGGAATGAGTGGATTTCACTGAAATTTTCTCACCAGTGGTGAAGCTTACCATCATCTGGGTGGTTCTTAACATTATGGCATCAAAAGACTTACAACTTGAGTAGCTAGATGTCAAGACTGCTTCCCTTCATGGAGATCTAGATGAGGACGTCTATATGCAGCAACCAGAGGGATACATTGAATCAGGGAAAGAAGAGTTAGTGTGCAAACTCCAGAAGAGCTTATATAAGATGAAGCAAGCACCCAAGCAGTGAAATAAAAAGTTTGATTCATTTGTGACTAAAAATGAATACAAACAATGTGGTATGGATCAATGTTGTTACACCAAGTCTTTCGGTGATGGATATATTATACTACTTCTATATGTGGATGACATGCTCATTTCAGAATCATGCATGCAGAGGATTGATGAACTGAAAGGACAGTTGGCTAAGGAATTCGAGATAAAAGATCTTGGAGAAGCTGAGAAGATTCTGGGGATGAAGATCAAGAGAGACCGTGCAGCTGGAACCTTGATGTTATCACAGGCTGAGTACACTGGAAAGATTCTAAGAAGATGTAGTATGCTGGAAGCAAAGCCTGATGTATGTCATGGTTTGTACTCGAGGTGGCATTACTCATGCAATGGGAGTTGTGAGCAAGTACATAACCCTGGAAAGCAACATTGGAAAGCTGTGAAGTGGATATTAAGATACCTAAATGAAAGCAAGGAAGTATCTATGTGCTTTCGGAAAGGAAAATTATTACAGGGCTATGTGGATGCTGACCTTAGAGGTGATGTCGACGGCAGTACCACAAGTTATATATTTACCTGTGGAGGAACCATAGTGAGCTGGATATCTCAACTACAGAATATGGAAATTTTATCCACCATAGGGGCAGAATACATTCTTGTAATAGAAGCTAGAAAGGAGATGGTTTGGCTGAGGAACTTCTTGGATGAGCTGGGTAGAAGGCGAAAGGAAAATGTATTGCACTGTGACAGTCAGAGTGTTATACATCTTACAAAGAACACAGTGTTTCATGCTCGGGCGAAGCACCATTCAGTTGAAGTACCATTTTATCAGAGACTTGATACAGGATGGGTTGTTGACATTTCAAAAGATTTGTGCAACAAACAATCCAACAAACATGTTGACGAAGCCGATGGTAATACAGAAGTTGAGGCATTGTTGTGCCTCTGTTGGTCTCCACTGATAAATGAAGGATGAGAGGCAGAATATATGGGAGGACATCATGGGAGCACAAAAGGGAAAACGGCTGGTATTTCATGAACCGTCAACTTGAAATTGAAGTTGTGAATGGAAATCACGCACTACTGAGTGAAGAAGAGGAGCGCAGATTAAGTAAGCTGTCTAATCAGTAGCATCAAAACAGATCAGTTTAGCGGATCAGGCTCCAAGTGGGAGATTGTTGGATTGATGTAGCCCGATCTGTTTGGATGATGTTAGGCTAAATGCTAGCAGCTCATACTGTACACCAAGCCGCAGCTATAGCATCTCAAACTTTAAAGACAGCGATACTGTAACTCTTTAAACTTCTAGTCACCGACCACTATAGCAGTTTGGACTTGAGTGGTTGCAACATTGTAGCAGTGCGGACTTCCAACTATCGTTCAATGTAGCATAGTGGACTTATTGTGCGGTTGGTGACACAGTGTTTCGTCTGTTTTATAACCCCATTCGATCTAGGGTTTCTGTGTGTGTGAAACTCTGATATCTCCTTGTAATTGTGTTCTCGATTTTAGTCAAGTGATTCTACCTCTTTGTGGACATAACACCTTGGATTTGTTTCTTAGAAAAGTACACTCACACTTTGTGTGTGGAATCATCGATGAAAGTGACATGTAAGAGTGATCCTCTGTGAGAACACATCGGAGTTGGCCCCTAAACATCCATGTGAACCAACTCCAACTTCCAGTGCTTTGGTGTTTTATGATCCGTTCAGAAGGACACCTTTTGATGCTTTCTAAAGAAGTAATCCCCTCGTGTTCCATACTCTATGCTTTTAGTCTTCGGCAATCCTTTAGCAACCAGGACCTTCATCCCTTTCTCACTGAGGTGACAAAGACGACCATGCCAGAACTTCACAAAAGTTAACTCTTAGGCATGCATCACTCTTTTCGATGAACCTGTGAGGTGGAGTGTCTCGTCCTTCACTCCTCTTCTAATGACCATGGAGTTATGTGAGATCTTCCAAACTCTATCTGCGAAAGTAGTACAAAAACCAGCATCATCAAGTTGTCTGATGGAAATTAAGTTCATAACTCTGGGATGTGTTGCATGTCCTTCAACCCCAGCATCCTTTTATTCCTTGTCCAAACTGAAACATTGTCTTTCCCCACTAACTCCAAAGCTTTGTCATTCGTAAGATGTAGTTTTCCATACCTTTCGAAGGTATAATTTATCACACTTCCTCTATCGGGTGTTGAGTGTAATGAAGCTCCTGGGTCTATCACCCAAGACCTTAGCAAACTAACGGCACTTGGAGCAAGCTACTCATATCTTTCAATATAGGATTCACAGATCCACTACCGAAAGCATACGTTCTGGAGTTCTCCGTTCTTTCACTGTAATCTTGCTTTAGGTGGTCTTTTCTCTTGCAATGCCAACACAGGGGATCACAGTTTGTCGCGCTACTCCTGCTACGGCTCTTTCCTTTTCCCTTCTGGTGACTTTTTCGTCCAACATCATATGTGTTCCCTAAAGATATTTGGACCTCCTTCGGACAAATCTCCTTGTTCAAGATTAAGTCTCTAACATTAGTGAACTTCAAGTTTACATTTTTGCTAGAATTACTCACAACATTCACCATTGCATCACATGATTCGGGGAGCGAAAAAAGTAACAACAGCGCCCAAACTGGGTCTCTGAAGCTTACCTTCACTGAGTCCAACTGACTTCTAATGGCATTAAAGTTGTTTATATGATTAGCAGTCGACTTACCTTCCAACATTCACATGTCTAACAGTAACCTTAGCAAGAACACTTCGTTTATCCTTGTGGGCTTCTCATACATGTCAGCGAGGGTCTTTTTGCAAAAGGCAATCCTCTATCTACATCTTCCAGAATCCAAAATTCATTCCATCAAACTTCACCTTTCAAACCTTACTCTCTTCCAACACCATTCCACCGAAAATTGTGAACTCCCACTACTTCTGGACAACGTAAAGAAAAAGAGATCGAGAACTGCTTACTGATATTCTCTTACAAGACAAATAGTTGTTACTGAACCAAACTCTAAAACACATTCATCGGGGCTTAATCATCTGGAAACACTTCAACCTTGAGCTCTGATACCACTTGTTGGGTCCACAACCGCCTTCCGGTAACACCACTAAAACAAACTAGGTAGAAAACAAAAGTTTTGGAATGAACCACATGCTACGACGCTCAAAATTTGGAAGACACACGTACCCAAGTCACCACACAGCAACGAAAACTCTCTAGAAGACACATACAAGAACTATTTATTGCAACGATCGAAAGATAAACGAGGCACAAGAAAAATACAAGGGATTACATGGTTCCGATTTGCATCCTACTCCACGGGGGAATGTTGTTTTACATGGTTCGGACTTCCGTCCTACTCCAAGGGGGATGTTGTTTTACTTTATTCAGAGTAAAGGATAATTATTTACAATGCTTCGTGATACATAATGTGATCACACCCTACATATATAGCAATGCCTAGCCAGTGCTTTGGGTTGCCACCGCCTTCCTATCTTTATTGGTTGCAATCCACATATGTTGATTTTCATGAACGAAACTATGTTTGGTTAAAAGCCCTCACCGCCTTGGCAGGCTAACCTGGTAGTTCTCTGTTTCTGATGATTTCGCAAGATATACCTCATGGAATATAATTTGGTGAATTTGCTACAACTTTCGGGTGACATCCGTCTGCAACTTCTCAAAAATTGAAAATTGTCTCTAAATTTCATCCACCTGGTGGTCTTAGTTTCTCTAGCTAAAAAATGATTCTCACACACCTAGCCCAACATATTTCACTCTGGATCACTCCTGTATATTTATTGTGCATGGATATTGAATTGTTTAGAAAAATGATCATACTAAGTACTCTCAAGTGCTCACGTATCCACAGTTTGTCAAGTGTTTTGCAGGGTGATCCAAAGGAGGTGGGAGTTATTGTATGGGTATCTTGGATAGAGACTGAGGATGATCTGGAGTTTTAAGAGCTTGTGATTGCATGTATTTTATTATGATTGTATGACACATTAATGACATTTGGGTTGTGGGAATCTTACTTGTTGCTTAATCGAACTCTTGTGTTGATGGGTGGCTCATTTTTATTATTCCAGATATTTTATGAGGGTAATGTCTCTCATGCGTGTGTTTTAATATCATTTGTGCTACTTGTCAACCCAGGGCCTATTGGAAGTGGGTTTCAAAGGCCGCTCTTAGCTTCACTGCAGGCACGAGAGGGGTCCAGTGAGGGCGAGCCATGATAGTAGGTTTTGAAAGTTAAGGATCCATATTGATGATATGTTAAAGAGATGTTTCATTTAACCCAATATATCACCATGGGTTACACCACTTTTTTGCGAAGAAAATGGGTGTCAACTTAAGAATATGTATTGACTATGACAGATCTTTTCAACTAGTTTTTCAACATTTTCCTCTTAATAGTTCTCTATTCTAATTCTCAGAAATAATTAAATTCTACTTCCGAATTTAGTATTATAAAAACATTTCATTAATTACATTTCCTAAATGAAACATTTATATGATCCCTATAACAAAAAAATATTCAAATTTTGTTTAAGCAATCTCCACAGCTTGAAATGTGATCTTTAGATCTTCTATTGATCATAAAAATCCTGATTTATCGAGGATTTACATAAAAGAGAATCAGAGGAAAACTCTAAATTGGTTATTATTTCCCAGTATTAAGAGAAGTCATTGAATACATGATAACTTATCGAATAAATACTAAATAAAAGGAAATAAGAGAGGTTGATGCCTCTTATAAAAAGTCATGTCATGGAAACTACATGAGAAAACGAAGAGTTCGCCGAGATATGGTTGTCTAGAGATAACGGAGTATCATCTTTAATGTGGAGTGTCAAATATGGAAAACAAAGCGTTAACAATGGTGAGTGAAGCATCGACGATGGCGAACAAAGCATCGACGATGGCGAACAAAGCGTCGACGATGGTGTGCAAAGAGATTCATGACGATGAAATGTATCAAAAGTCTTCCTGACATTGCAACGATAGACATCATGTTCCAACCATGAAAATGGGGAACAAGGTGGTGAGAATATGGGTGAGATATAAAATATTTCGAGTGTAGGGTGCGAGACTTCAAGTGTGTGAGAGATGATCTCTCTGAGAGAGATTTATAATTTTAGATAGAAGAATAAAATTGCAGATTTCCCTGTTGGAGCAAGCTTCAGCTAAACCATGTTACTTCTGGCATTTGCAGCGGCTTTCCATTATGGCAACGACGGTCTCTCCCAAAACAAATTGATATCAAAGGATCACGATTTTGACCTGAGTTGATCGAAATAGAGCTATAAAATCACAATGAGGCAGAGATGACGCCCGTAAGATGGAGTATTCAAATTTTAAATCAAACCGGAGATTGTTGAGATTTTTTATTTTAAATCTGAATGAAAGAGGGAAGGGATAAGGGAGTTTGACAAAAAAAATACGTAGGATAAAGAGTCATGCCATGCAGCCTACATGAGAAAAATATAAGTGTCGACAATGGCGAAAGAAGCATCAACAATGACCAACGAAGCATCGACGATGGCATGCAAAAAGATCCATAACGGTGTCATGTATTTAAAGTCTTCTTGGCATTGCAATGATCAGGCGGCGCATTCTGATTATGAAGATCGACGATACAAAAGGTGAGATAGATCATGGGTGTGAGATAAAATCCAAAGGGTTAAAAACAAATTATTACAATAATATCAAGTGAAACTGAAACCCTCCAACTTCTTAACATCCATAGGAATGGGTAATTCCATAACTGAAACAAGGTAATTGCATTTATGGAGGCAAACACTCTTTTTGAGGCCTCCTGACCTCCTTTATGTCAAGAAATATAATTAGGGGCGGCAATTTGTGACAAGACACTATAAAGCCGAAAACAACATGAAATTAAAGGTTTGAATTTTTTTATACGATTAATAAACGGGTCATGTCTGTTGACACAATAATCATGTCATGTTCAGGTTGATCTATTCAACCCGAATCTAACACTACATGACTTTTTTAATTGGGCCTTCTCGAATTGGGCAATCAAACTCAACATAAGTGCAATTGCATTAAAATGAAAATGACCAGGTTCCGACGTACCTCCTATGATCCATGCTTGAAGAGTACGAAGCTTTGAACATCATAGAGTATTGCAACACACGATTCATGGACAACTATGGGCCTCAACATCAGCTTGCTCAACCTGGGCATCTTGCTCTCCCCCTTTATGTCACGAAAATGCAATTAGGGGCAGCGATTTGTGATGACTACAACACAAGCCGAAAACAACATAAAATTAATGGTTTGAATTTTTTGTATACGGTCATGCCTATGTTGACACAATAATCATGTCATGTTCAAGTTGATCTATTCAACCCGAATCTGACACTAAATGACCTGTTTAATTGGGCCTTGTCGAATTGGGCAATCAAACTCAACATAAGTACAATTGCATCAAAATGAAAATGACCAGATACGTACCTCCCATGATCCATGCTTGAAGAGTATAAAGATTTGAACATCATAGAGTATTGCAACACACGATTCATGGCCGACTATGGGCCTCAACATCAGGGCTCAAACTGGGCAGCTTGCTCTCCATCTTCAAGCAATACTTTGCATATGAATACCAAACCCCACCTGTAGTGTTAATCACCAGCCCACTCACATTCAAAACATGCGCCTCCACTCCGCCCAGCACAAAGAAACCCAGTGTCTGACCAGCACAAAGAATCGCTAAGTTATACCCCATAAAAGTTCCAGAGCCATTTGATCGCAAGAAAAAAAAAATGAGGGACCCAATAAATTGTGTATTGTAATATATCACATGAATGATCGCAAGAAAAGAAGAGCGGGGGCTCTACACATACCGTTGATCCAACCCCTTTGAGGACGCCAACAATGGTAGTCGTAAGGGCAGAGTTGACTATGGTACAAAGGAACATGGTGAAGTTGAGAACAATACCCATCACCAAGGAAAGAATAAGGATAACCAAGAATATGAATGAATCACTCTGCTCATTAAAACAAAAGACCCATATTAATAGCATGAAAGAAAAAATAATATAAATGAGATCCTTGGATCGCCAAACTGCATGTTCTACGTCCCAATGTGTTATTGGATGGATTAGATCTCCAAGTTAAATGATCTGTGTGATAATGAATGCCCAGAAAAGAAGCATCAAAAAAATAACTGAATCGTTCACATTAAAGGAGGTGAAGGTTGGTTACCATAAATGACATTTGCTAAATCTGCACGAAGTTGAAGCTTCGTGCACCAAGTTCTTAACATTTATAAGATTGTGTTTGGTTTTAAAGTCGCCTACTTTTTTGTTTTCCCCAACCCTCCCAAACACTTTCTAACATATTTTTTAATATATTTTTGGAAAATAAAAACAGAAAATATTTTCCAAAATCAAACACAGCTTAACATCCGTAAATTGCCATCTTTTTTGCTTTTTCCCCTTTTTGTTTTGGATGGAATGAAATGTTTTCCAATCCAAAAAATAAATCTAAATCACTTTTCGAAGCTTCTTAGATAGTTCAGTGTATCCTGCAATATCAAGGTCTGCTATTTAGATCACTACAGTGATTGAAGAAAACAGACTTCTTACCTTTGCAAACAATATTGATAATGAATTTGGAAATTCTCCTGTAATTAAGATTAACACTACGAGAAAGGGTAGAGAAAGAAAGCTGTTATAGAACATAATATCAACTGATGAAAGGCCATCCACTGCACCAAACTTCTCCACCAGAACAAGATACATGGTCTGCATTGAAGCAAAGCGATCATGTCAGTAACAAAAGCATAATATCAGAAGTCAAGTATCATGCACACTGTTTAGAGAGAAGAGCAATAGAGAAGCCAAACCTGGAAGAAAACAGATATAAGGGCCATGCTATACCCATAAAGGTCAAAAGAAAAATCCCCTAGTGCTGCTATGACCACCCCAGCAGCAGTCAGCATAACTGAAAGAGTTACCTATAATAGAAGGGTCCAGAAATGCAATTGAATTAAAGAATGAGAGGCCAAAATATGAATGATCTCAGGAAATCTGGCAATAACAGTTGCAAATATCAAACTCATTGCCCAAGGGAAAATAATATCAATATTTAACGGTTTAAACCATTTCCAGTCAAAAGAATGAATTCTGACCAATAAGATGCATGAAAAGGAAAAGGAAAATAGCAGATATCTGAGCATACAAATATATATCATGTCTCATCATGCTCCAGGTATTTTCAGATTTTAGAAGATCAAATAATATGAAGCGATTGACCTTCCAATTTTACAATAAAATTGTTTAATACATTAAATAAAACAAAGAACGATGTTTTAGTCAGTTGGGAGGCTTTGTAGGTTATGTCTAGATCTTTGTTGTCTAGTATTGATCATGGCCTGTATTACCCAGGGTACTACCAAAAAACAATCAGACATGCAGCTTAGCAAGAGGTGGAAATTTTGAACCAAACACCATAACCTAACCCTACACAAAGCGAGTTAACATGTTTGGGTCAGGCATAAATAAATTCAGTTTGTACTCACTGACTCGTCTAACCCGTGTAACCCGATGAAAAATATAATGATAATATAAAATATTAAAAATTTAATAATAATTAATTTTAAAATATATGTTATTCTTAAAATAAACTCAATTTGAAATTATTCAGGTTAGGATTGACCCCTTAATAAATAGATCAGGTCAGATCAACCCGTTTAATTAAATGGATCGGGTTAGGGCTGAGCCTAAATAGGTTTGTAGGACGGCCAACCCGACACAAACCCAACCCGTGAACCCAAATTACCATCTCTATGTTTACCATACAAAACAAGATAATTCAAGAAGACGATGAAAAACAAGATAATTAAAGATGATGAAAAACCTGTGTTGTGGGTCTCTTCTTTCCTGAAAAATATCCATGTATCAATACAGCAAGTGGTGTCAGTCTTTTCAGTGCTATATACATAGGTATATTAACTCCTTTCAAGCTGGCTAAAGCAAATGCCACATTTGCATTGTAGAATAATGAAACTGGAAAAAGTCTTTTAGCGGTATCCATACTTAATCCTTTTGATCTGATATATCCCATCACTCGTCCAAAGTGAATGAGAAGGGCTGTTGCCAATTGCTAGGTTGACAAAAGTAAACGAAACACTTCAGAAAACAACTTACAGCAACATCAGGAATAAATCAAATGGGCTACGGTATTTTGTTCATACTTGGAGAGTGAGAAGAGTCATTGAATATGCATACTGCATGATAACTGCTTTATTTATAAAAACCATTGCCATTGAAGCAACCCCGTAAGAAAGTGCAACAACAAAACTGCATGTGTGGACAACAAAGTTAGCCAAACAAAACCCAGCCTAGACAATCTGGCATGAAATCACAGGGAAAGTATTGCATAAAAAAACACCAAAGGCATTCCAAACATAAGAGATGGTTTAGAATCAAACATATTGGCAAGAGGTCCAACAATACCATTATTTTATTAAGTAGCAATGGGCAGGAATCTATGTTCTCTGTCTTATCAAACAACATTTCATCTCAGCATCCTCTCGGGGAAGAACATCAGCAAATACAGATTGCTGTTTTCTGTATTTTTATTTTTATTATATTTTTTTGCAGTTGAGAATTCAGATTATAGGATCGCTTCATCAAAAAGAATCAAACACAGAGAAGGATCAAAAACTAGAGCCACCCCCAGTACCCAGTATAATTATAATAATCCCACTGAATGCTCGAGGAAAGTAATCAGATCTGACCACGGCAAAGCTAACAAACTCAGTATTAGCTAAATTGACAAATGGTATTTTCAATCACACAACACTGGGAAACACAAATCAGCCAAATAAAATTGAAGCACCTCAACAATGGACTGCTTTTGGAATGTGTCTGAAAATCCATGTTGGACTACGAGAAGAAAACGCACAGAATCAGCACTCCAAGCACCGCCGCGACTTAACAGCTCCGATCACCACGACATATTTCCCGTACAGAAGGACAAAAAAACTGAATGAAATCACCGATTTAACAAGTAAACTAACGAATCAAATTGTCAAAAAAAAACACCCGGACAAGAAAGAAGAAAGCAATATAAAAATATCGATTCGATCCGATGCGATCCAGTCGGATCCTTAAGAAGGACGGAAATTCCTTATGGAATAAATCAATAGTGTATATTTCTAGGTAAATGTGGGAGCGTGCCTGTTCCGGGTCTCTTTCATTCGTGGATTGATCGAGGATCAAGGGTTTGGCTGGAAAGAGATTTGGAAGCGGCGAGCGAACGGCGGCAGTCATGAGGGGGGCCAGTGAGGGAGACAAGGTGCATGTGAACCGATGGAAACGGTAATAAAAAACTGAGAGAAATCTTCAATTCGGGTAGGAGATAGATTCCATAGCCACCAACCTCTGAACCCGCGTAATGAGGAACAGCTGGCGTTATATGGAGTAGAGGGACGAGAAGCCATGAACGAAGGTCGTTGATGGAACTGGTGGTGGCACAATCCCGGGGGCGATCACAACATAACCGTCAAGGCGACGCCCTTTCATCTGACGTTTCGCTCCGTCGTTCGAACGGGAGCAACATCGTCAGCGAAATTTGGGTGGGGAATGCACCCCACCATGAATCGGGTTATTTAATTTTTCTGATTAATTTAAATTAATAAAGAAATAGCTTGACTATTTTAAAATTTTTATTCAAATTATTTATTTTAAATATTCAAGTTATTTAATTTAATTTTTTTATTCAAGTTATTTATTTTAAAACATTCAATATTTAAATTTATTTATTCAATTTATTTATTTTCATAATTCAAATTATTTATTTTAAATATTGAAGTTATTTATTTTAATTTTTTATTCGAGTTATTTATTTTAAAATATTTTAAGTTATTTTGTTTTTTTTTTTATTCATTTGAATTAATAAAGAAATGACTTGATTGTTTAAAATAAATATTCTAGAATTTTTATTTAAGTTGTTTATCTTAAATTTTTATTAAAATTGTTTATTTTAAAACAGTCAACTTTTTTATTTTAAAATATTCAAATATTTTTTTTTATTCAAGTTAATTCTTTTAAATGCTCTGGTTATTTATTCTAAATATTCAAGTTATTTATTTTAAAATATTCAAGTTATTTAATTTTATTGATTCATTTAAATTAATAAAGAAATGACAGGGTTATTTAAAATAAAGATTTTATTTAGTTCGATCCTGGCTATTTATTTTGAATATTCAATTTATTTATTTTAAACTTTTTATTTATATTATTTATTTTAAAACATTCAAATTATTAAAGATATTTAATCTTTTCGAAGTGATTTATTTTAAATATTCGGATTATTTATTTTAAATATTGAAGTTATTTATTTTAAAATATCAAAGTTATTTAATTATTTTGGATTCGTTTAAATTAATGAATAGATGACTTGAGTGTTTTAAAATAAATAACTTGAAGAAAAAAATTAAATTAAATAATCTGAATTTTTAAAATAAATAACATGAATAAAAAATTTAAAATATTTACTTAAGATAATCATGTTATTTCTTTATTGATTGTATGAATAAAAAAATAAATAACTTGAATAAAAAAATCAGAATAGATAACTTCAATATTTAAAATAAATATTTTAATCGAAAATAAAGAAATCGCTTCAATATTTTAAACTAAATAACTTGAATGTTTTAAAATAAATAACCTCGATAAAAAAAATTAAAATAAATAACTTGAATGTTTAAAATAATTAAGTTGAATAGAAAATTCAAAATCAATAATTTGAATATTTGAAATAAATAACTTCAGTAGTTTAAAATATTTAAATTAAAGTTGTTTTAATTTAAAGAATCATAAAAAAAAACAAAGATGCAATCCTGGATTGAGTCATGCATGATGTATATACAAAGGCACGGTCATAGAACATACCATTACATATCCAAATTTTCCATGCAATTATCTTCCCCAGTTGTCTTGTATTAATAACTATTTCCCAAAGAGACTTATTTCAATAAATAGCCAACGAGTTTGTACCCAAGTGGTAGAGGCTCATGTTTGTCATCCAAAAAACCTAAGGTCAAATCCGGGTAGAGGAGGAATTTCCGAGTTACTATAGCAGCGGTGACACTATAGCGGCGGAGGGTACTGCAGCGGCGATGTTGTAGCAGGTACTGTAGCAACCCGGATACTATAGGAGTACTATTCACCAAAGGGTCCTTTGGGCAAAAAAATGGGCATTCGGATCCTGTATTCATACCACTTGGTCTTGAGCCTTTAGACTATATAACGGGTCTCCCTCTACCCAGTCAGAAAGAGATCTTTGATTTAATAATAAAACGAACCTTCGACCTCAACTTAAAAAAAAAACTTATTTCAATGAATAGTTAATAAAATAGCATTATTTTTTAAAATTACTCCTTTGAATTGCCCTGTAAATTTATTAAAAACATTAACATACACACTGTAACGTCTCAAATTTTCCATTATTATTTTTAGATATTATATGGATTGATTTCAAGACCAGGTGCTAAGACGACGTGTGATTCCGAGACTCAGTATATCCGGAATAAATATTTGAAAAATATTAAATTTTTTAATAGCACGCTCACACAGTTTTCCTGAAAAAATGGAATAACTCTTAAACGGGTGCCCGAATAAAAAATCGGAGGGTACTGTTGAGCTCATAATGGCGGTTTTACCCTGGGCGTGACTTAACTTTAGTCGGTGCAGATCGATTATAGAAAAAGACACGGAGGACATAACCGTAAATAAAATAATTTAATAAAGAAATTATTTTGATCAAGCGGTTTTCTTTTTATTAAATATTTGTCAGGAACTCAGGGTTAGCATCATAACCCTGAAAATCCTCTGGAGATGTGGAGAAAAAACCTTTGGAGAAACCGTTGGTGGACGACGACAGATCGATCGAACGACGCACCTCGGATTCGACGAATCTTGCCAACGACGACAACGGCGTTTCGTTCTTCATCAGCGATTGAATTGAATTGAGGTAGGGCATGTTGTCTTGAGTTATTTTTCTCCGTTCTTAAATTCTATGACGAACACAGACCAATCGACAAATAGATTGGCTCGCAGATCGGTCGTTGTTGTGGAACGAGATATTATATGCGGGATTATCAGGCGATTGATCTTTATTCCTCTTCATTTATCGGTCTAACGAAAATAGATTGAGCCTCATATGAACAAAGGTCGAGGTTCATTCCTCAGGGGTTGCTCTTTGTGTTTTTCTTCATCCGTTCTTCACGTTCTTCGTCGTTGGATCCCCTGTGGTCATGGCTCGACCATGCCAAGTTGCTCCGAACGTGATCGAACCCTCAAATTGGAGGTAAATCAACAACATAGGTCAGATCAGTGTAGATCGGGACCCGAGGGACCCGGATCTACGACCGTTTCAAATTCCAGGCATTAGCGAAGGATTTACGGCTCGCGAAAGAGGAGACGACGACGACCGACGCAGGTGACGGCGATGACCGGCGCACGACGGTGTGTCGCGGCCGACAGAGGCGTGGTCACGAACGCGGCCAAGCGGGCTGCGTGCGAGCGGGCCGGGTCGGACCAAGTGGGTCAGTTCGGGCCGAACCAGGGCGACCGGGGCAGAGCCAGGCCACAATTGACCCGTGAGCCGCGACAAGTGGACCGACCACCACGATCGGTCCACGGTGGCTGGTCTGTGGGGCGGTCAACTGCCATGACCGGTGGACCGATCATGCGGTCGGTCCACAGGCCCAATGACCCCCTTTAAAACTTCAAACACAGATAACTTCTAAATGGAGTGTCTAGTCGACGAGTCGTCTGCGACATTCAGACCCTGACATTGAGACGGTCCTTCCGAGACAAGTGGTGAGTTTTTGGTTTGGACCAGTATAGGTTGAGAGCATTCCCTTAGTCCTTTCCTCGATAATTCAGTACAACATTACATCCATATCACTAAATTGTAATCCCCTCTAGAAGTTGTGTCCCAAATAGAGTATGGTATCCCTCCGTGTGACTGGAGTGGGATACTATCTCACCCCTAATGGAGTTTTGTGGAATCGACGTAACCACCGAGAGTAGGGCATTGATCCTCTATCTAGCGAGTCACATCAGTAGGGTCAGTGGTATTCCTCAGTGTGTCTGGGCAGAATTCTCTACATTGCAGGTTGATCCAGATTAGGTATGTGGTATTCCCTAGTGTGTTTGGGTAGGATCCCATATCTGCGTATCATAGTATTCCTTTACTAATGTGTTCTATTTGGGTAGGGGCCAAATGAGCTAGACCTCTCCGTGAGTGTCTCCGATGATATCATGGCTCGAGAAGTGAGTTCTCCCAGAATGAGCATACTTCGAGCAAAATCCTATGGTTTAATTGGTTGCGGCTTACCTCTAGAATTTGTGTTTTGGATTGAGTATATCTGGTTGTTCTTGTTATGTGTGTTGTAGACATATACCTGTGTAGAGCTGGCTATACTCTCCTTTATGGTATTTCTCTACGGTATTCCTTTGTGGTTTCAGGGTGTCATACTGAGTATTGTTATATTCACCCCTGCACGAGCTTTACCCACACGTGTCGTATCTTGTGCAGACGATCGACCTTTCGACAGAGTCCTAGGCAGACCAGGACCAAGCAATGTTTTGTGAGACCAGATAGACAGATGTGTGTTCCTGTGACTTTTCAAATAACAATCCCAGTACCTCTTTTCTTACAGGCTAGACTTGTGGTTACATACTCTTTTTGGTGGGCTTGTATTTGACCCTTTTTTACTTTCTGGTACTTTCACTATTGTACTCTAGTTATGGTATATAGTGGTTTGCACACATTTTTTATTTAGTGGTTTTACATTTTAACATTTGTGGCTTGGAGATGCGTGCATTCGTATAGGTACTTTAGGCTAATATTCAAGTTATTCATGTTATTTATTTTAAATATTCAAGTTATTTAATTTATTTTTTTATCCAAGTTATTTATTTTAAAACATTCAAATATTTAAATTTATTTATTCAATTTATTTATTTTCATAATTCAAATTATTTATTTTAAATATTGAAGTTATTTATTTTAATTTTTGATTCAAGTTATTTATTTTAAAATATTTTAAGTTATTTGATTTTTTTGATTCATTTGAATTAATAAAGAAATGACTTGATTGTTTAAAATAAATATTATAGAATTTTTATTTAAGTTGTTTATCTTATTTTTTTTATTAAAATTGTTTATTTTAAAACATTCAACTTTTTTATTTTAAAATATTCAAATTATTTATTTTTTTATTCAAGTTATTTCTTTTAAATGCTCTAGTTATTTATTCTAAATATTCAAGTTATTTATTTTAAAATATTCAAGTTATTTAATTTTATTGATTCGTTTAAATTAATAAAAAAAATGACAAGCTTATTTAAAAGAAATATTTTATTTAGTTTGATCCTGGCTATTTATTTTGAATATTCAATTTTTTTATTTTAAATTTTTTATTCATGTTATTTATTTTAAAATATTCAAATTATTAATTTTAAAATATTCAAGATATTTAATTTTTTTGAAGTGATTTATTTTAAATATTGGGATTATTTATTTTAAATATTTAATTTATTTATTTTAAAATATCAAAGTTATTTAATTATTTTGGATTCATTTAAATTAATGAATAGATGGCTTGAGTGTTTTAAAATAAACAACTTGAAGAAAAAAATTAAAATAAATAATCTGAATTTTTAAAATAAACAACCTGAATAAATTTTTTTAAATATTCACTTAAGATAATCATGTTATTTCTTTATTGATTATATGAATAAAAAAAATTAAATAACTCGAATAAAAAAATTATTATAGATAACTTCAATATTTAAAATAAA
The DNA here is from genome assembly GCA_963277665.1 of Viscum album. Lineage (NCBI taxonomy): Eukaryota > Viridiplantae > Streptophyta > Magnoliopsida > Santalales > Viscaceae > Viscum > Viscum album. The sequence continues at coordinate 1,337,901,182 of OY728156.1, forward strand.
TATTTTAATCGAAAATAAAGAAATTGCTTGAATATTTTAAACTAAATAACTTGAATGTTTTAAAATAAATAACATGGATAAAAAAATTAAAATAAATTACTTGAATGTTTAAAATAATTAAGTTGAATGAAAAATTCAAAATAAATAATTTGAATATTTAAAATAAATAACTTCAATAGTTTAAAATATTTAAATTAAAGTTGTTTTAATTTAAAGTATCATAAAAAAATAAAAAACAACAACAAGGATGCAATCCTCGATTGAGCCATGCATGATGTATATATAAAGGTGCGGTCATAGATCATACCTTTATATATCCAATTTTTCCATGCAATTATCTTCCCCAGTTGTCTTATATTGATAACTATTTCCCAAAGAGACTTATTTCAATGAATAGCCAACGAGCTTGTACCCATGTGGTAGAAGCTCCTGCTTGGCATCCAAAAGACCTAGGATCAAATCCAGGTAGGGAAGGAATTCCTGAGTCACTGTAGCAGCGGTGACACTGGAGCGGCGAATGGTACTGTAGCAGGAACTGTAGCGGCATCGATACTGTAGTAGCCCGGGAACTATAGCAGTACTATTCACCGAAAGGGCCATTTGGGCCAAAAAATGAGCTTTCGAGCCCTGTATTCATACCACTTGGTCTTGGGCCTTCGGGCTATGTAACATGTCCCCCTCTACCCAGTCAAAAAGAGGTCTTTTCTTTAATAATAAAACGAGGTTTCGACCCCAACCTTTAAAAAAATCTTATTTCAATGAATAGTTAATAAAATAACATTATTTTTTTTAAAATTTTTCCCTTGAATTGCCCTGTAAATTTATTGAAAACTTTAACACACACACACTGTAACATCTCGATTTTTCCATTTTTATTTTTAGATATTATATGGATTGATTTCAAAACTAGGTGCTGAGACGACGTGTGATTCTGAGGCTCAGTGTGTCCGAAATAAATGTTTGAAAAATATTAAACTTTTTAATAGCACGTGCACACGATTTTCCTGAAAAAATGGAATAACTCTTAAATGGGTGCCCAGATTAGAAATCTAAGGGTACCGTTGAGCTCAGAATGGCGTTTTTACCCTAAGCGTGACTTAACTTTAGTCGGTGCGGGTCGACTATAGAAAAAGTCACGGAGGATGTAACCGTAAATAAAATAATTTAACAAAGAAATTATTTTGATCAACCAACTTTCTTTTTATTAAATATTTGTCAGGAATTCACGGTTAGCATCATAACCCTGAAATTCATCTAGAGATGTGGAGAAAAAACCTTTGGAGAAACCGTTGGTGGACAACGACGAATCGATCAAACGACGCACCTCGGATTCGTCGAATCTTGCCAATGATGACAACGACATTTTGTTCTTCATCAGTGATTGAATCGAATTGAGGTAAGGCGTGTTGTTTTGAGTTATTTTTCCCCGTTCTTAAATTCTACGACGAGCATGGACCAATCAACAAATAGATTGGCTCGCAGATCGGTCATTGTTGCAGGATGTGATATTATCTATTGGATTATTGGAAGATTGATCTTTATTCCTCTTCATTTATTGGTCTAATGAAAACAGATTGAGCCCGATACGAACAAAGGTCGAGGTTCATTCCTCATGGTTGCTCTTTGTGTTTTTCTCCATCCGTTCTTCGCTTTCTTCGTCGTTCAATCCCTGTGGTCATGGCTTGACCTTTCCGGGTGGCTTTGAACGTGATCAGACCCCCAAATTGGAGTCAAATCGACAACAGAGGCTGGATCAGTGTAGATCGGGACCCAATGAACCCAGATCTACGACTGTTTCGAATTACGAGCATTAGAGAAGGATTTGCGGCTCGCAAAAGATGAGGTGGAGACAACTGGTGCAGGCGGCGGTGCACGATGGTGCGACACAGACGGCAGAGGTGTTGGTACGAATGCGGCTAGGCGGGCTGCGTGTGAGTGGGTTGGGTCAGACCAAGTGGGTCAGTCTGGGCCGAATCTGGGTCGGATCCGGGCCGGACTCAGGCGACCGGGGCGGAGCCGGGCCACAATCGACCATGAGTCGTGACAGGTGGACCGACCACCACAATCGGTCCATAGTGGTTGGTGTGTGGGGCAGTCGACTGCCATGACCGGTGGACCGACCGTGCGGTCGGTCCACAGGCCTAATGACCCCCTTTAAAACTTCAAACATGCATAACTTCTAAATGGAGAATCCAATCGACGAGCCGCCTGCGGCATTGAGACCCTGACATTGAGACGGTCCTTCTAAGACAAGTGGTGAGTTTTTAGTTTGGACCAGTATAGGTTGAAATCATTCCCTTATTCCTTTCCTCGAGAGTTTAGTACAACATTACATCCATATCACTGGATTGTAATCCTCTCTAGAAGTCGAGTCCCAAATAGAGTATGGTATCCCTCCTCATGACTGGAGTGTGATACTATCTCACCCCTAGTAGAGTTTTTTGGAATCAACGTAACCACCGAGAGTAGGGCATTGGTCCTTTATCTAGCGAGCCACATTAGTAGGGTCAGTGGTATTCCCCAGCGTCTCTGGGTAGGATCCTCCATGTTGTGGGTTGATCCAGATTAGGTATGTGGTATTCCCTAGTGTGTCTGGGAAGGATCCCATATCTGTGTATCATATTCTTCCTTTACTAATGTGTTCTCTTTGGGCGAGGCCCAAATGAGCTAGACCTCTTCGTGAGTGTCTCCGATGATATCATGGCTCGAGGAATGAGTTCTCCCAAAACGAGAATGCTTCGAGAAAAATCCTATGGTTAGTAATTAGTTATGGATTACCTTTAGACTTTTTTTCTTGGATTGAGTATATCTAGATGTTCTTGTTATGTGTGTTGTAGACATATACCTGCATAGAGATGGCTATACTCTCCTTTATGGTATTTCTCTATGGCATTCCTTTGCAAATTTTAGGGTGTCATACTGAGTATTGTTATACTCACCCCTACATGGGCTTTACCTACGCGTGTCGTGTATTGTGTAGATGATCAACCTTTCGATGGAGTCCTAGGAAAACTAGGACCAAGCAGTGCTTTGTGAGACTGGACAAAACAAGGTGTGTTCCTGCATCTTTTCAGATAGCAGTCCGAGTACCTCTTTTCTTATAAGATGGACTTGTGGTTACAGAATCTTTTTAACGGGCTTGTATTTAAGCCTGTTTTACTTTCTAGTACTTTCACTGTTGTACTTTTTTTGTGTTATATAGTGGTTTTCATGAATTTTTTATTTAGTATTTTTACATTTCAATGTTTATGGCTTGGAGATGTGTGCGTGCGTATAGGTACTTTAGGCTAATACCTCCCATTCACTAGTTATGCCTATTCGGTGCTAGTCACCAGCCCCTGGCCTATTGGAGGTGGGATTGGGGTAGTCACGACATGAGCCCCTCTGGGACGGGTCATGGCACACACACACACAATAAGATCATGCTATGTGTGGAGATTCAAAGTCATAAAACTATTATGTTTCATAATTGGGAAAACTAGAAACTATACAACTCAGAATCAGAATTGAAATACAAGTAAAAAATTAAACATGCAACATTTTTTAAATTTAGAGAGGTTTTGATAATTCAAAAAATCTTGTTGGAAGTTGAAAATGATGAGAGTAAAGAGGAAGGAGAATAAAATGAAAGAGTTTTTATAGAAAAAGAGTTTGTATCCATGTTTATCTCCTTTCTTCATTGTCTTGATTCTCCTTTTATAATTATCAAGATAGAAAGACTTATGGAAAACTCATGCTTTTAACCCCCACTTCTCGAATATTGTTTCATTAAACATTATTTGTAAGAATAACGTCACATGTTCTTTAATAATATGAGGAAATATTGCTCCATTGTGGAGGAGACTATATCATGTCAATTTGATATGATTTTGTCTTGAGTGGAGAAGATGTGGGGGTGCAGATCTATTCTGGGGTCTTATTCCTTTGTCACCATAGCTTTGAATGGAATATGGAATGCAAGGGTAACCATTTTGTCTTCAGGAATCTTCTTGTTAATAAACCTAACAAGAACGATGGTGGATTTGTACAGTAAGGAATCACCACATCATGGTGGTTTAGACTATGTCATGGTCTGTCCTCGTGTGCATCGTGAATTAGTGCAAGACACTATTGTGGTGGTTCTTGTGTGGGGTTATTGTATTTTTAAATTTCACAAGAATCTATTGGTGTTGATGCTTTGGAACTAAATACTTTGTACATAAGATTACCTATATATTCATGGTGTTGAATATTAATAAATATCTTATCACATGATGAGTGTTCATTTGTATAACATTAATGTGTTAATGTCCTTAGAGTATCTATCACATCAAAAGGTCATAACAATTTCCCGCTATTATGAGATCATTGAAGTGCTATGACGATTTTCTTAAATATGTGTTCTATGGTTATATGACATCATCTAGCTAGACATGGATGATACGAGATATCGGGTATTGAAATCTCATAATACATTGAGACTTATTATCATTGGATATTCCTATACGTGGAAGTGTGAATTGGTCCTTAGACTTGAGATTATTATTAATGTATATCACGTGTTGTGCGCTTAGATGTATTGTCGAAAACTGTGATGATATATGCTCACAATGAGGTAAGGTATGTTGGATGCGTCACAAGTAATATGAAATTAATTAATAAACGAAGAAATGATTTGTCTCTTATGAGTTAATGGAAGTAGATATCTTATGCTCTTTGATTGGAATGAATTGACTAATTAAGTCCAAGGCCATTGCAATTTTATCGACAAGTTCATTTTAGGAAATTCAAAGAAAATACATCAAACATATAGGTTTATGACACATGCGATGCGACATGTTTGACGTGATATTGAGATAAAGAGATTATATTACACAATAATCATTTGTAGGAGGTTATTTTTGTTGCAACAATAACATTTATTTTTACGGGTGCCTTGACGTATTTCTATATGATAATTGATTGCTCTATTTTATGCATACATTTTTTAATTTAACTTCATTATTTTTTTAGTTTAGTTGATTATTTTTTCTTGATTATTCATGTGCATATTATATTTTAGGGTAATTAATATTTTTAATTCAATTCTGGAAGGTGAAAATAAAAAGAAAACATTTTTATGAATTTTGGATAGATTTTGACAAAGAAAAAAAGTTGTTTTATTTATAGGAGCAAAAGGGGCCTAATACTCAGCCAAGGGGACAATCCAAGACTCACACACATGTTGAAGGAATAAGTAAAGAAAGCTCGGAATAGGTCAATGCCAAGCACAAGTGTCATAAAGAGGAGATCCCTACGCGTTTCGGCATTGGGTATGAGGGAACCAAGGCGAACCGAATCTGACAGTACTCATATGAGAAATAGTTTTCGCAAGATCAGTTATTAAGAGGAGCTTGCCATACCACAAAATAAATGTGGGACAATGTGTTCTTGGTTACTATATATACTTGCATAAACGCCATCATACCGGGCTATAGCAACCCAAGTCTTTTACACATATTATTACATGATTTTTAACATAAATATACAATAAACACAACCCAAAGATCGCAAGACCCAATGTCTTTGGAAAATTAGGTTCATAATACATCAAAAAGAAACTAAAACACAACATCTCTATTTTATTATCCATAATGAGCTCCTAAATCCATTTGAGATCTTAAAACTACATAGAATAACCCTGGGAATACATAAAAGAAATGGGTGAGCTATAAATCCTGGTAAGGGAATAAACATGGTAATGAAACATAACATATGAGTCATAAGGAATAACATTATATCATAAAAGAAAAGGCTCGTAAATATTGATAGAGAGGCATAACATAAAGAACATGAAGTCATAAGATCATGAAAACATAGGAACACGATAAAAACATAAACCATGACATAAACATAAGTCGAGACTAACTACCGAGACAACATCACATGGTAGACAGAGACCCATCATGGATCGGGTTTACTCCATAATCCCATACATAATGTATCATGTGGAAAAAACATTACCCAATGAATTTGAGATCTATTTGGGTGCACCTATCATAACATGTACATGAATATGTGTTACACATAAGGAAATCAAATACAAGTCATAAACATAAGGATTATCCATGGAAAGAAATGGGTTACATAACCATGTTATATATCATAACTAGATGTAATGTCATAATTGTAACATCCCCGACCCGAAATCCACGAAATCGGTGCTCCGAAACAGGTGGTTACAGTACCTTAAGCATGCCTCTCCGTACAACAAAGGTTGCCTACTAGCAGTGGGGGTCTATATAGTTAAATGGGGGGACTATACCCCCTTTTTATCAGAGTAGGCCGCAACAGAAGATAAAAAAAACAGTGGAATAATAACCAATAATACCAGAGCATGCATAAACAACCATTCCCCAATAGGCTACAACCATGTCCAACAGTAAATATTTCATGCCATGCTACAAGTTCAAAAGTGAACAAAACCCAAAATGAAGACAAACTGCAAAATCCCCAAAATGGTCCTGACACCAAGTCTGGGTCCTCCTCCACGCACACCCGTGCCAACCCAACTGCCTAGTAAGGGCCTTTGCCCTTATCCTGACCCATAAGCATGAAGTCTTCTTAGGTACCCAATGGCGGCCTGATCAGGGTGTGAGTACAACTTAGTAGGCCACCACCAACGGTGTATACAAAATATTTGGTATAAACAATTGTGCATGAAAAAGGGAAATAAATAATAAATGAGAAGGAAAAGATTAAGCACCCTTAGCTGGTGTAGGTCCATTACCAACATTTATTACCATTTCCATATCTTACCATTTCATCCCATTTCCCATTACTTACCATTTCCAACACATTTAACATGGGTTCATCAAGCACAACAAGTTACACAGGCTTAAAGTACACAATCACATGCATGAAGAAAAAACATTGTTATCCTATCTCACTAGGACTAACTTCCTCATGTCAACCATATCCTCACCTCGAAGCCTCAATCTGGGTGGATACAACCGTTAGGGGAACATAGCCTCAGTCCTCTTCCCTAACCCGTTCATTAGGGGTGGAGTTTAGATCCTCAGTCTAACTCGACCCATGGGTGTAGAACCTCAAGTCAATACCCCACTCTACCAAGACATGTGCACATGATATATATATATATCCATCAATCAACCATTCACACAACATCACAACCATTTCCCAAGAAAAACATAAATCATAACAATAACATGAGAGTTAATACCATGCCTTAACCCATTAAAACATTTACCACATTTCCCATCATTTAGCCACTTAGCCCAATTCCCCTTTTTATTATGCTTATCTCACCAAGCATTCATTTATTGTGCCTATCTCACTAGGATACATTCATTATGCCCAACTCACTAGGCTTCATTACCGAGCTTTTAATCCATTTCACTATAGTCTTTAAACATTTCCATGTTAACCCAATATCCCTTAGGTTATTACTAATCCTAGGTGAATCACCTAGCTTCTACTTCAATAAAATCAAACACATCAACATGTTTATCAAATATCTACATAACTGCACAACAATATCACTTTTTCTTTACAAATCCCTAGGTCTGGGAGAGTCGATACACCCCATGGGTGGCCCTAGATTAGCCTCATCAACCTCGATGAATCCCATGGAGATTGTGAGGGTTTCCATTTAACTTATTAATAACCATTTACCTAAACATTCCAAGGTAGATCAAAACATACCAAGAGACACCTAGGAACAAAACCTCACATGCACAAATCCAAAAATAAACCATGGGATATAACTTGTAGACCACCTACCTCAATTTTGCGGGTGAACACACTCTTAATCGAGCCCTTAGATTCTGCTTCAACCAACCTTTGAAGCTTCAACCTAAATCTCACCCAAAGAGTAGGGTTTTAGAGCTTTGGAAAGAGAGGAGAAGAAGATACAAACCCTAAACTCAAAAGAGAAACAAGGATGAGATTAGCCATACCTGGAGCTTAGATCCGTAACCAACGACACCAAAAATGTCTTAGAAATGAGGTAGATCGATCTCTTTGAGCTCTTGGGAGATTTGGTTCATTCCTAGGGTGAAGAGGGGAGAATGGTGAGGAAATCCTGAGTTGGGTGTTAAAATCTCATAGTGGAAAAATCATAATTTTTTTAAAAGTTTCTGGGCTGCACAGTTTTAAAAACCGTGTGCAAACCATTCGGAGGCCACTGTCCAAAAACCCACATCCTACACGATTTCTTGGGTTGTCTGCACGGTTAGCACTAACTGTGCGCAGACTGTGCGACCTACCCAAAAAACCCCCTTTTCCTCTATTTTTCGTGTCCCGAACCCTCAGAACATCCCCGAGCCTTCTTAAGGACTTGGGTAAGCACTTAATTAACCAAAACAAGGGATTCAAACCAAAACTTAAATGAGATCATACCTTTCCAAGATCTGGGATCTTATAGCCTCCCCACCTTATAACGGCTCATCCTCGAGTCGAGATCCCAAGCTTCATTGCACTTACAAGGAAAAGTGATCGGGCCACTGAGCCTGCATATCTGATTCCCGCTCCCAAGTTTCTTCCTGAATATTCCCATGCTGCCATAGTACTCGCACTAATGGCACATACTTTCCCTGTAATAATTTCTCACTACAATCCACGACACGAACCAGATGCTTCTCAAAGGATGCGTTAGCCTTAAGCTCAACATTCTCAACATCCACCATGTGAGTTGGGTCAAGGTGATACCACCGAAGATGCGACATATGAAAAACATCATGCATCCCTATATACCATTGTGGAAGATCCAATTGGTATGCCACTGACCCAATACTCTCCACAATATCAAACGACCCCACATACCTAGGCACCAACTTGCCCTGCTTCCAAATTCGTCAGTGACCCAAACTTGTCGACACCCAAAGGAACACACTATCACCCACCTCGAACTCAAGAGGTCTATGCCTCCAATCTGCATACGACTTCTACCTACTCTGAGGAGTCCTCAGAAGACCATATTACATCATTCTTCTAAGGAGTCCTCAAAAGAGCCACCACAAAATCCATCGTCACATCATCCCACTTCCATTCTGAAATGGGAAATGGATGTAACAAACCACCTAGGCGTTGATGCTCGACCTTCACCTGCTGACAGGTAAGGCACCGTGCCACAAATCCCACAACTTCCTTTTTCATTCCCGGTCACCAAAACTGTCTGTAGAGATCACGATGCATCTTGGTCAAACCAGGATGTACTTCCCATTTTGATGCATGAAACTCCCGGATCAACTCTTATCGGATGCATACTAGCACAACCACATGACCCCGAACACAAACAACCTCGTCAATATTGACGGTCCAACTAGAAGGTTCTCCCCACCTTTAAGTCTTTCCTTCATGGAAAAACATTCAGGATCATCGAGATGCCTTTCCCCAAATCGACTCAAAAGTGTCGAATCAACCACCATGGAAGCAAGAGTCACCTGAATTTTTTCCTCCTACACCTCTAGGTGAATCTTCATGAACAAATCCATCACCTTCCACTAGGTTCTGGATTCCTGAACCACCTGGTTCTAATCCTTCCTGCTTAAAGCATCAACAACACTATTCTCTTTCCCCAGTGTATATACCATCTCAAATTCGAAAGACTAGAGATACTCGACCCATCTTTGCTACTGAAGATTCAAATCCCATTGTGAAAAGATATACTTTATACTCTTGTGATCGGTATACACCGTGAACCATTCCCCCAACAACTAGTGCCTCCATCACTTTAAGGCATACACTACTGCAACCAAATCAAGATCACGAGTGGGGTAATTCCACTCATGGGGTCTCAATTGCCTCGACCCATAATCTATAACCCGCTCATCTTGCATCAACACATCCCCAAGCCCGATACCGGATGCATCACAAAATAAGACATACTTCCTACCTGGATCAGGTAAGATCAAGATCAGTGCGGTCATTAATCACTTTTTCAAATCTTGGAAGGAATTATCATAAGCCTCAGACCACTCAAAACTGATTCCCTTCTTGGTCAATCCTAATAGTGGTGCTTCTAAGCGATAGAAATATTGGATGAACCTTCGGTAATACCTGACCAAACCTAGAAAACTACGAACATCTGAAACACTCTTGGGCTGCTCCCAAGACACAACAACCTTCACTTTCCCTAGATCCATTAACACACCTTCCTTAGAGATTATGTGACCCAAAAAATGCACTTATCCAATTCAGAACTGACACTTTAACAACTTGGTGTATAGACGATGCTCCTTTAGTGTACTCAGAACGATGTCAAGATGTTGGGCATAATCGTCATGAGTTTTCAAGTAAACTAAGATGCAGTCAACAAATAAAACCACAAAATGATCCAGATAAGGATGAAATGTTCAGTTCATCAAATCCATGAACACCACCGGTGCATTGGTCAACTCGAAAGGCATCACCACAAACTCAAACAACCCGTACCGACTCCTAAAAGCTGTCAGTGGTACGTTAGAAGGCCTCACCCTCAACTGGTGATAACCCAATCTCAGATCAATATTAGAAAACACCGATGCAACCCTCATCTGGCCAAACATGTGATCAATTATAGGAAGAGGGTACTGATTTTTCACTGTCATCTGATTTAACTTCCGATAATCAACACACATCCTTAATAAACCATTAGCATTCTTTGAAAAAAGCACAGAAGATCCCCAAGAAGACATACTAGGACATATGAACCCCTTATGCTCAAACTCTTCAAGCTGAACCTCTAACTCCTTGAGTTATTTCGATGTCATTCGGTATGGTGGAATTGAAACAGGCTCCGCTCCCAGTAGAAACTCAATTGTGAACTCAACATCCCTCTTGGGTGGAAACCCCGAGAAATCCTTAGGAAACACATCCTAAAACTGATCCACTACTAGAGGGAAGATAGACTATTCCCCTTTTTCATCATCAAGAATAAGGAATGAAACTTGGGCCATGAGCCTACCCAACTGCTAACAAAATGGTCCCGCATGACCTGATCGGACATCCCACTCTCCATGATGGACATAAGCATCACCCTCAAGTGACCTGAACAATACCCTGTAATGATAACAATCTATGTGTGCCCGATACAACACCAACCAGTCCATACCCAAGATCAGGTCAAATCCCTACATCTCAAGAACGAACAAGTCCCATAGGAGATGATACCCATTGACTTCCAAAGTAAATTCCTTACACTTTCTGATATCTTCATTTAGCACCCCCAATAGAGTGTCAATCGACATAACCCCACACACACTCTCCATAGGCAAACCCAATGCTACCACAAACTAAATAGAAATAAAAGAGTGTGTGGAACCAGTATCAAACAACGTACTAGAAAACATAGAACCTACAAGGATTGTACCTCAAAGAGTTGATGGCCCAGCCGCACCATCACTAGGTGCAGAATGAACTGCATGAAGCTGACCCGCCCCTCTACCCTAGGCTCCAACCTGTGTGCCCTGCACTGCACTGCCCTCCTGATGTGGGTGATCCGGCCCTAGAGTTCCACGTCCACTGCCCCTACCAGTACGACCAGTGGAGCTCTAACTGCCTGCCTGATATGGAGCAACTAATCCCTTGCCTCTACTTGGAATCTTCCTGACACCAACATCCATGCTCACCTTCTGAAGTTTACTATAGAACCTTTTCAAGTGTCCCAATTTTTTGCACGACTGACACTCAACTGGAGGTCAAGGACACTGGCCACGCATGTGCCCTATCCTACCACACTGATAGCAGAACACCTGATCACCACCTTGAGAGGCTGACCCTCTCTTATGACCACATTGCACACTTCCACCCTGCTAAAAGCTTCCAAAACAACGTTTCCAGCCCTCATAAGCTGCACCACTTTTCTGCCCAGCTGGAACAACATGCCCACTACCTGAAGCTACCTTCAGGTTCCCTTATGATATCAACACTTGATCCACTACCTCTGTAAACCTCTTCAATCAAAATATATTCACCTGAGACCTAATCTTGTGTCTTATTCCATCCTAGAAACACCTCGTAACTGCTACCTCATCCCCTGCCAACACTGGAACAAAGCATCACAGGTTAGTGAAGTGGCTAACATACTCCATCACCGACATCAATCCCTGAGTCAGGCTCATGAACTCTGAAACCCGCTCTTGCCTGAAAGTATTTGGGTAAAAATGATCCAAAATTTTTTCCTGGAAATCTTTCCACAACATCCCCTCAACCTGCTCAGTCTGATCCAGGATGTCCCGCCAATGCTTTTCTTGGCCCCACAACATATAAGCTTCCAACTTGACTTGATTCCCAATAGGAGTCTCCAGATGATCAAGTATCGTCTGGATAGACTCTATCCAGAACTCTACTGCCTATGGACCACCCTATCTAGTAAAGTTCATAGGGTTATGTAGTTGAAACTCTCTAGTTAGCTCAAACATACTCGGTGTAACTTTCCCTAGGTCTTGATCCATCATTTGCATAAAACAATCCAAGTTCTCTCAAAATTTCCCTTCTCTACTTTCTTGGATCACCACATTCTCTTGCTCCTCTACTGGAGGAGTTTTCTCAGCAACATCCTCTTGTTTCCCCAACCGACGCTCGACATCATGGTGGCATTTATCTACATTTCCAAACATGTGGTTTAGAACACATACCATAAAACTTTCACAACTTCATAATAATAAGGCTCTTCACTAGCCACAACAACCCACCATACATACACCATCCCAAAAAAAAATAACATTCTAAAATGTCACCCCGACCATCCCTACCACGGGCCATGGTCCACATGGGGTAAACAACCATACACCACCACAAGGCTCACACAACATGTTACAAACACCATTTTCAATTCATTACAAACCCTTAATTACACATATTTCATTAATCATCACTTATGATTCTTTTATCTTCACCACTTGCATTGTTTCGTTTACGACATTTTCCCTTTTCAATTATCAAAATAAAAGGTGCATTCTATCTTTCATGCCCCACACACCCAACCCATGTGTGCCTACCATAATGCATGTAACCTATCTCTGTAGGTTCCTACAATGATGCATGAATGGACAACCTCATTCCATTGAGTCCATGATCTAAATATCATAAAACCATCACATCACACAACAGGTGCATCGCCCAATGGTGAAATATCATCAACTATAACATTGCACAATCAAGAACCACAATTCCCACCCTCGGTGACTTGGGTTTTCCCTTATACATGGGTTAATTACTCCCAAGCACAATCTCATTACCAAGGCCCAACACATCCTAACTCCCGTCTACCATCCCAAATAACAAGATTCTAGAGAAGGAGAAGAAAGACCTCCTCTGATACCAATTTGTAACGTCCCTAACCCAGAATCCACTAAATCGGTGCTTCGAGCTGGGTGGTTACATGACCATAAGCACACCATCACTATGCCAAAGGTTTTCAACTAGCAGCGGGGGTCCATATAGTCAATTGGGGAGACTAGACCCCCTTTTTATCAGAGTAAGCCACAAAAAAAGATAAAAAAATAGCAGAATAATAACCAATAATACTAGAGCATGCATAAAAAACCATTCCCCAATGGGGTACCGCCATATCCAATAGTAAATATGTCATGCCATGCTACAAGTGAAAAAGTGAACAAAACCCAAAATGAAGACAAATTGCAAAATCCCCAAAATGGTCCCGACACCAAGTCCGGGTCCTCCTCCACTCAAACTTGTGCTAACCCAACTACCTAGAAAGGGCCTTTTCCCTTCTCCTAATCTAAAAACATGAAGTCTACTTGGGTACCCAACGGTGGCCCGATCAGGGTGTGAGTACAAATCAGTAGGCCACCACCAACGATGTCTAAAAAATATCCGGTATAAAAAATTGTGCATGCAAAAGGGAAATGAATAATAAATGAAAAGGAAAATATTAATCTCCCTAAGCCAGTTTAGGTCCATTACCAACATTTATTACCATTTCCATATCTTACCATTTCATCCCATTTCCCATTACTTACCATTTACAACACATTTAACATGGGTTCATCAAGAACAACAAGTTACACAGGCTTAAAGTACACAATAAAATGCATGAGGAAAGCACACTATTATCCCATCTCACTAGGACTGACTTCCTCATGTCAACCATATCCTCACCTCGAAGACTCAGTCCAAGTGGATGCAACCGTTAGGGGAACATAGACTTAGTCCTCTTCCCTAACTCGTGCATTAGGAGTGGAGTTTAGAGCCTTAGTCCAACTCTACCAGTGGGAATAGAACCTCAAGTAAATACCCCACTCTACCAAGCCACATGCACATGCTATATATATATATATCCATCAACTATTCACACGACATCACAACCATTTCCCAAGGAAAACATAAATCATAACAATAACATGAGAGTTAATACCATGCCTTAACCCATTAACACATTTAACACATTTCCCATCATTTATCCACTTACCCTGATTCCCCTTTTTTTATTATGCTTATCTCACTAAGAATTCATTCATTGTGACTATCTCACTAGGCTTCGTTAATTATTCCTAACTCACTAGGCTTTATTATCAGGCTCGTAATCCATTTAATTATGGTCTTTAAACATTTCCATGTTAACCCAATACCCCTTAGGTTATTACTAAGACTAGGTGAATCACCTAACTTCTACTTCGATAAAATCAAACACATCAACATGTTTATCAAGGCTCTACATAACTGCACAACAATCTCACTTGTTCTTTACAAATCTCTAGGTCCGGGAGAGTCGGAACACCCCATGGGTGGCCCTAGATTAGCCTCATCAACCTTGATGCATCCCATGGGTATCGTGAGGGTTTCCATTTACCTTCTTAATAACCATTTTACCTAAAAATTCCAAGGTTTATCAAAACATACCAAGAGACACCCAAAAACAAAACCTCACATGCACAAATACACAAATAAACCATGGGATATAACTTGTAGACCACCTACCTCGATTCTGTGGGTGAATGCACTCTTAATCGAGACCTTAGATTTCGGTTCAAACAACCTTTAAAGATTCAACCTAAATCTCACCCAAAGAGTAGGGTTTTAGAGCTTCAGAAAGAGAGGAGAAGAAGATACAAACCCTAAACTCAAAAGAGAAACAAGGATGGGATTATCCTTACCTGGAGCTTTGATCTACAAACAATGACACAAAAAAAGACTTAGAAACGAGGGAGATCGATCTCTTGGAGCTCTTGGGATATTTGGTTCATTCCTAGGGTGAAGAGGGAAGAATGGGGAGGATATCCTGAGTTGGGTGTTAAAATATCGGAGTGGAAAAATTTTATTTTTTTTAAAAGTTTCTAGGCCACACGGTTTACACGCAAAGTTTGAAAAACCGTGTGCAAACCGTGCGGAAAACACTTTCCAAAAACCCACCTCTTGCACAGTTTCCTAGGCTGTCTACATGGTTAGAACTAACTGTGCATAGACCGTGCAACCTACCCATAAACCCCCATTTCCTCCATTTTTCGTGTCCCAAACCCTCAAAACACCCCCAAGCCTCCTTAAGGACTTGGGTAGCACTTAATTAACCAAAACAAGAGATTCAAACTAAAACTTAAATGAGATCATACCTTTCCAAGATCTGGGATCTTATAATAATGGTTTCTATGAAAGAAGGAATTTAAGAATTCTTGGATGTTCATAAGAATATTTCATGAGAAATGATTACTAAGGGAAGTGAAGACTCGAAAAAGAGTAGAAAATTCTTTTGTAAATTCACCTCTTAAGTTGGGCATTAGGAAAAAGGGCGATGAGTCTTTAAAGAGGGAAAGGGCATAATAATTTCCATAAAACAAAAAATTAACTAAAATGGTTTTTCATGATAAAATGATAAATTTTAGAAAACATGAGAGTTTTATAAAATTTTAAGGAGTGGTACTTGTAATGGGGTAAGAAACATAGAACTTCCCTTTAATTGGGTTTACTTATCGAGAAAATTTGAGAAGAGAACCTTTTAAAAGATGTATATCCCCATCAAAGAAAATTGAATTAAACTTGGTATATATGTGGGGGTCATATATACAAAATATAGAAGAATAAAATAATAAAATCTGAGAGATAAAGTGAAGTAAATAGAGAAAAATCATAAACTAAAGAAAATAAGGTGGTTCAGAGAGATCCCTTACCTCATGTTCCAGAATAATTTTACACTTTCACTTAAATTATTGGATAATCAAATTAGATTTATTAATTACTTAATTCAAAACCTTTTCTATCTATATTTGATTTAATATAATTTCATTTTTTTTTCATTTATAACCATCTCAATGAGATATAAAGTTAAATTTCATTGTTTAAAGAGCATTCGTTTCATGGTTCTCAAGTTAGATCACTTGTGGATAATTATTGATGTTCTTGTCAAATAAGTCTACAAATACAGATGTGAAATGAAATGGTATTGTTTCATTTTAGAAGTTGAAATAATCCCAAATATCCTTTTTTGTTCTAACACAGGGACAATTTAGTTAGTAAAAATGTTAACATTATATGGTTAGTTCATTTAGGCAGTTTTACCGACCGTCACAAACTAGATTCATTTTATTTAATTAAATTATTATTAAAACATTATATAAATTTAAATAAGTTATAATATAATTATTATAATCATATTTAACCATAATATTTTTTATATTATGAGTTTTTAAGGTGGTGATGTCACGAACCGTCCCCCGGGGTCCATGCCGTGACTACCCCAAGCCCGCCTCCTCAAGGCCAGAGGCTGGCGACTAGTGCTGAAGGCGTCAACCTGCAAGTGGGAGGAATTTTACTAAGTACCTGTATGCACACACATTCCCAACCAAGTACCACACACTAAAAAGGAAAAAAGTGTCACTAGAAAAAGTATGAGTACAAGTACAACCAATAAAAGTGGGCAAGAATACAAACCCAACAAAAGAACTAAAAGTAGCAAAGTACAAAAAGGAAACTCTGATGGACACCCATGGGAAAACCCACCTGATCGTGAGAGTAGTGTAGCTACTAGAAGCCGAAATAAAATTTCTTGTCCACCCGATCCTACTAGGCCTCACTTAGTCCTAGGCCACCAAGTCCACCATTGTAGCCTCCGTCGGTCCTGTCTCCCTGAGCACCTCTAGGTCCTGGTCCACCAAAGTCTCTGTCGAAATGTCGATCGTCTGCACCAGACAAAACATGTTCGGGTGAAGCCCGTTTAGGGGTGAGTAAAAAAGTACTTAGTAGGGACCCCAAAACAAAATTAAAGACCACACAACAATCCTCAAAGTAAAGCACGAAGCACTAGACAACTCACACCAGGTATACATTTAGGGTAGTGATGGAAGAATAATCAATCACATCATCGAACACCTCAGCTGATAGAAAAATACTCCTCTATCAAGTATATTGGGCCTTCCAAGTCACATAGAAGTGCTTCCCACTAACCTTGGATTGCTTAGGTACACCTCCTAATCGCGTACTGTGGGCCTGAAAAATCACACAGAAGTGATTCCCACTAATCTTGGCCAACTGAGGTATTCCTCCTCATCGTGTACTATGGGAATACAAAGTCACAAATAAGTAATTCCCACTATGGGTCTGCAAATTCACATAGAAGTGATTCCCACTGGGCCATAGTTGAGTCATATAGAGTCGCAATTCACTAGTCATCAGGTCTTAGCCAACCGCAGGGTTCCGTACGTAGCGTGCCTAGGAGAACCACTCATTAAGCCATTAGTCGCATCTAAAATTCTATTAAAGCCTCCGTATAGCATTCTAAAATATCTACCTTGTCAAGAGGGTCCCAATGCCGCAAAAAACTTGTCAATTGGATGCTCGATTTGCAAGATACACACATTTTAGTAAACAAGGTCCGGTTGTGTCTGGGCCCGGTCTGACCCGACCAACCTGGCCCAGGGGTCCCATGTACCTTGATTTAAATTTGACCAACTAGACCTGACTCGGTTCGAGTCTAGGTCAGTCTGGTCCAGTTTGGGTAGTAGGCCAGATCCAATGGGCCTTACTGGACCCGACCCGCTGGCTGGGGGCACGGCCTGCCAGCTCGAAGCTCGGCCCGTGCGGTGCGGGCCGGTGGTGCGTTGCCTGGATGGGACATGGTTGGCTGCTGCATTTGGCCTCCTCTGGCCTCGCGGACACGTGGGGCCCTCCTTCTACGGTCAATAAATCACGACTCATCGAGCTACTCGGATAGCCCAGACGCGGGCCGTCCCTCCACACAGTGCTAGGCGAGCGCCACGTCTCCCCACTACCGCCGCGGCACGCCGACAAGCGCGCCACCTCCCACGGTCGCCACCATGGGCCACCGCCACTGCCTCTAGTGCCACTGCCAACCCCGAAATGCTGGTAGATGTTCTATGGACCACCATACGTGCTCTGGTGGTCCGTTCTTCGCGTCGCCTGCGCCTGCGCTCTCGAGGGAACACCCTCTTCACCACAAAGGTCCTGGAATCATCTTGCCACCACTTTGAGGGTATGTCCACAAAGAACACACATGGAAGAGGTGCTCGGGACTTTTTCGTGTCGGCCCACGCCCTCCAAGTTAGAGGTTTATAAACATGGGAAGTTCAATGATTCCAATTAAATCAAAAAATAATAATTTCAAATCCCAGATAACAAAAATCCCAAAAGAAAGTTACTCTCCCGCATAAATACATGATTCTTGGATCAACCTATTCTTGAGTTGATCTGAATTTTTCATTTATATAATAAGAACGAGGAATAAATTGCACAAATTAAACCCCTAACTATTTGACGTTTGTTTTTGCAACGTTACGTCCTCGATGTTTCAAGACGTCGACGTCGTTCGTCGCTTCTAGCTCTGTTCTTCGAGGTGCGTCAAAGATGTTTGACATTTGTCAACGATTTTCATTATTCATTGGAGAGGAAGTTCATCATAGGTTTATCAGAGAATCCTCGCAGTTTAATTCCCCCACTCTCCAATGCGTTCATTTAATAAAAAAACATGCCGTAGCATTTCTATTACGTTGCGACGTTGCGTCGGTACGCTATTTCATTTATGAAACAACGTAGCGGCTACGTTTGCAAAATGAACCATTAAGGGGATTCATTAATTGTGACTCATCGTTTCCTCATTTCCGCACCACAGCGTCGTCCTCCATTACTCAATGGTGAGAAAGAAAAATAAAACAACTTTTTAAAGTTGTTTTATTATTTTTCCAAAAAGTCCCAAAAATTAACTTTTTTGTTCGACCCCTACCGGTAAAAGTTAAGTACTTTATAGGTGAATCCCAGCATTATAAATTCAATAGTGCCATCATATTTTCGATCTGATCACTAGTTCAAAAGTTAGAAAAACCCACTCGTACGTTTACTTAAGTGAACTAAAAAAAGTTCAAAATTCCATTTCGAGATCACCGAGCCTCAAAATCATGTGCCTTCAAAGAGTGTGGTCTCAGAATAAAATATAATTAAAGAAAATTTACACGGAATTTCCAAGACATTAAATTCTCTCTACCTTAGTGCTTTACATCCTCAAAATCCAAAAAAAAAACTAAGCAAACAAATGGGGGTACTGAGCATGAATCTGAGCCTCCTACTCACATGTGCTCTCTTGGAGATTCCCATGCTGCCACTGAACTTGCACTAGATAAATCTACTACTCATGTAGGACCCACTCCTGTCGATCCTCTATCTCCACTAGGAACTCTGCAAACGTCTCCCCATTATCAATGTCCAGTTCTCCCTAGTTGATGATGTGCAATGGATCATGCACGTACCTCCTCAACTATGACACGTGGAAAATATCATACACCCGGTGTATCTGTGGGGGAAGAGTTAGGCAGTACACCACCTCTCCAACTCTGCTCAGGATCTAAAAAGGTCTGATGAACCTCAGAGATATCTTGTTGCCCTGACCAAATCTCTGTAATCCTCATCAGGGTGAGACCTGAAGGAATACATGATCGCCCTCCTCAAAATCCAAGGGTCTCCATCTCTTATCGTCATAAGACTTCTTACTACTATGTGCAGTCCTTATCCACTCTTGGATGATTTGCACCTTTTTAATGGTAGCCTATATCAACTTCGGACCCATGAGTGTCGACTCCCCTAGGTCTATCTAGCATAGGGGTGATCTACAAGGACACCCATACAAGGCCTCAAATAGTGTCATGCCAATGGTGGAGTGATAGATTTTGTTGTATAAAAACTTCACCAGTGGTAGGTGGTCCTCCCAAATGTGACCAAAATCTAGGACGCAAGCACGTAGAATGTCCTCTAGGGTTTTTATGGTTCGCTCTGTCTGACCATCTGTCTGGGGATGAAAAGTTGTGCTCAAGCGCAGTTGTGTCTCAAACGCCCCCTGTAATCCCCTCCACAACCGGGATGTAAAGAGAGTGTCATGATATGAGACAATCGTTGAAGGAACCCCGTGAAACCACACTATCTCCTGGGCATAGAGGCACCCCACTCCCTATACCGGTCCTTGCTCCCAGATGGGTAGGAAGTGAGATGACTTGGTGAGTTGATCAATGATCACCCAGATTGAGTCGTGGACCCTGGATGTATGTGGTAACCCTGTCACAATGTCCATCAAGATAACATCCTATTTCTACTTCGGTACCTCGAGTGGTTGGGCCAAGCCTACTGGAACCTGATGCTTGACCTTCACTTGCTGACAAGTGATGCATCGCGAAACGAACTCGGCCACTGATTTATTCATCCCCGACCACCGGTACTGATTTCGGAGGTCCCAATACATCTTCGACACTCCAAGATGTACCTCCAAGGGGGATGTATGGAACTCCCTCAATACCTCCTCCTATAGTGTCACTGGAACTATGGTGCACCCTCTGAAAAGGATAAAATGATCCCCACCTATCGAAATTCCATCAGGAGCTCATCCTGAGGATAACTGAGCACTCCAGGACTCATAGTCAACATCTACCAGTTGTGCCTCCCTGAATCGTTGTAAGAGTGGGGGAGTAATAGTCATTGACTAAAGTTAAGCATCTCCACTCTCATCCATGAAGGATATCTGCATCGCAACCAACTGAATCATCACCTCACTCAACAGCTGCAAACCAGTACTTATGCTAAGCATGTCTGTCACCACATTCCCATTTATATAAGTATAGAATATCTCAAAGTCATAGTCCTAGAGGAAATCTATCCATCGCTGCTGTCTTAGATTTAGGTCCTTTTGGGAGAAGATATACCTGAGACTATTGTGGTCGGAGTTAACTGTAAACTGTTCACCCATCAAGTAGTGCCGCCACATCTTTAAGGCAAATATCACTACTACTAACTCTAGGTCATGGGTCGCATAGTTCTGCTCATACTGTCTCAACTATCATGAGCCATAGGTGATCAATGCTCGCTCCTACATCAGGACACAACCCAGTCCAGTCCCTGATGCGTCGCAGTAAACTACTTACCCATCACCCACCTATGATAGTCTCAATATGAGGGCACTTGTCAGTCTCCGCCTCAGCTCTTGGAAAATTTGCTGACATTTCTCCATCCACATGAAGGTATGTCCCTTTCATGTCAAAGAATATAAGAGTGCTGCTACTCTAGAGAAGTCAGATATGAACCTATGATAGTAACCAGCCAACCCCAAGAAGCTCCACACCTCAGTCACACTCCTGGGAAGCTCCTAAGAAAGCACCACCTCTATCTTCTCCATACCCACTTCAACTCTGGCCTCTAGGAAGACATGTCCCAGAAAGTGAAATTCTCATATCCAAAACTGAAACTTCAAGATCTTACCATAAATTTGGTGCTCTCGGAGTGTATCCAGGACTATCCGTAGGTGTGTAGCATGCTCCTTCTCTGATGTCGAGTACACCAAGATGTCATCAATGAAAACCAAAAAAAACTGGTCAAGGTAAGGCTGGAAGATCCTGTTCACGAGTACCATGAAAACTGATAGGGCGCTGATCACACCGAAAGGCATCACCAGAAAATCATAGTGGTCATACTAGCACCTTAAGGCTATCTTTGGTACATCCCCATCCCGTACCCAAAGCTGGTGATAACCTGATCTGAGGTCTATCTTTGAGAACCACTTAGCCCCCTTCAACTGGTTGAAGAGATCATCAATTCTTAGTAGTGGATACTTGTTCTTCACGGTCACCTCATTCAGGTGCTAGAAGTCCATGAACAACCTCAAACTCCCATCTGCCTTCTTGGAAAAAAGCACCGGGGCTGCCCATGGTGAAACAATGGGCCTTACAAACCCCTTTTCCTACAAGTCATCCACCTGTACCCTCATCTCGAGAAGCTCCATGGGAGACATCTGATACGCCGATGTGGATATCGATGTTGTCCTGGGGTATAGGTCGACGCAAAAGTATACCTCCCTATGAGGAGGTAGTCCTAGAAAATCCTTCAGAAAAACATCCCTGTACTCATCCACCACTACAAGAAATCTTGGACTCCTATTATCCACTATACCAAGGGTGATTCTATACAATTGGTGAGTGATCGACGACACCCTCCTCCGAGAAAGTCCATCATGTACTACAAGGGTTTCCTTCTCACCGGTGAAGGAAAACCCAGTACCATCTCCGCGAACACACCACACCGTATGCCTAAAATAGTCAATATAAGAATGGAATGTGGATAAATAGTCCATACCCAAGATGACATTATAAGGCCTCAACGCTTCTACTAGGAGATCCTAGCTAAATCTCTTGCCTCCTAGAGTAATCTCACACTGATGACACCAGTTTGTAATCATCGAATCCCATCCCACAGGAGTCTCTAGCCATAGGGATTGAGCCAACGACTCCACTATAATCTCTAAGCTCTAAATGAGAGTCTTGGTAAGGAATGAGTGACTAGCACCTGTGTCTATAAGAACTACAGGTAGGGTGAAGAAGACACAGATCATACCTCAGATCATCTCTGGAGCGCTGTGGTCATAAGCCTCTACTGACTGAAGTTGTGATCTCCCCTATCCGCCTGCTCCGTGAGGTCGGGGTGGACCACCTGGGGTTGGTGGCAGTAACAACTCAAACCGTTTCCCACTACTTGTTGCTTGAACTGCCCCCTACCACATTCACCACCTTGTGGACCTACTCGCTTGAATCGATGCCTCTGCCTCAGCGGCCCCTCGACCGTCTTCTAGTCATCTGTGCGGTGGGTTAGGAATTCATGTGCTATGTGTCCCTGCCCACCACAAAAGAAGCAAAGCCTGGTTCCCAGCTAACTCCCTCTAGTATGGGAGCCCTACACTACTGACCCTGAGTCCTGGGGTTGTCCTCTGAAAGACCTGGCCCGCTTGGGCCCTCATGTCTGTTGTCTGCTACCTGCCGAAGACTTTGCCACCTGGGATCTTCTAGTATCTCTAGCTGTGGGAGCTTACTCATCCAAGAATCTATCTACCAGAAGGGCTTGTTCCAGCACCCCATCCTGAGTAGGGATGCTGAGAGAAAACACCAATTCCCTGATCTCCTACTTGATTCCCCACTAAAAGGATCAAGCCTTGAAGAAAGGGTCTCGTACCATATCTGTCGAGTAGCGAGATAGCTTGATGAACCTCGTTGAGTACTTGACCACCATCATGATGCCCTACTTTCAGTGAATCAGATCTTTAATGCGCACAGAGCACAAGGTTACGGGAAAAAAACTCCTCTTGGAAAATATGCTTGAAGTCTTCCCAGGTGAGGGTCGCCTCATCGTGTATCTGGGTGGTCAAGATCCACTATCTCCCTACCAAGCCTTGAAGAAGGATCGTTGCTAATATCGCTATTTGGTCAAGCGGTGTCATCACTAAGCGGAAGACCCGTGTCACTACCTCCATCTAGTCCTCAGCGACTTGAGGATCTGTCTCTCCCCTGAACCTGGGAGGTCTCTGCCTCTGAAACTCATGTAGGGAACTAAGTCTGCACACGTCCTCTGTCGGAACCGCTGTCAGTAGATTCTAACCATTGGGTGGTTGTAGCACTAGTGCACCACTCGGTGGGGCCATCTCTAGAACTGGTCCCTGAACAGACGCCTCTTTTCTAGGTGAGCTCTCCTCACGACCTCGTATTGGGATTCTGGATGGTCATCCATGTAGAGGCATCCTTAAATAGATCAAGATAGACCAAAATCAAAATATTATACCTGGTGAGCTGACTCTTCTTCAAAAGAACATAAGGAGACACTTATGAAACCAATGTTTTCATGTATTGAGCTGAAAAGTAGAATTCAAGTTTCCGATGTATGGATACACCAGCCGTCGCACCAACACTAGAATCCCTGAATTTGAAAGTCGAACTCGCAACACTTAACACTATTGCCCCAGTATTTGTGTTAGGACCGAACTCCCTCTGATGTCACTTTTTCACAACCTATCCCTCGGGACCCGTGCTGTGACTACCCCAAGCCCACCTCCCGAAGGCCAGGGGCTGGCGACTAGCGCTGAAGGTGTCAATCTACAAGTGGGAGGCATTTTCCTGAGTACCTATATGTAAACACACACCCAACCAAGTCCCACACACTAAAAAGGAAACAATTATCACTAAAACAAGGTTGAGTACAAGTACAACTAATAAAAGTGGGCTAGAATACAAACCCAACAAAAGAATTGAAAGCAGCAAAGTAAAAAAAGGAAACTCTGATGGCCACCTGCGGAAAACCCCACTTGATAGTGAGAGTAGTGTAGCTACTGGAAGCCGAAGTAGAGATTCTTGTCCACCCAATCCTACTGGGACCCACCTAGTCCTAGGCCACCAAGTCCACCATCGTAGAGTCCGTCGGTCCTGTATCCCTGATCACCTCTCAGTCCTAGTCCACCAAAGTCTCTGTCGAAACGTCGATCGTCTACACCATACACAATACGTGTGGGCGAAACCCGTGCAGGGGTGAGTAACAAAGTACTCAGTAGGGACCCCAGAATAAAAGGAAAGACCACACACCAATCCTAAAAGTAAAGTACAAAGCACAAGACAGATCACACTAGGTATACATTCAGGGTAGTGATGGAAGAATAATCAGTCACATCATCGAACACCTCGGATGCTGGAGAAATCCTCTTCTATAAAGTATAGTGGGCCTGCCAAGTCACATAGAAGTGATTCCCACTAACCTTGGACTGCTTAGGTACACCTCCTCATCACATACCGTGGGCCTGAAAAGTCACACAGAAGTGCTTCCCACTAATCTTGGCCAATTGAGGTACTCCTCCTCATCGCGTACCATGGGCCTGCAAATTCACACAGAAGTGCTTCCCACCATGGGCCTGCAAAGTCACATAGAAGTGATTCCCACGGGGCCATAGTTGAGTCATACAGAGTCAAAAGTCAATAGTCTTCAAGTCTCATCCAACTGCATGGTTCCATACGTAGCGCGCCTGGGAGAACTACTACTCAAGCCATTTGCCGCATCTCAGCTTTCATGAAAGCCTCCTCAGGGCATGCCAAAATATCCATCTCATTGAGAGGGTCCCAACACCAAAAACAGATCGTCAATTAGATTCTAGATTTGTAAGATACTGGCGTTTTAGTAAATAGGGGCCGGTTGCTTCTGGGCTCGGTCCGACCCGGTCGGACCGAATCGACCAACCCGATCAGACCAACCTGACCAACCCAGCCTAGGGGTCCCACATACCCTGATTTAAATTCGATTGATTCGACCTAACCCAATTTAGGTATTATTCGGTGGTTCTCACTCAAATTTACCCAAGATATGAAGGTAGAACGGTCCTTGTAGTTTAGCTTGGGTTATCGAATCCTCAGAGACCTAAGAAGTAACCTACATGCACAGACATTCTATGGATTGTTTTTGGATATGATGTGGACAACTTGGGATGATTTTAGATGGTTTTAAAGTATCACTAACATATTTAAGTAAATTCAATTTAAAATAATGATTTGATCCTAGGTTATCACTCGGGGTGGATTGGACGTATTTCCTATTCAATGATTTCAATTTCTTATATTTGAGATGGGTTCATTTAAGGAGATAAAACAACATCATCACTTATTGGTTTAATTCCTACACCCTTTAATACTAATCAACTATACACTTGAAGGATAAAAGTTTTTAACACTTCAAGGTAAAGGTTCGTATTAGCACTTGAAGTGTGTGACCTTAATTTCAACAAGGACGATGGAGTTTAAAAATCATCAAATAAAAATATCAATTAAAGAAGTGATTATACATTAATGGAGTGATAAATAAAATCCAATCCATCCCCTTGATACTCCCTTGGATCAACCCATAAGTGGTTTATCCCTCCATTGCTTCTATGGTTTCAATGGAAGCGGAAAGTAGACTCATGAGGGAGGACATGGAGAAGTAAAGAAAACAACAAAAATAAAATGATCACTCCACCGTCGTGTGAATAATTTCACAAGATTTGGTGTGAATAAATTCACACCTTGAGGAAACGGTATCAAAGTGATATGTATAACAATAGAATAATAGGATAAGAAGAACTTTTATTAAGAAACTAAAGTGAATTGAACAACTTACAAGTGAAAGACAAATTTGAGACAACAAAATCGCAGCATAACATTACAATTAAACAAAGCATCCAAGATTCTTCAATCCTCCAACATCAATACCTTAAATAGGAATTTTTGAGCCCTTGGGTCGAGACTACAACAGTCCAAGTCTCCTCAATTAATTGTGGTAGGCCATAGGTGGGTGGAAAGTAAGGGAGAGTTGATTTTTCCACCCTTGACCCGAGGTGGCAACCAACTTTTCTTAACCGAACAGACGCGCTTGGAAGACCTTTTAGATGTCCGAATCAGAGTGGTCCATAGAAGAAGAAAATGAATATACGTATGTATTATAAACTCTTGTAAAATTTGGGCCCATTTGGAGTTGTGAATTCCGAGATATGATCATATTAGTGGGCTGTTTTTCTGGGCCGCAAAATCTGGCCCAGAATTTTATCTCTAACTTGGGACATATAAATGGACACCATGGAGGCCGAATTAGCATTATATTCTGAAGAGTGATTTGTTCCTATACATGTATTATATCATCCCAAGAAATTTTGGATTCATTGGGCTTGTATGTTGGGCCCCACATTCTCATCAGTGGGATGGTGTCCAATATGCCTTCTCCAGAATTGTTTCTTTTCATCGTCAAATATCTCCATCATCCTTTATGAATCATCCATTGATCCCTGAATGAAAAATGTTTAAATTGAATTGAAGATCCATTTCAAAAAATATAAAATTAAAATATGAATAATTACATTCGTTATAATCAGATGACTCATTGGGCCTAAATTGGTGTACATTAGGCATGAAGTGCACAAATGATGAGAATGGATGTTCAAAATCAAAATCCACTAACTCAGGCCCATAAGATCAAAAATGAAAATTTAATACCATTAAAATGTAATTAAAACATGTGTTTTTATTGGATAATCAGTCGGTCCGGTCCGGTCAGGCCAGTGGGCCAGACCCAATGGGCCTCGTTGGACCTGACTCGGTTTGGACGAGGGTCCAGCCCGCCTGGTCGCCCGACGAACCAGTTTAGTCCGCCCCGACCTAAAGGGCACGGGTCTGACCTGCTGGCTGGGGGCGCAACCCGCCGGCCCAAATCTCATCCCACGCGGTGCTATCCGGTGGTGCAACGCCTAGCCGAGACGCGACCGACTACCGTGTCCGGCCTCCATTGGCCCCGCAGATGCGTGGGGTCCTCCTGTCGCGGTCGAGCGACCGTGGATCACTAAGCCACTCGGACGGCCCGGACGTAGGCCATCCATCCATGCGGTGCCAGGCGGGCGTCGCGTCTCCCCTCTGTCACCACGGCCTGTTGGCCGTGACCTCCTACTGCCGCGGTGTGCCGATGAGCGCGCCACCACCTTCACCAGCAACCTCCGCTGTTGCTGGCACCGACGCACCAAAAGATGTTCGGTGGACCACCGAACACGCTTCAGTGGTCCATTCTTCGAACCTCCCACGCCTGTGCTCTTGGGGGAATACCCTCTTCACCGCAAAGTTCCCAAAATCATCTTACCACCACTTTAAGGGTGCGACCACAAATAACGCACATTACGGAGGTGCTCGGGGCTTGTTTGTGTTGGATCACACCCTCCACGATAGAGATTTATAAACATGGGAGGTATGGGGATTCCAATTAAATCAATAAATGATAATTTCAATTTCCAGACAACAAAAATCCCAAAAGAAAGTTACCCTCCCACGTAAACGCACAATTCACACATCAATATGTTCGTGGGTTGATCCACGTTTGTCATTTATAGAATAATAATGGGGAAGAACTTGAAAAAATTAAACCCCTACCTCTTTGATGTTTGTTTCTACAGCATTACGTCCTCGAGGTGTCAAGACATTGACGTCGTTCGTCACTTACGACTCTGTTCTTCGAGGTGTGTCGAAAATGTTTAACGTTCTTCAGTGATTTTCATTCTTCATTGGAGAGGAAGTTTGTCATAGGTTCATCAGATAATCCTCACAGTTTAATTCCCCCACTCTCCAATGCTTTTGTTTAATAAAAAGAAACATGCCACATCATTTTTGTTACACTGCGACGTTGCGTCGGTACGCTGTTTCATTTATGAAACAACGTAGTGGTTACATTTGCACAAAAAACCATTAAGGGTATTCCTTAATTGCGCCTCGTTGTCGCCTCGTCACCGCACCGCAACGTCTCCGTCCGCCACACTGCAACATCGTCGTCCGCCGCTCAATAGTGCAAAAGAAGAATAAAATAACTTTTTAAAGTTATTTTATTATTTTCCCGAAAAGTCCCAAAAATTAAATTTTCCGTACGAACCTTGCTAGTCAAAGTTATAACCTTTCTAGGTGAATCCCGACATTCTGAATTCAATGGTGCAATCAGATTTTTGATTCGAGTACCGATTCAATAGTTAGAAAAACTCACTCGCATGTTTACTTAAGTGAACTAAAAAAAGTTCAAAATTCCGTTCTAGGCTCACCAAACCTCGGAATCACGTGATATCAAAGCGCGTGGTCTCAGAATAATTCTATATAAGTAAAAAAAAATTACACGGAATTTCCGAGACATTACAAGTGAATAAAAATGAAGTATATTGTTCATTTAGGCAATGAACCAACCATATTGTGAACAAAATTTTTGTTTTAGAAACTGAAGAAGGAAGGGTAGAAGATGAATATTTCACCATAATAATAACATATAATTGTATTTAGGATACTAATGTTACTATGTTTAGTTATATGGAGAACATATGGGTGTGGTAGAAGAAGAATAAAATTGAAAGAGATTAGTTGAGAATCTTACCTCTTCCTTTGGTTGTCTCCTCTTAGGATACCCCTTAAGGCTACTTGGAATAGTATTTGGATGAGACCAGAAAAATTAGAACATGGGATAGAGGATTGTAAATGGAATTGGGTAGAAATTTGGCAAGATTCAAGGCTTAGAAGTTGTGAGGAGGAGTGGTGATATGTGATATTTATAAGGGGAGGAGGGAGGTGTTTTTGAATATTATATTCATTAATTTATTATTTTGGCTCAAGACTACAAATAGTATTGATTCTTGTGACTATATATAGTAAATGGTAAATGTGAGTTTGAACTAATGGGTTCTTATATCAGTCATGACTTATATTGTTAAATATCGTATTTTGTCGTATTTTACTATTCACAAAAATTCAACTATTTTAGAAAAATACTAAAAAATAACCGTAACCATTTTTTTAATGTGTATATTTTAAAAAATAAATTCATTTTATGAAAATAATTTTATAAATGTGTTATATTTAATTTTTAAATAAAATCCTCATTTATTTGAAAAATATAAATTTTAATATTATGATCAATTTTCCGACCCTTTAAAAAATTACTTAAGGTCTCATAAAACTATGTTATCATTATAATAAAACATAATATTAATTTTTAAACCCATTTTATGAAAATAATATTTCTTTTAAATCATTATATTCATTATAAAAATGAAAATAAAACAGATGTGTTTTATAAAAATATGAACACTTATTTTATCATTTTTAAAACATTTATTAATTTGTATCATGATATAAATATTTCATATTCACAGTTTATAAGATACCTAAATATTATTTTCCATTTCCATAGGTGTGGTTACTATTCTAATGCTCAGGTTACTATTCTTAATGATCAGATTACTATTCCAATAGTTAGATTTGTAATGATCATATGGGTTCCCTACCTTCTATAAATACCTAACATTTCATTAATTCTTCATTAAATTATAATTTAATTCAAAGTTATATATATTTTTTAATTTTTAAAATTCATATTGTATTATTAATATTTTGCTTCATTTCTGTAGTGTTGTTCGTGAGTGTAGTTATTCTAGGGTATCGAGATTATCCAAAATTTCCTATTATTGTTATCTTATTTTATATTCTTCCCCAATATAATAAATTTAATTATTATTACCATTTTTATTCTCTAAATTTAATGTTCAAATTATTATAATAAAATATTGCTGGTTTTATCATGTGGTGTGCGCGCTTTACTAAATACGACACATTTATAAGAAGGGGAATTACCTTGATAAAATCCTTTGTCGTTGCATTCTTCCCCCATTAAAAACTTCACCCTCGATATTTTATTTTACATAATAGAGTGAAAATAGTTGAGGGTACTTATGTTTCATGGATTCCTTTAGTTTCCATGTATCCTCCTCATACTTATGGTTTCACCATAGTACTTTGATTAGGTGAGTTTTCTTGATGCATAAAACTTTATCTCTACGGACCAAGATATCCACTGACTGCTCCTCACAAGAGAGATCATTTTCTAGATACACCACCTCTGAATTCAATGCAAGTGAGGGATATGTTATGCAATTTCTCAATAGGGACACGTGAAATACTTCATTTACTTGAGAAAGGGTTGATGGGAGTGCTAGTCAATATGCCATAGCTCTGATGTGATTGAGAATCTCAAAGGGGTCGATGTACCTGGGACTTAGCTTTCCCTTCATCCCAAATCTAATGAATCTCTTACATGGATATATATAGATGAATGCTTTATATCTAACCTCAAACTCCAAGACTCATCAATAATTATTAGCACAACTCTTCTATCGGCTTTGAGTATCTCTGATGTGCTACTAAATGGTCATGATATTTTCTACCATTTCAGGACCCCATCTTGTGTTCACCAACTTAATCCTAGAACATTGGTGTTATACATCTATTCCCATAAAGGGCTTCATATATATCCATTTGTATGCTTGAGTGAAAGCTATTATTTCATGAGAACTCAACCAGAGGAAGATGTTGACCCCGTCATCTTTTGAAGTCCATCGAGAATTGTCTAAAAATATATTCAAGTGTATTGATAGTTAAATCATATTAGACATCAGTTTGGGGGTGATAAGTCGTTCTGGAGTTCAAATCAGTGTTTAGATCATATTGGATACTCTTCCAAAACTTAGAATTAAATCTCATATCATGGTTAGATATAATTGATAGTGGTGTTCCATGCAGCCTCACCACATATCTAATGTATATCCTTGCAACTTGATCGAGTGATAAGTCCTCTTGAATTATAATGAAATGATAAATATTTGAAAAAAATACACCACAAACCATATAACATTATTCCCTCTTAATGTATCTAGAATATCAGTGAAAAAGTCTATGGTGATGATTTCCCATTTCTATATAGGCATGGGTAATGGTTGTATTGAACCCTTGTAATTTTTTACTTTCATCCTTCACCTGCTGACATACTAAGCATTTTGATGTATATTCTATGATCTCCTTCTTCATATTGTCCCAACAATAGTTCTCTCAGAGATCTTGATACATCTTCATGCTCGCTGGGTGGATGGATAAGGTTGAGATATGTGTATCATTCAATGACTCTTTCTTTAACTTAGGATTTATGGTACACATAGCCGTTACCCAAATCTTACAACCCCTTCATCATTTTTGAACTAAGATGATTTCCCTTTTCTTATAGCTTCCACCTTATTATGTATTTCCACATAATCTCTTTGAGCATACTTTATCTTCTCTATAAGGGATGGTTGAGAAATCATTTGAGTAAGAAATGATGATGTTCCTTCCTTTATGATTCCCATGTCCATCCTTTATAACTCTAAGAAGATTGGATCCTTCTCAATTATCATATTTGATAAGGTTTCCAAATACTTTATAATTAGATCATTTTCCACTTTATTTTCTTTCCTAGGATAGTAGTGGATTGAGTAGTCATGGTCTTTGATCAGCTTTAACCATCTTTGTGATGCATATTAAGCTCTTTCAGTGTGAATATATATTTGAGGCTCTTATGATCCATATATATTTCAAACTTCTACCCATAAAGATAGTGTCTCAAAATATTCAATATGAATATCACTATATCCAACTCCATATCATGCATTGGGTAGTTATTCTCATGAGATTTCAACTTCCTTGAGGCGTATTCTATCACTTTTTTATTCTGTATTAGTACATAGCACAAGCCCTTCTTTGAAGCATTATTTTATACCACAAAAGTTCCCCTCTTGAGGGCGGTATGAGGAATAGTGTAGTGATAATATTTTTTTTCAATTCCTTTAATATATCTTCACATTCATTGGCCTAGAAACACTTTACTACCTTTCGAGTCATCTTGGTTAGTGGGTTTGAAAATCATGAGAAGTTTTTCAAAAATCATCAGTAATACCTAGATAGTCCAAGGAAACTATAGATTTTTATTATAGATGTTGGTCTACGATACTCCTTAATTTTTTTATCTTATAAGGTTCCACATATATCCCTTTTTTGGTGATAACATGCCCCCAAGAATGATACTTCCTCCATCCAGAACTCACATTTACTTCACTTTTATTATAGATTATCCTTTCATAAAGTCTTTAGCATAGTATTCAAATTATCCTCATTAGTTTTGAAGTATATCAAAATATAATCTTTAAAAAATACCATAAATTTTTCAAGGTAATATTTAAAGACTTTATTCATTAAGTCCATGAAGATTGGTGGAGAATTATTGAGTCTGAAGGGAATAAATATGAATTTAGAGTGTTCATACCTTATTTAAAAGGAAATCTTGGGAATATCTTCTTTATTCGCCTTTAATTGGTGATATCCCAAACGAAGGTCCACCTTAAAGAAATATTGGGCCCCACATAATTGATTAAAAAATTCATCTATTCATGGTTATAGATACTTGTTCTTTATCATGATTTTATTGAGTTATTGATAATAAATGTAGGGGCACATTTCTCCATCATTATTCTTGATGAAGAGGACCGACGTACCCCACGTTGAAGCACTTGGGTGTATAAAACCATTTTCTAGATTCTATTGGAATTGTTTATTTATTTATTCCAACTCAATGGTGGCCATTCTATATAGAGTCTTGAATATGGGTATAGATCCATGTATATGTTCGATTGAGAACTCAACCTCTCGATCAAGAGTAAGACTATACAACTCTTCAGGGAATACATCAGTATAATCCCTCACAATGGTCATGTATTCAAGAATGATTCTCTCCTTGGTATCAATAATTTGAGTTGGATATTATTTCTCATAAGTAAATGATATAAAAACTTGATAAGAATATTCTAAAGGAGATGCATCCTCCTCCTTACACTTGTACAAAATTGGAGAATAACTCAGGATGTGAAGGGTGATCTCCCTCTCCCAATAGTTGATATTGGATTTATATAAGGATAGCCAATACATTCAAAATATATCATCAAACTCTACTAAATAAATTAATATGAGATTTTTTGGAAGATTTAATCCATAAATATTGGCCGGGTAGCAGTTATATACTTGAGATGCAATAATTTCCCCATTTGTTGTTCTCACAAATAACATAACTTCCATGTTTCAAGGTGGTGTTTGAATAGTTCTAATAAAATTGTAGGAAACTAAATAATATACAGAACTATAATAATATAGGCTTCTGAATGGATAGGGAGCACACCTTTCACTATTTGATTTGGGTTTTAGTAATTTATGATATCCAAAACAAACTTAGGGATAGGAATACTAAAACTAAAAAATAATATAAAAAGGGAAACTACGAACATATATGAAATAAATTATAAATTAAAAGTATATACTAACTTATGAGTCTCTATGTTTCAATCTAGATTATTGATGGAAATTTCCCTTTTAGGTTTTTTAACATAACAATCTATTCAATTCCATCATAATGGTTTGTAAAGAGTTTGCGAGTTTGTCAAAACATATCCCAAGGAGTGTCAAAATAGGTGCAAAATGATTCCTCTTTATCATGCACCAAGTGATGATTTAGTTAATACCCAATCCTCTCTTTTCAGGGTTATTACCCCTAGGTATAACTATACTAGATCCATATTCACTTATAGTATTCAAATAGGGATGTAATTGCTTGGAAACCACTTTCTTTATACTTCACCAAGATTTACAGATATTTTCCTATACTTAGACTTATCCCTAGGGTTATCACTAAATTATTATAGTCATAATACCCAAAATAACTAGATATTACTATGAATCCAACTATAACAACCCAAGTATTTTACACATATTATTACATGACTTTTAACATAAACATCCTATAAACACAACCCAAAGATCGTGAAGCCTAGTGTCTTTAAAAGACTACGTTCATAAAATATTAAAAAAAAACTAAAAAAAATATTTTTCTTTCCATAATGAGCTCTTAAATCCCTTTGAGCTCCTAAAATTACATAGGATAACCTGAGGAATACATAAAAGAAAGGGGTGATCTATAAAGCCCAGTTAAGGAATAAACATGGTAATGAAGTATAACATATGAGTCAGAAGGTATAACATAATACCATAAAAGAAAAGGATCATGAATAATCATATGGATACATATCATAAAGAACATGTAATTATAAGATCATGTCAACATAGGAATTTTGAAACAACATAAAACATGAAATAAGCATAAGTCAAGGCTAAATTCTGAGACAACATCACATGGTGGAAAAAGTCCCATCATGGATTAGGTTTGCTCCTTAATTTGATACATAATGTCTCATGAGACAAAAAAAATTACCCAATGCATTATAGTGCTATCTAGGTGAACCCATCATAACATGTACATGTATATGTGTGTCGTGTAAGGAAATCAAACATAAGGTATAAACATAAGGATTACCCATGGAAAGAAATGGGTTTCATTACCATATTATATAGCTTAACCAGATAAAATTTCATAATTATTTCCATGAAATAAGGGATTTAATAATTCTTGAATGTTTATAAGTATATTTCATGAGAAATTATGTCCAAGTGAAGTGAATAATTTAAAAATAATAGATAAATCCCTTTGGAAATATACCTCTTAAGCGAGGCCTTAGGAAAAAGGATAACAAGTATTTAAAGTGGGTAAAGACATAATAATTTACATAAAACCTAAAATTACCTAAAAATGTTTTCCATGATAAAATGAACAATTTTATAAAACATTGGAGAATAAAACATTTTATGTAGTGGTAATTGTAATGGTGTAAGAAACATAGAAGTTCACTTTAATCAGGTTTCCATAATGAGAGAAACTAAGAAGGGAACCTTTTAGAACATGTATATCCCCATAAAAGAAAAGTGAATTAAAATAGGTATATGTGTGGGGGTAATATATATATAATATAGAATAATTAAATAAGAAAAATAGAGAGATAAAGTGAGGTAAAGAGAGATAAAGAGTAACCCAAAGAAAATAGGATAGTTCATAAAGATCCCTTACCTCATGTTCCAAAATCATTATGAACTTGCACTTAACTTCCAAGATAATAAAATTAGATTAATTAATTAATTAAGATCCTTTTAAATATATAATTTATTCACTAAAATTTTATTACGTTCATTTATAACCATCTAAATGAGATATAAAGTTCAATTTTATTGTTCTAAGAGCGTTCATTTCATGATTCTAGATCAGGTCACTTGTGTATAATTATTGATGTTATTATCAAATGAGAATAAAAATACAAAAGTTAAATGAAATAGTATTCATGTCCTTCCAAAATTTCAAATCCTCCCAAATATCCCTTTTTGTTTTGACATAGGGATTATTCACTTAGTAAAAATGTTAACGTTATGTGGTTAGTTCATTTAGGCGATTTTACTGAACATCATGAACTAGATTTATTTTACTTAATTAAATTATTATAAAAACATTAAATAACCTGAAATAAGTTATAATATAATTATTATAATATTTTTCTATTTCTAGCCTTAAAGGTAGTGGAAAAAAATGAAGTTCGTTATTCATGGAGGTGGTGAACCAACCATATTGTGAACAAAATTTTCATTTTAGAAATAGAAGAAGGCAGGGTAGAATATGAATATTTCACCATAACAATAACATATTAGTATATTTAGGATACTGATGTTACTATGTTTAAGTGGATGAAGAACATATAGGGATGGTAGAAGGAGAATAAAATTAAAAGGGATTAGTCAAGAATCTTACCTCTTCCTTTGGTTGTCTCCTCTTAGGATACCCATTAAGGCTCCTTGGAATGGTATTTAGATGATACCAGAACCACTAATATTTGAGGGAGAGGATTTGGAAGGTAATTGAGTATAAATCTATCAAGATTAAAATCTTAGAAGTTGTGATGGGAATGGGTGGTGAGTGTCGATATTTATAAGGGGAAGAGATGGGCGTTTTTGAATATTATATTCATTAGTTTATTATTTTGGCTCAAGAATACCAATATTATTGATTATTATGACTATATATAGTAAATAATGCATATGAGTTCAAACTAATGGGTTATTATATTATTCATAACTCAAAAATTCATGTATTTTTCTTATAATGTTAAATATCATATTTTGCCGTATTTCACTATTCACAAAAATTCAACTATTTTATAAAAATACCAAAAATTCACCCTAATTATTTTTCAATGTGTATATTTCAAAAATGAAATTAATTTTGTGAAAATAATTTTATAAATATGATAAATCTAATTTTTATTTAAAATCATTATTTATTTGAAAAATACCAATTTGGTATT
Source organism: Viscum album (assembly GCA_963277665.1). Lineage (NCBI taxonomy): Eukaryota > Viridiplantae > Streptophyta > Magnoliopsida > Santalales > Viscaceae > Viscum > Viscum album. The sequence goes on from OY728156.1 coordinate 1,337,938,023, forward strand.
ATGATCAATTTTACGATCCTTTAAAAAAATAATTAAGGTATAATGAGATTATATTTTAAGTATAATATAGCATAATATTAATTTTTAAACCCATTTTATGAAAATAAAATTTATTTTAAATCATTATATTTGTTATAAAAATGTAAATAAAACATATGTGTTTTACAAAAATACAGACACTTATTTTTATCATTTTTAAAACTTTTATTTACTTCTATCATGATATAAATATGTCATATTATCATTTTATATAATATTTACATAGGTGATATTACTATTCCTAACTATTAGATTACTATTCTAATGGCCAGATTACTATTCAAAGGGTCATATTTGAAAAGATCACATGGGTTACCTAGTTTCTATAAATACCTCATATTTCATTAATTATTCATTCACTTGTATTTTATCTCAAATTTATATATATATTTTAATTTTAAAAATTAATACTGCATTTCTAATATTCTGTTTCATTTCTACAGTGTTGTTCATGAGTGTGATTATTTTGGAGGATTGAGCATATCCAAATTTTATTATTATTGTTATCTTATTTTCTATTTTTTATCTCATCATAATAATTTCAATTATTATAGCCCTTTTTATTCTCAAAATGTAATGTTCAAATTATTTTAATAAAATATTATTGGTTTTATCATGTGGTGAATGTGCTTTACTAAATATGACACATTTATAAGAAGGGAAATTCCATTGATAAAATTCTGGGTCGTTACATGGGAAAAACCATGTGTCATCTCCCCCGCACAATACATTTTCTCTATTTTTGTTGGGTCTACACCATAGAACCTCCATGATCGATGATTAGGGTGCTTAAACCAGCTATATTGAAGGATTTGATTGCACTACATGCCTCTTGGACCACGCAGTAACACCCTTTAGAGGAGATGCATGAAGCGAGCTACATTGTATCTTGTTTATTGTGACGCCTCACATGTGCATGGGGAATGGTTCATAATTTTCATGAGGAGAGGTCATTACATGATGATCTGCTGCATCTTGGAGGTCCTCTGTATGGTAGGGTCTCAGGTTTGATGGCCTATGAATTGTTGCATCGTGGGAGGTTCATTATGATGTATGAGACAATGAAGAGGTGCTCAATGATTTTCTTGAAGAAGAGGCTATAACATAGAAGATCTATTGCATCATTGATAATAAAATGTGACAAAATATAGATTTGTAATATACAAGAGACTACAATGAAAGGTTGTCATTAAGTTGTAGAAGATGAAGAGGGGAAATGATAATTTGAGTGGGAGAATACCTATACCACAGTGCTTGCTCCAATTTCAGCCTTAACACAAGGAGTTCAAGTTTTACTATAGATAATAGATCCACACCATAGTAGCTACAACTTTGAAAATATATAGGTTAGATATTTTTGTTCCATGCACGTGCTTGTAAATTTAAAATGGGAGAGATACATAGGAGATGACTGGGTGCTATGAATGAGAAACTTTCCTATATCTATAGAGTTTGAATGAATCACAGATATGAAAGATAAGATTGATATTCAAGTGAAGGTACAATTTAAAAATATAGAAATTGTTTCTTTACAGATATGAAAATAAAATCTCTCTCCCAGATACAATTTTAGATATTATTCATGGTTGATATGAAGGATGTATTCATGATATTTTCACACTATAACTAAAGGATAATGAGGTGGGTTTAAATGAGAATAGATATAGCCAAGATATATGGGGGAATATAGATAAGATATGAGAAATATAAAATAAGATAATGAGAGATATATCTATTGATTCTCTGCTTATAAATAATAAGTAGTGTGCACACTTGTAATGAATTAACAAGTTTGAGGTTCGAAAAGTGAGAGTGGATCGACTGCAAGAGGAGTTTCATAGTTTATGATTTTCTTTTCCAGTTTTTTAGTTGTATAATAGTGAAATTCCTATATTAGTCACTAAAAAAATATAAGTTAACTTTAAATTATTTCACATTATCTTTATTTTAATCTAACTAATCTATTCCATCCTCTATGAGGCATAGTTTATTCATGGTTGATTACCAATCGATCATGGGTGGCTAAGTGTTGTAAGGGAGGGTATAATTGATGAAAAAGATGTGTGTGACATGTTTATAATTATTCTAAGATTGTGTCATTTTATTAATAATTAGTATTTCATTGAGATTATTCTATATCATATTTCCTAGTTTCCCAGTGAGAGTAAAGGTAACTAAGGGATATAACCCAATGTGATAGAGGGGAGTGGGGGAGTGAGATTCGACTTAACTCTACATTTTTCATAGATATTGATATTAATGCATATAATTTGGTTATAAATCACCTCTATTAAAGGGATAAGTGGGCCTAGGTATTTCTAGTTTTTGCTGAGAGGTATAGCCAGTTACCTTGATAAGTCTTTTGGATAATAATTTGTTTTATTTCATGAGTGAAATAGAGTTGTTATAAATTATGAAAAACTATCATTGGGTTCCATTTACCCATCTTAATCCCTTTATTTTTTTCTTAGATCATCAACTCACTTCACCTATATAGTTTAATTTAGTTTCATCTATAATTTAGAAATAAATTAATATTTATTGGTTTTTAGTTATTCCTTTCCTTATGGGTCTCACCTTCAGACTTGCATATCATATACTACTTCATAGTAGTTTAAGTGATTTGTTGTTTTTCACTTTTAAATTATAAATTTATTTGAGCTTGTATGAATTAACGACTCCTACAGGCTCGATCAATTTTTTGGTTTCATTATTGGGGACTAAAAAACAACTTTAATTTGATAGTTAGTATAATAATTTTCCCTCTCTTTTTTCTATTTTTTGATTTTAGATTAGTTTTTTATTTTTATTATATTTTATGCACTTGGGTGTTTTTAGTTGTGTGAGTAGGATAAAAATAAAAATTATGGATCACATCCAGATTATTATTCAACCATAAAATCTGCATCAATATATTGATGAACTCGAATTAATGATTCAACACCAAGGATGAGAGCATTAAATTCAATTCAGTATTGGGTCCCACAACCACATTAAATTTTGGATGAGAATCTTCTATAAAGAATGGAATAAGCGTTCAAGGAGGTATTTCAATTCTTGGCATAACAAAAAGAAAATTTAATTTAAAATAATAAGAAGCTTGATAACTTTCTTAACACGCAACATCGATCTTTAAGAAAAATGAGATATAATATAAAAATATTATTATTTCAATGTGACATAGGTGTTGAATTGGTGGGTATGAAAATGAGTAACTAAATTATGAAATATATGTATAATAGTCCTAATAAATACAAATTTATTGATTAATTCTTAGGAAATAATCACTCAATTTTTAGTGAAGTCATTTTATTCTTCAAAATGCATTTTTCTTCAAAAATGATTTTATTGCATTTTGCGTGTGAAAATTATAATTAATTTATTCCACTTTTAGAAATTTTATTTTATAAAATTAACATAATTTTTAAAATCAACATATTAAAAATAACTTATGGTTAAATTTTGGGATTTTTTTCTGAAATAATTTATTTTTCAATGAATAGTGAAAAATACTAATTTTTCAAATACTCTCATTTATTTTCATTAAATAAAGAAATTTAAAAATAAATTTATATTTTGAATTTGGTATTAAAGTGAAATATTATACATTTTTTTTAATAATATAATTAATTCCATTTTAATAAGAAATATTCATGATTTTGATATAAGTTATTTTTTTGTTTAAAAACACATTTTTTTTAAAAAAATCTTTGCGTTTTATGAATTTATTTTAAAATTTATTTCTGACACTTATAGAGATTAAATATTGAAAAAATGGATACCATATTTGGAACTAGGATTCTAAAATTTGGTTAATTATTCCCTAATAGTAACCATGATAAATATTTATCACCTCGATAAGAGTAAAATGTGTAACAAGGTTAAAAATATGATATAAGGTCTCAAAATCACCCAAAAACTTTAAATTATTTAATTTTATGGGATAAATTAGACCATAGACATCCAAAATTCAAATATATATAATTTTTGTGCCATTTTACCTTGATAAATACATTTATACTATTTTAAGTAAAGAAAATTCCAAAATGTCACTCTCTTGCTTTTAATTTAGTTTATATGTTCACATAGGGATAAAAACAAGTTATGAATGAATATTAAAGGTTATTTTGATCATATTAAGATTATTTTAATGATAAAAATTTATTTATAATTTTTAGTGATTATATAATTACCTTAAATACTTATACAATGTTGATATAATTCTTGTGCAAGTAGTAGAAAAATCAAAGTAAATGATTTTAAAAACATCAAAGTAATATTTTTTGGGTGACTTATGGTATAACATGAATTTTATGGTTAATAATAATATATAATTTATAGTTAAAGAGTTTTTATTAGAATTAATTTGTTATATTTATATCTTTAAATTCAAATTAAATGAATAATGTCAAAAATGACATTAATGTTATTTTATGAAAAATAGAATTTTATTAAATTATTTAAAAATCATAAAAATATTTTAATAGAAAAATTAGTATTAAAAATGGTCTAAAATTTCATACCATGTACATTTATGAGTCAATTTTTACCTTATAAGTAAAATTATAACCCTTTAATACTGAAAAAGTTGTTACTGCGATTAAGGTTAAAAATAGTTAAAAAATGGATTAAACCAAATTATAAGAGTTAAAATGAACTAAAAACTTTATTAACCATAATTAGTTGGTTTTATTTATAAATTACCATTATTAACTTCAAATATGAGTCATTTTGGATCCATTTTTTCAATAAAGTGACTTAATAATATTTTAAAACTTTGAAAAATCACAAGTGTGCCACTCACCTCAATTTTAAACGGGCACATAATCCCCTCACTTATTCACACCTATTAAGCCATTTAGATTAACCAAACTCTAAAAAAATACATTCCCATAATCCTTATCCATGTTTTATAGGTGTTGGTCTTCCCAAAAGACCAACCTTATGGTCCTTAATAAGAGATCTAAAGGATATTTCTCTAAGAGAAGGTAATCATCTTTACCAAGATCTTTTTTTATTTCTTCCTTTACCACCTTCAATTTTATCCTAAAAAATCAAATATAATAAAACCAGTATCTAAAATATAATTAGATGTTATTTTATTGGTTATATAACATTTATCCATCTCCTTATCCATCAAATGAGAAGCAAAACCATCACTCTTGTGTACGATAAACTACCGCCTTACGAACCAATGTATTTTTTTTCCATTATTGCCTCACATGGATAGTCATAATGATGGAAATAATGAGTATTTATGACATAATTATGGTTTTGGAAATATAATATATCATTTAACTTCTTCCCTTTCCATCCTTTGTAAAATGATAATGTCGATCGTGAGTACGTGTGGACCACCACCTCCACGAAGCGACATGATCCGTTTTTCATTTCTGATTCACATAGATGGTAATAAGGATGGTTTTAATAAATAAATATAATATATATATTATAATAATGGGTTTTAAAGGTTAATTATTATTTACCTTATTTTCATTTTATCTGTTGAAAAGTAAAAACAACATTTATGTGTAAGTACGACATACCGTCTCCATGAATGATGTAATTCATTTTCTCATATCCAGCTTTCATGAATAATTATAAAAATCAATATAATAAATAAATATTATATTTATAACATAAATATAATTATGGATATGATGAAACTATAACCTATGAAAAAATATGGAACATTCATGATAAAACATTCATGAAAAAACTAAGCAGTCAACATCAGAAAAAAATGATAATAATGAAATATTGTTGACAAAGGAGTGATAATATGTTATAAGTGGATCATATATGATACTATAATTTTGAATATGGTTATTATTTAAATTAATAAAAAATTTAAAACCATAATACAATAGGTTAAATTATTTTCAACAAAGTGGAAGTGCGAGCTAAGAGATTTCGTCTCAATTTCCACTCTATTGAGGCATATTTAGTTTTATACACCAATTTACTTTGATTTGGTGTGTAAAATACCACTAATATGCATTTAATATGAATATATATTTATTCACGATGATTAATATTTCAATTAAAGTTTACCCTTTCAATGGGTTTTAATTTAAAAGCAACCGAAGAGATAAGAATTTATTTTGCAATCTCATTTTTGTAGGATTACCTTTATTTTCATTGAAGGAATCTTATAATCTATCCTTTATAAACGTAATATTTTTTATTATACTCTATATATTTAAATATTTTACATATTTATTCCAAATTTTCCTCTCCTTTTCACTTTAATCAAGCAAATAAATGTTAAAAATAAAAACCGACATTATTTCTTTTTTAATCAGATATATTTTTCTTTAATTTCTATATTTTGTAAAATTATTATACAAAATCCCTTTTATTTACACAAATTATTTATTAAATAAATTTTAATTTATCATTTAATTTTTACATGGTTTGATATTAATCTTTCTAAATTGTTATGAAATGGTTATTTTCAAATTTCTTTTACAAAAAATCAAAAGGAATGTTTCTTTTTTAACATATACACCATTAATGGATTTTCCCACATCCATAACCATTTTACGAGATTTAGATTCTTTTATAAGTTTTCAATGGTTTTATAAAGAAAAATATTTAATAAAATATTATTTTAATATTTCAATTTAATTTTATTTTATTCTCCAAAAGACAATAATTTATTACAAAACCTATATTTCTAATGAATTGATGGTCGTCTTTTATCACTTATTAATTTTTTAGTCGTTAAATTTATCTTGAAACATTCACTTTCCATGATCATATTTCATTGGAAATTGAATTTATATTAAATATAAATATTATTTTTATTAAGGATATGGTTATTACCTAAACCATATACCATTTATACATACGGTTTTTTACTATGAAAGTCATTTGATTGACTATGAAAATATTGATATTCCATATCCTTTAATTAATGAATAAATACTAATAAGGAATATTGTTTATGAATTAAATTAATTATTCAATATATGATCAATGCATTGGATATGTAGTGACATACATGGTTCAAAATTATATAGCCCCTCGGTGCATCGACAGGTCTTATGAGACAAATCAGTCGGCTAAATTATTTAATGGGTTTTTGGTGTATACCTACCCATTTATTAAACTATCTTAGAAAAAAGAATTGATGGTAAAGATATTATGATGTATAATATCACGAAATCCAACATTATGCATTTACATAATTTAGAATTCAATTATTATTATCCATGATATTATTTCATTGATATTATCCATGGATGCATTGTGTTCTCAAGTTATATATTAAATGGCTTATGTTTTCAGTTATTTACCTTTCCATATTTATTATACCTTATTTACTCTTAATTTATTCCACTGTAGGTAACCCTTACTGATCATTTTAGATCAACCTTATTTTCTTTCATTTACCTAGAATATGGTGAAGAATATTATGAATAACATCAATGATGTGAGAATGTTTCTTATGTTATGTATTTCATATTTCCGATGTAATATAGGAATCATGTATATATGGTTTTTCAATAATATTAATCTAATAGATCATTAGTGATATGATCCCTTTAATATCATGTCAATGCAATAAAGTAGACATTGATTATGGGTTACTAGAGTTGGTGTTGTTACAATTGGTATTAGATCAAGTTTAGAAGAAACCTTGGGAACTAGATTTAGGAAAACATAGATTAGGGAACATAACCCTATGAAAAAATTTGAGGATGTGACTAATTGTAGGAAAATATCATAAATTTTTTAGTAAGGTATATATTATGTGTTTTTCTTAAAAATACATCCCTATATAGATACCAAAAGTGGATATGGTTTGGGAACAAATGAATCTAGGGGTAATAGCTCCAAAAAGAGTGGGTTGAGGGTATCTCGACCACCATTTTGGTGAATGATTAGTGTACCCTTACTGTGCACCTAGTTTGAAATTCTTGCAAGATATTCTTAGGTGATTTTACATTTTATTTATAAACAATTACAGAGGATTTGAATAGATTAAGACCATGAATGACCAAGGTTAAACCTGAGGTAACTTAGATTTAAAATAAGGTGTCATGATTTAGACATCCTATAAAAGAGTTTCATGGTCATATGATCTCACACTATGATTATTTTTTCTTATACTATGATTTTTGGTTTCAGTCAATGTTCAAAAATAGAAGGAACCATGTTAATTATAAATGTGATTGGCAATACAATAGTTGTACTCTTGAGAAACTAAATGTTATGGGAAATAAAATGTGGAAGCTTGTGATTATTCCTAACAAGATATCTCGTATAGTCATTAAAAATCTCAAACTGAAATTTTATAACATATCAAATAATATAAATACAGAATTTTATGGAAGTTTAGGTGATAAGAACCATGGAAAGAAAAGGATTCAATGTAATACATGTCAAGATTGTCAAAATATGCACTTGGGGAAATATACTAAAGGATCTGGAATATGTTTTACATGTGAAGAAAGTGGGAATCAAGCAATAAACTACTCATTGAAAAGTTTAGAGGATAAACGCTCAGTAGAAGGATCAATAAATTCATGTGAATAAAGGATTAATAAATTTATATGCAATATAGATGAATATGAATAATCTATGAGTAACATATAATAGGTATGGATTATTTTAGTAGTTACCCTTAATAAAAAATATAATTAGATTGATATTGAAGAAATTTGAGATATGATTCATATTTATAATTGTATAAAGGAAGTATTTTGGAATAAAACAACAAATATTGGCCAAAAGTTTATGAAAAAAGTTTAATGATTGATGTACCTATGTATTGAGTTTTTAAAATTATGATGTATTAATATTAATTAATGGTATTTTGACATCCAAGGATCATTATATCAATATTTAATGTAATAAAGTTGTATGAAGGGTTAGAAAATGAGAATTACGGGAATTTTTTCTGAAAGTTATTGATAGACTTAAGGGTTAATACAATCTTTGAATTAGAGGTAATTATTGGTTATTATGATTTTGGAATATATGTTTTATCATATAGATAACCATGAGATTAAAAAGTGATTTTGTGACTATGTGATTAATGTTATTTCATAAGAAACTCACTATATTTTTAGGGAAAATTATATGATTAATGTAAAGGGAATAATATTTTCTAGGATTGCATTTCATTTTAGGGATAAATATTGAGTTAACTTGTAGAAGTATATATTTTTTTATAGTGGTATGGTAATTCATGTTATTTTGGGAAAATTATTAGTATATTATAGAGAATATATTATCAAGTTATTCACATGTTTGGTATGTGAAATTATGAGATACTTTATATTGTATAGGGATAAATGATTGATCAAATATTTTACATTTTTGGTTTTTGAATTTTTTTCAGAAATAGTTTGGAGGATTCTTAAAGTTAACTATTTATGGAATGGATTAAGTTAAACTTTAGGGGTTAATGTTGTGGTTTTAGATATTAATGTATTGTATTTATCTATATTTTATAACTTGTACTAACTATTTTAGTTTTGTAAAATATTTAGAGAAATAAGGAATGGATTTTAATTATTTTATGGATCTTATAATCCATTAAAAGTTAATTTTAGTACTTTAGGTATAAAAAATTCATCTTGAATATTTATTTCTTAGAATAAGATATGAATTGGAAATTCATCAAAGAAAAAACAAATTATGAAATAGTGATTATAAAATGGAAAGAAATTAAGTATATTTTCTCATGCTTTATATATTGATAGTAAAATAATCCCTAAACTTTAGGAAAATTATATTTAAATAAAAAATGTTATCTTTTTTACCTTCATTTATGATGAATTTATAGTCTTTACACCCTTCATCGATTTATAGTTTTTTTGTCATTAAATTTTTCATTACCATGTTATATATCAATATTTATTAATCCTTGAAAATTATTTTTCTCCTTAATGTCTATATTTTAACTTACCACCAATTTTATCCTTATATGGGAACCCAAATATTTGATATTACATGTAAATCTTATGTTTCCCACTTTCCCTTTTCAAAAAAAAAGTTTTATTATCCCTCTATATGATGTGGGTTTTCAAAAAAGGTTGAACCTTTTATGTATGAGATAAAATTGAAAGGGTGAAATTTATTTTGGGTGGGGGAGAATGTAAAAACTTTAAAATTTAGTTTAAAATATTAATAATCTTGACATCTTTCTTAACTTGCAAGACTAAGATTTAAGCTAATTGAGGTATAATATAAAAATATTATTATTTAAATGTGACATAGCTATTGAATTGGATAGTATGAATATGTGTAAAAACATTATAAAATATATTCATAATGGTTTTATTCAATAAAAGTATACTAATTAATTCTTATTAAATACGTACTCAATTTTTAGTGAAGTCATTTTATGCTTTAAAAATGCATTTTTATTCAAAAATTATTTTACTGCATTTTATACATGGAAATTATAATTGATTCATGAAACTATTAGAAATTTTATTTTATTAAATTAAAATATTTTTTAAAATCATAATATCAAAATTAACTTAGGATGAAATTTTGGGTTTTTTTAAAAGATTGATTTTTCAAATACTCTCATTTATTTTCATTAAATAAAGCGATTTAAATATAAATTTATATTTTAGATTTGGTATTAAAGTTACATATGATCCATTTGATTTATAATAATATAAATAATTCTATTTTAATAATAAATATTCATTATTTTTATATAAGTTAATTTTTATTTTTAAAAACACGTTTTTATTAAAAAACTGTTTTTCATTGCATTTTACTCATTTATTTTAAAATTGATTTATACCATTTATAGTGATTGAATATTGAAAAATTTATATCATATTTTTAATTAGGAGGCTCAAATTTTTAAATTACTCCCTTTTTTTGTCATTATGAATAGTAAATGTGGTAAATATTTATCACCCTAGTAAGGGTAAAATTGGTAAAACAAGGTTAAAACTATGATATAAAGTCTCGAAATCAATAAAAAACTTACCCTTATTTCATTATATGGGATAAATTTTATCATATCCATCCAAAATTATAATATATGGCATTTTTTTCCATTTTCCCTTGATAATGAAATTTATACTATTTTAAGTAAAGAAAATTTCAAAAATGACACTCTCTTGATTTTAATTTATTTTATATATTCACATAGGGATAAAAATAAGTTATTAATTAATATTATAGATTATTTTTATAATAATAAAATTATTTTCATGATGTAAATTAATTTCTAATTTTTAGTGATTATATAATTACCTTAAATGCTTATACAACACTAACACAGTGCTTGTGCAAGGAGTAGAAAAATCAAAGTAAATGATTTTAAAACATAAAAAGTAATATTTTTGGATTAATTATGGTGTAAAATTAATTTTATAGTTAATAATAATTTATAATTTATTTTTAAATAGTTTATATTCAAATTATTATTTTTTATCTTGATGTCTTTAAAGTCAAATTAAATGAATAATGTCAAAAATGACATTAATGATATTTTATGAAAAATAATATTTTATTAAATTATTTAAAAATAATAAAAAAATATTTAAATAAGAAATTTAGGATGATAAATGTTAAAAAAATTCACCCTTTATCAATTTATTATCCAATTTTTACCTTATAAGTAAAATTATAACCTTTTAAGATTGAAAAAGTCATTACCACGGTTAAGGTTAAAAATAATTAATGAAGGGGTTAAACCAGAATATAAGGATTAAAATGACCTAAAAACTTTCTTAAACATAATTTTTTGCTTTTATTTTCACCTTAAACTTATCACCTTCAAATATTATTCATTTTGGATCCATTTTTCTAAGAAAGTGACTTCATAATATTTTAAAAGTTTGAAAAATTACAAGTGTGCCACCCACCTCAATTATAAAAGGGCACCTTATCCCCTAAATTATTTACACCTATTAAGAAATTTATCTGAATAAATCCCCAACATCCTTATAAATTTTATAGAGGTTTTTTTCTTCCCAAAATACCAACCACATGGTTCTTAATAAGAGATCCAAATGAGGTTTCTCTATGAGAAGATAATTGTCTTCACCAAGCCCTTTATTTTGAATCCTTATCTTAACACCTTAAATTATATCCTAAAAATTAAAATATAAAAAAAATTATACCATATACTTAGATGTTATTATGTTTATGGTATAATTTATATCCATCTTCTTCTCCATCAAATGGGAAACAAAATCATCACTCGTGTGTATGGTGAACTACCACTTTGCGAACCGAAGTAATTTGTTTTCCATCACCACCTCACATGGATAGTCATAATGATGGAACTGATATTTATATATGATATTTATAAAATAATTATGTTTTTAGAAAAATAATATATAATTTACCTTATTACATTTCTATTTGTTGGAAAATGATAACGTCATCTGTGTGTACGTGTGGATACCACCTCTATGAAGCGATGTGATCCGTTTTTCATTTTCACTTTAAATTAATGGTATTATGGATGGATTTAATGAATATATATATGATATAATAATGTCTCTATAAAGTTTAATTATTATTTAACTTTCTTTCATTCCATCCATAAAAAAGTAAAAATAGCATTCATGCGTACATACAACCTATCATCTCCATGAACAGTGTGATTCATTTTTCTATGTCCACCTTTAAAGAATCATTATAAAAATGTATATAATTAATAAATATTATATTTATAATATTAATATATTTATTAATATTATGAAATAATAACATATGAAAAATAATTATAACATCTGTGATAAAACATACACGAGAAAACTAAGTAGTTAACACAAAAAACAATGATAATAATGAAAGATTATTAATGAAGGGGTGATAATATGTTATAAGTGGATAATATATGATATTATAAATATGATTATGGTTATGTTTTAAATTAATAACAAATTTAAAACCATTATACATTAGGTTAAATCACGTTCAACAAAGTGGAAGCGTGAGGTAAGAGATTTCATCTCAATTTCCACTTCACTAAGACATATTTAGTATTATGCACCAATTTAATTTTATGTGGTTTATAACTACCAATATAATTAATTTAAAATAAATATATATTTATTAATTATTATTAGTTTTTCAATTAAATTTTACTATTTCAATGGGTTTTAATTTAAAATCCACCAAATAGGTAAAGATTTATTTTACAATCTCATTTTTTGGGGATTTCCTTTATTTCCATTAAAGGAATATATATAATCAATAATTAATAAGATTAAAATATTTTCTTATCATATCTATATTTAATGAGTTTAATATTTTATTCTAACTTTTACTCTCCTTTTCACTTTAATTAAGTAAATAAAATTTTAAAAGAAAAATCTATCTTATCTCTCTTTTAATTGAATATATTTTTCTTCCATAACCATATTTTAAAAAAATTATTTTATTAAAGTCATTTTATTTACTCAAATGATTTATTAAGAATATTTTATGCTATCCTTTAATTTTTACATGGTTTGAATGGAAAATTTATAATGTTTTTGGAAAGGGTAATTTTTGACTTTCTTTTACAAAAATTCAAAAGTAATGTTTCATTTTAATGTATATGAAATTAATGAATTTTTCCGATTCCATGACCACTTCATGATATTTAGATCATTCTAAAATTTTTTAATGGTTTTTAAAAATAAGTCACTTTAATAACATATTATTTTAATATTTATCTTCTATTTTATTTTATTCTCCAAAATAAATTAATTTATTAAAAAATCTACATTTATAATGAATTGATGATAATATTTTATCACTTATTAATTTTATAGTGATTAACATTATCTTGAAATATTAACTTTATTATGATCATTTTCATTAGGCATTTCATTTCTCTTAAATATCCATATTCTTTATTTCATGGATATGATTATTTTCTAAATTGTATACCAATTCTACATATGGTGTGTTACTTTGAAAGTTATTTGATTGATTGGTGAAATTTTTATATTTCACATCCTTTACTCAATACAAATATTTGTTCATAAGACATACACAACTAGAAAAAATGGCTATTTCCACAGTTCAAAACCATGGAAATGGGGCCCAAAACTGTGGGCACTATCACCGTGGAAGTAGGGTCAAACCTATTTCCACGGTTTTAACCATGGTAGTAGGTAGGATATTACCATGGTTTTCAAAACTATGGAAGTAGGTCTCGTCGTTTCCAACCGTGGCAGTTGACCTATGGACATAGTTTGAACCGTGAAAATAGCCACCTATTTCCATGGTTAAAACCATGGCTATAGACCTGAAAGACCGTGGCAATAGTCCAAAAATATTTTTTCACTGCCTGGATTCGATCTTGGTACCTCTCTTATAGCATTCAACCATAAAACCACTACAAAACACTATGTTTTGGGCATCTAAATATCTAATATATTATATATATTATTAAAAACTGTGGTGGTAGCCTAAAAACCATGGCAATAAGGATTCCCGCTCTATTTTCTGTGGGAAAAATTTTCTCCCGTGCAAGGGCGGGAGGCCTATAACCCCAGTTTTGAAAACCATAGCTATAGAACTTGGAAAAAAATTGCCTATAGCCACGGTTTTGAAAATGGTGGATATATGTGTGGGCTATAGACAGAGTTTTGAAAACCATGACTATAGCCCACAAAAAACTGACCTATAGATATAATTTTAAAACTATGGATATAGGCCTTATAATTGTGGATATAGCCTACCTATAACCACAGTTTTAAAACCGTGGCTATAGGTTCTTGGAAATAGCCCAATTTTTTACTTGTGATATTATTTATGAATTAAATTGATCATTCAATAGATGAGGAATGCATTAAACATGTAGTGACGGCTGATACTTATAATTATATAGCCCTTGATACATCGATAGGTCTCCTGAGACAAATTAATTGGCCAAATTATTAAGTGGGGTTTTGGTGTATCCATCGATTAAACTGTATTAGTATAAGGACTTGATGGTAAAGATATCATGATGTTTGAGATCATGACATCCAACATTATGCATTTCCTTTATTGATAATTCAGTTATTATTATCCATGATATTATTGCATTGATATTATTCATGGATGCATTTTGTGCTCAATTTATTGATTAAATGACATGTGTTTTTAGTTATTTACCTTTCCATATTGATTATTCCTTATTTACTCTTGATACTTCCACTATACATAATCCTTAGTGAGTATTTGAGCTCACCCTTATTTTGTTTCCTTTCCCCATGACATAAAGAAGGATACTATGAATAATATGAAGGATGTGAGAATGTTTCTTATGATATTTATTTTATAATTAAATGTAATATAGGAACCATGCATGTATTTGGTTCTTCAAGACTACTAAATTGAACGATCCTTGGTGATTTTATCCCCTGTATATTATTCTAATGTAATAAAGTAGACACTGACTCTGGGTTACTAGAGTTGGGTTTGGTACACTCGGAGAGCATGGAGGAGGAAGTTGAGGAGTCAAAGGAAGAAACCAGGAAAAATATCACTTTGAAGAAGATATTGAAAAACAATTCAAAAGAACTATTGAGCTTAAAGCTAAATATAACATACCACTTATTTATGATTCCAAATCTAAATTCAGATATGAAAATACCAGGGAGAGAACCTTTAAGATCTAGGAGGAGAAGGAGAAATAAGAATAACCCTCCAGTGAGGAAGAAGAAGTGGAGGAGGAGAAAGAAGAAAAAGGGGTGATGGTTGTTGAAATCTAGATATACTCTATCAATATTATAGTGGAGTAGTCTGTCACCGAAGAAAGAACAAGCCTTGAAAAAGTGATAGAAAGATAAGATAAATAACAAGTTGAAGAGGCTACTGAAATTTGGTATAATGTTGAATAATTATATGAAGTGAAACCATAATAAGATGAAAAATGATGAGTGGTATCAAGTGTGGATAACACATGAGTTCCTTCTTCAAACTTTAAATATTTCCATTACTTTGTTCCCTCTTCAATAAATTTTTAATAGTATTTCAAAGAGGAGGTGGAAAGGAAGCAACCTGAATGCACAAAAAAGTCAAAATTAGGTAAATCCAATATGGTTAGCTTTATACCATACTCTTATTACACGATATAAATAGGTAATGTCGAGCCAATGAATTTAAACAAAAGTGATTTATAGGATGAAACCAGAGTTTTTTTATTTATTGATTTCTATGAATTTTGTTTTCATTTTAGGAATCTATTTTAGGATGTAGTGTTCATCCCTTTAATATTTTGAGCTAAAATTCATAGACCATGTCCTATAACTTGGTTGTTTTCTATTGTAGGTTCATGATTAAAAAGGCGTAAAGGAAAAATAAAAAAATAAGGAAAAAAAATATCTTTAAAGGAAAGGATATTTTTTTAATGTTTTATTTAACCCCTTTACATTTTTAAAATATATTTTTTTGAGTTTTAAATGAAAATTTCATACCCACATTTAGATTTTTGCTATTTTTTTGATCTATGATGAAAATAATTACTTAATAATCCCATAATTATATGTTTTAGATTTCATTTTTGATAAACTTGAATGAGTAAAATCAGAGTATATGTGATTAGAGATAAATATAGGGGTATAGATTTAGTGAATCATGATCTGAGGGGAATTATTGATTTATGTAGATGAAATTTACCCACCACTTCTCATGCTTTGAATTTTTGTAGTTTATATTGATTAGTTTGTTATCATTATATCATGATATTAGTGATTTAATTATTTCATATTCTCTCATTCTCGAGAGGGTAATAAATCAAATTTTACTTTCTTTCTAAGACCCATTTCTTAAGTGAACCTTGGGGGCATAAAGACCTTATAGAACTTGTGTTTGTATCTTATTGAATCTATGATTGTATAAAATTAAATTTTAAATGATTGATGAATTTTTATTGTTGATCCCTTATCCTTGAGATCCACCTTGTACATTTTATCTTTATTTAAACCCATGGAAGCCATGAATGGACTTGTTTGAGAAGAGTCATATTACAAGCCTATATTATCCTTTCCAACCCTACTCTTTGTATCATGCATGATATTCAATTGAACAAGTGTGGGGGAGAGATTATCTATGGTTAGAGAGAATATGTTAGGGTTTTTCATGGGTTTTAGGAAGATTCATGATATCCTTTATTATGATTTATTATTACCCCTCTTCAAGAAAATGAAAAAAATTGGAATTGAAAAATGAATGAAAAAAATGAAAAAATTAAGAAAAAATGGGTTGTGTTTTGGGTGGGTTAAAAATCACCACTAATTTGTTGAGTTAAAAACCACAATTACTTGAGTAATGATCTTGTAATAACTATTAAAATTAGTTTTATGAGGAGTTCATGTGGATTTGGGTGATGGATGTGAGACTTTTCCCAAGAACAACTTTAAAAAAAATGAAATAGTAGGAAAAAAACAGGAGGGTGTATCCTTTAATTATTATTTCATAGAGTTTATGAACTTTTCTTTAAGTTTGGGGGAATTTGTTGATGTAACTTTTAAGAGTATATTTTCATTTTACTTTACTCTCAATTATTATTCATTGTGCTTAATAGATAAACCTCCTTTTTCAGCTTATTATGTTTTTACATAATAACATACTAACCTTAAGCATAAAAGTTGTTTCAAACTTAATGTGAATTCCTCATGATTAATTGTTATCTTTTTTTCTATAGTTTGAATATTTTATATCTAATTTAGGCATTTTGTTTAATATCACGTACTTGAGGTATGGAAAAAACTCCATTAAATTGTTACCTTGTGTGATGATTGAAAAAAAATTCAAAGTGAGGTAGATCACAACTTGGTATTCACACTAATAATAGATTAAAATATTTTAATGGAAGTTAGGAGAATATTCATCAATTTTAAATGGTAAAATTAAAATACATGATTAATTTATTTCTTTTAAAAAGGAGGATTTAAAATGACATGCTTAGGTGTTTCTTGTCAGTTTGTTTCCTTATTGAAAATTATTTGATTTTATTGGATTTGAGATTTAAATATTGATAGCATGGGCCTCCTTTATAATTTAAGTTGATATATTTACATGAGGAAAAGCACATTCTAAGCTTTAGGGATTTTATCACTCTATTTTATGCACACATTTTTTAATTTAATTTTATTATTTTTTGTGTTTAATTGATTATTTTTTTCCAATTATTTATTTGCATATTATATTTTTGGTTAATTAACAATTTTAATTTAATTTTGGTAAAATTAAAGGAAAAAAATATATTTTTATGAGTTTTGGATAGATTTTGAAAAATAAAAAAAGTTTTTTTATTCATAAGAGTAAAAGGGGCCTAATACTCAGCTAAGGGGACAATTTTGGAATCACACATGTGTTTAAGTAAAAAGAAAAGAAAGATTGGTGTGGATCAATACCAAGAAAAAGGGTCACAAAGAGGAGATATCTACATGTAATGAACCAACCTAATTCAACCTACCACTTCACATGGGTCAACCTGCTACGTGGCCCAAGGAATACTCCCAATCACCCTGGACTAGTGACTTTTTCTAGGGTATCACAAGTAATTAAGTGAGAATGATTTCACCCTTAAAATCTATTAAAACACACCAATGATATCTGTTGATAATCTGACATGATTCGTCTAGAGATTGGGCATTCACACCATCCAATAAACAATTACAAAAAATAAAAACCATGCTAAATAGAGTATAAGTAGCCACACCACAACACTAAACTGTAACTGACATCAAAATATTAATAAAGAAGGAAAGAAAAATCATTAAATAAATACACATGAGAGTAAAAATATATCCCATGACAAATTGACCAATACATAACCAAACTCCCAAAATACCAAAATAAGAGGATCAAAAAATGCATAGGCATGCCATCTCCATGTGGCCCTTGGCCACCACCAGACTCATACTATGAAAGGAGACATAACATCAAGAATACCTTCTATGAGATGTAACTCTATTACCTTTCCTTATATCGAACATAACTAGGCATATATATTCCCAATGACATATGCAGAGATTGAGGCACAACCTAGTAGGATACCACCATGAATCTACATATTACCCTTTACAATTAAAACCAATGATTCTTGTTTGAAAATAATGTTTGGAAATCATTTCTTTGAAAACAATTTATAAATCATTTGGTTTTCATAAAACAATCCATGAAGATGAGTGACATGTAAAATAAAATCTCAAAGTATAATCATGGACAGTAATGGATAACCAAGCGACCACAATCAAGTAACATATAGTCATGAAATAAAATAATGTCATAACAAGATAAAATAATATTTGCAACAAGGGGGAACTTTGACCCATAGGCTCAAGGTATCTTGAACTCACTTATGGAACACTAGTCATCCTATGTGATCCTAAACAAGTAATAATACTTGGTACTCTTGAGGCATCACTAGAAACAACCCTTATCTAGAATTACACCTAAAGTTAGGGAAACAACCATCCCAAAACCACACACCTGAGGTCTCCCATGCACACTCATAAAAAAATCCATCACATACAATAAATACCATGATCAAGTAAGAAGGTTCCCAAAAAAAATACTCTTTCAAAGTCTTTTTAAAATATCA
This sequence comes from Viscum album, assembly GCA_963277665.1. NCBI lineage: Eukaryota > Viridiplantae > Streptophyta > Magnoliopsida > Santalales > Viscaceae > Viscum > Viscum album. The sequence goes on from OY728156.1 coordinate 1,337,957,587, forward strand.
TTTAAAAACAAGGGTTTTCTTGAAGAAATTTTAACAAAAACTTTATAGGAATGAACATTATTTTCAAAGGTAAAACTAAAGGAAATAATTATTTTGTCAACACATGACAGAAACAATAATAAAACATGTATAATGGACCTAAAAAATCAATATAAACATAATATATCAATAAAAACCAAAGTAAAACTCAAGAAAAAAGGTAATCTAAAGGAAAAGTATGGATATGTATAGAAACCTACCTTAAAAGTGATTAAACATCACCACCTTCACAAAATATCATAAGAAGGTAAGAGAAGGGATCCTCATTGATCTAAACATAAAATAAATTCATAAAAAATACAATATAAACTTAAGGTTTGGACCTCTATGGCTGTTAAGGTTAGATAGACAAGAGAGGAATGAAAGAACATGGGAGAATAAGAAGTAAGTAGGAGAAAATCATGAGGAACCATGACTTACCTTGAAGGAATAATCCAAATATTTAAGGATGAGGCACCAAAATTAAGGGTAAAGTGAGTCTATGGCTGGGGGATATTCTCTGTCAAATTATAGGAGAAAATGAAGTAGGTAAGGGCTAAAAATTTAAGGGGTTTAATTTAGTAAATTCCAACTTTTTAACAAAAAGGGTAGACTGCACAGTTTGCAAAACTGTGCACCACCCATGCGGGGATTCCCTCTTCACTGACTTGAGTTACATGGTTTCTTAGAAGATACCACATGATTTGATAAACCATGTGTAAACCATACAAAGTTACACTAGAATCCCTCACCCCCATCTTCATGGTTTGGTGCACAATTACTCTTAATCATGCACCAACTGCGTACATTGACCAATCTTCCCCAAAAACTAATTTTTTGATCCAAAAACCCTAGAAACTACAAAATCATTTAGAAGAAAAATAAAATTCAAATAAAATACATATAAGCGACTTATGGGGTGTCCCAATTCTACCCACTATTCCAATTTCTACCTCTATAAAGTTCTTAATGCTCAACTTCTACAAAAATGATGATACCATTACTCTCTCACCAAAGCCACTCACTCCCACGTCTCATGGTTATCATGACCATGCTACCACAACACATAGACTAAGGGAATAAATTTACCTCAAACCACTTTAAAATGATGATCCAGAATACAAATATGTTACTCCACTATAGAGTTGTTGGGTTCCAAGTCCAAACTCTCCCATTCCACCATGTGATATGGGTTTGGATAATACTTATTCAGCTAGTAAATGTGGAACACATCATTAATCAAGGTAATTTAGTATAGAAATACCAATATATTCTTGATACATTTTACAATCTCAAAAGGTATGATATAACATGACATCAGTTTACCCTGCTTCCCCAATTGATAGTGTACCAACTAAGGAGACACTTTAAGAAAAACCTAATAACCGACATAAAATTCCAATGGATGGTGCTGATAGTTCATGTAATATTTATGGAAACTCTAATCCATTACCAACCTTCTCTGAATTAACCAAACCTTTATTATCATCTCATGAATGATACTCAGTCCTAATAATGAATGCTCACCCAACTCAGACCAGTACAAAGGGGACCAACATGGTTGTCCATACAATGATTTAGATGGAGCCATATTTATTGATTCTTGATAGTAATTATTATAGGAGAAATAAAGAAAAGAGTGATTCTCCCATGAGTCACTAAGTTTAAGGATGTAGGCTCAAAGTATATCCTAAAGAATCCAAATATCCCGCTCTGTTTGACCATCGGTCTGTGGATTTAAACTAAGAACCCAAAGACTCCTAAATTACCTTATATAAATGGGATATGAAGCATGGATCTCAATTAAAAACAATTACCAAAGGAACACCATAGATCTAGACAACCTATTAGATATAAAGGCACCCAAACTCTTCTATTTTTGTTAAATCCTTATTAGGAATAAAATGGGACAATTTCATTAATCAATTTATGATTTACCATATAGAATCCTTCCCATTAGAAGAATGTGGTAACATGATAATGAAATCTAGGGATATATCATCTCATTTATACACCAAAATTGGGAGAGTTTTAATGGATTATCTAACTTCTGGTACTCAGATTTGATTCCCTAATAAGTTAGGAACTGAGATATGAATTTTGAAACTGCTCATTTTATCCCAGTCCACCAATATTAGTGTTTCATATTATATAACATCTTGGTATCCCTTAGATGAAATTCCCATCTAGATTAGTTCCCACCAGTCATCAATTCCCACCACAAGGAAAAAGGGACCATCAACCACTTTAAAAAATATAAATAATTATCAGGATATTGAGAAAATTTTATTAAGGTCTACCCACTATTTAATATTACTATAATCTGATAATAGTTTGGGTATATTACTTTCCTAAGGAGAATATGGTCATCAAGAGGAGAGGTGATCTACACACTAGACAAAACCACCTGTTCACCCCCTCCTTCACTTATAAATTATTCTCATCAAATAAAATCATCAAAACCCATTCTTTCTCAGAATCTTTCACTATCCGAGTTAGAAATTTCTTATTCATTGTGTTGGATATTGTATTCCCCTTTCCTGGAGTGTATGCCAAATCAAAATCTATGGTCTGAAGATACATTACCTACAAATTTACTTGAGACTTAAATCTTTATGGGTAAAGATATACTTCAAAATTTTATGATCCGAATACAACAAAAACTTCTCCCCTAAAATATATCATCACTAAGTTTTTAGATCATGCATCATTTTTAGCAATTCAAGGCATGATTGGATTAGTTCTTTTTATAGGGTCACAACTGATGTGAGCCATAAGCTACCATGTGGTCATCCTGCATAAAAAAAAATCCCAACTATAAACTCGAGGAATAAAAATACACAACATATACCAATCTCGATTTTGGGAGAATCAAAATAGGACCTGAAGTCAAACTTTCTTTTAATTCCTAAAAAATACACCTAAAATTCCCTACCCCACTCTAATTTCACACCCTTCTAAGTTAAATCCATTATTGGATATTTTATCTTGTATAAATCCTGCACAAAACATCTATAATATCCTGTTAGGCCTAAGAAACTCTAAATCTCAAATACATTCTTGGGTCATTATCAAGATATCATAGCATGTATATTTTCTAGGTCCATCAAAATTCCACATTTAGATACATGCGACCCAATAATTTCACCTCTTGAATCCAAAATGGTATTTGGATAACTTATCATACAGATGGTGGTCCATCAAGGTTCCCAAAACAACATCCAAATGGCCCTCATGATCCTCCTTTATCTTGGAGTAAATCAAGATATCATTAATGAATACCACTATGAAGGAGTCGAGATACTGATGAAAAATATGATTCATAATGGATATAAAGACTTAAAGGGAATTAATGAGACTAAACATAATAACTAATTACTCAAAATATCCATATGATCTGTAGAAGGCGGTCTTGGGAATTTCCTCCTCCATCACCCTTAACTAATGGTACTGCGACCTCAATTCGATCATTGAAAACCATCAAGCACCTATGAGATGATCAAAAAAATAATCAATATGAGGTAATTTATACTTATTATTTATTATCAAAACATTTATCTTCTGGTATTAAATTAAAAGATGAAGGATTCTATCTTATTTCTTTGTGAAGAGTAGTGATGATTCCCACAATGACACACTATTGCAAACCAATCCCTTACTCTTTTGATCACCCAATTGAACTTTTAACTACTTAAAATCACAAGGGACCATAAAATAAGAGGAACGATGATGGGGACCATTTTTGGAATTAGTTTGATGATGAAATCCACATCTTTTTGGGGTTGCATCCCATAAAAATCATCAGGGAAGATCTCAGGGTACCTATCCACCACAAATTGAAGTTGGTCACCCAAACCCCAACAACGTCAAGAGGCATCTTGGAAAACTGACATGAAATAGACCCTACCACTTTGACAATTAAACCATCTCTACCTAACCTAGAATCCTACTCACCTTGAAACAGAGAAGTTTCCCCCAAAAGAGATAGAAACGAAACCTTTTGGTGGTAGCATCCAATTTGATCCTTAGTGCTCACCTTCCAATCCATGCTTAAGATAAGGTCAATGATGTCTATATCCAGAACTAATAAATCCTAGACAACCTTAACATCGGTGATGATCACATGACACTCGAATCACTTAAAAACCTACTATATCCTCTTTCCTAATGGGGTTGAGAGATCCATCATGTATGACATCAACTTAGATCACAATCTTAAAGAATCAGTCAGCTTATCATAATTGAATAAATGGGATGTGCTTATGTCAAATAAATCCAAATCCATAGATGAATCAATAAATGTCATACCTTTTATGGTCACAAGCCCCAAATTTGACTCCTATGTCTCATGATACTTTGTATATAGGTGCCCATATTCAGGAATGATCTGAGGCTTCTTGGAAGAATGAGAGTCCCCTTTCACCTAAGAACAAGATATTGTCCCTTTGGATGCATCTAAAAGCACTTGTTAACCCTTGGTATGAGTAGAACCCACTTTAGTTACTTGGGTATAGTTCCCACAATATCACTGGAGATATAATAGGAAACACCATCGGTGGAAGGTCATCAAAACTTCCTAGAAATACTTCTTGGTATGCTTGACCTTCCCACACTAAAATCAAATAATTTTTATTCACCTTGAGGAAGCAATTGAACTAAGATCAATGGGATGCTTCACACTCCAAATACTACCTCATTGTGACTCCTTGACCTTACTCTATTTCCCTGAAGAGTAAATATAGATCCCACCTATAGCGGTAGGGGAACAGATCATACTGACCAGTCTTACTATATTTTCCTCAACCATAGACACACTGTACACCACTTTATCATAGGTGGGAAAATACAAAAGAATGATCATGGACCTGATTTTTCTGGCTTCAAACTCATCTCTAAATAGATCTCTTTTAAGTATTCATTCACAAGGAGCTTAGGTGAAGGAATAAATAGATCAAAAAACTAGGTGGACTACTCTATCATAGATCACCCCCTACTCTAAGGTGATGAACTCCCTAACCTTTTCTACTCGTAAGGTATCTAGTTAAAATTTCTATTTAAACATCTTCTTACACCTAGTAAAATTAAGATCTTTATGAATATTATCCAAAAAAAAAAGAGTCCCACCACCTTATACTCAACCCTTCTAGTATATAAGTAATAATTATATCCTTATATTTATAAGGGTATTGGAGGAAAAAGAAGTTATATTATATTTTTTACAATAATTCTTCTAGTTTTTTGTCCCCCTATTCACCTTGGAACATAGGCATATTTGGATTTTTAAACTCCTGTGCATGATCTATTGACTATACTTGACCTATTTTCACCACTTTTACTAAGATATTTAATAGTTATGATTACTAATTCAATGAGATGGGATTCCACATGAGGATTTTCTAGTCGAGTATTCTTCATGTATTTCTCTCTCTGATTTCTAGGGGTCCTTCCGGGAGGCGCGTTCTAAAAATATAAAACACAAGAATCCAATAAATATATAATCTATTTAAATAGAAAACCAATAAAAAACTTAGGGAATAATCCTAGAACCATCAATAGAAATAAAACATATCAAAACCCATCAAATTACTCATAAAAAAAATCAACCAACACAAAATCCTAACCACCCCTAGTAACTCAAGGTATGTCTTGAAGAAGAGTTGGTCAAACACTCCCCTACACCATCATTTGAGTCTTCATGGTCCTAATACATACTACTATAGTAACCTAAATAATAGGAGGGTTATAATACCATTTTGTAATGAACCAACTTGGGATAACTCACTATGTCACCCAAGTTAGCCTTTAACATGGTCTGAGGTGCATTCCTGGCCACCTTGGGATGAAGACTTGTAACATAGTATCACAAGTGACTAAGTGGGAATGATTTTATCCTGAGAATATATTCAAACACACTAAGGATTATTTATGAGAATATAAAATGAACCATCTAGATATTGGGAATTTGTTCCATCAAATAAATAGTTACAATAAGAAAAAACATGCCAAACAGAGTATAAATAAAAAAACACAACACTAAACCATAACTAATATCAAAATATCACTAAAATAGGAAATCCCAAGTGTTATATAAATAAACATGATATTAATAATATATCCTAGGATAAATTGGATAATATATAACTAAAATCCTAGAATAATGAAAATATAGGATCCCAAAATTCTTGGGCATGCCAACTCCATGTGGCCCTTGGCCACCACCAGACTTATACCATAAATGTGTTAAAACATCAAGAATCCATACTATGAGATGTATATCCTTTGCCTTTCCTTATTTCATACATGACTAGGCATGTATATTCTTGAAAGAATATGTAGAGTGTGAGACAAATTCTAGTAGGATACCACCATGAATCTACATATCACCTTTCATAAAACAAACCAACAATTCTAGTTTGAAAATAATGTTTGAAAATCATTTATTTGATAATGATTTATAAATAATTTTGTTTTCAAAAAACAATCCATGAATATGAGTGACATGTAAAATATAATCACAATGTTTAACTAAGGGCATTGAGGTATAACCAAGTGATCACAATCAAGTGATACATGGGAAAGAAATAAAGGCATTTCATAACAAGATCAAAGAGTATTCAAAACATGGGGGAACTCTAACCTATGGGATCTAAGTGTTTTGGACTCACTAATGGAACACTAAATGACCTATGTGAACCTAAAAAAGTAATATAACTTGATACTCTTAAGGCATAACTATAAATGACCCCTAACTAGAATCACACCTAAAGATAAGGAAACACCTTTCCTAAACCCACACACCTAAGGTCTCCCGTATGCACCCATAACCATATAAATCACATGTAACAAATCCCATGATCAAGTAATAAGGTTACCCAAAAAAAACCCTCTTTAAAAGTCTATTTAAAATCTCATTTAAAAACAAAAGTTGTCTTGAAGGAATTTTAGAAAACTCTTTGTAGGCATAAACTTGTTTTTCAAATGGAAAATCAAAATAAGTCACTATTTTGTAAAAACACACCAATCACAACAATAACACATGTATAACGACCCTTAAAAATCAATACAAGTATAATAGATCCATAAAAACCAAGTGAGAACTCAAGAAAAAAGGTAATCCAAAGGAAAAATTTAGGATATGTAGAGAAACCTACCTCAAAAGTTATGAAATGTCATCACCTTCAAAAAATATCATAAGAAGGGAAGAAGAGTGTTCCTCACCAACTTAAAAATCCAAAAAATTAATCAAAACAATAATATAAACCCTAGGTTTGACCCTAAATTTCCATTAGGGTTAGGTGGAAAAGAGAGGTATGAAATAACATGATAGAAAAGGAAGGAAAGAGGAGAAAATTATGAGGAACCACGACTTACCTTGAAGGAATAACCCAAATATTCAAGTAGAAGGCACAAAAATAAAGGGTAAATATAGAACATGATTAGTGGAGACACTTTTTTGAATGAGGAGAGAGGAAAATGGAGGTAAGGGTTAAAAATTATGGGGGTTAATTCATCAAACTCACACTTTTTAATAAAACAGGTCAGACCACATGGCGTGACTGCACAGTTCACCAAACCATGAGCCACCTCTATGGGGCTACCCTCTTCACTAACTTGAGTCACATAGTTTCTTTTAAGGAACCACATATTTTCATAAACCATGAAAAATGACACTTTAATCCCTCAATACCCCTATCTACATGGTTTGGCACACAATTACTCCTAATTGTGCACATTAGCTAGTTTTCACAAAAAAACAAGTTTTTGACTCTAAACCCATAGAAACTAAAATAACACATAGAATAAAAAAATTCAAATAAAATATATACTAGTGACCTAATGAGTTCCACATAGTATGTGTTGGTGTTGGGCAACAAGGAAACCAAGGCAGGTCAAACCTAGCAATGCTCATCTAAGAAACAGATTCCACAAGATCAGTTATTAAACATAGGTCACCTTGAATCAAAGTCAACGCGGGAAAAAACATTACCATTTTCTATAAATATTTTCATAAACATAATAATATCATCAATAATTACACATAATCTCCCTTTCATATAGAATTTAAACTATCTCCATCAAGCCTACGCTATATAACCTCCATGGTTGAGGACAAGGGTTCTTGACCCAACTACATTGAAGGAGATGGTTTCACCATAGGATTCATAGACCACATCATAACACACTTTATAAAAGATATTCATGAAGAGAGTTGTACTATATCATATTCATTGTTATGTTTTATGTGTTTATAGGGGAATGGTTTGTAATTTCTACGAGGATAGGTTACAACATAGGGATTTTTTATGTTGCGGAGTTCCTCCATATATAAGGGGCTTGGGTTTGATGGACTATGAAGTATTTCACCATATAATATTTACTATTCCATATGAGATAGTGAATAGGTGCTTGATGATTTACATGCAGCAGAGGCTATTGTGTTTGAGATATCTTGAACTTTGGATGGACAGAGGAGATAAAATGAAGATTTCCATGCTACAATAGCCTATGGTGTAGGGGTGTAGTTTAACCATAGAACAAGAATAAGTGAAAACAATTATTTGAGTGGGATAATTCTTATTCTATAGTGATTTATCTACATTATATCCTTGTCATGAGGAGTTCAAGCTATTCTGGTGAGAACAATGCAACACTAAAGTTTCTATATCTTTATAAATATATTGGTTCAATATTTTTAGTCAATGCACATGATTTTAGGTTTAGAATAGAGAGATACAGATGATATGGATGGGAAATATACATTTGGATCTTTCTTATATATATGGAGTTCAAATTCATCACACAAAGGGAATATAAGATCAAAATTCAAGTTATAGATACAAAAATATGTTTCTTAACAGATATAAAAGATCGAATATCTCTCCAAGATATAATTTTATACATTATTCATGATTGATATGGAGGTTTCTAACATGATGTTTTCACAATATAGCTAAAGTATGATGAGGCTGGTTTAAATTAAAATAGATATAGCTAAGATATATAAAAAAATATAGATAAGATAATAGAAATATATAATGATATGGAGAGAGAGAGAGAGAGATATTTTCTAATTATTTGATTATAAATAAAAAGTGGTGTGTACACTTATAAGGGATCAACAACTTTGAGGTTTTTGAAGTGAGATTGGAATGACCATCATAGGATATGCATAGTTTAATATTTTCTTTTTCTTCTTCTTCTAGTTGTATAATAGTGAAATTCCTACAATGCTTTCCAAAAAAAATATAAATAAGTTTTCCATTATTTCACAAAATCTTTATTTTAATCTAACTAATATATTCCATCCTCTATAAGGCATAATTTATTCATTGTTTATGACCAATCAATCATTGTTGGGTAAGTGTTATAGGGGAAGGTGGAATTGATGAAAAGGATGTGTGCAACATGTTTATAATTCTTCTAAGCTTATGTGTTTTTTGTATTAATTCACATTTAATTGGAATAATTCTATATCGTATTACTTAGTTACTTAGAGAGAGTTATAGTAACTAGGGGACATGACTCAATGTGATAGAGGGGAGTAGGGGAGAGAGAGGTAACTTAAATCCACATTTCACTTAGAGATTGATCTTAATGCATCTAGGTTAGTCATAGATCACCTCGACCAAAGGGATTATCATGCCTAGTTAGTTATAGTTTATGATGAGAGGTACAACTAGTTACCTCAAGAATTATTATGACTAATAATTTGATTTATTTCACAAGTGGAGTAGAGTTTTCATAAATTATGAAAAACCATCCTTTGATTCAATTTCCCTCTCTCCATACTTGTATTTTATTCTTAGTTCATCAATTTAACTCATCTATCTAGCTTAATTTAGTTTCATTTATAATTTAGTGATAAAGTCATATATATTGGTTTTTAGTTATCCTTTTTATCATGTATTTTATCTCAAGGCTTTCATATCATATATCTATTCTTAGTAGTTTTAATGATTTGGGGTTTCATGTTTTTAAATTATAAACTAATTTGAGACCGTAGTAATTAATGACACATGTGTTCCTAGTCACTAATCTTAGAATTTAGGTGGGTTAGCCTAATTCCACTGAGAAAGAGGTCTAGAGGATCAAACACTAAGTGTATAAATAATATCATTTAAATTATATATTAATTTAATAATAGAATAAATATTATTATCAGGTTCTAAGTAATAATAATTATTAGATGCACTGGATCCTTCACATTCGGGGGTTTTGACGCCTTCCATTCTGACTGACCCTGCTAGGTACTTCAAAGTGGTGGTTTTAGGATGTATGGTCTTAGAACTCACCTTCAAGAAATATTTTAAGCTTCCCACGTTCATGGACACAATCCTTATCAAATAGAAAAACTACTTATATTATAGTATTCAGTTGTCCAAAAAACTTGATAGGTGTTTCTTCACTTCCTCTTCCTCTGGTAATTTATGTTTCTTATATTTCTGTAAGATTTTTCACACATAGAAGCACTCAAATGACATGGGTAGTAAAAAAAGTAATAATAATTATTCAAGTTATGTTTATTGCTAATATTAAGTCACCATTTATTAAAAATAATATATATGTGGGTTTTATATTAAATAAATATTAATTTGTGAGTTTAGTGAATATAATATTTATTTATTTACTTAATTAATAATATAGTGATATTTATTTATTTAAATAAATATTAATTATTCAATATCTAATAAATGCTGAGGAGGATTGAACTACCAAGTTAAGAGTCTGTTGGGAATGATATATTAAATATCATTTAAATACATATTAATTTATTTATTTATGAAATTATATTTAAATTACTCATGAGTTTTTCAGATGTTAAGGACATAATAATAATAATAATAATAATAATAATAATAATAATAATAATAATAATAATAATAATAATAATAATAATAATATTCAACACGGGGTTCTCTAAGGATTAATAGATTAACTAAGGGCCTATGTACAACAACCAATTATCTAACCTATAAATATAAACCTGATTATATCAATTCTAGGGTGATACAGTGTTGTGCACAACAATTCCTCTTTGGTGAATTCTACCAACCCTTAAGAGAAATTTTTTTATAATGATCTTAAGAATGGAGAGTTTAAAATCTAATCCCCCTCTCAAGTTCCCTAGAGGACTATAAGAAATCCTTCAAGCCTCGAAAGAATTCTTGTTATGATGAATGGTGAACAACGCAAGTGGTGAGAATCATTTGTTCTAGAACCTAGTGATTCTAAGATGATGTTCTTAGGTTCATAGAGCATGTGTGGATACTTATAGGGGGATTATACACTTGAATCCTTTGATTCAATGATAGTATAACAAGAATAGGTCAACCAATTCCATAATGAATAAATAATTACAATCCATGGTAATTCTTATTTATATAAATTAATTATAAATTATATCTGAAAGAGCCCATCTTTGAGGATTTTGGGGTTTCTATTCATCTAGTTTTGAGGATTTATACAAAGAAACCGATGAAAACCCATTGTTGGGCATGGGGTCGATTACGTCTACTATAACCTAGAAACTTTAAGTGGAATTAGATTAGTCAAATATTAATTTATAATTATTTATTAATTATTGATTGAATTACTCATTTTTTGTTAGTTTTTCATTTTTGGTTTATTCATTCTTTTATCTAAAAGTAAATATATCATGTTTGTTCACCTTTATATGACTAATAACATGTAGAATAGAAGATGAATAACATTAAAAGATCCCATTTGGAGATACCAAAGATTCTATCCAGATAACATGGACACATGATGTGTAACAAAAAATTACATGACTTGCACCCAAATTCATCACACCAGGGAAAACCACAAAAATCATGACATGTTGTGTGGGAGTATAGTACACGGAATCATCACACACCATGTATTTATCGGCTAGATGGTACATAATTTTAGGGGTTATACAATGTGTAACAGGTGTACACATCATGTAACCTCATACGGTTTGTCCTCATGGGAAACACAGAATCCATGTGGTCAAAGTATGCAACGTGTATTTGATACATGTCAAATAGTGAATTAAAACCAATAAAAATGGGTTAGTTATGATTAAACGATGTATAATTGGAATAAATTTCATGTAACACATAAATTTCCAGATATATTACATGTTTAGTCCCTTGGAATTTATCATGGAAAACCATAGGAAGGGACACAAAACATGCAATAGGCTGTACACTCCATGTAACTCATACATGTTTTTGTGGAGTACATGCCAATATAATCTATACAACACATAAATTAATTATGTGGAATGAAAATAAAATGTTTCATTAAACCAAAATAAATGGTGTATAGTTGGAGTACATTTTGTATGATAGAGTTTTATTAAGTATTAAAACACCTAATTAATTCCCACATAAATTTAGGAACTATACGACATATATGGTCATCACACATGTCTTCACTTCATAGGCATTAAAAGTGGTACATTACATGTATATTAACATGTTCTATGTGTCGTAAATGATGATATGACTACTTGGATTAACTTAAAAAACTACACACCATGTAATAATGTGACATACCATGTACACTATATACCATGTAAGTACACATTACATAATAAAGGACCATACAAGATGCTAAATATTTCAGAGGGGTACACTCTGTGGCGACTCTAGTACATGTTGTGTAATTAATTAATTTTCAATTAAATTAAATTATTTAATTTATTTAAAATTACATAATATGGGTATCTCTAGGACTACTCATATGTCGAATTAGGATAAATGAATTAATTAATTAAAAATATAATTAATTTATTATAGTGATTCATCTTAATAAAGAATGAATTGAAATGAATGATAGATAATTTTAAATGCATACTCATTGTATGCATGTATGATCATGATATTGATTGACCTATGTATGTGTTGGATTTATTTTTATTTGATTATAATTTTATGAGTTTTGTGATAATTATTATAAAATTAAAATAATGATTTGTGTATCATCCCCTCCTCTATATTATTTATAGGCTTGCGTGTAAATAGTTTCTTTTATGTAACCTCGTACCCATTGTTCCCCTCACCTAGGTGTGAGTAAATCATATGTAAAGGATGATGCTCTCAGGAGAGTGGAGGTGGTTCAAGTTTGTAGCTAGGGTGAAACCAACCAAGGAGATACATAGGAAAACATGTGGAATGATACAACTCAAACAAACCATTGGTTTAAGAAGTTTTATCCCTAGGTTTAAGGGTTAATTTATCATCCACTTGATAAACTAACCAATAGTAAATCTCATGATCATAACACATATATTTATTTTATTTCTGTCTAGTGAATAGTTAATTATTTATGTTTATTGGATGCTTTATCATGATCACATAAAATAAATAAATTAATAAGCATGAAATATGAAATAAAATAAATGAATTATGCATAAATTATTTTATCAAGACATGATTAATCACTTATATATAATCAAAATAATATTAAAAAGTATATAAAATTACAAGATAAATAATATTTACACATAAAATATAAAAATCCATCAAATAAATATTAAGCCGTAATTCCTTCCATTACTTGATTTTAGATGAAACCATAGTTCAAAGTATTTTTATGGACTACAATAGGGTTATTTCAATTATCACAGAGTTTCAAAAAAAAATTTGGGTTGACTTAACCAAGTTTGAATCAAGGTTTTATAGCCTATATGAGACTTGGTTTGATTAGTAGGAAAGTATTGAGGAAATCCAAATCCAGGATTTTAGGATTGAGGAATCCACTAAACAGATCAAGGAGATGCATGTTAATATAGTTGGTAAGAGACCCTATATAAATAGCTTTAAATAACTCGTTATACATTCATTTGGATTATGAGAATGGAAATATGGATCCTTTCCACTATAACATCTACACGACATGACATTCCAAATCCAACAGTGATGGCTATTGATATTTTATAAAATAGTGGGAGGCTAATAAATAAAATTTATTATGTCACATTTGGTAATCAAGATAAAGTACTAAAACCTTTTATTATTATTTTTTATAAAATGGAAAGAAATATGACCTCGACATTATTGATTTTGGATAAAGATAATCTCCTCATGGGAAGTATATTCTAAGAGTGGTATAGGCCCTTGTGCATTATACTACACCATGAGAGAAATACATATGTAATGGAGCCCCTTATTCCCAATATTCCATCTAACAAGGTGAGGGAGGAAGATCTATCTATCCACCCAAGACAGTTGGATGATGTGGTATATCACTACTGGAAATTGGAGCATTTGTGACGAGATCCCGTTGCAAATACCCTTTTGTGATGGGATCCCATTACAAATGACCTATTGCAGAAAACAACACCACAAAAAGAGTTTTTTGTGATGGTCCATTGCAAAAAGTAAATATTTGTGATGGGATATGCACCCATCACAAATAACTTCATCGTGGTTTTAAAATACCTTATTGAGATGGTCTGTCACAAACAATGTAAAAAAATAAATAAATAATAATAATAATAATAATAATAATAATACAATAATATTAATATTAATGAAATAATAATATTAATATTAGTAAATTAAGTTAAATTATAAAATAATAAAATAATATTCATATAATAATAATAAAAAATAATATTGATAATATGATAATAATATTATTATTAATATTAATATTACTAATATAATAAAAATTATAAAATAATGAAAACCTCGATATTCACAAAAAATATAACAAATAATAAATAGAAAATAATAAAAAATAATAGTTAATAAAATAATAAAAATAATAAAAAAATAATAATAAAATTAATAAAATAATAAAAATAATAAAAAGAAAATAATAAAAAATAATAATTAATAAGATAATAAAAATAATAAAAATAAAATAACAAAAAATAACAAAAAATAATGATGAATAAAATAATAAAAATAATAAAAAATTTAAATAAAGTAATAAAATAATAAATAAATAATTAAAAATGTAATATTCACAACAATATAAAGAATGCACTATATAAAAATGTAGATAGTTAATATTACAAACAAAATTTACATTCAAATGTTTGATCATAAAAAATAAATAGACCACTAAGGGGGACGATCATCTGGATGAGATGGTGGAAGGAACTTCATCCCTAAATCATGAGTCAGATGTCGCATTTACTCCAACCAATCATACTCCTGCTACTACCACCATCGACACATCTCCTCCTACAACTCCTACTATTGCAACTGCTACTGTTGCAGGAACTCTTCATACTTGTAACGTCCCAGAGCTGGGTGCCACGCAACGGGTGCCCCGAGCCCGGTTCGCCACGTGACCTCAAGCGCATTTCCCCAGACGCCAGAGGCTGCTGACTAGCAGTGAGGGCCCAGGTCTGATAGTGGGGAAACTATGTCCTCATTTGTCAAAGTGTAGCGTAGCGGAATTGAAATAAAACATACAACAAACAATGGAAGTAGTAAATATACACAACTGAAATAAACTACAGTAGTGGATATAACCAACAATATATAAATGATGATGCTAAATGTTTGAAGTTCTAAGAAAGCATCCAGAACATGTTATACATCAATACAGTACAACAAAATACAGAGTACAACAAACAAGGAAAACAGCTGGCAGCGGCATCGCGAGCCTAGGCTCGGTCCCATGCTCTCCTACTCCACAGCAACATTCAAGTACCTGTATAGGGACTCTTGCCCCTATCCACACTTGCAGAAACGTAATCTATTTGGGCCGAAAAGCATGACCCAAATAGGGTGTGAGAAATATATCTCAGTAGGCACCCACCAAAGGCCCATGCCCAACTGCGTGTAAGCATGCAACAAGTGTGCAACAGTAAAATGAAATAAACTAAGCAGTACTCAAAAGTAACTAACTTAACAGTTAAATTTCCATTTTATTATTCATTTAATCCATTTAATTTAGTAACATTTTTGTGCTCAACAACACCAAGCCCTCAGGCCAACCAGAACCGTGCCCTCAGGCTAAAACAGTAAACCACGACCTCAGGCTTTCCCTCAGGCCATACAGAATCCAACCTGCAGGTATTTCCCTCAGGCGTAACAAAAATTCTCGCCCTCAGGCATACGAAGTGTCTCCCTCAGGCCCAGAAGTCAAGCCCTCAGGCGCGAAAGGTTTCCCTCAGGCGAAATAACGACAGCCCTCGGGCTAAAACAGTCACGCCCTTAGGCCAATCACAACAACGCCCTCAGGATAAACAGGTAACTGGGCCATGCCCAACATCTCAAAATGCAGTAAACAATAAATTCCTCTCAAGACAATTCTACAGTTACTACATTTAAGGCATACCCTCGGGTATCCTGGCCAAACGGCTAAACAGTGGAACACACCCCGGGGGTGGTTCCGGATCCAAGCAATGATCCCAACCAACATTTTATTATCATAGTTTAATCACCTATGAAATTCTAGTCATTAAACATAGTAATGTCCTCAGCCACATGACACCCCAACATGGGTTCGTGGCATGAAAATGCACAAAAACGCACGACAGTTGGAAAATAAACACAAATCCACCTACCTTATACGCCAACGAGCGTTATACACAAACATCGGTTCCTGAAATACCCAAGAACGGCGTAGATATGACGAAGAACAAAACCCATTAAAACGTAAATAACTTACGTCAGGAGAAGAATTGGTAAGAACAGTACCAGGAGAGGAGAGGGCTTACCCGTGCGGTTCCAACGAGATCGTCCGAAGGCGAATCGGATTCCAGATAAACTCCCAGCAGATCTTCAAAGATCTGGCCTCCTCCTTTGGCTCCAAAATGGCTCAAACGCCTCCTCTGCCAAATGAGGAGGCTACTGCCTATTTTAAGCCAAAAAAACAAAGTACACGACATGTACTTCTGAGTACACGACATGTACTTCTTTCATTTAACTGTTCATTTGGCGGCACCGCCACACTGTTCATCCGTCGACCAGAGTACACGGCATGTACTCCCAAGTACACGGCGTGTACTGTCACCCAGCTGGCGGCGACTCCACCGCCTTACTATTTAAGCCTGCCGACTGACTACACGGCGTGTAAGTACCACTACACGACGTGTAGTCGGTTCCTACACCCTTCGTCGCCGGCATGGCTACACACCCCGTGTACTCATCCCAACACGGCCAAAAGTACACGACGTGTAGATAAAGTACACGGCGTGTAGTTCCAAAATTTAGGATTTTTCCCCATTTTTCATATTTTCTCAAAAACACTTAAGGAAAAGGAAAAAGAAGAAGCCCGTACCTCAAAAATAAGAACCAGGTTCTTACAAACTTCCCCCCTTATAGAAATTTGTCCCCGAATTTCCCTTCCAAGGGTGATGAAGATAAAGCTCAGAACAACTCTGGCCACTGAGCACGTACGTCAACCTCCTGCTCCCAGGTCTCGTCCTGCACTCGGCCATGCTGCCATAACACCCGTACGAGAGGAACTGACCGGCCTCGGAGAACCTTTGTGCTCCTGTCAATAATACGGATCAGATGCTCCTCAAAGGACGCATCATGTTGAAGCTCAACCTCCTCTGGCTGAAAGGTGTGAGATGGGTCTGAATAGTAGTGACGCAACTGAGACACGTGGAAGATGTCATGCATGGCTCGGTACCACTGCAGTAACTGCAACCGATAGGCAACCAGCCCGAATCTCTCCAGAATATCAAATGGTTCCACATACCTCGGTGAAAGCTTACCCTGTCTCCTGATCCGTTTGTGTCCCATCCTCGGTGAAACACGCAAGAAAACCTAATCCCTGACCACGAACTCCAAAGGTCATCTGCGACGATCAGCATAAGACTTCTAATGAGACTGTGCGGTAGCCATCTGCTTCCAAATCAACTGGACCTGCTCAAATGTCTCTTGCACGAGCTGTGGCCCCAGTAAAACTGCCTCACCTACCTCTAACCAGCACAAGGGTGATTTGCATGGCCTACCATATAAAGCCTCGTATGGTGCCATCTCAATAGTTTCCTGAAAACTATTGTTATAGGCAAACTCGACTAAGGGTATATGCTTCTCCCACGAGCCCCCAAAGTATAGGACGCATGCGCGCAACATGTCCTCTAGCACCTATATCGTCCACTCTGACTGGCCATCTGTCTGAGGGTGGTATGTTGTGCTCAGAAGCACCTGTGTACCCAGTGCCCTTTGAAAAATATGCCAGAAACGAGACGTAAAGCGGGATTCCCTATCTGAAACGATAGAACGAGGGACCCCATGAAGACGTACGATCTCTCGGATATACAGCCTTCCGAGATCGTCCACACCGAAGGTCTCCTTGATCGGCAAGAAGTGAGCTACCTTCGTGAGTCTGTCCACGACAACCCACACGGCATCATTGCCTCGAGGTGACCTCGGCAAACCCGTCACAAAATCCATCGCGACATCATCCCATTTCCACTCTGGAATGGGTAACTGCTGTAACAGTCCAGCTGGTCTCTGATGCTCTGCCTTCACCTGCTGACAAGTGGAAAATCTCGTAACAAACCCAGCTATCTCTCTCTTCATACCCGACCACCAGTACTGATGTCTCAAGTCTCGGTATATCTTGGTAACCCCGGGATAAACTGCCCAAGATGAAGCATGAAACTCTCGCATCAGCTCCTCACGTATATCCCCTAATACCCATACTCGTCCATGGAAATGCAAAACCTCATCATCTCCTATTGTCTAACCGGGAGGAGGGTCCTCACTTTCCATTGACTCCTGTAGGACTAGGCCCTCTGAAACCGATAGCTGCCTCATCCTCACTCTGTCCAGGAGGGTAGAAGTCACAGCTAACGAGGAAAGATAAGTCTGCTCCTGACTGTCATGCACCTCCAGATGCATCTCAGAGAACAAAGCCATAAGCTCCCACTCACCACTGGACTCCTACACTACCTGTATCTGAGTCTTCCTGCTCAGTGCATCAGCTACTGCATTACCTTTACCAAGTGTGTTGGTAAGCTCAAAATTGAAGGACTGTAGGTACTCAACCCACCTTCTCTACCTCAGATTCAGGTCACGCTGAGTAAAGATATACTTGAGGCTTTTGTGGTCGGTGAAAACCACAAAATGATCTCCCAACAGATAGTGTCTCCAACAGCGCAACGCATGAACAACTGCAGCCAACTCGAGATCATGCGTCGGGTAATTCCTCTCATGTGGCCTCAACTGCCGGGACCCGTACGCATCAACCCGGTCGCCCTGCATCAAAATGGCTCCCAGCCCAATCCCTGATGCATCATAGTAAACTGTATAGATCTTCCCCTACTCTGGGAGTATCAGGATCGGTGCTGATGTCAACCTTCCCTTCAGGTCCTGAAAAGCTGCCTCGCAAGCTTCTGACCAAATGAACTTCACACCCTTCTTAGTCAGACCTGTCAATGGTGCTTCTAAGCAGAAGAAGTCCTGTATGAAGTGCCTTTAGTAACCAGCCATCCCTAAGAAACTCTATATCTCAAAAACTTTCTTAGGCTGCTCCCAGGAAATTACTGCTCTCACCTTCTATGGGTCTACTACAACTCCTGCCTCTGAGATAATATGACCCAAGAAGTGAATCTGGTCCATCCAAAAAGTGGCACTTCGAGAGCTTAGCATATAGACGATGCTCCCTTAGTGTACTCAATACGATCTCAAGATGGGTGGCATGGTCGTGTCGAGTGTGAGAGTACACCAGGATGTCATCCATGAATACTACCACAAAAGAATCAAGATACAGATGAAACACATGATTCATCAGAGCCATGAAAACTGCTGGCACGTTCGTGAGTCCGAACGGCATAACCGTATACTCATATAGACCATACCTACTCCTGAAAGTTGTGAGAGGTATATCAGATGGTCTAACATGCAACTGATGATATCCGGATATCAAGTCAATCTTCGAGAACACTTGTGCTCCACGAAGCTGATCAAACAGATCATCTATCCTCGGAAAGGGATACCAGTTCTTAACCATCAACTGGTTCAACTTCCAATAATCCACGCAAAGTCTGAAGGTACCATCCACCTTCTTCGCAAAAAGGATTGGAGAACCCCAAGGATAAGTACTGGGTTGAATAAATCCCTTCGCCTGTAACTCCTCTAACTGCCTCTTGAGCTCCTACAACTCATGCGTGGCCATCCTATAAGGATGAATGGACACCGGTGCTGCTCCTGGAACTAGATCGATAGAAAAATCCACCTCACGCACCGGAGGTAGACCTGAAAAGTCATCCAGGAAGACATCCCTGAAACGATCGACAACTGGAGGGAAATCCGTCTGACAATTCCCCTGATCATCCATATATAAGCTCGCAATCTGGGCTGTGACTCCACCTCTCCCATGATGCTCTGGTCCAGCTCGACTCGCCTGAACATCCCATTCGCCCTTGTATAGAAACTTTTCACCCTCTGGTGACGTGAAACGCACCCTGTGACGATAGAAGTATACAGAATATCGATAGGGAACCAACCAGTCCATCCCGAGAATGAAGTCATAGCTCGTCATCTCCAAGACATAGAGGTCCCAAAGGAAGTGACACCCACCAACCTCAAGGGGGTACTCCTTGCACTGACACACAACAGCCGTTCTAGTCCCCAATGGAGTGTCTAGCGTCATGATATCAGAAGAAGAAGAAACACCGAACCCAAGGCTCTCCACAACGGGTACAGATATGAAGCTATACATAGCACCCGTATCAAAAAGTACTGAAGACAAGACATAAGCTACTAGAATAGTACCTTTGACTATAGAAAGTCTGGGATCCTGCTCCTGCTGGGTCTGTTGCACTGCATATGCCTGCCTAGTGCCGCAGCCCTGTGATACAGCCTGGATACCCTGAGCTATCCCGCCCTTCTACAGATTCAGGAACTGTCGAGCTCTATCTGCCCTCAGCATCTCGGGAAAGAAGAAGTCATTGAAGACTGCCTGAAAATCTTCCCACGCCATGTCCCTGTGATGCTCTGTCTAGATGGTAACATCCCACCACCTCTTGGCGGAATCACGCAACATGTAAGTCGCAAGATTGACCCTCCGCCCTGGAGGCATCTCAAGATGCTCGAAAATAGTCTGCATCGATCCTAGCTAAGACTCCGCAGCCTGTGGTCCACCATCACCTGAAAATGTAGGCAAATGCTGCTACTGAAAGATACGCATCATCTCGGCCATAGATGTGGCAGCCTGCGGTGCTCCCTGAAAGGTCTGCATGGACCGCAATAAGCCTTCACGGAACTGCGCCTCCGCGCCTGTGTCCGGTATAACAGCTGGGGCCGCATCTGGCCCTGCTGGAGGATCAACTGATAGCCCATGACCCACCATCTCCGGAGTATAATCGTCACTGCTCTCCCGGCGAACAACTCACGGTCTTCTAGGTGGCATGACACTACAAGGTCAAAACATGCCTCAGATTCAAGATTATTAAGACTGAAAAGCGAAGGAACCACAAAGGAAATAAGAGAAAGAAGGCATTCAAAATTTGCAGAACAAGACTACACGACATGTACAATGACTACACGGCGTGTACTTGACTTCCCTTCCCCTGCCCGGGTCCTTCTACACGGCTAATCCACACGACTTCCATTCAACAAAAATACACGGCATGTATAATATCTACGCGGCGTGTACGGTGTTATTTTCCAACTACCCGTGTCGTCTGTGACACGACCGACTACTCGGATTGACCCTACACGGCGTGTTACACCCGCACACGGCGTGTACACCACCCTGTTTCCCAGCCACACGGCTAACTCCACATGGTCTGTCCTTGGACAAGACTACACGGTGTGTCCCACAGGTACATGACGTGTTCAGGGAGAGGTGACACCGTCCCGTTTTGTTAGCTACACAGCCGAGTCCCCAGGTCATACTTCACGGCGTGTCCAGCATTGACACGACGTGGTCTGTACAGGAGTTCACCGAACCGTGTTGTTAGTTACACGACCGGACTGTGGGTCACACTACACGACATGTCCATTTGGTACACGACGTGTTTTACCCAAGGCCTTCCCTACCCCATGTCGCCGCCCACACGGTTTAGGACACGGTAAGAGACTACACGTCGTGTACTCAGGGTACACGGCGTGTACTCAAAAAGTTCATTTTTATTCCCGAACAGAAGAACATACACGACGTGTATAAAAATACTACACGGCATGTATACTGGGTTTCCAGACAGTATGCCTCAGAAACTTCTCCGGAACCCAGAAAATACTGAAAAACAACACCTAAGTGTCAAATTTTGACCTGTGAGGGCCCATACTCTCCATGAATCAAAGTTTGACATCTTTTATGTGTTATAACCAATAAACAGTCAATGATCCACCAAATTCTGGTCAATGGGGCCCATAATCCCCAAAAACCAAAGTTTGGCGTCCATTATATAAACAATCTCAAACAAAAAATACCATATCACAAGGTAGGTATTTATCAAGCAGCTATCACAACAAAATGCTTTTCTAGCACAACAACTATCACAACAACATGCGAATTCTAATGCACCTACATGGCATGAAAGATATGCATGGCATGTGATATGTAGCATGTGCCTATATGATGCATGAGATGGCATACCCTCATCTCATCGGGTTGTAACTAAATAGAACCCACAGATAAAATATAAACAGCACAATCCAAGTGCATCACCCAACAGTGAAAACATATCAACCGTAAAATTTGCAAAATCAAAAGAATGAAAAATACGAGTTAGACTGGCTTTTACCTATACACGGGTTAGCTACGCTCGGGCATAGCTCATTACCAACTATCGTTCCGTCCTATCC
This sequence comes from Viscum album, assembly GCA_963277665.1. Lineage (NCBI taxonomy): Eukaryota > Viridiplantae > Streptophyta > Magnoliopsida > Santalales > Viscaceae > Viscum > Viscum album. Next base: position 1,337,980,326 of record OY728156.1, read on the forward strand.
CTGACTACGGCTCCAAATAGTAAGTCAAAGAAAAGAAACCCTCTAATACCACTTTGTAACGTCCCGGACCCGGGTGCCACGCAACGGGTTCCCCAAGCCCGGTTCGCCACGTGAACTCAAGCGCATTTCCCCAGACGCCAGAGGCTGCCGACTAGTAGTGAGGGCCCGGGTCTGATAGTGGGGAAACTATGCCCTCATTTGTCAAAGTGTAGCACAACGGAATTGAAATAAAACATACAACAAACAACAGAAGCAGTAAACATACACAACTGAAATAAACTACAGCAGTGGATATAACCAACAGTATATAAATTATGATGCTACATGTTTCAAGTTCTAAGAAAGTAGCCAGAACATGTTATACATCAAAATAGTACAACAAAATACAGAGTACAGCAAACAAGAAAAACAGATGGCAGCGGCATCACGAGCCTAGGCTCGGTCCCATGCCCTCCTACTCCACAGCAATAGTCAAGTACCTGTATAGGGAATCTTTCCCCGATCCACACTTGCAGAAACGTAATTTGTTTGGGCCGAAAAGCATGCCCAAACAGGGTGTGAGAAATATATCTCAGTAGGCACCCACCAAAGGCCCGTACCCAACTGCGTGTAAGCATGCAACAAGTGTGCAACAGTAAAATTAAATAAACTAAGAAGTACTCAAAAGTAACTAACTTAACAGTTAAATTTCCATTTTATTATTCATTTAATCCATCTAATTTAGTAACATTTTTGTGCTCAACAGCACCAAGCCCTTAGGCCAACCAGAACCATGCCCTCAGGCTAAAACAGTAAACCACGCCCTTAGGCTTGCCCTCAGGCCATACAGAATCCAACCCACAGGTATTTACCTCAGGTGTAACAGAAATTCTCGCCCTCAGGCATATGAAGTGTCACCCTCAGGCACAGAAGTCAAGCCCTCAGGCACAAAAGTTTGCCCTCAGGTGGAATAACGACAGCCCTCGGGCTAAAACAGTCACGCCCTCAGGCCAATCACAACAACGCCCTCAGGATAAACAGGTAACTGGGCCATGCCCAACATCTCAAAATGCAGTAAACAAGAAATTCCTCTCAAGGCAATTCTACAGTTACTACATTTAAGGCATACCCTCGGGTATCCTGGCCAAATGACTAAACAATGGAACACACCCCGGGGGTGGTTCCGGATCCAAGAAATGATCCCAAACAACATTTTATTATCATAGTTTAATCACCTATGAAATTATAGGCATTAAACATAGAAATGAACTCATCCACACGACACCCCAACATGGGTTCGTGGCACGAAAATGCACAAAAACGCACAACAGTTGGAAAATAAGCACAAAGCCACCTAACTTATACGCCAACGAGATTTATACACGAACGTCAGTTCCCGAAACACCCAATAACAGCGTAGATATGATGAAGAAAAAAACCCATTCAAACGTAAATAACTTACGTTAGGAGAAGAATTGGTAAGAACGGTACCCGGAGAGGAAAGGGCTTACCCGTGCGGTTCCAACGAGATCATCCGAAGCCGAATCAGATTCCAGACAAACTCCCAGCGGATCTTCAAAGATCTGACCTCTTCCTTTGGCTCCAAAATGGTTCAAACGCCTCCTCTTCCAAATGAGGAGGCTACTGCCTGTTTTAAGCCAAAAAAACGAAGTACACAGCATGTAATTCTGAGTACACGACGTGTACTTATTTCATTTAACTGTTCATTTGGCGGTACCGCCACACTGTTCATTCGTCGACCTGAGTACACGACATGTACTCCTAAGTACACGGTGTGTACTGTCACCCAGCTGGTGGAGAATCCACCACCTTACTATTTAAGCCTGCCGACTGACTACACGACGTGTAAGTACCACTACACAGGGTGTAGTCAGTTCCTACACCCTTCATCGCCGGCATGGCTACACACCCAGTGTACTCATCCCAACACGGCCAAAAGTACACAGCCTGTGGATAAAGTACACGGCGTGTAGTTCCAAAATTTAGGATTTTTCACCATTTTCCATATTTTCTCAAAAAAACTTAAGGAGAAGGAAAAATAAGAAGCCCTTACCTCAAAAATAAGAACCGGGTTCTTACAATACTGTTGTTGCTGCTATTGATGCATCTACTCTTGCTCCCTGTGCATACTCTCTATAAGCTCACTCTAAGCTCGCAGCCACTCCTGATACTATGTAGAAGATGATGATAACTCTCCAGGAGCTCCTCTCGAGCTGGATACCAACATCGCATCAATGTCATAATAATCCACAAGTGTCAATCGAGAGCCGATACCAACAACTCGACCTTTCTCGAAGGCATACTGGTTCGCCTGCATCCATATTGACTCATCAAATCTATGGGCACTGGTCTGAGCATCGGTCTCGGCCAGAATATCAGTCTTTGTTTGAGATGTCATGACCTCATATGACTCCTTCAATTGGAAATTAAAAGTAAAATAGTTAAAATATTATTTACAGTTAAATTTTAAACTCAAAAAGAAAATATAATGACCACAATCTGATGCTGGTGAGCACCTCTAATCTCTCCAGTGGTTGTATCACTATACATCCTCTTATAAATGTTGAACTATGAAATATTGGGCTATTCGACTTCCTATATGAATATAAAATAAACCATTTAAATTTAAAGTTATATAAAATATTTTAAAATAGTACTTACCATATGCTCCCTATGCGTACTGAATGTACGACTACCGGCTTGATGTATCACCTCCTGTCTCCCTCGGTTTTTTTGAACTACCAATGATATCCTCTAAAAATGATCACCCAACTAGTGTGAACATAATCCATCCCAAACCTGAGATGAAATGTAATCAAGTCAGTGGGTGTGATAAGACTCATCAAACTCTGCCACTCCTGATTTCTCCATTTCTTTCCTTCTTAAATTGTGCAGAAATTGACTGCAACACTGACAAATAGTCCCTTTCCATGCCTTTCAGATATCCCCACGCATGCTCTCATAAACGAGATACCATAAACCCTACAAATAATTTATAATATCAAGTTATTAATTAAATTAATTTTAAAATAAATATTATTTATTTACATACCAGCCAATGATCGAACATACAATGCTACACATAAATGGGAATATGATCCCATGAGACATATTCTTTAGAAAAATAATTACGCAGTATAGCACTCCCCTGTCCAATAGCTATATGCATAAAACTGTGAAAAAAAGAACAAATAATCAAAAAATTAGTATATAAATAAATCATTAAAAACTACCTAAAAAACATAGGTAAACATACCTCTACATGCATGGATTGAAGCCAAGATGTGGATGTCACTCAGGGATCGGGTAAAGAATCATAAACTGTGCAAGACCACACCACCTTTGATTCCCCCCTAAACCGCCAGTAGTCTGAGGGTTATATGACCCAACATCCTTCTTTTCCAAAGGTATCTCAACTTCCTACAATAGACGATGTAGATCCTCGTCCATATGAAACACGAAATGATTGTTGTTAGAAAACACTTGAAAATAACTATTATATATAGATATATATTATATATGATTATAACCAGTTTTTAATTGTGTTAATGTTCATCTTTATCCTCATCTTCATTTCTGACGATGTCAATGTCTTCATATTCATCCTCAACATCATAAATTTGCAAATGAATTTCAGTTTCATCATCTCTTGTCATTTTAGATTCATTTGTAACATCATTGACATCATCATCACCATTGACCCTTAACTGTGGGGTTTCATTATCGATATCCATGTCTCTTCGTGAAAAATATGGATTTGGAGCAGTCTCTTGAAAAATTTCAATTCCTTATACTTCAGTGGAACCACATTCACTTTGAGTAAATTGATTTTCCCGAGATTTAATTTTTATTATGCTCCACCAATCACTCAACTCTCTTGAAGTAGCACAATATTTTGAATAATAAATTTTATGTGCCTGATAAGCCAATAAAAATAGTTCATTTACTCCAAGAAGACTTTTATATTTAATATCAACGATTCCATGGGTCATATGAACACACATGCCTCTCTCAATATCCAACCACTGACATTTAAACATAATTATGTAATGCTTTCCTTGATAACATAGTTAAATAATTTCTTCTAGCATGCCATAAAAGTCAACTTTAGTTTCTCTATGATGAGATCCTTTCAATAAAACACCACTATTCATTGTTTTTTTTGATTCCCCATATGCATGTGTATAAAATCAAAAACCATTCACCATATATGTATTATAAGATTTAACCATTTTTGATGCTGGGTTACTCAATACATGCAATCGATTATCAATTTTATTAGCATGTTGAGATATCTAAATTTTTTTAAAACAGTTATCAATATAACAAATAATAAATTGATTTTATATGTTAAACCAAAAATAATTTATGTTACCAGTTTTTGAAACCAGTAGTAAAAGTTTTTTTGCTGACGTTCTTCAAGAGTAGCTGATATAATTTATGGAAGTTGTTTCTTGATATGATTATAATATAAAATATAAATAAAATAAGATTAATTTACTGTAATAAAAGTTTTAGAATAAGTGATAGGAGCACTCACTATACAAATGGTGTCATTTCTTCATAGTTGAGAAGAACATATGTATGATCTCTGTGATGTTCATAACCTGAAATCCATCATTCATGAACTCCACCGAAGCCAAGTTTGGGATAATTGAAAAATGATAATTGATTTCCCATTTATTCGTCAAAATTTCCCTCATTAAGGACCATGTAGTTCTGTTTTAAGGGATATTCATATTAAAAGTAATGAGAGTAGAAAAAAGAAATTTCTTCTTGTAAATAAGATTCTATAATTGAACATTCAACCGATTCTTTGTTATATACTTTTTTCTGCAATTTCTGCCTGAATATCTTAAATGGGTACATCCATCGGAACTATATCGGACCTCCAAATTTTTCTTTATGCAGAAAATGTAATATAAAATGTTTCATTGAGTAAAAAAAACCCAACATAAAGTTTTTTCTAGTTTATATAAAATTAAAATAACATCTTCTTGCAGTTTTATTAATGCATCATAGTCACTTGTCGCCGAAAAATGTCTCAGAAGAAATATGATATGTCTGTTAGCGCATCCCAAATCATAGAATTCAACATACCTATTTGTCTAATTGGTAGAATTCTTTCCATTATAACATGACAGTCATGACTTTTTAATCCCGTAATATGATCATTTCTAACACATCTTCCCAAATTGGAAGCATAACTATCTAGAAGTCTCAAATCTTCAATCCACTGACAAAATAATAATTAATTATAGAAAAAAGACCAGGAACCGGTGGAAGCCGACCCTAATAAAATTAAATAAAAAGTAGGAGAGTTAGGCATACAAGGGGTTATTACATAATCGAGTGTACAACACCCCACATCTATCAGCCTCCATAAGTGGGGCACAATAATCAGGTGCCGTAAAAGACCACATTCCACCAGGATCAATAAGTGCCCGCTTTTCCAGAGCATTCGCCACCTGGTTGGCCTCCCAATATACATGTGAAACCTCCAGGCGCATTTGCGAAACCTTGCTAAAACATCAACCCATTGAGGTAGTACACACCAAGGCACATTACGTGTCTTAGTCCTCAACGCATGAACCGCAGACTGGGAGTCAGATTCAATCCATATACACCTCCAATTAAACCGGACATCATACCTGACAACATATATCATGGTTCAGATTTCAGATTTGAATGCATTTCCAATTCCAATGGCATGGTGGAAGCATACTTTAAAAAACCCTCGGTAGGTTCGGAACACTCCCCCACACCCCGACATACCTGGTACGCCCGATACAGCCCCATCAACATTCACCTTGAGCCAAGGCACAATGGGTGGAATCCACCGAATATGTTTCAGCATTCGAGGATTGCACGACCTACCCATAACACCAAGCTTTCTCAGAATTTGGAGATCATCAATGATGTTAGACATGGTGACATCCTGTACTATTGAGGCAGTATACACATCCCTATGGACAACCATCATACCTTGCTGTACCGTGGAGTGTGCATCTCCATATAACATGCAGTTCTGGGCTTCCCAACAATCTACAATAATAGCCGCAACAACCACCAAAAGTAGGTTCTTCACTTGTTCACTACATTGAAAATAATAATCAATTATATTTAGAGAGTATATAAGCTACTTTTGGATTCATTAACTTCTGTGATATGATATTTTCAAACAGTTCAAGTTCTGGTCACCTGTAAATTTGGACAAGATCTAATCGTGCCTTTACATTATCTTTGGTCTTACCTGGTGTATCCAAAACTATATGAAATAAATTATAAAAATAGTTCTTCTCAATATATATGACATACAGCATGTGAAAAACCATAAAATCAGACTAATATGAAACATTCCAAAAAATGATATGTTTTATCCAATTATTTTCTTTCCCAAATCTATCAATTTTCTATTGGTTTATTGTTGGTCCAAATATGATGTGAGATAATGAAGAGTCAATTGATTTTAACTCTATACCTGAGATCGTTGTTGGAGGTCCATCTCTTTCAATTGTGCCTTTTCTGAAATGATATTTGTTCCTTCGAAAAGGATGATCAGTTGGAAGGAATATGTGATGATAGTTGGAAAAATAAGATTTTTTTTCTGTTGACGTGCATAAATGCTTTGCTATCTCTCATACAGTACAGAAATGTTTTTGTACCATGTGTACTCTATCCAGATAAATTTCCATATGTTGGGAAGTCGCTAATTGTCCACATCAATGCAGGTTTCAGCAAAAAAATTTGTTTCGCAGCAACATCAAATGTACTAACACCATTACTCCACAATGAATTTAACTCATCAATCAATGGTTTCAAATAAATATCAATATTATTTTTCTAATTTCCTAGAATTAATAAGGTAAAAAAGATATATGGTTCCTTCATCAACATACAAGGAGATAAATTTTACGGAATTATAAAGATAACTGATATGAATACTGACTACCATAAGAACCAAATGGACATAAACCATCAGTAGAAAGACTTGATTGCACGTTTTGGGATTCTAAAGAAAAAACGAATGCACATGGTCAAAATGTTTCCAGAATTACCATCAGAGGGATGATTTAAGGTTTTACTGGTTGGAATATTGGTTTTGTGCCATGACATCAATACCGCTGTGTTCTGAGACACAAATAAATGCTACAATCTAGGTGTAAGTGGGAAATATCTCAATTGATTTATAGGGAATCAATTTATACATCCCTTGTTGAGCCTCTTTATACCTTTATTGTCCACATGTGAGACAACTATACAATGAATCATTTTCACTATAATATAACATGAAATCATTTGAACATGCATGAATCTTATGATAACTAAGACCTATATTATAAACCAGCCTATTACTCTCATATGAATTTATAGGAAACACATTTCCTTCATGTAGAAATGTTTTTACCAAAGATAATATCTGATCAAAATAATTATTTGACATTCCATTATCTGATTTAATATCCATAAATTTAGTAACTGCTTTAAATTTTCTTATCTTGAAATTAGGATATAAGGCATCCTTAGCAGACCTCAACAACTCATAAAAATGAGATGGTTCCAACCCAGGAGTTAAATTAATATCATCTTGAGTTTCAGCTTATTTAAAAGACGGAGCTACCACATCATGTACTAAATTTTGAAATCGTGCTGGATCTAGAACTAAATTATTAGTATCTTCTCTGAAACTGCATTCACCATGTTGATACCAAAAAACATAATATGGTTGAAAACCAAATTGTAATAAATGACTTCCAACATTGTCAAATGTGTCAAATGTCCTCAGAGCACATTTTTTACAAGGAAACTTAATTGTCCCTTCTAAAACAAATTATGGTTTTGATGATGCAAATGATAAGAAAGCTTTAACACCCTTAATATATATAGGATTTAAACTAGAACCGTTTGGATTCTTACACTGATTTATCCAAGTGTGATCATTTAATAATGATTGTTGTTGACTTCCTTATTCCATATTTGTCTAAAAAATATAAAATTATTATTATTTTTTGTATAATTTTATATATGAAAAACACTATTAAAAAAATATAAGACAATTTAATTCCATTTTCTATCAAATTATAATAATTTCTATTATTTTATACTTATTTATAGTATTTTTTTAAACTTTTATACTAATCTACACTAACTTATAAGAATTTATACTAATTACCACTAATTATTATTAATTACAACTAATTTGTACAAATAATTCTTAATTACCGGCGACACAATTTCCAGCAGATTGGTGGTAGCTCTTTTGCCTGACGACTCATCTCCACTATCTCCGACTGAAATCACTATGAAAAATATGCTTAGATGTACAGATATCCATTTCTATATGCATGAAGATGGAGAGTATCACAACAAGGCCTCCCTACTTTCCATCTTCATGCATAAAGAAATGGATATCCATACATCTGAGTAGATTTTTCATAGTGATTTCAGTTAGAGATAGTGGAGATGAGTCATCGGAAAAAATAGCCTCTTTTTCTCGACGACTCATCTCCTTGCAACTTTCTATGATTGAAATCAGTATGAAAAATCTTCTCTGACGTACGCATATCCATTTTCGTATGCACGAGAATAGAGAGTAGGAAGGCCTCGCTATGCTGCTCTCCATTATCGTGCATGCAAAAATGAATATCCGTATGTAAGAAAAAAAAATTCATAGTGATTTCAGTGGGAGAAAATTACAAGGAGATAAGGCATCAGGTAAAAGGGAGCCATTAATCTGCTATAAATTATCCCAATTTATTGCAATTTGTGCCAATTAATTACAATTTTTTCCTAATTATTGTTAATTATTACTAATTATTACTAATTATTGCTAATTATTACTAATGATTAGAATTTTTTACTAATTATTAGATTTTGTTAGAATTTATTACTAATTATTACTAATTATTGCAATTTATTACCAATTATTACTAATTATTGCAATTTATTATTAATTGTTGCAATTTATTATTAATTATTTCAATTTATTACTAATTATTACAATTTATCACTAATTATTACAATTTACTACTAATTATTACAATTTATTACTAATTATTACTATTTATTACTAATTATTACAATTTATTACTATTTATTACAATTTATTACTAATTATTACTAATTGCATCAATTTATTACTAATTGTTTCAATTTATTATTAATTATTACTAATTGTTACAATTTATTATTAATTATTACTTATTACTAATTATTACTTATTACGAATGTAATTTATTACTAATTATTACTAATTGTTGCAATTTATTACTAATTGTTGCAATTTAGTACTAATTGTTACAATTTATTACCAATTATTACAATTTATTACTAATTATTACAATTTATTACTAATTATTACAATTTATTACAATTTATTACAAATTATTTCTAATTATTACAATTTATTACTAATTATTACAATTTATTACTAATTATTACAATTCATTACTAATTATTACAATTTATTACTAATTATCACTAATTATTACTAATTATTACTAATGATTACTAATTATTACTAATTGTTTCAATTTATTACTAATTATTACTAATTGTTACAATTTATTACTAATTATTACTTATTACTAATTATTACTTATTACTAATTATTACTTATTACTAATTATTGTAATTTATTACTAATTATTCAAATTTATTACTAATTATTCAAATTTATTACCAATTATTCGAATTTATTACTAATTATTCAAATTTATTACTAATTATTCGAATTTATTACTAATTATTTGAATTTATTACTAATTATATGAATTTATTACTAATTATTTGAATTTATTACTAATTATTATAATTTATTACTAATTATTAGAATTTATTACTAATTATTGATTTATTACTAATTATTGCAATTTATTACTAATTTTTAGAATTTATTACTAATTATTAGAATTTATTACTAATTATTTCTAATTATTACAATTTCTAACTAATTATTGCAATTTATTACTATTTATCACAATTTATACTAATTATTGCAATTTATTACTAATTATTGTAATTTATTACTAATTATTCCATTTTATTACTAATTATTTGAATTTATTACTAATCATTCAAGTTTATTACTAATTTTCGACTTTATTACTAATTATTCGAATTTATTACTAATTATTTGAATTTATTACTAATTATTAGAAATTATTACTAATTATTAGAATTTGTTACTAATTATTAGAATTTATTACTAATTATTACTATTTATTACAAATTATTAATAGTTATTACCAATTATTACTAATTATTGAAATTATTACTAATTATTACTAATTATTACTAATTATTACTAATTATTACTAATTATTGCAATTATTACTAACTATTTCAATTATTATCAATCATTGCAATTTATTACTAATTATTAGAATTTATTACTAATTATTAGAATTTATTACTAATTATTTGAAATTATTTCTAATTATTAGAAATTATTACTAATTATTAGAATTTATTACTAATTATTAGAATTTTTTACTAATTATTGCAATTTATTACTAATTATTGCAATTTATTACTAATTATTATAATTTATTAGTAATTATTGCAATTTATTACTAATTATTACAATTTATTACTAATTATTGTAATTTATTACTAATTATTGCAATTTATTACTAATTATTTGAATTTATTACTAATTATTTCAATTTATTACTAATTGTTGTAATTTATTACTAATTGTTGCAATTTATTACTAATTGTTGCAATTTAATACTAATTATTGCAATTTGTTACTAATTGTTGTAATTTATTACTAATTCTTACTAATTATTGAAAATTATTACTAATTGTTGCAATTTATTACTAATTATTGCAATTTATGACTAATTATTGCAATTTAATACTAATTATTCGAATTTATTACTAATTATTCGAATTTATTACTAATTGTTGCAATTTATTACTAATTGTTGCAATTTATTACTAATTGTTGCAATTTATTACTAATTGTTGCAATTTATTACCAATTCTTGCAATTTAATACTAATTATTTCAATTTAATACTAATTATTGCAATTTAATACTATTAATTACTAATTAATATAATAACTATTAATTAATACTATTTCGTACTAATCTCACATAATTATTTGTAAAAATAAACATAAACAATGATAAATAAAATTATCTAATTCTAGTTTAATTTAACTACATCTAATTAACAATAACTATAATTAAAATAAAATAAATTAAGTAAAAAATAAAAAAAATAGATAAATACCTTAAAACTGATGCTTTCGAAAGATATAAGTTGCGAAAAATGCCCCAAATCAAAACTTTAAACTATGAAAAATTTTGACATAAATTTTTTCACTATAGAGAGAGAAGAATAGAGAATGGAATAGAACGAGAGAAAAAACTGGTTGGGGTATATATATGTTAGATTAGTTGCGATGAGATTTTTTGCGACGGTTTTCCCGTTGCAAATAGTAACATTTGCGACAAGACCCATTGCAAATACCCTCTGATTAAAAAGTTTTTTGTGAAGGAACCCGCCGCAAAAGGCCACCTGCTGACATACTATTTGCGACGGGATATATATCTCATCGCAAATACTTAAAACACTACTGGGTATTTGTGATGAGAACCATCTACCCATCGCAAAAGCCTTATTATTTGCGACGGGATGGTTCTCCCGTCATAAACACTTTTTTTGAAGGACTATTTGCGATGGGATACTGACCTATTGCAAATAGCCCGTAGCAATAGCCCGGTTTTCCCGTAGTGTATTTATAGTGATTGATACTATCATCCATGTTTAATGAGCTCTCGAAGCTGCATGAAAATATGGATGCATACACTATATTGTCTATCATCTATGATCTCTATCAGGAGAAGGATGAATAAGAGCAATATGAGATCTTCAAGGAACTCTTTACATGAAATCTTGGACAAGGTTCTCTATCCATACCTCATGTAGTCAAGATGATTGTCTATATTGAACATTTAAACATCTTGGGTTTTAATCTACCCAATGAGTTGTACACTGACCTCATATTTTCTTCACCCTCTAAAAGATTTTGTAGTTTTATTGTAAATCATAATATAAAAAAATATTTAGAAGGTGATTCTGGATATTATTACTTTAATTCACCAAGATGATAAGAACATGAGGTGTGAAAATCTAGGAGTCCTTATAGTGAATAAGAGGAAGATGAAGTTCCCCTTGGAATTATTGATAGTTATTGTATTTGTTGTCAACCTATTGAGATAAGCCGTGGAAAATAGTCTTGAACATGTTTGGAGTATTTTTGAGGAGTTCAGAGATATATTGAATTGTTTGGAAGATGTTTCATGTTTTTATGAAGGAATATGAAATATTATGAAGAAGTTGAAATTTATCTAAGTACTACCTGCATATGAGTCATCTACTGCTCTGAGTAAGAGTCTTTTTCTTTAATGTATGAATTTATATTACTAGTATATGATTCATTTGACATTATACATATGATTCATTCCCAATAGAATGTGAAATTTGATAAATGAATGACCTACACATGAGTCAGTTAGACCTATGTATGAGTCATTCAGACCTATGTGTGAGTGATTTATTTATTGTGTATGAGTCACATGAATCTAAATATGTCTCATAGGGAGTCATTTATGAGTCACTAGAAGTTTTTTATGATTCATGACATACTTAGAAATTTTTTAGATTTCTATTAAATGAAATTGGAGTTTTCAAAATTATATTCTGATGAAGATAAACCGGATGATGGCAAAGATGAACTTCAGTGATTAAATCATCACAATTAAATTGTTATTCAAGTTGTATGAATAATCCATGATCCATTTATCATGAAGAATAATATTAACCATGAAAATATATGTATGAAGTATATTCAAAGTTAAGTTGAGTCTATTTTTGAAGAAAATCCAAATATTAATTCTAGAATGTTTTTAGGATGAAACTAGAAGTGTCCTTAAATGTTCTTAAACATCGAAAACTCTCAAAGAGTGTGTGATTAAAGCTATTGATCAAGTTTAGTTTCTTCATCCTTGAAAATGGGTAAAGATGGTGTATTTTCAAGAATAATCTAGACATGAATGTGATGATTCTTTACTATTCATCAGTTTCTAAATCATAGTCTAATCAATCTATGATGCAATCTGAGTTTTGTTAAGATGATTTCAGTTTTATGGGGATGAAGATCATGTAACTAATTTGATGATAAAATGGGTTCTATAATTTTCTACCATGTCACAATTAGGTTATAGAAAATGAAACTGAGACCAATCTAGTTTAAATATAGATGAATATTCATGATGGGTATTTTCATAATACATAAATACACTTGTTTTGTGTTATTTATGGGAATTTGAAGTTGTTCTATGCCCAAGAGTTTGTTTTCATTTATCAAAATGAGAATAAGAAAATGGAGTTTGTGGTATCCACATTGGAATGTGGGAGACATACCCACTTTTTGTTTTTTATGGATTTTCATGTGGATTTTGGTCGACTAAAATGGTTTTGTCTTTATGATGATTTCTATTGGTAGGCTCAAGTCATCTTATAAAATACCACTTCAGGTATATAAAAAATGACATGAAAATTAATAGGCCTCCTATATAGGTATTTTTTTGAAGATAGAGAATATTATTGTTTGAAAAATAAAGGGAACATATTGAGGTAGTACATTGTGTATATAGAGTAAGAATAAAAATAAGGAAATGAGAATAATATAAAACTACTGTAAGGAGGTTAGAGAGTTTTGAAAAATAGTGAGCCTGAGCATTCAATGTTTTAGAAGAAGCATACCTTTGAGTATTTTCATGTAGTGAGAAGGAATCATCTTGTTTTTCATATTGAATTGGTTTTCATGCAAATCTAAGTTTCTTGAAAAGTGAGAAACATTTATATTCTATATTCCCATTGGCTCAAATAGATGGATCATCATTTGTAGTTCAAAGAAACCTAAAACTCTATGAGATCTTTCTTATTTTCTTGATTCATTGTAACCAGTGGGATTCCATGTAACTTTAACAATGATATTTTTTAAAAATGTAGGTGAAAGATGATACCTACCTACCCACTGTAAGTTTGTGTTATATTTATAGTGAAAAATATGTGTCTAGGATAATAACCATACATAGCAAGGATTAGGCTCTCACATTGAGACAGAACCTTGTAAAAACCTAATGTTCCTTTGTTCTCTTATTTCTACTTATATTGTGATATGATGAGTGTTTGTATTCAAGAGAGAGAATATTATCTTAACTAGTCACAAGGTTTAATTTCAAAGGAAAAATAATTGTAAAAGAAAAAGGAACCACCGATTCACCCCTTTTTAGATATTCACCCACTCTTGAGGAACTATAAGTGGTATTAGAGTAGCTTGTTCTCTCAGTTAGATATCTCATTATGTAGAAAGATAGATAATATAAATTATTTGAATAGTATCACATTTGATGGAAGGAATTTTCATGTCTAGAAAAATATAATGACACCTTATCTACTTTCTCTTAGCCTTTAAGTGTTAGATTCTACCAAAATGATATTTCTACCTATTCAAAGAGGCGACCATATGAAATTTACTAAAAAAAAGAAATATTGAGTTGATAGAAAATCTATAAATTCCATTCTCATGTCTCTTTTTGAAAAGTTTTTACAAAATCTATTGGTCTTCAAACTGCTAAATAATTATATGACAAAATTGAGAGAAACTATAAGGGAAATGTGAAAGTCAAATAATCCAAGTTGAAAATATATAAAAATAGGTTTGAGGATATAAATATGGTTTAAGAAAAAACCATTAATGACTACTTCACTAGATTTAATGAGGTTGTGAGCAACATTAGAGGATTTGGTGAAAAACTGGATGATACTATCATTGCTAAGAAACTCATGAGGATCTTCCCTAACAAATTCAAACCCAAAATTTCTACTCTAAAATATAGGTAGGATCTACCACTTAATGAGATTCATAAAATTATTATTACATATGAAATGATTTATATACCTGAATTTAAAAATAAGGTGAAAGAATAGATAGATTTTGAAGCCATGAGGAAGCTGAAGTTCAAAGAAGAAAAACCAGAACCATATACTAGATCTGATGATGAAGCTAAGAAAAATGAAAATGAAAATATAATAATGTTTCTTATCTCCAAAAATGTAAAAAGTGGTAAAAGTAAGTACAAAGGGAAGATTCCCTTAAAATGATTCAAATATGGAGACATTGGATATTTTGAATTCAATTATCTAAAGAAAAAAAAAGAATTGATATGGAGGCTGATGATCATGATGAGAATACTTAAAAGAAAAAGTGGAAAAAATTATCTAAATCAATGAAAAAGATATATTATAGAAATAAGATATTTCAAATAAGAAAAATAGAATCTTTATGATAAAATAAGAATAGGGATACTCTTACTCTAGAAATTAATTTGAATATGAACCACCTACAAAGGTTATAAACTTTATGTCTCATGTGGAAGACTAAGAAACTTCCTCAAGAAGTGATGAGTAAGGTTGCGAAGAAACATTCATGAAACATATGATCAAATATGGATTGAAAGCTTGTATTGATCAGAATATAAAGCTCAATAAGGAGATCAAAGTGTTAAAGAAATTTTATGGGAATAAGGAAGAATCTAATGAATAATCTCTCAAAATAAATATTGAACTCATTAAAGAGCTTAAGAAATTCAAGATGAAGGATGATGAGAATGAGAAGACAAGAAAGATATTAAATAGAATATTATACTAATATAATAAGAAATAAGTAAGCTGGAATAAAAAATTATTATAGATAAACACGATTTAAAAATAGTGAAATAATACTTAAAAATTTATATTGAATTCAAGGATATATTATCTATAATAATAGGGTTTTCTAGCAAATTAAATCTGGTAAAAAATGAACCTAAAATTTTGTAAAATTTTGAATATGTTTTGACTAATAGTGTATGTAATAACTCAAAATCTAGAAAAGTTTGGGTTAGAAAAGATGATGAGAAACACACTCATCCATATAAGGAATAGATAATAATTCAAGAAAAATCATCCTCCTTGAAGAAAAAGCTATACCAAGGTAGATATAGACAACAATGGAAATAATTTTGAATGTTGTTTTCTAGAAAAAATTATAGCCACAATAAGAGATTCATATTTAGTGGATACTTTTGGTACTATGTAATTTTTGTCCACAAGGCCTACAAATTCTGGTACAACGTTTATATACCCAGAATAAGGCATGAATCAAGTGAGACTAGTCCTAAAATGAAAATGAATGAGTCTATAAAGAAAAAGGATATGAATAAAATCACTTCAAGTGTGCCTATCCAAAATAGGTTTGAAAGGTTAAGATAAGTTTATGGTAGATGTGAAAAGCTTGGTAATTGTGTTGAGAAATGTGTAAAGAATCTCCCATGACAGTTCTTCTATTAGTAAAAGGGTAAAGGATTCCAAAATAAAAATAAAAAATTAAATTTACTCATCATGGAAGTGTCTTTGAAAGCTAGAAAAAGAGGAACACCATGTATATTTTACAATGGGGATTCTTTACACATTTCCAAAGACACCAAAATTTTAGTGACCCAAGATAAAATTTCATATATTTCACAATAATTACATAATATGAATATTTAATCTCAAAAATATCCACATAATCCTATAACCCAAAGGTTTAGTGTCCTTAGATATTAGCAATATAAAAATATTATTTAATATATTTTTGAAAATTTTTATATAATCACACTACACTAAACTTCCCTTTAGACATCTCATATTTTATACTCATATTCATAACCTAGTGAATGGAAAACATGAAAAAGGGGTGAGATCAAATTATCAGTAAGGGAAAAAATTATCAACATTTCATTGATGGTTAGATAATAAGCATGTGATAAAACATGATCATGGGAAAATATTTTATTAAAAAGAACATGGAACAATACATTTTTTCCATAAGGAATAATAAAAGGACATGTAATCTCAAATGATAAAAAATATACCATGTAATAAGAGTATGAAATAGTTAGACCATAATCATGATATATGGATCATAATATAGGCTTATAACATAGAAATGTGGCATAAACATAAGCATAAACATAGTAAATAATAACATTGTGAATATAGTTAGCTACATCATGTCCATGATAAATCTTGTGAAAATAGTTAAATACTTCATGTCCATGCTCAGTATCATGAACATAGCTAACCGTATCATGTCCATGATCAATAATGTGAACATAGATGACTACATAATTTCCATGATCAATCTTTTGAACATAGAAATCCACATCATTTCCATGCTAAATCTTGTGAACATAACTATCTCTATCGTGTCCATGCTTAGTCTTTTGAACATAGATAAACGAATCATGTCCATGATCAAAATAATTATCTAATGAGATATAAAACCTTACCAATGCATTGGAGGGTGATATAATACTACAAACATCAATATACATACATATGTGTTCCATTAGATATCAATCATTCATCATATACTGAAAACTCATAGAAAAAAATGGGTTTCATATCATTTCCAAATGGTATCACATAACATTATATCCAAATTAGACCAGTTGATACTAAAAATTAAATCACCCAAATGGATTATTTTATAAAGGAATTTATAAGGTGATTCGTAAAACACAACTGCATATGAGATGGATCTTTTAGATTTAAAGAGTAAAATGGAAGTGAAACATAAAGGAGACTTTATAAAACATTTCTTAATATTATAATAAAAAGAAGAAGTTATGAGTCACTTTAGAAATTATTATTTTTTATAAATTAAAATGAATATTTTTTTCCAACATTATTTATAAAGAAATTTAAATAATGGATCCTTAAAAATATACAAAGTTAATCCAAAGGAAATGTAGAGTGGAAGATAAAATACATAATCATAAAAGGAAAAACCTTTTCAACATTTTAAAAATACCTTTATTGAAACCCATATTGTAAAAAGAGTGATAAAACTTCCTCTTTAAAAGAGGTGAAGAGAAATTTTAAGACCCCCATAAATAAAAAATATTTGTTTATCAAATTAATAAATGATAACATTTTCATAAAGAGTGAATATGGAAATGGAATAAAAATAACTTGAGAATTATTCTTAACATCATTAAATTTTATGAAGAAAGAAATCCATCAAAGAAGATATATTTTATGTGAAAATTTAATTCCACATAAAATAATTAGGAAAGTAAATATAATATCATCATAGTATAGAAGATAAAAATATTGTAAAACTATATTCAAAGATGAATAATTACGACTCAAGAAAAAAATTTGAGTGAAGAAAACTGCTTACAACTTTAGTAACAATTGAATTGAAAAACTCTTGAAAAAGAGAACCTGTGATGGATTTTTAAATGCCTTTAATTTCATAAAATTTATGATAAAAATCATCCATATTTAAGTATATACACCATAAAATATTAAACAATTGGTGAATATGACATATGTCACAAAGAAAGAAAATTGAGATGAGAAAAACCCTTACCTTTTACTCCTAACTTCCATGAAACCTCTTTAACATTATGTATTATAAACATAACCATATTAATAACCTATTTAATAAATTTATTCATATATATTAACCTATATAATATTCAATTATAATCATTTATTATACATTTATTTGTTATTTATAACTTATTTTCATCATAAGAAGTTAGCGATTTTGATTATTTTGTGCATTCTTTAAAATGTTGATGTTGATAAATATTATTTGATACCAATTTAATAATTAATATACTATAAAAGGTACAAAAATAGATACTTTATAATGATTTATAATGTTATAATTTTATTCCATGTGAATTTTAGTCATGATTTATTAAAGCAAAATCAGTGATGAGCTTATTTTGGTAAATTTTGATGAATTTTTTTTGGTAAGTTAATAAGGTATTAAATGATAATATAACCTTTAAAAACATTAATCATGTAATAAAAATAATTTTAATTAATTAAATTTATTCTTAAAATCATCTAAGTTTGGTGGTTATGAAAATTAAATATGTCATTCCATGGAGGTGGTAGTCCGCATGTACACATGGACGACGTTTTCGTTTTCCATAGAATAGAAAGAAAGTAGAAATTGATTTATATCTTCAGAATATAAATCATGATATAAATATAATATTTATTCCTTAAATTCCCCCTTTTAACCATCCATTAAAGTAAATGGAGAAAAATATAACTTGTTATTCATGGAGGCGGTAGTCCACACATACACACGAATGACATATTCATTTTTCCAAGGAGAAAGGAGATTGATAGGTAATGATTGTTCCCTAAATATAATAAAAATTATATATAATAATTATACCAATGTTATTATTTTATTATTTTATAATATAATTTTAGTTAGAATAATAATACTTAAATAAATATAAATGAAAAGGATTGATTTTGGTAATTTTTATGTTACTCCTTGGAATAACTCTGCAAATTAGATTCGGCCATTGAAGAGTGGTCTTTTGAAGAGATTGGTGTAACAACCTGATATTTTAGTATTAATTTACCTCTAGTTAAATATTATTATGAATATATTTATCCACACACAACATTGAACTAAAATAAAACCACAATAAATTTTTTAAGATAAAATTATAAGTATTAAAAAGTGACTGTTATAATGTAACTGTTGAACTAGTAGAAATAAATAGAAGTAAAATAATTATGAAATAAATAAAAAGTATAATAAATGTAATTAAGTATTATAATTATTCCTTATGAGTCTTAATTATCCAATCTTGAAAAATATGTAGCGTTACTAGGGTTTTCCTTAGACCAAGCCCAAGTCGAATTCTAACAAGTGCAGCTTGAGAAAAATCATTTGCGAAAGAAGTTAAAGCTCATGGAAACCACTAAAAGATACATGATAGTTTAATCACTACCCATGATGAATACTAGTGATTATATTATCCTTAGGTCTTATGCAGATATCTTGATGGGTTATGTAAGTAGAAGTTAGGATGATATAAACATGTAATTATCAATGTAATAAATTATATATATATATATACATATATTACATTTATTTTATACATTTTACATTTAAATAAAATTTAAATTTAAATAATAATAAAGTTTTTATTTAACATTAATTTATTGATAAAATTTATTTCTTATTAAATAAGTAATCAATCTTAAAGGATTAGGAATAAAATCATTTAGTGATAAAAAAACCTTTTGTCATAGAATTATACTTTTCTATGTATTGTGTATTTTTAAAACAAATGATCACTATTGAATAATTTTTAATATATTTATAATATACATAATATATATATAAATAAATTAATAAACATCTAAATATTTTTACATGGCATGGAATATGAATAAATTCTTTTCATACACTTTTCTAAAACCCATTTTTATGTGTTATGCACGGTTATATTAAAATTAATTTTTATCAACTCCAGAAATTGAATTGTTAAAATGAATTTTATATTTTAAATTCATAATATTAATTTTTATTAATGAGTTTAATTTCATTTTTAGTAATAAAAATAAGTTTCCAAGGTTAAAGTTAATCGCCAAGGTATTCATAAAATGGTTATTTTCAAACAATTATTTTTACAAGTGTTTTCATAATTCTTATCTAATTAAATTAAGATGATATCTTTTAAAAAATTAATCTAATTTAATTATATATATATATATATATTAACACTAATTTAATTATTCATTGATATGAAACTATACTAAGAACAATTTATATTTTAAAAATACACTTTTCTACAAAAAACTGTTTTTTTATATGTTATATATTTTAATTTTTAAAGTTAATTTTATAATATTTATAAATTTAATTAGATTAAATGGATTTCAAATTTTTATTCATAATTTTTAAATTAGGTATGACGGATCATATTACATTTTTATTAAAAAAATTACCATGGTTAATTTTTAATCATTGTTAATAAGTGTAAAAATGAGTAACTTAAAGTAGATCGAAATTCACTAAATTCACTTGATAAAAACACCTTAAAGAAGAAATTTTTTAGATTTTAAAGTCATACATACATGTATCAACAAAATTCCATCACCTAACTCTCATGAAATTCCATTCTTACCCCTCATATATCATTCAATTCCAAGGAAAATTCCTCCTTTTCACCTATAAAAGGATCTCACTTACACCCACTTCAAGCCACATATATACATTGAAATTTACTTGAAAATAAGGAGTATCAGTTGGGATAAATTATAAATTAATGGTTTGTGTGCGTGTGCTTGTGTGTGTGTGTGTGTGGGGGGGGGGGGGGTTGAATACGTGTATGTGTCCCGTTATAACTTTTTTCAATCGCTTCTTCTCACTTTTACCTCTTTCACTATTAGGTAATGATTCTCTTGTTACCTTTATCTCTCTCTCTCTCTCTTTATTTTTTCTTTAAATAATCACAATGAAAAATACACACACACATAATAGATATGGATATTTATAAGGCACACCTTTAAAAACAAAAGGCTAGTCCTTGGTATGATCTAGATTCTTCCAAGACCATACAATCTACTAGTATCAACCCATAGACACAATTGATCAGGGTTTATCCTTATACCCAAGTTTGGTGTATCCCGAAATCTAAAACATCCCACTAATTATTTATACTATTATCCTAAAAGTTTACAAAAAATTGGAATATAAATAATAAATTTGAATTTCAATTGATACCCCTGACTTGTTATTGATGTGCTTCTTCCTTTCTTCTTATTCTACTTTCACTTGCACAACAACATGTGAGGATTTAATCTCTTCTTTTTTATGAAAACAGAAATGAACACACTTCTTTCAAAGAAATAAGTTATCCATGAATTTCTTACTTAAAATAAATACTTTTTATTTTTCTTCACCATACAATATTTTTTTTCTCAATACCTCTTCTCCTCTAATATTAAATTTCAGTGCATTTCTAAATTTCACTAGATTTCTTCACTGATTTCGACACATAGAAATTCTAAAAAAATATTAGCATTAGATCACTCTCCTTCTCTATTTATTGGATATTAAATGTATATCACATAGAATATCTTATGTGTATTCAGTGATATTCAATAGATTCTCTGCATAATCCTCTCTATATCATCTTTATCTTCTTCAATTCTACTGTGTATATAGTAGTTTTTTCACAGCAGTCCTCCAATTACTCTATTTTGAATTTAAAATTCAAATTCAAATTCAAATTCAAATTCAAATTCAAATTCAAATTCAAAACACCATATTATTATTAAAAATTATCCTTTGTATCTTTTTCCCAATAGTTCCCAATCATCTAATTCAAATTGGTAGTTATTTTAGTTTGAAATAACCACCAAAGTCATCTGATGAATCCAATTTAGAAATATACTCTGAATCTTCCTAGAACCCACTTCTACTACATGGTGTAGGGGGTTATGGTGAAGCCTATCAGTTTTCCATGGTTTTCAAAAAACCACCACAAAAGACTATGGTGTGGTCAAGGGGATGAAACCTGGAGGTCTTGATATATCTAGAACCACTAAATCCATCTAACTCACCTCTATGGCATGGTTATAGTGCTACGACATAGTGACCTCAAAATATTTGGAGACACCAAATTCCATCTCATAGCGTTTTCCAATGTGGACCTTTACTACGACTTAGAGCACCCAAATTTTCCAAAAGCACAAAAATCATCCTCATATTGATCGTATACACAATGGTCTATTTGGATATTGAATAATATTAATTATTCAAGACCCACATCATTCTTGGATCTAGTATTTCTACAGAATATAAACTATCACCTCCCATTGACTCGCCAGATGTGAGTAACGGGGTCCACTCCTAGGTTCCTCCATGGTTCCTCCCTATAATGTGGATTACTTATCTATACACATACCGACCCATGTGTATTATTTCCTTCCTCTAGTGCCACTATGGATAGCTGGCATGGCAGGCTCCCCTATGTGGTCAATCTTTCTCCCATAAGTAGGGTCAAGCCGAATTGAATACTTAGCCCAGTTGGACTTAATTTTTTTCATTATTTATATTCTATTATGGTGAAATGTGTAGTCATGGATTCACTACAAGATAGTTATATATGCTACAACATAGTCTTCTATTCAACATCACCACTATGGCCACCACTACGGTGTGGACATATGCTCCTTCCTTCTAGTATCATGAACTCAATTCATGATATATATAAACACTAAGAATCAATTTACATGGTATCATATAATTTCAAAATTTAAAACTTCATCCAAATAATTTTCTCTTCAATTATCATGGATGGATCACATCCATACTTCTTCATCATATAGAGAGTAAAATCATCTCCATGGAACTCCAAATATTCAAATCAAAATTTCCTTCAGTATATCAAGTACTTACAAGGAAAGAATATCAAACCAACTTCCAAAAAAATCATACAAGATATATAATCCAGTATTAAAACACTTAGAGACAAGGAAACACTTACTTGAGAACACTTATTCATCATCAAACCTTCCAATCTATACTTCAAATCTTCTTCAACATGCTTGGGTTGTCTTCATAAACATATTGACATCAATGAATACTCTTTATTCATTGAATATCATTGATAATAAATAAAAATAATAAAAAGTGGGATCAATAGAATACATACTCATTTTACCTCTCCCAGAATATATTTATACATTTGGAATCCCTTGGTTATAATAATGTTTCCCAATCCCTCCAATTCCAAGAATTCTTTCAAGATATGACTCAAATCCTCAACGTGAGTACTATCCATACCTAGACTTTTCTTCTTTATATTTGTCACCCATCATCTTACAAAGCTATTATAAACATATTAATATAATTAAATCACTATAATTTTTATACTTAAATGTTATTATATTCATGGTAAAACCATTATACATTCCCCCTCATCTATTTAAAAAATGGAAATGTCACCAGTAGGAATGTGCAGACTACCACCTTCATTGACAATGTGTTTTTTTTCGTATAAACTTTACATGGTTGGTTATAAGAATGAATTTAATGAATAAATATGATATCTATGACATAATTATGATTCTATAAATATAAATAATTATTTACCTTATTTTATTTCCATCCGTTGAAAAATAAAAATATTACTCGTACATACATGCGAACCACCACCTACACCGACAACATGTTTTATTTTTAATCACCTACTTAGATGTATGCTTATAAAAATTTATTTGAATAATTTATATGATATAAATGAATAATATATTTAATGAATATTACTATGAAATGAAAACACCAAAATCAATGATTATTATGATATTATGCACTGATATTAGTAAATTACCCAAAAAAAGATCATCACCAATTTCATCTCCTTGAATCATGACTAAAAATACCATGAAATTAAATTATAACATTACAAATAATTAATAAAAATCTATTATAATACCTTAAATAATATAGGAATTATGAACTTGGTATCAATTTATGGGGATCAACATCGACATTACAAATCATGTGCGAAGCAATCAAAATCACTGACACCTGATGATGAAAATGAACATTAGATAACTAATAAATGTATAATAAATGATTAGAGTTAAATAATATAAAATGGATTAGATATGAATAATTTTATAAAATAGGTTATTAAAATGTTTATGTTTATTATATTGGAGGTTAAAGTTATTCCATGGAAGTCAAGATTTAAGGTAAGAGTTTTCTCATATCAATTTTCCTTCTTTGAGACATGTGGA
Source organism: Viscum album (assembly GCA_963277665.1). Taxonomy (NCBI): domain Eukaryota; kingdom Viridiplantae; phylum Streptophyta; class Magnoliopsida; order Santalales; family Viscaceae; genus Viscum; species Viscum album. The sequence goes on from OY728156.1 coordinate 1,338,005,014, forward strand.
ATATTCATAACTTATTTTATTTTTGTGTGGTAAATATACTACTCATGTATGTATTTATGAAATAATTATCATGAAATTAAATATATTTGAAGATCCATATAAGTCTTTCTCTTTCAAATTATTTTAATTCAAAATTTACAAAGTCGTAATGGTTTTTGTTAACTCAATTTCCATTTATTGAGTTATGATCATTATTATTGAACATTATTATTATAAGTTGGGTATAGTATTACCTATTATTTAAATATATTTTACTTCATACCATGTTTTTTTTATTTAAACTTCTTTATCATGAACTCCTTTTTAAGGGGTTGTTGCCTCAAATCTTCTTCACTGGAAAACATCTTTATTTATAAAAATAAAACACTCATAAGAATAATATCCATCCTCTTTTTTGGTAATTTATACTATATATTATTTATTTCCAAAAATTATTTAATTTCTTATTTTGAAACCAAAATATGTATTATATCACATTTTCTTCTTATTTCTCTTTAACTATTTTTAAAATAAAGTTTTATAATCATTTTTATGATTTGGGTTTCAATAAAGTTATTTTTAAATATTACAAATGTATTTTACCTTCATGATTATATATTTTATCTTCCACTAAAAATTTCCTATGGAAATCCTTCATGTATTTTTCAAGGATCCATTATTGGTATTTATTTTAATGTGTTATTTTAAAAATGTTTCCATGTTACTTTCATGAAAATTATTTTTGAAGGTGACTCAAAAATTTATCTTTTTAAAACAAGGATAAAAATGTTTTATTAAATATATTTTTATAATTAATCTTAAATTTTATTCTCTACATAAAAAGGATCTATCTATTACATATTCATGTTTCATTAACCACCCTCTAAACACTCTTATTGAATACTCTCTTTTGGGTGATTGAATGTTTTATTTCAACTCATATAATTCTTGAGTTCATTTTATGTAATACCATTTAGAAATGTTACAAATCACATTTTATTCCCAATGATATTTATGATATGATAAATTATTGATTTCATGTGGCGCACACATGTATAGTTGATTATTATATTATGAGTTGGGTTTAATAAATACCCAAGACAGGCTAGGTCATATAAATCTTTGAGATGGGTTGGGTCTGATAAATCCTTGAGATGGGTTAGTTCTGATAAATCCCTAAGATAGGTTGGGTCTGATAAATCCCTAAGACAGGTTGAGTCTGATAAATCCCTAATACAGGTTGGGTCCAATAAATCCCTAAGATGGATTATGTCTGATAAATCCCTTAGAGAGGTTGGTTTTGATAGATCCATGAGACGGGTTGGGTTTATTAAATCACATAGATTGATTCAATCTATTAAATATTTGAGATGGGTTAGGTATGTTAAATCCCCACATTGCATTGGTTAAAGTTTTATATAACATAAGATAATGATGTTGTGCATGGGCATTATTTCTGGTAGTTATGTTCACAATGTTATGTTTTCATATGATTTTTCTTATGATTGTTTTATATGATATGATAATATTATGTCCCATGGCCCATGATTCTTGTATTTTATTTCCACAATATTATGATATGGTATATTTTTGTTCATTTTAGATTACATATCTTTATATCTTGACTTATTGTTAACTCTGATGAACTCGTGATCTTTTTAATCATATTTTTATTCCATGCTCATGTTTCTCATATGATTAAAAAAAATTGATGACATGTTGATGAGTTTTTTTATTATTGAGTATTTGAGATCAACATTTCTTATGTTTTAAAATCCCTATGTTATAAAGATGAGTATAACCTGGGATATGTCTAAAAGGGGATCTAGTATGTTGTGATTATGGAGAAATGTTCACAAAAATATTTTTATGTAGATAATATCCAAATACACTAAACCTTTAGTTTCTGGGATTGAGTTATTATTTTGATATGTGATGTTTAAATTATTGAAATATATGTAACTTTATCTTGGTTCATCTCACTCGGTATCGAAGACAGCTGTAAAGTATGTATTTTTAAAGGTTTCGAGTGTAGCGGAAGCACCTTGGATGGTATGAACAACTCAACTTTTAGTATTAATTTATATGTAATAATTTACCCACATGATAAAAACATCATGTACAATAAATAATATGTATTAATTTACCAAATAAAATTCCAGAACTAGAATAGGAGGATCTTAACTTTTAATTTATAATTAATTTATGAGTAGATATAGAGTCACCTCAACTTGTAATTCTGCTTTCGTTGATGATATGGTTGAATGGATCTCATTATACCATCTTTGTGCTACATTATCCAAGTACAGAATCCCTCTAGAGGTGATCCAAACATGCACCACAATATCTGAACATCACCGTAGAATCGTTAGGTGCTAGCATGACCAATCCTTATTGCTTTCATTTTTGTGGTTGATCACAGTAGAATTATTCTCAAAAGAGGAAGAAATCTTGATGTTCTATTAAAGTATTGAGAGATATCAAAGAGAAGGTGTGCTCTATATCTATAGATATATATCTAGATATTTATAAAGTCTCTTTATATCCGTTGTGCACACACAAAGTGATTATAAAAAGTGATATAATTTGATATTTGTTGGTCGAAGTAGATTACTCAAGAGAGGGGTGAATTGAGTATCTATAAAAAATTTTGGTTAAAAAGTATCTTAAACAGTGTCCCCAATAAAGTTAAATACAACCCAGTTAATCAAAGTAATACGGTTATGAAAGTTTGACTGTTTAAATAACTTCTTATAAGATTGATTAATTCTCAGTAATCTTAATATCAGTTATTAATATTACTTTTGAAGCTATTATACTAAGTAAAGACAATTATAACTTCTTTCCAAGATTAACTATCAAAGTGAATTTACTGATTTATGAATTACACAGTAAATCAGTAAAACAGAGAATACTAGATTAAGCAAAACAACAGATATAAAACAAGTGGTTTAGTTTCAAGTCGAGACCTAATCCACTCCACTTGGTGATCACTTGCCATAAAGCGGTTTATATAAATAAACTTGATCCACACCCTGGATCGGGGTTAACAATAGTATATAGGACTGTCCAGGTCACTTGACCTCTTCCACAATTCTTCATGGGTACAAACTACCATGCCACACAGGGACCTCTTCCACACTTATCCGTGGGTATACACAAGTGTAAAAAGATGTTTGAGAAAGGATATCTTGTATTCTTTAGTTTAATGAAGAAGACAAAGTGTGTTGTTATACAAATACACACACTGCTCGAAAGCTAATAAAATGATACACAATAGAAAAAATATTGATAGAAGTTTAGAAGTACTCTGAGTGTTAGTCTTTGCAGCTCTGGACTTCTGAGGTGAAGAAGATGCAGAAATCAAGTCCTCGTATGGAAAATAGAGTGTCGTAAGTCAGACAGATCAAGCTTGTGTTCTTTGTGATGTTTGAAAGTGCGAAGATGTTCTCGATTATGGGATTCAAGTATGCTTCATGTGTTATTTAGCAGTAGTGTCGAGTTTCATGTGACACTTCTTTCTTCAAAATTTTATGAGTGTGTTCTTTGTTATCGTGATCATGCCCGCTTGTTTCTCTTTTCAGTATCTATTGTTTCTAGGCCGCACTAATCTTTTATCTTGGAGTGCATGTGTTGGAGCAAACAGGTTGCATGTATTCTGCACCTTGTACCTCGTACTGTCAGGTGACATGTCAACAAAGAAACATTAATTATGTCAGTGCATTTAAAAACTTCAAATATGACTATTAGAAATTAAACTGAAAACAACAAAACATACTAAGAAACAGTGTCACAGTATGTCATGGAAACAATGTCTCCTTGAACCAGTGTCTTCTTGAAGTGGTGTCTCATGATCAAGGTGTCTGGTTGATCACGGTGTCTCATGGTCATAGTGTCTCATTCACGGTGTCTGGTCACAGTGTCTGGTTCACGGTGTCTGGTTCACAGTGTATGGTTCACGGTGTCTGGTCACGGTGTCTGGTTCACGGTGTCTGGTTTACGGTGTCTGGTTCACGGTGTCACATTACTTTTCTAGAAAAACATAACCGGTGGAAGACTCATGTTGTCTCAGACTTAGCCTAATATCTGTATTCATACTTAAGTAGTGATATTCATAGAATGAATTAGACTTAATCATTTTTCAAATAAATTATTATAAAGGTAAATCAAAGATAGCGTACAGTAATCAAACTAAGTGTATAACACTTAATAGCTTTGGATAGCTTTTACTAAACAACTGTACATTTGATGTGAGATAGATTACATAGAGTTAACATGGTTTATAGACTAAATAGGATTTGTGATCATTAAAACATGATTAATACATGAGGAGTCCAACATTCCCCCCCTTTTGATGATCACAAATCATTTATAGTTAGAGTGTATATTTGTGTATATGCGTTCCAACTACAAATTCCCAAAGTGCATATAACATATATAAATTTATCCAATGTGTCTATAACATATCATATATAGAGAGAGTGAATAATAGGTGACAAGAAATGCGCACATTGCATTAGAGAAAATAATCTTCAGTACAAACAGTAGAGAGAAAAACAATGGCAAAAACATTCCTATCAAAGGAGAAGAGTCACTATTCCTCATCACTGGCTAGTCTTCTCTTTTCCCTTAGCAACAACATAAGAAGAATAATCCACATGATAATAGGTTGAGGTATAATAAGGGAGTGAGCTGGTTGATAGAGAAGGTAAAGGAAGACCTTCGAAGACAGAGGGAGCTAGTTTAGGTGTAGTAGAAGACCGAGGCAGTTGTTGATCAAGGACCACATGCCTGATCTGACTTAGTGCCTGACTGAATGGCATAGAAGTGGAGGCTAGGGCAGAGGTAAAGGTAGGAAAACCAGGTCTCAGAGGTGCATCCACAATAGAAACTATGGAAGTACTCTGTACATTAAGATAGGGCCTCAGAAGCTTGATAAAATCAACAATGATCTCTCCACCATACTACATGGATTTCTAAAAGTCATCCTTGTTTTCCATAAACATATCCAATAGACGAGTGAACTCTGTGAGATTTTGGACTTGAGTCTTGAAATCTTGAGTAACAGGAGGAATCCCCAGATTTTATACAAGGTACTTGAAATTATTGGTCATGTCAGTCTTTGAGAAGATTCGGTTGAAATAGAAGTCCACTTTCTTGGAAATTTCTTTATGAGAATCATTATAAATTTTGGAATAGATTTGGACCAGATCAAGAACTCTGTCACTATTCTTGATAAATTCAGATATAGAATCTTTATTGAAACCACTAAGCACAACCTAGAGTTCTTCTTTGACCACTATTCTAATAGATCACTGTCTAAGGAAGGTTGAGATTATTATCCATAGGCTTTAGAAATAGTGACAACTGAGGTAAGATATTTTAGTTGATTTAGAACTTTTTGAAGGCACCCCGTATACTCATCAGTGGGCTTGTTAAGATTAACAACAAGCTCACACATCTCGTTCACTATCTTTTTGTTTCTTTTAGCTACCTTTGCAGCTAAAGAAGCTAAATGAGGTTGAATCAGAGAAGCAATATCTTGTGGGGTTTGAGGAACAAAAGGCTTAATAAGATGAGAAGCAAGATTTGATCTTGAATTCATCACTTTCTGCATGTCTTCAATCATACCTCTTAGAGTCTTTACTTCATCACTGAGAAGTATGTTCTCAAATCTGACTTCCTGAATCTCATGAAGCATTTTGGGTTGAATTTTACAAATTAATTTTTCCAAAAATAGTGAGGTATCTCTCTCACTTATATTTTTTAGAGGAGCTGGTTGGGTATTCAGGAGTTTTTCAACCCCAACCAAAAGGGTAGCTCCAAATTCTTTCTGGTCATCTTTACTTACCAAGGTTGGTAGTTCTGGTGAAGGCTCAGAGATAGAAGCTGAGGCAGTCTTAGGTTCTTTGGAAGTGATAGCTTTAGGATAAGATTCCATTTTCAACTGAAACATAGTGGAGAGGTCAAGACTTTTGACTGAGACTTCTTGAGAGTCATTCACATCAAAATAACTGGGAAATTTATACCATGTGTCTACTAAGGTTGGATCAATCAGATTTGGCACTTCAACAGATTCCAGATTGGGGGGCTACTCTCCCTCAATAGTTTCATCCTTCTCAGGAGTAAGAGGCTTAGGATCTTGATCTATTTCCACGAATTAATCACTTTATTCCTCAATCATTTACTTTCGAGCCAATTGAAAAGATAGCTCCATTCTATCTTCAGATGAAGGAATTACTTCAGAAACAAATTGTTCCACTATGAGTTCCTCAAGGTCAGCTTCTTGCATAACATTAATTTCTTCTTCTATATGTTCTTTCATGGCATCCTTTTTGGTTTCTTTGCCAACATATTCTTTTTAAGAATGTTCCTTACCAGGAATTTCTTGTACAAGGAACATATTTTATTTTATGTGATCTTCTACAGATTCATTTTCTATTTCAATAGAAACAAAATCTTTTTCAGTAGTGGGTTGTTCTTCTAAATCAACAAACTTTTTAGGTACAAGAATTTACTTCTCAATTACTACTTGATGAGCAGGAGTATTGTCTTCCTCATCAGAAACAATTTCTCTGGAAGGCTTAACAGATTCTTCTTCTTCTTCTTCTTCAGAATACTTAAAAAACTTCATCTAGTTCCAAACTAGGATCAGAAATATATTTTGGTCTTGAAGGATGTTCCACTGTATTGAAATTTTCATAGATCCTCTCATTGTCTTCCACCCATGCCTTTTTTCAAGGATTCTAATTTATTTTCATCATCTTGATAATGACTCTTAAAAGGAAGAACTCACAATCCTTGATAACTTCTTCATTTGGTCCAACCAATCCTTTGGCATGTAGCATGGTTGAGATAATCTAAGAATAGAACAGATAGGTTGACTTGGATGTGGTCTTGATCAATTCACACATATGGTGTATGAAATACTTAAAAAGATTGATCTTATGTCCATTTTTCATAATATGAATAAAAAATGTATCCTAATATTTAAGTATAGAGAAATAACCTTTTCTGGGGCTAATAAAGTTTTGAATAAACTTAAACAAAAGTCTAGATTCTCTATCCAGTTCATCAGCGATGGCTCTCCTCTTGGTGCCATTTCCAGTTAAGCTTTTCAAAGCATCTTCCAGAATAAAGAATTCACTAGGAGGTGGTGGTCCTCTCTAATAGTCCTCACAAATACCTTCATGAGGTATCCTAAGGCATGCATCCCATAAACTCGAAGAAAAAGATAATCTCTAGCAATTTATCCAACTCCTTACAACATAGTCACTTTCTGAATCAAATGAAAATTGTACAAACTGATAAAATTATGAAACTAGCTTCGGGTAGATAGGTCCATATTCCTTTGAAAACCATTCTAACCAGACTCGATCTTTTAATACTTTTAATACCAGAGACTTACTCAATATAAGCCACTTAGGGCATATCTCTTTCTCAGGTACTATAGTTTGGTTCACCATATCTGGATTCAGAGGACCCTCAGGTGCTAACTTGGGTGCTATTTTCTTTTTCTTTGAACTGTGTTTCTTAGGAGTCGACGATGAAGGGCGTTTCATCCTAGGCATTCACCGAAGGTTCGAGAGAGAGAAGGGTTGAAAGGTTGAGGAAGGGTTACAGTTTGAGAGAATATAAGGGTGCTCAAGTGAAGAATGGGTGAAAATTATTTTTATTTTATCATTTAGGAATACCAAACATCGTAAAAAAAAGTGTGAGAAAGAAAAAGGGTAAAAAAAATAATCACCGCGACACAAGTTTTCCTTTATAAATAAAATAACAAAGCATTCTTATGGTGAGATAGCAATTGAATCTCATGGTGAGACAACAACTGACTCTCACGGTGAGATATTGACGGTCTTTTATGATGAGATAGTAACAGGTGTAATTTCTAAATCATGCGACTGTGTTTTCAGAGATAGTAAGTGTCAAACAGTAACCAAGAAGTACTAACTGTGAGACTGTAAACATGAAACAATGATTCTTAAGATAGTAAAATATGAAATAATAAGATATGAAACAGTAAGATATGAAACAGTAAGATATGAAACAGTAAGATATGAAACAATAAGATATGAAACAGTAAGATATGAAACAGTAAGATATGAAATAGAAAGATATGAAACAGTAAGATATGAAACAGTAAGATATGAAACAGTAAGATATGAAATAGTAAGATATGAAACAGTAAGATATGAAACAGTAAGATATGAAACAGTAAGATATTTACTTAAGGTTTATCATGCCTAGTTCATGTATGATTTAGTTTATTCTTTCATAATTTAATGGTTTGGTGAATATATCAGCAAGTTGATATTCAGTTCCAATGAATTCCAAAGTGATATCACCTTTTTGATAATGATATCTCAAAAAGTGATGTCTTACATCAATGTGCTTTGTCCTAGAGTGTGAAATAGGATTTTTCGAGATATTAATATCACTTGTGTTGTCACAATTTATAGATACATGCCTGAATTATTATCCATAATCTAATAATGTGTGTTTCATACAAAAAATTTGTGCACAACAACTACCAACAGCTATGTATTCAGCTTCTGTAGTAGGTAATGAAATAGAATTTTGTTTCTTACTACACCATGATACCAGTGAATTACCTAAAAAGTGATATGTTCCAAAGGTGCTTTTTCTATCTAACTTACAGCCACTGAAGTCAGCATTGGAATAACTAACTAATTCAAATGATTGTCCTCTATGATATAATAGTCCTAGATTGGGGGTATTCTTGAGATATTTGAAAATTCTCTTTACAAAATTTAAATGTGATTCCTTTGGATTTGCTTGAAAACGTGCACACATACACACACTAAACATAATGTCAAGTCAACTAGCAGTTAAGTAGAGTAAACTTCCAATCATTTCTCTATAAGTGGTTTGATCAACAGATTTTCCATCTTCATCAAGATCCAACTTACAAGTGGTACTTATTGGAGTGTCACTACTTTTAGTGCTATCCAATCAAAAACATTTTATAAGATATTTGGTGTATTTACTTTGATTTAAAATAATACCATAATTATTTTTAAATATTTTAAATCCAAGAAAGAATTTTAGTTCACCCATTAAACTCATTTCAAATTCGTTTTGCTTCATTTTAGAAAAATCAATACATAAAGAATTTCTTGAAGATCCAAAAATAATGTCATCTACATAGATTTGAACAACTAAAACATCATTATAAATTCATTTTATAAAAAGGGTAGGATCATCTATTCCTTTTGTAAAACATTTGGAAATAAGAAAAGTACTCAGCCTGTCATACCAGGCTCTTGGAGCTTGTTTTAAACCATATAAAGCTTTTGACAATTTAAAAATATGATTTGGAAAATTAGGATTTGTAAAACCAGGAGGTTTCTCAACAAAGACACCTTCAGTAATATACCCATTTAGGAATGCACTCTTAACATCTATTTGATATAGTTTGAAATTCAGATGTGCAGCACAAGAAAGTGGAATTCTGATGGCTTCAAGTCTAGCTACTGGTGAAAAGGTTTCCTCATAGTCAATTCATTCTTCTTGACTATAGCCTTGTGCAACCAATCTAGTCTTGTTTCTAACTATGTTACCAAATTCATCTACCTTATTTCTAAACACCCATTTAGTGCCTATGGTGAATGTGTCCTTGGGTCTTTTGATAAGTTTCCAAACTTTTCTCCTTCCAAACTGATTAAGTTATTCTTGCATAACCATCACCCAAAATTAATCATTGATAGAATCATTAACAATTTTAGGTTCAATTTGTGACAATAAGACTTGATGTTTAACCTGATTTCTAATAGAAGATCTAGTTTGAGTTCCTTTTTCTAGGTCTCCTACAACAACATCTAAGAGATGGTTCTTAAGAGTTCTAACAATTCTAGAAAAGGAAGGACTAGTGATTTTAGGTTCATAAATAGATTCAGGTTCATTATGACTTGAGTCTAAGGAATTTCCAGAACTGGGAGTTTTCAAAGATTCCTTCACAGGATGGGTTTAGGATTTTGAATTAATGTCCAGATTTGATACATCATCTTCCAGATTCTCTAGAATGGTTTTAGGCTCATGTGGATCTGTTTCTTTAAATTTGACATGGACAGATTCTTACACACATTTAGTTCTTTTATTGAACACTCTATAGGCTTTACTAGAAATGGAATATCCTAAAAAGATGCCTTCATCACACTCTTGGATGAAATTTTTTCAAGATTTTCCTTAGTATTAAGGATATATACTTTGCAACCAAAAACTTTGAAGTAGCTAACTTTGGGTTTTCGATTATTCCATAAATCATAAGGAGTCTTCTTAATAATAGGTCTAATAAATACTCTATTGATTATGTATCATGCTGTATTTACAGCTTCAACCCAAAAATAAATAGGTAGGTCATACTCACTAATCATTGTTCTAGAAATCTCTTACAGGGTTCTATTTCTTCTTTCTACAACTCCATTTTGTTAAGGTGTTCTAGGGGAAGATAAATTATGACTATAACCATTTTGAGAGAAAAAGAATTCAAAATATTGATTTTCAAACTCACGACCATGATCACTTCTTAAGGATTTAATTCTACATCCACTAAGATTTTCTACATACTTGGCATATTTAGTAAAGTAAGAGCATGCTTCACTTTTGTGAGCCAGAAAGAAGGTTTATGTATATCTAGAAAAGTCATCTATAAGAATATAAACATAGTTCTTCCCATTTAAACTAGAAACTCTAGATGATCCAAACAAATCCATGTGAACCAGCTCGAGAGGTTGAGAAGGTGACACTTATTTCTTTGGCTTGAAGGAAATTTTGTGTTGTTTTCCCTTTTGATAGGGATTACAAACTTTATCATTTGGAAACTCAAGTTTGGGTAGGTCTTTGACTAAGCTTTTTCTAGTTATCTTTTTAAGGGAGTGAATATTACAGTGTCCTAGTCTCCTATGACAAATTCAAGACTCTTTATGAAATACACTTAAGCATAAATCATTCTGAGAAACTAAATAATCTAAGTTTACAGAATAAAAATTTTCATTTCTTAATGCATAAAACACTAATTATTCTTTATAATTAAAAAAATTACAAGCATCATTTTCAAATCTAACATGAAATACATCATCACATAATTGTGAGATACTAAGTAGATTATATTTCAAACCATCAACAAACAATACTTTAGAAATTAAAACTGAGTTAGAGTTACTGATTTGGCCAAGGCCAATAATCTTCCCTTTGGCATTGTCACCAAAAGTGACATGTCCTCCATCTATTTTTATTAGGTTCTTGAAGCATGAGTAGTCTACTGTCATGTGTCTTGAACACCCACTATCCAAGTACCATAAAATTTTATAGGAACTCTTTAAGCAGCTTTCCTACAAAATGATCAAGTAAAAACAGATTTTGGTACCCATACTTGTTTGGGTCCAGTAACATTAGTGATAAGTTCTTTAGGAACCCATATCTGTCTCATAGGTTTCCTATACACATAATGTAAAGTATTTGAAAAATAATCTTTATTCGGTCCAGAAAAAATTGAAACAGTAGAAAGTGTATCATAACTTGAACTAGTTGATTTTTTTCCAGAACTGGGAATAAAACTATATGTCCTAGATTTAGAAATAAAGTTTGTTCTACCAAGATTTATTTTTCCAGGTTGATAACCAATTCCAGTATTTTATTTAGGGGAAATTTTTTTACCTAACATTTTAGTAAGAGTATTTTTCCTATTGGTAAACTTTTCTAAGTCATTTTTCAATTTCTAATTAGACATTTTTAATTCATTGTTATCTTTGAGCAGTTGAGCATTTTTCTCCTTTTCAGATGCGAGTTCAGATTTAATAGTCACAATAAGAGCATACTATTTCTTTAAAGATTTATATTTATCTTTTAGTTCATTGCATGTTTCTTCAAGCATGTTATAGTATTCAAACATTTCTTAATTAGTAATATTTTCAAAGTCACTCTCATCGCCAGAATAGTATGAATTATGTACAAAGTCCAGTGTTACCTCAAATGTGTTTTTCATAAAACACATATTGGCTTTTTTAGCCTGTTCATCATGTGATGTTTTTGAGTCACTTGAACTGTCCTCAGAAGCACTCCAGGTTTCCTTCATTGCCTTTTTATACTTCCTATCCTTGTCCTCATGTCTCTTTTTTTACTTGAGCTTTGGACAGTCAGCCTTGATATGTCCTTTTCACTTACATTCATAGCAGACAATCTCATCAGTCTTGTCACTTCTTTTCCAATCCTTCTTCCAACTTCCTTTTTAGTCATATCTTCCCGTGAAGTTAGGATTTCTAAAAAAGTTCTTCTTCTTGTAAAATATTTTAAATATTCTAGCTAATTCATCCATATTCTCATCACTATTAGGTGATGATGGTTCATTACTAGAACTTTCTAGAGAAGCTTCCAATTTCCCTTTGTCTTTGTGTTTAGAGGTGGTGGTCTTAAATGCAACAGATTTCCTTTTGGGTTCATCATCCTCTTCCTTGTTGACTTTCAGTTCTTCTTCATACATCATCAGTTTCCCAATGAGTTCTTTTACAAGTAGCTTGATGATGTCGCATGATTCTCTAATAGAGACAGAGGTTCCTCTCTATCTGTTAGGTAGACATCTGAGAATTCTCATGATCTGTTCCTTAGTAGTGACTTCTCTTCCAAGAGAAATCATTGTGTTGACAATTTCATTGAACCTAAGATACATGTCATAAATAGGATCATCGGGTTTCATTTTAAAGTTATCATATTTAATAGTATAAGTATTAAGTCTCATTTCATTCACACTAGATGTTCCTTCATGTGAAATAGACAAGGTATCCCAAATTTCATGGGCAGTTTTACAAGTAGAAATTATATTAAATTATTCATCTCCTAAGGAGAAATATAAAGCATTTGTGGCTTTGCAATTGTTATTGTAGGAAGTTTTGATAGGTTCATCCCATGTGATTCTGTCAGTAGCATGGATCTTATATTCATCTATAATGGAAGACCAAATTTTAAAACCCATACTTTCTAAATGAATTTTCATTTTAATTTTCCATTGATCATAGTTGGTTACATTAAAGAATGGTGGTCTGTTGGTTGCAGCACCTTATAATATATTATCCATAATAAATAAATACTTTGAAAGAGCTAAAAATTTAGAATTAACATAAATTTTACATATCTTTAAAGTACAACTACAATCACATTTGAATAAGGTTTAACAGAGTCCTAATAAACAACCTCTGATACCAAATGTTGGTCAGAGTAGATTACTCAAGAGGGGGGGGGGGTGAATTGAGTATCTATAAAAATTTATGGTTAAAAAGTATTCTTAAACAGCGTCCCCAATAAAGTTAAATACAACCCAATTAATCAAAGTAATACGGTTATGAAAGTTTGACTATTTAAAAAACTACATAGAAGATTGATTAATTTTCAGTAATCTTAATATCAGTTATTAATATTACTTTTGAAGCTATTCTACTAAGGCAATACAATTATTACTTCTTTCTAAGATTAACTATCAAAGTGAATTTAGTGATTTCTGAATTACATAGTAAAATAATAAAATAGAGAAGACTAGATTAAGAAGCACAATGGATATAAAAAAAGTGGTTCAGTCTCAAGACATGACCTAATCCACTCCACTTGGTGATCACCTAACACCAATCAGTTTATATAAATAAACTTGATCCACACCCTGGATCGGGGTTAACAACAGTACGCAAGACTGTCCAGGTCCCTCGAACTCTTCCACAGTTCTTCGTGGGTACAAACTACCAGGCCACATAGGGAACTCTTTCACACTTATCCATGGGTAAACACAAGCATAAAAATATGTTTGAGAAAGTATATCTTATATCCTTCAGTTTAATGCAGGAGATAGAGTGTTTTGTTATATAGATACACACACTGCTCGAAAGCTAATAAAATGATACAAAATAGAGAAAAAATATTGAGAGAAGTTGAGAAGTGCTCTGAGTGCTAGTATTTGCATCTCTGGACTTCTGAGATGAAGCAGATGCAGAAATCAAGTCCTTATATGGAAAACAGAGTGTCACAAGTCAGACAGATCAGGCTTGTGTTCTTCGTGATGTTTGACAGTGATAAGATGTTCTCGATTCTGGGATTCAAGTATACTTCGTGTGTTCTTCAGCAGCAGCATCGAGTTTCACGTGACACTTCTTTCTTCAAAATTATCTGAGTGTGTTCTTCGCTATCGTTCTCATGCTCGCTTGTTTCTCTTTTCAGTATCTATTGTTTTTGGGCCGCACTACTCTTTTATCTTGGAGTGCATGTGTTGGAGCCGATAGGTTGCATGTATTCTGCACCTCGTACCTCGTACTATTAGGTGACATGTCTACAAAGAAACATTAATTATGTCAGTGCATTTAAAAACTTAAAATATGACAGTTAGATATTAAACTGAAAACGACAAAACAAATTAAGAAACAGTGTCACAAAATGTCATAGAAACAGTGTCTCCTTGAACTGATGTCTTCTTGAAGCAGTGTCTCATGGTCACGGTGTCTGGTTGATCACGATGTCTCATGGTCATGGTGTCTCATTCACGGTGTCTCATTCACGATGTCTCATTCATGGTGTCTAGTTATAGTGTCTGGTTCATAGTGTCTGGTTCACGGTGTTTGGTCACGATGTCTGGTTCACGGTGGCTGGTTCACGGCGTCTCATTAATTTTCCAGAAAAACATAACTGGTGGCAGAATCATAGTGTCTTAGACTTATTTGAATATTTGTATTCATACTTAAGAAGTGATATTCATAGAATGGATTAGAATTAATCATTTGTCAAAGAAATTATTATAAAGGTAAATCAAAGATTGTGTACAGTAATCAAACTGAGTGTATAACACTTAATAGCTTTGGATAGCTTTTACTAAACAACTATACATTTTATGTGAGATAAATTACATAGAGTTAATAGGGTTTATAGACTGAATAGGATTTGTGATCATTAAAACATGATTAATACATGAGAAGTCCAACAATATTTATTATGGAATTTTTAGGGTTGGAAAATTGTACACAAGACCCTTCCAAACTAATAATTCTTAGTTGACCCCATATCCAATAATAATAATAATAATAATATTAATCTATTTACATGTGAAACACATTAAGAATATAAAAAAAATATCATTTATACCATTTCCAATTGGACCATTAAGCTCAATATACTTTCCTTCATCGACATTTACCAATCCTAGAATAATTAATTTTTAATAAATAAATATCACCACATTATTATATGATAAATATAATAAATATTATATTTTACAAAATTTTAAAAAATATTTATTATTATTATTTTAATCACTTTTTATTTTGAATAACTTGTGATTAAATTATAGTGATCAACCCAACCAAAATAAATATTATTTATTCTAAATTGTTAACTTCAATACTTAAATTTAACTGAGATTGCAGATACACTTAGTGTGTAACCCTCTAAGCCTCTTTCTTAGTTGAATTAGGAATAACCACATAAAGTCAAAGGTTAGAATCTAGAAACATGACAAGGCTCCCATATATAAAGAAGTTTATGTCGGAATGACATCCAACCTTCAAAGAATGCTTATCCTATAATATAATCCTTTATCATGATATATCAAATCAACCAGGTTGTATGTTGGTTCCATCAGCCTATATACCTGATGTCTCTTTATTTGAATTTATAGAAAATGAACTTATCCAATAAAAACCATGTCTATGGATTTATATAGGTAGTTACATTCCCATCAAATCACTTGAGATATCAACTTCTGTCAAGGGACAAAAGGGGTAAATCCTTTCTTTCATTATCCATTAATATAATATCACTCGTGATGCACCAAATGTATCTTACCTCACTATGAGTATATGTCATCATGATTTTTATTTACACATTTTGAAAGTCATGATATCCATTAATGAAAATCTTATAGTCCAAGGATCAATACACAAATCCAAATATAGGAATATCCAATGATGCATGGAAATATGGATTTTTTATTAACAGGTCTGTTCTCATAACTTCCTATCTTGGATATTACTAAGGGAAAGCACCATGAGAAGGTGTCTCAATGTATTATGAGCCTCCTACCCATGGAATAATATTTTTCCTATGTCCTATGAGACAATATCATCCATCCATAGAACATATATTTAATAATATTATCATAGAACCTATATGTTCTCATCATAGTAGGGAACTTCCCCGACCTTTTAGTGTGAAATCTATTCTTAGGAAATTATCACATAAAATTTCCATTTAGAATAATAATAATAATATGATAATAAACTTTATTAATAATGAAAACATGTAATCAAGTACTAAGAAAATCAGTTATAGGTCAGAAACTCCAAGAGAATCCCACTTTTATTAGATCAAACTAATAAATAATTTCAATTTAATAGCTCTCACATTATACTTGTGCCTTTACTAGGATATGGACTTCATAAAGGGGTTAACCATGTTTTACCCACTGTATACCCTACTTTCATGAACCAACCCGTGTCAACCCTAAAGCGGTCACCCGAACCGGCCCGCGGCGTGTCCCGAGGGGCATTCCTGATCCCCACGGGTTGAAAACTAGTTCTGGGAATCAAAACATAGAATAAGGAATTAATTGGAACATAAACAAAAGACAGGTAAATAAATAAAGATTGACAGTAAAAAAAATGAAAACTAGCAGCAGGAAGAAAATGAACTACACATACCTCCTTGTGACTTCCTAGGTCACCACCCAACTCAGAACCAAGCCTGCTCCAACATTGAGTAGTTGAACCAGGAACCCGTATGAGAAACTAAACCTACAACTAGAAAGATATAATAGGCGTGAGCACCGAGATTCTTAGTAGGGATTCCAAGAATAAACCACAGAATACAATAGTTCTCTTCTCTGAAGCAGTCCATAAACACAAGTTTGAAATACAAGTATGAAAGTAGTTTTTTCACATTTTAAAAATAAGTAACATGTTTCCCCCTTTAAAGTAAACCCAACACATGATACACACCATTCCAAAAAAAAAACATTTGACATTTTATAAACAAAACCAAGACAGAAAGACCAAGGTTGTGCTAAAATAAATGAATAAATAATACAAACTGGAAATAAACTAATAGGTATAGCTGAAAGTAAACAAGAAAAGTATATAATAAAGTAACCATGGGTGATCCTAAACATCCCTATAAGACCCCTGGACATACTTGGTTCGGAACCACCTACCAGCATATGGTGAATCCCCATAGTCTATAACCAACTGATGGCCCTAGAGGTAAAAGAAATCAACAACACTCCCCATCTGGCCTCTATACCTACCAGTGGGTACCAACCCGTCTAATCAGGGATGGTAAGAAACCATCACTCGATCAACTAAAAGATTCCCAGGAACCCATGGTGGTTATAATAATCATACTGTGTAAGTAGAAGGCCCTTGCATGTGTAACTCACCTTACCATGTCGTCACCGTACTTGCCTACCCCAAACATAGACGCTTCCTATGCATTCACCCATAAAGGAAACACTAGATATAAGTGCCCCATATACTTATATATATATATATGTATGTATACATGCAAAACTTAAAAATTTCATATTGGTCCATCACATCATTCAGTTATCAATACCACTTTATTAAACACTTGGAGTTGTAAATCGGGCCTTTAGTTTTACATAATCAAATGACTTTATGAAAATATTGCACAAGATATTTAAAAACAACTCTGGACACCACTTTAGTATTTAAAAAGCCATATGGGCCCTTAGGTTCCATGTTTCAAAGCATTTCCACATAATTCTTTAGTGATACTATGTACAATTTCATAAAAATAAACCAAACGATGCCTTACACCACACACTCAACAAAATATACAATAAAATCCAAACAGGCATATAATCATGGATTTATTTTCAAACCAATTTAAAGAGCCGCACAAAGGGACACACAAAATTTAGAAAACAAGAACCGCTTAGGAAAACCAAGGATTTGAGGAAAATACTAATTCAAAGCACCATCTTCATTTGAGGGCACGTCCATGTGTACACCTAATGCACCCATGGATGTGCCAACATCTAATGGCACGTCAAACATCCAAAGATACATGCTAAATAATTTATACAAAACACTAAGTTACATAAAACCAACCAACGCAGGATAAACAAGTTCTATAAAAAGTTTCTACAAGCAAACACCCCTAAATACATCCAAAAATACCATTTGAAGATAAAGTCATTTAGTTTCAACCAAGTTGACATGACATAAAAACACCGCAATGAATAAAATATCATGCTTATAAAGGTGAGAATAACATTTATAAATTAAATGAAATAGTGCAAGTGCATATGGAAAGCTCTAGATGAGGGAAAGTATGGAAACCCCTACCTCAAGAGTAGGACCAATTTAACATTTGGCAGTTGACTGATTTATCAGTGACCACTCAGAAATTCTCCACACACACGCACATACCTACATATATATATATATATATATATATGTTAATTCAATGCACGTATTCCTAGCGCCATGAGGGAATACGTACATGATATATATATATATATATATATATATATATATATATATATTCATACCATGGTATATGCATGCACACACCTTCAAAGTTGACCAAAAATCACTACAACAAATACAAGGACCATAAAAACTTAGCGGCATGGATCAACACACACCTAAAGAAATTATTAAGAAACCATAAACACTTTACAAAACTCATTTTTATAATCCAAACCCCATTTGAAAACCCAATTCACCATTTTAACATCAAAAAATGTTTACAAAAACCAAACCATGCCATTATAAATCACTAATCATTTCAAGATCCAATCGGGAAAATTTGACTAAAACATGGTGTGCACAACTTAGCAAAACGCAACACGCATCAAGGTCAAATTTTAAAATCAAGTGCACCTCAAATTAATTTCCAAAACATGTTTCATATTATTAATATTATTTAATAAACCATTTAAAAAAAATTTAAAAATAATTTTAAGGAATAACCCACAACTTTACACACACAAAACTCGTTCAAAAACTCCTTTTATGGTCAAATGCACATCTACATTGTATCAAGGAAGGACACACACCATTTTCATGATTAAAATCACAAATTGCACAATTTAATAAAACTATTAAATAGTATATAATTGATTTCCATCAAAATGCACCTTATTTCACAAGATAAAATTATTCGTACAATATCGAGTGTCTAATTAACAATCAAGAAAGGTGAAAACATCAATCAATCAAATAAATCTAACTTTAAAGAATAAGTGCAATGGGTTCCTACCTCAATTGACTATGAAATTACAAAAATTGGTGAAAAACACCATTTTCACCTCAATCGCACTCAAGAGAGATTAAATCAAACCTAAAATAACCATATCAGACCATCAATTTTAAGATCGAACCTCAAAAAAAAAACCCTAACAACTAGGGTTTTGGTAAAACAAAACCCTACCAAAGGAGGAATGGAGGGATACTACTAGAGAGGAGGGGTTCGACCGAAGGCTGCGCGCGCACAAGGTAAGGTGGTGTGGTGACCAGAGTAAGGGGTCGTTACCGCTGGAGTAGGCCGGAGCAAGGACCTGCGCGCCAGATGCAAGCCAGATAGGGCCATCGTGCACCGATGCAAGAAGCTTGGCTGTTAGAGAGGGCCGCGTGAGCAGGATGGTTTGGAGGCAGAGCCATAGCAGCCAAATGACGTAGGGAGGAAGAGCAGGCCAACGATGGGCTTCACGTGGGGAGGAGGGCTGCGCCTGTAGCGCCTCACGCAGGAGGAAAATAGGGGGGGGGGGCTACGCCTCCCCCATTTGGTTTCAATTTTTTTTCTTAATAATAATAATAATAATAATAATCGATATCTTAATATTAATAATAAAATAAATATAATAATAATAAAAGTAATAAGAATAAAAATAATAATCTTTTTCATCTTTTTTCAAATATTAACAACATTAATAATAATATATCATTAATAATTTTCTTAATAATAATTTAATATTAAAATATTAATTTTTTTAACAACCAATTAATATTAAAAATATTAATGATAATAATAACATTTCCAATAATAATAATAATATTATTATCTACACAATAATAATATTTTTATTATTATGGCACAAACATTTAACCTATTTTATTTTTATAAAATTTTATTTATTTTAAAAATTAGATAGCAACACAAGTACGTGGACCGACTGCGCGACTACCGCCAACCGTGCAGTGCCCACGCACCAGTCTAAAACCCAACAAAAACATTAAACGTAAAAAAAACATTAGACCCGTGCGCGCCCCACACCTTGGAGTGGATAACGGAAACCAATAAATAATAAAATAAAATATTTTAAGAAGAAGTCGAGGTGTGACAATTCTCCCCACCACAAAAATTTTTGCCCCCGGAAAGTCACCAATCCAACATTTGACACAACTTGAGTCCATGCCCAGACAAAATCATAGAGAACTGAGAGCCTCGAGATGACCATTCCCAAAAAACTTCACACTCGACCAATTCAAGGAGGACCGCAACCCAATATTGAGGGGAGAACACGAAAGGTTTCTCCCCACCACGAGAATTCACTCATACGAAAACTCTTGAAACCCGAACACCCCCCGAGGGGTAGGGGGCAACGCGGGAACTCCCAAACCAAACTCATTTATTTTCCCCACATGGGACAAACAACACACCTGAAACTTTGATAGAAAGCTTGCTACGAAACAACCCAACAACTTGAGGATGAGAAATTAACTCAACACCTCCCATCAATTTCATGAAACAAAATATCCCCCTAATGAACACAATTGATACCAAATTAAAATTAGAACAAGTCCATTTATCCCAGGGCCCAACATCCTTCAAGGAATCTGAACGATATAAAAACCATGCTAAGAGAAAATAAGGCCGCTTGTATTGCGGTCGAACGAGCTCATCACACCACCACAATGAGGATGATTTTATGAAGGTGATGAGAATAGAACAAGAAAACCTTGGATATTACCATATGAAGTTTAAAACATGATCTGTGATGAGGTTCCACACACCCTCAACAACTTCTGATTGTGCACGAGCTTCACCCCAAAACCTATGGCAGGGGCCCTGATGGCTAAAGAATCTCCTTCCTCACAGTCAAACATTTGCATCCTCTAATCCCTAAATCCTTCCTCCTGAATGAAACTTCTTTCATAACTCTCCCTAGTGGCTCGAACAGTCGCACGGTAGAAAGACTTTGGAGGGATGTGACAAGGAGTCTTAGAATTCCTAAACCATCCACATTAGTGGAATGCGAGAGAACGATCCAACAAATTGGGAGTCGATACAGACTAAGATAGATTATTGGAGATAGGTTCCTTTGGCATGAACTCCTTGCTAGATGGGGAAACTTCACAAGAGCCGACCCCCACTAACTACACCACAGACTCTAACGATGACGAGACATCCCACCTTTACTAGTCCAGAACTGGACCCTAAAATAACTCTGGGATGGTACAAACCTTAACTACCATGGGATTTCCCAACAACCTGAAGACACACTATCTTTATGAACTATACAACTGGCTCTAGCAGAATTCGATTACCTCGATAAGCAGGCAACACACAAAAAGAACTGGGAACTAGACATCACTCATTAATAAATTTTGGTGGCTTTCTGGGCAGCATACTCATAATAACATGAAAAACACCATCAAAACCAACATAAATCCAAAACTCAATCAAAGCAACAATATAAGCCAAGGGAAACATGCCCATAAGCCAAACATATACAAACACAAGCAAAAATCACTTTTACAAAACCCACTATTTCCTTTAATTTTTTAAAACTCACCTATGGAACCTTATGAACCATCACATGTCAATTCATTAAATCCCTCTTACATCATCTGTGAACAAGGGCTTCCACGCACTCTCCACACATACCCATGCACATGTGACTGTCCATAAATAATTCCAAGGTTCAAACATCTCTTTCTGTTATCAAATACAAACACACACCAAAATTTTCCAAATATAAACACTTGCTCTTTAAAAACTCACTTCACCAATTTCAAAAAAATTTAAAAGAAACATTTTTCCATTTAAAAAATCAATTTCATTATTAAAACAAACTCACATAAACCGAGATTAAAATGAAATACAACCAACAATAACCCACTGAAATGAGGAACTAGTACATATGCCTAACCCGATGACATGGTGATGAGTCATGCCCCAAGTAAGGTATCACACTAAGAGGACCTTGAGTCGAGCACTTGGACTTCACATGGGTCACCACCCCATGTGAGGCCGCAACGTGAACCAATTCACCTCCATTGTCATCCCTCAATCCCAAAAACCAAAGATAGAAGACTCAAATCCCAGAATACCCCTGGTGACTTGAGGATCGGTGTGAGAAAGAGTTCGCGACGCTCTCCCTACACCTACCTATCGAGTCTCGATAGTCCTTATCTCCTTCTATCAGATACCCCAAATATCAAGGGCCTCCTCTGATACCATTTTTTCATGAACCCAACCCGGGTCAACCCTAAAGCGGTCACCTGAGCTGGCCCGTGACATGTCCCGAGGGGCGTTCCCAATCCCTACAGGCTGTAAAATAGTGTCGAGCATCAAAACATAGAAGATGGAACAAATTGGAACCTAAATAAAAGACATGTAAATAAATAAAGATTGATAGTAAAAAAAAAATAAAAACTAGAATCAAGAAGAAAATGAACTGCACATACCTTCTTGTGAACTCCTAGGTCACCACCTAACTCAGAACCAAGCCTGCTCTAACATTGAGCAGTTGAACCAGGAACCCACATGAGAAACTGAACCTACAAATGGAAAGATATAATAGGCATGATCACCAAGATGCTCAATAAGGATGCCGAATAAACCACTGAATCCAACAGTTCTCTTCTCTGAAGTAGTCCATAAACACAAGTTTGAGATACAAGTATTAAAGTAGGTTTTTCACATTTTAAAAATAAGTAACATGTTTTACCCCTTTAAAGCAAACCCAACACATTCTACACACCATTACCAATTTTTTTTGACATTTTATAAACAAAACCAAGACAGAAAGACCAAGGTTATGCTAAAAGAAATGAATAAACAGTACAAACTAGAAATAAACTAACAGGTATAGCTGAAAGTAAACAATCAATGTATATAATAAAGTAACAATGGGTGATCCTAAACATCCCTAGAAGACCCCTGAACGTACTCTGTTTGGAACCAACAACCGACGTATGGTGAAGCCCCATAGTCTATAACCAACTGATCGCCCTCGCGGAAAAAGAAATCAGCAACACTCCCCATCCGGACTCAATACCTACCAGTGGGTACCAACCCGTCTAATCAGGGCTAGTAAGAAACCATCACTCGATCAAATAAAATATTCCCAGGAACCCATGGTGGTTATAATAATCATACTGTGTATGTAGGAGGCCCTTGCACACGTTACTCACCTTACCATGTCATCACTGTACTTGCCTATCCCAAACACGGACACTTCCTATACGTTCACCCATAAAGGGTTACCCTAGATAGGAGCACCCCATATACTTATATATATATATGTATGTATGTATGTATGTATACATGCCAAACCTAAAAAGTTCCAACCGGGTCATCACATCATTTAGTTACCAAAACTACTTTATTAAACACTTAGAGTTGTAAATCGGGCCTTTAGTTTTACATAATCAAATACCTTAATGAAAATATTGCACAAGCTATTTTAAAACTACTCTAGACACCACTTTTGTATTTAAAAATCTATATGGTACCTTAGGTTCCAAGTTTCAAATCATTTCCATATAAGTCTTTAGTGATACTATGTATGATTTCGTAAAAACAAACCAAACGACGCCTTACACCACACACTCAACAAAATATACAATAAAATCCAAATAGGCATATACTCATGGATTTCTTTTCAAACCAATTTAAAGAGCTGTATGAAGATACCCACAACATTTAGAAAATAAGAACCGCTTAGGAAAACCAAGGATTTGAAAAAAATACCAATTCAAAGCACCATCTTCATTTGAGGGCATGCCCATGTGTGCCCCTAATGCACCCATAGATGTGCCAACATCTAATGGCACATCGAACATCCAAAGAGACGCGCAAAATCATTTCTAAAAAACAATAAGTTCCATAAAACCAACCAATGTAGGATAAAAAAGTTCTGTAAAAAGTTTCTACAAGCAAAAACCCCTCAATACATCCAACAATACCATTTGAAGATAAATACATTTAGTTCCAACCAAGTTGTTAAGGCATAAAAACACCGAAATGAATAAACTATCATGCTTATAAAGGTGCGAATAACATTTATAAATTAAATGAAATAGTGAAAGTGCATATGGAAAGCTCCAGATGAGGGAAAGGATGGAAACACCTACCTCAAGAGCAGGACCAATTTAACATTCGGTAGTTGACCGCTTTATGAGAAACCACTCATAAATTCTCCACACACACGCACATACCTTCATATAAATATATATATATATATCTATTAATTCAATGCACGTATTCCCCGTGCCATGAGGGGATACGTACATGGGATATATATATATATATATATATATATATATATATATATATTATATTCATACCTTGTTATATGTGTGCGTTCACCTTCAAAGTTGGCCAAAACTCACTACAAAAAATACAAGGACCATAAAAACTTAGCGACATGGATCAATGAACACCTAACAAAATTATTAAGAAACCATAAACACTTTACACAACTCCTTTTTATAATCCAAACCCCATTTGAAAACCCAATTCACCATTTTAACATCAAAACATGTTTACAAAAACCAAACCATGCCATTATAAATCAGTAATCATTTCAAGAGCCAACCAGGAAAATTTGACTAAAATATGGCGTGCGCAACTTAGCAAAACAAAACACGCATCAAGGTAAAATTTTAAAATCAAGTTCTCCGCAAAATAATTTCTAAAACATGTTTCAAATTATTAATATTATTTAATAAACCATTTAAAAAAATTTATAAAAGCAATTTTAAGGAATAGCCCACAACGTTACACATACAAAACTCGTTCAAAAACTCCTTTTATGGTCAAACGCATACCTGCAGTGTATCAAGGAAGAACACACACCATTTGCATGATTAAAATCAAAAATTTCACAATTTAATAAAACTATTAAATAGTATATAATTGATTTCCATCAAACACACCTTATTTCACAAGATAAAATTATTCGAACAATATCGAGTGTCTAATTAACAATCAAGAAAGGTGAAAACATCAAGAAATAAAAGAAATATAACTTTAAAGAATAAGTGCAATGGGTTTCTACCTCAATTGATGATGAAATTCTAGAAATTGGTACAAAACACCATTTACACCTCAATCGCACCCAAGGGAGTTTAAATCAAACCTAAAAAAACCATATCAGACCATCAATTTTAAGATCGACCCTCAAAAAAAAATAAACCCTAATAACTAGGGTTTGGGTAAAACAAAACCCTACCAAAGGAGGAAGGGAGGGAGAATACCAGAGAGGAGGGGTTTAGTTGAAGGCCACACGCACACAAGGTAATGTGGTGCGGTGACCAGAGTAGGGGGGGTCGTTGCTCCTGGAGTAGGCTGGAGCAGGGACTTGCGCGCTGGATGCAGGCCGACAGGGCCATCGCGCGCCGGTGCAAGAAGCTCAGCCGCCGGAGAGGGCCGCATGAGCAAGATGGTTCGAAGGCGGAGCTGAGGCAGCTAGACGACGTAGGGAGGAAGAGTAGGCCGGCGGTGGGCTTCGTGCGGGGAGGAGGGCTGCGCTTGCAGTGCCCCGCATAGGAGGAAACGTGGGGGGGGGGGGGCTACGCCTCCCCCATTCGGTTTTGATTTCTTTTTCTTCTTCTTAATAATAATAATAATAATCAATATATTAATATTAATAATAACTTAATTATAATAATAATAAAATTAAGAAGAATAAAAATAATAATCTTGTTCATTTTTTTTCAAATATTAACAACATTAATAATAATAATATATCATTAATAATTTAATTTTAAAAATATTAAAAAAAATTTTAACAACCAATTAATATTAAAAATATTAATGTACAGTAATAACATTTCCAATTATAATAATAATAATATTATCTACACAATAATAATATTTTTATTATTATGGCCCAAATAGTTAACCCATTTTATTTTTATAAAATTTTATTTATTTTAAAAATTATATAATAGAACAATTACGTGGACTGACCGTGCGGCTACCGCCGACCGTGCGGTGCCCACACACCAGTATGAAACCCAACAAAAACATTACACGTTAAAAAATTATTAGACCCGCACTCTCCCTGCACCTTGGAGAGGCTAACCTAAAGAAATAAATAATAAAATAAAATAATTTAAGAATAAGTCAAGGTGTGACACCTACTCACCACAACTTCAACTTGTTGAGAAAAATACCTCAAGAGATGAAACTTCTAAATTATGGGCGTTTTCCTTTGGTGTGACAAAAATCTTTCAAGAGAGCCACTACTATAGTTTAATCACAGTAAACTATGACATGGTCTTGAATTATTGGTACCACATCAAGATATTAGAAAAAGTTTTGAATCCAAACTACTTCCTTGTATACATTGGAAGCCACGATATACTCGAAATATGCTTAGAATTGGTGACAACTTGATTCTTAGAACTCTTCCATCTCATAAATCCTCCATTGAAACAAAAGATATATTTAGATCATGATTTTAGATCATTATGATCTATATGAAAGCTAGAATGTGTATAAACCTTGATGAATATCCCTTCATCTCCTCTATATACTAGTAATATATCTTTAGTTCACCTCATATACTTAAGGATAGCCTTAATAACAGTCTAATGTTATTCAATTGAATTTTCTAGACATCTTCTTACCATGATCAAAGCATAGGAAACATCAAGAATCTTTGATAACATGGAATACATGATAAATCCTATCAAATAATGATATGAGATCTTACCTATTCTATCTCTTTTTTCTTGTTTTCAAGGACACATTTTCTTAGAAAGATTTATACCATGTGACAATAGAACCAATACCCTATAAGATTGTTGCATACTAAACCTCTTTAGTATCTGGTCAATATATGAACCTTGACTTAGTCTAAACATACTCTTAGATATGTCATGCATGATCTTGATCTCTAGAATATAGGTGTATTTACTTAATTCCTTCACGAAGAATCACTTACTCACACATGAATTAACCTCTTGTAAGGCTAGTATATTGTTTCCAATTAGTAATATGTCATAAACATATACTAATATAAAAATAAATGCACTCCCACTAAACCATTTTTAAACACATGGATCACATTAATTATTAATTAAAACAAATTCTTTTATAGCTTCATCGAACTGAATATTCCCTGGACAGGATGCTTTATTTAATCCATAAATTGATCTCTATAACTTTCACACCTTTTTAGAATTTCTTGGAGTCATAAACCCCTCTTATTATGTCAAATGCACACCCTCTTTAAGGTTCATATTAAGGAAATTAGTTTTTATATCCATTTTCCAAATATCATATCCATGTAAATTTTTTATGAAAATATTTTTTTGATGGATTTAAACATGGATACTAGAGAAAAGGTTTCATCATAGTCAATGCATTGATGTTTTATAAACCCTTTATAAACTACCTTTGCTTTATATGTATTTAATTTACCTTTAATGTCCATTTTTCTCTTAAATACCCATTTACACCCAACAGTCTTTACATAAACTAGTGGATTGTTTAGAACCCATTTTTTTGATACATGGAATCCATATTATAATTCATGGATTCTTTTCATGTTACATATTCCAAGCCCTTTATTTCCTCCTTACAGGCGAGAGGATCATTATTTTCAACTAATATTTTTTCACCATTATCAGTGACTAAAAAACCATATCTCTCTGGTTATCTAACCTCTCTATAGATCCTATACAACATTTGTGTTTCATGAACAACTTATTTTTTTGGGACTTTTAGATTATGTTCATGTACCAACTCTTTTGTATCTTGACCATAAACTTCATTGAAGTAAATCTTTCTCCCACTATCCTCCTTAAGAATATAATCCCTCTCAGTAAATACATCCCATATTTCTATAGTCACTTTCTTATTTGAAGGGTTTTATAGATAATATCCTCTTATTTCATTGGGATAGCCTATAAAGATACATTTCATGACTTGGGGTTCTAGTTTGTTTCTTAATCTATCCTTAACAAATTCCTCACATTCCCATGCATGACCATGTGATAAAATGGGTTTATTTTCACTCCATAACTTGAAGGAAATATCGTTTACCAATTTAGTTGGCACTAAGTTTAGTAAGTATGATGCTGTTTGTAATTCATATCCCAGAAATGATAATGGAAGGCTTGCATGACTCATCATCGACCTTACCATGTACAGTAGTGTACAATTACTCCTTTAACTAAAACCATTCCAATGTGGCGTGTAAGTTGGAGTGATTTGAGATAAAATACCATAATCCCATGGAAAATTGATAAAGTCTTGGTTATTATATTAACTACCTTGATCCGACCAAAGTTTATTTATCATATTACCAAGCTGATTATCAAAATCATTATTAAAATCATTGAAGTTTTCAAAGGATTCATAATTATAACTAATAAAGTATAATACATCCTCAATTCATCATTAAAATTAATAAATTATGATAATCCACCTCTATCCTCTACTTGAAAAGGCCCATGCACATAAGTGTGTACCAAATCCAAAATCACTATGGCCCTTTCACCTTGACCACTAAATGGTTGTTTGGTCATCTTATCTTATAAAAAAGAATGAAATATTTTAAGGGACTTAAGATCAAAAGAGTCTAAGTAACCACCTTGATAGATTTTTTTCAAACTCTTCTCATTTACATAACCAAGATGGTGATGCCACAACTAGGTGTTATACGAGTTAAGCATATTTTTTTTTATCAATTTACAATATTTGGTTTTCATAATTTAATACATAAGGACTGTTATTTAACTATTTCATACCATAAAATATTATATATTTATAAAATTAGCAATAATTATTTCCAAATATGAAAATAAATCCATCCATGTCTAAAAAAGAAACAAAAATAATGTTCTTGGTAACACTAGGCACATAATAATAATTCTTTAAAACCAAAATCAATCCTGTTGGAAACATGATATAGTAGTCTCCAATGGCCAGAGCAACCAAAATCACTCTATTAGAAGACCATAGATCAAACTCATCTATGAA
This sequence comes from Viscum album, assembly GCA_963277665.1. Taxonomy (NCBI): domain Eukaryota; kingdom Viridiplantae; phylum Streptophyta; class Magnoliopsida; order Santalales; family Viscaceae; genus Viscum; species Viscum album. The sequence continues at coordinate 1,338,034,228 of OY728156.1, forward strand.
AACATTCTAAAATATACTTGGTTACTATATTTGGATACAAATGTGAGAACCACAAGAAGTATCTAATAACTTACTTATAGATATGGAAATATTACACTCAATAATGAATGCACCTGAAGATTCACCTTGCTTCTTTAGTTGGATGTAATTCCTCTTATAGTGGACCTACTTTCTATATAAAAAACATATTGTACCTTGTTCTTTTTATAGTCTTAGGATCTTCTCCCTCTTAGAGGGATGATGCTCTAGTTTCTTAGACGTAGAATGAGTCTTATCGCTATTGATCATATTAAAATTCACAATAAAACTAGAGAAATTTTTGGGTAGTGAAGAAAAAATGATATATGTGTGAAACTAATCAGGGATATTAAAACATAATATGTCTAGGTGATCAATGTATCCAATAATATTGAACACATATTCCCCAGCTGGCACTGACTCTCTAAGCTTTCACATGAATAATGCATCAGAGATATCATATCTCTTTTATCTTGCCTTCTCTTGATAGAGATCCCAAAGGTGAGAAATGATGTTATATGCATCTATATAATCGTATTGTTTTAGAATATCATTGTTAATGAAATATAAAACAAAACATTTGACATGCATTACATTATTAACGTGCCTCAAATAGAGATATACTTCTTCCTCACTAGCCTCTTTGGCAAGAAACTCTAGAAGTAGGGTTTCCAACATGTATAATTTCTATTTATGGAATAGTATAATGTGAAAGTACCTATACCATTCCTAAAAATTCATGTTGCTAATAATGTTGTCCTTATTTAGTATGGATCACATTTATATTGTCAAATTTGTTTGATTTTCCATTTCTATAATTTAAGAGTAGATAATTAGTACTTGTTTGATTACAAAAATAGATTAATAAATTAAAAATTAAATTCCATTAATCACCCAATATTTTTCAAAATCTAACATCCCTCACCACTATTATCAAAATATATTGTCACTTAGATATTATAGTGGCAAGGAATCATATTCTCCTTATTATATCCTAGACTTGGTATGGACTAGTTATTTGAAGGGTTTTAGGTAGGTGTAACTTTCCAACTACATTAACTCATAGTTCCTTGATCCGTTGAGTGGACTCCTCAATCATGAAATCATGGTTAAATATTTCCTTAACCTTTTACTTTTAGTTACACCAAGTACTGCTTGTGAATTCAACCCTTGGTGTGAACTAAGTTAATTCAACCCAAAATTTCATGCTAAAATTTCCACAATAATTGAAATCACCCCAACTTGGGTTGGACAAAAACTTTGAACTATTAGGTCATTTATAACTTAAGTAGTGGAAAACTATATCAAATTAATATTTTAGTTGAGATATTTTTATCCTTATGCATAAATCCCATTTTATATTTTTACATTCCTTGTTAATATTAAGTGGATTTTACTCACGTGATTAACCATGTGTGATAAAACATTCATGTATAATAAAATTATATTTTATTCCATCTTGCATGCTTGTTATCCATTTATTAGGTTATCACACAACATAAATATACATAAATAATTAATCATGCAACTGATAGAAATAAAATATAAGTGGTATGATCATGATATTATCTAATAGTTAGTTAATCTAGTGGATGATAAACTAACCCCAGCCTTAGAAGAAAAAAACCTTAAACCATAGTTTTTTTTCATGTTGTAGTATTCCACCTTTGGCTCCTATGTACCGCCTCTATTAGTTTCTCCTCATCTCCTTGACATGGAGTATATTCTATATCCTAGTAGCTCCATCCTTATATAATATTTTACTCACATATAGGTGGGGGGATCCAATGGATTGAATAAAAGGGTTTACATAAAATAAACCACATGAACACAATCCATTTTATAATAAGGAGAAGAGGATGGATCATATCCCATTAATTTTAATTTAATCATAATAAATTAAAATAATCCAATCACATACATAGGGATTTTCTAATCCCATGATCATCCACGTAACTTGTAATGAACATAAATTTTAAACTTTTTTATCATTTACTTAGATCCATTCTTTAAATAAGATAATGTGACACAAATTAATCCAATTAATTTAGGTTATCTTAATTAAATCCAAGAATTATTAACTAAAAATAATCCATAATTTTAAACAAAATTAATTTCATTTAAAAATTAATGCAGTAAAAAATTTTACTTAGAGGAAATTGTGTGTGATTATCAAAAATTTTAACACAAAAATTGATTGAAAATATAATTAACAATCCTATGACATAGCGTGTATTGTCAAATAAATGAAACATTGAACGTATGTGAATAGGTTTGATTATAAATTTAATTTTTATCCATGAAAAACTGGGTACATTGTCCACAAAAGACTACATGATGTGCACTATAGTACACAACATCTACTATCTTCTACTTGTGTCTACAACACATGCGTTGGGATTGGGCATGTTGCCTTCCATAGAAGAATTTGAGGTACACGACATGTACTATGACTACATGATGTGTAGCCTAAAAGTTGTATGGTTCATTAGTCCTCATTTCATGTATCTGATACACAATATACTAGAATACCCCATGTTGTCGGCCATGAGAAACCAGACACTATATGTCATGTACAGTGGTTACACGACGTGCATTTCTTTAAGTCATGCGCCAGTGAGTCCAGATCTATATGGTGATCCACATTTTTCAGATATTGGATCTAATTTAATCCAATCTATCTGAATTTTTCATGAGATACAAATGTGAAAACAAATATTGATGGAATGAATGTAGTAAATACACTCTGTGTACTCTGGTTTTGTCCAGGTAGAGCCCTTGGAACCTCTATATGGTGTTCTTTAGATGCTTCTTCATTTTTAAATCATAACCGTTTGTAGGTTATGTTAGTGAGAACAAAGAAGGGAATAAATGATGATGTCAGATATTAAAATGAATTAATATAAGTAAAATAAAACACAAATTCATGCAAACAATCAATGAATAATAGAAAATTATAAATTAAACATGTGACCGCTCTGATACCACTTGAAGGTTCTAATCATAACAGAAGCACCTTGGATGATATGACCAACTCATATTTTAATATTAATTTACATGTAATAATTTCCACATAGGATTAAAACATCATTTCTAATGAATACCGCAAATTACATGACCAAAGAAAAAACCAAAACTAGAAGAGAAGGATCTTTACATGTAATTTACAATTAATTTATGAGCAGATATAGAATTACCATAATTTGTAATTCTACTTTTTTCAATGATCCAATTGACTGGATATCATCGTGTACCATCATTTTGTTACTAGATCCAAGTGAAGAATCCCTATATCATTGATCAACACATGCACCACAATCTCTGAACATTATCATAAAATCATCGGGTGCTAGAACAACCGATCCAGATCATTAATGTTGTTTATAGTTTATCACAATATAATTATTATTTAAGGAGGAAGAACTCTTGATGTTCTATCGAAGTATTGAGACAAGATGAAGAGAGAGTTCACTATATATCTCTAGATCTCTATATGTAGTTATTTAGAGAGTCTCTCCCTATCCATTGTGTACACCAAAAGTGATTATAGAAAGTTTTATAATTAGATATTAATTATGTAAGGTCTAGGGTTGGAAAATTTCACACAAGACCATTTAAAACCTAATAATTCTTAGTTTACCACATGTCCAATAATAATAATAATAATAATATTATTACTAATTTCTTAACATGTGTAACACATTAGGAATATAAATAAATATCATTTATACTATTTCCAATTAGACCATTAAGCCCAGTCTTCTTTATTTCATTGATATTTACTGATCCTCGAATAATGACTATTTAATAAATAAATGTCACTACATTATTCTATGATAAATATAATAAATATTATATTCTATAAATTTGAAAAAAATATTTATTATTATTAAAATCACTTATTATTTCAAAATAATTTTTTATTAAATAATGGCGATAAACCAAACCTCAATAAATATTATTTATTTTAACTTATTAAATTCAATACTTAAATTTAACTGAGATCGAGAATACACTTAGTGTGTGACCCTCCAAGCCTCTTTCTTTATAGAATTAGGTATAACTACCTAAATTCCAATGTTAGAACCTAGAAACACACCAGGGCTCCCATAGAGAAAGAAGTTAATGTCATAATGACATCCAACCTTCTACAAATGCTTACCATGTAATATAATCTTTTATCATGATGTCTAAAATAAAGAAGGATACATGCTGGTTCCATAAACCTATATACTCAATGTCTATTTCTTTGACTTTTCGGAAATGAAGTCACCCACTAAACACCATGGCCATGGATTTATACAGGTAGTTCTATTCCCATTAAAGGGCCTAAGATATCAAATTTTGTTAAGGGATAGAAGGGTTAAATCCTTTCTTTCATTAACCATTAATTCAATATAACCCATGATGAAACAAATGTATCCTACCTCTCTATGAGCATATTTCATCACAATTTTCATCAACACATCAAAGTACACAAGTCATGATATCCATTAATGATAATCTTAAAGTCTAAGGATCAATACACACATCCGCATATAGGAACATCCAATGAAACATGGGAAAATGGATTTCCTTTTAACGGATATGTTATCATAACCTCCTATATTAGAGATTACCAAAGGAAAACACCATGATAAGGTTTCTCAATGTCTTATGAGCCCCCAACCTATAATAGATTATATTTTATGTATCCATTTATACAATATCATATGGAAATAAAAAATATATCCAAGACTACTATCGTGGAACCTATAGGTTCTCATCATAGTGGGAAACTTCCATGACCATTCAATGTGACATCTATTCTTAGTAAATTATCACATATAAGTGTCATACATAGGAAAAATCATGACGAGATAAGAAACTTCATTAATAATAAAAACATGTAATTAGGTACTAAGAAAGTCATTTATAGGGAACTAACTCTAAATTTTTTATTACCGAATCTCAGAGTGCAGGTCTGGGGTGTCTTAGTTAGTATCAGAGAAAGTTTTATTATTTTGGGTATTAGGACTATATAACATTAGTTAAAACACAAAGGATAAGACTAAATGTTGGAAAAAATCCTAAAATTTTGGTAAAGTATATATGGTGTGGTTTTCTAGAAATAACCCCCCTCTCTGGATATAAAAAAGTGGATGTGGGCTTTGATATAGATACACATAGGGTTAATAGTCCCAAAAAATGCTGCTTGAGTATTACATCGATCTTCAATTGGTGCACAATAAGTGAGAATAACTACACACCTATTCTGAAAATCATGGGGGATATGCTTTGGTTGATTCACATAATCTTTATAAACCATTATGAAGGATTTAAATGGAATTTTAGGATGAAATAAATAACTAATCAGGTTAGAGAACCTAATAGGAATATGACCATGGACAACCTAGGTTAAATTGAAAGATTTATATATTGATCTAACAATATCATAGTTGAAATGAAAGTATCATAGGTTGAAATAAAGGTTTCAAAGGAGAATACATCTTATGATTGAGTTTTCATATCCATATGATCATTTACTATGATTTTATTGGATGTTACCATAACCATTTTGGTTTTTGTATTTGGTTGGATACATCAACATGAAAATAAAGATATAAAAGGTATGTATCTAGAAACTACTAAGACTTATAGATAGATATGGAGGTATATTTAGAAAAAATGTTTGAGAATATCAATATATGCCTATTATAAATGAAAATATGAGTATTATAGTCTTACCCATGATAGTTATTTTGGAATTATATCTTGACTATTTCTTATTTAATGGACCCCCTTAGCTATTTTCATTAATGAGTGATAATTAAAATTTTGAGGGAAAAATTTATTTAAGGGGAGAGAATGTAATACCCAAAGATTTTATTATTAGTTTATTTTTAATTAAACACTATGTTTAATAGATTTATCCACACACAACATTGAATTTAAAAAAAACTATGATACATTTTATTAATAGAAAATTATAAGTATTAAAAATTGGTTGTTATAATGTAACTGTTGAACTAATGGGTATAAATAGAAGTAACCAAATTATGAAATTAATATATAAAGTATAATAAATAACATCAATTAGTATAAGTCTTACTTAAGATCCAAATTTATCCAATCTTGTAAAGAAGGTAGCATCACTATTATTTTCCCTAGACCAAGCCTAATTCAAACTCCAACAAGTGTGGCTAGAGTGAAATCATTTGTAGGAGAAGGTAAAGCTCATTAAAATCACTATTATATATATTCTAGATTAATCCTAAACCATAACAACCACAACTACTTATTTTATACTTAGATCTTTTTCATAGATCTTAATGGGTTATGTAAGTAGAAGTTATGATGATATAAATATGTAATTATCACTATAATAAATCATATGTATATATTATGTGTATTTTATTCATTTTAAAATTCCATAAAATTTAATTTTAAAGGATAATAAAGGTTTTAATTAACATAAATGTATTGAATTTTTTTTTAATTTTTATTAAAAAATTAATCAATCTTAAAGGATTAAGAATAAAATCATTTAGTGATAAAAGACCTTTTTATCACAGAATTATACTTTTCTATAAATTGTGATTTTTTAAACTAGATGATCACTATTTAATAATTTATATTTTTTATAATATATTTAAATAAATTAATTAATTACCATCTAAATATTTTTACTTGGAATGGAATATGAATAAATTCTTTTTATACACTTTTCTAAAAACTGTTTTTACAGGTTATTCACACTTGTATTAAAATTAATTTTAATCAACCCTAGAAATTGAATTTGATAAAACAGATTAACTATTTGTAATTAGAATATTCAAATTAGTTAATGAGGCCAATTTAATTTTTAATTATAAAAATAATTTACCAAGGTTAAAGTTAATTACCATGGTAATGATAAAATGGTTATTTTCAAAAAATTATTTTTACAAGTGTTCGAATAATTCTTATCTAAGTAAATTAAGTTGATCTATTTTAAAAAATCAGACTTCTATAATTTATATACATATATATACATATATATATATATATATATATAAATATAATAACAATCATTTAATTAATCATTTATATGAAATTTGACTAAGAACACTTAATATTTTAAAAAGGGATTTTTTTTCTATATATTATATGTTTTAATTTAAAAGTTAATTTTCTCATATTTATAAAATAAATTATATTAAATGGATTATATATTAATATTCAACATTTCTAAATTATTTAGTATGGGTCAAATTATATTTTTAGTAAAAAATAATTACCATGGTTAATTTTTAATCAAGGTTAATAAGGGTAAAACTGAGTAACTTAAAGTGGCTCAAATTTTACTAAATTAACTTGAAACAAGCATCTTCTAGATGAAATTTGTTTGGTTGGAAATTTGAAAATACATTTATCACTAAAATTTACTCACCTAACTCTTATAAAATTCCATTCTTACCCCTCACATACCTTTTAACTCCAAGGTAAAGTCCCTCTTTTTCACTTATAAAAGGATATAAATTACACTTACTTTAAACCAAACCTATACTTAAAAATTTCCTTGAAAACCTGACTATTTTACCTCTCCTATAATATTTTTACACGTTTTTCATCCCTTGGATACAATAAATTGGCCTAATTCCTCAAATTCCAAAAATTCTTTCAAGAGTAGACTCAAAACCTCAACGTGAGTAATATCCACTCCTAGTCTTTTCTTCTTTATCTTTATCATACATACTCCCCCAAAGATATTCTAAACATATTAATATAATTAAGTAATTATAATTTTTATAAATTTTTTTATTATATTCATGATACAACCATTATCCATTCACCCTAATCCATTTAAAAAATGAAAATTTCATCTATGCATACGTGTAGACTACCACCTCTATAGACGACATATTTAGTTTTTAATCACCTACTTACATGGATGGTTATAATAATTTATTTAATGAATAAATATGATATATATTAAATAATTATTTTTTAATGATAAATCATTATTTACTTTTTTTCTTTCCATCATTTTAAAAATTACATGTATACTACCGCCTCTATGGATGACGTGTTTCGTTTTTCATCAAAATATTACATATATAGTTATAAAAATGTATTTTATGAATATATATGATATTAAGGATTAATATATTTCATGAATATTAATATTAAATTATTACACAAACATCAATAATCATTAAATAATAGAAAAGGTATTAGATATGAATAAGTTTATTAAATAGTTTATTAATATGGTTATGTTTATTATACATGAGGTTAAATCACTTCCATGGAATTTGAGAGTTAAGGTAAGGATTTTCTCATCTCAATTTTCCTTCTTTGAGAAATATGCTATATTCAATACTTATTTTATTTTTTGGTATATATACTACCTATTTATGTCTTTATATCATACTTATAATTCAATTAAATGGATTTTAATATCCATATAATGTTTTCTCATTAAAAATATTTTGAATCAAAAGTTTCCATTCATAAGGGTTTTTGTTAACTCAATTCCCAATCATTGAGTCATGAACGTTTTTATTGAACCTTATTTATATAGGTTGGGTACAATATACCCTATTATTGAATATATTATACTTAATATCATGTTTCTAGTGATTTATATTTTTTTCTTAAGAAATACTTTTCAAGGTATTGTTACCTCAATTATTATTCATTTACCAACTTCTTTCTTTATAAAAATTAAATGTTGTTAAAAATAATCCTCATCCTATTTAATGTTTGTTTATCCTCTATGTCCATACTATTTATTTCTGTAAATTATTTCCTTTCTTATTAAAAAACCAAAATAAGTATTATCTCATGTTTTCTCCTTATCTCTCTTTTACTTTTTTAAAAATAAAGTTTTATTATCCTTTCTTATGATGCAAGTTTAAATAAAGGAATTTTTAAAATTATAAAAGGACTTTAATTTCATGATAATATATTTTATCCTAAAATCCAAATTTCATATGGAAAACCTTTATGTATTTTTCAAGGATCAATTATTGGTATTTATTTTAAATTCATATTTTAAAATGGTTTTTAATCTACTCTCTTGAAAATGATTTTTGAATATGGCTCATAACATCATCTTTTTACAAAAAGGTTAAATATGTTTTATGAAATATCTTTTTATGATATTCATAAAATTTATTCTCTATATAAAAAAGATATATATTTTTTTGGAGTTATTTTTCATGAATAACCCTTTAAATTATCTTATGAAATACTCCCTTTTGGGTTATTGAACATTTGGTTTCAACGGATCTAATTATTGAGTTCAATTTATGTGATAAAATTTGGAAATTTTATAAAACCCATTTTCTTTAATAGGTTATTTATAATATTATTAATTATTTATTTCATTTGTTACACACATGTATGGATGATTATTATATTATGGGTTGGGTATGATAAATCCATAATATGGGTTGAGTCTGATAAATACATGAGATAGGTTGGGTTCGATAAAGCCTTGAGACAGGTCAGGTCTGATAAACCCCTAATATGTGTTGGGTTTGATAAAGTACTAATATAATTTGGGTACGATAAATACCTGAGTTGGTTGGGTCTGATAAATTTATAAGATGGATTGGGTTTCATAAATCCGTAAGACGAGTTGGGTCTGATAAATCCCTAAGACGAGTTGGGTTTGATAAAGCTCTGAGATGGGTTGGGTTAGTTAAATCCCTAAGAGGGGTTGGGTCCATTAAATCCCCCCAGATAGGTCGGTTCCATTAAATCCCTCGAATGTATTGGTTAAAGTTTTATATCCCATAAGATAATGATTTTGTGTGTGAACATGATTGTGAGTAGCTATGTTCACAATGTAATATTTTACTATGATTTCTATTAAGAAACATTTATATGTTATATTCTTATATTATGTTGAATTTCCCTTGATTATCTTCTTTTGTTTTCAAAATATTACTTCATGATATATGTTTGGTCATTTGAGATTTTATTTCCTTATATATTTAATTGTGGAAAACTCTGATGAACCCATGATCTTTTTAATCATATTTTTCGCCCATGTTCATGTTTCTCATATTCTTATAATCTAACCCTTGATGGAATATTGATAAGTTTTTCCGTTATTGAGCATTTAAGCTCACCCCTTTCTCAATTTTTCCATTTCCCAGGTTATGAAGATGAGTATAACATAGGATATGTCTAGAAGGGGATCTAGTATGGTGCGATTATGGATAAATGTTCACAAAAATATGTTTATGTAGCTAATATAAAAATACACCAAGCATTTTGGTTCTGGAATTGAGTTATTATTTTGAGATGTAAATTATTGAAATATTTGTAAGTTTAACTAGGGTTATCTCTCTTGGTTTCAAATCTAGTTGTAAAGTATGTTTTTTTGCATCAGATATGGGAGTGCGGGTCATGGGAATCTCGACCAGAACCTCTAGGATGTGTATTGAAGTTTTGGGGTGGTATTTGGATAGATTTTGGTTGAACTAAGGGGATTGTTGTGTGAGGAGAAGTGGGGTGGTGAAGAGATCCTTTTATAAGTGATAGGAGTGAAATTTTTTGTAATAAGAGGTTCACTATTTAAGGAAAGTGTCTCCAAAAGTGAAACATAATGGATAGGGGATGTGTCAAGGTTGATCAAGCCCTAAAACACTCATTTTGAGGCATGTTTTTAATATTTTTTAGGTCTTTTACCCCTTACATTTAACCCTTTTACCATTTTTGACTTTTACCATGGTAATTAATTTTTACCCAAGTAATTTATTTGTATGCCTAATAATAAACCTTACGATTAAAAATTTTAAATCTAATTTATTATATACAATTTTATCAAGTGGTAAAAATTAATTTTAAAATAATAAATGTATAACACATTAAAAATAGTTTGAGAGAAAAATAAATCTTAAGTTATAAAATGTCATATATAGGTTTGTAAATTAAACTTAATATTTTAAAATTTATAATTTTACTTATAAAATAAATATTTGGTTAAGAAAAATATTTTATAAATTTTAGGTTATGTTTATATCATAATGATTTTAAAAAAGTCACAGTATTTGTAAAAATGATATTCTCACTATTCACCAAAAAATAATCTTCTTAGAAAAATCCCAAAAATTCATCCTAATATAATACTATAATGTTTAATCAAAAAATTGAGTTCATTATATCAATATAAAAATCCAAAAATTTATGAATTTTACTTTTAAATGGAAACATAAAATATAATGAAAATTATTTTTATATGAAAGTGACTTTTTAAATATCAACCCATCTTATTATTATTTTTATATAAATCACTTATTAAATTATTTTTAATCTATTATTAATATAAATAATTTATTTTATAATAATTTAACTACAATATTTTTAGTTTATTAAAATAAAAAATGCCTAGCACATAAAAAGATAATTTTTAGTAAAATTCATTATAAGCATAAAATGAATTTATTATTATTAATTTCCTAGTAATAATTGTTGAATGAATTTTAATTTATTTACTTATATATAAAATCAATATATTTCACTAAAATTTTCATTTAGTATTGATTTATTTTATTAAGATAAAAAAATTCACAACACTTTAAAAATAGTTTTTTTTTGAAAAAATATTTTTTTTGTTAAATGATCTTAACCAAATACCATTAAAATTAATTATTTATATTATAAACATTTAATATTACAATGACATTGAAATTGAAATCTTTGATTGAATTTTATCATAACATTATTTAATAATAAATTATAATGAGTAAAAATATATATTTTTATAATAAAATATTTTAATTAAATATTATATTTTAATTTATTTATTGTCTATGACATATATTATTCTAAAAAAATAAATATTTAGTATACATATTAAATATATTTATATCCAATCACTATATTCCCAATGACCATATTCCCGATGACCTTATTCCCAATGACCATATTTCCAATGACCAAATTTCATTCCTATATATAGTCTTACTAAAATCATTCATTTCATCCTCAATTCATAAGTCACACTCCTCATTCGTAATTAAGGATGTTTCATAATTATTTCACCTTTCTTGATTTTATTTCTCATTATAGGTTTAGTTCTACTGATGGTGATTCTAAAGGGTGAAGATGATCCAAGAGATCTTATAGTTTTAAAGATATTATTCATTTATATTTATTGCACCATTTTAATTTATGCCCTTTAAGTGGATATAATTAACCATGGTATACAATTTATGGTTTCATGCACTTTTTATTATAATGTTTTATCTTAATAAAATGTATCACGATTTATTTTACTTTAGTGTTATAAGTGAAACAAGCTATTAAACATAATATTTATTTAAAGGAAAATTCATAACAAACCTTGGGGTGATACATTATCCCCATTAAATAAATTTTGAACTTTAAATTTTAATTAAAATTCACTAATATAACAGATAAGTGTATATATAATATATACAAGACTCAAGATATAGTTTATAATGATATATCTATCTCACTATCTTATGAATGAATTTCAAACTCAGATTTTACCTCATAATAGTCTTATCCCAAAAATTTAGTTTTATATCCAATAATTAGAGCTAAATACCATCCATGATTGGGTATTAATATCCATATAATATAATTAATTTATCAAATAGAGTTTATAGATAGACTTTCATTGATAGATGATCATAGGTTGTTTTGGAATATGAACCGTGATTTACCTATTTTGGTAATTAAAAAGGAGTATATGTGGAGATAACCAATCCATTTACAAAACCACATTAAATTGATTTTAAAGAATAATAATAAGAGTTGATCGAATAAAATTCCCACACACTTTAACTTGATATACAATAATCATACAACTTGAAGTTTTCTTTGATAATTTAGTATCAAATCATTGGGGTGGTGATTTGATGTTCTTAGAAAACTTCTTAGATATACTAAAGTAGATAGAAATAGAATACAATATGATATCTAAAAATCCATAGTGGGTGATAAATGTAACTTAATTATTATGATACACTTTAGTGGTGGTTATTGCATATGATCTTCCTTTTTCCCTTGGTCTTTGAGGTTATTGGGGTCTATTATCCTCAATAGCCATTGGATCAGGTCATCGATTTACATAGTGGCAAAACTCCTTGTATTTGAATAATTGAAGTGTGTGTGGTGTATTAGTTGGGAAATATGTACCTTCCATTACATTTCCCAACCTATTTATCTATAATCTTCAGTCACGATCTCAATGGTCAATCCTTCTACACTTGAAAAATTTTCTTGTTCTTTTGAGACATTCTCTCGAGTGCTTTGTACCACATTATTGATACATAGAAAGTTGAATATTCCTTCTTCAATTTTCATATCCACCTAACCTTATAAAAAACTTCATCCTTATCTTCTTTATTGATTCTAGAAGATTTTTATGGTTCATGTTTTAATTATAACTCATGATAGATGGGTGATCATAACCACAAGATTTTCAACAGAAACTTCCATCCCATTTGGTTTTTTATTATGAAAATCACCACATTATCCCTCACATCCCTTGTTAACTATATTTCTAATTACTATAAACATTACTTAAATAAAGGAAAGTTGAGGTATAATAATACTTAAATAAATAAATTTATAAAAGGAAACTATAAAATTTAATGAAGTAACTCATATATGACATTCATAATATAACTTATGAATCTATAAGTTTTGAATATTGGTTATTCAAGGTCATATTATTATTATGTTCTATAACATAACTAGTTGTATATTACATCATTAAACCCCAATTAAATCCTTCATAATGGTTTGTAAAGGTCTTGTGAATTACCAAATCATATCTCTTAGGATTGTCAAACTTGGTGTGTAGTTAGATCCACTTATCATGCACTGAGTAAAGATTGAGTTAATACTCAACCAACCCTTTTCAGGTTTATTACCCCTATGTGTATATGTTCTAGATATTGCATCCACTTTTTTGTATCTAGATAGGTATTTCATTTATAGGAAACCAAAAAATCTACACTTTACCAAAATTTCAGAAAGTTATCATATAATTAGACTTATCCATATGGTTTTCACTAAATTTGTCTCATCCTAATCCCTAAAAATAAATAAACCTTGATATGATACCAGCTATGGCGTCTCAAGATAAACTTGCATATATTTCACATTAATTATATAATTTGAACATTTTATCTCAAAAATAGTCACACAATACCAAAACCCAAAGGTTCAATGACATTGTAGATTTAGTACATAAAAATATTATTTCAAACATTTTTTAAAATTTATCCATAATTACACCATACTAGACTTCTTTATAGATGTAATGTATCGAAAATTCTGTGTAAGTTTTTTTAAATTACATGGAATTATTTTGAGACCGCACGCTCTGATGGTACGTGATTCCGAGACCCGAATAGCCCGGAACAGAATTTTGAACTTTTTTATGGTATGTTAAGTAAACATGTGAGCAAGTTTTTCTATCTTTTGAACCGGTGCTCGGATCGAAAATATGAGGGAATCGTTGAATTGAAAATGCTGGGATTTTCCTATAAATTACTTAATTTTGGCTGATAAGGGCCGAGTAGAAAAGTTAATTTTTGGACTTTTTGAGAAAAATAATAAAATAATTTAAAGGAATTATTTTATTTCTTTACTCACCGTTGGGTGGTGGATGACGACACTGCGGTGCAGTGACCAGGCAGCAACAAGGCACTTTAATGAGGCTCATTAATAGCCCGTATCATGCAGCATAACGATTCAATAGAGTAATGGTGACAACGATAATGTTTCACAAATGAAAAAGCCTAATGACGAAATGTCGCACCGTAATAGAAATGTTGCAACATGATTCTTTTTATTAAGCCAACACATGGGAGAATAGGGAATTAAAATGTAGGGATTATCCATTGAACCATCAGTCGTTTTCCTCTCCAATGAAGAATGATGAACGTTGGCGAGACTTCATCATCTTCGACATGCCTCGAAGAATGGAGCTGGAAGCGACGTTGAAGTCGTGAAACCTCGAGGACGAACGCTTCAGAATCGAATGTAAAAAATGTAGGGGTTTATATATTCTAAGTTTTTGATGATTTATTCCTCGTTCTTGAGAATTAAATATGAATGTGGAATCAACCGACTAACGGGTTGATCCGCGAATCGCTCGTTTTTGCGGGCAGGGGGGGGGGATATTGTGCGGGGGTTTGAATTGGGGTTTTACTCTTACGGTGTGGATTAATACTTCCCCCCATGCTTAAAGCTCTAACACGGAGGGTGCAGGATGACCTGAACAAGGCCTGGACCCTCCATCATGGTTGTTAATTGTGTGTTCTTAGTGAATGACTTCTCTTGATGACATCAAAGTGAGTTTGAGGCCGTCGTAGTGAGGGTGACAACCTAACGATTCTATTGATGTAAGCGGCTCGAGAAATAGACCAATGAAGAAACTTTGGTGGCCCATCGAAGGTACTGCTGGTGCATCGAAAGCGATCAGCGGTGGCCTGCGATAGTGGCTGCGGGCAGAGGATGGTGGCGTGTAGTGGCGGTGGCAGGAAGCCGATCCCTTTAGCACCGCGTGGAGGAGAGGCCCGCTCCGGTGCACTGGAGGCCCACAGGCCCGGTCCACATGCGTGAGAAATTTCCGACCAGCTTGGCTGGCCACATGGAGTTGCCATGGTTGCTTGACCACAACAAGGAGACCGCCCTACATCGACCGCGAGGCGGGATGGAGGCCGAATGCGACTGTTTGTCGCGCCCCGGCTGGGCGAACCGGACCCGCCACCAGGCCGGGCCCATCCTACCAAGCCGGACTCACAGACCCAATGGGATGGCTGGTCCAGAACTATGCAGGACCCATGTTGGACCCTCAGACAGGGTCGGGTCGGGTTGGTCTGACCGGGTCAGACTAGACCCGGACCCGACCGACCCCGTTTCACTAAAATGATCTTAACTTAAAAATAGGATATTCGATTGATGCACCATCTACATCGCATGGAACCTTGATATGAGGCAATCCTTTTGAGATAATCCACTTGAGTTTTGAAGGAAGTTGGAGTATGTCTGGGTTGGATCAGACTCAAATCCAACCGGGCCCTTTTTACTAAAAATTCCATAACTTACAGACCGAGCATCTGATCGATGTACTGTCTGTTGTGTTGGGGACCTTACAACAAGATGGTCCTTTGGGGTTACTATATGTGGCACTTCATGGAATTTGAGGTATAACTGATGGATTTAGTAGATGATCCTCCATAAATCAAGCGTTCTAAGTATAAGAATCCAGTGGCTGACTGCGACGTGAAGAAAGAATAGAGATCTTGAGTGGGTCAGCATCTAGCGATCCTATATGGGTTAGAACCTAGAGATACTCTGTGAGTCAGCACCTAAATATCCTATGTGGTTCAGTACTGAGCAATCCTCTATGGGTTAGCACCCAGTTATCCTTAGTGGGTCAGCACCTGGAGACCCTGTGCGGGTCAGCAGCAAAGCCTCTCAACAGAATAAGATGATCTAGATTTACAAATAATAATATTTAATTCTTTACTTAAGTTATACCTAGTGTGATATACGTATTTTACTTTGTGCTATGTGTTTGAGATCTTTCTGGATGGTGTTACCTCAATGGTATTTCCTTTGTGGTGTTTTCCCTCGTGGATTACTGAGAGACCTTCGGGGGTCTCGGGGTCCCTACTGAGTATTGTTATACTCACCCGTGCATGGGATTCACCCACACTTGTTGTGTCTTGTGCAGAAAATGGACAAACTTGATGGGGAATTTGGGGATCCAGGACTAGAAGGTGCTTGGAGGTGGACATATAGATATGGTGTGCTGCAATGACATCCGATAGAGAGTCGTACCTACCCTTCAGGTAGGATCCTTGGTGGAAAATCTCCAAATCTTGTACTTATTTTTCTGTACTTTCCTTTCATTTGGGCTTGTATTCTGACACCTTTACTTTAATTTTACACAATTTACTCTTAGTAGTGTTACTTTGTGGTGGTATTACTACTTTCTTTCTTTTATGGTTTGCTTTGTGCGGTATGCCCAGTTTATGTGTGTGCAAGTTTAAAGGAAATGCATTCCCTTTTTGGGTTATGCCTTTCTGGCACTAGTCACCAGCCCCAGGCCTATGGAAGGAGGGAATGGGGTAGTCATGGCATGGGCCCCAGGGGATGGGTCGTGACAATGTGGTATCAGAGGGTGGTCAATTCTACCATAAGAACTAAGAGTTTTTTTTGATCAGGAAATAGTGTTAAGTGTTTTGAGTTCAGATTTCAGGCCAGGGAGTCTAGTGTTGGTGCGGAGGATGATGTATCTATACAACATGACCCTAGATTTTGTTTTCCAACTCGGTACATGAAAACACTAGTTGCATGTTTTTTGGAAATGTTTTTATCTTGATCTCTTTTGAGTCAGCTCACTAGGTATAACTTATTGACCATGGAGCATCTGTTTCTCTACAGGATTCCCCCATGAGGATAACCATCCAGGATTCTAGTGAGATGTCATGAAGATGGTCCACCAAGAAATGAGGAGTCGGTGTAGGGACCTCTTACAGTGCTAGCACCTTCAGGTGGTGTACCAGTAACACCACCACCTGAAGAGCAGCAATTTCTACCAGCCATAACAGCGGAGAGTGCATGCCGACTGAGCATACTGCATGAGTTCCAGAGACAGATTCCTCTGAGGTTTCGAGGTGAGACGCATCCTCAGGTAGCCGAGGATTGGATGAAGGTAGTTACTCAGGTTTTTTGACTAGTAGAGACATTGATAGACCAGATGGTAGTTCTAGCTGCTAGCCTTTTATAGGGCACGGAAGGGAGGTGGTGTATCATGATGCTCCAAACACACAAGGAGGAGAACCTTTTATAGAAAGACTTTGAGAGCCTCTTCAGGGAGGATTTCATACCAGTGACACTATGCTCAATGCGTATTCAAGAGTTAATGCACCCACAGTAGGGCATCCTGACTGTGGCCCAGTACTCAGTGAGGTTTGCTGACCTCTCCCACTACTCCACCGACATGGTACAAGACCCTTTCTTTAGGGCCCGTAACTTTGAGTAGGGACTCCATCGGGAGATCATGGCAACTATGATTTCAATCAGCATCCCGACGCAGGCTGGAGTGATAGAGCGAGCTCTACTATTGGAGAGCTTCCTAGCCGAGTAGACACTGATGGTGTGAGACACCAATAGATGACAGGTGGCTAAGTCATCTACAGCAGGTAGTAGGAATATGATGCAAAGACCAAACATGCCAGACCTTCTGGAGGACAACCCCAGGATGCAGGGTCAGAGGTGTGAAGCTCATGAGGTAGATGAGGTTATCTGAAGACTAGAGTTTGTTACTCTTGCAGCGGACATGGGAACATGGATTGTGACTATCCGACTCCCCGTGCGGATGACCAGCATGCGGTCGGGGGATCATCGATAAAATGATAGAGGTTCAAGCAAGGAGGTTCACATGGTGGTGGACTTGGCAGAGGAGAAGGGCGAGCGGCATACGACGGATGATGGTTTAAGGTACTACCACCACTACCCCCAAGAGGTCCACCATGAGCTCCGAGAGCATGTGGAAAGGGGTGGGTCCAGCTTCATGTGATGGAGGCCTGTGACCACGATGCTCCAGATATGATTATAGGCACGATCTATGTCTGCTCCATCTTAGATGCAGTTCTTATAGACACAGGTGCTAGTCACTCATTCCTAACCATGACTCTTGTTCGGATCTTGGAGATTCCGGTGGAGTTGTTGGCTCGATCCTTATGATTAGATACTCATATTGGAGAGGATTCAATGATTACACACTAGTTCCATTAGTGTGAGATTACTCTAGGAGGAAAGATCTTTGGCTGGGATCTCCTAGTAGCAACATCTAGGCCTTACAATGTCATCTTTGGTATGGACTAGTTATCCACATTCCATGCTTAAATCAAATATTTTAGGCGCAAAGTGTGGTGTGTCCGTGATGATAGAACTAGGTTTTCCTTCAATGAAGAGAAGGGAACCTTTGCATCACATGATGGAATTTTTTGAAGGAGGATGTAGCTAATCACTCACTAGTTGGATAGCCTCACCCTTGGTACGGTGGACGAGGGGAGTCCGAGCCTTTCTATAGTGGTGGACGAGTATGAGGATGACTTTTCAGAAGATGTACCAGGACTAACTTCTCACAGAGAGGTAGACTTCTGCATTGACTTGTACCTAGGTAGGACACCGATATCTACACCTGCATATTGGATGGATCCCATGGAGCTTCGTGAGTTGAGGGTAAAGTTGGAAGACTTGCAGGGGAAGGGGTTTGTAAGGCCCAGTGTTTCTCCATGGTTAGCCCCGATGTTGTTTTCCAAGAAGGAAGATAGGAGCTTGAGGCTATGTATGGAATTTCGGCACCTGAACCAGGTGACCATGAAGAAAAAGTATCCAATAACAAGGATTAATGACACCTTTGATTAGATGAAGGGAGCGAGGTGGTTCTCGAAGATAAACCTCAGATCGGGCTATCACCAGCTTCAGGTATGAGATGAGAATGTACGAAAGGAAGCCTTTAGGTGCTGTTATAGCCACTACGAGTTCCTGGTGATGCCTTTAAGCATGAACAATTCCCCATCAGTGTTCATGGGACTCATAAATAAGATCTTACATCCTTACCTTGATTGTTTTGTGGTAGTCTTTATTAATGAAATCTTGGTGTACTCAACGACAGAGGAGGGGCACACTACACACCTGAGGATAGTCCTAGACGCACTTAGAGAGCACCATATTTATGGTAAGATCTCGAAGTGCCAGTTATGGATTTGGTAGGTCCACTTTATAGGAAACATCATCTCTAAGGTTGGAGTTTCAGTGAATCCGGCGAAGTTAGAGGCAGTGCTTTATTGGGAGACATCTCAGAGCATGACTGAGGTGAAAAGTTTCTTGAGGTTGGATGGGTACTACTGGAGATTAATACCTAAATTTTCCAGAGTAGAAGTACCCTTTTCAGCTTTTATAAAGAAGGTAAAACCCTTCATATGGATGGAGAGATGTTAGCAAAGTTTCTAGGAGCTAAGACAGAGACTGACTAGTGCCCCCATCTTGAGACTACCAGAGGAGGGAGTTGGGTATGTAGTTTATTGCGACGTATCAGGGATCAGAATGGGTTGTGTCCTAATGAAGAAGTGAGTAGTGATTGCATATGGATCACAACAGTTGAGGAAACATGAGAAGAACTACGCGACCCATGAACTGGAGTTAGCAGTAGTGGTCTTTGCCTTAAAGATGTGGCAGCACTAATTGATGGGTTAACGGTTTACTGTCTACTCCAACGACAAGAGTCTCAGGTATATATTCTCACAGAAGGACATTAACTTGAGACAATGATGATGGCTAGAGTTACTCAAGGATTATGACTTCAAGATAGTCTATACTCCTGGTAAGGGGAACGTGGTGGCAGACACACTCAGTAGGAGGTCTAGTTTGTAACTGCTGAGTGAGGTGATAGAGAAGCTTAACTTCAGTCGATGATTGTTACTCCCCCACTCTTACAACTAGTCAGGGAGGTAAAACTAGTGTATGTGGATTTTGAGGCTCGAAGTTCTTATTTATCCTCAAGATGGGCTCCTGATGGATTTTTGATAGGTGGGGAGCATGTTATCATTTTCAGAGGGTGTACCATAGTACCAGTGATGTTGTTGGATGAGGTGTTGAGGGAGTTCCATACATCCCCTTTAGCAGTACATCATGGAGTGGAGAATATGTACAAGGAACTTCGACATTAGTACTGGTGTCTAAGGATAAAGAAAGTGGCGGTAGAGTTCATTTCTCGACGCCTCAGTTGTCCGCAAGTGAAGGCTGAGCATGAGGTTCTAGCAGGCTTGGCCCAACCACTCGAGGTACCGAAGCGGAAATGGGATGGTATCTCGATGAACTTTGTGATGGGTTTACCACTTACATCCATGGGCCATAATTCTATATCAATGATCATTGACCAACTCACAAAGTCAACTCACTTTCTACCCATCCGGGAGCAGGGATCGGTAGAGGGCCTGATACGCCTCTACGTCCAGGAGATAGTATGGTTCCATGGGGTGTCTTTGACTATCGTCTAATACCATGATGCATGCTTTACATATCAGTTGTGGAAATGGTTTTAGGAGGCATTTGAGACTCAGCTGTGTTTGATCATATCTTTTTATCCCCAGACGGATGGTTAGACGAAGCAGACCATACAAAACTTGGAGGACATGCTTCGTGCTTGAGTCTTGGATTTTGGTCATAGTTGAGAGTACCAACTACCACTGGGGGAGTTTTTATACAACAATAGATATCACTCCACCATTGGAATGACACCATTTGAGGCCTTGTACATGGACCTTGCAGATCACCCCTATACTGGACAGACGTAGGGGAGTCATCACTCATGGTTCCAGAGTTGGTACAGACTACCACCGAGAAGGTGAAGATCATCCAGGAGTAAATGAGGAATACACATAGAAATCATAAGTCTTATACCAATAGAATATGGAGATCCTTGGAGTTTGAGGAGGGAGATCATGTATTCCTTTGGGTCTCACCCTGATGAGGATTACAAAGATTTGGCCAGGGTGGAAAGCTATCTCCAAGGTTCATCAGACCTTTTAAGATCCTGAGAAGAGTTGGCGAGGTGGTGTACCACCTAGCCCTTCCCCTACAGATACACCAGGTGCATAATGTTTTCCACATGTTGCAGTTGAGGAGATATGTGCATGATCCATCGCACGTCATCGACTTGGGAGAGCTGGACATTGATGATGGGGAAACATTTGGAGAGTTCTCAGTAGAGATAGAGGATCGATAGTATTGAGTCCTATGTTGGTGGTTGATTCCTATAGTGCACATTTAGTTGCAGCATGAGAATCTATAGGAGAGCACATGGTAGCAGGAGGCTCAGATTTGTGCTCAGTACCCCCACTTGTTTGTTTAGCCCTTGGTTTGGATTTTAGGGACGTAATTCCCTAAGGAGGGGAGAATGTAATGTCTCAGAAATTCGGTGTAATTTTTCTTAAATTATATGGAATTATTTTGAGACTGCACGCTCTAACGACACATGATTCTAAGGCCTGGAGAGCCTGAAATGGAATTTTGAACTTTTTTAAGGTATGTTTAGTAAACGTACGAGCGGGTTTTTCTATATTTTGAACCATTGATTGGATCAAAAATATAAGGACACTGTTGAATTCGAAATGCCAATATTCTCCTATAAATGGATTAACTTTGGCCGGAAAGGGCCGAGCGGAAAAGTTATTTTTCAGACTTTTCGAAAAAAATAATAAAATAATTTATAGGAATTATTTTATTTCTTTGCTCACCGTTGGGTGGCCGACGGCGACGCTGCAGTGCAGCAACCAGGCGGTGACAAGGTGCATTAATGAGGTTCACTAATAGCCCATATCATGCAGTGTAACGATGCAATAAAGTAATCATAACAGCGATGTTGTTTCATAAATGAAACAACACAACGATGCAATGTCGCAGCGTAACATAAACACTACAACACGATTCTTTTTATTAATACAACACATGGGAGAATAGGGAAATAAATTGTGAGGATTCTCTGACGAACCGTTGGTAATTTTCCTCTCCAACGAAGAATGATGAATGTCAGTGATACTTCATCATCTTCGATGTGCCTTGAACAATAGAGTCGGAAGCGATGTCAACATTCTGAAACCTCGAGGAAAAATGATTTGGCATCAAACGTCAACAAGGTAGGGGTTTATGCATTCTAAGATTTTGATGATTTCTTCCTCGTTCTTGAGAATTAATGATGAACACAGAACCAACTGACTAATTTGTTGATCCACGAATCGCTCGTTCTTACTGGGGATGTGGTATATTGTACGGGGGTTTGAATTGAAGCTTTACTCTTGTGGTGTGGATTAATACTTTCCCCCATGCTTAAACTCTAATGCGGATGGCGCGGGGTAACCCGAACAAGGCCCAAACCCTTTTCCATGGCTATTAATTATGTGTTATTTGTGAATGACTTATTGGGATGGAGACAAAGAGAGTTTGAGGCTATCACAACGAGGGTGATGACCTAGCGATTCTGTAGACGGAAGCAGCACGAGAAATGAACCATCAGAGTGACTCTAGTGGCTCGTCAAAGGTACCGCTGGCACATCGGTGGTGGAGTGCGACGAAGACCATGGGCGAAGGATGGAGGAACGCCCATCAGCGTGCCACATCACCCATTGGTGCCACATAGAGGAACAACCTGCTCAGGCCGCTCAGGCACGCTGGAGGCATGCAGACCCAGTCATCGTGTGTGCAAAACGGATGGCTAGCCTGGCCGGCCGCGGTCGCTTGAACGCAATAAGGAGACCACCCCACGTCGACCAAGAGGTAGGAGGGAGGCTGGATGTAGCTGTCTATCATGTCCCGACTGGGCGGATTGGTTCTCTTGTGGCGGACCGGGTTGGCCAGTGGGCCGGACCCGCGCTGCTGGGCCGAACCCGCAACTCCGGGTCGGACCCGCCACCGGACCGGACCCATCCCACTAAAACGGAACCATGGGTCTAATGGGATAGATGTTATAGATCCATGTGGGACCCATACTAGATCCCTGGACAGGGTTGGGTTGGGTCAGTTTGACCGGGTCAGACTGAACTTAGACCCGACCGACCCCGTTTTACTGAAACGATCATAACTTGCAGACCGGGCGTCCGATTGATGCATCATCTATGGCTCGGGGACCCTTACAAAGAGAAAGTTCTTTTGTGATAATATAATTTAGTTTTATATAAAGTTGGAGTATGGCCTGGTTGGATCATACTCGAATCCAACTGGGCCCTTTTTATTAAAAATCCTATAACTTACAGACCGGGTGTCCGATCGACGCGCCGTCTATTGCATTGGGGTCCTTACAACTACACGATCCTTTGGGGTTAATCTATTTGTGACTTTGTGGTGTTTTAGGTATGAATAATGGATTGAGGAGCGGATCCTATGGAAATCAAGCATGCTAAGTGCGGGAATCCAGTGGCTAGCTACGACGTGAAGAAAGAATAGCGATCCTGAGTGGGTTAGCATCTAGAGACCCTCCGTCGGTCAATAACTAGAGATCCTATATGGGTAAGTACCTAGTAACCCTCTGTAGGTCAGCACTTAGCGATCCTTTATGGTTCATCACCTAGAAATCCTCTATGGGTCAGCACCTAGCAATCCTCGATGGGTAAGCACCCAACGACCCTGTGCGGGTTAGCAGTAGAGCCTCTCGACAGAATAATATGATCTATATTTATGACTAATAATATTTACTTATATTCTTAAGTTATATTTGTTGTGAGATGAATCTTTTACTTTTTTCTATGCATTTGAGATCTTTCCAGATGGTGTTACCTCAGTGGTATTTCCTTTGTGGTGTTTTCTCTCGTGGATTACTGAGAGACCTTTGGGGTTCTCAAGGTCCCTACTGAGTATTGTTATACTCACCCCTACACGGGCTTCACCTACACTTTTTGTTTATTATGAATACGACAGATAACCTTGACAGGAACTTTGGGGAGCCAGGACTAAACGGTGCTCGGAGGTGGACCGATAAACGTGGTGTGATGCAGTGACATCTGGCAAAGAGCTGTACCTACCCTTTAGGTAGGATCCTTGGAGGACGACCTCTAGAGCTTTTACTTCTTTTATTGTACTTTCTTTTCAGTTGGGATTTCATTCTTTCTCCTTTACTTTCAGTTTACACACTTTACTCTCAGTAGTGTTACTTTTTGGTGGTAGTATTACTTTATTTCCTTTGTGGTTTTCTTTGTGCGGTATTCCCTATCTGTATGTGTACAGGTTTAAAGGAAATGCTTTCCATTTTTTAGGTTATACCTTTCTAGTGCTAGTCACCTTCCCTTGACATATGGAAGGTAGTATTGGGGTAGTAACGGAATGAGCCCTAGGGGACGGGTCATGACAATTGAAATATCATATGCTATACTCATATTCATAACACGGGGAATGAAAAAAATAAGAAAGGGGTGAGCTAAAATTCTCAGCAAGGGGAAAAATTATCAACACGTGATCAAGTGTTAGATCATAATCATGTGAGAAAACATGATCATGGGAGAAATATATTATTAAATAGAATATGGAACGATAATAGTTTTCCATAAGGCATAATAGAAGTACGTGTACTCTCAAATGATAAAACACATAAGAGTTTTGAATCATGATAACATAATAATAATCTATAGAGAATAACATAGGCATATTACATATAAATATGGCATAATCATAAGCGTAATTATAGGAAATCATAACATTTTGGACATAGATAGTCATATCACGCCCATGATGAATCTTGTGAACATAGATAACCACATAGTTTCTACAATAAATCTTGTGAACATAGTTACCCACTTAATATTCACAATCAATATTGTGGACATAGCTAATTGCATCATGTCTGTGGTAAATATTGTGAACATATATAACCACATCATTTACATGCTCAATCTTTTGAACATATCTAACTACATCATGTCTATGCTCAATCTTGTGAACATTGTTAACCGCATCATGTGCACACTCAACATAATTATAACACAAGATATACAACCTTAACCAATTAATTGGAGATATATATAGGACCACAAACATAAAAATCCATACATATGTGTACCATAATATATCAATCATTCATCATATCATGAAAACCCATGGAAATAAAACAGGTTTTATATCATTTCCAAATGGTATCACATATTGTGATATCAAAAGTAGATGGTTGATACCAAAAATAAAATCACACAAAAGTATTATTTCATAAAGGAATTTATAATTTGATTCATAAAACATAACTCCATAGGAGATATATCTTTTGGAGTTTAAAGAGGAAAATAGAAGTAAAAAAGTAAAGAAGTCTTTATAAAATGTTTCTTAACATTATCGTAAAAAGAAGAAATTTTGAGTCACTTTTGAAAATATTATTTTTGGGAAATTTAATGAAGTCATTTTCAAACATTATTTGGAAGGAAATTTCAACAATGGATCCTTTAAATTTCATAAATTACATCTAGAGGAAATGCGGAGTGAAAAGAAAAATGTACGATCAGGAAAAGGAAAAAACTTTTCAATATTTTAAAAATACCTTTATCGAATCCCACTACATAAAAAGAGT
Organism: Viscum album; assembly: GCA_963277665.1. NCBI lineage: Eukaryota > Viridiplantae > Streptophyta > Magnoliopsida > Santalales > Viscaceae > Viscum > Viscum album. The sequence goes on from OY728156.1 coordinate 1,338,060,329, forward strand.
GATAAATATTTCATTTTAAAAATTGGTAAAGATAAATTTGAATACCAATATAAGTAAAACATATTTAAATTTTAAAATAATAAAGGGTAACATTGATGGTAAGAGTGAATATTGACATGAATTAAAAAGAGTTTATTTGGAGAGGATGATAATTATTCTTATCATCATCAAATATTATAAAGAAAGAAATCCATAAAAGAAGATGAATTTGATGTGAAAATGTAAGTAAATAGAAAAATATAAAAGGAAATATAATATCATCATTGTAAATAATAAAAAAACCTTGTAAAACCATAATCAAATAGGAATAATTATGACTCAAGAAAAGGAGTTGAGTCAAGAAAACCCCTTATGAATTTAGTAATACTAGAATAAAAAATTTATTGAAAAAGATAACCCATGATGTATTTTTAAATAACTTAAATTTCATGAAATTTATGATAAAAATCATCCATATTTAAGTATATATACCAGCAAAAAATAAACATGTGGTGAATATGTCATATTTCTCAAAGAAAGAAAACCAAGATGAGAAAAATCCTTACCTTTTACTCTAGAATTCCATGAAATCAATTTAACATCCTTTATAATAAAAATAAAAATATTAGTAACATATTTAATAACATTATTCATATATATTAAATTATATAATATTAAATTATAATCATTTATTATACATTTATTAGTTATCTATAGTTTATTTTCATCACAGATGTTAGCAATTTTGATTATTTTGCGTATGCTGTAAATGTTGATGATAATACCCATTATTTGATACCAATGTAATCATTAATATATTATAAAATCTAATATAATACATTATTTTGAATTATTTATAATATTATAATTTCATTCCATGAGAATTGTAGTCACGATTTGTGAAGATGGAATCTATGATGAGTTTGTTTTGGTAAATTTTTACAAGAAAAAGTTGACATATTAATAATGAGTTAAATATTAATATTAAATTTCAATAATGTTAATAATGTCATAAAAATAATTTTAATTCATTAAATAAATTCTTATAATAATCCAAGTATAGTGGTGATGAAAAATAAAGTACATCGTTCCGTAGAGGCGGTGGTCGACACATACACATTGACGAAGTTTTCATTTTCCATAGAATGAAAAGAAGGTAGAAATTGATTTATCCTTTTAGAGTATTAATAATGTTATAAATATAATATTTATTCATTAAATATCCATTTTAACCATCCATGTAAGGTGGAGATGAAAAATAGAAAACCTAGTTCATGGAAGTGATAGTCCGTACGTTTGCAGGAACTACATATTCATTTTTCTGAGGAAGGAGGAAGGTAGGTAATGATTATGTTATAAATAAAATAAAACTTCATTATAATAATTATAATTATTTTATTATTTTATGGTATTATAATATAATTTGAGATATAAGAAGAATACTTAATTAAATATAAATGAAAAGGAGTGATTTTGAGAATTTTTACCTTACTCCTTAGAATAACTTATTTGAAAATTGGATTAATCCTTTTATGGGTGGTATTTTGAGGGTAAAAAAACCTATAATAAGTGTCTATTAGTTTTGGGGATGGATTTGGGTAGATTGTTTTTGACCTAATGGGCATGTAGTATGGGGATAAGTGGTGGGGTGAAGGGCCCCTTTTATAAGTGGATGGAGTGACATTTTTGTAATAAGAGGTACACTATTCAAGGAAAGTGGCTCCAAAAGTATAAAATAATGGATATGGGAAGATTTAAGTTCAATAAATCCATAAAAAACTAATTTTAAGATATTTTTAACATATTTTTGGTCTTTTAAACCTTAGATTAAACCTTTTACTATTTTAACTTTTATTGTGGTATCTAATTTTTATCTAAGTAAATTATTTGTATGCATAAAAATAAAATAAAAATTATTACATAGTTTGTAAATTATGATTAAAAATATTAAATAAATTTTATTATATACTATTTATAAAAGTGTTAAAAATAAATTCTAAAATAATAAATGTACAACACATTAAAAACAGTTTTGGAGAAAAATATAACATAAGTTCTAAAATGTAAAATATAGGTTTTTAAATTAAACATAATATTTTTAAATGTATAATTTTACTTATAAAATGTATTTTTGGTCAATAAAAAGTTTTTATAAATGTTAAGTTATGCTTATATCCAAATAATTTCATACAAGTCACAAATATTTATAAAAATGGTATTTTTCATTATTCACCTAAAAATAAATATTTTTAAAAAAATCCCAGAATTTCATCAGTATATAATATTTTTATTATGAATAAAAAAATGAAGTTCATTTTTTAAAACTAAAATTATAAAATTTTGGAATTTAACTTTTAAATGGAAACATAAAATAGAATGAAAGCCATTTTTATAGGAAAATGACTTTTTAAATATTAACTATTGTTATTCTTATTTCCTACCAATTACTAATTAAATTAGTATTAATTTATTATTAATATCAATAATTTATTTTGTCATCATTTGAACATAATAATTTAGTTTCTTAAAATAAAAAAATAATCGCACATAAAGAGACAAATTTTAGTAAAATTCATTTTAAGCATAAAATAAATTTATTCTTATTACTTGACTTGTAATAATTTTTGGATGGATTTTATTTTATTTAATTATATATATTATCAATAAATTTCATTAAAATCATCATTTATTAGTGATTTATTTTATTATAATAAAAAAAAATCACAACACTTTAATAACAGTTTTTTAAAAAAAATATCTTTTATATTAAATGATCTTAACTAAATAGCATTGAAATTAATTATTTGTATTCTAACCATTTAGTATTATAATTTCATTCAAATTAAAATATTTGTTTCAATTTTATCATAACATTATTTTATAATAATATTTGACATGTAAAAATTTATATATTTTATAAAAAAATATTTTAATTAAATAATATATTTTCATTTCATTATTTATTATTTATGAAATATATTATTTTAACAATACACAACTTCAATATACCTATAATATATATATATATATATACAATGACTATTTTTCCAATGACCATATTTATAATGACCATATTCTCAATGACCATATTTTCAATGACCATATTCCATTCCTATATATAGACTTACTAAAATCATTCATTACATATTCACTTATTAAGTCACACTTCCCATTCCTTATTAAGGATTTTTCATTATGATTTCTCATTTATTGATTTTGTTTCTCATTTTAGGTTTATTTCTACTAATTTTTATTCTAAAGGGTGAAGATGATCTAAGGGATATTCTAGTTTTAAAGATATTATTCATTTCTATTTATTTTCCCCTTTTAATTTATTTACTTTTAATGAATGAAATCAACTATGGTATGCAATACATGGTTTCATGTACTTTTATCATGATTTTATATCTTAATAAAATTTATTGTGGTTCATTTTATCTTAGTGTTCCATGTGAAACAAGCTATTAAGCACATTATTTATTTAAAGGAAAATTCAGACAAAATATTGGGGGGGTTATATTCTCCCCCTCTTAAATAAATTTTGTCTTCACAATTTGGATTATATTTAATTAATATAATAACTAATGGTATCTATAATATATATAAGAATCAAGATATAGTTTATAAATAAATTAAAGTCTCACTATCTTAGGAAAGACCGAAAAACTCATATTTTCCATTATATGGGGATTATCCTAAAAATTGGATTTTTATCCAATAATTTGAGCTAAATACCATCCAATATTGGGTATTAATATCCATATAACGAAAATAATTTTTCTTATAGATTTAATAGTTAGTTTTTCATTGATATATAACCATAGGTCATTTTGGAATATGAAATTTGGTTTCCCTATTTTGGTAATTAATAAGGAGTCTATGTGGATATAACCAATCAATTTCAAAAATCACATTAAAATCACCTAAAGGTTGAATAATAATATTTTCACAAAGAACATTCTTAAAAACCTAAATTTGAGATACAATAATTATATAACTAGAAGTTTTCCTTGATAATTAAATATCAAATCATTGTGGTGGTGATTTTATGTTCATAGAAATCTTCATGGATATACTAGAGTGTCTAGAACCAAAATATAATAAGATATACTCAAATACATAGTAGATTATAAGTGTACCTTGATCATCATGTTCTACTTAAGTGGTGGTTATTTCATAGGCTCTTCCTTGTTCCCTAAACATTAGAGGTTATTGGGGTTTATTATCATAGTTAGCCCTTGGATTAGGGAATTGATTTGAAAAATGGCCAAAATTATTTCATTTAAAGCATTGAAGTGTGGGTGGTGTATTACCAAATAATATATCCCCATGAGTTTCAAAATAGGTGTGCAATTGGGCCCAATCGTTGTGCACCCAATAAAGATCGAGTTAATACTCAACAAACATTTTCAGGGTTATTACCCCTAGGGGTATCTGTGTCAGAACCTATATCCACATGTTTGTTTCTAGATATGAATTACATTACCAGGAAACCACACAATCTATACTTAAATAAAATATCAGGATGTTATCCTATACTTATACTTATCCCCAGGGTTTTCACTAAAGTTATCTCATCCTAATCCCAGAAAATAACTAAACCTTGACCTGATACCAACTCAGGTGACCCATGATAAACTTGTATATATTTCACATTAATCTAATAATTTTAAAATTTCATCTCAAAAATAATCACACAATTCTAGAATCCAACGATTTAGTGTATTTGGATATTAAATACATAAAAATATTATTTTATATATTTTTAAAAATTCCTCCATAGTTACACCATAAACAACTTTCATATAGACATCTCACATGTTATACTAATATTCATAACAAGGGGAATGTAAAACATAAGAAAGAGGTGAGCTAAAATGCTTAGTAAGGTAAAAAATTATCTACATGTCATCAAGTGTTAGACCATAATCATGTGAGAGAATATGATCATGGGAGAAATATCTTATTAAAAAGAACATAAAACAATAAGAGTTGTATAAAAGGCATAATAAAAGGACATGTAATCTCAAATGATTAAACATATGCCATGGCATAAGAGTACAGAATCATGAGACTATAATCATGATATATGGATCATAATATAGGCATATAACATAAAAATATTATATGAGCATAAGCATAAGAATATAAAATCTTAACATTTTTAGCATAGCTAGTTTCATAATGTCTATGCTCAATGTTATGAACATAGTTAATCTCATCATGTCCATGTTCAATCTTGTGAACATATATAACTTTATCCTATCCATGATCAATATTTTAGAAATATAAAACTAAAATGTGTCCACACTTAATCTTATGATTATAGCTAATTTCATCATGTCTACATTCAATCATGTGAACATATCTTACTGCATCGTGTCCACACTCAATCTTATGAACATAGTTAACCACATCATGTCCATGATCAACATCATTATCAAATGAGATATAAAACATTAAAAAATTAATTGGATGGTGATATAGTACCCCACATGTCAATGTACATACATATGTGTGCCATAATATATCAATCTACCATCATATCATGAAAACCCATAGAAAGGAATTGGGTTTCATATTATTTCCAAATGATATCTCATAACATGATATCAAAAGTAGATTGGTTAATACCAAAAATTCAATCAACCAAAAAGATTATTTCATAAGGAAATTTATAAGGTGATTCATAAAATATAACTTTATAGGAGCTATATATTTCAAATTTTAAAGTAGAAAATAGAAGCGAAATGTATAGAAGTATTTAGAAAACATTGCTTAACATTATCATAAAAAGAATAAGTTACAAGACACTTTAAAAAATATCATTTTTGAGAAATTGAAATGAATAATTTTAAAAAAAATATGTGGTTTAAAATTTTAATAATTAATCCTTGTAAATTTATAAATTTAATTCTAGAGGAAATGTGGAGTGGGAGATAAAATGTATGATTGAGAAAGGAAAAAACTTTTCAACATTTTAAAAATACCTTTACTGAAACACACATCATAATAAGAGCGATAAATATTTCATTTGAAAAGTGGTCAAGATAAATATTAATACCACTATAAATAAAAAATACTTAGATTTTAAAATAATAAATCAGAGCTTTGTCATGAAGAGTGAATATGGGCATGGAAGAAAATGAGAATATTTGGGGAGGTTAATAATTATTCTTAACAACATCAAATTTTATGAAGAAAAAAATACATTAAAGAATATGTATTTGATATGAAGATTTAATTCCATACAAAATTATAAAAGTAAATATAATATCATCATATAATAAAATAAAATAATATTTCAAAACCATAGTCAGAGGGTAGTAATTATGACCCAAGAAAAGAAGTTGAGTCAAGAAAATCCGTTACGACTTTAATAACATTTCAATCAAAAAACTATTGAAAATAATATCTTATGATAGATTTTTAAAGAACTTTAATTTCATGAAATTTATGATAAAACCATTATTTTTATAGTATATACACCACACAAAATGAAACAATTGGTGAATATGGAATATGTCTCAAGGAAAGAAAATCGAGACGAGAAAAGCCCTTACCTTTTACTCTTGAGTTCCACAAAATATCTTTAAAATCCTATATAATAAACATAAAAATATTAATAACCTATTTTAAAACCTTATTTATATCTATTACCTTTTATACTCTTCAATTATAATCACTTATTGTACACCTTAATTAAAGTTTATTTTCATAATCAAATGTTAGCTATTTTGATTGTTTCACACATGATTTAAAATATAGGTTTTGATACCATTTTTTTATACCAAGTTTAAAACTTATATATTATCCAAAATAATTGAATAGATGATTTAAAATTTCTTAATTTAATTCCATGTGAATTGTAGTCATGATTCATAAAGATAGAATTTGTGACGATCTTGTTTTGATAAATTTTGACGAACAAAAGTTGGTATGTTAATAATGATTTAAGTAATAATATAAAATTTCTAGTACCTTAATAATTTAATAAAAATAATTTTAATTCATTAAATAAATTCTTATAGTCATACAAGTATGGCATTGTTGAAAAATGAAATAGTCATTCCATAGAGGCGGTAGTCTGCATGTACACACAGGCAACATTTTCATTTTCCATAGAACGGAAAGAAGATAAAAATTGATTTATCTTTATATAATTTTAATAATGTTATAAATATAATATTTATTAATTAAATAATACTTTTAATCCATCCATGTAAGGTGATGATTAAAAATATACCACATCGTTCATGGAGGTGGTAGTCCACACGTACGCATGGATGACATATTCATTTTTCTAAGGAGAATGGAGGAAGGTAGGTAATGATTTTTATATAAATATAATAAAACTTTAGTATAATAATGATATTTATGTTATTATTTAAGTATGTTATAATATAATTTGAGTTAGAATAATAGTACTTAAATAAATATAAATTAAAAAGAGTAATTTGGGAATTTTTACCTTACTCCTTGGAATAAATTCTTTATAAATTGGATTAAGCCTTTGAGGGGTGACTTTTTAAGGAGATAAGGACCTATAGGAAGTGTCTAGGAGTGTTATAGAGTGATTTGGGAAGATTTTAGTATAACTAATGAGATTTTGGTGTGAGGATAAGTGGGATATCTAAGTAATCCTTTTATAAGTTAGAGGAGTGACATCTTTAGTATAAGTGGTGCACTATTTAAGGGAAGTGAATCCAAAAGCAAATAATAATGAAGAGAGGATGAGTTAATGTATAAAAATACATCAAAAAATCATTTTGAGACATGGTTTTAACATGTTTTAGGTATTTTGCCCCTCATATTTCAACTTTTTATCATTTTGACTTTTACCATAATAACTAATTTTTACATAAGTAATTTATTTGTGTGCATGAAAATAAAATAGACCTTATTACATAACTTGGACCTTATGATTTAAAATAAGAAATCAATTTTATTAGATAAAATTTCTATAAGTTTTAAAAATTAATTCTAAAATAATAAATTTTTAACGTATTAAAAATAGTTTTAGAGTAAAATATAACTTAAGTTATAAAATATAAAATACATGTTTCTAAATTAGATATAATATTTTTAAATGTATAATTTTAATTGTAAAATAAATATTTTTTCAAGAAAAATGTTTTATAAATTTTATATTATTCTTATATCTTAACGATGTCATAAAATTCAAGGATTTTTTTTAAAAAATGATGTTTTGCATAATTGTCCTTAAAATCAATATTTTTTAGAAAAATAACAAAAATTCATCCTAATGTAATTTCTTATTATAAATCCAAAAATGAATTTCATTTTTTCAAAATAAAATTCTAAAATATAGGAATTAAAATTTTAAATGGAAACATAAAATATAATGAAAACTATTTTCATGGGAAAATGAATTTTTAAATATTAACTGTTCTTATTATCATTTCCTATAAATTACTAATTAAATGAGTGTTAATATATTATTCATATCAAATATATATTTTATCATCATCTAAATATAATATTTTTAGTTTCTAAAAATAAAAAAGGCTTGACGTATAAAAGGAAAATTTTAACAAAATATATATTTTAAACATAAAATGAATTTTTTCTTATTACTTTCCTAGTAATAATTATTGGATGGATATTAATTTATATCATTGTATATGGAATATTTCCTTTTTATTAGATAAATTTTCATTACAAGGTAAAAACAAAGGATATTTTAAAGTTTAGGTTCTTGGAAATAAGATAGATAATACATAAAAACATAAAAAATACTTCTAAATACACTTGAATGACATATTTATGGGTTTACATTAAGTTAATTTTATTGCATCTCATATCCTGGGTACATACATAAAATGAAAGGGGTGATCATGAAGCCTAGTAAGGGAATAAGAAAGGGATACAAAAAGGCATGTGATCATGAGACATGTCAATAAGAACATGAGGCATAACAATAAGGAATGAATAAGGGACATAAAATAATAATAATAAAATTAATCATAACATGTAAATGTAGATAAAACATTTAAATGATACATTCATAATCATATCACCAAGATTTATCACCAATGTGTCATAAATAAAAATTACCAAGGTTATTCACCAAGGTATTGTAAAACATGTCATCTCTAGAGATTAAATTATTTACCTAATGAATTGGAGCGCTATCATGGAACACCATTAATATGTATTAATTAATGTGAGCCAAATATATCATAATAAATCATTTCATTAATAACCCATGGAGAATAAAAAACGAGTTTCTTATAAAAAACCTTGGCATACAAAAGAGATTAAATACATGATCGTTATGTTATTTTTATCCCAAGAAAAGGGAATGTGGGTTTATTATGTGTAAATATCCGACTTAAATAAATAATCTTTACATATAGGTGAATAAACATAAAAAATAAAAAGTTTTGTGTATCCAAACAAAGAAAATAAAATAGAATTTCTTAAAGAGAAGAGAGATATTTTGAGAAGTAAATTCGACAACATAACGAGTATAAAACATGGTTTTAGAAAAGGAAAAATGAGTGGAGAATAAGATCTCCCATTGATAAAAGGAAATTATTACTATAATGGTATAATATAAATTGGAAAAAATGAACTTATTTTGGAAATTATAATACATACCACATGAAAAGGTAACTTGAATGGAAAAGAGAAGTGAATATTTACCTTACCTTGAAGAGTTGTTCCTAAAACTTGAGGATGGAACCTTGGGGGCCCGAGGAAACCTTGGGGGGACTCATTGGAAGGAAAAATCACCAGAACATCATGAATTATGGATTTGTAGTGAAAGGAAATGAATAAATTGGTGGGTATTTATGGGAGAAGTGGAGGGATTGTTTAATAATTTCCAAATATAGGTATTGAAAAAATAGGTTGTGAAAATTGAAAAACCATACGCTTAACCATGGTTTTTTATCATGGTCTTGGACATTTGACTCACATTTTATTTTATTTTTATCCACTAGAACCGAAATTGATTTTTAAATAATAATTTTGGAATGTAAAAGTGAATATTCCACAAAGTAATGTTTTTAAAAATTAAACTTTGGTTTTTAGAATTTGGAAAGTCACTTATTGTTTTAAAAATTGATTGAATCTATTAAAATACTTAATATTAATATGAAAAACATGATTTAGGTCATGGATTGTGTTTGATTAATTATTGAATCATTATGACATAAATATGATGTCATAAAATATACTAAAACCCTAAAAATATTTTTTTTACTATTCATGAAAAAATAAAGTATTTTAAAAAATTATCATAAATTCACCATAACCTAATTTCAACATGATTATTTCAAAAATTATGTTTATTTTATCATAATTTTTTTCTAAATTTTATAATTTTAACTTTTAAATATAAAAACCCTTATTTATTTAAAAATATAAATTTTTAAGGCACAATCAAAATCTTGACACTTATAAAAAATTTACTATGCCATTATAAAATTATTTTATCATTTATTATTTAAAATAATTATTTTTTAAAATAATATTCAGTTAAAATAAATACTATTTATAATACCTTGGTTTATTATGAAAATTGTATATATTTTCTATAAAAATACAATTAGGTTTTATTTTCATCAAAAAATCAAATTATTAAATTCATCTCAATTAAACATATATTTTATTAAGAAAAAATATTCTTAAAAGGAATTATTAGAATAAAGATTTTATTTATACAAAGGAATTTATAATTTATTAACTAAGGTCTGGATATGTAACCCTTATTACACCCAGATATTCCCTAATGGTAAGGTGTGCAATGGTGGTAGTTTTGTGGGGTGCCTCGACTAACATCAGTTAAGTGGTAATCTATACTAACTTGAACTTATCTCATAGGATATTTCATTCAAGATTAAATTTATAAAAATAGGCTTGGTCTTGGTCAAGGGTGAACCCCAGTAGTTCTACCGCCCTCCCAAGTTTGGACAAATAGGCTTCAAACAACATGAATCTACCAGTTGAGGCCATTGATTCTCCTTTCTGTATCAATTATCCTCTATCATTACTACTTATAAACACTAATTATAATGGTAAAATTATCAAACAAGGGTATAGTTTCCAAAAATCATATTGAACAATGGTCATATTTACCAACAGTCATATAATGGTTAAATCCCAAAAATCACATTTCCCTTTATACCCTATAAATACCACTTCATTCTTTCACTAAAATTTCACTACAATTTCTCTCAAGGTTATATTTTCATTATCATAATATATTAATTGGTTTACTAAAATTTGGTTAAATTTCTATAGATTTTTATATGGGAGCGATGATTATAGTAGATTGAGGTGATCTATGATTTCCCATTTTATCTATTCTATTTTATTTTTTTGTCCAGCTGTAATGTTTAGAATTTTAATTAATTTCATAGATGACTAATTTAATGATAATTTTTAATGATATAAATTTTTTTTTGGTTTCTATTTATTTTTTATGTGTATGATATTACATAATATGTAACAAAAATTTATTCAGGAAACAAATATCATTTAAAAAAAGTATGGGTTGTTACATTCTTCCCCCCGTAAGAAATTTCATCCCCAAAATTTCAACGCATTTTCTAAATTGATAAAAATTGGGGGTATTTATGTATCATTGTATCCTCTAATTCCCACATATCTTCTTCATATTTATGGTTCCTCCACAACACTTTGATGAGGTGGGTAGTCTTTTTTTGTCATCTCTTGCACAATATCGGGCTCAAGTAGATTTATCTCACCAACTTCATCCCAACATGTAAGAGTTCTGCATCTCTTCCCATATATAGATTCATATGGTTCCATTTTAATACTTGATTGAAATATATTTTTGTATGAGAACTCAACTAATGAGAGGTGTTGATCCTATCCACCTTTAAATTTCTTTAAGAATTTTCTCAATATGTCCTTAAGTTTCTGAATAGTCCTTTAAAATTGGACATCTTCTTGGGGGTGATATTCTATATTGAAATTCAATTTAGTATTCATATCACACTGAAGACTTCTAAAAAATTTATATGTGAACCTTGGATCAATATAAAAAATGATATAAAGTGTCACCCCATGAAACCTCACCACTTCTTTTACGTATATCTTGGAAAGTTTGTCAAGAGAGAAATATTCCTGAATAGAGATGAAATGAGAAGTCTTGGTGAGACAATACACTACAACCCATATTGAACTATTTTATTTGTATGTTCTTGGGAGACCAGTGATGAAGTCCATATTGATATTTTCCCACTTACATGTTGGTATGGGTAGTGGTTGTAATACCTCTTTAGGAAGTTGTCAACATGACTTCACTTGCTGACATACCAAGCACCTTATGGTGTAGTCAACAATATCCCATTTTATATTATCCCACAAATACTGACCACAGAGTTCCCTATACATTTTAGTGCTTCTAGGATGTATAGATAATGTAGAGATATGAGATTCATATATTATATCATTTTTATCTTTGGGATATATGGGAAACATAGCCTTGTACAAAATTTTAGTACACCTTTTTGATCAATATTGAACTTATGAAACTTCAAATTCTTCACAAATTCTATCTTTATTTGTAAAAAAGGATATTATCTTTGATATTTATTGATCTTATATATTAATTATGGTTGATAAATCATTTGGGATAGGGTCGATGATGTCCCTTACCTTACGATTCCCATGTCCAGTTTTACCAGGTCCTTGATCAAAGGATCTACTTGAATCCTCATCATTTTTGGCACAAAAGGGTCTTTTATACTTAATGAATCCGTGAGTTCGTTTACTCTTTCAGGGTGATAATTAATTGAACATTCATAGTATTTATGAAGTTCCAAACATATTCTTTGTATCATGTTCAATTCCTTTTGCATAAAAATATACTTCAAACTTTGGCAGTCTGTGTATATATCACATTTCTTCCCATAAATATAGTGCCTATTATTTTTAGATAAAAAATAACTACATCTAACTCCAGGCCATGCGTAGGATAATTCTTCTCACAAGTCTTTAACTGTTGAGATGCTTAAGAAATCACCATTTCATTTTTCATGAGGATTCACCCAATCCCTTTCAGAGATGCATCTCTATAAATAATGAATCCTTCTCTGATAGAGGGTAGAGTTAACATAGGTGCAGTATCCAATCTCTTATTCAATTCTTGGAAACTTTCTTCACACTCCTTTTTCCAGATGAACTTATACCCTTTTTGAGTTTACTTGGTTAGTGGATTATAAAGTCATGATTTTTTTACAAACCTCTTATAATATCTAGCTAAACCTAGAAAACTATGAATCTTAGTTACTTTTATAGGATGAGTCCACTCTTTTAAATCCTTTGTCTTCATAGGGACAATTGAGATTCCTTCATTGGTTACAAAGTTCCACAAGAATGAAACTTGTTATAACCAAAATTCAATTTTTTTTAATTTTCAAAAAATATTATCCATCCTCATAGTTCCCAAAATTTTACTTAGATGATTCTCACACTCTTTTAAACTTTTAGAATATATCAAAATATCATCAATGAAAACTACCAAAAAATTATCAAGTTTGTATTTAAATAATATATTCATCAAATTCATAAATATAGTAAGAGAATTAGTCAATATTCAGGGCATAAAAACAAACTCATAATGCCCATATGTTGTTCAGAAAGTAGTCTTTGGAATTTATTATTTCTTTACCAAAAATTGATGATACTCAGATCAGAGGTCAGTCTTGGAGAAGAATTGAGACCCATAAAGCTAGTCAAATAATTCAACCATCCTTGGGAGATGGTACTTATTCTACACCATGATCCCATTAAGTTATATATAATCAATACATAACTGCATTGATCCATCCTTGTTTTTCATAAAGAGAATAGGTGCTCCCTAAGGAGATACACTTGGTCAGATAAATACCTTATCTAAAAGATATTGAAGTTATTTATTTAATTCCTATAACTCCAAATTTTATATTCTATATGGGGTATTTGATATCAGCTTGGATCCAGGTATGAGTTCAATGGAGAACTCTACCTCTCTTTCTAGGGGAGGACCTAATAACTCTTCAATAAATACATCAATGTATTTATAAATGATAAAAACATTCTCTATCTTTATACATTATTTTCCTTCTCCCTCTTAACCTATAACCTATATAAAGTAGGATATAGGAGGTGCTTTTAGGAAAATCTTAGTCCATGATATCTCAAATTTAAAAATAACTGTAGGTTTTCCATTCAAGACTATTGAAATTTCCTTCTTCAGTTGATCTTAGCATTATACTTTTAGAGCTAGTCTATACCAATTATAATGTAAAATTCCACCATAGTAATGACTACTAGATTTGCGATGAGATTGTACTTTCCAAAGTTAATAATAGAGTTTCTATACACTGTTGATACTAGGATAATTCCTCCAGGAGTATTGAAATATAAATCTACTTCTAGAAGTTCAAGGATTGATTCTATATTCTTTGAAAACTTTGATGAAATAAAGGAATTCGTAGAACTAGAATCAAACAAAGTACTTTCTAGCTTTGAGAGCATAATGAGTGTACCTACCACTACAAAATTTTGATCCTCCACTTCATCCATCATGATAGAAAATTCCCAACCTTTCTCCCTTGTCCTGTTCTGATATTGATGGTGGTTCCATTCCATTATCTTTTGATTTGTACATTGATTGGAAAAGTGTCCCTGCCGTCTACACTTAAATCATTGAACTTCTATCTAGGCCTTCACCACATTACCTTTTTTATTAGTCTTGAGAAGTTGAGGCTTCATCTCACCATGATAGTTTCGAGCTATATGGACATATCTTCCATATTTGTATCAATTTTTACTCCCAAGAAAGTAGTTCCCTGAATGATTCTTCCCAAATTTGTTGTATATGGAAAGTTTCACTTTCTTTCATCCTCTTCCATGTTCAAAGTTCATCCCTGAGTTTGGATCTGTTACTCTTTTTTTATTTGACTTATGTTACCACTGTGTCTATCCAAACTCCAATTCAACCTTCATAGTACTCTGCAAAATCTTATAATAGATCTCATTGTGTTGATTTTCTATATTCCTCTGCAGATGGGATCTCAGTCCACTGAAGAATCTATCAACCTTTCCATTAGGATCCATTACAAAGATAGAGATGTATTGATAATGTCTTGTAAAGTTCATCTCATAGATTCCCACCAATTCATTTTTCTTATACTTCAGCTCTAGGAATTCCTTCTCCATTTTTGTTTTCATTGAATGAGGGAAATATTTATTAAAGAATATCCACCTAAACTATTCCCACTCTATATCACCAATATCCATTTTTGGATTTTTTCTTCAAATTAATGGCCACCACGGATCAAGTTATCCTTATAAGAGGTATAATACCAAGTTTACTTTCTATTTCTCCAAACAACATAGTATAAAAAATATATTTTCTATGGAGCTTATCCATTGTTCAGCAATCAATGGGTCGGTAGATCCACTGAAAGAAGGTGGTCATTGATGCATGAAGGACTCAATGGAATGTTTTCCCCTTCAAGGTGAATTTAGTCTCTCAACTTGATTCAAGTTATTATTCATAACTTGAGTTATTTGATTCATTATCCTCATGAAGTTTTCTATTCTAGATTTCATCATAACACCATCAGTGCATCGTCCGTTTCACTCACCATTTATATGATTCCTCCCATTTCCTAATATTTTTCTAAAAGAATAAAAACTTAGTGAAAAACATGTTAATTTTATGAATTTTATAACTCTAAATGGATTTTATGTCTTAAAACATAATGCTTAAATATGTTATTAATCTCCTCTAATAACAATTACATTTTATATATATCCTTTATAATGGTTCATAAAAAGTTGTGATTAACCAAATATATCCCCTAAGAATGTCAAAATAAGAGTTCAGAAAGGCTCATTGTCATGAACCAATTCATGTTTGAGTCTTTCTAAAAGCGGTGTTTTTGGGTGTTATAGGTACATCTATGACAGATCCACATCCACTTGTTCATATTCCAATTGGTATTTCTTTTCTTAGAAACCACTTACTAAATACTTCACCAAAATACTAGTATGTTTTCCTAAATTTAGACATGTCCCTAGGGTTCTTACTAAATTTTTCAATTTCTAATTTCCAAAAATAACTAAACCTTCCTTTGATATCAACAATGAAATCCCGCCTTTTTGTTACATAACTTTTCATTACATGGTACAAACAGAGGATCTTTTAAAGTTTAGTTTCTTGTAAATAAGGTATATATTACATGCAAACATATAAAAGCCTTATAAATAAAATTTAATTACATATTCATGGGTTCACCTTAAGTTAATTTTACTGCATCTCATATTTTGAGGACATACATCAAAGGAAAGTGGCAAGCATTAAGCTCAGTAAGGGAATAAGAAAGGGCGAAAAAAAGGAATGTGATCACGAGACATGTTAATAAAAACATGAGGAATAACAATTAAGAATGAAAAAGAGATATGATATAATAATAAGAACATGAATCATAACATGTAAATGTGTCTATAACATTTAAATGAGACATTCATAAGCATATCACCAAGGTTTATCACTAAGGTTTCATAAATAAAAATTACTAAGGTTATTCACCAAAGCATCATAAACCATGTCATCTCTAATGATTAATTTTTTACCCAATGCATTAGAACACTATCAGAGTGAACCCTTCATATGTCTTAATCAATGTGATTCACATGGATCATAATCAATCATTTCATTAATAACCCTTGGATAATAAAGAACAAGTTTTTTATAAAAAATATTGAAGTACAAAATAACTTAAAGATACAATCATTGAGTCATTTTGGCCCACAAAAAGGGAATGTGGGTTTCTTATGTATAAAAACCTGAATCAAATAAATCATTTTTATATCTATGAGAATATTCATGGTAAAGAAAAAGGTTTGGGTGTCCACAAAAATAAATAAAAGATAATTTCATAAGAAGAAGGGAGTAATTTTGAGAAGTAAATTCCTCATCATGATAGGTATAAAACATTGTTTTAGAAAATGGTCTTGTAGAGATCTAGTTTTTTCTTTTTAATACTTTGAAATATTTCTATATATATTTTCAGATCTAAGTGGTGAGACGATGTGTAATTCCAAGGCCTAGTGTGCCCGAATTTAATTTTTTTTAAAATATTAAATATATTTAATATTAAACGCACACAGTTTCTTAAAGAAAACATGATAACTCTTAATCAGAAGCTTGGATTATAAATCCAAGACCATGGTTGAGTTATAAATGTGATGTTAACCCTAGAAACGACCTAAAAAGGTCTATGTGGGGAATTCATACATCTCTCCTATCAGTGGTATGTTCAGTGGATTAATTAATTAATTAAAGTTAATTTATTTAATTCATTTGACCTAAATTAAATATCTACAAATTAATATCCATGGAAAATACTCTAGCGTTATCCATATAAACCATGGGAGGATTCCAGAGCGTCTTTCCCTCCTTCTATTGGTGAATCAAATCGAATGACAATGAAACATCGGATCAGAGCACATCAGGACGTGATTAATGCAACACCTTCCTTAAATCATTATAGAGAATGTTATTTGATGATAAATGATCCAATATCCAGGTATAAATCTTCAATTTATGTTTTATGCCCTCTTTAATTAAAATGATTTATTGGATCAAACCCTTATACTGATTTGCGCCAATTGTAGATCCTTGGCATGCTCCTACGTACTGATTTAATTGATTATTTCAATGTTTTCTAACACTAATATCCCCATTCTAGATTGTTGGACAAGAAATATTGACAAAATTTGGTTAAAAAATTGTTATTGTGCGTTTCCACCTCAATTTATTCACATTATTCACCGGTTGGACCCTGTGGTCCCAGTTCGACGTTGCTGGGTGGTACTGAGCCCAATCGAACCCCCAAAAACAGGATGAATCCATGTGTGAGGGATGGATAATTGAATTAGGCATATATTTTGGATTTTTGTGGGTTTTGGATGATCTTTTGGATGATAGGTATCCAAATAATTGAAATAGGAAGGACTGGGGGTGTGCAGGACATGCGACAAACCTTTAATGAATACAGGGATTAGATTTCCGGCCACCAGATGACCTGAAACGATGAACGATGACCAGATCCATCGATTTCAGGTGAAAAAGAAGTCGGATCTAAAGGAGGAAGGACCAATCTACCATGTAGAGATATGATCTGAGATTCTATGAAAGACCCAACTACACGCCATGTACTACGATGAACACACGACCTGTATCCCCTAGCTTTGGAGACCAGGGTTATGAAAAATTACAAGGATGACATGACATGTGGCCCTCCTACATTCCATGTACCACTTTCACTATCTGGATGAGCCGTGTGAAGAAGCACATGGCTAGGAACATGCCTTGAGCCTGAGTACATGGACATGGTCAAATAAAATGAGCAACACCCCATGTGAAGAAACATTCCATGTATCGAAGTACACATACACAACTTGAGTACACAGGCACAACCAGAAGGACACGAACCGGTCCCAGATAGTTTGGACATGCCGTTTTGTCCACTCGCATAGTGTGTACTCCTATATGGATTTGGAGCTATGTGCTAGCTAGGGATACGACCAGGAATTGGAGTGGGACCACACACCATGTGTGTCCCTTCAAATTCCATGTAATACTTGGATTCTTCTGGGGAAACTTCAAGGTTTTATATCTCCTTAGTTTAGACTCAAATTTTGGACCATGAGTAGCTTATCTCGAGTGTTTTTCCATATAGAATGAAACAATTCCCTTGATTGTAGTTTTTGGGATATGATGTGTAATTTTTTTACATGAATATTTTTTAGGTGATGCTTGATGATGAAAATGATCATAGAGGATCACTAGTGGCTTCTCGAGTGGAACCCTCTAGCTTGGATGGGGATGGTTCCTTGATTAATTTTAGAGTGCAACCCTCTATTAGAGCTGGGAATGAGACCTCTACTGACTCTTAGAGTGGAACTCTTCTATCAGCATAGGGCATGGGTCCTCTATATACTTCCTTGGTGGAACTCTCTAGTCAATATAGGAATGGGTCTTGAACAACTTCTAGAGTTTCACCCTCCAGTTGGGCTAGGCATGGGTCCTCTACCACCAGAGTGGAACCCCCTGCTAGGTAGGGAATGAGTCCTCTATTGACTATTAGAGTGGAACCATCCTGTTGTACTAGTTCATGGGTCCTATACCAAGATATTGTGTCCCCTTGACTGTGTGACACAATGATAAGGCATGGATTAACTTGGATGATTAATTCTAGGCAGACGTGTGGGATGATAGGCATTATTGATGGAATTTTGGAACTGTTGGAGACTCTTCTTCTTGGGCTAAGCTGTGATATGGATATCCCCTTACTCTCTTGTTTGGGATTCTCTTTACTGATTATATATATATATATATATATATATATATATATATATATATTCACCAGTATCTATACCTTTGGATTTGGTTACTCAATTTTCATGAGATGTGAAGACACTAGAGGTATGAGACATGCTTTTAGTGTTTATATTCTCATGTTTGGATGAGTCTACTCTCCCACTATAGGTGGAAAAGACTCGACATGTAGTTCATCTACATACAGTGTTGAGCCCCTTGTGTTTGGATAAGGTTTATCTCTCTTGGTTTGGGTTGAGATGTTCTCTTTCATCACATCCTGTTTACTATATAGAATCTTTCTATTCCTATTGTATCTCTTACTAACCCCCTTTATATTTCCATGTGTCCTATTGGGTATGTATATACTCACCCCTTCATGGGATTTTCCTATATGTCTCGTGTCTTATATAGAGACAGACATGTCAATAGTGACTTGAGAGGAGCTTAGGGATACCTAGTAATTTGGACCATGTATGGTGGTTGTAGCTTAGAGAAAAAGAGAAAGGATATCTCATGTTTTAATTTATAGTTTTATTAGGTTGGGAAATATTTTTGGTTGGGTATGTATTTTTTTCCTTTACTTTTCAGTTTACACTATTGTACTCTTGTACTGCCTATAGGTTTTGTATACATGGTTATTCCCTTAGTATTTTGATTCTTTTACTTTTACTCCCTATGAAAATTTTCATCAATATGGATGTGTGTGTGTTCATATAGGCATGTAGGAAAAGACCTCCCCATGTTAGTTATGTTTTCGACACTGGTCACCAACCCCTGGCCTATGGAGGCGGGCTTGGGGCAGTTGTGGCTCGAGCTCTAACTTGGGTCGGGTCATGAAATATTTGAATTAGAGGTGGTTCAATCCTTTGTATAGTGTTTGGAGTAGTTCCCTTATGTTAATTTTATTGGGATTAGGGAAACAATGTCATAGTGTCTCAAGTGTGGCTCTCAGTTCAGGGAATCTAGTGATGGTATGGGCAACATACGTATCCATTCACCGAGACCTTGACTACCTGATTGTCGACTCGACATAACAATACATTGGTTGTATGGATAAATGGCACATGAATCATATAGTATTGAGTCTTTTAGTATCCTTATTGAGTCATATCTCTACATATATATATATATATATATGATTATTTGACTATGGTACGTCTTGATAACTTTCTGGATGCCTCTGTGACAATAGTCAACTAGGATACCAATTCCAAATCATAATGCCATACGATAAGTGAAAAGGCCACAATTTACGGTCTATCCCGTGATCTTCTCTCTCCAGGTGGGTAGGAAGAAGTACCTCCACCTATTGAGTAGAAAATTGTTGTAACAAAGTAGATTGAGGATACACACAGGCTTAACACGCTCCATGAGTTCAAATACCAAAGGTTGTTGAGGTTCCATGATGAGCTAGATCCTCAGGCAATAGAGGATTATCTAGAGTTGGTGGTTTTAATCTTCATGATTATTTGGACCCTGATGAATCAGGTGGTTTTATAGGATTCTATCCCTTTCCACAGAGAAGTTTGGCATTGGTGGAGCCTTATTACATAGACGTATGACGAGTCAACACTCTCATGGTCTGACATCCAATGACTATTATGTGATGAGTACTACCCCTATTGTTTATGATAAGTTGGGATTTAGGAACTTCTAGAGATACATAAGGGAGGGATGATGGTGGCTGAGTATGCATCAGGGTTTACATACCTTACATGGTCCTCCCTTGACATGATCCACGATGAATACTTCTAAGAACAAAAGTTTGAGGAGGGACTCTATAGAGAGATCCGTGCTAGCGTGGTGCCCTTTTACATACCCACCTATGCTGGAGTGCTATATCAGACACTAGTTATTGAGATATTTCTATTATAGTGACACCATAAATATGGAGTTGGCAGTGGGAATTACTGAGCTAAGTCGTCTGCAGTAGCTAGCATGCGCCATTCGGCAGGATCTCAGTGTAGGATATCCTTTCATGATTAGAATATAGTATTTGGACATGTTGGATAGGGATAAAAAAGATCACTAGGGTATCCTAGATAGTTTCGGTGCTATTCTTATGATGGGTGAGGTCAGATAGTACATGACTGCTTGACTATACATGCTAAGAAGCGCAGAAAGGTAGCTGATAGACCACCATAATAGAGGAAAATCCATGATAAAGGATCGCCCAGGCAAGGGAAATTTGGTCCCAAAGGAGGAAAAGATAGTATAGGAGAAAGTATATATATGGTTGGTATAATATTCTATGATATCCTTCCATCACCACCACCATATAGCCCACTTCAGGCTCAAGGAGCTGGCAGGCGGGGCCACAGAAAACTGTAGGATTTGGAGGATTATGACCCCGAAATGCACGAGATGATTAAAGGTACAATATTTTTTCATTATAATCTTTATTTAGTATTAGTAGACATATTATCCAGTTATTAATTCATCTCTATACTCCTAGTGTGAGAGATAGAGCTCCCAGTTGTGGTTCTATCCCAACAGCTTCATTTTGAGGTTTCTACAAGTAACACTTCTTCTGTATCTTTTATCTTCCAGTACTCCAAGACATCTATTGGTGGGGAGAGGTTAAAATGGGACCTTTTAGTCATAATTAGGGAACCCTATGATGTAATATTGGGTATGAATTTGTAGAGACCCGAAGCTTAACGTACATGGACATTACATTACTTTTGCGGAATACTTGGTACATAACAAAAACACACACACAAGGATCGTAATAGTTTAGTGTCTTTGGAAACTCGGAACGTAATCTTCTAATCGTGGTGAAAGATCTTCAGTATCTCCCATAAAGATCTTCCCCTTTTTTTTAA
The DNA here is from genome assembly GCA_963277665.1 of Viscum album. Taxonomy (NCBI): domain Eukaryota; kingdom Viridiplantae; phylum Streptophyta; class Magnoliopsida; order Santalales; family Viscaceae; genus Viscum; species Viscum album. The sequence goes on from OY728156.1 coordinate 1,338,082,508, forward strand.
CTAGAACCTTTCTTTTTATCCTGGGGAAAAGAAAACATAAAAGGGTGAGCTCAAATGCTCAGTAAGGGTAAACAAAAGAAATATCAATCACATCATATTCATAAGAACATAACATTTTGGAAATCATAACCTGCAAAAGAGAGCATAATTTCATAACATGGGATAAATCATGGAAGTGAAAATGAAATCACCATAATCATAACATGAAACTTGAAACTTTGTGGCATTCACACATAATCATAGAGAATCATTTCTTGTTAGTCAAGACTCATTACCAAGACTATCTTAGTGGACAAAGTCCCTTTCTGAATCGAGTAACCCTCGTTTCAGTCCTGTTTCACTGAACCGGTATAACCTACCATTCCAACCATGTCTATCTCATGAGATATAAAATCTTTACCCAATGCATTGGAGGGAGATATAGGTCCCACCCATCTTATAATGAATCCTTTCTTATGTGTGCCACATAATCATAAAACATACATCATCGCATAACACATGTAACAAAAATGGGATTCTTGAAACATCATGACATCATAAATCAATTCATATAAGATAAAGGAATTCATAAAAATAATTCCATCACAACATGATCAAATCAATTTAATAATAGGGATAAAAACAGAACCCTTTATTATCTTAGATGGAAAATAATTTTGATAAAACACTTGAACTCCATTCTTGAGGAAAATATCCTTTCTTCTTCAAAAACATTTTTCCTTTCATAACATGTCATACAACTTTAAAATAAAATAAGTTGATTAAAAATAAACTTGAAAACTTGTAAAGGAAGTTTCTTGGAAATAATGTTTTAAAAATCCATTCATGCTGTATAAGTTAAAAAAAACATTCTTCGTACTTTTGTCAGAAAAGTCATAAAGTACCTCGTACGAAAAAAAATGACAAAAGATTCCTTTCATATCTTTTACAAAAAAACTTACCGAAGGGTAAAATTGGATATAAAATATTTTAGAAGGATGGAAATAATATTACATATTGATGAAACATGGATGTGGATGATAAAATACACCCCAGTAAATACTTACGAATAAACAATCTCGGATAAAAATGAGATTGTGATATTTCCCTTACCTTAGGTCCGATTTGCTTCGTATGTGTCCGAACCTCCTGTATAATGATTTAAATAATGTCATTGACTTATTACAGAATCATATTCATTGTTATGATATCATATATGGTTCACTTATGACATTATATTACCCGTTCTTTTGTAAATTCCATGTTAAAGAAGCGTTTTGGGTAAAATCGTTTCATTTATCGTATGTGTTTTGACTTGTTGTTCTTGACATCATTATTACTTATATCATGATTTACTTACTTCCAGAATATAAAATATGAATTATATATCATATATATTTAGTATATATATATATATAATAGATAGATAAATAAAATGAAAAACACCGTTTATGGAGACGGTAGTCCGTACGTACGCATGAACGCTGTTTTTCTTTCCTTATTGTCTTGAATGGAAGTAAGTAGATGACATACATATATATATATATATACATAAATCCAGTATCATTATTATGTCATATATTTCATTAGTACTTATTATATATACTTTATAATCATTCATGAATGGTTAATCATTAAGAATGAATCTCATCGCGTCGTGGAGACGGTAGTCCGTACGTACGCACGAGCGATGATATCATTTCCATAAATATTGAATTGAATTGGAGTGGATTATACAATATATCAGAATCAATATGATGTTGTAATAACTATGTATAGTTATTCTTTACACCATTATACCCATCCATGTAAGGTGGTGGTGGAAAATAGATTACACCACGGCGTGGAGACGATATTCCGTACGTACGCACGCGCGGTGATTTCTTTTTCCATAGGATGGATAGATGGTGAAATAGGGTTGTTTCATACTTATAATAACATATCAGTATATGAGTGATACTGATGTTATTACTTCATAATGAAACAACCTAAGAAGAAGAAGTGGAAGAAGAAATAAAGATGAAAGAATTGGTAACGGTAATTACCTCTTCTTTGAAGCACCTTTTGGATACCTCCTCTTAGGGAACTAAAATTGGTCTTTGAGGAAGACCAGAACCTCTAGGATGTTGCTAGGGAAGTGGAGAATAGATTTTGGCGGAGGTTGGCCGAGCTTGAGTGCTCAAATTGGTGTGAGGAGGAGGGGGAGGAGGTGTCCTTTTATAAGGGAGGAGAGGGGCACCTTAGGAATATCTCAAAATATTATTTTATATTAATGTCAAAATCGGTTTATAATGGTTCCAAAGGGTCTTATTTCGAAGCTAAAGTGGGGATGGGTCGAAATACTATCAACCAATAGGATTTAGACAAGTTTAGGGTATTATTTTAACCTTATCAATTAGATTTAACTCTAAGTTAAATAATTTAACTTTTACCGTGTCTTTTTGTTTTCTTTCACTATATGGTTAATACACTTACTATAACATGCCAAACGAACCCCAAATTGTTTATTATTAATACATATATCCTTATCTAAGTCATTTGGCCGAACCTTAGATTTTTAGGAATAAAATAACAATTAATAATATAATATTTGATTTTAAAACTATTTTGTGTCAATTTTGACACTATTTGATATATGATTTTTGTGAAAGTCATAACAGAATTATATGTTCGAACCAAGTTGATAAAATCAACATTAATATATCATAGTAACCTATAAAATTAGTGGAATTCATAAAAAGTCTCAAATTACATTCATTTGAGCATTTATAACATCAATTATGTTAATATTTCCTTAAAAGGGTAATTACTGCATCATCGTTGTGTCATAAATAAATTAATTTATTTAAAGTCTAAAAATTATAAATAAAATATCATTATGTAGGAAATCTTTTTATCTTTCTAATGAATATTTATAGTCGAATTTATCTTATCTATAACCCCATATTAAAAATGATTTACTTATTAAACTTTGATTTTAACTATTTTAACCCTTCTTTAAATAAATTAATAATAAATGTCCTAATCTAATCCAAGTGGGCCTAAATGGTCATATTTTATTCCTAAGTTTGTTTTTGGTCGAATTACACTTGTCCAATAGAATTAGGACATGTGTTAGGGTAATATTAATATCATATTTACCCTTAGTTACCCTATTTACTATTAACCGCGGTAAAAAAGGTAAAAAGTTACTATTCCCCAAAAAATTATTTTTATCTCATTGAACCACATTTTACTTACTGACATCAACCGTGTCTGTCGGATTTTTGAAATTCCATTCACAGAAGCGGTAAAATTAAGTTTTATGCAAAATTCAGTTTTTAACCTACCACTTAGTGGTTTTACTATTCATCAAAAATTGAAAGTTTTCAGAAAAATACCAAAATTTCACCCTAGGCTAATTTCGATATTCTGAGTCCAAAAATGAAGTCCATTTTGAAAAATAAAATTTATAAAATTTCAAAAAGTGGTTATTACTATTCATAACGGCTAGTTTTAATAATATTTTAATAGCATATCGTTGTTTAGTGAAACTCGGTATTGCGTATTACACACGCTATCGAGGAAGGTCGCGATTGCGTGTAATGCAAGGCAAGTCAAGGATGCGTATTGTGCAAGCTCCTTTTGGTGTAGCGTACAACACAAGACATTAATAAAATTAAAAAGAATATTTTTCATAAAATCTCGGGCTGTTACATTCTACCCCCCTTAAAATGAATTTCGCCCTCGAAATTCGTCGGGGTTATAAATGGTTTACTATTCGAAAGTTTCTTTAATAGAAACCCACATCATAAAAAGGAATATCAAAACAAATCTTTAAAAACAAAAGTATGAAACGTAACTGTTACCCAAATAAACCAATCACTGGGTTTCCACATAGGTGAAAATATGGATATGGAAGAGAAATCTAACCATCATGTTCTGATGGAGAGTGGTAGAGAACATGGCTATGGAAAAGCCAGTAATCACAAATCCATAGATTTGTGATGATATAAGGTACCATCTGATTCATCAGGTATAAGATCACTAGGACAACATTTTCGGTTTTCAAGATCGTTTCCCTAAAGTTAAAGAATTAGAATAAATACGTACTTTATTTTGGTACAATCTCACTGTTGTTCGTGCCTTGAACAATTTCCACTTCATCTCTTAAATAAATGAAGTTGAATTTGTTATTCGTGAAGTGTTAGCAGATTATGTGATAGAATGACGGGTCATTCCATCTGTCTCAAACAAAAGGTTAGAAAAAATTATATACATAAGTCGGTCTATAGTGAGATTAATCATATATGGTTCCTAAAATGGACTTTATACTTCATATATCATACTGCTTAATATAATAAAACTAGTTTCTAATAAACCGGGACTTCCTGTAGGCCAGTGGTAGGCGATAAAGGCTAGTCGCACTTCGGTTGTGGGTTCGATTTCCACAGCCTTGTCCGACGCGATGGGCTGCCGCCCGTCCTGCAGGTTGTCCTTTTCTAAAACTATATTACTATAACATCCCATCAATAACATCGAGAAAACTTCTATCCTTAAACAATACTAACTTTGGTCCAACATAATCCATTCCAATCTTTAGGATTATCCATAATACTGCAATCCACTCTCATAACATAGTGAAAACGATTACCAGAGATTTAATACCATCGTCAATTCCCATATATCATAAGATATGTTTTGTTGGTTACATTCCAAACATTCAAAGTCCTTAATCATGTATTCTCTTGAATACCTTTGTGAAAACATGAATGCAGTTAAAAGTTAACACCTTCCACATACTAAAATCCTCAAAATTCTATATACTCAAACCATGATATCACTTAGTCCTTATATCAATCATGAGCTCATGAATACAATCAAACATCTCATTATCGTCTTATCCCTTCATTATGCACATATCATCTATATTCCAAAAATATCTGAATAACCTTTCATGGATACTTGTACCATTAATCATACACTTTCAAAACTCAAGGAAAGACAACAGTGTAACAATCCTTAGATGTCTTTTTATTCCATAGTACCATGAGATTACTTATACAACATTACACGTGATAAACATGTAATCATTCCACTACATTCTTAAACCATTGACCGAGCTTCAACAATTCTTTCATCTCACATATCATTTGTAGTCTCATCATCATCATCCACATAAATACTACCCATATGACCATACTGATTCTCTTCATGAGTCTTTCCCTTAGGGCATTTGTTTGCATAATGCCCATACATTCCACATTTAAAACACTTAACCATTTTTGATGTCGTAGCAATACCATTATCCTCATCCATGGTGTTAACCGAACCTTTTCCTTTGCACTTACTTGCTTTGTGTCCTTCTTTTCCACACACAAAGCATCTTCCAGTTCTCTTGAAACATTCTCCTTGATGCCTCTTCCCACATGATTTACATAGGGGAAATTGAACTTTCTTTCCTCTATGATCATCATGAAACTCCATCTTTCTCTTATTAGCCGAGTCAGGAAACTTACCAAATTTTACTTTATTGATCATATTATGAGATTGCTGATTCGGCATAATAATGATATTTGGACTTCCAAATCCCATTTCATTTGGTTTCTCATGAATAATATCATTCCATTGTCCATCATATCCTCCATTATCGTGAATCATCTTGTTTCCAGCCATTTTCTAAAACCCAAAATGAATAGTGTGAGAGGCAAAAATCATGCTAGGGAAAACAACATAATAAAGGGGGAGTACCTTAAATATCTAACTTCTTAGGTTTAATTCTATGATCGTTAGCGTATTTCTAGTACTATAACTTATACGTCTACTTAACCTTAGGGACATCCCTAGACATACCGTAGAAATATCTCTAGGGATCTCACTAACGTTTTCGCATCCTAGTTTCCAAAGGTTGACTAAACCTTTCCTTTAATACCAACTGTAGAGACCCGAAGCTTAACGTACATGGACATTACATTACTTTTGCAGAATAATTGGTACATAACAAAAACACACACACAAGGATCGTAATAGTTTAGTGTCTTTGGAAACTCGGAACGTAATCTTCTAATCGTGGTGAAAGATCTTCAGTATCTCCCATAAAGATCTTCCCCTTTTTTTTTACCTAGAACCTTTATTTTTATCCTGGGGAAAAGAAAACATAAAAGGGTGAGCTCAAATGCTCAGTAAGGGTAAACAAAAGAAATATCAATCACATCATATTCATAAGAACATAACATTTTGGAAATCATAACCTGCAAAAGAGAGCATAATTTCATAACATGGGATAAATCATGGAAGTGAAAATGAAATCACCATAATCATAACATGAAACTTGAAACTTTGTGGCATTCACACATAATCATAAAGAATCATTTCTTGTTAGTCAAGACTCATTGCCAAGACTATCTTAGTGGACAAAGTCCCTTTCTGAATCGAGTAACCCTCGTTTCAGTCCTGTTTCACTGAACCGGTATAACCTACCATTCCAGCCATGTCTATCTCATGAGATATAAAATCTTTACCCAATGCATTGGAGGGAGATATAGGTCCCACCCATCTTATAATGAATCCTTTCTTATGTGTGACACATAATCATAAAACATACATCATCGCATAACACATGTAACAAAAATGGGATTCTTGAAACATCATGACATCATAAATCAATTCATATAAGATAAAGGAATTCATAAAAATAATTCCATCACAACATGATCAAATCAATTTAATAATAGGGATAAAAACATAACCCTTTATTATCTTAGATGGAAAATAATTTTGATAAAACACTTGAACTCCATTCTTGAGGAAAATATCCTTTCTTCTTCAAAAACATTTTTCCTTTCATAACATGTCATACAACTTTAAAATAAAAAAAGTTGATTAAAAATAAACTTGAAAACTTGTAAAGGAAGTTTCTTGGAAATAATGTTTTAAAAATCCATTCATGCCGTATAAGTTAAAAAAAACATTCTTCGTACTTTTGTCGGAAAAGTCATAAAGTACCTCGTACGAAAAAAAACGACAAAAGATTCCTTTCATATCTTTTACAAAAAAACTTACCGAAGGGTAAAATTGGATATAAAATATTGTAGAAGGATGGAAATAATATTAAATATTGATGAAACATGGATGTGTATGATAAAATACACCCGAGTAAATACTTACGAATAAACAATCTCGGATAAAAATGAGATTGTGATATTTCCCTTACCTTAGGTCCGATTTGCTTCGTATGTGTCCGAACCTCCTGTATAATGATTTAAATAATGTCATTGACTTATTACAGAATCATATTCATTGTTATGATATCATATATGGTTCACTTATGACATTATATTACCCGTTCTTTTGTAAATTCCATGTTAAAGAAGCGTTTTGGGTAAAATCGTTTCATTTATCGTAGGTGTTTTGATTTGTTGTTCTTGACATCATTATTACTTATATCATGATTTAATTACTTCCAGAATATAAAATATGATTTATATATCATATATATTCAGTATATATATATATATAATAGATAGATAAATAAAATGAAAAACACCGTTTATGGAGACGGTAGTCCGTACGTACGCATGAACGCTGTTTTTCTTTCCTTATTGTCTTGAATGGAAGTAAGTAGATGACATACATATATATATATATATACATAAATCCAGTATCATTATTATGTCATATATTTCATTAGTACTTATTATATATACTTTATAATCATTCATGAATGGTTAATCATTAAGAATGAATCTCATCGCGTCGTGGAGACGGTAGTCCGTACGTACGCACGAGCGATGATATCATTTCCATAAATATTGAATTGAATTGGAGTGGATTATACAATATATCAGAATCAATATGATGTTGTAATAACTATGTATAGTTATTCTTTACACCATTATACCCATCCATGTAAGGTGGTGGTGGAAAATAGATTACACCACGGCGTGGAGACGGTATTCCGTACGTACGCACGCGCGGTGATTTCTTTTTCCGTAGGATGGATAGATGGTGAAATAGGGTTGTTTCATAATTATAATAACATATCAGTATATGAGTGATACTGATGTTATTACTTCATAATGAAACAACCTAATAAGAAGAAGTGGAAGAAGAAATAAAGATGAAAGAATTGGTAACGGTAATTACCTCTTCTTTGAAGCACCTTTTGGAGACCTCCTCTTAGGGAACTAAAATTGGTCTTTGAGGAAGACCAGAACCTCTAGGATGTTGCTAGGGAAGTGGAGAAGAGATTTTGGCAGAGGTTGGCCGAGCTTGAGTGCTCAAATTGGTGTGAGGAGGAGGGGGAGGAGGTGTCCTTTTATAAGGGAGGAGAGGGGCACCTTAGGAATATCTCAAAATATTATTTTATATTAATGTCAAAGTCGGTTTATAATGGTTCCAAAGGGTCTTATTTCGAAGCTAAAGTGTGGATGGGTCGAAATCCTATCAACCAATAGGATTTAGACAAGTTTAGGGTATTATTTTAACCTTATCAATTAGATTTAATTCTAAGTTAAATAATTTAACTTTTACCGTGTCTTTTTGTTTTCTTTCACTATATGGTTAATACACTTACTATAACATGACAAACGAACCCCAAATTGTTTATTATTAATACATATATCCTTATCTAAGTCATTTGGCCGAACCTTAGATTTTTAGGAATAAAATAACAATTAATAATATAATATTTGATTTTAAAACTATTTTGTGTCAATTTTGACACTATTTGATATATGATTTTTGTGAAAGTCATAACAGGATTATATGTTCGAACCAAGTTGATAAAATCAACATTAATATATCATAGTAACCTATAAAATTAGTTGAATTCATAAAAAGTCTCAAATTACATTCATTTGAGCATTTATAACATCAATTATGTTAATATTTCCTTAAAAGGGTAATTACTGCATCATCGTTGTGTCATAAATAAATTAATTTATTTAAAGTCTAAAAATTATAAATAAAATATCATTATGTAGGAAATCGTTTTAGATTTCTAATGAATATTTATAGTCGAATTTATCTTATGTATAACCCCATATTAAAAATGATTTACTTATTAAACTTTGATTTTAACTATTTTAACCCTTCTTTAAATAAATTAATAATAAATGTCCTAATCTAATCCAAGTGGGCCTAAATGGTCATATTTTATTCCTAAGTTTGTTTTTGGTCTAATTACACTTGTCCAATAGAATTAGGACATGTGTTAGGGTAATATTAATATCATATTTACCCTTAGTTACCCTATTTACTATTAACCGCGGTAAAAAAGGTAAAAAGTTACTATTCACCAAAAAATTATTTTTATCTCATTGAACCACATTTTACTTAATGACATCAACCGTGTCTGTCGTATTTTTGAAATTCCATTCACAGAAGCGGTAAAATTAAGTTTTATGCAAAATTCAGTTTTTAACCTACCACTTAGTGGTTATACTATTCATCAAAAATTGAAAGTTTTCAGAAAAATACCAAAATTTCACCCTAGGCTAATTTCGATATTCTGAGTCCAAAAATGAAGTCCATTTTGAAAAATAAAATTTATAAAATTTCAAAAAGTGGTTATTACTATTCATAACGGCTAGTTTTAATAATATTTTAATAGCATATCGTTGTTTAGTGAAACTCGGTATTGCGTATTACACACGCTATCGAGGAAGGTCGCGATTGCGTGTAATGCAAGGCAAGTCAAGGATGCGTATTGTGCAAGCTCCTTTTGGTGTAGCGTACAACACAAGACATTAATAAAATTAAAAAGAATATTTTTCATAAAATCTCGGGCTGTTACAGAATTGGTTTCCCATGGTCTGATCCCAGATTGAATGTCACTGTAGACGAGTCAGATGTCTACACACTAATGGGATGCGATTCACCTTTATGGGTGAGAGAGATCTTATGGTGTAACTGGTGAGTTCTTCCAGTATGAGGCTTCATCCCATAATCCATTATTTGGTGAGTATAGCCCTTGGTGTAGCAATATCCTCCAATATCTGTATTTCTTCAGTTGTGGAGGATTATATGGAAATCTTCCCCGAGGACACCCCAGGACTATCTCTAAGGTGGTAGATGGAGTTTTGTATTGACTTGCATCCTGAGATCACTATGATATATTTTTATGCATATCAGATGACCCCTACAGAGTTCTAGAAGTTGCGGTTATAGTTGGAGGACCTTTGAGAAAAGGGTTTCATCAGACCTAGTGTGTTCCCCTAGGTAGCTTTGGTGTTGTTCATGAAAAAGATGGATGATAGATTATAGATTTTTGTGGATTATCATCGCCTAGAACAGGAAATGATAAATAAAAGGTACGCATTTCCAAGGATTTAAGTCCTCTTTGGCCAGTTAAGAGGTGTGATATGGCTCTCAAAGATCCAATATCTAGTCTGACTACCACTAGTTGAGGGTTTGTGAGGCTGATATTCGAAAGATAGCATTCTGATGTCACTATGGACACTATGAGTTCCTATTTATGTCCTTTGGTGTGAAAAATTCCCTTGTCGTGTTTATAGATTTGATGAACCTGGCTTTCTATCCATAATTGGACTAGTTTTTGGTCATATTCATCAACTATATACTCATCTACACTGCATTAGAGGAGGATCATATAGAGAACTTAAGTATGGTTCTAGATTTTCTTATATAGAACCAAATTTATGAGAATCTCTTGAAGTTATAGTTTGAGATTCATGAGGTTCACTTTCTAGGGAATTCCATTTCTGAGCATGATTTAGCAATGGACCCAGTGAAGATATATGAAGTTCTTTCTTGGGAGTCATCCAAGAGCATGTCAGAGGTGTGGATATTTCTTGGCTTGGTAGAGTACCATAAGAGGTTTGTGGTAAAATTCTCTAGAATTACAACCCCTTTGACCTCGCTGATAGATAAAGGAAAGATTACCTGGTCTGAGAAGTTCCAGAGGGAATTTGAGGAGTTGAGGATGAGGTTGAAGAGTGGTCCTATATTGAGACTACCATAGGAGGGTGTAGATTATATAGAGCATTGTAATACCTAAAAATATGGGCTTGACTTCTTGTTTCTGTATTGATAGGAATTTATCATGTACGGGTTAAGGTAGTTGATACCCCATGAGTAGAACTACATTAATCATAGCCTAAATATGTAAGCAGTAGTCTTCTCCTTGAATATGTGTAGGAACTACCTTTTGGGGGAGTGCTTTGTGGTTTACTCATACCACCAAAGTCTCAGACATTTCTTTACGTAGAGAGACTTAAACCTGAGACAATGACACTGGTTAGAGTTCCTAAAGGACTATAAATTCTAGATAGTCTATACTCTAGGTAAGGGGAAAATTGTATCATATTCCCTTAATAGTAATTCCTAGGCTCACTTGGTGTATGAGGCTTTAGATCAGTTGAATTCCCTACAACTGACCCTAGTAGAGGAGGAGAGTACAACTTTTCTTCAGTCAATGGTGTTGACTCCTCTGCTTCTCAATCATGTGAGATATTATTAGTTAGGAGACATTGACTGTGAGGTCTTATGTGATCAGATATCCATAAGTGACCCACCAGATGAATATTCTGAAGGAGGGAATCATGCCATCCTTTTCCAGTGATGGATGCTAGTACCAGCCATGATGTGGGTGAAGGTGATGCAAGATTTACACACTTATCCCATATCTATACATCACAGTGTAAGGAAGATACAAAGATAAAGGTAGTTTTGGTGGTCCAACATAAGATAGAGCATAGTTAAGTTAATCTCTTAGTGCCTCACTTTTCAGTTGGTGAATGTTGAGAACCATTTTCTGGAAAGTTTGTTGTAGCCCCTTGATATCCTAGAGTTGAAGTAGGATGATACATCCATAGACATTGTGATATGGATTCCATGAAAAGTAAAGGGCCATGATTCCATTTGGGTGATAGTTGAATGACTCACGAATTCATCACACTTCCTTTCTATTAGGGAGTAGATTTCAGTGGAGAGTTTGGGGAAGTTATACATATGGTAGATCGTTCGGATTTATGGGGTTCCTTCGACGATTATCTCCGATCGTGATGCATAGTTTATGTCATGACTGTGGATAGGCCTACAAGAGTCATTTAGGACCCCAATGAGGATGAGTACAACCTTTCACCCTAGACAGATGGGAAAAATGAGTGCACTATCCAGGTGTTGGAGGATATGCTAAGGGATTGTGTATTTGACTTTAGTTAGTGAGGGAACATCACTTTCCCTTGGTAGAGTTTTCATACAACAACTACCAATCTACCATCACCATGACACATTTTGAGTCTCTATATGGGAAACCATTTAGGTCACCCTTGTACTGTACAAAGATTAGTGATACATCTCTTATGGGACCAGAGATGGAGCATATGATGACCGAGAAGGTCCAAGTCATCCATGAGAAGATGAGGATGGACCGGAGTAGACAAAAATATTAAACATATCACTATTGCAGGCCAGTGGAGTTCGAGTAGGGAGATAATATTTTCCTACAAGTCTCCCTATGAATAAGATTACAGAGGTTCATCTAGGGAGGTAAGCTATCTTTGAGGTTCATTTGGAAATTCGAGATCGTGTAGAGGGTTGGATAGGTTTCTTACCACCTTTCCCTACCCCCACAACTGGAGTTGGTGCACAAAGTCTTCCAAATGTTGTAGTTGATGAGATACAAGCATCACTCCATGCATGTCATAGAATAGGGTGATCTAAACATTAACGATGGATCCGCCTTTGTGAAGCATTTGGTTACGATCAAGGATCAAAATAAGATGACCCTGAATGGATGTACCACCCCCTTGGTTCATGTGATGTGGAAACACGAGAATGTTCAAGAGAGATCCTATGAGTAGGAGAGCTAGATGTGGGCTCAATACCCATAGTTGTTTATTTAGTTTTTCTTTTCGGGGATGAAGATATTGAAGGAGGGAATGATGTAGAGACATAGTTTTAGAATTGAACAACTTTGAAATATTTTTATATATATTTCTAAAGTAAGGCACTAAGATGACGTGCGATTACAAGGCCCAGTGTTCCCAGAATTAATTTTATTAAAATATTAAATATATTTAATATTTCACTTGCATGGTTTCTTAAAGAATACATGATAAATATTAAATATAATCTCATATTAGAAATCTGATACAATGGTTGATTTAGGAATGAAATGTTTACCCTATGCGTGATCTAAAATATGTCAATGCAGGGTGTTTAGACATCTTTCCGATTAGAGGTTTGTTCAGTGTATTAATTAATTAATTAATTAAAGTTAATTTATTTAATTCATTTGAACTAAATGAAATTTCTAAAAATGAATAACCATGGATAATCCTCTAGGGTTATCCACATAAACCTTGGGAGTATTCCAGAGCTTCTTCCCCTCCTTCCATTAGTGAATCAAATCAGAAGATGATGAAATAACAGATCATAACAGATCGGGACTCAACGAATGCAATGCCTTAATTTAATCATTGTAAAGGATGTTATTGAATTATGAACGATCTAATATCCAGGTAGGACTTGTAAATTTGTGGTTTACTCCCTATTTGATTAAATTTATTGAGCAGATCAATCCCTTCTATTGATCTATGCCAATTTCGGATCCTTGGCATGCTCTTATGTACCAATTTAATTGATTATTTCAATGTTTTATAACCCAAATATCTCTGTTCTTGATCATTAGATAATAAATCTTGGACAAATATGGTTAAATAATTGTTCTTGTTCCTTTACCACTCAATTTATTCACATTATTCATTGGTTGGACTCTGTAGTCGCGGTTCGACATTATTGGGTGGTACCGAGCTCGATCGGACCCCGAGAATCATGATGAATCCACGTGTGAGGTATGTATCATTGAATCAATAACATATATGGGATTTTTATAGGTTTTGGATGATATTTTTAATGATTAGTATCTAAATCATCAATGACAGAAGGATCGAGGGCATGCACGATGTGATACTGACCTTCGATGAATTATGGGATTGGATTTCTAGCCAGCGGATGGTAGGAAATGACAAACATTGACCATATCCATTGATTTAAGGTAAAAAAAATCTGGATCTGAAGGTGGAAGACAATATCTACCAAACAAAGGGCATATATTATATTCTATGAAAACCCCAATTACACACTGTGTACTATGATAAAAACATGACATGTAGTCCCCTGGCTGCAATAGTTAGGATTTAGAAAAGTTATAAGTATGGAATGACATATAGCCCTCCTAAATGTTTTGTACCAATTTCCTTATGTGGATGATCCATGTGATGAAGAACATGGCCAGGAATATTCCATGTTCCCGAGTACATGGACACGACCGAAGAACATGAGAAATACCCCATGTGAAGAAACACATCATGTACCTAAGTACACAGACACAACTTGAGTACATAGACATAGCTAGAAGGACATGACCCAGTTCTGGATAGTTTGAAAATGCCGTGTAGTCCACCTGCATGACGTGTAATCCTTCATGGATTGGATTCATGTGATCTATAGGGATATGACTAGGAGGTGGAGTAAGACCACACACCATGTGGGTCCCCTCACATGTTGTGTACTACTTTTCTCCTTTTATAGAAACTCCTAGGTTCTTTATATCCTTTGTTTATACTCAAATTTTGGACCACAAGTCGCCTATCCTAAGTTTTTTTCCATGTATAATGCAACAATTACCTCAATTTTTGAATTTTTTTTATGATGTTTAATTTTTTAGTAACTACTCTTAGTTAGGTGATGCTCAATGATGGCAGTGACCATGTAGGATCACCAGTGGATTACTGAGTATAACCATCTAGATAGTCTGGGCATGGGTCCTCGATAACTTTTAGAGTGGAACCCTACAGAAGAGATGGGAATGGGTCCTCTACCGAATCTTAGATTGGAACCCTCCTATCATCACAGGGCATGGGTCCTCTATAGAATTCCTGAGTGGAACCATCCAGTCGAGTTGGGAATGGGTCCTTGATGTCTTCTAGAGTGTAACCCTCCATCTAGGATGGTAATGGATCCTTTACCACCATCATAGAACCCTCTTGATGGGAGGGGCATGGGTACTCCATCAACTATCATAGTAGAACCCTCCTATTGTACTTGGGCATGGGTCCTCTACCTAGAGATTATGGCCCCTCGATTGTGTGACATAGTGATGTGGTGTGGCTTAACATGGATGATTAATTTTGGGTAGACGGGTGGGATGTTGAGAATTGTTGATGGATATTTGGAACTATTGGTGACTCTTCTTCTTAGCCTAATTTGTGAGATGGAGATCCCGTTACTCTATCATTTGGGATTCTTTTGACTGAGTAGACACACACACACACACATATATATATTCACCTATATCCATACCTTTAGATTTGGTTACTATATTTTCATGAGATGCAAATATGTTCAAGGAATTCCATGTGATTTTCGTGTTTATCTTCTCATGTTTAAATGATTCTACTCTCATACTATAGGTGGAAATGACTCAATTTGTAGTTCATCTACAAACAGTGTCGATCCCCTTATGTTTGGAAAAGGTTTCTCTATTTTTTTTTGGGTTGAGATATTATATTTAACTAAATAATGTTTACTATCTACAGTCTTTCTATTACTATTGTATCTATTACTACCCCCTTCAAATTTCAGGGTGTCCTACTTGGTATGTATATACTCACCCTGCATGGGTTTTTTCTGTATGTTTTGTGTGTTATGAAGACAACAAAAAGGCCGGTGGTGACTTAATAGAAGCTTAGGGATACCTGGTATATTGGATTTAATATGGTGGTCATGTCTTAGAGATTAGTATATGGGATTTATCAGTGTTTTAATTTCCATTTTTTTAGGTTGGGACATATTTTTTGTTGGACGTGTATTTTTCCCATTTACTTTCCAATTTACACAACTATACTCTTGTAATTTCTAGAGGTTTTTTCATGCATGTTTGTTCCCTTATTATTTTTATTCTTTTAATTTTAATCCCTATACACTTTTCCATCAATATGGTTGTGTGTGTGAATACATGTACTTAGGAAAAGCCCCCCCCCCATGTTAGTTATTCCTTCGACACTAGTCGCCAGCCCCTGGCCTATGGAGGTGGGATTGGGGTAGTTGCGGCTTGAGGCCCAAATTGGGTCGGGTCATGACAAATATTCTATTGAAAAAATAAAATTATTATAGTGATTGGATAGTATAATGTGTAGAAATTAACTTAGTTTTAAAATTATAATACATACCACATGAAAAGGGAACTTGAATGGAAAAGAGAAGTGGATATTTCCCTTACCTTGAAGTGTTGTTCCTAAAACTTGAGGATAGAACCTTGGGGGATTGAGGACACATTGGGGAGACTAATTTGGAGGGAAAATAACTAGAAAATCATGTAGGATTTATTGAGAGTAAAAAAATGTATAAATGGGTGGATATTTATAGGATAAGTGGAGGAATTGTTTAATAATTTCCAAATATAGGTCTTAGAAAACTAAGTTGTGGAAAATGAAAAAAATTGGATTACCCATGGTTTTGGACATTTGGGTAACAGTTTATGTTATTTTAATCCATTATAACTAAAATTAAATTTTAAATACTTCTTTTGGAATGGAAAAGAGAATATTCCACAAAGTAATGTTTTTAAAAATCAAACTTTCGTTTTTAGACTTTGGAAAGTTACTTATAGTTTTAAAAATTAATTAAATCTATTAAAATAATTAATATTAATAAAATAACATTATTTAGGTCATGTATTTTTTTGATTAATTATTTCATCATTATGTCATAAATATGATGTCATAAAATATATCTAAACCCTAAAATTGTATTTTTTTACAATTCATGAAAAAATAAAGTATTTTAGAAAATTATCATAAATTATCCCTAACCTAATTTAAAAATAATGATTTAAAAAATGATATTTATTTTATCATAAAATTATATAAATATAAAAATTTTAACTTTTAAATATAAAAGTCATTATTTATTTAAAAATATATTTTTTAAGGCACAATCAAATTTCTGACACTTGTAAAAAATTTCATAGGCCCTTATAAAATTATTTTATCATTTTTTATTTAAAATAATTATGTCTTAAAATAAAATTCAATTAAAAAAAATACTATTCATAATACCTTGGTTTATTATGAAAATTGTATATATTTTCTAAAAAAATACAATTATATTTTATTTGCGTCAAAAAATAAAATTATCAAATTCATCTCAATTAAACATATATTTTATTAATAAAAACTATTCTTAAAAGGAATTTAAAGAATAAAAATTTTATTTATACAAAGGAATTTACACTTTATCTAACTATAATCTGGACACGTAACCCCTTATTACACCCACATATGTCATAAGGATAAGGTGTGTGATGGTGGTAGTTTCATGGGGTGCCTTGACTAATATCTAATGAGTGGTAATCATTAGTAACTTGAACTTCACTCGTTGGTCATTTCTTTCAAGCTTCACTCGCTGAATCTCAGCTTGGTCTTGGTCTAGGGAGAACCCCAATGACACTGCCTCCCTCCCAAGTTAGAAAAAATGAGCTTCAAATGGAACAACTCTACTAGTTGTGGCCATCGATTATCCTTTCTATATAAATTATAATTTTTCATTACTAATTATAAACACTAATTATAATAATAAAATTATCTAGGTATGCTATATATTACATATGTAACATGGAGTACAATATTTACTATTTATTTGAAGGGATTAAGCCAAGTATCTGAAGGGTGCTGGCCTCTCAAAAATTTTCATCATATAATGAAATAGTTTTATGTGCTATCAAGATAGAGAAATAATTCTATAAGTATTATGGATTCAAAGGGAAGTCAAAGAATAAGAAGACAACATATCAAAAAAATTGTTAAGGGGAAGAAGAGAAAGAAGGATTTTACCACATATGATAATTGTGGTAAGAAACACCTCAGTACTTGCTTAAAGTGAATGTGAGTTTCCTATAAGTGTAGAGAAAAAGGTCAACATGATTTTGATTTCAAGGGAAAGAAAAAATTTCAAATTTCAAATTCTTCAACTATTAGGATATGTGGCACTATCAAAATGAATTCCCCAAGAATCAAGGGAATATACCTTAGAATAATCTAAAGGATCAAGGTCAATATTATACTTTTGATACAACCTAAGTGTATTTATTAATATTATTATGTATTTGGATCCAATAAATATGCTCTAAAAGTATTTTTATTGATGATATTATTTTCAAATAAATTATAAAATATATTATGATTGTACTACAATACTATTTCATTAAGGATTTTAGAGTATATACTGAATGGTATTGATGATCAAGACAAATGATTCAGTGGAAAGTTGAACTTATTATAAAACACATGATTAAGGGAAGATAAAACTTAATATGTACTCTATGTTGATATAATAATGATAATTATATGTTTATGGGATAGTATTGATGACCATGAAATTGGTTAGTGATTTGATGGTTTATGTTGTCTTTGTTTGAGTTTATTAAATGTTTGGATCTATAGAATATATTCGATAACCTGAGATTCTATTTTTAGAAGAATATATGTTTTTATTAAGGTTTTATGGTTATAAAGGTATTAAAATATTTGGAATGTGACATTAATAGTCACTTTATATTGTCTAAGGAATATAATGTTGATTTAGTAACCTTATTTTTAAATATGGTCAAACATATTTTGGATGATCCTTAAGGTCAACCATTTATGGAAGGGATTAAGTTGAACTTTGGGTGTTATTCTGTAAATTTTTCTAACCATTTTGGTTTTAGTACACTATAGGAATATATTTATACTATTTTATTGATCTTATGATTCATTAAATGTTAATTTCACTGCTTCTGTAATAAAAAAAAATTCATTTTTGGATATTCATTTCTTTGAGTAAGCAATGAAGTGGAAATTGATAAAAGTACAACCAAAGGATGAAATTATCTCTATAAAATAAAAATATATCTAGTAATTATATTTCCTTATATTCTCATAGAGTTATATAATTCATAAACTCTAGTAAATGGATCTTGAAATAAAATGTTATCTCATTATCATCATTTTTGAGGATATCAATGACCTTTTCACACCTCCAGTTTATGGGTTTGTAGTCATTAACTTCCCCGTGACTATGTTTTCTATAACTCTCCATCAGTATTTGGGTGTTAGTTTTCTCTTCTATGTCTATTTTTTCACTTCCCACATATTTTATCACATTTGGAAACCTTATATGTGTTATTCTATATGACCTTTGTACTTTCCTTTCTATCTTATTAAGAGGATCTTTTATTAACCATTTTTATGACATGGGTTTTTCAACAAAATATTTTCTAAATATCAAACCCTAAATTACCGAGATTAAGTTTAAATTTTGAGGATTCAATTTATTTAAGGTGGATAGAATGTAACACCTCAAAATTATAAAATAAGAACATTGTATTTGATAGCTTGTATGACACATAACACCAAACTTAGAAGAAAATATAACACCCCGAGACTTTATGATATATTTATTTTTAAATAAATTAAATATATTAAATTTATTTAATTACACACAACATCGAGTTTATCTTGTGTTATACACAACAATGTGTTTCATCGATATCTTGCGTCGTACTCAAGATGGAGTTTTACCAAACAATAATATACTATTAATATTATTATTTCATATGAAAGTTATCACCTAGCCATTAGAATGGAAAGTATGAATAGAATTAAATAATGTATGAAAATATATAATTTTAACATGTTTATTAGTCATATATTTATTAGTAATAAAATAATAATCATTTAAATGAAAATGAAATATTTTCTGAAAAATTGCATATTTCTAAATGACGGCCTATTCGTGCTTTTCACACATAATTTAAAATTAAAATTTTCCACTTTTAGAAAATTTATTTTAAAAAATAAACTTAAGTTTTAAATAACAATATCAAATTTATCTTTGGGTGATTTTTTGGTATTTTTCTAAAAAGTTTCATTTTTGATGAATAGTGAAAATACATAATTTAAATTGAAAACTACATTTTCATTTAAATTATTTATAAAGTTAAATTCCATTTTAAATTAGTTTTAAACTAAAATTAGGTCAATTATATATCTATTAATAAAATTTTGGTCATTTTAATTAATTTAATATTTAATTTTTATATAAAAACTTTGTAAACTTTTGAACATTTTCTCTATGAATACCCGCTTTCTCATCGCATTTGTGGGATTATTTTTAAATTAAAATTTGAAAATTATGTGAATATAATTTTAAAAAATGGATCCCATATTTTTAATCAAAATAATTTATATTATATAATAATGTTAAATTAAATTTTTTACTTTAATGACGAGTGAAAATAGTTAAAATTAATTACCATGATTAAGGTTAAAATAAGGTTTCGCGTGTTACATGAGCTTGTGTTAAAATTAATTTTACACACACATAGATTTTTTATTTAATAAATTTTATTTCATATTTATAATCATTAGGTATAAATTATCTAATAAATCTCATTTTAATTTTCTTTTTAAAGGATCGATTACCTTGGTAAATAAAAAGATAAAAGGTATCGTGGTAAAAAACTAAAAGGGTAAAATTGAGTAAACTTAAAGACTAAGGAATTACAAGATAAAAAATATGTTTATTTTGGGTGGTGGAGGTGTTTATCAATAATATCATCCCTATAATCCATTATTTATCAATTTTTGAGGCACATGGGTTAATAGAGACATCCCATTATTGAACACTTTTAGGTATTTACAAGAATTCCACTACTTAATTATAAAAGAGAACTCACTCCCCTCACTTATTCACACATCTCAAGACATTTGGATCAACAAAATCCTACTAAAATCACCTATAAAATTATATAATCTATTCTTATAATCCTTAATTTGTTCTTAAATCCAACCGAGGAAGGATTTGGTGAAAACCTAAGGATATTACCTGAACAAAGGGTAACATTCTTCAACAAGTATTTTATTTTATTTCTCCCTCCACCTCCTTCAATTCGTATTAAAACATGTTTATATAATAAAATAAATATCTTAAATATATAGATATTTTTTTATATTATGTTCATTACCTAAAACCATATCTACTTCCATAAAATGAGTTATGAAATCATCATTCGTGCGTACGGTGGACAACCGCCTCGGGAACCAATGACATTCATTTTTCCATTACCACCTCTCACAGTTGGGTATGATAATGGATATAAATTATATATATGATATTAATAACATAATTATATATCTAGAGTCATTATATAATATATAATTTTGTACTTTACATTCCATATTTTATACGATATCATCTCTTGTGTGTATGGAAGACTAACACCTCACGAAGTGATGTGATTCGTCTTTCACTAACCCTTTACATGGAATGTAATAAGGAAAAGTTAATGAATATATGTGATATAAATGAAATAATTATGATATTAATGACCTATTTATCATTCTAAAAATATAATATATCATTTTCTTTTCTTACCTTTCCACTCATTTAAGGATGATAACATCATTCATGTACGTGTGGACTATCACCTTCACAAAGCGATGTGACCTTATTTTTATTACCACACCAAGTAGATGATATATATAAGTATATTTAAATAAATAATATGGTATTTATGATATTATGATAATTATTTAATGTGAAAATATTTCTTACCTCATTTCCATAATGATCGTTGAGAAATGGAAACGTTACTCATGAGTACGTATGACCTACCGTCTCCATGATTGTAACACACTTAATTTCTCAAAAACATAATTAATTATTGTTATTAAAAGTATAATTTATGTATTAATATTATAATTATTTCATTATTATTATTTTAGAGATGATTAAACTATATAATATGCATAAGTACCAAAACTTTCATGACAAAGAATGAATAGGAAAACAAGGCAATTAACACCCGAACAATAAGAATAATGAAAGATTATTAATGAAATGGTGACACGATGTTATAAAAAGATCATACATGATATTATAAATATTAATATGGTTATTTATTAAGTTAATTAAATGTTTAAAACCAATATACATGATTTTAAATCACGTTCACCCAAAAGGAAGCATGGGGTAAGGGATTTCATCTCAATTGACATTCCGTTGAGGCTTATTTGTAATTATGAACCAATTCACTTTTATATGGTGTATATACTTCCCCTTTGACATGTAATATCATGATCCATTCATGCTTCATGGAATTTTATGTTTCACTTTGAATTATTTCATCCAAGGGGATTTGACTCGAAAATTACCAAGTGGTAAAAGCTATCGTACAATCTCACTTTCTTTTGTGATTGTTAACTTTCTCTTGAAAAAAATCACTTTATTATAATAATTTTTCATTGGAAATTACATTTCTATTAAATATATATTTTCTTTCATGATGGATATGATTATTTTCTAAACAGTATATCATTTTTACATATGGTTTTTACTTTGAAAGTTATTTGATTAACTGGGAAATATTTATAAATTTGTATCCTTTATTAAATACAGATATATGTGAATAAGTAACATCGATTCATGAATTAAATAGATTATTCAATATATGATAAATTATTTTTACTTGAATTTATGGGTGGGGAATATTTATAGAAATCCCCTCAATTCATCGATAGATATCATGTGACAAATCAGCAAGCCAAACCTAAAGGATTTATACCTAGTAGTTTTAAATTGTATTGTGAAAGGCATTGATAGTAGAGATATAGCGTGAAAAAATAAATTGGTTTGTACCTAGTAGTTTTAAACCATATTTTGAAAGGTATTGATGGTATATGTATCATATTCCTGAGTCACAATGTCCAATAATTAAGAATTTACTTCATTAATAATTCAATTATTATTATCCATGATATTTTCATAATTGTATTATCTATGGATGGATTTAATTCTTAAATTATTGATTAAGTGGCATGTGTTTTTAGTTTTTTACCTTAATATATAGATTATTAATTATCTATTTATGTAGTAAAGTTATTTAAATCTTATGTGTGTTTAGTTATTTACCTTATCATACTGATTATTTTTTGTTGATTCATGATAACTTCCACTATAATTAACCCTTACTGAGAATTTGATCTCACCCTCACTTTTTTCCCTTTTTATAGAATCCATGAAGTGTACTATATTTTATATACAAGGATATTCTAGAGGGAATAATGTTATTCTAAAAAAATGTTGTGATTTTTGTTTTCAAATGTAATAAAAGACTCAAGTATGTATCTAGTTTACCAAGAATACTAAACTATTCAGTCCTTTGAGATGTAATTTCTTGTATCTTATGATAATGTAATAAGTAGAAACTGACTATATGATACTGGGATTGGGGTCACTATATTAGGGTATAAATTTTCATAATACCCAAACTCCTTTCATTTAAAGTATTTAAGTGTGGGTGGTGTATTATTTGGTAACTTTATAGCTTCCACATTATTTGGGTTTGAGGGTTGATTGAACCATGATTCGTTGGCCTTTGGCCATGATGTTTGAGATAATTCTTAATCATGAATTTGATGTAGGAGGAGAACTTTGGGATATCTTTGGACCATGACTTGATCCTAAGTTTTATCTAGTTCTCTCCTCTATTGGTTGGATATTTTTAAATAGGAATAAGGAGATAATAGATGATCTGGAGGAGTGTATCCCTCCCCTAGTCCATGAAATGCTTACCAAGATAGGAGTTGGGTATCCATAGTCCTAAATGTTTTGATGGGCCTAGGTTGTGGGATATGACTTTCCCCAAATTTATTTTCTTATTTAACCAGTTATTTTTATAGTACTACCTTTCTTTGGAAAGGTTCTCTTAGTGTTAATAGAGTTCCTATCACCAGTTCAAATCAATCCATTAGAGTACTATATCCCTATATAGATTTGTATTTTGAGTGGGGGGGGTTATTTATAGAGCTTAAGTAAATTTATTGATTGATTATTTTTGGTTTAAAAATTTGATAAATATTGGGGTGAGTTTGTTATTGGGGATTTAATATTATGATAACCTTAAGCTTTGTTTTATATTTCATTAAATTAACACCCACTTTACAAGATGATTTTGTTCCGAATTCCCAAGTGTGGAGGCTTTAATCCAAGCCTTAACATAACATAGGATTCTAATATCAATCAAAACTTGTTTATGGACGTGTATTTATGGTTATAATAATCCATGGAAATTACTTGTTAAACAAAATATGTCATCAATCCATGATATTTTAAGGTCAATATACACAATGTTAATTTAAAGAATACTCAATGAGAAAAATCCCTCAATAACTGGATATCCCAAAATCATGACTCAAAAAAATGGTAGATTTACTCATCCATTTATATTAATTTGGTTGGAATTATTATGGTTATGGTTTTAAAATAAAATAAAAATAATGGGATAAGAAAAGAGTGGTGCGCCAAACAGACACACGAAATATGAAGAGAGGTAAAATCCCACTTTAGATTGAATGAGAAAGTGAAATAAATGAGTTATTTTCAACTTTATTTGAACTATTTTAAGAAAATTAATATTAAAAAATAGAGTCTTGATGATAATAAGAGATAATGATAAAGAAAAATGCATTCAAAAAGAATTACAAATACAAACACTTACGAGATTACAAACGAAGAAAAATGAAAAAGTAATTCAAAAGAAGCATGGAGGAATGGTATCTCAAGTAAAAACTTGAGTATGGAAGATACTCCAAATACTTTGGAAGGTAATTTTTAATGCCAAAATATCCTCCTTTTCTCGGAATTCCCAACTCTATTCAAGGAGAAGAGGGGGATGCATTTATAGCCCAAGGTGGGTGACTGTTTGCATTCCAAATATGCATATCCAATTGAATCACTAATTTGGCCATCTATACAGATTAATATTGAGATATTATCTTCTTAAAAGTTTTATATATTGATGTTTTATATCTACTATAAAAATTTTGGGGTAATTGGACTTTGATATCCAAAGTTAAGCCTGTTTTACTAAACAATGTGCAACTGTCCATTTTTATCAACACTTTTTCAAAGGAAATAATGTGAATGGATATTTGAATAAAGAGATTCCATAAAATTTAAATAATTTATTATAAAAATAATTCCTTCTATATCTTTGAATTCACACTGTAAAATTTCAGCTCTAATTCATGTCTATATAAGGATAAAATTCTATAATTGTGTGATGGTTTTAATTCCCAGACATAATGGTCGGTTGGACTTCATTGAATTATTTGGGCCCCTTTTTGGAAGATTTGGGATTTGAAATTTTTATAAAATATGTATTATATTGTCCAATAAATTTTTGTGGAGAATCAACGATTTTGGACATATGGATTGAGCCCATAAATTCAATATTCATGGATGGTCTGGTTTCTTTACAGATTCTTTAGGCCTTCTTGTGTGGACCATATGACCATTCAAATGGATAAATCATCCAAAGATTCCTTATAATTATATGTTGGAAATTGAATAAGTAAGACTAAAAAATAATAACCATACATTTTTTATAAGTAGTATGAGAGTTATAATTAAAATATTAAACTGATTCGATTGGATTAATTCAAATAATGATAAAAAAATTATATTTAGTATTAAAACATGAGTATATAACACCAATTATGCACTTTTACATGAAATTTTCTAAAGGTAGTAGACAAAAATTTATGAATAAATGAATAAAATCAACTCACCACACTTAGTATTGTGCATTTCCTCATGTGTAACAAATATAAAAACATAACAAAATCATTCTCACTCACCAAAAAATATTAAAATTTTGTTTTCCCCAATCAGGGGAGGTTTAGACCATTTTAATTTTCCCTATTGAATTCCACCAAAAATTGTTACAGAAACAATGCTCCAAAAATAATTCAAATTTCATGCTCAAATTTTTAAATTCAAAATGAAAACACTCAAAACTCACTCCTATCAAGATGATAAAAATTTATTTATGGAGGTTCACTCATTCACAAACCAAAAGTGAAATCTTAGAGTTTTAAAGAGATATCATCTTACACTCCCTATCCTAAATTTCATAAGAATCAAGAGGTATTTTTAGGGCTTTTCTATTTCTATGGGATGGTAGGAATTTAATGTCCAAGAGAGAGGAAAATGGGGTAAAACACTAACATGGAAAACGTAATGCACAATTTGAAATAAGACATGGAAGGTTATATAAACACATATTTATAATGGAATTATTGTGTTAAGGATGAAACAAAAGATATGGATAAAATTTTAATGGGATGAAAAGGTGAAATATGTACAAAACACTAAAATTATCCCAATGACATAGGTGTTCTTTTTTTTTTCTTTTTTTCTCTTTTTTTTTTCATTTTTTTAAAAGTTGAACTTGAAAAAAGATATCACACTCATATCCAAACCCATTTTTGATCTCCAAACAACATTAATTATAATATTTATAATAAGATCAAAGTTTTAGGAAGAGTGATTTTTGACTTTCCCAATACACAACTCATTTTTTTAGTTTTGTTGTTGTTTTTTTTTCATTTTTTTTGAACACTTGTCAATAAATTTTTATGAGATGTCATAAACATATATACATTCCCAAAAACCACTGAATGAAAACCTCTCCCCCACACTAAAATGGATGCTTGCACTCAAGAATATGATAACACCATGAAAATCAAGAAAAGGATACCCAAAATGAAATCCATTCCCCCCGCGCTTAAATTTCAAAAAATTATGCAATGAAAATTCATGTAGATGTTGGGTGGGATAAGGTTTTGGGATTGTAATTTTTTATCAAATAAAAGGTTTTCATAGGATCATATATAATTTAAATATGATTATTATTTTAAGGGTAATATGAGGATATTTAGCTATTGTGATTCTTATGTGGTTCAGAAAATGCCTCTGTCATATTAATGTACACTAAAGTAAGAAATTCAGCTCAAAGGTCCACAAACTCAAGAATCACAATCAGGGGTGAAAAACACAAAATATGAAAATATGGTCATAAGTGACCTTGGCATGAAAGATAATTTTGTTCCTCATGGTTGGGGAGAATCATTTTCCAAATAAAAAATCGAGCATTCAAAATTTGTTGGTTTTGACACAATATTATTTATCCAAATTTATGATGAAAATACAATTTTTTTTGAAATGAAACCATGTATTTTTACTCCTCAAAATGGTTGGAAAAAATTTCAAAAGTGGATGGTGAGTAATTACAACTCTTTTTTAATATATTTTTTAGTTTTTTTAGTTTTTAAAATACAAACCCACATAAAAAGAGAAAGAGGGAAAAAAGTTTGATGAAGAAAGTGGTAAAAAAATAATGAGAGGTGAAGAAAAATAAAGAGAGAAAGAGAGAAAGAGAGGGATGGGGGGGGGGGGGGTTAAAGTGAAAGAGGTGCGCTTTGGTTTATATTTTGTGGGTTAGTGAAAGTTGATGTGGTTCCTAGGTCATGTGTCCTCTCTAGTGATGCTTTAGAAAATGACCATTACCTTAAAAGGAATCAAAAACAAAAATCACTATTCAATTAATGTAAAATTAGAAACCAATTAATTTTTTTTAAAAGTAAAAGAAAAATTTGGTTTCCTCCTAAGTAGTGATGCATTTATTTTTTCTACAGATAGACATTCTCAGTGGTGGCCACCATATTTTCTTAATTCCAACATGCTTCCCAAAAAACTTCTCCTTTGGGAGGCTTAGTTGTTCATTGTATTATTTATTCCCTTCCTTGTCGTTGTGATTTCAATTCATTGGGGGTGGAAGGATAATATGACTATACTCACTTTGGTATTAAACTTGAGGAATGATGTTATCCATAAAGTTCTGGTTTTATATGATTTGAAATCCAGGAAGATGTTTTAATTCTGATGGTGCATTTATGTAAGGTTTAGATAAAATGAAACGAGAGTATAAGATCCCAATTGTTTTTAACTCATTTGTTTCATCACTTACCGATGTACTTTAATGAAGATCGGTGGAGTCATAAGACTAAATAATTTTTTTCAATATCATTTATATCAATGTTATTTTCCAAATAATGGTCAATTTCAACCT
Source organism: Viscum album (assembly GCA_963277665.1). Taxonomy (NCBI): domain Eukaryota; kingdom Viridiplantae; phylum Streptophyta; class Magnoliopsida; order Santalales; family Viscaceae; genus Viscum; species Viscum album. The sequence continues at coordinate 1,338,110,448 of OY728156.1, forward strand.
CACAAGTGACCACTTTATTAATTCGGGAACAAATATCAAAAACATCACCGCCATCGGGAAAATATAAACACATTGGTTCAGGGTTCACCTCACATATAATAGAATTTATAGAATCATTGATAATAAATGATTAATGTTGGATAATCTGATTTGAATCAACAAATGAGCTTACTAGTTCATTTTCCTCATTATCATCCAAGCTGGAGTAGTATAGGTCAGAGGCAGGATGAGATTCCAAAGAGTTTTCAAGATCCTTTAGATATATGTAGTTTACATTTGTAATGTCAACATAAAATTCTACATTTATGACTTGGTTAATGAGGAAGGAGAATTAAAAATCTCCTTTATCATTAGAACAAGAATTACATTATGGATCGGGCTTCAACACACTCTGAGAGATACTTTCAGAATCATGGATAAAGAATACAGATTGATTCTTTGATGGGTATTTCATGGACTAAAAAATATTGAACTTGACTAGTTGGTCACTAAATTCCATGGATAATATGCTATAATGGACATCAATTTTGGTTTTAGAAGTCATTAGGAAAGGTCTTCTAGAATCAGAGGACATTGGAAAGAAGTTGTCTCACCTTCCATATCAAGGACATAAAAGTCATCTAGGAAGATAAGATCATTGAATCGGACAAGGAAAACCTCAATTATTCCCTTAGGACTAGCAGTGCTTCGATTGGCTAACTGGATGAAAACACCCATTGGGTGTAAGGGACCTAGACCAAGGTTTGATAATATGGATTTGGGCATGACATTTATCAAAGATCCTTAGTCTATGAGTGCATCATCGAAGTTGGAACTCCTTATTTGGAATGTAACAGTAAATGTACCTTGATCTTTGCACTTCTTGGGTATGGACTACTGGGTTGAAACATTCTCAATGGTCTTAAGTTTTATCTTATGGGTACACAGGTCCTTAAAAAACTTGGAATACTTAGGAATATTTTTGATGTCATCTAAGAAGTATATGTTCACTTCAACACGTCTAAACATGTCAATCATTTCAGGATTGGGTTAAAAGGACTTCCTTGGTTCAGAAAGGACTTGAGGAAAAGGAATTGGGTTCCTCAGAGTAATGGAAGGAGGTGAGATAGTGTCTTCATGGTCCTTTTTTGCTTTCTTTTTCATTTAATTTTCAAGGTCAACATTTAAAGGAGAGTTGGAGGACTCATCATGAGGCATAGAAATGTGCTTTCCTGATCTAAGTGAAATTTCACTTACATTAGCCCTGGGATTGGGTAATGGTTGAGGTGGGAGTTGGGAAGAATTTGGTTGTTTCTTCTGGATTAGGTGGGATTCAAGTTGATTAATTTGGGTTTCAATATTTTTAAGGATAAAATGTTTAAAGGAGGAAAGATCTTACACAACACTTTCCCATGGTTTCTTGTAAGAGGAGGAATGTACTGTATTGGGAATACCTTGATTTTGGTTCTTGGGAAAGTTCTTGTATTAGTTTGGGAATTGGGATGGCTCATTAGGATAGTGGAATACATGATGATCAAGAGTTGAATTGATCCTTTGAGGTTGGGGGACACAAGGATAAGGTTTTTGGATGTTACCAACACCTTGACTATATTGGAATTGGTTTGGGATTTGAGGAGGGAATTGAGGGGGATGAGAAATGGGATTAACATACCTCAATACTATGATAAAGGTAGAAGAGAAGGGCTCAAAGTGGGGTTGGTTAAAGTTTCTAATGAACTGAACTGATTATTGAGGGTTGGTGTTCCTCTGAGCATATACTGCATTGAGCTCCATTATACTAGAAGAATCAGATGGATCCTCTTGACTTTTTCAACATTTTTTGGTTGGATGAGTAGATGAGATGTATATTACACAATTTTTGATATGTCTTGGGAACATAGATTGCGGAGAAGATGAGGTTGGGGCTTTGGAGACCATAACTAGTTGACACACAAGACATGCGAGTTCACTCATCCACTCTGTCATCTTGTTGGGATCTATGGATTGATTCTATTGGACTTGTTTGACTTGAACATGTGATCGGGTATGGAATTTTATGTGTTTGAATCCATATTTAATATGATATCTCGTGCAACTGCAAGATTTTTATCAACAAAATCACCTCCACTTGTGGCATTAATGAGTGTTCTATCCATATCCAATAACCCCTTATCAAAGTATTGGATCAAGAGTTGGTCAGGGATTTGGTGGTGTGGGAAGGTTTCCATAAGCTTTTTGAACCTCTACCAGTACTCATGGAGTGATTCATTAAGGAATTGAAAGATACCACTTATTTCCTTTTGGATAGAAGCAGTATGAGAAGGAAGAAATAATTTTTCACTAGTGGAAATCCAGCCTATACCAACACTTTTTTCCCAATGGTTTAGAAAAACTGTTGAAAAAAAAGAACCTATACCAATGGTTTTAGTAAACCGTTGGCATAGGCTATTATATATTGGGTTTTCCCAAGGGTTTAACAAAACTGTTAGGAAAGAAAACTATTACTTAGGGTTTTTATTAACCGTTGGGAAAAAATAACCCAATTTAGGGCTCCCTCCCAAAATTTCATCCTCGTGTGAACCCTCCCTCCGCCTCCTGACCCAATCCTCCTCATTCCCATCATCGAACTCCTCCCGGCCTCTGCCTTCACCTCCCGAAATCCTCCACTGCCTCCTAGCCCCCTCCCTCTCCTTCGGCGACGTTCCCCTTCCCCTCTCGGCTCCTTCTCCGACGAGGATGTCCCCCTCCCCTCTTGGCTCCCGGCGACGTTCCCCCCTCCCCTCTCGTATCCCTCTCCTAGAAACATCCCCCTCCCCTCTTGGATCAATCTCATCTAATGATGTCCCTCGAACCCCTCTGCAGTTGCGCACAAGACCCCCCATGGCTGAACACCCCGCGGGACGTCCCCCTCCCTCGGCTCCCTCGCCTCCCGCCAAGGTTCTTGATCGGTACTTCCAGGTAAGAATTAGTCTTCTTTTTAAAAAAATGAGGCAATAAGTAATGAATTGTTAGGTTCATAGTTAGGATAACCATTCATATTAATCATGAATTTTCTAGAGTTTTTGGTAGTAACCAACTCATGGTGTGGTGAATTATTGGGTAAATTTTGAATTTTTTCAAAATAGAGTCTTCCATAAATGTAGGGTTAGATTCACAGGTTGTATTCCATTCATTTGAACAGTGCATTCAATAAAAAGTTCATGATTTTTTAAAAACCTCATATTTTCCTCTATAGACTTCTATTAGACCTTATATTGTGTTGGATTTTGTTTGTTAATCATGATATATATGTGACAAGGTTGTATCATCATTAAGATGTGCAATGATGTGGGTTAATTGGAGGTGAGTGATGATATATGAGATTTTATGAGTTATTATGAGGAGTTTCTTTACCTTTAATTTATTGGTTTAAAAAAAATAATTTGGTGGTTCATATATTATGTAATTGGAATTGGTAAAGTAAAATGTTGGTCTCAGATTACCGAGTTGGTTATTTGGATGGTATTCTCTATCAAAAGTGGGTATATCTCTATTGAATATGGGTGTATTTTCCAATTGACCAATGTATTTATTAAACTGACCATGAAATACACATTTCCCACAATACAGAAGAACCACAAAAATCATATATAGACACTAAACACCACAAGACACCCATGGGATACACCCCTCGACATATACAGATAGTTAAGGGGCCATTAACTTAGGAACTGAAGTCGATTGGCACTCAATCCTTGAGAAATTCCCATTGCTGGTAGAAAAGATACCAACACATTTATTCTTATTATAGTATAATGAAATGGTTTACAACCTCATGACCAAGTAGACCATTTGGTTCATGGACTGGTTCCCAACCAGGTTCAAGAGTAGGATCAACTACTAAACATTGATTGTGGTCCCTCTGAGGTTCTTTCCATAGTGAAGAGGGTTATGTGCAGAATCTTCAACTCAAATAATGTATAATAGGTGGATATTCAATGGATAAGTGTACTAGTATGGTGTTTCCAACAACGTGCTATATAAATAACATAATGAAAAATGAAGAGATTATTAAATGGAACAGTTTCCCCCTTGCTTGCAGGAACATGATTTGAACCATGGGGCATTGTGGTTCTTATATATTGGGCGATGGCATGTATAGTAATAGGATATAGGTATGTTTTTGTTTGGTTTTTATTTTATTTTCTTTATCGCATTGTCCACTTAGGTATTTTACTTATTTCTACAGACAGAGGGTAGTGATGCTATCCTGACTAGTTGATGCAGATCACTTGTATACTGTAATACCATGAGGTGTGAGTGTAAGGAAACATTGGAAGCTAGAGGATCGTTGGGGTATTCCATGATATGGAATTGTTTTTCTAAAACATTGAGTGGAAACATTTTTTGAGTATGTTGGAGTCATGAAATAACCCCAAGTGTCTCCATGAGATAGCATAAATAACCCTAAGTGTCTCCAAGTGTCTCCATACATCGTATCATCCTCGCATGGGTTGGCCACTCACCCAATCCTATCAAACCTATCCTAGTCTATCCTCTCAGTCACATAATCTAGATTCATCTCTCAAGGATTATCCCATGCCTCAATTCACATCTCATCATCTAACTAGACAAAGAGGACTATTCACCTTATGATTGTCCTAATCACAAAAGAACACCATGTCGAACCCATCTACATTATATTCTCAATAATCTGGTCAAGAACCTCATCAAAATAATGTATTGTAACCTATCCCCACTAACCAGGTTCCATTGTAAGCTAAATCACACCAAGCCACTTGGCATTATAATTCCAATCTATCCGAAAATACCCAATACCCACACTAGTATCTCATCCTTCATCTATTTAGTTGAACTCTTGAATCATTAAATGGAGTAAAACCTTTCATAATACATTTTATATACTTAGAGGGACCATCACACTCTAATAACCTACCAATATTCCAATCCATCCTCATAAGTATTTCCTCATCAAATTCTAGATGTACAATTTCCACACCTATCACTACAAGGCCCAATCCACTTAGGAATATTTTACTTGATCTAAATCCTCATCATTAGTGACATCAATCACAATAAAGCGCATAGATGTCAACTGAACCCTACATTACAAGAATTATTCATGTGGACAGGCCCCATGGCAACAAGCTAAGAACTAAAACCATAAATAATATTGCCAAATACATGCATCATTTTTAAATAAATATCTCAAGTGTAAACATAAAAACCAAGAATAATAAGACCTCATCCCTTGTATCAGAAAAACCAAACTAAGTTGAAACTCGGGACAAATTGATTATATACCATTAATAGGAAGAGTAATTGTTAATTAATAGGAATGTACTATTTGATAGTATCATTTTGAAACATTGATCCGTTTCCCCTTTGCATGAAGAAACATGATTTGACCCATGGGGAACTGTGGTTCTTATATGTTGGGTGGTGACATGTATAGTCACAGGAGACATGTATGTTTTAGTTTAGTTTTTATTTTATTTTCTTTATCGCATTGGTCAGTTAGATCTTTGATTGCTTTCTATGGACAGAGGGTAGTTATATTCTATGAAGGGGGCCAGAAGGAGTTCAGATTGATTCAGTCCACCGACTTTGATCCGAGGTAAGATTCTATGGTTACTACTTGTCTCGCACCTCATGTATTTGGGGATTTAGTGTTTTTGACTCCATATTATGTTTTCGGTAGGGAATTGGATCATTTCGTGTTAGTTCATGTGGATTTGGTTCTCCGCTTCCAATCTAGGTAAGGATTCAATTCCATTGGTTGGTTTCTCACTGGTTATGTAGCATCCTTCATGTGTTTTAAGGTTCTTAATATCCTTTGTGTAGTGCGTTGATCCCTACTCGTTGGTTTCGAGTCACCAAGTCAAGGACGACTAGCCTGCATGTGCATAGGTAAGTAAGTATGTGTATGTGGGTTCCCTCGTTACGTGTATAGTCACCCATGGAAGTGATTATGCATGTATGGGGATAGGTGTTCCCATGTATATATATATAAATGCATACACAGGTGAGTGGAGACTGGTATATGAATATAAACATATGTGCAAGGATCCCCTTGCACATGCTCATGGCCATGCGGGTGTGTGCATAGGGGCTAGGTGTCCTTGCATGTGTGTGAAAGTGTATATACCTAGTAGAGGAGCAATATCTTTTAGTTAGAAAGCTCCAAGAGCTGAAGTGGACGGCTTGGTTCTACCTTGAGGTAGAGTCCCTCTTGTAACCTCTTTAATTTAAGGATGCTTTAAATTGAATTTATCTTCTTTCTTAATTCTGCTAAATTATATTGAATTTCATATCTTGAATAAGTGTTATTTAATATAATTATTTCATTTGATAAATAAAGTCATGTTTTTATAATAAAAACCCTCCAATGGAGGTGCACTGTCTGCGAAAACTCACAGTGATAGTTTAGGGTGTATGATTCTTTTCTGTCATTTCGTTTACCTTTAGACGTTGCGTCATTGTGCCGCTCACTACAACCTTCCAATGATCCCTTTTTATAACATATTAAATAGTTTATTTGTTCTATCATGTTCATTGTGACCTTATCTTATGGAGAAACCCATTTTGGGTGTTTTCCTGGCCTCTTGGCCACCCCTTTGGGTGTTTACCCAAGCCTATATATCTAAAAACAATGATGGTGTAATTGTTTAACACTTTTCAGGCTTATGGTGCTCCCCACCATAAGCTTCATCTTAACACCATTTTGGGTGTTTTCCTGGCCTCGATGCACATCTAGTTTTTTACATATATGAATTCTCCCATAAGATTTGTGTTGCATCCTGAGATGTTAAAACATACTCAAATTCTATTGTTCTCAAGGTGACTGAAGTTTTATTATTAGAGTTCTAAGAAATTCATATACCATTGATAAGTAATACACCTGCATAATTTGACTCTCAATCAGTAGTTTCAACTACCTAGCACCACTTTTAAAAACAATGAATATAAAATATATATCTTTATCATACCATAATCCCGAATCAAGAGTTTGTTTTTTATAACATAAGATCAGTTTCTATAATGTGAAGGACAACTACATAGGATTTATTTGGAATCCTAGACAGAAGATGCTGCCCCGTGGAGGTCTCTGGACCGGGCCAACACACCACGGTCACGCAGCGGTCACGCCACAGTAATACCTTGATTTGGCCCTGCTTCAGGATGACACCCCGCGGCGGTTCGTAGTCCTGTCGGAATTCGATGTATGATACCTAGATAGAGTTTTAGATACATTACCCACCCATAGTTAATGGGGAGGGAGGTGACGACCAGAATGTTGCCCCGCCTCCTCCCACTCCCTTCGATCCTAGCTGGAAGATGCTTCCCCACAAATGTCGCTAGACCAGTCCAATACGCCGCGGTCACGCCGTGGTCACGCCGTGGTCACGCCGTGGTCAAGCCGTAATCACGCCGCGGTAATGTCGTGATTTGGCCCTGCTCCAGGAAGAAACCTTTCCATGGTTCACAGTCCTATTAGAATTCGATGTATGATACCTAGATAGAGTTTTATATACATTACCCACCCATAGTTAATGGGAAGGAGGTGATTGCTGAAATGTTGCCCCGCCTCCTCCCGCTCCCTTCGCTCCTGGACAGAAGATGCTACCCTGCAGATGTCATTGGACCAGGCCAACACACCGCGATCACACCGCGGTCACGCCGCGGTCAATCCGCGGTCAAGCCGTGGTTATGACACGATCACGCCGCGGTCAAGCCGCGATAATGCCGTGATTTGGCCCTGCTCCAGGACGACACCCCGAGGCGGTTCGCAGTCCTGTCGGAATTCGATGTATGATACCTAGATAGAGTTTTAGATACATTACCCACCCATAGTTAATGGGGGAGGGAGGTGATGACCGGAATGTTGCCCCACCTTCTCCCGCCGCCTTCGCTCCTGGCCGGAAGATGCTGCCCTGCAGATGTCACTGGACTGGGCCAACACATCGCGGTCACGCCGCGGTGACGCTGCGGTGACACCAAGGACAAGCCACAGTAATGCCATGATTTGGCCCTACTCCAGGACGAAACCCTGCAGCGGTTCATAGTACTGTCGAAATTATATGTATGACACCTAGATAGAGTTTTAGATACATTACCCACCCATAGTTAATGTGGAGGGAGGCGACGACCAGAATGTTGCCCCGCCTCCTCCCACTCCCTTCACTCATGGCCGAAAGATGCTGCCCCGCAGATGTCGCTGGACTAGGCCAACACGCCGCGGTCATGCTGTGGTCAAGCGGTGGTAATGCCGTGATTTGGCCCTGCTCCAGGACGACACCCCGCAGCGGTTCACAGTTCTGTCATAATTCGATGTATGATACCTAGATAGAGTTTTAGATACATTACTCACCCATAATTAAGGGGGAGAGAGGCGATGGCCGGAATGTTACCCCACCTCGTCCCGCTCCCTTCGCTCCTAGCTGGAAGATGCTACCCCACAGATGTCGCTGGACCGGGCCAACACGCCACGGTCACGCCGCGGTCACGCCACGGTCACGCTACGATCACGCCGCGATAATGCCGTTATTTGGCCCTACTCCAGGACGAGACCGCAACAAACACTATCAGCCCACCACCAGTAGCAAAGAAGTAGCCTCCACATGAAGAAACACAGAAGAAACACATGAACATCAAACGAACATCCAACCGGAGACCTGAGAATCACACGAAACCATCCCGTCATCATGAAAGCACCAAGCTCCACTCGACGCAAGAGACAACCAAGAGGAAAACACACACACCCACCCACACAAACCCACACACCCACCCCACAGAGAGTACACACTCCCACACTCAAAAACACATGCACGCACCCAACCACACAAACGCACGCTCCCAACCACCAACACAAGGAGGCCACCACAGTCCACCTACGAACCATCAACCACCACAACCACCACAATCCAGCCACAACCACAACAATCCAGCCTGCACCAGCCACATCCAGCCCACACCATCCCCCTTCCACCTTCATTTCAGCCTACTGTCACCAACATTCCAGCCCTCAGTAGCCCCCCTGCCACCTTCGAATCAGCCCGTGCACCCTCCTCCCACCACCTGTAACCAGCCCCCTTCCACCAGCATTTTAGCCCCCTTTCACATGCATTTGAGCCCACACCAGCCCCCATCCACTTGCAATCCAGCCCGCACCAGCCACCACACCAGCGACCACACCAGCCCCCACCCCCAGCCTCCTGCAAAACACTCATGCCAGCCCTCTACCACCTGCAAAAAATCCCCAAACACCAGTTCCAGCCCGCACCATCCCCAAAATTCTACATCCCAGCCCATACCAGCCCCTTCCACATGACCAACAGCCCCCAACCACCTGACCGAATCAAAATCCTTGAATAAATCGATCTTTAAGGCACACCTAGGAACCCCATAATCAAGATGGTATCCCGACAATAATTCCTAGGTAACAAGATTCTTAGGAGGGGCTGTCCATGGGGGTGTCTGAGGGATATCTGGGGGGGGTGCTGGGGGGTTTGCAGAGAAGGGGGGAGGGTGCAATTGGGGTGTCTAGGAGGGGCTGTCTAGGGAAGGTGTCCAAGGGATGTCCGGGGGGGGGGGGGTCTGCAGGGTAGGGTGTAGGTGGGGTGATCAATAGGGCACTTTCCATTTCTAGAAGAAGGAGGCACTAAGGTAGAGGATGAAGGTATATATGTAGTGGTAAGAAGTTTTCAGATCACAATAGGTTAAAGATTCCAGACAGATTCAACCGAAGACATACCAAAAGGCTAGAATTAAGGAGGTAGAGGATCAGAAGAAGAATCAGAGGTGAAGGATGTCATGGGAATCACCTCTGGAGAAGCTAATGGAGTATTGGATACATATAGAAAAGGCTTCATAAGATTTAAAAAATCTTTAATAATGTTTCCTCATCTCTTCATACTACTAAATAAATATTTCTTCTCCTCCATGAATAGATTGAGTAGAGTTTTCATCACTTTCAACTGGTCAAACTATTCCATGAAAACCCATTATATAGAATCTACCTCAATTAATCCTGATGAGATGAATGTACATCACCTCCTTCAAATTAATTTTTTTATTAAAAAGTACACTTTTGTGGAAGAAAGTGAGAAACCATCAAGAAAAAATAGTAGCATCAGGCCCTACGACATCCTTAATGACCAACTTTAACATATTGGAAGCATCCTCAAAATATAAAATCCAAGAAAGTTTAGATACCTTTTTATCAGGGTCGGCTCTGATTTTATATTCAAATTGATAGATCAATTTGGCCCACGTCTAACCAAACTCTTCCACCGTTATCTTTTTTCCATTGAAGCCTCTGGTCATGATTAGGTGTTGCTTGGTGATCCAGTCTTCCTGCTCCTTGTTAGTGTCCACTTGAATTGGTTCACCATTCAACCTTTCTACATCCTCTTTAGAAGCATTAAAATACAAGACCTTCTCAAGAATCTCTACCTCAAAGTGCATAACAAGGTCACATGGCTCCTCCATGACCTCTACGACAACATCCTGCTCAGTGACAGCTGTGATAACAACCGGTTCTCCCTCATCAGCTTCCTTACCCTCCTGAGGCACATGAGGAGGGGAAACATAGACCACCAGGGAATCCTGTTTCCGAGGCTGGTCTTCTTTTTCATCATCCTTATTATCTGGTCCTTTATTCTCTGGCCTAGGATCTTCACCCAATCCAGATCCACACACCAGGTCAACCTCCCTCTCCTATTCTTTTTAAGATCCTCTCTAATCAATACTTTTTTCCTGCCCTTCTTATCTAATATAGTCTCCATAGGATTTGGAAGATATGAGTAATCCTTATGGCATTTGGAATTTCTCCTCTTATGCATGATGCAATTGCCCAGATCCCTATTTTATTTTTCCCCTTCTTCCTCCTTGGGTTGTGGAGCCCTCTACTAGATCCTCCCCATGATCTTTCCTCTGAGGGAAGGTCATCTCCCCCCTCCCCAGACTCCATCCCTTAGGGCCAGTCTTCCCCACTGGACACAAGATCTCTAAGAGTCCGATACCGGGCCCTCAAAAAGATTACTAATGTTAACCAAGGATAGGTTCAGGTTCTGATTAACTCTTCCCCCACCTGTTATCCACTTACCCAGTTCACCCAGTGCTCCTGTTTCCCATGGTACTCCCTGCATCTGCATGTTCCTCTCCCTTTTTTCTGTTGCCTCCATATCCTTGCCTGCCATAGTTACTTCTGCATAAGAAGGAATCCTCAGAGACTCTATTGCACCGGTACCCCATGACCCCTGAACAACCTCTTCAAGACTTTCAATTCCTTGATACATCCTCTGATCCCCCATTTCTTTAGGCGCATACTCCTTAATTTCCACTCTTTTCGCCTCATACAGAACCAATTTATTTCCCCTCACACTACCATTTTGGATCTACTCACTGTAGGCAGATGGAATGTACATCACCTATAACAACATGGAGATAATCTTTGAATATAGACTAGATCGAATCAGCCTCAACTAAAGCCGAGGGAGGTGGAGAACTAGATATAGATGCAACAATAGGAACATTCTCCAATATCTTTTATAAGGAATCCTGACTGAAAACAAAAGAGGTCCTCATTTCCTTCATAACAGATCAAATGGTTTCTATCTCACTATCCAACCTTCAATTTTTAATCATAACTTCCTAAATATGAAAACTCATCTTGGGATGAATATGACATAAAACCATCTCAAAAAGGTGTCTAGCATCAACTTCACTAAGCTGAGTGACACGAGGTTCCTGATAACTCAAAATTCCACTGAAATATAAAAGAGGTATTTCTCTAAAATATTATAAATATATTATGGATAAAAAATATGAAGGAAATGGGGAAACAAATCTCTCAACACTAGGTAAAGCAACCTCTACAGTTTATGATTTAGTAGGTACATCTAAGGGAAAAGCCTGAAGCTCACCTGCTTCGTAAATCTGCTTAATTAAGGATACCTTAGAATATGTCCCAACTCTAAATGAGACAGTAGGTCCACCATGCTCTGGTGGAATACTATTCTCATCACTATCACAATCTTCATATGATTCTGGATATGATATTCTAGGAAATTTGGAACCATAGGAGGGATCCCCCTTACATGATACCTCATCCTCTACCAAGTTGAAACCACCCTGAGCATATCTATGCTCTCCAGCATCTTCTTAAACATTTTTAGACTTTGAATAGTCTAAACCAAGATGGAAAAAACCTAGTGATCCACTCATCATGTGAAGCTAATTTTATATGAGGTGCATGATGGTGCAAGTTTACAGGTGCTTTGAAAGACTGTTAGAGGTGCAAGTTTATAGAAGGTGCAGGTTTATAGGTATAAAGTGTGCTTTGGAAGTCTGTTAGAGGTGCAAGTTTTACATGTTTAGAGGTGCAGGTTTAGTGCTCTAAGTGGGTTTACAAGTCTTCCCAGATTAGGTTTTACAGGTTTATAGGTTCAGGTTTACTGCTCAAAGTGGGTTTATAGGTCTGCCCAGCTTTGATGTTTGCTGGGGAGTTGAGTTGTAGGTGTAGGTTTTCTGCTTTGATGTGTACTATACTATGATGGGGAGTATAGGATATACCAACTGTTCATAGAACCGTTGGTATTTAATATCCTGGGAAATATATGCTAACAGTTCACAGAACTGTTGGTATTCAAATGCTGGATATATCCCAACGGTTTCAATGAAACCGTTGGGATAGAATATATACCAACGGTTTTTGAACCGTTGGTATGTATACTGGATGGTATGTATAACAACATTTTTTGAACCGTTGGTACACATATATACCAATGGTTTTACATAAAATGTTGGGGAAGATTAATTTCACACCACATATACCAACGGTTCTCTAGAAACCGTTGGTATAGGGCTATTGAAACGGCCCACATGCCAACAGTTTGTGAAACCGTTGGGATAGCCTATCCCAATGGTTTCAGAGGCTATTCCAATAGTTTAGAACTGTTGGAATATGTGAACTTTATAGTAGTGTTTCTAAAAATAGATGCTTCTGTCAATCTATGAGTTTATGGAACCAGGAGGGAGGTAGTATAGCCATGACTTGGTAGAGTCAGATAGAGAGAAATGGAATGCTCAAATTTTGATTTGTTCATCTGAAACCCCTTGAGGCTTCATGGTAGAGCACACCACTTGGAACTATTTGAGATGAATATGTGGATCCTCACTGACTAGACCATGTAAATGAGGTAGAAGATGAATCAAACCCGATTTGTGTTCAAAATCAGCCTCAATGTTTGGATATTCAATACCAAGGGGTTGTTAATTAATATTAGGGGCACTGAGTTATTTAAGGGTTTGTTACCTAGGATTGTCCATATATAGTTCAATTGTTTATACAATGACTTGATCTTGAGGGATTTCATTATCTATAATGTTTCTCTTAATTTGGTGAAGAGTTTTCTCTATTTTAGTGTCAAATAGATCTAATGGATTGTTTGGGAGGCTACGGGTAATCCAGATAAATTTTGAAGGATGATGAATGTGGTTTTTTTCTTTGTGTTTTTTTATGTTTATGATTTTTATGAGAAGGTGGGTTTTTCTTTGTGTTTTTTTTCCCAGATTTTTTTGTTTATTTTTTTGTTTTGTTTTACAAAAATAAAAAAAACCACCAGCTACTTAATGAACCATCCTCAGAAATGGAACTATTTTAAGTGTATCCAATTGTCTCCTATCGACCGTTCAAATTTATGATGCTATGCTAATGTGTTTAGCAGCACTCGAGTCAAATCCTCGGTGATGACACAAATTTTAGATTTGATTGCTTTTGATTAATTTGTATTTTGAGTGTGTGTGGGGGGGGGGGGGTTGTTTGCAGAGCTTAAGTAAATTGATTGATTAATGATTTTTGGTTTAACAATTTGATAAATATTGGGGTGAGTTCATTAATGGTGAATTAAGATTATGATATCCTTGAGCTTTTCTTTATATTGCATTAAATTAACACTCACTTCACAAGATGATTTTAATTAGAATTCCCAAGTGTTGAGGCTTTAATCCAAGACTTAATGTAACTTAGTATTATAATATCAATAAAAAATTGTTTATGGAAGTGTATTTATGGTTCCAATAATATTTGGAAACAAATCATTAAATAAAACATGTCATTAATCCATGACATTTTAAGTTCAACATAAACAATGTTAATTTAAAGAATACTCAATGAGAAAAATCCATAAATCACTTAATATCCCCAAATTATGACTCAACCTAATGGTATATTTACTCATCCATTGAAATGGTTATTAATCTGGTTGGAATTATTATGGTTATGGGTTAAAAATAAAATAAAAATAATGGGACAAGAAAAGAGTGGTGCGCCAAACACACACAAAAAATGTGAATAGAGGTAAAATAACACTTTAGATTGAATGAGAAAGAGAAAGAAGGAAGTTATTTACAATTTATTTGAAACATTTTAAGAACATTAATATTAAAAAACATAGGGTGGATGATAATAAGAGATAATTATAAATAAACATGCCTTAAAATAGAATTACAAATACAAACACTTACGGGATTACAAACGAAGAAAAATACAAAAGTAAATCAAAATAAGCATGGAGGAATGGTATATCAAGAAGAAAATTGAGTATTCCAGATCCTCCCAAGCCTTAGTAAGGTCCTTTTTCAAGAAAAAATATCCTCATTTTCTCTAAAATTCAAACTCTATGTAAAGAGAAGAGGGGGATGCATTTATAGCCCAAGGTGGTGGACTGTTTTCATTACAAATCTGCCCCTCCACTTGGATTGCCAATTTGGAAATCTAGACAGCTGAATTTCGAGATATTCTCTTATTAAAAGTTGTCTATATTGACGTTTTTTATCTACTCTGGAAATTTGATGCCCATTGGAATTTTGTATCCAAAGTTATGGCTTTTTTACTAAACAATGTGTAGATGTCCCTTTTTATCAACCCTTTTTCAAAGGCTTGAATGTTAATGGATTTTTTAGTAGTAAGATTCCATAAAATTTAAAACATTTATTATAAAAATTTGGATTCCTATATCTTGCATTACACACTGAATAATTTAATCTCTAATTGATGTCTATATCAGGAGAAAATTCTATAATTGTGTTTTGGTTTTAATTCCCAGACAGAATGGTGGTCTAGACTTCATTGAATCATTTGGGCCCCTTTGTGGTGGATTTGGGATTTGAAATTTTTATACAATATGAATTATATTGAACCCCGACTTTTTGTGGATAATCAACGATTTTGGAATTTTGAATTTAGTCCAGAAATTAAATCTTCATGGTTGGTCTAGTTTCTTTACAGATTCTTTGGACCTTCTTGTGTGGACTCTATGACCATTGAAATGATAGAATTGTCCAAATATTCCTTATAATGATATGTTTAAAATTGAAAAAGGAAACCTAAAAAATAATAACAATACAATTTGGATAAGTATGATGAGAGTTATAATTAAAATAGTAAACTGACTCGATTGGATTAATTCAAATAATGATCAAAAATTATATTTAGTATTAAATCATGTGTATCTCACCCCAATTATGAACTTTTACATGAAATTTACTAAAGGGAGTAAAAAAAATTATGAATAAATGAATAACATAAACTCCACCACACTTAGTCTAGTGCATGTCCTCATATGCAACAAATATAAAAACATAACAAAATCATTCTCACTCGCCAATTTTTTTTAAGATTTTGTTTTCCATAATCAAGGGAGGTTTAGACCATTTCACACATCCATATTGACTTCAACCACAAATTTTTACAGAAACAATGTTAAAAAAATAATTCATTTTTATGCTCAAATTTTGAAATGGAAAATGTGGACACTCAAAACTCACTCCTCTCAAAACGATAAAAATTTATTTATGGAGGTTTACTGATTCACCAACCAAAAGTGAAAATATTAGAGTTTGAAATATCTTTCAGCTTATATTCCCTATCCTAATGTTTGAAAGAATCAGGAGGTATTTTTAGGTATTTTTCTATGGTTATGAGATGGTAAAAATTTAAGGTCCAAGAGAGAGGAAAAGAGGGGTAAAACACTAACATGGGAAAAGCAATGCACAATTTGAAATAAGACATGGAAGGTTATGGAAACACATATTTACAAGGTAATTATTGTGTGAATGATAAAAAAAAGACATGGATAAAATTTTAAGGGGTTTAAAAGGAGAAATATGTACAAAACACTAAACTTCTCCAAATGACATAAGTGTTCCTTTTTTTTCTTTTATTTTTTCATTTTTTTGAAAGTTGAACTTGAAAATGATGTCACACTCTTCTCCCAACCCATGTTTGATCTCATCATGACACTAATTATAATAGTTATAATACGATAAAAGGTTTAAAAAGAGTGATTTTTGACCTACCCAAGACACAACCCATTTTTTTTGTTTTTTTTGAATCTTTTTGAACACTTGTCAATAATTATTTTACAAGATATCATAAAAATATATACATTCCCAAAACTCATTGAATTAAAACCTCTCCCCACACTAAAATTAATGGTTTCCCTCAAGCATATGATAACACCCTAAAAATCAAGAAAAGGATACGCACAATGAAATCCATTCCCCCACGCTTAAATTTCAATAAATTATGCAATGAAAATCTATGTAGACATTGGGTGGGACAAGGTATTGTTCTTGTAATGTGGCTATCAAAGAAAAGGTTTTAATAGGCTCAAATGGTCTTTTAAGAGTAGGATTAATGTAAGTGTAATGGGAGGCTATCCGAATACTGTGATTCTCATGTGGTTCAGAAAATACCTATATCACATTAATGTACACTAAAGTAGGAAATTTAGCTCTAAGGTCCAAAAAATCAAGACTCACAATTAGGGGTGAAAAACAAAAAATATGAAAATATGGTGATAAGTGACCTTGTAATGAAATATAATGTTGTTTATCATGGTTGGGGAGAATCATTTTCTAAATAAAAAATTGAGCATTAATTTTTTTTGGGTTTGACACAATATTATTTATCCAAATTTATGACAAAAATACAATTTTTTTTGATATGAAACCATGTCTTTTTACTCCCCAAAATGGTTGGAAAAAATTTTAAAAGTGGATGGTGAGTAATTACAACTCTTTTTTTGTTATAATTTTTAATTTTTTTTAATTTTTTTTAAAAATACACACCCACACAAAAAGAGAATGAGAAAAAAAATTTGATGAATGAAGTGGTAAAAACAATAACGATAGATGAATAAGAAGAAAGAGAGAAATAGAGAAATAGATAAAGAGAGGGAGTGTGGGGGATTTAAAAGGAAAGAGGTTCCCCTGGTTTAGATTTGGTGGGTTGGCAGAAGTTGGTGCGGTTCCTCGGGAATGTGTCCTCTCTGGTGTTGCTTTGGAAAATGTCCATTACCTAAAAGAGAAAAAAAACAAAAATCATTAATCATTTAATGAAAAAATAGAAACCAATTAAAATTTTATAAAAGTGAAAGAAAACTTGGGTTGATTCCCAAGTAGAACTAAATTAATTTCGTCTAAAACTAGATAGTTATAGTGGAATACCCATAGTCCGATGGTGGACACCATATTTTTTCAATTCCAGTGTGCTTTCAGAAAAACTTCTCCTTTGGGAGGCTCGATTGTTTATTGTATAATTTATTCCCTTCCTTGTCATTGCACTTGTAATTTAATGGGGGTGTAAGGGGAATATGAATATCCTCCCTTTGGTCTTCAACTTGAGTAATGATGTTATCCACAAATTTCTAGTTTTCTATGCTTGGAAATTTAGGAAGATGTTTCAATTCTAATGGTACATTTAAGTAAGGTTCAGATAACACGAAACCAGAGTATGAGATCCCAATTGTTTTTAACTAATTTATTTCATCACTTAATAATGTACTGTAATGAGGATTAGTGGAGTCATAATACTAAATAAAATTTTCAATATCCTTTATTTCAATGATATTTTCCAAATAATGGTCAATTTCAACCTCACAAGTGATCACTTTATTAATTAGAGAACAAATATCACAAGTATCACTACCAACAAGACAATATAAACACATTGGTTCAGGGTTAAACTCACATATAACAAAATTTAAAGAATCATGGATAATAAATGATGAATTTTGGATAATCTTATCTAAATCAACAAATGATCATGCTAGTTCATTTTTCTCATTATCATCTAAGATGGAGCAGTGGAGGTCAGAGGAAAGATGTGATTCCAAATAGTTTTCAATAACCTTTAGATCGATGGATTTTAAATTTAAAATATCAACATAAACTTTACATTTATGATTTTTTTAATGAGGATGAAGAATTAAAAATCTCCTTTATCATTAGAACATGAAGGACATGATGTATCGGGGTTCAACACACTCTCAGATATACTTTCAAAAGAATGTATAAAGAATACAAATTGATTCTCTAATGGGTATTTCATGGACTGAAAAATATTGAACTTGACCAATAGGTCACTAAATTCCATGGATAATATGCCATCATGGACATCAATTTTGGTTTTAGATGTCACGAGGAAAGGTCTTCCTTGAATCAGAGGAGTTTGTCAAGAATTTGTCTCACCTTCCATGTCAAGGATATAGAAGTCAGCTAGAAAGATAAGATCATTGACTCGAACAAGGACATACTTAATTATTCCCTTAGGACTAGAAGTTATTCGATTAGATAACTAGATGAAAACACCCATTGGGTGTAAGGGACCTATACCATGGTTGGAGAAGATGGACTTGGGCATGAAATTTATCGAAGCTCCTAAGTCTATGAGTACATCATTAAAGTTGGAACTCTCTATTTGGCATGGAACAGTAAATGTATTTAGATCTTTTCACTTAATGGGTATGGACTTCTAGGTTGAAACATTCTCAATGGTCTTATGTAGTCTCTTATGGGTAAAAAAATCCTTAATAACTTGGAATACTTAGGATTTTTTTTGATGGAATCTAATAGGGGTATGTTCACTTCAACAAGTCAAACATGTCGATCATTTCAGGATCTGGTTCAAAGGACTTCCTTAGTTGAGAAACGACTTGAGGAAAAGAAATTCAGTTTCTTATAGGAATGGAAGGAGGTGAGGGAGGGGCTTCAGGTTCCTTTTTTGGTTTCTTTTTCTTTTCATTTTCCAGGTCAACATTTAAAGGAGAGTTTGAGGAATCATCACGAGGCATATAAATTTTCTTTCCCGATCTAAGTACAATTACACTTACATTACCCTTAGGGTTGGGTAATGGTTAAGCTGGGATTTGGGAAGAATTTTGTTGTTGTTTCTAGCTTAGGTGGGATGTAAGTTGACCAATTTGGGTTTCAATATTTTTAAAGATAAAATGGGTGTAGGAGGAAAGATATTCCATAGTGATTTCCCATGGTTTCTTGGAAGATAAGGCATGTACCATATTGGGATTACCTTTATTTTGGTTCTTGGGAAAGTTTTTGTATTGGGTTGGGAATTGGGAAGGCTCATTAGGATAGTGGAATCCAGGAGGAGCAAGAGTAGGATTGATCCTTTATGGTTGAGGAAAAAAGGATAAGGTTGTTGGAAGTTACTAACACCTTTACCATATTGGAATTGGTTTGGATTTTGAGGAGGGAATTGAGGGGGATGAGAAATGGGATTAACATACCTCAATCATGGGTTAAAGGTAGAAGAGAAGGGCTCAGAGTGGGGTTGGTTGAAGTTTCAAATGAACTGACCTTGTTGTTTAGGGTTGGTGTTCCTCTGATCATATGCTATATTGAGATCCATTGGATTAGAAGAATTAGATAGATCCTCTTGAATATGTGGATATGTGTTGGTTGGATGAGTAGATGAGATGTATATTCCATAATTTTTGATAGGTCCATGGAACATAGATTGTGGAGAAGATGAGGTTGGGGATTTGGATGCCACAAATAGTTGATGCACAAGACCTGTAAGTTCACTCATCCACTCTGTCATCTTGTTGGGCTCTATGTAATGATTCTCATGGACTTTTTTGAATTGATCATGTGCTTGGTTATGTAATTAATGCATGTTTTCATCCATATTTCTTATGAGATCTCTTGTATATACATGAGTTTTTTCAACAAGAGCAATGCCACTTGAGACATCAATGAGTGTTCTCTCCCTAGACAATAACCCCTCATAGAAGTATTGGACCAAGAGTTGATTAGAGATTTGGTGGTGTGGGCAGGTTTTCATAAGCTTTTTGAACCTCTCATATTAATCATGTAGTGATTAATTAGGGAATTGATGGATACCACTTATTTTCTTTCAGATAGAAGTGATATGATAAGTAGGAAATAATTTTTCTAAAAAGAGATGCTTCATGTCAATCCATGAGTTTATGGAATCAGGAGGGAGGTAGTAGAGCCATGTCTTGGTAGAGTCAACTAGAGAGAAAGATAATGATTGAAGTTTGATTTGTTCTTTATAAACCCCTTGAGGCTTCATGGTAGAGAACACCACTTGGAACTCTTTGAGACGAAGATGTGTATCCTCACCGGTTAGCCCCTGGAAATGAGGTAGAAGATGAACCAAACCGGATTTGAGTTTGAAATCAGCCTCAATGTTTGGATATTTAATACCAAGGGTTGGAAATTCATATCAGGGGAAATGATTTCTTTAAGTATTTTTCCCCTAGTATTGGCCATATCTAGTTTAATTGGTTGGACGATGACTGGATCTTGAGTGATTTGATTATATATAATGTTCCTCCTAATTTAGTGAAAAGTTCGCTCTATTTCAAGGTCAAATAGATCTGATGGATTTTTTGAGAGGATACATGGCATCCAGATAAATTTTGAAGGATTAAGAAGGTGGGGTTTTTTTTACATTTATGATTTTTATGATAAGTTAGGTTTTTCTCTTTGTGTTTTTTAGATTTTTTTTTGGTTTTTTTAATTATTTAATTTTTTGGTTTGAAAAAAACTACCAACTACTTAATGAAACATCCCCATAAATTACACCATTTGAAGCAAATATAATTTTTTTCCTATCGATCATTTAAAGTTCCAGTGTTGTACTAATGTGTATAGTGACACTCGTGTCAAATCATCGGCGATGGTATAAATTTTAGAGTCGATTGTTTTTGATTACTTTGTATTTTGAGTGGGGGGGGGGGGGTTATTTTCATATCTTATTTAAGTGATTGATTAATGTTTTTTGGTTTTAAAATATTATAAATATTGGGGTGAGTTAATTATTGGGGATTTAATATTATTATATCCTTGATCTTTTCTTTATATTGCATTAAATTAACACACACTTCACAAGATGCTTTTGATTGAAATTCCCAAGTGTTGAGGCTTTAATCCAATCCTTAACGTAACTTATGATTCTAATCTAAATTAAAAATTGTTTATTAAAGTTTATTTATGGTTCCAATAATCCATGTAAACCACTCATTAAATAAAACATGTCATTAATCCATGACATTTTAAGTTCAACACACACAATGCTAATTTAAATAATACTCAATGAGAAAAATCCCAAAATCACATATTATCCCCAAATTATGACTCACACAAATGGTATATTTACTCATCCATTTATATGTATATTAATATTGTTTTAATTCTTATAGTGATGGGATTAAAGTAAAATAAAAACAATGAGACAAGAAAAGAGGAGTGCGCTGAACACACAAACAAAACACGAAGAGAGATAAAATCACACTTTAGATTGAATGAGAAATAAAAAGAAGGTAGATATTTTAAACTTTATTTGAACCATTTTAAGAACATTAATATTGAAAAACATAGTTTGGATGATAATAAGATATAATTAGAAAGAAACATGCATTAAAATAGAATTAAAAATATAAACACTTACGAGATTACAAACGAAGAAAAATGAAAAAGTAAATCAAAAGAAGAATGGAGGAATGGTATCTCAAGTATAAACTTGAGTATGGAAGATCCTTGAAAACCTTTTTGAGGGCCTTTTTCATGAAAAACTATCCTCCTTTTCTCTAAGATTCCAACTCTATGCAAGGAGAAGAGTGGGATGCATTTATAACCCAAGGTGGTAGACTGTTTTCATTCCAAATATTCCCCTACACTTGGATATCCAATTTGTCCATCCATAGAGCTTAATATAGAGATATTATCTTCATAAAAGTTTTATATAATTATTTTTCCTATCTACTCTGAAAATTTTGCGTTTATTGGACTTTTTTATCCAAATTTATGGTTGTTTTACTAAATAATGTGCAACAATCCATTTTTATCAATATTTTTCAATGGATAGAATGTGAATGAATTTTGGAATTGGAAGATGAAATTAAATTTAAATAATTTATTCTAAAAAGTAGGCCACATA
This sequence comes from Viscum album, assembly GCA_963277665.1. NCBI lineage: Eukaryota > Viridiplantae > Streptophyta > Magnoliopsida > Santalales > Viscaceae > Viscum > Viscum album. Next base: position 1,338,132,697 of record OY728156.1, read on the forward strand.
TATCTTGGATTTCATACTTAAATTTATCATCTCTAATTGATATCTATATCAGGATAAAATTCTATAATTGTGTTCTGATTTTAATTCCCAAATAGAATGGTGGGATGGACTTCATATAATCATTTGGGCCCCCTTTTTGGTAGATTTGGGCTTATAAATTTTTATCCAAGATGAATTATATTGTCTCCCTACTTTTGGTATAGAATAAATGATTTTTTACCTCTATATTGAGCTCATAAATTCAATATTCATGGATTGTTCAGTTTTTTCATAGATTCTTTAGGCCTTCTTGTGTGGACCATATGACCATTAAAATGGCCGAATTGTCTAAATATTTCTTATAATTATATGTTGGAAATTTAATAAGGAAGCCTAAAAAACAATAACCATACAATTTTGATAATTATTATGATATTTATAATTATAATTGTAAATTGAATCAATTGGATTAATTCAAATAATGTTCAAAAATTATATTTAGTATTAAAACATGAGTATCTCACACAAATTATGAACTTTTACATGAAATTTACTAAATTTAGTAGACAAAAAGTTATGAATAAATGAATAACATTATTCAGTAATTAAAAATTATTCATGAATATTCATTTCTTGTAATAAGATATGTGACAGATGTGGTAATTGATCAAAGAACAACCAAGGTATGAAATTATGATTATGAAATGAAATGAAATAAATAAAGTTTACTTTATTGTGTTCTCTATCCTAATGTTAAAATAGTACATCAAATCTATAAAAAGGATATTGAAATGAAAATTTTATCCTTTTATGACCATTTTTGATGAATTGAAGGTCTATTCTCTTCTAAAAACGTATAACGTTATCTCTTAAAAGGCACTTATTTCCAATTTTGTGTTTTCACATCTTGACAATGTTCTCCTTATATGGAAACTTAGTTATGTGTTATTACAGATGAACTTTATATTTCCCTATCCCTATATAATGAACCAAGATTAACATCTATGGATACTACATCATTTTATATGAATATTAAGTAGATTACAAAAGTATATTCCCAAGGACCATAATAGTTTAGTGTCTTTGGAAACTTGGGAACACAATATTCTATCTTGGTTAAAGATCTTCAAAATATTTATTAAATATCTTCCCCTTTAGTACTCCTACATAAAAACTTTATTCATAACATGGGGAACAGAAACATAATAAATGGTGAGATTAAATGCCCAGTAAGGGTAAATAAATGAGATACGTAAGATTAACATGGACATAAGTGTATGAGAATATGATTATAACATTTAAAGATCATACACTGCATTTCAAAGATCATAATCATGAGTCATGACATAAACATTGGAAGTTTATAAGACATGAATCATAAGGTAAACAATAGCATAAGACCTGAAATAAAAACATAGGAATAAAACATGTAATTGTGATAGACACATAAGCATATAAAATCATTCCCTATAAGTCAAGGAACATTTCCAAAACTTGTCAGGGAACTTCACGTGGGATACACCTATTGTGAAGGCCACACCACAATCCCTATTCGTATCCCTTTCCTTATAGTGGAATGGTTTCACTCCCAATAAAATCTTAGTAGTCAAGGTTCACTCCCAAGACCATCTTAGTAGTCAAGGTTCACTCCCAAAACCATCTTAGTAGTCAAGGTTCACTCCCAAGACCATCTTAGTGGAAAAAGTCCTTTATTGAAATGAGTTCACTCTCCATTATATCCATGTCTATCTCTTGAGATATAAATCTTTAACCAATTAATTAGAGGGAGATATAGGTCCCATCATTCTCATAATGAAATCATATATACATGTTCCATAATATAACAAAACATTAATCATATCATGAACCATAAAAAGAGAAGGGTTTCATAAATATCATATAATAACCCATGAAATAAAATGGGTGTCATAAAAATCATATCATAACCTGTAGACAAGATATAGGTTTCATAATCATTTCATCAAAATAATAAATTATGAAAATAAGAGGGTTTCATAAGTATATAACCCGTAGAAGATAAAATGGTTTCATAAACAACATGTCATCAAAATCATAACCATTCATAGAAATAATAATAATTGTAACCTTGGATTATATCCCAAGTAATCAAAAACTATATAAAATTATTTCATATTATATGGATAAGTATTTTGAAAGATCACTTGGATGATTTCTTAAGTAAAATAACCCTTCTTTGAAATTTATTTTTTAAACATAAACCATTTTCAAGATCCTTTTGCTTTAAAACCACTTTAAAAAAATATGATGTGGTATTTAATAATCATTTAAAACATTTATTGATGAAAATATACTTTTCATTTTGAAAAAATATTTTTATAACATAATTTTTTTTAAAAACGTTTTATTTGAACATAGAATTGAAAACTTATAAACTAATATTTGAAAATAATTTAAAACACTTTTTAAAAATAAAACATTTTTGAAAATATATTTCTTTAAAAATAGATTTGAAAACTTATAAAGGAAGCTTTGAAAATAATTTAATATAATTTTAAAAAACTAAAACATATTTTAAATACTTTTCCTTTAAAATTATCTTAAAATATCATTTAAAAATATTTTTTAAAACGTTTTTGAAAACATGATTTTTGGATGAAACAGGTTTTTGATCGAAAAGAGAAATAAAGTCGAATTTACTTAATTTTTTTTCTTAATTATATTAAGTAAAAAAAGTTAAAAAATTGTAACAATACATTAAGAAATAAATAATAAATACAGTAGAAGAAAATTCATGGGTGTTATTGAGATATAGATCATAATATTTCACCAATTGAAGCATAATCATAAAAAATCCCGATAAACTATGAGATGGTAGAAATAAATTATTCTCACTTTGGTAACTTTGACTCATAATACATATGAGATAAGAAAATTAAATGAATCTTAAAATATAATGAAATAAATATATTTATGATAAAACATTTCAAAGGTCTTTATATACACCTCGTAAAATAATGTCAGTGCATAATATAACATGTGTCCCAACGAAGGAAAATTGAGACAAAAATCACCTTATCGATTTGGTAACTTTTGAACCATAAAACCCAGGAAATAAATATCATAAAATGGATATGTAAATAATAATAAATTTAATGATAATATTCATATAATACATTCATGGGTAGTATATAAACCACATAAAATAAATGAGTGGTGAATAAGGCATAAGTCTTACATAAATAAAAGCGAGACTAGAAATCTTCTTACTACTTGAGTAACTTTTAAATCATGAGATATGTAAAAGAATAACATAAATTGAAACTTTAAATATCATTAAATAAATTAAATTCACTATATAACATGTCATATTGATGTATATACACCACACAAAAATAATAAGTGGTGAATATAGCATATATCTCACAAAAAAAAGTGAGATGAGAAAACCCTTACCTTAAGTCTTAACATTATTCGTACATGTTCAGTCCTCTTGTATAATAAATTTATGTTTATTATATATATAATAAATAAAAATGTTATTATATATCATATCATATATTATTTTTATCATGATTTTATATTACCTATTTATTAATAATTTCACGTTAAAGGTGCGTTTCACGTAATAACTGCTTTGTTTTTTTATATGTTTTGACTTGTTATTCTTGATATTATTACTTATATTATGATTTGATGATTTCTATAATATAAAAAATTATATAAATATAATAAATATTTATTATATATTTATTTATAATAATCTATAAAATATATAAATAGAAAATGAGAGACACCATTCAGGGAGATGGTAAGCCGTACATACACATGAATGTTGTTTCTGTTTTCTTGTCGTATTGAAAGAAAGAAATTGAATGACATATATGTATTTATATATATATATATATATGTTATCATTATATTATAATAATTATTTTATATATATCACATATTTTTATTAAACCCATCCTTAATACATTCCTTGTAAATCTTGAATGAATCACATCACTTTAAGGAGGCGGTAGTCCACACGTCCACAAACGATGTTATCGTATTAAAAAAATGTAAATAATGAAGGTATGTGTTATATAATAATTATATAAGAATAAATAAATCATAAATATTATATATATCATATAAAAATAGTAATTTCAACATTATTACTAACCTTGAAAGGTGGTAATTGAATAATGAACGACATCAGTTCTTGATGAAGTAATTTGTCGTACACACGAATGATGATTGTGTATCCCATTTTATAGAAGTTATTGTGAGTTTAGGTAACAAAATCAACATAAAAACATATAATTATATTTAGTATAATAATTTTATTATATAATAATTGAATAATAATAATAGAGTTGGTGGAGAAATAAATAAAATAAATGTGCTTTTTGAAGGATGTTGCCACTTCTTTGGGTAACTCCTTTTGGTTTTCACCAAAGGGCTTCCTTGATCAGATTTATTCCCAATGGGAGGCTTATGTGATGAATATAGGGAATTTGGTAGATTATTTTGGTAGAGTTTTTATGATCCAAATGGCTTGATAGGTGTGAATAAGTGAGGGTTTTGAGTTCCCTTTTATATGTGGGGGAAAGGATACACTTGACATTTTTGAAAATAATTTGTGTACTCCCAATGTTTTTACCAAAAAAGAAGATTTAATAATGAAAAAAATCAGATAAATTAATAATTAAGGTATAAATATGGGTTTAAATGGGTTTTGGACAAGTTTAGGGTCATTTTTATACCTTATATTCTAAGTTTAGTCATTAAGTAAACTTGTTTTTACCTTTATCACTATAATTAATTTTAACTGTTTTCACTAATCACTTTGGTAAAAAATCAAGTTGAACTTATTATAAATTATAAATTATGATTATTCCAAATATTTAATCCATTTTTAAAAATTATAATCATATAAGTGGAAGAAATTAGTTTAAAATTAATCCTGCAGACGAGACGAGACAATGAGTTTTTAACGTGAAAATGTTCAAAAGTTTGAGATGTTTTTTTATCCAATTTCAATGTAAAATTGATTAAAATGACCTAAATTGTATTAATATATGTATAATTTATCTAAATATACATTAAAACAAATTTAAAATACAATTTAACTATATAATTAAATTATATGAAAATGCAGTTTTCAATTAAAATTAAGTGTTTCACTATTCATCACAAAATGAAACTCCTCATAAAAATACAAACAAATCTCCCAAAGTACATTTTGATACTCATATTTCAAAAAATTAGTTTATTTATTAAATTAAAATTTATAAAAGTTTCAAAAATTAGATTTAAAATAGTTACAACATTAAAAGGTGGTAAAATTAACTTTTAGAAAAAAATATATCTTTATGCATAAAATTGGATTTATTATTATCTATTTTATATAAAAAACATAAGATTATTTTTAAATAGTTGAATAAATAATATATATATATATATATCATTAAAATAATTTATCCAAATTGGTTTAATTAATTTATTGAGGTAAAGCATGTTTGATTTCATAAATATAGTTTTCCAGTAAAAGATTTCCTATATTTTAAAAAAGGATTCTATTTTCATTTCTAGTTAATTGGTCACAAAATAATTCTTCTTATATACATGTGTAAACCATATTTTAATAATTTAATTTATCTTATTCATAACTTCCATCCCAATATCTAGGTGGTAACTATAATAATATTTTAATAACAATATTAATAGTATATTATAGTTTGGTAAAAATCATTCTTGCATGCAATGCAAGTTAAGATAATTATTGCATGTAACACAATCTAAAATCAGTGTTGTGTGTAGTGAATTATTAACATGGTGTTTCATTTAAATAAGTCATAACTCAGCGTAGCGTGCAATTCAACCCATCAATGAATTTTAATTTATTCGAAAAAAATTAATTCGTAAAAACTTGGGGTGTTACATTCTACCCCACTTAAAATTAATTTCTCCATAAAAATTATTCCGGTCCATAAAATATTTAATACTTGGAAGTTCCTTTCATAGGAAACCACATCACAAAAATGAATACAAAAAATTCCTTTAAAAAAAGAAATTTGGAAATATAATGGTTACCCAATGTAACTCATAAATAGGTTTCCACATAAGATAAAATTAGTGGGAAGGGAAGATTAAACATGGAAAAACAAATTAAATAATTATTGAGTGTCATTGAGGTCATTGATCAGAATAAAGTGAATGATTGATGGAAATTTAAGTGCATCAAAACTCTAAATCTGTGTTGATTTATGATACTACCGGTTCAATAGAAATGAAGGTATTAGGATAAATATTTTTCAATATCCTTTTCCTAGAGTTGAGAAATTATTTTATCATATAATAACATTAGGAAATATACTTACTTGATTTAATTACATATTCATATGCACAATCTCACCCATTTTGTTATGCCTTGATCAATTTACGCTTCATCTCTTACTCAATAAAATGAAGGTAAATTTGTCATTCTTGAAGTACTAACATATCACAATATCCATAAATAGTATGATAAGTCATTTCATATATCCTTAATTATAATAACAAAAAAATTGTTAGAACATGTCATCCAATGTACACAAATACTTATATTTCAATATTATACTTTAATCTATAAAACCTCAACTGAAATTTAAACTTAAACCATTTCATAAATGGTCAATCTTGTAAACCTTACAAAAGATAAAAATAAAAATAAAATAGAAATAAGTTCACTAATTTTCACAAAATCATCTTAACATTGATCCCCCATATATCATAACATTCCTCTTCGTTGTCACATACCAAACATGTAAATACATTTATCATGTTTTCTCTTGAAAAATGGTAATAAGCTAAATTACTAAAAAAAATTATTGAAAACATGCATACTTTCTTACTCCAAAGATTATGGGATATGTTCTTTAAATCCAATTTTTTTAAACACCATCCATGATAGAATAAACCACGTTTTCAACAAATCCTTTATTAGTTATGAGGTAATAAATACTCTCAAATTTACTTTATCCATATCAATCACCTCTTTATCCAAGATAAATACAATTTTCAAGACATCTGGAACACATTAAGGGCTACCTTCCATTAATCAAAATATCATATTTCCATTAAATCACTTTTCTAGGTCATAAAAACCATTCAATATTTTTTTTCAAATCCTTAATGGAAAACATATACTTCATGATTCATATAACATAATTCTTTAATTTTGATACATATACACTTCAATAATCCAACATTATAGTTGAACCATTACTTAGACTTCATCATCTTATTCTTTATTACCACTTTCCAAGAATATGAAGTATAATTCATGTATTAAGGTTCCTCAACCTCAATTTAATCATTATTCTCATGTTTAATGTAAAAAATACTGTTAGAATATACCATAACTTTCACATGTCATTTTTGGTTTCTTTATCTTCAGTAGTATGACCAATAATTGTGCCACCATCCTGATTATCTTTATGATATTTCCACTTAATAAATCTATTTTCATAATTCCCATACTTTACACATTGAAAATATTCAATCTTAACCCAGTTCCTTCTAGTTCTTACTATTGACTAAGACTATAAAGATTAGTGTGAGAAGAACTTTTCATTGAATAAAACCACATAATTATGAAATATTACTTATAAGATGTCTAAATCATGAAACATAATTTTAAATCTATGACACCTTTTTCTTATCCTTAGATACATCCATAGACATATCCTTAGAAATATCCCTTGGGATATCACTAAACTTTTTTCATCCTTGTTTTAAAATGTTGACCAAACCTTTCCTTTGATACCAACTATAATGACCCAGGCTTAACATACATGGATATTACATGATTTTATATAAATATTCAGAACTTTAAAAAAGTATATGCTTGAGGACCATAATAGTTTAGTGGATTTGGAAACTTAGAAACATTATCTTCTATCTTGGTGAAATATCTTAAATATATACCTTAAAGATATTACTCTTTAGTAATCATACTTAAAACCTTTCTTCATGACCTGGGGAAAGTAAACATAAGAAATGGTGATCTCAGATGCTCAGTAATGGTAAATAAAGGAGTTACATAATCATAACATGGAAATAAGGGTATAATAATATGATCGTAACATTTTAATATCATACCTTTCATATCAAAGATCATAATCGCGAGTCATGTCATAAATATTGGTAGTTCATAAGACATGAATCATAAAGGAATCAAGAGAATAAGCCATGAAATCAGATCATAGTAATAAAACCTGTAATTGTGATAGAAAAATAATTATATAAAATCATTCCCTATAAGTCAAGGATCATTTTCAAAAAATTATCAGGGCACCTCATGGGGGATACACCTATCAGGCATGACACACCACTATCCCCAATTGCAACCCTTTACTTATAATAGAATGGGTTCACTACCCAAATCATCTTAATATTCAAGGTTCACTCCCAAGACCATATTAGTAGTCAAGGTTCACTCCCAAGACCATCTTAGTAGTCAAGGTTCACTCCCAAGACCATCTTAGTGGACAAAGTCCTTTACTGAACCGATTTCACTTCCCATTCCAGCAATGTCTATCTCATGAGATATAAATATTTACCCAATTAATTTGAGGGAGATATACGTCCCACTCATATCATAATTAAATCATACACATGTGTGTCATAATATAATAAAACATTCTTCATATCATGACCCATAAAAAGAGATGAGTTTCATAAACATCATATCATAACCCATGAAATAAAATGAGTATTATAAACATCATATCATAACCTGTGTACAAGTGACATGTTTCATAATTTTTTCTTCAAAATAATAACCCGTGAAAAGTAGAGGGTTTCATAATAATATAACACATGGAATAGAAAAAGTTTTAATACACAACATGTCATCAAAAGTACAACCATTCAAAGAAATAATAAGAATGGTGTCCTTAGATCATATCCTCAGTAAAGCATAAACTATATCAAAGGATTTCATCTTATAAGGAGAATTATATTGAAATATCACTTGGATCGTTTATTAAGGAAAATAACCTTTCTTTGAAAATAATTTTTAGATATAAAAAATTTAAAAAATACTTTTCTTTTAAAACCACTTTGAAAACTTATGATGTAAGTTTTGAAAATTATTTAAAACATTTCTTTAGGAAACTATCCTTTTCACTTTGAAAAACGATTTTTAGAACATAAAACATTTTGAAATCATTTTTATTTGAAAATATATTTTAAAACTTATAAAAAATATTTTAAAATCATTTAAAAAAGTTTTTAAACATAAATTTTTTTTGAAAATCTTTTTCTTTGAAAATAACTTTGAAAATTTATAAAGGAATATTTGAAAATAATTTAAAACACTTTTAAAAACATAAAACATATTTGAAATAATTTTCCATTAAAATTATCTTAAAATATCATTTAATTTTTTTTTGAAAACATGATTTTTAGATAAAATAGATTTCCGACTGAAGAGAGAAATAAAGTCAAATTTCATTAAAAACATTTTATTAATTATATTAAGTACCAAAGAGTGGAAAAATGATACCAATACATTAAGATACCATTAATAACTAGATGAAAATAAAATTAATGAGTTTTATTGAGATATAGATCATAATGTTTCATTAATGGAAGCATAATCATAAACAACCTCGATAAACGATGAGATTGTAACAATAAACTATTACCACTTTGCTAACTTTGACTCATAATCCACATGAGAGAATAAAATTAAATAAAGATTAAAATATCATTAATGAACTAGATTCATGATATAAAATTTCAAAGGTTAGTATATACACCTTGTAAAACAATGTATGTGCATAACATAACATGTTACTCAAAGAAGGAATATTGAGACAAAAATTACCTTACTGATTTAGTAACTTTTGAACCATAAAACCCATGAAATAACAATAATAAAATGGATATGTAAATAAAAATAAATTTAAGGATAATAATAATATAATACATTCATGGTTAGTATATACACTACACAAAATAATCAAGTGGTGAATAAGGCATAAGTCACACGGAAATAAAAGTGAGGCTAGAAATCCCCTAATTACTTGAGAGAGATTTTTGAATCATGAGATCCATAAAATAATAAAATCACTATGAAACTTTTAATATAATTAAATAAATGAAATTAATGATAGAACATGTCATATTTCAGTATATACACCATGAAATAAGAATAAGTGGTGAATATAGCATATATCTCACAGAAATAAAAGTGAGACGATAAAACTCTTACCTTAAGTCTTGAATTTATTTTTACATATAAAAAATCATGTATAGTAAATATATTTTTATTATATATCTACCATAGAAAAATATTCTTATATATCATACCATATATTATTTTATTATGACTTTATATTACCCATTTATTAACAATTTCATGTCAAAGTTATGTTTCAGGTAATAACTGCTTTGTTTTTCACATATGTCTTGACTTGTTATTCTTGATCCTATTACTTAGATTATGATTTAATTATTTCAATAATATAAAAAATTATATAAATATCATATATATTCAGTATATATGTATTTATAATAACCTATAAAATATATAACTATAAAATGAGATGCACCGTTCATGGAGACAATAGGCCGTACGTATGCATGAACGTTGTTTCCATTTTATTGTCGTATAGAAAGAAATAAAGTAATTGAAATATATATATATATATATATTATAATTTCAGAATAATTATTATGTTATATATATCACATATGTTTATTAAACCCATCCTTAATACATTCAATTTAAAGCATGAACGAATCACATCACTTTGAGGTGGCAGTAGTCCACACGTCCACAAACAACATTATTGTATTCCCAAAAAATATAAAGAATAAAGGTATGTGTATTATTATAATTTTATAATCATAATAAAATCATATATATCATATAAAAATATTAATTCCATCATTATTCACAACCTTAAAAGGTGGTAATTGAAGAACGAACAACATTAATTCGTGAGGCAATAGTCTACCGTAAACATGAACGATGATTGCATATCCCATTTGATGGAAGTTTATATTAGTGTAGGTCATACCATTAACAAAAAAATCTGAGTTTATTAAGGATACTGAGGTTATTATATAAGTATAGAATAATAATAATTCAAGGGGCGGAGAAAGAAATAAAACAAAAGTTCTTGTTAAAGGATGTTACATATTCTTTAGGTACCACCTTTTGGTTTTCACCAAATGGATTACTTGGTTGGATTTATGACCAAAGGGAGGATTATAAGATGATGGTAGGGAATTTGGGAGCTTATTTTTTTAGGTTTTGGATGAGAAAAATGGCTTGATAGGTGTAAAAATGTAAGATCCAAACCTTTCTTGAATGCATGTATTTTTTTAATATTTTGGGTAAAATTCATTTTTTTGTCTAATAAAGTGGTTTTTGAGTATATGAGGAATTTTGGGAGTGTTTTAGGGGTGTAGGACATGAAAGGTGGAGAATAGAGGCCAAACAGTGGATAACACACTGTTCAAGCCAACCGTGTGCCTAGCTTAGGAAACCGTGTGACATGGGAACCCTTTTGGGAAGAGGCTTGCACACAGTTACCGCACAGTTTCCCAAACCATGTAGGTGCTCCTAGGAAATCATGTGTCTTGGACCCTCTTGGACAGAGGGATCCATACAGTTGGTGCATAGTTTGGATAACCATGCCGCCCTAAAAAATTGGGAATTTATAGTTTTCCCTCCCAATTCTATTTCTTTCTTCCCAGATTTTTTACCCATTAGACCCCTCCCTAATTGGGTGAAGAAATAATATCCCTCTACTCCACCATGGTCGATTATCCTTTGATTATTATGAATTTAGAGTGTGTTGGGTGTGAATTGAAGATTCAGGTGAGTTTAACATTCCTCTTTGATCTATTTTATGGATTAGGGTTTGAAGAATATCTTATCCCTTTCTTAATCCCTAACACATTCACTTTTATAGAAGATTAAAAGTTGGGGATTTAAATGGTGTTTGATCTCAAATCAACATATTTTATTTGGGCTAGTAATAATCTTCAAGCATGATGTAGGTTTTCTTTAAAATTTTTCCTATAGTCTTGATGTTTTATATGTGTATATGGTTATTACAATGTGATTCCTTGCTGTGTTTATTTGTAATTGGTTTTGGAATGTGATTTGGGAATTATATTAAGGTGGGAAACCCTTTACATACCCCATTGGGTATTTAGGTGAGTGATACTGAACCTAGGGCTACCCATGGGGTTTGTCGGATCCTTATAAATGGTGAATAAAATGGGTAAACAATAAGATAGAGGTATCATGAGAGAGAATGGGTAGTAAAAATGTAATTGGTATGTGGGTAGAGTGAATGAGTTGATTTAGATGAGTTATAAGTTGTATTTTGTAAATGGTTAAAGGGTTTTGAGGTGGTTTTGATGGTATGTTTGGGGATTTGACCTGATTTTAGATTTATTGATGGAAAATGATATTCAAAAATGAGAAATGTTTTTAAAGGGGTGTTTACCTCAAAGTAATTAAAAAAAGGGTTTTAAAGAGATTTCAAATGTTTTTGAAATGGGGACACAGTTCCCTTTTTTTGAAAATGGTTTAATGGTCATTTTGGATGGTTGAAATAGAAATGAAAGCCTTCAGTCATGTTTTAGTTTTCAAAGATGAAGAATCATGTTTTAAAGGGTGGCTTCAAGATGATTTCAAATACATATTTTGAATTTTATTTTATACCATGATGTGGTTTTAAAGGTCTGTTGGGACCATAGTCATTGAATTGATCTACGAGCTAGTGATATAGGACCCATGAAAATTATGTTTTCATGTTAACATGTTTTTTATATAAACTAAATAATGAATTTGTATATTTTATGACACTTCATAATGGGGTTTTAGGAAAAATTATATATATGTTAAATCTTTATGGTTTGTGTTGGTAAATGTGAAATGGTTTGTAAAAGAGATTAATATTAATTGTGATTAATTGACAGCATGGAATAAGGTAGTGTTTGGTATAACATTAATGAGTTAATGAGAAATTATTTTCAAATGGTAATGTGTTCATGGGTTATGGCATGTGAATGATTTATGTATTAATGATTTATGAATTGTGAATGTTATGTTATAGTTTGATTATAGTTTTGAAATGGCATATGTGTTAGATGGTTAAAGGAGCATATGAACATGTATTGGTGGTATGTGGGGTATTGACTTGAGATTCTACGCCCATGGGTCAGGTTGGACCGAGGATCTAAACCCCACCTTTAGAATGCACAAGTTAGGGAGTCAGACTGAGGATCTATGCCCCTAATAGATGCATTTTATGAGACTAACTAGACTGTGGATCCAAGTTAAGTGTTATATAATACCTATACTGATGCCCCAAGTCAAGTGTGATGCATTTTTTATGATATTTTTATCCCTATTGAGATAGGGAACTTGACCTAATCCCTTATTCATGGTAATTGACCGGATTTGGTCATAGTGTAAATGATGTAAATTCCTAACCCATAACATGATTTATGAGAATGATCAAGTGAATATTGTTAACTAAAATGTATGAGATAGTTATGTTTGGTAAACACCCCTTATGTTTAAAAGTTTATGTTACCCTTTGTTCCTTGTGTTAGATTCCCTGTGTGACTTGAGTTAGTCATGTTGATTAGTTTCATGTAGAGAACTTAATGAATGAAATGGATATTCATTAAATAATTATATAGTTTCATTATTTTTTGTTTATTTATTGCACTTGTTACCTATATACACCATTTTAAAAACTTGATATTTCTTTATACACAATTGGTGGTGGCCTACTGAGTTGTACTCACACCATGCTCGGGCTCCCATGGAACTTGGGTACCCAAGAAGATGCTACTTATTTTCTGGTACAAGTTTAGGATAGGGACCTGGTGTTTGGTTGTACATTGGATTATGGGTTAGAACATGGGAGGAAATGACTGGGTTGGGGCTTGAGTGTGAGTTTAGATTTTTTTTGATATTTTTTCTCTTGGTTTATATTGTATGACTGCTTTTCATGTAGTGTATTCACAAGATTTTTTATAGAATGTGTCCTTGCTTACTCATTAGTTTTTATCGCATGTTGTCCATTTATTGTTCCTTTTGTTTATTTTATCTATTTACTTTACTTTTTTTGTCTCTTCACTCTGATAAGAGGGTAGAGTCTCCCCATGTTTCTCTTTAGAACCACGCTACTAGTCTGCATCCTCTAGCGTATGGGGAGGCATATTTGAGGTCATGTAATGACCCGAATTGGGGAACCAGTTATAGTGGATTATGGGTATATGATGTTACAAAGTGGTATCAGAGGGGGTTGTATTTTATCTTACTATTTGGGCATATTATATAGGAGACTAGTATATTTTAAGGGTTTGGTAATGAGCTTGTGCCTAAGTTCCTATATCCCCATGTACAAGGGAAAACCTAAGTTTCCAGGGGTGAGAAATGATGTCCTATTTTTTAATTTTATAGTTTGTTGATATTTACACCTAGGGTGGTGTAATTGGATGTTATTTTACTGATTTATATGGTTTTATCTATTGGAATGATGTATCAAGTGAGGGTGTGTGATTTTATTCATCATACCAGATACACAGGATATATAAGTCATCTGTATGTTTCCCATTAATGACTTCTAAATGGAATGATGATAAACCTAATGGGTATAAAAAGTGAAATTAAATGAAGTGATGAGTATTGAAAAAGGGTTAAAATGGTTTTTAGGAACATGAATCCTTAGGTTTGTAAAAAAGGGATATGCTTTGAAATTTTATTTTGAATAAAGTTGAGATTTTTGAAATGATGACCTAACAAAAAGGATTTTGAATGTGTGAATGCTTGGTCTTTGAAAATTATTTTTTTGAAAATTGAAATTGTGGGTTTGAATAGTAAAGTCTAATTAAGAAGGGAAATGGGAGAATAATGGAACTTTTAGAGACACCAGTGTTGGTTGTCCCTTGTGTTTGTTGTTGACCCTATGTACGTGTGGTTTGGGAAGTGATATTTCTATAGTCTTGAGGCCTCAGGTTATGAGATGTGATACCTTAATGACTTAAGTGTACTAGTTAATGGGATGTTTCTTGTTACGTCCTTAGTTAGGTTGTGACCTTGAAGTTTTTAAATGAAGTCTGTAAATGTGAATGGGGTGAATCTTATGGATTGAGACCTTGTGAGGGGAATTTTAGACCTAGAGTGGGTGTTCACCTTATGGTGCTAGTGTTCGTGTGCAAGTATTATTTGTGATAAACCTAGAGTAAATGGTTTTTGGGTTCATTATTTGTAGTTTGTTTGGAATAGGGGTAATATGATCTCCATGAGCAGAAAATTTTTTGAGGTTGGGTGTGTATGAATTTGAGAGAGCCAGTGACCCTTTCTTGGTGTGTCCCCAGTTTGGGGAGTTGGTACCATTTGGATTTTGAGGATGACCTGTGGGAGAGGTCAGTCAGGGTGTCAAAACTTTTGGGTGCATATTGCATAGTTAGGCATTTAAAACATTGGTATTGGAACATATAGAGTGTTTCCTAGTGTGAGATAAACCTATAGGGCTAAGTGGGAAAGTTAATGGTTTTGGGTCATACAGATTAAGTTGTGTCTATGAGTTGAAAATCATAAGAAATCAAGGGTAGCATCGAGGGAGTTCAACCTGGTGTTATAGGTTCCTTGGAATGTGAAACAATGTTGGTTGCTTCATAGGTTAAATTGATGAACGATGGTTTCCACGAGTCTTGGTAAAAGTGCATAGTTATTTCTTGGACTCACATTAAGAAAGTACTTGGGTGCTTATGTTTGGTTGTAAGGGTGGTTATGAAGGGTAGGATCATTTGGTGACCTAAAACTATAGTTTTTATGGATTTAGATGCTGAAATAAATGTTGTTTTGGGGCAGACAAGGATAGGTTGATCAAATCATGATGGATGCTTTTGTTTTGGAGGACACCCGAGGTGAGGGCGGTCACACAGTTGGGATGTTTGTAGGAGTGGGTATTTTGTTGGATCCAATGAGGCTGGTTGATCAAGTGGCATGATTAGTTTTATGAGAAGACATTGAGCCTAGCTTGGGTGAGGTACACCTCATGTGATCCAGAGTCATGTTTTGTGTATGGTTTAAGAAGAGTGTGATACCAATATGGTTCTGAAGAGTACTAGGTGATGGGAACATTTTAGAGTTGCACGATTCCATTGGGATATGTACCCAGGTGGGTTGGATGTAAGTGTACATGATTTCTATGGAATCAAAGTGGATATGCCCTAGTAGTGTGAGAAAATGGTTGGTTTTGGACTGGTGGAATGGATCATTGCATATCTATTATGATCAATGGGACCATACAATGAAAAATTTAGGGGAGTGATGATAACAATTCCACATGGGATTATTGGTCACAACCGCATGATAGAGGGCTGGGAGGTGGTACTGAGTTTGGTTGGAACTCCCTTTAAAGTTGTTGTGTTTTATTATTGGTGAGACTTTGGATATAAAGAAAGCAGAGACCTTTAATATATTGAGAGATATCCTTGGTAAGAGGTGACCATGGGGGTGGATATCTTATGGTGGAATTTTTCGATGAATTTTTAGTGTACTTTTAGCTAGAAATGATCATTCCCAATACCTTGACATCATTTTAGGTGTGATAAGAGATCTCTATCTTTATGCATAGATACCTAAATATGTTTTGTATGTGAATGGGTCCTCTTAGAGAATATTCTCAAGGAGTGGTATGTGTGTGGGAGCTATGTAGTGGGGGAGTTCACCATCTACTAGTTACAAAAGAATCCCTCGAGATAGATTGGATATTAATGAATTCCATGGGTGTTATTCTCAAAAGTCTGAAATTAGTAGTGGGTGTTGTTTGTTTTGTTTTTACAATGGGATCTGGACATTTATATCCAAGTTTTAGGGTTCAGCTTGTGATTGAGAGTGAACTGTGAAGGTTGAAATTTCTTGAAGAAAGGGGTGGAAACAACAACCCTAAGGTGGGGATAATTATGATAAGTCATGGATGTGTGGAGTGAGCTATGAAGTGGATGTGGTGGAATCAATATTCAAATTAAAAAACTATGAAGTGAATGTTCGAGTCCCTTGGGTGAAATTCAGGATGGCCTTGGATATGATGGTCGATCGAGTTGAGTGATGGCTTCAGGATCGGGCTAATTCTAAAGGTAATCAGAGTGGCTATGTTGGAGATGTATTAAGGGGTGTTTTAGATAATGACAATAGTTTGTAAAGTAGTGAATGCCATAATGGGGGAGTTTTACCGAACATCGGGGATGACGTAGGTAGGTGCGTACGAATGATGGTGGTATTCCTTAAGTGAAAAGGAATCATGGCCAAGTTAAGGGGTGATATACCAATATTGGAAGTTGGATATAAATGGATTGAGTTGACCATGGATGGTCCGACTCAACTGGGAAAAAGGAATGGATGTGGTGGGCTATAAGCTACCTATGGTTAAATTGTAAGGATAAGAACATTTCAGTAATGAAAATGGGCTCTTAGGGAGACCAAGTTACCCTTAAATGAGTATGAATAATAGAGGTTTCCAATCCAAGTGGTTTTGATAGAAGGAATGAATTACAATATTGTATATCATTCTTTTGGATTCTTTGGCATGGTGAGTTGGAAGAACACATTGGGTAAGTTGTGGAAGTTGAGCTAAGCTTCAGTTGGTTTCTATTTTTTCGATTATAGAAGTGCTTAGTACTGGGAAAATGGGTGGTGATAGGGTAAAGAATATGGTGGGAAGTAACATAGTGGGAAAGAAGACAGTTAATGAGATAACCGATTGTTTCATTTGGATGGGCTCAAGTGGGATCCATCTTGGTTTATTAGTTTTGGTAGTAGGTAATAGCTTGAATGTTGACCAATGGAGTGACTTTAGATGAATAGTATGTTTGGGTTGTTCTTTTAAGATGTTCAAAAATGAACTAAGGATATTGGGCCTTTATTTTTGGAATGGGGTAGGTCATGAGTTGTGGTTAAAATTAGGACATTTCCTCCAGTGTTGTCAGGCTTGGGTCACTGTTAGAGCTTTGAAAGGATCTGGATGAGTAGGCGCCAAGCAATTTGGGCCATGAATTGTAGAAAGTATCGGACCGAGGGTGTTCTGGTTGGCTTTCCTAGGTTAATTTAGTGCCTTGTGGGTATCCTTATGTGTGGTAGTTTATTGGTGTTACTTGTTCCTTTCTCATGTGTTTTTTGTGGTGATGATGAGTTTTAGGTAGACAGTCCTTGAGGAGCGTCAATCTTGTGATTGTGGAACATGGTAGGGGAAATGATTTTAGGTTAATACTATTTCCTTGGTATAAGAATTGTTACAACATGTCCAAGTTGGAGGAGAAACTCAGGATGTGAAGATTTATTGGTGGGATTTTGGTATAAACTTTTAGTCTAGAAGACTCAGGAATTCTTAGAGGTGCAGTTTGAGGATGATCCATTATAAGGTGGGGAGGTCATAAGATCTTGAACTTTCATGAATGCACTTATTTGTTTATAATTTTGGTTAAATTTTATTTTTTGGATAATTAAGTGATTTTAGAGTGTATGAGGAGTTTTGGGAGTGTTCGAGGGGTGCAGGACATGAAAGGTGGAGAATAAAGGACAAATAATGGATAACACATGGTTGGCGCATGATTAGAGAAAACCATGTGCCTAGATCAGGAAACCGTGTATCATGGGAACCCTTTAAGGTAGATGCTAACACATGGTTATAACACGGTTTTCCAAACCATGATGTTTCTCCCAGGAAACCATTCTGCTTGACCCTTCTTGGAAAGAGGGAGCCACACAATTGATGCACTATTTGGATAACCATGTGGACAAACCATACGACCGTTAAAAATTGGAAATTTCTAGTTTTTCTCTCCCAATCCTATTTCTTTATTCCCAAAATTTTCACCCCATTCAACCCCTCCCAGATTTTATGAGGAACCAATATCCCCCTCCTCCTCTATGGGTGATTCTCCTTTGATTCTTAGGTGTTTGAAGTGTGTTTAGGTTAGAATAAAAAATTTGGTTGAGTATAACACTCTTCTTTTCTCTATTTTATAAATGAGGATTTTTAGAATAGCTTCTCTCATTATTAATCCCTAAAACCTTCAATTTTACAGAATATTAAAATTTGGGTATTTAAATGGTGTTTGAACTCGAATCATGGGATGAGTTTGGGCTAGTAATCATCTTTGAGCATGCGGTAGGTGGTTTTTAAGATTTTTCCCACATTCAAGATGTTCTATATGTGTATGTGGTTGTGCCAATGTGATTTCTTGTTGTGTTTCTTTATACTTGGGTTTTTAATGTGATTTTGGTATTATATTGAGGTGATAAACCCTTCACAGACCCTATTGGGTCCATAATTGAGTGTGTCCGAACCTAGGGCTACCAATGAGTTAAGCCAGATCATTGTAAATGGTGAATAAAATGGGTAAACAATAAGATAGAGGTATCATGAGAGTTAATGGGAAATAAAAATGTAATTGGTATGTGGTTAGAGTGAATGGGTTGATTGAAAAAAGTTATAAGTTGGATTTTATAAATGGTTAAATGGTTTTGAGATGGTTTTGATGGTGTGTTTGGGGATTTGACCCTATTTTAGATTTATTGATGGAAAATGATGTTTGAAAATGAGAAATGTTTTAAAAGGGGGTGTTTAATACTAAGTGATTCAAAAAGGGGTTTTATAAGATATTTTAAATGATATTTGAAATGGTTAAAAGGTTCCCTTTTTGTGAAAATTGTTTAATGGTTATTTTGGTTGGTTTAAATGGAAATGAAAGCCTTCAGGAATGTTTTAGTTTTCATAGAGTAAGACTCATGTTTTAAAGGGTGGCTTCAAGATTAATTCAAATAAGTATTTTGAATTTTATTTTATACCATGATGTGATTTTAAAGGTATGTTGGGACTATAGTCCTTGAATTGATCTATGGGATAGTGAGATAGGACCTATGAAAATTATGTTGGCATGTTAACATGGTTTTGATATGAACTAAATGATGAATGTGCATAGTTGATGACATTTCATAAGGGGGTTTTAGGCATAATGATATATGTGTTAAATAATTATGGTTTGTGTTGGTAAATGTGAAATGGTTTGTAAATGAGATTAATGTTAATTTTGTTTAATTGAAAACATGGCATAAGGCAGTGTTTGGTATAAATTTAATGGGTTAATGAGAAATGATTTTCAAATCATAACGTGTTCATGGGTTATGGAATGAGAATGATTCATTTATTGATGATTTATGAATTGTGAATGTTAAGCTATTGTTTGATTATGGTTGTGAAATGATATATGTGTTAAATTGTTAAAGAAGCACATGCATATGGATTTTTGGTATGTGTGGTATAGACTTTAGGTTCTACGCCCATGGGTCTGGTTGGAGTGAGGCTCTAAACCCCACCCCTAGAATACATGGGTTAGGGAGTTAGATTGAGGCTCTATTCCCCTAAAATATGCATTGAATGAGACTACTTGGAATAAGGCTCCAAGGTAAGTGTGATAGACTACCTAAAATGATCCTACAAGGTAAGTGTTATGATATTTTTATCCTTAGTGAGATATGGAACTTAATATATTCTCTTATGCATGGTAATTGACCGGATTAAGATATAGTGTAAATGATTTAAATTCCTAACCCATGGGGTGATTCATGATAATGATTGAGTGAATATTGTTAAATAAGTGGTATGAGATATTTGTGTTTAGTAAACACTCCATGTGGTTAAAAGTGTATGTAACCCCTTGTGCCTTGGAATAGATTCCTAGTGTGACTTGAGTTAGTTGTGTTGATTAGTTGCCTCTAGAGAAATTAATGAATGAAATGGGTATTATTTAATTACTTAAATGGTTTCATTATTGATTTTTTATTTATTTCACTTGTTCCCTACATACACCTCTATATAGACTGGTAATTGATTTAGACACTGTTAGTGGGGGCCTACTAAGTTGTACTCACATCCTGCTCATACTTCCATAGAACTCGGGTACCCAAGAAAATGTTACTTATTTTCAGGTACAAGTTCAAGATAGGGAACTAGTGTTTGTTTGTTCATTGGATGACAATTTAGAGCATGGGAGGACATGACCAGGTTGGGACTCGGGTCCGAGTTCATATTCTTTTGATAGTTTTGGTCTTGGTTTATATTGTATGACTACCTGTCATATAGTGTATTCACTATATTTTTTATATAATGTGTCCTTGGTTACTCATTGGTTTTTTCCATATGCTTTCCATTTATTGTTACTGTTGTTTATTTTATCTATTTATGTTACTTTTATTGTGGCTTCAGTTTGATAAGTGGGTATAGTCTCTCCATGTTTCTCTTTAGACTCGCGTTGCTAGTCGGTAGCCTCTGGAATATGGGGAGGTGCACTTGAGGTTATGTGATGAACCAAATCAAGGAACTGATTATAGTGGATTCCAGGTTGGGGATGTTACAAAAAAAGAGAGGGGGTAGGGGTGAGTTCCCTTTTATATATGGGGGAAAGGACACACTTTTCATTTTTGAAAATAATTTGCGTGACCGCTATGTTTTTACCAAACAAGAGGATTCCATAACTCACCAAATTTGATATATGAATGGGAAAGTTATAGATATGTCCATACAATGGATTTTTCATAGGTTTAGGGTCATTTTTACACATTATATTCTATGTTTTTTCATTAAGTAAATTCAATTTTACCTTAATCCCTGTAATCAATTTTATATGCTTTCACTAATCGCTTTGGTAAAAAATTAAATTAGCCTTATTATAAATTATAAATTATGATGATTCCAAATAATGAATCCAATTTTAAAAATTATAATCATATAAGTGGAAGAAATTAATTTAAAATTAGCCCTACATATGAGATGAGACAACAATTTTATAAAATGAAAATGTTACAAAAGTTTGAAATGTTTTTATATCCAATTTCAATGTGAAATTTATTCCAATGAAATCAATTGAGTTAATATATATATATATATAATTAATCTAAATATACTTTAAAAACAAGTTAAAATATAATTTAACTATATAATTAAATTAGATGAAAAATGCATTTTTCAATTAAAATTCAGTGTTTTTCACTATTCATAAAAAAAAATGAAATTCCTCAGAAAAATACCAAAAAATAACCCAAATTAAAATTAAATATTCTTATTTCAAAAATGAATTAAATTTTTTCAAAATAAAATATATAAAATTTTAAAAAATTATATTTAAAATAGGTGTTCCATTAAAAGGGGATAAAATTACCTTTAAAAAAAAATACATCTTTATGCGTAAAATTGGATTTATTCTTATCTCTTTTGTATAAAACACATAAGATGAACGTTAAATAGTTGAATGAATATATATATATATATATATATATTTCATTAAAATAATTTATCCAAAGTGGTTTAATTAATTTTTTGAGGTAAAACATGTTTGGTTTCATAAATATAGTTTTCCAGCAAAAGATTTGCAATATTTTAAAAAGGGTTTTATTTTCATTTATAGTTAATTTGTCACCAAATAATTTTTCTTATATACATGTGTAAACCATATTTTCATATTTAATTAATATTATTAATAAATTTCATCCCAATGGCTAAGTGATAACTATAATAATATTTTAATAACAATATTAATAGTATATTATAGTTTGGTAAAACTTGGTCTTGCATGTAATGAAAGATAAGATCGGTGTTGCATGTGATACAATATAAAATTGGTTCTGTGTGTAACACATGCTTAACATGGTGATGTATTTAAATAAATCTTAACTCACTGTAGAATGCAATTCAAGCCATCAAATAATTTTAATTTATTTGAAAAAAATTAATTTGTAAAAACTTGGGGTGTTGCACCCTCTTTTCAAAAGAAGTTTTTATTTACCCTTTTTATGATGTGGGTTTTAGGAAAAATGATTTTAAAAATTAAATAATTGAATCAAAAATATCAAGTTAAAATTGTACGAATACAATTTATTTTAGGGGTTAGAATATAATACCCTGATATTTTAAAATAATACTATATTCGATAGTGTACCAGACACACAACACTGATCTTTAATGACCATGAAATATTATTATTTAAATATGATCATTATAAAATAGATGTTAAATTGATGGGTATGAATATAAGTAATAAAATTATTGAATATATATATATATATATTCCCATTTAATAAAAATTAATTAATTAATTCTTAGGAAATAAATACTCAATTTTTTGTAAAGTCATTTCATGCTTCAAAAACATGTTTTCTTCAAAAATGAGTTTTGTAGCTTTTTATGAAGTGAATATTATAATTAATTTATAATTTTTTTATAAATTTTATTTTATTAAAAGCATATAATTTTTAAAATCATCATATTTAAATTATCTTAGGATGGAATTTTTGGGTTTTTCTGGAAATATTAATTTTTCAGTGAATAGTGAAAAATACCGATTTTATAAAAAACTTAAATTTCAAATCAAGTATTTGAACAATATAATCTTTTATTAAATTAGTTTTAAAATTTTATTATTTAATTTTTATTTAAAATAATGCAATTAATTTTATTATAATGAATATTATTCTTAATTTTGGTATAAAAACATTTTTATCTATAAAATGCCTTTTTTCTGGAAAACCATTTTTCATTGAGTTTTATAGGTTTATTTTGAAATTAATTTATACCAATTATAGGGATTTAATTTGATAAAATGGATTCCATATTTGGAGTAATCATAACAATTTTTTTAAATAGTTTAACTTTATTTTTTGTCTTAATGAATAATAACCATAAAAAAATTTATCACCATGGTAATGGGTAAACTGGGTTAACTAGGGTTAAAACTAATACAGAAAAACTTTAAAATCACCCTAACACTTGATTTTAATATTTTTTATGAAATTATTTCAACTAAAACTTAATATATTCTAAAATATGGTATTTTTGTACTATTTTTATTTGATAAATACCTTTATATTATTTTAAGTAAAAGAAATTTCCAAAATACTCTCTATTGATTTTAATATCTATAATATTTTGTGAAAGGGATAAAAAAATTTATGAATTGTTATAAAATTTTACATTTAATATGAATATTTTTTTATGATGGTAATTTATTTTTAATTTTTAGTGATGAAATAATTACCTTAAATTCTTACCCAACACCAACACAGTGCTTGTGCAAGCATTATAAACATCTAGTAAATGATTTTAAAAACTATAAAAGTAGTATTTTTCTAGTAATTTATGGTTTTAAATAATTTTAAGATATATATAATGTATTATTTATTTTTTAAAAGTGTATGTTCACATTACATTACTATCTTGATATTTTTTTAAAGTAAAATTATTTGAATAGTTCTCAAAATGACTTTAATGGTATTTTATGTTGAATAATATTTTATTAAATGATTTAAAATTTATAAAAATATTATATTTGTCTAATTTAATGTATTAATAGTCTATAATATTAACCATTTTCCACTTATAGGTTAATTTTTATTTTATTTTAACTTTATTTACCCCAAATGTATAAAACATTTGATATCGCAGTAATCATCAAAAGGTTTAATGAGGGTTTAAAACTATGATATAAGGGTTAAAAAATCAACTAAATTTGTCTATATTTTATTTTATGAAATGATTTAAAATTATACTCAAACTAGGTTCTAAATATATCAAAATTTTCCACAATAACACGAAAGTTAATTTATATTAATTCAATACTTTAATAATTCCAAGGGTACCCCTATCCTATCTTAAACAAGGACATCACCTATCCTTTATTACTCAAAATCATTGATCCACTTATCTCTAAAAACCCTAAAAAACCCTTATTGACTTCATTATATAAATAATTTAGGTTATTTTCTTCTTAAAATACTATCTCTAGGACCCTTAAGGAGATATAAAAAAAGTGGTTCTTCAAAGAGGAGGTAATCGTATCAACCAATCATTTTCATTTTACTTATTATTCTACCTACTTAAATTACATCCTAACCATTAAAATATAATCAAATTAGTATATAACATATACTGAGATGTAATTATGTTAATATTATAATGTTTTTCATTTCCCTTTCTAATAAATGGGAAACCAAACCATCATTTGTACGTACGTGCAGATTACTGCCTCGCGGACCGATGCATTTTTTTCTCATCACTGCCTTTCATGGTTAGTTATTATGATGGATTTAATTTATATATATTATATTAATTAAAAAATTATTATTATATAAATATAATATATCATCTATATTCATACCATTCCAATCTTAAAAATGGAATCATCACACATGCATACGTACAAACTACCATCTCCACATAACGATATACTTAGTTTTTAAAAAAACCTTCTCTCTTGTATTTTCGTGGGGATAGATTTAATGTAGTTATTTTATGTTTAAAACATGTTAATAAATCTTTAAATATAATATAATATTTTATTTTATTTATTTTCCAGCCAATGAAAAGTAAAAACATCGCTTGTGTGTTCATGTGGACTACAACCTCACGAGTCGATGTATTTTTTTCCTGAACACTTTTCATGGATAGATATAAAATTGTATTTTATGTTTAAAAATTATAATTATTCCATGATTATTATTCTATAGATGATGTAATAGTTACCCTTTTGACCATGGTAAACCTACTGAATTTGTTTTGGGGATTAGGAACTGATTGTCCTCAAAACGTCTAAAATGAAATTAATCGATTTAGTAACTATATAAGAAATGATAATAAATGAAATTAAAAATTATGATAAGGTAATAAAAATGAAAAATTTTCTTAATAAAGTAAATAATTAATAAAGGTTTATTATATTGGAGTTAAATAATTTATGTGGAAAGTTAGGATACGAGGTAAAGGATTTCTCATCTCAATTTCATTTCATTGATTCTTATGCAATTTTCACCACAGGTTTTATTTTTTTATGGTGTATAAACTACCTTATAGATATATTTTATCATTAATTTTCTTGGAAAAAATTGGTTTTATAAATTCATTTCGATTTAACTTCTTTAACATTATATTTTTTCAAAAGTTACGGAAGTCGTAAGATATTTTTCTTTAAAAACTTATTTTAAAAATTTTCATTTTATTTTTCCTTCATATACATGTTCCTTAAAATGTTTAAATTATGTTATTAATATTATTAAATTTATTTTCAAATTCATTTTAAACCATGTTTTACTTTCTTTATTAAGGTTTTAAATAAATAATTTTAAAGGTTTTTTGAACAGGTTATTTTTTTATTTTTATAATAGTGTGAAAAGATTTTTTTTATGTATATGAAATGAGAGTAATTTACCACCAACATGACCATTATTATTAAATAATATTTTTATTTAAGTTTTAATAATTTTTCAAAATAATATCCCTTTTATAATTATTCGATGTTTTTTAAAGAGTTTTTGAAGAAAAATAATTTCTATCCTTATTTTTACATGAAGGAAAAAATGTTTTTTCATATTCATTAAATATAATATTTTAAGATATTTTATATTATAAATGGAATATTATATGTGTTTTATATATTTTATTTTCCTTTTACATTTTTTATAATGATGTGTGAGCTTGAAATAACTCTCTGATGCATTGGGTAATGATTATGTTCTCCAGAGAATTATTTTAGAATTAACCTAGAGGGTTATTATATTTGAAAGGGTTCTTGTAATATTTATATTAAGATGATGTTCCAAGGAAATTATATTAATTTTATAATATTTATAATTATTTTTCATGGAAATATTTTTATTTCATAAGGTAAGCTAATGATCTTTTGTTTAAATGAATTATTATTCCCTTTAAGGGTAAAAGGTTTGTTTTTAAGAAAATATTTTTCATTGATTCTAATGTTTTATAAGAAACCCTAATGATTATGATTTTTCCATTATGTTTTCTTATAATGTTTTTATGAAAAAAATTGTGTAGTAAAGTTGATTTAATGCATAAGTAAATTATTTTTAAGCTCAATGTTTATTATGTTCAATGAAAACTTCTTTGTGTGATCTCATTGTTTTGAAATAATGTGTTTCTTTTATTTTTTTACAACCCTTATTGATATTTTTCTATCATACAATGTTTTAAAATGATTTTTCATAGGGATTAAGGTTGAATAGAAACATTAATAAAGTCATAGTTCTAGATTTGGGAGTTACCATGAACGAAGGAAGTGTATATTTGTAAAGAACTTGGTTTTTTAGAAAATGGATACTGTGCATAAATTTACACTTTATTATTTAACAATTTTTAATAATTATCTAAAACTATAAAACTAAAATGTCATTCGGTATATAAGTGATCCATTATTTCTATTTGATTTTGAATGTTTTGGATTGATAAAATTGGGCCATGTTTATCAGAATTAAATCCAGAAATGTAAAGATTATGTTTTTAACACTAGATCTAGGTGAGTTGGTTCCAGACCATTATAGGAAATACCATATTTGAATTATGAAGTATGATTGTATGTGTTCTTTATGTTTAATTTGGATTTATATTATTTTGGTGTGGTCCTCATATTTAAAAGGGTCAATGGTGCCTCAACAGATGAGGCCAAGCATTCCGAGCGGCGTCGCATTAAAGGGATTCGATCGATGTTTTTGAACAGATTTTGATGTGGAGGGTTGTAAACCATGTGGGTAAATTCATTTGAGATGTGGTTTAGTTGGTCTGAATATCAAACTGAGGCTTTTTGGAGAAGGTATGGTGTGTCTAGTCTTGGTAGTTATATCCGCACATTGAAAGCATGTACGGTGTTCGGAGTCTGAATGTGGTTATTCACCAATGAATTGGTGACTGGGATAGGTTAGTATTTTCGTTTTAATAACCAATGAGGCTTCTCAAGGTCAATAAAAATTTATGATGGGGATTTTTTAACAATTCAAATATTTAGAGGTTATAAAATTAAATGGAAATTTGATTTTTTTTTCTTGTTAAGGGGTTGCTTGGTGAATTTAGATTCAAATTAAAATTCTGAGAGTTTGAGCCTCTATTTGGAAGTGTTTCATGTGCGGTTAAACCCTAAGAGGTGGATCAGGTGCTTTGGAAAATCTCAGTAACTTCTGGTTTGAGTTGGAGTTTTCAGTCAATTTTTTTCTTGGTACACAGTTTAGTGTAAATTACTATGAGTAAACCGTGTGACCATATAAGGATATGCGCATTTTCAATTTGTTTTGTTCTTAAATTATTTGGTTGGAATCAATTATACATAGTTATGGTAAAACTATGCGGGTTTTATAGAAAACTATACTAGATGAGTCGATTTCAGGTCTAAGGTTCACAACTTTCACATGATTGATGGAAAACCACATGAGGTGTTGCAGAGGGGTTTTGGTGGTTTTTTTCATGGTTGACACATAGTTAGAAAACCGCATGGTAAAACAATGTGGGGTGTTTTTTCTTTTTCAGTTCCTGGTGTATAGTTGGTGCATGTTTTGGAAAACCATTTGGCCAAACCATGTGACTTTCCTAAATTTTTTAAAATTACTTTTTTACCTTCCCCCCATGGGATTTTGATTACAAGACTCCACTATTTGTCCCTCATGTGTACCCGAACCATCCCCTCTTTCTCTACCTTTCTTCCTTTATACCCCTTGATCTTGGGTGGATTTTTGGTGGATTCTTTCAATTTTGAGGTAAGAATATTCATCCCCTTCCCAATTTCCCCTTCCTCCTTTATTGTGGTTGATTTTCTTTGTCTCTACTTAGGGATATAGTTCTGATTCCACCGAATCGTGGTGAAATTAGATGGGAATGATGAGACTTAGGAATGGTTTAGTGATAGGACGTACCAAGACACAGTTCACATGCTGTTTCTAAATATTTATTTTAAGGTAAAATGCCTAAAATGTTTTTATTAAATATTTAATTATATTTTAAGAAATTTCCATGTGATTGGGAATCATGTCTTAGTTATTTTTCTCTATTTTGTGTTGGAGTTTCATTGCAGAACTTTCATAGATGGTTGGTCATAGTTTTAGGGAGTATATTTACCCTGATTAGTTTTTAAAGCTCTATACCACTTTTAATTTCATCAATTAATTCATTATTAATTTTTTTAATTAATTTAATTTCATTTTATAGTGTAAGTTAGGTGCTGTAGTTGTTGGAAGAGCATAGGTTTGGGCCTGAGCCTTTAGTGGTTATGCCTTAAGGTAGGCTAAGTGGGTTTTTGGTTCTATTTCCATGCTTTATAATAATTTAATTATTTTAAATGATTATTAGCCTATTGATATCCCCATTAGTGATTCTGTGATCTATTTTAGGAAAGGATTGGGTTTTGGGTGCCTTATAGAGGGTTTTGTCTGGAAACACCCTCTTTATAGGCATTTCATTTGAGAACACACCTAGTGTGTGTGGTAGTGATGCGTAGAGGCAAAAAATGGGAGGATCTTGGATTTCTTACATATACTTGAACTATGATTGGGAATGTTTATAGTTCCTTTTGAGTGTCTCTTCCTAATAGAGATGCAATGGTGAGGGTTGTTGGTGCTTATGGGCCATAGAGTGATTCTTTAGGTTGATTAAGGTTGGCCAGGAGGTTACCATCATGGTTTTGGATTTAGAATCCTCTAGGTGAGGTTCTCATGTTCAATGGTTTTCTTGGAATGCGATACCAAATTTTTTTCCTTGATATCTCCCTTGAGGGAGATACAGTTATGATATAGGTGAGGGTTATGGGTATTTTGGATGAATTTACATAGGAGGTGCCTTTGAGGTTCTTTGGATGATTCTTGAAAGGTAGAGTCGAATGATGACCTAGCTTGGGAATGCTATGGAGTTTTTTTAGGTTACTTGGGGCAGTCCTTATGTAATAGTGATAGTTTCATAGTCCTTGAGATATTTAGGTTTAGACCTGGTTAGCTGGGGTCTAGTTTGGTTGGATCCTTTGGGCCATGTTGACACCATGGGGTGTTGGGTGAGGAAGCGTGCCATTGAGTTATTAATTGATATGGGTTTGAGGGACTCTTAAGGATTACCTCCTAGGGTATTTGTTGATTGGTGATCAATTGGGTGTCATTGATGTTTATTGGTTGTTTCCCTTTGTAGGATTGGAGGTTATTATGAATGGCCTTGTGGGTGAGTTTTTGGTCGTGGATGGGTTGAGTGTTGAGTCACTAGTTGTGGATGTTCTTGTTTTGGGAATGGACTATGTTTTGAGATTGATGTGATCTAAGGGTCCATGGGAGCCCTATGATTTTGGTTTACCTAGTGAGGTGTTTGTCCTTGCTCAACATTGATAGTGTTTTGTGTAGACTTATAACCTAGAGACTGACATTGAGCACTTTGTAGAAATTTTCTCATTGTTTGGGTTCAAGAGTTAATTGAACCATTCTTTGTTTTACTTTGTTCGTGATTTTTAAGGAAGTTATTTCTAGGTCAAATTGGGCCAGTTCATTACATTTGAGATGGAGGATCTCAAATCAAGTAGTGGTCACTAATTCTATGACAGAGTCTAAGCATATTGTGGTTTTTGATGTAGATAAATAAGTATTTTAGACACTTAACTTAATCGAGTATATTTATGTGGTTCCTAGAAGTAAATAACCTATCACATTGTATTGTGATAATGTTTTAGTGATGGAAATTTCTAAGGAGATAAGGTCACATCAACAGAAAAAACATATATTTCAAAAGAATCACCTATTGAGGTATTTTTCTCTAAGGGTTGAGGTCATATTAAGGAAATTTTCCACAGTATATAATGTGTAAGACCCATTTATTTAATACTTGTCTTAGTAGAGGCATGAATATCATGTGAGAGATAGCATACTCAAAGTCAATAGTCGTTTTCTGTAGTATAAGTGTATTTTTTTTGGAGTTGGTTCCCTATAACCAACTAATTTATACTTTTGATTACCTATGTATTCATATTCTAGAATATTAATAAATATTTTTTCTCATTATGAGTTTTTTATGAAACATTAATTCAATACCATCCTCAGAGTATCCATCACATCGAAAGGTCATAACAGTTCCCACTACAATGAGAACCTTGAAGTATTATGATAATATTCTTAAATATATGTTATATGGATGGATTAAATCATTTAAATGGGAATAGATGATACATTATATCAGGTTTTAGAGGCTCATAATACTTTGATACTTCTTCTCATGAAGATCTCACTTGGTAATCTCTAATAGAGGAGGTTATGAGAATATACCATCCTAAATGGATTCCATTTTTTATATGCATCATTTAATATTCCTATTCATGGATGTGTGTATTGGGACTTATAATTTATACTTTTATTGATTTATATCATGAATCACACACTTAGATGTATTGAAAAAAATTGTGATAACATATACTCATGGTGAGGTAGGGTATGTTGGGTGTGTCATAAGTGATATAACATTAATGAATAAGTCAAGAAAGGATTTTTACCTCTCAAGTTAATGGGAGAAAATATATTAGGACCTTTTATTGGAATGGAATAATTCTATTAATTCCATGTATATGATGGTTTTATTTAAAAGTTCATTTTTTTAAAATTCAAATAAAATATATCATATATATAAGTTGACCACACATGTGACACAACCCAATTGATGAGATATCAGGGTAAATAGATTGTATTATATAGTGAGTGTTCATAGGAGGGGTTTTTTCATTGTGAAATTAATATATTTCTCTATAGATTCCTTTACATATTTCTAGATGTTGATACTATAATTTAGGTGAGTTATCCTAATGCCATAGAGAAAGATTCCTAGAGGGTCACACAATCAGTGCATCCAAAACCTCACTTAAATTCTATATGAATTGAATATAAGAATAAATATTATTTTCAAGTTCTAAGGAATAATAATTATTCGAGTTATTTTGATCTTTAATATTCAATAATTAGTTATTTGAAAGAATATATATATGAGTTGAATATTAAATAAATATATATTCACAGGTATAGTGAATATAATATTTATTTATTTAAATAAAATTTCATTATTCATGATTTAATAAATGCTAAGGAGGATTGAAAGACCGAGTTAAGGGTTTGGTGGGAATGATATATTAAATATGATTTAAATAAATATTAATATATTTATTTAATAAATGACATTTAAATTATCTGAAATTTTTGTACAGGTTAAGTAAATAATAATAATAATATTATAATTATTTGATGTGGGATTCGCTAAGGATTATGATATTATCTATGGGCCTTTTTGAAGTAACTAATTATCTAACCTAGCTATACAAACCCATTTATTTCATTTCTAGTGTGAGATTTTGATGTTCACATCAAATCCACTTAAGGAAGATTTTCCAACCCCAGAGAAAAATTCCTTTGGAATGCTCTCAAGGATGGAGAGCTTCAATCCTACTCCTCCCCATCATGTTCCTGATAAAACTAGATGAGATCTTGTAATCCTTGATGGAAACTTTGTTGTGATCAATGAAGAATAACTAAAGTATCGAGAATCACTCATTCTAGAACTTAGTGATTTTATAGTGATGTTCTGAGGTTCATAGAGCATATGTGGATACCTTTAGATGGATTATATGCTTGAATTGTTTGACACAATGATGGTTTGATAAGAAGATGTTAATCGATCTAACTGTGAATAAAGAATTAAAAGATGAGGTAATTCTAATTTATATAAATTAATTATCAATAATATGTGAAAGAGCTTGTATTCAAGGATTTCAGGGTTTCTATTCATCTAGTTTTGAGTAATTATATGAGGAAATAGATGAACAATCATTGTTGGGTATAGGATCAACCAATTTTTCTTCACCGAATAACCTTTTTAATCAAACCGAATAATTTTCAAATCCTATCATATTTTTTTCATTATAGAATTATTATTATGAGGAATTTAAAACATATCATGAATGTTTAAACATTAAAAAATCATTATAGGGATTAAAAAACACTTCAAGAGATATTAAACATTAGAACATTTAGTGAGTTGTATAATAAATATATATCTAAAACTTTGGTTCTTAGAGGACTATATGAATTGGTTCAATCATATTCTATAAGAGTGATGATCACTAGAACTCCTCATAATTGAAACTATCAGTATCTTAATATCTCCCACATTTAAACATGGTTCTATCAGACCATGATGTTGAGGGTGATTCTACCCAAGTGTCAGGTGATTCCCACAATCTATGGATACCTATATAGGAATATTTCTTTTGGATTCTTCTCAATTATCTCAATCAAATGCTTTTGAAAAGATTTGATAGGTCATATCAATTAGTGTAATGTATGAAATTATTCTTTTCATTTATATTCGTTCCAAACCTTTAGAAAAATGACCAGATTATTGGTGGTTTTGAGTTTTACTTCCATTGTGTTTTGGATGTTAGAAATCCCTTAAAAACCCAATAATGGAATCAAAGCAAATCTACCCTCATTTAGTTTGAATTTTAAATGGATGAAGAAATTGGAAAAAAGGTTCCATGACATAGCCAAAACCCAAACACTCATTTCTGTTTTTAATAATTAAAGGCCACAATATATTACTTTTAAATATGGGTATTTTGGTTCTTTATGCTAACAAACCATGACACAGTACAAGGAAAACGATAACTGTTAGTGTTGATGAAAATCTTTGAAAAACATAGTATTGTTGGATGATTCTCTATGTCATGGTCCAAGTGTTTCTTTTTCTTAGTCGAGATCCACTATAAGAAATCCCCATGACATAGAACTAGCCATTTTGGACTTATTAATTCCTTCCCAAAATGGTATTAATCTCATGTTGGTCACACCGGTACTATTTTAATCTTAAATAGATACAAAACCACATACGTTAAACCTATACAGGTCAATGTTGTTCAAGATTAATGTTACACATAATATATTTCATAAGGCTCAATTTATCTACTTACCGAGTTAATATTACATGAGTTGAGTTAATAATACATGATATTTTTAGTGATCATATTACCTTACACACCCTAAAATGGTGACCCTTCTTGAAACTCCAACCAAAATGTTCATATTAAAATAATATATGAAATGAAAGTGGTTTTCCCATGATAAGAGTTTCCTCTATGTGTAAGACCATGTTGTGGTGTGATCTATTTTTGATAAAATTATAAATAAAAATTGTTCTTGTTAAAATTATCCAAAAAATTTACTGATGTAAACCCTTTGATCCCACATTGAATCTAAGGGAGGGATTTAAACCAAACAAATTTTTTTGGTATATTTGATCTAGGTTTAAAGTTGATTTAAATGGTATATAATTTTTAAGTGTTTATAAATTAAATAAGGTAAAATATGAAAGTGTTTGTATTTATTTATGAATATTTCATAAATATTCCTTATCTAAAAAAATATTTGAGACATTCTACAGGGAGTTTTGGATATTGATTTGATCAATGGTTTAAATAAGATTAAATTTAAGATATTTAATTTATGTAAATTTTTTTATATAAAATATAAAATTTGTATCATTTATTAATAAAATTATTCATTAAATATATCATAATTTAAATATTATGGAGTATATATTAAAACCTTGTGAATAATAATATGAAATGTTCATAAAATTGAATTGTTCAAGTTTATATGTGTCTATATTATAAAGTGTTTATAATTTATTTATGAATTCTTTATCTCACACTTAATTATATGAATTTTTCATTTATTTATTTATTACCTACCTTATTTCTTTTTCCATGGGTCACAGTTTAGTGGTTACACCCCTACTTCACCCGTAGTGGTGGGGGGAGGTCTTGTGTTTGAGTTTCCCATTATATGTGTGTGGGTGAATTTTAGTTTTATTTTCCCTTACCTGACTATTTGTAATAATAATTATCATTTTATGAATTTTGGTGTATGATTTAATTTAAAGGTGTTTAAAATGATTCTAGATATTATCATAGATACATCTAGAGAGTTACATGCTAGGTATGACAATGGATTTAGTTTTCTTCTACCATGACTTTGGATTGTATTGGGTTATGATATTAAATTAAGTATTTAATTATGATTTATACATATTAGGTTTTAAAATTGTTATGGAATTGAAATCTCTCTTGAGTAAAGTATCTTTAGGTAGAGGTAATTTGGGTTGAAATTCATGCGATGAATGCATGAATGGATGAAGCTTTACTCATGAATTTTGTAATGCATGAGTAAATTTCTGGTCAATCGAAAGTGTCTCAAGTGTCTATATAAGGAAGAATTCTTATTGATAATGGTATAAAACTATTGGTAAATACCTTTATGATTATCTTCCTCCCTAATAAATCCATCTTCATTATTTATCCTCTACCTAGTGTGGTACTATCACACCATGGATGTGAGGATGATCCTACCTGGGGATTGGGTGATTCTTTCTACACATGGATACACCATGGAGGAGGGAGTTACTCATATTCCTATGAGTGATCTTAATTAAGAAATTTGATGAAAGATAATATAAGAGGCATCATCAACGGTGAAAGTAATTTTACCTAAATTTTTATATCATAATATACGATATAGGCATGTTATATTGTAAGATATTCATGAGTTCAAGCCATATTGTATGCCTTGGAATGGCATATCGTAAGGTGAACTATAATAAATACCACACCCCTTCCTTTATCATATTTTATTATATGATTGATGAGGAATCAAAATATTAAGAGTTAACTTTCGAGAGTTCTTATACATTAGATAACATAAATATAACTGTTTCATAAGATGAATCACATAATAGAGTGAATGATGAATTCTTGCGATGAATGAATGAATGAAAAAATATTTAATCATGTGTTTATTATCACATGAGTAAATTCATGGTTGACTCAAGAGTGTATCAAGGGATTATATAAACAATCCAAACCCATTAATATGGTGTGAAACTCTTACTACTCTTTTGGTTGAATAACTATCTTCTTAGAACCTCTTTTAGTTCTTTATCCTTTTCCTAGTGAGATACTTTCATAACATGGATATGAGGATGATCCTGTCCATGTGATGGGTAATTTTTTCAACCCATGGATATGCCATGGAAGAAGGAATCCTTTGAATGCCTCTATGTGGTCTTTATCAAACCATTGTGATGAAGATAATTACAGTCTTAATATTAAATTAAAGGTACACAATACTTTATTTTATATGTGGAATGGTTTTGGTTTCAATACATGATAGATCTTAGTTTTAAGGGTTTTTAAATGTTTTTGACCCCTTGATTAAGTGTTAATTTTCCCCTAGAAACCCTTCAATGGTATTATAGATTTACCTTGAATTTTGAATCTCAAAATCATATTGATAAATGAAGAAAATGTATTTTATTTTGGATATCATAAGGAATATCATTTAAAATGACTGAGAAATTAAACTAATACTATCTATAGGAGATATTATTTCATAATCTTTGATGGAATAATTATGTATGATATGTGATAATGCATTTAAAACATTTGGTTTCTTCATATCATAGTGTGTGATATATGATATTTTATAGTATGAAGTCATCAATAAGTGTTTGTGAAATAGTGTATCACATCATTCTAGTGATATCACAACCTATCATTGAAAATTATTATTATACCAAGTTACACTCATGTAGGGCCTATTCTAATCCCTGACAACTATGGGAACTAGCTAATCCTATACAGACCTTTGAGTGTAGGGTTATTCCCATGCATCAGCCTATCATAGGACGTAGTTGTTGAGGCATACAATATTAATCCTACACAAGCTACTTAGTACTAGGTTTTATATTACGTGGTGAGTTATCATAAACTGTTGTTTCCAAGCATTCTTTCTCACCTTATACGACCACCACACACTATTTTTAATCTTATGTGTGCCCTGTCATAGCTTGTGATAGCTAATACACGAGGTTAATCTCATGCAAGTTTTTGAGAATAGTTTTAATATTATGAAAGCCACGTCATTAATCATTTTTATGATTGATAGTTCATAAACACACCATTAATTATATCATTAAATACAATATAATAGAAAATTTTATTTTTATATATTTTTAATTATGAATTTAATTATATGATATATAATTTTTTTATAAGTCATAATAAAATCTATTTTGGGATATTTATTATTTTATAAAGGTGTTTATAAATTATAAATTATTTATAATTAATTATTAAATATTTATAAAAAAAATTATTAAATAAATATTCAATAATATTAATTGTTAATATTGAAACACCTTTATCAAATTATATTCCATGAATTAAATTTAGATATAAAAATTTTATATGGAAATTATGAGGGTAATTTATAAAGTGTTTATAAATTATAAAATAAGGCTTAAATATAAAAGTGTTAATATTTAATTTTTTTTAACTATTCATAATTATTAAATTTTAATTGTTTATATTAATGGAATTATTTAATAAATTATTAAAACCATATCAAAATGAGTTTTGATAATTGATATGATCATGGTTTAAATAATATAAAAAATATATTATATTTAGATCCTATAAATTGTTTACATAAAATAATGTAAATATAAATTATTTATAGTTTATTCAATACCATATATTTAAAGTAAATTTCATATAAAGAATAATATGAAGGATTTCATATTAGAAATAAATATAAAATGTTTATATTTATTTAATTATGGAAATTCTATAAAGCATGTCTGCGTTATAAAGTGTTTATAATTACCTTTAATTTATGAATTTTTTATCTCATGCTTAAACATATGGATTATTTATTTATTCCATGTTTTATTCATGAATATAACTGTTATATTATGAATATGGATGTATTATTTAGTTTAAAGTGTTAAACTATTTTTATAAAGTTTTGTACATGCATATACGAAGTTACATGCTAGACATGCTAATTGATTTAGTTTTCTACTACCTTGAATTTAGATTATATTAGGTTATGAGTTGGAATTAAGTAATTGATTATGATTTGTACATATTAGGTGTTAGAGTTATAAAGCTATTATGGTTTCCCTTGAGAAGAGTATATTTGGGTGAAGGGAATTTGGGTCATATTTCTCACTACTCTAGAGGCTTATTCCATTTCTAGCAAAGCAAAGGTTAGATATCTATGGATTCAAGCTTACACATGTGGGGATTGTTAATTTCATATGATTTTAAAACTTCACATGGAAGGGTTTTGTCTACCTTATTCATGAGATGCATTTGGATATGTATGAATGGTGTTGGATTTTAATTTTGGTTAGTAACACAAGCTATGGGTGGTGTAAAGAGTTACACATCAATATGGTTTAAACATATTGATTTAGTGGAAACATAAAGTAATTGAAAATATAAATAAATAAAAGCATGAATACATGTAAAGGTAAGAAAATGAGATAAGATTGTTAGATTAAATACCCTTTAAAAAAATAAGTGCTATATTTCTTCTAAAGCAAGCAAAGGTCCAGACCTCGATCATTCAACCAAGTCGATTCTACCAAATCAGGGTGTCCATGGATAATCTTGTGTAAGGTATTGTGTAAATATATAACACTAAGAGTTAGGTAATCAAATATCATTGTAAACATTGTGTTACACTTACCGGAGAAACCCTAATAGTTAGGATACCAGTGATGTGGTATTGATTTTATCCATTTTATAGATTGGACAAAGAGTTGTTTGGTCAACCATAAAAGAGTCATATATGATATTATTGGGATGATTACCTACCTTAATAAATATTTGGTGTAATAAAAACACAAAAAAATACTCATTACTTAGTGAAATATGAATCCTGACCCACTAATAGATACAATGAGTTAAAAGGGGGGGTCATCATTTTAATGGGAGAAAATTTAAAAAAAGTCCTTATTAAATGAATATAAACATGAAACTCATATGATAAAAACTTTTTTTGTAGGTAAATGACATCATCATCATCCAAGATAACATTTATATCAATAATAGAAAAATTAGAATATTGTTGTAAGAAAATTCATATACTAGTATAGAAACTTAGAATTTTTTCTTAGTAAAGGAAAATTCTAGGTGTTGGAGTAATGAAGAAGCTACTATTTTCATTATTTTCACTTTTAATTTCAATTATTTAATGCCACAAATATATATTTTAAGGGTAATTATTACATTTTTAAGTTTTAGGAATAAATAGGACTTTATTATGAAAATAGATCAATTATTGATTTTTAAGTGTGTTTATTCATTTCTATAATTCATTGAAAATTCATTATTGTGATATTTTTTTTGTTGTTTTTATAGTAAAAATTCATTTTGAATAAAATGTGAAGAATTTTTTCAAAGTTCTGGGTTGAAAGGATACATAATATATTCTAGGAAGTAGGTCAAAAACTTGTAAAATTCTGGAGTTGTGTAGCTTTTTTCAACCAAGTGTAATATATTTTTCCTAATACATAATATTTTTGGAGAGTAGTGGATAAAATGGAAAATTTTGGGCTTAAAAAGTGATACCTATCACATTTAAAAGGAATATATAATATTTTTAGCATATTTAATATTTTTTTTATTTACTTAGATAAGCTATTTGAACATATCTAATATATTTTGGATGGATACATAATAATTTTAGGGGATAAGAAAAATATTTTTAAGATAATAACTAATATTTAATATTTTATTTGTGGATGAAATAGATGAATAATATTTTCTAATTTACCTATGGAACATATTATTATACATAATATTTTAAGGATTTTATTAAAGTGACCACTTTGTGTGAGAGTGGTATTTTTTTAGAATGCTAGTCATTGGTATTCAATGGTTGTCAATGAAATAGAAATATTATTTTTATATCTATATGTTGAAGAGTTTATAAATAATAGTTTACTGGAAATATTAGTTAAAGTATCCAAGATTGGATATAAGGTATATATAGATTGGATGATTTAATAAAGAAGAAAAGAATTTCTCAAGCCTTGTTATCTTTTAATAATGTTAAAGTTATTTGAAGAAATTTAGTTTACTTTTGATGATTGGTGATCTATTTTTAATGTATCAAACATGTGCTTGATATTTGGAGAAGCATGTTTGTGATTAACATTATGAAGTTTCCTTAATAAGGTTTTGAGGCTAGCGTATTGAGTTCAATGGACAAAGGTCACCAGACTGAGGTGATCATAAAGTGGATGTAACCAAATTTTAGTATAAATAAATTCAAAATTCCATAAGACAAAGATATATATATGAATATAATATGTTTCTTGTTGATTTGTTCCTAAATTATTAAACATCACAATTCCTTGTATCTATGATTCAAAGATGGATCTTGTAATAAGAAAAGTCGCAGTGAAAGAGAGATAAATCAGGTGATTCATTTCCATTCCCTGAAGTATCAAACATCATGACTATTCTAAAGAATTCATTATTCTTTCTAAATTTGATTGAAGGAAAAATTTGGTAAAAATATGGTTCCCAAACAAAGAGAAGTGTTGTTAAAGTTATGTTGGATGAAGAGTTATACAAAGTCTACCAGATGGACTTGTAAAAAGATCAAGATATAAAGTGGTGATTTTTTAGCAAATGAAACCTGACGAGTTCATCAAATTAAGATAAGTAAGAAGTATACTAGATGAACTTGTATAAAGTTTAAGTTGTGAAATGGTGAAGTTATTGTTGAAGTTATAACATATGAAAATAAGTATGAAGTCTACTAAATGTGCATTTAAAGTCAATTAGAAAAAGTTTCATGAAGTCCATCATATAGAGAACCTCAATTCCGTCAGATAGATTTTTATAAATTCTATAGGATAGAGAAAATTAAGGCCATTGGATAGAGGAATAAGAACAAAAGTTTCTGAATGATCAAATAGAGGTTTCCTAACAATGTCATAAAATATATGAAACATGTGAAGATCATCGAATAGAGAAGTTTTTTTGTGTAAGAACCAAATGAAAAAGAAGTTTAAATAAGAATTAGATAGGGGATTTAAAGTGGTGGCATAAAAAAATGTTTTTGAGTAGTAGAATCTAATAAAATTTTCCTAAAAGAGTTGTTTTAGGTAGAATTTTTTTTAATAAGTCATCAGACAAAGGTCTCTGAGTGAAATTCATCGGATAGAATTTTCTGAGTAAAATAATCAGATAGAAGTATCCAAGTGATGTTATCATATATAATGTT
Source organism: Viscum album (assembly GCA_963277665.1). Lineage (NCBI taxonomy): Eukaryota > Viridiplantae > Streptophyta > Magnoliopsida > Santalales > Viscaceae > Viscum > Viscum album. Next base: position 1,338,173,648 of record OY728156.1, read on the forward strand.
ATGAATATATAAAATAGAATAATAAAAAGTTATCAGATGAAGTTCTAAAAAGTTATCAGATGGAAGGACCAAATCATGCCTCTAATGGTATATCAGATAGAGAATTATAAATGAACATTTATGAGTTTACTAAATAAAACAAACTAGAAAAACACTGTGTTTTTAACTACCCAGAATCATATCAATGAATTTTACCTTCTTATAGTTATTTCATATAGTATAAATCACATAAAATCACTTAGATAATACAATACAAACTTATAAATGAATAATGAATGAAATAATAGGTATTTCTAGAAGTTAAGGAACCTATTCTAATTGAATAGTAACTTAACCTTTTGAATAGTAAAGTGACCCTTAGGAATAGTAAACTGGCCAATAGATTAGTGATATCACCTATTAAAGTACAAATAAAATTTTGGCATATTATAAAAAAATATGGTATATTTATATCATAGAATAAGTAAATAAATATTTTAAAAATGATAAAGTAAGTATTGGTATTTTTTTGAATCATAAATGTTTATTCAAAATTTTATAATTAATATAATGGCTTAAAAGAAAATATATTTTCATAAAATATAATAATAAATTAATATTTTTTGTATTATGATTATATGATAATTTTATGAAACCTTAATTAAAATTTCAAAGTGTTATAAACCAATTATAATATTAAAATCAGTATTTTTGGAGTAAATGATAATTTTATTTAAAAATTAAATTTCTCATATTTATAAAATTATTTTCCTAAAATGAAGTTCATTTTTTTAATTCTAAACTTTGAAAAATGGTTAGTGTAATTTTTTTGGTTTTTTTTCCTGAAATACTTGACTTTTTGGTGAATAGAAAAATATGGTAATTTACGGTATAAATACATTATAAGTTAAATACATTATTAATTGAGTCATTGATGATACAATAAATATAATCACTAACTATTTTTTTTTATTTTAATATATTTGGTGATAATTCTAAAACTATTCATAATCTTGAGCCAAAATAATAAAAAAATGATTAAAATATTCAAATAATACCCCTCTCCTCCACTATAGATACCACCCTCACCACCCCTTCCAAGATTTGATCCTAACCTAGTTTCTAACAAATCCTCTTCCCAATACCCTCCCCCATTTCAAATATCCCTTGGTCGCATCAAAATACTAACCCCTTTTCCCTTAGGAGGTTCTCAAGGATGAGAAAATAAAGATGTAAAAACTTCTTTCTTTTTCTTTTAATTTTTTTTCAAGTTCATTTTATTTTCTTATCTTCTCCTCACCTACATATAACAAAGTGAAATTATATATCTAGTATATTATATATAATAAAATTTTATTGTGTCGAGGTAATAAACCATCATAAATTATCTTCCCTCTCCTTTAAAAAAAATGAAAACATCGTCCGTGATGTGTTGATTTATCACATTCAAGGACGAAGTGTATTCAATTTACATTAAAACCTTCAAGTCTGGTCATAAAACCTTTTTTATGCTTAAAAAAGATGATAATATATTTATTAAATACTATTTAATATTATATAACAATTATATATACATGATGATAATTAATAAAACAAAACTTGTTTGTGATGACCAAAAAACTGCCAAAATAATCTAAACAATTATCACTAACGTCTTATCTAACGATTCATCCTCACCAAAAATAAACAAATAACTTATATAACCATTTAATCTTGTGTATGTTCATTAATAACATATAAATTTAATTCTGAATATCCATTCCCATTTTACATTAACTTCCATACTCATATACAAGTAAACCGATCATTAAAACCAAGGAAACGAACGCTCCCGAATGATAAAATTGTATCTTGTAACTCATAAAAAAGATGATAAATGAACTTAATAAAATTATATTAAATAATTTTTTTAATATGTTATTAATTAATTAATTAATGGATTTAATTTTATTATATAGGACATTAAGGTCAAGTGTATAACACTTTAAGACATAAGGTAAGGGATTCTCTATGAACCTCCATTTTTCATTCGGGTTATGCTTTCTATATATTCACCCCAATGTAATTATTAATTATTATTAATTATTATGTAATCCTACTAAAATCTATGTAAATGTTCCATATACATGTATCTAGCATAATCCTTCTTTCTTTTATTGGTGGTTACATGTTTTATATAGACCCTTTCTCAATTCTTCCCTATAAGCATGCCCGATTAAAGGGAACTTCCCAGTTTATTACCCATTTTAAAGTGCACTAAATAATATGATTTAAGCCACCATTATTTTATAAAATCCATAATTTTATCATGAAAAACTATTTTTTTATTTCTGTTTTTATAAAAAAAATTATGCCTTATTCTATTTTAAAGCCTCTTTAGTATTTCCCCTTAAACTGCTCCTAAGCGGCTCATTTCTGAAGCTTTTTAAATTCTCTTTTTACATGTTTTCACTTCATTTGGAAATAATTTATGTCTAAAATGTAATTTAATTTTCCAAACCTTTTCTTTTCTATGATATACATGTTAAAATTTTATTTTATGAAAAATTCAAATGATTTTCCAAAAGAACTCTTCTTTCTAAAGTAAAAAAGGTTATTTCTCTCAAGAATTCCTCAATGATTTTATTATATTATTTTCATCTATTTTAAAACCCTATATTGAATCTTATATTTTATTGGGATTTATCTTTTATGATATTATTTACCATATTTTATTAAATGGTTTATGATTAATTTTATTATGGATGTGTTATCTTGATACCATTCACTATATTACTCACAATGGTTAGTGATTATGTTTACTCATTGGGGAAAGTTATTTACATTTCATATGTATATGTTGTTTATGTTTCACCCCATTCATGTTAGGAATTCATTGTACTTGTTAAGTGATGAGAGGGGCCCGCTATAGCCCCTCGATGTATTAGTAGGTCTCATGAGACAAGCTAGACTGGGTTTTTACCCATTTATGTATGGTTTCTTGGCCAAAGCCTTGACAGTATGTTTATGATGTTTGAAATAATGAATCTTCTCATTATGATACTAGTAATTTATATTCCATTTTATTATTCAACTATTATAATATCCATGTTTAATTTTAATTCTCATATGATTATTTATAGAGTTATTTAATAAACTTGTGTTCCTTCCATATTATACTCAAGTTTATGTTTTAATAGAATGTGTTTTTAGTTTTTCACCATGCCTTTAGTTTATATTAATATATGACATCTTCCCCTGTATTTCCTACCCTTACCGAGCATCTGATATCTCCCTTTTTTTATATTTTATTTTCCCCCCAGGATACGACGATGTATATTATGAATGACTTACAGGGATAATAATAGAGTTTATAGATGTTTCTTATGGAGTTTATATATTGTATTTCATTTTAATATTTAATTTAAAGTTCATGTATGAAATATAGTTTCCAAAACTACTAAACTAATTGATCATTTGGTATTCAAGTCTTGTATTTATTCCAATGTAATAAATTAAGGCACTGGATCTAGACAACTCGAGTCAAGGTCTCTACATTTGGCATCAGAGAAAGTTTAGTAGAAACCTTTGAAAGTAGACTTAGAAAACATAGATTAGGGATCATATACCTAAGATATACTTTTAAGATAATTATATAATAACATCATATAATTTTGGTAAGGTAGATATTATGTGGTTATTCCAAGAAATACATCTATGTTGTAATGACCCGGACCCAAACAGCCACCCGAACAGTGCTAAACAGGTCAGGTGTTACTACCTTAGGCACACCTCTCTAAATTCCAAAGCCTGTCAACTAACAGCGAGGGTCTTATAGGTATAGTGAGGAGGCTATACCCTCTCAGAAGATAATAGTGGTATTGGTTAGAGTATAATAATAAAGCTACAGTAGAATAAACGAATCAGCAGACTCGAACCAGACCCAAAAAGCGAAAGCTCATTCAATATCGATAAATAGAAAAAGAAATAAATATAAACAACAGCAGCAGAAAGTAAACATAATAGCATGCCGATCACTTGTAACTACAACTGAACAACAAACATACATCCAAAGCAGGTCATAAATATTGATATGTAAAGGCATCAATGGCTAACAAACTGTATATAAAAAATAAGTAAGCATACATATACATGAAAGAAAGCAAAACAAAATAAACTCCTTCTAGGAAAGACCTCAAGGTCCATACCATCTCTATGAAATAGCTAATGCAATCCATCTCCTGAAGCTGACCTCTTTCCTGCACTTAAATCCATAAAGTCTGCACGCATCCCGAAGGGCCCGTGCAGGGTGTGAGACAGATCTCATTAGGATACCACCCAATGGTGCGTACCTAATATAAGTGTTTAAGTAGGCATGCATTTATAAGGAAAACTGTAAACAGTACGATTCACACAACCAAACACAAACTCCACTGGTGCTCAGTAGCCACCATGGATTGTCACCTGCTTCGACCAACGCTGAAATCTCTGTCATGTAACCTGACACCATGTGCCCCCTCACACCGCGTGTCTCAAGTAACAACATCCCGAAGGCATGCCCAGGAAAATAGTAACCTAGAGGAATAATGATGCCTGTCCTCAAATAAGTAACCATAAGGACAATGATGTCTTCCCTAAAATAAAGTAACTAGAGGGAAAGTGATGTCTTCCCCCAAATAAAGTAACCAAAGGGACAATGATGTTTTCCCTCAAATAACAGCAAGTCTCTATCCCCAACCCGATAGCCTCAATGCTATCCCCTGAAGGCTCCTTATCTTCCACGTGGATTCTTACAGAAAGCAGCCCGAACCAATAGTACCTAAACCACAACTAATGAGGGACTCTACCTACACGAGTGGTCAAAACCACCTCATCACGGAGTCTCTCTGTGTGCACACTACTCAATGTTTTGGGTGAGTGATAATCACCAAAATAGTACCCAAGCCAAAAAACCTCTGACACCTCGTGTCTCGGCGACCATGCCGCTCAAGTCTGACGACCTCACCATCTAAGTAACCTGGGCCATGCCTGACCTGACAGTCACCCTATCTTAAGGAGACATCTATGATGCCCAATCCTGTGGTCAGAACCACCCAATGTAACCTGAGCCAATCCCAACCTGTGATCATCATCACTCAAGAATATTCAGGCCACACCCAACACAACCGCAAGAGTTCCAACATATGCAATTCAACAATTATATATAATAATCAAAATAATCAGTTTTAAACAGGAAGAAAAAACTAAATAGTTGAAATGAACTTACTTAGTGATGTCCCATACCATCACAGAGGTCTTGAAATCCTCCAACAATTCATATCAAGGTTTACTAAACTAAACTCAATAGTTTAAAACAATATAATTCAATTATAACCATTTTGACACCCTCGAAAAAATGATCTGATGAGAAATGACCACTCTCCCAACCCCGCTCAATAAAAACAGGTAACAGGCATACCCAAAGGCATCCCATAGGTCAATTAAACAATTAAACAGGTAATATCTGGTAAAACATGGTCACACTCAAAATACCCAAAAACACGCCAAAGGTCGGGCCACCCAAAAGTATGTGGAAACACAAAAGAGGTATGAACCACCTACCTGAGACTAGTAGATATAGTCATTTATTATATCGAGCTCCAATTAGAATCTGATATTCATAGATCTACATTTCTGTAAATCCCAACAATTCCACTCGGATGGAAACTGCGACGTGTGAGGCAAAGAAACTGGAACGAAATAGGGTGCGTGGGTTTAGGCTCACAGTTGCGATCCCGCAGTCACTGAAGGATTGAAGAAAGGATGTCAGATGATGATTCTAGGGTAAGAAATGTTCTTCAGAACTTCAGAACAGACCTGTTCCGAAGTTAGGGAAGAAGAAGCTGTTTTCCATAATAAGACGCGACAACCTTTCATTTAATTGAATAAAAAAAAGTACACGACATATATTTAAGGACTACACACTGTGTAGTGGCCTTTTCTGTACTCTGAATTAAGAATAGGTATAAAAATGGCTTGGATGCCCCACACAGGTCAACACATGGCTTAAACTCAGCCGGTACGTATAAAGGAGAACACTGGGCGTGTTGAGAAACACTACACGCCATGTAGTAGGAAATTTCTACACAGGCATCACACGACATGTACTCGGAGAGCACACGACCGGTACTTGCCTGACCCATACACGACATGTACTTTAGAGTACATGGTGTGTAGTCTAAGAATTTCCAGAACTTCCCAAATTTTTCCTGTTTTCTCAGAAACAAGTCAAAAATTCAAACCGGGTTGGGATTTTGACCCATTCTAAAAACCCGGGTTCTTACAATCTCCCCACCTTAAAATAGCTCATCCACAAGCTATTAAATGAAACTTAGATCTGACACCGAACATGACACCCTAATGAAGGTAACTCAAACTCTCCCGGTCTCAAAGATTCTAGCTAAATTCCTTAAGGTGCTCCCCACCTTAGGAATTGCCTAACTCGGTCTAAACCCTATAAAACTCAACAAATCAAGAGCTTACTAAACTGTTTTCAGACTCATGGTCCTCTCGTGATGCATCATCACCCCTGAACCTCATTGGTGCTCCCATGTTGTTTCTAACACCCAATGTATCCCGCACCGCATCGTTTTCTACCTCTACGAGGTCCTGCATCCCATGGATGCTCAAAACGAACCTGGTGCCTAGAACCTCAAGTAACCCATATCCTCGATGCCCCGATGCACACAACACCTCAAGTAACCCGCATCCTCGATGCTCCTGATGCTATGCATATCACACACACACACATATATATATATACACACCACGCACCTGATATGGAACCAATCCCACTAAACAACATCTAGTCAGTCCACATAGGTCATGTGCATCATGTGCACTAAAAACAGACACGCCTCAACAGGTCATGTCAAAAGAAAATGAGAAAGTCATGAACACACTCATGGTGTATCTCTAACCATCGTTGTCTCACCAGTCTACTCAGCCCCTGGCATCTCCATGGTATGCACCTGGCCTGAAGTACGACTGGTTGATGCCTGACCTCTCTATGGTGATGCTCCAGTCACTAGCCACTGACCCTCAGTTGGGTCCCACTGTCTCTATCACATCCTCCGCATGTAGCTGAAACTTGGATACCCTCTCCTGGTACCGGACCTGAACCCACTCCAGATGCCACAGTCTGTCCTGGTCCATATCTTCCAGCTGTCTGAGGAGGCTACCTGCAAAAACTCTTCAGATTCCTGACCTGTCCTCATTCCTGGAACTCCTTTGGAGGCCTATCACATTGAGTCCAAACATGTCTTAGTTGTCCACACTGAAAGAAAACCACTAAATAACTTCTACGAGGTGGTATAGCAGAGTCCTTGGCCTGATTGCCCTACTGGAACTCAACTCGACCTCGCTTCCTACTATCCAAACCATCACCTGAAGCCATCGCCCAACCAACCTGGGGAATATCACTCTTGTTTCCCTCTACTATGAGCGCTTGATTCACCAACTATGAAAAAGAATCCAACCTGAAGATATTTACCTATATCCAAATGGTGTGTCATAATCCATCCTCGAAGTGTCTCACCCTTACCGCGTCATCACTTACCATACCAGGTGAAAAGTAGGACAACTCAGTGAAAGTAGTTGCATAGTCCATGATGGACATGTCTCCCTGCTGAAGGCTCAAGAACTCCCGATCTCTCTCTTCTCTCAGGGTATCTCATTTAAAGTGCTCAAAGAACCTATCCTCGAAGTCTTTCCATGCTAGTATCTCGTGTCTGTGATCCTAAAACTGAACATCCCAACAGCACTTTGTCGGTCCTCGCAGCATGTACGTCACCAGCTTGACCCTCCACCCTAGAGGCATATCGAGCTACTCGAAGATCATCTGCATGCTCTCTATCTAGTTCTCAGCCGCCTATGGACCACCCTCACCATGAAAAAGAGGCAGGTGTTGTGATTGTAAATCTCATGTCAGATATGCCATAGATGGCTCTGTACCCTGCACACCTCTGTCGATCCCTAGCAAGACACGTACCAGGCTAGCTTGGAGCTGCTCATCGAGCCATGGTCCAAATGCTACCAAACCCGGCTATTTTCCTATCTTCACTGGATCCTGGACCTATTTATGTCCCTGAACCTGTACCTATGGCTCATGCTCTGCCTTCACTGGATCCTGAACCTAATCCTACTCCTGCAACACTATACCATCTCCCGCCTAACGCTCCATCTGAGTTGACAAAAAGGAACCTATTGAATACCATAAATGGTCAGACATCCCATATATATATATATATAACAATATATATTCAACACAAATAATGAAAGCAGTAAAGAGGCAGCATAAAACAACTACCATTACTCTCCCCTATCACAACCCATGCCCATGACAACCCATGCCCATGGCATCCCGACCTCATGACCTCCTTACCTCCCTCAACAGAGACAAGTATCAAAAGTACCTCGAGCCATGCCCATCCCAACAACTAACATTACCTCAAACTGACAACCGAGTTGCCCAATACTGGTGATCAAAATCAACTCAACCATAGTACCTGCCTGCTTGTACAAGATCCAGAACCAATTATCCTACCACAGGAAACTCTACAAATATATGAAGCATGGAATAAAAAATTTCAATCAACAAGAAATTCTATCAGGAATTTCACCTATTCACTTTTAAAAGAATACAAATCATGGAAATTTGATATTATTCACATGGAATTATCACTCACAAATCATACGTGCAATTATGAAATTGAAATACCCTAAAAATGTGCCTATCAAAAGACAAACAAACACGACTTTCCGTACCGAGCCAAGGTCCAATTCTCCCTCACCGCATCGGGTCAAGGGTCACATATCACAATCAATAACATCACACACCAAGTGAGCCACCAAGGTGGAAATCATATAAACTGTAATCTGAGAAAAAAGAAAACAACAATTCCCACCCATGGCAACTTGGTCTATCCCTCGTACCTGGGGCTGCAGGCACCCAAGAAAAATCTAGAAACCCAGTTCCAGTAACAACCTATCTCTAGTCTACCATATCCCAAATAGTAAAACCAACATAAATAAAAAGAGAAGTCTCAATATCATTAGTATCCAGTAAAACACTACTACTAAATCCCTGTAAAGAACTACTCTGATACTAATTTGTAATGACCCGAACCCAAACAACCACATGAACAGTGCTAAACGGGTCGGGTGTTACTACCTTAGGCCCACCTCCCCGAACGTCAAAGGCTACTGACTAGAAATGAGGGTCTTATAGGTATAGTAGGGAGGCTATACCCTCTAAGAGGATAATAATGGTACTGGTCCGAGTATAATAATAAAGATGCAGAGGAATAAAAGACTCAACAGACTCGAACTAGACCCGCAGAGCGGAATCACATTCAATATCGATAAACAGCGGAAGAAATAAATATAAACAACAGCAGTGGAAGGTAAACAAAACAGCATGCTGATCACTTGTAACTACCACTGAACAAAAAAATACATCCAAAGTAGGTCATACATATACATATGTAAAGGCGCCAATGGATAACCCATTGTAGCTACAAAACAAGTAAGCATGTAGATACAGGAAAGAAAGAAAAACAAAATAAAATTCTTCTAGGAAAGACCTCAAGGTCCATACCATATCCATGAAATAGATAATGTATTCCAGCTCCTGAATCTGACCTCTTTTCTGCATGTAAATCCATAAAGTCTTCACGCATCCCGAAGGGGCCGTGTAGGGTGTGAGATGAATCTCAGTAGGATACCACCCAATGGTGAATACCTAATATAAGTATTTAAGTAGGCATGAATTTATAAGTAAAACAGTAAACAATATGATGCACACAACCAAACACAAACACCAATGGTGCTCAACAGCCACCATGGAGTGTCACCTACTTCGGCCAATGCCAGAATCTCTGTCATGTAACCTGACACCATGTTCCCACTGACACCGCGTGTCTCAAGTACCGACGTCCCGAAGGGATGCCCAGTAAAATAGTAACATGGAAGAACAAAGATGCATGTCCTCAAATAAGTAACTGGAGTGACAATGATGTCTTCCCTCAAATAAAGTAACTGGAGGGACAACGATGTCTTCCCTCAAATAAATTAACCGGAGGGACAATGATGTCTACCCTCAAATAAAGATGAGCTTCTACCCCCAACCCGATAGCCTCAATGTTATCCCATGAAGGATCCTCAACTTTCACATGGCTTCTTACGAAAAGCATCCCCAACCAATAGTACCTAAATGGAAACTAACAGGGGCCTCTACCCATATGAGTGGTCGAAACCACCTCATCATAGAGTCTCTCTGTGTGCACACTACTCAAAGTTCTAGGTGAGCGGTAATCAACAAAATAGTACCCAATCCACAACACCTCTGACACCTCGTGTCCCTGCGACTATGCCGCTCAAGTCCGATGGCCTCGCCATCCAAGTAACCCGGGCCATGCCCGACCTGACAGTCACCCTGCCTCAAGAAAACATCAATGACACCCAATCCTATAGTCAGAACCACCCAATGTAACCCGGTCCAAGCCCAACCTGTGATCAATATCAATCAAGAATATCTGGGCCATGCCCAACACAACCGCAAGATTTCCAGCATATGAAATTCAGCAATTAAATTTAATAATCAAAAGAATCACTTTTAAATAGGAAGAAAAAACTAAAAAGTTGAAATACACTTACTAAGTGTTGTTCCATAGAATCACAAAGGTCTTTAAAGCCTCCAACAATTCATATCAAGGTTTACTAAACTAAACTCAATAGTTTAAAACAATATAATTCAATTATAACCATTTTGAAACCCCCAACCAAAATTCCCTGATGATCAATGACCACTCGCCCAACCCTACTCAAGAAAAAAAGGTAATAGGCATACCCAAAGGCACCCCATAGGTCAATTAAACAATTAAACTTGTAATATTAGGTAAAACAGGGTCACACTCAAAATACCCAAAAACGCGCTAATGGTCGCACCACCCAAACGTCTATGAAAACAGAACAAGAGGTATGCACCACCTACTTGAGACTCGTAGACATAGGCACGTCCGGTATCGAGCTCCAATTCGAAGCTGATCTTCGTAGATCTATGTTTCCATCAAATCCCGACAATTCCACTCAGATGGAAACTGCGATGTGTGAGGCAAAGAAACTAGAACCAAACAGGGTGTGCAGGTTTAGCCTGACTGTTTCAATCTCGTATCCACCGACATATTGAAGAACGAATGTCAGATGATGATTCTAGGGGAGGAAACGTTCTTCGGAACTTCGAAATAGACCTGTTCTGAAGTTGGGGAAGAAGAAGATGTTTTCCATAATAAGATGTGACACCCTTTCATTTAAGAAAATAAAAAAAAGTACACGATGTATATTTAAGGACTACATGTCATGTAGTGGCCTTTTTAGTACTCCAACTTAAGTGGAATTAGCCACACGGCTTGGATGCTCCACACGGGTCGACACACAGCTTGAACTCAGCCGATACACAGAAAGGAGGACACACAACATGTCGAGCAACACTATACGCAAAGTAGTAGGAAATTTCAACACGATCATCACATGGAATGTACTCATCAAGCACATGGACAGTACTTTCCTAACCCATACATGGCATTACTTTAGAGTAAATGGTGTGTAGTCTGGAAATTTCTAGAACTTCCCAGATTTTCCCAGTTTTCTTAAAAACAAGTCAAAAATTCAAACAGGGTCGGGATTTTGACCCGTTTTAAAAACTAAAATTCTTACACATGTATAGATACTAAAAGTGGACATGGTTCTGGCATATATGTTCATAGGGGTAAAAAATCTGAAAAGGTGTCTCGAGTCTAACTCAGGGTAAACTGGTACATGAAAATAGGCCTTACTGCGCACTTGGTTTGACACTCATGGGGGATATGCTTACGATAATTCAAATTTTATTTACAAACTCTTATGAAGTATTTAAAAGTAAATATGTCCCCAAATAAACCATGTTTATGATTATGATATTATCTATGAATTAATTTTCAATTTATGTAAAGTGTTTTTCTTGTTCAAAAATATGTATAACCTAATTAATGTTTGCCATTGTTTAGAAATAGTTCCCAGTGGAAAGAAAAGAAATGGTATTAGCACATGCAATCAATATAGGGATTTCCCTACTATGTAAGATAATGATGTTAAAACTAGAGATGCATCTGGTGTTGAATAAATTATAACTATACAGGGACAATTGACTCAGGTTACAAACAAAAAATTACCCATATGGATCATCCTAATCCACAACATAGGGGAAAAATTCTAGAACACTTCATGAGATAACAGCCTCCATAATTTAATAGGACTAAAAATACATTTGTAGATGAGAAATGGATAAGTTACATAGAGAAGATATTTCTTACTTTGGGAAGTAACTAGAAGGAGAAGGCTGTCATGGAAATTTATCATCTCTTAGGTGATGTAGATCAATGGTGGTCATTTATTCAAAATAACAAGGAGGAGAAAGAGATAAAAACATATAATGAAAGTATTTTAAGGAATATTTATTGGAAAACTATTTCTCTCGTGAATAGTGAGAAAATATGGATAGAAAATTCTTGAATCTAAGGAAAAAGAAAGATGAGAATATTTATAAGTATGAAGCCAACTTTAAAAGGTTATAAATGCCTGCTGTAGATTACATATACAATCCAAAGAGAAAGGTTGATCAATTCTTAGATGGGTTAAGACTTTTCCTTTAAAGAGGATTGGTCTCCCAAAATTTTTCATCATATGAAGATATATTCTCATGTGCTATCAAGACAGAAAAATAATTATCTAAGTCTTATGAATTTAAATGAAATAAAGAGAAGAAAAGGATTTCTGAACACTTTGTAAAATTAAATAAGGAAAAGGGGAATAAGGGAAGAGTAAAATTTCCATCGAGTGATAATTTTGGGAAGAAACATCGTGGTTCTTATCTAAAGGTAATGATATTTTATTAAAATTATAGAGAAAAAGGCCACCAAGCTTGTGATTTAAAGGGAAATAAAGAAGCTACCAATGTTCAATGCTAAAATTTTAAAGATATTGGACATTATGTAAATGATTTTCCTATGTGTCAAGGAAAATTTCACCAAAAAAGGACAAGGGTGAAAATCCAAGATTTTGTGATCTCAACTGCTGAGGTTGAATACCCTAATGATGAAATGGAAGGTAATTTAATCATTTCCTCAAACTTAACCATTGATTTATTTGATTTTGAATCATATCATTCTTTTATATCTTCCTAGTTTTCCAAGAAAATTAGAAATTTTCCTTTTGATTTAATAAAGGGGTTTTAATTCAAAACTCCTAAGAGTAGTATCATTGCAATAAAGATGTGTTGGTTGGTTCCCTTTATGACACATTAAAGTGATTTAGTGGTTGACCTTGTTATCATACCTATGATTTAATTTTTTATAATCCTCAACATGGACTGGATTTAAAAATATGATGCGAAAATCTATTGCAAAAAAGAAAAGAAAATTACAATTGGAAAGGAAGATGAATAATCCCTTATCTTTAGAGGAGAAACCTCATCATCTGTGTCATATCTGGATCCACCTCCAATAGATATTCTAAATGAAATTCTTAGGGAGGAAGAGAAAAGATTATCTATGGATGAGAAAATAAATCTTCAAAATGAGGATGTACCTATCGTACAAGAATACATTGATGTATTTCCATAGGATTTACCTGGACATCCTCTAGAGAAGGAAGTCGACCTTTTTTATTGATTTAATCCTTGACGTAAGGCCAATATCAAAGACTCCTTATAGAATGAACATCATGGAATTAGTGGAGATGAAGAAACATATAGAGGATTTTAGTAATAAGGTATTTATTCACCCTAGTGTTTCTCCATGGGGATCCCATGTTCTCTTTGTCAAGAAAAAAGATGGATCCGTGAGTCTATGTATCAAATATAAAGAAATAAATTCTATTAAAATAAAGAAAAAGTATCCTCTATATAAAATTGATTATTTATTTGATCAAATTCATTGATCTAAATATTTTTTGAATATTTACCTTTGATCTAGATATCATCAGTTTCATATGAGGAAGAAATATATTACAAAGACAACATTTTGAACCGAGTATGAACATTATGAGTTTACAGTAATGCCATTTGGATTGACTAATACACCCTATGTTTTTATGGATCTAATGAACATAATGTTTGAGAAATATATTGGTGATTTTTTTATATTTATTGATGATATCTTGATATATTCTAAAATCTATGAGGACCATGATAACTAATTACGGATTTTTCTGGAGACTCTTAGAAGAAAAGAGTTACATGGGAATTTTAGAAAGTGTGAATTCTGGATTCAAATAGTTTCTCTTCTTGGCCACATTGTCTCTAAGGATGGAATCTCAGTTGATCCTATGAAGAAAAAGGTAGTTCAAGAATGAAATACAATAATGAACATAACTGAGGTATGTATTTTTATTGGTTTAGCAGGTTACTATCGACATTTCTTCTGAATTTTCCCGATTAGCTAACCCTTTAACTAAGATTACTCATAAAGGGGTTATGTTATTATAGAAAAAATAATGTTGAGAATTTTTGGAATAATTGAATAGGATATTATTGAATGATTCAATCTTGAATCTACCATTAGGAAATGGTGGATTTGTGATTTATAAGGATGCATAAAAGAAAGGACTTGGTTGTTTTCTTATGAAAAATTATAGAGTTATTGCCTATGCATCAAGGCAGTTAAAAACTCATGAACATAACTATACAAATCATGATATTGAGTTAGAAACCATAATAATTTCTCTAAAGATATAGAGACACTATGTCTCTGGTGAAATATGTGAGATATATACAGATCATAAGAACTTGAAATATATCTTATCACAGAAATAACTTAACATGAGGAAAAGGCAACGAATCAAGCTACTCAAGGATTATGATTTCTCAATACAATACCACCTAGGGAAGGAAAATAAGGTAGTATATGTATCAAAAAGGTAGGATCACAGAGTTATGAATAAAATGAGGATTGATAAGGATCCTAGGTATATAGATCTTGAAAATATGGATATGGGCATTATAAAGGAAGGTGAAACATCATTATTTTTTCAATTAGTTGGCCAATCATCTTTACTGGAAATGATTAAAAGTTATCAGTATAATTATGATAATCTTAAAAATAAAATTAAAGTTGTGAATGATGGGAATTTGTAAGAATTCATGTATGAAGATAGAATTCAGAAATTTTGGAAGAGGATTTGGGTAACCTCTATACCTAAGATGAAAAGGGAGTTATTGGATGATTCCCATAGCTTGAATATCTCTATACACCTTGGTAGCACTAATATTTATATATATTTTAAGAAATATTTCTAATGGGATGATATGAATTGGGAAATTGATGATTATGTATCAAGATGTTTAGTCTTTCAATAGTTGAAGGCTAAAAGATAACATCCTAGACGAGTCATGAAACCTCTACCTATTATTATATGGAAATGGGATGACATCACTATGAATTTTTTCACTAGATTACCAAAAACTCAAATAAATAATTATGAAATATGGGTAATTGTTGATCAACATAAAAAATACGCACATCTCCTCAATATAAGGGAGTATTTTCCACTAGAACTCTTTGAAAGAATCTATATTAATGAAGTTTTAATACTTCATAGAGAACCTGTTTAAATTGTGTTTGATTATGATCCATGATTTAGGTCTAAATTCTGGAAAATTATTCACAAATATTTGGATACTAAGATTAATTTGAGTATTTCTTATCACCATCAAACTAACAGGTAGTTTGAAAGGACCATTTAAATATTATAAGACATGTTGAGATCATGCTCACTTAACTTTCAAGTTATGTGGGATCAATATTTACCTTTGGTAGAGTTTTATTTCAATAATAACTTACATTAAAATATTAAAATGTCACCATATGAATCATTGTATAGAGAGAGATTTCGTTCACCAACTTGTTGGGATGAAGTTGGTGAAAGGAAGCTTGTAGGGCCAGAGCTTGTGGAGGAAAAAATTGAAAATACAAAGACTATTCGAACCCAAATCAAAGCAGGTCAAAGTAGAAAAAAGAGTTATGACGATAATAAAAGTAAGGATTTGGAATTTTAAGTGGGGGATTATTTTTTCTTGAAAGTGTCTCCATGGAAGGGAATTATAAGATTTGGGAAGAAAGGGAAATTGGGCCCTAGGTACATTAGAAATTTTGAAATCTTAGAGAGATTTGGAGATGCAGCTTATCATTTAGTGATGCTGCCTAGCCTTTTTAAAGTACACAATGTGTTCCATATCTTTTTTTTAAATATGTATATGCTATGCCCAATTCACATTCTAACTTCTAAAGAATTAGAACTAGAACCTAATTTATATTACTGTAAAGAGCCTATATGGAGTCTGGATACTAGAGAATAGGTGTTGAGGAATCAGATTACTTTAATGGTAAATTTAATTTGTAAAAATAATAAAATTGAAGAGGTGATTAGGGAACCAGAGGAATTTATGATGAAAAACTACCCAAATCTTCTTATGAGGTGAAATTCTAGAAATTCTGAGGACAAAAATTTTATAGAAGGGGAGACTGTAATGGCCCAGAATTCTATCAATGAATTTTTCCTTCTTATAGTTATTTTATATATTATAAATCACATAAAATCACTTATAGAATACAATAAAAACTTTATTAATGAATAATTAAGGAAATAAAAGGTATTTCTAGAAGTTAAGG
The DNA here is from genome assembly GCA_963277665.1 of Viscum album. Classification (NCBI taxonomy): domain Eukaryota; kingdom Viridiplantae; phylum Streptophyta; class Magnoliopsida; order Santalales; family Viscaceae; genus Viscum; species Viscum album. The sequence goes on from OY728156.1 coordinate 1,338,190,348, forward strand.
AACCTATACAAAGGGAATAGTTACTTGACCTTTGGAATAGTAAGGTGGCCCTTAGGAATAGTAAACCGACCAATATGATAGTAACCTCACCTATAAAAGTATGAATAAAATTTAGGTATCTTATAAATAAAAATATGGTATATTTTTATCATGGAATAAGTAAATAAATGTTTTTAAAATGATAAATTAATTATTTGTATTTTTGTGAAACATAAAGGTTTATTTACAATTTTATAATTAATATAATTATTTAAAATAAAATACATTTTCATAAATTAATATTTTGTTTTATTATGATTATAAGATAATTTTGTGATACCATAATTAATTTTTCAATGTTTTATAAAAACAATTATAATATTAAACTCATTATTTTTTGAGTAAATGATAATTTTATTTAAAAATTAAATTCCTCATATTTATAAAATTATTTTTATAATATTGAGTTACTTTTTGAATTATAAACATCAAAAAATATTTTGGGTGATTTTTTTGGGATTTTTCTGAAATACATGACTTTTTTATCGAATAGTAAAATATGATAATTTATGGTATAAATACATTATAAATTTAATAAAATATTCCTTGAGTCATTTATAATGAAATCACCATAATATTGAACTAAAATTCATTATCTAAATATATTTTTTGATAATTCTAAAACTATTTAGAGTATTGATCCATAATAATAAAAAAATGATTAAAATATTCCAAAACACCCCTCTCCTCCATTATAAATACCACCCCTCACCACCCATTCTCCTTACATATTACAAGATTTGAGACTTGTCAAATTTATTCTCAATATTATTCCCAATCCCTTACCCCATGTCTAGGAGGCCTTTGTATCATCAAAATACCAAACCCTTGTCCCTAAGGAGGTTCTCAAGGAGTATAAAATCATGAGGTAAAATCCTCTTTCTTTTTCTTTTTATTTATTTTCATGTTCCTTTCATTAATTATCCTATCCTAACCTCCCTATCCCAAAGTGACATGATATATCCAATATATTATATATACTATAATGTTATTGATTTTAGGGAATAATCCATCATCAATTCTCTTCCCTTTTCTTTTATTCTAAAAATGAAAACATCATCTGTGATGTGTTGATTTGTCAAATTCAAGGTTGAAGAGTTTTAAATTTTCATTAAAACTTTCAAGGCTAGTTATAAAACCATTTTTATGGTTAAAATAGATTATAATATATTTATATAATCCTATTTAATGTTCTTTAACCATTATAAATACATGATGATAGTTAATAAAACAAAACTAGTTTGTGATGATTGAAAACCCACCAAAATAATCTAAACGATTATCACTAATGTCGTATCTAATGATTCATCCTCACCCCAAATAACAAAATAAATTATATTGAAATTTAATATTATGTATTTTCATTAATAACTTAAATTATGGATATCTATTCACAATTTACATGAACTTCTATACTCATATATAAGTAAACCGATCCTGAAAACCAAGGAAAATAACACTCCTGAACGATAAAATTATTTATTATAACTCATAAAAAAGGTGACAAATGAACTTTATAAAATTATATTAAATCAAATAAATGTATAAAATGTTATAAATTAATAAATAAATTAATTTTATTTTATTATCCAAGACATTAAGTTCAAGTGTAGAACACTTTCAGACATAAGGTAAGGGATTCTGCCCGAAACTCCATTTTTCATTCGGGTTACGCATTATCTCTCTTTAACCCAAGGTAATTATTAATTATTTTTATGTAATACTAATAAGTTTTGTTTTTAATGTTCCAAATAAATGTATCTATTATAATATTTCTTTATTTTATGGGGAGTTACATGATTTATAAGGATCCTTTCTCAATTCTTCCTGATAAGCAAGCTCAATTAAAGGGAACTTCCCAGCTTCTTAGCCATTTTCAAGTTCACTCCATAATATGTTTTAATACACCATTTTTTTTATAAAATCCATCATTTTTAATGAAAAACTATATTTTTTTTATTTATGGTTTTATAAAAAAATTCCTTATTCTGTTTTAAAGTCTCTTTAGTATTTTCCCTTAAACTACACCTAAGTGGCTAATTTGTAAAGGTTCTTAAATGATCTTTTTACATGTTTTCACTTCAATTGGAAAATTTTTATGACAAAAATATAATTTAATTTTCCATCCACTTTTTTTTGAAGATATACATGTTACAATCAAATTTTATTACAAATACAAATTATTTTCCAAAAGAACTCTTCTTTTTGAAGTAAAAATGGTATTTCTCTCAAGAATTTCTTGATGATTTCATTAGAGTATTTTCATATTTTTTAAAAACCTATATTAAATATTATTTTTTTATTTGGATTGATATTTTATGATATCATTTACCATATTTTATTAAATGGATTACGATTAGTTTGACAGTGGATGTGCTATCTTGATACCATTCACCATGTTACTCAGAATGGTTATTGATTATGTTTACTGATTGGGGAATATTATTTTCATTTCATATGTATATGTTTTTTATGTTTCACCCCATTAATATGAGTAATTAATTGGACTTATTAAGTGATAGAAGGGCCTTGATATATCCCCTTGATGCATCGGTAGGTCTCCTGAAACAATCTAGACTGGGTTTTTACCCATCTATATATGGTGTTTTGGCTGAATCCTTGATGGTATGTTTATGATTTATGACATTATGAATTCCCTCATTCTAATACAATTAATTAATATTCCATATGATTATTTTACTAATATAATATCCATGTTTAATTTTCATTTTCATATTATTATTTATGGAATTATTTAATTAGTTTTTGTTCCTTCCATATTATGCTTATGTTTATGTTTTAATGGAATGTGTTTTTAGTTTTTCACCATGACTTTAGTTTATGTTTATTTATGATAGATTATGTGGTATTACTTACCCTTACTAAGAATCTAATATCACCCCTTTATTATGTTATATTTTTCCCCAGGATACGGTGATGTATATTATGAATGACTTTCAAGGATAATCTAGGAGTTTATGGGTGTTTCATATTGAGTTTTTATGTTGTATTTCATTTCAAGTTTTAATATGAAGTTCATGTATGTAATACAGCTTCCAAAAATTTTAAACTGATTAGACCTTTGGGATTCTAGTTTTGTATCCATTCCAATGTAATAAATTAAGGAATTGGATCTAAGCAACTGGGGTCAGGGTCTCTATAGTGTTTCCATAAAATAGAGGAATCTTAAAAAAGGTTAAGGATATTTTCAATGAGAAAAGTATTACTGGATAGAGAAGTTCTTTATAAGAATTTCTATATGGAGGTTTGAATAAATTTACAAAGTATTTTGTAAAGTCATACATTTTTATGATGATGAGATAATTTTTCAGATATTCATTAATCATAAAGGAAATATCATGATTCCATATGAGATTATAGGAAGGTTGAAGAAGATAGCTAAAGATGATATCTAAGGATAATTCCTACGAAGATAATTGAAACCTATATTTTAGGAATTTTTAAGGAATTAAAATAAATAAGTAATTGAGATGGATATTCAAATTTGGTAGTGGTAAATTAAAATTTGAGTTTGTTCTTCCCACTAAGTTTTCATAGAACTACTTCCTATATAAAGGGGAGCTGTTGCACTATGAAAATGTTATGAGAGTTTTTTTGGATGTTCATATTGCTGAAGAAGTGAATGGTTTACTATAATGGCCCATAATTTACAAGTATATATTACTTAAAAATTTAAGAATATTTATTACATAACATAAAAAAACCATGCTAGGACCATATAGGTTTAGTGTCTTTAGAAATTGAGAAACATAAACAACTAGTTCATAAAATATCTAAATTTTCTCCTTCTTATTCCTTCAAAACTATACCCCCTTTTGACATATCTTACTTAATAACTTTCTTCATGACCTAGGGAAAAGAAACATTTGAAAGGGTGAGCTCAGATTCTCAGTTAGGGTAAACAAGGTAAATATCAATCATATCATAATCATAAGAACATAACATTTGAAAATATTATCCTTCATATAAAAGATAAGAATATCATGTCATGGGAAAAATCATAAAAGTACCATGTATTCACAATAGTAATAACATAAGACATGAAATTTTGTGGCATAAACACATAAGAATAAAAAATCATTTCATATTAGTCAAGGGGCTTTGTCAAGACCATCATAGCGGACAAAGTCCATTACTGAACCGAGTTCACTCCTCATTCCATCCTTATAATACAGAACCAGAATTACTTTATATTCCAATCATGTATATCTCATGAGATAAAAAAATTTACCCAATTCATTGGAGGGAGATATAGGTCCCATCCATCTCATAATCAAATAATTAATACATGTTCCACAAAAACATAAACCATTCAACATTTCATAACCCAAGGAACAAACAGTGGGTTTCTTAAACATCATTCCATAATAATCCATATAAAATAAATATATTTCATAAAAATAATTCCTTTATAAAAAAAATAAAATAAAATTAATAATAGGGATATAAATATAACCCTATTTAATATTATATGGAAAATAATTTTGATTAAAGACTTGAACTTAATTCCTGAGGAAAATATCCTTTCTTTTTCAAAAATGTTTTCTTTTCTCAAAATGCCATGAAGTTTTAAAAGAAAAGAATTTAATTGAAAATAATCTTGAAATTTTTTAGAGTAAGCTTCATGTAAATAAGGTGTCTTGAACCCATAAAAATCCATTCATTCCATATAATTAAAAAAACATTCTCCTCATACTTTTGCTGGAAAAGGTAAAAAGTACCTCAAATCGAATAACGACAAAAGATTCCTTTCATACCATTTATAAAAAATTCACCAAAGGGTAAAATTAACTTTAAATTTTTTTATAATAATATAAATAATATTACATAATTAGGAAACATTTATGTGGATGATAAATATACCCCATTAAATACTTACATATAAACAATTTCGGATAAAAATGAGTTTGTTAGATTATCCCTTAACTTAGATCTGATATCCTTCATGTGTATCTGAAACTCCTATATAATGATTTAAATAATTTTATTGACTTATTATAGAATCATAATAATTTTTATGATATCATATATGATTATATTATCATTCGTTTGTTAGTAACATTTCATTGTCATTCATTATTCGGATATTAACTGCTTAATGTTCTTATGCAAGATTTGTCGGATAACTCATGTTCCACTTATTAGGTTATATTTAAATAAATTACAGAATGATATTAGTATAATATATATCATATTTAGTCATTAAATTCATGTATATAATCATTGTTTAATGAAGACCATGTAGAATGAATCACATCACATCGCGAAGACGATAGGCCGTACGTACGCACGAGCGATGATATCATTCCCAAAATTGTTAAATAATATTGAAGTGGATGGTGTATAATATTTCAGAATTAGTAACATGTTATAATAATCATATATAGTTATTATTTCCATAATTATATCCATCTAAGTAAGGTGGTGGTGAAAAACAGATTAGGCCATGACGTGGAGACGGTAAGCTGTACGTACACACGTGCAATGATTTCATTTTTTAAAGGATGGATAGAAGGTGAAATATGGTTGTTTCAAATTTATAATAACATATCAGTATATGAGTGATACTGATGTTATTAATTTATAATGAAATAACCAATGAAGGTAAATTATAAGAAGAAATAAGTTTGAAAGAATCGATAGAAGAGATTACCTCTTCATCGACGTGCTTTATCTAAATCTCTTCTTAGAGAACTAGAGTTGGTATTTGAAGATGAAAAGAACCTATAGAATGAAAATAGTGAAGTTGATATGGAATAAGGGTAGGTTATGGCTGATATTTAAGGATAAAAATTAAGTGAAGAGGTGAGGGCGAAGGTTCCCTTTTATAATTGAGGTGAGGGGCACTTTTGGAAACTCCATAAATAACAATTTATAATAAAATAAAACCCTACCCAAAAACCTCCAAAATGTACCAATTTTTAAGATGATATTATATGGGATTGTAATATCATCAACCAATAAATTTTGGAAAAGTTATTTTTTCAATTTAAACAATATCTTTTTAATTGACACTTAGTTATTCTATTTAATTTTAATTATGGTAATAATATTCTAAATATTTAAGGGTTATAAATATTTACTTATATGGTGTTAATTGAACAAAAATGGATATTTTATTAAATTTTATACCTTATAATTATCAATTTGTAATATTTAAATATTTTTATGATTTTTAAATAATTTAATAAAATTTTATTTTTATAAAATATCAATAGTGTCAATTTTGACACTATTCATTTATTTGACTTTAAATAAAATCCACACAGAAGATAAATTAAAAAAAAAATACACTCATAATATGTCATAGTCACCTAGAAAATCTGTGTTTATTTTAATATTTTTAAAACCACCTTTTGATATTTCTATTAACAAATAATTTCTACATCAACGTTATGTCATCATTAGTGGTAATTATTTAATCTATAAACATTATAAATAAATTTCTATGATGTAGTTAATTATTTTAATTTCTATAGAATATCTATATTCAATATTATCTCATATTTACCCATATATTAAAATTAATATACTTATGTAAAACGAGACTGTGACATTTTATCACATTCATTAGTTTTTATTATATTCATGTCATATTCATTGGTAAGTGGCCATTAAGTTATTGAATTTCGAAAAATAAATGATAAGAGTCTAATTTTGTTATCCAATTAGTTTTTTATAGGTGTTAAGGTAATTTTATAATATTATTTCTACCTTTAATTACCCAATTTACCTTTAACCATGGTAATATTTTTTTTACCAAAGTTACTATTAATAATGTCCAAAAATAAAATTAGTCTATTAACAGAATTTGGACCTGATGATTCCAAATATGGAATCCATTTTTCAAAATTTAAAACACAAAAGTTTCAGTAATTAATTTAAAATTAATCCCATTGTTGAAATGAGAAAACGAGTTTTAAAAGATAAAATATTGCAAAAGATTGAAATGTTTTTACATTTGAATTTAATGTAAAATTAATTCCAATAACCTACATTATATTAAATAGTAAAAATATATTCTATTTATACTTTTAAATCATTCAATAATATAATTTAAATATATAAATTATTTCAATGAAAATAAGTTATTTTCAATTAAAATTTAGCGTATTTTTACTATTAATCAAAACATGAAAGTTATCAGAAAAATATGAGAAATTCATCCAACATAAATTTTTATATCCCTATTCAGAATAAAATTTTAATTTTTCATATAAAAATTATTAATGTGTCAAAATATTAATTTAAAAGGGGTTCTCTATTCAAAGGTGTAAAATTAAACTTTTTTAAAAAATAGATTTTTATACATCAAATAGGATTTTATTCATACCCTTTGACTAAAATATCCATTGGATGAATATAAAAAATATTTTATTAAGTATATTACACATATATATCACATTAATTTCATTACCAAAAGTAATTGACACAAAAATAAAAATATCTAATTGATCTATATTTTTCATAAATAATTTATAGCCAATGAATTCACAATGAATTTTCATAAGTTAGTTATAATTATTTCTGCTAACCTAACATCTGGGCTATAACGATAGTTTTATAATAAGTGTGTCTCTCGGTTCGTTTAAACTCACAATTGCATGTAAATCTAGGTATTGAAGAATAAAAATTATTTAAATAAAATATTTCATAAAAACATCCTCGTGTTACATTATACCCCCCCTAAACTGAATTTCACCCTCAAAATTTGTCACTTAGAAACAAACTGATGAAGATACCTCTCCCACATCATATCCTCAAGTTCCCATGTAGCCTCTTCAAATTGGTGGTTCCTCCATAAAACTTTAACCAAGCGAGTGGTCTTGTTTCATTGAACTTTTTCGCTATGATCCATAATCTCTAGTGGTTGTTCTTCATAAGAAAGATCTTGCTCCAGCGATATGACTTATGAGTTTAGTACATGCGAAGGATCGCATATGTACTTTCTCAGGAGAGATACATGGAACACATCATGAACTTGAGATAGATTAGATGGAAGCACCAATCGGTAAGCTACCTTCTCAACACAATCCATAATTTCAAAAATAATGATATACCTAAGGCCCAACTTTCCCTTCTTTCCAAATATCATTACTCTCTTCCAAGTAGATATTTTTAAGAACACCTTATCACCCACTTCAAACTCTAGGTCTTTTCTTCAATTGTCAGCATAAATTTTTTGTTGACTCTGATCTGCTCTTATGTGTTGTTGAATAGATCTGACCTTTTCTACCATTTCATCAACAAGATCAAGTCCAAATAGATTTCTTTCCCCAACTTCATCCCAGCAAGTTGGAGTTCTGCAATTCTTTCCATAGAGGGATTCATAAGGAGCCATCTAAATACTAGAGTCAAAGCTATTATTGTAAGAAAATTCCACCAATGGTAGGTTTTGATCCCAACCACATTTTTAATCCATAGATCCTAAGTTCTCAACATGTCTTCTAGAGTTTTAATTGTCCTCTTAGAAAGTCCATTTGTCTGAGGATGATAAGAAGTTCTGAAACTTAACTCTATATCCGGAGCATGCTGAAGACTTCACCAGAACTTCAAGGTAAACCTCAAATGCCGATCAGATATAATGGGAAATGGTAATCCATTAAATCATACCACTTCATTTACATATATCATAGAAATATTATCAAGAGAGAAATCATCTCCAATAGCAATGAAGTGTGCTTGATTCATAAGGTGATAAACTATAACCCAAATAACATTATTGACTTTGGATGTTTTGGAAAGTCTGATGACAAAGTCCATAGTGATATTTTTCCATTTCCATTCTGGTATGGGTAATGGTTGTAACATCCCCTTATACTTCTGTCTCTCAGCCTTAACTTGCTGTAAAACCAAGTATCAAGAGACATATTCAGTGACATCTCTTTTCATGCCATCCCACCAGAAGTATTCTTTCAGGTCCCTATACATCTTTGTGCTTCCAGGGTGAATTGATAATGAAGAACTATGAGCCTCATCTAATAGATCCTTATTTAATTTTGGTATGGGAGGAATATAGACATGGTTCCTAAACCTTATTATTTCATCACAATCATGGTTGAATTCAAAAACATTTCTCAACTTATTTTGTAGCTCTACATTCTTCTTCTACGCCTCTTTAATCTTCACTTATATTGATGGTTGAACATTCATTTGAGAAAGATAATATTTCCAAATTCCTTTAAAATTTCAAGATCCATCCTTTGTAAATCCATAAATATTGGATATTCTGTGATCCTCGTCATGGAAAGGCTAGCATGATCTTGTCGACTCAATGCATCTGCCACCTTTCTTGCTTTCCCACAGTGGTAATTGTAAGATCCTAGGTTTTTATTGAGGTAAAGATCTTATTTTTGGGTTAAATGTGTTTAATTTTCTTTTTGGATTAGACCTTAAGCTGGTTTGTGGGCCGGTTGGGTTTTTATGAGATATAAAGGAGAAAAAATGATGAAATCTGACTGCAGGCCAGGTACATGTTGTGTACTTGGCCTACACGCATGTACTTCCAGTACATGCTGTGTATTGGGCTTCCATGACATGTATTCAGTCTGGCTTAGAAAAAAATAAAAGGGAAGTACATGCTGTGTACTTTTCCACCATTTCGTGTACTTTCCCAACAAGGGTTTTCTTTATAAAAAGGCAGTAACCTCAAAGTTTGATGCACATTAGTTTTTCTCTCATTTTTGAACCCCAAAACCCTCTAAAATAGTTTTTATTATATTGAAGTTGTCTGAACTACGATTCAAGATCCGTATGTCCCATTGGAACCACATCAATAAGTACTCGATTGTGTTTTAGTCATTCTTGATTCTTCAGAACAACAACTGCGCTATTTGGATTTAGGATCATATGCCCTAATATCCAGTTCTTTGTCCATTATTTAGATTTCTTCCAAACTAGGACGAATCAGGACTTGATACTGGATTATCTGTATACTACCAAGGCTAGGTAGGTGGTTTATACTTTCTTTTGGATTTTCTTGTACTTTTTGGGCATTCGTCCTATATTCTGCTCGTCAGACTTTCTGGAGAGGCCTTTTTTTAGCGAGTTGCTTACCGTAGCTGTAGTCGGACCTAGTGGGGATGCTCGTTGGTTCCGTTTAGGTGCATTGACACCCGTTACATGATTCATGGTCACCTAAGGGGTGAAACTTAAGTTAATTACCTATTTATTTCTGTTTAAACCACCCAAGGTGTGTGCTTGTGCTTGCTTGGTTAGAGGAAGCCTGTTAATGCTTTGATATCTTGAGAAGCTTGTTTAGGAGATGTACTGCCTCCTTTATTAATGAATATCATGTTATTCCTTGTCTATATAGATAATTTTTCATGTTAAATGGATAATATGGGTGGGTATACCTATGTAAAATGATAATGGCATGTTAAATGGTTTATATGGGAGGGTAGGCCCGTATTCTTATAGTTGATAAATGGTTTGCATGAGTGGGTATATTCATGGCTTGTGTAGGTTGATGTGATTGGGTATACTCACATAGAATGAATTATTAATTTGAATGATTGAATGCTTGAATGAATAGTTGATTGATGACATGGACTTCTCTCCATAGATCTTGAATGCGGTAGTGGATGCCTTGGGTTGACTCTGCCCATTGGGTTTTGATTCTGTGGGATGTATCGGGCCTTACTACCCAGTGGATCCGGATTTATTGGGCTCACGTAGGACTTTCTATTATTATTATCCTAGGACCCCAACCAGTGACTAACTGAGTTTCCACCAGGGATGACCATGGGACTCGATGGGATTCCTTGGACAAGCTCCTTGGATCCAGCCCTCTATGGTCTAAAATTATTTTACAAGGATTCCTTGGCCTACTGACACCTTGGATCCATACCTTGCGGTCTACACTTCACTATACTGTGTGGCTGTGGGATATTTGAATTCGCTATATGGAGTGGCTATGGGATACTTGACATCTCTATACAGCGTGGCTGTGGATTGGTTGATACATATGGATGTATGGCATTACTGTGTGACTTTCTTGTTTACTTGTTATAGCTTCCTTGTTAGGAGATGACTCTCTCTTGCAGGTATCATTTAGGGATGGTTGGTTTTACTTACTACATTAAACTTAGGCCATGGGAATACACACTTACTTTACTAGTTGTTTAAACTTTCTCTCACTTTTGTATATTGCTGTTAGAATTGTATAGACCTGGGTGGTAGCCTACCGGGATGTTTATCTCACACCCTATTTGGGTCTCCTTGGGGACCCAAATAGATTATATGGTTGTTGGTGATGATAGGGGAAATCTCCCTAGCACAGGTTGTTGACTGTGGCTTTGTAGCAAGGGAGCCTAGGACTAAGCTGAGGCTTGCGATGATGGGATACCTTTTTGGTATTTTGTTCTTTTTTGGATAATTTTATTGTATTGTATTTCCATGTACCATCTACATCATTTTGTATACGAGACACTTCTGGTTATTGATATGTATTCTTGTCTTGTCTTACTTTCAGTTGTCTACTGTTTATTTATATTCTGCTATTTATTATATGTTTTCCTTCTGTTGTGATACTCTAGTAATGAGGGAATAGTTTTCCCACTAACTCACCTAGGCCCTCACTACCAGTCAACAGTCTCTAGAATTTGTGGAGATGTGCTTGAGGCTATGTGGCCAACCGGGATCAAGGCACCATTTCGGATGGTATCCAGGTTTAGGACGTTACAAAGTGGTATCAGAGGGGTTTATTTTTTGTTTTGACTTACTATTTGGTGACAATAGACAGGGATAAGAAGGAAATTAAGTTTGGTAATAAACTGTTCCTAAGAGTAGCTACCCCATGTATAGGGAAAATCCAAAATTCCTCAAATTGAGTTCCGATTTTTTGGATTTGGACAATTACAATTCATTTGATTTCACCATTGGGTGACATACTTGATTTATGATCTTACTATTGATGCAATTTTGGTTTCTATTTTAGCTGAAACCTGATGAGATGAGGGTTTCCATCTCATGCATCATATAGACACTTGTTAGAATCACATGCCATGAATTATTCCATGCCATCTCAGATGCATTAGATATTTCATGCCGTTGTGATAGTTGATGTGATAGTTGTGCCTGCTATTGTATTAGTTGGGTGAAGTAGATAAAGGTGTTATTTCATCTTTCAATCCATAAGGAGTATAGGACCTTATGAATTGGGAAATGACACACCGGTGAAATGTAAATGTTAAATGAACTTGTTACATATACATTTTTAATGGGAGCCATGTTTTGGTTTCATGAGGTGTTATGGGCCCTCATGGATTCAGAATTGGTAACCCTTGGTTAAATTTCCTGGATAACTGAATTTGAAATGGAAATGGAACTTGAAATGGTTAATAGAGACTTGACCTAGACCCAACTTTTGAGTGGGAAAGAGGCATAGTTTCAATTGGTTCATTGGATGTTCGTTATACAGTCTTGGCTTTAGGAGAAGGCTGTGGGTTGGACTTGGTTTCTAGGAGGGTTTTGAATAGTCCTATGCTTTTGAGCCTTTTGATTTGATATTGTTCATTCCTAAGGTGTGCATTTGAAATTGTAGAGACATTCCACCACGACAACCTCAAGTGGTACGCCGTGATGGAGGCAATGACCATACTTCGTAGATAGTGGGTTGTGGGTTACTGGTTGATCCTTCTATAGTTTCATATGCAGAACATGAGGTTGTTCCAAACATAGGTGGTGAGGCATAGTTTGTCGAGGGTTTCTTTAGGTATATGTTGACGATATAGGGAGCACCGCAACCATCCTTGACTTTGGCAGAGCTGACACAGGTGTTCCAGTAGTAGCATCCTCCTACATTTTCTAGGGATAGTGGACCACAAGCTACAAAGATATGGCTAGAGACCACGTTAGCAATTATTGAGCATCTAAAGATGCCTCTGAAATGAAGAGTCAATCTCACGACTTACATGCTATGTGGAGTGGAAAAGCGCTGGTGAGATGTTTTTAACCAGGATGATGGGCTTCAGAATATGGGTTGGGATGAATTCCAAACCCACTTCTATGACTACATTTACCCCGCGACTCTGCGAGCAAAGAGGGATACTGAGTTTATGCATCTGAAGAAGGGTGTGATGACAGTTATGGAATACTCGACCCGCTTTACAGAGTTGTAGCATTTTGTGCTGATGTATCTTACTTATGAGATATCGAGGGCGAGGCACTTTGAGGAAGGTCTCAGACATGCCATCAGATCTTAGTTAAATGTGTCCAGGTTTCCTTCTATCATTGAGATTGTGAATCAGGTGCTGATTACATAGAGTAACCTGAGGTAAGCTGGGGGTATAGAACAGGGAAGTGATGTTTCTCACCCCAGTGGATCTACATCTTCAGGTAGGAAGTTCCATTTTGAGGCTTCCCACAATGTGAGTGCTAGTCAGGATGTAGGTGCAGGTATCTTGGTATATTGACATTAGTGTGGTAGGCGACGCCACATGAAAGTCTAGTGCGACCACAACCCAGTCGAGTGCCGAGCTTGCAGCAGGATGGGAATATGTAGCGGTTTGTAGGACCTTCCCTCCAGCTGTGAGTGGTAGGGGTTATCTTCGATGTTAGGTTCAAGAGTAGGGTCTTCAGCTCTATGTCAGGCTTGCTGCTGGAGTAGCATAGGTAAGTTAGGCTGGGGCAGTAGTGGTCATAGTCGTGGTAGCTAGGCACCGTGTCCTCAAAGACAGCAGGGCGGATCAACTCAGGGTAGCCAGGCAGTGTCACATGGCCGTGGTACAGGACATACTTATGCAGTGTAATAGACCCAACATGAGAAGGATCCTAGACCATCTATGGTGAGAGGTATGATATTAGTAGCTTCTACCATTTCATCTTCTCTTTTTGATACAGGCTCCTCTCATAGTTTTATCTCTACATGAGTTCTGAAATGCTTTGGTCTTGTGGTTTTTCGTTTTTAGGGAATTTCGATGCTAGAAACACCATTGGGAGTTAGAACAGGTGATTTATGCTAGTTTATGGAATTTCCCCTTGAGTTTGGTGGGTTCCACTTCCCCTAGATTTTATTTGTCCTCTAGATGACATGGTTTGACGTTATTCTCAGAATGTACTGGCTAGTAGCTTATTGAGCGTACATTAACTGCTATCACTGGAGTGTGACTTTCACATCACTAGAGGGTGGAATGTTTATTCAAAAGGGTGAATCAGATTTCCAGGTGAGAAAATATAAACCCGAGCATCGTGGGATGGGTGGGACGATAGACCATATTTCTAGTTTTTTTCTGGATGATCAGGTAGTGGGTTAGGTGGACTTTCCTCCAATGGTTGAGCACTTCAGGGACATATTTCCCAATGACTTTTATAGTTTACCTCCTAAGAGAGAGGTGGAATTATCTATCAAGCTATTTCTAGGAGTTTCATTAGTATCCATTCTTCTATATAGGATGGTTATGATGGAGTTGCATGAGCTCAATAGGCAGCTAGAGGATTTGGAGGTGAAGGGGTTTATCATACCCAGTACTTCTCCGTGGAATTTTCTGGTCCTTTTTGAAAAAAAGGTGGAAGAAGCTCTAAGTCTATGTGTGGAATATCAGAAACTAAACCAACTGATGGTTAAAAACCTATATCCTTTTCCACATATAGATGACTTGTTTGATTAGCTTTGAGGAGATCAAGTGTTCTCAAAGATCAACTTGATTTCAGGATATCACCAAGTGCATGTTCGATCTATAAACATACCTCATACAACCTTTCATTGCAGGTGTGGGTTATATGAGAATCTGGTTATGCCATTCAGTCTCATAAATGCACTGAAAATTTTCATGGATTTGATGAACCAAGTGTTCCATCCTTACGTGGACTCTTTTGTGGTGGTTTTCATGGATGATATCTAGGTATATTCTCACAATAAAAACGACCATGCCAACCATCTTGAGATCGTTTTGAATACACTTAGAGAGAATTATTAATATGCTAACCTCACAAAGTTCCACTTTTGGATGGATCAGATTCAATTCCTAGGTCACATTATATTGAACACAATATTATCAGTGGACGTAGAGAAGGTGAGAGCTTTAGTTTCCTAGGAAAAACCCAAGAACACTTTTGATATATGGATTTTATTGGGGCTAGTTGGCTACTACAATGTTTTATACAAGACATATCATGTTTAGAAGTTCTGTTGATGGGATTAAATAAGAAGGGTGTGAAGTATGTGTGGTCATAATATTGTGAGACAACCTTTCAGGAGTTGGAAGGGAGGTTGACATCAGCACCAGTACTGATACTTCCAGAGCAGGGAAGGAGCTATATGGTGTACTGTGACGCTTTAGGTATTGGGCAGGGGGTAGTGCTGATGCAGGGAGATTGAGTCATGGCATATGGGTCTCAGCATCTGAAGCCTCATGAGAGGAATTACCCTACACATGATCTCGAGTTAGTTGTAGTTGTTCATACGCTGTACTGTTGGAGGCACTATTTATTCGGAGAGCATTTTGTGGTGTACACGAACCAAAAAATCCTCAAGTATATCTTTATGAAGTGTGGTCTGAATTTGAGGTAGCGAAGGTGGGTGGAGTACCTATAGTATTTTGACTTCGAGATTTCCTATACACCTGGTAAGGGAAATGTAGTAGCTAATTCACTGAGTAGGAGGACTAAGATACATGCAGTGCAACATGCTAGTAGCGAGTGGCAGCTTATGGCGTTGTTTTCTGAGATGCATCTGGAGGTGCATGATAGGCATGGTAAGACTTTTCTTTCATCCTTATCTGTTACCTATACCATGATAGACAGAGTTAGGATGAGATAACTATCAGAATTAGAATTCCTAGTTCTATGGGAAGGTGTGATAGGTGGGACCCTCCTCCTGGTTGGATAGTAGGCAATGATGAGATATTTCATATCCATGGATGTGTCTGAGTTCTAGTGGATATAGGTGAGGAGTTGATGCGAGAGTTTTATGATCCAGCTTGGTAAGTCCATACCAAGGTCACCAAGATTTACCGTGACTTGTGAAAATAGTATTGGTGTCCTAGAATGAAGCGTGAAGTAGTTGGTTTTGTTTCTAGGTGTTCCACCTGTCAGTAGGTGAAGGCACAACATCAGCGGCCAGCTAGGCTTTTACAATAGTTACCTATTATAGAGTGGAAATGGGATGATGTCACGATGGATTTTTTGACTAGTTTACTGAGGTAAACTCAAGGTAATGATGATGTGTGGGTTATTGTTGACAGGATTACTAAGGTCACATATTTCTTTTCGATCAAGGAGACCTTCAGTGTTGATGATCTTGGGAAGTTCTACATTCGAGAGGTTGTATGACTTCATGGGGTACCATGCACTATAATTTTAGATAGGGACTCCCTATTTACATTTCATTTTTGACAGTGTTTTCATATGTCACTGGGTAAACAGGTGCTTATGAGCATAGAATATCACCCTCAGACTGATATTCAGTCATAGCGTATGATACAAGTGCTAGAGGACATGCTGCGAGCATGCATCCTGGATTTTGGGGGCTCTTGGGAGAGGAACATTACACTGGTTGAGTTAAACTAAAATAATAGTTATTAGGTGATGATATAGATGGAACCTTATGAGGATTTATACGTTAGGACATGTTATTATCCCCTGTGATGGTTAGAGGCAGGAGAGGTAGCTTTACTGGGGCTGCATCTCGTGTAGGAAACTTCTGAGCAGGTCCAAATGATTCAGAAGTGGATGGCTACTGTATAGTCTCATCATAAATTATATTCTGATTTATGTAGATGACCTTTAGAGTTCAAGGTCGGGGATCATGTTTTCTTACATGTTTCACTAAGTTTGGGATACTGGTGGATCAGGAGACAGGGTAAACTTTCACTGAGATATGTCAGGCCATTTGAGATTCTGGAGAGAGTTGGATCAGTTTCCTATCAGTTGCAGTTAACTTAGAGGTACCAATCCATGCATGACATCTTCCATGTATCTCAACTACACCACTATCACTCAGAACCATCTCAAGTTTTTCAGCCCGAGGAGGTTGAGCTTCAGGTTGATGCATCCTTTGAAGAGCATCTGATTCATATAGTTGATAGGAGCATGAATGTTCTTCAAGGCTGGTCAGTTCCTCTAGTATGGGTACTATAGAAGCATGACCGTTTACATGATGAGACTTGGGAGAGGGAGACCGATGTATGTTCTCAATAGTTGGAGTTGTTTTCAGACAAATCTTGACCACCCTTTAGAGAGCAATTCAGAGATGAATTTATATAAGGGGGAAGATTATAATATTTTGGGTTTTTTCATGAGGTACTGATCTTCTTTTCATGTTAAATTTGTTTTCTTTCCTTTTTTTCTTAGACCCAAAGCTCGTTCATGGTCCGGTTGGGTTGTTTTGGGAAATAAAGGGGAAAACAGGCTGAAATCTGGCTGTAGGTTGGGTACACGTTGTGTACTTGGCCTGCATGTCGTGTACTTCTAGTACATGTCGTGTACTGGGCTGTCAAGACATGTAGTTAGTCTAGCTCAAAAAAATAAATAAAAGGGTTGTACACACTATGTACTTGTCCATCAGATATTGTACTTTCCCAGCAGAGTTTTTTTTTATAAGAGGAAGTAGCCTCATATTTTGACGCACATCGGTTTTTCTCTCGTTTTTGAACTCAAAAAACCTCTAAAAGAGTTTTTCTTATATTGAAGCTGGACAGACTCTGATTCAAGTAGTGACTGTCATGTTGGAACTAAATCAGTAAGTAATTGATTCCTTTTTATTCATTTTTTATTCTTCGGAACATCGACTGCACTATTTAGATTTAGGCTTATATGCCATAATATCCCGTTCTTTGTCTGTTCTTCAAATTTCTTCCAAACATGGATGAATCAAGTTTTGATACTGGATGAGCTGTCTACTACCAAGGTGAGGTAGGTGGTCTATACTTTATTTCGGATTTTCTTGTATTTTTTGATCATTTGGATGATATTCCGCTCGTCGGACTTTCTGGTGAGGCCACATTTTTGAGCGAGTTGTTTGTTGTAGCTATAGTCGGACCTAGTGAGGATGCCCATAAATTCTATTTAGGTGTGTTGACACCCGTTACATGATTCATGGTCACCTAGGGGGTTCACCTTAAAATAATTACCTATTTATGCCTATTTAAACCACCCAAGGGGTGTGTGC
The DNA here is from genome assembly GCA_963277665.1 of Viscum album. Classification (NCBI taxonomy): domain Eukaryota; kingdom Viridiplantae; phylum Streptophyta; class Magnoliopsida; order Santalales; family Viscaceae; genus Viscum; species Viscum album. The sequence goes on from OY728156.1 coordinate 1,338,208,517, forward strand.
TTGTGCTTTCCTAGTTAGAGGAAGCATGTTAATGCTTTGATAGCTTGAGTAGCTTTTTTATGAGATGTAATGCCTCCTTGATTAATGAATATAATTTTATGACTTGTCTATCTTGATATTTTGGAATGTTAAATGGATAATATGGGTGGTTATACCTATAAAAAATGATAATGGCATGTTAAATGGTTTATATGGGAGGGTTGGCCCATATGCTTGTAGTTGATAAATGGTTTTCATGAGTGGCTATACTCATGGATTGTGAAGGTTGATGTGAGTGGGTATACTCACATGGAATGAATATTTAATTTAAATGATTGAATGCTTGGATTAATGGTTGCTCGATTCTATGGATTGCTCTCCATGGATCTGGAACGCGGTAGTGGATGCCTTGGGTTGGCTCTGCCCCTTGAGTCTTGATTCCCTAGGATGCCTCAGGCCTTGCTACCCCATGGATCCGGCTTGCTTGGGTTCATGTAGGACTTGATATTTCCATGCTCCTAGGACCCCAACTAGTTCCTAACCAAGTTTCCACTAGGGATTCCCATGGGACTCGATGGGATGCCTTGGACAAGATCCTTATATCCAACCCTCTGTAGTCTAAAGTTATTTTACATGGATTCCTTGGTCTGCTGACACCTTGGATCCAGCCCTTGCGGTCTAAACTTCACTATACAGTGTGGACGTGGGGTATTTGACTTCATTATACGATGTTTCTATGGGATACTTGACTTCTCTATACAATGTGGTAGTAGATTTCTTGATATAGATGGATGTATAATGTGGCTGTGTGACTTACTTGTTTACTTGTTATAGCTGAATTTTTAGGAGTTGACTCTCTTTTATAGGTTTCCTTGAGGGCTGGTTGGTTTTAATTACTACAATAGAATTATTCCATGGGAATACACACTTACTTTATTGATTGTTTACACTTGCTGTCACTTTTTTATATTGCTATTAGAATTTTATAGACCCAGCTGATTACCTACTGGGATGTTTATCTTACACCCTGTTTGGGAATCCTTGGGGACCCAAACAGATTATATAGTTGCAAGTGATGATAGGGTCAAACTCCCTAGTATAGGTTGTTGACTATGACTTTGGATTAGGGGAGCTATGACCAAGAGGAGGCTTGCGATGCTGGGATACCTTTTTGGTCATTTGTTCATTTTTGGATACTTGTATTGTATCGTATTGCCATGTACCATTCTGGATACTTGTACCATCTGCATAATTTTTTATATTAGACACTTCTAGTTATCAATATGTATTCATGTATTTTCTTACTTTCAGTTGTCTTCTATTTGTTTCACTTCCTCTATTTATTATACGTTTTTATTATACTTTGATACTCTAGTAATAAGGGAATAGTCTCCCTACTAACTCACCTAGGTCCTCTCTTCTAGTCAAAAGTCTCTGGTGTTGGGGGAGATGTGCTTGAGGACATGTGGCCAACTGGGCTTGGGGAACCGTTTTGGGTGGCATCTGGGTCTGTGATTTTACAGTAATGTATTGACCAATTTTAATCTTTAATCAACTCCAACCATCTTCATTGGTACATATTCATCTCATTTTGTGTGAAAATATACTTTAAAATTTTATGATCAGTATAAATATCACTCCTTTCACCATAAAGATAATGGCTCCATATCTTTAATGCAAAGATTACCATAGTTAACTCCAAATCATGAGTTGGGTAATTTTACTCATGGATTTTCAACTACCAAGAGTCATAAGCAATCACCATATCATTCTTCACGAGAACACATACTAGCTCCTTCCTGGACGCATCACTATAGATCATAAACCTTTATCCACTATAAGTAAGTGTGAGAATAGGTGCACTCGTTAACCTTATTTTTAGTTCTTTGAAATTATCTTCACATTACTCCATCCAAATAAACTTAACTCCTTTTTAAGTCAACCTGGTGAGTGGATTAGATAATAATGAAACACCTTTCACAAAAACTCAATAATATCCAACCAAACCAAGAAAAATCCAGATCTCAGTTACCGTTGTTGGTCTCGACAATATTGCAATAACCTCTGTTTTTGCTGGATCCATAGATATCTCCTCTATTGAGATTATATGCCCAAAAATGAAACTTTATGAATCCAGAATTCACACTTGGTAAATTTGGAATAAAGCTTCTCCTTTCTCGAGGTCTTCAGTACAATTCTCAATTGATCTTCATGTTCTTCCTTTCTCTTTGAATAGACAAGAATATCATCTATAAAGACTACCTCAAACATACCAAGACAATCTCTAAAGTCTCTATTCATTATATCCATGAAGATAAAGGGGGAATTAGTAAGACCAAAAGGCATCACTATAAATTCATAGTGTCCATACCTTTTACGGAATGTCGTCTTTGGTATATCCTTATTTTTGACTCTTAATTGATGATATCATGAATGAAGATCAATCTTGGAAAAGTATTGAGCTCCACTTATTTTGTCAAATAAGTCATCAATGCGGGGAAGAAGATATTTTTTCTTGATAGTGATCTTGTTATGTTCTCGATAATCAATGAAGAGTCTCATTGATCCACCTTTATTCTTAACAAACAAAATAGGTGCTCCCCAAGGTGATGTACTAGGGTGTATGAATCCCTTATTAAGATTATCTTGGAGTTTCTTCTTCAATTATTACAACTCAATTGGGGCCATTCTATAAGGTGTCTTTGAAATAGGAATACCACCCATTATGAGTTCTATTGAAAACTCAACTTCACAATTTGGTGGAAGACCTAGAAATTCCTCTAAAAAGACATCATCAAACTCCCATAAAATGGGTGTATTCTTAATCATGATTTTCTCCCCAAACATTTGAGATAAATAACCTTCATTTATAGGAATCAAGTCCCATAATATGGAAGAAATTTCTACTAGAAGGTTACATTCATATTTTCATTGATAGATGATCATAGATTGATCTGGAATATGAAATGTGACCTCCCTTACTTGGAAAATCATATGATATCCATATAGAGAAAGGAAATCCATGCCAAGAATCACATAAAATTACACTATAGTAAGGATAACAAGATTTTCAGGAATCATTTTCCAACAAACTTCAATTGGAGAAGAATTATAAACTTTTGATGTGACCATTGTGCCATTAAGAGTTTTCATAGCTAACTCAACATCTAATTTTTGAGGTAATATGACGATAATATTAGAAAATTATTCATAAATAAATGACTGGGTGGATCTAGAATCAAATAAAACATTTTATAGTTTAGAGTGTATGGTAAGTGTACCTTTCACCACTTCATTATCGTACTCCATGTTACCAATAGTTATTTCAGGTGACTTTCCTTTACCTTTGGCCTTAAGAGTTTGTTGACATAAATCATCATCAATAACCCTTGGATTAGGGCATTGATTGGCATAATTCCCCATTTCCTTTCACTTGTAACATTGAAGGGTAGGAGGTGCATTATGCGTATCCTTTTCTTTGTTTGCATCATTAGACATATTTTTCCCATCACATTAGCATTCAATTTCCTGATGACCTTCTTTTCCACACTTAAAATTTAATAGTCCCTTTAAGACAATTCCCTCCATGTTTCCTTCCACACTTTGAGCATAAGGTAAAACTCATATTCTTTTCAGTGTGTTCTTTAGATATTCCTTTGAATTCCATTTTTCTCTTCTTATCAAACCCATATGACTGATGGGTTACTTCAATATCAATCTAAACCTTGAGATAACATCAAACAATTTCCTCATAGCTGTTGAAGTCCCTTATGGGTAATTCCCTTTTGAGACTTGGTTTTAAGACACTAAAGAATCGACCAATTTTACTCTCAGGTTGGATAATAATTCTAGAATCATACCTTGCAAGTCTCGTAAAATTTGTTTTGTAGGTACCAACATATTCATCATCCTTTTGATTAAGTTCAAGGAACTCCTTCTCCATCTTTGTTTGAATAATATGAGGAAAGTTCTTATTGAAAAATAAGTTCTTAAACTCATCCCATTCCATGGACTCAATTTCATCTCTTTTCCTAGTATTCTTGATAAGATTCCACCATTGAACAATTTCACCTTCCAAACAATATACTTATAGTATGACTTTTTCATGTTTAGAACATTGTAGAACTGAAAATATCTTTATAGTGGTACTGATCCATTGTTCATCCACTAATGGATCAGAAGACCCACTAAATGAAGGTGGGCACTGCCTCATGAAAGATTCAACAGAATGTTTCTACCTCCTTTTGGTTGTTCAGAAGTCTATCATGATTCATAGCTTGTGAAAGTTGGGTGATCGTGGCTATAATTTTTTTCATTCTAGTTCCCATAACATTTGGTTGCTCAGGGGGACAATCATTGAATTTCCCATCACATTCAGCATTAATGTGGTTCCTTCAGGTTCCAGATATTGACTAAGACCAAGAATCATAGTGTGAGAAACAATAATCATAATAGGAAAACCACATAATCAAGAATAAAATTTCAATTTAAGACACTTTAGGTTTTATCCTAGGTTATTCATGAACATTTATAAAACACTAGGATAGGATTGTAACCTATACTTAGACATATCCTTAGGGTTCTTACTAAGGTCCTCTCATCCTAGTTTCTAAAGGTTAGCTATACCTTTAATTTCATACCAAATATAACAGTTCATACTTTACATGTTGATCTTAATTAAAAATTTAATAATATTTATTACATAACATAACAAAAACCACTCCAAGATCATATAGGTTTAGTCTCTTTAGAGACAAGGAAACATAAACAACTGGCTCATAAAACATCTACATTGTCTCCTTCTTATTTCTACAAAAATAGACTCATTTTTGAAATATATTACTCAATACCATTCTTCATTACCTGGGGAAAAGAAACATATGAAATGGTGAGGTCAAATACTCAGTAAGGATAAACAAGGGAAATATCAATCATATCATAATCATAAGAACATAACATTTTAAAATCTTATCCTGTGTATAAAAGATCAGAATATCATGTCATGTGATAAATCATAAAAGTGAAATGTAATCCTAATAGTCAAAACATAAGACATTAAATTTCTTGGAATACACATATAAGCATATAAAATCATTTCATATTAGTCAAGGCTCATTTCCAAGACCATCATGGCGGACAAAGTCCATTACTGAACCAAGTTCAGTCCTCATTCCAACCCTGTATTACTGAACTAGAATTACTTAATTTTCCAGTCATGTATATCTCATGAGATATAAATATTTACCCAATATATTGGAGGGAGATATAGGTACCACCCATCTCACAATTAAATCATTCTTACATGTGTCACAATAACATAAACTGTTCATCATAGCATATCCCAAGGAATAAAAAATAGTTTTCTTAAACATCATTCCATCATAATTGATATAAAATAAATGGATTTAATAAAACTAATTCCTTCATAAACACAATAAAATAAAATTAATAATATGGATATAAAAAAACCCTATTTCATATTAGATGGAAAATAATATTGATAAAATACTTGAACTTAATTCATGAGGAAAATATCCTTTCCTTTTCAAAAATGTTTTATTTTCTCAAAATGTCACACAATTTTAAAAGAAAAGAATTTAATTTATAATAATATTAAAATTTTGTAGATTAATATTCATGGAAATAAGGTTTCTTGAAACCATAAAAATCTATTCATTTCGTATAAGTTAAAAAAATTATCCTTGTACTTTTTTCAGAAAAGTCAAAAAGTACCTCAAATCGAATAACGAAAAAAGATTCATTTCATACCATTTAATAAAAATTCACTAAAGGGTAAAATTAACTTTAATTTTTTTTTAGAATAATTGAAATAATATTAAATAATTATGAAACATGTATGTGGATGATAAATATACCCCTGTAAATACTTATGTATAAACAATCTTGGATAAAAATGAGATTGTGAGATTATCCCTTACCTTAGGTCCGATATCCTTTGTGTGTGTCCAAACCTACTTTATAATTATTTAAAAAATGTTATTGACTTATTCCAGAATCATAATCATTTTTATGATATCATATATGATTATATTATCATCCTTTTTTAGTAACATTTCATTGTCACTCGTTATTCGGATATTAACTCCTTTATGTTCTTATGCAAGATTTGTCAGATTAGTTCACGTTCCACTTATTAGGATATAGTTAAATCATTTACAGAATGATATTAGTATAATATATATCATATTTATTCATTAAATTCATGTATATAATCATGGTTTAGTGAAGATCATGTAGAATGAATCGAATCGCATCGTGGAGACGGTATGTCGTACGTACGTACGAGCGATGATATCATTGCCAAAATTTTTGAATGGTATTGAAGTGAATGGTGTATAATATTTAAAAATTAGTAAAATGTTATAATAATCATATATTGTTATTATTTCCATCATTATACCCATCCAAGTAAGGTGGTGGTGAAAAATAGATTACACCACGACATAGAGATGGTAAGTCGTACGTATGCACGCGCGATGATTTCATTTTTCATAGGATGGATAAAAGGTGAAATATGGTTGTTTCATATTTATAATAAAATATCAGTATATTATTGATACATATTTCATTACTTTATAATGAAACAACTAATTAATGGAAATTATAAGAAGAAAGAAGTTTGAAAGAATCAGTAGAAGTGATTACCTCTTCCTCGACGTTCTTCCTCTAAATATCTTCTTAGAGCACTAGAGTTGGTCTTTGAAGATGAAAATAACCTCTAAAATAAAAATAGGGAAGTTGAGAAGGAAACAAGGTAGGGTATTACCAAGCTTAAAGGATCAAAATGATGTGAAGAGGTGAGGGAGGAGGTTCCCTTTTATAATTGAGGTGAGGGGCACTTTTGGAAACTATATAAATAATAATTTATAATAAAATCAAACCCTACCCAAAAAACTTCAAAATGTCCCAATTTATAAGATGAGATGAGATAGGGTTTTAATATCATCAACCAATAAATTTTGGACAAGTTATTTTGTCAATTTAAACCATATATTTTAAATTTACACTTAGTTATTCTATTTAATTTTAATTATGGTAATAACATTATAAATATTTAATGGTTATAAATATTTAATTATATAGTGTCAATTGACTATAAATGGATATTTATGAAATTTTAGACCTTATAATTATCACTTTGTAATTTTTAAATATTTTTATGATTTTTAAATAATTTTAAAAAATGTTATTTTTATATAATATCAATAGTGTCAATTTTGACACTATTTCCAACACTTTCGCTGGGGCATGCGTGTCCGTCTAATTCAGGGGATGAAGGCAATGTTTTTTGCCCCAAATTCCCACTTTCCAAAGGCGGGTGACATCCGTTCCATGTTCAGGGATGTTTGCTCCTTGATCGAAATGGGATGATGGGATGTGAGTTCCTCCTTCCGTGGATTCCTCCTCGAAACTCATCACCTAGTCCGTGTCTCCCTTATAGATTTAATACGTTGTTCGTGAAACTCTTCCCAGTTCCATATCTTCATGGATGCCAGTTAATTACACTGCTTCTGTCGGGACATTCCAAGGGGTCTAGTTAGGGCAATAACCTTTGGTTGGGGGAGTAGTCACGTTGGACATCACTGGCATGTCTGGACGCCGGAACACTGACGCATCTGTCTTCTGTCCCTTATTATAGGGATTCTCGAGGGCATGGAAGCCCGAGGCATCCCACGCCGATTGCAGGGAATTATATGCCATAGGCATGTATCTGAGGTTTTCCTCAGCTTCCCATGTTTAACATAGGGTATTCCATGAGTTTAACGTTTAGCAGAGATAGATCAGACTGATCGAAACACTGACTGAAGTGGATCAGATGGGCGTAACCCCTTGGGGGAACATTGATGTCGGGGCTAATGCGTGGTTAGTAACCCAGTTGCTGCTAGGAGTAAAGAAGAGGTGAATTGGCATGATCTCACTTGAATGTGGCGGCCCAGGTAAGAATCAGGATGGATGATGGATGGTTAAGTGAAGTGGATGGAAAATGTGATGGAGTCGACTCGGGGTGATGATGATGGTGGGATTGATCCTCGAAGATACTTAATATGTATCCATGTGGTAGGGAATCAAAGTCCGTATAGTTCAGTGAACGTAGTTCATCTTGACAATGGATTACCACTGAAAAGGGGTGACAACGACTTACCGCTGAAAATGGTGACAATAGCTTACCTCTGAAAAGGTTTACAACGGCTTACCACTAAAAGGGGTGACAACAGCTTACCGGTGAAAGGGGTGACAACTGCTTACCACTGAAAGGGGATAAACCTCGGAGAGGCTTCCTACATACCCTTTCTAGGAGATAGGGATCGAATCCCATGTAGTTCAGGAACATGAGTCGGTGAACTAACTTGAATGAGGACCTAGGGTCTAGATGGATTATGGGATTAAACCTCTTGGAGGTTTCCTACATACCTTGGCATGGATCAAAGTCCACGTAGTTCCGGGGGTGTTTGGTGAACCAACGTGAAGATGGTTGGAATGAACGTGTGTTGGGCTTGAACCTCGAGGAGGCTTCCTACGTACCTTCCACTTGAAAGGATCAAATTCCATGTAGTTCGGAAAGGTGTGTGGTGAACTGACGTGAAGATGGTCAGAATGACCGTGTATTGGTCTTGAACCTCAGGGAGGCTTCCTACGTACCTTGCATTGGCAAGGATCAAAGTCCACGTAGTTTGAGAGATGTGTGTGTGGGGCTTACACTCTAGGCTGCCCGTGGAGGATGTCATGATCGATGCTTACTCTAAGCCCACATGAGTCATGATCGGTGTGAGAAATAAGAGGAAGCAAAGACCTTATGATCACACCATGAAAGGTGCATCCATGGGGAATGGAATAGGGCTTATGCGTGGTTAGCGTCCCAAAGAGGAAACTGGGGTTAAGTGTGGCTCGTAGCCCAGGGAGATTGAGATTGGGACTTACTCCAGGATGGAGGTCTGAATGGTGACAAAGCCCAGAGGGATAGGGTAGGGATAACAAAATTCCTGTCCCCATATCCCCCCTTAGTCTATGTCACAGAAGAAGAGAGGAGGAATAAGGGTACTACCTCCTGTAAGAAAGGCTAGGGGCTTACACCAAGATGGTTTCCCTCCCTCCCTATAGACAAACACCACTCCAATGAAGGGGATCTCATTCCATGTGAGGAATGGTCACACTGTCGTAGAGACCAGTGGGCCTGCAGACTGTCCAAGGTAGGGCACCCAACATGCGATTCACGAGGTGAGGTCACAGTTTAACATCATGTGATGAGGACGATGGTGATTGGAAGTTTAACGTTCTGTATCTTGGATGAGGTGGGTTCACTCTGCACCCCTAGGACATACATGACTGGTACCTCCCACCCCTTGGGGAAGGAAAGGTATTAGCAACGCCGTGGTGAGGGGGTGTCGTTAGGTGATCAGATTGGGGGTCCATGTTAGTGTGGATGTGAAAATAAGAAATAACTGTTAGCATACCTATGTGAAGAAGAATGAGGCAAAGAAATACAATGTGAAATACCACCCAAGGGACTTTAAAGTTACTTCGTATGAGCCTAGAAGGTCATACATGAAAATGGTATCAGACGTAGATGTTTTGGGTGTGGGTGGCGCCCAAAAATGATGTTCGGAAGAGAGACATCGAACACACGTGCACAAGAAGGGAGGATTTCACGCAAAATGATACAGTTGTGTGGAAAATGCCAGGTCAATGCGTAATTGAGACACTTGCATAGAAAAGACAGGGTCGGCGCACAAGTGGAGAGGTTTGGCGTACAAGTGGGAACCATAGTTTTGCGTGTAACTGGATAGGATTGTGCACAAGGAACAGGGGTTGCACGCAACTGGAAGGGATTGCACACAACTAGAAGGTCTTTCACACAATTGGAAGGGATTACATGAAACTAGAAGGTATTTCATGCAAGTGGAACGGTTTTCACGCAATTGGAAGGGATTGCGCACAGCTGGAAGGACTTGCACACAATTGGAAGGGATTGCGCACAATAGGAAGGACTTGTGCACGATAGGAAGGGATTTCACACAATTGGAAGAGATTCCGTGAAACTGGAAGGACTTTCACCAAATTGTAAGGGATTGCGCGCAACTGAAAGGACTTGCACGCAATAGAAAGGGATTGTGCGCAGCTAAAAGAACTTGAAGGGATTTGGGCGAGGGCTAAGCTCGAGAGGTCTCACGTGAAGGCAGATCCCTGGGTGACCTGTCATGAAAAATCTGATACCTGAATGATATCTTTTGGTCATAGGAGAGTTATATTTCATGCAGAGGAGACGGTTTAGATTCTTCAGTCGTCGAAAGTCGAAGGGGTGACCTTCTATTTATAGGCACTCGGGGTGGGCGGATCTGCACAGAAACCGGTCCAGGTGAAATATTGTGCGCCTGAGGAAGTGGCGAGAAAGTTAATCCACATGGTGGAGACCGCGCACTAATTTACACGTCTGTGGTTGGGGGCATGAAAGTTTCTATTCCGGCGTGGAAAATTTTCACGGATCCCACAGTTTTCTATGTGAGAGAGTTTTTCTCGCGCACATCGGAGGTTTTTTCGCGCAGCCCTTTCGGGCCCCCCAGAACGAATCCCCAGGTCAAAATCTATCTTTGATTTGTTGTATAAAAACCTTCTTCAACCCTTGAGAGTTTTTCGGCGTCTAAAAATTCCCTCCCTCAGAATCATATCGGTGAGGGGATGAAATGGTTTGAGTCCGAGGGCAACGCTGAGACACATAACTTCCTGGTGTCGATGCATGTTGAAAACTGTAGATGCGCTTAAAACCGGGAAGTGGCACGCAAATCCCTTTTCACACAGTAAAAAAACCCACCTCCATGACTATAAAAACCTTCACGGGTCCCTCAGTCCATACATATTTTTCTCACGTGATAAGTCCTGAGCTCTCACGCATAAAAAACTTTTGCCGTCTTATGCAAAAAACTGCTTCGGTTGCGCATAATTCTCCGAGTTCAGCCGTCGTTTTTCACGCAGACCTGGGGTTTTTCGTGCCAAGTCATCTTTTTTTTATGCTTCCATCTTATTTTCCACAACTACTCCTAAATTTTCACACCACCTTCTATACTTTTGCACCGTATCAGTCTTTTTATGCTGACTCTTTGATACCTTACCGGAAGAAGCTGGCTGCTAATCGGGATGATGCTGAGAGAGAAGCTACGTTAACCGTTCGCAGGAATGAGATGGTTTCCAACCCTGAGTTTTATGGCACCCGAAGGATTTTATCTAGTAACCATACTCTCTTCAACATATTGACCCCATCCCAGAAGGAGTATGCACCGTCTGAAAACTTTCTGATATGGGACTTCAGTATTTTATAGGAGGTACCCATGCCGAGATTTGAAGTCGACACACCGCGGTCATGGGTGACCTGCGAGGATGACCTAACTTGGTGTAACATCACTAAAAATGGACACCCTACTAGAGAAACCAGGCATATGGATGTTTATTTCCTGAATCCCAGGACCAAGACTATTTCGTGAGGCGACCCAATTGCAGAGGATTCTCCGGCCCATTACGCAAGTACTCTCCGGTAGAGTGTTATCGACAAAACCAAAGGTTGGCTGCAGAATTGGGATCTGTGGTCTGGAGGAAATTTCACCAGTGAATGTGCCTGGGCGTATTGGGTACGCCAGATGTGTGACCAGTTTGGGGTAGCACTACGGCACATCGGGTTGTTCGAGGCGGTGTGGACATCGCAGTTCCATTTCTACCGTCAGTATGAACTTGGGCCAGAGCTATTTACTCGATGGTCCCCTGATACCAATACCTTCCATCTTCACCATGGGGAAGTTGGTATCAACATTTTGGACATTCATTTCATCGGGGGTATCCTTTTGGATGGGAATCAATATGATGAATTCCTTTTGATGAGGAACATCTGGGGAGACAGATCACGAACTCCTATCATAAAATGGAATCTGTTGTAGCTCACTAAGGAGAGGCTGGGGGGCAAGGACTTTTTGAAAGACATCGCCTACAAAAAATGGTTTAGCTTGTTTCTGAAAAAAGATCTAGAATTCAAGATTCCTAGGCGAGGAAGGCGGTGTCCGATCACAGCACAGAGGAGCAGAATCGGATCATATTGGAGGATCCTGGAGGCGGGGGAATATCAATCATGGGGCTTTAGTATAAATGAGATTCGGGACATGAATGTCCAATACGCCAGATTTCTTACGACCTTACTGAGTGGGTGGTCCTACTAGTGAGGGAAACAAGGATGGGAGTTCGTCCAACGACATTGGTGATGGATGGCATCATGGATTCTAATCAGAGGTTCAATCTTGGAGTCCTCGTGTTGGCCCACTTGTACACCATTCTGGGGTGTATTTCAAGAGGGGGGTCACCAAGGAGGATATTTGGTCCCTTCCAGATCTTTCATGGCTGGGTCGTGGCTCACTTTGGTGGATATACTTTTCCAAACGTCATTCATCCTCCGGGAAACAGCCTGCAACCCTCATTACTGAATATTACTGGGGTCATGCTGTTGATGCTCAACGAGGAGGGGGTAAGGATCAGAATCAGAAATCATGCCAATTTTACTTTTATCCCATTCCCCACTCCAACTGGACAAATGATATATAACGGGAAAGGCTCACTAGAGCAAAGGGAATACTTCTGAAGCATCAGATTTGGGGTTCTTGTGGCCCTGGTTGACGAGAAGATCTTTTGTGAGCCCTACGTGCCGTCCAGATTTTCTAGGTAGTTTGGATGCCTCTAGCGGATGCCGAAAAAGGTGTCTACATGTTTTTGGGAGGAGATAAATCCCTGCATTTTGTGCCAAAGGTGGTTGATTTTCACAACCCATGGCTCTAGCGACATCATTACTTCCCCCCCACCCCACCGAAGTCGATGCTGGTTTCTCGACAGAATATGACGAACATTGGGTCGTATCATACCCTGAGGGAATTTTGCGTAAGCGAGTCTTGCAGCTCAAGGTAGCCAACGTAGAACCTAGGCGGCAAGAGAGAAGACATGGCGTTGTTGGGGAGTAAAGGTCGAAATAAAGTCGGGCAACTAGGCCCGCACAGGCTGAGAGTACAGCAGCGAGAACATCGCACGGGGTGGCCGTGCCTATATCTCCCAGGGGAGAGGGGATCACGGAATGGTCAGGGAACTTCCCAGAAAGAAAATAAGATATCTGCTTCAACCTTCTGATGACGCAATCTTTTCAGCTCTATGCTCGGCCTGGTTGACCCTACGATAGTCAATCAACATCGAATCCCTCTGGGAAAAGATAATACGAGACGGAATCCAGCTGCCGAAGGTTAGAATCATCCGGGTTGATGATAGGGTAATATTCCACCACCATCATGCGTACCTAATGGACATGGATGAGTATTCATGCCAGCGAGGTTAGCATGAGGAACCACCCCTCCTAGTGAAGGTAATGCTCGGCCAGAACATGATCCAGACAAGATGCCGCTTGAGGATGATGACAACGACGAGGAGCCAGAGGGTAGTGAGACGAAAGAGGAGGAGGTGAAAGGAGAAGGTGAAGGAGAAGAGGAAGGATAAGATGAGCTCAAAGGTGGAGGGTCTCAAGGGGAGTCCCACCAAGGGAGCCTTCAGGAGAGCGGTGAGATTGCTGGCTCTGATGCGGAAAAAACTGAGCTACTCGAGGTATAACTCATTCCTTATCCATCCTCCCCCCCTTTTTAAATCCTCAATTAGATCTCCTTATTCTGCTCAAGTGCATATTGACACTGACAAAGAGGCTCCATCCTAAGGGAGGTATGAAGTTCCAATAGAACAAGGCGGGGAGTCGATTCCCATTATTGAGCTTACGAGTGCTGAGGGATCCCCTACTGTGACAGCTCCTGCAGCAGCAGGAGTGCCAGAGGCCGATGCAATGAGTTCTTGTAAGTTTTAGCACTTGAACGCTTGTATTGGATATTAGAGGACTCAGTTGATCAAGGTGTTCATTTTTTGTGTAGTAATCACGACATTGGAGGCTCGGCAGGCCGCTGAATCTAGACCATCTACAAGTGGTTCGATGGTAAATGTGTCCGTCCATTCAGGGCATGCTTCCCAAATTGAGCCTGCCTGGGCACTCGACGAGCAAAGATATGTGGATATCAGTGACACTAATGTTGGGGCGGGGCCTGAAGTTGGTGAAGGAGCTGTCAAGACCATGGAGAGAGAGGAAGATCGCCTAGGTGCTGAATAACCTAATCCCTTGGGAGGAATACCCAAAGAAGACCTTGCCACTGATCTCTTGGCTGATTTCCCTGACTATAGGCCTACAGATCCTGAGGAGATGGATTATTCTGATTCAGAGGTGGCCGATGAGAGCCGTATGATGCGACACAAAGGGTGGAAGTGTGTCAAGCGTTTTATCGGTCAGCCTCAGACAGAATGTCTAAAACAGATTTGATTGATCCACACCTGGCTGCACTTTCTCTATGCTGGAGGGGTGGTTGCTCAACGCCTTCATCAGACAGTCTGAGATTACATGGCCAAGAGGCTACATGAGAGTGGCCGACACTCCGATGTCACCTGGTGTTGAAAAGAGTAAGGGAGTACCCAAGCATTCTTGAAGGCAGAACAAGAGGTTTGACGTCTTGAAGAATAGGTGAAAGAAAAGAAGATATTCATTGAAAACTATTCTGAGCTTGTAAAGCAATTGAGGGATCAGCTGGAGAACACCCAAGAGAAGCTAGTGGAAGCGGGTCACCAATTGAACGCACTTCAAACTGAATAGGCGCAAGCACAGGCTAGGGTTAGTGGACTGCGCTCTACGTCTGCTGATGAAGAGAGGGTCCTCAGGGGGCGGGAAGCAATCCTTGAGGCCACCAGCCAAAAGGCAGCGGTGCTGGAACGATCTATCCAAGATGATGATCCTTAAGGGCTCTTATTTTGTTAGAACTCATAAACTCATTTCTCCTTACCACCTCTTATTCTAAACTGCATGTATGGATGAATGTATGGATAGATTTATTTACTTAATCATTTGGTCTAATGCATTCAACCATCATCCTGAAATAAATAGAAATGCATTCCTAATCTCACGTGGGTCGTACCCGGTGTGAGAAACAAGGGATGCTCACACTATTACTTCATTTGAATGTAGGAGTTCCAACCAAGCTTTGGGCACCCGAGGTTCGAACAACCAATCCGGATTCCCGGGAAGAAAAGGGAGAGGCCCGATTAGGCAATGAGGATCTCCGAACAATCTAAATGCCATCTTCCCAATGTGATCTAGTGTACGAGTAGGGTAACTCCAAGGGAATTTGAAATCGACCCGAACATAAGAGAGTGGAAATTGTGAATCGTAGTACCCTAGATTCGGAACACTGTGGGGTGGCGTGACAAAAGAGGATAACTATTGACAGTGTTCAAAATATAGTATTCACATTGTATTAGCCTGAAATAGGGATGAAAAACGAGGGTTGACCGCTGACCATGTTCAAAACATGGGGCCTGACTCATAATGTCATCCATTGGTCTTCTGAAACATTGGTCCAGGATAGTATACGAGCCGTAGTCCAAGCATCTGTACTGTTAGGGGGTTGCTTTAGATGTGAAAGAGGATGAGGGTCCGAATAAAGGGAACAAAAAGCGTGTATGGTGGAGTGATGGGTTGTTCGAATGGAGTCCAACACTCTTGAAATTACGCTACCGTGGTGGAAACACATTGGGTGGGTGCATCAGTATGATCATGGACAAACATGATTCCGAACAGGACCTCTTTGGTAAGGACCTAGAATGATTAGTAGTTTTATGTCATACTAATAAGGATGATAGACACATAGTTTAATGTCATACAGTGAGGATGGTTTACATAGTTTAAAGGTCATACTTCTTGGGCCAATATCGGGGCCTAGGGGCCAGAATGGTTGATGACCTAGGGGTTGGGCCCAAGGCGAAATGCTTGGGTGTCACTACGTATCTCATAAGGATGAAAATCAAGCCAAACGCAGTTCTGGGAGTGTAGTTTAACGTCATGCGGGATGAAGGGCTTGGCTGTAGAGACCCGTATCTTGACGTACATGGACATTACATTACTTTTGCGGAATACTTAGTACATAACAAAAACACACACACAAGGACCGTAATAGTTTAGTGTCTTTGGAAACTCGGACTATAATCTTCTAATCGTGGTGAAAGATCTTCAACATCTCCCATAAAGATCTTCTTTTTTTTTATACCTAAAACCTTTCTTTATATCCTGGGGAAAAGAAAACATAAAAGGGTGAGCTCAAATGCTCAGTAAGGGTAAACAAAAGAAATATCAATCACATCATATACATAAGCACATAACTTTTGGAAATCTTAACCTGCAAAAGAGATCATAATTTCATAACATGGGGTAAATCATGGCAGTGAAATGTAATCACAATAATCATAACATAAAACATGAAACTTTGTGTCATTCACAAATAATCATAGAGAATCATTTCTTGTTAGTCAAGACTCATTGCCAAGACTATCTTAGTGGACAAAGTCCCTTTCTGAATCGAGTAACCCTCGTTTCAGTCCTGTTTCACTGAACCGGTATAACCTACCATTTCAGCCATGTCTATCTCATGAGATATAAAATCTTTACCCAATGCATTGGAGGGAGATATAGGTCCCACCCATCTTATAATGAATCCTTTCTTATGTGTGCCACATAAATCATAAATCATACATCATCGCATAACACATGTAATAAAAATGGGATTCTTGAAACATCATGACATCATAAAGCAAATCATATAAGGTAAATGACTTAATAAAAATAATTCACTTACAACATAATCAAATCAATGTAATAATAGGGATAAAAATAGAACCCTTTATTATCTTAGATGGAAAATAATTTTGATAAAACACTTGAACTCCATTCTTGAGGAAAATATCCTTTCTTCTTCAAAAACATTTTTTTTCCTTTCATAACATGTCATACTACTTTAAAATAAAAGAAGTTGATTAAAAATAAACTTGAAAACTTGTAAAGGAAGCTTCTTGGAAATAGTGTTTTAAAAATCCATTCATGCCGTATAAGTTAAAAAAACATTCTTCGTACTTTTTTCGGAAAAGTCAAAAAGTACCTCATACGAAAAAAACGACAAAAGATTCCTTTCATATTCTTTACTAAAAACTCACCAAAGGGTAAAATTGGATTTAAACTATTGTAAGTGGATGGAAAAAATATTACACATTGAGGGAACATGGATGTGGATGATAAAATACACCCCAGTAAATGCCAAAGTATAAACAATCTCGGATAAAAATGAGATTGTGATATTTCCCTTACCTTAGGTCCGATTTGCTTCGTATGTGTCCGAACCTCCTGTATAATGATTTAAATAATGTCATTGACTTATTATAGAATCATATTCATTGTTATGATATCATATATGGTTCACTTATGACATTATATTACCCGTTCTTTTGTAAATTCCATGTTAAAGAAGCGTTTTGGGTAAAATCGTTTCATTTATCGTAGGTGTTTTGACTTGTTGTTCTTGACATTATTATTACTTATATCATGATTTATTTACTTCCAGAATATAAAATTTGATTTATATATCATATATATTCAGTATATATATATATAATAGATTGATAAAATGAAAAACACCGTTCATGGAAACGGTAGTCCGTACGTACGCATGAACGCTGTTTTCCATTCCTTATTGTCTTGAAATGGAAGTAAGTAGATGACATACATATATATATATATACATAATCCAGTAGCTTTATAATGTCATATATTTCATTATTATTTCTTATATATACTTTATAATCATTCTTAAATGGTTAACATGGAGAATGAATCTCATCGCGTCGTGGAGACGGTAGTCCGTACGTACGCACGAGCGATGATATCATTTTCATAAATATTGAATTGAATCGGAGTGGATTATACAATATATCAGAATCAATATGATGTTTTAATAACTATGTATAGTTATTCTTTACACCATTATACCCATCCATGTAAGGTGGTGGTGGAAAATAGATTACACCACGGCGTGGAGACGGTATTCCGTACGTACGCACGCGCAGTGATTTCTTTTTCCGTAGGATGGATAGATGGTGAAATAGGGTTGTTTCATACTTATAATAACATATCAGTATATGAGTGATACTGATGTTATTACTTCATAATGAAACAACCTAATAAGAAGAAGTGGAAGAAGAAATAAAGATGAAAGAATTGGTAACGGTAATTACCTCTTCTTTGAAGCGCCTCTTTGAGACCTCCTCTTAGGGCACTAAAATTGGTCTTTGAGGAAGACCAGAACCTCTAGTATGTTTCTAGGGAAGTGTAGAAGAGATTTTGGCAGGGTTTGGCCGAGCTTGAGTGCTCAAATTGGTGTGTGGAGGAGGGGGAGGAGGTGCCCTTTTATAAGGGAGGAGAGGGGCACCTTAGGAATATCTCAAAATATTATTTTATATTAAAGTCAAAATCGGTTTATAATGGCTCCAAAGGGTCTTATTTCGAAGATAAGGTGGGTATGGGTCGAAATCCTATCAACCAATAAGATTTAGACAAGTTTAGGGTATTATGTTAACCTTATCAATTAGATTTAACTCTAAGTTAAATAATTTATCTTTTACCATGTCTTTTTGTTTTCTTTCACTATATGGTTAATAAACTTACTATAACATGCCAAAAGAACCCCAAATTGTTTATTATTAATATATATATCCTTATCTAAGTCATTTGGCCGAATCTTAGATTTTTAGGAATAAAATAACAATTAATAATATAATATTTGATTTAAAAACTATTTTGTGTCAATTTTGAAACTATTTGATATATGATTTTTGTGAAAGTCATAACAGAATTATATGTTCGAACCAAGTTTATTAAATCAACATTAATATATCATAGTAACCTATAAAATTAGTGTAATTCATAAAAAGTCTTAAATTACATTTATTTTGGTATTTATATTATCAATTATGTCAATATTTCATTAATTAGATAATTACTGCATCATCGTTGTGTCATAAATAAATTAAATTATTTGATGTCTAAAAATTACAAATAAAATACCATCATGTAGGAAATATTTTTAGCTTTCTAATGAATATTTACAATCGAATTTATCTTATGTATAACCCCATATTATAAATGATTTACTTATTAAACTTTGATTTTAACTATTTTAACCCTTCTTTAAATAAATTAATAATAAATGTCCTAATCTAATCCAAGTGGACCTAAATGGTCATATTTTATTCCTAAGTTTGTTTTTGGTCGAATTAAACTTGTCCAATAGAATTAGGACATGTGTTAGGGTAATAATAATATCATATTTACCCTTAGTTACCCTATTTACTATTAACCGTGGTAAAAAAAAGTAAAAAGTTACTATTCACCAAAAATTATTTTCATCTCATTGAACCACATTTTAGTCTCTGATATTAACCGTGTCTCTCAGATTTTCAAAATTCCATTCACAGAAGCGGTAAAATTAAGTTTTATGAAAAATTCAGTTTTTTAACTACCACTTAGTGATTTCACTATTCATCGAAAATTGAAAGTTTTCAGAAAAATACCAAAAATTAGGCCTAAGATATATTTGATATTATGAACTCAAAAATGATGTCTATTTTACCAAATTCAAAACATATCAGTTGCATTAACTAATTTAAAAATTAATTCTCGTCGTCAAAACAAATAGCGTGTTTTTAAGAGATAATAACTATCAAAAGTTTGACACTAGTTTATAACTGGTTTAAATGTGAAATTACATCCAATGACCAACATTGTATTAAATTGTAAAAATATATTCTAAATATACTTTAAAACCACTCAAATTAATAATTTATCACTATTAATTATTTCGATTAAAAAGGTTGTTTTTAATTAAAATTTAGTAATTTTCACTATTCATCAGAATATGAAAGTTATCCGAAAAGTACCAAAATTTCACCCTAAGCTAATTTCGATATTACGAATCCAAAAATGAAGTTCATTTTGAAAAATAAGATTTACAGAGTTTTAAAAAGTGGTTATTACTATTCATAACGGCTAGTTTTAATAATATTTTAATAGCATATCGTTGTTTAGTGAAACTCGGTATTGCG
The DNA here is from genome assembly GCA_963277665.1 of Viscum album. Taxonomy (NCBI): domain Eukaryota; kingdom Viridiplantae; phylum Streptophyta; class Magnoliopsida; order Santalales; family Viscaceae; genus Viscum; species Viscum album. The sequence continues at coordinate 1,338,228,539 of OY728156.1, forward strand.
TATTACACACGCTATCGAGGAAGGTCGTGATTGCGTGTAATGCAAGGCAAGTCAAGGATGCGTGTTGTGCAAGCTCCTTTTGGTGTAGCGTACAACACAAGACTTTAATAAAATTAAAAAGAATATTTTTTTATAAAATCTTGGGCTGTTACATTCTACCCCCCTTAAAATGAATTTCGCCCTCGAAATTCGTCGGGGTTATAAATGGTTTACTATTTGAAAGTTTCTTTAATAGAAACCCACATCGTAAAAACGAATATCAAAACCAATCTTTAAAAACAAAAGTATGAAACGTAACGGTTACCCAAATAAACTAATCATTGGGTTTCCACATAGGTGAAAATATGGATATGGAAGAGAAATCTAACTATAATGTTCTGATGGAGAGTGGTAGAGAACATGGCTATGGAAAAGCCCGTAATCACAAATCCATAGATTTGTGATGATATAAGGTACCATCTGATTCATCAGGTATAAGATCACTAGGACAACATTTTTGGTTTTTAAGATCATTTCCCTAAAGTTGAAAATTTGAATTAGAATAAATACTTACTTTATTTTGGTACAATCTCACTGTTGTTCGTGCCTTGAACAATTTCCACTTCATCTCTTAAATAAATGAAGTTGAATTTGTTATTCATGAAGTGTTAGCAGATCATGTGATAGAATGACGGGTCATTCCATCTGTCTCAAACAAAAGGTTAGCAAAAATTATATGCATAAGTCGATCTATAGTGAGATTAATCATATATGGTTCCTAAAATGGACTTATACTTCATATATCATACTGCTTAATATAATAAAACTAGTTTCTACTAAACAGGGACTTTCTGTAGGCCAGTGGTAGGCGATAAAGGCCAGTCGCACTTCGGTTGTGGGTTCGATTCCCACAGCCTTGTCCGAAGCGATGGGCTATCGCCCGTCCTGCAGGTTGTCCTTTTTCCAAAACTATATAACATCCCATCAATAATATCGAAAAAACAAACAATACTAACTTATGTCCAACATAATCCATTCCAATCTTTTAGGCTTATCCATAATACTGCAGTCGACTCTCATAATATAGTGAAAATGATTACCAGAGATTTAACACCATCATCGATCCCCATATATCATAAGATATGTTTTGTTGGTCACATTCCAAACATTCAAAGTCCTTAATCGTGTATTCTCTTGAATACCTTAGTGAAAACATGAATCACTTTTCACATACCAAAATCCTCAAAATTCTATATACTCAAACTTAGTCCTTATATCAATCATGAGCTCATGAATACTATTAAACATTTCATTTTCTCGTTTTCCCTTCATTATGCGCATAATATCTCAATCACTTTGAATACCACATTAGACCAATACATAAATATTCCAATATTCCAAGATACAACATTATTTTGGAATCCCATTACATAAACACTTAATCATTCCACCACATCGTTGTCATATTCAAAATTGCCAATAGTGATCGCATGTGACTTCCCTTTGTCCTTTGCCTTAAGCGGTTGCTCATGTCGATCATCACTAACCCTTGGATTAGGGCATTTATTAGCATAATGCCCCATTTCCTTGCACTTGAAGCATTGAAGTGTTGGTTGTACGTTCTCTGCAGTGTTTGCTTTATTCACTTCATTAGAATCCCATTTTCCATTACTTCGACACTCAGCTGCTCGATGACCTTCTTTTCCACACTTAAAACATTTTCTAGTCCCTTTAAGACAATCTCCACCATGCTTCTTTCCACACTTTGTGCATAAGGAAACATTCATCTTCTTTTCACCATTATTCTGAGTTTTCTCCTTGAACTCCATCTTTCATTTCTTGTCAAACCCATGAGATGGATATGTAACACCAACTTCCATTTCTACCTTGATAGCACAACGCACAATTTCTTCATAGCTACTGAAGTCTCTTATAGCTAATGCCCTTCGAAGACTTGGTTTTAAGCCACTGAAAAATCGATCAACTTTACTTTCAGGTTGGATGATAATACCAGAAGCGTACCTTGCAAGTATTGTAAAATTCACTTCATAGGTACCAACAGATTCATCATCCCTTTGCTTCAGTTCAAGAAACTCTTTCTCCATCTTTGTTCGGAGAATACGAGGGAAGTACTTATTGAAAAATAAGTTCTTGAACTCGTCCCATTCCATAGACTCAATTTCATCCCTTTGCCTCGTATTCTTAATAAGATTCCACCATTGATCAGCATCTCCTTCCAAACGATACACTGCTAGGATGACTTTATCATGTTCAGAACATTGAAGAACTGAAAATATCTTTTCAGTAGTACTAATCCATTGTTCAGCAACTAATGGATCAGTAGACCCACTGAAAGAAGGTGGACGCTGCCTCATGAAGGATTCAACAGAATGTTGCTCCTTCCTTTGCTCGTTTGGAAGTCCTGCATGATTCATAGCTTGAGAAAGTTGTGTGAGCATGGCTACAAGATTTTTCATTCCGGCTCCCATATCGTTTGGTTGCTCAGGGGGACAATCATTGCATTTCCCATCACATTCCGCATTAACACGGTTCCTTCGGGTTCCAGCCATCGTCTAAAACCCCAAAAGAATAGTATGAGAGGCAAAAATCATGCTAGGGAAAACAACATAATAAAGGGGTAGTACCCTCAATATCTAACATCTTAGGTTAAATTTGAAGATCGTTAGCGCAATTCTAGGACTATAACCTATACGTATACTTAACCTTAGAGACATCCCTAGACATACCTTAGAAATATCTCTAGGGATCTCACTAACATTTTCGCATCCTAGTTTCCAAAGGTTGACTAAACCTTTCCTCTGATACCAACTGTAGAGACCCGTATCTTGACGTACATGGACATTACATTACTTTTGCGGAATACTGAGTACATAACAAAAACACATACACAAGGACCGTAATAGTTTAGTGTCTTTGGAAACTCGGACTACAATCTTCTAATCGTGGTGAAAGATCTTCAACATCTCCCATAAAGATCTTCTTTTTTTTATACCTAAAACCTTTCTTTATATCCTGGGGAAAAGAAAACATAAAAGGGTGAGCTCAAATGCTCAGTAAGGGTAAACAAAAGAAATATCAATCACATCATATACATAAGCACATAACTTTTGGAAATCTTAACCTGCAAAAGAGATCATAATTTCATAACATGGGGTAAATCATGGCAGTGAAATGTAATCACAATAATCATAACATAAAACATGAAACTTTGTGGCATTCACACATAATCATAGAGAATCATTTCTTGTTAGTTAAGACTCATTGCCAAGACTATCTTAGTGGACAAAGTCCCTTTCTGAATCGAGTAACCCTCGTTTCAGTCCTGTTTCACTGAACCGGTATAACCTACCATTTCAGCCATGTCTATCTCATGAGATATAAAATCTTTACCCAATGCATTGGAGGGAGATATAGGTCCCACCCATCTTATAATGAATCCTTTCTTATGTGTGCCACATAAATCATAAATCATACATCATCGCATAACACATGTAATAAAAATGGGATTCTTGAAACATCATGACATCATAAAGCAAATCATATAAGGTAAATGACTTAATAAAAATAATTCACTTACAACATAATCAAATCAATGTAATAATAGGGATAAAAACAGAACCCTTTATTATCTTAGATGGAAAATAATTTTGATAAAACACTTGAACTCCATTCTTGAGGAAAATATCCTTTCTTCTTCAAAAACATTTTTTTCCTTTCATAACATGTCATACGACTTTAAAATAAAAGAAGTTGATTAAAAATAAACTTGAAAACTTGTAAAGTAAGCTTCTTGGAAATAGTGTTTTAAAAATCCATTCATGCCGTATAAGTTAAAAAAAACATTCTTCATACTTTTGTCGGAAAAGTCAAAAAGTACCTCGTACGAAAAAAACGACAAAAGATTCCTTTCATATTCTTTACTAAAAACTCACCAAAGGGTAAAATTGGATTTAAACTATTGTAAGTGGATGGAAAAAATATTACACATTGAGGGAACATGGATGTGGATGATAAAATACACCCCAGTAAATGCCAAAGTATAAACAATCTCGGATAAAAATGAGATTGTGATATTTCCCTTACCTTAGGTCCGATTTGCTTCATATGTGTCCGAACCTCCTGTATAATGATTTAAATAATGTCATTGACTTATTATAGAATCATATTAATTGTTATGATATCATATATGGTTCACTTATGACATTATATTACCCGTTCTTTTGTAAATTCCATGTTAAAGAAGCATTTTGGGTAAAATCGTTTCATTTATCGTAGGTGTTTTGACTTGTTGTTCTTGACATTATTATTACTTATATCATGATTTATTTACTTCCAGAATATAAAATTTGATTTATATATCATATATATTCAGTATATATATATAATAGATAGATAAAATGAAAAACACCGTTCATGGAGATGGTAGTCCGTACGTACGCATGAACGCTGTTTTCCATTCCTTATTGTCTTGAAATGGAAGTAAGTAGATGACATACATATATATATATATACATAATCCAGTAGCTTTATAATTTCATATATTTCATTATTATTTCTTATATATACTTTATAATCATTCTTAAATGGTTAACATGGAGAATGAATCTCATCGCGTCGTGGAGACGGTAGTCCGTACGTACGCATGAGCGATGATATCATTTTCATAAATATTGAATTGAATCGGAGTGGATTATACAATATATCAGAATCAATATGATGTTGTAATAACTATGTATAGTTATTCTTTACACCATTATACCCATCCATGTAAGGTGGTGGTGGAAAATAGATTACACCACGGCGTGGAGACGGTATTCCGTATGTACGCACGCGCAGTGATTTCTTTTTCCGTAGGATGGATAGATGGTGAAATAGGGTTGTTTCATACTTATAATAACATATCAGTATATGAGTGATACTGATGTTATTACTTCATAATGAAACAACCTAAGAAGAAGAAGTGGAAGAAGAAATAAAGATGAAAGAATTGGTAACGGTAATTACCTCTTCTTTGAAGCGCCTCTTTGAGACCTCCTCTTAGGGCACTAAAATTGGTCTTTGAGGAAAACCAGAACCTCTAGGATGTTTCTAGGGAAGCGGAGAAGAGATTTTGGCAGGGTTTGGCCGATCTTGAGTGCTCAAATTGGTGTGTGGAGGAGGGGGAGGAGGTGCCCTTTTATAAGGGAGGAGAGGGGCACCTTAGGAATATCTCAAAATATTATTTTATATTAAAGTCAAAATCGGTTTATAATGGCTCCAAAGGGTCTTATTTCTAAGATAAGGTGGGGATGGGTCTAAATCCTATCAACCAATAATATTTAGACAAGTTTAGGGTATTATTTTAACCTTATCAATTAGATTTAACTCTAAGTTAAATAATTTAACTTTTACCATGTCTTTTTGTTTTCTTTCACTATATGGTTAATAAACTTACTATAACATGCCAAACGAACCCCAAATTGTTTATTATTAATATATATATCCTTATCTAAGTCATTTGGACGAACCTTATATTTTTAGGAATAAAATAACAATTAATAATATAATATTTGATTTAAAAACTATTTTGTGTCAATTTTGACACTATTTGATATATGATTTTTGTGAAAGTCATAACAGAATTATATGTTCGAAACAAGTTGATTAAATCAACATTAATATATCATAGTAACCTAGAAAATTAGTGGAATTCATAAAAAGTCTTAAATTACATTTATTTTGGTATTTATATTATCAATTATGTCAATATTTCATTAATAAGATAATTACTGCATCATCTTTGTGTCATAAATAAATTAAATTATTTGATGTCTAAAAATTACAAATAAAATACCATCATGTAGGAAATCTTTTTATCTTTCTAATGAATATTTACAATCGAATTTATCTTATGTATAACCACATATTATAAATTATTTACTTATTAAACTTTGATTTTAACTATTTTAACCCTTCTTTAAATAAATTAATAATAAATGTCCTAATCTAATCCAAGTGGACCTAAATGGTCATATTTTATTCCTAAGTTTGTTTTTGGTCGAATTACACTTGTCCAATAGAATTAGGACATGTGTTAGGTTAATAATAATATCATATTTACCCTTAGTTACCCTATTTACTATTAACCGTGGTAAAAAAAAGTAAAAAGTTACTATTCACCAAAAATTATTTTCATCTCATTGAACCACATTTTAGTCCTTGATATTAACCGTGTCTCTCGGATTTTCAAAATTCCATTCACAGAAGCGGTAAAATTAAGTTTTATGAAAAATTCAGTTTTTTAACTACCACTTAGTGATTTCACTATTCATCGAAAATTGAAAGTTTTCAGAAAAATACCAAAAATTAGGCCTAAGATATATTTGATATTATGAACTCAAAAATGATGTCTATTTTACCAAATTCAAAACATATCAGTTGCATTAACTAATTTAAAAATTAATTCTCGTCGTCAAAACAAATAGCGTGTTTTTAAGAGATAATAACTATCAAAAGTTTGACACTAGTTTATAACTGGTTTAAATGTGAAATTACATCCAATGACCAACATTGTATTAAATTGTAAAAATATATTCTAAATATACTTTAAAACCACTCAAATTAATAATTTATCACTATTAATTATTTCGATTAAAAAGGTTGTTTTTAATTAAAATTTAGTAATTTTCACTATTCATCAGAATATGAAAGTTATCCGAAAAGTACCAAAATTTCACCCTAAGCTAATTTCGATATTACGAATCCAAAAATGAAGTTCATTTTGAAAAATAAGATTTACAGAGTTTTAAAAAGTGGTTATTACTATTCATAACGGCTAGTTTTAATAATATTTTAATAGCATATCGTTGTTTAGTGAAACTCGGTATTGCATATTACACACGCTATCGAGGAAGGTTGTGATTGTGTGTAATGCAAGGCAAGTCAAGGATGCGTGTTGTGAAAGCTCCTTTTGGTGTAGCGTACAACACAAGACTTTAATAAAATTAAAAAGAATATTTTTTTATAAAATCTTGGGCTGTTACATTGGCTGTGCCAATACACATCCTACCAAAACTATTAATCCCACGTGAGTCATGCTCGATGGGGTAAACAAGAAGTAGTGGTAGGACTTTCATGATGCAGGAAGGAACATGTTAGGGGTGAAGGAAATCTAGGTGAATGTCATCCCAATGATGCTATGATGTCCATGTAATTCACCTAGATGCACGAATAAGTAAAGACGAGTATGTCAGAATTCCATTTGAACATAAGGAAGTGGAAATATGTGAATCATGATGCTCGAGATCTGGACCACAATGATGGTGGTGTGACGATGGGGGATGGATATTGACCATGTTCAAAACACAACATCCATATCATGTTAGCCTGATATGGGGACAAACAGATGAGGGTTGAACGCTGACCATGTTCGAAACACGGGACCTATCGCAAATGTTGTCTGAGATCTTTAGGGACATTGGCCCGATATGGTAGGTGAGCTGAGGCGGCATGAGACCAGGCCGTGAAGGGGGTACCTTCGGATGTGGAAGAGGATGAGGATCCAAATAACGGGCTCACAAAGCTTGGACATAGAACGAGGGGAATGTCCCCGTTAAAATTCTACACTTCGGCCTCTTTGTTAAAACACATCTGAGTACAACAATGAGACGTATCAGATAGAGGGAGTTGAGTCCCTTCCCAAGGAAAAGGGTCTTGGGGTCGCACAATTTCAACCTAAGGTCATAGGGTAGACCATTAAGGAGGTCTTGATTTAATGGACTGTGTGTAGGGTGGTGAAATAGCCAAATTCGACGTGCATTTCCCATAGAGAGGTTCTAGTTTCAGGTCATAGAACTCATACCATGTTGGGAAAGGATATGGGAAACACATGGTGCTACAATTGAAATACCTGATGCGAATGAGAACCTAAGAGGTACTCACCACACCACATGTTCCCGTAAGTGTTCGGGCCAAGGGGCCAACAAAGAAGGGACAGGATTGTAGATTCCTCGGGTTGGACCCAGACCTAAGATGCATGGGCGTTCCTACGTATCCCATGAGGATGGGAATCAAGCCAAACGTAGTTATGGAGGGTGTCGCGCGATTTAATGTATTGCGGCAAGGACAATGGAGTGGTCTTATTTTATGGTCATAGAGCTCGGACCATGGATGGTAAGAAATGAGGGATACACATGACTATGTAATTACACAACCCGACGTGAATGGGAACCTAGGGTTCTGACCACTATGTGTTCTTTGGGGAGGTTTTAGGTCGAGGGAACGAAAAAAAGTTAAGATGGGCCCGAGGAAAAGTTCACGAGTGTTCCTGCGTACACCATGAGGATGAGGATCAATCCAAACGTAGTTATAAGGATGGAATGGTAATATACTAGTGATGGGGATAATAAGTTTGCATGGGTCTTTACCTTACACCAAAAGAAGCAGTATTTAATGGATCTTGTCTGTCCTTTAGGATGAATGAATGTTTTTTTTGTGAAGTGACGGACCTAGGATAGAATGTCCAGGCGTCGCTACAAGAATCAAGACATGTGCAGGTGTTGAAAAATGGTGTGGTGTGTGACTGATACCAAGCATGATGTCCCCTCGAGTGAGGACACCATGATGTAGTGTCTTTTTTTGTAGTGAGGCCAGGATGATAATGTCATAGTTTAGGTCCATGTGATGGGACCAGGATACATAATTTAACATCATATGGCATGGACGTATATAGGAGAGATGAGGTTTGGGAGGGGAATGTTCACGGTGCGGTAAAGAATACCTGACATGAATGAGGACCTGGTCCACATCATACCATACATGATTCCATGAGAGAAACCTCGAGCCAAGGGGACAAGAAGGGTTAGAGGGTATGGGGTAGAAGAGGCTAGCTCTCCATTGAGCTGGACCTGAGGATGATATCTCTAGGTGTTCCTACGTATCCCATGATGATGGGAATCAAGTCGTACATAGTTCTTGAAGGTACCTTTTAACGTCATGTGGGACAGAGAGGTAGGAGGGGCTAACTCCTAGAAACAAGAGCTTGTGGTGTGGCAATTACAAACCCGTCGTGAATGAGGGAATAAGCCCATACATGCCACACCACTTGGAATTATAAGGGTCAGATCCCAAAGAGGCAGGCCAGAAGACAACGACCATAAAGAGATCTTAGTTTAAGGTCTTAGAGCTCGGACCATGAAGAAGCAGAAATGCATAGACCTCAATCCAATCCCTAAGACTATGTGAGTTAAACTCAGTGCAAGAAAAAAGGGCAGAAGAGACCATCATAATATATTGAATGTGCTTAAATGGGAAGTCGGTGTGGAGCCCTAAAGAACATCGTACCATGACTTTGTCCTCCTAACGTGCAAATGTGCACTGAGGGATAACACTAGGAATGTTGAGATTCCACTTGGACATGATGGGGTGGAAAATGATGTGAATCATGTGACTAATATTTTGGGATTAATGGGATTGGTGTGACGATGGAGGATATTTTTTGACCGTGTTTGAAACACAGTATCCACATCATGTGACCTGAAATGGGAACAACAAATGAGCATAGACCACTGACCATATTCGAAACGTGGGACTTGTATCAATTTTTTGTCTAAAACCCCCAAGGAAGTTGGCCCGTAATGGTAGGAGGGCCCTTGGTCAGAGAATCCATGCCATTTGGGGGTCCCTTTTCCAGTGAAAGATGATTGAAGCCCTAGTAAAGGGGAACACAAAGCCTGGAAGGTGGGTGGAAGCATGTCCGGGTAAAGTCTGACACTCCAGGCGCTGCACTAGAGTACTCTTGGGAACATTGGTGAATCACCGTAGAGGGTCGAGCTACTCAAATTGAGAGTGGACAACTTGAAGAGATGAGTAAGAATAAAGAGATGAAGAACTCTTAGGAGAAAGAGGCACGTAGCATGGTTATTATGAACCTGACGTTGAATGAAGGAATAAGCCCATATCACACCATATATCCCTCTCATGGAAGAATACAGGCAAAGGGGCCTAGATAACAGGGAGATTTATGAGAGATGGGGCTGGGCCAACAGAAAAAATGTCTAGGCGGTCCTACGTATCTCATAAGGATGGGAATAAAGCCACACGTAGTTCTAGAATATTTCATGCAGTTTAACATCTTGCAGCAAGGACATGGAGTAAGGGCAAGATACCCCAACGAGGGATGTGTATGACACAGCGAGTAACCCGACGTGAATGGGGACATAATCCCATACCACACTCTATAGTTCTAAGAGATACCTTGGGCTCGGGGCTCGGGATGGTCTAGGGACCTAAGGCTGGGCTGCAGATAGAAGATCAAAGCCAACTTACTATTTAACGTATTATAGGGAGGATGATAGTGATATTAGTTTAAGGTCATAGATCTCAGACCATAAATTCCTAGTTTAATGTAATATGCATGGGACATACTGAGTTAAGAAATTGGGCATCGACCGTTGACTGTATTCACAACATGGGACTTGTACCGATTTTTCTCTCAAAATCCTTGGGGATGTTGGCTCAAAATGGTAGGAGAACCCTTAGGATAATTATCCATGCCATTAAGGGGTCCTTTTGGATATGAAAGATAATAGAACCCCAAATGATGGGGCTCACAAAACATGGAGAGACCTATGGTCATGGAAGGAATGATATGGTGGGAGGAATGTCGCATGGGGATGTGTGGGGCATGGAAAAATAGCCCGACGTGAACGAGGACGTGAGTCCTCACTGTGTCATCATAGATCCTAAGCCCAAAGTGAATTAGAAAGGAAGTCGACACTATATCATGTGTTTTGACCCAAGGGAAGATTCTGGAGTTTGGGCTGGGCCAACAGACGAAATCTATGGGAGGTCCTATGTATCCCATGCAGATGAGAATCAAGCCACACCTAAATCTAGATAGCCATGAAGTTTAGCATCATGTGGTGAGGGTGTGGGAGAATAGAAGAACGATAAGGGAGCATGTGGTATGACCCACATACTCTAGACACGAGTGGAGATAAAGAAGCCTGCACTACACCATAGTCCTCCAAGAGAACTATACCCAGGGGAATAGCTTTAGAAAAGAATTTGGGGGCTGGACTCAAGGCGTAATGTCTGAGCATTCCTACGCATCCCATTCGGATGGGAATCAAGACACACGTAGTTCTAAGGGTGCAGTTTAACATCTTGAAGGAAAAGCAGTTTAGGGTCTTGTAGGGCTAGGTGCAGTTTAGGGTCATGCCAAACCAAACAGTTTAGGGTCATGCCGAACCAAAGAGACTTAGACAATGTATTGTTTGAGGAACTTGGCATTGGTAGGAGGAGTTATACGCTCACCATCCATGGTCACCAAAGAGTATGCACTATTGGGGTAGACCTTATGTACAACGTAAGGTCCTTCCCATTTAGGCTCCAACTTGGGTGGTTTCCTACCAGGTATCATTGGCGTCCTGAGGGTCAATGCCAAGTCACCTTGCAAGAATAAGTAGAGGCAAACTTTCTTGTTGAAAGATCTGGCCATCTTGTTCTGGTGCCTTTCCAGATTGTGTAGGGCACAAAGCCTGTTCCCATTGAGTGCTTACAATTCGGCCATATGGATTTCAGCTACCTTATTTGGCGTCTGCTGATTGTAGAAAATTGTGCGCAATGAGGGCAACTAAATCTCGATGGGCAAGATGACCTCCGCTCCATACACTAGGGAATACGGGGTCACCTATGTGGAATTACAAGTCGTTGTCTGATAAGACTAGAGGGCGTTGGGGAGATTGTTCAACCAACTCTTCTTGTTCTGACCAACCATTTTCTGCAAAATGTTAGAGAGGGTCTTGTTGAATGCCTCTATCTATCCATTTTCTTGCATGTGGTAGTGGGAGGTATGGTTAGAACAGATGTTTTACTTGGCATACAATTTCTTCAGCTCAACTGCTCGGAAGTTTGTGCCGTTATCGGTAAGGACGATGTGAGGGACTCCAAATTGGTAGATGATATTGGAGCTTATGAAGTCAAAAATGGAACGAGCCTGGACCTCCTTGAGAGGAACCACTTCTGCCCACTTGGAAAAGAAATCTGTAGTGGTTAGGATGAACTAGCACTGGAAAGTTTTTGCTGGTGGATATGGCCCCATGACATCGAGTCCCCATACCGCGAATGGCCAAGAGTACTTGGTAGTGTGGAGAGGATCTGGAGTTCGATGCATGAAGTTAGCATTAATTTTTCATGCGTGGTACCTCTTGGTGAACTTGATGTAGTCATGGATCAAGGAGGGCCAAAAATACCCCAGTCTTCAGATTTGATGGGAAAACTTCAGCCAGATTTGGTGGGCACCGCAAAAATTGGCATGAACCTCCTGCATGACCTAAGAAATCTTGACTCCTTGAATGCAATGGAGGAGGACACCATCAAAACCACACTTGTAAAGGATATTCTCATGACCGGGGTCATCCTGTAGGGTGAATTGTAACACGCGGCATCAGATTCACTCGTGATCGTCCCGATCTGCTGGGAGATAACCGTTTTGGAGTTATTAAACCAAAGGTATCCTCCAATCGGGAGATACTTAAATCACCACACCTGTGGGACCTGGGGGTCCTGAAATAGAGTCACCGGCAGTAAGATGACTTATCTGTGGGCTGTCATCGTCATCTGGAATGACGGGAGCAATGACTCTCCGATGTGCCACGTGGATAATCATGTCATCCTACTCGGGCTCTGTGAGTGATGCAACTAGGCTAGCTAAGGCATCATCTCGACCATTCTGTGACTAAGGGACATGGGTAACCTTCGGCCGAGAAGGGAAATGGGCCATTAGCTGGAGAGTGCATTCCAACAGAGGTATGATCTCTGAATTTCTGACGATATAATCACTGTTTATTTTCTTGATGACTAATTCAGAGTCCCCTTTCACATAAAAATGGGGCACGTCAATCTCAAGGGATAGCTCGAGGTCAGTAATGAGGGCCTGATACTCTGCCTCATTGTTGGTACGACCCTCTGACAACAGAAATGAGTATGGCAGAATGTCCAGCACCAGGGTAATGAAGACGATACCCAGGCCTACTCTGTTGAGTCTGGGGTCATTGAGCCTTCTATCGGTGGGGCTCCATGAGGCACCATCGAAGTGAATTTTCTAATACAGGATGGCATGATCCACTGATAGGATTGCCTCATCGGTAAAATCTAGGTCCAGAGACTGGTCAGTAGGAGCCGGATGGGCATCAAGGAAGTCCGTTAATGCCTACCCTTTGATATCCTTATGAGGCACGAACCTGATGTCGAACTACTAGAGGATTACTGCCCACTGAGCTAGACATCCTATCAACATGGGGTGGTTCAATATGTACTTCAGTGGATCTACTCGGGACATCAGTTGTACCTCGTGGTGCTATAGATAATGTCGCAACTTCTGTACTGTGAATACTAGTGCAAGTCAAATCTTCTCGATAAGGGAGTATCTAGTCTCTGTATTTAGGAGCATGCGACTGAGATAGTAATGGATGTTCTCCATCCCCTCATTGTTCTTTTGGGTGAGAAGGGTGCCAATAGATCATTCTAGGGCAGTCACATAAAGAACCAGCGACTTCCTGAAGACAGGTGGCATTAAGATCGGTGGCTGGAGCAGATACTTCTAAATTTCTTCAAATGCAGTATAACATTCTCCATCCCACTCGTAGAGTATGCCTTTCTTCATAATCCTAGAAAAGGGCCTACATTTTCCAGCCAGATTCGCAATAAATCAGCGTATATAGGCTAAGTGGCCTTGGAAACCCCAATGCTCCCAGATATTGCCCAGGGGAGACATCTGGCTAATGGCCTTGACCTTTTCCGGGTCAATATCGTCACCCCGGTATCTAACAATGAAGCTGAGAAACTTGCCAGAGGTGACTCCGAAAGCACACTTTAATGGGTTCATCTTTAGGTGATGAGAACGAAGGAAGCTAAAAACTTTCTCAAGATCCTTGATATGGTCCTGGAGTTGGAGCGATTTGACTACCAGATCGTCCACATAACATTCCACCAATGTCCTGAGGATTAGCTTGAATATGCGATGCATGGCCCGTTGATAGGTGGGACCTAAATTCCTTAAACTGAAGGGAATGACTTGGTAACATAAAGTACCTTGTGGTGCCCTGAAGGCTGTAGAATATTCATCCTCAGGGGCCATTTAGATCTGGTTTTATACAGAGTACCCATCCATGAAGGAGAGGGCTTGGAACCCAGTTGTGGTGTCAATCAAGAGTTCCGTCATAGGAAGGGTAAAAGCATCCTTCGGACAGTGGTGGTTGAGATCTGAGAAGATGATGCAGACAATGATCTATTTATTCTTCTTCCTGACCAGTATGATGTTGGCTATATATTTGGGGTATTGTACTTCCTTAAAAAAATTGGACCTAATGAGATTGTCAACTTTGGCCTCGACCATGGCACCGTGAGAAGGGTGCATCTTTCTAGGAGGCTGCTTGAACCTGCGGTGATTTGCTGGGAGACCGAGGTGGTGGAAATATACCTAAGGATGTAGTCCTGGAATCTCATTGTAAATCTAGAGAAACACATCACGATGTTGTTTAATGAAGTCCATGTACCACTGTTGCTCCTCAGGGGGCATAGCGGCACTGATCAACGTGGGTCTCAGGTCTGCCTCGCTACCGAGGTTCACCTGTACCAACTCGTTGACTGTGGTAGAGAAGCCTTCTTCAAAGTCAGGGGGAGCATCCTATAATTCCTCTTCTCCACTTATAGAGGAGGGATCCTCTATGGGGGGAGTTATGTCTGAGTTTTCAGATCTTTATGGGAGGCTGTTACTAGCCTGAGCGACAATGGATATCGTATCGGGGGACTCCTGTGTCGCCGCCTCCATAGAAATGAAGGCTATTGATCCGATCCCATATGGTCTTTGGCCCAAGGGGCCACACTTGATGATGTCAAAGCAGTAATGGCACGCCATCTTGAGTTGATTTATCCCATCCCATAAGAACAATCAAGTCTGACGTATTGTTGTTTCCATGGGGCGGACATCCCGATATCTTATGGGTGTAGAGGGATCTAAGATCACCTGAGCCTGATCTATATAGGAGTATGATGTGATTTTCTATAGTCACTTAGACTTGGTAATGTGTTCCCCCTCATTCCAGACACAATGAATCATTGTCCCATGTTTGGGGTTGTAGCCTCCAACCAGTGGATTGGAAAGACATATGCATCATCTAGATCTATCCACAGGTTAGTCGCAACCATGGCATGCTCGACCTCATTGGTCTGAATCTTCCTATCCTTGATCTTATAGTAGTCAGCATCCAGATAGTGGTGTTCACAAGAGACAAAAGGAGATACATCACCTTTGAGAAACCCAATCGACCATTAAGGGAGTACTTGAGGCACTGGTGGTATGATGAGGGAACTACTGCATACAGGTGGAGCCATGACCTACCCTTCAACGCATTGTAGACAGTGTCTTGGGAGACAACCATAAATTCGGTGCTGGAAACTAGGCCTCTGAACTGGGTCTTCAGGTGGATCTTATTGACCGGCGTATGCTCCGTCCTATCATAAACCTGGATCCTTAGGTTTGAGGGGCTCAGATCATCTTCAAACAACCCCAGTTTTCAAAATGTTTGAGTCGGGATTAGGTTGATCCTAGAGCCCGTGTCAACAAGACAACGATGGACCTCCATGTCATTGAACTGACCGATGATGTACAATGGGAGAATTTGCCCAGTATGGGAGAGCTTTCATCGTCTCCAGAGAATGAGATAATGGTCTAGAATTCAAAATTCTTGATTGCCTCAGCATGGAAGGATTTTGCAGCTACTATATCCGTCTAAAACTGGAGGGGGCTTCCTAAAGCCTCGGCAAGGGCCTTGTGCATGTCTGACGACAGGCGAAGAGACTCGAGGATGGAGAGCCTTACTGGGATGCTGGAAAGGTGTTTGAGAACATCATACTTCCATTCTAGGCATGAAATTCTGCTTACAGGAGGTCTCTCTATGACAGGAGGTATGGTGGGCCTTGCCGACTGGATTGGTGGTTGACTGGTGCTGGGGAGGTCCCAATGCTCACTAGTCGAGGCATGTGGAGTGACTACAGGATGAGGGACAAATGAATGAGATTGGCCTGTAGGGAGGAGCGACTAGTCACGGTGAGGCCTGGGAAGCTCTTCCTGATCTAGTAGCACGAACGACGGTAAAGGCTGGCCTGAATTCACCAGATGAGAAGGTTTCACTTGCTAGGATCTGCACTGAGCTTGCTGTCAGGTTTTAGTAGCATGTATGGTCTAGTTGGACGTGCTGACTGAAGCACTTCGACGACCCATATAGCCACAGCTCCACCGATGCTGATGACGACTGGGGACATTGGGAGGGTCTGTTTGACGCTCCTCATCGTCATGTGTCATTTAGGGGTTTAACGGCTCTACGGTATTAACTGAGGCGTACCCTTGACTATCATTTGAAGAGTCATCTGCTACTAGGTGGATTTTGGGATGAATCTCCATCTCTGTGGTCATGAAGTAGCCGAGAGTATGGGATGACGATGGCATCGGTGGGGACTTTGTTTTCCCTTGCATTGTCGACATTTTCTCTTATGGGAAGAGGACGACTGAGATGAATATGCATAAGTTTTGGCTGCAGATTATGAAGGCTCTGGCCGATTCAGGCATGCACGTATGAAACCATGGTCATGGAAAACTATTTTGCGAGCCATCTAGTTTTCATAATTCTAGGATCTGTGGTTAGAAACCTGCTGCCACTCACCCTTGCTGTCACTACTGTTGTCTGGTCTGACAAATCTGCATGCCACCTGTGTTGGGGCAGGGCCCAACCGGACTACGTTATTATCTACCTAGTCTTGGAGCCAGTCCTTGAACCCATAGCACTATTTAATAGTGTGCCCCAGGATCCAGTGATAAGGGTAGTATTTGGGGAGATTAGTGAGGTTCGCCTTTTCTGGCCTTCTACACTCAGGAAAATGCACGATCCTCTGCTCTAAGGCACTGCGGAAGTAACCAGGAACCTAATCCTCATTGAACGAGTAGGTTCAGTTTCTCTTGTCTATAAAGTGGGACCTTGGAGCTTGACCCTGATGAGGAGCTGGAGGAGCCTGTCGAGGTGGTGGAGCTTGGTTATCTCACCTAGGCGGAGGAGGCGCATTGCGTGGGGGAACCAGCCGATTCTTCGGTGGGCGCTGCTAGGCCAGAGACTGCACCTGAGGTGGAGGGCCTCTGTGAGGTTGTGGAGTCGGTTCCACTGGCAGAAATTCTAGTTTCATAGGGGCCTCTATTTAGGCCACTACAGCAGGCTTGGCTTTGGCAACCCTTCTTGCAGGAATTATAGGAGGTAGCGGGCATGCCTGGATAGCCTATTTCAGGGCTTCCTTTTGGCGCTAGGCCTTATTAGAGAAGTTCCAGAATCCCCCAGGGTTGTTATAGGTGATCAAGGAGGGGACCAGTTCTGTCTTGATGTTCCCTACACATATCGTTAGTAGTTGATCCTAAGTCAGCAGCATGTCGAAAGAGTATGTAAGCCCTTTCCATCGGGTTATGAAGTCTTCAACATGCTCATTAGGCCTCTATTTTTACTTGAAGAGGTTTGCGATACTCGTCTTCCAGGTGGTAGAATTGAACTGGAAGAGGAATTGCCTCCAGAGGTCTTCTCAACCGGCTACTGATCCGATGAGGAGCTGGCTGTACCAAATTAACGTTGGTCCCTCTAATGTCTGTACAAAACACCAGAGTTTGGCCGCTTCCAGCTGCGATGGGGTCACCAACATGGGCCCACACCTTGAGACGAAGTGGTCCAGGTGTTGCGGCGGGTCCCCTGTCCCGTTGAAGCGGGAAAAGGTGGGATTCCCAAAACCCGGGGGTGCTGGCATATCATCCACCCATGTTGGATATGGCTTTCCATCAGGTGGGAGTGCCACCTATCATGTTTCCAATGATTTGAGGTGGGAAATGAGTACCACCATTGGATCGTCTTGGTGGGGTCACTATCTTGACGAGTATCCCTGACCACCAATGCATTTCCGGGTTCTTCAACATGGTAAGAAGGCCCAGCGGCTCATGGAGCGGCTGGCGAAATGACCCGTGGCGCAGTTGGGGGAGCCCGAGCTGGGTCATGTGGGTTGTTGCGCCACTCAGAAGGATTTGGAAAGACATAATTCTCCTTCCAGCCATAGGCCTCGGATTTAATCATGCCTTCTTGAGCAGTATGATCAGGGTCAACTGGGGGTAGCTTGCCAAGGGGAAGTTGTGCCTGCCCCTACTGTCCTGGCTGAGGATCTCCATAGTCTAGCCTTTGTTCTGCATCACATTCAGCCAGGAGGTCGTCGATCAACTTTTTCTGTTTGGAAAGCTGCTGATGCAACATGACCTTTTCAGAGTCTTCCACCATCTTCTACACTGAGGCATACAGATCAGAGTGTTTGGATGCTTCGAGGTGCTCTTTACCCTTACCGAGGTTTTGGCTAAGGAATAATGCCTCAGTGGGCACAGGGAGACCTAGAAGATTTCTCTGTTGGTGAGTAACCCTTCCCGATTGATCCAATAGTGGTGGTACACCCTCAGGGGGAAGGTCCCCGTAAAGGATTTCTAGCTCGTTCTCCTCTTTCGATGGGCTGGCCATGTTGACCTTGACTCTTCCCGGGGGCATGTCCTTGATATCACACGATAGGTCTGGCTACTGCTGGATAGAACTGAAGATGAGGGAAGTATACTACCCCCAACCATGGATCTTCACGTGGGAAGAAGCATCCTTGATAATCTTTCGGAGAACCTTGAAACTCTGGATGCATCTTTGTTGGAGGTCCTTATGGCGACCTGGTGACTCGGGGCGCGGGGCCACGGGGAGTGCGGCCAGATCAACCAAATGGCATTGTTCGCCGATGTCCTCGAAGTGTGATTGTCTCTTCGGATAAGTCACTCGCTGGTGGCAAATCCGGAAGTGCGTTGCCCATATGGTTTGACGTAAACACTCAACTTCCTCTAGGGTGAGGGATTCTGGCACCAAAACATTCGGCATTGCAACCGGCAAAAACATCTCAGGGAAGTGGTCCGTTACGAGGATATTCCATAAGCTCCTTGGCTCAGATTTAGGGTCTGGCCCTTCATTTCCCCACTCGTCAACCAAAGTAGGCTGAGGAACCAGTAGTGGTACTGAGGTAGACCACTGGGATGGTAGGTTTTCCAGTGGAGAATATGGCGAGCAAGCTGAAAGACTGCCATATCTCGGGCTATCCTCCGAAGAGTGTAGCGACTTAGCCACCACATCGCGGTGGGATGGGCTAATGGTCACAGTTCCCGGTGTAGGTACCAGGGCTATTGGTGATGGACCATGCTGCTAATCTTCCACCATTGGTCCCCAGAATAGCTCTTTGTGATCTCTAGTCGAGGTAGAGAGTGCTTCTGCTGATGATGATGGTGATTGCACAACTGTAACCTATGGGATTGCCAAGTTTTCTTCCTCCTAGATATACTTGCAGAGGGAGGCGGGAATCTAGTGGACTTTGATTTTTGGGAGTACGAGGATGATGCGCCTTGTTCCTTCCCCAACCCTTGACACAGAGGACCAAGGGGGAGGGTTCCATGGATAAGTAATAGTTTGCTTTGGAATCTGAGAAGCAGAATGGCTTGATCTCAGTCTGAATCTTCTCAATGCCCTTTTTATGGAATCGATAACTTGCCCTACTACCCTGGGATGGTTCTTCCGGACAGGGTAAATTTCTGGCATGAGGAGGACCTCCGACCATACTAGTACTGGGGCGGAGAGGACTTCCGCCCGGGTAAGCCGGGGAGCGAGGAGCACCGGGGCAAATATCGAAGGGTACATGGGTAGGACCTCCCTAGGAAGTGATGGAGTGGGTAGGACCTCCACTAGAGCTGAAAGGAGAACGGGTAGGACCTCCATGCTTATTTCCCCAGGTGACATCAGTTTGAGGATGGTCCTCATACTGGTCGATCCAAACACGGGTATGGCCTCCGTGCTGGGCACTGGTGAAGTGAAGCCGACCTCTACCCCTCTGATTGTTAGGGAGAAGATGAATTTCTCTTACTGCTATGAGAACATGGGGAGGGCCCGCACATTGGAGAGTGACCATATGTGAAAATTCCCCACCCCAGTGATCTGTGGTAGGAGGAATGACCCCATACCCGGTGTAGTGAGAACGGGAGAGAATCCCGTACTGAGTGTTGTCTTCATGGGGAAGACCCTCATTTGGTTTGAATGTGTCCCGTGGATGACCTCCATGCCAAGCCTGGAAGTGGGGAAGAACCGCACTCTCCATGGTGGCGATATGGGGAGGACCTCCGTACTGGGTTTCGTCGCTGCAGATTGGTCCGCGACAGCCACTGCCTGTGCCAGGGACCAAGAGAGTCGACCTAGCCTTCCCATGGGGAGGTTCGGGTCTCGATCTGGGTTGGGTGTATAAGTTCCCCTACTCAGCATATGTAGGCTTCTGGTGATATAATTTGGTGGTGGATTGAGCCACAATAGCTGCATACGTTGACGCCCCTTGGCGGGCATCCTCTTCTGCTTGCGCCCGATGCTAACGTCGGGTCAGACGGACTGGGTCCGGCAGTGCAGGTATGTAACTTACCTGCTCTTCATCTTAGGGGACCGGGTGGCGGTGCTGGCACGACCTGGTGGGGGCCCTCCTTAGGGCCCCCTGAAGCGGGATCCCAGCTGGGCTGGCCTAGGCTTCCCCTACCTCATTGGTGTAGGGGAAAGAGTCATCAAGGCATTCCAGGGAGAGGCTCCAAAAATGATTATACATAGGGGTGGGGAGAAGCGGATCCCTGTGCGGCCCTTGGGGACGGTGGTGGCTATGAGGCATAGACGCCTCCAAATCTAGGTGGGCCATATCTCGAGTTGGGATAATACCCTCCTCCTCGTACCTACGTACGAGGTCATTAGTCACTCTCCATTGAATGACTTCAATGAGGGAGATGGGGCGTGGGTTCCCAACAACCATGGTGGTGTAATTCATCGCAGAAGTGGAAGAGCCGCATGAGATTACTGCGTTGGCATTTCCCCTACCCCTGCGTCGGTGGGTGGGTGGCGATTGAGGTCCTGGTGCAGCAACTTGGTTCCTAAAAAGCATGGAGATTGAAACATTAGTGATGAAACGAAGAAATCGATGTCCAGTGACCCAGCGCCATTCCGTCTTCCATGGTGGGTAAGAGGGATCCAAACTAACAACGTCGCAGACTAGGATGCCCAACGTTTTGGCTGCCCCAACTTCTGGTGAGTTTCATGCCAATCCCGTTATTTTATTGGCAGGACCTGGTGCCAGATAACTGGATCTGTTGACACTTCAACCCACTAATGTATCAAATGCTAAAAATCCCCACATTGAGGAGAAGAACATTCAAGTTGGGTTCACCATTTCTGTTTCCGATGCTTTAGTCGGGGTGTGTGCGTCCGTCTGATTTGGGGGACAACTGTGCTGTTTGTTGCCTCGTATTCCCACTTTCCAAAGGTGGGCGACATACATTCCTTGTTCGGGGATGTTTTCTCCCTGATGACGGGACTTCAGTTCTTCCTTCCATGGATTCCTCCTCAAAACTCGTCACCTAGTCCGAGTCTCCCTTATAGATTTAATACGTTGTTCATGAAACTCTTTCCAGTGCCATATCTTCATGGATGCTGGTTAATTACACTGCATATGTCGGGACATTCCAAGGGGTCCATTCAGGGCAGCAACCTTTGGTCAGGGGAGTAGTCATGTTGAACATCACTGGCGTGTCTGGACACTGGAACACTGACACGTCAATCTTTTGCCCCTTATTATAGGGACTCTCAAGGGCGCGGAAGGTCGATGAATCCCAAGAATAATGTGGGGAATTATATTCCATAGGCATGTATCTAAGGTTTTCCTCATATTACCATGTTTAACACAGGGTATACCACGAGTTTAACATCTAGAGGAGATGGATCAGACTGATCAGAACACTGACTGGATTGGATCAGATGGGCGTAACCCCTTGGGGGAACAATGACGTCAGGGATAACACGTGGTTAGTCACCCAGTTGCTATAAGGAGCAGTGACGAGGTGAATTGGAATGATCTCACCAGAATGTGGAAGCCCAGGTAAGAATCAGGATGGATGATGGATGGTTAAGTGAAGTGGATAGAGAATGCGATGGAGTCGAATCAGGGAGATGATGATGGTGGGATTGAGCCCCGAAGAGACTTCCTATGTATCCCCATGGTAGGGAATCAAATTCCATGTAGTTTGGTGAACGTAGTTCATCTTTACAATGGATTATCGTTGAAAAGGGGTGACAACAGCTTATCGCTGAAAAGGGTGACATAGGCTTACCGCTAAAAAGGGTGACAACGACTTACCGCTGAAAGGGGTGACAACGACTTACCACTGAAAGGGGGGACAAGGGCTAAACCTTGAGGAGGCTTCCTAAGTACACTGTCTAGGAGACAGGGATCAAAGCCCACATAGTTCAAGAATGGAAGTCGGTGAACCAATGTGAATGAGGACCTGAGGTCCAGATGGATGATGGGCTTGAACCTCGTGGAGGTTTCCTACATACATTGCCTTGGAAAGGATCAAAGTACACATAGTTCCGGGGGTGTTTGGTGAACTAATGTGAAGATGGTCGGAATGACCGTGTGTTGGGTTTGAAACTCGAGGAGGCTTCCTACGTACCTTGCCTTGGAAAGGATCAAAGTCCACGTAGTTCGAAAAGGTGTGTGGTGAACCAACATGAAGATGGTCGGAATGACCGGGTGTTAGGATTGAATCTTGGGGAGGCTTTCTATGTACCTTGCCTTGGCAAGGATCAAAGTCCACATAGTTTGGGAGATGGGTGTGTGGGTCTTACACTCTAAGATAACCGTAGAGGATATCATGGTCGATTCTTACTCTAAGCCCACATGAGTCATGCTCGGTGTGAGAAAAAAGAGGCAATAACTGTTGGATACCGTGACTGCGCAGCAGAAGCCGGTGGGCTGGGATTTTAATTTTTTTTGCTTCACCAGAGTGACATATCCCTGTCTACTCTGGTGATCTTGTCCCAGCTTGGTCTGGGGATCTCGCAAGGTTTATTAAGATCATGAAAAATTAAACTAAACGTTTACCTTGTTCAGAATTGACATGTGCAAGTCTTCTGCAGGATTCCAGTGATCGTTGCTCAAATACTCTGACGTCTAATCCCTCTATATCTTCCACACATGCCTCATGAATCTGCCCGTGCACCATTCATCAAGATCCGGGTGCTAGCGCGGATATTCGACGCACACTTCAGCGCAACGATGATCACCGAAAAGGAGGAAGCTTTGATCCGGGATGGATGACCTTGAAGATCTTTCTTTGCTTGAGAGACACTCTCTCTAAATTCCAGGAGGATAGAGATTCAATATTTACACATGAATAGTTATGGTGGGAGAGAATCTCTCTCACTTATATAGGGAGTGTTAAAACATGCGGTATAGGTACTTGACCCCCTTGTAATAGACGTCCTCTATATAAGCGATATAAATAATTATTTATGACAAATAAAATTATTCCATAAATAATATTTACAATTTATCACTTACTTGTAATATATAAATATATTACGTGATAAATTTGAGTCTTTGACTTGACTCATTACTCCTGCTAATATTAAACGAACCTAGGATATTTAAATCTAGTCGAATAATATTAATATGTGTATTTACTATATAACTTGTAAATACATGTTATAAATAAATTCAAAAAGTTATTCTAAACTCAAATAATTAATTAATTAATTTATTCTTTGGTGATCCATATAACTTGGATAGTGATCGGACCCTTTGGCGGGGCCTGACAAGTTCTAAATTCCTATTCACAGAATAGGGCAGATTCTCAAGGAGCTATTGTGTGTGACCCTCTAGGCCCTTATCTCAATAGCAGTGAATAATATCACCAACCTAGAGCAGGGTCTAGCAACCCATCGAGGACCCTATAGAGATAAGGCAAAGTCAAATCAATGACTGCCTTCCTACGAACACGGTCTGTGTAATCTAATCTCTTCATCATCGATATCTCAATAAATCAGAATGCATACTAGTGTCATCATTATTTATTTGCTTTATTTTGTTTGTTGATTTTTCCGGACGATCTTACCTTCGACTACCATGGCCATGGATTTATTGAAGGTGCAACCATCCTAATCAACCAGGCCCGAGATATCTCTTCCTGAACTCAGAAGCGACAAATCCTTTCTTGATCATTCAATCAATGCCATGTCATTAATGACGTACCCAATGAAAACTACCTCACCACGACTTTATCGCCATGGTTTTCATCTTATATCAAATGTATGTAATTAAATGAAATTCTTTGATAATAATCTCAAGTCAGGAGACCATTACACATGTTTGTAGATAGGAACGACCAATGACACCAGAAACATCTGGTGTTCCTATTAAGCGGGTCTGTCCTCATGATCTCAATACTAGAGATCACCAAGTGCGAACTTCATGAGAAGAAGTCTCAATACTTATGAACCCCCAACACCTGATAGTCACACATCTACTGTGTCCAGTTAGTAAGATGTATCTAGACTATAGAACATATATTTAAGATCAATGTCATTGTATGTCGAGGTTCTCATTATAGCATGGGATCTACTATAACCTCTTGAAAAAACAATTAACCTTTGGACATTACCATTATTATAGTGGACACATAAAAAGTATGCACTATAATGGTAAGATATCATCATGCATATCTAACTGTACATATGATACGGTAATCAAAAGTACTACATAGTTGGGTCCAGGGAACCCACTATTTCAACACCCCCACTTTCACTAGAGCCAACTTGATAACTAAACTTGTTAGCTACTCACATGATAAATACCATGCTTCTTCTGAGTAATGGATTTAACTTCTTGGCCTGCCATATTTTCACTACGTGGCATATATGCTATATGCAACCTCATCGACTTGAGTAAAACTTCTCAAGATAAGGTATCCCCGAGTAGATTACTTTTGTCCATTGTCATAACTTGACAAATTGGCTAGTAAGAATATAATAATTCTCATTATGATAATACTTTTCTCTCTAGGTGCGAATCCAAGAATTGGAAAAAATTAGTTCAATTTACAACTGCTTCTAAGTTTCCTTAGAATCTGCAATGTACTCAGTATTTTTAGGTATGGCTACCACAAGATTTTATGAGATTGACTCGCTCATATCCTTTTCCTAACTTCGATACTAGATAAAATTGATCTAAGGATTACTAGTTTGTGTCCCACCAAAACTAGTATACCTTCCTCTCCATATTCCAGGTATATATCATTTGTACTTTCCGAAGTACAAGATGATAGTTCTGACTACATCACTTGCGGTGCTCCTGGAAATAATTGATATCTGCCTCTAGTAAATTATATCCTGGGAGTATCGATTATTTTACATAATATGGGATATGTGATTGATTCATCGCTAAATCATATGGTGTAAATTCACAACTTTAATCTCTACACATGCTCTGAACATGTTAACCTGGAAAGATTAAGCCATGTGACATAGGCAAAAATTCTTAACTTTAATTGTTCCAACTTGTATTTTTCAATACATTGTCACTATATGTATGATTGACTAGGACCAAGCAACCTTTGGATTTACCTGAGTGGATCATGTTCCCTAGAACTTAGGCTACTACTTGAAGTCAATCATTAGAGAATTTCTTTTAACCTGATCTCATCTAACTGTAAGATCAAAATCTGTTTTCCAGATGTTGCTAAACATATATCATTTAGAAAACCATTGGCGCTCCCACTAACCTTTGGTAGACACAAGGAAAAGATTTATTTATAATGAATGCTCTAAGATTTTTGTTGCTTACTTTAATCCAGAATTGGATTTCAGTAACTTTCAACCCTTATTGGCATCATTTTATGTCATCATCTCTTTCTGGTTTCATTGGATAGACACCTTCCATGAAAAATGATGTTGACATCCAATGACCAATAAAAGGATCTTAGAAGTTTAGATACGACAAGTAAAATTCTAATAGATTTAGTCGTACAGAATTGGTATAACCAATCGAGCCTTATTGTTACCATAATTGTACCATCCATGTATTATTTCATTTGAATACCCACCGCAATATTCAATTTATAAGCCCACTTACAATTTGATACATGGAATCCATTATTGAATTGATCTTGTCAATCTTAGCTTGTTTCCATATACTGCTTACTTGTAGGATTTATTATTCTTAATGAATAATATATCACCAAACGCAGTGATTATAAAACCATCACCATGGTTTCATACTTCCTACGTAGTATGCGTATCTGGAACATTCCTATTCCATATGTACTTATGGAACTTGTTCCCTATGCCAACCATTTGTGCATCTTGAGCATTGATTTGGTCCAATTCAATTCAGCTCCCACTATCTTTAAAAGAGATGTGCACCCCAGTATAGAAATGTAGTCTAATACTTGACTGCATCTTTTCTATCTTAGATATTTAGGTAATATCTTAAGAAACTGTTAGAATAATTACCTTAAATGCACAACGTGTTTAACATGATGCATGTTTGTTTAAATCCTAAAAAACACTTTGCATCTAAACACGTCCTATGACATAATGGATTTTCCATCATACTATGACTCGTATGATATCCATTTGTCATTTTAGTTGGCATATTGGTTATGGGTTTAAGCCGTTATTTGCAAAGCACATCACGAAATATAATGGAAGTTTCTACAGGTTGTAACATTGATACAACTTACATCATAACTTTGATGTATAAAAATGTGCTTTTAGGAATTTCTCGACGCTACATTTTTTGGATCAATGTTAATATGTAAGACTCGTCATTGATCCTCCTTAGGAACATCAATACGGTGATGTAGATAAGGTAACATGCGTTTAGTAATTAATCCATGCTACATTATCATGATCGATGATTGCCTGGTCAAGATATTCTTCGGCCTGCCGATCCGAAGAAACTCATATCTTCTGACCAAACTTATACTTCATTATTCCTTAATGACTTAAAGGAAACTTATGAAGTATCTTTACCTCTTTATTTCTTTGGAATAGTTCACACTCTCGTGTTGAACTAATCTCGAAAGCTTTGTGGCATACCTTTATTTCTAAAGGGTTCTTTGTCTAAACTAAGGAAGTCAATAATACCAAAGGTGTTTAGCTGTGCCGAGCCTAAATACCATACTGGGTATATTTTTGATGTCCACTTTTAGTTTTACTTGACAAATAATCACATTGCCACAACTGGGTAGGTCTTACATTTTATATTCATCGTGTATTTCCATTGATTCAAGTAGAAGTGAACTATTTGTTGAGTATGTTACCAGAAACAACATTCATTCCAAAATATAGAATAATGTCTCATCATGTCCAAATGGGCACATGCGATAAATGTTTTTGGTTATACTCAACAACTTGTTCAATTTGAATCAATCACTTGGCAATTAGAATTTATGTGTTTCTCTCCGCTGACTTAGGAATCACCCTTTCTCAGCTGCTTGGAGAAGACACTTTACTTCTAGTAATGTTTCTCTACTTGCTTGGTTACTATATTTAAATACACATATGTTATTGGCATATTATATTCAATACCCAAGAAGTATGTTAGAAACATTAATATATTTTATGAATATAAATTTAATGAGAAGCAAGTAATTGCTTCTTGTATTTCAGTTTTTATTAATCTTCCATGAATTTATTTCATTATGTGATGAAAATAACCTCCTGTTAAATAACCAACAACTTTTCATTGAAGGACATGACAACGGTTTCTTTGGTGTAACTTTCCATAAGCCTTTTCGCCTTTTCATTCAATGTATTTTCTATAAGAATAAAAGATGGCGTTATCTCCAATATTCTTATTACTTGAAGAATGTTACCTTAACGGTAATGAAGTGCTTACTCTATATAATTTGTTTGTATCCTTAAATGAAACTAGAGTAAAAAAGGTATAAGAAATGGGATGGCATGAAAGATTGTGAACTATCTTTCACTTTACACAAACCGAGTGTGACCATCACATTCAAATCTTGCTTCACCTTCTCCTCAAAAGGATCTTGGAGATGAGACTACACGTGATCATCATCCAAGTCTTGATGTAGCGACCACAACTAACATCAGAATTTGATAATAGCATTATGACAGAACCATCATATGCTTTATTCATGAGTCTCCTGTAAGCAGGTTTACACCCTCGCCTCTTAAGGTGGATTAACAGGTTGGGACACAAGCACATTGAATTTCCATTATGGAAGTAATGTGTGCAAGCGCCTATACTACTCTTGGAATTTTGTGCTTGTTTGGACATTAACTTTTTCCAATGTTCATCGCAGTTTTATTATGGTATTCATTTCCATTATCTACAAATATACTTTAGCAAATTGTACTTTTATGTGATTACCTAATCTGACATTACTGATTAATAAATTATTATATCATTTAATGTCTCCCACTATTTTAACGAACCTTAATAGCCCTCACTATTAGATTTGGAATACTCTATCTCTTGAGAGTTCTAGTGGCAAGGATCCCCGAAACCTCCCTCTTAGTCTACAAGCTAGGGCTACGACACTACTTGGAGGGTTTCAAAGTTGGCGCTATGCTGGCCAACCACTTGTTCTTGTGGTTCCTTGTGTAGTTGAGTAAAGTCCCAAATTTTGGAATCTAAACTTGATTCCCTCAACCTTTTTCCTCTAAAGTGATAACAAGTTAGCTAAGGCTAATCCTTGACTACTCACTTTAGTTAAGTCGACCCATTTCTCTCATGGAAATGCCCCGGTAGTAAGAGGCACTCACAACTAAGGCTGATGAGAACCCAAACAGCCAGTTTTTTTAGATGTGAGAAATGGAAGGCATTTAGACTTAATATATCTTTGAGGGATTTTTAATATTAATTAAGGAATATAATCCTTTTCTATTTATTATGTTCAAACTGGGTTGTCATGCTCACAACTGAACATTCAATAGAATATTATTCGTCTCAAATTTATGCATTTTATCTTGTTTACTATCCTATTTAATCATGCAATAATCATGAAGACGCAAAAAATAATAAAATATGCATAAAGTAAATCATGTATTCTGACTGGTCTTGAACATTCTATAACGATCGATCGATAACTGATCAAGCATCACCTAGGGGCATCCATACCTGAGTCAATACATGACTCATGTCGCTACTGGCCCCAGTGCAAAGCGCCCAACTCCTGTCTGGACTACTACCTCGACATGGCAGGGTCTGCCTATCGGATCATCACCGTATAAATACAAATATACTCACACGCAGGCGAGGGGGTCTGGGGTACAAAATACAACCAGTTCAATGGACGCACATTCCCTTATACATATTTGAATTAAAAGACGATTCACAGACCGTAATTTATCTAATTAAATATTACAATCATCGCACGCATTGAATAAATAATTAAATAAATAAATAAATGCTAGACATACACAGGTCAATCAATAGCTCAAGACCAGTCGGGGTAAAAGCTCAATAAAATTAAATTGCAGGAAATTTAAATTATGCGAGGGTGTTCTAATAAATTAAATGAATTTGATTAAATTCAAATAATTTATTTTTATCGGTTCCAATTGTTTAATTTAATTTTAATTCCAAAAAATTAAATTAAACTATTAATTTAATTCGAAACATAAATTAAATTAATATTTCGTATTAAATAATTTAAACCCCTAAATTAATTCCATTTAATTTAATTTAAAAAACTAAAATAATTAAAATTAATTTAATGCAAGGTTACCTCTAACCGTAGAGGAGTCCGACGGGACTGCGTACCGCCGCAAGATGTCATCCTGGAACCGCGGCGTGACCGCGGCGTGACCGAGGCATCCAACTATTCCCGCGACGGCTGCATCTCCTGGCATGGTCCGAGGGGAGAAGAAGGACGCCAGGAAAGAAAACCGGCCAACTACATGGCCAACAGCTTGCTGCTCCGGCGAGCCGACGACACGGTTGTTCGGTCCGGGGTACCGGTGAGGGATCGGGGTGGCCGGACGGAGCCGGTTCGGAGGAGGTCGGCAAGGGTCCGGGGCAACCGGACGGAGCCGGTTCGAAGGAGGCTGGTGAGGGTCCAGGGTGCCGGCTGGAGGAGGGCTAGGCGCAGGCTCAGGTGGCCTGATAGAGGGGGTCCAGTCGCGAGGCGGGGTCCGACGCGAGGTGAGAGACGACACGAGGTGGGAGGCTGGCGCAAGGTGGGCTGCCGATGTGAGGTGGGAGGCTGACCGGCACGATGTGGGAGGCCGTCCGACGGGAGGGGTCCTGGCGTGGGTCGCATCCGGTGTGGAAGAGGAGCCGGCGCTAGGTCGGGGTGGCCGGAGGGAGCCGGTTCGGCGGAGGCCGGCGCGGCTGGTGGTGACCGGCTGGTTGAGATCCAGCAGGAGGGGAGGACCTAGGGTTTGCCTCCCCTTTGTTTGCCGCATGAGAGGAGACCCAATTTTGGGTCTCCTTTCCTTTTTTTCTTTTATTTTTCCTTTAGACAAAAAAACCCAGCCACCGTTTTTTTTAATTTAAAAAGGGAGAAGACCCCATTTTGGGGTCTCTTCTTCCCATTTTTTTTAAAAGCAAGAAGACCCCATTTGGGGTCTTGGTCCTGGTCCCCCTCCTTTATATATTTTATTATTATAAAATTATAATAAAAAATTTATTATAAAATATAATAAAATATTTATTATAAAATTTTTATAATAAAATATATTTTTGATGTTAATTCTCAATTTGATATAAACATCAAATGACCAAAAACTTGTGATGTTGATCCGTTTAAAAAATTTAAATGATCATTACTTGATCATTCGGAAACAAAACGACGCGCGGTCGAATCCGAATGAACCTTTTTAACACCCCACAATTAAATTTAATGCATTTTAATGTTTTTGACACAAAAAAACATTGCGACTGACTCTGATACCACTTTTGGGTATCGGGACTGCGCAGCGAAAGCCGGTGGGCCGGGGTTTTAAATTTTTTTGCTTCACCGGAGTGACATATCCCTGTCTACTCCAGTGATCTTGTCCCATCTTGGTTCGAGGATGTCACAAGGTTTATGAAGAGCATGAAAAATTAAACTGAACGTTTACCTTGTTCAGAATTGATGTAGAGACCATAAGCTTATCGTACATGGACATTACATTACTTTTGCGGAATACTTGGTACATAACAAAAACACACACACAAGGATCGTAATAGTTTAGTGTCTTTGGAAACTCGGAATATAATCTTCTAATCGTGGTGAAAGATCTTCAACATCTCCCATAAAGATCTTCCCTTTTTTTTTACCTAAAACCTTTCTTTATATCCTGGGGAAAAGAAAACATAAAAGGGTGAGCTCAAATGCTCAGTAAGGGTATACAAAAGAAATAAAAATCATATCATATCTTTTTGAAAATCATAACCTGCAAAAGAGATCATAATATCTTAACATGGAACAAATCATAGAAGTGAAAATGAGATCACCATAATCATAACATGAAACTTGAAACTTTGTGGCATGCACACATAATCATGGAAAATCATTTCTTGTTAGTCATGACTCATTGCCAAGACTATCTTAGTGGACAAAGTCCCTTTCTGAACCGAGTTCACTCCTCGTTTCAGTCCTGTATCACTGAACCGAAATAACCTTCCGTTCCAGCCATGTCTATCTCATGAGATATAAAATCATTACCCAATGCATTGGAGGGAGATATAGGTCCCACCCATCTTATAATGAATCCTTTCTTATGTGTGCCACATAATCATAAATCATACATCATCGCATAACCCATGTAATAAAAATGGGATTCTTAAACAACATGACATCATAAAACCATTCATATAACATAAAGGAATTCATAAACATAATTCCATAACAACATAGTCAAATCAATGTAATAATAGGGATAAAAACAGAACCCTTTTATTATCTTAGATGGAAAATAATTTTGATAAAACACTTGAAATGAATTCTTGAGGAAAATATCCTTTCTTCTTCAAAATAAATTTCTTTTCACAAAACATCATGCAATTTTAAAAGAAAGAGATTTTATTAAAAATAGTCATGAAATCTTTTGGAGGAATCTTCATGAAAATAAGGCTTTATAAAACCGTAAAAATCCGTTCATGCCGTTTAAGTTAAAAAAACATTCTTCGTACTTTTGTCGGAAAAGTCAAAAAGTACCTCGTATGAAAAAGAGACAAAAGATTCCTTTCATATTCTTTACTAAAAACTCACCGAAGAGTAAAATTGGATTTAAACTATTGTAAGTGGATGGAAACAATATTACATATTGAAGGAACATGGATGTGGATGATAAAATACACCCCAGTAATTACCAAAGTAAATACAATCTCGGATAAAAGTGAGATTGTGATATTTCCCTTACCTTACGTCCGACTTGATTTGTAAGTGTCCGAACCTCCTGTATAATGATTTAAATCATGTTATTGACTTATTACAGAATCATATTCATTGTTATGATATCATATATGGTTCACTTATGACATTATATTACCCGTTCTTTTGTAAATTCCATGTTAAAGAAGCGTTTTGGGTAAAATCGTTTCATTTATCGTAGGTGTTTTGACTTGTTGTTCTTGACATCATTATTACTTATATCATGATTTAATTACTTCCAGAATATAAAATATGATTTATATATCATATATATTCAGTATATATATATATATAATAGGTAGATAAATAAAATGAAAAACACCGTTCATGGAGACGGTAGTCCGTACGTACGCATGAACGCTGTTTTCCTTTCCTTATTGTCTTGAAATGGAAGTAAGTAGATGACATATATATGTATATATATACATAAATCCAGTAGCTTTATAATGTCATATAATTCATTATTATTTCTTATATATACATTATAATCATTCTTAAATGGTTAACATGGAGAATGAATCTCATCGTGTCGTGGAGACGGTATTCCGTACATACGCACGAGCGATGATATCATTTCTATAAATATTGGATTGAATTGGAGTGGATTATACAATATATCAGAATCAATATGATGTTGTAATAACTATGTATAGTTATTCTTTACACCATTATACCCATCCATGTAAGGTGGTGGTGGAAAATAGATTACACCACGGCGTGGAGACGGTATTCCGTACGTACGCACGCGCGGTGATTTCTTTTTCCGTAGGATGGATAGATGGTTAAATAGGGTTGTTTCATACTTATAATAACATATCAGTATATGAGTGATACTGATGTTATTACTTCATAATGAAACAACCTAAGAAGAATAAGTGGAAGAAGAAATAAAGATGAAAGAATTGGTAACGGTAATTACCTCTTCTTTGAAGTGCCTCTTTGAGACCTCCTCTTAGGGAACTAAAATTGGTCTTTGAGGAAGACCAGAACCTCTAGGATGTTTCTATGGAAGTGGAGAGGAGAAATTGGCAGGGTTTGGCCGAGCTTGAGTGCTAAAATTGGTGTGAGGAGGAGGGGGAGGAGGTGTCCTTTTATAGGGGAGGAGAGGGGCACCTTAGGAATATCTCAAAATATTATTTTATATTAAAGTAAAAATCGGTTTATAATGGTTCCAAAGGGTCTTATTTCGAAGCTAAAGTGGGGATGGGTCGAAATCCTATCAACCAATAGGATTTAGACATGTTTAGGGTATTATTTTAACCTTATCAATTAGATTTAACTCTAAGTTAAATAATTTAACTTTTACCGTGTCTTTTTGTTTCCTTTCACTATATGGTTAATAAACTTACTATAACATGCCAAACGAACCCCAAATTGTTTATTATTAATATATATATCCTTATCTAAGTCATTTGGCCGAATTTTATATTTTTAGGAATACAATAACAATTAATAATATAATATTTTATTTAAAAACTATTTTGTGTCAATTTTGAAACTATTTGATATATGATTTTTGTGAAAGTCATAACAGAATTAAATGTTCGAACCAAGTTGATTAAATCAACATTAATATATCATAGTAACCTATAAAATTAGTGTAATTCATAAAAAATCTCAAATTACATTTATTTTAGTGTTTATAACATCAATTATGTCAATATTTCATTAATAAGATAATTACTGCATCATCGTTGTTTCATAAATAAATTAAATTATTTTATGTCTAAAAATTACAAATAAAAAACCATCATGTAGGAAATCTTTTTAGATTTCTAATGAATATTTACAATCGAATTTATCTTATGTATAACCCCATATTAAAAATAATTTACTTATTAAACTTTGATTTTAACTATTTTAACCTTTCTTTAAATAAATTAATAATAAATGTCCTAATCTAATCCAAGTGGGCCTAAATGGTCATATTTTATTCCTAAGTTTGTTTTTGGTCGAATTACACTTGTCCAATAGAATTAGGACATGTGTTAGGGTAATAGTAATATCATATTTACCCTTAGTTACCCTATTTACTATTAACCGCGGTAAAAAAGTAAAAAGTTTCTATTCACCAAAAAATTATTTTCATCTCATTAAACCACATTTTAGTCCTTGATATTAACCGTGTCTCTCGGATTTTCGAAATTCCATTCACAGAAGCGGCAAAATTAAGTTTTATGAAAAATTCGGTTTTTTTTAACTACCACTTAGTAGTTTCACTATTCATCAAAAATTGATGTTTTTCAGAACAATGCCAAAATTTCATCCCAAGCTATATTTCATATTTCGAATTCAAAAATGAAGTCTACTTTACCAAATTCATAACATAAAAGTTGCATTAATTAATTTTATAATTAAATCCCGCTGTTAAAACAAATAGCGTGTTTTTAAGAAACAATATCTATCAAAAGATTGACACTTGTTTATGTCTAGTTTAAATGTGAAATTACATCCAATGCCCAACATTGTATTAAATTGTAAAAATATATTCTAAATATACTTTAAAACCACTCAAATTAATGATTTATCACTATTAATTATTTCGATTAAAAAAGTTGTTTTTAATTATAATTTAGTAATTTTCACTATTCATCAGAATATGAAAGTTATCCGAAAAGTACCAAAATTTCACCTTAGGCTAAATTCGATACTCCGAATCCAAAAATGAAGTCCATTTTGAGAGTTAAAATTTCTAAAATTTAAAAGTGGTTATTACTATTCATAACGGCTAGTTTTAATAATATTTTAATAGCATATCATTGTTTCGTGAAACTCAGGATTATGTACCACACACGCTATCGAGGAAGGTTGTGATTGCGTGTAATGCAAGGCAAGTCAAGGATGCGTGTTGTGCAAGCTCCTTTTGGTGTAGCGTATAACACAAGACATTAATGAAATTAAAAAGAATATTTTTCATAAAATCTCGGGCTGTTACATTCTACCCCCCTTAAAATGAATTTCGCCCTCGAAATTCGTCGGGGTTATAAATGGTTTACTATTCGAAAGTTTCTTTAATAGAAACCCACATCGTAAAAGGGAATACCAAAACTTGGCTTTAAAAACTAAAGTATGAAATGTAACGATTACCCAAATAAACTAATCACTGGGTTTCCACATAGGTGAAAATATGGATGTGGAAGAGAAATCTAACCATCATGTTCTGATGGAGAGTGGTAGAGAACATGGCTATGGAAAAGCCAGTAATCACAAATCCATAGATTTGTGATGATATAAGGTACCATCTGATTCATCAGGTATAAGATCACTAGGAAAACATGTTTGGTTTTCAAGATCATTTCCCTAAAGTTGAAAATTTGCTTAGAATAAATACTTACTTTATTTTGGTACAATATCACTTTTGTTCGTGCCTTGAACAATTTCTACTTAATCCCTTAAATAAATGAAGTTGAATTTGTTATTTGTGAAGTGTTAGCAGATCATGTGATAGAATGACTGTTCATTCCATCTGTCTCAAACAAAAGGTTAGCAAAAGTTATTAAATATACATAAGTCATTCTATAGTGAGATTAATCATATATGGTTCCTAAAATGGACTTATACTTCATATATCATGCTGCTTAATATAATAAAACTAGTTTCTACTAAACAGGGACTTCATGTAGGCCAGTGATAGGCGATAAAGGCCAGTCGCACTTCGGTTGTGGGTTCGATTCCTACAGCCTTGTCCGAAGCGATGGGTTGTCGCCCGTCCTGCAGGTTGTCCCTTTTTCTAAAACTACGTTACTATAACATCCCATCTTCTATCCTTAAACAATACTAACTTATGTCCAACATAATCCAGTCTAATCTTTAGGCTTATACATAATACTGCAGTCCACTCTCATAATATAGTGACATCGATTACCAGAGATTTAATACTGTCGTTGATCCCCACATATCATAAGATATGTCTTGTTGGTCACATTCCAAACATTCAAAGTCCTTAATCGTGTATTCTCTTGAATACCTTAGTGAAAACATGAGTGCAGTTAAAAGTTAACACTTTCCACATACCAAAATCCTCAAAATTCTATATACTCAAACCATGATATCACTTAGTCCTTATATCAATCATGAGCTCATGAATACTATCAAACATTTAATTTTCTCCTTATCCCTTCGTTATGCGCATATCATCTACATTCCAAAAATATCTGAATAACCTTTCATGGATACTTGTACCATTAATCATATACTTTCAAAACTCATGGAAAGACAACAGTGTAACCATCCTTAGATGTCTTTTTATTCCATAGTACCATGAGATTACTTATACAACATTACACGTGATAAACATGTAATCATTCCACTACATTCTTAAACCATTGACCGAGCTTCAACAATTCTTTCATCTCACATATCATTTGTAGTCTCATCATCATCATCCACATAAATACTACCCATATGACCATACTGATTCTCTTCATGAGTCTTTCCCTTAGGGAATTTGTTTGCATAATGCCCATACATTCCACATTTAAAACACTTAACCATTTTTGATGTCGTAGCAATACCATTATCCTCATCCATGGTGTTAACCGACCCTTTTCCTTTGCACTTACTTGCTTTGTGTCCTTCTTTTCCACACCCAAAGCATCTTCCAGTTCCCTTGAAACATTCTCCTTGATGCCTCTTCCCACATGAATTACATAGGGGAAATTGAACTTTCTTTCCTCTATGATCATCATAAAACTCCATCTTTCTCTTATTAGCCGAGTCAGGAAACTTACCAAATTTTACTTTATTGATCATATTATGAGATTGCTGATTCGGCATAATAATTATGTTTGGACTTCCAAATCCCATTTCATTATGAATAATATCATTCCATTGTCCATCATATCCTCCATTATCGTGAATCATCTTGTTTCCATCCATTTTCTAAAACCCAAAAAGAATAGTGTTAGAGGAAAAAATCACAATAAAGGGGGAGTAACTTCAAAATCTAACATCTTAGGTTTAATCTAATATCGTTACCATAGTTCTAGGACTATATCCTATATGTATACTTATCCTTAGGGACATCCCTAGACATACCTTAGAAATATCTCTAGGGATCTCACTAACGTTTTCGCATCCTAGTTTCCAAAGGTTGACTAAACCTTTCCTCTGATACCAACTGTAGAGACCCGAAGCTTGACGTACATGGACATTACATTACTTTTGCGGAATACTTGGTACATAACAAAAACACACACACAAGGATCGTAATAGTTTAGTGTCTTTGGAAACTCGGAATATAATCTTCTAATCGTGGTGAAAGATCTTCAACATCTCCCATAAGGATCTTCCCTTTTTTTTTACCTAAAACCTTTCTTTATATCCTGGGGAAAAGAAAACATAAAAGGGTGAGCTCAAATGCTCAGTAAGGGTATACAAAAGAAATAAAAATCATATCATATCTTTTTGAAAATCATAACCTGCAAAAGAGATCATAATATCTTAACATGGAACAAATCATAGAAGTGAAAATGAGATCACCATAATCATAACATGAAACTTGAAACTTTGTGGCATGCACACATAATCATGGAAAATCATTTCTTGTTAGTCATGACTCATTTCCAAGACTATCTTAGTGGACAAAGTCCCTTTCTGAACCGAGTTCACTCCTCGTTTCAGTCCTGTATCACTGAACCGAAATAACCTTCCGTTCCAGCCATGTCTATCTCATGAGATATAAAATCATTACCCAATGCATTGGAGGGAGATATAGGTCCCACCCATCTTATAATGAATCCTTTCTTATGTGTTCCACATAATCATAAATCATACATCATCGCATAACCCATGTAATAAAAATGGGATTCTTAAACAACATGACATCATAAAACCATTCATATAACATAAAGGAATTCATAAACATAATTCCATAACAACATAGTCAAATCAATGTAATAATAGGGATAAAAACAGAACCCTTTTATTATCTTAGATGGAAAATAATTTTGATAAAACACTTGAAATGAATTCTTGAGGAAAATATCCTTTCTTCTTCAAAATCAATTTCTTTTCACAAAACATCATGCAATTTTAAAAGAAAGAGATTTTATTAAAAATAGTCATGAAATATTTTGGAGGAAGATTCATGAAAATAAGGCTTTATAAAACCGTAAAAATCCGTTCATGCCGTTTAAGTTAAAAAAACATTCTTCGTACTTTTGTCGGAAAAGTCAAAAAGTACCTCGTATGAAAAAGAGACAAAAGATTCCTTTCATATTCTTTACTAAAAACTCACCGAAGAGTAAAATTGGATTTAAACTATTGTAAGTGGATGGAAACAATATTACATATTGAAGGAACATGGATGTGGATGATAAAATACACCCCAGTAATTACCAAAGTAAATACAATCTCGGATAAAAGTGAGATTGTGATATTTCCCTTACCTTACGTCCGACTTGATTTGTAAGTGTCTGAACCTCCTGTATAATGATTTAAATCATGTTATTGACTTATTACAGAATCATATTCATTGTTATGATATCATATATGGTTCACTTATGACATTATATTACCCGTTCTTTTGTAAATTCCATGTTAAAGAAGCGTTTTGGGTAAAATCGTTTCATTTATCGTAGGTGTTTTGACTTGTTGTTCTTGACATCATTATTACTTATATCATGATTTAATTACTTCCAGAATATAAAATATGATTTATATATCATATATATTCAGTATATATATATATATAATAGGTAGATAAATAAAATGAAAAACACCGTTCATGGAGACGGTAGTCCGTACGTACGCATGAACGCTGTTTTCCTTTCCTTATTGTCTTGAAATGGAAGTAAGTAGATGACATACATATGTATATATATACATAAATCCAGTAGCTTTATAATGTCATATATTTCATTATTATTTCTTATATATACATTATAATCATTCTTAAATGGTTAACATGGAGAATGAATCTCATCGCGTCGTGGAGACGGTATTCCTTACATACGCACGAGCGATGATATCATTTCTATAAATATTGGATTGAATTGGAGTGGATTATACAATATATCAGAATCAATATGATGTTGTAATAACTATGTATAGTTATTCTTTACACCATTATACCCATCCATGTAAGGTGGTGGTGGAAAATAGATTACACCACGGCGTGGAGACGGTATTCCGTACGTACGCACGCGCGGTGATTTCTTTTTCCGTAGGATGGATAGATGGTTAAATAGGGTTGTTTCATACTTATAATAACATATTAGTATATGAGTGATACTGATGTTATTACTTCTTAATGAAACAACCTAAGAAGAAGAAGTGGAAGAAGAAATAAAGATGAAAGAATTGGTAACGGTAATTACCTCTTCTTTGAAGTGCCTCTTTGAGACCTCCTCTTAGGGAACTAAAATTGGTCTTTGAGGAAGACCAGAACCTCTAGGATGTTTCTAGGGAAGTGGAGAGGAGAAATTGTCAGGGTTTGGCCGAGCTTGAGTGCTCAAATTGGTGTGAGGAGGAGGGGGAGGAGGTGTCCTTTTATAGGGGAGGAGAGGGGCACCTTAGGAATATCTCAAAATATTATTTTATATTAAAGTCAAAATCGGTTTATAATGGTTCCAAAGGGTCTTATTTCGAAGATAAAGTGGGGATGGGTCGAAATCCTATCAACCAATAGGATTTAGACATGTTTAGGGTATTATTTTAACCTTATCAATTAGATTTAACTCTAAGTTAAATAATTTAACTTTTACCGTGTCTTTTTGTTTCCTTTCACTATATGGTTAATAAACTTACTATAACATGCCAAACGAACCCCAAATTGTTTATTATTAATATATATCCTTATCTAAGTCATTTGGCCGAACCTTAGATTTTTAGGAATACAATAACAATTAATAATATAATATTTGATTTAAAAACTATTTTGTGTCAATTTTGAAACTATTTGATATATGATTTTTGTGAAAGTCATAACAAAATTAAATGTTCGAACAAAGTTGATTAAATCAACATTAATATATCATAGTAACCTATAAAATTAGTGTAATTCATAAAAAATCTCAAATTACATTTATTTTAGTGTTTATAACATCAATTATGTCAATATTTCATTAATAAGATAATTACTGCATCATCGTTGTTTCATAAATAAATTAAATTATTTTATGTCTAAAAATTACAAATAAAAAACCATCATTTAGGAAATCTTTTTAGCTTTCTAATGAATATTTACAATCGAATTTATCTTATGTATAACCCCATATTAAAAATAATTTACTTATTAAACTTTGATTTTAACTATTTTAACCTTTCTTTAAATAAATTAATAATAAATGTCCTAATCTAATCCAAGTGGGCCTAAATGGTCATATTTTATTCCTAAGTTTGTTTTTGGTCGAATTACACTTGTCCAATAGAATTAGGACATGTGTTAGGGTAATAGTAATATCATATTTACCCTTAGTTACCCTATTTACTATTAACCGCGGTAAAAAAGTAAAAAGTTTCTATTCACCAAAAAATTATTTTCATCTCATTGAACCACATTTTAGTCCTTGATATTAAACGTGTCTCTCGGATTTTCGAAATTCCATTCACAGAAGTGGCAAAATTAAGTTTTATGAAAAATTCGGTTTTTTTAACTACCACTTAGTAGTTTCACTATTCATCAAAAATTGATGTTTTTCAGAACAATGCCAAAATTTCATCCCAAGCTATATTTCATATTTCGAATTCAAAAATGAAGTCTACTTTACCAAATTCATAACATAAAAGTTTCATTAATTAATTTTATAATTAAATCCCGCTGTTAAAACAAATAGCGTGTTTTTAAGAAACAATATCTATCAAAAGATTGACACTTGTTTATGTCTAGTTTAAATGTGAAATTACATCCAATGCCCAACATTGTATTAAATTGTAAAAATATATTCTAAATATACTTTAAAACCACTCAAATTAATGATTTATCACTATTAATTATTTCGATTAAAAAAGTTGTTTTTAATTATAATTTAGTAATTTTCACTATTCATCAGAATATGAAAGTTATCCGAAAAGTACCAAAATTTCACCTTAGGCTAAATTCGATACTCCGAATCCAAAAATGAAGTCCATTTTGAGAGTTAAAATTTCTAAAATTTAAAAGTGGTTATTACTATTCATAACGGCTAGTTTTAATAATATTTTAATAGCATATCATTGTTTCATGAAACTCAGGATTACGTACCACACACGCTATCGAGGAAGGTTGTGATTGCGTGTAATGCAAGGCAAGTCAAGGATGCGTGTTGTGCAAGCTCCTTTTGGTGTAGCGTATAACACAAGACATTAATGAAATTAAAAAGAATATTTTTCATAAAATCTCGGGCTGTTACAATTGACATGTGCAAGTCTGCCGCAGGACGCCAATGATCGTTGCTTGAAGACTCCGACGTCGAAGCCCTCTATATCCTCCACACACGCCACGTGAATCTTCTTGCGCGCAACTGGAAGGACTTGTGCACAATTGGAAGGGATTGCGTGCAATGGGAAAGACTTGTGCGCAATAGGAAGGGATTGCACACAGTTGGAAGGGATTTCGCGCAACTGGAAGGACTTGCGTGCAATTGGAAGGGATTGCACGCAATGGGAAGGACTTGCGCACAATAGGAAGGGATTGTGCGCAACCAAAAGAACTTGAATGGATTTGGGTGAGGGCTAAGCCTGAGAGATCTCGCGTAAAGGCAGATCCCTGGGCGACCTGTTGTGAAAAATCCCGTTCCTGGAATCCATCTTTTTCACACCATAGAGGTAGATTTCGCGTAGAGGAGACGGTTCAGATTATTCAGCCGCCAGAAGTAGAAGGGGAACCCTTCTATTTATAGGTGCTCGGGGTCAGAGGATTCGTGCGGAAACCGGTCCGCGTGAAATATTTCATGTCCGTGGCGGCGGTGCC
Source organism: Viscum album (assembly GCA_963277665.1). NCBI lineage: Eukaryota > Viridiplantae > Streptophyta > Magnoliopsida > Santalales > Viscaceae > Viscum > Viscum album. The sequence goes on from OY728156.1 coordinate 1,338,270,754, forward strand.
AAAGTTAATCCGCACGGGGGCGGCCGTACGCTAATTTCTGCGCCGGCGCAGAAAACATTCGTAGATCCCACAATTTTCCACGCGAGAAAGTTTTTTTGTGCACATCATAGATTTTCTCACACATCCCTTTCGGGCCCCTTGGAACGGATCCCCGGGTCAAAATATATCTTCTCTTTTTTGTGTCAAAACCTTCTTCATCCATTGATCATTTTTCGGCGTCTAAAGACACTATTCATTTATTTGACTTTAAATAAAATCCACACAGAAGATGAATTCAAAACAAAATATTTAATACACTTATAACATGTCATATTCACCTCAAAAATTTGTGGAGAACATTAAGTATTTAATATTATATTTATTTTAATATTTTTAATACCATTTTTTTGATAGTTCTATTAATAAAATAATTTCTACATCACTATTGTGTCATTATTAATGATAATTATTTAATCTCTAAAAACTATAGATAAATTTCTATGATGTAGGTAATTATTTTATATTTCCATAGACTATTTATAGTCGATATTATCTCCTAGTTACCCATAAATTAAAATTAATATACTTATATAAAATGAGATTGTGACATTTTGTCACATTCGTCAGTTTTTATTATATTCATGTCATATTCATAGGTAAGTGGCCATTAAGTAGTTAAATTTAAAACAATAGATAATAAGGTTATAATTTATTCATCCAATAGTATTTTTACAGGTTTTAGGTAATTTTATAATATTATTTTTATCTTTAATTACCCGATTTACCTTTAACCATGGTAATAAAAATAATCACCAAAGTTACTATTTATAATGACCAAAAATAAAAGTATCATATTAACATAATTTGGAACTAATGATTCCAAATATGGAATCCATTATTCAAAATTAAAAATAGAGAAGTTTCAGAAATTAATTTAAAATTAATCCCATTGTTGAAATGAGAAAACGAGTTTTAAAAGTTAAAATATTGCAAAAGATTGAAATGTTTTTACATTTGAATTTAATGTAAAATTAATTACAATGAAATGCATTATATTAAATTATAAACATTTATTTTATTTATAAATTTAAACCAATCAATAATATAATTTAACACTATAAAATATTTCAATGAAAAAAGTTATTTTCAATTAAAATTTAGCATATTTTTACTATTCATCAAAAACTGAAAGTTATCAAAAAAATATCAAAAATTAATCCAAAGTAAATTTTAATATTTCAATTAAAAATAACATGTTTATGTTGTCATATAAAAATTATTAATGTGTCAAAATCTTAATTTAAAAGAGGTTCTCCATTCAAAGGTGTAAAATTAAACTTAAAAAAAGGTTTGTATACATCAAATATGGTTTTATTCATACCCTATGACTAAAATATCCATTGGATGAATATAAAAAATATTTTATTAAGTATATAACACATATATACCACATTAATTTCATTACCAATAGTAATTCACTCAAAAATAAAAATATTTAATTGATTTATATTTTTCACAAATAATTGATAGCCAATGAATTCACAATGAATTTTCATAAGTTAGTTATAATTATTCCTACTAACCTAATAGCTAGGCTATAATAGTAATTTTATAATAAGGGCATCTCTCAGTTCATTTAAACTCACTATTGTGAGAAAATCAAGCTACTGAAGAATAAAAATTAATTAATGGAAATATTTCATAAAAACTTCTGGGTATAACATTTACCATGAAGTTTGAGAGTACTTATCATTTGGGTTTAAGTACTAGATAGAGTATAGGGTACTATATGGATCTAAATCATTAGATAAAGAAATAATACATAAGTTGAAGAAGAATCATTGAATAAAGAATTTGAAGAAGAGTCATAATGTGAATAGTGTGTTGAGCTAATTAGATGAATGGCGATTGAGTACATAGGAGATCAAACTGTGGTTATTATCCAGATAAATGATTAGAAAAATAGTTTCATAAAAAATTCTTGGAAGAATTTATTTCTAAATGACGTGTAAGTAAGAGAAGAATAAGAATATTTTCTTGCACACTTCTTTGAAAGTAAGAGAAAAGTAATAAGAACAAAGTGACACTATGACATTTAATAGAATTCACATTGGTGGAAGACTTTCTTGATGTTTCAAAGTATAAAAAGAAGAAGTTGAATACTTCACACATAGGCAGTATAACGATCCAACAATGAGCTATATTTATAACTAGGAATTCACCAGTCTAGGGATTTAGGATTGTTTTCATATCACCCCTACCAAAGTGTATGGAACCACACTTGGGTTCATGATTATTTTCATGATAAACCACTATAAATAGTTATCTAATTATATTGGATATTCCATATATTTTTCATCACCATAGGTGATAAGGACTATATACTCTTATTGAGAAATGAAACTTATAAAAGCATCATGAGATTTCCTTTTCTTTTTTTCATATACTTTCACACGGTAAGGAAAAGATATTAAGAGAATCAAGATCCTAAAAATTCTAAGAGGTAAAGGGATAAAAATTTATATTGATTTTGAAATCCCCCAACACTGATTCATTCCCTCTCAGTGTTAATTATATCCTAAGGTAGTCCTCAAAATTGGTTTCAGAGAGAAGGTTCAACCATACTATAATCACTAATTTGAAGCATTCTTTTCTTAAGATTTGAGTTTCTTTACTATATTAATAATGAAGTATAGTTTTGGTGAAGATTTTATTATCATAGAGTATAATTATATTTTTACAAAGTCCCTGATGAGAAGGAAAAAAGAATAAAATAAATCTAAATAGGTTATCACTATTAAGACAAGATAAATGAGGAAGTCTTGTTTCTCCATGAATTAATTCCAAATAATATAAATCTAGCTTGCAAAGTGAAGAACAAGTGGTTCAAGTTATAACCAAGGAAAAAGAAAAAATTACTACCCCTAGTGGATCAAGATAATGTGATCATGAGGTATCTAAAAGTTTATATACAAACTATCCTCAACAAGAAGAACCTAGAATAAGTGGTGGCGATGATCTATCTATAACTTCTCAAGATATATCAATTATTAGATTCAAAGATATTTTTCATTTCATTCCAAAAGAAATGGTCACTCTTATTTTTTGAGTATTTGAAAGTATGCAGGAAGAGATCAACTAGCTGTAATAAGAAGTAGATAAGATGGATAAAGGTTTATAATAAAATGTTCTAGAATGTATAATTCTCTCTAAATAGGATGGATCCTTTAAATATGAAATTTGGATCTTGAAATAAGTTTCTCAAAGTTAAAAAAATGCTAAAATAAATTGAAGAGAAAGAATGAGTTAAGAAGATTCTTCAAGGAAAGATCCATTCAATTAAATAAAAGTTGAAAATATTATTGATGTCAAGGATTTTAAATTGCAATTAAAATCAATAAGATCAAGGAACTTGACTCATTGTAACAAAATAAAGTTAAGTTTCATGAATAGGAAGTTGAAATAATAAAGTAGTATTATGAATAGAAGGTGATTATGATTAAAGATTAGAAAAATAGCCTCAATATACAATTTCTAGAATTATAATTCAATTTAATTGATCTTGAGAAGACACAAATTGAGCCTTCAGAAAATAAGGATAAATTTGATTTTATTAAACAATTATCAATGGAGTATTGTGATAGTAAAAGACATCTAACATGGGATAAGAATATCATAAAATATTTTAATTATTTATATCAAGAAGCTGTGAAGAAATAGGTACCATCCATATGTTATTTTAATAATGTTTCTAAATCCCAGTTTAGGTTGGAAATCAAAATTTTTACATGTATGAAGAAAAGTGAAAAAAATTACACAAAATTTTCTGGGGTGGATATGAAAAGTAGAGTGGAAGTTGGTTCCCCATAACGAGACCAATAAGTTTTAAATATAACCCAATATATCATACAATTGATATAACAAGATCAAGGTCTATGGGTCAATGTTGGTATAGAAAAAAAAATCCAATAATTGTGCATTAGATTTTAGGTAATATCCTAAAAATGTTAAAGCAAAAAGGATTCCCATGTCTTGGGGGGAGAAAGCCATAGATGAAGAAGAAACATCCACATATTAGAGGAAATCCGCATACTTCAAACATAATTAGAAATATTAAAAATTTCTATGATTTATTTAATAACGGTGGTCACAATATTGGTACATGCTCATCTCTATATGTATCAAAATCAGATTATAAAAGAACTCACAAGTTTTTTAATAAAGAAGAATCATCCTTGAAAAGTAAGGATAATAATTTTTTAAACAAAAATTCTCTCAAGAAGATGTTTATAAGTAAATGTGAAAAGTACTTGGATTCCAAATATAAGAAGTTAAAGAAGAGTGTATTATCTAAAAAATATTATAAGAATAAATTCTCTCTAAAGAATCCATGTGGACAAACCAAACTTTATATCAATATACTTAATGATGTTTTAGTCATATAGATATAAGATTTGGAGAGATCAAGGAAAATAAAATAATAACAAGTAAAGGATAGTGAAAAAGGAAAATAAAACATTCCACATGAATAGGAAAAACTTTTATGTGAAAGGTGAAACATGGATAGACACACTCCTAAAGATTTTTCTATAATTATTATAGCATAATAAGATTTATTAAAGATGGTGAAATTTTCACCTGGTGATACTAGTTATTTAAAGGTTCCTAAGAAGATAAATTTCATACAAAAAATAAATTAAATAAGTGATAATATATAGGTATCCCCAATACTAATTTAAATTCAGATGTGCATATGTGAAGAGTGGAGGAAATGAAGAAACTTGGTTGAGAAAACTATCTTAACTTTGTTGTCCATATCGATAATCAAGGGAGAGACACCTTATTCCCTTTCCAAATATTTATTTTTTTATACTCTCAATAAAAGTAATTTAATGTGATGCATGATCTCAGGGAGAGAAACTTAGGAAATATATGGACTACCAACATTTGATAGCATCTTATAGAAAGATTCCATCTTGGAATGATTCCTAAATTAGAACACTAGAAAAAAAAAATTATGAGAGGATCATCCTTAATAAAGTTTAAGTGGTTTATATCACCATGTGATGGAAAATTTAAGATTATTCTATCTTGGTTTGATCTTAACATTTAGAATTCCAAAGAAAGATATTGAACAAAGACCATACATGGTGACGATATGGAAATTATCAAGTCTATAAAACCACTTAAAGAATATTCATTTTGTTGTATTCTCAATATGGAGATCCTAAAACATATTTATTTAAGAGATTTATCATTAGAAAGATCACAAGGAATTTCACCTTAAGTGGTATACAAGTGTATAATGTTGAAGAAGTTTCCATAATTATCATTTCATGAAAAATTTGATTATTCTGGAATGTGCTTAAAGAAATGTCATTAAGAAAATGTATGTATTTATTTATCTATGATCATTGGTTATTAAAGGTAAAAATATTTAAAAAATGGGAGAAATGGAATTAATTACCAACATAATAAATGTTTAAGCGTGAAAGTGTACTAAGGAATCTTATCCTGCTATTTATATATGAATGATTTTATTTTTTTAATGGAAGTGAGTGAAGGTGTTTCAAGTTGATTTATCTTATAAATGTTTCATATAAAAATTGGTATCTTTATCCTGGAATATAAATAGAAAACCATTGAATACAATATTACGAGTTCTAATTTACTATGGTATCAAGTTCAATTGGTAAAGGGAAAAACATTCAGAACATTTATTAAGAATTAATTGATACCCTTTTCCAAAGAACTTTATATTTCTCATCAATAAGGTAGAGATAAAGTGAAATGAAATCTTAGAAGTTCAGAAGCGAAAGGGGGAGAAAATTAAGGAAAATAAAGAGGGTAAATAAATAATATAAAGACTCACATATTTTCATATTCATTTTGAATATAATTTGAAGGTATTACCAATAAGTACAGAGGGGGAGATTTAAGATCCCCCCATGTGTGTGATTTATATTTATTTTCAATGGTTTTCATTGGTCATCAATGGTTTTCAGTGAAATATAAATGTTACATTGATGTAAATATATTAAAGAGGTTATAAATAATAAGTTTCAAGAAAGATTGGATGAAGTATCCAAGCTTTTTTATAAAGTAGATGTGGTTTGGATGATTTATTAAAGAAGAAAATAAGTTCTCATGTCTTGTTATCTTAGAAAAATGTGAAAGTTATTTCAAGACTTGGAGTTTACTGATGATTATTGGTGATATATTATTAATGTTTCAAACATGTGATTGATGTTTGTATAAGCATGTTTTTATCAACATCTAGAAGTTTACTTATGAAATTTCCTTAAAGAAGTTTCCTTAAGGAGTTTCGTTAAGAAGTTTTCAAGTCTAAAAGATTGAGTTGAATAGAAATAGGGCATTATACTGAGGTTATTATATAGATAATTGAGATAAATGTAAGTACAAATAAATTCACAGTTCCATAAAAAAGATCTTTAGATGAATATCATATATTTCTTGGTGATGTGATCCTAAATTATTAAACATAACAATGCCTTGTTTGTACAATTCAAATTTGTAGTTTGGAAGAAGAAAAACGTCTATGAAAGATATCTAAGAAAATTAATGTGTATTTTTTTCCTTTCAGTATCAAAATTCATAAATATTCTAAGTAATTCATGATTATTTATAAAGTAGGTTTAAGGAAGAATTTAGTGGAACTATAGTTCCCAAACAAAGAGAAATCATTCTGAAGTTATATCGGATGAAGTGCTGTATAAATTCTACTAGATTGACTTATAAAATGATCAATATGTAAAGTGGTGAAGTTGTGGTGGATGAAAAATTGTGAGTTTATTGGACAGAGATAAGTAGTAAGTCTACCATACGAAATTGTAAAGAGTTCAAGGTGTGAAATGGGGAAGTTGTGTTTGAGGTTGTAATGAATGAAAAGAAGTATAGAGTCTATTTAAGGAGTGTTGTAAGTCTATTGGAAAAAGTTTCATGAATTACATTATCCAGAGAACCTCAAGTATATTAGATAGAGTTTTATTAAGTCCATAATATATACAAACTCATTTTCATTGGATAGAGGAAGCATAACACTATTTTATAAATGATTTAACAAAGGTTTCCTAACAAAGTCATCAGATATAGGAAACCTGTGAAGAATTTTTGAAAGAGAATTTATTGAGTAAGTTCCATATGAAAACTAATTTTAAGAATGAATCAGATGTAGGATGTTAAGAGAAGGAATCAAGTATGGATTTCCAATCAATGAAATCAGATAGAATTTTTTTTAATTAAGTTGTATCATATATAAGTCTCCATATGAATTCATCATATGAATGTATCTGAGTGATTTTTATCAAACATAAGTTTATAATAAAAAGTATTGAAAGAAATTCTCTAATAAATTTCACTTGAAATTATGTTATAAATATATTAGAAAAAGTATAAACAATCCATCATATTGTGTTCTAATAATTTATTATATATAAGGAGATGAGTATGACTCTTAGGGTATATCATATAAATAATTTCTAATGAGAATTTATGATTTTAGTGAATGAAATAAATGATAAAAACTCTATGATTCCATCATATGGATAATAATTTCAAATTTTTTAGGATCTATTCATTAGACAAAGTATTTTTAGATAGATAAGTATCTAATAAGAAGTAATGGATAAAGGTTTTAATAACTTTATAGAGTATTTTGTAAAGTCTTACATTGTGATGAATCTAAGCTAGTAATTAAATTATTCAATAATCATGAAGGGGATGTTGTGATTCTATCTAAGTTTACACAAAGGTGGTGGATGATATTTAATTCCAAGATATAAGGAGTGTTCCTATAAATAACGTTTACTTCTATCCTTTAGTAAGTTTGATAGTGGTTACATGAATAAGGAATCAAGAGAGATATTCAAATTTGGATGTGAGAAACAAAAATTTTAGTTTTAGATTCTCTCTATGTTTTTTAGAACCACTACATATATAGAGGGGATCGTGTGTGCTATAAAAATTTTATGAGTTGTTATGTCTATGCAAATTTCTAAAGAAGGTAAGTTCCATAAGAAAGTGTCTACCATGAAGCTTAAGATAAATTCTCATTTGGGTTTAAGTTTTGGATAGAGAAGAGGGTACTGGATTAATTGGATTCATAATATAGATTAATATTACACCAAAGGAAAAAATTGAAGAGTCATCAGATGAAAAATATGAAGAAGAGTCAATGAAAAAATAGCGTGTTAAAGCGATACGACCAATAGGGACCGCATAAACTAGACTGAGTAAATCAGATAGAGGGTATCAAAAAAATAAATTATTGGATGGATGGTTTCATACAAGATTGCAAGAAAAGTTTATTTCTCACTTATGTGAAAGTAAGATAAGAGGAATAAGAGTTTCTTGTACACTACTGTGAAAATAAGAGAAGAGGAAGAATAAAAAAACAACACTTTGATATTTAATAGAAGTCACATTGGTGGAGGAATTTCTAGAAGTTGAAAAATATATAAATAATAATTTGAATACTATCTACATAGGAAGTATAAATATCCAATAAAGATATATATTTAGAATAGTAATTTACTATTCTAGGGATTTATTATCGTTTTCTTATCCCCTCCCAAAGTGTAGGGAACCACAATTTAGATCAAGATTGTTTTCAGGCTAAACCATTGTAAAAAGGTATCTCATTATAGAAGAGAATCTATGTACTGGTCCTCAACATATACAGGAAGGACTAGTTATTCTTATTAGGTATAAAACATTTTAAAAGCATCATGTGATTTACATTTCTTTATTTAATATGATTTCATATTATAAGGAAAATAGAATAAGAAAATCAAGATCCTAACAATTATAAGAGGTAAAGGGATAAAAAGTTATAATGAGTTTAAAAATCTCACTGATTCACCCCCATCTCAGTGTTAAGAATATCCCAAAGTGGTTTTAACACATATGAATGGATTTATACTTGTAAAAATCTAAAAAAAACAAAATCATTGTATTGTGAAGATTAGAGTTGTGACACAATGGTCCTCTGGTGAAATATACATAGATGAAACCAGTAAAACTGTACACCATGAAGGAAGAAGTAATGACTAAAAATAGTTTTTTTTTGAATTTTAGAGTTACTTCCATTTTAGAGATTCTAGTTCCATTGTAATATCTATCACAATAAAATAGGATTATTGAATATAGAAGAATAAAAATCTTTAACCATGGAAGATAGAGTTTCACTATGATAGATTTTCACTTTTACTTCCAAATTTGAAGGATTCATAGTGTAAAGATATCTATTGTGTTGTAATGAATCCATCCTTGTACTTTATCTATTTCCATATTTCTCATCTGTATGAATTTAATCCATAGGAACAATATCACATGGAATAATTAAATACCACAAGGAGAATTAAAATAATATTCAATGACTGATTCCACCTAGAATAATTTTAAAGGTAAAAGATGCTACATCACATGTGAAGTATACTAATTACCAAGACATTCATGTGAGATCATTCCCCATGCATCAAAGAACCCTATTATAGCTCTCTACTACTGATCCTCCCTCTATTTTACTTATTTTTTATTCAACTATAAATGGAATTAGTTATTGTTCAATGTTATATTCATATTCCATAATTTATCCTTTAGTATTATGAAGTATATTAGGTTTTCTGTAATAATATTCTACATTATATTAATAATAGTTTTTTTCTCTCTCCTTATCATTTTTATTTTTATTTCTACCTATATGTTCCTCATCTCTATCACCGATGAAGAAGTATCTCATTTTTTTTGAGGGAGGGAGTAGTGTTTTCTTTGAGTTTTCTACACTTGAATATTTTCTCTTATTCTATTATAGGGATTCATTGATAGTTAAAATGATTAGAGTGTCTTATTTCCCCCCCATTTCCTTATTCTCAATTTTCTTTATCCTTATTCATCCATATTCCTTCCCTTCATTATTTAATTCATTCAAATGGTGGAGTTTGGGCTTAATAGTGTTGATCATTGAAGATGCATCCTAAATAATTTTAACAATATTATTATCCTGTATATAGAGACATTATTGTGTTATAATAACCATTAAAATAGGAGGGGGTAGAGTGATATGTCTTGACCTTTACACTGAATATAATAATAAAGAAATAGTTTAAGTGAGTGGCCACCTTGAGATATTGTCCCTATGGTTTTTAATATGTTTCATTCTTATAAAAATAAAAAAATAATGAGTTGGGACATATGATAGATCCCTTCCATTAACTTAGAGTAGTTTCAAGGGATTCCAATATCTTGAACACATTGTTTTTCATAAAAAATGTAAAAAATCACAAATTTAAAAAACTAAAAAAATATAACTTTATTGCATGTATTTCATTTATTAAGTAAAATATGGAATTAATAGTGATTAATCATATTTTTGTATTGTTAACCATTTTTATGAGTTTAGTAAGGAATACAATTTAATAAATAATGTTTAAAAAATGTTAAAATTATTAAAGAAGTGAGTAAACAAAGTGAGATATTTTACACTTATCTCAAGTAAATTAAATTTTTGAGGTTTGAACAAAAATAAAAACAAGTTAATGAATAATTAAAGATTATTACCCAAAAATTTAAAGTTAAATAACCTAAGGGGGTCTTGATCAATTTGAATATCTACCATTCGAACTTACTCATCCATTACTATAAGTGTTTCTTGAATAAAACATTCTAGCTGATACATATGTGGGAGATCAAGATGTTTTGGATGAATATTGTTCTAATTTTTTAAGTAGTGATATTACATGGGACTCTAATATCTTAAATAATAAAAAATAAACATATATCTACCCTTATATATCCTTGGAAGAAGACACTACTAAAGTGGTATAATTTGAGGAAATGTTAGATGATATTGAATACTTACTTCTTACTATAACAACCCACCTCCACAAGGCACTAGGTAAAGAAAAGGACTTTAAATTTAAGACTAATCAAGGGGATAATATTTTCTTAAACACATTTTTATTTAATTTTATTGAGACTGCATTGATTATTACATCCCACTGTTTTGAATTTTTAGATTTTTAAAATTCATTGATTTCTTTAGAGGGTGATGAAGAATTATAAGATTTACTTACTAAGACTGAGTTAGCAATGGCGTTTCTTGGAGAAATCATGTTATAAACTAACATTCTTAAAGGGAAGATTTTTATATTTATTTATATTATTTTAAATTCATTCAAGTTGAGTAATTCACTAACTCCCCATTTCTGAAATATCTAATTCAATAGAAATTGAGTAAAACCATATAAGTTAAATAGGCCACAAAAGTGGTATCCAAGGTGAAACCATACCTACTTCTACCCACACCATGAAAGATATAATTAATTAAGAATGGGATAGATATAAAGAAATATATATTTGGTTTCCTCTATAAATAGTGTAATCTTAAGATCACTGAAAAGAATATTTTTTTATGGTTACTAATCAAGATACCACACCCACCTTTAGATTGGGGATACAGTTTTGAAACTATCCAATTTTGGATAGTTATAAACAAAAAATCCACATGAGGGTTTAAAACAATACCACTTAATACTTTTCTATTTATTTTTATTTAAATAATTTTTGATGTTTTTGTTATTTTTTTATTATAGGTTATGAAAATGGTAGTAACTGGGAGCTTAACTCATGGCTACCACTACCTAAATAAAACCAGGTTGATTTTCTCATTCTATTTTTTATTCCCTTTTATTTTGAATATGTTAGGATGAAATGAAATAGTAGTTAGATCTTAAGTGTGTTTGTTTTTGTGTGTGTCTATGGGGGGGTGTTGAAATTTTTTAGGAATTTTCTGTGTTTCTTTTTTGTTTTTCATATTTTTAAAATATGTTTCGGTTTAGACTACATTTTTTTTCTATTTCTATTTTTGGAGTGTTTTTAGGATCTCAATCTTAATCCAAATACTTTGTTAAGTTATGAAAATATTGTTATTGTTGGGAAACTACTTAATTTAAAAATTAAATTAATTAAATGATTGTTTTAATGAGTTTTATTTTTTATTTCCAAACAAATTATTTAATAATGTTTGGTTTAATGTGAAACTCATGCGAACTATTTCTATCCAAAATTATTATTATTACCCAATGTGATAGGTTTTTAACCATTTTTCATATATTATTTACATTTTCATTTTTCATGAGTCCTGAGTCTTATTTTGAAATCTAGAACTTTCTATTTTTCTCTTTTTTTGAAACTATTATAATTCATAAATTATGTAAAATATGATTGAGACACCATTTCAAAAGTACTTTTTTATATTTAACTTTTATTTTTTCCAGCCTTTACACCCAACCTACCTAATAGCCATGAAAAACCTTATTAGGAAGCTGAATTACAAGACATTTGTCCCTTAAGAACCTTCTCTACAAATTAATGTCTGATTATTATTGAACTCAATGGTGGGGGATGTAGTTGGTTGTTTTTCTTTGCTGGACTGGGAGAATATGTTTTTAGGAGATTTTTTCATAAGGGGTGCAACATTTTCTACTATTTTGAGGATAAATTCCAAGATGGAAAGATTTAAAGAGGTTAAAAATATCATTCCATGATGGCATGTGAGTTTAAATTTATTTTTTAAGATAAAAATATATCTTTATTACTCTATAAATATAAATCTTGTGATGAATTTTTAGATATGAAACCATAGAAAATATTCTACTAAAATAGAGGAATGTGGAGGAAAATGTAAAAAAATATTCTTGCTGAATTTTTGGACTGCTCAAGAAAATAAAGTAATGTTTGGAGGTGAATATTTACAAGTGTATTGAGGCAAAAATCATTCTTGGGAAGCATACCATTCTTGAGGAAAACTTTAATCATTAATTTTAAATAACTTTTGATCCAAACCCTCCCCATTCTTCCTATAATTTTTCCCCATTTTAAACCTTTGAATCCTCAGCCACAAAACAACCCTTGTAAAATACCTTAGGGTTGATACACTTTTTAACTCTGTGAAGTGAAGTTACTAGGAAGGTTACAATACTATAAATATCATGTATGGTCCTTATAATAATAAAAGCTCCATATTAATATCCTTGAGTGAGATAGAAATACATTTTTTAGGAGGTATGTACAAAATTAACATGGGTATTAATATTATATTGAATGTATTTTTATGATTGGAAAGGGGTTAGGGAGTTTAGATCCATGTAGGAGGCATGGTATTTTCTTTGTGCGTGATAATTGAATAATTTTTCCACTTATACCTTGTCAAGTTTGGATTGACCAAAGTATAAATGACCTCTCAAGAGTGTAATGGTTATGCGTGGGGGATTAGTAAAGTTTATATTTTTATTACTTTCACTTTTAATTTAATTAATTTAATCCCACAATTCTATCATTTTAAGGGTAATTATAATATTTCAAGGTTTCATAAATAAATTGAAATTTATTGTATAAATGGATTAATTATTGATTTTTAAGTGTGTTTATTAATTTATATAATTAATTGTAATGATATAATTTTGTTTTTTGTTTTTTAGGGGAAAATACATTTTGAAGAATCTATGGATAATTTTAGCAAAGTTTTAGTTTACAATGATATATAATATATTCAAGGTAACAAATCATTTTTTTTTTCAAAATCTAAATTTTCATAATTTTTTGACTATTCATATTATATTATGCCTAGTGGATAATATATTTAAAAAATAATGGATGAAATGAAGATATTCAGGCTTCTCAAGTGATACGTAATATATTTTAGAGGAATACGTAAGATGTTTTTTTGCATATGTAATATATTTTATTTTACCATATAGTGATAAATAAGATCTTTTCCTATACATAATATATTTTGAATGTATGCATAATATTTTTTAGGAACACATAAGATATTTTTTTGGAACATAAGTGATATATAATATTTTCTCCATAGATGCAAGAGATGCATAATATTTTATACTTTTCCATTGGAATATGTACTCATATGTAAGATTTTAAGGATCATAAATATCGATTTATACTAGTATAAATATGAAACATATGAAAGTATTGTGTCATAGTGATTTGAGCCACATCACGATATTCCTTAGGTGAAAAAAAACATAGAAGAAACCTGCATATATTCTCATCACTAAGGAATAACGCATATTCATGAAGATATTTTGTTGAATTTAAGAGCTACTACCATTTTATATAAGTCAATGTTGGGGGGATACCAATCATGTTGTAATAAGAGGAGTGGAGACATAATAATAGAAAAATTTCTCCATGGAATATGGAGTTTCTTCATGATGAATTTCACTACTATTTCCAAATTTGAAGGATTCATGATGTGAAAATATATATTATGCCGTAATGCATATATCCCAATACTTTTTACTATTTCTAAATTTCTTGGTCACATGCATTTAATTTAGGAGTATAATATCATATTGAAGAATTAAAGTTAATGAGGAGAAATAAAATAATATTTAATGTATAATTACACTTGAAAGAATTATATAGAGAAAATATGTTGCTTCACACATGGATTTTACTTCTTCCCAAGCCATTCATGTGACACTATCACCCATGCATTGAAGAACCCATCTGGATCCCTCTATTATCTATCCTCTCTATATTTAAATTATTTTCTCTTCCATTATAAAAGGAACTGGTTTCTAGATGAAGATATATTCCAACTTCAAAACTTTTCCTTCATCTTTATAAAGGGCATAAGGTTTTATATAATAAAATTCCATATTATATTAATAATAGTTTTATCTCTCTCATTCTCATTTTATCTTTTATGTTTCTACCTTTGTGTTTCTCATCTCCATCACCAATGGAGAACTAAACTCACTATTTGTTCAAGGTAGGGAGTAGTGTTTTCTTTGAGTTTTCTATGATTTTATGTTTTATTTTATTTTATATAGGAATTTGGTGATACATAAACTAATTAGGGTGTGTGTTTTCCCCTTTTTCCATACCATATATTTTATTCTTCCTGGTTCCTCCATATTATTTACCTTTATTATTTAAATCATTCAAATAGTTGAGTTTATCTTAGATAATTATGATTAGAAAAGAGGTCTCTTAACTAATTTTGGGAATAGTATTATCATTCTTATAGAGGTCTTGGTGTGGGATAATAACCATTCAAACAAGAGGGTGCAGAGTGTTTTTTCTTGGACTCTATATTGAATACGGTATTCAGAATTATATTTTAAATTAAAATGATTAACATCACTATGAAATTATAAGGGAAACTACTCTTTTCTTATTTATTTCTTAAAAACGTTATTATGTCCTATGGTTTTTTAAATTTACATTTATATAATTATATTTCACATGAATTGTTAAAACAAATACAACTATATAAGTTTATATATTTATTATTATGTTTAATTTAAGTATAAATAGTGATAATAGAGAAATATTTTGTTTGAGTAGCCTCCTAGAGTGACCGACCCCTAGGATTATCACTCTATTACATTCTTAGAAAAATAAGAAAACATTGAGTTGGGATCTATGAAATATACCTTTCATCAATTAAATCCATTATAAGTAATAAAATATTAAAATTTATCAACAAGGGAATCTATATACTTATGATAATTATAGAAGGATTTATTTAACATTTCAAAGAAATTCGATATAATAATGTCCTTAGAAACTTCAGTCTATACTCATATACACAATTTGATTGCGTATGAATTATAGATATGAGAGGTTTTCTTAATCCTTTTTATGGATATAGAATTCATCATTTTGTTATTTTAGGAAATTTTACAAAAATTTGAATCTGTTCAATTAATAATTACTCTATTTTCTTGAAGTGTGGATTATAGATAAATTAGGCATGTGATATCCAGATTCTCATTTTGTATCGATAGTACAACTGAGTAAAATATTGAACCAAAACAAGAAAATTTAGTAGGGGAGTATAATAATGTTTCTTTAAATATATTGTTAAGGTCATTGAAACCTAAAGGTAAAATCTGGAAGGGAAGTCATTATTTCTATATGATAAAATCATCGAGGATACCTGAAGGAGTTTGAGAAAATTTATGGAATGTCTATGTGAGGTACTAATGCTATAGAAATAAATTATTTTATTTTGAAATGTATATGATACCAAATGTATTATTTATAAATACCGTAAGTATATAGAAGTTCAAAATCAAGGAACGAATTGAAGAATCTTGTAGTTTTTATTCAAATGATTAAGAAATAGGTTTTTGAATCATGGATTTGAATGTAAAGGAATATTATCATTCCTAGTAAAATTTATACAAAGGATGTGTATTTTCATATTAGTTTTCTTATTTATAAGAGAGATGATATTTAAACACATGGTTTATGATTCATCATATTTTAAAACATATTTTGAGAAGAATAAAAGGGTAAAAATATTTTATCTATGTTAAAAGTGTTAATTTATTTTTTTGGAAAAATATGAGGTATTTGGCCCCCCCACCATCAGTGGTATATTTTAAATAATAAAATATTATTTTTAGAACAATTATCTAAACACAAGGAATACCATATATGATATAAGTACAATTTTTTCTTAAATATTCCCACTAAAGAAAATAAGTGTTATTTCCTAACATAATATATTTTTTGATTCTTAGAATGACACTCAGGAAGGATTATAGTGTCTAAGATGTTAGTGGGAGTACGTTTGGACTTTGAGATTTTAAAGTACAACAAATAAAAAATTATGTTAGTTAATATTCAAATTAAATATCACTCAATATATTAAAATAGTTTTTGGTATGATGGTAAATATAAGGGTTAAGAGTTTCATTTAGTTAATGTAATGAGGTGAATATCACTTTATATCCTAAATTGGTTTTAAGATGTGTTGGTAAAGATATAATTTAAAGAGTTCAATTTTTTTTTATCAAAATGATATCAATGGAAAGTTTTGATAGAAAGGTTCAAAAAATGAGGGTGATGATGAACTTAAAAAGAGTTATAAGTATACTAATAAAGTTGTTAACATCATGATATTTGATGTTGTGAAGTACAATAGTTTTAATATCTATTCAAATATATGATCATTAAGAATATGATTCCTAAGTATTACCATTAATAAAAATTTATTTATTAATATATATTATTCACTAAAGAGTTTAGTGGGAAGTTTTTATCATACGATCATTACTTCCAATGCTTTCTATCAAGATTCTATTGGATGTGTGGAG
Organism: Viscum album; assembly: GCA_963277665.1. Lineage (NCBI taxonomy): Eukaryota > Viridiplantae > Streptophyta > Magnoliopsida > Santalales > Viscaceae > Viscum > Viscum album. The sequence continues at coordinate 1,338,287,886 of OY728156.1, forward strand.
TAGTGATGATCCGAGTCATGTATTCTCGATTTCTAAAGGTGGGTTTCCTTTCAATATCAGGGTAATATGATGGAACCTTTGATCAGAAATAGAGGATGAGAGTTCATATCATCCCACTAAGGATCCCATTTCCTAGTCCAATACTCCCTTACATATTTAAGACATAATCATGAAAACCTTACCAATTCCACCCATTGGAGGAACTTATGTTGTTCCAACATATCTCAGTTTATGTGTTTTAATGATTCAAAAAATCCCTAACATTATTCTAACATGTTTTTCTCAAGTGTCTCATATTATATCAAAATATTTTATCTTATGACTGATTATATAAACATTTATCTTACAAAATTTGAATTATTATTTTTATGAAAAGGTAATTTTATATTAAGAAAAGAAAATATTATATTATACCTACTCAGAATCTAAAGGTTCTATGGTGAAATTTTATATCACAACCTAAAATAATATCTTATGAGAGTTAGATATGTTATCAAAGTAACATGTCTTTAACCTAAGCTAATGGTTTATCTTACATAGTATTTAGAATAGTTTTTTTATTAAGAAGGAACATATCAAAGTAATGAAAATAATTTAAGGAAATTCATACAAGATTCTTTTAAAAAGTATCAGAATAATTTTTTAGTCAAGTATTGCACATCAAAACCTTTTATCTTACATAAAAAATTCTTCTATGCAACATGAAACTCAGTTTATATTACATACTGAAAATTAGATATATACTTTATCTTATGAAATATATTTATAAACTCATCTTAAAAAGATAGTGATACCTGAAAAATAAATATCATCATGATTATCTATAAAATTTGTTATGATAATTTTTTTACTAACTTTTAGTATATCAATTTTTTTGTCTATTTAAGGAAAAGTTTATTCCATTTTTCCATGAATACAATGATCCAAAAAAGAAGAAGGTCTCTGAAATTTCTGATGCAGATGCATATTCTATATTTGTAAAGAACAACTGCATATCATTAAAACCCAATCCTATCATCTCTATCTATATTTATCAATAGATCATCAAGTTTACCATTGTGATTATATTGTATTCTCTTGTTCAAAATAAAAACAAGATATAGAAATAGTGGAATTATCAACTGCATAGAGTAGAGAACAAAATAAAGGAAAATACATGTAACAACCCGAGATTTTATGAGAATTATTCTTTTTTATTTCATTGATGTCTTGTGTTTAACGCTACACCAAGATTATCTCACGCTATACACAACACCGTATTAGCTTGAAGTATACACAACACTATTCTTATATTGTGTTACACACAATTTGAAGTTCATTTTATAATAGTAATTCTACGCAACATTTAGTGTATATATATATATATATTCAATGTATAAATGAAATATGGTTGGATTCTGTTATACGAAACAACAAAGGAGTCTTTCACAACACGCAACCCTGACTTGTCTTGCATTACACGCAATCACGACTTTCCTCGATAGCGTGTGTTGTATGCAATATCAGGTTTCACTAAACAATGATATATGATTATAATATTATTATGAACTAGCCATTATGAATAGTATTAACTAAATTTTGAATTTTTTAACATTATTATTCATCTTACACATTTTCTAGAACATGGTATGAGAACAAAATAAATTTTTCGAGTAAAATAAGTATTTTTCAAAAAATGCAGTTTTACCGCCTTTTGATGGCGCATCCACATTAAATCTATTTTTTTACATGTTTATGAGTTAAATTTTACAAAATAAACTTCTTCTTTTGAATCAGGATATAAAAATTTACATTGGATAAAGTTTTGATATATTTCTGATAACTTTCATATTTTAGTGAATAGTAAAAACATGCTATATTTTAATTAAAAACAACTTTTTTCATCGTAATAATTTATATGGTTAAATTATAATATTGAAGTGTTTTAATATATAAATATAATATATTTTTACCATTTAATATAATGTATTTCATTAGCATTGATTTTACCTTGAATTCATAGGTTAAATCAATTCAATCTTTAGCAATGTTTTAACTTCTAAAACCCATTTTCTTAACAACATGATTAATTTTAAATTATTTACTGAAACTTATGTGTTTTGAATTTTGAAAAATGGATTCCATATTTGGAATCAGTGGGTCTAAATTATGTTAATAGGCTAATTTTTATTTTTGGGCATTATGAATAGTAACTACAGTAAATTTTATTTACCATAGTTAAAGGTAAATCGGGTAATTATGAGTAAATATAAGATTATAAAATTAACCTAAGACCTGTCAAAATCCTATTGGATGACTAAAAGTAGATCCATATCACCTAAGGGTCGTATTAGATTCATTTAATGGACTTTTTTCTATGAAAATAATTTAATTATTATTAAAACCAAAGAAAGTGACAACATGTCACTTTCTTAAATCTTATAAGTATAATAATTTTAATTTAGTGATAAACTTAATGCAATTTCAAAAATAAATATTCTACAGAAATATAATAAAATTATATACATCATATGAATTTATTTAGAATTTTTAGGGATTAAATAATTATCCTTAAAGGTGACATAATAGTGATGTTGAAATTATTTTATTAAGAGAAATATCAAATAAATGGTTTTAAAAATATTAAAATAAATATTATATGAAATATTTTATGTGCTCCACTAATTTTCTAGATACATATGACATTTTATGAATCTATTAAATCTTTTATTTCTAATATATCTTCTATATATTGTTTATTTAAATTCAAATAAATAAATAGTGTCAAAATTGACACTATTGTTATTTTATAAAAATAACATATTATAAAATTGTTTAAAAATCACAAAAATATATAAAAATTATTAATTTAAATTTAGATGGTCTAAAATGTTATAAATTATCCAATTATGGTCAATTCACAACAAAAAAGTAAATATTTGATATAATTTAAAATTTAGAATGTTATTACCACAAATAAAATTAAATTGATTAAATAAGGATAAATCAAGTTGATAGTGTTTAAAATAAATTCCTAACATGTCTAAATTTTATTGGTTGATGATATTACAACCCTATCTATTATAATATTCGTATACGAGTCATTTTGGAAGTTTTTAAGTGGGGTTGGGATTTAATATAAACTAATATTTCTTATATTTCCAAAGGTGCCCCTCTCCTCCCTTATAAAAGGGCACCTCCTCCCTCTCATCCTCACACCAATTTGATCCTTCAAGATCATCCAAACCCTGTCCATTTTACTTACCCACTTCCCTAGAAACATCCTAGAGGTCCTGGTATTCTTCAAAGACCAATTTTAGTGCCCTAAGAGGAAGTCTCAAAGAGGCGCTTCAAAGAAGAGGTAATGTCCGTTACCAATTCTTTCAACTTTATTTCTTCTTCTACTTATTCTTCTTTAGTTGTTTCATTATGAAGTAATAAAATCAGTATCACATATATACTTATATGTTATTATAAGTATTAAACAACCCTATTTCACCATCTATCCATCCTATGAAAAACGAAATCACCGCGCGTGCGTACGTACGGAATACCATCTCCACGCCGTGGTGTAATCTATTTTCCACCACCACCTTACTTGGATGGGTATAATGGTGTAAATAATGACTATATATGATTATTGTAAAGTGATATTGATTCTGAAATAGTATACATACACTCCAATACAATTCCATGGGAACGATATCATCGCTCGTGCGTACGTACGGATTACCGTCTCCACGACGCGATGAGATTCATTTTCCATGTTAAAAATTCAAGAATGATTATAAAGTATATATAATAAGTAATAATGAAATATATGACATAATAATTCTACATGATTTATGTAAATATATATGTATTTCATATACTTAATTCCATTCAATTCAATAAGGAAACGAAAACAACGTTCATGCGTACGTACAGCCTACCGTCTCCATGAACGGTGTATTTCTTTCCATTTATCGATCTATTATATATATGTATATTCTAAATATATAATATATATAAATCATGTTTTACATTCTGGATGTAATTAATCATGATCTAAGTAATCATATGAATAATTACAAGTTAAAACACGAACGACAAGTGAAACGATTTTACCCAAAACACTACTTTAACATGAATTTACAAAAGAACGGGTAATATAAAGTCATAAGTGAACCATATATGATATAATAACAATGAATATGATTCTTTAATAATTCAATGACATTACTTAAATCATTATACAGGAGGTTTTGATATGTACGAAGTATATCGGACCTAAGGTAATGGATAATTATTCCTATCTCATTCTTATCCGAGATTGTTTATACGTAAGTATTTACTGGGGTTATATTTTTCATCCATGATCATAAAATGTTTTTCATAAAGTGTTTAATATTCTTCCATGTATGTTTAATGGCATTTTTACCAATATTTGACTTTTACTTTGTGTTATGGAAGGAATCTTTCTTTTGTTTACCATACTTGGTACTTTTTGACTTTTCCGAAAAAAGTACGAGAATAATGTTTTTTAACTTATACGGCATGAATGGATTTTTGAAAAATTATTTCCAAGAAGATTTCTTTACAAGTTTTCAATTTTATTTTTAATCAACTTCTTTTAGTTTAAAATTGTATGACATGTTAAGAAAGGAAAAATGTTTTTTAAGTAGAAAGGATATTTTCCTCAAGAATGGAGTTCAAGTGTTTTATCAAAATTATTTTCCATCTAAGATAATATAGGTTTCTGTTTCTATCCCTATTATTACATTGATTTGATTATGTTGTGATGGAATTATTTTTATGAATTCCTTTATCTTATATGAATTTTTTTATGATGTCACGATGTTTAAGAATCCCATTTTTATTACATGGGTTATGCAATGATGTATGATTTATGATTTTGTGGCACACATAAGAATGGTATCATTATGAGATGGGTAGGACCTATATCTCCCTCCAATGAATTAGGTAAAGATTTATATCTCATGAGATAGACATGGATAGAATGGTAAGTTAATCCGGTTTAGTATTACAGGACTGGAACGAGGAGTGAACTCGATTCAGAAAGGGACTTTGTCCACTAATATGGTCTTGGTAGCAATGCCTTGGCTACTATGGAAATCATTACATGTGATTAATGGATGCCACAATTACATGTTTTATTCCCATGCTATTTTATCATGATTTATGTTCCATTATGATCTATGACTTATGTACTTCCATGTTTTATGTCATTGCTCAAGATTTTGATGTTTAGATTTTATGCTCATGTTTTTTTACATTCAAATGTCTAAGGATTGTTTTATGTTCTCTATACTTACCCTTACTGAGCATTTGAGCTCACCCCTTTTTTGTCTCCTTTTACCCAGGATATAAAGAAAGATTTTAGGTAAGAAAAAAAAGGGGAAGATCTTTATGGGAGATGTTGAAGATCTTTCACCACGATTAGAAGATTATATTTCGAGTTTCCAAAGACACTAAACTATTACGGTCCTCGTGTGTATGTTTTTGTTATGTATTAATTATTCTTCAAAAGTAATGTAATGTCCATGTATGTCAAGCTTTGGTTCTCTACAATACAGACCTTTATTCTTACTCAGAAAACCAAAACACCATCAACTATATATATAGACAATCTTAGACTATTACTTTATAAAATTGATTAAAATTTTATCCTTTGAATATTAAGATCAACCAGAGATGTATTTTGAAGACTATCATCTTCTGAGGAGGCATATTCATTTACTGTTAGTTATTACTTGAAACTGTGTATTTCAAAGTATCTCTAAATCCCCTTTTATTTCTCTTCATTGATACTTGATATAAGAGAGTGAGTAAAGGCTCTGGATAAGCCTTTTTAAGTGAAATATTGGTTGATAGATCTTGTACCTTTTTAATAAGTGACATCTTCTTGTACTTAGTTGGTAGAACTTGATAAAAGGATTATTTTAGTGAAAATCACTAAACTCATGGAGTTGAGTGCTGTTGGAGTGTACTCGAGGATTTTTGTTCCCTAAACCACTATAAATATCTATGTTCAATATATTTACCATGTGCTTTCATATTTTCTCTTCAAATTTTCTTAAGTAAATATTTTAACTCAAATACATTAAAAAGGGTGGTCTAATATCAAAGAAAATTTTTGCAACTCAATTCACCTCCCACTTTATTTCTTCAACTAGCCATCATGTGGAACAACAATTAGTCTTAGATCTCATGACCCTAGAGTTCATAGTTGTCAAAGGTTGAAGTAAAAATATAAATTTTAAAATGGCTACCATGGTTGATAGCTGAGAAGGTATTTAAACGGTTAGAGCTCCTTACTTTAATGGTGAAAATTATGGATGCTGGAAAGCTCGCATTATCATCCATTTAAAAAAATATTAGATTGAAATTTTATTTCAAAGAAATTTAACCCTATAAAATTCCTATGGAATTACCTAAAACATGGGATGCTACAACTAAAGAAAATTATAATCTAAAATCTAAATCTATGAATTCCATAATCCGCAGGTTTGGACCATATGAGTTTAACAAAATATATCTATGTCAAACAGCACATGAAATGTTGACCACTATACCTGTTTCTTATAAAGTTACTGAAAATTCGGAGGATATTAGATATGATAAAACTAAGTTTAAGTTTGATACATTCAAAATGGATGAAGGAGAAAGAATTACTCAACTAAATGGAAATATCACTGAGATTGTGAACAAAATTGCTACTCTAGGAACACCTATCACTGAGCCTAAACAAGCATTGAAATTTACTTGAGTATTAACACCCAAGTGGAGTGGAATCTCAACTACTCTCATAAAATCTACAGAAGTCAAAATTTTCAAGATAAAAGATCTCATTAGAACTCTCATGATGTATGAAGTTGAAATGGAAGCAGGATTTGGAGAGAATAAGATGATCAAGAAAGAAAATGCTTCATTGATGGATTATAATTTTAAAGATGATAATAAAATAAAAATAGAACAAATATTTTGTAAATATAAAGAATAATATTCCTGAAGAAATTCTAGATGAAATTATGAGTTTTTTCAGATTTTATAAAAAATAAAAAAATTCTACAAAAATAGAAGAGGATTGAGAATTCCTTTCAACAAGTACAATAAATTTTTTTCAAATATACAAGAGTTAATATGATATGAGTGAAAAAATATAGGGCACATCAAGCCTAGTTGTCTATATATTAAGGATGATAAAAATTTAGAAAATAAATACTTCAAGAAATATGGTTATAAGAATAAATCTAATAAATATATGAAAACCACATGGAGTGATTTTGAAGAGTCCAGTGAAAGCACATCTTGAGAGTCATAAGTTGAAGATCTAAATCAAAAGGCCAACATATGCTTTATGTAAAATTTGAATAAGGTACATTACTACTGTTCTTCTAAGTATAGAGATAAATCAAAAAATGAAAAATTATCATATAAATAATTAAATGAATACTTTACCATTTTAGAAAAAAAGTATGAAATATTTAAAAAGAAAAATAAATCCATTCAAAACTATTATAATAAAATTTTAATTGCAGAGGAAAACATGAAAAAACATATTTTGGATTTGAAAAATTAGTTGAAAAAATATACTACCTCAAATACTAAACATGGAAAAATAATAGAGAACCTAAATAAGGAAGTTCAAGAATTCAAATACGTTGAAAGTGTTTTTACAAGGGGGGATTATTCAAATAAAATCCTTGGTCAGAATCAACTTATAAAATAAAAATTTGGAATTGGGAGCCAATGTGAAAGGAAAAAAAATTATAGGAAAAATGTTCTTCCTAGTTCTAAAAATGAAAACCTTTCCAAATTTATTCTTTTTCATTGTGGAGGATTTAACATAATTCCAACATTTGTGTTTTAAAAAATCCTCAATTTTGTGGAATTAAAAATGCTATTCTCAAAAAATATTTTTCTAAATATATTAATAAGTTTTTTAGAAAACAAAAACAGACATAGATTCCCAAGTCTATTATAGCTAACATTTCCAGACAGAAAAGAGTTTGGATACAAAAGAATTTTGTTGTTATATTTGTCATTATAGGGAACTGGCTGTGCAAACAATAATGTAAAATGGTTTATGGAAAATGGTTTTTCAAGTCATATGAGTGGATATTACTCAAACTTTCACTAACTGTCCAAAATAGTTGTAGGATATTTCACTTTTGTTGACAATGAAAAAGGAAAGATAGTCAACATTAGATCTATTAGAAATCCTTGGTCAATTCTCATAAAAAAAATACTTTATATTAAAGGACTGAAACACAACATGATAAGTATTTCTCAACTTTTTAATAATGGTTATTTTGTTTATTTTTCTAAAAATGGTTTATTAGTTTTCAAAGATAAATTTTTCAAGTTTAAATAACTTAGGAAAGAAAATGTTTACACACCAGATCTTAATTATTTGTGTAGGAAAAATGTAAATTGTTTAAATACTGAAATTGATGAATCATGGATTTGGAATAGAAGGATTGGACATTGTAATGTTCATTTCTTGAAAAAGTTGTGTAAGAAAATTTTCCTTTTTTAACTTTCCTAACCTTAAATTGGATAATATGAAGCTATGTGATTCATACCAAATAGGTAAGCAACACAAGTCATATCTTAAATCAATTAAAGAGGTTTCTTCATCTAGACCTCTTTATCTTATCCATATGGATCTATTTGAACCTACTGGAACCACAAGTCTTGTTGGAAAATAATTTTTTATGTGTTAGTTGATGATATTTTGAGAGTTGCATGGGTTTACATTTTAATACTCAAAAGTGAAACATGTTCCATTTTTATTAATATCTATAAACTTGTGAAAAATGAAAAGGTTGCTAAAATCATGTATTTGAGAAGTGATCATGGATTTTAATTTGAGAATCATGAATTTAATTCTTACTACTCTAAGTAAGGAATTACACATTCATTATCTAACCCTATGATAACTCAACATAATGATGTTGTTGAAAGTAGTTATAGGACTTTGCAATAAATTTCTAGGACTATGTTATGTTAATATAACATGCCCACTTATTTCTGGGCCTAAGATTTAATAAAACATGTTATGTTATTAATAGAGTTATAATAAGACCTATTTTAAACAAAACACCTAATGAGTTATGGAATAATAGAAAACTAACGGTAGGATACCTAAAAATATTTGGAAAAAAAGTTTACATCTTGAACACAAAGGATAACATTTGAATGTTAAATCCAAAGGCTGATGGAGGTATCTTCCTAGGTTACTCTAATAATTCAAAATCTTATAGAGTTTTCAACAAAAGTTCAAGTATTATTAAAGAATATACTCATGTGAAGTTTGATGAAAGTGGTCCTTTCGATCCCCAAATTATTCAAACTAATGATAAAAGTGATTCTATCAAGGATATGAGACATAAACTCCTCTTTAACAACAACAAGGATGATGGTTTTGAAATTGATTACTTTAAACTAATTCCAGTAATGGTTGATACTAGTGAACCAAAAAGCGTGTTTCCTAAAATACTTAGAAATCTTAAATAACATCCTCAAGAAACAGTTATAGGAAACATAGATGAAGGATTAAGAACTAGAAGAAACATATGAAGTCTAGTTGAATTCTATACCTTTGTATACTAGATAAAACAAAAAAATTTAGAAGTGGATTTATCAGATGAAAGTTTTTTCGTATATATTAAAGAAGAGTAAAATAATTTTAAATGAAATAAATTATGGGAATTAGTTGAAATATCCTCAAGCTATCCAGTAATTGGAATAAAATAGGTTTTTTATAAAAAACAAGATGATCACGATGTAATAATAGCAGATAAATTAAGATTATTTTCCAAAGGATACAATCAAGAAGAAGGAATAAATTATAAAGAACCATTTTCTTCAGTATCTAGGTTAGAATCAATTAGAATACTTCTAGAATATGCATCATATATGAATTTTAAATTATATCTTATGGATGTTACTTTTTTTTCTAAATGTATTTTTAATGGAGGAAGATAATATATAAGAACCTACTGGTTTTTAAGATACTCATTTTCATTCTTTTTTCAAAATTACCAATGCTTTATATGTACTTAAACAATCTAAAAGGGAGTGTTATGAGAGATTAATATCTTTTATTTTATTAAATGGTTTTATAGTTGGAATGGAAGACCCTATATTATTCAATAAAACTTCATCCTTATATATTTTGTTAGTAAAAATATATGTAGATGATGTTATTTTCAGATCAAAAAATAAAAAATTGTGCAATGATTTTTCAAAATTTATGAAAAAATAATTTAAAATGAGTATGATAGATGAGTTGAATTATTTTCTAGGATTTCAAGTTTACCAAAAAGATTTTGGAAATGTTTTAAATCAAATAAAATACATAGTTTAATTACTTAATAATTTTGGACTTGAAAACAGTAAGACCTACTCAAAACCAATGATCTCCAATATTGAATGTGATTTGGATGAAACTGGAAAACAAGTTGGCAACAAGTTGTATAGAGGAATCATTGGAAGTTTTTTATATCTCACTACAAGTAGAAAAAAAATTATGTTCTCAATATATATTTTTAAAATATTTCAATCCAATCCAAAATAATATCATTTAAATACTACCAAAAGGATTTTAAGATATTTAAAAGAAACTATGTCTCTTTCCATTATTTTTCCAAAAACTTCTGATTTTAATTTAATTTCATATTTGGATGCTGATTTTTATGGTTTTATATTATATAGAAAAAGAACTTTAGGAAATTTTCAATTTCTTGGTAAATCCTGAGTAACATGGTTGAGTAAGAAGCAACACGTTTTTAGCATTATCAACTAATGAAGCTAAATTTATTGCAGTAGAAATTTGTTGTGCACAAGTGCTATGGATGAAACACACTATTATGGATTTTGGATTTAATTTTAACAATGTTCCAATCAAATGAAATAACAAAAGTGCTATCAATATCTCATAGAATCCAGTAAAAATTTGAATAACAAAGTACATTGATTTAAGACACCATTTCTTAAGATATCATCAACAAAAGAGTGATATCTATTTATAATTTGTTTTCAAAGAAAATAAATTAGCAGATATTTTTACTAAACCACCATCTGGTGAAAGATTTTATTTTATTATATCTGATTTAGACTTATTTCATTTTACTTATATGTTACATTTATTTCTATTCTTTTACATAATATCATGTATATAAAATTTCCTTTTTTTAATTGTCATATTTTAAATGATATATATAAATATCATATTAAATGACTGACCATATCAATAGGACATGCCACCTATATTTTGTAATTATTAGTTTACACGTCTTCAGGTGACCCCTAAATTATAAAAAAACAAAAAACAGAGAGAGAATGTATCAAATATATGCATGAAAACTTTTTACAAACACTTAATCCCTCTTCCTTCTCTACTATGAACCCTTTCAATTCTGAAATTTCAATCCTCTAAACTACACTATGAATAGAGAACACTAAGTGAACTTATAGAGCTTCCATAAGTAGGAAAAACATAAAAAATGATGAGGAATTCTATGAGTGGATGAGTAATAGAATTTTCTTGGCTAGATGAAAAAAATACATTTCTCAAGAAGGTTATAAATCGACAAGGATGGGAGTATGTGTTTGATTAAATATGAACAGAGTTAATTTTTGAGAAGTAGGTCCATGAGTTTTATGAAATAAGAGTTTTTCATTTTGGTGATAAGAAAGATCTTATCCATACAACTATTTACCAAAAAAACCATTTGGTAAATTCATTTCAAATGGATGAAGTACTTAAATGTCCTCATAAATTTCATACAGAATTCAGTACTAGATTTCTTATTATAGACAAAGTCAGTCCACATGAAATCATGAAATTTTTGTTTGGATCCACCATTTTTTAGAATAAAACCACTAAGGAACTGGAAGTTGAAAGAAAAGTTCTTGATAAGTTCATCCAGTCTGCTATCTATCAACGTAATGGTGTGTTTGAGAAATTTTTATTTCAAGATATTACTCTATTATACATGTTTATGATTGAAAATCCTATAAATCTAGTGTGATATATGATTAGATATATGCAGCATGTTTAGAAAAGGTTAGTTAGTTTATATCCTCACGGAAGGATATTAACTTTGGTTTTTAATAATGTTGGAGTTTTCCTCAATGATGAAACAACTACTCATTTAATAGTTTAAAAACATTAAGTGTGACTATTTTAAGGAAAAGTGGTTTGTATTGGAGTTTCTCTAAAGAAATTAGTTTTAATAAGTCATGAAGAAGGTGTCGAAATAGATCCATTCTTGATTCAGGGGGAGACATCCCAAATGGTATTATCTAGTGATATTGGAATGCCATTGGAAAGACCAATTGTTCAAAAGGATGTCTTATATGATGAGACTCTTGCTGATAGAAAGATAAGATTTAGGATTTTTTTTCAACCTAAAGCACATGTTACTTTTACAAAAATTCATCCTCCAGTCCCATATCAGAGAATAGTCAACCTCCATAGTTACTTGGTTTGTAACTATTGATCAAGGGAAAACAATTTCAATAGCCCAAAGTTCTACACCTGTCATTCCAATGTCTCCATCTGAAAAATAATATTAGTTATTTATCTTGAGAAGAAATATATTTTAATTGAAATAATTTAGATATAATAAATAATAAGTTCATGTTGAAGAAAATATACAAGTTGATGATTATCGAATCATGAAAGTCCAATAAGATAGACCCTCACTTAGTCTTATAGAGTAAAGATTTTCAGAATATCATTCTATCAACAAGGTTAATGATGATATAGCTCCATATATCTACTAAAGATTATTTTTTGAAATGAAATTAATAAAATATCAAGTGAATGAGGCCATAAATGAAGTGAGTAATATTCATGATCAAATTTCAATGAAGGAAGAAGTTCAAGAATTAAAATCATTGGTTGAAAAGTTATCAATAGAATCCATTACATGAACTATTAAAAGTTCTAATTTATAGATAAAGCTGATGAAATTATCTAAATCTATGGATATGATGACTATAACTCTTTATTCTCTACAATGTGAGATTATCTCAAGGAATATGTTTCAATACTTTCATAAAAATATTATATATGAAGTTAAAAGGTTCCCAATCCTTCCTAAAAAAGCTGTTGATTCGGTTGATCAATCAAAAAAAATCATCTCTATTGAATTAGAAGATGTCATAAATTCAATAAAATTCAATTGAAGTGAAGAAAGATGTAATATTTAGAATCCTCTATTAAAAAAAATATGAATGGATCATTATCCACATAAAATAGTGGTCAACATTTCAAATCCATATTCATTTGAATATGAAGAATATGTAGAAGATGATTCATTTGTAGAACCTTCAAAAATAAAAGTGTCTAAAAAAGGAAAAGAAGTTGTTTTTTTCCTTGGTAAGACATAAAACGAGTTTTAATTGTTGAAGTGTCTGATATCTAGTTTCACCAAGAAGGGAGACATGCAAAATTTTGTTGTAAATTTCTCTCAGTGACTATGCAATGAATTCATAACTCTTTTGGATTACTGTAAAAATGACTTGGTAAAAAGGATTGATGCATGTGTGGATTCACTATTTTAGATTCATGGAAGTTATTTTCTAGGACCTCAAATTGTTGATCACTATCCATATTCTAGTCAGTATTTTAAGGAAATTTTTAATCTCACTGAACTCTATCAAAGGGAAAAGCACAGGTTTGATGAAGAATTATCCTTACCTTTACCTAAAAAAAACTTTACAATATCCTTTACCCATACAGATATGTTTTATTTGGAAAGGGATTAACTAGATTCTATCAAACTTCAATGTACTTCATTAAGGTTCACTCAAAATGATCTTGTAGGACTTAGAGTATCCTTAACGATGCTGGGTGATGTTATTGGGAAAACTGATGATTCTCCACTATTTTTATCCTCATTACCTACTAGAAAACCCATATCTTTCATGAAACCTCCTAAATAATTTTGCATGGAAATATTAATACATTTTGAGAATATATGATTTTATTTTTAACAAACATTTGAGTAATTTCATGCTACTATTTCGTGAATCTTTTTTTTAAAATATTTGAATTATTACCATATTTTTTGGATTCTTGATTAATCCTTATTTTCAATTTCTCTGTCCTTAATGTCTTTAATTATTTAAACTTTATGCCAAATTGAATTCATTTTTAGTAACATTCACTATTTATAAATTTTCATGTGATACATTTATTGTATTTCTTTTCTATACTTCATTTTGATATCACAAAAATGGGGAGAAATAATAAAAAAATTTAAATCAAGTCAATACTAAATACATATTTTTTTAAAGATCCTTTTGATTTTTTTGTTTTCTATTTCCTGGGTTTTGTGATCACCCAAAAGGGGGATAATGTTGGATAGACCTATGTTGTTCCAACATATCTCAATTTACGAGTTTTGAAGATTCAAAAAATCCCTATTATTATTCTAACAAATTTTTCTTAATCATATCAGATTATATCAAAATAACTTATCTTATGATTGGCTCTATACAAATTTATCTTATGACATATTAATTATTCATTTTATGAAAAAGTTATTTTATCTTACAAAAAACAAATATTATATTCTGATTACTCAAAATCCAAACACTATGTGGTGAAAATTTATATTACAACATGAAATATTATCTTAAAAGAGTTAGAGATGCTATCACAATAACATGTCTTTATCCTACACTAAAGTTTTATCTTATGTAGTATTGATAAAATTTTATCATATGAATAAAGAATGAATTGAAGTAATGAAATTACTTTAAGGACATTCTTAAAAGATTATCTTACAAAGTATCATAAGAAGATTTTCAGTCAAGTATTACACGTCAGAAACTTTTATCTTATGCAAAAAATTCTTCTATGAAACATGAAACTCAGTTTCTCATATGTATTAAAAATTAAGGATATACTTTATCTAATGAAGTCTATTTATAAATTCATCTTACAAAGATATTACTACTTAACACATAAATATTTTCATGATTACCTATTATATTTATTATTATGAGTTTTTGCCAACATTTTAGGCCATCAAAAAAAGTTTTATCTATCTAAGGAAAATTATTTTTCATGTTTCTATAAATATAATGATCCAAATAAGAAAAATGTCCCTAACATTGCTACTGCAGATGAATATTCAATATTTTGGAAAGAACGACTACTTATCATTAAAATATTATATTATCAACTATCTCTCTCTCTTTGTCAATGGATTATTAGGTTGACCATTATTATTATCTTTTATACTCTTATTCAAAATCAAAACAAGAGATATAAATAGTAGAGTTAGTAGCTTAATAGAGAATATAATGAAAAAAACGAAAATACGGACCTTTGTGCTTACTTAGAAAACCAAAAAACCATTGAATATGTATATATACAACATCATAATATTTATTTATAATAGTTATTGCAAGTTTATCCTTTTAATATAAATAATTCCCAGAGATATATCTTTAATACTATCATCTTCCTAGGATAAATCTTCATATACTATCAGTTGCTACCTGCAACTGTGTATTTCAATGTATCTCTAAATCCTCTTATATTTATTTTCATTGATACTCTATGTAAGAAAGTGTGTAAAGGCTATAGATAATACTTTTGAATGGATATGTTGGTTAAAAGATATTGTACCTTTTTAATAAGTGATAGATTCTTGTCCTTAGCTAGGAGCCCCCTAGTAAAAGGGCTATTTTAGTTAAAATCACCAAACTCATGGTGTTGAGTGTTTTTGGAGTGGACTAGGGGATTTCTATTCCTAAAAACACTATAAATATCTATGTTCAATCTCTTTCCCGTGTGATTTCATATTTCTGTTGTATATTTTCTAGAGTAAATATTTGATCTCACATACATTGAAGAGTGTGGTCTAATATAAAATAAAATTTTAGGAACTCCATTCACAAGCCTCTTTAGTTGTTTAGATATACATAATTTGGGATAAAACCACCCTTTTTGAAATTAGTTAATTACATCACTTACTAAATTAGCAGAGCGAATACCTTATGGATATATATTCCTCATTCTAGGGAATGAGGGAATATTATAATCATACATAAGGAAGGAGGTTTCTATGGGTTTAAGGCTAGGAAGGTGATGGAACTCAATATTTTTAAGCCAAACTGGAAGGTTCTTATAGTTTATTATCTATTGGGGACACTCATTGTGAGTCTATTAGAGACACTCATAGTCCAAAGTTTAGTGGGTATGCTCATAGTTTAGATTCCAATGGCAATCATGGTTTAATGTAAAATGAGGATACCCCCAATTTAGAGTACATTGAGGACACACATTTTTAGAGTATAGAGGAGACACAGATAGTTTAAAGTCTAGTGGGGACACTCATAATTTGGAGTCATGTGGGTATATTCAAATTTTAATTTTTAGTGCGAACACTCATGATTTATATTCCAGTGGGGACAAGATTGGTCCATGTATTTTAATATTACATGGTATGGATGATTGTGTCATGAAATGGGTGAAAATAAGGGATTGAGTGGGGATTATACATTGGTCTACCTTGGCCTTACTTAGAAGAAGAAAGGATAGGTGTGGGGCTTACACAAATTCCACCTAGCCTATGGATTATTCAAAGGGATCGTAGATGAAAATACACTATTTCAGTTGTGTGTATAGAGTTTCAATAGTAAATATAGATTGTGAGAGTGAATTTTCCCATGTTCCATCACTCTCATGAATGTTTTATTCTCAAAGAAGGAATAAAACGTGTTACTATAACACAATATTGTATAAGATAGGTATTGCATGGAACCTTGACTTTCATGAGGCATTATTCCCTTACATGATATATGTTCTTCATGGAGTGGGAGTTATAAAAAATAAGATTGAAAATTTTCAATGAATTAAAGGTCTTACATGAGGTAATTCACATAAATTTTCTCACATGAAAGATTTTATGGAAGCTTCTTGGATCGGCTTACGTAAGGCATATAATTTTAATGTACCATGAGCTAATATTCTTTGACTTCTCAAAAAAAAATCTAAAATAAATAAATGTGATGAGTTGAGGGGTATTTATAGGCCTTTTTTCTCATATAAGTATGTGATTAAGCAAGATTTATGTTCCTACACAATTGTCTTAGGATATTTACATGCACAAGTCTAGAGGTTGGGACCCCATAGGTGATTATAGAATTTTTATAGAACTGGAGTCAAACCTCTATTTTCATGAAATTCCATCATTTATGTGATATTCCTATGACATTAGTTCTTGTATTTCAGATAACATCACTTACATGAACAAACCTTTCACAAATAAACCTTCAATATCTTCTATGAACTGAGATTTTCATGAGACAAGGTCTTTGTGTGAACAACCTTGGACAAACCGGCTTAATAAAATCTCAGCTACTCCACCAGACATCTAACATAGTTTCTAAAACTACTCAATATTCCACTATATAGAGGAAGGAGATAGTAAAGAACCCCAAAGTTTGATTAAGTGATAAAATTCATCCACTACATTGGATATTAAAAAATAAACTAAGGTAAGACTAGTGGAGTATTTCCTATCTCAATGACTACTTTTATAAGAGTTTGGAATATTGGATGATGTCCTAAAATAAGAGGCCAGATTTGTAGCCCAAGTTTACATGATCATAAGTTGACTAGGGTACATTTATAAAAACATCTCTACCATAGGACATGTTGTGAGGGACCATAACATAGTGTCGGCACCCACACTATGGTTTACCACATTTCGATCAATAATAAAGCACTAAATACTAATAATATTACTCCATGTAACTCTATTATATTCCAGGATGTCATCGTAGACAACCCACATGGCTAGAAAAATTAGTGGGGAATTTACCCAAGAGGTAACTTCATAATGAATGGGTATGGGCCTATTGGTTTCTATCGACCCATGAGTAGTTTAGATTTCTCCTACAAAAATAAAACTATACAAGGTAGTGTAGATATCATAGTTTCATTCCTACGACCACCCAAACCTCATCATATAACTACTAAGCATATAGATTTCAGATTCTAACACATTCCATCCACATAATATAGAGGTTGGGATGAGATTGTTGGATCACAATAAGATTTAAGGGATCCCCATAATGGGTGAGATATATGACTAGTTATTATTGGTGGTGAACACCTGGCAAGATGTAATTGAGACACCATTCTAAAAAAGGTGATGTCATAATAATTGGGGGAGAATTAACAGAGATATCCCTACCCACACTCAGAAATACCCTTTAAGATATGTTTAGGATGTTCCTCAACATGCTTAGGGAGATAATGGTGGGGTGAAAAAAACAATTCCCAAGGCTCCATACATGGGGATATCATAGGAAATACCGGTTTATCCTAAATAAAAGAAATTAAATCAAGTGGGGAGGTTGTCAGGGTCACCAGGAACTACCACCACCACCCCAGACAGTTTACCATGAGCTTAAGGAGCAGGTGAATGGGGACAAGTCCAGCTACAGGCAGTAGAGTCTCACGATCCTGGAGTCCTTGAGATGATACGAGGTATGATCTATATCTTCTCTACTTTAGATGCAGCGCTTATCAACATAGGTTCTATCCATTCTTTCCTTGCTGTTGACTTAGTTCGGGACTCTAAGATTATGACTGATCTCTTAGATTGACCTTTGAATTTGGATACTCCTATGGGAGAAGATTCGGCAGTCACACACTGGTGCCGAGAGTGTGATCTTACTCTCGGAGGAGAGTGTTTATGATGGGATATTCTAGTATAGGCATTGAAGCCCTACGACTTCATTCTAGGCATGGATTGGCTATCAGCAGTTCATGAACATATTGACTTCTTGAGACATATAGTGTGTTATACACACAGATATAGAGGGCAATTTTCTTTTGTTGGTGAGAAGGAAAAAAGAGCAGCATGAGATGGACTTGCACTCAAGAGGGTGCAGTTGATTACATATTAGGAGGGTGCAGTCTATTACATATCAGTTGGCTTGCATGACCATCGACACAGTGGATGAGGTGAGTCCATAGTTCCCAGCGGTGGTGGATGAGTATGAGGGCGTCTTTCCAGAAGATGTCCTAGGAATACCTCATCATAGAGAGGTATACTTCTGCATTGACTCGTACCCCAGAACAACACCAATATCTACACCAGAATATCAGATGACCCCTTCATAACTCTGGGATCCAAGGGTACAGTTGGAGGACTTACATAGGAAGGGATTCATTAGGCCCAATATTTCTCCATGGGCATCCCTGGTGTTGTTTTCCAAGAAATACAGAAGTTTGAGGCTATGCATGGACTTCTGACACCTAAACCAAGTGACCGGGAAGAAAAAGTATCCTATGCTAAGGATTGATGATCTATTTGACCAGTTGAAGGGAGCTCGTTTGTTTTCAAAGATAGAACTCATATCAGGATATCACCATCTCAGGGTACGAGATGAGGACGTACCGAAGACATCCTTCAGATGTCGGTATGGCCATTACAAGTTCTTGGTGATTACTTTTAGCATGAAAAACACTCCATCAGTGTTCATGGGGCTCATGAACATGATATTTCAGACATACCTCAATCTATTTTTGGTGGTCTTTATCGACGACATCTTGGTGTACTCAACATCTGAGGAAGAGCCTGTTTTACACTTGAGGATAGTTCTGGACACACTCAGGGAGAACCGGTTATATGGGAAGCTCTAAAAGTGTGAGTTCTAGATATAGAAGGTTTCAATTATTGGGACACATCATCTCAAAGGATGAAGTTGCATTGGATCTAGCAATGATCGAGGCAATACTTTCTTGAGAGGCACCCAGAAGTGTTACTGAGGTGCAAATATTCCTTGGATTAGAAGTTTACTATCAAAGGTACGTAACCGATTTCTCCAGAGTAGTATCACCTATGAATTCCTTAACTAAGAAAGGGAAAACCTTCCTATTGTCAGATACATGACAATAGAGCTTTCAACATATGAGGCATAGAATGACTAGTGCTCCCATCCTAAGGTTTCCAGAGGAGGGCACTGACTACTTGTTTTACTGTGATGTATCAAGGACTGGACTCAGTTGCGTCCTGATGTAGGTTGGTATAGTGATTACTTATGGATAAAGATAGCTGAGGCCTCATGAGAATAATTATGCGACTCATGACTTGGAGTTGGTAGTAGTGGTCTTCACACTGAATATGTGGAGACACTACTTTATAGATGAGCAGTTCATTGTTTACTCAGACCACAAGAGTCTCAGATATATCTTCACACAAAAATATATTAATCTGATACAATGATGTTTTCTAGAGTTCCTCCAAGACTTTGACTTTGATATAGTCTATAATCTTGGGAAGGAGAACGTAGTGGTAGATGCACTTAGATGGAGATCAAGTTCACAGCTACTGAATGAGGCTTCAAAATAGTTATCCTCACTTTAGATATCCTACATGGATAGATATGAGACTGTCTACCTTTAGTCGATGGTAGTTTCCCCTCCACTCCTTCAGTGAGTCAGTGAGGTGCAACTCGAAGATAGCAGCTATGAGACTACACGTGCTCAGATATCCTCAGGTCATGCACCTGACAGATATTCTAAAGGTGGGGAGCATGCTATCCTTTTCAGAGGACGTATAGTAGTACCAATGGTGCTATGAGAGGAGGTGTTGAGGGAGTTACATACATCCCTCTTGGAATTAAATCCAGGCATTATGAAGATGTATTAGTACCCCCGACGTCAGTACTGGTGGCCAGGGATGATGAAAGATGTGGCAGAGTATGTTTCTAGATGCCTCACTTGCCAGCAAGTGAAGGCCGGGCACCAGGTACCAGTAGGCTTGACCCGACCCCTTGAGATACTAGAGTGGAAGTGGGAAGGGATATCATTGGACTTCGTGATGAGGTTACCATGTACATTCAGAGGGAACGATACCATATGGGTGATCGTTGACCGACTCACCAAGTCGGCCCACTTCCATGCTATTCGAGAGAGGGGTTCTGTAGAGAGCTTGGGATGTATCTACATTCAGGAGATCGTGCGACTTCATGGGATGCCTTCGACGATGGTCTAAGACTGTGATGTAAACATCACATCCTAGTTGTGGAAGGGGTTATAGGAGGATTTTGGAACTCAGATTCACTTGAGCACAACTTTTCACCCGCATACAGAAGGTCAGGCTGAGTGGACCATCCAAACCATGAAGGACATTCTTCATGCATGTGTCTTAGATTTTTGTCGCAGTTGGGAGGACCACCTACCCTTGGCAGAGTTCACGTACAACAATAGCTATCACTCCACCATTAGTATGCACCTTTTTAGGCATTTTACGGATGACCATGCAGATCACCCTTGTGTTGGACGGATCCAGGAGAGCCAACATTCATGGGCCCCAAGATGGTACATACTACCACTGAGAATGTGCAGGTCATCCGAGATCAGATGAGACTGCACAGAACCGGTAGAAGTCCTATGCTGATAGGCGATGGAGACCACTGGAGTTCCAGGAGGAGGAACATGTATTCTTGCGAGTCTCCCCTCTAACAAGGGTGATTTTGGATTAAAATGGTTGAATCATTGACAAGAGGTTATATCTAGTGGCCTTAAAAAGTGGAGTATTGGATGTGTGTGTTGAAAACATCATCACCTGTGAGCCATAAACCCAATGACTATTTTCATGTCTAATCCACTACCTTTAGTTTCTTACACTTTGGTTTTACACTAGAGTCTGTAGTGAGTTCCAATCGATGATCATATGATATATCTGGTGGAAGCTAGCTAAGGAGACCATTGATGTGGGGATCACCCTACTAGTAGTTAATGCCCCAACTAGACTAATATAAGATTACATATTGATTTAAACAATAGTGTTTCATCGGGTGATGATGAGAACTTTGATGACATGGAAATATGAACAAGCACAATCCTAAGGGTGAAAAGACATATGATGGGTTATCCCCATGGGAACCCATCGACCAAAGAGGAGGTATTCTATTGAGGTAGTGGATGGATATGAACATTTGAGTCCTACCACATAATTTCTTAGTAAGGCCTCTAGGGAAGGAGAATATGTGGATGAAGGGATCCCTAATAAGTGGATCTAATAGAAGATAGAAATTTATAGGACCTCATAGGATACCCCCTAAATGGATCTAGGGAAGAACATACAATCCATCAGGGAGATAACATAATGCATAACCTTTCTCAATGCCCGGAAAACTTTGGATGAGTTAAGAATGTTTTACACATATATGAGGATATGGAGGTAGCTTTAATAAATTTATATATTCTTGGTTAGTATCAAGTTCACCAAGGATGTGTTTGTGATCTCATAGATATAATTATTGGACTATATCTATAATATAAAGGAACAAGTTTACTCTCATGGATAGGATGATGTATTTACTAACTGAGTGATAATCATGCTTAGTGGTAATCCTAATGAAGAATTTGAGGATGTTAGGTTTTCTGGAGACATGGGGTAGAGGGATTATATTGATGAAGATTCCTAGGGAAGAAAAACAGAGTTAGCATAATGTTATGTTGAGGGATAGGGGATCACACATGTCAAGGAGTATAGAGAGATATTTTTAAACAAGGTAAATATAATATCTTTTATCCATCACAGTGTCATTGAATTCAAAGAAATGATGATTTTTTATTTATTTTTTATAGGAGTAAATGAGTGAGGATACTATAGAGAATCCCCTAGACCATAGACAAATGAGGGGTGGCATGAAAATTTTGGGTATCATAGAAGTGGGAGAAGAATCTATTGACTACAATGCTTTATTCAGTGATCATACAATATTTTTCCTAACCCTGAGTGCATTAACAACCACATAAGATGTGTAGTTATTAAGGGTGATAATGATACTCCTTCTATAGGTATTAAAAGGTAAACTAAAACACTATTTAATATATGAATGTTATATGTGTGTTCTATATTTACCTAATCGATGTTCTCATTATAGTACCAACATGTCCGGATGAGGATATTTTGATAGTATCCTTTGGGCTTCACATTGATGCTGAGGGTTCCTAGATAATGGAGTTTTACTCTATTTCTTCAGGACTCAATATAATAACTAGTGTGGTTATTAAGTAAGGATAGGTGTCTAGGGCCCTGGTATTTCCAATGAAGGGAGAAGATGAACTCACAATTTTTTTGAAGTAGGTAAGTCATTATTCCACAACTCTCACCTGTGGTTACTACCATTTTCCTAACCAGACATTTTTCATATTATGAATGTTTTCAACTATATGGGGGATCATAATTATTGGATACAAATGGGTAAGGAGGATTACATCACTGAACCAATGGGTGATGAGGTAGAGTAGGAACCTGAAGCACCCACTTCTCATAATATTGAACCTGCCAATGCATTGGTGGTAAATCCTAAACCTTAGGTGATCATCAACCATGAAGTGATTATTATGATCATAGAGTTTGATCCATAACTTGTGGTACCTACCTATATGATCCTCCCTTATATAGTGGAACTCAATTAGATGTAGCTTGTTGCTGAGCATCTATCACTATTGTTTGACTAGTTCCTTGAGTATGAATCCACCCTAGAAGATCAATCTGAATCAAGTTTAAATGTGGATGAGGAAAATTAAGTGATTCATAGAAGGTTATAAAATAATATTTGGGGCCTCATCACCTTACCTATACTAAGCCCGGTGGGTAGTTTTATGGGAACTCTTTTTCACTATTTAGTGAACCTAGGGACATTTAGGGTTGACTACCATGCCCTCCAATCCATGAATCATGATTGTTTTGGTCAATAAGAAGTGAATAGAGGCATGAAAGGTTAACTCTATAAAATTTGAGTTTGGGGAACACATTATGAAGTCTATATGAGTAATTAAATAAGAGATTTCTCGGTTTAAGGAGTAATTATAGTTGTAGGTCCTCACTCTAGTAAGGGAAGCAGCTGTCACATTCTCAAGGAATAAGTTAACTGATACTGTGGTTGAGCTGAACTAAATGATGAATCAAGTGGTAGAGTGTAATTATCAATAAATTGAAATCCAAATTAAAGTTTCCTAGGATAATCCTTAGTTATATATGGAAATGGATGAGTTGACTGGGTTTTGATAGGCTACCGAATCCTATTGGAAGAGGATGACCGATCCTGAGAAGTCAATGGATTAGACATTACTATAATATATCTTATAATGAAGGAGAGGACTCATACTATGGATGACCATATTAGAGTTTTCCAAGTAATAAAATCTTACTTTTTTACACTCCCTAATATTAAATTTCAAAACATTTCAATTGTGCTAATGAAATAACCAACTAGAACCTCAAATCCCATGTGATTCATGCTTAGTGTGAGAAATTAGAGGAAATGGAAGATCATTCATATTACATGAGACCACACAATAGAGGTAGATGGGTAGAGGTTGGAATGTCACATTGACCACTATGAGGGAACCCATAAAAATGTGGAATTAGGTTGGGTGAGTCCCAAAGATTGATTTCCTACCAACATGTAGAGATGTTGTGGTCACAACACCAAGGGTGTTGGAATTGAAATTGAGTAAGGGGAAGTAAGAGAAAGATAAACTCTAACTTTGAGAGTTTGAATCTAAGGATGTATGGGTAGATATGATGAGGATTCCTTCTGGGAACATGTCTGAAAGGAAGGTTCCACTGTCATACTATAAAAAATAAGAGTAAAAAAGTTTAGGATAACTATTGGGAAACTATTCAAAAGTAGGGTTACATCACATTATTATTGAGATGTTTCCTCTAAGATGTGTTCCCAAGAGGGGAGGTGGGATAAGACTGGGGCATCTATTCCATCACTACAGACTTAGGGGATAATTTTTAGAAATGAAATATTGATGGTGATTTTAATTCAGGGGGTATGATGTGTGTTTATAGGAGATAGGGATATTCACAAGAAACATTCGAGCTCTCTAGTGTTATGTCATCATGCATTGGGAATTTCAATGGGGGAATACCAATAAATATAGAGGGAAATCTAGCCAATGTGATTTTAGGCCATATTAAAACATTAACCAGATAAGATACTCATGAATGGGTTTTGATCATGCTATAAGGAGGGAACCAATTATATTTGAGAGTATTTATAGTTTAATTTTATATATCTCAGACTATAGGGGGGATGTTCCGAGTTTAAGGTCATAGAATTCAAATTGTAATTTATTGGGATTTAAGTTTATGAAAATTTTACCAAATGAGGAGGAATTATATATAGAAATAAGGTAAAGGTAAACCTAACATGGGTTGATATACCTATTATAATAATGAAAATATTAAGGATGAATGCACATAGTTTAAGGTTATGATTCTTGGACCAAATGAAGATGGAGTTTAAGGATGTAATTTTTTTTACCAAATATGAGGCTAGAGTTTAAGGTCAAATAACTTTTACTAAATAAAATTTTTGAGTTTAATTTCAAATAGGTTTTATTTATTGGCTATATATTATTTTAAGGTTATATAGCCCAAACCAAATTCAAAGATAACAACATCATCCTAGTGTTAGGTGGGAAAAGGTTACCCAGTGGAGGGGTATTAAACACTCATATGAGAAGGGGGTGATAAGAGTTTTATAGATGGGAGAGATATATGATATATAGATATCATTATATATCCATTGAAGTAGGAATAAATCCAGACATAGTACTTATAGGGAAGCCTCTATATAGATTTATCGCACACATAAGAGGGCATGGGGGGAATGTATGGGTTCCCTAATGAGAGAATAAGACTAAAACCAAACATGAATTGGTAAAAGTATTTTAACTAAGGGTAGAATGAGGCATGGAAATAGAGCTAATAACTGGTCCTAATATGGGAGATCTATACATCACTACATGTCCTATAGTAATAGTAATTAACCACATGTATTTCTGGTGTTTGAGGCTTGTTTGAAAATCTAGATTGTACGTAGGAGAAGTTTGAATGAGGCATCATACGAATGATAGAAAGTGAAGGGGGGGATTAACATAAGTTTAATAAGTGTCCCAAACACTAGGTTGGAATAATATTATAAATTTAACCTGGGATGAGTATATGAGGTTAGGTAGTAACTACATATCTTGTGGAATGGGAATCAATCCCCAAATAGTTCTATTGGGGGTGGTGTGGTAGGTGACCGACTCTAAAAACAAGTTCATGATAGGATAATAAAACCACCACCAAGGGGAGTCCTCTTGGGTGAGGAATAAGGAATCATAAATTTTAAATTCATGGGATATGGATGGTTTCATGTAGTTTAAAATCATGTAGGAAGGATGGATACCATGAAGTTTAACATTATGGGATAAGGATGATAGTCATGCAGTTTATCACGAATAAAGGATGTAAATCGTTTAGTTTAATGCCATGAAAAAACAATGTTGACTATTCAAATTAATATCATGTAGCAAGTACATTGAATATTTAGTTTAACATAATTTTTAATGGATGGAAATAATATAGTTTAGCATCATGTAATAAATAGGAAGTGGCTGGTGTAGCCTATGTGTGGTAATTTTTTAGAAACCTTGTGTTGATGGGAGGTTTAATGTGCTCTCCATATATAGTGATAAATGAGTATGCACCATTGGATTATACATTGTGTAAAAATAAGGTACTTTCTCACTTAAGTTCCAACTTTAATGGTTTCCCTCTTGGTATCATTGGAATTCTCAATGCCAGCCACCAAATCACCTAGGAAGAATGAGCGAAGGCATACCTTCTTATTGAATACTCAAGACACTTAGTTCTGATAGACCTGATATTGTGTGGTGACAAGAGCCTACTTTCATATAGGTATTCCAACATAGTTATCCATATTTTTGATGACTCGACCTCCATAAAATGCTCACAGATGAATATTTGGAGTGATGGTAGATAAACCTTGATTGGAAACACTACTTCTATTCCACACACTAGGGATTAAGGGATCGACTGGGTAGAAGTCTACGCCATGGTCCAATATAACAAAAATGAATTGGAGATATTTTTAGGACAAATAATTTTGTTTTGATCCAATATAATTTTTACAATTATAGAGATAGATATATTGAATCTCTTGATTTTTCCATTCAAAGCTTAATTATAGAAATGAGTATAGTTGGATCTAATGTGGTACTTGACATACACCTTCTTCAACTTGGAGGGTTAGAAATTGGTACCTTTATATATGAGAATAGTGTGTGGAATACCAAATCAATGAAATATGTGGAAATTCACAAACTCAATCATAGACTTGGTTTGTACTTCATTGAGGGGGATAACTTTAGCTAATTTCAAAAAATAAATCAGTAGAAATAAAGATAAACTAGAATTGTCGCATTGTCATCCATGGGAATGGACCCATAACATTGATTCCCCACACAATAAAAGGCTAGGAGCACTTAGTAGTGTGGTTTATCTAAAGAGGATAGTTCATATAGTTGGAATAGAAATGGTATGCATGAAACGTCTTGGTGAACTCTATGCCATCATGAACCATGGTGGGAAAAAAGTATCTCATCCTTAAAATGTGGTGGGAGATCTTAAATCCTATCTGATGAGCTCTATATTCCTTGATATGAACCTCTTAGAAAACCTGAAGAATTTCTTTTACCTTGATTTAATTTCGAAGGATTCCATCAAAGAGATATTTATAAAGGGCCTACTCCGAGTTAGGGCCATTGTAAAGGATGAAATTTTCTACCCACATTTAGTTCGGTTATAATTATTCCCAAATTAATCAAAGTTTCCCATGGTTGCGGTCATTTACCAGGGGAGTTTTTTAATTATATGCTTCTTCTGTCACTAGGGAATTTGACAACCCTACCTATAAAGATCTGGTGAAAATTTTGTTCACCTCTTGATATTTCCCATCAAAAGCAGAAAGGGTGATAACTCTCCAAATCACTATATGGATAACCATTTCATCCTGACATAAGTATATAGGGTGAAATTACAAGTTGTATAAATAATCTAGCTGATCATTTCACAAATGTGAGACATGAGACACCTTTGTTTCAAAGGTAAATTTGGTAATCTACTCCTGGTTGCACTGTAGTAGAGAGTTGAGATTCCTATTTTTGACAACATAATCACTATTTATTTTCTTTATGACTATCTTGGAGTCACCTTTCACATTTACTCAGGGGACCTATATCTCAATGTATAATGTGATATTTTTAAATAGGGCTCGGTATTCAGCCTCATTATTGGTGAACTCCTTCAGAAGGTAGAATTAATAAAGTACAAGTGCCTTTATGGGAGTGACAAGGACAACTCCAAGGACAACCCTATTGAGTTTAGGGTTGTATATCCTCTTACCAGTCATGATTCTAGAGGAATCATCAAAGTGAATCTCCTGGAATGTAAAAACTTCCTTGATAGATATAATGGACTCATCTATAAACTCTACATCCATTATAAACTCTATCGGGGTTAGGTGAATGATAAGAAGATATTACAATGCTTTTACATTAATAACTTTATAAAGAATCAACTTGATATCGAATCATGGGATAATCACTTAACATAATCACAATCATCTAATAAACATGGTAAGATTGAGGATGTACTTAAATAGTTCAATGTAGGAGATCAACTTGACCTTATGGTATTTTAGATAATGATGAAAACTTTTTTCTATAAAGACCAAGGAAAGGAAATTATTCTTAACAAGAGAATATATGAATTTAGTTCTTATCATCATATAATTGAGGTAGTAAAAACAATTATATTTACCCAAAAAAAATTATGAGTCAAAATGGAGATAAGATATCTCTATTAAGCTATCACATAGAGGATTAAAGGTTTCCTTCGGGCAGACAACATAAAAACTAGAAGGTTTAGAAAATAATTATTGATATTTTTTAATGTGATTTTACATTATTTATCTCAATGGTAAGAAACACATTTCTTTATTAACTACTATAAGAACTTAGAATTTCATGCTATAATATTAATAAAATTTCATATATAATCTATATACCCTTGAAATCCTCTTATATATTATAAACTATGAAAATAGGGCATCAAAATGATGGCCTTAATCTTTTATGGTTTGATTTTAATGATTTTGTATTAGATAAATTATCAAAGTAACTTCTCATAGGTGACCTCAAATGAACACTTCAATGGGTTTATATTCATATTATGGGCATGGATGTTCATGTTCTCTTTCTCAAGATCATTGATATGTTCATTAAATTTGTGGTATTTGACTATCAAATCATCCACATATCACCCCACCATATTTTCGAGAAGTGTCTTAAATATGTGATTCATTCCCCCTAGTAGGCTTATTTGGAATTTTTCATGCCAAATAGAATCACCTAGTAACAATATATTCCCTAGGATTCATTGAATGATGTTTACTATTCATATTCAAGGGACATTTAGATTTTATTATATTTGTAGTATAAATACATGGAGTTGAGGGCTTGAAAACTGGAAGTTTCATTAATCAGAAACTCTATAACTAAGAAGAAAAAGTAATACTTCAGGCTATGGTGGTTAAGATCCTAGAAGTTGATATAAATTCAGATCTATCTATTCTTCTTCCCTACTAGGAAAATGTTGTCCAGCCACCTTGGGTAATGGTCTTCTTAGATAAGGTTAACTTTTTATTAGCTTTTCAACTTCACCCCCAACCATAACATTTTGTGAGGGGGGAATTCTCTGAGGCACCTACTTATATTCATAGTGGCAGATAGAAATACCCAGATGGTGGAGGATGACATGAGAATCAAACCCTAGAATCTTCTTGTAGTCCCATATAAATAAATTAAAGTGTACCAATCTAAACATAAATTAAATAATACATTAATATCATGTTTTAGATAATACATATCACTAAAAATCACACAAACTGATGACCAAAAGGTTTAGTGTTGTGAATATTAGTTACATAAATAAATTATTTTAAAAAACTTAAAAAATATACTCAATAATTGCGCCCCTTTATAACCTTTTATACATATCACATGATATAATAATCTTCATAACATAGGATATGGTAATATAATACATGGGTGATCTCAGACAATTAGTAAGGGAAACAATATCATAATGTGTCAGCTTATAAACATGAAGGACAATATGTGGAATAAATAAATATCTTAATAAGTGATCATAAGACCATAAATTATAATCATAAAACAATATAGTGAAGAATAAGATCATATAAATAAGGAATCTTAAAAGTTATGACATGGCTCAAAATGCATATCAATAATCATAAAACACATGTTTGTGATATAAAAGTGCATAATAATTTAAAAATAAGGCATAATCATGAAAACATGGAATTTCATGGAAATTAAATGCATATTGAAAATGTTTCAAATATTGATAAACAACTTGGGGATGTGTCACAATGATAATAATAGGACAAATAGTTTCATAAAACTCATTATTCCCACACATATGTGAATAAAATCATTATGTCCATGCCTCAAAACGTGGCCAAACCCATTATGCTCACACCTATGTGAAAAAATACATTATGTAAATTCCTAAGTATATAATGAGATATAAAATTAAACCAATTAATTTTAGGGTGATATAGGGCCCCACCATCAGCATCTATACATATGTGTTCCACTTAAAATCAACCATAATGGTATATCAAAGAACCCATGGAAAAAGAATGGGTTTCTTAAAATTTTCACAAAAATCACATAACATGAACTTAAGAAATGATAAGATATAAAAAATGTCATTTTAAAAAATTAATCATATTATAATAAAATATATAGGGTGATAAAAACATTAATTTATTAGAGATAAACTTTGGGGGGGGGGGAATATAAGTGAAAATAAAAAAGTTTTCACAGAACCCTTTAAACATTGCTACAAAAGATAAAGTGAAAATTACTTTAAAAAAATTTGGATATGAAAAGTGAATAATTTTAAAAAACTTATTATAAATATTTCCAAATAAAATATCCTTAAAAATAATAAAAAAATCAAGATAACAAATCTAGAGAGGTAAATAATGAAATAAACCCCTTTTTTAAGATTTTTAGGCCATTTAAAAAAAACCACATCAGTGAAAAATTGAATGAATTTTATTTCATAAAAGGTGTATAGGATAACTTTAAGAATATAAAATAAAATAAATACATGTATTTCCTTAAATAAAACACTTTCAATTTGAAACACATGTACATGAAATATAATATTCCTTGGTAAGAATAAGAGTTTTTCTTTCCAGCATTATAATTTTATTTTGGAAAATGTTTTATCAATGAAGTAATTAATGATGATGATAATTAATTAAACTATATAAAAATATAAAATAACATATAAAATAGGGAAATGGATGGATTAAATAAATCTTAGAAAAATATATTCAACTAAGAAAAATTGTGACCCATTGAATCATAAATTTAGTCGACGAAATCCTTGTATTGAATTATTGTTTAATTAATCGCACTCTAACCTCAAGTATAGAAAAATATCTTAATCACCTATTTTGAAAACTTGTTCATATCCATAAAATTTTATAAAATTTATTTATAATTATTCTCTACAAATATATTAGTTAGTTATTATCTAGTTTAAATATCGGGTGTGAGTAATCTTGATTGTTTTAGACTACTATCACAATTAATGGTGTTTTGAATTATACTAAAAAATTTCATCATTAACATATTATAAAATGGACTATAATTTTTTTAGTATAGTTTATAATGTTATAGTTTCATTATATGATATTTTTAGTCACGGTTCTGGTAGATGAAATAACGGAAATAATTTTTCAGTTATTTTTAACAAATGAATGATGGTATCTTAATTAATGAGTTAAATATTTATATTACCAATTAAAAACCAAAATAAATAAATAAATAATTATTATTTTCCAATATGAACTTTCTAATTTCGTAATTGATAGAAATTTATAGCATTTTTCATATTAGTGGTTAAACTGACCCTACAAAAATATGTGATAATCTATGTGTGGGAATTGATATAAAAGTGATTATTTTGTCATAATATAACTATAAATAAAGTATAATGAAATTATTTATATTTAATTAGGATGATGAATTAGAATTGTTAAGAGTTATAAGAATAAGGAAAATGAAAAAGAAGTTGTCACTTATAAATAAACCACTTTTCCTCTTGGTATATTCATTTTAGGAGGTTAATTTTATAATGATAATTTGTTGTTGATATTTTATACATAAATACTAATTTATATTTATATAATATATATCATGATATAAATTAAATATCTATTCAATAAACTCATTTATAGAACCATCCTTGAAAATATAGTAATTAAAAAAGAAACATGTCGTTTATGGAAGCGATAGTTCGCACACACACAGATGTGAAATGTTTTAATTTTTTAGATTTAATGAGTGAGTAATAGATAATGGTTGTACCATAAATATAATAACATTTAAGTATATTATTTATACTTATTTCATTATATATATATATAAATTCAATGTTAGAATGGTTTTAGAGTTGGGTGGATGAGAAGGATAAAGAAGTGTGTTAAAGGGTAAGTAATATTTATTTTGAGAATTTGGTTCTTATCTTGAAGTATCCATTGTAAATTAATTACTTGGGGAACTTTTTTTAGGCAATTGGTTTCCAAAAGTGTAGTGTAATAACCCGATTTTCTGGATCCTTTAAATTAATACTATCTTCAATAGTTCGTGTCACAAGAAACTCAAGACTAATGCAACACACAACTAAAATGAAATTAGACATATTAAAATTACATAAATAATATAATAATTAGTATATAAAAATATAATAATCAATTAAAATAATTAAACATTTTAATTTTTATTTAATATTTTAAAAAATGATGCCTTTTAAAGAACTGTTTAAAAAAGAATATAGTATATTTCATTAATAAATTAAATTTATAACATTAATATTTTTATGATAGGCAATATTTTTAAATATAAACTATTATTTTATTATTTAATTAATTATAAATTTATATGAATTAATATTAATGACACTTGATGTTTAAGAAGTCATTTTTCAGTAAAAACAATTTTTCATTATATTTTTTATTAAATAACTAAATATATTAATTTTAAAATTTAAATTTGATAAATATAATTTTATTCTATAAATTTATAATTTCAAAATTATATTAGGGTTAATTTTTATGATTTTTCTAAAAATATTTACTTTTAGGTGAATAGTGGAAAATACGGTTTTTACAATTAACATGAATTTTATGACATTATTAGATTATAAGTATAAATTTTAAATTCATGATTTTTTTATAAGAGAAAATATTTATTTAATAAGTGAATTTATATTTGAAATTTGATTTTTTAATTTACAAACCCATATTTGAAATTTTTGAACCTAGGGTATATTTTTCAAAAAATTTTTTTAATACATTATACATTTAGTATTTCAAAATTAAATTTTATAACTTTTAAAATTTGAATAAAAAATTTTCAAATTTATAATCATTAAGTTTAAATTATATAATAAGGACTATTTCTTTTCGGAATAAATGATAAATTACCTGGGTAAAAACTAGTTATCATGGTGAAGACAAAAATAAAAAAATGAGTAACCTAAGAGGTAAAAGGCCTATCATGTTAATAAAACTTTTTTAATTTAGTTTTTGAGGTGTTTATAGACGTTATATATTCTATAATCCACTACTTCTCAATTTCAGATCCACTTTCCTTGAGAGCGAATTCCCATTAATGTAATGTTTTAGGTATTTACAAAAAATCCACCCCCTTTACCTTATAAAAGGGGAACCCCTTTCCTCACTTACCCTCACACCAAAACCCACTTAGTTCATCCAAAAATCTACCTAAAACTATCCTCAACATTACTATCCACATTCAAGAGTTTTTGGTCATATAAAAAAACCATCCCTCAAAGGTAACGCCCTTTGCAATGGACATAATCAATGAAATGAGGTATAGATTTATAACCTCTCCTTTCTAATTCCTATTTCTTTATGTGAATTTATTCTTCATAAAATTACATTACACCATCTTAAAATGATAAAATAGATATTATTGTTATACTTTTATGTTATTAAAGTGATGGTTCAAGTATTAACCACATTTTCCTTTTCTATTAAGAAAAGTGAAACCGTCATTCGTACGTTGTGTGGGATACTACCTCCATGATAAAATGTGTTTTTTATTACATTATATTCTTAAAAGTATGGTACTAATATATAATTTAATATATAATTACAATACTTATGAAATATTTTATTTTCTTGAATTATAAACCATATTAGTATTTTTACCTGTTCTATGGAAAACCAAATCATCATCCATGCGTATGTGTGGATGATTATCCAATAAATGAGGCAAATATTCATTGTTAATATATATAATATTCATGTTATTTTTTATTCATAATCATCATTTTAGTGGATTTTACACTTTGAACATCATTTCACATTATGATTGTAATTCTGACTTAAAATGCACTATTATGTGGTACATTTTTTAACATCATTTAAAGTACTCAATGATTATCTGATTTTAAGAAATATAATTATCCATTTTTCAATTTTATATTTTGATAAATTGATCTACACTTCAATATGAACATGTTTCATTCAGGGATCAATGGATAATTCATGGAAGAATATGGGGATATTTTGTGATGAAAGGAAACAATTCTGGAGAAGTCAGATTGGACACCAGCCCACTGATTCAAATTTGGGGCCCACAATATAGGCATAATGAATCCCAACTTTAGTGGTATTCTAGAATAAATGTATAGGAACCAATCACTCTGAAGGACCCAATGCTAATTCGGCCTCCATGGTGTCCATTTATACGGCCCAAGTTAGAGATAAAATTCTGGGCCAGATTCTGCAGCCCAGAAAAACAGCCCACTAATATGATCATATCTCGGAATTAACAACTCCAAATGGGCCCAAATTTTACAAGAGGTTATAATACATCAGGGGATACATTTTATTCTTCTATGTCCCACTCTGATTCGGCAATCTATAAGTTCTTCCAAGCGCGTCTGTTCCTTTAAGGAAAGTTGACTGCCACCTCAGGTCAAGGGTGGAAAAATCAACTCTCCCTTACTTTCCACCCACCTAGGGCCTACTAAAATTAATTAAGGAGACATGGACTATTGGAGACTCTACCCAAGGGCTCAAAAATTCCTATTTAAGGAAGTGGTGTTCAAGGATTGAAGAATCATGGATGCTTTGTTCAATTATAATGTTATGCTGCGATTTTGTTGTCTCAAATTTGTCTTTCAATTGTAAGTTGTTCAATTCACTTTAGTTTCTTAATAAAAGTTCTTCTTCTCCTCTTATTATGTTTTTCTAAATCTCACTTTGATACCGTTGCCTCAAGGTGTGAATTTATTCACACCAAATCTTGTGAAATTATTCACACAACGGTGGAGTGATCATTTTATTTTTGTTGTTTTCTTTACTTCTCCATGTCCTCCCTCATGAGTCTACTTTCCACTTCCATTGAAACCATAGAAGAAATGGAGGGCTAACCCACTTATGGGTTGATCTAAGGGAGTATAAAGGGGATGTATTGGATGTTATTTATCACCCCATTAATTTATAATCACTTCTTTAATTGAGATTTTTATTTGATGATTTTTAAACTCCATCGTCCTTGTTGAAATCAAGGCCACACACTTCAAGTGCTAATACAATCCTTTACCTTGAAGTGATCAAAACTTTGATCATTCAAGTGTATAGGTGATTAGTATTAAAGGGTGTAGGAATTAAACCAGTAAGTTATGATGTTGTTTTATATCCTTAAATGAACCCATCTCAAATATAAGAAATTGAAATCATTGAAAAGGAAATACTTCCAATCCACCTCGAGCGATAACCTAGGATCAACTCATTATTTTAAATTGAATTTACTTAAATCTGTTAGTGATCCTTTAAGACCATCTAAAATAATCCCAAGTTTTCCACTTCATATCCAAAAAGATTCCTTAGAATGTGCGTGTCTATAGGTTACTTCTTAGGTCTCTGTGGATTCGACAACCCAAGCTAGACTACAAGGACCGTTCTACCTTCATATCTTGGATAAATTTGAGCAAGAACCAGATTGTGGAGCTGTTTCCGGAGAACCAATTAAGTCATCTAAACACCCATTATATTCTCCCCCATTTCTTCTTTTCTCATCCAAATTCTCTTATCTTGTCCCTTTCTCGTTTTTTTTCTTTTGACGCATGTCTGCCTACACCCGCGATCAATCAAACCGTCTAGTTAGGGTGGATAGTCCTGGGGTTGGGGAGTCAAGTACACCAAGGGAACTTTTTCCATTAGATTCTAATCTTCCTAATACTCTAGAGTCCAAAATTGAGCCTATTTCAATAGAAGGTCTTCAAAGAAACCAACTCATAAACCCGGGTGGGAACCAAAATGGAAACCCAAATGAGGCAACCCCAAACTTGGGGAATGCAATTGATCAAATAATGAATGACTACCTCACAACTTCCTAGAAAAATTACCCCTCATGCATTAGACACAATTCCCTAGTAGATTCCAACTACATCTTTAAAACCCATGTCCTAAACCACCTTCCAACCTTTCATGGGATGGAGTCTGAGATGCCCTACCTTCACATTAAGGAGTTTAATGACATTGTAGAAACCATGTGTCCCCCACATCAACTAGAATAAGCTAAGATGAGTCTATTTCCTTTTTCTTTAAAGGATCGAGCTAAAAATTGGATAAACAATTTTAGACCATCATCCATAAACTCTTGGTACCAACTACAAAGAGAATTCTACAAAAAATACTTTCCCCACCACAAAACAATTGCACTTAAAAAGAGTATCCAAAATTTTTTTGAAAAAGAGGGAGAGTCATTCTATGAAACATGGAAGAGTTTCAAAGACACTCTAAACATGGTTCCACACCATGGTTTTTCTATTCTTGAACAAGTGAGAATTTTCTATGAAGGGTTGGGTCCAGGGAAGAAATAATTCATTGACATGTTGTGTAATGGAAACTTTAAAAAAAAGCCCCAAATGATGCTTACGAGTATCTAGAAATAATTTCTGAACAAAACCAAACATGGGGAACTTCAACTTATTCTGAAAAGACACAAAGAACTACTGGAATTCATACACTTAGAGAAGAGGAAAGCCTTAGGGATAAACTCGTAGCACTCTCTAGGAAGGTAGAAGAGATAGACCTTAGGAAAGTCCATGAAATCCAAACTGTTGACCCTATTTGCACAATTTATGACAAACATGACCATAAGACAGACATCTGCCCAACCATTCCATCCTTCAAGGATGTTCTTTTAGGAGTACCCCCAGTAGAAGTAAATTCTTTGAACTTTCAAAAGCCTCAATACCAAAACAACTTCAACCCAAGGTATAATGACCACCCAGGCTTATGCTGGAAAGATAACCAACAACCTAGCCAACCACAGGGACAAAATTATTACCCCCATCAGAACTACCAATCCCATAACCAGTTCCAAACCCAACCAATCCAATACCAACAGCCACCAGTCCATTTTCAAGAAACCATCCCACCTCCAAAATATCCCCGTGGGATAATCCAATCTTCTCAAGCACCAACCCAAACTGTTCCACAAAGCCTACTAGAACAACTATGAAAACAAATGTAAAGGATGAACTCGGAAGTCTCTTCCGTTAAATAAGAACTTCAAACCATCAAAAATGGAAAGTCACCCATTCCTACTCAGGTGGTGTCATCCTCAACTTCATAGGGAGAGTCAAGTTGTACTCAAACAACTCATAAAGAACTAAAGGTTGTGATTGTTTTAAGAAGTGGAAAATCAATTGAGAAACCTGAACAACTAATTCAGAACCCACCTGGAGATTCAAACTTGGATGAAAATTTAAATGAACCACAAGATCAAACTAAGGAAACTGAAAACAATGTGAAAGAAACAACTCTTCAACAAACAAACCCACAACCTGCAGCATTTCCTCAACGCATGAGGGGGAAAACCAAGCCTGAATTAAGTGAAACATTAAGAGAAATATTCTCACAAGTCAAGTTGAACATTCCCCTTCTTGATGCCATCCAAACCATACCTGTCTACTCAAAGTACCTTAAGGACTTGTGCACTTTTAAAAGAAAATTTTCACATAAAAACCAAGTCCTTTTGCCTACTAATGTGAGTACCACCATTCAAGGGACCATTCCTCCTAAGTTGAAAGACTAGGGTTTCCCTTACATCAATGTTGAACTAGGAGATATCAAAGTTGTCAAGGCCTTGTATGACCTAGGTGCTAGTGTCAATCTCATCCCATATGCTGTGTACTGCCAGTTCAGCCTAGAAGAGCTCCAACCCACATCTGTCACACTTCAACTTGCTGATCATAGCATTAGGGTTCCAAAGGGGATTTTAAAGGAAGTTCTGGTAAAGGTTGAAAAATTCATCTACCCTGATGAATTCATTTTCCTTGAAAACTATCCAAACTTAGGAAATAAGGAACAAACCCCAGTCATCCTTGGTCGTCCTTTCCTTGCAAAAATCAACTCTGTTATCTGAGTCCGAAATGGGAACTTGAACATCACCTTTGGAAACATGAGTCTAGACTTGAATATCTATAATGCAAGCTCACAAATAGTATATTAAGAGGACATTCATGAAGTAAACATGATAGGAATCATTGATAATGAATCCATAGAACATCAAGGAATATTTGATGAATGTTTAAGTCAGGATGAGATTGATTTCCTTTGTTCATATGAAGGAAGTTTATCTCCTTGGCTTGAATCATTTTCAAATTGATCTTATGATGAAGTCTTAGGTCCAAAAATCAGTTAAACCTTTCAAGAAACCACTTTCATGGAGACCGCTCTAACTTCCTTACCTAAATCTGATCAATCCAATCTTGTAGCTGAAACTTCTACATGTGGGGAAGCAATCCTATCTGAAACTATAAAAAAAGAAATTGAACTTGATCCAATGTCCCAATCTTCTGCTGAAATTATGAACCAACCTGATCTTTAATTGAAGGAACTTCCTACTGCACTAAAGTATTCCTTCCTAGGGGAAAATCAAACACATCCTATTGTCATTTCTTCTTCTCTTGAAGACAATCATGAGAGGATGCTTCTCGATGTCCTTAGGAAACATAAGAAAGCCATTGGTTGGACCCTGTCTGATATTCCTGGGATTAGCCCACTTATCAGGACTCAGAGGATAGTTCTAGAATCTGATTCAAAGCCATGTCGTCAACCTCAACGCTGACTCAATCCAAATCTCATGGAGGTAGTAAGGAAGGAACTTCTAAAATTGTTAAAAGCTGGTATCATATATCCCATAGATGAGAGTGAATGGGTGAGCCCAATCCAAGTGGTTCCAAAAAATGCTGGAATCACAGTGATAACCATTGAGGATGGAGAGATTCTTCCGACTAGGGTGAGTAGTGGTTGGAGGGTCTGCATTGACTATAGGAAGCTAAACTCATTCACCAACAAGGATCATTTCCCCTTACCATTCACTGACCAAGTCCTTGAGAGAGTGGCAGGTCATGCCTTATACTGTTTCTTAGATGGGTACTCGTGGTACAATCAAATTGAGGTCTCCCTAGAGGATCAAGGGAAGACTACATTCACATGTACATTCGGTACCTTTGCCTTCAAATGCATGCCCTTTGGTTTATTCAATGCTCCTGGAACCTTCCAGCGGTGCATGATGGGAATCTTCTCAGACATGGTAGGGGATTTTCTAGAGGTCTCCATGGATGACTTCTCTGTGTTTGGGGATACTTATGTGGGATTTCTACGGAATGTAGAGAGAGTCTTGTCAAGATGTGAAGAAAAAAATCTGGTCCTAAACTGGGAAAAATGCCATTTCATGGTTAAAGAGGGACTAGTTCTAGGACATATGGTCTCAGGTAGGGGGATTGAAGTTGATAAAGCCAAGGTTGACATCATTCATCACCTTCCATCACCCAAAACTGTCAAGGAAGTGAGGTCTTTCTTAGGACATGCTGGTTTCTATAGAAGATTCATCAAGGAATTTAGTTCAATCTCCTGTCCCCTTTGTGCTCTGCTAGTAAAGGATGCTCCATTTGTTTGGACAGAAAGCTGTGAGGGTTCATTCTCAACCCTCAAATCCTCTCTCACCTCTCCCCCCATTATGAAGTCTCCAAATTGGAACCTTCCTTTCGAACTTATGTGTGATGCTAGTGACTTTACTATAGGAGCTATGTTAGGACAACGTTGTGATAAAAATACTTATGTCATTTCTTATGCAATCCAATCCTTAAATGATGCCCAAATCAACTACACCACCACTAAAAAGTAGTTACTTTCTATTGTGTTTGCCTTAGAGAAGTTTAGGTCCTAACTCTTAGGATCCCCCATCACTGTGTTCACTGACCATTCTGCACTAAAATACCTCTTCCAAAAACAATATTCTAAGGATAGACTGATTAGGTGGGTTCTTCTCTTAAAAGAATTTGACCTCACAATCAAGGATAAAAAGGGTGTTGGAAATGTTGTAGCCGATCACCTCTCTAGGATAGAATTCAAAGACAAATCATATCACCTTTCTGTGTCTGATTCATTTCCTGATGAACACCTATACTCTGTGAGTGACTACCCTTGTTATACTGACATAGCCAATTTCTTAGTTACAGGAGTCGTTCAAAAATTCCTAGGGACACAAGCTCAAAGTAAGTTTCTTTCTTATGTCAAACACTATGTGTTTGATGATCCTTACCTACTCAAGTTCTATCCTGATCAAATCATTAGGATATGTGTTCCTGAGTCTGAGAAAGAGTCCATTCTAAGATTCTGTCATGAGGAGGCATGTGGAGGCCACTTTTCCACAAAGAAAACCACTGCAAAGTTCCTCCAAAGTGTTTTCTACTGGCCTAACCTCGCTAAGGATTCCTACCAACTCTGCCAAAGTTGTCCTCAATGTCAAAAATTAGGATCCATTACCAAAAGGATTCAAATGACCCTCACTCCCATTCTGGTCATTGAAATCTTTGATTGTTGGGGAATTGATTTCATGGGACCCTTCCCAAACTCTAGGGGATACCTCTATATCCTTTTAGATATTGATTATGTCTCAAAATGGGTTGAATCCATTCCCACCAAGTACAATGATCATCAAGTTGTGATTCGATTTCTGAAAGAGAATATATTTTCTCAATTTGGAATTCCTAGGGATATAATCAGTGATCGAGAAACCCATTTCTGCAACTTCCCATTCTCTTCACTCATGTCTAAGTATGATATTTCTCATAAAGTGTCCATCCTCAAACCAATGGTCAAGCTGAGTTAGCCAATCGTGAAATCTAACAAATTCTTGAGAAAACTGTCAATCCTTCTAGGAAAGATTGGTCTGAGAAACTCTTGGATGCTCTTTGGACATATCGTACAACATTCAAAACCATCCTAGGAATGTCACCATATAGGTTGGTTTATGGAAAATCATTCCATTTACCTATTGAAATTAAGCATAAGGCCTTTTGGGAAATTAAGAAAATGCATTATGACCTCTCATTGGCCGGAACAAAAAGGAAATTAGATCTCAATGAACTGGAGGAACTAAGGATGGAGGCTTATGAAAATTCAAGGATCAATAAAGCTAGAGTTCAAGCCTACCAATCTAGAAATATCAAGGTCAAACATTTTGAACCAGGAAAACTTGTGCTCTTGTATAGTTCAAAACTTCATTTACACCTGGGAAAGTTAAGGTCTAGATGGCCAGGTCCTTTCATAGTACATCATGTATACCACCATGGGGCAGTAGAGATTCAAGATCCCATTAGTGGTTACATTTTCAAGGTCAATGGTCAAAGGTTAAAACCATTCATTGAATCATTCAATAAACAGAAAATAGAGGTTGAGTTAATTGAGACAATCTATGAACCAGGAAAAAATTGATAGATTTAGGATCCATGTCGTGCTAACAACATTAAACAAAAGCACTGCACGGGAGGCAACCTCTGGTTTTCATGTTTCTAATCTTTCTGAATCATATTTATTTTTCAAATAAGATTAATTAATTATTTTTATATTTAAAAGTAAAAAAAATAATAATAAAAAAATAATAATAAAAAAATAATAATAAAAAAATAGACTTTTGACATGTTCTTCTATTATGAGTATGGATGGGTACGAAAGGGGAGCACCATATTCATCAGTGTCACGTGGTGTGATCCTTGAGTAATACCTTACCCAGAAATTTAAAAAGAAGACAATGTATCATCAGTTTATTTTATTTTATATATATACTTATATTTTACTTATATATATATATATACTATTTTGTTTTTTTTGTTTTTTTCCTTTTTCCACTAGGGAACTCTACAAGCGACATGGATATCAAAGGACTAAATTGGAGCGGTAGGAATTTCAACTTCAACCACCAGGTGACTTCATTCCATGATCCTCATTTTCAATTTCCTTTTTGAAATTTCATTCTCTACCTCTACCACCTTCTAAATTTTCTTTTTTTTAAACATTGGAAACAATGTTATTTTAAGTTGGGGGGAAGATAAAATGAAAAATTCTTTTGTGTTAAAAAAAATGAATGATTTGAAGAAGAAAAAATGTGTAAATGGAAGAAAAAATCCCTTTAACTTTGAACATGGTAATACACATTACACAC
The DNA here is from genome assembly GCA_963277665.1 of Viscum album. NCBI lineage: Eukaryota > Viridiplantae > Streptophyta > Magnoliopsida > Santalales > Viscaceae > Viscum > Viscum album. The sequence continues at coordinate 1,338,330,394 of OY728156.1, forward strand.
TTTGAAACTGAATATCAAATAATTTAGCAGGCCCTGATTCTAATTTTAATACTTGTATAATTTCATGAGCATAGATTTTGGAAAGTGTGGCTGTCCAATGTGATATTTCATCGTTTATATTTTCATCCAAATAAAAAAAATATCACAATGCACGTCCTTTGGATAGTGGGGTATTAGTTTGAGTTCATGGGGTCCCCCAAATAAATAGCATAGGCTTGGAGATCATTTTAGTTTTAATATGAGTATTCAATAATAATAATAATAATAATAATAATAAATTTGCGTGTAGAGCAATGAAATGATCTAATGTGTGGCTTTCGACACTTGGGGATCGTGACTCCATAGTTGTCTGGCCCAGAGTTAGTAATTTTATCTCTATTTTTGGTAATTTGAATTGATTTTGACTGAGTTAACTCGAGATGATGCTCGAGTATATGGGCTTCACTTGGTTCCCTAAGGTCTTTGAGCCTGGGAGTCATCGACAAAGTCTCGCTACAGGGGTTGACTCTTTTGAGTGCAATTTCCATTACCATGGAAAAATTGCAAAAAAAAAAACATGATACAAAAAAATTTAATACTCATCTTAATATTGAAATGTGATTCCGCCCAGTGCTTTCGTCATTTCCCCCTTGAATAAATATGAACCCCCATTTCTATTGTGATGCACAATACATCCTCATAGTTAATTGATATTGGATGAAATATGACAATGAATTTGAACAAAGGAATGGGCTTGGGATTGAGATCTACTTATGAAACAATCTTATATTAAAATATTTTGATGGGTTTCATTATTGTTTGGTATAAGGTTTTCTAGTGATCATTGTGTATTAAAATGTTTTTGGAAAAAGGAATTCGAATTTCATATTGTTGAGATTTATTTTGATCGGGACTAGCAAAACTCAAGTTGGGGGTGTGATTAGACACTAAATGGGGCTAATATTCATTGTTAATATATATAATATTCATGTGATTTTTTATTCATAATCATCATTTTAGTTCATTTTACACTTTGAATATCATTTCACATTATGATTGTAATTATTACTTAAAATGCACTATTATGTGGTACATTTTTGAACATCATTTAAAGTACCCAATGATTCATCTAATTTTAAGGAATATAGTTATCCATTTTTCAATTTTATATTTTGAGAAATTTATCTACACTTTAATATGAACATGTTTCATTCAGGGATCAATGGATAATTCATGGAAGAAGATGGGGATATTTTGTTATGAAAGGAAACAATTCTGGAGAAGTCAGATTGGACACCAACCCACTGATTAGAATGTGGGGCCCACAATACAGTCCCAATGAATCCCAAATTTCTTTTTATTATAGAATACATTTATAGGAACAAATCACTATGCAGGATCCAATGCTAATTCGTATTCCATGGTGTCCATTTATATGGCCCAAGTTAGAGATAAAATTCTGGACCTGATTCTGCGACCCAGACAAATATCCCACTAATATGCTCATATCTCGGAATTTAAAACTCCAAATGGGTCCAAATTTTACAAGAGGTTATAATACATCCGGGGATCCATTTTCTTCTTCTATGTCCTACTCTGATTCAGCCATACAGAAGGTATTACAAGCGTGTCTGTTCGGTTAAGAAAAGCTGGCTGCCACCTCGGGTCAAGGGTGGAAAAATCAACTCTCCCTTACTTACCACCCATCTATGGCCTACCAAAATTAATTAAGCAGACTTGGACTGTTGGAGGATCAACCCAATGGATCAAAAATTCCTATTTAATTCAGTGGTTTTGGAGGATTGAAGAATCTTGGATGCTTTGTTCAATTGTAATGTTATGCTGTGATTTTGTTGTCTCAAATTTGTCTTTCACTTGTAAGTTGTTCAATTCACTTTAGTTTCTCAATAAAAGTTATTCTTCTCCTCTTATTATATTTTTCTAAATCTCAATTTGATACCGTTTCCTCAAGGTGTGAATTTATTCACACCAAATCTTGTAAAATTAATCACACAATGGTGGAGTGATCATTTTATTTTTGTTGTTTTCTTTACTTCTCCATGTCCTTCCTTATGAGTCTACTTTCCGCTTCCATTGAAACCATAGAAGCAATGGAGGGCTAAACCACTTATGGGTTGATACAAGGGAGTAGAAATGGGTTGTATTGTATGATATTTATCACCCCATTAATGTATAATCACTTATTTAATTGAGATTTTTATTTGATGATTTTTAAATTCCATCGTCCTTGTTGAAATTAAGGTCAGACACTTCAAGTGCTAATACGAACCTTTACCTTGAAGTGCTCAAAACTTTGATCCTTCAAGTGTATAGGTGATTAGTATTAAAGGGTGTAGGAATTAAACCAGTAAGTGATGATGTTGTTTTATCTCCTTAAATGAACCCATCTCAAATATAAGAAATTGAAATCATTGAAAAGGAAATACATCCAATCCACCCCGAGTGATAACCTAGGATCAACTCATTATTTTAAATTTAATTTACTTAAATCTGTTAGTGATCCTTTAAAACCATCTAAAATCATCCCAAGTTGGCCACTTTATAGCCAAAAACAGTCCTTAGAATGTGCGTGTCTATAGGTTACTTCTTAGGTCTCAGTGGATTCGACAACCCAAGCTAGACTACAAGGACCGTTCTACCTTTATATCTTGGGAAAATTTGAGCGAGAATCAGTGGACTACCACCTTCATGGAATGATCGATTTACATTTTTTATTTTCATTAAAGCCTTACATGGATGGTCTTGAGAATGGATTTAATTTATAAATATTATATTTATAAAAATATTAGGGTTTTTAAAGACAAATTGGAAAACCTAATAACAATATAACAAATAAACAATTATGGTAAATTCAAAAGTCCATGTGGGCATTTTAATAGAAAAAATGATTTATTAGTTATATATAATAACTTCATATAGGTTATCTTATTATTATAATACTTTCAAATTCCTATATATCACACTAATAAACACTAAATAAGATCATTATTCTTCTAGTATAAGGGCATCACAACTAAATCACTTCATAATCATCCATTAAATATGGTTTGTTCTTGTTTTGGTTGGTTTAACCACCTACTTAAATAATTCTATAAATTTATATCATGGTTGAATATAAGAATTTAGTTTCTATTAATATATGATTATATAATTAAATAATTATTTGTGTTTTTTATTCATAGTAATTTAAAAATTTAACTCATTATTTAAGAAACTACCCTTCGTTCACTAAGAATCATCGCAACAAGATTATCACCGAATTCATCGTTAAATATTGTAAATAAAAAATCTCATAGAATGAAATTATATCTTTATAAACTATAATAACATATCAATTTAAGTACCTTGTATTATCTGGTAATGATGAAATTTTGAAGGGAACTAAATAATAACACCAATATTATGAAACCAGTTCAAAACAATCATGATTACTCACACCTGATATTCAAAATAGATAATAAATAACTAATATACACATAGGTAATAGTTTTAAATAAATTTTATTACTATTTATTCCTATTTATTACTATTTATTCTTATTTATTACTAATTATTACTAATTATTCCTAATTATTCCTAATTATTACTAATTACTCTTAATTATTCCTAATTATTCCTAATTTTTCCTAATTTTTCCTAATTAATACCAATTATTCCTATTTATTCCTATTTATTCATAATTATTACTAATTATTACTAATTATTACTAATTATTACTAATTATTACTAATTATTCATATTTATTCCTAATTATTCGTAATTATTCATATTTATTCTTAATTATTCATATTTATTCCTAATTATTGCTAATTATTCCTAATTATTATTAATTATTCCTACTTATTGCAAATTATTCCTATTTATTCCTATTCATTACTAATTATTCCTATTTATTACTAATTATTCCTAATTATTCCTATTTATTACTAATTATTCCTATTTATTATTATTTATTCCTATTTATTTCTATTTATTCCTATTTATTCCTATTTATTTCTATTTATTACTATTTATTACTATTTATTACCATTATTACTATTTATTACTAATTATTACTAATTATTACTAATTATTACTAATTTTTACTAATTTTTACTAATTTTTACTAATTTTTACTAATTTTTACTAATTATTACTAATTATTACTATTTATTACTATTTATTACTATTTATTACTATTTATTACTATTTATTACTAATTATTACTAATTATTCCTATTTATTTCTAATTATTTCTAATTATTACTAATTATTACTAATTATTACTATTTATTACTATTTATTACCAATTATTCTTATTTATTACTAATTATTCCTATTTATTACTATTTATTACTAATTATTCCTATTTATTACAAATTATTCCTATTTGTTACTAATTATTACTATTTATTGCTATTTACCCGTAATTATTACTTATTAAACACAACTATTACTAATTAAACATAACTATTATTAATTAGCGTTAATTGATATTACTAACTACAATTTACAACTACTAATTACTAATTACTAATTACAAGTAATTATTTATAGACAATACTAATTTTTGTTAATAATTATAAATTATTACTAATTATTAATTATTAATAATTATTAAGAATTAATATTAATAATTTCAATTTATTATTACAAATAAATACAAATAACAAAACAATTTATGTCTAATTTAATTACAACTAATCAACAATAATTAAAATTAACATAAAAAATAAAATAAATATCAAATTAAATAAAATATAAATACCTTTAAACTTGATCTCCTATTGATCTAAGCGACTTCACAACTTCTCCGTAAAAAAGACTAACTCAGAGAAATTTTCACTCTAAAAATAGAGTTTAGAGAGAGGAAGTGAAAATGAGAGGAAGAGAAAGAAAAACGGAGGGGGGTATATATAGGTTAGATTAGTTGCGACAAGACTAGTTGTGACGGGATTACCGTCGCAAAAGATACTTTTTGCGACGGGGCCTGCCGCAAATACCTTTGCCCGCATTAATTGTTTTCGGTGGTTAAAAGGGTATTTACGACGGGGCTCGTCGCAAAAAGTGACCTGCTGACACACCTTTTGCGACGGGATAACATCCCGTCACAAAAACCAATTTACTGCCGTCCGTATTTGCGACGGGACCCGTCGCAAATGCCCTTTGACCGACACACTATTTTCAACGGGGGGATCCCCCTGTCGCAAAAAACCTTCCCACGCTTCAGCGCGTATCCCGCGCCGAACTGTGCATTAACTTTTGCGACAGGACCCCAAAACCTATCACAAATAACTTGTTATTTGCGACGGGAAGAACCCCCCGTCACAAATAACCTCTGGGATGGACTATTTGCGATTGAAATTAATCCCATCGCAAATAGCCCGTCGCAAAAGCCTGTTTTTCCCGTAGTGATACCTAGCTAGAAAATCCCATGGTATATGCTTTGGTTGATCAAATTCTCTTTATGAACCATTATGATGGATTTGAACACATATTTATGGTAAGTTAGAGAATTAAATAGTAATATGACCATATAAAAATTATGTTAAACTGAATGAATTTTAGGTTGAATTGAAAGTATTAACAGATGAAATGAAGTTATCATTAGAGAATACATATTAGTATTGAGTTTTCATATTCATAAGATCATTTACTTCAATTTTATTGATAAAATTTTTGGTTTTTAGTATTTTGTTAAAATAGGATCACATAAATGAAGCTGAGAAAGGTATGTATCTAGAAACCAATTTGCCTTATAACCAAAAAAAGAGCATAATTAAATTGTTTAGAATCTTAGTTTATGTATTTATGAAGTAAAATGTGAGTTTCCAATCCTTACCTAAGGTAGTGAGTTTTATATCATAACAAAAATTAAATTTCGGAACTCTTATCCACTTTAATTATTGAGTGAAATTTATCAATGATATTCTGGAAGTTATTAGAATTATATGAAACACCTAATTATTGTTATTTTTGTAGTTACACTTTAATGTTTTGTGAATATATATTAAATTATGTTAACAATCTTGAAAAAGTGATTTTATGACAAGGTTATATTTTTTGGACAACTATTGATAAACATATGATTGGGGTATGAATAACTCTGAGGTTTAATATATGTTTTATATTGAGGTAATAAAGGGTTGATTAATTTTGAGAAAAGTGAGTTAGATAATGTTTATATCCTTGGAATTTATTATTGATTCAATGAAAAAGTGATCCATGACATTTTTGGTGAATTTTATCTCATTTTTGGGATTATGATATATATTGACTAGTGTGTGACCTTATGAACTAGCAGTTAATACAATTTTGGGTTAAAGATAGAGTTAATTTTTGAAGTAATATATGATTTCATTATGGTTTAATGTCTTTAAGATTCAAATGGTTTTTTAAAAGGCATGTTATAGAGAATATTAGATTAGGGTATATACATACCAGGGTACATAATTGTATGAATTATTAATGTTGTTTGAGGAAAGATAAGTAACTTGATATAGCCTATGGGAATAAGGTAGATTCCATATTAGAATTTATATCCAAAATGATTATAATTTTAAGAATACCCCACCCACTTTCATTAGTAAGTGATAATTAAAATTGTGAGTTTTCAATTTATTTAAGCAGGGTAGATTTTAATGACCCAAGATTTTGGATTCTATAAATTAATATTATCTTCAATAGATCATGTCACACACACACCACAAAACTAACACAACACCTAAATAAAATGAAATTATAAATATTAAAATTACATGAAAAATATAATAATTAGTATATAAAAATATAATAATCAATAAAAATAATTACATATTTTTATTTTTCATTAATATTTTAAAAAAAGGATGCATTTCAAAGAACCATTTAAAATTTTTTATAGTGTATTAACATAATTAATTAAATTAATCACATTTAAAAATTTAATATAATAGTTAATATTTATATTTTAAGCTATTATTTAAATATTCATTTATTTATAAATTTATATGAAATAAGATTAAAGACACTTCAAGTTTAAGAAGTCATTTTTCAATAAAAATGATATTAGATTATTTTTTGTATTTTTTATGAAAATAAATTAATATATAAATTTTTAATTTTAATTTGATAAAAGTAACATCATTTTTTTTTAATTTATAATTTCAAAATTAACTTAGGGTTAATTTTTGGGATGTTTCTAAAATATTGATTTCTAGGTGAATAATGAAAATACAACTTTTACAAATAACATGACTTTTATGAAATTATTAGTATATAAGTATGAAAGGGAAATTCATGAAACATTTTTCTAAGAGTAAATATATATTTTATAAGTTAATATAATTTTTTTAAAAATATTCTTTAATTTACAAACCCATATTTTACATTTTATAATTTAAGTTATATTTTTCAAAAAATCATTTTTAATACATTATACATTTTGTATTTTAAAATTAATTTTATCACTTCTAAAAATAAAATAAAATAATAAATCTCAAATTTGGAATCATTAGGTCAAATTATATAATAATTACCATTTTATTTTTAGGCATAAAAGATAAATTACCTTGGTAAAAACTAGTTACCGTGGTGAAAACCAAAATGGTAAAAATGAGTAACCTAAGTGGTAAAAGGAATAAAAAGTTAAAAATTAGTTTTTAATTGAGTGGTTGAGTTGTGTATTGATCTTATATCTTCCCCAATTTATTATTTATAAACATTTTAACCACTTTACATGAGAATAACTTCCCATTATTTAAAAGTTTTGGGTATTTACAAAAATTTCATACCTTTTCACTTATAAAAGGGGCACTCCTCTCCTCACTTACCCTCACATCAAACCCCAAGTAGTTCATCCAAAAATCTTCCCAACCATCCACTAAACATTCATATAAACATTCAAGAGGTTAAAATATTCTCAAAATTCCATACTCAAGAGGCTTAACCCCCATTGCACAGGAGATAATCCAAAAACAAAGGTATAAATTTCTACCCACTTCTTTCTCATTTAGATTTATTTATATGTATTTATTATTCATAAAATTCAATTAAAACATATTAAAATGATACAATAATTATAATTATTATATTTATATGTTATTATAATGATGTTAGAATCATTAACCACATTTACCTTTTCTATTAAGAAAATTGAAACCTTCATTAGTGCATTGTACTGACTACCAGCACCACAACATAACGTGTTTAATTTCCATTCACCACCGTAAAAGTGTGGTCCTAATATAGACTAGGAAAGTTGGGGGCAGAAACCCCTTTATTAAAAAGGAAAAGCACAGAACCCCTTTTGTGGGAAAAGGGGAACCCAATAGAAATTGGACACCCAAGGCACAAAGGCCTTAAACTAAAAAGGCCCAAAGGCCATTACAGTGGCCAAACCCAAAAACCCAGAGGGACAAGCCCATTATAAGATCAAGTTCCAACCCAAAATACACCAACACCACTACCTGAATTCCCGTCACCACCACCCCCATGGCCGCCGGGAAGCCCACCACCGACACCACCATCTTCTTTAGAAGCTCACCCACATCCCACAAAAGACACTCCCTCCTCCCTAATGAGCATCAGACAACCTGATCCCAATCTGGGGAACCCATGGCCCTTCGCCAACGCGGTCTCCACCGCGTAGACTACTGCCTCAATGGAAAATCAATTTCTATTTTTATTTTTATTAATATCTTACATTAAAAGTCATAAGAATGGTATTGATGGAGAAATATTAATTTTATGTAATTATTATGGTTTCTTGAAGACAAATTGGGAAACCTATTAACAATATAAGCAATTAACAACCATAAAAAACTCAAGAGTCCAAAGGATCATTTTAAGAGAAAAAATCATTTCTTAATATTTGATAATAAATTTTTATAGTTTAAATTCTTCTTATAATACATTAAAATTATGATATATCATAATAATAAACACTAAATAAGATCATTATGCTTATGATATAATTATATTTCAACTAAATCACTTCATAATCATATATTAATTATGGTTTATTCTTGTTTGGGGTGGTTTATCTACCTACTTGAAAATGATATTAATTTATATCACGGTTGAATATGGGAATTTAATTTATGTTAATATAAGATATAAATAAGTAAATAATTTTTTTTTGTGGAATTTTAATTTAAAAATTTAACTCATTATTTAAGAAAACACCCTTCTTTCACTAAGAATTATGAAAACAAGCTTATCATCAAATTCATCATTAGTGATTGTAACAAAAAATATCATAGAATGATATTTATTAATTTAAAAAATATTATAATAAATTAATTATAGTACCTTATATTATATATAAGTGATTAATTTTTGTAAAATAATTAAGAACAACCCCACTATTATGAAAGTAGTTTAAAACAATTAATATTACTTACACCTAATGTTGAAAATAGATAATAACTATCTAATATACATGTAGAGAATAATTGTAAATAAATTTTATAAAAGGTTATGGTAATTAATAAGTTTATTGAATTTGTGATTAGTATGATTATGTTTTTTATATAGGATTTTAGAGTGTGATCAACTAAGGAGAAATTCAAGGAAAGGGTTTCATTGTCACATTTCAATTCCATGAGACATGTTTGATATTGAACACCATAATTACTTTAATATGGTGTATCCAATGGACTATTTAATTAAATTATAACTAATATCTATCATTTAATGATAATTTATTTTCAATTTCATGGTAATCCTATTATTATTACATCACCATTACTGTAAGTGTTTTTGGAAACACAATTCTCATTTATTGAGTTATGATTATTCATATTAATCTTATTTCATATAAGTTAGGTACATTATTCCCTTTGATTTTATTATATGAAAATTTATATTTTTATGTGTATTTTAATTTATACCACTTAACCCCTTTCTATGTGTCCCTTTCTTTATGAATCATGACATTCATAAGGGATTTGGTTAACTCAAATTTCATTTTTTGAGTTAAAATGTTATTCCTTGAGAATAATTATTCTATGTCTGATAAATCATTATATTTAAACTTTTAATAATACATTACCTATTTTATATCTATGTAAAATAATTTTTTAACTCAAATTTTATTTTTTTCATAAAAGTGAAATGTTTTTGAGAAAAAAATATCATCACCTTTAAAGATGTATTTTACTCCATTTACATGTTCATTATTCCCAATTTTTTTCCTTTCTTATTTTGAAACCCAAATATGTGATTACCCATGTGAGCTCCATATTTCCATTCACCTATTGTAAAATTTATGTTTTAATACCTATTTTATGATGTGGATTTTCAATAAGGGAATTTCAAAATATTTAAAAGGTTTTCCATCTTTTAAAAATAAAATATTTTATCTTCCACTACACATTTATTTTTGAAACCATTATTTATTTTTAAAGTATCACTTTTAAATATTATTTTTTAAAATTAAATGTTTTAAAAAAAATTTACATAAACTTCTTAAAACCTTTATGTTATTTTTAAGGTTCTATTTTAAAGATTTTTTTTAAAAGTAAATGTTTTCACATCATATTTTTGAAATCATGATGCCATTTTCAAGGTTCCATTATTTAATATTCCATTTAAAAGTAATGGTTTTTCAAAAAATTTCACTTCAGATTTTAAAAAATATTTTTGAAAGTGATTCATAACTTCATATTTTACAAAAATGGTATTTTTTTATAAAAACTCTTTAATGCTTTCACTCTCATTTTCATCCTTATCTTTAATTTTATTATTTCCTTGGAAGCTATTTTTATTGAAACACCCAAGAAATGTTCTTATGAAATACTCTTCTTGGGTGATTGAGTTTTGGGTATCTACCATTTACATTCTTTAGGACAATTTTTTTGATAAAATCAAGAAATGTTGTGAAACCCATTTTTATTTCCATGGGTTATTTATAATGTGTTTAAATAATTTTGTTTCAATAGGAACCATATTTATGGATAATTGATGGGTGGGGTACTATGTTAGCCTCTAATGATACGTTGATGTTTATATATCATGATCTAAAAAGGTTACATGTGAGAGGATTTACCCCAAGACAAAAGGAACATGAGAGGATTTATCCCAATCCAAATGATACAAAATAGGATTTATCCCAAGTTAAAGGGTACATGAGAGGATTTATAATAAGAATTAGTGGTATTAGAGATGATTTATCCCATGCCCTAAGGTATGATGGAGAATTATTCCAAGCCCAATAAGGTACACAAGTGATTTGACCAAGCCCACTATGTGATTAATGTAATGGTGGGTAGCCTTAAAATATTAATTATATGATTATGTTTGAGACACAATTGCAATATGTCAAAATTTTATGCTTATTCTCTTTCTTATGTTATTCTATCAGGGATCATGGTTATTGATTTGTGTTTCCAAACACTTTTGATTTATATAATATATTATTCCAAGCCTTTTTACATGATTTGTGATCTATGATTTTTTGGGTATAAGTTTATTATATATCTTTATTATACTTATTTGCTCATTTATGATCACCAATGATATTTTATTATTATCACTTATGTTTACCCTTACTGAGCATCTGATCCCAAACCTTTATTTTGTTTTCTTTACCCATGATATGAATATGGTTATTACATGTGATATGTTTATACAGGGTTTATAGTTTTTTGGTTATGAATAAATATTAAAAAGTGTTATAAAATAATATTTTTATGTGGATAGTCCTTAATGATACTAAACATTTAGTTATCCGTTTTGAGAGAATATTTGTGAGATGGATTAATTATTCTTCTAAAATAATGAAATAAATGTGTTTATTTATATTATGTCGCTATATGTAGCGGGTATCAAGATAAATTAAATTGGGAATAGTTTCATGGGAATTTATAACTATGTGAAAAGCTTGAAAAGTGAGGAAGTGAGATCCTTTTATATGTGAAAAAGTGGGAAAAATATTTTCAAAAAGAATGTTAGGTAAATGGAAAGAATGTAATTTCATGAGATTTAGGTGATTTAGGTGGGGAAATGTTTGTGAGACATGTATATTTGAATTTGTAACAAAATAAAGGTATTATATAATTACTAAGTGTAAAATTGATTTAGTAAAATTTGAGCCACATTAGATTACCCATTTAAACACTTATTAATCTTAATTAAAATTTAACAATAGTAATTATTTTATCACAAAAAATATAATATGAACCTTATTATTAAATTTATATGTGATAAATATGAATTTGGACCCCATTTTATCTAATTTAATTTCTAAAGATAATAAAATTAACTTTTTAAATTAAAACATATATATAAAAAACCGGGTTTATATAAAAAATAGTTTTAATCGTTAAGTTTTCTTAATATTATTTAATATTTATTACCAATTAAATGAGTATTAATTAATTTTTATATATGTTTAAAAATAATGTTAGATTCTTAATTTAAAATAGATCCATTTAATTTAAAAATACATAATATTTAGAAAAATAGAATAATTTGAAAAATAACGACATTACTGTGATAACTAATATTTACCTTGGGAACTTAAATTTATGCCTAAAAATGAAATTTAATTCTTTAATTAATTTTACAATTTTGATTAAAAATATGAAAACGATTTTATCCAAATTAATTTTAAATATTGGTAAAAATTAATTTTAATATAAGCGTAAATAATTCATAAAACAATTTTTAGGAAACACGTATCTTATATTCAAAATATTATCTTAGTTTTATAAGACCTTTTATAGATTTTATAAAGTTGTTAATTCTAGTGATACCTTCCAAATTGAAAACTATAAAATAATGGTAATATTTAATAATTTTATTAAGATGAAAAGTTTTTTTTTCATTTTAGTTCAGTGTTGCATGCAAGACAAGATACTCACATAATATTTAATTAAGGAAAAGTAATTACTATGATTGTAAGCCATTACATTCTTCCCCCCTTAAAAATAATTTCATTTTTAAAATTTTATTAGTTGGAGGAAAAAAAGTAAGGGTACTTTTATTTCATCACATCCTTAGGTTCCCATATATCCTCCTCAAATTTATGATTCCACCACATAACTTTGACTAGATGGGTAGTTTTGTTCCTCAAAATCTTATCTCTCTGATCCGATATTTGAATAGGGTTTTCTTCTTATAAAAGGTCATGTTTCAATTGCACAACTTTTTATCTTAGTACATGTGATGGATTTGGTATCTACTTACCCAATAGTGACACATGGAATAGACAATGCACTTAAGATAAGTGTGGAGGGAGCACTAAGTGATAGATTATAACCCTGACATGATCAAGGATCTCTAAGGGACCGATGTATCTATGACTCAACTTCCCTTTATTCCCAAATCTCATAACCCACTTCCAATGAAATAATTATTGGAACAACTTATCACCAAATTATAAATTTGTATCTCATCAACGGTTATCTAAATAACTATTCTTATAACATTGTATAACTTTGATGTACTGCTAAATGTTTTAAACTTTTTTTATCATTTCTTGGATAATATTAGGACTTATCAACCCCCACTCTCAAACTTCACCAAATTATTTTGGAGTCCTACATCTCTTACAATAAACAACCTCACATGGTTCAATATAAATTCTAGAATATACACTATTATAAAATGAGAACTCTAGTAGGGGTAGTTGTTGATCCCAACATACACGGAAATCCATCAAAAAGTATCTCAACATATCCTTTAGAGTTTGAATTTTCCTCTTGTATAGACCATATTTATGAGGGTGATAAGCAATGTGGAAACTTAGATATATCTATAATGAATTCTGAAAACTTCTTCATTATCTCAAGGTAAACAACATATCTTGATTAGATACAATGGAGAGCGGTACTCCATGAATACTTAACACAACCCTTATGTATATCATGGAGATTTGGTCTAGAGATAAATCTTATTTGATTGCAATAAGATGTGTTGAAATCATAAGAATATTTACTATAATAAAAACAACATTATAGAATTTAGACATTTTAGGTAGTCCTATGATGAAATCCTTGTTTATGTTTTTTCATTTACATGCTGGTATGGGTATTGGTTGCAACGTACCCTTAGAATTTTCTAATTTATCCTTAACTTTCTGGAATACCAAGAAACAAGATATGTATTCATTAATTTCCTTATTCATGATATCCCACCCAATGTTTTGTTTTATATCTCCACACATATTCATAATTCCTAGATTAATAGAGAAGGATAAGCTATGTGAATCATCCAAAAGTTCCTTATTCAATTCTATATTTTATGGGATTCATATATAGGTTCTAAACCTTATTAATATATCTTTATCAAAGTTTAACTCTTGAATAATTTATACTTTTTTAGCTCTAAATCGTCATTATTGGTTTTTATAATCTTAATATAGATGGAAGATTGAGAACTTAGTTGGGAAATATAATATTTATATCCTTCCATTATGAATTCAATATTCATCCTCTATAAATCCATGAGTATTGGATATTTTTTAATCGTCGTTGTGGATAGAGTGTAATAGTCTTTTCTTCTCAGAGCATTAGCCACCTTATTTTCCTTTCCTGGGTGGTAATATATTAATAAATTATAATATTGTATCAATTAAAATCATTTACTTTGGAACATATTTAACTCATTATATGTGAATATAATTTTAAAGCTATTTTTATCAGTATATATATCATACTTTCCTCTATAGAGATAATGTCACCAAATATTTAATATAAAGATCACCACCACCAACAATAAATCATGCATTGGGTAATTTTTCTCAGGAGTCATTAATTGGTGCGTGACATAAGAAATTTCGTTATCATTTCTCTTGAGGATACAACTCAGACCATTTTTTGAAGAATCACTGTATATTATAAATCCTTCTCCACTATAAGGTAATGTAATTATAGGAGTAGTGATCAACCTATTTTTTTGTTACTTGAACCTTTCTTCACATTCTTTTATCTAATGGAAATTTTCTCCCTTCCACGTTAACTTGTTTATTTTATTTTATGTCATGATAAATTTCTCACAAAGAATTTGTAATATCTTACTAACCTAAGAAAACTATTGAAATAAGTTATAGTTGTTGGTATGGGTCATTGATTGATAACTTCTTTCTTTGATGGATCTACTGATATGCTATTTATTATGATCACATGAACCAATAGTGATACTTTTTTCTTATATAATTCACACTTTATAAATTTTTCTTAAAAATTATCCTTTCTCAAGTTATTTGAAAAAATCCTAAAATGATATTCATTCTATCCATTTTTCTTTGAATATATAAGAATATCATCTATAAATACAACCAAAAATTTATTAAGGTATTCTATAAAGACTATATTTATCAGATACATTTATATAATGGGTAAATTCATAAGTTTAAATAGAATAACTATAAATTCATAGTATTCATACCTCATACAGAAAGTTTTCTTAGAAATATCCTCTCCTTCAACCCTTAATTGATGATATCCAGATCAAAGGACAATCTTCAAGAAGTATCATTATCCTCTGATTTGATTAAATATATTATAGATATAGGTTAGAGGATACTTTTTATTGATCACGATTTTATTAATATCATGATAATCAATGTAAAGACACATCGATCTATCCATCTTTTGGACAAAGAGGATTGGTCAAACCCATGGTAAAGCACTGAGGCATATAAAACCCTTGCCCAAATTTTATTTTAGTTTCTTATTTAACTCCTCCAATTAAAAGGGATTAATTATATATTTACTCTTAGAGATAGGAGTAGATACAAGAATGATTTCTATTGAAAATTCAACCTCACGCTTTGGGGGAAGACAAGACATTTCATCTAGGAATACATCATTATATCCCTGTATAATGATAATTTCATCAATACTAACTTTTTCTATGATAATTTGATATATAAATACCTCAAATTCACTACGAAATCAATACATAATATCGGTTCATTAATTGAATATGATCAACCAAATAAAACATCTCGAGAGTGTCTAGCCAGGTGTGCAGTGATAGGTCCACTCCTCATACATCAGAGTGATGATTTATTCAATGCTCAACCAACTCTTTTCAAGGTGATTACCCCTAGGTTCATCCATAATATAGTTGAGTCTAATTTCCATGATCCATGTATGGATTTATTTATAGGAAAAAAAACCACACAGTACTATATTTTAGTATATCATTATATAATAAGACTCATATTTATGGTTTTCACTAAGCTTCTCTAAAATAATATCTAAAAATATCTATACTAATAAAAAAAATTAATCCATCCATTGATATGAAATAAAGAAAAATAATATAAACATAACTTTAATAATACATCAATTTCATGTTTTATATAATACCTCACATAAATAGTTTCACAACCCGAGGCTTAGAAGGTTTAGTGTCTTGACGATTATCTACGTAAACATACTATTTTATAGTAATTGAAAACTATAATCCATAATCAAACTCCTACAGATCATTTCATAGATAAATCATGATATAATCATCTTTATAACCTGGGATATGGAAACATAAGAAAGGGGAAATCTCATATTCCTAGTAAGGTAAAACATATCATAATATGGAAGATCATAAACATGAAGTAAAACATGATTAAGACATAAATATCTTAATAAAAGAACATAAGACAATGTATGATAATCATAAAACCTTATAGTGAATTATAATATCATAAAAATATCATTAATAATCACGAAAACATGGAATTTCATGGAAATGAAATTCATATTAAAAATGTGTCATAACTTGATAAACAAATTTTGGATGTGGCATGACCATAATCATAAGAAAACCTTTGTGCGAAAAATCATTATGCCCATACCTATGTGAACAAACTCATTATGTCCACATGTGAAAATGTAAGAAAACACATCCTTCCCACATATGTGAGAACAAACTAATTATGTCCATGCTTGAAAGTATCATGATATATAAACTTAAAAAATTCACTTGAGGGTGCTATATTACCCCACCCTTAATTATCCATACATATTTGTGAAACTTAAAATCAACATTAATCATATCTTTAAGAACCCTTGAGAAAAAATGGTTTCTTAAATTTTTCAAAAACATCACATAACATGAACTTAAGAAATAATAGGATATAAAAAATATATCACGACCTATTCCTCGGGGCCTGTGCTGTGACTACCCCACCCCTGCCTTCCATAGGCCAAGGGTTGGCGACTATCACTTGAAAGGAATATCCCTAAAATGGGAAGACATTGCCATTAAACCTGTATAACACACAATCCAAGAACACAAAAAGATGAAACCAAAAATTAAAACTACAGTAGTAAAGGTGTGTATTGAAATTAAAGGGGCCAGAATACAAGACCTACTGAAAGGTTCAACTACAAATGAAAAATAGAAAACATCTCTTAAAATCATCCACCAAGGATCCTACCTGAAGGGAAGGTACATCTCGTCTCCACTGCTCTCCATGTCAGCCAATCTTCTCCATGTACTGCATGGTCCTGGCTCCCTGAAGTCTCATCTGAGCTACTCATCATCTATACAAGAAACAACAAGGTGTAGGCGAAGAACGTGTAGGGGTGAGTATAACAATACTGAGTAGGGACCTCGAGACCCCCGATGGTCTCTCCGAATTCTATAGAGTAAATAGCACAAGCATGATCTCAATCACAAATCACAAGCATTAGACGCAAATCAAACCAGGTATAAGTAAAGCCCAAAAGTACAGATGATTAGTTGAGAATCTAGATCATCTTATTTTGTCGAGAGAAACTGCTGCTGACCATACAGAGTCTGACCCACACATGATCGATAAGTACTAACCCCCGCTGACCCACACAGGATCCGACCCACCCATGATCGATAGGTAATAACCCCCACTAACCCACACATGATCTAACCCACATAGGATCGGTATGCACTGACCCACACAGGATCGCTGAGCACTGACCCACACAAGATCTGAACTACATAGGATTGGTATGCGCTGACCCACACAGGATCATTGAGTGGTGACCCACAAAGGATCTGACCAACATAAGATCGATACGTGCTTACCCACACATGATCTCTCAGTACTAACCTCTGTATGATCTATCTCTAACCTCCACCTCACTACCAGCCACTGGATTCCCACTCATAGTGCGATTTATTATGGGATAACTTATCCTCAATCCATCGTCCGTAATTCAACCATCACTAAGTCCCATGAAGAAGTAACTTGATGATTTGTCACATCATAAGGGTTCCAACGCAACAGAAGTTGCGTCAACTGGACGCCTAGTCATAAGTTATTGGTATTTTAATGCCAAGGGCCTGGTTGGATTCAGAGTTGATCAAACCTGGTCGTACTCCAACTTTCTCCAAAACTCTCATGGAGTATCTCAAAAGGACCATATCTTTCCAAGGATCCTAGTGCCGTAGAAATTTTGTCAAACAGACGTCTGGTTCATAAGATATGGTCACTTATGCGTATCAGGGCCCGAGAGGGGTCCGGGTCTGGTCCGACCTAATCGGGTTGACCCAGACCAACCAGGATTGGGTTGACCCAACCCATTCCGGGTCTGACCTAGTCCAGCCCGAATAGGCCTGGGCCTGCCTGGATGGGCTGGGCTGCAGCGGGCTTGGCCCGTTGGGCCGCGGACCAGCCCGGTGAGGCTTACCTGTCGGGTGGTCTGGCCCGCTGGTTGGCGCGACCCACACATGGCTTCATGGTCCACTGATCCTAAACGGCTCAAAGGCACCATTCAGATCCATTAAATTGGTGGCGCCACAATGGAACCACCTCGTCATCTACTGGACCTGTAAGAGGTGGGTCCCTTTCCAGATCACCGAGGCTTTGAGGCCGTGCCGCCTCCACCTCCACAACCAGCCACTTCCGGCCTCCCGTTTGATCACTGTGGCACCAAGAAACGCCGCTCTTCCACTATGACTAGCGATTGTTGGCCGTTACTCTCGTCCGCTGGCACTAGTCGTCAGCACCGCCACACTGACGTTTCTTCTACGGGGCTCCAGCGATGCTCCAGAGATCCATTTTTTACTTCTGCTCATGTCAATGGGCTCCCTAGGATATCTCCGTCACTGAAAGGCTCCCAGATTCTAGTTTCTGATGAGTTTAATAATTTTCCCCAGAAGAACGCAAAAAGAAAGAAGCAGCGGAGGGTTCGGGCCTTGTTCATTTGGCTCACGCCCTCCGTGTTAGCATTATAACAAGTGGGAGATTATTCAATTCATTTTTAATAAATAAATCCCATTCAAATCCACTACAACATCCACCCAGAAATTCAATAATTAGGACAAGAAATGTAGGAGTTTCTTGAATTAAATGACAACCCCTACTTCAAGAATCGTTGAAGGTGTCGCAGTCATTGGCAGAAGGAGAGTCCTCATCTGAGTGAGGTCGTCAGCATTTTTCGATTCGAGATCGTCACTGCCCAAGATTCTGTCCTCCGTCAGTGGAAGAGGTTGCAAACTTTTCCATATATTCTTTGCTTGGTGAAGCCATGTCAAAACTCCACCCTGAGCCTCACTTAAATAGAGGGGGAAAGGTGAGAAACGCACTAAGGAATTAACGAGGTTCATTTAATGAATGAACCTCTTAATTACCCAATGGAGCATTTAAAAATAAAGGAGTGTTAAGCCATTAGTTGGCTTGAAAAGTCACCGGTCCCCACCACTGCCGCTCATCCCCTGGAGAAAAAGAAATAAAATAACTTGTTAAGTTATTTTATTATTTTTCTGTAAACTATAAAATTTAACTTTTTTCTCCCAAACTACTATGGTTGAAGTACATCTTCCCTTAAGTGAATCCAAATGTTGTGGATTCAACGATGCCCTCAAATTTTAAATTCGATCACTGGTTCAAAAGATAGAAAACACCGCCTGCGTGTTTACTAAACGTACCTCAAAAAAAGTTCATAAATTTATTCCGGGCACACCGGGTCTCAGAATCACGCGCCGTAAATTTTTTCAGACTTGTAATAATACCAAATAATTAAAAAAACTACATAAAAGTTTTGGCTATCTTCATTCTCCCCAACTTAGGGATTTTTTCCTTGAAATCTACAACAGAAATAGGGAAGAAAATTGGGGTACTGAGCACACATCTGAGCCTACAGCTCCCATGTTATATCTTTGAGATTCATGTGCTACCAATGAACTCACACTAGAGGAATTGACTGCCCATGAAGGACCCTCTCTTGTCGATCCTCTATCTCTATTAGGAAATTCGTAAACATCTCTCCATCGTCGATGTCCAGCTTACCCCAGTCGATAACATGTGATGGATCATGCACATATCTACTCACCTGCGAAACATGAAATACATTATGCACTTGGTGCATCTGTGGGGGAAGAGATAGAAGGTACTCCACCTTGCCTACTCTGCTGAGGATCCATAAAGGTCCTATGAACCTCAGATATAGCTTGTCGCCCCAGCCAAACCTCTGTAATCCTCATTGGGGTGAGGCCCATAGGAAGACATGGTCTCCCATTTGAAAACCCAAGGGTCTCTATCTTCTATCGGCATAAGACTTTTTCCAGCTCTGTGAAGTCTTCATTCACTCCTGGTTAACCTACACCTTCTCTATGGTAGCCAGTACCAACTCTAGACCCATAAGTGATGATTCCCCTAGGCCTGTCCTGCAAAGAGGTGATATGCATGGTCACCTGTACAAGGCCTCAAATGGTGTCATGCCGATGGTGGAGTGATAACTGTTTTTGTATGGAAACTTCACCAGTGGCAGGTGGTTCTCCCAATTATGGCCAAAATCAAGGACATAAGCATAAAGTATGTCCTTGAGTGTCTGTATGGTTCGCTCCGTCTGACCATCTGTCTGAGGGTGAAAGGTTGTGCTCAGGCAAAGTTGATTTCCAAACGCCTCTAAAAATCCCTTCCACAAGCGGGATGTAAAACGTGCATTGTGATCTAAGATAATTGTCGATGGAACTCGGTGAAGGTGCATAATATCCTTCATGTAGAGGCCTCCCAAGCTCTCTACTAATCTCTGCTCTCAGATGGGTAGGAAGTGGGCCAACCTGGTGAGTCAGTCAATGATCACCCAAATGGAATCATGGACCCTAGATGCATGTGGTATACCCGTCATAATTTCCATTGATATACCATCCCACTTCTACTCTGGTACCTCAAGTGGTTGAGCTAAGCATGCTGGTACCTGATGCTCGACCTTCAATTACTGACAAGTGAGGCATCGAGATACAAACTCTGCCACTGCTTTCTTCATACCTGGCCACCTGTACTGACACATGAGGTCCTGGTACATCTTTTCTACTCCTGAATATACCTCCAAATGAGATGTGTGGAACTCCCTCAACAACTCCTCCCGAAGCAGCACTAGTACCATAGTGCATCCTCTGAAGAGGACGATGTGCTCCACACCTTTAGAAAATCCATCAGGATCCTGTCTTGAGGATATCTGAGCACGTTGGGTCCTGTAGTCTACGTCCCCATACTATGCCTCCCGAGATCCTTGAAGAAGTGGGGGAGTGATAGTCATATATTGAGGGTAAGTTTCCCTATCTCTATCCACAAAGGATATTTTCAATGTGGATATCTCTCTGTCTCCTCACTTAGCAACTATAGGATAGAACTCTTATTGAGTGCATCTTTTACTACGTTCCCCTTACCAGGAGTATAGACTATCTCAAAGTCATAGTCTTTGAGGGACTCTAACCATCATCACTATCTCAGGTTCATGTCCTTCTATGAGAATATATACTTGAGACTCTTATGATCAGAGTAAAAAATAAACTGTTCACCCATCAGGTAGTGCTGCCACATCTTTAGCGCAAAGACCACTACTGTTAACTCGAGGTCATGGGTAGCATAGTTCTGATCATGCAATCTCAACTGCCATGAACTGTAGGTGATCACCGCTCACTTCTGCATCAGGGAACAACCCAGTCTGATCCCTGATGCATCGTAGTAAACTACATACCCAACGCCCTCTTCTGGTATCATCAAGATGGGAGCACTTGTTAGTATTTTCTTCAGCTCCTGAAAACTCTGCTGACACCTCTCTATCCACAAGAACGGATACCCCTTCTTCCTCAAGGCTGAAAAGGTTTCCGCTACCCTAGAGAAGTTAGGTACAAATCTTCGGTAGTATCCATCCAATCCTAGGAAAATATGCACCTCAGTCACACTCTTGGGTGGTTCCCAAGAAATAAATGCCTCTATCTTTTCCGGATCCACTATGAATCCAACCTCTGAGATAACGTGCCCTAGGAAGTGGACTTCCCATATCCATAACTGGAACATTAAGATTTTTCCATAAATCTGGTGCTCTCGGAGTGTATCAAGAACTATCTTCAGGAGCGTGGCGTGCTCTTCCTCCGACGTTGAGTATACCAAGATGTCGTTGATGAAGACCACCAAAAAGAGATCGAGGTATGGATGAAAGATCATGTTCATGAACCCCATGAACACTTCCGAAGCATTGGTCATGCCTAAAGGCATCACCAAGAACTCTTAATGGACACACCGATATCTGAAGGCTATCTTCAGTACGTCCTCATCCCGTACTCTGAGTTGATGATAGTCTGATCTAAGGTCTATCTTCAAAAACCAACAAGCTCCCTTTGGCTGATCGAAGAGATCATCGATCCTTGGGAGTGGATACTTGTTCTTCACGGTCAACTAGTTTAGGTGTCGATAGTCCACATAAATCCTCAAGATATCATCCACCTTTTTGGCGAACAAGATCAAGGATTCCATTGGAGACACACCGGGCCTTAGGAACCCCTTTCTCTGCAAGTCCTCCAACTATACCCTCAGCTCACGAAGCTCCACAGGAGCCATCCAACATGCTGGTGTAGATATCAGTGTCGTCTCGGGGTACATGTTGATGTGAAAGTCTACCTCTCTACGAGGAGGTAGTCTCAGAACATCTTCAGGAAAGACATTAGCATACTGGTCCACCACTAGAGGATAAATCGGACTCCTCATGTCAACTTCTCTGAGGGTGAGTCTAGCCAACCGATGAGTAATTAGCTGAAACCTCATCTGAGATAGTCTATCCTATGCTACAAAGGTTTCCTCCTCACCGGTGAAGGTAAACCTGATCTCATCCTCACGGGCACACCACAATTTGTGCCTAAAACAGTCGATCTGAGCATGGAATATGGGTAGAAAGTCCATACCCAAGATGACGTTGTAAGACATCGACGCTGCTAATATGAGATCCTAGCCGAAGCTCTCACCTCCTAGAGTGAGATCACACTATTTTCACCAGTGTGTAATCATCGAATCTTCTCCCATAAGAGTATCTAATCGCAAGGATCGAGCCAACAACTCCATCAGAATCTCTGAGCTCTGAACGAGTGTCATGGAAATGAAAGAGTGACTGGAACCAGTGTCTATAAGTACTATAGCTAGGGTGGAATAGACATATATCATACCTCTAATCATCTCTAGAGTGTTGTGGTCGTAGGCCTCTACTCCCTTTAGGCGTGCTTGCCCCTGTCCACCTACTCCTTGTGGTTGGGGTGGTCCACCTGGTGGTGGTGGCAGTAGAACCTCAAACCACCGCCCACCACCTGCTACATGACCAACTCCTCTTCCACGTCCACCGCTATGCATACCTCCTCGCTCGAACCTCTGCCTCGGCGGTCCATCAATTCTACACTGACCGTCAGTATGACGAGTAGGGAAGTCACAATCCATGTGATCCTACCCTCTGCACATGAATCACAATCTGCCTCCCAGCTAACCTTATCTTCCTCACGAGATCCGCACCTCTAACCATGTGTCCATGGGATTTTCAACTATGAAGCTCTCCACCAATAGTTCTTGCTCGAGCACTCCATCCTGCATCAGGATATTAAGTGATATCATTAATGATCTAATATATCACCATATACCATCCTAAAAGGTTTGGGCCCTGAAGAATGGGTCTCGTACCATATCGGTGGAGTAGCACATGAGGTCAGTGAATCTTGCAGAGTACTAGTCCACTTTCAGGCTACCCTGTTGTAAGTGAAGGAGCTCCTGAATACACACATAATGTAGTGTCTCTGGAACAAACTCCACCCTAAAGAGGCTCTCAAATTCCATCCAGGTGAGGGTCGCCTCATCATGGGACTGGAGCATCAGGATCCACCATCTGCCTATTATTCCCTGGAAAAGGCTAGCAGCTAGGATAACCATATGCTCTGATGGTGTCTCAACCAAGTGAAAAACTCTAGCCACAACCTCCAGCCATTCCATAGCTACCTAGGTATCTGTCTCACCTAGAAACCTTGGAGTCTTCTATCTTTGGAACTCATGCAATGCACTCATTCGGCATGCACGTTGTGCTGGTGGGGCTGGTAGCATCTACTGCCCAATGGGTGGTGGTGCTAATGGTGCACCACCAGAAGGTGATACCATAGTAAGAGGGCCCTGCACTAAAGCCTTGTCGCTCGGTGGGCCGTCATCGTGTACTCTCTCGAGAATCCTAGCTAGATTTCTACGTGGTGGCATCCTGAAAGAAACAGGTGTGCCACAGTCAAAAAGTTATACTTGGTGAGCTGACTGAAAAGAGATCAAAGTAAAAACATTTACAAAACACACACAATCAGTGTTTTTGTGCACCGAGTCAGAAATCAGAATTCAAGGTCCTAGTGTATGGATATGTCGACCACCACACCAACACTAGACTCCATAAACTATAAACCATACTCAAAATACTTAACACTATTTCCCCATTAAAAATATCAGAGTCCTCGTTCTTCGGTAGAACTGACTCCTCTGATACCACTTTTTCATGACCCGTCCCCCAGGGCCCATGCCGTGACTACCCTAAGTCTACCTTCCATAGGCCAGGGGTTGATGACTAGACCCAAGAAGGCATATCCCTAAAACATGAAGAAATTTTCTTTAAACCTGTACAATACACAATCCAGGAACACAAAAAGATGAAACTATAAAGTAAAACTATAGTAGTAAAGTTGTGTACTGAAATTAAAGGGGCCAGAATACAAGACCAACTGAAAGGTACAAATATAACTAAAAAATAGAAGAAAAAAAATCCTAAAATCATCCACCGAGGATCCTACCTGAAGGGTAGGTACATCTCGTCTCCACTGCTCTCCACATCAGCCAATCTACTCTGTGTACTGCCTAGTCCTAGCTCTCTTAAGTCTCAGCTGAGCCGCTCATCGTCTGAACAAGACACAACAAGGTGCGGGCGAAGACCATGCAGGGGTGATTATAAAAATACTCAGTAGGGACCCTGTGACCCCCAAAGGTCTATCATAATTCCATAGAGGAAATAATACAAGCATGATCTCAATCACAAAGCACAAGCAATAGGCACAGATCAAACCAGATATAAGTAAAGAACAAAAGTACAAATGATTAGTCAAGAAGATATATAATCTTATTCTATCAAGAGGCACTACTGGTGACCATACAGAGTGCGACCCACACAAGATCGATAGGTACTAACCCCTGTTGACCCACACAGGATCCGACCCACCCATGATTGATAGGTAATAACCCCCACTGACCCACACAGGATCTGAACCACACGGGATTGGTATGCATTGACCCACATAGGATCGCTGAGCACTGAGCTACATAGGATATGACCCACACATGATTGATAAGTGTTGACCCACATAGGATCGATCAATACAAACCTCCCTATGATCTGTCTCCAACCTCCGCCTCACTGCCAACCACTGGATTCCTGCTCATAGAATGCTTGATTCTGGGAGAACTTCTCCTCAAGCCATCAGTCGTAATTAAACTGGAACAAATTCACATGAAGAAGAAACTCGATGATCAGTCACATCATAAGGGTTCCAATGAAATAGATGGCGCGTCAACCGGACGATCGGTCTGTAAGTGATTGGAATTTTAGTGCAGAGGGCCCGGTAGGATTCGAAGTCAATCCAACCCGGAAGTACTCCAACTTTCTCCAAAACTCATGTGGAGTATCTCAAAAGGGCATTCTTGCTCCAAGGATCCTAGCGCCGTAGACAGATATTCAAATAGATGTATGGTTCTCAAGATATAGTCACTTATGTGTATCAGGGCCCGAGAGGGTTTTGGGTTTGGTTGGACCTGACCCGACCCAGTTCGGATCGATCCGACCTCGTTCGGCCTAAATCGGCTTGGGCCGGCCCAGTTGGGCTAGGCCATGGAAGGCTCGACCCGCTGGGCCGCGAACCGGATCGACCCACCCCAGCTGGGCAGGACCACCGGGCAGTCCGGCCCGCTAACTGGCGCGACCCGCATGGGGTCGCATAGTCCGCTACTCCCGAACAGTTCAAAGGATCCGTTCAGATCTATTAAATTGGAGGCACCACATGGCACCACTTCATCACCCACATGACTTGCAAAAGGCAGGTACCTTGTAAACACATCATGACTTTCTTCAGTGTGGCGCGCAACGTCGCGCCGCTTCCACCTCCGCGGCCGGCCATTGTCGGCCGCCCGTCCGACCCTCGCGACACTAAGTGGGACTGCTCTTCCACCGCATCCGGTGGTTGACGACCGCCGCTCTCATCCTCCAGTGCCGCCGCACCGACATTTCTTCTTCGGGGCTTCAGCGATGCTCCAAAGCTCTGTTTTAACTTCTGCTTGCGTCAACGAGCTCCCCGAGATACCGCCATCACTGCAAGGCTCTCAGATTCTAGTTTCTGATGAGTTGAAGAATTTTTCCCTAAAGAATGCAACAAGAATGAAGCGGGGGTGGGTCCGGGCCTTGTTCGTTTGGCCTGCGCCCTCCGTGTTATTATTATAACAAGCGTGAGATTATTCAATTCATCTTTAATAAATAAAACCCGTTCAAATACCCCACTAAATCCACCAAAAAATTCAACAATGAGGAAAAGAAATGTTAGAATTTATTGAATTAAATGACAACCCCTACCTCAAGAATTGTTGAAGGTGTCACGGTCGTTGGCGGAAGGAGATTCCTCATCGGAGTGAGGTCATCAGTGTTCGTCGATCTTGGATCGTCGCCACCAAAGATTCCGTCTTCCGTCGGTGGAATGTGTCACATCACTTCGACAGAGGTTCCTTGCTTGGTGAAGCCATGTCAAAACTCCACCTCGAGCCTCACTTAAATAGAGGGGGAAAAGGTGAGTAACACCACGAGGAATTAATGAGGTTCATTTAATGAATGAACCTCTTAATTCCCCAATGGCGTGGTTATAAATAAAGGAGATTCAAGCCATTAATTGTCTTGACAAGTCACCGGTCCCCACCACCACCGTTCACCTGGTAGAGAAAAATAAATAAAATAACTTGTTAAGTTATTTTATTATTTTTCTGTAAAGTCCAAAATTTAACTTTTTCTCCCGACCAACTACGATTGAAGGAAGCTTCCCTTAAGAGAATCCCAATGTTGTGGATTCAACGGTACACTTGGATTTTTAATCAGAGCATCAGTTCAAAAGATAGAAAATGAAGCCTGTGCATTTACTGAACGTACCATAAAAAAAGTTCAGAAATTCATTCCGGGCACACCAGGTCTCAGAATCATGTGCTATAAATTTTTGCAGACGCATATTAATCCTAAATAATTTAAAAAAAATTACATGGAATTTTTGGGTCTTTACAAAATCTTATTTTATAAAATGATTCATACCATAATAACATATATTAGGTTATCAATACATTACTTTATTATAGATAAACTTTAAGGGAATATTGAAGTGAAAATTTAAAAGTTTTCACAAAACCTTTTAAACAATATTATAAATATAAAGTGAAAATTTCATTCAAATTATTTTTAGAAGGAAATAAAAATATTTTTAAAACCTTATTATAAATATTTAAAAAAAATGAAATATCATTTAAAAGAAACAAAAAATCAAGATAACAAAATTCGAGTGGTAAATAAAAAAATAAATATTATTATTAAGATTTTAGGACGTTTAAAAAAAATACAAATTGGAGAAACATTAGAAGAATTTAATTGAATAAAATGTATAAAGGAAAATTTTAATAATATAAAATATGATAGAAAATTTTATTTCCTTAAATAAAGCAATTTGTATAGTAGAAACAAGTACACAGAGGATAATATTCATTAGTAATAATGAGAGTAATTATTACCATCATTATAATTTTTTTGGATTTTTTTATCAAATATGCGTTCATTGATAACAAGAAGTAATTTTTCCAGATAAAAAAAGAAATAACATATAAAAACATTAAATGTAAGTATCAATTAAATATTTTAAAAGTATGTTCAAGTAATAAATACTATGACCAATGAATCGAAAATTGATTATATGAAACCTTTTCTTTGAATCCTCACATAGTTTATCGCACTCTAACCTCCTGTATAAAAAAATAACTATATTAATAACCTATTTAAAAAATTTATTAATATCAATAAAATTTATAAAATTAATTTTTAATTATTCTCTATATGTATATTAGTTAGTTTTTTCTATTTTCAATATGAGGTGTGAGTAATCCTGATCATTTTGGAATAGTTTCACAATTAGAAATATTTTTATTCATTATTATCACAAATTTAATCATTAATGGATCATAAAAGATTTTATAATTTATTTTTATGATATTTTATAAATTTATAGTTTTATTTTAGGAGAGTTTTAATTGTGGTTCTTTTAGATGAAATTGGTGACAAGCATGTTTCAGTGATTTTTAACAAATGAATAGTGGTATAATAATTAATGAGACAGTTTTTTATATTACTAGTATATAACCATAAAACGTAATCAATTACTTATTATTATCAAATATTAAGTTTCCAATGAAATATTTGATAGAAATTTCTAGCATTTTTCATGTTGGTGATTAAACCGAAAAAACAACAATATACTAAAATCTATATGTGGGTACAACTATAGAATAGATTATTTTATTATAATATTAATATCCCAATAGTATAATGAAATTAATTAGTTTTTATTAATTTTATTAATCATATTTGGTAATATTTATAAGATTTAAAATGAAAAATATGTTTCCCCATATAAATAAACTGCTTTTCCTCTTGGTATATTTTTTTTCATCGGTTAGTTTTACTATGATTTTTTATTACTAATATTACTTATAGAATACCTAATTTATATTTAATGAATATAAATAATGACATAAATATCATATCTACACATTAAACCCATTTATAAAACCATACTTGAAAATTTTGTGATGAAAAATGAAACATGTCATTCAATGGAGGTGGTAGTCCATACATGCACATGAGCAACATTTTCATTTTTTTAATAGAATAGAAGGGGAAGGGATAATGGTTATACCATAAATATAATAAAATTTCAATATATTATTTATAATTATGAAATTATATGTATATGGTTAGAATGTTTTTGGATGTGGGTGGATGGAAAGGGTAATGAAATGGAGTTAAAGGGTAAGTAATACTTACATTGAGAATTCTGTTCTTCTCTTTAAGTATCTTTTGGGAATGAGGGACTTGGGGAATTTTTTTGAGGATAGAGGCAGAAAAACATTTATTGGGGCTCTAAAATAAGTAAATTGGGAATATTTTCATGTGGATTTCAAACTACGTGTGTTTATTGAAAAGGGTGTGAGCTCCTTTTATAGATGAAAATGAGTGGCAAATCTTTGGAAAAGATTGTTAGGTAATGGGTAAAAATGAAATTGCATGAGAGTTAGGTGAATTAGGTGGGGAAATATTGGTGAGACATGTAGGTATGGTTTTACATCCTAAAAAAAATTATTCTATAAGTTCTATGTGTTAAATTGATTTAGTTAAATTCGATCCACATTAGATCATCCATTTTAACCATTATTAATCTTGATTAAAAGTTATGCATGGTAATTATTTTATCACTAAAAATTAAGATTACCATTATGACCAAATTTCTATTTGAGGAATATAAATTCATACCCCATTTAATCTAATTAAATTTCTAAATATAATGAAATTAACTTTTAAATTAAAACATATATTTCTTTGAAAAACTATTTTTGTTGAAAAAAAGTCATTTTAATCATTAATTGTTCTTAGTCTTATTTAAAATTGATTAAAACATAAATTAGTATTAATTAATTTTTATATATTTTTAAAAATTATATTAGAGTCTTAATTTAAAATGGATCAATTTAATTTTAAAATATACGTAATATTTAGAAAATTATTATTCTTTGAAAAATAATCATTTTACCGTAGTAACTATAATTTGTCTTGGTAGCTTAATTTTTTTCTTAAAAATGAAATTGAACCCATTAAGTAATTTTATTATTCTAATTAAAATTATTCAAATCATTTTATCTGATTTAATTTATAAAATTAGTAAAAATTTATTTTAATATAAGCATGGATAACGCATAAAAACAATTTTAAGAAACTTGTATCTTCTAAGAAAAAAATTACATTGGGTTTATTATAACTTTTTATAAATTTTTTATAAAGTGGTTACTTATAGTTACCCCATTTAAATTCTATAAAATAATAGTAATATTTAATAATTTTATTATGGTAAAACATTTTTTCTTTTTAGTTCAGTGTTGCATAAAAGAAAAAATACTCACACATGATTTAATTATAGAAAATTAATTTATAGAATCATGGTCTATTACATACATCATGGTATTACTTCAAGAATATTATATATTGATCATACTCATCAGGATGAATAAAAATACTAATAATTTTTTTCCTTTGAACTTCCTTAGTAATGAGGTTCACCTATATCATCTCATTGACGTTGCTAGAAGCCCCCCTTTCAAAGGAAAGAGGGGGCTTCACCCAACTCTTCCTCATTAGAAGTGTGAGAGATGGAGGGGTAATTATACTCCTTGGAAATATGGGATTATAAGGTAGAATCGTCTTCCTGTGTATGGGTATAATCTTAAAAAGTGTCTATATGACCTTTTTGGTTCTGTAGGAACTGTGTTGGCAGACACCAGTATCCCTAACCCTTTCAATATTTACCTATATGATTTTACTAACATATCAAAACATTGCATTACAATAAAATTACAATTGGTAAACCCTTCTTTTTGATATAAATGGGTCAAAATTTGATTCATAGGAATAAAGATAACTCTTTTACATGTGCTCAAAGAGGGTTTCTCCATCTTCAGGATTACCTATCCCCCATATAAGAAGTAAGTGATCTAGGAGAACTCTTTTGTCTCTAACACGATGAAGTGGTGGCCAAGGTTTTTCATTGTTCATATTATATGGTGTATTTGTTAGAGAATATTACTCTTCAAGTCATCCAAGGTATGCCATGAGGTTTCTTCGAAGTCATTAGGGTCATTAATGTTCTTAGTTCCTCTGACCTAGAGCTACTTTTCAAATTCTCTTATAATATATGACAACAATATAATGGGTCTCACATGATTCAAAGAGGGAAACATCACCTTTTAGAACCCCTACTCAAACATTGAAGAATAATATCATGAAATTATTATACACCAGATGGAAATATGCATGCATGTGACTCAGCTAAGTGATCAACTAGTCTAATGAGATATGGAGATACACTGGAAGACATTTTCATGGATGTTTACTCTTGAAAATATTAGAAATATTATTTCCTTATTATATTAAAATCATAAACAATGTTATTAGGGAAAAAACCCTAAGCCTCATGCATTCCCAAGTAATATATTACTCTAGCTCAGGAGTTCCAAGGAATGTATTCATTAATATAATATTACTCATGACACACCCAACGTATCCTACCTCACTGTGAAAATATGTCATCACAGTTTTCTTCAATACATAAAAGTAAGTGAATCATAATACTCATTAATAATAATCTTAAAGTATAAGGATCAATAAAAATGTCCATAGATAGTAAAATCCAATGATACATATAAATGTGGATTTCCTACTGGTGGGTATTGTTCTCATAATATCCAACACTGGATATTACCAAAGGCATACACTATGAGAAGGTGCCTCAAATTCCTATGAGTCTTCACCCCTGATAGTCTATATAAATTTTTTCTTTAAAATGTTATCATTCATATATAGAATATACATTTAATAATAGTGTCATAATACCTTCGAGTTCTCATCATTTAGAGGAATGACTATGACCTTTTAGCACAACATCTACCATTTCAATATTATCACATGATATGTTACCTATAAGAACAATAATGATGTGATAAGTAGTTTTTTAATATTCAAAACTATGAATACATGTCATTATAAAGTACACATAAATTGGTTTTAGGGAACTAACTCCAACAGACTCTGATGTTCACTAGAGCCAACTGCCAACATCCTTCAGTATTCTAGATCACACATGATACTCATGCTTATGTTGAGAAAGGCATTTGGTCAAGGGATCCATCACATTCTCTTCCATGGGTACTCTTCTTACTACCACTTCACCCCTTTGATAAAAATACCTCATGAGGTGATACTTCCTGAGTATATTCTTTATTCATTGGTGTGGCCTTGACTCTTTTGTAAGGTCCACCACTACAGTATTACCAAAATACAATTCGATAGGGTATTTACTTTTATCTACCACATCAATATCAAAGAAAAAGTTTTGTATCCAAAAAAATTCCTTGGATGCATCAGAAGCCTCTATATACTCAAAATCCAATATAGAATCAGTGGAAACTAGCTGATTTCAACTCTTCTAGCTCATAGCTCCTCTATTGAGACAAAAAATATATCTTTATTGTGACTTCATATCATTATTATATATCTGAAAACTAGCCTCAGTATACTCACTAATGACTAGCTTATCATATCCTCTATACACCAGGAATATATCCTTATTTCTTATCATATCTTATGGATAACCTTAACAATAGAACAATTTAATTCTCTTAGATCTACTTGATATCTTCCTACCATGCTCAATTCATATCTAACATCAAGTCTAGTAAAGAACATGGCATACAAGATTTATCCTATCACTGAAGTGTATGGGATCATACTCATTATCTCTTTCTCCTATTATGTCTGAGGACACATTTTCTTATAAATATGTAAACCATGTGACACTAGAACCAATAACATATTGGATTGTTCCATAATAAATCTATTTAGTATCTAGTCAACATATGTGCTTTGACTAATTTCAAGAAGCCACTTGGATATATCACGAATGATCATGATCCTTAGAATATAGGTTTCTTCACCTAAGTCCTTTATAAATAAACACTTATTTAACCAGTCCTCAATAGATTGTAAGACTGGTATGTCATTTACAATAAGTAATATTTCATCAACATATACTACTAATATAATGAATTCATTTACACCGAGCCTCTTGAAAACACATGGATCACATTCATTCATAATTAAATCATTTTATTTCATAGGTTCATCTAATCAAATGTTCCATGACCTGGATGCTTTCTTTAATCCATAAATGGATCTATACAATTTTAAAATCCTTTTTGAATCACCTAGAGTCACAAACCCTTATGGTTGTTTCATATAGACATATTCTTGAAGGTTCCCATTAACAAATGCAGTTTTTACATCCATATTCTAAATCTCATTGTCATGGTAAGTTGTTATAGAAAGTATAATTATGATGGATTTAAACATAGAAACTGGAAAAAATGATTCATCATATTCAATTAATTGATGTTATTTAAAACCTTTAGCCACTATACTTACTTTATAGGTATTTACATTACCTTCAATGTCAACTATTCTCTTGAATACCCATTTTCACCCAACAAGATTTACATCAACTGGTGTATCGACCAAAACCCAAACTTGGTTCTGATGCATCAAAATCCATTTCAAAATTCATGGCTTCTTTCCATCTTGTAGCTTATGAGATATATACTACTTCTTTGTAGGAGAGAGTTTCATCATTTTCAACCAATAATGAGTCATCATCTTTAGTTACTAGAAAATCACATCTCTCTGGTTCTCTTATATCTCTTACTCTACAACATAATACTTGTGTTTTAGGAACAACTTCTTCCATGGGGACCTATGGAACCTATTCCTATACCAACACTTGTGTATCATGAGAATCAACTTCATTGAAGTAAATATTAGTCCCACAATACTTCTTGAGGTTGTTCTCCCTATCAAGAAATACAAATTGTCTAGAGAAAATCACTTTCTTGTCTGAGGGGTTGTATAGGTAGTATCCCTTTTTTTCTTAGGATACCCTATAAAGATAAACTTTTTTCCCTAGGGTGCTATTTTTTTGCTTAAGAAGGATTAAAAAAATGCCTTGTAACCCCATACATATGTATGAAACAAAATAGGTTTCTTTTCACACCAAAAATTGAAGGGAATTCCATTTTTTTCTTTAGTTGGTACTCAATTTAATGTGTATGACACATTTTATAATTCATATCCCCAAAAGGATAATGGAATATATGCATGACTCATTACTGAACTTACCATGTCTAATAAGGTACTATTACTACTTTCACTAACACCATTCCACTGTGGTGTATAAGGTGTATTGAGTTGAGATAGAATCCCAAAATCCCGTAATAAGTTGATAAACCCTTGGTTAATATATTCACCACCTCAATCCGATCGAAGATGTTTTATATTCTTACCAAGATGATTATCTAATTCATTCTTAAATTCATTGAATTTATCAAAGGACTCAGACTTATACATCATCAAGTAGACATAGAATTATATACTCAAGTCATTAGTAAATGTTATGAAGTAAGAATATCCACCTCTATCTTCTACTATAAATGGTCCAAACACATTAGCTTTCACCAATCCTAGAAAATTTGTGGAACTTTTACCATATACACCAAATGTTGGATTGGTCATTTTTCCATGTAATTAACCATGACATATTTCAAGCGGTTTTAGATCAGAAGAGTCTAGATAACTATATTGACATAGCTTTGTCAAATTATTCTTGTTTACATGACCAAGATGGTGATGCCATAGTTGGGTGTTATATAAGTGGTGTGAACATGAATCATTACCAATTTACAGTACCTTGTTTTCATAATTTAATACATAAATAACATTATTTAAATGTTCCATACCATAATATATGTTTTCTTTGTAAAAGAAACAAATTTTATTTCCAAACATAAAAATAAACCCATCTGCATCTAGGCATGATATTGAAATTATGTTCTTTGTAATTGTTGGTACATAATAAAAATATTTTAAAACCAAAATCATTCTCATTAGTAATTAAAGATGGTAATCACCAATGGATAGAGCATCCAACGTCACACCATTGGCAGCTCTTAGATCTACCTCAACTTTAGAAATCTTTTGGAATATATTTGGTTCCTAAATTTGGATACAAATATGATAACCATATGCTATATGTAATACCCATTGTGTAGATATTGAAATATTACACTCAATAATGAACACACCTTTAGATTCCCATTACCTTTTGGTGAAGTTCATCTT
Source organism: Viscum album (assembly GCA_963277665.1). Classification (NCBI taxonomy): domain Eukaryota; kingdom Viridiplantae; phylum Streptophyta; class Magnoliopsida; order Santalales; family Viscaceae; genus Viscum; species Viscum album. Next base: position 1,338,365,637 of record OY728156.1, read on the forward strand.
CCAGTGGCCTGTTTTTCCACCTACAAAACACACTTCCTCCTTTCTCTTTCCCTACATTTGGATCTTCCTATTCTTAGAAGAATGACAATTGATATCTTTAGACTTATTGTGATTCTTGTTCCCCACATCCTTGTTCTTCATTTCCTTTTTAACAATAAGTACCATGGGTTTATCATTCCCCATTTCTTTATCCACTTGGCGAATCGAGGTAAGAAGTTCCAAAATACTCTTTTAACTATTACTCATATCATAATTAATAATAAAACAAGAGAAGGTCTTGGGATGTAATTAAATTATGGTATCTATATGCAACTCATCTAGGAATTTAGTCCCTAAGATGTGTAAGTGTAAATTTTATCCAATAAGCTTGACTATGTGAGGCCTAGCAGGTGAAGACTTTTCAAGCTTAGTTGTAAACAAAGAATTGGAGTTCTCATATCTCTCTTGTCTCATCTTATCTTGATAGAGATCACAAAGGTGAGACATTATGCTATATGAATCCATGTTCTCATGTTTATTTAAAATCTCATTGGAAATGGATGATATCATCGAACATTAAACATTTGTGGAATTGTTCAAATATTTCTCATAGAGAGATAACTCTTCATCACTTGCCTCATTACTAGGTTCATCAGAAATATGTTCTTATAACACATGAAATTTCCTTTCATGGAAAAGGATAACACATAATAACCCTTTATAGTCTTGGAAAGTTATTCTAGTGGGATTGTTATCCTTATCAAGTATGGATTAGATTTATATGTTTGAAGTCGTTTTAATGTTGTTTCTACAAATATAAGATGAGACAAATTTTAGTACTCAATCTGATAAAATATATAAAAGTAAATAAATATTATATTTATTTGTCTCCAAATATTTTATACAAACCTAATATCCCTTACCATTTTCTCTGAAATATCCTCTTTCTTGAAAATTATAGTGGAAAAGAACCATATTCCCCTTCTCATTACCCAAAATTTGGTTGTTCAAGCAATATGAAATGTTTTAGGTAGGAATTCTAAATGCCAGCTGCATTAACTCAGAGTTCCTTGATCTGTTGAGTGGAAGTAAACCTTTAATGTGAACTAATTTAAGTCAACCAAAAAAATTAAAGTTAGAATTCCTCGATAATTGAAAGCACCACAACTTTGGCTAGTCAAGCACTTTTAACTATGGTTTGATTTTAACTAAATTAGCAGAAGGATATACCGACTTAATATATAAAATTGAGGGATTTTATTCTTTTATGCATAAATTTCCAACTATTATCTATATTACATTATTTTTAATATTAAGTGGATTTACTTAAGTGATTAAACATATCTTAAATAATATTTATACATAAGAAAATTTATTTTAGTTCTATCTTACATGCCTGTTAATTTCATTAATTCATGTTATTGTGAAAAAACATCCATAATGAAATAACCATGAAACTTAAAAGAAATAAAATAATAAAGTGGTATGATCATGATCTTTTACTAATGGTTAGTTTATCTAGTAGTTGATAAACCGGCCATTGACCTAGGGGAGAAACACCTTGAACCAATTAAGGTTCATGTTACATTTTTTCACCTTTCCACCTATGTATCTCTCTTGTATTAGTTTCACCTCGGATCCAAACATGAATCACCTCCACTAGGCTAGGATATCTATCCATTACATATGCTTTTACTTACACCCAGGTGAGGTAAACAAGGGGTTTACATAAAAGAAACCATGGATACTTAGGACCTTACATAATAAGAGGAGATAAGGCACCCATGACAACAATTTAATTTAATAATAAATTAAATAAAACTAATCACATATAAAGGTCAAGTCTATGCTCATGATCATACACATCCATGCAACATATTAATCATTTAATAAAACTAGAATTCAATTCTTAATCATTCCTATTTAAGATAAATCATACTCGAATAAATTATTTATCTTATTTAATTAATCAATTATTTAATCTTAATTATCATCCAATTTCCTTGAGAATATCATCTATCATAATTTTAAACAAATTAAATAAATTCATTTAAAATTAACTATGTATAAAAATGTAACTTGGAGGAAACATGGTCAATACCCATCTGAATCTACCCAATATGTATTATACTCATATATTGTTTACTCTTATGACATATGGCACACATTACTTATCACATACTTTCATGATGTATTCTATCAACTTAATTATTAAACAAATTTCTTGATTTTTTGGTCACATATTATTCTTCAATTCACATAGAGTAATAATTGTAATACGACTCATACATTACACACTGATATGAAAATTATGAAAATTTTAATTAAATATATGTATATATTAAAACCTATTACATAGAGTGTCCTATCAACTTAATGACCACACAAAAGCACATGTCGATAAGGTTTACACATTATAATAAATAAATTTTAATTCCACAGAATTTTGTATAAGTACACGACATGTACATGTGAGCTACACACCGTGTACATATATCACCATCCTTCCAAGGCACATTCCTAGGGTCTCGATATGTAAATCGTACCGTGAAAAATTTGGAGTAAACAATATGTATAAGTGACTAAAAGATGTGTGGTCTCTGTGTTACGCAGTCACCAGTTATGTAGGCCATGTATGGTAATACATGGACCAACTGTGACTCAAAGGGAATACATGCCATGTACATGGGGTACATAACATGTACTCTGGTTGACCATGCCCCAGTCTATCTTAGCCAATACGCGATGTAAGAAATAAATGAAACATATGTCATCAATGAAGATGGTTTGAATTAATTTTCAAATTAATTACTGATGCATTGAACACAAGTACACAACATGTAATTCCAGTTACATGATGTGTACTCTTGTGTTATCTAGCTAGAATCCTTAGTGCATTTTAATGTGATCTTTGATTTTAGTTTATTCATAAAATTAACCATTTTGATTAGACCTATGAGAAATAAAGGATAAAAAATCATATATCACAATTTGTATTAAAAGAATGATTAAACATGAATTTAAAAATAAATGGAAAATGAATAAATCATCAATGATATTTAAATAATTATAAATAATTTTGTGACCACTATGATACCAATTGAATTTTATTAGCATATCATAAGCGTGAGATGGATCGTTCCCAACATTTATGTTTTCCCATGATCAAGATTAATCTGAGATTTTACATAACTTCGAAAGTTGCAATCAAAAAAATTAAATCATAAAATATAGAAGAGGGATATAATGTCAGAACTAGAGAGAGGATCACTCACCTTTGATCACCTCAAGAATTTCTTCCAAGGAATCCTAATTTACCTCTCTTGACTTGATAGTGTGGGGTGGTGGAATATCACTCTCCATTCTTGGAATCATTCATGGATAAGGGAGCTCTCTAGGTCTTGAGAGGATTATTGAAATCTGATGTGCACAACCAAGCAAATGAATTGGCACTCTTAGAAAATAATATAATTAGGTTTATATACTAATAGGATTAAAATAAAATAATTTCACAAGTTCTTTTTATTATTTATTTAATCCCTATAGAACCCCATGTCAAATAATAATAATAATAATATTAATAATAATAATATCTCTATATGCACTTAAATTGTGAATTAAATTAAATATTAGTTAATCAAATAATATTCAATATTTATTACTTATCACTAGACCATTAAACTTGGTCCTAAATTCCTCCACAATATTTATCGAGCCTTTAATAATGACTATTTATTTTATTAAATAAATATCACTGCATTATTCTCCAGTAAATAAATAAATTTCATATTCACTAAATAGTAAATAAATATTTATCAAATATTCTGCACACATTATATTCTATCAAATAATGGGTGAATGAATATATGGAATCAATTAAAGTTGAATAATTATTAAACCACATGTGAGAATAATATTTATTCAACTTTTCATATAATAAATAATAATATTATTATTTAACTGAGATTCTTGATACACTTAGTGTATGACCCTCTATGCCTCTTTCTTAGTGGTATTAGGCGAAGAAACCTAAATTCCACGGTTAGTGTCTAGAAACACACCATGGAATCCATAGAGAAAGAAGTTATTGGTGAAATGAAATAATACCTCATATGGATGCTTACAATGTAATACAATCTATTTATTAAGATATCTCTAATCAAGCAGGTTATATGCCGGTGCCATCTACCTATGTGCTCGATGTATCTTTCTATGACTTCCTAGAAAATGAAATTTCCTATAGAACACCATGGAAATGGATTTATTTAGGCTATATGATTTCTATAAAAGTGACTAAAATATCAACTTCCATTAAAAATACCAGGGAAAAATCCTTTCTCACATTATTCAACAATGCAATATTACTCATGATGCACCCAATGTATCCTAACCCACCATGAACATATATCATCACAGTTTTCATCAATAAATCAAAGTATGCAACTCATAATACTCATTAATAATAATAATAAACTCTAACGATCAGTACAGATGTCAAAAAATAAGAACATTCAATGAAATATAAAAATGTGGATTTCCTATTGGCGAGTCTTGTTCTCATAATATCCTACACTGGATATTACTAAGAGAGTACACCCTGAGAAGGTTCCACAAAGTCCAATGAGTTTCCACCCTTGATATCATGTATCACTTGTGTCCCTCAAATGATATCATCCAGTTATAGAACATACATTTAATAATGGTGTTGTAGCACTTCTGGGTTCTCATCATAGCGGGGAACTGCTATGAATTTTAGCACGATAACTACTCTTAGGAAATTATCACATACTATGTTACATAAAAGAACAATCATGAAGTGATAAGTATTTCATTAATATTAAAAACTATGAATACTGGTCATTATAAATTACTCAAAAGTTGGTTCTTGGGTATGAAATCCAACATTTAAGACTTGAGTTTTGAATTTTTATTCTACCATTGACTAATTTCATTATATCATGATATAGAAATATGGTATTTGGATACCCTATGAGTTATTTTTGAGATTTTTGGGGTTCTATTTCATTTTTGAGTGAAATTTTACAAAGAACCATATATTCATAGTTAACTTTCATGGTATTGTAAATTATTTAGAGAAAGTGTAGAATGGTTCTGAGGGATTTACAGGTCCTGTTTCATGTTTGTTATACTCCCCACCAAACCTTGTTTCCAAACCATGCACAACTCTACACCCCTCCCATATTTGTTGCTTTAACCTCTACTGGTTATATATTACTCCAAGAGTGGATTCCACTTATTTGATATGAAATTAATTTGGTTTTGTTGGTTTCATTATTATTTTTAAATGGTGTTTTCATACTTTTTGGTGTTATATTTTGTTTATAATTAATTTTTTAAGGAATGGTTTTGAGTGAAAATGTGAATTTAATAAAAAATTTCTCTCAATACTTATTTCATTGGTTTGTTTAATGAGAATTATCTCATTTTTATGAGTTTTTTTATGAGTATATTATTTCATTATAGTGTTTGGGAAAGTTTTTTTTAAGATCAATTGGACTTTTAATTAAATTTTTAAAAATGGATTCCATTTATTTTAGTGATTTTTTTAAATTATAATAATGTTATGGAAGGATTTCATCAATTTTTTGGAATGGATAATTTTACCATGTTTGTTTTTTTTAAAAGAAGGGATATTTTTGTGTGTGTATTCCTTGGTAAAACATAGTTTTAACTTCATTAAAATAAAGTGGTTATTCTAAGGGAAATTAATTTTATGATGTATTTAATTTACTTTATTTATGTTTTCATATTTTTTTCAAGTTTGTAACAGGACTGTTTTAGTTTGGTTTTCATGAAATGTTTTAATTTTAAAACTATTTTAGTAGTTTATTTGATTTTTTTGACTCACTTATAGGTCACTAAGAATGGTTGGGTTTTAAAGTGAAATCAAGGAGTGTTTTTTAAATATTTCAAAGTGTGAAGGGTTTTAAAATATAGTGGGTTTCTTATTCTAAAGGGGACTTGGTAGTTTTCAAATACGAGTTGGATTTTTTTGAAACTCCTTGATAGAGGAAGAGATTTTGATTTTTTTAAAAATGAGAAATAATTTTTTGAGGTTTTATTTGATTACTATATGAAATTCCATGTTTAAAAATGATGGATGTTTTAAAAGGTGTACTTTTCTTTAGTGAATTGTGTTTTTAGGATTTTCCATTAGTGGATATCATGAATAATTGATTTTAGTTTTTAATCATGGATGGGTTGAGTGCATGATTTATATTATTTTGTATAAGACTCCCAAATGAGTATTTATAAAAGTAGAGATCTAGTTATTATGGTGTTTTCTCTTGTTGTTTACCTTATCCTTTCTAGTACTCAACTATTACCCAACCCTAAGTGGGGTGGTGGAGTTTGAAACCTTCTCTATATTTAGAATCAATTCTTAGTGAAGTGGTCCCTTAGATTTATCCTAATGTAATTTAATAATTGTGGCTATTTGGGTAATCTCCATAAGTCTTATAACATATTTTATTGGAAGAAGTCTTGAGTGTAATTTTGGTTGGGTTGTTGTCTATTTGTGGTTTCTTTTTATTGATTAGAATATGGTTAATGATTTAGGAAAATCCTTGTAGGACTTTTTTGGTGGATCTATAATGAATTCAATTTTATTGGTGTATTCCTTTTAATATTTCTATATATGTATCTAGATTTTTACTTGGAGTTGGTGATGTGTTTGGGTGTTGCAGGACCCTGATATTAATATATTAAAAACACAAATAAATATTAAATCACATCCCCAAATATTTTTGGGATAAATAGTTTTTATATCAATTAATACCTTGTATGATAAATATGATACCATGATTGATTTTAGAATATAGTTATTACCGTAGGCATGACATAATGTTGGTTGGTGTTGAGAATTCGATTAAAGGAAACTGTTAGTGGGTGTGTTAAATGAATTAAATGGTTAATTTTATTAATTTATTTAATAACTTAAAACCTGTTTATCTTATATAAATATATCATTATGATGAAACACAAAGGTTATCCGCATAACCTTGTGATAATTAGAGGAGCCAATGAGGATCATCATTGATGAATGATAAAGGATCACGAGGAAACAATCATTATTTAAAGGGTTCATCTTCATCAAAAAAGTTCATGGATATTTCCAAAAAAATGAACATGAACCATTATTCATCAATTATTGATCCAAAATAGAGGTATGACATATTATTTCATGGATTTACACCCTTGTTTTATTTTTTAACCATGTATTTTCTAATCTTCTTAGTTTTGTGTGATTTTCATTCTTTGCATGAGACCGATTTTAAATTAATTTCTTGAACCCTTTGGTTTATATCATATCACACCAAATTTCATAAATGAACCATATTATGAAATATTTGGATGGAATATCACTATATAGTGTTGGGATTTCACTTAATTCTTTTACTTTTTCCCCAATATTCTTCATGTTTTTTTGTGGGCCCATGGGGTTACAATTCGACATTGTTAGGATGGATTTGAGAATGAATGAAACTCCATATTCATGGGGGATATGTGTATGATGTAAAGATACATTTTTTTTGATAGATTGTGGTGTGATGTGGGATTTGGGTATTGTAGACATGGATCGGAGGCTGGATCATAGTTATTCATCCATGGGTGAAGCGATGTGATGAAATAGTGTGACAGGGATGATCTGCACATGGCTCGGGTGGATAGAATCCAGTAAAAAAATGACAAAACATGTATGATCAGACCTAGATCTGAGTTTACTTGTGTGATTTTTGGTATTTTTGGGGCTAGTATAGGTGTGGACGATATATGTGAATAGTTCTTCAATTTATTGAAAATCAAAATATACACAACGTGTATTCTAGAAACACATTCCCTATAAACCTCTTATTATGGTGGATAGGGTTTAGGGTAGAGTTAATTATCAAATTGTGTGTATGACCCTATAAATTTTGTGTGACCCATTTCTGGGGGATCGACATATACCTCAAGATTATATGATAAAGGCTGGAGTAAAAGGGCATAGACACAAATAGGTACGCGGGCATGACCAGAATATATGGGCACAAACACGGCCAAACATACTTTCAAGACTAGAGTACATGGACACAACTATTTACTTAAACACAACCAGGATACCTAGACATGGGTAGTGTACATAGTCACAAATAGAGTACACATGCACGGAACGAAGTACACTAGCATAAGACAAAGTACACAGAAATATCTGATGTGGTAAAGACATGCTTTTTATACTCTATACATTTCATGTACTTTTGTGTGAGACTTCCACCTTGTGTATCTCCTTATTCGGGATATAAATTTTGTCCTGTGAGTAGCCTATCCTAGGAGGGTTTTTATATTGAATTCAATGGTGGCATTAATTCTGTAATCAGAGATAAGACATGAGATTTTACAAATTTTATGCTTATTTCAATGATACTTGGCGAATGATAGTGATTGAATTTGATCCTCAGTGAGATGTCGGGGTCGGTACCCCCTTATTACACTAGGGTGTGGGTCCCCTATATTCCTCAAGAGATATCACAAGGTCATTATTGTTAGGTCCCAGTATATGGAAGCAGGGGATAGAGGGGGGGTGAATAGTCCTTTTTAAAATTATCAATCGAATATGATAATAAATGTGATTGAACAATGCTAAATGTGTAGAATAAATAAAAGAAAATAACACATGATGTTTTTATAGTTGTTTAGATCACTAAGATTCTTGTCCACTATGAAATCTTCTCAATATAGTGAGAATATTAGTATTCTCTAATTCCTCTCTTTTGATAGGGATTTATAACCAGATTACAACGTACATACCATTTTATCACCTGATGGTATAACCCCAACCGAATTTTAACATGGGTCAAAAACCACCTGAATTTTGTCTATAAGTCATAACCAAACCTTAATTTTATATGGGAGGAATAATACATTAAATAAATTTTGGATAGGAAAAGCTTAAACTGAACTCTATAGTACAAACAGAGGGAAGCATGAAATATAATAATTATATCAAAAAATAAATAAGAAAACTAGTGGATCAGATGATGTTGAAATTTGATGGATCTCAAGATCTTTTATTAATTCAGTGGTGTTTGATAAAAACTATGAATTTATTTATAATCAAGTCAATAGAAAATTATTCATATTAGAAATTCATCACTTCAAAAATTTTGGTATGAAAGTTTTATTCTTCTCTCACTATGATTGTATCAGTTTTCATCATCAATCTTATTGAAATAAAAATTTTCAAGTTTACTTTATCTCATTCATTGATTTTAATTTCAATGGATAATTTCATCATTAACTCCAAAATATTCTTTATTGTGATTTTATGATTAAAAGAGTAATCACAGAATGATAATTTATAAAAATAATACTGATTAGAATAATATCATTATCTTAATTTCAATTATCACTCTCATACTTAAGAGTATTTTCACTCTTTTATTTTTCCATGAAATAACTTTGAATCACTTGAAAAAATATCATTAACATTAATGATAATTATTTAAATGAATAAAAAAATTAAAAAAAAATCAAAAAACTTGGAGTAATTTGATATCTCAAAAGATATGAAAAATAGAACATAAAATAATTATTATTTCCATAATAATTTCCATGATATTTTCTCCATAAAATACCTTAAAATAGACATGTGATTGGTATATTGACTATTTCATGACTCATGGATGGTATAATTTCCGTGTGCACATGGATGATATATTGATCGTGTGACTATTTTGATCATGCGGTCGGTATACTGATCATGCAATCAATTTTATCATGCATCCACTTAAAATTAAATTAATGTAGTTAGATAAAACAATAATTTAGTCCAAAAGATACATAAAATAATTTTTTAATAAATTTCAGTAATTTCAGGAAACATTTATGGGGAATTTAAAATAGATGTATTGTCACTCCTAAAATACCACTTCACGGTCACTTTGTATTCATGATAAGATGTATTTTAATTCTTGATAACTAATATTAAGAACCCATACAGATTTAAGACATTTATTATAGGGTAATATAGAAGGTATATTCTTAGATATAAAAGTATTAGTGTGACCTTGTGATTGAATAAATATCAAAGATCATTTATTTTCATAATTCCCATTGAGATTAGATCTATAATATATATCATTTTAAACATTTCCTTTATCCATTTTAAAAAAAGTTTATCTATACATATTAAGAATTTTTCTACTACAACCAAATCCATTTTTTTATTTATTAGTTTTATTTAAATCCATCATCTTAACAAATTTTTGGTTTCCTTGAAAAAAAGAGAGGGTTTCTTTTAACTTAATTATTTCCCTTTTAATATTTTCATTCTCTTTTTGAATAGCTTCCAGGTCATCACATATTTTTATAATATAATATGATCCTATATTTTTTACTTTATTATTTTCTTATTTAAGCTTCTTATGATCCTTTTTAGCTTTTTCTAAATCATCACACACTAATTTTAATCTACTATCTTAAACTTCATCAGTTTTTAACATGAAATATTTCCTTCTTTCATTATGATGTTTTAACTTAATTAGTTCTCAATCTATAAACTTTTTATATTCCCTAATCTTATTATTTTCTCTTGAATTTCTCTATATAGTTCAGTCAATCTCAAAATATCACTTTGAAAATTTTCAATTTTTAGTTAATTATTTATCTTTATTTTCAATATTAGACTCATAACCAAAACTATAATCAGAATCAGTGGTTACCTCATTATTTTTATCCATCAATAAAATATTTTATGATTCCTTATTACTCTAAGAAACATCACTACTAGTGTCTGACTCTTCTGTATATCTCCATCCAACATGATATTCTCATTTTAGACCCTTCTTATATTTATTGTCTTTTACCACTTGTTTTAATTTTGAAAAGTCTGATTTTATATATCCCTTTTTCATATACTCATAGAATATTAATTTAGAAACATCATATTTACTACTTTTACCATTTTTTACTTTCATTTATTTCATCCATTTAATGACCTCTTTTGGTAGTATTCTAAAAGTCTCTCTTTCCTTTCATGTACATATAGACTCCTTTGTAAAAAAATTAAATTTCAGATTTATCTCTTGACTATAACTTAGAATCATAGGAGTTAGAAATAAAATTTATATTAGATTGAAATGTTATAAATTTACTTTTATCATGATCATAAGAATTTTCATTATTCATTTCCCGCTCATATTGAAGAAGTGATCCTTCCAGCTCATCCATTTAATACATAGTGAAATCCTTACTCTCTTCAATTACAACCTTCTTTGAGTGAAATATTTTTGGTAGAGCTCAAAGTAATCTTTTGGTAAGAGATTTATTATTCATGGACTCCCTGATTACAACCATTCTATTTAAAATTATGGAGAATATATTGTAAATCTCATTGATGCTCTCTTGATCTTTCATTTTGAATTCTTGAAACTCATCTATCTCCTCATCCAATGGCCCGAAGGCCTTCATTTTTATTGATTTTGATAATCCACCTTTCAAGGGGTGCGGTGGAACCCTTACACGGCCCGTAGGTGTAAGTATTACATGGACCGTAGGCCTTAGAGGAATTCATTTCCTGTAGGCTTCAAACATTACATACAACCCAAACTAACTACTTCGAACTGCTCATCCCCAACATCTTTATCATGAAATCAGCTCTCCACCTTCGCATTGCTGTTCAGCTAGGCATTCTCGTGCATGCACAGGCTTCTCCTGATGGAAGGTTCCATACCCTCTCATTCTTTCAATCCATTTAGCTTCTGCTATGGTGAATGCTACCTGCTCATCCTTCTTGTAGAGCTTGTTCCTTGTAGGTTTTCTGGTTGGCATCTGCACTATGGTGGCCCGAAGGCCTTGAGGTGGCCCTAAGTCCTAACTAGAAACTCATCTATCTGAATAACTTCCTCAGTTCTCTACAATTTATTAGTTTTTTAATGAGTTAATTTTAAATCCCTCTCAATTTTAGAAGTATCTTTACAAGATGAAATATGTCTAAAAATATTTCTACTTAAGAGAAAATATAGATAATCCATAACTTTATAGTTTAAAACACATTTTTAGCATCATTACTGACTAGAGTTTCTAAATCTACATCAGGATGTTTATAAGGTTTTAACATAATAGCCCAGAATTCAAGACCTATATTTTTTAGAAATACCTCAGTACAATCCTTCTAGTAGACATAGTCACTTCCATTGAAGTGTGATGGTCTGATGGGTTCAACATCTCAAATTTCTGACTTTCTATAAAAAAGAAGTGATTTTTTCCTTAGAATTTTAAGTTTGGGATAATGTTTAGCTAAAAATAGATAATGAAAAAATTAAAACCAATTTTTTAAAATTAACTACCTATCATACAAATTTTTACGTCCTAATATATGGAAATAGTGACTAGAGGGGGTGAATAGTCCTTTTAAAATCATTCAATCCAATATTATTATCATAGTGATTAAACAGTGTTAAATGTGCATAAAAAAACACATGATGTTTTTATAGTGGTTAAAATTACCACGATCATAGTCCTCTCTTCAATATTCTCTACTCAGTAAGAAGATCGATATTCTCTAATTCATCACTTTTGATAGGGAGTGATAACCTGACTACAACATATGTACCTTTTTCTCCCCTGGTGGTATAAACCCAACTAAATTTTAATAGGAGTCACAACCCACCTGAATTTTGTCTAGGATTCATAACCTAAACATCATTTTAGATGGGAGGAATAACTCGTTAAATAGATTTTAGATGGTAAAATTTTAAACCAAACTCTAGAGTTCAAACATAGTAAAGGAAGAAATACAATAATGAATTCAAAAAAAATTACAGAAAAATTGGAGCAGATGGTGTTAAAATTTGATGTTGTAGAAGATCTTTGATCACTTCTATAGAGGATGATGAAAAAAATAGAATTTCTTTATGAATTAGGCAATGAAACATTAGTCGTAGCAGGTTTCATCAATTTACAATTTTGGTATTACATTTATTTTCTTCTCTTTCTATGATCATATCAATTGTCTTTATTTGGTACCCCCTGTCACACCATGGCATGGTTCCCCCACACTCCTTACACATATATTCTAGGGTCGGTAACCCCCTATGAAACTAGGGAATGGGTACCTCCACACACTTTATATAGATAGAGTCAGTACCCCATATTATAGAGGGTGAAGGTACTCTATCTAAATAGTGGTACCCCCTATTTTCAAACTTCGGTGGGGAGAAGATCCTCTGCTGGAGGTAGCGCCCCCTTAGTCATGGAGTAAAATGGAAATGTGAAGGCCATCCACATGGATTATTATATAGTTATGTATGGTGATGGGCTTAGATAATTAACCTTTGGTAACTACTGGTTGAATAATTATTATTAGTTGGGTGTGGAGATAAAGACCCCTTTACCTCTTGCTTGGTTTTATTTTGAGAATATATATATATTGGGATTTGTTTCCCTATTAATTATGGGTTGAGTTGGCTATCACATCTTTATATTTCTCCATTATTGGTTTTCCGGGCATCCTACTGGGTATATATATACTCACCCTTACATGGGATTTTCCCAAATATGTTGTTTCTTATATAGATGAAAGGTATATCGATGGTAACCTTAGTATACCATGTTTCAAATGAGCATAACTATACCTAGAGGAGCTGACCATGTTTGATGGCTGACATTAGAGATTTTGAGTCAGGCTCACTTTAGTCTTCCTTTTTCTAGTTATTTCTAGGTTTGGACCTATTTTCTGGTTGAGCGTGTATTTTTCCCCTTTATAATTTTATACAATGTTCCTATACTTTGATTATTTCCTAGAGGTTGTTTCATGAATGACTTAGACTCTAAATTTTTAGTCTTTTATTATGTATTTTCATTGTTTCATGGATATTGTTATGTGCATGCATACAAATTCATTGGATAAGGCCACCCATTTCAGTGATATGAATTCTCAACACTAATTTCTAGCCCCTAACCTATTATATGTAGGATTGGGGTGTCACACTTGGATTACCACTAGACAGATAGGCTCCAATGGGTTGGGTAACTACAAAGTGCTATCAATGGACAATCTATCTATAGTACAGTTCTTAGAGTTAAACCTTTTTGTGAGGATAGGTTTGGGAACTTAAGGCAACAGTTTCAGAGTGTCTTGAGTGTGTCTTTGAGGCTAGGGAACCTAATGTTGGTGTAGGGGACGATATATACATACACCAAGACTCTGACTACTTTCTTGTCGAATTGAAAAAATGAGGCACTGATTATAGGGAAACCAATAGAACATGCATCATATAGGATTGGGTATTTTGACTTTCATGTCCTTATTAAGTCAACTCCCCATATATTCACATCTTACCATGGTATGTGTTGATATCTTTGAAGATTCATATATGATTAAAACCAGATAGGATAATGACATGAGATTGTGATGATGATTAGTTGAGTGATGAGGCCTTAGTATAGGGACATATTCATGATGTGTTTCCTCCAGTAGTCCAGGTAGAGTATTGACAATATTTTGGATAGCCTGTAACTCTGACAGGTCAGAATGGTGATAAATACAGGCTTAGTCCATTAAATGTGTTCTAAAAATAGAGACCACTGAGGTTCCATGGTGATCCATACCCTTAGGTAGTACAGGATTAGCTCAAGTCGAGGATCCGAGTCTTCTGGCATGTTCACACCATAGTTGATCAGATAGTTTCTCTTGTGGAAAACATTCTTCATGGATTGGTGGAGAACTAATGTTATCTAATTACCCAGACTCATGGTGAGATGAATCTCACATGTTTAGACATCCATTATCTATTCTGTGATGACCATTACCTTTCAATCTTGTGATATATATGGATTTAGAAGCTTCTTATGCTGCAGAAAGGTGATATGTTAGTTTTTGAGTATGTATTGATGTTTACTAACCTAACACAGTACTATCTTGATATGGTGAGGGATGAATACTTCCAAGGAAAAAAATTTAGAAGATCATTTTCATATACATTTGTGTTAGTGTGGTTAATTAACACCCTAAGCTTCCGCAGTATACTTCTTTTTAAATAATTCAATAGATTTCTCTACACACAACACCGAGCTCGCGCACACCATAACCTATCAAACTGGCCGTTTAAATAGCAGTTATGAATAGTATTAACCACATTATAAAATTTATAAATTTATTTTTTAAAATAGAATTAATTTTTGAAATCAAAATATCAAAATTAGATTTTGGTGATTTTTTGGAATTTTTCTGAAAGGTTTCAATTTTTGATGAATAGTTAAAATACTGCATTGTTGTTAAAAATCGACTTTTTAATTTAAATAATTATTTTATTATAAATTTATTTTAAATTCAAAATAGATTAATAATACATATATTAATACAATATAGTTCAATGGAATCATTTTATAATAGAATTAGGTAAAAAAAATTATTGAGCTTTTGAACGTTTCTTTTACCCACCTTCTAGCCACATCTACGGGATTAACATTAAACATAATTTTACCACTTCTGTGAATTTAATTTTAAAAAAATACATAAAATATTTTTATAATTATGAAAAATGTGGTCTAATAGGATCATAATAATTTTTGGTGAATAGAAACTTTTGGATTTAATTTACCATAGTTAATGGTAAATAGGGTAATTAAAGGTAAAAATAATATTATAATAATATAAAATTATCCTAAACTTGTCAGATTTTCATTAGATAAGTTTTTTTGACCAAAATATACCTTATTTCAAAAATATTATCCTTTTCAAGCCACTTGTGTCAGATTAGAACATTTATTATATTTTATTTAAAGAATAGTTAAAAATGTCATACTCAAATTTTAATAACTATATCATTTTTAATTTGAGGATATATAAGTGATATAGTTGAATATAAATAGTATTTTAAAAAATAAATTATTATCTACATAATGTTAATTTATTTATAATTTTATTATATAAATAATTAAATCAAATGGTGACATAATAATGATGCAATAATAGAATTATTAAAGGAAAAATCAATTAAATGGTATTAATAATATTAAAATAAATATAAATTGAAATATTTTATGCTATAAACTTTTTTTTGGATAACATTGAAATTTTAGGGATTATTTAATGTATTTTTTTGAAGGAATAAAGTTTTTTTGAATTAAAAAAAATCATGTATTAAATAGTGTCAAAATTGACATAAATGAGATTTTAAAATAAATACTATTTTATTGAATGATATAAAAATCATAAAAATCTATGTTTTATCCAAATAACATGGATAATGTTAAATATTCTACAAATGATCCAATTTTTCTTTTTTTTCATTTTATAGTAACTATATTAACCCTATAGTATAAAAAGACAAGTAGACTTGGTAAGATTTAAACTGTTTAACTAAGGGTTAAACCCAAAAGATAAGGTTAATTTTGTGACCTAAACTTGTCTAAAAATAATTTTTTTGAGAGGATTTAGAACCATCATCATATTATACTCAAAATAACTCATTTTGGATATATTTAAAATTTAAACTAAATTTATATTAAATTAATAGTTCTGGAGTTCCAAAAGTGACCCTTCCCTCTCTTATAAAAGGGGACCTTTACTTCTCTTCTATTCAAACATCTGAATCCATTTTTATTGGCCAAAACCTTCCCAATTATCCTTTTAAATTCCATAATTTTATCTTATATTCTATACTTTACGAATAAAGACAACCTAATGAGTCCTTTTGTGCAAATCAAAAGGATACACTCGAAGAAGAGGTAATTGTTTTACCAATTCAATTCAATTTATTTTTTTCTTATAATTCATATTAATATGTTGTTTCCATAATAAATTAATAAATAAATTATCATATACATTGTTATATGTTATTATAATTATGATAAAACCATATTCCTACTTTTATCCACCATATAGATGACAATATCACCATGTGTGCGTATGTATGACTTACCGTCTCCACGTCGTGGTGTAATTTTTTATTCAACAATAATTTATTTGGAAGGGTATAATGATGAGTATAATT
The DNA here is from genome assembly GCA_963277665.1 of Viscum album. NCBI lineage: Eukaryota > Viridiplantae > Streptophyta > Magnoliopsida > Santalales > Viscaceae > Viscum > Viscum album. Next base: position 1,338,382,616 of record OY728156.1, read on the forward strand.
GATATAAATAATGAATATTTAATGATTATGATTCTGTATAATTAATATACCATCCAATTATATACCATTCAACCATCAAGGTAATGATACCATCGCTCGTGCGTACGTACGGTCTACCGTCTCCATGACACGATAAGATTCATTCTCCATGTTAACCATTCAAGAATGATTATAAAATTTATATGATGAGTAAAAATAATAATTATGAACTTAATATAATTTTGGATATGAATAAAATACATCCTATTCATAACAAACACAGCTTACACGATAAAAAAGGAATGAAAAAACGAAGCAGTTAACACTTGAAACAATGGTAATACTAAAATATTATTAAAAAATGATATAAGAGGTTCATATATGGTATAATAAATATGTATATGGTTCTATTATAATTTAAGATCATACTTTAACCATTATAAAAAAGGGTAACACACCCTAGACTAAAGGAAAGTACAAGTTAAGGGTTAATTTCACAATCTCATTATTATCTGAGGTTGTTTATATGTAAGTATCTACTGGGACATCTCTATTATCCATGTCCATGTTTTTTAAAATGTATTTGAAATTTTTATCGACAAATTATTAAATTAATTTTCACCCATGTTTGAATTTTTATAAAATATTTTGAAAGGAATCTTTTCATCGTTTTCGAACGAGATAATTTACGACCTTTTTGAAAAATTAAGGAAATAATGTTTTTTAAATTAGACGGCATGAGAGGATATTTTATACTATTTTTATGCCTTGAAATTTTGAATCTTCCCTTACAAGATCACAAGTTTATTTTCAAAATAAATAATTTCTTTTATAATTACATGGATTTTAAATTATTTCAAAGTAAAAATGGGAAATTTATCTTAGAGTTTTAATGATTTTATTAGATTATTTTAATCTATGTAAATTTTTGTTTTTGGATTTTATGCTTAATTGAGGTTGATTTATTATGATACAATCTTACATATCATATTTAAAGTTTTATGATATGTTTTATTGTGGATGTGATATTTTTTATACCATTCATGGTTTATAGTTAAAGTATTAACATTTCATATGCTAGTTTCAACATGAATGTTTATGTTATGTTTTACCCTTTTCATATGAGGAAGGAATTAAACTTAGTAAGTGATGGATAGGGCCTGATATATCCCCTTGATGCATCAGTATGTATCATAAGACAAACTAGTTTAGGTTTTTAACCATTTATGTATGGTCTTGGAATAAGGCCTCGATGGTGTGGTTATGATGTCTAGAATTTTTCATTCCCTCATTATGATATTAGTTATTGATATTACACTTGATTATTTGACTAGTAGAATATATATGTGATTGTTTAAATGGTATTATTTGGTTTATTTTTGATATATTATGCTGAATATTGTGTTTTAAAATTATTTTGATTTTGTTTTATACCTTTTCTTAGAAGTTTATTCTTATTAATGATTGATTTTACTATATTGTTATCCTTACCGAGAATCTGATCTCACCCCTTTATTATGTTTCATATTCCCCCAGGATGTAAAGAAGTAAATTATGAATGAAATTCATGGAAAATATAAGAGATATGAGTGTTTCCAAAGAAGACAATATGTTGTTTTTAATTTCAAGGTGTAATGTAAACCTTATGTTTGTATCCAGTTTTTCAAGGCTACTAAACCAATTAGTCCTTTATGATTTTATTTCTTGTGATCATGACAATTTAATAAAATAATGAACTGAATCTAGGTAACCAGGGTCAGGGAATTATATTTGGTATCAAATGATGGTTTGTATAAACCTTGGAAACTTGATTTAGAAAAACTTTAGTTATGGACCATTACCCTAAGATATAATTTGGGGATAAGTATAAAATAACATAATAAAATTTTGGGTAATATAGAGATTATGTGGGTATTCCTAGAAATACATTCCTTTATGGATAATTCAAGTGTAAATGGTTCTAGAACGTATGTATTTAGGAGTAACAACCCTGAAAAGGTGTTTCAGTCTTGACTCGGGGTAACCTAGTACACGACAATGGGCCTTACTGCACACCTAGTTTGACACTCTCGGGGGATATGATCAGGATAATTCAAATTTTCTTTACAAAACATTATGCAGGATTTATGAGTAAATTTGTTCCCAAGAAAACTATTTTTATGATTAATGATTAGATATAAATAAATATTTCAATTTATGTTTAGTATTTTACTAGTTTGGAATTATGGATTATGATTCATAACCTAGTCTAGTGTATTACATTGTTTATAAATGGATATTAGTGGAAATAACGGAAACCATATCAATATATTCAATCTATGTATGGATTTCCCTCCTATGTAAGATAATGATACTGGAGATGGTGATATAACTGGTGCAGAATAGCTTATAACCATACTAGGACAACTGATTTAGGTTATGAATAATAACCTTACCCATATGGAGCACCCTGATCCACAACATGAAGGATCAGTTTTAGAACACTTCATGAGACAAAAAACTCCAACATTAAATGGGACTTCAAATCCATTTGTGGCTGAACAATGTATAAGTTCCTTAGAGAAAATATTTCTTTCTTTGGGGAGTAATGAAAGGGAAAAGGTTTTCATGGCGGTTTATCATCTCTTAGGAGATGCAGATAAATGGTGGTCATTAATTCAGAACAATATGGAAGATTAAGAAGTAGAAAATATGAATGGAGGGTGTTTAGAAAAAATTTCCTAGAAAAACACTTTCCTCATGAATAATGAGCTGATATGGAAAGACAATTTATGAGTGTGAGGAAAAAGGTGGATGAGAATGATGTAAAGTATGAGGATAACTATACAAAGTTAGCAAGGCATGATGAAGACTATAGACATAACCCTAGAAGTAATATTAATCGATTCTTTGATGGGTTAAAACCATTCCTCTTATGAGAACTTGTCTCACAATCTTTCTCATCGTACGAAGATATAGTCTCATGTGATATCAATATGGAAAAAGAATTATATATGTCTTATGAATTTAAAGTAAATAAAGAGAATAATAGGGCCTCTAAACACTATGGAAAAGGAATTAAGGGAAATAAGGGAGAATTTGACTTTCCACCCTGTAGTAATTGTTGGAAAAAACACCCTGGTACTTACCTAAAGGGAATGAAAGTTTTCTACAAGTTTGGAGAAAAAGGCCACCAAGCTCACGATTTTAAAGGGAAGAAAGAAGATATCAATGTTCAATGTTATAATTGTAAATAAATGAGACATTATGAAAATTATTTTCCTAAGAGTGAAGAAAAGATTCCCAAAAAATTGATAAGGGAGAAAGTCCATGTTATGTAATCACAACTACTGAGGTTGAAGTTCACAATGATGTGGTGACAGGTAATTTAAATATCTTCTAATTTTTTTAAAGATTTATTTGATTATGGATCATCACATTCATTTATATCTTCCCAATTTTATTTAAAAATTATATATATTTCTAATTCACATTAACAAGGGTGTTTTCAGTCAAAACCCCTAAGGGAAGTCTCATTGCAACAAATATGTGTCAAAAAGTTCCCATTATGGAATATAAATGTGATTTATATTCTAAATTTATCATCATACATGTGGTAGAATTTGATATAATTCTCGGTAAGGAATGAATATCAAAATATGATGTAAAAATTTATTGTAAGAAGAAGGAAGTTACAATTTTTGAGGTAGATGTAGAATACATTATCTTTAGAGAAGAAACATCATAATCTGATTCTTATCTAGATCTACCCCCAGTAGCTCTTCTGAATGAAATAATTGGGGAGGAAAAGAAAACATAATCCATGGGTGAATAAAAAAATATTCAAATTGAGGATGTACCAATTGTACAAGAATACATTGATTTATTTCCAGAGGATTTACTTGGACATCCTCAAGAGTAGAAGGTTGATTTTTATATTGATTTAACCACTAATGCAAGACCAATACCAAACAATCCTTATAGAATGGCCATTATGGAATTAATAAAGATGAATAAAAAAATATAAGAGTTGAGTAATACGGTATTTAATCACCCCAGTTTTTCTCTATGGGGAGCCCCAATTGTTTTTGTTAAGAATAAAGATAGATTAATGTGGCTGTGCATTGACTATAGATAAATCAATGTTATTATAATAAAGAACAAGTATCCTATGCCTAAAATTGATGATTTGTTTGATCAACCTCATGGAGCCCAATATTTTTTGAATATTTAACGTCATTCTAGATATCATTATTTTTTTGTAAATAAGGAATATATTCCAAATGAAGCATTTCAAACCAAGTATGAGTATTAAAAATTTACAGTAATTCCATTCATACGGACTAATGCACCCTATATTTTCATGGATCTAATGAACCGAGTGTTCAATGAATAACTTGATAACTTTTTCATAGTATTTATTGATGATATCTATGTATACTTTAAAATATACTATTACCATGAGAACCACTTATGTATTGTTCGGAAGACTCCTATAAGAAATGAGCTATATGGGATGTCTTGCAAGTGTAAATTATGGATTAAGGAAATTTATTTTCTTGGCCATACTGTCTCGAAGGATGTAATATCTATTGATCCTTCAAAGACAAATTCAATCCAAGAATATCTAGAATTGACGAGCATAACCGAGGTATGCATTTTTATTGGTTTAGAAGGTTTCTAACAACATTTCATCCAGAATATTGCCCGATTGGATAACCCATTAACCAAGATCACATGTAAAGGGGTTAAATTCATTTTAAAAAAAGAGTGTGAATATGTTTTGAAGAATTGAATAGAATATTAGTCTATTATTATATCTTTATTTTACTATCTAGAAACGATGGGTTTGTGATTTATAGTGATGCATCAAGGAAGTGACTCGGTTGTGTCCTTATATGGAATGATAGGGTCATTTTTTATGCATCAAGGAAACTAAAAATTAATGAACAAAACTACCCAACTCATGATATTGAGTTAGAAACAATAATATTCTCTTTTAAGACAGGGAGAATCTATATTTACAGTTAAATATGTGATATATATACTGATAAAAAGTGTTTGAAATATATTTTATCATAGAAATAACTCAACATGAGACAAAGGAGATGGCTTGCGCTACTCTAGGGTTATGATTACACAATTCACTACCACCCAGGGAAGGAAAATAAGGTGGAAAATGATTTGAGAAAGGACCATGGATTTCTGAAAAAATGGGAGTATAAAGGGTCCTATGTTCAAGGATCTAGTAAATATGGACATGGAAATTATCATGTAAGGTTAAACATCACTACTTTTTCAAATGTATTCCAAACCATCTTTACTGGAAAGTATAAAATGTTCTTATTCTGATGACGAGGACTTTCAAAAAAAAATTAATGTTTTAAATGATGGGAGGTTGATTGACTTAGTATATGAAGATGAAAATTTTAAATTTGGGAAGAGGATTTGTGTTCCCCCTATACCTGAGCTAAAAAATGTAATTATTGGATGATGCTCAAAGCACTAATTTCTCAATAAACCCTTGTATCACTAAGATGTATAAATATTTGAAAGAAAAGTTTTGGTTTAAAAGAATAAATAGGGATATTGCTGATTATGTGTCGAGATGTATGTTTTTTTAATAGGTGAAGGGTGTAAGACAACATCCTAGAGGAGTCATGCAACCTATTCCTATAACTGTGTGGAAATGGGATGATATTACAATGAAATTTTTTGTGGGGCTACCAAAAACCCCAGAAGGGATGATGCAATATAGGTTATTGTTGATTGTCTTTCCAAAGAAGAACATTTTCTTTCTATAAGAGAAGATTTAACACTTAAACATTTATAAATACTATATATTAATGAAGTTTCAATACTTCATGGTGTACCCCTATTAATTTTTTTATGATCGTGATCCCCGTTTTACATCACAATTCTAGAATAGTCTTTAGAAGGCCCTAGATATAGAGCTTCATTTGAGCACTGCCTACCACCCTCAAATGGATAGACAATCAGAATTGACTATTAATACTTTATAATACATGTTGGGATCTTGCACACATAACTTTCAAGGTATGTGGAATGATAATTTACCTACAGTATAATATTACTATAATAATAGCTTCCATTCAAGTATTCAGATGACACTATATGCAGAATTATATAGAAAGAGATGTCGTACACCAACTTGTTAAGATGATGTTGGTGAAAGAAAACTCGTAGGCTTATAACTTGTTGAGGAAACAATGGGAAAGGTGAAAATTATTCAAACCCATATTAAAGAAGCTTAAAGTAGGAAAAAGAGCAATATTGATAACCATACGAAGGATTGGGAATTTCAAGTAAGAGATCATGTTTTCTTGAAGGTATCTAAATGGAAGGGTGTAATATGATTTAGAATGAAAGGGAATTTGAGCCCAAGATACCTCATACCATTTGAAAATTTGGAACGAATTTGAGTTGTATCTTACCATTTAGAAATGCTTCCAAGTATCTCCAATGTTCATGATATTTTCCACATGTCACTGTTAAGGAAATACATACCAGAACCAATGCATGTACTCACCTATAAAGAAGTAGAAATAGAACCCATTATGTCTTACTGTTCAGATCCTATTGAGATTCTTGACACTAGAGAACAAGTTTTGAGTAATCGGATGACACAACTGGTAAAGGTTCTTTGGAGAAACCATAAAATGTAAGAGGCAATGTGGGAACCAGAAGAACTTATGATGAAGAACCACCCGAATCTTTTTATGAAGAGATATTCTAGAAATTTTGAGGATGCAATTATTTGAATTAGGGAAGATTTTAATACCCCAATCTTTCATGGTACACTTATTTTTAAATAATTCAATAGCTTGGTCTACACACAACACTGAGTTCGAGTGCACCATAACCTATCAAACTAGCCATTTAAAAAGAACATATAAATAGTATTAAAAACATTACAAAATTTATAAATTTTATTTTTCAGAATAGAATTCATTTTTGAATTCAGAATATCAAAATTATCTTATGATGAAGTTTTGGGATTTTTTTGAAAAGTTTCAATTTTTGATGAATAGTGAAAAATACTGCATTGTTGTTAAAAACTAACATTTTCATTTAAATAATTATTTTATAAAAAATTGATTTTAAAGTAAAAAATAGATAAATAATACATATATTAATCCAATATAGTTTAATAGATTCTTTTTTTAATATAATTAGATATAAAAATTTATTGAACTTTTGAACGTCTCTTTTACCCGTCTTCTAGCCACATCTACAGGATTAACATTAAACACAATTTTACCCATTATGTGAACTTAATTTTAAAAAAAATACATACATGGTTGTGATCAGTATGAAAAATGTGGTCTAATTGGATCAGAATAATTTTTTTCGAATAGTAACTTTGGGATTTTATTTACCACAGTTAAAGGTAAATAAAGTAATTAAAAGAAAAAAATAATATTTTAATAATATAAAATTATCCTAAAACTTGTTATAATTTCATTGGATAATATTTTTTACCAAAATAAACCTTATTTCGAAAATATAATCCTTTTGAAGCCATTTGTGTTAGATTAAGACATTTATTTTATTTTATTTAAAGAATAGTTAAAAATGTCATATTCAAATTTTAATAACTATATCATTTTTAATATGAGGTTATATATACTATATTGATTACTATAAATAATATTTGGAAATATAAAATTTTTATCCTCATAATGGTAATTTATTTGTAATTTTAGGAAATAAATAATTAAACTAAATGGTGACACAATAATGATGCAGTAATTGAATCATTAAAGGAAGAATCAATTAAATGATATTAATAATATTAAAATAAATATAATTTGAAATATTTGATGCCATAAATTAACTTTTTTTATGAAATTGAATATTTAGGGATGACTTAATGTATTTTTTTCAAAGTAATCAAGTTGTTATGACTCTATCAATCATTATGCATTAAATAGTGTCAAAATTGACATAAATGAGATTTTAAAATAAATACTACTTTATTGAATGATCTAAAAATCATAAAAATATAAGGTTAGAAAAATAACATGTATAATGTTAAATATTACAAAAATTATCCAATTGGGGTTCTTTTAGAATTTTATAGTTACTATATTAACCCTATAGTATGAAAAGACAAGTAGACACAATAAGAATTAAACTATTCAACTAATGGTTAAACACAAAAGATAAGGTTAATTTTGTGACATAAACTTGTCTAAAAATAATTGGTTGAGAGGATTTAAAATCATAATAATCTTATACTATAAATATATGACTTTGGATCTATTTTAAATCTAAAATAAATTTATATTAAATTAATAGTTTAAGAGTTTTTAAAATTTCCCTTCCCCTCTCATATATAAGGGCACCTCCCCTTATATTTTATTCACACCTTTAAAGCCATTTTTCTTGGACAAAATAATCAAAGTTATCCTCCCAAATTATCTCAATTAATCCTATATCCCATAAATTGGGAATAAATCCAACCTATGGAGTTGTTTTCTGCAAATCAAATGGAGACGCTCGAAGAAGTGGTAATTATTTTACCAATTCAATTCAATTTGTTTTCTTCTTATACTTCCTCTTACTATGTTTTTTCCATAATAAAGTAATAAATATAGTATCATATACATTCTGATATTTTATTATAATTATGATACAACCATATTCTTCCTTTTATCCATCATAAGAATAACAATATCACCGTGTGTACATATGTACGACTTACCGTCTCCACACCGTGGTATAATTTTTTGTTCAAAAATAGTTTATTTGGATGGGTATAATTATGAGTGTAATGGATTTAAATAATTAATATTACATTATTATGAATATATATAATTAATATACCATCCAATTTTATACCATTTAACTATCAATGGAATGATATCGTCGCTTGTGCATACGTAGGGTTTACCGTCTCTACGAAGCAATATGATTCATTCTCCATGCTAACCATTAAAGAATGATTATTGAATTTATATAATGAATAAAAATAATAATTATGAATTTAATATCATTCTTGATATGAATAAAATACATCCTACGCATAAAAAACATGACTTGTATGAAAAACAGGAATGGAAAATGGAGCATTTAACACCCAAAACAATGATAATAATGAAATATTATTAACAAAATTATATAAAAGGATCATATATGATATAATAAATATGTATATGGTTATAGTATAATTTAAATAACATACTTTAACCATTATAAAGTTTGTTAACTCACCCTCAACTAAAGAAAAGTACAAAGTAAGGGTTAATTTCACAATATTATTATTATCTGAGGTTGTTTTTATGTAAGTATTTACTATGATATCTTTATCATACATGTACATATTTCTTAAAATGTATTTAAAAATAGTATTAAAAATTGTTTAAATTCATTTTTACCCATGTTTTACTTTTTATACAATGTTTTGAAAGGAATCTTTTGGTTCTTTTCCAAACTAGATACTTTATGACCTTTTCAAAAAATTAAGGAAATAATGTTTTTTTAACTTAAACAGTGCGAGTGGCTATTTTCCACCATTATGACGCCTTAATATTTTGAATCTTCCCTTACAAGTTCACTATTTTATTTTCAAAAAAAATGTTTTCTTTTAAAATTTGATGGCTTTTAAATGATTTCAAAGTAAAAAAAGTAAATTTCTCTCAATGAGTTTTAATGATTTCATCAGATTATTTGTATCTATGTCAACATCCTTTGCTGGATTTTATTCTTAATTCAGGTTGATTTATTATGATACAATCTTCCATATATTATTGAATGTTTCATGATATGTTTGACTATGGATGTGCTTTTTTTATGGATATCATTGTTTATAGTTAAAGTATTAACATTTTGTACGCTAGTTTTAATATGAATGTTTATGTTATGTTTTACCCTCTTCATATGAGGAATTAATTGGACTTATTAAGTGATAGGAAGAGATATCTATAGCCCCTATATATATTGGTATGTCTCATGAGAAAAACTAGTTTGGATTTTTACTTGTTTATGTATGGTCTTGGAAATAGGCCTTGATGATGTCATTAAGATGTCTGACATTATGCATTCCCTCATTATGAGATTAGTTATTGATATTACATGTGATTATTTGACTAGAAGAATATCCATGTGAATGTTTAAAAGGAATTGTTTGATTTATTCTTTCTATATTTTTCTGAATATTTTGTTTTAGAAGGATTGTGTTTCATTTTAATACCTTGAATTAAACGTTTCTGCTTATTTATGATAGCTTCTACTATATTGTTATCATTATTGAGCATTTGAGCTCACCGCTTTCTTATATTTCATTCTTACCTAGGATGTGAGGAAGTATATTATGACTGACCTTTAGAGATAATCTAAGGGGTATGAGTGTTTTAAAAAGAGAAACTATGTTGTTTTTCATTTCATGATGTAATGTAAAAATTATGTTTGTATCTAGTTTTTTCAGGGCTACTAAACTGACCAGTCCTTCAAGATTTGATTTATTATGATCATGCCAATGTAATAAAATAATTCACTGAATCTGGGTAATAGGAGTTGTTCAATTATACGTCACCTTATACATTCTCACTTATACTAATGTTTTGGAGTGGTGTTTGGTTACAAATAGCTTCCTTGTAGAGGGACACCTGAAGGCCAAAGCTGACAGTGGAAATTGGGGGGCGGAGCCATCTAGAGCCGCTAGTAGACATCAATCATTAGGGTATTGACATGAAAGACCTCCTTAGGCCCAGGATCATACACATGGATATACCACACATTGTTCGTATAGAGGATACAATCATCTAGGTAAGGGGTGATGCTATGATTTTTCTAGGTACAGTCACATGGATGGTTATTTTTTGACATGACATGGTGAGGAAGGTAGATAAATAGTGGATGGAACTCCCTATAAAAGGTTGTGTTGTGATCAGGGATCTCCTAGGCATGGTCAGGGTAGCCCCTAGGGAATCAATCATGATAGAGGAGTAGATGATGCCCTTTAGGGAGGATATTTTGGTGGAGGAAAATTCAACAATAAAATTCCACCACTACTACTGGGTAGCCTATGGTAGGCTTAGAGGGATGATAGTAGAGGGAATAAGTAGTTTCAAGATACGGAGGGATATGACTGGGCTACCCATGAGATGATTTTAGGTATGATATTTTTCTTTTCTAATCTCTATATTGTACTTTTAGACATAAAAATGATTCATTCCTTTGTCTTCATATCCCTTGTGAAATATCTATAGCTTCTTATTGAGTATTTGACCTAATATCTATGGATAGATTTTCCTACAGGGTGGTATTATTTTATATTTCATGTCTATTAATAGTGTGAGCTAGAGTTTAATGGAAATATTTTCTTAGGGATTCTCTTGGTAGTTTTAATAATACCTTATGAAACCATCTTGGGTATGGATTCGTTTTTACAGTGTGTGACCAGATAGAAATTCATCATAAGAGAGTTATATTACTTCATATAGATAGGACATGATTATACTTCATGGGATAGAGAGATCTTATGGTATATAAGGTAGGTAATGTGAGCAGGAATATGCAATCTATCACCCATAAGTTGGTGATTTTATCCCTTGGTTCAGAAGGCTCTTTAGGAATCTGGCTACCAGTGCTTGTGGAGGATTATATAGATGTCTTCTCCAAATATGTTCTAGGACTACCACCATGGTGGGAGATTGACTTCTACATCAGCTTTCACAATAAGACCACACCAATATCTTCTTTTGAATATCATATGTACCCACCAAGAACTGGTATTTGAGGGTACAATTTAAATACCTTTATGGGAAAGATTTTGATAGACCAAGTGTGTCCCCCTAAGAGGCTCCATTTTCATTCACGAAAAAAGCAAATGGGAGCCTAAGGATTTGTTCTTATTATCACCACTTGAGTTTGGTAAAAATCAAGAATAAGTACCCCTTTCCAAGTATTGATGTTATTTTCACCCATTTGAAAGGTGTGAGTTAGTTCTCCAAGATCGATCTCAGGTTTGGCTACTATCAGTTGAGATTTCATTAGGATTATATTCTGAAGACTACATCCCAATGTTTCTACAGATTCTATGAGTTCCTGGTGATGTTGATCAGTGGGTCTAATTCCACCACTATGTTAATTTCTATTATAAACCGGATCTTTTAGTCATAACTTGAATGATTCATAACTTTATTTATTGAAAACATTCTCATATACTCTGATTTAGATGAGGAGCATGTAAAGTATTTAAGGATGGTCGTAGAATTAATTTGGGAGTAGTAGATATATAGTATGCTCTCAAAGTGTCTTTTTTGGATCCATGAGGCCCACTTTCTAGGGAATGTCATCTTTGAGCCTGTTTTAGCTATGGATATCATGAATATTGATATAGTTCTTTATTGGAATCCACCCAATATAATTTAAAATACACAGAGATTTATTTTTTTGAGGGGTACTATAGGAGGTATGTGGTATAATTTTCTAGGATAGATTCCCATTTAAATTCCTTTACATAGAAATGGTGGTAGTTTTTATGGAATGAGTAGTGTCAGGGAGACTTCAAGGAGTTGAGGATGAGTTTGACTTGTGATATTGTTTTGAGGATAATATAGGAGGGTGTTGAGTATGTGGTTTTTGTAATGCATTTGGATCTAGTCTTAGTAACATGTTGATGAAGAAGTCGTAAGTGATCACTTATGGATAAAGGTAGTTGATATCCCATGAGGAAAACTATATGAATCACTACTTAGAGTAAGAAGTGATAGTATTTGTTCAGAATATACAGAGGCATTATCTTATGGGTGAACGTTTTATTTTTTACTCAGACCACGAGAGTCTTAGGTACATCCACAATCGGAGAGATCTCAAAGTGAGATAGAGGAATTGGTTGGAGTTTCTATAGGACATGATATTAAAGATATTATATACCTTATGAAAGGGATACATGGTATTAGATTCCCTTATAATGAAATATTATTCTCTCTCAATAGAGGAGGCATTCGAGCTATTGGCTTTATTACAACTGGCCTTGGTGGATGAGAGGGGTGCAAATTATCTTTAGTAGATTGTGGTGACTCTACCACTTTTTTAGCGTGTGAGAGTGGATTAGCTAAAAGACATTGAATGTTAGGTTCAACATTATTATATACCATTATGAGATTCACCATATGATTTTTTAAGAAGGGTATCATGTTATCCTTTTATAGGAATGGAGAGTGGTTCTAGTAACATTATGTGAGGAGGTGATGAGTTCATTTAATACATGAAAATTTAATAATTTTTAAGTAAATTATGTCATAATTCTCTATTATCAGCACAGATGTTTTATTTTGAATAGATATTTTTTGGGTATTTCACATTTTTAAAGGACATTTTTTAAAAAGGAATTAAAATAAATTTACATTTTTTTATTTTCTCTAATATTTTTTTGAGTTATTTTTTAGAATGGAACCAAAAAGGAAGAATTTGGAAAAAAAATGGGCCACCAATTGGTCAACCCTCAATCATGTGGGAAAACTACAGAGCATGCATAGAGGGCTCGCCAGCCAATCCCATCCTCAGGAAGGTCGTGCAGTTAGATAGGCCCCAACACGGGTTGAAACATGGACATATAGGAGCATAGATAGTACACCGAGTCATGGGTATACTCTATGTGGAGGTTAGAGTATAACATCACCAGTGTTGGGAAGCACCAGAGATATAGAGAGTCCTCTGAAACCCATCCTACTTTATTAGATTTTAGAGGTATGAGTTTACTAAAATAGTGGATTGAAACCATTGAATTTTTCAATGTGGGATGATCCTTGAGCTGGGTAGTGTTCATTTTTACAAATATGAAGACGTTTTATCTAGGTCACATGTCATAATCCTAAAAAAATTTATCCATGTTAGAACCCATTTTCACTATGCCCCAACCAATGACGAATCACCATAAAACCTCCATGCGATCCACCAAGGAAGCATGTGATCGATCCATATTCAATTTCCAAATCCCAGAACCACCATGGATTGCCTCCTAATCATGATACAAACTCATGAAACTTATACTGAAGATGAATGAAGCTCAAAATAATGACAAGGTAAGTCATCAGACACACTAAAAATCTAATACCACTATGCCATATTCTTCACCATTGTAGCATAATTAGAATGGAATCCCAAACTAAATATATTGTTTAACATAAGATCTCCACTATGATGTGGAGATTCCTTAAATGAATAAACATATGTTTTTCTTTAAAAATGAATTTTTAAATGAAATTAATATCATTTTGTGTGGAACCTATAACTCAATAATGGAAGAGTGACCACTATATAATCATCCAAAAAACTTCCCCATCATCACCAAGGTTCGAGAAGAAGAAGAAAACTATGTACCACAACACTTTCACTTCACCATGGAAGGTGTGATTATGGGAAAAAATGAAAATGAGGAACTCAATCTTTCACCATGTATGATGGAGATACAATATAAGATTTATTTGACTAGTATGACCATGCACACACTGTTCCCCAAATAAGAGACCCATGCCATGGAAATTCAATTTTTAAAATTTTAAACTTGATTATTTTGGGATTTTTACAATATTATAGGTTGACTATTGGGAATATTTTAATATATGTGTGTATGTGGAGGCCTCAACTAATAATAAGGAGTTTCAATCACTCCCTTAAATAAATAAAGATCCAACCAAATTTGAGTAAGACCTCCATGGAGATCGTAAATACCCAATCATATAGAGGAAATAAAAGAATACGATGGGGAGATTTGAATTCATAATTGGATAGAGATAGAGATAGAACTCTATGGTTGATAATAAAAATAGGATATGGTTATTGTGCTTGGAAGTCAACATTTTGGAGATAATAACTATCATGGAGGGGGATAGAAACTATTTCTGGATACCTCTACTGATACTGTAGGTGGTCTTTTTATTTTTTTATCTCCTCATGACTATCATGAGGGAGTAAGATAATTTTTTACCAAGATTTCTATTATAGTGGGAGTTAACTAATGGTAGGGTACTTTTTTATTGAAATTTTAAATGGGTTGTTGAATTTTTTTAGTTTAACATTTTTTCATACCTTTCCTTCTCATGCACGACAATGATGAAATAAGGCAGGTTTTCCTTAAATGATTCTAGAAGTGACCCCTATTCCTGGATAGCCAATACATGAATTTGGAGTCACTTTTATATATATGGTTCTAGACACCTAACTAAGAATTAACATATTAATTGATAGGATAGAAAGAGGTTTATAGAATAGAGGGTGGGGATTATAAGAGGAGGATTGCTAGAGTTAGGTTCTATCACCATTGAAATATAAATTAAAACACTTACCATTAATTAGTGTAGGAAACTTAATATAAAAAATATTTGTACGTCCATCTACATAAATCACAACCCAAACCAAATTCAACATTATGCATTTTAATTAGTTTTACCAAAAAAATTTAATCAATTTCTACACTATTCTTGGTGGATAGACCTTGATCTTCCATTATAATACAATCAAAATTAGTTAGTTATTATTAAGCATTTAAATTTGTTCTTTGATATTTAATGAGATAAATAATGACTCTTTTAGGCGATTCCAAAATTAGAGCTATTTTCAGGGAGTGATTGTTAGTTATAATTAATGTTTTTTGAAAATTTCCATACCTTTTTTTCTATATTTCATCTTTTTGAACTTGTTCTACTTGTGGTGTAGTTTTAAGATAAAATTAATCACATAAATATTCCATAAGAGTCAGAAAAAGGAAGGAGACCCACCTTTCAATATCGATATCTAAAAGGAAAAAAATATAGAAGAACCACAAGCAAGAAGATAAGAAAACCATGGATAGAAGAAAACAAGGCTGAGGAGAAGGCCAAGGAGAATTATAAAAATTTCGATGGGGAAATTAAAGTATATAAGAACTTTTGATTATGGAAGATCTTAAAACAAGGGGGTTCATCCTAGTATTTTGATACATATCATTGCTGCCTTGAAATTTAATATCAATCCAATGATCATTCAAATGATCACATATTCTATAAAATTTTCTAGGATACAACAATAAGAAAATAATTATTATATTGGGAGTTTTTTGATGTTGTGAGACACATTTCAATTCAAAAATATTCCAAGTGATGCTACCAGACTATGGATATTCAAATTCTCACTCAAGGAAAAGGCACTAGAATAGATTCAAAGCCTACCTACACATTTAATTACCACATGGTAGGATTTAATAAGAAAGTTATTGATGAGGTTTTCCCACCTTATAAATCAATGTATATTAGAGTAATTATTATGAACTTCGAATTTTTTTTCTAAATAATCATTATATAGTTCATGGGAAAGATTAAAAAGTTTAATAAGATGATGACCCCATCATGGAATACAAATTTGGTTTCTAATAAAAATGTTTTACAAAGTATTATCGTAGGGAAATAAGTTAATCATTTATGTAGTTACTCGATGTTACTTTATGAGTAAATTTACAAAAGAAGTTAAAAATTGTTGTATGAAATGTCTAACAATAGTTTCCAATGGAAACCAAACTAAGGGAAGATAGTTCAAGGAGTGTACATGGTGGATAAGGGATAAGTTTCCACCCAAATGAGAAATATTTCAAGGAAACTAGACACAATGATACATATTAAATGAAATAATGGTATGTTTTATAAATATTCCCATTAAATAGATTATTAGATATTTTTTTGGGTAGGGATGGAGGCCACAATAACCACAAAATCTAAAAAATCAAAATCAAGGATAAGTATTTCAGTCGAGGACCTAAGGATTTTATCCCCAAAACCAAGGCCCAATACTCACAAGCCAAGTTAACTCTTTGGAGGAGAAAATAGTGTGTTTTATGACCACATCAGGAGAAGAAATTAAGGGATTGATATCATATTCAAATAATCATGGTACAACCATCCAGGAATTGAAATTTTATTCAATAAATCAAAGGGATTCCATAAGGATCTTGGATATCAAAGTTAGAAGGATTTAAAACAATTTAAAAGTGAGGCCAAGGGAAATACTACTGGGTGAAACTAATGTTCCATGATATGGTGAGCTCAAATCAATAAGCTTAAGGAGTGACAATATAACCCATGAATTTGACGAAGAAAAATAAAATCAAGATGAAAAATAGGCTGAAAAAGAACCATTAGAAAGATTAAAACCATTGAAATAAAGACAATAAAAATAAAATGGGGTTGAGAAGAATGTTTTAGAATATCCACCAACATATCTACCATTACCACCATTTCCAAAAAGATTAAGGAAATAAAAAATTTGATGAGAAGAGGGAAAAGTTCATTGATATGTTCAAGAAATTGCACGTCAACATTCCATTCACTAATGTAATTATGAACATTCCTACTTATTCTATGTTTATGAAGGATTTGGTGATAAAGAAAAATAATATAGAGGAATTGGGAACCATAAAACTGATGGGATATTACTTAACAATGGTATCAAGTAGATTACAAAAAAATTATGTGATCTGGGTAGTTTATCTATACCCATTGATATTGGTAATAATGTATTTATTGTGGGTATTTGTGATTTAGAATAAAGTGTAAATATTATTTCATATGAAATATTCAAGAGAATGGGTTTAAGATAAATAAATCCAACTCAAGTTAGGCTTATGATAGAAGACACAATAGTAAGATAAGGACTACTTGAGGATTTTATTTTCAAGGTAGGAAAGTTCTACTTTCCAATGGATTTTCCAGTTTTATATATGGATGAGGATAATACCCAGATAATTTTGGGAATACCCTTAATAGTAACGATAATGTAATTGATTGATTTCCAAAAATAGAGAAGTGTGTTTTAAAGTTATTGGAGAAGATGTGGAATTTAAAATTCATTGGGTTATAAAAAATATGGATAAGGAAATAATAGAATATTTGAGAGAATATAAGTTTATGGAAGTTGAGGACACTACTATACTTGGAGGAAGATCTAAGTTAGCTACTATAAAACTGAAATAAGAATTTTTAAAAGATTAAAATAAAGGTTACAAGCTACTAGAATATTCTGGACAAAGTGGGGACAAGGCTATCTAAGAAGAGTTCCAAGAGGGACAACAAGTTTGGGAAGTGTGTGAAATTCCATTTTATTATTCAAGAAGGTATATAAATCATTAGATTTTCTCTATGGATATTGAGATGTTACTATTCATATGAGAGGTAAATATGGATTATGAAAAAGGGATAGGGCCCATCTATATACAAGAATCACATATTATCTCATTTATGGATCTGAATTGGGTGACCTTATTCTTACCTCTGATCACTTGATAACGATAGCTAAGTTGAGATTAATGATAATAAAAAAAGAATTTTTAGAAGGAAACCTTCATTTTTTATGCCTTTTGAATTTCATTTCTATTTTAGGAACCAATTTAGGAGTTCACCCCCTTAGTCATTTTTGAAATTTCATGAGATTGGCAAGCAAATTCACTGTTTTCAGGAGATTCTAAAGTTTATAGTGATTTAAGGTAAAATACTTGACATAATAAGAAAAGAAAAATACTATAGATTCAATTTAAAAGGGGATTTAACCTTAAAATTTTTGTACTTTTACTCCCCTTTATATTTTTCCAGAATGTGTCTGTATTGAGTTTTAAGGAAATGATGCATGCCCACACTTAGATTAGAGCTGACATTTTGTTCAATGTTACTTAGGAATTTATTGAGAACCCAATTTTTTTTTATTTTTAAAATTGATTTAATTAAATAATTAAAATGGGGAATTGTATAATTAAAGTGAAAAATAAGAATTTTAAATAAATGAATCATGTTTTTTTCTTTATAGTCACATATTACTGAAAATTTCCTTCCACATTTCATAATTTTATTTTTATAAGCTCATGTTGACTAGTTCTTTGTCATGACACACACCATAAGTGTTCGTATTTAATTACACACTCTTATTACCGAGAGGTTTATAAACCAAATTTTCATATTTTTTTGTAAATTTCTTAAGAGAGATTGATACATGTCAATCAATAGGATTTGATTTTAATATTTTCAAAACAATGATTGTACAAATTCTATATAAAAATGATCAAGTCATTTTTATTTCATATAGACATTAAAATTGAGACCCACATTACCTTCCCTTAATCTATGTTTTGCATCATTTTCAGAAGTTCAAATGTGGTGGGAGAATTAATTTCATGGGAAAAGGGTTGTGATTATTTGAGAAGAATTTGTTTTCGTTAGTCTTTTTGTATTTTGGGAGAAAATATTATATAATACTTCATGGTTTTTATTTCTCAACCCTCTAGAAAAAAATATTAGATATAGAATAAATTTTGGTTGATTTAATAGTATTAAAAATCACCATCACTTGACCAATTATTTTTACCATTTGGGTTTATGTGTTGATTGTGAGACCTTTTCTTGATTAATTTTAAAAAATTTAAGAAAATTTAAACATAAAAAATTATAAGGGTAACTAATTCATTATTCTTTATTATTCATGCCCTTATTTAAACTTGGTAAGCAGGGAAAGATGTTACTTTATGATAAGGGGAATGTTATGGTATTTAATTTGATTATCATACTTATTACTTAGATATTAAATTATTTTTTGATCATTACATTTTATACATAAATTTAATACTATACTTAGTCCTCAGAATCATTTTATTCTAAGTTTAAAAAAACTCTTGAGTTTTATTGAAATTTGTGTTTACAAAGTGGAGAAAGTAGATAATTTTCAAATTCAAAAGTTTGGTGCATGTATTAAATGTATGATGAAACCTTTATATTAATTTTACCTTTAGTAACTATATAAAGAAAAAATGATAAGGTAAATCATGATTGGAATGCTAAGACCAATGATTTGAAAGACTTTAATAGAATATAAGATAAGTACCATCAATTTCCATTGGTAATTTCATATGCATTATGTGTAGTTATATTTTGGAACAATTTTTTATATGTGACCATTTAAATGACATCCACCCATTTATTATTGTTTTATTTAATTGATTTATAATTTTAAAATATTGGTACAATGGGGGTTTCCTTTGAATTTATTATTTTAGATTTATTCTTGAGGAAAAACCTGATTTAAGTGAAGGGGGTTTGATGGGTACATTTAATGCATATAAAATTTGAAATTTGAAATAAATTATGTAATTTTTTAATTATAAACACACATGTTTTAATTTTGAATATTTATTTTTGGGTATTTCACTTTTTTAAATGATATTTTGGGAAAATGAATTATAATAAATAATTTCATGTTTTATATTTCATTTTAATTTGCATTAATATTTTTTGTGCGTTATTTTGTAGAACTAAATCGAAAAGGAATAATTTGAAAAAATGTTCCACCAACCATCTATCCCTCAAATATGGGGAAAATCCACATAGCAGGCCTAGAGGGCCCACCGAACAAGACTAGACTCATGAAGGCCATGCGAATGGGGCAGGCCCCTGTACGAGTCGACATAATTTTAAAGAGGAGCACAACCAGTGCATTGAGTCACAAGTAAACTACATGAAATGGTGAGAGGGTAATTTCATTGACACTAAGTGACATTCAAAGAATAAGGAATCCTTAAAACCCCATCTAACTTGATGTGGTGTCAAAGGGATGAGTTTACTAAAATAGCAGAGCAAAACTCCTGAATTTTTTGATGTGGGATGAGCTTATCATCGGGTACCGTTCATTTTTAAAAATATGATGAAGTTTTTCCTAGGTAGTGAATCATAATCCTAAGAAATTTCATCCATGCTACCACCTGTTTTCTCTATGCTAAAACCTATGTTGAGCCACCATAGAACAACCGTGTGAGCCACTGAGGAAATACAGGCTTGATCCATCTTTCATTTCCAAATATTAGATTCAGTAAGGATCATATACTAAGCCTAATAATCTCCCATTAAACATATAAAGAAGAATATGTAATCACAAACGGCTAGTGAGGGAAGATATTGGGCACCACTACTAATCAGAGACCACTATGCTACATGCTTCACCCATGTAGCGTAGTTAGAAGGGGAGCCCAGACCAAAGATATACAGTAGAAAAAGATCTCAATTGCGATGTTGATATGAATATAATGGAATAACAGGTGATATTCTTGAAAGAAATCAAGATGTTCCAAAATGAAGAACATTGTGTTGTGGCCCCTATAATTTGAGAATAGAACAGTGACCATTGTAATGTTTTCCAAATAGCTGCACAGCCGTCACTGAGGCTTAAGAAGAAGAGGAAAATTATTAACCATAACTCCTTCACATAATCATGGAGGGTAAAATTTTGAATGAAATTTGAAAAATGAGGATGTCAATCCTGTTCCAGAGATGATGGAATTAAGTCG
Source organism: Viscum album (assembly GCA_963277665.1). Classification (NCBI taxonomy): domain Eukaryota; kingdom Viridiplantae; phylum Streptophyta; class Magnoliopsida; order Santalales; family Viscaceae; genus Viscum; species Viscum album. Next base: position 1,338,403,896 of record OY728156.1, read on the forward strand.
CAAGATATATGTGGCCAACATTTCTATACATAAACTATGCCATAAAGAGAAGACCCGTATCGTGGAACTTCTATTTTCCAAATTTGAAACTAGATTATTTTAGGATTTATACCTGATTATAGGATGAAACTTGGGGAGATTATAAAAGATATGTGAGTGTGGAGGCTTCTCCTAATAAGTAGGTGTTTTAATCACTACCTAAAATCAAGAAAGATCCAACCAAATTTGGAAAATACCAATATGGATATAGAAAATACCCAATCAAGAATATGAAATAAAAGAATATAGTGGGGAGATTTTGAATTCAAAATTAGATAAAGGGAGAGAATTATATAGATGAGAATAAAAATAGGAGATGGTTTCTATGCTAGGAGGTTGACATTTTGGAGATTGAAACTATCTTGGATGGGGAAAAAATAAACTAATGGAGACCTCTATTACTGATGTAGGTGATCTTTTTATTTTTTTTATCCCCTCATGATTAGTATGAGGGGGTAAGATACTTTTGTACCAAGATTTGTAATATTGTGAGAGTGTACTAATTTTGGTGATTTTTTTTGAAATGATAAATGGATTTTTACATTTTGTTTTCATTCATCGTTTTTTATACCTTTCCTTATCATGAACAATGGTGTCGAGATAAGAAGGGGTTTTCTTAAATGCTTTGACTAGTGTCCCTTATTAATGGAATAACTAATGCATGAATTTGGAGTCACTATGTTTAAATGTGATTGTTGAAACCTAAATATGAATTAACCTACAAACTAATAATAAATAAGCAGGTTAATAGAATAAAGGGTGGTCACTCTGGGAGGAGGCTCACTAGAATTAGGTTCCAACACTATTGAAATAAAAATTACAATAATTACCCTTCATTAGTGTATGAACTTGAACTTACAAAAGAATTATGCATCTATCTCAATAAATCTCAACCAAAACAACATTCAATCTTATTCTTTTCATTAGTTTTCCTAAAATATTTTAATAAATTTATACACTATTCTTAGTGGATAACCCTCAATATACTACTATACTACATTTAAAATTAGTTATTGATTTTAAATAATTTAAATTTTTTCTTTGATATTTCCCAAGATAAATAACAGAATTTTTGGGAGATGTTCAGAGGTTTTGAGGGAGTTTCATACTTACCCCTTGGTTGTACATAATGTTGTGGAAAATATGTACAAGGAAATTCAATAGTAGTTTTTGTGGACTATAATGAGGTGTAGTGTCATCGAGTTTATCTCTCTATGTATCACATGTCAATTGGTAATGGTTGAAAATCAAGTTCCATCAGGTTTTACTCAGCCTCTTGAGATCCCATAATAGATGTGGGATAACATATCGGTGGATTTTTTGATGAGGATTATTCATATAACGAGAGGCCAAAATTCTATCTAGGTTATTGTTGACCAAATAACCAAGTTGGTGCATTTTATATCCTTCATAGAGAAGAGTTTAGTTAAGAGTTTTTATCAGTTTAACATGTGATAGATCATCCATCTTTATGGGGTACCCACAAAAATCATATCTAACTATGATTCTCAGTTCATGTCATGGTTATGAATTGGTCTATAGGATCATTTAGGGATAAAGCTACATATATAATGGTGTTTAAACCCCTAAGGAATGGAAAACCCAAGTGGACTCTCTAGGTTTTAGAGGATATGTTGAGAACCAGTGTGTTGGAATTCAGCCACAGTTGGGATGATCACTTTCCATTGGTAGAGATAACTCATAATAACAACTATAACTCTACTATCAACACAACACATTTTGAGGCACTGTATGGGATACCCTTTAGGTCACCCTTATGATAGATATAGATTGATGATACATCTCTTGTTGGGATATAGATTGGGAAGGAAATGATATATAAAGTTCAGGTGATCCACAAGTGTATGAGGACAACTTAGAGACGAAAACTATCTTATGTTGATTGACACTATTGGCCTTTTTAGTTTGAGTAGGGAGTCCATGTTTTCTTAAGAGTCTCCCCATGATAAGTGTTTCAGAGTTTTGGTTGGTGAAAAAGATACCCCTGAGGTTCATAGGTCTATTCAAGATCCTACAGAGGATTGACATGGTATCTCATCCCTCAGACATCCCCCCATAGTTGGACTAAGTGCGTCAAATATTCCTTGTTTCACAGCTAATAAGATACACACATGACTTGACACACATTATGGAATGGAGAGAGATTAACATTAAGGATGGATCTACCTTCTTAGAGAACCTAGTGGTGATCAAGGACTATCCGGAGAGGATCCTATGTAGATGGACCATCCATTTGGATTGAGTGCTTTGGTATCATAAGAGTGTGAATGTGATCTTCTGGGAGTGTGATATCCAGATGTGGGATCATTACCCCCACCTTTTTGTATATCTTGTTCTTTTCAAGGTGAAAATATATAAATTAGGTTATAATTTAACGAATCTAGTTTTTTTTGGTTTAGTAATTTTAATATTTATATGTATGTCTATTGATTTTTCCTTAGAATCATCACAATGATTGGGTTTTGTTGGACCCTAGTACTAATATATTAAAATTATTAATATATATTAAAGAAATTGCATGCATGTTTTTGGGATAAATGGTTTTCCCATTGATTGGAACCTAATATGGGAAATCTAAGACCACAATTGATTCCAAAATTTGAGGTTCACCCAAGGGGTGACATAAACTTTTTCAGTGTCAATCATTTGGTTGAAGGTAAATATTGGCGGCTGTGTTAAATAAATTAAATCATAAATTTATTACATTTTTTAGTAACCCAAGACTTGTTTATTCTATACAAATAAATCATTATGATAAATTTCCAGGGTTATCTATATAATCCTTGGAGAATTATAGGATCCAATGAGGAGTGTTGTTGATGAACGATAACAAATCGTGGAGGATCAAACATTTTTAAATGATTCATCTTCTCCAAAAAAGTTCCAGGATCTCACTAAAAAATGGAATAAACCATTATTTGTTAGTGATTAATCCAAAAGTGATGTATGAAAGGTTGTTTCATGGATTTATGCCCTTGTTTTATTTCTTTAAGCATGTATTTTCTAATCTACTTACTTTTCAGCTATTGATGTTCTTCACATGAGCCCGATTTTAAATCAATTTCTCAAACTATTTTGTTTATATCATCTGCGCCCTTGATTTTACCCATGATCCACATTTTATAATAATTGGATAGAATCTAATCATCCAAAATTGATATTTCACTTTGTTTGTATTCCTTTTCTCCAACATTCTCCGTGTTCCTCACCATTGGCCCATGGGGTCACCGTTCGACATTGTTGGGATGGATTCAAACATGATCTAACCCCCAATTTTGGGGTGGATATATTTATGATTTGTGAATAATATTCTTCATATGGTTCATGGTGAGATGTGGGATTCACATTTTAGAGACACGTATCAGAGTTCAAATCACAATTCTTCAACCATGAGTGAGTCAAAACGACGACATGGTTTGATGTGGATGATCCACACAATGGTCGGGTGGCTAGAATCTATCCATCAGTGATGGACTGGATACATTCAACCCAAGATCTAAGTTTCATGGTATGATTTATAGTGAATCTAGTGGTGGTGGAGATGTGGGGAGATGAGTGAATAGTTATTTGGTTTTTGGGAATATCTTGATATAAAGGGCGTGTAGTCTAGGGGCACACACCATGAAGTCCCCTTACTATGGTAACTAAGGTTTCAAGAAGAGTTAAATATCACAGGATATGTATGATCCCATATTTTTTGTCACCAAGTACTAATAGATTGGAATGTACCTTAAGATCACACGAGCACAACCAGAGTATATAGTCATGGACATGAATAGGTACCTGGGAACATATTGAGTACATAGGAACAAACATAGCCAAGTACATGGGCATGATCAGATAATATAGGCATGACCATGTACTTGGACATGACTAGGGTACTTGCACATGACCCGTGTACATAGGAGTGAGTATAGTACATGGGCATGATCCAAAGTATATGAGAATGAGAAGAAGTACATAAGAAGAATCAGGGTGGAAAAAACATGTTGTGTATACCCTATACATACCACATACTTTTGTATGAGACTTATATCTTTAGTACCACCTTCAAGAATCAAATTTGTGCCATGAGTAACTTATCATTAGTAGTTTTCCAGGTAGAACTTGTTGGTGACCTTCATTTTGGAATCATAGATATGACATGATTTTTTATGAGTGGATAACTTCTTTTAGCGATTATTGGCCAATGGAAGTGATTGAGTTTGATCATCCGAGATATGATAGGGTCGGTACCCCCTTTCGAACTAGGGAATGCCCCACCACACTCCTTGCATTGAGATGATGGGGTTAGTACCCCCTACCACACCAGGGCTCAAGTCCCCTCAAACTCCTCACAAAGTTATAGTTGGTACCCCCACACTATAGAGGGCATCATTCCTCTATATATGGAGTTTTACCCCTCATTATTCGAGCTTTGGTGAGGAGCAGGTTCTCTACTAGAGTTAGTCCCCCCTCAGCTATGAAGAATAATGGTGAGGTGGGGGATCTTGACACAAAATTTTGTGTGGTTACACATGGTGATAGGAAATAATGATAGTCCATTAGGAAATATAGGATGAGTAACTATTCTTGTATATATATGGATATAGATATATCCTCTATCTCTCTCTCTTAGTTTTCTTTTGAGCACATATATATGATGGGTTTCATTTCCCTCTTACTTATAGATGGAGATGACTATTTTATCTTTCTATTACTCCCTTATTATTTTTCATGGAATCCTACTTGGTATGTATATACTCAACCCTACATGGGATTTATACAATTTTTTTTGTATTATGAATATGAAAATAAGATTGATGGTGACCTTGGTGGACTAGGTTTTGAAGGAGCATAGTTGTACCTAGTGGAGCTGACCATGTTCGGTGGTCAGACTTATAGATTGTGATTTGGGATCTCTCCAGTCTTTATTTTTATAGTTGTTGTTAGGTTGGGACCTATTTTCTGTTTCATAATGTATTTTTACCATTTATACTTTTGTAATAACCTGAGTTTCTATATACTATTTTTTTATAAAATAATTGTTTCAACAGTTTGTATTATACGCAACATCGAGTTTTAACAAACTGTAGTATATTAGGAACATTATTATTTAAGCATGACCATTATAACCTAATCATTAAAATTGGAAGCATGAATAAGAGTAACCAAATTTTAAAAATTAACTATAATTTTTTTATATAAATAAATCATATTGATAAAAAAGTACTTAATTTTTAGAAAAGTATTTATATGTTTTGAAAATAATATTTTCTTAAAAAAATGTTTTTATTTATTTTTGTGAACAAATAATAATTCTTTTTTCAATTTCAGAAAAATAATTTTAAAAAAAATTAATTTTTAAATATATACTTCAAAATTATATTTGAGTTAAATTTTTATAATTTTCTTCAAATATTAATTTTTTGATTAACAACAAAAAATACTAATTTTTATTTAAAATTACCTTTTCATTTAAAGCATTGAATAGATCCACTTTTTTTAAGATAATTTTAAAAGTAAAATTAGTTCATTTATATATCTACTAATATTAATTAGGTCATTGGAATAAATTTTATATTTAATTTTTATAATAAAACTTTCTTTACTTATGAACATTTTCTCTTTGGAAAATAGCTTTTTCACACGTTTGTGGGTTAATTTTAAACTAAAATTTTATAATTTTGTGAATGGAATTTATAAAAATGGATTAAATATTTTGAATTATAATAATTAACATTATATCATATTTTCAACTTAATTTTTGGTCAAAATTAACATTAAAAATAATAAAAATTAATTACCATGGTTAAGGTTAAAACGGGTTTACTATGGGGTTAAACTAAAAAGGTAAGGGGTAAAATGACCTATAAACTTGTATATATCACATTTTATGGACATATTTATACCTTATATCATCTAAGGTTCTATAATTATCAATTTATGAGCCTTTTCTTTATGATTGAAATGTGGGTGCACCTTTTTCTTTTCAGAAATTCCAAGTGTGCCCTCTACTTAACTTATAAAGGGGATCCCCCTATCCTCTCCTCTACACACTTTCAAATACCTTTTGTTAAATCAATAATTGAAAAAAATACATTCATTAATTCTAACCCCACATACTATAGGCCTTATTTTTATTATTAAACCCTCATCGGAATGATTTAGGTGTAAACTTAAAGGAGATCTCTAAAGAAGAGGTACAATCCTTAATAATGTGTTTTCCTTTTATTTCTTCCTCTAACTCATTCAAATATTATTCAAAAATTATAATATAATAACCTAAATATTTTCCATATAATGATATTATATTATTTTAATGTAATTTACTACATTTATCCATTCTTCCATCAAGTGGGAAACATAACCTTTAATCATGTATACGACAGACTACCGCCTCACAAGTCAATGTAATTCATTTTCCATCACCGCCTATCACAGCTGAAGATAATGATGGATTTTTTTAAATATGATATTAATGAAATTATTATGATTATGAATTTATAATATCATATATACCTTCTTAAATTCCAATCCATTGATAAATGATAATGTTTCTTGGGTGTATGTGTGGACTACCGCCTCCACGAAGTGATGTGATATGTTTTTCATTTTATTTTAACTTGGATGGTAATAAGGATAGATTAAATGAATTTATATGATATCTATTATATGAAAATTAATTTTGAAAGTTTAATTAATATTTAATTTACTTTATTTTCATCTATCAAGAAAATAGAAACACTATTCATGTGTACGTACAACTTACCGTCTCCATGAATAGTGTAATTCATTTTATATATCTAAATTTAATGTATTACTCTAAATAATAATTGATGAAAATTTTTCATAATTTTTTTAACAATGTTTTTGTATTTTTTGATGACTAGCCTATTTTTAAAACAATGTTTTTTATTCAGGAATCAGACCCATATCAATCGTAATGAAGATTCATCAGACTCAGAGTTTATTAAAAAGTCAGATATTGCTATTTAAAGAAGTTTTATTACTACTAAGGATTTATGAATGAATATTATGAAGTCAAGAGTCAGAAATTTGTCATACTTTCTAAACGAAGTTATACTATGCTTTGGTGATCATGAAGTTCTCACAATTCCAGAAAACTTTCATGATAAAATATTTTGAAGAAATAATGGAAAGTTTTGAAGAAATTAAAAATTTCTGAGTGATGAATTACATCATAATGGGAAATTATATCATAATGAGAATTTCATAATAACGAGCTTATAATGGAAAAAATTCATAATGAGCTAAGACGGAAACAAAATTCATAATCACTAAGAAGGAAACCGAATTCGTAATGAGCTGAGAAGGAAACAAAATTCGTAATCATTGAGAAGGAAACAAAATTTGTAATGATATAAGAATAAAATAGAATTCATAATGAGATGATAAGGAAACATAATTTTTATTCACTGAGAAGGAAATATAATTCTAAATGAGATGATAAGGAAAAAAATTTAATGATATGAGAAGGAAACATAATTCATAATCACCAAGAAGGGAAAAAATTCATAATCACTGAGAAAGAAACACAATTTGTAATGTGATGATAAGGAAACAAAATTCATAATCACTAAGAAGGAAACAGAATTTCTAATGAGATTATAAAGAAATATAGTTCATAATGGGCTGAGAATAAAAAATAATTCATAATCACTAAGAAGAAACATTATTCGTAATGAACTGAGAAGAAAATAGAATTCGTAATGAGCTAAGAAGGAAAAAAGAATTCATAATGACTTATAAGGAAGCCAAATTCATAATCACTAAGAAGAAAATATAATTCTTAATGAGATGATAAGGAAACATAAATCATAATGAGATGATAAAGAAATAGAAATTGTAATTAGGTGATAAGGAAATATATTTTTAATGAGATGAGAAGGAAATAGATTTGTAATAAGCTGAGAAGGAAATAGATCTGTAATGATCTGATTATAAAGAAGACTCAAAAAAAGATTCAATAAGTTTTATGAGGAGTTGAAGACTTCAAAACTTAAAATTCAATTTTTCATAAATCTCAAATAAATCAAAGGAAGATTGAATATTTCAAAGTTTAAGTTTAAATGTGAGTGATCATTGAAGATTTTGAAATTTGAGGAAGTGGGAAAAAATTTCAAGTTTCCCATTTTTATTCTCACAGTAACCTATAAATAATTACTCAGATTATTCTTCCATCATCAACTTTTCACATAAGTGGAAAAGGCGGAGCTCTGAAGAAATCAAGTGAAAGTAATTTCAGGCTAGAGATCTCATAAGGAGGATCATACATTTGATGTTTGTTTACTAGATTGGGCAAGATCGTACTGATTAAATCAGATTGAGTGAATCATACTGAACAAGATAATATTGAGAATTTGAGAAAAGTTTGAGTTTTTTTGATTGAGAATGAATTCATCATATTTAGTCTATTTTATTGAGTTTCTAAGAAGAGTTTTAGTAGTACAGATTGAGTAAGGGATAATTTTATTTAATTCATTAGATTGAGAAAATCATATCCAACCAAATCATACTATGGATTCAGACCAATAAATTGTGGATACATTTGAACAAATTCTTTGTTATTTTGTTTTGCTCAATTGTTTTATAATAAAACATTATAAATTGAAGAGAGTTAGTAAAATATTTCCTATCAAGAGATAGTAGGTGACTAATAGGAGTTGGACAATTTATATTCAATTCTTTATAATAGTGAATTTTTATAGACCCCTGGGAGTGGATATGGAAAGTATGTAGGTTCTCATAGTGAGGCCGAAACTTTTAAGTCTTGTGTGAGTTTATTTCTTTCCTACTTTTACATGCATGAGTATTTACTAAAAGTTGATAAAGAAATAAATTTTAACAAGTTTTGTGAGTTAAGTTTCTAAAGGTTTTGAAACTCATAAAAAGTGTGCAAGTGATTCAAACATCCATCATCAGTTGTTATTCGATCATTTGGAATGTCAATTGGTATTAGAGTTAAGGTTCTCTTGTTGAATCCTTATCATGAATAATATCAAATCTGTTAGTAGTATAGGAATTCTTACATTTTATGGAAGAAATTATAATGGATAAAAAAATAGTATGATTCCTTATCTTCTATCTATTGGCCTGGAAGTAGTTGATGCTACTACTATTGGTTTTCCACCTATTGAGAAATATGCTCCGATGAAGTTTTCTGATAATAGAAATTGAGAAGTTGTTATAAATTCTATAAATTCAATCCATATATCCTTATGAGAGAATTTTTATCAAAATTTTATGGGTCTCAATACTTCAAAAAGTATGTGGGAAAAGGTAGAAAGTATTTTTTAAGGGAATACTAAAGAAAAGGAAGAAAAGATACAAATCTTGTGTTGTAAATATGGAGACATAATAATGAGAGATGAATAAACTATTGATAAATATTTCACCAGAGTAAATGAATTTTTTAAAACATTAGAGGATTCAGAGATGTCTTGTGGGATTATACAATTGTGAAAAAACTTTTGAGAAACTTTCCAGACAGGTTTGTTTCTAAAATTTCTTATTTAGAAGATAAGTATGATTTATCTCTTAATAAACTATATAACTTTCTTGTTTCTTATGCAATGAGTAAATATATAATGTTTAAATATAATATGAAAAATGAAATGTATTTTCAATGTATGAGAAAGACGAAAATCCAAGATGTTGATGAAGCTGAACCTCATGAGTCTGAAGATAAGGAAGATGATGAGTTTAATGACAAGATTATGTCTCTTATCTCTAAATATTATCAGAGAGTAAGAGTAAAATATAAAGTTAAACTTCCTCTCAAATTTTTTGAGTGTGGTGGAATCAAATACCTTACTATGAATTTCTCTGAGAAGAAATTTGGAGAATATTGATATAATTTCAATAAAAAACCTCAATAGAAGAAGTGGGATAAAAATTGTAAAGAATAAAAGTCATCCAAAAAACACAATAAGTTTACTGGAAAGAAAATAAGTATGTTGAGTAATAAAGTTGAATCGAAATAAACTGAAAAAATTCTTTTAAAGATGAAAGTTCATAAAATTTTAGTACCTTCATTGAAAAAATGTGATAAAAGAAAATATTTTTCAGAGAGTGAAGAATGTGGTGAAGAATCTTATAGAGAGTGTCAGCTCAAAATAGAACTTTTTTGCATGTATTGAGAAAAACCAAAATCTCAAGAAATAAATTAGATCAATGAATAAATACTATGAAGAAATTATTGATGGAAGAAAATATGTCATCAAGAATGGGGAAGAATACATTCAAGAGATCTTAAGTTAGAAACTTAGAATTTATGAATAAGGAAAAATGATGAAAGATATAAATAGAAGTTGGATGACAAGAAATAAGAAGTTAACAAGTTTCAATAAAAACTTCTTATATTCTAAATTACCTTAAGGAATATGAATGAAAATTTCAACAAAGATTCATAATTAAAAACTGATACTTCTAAAGTTGCTGAGAAGGCTCAATATGAGAATCAAGTGAAAACATTACTCACTAAAATTAATGTTTAATCTGAATATTTTAACATTTCTGGTTATAGAAAAGGTGTTGGGAAATATTTAGTGGAGAAAGGATGTGATAAGTCTATCAAATCTACGAAAGTAGAAAACTCACCAAAAATAAAATCTAATCCACATCCTAAGTATTTTATAGTTGAAATATTTTATCAACATCAATAGAGTTTCTATAGATAAAGGTATTTTGTTAAATATAAAATCAAGATTTTATGGATATTGTTGGTGTTTTGGAATCTATGGGCATAAATCTTATAATTTTTGGCATAAATTATCTCTACCCGGAATAAGGTTTGGATAAAGTTTAAGAAATAGTAAAAGTAAAATGAGTAACTTTCCTAACATACATAAAGTTAAAAAGGTGAATTATCAAGATGTTCGAAACATTCCAACAAAAAATAAATTTAAATGTTTGGAAGGAGTTTTTGGAAAATGTGATCAGGATGGTCATTATGCCAAAATATGTATGAAAATCCTTCTAAAACAAGTTCTTTATGATAGAAAAGAAAAGGAATCTGAAAAGAAGAAAGTTGAGGAAAAAGGTTTTATATTTGAGACATATTTGAAAGAATGTAAAATTAAAAAAACATGGATACTTGATAGTGGTTGTTCTTCTCATATGAAATGTGATATAAAAATCTTGAAACATGTTGAAATTCATGATGGAAGAGCAATTACCTTTGATAATAATAGTTCCTTAAAAATCAGAGGAATCAGAACAAGTGAGATTGAAGTGGAAAAGTTTAAATATAAGGATGTTTTATTTGTGGATAGGCTAAAACATAACTTATTAGTGTAAGTCAAAAAAATTATTACAAAAAATGAGTTGTTTTTATTAAATATTTTTGTGTCGTTAAAAGTTTGAAAGATGGAAAATTCATTACAAAAGGAGAAATAACCAGTGGGAATATCTTCCAAATAGGATAATTCAAAAAACCATGTTACTTGAGTTCTGAAGATAAAAAAATTTTTACATTGAAGACTTGATCACCTTGGATTGAAAAGTATGATCAAAATTTCTAAAGTTTATTCCATTATAATGTTTCTTAAATTGAAAAGGAAAGAAGATGGTGTTTCTGTAACTTTTCAAAAAGGAAATATGACTAACAAAATATATAAAAGAGTTGAGATTAAATCTACCAAACCACTTGATCTTATTCCTTTTTATTTATGTGGAATGATGAGCCATCAATCAAAAAAAGTATATTTATACTTTATCACTTTTATTGATGATTTAAATCAGATGAAAAACAACATGCTTATGAAGTACAATTCATAGGCTATTGAAATGTTCAAATTCTTCAGAAAAGATGTTGAGAAAGAAATAAGGGTTTCCAAACAGAAGTTGAGAATAGATAATGGAACTGATTTCACAAGAAATACTTTTAATTTTTTTTGAGAAAGTAGGGTATCAAACATTAGTATTGAGTTGTCTATACTCCACAACAAAATGGATTATTAGAAAGAAAGAAGAGTAGTTTGGTGGAAATGGGGAGAAGTATGTTAACAGAATACAGACATTTAAAATTCTATTGGAGAGAAGTTGTTAGTACTATTTTACATGTTCAAAATAGATGCTTGTTGAGATTGGAAACCATAATGAATACTTATGAAACGTTTTATAACAAAAAACCTTAATTTAAATACTTCAAAGTTTTGGGAATTCCATGTTTACTTAAAATAAAAAACTAGGATCTGGGAAAGTTTGATGACAAAGATGAGGAAGGAACTTTTATAGGTTATTCACCAAATGTAAAAAGTTAAAAATATTGGATTTTTTTTACAAAATTTGGTGGACTCATATGATGTGAAAGTTATTGAAAACAAAAATTACTTAAAAAAGGTTTTTGAGAATACTGAGGAGGATAAAGTTGATATTTCCAAAAATGGTGAATGTAAGTAAAAACATGCTTATCAAGATTTAGAAGAATCATGTTATTAGGAAAGTTTAGATAGGAATTAAACTTTTAAATTTCCTACCTTACAAAAATATGATGAATCCAAAAAAGTTGTTGGTAATTAGAATGCTTCAGTTTAGACTAGAAGGAAGTTTTGATTAGAAAATAAGACTTCACTTATCCCAAAAGTTAAACCAGAATCTGTTTCAGAGGAAATTCAACAAAAATAATGGTTAGTTGATATTAATGAAGTGTTGGATTAGATTGATAATAAAAAAACATGGGAACTTGTTTCACAGGCAACAAATAAAAATGTTATTAGAACCAAGTGGGTTTATAGAAACAAGTTAAATGAATATGGAGAAGTTTCAAGAAACAAAACCAGACTTGTTCTTAAAGGCTATGCACAGGTGGAAAGTTTGGATTTTGATGAATTTTTTCCCTAGTTACAATATTATAAACTATTATAATGTTTCTTTCAGTTGATTCACATTGGAATTACAATTTTTTTTCATATGGATGTAAAGTTATATTTCTTAAATGGTGAGATTGAGGAAGAAATTTACATTGAAAAACATTGTGGGTTTCTACTTGATGAGAATGAAAAAAAGTTTTTAAATTGAAGAATTATTTTTATGGGATGAAAAGAGATCCACGTTCATGGTATTATAAGCTTGAAAATTGTTTGTAAATTTTTAACTTTTCTAAAGGAAAAGTTGATAGCAACTTTTATGTGAAATATGTGGAATTCAGAGCTCTAATTGTAATTGTTTATGTGGATGATATACTTTTTGACGGGGATATAGAAAAATTATATAAATAATTTGTTGAGGAAATGAAGAATAGTTTTGGAATGTCAATTTTGGGAGAATTAACTTTCTTCCTTGTCTTAAAAGTTCAACAAAAATAAAAATATATTTTTATATGTCAAAAAAATTATACCAGGAAATTGTAAAAGAAGATTGGTATGGTAGAATCCAAAAAAGTTTCTAATCCCATATCTGTGAGAACAAAGTTGAGTAAATATGAATTGGGAAAAGTTTTAATTATAAATATTTTAAAATTTTATAGGAATTCTACTTTATCTTACAACCTCAAGTCCTGATATTGTCTATGTTGTGACTTTATGTGCTAGGTATCAAAGTAATCCAAAGGAATCACATATGTTGAAAACAAAAAATAATTTTGAGATATGTAAAAGGAACAAATTCACATAGGTTTTTATACAAAATCAATAGTGATATGAAGTTTTATGGTTATACAGATATAGATTTGGTTGGAGATTTTAATGATAGAAAATCAACCTCAGGGGGAACATTTTTCTTGGGTGAATGTTGTGTGAGTTGAAATAATGAGAAAAAAAGTTCCGTAACTTTGAGCATAGCTGAATCTGAATATGTTCTAGCTACTTAGGCTTGTACTCAAATGTTGTGGATGAAAGTTTATCTGTAATATTTTAATGTAAAAGTTTCGAATCCATTGAAGATACTTTGTGATAATCAAATAGAAATTGATCTTTCTAAAAAATTTATCCAGCATTCAAGATCAAAACACATTGACATAAAGTTTCACTTTATAAAAGAGAAAGTTTCTATTGTAGATGTGTTTTTGGAATACATTTAAACAAAGTATCAGATTGTTCATATCTTTACAAAAGTAATACTTAAAGAAATGATTATGGAATTGAGGCTGAAACTTTATGTTCAACCTCCTCCTATGACTTCCTAAACCACGTAAGTAATAACCCCCACCATTATTTGGATTATGTTGAAATATGGAGAGAGAAATTAATAAATGTTTACTTTGTGATAATTTTCTACTTATCTTTATTAAATTAATATGAAGATATTATTATCATAAAATTGGGGAGGGGATAAAAATTAAAGTGAGAGGAAAATATAAAAGTATGGAGGAGTTTATCTTTACATGGACACAAAATTTTCTTTCTAATAAGGGATGTAATTCCTTCAAAAACATTACTTTATCCAGTACTGTGGTGTCAAGACACTCTCTTTTTATAAAGACTTTGTTTTGAAAACATTAAAAAAATGTGGCTTATTTACAAAATTTGATTTGTGAAAAAATTAAGATAGTTTTTAAATTTTTTAACAAGGATTATTAACAAATCCAAAGGTGGAGATTGAAGAACCTTTGTGATAAATTGTTTTAAAATAGTTTTTGTATTTGTTGACAACTAACCTCTTTGTAAAATAATGTTTTTATTATTTAGGAATCAAACACATATCAATTTTAATAAAGATTCCTCAAACTTAGTGTTTGTTAGAAAGTCATATGTTACTATTTGAATAAGTCATATTACTGATGAAGAGCTATGAAATAATATTTTTGAGTTAGGATTTAGAAATTCTTCATACTTTATAAACTAATTTAGATGAATTTTTATTGATCATGAAGTTATCAAAAATCATAAATACTTTCATGATAAAATATTTTGAATAAATGATTGTTAGGTTTGAAGAAATTCAAAATTGTAGAGTAAATAATTCCATCATAATGGGAAATTCTATAGTAATAATAATTTCATCGTATTGAGATGATAAGGAAACCATATTTGTAAGGATATGAGAAGGAAATAAAATTCATAATCACTGAGAAGGAAATATAATTCATAATGAGATGAGAAGGGAAAAAAATTCACAATCATTGAGAAGGAAAAATAATACATAATGAGGTGATAATGAAACATAATTCATAGTGAGATGAGGAGAAAAATGAATTCGTAATCACTGAGAAGAAAAAAGAATTCAAAATGAGATAAGAAGGAAACAAAATTCGTAATGAGATAAGAAAGAAATAGAATTCATAATCACTGAGAAGGAAATAGAATTCAAAATCACTAAGAAGGAAATATAATTCATAATAAGCTAAGGAAACAATATTGGAAATCAATTGGAAGGAAAAAAATTTGTAATGAGTTGGGAAGGAAACAAAATTTATAATGAGATAAGAAAGAAAAAAAATCATAATCACTGAGAAATTAAGCTAATTTGAAATGATCTGAAAAGGAAATAAAATTTATAATGAGTTGATAAAGAAAAAGAATTCATTATCACCGAGAAGCACAAAAAATTTGTAATCACTGAGAAGGAAAAATAATTCATAATTATTTGAGAAGGAAATAGAAATCTTAATTAGGTGATAAGGAAATAGAAATTATAATGAGTTGAGAAGGAAATAGATTCTTAATGAGCTTATAATGTAGAAAATTTGTACTGTGACGAGAAGGAAATATTTTTTTAATGATATGATTATGAAGAAGACTCACAAAATAAGATTCCAAAAGTTTTATGAAGAGCTAAAGAGGTCAGAACTTGAAATTAATTTTTCCATAAATCTCAGATAAATCTAAGGAGGATTGAAGAATTCAAAGTTGGAGTTTAAATGTGAGTGATATTTAGAGGTTTTGAAATTTGAGGAAGCGGGGAATGATTTCAAGTTTCTTTTTTTTGTTTTCAAATTCACCTATAAATACATGCTTAGATAATTCATTCATCATCAATTTTAAAAATAATTGGAAAAGGAGGAGCGTTGAAGAAATCAAGTGAAAGTCATTTCTATCCAGAGATCTTGTGAGGAGGATCAGACATCAGAATGCTTCTTTATTATATTGAGTATGGTAATATTATGAAGATCATAATGAGCCAATCAGATTGTGTCAATTAGACTGAAGAAGATCATATTGAGAATTTGAGCAGAGTTTGAGTTTTATAGATTGATAAAGGGTTATTCATATTGAGTCCATTTTATTTAGTTTCTAAGAGGAGTTTGAGAAGTAAAAATTGAGTAAGGGATAATCCTATTGACTTCATCGAATTGAGAAAATCAGGTCCATCCAAATCAGAATGAGGATTCAGAATGAGAAATTGGGGATCGGTTTCAACAAATTCTTTATTCTTTTATTTGGATATATTTTTTTATAATAAAATATTGTAAACTGATGGGAGTTAGTATAATATTTCTTATTATGAGATAGAATCTATCTAACGGGAGTTGTCACTAGTTGTATTCACATCTTTAAACAATGAATTTCTATAGACCAATGGGAGTTTCTATGGAAATGTTATAGGTTCTCACACCGATATTGAACCTTGTAAATCTAGTGTACTTTAATTTATTTACTAATTTTGAATGAATGAGTATTTATTAAAATTTTATAAGGAAATAAATCTTTATTGGTTATAGGGGTTAAGTTTCTAAATGTTTTGAAAACCATAAAAATTAAACATCTGATTCAACCCCCCTTCTCAGTTGTTATTTGATCCTTTGAAACGTAAAAAATATAATGTATATATATGATATTTATATCATGTTTAATATTTTGGATATTATGGAACAATTATAAAATTAAAAGGATTGAAAATACCAAACCAAAAAATACATGAAAAATGAATCAATTACTACCTGCGCTGTGATTTTAACAAGGAATTATTAATAAAAAGGTAATAAAAATTAACAAGTAAATAATATTTTTTTTATATAATTATGGTTATAATATATATATATATAATAAGCATAACTTTATTTATAGGAGGTTGATACATGTAAAAAGGATGTCGAGACTTAAGGTAAGATATTTTTTATCCCACTTTTATTTATGTTGGACACGTTCCATATTCACCACTTATTTATTTTTTGTGGTGCATGTACTTCCCATGAATTTATTTTATGATTATTATCATAATTATTTTGGGATATATATATATATATATCCATCTATGTTTATTTCTTTCATGGTTCTTATGATTCAAAGTTACCAATGTGGTAAAATCTTTATGTTACAATCTAACTATTTATCAAGATTATTTATGATTATGCTTCCAATGATAAGATATTTTGATATAACTCTAAATAAAATCATGAATTTTATTTTATAATGGTTATTTCTTGAAATTAAATATTTTTCTTTAATTTTACCCTCTTCATTTACTCAATATTTAAAAAATAGGGAGTAGGGGGAACAATTAATATGCATGCACAACCCATACCGTACAAAATATACAAAAAAGAAAAAGCTAAACACTAAAGAATAATGAGTACTAGATTGATCATATACTTTTATAATCCATCATAGTATATAAAACCAAGTTTCTATAACTGGGTTCTTTCCCTTGTCCCTACCTACATCCAGGAAGTATGTCCTAGTACCAATCGATGACCCGAACTAGATGTGAGTAAAATTCAGTAGGCCACCACCAATGGTTTCTAATAATATCCAGTCTATGAATATATAATGAAGCAATGTGTAGGTAATAGTATTAAAATAGTGAAATAAATAAATATAAAACCCATGTCAGTTTAGGTTTCACATGGAACAACCATTCGATACAACCTACTTCAGACTAATCTTGAATATCTTCAAACATTTACAATTTCATAATCGATAAGGAACATCATGTCCATTAATTCAAACTAAAAAATATGGAACATCATGTCCATAAATTCCAAGTAGACATTATAGAATGTCATGGTCATGAATTCTAAATTAATAATAGGGAACTCCATGTCCATTAATTACAAATAAAAAATAAGGAGCATTGTGCCCATTTAATCACATAAACGATGAGGAATATCACATCCATTACAAAAAGTAAGCATGATATAATCACATAAATTTCATATTAAAAATAATTATAAGGAGAATCACACTTTACATTTAACAATTTCATTTATTATTTCATTCATATTATTGAAGAGTAACAAGAAGGGGCTAAGTGTAATCTGACTGCCAATATATCATTTAACAAGGGTCAAGTGACATGGTCTTACCATTCGACTTTAATTTAATTCATTAAAAAATGTTCATGAGCACATGGGTATGACCATTTCTCATAAATATCATTAATTACCTTTAATAAACCCATTTTTAAGGGATGAGTCAACACACCTCCAAGTTGGTTTAATCTCAAGAGAAAGATTACTAGGTGTCATGGTACTATAAGAAACACACCCTAAGGGGGTTGTTTTAGTTGAGTTATAATACCTAATAAGAATAATTTTGGTAAAAAAGGATAAAAAATGTAATTAACAATGATATAATTAATTAATTTCATATTTTAGAGGTGGTACATAGAAGGCTTGATGTGTGGAACAATGATACAAGATATAAACATCAAGACTTTAAGAAAAATGAAATGCACCTCATATCTTATACCAGAAGATGAATCCTAATTCAATATCCGCTTCATATTTAGGATAGGGTGGAAAAAATAAAAAAACCATAAAAAATCCCTAAAATAGGGTATAAGATCTTGTATGAAGATAACATAGAAGATGGTGAGATAAAATAAGAAAATATGGTAGAGAAATGATAGACTTGCTGAAGGGAGATCTAATGTGACAAATGGTTATTGAATTAGTTTCTGGATGGAGTATATACCTTAACTCCTAGGTTGAGAGGATAAGGGATAGAACCAATGGGAGACCTGCTGTGCATGAGAAGGAAGAATAAGGATGGATGAGGTTTATTTGGATTTAATGGAAAAGGGAAATTTCACCCTTTTTAAAGGGTGCTCAGTTTGACCACATGGTTATCCAAACCATACATAAACCATAAAAACCTACTTTCCAAGGTGATACCCCCTCACATGGATAAACTCACAGTTTAAAAAACCATGTGAAACCCATGCATAGCCACTGTCTAATGTCTCCACCCCTCCAATGGCTAGGTGCACAATTAGGAGAAATAGTGTGCCAATCTTGTGAGATAAAACTATAATTTATTTTAGGGTTTTATTGACCATATATCCTCCCTCAAATGGTTAAAATAACCATTATCCATCTCTTTTTGAGCTCTATAGTTGAGATTCATGGTTAAAACTAACCATGCACCAACCATTTGTCTCACTCTAATTCTTTAAAAATTAGACATCTAGTTTCCCAAAAATCCCTCTTTTCTCCTGATCCCTTCATTATTCCCTTAGAAATTTTTATTAGGATAAATAAATGAATTTAAACTAAAAATTTAGGGATTCATACCTTTAATAAAAACATGTATCTTACAAAATTCCCTCCTTAAAAAAACTCATCCTTGAGTTTCCTTTAGGGTGGTTGATCTGAATTTGAGAATAATTCCATCCACTAATCATGTATATTAAACTCTTGATCTTAGGTATCATCAACTACATTTTTATGCTTCCATATCATCCAAACTAGATTAATTTAGCTACCTAGAAGATCCTTCATGCTTCAATTAATGATAAAAATATGATACTTTCTAAAATAAGCATCAATATCCAACTGAACCTCCTCCGACTCAAGAACATGAGATATGTTGGAATGATAATGATGTAAATGAGACACATGAAAGACTTTATGCATATACCTACATCTTTGAGGGATTTATATATAATAATACACTACTATTACCCTCTCTACAATCACAAAAGTTCCATATAATCTAGGAGCAATCTTTCCTTTCCTCCAAATTTATCGATGCCCCATCCTAGGTGAAACATGTAAGAATAATTGATCCCCGAACTCAAACACTAGATGTCATAAATGAAAATTAACATATGACCTATTCCAAGATTGATATGCATCTATATAATTCCTAAAAATTTATACCAGATCTAATTTCTCCCAAAGAATATGAGGTCCTAGTAGTGTTACCTACCCTATCTTTAACCAACACAAAGGTGAACAAGATGACCTACTGTATAGGGCCTCATATGAAGCCATCTTATTGCCACATGAAAACCATTATTTCAAGTTAACATAATAATAGGTAAATATTTCCCCTAATAACCTATCAAATAAATTATACAAGCCCTAATCATGTCCTCTAATACCTATATTGTACACTCGAACTGACCATTAGTCTGATGGTGGTAGTATGTGCTCCGAAGCACCAATGAACCAAGAGCCTTATGGAACCCCTACTAGAACCACGATGTAATAAAAGAATCCATTACTAATATTATGGTACATAGAACTCTATGAAGGAATATTATCTCCCAAACATATCCCTATCTCATCCACTGAAAGTGTCTCCCAAATGAGCAAAAAGTGGGTGAACTTTTCTAATATATCCACAATAAAACACACTATGTCACTGCCATGAGTGGATTTTGGTAAACCCATAAAAAAATTCATAGTTACATCATAAACATTCCAATTTGTATTGGGTAATAATTGTAATAACCCATTTTTCCATTGGTGTTCCACCTTTACATACTAATAGGTGGAACACCGAGTAAAAAATTCCACTATTTGCTTCTTCATATCAGGCCACCGATACTCGTGGTGTAGGTCATGTTACATCATAGTAATTATAGGATTTACTTACTAATTAAAGGCATGATATTTTCATATCAATTCCTCCATCACATCTCCAGGAACCCAGGTGTGTCCATGAATGTGTAAAATCTCATCCTTATCAATGATCTAACCAGGCAGTGGGTCCTTGCCTAAAACACATTTTCTTAGGTTCAAGCCTTTGGGATCTGATAGATACCTCATCTTCACTCGATAAATAAGTGATTAGGTTACCACTAAATCCATAATAAAAGGATACATTTGACACTCTTAAATATATATATGAATCATATAAAATAGATCCATCAACTACCACTCCCTATTGTTTTTCTAAATAGATTGCATTCGATTCTTCTGGTTCAGAACATCAACTACTGCATTTACTTTCCCATGTTTGTAAACAATCTCAAAATTGAAATACTGAAGGTATTAATCCCATATTTTTTATCTTATGTTCAATTCATGTTGAGTGAATATGTATTTGAGACTTTTATGTTATGTGTACATAATTAACCAGTCTCTCATAATTTAATGCCTCCAATACTACCAGACATGAACAACTGCAGTTAAATTGAGATTGGGCATCACATAATTATGCTCATGAGAACTCAACTAGAAAGACCCATATGCCATGACTCATTCAACTTTCATCAAAATGGCTCCCATACGGATGCTTGATGCATAAATATTAATAGTATAACCTCTTATAGGATAAAAAAATCAGGATTGGCATTGAGGTCAACCTTCCTTTTAACTCCTAAAAGGCTTCCTCATAATTTTATGACCATGTGAACAAAACACCTTTCTTGGTCAAGCATATAAGAAGTTCCTAAATGTGTGAAAAATCCTAGATAAAATGATTTTCATAACCATATAGCTCTAAGAAACTCATAATATAAAAGATTCTATTAGTCTAATACCATAAAACAAAGAATATCACCTTCTATAAATCCATAAATACTATTTAATCTGAGATAATATAGACTATAAAGGGAAATTTATCAATCCAGATGTGTAATTTTTTAATATTTTTTTATATCTAGTGCTCTATTTGTGCACTCGATATGATTTCAAGGTGTTTTTCATGACCGTTTCATGTCTGAGAATACACTAAGATATCATCCACAAAAGCTACCACAAAGAAATCCAAGTACCGGTGGAAAACCAAATTCATCAAGACCTTAAAGACTATTATCGTGATTGTGAGACTGAGCGACATAACCAAATAATAATAAAATCTATATCTATTATTAAATGATGCATGTGGTATATCAGAGGGTCTAACTCATACATGATGATAGCCCAAAATCAAATCAATTTTTGAGAAGACCCCGTCTCTTCAGAGTTGGTCAAAGAGATCATCTATATGAGGTAATAGATAATAGTTCTTAAAGGTAAACTGATTCAACCACTGGTAATCCACACAAATCCTGAATGTCCCTTATATCTTCATGAATAAGAGCATTGATGAACCCCCATGTGAAGTACTAGGTCATATAAACCCTTTTAATTCCAGGTCCTCCAACTATTTCTTGAGTTCCTTAATCTTAGTAGGAACCATCCTATAAGGAGGAATATATATTGATACTGATCTGGTAACATGCTCAATGGTGAACTCTACCTCTCTCTTAGGAGGTTGTTTAAAAACGTTTTCTAGGAAAACATCCCAGAAATGATCCTCCACCAGAGGAAAATCTATCTTATGTGTCACCTAATCATTTAGAAAGAGGCTAGGAATTTGGGATATCACTCCACCTAACCCGTGATTCTTAGTTCCATCTCAACTCACCTAGACATCCCATTTTCCTTTATGAATATAATTATTGATTTTAGGGGATATGAATGAAACCCTATGTTGATAATAATAGATATGGGATTGATAAGAAACTAAACGGTCCATATTGAGAATGATGTAAAAACCTATCATCTAGAGTATGAAAAATTTCAACAATAAATGATAATTACCAATTTTTAGGGGACACTCCTTTCATTGGCATAAACATTCTGATAAAAATCCTAGTAGACTATCTAGAGTCGTCACTTAATTGGGTATTTGATCTCAAAACCAAGGATACTTACTAGAATAGAAGATATGAATGAAAGTGAGGTGCTAGTGTCAAAAAAATAAGATACTAAAGTTTAGGATACTAAAATTTTACCTCAAACTATAGATGGAAAAATTGTATTCTACTCAGGTGGTGGTTGTACTACATATATTTGGCCCAATACATGGCCCTGAGATACAACCCGACTACCCTGATCATGTACACTCTTTTGGAACTAAATATTACAAGTCTAGATTCCTCATCCTTGTCCACCTCCATGGATTGGATGACCTGTAGCACTCCAACTCCATGCTTGGTGTGGAGCTACTAATCTAGCTCTAGAAAGTGGAGCTAGTGGAAACCCTCTCTCATTGACCAATGGAATAATGTTCTTGAAAAACCATTGAAGATGACCCATCTTGCCTTAATATTGGCACTCAACTTGGTCTCTATAACACTGAGACTTTATGTGACCAAGCTTCCAATACTGATGGTATAACACTTGGATACTTGGGAACACACCCAAACTACTGCTACCCCCATGAGGAAACTCAAAGTGACACATCCTACCAATGGATGAAATACTTCCCTATCTAGGAACTGAACCACCATGACTCGTATCCTTAGATTCCCTTAGTTTATGCTTTGATATGAGCACTTGGTTCACTGTTTTAGAAATGGAAGTCAAATAGAAAATGTTCAACTGAGATCGAATGGACTACCTAAGACCATCCTCAAGTCTTCTCACTTAGTTTAAATCATCACCAGCTAGAGTAGGAAAAAATCATTAGAGCTTAGTGAAATAATATAAATATATAATCACATATATAAAACCCAATTGTAGCCGCATAAACTCTATAGATCATTTAGTTCTCAGTGTTTCTGGAAAAAATTAATAATAGAAGGATGATTGAAAATCCATCTAAACCATGCCTTGATACTTATTTTACTGATTTAGAATATCCCACCAAAGCATGGAGGATCCATGAAGAATATAAACCCCAAGATTGACCCTCCTTTTTGGAGGCGTGTACATATGCTTAAAGATGGTGAATACAACATATTTCCATGAATCAGTATTCTGGGTTCCCCCATCCCTTTATAAAGTAGGTGGATGCTTCTACTGGAAATCTTAGATAAACTCTACCATAGTAGGGGTAGGTTTTGGGGATCCCTACATAGTCTAAATGAACCATATGAAACCCTCTCAAAATTGAGAATTGGTTCCCATATCAGGTATAATAGAAGGCTTCACAAGTTTCACTACGGGAGGTAATACTGGTGGTGTTTGTCTCAACACCTTTAAAACATGGTTGTCACTACCCTCTTGACATTCATCCTCTTGACATTCATCCTGAGGCTTTCGTGGAGTTATATATCAATAATTCGAAGAACATACCTCAAAAAGAGTTTTGATAA
This sequence comes from Viscum album, assembly GCA_963277665.1. NCBI lineage: Eukaryota > Viridiplantae > Streptophyta > Magnoliopsida > Santalales > Viscaceae > Viscum > Viscum album. The sequence continues at coordinate 1,338,428,094 of OY728156.1, forward strand.
CTGAAATATCTCATATAAAAGAGTAGAAAAGTATAAGGCCTTCCTATAGATGATTCAATACCCCTCTTCCTACTCCTAAATCCAGGTCAATATAACATAGAATATTATGAAGTAACACACGATACAATCCCAACATCCCAATAATAAGTTAGGTCTGGGTCAAGGTCTAAGGTTCTATATCTTATAATATAGGCTTCATTATATAAAGTTTCATTTGAATGTTATAGAGGAAAATTCCCTTTAATTTCAAATTGGTGTCCCTATTTAATATTAACCATTTCATTTATGATTTCAAATTGTGATTTTTTTCATATTCATACAATGGTTCCTTTAGGTGAATTAGAAATATCAAGTTATAAATACCTTAGCTTTATAAGTTACACTTGGTATGTCATATAACTCTAACCAAACTTGTTACATCTGATCTCATGATGTAAGAATCCATATATCATTATTTGATTATATGGATCAATTTTCACAATTTATAGAGGCACATACTTTATAAATTAAAATTATAATCCTTGTAATCATAGTCAACTAACAATTCAGCTAATGTAACCAAAATTATACAGATCAAACATGTGATAATTGGTTAGATAAGGTACCACCATCAAGATATGTGGGAAAATACTATTTTGGTTGATGATACATTGTAAATAAATATTTTTTATCCCTTTACTTGAAATAAATGTTAGTTAAATAATATATATATTACCCAAGGCACATACATTAAGTATTAGGAAATAAAAAATGATACCTACATGGAATGAAATATGCATGGAATGTGAATATACATGTTCCTATAATGATGAATGATATAATAATTCCTTTTCATACCAGGACAAGTGTAAAAATACATAATGATTAAAAATACTAAAAACCATATGCGCACCCAATGGTAAAATCCATACAACTTTAACAAGATAAATACAAAACAGAAAGTCACATTCCATGCAGCATGAATTTTTCCCTATACATGGGTTAGATAATCCTAGGTACAAGCTAATTAACAAATTATAAAATATCCTAGTCTCTTGTCTATGAAACCAAAACTGTAATATAAGGGAAAATAGTTTTGATAACACTTTCTGACATCCCAAAACCAATTCACTCATAAGTAACTGAATCTAGTTGTCCATATGGCCTCAAACATGCCTCCCCATAAAATAGAGGTTACTGACTTTCAGTGAGGGTCTAAGATGATATGGTGGGGTGACTATAACCTATTTATTAGAGTGGATTACAATAGTGAATAATATATAAATAACTCAATAGAAGCAGTATAATGGAAACAATAGTGGAAGTAATTCTTGTAGATAAATAATAATAGCAAAATAAATAACTAGTAGGTAGTATCTTATATAAAATTAAAATGTCAAGATGCTATAAAAAATAGAGAGTAAGGGAAACATGTAACATATATATATAGTATATGCTGTAAAAATTATACTAAATATAAAAATATAAACTCTAAATCATCATGATTACTATCTTAGTCTTCTTCTCCCATACTACACCCTAGTACATAAAAGAAAGATACCATAGTCAGGTGCTTCACCTAATCCCTACCTTCATCCATGAATTCCATCCACATAATAATTGGTAGCTCGAACAGGGTGTGAGTAAAACTCAGTAGCCAACCACCAACGTTGTCTAATATTATCACGTCTATGAATTTATAATGGGGCACCGTGTATGTAATAATATCAATGTAGTAAAAGAAATAAACATAAAACTCATATCGGTTTGGGTTTCCTATAGAACACTCATCTAATACTGTCTGCTTTAGACTAATCTAGAATGTATTTGAACATTTACTATTTTACAATCAATAAGAAACATCATGTCCTCTAATTCCAAGTAAACAATATAGAATTTCATGTCCATAAATTCTAAGTAAACAATATGGAACACCATTTACTTGAATTATAAATAAATAAAAATAAGGATTATGTCTATTTATTTTCATAAATAATGAGGAATTTCATTTAAATTATATAAATTATGCCTCATGTAATCACATCTATGTCATATTAAAATCAAGGTTAAGGACTTTCACCCATCCCATTTACCAATTATATTTATTATTTAATCATACTACTAAAGTGTAATAAGAAGGGGCCAATTGTAATTGATGAAAAAAATTATTGAATATTTTTTTATAATTAATGAGGTAATTTCCTTAAATTGTGTTAAATATGTTTATTTGTAAAATATTTCAGATTATATCAATCATTGGAAAATTTTATGAAAATTACATTTTTTCCTTTCATGTATAATGTAGTATTTATGCTATAAATACTTTTATGTGTATTTTTTGAATGAGAAATTTTGTAATAGAATTCCTATCCAAATGGTATACAACTTTGATTGAGAACATTTTACCTGGATCAAGAATTTGATAGGAGTAAATAGGCCATTAATTTAAAGATGGACTGGACTCACTAGATTAGACACCAATTATTTATTTTGGCCACAACTTCTCCACAGTTACTTGGATTGGGCCCAAATTTAGAGAGAATCTCGGGGACCGAATTTAGAATAAATCATCCTTCTGGAAGGATAGATGGTTCTTGTGTTTTCATGGTCAAACATGTGGTGAAAATTTGATTAAAATATTTGGATGAATTCTCCATTCACAATTGAAAAGTCTTGAAATCCTAGCCTCCCATTCACTCTAAAAATTTGTATTTTTATCTTTTGGAGGGTGTTGGATAAGACTTAGAGGGTTTTTATAAGAGACTAATTGGTGCCTTTATATCTCAATTCACCACTATATGAGAGAATCTATCAATCTAATATCTCCTCCAAAATGCTCTTCTTTCCTTTTCTTTGTTCTAACATTTTTCTTTCAATAAAATCTCCATTTATCTTCCATTTATTTTTTTATTTTAAAATTAATTATTATTTTATTTAATTATTTGGGCTGGAAATAGAGAGTAGAAATGTGATTGGGGTATACCCTTTCCAAAACTTTTCGAATGCAATTCATTTCTATGATAACTATACTGCCCATGGAAGATTAGTTTTCTTAGTAATCAATCTATCTATTACCATCTTCATTTATTTATTTTTAATTAATGATAGAATTTAGTTACTTTAATATGATATATGAATTGATTTTTAAACTTAAAATAAACTAATAAAGTAATTGAACAATTTATACACAAATCGCGAGTTTGAGTAATGTGTGAACTGTGAGGGTGCGATCTTAATCGGTAAAACAAAACCACATGATAACAATTTGTAGAGTTAAAATATAATATCTAAACTCATTTAATCATAATTTTAAGAATGGATATATTTTCTAATTCACCACTAATCATAATATAGAATTGTAATGATAACCAGTGTAGGGTACTACGATTTCATGTTCTGATGCTAGCCTAGGGTTCAACTCCTTTCATCATTGTGGTTAAGTTAACTCTCAAAGGGTTTGATGGTTAAAAAAATAGGGTATCATAATTAAGTGGAGATTAATATACATTTTAATTATTAATAATTAAGTGAATAGGTAGGTTTATATTAATTATTCCTTCTAGAAATATTTTTCTAAGTAAACATCTTCTCATTGTGTTTTCTCATACTCATTTCAAAAAAAAGGAAAAAATTTAATCTTATTCCACTATACTTCTTCTTATTATTTTATAGAAATAAATCAAACCCCCATGATTTTAAGTTGTTTATTGCTTTTATCTTTATTTTCATAATAACTTTAAGAAGTTGTTTTAAATACTTTCTATTTGAGAGACGACCTTGGTCAGCCACTCTGATACACCTAACTAACCAAAAACCACACATCAATTCAGAGTGTCCATGATAGTGCCTTTCAAATTGGAACTCCTTCTAGGGAGCTAAGTAATTTATTCAACCTATTAGAGGTATTTTATTATTTTATTATTTTATTCTCTCCTTTCTTTTTTCTTTTTTTATTTTCTTCTTTTTTGGACCATCATCTTAAACTTCTTATTTTATGGTCCAATTTTCTTCATTTAAGTTTTCTTTAATTTATGACATGAAATAATATAAAGGATATATTAGATCTTGACCCTGAGATTGAACGCAACCTTAGGGCTCAAATCTGATAGTCTTAGTCTATGGGAAGTTTCAACATTCACCTAGTTGGTGAATTAATCCATTATAAAAAGAATAAAATTGGAAATACTTTTGAATCAAACCTAAAATAAGAAAAAATGGATGAAAAAAATGAACTTAAAAAATCATTTGAAAATTGGATTCACCAGATATTAACTATCAACCAAATTTTATTGCATACCAAAATCTGGAATCAGAATTTGAATTGAAATCTAGGTTAATTCACATTCTTCCAATTTTTTATGGATTATCTCATGATGATTCAAATAAATATTTAAAAGAATTTAATGTGGTTTGATCAACCCTAAAACCATGAAATTTCACTGAATATAAAATAAAACTAAGATAATTCTCATTCTCATTTGATGGAACTGCATAATAATGGATGTATTATTTACAACTTGGAGATGTAACTTATTAGAATGATTTGAATCATATTTATTGCAGATATTTTTTCCATAATCAATGACCACTGCTATTCAAAAAGAGATCTTAGGAATAATGAAATCCCAAGGGGAGTCAATGTATGAGTATTGGGGGTGATTCAAGATGTTGCGCGCAAGCTTCCAGCATAACCAAATTAGTGATAAAATCCTCATCTAGTACTTCTATAAAAGTCTCACACATATGGAGAGAAGTATGGTGGGTGATGTGGCTGGATGAGCATTGGTCGACAAAACACTAGTAGCTGCACGTGTTTTTATCAACAAGATGTCACAAAAATACCTACAATTTGGCGAATGTGGTACACCACATGTTAGAGGAGTATATTAGGTAAGTCCATGTTATATTTAAAGTCATTTAATTGATACCAAGTTAGATGAATTGGCCACTATGGTGAGACAGATTACTTTGGATCAAAAAACATCCCATCCCACTCCTGTAAGGCCTAGTTGTATTTTCAGTAAAACAGACCACCCAACTGACTATTTTCCCCAATTACAAGTAACAGAGTATTGCACAAACACATTCCCTGGGAGACCATTTCATAAGAAAAAACAACCACATCCCCAGAAGAAGTATGATTCCTTTTCACCAACACATAACCAAGGATGAAATGATCAATTAGACACAAGGTATGGATTTGGATAACCATAAAGGTCCCATTTTCCACAAAAATTATAGGAGCCTCTACCTTTCCAACACAGTTTTCAACAACCCCGAAGGATATTTGAAGCCCAATCATTAACAAGTCAATAACAAGGTAATTCTCAACTAAAGATAGAATCTAATATTGATGACATTTTGAAACAAATTGTTCTTAATCAATAGAATGAGCTTCAGAGTCAAGGATCAACGTTGGGGGGGTTGAAGAAGAAAATGAGCATGATTGCCACCGCCCTCTATGAACTGGTAAGTAAGAACTCATGAAATATTCCTTCCCAGCCTACTCCAAATCCCAAGGGGAATTTCAGTTCCATCATATTTTTAAGTGGGAAGAAAATGATTAATAAATATGAACCTACCATTCCACTGGGATTCATCCAACCCAAGGAAATTCCCCCATCATCACTAATCATTGAGGACCCAAAGGAAAAAAGGAAAGGGTAAGAATAAAATTGATGATATTCCTCATAAACCCCTTCCCTATCCAAATAGAAAATTTCAAATAAAAAATATGACTAAATAGGTGATGAAAAAATGATGTTTGGACACATTCAAGCATGTCGAGATAAACATACCCCTTATTGAGGACATTAAGGAAATTCCAAGGTATTCTAAATTCTTAAAATAAATTTTTACCAATCATAGAGGTATCAAGGGAAATTGGAGGATCAATATTGGATGGAATGTTTCTGAACTCATTACACTAACTCAGTCAATGCCAACAAAGTGCAAGGATATTTGTATATTTACCATCCCATGCACCATATAGGAGTTACAATTTTCTGATGCTTTATTTGATTTGGGATCTTCCCCGAATATGATGCCTCACTATGTATTCTCTTATTTTTAGGATGGTGATTTGAAGCTGATGAGATTAGTGGTGTAGTTGGATAATATAGATATAGAATATCTAGTAGGAGTCCTTGAGGATGTACTTGCTTTGGTAAGATACATGATCTTTCTAGAATATTTCTATGTTACTAATATGGATTATGATTAGGAAAATTTTCTTACACACATTATCATAGGTAATTACTTCCTAAAAACTAAAAAAACTATCATAAATGTACACGAGGGTGAACTTTATATGGAGTTTGGAGATTAAATTGTGATATTTGATGTCATGTACTTCATGAATTACCCCTCATAGGACCATTTTTCTTTTATTATCTCCCATTTTGAACCACTAAGTAAAAACCCCATCGAAGTTGATTATCATATGCTTAGAGAGATTATAAGAATTGGTTATAGTTTGATGTCTAGAAGAACTTACACACCTATTTTTAATGAACAAACCACTATTGGATTTGATTTTGATGTGGTTTCATATTCTGATTTTGATCATGTTCACTCTAATTATGGCTTGACTATTGAGTATGTTGATGAATTTTATGAATTATTATCTGATTTTTATGATGAATATTATAATACTGATGTTTATTGTGCACATATTTTAGTTCCTTTAATGTATCCATCCATACAGTACCCCCTTCATTGGAACTCAATCCATTACCCCCAAATCTCAAATACTCATACTTGTTGAGTAGTGAGATATTACATATTATCATTGCTAACAATCTCCATTTTGAACATGAATAATTTTTTTGAATCTTTTGAGGGGGAACATTAGGACAATCAAGTGGACCTTGGATGACATATCTGGTATTAGTCCCTCCATTTGCATGAATATGATTCTTTTGGTGGATGAGGCTAAACTAGTGAGGAAACCACAAAGGAGACTTTGTCCAATTCTTTTGGAAGATGTTAAAAAAGAAGTTGAAAATTTTATTGAGGTGGGTATCATTTATCCCATTTTAGATTCCCAGTGAGTGAGTCCAATTCAGGTTGTGCCTAAGAAAAATGGTGTTACTATTTTTAGAAATGAGAGAGACTAACTATTTCTAATGAGGTTGAAAAATATTTTTTGTGTGTTTATTGATTATAGGAAACTAAATCAATCCACTAGCAAGGATAATTTTACCATCCCATTTATTGATCAAATTATTGAGAGACTAGCTGGGAAGACACATTATTGTTTATTGGATGGATTTTATAGATATTTTAAGGTTTCTATACCTCTGGAGGATCATAGAAGACAACATTCACTTCTCCATTCAGTACATTTTCTTACAAAAGGATTCCATTTGTACATTGAAATTCCATAGGTAACTTCCATAGATACATGGTGTGTATTTTTTTAGATTTCATTGAGAACTAAACAGAGGTATTTATGAATGATTTTACAGTGTATGGATCTTTATTTTATGAATGTATCTTTAGTTTTTTAAAGGTTTTGAATCATTGTATTGAGAATAATCTGGTTTTAAACATTGAAAAATTTCATTTCATGGCAGATCATAAAATTGACTTGGGGAATGTAATGTCAAAACATGGAATATAGGTTGATATATCTAAGGTAGATATTATTTCATACTTTCCATATCCTTCACATGTGTGTGATGTTAGATCATTCATAGGGAATGCATTATTTTATCGACACTTCATCAGAGATTTTAGTAACATCTCTCTACCCTTATCTTGATTACTTCAAAAAGATATTTACTTCTTTTTTGATGATTAACGAAGGGTCTCATTTGATGAGATAAAGAAGTGTCTCAAAAATCCCCCAATCATACAACCCCATAGAGGGAGATTCCATTTGAGTTTATGTGTGATGCATCCAACTTCATGGTTGGATCTGTCTTATCTTAGAGGGTGGAAGGACAGTCTCATTTGATTTCTCATGCATCAAGGACTTTGGATTTAGCCTATGAAAATTACCCAAAAATAGAAAAATATTTTATTTTTGTTACATTTTCTTTAGATAAATTTCTTTCACATTTATTGTGCTCTAAAATAGTTTTTTTTCTAACCATGTAACTTCGAGGTACCTCTTGAAGAATCCATATGCAAAGACCAGACTTATCTTATGGATTCTACTTAAATAATTTGATATTTAGATAAAGTAAAATAAGGTTTCATATAACTTGGTAGCATAAAAAATGAGTTGGATTACTCACACACTAGATATTGACACCTTTGACTAGGTACCACTTCTGAAATCATTCCCCAATGAGCATATCTATGTCATATCAAGTTTAAATCCTTGGTATGTTAGATTTAGTGAACTACTTGTTTACTTTGAAATTCCTAAAAAACTTAAAGAAACATCAAGTCCAAAAATTAAAGAGTGGGTCTAGGTTTTATTTGTGGGATGATCCCTACCTATAGTGCATGTGTAGTGATCAAGTTTTTAGGAGGTGTGTTTTGGGTCATGAGTTTGAGTCTGTTCTAAATTTTTTCTATACGCTTTCATGTCGAGTACATTTTTGACCCCAATAGATAGCTAAAAATTTCATTATCTCTGAATTATATTATCATAGATTATTCCATGATGCTAATGTGTTCTATAATTCATTCTCACATTTCCAACACACTGGAAACATTTCTAAGAGATATGAGATTCCCCAACAAACTATATTATTTGGTGAGATTTTTGATGTATGGGGAATTGATTTTATAAGTCCTTTTCTAAGTTCATTTGTTTTTTTTTGTATTTTTTTGTAGTCATTGATTATGTTATAAAATGGGTGGAGGATAAGGCCACAAGGATTTATGATTCTTGTTTTATAGTTTATTTTGTTAAGTAATTGATTTTCTATAAGTTTAGAGTACCAAATGCTATCATCGGTGTTCAAGGGACACACTTTTTCAATAGAAATTTGTCTTCCCTCATTTTTAATTATGGGGTGATGTATAAAAATTCTACTCTATACCACCCCCAATCAAATGTACAATCCAAGGTTTCAAATCGAGAGTTGAAACAAATTTTGGAGAAAACCATGTAGCCGAATAGGAAAGATTTGAGAAAGCTCTTGGATGTTGCACTATGAGCATATAAGACGAAATTCAAAACTCTCATTGGTATTTCCACAAAACATATTGTTTTTTGGTAATGATTTTATCTTTCTATGGAGGTCAACCATCATAAATATTGGGAAATAATGAAATGTGACATAGATTTGGATCGATCTAGAATTCAAAGGAAGCTACAAATTAAAGATATTAAGGAGATTAAATTGTCATAATATGTTAATTAAAGGCTCTAAAATGAAATATAAAAATTAGATCAATGTATAATGATCCAAAAAGGGAGTCTAATGTTGGAGATAAAGTAACTCTATAGTTCATGACTGAAGCTGATGCCCGATAATTTCTGTTCCAGATGGTTAGGTCCTTATGTTGTACCCAATGTCTTTCCTTATGTTGTGGTGGATATTATACAAGAGTGCATATGAAGGATCTTTATCGTCAATGAGAAAAATTTGAAGCATTACATTGAGGGACTTCCCACCCATGAAGTTGATTTCATTACATTACATAACCCCATCATCACTTGAGAATATCAGGCTGTTCTTAACCCTTTAACTTTTATATTGTTTTTCCTTTTCAAAATTCTAAATTTCATTTGAAAATATAATCTCATAGGTTCAGATTGTGGAAAATGTAATATTTTATGTGTGGGGGAGGGGACAACATTTTGGGGTAGCTATTTAGGATTTTCATTTGTGTGTGTTTTATGTTAGGATTTATGTTAAATTTTCAAAAAAAAAACAAATCATGTAACATGATCATTTACATGCGGAACATATAGAAAATGAATGTTTTCAAAATTCATCGGTATCATGATAGTAATGATCAGGATTTCATCATCAAGGGTTGATTTTTATAAAAATGTAAGTCATCTATGATATTAATGATTGTGTCATTATAAAACCTTTTAAATTTTGACACCATTCTTTGTGATATTTTTCGTAGTAAATTGTTTCATTGATTTATCCACATAAATTTTCACAAAACCATGACTTGTGAAATTTTTCCTACTCAATTGAAGTTATATCCAAGTTAGGTAAAAAATTAATCTTATATCAATGGTTCATCCATATGTCAATTTCTATTTTGATAAATTTCATTATTATACAAAATTAACCTATTCATGTGTACCTAATATCTGATAGTTTTACATCATACAAAAATCACAAAAATAAAAAAAGTGTTATCTTAATAAATAGGGGAGTGATGAAATGTAAAAAACATGGGGATATCTAGTTCAGGATCTTAAGGTTTTAATTTAGAGAATGATTAAGTTAGTGGGTCTTGAAATTTTATTACAAATGAATGTAGAAAAAGTTTAGTGAATTAAACTAGTTAAGAAGATTTTTTTAATTGACTTGAATATATTGAATAAATGGTGGATAACTGAGCTTGAAATGGTTTCCATACACACACACACGTGGGGAATTAATGGAATTCTAGACCAATAACTTATTTCTCAATTATTAGTTTCATTAATCTCACTGGATTTTATTTTGATACAATTTATGAGACAATGAATTTCAAATTTATCTATATTGAATCTTGATGGGATTATTATTTTTCTTATATTTCAACTTTTGATTGAGTAATATGAACATACATATCTTTTGACAATATTTTTGGAATACAAGATGTGAGGTTTTTCCTAGGTCTGAAAAAGGATAAGTGTGAGGGAGTTGATAAAACACAATTTTATTAAATATTTTATTGATAATAAATGAAATAATTTATTCAAATTGTATTAAATATGTTTATTTATAAAATATTTTGGATTTTCTCATTTATTTGAATGTTTGATGAAAATTATAGTTTTTACTTTTATAGTGTGTATTGTAGTATTTTGACTATAAATATTTCTCTATGTATTATTTGAACATAAAATTTTGTAAGTGTGTTACTCAATCAATGGGATAAAAATTTCATTTAGTAAATCTGAGTTGTATCATGAATTTTATTAGAGAAAATGGTCCATGATATAAAATATGAATTGGACACACTAGATTGATCACCACTTAAGTATTTAAGACATAACTTCTTCATAATTCCTTACATTGGGAGAAAATTTATAGAGAATATTGGGGAGCCAATTTATCACAAATAATCAATCTATAAGGATAGATGGTTCATGCATTTTGGAGGAAAAACAGATGGTGTAAATTGGATTAAAATATTTAGACTAATTCACTATTCCCAATTGAAAAGTATTGAAACCCTATCCTCCCCTCCACTAAATAATTTTGTGTTTTTATCATTTAGAGGGGGTTAAAAGTGAATTATAGGATTGTTAGAAGACAATAAGTGGTGAATTTAAATTTAAATTCACCATTGTAGGAGGAAAGCTATCAAGCTATAATCTCCTCCAAAATTCTCTTCTTTTCGTGTACTTTGTTGTAACATTTTTCTTTCAATAAAATCTCTATTTATCTTCCATTTATTATGTTATTTTTAATTTAATTCTACATTTATTTACTTATTTTGTATGAAACTCAAGAGTTGAAATGTTATTTGGGAATACCCTTTCTAAACCTTTTCGAATGAAATTCGTTTCTATAACGACTACACCGCCCATGGAAGAGTAGTTTTCTTAGTAGTCGATATACCTATTACCTTATTCATTTAGTTATTTTGAACCAATGAGATACTGTAATTAAATTAATATGACATAGTAATTTAGTTTTAAACTTAAAATAAACTAATAAATCAATATGATAATTTACACAAAACTCACGAGGTCGAGTAATGTATGAACTGTGAGCATGTGATCTTAATTGGTAAAAGACCACATAGGATCAATTTTTATATTTAAAATATAATATCTAAACTCAATTAATAATAATTTCTAGAATGTATATGTTCCCAAATTTACCACTGACCATAATCTAGACTCGAAACTACAATAAAAAAAGGGTGCTACGATTGCATGTTCCGAAGCTAGCATATTGTTTAATTCATTTCATCATTATGGTTAAGTTAACTCCCATAGGGTTAGAGGGTTAAAATATTCGGGGATCATAATTAATTGGATATAAATATAAATTATAAATATTAATAAGTAAGATAATAGGTATGGTAATATATATTATGAATTCTAAGAATAGTTAAAAAAACATCTTCCCATTGTGTTTTCTCAATCCCATTTCAAAAAAAGGAAAAAAATACAATATTCTTCCAGAATATATATTCTTCTTATTTCATAAATATCAAAAAAAAACCCAAACTTTTATGTTGTTTATTTATTTTTTCTTTATTTTCATAATACCTTTAAGAAGATGTTCTAATTACTGCCTTTTCGAGAGATGACCTTGGTCAGCCACTCTGCTATACCTAAGTACCCAAAAACCACACATCATTTGAGATTGACCATAAGAAAACCTTTCAATAATATAATTTTCAATATATAATTTTAAAAGGGACAAGTGACATGCTCTTACCATTTAACTTTTATTTAATTCATTCATAAATTTTCACATAGTCTATGTGAATGGCCATTCCGCATACATCTCATTAATTCCCTTCAATAAAAGCGTTATAAAGGGATAGGTCAACACTCCTAAAAGGTGTTTTAATATTAATACAGGGATTATAAGGGGTGATGGTTATATAAGAAACACACCCCAAGAGTATTGTCTTAGTTGAGTTATACTACCTCTTAATAAGCAATTTTATGTGAAAAGGAAAACTAATGTAAGGACTTACAATCTATTTAATTAATTTTATATTTTTTAGGAGACACATGGATATTATAGAACAAAAAATAAAATCTCATGATATAGACATAAAGTATTTAATTCAAATCACTAGAACACTTACTTACAATGGTAGATTAATCCTCATTCGATATCATCTTTAGATTTAGGCTATAACAAAATAAATCACAAAACCCAAAAAAAATCCCTAAATATATGGCATAATATCTCATATGAAGGTAATGCATAAGATGGTGTGACAAATTAACAAAAGCAGGTGGAAGAATGATAAAATTACTAATGGATATTCAATGTGATGAACTAATCTTGAATCTATTTCTAGATGGATGAGATACCTCAATTCCTAGGTGGAGAGGAGAAGGGAGAAAACCCACATGTGAGCTGTTATGTGTGAGTAGGAAGAATAAGGAGGGGTGATGGTTATAAGTATTTAAGGGGAAAAGTGTAATTTCACCCTTCTTAAATGGGAATATAATTTGGAAACAAGGTTAGCCAAACTATTTTCTAACCATGTGAACCTACCATCTAGGGTGACACCCCCTCAGACAGTTAGATGAAAAATTTGACAAAATGTGCATAGCTAGTGTCTGAAGTCTACATCCCTCACATGGCTAGGAACATAGTTAAGAGAAATTGTGAAACATACTTGAGAAATACAAATATAATTTATTTTCAGTTTTTAGAACCATTTTTCCTTCCTGTCATGGTTAAAAAAAACTACACTCCACCTCTTTTTGGGTCGTATGGTTAGCATTAACCATATTCCAACCATTTACCTCACTCAGGATATCTAGAAACTAGAGATTTATGAACCAAAAATCCCCAGACTCTACTAAACCCTTTTTTATTCCCTTAGGAATTTTCATTAGGATTAAACAAAGAATTTATACTGAAAATTTAAGGATACTTACCTTCAAGAAAAACATGAATCTTATAATAAGATCCATAAAATAATGAAAACTCTTTCTATATGAATCTAAATATTTACCAAAACCAAAATAGTTTTCACAAGTTATTAAATATAATACATTAATATATTAAACCTCAACAGTAATAATCGAAGATAAAATTAATTAATTCTATAAGTATTTACCCTTAAAACCCTTCCAAAATATGTCTGACCAAATTCAAAATCCTAAAATTTATAAAGGAGGTAACTAAATTTCCAAAATCAACGTAACAATAATCCCCCAAACAACATAAATTAATTATTAATGTAAAATACTAAAAATATTAATACCTTAATATCTAAAAAACCTCAATGAAAAGATAACTACTTCAAAAAATTAACTATATTCATATTTCATAAATAAAATCACATATTGTCAAATATATTCCATGGATATGAAAATGCAGTAAACTCCATCAAAACTTACTTTATCATCAAGTTAATAATACTTTTCAAGGTCACCAATATTTTAAGATTTAATTAATTAATTTTAATCATTTATTAATCCCAAATAATCATTATTACTTCAAAATTTGGAAAATATTAAGGTTTATCTTTACCATATTCATGAAGTCTTCAAAAAAATCACAAAACTTCTTTTCATGGTTTTTGGTACTATCAAATATATGTTTGAAAAATACTTAAATAAAAAATATTGCATAATAATCCTTATATGATTCTTATAACCTAAATATAATTGGTAAAACACTTCTAAAACATAATTATTGAATCCCAGTATATAAACACTTCAATTATTCTACTTTGAATGTAGTAATTTAATAAGCTTGACCTTCTCCCCTTGGATTATTCTATGGTAATTTCTCATGATGTTTGGGGCATTAGTTGTCATAGTGTCCCATATTATTATATTAAAATCAATATCCTTTTATGTCTTCTCCCTTGCCCTTACATTCATGATCATGATGGTTTTTTATCCACACTTTTAAAAAACTCATTTTCCTTTTAAGAATGTACCAAGGTGTTTCTTCCCACAAAATTACCATATTGGAAAATCCACATTTCTCTTATTCTATATACACATTTTTTTCTCACTCATATTCGTATTATTTTACTTTCCTTATAATATATAATAATTAAAGAATTAATTTTCTCTCCTGATAATACATGATAATATATCCACATTTTTTGAGAATGTTTGGGATATTAGTTCCATTATAAGGATTGGATTTATCACATCAAATAATTGGTAAATATTAATCTTTGTATTACATATGTAGTCTGAATAATGAATTGATAAACTTGTAAATTTATCTTTATACTTACCAATATTTTCCTCTTCCATTTACCTTAGGCTCAAAAGTTATCTCTCCATATATACTCATTGTTTGTGATGAAAATATTTTTCCAAGAAAAGGGATTTAACATACTTTCACTCCATGATTTATATTTCTTCCTCATCCTTAGTGTTTTTTATCAATAACCACCATTTATTCACATCCCCCATGAGATGATAAACTACCATGAAAACCTTTTTCCTTTCATTACATTCCAATGTGAGAAATATCTTTTCTAAGGAAGTGATTTATTAATTAGCTACAAATGGATTCATGGTTCCATTTAAAGATGTATTATTTTATAAAATAATATAGTCTTAAATTATTATACCATGTTTAAGGTCAGTAATCTACTCCATTTAGGAAAGGTTATTGGATATAAATTGTGCCCACTACCCCTATATAGTCATAATTTTCTTAGTTCCAGCTCCAACTCATACTTGATTATCTTTACTATGAGGAAAATACCAATATATATTATGTTCATTGATATGGTTTACATTACATAAACTAGGCTAAATTTATAAATAATTAAATAGACTAGATTATATCATAACATTATGAATCATAATGTATAATTTTAAAACTATAGAAACACTTAACATAAATTTAAAAATTTCTATATATCTAATCTCAAAGTCATAATATTGGTTTATTTGAGAATATTCATATAAAAATACTTTCAAATAATTCATAATTGTTTAAAATGAAAATGTTTTTTAATATAATAATATCCCCTAGGTGTGTCAAACTAGGTGTACAGTAAGGGTACACTCATTATGCACCTGAATGATGGCCAAGATATACATTACCAACCTATTTCAGAGTTATCACCCCTAGATGAATCTATTCTAAAACCACATCCACTGGTAGTATCCAGAAAAGAATATATTTCTAGGAAACCCACATAATCTTCACCTTATCAAAACTTTAGGATGTAATCCTATACCCAGAGTTATCCTTAAATTCATTTATAGAGTTATGTTCCCCAATTTATTTTTCCTAAATCTAGTTATCAATGATTTTACTGAAATTTATTTGATAAAAATAGTAAATAACCCATGTAAATATCTCAACCATAGTATACCAGATATGGTGTTTACTTTATTAAATTTGCACTATATATAAGCAATCACATCCTAAAGGATCAAACAATTTACTAGTCTTAGAAAACTAGACACATAATTGAATCTCACATTACATTTAAAAACTTAAAATATAAAATAGTATTTTCTTTTAGAACACTATTATTCTCTTTATCATATCAATTTATGAAAATAATGATAAAATTATTGGATTTCTAGGAAAATGAAACATAATAAAGGGGTGAGATTAGATTCCTAGTAAGAGTAAACGTACAATTAAAGATGATATGGCATGAATAATATAGAAAGAATAAATGATGATAAAATAATTCCATATAAATAATCACATGAGATAGAAAATTATCCATGTCTATAATAAAAATCAAATAATCACATAGACATCAATAAATTATTTATTAACGATGGAATGAATAATTTTAGACATCTAAAATGTACTGTCGAGGCCTTATTCAAACGAATATAAAAATACCATTAATGAATTATGCCAATACATCTATATAAATTGGTAATTCCTCAACCAAAACGTAATATATTTTGTCTCATGATACCTACTGATGCTTTAAGGGGCTATATAAATCCCTACCCATCTATTACTAAGTCTAATTCATTCTTCATATAAAAGGGGAAGAACATAATAAACATAAACATTCATATTGAAAAACTAGAATAAGAAATGTTAATAGTTTCCTCAATAAATAAACATTATCATAAACCATCCATAGTAATATGGATAGTGGTATCAAAATAATACATCCTTGTTTAAAAAGATCGTAAACCATCCAGATTAATACGAAGAATGGTATCAAAATAGTACATCCCAATCAAAATGATCATTAACCATCCAAAGAAATAATAAGGATAATATCATTATAATATATCCCCAGTGGATCTTAATTAAAATTATAGTTTTTGATGTTATTGAATATAAATACTATAAAAATTCCATTAAAAATAATCTTGAGGAAAATACCCTTTTCACTTTGAAAATAACTTTTGAAAACTAAAAATTTATAAAATGCTATGATTTTTTTTTATTTGGATAGAATAACTGAAAATTTTAAATTATGTTTTTAAATCAATAAGTGTTCATGACATAGGTTAATTCCATACATGTCGTATAAGTTAAAAAAACACTTTCACACTATTGTAAAAAGGTAAAAAAGTGCCTCATTAAGAAAATGAAAAGAATATTACTTTTAAAACCATTTTTCCAAAAGTTAACCATGATTAATTTTTTTTAAAAATATCATATTATAATATTAAAAATATTATTTAAAACATTTTTATAAAATATATGTATATGGAAGAAAAAGGATTCCTGACTGAGTATAAAAACAATGTTGGTTTTCCTTAAAAACAAGATTTTGATATATTAAGTACAAAAAGTGTGGAAAATGAAATGAAAAATTTTAATTTATAGAAAAAACCATAGGAGAAGAAAATATATTTTGTATAAGATAGAAAGATAAAATAATTTTCCTAAAGGGTGACATAAACATAAACAATCCCGAATAATTATGTGATTATGAAATAAACCCTTACTGCTTTGGTAACTTTTAAATCATAATCCCCATGAAATAAATAACATAAAATGAAACAATAAATAACATTAATATAAATTAAATAATGATATATCATATAAAATGGTCATTATATACACCACAAAAAATAAATTAGTTATGAATATGACATTTGTCTCATAGAAGTAAAAATGAGAGAATAAAAATTTTCCTATAGTCCGACTTTCAATATAAGTGTTCAAAACTCATGTATAATAAATGTATATTTATTATACATAAATTACATAATTATACTCATATATATCAAACTATATATAATTTACTTATATTCTTTTTTCACCTTTTTATTAAGGATTCTTCATTAAAATTATTATTATGGGTAATAACTACTCCATTTTTCATGTATGTTTTTGTTTAGTTTTTTTGATACATGTAATTTGATAATATTTACATCATCTCTAAAATGGTATTCATGGAATAAATATAATATAAATTAAATTTGTAGATATTTATAGTCATCTATAAAATATAGAGATATAAAAATGAATTACACCGTTTATGGAGATGACATGCTGTATGTACTCACAAACATTGTTTTCACTTTTCATCGGATGGAATTAAAGAAAGGTGAGTGATAATTAATCTTAATAGAATCATTATTATATCATATATATCATTTATATTCACTAAATTTATCCTTATTACCATCCACATAAATCATAAAAGAAAACGGATCACATCGCTTCGTGGAGGTGGTAGTCCATACGTATGCAAGAGCGAGGTTATCATTTTCCAACGGATTGTAAGGTAAGAAGTTATATATAAAATTATAGTTAAAGAAAAATATTTATGTAATAAATATAATATATAACCATTATTTACATATTTATAAATATCCAAATAAATTGGTTTTGAAAACTCAATTTCACCGCTACATGTGGACGGTAAGTCATACGTATGCACAAGCGATGATTTTACTTTTTATAGAATGGATAAGAGATGGAATATGGTTGAAAATAATAAAAAAATATTGTTATATTTATTATGTTTCATTTATTATTTTATTATGAGTAAAAAACATTAAGAAGAATCATTATAAGAAATTAACTTGAAAGAGTCGGTAAAGACGATTACCACTTCGGTATAATTCATCTAGATCACTTCATAAGGGTTCTAGGGTTTGTATTTTAGAAATAAAAAAACCTACATAATGTTTATATGGAAGTTTATTATTAATTTTTTTAGGTTGTGGTCGATCTATAAGGATTAATGTGGTGTGAATAAGTGAATGAAGGGGTGTGCTTTTATAAGGGAGGGAATGGGAACACTTGGAATTACAAAAAAGATTACAATATAATTAAGTAATTTTCAAGAAGAATGTATCCAAATGGAATGATATTTGAACATAAGGTATTATATGGTTGAAATATAATCAACCAATAAAATTTTTACATGTTTAATTGGTATTTTAAACCTTATATTTTGGTTTAACCCCTTAGTTAAAATATTTTAACCTTAACCGTGGTAACGTCTTTTTCATTCTTAAGATGTTATAATTTTACACATATGGTGAAAATTGTCTCATAAATAGAAAATGGATGAAACTTCAGATAATATATTATAATACTTTACCTATTTCATGATTTTTATGATTTTTAAATAATTTAATAAAATGTTATTTTGATAAAATATCATTAATGTAAATTTTGACACTATTCATTTAATTTGACTTAAAGGACATAAAGAAAAAGTTGTAATTAGAATATAATCCTTTATAAAAAAACTAATATTTCATATTAATATAATAAATTCATTTAACACTATAAATCCCTCAAATTATATCACTTTTAATATTTTAGAATTCATTTATTTTGTTTGTTTTTAATTAAATAAATATTGTTTCCACATTGTGTAAGAATTTATGGTTATTATTTAATAAATAAATATTATAAATAAGTTACCATCATGATTTTTTTTATTATTAACAAAATAACCCTTGATATTCATTCATCACGGATTTTTGTCCCTATTTTAACCTATAAGGGATATTTGAAACTATGAGAGTGATATTTTGTTATTTTCTGTGATTTTAAATATTATATTCGTCATTTTCATGGAAAAGTTTCCATTGAAAAATAAAATTAGAGTATAAGGTTGTAATTTTAGAATTAAATTTATCAAATAATAACTGAGATAAAATATTATGACCTTATCAGATAATTTTAATGTTGGTTAACTCGATTTACCCTTTACCGCAGTGATAAATTTTACTACAGTTACTATTCATATCATCAAAAAATCAAAGGGACCTATTTAAATATTTTGAACCTAATTATTAAAAATATGGAAGAAATTTTATCAAATTAAATTTCTATAAGTGGTAGATACTAATTTCAAAATAAATGCACAAAATGCGATAAAAAACAGTCTTTCAGAAAAATGCATTTTTATATATAAATTTTTTTATTATAAATTAAATCATGAAATTGATTCCAATAAACATAATTTTATTATTAATAGTATAATATAATTAATTTTAGTTTTAAATAATTTTAAAACAGAGTGTATCTTTGTAAATGCATGAAAGAAAAATATTGTTTTTAATAAAAATCAGTATTTTTCACTATTCACTGGAAAATCAATCTTTCAGAAAAATCAAAAAAATTAACCCTAAGATAATTTTGATATTATAATTTAAAAAATGATATTATTTTTATAAAATAAAATTTATAGATATTCCAAAAATCATTCATAATATCTTCTCTAAAAAATAAATTAAAATCATTGTTGAAGGAAACTTATTGTTGTAGTACAAAATAACTACACTAAAAATTTAAAAATTATTTAGTAATAATTATTAAATTAATTTTTATTGATTAGGTAATTTTTATATATTTCATAATTCAATTTATACAATTCATAACCACCAATTCAATGAATATGTTATAACTGTTATATTTAAATAATATTTCATGGTTTGTTTAAGCTCGATGTTGCATGTCATATACATTATCAAAGCTAATTTTATTCTTTTAAAAAATCTCATTGTTACATTCTCCCCCATTAAATTAAATTTTTCATTTAAATTTAAAATTTTGTTTGATAATAAAGGTTTAATATTTGAAAATTTCTTTTTGAAAACTTACATTTTAAAAAGGGGTAATAAAACTTCCTCCAAAAAGAGGGAAAGATAAATAAGAAGGGAATAAAAAACTAGGTTTCCAAATTGGAGAACATTTGTGGGAAGTTAAAATATGGACATGTAAGAGGATATTAATTCCCGAGGATTGATATAGAATGATAGAGAATATGCTTAGAATAAAGTTATAAACCACAAAACCATAAATATATGATGGGTGAAAATACCATTGATTTATCATACATTTTTATAATAGGACAATTCTTTTATTTAAAGATAATTTTTCTATATTTGATAAATTATTTTACCATATAAAGTGAGAACCTAAGAAAATTTACTTACTTGGAATGTGTAATTTTATCCTTTAATCAATTTTTACCACAATCTAATCTGTCACTCCCAATGATGAGTATTAAAGATGATTTTTTCATGATTGATTTATTATAATTGACTTATAATGTATCATAACATCCATAAAATAATGAAAATTAATCCTCCTATATCAAGATATTTTAAAAACCCAGAAATGGTCATCACAAGTTATCCAATACTACATTAATATCTAAAACCTCAATAGAAACACCAAAAGTTTAACTTAATCCATTCCATATATGGTTAAACTTAAGATCCATTCAAAATATTACTATCCAAATTCAAAATAAACTTAATATCAATTCATAATGTAGCTATTAATTGTCACATACCAAATATGTGTATAACTTTATCACACATTCTTCTGAAACAAGGTAATTACTATAAATCCTCAATTAATACAAACATTATTCTAAAAAATAACTCTCTAATACTTCATTAAATAAAATCTCATATTATCATGTAAATTTCATAAATCCAAAAATGTTGTAAAATCAATCATAAATTACTTTATCTTGAAATCACTAACCATTTTTAGGATCACCAATACTATCCCATTTTCTTATTAAATATCAACATTATCTTTATCCCATCTAAACATTATTAAATCAAAAATCATGAACATATTAAGGGTTATCATTCCCTTATTCATGAATTATTTGAGAATATCACCTTACCACTAAATCAATTTTCTTGGTTATCATTACCATTCAACATTATACTTTCAAATCCTTAAAGAAAAACTAATGTAATACAATCTACATATGTTTCATGATTCTTATAACCAATCTATAATTAATAAAATACTTATACCATATAATTATTAAATTCAATTTCACAAGAACTTTAAGCATTCTACTTCTTCAATAGTAATAACATAAGCTTGACCTTGATCTCTTAGATTATTATGAGGTCTCTACTCTCAAACCTTAGTAAATTCATTTATATGGTGACCTGTATCCTTATAGATGAAAAAAAACATTTAAGGCTTCTTTCTTACCCTTTAATTCATTCACTTGATGAAATTTATTTCAAAACATTAAGTAATATCCCATTACATACAATAATGTACTAGGGTTTATCTTTCCACAATTATAAAATGTGGGAAAATAATTCTTTCTCTTCTTCCCCTTATCCATTTTTTTCTCTTCCATCCTCTTATTCCCTTACTTTCATTTAGATTCATAATACTTGGATAATTCTTTCCCTATTTTTATATCACATGATACTATATCCTCATATGATGAGAATGTTTGAGAGTATAGTTCCCTTTGAATGATTTTTTTGAGAACATTAAATAAATATTCAATATTTCTCTTTGAATTAAATATACAGTCTATAGAATGACTTTCTAATATTGAAAACTTGGATTTGTACTGAGAAAAATTTTCATCTTTTTTTTCTTAAACTCGGTTATTTTTCTCTCCATATCCATTTTTTCCTCACAATTAAATTATTTTTTCAAGAATAATACCTTAAAATCCTTACATTACATGATTTATATTTCCTCCAAATACTTATTATTTTCAATCAATGAAAACCATTTTTCCAAAACCCCTGATATATTATAAACTTCCAAAAACCCTTCCCCCCTTTATTATTTCTTAAAGAGAAAAACATATTCTCTAGGGAACTTATCAATTGATCAACTACATATGGATTTTTAGTCCCATTGAATGATGGAGGTTTTTGACACATGAAGATTCCTAAAATTGTTATATCATATTGGGGATCAGCAACATTATCCATACAGGAAAGGTTATTGGTTATAACATGAGACATATTTCCTAAAATAGTTATAATTTCTTCATCTCTAATTGTAGATCTAGACCTAGATTCATTATCTTTCCTATGAGGGAAAACAATACATGGATTACATGTATTGATATGGTTTTCATTCCTTCTACTATGTTTCATGTCTAAATAGTGGCATACACTAGATTAGATCATAACATTATGGATAATAATTTAAAATTTCAAAACTAGTGAAACTATTAACATAAATTGAAAATTTATGTATAACTAATCTCTAAATCATAATCTCAATTTCTTTGGGAATATTCTCAAAGTCCTTAATATGGTTACATTATCTAATCTATGTTTTCATAAATTAAGTTCCCAAGGATTATACTAATCTTCCTCTGATACCAACTGTAAAGACTCCATGTAATGACACCAACCCCAATATCCTAGAGGTGGTGGTCACTTTATTACACCAGAACTAGATATGATCAATCACTTCCCAAATGATGGAATAATTTAGTAATCTTAGAACAAAATATACATAATCTAATCTCACATTTCATTTAAAAAATTAAAATAAAATATATATTTTTTAAATAATTTTATTCCCTTTACCAAATCTCTAAATGAAAATTATAATACACTTATTGGATTACTAGGAAAAGGAAACATAAGAAGGGGTGATCTCAGATGCTTAGTAAGGTTACACGTATAATGAAAACTAATAAGGAATGAATAATATGGAAATAATAAATGATTATAAAGTAATTATATATAAATAATCACATGATCTTGAATCATATCCTTGGATACCATAACAAATCAAATAATCTCATGGACATCAATAACTAATTTCATAATAATGGAATGCATAATGTTGAAAATATGAAACATAATATTAAGGTCTTATGCCAAGAAATATGAAAACACCATCTAGGGAATGTGATAAGACATCTATATAAATGGGTAATCAATTGGCCAAAACCCAATCTAGTTTTTGTAATGAGACCTACTGATGCATCGAGTGGTTATATTGAGCTCATCCTTTCACTTACTAAGTCCAATGAATTCCTTAGATGAAATGGGTGAAACATAATCATTATAAACATTCATATTGAAAAACTATAATACAATATGTCAATTATTTCCCCTATTAATAAACATAATCATAAACCATATTGATTAATATGGATAATGGTATCAAAATAGTACATCTCTATTAAAACTTATCATAAACAATCAAAAGTAATATGGATAATGGTATGAAAATAGAAAAAAATATAGTTAAAATAATAATAAAACATATATAAAAATAATAAGGATGGTGTAATTACCACATATCCCAAGTGGATTATAAGTAAAATGTGGGTTTTTATGGCCTTCAATTGAAATAATTTAAAAATTGAATTAAAAAAATTCTTGAGGAAAAGACCCTTTCACTTCGAGAATCACTTGTAAAAACTAAAAATTTAGATAATATTAGTAGAAAAATTTTATTGAAAATATTTATGAATTTTTTTAATTAATATTCAAATAAATAAGTTTTTATGATAACGATAATTCCTTGAATTTTTTATTAGTGAAAAACATCCCTTTTACATAGTTGTTAAAAAGTTAAAATGTACCTCATTCAGAAAATGATAAGAAGATTCTATTTTAAATAAATTTTGTAAAAATTAAATCATGGGTACAATTTTATATAATAAATCATTTTTTAATATTAAAAATATTATTTAAAACATTTTTAGAAAAATTTATGGTTATGAACGATAAAGGATTCCCAACCGAGTATAAAAACAAAGTCATTTTCACTTAAAAACATGATTTCAATATCTTGAGTACTTAAAGAGTGGAAACTAAAAGGAAAAATTCTGATTTATAGAAATAAACAATGGATAAGAAAATATATTGGTTATAATATATAAATATCAAATAATTTTCCCAAATGAGACATAAACACATACAATCCCGAATAATGATGAGATTGTGAAATAAACCCTTTCTAATTCGGTAACTTTTGAATCATAATCCCCATGAAATAAATAAATTAAAAAAACATTAGACACCATGAATATAACTGGAATCATGATATTTACTATCAAAGGATCTGTATATACACTACTCAAGAGAAATAAGTGGTGAATATGACATATGTCTCATAGAAGTAAAAGTGAGATG
Source organism: Viscum album (assembly GCA_963277665.1). Taxonomy (NCBI): domain Eukaryota; kingdom Viridiplantae; phylum Streptophyta; class Magnoliopsida; order Santalales; family Viscaceae; genus Viscum; species Viscum album. The sequence continues at coordinate 1,338,453,181 of OY728156.1, forward strand.
GGAAACCCTTACCACAAGTCTGACTTCCTTCATACACGGTCAAAACTTATGTATAATAAATATATATTAAATATAAATATATTATAGGACCATAATCATATATATAATAAAATATTTTTTCTACTTATAATATTTTATCACCAATTTATTAATGATTCTTTTTTAAAATCACTATTCTGGGTAATAACTAATTCGTTTTTTAGGTATGTTTTGGTTCAGTAATTTAGGTCCTTGTACTTTTACCATGGTTCCATAATATAAAAATTGTTATTAATGGTATAAATATAATATATATATATATTTAATATATATATATATATATTTATATTCATCTATAAAATATAGAGATAAACAAATAAATTATACCATTAATGGAAATGATAGGTCATACGTATGCATAAATACTATTTTCACTTTTCGAAGGATGGGAAGAAATAAAGGTGAATAATAATTAATATCCATATAATTATTATTATATCATATATATCATACATATATGCATCCATATTACCATACACATAAATTATAAATGAAAATGGATCACATCGCTTCATGGAGGTGGTTGTCCACATGTATGGATGGGCGACGTTTTCATTTTCCAAAAAATTAAAAGGTAAGAATGTATATATATATATATATATATGATATTATAGTTAAAAAATCATATTTAATTCATAAATATAATATATAATCATTATTTATATCTTTATAATCATACATGTAAAGTGGTGATGAAAATCGAATTACACTGCTATGTGAAGATGTTAAGCCGTATGTACACACGAGCAAAGTTTTCACTTTTTTTAGGATGGAAATGAGATGAAATATGGTTTTATAATAATAATAATAATAAAATATAAGAATATTTTTTTTATATTTTTTTATTATTTTAGGGTGATTACAATATATTAATAGGATGTATAAGAATAAATAAAGTTGAAAGTGTCAGTAAAGATGATTGCCTCTTCTTCAGTGGACTTTTATTAGATCTATTCTTAAGGGACCTAAGGTTGGAATTTTGGAAATAAAAAACCTATATAATAAAGATAAGTAATTTTATAAGTTATTTTTTTAGGGTATGGTCAATATATAAGGGTTACATTGGTGTGAATAAGTGAAATATGGGTTTTCCTTTTATAAGGGAAGGAAATTATACACATGAAATTATAAAAAAGATTAATATATAATTAATTAATTCTCAAGAAAAATGAATCCAAATGGCCAAATATATAAACCTAGGGTATGATATGGTTTATATATTATCTAAAAACAACATATCGATAGGTTTAGTTGTTATTTTAAACCTTATATTTTGGTTTAACCCCTTAGTTAACCTATTTTAACCTTAATCACAGTAATGTTTTTCTCAATCTTAATTGGTTATAATTTAACTTATAAGGTGAAAATTGAATCATAAATTGAAAAGGAATAAAATTTTAGAACATATCTTATCAAAAAATTTCTATTTCATTTTTTTCGGATTTTTCAAAATTTTAATAAAATATTATTTTGATAAAATATCATTAATGTCAATTTTAACACTATTCATTTAATCTATCTTAAAAGACATAAATAAAAAGTTTTAGTTAGAATATAATCCTTTAAAACAGTAATAATATTTCATATACATCCAAAAAATTCATGTAACACTATAAATCACTCAAATTATATCACTTTTAATATTTTTAAAATCATTTATTTTATTTTCTTATTAATTGAATAAATATTTTTTTCAACATTATGCAAGTATTTAAGGTTATTATTCAATGCCTAAATATTATAAACACATAAGTGATACTTAAAACTAATATAGTGACATTTTTAACTTTATTATGCTCAAAATACCCATTTATATTCATTCACCACCTGTTTTTGTCCCTATGTGAACACATAAGAGATACTTAAAACTAAGAGAGTGACATTTTGTAACTTTCTTTGATTTAAATATTATATTGTTTATTTTCTTGGAAAACTGTACATTTAAAAAAGAAAATTATAGAATAAGGTGAAAAAATAAAAAATAAATTTATTTAATTAAAATTAATTTTAAATATTATGACCTTATAATTTAATTTTATCCTAGGTTAACCCAATTTACCCTTTACCTTTGTGATATATTTTACTATAATTACTATTCATATCGATAAAAATTCAAAGGGACCTATTTAACAAATTTAAAATTTATGATTCCAAATGTTTAATCCATTTTATCTAATTAAATTTCTATAAGTGGTGAAAATTAATTTTAAAATACATTCACAATACATGATGAAAAATAGTATTTTTTGAAAAATTCATTTTTCTGTATAAAAATGATTTTATACTAAATTCAATCATTTAATTGATTACAATAAAGTTAATTGGATTATTAAAAATATATTATTACTATATTTAGTTTTAAATCATTTTAAAACAAAATTTAACGTTTTACATGCTTGAAATAAAAATACATTTTTTTTATAAAAATCGATATTTTCACTATTCACCGAAAAATCAATCCTTTCAGAAAAATCCAAAAAAAAAATATATTTTTGATATTCTGATTTAAAAATTGTATTATTTTTATAAACAAAATTATCATTCTTCTATAAATTAATCGTAATATTTTCTTATAAAAGTAATAAAAATAATTTTTGAAGAAAACATATTTTTGAAGCATAAAAAACGTTACCTAAAATTGAGTACTTATTTAAAAATATTTAATAAATGAATATATATTTATTAGTTACTTTATATATATTTCATAATTATGTTAATTCAATTCATACTTCCCAATTAAATGTCTCGGTTATAATGGTCATATTTAAATAATATTTCACATTTTTTTATGGTCAGAGTTGCCTATCGTGGAAATTATTAAAACTAATTTTCTTCATAAAAAATATATGGGTGGTACGTTCTTCCCCTTTAGTAAATTTAAACCTCAAAATTTAAACTTTTGTTTGGTAATAAGGGTTTTAAATATGAAAATTCTTTTTTGAAAACTCGTATTGTAAAAAAGTTTAATAAAACTTATTCTTAAAAAGTGAGAAAGGGAAATAAGAAGGGAATAAAAAAACTAGGTTTCCAAATTGGAGAAAATTAGTGGTAAGTGAAAATGTAAACATGGAAGAGAAATATAATTCCCAATGACTTGTAGATAGTGATAAATAATATAGTTAGAAGAAAGTTATAAAACACAAAACCATAAATCTATGATAGGTGAAAATACCATTGATTCGTTAAAAATGGTTATAATTGGATTTTTTTTCAATATCCTTTTCCTGGAGTGGAATAATTATTTTACCATATAGAGTAAGAACATAAGGAAAAATACTTACATGGAAAGTGTAATTTTATCCTTTAATCAATTTCTACCACAATCTAATCTGTTGCTCCAAACTATGAGTATTCGAGATGATTTTTTCATGGATAAATTAATAAAATTAACTTATAATAAATCATAAGATCAATAAATGACTAAAAAATCATTCCTACAATCTTTACATATTTCCCAAAACCAAAAATAGTGAGCGCAAGTATCCAATATTACATTAATTTTTAAAAACTCTGCAGTAACACCCAAAGTTCAACTTAATCTATTCCATAAATGGTTAAACTTATGATACTTCCAAGATATGTCTGATAAAATTCATAATCAACTTAACATTAATCCCTCAATTATTTTTTAATCTTTATATACCATGTATGTTAATAACTTGATCACACATTCTCCCTAAACATGGTAATTACCATAAATCCCCAATGAAAACATACATACTTCCAAAAATTAACTCTCAAATAATTCCTTAAATAAAATATGATACTATCAATTATATTTCATGAATCCAAAAAATCTATAAAATACATCATAAGTTAATTTTTCATCAAATCAATAATTATTTTCAAGGTCACCAATACTATCCCATTTATTTTTTCAATGTCAATATTCTCTGTATCCTAACTTAACACTATTAACTTAAAATGATGAACATATTAAGGTTTATATTTACCTTATTCATTTATTATCCAAAATTATCACTTTACCACTAAATCACTTTTCTTGGTTATCATTTTCATTCAAAATATGCTTTCAAATCCTTAAGGAAAAACCACTACAGTACAATACTTATACATTTCACAATTCTTATAACTATAATTTCATTTATAAAATTCTTCTAAAACATAATTCTTGAATCCAAATACAAAAAAAAAATTAATCACTATACTTTGGAAGTCGTAATAGTATAATCTTGACCTTGACCCCTTACCTTATTCTAAGGATTATTCCATTGAAACTTGGGGAATTTGTTTGTGTAGTTCCATATCTCTTTATAGATTAAACAAAAAACATTAAAGAATTATTTATTTCCCCTGAATTCATGTCTGTGATGTATTATCTCTACAAAATTTAATTAATCTATAATTCCTTACAAATAATTACCAAGGTGTTTCATTTCACAATTATCACATATGGTAAAATCCTTCGTTTTCTTATTACCCTTATCTATTTTTTGTTTTATCTTCCTCTTATTCTCTTTATTTACTTCAAAGTTGTAAGACTTGGAGAATTATTTATTAGTATTGATAGAACATGATATTATATCCTCATATTATGAGATTGTTTGAGAGACTATTTCTCTTTGAAGTATTGGATTTATCCCTTCAATGAAATGATCAATATTTCTATTTGGATTACATATATAGTCTATAACATGCCTTGATAACCTTGTAAATTTGGATTCATACTTAGAAACATTTTCATCTTCCTTTTATCTTAAACTCATGAATTATCTCTCCATATTCATTCATTGCTTGCATAGAAAATATTTTTACAAGAAGAGTTTGTTAAAATTCTTCCATTACATTCTTTCTATTTCCTCTTCATCCTCAGTGTTTTGAATCAATGAACACCATTAATCTTCATCCCATACGAGATGATAAAATTTTATAAAAAACTTATCCATTTCATCAATTCTTAATGAATGAAATATCTTCTCTAGCGAACTTATCCATTGTTCAGGTAAAAATGGATTTGTATTACCATTAAATGATAGAGTTTGTTTATGCATGAAGAAATTTAACATCATTACACAACATTGTAGATTATAATAATGCTTCATATGGGCAAGTTTATTGGTTATAACTTGAGTCAGCGACCCCAAAATAGTTTTAATTTGTTCATATCCCGCTACAACTCCATCTCAAGGTTCATTATCATACTCATGAGGGAAACCCCTACATAGATTATAAGCATTAATAAAATTCCCATTCCTTCCTCTAGGTCCCATTTCTAAAAAATGGAATACACTAGATTATATCATAGCATTTTGAACCATAAATAAAAATTTAAAAAATATTGAAATACGCAACATAAAATGAAAATTTATGTATAAATAATATCTAAATCATAATATTGGTTTATTTGGGAATATTATGAAAGTACTTCATAGGGTTATGTTATATAATCTATGTATTCATAAATATAGTTTCCAAGGTTTACAAAAATTCCCTTATACCAAATGTAAAGACCAAAACTCCAGTAGACTAGATTTAGTGGTTACTTTATTACATTGTAACTAGATATGTGTGATCACATTCCAAAGGACTGAATATTTTATTAGTTTTGGAAAAATAGATATATACATGAATCTCACATTAAATTTTAAAATTTAAAATACAACATAATTTTTTCTTTTAGAACACCATAATTCCTTGTATAATATCCCTACATGATAATCATAATACACTTCATGGCTTCCTTAGAAAAGGAAACATAAGAAATGGGTGGGCATATATTTTATTTGAGGGTAAATGTAAAGTGTAATATAATAAGGAATGAATAGTATGAAAATAATAAATGATTATCAAATAATTCCATATAAATTATGACATGATCTTGAAACATATCCATGGATTTTATATAAAATTAAATAATCACATGTAAATAAATAACTTATTTTATAATTATGGAATGCATAATTCCAAAAATCCAAAACATACCATTGAGTCCTTATACTAAGGCATTTGAAAATACCATAAATGATTTGTGTCAAGAAATATATATAAATGGTTAAATCCTCGACCAAAACTGTAACATCCTAGGTAAATAAAGAATAATACATTTTCATATTTATTAATATTGTATAATTGAATATTAATTTTACTTTAAAGGGGTTGCTATGTTCGATAGCATACCCGATAAGCAACAAAGAGTTTCTTTGAAATCTTACGTTGCACGCTAGTAATAAAATAATATTATTTTAAATGGTAGTTAACATGTAGCCATTGTGTTGGAGGGAATGAATGGAAATAACTAAAATATGATTATATATGTTTTTTAGATGTTTTTACATTTATCCAATAAAGGATAAAGTCTTAAAATATGAAAAGAATTCAATTTTAGGCATATATACTCTAATATTCACTAAAAGGTCAAACTATCGCCTTTTGATGGAGAACCATCTTTAAATATAGTTTTGGTAACTCTTATACATTCTATTGGACCAAATAAAATTCTTCTTTAGAATCGGGACATCAAAATTTACTTTGTGTAAATTTTTGGTATTTTTCCGATAAAGTTCATTTTTTAATGAATAGTGAAAAATGTTGTATTTTAATTCAAAACATCTTTTTAATCTAATTTATTTATATGATCAGATTATCATTTGAATTGGTTTTAAAATTAAATTAGAATATATTTTTACCATTTAATCCAATAGTGGTCATTGGAATTAATTTCACTTTGAAATCGGACTTAAACTAGTGTCAATCTTTTGATACTTATTGTTTCTTAAAAACACGCTATTTACTCTGACAACGGGAATTAATTATTAAATTAATTAATTCAACTTATATGTTTTTAGTTTTTTAAAATAGACTTCATTTTTGAATTTGGAATATCAAATATAGCTTAGGGTGAATTTTAGGTATTTTTCTGAAAAACTTCAATTTTTGATGAATAGTGAAACCACTTAGTGGTACTTAAAAAAACTGATTTTTCTTTTAAATGAAATCTTACCACCTTTGTGTTTTGAATTTAAAAAATACAATATACATGGTTGTCATTAAGAAGTAAAATGTGGTTTAATGGGATTAAAATAATTTTTTGGTGAATAGTAACTTTTAAGTTTTTAATCGCGGATAGAGGTAATTAGTGTAGTTTAAGATAAAAATAATGTTTTAATAATATGAAATGATCTAGAAACATGTCCTACCCTTATTGGATGTGTCATGGCCGGCCATAAAAATCCATGGGTCAACTTGGGGACCCCATGGACCCACTTTGGTAGGAAAATGACATTAATAACTTTTTATTTAATGTTAAAATAAAAATGTCACAAACATGAGTTGTTTTACTAAAAAAATTATTAAATGGGGTTATACAAGTCATATTTTTGACTATAAATATTAATTATAAATATAAAAATATTTCCTACATCATGATATTTGTTTTATAATTTTTAGACATTAAATAAATTAAATTATTTATGACACCATGATGATGAAGCGATTACCTCATTATTTAACGATTTAAATAAAATGAAAAGATAATGTAAAATATAAGACCTACACATGTCAAAAACCAAATGTATGGGTGGATTTAGAACTCTCATCACCTTATAATTTAAATATATAATTGTGGGACCCTTTTTATCCGAAAATCATTTTATAATAAAGTATCTTTTCTTAACTTTCCAAGAGTGCCCCTCCTCTCCTCTTATAAAAGGCCCCCACCTCTCAAGCCTTTGTTTAGGACAAACTCTGCCCATTTTGTCTCTAAACATCCCTATATTACTCATATAATCCTCACATTGGGCAGAAGTCTTCCCAAGGAAGCCTTTGAGCTCAAATCAAAAAGAGTTACTCGTTTTAAAGGTAGTGTTTTCTCTTGTGTTATTTTGTTTTATTTTGCTTCTCCAACCCCATAAACTCTTTTTATTAATTTCTTTTGTAACAACTCCAGTATCTTCAATATACTAGGATGTTGTTATAATAATATTTCTAGCTACACTTACACACACCTACATATAATGGTTAAAGAACATACTGTTTCTGTGGATGGAGAATTTCTGCCTCACGTAACGATAATTGTTCAATATTCTTCCAACACCTTCAAAGGTGGCCATTAAGATGTAACTATATTTATATATGATATATAATATGTTTATGTTTTCCTTAAGCTTCTGTATTTTTCATTTATGTCACAACTTTATGGCTTCCATTACGGGTATACGTGATATCTTCATTTTAGGAAGTGCGGACTACCACACCCTCAAAGTGATTTGATTCGTTAATGCCATACGTGGGATGTATAAAGGATGGATTTAATGATATTATATATGATATTATACTGGAATTATAATATACCTTTATATCATTATGATTTCACTCCATTAAATTATGATATAGAAATGAATGTAGCGTTCATGCGTACGTACGGCTTACCGTCTCCATGAACGGTGCATTTCATTTCTTATCCACAAATGTAATGTACTATTATAAGTAAATATATATAATAGATATATATGATGTATGTTACATCAAATTTATGAATATAATTCTGGAATTAAAATATACATACCTCTCATTTAGTTTTAATTCCATTAATATGACATAGAAATGAAAGTAGCGTTCATGCATATGTACGGCTTACCGTCTCCATGAACGGTTCATTTCATTTCTTATATCTAAATGATTATTTAATATTATAAATACATGTATATGATGGATATATATGATATATATGATATACAAATCAGGAATATCATTCTGGATATAATGAACCTTTGACCACACGAACAACATGTAATTGTAAGAAGTCCACTTTTGACTTAAGAACCAAATATCGACAAAACAAACATTATTAACTTAAATGATTACATAATGTTTATAACATGGTAATAAGTGATATAAAAGTAATAATGAACTTGAAAAAGGTTCTTAATGAAGTATAAATTAACTCAAGTTTATTATTCAGGACATTAAAGAACGATCGAGTCAAGTCGGACCCGAGGTAAGGGACTTCGCCTCAATCTTCTTTCATTGAGGCATATTTTGTTTTATACACAACTTTATTTTATACGGTGTATAAAGACCTTTGACTTTTAATTTTATTCAAAAGGAATTTTTTTATATGAAGCATTTTACAAAACGACAAAATGGAATGTTTCTTTTAACGTACGCGGTGACAATGACCTTTTCCGCCGCCGCGAGTATTATTTGGTCTTTGGCTTCCTCAACAAGCCGTGATGTTTTTTAAAATGAAATAAATACCATATACTATTTTATGTATTTTGGTATTGAAAATGGGTTTTATAATGGATTTTTTATGTCAATATATTTAAGTGATATATTGTGATCAAAGTGTGGAAATGTTTTCTTTGCATTATATTTGTTTTATGTCTTATGATTTTATAATGGTACTTTGACATTTGATGGGTGGTTATGTGATAAACCATATTACGGGTGGTGTCGTGAATACCAGGACGGGTGGTTACGTTATAACCTCCAATGCATTGGGTATGGAAGTCGGCCGTATGGCTATTCTATTAAGTGATATGTGTGGAAGTCAACCGTATGGTTATTCCATTTAAGTATGTTTATGTCCCAAGTTACCTTTATATGTTACGTGATATTTATATGGGGTTTATGGTAATCTTTTGGTTACAAAAGGGTAAGTAATGAACTTTTATTCAGTGAAGAGTGTTTACTACTTCATAAAGGTGAAAAGTATTACTTTGATAAAGTATACATGGTTTACTTGTTGTTTTTGGAAAACTAATAGTTTTCATTCATTGTGTATCCCTTAATGAGTTTTTTATGCTCACCCCAAGTTTTTTTGAAATGTTTTTCACAGGACTTAATGTGGAATAGTGTCAAAGATGGGATCAAGGGAAAGTCATGCTATATAAAACATGGAACTAGGCATGTTTATTTTTAAGAGTTTTTAATTTTATGGAAACTTAGTAGAAGTGTCTACTTTGTAATCTTTTGAGATGTAATAGTTATGATCTAATTCTCTAAAACTCTAAACCTGAAAAGATCCTCAATGTGAATTATTCTTTTAATTCAATATTAAGTTAGGTTTAAGGCTAAGGCCTTATAAAAACCCAATCTAATTTATATCATGAGACCTACCAATGCATCAAAGGGATATAGTGGGTCCCACCCAACACTTTCTAAGTCCAATGTATTCCTCACATGAAAGGGGTGAAGCATAATCAATGTAAAAATTTGTATTGAAAAACTAGAAAAAAATTTAATACTTTCCCTAATCAATAAACATAATCATAAAACATCCATAATAATATCAAGAATGATTTCAAAATAGAACATCCCAAGTCAAACTAATCGTAAACCATCTAGAGTAATATGAAGAATGGTATCAAAATAGTAAGTCCCTTGAAAAACTGATCATAAACCATATGGAAAAATAATATGTATGGAATAATTACAACATATCCCTATTTGGGAATTTTTAAAATTAGGTTTTTTTTATTTTTTGGATAGAAATTTTATAAATGTTTCATTAAAAATATTCTTGAGGAAAATACCCTTTTCAATTTGAAAATCACTTTAAAAAATTTTCTAGAATATTAGGGAAAAATTATTTATAATTAATCATGGAAAATTTTAAAGGAATATTCAATGAAATAAGTGTCCATGATTTAGGGTAATTCCCTCCTTGTTGTATTAGAATTAAAAAATTCATTTCACACTTTTGTAAAAGGAAAAAAGAACCGTATTTAGAAAACTACAAGAATATTCATTTTAAAACCATTTTGTAAAAATACATAAATGTTTAAAAATGAATTTAATTTTTTTTGGAGAATATTAAAAACTTTATTTAAAAAAATTTAAATCATTTAGATATGGAAGAAAAATGTTTCTCAACTGAGTATAAATAAAAATTCAGTTTTCATTAAAACCATGATTTTGGTATATCGAGTACTTAATGATTTGAAAATAATAGGAAAACTTTTAATTTATATAAATTAACAGAGAAGAATAAAATATATTGGTTAAAATATAGATATATTGAATAATTTCTCCCAAAGGATACATAAACAGAAATAATCTCGAATAATGATGAGATTGTCAAATAAACCCTTACTGCTTAGGTAACTTTTGAATAATAAACCCCATGAAAGAAACAACATAAAATGGAACATTAAATGCTAGGAATATAAAAGTAATCATGATATATAATATGAAAGGCGTGGTATATAACCCATACAAAATAAATAGGTGATGAATATCACATATGTCTCATAGAAGTAAAAGTGAGATGAGAAACCCTTACCTCTGGTCTGACTTCACTCATAGGTGTTAAAACTTCTTTTATAATAAATATAGATTTATTATAAATATATTATAGAACCATACTCATATATATAATAATATATATGATTTAATTAAAATATTTTATCAACCGTTTATTAATGATATTTCGTTAAAATCACTATTCTAGGAAATAACTCCTTCATTTTTCATGTGTGTTTTGGTTCAGTAGTTTTGGTCCTCGTACTTTGATCATGGTTAAATAGTATAAAAAATGTATCCATGGTATAAATACAATATTATATATATACATATAAATATACATATATATATTTATATTTATTTAGATCTATCCATAAAATAAAGAGATAGAAAAATTGATTACAGGGTTTATGGAGATGGTAGGCCGTATGTACGCTTTAATGCTATTATCAATTTTTGACAGATGAAGCAAAAGAAAGGTGAATAATAATTGTAACACCCCAAGGTTTTAAAAATAAATTTAAGTGAATGAAAAACTGAATCTCTACATAATGAAACTTTATTTTAAGGAGATAATTATAAACTAGCCATTGAACATAATTTTTCCGCTTCTATGATTTGAATTTCAAAAAATGGACAAACACGGTTGTGATTCGTAAGTTATTTGAAGTCTGATAGGACAAACATAATTTTTAGTGAATAGTAACCGACCCATATGAATAGTAAACTACCCTTATGAATCATAATATGATCAAGTGAATAGTAAAATCACTAATTAAAGTATTTCTAATAATTTATGAGACCTTGGTTAATTTTTCAAGGTATTATAAAATGAGTTATAGTTTTAAAATTGTTATTTTTTGAATAAATTATTATTTTTTTAAAAAATTAAATTTCAAATATTTAAAAACTCATTTTAAAAAAGTGGAGTTTATTTTTGAATTCTACATGTTGAAAAATGGCTAGGGTGAATTTTTTGGATTTTTATGAAATAATTGAATTTTTGGTGAATAGTTAAATTCAATAATTTATAGAAAATGCTAAATAAATGAATTTATGCATCATTCTTGAGTCATGGATGATGTAAATGACCATTGGTTCGAACTCACATACAATTATTACGATTTTTTGTCACAATAATCAAGATTATTCATAGTCTTGAGGAAAAATATTAAACTAATAATTAAAATAATGGTAAACCCCTCCTCTCCTCCACTATAAATACCACCCTCACCCCTTATTCCTCTCACACCTATCATGATTTTAGAATTGTCTAAATATTTCCAAATCCTCTTCCCAAGGCTCTTCCCCATGTCCAAGACCTACTAGTCTCAACAAAGGCCAAATCCAAAGGCCTTAAGGAAGATCTCAAGGAGAAGAGATCAACAGGAAAAAATACTCTTTCCTTTTCTTGTGTTTTCTTTTCAATTCCTTTGATTTTCTTATACTCTATTCACCTCCCCTTATCCAAGAGGCATGAAATCTCCATAATCTTATATATTTTGGATTTTATCATGTTTATGAAAAAATTCATCAACATACTTAATCTCCCCCCCCCCCTCAAATAAAAACACTATTCATGATGTGTTGTTTTACGAAAATCGTGGATGATGTGTTTTCAATTTTCATTACTTCATTAAAAACTATTTTTAATACCCTTTTAAGGGTTTAAAAATTATTTAATGTGTATTATATAACATCCTTTATGTTTTGGAATGAAATTATACGCTTGAAATTGAATTATATAATAAAAAAAGTTCATGATTATCAAAGAACCGCCAAAATAATCTAAACGGATATCACTAAAGATTTATCTAATAATTAATCCTCATATCATATAACCAAAATGATTTGTGGAAAATTTAATATTCTGAAAAATATGAATACCATTTCATTGGACTTCTGGAATTTCATTTCTATACAACATGGAAATCAAATACGAACAGACCATGAAAACCATGTAAAGTGAGCTCCCAAAACAATGGAAATAAAAAAATATTATTAATAAATAAGTATAATGATGTTATGAAATGATCATATAAGGTGTTATAAACATGAATATGTTTCTTTTAGATACTAATAACACTCTTTTGACCACTAAATAGGATGTTTAAACACATTTTTAGTAAAACAAACCCGAGGTAACCGAATTATTAACCTAATTTTTATTCTTTGGGTTAACCTTATACTTCATTAATTATTTGGAACTAATATTATTTTTTGAAATAAATTTTGTTTATATTATGTTATATTATGTGTATTTACAGTGTATACACATATTCCTTTTTTTCTATTGGATTATCATATCAATTATATGTTATTTGTAAGGTACTTTTCTTATAAAATATTCTTTTAATCTTTTAGTTTTAGAAAATTCAAAGTGAATGTTTTTATGAAAGTATTATAGTTTTATTATTATGTTTTAGTTCTTGAGAATTGTTTATGATGAAGTTTTATACCTATATCTCCCTCCAATGCATTGGTTATGTTTAAGTTTGAGGTCAGCCATATGGTTACTCCAAGTGTAACTATGGTGGTTTAACCATAAGGTATAGGTGATGGTTACATGGTAAGGTAGCCAAGAGAGTTAAAAATAATATAGTAGCCATGATGGTTACAATTTTAAGTTAGTAATTACCCGATATAAATTTATGGTTATATTCATGTTATTTATGTTTTTTGAAAATCTCTTGGAAATCTCATATTTCACAAAGTAAATATATATGGGTGAGAAGTATGTATTTGTGAAAATGATTTCACAAGTTTACAAGTATTCATGGAATAATGTTTTATTTCCCTAATTTTATATCCATTATTGATATTTTAATGATCCTCCTAAGTGTTTAAATGTTTTCACATGTTGTAACGATATATAAGACAAAGAAGGAAGTACAGTAAAATGTTAGGAATATATTTCAAAGAAATAATGTTTTATTTGAAATGTTTATATTTTGGAAGAAATTGATACTGTTTTTGGGGAATCCACTCTGTATTAATGTGGAATGTTATGTCCATGTATTTCCAAAATCTCTGAAACTTTAAACTTGAAAATATCCTCAATGTGAATGGAAGTGAGTTCTTGACTAAAATTCAATATTATGTAATTTTATAAGGATGAGTCCTTATAGTTGGTATTGGAGGATGGTTTAGATAAATTTAGGGGTTGGGATGATGTTAAAATAATACAATAAATTTTTTCTTACAATATGGTAATTTTAAAATACATAGAATTTAAATATTACCATGTTTCTTCGACTAAGAAATGTTTGTTCAGAGTTTTTTCCCGTAAAAGAAAGAGGGAAGATGGAGTGGAAAGGCACCGAAAGAACGATGTCCTTCCAAATTTTCAACCTAGGATGGTAGGTATTGGAACTGATCAGTTTGTGATGGTAATAGATCTACTGATATAGGCACTAAATGGTGGTGGAATCCATGCAAGAGAACAACAAAAGCTACCACAAAGTAACATGATGATAGTGAAACATTTTATGAGGCAACACCCTCTTGCTTTCAATGGATCTTATAACCCAGTAGTGACTAAATGTTGGATTAAATCCTTTGAAAAGATATTTTATGTTATGGTATTTTCAAATAATCAAATGGTAAGTCTTTTCATTTATCATTTTGAAGGTGAAAATGATCAGTGGTGGTCTATGGTCAAGAATATTAGGGATAAAGAGGAGATTGAATCTATATAGTAGGATGAATTTAAAAGTCTTCTCCTTGAAAAATATTTCCCTAAGGTGGTTTGACTTAGGATATAGAAGTAATTCCTTGAATTGAATCAAAAGGAGGAAGATTCAATGGTTGTGTATAAAGAAAACTTCACCCGACTGGCGAGGTATGCTCCAAATCTTATTCTAGATCTTGATAGTAAAATCAACTATTTTTACTCAGGATTGTAGCCAAGATATCGAAGGGCATTGGCTTCCCATGAGTTCAAGAGTTATGAGAAACTTTTTTGATGTATTTAGAATGTAGAAATGGATTTTTCTGATGATTATGTGCATTTTGACAGTAAGTATAAGAAGAAGTGCATTTGGAAAGTGATGGGTAATAATCATTCAATGAAATTAGATAGTAAGAAAGTTCAATTTTGCAGTGTTTGAATAGTGTGGTAAGAAGAACCTTGGGGAATGCCTTACTAAAACTGGGAAGTGTTTTCAATGTGGTAATTTTGGACATATGGACTGATATTGTAATGAAAATGATCCTAAGACTAATCCGGATAATAAAAATATAAAGTGTTTTAAATTTATTGAGATGGGTCATTATGAAAATTCTTTCCCAAAGAAGGATTTGAATGATGCAAAGAAGCTAGACTATAAGAAGAAATGTGTAGTGAGATACTTTGAAACTACATTAGTAGATGTGAGGCCATCCAACAAAGTGGTATCATGTACTTTGTTTGTTTACTCATATTTTGATAATGTTTTTTTGATAAGAGGTCTACACATTCCTTTATTTCTGATGAGTATTTTTGTAAATTGGAAATATCACCTCAATAAACGAGATAAGAACTTATTGTTAAAACACTATGGGGGAAATGTTACAACAAAAATTCATTTTACGAATCTTTCTATTGTTATTTATGGAAATAAATTACTTTAAAACCTTATTTTTTCCCTTAGTAGAGTTGATGTCATTCTGGGAATAGACTGGCTTTCTGTTCATCATGCTAAGATTAATTGTAGAGTTAAAGAAGTTGTTTTTAGAAGGAGTTTATGTTTTTATATTAGAACAAACCCATATGATTGATAACATATCAGGAAGAAAAGAAACCTTTGAAAGATATAAATGATATTTACCTTGCTCATATTATGGAAAATAAGGGAACTGTTTAGATTAATGATGTTCTAGTGGTAATTGAATACATTGATGTTTTTCTGGATGATTTACCCAGTGATATATTTGATTAAGAAGTTTAATTAACAATTCACTTAGTTACTAATGCTAAGACAACTTCAAAAACCCCTTATCTAATATATCAAATGGAACTTTTTGAATTTAAAAATCAGTTACATGAGTTTCTTGATAAAGGCTTCATTCATCCTTGCACTTCACCATGGGGTGCTACTATATTGTTCATTAAAAAGAAAGATGGTTTTGTGGGACTTTTCATTGATTATATATCCTTGAATAACATCAATTTTAAAAATAAGAATCATTTTCCTCATATCCATGACTTTTTTTTATTAGATCTAGGGAGCATTGTATTTTTTGAAGGTTGGCCTAAGGTCAGGGTACCATCAGTTAAAAGTAAAGGAAGCAGACATCCAGAAAATAACTTTTTGTACTAGATATGGGCTTTATGAGTTTGTTGTTATGCCATTTGGGTTTACTAATTTACCTGATGTATTCATGGATCTTATGGATAGAATATTTCAGGAGTAATTGGACAAGTTTGTAGTTTTGTTTATTGATGACATTATGGTATTTTCTAAAAGTAAAGTGGATTACGAAAAACAACTAAGGGTTGTTTTATAAACCTTAAATGAAAATAAATTGTATTGAAAATTCAGAAAATTTTATTTTTGGTTGCAAAAAATTTCTTTTCTTTGGAACATTGTAAATAAGGTTGGAATAATAATTGATCCGTCCAAAACAAAAGTGGTTGATGAATGGAAAAGACCTACAAATTTTATAGAAATTTGTAGTTTTCTTGGATTAGTAGGTTATTACCGAAGGTTTGTAAAACAAATTGCATGGTTATCTAGCCCGCTTACTATGTAAACACAAAAATGGGTTAAATTTATTTGGATAGAGTAATGTAATGTTTGTTTTCAGGAACTGAATAAGAGATTGGTGAATGCTTTAATTTTGGATCTGCCTTCTAGAAATGGTGATTTTGTCATCTATGGTGTAATGACCCACACAATCTCATTGTCTTGAGAGTGAAACTAGTCCTTATTTGGCCTTAAGTTACATTCCCAAGATGCCAAAGGATGGAAATAAATGCTGAAGGGTTTCAAAAGAATGTGTGGGATTATTTACCCTTTAAGAAAAAAACCACAAAACACACAACCACAACCAAACAACCACTATATGATGCATAATGAAAAACAAGGAAATTCAACCACATTATTAAAACAAGTCAACCAAAGGGCACAACAGTAGAAGATAACCAAACATCAAAGTACACATTGAAAAAAAAACTATAGACTCTAGGAAGATCACAAGACTCCATGATACATTAGCTCCAAGATCCAACATCACCAAACATCCCAAGTCTCATGCAGTGGTACTAAAAATTTGAGACACGTTACCTTTGGCCCTGTCCTAGAAGATAGAATCTACAAAAGCATCAAAGTGACAAAGCAGGGGTAAGTATAAAACTCAGTAGGTTTCTCAATGAATTCCATACTCATGCTTCTTGGATAGAAGAGTTAGAAACATTTATATAAAATAGTTCATATAAAACAATTTGTCAAAAAAGTTTATAAATAAATATAAACAAGTTTCTCAAACCATTTATAACCAAAAGCATACAAGTAAGATTGAAACCAATTTTTCCAGAAAGTTATTTTTCTTTAAAAATAAGTAAATAATCTTTAAAACCATTTCACAATATCCATTTTTGGCATACCCAACCATTCCAAAACCCATGCAACCAACCATGCATGCTACATTATGATAGTTCCATACTCACGAGCGGTTTATCATCAATCTACCAAGTCATTACAAGGTAATTATATCCATTATTCTAGTAGACATTTGGCACTGAGCACAAGGGCATATTTCAACCAAGTATTATAAATGCAATATGAACACACACACACCTATATTCCCAAGGATCATACTAAAAAAGACTTTTCAATAAAATCACATTTTTATTGAAAACCATTTTACATCAAAATCATTTCAATGCCAAACCATTTCAATAAAACACCCATTTTACTGAAAAAATATTTCCTATAAAACCATTTAGAAATTTTAGAAAATCAACAATTTGAAATCATCATTTTAAATCCGAGAAACTAAATCACTTTGCACAACAATTCATCAAGATTTCACAATTTCCCTAAAACCATAAATCATCACTAAAGAAGATTTATTCCATGGTTTTCACAATCAATATCATTAAAGATAATTAATTTGAAACTAATCCAATCAATTATAGCAAGCTTATTTGAGATTAAATCTACCTATATCAAAGGTTTTGATGGAACTCAACAACGGATGAAGACCACTCACTAAAACTGGGTTGCTTCTTCACCAAATAGCCTTAGATCTCTTCTCCTATCAAAAAAATACAAAACTCAACTTGTTTGTCATTAAACAAACTAGATCTACCCATAAAGAGTGTAAATATGAGAAACCAAGAGGATGGAAGAATATATCTAAGTAGAAAAAAGAAGAATGATGAACCACAAGAAAGAAACTGATGAAAAACGCTTACCCGGATGGTGAAACACATCTAAAAGTCACTTAGGGAAACCTAGAGTCGAGAGCCATGAAGATCCAAGAAAAAAAAAGAGATTAAATAGCTAAAAGTGTGATTTTAAACTGGTCTCATTCTGGCTCATGATGTGTACCTTAGGTACATGACATGTAGGCCAAACTGGATAAGTATGCCAAAAAAATCCATTTCCTCAGGCTCAAAATCTATTATTTAAACACTACACAACATGTAACTTAGGTACACAATGTGTAACAGCTCCCGACGTGACCCCCACCTCACAAATTTAATTCCTCTCAAAGTTCACATCGTGTACTTTAGGTACACGGCGTGTACCTATCTAGAAACCTGCAATAAACACTAAAAAACTGCATATAAGGATTTTTACCAAAAGGTCCTTAGCAGAGGGGGAATATTAATCGATAAAGGTATCATAATGTTACAAAATCCTCACCAACAATTTTCCATCCCAAATATTTCATATTGAAGCATAAACTCCAGAAACCGAGGGTACTAAATTCTCCCCACCAGTGGTCTTTCTATCCTCAGAAAGTAGAAAACCCTTGCTTTCCTATAAGAGTTCCAGCCATTACTCTTTAATTTCCTTCTTCCTTTACCATGTATCTTCTTGAACCTGACCATGCTTCCATAAAACCCACACTAGACTGATACTTTTCCCATGCATGGCTTTCTGTTGCCTATCCACAACCCGCACTAGGATATGTACCAATGAAGCATACCGTTCTAGGTCAATGTGATCCCATCTGATCATATGGTCAGGATCACTGTGATACTTTTTCAACTGGGATACATGGAAAAACTTATGCTCTAAGGTTAACTATGGTGGTATTTCCAACTAATATACCACATCTCTGACTTATTCCAGTATCTCAAAAGGGCCTATGTATTGAGGAGATAACTTGACCTGCTTTTTAAAACGACGATGTCCCAGCCTTGGGAATATCCACAAGAACACATTCTCACTTACTACAAAGGAAAACGTCCGTTGATGATGATCCACATAATATTTTTGATGAATCTGAGCCATATATGCATCCTCTTTCTAATAAAATGGATATTCTCCATTGTTTTTTGGACAAGGCTCAGCCCGACTAGTGAAGTCACACCTGTTTCCACACAACATAGTGGATAATGACAAGGACACCCATAAAATACTTCAAACAGAGGAATATTTATTGAGGCCTGATAGATATTATTATATGAGAACTCCACCAAGAGTAAGTTATACTCTCATGATCCACCCAAATACATTACATAAGCCCACAACATTCCTTCCAACATTTTTATTTTCCACTCAGAATGGCCATCTATTTGAGGATGATATGTCATGCTCATAGTCAACTAAGTCCCAAGGGATTTCTGTAAGGATTTATAGAAACAAGATGTGAACCTTGGATCTCTATCTAACATGATTGAAACTAGTACTCCATGTCTCTTTACCACTTTTTGGACATAAATTTTTGACAGATTCTCCACCGTATGAGTTTCACGAATTGGGATGAAATGGGCCGACTTGGTAAGATGATCCACTATAACCCATATGGCATAGTGTTTCCAAACCATTCTAGGAAGACCTATAAAAAAATCCATCATTATCTAGTCCCATTTACACATTGGTATGGGCAAAGATTGAAACATACCAGCTGGTCTCTGATGCTCTGCTTTAACCTGCTGACTAGTTAATCATTGTGAGACAAAATCGACCACATTCCTTTTCAGGCCGCTCCACCAAAACTCTACCTTAAATGCCTTATAAATATTCTTTGTACTTGGATGTACATCCTATATCGAATGGTCTTAAACATGAAGGATTTTTTCATGAAAATCCATAGGTATAACCATTTGATCTCGAAAACACAAAACTGAACTCCCATTAAGTTTCCATCCCTCAATGGTATCCCCACATTGAGTTTTGAACTCATAACCAGAAATTATGCATTAGATGTTTGTGCCTCTTTAACCATTTTACTAAATCAGTAACAAGCGTAGCTGAAAAGAAAAACACAAAATCAAATCGGTCTTCGCATTCCATATGTATGTCAACTAGGACTGACAAAAACTTCCATTCATCGGAATCATTCTTTGCCAAATGAGCATATGACTTTGTACTAAATGCATCTTCCACTAAATTCCCTTTTCCTGATGTATACATAAATTCAAAGTCAAATATCTGGAGATACTCCATCCATCTCATTTTCCACATATTCAAATATCCCTGTGAGAAAATCTGTTTCAAGCTTGTATGATCCATAAACATAGTGAATTTATCACTAAAGATATGATGTATCCAAGTCTTCAAAGCACGAATGATTGCAGCTAACTCCAAATCATGTGTTGGGTAATTATTATC
Source organism: Viscum album (assembly GCA_963277665.1). NCBI lineage: Eukaryota > Viridiplantae > Streptophyta > Magnoliopsida > Santalales > Viscaceae > Viscum > Viscum album. The sequence goes on from OY728156.1 coordinate 1,338,474,195, forward strand.
ATGAACCCTTAACTTCCTTGAACTGTAATCCACAACATGGTCTCCTTGCATGAGAATGCAACCCAAACCTGGTCCTGAAGAATCCCATTAGACCACACAGCCATGTCCTGGTTCTAGAATAATCAAGATAGGTGCTGATGTAATACGAACTTTCCACACCTGGAAATACTTCTGGAAATACTATGTCCATTGGAATGGAGTATTATTCTTTTTCAGAGCTATCATTGGTGAAGCTAGTCATGAGAAATCACGCACAAAGAATTGATAGTAGCCAGCTAGACCAAGAAAAATTCGTATCTCAAAGGCATTATTTAGTGGTTTCCATGAGATAACAACTTATATTTTTCAGGATCCACTGAAACACATTTTTAAAAAATCACGTGGCCAAGAAAGCGTACCTCTTGTATAAAAAAATAACACTTTGATAATTTGGATTAAAAATGGTGATCTCTTAAGATTTTTAACACTTTTTCTAGGTATTCTTCGTGGTCAGCCCTTACCTTTGAATACACCAAGATTCCATTGACAAACACCACAAAAAAAGAGTCTAGATATTGATAAAATATCTAATTCATCAATGCCATGAAGACTACTGTTGAATTTGTTAGACCAAAAGGCATGACTACATATTCATAGTAGCCATATCTACTTTTGAATTATTCCTTTGGAATTATCTTCATCCCTAACTTGTAATTGGTGATATCCTGATTGAAATTAAATTTTAGAGAACCAATGAGATTCCCTAAATTTTTTGAATAGATCATCAATACATGGAAGTGGGTACCTATTATTTCTCATAACATGGTTCAGCTTATGACAATCAATACACAACTGAAGAGTTCCATCTGCCTTATTTACAAACAAGACCGGTGCTTCCTATGGAGATGTACTTGTCCAAATGAAACCTTTGATTTCTAGCTCCTCCAACTGCAATTTCAATTACCTTAACTCTGTTGGTTCCATCCTATAAGAAAAAATGGAAATAGGACTGGTCCCCAGAAGGAGATCAATCGTAAACTCCACTTTATTTAGAGGTGGTAACCCTAAGTAGTTCTTGGGAAAGTCATCTAGAAATGGATACACAACTACTGGAAAACTATTTTCTCCAATATCTTAAATTGATGCCAAAGTCAATGCCACCAACTGATAAGAGATCATTCCCACTATTGGTTCCAACAAGCTCTTTGAACCATTCTTTACAATCCTCCCGTCTCTAAAGAGATGCTTGATGTCATCCTCTGTCATGGAACTAACTATTCACCTATAATAGTTGATGTGAGCCTTAAACATTGTCAGCCAATCCATACCCAGTATTACATCATAGAAATCCATCTCAAACATTGATAAGTCCCATTTAAGCTCAACTCCATCAAAAATTATAGCACATGCTCTACACATAGAGGCTTGACATTCTCTTTCATCAAGAGGAGTATGTAGTTTTGAAATAGAAGGAATTATTTCTAGTTTTAAACATATAAAGTCAATAGCATGAGAAGAAATGAAGGAATGTGATGCACCAATATCAAAAAATAGTTGCACAAAGGTAAAATTCAAAAGAATTATACCTATAGAATTAGATGGTCCAGCCTTATCATCGATAATCATCTACTCAACTCCTTACAATTTCTTCATCTCTGCACTATACTCTTTATTCCATTACTGCAATTTCCCTTTTTGAGGAGTCCTAGTATTCTGAGAATCACCATAGCTATCTCTTCTCTATTGATGAGTTTGATTCTGCTATCCTCACCCTGTCGAAGCATACGATGATCGCGATGCTTTAGAAGTGTCTCGATCACCTAACCTCGGAGCACTATGACAGTAGTGCTAAAGGTCCACCGTCTTCTTGAAGTAATGGAATGATCTAGGTTGCGCCATACAATCTCGCTTCATGTGGTCAAGAAAACCACATTGGTAGCGTCCCACTTGGATCTTGGGTTGTGGAAGAAGTTTCACTGATCCAAACATCTAATTCTGATTTCCGCTCCCACCTTGAAAATAGGTGTCCCATTTTCGCTTGCTCCCAACGTTGGAGTTCCCACCATTCCCAGTGGGTATCATCATACCTCATCCTCCCATAGCTCCTAAGATGTCTCACTCAGCCACCTCCACTAAATTCAACATCTATATATAATCAGTAATATAGAGAACCAAAATATTCGATTGAATATCCTACCTTAGCATCAATTCGATGATGTGTGCCTTTAAGGACACACTTACCACAATTTCTGGTGAAAAGAACACTAAATTCATGAATTAAATTTTATATTCCATGACAGAGAGATTATCCTTCTTTAGGATAAAGAATTATGTCATCCTATGGATCTTGAATGTATGAGGATAGAATTTTTTATTAAAAAATTCCTCAAAATCCTCCCAAGTAAAGCCTTGATCCCCTTTCGCATTCAATACCAGTTCCCATCACTGATGTGCAAGATCTTCAAAAAATTATTTTCCCAACTCCCTGGTAACTTGAAGTTCAGCATAAATGGGTTAGCTACGTCCTTTTATGTTATACATTTCATGTTTCGACAATACTGTTCCTGTCTAAGATGCCCACCCAATGAATTAACAAGAATGAATTTCAACACTAAGAACAAGAAGACCAATGATTACTTATTAGGAAAGGACCAAATAAGATGATGCCATTTGTACCACAAATGAAGGAACAGACTAATACTTTTTTAATGACCCACCCAATCTCATTGGCTTGAGAGTACAATGAGTCATTACTTGGCCTTAAGAGACATCCCCCAGATGCCAAAGGCTGGAAAAAAATGGTGAAGGATTTCAAAAGAAATTAGGGAACGATTTACCCTTTAAGAAATAAACCACAAAACACATAAACACCAACAAACAACCACTATATGATGCATAATGAAAAACAAGGCAATTCAACCACATTATTAAAACAAGTCAACCAAAGTGCATACCAATAGAAGATAACCAAACATAAAAGTACACAGAGGAAAAAAACTATAGACTCCAGGAAGACCAAAAGACTCCATGGTATACCATTTCCAAGATCCAACATCATCAAACATCCCAAGTCTCATGAAGTGGTAATAAAAATGTGAGACACGTTACCTTTGGCCCTGTCCTAGAAGATAACATCTACAAAAGCAGCAATGTGACAAAGAAGGGGTGAGTATAAAATTCATTAGGTTTTCCCCAATGAATTCCCTACTTATGATACTTGGATAGAAGAGTTAGAAACATTTATATAAAATAGTTTATATAAAACAATTTCTCAAAATAGTTTATAACTAAATATAAATAGGTTTCCAAAACCATTTATAACCAAAAGCATACAAGTGCGATTGAAACCAATTTTTCTAGAAAGATATTTTTCTAAGAAAAATAACTAAACAAGCTTTAAAACCATTTCAAAATATCCCTTTTGGCATACCCAACCATTCCAAAAACCCATTCAGCAAACCACGCATTCTATGTTATGACAGTTCCATACTCATGAGTGGTTTCTCATCGATCTACCAAGTCATTACAAGGTAATTATATCTAATGTTCCTATTTAATTTTGGCATTGAGAACAAGGTCATATTTCAACCAAGCCTAAAAAATGCAATATGAACACACACACACAAATATGACCAAGGATCTTTCCAAAAAATCCTTTTTAATAAAATCACCTTTTTATTGAAAACAATTTTCCATAAAAATAATTTCAATGATAAACCATTTCTATAAAACACCATTTTTATTAATAACCAATTTCCCAATAAACCATTTGGAAATTCCATAAAATAAATAATTTTAAATCATCATTTTAAATCTAAGAAACTAAATCACTTTGCACAATAATTCATCAAAAATTTCACAATTTCACTAAAACCATAAATCGTCACTAAAAAAGATTTATTACATGATTTTTACAATCAATTTAATTAAGGATAATTAATTTGAAACTAAGATAATAAATTCTAGCAAGAGGAGTTGAGATTGAATCTACCTACTTTGAAGGTTTTGATGAAACTCAACAATAGACGAAGAACGCTCACAAAAATTGGGTTGATACTTCACCAAACGGCCTTAGATCTCTTCTCCTTTCAAAAAAAAATCCAAAACACAACTTATTTGGAATTCACAAATCTGTATATACCCATAATGGGTGTTGATATGAGAAACCAAGATGAGAGGAGAATAGATATAAGTATACGGAAGAAGAACGGTGAACCATAATAAAGAAACGGATGAAAAACCCTTACCCGGATGGTGGAACACCTCTGAAAGTCACCTAGGACCACCTAGAGACGAGACCCACAAATATCCAAGAAGAATAATGTGAAAAAATAGTTGTAAGAGTGATTTTAAACTAGGTGAATTCCGGCTCATGATGTGTACCTCAGGCACACGATGTGTTGGCCACACATGATAAGTACGCCGAAAAATCCATCACCTCAAGCTCAAAACCCATTATTTTAAACTTACATGACATGTACCTTAGGTAAATGATGTGCACCATCTCCTGAAGTGACCCCCACCTCACGAATTGAGTTCTTCCACAAGTACACATTGTTTACTTCAGGTACACGGTGTGTAATTATCCACAAACCTGCTGTAAGCCCTAGAAAACTACATATAAGGATTTATTACCAAAAGTGCCTTAGCATAAGGGGAAACTTACTCGATCATGGTATCAGAATGTTAAAACCTCTTCACCAATGACTTTCCATCCCCAGGATGTCATATAGAAGCTGAAAATATAAAAATGGGGGTAATATATATAGTGATGCTTCATTGAAGGGACTTGGTTGTGTTCTGATGCAGAATGATAAGGTAATTGCTTATGCTTCAAGAAAACTAAAACCTCATGAGGTAAATTATCCCAGACATTATTTTGAATTAGCAGGTGTGGTTTTTTTCTTTAAAAATATGGAGGAATCATTTATTTGGATCAAAATATAAAATATATACTGACCATAAAAGTCTGAAGTATATATTCACTCAGAAGGAATTAAACATGAGGTAGAGATGATGGATTGAACTGATAAAGGATTATGATTTCATGATCAATTACTATCTTGTAAAAGAAAACAAATTGGAGGATTATGTGAGTCAAAAACATCATCTATCATCAACCATGTTACGTTTGGAACATGATCCCTTGATTATTGATTCGATGAATTTTGGATTAGAATTTGTTGGTGTAAGAAATACATCTACTTTGTTTTAGGTTTTAGTGTAGTCATCTTTGTTAGATAGAATTAAAAAAGCGCATAAGGAATAAGAGGAGTTATAGAAAAATTTAGAATTGGTTAAAATGGATAAGTTGTTAGAATTTAACAATGATAAAGATTGTTTTCTAAGATTTGGAAAGAGATTTTGTGTACCTTGTGATTACAAGTTGAAGAAATATTTATTTTGTGAAGCTCATAGTTCTCTATTTTCAGTTCATCCTAGTAGTACTAAGATGTACAGTGACCTCTGGGAGTGTTACTAATGGGATGGAATGAAAAGAGATATTGTAGATTTTACCGTGAAATGTTTGGAATGTAAATAGGTTAAAACAGAGTGGCAGTTTCCAAAGGAGATGCTTCAAGCCTTACCAGTTCCAGAGTGGAGATTGGGAAATGCATCCATGGACTTCATGGTGGGACTACCAAAGATTTCTATATGTAGCAAGGGTGATTATTGACCGACTGACTAAATTTTCACATTTCCTTCCTATTCGAGATACAATGTATTTGGATCAACTTTTTCAACTATACCTCAAAGATATTATAAAGTTACATGGATTTCCTCTTTTAATTGTATCTGAACGGGATCCCATGTTCACTTTTAATTTTGGAAGGGCCTTCAAAATTCATTGGGAACAAAATTAAATTTCAGTACAACTTTTCATCCTCAATTAGATGGGCAGTTAGAATGGATGATTCAGAATTTTTAGGATATGCTTCGAGGTTGTTCAATAGATCACCATGGAAGTTGGGATTGACATATTTATTTATCTAAGTTTTCTTATAATAACAGTTTTCATTATAGTATACATATGGAACCTTTTGAGGCATTGTATGGGAAGTGGTGCTGAACTCCATATTTTTTTGATGAAGTCAGGGAAATGAAGTTGATGGAAATATAATTAGTAAAGGAAGTGGATGAGAAAGTGAAGATGATACAACAACACATGATGATAGCTCAGAGTAGGTAGAAAAGTTATGAAGACAATTGGGGGAAAGTCCCTTCTTTCAAGGTTGGTGATTATGTTTTTCTTAGAATCTCATCAAGGAAGAGTGTTATGTGTTTTGGTAAGAAAGGAATGCTAAGTCCACAGTTCATTGGACCTTACGAAATCTTAGAGAAAGTTGGACCAGTCTCTTATCGAGCAGATTTTCCTATGAGTTTATCTTAGGTACACAATGTTTTTCACGTTTTGATGTTGAGAAATTATGTTCCAGATTTATCTCATGTATTGAACCTAGAAGCATTTTGGCTAGAAGTGAACCTTTCTTATAAATAAAAACCTTTTTATATTCCTAATAGAAGTGAAAAAGTATGGTAGAATAATGTAATCTTCTAGGTAAATATTTGTTGGAGAAACCACATGGTTAAAAAAGAAACATGAGAATCTGAAAATGTTATGAGGGAAAGGTACCCTCACTTTTTTAATAATTAAATAAAATTGTGAGGGCACAATTTCCAGAAGGAAGTGAGAATTTTACACCCCATGGTTTTAAAAATAAATTAAAATGAATGAAACACTAAATATATATATAATGAAACTTTTTTTAAGTAGATAATTATAAACTATCCCTTAAACAAAATTTTCCGCTTCTATGATTTGAATTTCAAAAAACGGACATACATGGTTGCGATTAGTAAGTTATTTGGAGTGTGATAGGGAAAACTTATTTTTTAGTGATTAGTAACCCAACCTTATGAATATTAATATGACCAACTGAACAAGAACTTCACTAATAAATGTATTTCAAATAATTTATGAGACTTTGATTAGTTTTTCAAGGTATTATAAAACGAGTTATAGTTTTAAAATTGTTATTTTTTGAATAATTTTTTATTTCATTTAAAAATAAAATTTCACATATTTAAAAAATTATTTTTTAAAAATGGAATTAATTTTAAATTATAGACGTTTAAATATGGTTAGGGTGAATTTTTGGTATTTTTATGAAATAATTGAATTTTTAGTGACTAGTTAAATTTGATAATTTACGAAAAATGCTAAATAAATGAGTTTCTACATCCTGCTTGAGTAATGGATGATGTAAATGGCCATTGGTTCGAAATCACATGCACTTATTACTATTTATGGTCACAATTATCATGAATATTCATAGTCTTGATGAAAAATATTAAACTAATGATTAAAATAATGGTAAACCCCTCTTCTCCTCCCTTATAAATACTACCCTCACCCTCCCCCCTCTTCCTCTCACACCTCTCAAGCTTCAAGAATTGTATAAATTTTAATGAATCCCCTTCCCAAGGATCTTAGCTTGTCCAATACCTACTGGACTCAGAAAAAGGACAAAATAAAAGACCTTAACCAGGTACTCAAGGAGATGAGATCAAGAGGTAAAAATCCTCTTTCATTTTCTTATGTTTTCCTTTTCAGTTCTTTTTCTTTTCTTTTACTATTTTCCCTCCCATTATCCTAGAGGCATGAAAGATCCAGAATCTTATATATGATGTATGATATCATGTTTATGGAAAAATTAGTAAACTTACTTCATCTCCTCTCCTCATATAAAAACACTGTTTGTGATGCGTCGTTTTACCAAAATTGTGGACGATGTGTTTTCAATTTCTTTTACTTCCATCAAAACTATTTTTAAAACCATTTTAATGGTTAAAATATATTTTAAATTTTACTATATAACCTCTTTTATGTTTTGGAATGAAATTATATGCATGAAATTACATTATATAACAAAACAAGTTTGTGATTATCAAAGAACCGCCAAGATGATCTAAATAGATATCACTAAAGATTTATCTAATGATTCATCCTCATACCATATAACTAAAATTATTTATGGAATAATTTAATATTATGGAAACATATGAATACCATTTCATTATAATTATATAATTTCATTTCCATATTACAAGAAAATAAAATATGAATCGACAATGAAAACCATATAAAGTACGCACCCAAAACAATGAAAATAAAAAAAATATTATTAATAAATAAGTGGACTGATGTTATAAAATGATCATATAAGGTTTTATAAACATTAATATGTTTTTTATGATATTAATAACACTATCTCAACAATTATATAGGAGGTTTAAACACATTTTAACTAAGACGAACTTGAGGTAAGGGAATTCTTAACCCAATTTTCTTTCATTAGGTTAACCTTATACTTCATTAATTACATGGGAATAAGATTATTTTGTGTAATGAATTTTGATTATATTATATTATATTATGAGTATTTATAGTTTATAAACATATAACTTTCATTATATTTGATTCTCATATCAATTATATGTTTTTTATAGGGGTCTTTTCTTATAAAAATCTTTTTTTAAACTTCTAGTTTTAAAAAATGAAAAGTGAATGTTTTTATGAAAGTATTATTATTTTATGATTATGTTATGGTTATTGTGAATTTTTTATTATGAAGGGTGTGACATATATCTTCCTCAAATACATTGGGTATATTTATGTCAGATTTCGGTCGTATGGTTACTCTAAGTGAAGGTGAGATGGTTACACCATAAGTTAGTTTTGAGGGTTACATGGTAAGGTAGCTGTGAGGGTTACAAATCATATGGTATCCATGCAGGTTAAAATTGCAAGTAAGTAATTCCACAAGATACCATTATTGTTTTATTCATGTTCTTTATGTTTTTAGTTTGTCACTTGGAAATATTATGTTTCCCAAAGTAAGTATATATGGGTGTGAAGTATGTCTTTGTGAAAATGATTTCATACATTTACAAGTATTCATGGACTAATGTATTCTTTACTTCTTTTAATATCCCTTACTAAGATTTTTTTTCTCATCCAAAGTATTTAAATGTTTTCACAGGTTGTAAGGATGTGTAAGAGAATGAAGGAAGTCAAGTTAAATGTTATGATGCCTTGTTAAAGAAATCATGTTTTATTTGAAAAGTTTTATTTTTTTCAAGAAATGGATTCTATTTTTCTGGTATCAAATCTTTATTAATGTGGAATGTTATGTATGTATTATGTCCTAAATCTATAAAACTCTAAATATGAAAATATCCTCAATGGGAAAGGAAGTGAGTTCTTGACTAAAATTCAATATTATGTATTGTTATAAGGATGGGTGCTTATAATAATTATTATTTAAATAATAATAATTATATAATATATATAATATATATTCATTAAATCTATCCTTATTACCTTCCACACAATACATAAATGAAAAATAGATCACTTCACTTCATGGAGGTGGTATCCCACACGTATGCACAAACAACATTATAGTTTTCCACCAGATTTTAAGGTAATAAGGTATATATGATATCATAGTTATAGAATCGTATTTATATCATATATAATAATTCTTTACATCTTTATAACCACTCAATTAAAGTGGTGATGAAAACAAAATTACATTGCTATGTGGAGACGGTAAGTCATATGAACGCACTAGTGATGTTTTCGATTTTCATAAGATAGAAGAGAGATGAAATATGGTTTTAACATAATCATAATAATATATAATTATATTTATGATACTTTATTTATTATCTTAGGATGTGTATAACACATTAATAGGAAGTATAAGAATAAATAAACTTAAAGGAGTTGGTAAAGACGATTACCTCTTATTCGATATATTTCCTTTAGATCTCTTCTTAAGGGACCTAGTGTTGGTATTTTGGAAATAAAAGAACCTCTATAATTTTTATAAGGAAGATTAGAAGGTAATTTGGCAGAGTATGGTCTATATATATGGCTTAAAGTAGTGAGAAGAAGTCAATGAAAGGGTGTCCTTTTATAAGAAAGGGAAATGATACACTTGGAATTACTAAAAAGATTACAATATAATTAAGTCATTTTAAATAAAAATGAATATAAATGGAAATACATTCAAAACTATAATATGATATGGTTGAAATATTATCCAACAATAAAATTTGGATAGGTTTAAGTGTTATTTTAAATCTTATCTTTTGTTTTAACCCCTTAGTTAACCTATTTTTCCTTTAACTACAGTACTATATTTTATACTATTAAGAGGTTATAATTTTAATTATAAGGTAAAAAATGATTCATTAATGGAAAAAGGATGAAATTATAGACCATATATTATCCAAATTATCCTATTTTTATATTTTTTAATAAATTATTAAAATATTCAAAGGTGGGTTTTTATTCACACAAGAACGCTACAAAGAAGGCTCGAGGACTCAACCCCGAGACCTGTGACCCGTACCCCAATCCCCCAGCCACCCCAGCTGCCTATGAGAACATTTAATAAAATATTATTTTCACAAAATTTCATTAAAGTCAATTTTGAAACTATTCATTTAATTTGACTTAGAGGATATAAATACAAAGTTGTAATTACAATATAATACCTTAACATAACACTAATATTTCATATTTATATAAAAAATTCACCTAACACTATAAATAACCCAAATTATATTTCTTTTAATATTTAAAAAATCATATTTTTATTTTTTATTAACCAATTAAATATGGTTACAATATTGTGTAAGTATTTAAGGTAATTATTTAACACATAAAAATTAGAAATAAATTCACATTTTGAAAAAAAATTATTATTCTTGAAATATCCATTTATATTCATTAAAAACTTGTTTTTACCTATGTGAACATATAAGATAAATTTAAAACTAAGGGAGTGACCTCTTGTAACTTTCTTTGAATTAAATATTATATTGGTCATTTTCAGGGAAAAGTTACCATTAAATAAATTAAATTTGATAAGAAGGTGATAAGCGTATAATTTACTTTATCCAATAATAATTAAGATGAAATATTATGACCTTATCACTTAATTTAAACCTCGGTCAACCCGATTTACCCTTTACAAGGGTAATAAATTTACAACAGCTACTATTAATATTGACAAAAAAAATAAAAGGGGCCTATTTAAAAAATTTAAACCTATTGATCCCAAATATGGAAAAAAATTTATAAAATTGAATTTATATAGTGGTAGAAATTAATTTTAAAATCAATGTGAAAAACATGATGAAAACAATTTTTCAGAAAAAAAATCCTTTTTATGTATAAAATTTTTTTGATATAAAATTCAATGAAGAAATTGATTTCAATAGAATTAATTCGATTATTAAAAAATATAACTAATTTATATTTAAATAATTTTAAAATAAAATGGAACTTTTTATATTCTTGAAAAAAAACATTAATGTTTTCAATAAAAATTAATATTTTCACTATTCACTGGAAAATCAATTTTTTTAGAAGAATATCAAAATATCAACCTAAGATAATTTTTTATTATGATATAAAAAATGATTTAATTTTATAGAAAAATTATATATTTTCTAAAAATTACTCAAAATATTTTTTCACAAGAAGAAATAAAAATTATTTTTAAAGAAAACATATATCTAAAACATAAAATTACTTTAATTAAAATTGAGTAATTATTTCCTCATAATTAATTGATGAATTTTTATTTAGTAGGTTCTTTATATATCTCATAATTAAATAAATTCTATTCATACCCACCAATTCAATGGCTAAGTTATAATGGTCATATTTGAATAATATTCTATGGTCCGTTTAAGCTTAGTGTTGCATGCTGTGTATGTTGTCATACTTAAATTTCTTCTTTTAAAATCTTGGGGTGTTACCCTCTAACCCAAATACCTCAAAAAATGTGTCTAATTTATTAAATTAAAACTCGATACAAGAGATCACATCCCAAAGGACCAAATAGTTTAGCAGTCTTAGTAAACTAGATACATACTTAAATCTCATATTTTATTTGAAAAAATAAATTACCAAAAATTATGAAATTAATATTTTTTATCCCTAAACCAATTAAAATATTCCTTCTTTATATCATGGGTAAAGGAAACAAAATAAGGATGTGATTAGATTCCCCATAATGTTTATTTATAGTGGAATCTAATAAGTCATGGATAATATGATGGGAATAAATGAGGATCAAATAATCCCATATAAATAATCATCCCCACATCAGTATGATGTACGATGTGACCGATAGGACTCAAAGTGTATCTCTTTATTTAAAATTGACATTAATTTTAGTAATACAACAGACCTAATCAATATGAGAAAACACATTCATATTATTTTTATACTTTAGGAAAACGCTTCATAAGTCATGTTATACATTTAGGAATTAGACACACCTCAATATGATACATGATGCGCCCGATATGACTCAAAGTGATGGTTATTAGTTTTAAATTGAAATTTTAGTTCAAAAAGTGTCCCTCATAAAAAAACGAAAAAAATAAATGTATTTTCATAATAATTCAAGAAAATATTCATATGTTATTTTTAACATTTAGGAATTAGTGTCATATAAAATAGGCACACGATGTGAGTGGTATGACTCAAAGTGTGTGTTTCAAGTTTAAAATGATAATTTTTTTTAAAAAGATAAGTGATCTACTCTAAAACAAGAAAAAACATTCATATTATTTTTATACTTTATAAAATATATCTATAAGTCATTTGGGATGTTTTGGACTCATCATATCTTCAATCCGATGCACGGTGTGACTGGTATGACTCCAAGTGTATTTTTTTATTTAAAATTGACATTAATTTTGGAAAAAAAGACAACTAACCCATTGAAAACTGAAAAAATTCATTTAGACTATTTTTATACTTTAGGAAAACAATCCCTAAGTAATTTGTTACATATTGGAATCAACTAAACCTCAATATGATACATGATGTTTCCGATATGACTGAAAGTGTTTGTTATCAGTTTAAAATTCACATTTCTGTTCAAAAACTTACACTCATAGAAAAACAATAAAACATGATCATATTATATTGATAATAAATAAAAATGATTCATAATTAATTTGTGACATGTAGGAATAAGTCTCACATCAAACCGACACATGATGTGATAGATATGACTCAAAGTTTATTTTTCCAGTTTAAAATGATTTTTTTGTAAAAAAGAGAAGTGATGCACTCAAAACCAAAAAAACACATTTTAATTGTTTTTAAACTTGATTAAAAAGATATATAAGTCATTTGGAATGTATAATAATCATCTAAACGTCAATATGATGCATGGTGTGACTGATATGACTCCTAGTGTGTCTTTTTATTTAAAATTGACATTAATTTTAGTAAAAAAGACAACCGACCTACGCAAAACCAATAAAATACATTTAGATTGTTTTTATAATTCAGGAAAATTAATCATAAGTCATTTTGGACATGTATAAATCATCTTCACATCAATATGATACCTCATGTTCCTGGTATGACTCAAAGTCTCTATTATCAGTTTGAAATTTGCATTTTATTTCAAAATGTGTCACTCAGTGAAAAATGAGAAAGCACAATTAGACTTATTTGATAATTTATTAAAATTATTCATATGTCAATTTTTATGGGTATGAATCAATATCACATCAAACTGACACATGATGTGACCATTATGACTCAAAGTGTAGTTTCTTGTTTAAAAATAAGATTTAGTAAAAAAAAGAAAAGTAATATACTAAAAAATGATAAAAAAATTAATATTGTTTTGATTCTTTAGAAAAATGACCCTTATTTCATTTTTGATGTGTAGGAACAATCCTCGTATTAATACGATGCATGGGGTGAATGATATGATTCCAAATGTGTATTTCTAATTAAAATTTACATTGATTTTAGTAAAAAAGACAACTGACCTACTCAAAATGAATAAAACGATTTCATATTGTTTTAATACTTTAGTAAAATGACCCATAAGTCATTTTTTATATTTATGAATTATCCACACCTCAATCTGATACATGATGTTCCCAATATTATTCAAAGTGTCCATTTTTAGTTTAGAATTGAAATTTTAGTTCAAAAAGTGTCACTCAACTAAAACTGAGAAAACACACTTGGATTTTCTTGATAATTTAGAAAAATTATCCATAAGTAATTCATGATGTGTAAGAATTAGTCTCACATTAAACCAATACATGATGTGACTGGTATGACTCAATGTATGTGTTTCTATTTTAAAATGACAATTTAGTAAAAATGAAAAGCGACGTACTCAAAACTGGCCAAACACATTCATATTTTTTGATACATTAGGTAAATTATCCATAATTTATTTGGGATGTGTATGAATCATATTCACCTCAATATTATGCAGAGTGTGGCTCGAATGACCCCACATGCATCTTTTTATTTAAAATTGAGGTTAATTTTAGTAAAAATAACATCCGACCTGCTCAAAACCAATCAAATGCATTTGTATTATTTTGATAAATTAGGGAAATGATTAATAATTCATTTGGGAGATGCATGAATTATCCTCACCTAAATATGAAACATGATATTACTGGTATTACTCAATGTTTTCGTTATCAGTTTAAAATTGACATTTTAGTTCAAAAATAGTCACTCATTGAAAAATAACCAAACACACTTTGATTATATTTATAATTTAGTACAATAATTCATATGTAATTTTTGATGTGTAGTAATAAATATCATATAAAATTGACACACGATGTAACTAGTATAAGTCAAAGTTTGTGTTCCCAATTTAAAATGACATTTTAGTAAAAAAAACAAGTGAGGTACTCAAAAATGATAAAACACTTTTGGATTATCCTGATACTTTTGGAAAATTATAAATAAATAATTTGGGATGTTTAAGAATCAACCTCACCTCAATCCAAGGAATGGTGTGACTGGTATGACTCAAAGTGCATCTTTTTTATTTAAAATTGACATTAATTTTTGTAAAAAAGACAACTGACATACCCAAAATTGATAAAACACATTCATATTGTTTTGATACTTTATAAAAACTATCTATAAGTCATTTTTGACATGTATTAATTATCTACACTTCAATCTTACACACAATGTGACCAGTATGACTCAAAGTGTCTGTTATCATTTTAAAATTGAAATTTTAGTTCAAAAAGTGTCACTCATTGAAAATAAAGAAAACACTTTCTAATTATATTTCTAATTTAGAAAAAAAATTCATAAGTCATTTTTGATGTGTAGGAATCAGCATCACATTAAATCTACACATGATGTGACTCGTATGAATCAAATTGTGTGTTTCTAGTTTAAAATGACATTTTAGTAAAAAAGAAAAGTGGCATGCTCAAAACTGAGAAAAATCATTAACACTGGGTAAGAATCAACCACACCTCCATAAGATGCATGGTGTTCCTGATATGACTCCATGTGCGTGTTTTAAATATATAAGTGTATTTTTAATTTAAAATGTGCATCACATCAACAAAACTGAGTAAATGATCCTATATTGTTTTATCATCATTGTATCTGGAATCACTTAATTAATTTACTTATGATATAATTATTTAGTTAATTTTCATAGAGATAATTCTTAAATATGAACAATAAGTGGTGTGACATGCAAGAATCAAGAACAACTCAATCTGATACACAATGTTTCTGGTATGAATCAAAGTTTAGTTTAAAATTTAAACTTTATATTTAATTTATCTCTTTATATTATTACTAACATAATAATATTTATCTTATATAGGTGTTTTGTTTTTCTCAAGTAGGGCTGGTTTGTTCAGAAATTGCATGAGTCGAGGTTAGGGGGAAAATATAAAGGAACATTGATGTTTTTGAATGTATGTGATAATTTTTATTTACTCATGTAATTATATATATCAATATCTAAAATTTATATAATATAGTGCTTTTATCTTGAATATGTATTGTAAATTTTATTTCATTTAAAATATGTATTTGTACTTTTTTTCAAATCTATGGTACTATTTCTGGTGCTATAGTGTGCTATTATAGCACACTACATTATTCCCATTTATCAGTGCTAAAAAAGAACTAATAAAGGACCCCTTTATCAAGGATTTTAAAAACACTAACAAAATCCTAGGGATTTTAATATAACTCTAGTAGTAAGTGATTTTCTAGCACTGATAAAGGCTAATTTATCACTTTTAAAGGCATGTTTTATAGTAGTAATGAATCAAATAAGAATGGTTAGTGTTTTCCATGTCCTTCTTGAGTCAGCTCCCCAATTATACTCTTTGATCGTGGTATAATTTTTTATACGATGCCTTGAAAAAGACATCCATCCAAGATTCCACCGCATGATCACAAGGATTATTTTCCAAGTAGTGAGGCTTTAGGACATGGTCTTATACCATAGGTAGAAACTTTGGCTGGTTTACTAGATATACCACCACCAATTGAATAGAATATATTGCTGGTAGTGCCAGTTGATGATGCATGAATGCTGGGTTCACTACATGGGTTTCGGAGGCAGTGACCACCTAGTTTTCAGTGTGACCCATACCACTAGATGGTTGAGGACTGGCTAGAGATAGTCACTCACGTTTTTAACCTTGTGAGGATGCCTACAGATCAGATGGATGTCCCCATAGCGAGTCTTCTTCAGGGATATAATGGGTGATGGTGGAGTTTGGTGACTTATTCACACAACAATAAAACTATTTCCTTGTCATAATTAAAGTGTCTCTTCATGTAGGATATTTATCAATCCATGTCATGATCAATTCACATACATGATCTTTTTCATCTACAATAGGGTAGTTTGACCATGGAAAAGTATACAGTGAGGTTTACTGACCTCTCATGATACTTTATAGTTATGATTCGAGGTCCATTTTTCACAGCAAGAACCTTTGATCAGGGCTTACACCAAGATATTAGAGCTTCAGTGGTATCTCTATACATTCCCACCTATGATGGAGTGCTAGAGTGAGCCCACATGGTGAAGATCTTCCTAGAAGAGCAGCTGCCAACAATTAGTGCTTTTGGTGGGAACCTAAGAGCTAATACCTTGAAAGAAGGTAGTAGATGACAATCATAGGGATCCGAGAATGTCAGATTATTTAGCAGATGATCCCAGGACATAGGGTCAGCGGTCCAGGGTTCTTAATATGGATCAAACTATCTTAAAGAGAGGTGGTGTTTCTCCCATGATAGTTTGTGACATGTGGATTGGAATTGTCTATCCTATCATATAGTTGATCGAGAGATGGTCAAGGGACCACTGAGGTAGAGATAGAGGTATGATTAGGGTGGTTTGTTCTTAAGAAGACATGAAAGAGGGTCCTAAAGAGCAATAATAAGTGGTTATAGGTTTGAACTATTACCACAACCACCCCTAGGTGGTCCATGTATGGCCTAGGGAGATGATGTTCATTGACGAGGTGAGATACAAGATATGGAGGCCCATGAACCCGATTCACTAGGGATTATATGAGGTAAAATATTTTTATTTTTGACCCTAGCTATAGTATTAATAGACACAGCTGTGATCCATTCATTTCTTACCCCTTATATGGTTCGAGACATATAGATTATGGTTGAGTCTTTGGCTCAACCCTTGTGGTTAGCGACTGCGATATGTAGTGACTCAGTGATTTCACACTTATATTGACAATGTGATCTGACTCTTAGAGGAGAAATATTTCTATGGGATCTCTTTGAAGAAATTATGAGGCCTTATGAAGTCATCTTATGTATAGTCTATCTATATATAATTCATCCCCATATAGATTATTTTAAGTGGAGGATGTAGTGTATCCATAGTGAGGGGATGAGGTTTTCCTTATGGGGTTAAAATGAAACCTTGACAGAGTAGGACAAGCTTAAGAATAGAAGATTGAAGATGATTACTCACAAGTTGGCTATAATGAATTTAGGAATAGTGTATTCTATGGGATACTAGTTCCATGCAGTGGTTTTAGAGTATGAGGATGTCTTTCATGAGGATGCGGTAGAATTACCGCCCTAAAAAAAATCCATAATTCTTCCTTGAATTTCACCTTGAAAGAACCTCAATATTGGAACCATCATATTGGATGGCTCTCATAGGGCTTCATGAATTGAGGGTGTAGATGGAGGACTTATAGGAGAAGGGATTTTTGAGACACAGTGTTTCCATTTGGGAATCTATTGTGTTGTTTACCAAGAATTCGAATGAGATTTTAAGGTCATGTGTGGACTAAGAGTTATTGAACTAGGTGACCATGAAGAATAAGTACATAATACTAAGGATTTATGACTTATTTTATTAGTTGATAGGGGAATGATGGTTATAAAATATTAACCTCATAAAAGTTTATCACCCACTACGATAACGAGATAAGGATATAAGAAAAGCATAATTCAGATGTCACTATGGTCACTATGAGTAATTGGTGTTTCCCTTCAGCATGAGAAATGCCCCAACAATGTTCATTAGAATCATGAGTTGGATTATTCATCCTTTATTATATCGGTTCATGATGGTCTTTATAAAAAATATCCTTGTATACTCAGCATTCGAAGAGTAGCATGCAAGACACTTGAGGATGGTCCCAAACACACTCTGAGAAAACCAACTTTATGGGAAGCTCTATAAGTGTCAATTTTTTATTCAAGAGGTCCACATATTAGGGAAAATAATCTTAGAGGCTGGATTAGTGGTGAAACTAATAAAGGTTGAGGAATATATTTAATGGGAGACACCCAAGAGTGTTACTGAGGTGTAATGTTTCTTTGGGTTCGAAGGGTACTATTGGAGGTTTTTACCCAATTTCTCAAGAGTAGAAGCACCCGTGAAAACTTAGACCTAGAAGGGGAATCTGTTCTTGTGGAATAAAAGGTTCCAATATTTATTTTTAGAGTTTTGGTAGATGTTGAATATCATTCCCATATTGAGATTTCTAGAGGAGGGTGTCGTGTACATAGTGTTTTTTGATGCATTAGGGACCAAACGTGGTAGTGTTTTGATGAAAATATAGGTGGTGATTGTATATGGTAAACATAATTTGAGAAAAAAATAGGAGGATTACATGACCCATGATCTTGAGTTATTAGTGGTAGTCTTCATGCTAATGATGTGGAAACACTGCATGATGGGTGAGTGATTTATCACCAACTATGATCAAAAGAGTCTCAAATATATCTTCTCTCATAAGGATATTAACTTAAGAAATATGTGATGACTATATTTCCTCCAAGAATATGAATTTGACATTTTTTACAATCTTGGGAAGGGGAACATGGTGGAAGATTCTCTCAGTAGGAGATCTTGTTCTCAATTGTTGGATGAGGCATCTGATATGTTAGCCTCATTGCAGTTTTCCTTAGTGTACAAGGATAGTGCTTTACATCTATAGCTGATGGTTTTTACCCCACTACTTTTACAGTGTTTCAGTGATGCTCAGTGGGGAGATACCGACTGTGAGAACTCACATGCTCAGATATCCACTGGATGTGCTCTTGAAGTACACTCTAAAGGTTGGGAGCATGCTATCCTTTTCTGAGGATGGATGATGGTACCTTTGATGTTGTGGGAGAAGGTGATGTAAGATTTTCATACATCCCCTTTGGATATACATCCAGGTATGGAAATGATGTATGAAAACCTCTAGAATCATTTTTTATGGTTATACATGAATATTTGTTTTTCATAGTTTGTTTCTTGAGGCCTTGGTTGTCAGCAAGTTAAGGCTGAGCACCAGGTTCCAACAGGTTTAGCTCAACCCCTTGAGGAGACTGAGTGGAAGTGGAATGAGATATCCATGGAATTAGTGATGAGGTTATCATGTACATTTAAAGGACATGATGGAATCTGGGTGATCATAGAAAAACTCACCCAAGTCATCCCACTTTCTATTTATTCAAGAGAAGAGTTTAGTAGAGATATTGGGACGCCTTTATGTGCTTAAGATAGTCCAAATACATTGAGTTCCCTTAATGGTCATTTCATACGGTGACACTCACTTCAATTCATGATTATAGAGAGGATTATAGGAGGAATTTAGGGACTCAGTTGTTCTTGAGAACAACGTTTCACACCTAGACTAAAGGCTATACTGATCGAACTATTTAGGTCTTGGAGGGAATACTATGGGATTACATGTTAGACTTTGGTCAAAGTTCAAGAGATCATCTACCCATGGTGTAGTTTTCATAAAAAAAATAGCTACCAATTATACCAACGGTATGACACTATTCAAGGCCTTGTATGTATGACACAACAGGTGACCACATTGTTGCACTAATCTAGGCGAGCCGACACGCATGGTCCTATTGTTGGTGTGAGCTACCGAAGAGAAGGTGTAGATCATCCAGGATCGAATGAGGACTATATAGATCCATCAGAAGTGTTATGAGGACCGACGATGGAGACTATGGAGTTTTATGAGGGATACCATGTTTTCCTGGGGACCTCACCTCGATATAGATTTTAGATATTTAGACGAGGTGGAAATTTATCATTGAGATTAATTGTAACTTTACAGATATAGTGTAGAGTTGGTGAGGTAGAATACCACTTAGATCTTCCACTGTAGTTGGACCGAGTACACAATGTCTTCCATGTGTCACAGCCAAGGAGGTATTTGCATGACCCATCACATGTTATCGAATAGGGTGAGCTGGACATCAATGATGGATCTATATTTTCTAAGTACCTGGTGGAAATAGAGGATCGAGAGTAGAGGATTCTTCATGGTTTATTGATTCCCCTAGTTCATGTCTAATAGTGGAATGAGAATCTTCAAGAGAGCTCCTAGGAGTGGGAGACCCAAATGCGAGCCCAGTTCCCTCCTCTTTTGAGTAGGTTTTTCTCTTTTCATGATGAATAACCCTAATGTGGGTAGAATTTAATGAATCTAATTTTCCATGTATTATTTTTGGATATTATATGGAATATTCTCGAGACCATGTGTTGAGACAAAGTA
The DNA here is from genome assembly GCA_963277665.1 of Viscum album. Lineage (NCBI taxonomy): Eukaryota > Viridiplantae > Streptophyta > Magnoliopsida > Santalales > Viscaceae > Viscum > Viscum album. The sequence continues at coordinate 1,338,495,087 of OY728156.1, forward strand.
TGATTATGAGGCCCAGTGACCGTATAATAAATGTTTTAAAAATATTAAATATATTAATATCATGTGCGCATTATTTTCCTAAAAAAGTAGAATAAATCTATAAAGGAGGTTTAAATAATAAATATAATAGTAAAATTGATTTCAGAAAGTGGGTTTTACCCTAGGTGTGATATAACCATTGTTGGTGTGATAAATTTGTTAAAAAGTTATTGTGGGTGTAAATTAAATAAATAAATAAATAAATAATTTTTTTTTTTTTTGTTAACACAGCAACCAAGCTCATCTATAAATATATAGTTATGTTTTTTTCTCAGGTTTAGCCACTAAACCATGGATACCTAGATGACTTTTGGAGAGATTTCTTGGTATACAATACTAGATTAGATCAGGATCAAGTTTTGTTGCGCCATTCGAGTTCATGGTTCTCTCCAATGATGGAAAATTATGACCATTCTTCATTAGCGATCAATCAAAACTCCAGGTAGGATGTTGATTTTTTATTTTTATATCCCTTTATTTTATCTCAGTTGGATGAAGATCAATTCCATAAACATAATTAATTCTCACATCAATGATATATTAAATTGATGGAATTATTTTTTTTCCGTTGATTTTAGATCATCTTTATTTCTCTATTTTAATGAAAATAGATTGAGGTAGAATTAAAATAAGTTAAGGTTTTTTACTCACATATTGTGCCTTATGATTTTCTCATGTGTTTCTTTTCATGTTCACCGTGGGTATTTTATTTGGCCCATGGTTCAACAATTACTCGGTATTTGATTATTGAATGACAATTCTTCTGCGCAACGGATCAATATTGTAGGTAAGACTTGTGATGGAGGTTTTCATTTGATTATAGATGATAGTGGATGGTTATTTGAGGAGTAATGAGGCTAAAATAAATAGTGGGTTCCATTTCCATGATGGTCATGTGAGGGCCACTTGCGGCGGTGATATTTTGGCTCAACGGATAGTTTTACAACTAGATTGAGGACCAAAATCTAGTGAGTGGGTGATTTTGAGGTTGGGATAACATTGTTCCATTGGTTATGGTGAGGGTGGTGGATCCTATCATGTAAAGAACAACATAGAAGAGATCCTGATTAATGTGGGAAATCCTAGATTACACGGCGTGTAATCTAGCATTACACACCGTGTGGGACCCCCTGGCTGAATTGCTAGGGTTTCCACCAAAGTTAAATATCTCACACTGTGTGACCCTCTCACATGAAATGTGAAACATTTTTTTTGTCGTGACATGTATATAGAGGTATTCATGTATAATGGTAGGCCAAGTACACAAATAGGGCCAAGTGTACATGGGCACGACCTAGTGTACATGGGGTTGTACATGGGCATGGCCAGTAGTTCACGAGCATAGGAATATGGAACAGAAAAGGTTCCAAGTGATCTCAACATGCCGCGCAATATAACTATACATCGTGTATTTGGATATTTACTTGAAATTTGAGGCATCACCACATGGATAGACTAGGGGTTGAATAGACACGTCGTGTACCCCTAGTACATGTTGTGTATTCCCTTTGAGGGTCTTTGTAACCCTTCATTTCTTTAGTCTAGATCAGTCTTGGTTGAGTATGTTCCCTTTTTCCATTACCTTAGGGGTATAGTATGATGTTACATTTACATCCTAGAACTGTGATACCATCTAGAGGATGAGTCTCAGATAGAGTTTGTGGTATCCCTCCAGAAGAATAGAGTGTGATCCTCTATCATTTTTATACCCTAGGTGGGTTTTTTAAAATCATCATGACCTCCTTGATCAGGGATTTGATCCTTCATCTAGAAAGTCTTATCATTAGGTTTCATGGTATAATTGGAATACAATCCCCTACATAGTAAGTTGATCCAAATTGGGTTCATGTTGTCCCCCAGTAGTCATGAGTGTGACTCTCTATCTAAGTATCAGTGTATTCTAATACCATTGAGCTTTCTTGGGCTGTACCCAATGATTTTGAACTCTTGGATGAGCTTATTTGGTTATGTCATATATCATAGATTTTATTCTACCATAATGATTATTTCATCAAGAAAAATCCTATGGAAGTTAGTAAGTTGTGACCGCCTGGTGGCATAGTTTCCTTCATGAGTATATATTGGTTTTTCTTGTTTATATTTAGTACTGTATTATTGTTATGAGATGAATATTCCTGGTGCTTCGTGTTTAGTGTTTTTTGGGTTTCCTACTGGGTATTGTTATACTCATCCCTACATGAGATCTTCACACACATGTCATGTCTTATGCAGATAATGTGTAACACCCCAGGTAAATAAAGAATATGACATTTTCAAATTTTTCCCTATTTGTGAATAAAATGTTAATATTAATTTAAAGGGAACGATATGCTTGATGGCTTACCCAATACGCAATAATGAGTTCCTTTGAAATCTTACGTTGCACTATAATAATAAAATAATATTATTTTAAATGGTAGTTAATGCCTAGCCATTGTAATGGAAGGAATGAACAAAACTAAATACAAAATGATTATATATGTTTGTCAATTATTTTTACTTTTTACAATAAATGTTAGAGGATTAAAAATGTGAATGAATTCAATTTTAAGCGTAAACATTCTAATATTATTTAGAAGGTCGATTAACTGCCTTTTGATGGCGAACCTTTTTTAAATCCACTTTTGACAATTTTATGTGTTATATTTGACAAAATAAAATTCTTCTTTATAATCGAGACATCAAAATTTACTTTGTGTAAATTTTTGGTATCTTTCCGATAAAGTTCATTATTTAATAAATAGTGAAAAATGTTGTATTTTAATTCAAAACCTCTTTTTAATCTAATTTATTTATATGATTAGATTATCTTTTGAATTGTTTTAAAAGTAAAATTAGAATATATTTTTACAGTTTAATCCAATATTGGTCATTGGAATTAATTTCACTTTGAAATTGGACTTAAACTAGTGTCAATATTTTAATATATATTGTTTCTTAAAAATACGCTATTTGTTTTAACAGCGGGAATTAATTATTAAATTAATTAATGAAACATATATTTTTTGAATTTTTTAATATATACATCTTTTTTGAATTCAGAATATCAAATATAGCTTAGGGTGAATTTTTGGTATTTTTCAGAAAAACTTCAATTTTTGATGAATAGTGAAACCACTAAGTGGTAGTTAAAGAAACTGATTTTTCGTTTAAATGAAACTTTTCCACCTCTGTGTTTTGAATTTCAAAAATCCGACATACATGGTTGTCATTGGGAAGTAAAATGTGGTTCAATGGGATTAAAATAAATTTTTGGTGAATAGTAACTTTTATGTTCTTAATCGCGATTAGAGGTAATTAGTGTAATTTAAGGTAAAAATAATGTTTTAATAATATGAAATAAACTAGACACATGTCCTACCCTCATTGAATGTGTCATGGCCGACCAAGACAATCCATGGGTCAACTTGGGGACCCCATAGATCCACTTTGGTTGGAAAATGACATAAATAACTTTTTATTTAAAGTTGAAATAAAAATGTCACAAGCATGAGATGTTTCACTAAAAAAAATTAAATGGGGTTATACAAGTCATATTTTTTTCCATAAATATTAATTAGATATATAAAAATATTTCCTACATCATGATATTTTTTTTATAATTTTTATACATTAAATTAATTAAATTATTTATGACATCATGATGATGCAGCGATTACCTCATTAATAAAGGATTTAAATAAAATGAAAAGATAATATTAAAACAATAACTTACACTTAACAAAGACCTATTGGATGAGTATATTTAGAACCCTTACCACCTTATCCTCGAAATAAATCAATGTGGGACCTTTAAAATCCAAAACTCATTTGAAAATAAAGTAACATTTTGTAACTTTCCAAGAGTGCCCCTCCTCTCCTCTTATAAAAGGCCCCGAACTCTACCACCTTACCCACACCTCTCAAGCCTTTGGATCAGCCAACCCCGGATCATTTTTCCTCTCCATATCCCTCTCTTACTCATAGAAGCCTCACTTTGGGCAGAAGTGTTCCCAATGATGCCTTTGAGCTCAAATCAATGAGAGTTACCCGATTTTAAGGTAATGTCTTCACTTGTGTTCTTTTGTTTTATTTTTCTTCTCCAACCCCCTAAACTCTTCTTATTCATTTCTTTTGTAAAAACTCCAGTATCTTCAATATACTAGGATTTTTTTATATGAAGAATTCGAGCTACACTTACACACATCTACATCTAATGGTTAAAGAACATACTGTTTTTGTGGATGGAGAATTTCTGCCTCACGAAATGATGATTGTTCAACACTCATATAACACCTTCAAAGGTGTCCATTAAGATGTCACTATATTTATATATGATATATAATATGTTTATATCTTACTTAAGCTTCTGTATTTTTCTTTTTTTCCATACCTTTATGGTTTCCATTGTGGGTAAACACAATAATTTTATTTTAGGAAGTGCGGACTACCGCCCCCTCAAAGTGATTTGATTCGTTAATGACATATGTGGGATGTATAAAGGATGGATTTAAAGTTATTATATATGATTTATGTTACATATTAATTATGAATATAATTCTGGAATTAAAATATACATACCTCTCATTTAGTTTTAATTCCATTAATATGACATAGAAATGAAAGTAGCGTTCATGTGTACGTACGACTTACGGTCTCCATGAACGGTGCATTTCATTTCTTACCTATAAATGATTATGTAATATTATAAATACATGTATATTCTGGATATATATGGTATATATGGTATCCAAATCATGAATATCATTCTAGATATAATGAACCTTTGACCACACGAACAACGTGTAATTGTAAGAAACCACTTTCGACTTAAGAACCAAATATCGACAAAACAAACATTATTAACTTAAATGATTACATAATGTTTATAACATGGAAATAAGTGATATAAAAGGAATAATGAACTTTAAAAAGGTTCTTAAGAAATTATAAATTAACTCAAGTATATTATTCAGGACGTTAAAGAATGATCGAGTCAAGTCAGACCCGAGGTAAGGGAACCTACCCCTCTCTTTCTTTTTAAGTACACTCTTTTATGTCATTCCTTTTAAGCTCATATTTCTTATGATTGTGATGTTATTTTATATTAATATCACTTTAATTTTTATGTTCATATGATGAGATACCCTAATTTTTCTCATCAATCAATTTTGGATGTTTTGAGTGGTGCCGTTAGGCTGCCGAATTTTCATAAGAGATCCAACATCTCTCTTTCTTTTTAAGAAATATCCTTTATGTCACTTATTTTAAGATCCCCTTTGTTATGTTGGGGGATTTTATTCTATATTAATCTTGATGTAAATTTTATTTTAATATGATGAGATACCCTATTTTATCTCATCAATCCATTTTTGGAAGTTTTAAGTGGCAACGTTAGGCTGCCGAGTTTTCGTAAGGTATTTTTCATCTCACTTTTATTCCCGTGAGATTTATGCTACATTTGCAACCAGTTCCTTTGAGTGGTTTATTTAATTTCCATTATTATACTCTTTGTGTAATATAATTTCATTAATGGGTATTTACATATTCATTGTACGACCCTTCTTCGATGGGGTGTACGTTTCGAAAGTTACCCAAGTCTGTAAGGGAACCTTTCACCCTTCTCTTTTTAAAAGACTTCTTTTGTTGGGTCTTTTAATTTACATATTGTTATGTTGGTATATGTTCTTCTATATCCTTATTGATGTAAATTTTATGTCCAAGTGATTAGATACCCTTTTTATCTCTCATCAACTCATTTTGATGTGACGTTGTTAGGCTGTCAAGGGAACTTCTTGACCCAATTTCGATTTCTTTGGGTTCAACATGTAGTTGTTGAATATGTCATCCTTTGAATATGTGTGAATGACATTTGATTATTTTACACTTAATATCCACTTATATTGGGTGTATTTATATTTGTCGCACATAATTATGAGATTGATTTATCCTTAATTTAAGGATGCCATCTTTATAGTGGATTTCATCTCAATTTACATTTCCATTGAGACTTCATTGTTGTTATGCACCAATTAACTCTTATATGATGTATATACTATCATTTGGAATATTATATCATGAATCCATTTATTCTCATGATATTATAAAGTTTTTATTAAATGTTATTCCTCAATTATTGTATTCAAGTGTCTCTCATTTTCCTAAAAACCCTTTAACTAAAATATCGTTTTAAATGTTTTAATGATTAAATATTATAAATATTTCTCATTAATATCCATGTTTTCAAAATGGTTTTAAGGATTTATTTATATGGATATTAATGGTTTAAAATGTTAAAAGATTCAAAGTGGTATGGGACACTTTGATTCAAAAATCTCTTTATTAAATGTTTTAAATGGTTTTGAAAATGGTTTTTAGAATGGATTCATTATTTTAATATCTTAAAATGTTATATTGTTATTGCAATGTGGGAATGTTATCTTTCCTTTATGCTTAAGTTATGTTCTATGATTATGTTATGGTTCTTGGGCATTGTTATGAAGATGGGTGGTTCTGTGATAAACTAAGGGCGGGTGAGCCCGATATAGCTCTCCAATGCATTGGGTAACGCGAAGGAGTTAAGCGTTAATGTTTCTCCGAAGAGATTTAGGGAATATACTATGATGGGTATTCCAAACGTAACCAAGAGGGTTACTACCTACGTAAGAATGCTATGAATGCCTCAAGTTACCTTTATGTCTTATGATTTTTATGATTTATTCATGATTTTATGAGGTATGTTAAAGTGCATATGTTTTAAGGGTAAAGTATGATTTCATTCTTATGTATATATGTACTCATGTTTCCTTTCCATACTTTTTATAACCCTTTCTAAGATTTTTATGCTCATACCAAGTTTTTGAAATGTTTTTCACAGGTCAAGGGAATGGTACATGATATGATGATAGTGTGAAGGAAGGGTCAAGAAAGAATCCATGTTTTATTTTAAATATGTTTCTGTTGATGGGAAAAATGAATACTATCTTTTATGTAACCAATTTTTTTAAATGTGGAATGTAATGCAAGTTTTATGATCTAATTCTCTAAAACTCTAAACCTGAAAAGATCCTCAATGTGTAATCTTGTAAAAACTCAAGATTAAGTAAGTTTTAGGGCTGGGGCCTTATAGTTGGTATCAGAGGTCGGTTTAGATAACTTTAGATGTTAGGGTATTCTCTAAGAATAAGTGAAATTACCATAATGGTTAGGATTTCAGAAAGAGTCCTAGTTTTAGATAAAGTGAATGAGTAAGTATATCTTAGTGTTTACCTTACTCATTATTACATGATGGTTTTGTTGATATACTCACACTGACATTTCTGTTTTTAGTGAATGGATGGATCTAGCAGGAACCAAAGAGACAACAAGTTTGAAGGAAACTGTGGTGGTTCTCTGATTAAGATACTAGATAAAATGGGGGGATTCAATGAGGAAACTCGTGGTTGTTCTAAACCAACTATCATGGTGTCATGATCAACCACTTGAACCTTGGTATGTTCTGTAATGAATCATGTACGAGATGACAAATTGATGTGGAAGTTAAGGTAATAATTATAAAGGTAACCATTAGAGTTTATATGATCCTTACTTTTGAGGCAATTATGGGTTATTATATGTTGTTATGGAAAATGAAAGGCATGAGATAAACCTGAGGTTAAAATATGTTATGATTATTTTTGAATATTTTATCTCATTTTGGGGAATGATTTAAGAATTATATAGTTTTGGAAAAAGGACAACACGCAGACCATGTGACAACCCGTCGCGTCGGACAAAGTTGCGGGAATCGAACCCACAACCAAAGTGCAACTAGTATTTATCACCAACCACTAGACTACGTGAAGTCCCTAGTTAGTTTGACTAATTATATTTAGTCTGATGATTTTAGGAATCAAGAGTAAGTTTATTTTGGGTTATCTCTGGAAATGATTAACCTATCATCGAGGATATGTGATTATGTTAATTACTATTCAATATGAGAATTTAAGATCAACTGATGTTATTTGGAGATAAATGTTAATTTGTACCTTGTAAGACTATGTGACTAAATCCTTAAAATATTTGGGTTTCAATCTTAGTTTGGTTTAATTTATAGAATTTTATGGACAAATTGTTTATCGAATGGTCCTTGTTGAACTTTGGGTTTTTTTGGACAAATTTTGGAGATTAAGAATAGATTTTCTTTTTATAAAGGGTTATCCTTTTCGGGATTATCTGATCTTGTACTAACCTTTGTGGTTTTGGTTTTGGTTAAAGTCTAAAGACATGGGAAGTATATAGTTCTCTTTTGTGGATTAGGTGATTCTCTAGAAGTTGATTATAGTACTCTTAATCTGAACAAGTCTTCCTAAATACTTGTCTTTAGGAGAAAATATGAGTTTGTGTAATAAATATAATAAAAGTTAAAAGTCAACATAATAAGTAATTATGTTTCCTTATGAATAAATTCCTCAATAAAAAGTAACTTAAAACAAAAATGTTGTCTATTAACTTTTTCTACTGGGGAATCGAATACTGTTTAACCCATCACACGTTTGTGATTTTCTTGTGGTTAACTTTATCCTAAACATGTTTTCTATCACTCTCCATCAGAACATGACCCTATGTTTTCTCCTCCATGTACATGTTTTCCTACATGGAATCCTAGTATGGGTTAAATCGGGTGACCTCTGTACTTCTCTTTATTTATTTTAATGTGATTGTTTTACCGACTCTTGTTCCGATGTGGGACTTTCAAGGATGTTTCTGAGCCCAATTTTAAAATTGCGAGGACGCAATTCCCAAAAGGGGGGAAGGATGAAACACCCTAGGAAAATAAAGAATATGAAATTTTTATATTTATCCCTATTTGTGAATAAAATGTTAATATTAATTTAAAGGTAATGATATGCTTGATGGCTTACCCCATACGCAACAATGAGTTCCTTTGAAATCTTACGTTGCACTATAATAATAAAATAATATTATTTTAAATGGTAGTTAATGACTAGCCATTGTAATGGAAGGAATGAACAGAACTAAATACAAAACTATTATATATGTTTGTCAAATATTTTTACTTTTTACAATAAATGTTAGAGGATTAAAAATGTGAATGAATTCAATTTTAAGCGTAAACATTCTAATATTCTTTAGAAAGTCGATTAATCGCCTTTGGATGGAGAACCTCTTTTAAATCAACTTTTTGAAAATTTTATGTGTTATATTTGAAAAAATAAAATTCTTCTTTATTATAAGGCCCCAGCCTTAAACCTTACTTAAACTTGAGTTATTACAAGATTACACATTGAGGATCTTTTCAGGTTTAGAGTTTTAGAGAATTAGATCATGAAACTTGCATTACATTCCACATTTAAACAAGGTGGTTACATAAAAGACAATATTCATTCTTCCCATCAATGGAAACCTATTTAAAATAAAACACGGATTCTTTCTTGACACATCCTTGACACTATCGTCACATCAAGTACCTTTCCCTTGACCTGTGAAAAACATTTCAAAAACTTGGGATGAACATACAAAGCTCAGTAAGGGTTATAAAAATCTGGAAAGGAAACATGAGTTCATATATACATAAGAATGAAATCATACTTTACCCATAAAACATAGGCATATCAAATCAAGAATAAATCATAGAAAACATAAGACATAAAGGTAACTTGAGGCATTCATAACATTCTTACGTAGGGAGTAACCCTCTTGGTTAAGTTTGGAATACCCATCACAATATATTCCCTAAATCTCTTCGGAGAAACCTTAACGTTTCACTCCTTCGCGTTACCCAATGCATTGGAGAGCTATAACGGGCTCACCCGCCCTTAGTTTATCACGGAACCACCCGTCTTCATAATAATGCCCAAGAACTATAACATAATCATATCACATAAAACATGCATAAAGGAAACATAAAATTTCCACATTTCAATCACGAGATATCAATACAACACATTGATATAAAAACATTATGAAAACCATTTTCAATACCAAAATAAAAGAAAAGTAAAACATGGTATTTATTTTTCTTTTAAAAAGAAGGTATGGATTGTAGAGGAAGCCGAAACTCAAATAACGGTCACGACGGCGGAGAAGTCGTTGTCGCCGCATACGTACGACAAAAACATTCCCTTTTGTCGTTTAGTAAACGCTTTGTATAAAAAAGATTGCTTTTGAATAAACGTAAAAGTCAAAGTGGTTTATACACCGTATAAAAGAAAGTTGTGTAAAAAATAAAATATGCCTCAACGAAAGGAGATTGAGACGAAGTCCCATACCACCTTGAATCTTTTAACATTTTAAACCATTAATATCCATATAAATAAATCCTTAAAACCATTTTGAAAACATGGATATTAATAAGAACAAATAATTAAAACATTTAAAACGATATTTTGGTTAAAGGGGTTTTACCAAAATTAGAGACACTTGAATACAATAATCGAGGAATAACATTTATTCATAACTTTATAATATCATGAGAATAAAAGGATTCATGATATAATACTCCAAAGGACAGTATATACACCATATAAGAGTGAATTGGGGCATAACAACAATGAACCCTCAATAGAAATGTCAAATGTGACGAAATCCCTTATAAAGAAGGTATCCTTAAATTAAGGACAAATAAATCTCAAAAATATGTGTGACAAATATATATACACCCAATATAAGTGGATATTAATTGTAAAACAATAAAAGGTCATTCACACATATTCAATGGATGACATATTCAATGACTACAAGTTGAACCCAAAGAAATCGAAATTGGGTTAAAAAGTTCCCTTGACAGCCTAACGGCATCACATTAAAATGAGTTGATGAGAGTTAAAAAGTGTATCTCATCACTTGGACATAAAATTTACATCAATAAGGATATATGAGAACATATCCCAACATAACAATATGTAAATTAAAAGACCCAACAAAAGAAGTCTTTTAAAAAAGAGGAGGGTGAAAGGTTCCCTTACCGACTTGGATATCTTTCAAAACATACACCCCATGAAAGAAGGACAATAGATCATTGATGTAAATACTCATAAATGAAAGTATATTACACAAATAGTAGAATAATGGTCAGTACATACACCACTCAATGGAATTTGTGGAAATGTATCATAAATCTCACGGGAATAAAAGTGAGGTGAAAAATCCCTCACGAAAACTCGGCAGCCTAACGACGCCACATAAAACTTCCGAATATGGATTGATGAGATCAAATAGGGTATCTCATCACATTAAAATAAAATTTACAGCAAGAGTAATATGAAAGAACATCCCCCAACATTACAAAGAGGATCCTAAAAGAAGTGACATAAAGGAGAGTACTTAAAAAGAAAGAGAGAGGTTAGATCTCTTACGAAAGTTCGGCAGCCTAACAGCGCCACTCAAAACTTCCAAAATGGATTGATGAGAAAGAATAGGGTCTCTCATCACATGGACATAAAAATTACAGTAGGATTAATATAAAATAACATCCCAATCATAAGAAAGATGAGCTTAAAAGAAATGACATAAAAGAGTGTACTTTAAAAGAAATAGAGTTGTAGGATCCCTTACCTCGGGTCCGACTTGACTCGATCGTTCTTTAATCTCCTGAATAATAAACTTGAGTTAATTTCTAATTCTTTAAGAACCTTTTTCAAGTTCATTATTACTTTTATACCACTTATTACCATGTCATAAACATTATGTAATCATTTAAGTTAATAATATTTGTTTTGCCCATATTTGGTTCTTAATTCGAAAGTGGACTTCTTACAATTACATGTTGTTCGTGTGGCCAAATGTTTATTATATCCAGAATTTTATTCATTATGTAGATATAATATATTTCATATATATCCAGTACATTCATGCATTTATAACATTACATAATCATTTAGAGGTAAGAAATGAAATGCACCGTTCATGGAGACTGTAAGCCGTACGTACGCATGAACGCTACTTTCATTTCTATTTCGTATTTTATAGAATGGAATAATAATGATATAAAGGTATATTATAATTCCAGTATAATATCATATATAATATCATATTTCCATCCTTTATACATCCCACATATGGTATTTAACGAATCAAATCACTTTGAGGGGGCGGTAGTCCGCACTTCCTTAAATGAAGATATCGCGTATACCCATAATGGAAGCCATAAAGGTAAGACAAAAATGAAAAATACAGAAGCATAAATAAAACATAAACATATTATATATCATATATAAAAACAGTGACATCATAATGGCCACCTTTGAAGGTGTTAAATGAGTATTGAACAATCATCGTTTCGGGAGGCAGAATTTCACCATCTACGGAAACCGTATGTTCTTTAACCATTTGATGTAGTTGTGTGAGAGTGTAGCTCGAATACATCTTATAACAACATCATAGTATATTTAAGATACCAGTTTTGTTACAAAATAAGTAAATAAAAAGAGTTTAGGGGGTTGGAGAAGTAAAATAAAACAAATGAACATGAGAGAATGAAATACCTTTAAAAGTGTAACTCCTTTTGATTTGAGCCTAAAGGCTTCCTTTGAAAGGATTCTTCCCAAAGGGAATCCTCTAGGATGAGGAGAGGGATGTGGAGAGAGTAAATGGGCAGGGGTTGGCCGAGACAAAGGCTTGAGGAGTGTGTTAAATGAGGTAGAGGTGGGGGCCTTTTATAAGAGGAGAGGAGGGGCACTTTTGGAAAGTAAAGTAATATTACTTTATTTGAAAATGTGTTACGGTTTCAAAAGGTCCCACATTGATATAATTCGTGGCTAAGGTGATAAGGCTTCGAAATACACTCATCCAATAAGTTTTGGACATGTTTAATTCATAGATTTTACATTATCTTTCCATTTTATTTAAATCGTCAAATAATGATGTCATCACTGCATCATTATTATGTCATAAATAATTTAATTTATTTAATTTCTAAAAATTATAAAACAAATACTATGATGTAGGAAATCTATTTATCTTTCCAATGAATATTTATAATCAAAAAGATGACTTGTATAACCCCACTTAAAAATTGTTTTAGTAAAACATATCATGTTTGTGTCAATTTTACTTTTACATTAAATAAAATGTTATTTATGTCATTTCCCAACCAAAGTGGATCCATGGGGTCCCCAAGTTGACCCATGGCTTGTCTTGGTCGGCCATGATACAACCAATGAGGGTAAGACATGTTTCAATCTCATCTCATTTTATTAAAGCATTATTTTTACCTTAAACTACACTAATTACCACTAATCGCGATTAAAAACTTAATAAGTTACTATTCACCAAAAAATTATTTTAATCTCATTGAACCACATTTTACTTCTTAATTACAACCATGTATGTCAGATTTTTGAAAATAAAAACACAATGATGGCAAAATTTCATTTAAATGGAAAATCAGTTTTTATAAGTACCACTTAGTGGTTTCACTATTCATCAAAAATTGAAGTTTTTCAGAAAAATCCCAAAAATTCACCCTAAGCTATATTTGATATTCTGAATTCAAAAATGAAGTCCGTTTTACAAAATTCAAAACATATAAGTCACATTAATGAATTTAATAATTAATTCCCACTGTCATGACAAATAGCGTGTTCTATGAAACAATAAGTATCAAAAGATTGACACTAGTTTAAGTATGATTTCAAAGTGAAATTGATTCCAACGACCACTATTGGATTTAATGGTAAAAATATTTTCTAATTTAACTTTAAAACCAATTCAAAATATAATCTAATCATATAAATAAATTAGATTAAAAAGTGGTTTTGAATTAAAATACAACATTTTACACTATTCATTGAAAAAATGAACTTTATCGGAAAGATATAAAAAATTTACACAAAGTAAATTTTGAAGTCCCAATTCTAAAGAAGAGTTTTATTTGGTCCAAAATAATGTATAAGAGTGATCAAAACTATATTTAATGACAGTTCGCCATCAAAAGGTGATAAGTGAACCTTTAGTGAAAACTAGGGCATATACGCCTAAAATTGAATTCTTTCTGTATTTTAAGCCTTTATCTTTTATTGGATAAATGTAAAAACATTTAAAAAACATATATAATCGTATTTTAGTTATTTCTTCCAATACAACGGCTACATGTTAACTACCATTTGAAATAATATTATTTTATTATTAGAGTGCAACGTAAGATTCCCAAGAAACTCGTTGTTGCGTGTTGGGTACGCCATCGAGTATAGCATCCCCTTTAAAGTCATATTAATATTTTATTCACAAATATGGATAAATATGAAAATTTAATATTCATTATTTACCTGGGGTGTTACATCCTTGCCCCCTTTTGGGAATTGCGTCCTCGCACTTTTAAAATTGCGCTTGGAAACATCCTTGAAAGTCCCACATCAGAACAAGGATCGGTAAAACAATCACTTTAAAATAAAGAAACATAAGTACAAAGGTCACCCGAGTTAACCCATACTAGGATTCCAAGTATGAAAACATGGACATGGAGGAGAAAACAAAGGGTCATGTTCTGATGGAGAGTGATAGAAAACATGTTTAGGAGAAAGTTAACCACGAGAAAATCACAAACTTGTGATGAGTTACACGGTATTCGATTCCCCAGTAGGAAAAGTTAATAGACAACATTTTTGTTTTAAGTTACTTTTTATTGAGGAATTTATTCATAAGGAAACATAATCACTTATCATATTGACTTTCACTTTTTATTATATTCCTTATACAAACTCATATTTTCTCCAAAAGACGAGTATTTAGAGAGACTTGTTCGCATTAAGAGTACTATAATCAACTTCTAGAGAATCACCTAATCCCCAAAAGAGAACTATATACATCCCATGTTTTTAGGCTTTAACCAAAACCAAAACCAAAAAGGTTAGTACAAGATCAGATAATCCAAAAAAGGATAACCCCTTATAAAAAGAAAATCTATTCTTAATCTCCAAAATTTGTCCAACAAAACCCAAATTTCAACGAGGACCATCCGATAAACAATTTGTCCATAAAATTCTTCAAAGTAAACCAATATAATATTGAAACCCAAATATTTTAAGGATTTAGTCACATAGTCTTCCAAGTTAAATCGTAACATTTATCTCCAAACAACATCAGTTGCTCCTAAAGTATCGTTTTTAAAAGTAATTAACCTAATCACATATCCTCCATGATAGGTTAATCATTTTCATAAATAACCCAAAATGAACTTACTCTTAATTCATAAAATCATATAACTAGAATGAATCAGTCAAACTAACCAGGGACTTCACGTAGTCCAGTGGTAGGTGATAAATACCAGTCGCACATTGGTTGTGGGTTCGATTCCCGCAGCTTTGTCCGACGCGACGGGATGTCACACAGTCTACGTGTTGTCCTTTTTCCAAAACTATACAATTATTAAAACATTCCCCAAAATGAGATAAAATCATCACGAATAATCATAACATATTTTAACCTCAAGTTTATCTCATTCCTTTCATTTTCCATCATATCATAGAGTAACCCATAATTACCTAAAAATTAAGTATCATATAAACCCTAATGGTTACCTTAATAATTATTACCTGAATTTACACATCGAGTTGGCCATCTCGTACATGATGCATTAGAGAACTCACCAAGGTTGAAGTGGTTGATCATGACTCCTTGATATTTGGTTTAGAACAACCACGAGTTTCCTCATTGAATCCTCCATTTTATATAGTATCTTAATCAGAGAACCACCACAGTTTCCTTCAAACCTGTTGTCTCTTTGGTGCCTGCTAGATCCATCCATTCACTAAAAATAGAAATGTCAGTGTGAGTATATCAACAAAACCATCATGTACTAATGAGGAAGGTAAACACTAAGACACACTTACTCATTCAATTTATCTAAAATTAGGACTCTTTCTGAAATCCTAACCATTATGGTAATGTCATTTATGCTTAAAGAATACCCTAACCTCTAAAGTTATCTAAACCGACCTTTGATACCAACTATAAGGCCCCAGACTTAAACCTTACTTAAACTTGAGTTATTACAATATTACACATTGAGGATCTTTTCAGGTTTAGAGTTTTAGAGAATTAGATCATTAAACTTGCATTACATTCCACATTTAAACAAGGTGGTTACATAAAAGACAATATTCATTCTTCCCATCAATGGAAACCTATTTAAAATAAAACACGGATTCTTTCTTGACACATCCTTGACACTATCGTCACATCATGTACCTTTCCCTTGACCTGTGAAAAACATTTCAAAAACTTGGGATGAGCATAAAAATCTCAGTAAGGGTTATAAAAATATGGAAAGGAAACATGAGTTCATATATACATAAGAATGAAATCATACATTATCCATAAAACATAGGCATAT
This sequence comes from Viscum album, assembly GCA_963277665.1. Lineage (NCBI taxonomy): Eukaryota > Viridiplantae > Streptophyta > Magnoliopsida > Santalales > Viscaceae > Viscum > Viscum album. The sequence goes on from OY728156.1 coordinate 1,338,511,438, forward strand.
CAAATCAAGAATAAATCATAGAAAACATAAGACATAAAGGTAACTTGAGGCATTCATAACATTCTTACGTAGGGAGTAACCCTCTTGGTTACGTTTGGAATACCCATCATAGTATATTCCCTAAATCTCTTCGGAGAAACCTTAACGTTTCACTCCTTCACGTTACCCAATGCATTGGAGAGCTATAACGGGCTCACCCGCCCTTAGTTTATCACGAAACCACCCGTCTTCATAATAATGCCCAAGAACCATAACATAATCATATCACATAAAACATGCATAAAGGAAACATAAAATTTCCACATTTCAATCACGAGATATCAATACAACACATTGATATAAAAACATTATGAAAACCATTTTCAATACCAAGATAAAAGAAAAGTAAAACATGGTATTTATTTTTCTTTTAAAAAGAAGGTATGGCTTGTAGAGGAAGCCGAAACTCAAATAACGGTCATGACGGCGGAGAAGTCGTTGTCGCCGCATATGTACGACAAAAACATTCCCTTTTGTCGTTTAGTAAACGCTTTGTATAAAAAAGATTCCTTTTGAATAAACGTAAAAGTCAAAGTGGTTTATACACCGTATAAAAGAAAGTTGTGTATAAAATAAAATATGCCTCAACGAAAGGAGATTGAGACGAAGTCCCATACCACCTTGAAGATTTTAACATTTTAAACCATTAATATCCATATAAATAAATCCTTAAAACAATTTTGAAAACATGGATATTAATAAGAACAAATAATTAAAACATTTAAAATGATATTTTGGTTAAAGGGGTTTTACCAAAATTAGAGACACTTGAATACAATAATCGAGGAATAACATTTAGTCAGAACATTATAATATCATGAGAATAAAAGGATTCATGATATAATACTCCAAAGGACAGTATATACACCATATAAGAGTGAATTGGTGCATAACAACAATGAACCCTCAATAGAAATGTCAAATGTGATGAAATTCCTTATAAAGAAGGTATCCTTAAATTAAGGACAAATAAATCTCAAAAATATGTGTGACAAATATATACACACCCAATATAAGTGGATATTAAGTGTAAAACAATAAAAGGTCATTCACACATATTCAATGGATGACATATTCAATGACTACAAGTTGAACCCAAAGAAATCGAAATTGGGTTAAGAAGTTCCCTTGACAGCCTAACGGCATCACATCAAAATGAGTTGATGAGAGTTAAAAAGTGTATCTCATCACTTGGACATAAAATTTACATCAATAAGGATATATGAGAACATATCCCAACATAAAAATATGTAAATTAAAAGACCCAACAAAAGAAGTCTTTTAAAAAAGAGGAGGGTGAAAGGTTCCCTTACCGACTTGGATATCTTTCAAAACATACACCCCATGAAAGAAGGACAATAGATCATTGATGTAAATACTCATAAATGAAAGTATATTACACAAATAGTAGAATAATGGGCAGTAAATACACCACTCAATGGAATTTTTGGCAAATGTATCATAAATCTCACGGGAATAAAAGTGAGGTGAAAAATCCCTCATGAAAACTCGGCAGCCTAACGACGCCACATAAAACTTCTGAATATGGATTGATGAGATCAAATAGGGTATCTCATCACATTAAAATAAAATTTACAGGAAGAGGAATATAAAAGAACATCCCCCAACATTACAAAGAGGAGCCTAAAATAAGTGACATAAAGGAGAGTACTTAAAAAGAAAGAGAGAGGTTAGATCTCTTACGAAAGTTCGGCAGCCTAACAGCGCCACTCAAAACTTCCAAAATGGATTGATGAGAGAGAATAGGGTCTCTCATCACATGAAAATAAAAATTACAGTAGGAGTAATATAAAAGAACATCCCAATCATAAGAAATATGAGCTTAAAAGAAATGACATAAAAGAGTGTACTTTAAAAGAAAGAGAGTTGTAGGATCCCTTACCTCGGGTCCGACTTGACTCGATCGTTCTTTAATCTCCTGAATAATAAACTTGAGTTAATTTCTAATTATTTAAGAACCTTTTTCAAGTTCATTATTACTTTTATACCACTTATTACCATGTCATAAACATTATGTAATCATTTAAGTTAATAATATTTGTTTTGCCCATATTTGGTTCTTAAGTCGAAAGTGGACTTCTTACAATTACATGTTGTTCGTGTGGCCAAATGTTTATTATATCCAGAATTGTATTCATTATGTAGATATCATATATGTAATATATATCCAGTACATTCATTCATTTATAACATTACATAATCATTTAGAGGTAAGAAATGAAATGCACCGTTCATGGAGACGGTAAGCCGTACGTACGCATGAACACTACTTTCATTTCTATTTCGTATTTTATTGAATGGAATAATAATTATATAAAGGTATATTATAATTCCAGTAAAATATAATATATAATATCATATTTACATCCTTTATACATCCCACATATGGTATTTAACGAATCAAATCACTTTGAGGGGGCGGTAGTCCGCACTTCCTTAAATGAAGATATCGCGTATACCCATAATGGAAGCCATAAAGGTAAGACAAAAATGAAAAATACAGAAGCATAAATAAAACATAAACATATTATATATCATATATAAAAATAGTGACATCATAATGGCCACCTTTGAAGGTGTTAAATGAGTATTGAACAATCATCGTTTCGGGAGGCAGAATTTCACCATCCACGGAAACCATATGTTCTTTAACCATTTGATGTAGTTGTGTGAGAGTGTAGTTCGAATAAATCTTATAAAAACATCCTAGTATATTTAAGATACTGGTGTTGTTACAAAAGAAGTAAATAAAAAGAGTTTAGGGGGTTGGATAAGTAAAATAAAACAAATGAACATGAGAGAATGAATTACCTTTAAAAGTGTAACTCCTTTTGATTTGAGCCTAAAGGCTTCCTTTGAAAGGATTCTGCCCAAAGGGAATCCTCTAGGATGAGGATAGGGATGTGGAGAGAGTAAATGGGCAGGGGTTGGCCGAGAAAAAGGCTTGAGGAGTGTGTTAAATGAGGTAGAGGTGGGGGCCTTTTATAAGAGGAGAGGAGGGACACTTTTGGAAAGTAAAGAAATATTACTTTATTTGAAAATGTGTTTCGGTTTCAAAAGGTCTCACATTGATATAATTCGTGGATAAGGTGATAAGGCTTCGAAATCCACTCATACAATAATTTTTGGACATGTGTAGTTCATAGATTTTACATTATCTTTTCATTTTATTTAAATCGTCAAATAATGATGTCATCGCTGCATCATTATTATGTCATAAATAATTTAATTTATTTAATGTCTAAAAATTATAAAACAAATAATATGATGTATGAAATCTTTTTATATTTCCAATTAATATTTATAAACAAAAATATGACTTGTATAACCCCACTTAAAAATTGTTTTAGTAAAACATATCATGTTTTTGTCAATTTTACTTTTACATTAAATAAAATGTTATTTATGTCATTTCCCAACCAAAGTGGATCCATGGGGTCCCCAAGTTGACCCATGGCTTGTCTTGGTCGGCCATGATACAACCAATGAGGGTAAGATATGTGTCAAGCTCATCTCATTTTATTAAAGCATTATTTTTACCTTAAACTACACTAATTACCACTCATCGCGATTAAAAACTTAATAAGTTACTATTCACCAAAAAATTATTTTAATCTCATTGAACCACATTTTACTTCTTAATGACAAACATGTATGTCGTATTTTTTAAAATCAAAACACAATGATGACAAAATTTCATTTAAACGGAAAATCAGTTTTTATAAGTACCACTTAGTGGTTTCACTATTCATCAAAAATTGAAGTTTTTCAGAAAAATCCCAAAAATTCACCCTAAGATATATTTGATATTCTGAATTCAAAAATGAAGTCTGTTTTACAAAATTCAAAACATATAAGTCACATTAATTAATTTAATAATTAATTCCCGCTGTCATGACAAATAGCGTGTTTTATGAAACAATAAGTATCAAAAGATTGATACTAGTTTAAGTCTGATTTCAAAGTGAAAATGATTCCAACGACCACTATTGGATTTAAGGGTAAAAATATTTTCTAATTTCACTTTAAAACCAAATCAAAATATAATCTAATCATATAAATAAATTAGATTAAAAAGTGGTTTTGAATTAAAATACAACATTTTACACTATTCATTGAAAAAATGAACTTTATCGGAAAGATACCAAAAATTTACACAAAGTAAATTTTGAAGTCCCAATTATAAAGAAGAGTTTTATTTGGTCCAAAATAATGTATAAGAGTGATCAAAACTATATTTAATTACAGTTCGCCATCAAAAGGTGATAAGTGAACCTTTAGTGAAAACTAGGACATATACGCCTAAAATTGAATTCTTTCTGTATTTTAAGCCTTTATCTTTTATTGGATGAATGTAAAAAGATTTAAAAAACATATATAATCATATTTTAGTTATTTCTGACAATACAACAGCTACATGTTAACTACCATTTGAAATAATATTATTTTATTATTAGAGTGCAACGTAAGATTCCCAAGAAACTTGTCGTTGCGTGTTGGGTACGCCATCGAGTATAGCGTCCCCTTTAAAGTCATATTAATATTTTATTTACAAATATGGATAAATATGAAAATTTCATATTCATTATTTACCTAGGGTGTTACATTTATAATTGAGACATCAAAATTTACTTTGTGTAAATTTTTGGTATCTTTCAGATAAAGTTCATTTTTTAATGAATAGTGAAAAATGTTGTATTTTAATTCAAAACCACTTTTTAATCTAATTTATTTATATGATTAGATTATCTTTTGAATTTTTTTTAAAGTAAAATTATAATATATTTTTACCATTTACTCCAATAGTGGTCATTGTAATTAATTTCACTTTGAAATTGGACTTAAACTAGTGTCAATCTTTTAATAGATATTGTTTCTTAAAAACACGTTATTTGTTTTGACAGCGGGAATTAATTATTAAATTAATTAATGAAAAATATATGTTTTTAATTTTGTAAAATAGACATCATTTTTTAATTCTGAATATCAAATATAGCTTAGGGTGAATTTTTGGTATTTTTCTGAAAAACTTCAATTTTTTATGAATAGTGAAACCACTAAGTGGTAGTTAATGAAACTGATTTTTCATTTAAATGAATCTTTGCCACCTCTTTTTTTTTGAATTTCAAAAATCCAACATAAATGGTTGTCATTAAGAAGTAAAATGTGGTTCAATGGGATTAAAATAATTTTTTGGTGAATAGTAACTTTTATGTTCTTAATCGCGATTAGAGGTAATTAGTGTAATTTAAGGTAAAAATAATGTTTTAATAATATTAAATGACCTATAAACATGTCCTAAACTCATTGGATGTGTCAGTTCCGACCAAGAAAATCCATGGATCGACTTGGGGACCCCATGGAGCCACTTTGGTTGGAAAATGACATAAATAACTTTTTCTTTAAAGTTAAAATAAAAATGTCACAAGCATGAGTTGTTTCATTAAACAATTTTTAAATGGGGTAATACAAGTCATATTTTTTACCATAAATATTCATTAAAAATATAAAAAGATTTCCTAAATCATGATAGTTTTTTTATAATTTTTAGACATTAAATTAATTAAATTATTTATGACATCATGATGATGCAGTGATTACCTCATTAATAAAGGATTTAAATAAAAAGAAAATATAATGTTAAAACTATAACTTACACTTGTCAAAGACCTATTGGATGAGTATATTTTGAAACCTTACCACCTTATCCTCTAAATACATCAACGTGGGACCTTTAAAATTCGAAACTCATTTGAAAATAAAGTAACATTTTGTAACTTTCCAAGAGTGCCCCTCCTCTCCTCTTATAAAAGGCCCCCACCTCTACCACCTTACCCACACCTCTCAAGCCTTTTGCTTGGCCAACCCCAGCTCATTTTGCCTCTCCAAATCCCTATCTTACTCCTATAATCTTCACTTTGGGCAGAAGTCTTCCCAAGGAATCCTTCGATCTCAAATCAATGAGAGTTACCCGATTTTAAGGTAATGTCTTCACTTGTGTTCTTTTGTTTTATTTTGCTTCTCCAACCCCCTAAACTCTTTTTATTCATTTCTTTTGTAACAACTCTAGTATCTTCAATATACTAGGATTTTTTTATAAGAATCATTCTAGATACACTTACACACACCTACATCTAATGGTTAAAGAACATACTGTTTCTGTGGATGGAAAATTTCTGCCTCACGAAACGATGATTGTTCAACACTCATATAACACCTTCAAAGGTGGCCATTAAGATGTCACTATATTTATATATGATATATAATATTTTTATTTTTTACTTAAGCTTGTTTATTTTTATTTTGTGGTATACCTTTACGGTTTCCATTGTGGGTAAACACGATAATTTCATTTTAGGAAGTGCGGACTACCGCCCTCTCAAGGTGATTTGATTCGTTAATGCCATATGTGGGATGTATAAAGAATGGATTTAAAGTTATTATATATGATGTATGTTACATATAAATTATTAATATAATTCTGGAATTAAAACATGCATACCTCTCAGTTAGTTTTAATTCCATTAATATGACATAGAAATGAAAGTAGTGTTCATGCGTACGTACGGCTTACCATCTCCATGAACGGTGCATTTAATTTCTTACCTCTAAATGATTATGTAATATTATAAATACATGTATATTATAGATATATATGATATATATGATATCCAAATCATGAATATAATTATAGATATAATGAACCTTTGACCACACGAACAACATGTAATTGTAAGAAGTCCACTTTCGACTTAAGAACCAAATATCGACAAAACAAACATTATTAATTTAAATGATTACATAATGTTTATAACATGTCAATAAGTGATATAAAAGGAATAATGAACTTGAAAAAGGTTCTTAAGAAATTAGAAATTAACTCAAGTTTATTATTCAGGACGTTAAAGAATGATCGAGTCAAGTCGGACCTGAGGTAAGGGATCATACCCCTCTCTTTATTTTTAAGTATACTCTTTTATGTCATTCTTTTTAAGATCATATTTCTTATTATTGGGATGTTATTTTATATTAATATTACTTTACTTTTTATGTTCATATGATGAGAGACCATACTTTCTGTCATCAATCAATTTTGGAAGTTTTGAGTGGTGCCGTTAGGCTGCCGAATTTTCATAAGAGATCCAACATCTCTCTTTCTTTTTAAGTAATCTCCTTTATGTCACTTATTTTAAGATCACCTTTGTTATGTTGGGGGATTTTCTTCTATATTAATCTTGATTTAGATTTTTTTTTAATATGATGAGAGACCCTATTTGATCTCATCAATCCATTTTTGGAAGTTTTAAGTGGCGTCGTTAGGCTGTCGAGTTTTCGTAAGGGATTTTTCATCTCACTTTTATTCTCGTGATATTTATGATACATTTGCGACCAGTTACTTTGATTGTTTTATGTGCTGACCATTATTATACTCTTTGTTTAATATAATTTCATTAATTGGTATTTACATATTCATTGTACGACCCTTCTTCAATGGGGTGTGCGTTTCGAAAGTTACCCAAGTCTGTAAGGGAACCTTTCACCCTCCTCTTTTTAAAAGACTTATTTTGATGGGTCTTTTAATTTACATATTATTATGTTGGGATATGTTCTTATATATCCTTATTGATTTAAATTTTATGTCCAGGTTATTAGATACCATTTTTATCTCTCATCAACTCATTTTGATGTGACGCTGTTAGGCTGTCAAGGGAACTTCTTAACCCAATTTCGATTTCTTTGGGTTCAACATGTAGTTGTTGAATATGTCATCATTTGAATATGTGTGAATGACCTTTGATTATTTTAAACTTAATATCCACTTATATTGGGTGTATTTATATTTTTCTCACATAATTATGAGATTGATTTATCCTTAATTTAAGGATACCATCTTTATAGTGGATTTCATCTCAATTTACATTTCCATTGAGACTTCATTGTTGTTATGCACCAATTCACTCTTATATGGTGTATATACTATCATTTGGAATATAATATCATGAATCCCTTTATTATCATGATATTATAAAGTTTTTATTAAATGTTATTCCTCAATTATTGTATTCAAGTGTCTCTCATTTTGTTAAAAACCCTTTAACTAAAATATCATTTTAAATGTTTTAATGATTTAATATTATAAATATTTATCATTAATATCCATGTTTTAAAAATGGTTTTAAGGATTTATTTATATGAATATTAATGGTTTAAAATGTTAAAATATTCAAAGTGGTATGGGACACTTTGATTCAAAAATATCTTTATTAAATGTTTTAAATGGTTTTGAAAATGGTTTTTAGAATGGATTCATTATTTCAATATCTTAAAATGTTATATTGTTATTGAAACGTTGGAATGTTATCTTTCCTTTATGCTTAAGTTATGTGCTATGATTATGTTATTTTTCTTGGGCATTGTTATGAAGACGGGTGGTTCCATGATAAAATAAGGGCGGGTGAGCCCGATATAGCTCTCCAATGCATTGGGTAACGCGAAGGAGTTAAGCATTAAGGTTTCTCTGAAGAGATTTAGGGAATATATTGTGATTGGTATTCCAAACATAACCAAGAGGGTTACTCCCTACGTAAGAATGTTATGAATGCCTCAAGTTACCTTTATGTCTTATGATTTCTATGATTTATTCATGATTTTATGAGGTATGTTAAAGTGAATATGTTTTATGGGTAAAGTATGATTTCATTCTTATGTATATATGTACTCATGTTTCCTTTCCATACTTTTTATAATGCTTACTGAGCTTTTTATGCTCATCCCAAGTTTTTGAAATGTTTTTCACAGGTCAAGGGAATGGTACATGATATGATGGTAGTGTCAAGGAAGGGTCAAGAAAGAATCCATGTTTTATTTTAAATATGTTTTTGTTGATGGGAAAAATGAATACTATCTTTTATGTAACCACTTTGTTTAAATGTGGAATGTAATGAAAGTTTTATGATCTAATTCTCTAAAACTCTAAACCTGAAAAGATCCTCAATGTGTAATCTTGTAATAACTCAAGATTAAGTAAGGTTTAGGGCTGGGGCATTATATAATGACCCATTTGATGGTGTCATGAGAGAATAAGTAGTAGCTGGAGAATATCTTGATCTTGAAAGACTGATGTGTTTTTTGGGTTCTTTCATTTGATATTTGTAATCTCCCTTTTATTAGTTTTAACTCTCTAGAGTTTTTTGGTTAGCCCGGTATTTGGACCTCTTTTAACTTTCAGTACTTTACTATTGTACTCTATTTGTGGGATCATAGATGTATACATTCATTGTTTCAATTGTTTTAAATTTCATAATTGTGTGGTCTTCTAGATGTGTGCGTGTGTATAGTTACATTAGGAAAATCTCTCCCATATGTGGGATATGCCTATTGGATACTGGTCACCATCCCCTGACCTATTTGTGGAATGCTTGGAGTAGTCTCTGTTTAGATCTCGTTGGGTTGGATCATGACCCCATGATAAAAATAGATGGATGAAATGCATATTAATGCTTATTTTAGTGATGTGTGATGTTCTTAACAACTTGTATAAATGAAAAGTGATGTATTTATTCATAATTTTCAGTCTATTTTATAGAATCATGAATATATGGGTTCACCTATACTATATTGGAATGTTAAAAATACATTGAACACTAAATATACTGTAAAAGGGTATTGTATAAGTATACACAAGACTCATTTGATATATATTATGGTGTATATGTTCATACATATATATGAGCGCGTTTGATAGAGATCAAACCATAACCCTCTATAGATTCAGTAGCACTGTTGTTTTTCTAGAGATCATTATTTTATTAAATTTATGAATTAGGAAATTCATATTTATTTTCAACACTAAAAAGGAACATATGGTCACACAATTTTGGCTTAGAATATGGATTAAATATGGGACAAAGTGTATGTTCCCAAATTAAGAGAGTTTTATAATACACACCCAAAATAAGTTTGGGCGGATTCACAAAGAGTTATGAAGTTTAGTATAAATTTATTATGGAATTTTTGTGTAAGTGAGAGATTGATGGATATTTACTAAAATTAAGAATCATATTATACAATTCATCCATATCGTAATCCATAATATTCATATGGTTCATATCATATGGAATGATATGGTTGTATCATAAAACGAATGTAACACGTATATAATATTGTATAATGTAGTTTAAAATATGAGATATCATGTGAATCACTACTACTACATCTTCCAAATGATTTTTCATTAGTTATGAATCAAATAGTTGATTGATTTATGGTATGAAAAAAATATTATGATCACTGAAAAATTCAAAAATCATAATCTCTCAATGGCTATGTGTTATAGGTAATGTATATTGCTACTAAATGTTGGTTGTCAATGATCAACTTCATTTAATTAATGGGGGATGTATATATAAATGTTTGGATGACCTAGTTGGTATTTTTGTTATTATTAAATCAAAGATGAATGTATCTTACACCATGTTTTCAATTTTTCTTCAAGGAGAATGTTCTATCACACCTTTGGCGTATGAGGGGTCCTCACATAGTGTATGTGGATTCTAGTTGTTGGTGTACTACCTATAGAGGAAAGATCCTAAGTACTATTGATTAATGATCCTCCTTAAATGTACTTTATCATGATAGATAATATTTTACATGAGCTACACCTATCTATTTTATATTATTCATTTAAATTTTTATTTTATGATGATAAATATGACTATTATTGGGGTTTACACTATTATGGGAAATACATTTTTCTATAATTACAATTGGGTACTTTTTTATGGAATCTATGTGTGTCTGTATAACCCACACAACCATAATATAAGTTTAAGTTACCTAGGGTGTATGAAATTGTATTCTGTTAGTTTACTAAAATATTTTGGGATATAATACTCACCTAGTTGAGGGTGAGTGGTAGGGTAATCATGCATCATTTTGGAATATATGATCGTGATATATGAGTGTTCTTGAATGATTACGAATGATCACTGATTTGAATTTCAGTTAAATAATTTAATTATTAATAAACTAATAATTATTTTCTTGGTTATATTATTAATAATGTATAAATTGGATGATATTTTTTAAAATCAATTTGGTGATGTGATGTGATTAGTTTGATTTGGTTAATTACTTTGTGAACATGTGCATAAATTTATGCATGATATATTTCCTTTTTAGGATTCCATTATTTGTTACTAATGAGTGTGTTTATTTTTTTATAGAACTATAACACTAAGGAGGTAATTTTTTTGAACCTTAACGTAAGGATACTGAACATGGTTGTTATGATGAGGGATGCATGGAAGGGGAATTTGGGCATGCTTCTATACTGGATTGTCCAAATACATTTATGAATAGGAAGTAGATAAGTGAGAGTTTGTTAAATGTGATCTAGAATATAGAAGAAAAACCACCTCAATATATGGTGTTGGTTTCCAATGTAATCAGATATTTTTTAGCACAACAGCCACCAGAATTTGGAGGTGTTTTCAAGTATGGTGACCCATATTTTTAACAAAATTAATTTATGATTTATTAAATAATTTCACAAATAATATATTCCCAAAAGATCATGAAGCTTAGCATATTTGGGTAATTATATACAAAACTTAATAACCTGAAACATGGGTACAATTTCAATATTTAAAAACATCAAAATATGCCCTTTTATTCCACTGATATTTTAATACTACATGGGATAACCTGAGGGTGTACATAACAAAGGGGTGAGCAATAAATATAAGGTAATAATCAAAGAATAAAATGATGATTGAAATACATGTTATTCAATAGGAATATCAAGGTAAAAAAATGGGGGATAATCATAAACATGTACATTGAAACATATAATAAGATGATAACATGTGGAAACAACATAAAACATGAAATCATAAACATAAGTCAAGGATGACCCCCAAGACATAAAAACATAGTGTGCTTAGGATACCATTATGTTCACCATATAAGTAATTTCATGAGATAAAAACATTACTCAATGCATTATAGGGCTATATAATTCTGGACCCACCTTTCACATTCATATCATGTATATGTTTTTTATGCCACATAGATAATGCAACATATGAATGGATTTAATCACTTTTAACCCCATTATTAAGTTATGTGGGTTACATATATAGAATTTTCCAATACATTAAGTATAGGTAAAACTAGGTGAATACCCTTGATTGAAAATGGGGATGGGTATTCACTATACAAATGTTTGTCATAGAAAACCGCAAGATAATTTCAGCAGCATAACAAGTGTACATGAGTGTTTATTAAAGGGGTGAGTGAGAGTGAAAGGTGGTTTATCATTGTAAAGTCCTGGTTCCGGAAGCCACTAGAGGCACCCCGTACCCAGTTGGTCACATGGCCTCAAGCGCATTTCCCCGAATGCGAGAGGCTACCGACTAGTAGCGAGGGCATTGGGTGTGATAGTGGGGAAACTATGACCTCAATGGCAGAGTACATAGCTAAAGAGAAACAAATAAAAGATAGCGGAAAAAGTAATAATACATACACAAGTGAAAAACAGAATACTAAATGATTAATAGCTAGAGCACATACATATAAAATAATGCACGATACATATGTCTCGGAAAGAAGATAAAAAAGTCACAATGCTGAATACAAACAGTACTAAACCAAAAATACAAGGAAAAAAGATAATATCTCCTTAGAATCGCAAGCCTAAGCTTGGTCCCGTGCTCTCCGACTCCACAGCAAGTCAAGTACCTGAAAAATAAAAGAACTTTCCTTTATCTTTACCTATAGAAATATAATCTGTTTACGCCCAAAAGCATGGTCGTAATTGGGTGTGAGACTAAATCCTAGTAGGAAACCACCACTAGATATGTGCCTAATAGTCAGTGAATATATGGTGGTAAAAGTACATAAATTAGTAAACAGGAAAGTACTCAACAGAAAACAATCCACAGTTTCATGAATTTAATTCAAAACAAGTAATTAGCTACTCTAGCAAGTTGAAACAAACAGGTAACCCTCGAGGTAGTTCTCACAGACTGGCCTCTATGGTTCAAACAACAAGTACTATTAACCCTCTGGGAAGCACACACAGTCTCACCCCTCTAGTTCAGCTAAAGTATAAACTCTCTGGGGAAGCATTCACCATCAATTCCACCTATAGTTTCGTATCATACTAAAGGCACTCTGGGGAAGCACTCAACGTCTCATTCCCCCTATGGACCACATTGAGGAACTAAAAACACTATGAGGAAGCACTCAATTCCAATTCCCTTTGTTGTCTCGCATCGTAAAATTATAAAGACTCTTTAGAGAATCCCTTACATCCATTCTCCCTATGGTCTACTACACTAGGTTCTCACGGCCCTATGTAAGTCAAATAAGTATAGCATCCGTAACGGACAAGGTAAACCTCACGAACTACTTGTATAGCATTCTATGGCATATCAGCACTTTATAACTACAGTCATACCATCCTACAATACTAGGCATGGAATGTAAACAGAAGCTTAATAGGAAAAAAAGACCCAAAGTCAAAACAGGCAAACATGCATGGGCAATAAATCCAAAGCACAAAAATTCACCCAATTCACAATCAATATCATCTAATCAAGCATATAATCAAAGAAGGAAAACAATAGGGCTAAAATGGTAAACATGAAATACCCCATTCAAGGGTATTGGTGGAATTTGCACAATATATTCAATGAATTTCAATAGAAAGTCACAAACCACCTACCTCGAGGTGCAGAGATCAATATACTAGAACCAAGAGGCTTGAATCATCTTAGAACGCCGTAGATCTAAGAAAATGCACAAAACGCTCAACCCACGATAACTCATGAAAGAGGAGAAATTGGAAAACGATGCTCTAGGAGAAGAGAGAACTCACCGATGTGATTCCAACACAACCGACAGAGTTCGATTCTGAGGGCGGATTGAGTCTCGGGGGTTCATCAAAGATCTGTGACCGTATAGATTCTCTCGGACGAATGGGACCTAAAAGAAGATGGTTTGGTCCGTCAGACACGACCCTGATGCGTTTAATGAGAAAACAAAATACTCATAATGTACTTACTGTTTTCATACACCGCTTTAGGCGGCCTCCACATCATCCCACATGACCATGTGTGTGGCCATGACACAACCAACACACGGCCTCCTACGAAAACAAATTACATGGCGTGTACTTGAAAAATTTCCATAAACTCATCTTTTCTCAAAAACTTCAGAAAAAGGAAAAACATACCTCAAAAGGAGGCCCAGGTTCTTACAAACTTCCCCCCTTAAACAAATTCATCCCTGAATTTCCCTAGTGTGGGGTAGAAGAAGAAACCCCGAACATCTCCGGCCACTACACCCGTACATCAGCCTCCCTCTCCTAAGTCTCATACTGCACCCGTCCGTGCTGCCATAGCACTCATACCAAGGTAACAGACTGGCCAAGGAGAACATGTGTACTGCGATCAACAATCCAGATAGGATTCTCTTCAAATGACACATCCACTTCAAGATCAACCTCCTCGGGTTGAAAGACATGATATGGGTCTGAGAAGTAATGTCGAAGATGAGAAATGTGAAAGACGTCATGCATAGCTCAGTATGTTTGAGGTAACTGAAACCAATAGGGAACCACCCCAACTCTCTCCAACACCTCAAACGGCCCGACGTACCTTGGCGAAAGCTTACCCTGTCTCATAATCCTCTTATGACCCAACCTCGGTGTGACACATAGGAAAACCTGATCCCCAACCTCGAACTCCAGAGGTCATCTCCATTGATCATCATAAGACTTCTGTTGAGACTGTGCAGTAGTCATCCTCTTCTGAATCAACTCTATCAGCTATGTGGTCTCCTAAACAAGATGAGGCCCCAACAAAGATGCCTCTCCTGCCTCCAACCAATATAAGGGTGATCGGCATGGCCTACCATACAAAGCCTCATAAGGTTCCATCTGAATAGTTGCTTGAAAAATATTGTTTTAGGAAAAATCCACAAGAGGTATATACTTCTCCCAAGAACCTCCAAAATCTAGAATTCATGCTTGGAACATGTCCTCAAGCACCTGAATCGTACGCTTGGACTGGCCATCTATCCGGGGGTGGTAAGCTATACTCAAAAGTACCCGTGTACCCAAATCCTTCTGAAGCACCTTCTAGACCTGAGAAGTAAAACGTGCATCCCTGTCTGAAAAAATGGATTATGGAACTCTATGCATACGTACAATCTCTCGGATGTACAATCGCCCCATCTCATCAACACTGAAGGTCTCCTTGATCAGAAAGAAGTGATCAACCTTCGTAATTCTGTCAATGACAACCCATAAAACATTATTTCCTCGAGGCGACCTCAGCAAACCGGTCACGAAGTCCATCACAACATCATTCCACTTCCACTTGGGAATAGGTAACTGCTGTAAAAGTCCTACTGGTCGTTGAAACTCCTCCTTCACCTGCTGAACAGTGGAACACCTCATGACGGAACCAGAAACATCCCTCTTCATACCAGGCCACCAATACTGACGATGTAGATCACGATACATCTTGGTGACACCAGGATGAACTTCCCAAATAGAGGAATGAAAATCCTGGATCACCTCCTCATGTATATCTGCTGGTACCCATACGCGCCCCTAGAAACCCAAGATCTCATCCCCTCCTACTTTCCATCCAATAATAGGGTCCTCTCCTGACACACTTTCCCGTAGAACTAGGCCTTAAGAATCTGATAGTTGCCTCATTCGCACCAGATCTTGGAGTGTAGAGGTAACAGCTACAGAAGATAGAAAAGTCTTCCCTTGTCTGTCATGCATCTCCAAATGCATGTCATAGAATAGATCCCTAAGCTTACACTCACTACTGGCCTCCTGAACTGCCTATATCTGAGTCCTCCTTCTCAATTCATATTCCACTACATTGCCATTCCCAGGTGTATATTCTAGCTCAAAGTCAAAGGATGGTAGGTACTCGACCCACCTGCGATGTCTCAAATTCAGATCACGCTGAGTGAAGATATACTTGAGACTCTTGTAGTCGGTGAAAACCAAAAAATGCTCCCCCAGAAGGTAATGTATCCAATAGCATAAGGAATGAACAACAACTGACAACTCCAGATCGTGCATAGGGTAGTTCCTCTCATGTGGCCTCAACTGCCGAGACCCACACACAATGACTCCATCTCCCTGTATAAGCACAGCTCCCAGCCCGATACCTGATGCATCATAGTAAATGGTATAACTCTTTCCCGGCTCTGGAAAGACTAGTATCAGTGCTGACTTCAACCTCCCTTTTAGCTCATGAAAGGCTGACTCACAAGAATCTGACCATAAGAACTTCACACCCTTTTTGGTCAGACATATCAGTACTTCTGCTAAGCGTGAAAAGTCATGTATGAAATTTCTATAGTATCTAGCCATCCCTATAAAACTCCACACCTCAAAGACGTTCTTCAGATACTCCCAGGAAACTAATGCTCTCACTTTATCTGGGTCTACTAATACTCCTGTCTCTGAGATAACGTGACCCAATAAGTGAATCTGATCCATCCAAAAGTGGAACTTTGAGAGCTTAGTATATAACTGATGCTCCCTTAGTGTACTCAGAACAATCTCAAGATGGGTAGAATGGTCATGTAAAGTGTGATAGTACACCAAGATATCATCCACAAAGACCACCACGAAGGCATCCAAGTATGGATGGAACACTTGGTTCATCAGTGCCATGAAAACTGCTGGTGCGTTCGTGAGACCAAATGGCGTAACTAAGTACTCGTATAGACCATACCTTCTTCTGAAGACTGTAAGAGGTATATCTGATGGTCTAATGCACAACTGATGGTAACCGTACCTCGAGTCAATCTTAGAGAATACCTGGGATCCTCAAAGTTGATCAAATAGATCACCAATCCTCAGTAAGGGATATCAGTTCTTGGCCATCAACTGGTTCAACATCTGATAATCCATACAAAGCCTAAGGGTATCATCTACCTTCTTCACAAACAGGACAGGCGAACCCCAAGGAGTGGTACTGGGTCGGATGAAAACCTTTTCCTGTAACTCCTCTAACTGCTTCTTGAGCTCCTGCAACTCTAGTGTATCCATCCAATAAGGAGGAATGGACATTGGTTCCACTCCTGACACGAGCTCAATAGAAAAGTCTACCTCACTCCCCGCTGGTAAACCTTAAAAGTCCTCTTGAAAGACATCCCTGAAATGATCCACCACTAGAGTAATGTCTAACTACCAATTCCCTCAATCATCCAGATATAGACTTGCAATCTGGGCTATAACTCCTCCTAGCCCATGATGCTCGGGTCCGACTCCACTCGCCTGGACATCCCACTCACCCTTATGAAGAAAATATCCACCCTCTGGGGATATGAAGCTCACCCTGCGGTGATAATAGTTGAAGACTGCCTGGAAAGGAACTAACCAGTCCATCACGAGAATGACATCATAGCCCATCATCTCTAGGACATAGTGGTCCCATAGAAAGTGACACCCAACAACCTCCAGAGGGAACTCCTTGCACTGACGTAAACTAGATGTTCTTGTCCCCAATGGAGTGTCTAGTGTCAAAACATCGGCAGAAGAAAAGATACAGAGTCCAAATCTCTCCAAAATAGCGACATATATAAAGTTATGCGTAGCAACAGTATCGAAAAGAGCAGAAGATAAAACCGAGGCAACTAGGATCGTACATTGAACTGTAGTGGGGCTGGGATCTTGATCCTGCTGGGTCTACTCCACTGCAAAAGTATGGCCTGCACTGCGGCCCTGTGACTCTACTTGAACACTCTGATCTGATCCAATTTGTTGTCATTGAAATACTAGAAACTAACCACCATGTCCATGACCTCCACCTTGGCCTGAATGGAAAAAATAACTCCAATTCCTTGACTGGTGAGAAACGAGTGGTGCTGCTCTCGACCAAGGAGTCATAGAAGAACCCCTATCACCAGCTACTGGTGAAAATATCTGACATAAATTCTGAAGGTGACCCATCATGCCACATGATCGGCACTCCACTAGGTCTCTCTGGCACTACGTTCTTGTATGCCCAGCCCTTCCACATAGTATCATGCCACCTGGCTACCTGAACATGTGTCTTGTTGCCTCAGATCACCATGCGTAGACTCCCTACGGTGCGTCCTACTGTCAGCTGGTGGAGTAATAACTATGGAAGCGGAAATTCCCTGGATCTCGGTTTCGGAATATCTCATATTTCTCTTCACAATCAGTGCCTGATTAACGATGGAAGTGATAGAAGTCAACCTGAAGATATTCACCTGTGAGTGGATCTCCCGTCTAAGACCATCCTCAAACTTTCTTGCCAAGAAAAACCCATCTCTTCCCAGGAGGGGTGTGAAATACTGAAGCTCGGGGAAACGAGAGGAAGACTCCATAACTGATAGGGTACCCTGCTCAAGGATCATAAACTTCCAGGATCGGTCGGCCCTCAGGGTCTCCGAATAGAAGTAGTCATAAAAGACACACTAAAACTCCTCCCAATCCATAACCTTCTAACGACCCACCTGTGAGATTACATCCCACCATCTCTTGGTGGAATCCCATATCATATAGGTAGATAGCTTGACTATCCTCTCTAGAGGCATCTTTATATGCTCAAAGATCATCAGCATTGCTTCTATCCATGAATCTGCAGCCTGATCTCCTCCTTCCCCTGAAAAGGTGGGAGGATGTTGCTGCTGGAAAACCTGCATCAAGTCTGCCATAGCTGAGGCAAGAGGCGGTTCTCCCTGGAAGGTATGCATAATCCTCAAAAAGCCTTCCCTAAACTGCGCATCAACGCTAGTAACTGGTATCACTGCTGGTGCCAAGGCTGTCACAATAGGAGGATCTGCAGGAAGTCCTTAATCAACCATATCTAGTGTCTGATCACTGCCCTGCAACTGGCAGACAACTGGAGGATGTCTCGGTGTAATTACTCTTAAAGGTCAAGCACACACCTTAGATCAGGATATCAAGGACTTAAAACAAGGAGTGTAAGAAGGGAACAGGAGGAATAAAGCACACAAGTTTTACAAATCTTGACTACAAAGCGTGTACATTTCCTACACGACATGTTCCCTAAAGTCATTAACATGGGTGTGTACTTCAGCTAAAAATTGGTCGTGTAACACCCCAAATACATGGCGTGTTGTCAAAAACACATAACATGTACTTGAATCCTCTTCCCTTCCCGAGTCCTTCTACACAGTCAAGCCTCAAGGATCTTTAAGAGAAGACTACATGGCGTGTTTAGGGTAGACACGACGTATACTGGAAAAGCTTCACCTAACCCGTGTTGTTAGTGACACGGCCTGACACTACACGGTGTGTTCTGGATGGAAACAACGTGTACTTTAAGGGACAACATCGACCTGTGTTGTTCGTGACATGGCCGGGTACCTGGGTCAGACTACACGGCGTGTTCAGATGGCACACAACATGTATTAGACACAACTTGGCCAACCAGTATTGTTAGTAACAAGGGTGGCATGGGGTCGACAGGACACGGTGTGTAGGGAAGATACACGACATGTTCACTCTATATTTTTCCCATCCTGTGTCTCTACCCACACGGCCTACGACACGGTCAGAGACTATACGGTGTGTACATAGAGTACACAACGTGTACTTAAGAAAAACTATTTCTTCCCGAATAAAAGAAAACATGTTGTGTAATTAACATTACATGGCGTGTATTCTAGGTTTTTCCAGATAGTAAATCTCAGAAACTACTCCTGAACCCAGAAAACAGTGAAACAACCACTGAAAATGCCAAATTCCGACCCGTGAGGCCCCATACTCCCCGTGAATCAATGTTTGACATCTTATACAAGTTATAACAAAAAAAAGCGATGATCTACCAAATTATGGTCCATGAGGGCCCATAACAACTCAAAAACCAAAGTTTGGCATTCATCCAAACAAAGCACTACATAAAAATACCTTATCAAACAGTAGGAATTTCTATCAAGGAAACTACCACAACAACATGCATATTTTACACATCATCTATCACAACAACATGCAATCACTAATGCATCCTAGATGGCATGGAAAAAATTCATGGCATGTGATTTCTAACAAGTTCCTATATGATGCATGAGATGGAATACCCTCATCTCATCGGGTTACAATAGAAATATAACCTTAATAACATCAGAAATAACAACACAAATCATGTAAATCACTCAATGGTGAAATCAAGTCAACTGTAAAATTTAAAACAAATCAAATTGTAATAAACGAGGTAGTGTGGGTTTTCCCTGTACATGGGTTAGCTACTCCCAGGAATAACTTATTACCAAGTACCTATTTTGTCCTATCCTTGGATATAGGATCCAAAAAGTAAATCAAGAGAAGAGAATCCCTATGATACCACTTTGTAACATCCTGGTTCTGGAAGCCACCCAGAGGCGCCCCGTACCCAGTTGGTCACATGTCCTCAAGCGCATTTCCCCGAATGCTAGAGGCTGCCATCTAACAGTGAGGGCCTTGGGTGTGATAGTGGGGAAAATATGCCCTCATTGGCTAAGTAAAAATAGAAAGATAAAAAAATAAACAATAGAAGATATAATAATAATCCATACACAACTGAACAGTGGAAGACTAAATGATAAACAGATGGAGCACATACATATAAAATAATGCATGATACATATGTCTAGGAAAGTATCTAAACAAGTCACAATGATGAATACAAACAGTAATAAACCAAAAATACTAGGAAAACAGACAATAGCTCCTCAGCATCACAATCCTAAGCTTGGTCTCGTGCTCTCCAGCTTTACAGCAAGTCATGTACATGAAGAAGAAGAGCACTTTCCCTTATCTATACATGCAGCAATATAATCTGTTTGGGCCCAAACAGGGTTTGAGACTAAATCCCAATAGGAAACCACCACGAGATATGTTCCTAAAAGTCAGTGAATAGATGGCGGTAAAAGTACAGAAAACAGTAAAGAGGAAAGTACTCAACAACAAACATTCCATTGTTTCAAGCATTTAATTCACAAACAAGTAATCAGCTACTCAAGCAAGTAGAAACAAACAGGTAAACCTCTGGGTAGTTCTCATAGCCTGGCCCCTATGGTTCAACCAACAAGTACTAGAAACCCTTTGGGAATCACACACAGTCTCACCCCTCTGGTTCAGCTAAAGTATAGACTCTCTGGGGAAGCACTCACAGTCAATTCCCCCTATAGTCTCGTATCGTACTAAAGGCTCTCTTGGTAAGCACTGAACATCTCATTCTCCATGTAGACTGCTTTGAGGAACTATAGACACTCTGAGGAAGCACTCAACAACAATTCCCCCTGTGGTCTCGCATCGTAAAATTATAAATACTCTCTAGAGAAGCCCTTACGTCCATTCTCCCTGTGGTATACTACACTAGGTTCTCACGGCCCTTTGTAAGTAAAATATGTACAGAACATGTAACGGACAAGTTAAACCTAAAGAAATATTATCCTATCATTCTATGGCATATCAGTACTTTAAAACTACAGTCATACCATCCTACAATACTAGGCATGGAAAGTAAATAGAATCCTAACATGCAAACAAGACGCAAAGGTCAAAATATGAAAACATGTACGGTAAAT
This sequence comes from Viscum album, assembly GCA_963277665.1. NCBI lineage: Eukaryota > Viridiplantae > Streptophyta > Magnoliopsida > Santalales > Viscaceae > Viscum > Viscum album. The sequence continues at coordinate 1,338,533,098 of OY728156.1, forward strand.
ACATCCAAAGCACAAAAATTCACCCTATTCACAATCAATATCCTCTACTATAGCATATAAGCAAAGCAGGAAAACAATAAGGCTAAAATGGTAAACACGCAATACCCTGTTCAAGGGTATTGGTGGAATTTGAACAATATATTCAATTACTTTCAATGGAAAGGCACACACCACCTACCTCAAGGTTAGGAGATCAATATAATTGAACCACGAGGCTTGAATCGTCTTATAACAACATAAATCTAAGAAAATGAACAAAACACTCAACACACAATAACTCACGAAAGAGGAGAAATTGGAAAATGATGCTCTAGGAGAATATAGAACTCACCGATGCGATTCCAACGCAACCGACCGAGTTTGATTTGGAGGGCAGACTGAGGCTTGGGGGTTCATCGAAGATCCATGGTAGTATGGGTTCTCTCAGATGAATGAGACCTAAAAGGAGATGGTTCTGTCTGTCAGACGCGACCCCGATGTGTTTAATGAAAAAAACAAAATACTTGGCGTGTACTTTTGGAGTACACGACGTGTACTTACTATTTTCATACTCTGCTTTTGGCAGCCTCAACATCACCCCACATGACCATGTATGTGGCCATGACATGGATAGCACATGGCCTCCTACAGCAACTAATTACATGGCGTGTGCTCATAAAGTACAAGGCGTGTACTTGAAAAATTTCCAGAAACTCCTCTTTTCTCAAAAACTCCAGAAAAAGGTAAAACATACCTGAAAAAAAAGGTCCAGGTTCTTACAATCATTACATGTGAATCATAAGGATAACCAAGGGATGTTAATAAACACATTACAATAAAGAAAATTTGAAATTAAAATGGATTATTATAAACAAATTACTAGAAATAAAAAGAAGAGTAGAAAGTACCTTACCTTGAGAGGACACTTCTAAAATCTTGGGAGGAGAATCTTAAGATATTGGGATCATATTTTTAGGGATTTAGATAGGTATAGGGATATTAAATTAATCCCAAATGGTTTTTTAAGAAGAATGGAAGGAAGGGTGGGTATTTATAGAAAAATAGGATTGAATTATTTATTAATATCTAAAATTGGGTTTTGGAATCTATATGATAATATAATCAAATGAAAAAACTTTAACAAGGTTTTTTCTATGATATATACCAAATAGGAGTGTTTTTGAATATTTTATAATCCCATGAGCCTATCCTCTTAAAATAATACACTTGGTGATGTGTAAATGAGTCATGATCATAAATAATTGATTTTAAAACCTTAAAATATTATATAGGTTTTAGAGGATTCATTAAAAGATTATAAAATTAATAAAATAAAAAAAGCAATTATTTTAAAGGGGAAATATATATTTTGTAATTTATTCCTTTTATATAATTTATTACATCAATTTTTGGATCTTATGATATCAGAATACAAATCATATATTTATACCGTATTAAATTTGTACAAAAGATTTGTTTATCTTATAAAATTAAAAAAAACATCATTGGAAAATATTGATGTAATGATTTAAAAAATAATATTTATTTTTAAAAATAATTTCCTAAATATGAGAACTTTCAATTTTAAATAAAAATCATTATTTAATTAAAAATACTAGTTTTTTACTATACTAACAACTTTTTGACTATTATAGAAATTACATTATACTCTATTAAATTATAATATCATTTAAATTTTAATATATATAATTTAATAATAATATTTTATTAATATGAAATTTATTTCAAAAATTATTGAAATTATCAAAAGAGTTTCTTAATTGAGATTATATATTTCCTAGAAATACAATTTTGATTTCTTCATATCAAAATATTATTTTTATCAATCTCATTATATAATCATTCATGAATTAATAATAATAAGGAATAATTATAATAATTATTTAATTAATAAGGACAAATAAAAATTCATAATACTAAGGTAAAGATTCAAAACCCCTTATTAAACCATTGTATGCCCTAAAGGCAAGGTGTGTGATGGTGGTGCTTTCTTGGGGTGGTTCGGTGAATATTGTTTGGGCTGTAATTTTGATAATCTTGAACTTATCCTATATATAGTTTCACTCATACTTCATTTGTTGAATCTTGGATAGGTCTTAGTCACGTGGAAATCGCAATTATTCCATCTTCCTTAGAAGCTCTAACATATAGTCTTTATAGGGTATGATCCTACTAGTAGAGTCCATCTCTTCTTCCCTATGTGTCAACTAGACTTTATCATAACTATTAATAAATACTAATATTAATGGTCATTGTAAAATGTAAATGTTATGAATTTTTAAGATAATAATGTTATTTTAAATCCAAAATGCTCTATCAGTCCCAAAAAACCAATGTAGTGCATGTTTTTTATATAACTATAATACATTTACCCAATCAAAATGGAATTTAATTTATAAAAGTTTGGGTCATTAAATTATCCCCCCATTGTAAATTTCACCCTTAGTATTCCAATTTATACATTGGAATATATGAGGGTGATTTTTTAGAGCTTCTTTTGGTTCCCATATTGTTTCCTCAAACTTGTTGTTCTGATACACCACTTTAACCTGGTGAGTTGTCTTTTTTTGTAGAGCTTTGTCTCTATTATCTAATAACTTCGCCAGTTGTACCTCATATGAAAGATCATTCTCCAAGATTATAACCTCTTGATTTAGTACATGTGAGGGGTCTAATATGTACTTTCTCAAGAGGGTTACATGGAACACATCATGTGATTGGGAAAGGTTATGTGGGAGTGATAGTCGATAGACCATATCCCCAACATAATGAAGGATCTTAAAGGGGATAATGTATCTTGGACTAAGATTTTCCATCACCTAAAAATCTCAATAATTTATCCCAAGGAGATATATTAAGGAACAAGTTATCTCCAACAGCAAAATCTATGTCTCTTTGATGATTTTATGCATATATTTTCTGTCAAATTTGTACATATTTCATATGACATTGAATGTTTAGAACCATCTCTATAATTTCTTGAATACGATCATGTCCCCCAATATTTATCTCCATGAATCCATCCTAGTATGTTGGATTCAAACAAATATTTCATTATAGAGCCTCATAAGGTTCCATTGTAATGATAAAATAGAAAACATTGTTTAATGATAACTTTACTAGGGGAAGGTGTTGATCCCAATATACATGGAAATACACTAAACAAGATCTCATTATGTCATATATATTTTGGATGGATATCTTATACTGAACATCTATATGAGTGTAATAAGAAATACTAAAAATAAGTTTTGTATCCCATGAATATTGAAGGATTCTCCAAAACCTTGAATTAAACCTTTCATCTTGATTAGATACAATGTATAGAGTAACTTCATATAGCCTTACCACTTGCCTTATGTATATCTTGGTGCGTTGTTCAAGAGATAAATCTTCCTTGATAATAATGAAATGAACTAAATTTGTAAGGTGGATGACTACCACCCAGATGATGTTATTACCTTTAGATTTCATGGGGAGTCCTACGATGAAATCCATGGTTATGTTTTCCCATTTACATACTAATATAGGATATAGTTTCATCATACCCTTAGTATTCTGTCATTCATCCACAACTTGTTGGCATACCAATCATTAAGATACAAATTCTAGAAATTCCCTCTTCATGTTATCCCACCAGATTTTTTTATTTTGATCTCTATACATCTTACTACTTCCTGGATGAAGGGAAAGATGAGATATGTGTATAATCCAAAAGTTCCCTCTCCATATTTTGTTTTTATGGGACACAAATCCAAGTTTCAAACCTTATAACTCTATTTTAGAAAATTTGAACTCTATAATATTTGTTACATTTTTTGTAGCTCTGTATAAAATTTTTGGTCCTAATTAATACTCTCAACAATGGATGGTTAGGATGTTATTTGAGCAAGGTAGGATAAAGATCCTTTAATTATTCCTATATAGAAAATTTCCTTGTCCAATACGATTGGATCCCTTTCAATGATAATCATGGATGGGTTTTGGGATCCTTTCTACTCAAGGCATCTTCCACTTTGTTTGCCTTTCCAAGATAGTAATAGAATGAGAAATCATAATCTTTCATTAGATCTATCCATCTTCATTATCACATATTGATATCCTTTTGTGTGAATGTACACTTGAGGCTTTTATTATCTATATATATGTAAAAATTATTCTTATAGAGACAATGTCTCCAAATATTCAAGGAAAAGATCACTACATCCATTTCTAGATCATGTATTAGGTAGTTCTGCTCAATTATCTTTAATTGTAAGGATTCATAGGCTATCACTATGTTATATTTCATGAGTACACAACCAAATCACTTTTTGGATGCGTCACTATAGATAAGAAACCCTTCCCCACTGGAGGATAATGTTAGGAAATGTGTAGTGATTATCATCTTATTTAACTCTTTAAATATCTCTTTTCATTCATTATTCTAGAAAAACGTTATCCCATTCTTGAGTTATCTTGGTTCGTAGGATTGAAAATCATGATAAGTTTCTCAAAAATCAACGATAGCACTCGGATATTCAAGGAAACTATAGATCTATGTCATAGATGTTGATCTAGGATATGCTTTAATTTCCTCTATTTTTAAGGGTCCATAGATTACCCTTTGTTGGTGATAACAAGCCCCTGGAATGTTACTTTCTCCATCTAAAAAACTTATTAATTATAATTTTCTTATAAATTTTAATTTTGCAAGGTCTTTAGTATAATTTTCAAATTCTACTCATGTAACTCCTTGATTTTGTATTAGATAATAATATCGACTATAAGAATTACCAATCATTTATTGATGTAATTCCTAAAGACTCTATTCATTAAGTCCATGAAGATATATAGAGCATTAGTGAGTCCAAATGGAATTACAATGAACTCATAGTCCTCATACTTTGTATGAAAAGTATCCTTGGGGATATCCTACATCATCACCTTTACCTGATAATAACTTGTCCAAAGATTCACCATATAGTATTACTGGGATCCATGTAGCTGATGAAACAAGTCATCAATCTAGGGTAGAGGATACTGGTTTTTTTAGATCCTATTTAGTTCATGATAATAAATGAATAATTTATTTGAACCATCTTAAAGTAATGGGGTCCATAGGTGGAAGTTGATGGTCTGGGGATTTTAAAATTTTCTTCGTCGGGATGACCGAACTTTTCATCACTGACGAACCGAGCCCCGATATAGTACAAGGATCTCATGTAAATTAAATGAGAACAAAAAACTATAAACATAAATTTATATATATGAAGGCGTGTTCAATATAAACTCTTTATAGATGATGTTTTACTTAAGGATCCATAGTAGGATCCCTCTAGATCATCCACACATGCTTCAAAAATCCACCGAAGCACCAATCATTGAATTCAGGGTGTTAGCACGGTGTTCTGATGATGTCTTTGAAATCCCAATGATCACCGCAATCCTCTTCCTTTGATACTTGAAGTACTTCTTGGATCATCACTTGAGAGAGACACTATATCTCTAGAAATTAGGAGGGGAAAGAGTATCTCATTAAAGAAATAATGAATATTCTATTGGGAGAGATCTTATCCCTCTATTTATAGTGGAGGTTCTAAATACCCGGTTAGGTTCCCTAACCCACGTTTATTTAATGTTTACTAAATATATAATTATCACAAACTAAAATGTATCAATATTATTAAATTATTTTATCACATTCCTGTAATATATTTTAAAAAATATATTACTTGATAAACCTGATTCATTTAACTCGACTCATAATCCATTATAATATTAAACGAACCTGAAATATTAAAATAATATTCCTTTGATTAATATTTTCTCATATTACTTAACTTTTAAATACATTTAAATGAATCCAATCCCAATACTTCGTAATATGAATAATATGAATTAATTTGAATATCTGGAATCGATAACTTTGGCAACACTCGAACCTTGTGGTGGGGCCCACCATGTCCAAAATACATATTCAACTAAATATGGTAGATTCTTGAATACGCTACTGCATGTGAACCTCGAGACCCTTATCTCGATAGCAGTGAATATTATTCACAGACCAAGACCAACTTCTAACAACCCATAAATCCCCCTAAAGAGATAAGGATTGTCATAACAATGACAACAAATCTACAAACATGTACTATGTAATACAATCTATTTGTCTTTAAATATCTCATAAAGTTGGATGCACACTTGTGTCATCACCCTTTTCTTGATTTATTGTTTGTTGATCTATCCGGATGGAGTTACCTTTTGACTTCTTTGGAGAAATACTTATGAAGCTAGCACCATCTTAATCAACCAGGCCTGAGATATATTACCTTTTTAACTCAGAAATGACAAATCCTTTCTTGACCATTCAATCCATGCCATACCACCAATGATGTATCCAACACAATATACCTTGATACGATTTCATTATCATGGTTTTTTTCTAGCATCAACATTTTCAATCAAATGGTACACACTGATAATGATCTCATGTCAGGAGACCAATACACATGTCCATAGATTGGAACAACCAATGAAACCCAAAACATATGGTGTTCCAATTGGTTGTTTTGTACTCATGATCTATCAACTAGAGATCACCAAGTATAAACTTCATGAGAATAAGTCTCAAGGATAATGAGCCCCCAACACATGATAGTCAAAAATCAACTATGTCTAGTCAGTATGATGTATCTAGACCACAAGACATTTGTTTAAGATTAATGTCATAGTATCTTGACGTTCTAATTATATCTTGGGATCTCCTATAAACATTTTATACGATAATTAATCTGTGGAAATTAAAATTAAATAGTGGACATGGACATATCTACAATATAATTGTAAGAAAGCATCATGTATATCTAACTGTATATACGATATGGTAATAAAAAATACTTCATAGTTGGGTATAGGGAACCCACTATTTCAACACTCCCACTTGAACTAGAGATAACTTTCTAACCATACTTTTTAGATACTAACATGATAAAGATCATATTTCTACTGAGTAACAACTTTAGATGTTGGGTCTACAACATTTTCGTCATGTAGTTATTCTACTATAAGCGACCTCAAATCCTCGAGTAAAACCTCTCAAGAGATGGAATCCTAGAGTATTTTATTTTTCCGACTGTCTAAAATTAAAATCTTGGCTAGTACCAGTAAAGAATTATCATAATGATAAAATCTTACTTACTATGTGTGATTCCATGAATTGGAACAAATCATTACATTTAATAATTGCTTATTAGCTGCCTTAGAATATACAATGTACTCGGTTTTGTAGGTATGAATACCACCTACTTATATGATCTTTTCTCGCTCATCACCTTATCCTAACTGTGATACTAGATCAAATTGATCTTAGTAACACTATTTTTTGTCCCAGTATAACTATTTCCCTTCTTCTCCACATACTAGGTATATATTATTTGTACTTTCCAAAGTACTATATGATAGTTTTGACTGCTTCACTTGTAGTTCTCCTGTATATTATTTATATCTTACTACTCTAAATTATATCATGGAAGTATCAATTTTTGAACATATCATGGAATATGTGATCTATCCATCTCTTAAGCATATGGATTTGAAATCACCACGTGAATATTCTCCCATGTATCAAACATGTCATCCTGGAGAGATTATGTCATGTGACATTGGTAATAATTCTTCCCTTGAATTGTTAAAACATTTATTTTTTAGTACCTTGTCACTATATGTATGATTGATTAGGTCCAAAAACCATTAGATATACCTCAGTAGATCTTTTTCTCAAGAACTTAGGTTGCTAATTTAATTCAATCACTGGGGAATTACTTTCATCCTAGTCTAATCTAACTGTAAGACCAATATTTGTTTTCCATATGTTGTTGAACATATTTCACCTGGAAAAATATGTCGCTCCCACAAACCTCGAGTAGAAACATAGAAAATATTCATTCCATATGAATTCTCTAATATCTCATTGCTTACTTTAATCCTAAACTGGATTTAAGTATCATTCAACCCTTATTGGCATCCTATGGTGTCAACATCCCTTTCTGGTTGTGTCGTATATACACCTTACATGAAATTTGATCTTGACATGAAATGACCAATTTAATGATCTTATAATTTATATATGACACATAAAATTATAATGGGTTTAGGATTATGGACATGGTATTACCAATCGAGCCTTATTGGTACCTCACTTGTACCATCCATGTATCAAATCACTTGGATACCCACTGCAATATTCAATTTATAAGCCCTTTTGTAATTTGATACATGGAATCCATTATTGAATTTTAATTAGTCTTGTCAATCTTATATTTTTTCCATATACTTATTACTTGTAGGAATTATTAATCCCAATGAATAATGTATCACTATTTGTGGTGAACTCAAAACCATCATCATGGTTTTAACCTTCCTGTGCAATATGTGTCTCTGGAATATTCTTATTCCACATGCACTTTTGAAACTTCTTCCTATGAAACTACTTATGCATCTTTATCATTGAATAAACTCAATCCAATATAGCTCCGACTATCTCTAATAGATATGTTCACCCTTATATGGAAATTTATTCTATCACTTGACTACCACTTTTCTATCTTAGGGATTTATTTAATATTATATGAAACTGTTAGGATAAATACATGAATCCACAATGTGTGTATCTTGATGCATGTTTTTTTATATCCTAACAAACTCTTTGAATAGAAAGAAATGTCTTCTGAAATAATGTATTTCCATCGTACTATGACTCATATGATATCCATTATTCATTTTAGTTTGCATATAGTTATGGGATTTCTCTGTTATTTTTAAAGCTCGTCTTAAAATAAGATGGAATTTTCTCCAAGTTTCAACATTGATACAACTTACATGATAACTTTTATTTATAAAATGTTCATTTAAGAATTTCTCCATGATACATTTTATTAATCAATGATAACATGTAAGACTCATCATCGATCCTTCTTATTATCATCAAATACTTGATGTAGATAAGTTAATTTTCATTTAGGAACTACTCCACACAACATTATCATGATTGATGAATGATTGGAAACGATATTCTTCTGCATGATGGTATGAAAAAAATAATATATATTGACCATTCTTACACTTCATGATAAAATTCCTTAATAACTTAAAGTAATTTAATGAATCATATTTACCATTATGTTTCCCTAGGAATAGTTCACACTCACTTGTTGAACTAATTCCAAAATCCATGTGGCGTACCTTTTTTTCTAAATGTTTCTTTGTCCAAACTAAATACATCAATTATACCAAAGGTGTTAAAATATACCAAACCTAAATAACACACTAAGTATATACTTTATGTCCACTTTTAGTTCTTATTAACAAATAATTATCTTTCCACACAGGGTAAAAATTTGTTTTTATAATAATCATTTATTGCCTATGGTTCATGAATCAATAAATTTTTTTTGTGTATGATACACCACAAAAAACATTCATTCATGAACCTAGAATAATATCTCATTATTTCCAATGGGCATGTGAGATAAATTTTTTGGTCATAATCAATATATTTTTCAACTAGAATCAATCGCTTGGAAATTAAAAGTTATGTGTTTCTCATTGCTGACTTAGGAAGCACCCTTTCTCACATTCTTTGAAAATAAACCTTACAAATTATAATAGTAATATTACTTACTTGGTTACCATATTTCAATAAATATATGTGAAAGGAATATTTTATTAAATACCCAAGAAGTGTGTCAGAAATAGTACTTTTATTTGATGAATATACACTAAAGAAGAAGCATGTACTTGCTTTTTCTATTCAATTAATAGTGTTTTAAACTTCCTTAAATTTATTTCATAATATGTGATGAAAATAACCTCCCATTTAATAAACAAACTATATTATTTTAAGGCCATTAAGAAGGTTAATTTTTTGTAACTTTCCATTGGTATTTTCTCCATTTCATCCTATTTATTCTCTATAAGAACTAAAGATATTACTTTCTTTAAAATTATTATTGCTTGTAGAACCTTACCTAAAAGGTAAAGAAGCGTTTACTCCATCATGTTCATTTTTTAACCTTAAAATATTATAGAGTAATTGGGTGAAAATGATATGTGAAACAGTTCCACTGAAATATCGTAAACTGTCTTCTAATTTATACATAACCAGTGTAGTGATCATCCATTCATATCATTCTTCACTTTATCCTCAGAAACTTCTAATAGATGAGATGACATGTTATTATCATCCATGTTCTAATTTATTGACTGAAACTAACATTGTATGTTGATGATAGAATTATGAAATAACCATCATATGATTTATACATGAGTCTTCTAAAAGAAATTTTACACCCTCGCTTGGTGAGGTGGCTTAATAGATATAGGGACACAAACACCTAGAATTTCCAATACAGTAGTATTGTGCGCAAGTGCCTGTACTACACTTGGTAATTTGTGATGGATATGACATTAACATTGTCCAATATTTATTGTAGTTAATATTGTGGTATTACATTATATTTTTCAACAATAATAAACTTTAGTAGATTAGTACTTTTATATATATTACCAAATTAGACATTATCAATTAATTAATTAAATCATTAAATGTATCCCACTATTTTATCAAATTCTAAGAACCCTTTGTACTAGAATCAAAATAATTTTTTTCTTGAGTATTCTAGTGTAAATTATCCATGAACCACCCCTCATAGTCTACAAGCTTTGGCTACACCACTACTTAGAGGGTTCAAAGTAGGCATTTGGCTGACTAACGACATTTACTCACAGTTCCGAGATCTGTTGAGTGAAGTCCCATATTATAAAATCATAACTTGATTTATTCAATGATTTCCTATAAAATTGAAACATGGTATATTTGGATACTTATTTTCTATAATTTTAGTTAATTCAGCCCACCACTCTCATAAGAACACCCCTGTAGTAAGTGGCTCTCTCATCATTGGCATGATGAGCACCCCAAACACTCAGGTTTTTTCAATCTTGAATAACGGATGGAGGTAATGACTTAATATTACATTGAGGGGTTTTTTTTTGAGTTTTTGTGTCAAAAAATGTAATCCATTTCTATTAATTTTTTTCTCCAATGTTTTCATGCTCAAAACTGAACATTAATAGAAAAACATACGCCGCTTCCTTATGCATTTAATTATTTATTATTTTATGTATTTTTTTACATTAATAAAATACATAAAACAATAAATAAATTCATAAAGTTAAACTACTACCCTAATGGTGTTGGGTATCTAAAAAACCTAGGGGCATCATACATGAGTCGTAGCTTGAATCTTAATGTACCTTACCCCGTCCCGTATGTTTACTTATGATCTGGAGTACTGCCTCATCTTGGTGAGGTCCACATCACATCTTGGAATATCGCCTCATCTTGGTAGGGTCCAGGTCACGTCTTGCATCATTTGTTTCAACATAAATGGACTCATCTTTGTGGGGCCCATGTCATACACTATCTTTGTCCAATATATGAAATTAATCGTGCGTAGGCAAGGGGGACTAGGGGTGTAATCGACATTAGAAGGATTTGGACATGCATAACTCTATAAAAATTAACCAAAAATAAAGATGATATGCAAACTATCATTTAATTAATTACAATCCTCTCATGAAGTAAAAATAATTAATTGAAAAAATAATTAAAAAAAGAAAACATACATTGGTTAGGTTATGCTGAAGACCGTTCAGTATAAAATAAAGCATGATAAAATTAAACTTCTTTAAATAAATTACGAGGGTATTAATTAAATTAAATGAATTAAATAGACCAAATAATTTAATTATTTTTAGTCTGCTTATTAATTTAATTTTAATACCAAAAAATAAATAAATAATTTTAATTAAATTAAAAAAATTGAATTAATTTCATCCAGGTATTAAAATATTTATCTTTTTATTTTAACCACAAATTAATATTTTAATCAATTTAATTTAATTATAAAGTTAAATTAATTATAAATTTTAATTAGATTATCCTAGGCCACGAAAACACTATACAGGGTCTATGTGGGTCAGGCCGAACCCAAACATGCCCATTCTAGACCATAGAGAACCAAACAAGGTTGGCCTGATCCACCCATACCCATTCTAGGCTGGGCAGATGTGCTCGAGCCTCTTCAGGGAAAGTATTTTTGGTTTCACCCTAGTAAGGGTTACCTCATCTGACAAAGGATGAGAAACATGATGGTGGAGTTCCTGGATGGACAACAGGGTGAAATTCGTCTCGAAGTTGGATATTTTGGCGTCTAAGGTACTCAGGGTAGTAGTCGGCTGGACCAAAGAGGAGGCCACACTTGGGGAGGGATGAATTGCTCTAGGGAGGTTCCAGTGAAGCCTTGGCTGAGGATAGGCATGGGGTGGCTGGCAGAGAAACTGGAGGGGATGCTTGTCTTCCAAATCAGGTGGAGTGGCGGCTCGTCGCGGCAGCATCCTAATGGGTCGGCGAACTAGATGATGTGGTGGCCACGACTGGTCAGAGGAGAGATGGTATGATGGGGTGATGAAACCAAGGTGGTGGGAGTTGGAGGATGTGACCATGATGGTGAGTCGGCATAAAGGATGGCTGGCTAGACGTGGCAGACCGAGGGGGGGGGGGGGGCTGAATCAGTTGGTGGCCTGGTACAGTGGCTCACAGTAACAGGCTAGCTATGGAGAGGTCGTCTGGGTGGGGTCCCATGGGAAGGGGTTGTTGGACCCCTTGGTGTGACTAGTCGGATGAAGGAGGGGTCCATGCAGACCCTTGTTTCTCTTTTTTTCTTTTCTAGATTGACCCGAGTGACATCCCCTTTTCTGGGTATGTGTGGATTTTTTACATGGTAGGTAATGAAAATTATAAAGTCTATTTAATAGGATTTTAATATAATAATAATTATTATTTTAATAAATAATAGTAATTATTATATTAATAAAATGATAAAAAAATTATTATAATTATAATAAAATGGTAATTATTATTATTATTTTGAAAATTCCACAATCCTACTATAAAGAGAAAATTTCTAGATGTTCATTAAAACATAACACCCATAAACCCCCAAAATGATCTGGATCAAAAAATTTGAATGGTCATAATTGGCCATTTGAAATCAGATCGACGCGCAGTTTGAACTTTTGCGACCATATTCATATCCATTATTTAATTTAATGAAAATTAATTTTTATAGAATCATAAAATTTACATGATCTCTATGATACCAATTTAATGTATCAGGGTGTGCAGCAGAAGCTGGTAAGCTAGGAATTTTAATATTTTATTCTTTGGGATAATCGAACTTGTCATTATCAACGAACTAAATCCCGATGTGGTCCAAGGATCTAACATAAATTAAAAGAGAACAAAAAAGCCGTAAACATACCTTTATAGATCTAAAGGCACGATTGATAGAAACTCTTCATCAGTGATCGTTTCTTTAAGGATACATAGTAGGATCCCTCTATATAATTCACATACACTTTGAAAATATGTGGGAGGACCGATAGTTGAATTCTAGGTGCTAGCATAGCAATCTGATGAAGTCTTCGATGTCCCAATGATCACTAAGATCCTATACCATCAATACTTAAAGGTCTTCTTAGATCATCAATCGAGGGAGAGTCTCTATCTCTAGAAAGCGGTAGGATAGAGAATCTCTCATTTGAGAATGAATGAATAACCTGTTCGGAGAGAGCCTCTCTCTATTTATAGTGGAGGTTCTAAATACCCAGTAGGGTTCCCCAACCCCTTTTTATTTAACATCCACTAAATAAATAATTATGAAGAGCTAAAATATGTCAATATTATTTATTATTTTATCACATCCCAGTAATATATTTTAGAAAATATGTTATGTGATAAACCATAGTCATTTAACTCAACTTGTAATCCCACTTAATATTAAAAGAACCTAGAATATTGAATTAATATTCCTCCGATTAATATTTTATTATATTTAATTAACTTGTAAATACATTTAAATAAATTAAATCCCTATTATTCATAACTTGGATAATATAATTTTATTTAAATATTGGTGATCGATAACTTGGACAACACTTGAAACCCGTGGTGGGGCCCACCATGTCCAAAATACCTCTTCAACTGAATAGGGCAGATTCTTGAATACACTATTGTGTGTGACCCTCTAGGCCCTTATCACAAAAGTAGTGAATAGTATTCATAGACCAAGAGTGGGGTCTAGCAACCCATCAAGGCCCTTAAAGAGAAAAGGATTTTCATAGAAATGACAACCAACCTACAAACACCTAATGTGTAATATAATCTCTTTCTCTTTAAATATCTCATAAAGCAGGGCACACACTTATTTCATCACCCTTTTCTTTCTTTATTATTTTTTGATATATCCAGATGGATTTACCTTTTGACTACTTTGGCTAAAGACTTATGAAGGTTGCACTATCCTAACCAACCGTTCTTGAGATATATTAATTCCTTAACTTGGATGTGACAAATCCTTTTTTGACCTTTCAACAAAATTCATACCACCAATTACACACCCAACACAAGACACCTTGCAAGGATTTCATTATCATGATTTTTTTCTTGCATCAAAGTATGCAATCAAATGGTACACACTGATAATGATCTCAATTAAGGAGACCAATGCACAAGTTCATATATAGGAACAAGCCAAAATACCCAAAACATGTAGTGTTCCTATTGGAAGGTTTTTCTTCAGGATATCTCCACTAGATATCACCAAGCGTGAACTTCATGACATGAAGTCTCAATTCTTATGATCCCCCACACCTAAAAGTCAAACATCAACTCTGTCTCATCAGGATAATGTATCTAGACCATAAGACCTTTTTTTAAGATTAATTTCATAGTATCTCGAGGTTCGAATTATATCATGGAATATCTTATAACCTTTTGATATGAAAATTAATCTATGGAAATTACCATTAAATAGTGGACAAAGAAATATCTACACTATAATGGTAATAAAGCTTCATGTATATCTAATTGTATACATGATATGGTAATCAAACTTACTGCATAGTTGGCTATAGGGAACCCACTATTTCAACAACATCCTTTTTCTTGATGAAGAGTACTAGTGCACCCCAAGTTAAATAAATTTGGTATATAAACCCTTCATCTAGATTATTCAGTTGTTTTTTCTTCATCTCCTCACATTCAAAAATGGCCATTCTATATGGAGTCTTGGATATTGGAAAATTTCCCAGTATAATCTTCATTGAGAACTCATCCTCACATCTTGGAGGAAGACCATAAAATTCTTTAGGAAACACATTATAATATTCCCTTGAAATGGGAATGTCATCAAGGATGATCTTTTCCTTAGTCTCAATCATTTTATGTAGATAAACTAGCTTATAAGTAAATAATATCCAAATATGAGATAGTGATACCAAAATATATTCATCCTTCACCTTGAACTTATATATAATTATAGGGAAATTTTCAATAAATATGGTGATTTCCTTATATCATAAATTTATATTGGATTTATATAACAAAATCCAATCCATACACATGATTGAATTTAATTTTTCTAAAGTGTCATAAGGTTTTATAAGAATTTCAACACACAAATATGGACATGGGAGAAGTTATATACTTAAGATAAAATAATTTTCCCATTTTCTATTTTCACATATAACACCAATTCCATGTTTTGAGGTGGTGGTGTAATATTTCTACCAAACCTGCATGATTTGAAACAATCTATAGAAGCAAAATAAAATATCATGTTTGCTAATATTGAATAAATAACTAGCATACCTATCACTACATTATTGTTAGGATCCATCTTAATAGTTTTGATGGAATATGATCTCCCTTTCTCTTTAGGCCTTGGTGGTTATTGATGTCAGTTATCATCAACAAACCTTGATCGAGTGCTTTGATTCACATAGTATCCTTGTTCCTTGCAGTTGAAACATTTGAAAGAAGGATGAGGGTTGACTATAGTATTCCTTTCCTCCATCACATTGGTGGGTTTCTCCCATCAACATTCTCTATATAGGTTCCCTTACTTCTCGCACCTAAATAATTTCCTTTTCCCCTTTAGAAAATTTACATGATTCTTCTTCCCACACATTTTACAAGTGGGATGTTGTACTTTCTTACTCCCATGATATTTCTCCATTTCACCACCAAAATTAAAATCCATTCTTCACTTAGTATATCCTGACCCATGAGACCCATGAGATTCACTAATCTCTATTTTAACTTTGATTGCACATCTAAAAATTTCCTCAACGTTTTCAAAGTCTCAAATCACCAAGGATTTTTTTAGAGTAGACTTTATCCCACAAAATAAGAAGTAAAATTTATATTCAGGGTCAGTGAAAAATATAGAGGTGTATATTATAATTCTTGTGAATTTTTACTTGTATTCCCTGATGGATTCATCATCCTTGTTCTTAAGTATAATGTAATCCCTTTTCATTTTAAGTTGGAGAGTGTGAGGACAATATTTATCAAAAAACATTTTCCAGAATTCTTTTCACACCATCACTTTGATCTCTTCCTCAAGATTTATATTTTATATCAACATCCACCATTGGAAATATATACCTCTATATGATAAACATTAAACACATTATTCTCTTGATTAGATCATTAAAGAATAGAGAAGATATTTTCAATGGAGTTGATCTATTGTTTTGTGATTAAATGATCAAAAGATCCAATGAATATTAAATTCCTTTATTGTAAGTTTAAACCATAATATAGGAAAACATGGAGATTATATTTTGTATAGAGATATATCATCCTCTATAAAAGGAGGCATAATACCAGAGTTTTGGTGTAAATTCAGAGAGAGAGATAGGGAATTTTAGATCTTACTAGAATGGAAAAAAGAGAGAAGAATTTATTCCAAGTGTTATATCTTATATGTTTATGGAGATTAATCACATTGATGAAGGTAGGGTATATTACTACATTATTATTGAGTGGATCCATGAACCACCTTATATTTTAATAATTATAATTCTTTATTTATTTTATGTCCTTTAAAATTCATAATACTTTATCTTCTTTATTGATTAAATTAAGATTAACCTTGTTTATATAATAACATTTCTTTGCATAAAATATTCTTATATTTCATGTTTTTATTCGTTATAACATGTTATACATGTTTTATATTGATTTTCTAGGATAAATTCATCATTCGGGGCCTTAAAATATCATTTTTACATGATTTTTACTATTACCACATATCCAATTCATGTAGCCTAATATCCCATTTATCCAATTCACATAGAAATTTCTCCAATTTTTAATAAAGGGGCTTGACCCCAACTTTTCTGATAAAAAAATAGACATTTCTCCCATGTATCCAAACAAAAAAAAAATAGAATTTACAAATTTAGTTACCTACAATATTTTGGGTATAAAATAGGTTAAAGAACCCAAAATTGAGTGATTATTATTGCATTGGAAGGATAAGAAAATTATCTAGAATTAATTAGAGGACATAAAATTATGAACTGATCACTATCATTTTATAAATTAGGATTGAAATTACTATAGTTTCTCATTCTCAATTATATAGTTTTTCAAAACTATTTTTCTAAGTTATTTTGATGATAACTTGTGATATATAAGGTCTATTAAAGTGATTATTGATTCATTAGAAAGATAATAAAATTATATAAATAAAAGCCAACTGTACCCAAATTTGATTCTTTTATTTAGAAGGCCTACTTTTTATCTGATTTTTTTAAGACAACATGTTTACAAATTTCCATAATTGTCTATGTGAATCACCTGCATGAATCACCTATGTGAATTCGGCTATGTGAGTCGACTATGTGAATTTCTTATATGAAACACATATGTGAATCACCTATATGAATTTTCCTATGTGAATCTTCTATGTGAATTGATTATTTGAAATGCCTATGTGAAAATCAACTACATGAATTTTCTTATATGGTAATGGAAGCTTCTACAAGTTGTTCTAAAAACATAAAATATGCCCTTTTATGTAATGTTTCACATTTCCATTTTATATAAGTTTAGTATGAATATTTTTCATGTTTTTGTGTTCTAAAATTTATTATTACTTATTTAAAACTCATCAGAACATGTTTCAATTTATTTCATGATATATTACACTTTATATACATGAGATTAATATTAAATTGATATTCATAATAAAATTTTTGAAATTGAAATATCCAAATTCAAATCAGTTGAAATATGAAGGGATATTTTTGAATATTATCATGAAGGTTTCCTTGGTTATTAATTTTTATTATCTATTATTATATTAATTGATCTAATGAATTTAACTATTTAGTTTTTATATTTTTTTCATAATATGAAGGAATACTCATATAATTATTATCTTTTCATTTATGTGTGGAATATTATCTAAGAAACAAGAATGGAAAAATCTGAAGTATTCTATTGGTTTAAAGGTTCAATTCTTTATTGGAAAAAAGTGTGATGCAATGAACTTCAAAGTTTAATAGATATTATTCATAAATAAACTATATATATATATATATATATGACATAACTAGTGAAAATAAAGGAAACATGGTTGAGGATTATATTCAACTATATAATTAATGAATTATTTAGTGATCAACTACTGCTCCTAGTAGAACTAAAATCATTTGATCCTTTACTTCTAGAGAATTTCTTACTACCATGACTCTCAAACTATAAATTATTAATTTTTTCCAATAGTTTTACTTATTATTATTATCTTTATGTGAACATAATTGTAAAGGGTTATAATACCCATTAAAAGGTAAGATTATTGAGTTGTAACTCCTAAAAAATTGATGCTTTTAGTAATACCTCTAGGGGAAAGTTGATTGTTTAGTTTATGGATTTAAGTAGAAAAAGGTATGTATGTTTGGGTTTAGGCCTCTATGGGTGAGGTTTTGTATTTAGGTTATGACTCTAAATGGTAAAAACTCATTATAAGATTCCATTATAGTGGTTATAATGGATTCTATCTCCCTCACTTCATGATAATAGTTAAGAGTGGACTATGATCATTTATATTTAAACCACTAAAAAATCATTGTATTCATTTATTTTATTTTTCCAGTAAAGTAACATAATAAATCTAGTATAATCATAACTTTCAAATTACTTAATTTAATTTTAAAAAGGCCTTTCCTATCTACCATCTTACCATTGGGACCACCAATTCATATTAGAGCTTGACCCCAAGATCTATAAATATCTTTAATTTGATTACCATTTATTAACATAACCATTAAAGGGAAATGATCATTTTAAGATGTAAATAACTATTATAAATGATAGATGGATACCTAAAAACCTACCTCATTTTGAGTACACTAACTATGGATATTTGAAATATCATATGGATTCATTCTTAAAGTAACTTATCATTGATCATTGTCTAATCATGAAAAAATCATAAAAGACACCTGAAGGTGAATCTGAATCATTAGATATCAATGATGAGGTAATGTATATTTTGAACTACTAGGTGATGAATATTTTATATTGTGTAATAAATAGAAATATTTACAATCATGTTCCTATATGTTAACATACAGCTAACATCAAGAAAATTATATGAGTTACAAATATTGGTCAATATAATATTATTATAACTAATTTGATCATGTTAAGAGATAGACATCAGGAATTTAAAATGGATAAATATGAAAATATTAATCCAATGTTCCATAGATTTACAAGTACTGTAAAGGGTATGAGTTATTTAAAATAAAATCTGTTAAATCTTTTTCTTGTTGAAAGAGTACTTAGATAACTTTATCTTAAGTGGAATTCTAAAATGGTTTCAATATATGAAAGTAGGAAATTTAAGGAATACACTTTTTATGATCTTATTGGATAATTATTACAATATGATTTGAAATTGAAAACTATTTTTGATGATGATAATTCAAAGAAGAGGGGAATTACTTTTTATTCAAATGTTCATACTTAATCTTTTGATGATGAGTTTCAGAGTACAGATAGTAATGATACAATATATGTTACAATGGGTGGATATCAAAGAAGGAAATGATACTTAAGGATATCCTAAAAATAATATCCTAAATAAGAACATAAGGAGAATAATAATGTTAATTTTATTTCTATTGAGGCCTAAGATGTAATTTGTTATGAGTTTAGAAAAAGGGGCACATTAAGACTTATTTCTCAAAATTGAATAAGGAAAAAAATATGAGGAAATATAAGAAATAAAAGAAGGAAATGTATATTGGATGGAGTTTCACTAAGAATTCAAGTACTAATGAAGAATCTGGTTCATAAAAGCATGTGCTAAACTTGTTCTTAATGGATTCATCAAATAATTTAAGATATTTTACTTATTATTATTTTTGAATCTTATTTGAAAAAACATAATATTGAGGAATTTATAAAATATAATTAATGATTGATCATAAAGTTGAAAATATCACTAGTTTACAGATGAAATATATTAGTCAATATAAGTTTTTTCTTAAGAAAAATGAATATTTGAAGAAATATTTATAGGATGATAAAAATTTTCATCATTCGGATATGGAAATTACATAATAAAAACTAAATTTTTCTCATGATGAAAATAAGAAATTGAAAAAGGAAGTTTATTTTATGTCAAAAACTCATGAAGCTAAAATAATAATCTTTGATAATGTTCTGAAAGAGAATTATCAACTCAAAAATTATGTTTAAAGTTAAAATTCAAATATGACCATTTTTTCAAGGTATAATAAACTTTGATAAAATGATGATATTTAGTTAAATGAAAAAAAATGATATCTGGTCATGGTTATGATAAAAATGTACCCAAAATGTACATGAATTTCTTTGTTAGGAACACTAATGGAAGTACATCTACTACTACATGTTTTAGATTTCATATGAAAGGTCGTTATGAAAATGAGTGTTTCTTTAGATTTAAAAAATATCTTAGACATACCAAAGATTTCATTTCTAAATATTCATTTTCTAAATTTCCATTAAAACATTGTTTTAAATCTGAATGGGTTCTCAAGAACTTATATGTTAATCCCATTGAACCCAAATTTTCATTCATACTAAAAAATTATTAAATATTTTTTTAAGAAGAATGTATTAAGAGGATCAAAAAGGAAGTTTGGTACAATGATAGTGGATGATCAAGGAAAATTAATGGTGATATACTGAATTTTATATCATTTAATAAATTTTATGGTGGTAATGTCACTTTTGGTGATAA
Organism: Viscum album; assembly: GCA_963277665.1. NCBI lineage: Eukaryota > Viridiplantae > Streptophyta > Magnoliopsida > Santalales > Viscaceae > Viscum > Viscum album. The sequence goes on from OY728156.1 coordinate 1,338,554,289, forward strand.
TTTTAACATAAACGTAAAAGGGTTCGATTAGTTTGGAATTTCAAATTTTTTATATTTTATATGTTTTTATATGTTGAAGGATTGAAATATAATTTTATAAGAATTTCATAATTATTTTATTATGGAATTTATTTAAAATTTAAAAATGAAAAATTCATTTTATTTATGGATAAATATTTTTTTTATTCAAATAGAAAAGTCAAAATTGTAAGAACCTGGTTCTTATTTTTGAGTTATGGGTTTCTTCTTTTCTCTTTTCCTTAAGTGTTTTTGAGAAAATAAGGAAAATGGGGGGAAATCCTAAATTTTGGGACTACACACTGTGTACTATTCCACATGCCATGTACTTTGGCCATGTGGGATGAGTACACAGGGTGTGTAGCCATGTTGGCGATGAAGGGTAAAAAAACTGAATACACACCGTGTAGTAGGTATTTACACGCCGTGTAGTCAGTCGGCAGGAAAATAGTAAGGCAGTGGAAGTAGCTGCTAGTCGAGTGGCAGTACACGCCGTGTAATCATGAATACACTCCGTGTACTCATGTCAACGGATGAACAGTTTGGCAATGTCGCCAGAGAAACAGTTAAATGAGGGCAGTACATGCCGTGTAGTGAAAAGTACATGCCGTGTAGTTTGTTTTTTTCTCTTAAATAGGAAGTAGCCTCACCTATTCATAGGGAAGGCTTAGAACTGGAGGAAGGAGTCGGGAGAGGAGGTTGGACCTTCGAGGATCTCCAGATCGAGCATCAGAAATCCGTTTTCGCCTCAGATGATCTCGTTGGAACCGCACGGGTAAGCCCTACACTCTCCTTAAGTGGTTCTTGAAAATTCTTCCTCTATGGGAAGTTATTTGAGTTTGAATGAGGTTTTCTTTCACCGCATATCTACATCATTATTGGTCTATTCAAGGATCATCGTTCGAGTATACTAATCAGGGGCTTTTAATGTAGGTGGATCGATGTTTAATTTCCAACTATTGTGCGTTTTGTGTATTTTTGGTGCTACGAACCCATGTTGGGGCGTCATGCGGCTGAGGCCATGACTGTTTAATACCTAGAATTGTGTAGGTGATTAAATGTGATAATAAACTGTTGTTTGGGATCGCTTCTTGGATCCAGGACCACCCCGGGGGTGCGTTCCTCTGTTTAGCTGTTTGACCAGGTTACCCGAGGGTATGCCATGTTTATTTTGCACATTAATTTTCCGTTGAGAGGAATTGTTTGTGAATTGATTTTTATATTATGGGCATGGCCTAGTTGCTTGTTTAGCCCAAGGAAAGTGTTTTACTTAGCCTGAGGGCATTGCATCTTTTAGCCTTAGGGAAACTTCTTCCATGCCTGTGGGCAATAGACTCTGTGCCCGAGGGAGACACTTTGTACGCCTGAGGGAAATATCTGTTATGCCTGTGGGCAATTACCTTTGGGTTACGTTTCTGATTACCTGAGGGTAAGAGTTTGCATGTCTAAGGACACAGACTAACTGTTTACATAGAAATTCACTGTGGTGGTTTCCTTATAATGAATGATTAAATTAATAATAAAATGGAAATTACTGGTAAAGTTAGATACTTTTGAGTACTGATTAGTTGATTTCATTTTACTACTGCACACTGTTGTTGCATTTTTTTTACACACAGTTGAGCATGAGCCTTTGGTGGGTACCTACTGGGATTTATTTCTCAGGCCCTGTTTGGGTCATGTCTTCGGCCCAAACAGATTATGTTTCTTTAGGTGTGGATAAGGGAAATGGTCCCTATACAGGTACTTGATTGCTGTTGAGGAGCAGGGGAGAATGGGACCGGGCTTAGGCTCGCAATGATACCGTCTATTCTGTTTTGTTTTGTAGTAACCTGTATTGTATTGTACTGTATTACTGTGTAACATGTTCTGGCTGTTTTCTTATAACTTGAGACATGTTGCATCATCATATATATAACCGTTGGTTATCTTTTACAATAGTTGTTTATTTTAAATGTGTATGGTTTATTTCTTTCACTGTTGTTGTATGCCATTTATTTTCTTCCGTTACGGTACATTTTGACAAATGAGGGCATAGTTTCCCCACTATCAGACCTAGGCCCCCACTGCTAGTCGGAAGCCTCTGGTGTTTGGGGAAATGTTCTTGAGGTCTTATGACCAACCGGGTTCAGGGCACCTGTTGAGTGGCACCCAGAACTAGGACATTACAAATTGGTATCAAAATGAGGTTCTTTTCTTTGACTTAATATTTGGATCCTTAGTCAGGGATAGCACGGAAATGGTAGTTGTTAATAAGATGTGCCCGGGTGTAGCTAACCTGTGTACAGGGAAAGGCCAGTCTACCTCATATTTTTGCAATTCTTCTAATTTTTCAAATTTTACAGTTGATTTGATTTCATTGTTGGGTGATGCACTTGTGATTGTGCTATTTATAATTTATCCATGGGTTCCATTTAGTTGCAACCCGATGAGACGAGGGTATTCCGGCTCATTCATCATTTAGGAACATGCTAGAAATCACATGCCATGCATAGTTCCATGCCATGTAGGTGTATTAGAAATTGCATGTTGTTGTGATAGTTGTTGTGCTAGAAAATCATGTTTTTTTGATAGCTGCTTTGATAAATACCTGCTATGTGATAGAATATTTTCGTGTGAGCCTGTTAATAAAAAATGGGCTCCAAACTTTGGTTTTTGGGGAGTATGGTCCCTCATTGACCATAATTTGGTGGATCATTGACTGTTTATTTTGTTATAACACATATAATATGCCAAACTTTTATTCACGGGGAGTATGGCCCCTCACATATTGGAATTTGGCACTTAGGTGTTGTTTTCAGTAATTTCTGGGTTCCAGAGTAGTTTTAGAGGCTTATTGTTTGGAAACCCAGGATACACGCTGTGTAGTTCCTCAGAAACACGCCATGTGATCTTCTGTTCAGGAAGAAAATGATACTTTTTGAGTACACGCCGTGTACCCTCAGTACACACCGTGTAGTCACTTTTCGTGTCATAGACCTTGTCGGCGGGGACACGAGGAAGGGAATTACTTGGGAAAAACACACTGTGTACCGGATGTACACGCCATGTAGTTTAGACCCGGAGTCCGTCCATGTAACTAACAACACATACGAAGGAGACCTTAAGACATATACGACATGTCCACTGATGAACACGCCGTGTAGTTTGACCTGGGATCCGTCTTTGTAACTAACAACACAGGTCAGTGTAATCCTCTCTTGAACATGCCATGTCAATGATGAACACACTGTGTAGTGTGACCTGGGGACTTGGCCATGTAACTAACAAACACGGGTTGGTGTCACCTCTTCTTGAACATGTCGTGTACCTATGGGACACGCCGTGTAGTCTTGACCAGTGGGAGACCATGTGGGTTAGCCATGTGGCTGGGAAGATGGTGTGGTGTACATACCATGTGCAGGTGTAACATGTCGTGTAGTTTCAAGCGGAGTAGTTGGCCGTGTCACAAACGACATGGGTAGTAGGAAATTACACCATACATGTTGTGTAGTTGATATACACACCATGTTGTTTTGTTCAACGGGATCCGTGTGGCTTGGCTGTGTAGAAGGACCCAGACAGGGGAAGAGAAGTCAGGTATATGTCGTGTAGTCAGTATACATGCCGTGTAGTCTTGTTTTGCAAATCTTGAAATGCCTTCTTCCTCTTGTTCCCTTTTTTGTCCCCTCGTTTTCAAACTGTGATAAATGTTGATCTAAGGTGTGTGTTTGACCTTGTAGTGTCATGCCACCGAGACAACCACGTGTTGTTCTCCAGGAGAGTGGTGACGATTATAATCCTAATATGGTGGGCCATGGGCTACCAGTGGATCCTCCAGCAGAGCCAGATGTGGCGTCAACCATTATACCAGACATAGGCACGAATGCGAAGTTCTGTGAAGGATTTATGCGGTTCATGCAGACCTTTCAGGGAGCATCACCGGCTGCCACATCTATTGTTGAGCGGACTCGTATATTCCAGCAGTAGCATCCGCCTACGTTCTCAGGGGATGGAAGACCACAGGCTGCATAGTCTTGGTTGGGGTCTATGCAGACTCTCTTCGAGCATCTTGAGATTCCTCCAGGGTGGAGGGTCAATCTCACGACTTATATGCTACGTGAATCTGCCAAGAGGTGGTGGGATGTTACCACCCAGCTAGAGCATCACAGGGACATGGCATGGGAATATTTTCAGGCAGTCTTCTATGATTATTCTTTCCAGAGACGCTGAGGGCAGATAGAGCTTGAGAGTTCATGAACCTATAGCAAGGTGCCATGTCGGTGATGGATTATTCTGCTCGTTTCACCAAGCTTCATCATTTTGCACCCATTATGGTGGGTGATGAGACGTTGAGGGCCAGCCGCGTTGAGGATGGTCTTCGATATGAAATCCGAGCACTAGTGAATGTTTTCAGGTTTCCTTCAGTACATGATATTGTAAACCAGGCACTGATTATAGATAGGAACCTGCGGGAAGCTATTGGTGTGGGCCAGGGAGGTTCAGCACCAGTTTCTGGAACTATTTCTACTGGTAAGAGGAAGAGACAGATAAACTTCTCTCAGGGTGGTAGTATCAGCTAGAAGAATGTTTCTGGTGGCCAGGTCATGTGCTACCAGTGTGGTAAGGAGGGGCACAAGAGACCTCAGTGTCCACGAGACTCAGTGGAGTGCCGAGCTTGCGGAAAGATGGATCATCTGCAGCGCTTTTGCAGGTCGTTTCCACCAGTGGCTAGTGGGAGGGGTTCTGTGCAGACTCCGCATGCGGGAGAAAGACCAGCAGCTTCTTACCAATCGAGAAACTGGAATACGTCAGGGGATGCAGGCAGAGATGTTTTTAATGGACGTGGTATCCAGACACCATGATCTTAGAGGTAGTAGGGAAGGACAACTCAAGGTAGCCAGGTTGTGTCGTAGGGTCGCGACACTGGGCAGGCATATGCAGTGCAAGAGACCCAACATGAGTAGGATCCCATACCTTCTACTGTCAGAGGTACTATTCTAGTAGCTTCTGTCTTATCTTCAATACTTTTTGATACAGGTGCTACACATAGTTTCATATCTTTGCCCGTTATGGAGAGCCTTGGGTTCTGTGTTTCTTATTCTTCTGTTTCTATGACACTAGACACTCCGTTGGGAATGAGAACGACATGTGTGCATCAGTACAAGGAGTTCCCCCTTGAGGTTGGTGGGTGTCACTTTCCTTGGGACCTCTATGTCTTAGAGATGACAGCTTATGACTTCATTCTTAGGATGGAATTGTTGGTTCCCTTTCGAGCCTTTGGATATTTCTATCATCGTAGTGTGAGTTTCACGTCACTAGAGGGCGGAGAGTTTCTATACAAGGGCGAATGGGATGCTCAGGCGAGTTGAGCTGGACCAGAGCATCATGGGTGAGGTGGAGTCACAACCCAGATTGAGAGTTTATATCTGGATGATTAGGGGACTTGTCAGACAGATTTCCCTCTAGTGGTTGATCGTTTCAGGAATGTCTTCTCGGATGACTTTTCAGGTCTACCTCCAAAGTGTGAGGAGGATTTCTCTATTGAGCTTGTTCCAGGGGAAGCACCGGTGTCCATTCCTCCTTATAGGATGGCTACACCTGAGTTGGAGGAGGTCAAGAGGAAGTTAGGGGAGTTATAGGCAAAGGGTTTCATCCGACCGAGTACTTCTCCTTGGGGTTCTCCGGTCCTCTTTGTGAAGAAGGTGGACGGTACCCTCAGACTCTCTGTGGATTATCGGAAGTTAAACCAGCTGACGGTCAAGAACCGATATCCATTGCCGATGATTGATGATATTTTTGATCAACTTCAGGGATCACGAGTGTTCTCAAAGATTGACTTGAGATCAGGATATCATCAATTGCACATTAGACCATCTGATATACCTATCATAGCCTTCGAAAGTAGGTATGGTCTATACGAGTACTTGGTTATTCCATTCGGAGTCACGAACGCGCCAACAGTTTTCATGGATATGATGAATCGTGTGTTCCATCCTTATCTGGATTCTTTTGTGGTAGTATTCATGGAAGACATCTTGGTGTACTCTCACACTCAACATGACCATGCCACCCATCTTGAGATCGTATTGAGTACAATGAGAGAGAATAATCTATTTGTTAAGCTCTCAAAGTGCCACTTTTGGATGGACCAGATTCACTTCCTGGGTCATGTCATCTCAGAGGCAGGAGTTGCGGTAGACCCAGAGAAGGTGAGAGAAGTGGTTTCCTGGGAGCAGCCTATGAACGTGTTTGAGATACGGAGTTTCTTAGGGATGGATGGTTAATATAGATGCTTCATATAGGAATTCTCCCGCTTAGCAGCACCGTTGACGGGTCTGACTGAGAAGGGTGTGAAGTTTGTTTGGTCAGAAGCTTGTGAGACAGCCTTTCAGGACCTAAAAGGAAGGTTGACATCAGCACCAGTCCTAATACTTCCAGATAAAGGGAAGATCTATACAGTTTACTGTGATGCATCAGGTTTTGGGATTGGAGCAGTGTTGATGACGGGCGATTGAGTTGTTGTGTATGGGTCTCGGTAGTTGAGGCCGCATGAGAGGAATTACCCGATGCATGATCTCGAGTTGGCTGCAGCTGTGCATGCATTGTGCTGTTGGAGATATTATCTCTTGGGAGAACATTTTGTGGTTTTCACCGACCACAAAAGTCTCAAGTATATCTTTACTCAGCGTGAATTGAATCTGAGATAGCGAAGGTGGGTCGAATACCTTCCTTCGACTTTGATCTTGCCTATACACCTGGTAAAGGTAATGCAGTAGCTGATGCACTGAGCAGGAGGACTCAGATACAGGCTGTGCAGGAGGCCAGTGGTGAGTGGAAGCTCATGGCCTTGTTCTCTGAGATGAATTTGGAGGTGCATGATAGTCAAGGGCAGACCTATCTTTCATCTTTAGCTGTGACTTATACCCTCCTGGATAGAGTGAGATTGGGACAACTATCTAATTCGTAAGGCCTAGTTCTACAGGAGTCGGTGGAAAGTGAGGACCCTCCTCCTGATTGGACGATAGGCGATGATGAGGTACTTTGTTTCCATGGACGAGTGTGGGTTCTAGGGGATATACACAAGGAGTTGATGCGGGAGTTTCATGCTTCAGCTTGGGCAGTTCATCCCGGGGTTACCAAGATGTACCGTGACTTGAGACGTCAGTACTAGTGGCCGGGTATGAAGAGGGAGATAGATGGTTTTGTTACGAGGTGTTCCACCTATCAGTAGGTGAAGGCGAAGCATCAGAGGCCAGCCAGACTATTACAGTAGTTACCCATTTCAAAGTGGAAATGAGATGATGTCGCGATGTACTTCGTGACTGTGTTGCCGAGGTCACCTCGAGGCAATGATTCTGTGTGGGTTTTTGTGGATAGACTCACGAAGGTAGATCACTTTTTTCAGATCAAGGAGACCTTCGGTGTTGACGAGCTCAGAAAGCTGTATATCCGAGAGATCGTACGTCTTCATGGGGTTCCTCGTTCTATTGTTTCAAATTGGGATGCCTATTTTACGTCTCGTTTCTAGCATAGTTTTCAGAGGGAACTGGGTACACAGGTGCTTCTGAGCACAACATACCACCCTCAGACCAATGGCCAGTCTGAGCGTACGATACAGGTGCTTGAGGACATGTTGCGTGCATGCATCTTGGACTTCAGGGTCTCTTGGGAGAAGCACATACCCCTAGTCAAGTTTTCCAACAATAACAGTTTTCAGGCAACTATCGAGATGGAACCTTATGAGGCTTTATATGGTAGGCCATGCCGATCACCTTTGTGCTGGTTAGTGGCAAGTGAGGCAGCTTTACTGGGACTACATATCGTGCAGGAGACTTCTGAGTAGGTCTAGTTGATTCAGAAGTGGACGGCTACCGCATAGTCTCGTCATAAATCTTATGTTGATCGCCACAGATGACCCTTGGAGTTCATGGATGGGGATCAGGTTTTCCTACGTGTTTCACCGAGGATGGGACACATACAGATGAGGAGACAGGGTAAACTTTCACAGAGGTATGTGGGGCCATTTGAGATTCAAGATAGAGTTGGGCTGGTTGCTTATCGGTTGCAATTACCACAAAGGTATTGATCCATGCACGATGTCTTCCATGTATCTCAGTTGTGCCGCTATCATTCAGACCCATATCACATCTTTCAGTCTAAGGAGGTTGAGCTTGAGGTAGATGCATCCTTTAAGGAGTATCTGATTCGTATTGTTCATAGGAGCATGAAGGTTTTCGGAGGCCGGTCAGTTCCTCTCGTACAGGTGAAATGGCAGTATGGCCGAGTGCATAACAAAACTTGGGAGTAGGAGACTGACATACATGCTTAGTGGCCAAATATGTTCTGAGCTTTATCTTCTCTACCCTTGGAAGGGAAATTCGTGGACTAATTTCTTTAAGGGGGAAGTTTGTAAGAACCTGGTTCTTATTTTTGAGGTACAAGTTTCTTATTTTCTCTTTCCCTTAAGTGTTTTTGAGAAAATAAGGAAAATGGGGAAAAATCCTAAATTTTGGGACTACACGTCGTGTACTATTCCACACGTCATGTACTTTGGCCGTGTGGGATGAGTACACAGGGTGTGTAGGCATGTCAGCGACGAAAGGTGAAAAAACCTACTACACGCCATGTAGTAGGTATTTACACGCCATATAGTTAGTCGGCAGGAAAATAGTAAGGTGGTGGAAGTAGCTGCCAGCCAAGCAGCAGTACACGCCGTGTAATTAGGAATACATGCTATGTACTCATGTAGATGGATGAACAGTTTGGAGGTGCCACTAGAGTAACAGTTAAATGAGGGCAGTACACGCTGTGTAGTAAAAAGTACATGTCGGGTAGTTTGTTTGTTTTTTTCTTAAATGGGAAGTATCCTCCCCTTCTCACAGGGAAGGCTTAGAACCGGAGGAAGGAGTTGGGAGAGGAGCCCGGACCATCGAGGATCTCCAAATCGGGCGTCGGGAATCCGTTTTCACCTCTGACGATCTCGTTGGAACCGCACGGGTAAGCCCTCCACTCTCCTTAAGTCGTTATTGCCAATTCTTCCTCTAAGGGAAGTTATTTGAGTTTGAATGAGGTTTTATTTCACCTCAGATCTACGTCATTTTTGGAATACTCAAGGATCGTCATTCGAGTATATTGATCAGGGGCATTTAAGGTAGGTGACTTGGTGTTTAATTTCCAACGGTTGTGCGTTTTGTGTATTTTTGGTGCTACGAACCCATGTTGGGGTATCGTGTGGCTGAGGCCATGACTATTTAATACCTAGAATTGTGTAGGTGATTAAATGTGATAATAAATTGTTGTCTGGGATCACCGGTTGGATCTAGGACCACCCCAGGGGTGCGTTCCTCTGTTTAGCTATTTGTCCATGTTACCCTAGGGTATGCCATGTTTATTTTGCGCATTACATTTTCTTTGAGAGGAATTGTATGTGAATTTCTTGTTATATGATGGGAATGGCCCAATTCCTTGTTTAGCCTGAGGGCAGTGTTTTACTTATCCCGAGAGCAGTGCATCTTTTAGCTTGAGGGAAACTTCTTCCGTGCCTGTGGGCAATAGACACTGTACCTGAGGGCGACACTTTGTACGCCTGAGGGAAATATCTGTTATGCCTTTGGGAAATTACATGCGGGTTACGTTTTTGATTACCTGAGGGTAAGGGTTTGCGTGTCTGAGGACACTGACTGACTATTTACATAGAAATTCATTGTGGTGGTTTCCTTACAATGAAAGATTAAATTAATAATAAAATGGAAATAAATGGTAAAGTTAGCTACTTTTGAGTACTGCTTAGTTGATTTCATTTTACTACTGCACACTGTTGTTGCATTTTTTTACACACAGTTGAGAACGGACCTTTGCTAGGTGCCTACTAGGATTTATTTCTCACACCCTATTTGGGTCATGTCTTCGGCCCAAACAGATTACGTTTCTGCAGGTGCAGATAACAGAAAGGGTCCCTATATAGGTACTTTATTGTTGTTGAGGAGCATGGGAGCATGGGACCGGGATTAGGCTTGTGATGCTACCGGCTGTTCTATTTTGTTTTGATGCACTATGTATTATACTGTATTGTATTGTTGTGTAACATGTTCTGGCTGTTTTCATAAACATGAGACATGTTTCATCATCATCTATATAACTGTTGGTTATCTTTTATAGTAGTTGTTTATTTTAAATGTTTATGGTTTATTGCTTCCACTGTTGTTGTATGATTTTTATTTTCTTCTGTTGCGCTACACTTTGACAAATGAGAGCATAGTTTCCCCACAATCAAACCTGGGCCCTCGCTGCTAGTTAGAAACCTTTGGCGTTTGGGAAAATGCGCTTGTGGTCTTGTGACCAACCGGGTTTGGGGCACCTGTTCAGTGGCACCCAGAACCAGGACATTATAAAAATTTTCAATAAATTTTCCTAAATTAAATGATCAAAATGTAAAATGTTAAAATGGTGTGAAATATGAAGAAAATTTGTGGAATAAAAGGTTTGGACATGATAATTCTAGGTTGAGTCACAATATGTCCAAAAATATATAATTTTTTCATTTACCAAAACTTAAAGTGGAAAAAAACTTTGTTTGTGAATCATGTTTGAAAGGTAAACAATATAGAATGTGTTTCAATTATATTAAAGAAGTAAAAAATTTAAGGTCTATTTTTATTATCCATTTAGATTTATTTGTTCTAATAAATCCTTCTAGTTTGTGCGGTAAAATGTATTGTTTTTTTATTATTTTTGATTTTACAATAAACACATTTATTTATTTTATTATACTTAAATATAAAACTTTAACTAAGTTTATCACTTTTTTTAAATAGGTTCAAAATGAAAAATTAAATTTAATTAATTCAACTAGAATAGATCATGGTAGTGAATTATATAATCTATAATTTATCTAGTTTGGTGAATAAAATGTGTGTTTTAATAATTTTTTAAGCCCCTATGAAACCACAACAAAATGGAGTAGTATAAAGGAAGAATGGAACACTTCTAGAAATATCTAGATCCATGTTAATTGAGTTCAATATATCTAAAAATTTCTAGGAAGTATATATGAAAACATCATGTCATATTTAAAATAGAATTATTTTAATACCATTATTGAAAAATACACCTTAGGATCTTTAGAAAGGGAGAAAACCTAAAATTGGCAATTTTAGAGTCTTTGAATGTAAATTTTTTATTCATAATACTAAATATTCTTTAGATAAACTTGATGAAAATTTTAATGAAGGAATTTTCTTATAATATTTATATAATAGTAAGGCATATAGATTTTATAATTAATGAACCTTTGTTTTTGAATAAACGATTCATGTAATGTTTCATGAAAACATTTGAATAAAAAGGATGATGATATTGATCAACTTGTGGATGAATTTAGATATTTTAATTTTGATGGATAACATCAAGAATAAAATTCACATGTTTAGGGGGAGAATATTTCTTACCAATTTATAACTATTCATAAAAGATCATGGAAGACTCATAGTGATCATCCTATAAATAATGTTATTGGTAATGTTGAATCAAATGTTCAAACTAGAAAATCTGTTATGAATATTTAGGCTCATCATGGATTCATTTTTGATTTTGTACCTAAGTGTATTGATGAAGAATTAAATAATTATAATTGGATAATTTCTATGAAAAATGAATTAAATTAGTTTACTATAAATAATGTATGTACTTTAGTTGCTCCACCAAAATATTCAAATGTTATTGGGACAAAATTGATCTTTAGATACAAACTTGTTGAATCGGAAAATATTGCTAAAAATAAATCTAGATTTGTTAATCAAGGATATCATCAAGATGAAGGTATTTATTTTAAGTAATACTTTTCAATTGTTTCAATATTATAATTAATTATAATATTATTAACTTATGATTATTTTCATGGATTTAAATTAATTCAAATGGATGTCAAAATCTCTTTTCTAAATGGTTATATTTTTGAAGAAGTATATGCTATAAATCCCCTAGTTTTGAAAATGAAAACAATCTTGATCATGTTTTTAAAATATCTAGGGATTTCTATGGTTTGGAAAAATCTTCTTGAGCTTGGTATAAAAGGATAACTATTTTTATTTTGTAAAGTAATTTTTATTAAGGAAAGGCTACTTTGATTATTAAGAAAAGTTACAATGATATTTTTTTTGTGAAAAGTTTTGTTGATGATATTATTTTTGGATATTCATGTGAAAATATTTCCAGTGAATTTTATGAATTTATGACATAAAAATTTAATGTTATTATGGGGGAATTGAAATTATTCCTTGGTTTGAAAATATTTCAAAGAAATGATGGTATTTTACTAAATCAATCCAAGTATGCTAGAGATATTGTTAAGTGATTTGGTTTAAAATATTATAAAATTGAAAACACTTTCATTAGTACTACATGAATTTAGATTTATGTAAATCTATAAAATATTTTAGTTTTAAAACATATAGAGGTATGATTGCAAATTTTTTATATTTAACTAGTTCTAAGATTGATTTGATGTTTTTTAGTTTTCATGTGTGAAATATTTAAAAGTGAACTAACTAAATACATATTTAATATATTAAGTGGATTATTACATATGTTAAAGGATATTTTAATCATGGTTTATTTTACGATGATAAAACTAATTGTGATTTAACAATCTATCCTGATTCTGAATTTAGAGGAAATGAGATAGATAGAAAAGTCACTTCTGGTATGTGTCATTTACTTGGTAAATATTTATTTTCTTGGGATTAATATAATTTTTTTTACCATTCAACTATTGAATATAAATATGTAGCTATTGTAACTTTTTTACTCAATCATTATGGATTAATAAAACACTTTCTTTTTTTTTAATTTTGATAAGATTTATATCTTTTGTGAAAATATTTCATCTGTTTTTATTTATAAAAATACCTTATAACAATCAAGGATTAAAAAAATTAATATTAAGTTTAATAATATTTGATTTTAGGTTGAAATAAGAAATATAAATATGGAATTTATTTTTATAGAAAATAATCTTACTCATATCTTTACTATTTCCCTTTTTTTTATAATTTTGATAAAATCAAGTTTGAAATTGTTATGATGGATATTTAAATTTAGATTTTTATGGAATGAATTTAGGGATATTTTGAGTATGCTTATATACTGAAATTTTTAGATTCATATTAAGTTTATAGTAATCTAGAATCGTTTTTTTTAGTTTTTAAGTTTTATAAAATTTTTACATATTTGTTTTTTATATTACAATTTTATGTTTTTTAATACATACTAGTTTCCAATGAGCCCGTACCCGAGTGGTAAGGGATCTTGCTTGGCATCTAAGAGACTCAGGTTCAAAACTGGGTGGAGGCGAATTTCAGGGGGGTACTGTAGCAGTCACTGTTTGGTACTGTAGTAGAAGGAACTATTCACACGATTTGGGTCTTCGGGCCACCGGTTTGGGCCTACGGGTCTCCAGGGACTTCGGGTCATCAAAGGCCTTCGGGTCACTGGGACTTCGGGTCATGTAGACCATGGAGTAGCCCAATTCACACAGAACATGCCCTAGAAGAGGATCAGAGCAACAAGAGTAGTAGCTACCAGATGCAAAGCAAACCGGATTGGAAGAATGAGAGGGTATGGCAGCTGCCATCAGGACCAAGCACCGTGTAGCCTTGTACGGGGAAATGATATCTGATCAGAAATGCAAGGTGGGGAGCTAGGTGATCAATGACGCAGAAATATGGGGAGGGGCAGTTCAAGTGGGTTGGGCCTACGGGTCATGTATTGGGCATGGTATGCCTCTGGGACTTCGGGTCATGTATTACGGGTTTTTCAGGCCTTGTGCCTTGGGATTACATGTCATGTACGGGTTCCCCTTCAACCCTTAAAATGGGAATTATCCATAATAAAATAAAAAATAAGGCCTTCAGGCCATTCGGTGTAATACATACTAGTTAATGTCTTATTACAATTTAAACTTTCCTTTTACATAAAATGTTATTTTATGAAGTGTTTTCATTATTTTTCACAAACATATTTTAAAATTATTATCACTTTATACAACTCAATTTTATAATGATGTAATATTATATAGTGGCTTATTGACCTATATTTTGAAATAATAATTTTTATGAATGTTTTATACACCATTTACATTCATTTAAAAGAGATAATATTTTCTATTAAAACTCAATATCTTTGATAATTTCAAAATAGGGGAGTAGTTTTGAAACTATAATTGATTTTGTAATTATCAAAAAATGGGGATAATGTTGAGTGGCTACTTGTACCACCTTTTTTTCGGATAACTAAAATAATTAATTCATTGTATTTCCTTTAAAACTCTTAATAATTTTTCTTATGTATTAATTAAATTATTTATAACCTTGATTATATCATAATATTTCTTTTCTTATGAGAACTTTATATTTCATGTTTTGAATGATTATAACATATTCTACATGTTTCACATTGAGTTACTAGGATAAATACATCATTTAGGACCTTAACTTATCATTTTTTTATTGTTTCCACATATCCAATTAATGTAGATAAATATCTGATATAGAGAATTCATGCATCCATTTATCCTACATATCAAAATTTCAAGATTAAGTTACCTTAAGTATTTCAAGCATAACCAAGGACAAAGAACTCAAAATTGATTGATTATTATTGAGTTAGAAAGATAAAAAAATTATCTACATTTCACTAGAAGAAATAAAATTATTAATTTATCTATATCATGTTCTAAATTAGGTTGTAGTCATTGCATGTTTTTTTCTTAATTATGTAGTTTCTCATAACTATTTTTCTATTGACTTTTGGTGATGACTTGAGCTATAGAAGTTTGATTAATGTGATTATATCTTATTTGTATATAAAATAAAATTTTCTAAATATAATTCAAATGGATCCAATATAATATTTCTATTTTATAAGACCTTATTTAGGTCTAGAATTTGATATCACAAGTTGTTTACAAATTTCTAGAATCAACTATGTGAATTTCCTAAGTGAATCACCTATGTGAATTCGCCTATGTGAATCGACTACACGAATCACCTATTAAATCACCTACATGAATTGCCTACCTGAATTCACCGATATGAAATGCCTATGTAAAAATCACCTTTGTAAATGTTCATAAAAGGTTATGAAAACTTTTAAAAGTTTTTCTAAAAGTCATAAATATTATATGTTTTACATAATGTTTCACATTTCAAATTTCTTCATGTTTAATATGAATATATCAAATATTTTATTTTTTGAAAAATTAATTATTAATTATTTAAAAATTGTGAGAACATTTTTTAATTTATTTCATGTTGTATTGAATTTGATTTACATGGTATTAATCACCAATTGATATTCATGCTGAATTTTTTGGAAATTTAAATATCCATATTCAAATTGGTTTAAATTTGAAGGGCCAATCTTGAATATTGTTAGGGAGGTTTCTTAGGTTATTAATATTTATTATTTAAACCTATATTAGTTAATCTATAAAATTCCATAATGAATTTTTTATTTCATTTGAATAATATTGGGTAAGACTCACATAATTATTATCTTTTAATTTATATGTGGAATATTATCTAGGAAAAAAACATGGAAAAATTTGAATTAGTTCATTGGTTTAACATATACAATTATTTATTGGGAAAAAAGTGATTTAATGGACTTTAAATTTTTATATATGTTGTGCATAAAGAAAATATATATATAGAGTTGACAGAACCAGTTAAAAATGCAAATGAGGTTAAGTATTATCTTGATCTATACATGTGTTTAATTATTTGGTGATCGACTAGTACTCCCATCTAAACTAAAATCATTTGATCATTTTCTACTCGAAAATTTCTTTCTCCATCGACTCTCATAATGTGAATCATTCATATAGTTATGTGGTTTTACTTATACCTTTTATCCTTCTATGTGCATAATTGTAATGGGTTATACTACCCATGAAAAGGTAGGATTATTGGGTTGTGACTCCCAAAAAAAATCCGGAATTAGGTTGTGCCTCTAGGGAGAAAAGTAAGACTATTCAGATTGTTCCTTAAGGTCGGAAAATGAATGTTTTTTTGGTTTTAAGCCACAAGGGGGGAAATTATTTTTATTTGGGTTGTGACTCCTAGTGGAAAAAATCATTGTAAATTTCCAATATAGTGGTTATAGCTGGTTATGTGACATCTCAGACCTTGGGGCCACTCATAGGTTATCCAAGCCTGATTGGCCACATGGCATCAAGCATGTATTCATTCATTCTAGAGGTTGTAAACTAATAGGGGGGCCTAGGGTGTGTCTGTGGGGATATTATTCCCTCATGTAAGAGTGGAGCAGAATGGATATAGATTCAATAGATAAATAGTGTAATCATATGAATAATGGAAAAGATAGCGGAAGAAAACACTATAATGATAGGACCAGTAACCTTCCATAACAAAAACATGATATAAACATCCAATAACTAAATAATAAAAAAATTAAGTGACTAAATCATATACAATAGATGATTATTTTATGTCTCAATAAAATGGGGAAAACATGGATAGATGGAAGTAGGAATCCAACCAGTAAAAACTATACAAAAGGTAAAAAAGGGAAAAAACTATTTCATCTACTACCAAGACCCATCCTAAGTCATGGAATATGTCAATAATTTGTAAGAGGATGCATCCCCTTATATATGCCTACAAGCATATAGTCTTCTTGGGTAACAACAATGGCCTAAATTTGGTGCGAGACAAACTCAGTAGGCCACCATGAACAACGTCTATAAATACCCAGGCTGTGTATATAACATGGAAGTGTGTATATTTAATAATTTAAAGCATTATTAATAACTGTAAATGGGATGGATCTAGTTCCTGATGGAAAAGCAAGCTGACACCACCATCTTCGGACCATTCATATATCTAAACAAGTAAAAAGGGACGTAATGACCAATATCATAGTAGTAGGGGATTCCATGCCTTGTAGAATCATATTATAGGGGAAACCATGCCAAATATCACAGTATAATAATTTCATGCTCAGTATCATAGTATTGGGATTCCATGCCCAATATCAAAGTATAGTGACGCCATGAATAATATCATAATATAGGGACACCATGCCCAATATCACAATATAGGGTCACCATGCCCAGTATCATAGTATTGGGATTCCATGCCCAGTATAACAGAATAGGATCACCATGCTTGTATCACATTTATAAAAGGATTCCATTCCCATATCATAAAGGTACTCCATGCCCATATATACATATATCAAGCATAAAGGTCATCATTCCCATCTATTATAATTATCAAGGATCTTCATCACCATATTCATAAGATATAAGAAGAAGTCAAGGATTAATAAAGATACAAAAAATAATTATAACTCATTTACATTTAATAATAACAAGGGTGTAACAATTCTTCCACTTAATTATCATGACGTAGTTTTACCACTCACATTCAATTCAATTTTTTATAATTGATAAGCATGTTATCCATTATACGCCACTATATTCATACTTTATCAATATGATATCGTCATTTTAATGTAAATATAATCACACCAATAGTGTCTCTGGATTTATAACCATGAAAGGAAATTGGGCATGTAAGATAGCACACCCAAAAGTACTGGCTCACTCTAAGGTGGAAAATCTTGATATGATTTGGGGTTTAACAAGTCTTTAGGTTCTAAGAAAGGCCACCAATTTAAGGCATATTCAAATCTATGGAAACACATGGTGAAACCGGAATGTGGCACATATCACATATTATAAAACATCAAGAATTAAAGGGATAAATACTAGACCTCCTACTTAATGCTTTTAGAGGAATACTCGTCCAGTATTGACCTTTAATTTAGTCTAAATTATGAGAAAATAGAAAAATAAACAAATGCCCTGAAAAAGTGCTTATGATCCTCCACCTCAATAACCTATTCAAGGGAAAGATAAATAGATAATGGCTCAAGATGAATGAATTTCTCACCTGAAGAAATTTAATAAGATGAATGGTTCTTTGATCAGACATCAGATGAAGAACTATGATAAAAATATAAGGAGGGGGTCTTGATATCTTCTTAAAGGAGAAATGAGATAGGTCCTTATAACATGAAATTAAAATATAATAGTGGGGTAATATTTTCATACTTTTAAGAAAATTTTGGTAAATTTTCACAATAATTTTAGGGGAACACAATTTAGCCACATGGTTAGCCAAAACATTTTCCAACCATGCCCATGGAACTTCCTCAAGGGGGAACCCACATGGTTAGGCTTGTATTGTTTGAGAAATCGTGTGCCCACTATGTTGGTGGCTCTGTTAAAAATTTTAGAGGTTCACAAATGGGCATGTGGCCCAAGATATATAGTTTGGGAAACCTAGGCACCCTGATTGGACCTCTATCCAGCCCCATATGATTAGAGGTAATTGTGCAGCCTGGCCCACACAGTTTCTCCTAACCATGAGACCAGTCTGTTTCACCCAAAATGTTGGTATGTAGGCTTCAAACAATCCTCAAACACCCCTAAACAATCATGACCTCATTAGGAATTTATTATATATCCAAAAAAATAGTTATACTAAAAATTAAAAAAATATGCACCTCAATAAGGAATCGAGATCTTACATTCTCCCCCCTTAAAGGAACCCATACCCAATTTCACCTTCCAAAGGAGGTGGAACATAGTTAGAGAATAAATTGGGCCACTGATCACATACATCAGCCTCCCACTCCCAATTCTCATCCTATACTCGGTCGTGCTTCCATAGAAACCATACCAAATGGATAGACTGGCCTCAAAAACCCTTTATTCGCTGATCAAGGATGCATATAGGATACTACTAAAAAGAAGAATCCACATCTAGCTCCACATCCTCATGATTGAAATTATGAGATGGTTTGACATGATAACGACGAATCTTTGAAACATGGAATATGTTGTGCATGTCACAATACATCTGAGGTAGTAGAAATAAATAGGCTACTGGACCAACTCTCTCCAAGACTGAAAATGGCCAAATGAAGCAAAGATATAGATTCCCTTGCCTCAGTATCTATCTCAACAAAGAAGAAAAAAATACACTTATTGGTCAAATTAAAATACTTTTAAGTCACTTGAACAATATAATGACCCAGTAGTGCTGCCTCTCCTACATTTAACCAGTATATGGGTGAACGAAACAACCTACCTTATAGGGCCTCATAAGGATCCATCAAAATCTGTTAGGACCAAGATGATAGTGAAGGTGATTGTTTTCAAGTGTTTTCTTTTGTTTTCAATAAATTTTTTTGATTAAATGATGTCACATCACTTTGTATTTAGTAGAAATAGTATTGGCTAATTTTTTCAAAAGAATCAGACTTACCTTGGTTCAAAAATGGGATAATATCATAATGAGGAATTGAACAGATTCACATTGAAATCATGAATGAAAGGGTCAAATTGAGAATGCATCTTGATGGATTTAAATGGTCATCAGATTCACTCTAAATTCAGTATGAAAGAAGTGATTATTTTGATGATGAATCAGAATCTACATGACTATGATTAATTAAATATGAAGACGATTTTCTGATTTGTATTTCAAATAAATAATAAGATGATTAGAGAACTTATGATGCAAGATTTATGGAAGAAAATAGAAAAGAGGGATTCCAAATCAAACCAAGATTTAATGTATCTGGGTGTAATATAATAAATAGATGTTGTAGATCGAAAAGTAATTGTACCCAGTACAATCATATCTAGGAGAAATATAAGAAAAAGGAAGCATAAAGTCATACCCAAAATGATCATAGTATGGATAATCATTCTCAGAAAGATCATTCTCTGGACAATCATAGTCAAGTTGAGTTATAAGGAAAGCTGGTTTCTAAAGTTGAAAGCTATTGAAACTGGTCCATCATATTTTTCATTTCATTATACTCAGGCAGAATGGTTTTCAACCAAGTTTGTTGGAAAAGGAATTGAGTATAAGCAGATGAATATTATAATGATAGTGACCAATCAATAATGTGGTAAACCATTTAACATGGTTGAATGAATTTCTGAAGTAAGAGATTGATTAAATCAGAATATGTTATCAAATGTATTCATCAAGTAGGTAAAGAGTTGAATTAAAGTTTTTCCTTTTCATGTTAATTTGTCAAGTGGTTAAGAGAAGAAGTAAAGAGTTAAAAGTTGTTTCAGAGCAGAGATAAAAAAGTTTTATGAATGTTCTAAAAAGGGGGATCTTAAAATTCAAAAGAATGATTGTATTCAATTAATATAGAGAATTATATTCAATATTCAGAGTGGTATCCATTTATTAATAAATTTAAAATCAATTGATACATATATTTATTTTGATGAAATCAGATTGAGAAAATAGGACTCAAAAATTGAAATCAAACTGGTGATTAAAATGAAATTCTAATTAAGAGATGAAGATTGTAGAAGAATTGGGAAGATTTTATAATGTTTGGGAGGATTTGAGAAGAGTTGACTAAGTCATAAATGCATATGATATTTAAGGGAAATTGAGATTTGGGTGAATTTATGTGAGTGGGATTTTTTTTGGAATTCCCACCAAAACCTCTCGAGGGTCATGTAAAAAAGGTTAAAATTACAGAATAATTTTATGATGACTGGTGTATTGTTCACCATAGAAGATAGAGAAGATACAAGTTTTGAGAGAGAATAATAAGTTTTTGTACTGAGTAATTGTTGAAGAAATTTTTATGAATAAGTGAAAGGAGAAGAGTGATTGTGCCACGATTCACTGTTTTATTCCACCCTTACACCGCAGTTTTAAACTAGTTTTGTAATGAATATTAAAAATATAATAATAAATTGAACATCATGTTTGAATAAATAAATTAATTTTAATCAATATTATAATGGGAAATGTTACTTGTTTTTATTGTTTCAATGTAGGTGGAGGTGATTTGGAGGGCCTTTGATGAAGTTGAAGAAAAATGGGCCAAAATTGCATGGATCCATGGAAATATGTCCACTGTTTTGCATAGTACACAAAATACCTTTATCCAAATGGGCTGAAAGTTTGTGGTCCTGTCCAAAATTTAATAGGATACATTTAATATTAAGTAACCCAATGCCGATTCGGCTCCTATGGGGCCCATCCGAACTGATCTTTCCAAGTCACCGAATTGGGGCCAAGCCAAATGTGGTTATCTGTATTTCATAAATATCTTGATCTGTAGTTGTACAAATGGTGCCAAACATTCGGTGGAGACAGTAAAGAGTTAGGTATACAACTTTTCTATTTTCTCCAAAGAAAGATAAGATTGTCTGAAGGCCTAAACACGTTGTGCAAGTGGATTGAAGAAATCTGTGTGCCTAAAACCACCTTCCAATTTTCTTATAAAATGGCACCTTGGGATCCCCATTTGGAAGTTCGGCCAAGGAGTGAAGTGCTGCCAATTTTGAGTCCTAGAGGAGTCTCCTAATCACATTTGAGGTTCTGGAGGCCACTATCCTCATAGGGGGATCAACAATGAAGAAGGAGTTCAACCCGAGCTTCCTCCTCCTCCCGATGTCGAGCTAAAAGTTGGGTGTTCGTTGTGAGGGAGCTACAAACATGTCAAGGGAGTTCCGATGCATACACAAGCTACTAGTTTGGAGTAATTTTGGTGTTTAAAAATTTCATTCCATTTATCTTATTTTATTTCAGATTTGAATGCTTGATTTGATGCATGTGAGTGTTATGCTCTTAATTTCTAACCGATCGGTGTGAGGTTTTGAGTGCGTGACTTGTGTTGTTCCGATTGGACATCACAAAAATACTTTTCATACCACATTATTGAGATTTAAATATGCTTTGGAAGCTCTTATTCCATGCATAAGTACTGGACCTTGACAATACAATTGTTACGTCAAGGTTGGGTCCTTAAAGCATTGAAATAAAAGCTTAGGAATTAATCGGGATTCCAATTAACTCCAACCAAAGAACTAATCTAAACCTAAGATGAATCTCTATGAACAATGAACTTTATATGTGTGTAGTGAAATCACATCGACCTTTTTATCTCATATTTCTCAAAATCCACTTGGTCACTCATCTTTTAAGCTATTTCAACAAAGTCATTATTTTAAACTGTTTTCAAAACCACCCCCTCTCTTAGTCATTTTTATTAAAAATACACACTCTAAACCTACCAATGCTCCTAGAGAGACAACCTAGGGTCTTTACTAGACTATAAATCAACCTTAAAAATATAATCAATTTGATGTGTCATGATAACGCGGTTAAAGAGATAAGATCACACTGTCATATTCAACTAATTATTGTATTCAGTGATTATTATATTCAACTAATTACCATAATATTCATATCAATTTTATTCATCTGATCATTGTATCAGGTTGGATTACCGGATTGGGATTTTCATATTGGGGATTTTAGGACTGAGTAATAAGACGTTCAGATTTTTCTCAATTGTACTAAGGTGGTGCTATATATTTTTCTATTGAGATTTTTTGAAATGGAAAGAATTGGACTGGGAGATATATACCTAGAAGAATCAGACTAAGAGAATCATATCAAGATGAATCAGACTCAGAGGAATCATATTGGGAGAATCTTACAAAGAATAATCATTTTGGTAGAATTATAATTAGAGGAATTGGAATGGGAAAAATCAGACTGGAAAAATCAGATTGTGTTTTCCATAACAAATTCCATGAAGTTCTTACCATATTATGGTTAATAAAGTGAATAAGTGTTTTAAATTGAATATATATGTGTAATTGAAAAACAAGAATAGGTAACATGATTTGTTACATAAACGTTGTTTTACCCTATTTTCTCTAAGAGGGTGAACACGCACTATTAGTGTAACGACCCAAAATTTTATTAATGAAAATTCCTCTCGATCTAATTAATTTTCTTATTATGTAAAATGGTTATATAATGTGTAAAATTAATTGGTTTTATATTTTTGGATTTCCAAATACTGTTAACTAATTTTACCATTTCTAATATAGTCGTTGAACAATGATCACATGATTAATATAAATATTGGTATTTAACAAATCCAATTTACTCAGATAAAGGAAGCGATGACCTCATCCAGTAGAGTTTCCCCATACGAAGCCCATTTGTCAGAGCTCGGAAAGGAGGTTGATAGAGATTACCACCCAGACGATGTTATCGGAGCCACCCCAAGAGTCTGTCAGCATCATATACCTTACCTTGCAGTCAAATACAGGTGTAATAAGGGGTTATGTAACAATAATCGTCTACACGAGAAGTGTAAGTTGATAGAGATTACCACCCAGACGATGTTATCGGAGCCACCCCAAGAGTCTATCACCATCGCATACCTTGCCCTGCAGTCTTATATAGGTGTAATAAGGGGTTATGTAACAAGAACCTAGTACTATTATTATGTCCATTATTTTTTTATAGAGAATATACATTAATTTTATTATTGGTACTTTGTAAATAGTCTTTAAAGAAAAAAATTCCATTTTTAGTTAATTAAGAAATCTATTTTGACGAATTCATGGATTTTTAAATTAAATAATATTTTAATAAAATTTTATTACCAAATTACATTTTATATAATATAAATGACTGTATAATTATTATGAACATGATTTTTATTTTTATGAAGGGTTGAAAGCTATTTTTTTCAAAACCCATGAATTTTCAATAAATGTCAATTTTTTATTTTAAAAGTAAAAATTAAAATATTTAGATAATTATTTAGATAAAATGAATATTATTTTTGGAATCAGGATGTTGAAATTATCCAAAGGTGAATGTTTCATAATTTTCTGAGACTGTTGAATTTTTGGGTAATAATTAAATACCACTTAA
This sequence comes from Viscum album, assembly GCA_963277665.1. Classification (NCBI taxonomy): domain Eukaryota; kingdom Viridiplantae; phylum Streptophyta; class Magnoliopsida; order Santalales; family Viscaceae; genus Viscum; species Viscum album. The sequence goes on from OY728156.1 coordinate 1,338,578,102, forward strand.
ATATATAATGTGTTTTATGACATCATAATGACCCAATATCGATGTAATAAAATACAATAAATGATATTTTCGGCCAATATATGTTTTATATTTAAAATAATGTGATTTTAGATTTATTTGATTTATTTTAAAAATCCTTAGTCGACCCTCCAAGACTTATAAAATATTTTATCATTTTATATTGTTTTCCTTGAGAGTGTGACTCATCTCCACATAAGCATGCCTAATATTTTAATAATTTCTGCCATTAGACTTATAATATATTTTTTCCACTCCAATTTGGTAAAAACCATGGGCAAAAACCATGAGTTGGTTTGTGGTTTTGATTATTTTAATGTGTGGTGTCCCAAACCTAAATAATAAAGAATTCCTTCTCCTTTCATATATAAACCCACCCAAGATCTCACTTCCTCTTCACTCAAAGACTTTGGAGTTCTTCCAACCTCTTAAATCCTCTCTCTATAATCCTCCCAATATTCCCCAATCTCCCAAAAAACCTCTCTCAAGCCCCTCCCAATCCTTTGGGATCACACTTCTAAGTAAGTGATTCCTTCCTTTCTTATTTTAGCCAAGTTTCTTAATATTGTTATGTCCTTTTAATTTCAATTATAAATGTTGGGGTATGATTTCACACCTCCCCCATAATTCCTTATTCAAGTTTGAATGATAATATACCCCTTTCCCTATCATTAATGCCTCCCATGTACACCCGTTTCCATGCTTAAATTCCGTAAGGAATTTCTATCTCCTCGTTTACATTCAAGCCATTATTTTATATTATGAATCTAAAATTACATTAATCATGTTGGGACATGTATCTATATGACCCTATTACTGTCCACTTAATTTAAATATTATGAGATACCCCGTTATCTGTCATCAACCATTTTTATGAATTCTTATGTCACGCCGTTATACTGCCGAAATTGCACCGCAATTTTCCAAGCCAAAGTTATTGTATAGTGAATACCATGCTCATTTATCTATCAAGGGTATTCACCTTTATTCAAATTTACTTATTGATTAAAGAGTTTCATGTATGTATTCCATATTATTTTATCGTGTAATAAATGATGATGTTGAATGATTCCATGTTGTATGATCTATGTGGCACACTTATGCATGAAATGAAATATTTAAAAACGGTGCCCCCTGATAGTGCTCCAATGCATTGTGTAAAGATTAGTATCATGATATGTCAAGTTAAATGATGATTTAATCATGATAATTCAAGTGAAATGAGTATTTACTCAAGCTAATTCAAGTATAATTAGGGTTTACTCAAGCTCCATGTGCAATGAGACTTAGCTCATGCTAATTCCATGTTAAGTGTTGTTGCCACATTTCCAAGTTATGATAATCATGCTATATCATGCCTTTATGTTCATGTTTCTTTATGATCCATTAATATTCCTATTGTCTAACATGTATTGTATTCTTCATGTTATCCCCTTTTTACTCCCTTTCTGGGCTTTATATCTCACCCTTTTCTTATGCATCTCCTCAGGTTATCCCATGCAATGCGAAGTACGAGGGAATGTAGTGGTCATGTAAAAGAATTATTTCAATATGATTTTGCATTTTATGATTTAAGTTGTTATGTAATGTTCATAATACCAAAATACACTAGACCTGTCGATCTTCTATGTTGTATCAAGTGAAGGTTTTATGTAATAATTTATGTTAAGTGTGTAATAAAAAGCAGGGTTGTTATAGTTGGTATCAGAGGATAGTTTTAGTAATTTTTCGGATTAGGATTAGAAAACCCTAGTGAAAGCCTTAGGGATAAGACTAAGTATAATAAAAACATCCCTAAATTTTGGTGAGTATTGATTAAGTGGTTTATCAAGAAAATTCATCCCTGTTTGGATATGAGCAGGTAGAGGCGGCTCTGGCATAGATGTACCTTGGAGTGAAAACTCCGACAAGGAGTTTTGGGCTTGACCTGGGGTATCCTGGTACACGAAAATGGGCCTTGATACACTCTTGGTTACAAAAATCCCAGGGGATATTCTTTGGTAAATTCACAATCTTAGTATGAACCATTTTTAAGGGATTTAAAAAAATACCCCTAAGAATATATGTTAGAAATTAGATCATGGATAACATAGATTGAAGCCGATAGATTCATAAGTTAAGGAAATAGAAGTTATTTATAAGTCATCTATTTTTGTCTTTGGATTACCATTTATTTGTTACCCATAAATTTTATTTCATTAAGGAATAATAAATCTTTAGACTTCAAGTAGTTAAATATCACAATTTTATCATGTCTAAAGGGTAACTCAAAATTTGATATGTTTCATCAAAAGGATAAAGGATAGTTTCGAGATGGAAGGAGAAGAACGTCATACAACACTCTTTTACCTTCTTGAAGACATACTAGTTATAATTATTTCGAAGTCAATATCGCATAACATCAAAACTGTTTACAATGTAGAACATTATCCCAAGATTCTCTACGACATATCAAACACCTCCTTCATACCATGGAATCATCAGGGATGATGGATCACCAATGATCAAATATTAAACTTAAAATCTCCCACCTTTCAAGACAAGGGAGGTACCATCTGGGTATTTTAAAATATTTCACCCTATCCAGAGAGTATGATGAACTGATTTATTTAGAATAGCTACTAAAGTGGGAGACATCTGAGAATCTTATATATATTTAGTCTTGTCATACAGTCTTTTTGGAAACTTAGACAATATATTAGAAGAACCACATTTCAAAAATTTCAAATCTAACTCTATCAGACTATTTTACGAAAACATGGTACATGGTGATGTTTTGAAACTATATGTTAGAAACAATTTTCTTCAAAAAGTGCATCATATTTTCCATCGGTATGATCCATGTTGCACGGACTACGTCTGGACTATGGAAGTGGAAGACTTTGAATGTGCATTGAAGTATTTTTTTCACTAAGTGGACCCTCGTTCTCTGTTATTGATGTGATAAAGAGGGTTGGGGAATGCTTAATGGTGATGGGTAAGAAACCTTGAAGTCATGTTTAAATTTCAGAGTTATTTTTGTATGTAATCACATTGTGAGGACACAATTGTTTTAAGGGGGAAGATTGTAATGATCCAAACATTAATTAATGAAAATTCCTCTGGATATAATTAGATGTATTATTATGTAAAATGGTTATATAAAATGTTAACTTCATTGTTTTTATGTTTTTGAATTTTCAAATACTGTTAAGGATTGTTACAATTGCTAATATAGCCGTTGAACGGTGATCACGTGATTAATATAAACATAGGGATTTAACAAATCCAATTTACTCAGCCAATGGAAGCAATGGACTCATCCAATAGACTTGCCTCATATAAAGCCCATTTTTCAGAGCTCAGGAAGAAGGTGGCATCATTGGGCTTCGCTCTTAACCAAGCCCAAGCTGATCTTCAACATTTTAAGCTCAAACAGAACCTCCTACTGGAGAAGTGTAAGTTGAGAGAGATTACCACTCGAGCGATGTTATCTGAGCCACCCCAAGAGTCTGTCACCATCACACACCTTACCCTTCAGTCTAGTGCGGGTGTTATAAGGGGTGATGTAACAAAACCTAGTACAATGATTATATATATTATTTTTTATAGATAATATACATTCATTTATTATTGTTACTTTGTAAATAGATTTTAAAGAAAAAATAGCATTTTTACATAATTAAGAAATCTATTTTAATGAATTAATGGATTTTTGAATTAAATAAAACTTTAATTAAATATTATTACTAAATTAATTTTTAGATAATATAAATGACTGTATAATTATTATGAATACGATTGTGATTTTTATTTAGGTTTGAAAGCTATTTTTTTCAAAACCCATGAATTTTCAATAAATGTCAGTTTTTATTTGAAAAGTAAAAATTCACATATTTAGAAAATTATATAGATAAAATAAATATTATTTTTGGAATTAGGATTTCAAAATTATCCAATGATGATTTTTTCATAATTTTCTGAGACAATTGAATTTTTGGGTAACAATTAAATATCATTTAAATATATAATGTGTTTTATGACATCATAATGACCCAATATTGATGTAATAAAATACTATAAATGATATGTTTTAACAATATATGTTTTATCTTTAAAATAATGTGATTTTATATTTATTTGATTTATTTTACAATGTCTTAGTGGACCCTCCCAGACTTAAAAAAACATTTTATCTTTTTAAATTGTTTTCCTTGAGAGTGTGACTCACCTCCACATAAGCAAGCCTAATATTTTAAGAAGTTCGGCCATTGTCCTTATAAAATATTATTTTCAAATACCCTTTGGAAAAACCATGGGCAAAAACCATGGGATGGTTTGTGGTTTTGATTAGTTTAATGTGTGGTGTCCCAAACCTAAATAATAAAGAATTCCCTCTTCATTTCTATATAATCCCACCCAAGCCAAACTTACTATTCACTAAAAACCTTTTGAGTTCTTCCAAACTCCTCCCTCCCATCTTTATAATCCTCCCAAGGTTCCCAAAGCTCCCAAGAAACCTCTATCAAGCCCCTCCCAAGCCTTTGGCATCACACTTCCATGTAAGGGATTTCTTCCTTTCTAATTTTAGCCAAGTTTCTTAATATTGTTATGTCCTTTTCTTTTCAATTATAAATGTTGGGGTATGATTTAAAACCTCCCCCATAATGTCATATTTATGTTTTAATGATGATATACCTCTTTATCTCTCATTAATTCCTCCCATGTACACTTGTTACCATGTCAAAATTCCATATGGAATTTCTCTCTCATCATTTACATTCAAGCCGTTCTTTTGTATTATGAATATAAAATTCCATTAATAATGTTGGTAAATGTATCTATATGACCCCATTAATATAAATTTCATGTAAATATTATGATACACCATATTACCTCTCATCAACCATTTTTATGAATTCTTATGTCACGCCGTTATACTACCGAAATTGCACTACGATTTTCCAAGCCAAAATCATTGTGTAGTAAATACCATGCCCATTTCTCTCTCAAGGATATTAACCTTTATGCACATTTACTTATTGTTTAAATAGTTTCATGTATTTACTTTACATTACTTTGTCATGGAATAAATGTTGATGTTGAATGATTCCATGTTTTATGGTACATGTGGCACACTTATACATGAAATGAAATGTTTAAGAAGGGTGCGCCCTGATAGCGCTCCAATGCATTCAGTAAAGATTAGTATCATGATATGTCAATTGAAATGATGATTTACTAATTATAATTGAAGTGAAATGAATATTTACTCATTTTAATTCAAGTTTAATGAGGTTTTACTCATGCTCCATGTGCAATGAGCCTTGGCTCATGCTAATTCCATGTTAAGTGTTGATGCCACATTTCCATGTTATGATAATAATGCTATATAATTACATTATCTTCTTTTCTATTTATGATCCATTGATATACCTTTTTATTAACATGTATTTTATTAATCATGTTATTCTCTTTTTTCTCCCTGACTGGGCTTTGTAGCTCACCCTTTTCTTATGAATGTCCTCAGGTTATCCCATGTATTGCTAAGTACGAGGGAATGTAGTGGTCATATAAAGGAACTTTTTCAATAAGATTGTGTGTTATGTTTTAAGTTGTTATGTAATATTCCTAAGCCATAAAGACACTAGATCGACCGATCTTATATGTTTTATCAAGTGAAGGTTTTATGTAATAATTTATGTTAAGTTTGTAATAAAAAGCAGGGTTGTGATAATTAGAATTGTTTACATAGTGCTACATGAGTGAAAGGGTTTATCCTACTTGTTGTAATCCAAGGATTGTTTTCTAGTATAATGTGTAGTATTGGATCATTTCCAAACCATACCAAGTATGTAACTATTCTTATTGAATAGTTAACCTTTTAAATAATTATGTTCCTTTGGATGTGTGGTTGAATTTTTTTCAGCAGGGAATTGAATCTTTTACAAGAGGTGAAGGTTGTTTCAAGGAAACATAAAAGAAAAGTATCACTAATTAACCCCTCCCCCTCTTAGTGATATAATCATCCTGACTAGGCACTTTCACGTGGTATTAGAGCTAGGTTCCCTTCACTTATTCTTTGCTAATGGATAATTTTTATTGTGTGAATAATAAAGATATTAGAATTTTTGATAGAAAGAATTATCATATCTGGAAAGAAATAATGTTCTATTATCTTATGCCTATTGGATATGATGTTCTTGAAGCTAAAACAAATGGGTTTCCTCCTATTGAATTTAAAGTTCCTCTTATATCTTATGATAAAAAAGAATCTAGAGAATGATGGAAGAGATAAGAATTATATATTATCATCACTTTTGGAAGTAAATTATTAAGAGTTAAATGTGTTTCCACAACAAAATTTATATGGGATAAATTTAAAAACATATATGAAGGAAATAAGAAAGTGAAAAATGCAAAGTTACAAATCTGGAGATTGAAATATGAAGGATTTAAATATGGGTGAGAATGAATCTGTTGGGGACTTTATTACTAGGGTAAATGACATTGTAAATACTATCAGATTTCTTGGTGAAAAGTTAGATTATTCTACAGCTGTTAAAAAATATATTGATAATACTTCCTGACAAGTTTGATGCAAAAGTTTCTTCATTGGAAGACAGATATCCTGAAACATTATCTCTTTATGATTTTTATAGCACTCTCATCACTTTTGAAATCTGAATAGAGAAAGCTATGAAAAGAAAAACAAAAGTTTATAGAGAAATGTATTTCAAGGATATTAAGAAAGAAAATTCAAATAATATTCTTATTAAATATGAAGTTGGTGATTATGACTAAAAAAATGAGGTATGTAAAAATATTGATGATATTTTATCATTTTTTTCTAAAAATGTTAGAAGAGGTATATGAAAATACAAAGGGAAAGTTCCCTTGAAATGTTTGGAATTTGGGGGTATTGGCGACTTTGCGGATAATTGTACTCAAAGAAAGTATTAATAGGATAGTGATAAAGAAGAAATAAATCCAAGAAAATTGGGGAATAAATATGAAGAAAAAGGAAAATTATATTCCACTGGGAAAGAAATAAAATTTTTCAAATCGAAAAGAAGAAGTTTCTAATGTAAAGATAAAGAAGAAGAAAGCAAGGATGATGAATATAAAAAATTAGTTGAGTATGGTATTGATATTACTTTTATTAAAATAGTTAATGATGGAGAATTCAGAAGCAGTAGTTCCAAATAAGAAGAAACTAAACTTGAACATTATTTGAAAGTAGAGTTGAAAGAATGTCTGAGAAAGATCAGAAGGCTTGAAAATAAAAAAAATCGAAGATGAATGTTACTCAATAAGAAATCAAAAATTTATTTCTAATGAGAATGAAAGGCTATTAAAATATATCAATAATTTGTAAAAATCTCTTAAAGAAGAAAATAATCGTAATGAGTATCTGGAGTTGATGCTAATAGAAGAAGAAGAGTTTAGACTTGTCTAAAAAACTCTCAATAGATGAACAAAGAAATAAATTTTTCAAAAACTCTATCTCTTATGTTGGTGAAAGTTATCAAAAGTGAAAACCAAAGAAGAATAAAAAATATATATCTTAAAAGGTTGAAAATAATGATGGAATTTTTTCTGAAAAGAAGAAATCTGGGAAAGTTATGTATGTGTCCAAGACCAAAAAAAATGGGAATTATGAAGTCTCAAAGAACCTTGAGTCCAATTTTTCTGAAACATTCTCATTCTAGAAATGTTTCAAATACTTCTAGTTTTGAGAAATTTGAAAATAAAATGAATACTTAGATTTATAATAGAAAGTATTGTGGCTCATAAAAGAAATAGAATAAGGTGGATGAGAAATGTATTCACAATTCTGGCCAGTATGGAAGTTTCATATGAAAATACTAATTTTATTTATATTTCTCATATTTTGGTGGATTTTGACATATGAAAAATATGTGTTATTTTAACCAATAACATTACTACTATTTTATAGGTTATTAAAGGAATAGTTTGAGGGGGATACAATTCCCTTTAAAGAATACGTCTGAGAAAATTATTTTAAAGGTACCTAAAAAGGTTGAAGTAAAGATTGTTAATAGGTTCTAAGCCCTTGGAAACTATTTGTGAATGATGTAAGAAACCTATAAATATTTCAAAACTATTTACTGTTTGGTTACAAGTATAAAAAAATATTCTTAATAATTCTTAGAAGCTGAAGATGAAGAAAGAAAAGGAAGAAGAAAAAGATCTTGTTGTTGAAACTATATTGAAAGCTACAAAAGGAGAATGGCCTTGCATTATTGATAGTGGATGTTCTTATTGAGTGAAAAGAGATTCTAAATTATTGAATAATGTTAAATATTTTAAATAAAGAATGGTGACATTTGTAAATGATGAATCCCTAAGAATAAAAGGTGTTGGATCAACCATCATTGGAATAAAAGTTGAAATCCAAGAAATATTTGTATGTTGATGGGATGAAACATAATTTTCTAAGTGTTTAACAATTTTTTATGAGGTTAACCAATTTATCTTCAGAAAATTTGTTTTTTTTTGAAAAGTGAAGAATATGGAAATATTATTATAGGGGGACAACATAAAAAAGGAAATTATTTTCTAATTGGTGAAATAAAAAACTCGTGTTACATGAGTATGGTAGAATAGATTCAATTGTGTCATAAAAATGTGGGGCACATGTGTCAAAGAAACAAGATCATGTTGTCTAAAAGATATAGTGTCTTAGAAATTCACGATTTTCCAAGAATAAGATATTAGAGTTTCACTATTTTTCAGAATGGAAAGATTACAATTATTGTGCATAAGAATGTTGAGATGTGTTCAAGAAATCCCCTAGAGCTGTTCCATTCCCATATTTGTGGGATAATGATAAAATAATAAAAAATAGAGATAAGTGCTTTATTACTTTCAATGATGAATTTATTCTCCTTACTTGTGTTATTATATGAAACATAAATCAGATAAGTTGACAAATTTTAATATTTTTAGAAGGAAATCAGAAAAGGAATGTGAGTATTCAATAAAGAAGTTGAGAATAGACAGTGGTGGTGAATACATAAGTGAATAATTAAAAATTTATATTGATAAGAATGCAATTCAACATTATTATAGTTCCCCATACCCTCCTAAAAAAATGGGGTTTCTCAAAGAATGAATAGAAGTTTGGTGGAAATTGAAAGAACTATATTACTTGAACATGGTCGCACTCATTACTTTTCATGGAAATACATGATTACTACTATTTATATTCAAACCCATTTTTTTGCAGGACTCAATCAGATATGAATTCATATGAATTGTTTTATAGAAAAAATCTAAGTTTGAGACACTTAAGATTTTTCAGGAGTCCATGTATTATAAAGAACAAAGGTTGAAACTTTGGAAAGTTTGAGCAGAAAGGTGAAGATGGAATTTTTCTTGGATAAGGAAAAATATATAGATGTTTAATAAAAGAAACATGAAGATTTTTTTATTCAGTCGATGTAAAGGTAATTGAAAAGGTAGATAATGATAAACATATTCATAAAAATTAGAAAGTTGAGAAAGATTATTTTGAAAACAATTCTGAAAAGGATACAGAAAATTATAAACCTTTTAAAGAAGAAGAGTCAGACTTAGTTATTTCCAGTTATGAGGAAGATACTCAAAATTATCATTTTAGGATGAGGAAACAATTTGAAGCTCAGAATATTATTGTTGATCAACATAAGAAGGTTTAAATAATAATAACAACAAATGTCATTACTCATACTTCTTTGTATTCAAAAGATGATCCTAATGATATGAAAGAATCTTTTGATTATCTGGAATGGGTTTAGGACATGAATAAAGAGTTAGATCAAATTGAAAATAATGATACATGGGAAATCATAGCCAATCCAGAAAGAAAAAACATTATTGGAAAAGGTGGGTTTTCCAGAATAATATGAATGAAGAAGGTGAAATGATAAGAAACAAAGCAGGACTGGCGTGCAAAGGGTATTCAAAAATTGAAGGTATTCATTATGATGAAACCTTTTCTCCAGTTTAATGGTTGGAAATAATGATAATCTTTCATTATTTTATTTCACAATGAGGTTACAAGATCTTTTAAATGAATGTCAAATCTACATTCTTGAATAGTTATCTTGATGAGGAAGTTTACATTGAACAAATTTTAGTATCTGTTGTTGGGAAAGATGAATATTATGTGTATAGATTGAAGAAATCCCTATACGGGATAAAAATAATCTCTAAGGGAATGGTATTCCAAATTAGATATATGATTAAGGAAGATGAGATTTAAGAAAGTATGAGTGGCTAATAATCAATACATAAAAGAAATTAAAGATTATTCCCTCATTGTAATTGTTTATTTTGATGAAATTATCTTTGTTGTGAATGATTAAAGAAGTTGTGAAAGGTTTTCTGAATAAATGAAAAAGTTATTTGAAATGTCCATGCTGGGGGAAAAGAAATACTTCCTTGGGTTACAAATACAAAAAAAAGTAAGGAATGTATTTATATTTATCAATAAAAGTATGCTAAGAAACTTATTAAGAGGATTAGTATGGAAAACTAAAAACCTATTTCCACATTGATATCAATGGGAACAAAGTTTTCTAAATAAGGAGAAGGAAAATTGGTAGATCGAAAATAATTTTAAAATCTGATTGGATGTTTTTTATATTTAACTACCTCAAGACCGAATATTTTTTATTTTGTTACTCTTTCTAAGAGATTTCAGAGTTCTCTAAAAAATAAGTTTTACTTTCTACAAAAATAATTCTAAGATAAATCAAAGGCACAACTAATTTTTAAAGTAGGTATAATAGCTCAGATAGTATTGATTTGTTTGGGTATTCAGATGATGATTTGGGAGGAAATGTTGATGATAAAAGATCCACATCTGGTGGAGTATTCTTTCTTGGAAAGAATTATGTTAGTTGGAATTAAAAGAAATAGAATTCAGTAACTCTCAGTATATATGAAGTTGGGTATGTTGTTTTTACATAATCCATAACTCAAATTATGTGGATGAAAACTCAATTAGAAGATTTACTTGTTGAAGTGAAGTTACTCTTTCTCTTGGGGTGTGATAATCAAAGTACAATCAATATCACCAAGAATAAAATTAAAAATTATCATTCCAAGCATATTGATATCAAATATCATTTCATCAAATAGAATGTGGAGAATAATGAATTGAATCTGGACTACGTTCCAACATCGGAACAAGTTGCTGATTTTTTCACAAATCCTTTACCAATAGAATCATTTTATAAATTGAGATTGAACATTTGTTTCGAACCCCTTTCTCATCAAGGATTAGGTATGTGTTTATGTACCCCCTCTCATATTACCTTTAGATTGTATTTTCAAGGGTGGATGAATTTTTTCATAAATCTATCCATTTGATGTATGTAAAAAGAGTGAATTATGCATAACCTTTGAATTCAGAATTTTGTTGTGTGTGAACTATTATAAATATTTGTTAGATTGGTTTTAGGAAAAAATTTAATTGTTTTCTAAGAAAGGAGGAGAGTGATGACTGAAAATATAAGGAATATAAAGAAGGGTGTCATAATAACTAGTCTTAGATAGCATGGTTATTATGTCAATGATTATTGTTTACTATAATGAGTTAGCTTATGTAGTCTTAGAATTGTTGACAAGTGATACATTTCTCGAGGATACAAAGTTCAGTGATTTATGAAACATGGTTGAATGATTCTTGTTTCCTATAATGAGTTAGCTCATGTATGGTTATAATTTTTGACAAGTGACCCATTTCTTGAGGATACAATGTTCATCGATTTATAAAAATTGTTTGAAATCAGAATCCAAAGGGGGAGATTATTATGACCAATTTTTAATGAAGGCTATTATTTTCAGTTTTTGTATTTGTTTTATAGAAAATTTTTTGAAGAAAGCAAATCACATCACTTTGTATTTGGTGAAAATAATATTAATGGTTGTTTTCAATAGAATCAGACTCATCTTTGGTCTAGAATGGGAGAATATCATAACAAGGAATTGATCAGATTCACATTGAATCTGGAATGAAACGGTAGAATTGAGAATGCATATTGAAAGAAGTAAATGTTAATTGGATTTAGTATGAATTAGGTTTGAAAGAAGTGATTGTTTTGATGAATAATTTATGTCTTCATGACTAAGATTAATTAAATTTGATGATGATTTTTTTATTTTTATTTCACATAAATCATAAGATGATTGGAGAACTTATGATGAAAGTTTGATGGAAGAAAAGGGAAAATTGAAATTCCAAATCGTACACAGATTTATCATATCTAAGTGGAAGAGAAGAAATAGATGACATCGATCAAAAAGGAATCGTACCCAGTACAATCATATCCAGGTGGAATAGAAGAAAAAAGATGTTGAATATTATACCCAGAATGGATGTACTCTTGAAAATCATACTCAGAAAGATCACAATCTAGGAAATCATATTCAATCTAAGTTAAAAATAAATCTAGTTACTTAGGTTAAAATCTATTGACACTGGTCGATCGCATTTGGCATTTCATCATACTCAAGAGGAACGGTTTTCAACCAAGTCTGGTGGAAAAGTAATTAGGAAGAATCCAATGAATATTGTAATGATAAAGACCATTCAATACTATAGACAACCATTTGAGATGGTTGAATGAATTGCTGAAGGAAAAGATAGATGAAATTTGATTTGTTTTCAAATTTATTTATCAAATGAGTAGAGAGTTTAATTACTTTTTTTCATTCTCAAGTGAATTTTTCAAGTGTTCAACAGAATAAGTGAAGAGGTAAAAGTGGTTTGAAAGCATAGATAAAGGATTTTTTTTGGAATGTGCTACCAAGGAGGAACTTGACTTTAAAAATAATGATTGTATTCAATTAATATAGAGCATCATATTCATCATTCAAAGTGGTATCCATTTCTTCATAAATTTACGTTCAATTGATACAGAGTTTTGTTTTGAATAAATTCGATTTAGCGAATCAGCCTCATAAATTGAAATTAGGCTAGTGATTGAAATGAAAGTATGAAGAAGATATGAAGACTCTAGAAGAACTAGGATGATTCAAGAAGAGTTGAAAAAGTCATAAATACATCTGATATTTAAGGTAAATTGAGATTTGGGTGAATTTACGTGTGTGGGAAAAAATTTATTGGGATTCTAGCCAAAACCTTCAAGGGTTACCTATAAAATGAAAAAATTACATCATACTTTTTTATGACCGATGTACTATTCACCATAGTAGAGATATAAGCTCTAAGTTTTCATATATAAGAAGAAGATTTCATACCGAGCCTTTGTTTAAGAGGTTTTGATGAAGAATTGAAAGAAGAAGAGGTGAGGTCGCAATGTTGTATTCAGATGATTATCGTATTAAGTGAATATCATATTTAGCCAATTACCTTACTCCTCGTGTCAATTTTATTCAGTTGGTCACTATATTATGATGGATTATCAGATCGATATTTCCATATTTGGTATTTTTGTTCTGAGAAAAAAGATGCTTTGATTTGTCTTAATCGTAATCAGGAGGTGCTATATCTTTTTGTATTGATATTTTTGAACATAGAATGAATTAGGCCGGGAGATCCATACTTAGAAGAATTGGGCTGAGAGAATTGTATCTGGATGAATCAGAATTAGAGGAATGAGACTGGTAGAATCATATATGGAAGAATCATTTTGGGAGAATCATACTCGAAGGAATAAAACTAGGAAAACGAACTGGAAATATCATATTGGGTTTTCATTAACATAGTCCTAGAAGTTCTTACCATCTTCTGGTTAATAAAGTGAATTTTTTTTTTCAATTGAATACATTCATGGAATTGATAAAGAAGCATAGGTAACATGATTTGTTACGAAAAAATTTGTTTTACCATATTTTTGTTAAGAGGGTGTCCATACACTATTGGAATTGTTTTTTATAGTGCTAAATGATTGAAAGGGTATATCCTACTCATTGTAATCCAAGTATTGTTTTCTAGTGGATTGTGTGGTATTGGATCATTTCAAAACAATACTAAGGGAATAATTATTATTATTGAATAGAAAACCTTGTAAATACTTGTGTTACTTTGGATGTGGGGTTGAATTATTTTCATTAGGGAATTAAATATTTAATAGGAGGAAAAGGTTGTTTCAAGGAAACATAAATCAAAAAGTATCACTTATTCATCCCCTTCCCCTCTCAGTGATAAAATAATCCTGATTAGGAATTTTAAGAATCATTTTCTCAATGATTTTAAAATATGAAAACTCAACGAGAGGGATATGCTTCTCCCAATAACCACTAAAATCATGAAATTATGATCGGAGCATGTCCTCTAACACATGTATAGTTTGTTTCAAATAGTCGTTAGTCCAACGGTGAAAAACTATGTTCAGAAGCACACGTGTACCCATAGATCTCTGTAACCCCTACCAAAACTATAATGTAAAGTGAGAATCCCTATCTAAAATTATACTAGGGACGCAATTTAGCCCTATAATCTCACAAACATACAATCTTCCTAGCTCATCAACTGAGAAATTCTCCCAGATAAAAGAAAGTGGGCTACATTCGTCAATCGATCCATGACTACCCAATCTGTGTCTCTACCTCGAGGAGAACTCGGTAATCCAATGAAAAAATTCATTTCTACATCCTTCCATTTAAATTATGATACTAGTAATGGTTGTAACAATCTAGCAGGTCTATAGTGCTCTTCCTTCACCTGCTAATAGGTGGAACACCTAGTGATGAAACCTTCTATCTGATGATTCATCCTTGGCTAATAATACTATTGATGAATATCATGATTTATCTTTTAGATACCTAGATGAACTTCCCACTAAGAATTATGTGATAGTTGTATAAGCTCCTCTCTCATTTCCTTAGGCACCCATATATGACCATGTATATACAAGATTTCATCATCATCGATAGTCCAATCTAAAAGCAGGTACTCATAAGTAGTTTTCTCTCATAGGACCAATCCGTCAAGATCTAAAAACTAACTTCTCTTCACTCTTTTAAGAAGTGAAGAGGTTTTTGATAGCGATGAAATTAAAGACTATCCATGGATTTTTTTTCACCTTGATATGAACCTCAGAAAATAGGTCTATAAGATTCCATTTTCTAATGGCCTCCTGAACTGTCTGTATCTGAGTCTGAGTCCTCCATCTCAGAACATCAGTAACAGAATTGCCATTCCCAGACATATAGGAAAGCTTCATGTTGAAGGATTATAGATATCAAACCCCTATTTGTTTCCTAATATTAAAGTAACACTGTATGAAAATATACTTGAGATTTCTATAATCCATAAACACCACAAAATTCTCTCCAAGTTGGTAATTCTTCCAAAATGCAAGGCATTCACAGTAGATATAAACCCAAGATCATGAGTCGTGTAATTCTTCTCATGAGGCCTAAAATATCATGAACCATACACAATGAATCTATTTTCTTGCATCATAACTACTCCTAGACTGATACCAAATGCATCACAATAGACTGTATAGATCTTTCCTAGCTCCAGAAGTATCAGAATTGGTGTTGAGGTAAATTTAACATTCATCTTCTGAAAGGCCGTCTCACCAAATTCTGAACATACACACTTCACACCCTTCTTAGTCAATACTGTAAGAGGTTATTATAAGTGTGATAATTCCTATATAAAACTTATATAGTAATTAGATATCCCCAAGAACCTATTTATATCAAAAACGTTTTTGGGATGCTCCTAGGTAACTATAGATCTCACATTCTCTAGGTTTACTGAAACTCCTGCCTCTAAGATAATATGACACCAGAAGTGTACCTTATTGATTTAGAGGTGAATTCACTGAGCTTATAATATAGATGGTTCACTCTCATTGTATTCAAAACTATCTCTAAATGTGTGGCATGGCTTCATAATGTATGAGAATATACCAATATTTCACAAATTAATACCACTACAAAGGAATCCAGATAGGGATAGAAAACCATATTCATAAAATCCACAAAGATAGAAGGAATGTTCTTAAGATTGAATAGAATCACTAGATACTCATATAAGTTATATAAACTATGTAAATTCTTATCTGGAATATCTTATGGTGTGAATCTAACCTGGTGATAACCCGATCTCAGGTTGATCTTCCAAAATATCCTCACTTCTCGAAGCTGGTCAAAAATATATTCTATACGAGATAAGGGATTCTAGTTTTTTACTATAAGATAATTTATATTCTGGTAATCCACAAAAATCCTAAGGGTTACATCTACCTTCTTGGTGAAAATGATCGGTGATCCCTAATGAGAGGTATTGGTCCATATAAAACATTGGGACTATAAATCTTATAGTTGTGTCTTGAGCTCCAGCAACTCAATAATAGCAATCCAATAAGGAGGAATGGATACTAGTGTATCTCTAGGAAATAGATCGATAGTAAACTCCACCTCCCTCTCATGAGGTTGTCTTGAAAAGTCATCGGGGAAGACATCACTTGATCGATTGACTACAAGAGGGAAATTAGTCTGATTCGGTCCCTAGTCATTCATATAAAGGATGAAAACTTAGGTGGTCACTCCACTTAGCCAAAGATTCTCTGATCTATCTCTACTCGCTTGTATTTCTCACTCACCCTTATGAATATAGGTTCCACACTCTGGTGATGTAAATGACACCCTTTAGTGATAAAAATACACATAGAAATGATAGGGAACCAACCAATCCATCATAAGAATGAAATCAAATATGATAATCTTGAGAACAAAGAGGTACCATGAAAAACAATGGATACCTACCTCAAGAAGATAGTATCGTCATTTACATACACTTTCTGGCTATAAACCCAAAGGTGTATCATGTTTCATAATTCCACTTGAGTACACAACGTAAAGTACAAGTCTCCCCATGATATCCATAGAGATGAATGTGTGTGACACACCTATATCTAATAAGGGAGAAATGATAGTTTATGATACTTGAATAGTACCTTGAACAGTAGATGTAATGACACATGAATACCCTTTTATTGGCCACACTAAATAGATATGGCCTAATTCTTTACCTTGTTCTACACCCTGACTACCTAGAGCAGGTCTACTCTGCTGGTGTTGTATAATAGAAGCCTAGCTACCACGAACATGACCTCCTTCTCTACATGTATAGACACTAGTGGTCCAGCTACATGCTTTTCAAGGTGATATCAAACCTTATCCTGAAGGTGGATCTATCCCGAATCCTCTCCCACATAGAATAGATGGTAAGGTCCTACAAATTTTTTGATGATGACCCAATATTCCATAGACTTGGAACTCGATGGGGACTATGGGACACTAGGAAATCTTATGCCTAAGATTCCCACACTAGTGACATACCACGTAACATTTTGGAGAAGTCAATTGGTTGTATTTTCTCACACACACAACGTCAAAGCATATCTTCAGACTACTAGTCAAAAAACCACCCTATCAGGGTTCTGAACCACCCTATCTCACACCATCTACTTCCCTCAGGTTTTTTTCACAGTGATAAGGTCCTTGTTAACTATATCAGATACGATAGTAAACTAGAAATCATTTACCTGAAAAAATAGGATGCCTCAAACCATCCTCAACTCATCTATCTTTCCCTATCTCATCAACAGTATAGATGGGTTCAAAGTACTAAAACTATATAAATTGAGGTAAATAGTCCACAATCACCATATACCCCTACCGCATGTTCATGAACTTCCTAGCACGATCGACCCTTAGGGTCTCTAGAAATAAATAATCAAAGAAGCTCAATAGGAAATCTCTCCAAGTAACTATATAATACTGACCGACCTAGTTAAGGATATCCCACTAGCATTTGGTGGATTCTTGAATAAAATAACAAGTGAGTTTCACTCTCTTCTCAGAAGGTGTCTATAGATGCTCAAATAAAGACATAGCCATCTAGATCCATAACTATGCATCCTGTGATCTACCCTCCCTTTAAACATGTGTTTATGGTGATACTAGAACACCTAGGTCAACTCTCCCATAGAATGGAAAAACGCATATCTTCCTGTAATGTCTTCATAAGCCATAGAAAATATCCTCGAAACCAGGTATCATCACCCACATTAATAATTGGAAGAGGTACCACAAGAGGCACTACTGGAGGTATAACTGGCTGCTTAGAGCCCACCATCTCAGGAGCATGGTCGTCACCAGCCTCCTATAATACGAATAGATTACATCGTGGTTAAATTTCACTACAAATTTAAAATACTTTCCTAAGATAGGATTTAAAAGTGATAACATCAGATATACAAAAACAGGATAGGAATAATCCTTCATATTTAATAGGCACACCACTCTTATAACTGAAAGAGTCAGGTCTGGGCGATAAGTACATTATATATAATATCAAAGACACTACCTTCTTCCCACTACTAAGGATAGGACTAGGTCAAGGTCAATGATTTACTGTTTTAATTTCATTTTAAATTTTAAATTTTTATTGAATTTATCTTTAAATTGATGAAAAAAAAGGGTCACAACTTATGATCCATAGGGGCCCCTACACCTTATGAACCAAATTATGAAATCCAATTAGTCCATTCCATAACATGTTATAGTCTATAAGACCAATGGTCCATGACTCAATGTTCTATAGTTGACCGTTTAGGGGGTATGCTATAACCTAAGCCGGAAAACACTCTTTATGTTATAGTAGGGACTCTAAGTAAAAAATTTGTCTTTTAAATTTCATGAATGAATTGTTAGCCAATAAAAATTCTATTTATAGAAATAAAATCACTCTTGGAAACCATATGAGATATAAAAAACACATTGCTCTAATATGGCATGGAATATGCAAGGCATGTGAATTTTCTACAAGGTGACTAAAATGATGCATGATCCATACTTCCTCAAACTCATCTCATCAATCAAGGATAAAAGGAAAAACTCAATAATATCAATAATAGGCTCAAAATTCAATTTCATAACCCAATGGTGGAATCAAATAAACTATATTAAGAATAATACAGAAAAATAAATCCTGATTCTATACAATTTGGTTTTTCCCCAAATGTGGCCTAGCTATTCCAAGGTATGAATTATATCCAAATTATGAAGCATTCATAATCTCTAGTCTATTATCTCAAAATAGTAAAGCATGAAAATAAATCTTCTCTAATACCAATTTAATACATCTCATACCTGGGTGCCACTCTGAGGTTCCCTGAGCCCGGTTGGCCACATGGCCTCAAGTGTGCCTCCCCGTACGCCAGAGGCTTCTGACTACCAGTGAGGTCCTAGGGTGTGTCCATGGGGATAATATTTTGTCATGTTAGAGTAGATAACATCTGATATATAATTAATAGATAAATAACAAAATAATATCAATAATGGAAAAGATAGTGGAGGAAAACACTATAGTGACAAGACAAGTAACCCAACATAGCCGAAACATGATATAAACATACAAGAACTAAATAATAATCAAAATAAGTTGATGAATCATATAAAATATATGATTATGTTATGTCTCTATAAAATTATGAAAAAATGTATACGTGGCATCACATAGTCAACCAGTACAAACTATTCAAAAGGTAGAAAAATGGAAAAATATATCCCAGTATCCCGAGTGCCAGCCCGATCATCTGCTACCAAACTCCATCCTAAGTCATAGAAGAGGTCGAACATCTATAAGATGATGATTCCCATTATCTAAACCTATAATCATAATGTATTCCTATGTACCAAAAATGGCCCATATAGGGTGTGAGATAAATTCAGTTGGTTATCACCAATGATGCCTATAAATATCCATTACATGTATATAACATGGTAGTGAGTAGATATAAAAATGTAAAGTAGTAGTTTTAACTGTAAATGGGTTAGATAGGATTCATGAAGGGAAACCAGGCTGACACTACCAATTTTGTTCCATGCCAAAATATCTCTAATCAAGTAAAAAGGGACTAAATTCCTCGTATCACAGTAGTAGGGAACACCATGCCCAATATCATAGTAGTATAGGGTACATCATGGACCATATCACTGTATAGGGACTCCATGCCCAGTATCACAACATAGGGATTCCATGCTCGGTATCATAGCATATGGATAACCTTCCCAATATCATTGTATAGGGACACCATGTCCAGTATCATAGTATATAGACTCCATTTAAATTATCACAAAATAAGATCACCATACCTGTATCAAATTTATTAAGGGACACCATTACAGTATCATAAATAATAAAGGGTCTCCATTCCCACATATATATATATATCAATAATAAGGTTCATCATGAACATCTATTATAATTATGAAGGATTTTCATGACCACATTCATAATCTATAAGAAGCATTAAAGGCTTTAGAAAGAGACAATAATTAATTATTTGTCATTTACATTTAATAATTATAAGGAATTAACCATTTTTTCACATAACTATCATGATGTGGTTGTACCAATCACATTAAATTCAATTTATTATAAATGATAAGGGTGTTATCCATGATACACCACTACATTCATCCTTTATAAATATAGTGTCATCATTTAAAAGTAAATCCAAGAAACTAATAGGGGTTTTGGATTTAGGACCATGAAATCCAATTATCCATGTGAGAGGGTACACCAAAAAGTAATGTCTTACTTTGAGCTGGGTGATCTTACTATGATTTGGATTCTAACAAACTTTAGGTTCCAATAAGGACAACCAATTTAAGACAGATTCAAATTTGGGAAAATACAAGATGAAACATACTTGTGGAACCTATTGCATATTATAAAACATCAATAATTGAAGTAAAAAATACCATACCACCTACCTCATGCTTTTATATGAGCACTCATCTAGTATCGACCTTTGATTCGGTCTATATTGAAAGAAAATAAAAAAACAGACAAACAACCTAAAAACATGGTATATTATTCTTCACCTTGATAACCTGATCAAGAGAATGATAAATAGAGAATAGATCAAGATGAATGAAGAGATCGCCTATAGGAATCTAGAGAGATGAATGCTACTTTGATCAGACATCAGTTGAAGAATCGAGATTAAAAACTAAGGAAGAGGGTATGAGATATTATTATGGGAGAAAGGAGGGATATCCCTAGCACTAGAAATGAAAATAGAATATATGGGTAATATTATTAAATATTTAAGGGAATTTTGCCAAATTTTTCCAAGAATTTTAGGGGAACTAGGTTTGGATAGACAATTGGTCAAACCATGCACCAACCATGCACAAGGCACTGCCTCAAGGGGGACACGAATAGTTAGGCCCGCATGGTTTTAGAAACTGTGATCCAACTATTTTTGATGGCTCTGGTAAAAATAGTAGAGGTCCATTCATGGGCATGAAGCCTTTGTTGCATGTTTTGGGTAACCTGTGCATCCTGATTATCCCACTGTTCATCCCCACACGGTTAGAGGTAACTATGTGTCCTGCACCACACACTTTATCCTAACCCTAAGAGCAGTCTATTTCTCCCAATAAGTCGGGATATGGGCTTAAAACAAGCCCCAGACAACCCCTAAACACCTATGAACTCATTATCCATTCATTATAGGTCCAAAAAGAGTTATATAGAAAAGTAACAGATATATACCTCAAGAAAGACTTGAGATATTACAGTATTCACCTCTTAAATGAACTCTTCACCAGGTTCACCTTCCAAGGGAGGAATAACACTATTATAGAATAACTCAGGTCACTGATCATGTACTTCGGCCTCCCTCTACCTAGTCTCTTCCTGTACTCGGTTGTGATATCGTAACACTAGTACGAAACAGACAAACCGACCTTTAAGAGCCTCTGTTCTCTAATCAATGATGCATATAGGTTACTCCTAAAAATAATAATCAAAATCATTCTCAACAACCTAATGTTAAAAAATATGTGATGGGTGAGTTTTATAATGACCAAGCTATGAAACAAGGAAGATATCGTGTATGAAACTATACATCTGAGGTAGTAGAAACTGATGGGCTACTAGCCTGAATTTCTCCAAGATCTCAAATATCCTGAAAATGTACAGTGACAGTTTTCCTATCCTCTATATCTATCTATATCCAAGTCTGGGTGATTCCTGTAAGAAAATATGACCCCCAACAATGAAATCCAGAGTTCATCGATGGCGATCAACATAAGATTTATGTCTCAATAGAGTAATAAACATACACTTCCTAATCAACTAAAACTATATACTTTGGCCCATTATGGAATATATTTGGAAAAGTATCAGGGGATGAAATTCCTGATATCATAGTAGTAAGGGAAACCATGCCCAATATCACAATTGTATAGGGGACTCCATGCCCAGTATCACAATATAGGTATGTCATGCCATGTATCACAATATAGGGATGTCATGCCTGGTATCATAGTATAGAGATTCTATTACCAGTGTCATAATATAGAGACGTCATACCCAGTATCACAGTATTTGGATCCCATGACCAGTATCACAGTATAGGGAGGCTATTCCCAATATCACATAATAGGGTCGACATACCATTATCACATTTATAAAGGGACTCCATGCATGTATGATAAATCCTAAATGGAATCCATGACCATATATATATATCAAGCATAAGGCCATCATAACCATATATTATAATTATCATGGTTCATCATTCCCATATTCATAAGTTATAAGAAGCATCCAAGGTATTCGAAAGAGCCAAAAAATTAATTATAACTCATTTATATTTAATAATAACAAGGTCATAACCATTGTTCCACTTAATTCTGGTCACATAATCATACAACTCACATTAAATTCAATTTATTGTAATCGATAAGGGCATTATCCATGCTACACCACTACATTCATCATTTATCAATATGATATCACCATTTAAAAGTAAATCCAAAAACACACTAATAGGGTTTTGGCTTTATACAATGAAATCCAATTAGGCATGTGATATGGAACACCCAAAAGGAATGGCTCACTATGAGTTAGATTATATCAATATGATTTGGGTATTAACAATACTTTCAGTTCAAAATGGGACAACTAATTTAAGACTGATTCAAATTAGGGGAAACACATGGTGAAACCAGAACGCAACACATATCACATATTGTAAAACATCAATACGTGAAGGGATAAATAGTAGACCACCCACCTTGTTCTTTTAGTGGAGTACTTGTCCAATATAAACCTTTGATTCAGTCCAGATTTAGAGAAAATATAAAGACACACAAACACCATGAAAATAGGGCATATAATCCTACAACTCAATAACTCAATTGAGAGAAATAAATATAGATAATGGATCAAGATGAATGAAGAGCTTACTTGTAGGAACCCAAAGAGATAAATAGTTATTTAATTGGACACGAGATGAAGAAATGAGATTAAAAACTAAGGAATTGGTCTTGAGAGCTTCTTATGGGAAAAAATATGGAGGTCTTTTGTGATGGAAATGAAAATAAGAGATAAGGGTAAACTTATTAAACATTTAAGGTGATTTTGGTAAATTTTTCCAAGAATTTTTGGGATGAATATTTTGGCCACATAGTTATCCAAACTGTGTGCCAATTGTGAACATGGTACTTCCTTAAGGGGAACCCCACAAGGTTAGGATGAAATGGTATGAGAAACTATGTTCCAACCATGTTGGCGGCTCTACTAAAAACTATATAGGTCTATGCACGAGCATCCGAACCTGAGAACATGGTTTGGGAAACCCATACACCCTGCATGGCCCTCTTTCTACCCCATCAAGGTTAGAGGTAACTGCGAGGCCTTCCCCATATGGTTTCTCCTAACCATGAGACCATTCTATTTCTCCCAAAAAATTGGTCTCCAAGCTTCAAAAAATCCTCATACACGCCCAAAACATCCATGAACATATTAGGAATTCACTATGTGTCCCAAATAAATAGATATACAAAAAATTAAAGGATATGTACCTTAAAAAAGACCTAAATTCTTATAGCTTCCATCTCTCTAAACTCTTCAGAGGTGTGAATAGTGGGATGAGATCATTTAGATCCAAACCACTATAAAAATCATTATTTTCAATTCTAGTTTTTTTCACTATATAAACATAATAAATCTAATATTATCTTAACCTTTAATTATATAATTTAATTTTAAAATGGGTTAATTCACCTCCCCTCTTGGATATATTCCGTCTTCCCATAGGGACCAATAACTATCATTGGTGTAATTCTCATTTTTGTTTTTTGAAGACCAAGACCAAACTTAGAGTAGTAGCGTGTTCTTTTTAATTAAAGAGAGTGGCGAGTTATCTATATTTTTAAAGGTTATAAACATAGAGGGTTAGTAAGACAACTCTAAATTATAATAAATAATTAGTTTCCTTAATGAATTTGGTATATCAAGGAACCATCATTGTATGATCCTTGGATGTATCCCAGTATGGGTAAACTAAGTAAAAATTTCTTGTGTCACTCTTTTATGCTTTATCACTTCAATATTCATTATTAAGAGTGATTCTCATGAACTCTTTATTTTAAAAAATAATTATTTTCATTATCATAGAAGTTTATTATAATATTTGGATTTGGAATGATGATTATAATTAATATAAAATGTTGTTCATATATTTATATAGGTTATATACATGAGATATTATAGTAATAGAATAAATATTTTAACCTATATACATTTTCATTCCTGATGTCCATATATTTTGTATTGATATTATGAATTTGTTATTGTTTATATTCACCATTATCTTACTTACGATTTAAGTTGCACTTAATTTTATGATTGATATTGAATTTTTTCTACCAATGATAGAAATATCAGCCCCATTCCATGACTTTTTCATGGTTTTCAAAAACCATTGAAGTGAACACCCTATGGTCATGGTTCTATGAATCATGCAAGTAAGTGTAACCTAGTGAACCTTATTTCCATGGATATAGTAAACTGTGACAAAAAGTATTGATTATTTTATGAATTTACTTAAATATACAATAATAACAGTAAAATAAATTTAATATTTAATATTCAATAATAATTATATAAAAAATTAATCATAAAAAATGTGTATTAATCGAGTTGTTTGGTTTATTTTGTGGTTACTTAAGGCCTAAGTTCTAAAACCCAATGAATGTTTTTGTTTTTAATTATAAACCTATTATTGTGGCTTTTAAACCATGAAAATAGTCTCCTATGATCACAGTTTGAAAAGTGAGGAAATGAGGGTATAAAATTAAACCACCAATTTCCATGATTTGAATAAAATCATGTTCATAGACCCACCTATATGGAATCTATGATCATGATTTAAAAAGTCCTAGAAATTGACTATTTCTATGATTTTGGATTACATTTCCATAATTTGGAAGGGTGAAAATAGGTTCTTTTTTTAGAAGTGGATGAGTGACATCCCACTTCACATTTAAAAATATTTCAAGATTTGAATAAGCAATATGATCTTGATTTTCCAAAATAAAATATTTATTGCAATTCTTTTTTATTTTTATTTTACTTTCATTTGTAATGATGAAAATGAGTATTCATTAACTAAGAACCGAAACTGATCGGCATGATTAAGAAGATCTAAGGTAGTTGTTAATTGAAATTTTATATAATTAAGGTAATTGATTCAAATCATGATTAATATTTGGATGATTTTAGGGCTGTAATCCTCTATAATCGTAAACACAAAAATTATTAAATAAATTTTATTAATTTAATAACTAAATAATTTAAAAAAAATTAAAAAATATTTATTTATTTTAATTTAATTAATTTTAGATTTATGAACATACTCTAAATTCCAACCCAATTAAATTAGTTCTTATTAATTCATTAACTACATATTTCAAAACCATATCAAAATTATAAAATATACTTATTTAATTTAATATCAAAATATCATTTATTTGTAAAATAATTTTAAAATGTTAAAATTATAATATTATTGGATGGATAATAAGTATTTCTAAATTTAATAATTGGTTAGAGTTATATTTACGGGTTTAAAAAATTAACAGGTTCATGTTTTTATAAATAAATAGGCCATGATTTGAGTATAATAAACTTCAATGCATATCATTTTACATTGTTTTCCCATCTTATTTTTCCAATAGATGATATAAAATAATGAATCATTATTACTTGATCCAATTTATTGGTAATTGTAAAAGATTATCTAATATCAAAATAGCGTCCCATTCTTGGTACCCCAAGACATTGTTTGGTATGTCTTAAATAGAGGCATGTAAAGGGAAATAGTTATGGAGCCATGGAAAAAACCACATTGGAACACCCAAAATGGAAAAAATAGAACATATGCCTCTATTAAACAAGGAAAGTGGGATTCCTACCAAATAATAGGGGAACCTCCATTTACAACCATGATTTGGATAAATTTTTCCCTGCATCAGTAATGACTAGCTACCTTCCCCATCTCCATCAAGCGCTTCAAAAAATAGATCCTTTTTTATTGTTACCCTATAATTCGTTATATGAAACTATCATTGTTGTGACACTCGACCCTATCTTCACCCTACAAAATCTTATCTAATTTCTCCTTAAAATACTAAATCCAATGCAACCCATCAATGCATGATACTTTCCTTCCACGTCTAATGACATTGGTGTTGGTGTTAGTGCCCAAGAACCAAATAACTTTTTACATTTGATTACTAGGATATTAATAAATATCTTATCACATGATGATTATAATTATATATAACATTAATGTGATAAGACCTTAGAGTATATATTATATCAAAATGTTTTAGAAATACCCCACTATAATGAGAACCCATGAATACATTGATATTATTCTTAAACAAATGTCATCTATTATAGATAACACCTATTTTAAGGGAAACATATGTTGTTTTGACTATCAGGTGTTGGAGGCTCCTAAGACATTGAGACATATTCTCATAAAGTTCTCACTAGGTAATATCTAATAAGGGAGGTTATGAGTATAGACGCATGAATATGAATTCCACATGTTCTATTTATAATTGGATAAACCTGTCCATGGAAGTGTGTGTTGGTTCATGGACATGATATTATTATTAGTGTATATTAGGAATCATATACTTTTATGTATGAATGAAAACTATGATGACATATGCTCACAGTGGGGTAGAATACATTAGGATTTTTATAAGAGATGCAACATTAATTGAATAAGTAAAGAATGGACTTTTCCCTTTTGAGTTAATTGAAGGAGATATCAATAGGCCTTTGACTGAAATGGAACTATTATATTAAATCTATGGAAATGGTAGTTCATTAATAAGTTAATTTTGGAAATTCAAATAAATATAAATCAATAATATATTATGAAACAAGTATACATCATAATTGATAAGATATTGTGACAAATGGATTATATTACAGAGTATCATTCATAAGATGGTTGTTATGGTTGTGACATTAACTTATTTCCCTATGGGTACCATGATGTGTATACATTGTTCTTTTACTTTAATAAATTTAACATAAAGAAAGAAAGAGACTTAGAGGGTAACACACTATGTGTGTCCAGAATATCATTAAATTTTATTGAATTTAAATAATAGGATAAAAATAATATTCTTGAATTTTGGAATAATAATTATTCAAGTATCATTGATCACATATATCCCATCACTAGATAGTCATTTTTAGAATATGTGAGTTCAATTTATTTCTTGTTTATTATACCTAATGTAAAAAATAAATAAATATTTATTCACCAGTTTAGTGAATAACTTAATAAAAATATGTATTTAGTAGTGTGAATATAGAAATAAATATTTTTTCATGTGTTTAGTGAATATAATAATTATTTATTGAATGAATTAATAATATTTATTTATTTATTTAAATAAACATTTTATTATTCAAGGTTTGATAAATTCCTAGGAGGATTAAAAAGAAAAGTAAAGGGTTCAACCAAAATGATATAATTTATTTAATTTCCTTTCAAAAAATATAAATTTATTTATTTAAATATCATATTTCAATATTTTTATTTCAAGATAATTAATAATATTATTTTTTCTATTAGAAATGAGGATTATATTATAGAGAATATCTGATAAAGGGGATGATAATAATTATGAAATATTTAATGCTAACTATATGTTTTGTTTTATATCATTTTTAGATGTAGATTCATTTTTCACAAATGAGAGACTTTAGAAATCTCTCAAGAATTAGTGGGATAATACTCCTCCCTCCTTCTCAATAACATATAGCAAATAAGAGAATCATTTTTTTCAATAAAATATGAACAATTTTAATAAACGTTCTCTATCACACTAACACCTGAAGATTTAATAACATTGTTTAGAGATTCATGGATCATGTGTGGATACAAATAAAGGATTCATTCCTTGTATTCTCAACCACACTAACAACATGAAATGTGCGGAATCTAAATTTGATCAAAATTAATCCTTAATTTGAGGTAATCTTAGTTTCAAAGAAATTATAAATTAAATTTGGAATATCCGCTATATAAAATTATAGGGTTTCCATAATCATTTTATTCAGATATTATCTTTTAAAACTGATGAAAACCAATTGTTGGGTATCATTTCAACACTTCAACTATGACCCAAAACCTTTAAAGTGATTCATAGCAATGTTTATTTATAATTTATAACTATTTATTATCATTTAGATCAAATTACAAGTTTATTTATTAGCTTTCATTTATATTTTTTTTCTTTAATCCAAAATATGGGATAACATGCTCATTAAAATGCATATGACGAAGAATGGGTCAATAAAACATGAAGAATTCATGAAGATGCCATCCATAGGTGTCGAGGTTTCTAGTTTCATTACACAGATACACAACATTTATTGATAAATTACATGTTGTGTAATCTCATCCAACCACACAAGGTGCGAGCCACATCAATCCAAACATGTCATGTGGGTGTCAGTACATGGTGTCATTACATGTTTCATAATTATTGACAACTAGAACATGGATTAATAGGGATTACATGGTGTGTAGCTAGATTATATTCCCTGTAACCCCATAAGATATTGAATTTTCATAAATCATGACAAATAATGTAGTCAATGTACATAATGTCATTACACATCATGTATTGACTTACATCCAACAGAAACTACATGACATGAATTTCGAGGCATGTAACTAGTTTTACACACCATGTAACATGCAATATCTAATATGAGATTCAATTTGAGACTTAAGGAATCTTCTTTGGGTGGTCACTAGAGGATTATATGGCATGTAGTTGGTTGTGCACATCTTGTAACATGTGACACCTCATGTAAGGAACACACTATAAAAGGAATTCCATGTGAATAAACACATGGTTAATTAAAGAGAGGCCTAACTACATGATGTGTAACTTGTTTTACTTGTTATGTCACATGTATTACTCTTCACCAAGCATACACAGAGTAATTTTCGACATGTTGTGTGGATATAAATGCTTAATAATTATTATCCACATAATTCTATAATTACATGATGTGTAGGGTAGTCGTACACATAATTTTCTCTAAATGAACTAACATTAGAACACATCACGTATATTTATGGCATGTCTTGTGGTAATACATGTTACATAGACTACACTGATTGACCAAATAACAAAAAATTGTGTATATCCCTACACATTTTTTACATGTACATTTCATGTAAGTGAAAAGTATATAAAAAGTATTATATAAAACTTAAGTCACATGATCCGTCGAATGATAGATCACATCATGTATGAATTAAACTCCAAAAATTATTTTATCAGACAAAAAATGGTACACATTATGTCACCTCTAACACATTTTGTGTATATATTAAAATATAATAATGGATTTAATCTGACCTATAGGATACATTTCTTGTGGCCTCTTCAGTACATGTCATGTAATTAATAATTTTAAATTAAAATTAAATTTATTTAAAAGAATATAGAATGAGAATATTAAGAACTATCTTGGATAGATTATTAAGATAAAGAATTAATTAATTAATAGTTTTTTTATTAATTAATGTAAATTTATCATAATAAGGAAAAATTAAAATGAATTCACTACTAGAATTTTTAGCTTTCGAGGCGGTGGACTTATAGCGGCCGCCATTTGTCGGCCACTGCATTTTAATACACCCAACACCCTGATTATCCCCTCCCCGACCTCGGGACCCCATTTTCCCCTCCCCAACCCCACGACCCACCCCTCCCTGACCCCGCAATACCGACCCCCGGCAACCCCGACCCCGCGACCCCGACCCCCGGTGACCCCGACCCCCGACGACCCCGACCCCCGGCGACCTTGACCCCCTTGCCTCCATGCTGCTCCACCCAAAAGCTCAGCAACCCCCACCTCCATGCCTCCGTGCAGCGCCCCCTGTGACCCTGACACCCCCCACAACCCGACAACCCCCACCCCCTGCCTCCGTGCTGCACCTTCGGACAGTCTTGCCGCTGTCGTCCCCTCCCAGCCCTGCTGCATCCCTCCGAAAAGTCCTCACGTGCTAACTTTGTTGGACCCTCCCAGTCCATCGTGCCCCGCCATGTAGAACCCTCCCATGCATCATCCAACGGTTCTGCCGCTTTCGAGTCCGGCCATCAAACCCCTGTTGTCAAGTCGTTGTACGCCGTCATAGATCCGCAATCGAGTCACACCCCGTTACTTGCAATCGAGTCCTCTACAGGTATTGTTTTTTATCCTGCAAATTAGCTTTGAAGTCATTGGTTTTTAAATTTTGATGATATGTGTTTTTTAGAATTTAAATAAGATATTTTACTTTTTATTTCTATTAAATACAGATATGGATAAGAGCTGTATTGCTATGAAAGATAATTTTTTGGCTGAATATTATGAGGGGATTAAGCGATTTATGGATTTCACCAATAGATTTCCAAGCGATATGATTGTCCATGCAGAAAATGTGAAAATATATATCTCTTCAAATCAGATAGTGTTAGAGAAATTTTTTTGAATGGGTTTTTGAAAAACTATAAGACATGGACACATCATGGAGAAGATTTTTTTTCATTTCATAACTCAGAAAGTATTCATATGAATGTTTATTTGAGAACAGTTGATCCGGTGAACATAATTCTCAATGATATGATGCGTCAGTTTCAACTTGAAGACAGTAATATCGTAAATGACGATGTTGAATCGAGTAATCCCCGTTCTTCTGTAGATGGAGAAGCATTGAAATTATTTAAAATTATTGACGATTAGCATAATGAATTGTATCCTGGATGCACTAAATTTAGTAAATTGTCATTTATCATTGAATTGTTACACCTAAAGGCCTTGAACCAGTTGTTAGACACCTCATTCGACATGTTGTTGGTATTGTTGAAGAAGATACTCCCTGCTGGAACAAAGATTCCAGAGTAATTCTATCAAGCTCACAAGTTGACTGATGATCTTGGTTTTACATATGATATAATTGATGCGTGTCACAATAATTGTATGTTTTTCAAAAAAGATAATGCACAATTAAATATTTGTACTATTTGTTAAACATCCAGGTGGAAGACTAATGAGATTAATCAAGGTAGTCAGATTCTTCCTGGGAGAGTCTTGAATAAAGGGAAATAAGTTGATTGTAAACAGATGCGTTATTTCCCACTGAAACCGAGAATGAAGAGATTCTTCTTGTCCAGTAAAATTTCAAAATTGATGACTTGGCATTCCGAGAGAAAGAAAGAGGTTGATAAATTAACTCACCCTGCAGATTCTTTGGCATGGAAAGAGTTTGATCAAAGACAGCCATACTTTTCCCAAGATAATCGTAATATTTGAGTAGGTTTGGCAGCAGATGGGTTTAACCCATTTAGGTCCATGGTTGGTGCAACACTTAGTACGTGTCCAGTGATGTTGGTTCCATACAACATTCCCCCATGGGTATGTATGAAGTAACTTTTTTGTTACTATCAATTCTAATTGATGGACCAAGAGGACCTGGAGATAAAATCAATGTTTATATGCAACCTTTGATTGATGAGCTGCAAGAATTTTGGGTTGATGGTGTAATGACTTTTGACTCGGCAGTTAATGAAATGTTTAGACTTCAGGATGCTTTTTTTATGGACAATTAATGATTTCCTAGTGTGCGCTAACTTATCAGGTTGGAGTAAAAAAGGAGAATTTTCTTGACCTTGTTTTAATAAGAGTAATAAATCTATATGGCTTAATCACTATATAAATTTGGAATATCTTGGTCATAGACGCTTTCTTCATCCATTGCACAGGTTCAGAAAAGATCGTGCATCATTTAATGGGAATAGAGAGTATGAACCATCACCACAAATACTGTCTGGGGTTGAAATTTGTGCACAACTTTATCAATAAAACATCCATACAATGTATGAATTTCAAGATTTATTGGTTTTTTCATTGCCTTCTATTCTTGCTGCAAATAGAAAGTGCAGTCATAATTGGATGAAACCGAGTATTTTTTTTGAATTTCCTTATTGAAAATATAATATTTTAAGACATAATTTGGATGTGATGCACATTGAGAAAAATGTATGTGATAATATATTGTGCACCATTTTAGGCATCAAGTGGAAATCAAAGGATGGTGCTAATACTCGATGTGATTGGCAAGAAATGGGATTGAGAAAACCTTTACATTTATAGCTGGGTGAATGTAATCGGTCATACATGCCTTCTATATAGTACAAAATGAGTAAAAAAGAGAAACAAACATTTCTATCAAATTTTAAGACTGTTAAGATGCCATATGGTTATTGATCTAATATTTCCAAGCGTGTAAATATGACGACCATGAAATTACAGGGGTTGAAAAGTCATAATAATCATATTATTCTTCAACAGTTAATTCCTATAGCAATTCTTGATTGCTTACCTTCCCAGTTTGTTGAGCCTTTGATTGGAGTTTCTAATTTTTTCAGACAGCTATGTTCTAGGAATCATCGCATGAGTGATTTGAAAAAGCTGCAGGATAAGATTTTACTTGCACTATGTCACCAAGAAAAAATATTTCTGCCGTCTTTTTTTGATTTCATGGTTCACTTCACCGTGAATTTAACTAGTGAGGTCATTGCTGGAGGTCCAATAAAATCCAGGTGGATATATCCAATAGAGTGATACTTAAATACATTGAAATTTTTTGTGCACAACAATGCTCATCCAGAAGCCTCAATTTCCAAAGGATGTTTAATGGATGAGTGTACTAATTTATGTGCTTCATATATTGATGAGGTTGAAAAAGAGATAGATAAACCCTCCCAAAATTATGAGGGTCCAATTGGAGAAGGAATAACATTTGATATGTGGAACGATGAGTGGGTTCAATCTCATCGATATGTGTTGTTCAAAACTCCATCAGTTATGCCATTAATACAGTAAGTTTCATAGTTGATGTGTATTCTATTTCTATATTTATTTTATTTCTTAGCGTATATTGTATTCTGATTTAGGATCCATATTGTTGAGTTGAAATGTGAAAGGCCCCGTGAAACTAACTATCAAATCCAAAAACATCATTTGAACACATTTCATGAGTGGTTCAAGACTCAATGTTTAATTTTTCATGATATTGTTATTATTATTGTCCCATCTACTAACAATTTTTTTAACAGGATAATTTGACATCCTCTCCAGATGAGTTTTGGGCTGTATGTATGTCCAAATGTCGAAAATTATGGAAGGATTACAAGTCAAGGGTGAAGAGAGATCACTGGAAACCATTTGTGCATGTGCCAGAAATTCTACAGCGTGTCCCTCCGGGCATTCTTCCTACACAGTGGTAGGATTTGGTTGCGTTTTGGTCGAGTGAGGCGGTGATGGTATGATTTATTACTTTTAATCTATAAATGACTACTTTTTAAAATGTCTATTAAGTAAATAGATTGAATGTAGACCAAGTCTACTCGTCATTCACATAATCAGGCAATGCAGGGCACACCTTCCAGACTTGGCACTCGACATGTGTCACAGCTCAAACATGATGTAAGTTTAGAATTCACTATTCATTCATATTTTAAATTTTTTTTAGTATAACATGGTGAACCCATTTATTATAGTTACACCAACGTGGCGAGCCGATCGATCGGATGTCCATATGGGTGAGGACTCGTAGGGCGGGTGATCCCGATGTTGCTGGTGTTATAGTAAGCAAATTATTTATTGATAAATGTATTTTTATTTTATATAAATTATTCATATTTGTTCCTTGATTCATTA
Organism: Viscum album; assembly: GCA_963277665.1. Lineage (NCBI taxonomy): Eukaryota > Viridiplantae > Streptophyta > Magnoliopsida > Santalales > Viscaceae > Viscum > Viscum album. Next base: position 1,338,612,219 of record OY728156.1, read on the forward strand.
TATACTACAGGCTCAGTTTGATGCTCAGTTAGCAAGTTTCCAGAGGAGCAATGTTGTAGTACTGTGCGTAGAGATAAAATATTTCACTGTGTCATGGGGCATGACGGTCGTGGTTATTATTTTACTTATGGCAGTGGTGTCCCATGACGTGCATTTGTTTGAGCAGATGTGATGGGTGCATTCAAAGATTCAGGGATGTGCACATAGACTGAGATAGATACTTCCATGCAGGATATGTAGCACAATATGGATGCACAGTTTCAACAGTTATGTGCAGATTATGGGGAGTGGTTGTCACATATGTCATCACGTATCGATGAAATGACGACGCAACAAGTGGTGCCACAGGTAAACAATAAAACAAACCATACTCAGATTGACTTTTATTGATATCTTTAAGATACATAATATTGATATATATTGTAGGCCTCGACTACAGTTGGTGGACATCGTAGTGATATTGGTGATCCAGATGAGGATGAACCCCATGAATGAGGTAATTTCATTTGTGTTGATGAATTCTCTAGAAGTTTTTATATCCTTGATGAATAGAATATTCTATTTTTACCTAGATTAGTTCGTTTTAGTATTTTTGGATGACATCTTTGTGCACTCCAAGACTGATGATGATCATACCCAATATCTTTACATCATCCATATTACACTTATAGAGCATCGACTATATGCCAAGCTATATATATGTCACTTTTGTATTGATTAGGTATAGTTATTGGGTCAAATATTCTCTGAGGAAGGTGTGTCAGTGGATGGAGGGAAACTTTAGGCATCTATATCTTGGGAGAAGCCCAAGAAAATTTTCAATATCGGTAGATTTCTAGGGTGAGTGAATTGTGAAGTGGTCGGGCATGCGACACATCAATCGGAGGTGTTGTGTGCCCGCGGTAACCAAAGACGCACTTCTAGTGTCATAAACGGAAAAAATGGTCGTTTAACTGTCAAATTCATAGCAGAAAAAATTAGATTGACCAAAAATCATAGGGAAACAATCCAATTATTATTCGTTATGTGTACGAGGATACGGCACATCAATCGGACATGCGGTTTGCGTTGTACGGCTCAATATGCATTTTTTTTAGTGTTGGGCACGCTTCATAAACGCACGTGGGGGGGTCCAAACCGGCCGAACGACGTCGGAATGTCCTAAAATCAGAAAAAAACAACGGGTGAGTGAATTGTGAAGTGTTCAAATAGACGACACATCAATCAGAGGTGTCCTGTGTCCGCGGTGACCAAGAACGTAGTTCTGGTGTCATTAATGGCCAAAATGGGTGTTTAACGGTCAAATTCATAGAGAAACAAATCTGATTGAACTGAAATCATAGGTAAAAAATCTAATTATTATCCGTGATGTGTACAAAGAGACGGCACATCAATTGGATGTGTGGTTTGCACGGTACGGCTCAATAAGCGTTTTTTAACTATTTGGTGCGCTTCATAAACGCGAGGGGGGGGGGGTCCAAATTGGCTGAACGATGTTGGAATGGCCAGAAATCAAATAAAAACAATAGGTGAGTGAATTTTGAAGTGATCGGGTAGACGAAACATAAATTAGAGGTGTCGTGTGCCCGCAGTGACCGAGAACGCAGTTTTGATGTCATAAACGGCCAAAACGTTCGTTTAACGGTAAAATTCATAGAGGATGACATCATATTGACCTGAAATAATAGGGAAACAATATTATTATTATTCTTGATGTGTACGATGAGATGGAACATCAATCAGATATGCGGTTTTCGTGGTACGGCTCAATATGTGTTTTAAGTGTTTGGTGCACTTCATAAACACGCGTGGGGGGGGGGGTCCAAATCGGATGAACAACGTCAGAATGTAATGAAATCACATGAAAACAATGGGGGAGTTAAATGTGAAGTGGTCGGGCAGACGACATGTCAATCAGAGGTGTCATGTGCCCACGGTGACTAAGAACGCACTTCTGGTGTCATAAACGGCCAAAACGAGCATTTAACTATTATATTCATAGAGGACGACATACAATTGACCTGAAATCATAAGGTAACAATATAATTATTATTCGTGATGTGTACGAGGGGACGACACGTCAATCAAATGTGTGGTTTGCGCAATACGACTCAATATGCATTTTTTAAGTGTTGTGCGCGCTTCAGAAAGGCGCGTGGGGTGGTCCAAATCAGCCGAACAACATCGGAATGGAATGAATTCAGACTAAAACAAAGGTTGAGTGAATTTTGAAGTGGTCGGGTAGACGACACGTCAATCGGAGTTTCCATGTGCCCACGGTGACCGAGAACGCACTTCTGGTGTCATAAACGGACAAAACGGGCATTTAATAGTCAAATTCATAGCGCATGACATCATATTGACCTGAAATCATAAGGAAACAATCTAATTATTATTCTCAATGTGTATGAGGAGACGACACGTCAATCAGATGTGTGGTTTTTACAGTACGACTCAATATGTGTTTTTTAAGTGTTGGGTGCACTTCAAAAACGCACGTGGGGGGTCCAAACTAGCCGAACGAAGTCAGAATGACTTGAAATCAGACGAAAACAACGGTGAGTGAATTTTTGAGTGGTAGGGAAGACGGAACATCAATTGGAGGTTTCGTGTGCCCGTGGTGACCGAGAACGCACTTTTGGTGTCATTAACGGCCAAAACGGGAATTTAACGGCCAAATTCATAGCGAACAACATCGAATTGATCTGAAATCATAGGGAAATAGTATAATTATTATTATGGACATGTAAGAGTATAAATAATGTCAACCAGACATGTGGTTTTCGCGGTACGGCTCAATATGCATTTTTAAGTGTTGGGCGCGCTTCAAAAATGCGCATGGGGGGGGGTCCAAACCAGCCAAACGTTGTCAGAATGGCCTGAAATTAGACAAAAACAACGGGTGAGTGAATTTTAAATTGGTCGGGAAGATGGAACGTCAATCGGAGGTGTCGTGTGCCCGCGGTGACCAAGAACGCAATTCTGGTGTCATAAACGGCCAAAACGGGCGTTTAATGGTCAAATTCATAGAGAAAGACATCATATTGACCTGAAATAACAAGGAAACAATATAATTATTATTTGTGACATGTATGAGGAGAAGACACATTAATCGTACGTGCAATTTACGCGGTACGACTCAATATGTGTTTTTTAAGTGTTGGGTGCGCTTCTTAAATGCGCATGGGGGGTCCAAACCAGACGAACAACGTCTGAATAGCCTGAAATCAGATGAAAACAATGGGTGAGTGAATTGTGAAGTGTTCGGGCAGACGGAATGTCAATCGGAGGTTCCGTGTGCCCGCGGTGACCGAGAACACAGTTCTGGTGTCATTAACGGCCAAAATGGGCGTTTAATAGTCAAATTCATTGCGCACGACATCATATTGACTTGAAATCATAGGGAAACAATCTAATTATTATTCGTGATGTATAAGAGGAGAAGGAACGTCAATAGAACATGTTGTTTGCATGGTACATCTCAATATGCGTTTTTTAAGTGTTGGCGCGCTTCAGAAAAACACGTGTGGGGGTCCAAATCGGCTGAACGAAGTCGGAATGGCCTAAAATCAGACGACAAAATGGGGGAGTGAATTTTAAAGTGTTTGAGTAGACGGAACATCAATCAGAGGTGTCATGTGCCCACAGTGACCAATAACGCACTTCTGGTGTCATTAACGGTCAAAACGGGCGTTTAACGGCCGAATTCATAGCGAACGACATCGGATTGACCTGAAGTCATAGGGAAAAAATATAATTATTATTTTTGACTTGGATTAGGAGACAAAACATTAATCGGACGTGCGGTTTGCATGGTATGGGTCAATATGAATTTTTAAGTGTTTGGCGTGCTTCATAAACATGCGTGGGGGGTCCAAACCGGCCGAACAAAGTTAAAATGGCCTGTAATCAGACAAAAATAATGGGTGAGTAAATTTTGAAGTTTTTGGGTAGATGGAACATCAATCAGAGGTGTCGTGTGCCTACGGTGACTGAGAACGAACTTCTGGTGTCATTAACGGCCAAAACGGGCATTTAACGGTCAAATTCATAGAGAACGACATCAGATTGACCTGAAATCACAAGGAAACAATCTAATTATTATTCATGACTTGTACGATGAGATTGAGTGTCAATTGGATGTGCGGTTTGCACGGTACAACTCAATATGTTTTTTTAAGTGTTGGGCGCGCTTCATAAACACGTGTGGGGGGTCCAAACCAGCTGAACGATGTCAGAATTGCCTAAAATCAGATGAAAACAATGGGTGAGTGAATTTTGAAGTGTTATGGCAGATGAAACGTCAATCGGAGGTTCCGTGTGCCCGCAGTGACCGAGAATGAACTTCTGGTGTCATAAATGGCCAAAACGAGCGTTTAACGGTCAAATTCATAGATGACAACATCAAATTGACCTGAAATCATAGGGAAATAATCTAATTATTATTCATGACATGTATGAGGAGATGACCCATCAATCGGACGTGTGATTTTCACGGTATGGATCAATATGCATTTTTGAAGTGTTGGGTGCCCTTCATAAACGCGGGGGGGGGGGGGGGGGGGGCAAACCGGCTGAACGATGTTGGAATGGCCATAAATTAGAGGAAAAAAATAGTTGAGTTAATTTTGAAGTGTTTGGGTAGATGGAATGTCAATCAGAGGTGTCGTGTGCCCGCGGTGACCGATAATGCAGTTCTGGTGTCATTAACGGCCATAACGGGCGTTTAACGGTCAAATTCATAGCACACAACATCGTATTGACCTGAAATCACAGGAAACAATAAAATTATTATTATTTATGTGTACGAGGAGACAGAATGTCAATCGGACATGTCGTTTGTGTGGTACGACTCAATATGCATTTTTTAAGTGTTGGGCGTGCTTCAGAAACGCGCGTGGGGGGGGGGGGGGTCCAAACCAGATGAATGAAGTCAGAATGGCCTAAAATCAGACTAAAACATTGGGTGAGTGAATTTTGAAGTGTTAGGGAAGATGGCACGTCAATCGGAGGTGTCGTGTGCCTGTGGTGACCGATACCACACTTCTGGTGTCATTAACAGCTAAAATGAGTGTTTAACGGTCAAATTCATAGAGAACAACATAGTATTGACCTGAAATAACAGGTAAACAATCTAATTATTATTCGTGACATGTAAGAGGAGACAAAACGTCAATTGGATGTGCAGTTTGCGTGGTACGGCTCAATATGCGTTTTTTAAGTGTTGGGTGCGCTTCATAAATGTGCGTGGGGGGGGGGGGGGTCCAAACCGATGAACGTTGGAACGGCCTAAAATCATAGAAAAACAATGGTTGAGTGAATTTTTAAGTGCTCTGGTTAACGGCACATCAATCGGAGGTGATGTGTGCTCGCGGTGATCGAGAACGCACTTCTGGTGTCAGAAACAGTCAAAACGGTCGTTTAACGGTCAAATTCATAGTGGACGACATCAGATTGACCTGAAATCATAAATCACCAATATAATTATTATTCTTGATGTGTAAGATGATACAACACATCAATCAGATATGTGGTTTGCATGGTATGGCTAAATATGCATTTTTAAGTGTTGGGCGCGCTTCATAAACACGCGTTGGGGGGTCCAAACCAGACGAACGACATCAGAATGGCATGAAATCAGACAAAAATAGTGGGTGATTGAATTTTGAAGTGGTCGGGTAGATGACACATCAATCGGAGGTACTGTGTGCCCGCAGTGACCGAGAACGCACTTCTGGTATCATAAACGGCCAAAACTGGCGTTTAACGGTCAAAATCATATCAGACGACATCGAATCGACCTGAAATCATAGGGAAACAATCTAATTGTTATTCGTGATGTTTATGAGGATATGTCACGTCAATCGGATGTGCGGTTTTCATGATACGACTCAATATGCATTTTTTAAGTGTTGGGCGCACTTCATAAACGCGCGGGGGGGGGGGGGGGGGGTCTAAACCAGTCAAACGACGTCAGAATGGCCTGAAATTAGACGACAACAACAGGTGAATGAATTGTGAAGTGGTCGGGTAGATGACACATCAATCAGAGGTGTCGGGTGCCCACAGTGACTGAGAACGTACTTCTGGTGTCATAAACAGCCAAATGCATAGCGAACGACATCAGATTGACCTGAAATCATAGGGCCACAATCTAATTAGAACCATAGAATTAAAGATTTTAAATTTTTATAACCGTAATAAAAATTATGAATATATTTTTAAAATCAAATACTTTTGATCTATTACAGTAAGTTTGAATTGAAATATGTTAATTTGTTTCAATTATTTTTTTATAGGTTTCATTCGGTACTAATTTTGTTATTAAATTTCGTTATGAAGTTATATTTGATGATGGATGTGGAGCTTGGAAGATGAATGATTAAATTTATGTGGGTATATTTTATTGTATTATTGATATTTAAAAAAAAAATTAAAACCTATAGCGGCCGTCATTTGGCGGTTGCTATAGGGATAGCCTACAACGACCATTATAGGTGATTACAATGCCACCTGTAGCGGCCGTTGTAGCCCATTCTATCTTGCCTTCAGCATCTTCCAAATGGCGGTTGCTGATAACAACAATAATGGGCCAAAAGCAGCCACTGTTTGGCAGACGCTAGGTGGTCACTGTAGACCTTTAGCAATGGATTTTGGCGCCCGCTAAAGTTCATGATTGTACTAGTGATTAATCAATTTTAAATGAAAATTTATTGAATGTTGTGATTGATCATGTGCCTGGATTACCTGTGTATTTTTTGGGTTTTATTTAATTTAATTATATGTTACATGGGTTTATTTGTGGTAATTTAATATTGAATTAATTATAATGAAATGTATATCATCCCTTCCTCCTTTATTATATTTGGGTCTAAAATTCCAAGGATTATTTTATAATACTCTAAATACCTATTACCAATCTAATGAAAGAAAGTAAACATGTGTATGGGATGAAGTTATCAATGAGAGAAGAAGATTTTGGACCCTAGCCAAGGTAAAACTAACTAAAGTGATACATAAGTTAATGGAGGAATGTTATAACTAGATCCCAGTATTAACTTATGGAGTTATTTGACCAGGGTTCATTGTTGGTTCATCATCTCTTGATACACCAAGCAATAGATAAAAATATCATGATCAAATCATGTCACGACCCGTCCCTCGGGGCCCATTCCATGACTACCCCAATCCAACCTTACATAGGCTAGGGGCTGTCGACTAACACCAAAGGCGTATTCCCTAAAACTGGGAAGGCATTGCCTTTATAACCTGTAAATACACGCAACCAAACACACAACAAGATACGAATGCAAGTCAACTGTATAGTAAAAAAGTGAGTATAGTAAGCAAATAGGGGCCAAAATACAATCCCAACTGGATAGTACAAGTACAACTGAAATTCAATACAACTGAATAATGATAAAGACAGCTATTGAATCATCCTCTAAGGATCCTACCTAAAGGGTAGGTACAGATTGCCTCCCCAGCACTCCACGTCCACCCGTCTCCTCTGTGTACCGATGCGCCATATGGTCCACCTCCGATCACCATCCAGTCCTTGTACTGTCAATGTCCGTCAGCATTGTCTATCATTTTCATCCAACACAACATGGTGCGGGCATAGCCCATGCAGAGGTGTGTATAACGATACTCAGTAGGGACCCCGGGACCCTCAAGGTCTCACAAAATTCACCAAGTATAAACCACCAATTATGAAATCAACAGATAACCCTACTTAGGTATATGGCCATACATATACCTAAGTTATCAAGTAATCCATCTCAATCATGAGGAAAACACATAGGTATAGAGTCAGCTCACACCAAGATTTATTCTAGGGGGTGATATCAAGTAACTTTCCCAGTCACATCGTCGAACACCTCGGCTGCTAGATAAATCCTCCTCTATCAAGAACAGTGGGACTCACGCGTCACACAGAGGCACTTCCCACTAACCTTGGACTACTGAGGTATTCCTCCTATCGAGTACCATAGGTTTACCGCGTCACCAAGGTGCTCTCCACCGTGGGTCTGCCGAGTCACCAAGGTGCTCCCCACCGTGGGTCTGTCGCGTCACCAAGGTGCTCTCCATTGGTCCTGTCAAGTCACATCGAGTCGAAAGGGTCAGTAGTCATCAAGTCTCAGCCAGCCACTGGGTTCCCTCACTATGCTCGCTCGTCTCTAGGAGGATCTTCTCCACAAGTTATTGGTTGATTCTCCAACTGCCAATAAGTCCCACGAAGAAGTATCTCAAAATTCCTCCACATCATAGGGGTCTCAACACAATAGACGACACATTGATCAGATGCTCGGTCTGTGAGTTATTAGCCTTTTAGTCCTGGGGGACCAGTTGGATTAATGCTCGATCCAACCTGAACGTTCCCCACCTTAATCCAAAACTCCTATGGGGTATACTCCAAGGGACCGTCTTGCTCCAAGATTTCCAATGCCGCTAAAGGTTCATCAAACGAACATCCGGTGCGAAAGTTAATGACAAAAGAAAGTAAATGGGTCGTAGTGGGCTCGGGTCTGGTCCGACCTGGGCCGACCCAGTTCGGGTCGACCCGGCCCGACCCACAATGAAGCCTCGCCCATTGGGTTTGGTCCGGTCCGTGCTAAGCGGCCTGGCCCGCTGGGTCCAGCCCGGCCCGCAAGGGCTGCGAGGGAGGCTCGGCCGAGGGGTGCTGCAAGGGCGTGGGGTGGCTCGGCTCGGCCCAAGGCGGCTCGGCCAAGGACAACACGAGATTGCGGGGCAGCGGTACGGCCGCGTGGAGGTGGTCCAGCCGCGGGGGGGGGGGGGGGGTTCGGCCATGTGGAGGTGGTCCGGCTGTGCAGTGGCGGTCTGGCCACGGGGCGACGATGGTGGCCATGGGACGGCGTCGTTGCACCGTCACCTTCGCAGTGTCCAGTGGTGGTGCTAGCCGCCGTTCTCATGCCCCATCCATAGATGGTTTCCATCCTCCTCCATTGTGAATAACACCACAAGATTTGCGGAAGGGTCAGGCCATGTTGGTTTGGCCCGTACCCTCCATGTTAGGGTGGTAGCATATGGATCAGAAAGAACATGAAAGAAGAATGTCAAGCTTTACAACCTCCTGCAACGTTTCATTCCAAAACTGCAAAAGAAACCAAGGTAAGAATATGGAAAAAATATTCACATGCAAATAAACCCCTACCTGGTTCTCTTGAGGATGTCGACAAGGTCGCAAGGAAGAAGACAAATCATTGGGAAAATATGTACGACAATGTCGTCATCATTTTCCTCGATTTTCGGTTCTTGCATTATTAGAGATCCTTCGATGGAGTTTGGAGAGGAAATCGTTGAAGGAGTGGAATTCTTCGTTGGCGTTCTTCGTTGGTGAGCTTTTCTCTTAAAGCTCCTCCTCTCCCAATTCCACCAAAATAAAATGGTATCCCCAAAACAATAGATTATGAGATATATTATGTTTGTTGGAATATAATTCAAATTTTGTTAATTAATCTCATAGGTTGGTACAATTAAAGTGGTTCATTGGCTTAATTATTGTAGAGGAGGGTTGGCATAATTAATATTGGAGGAGTTGAAGAGGCTCTCCCACATTTAATGAGGGAGTTGAGAGGTTTAGGCCTCGGGTGGTCCCCACCACCATAACCTCTCATGGGAGGTTAGGATTGGGTGGTCCCCACCACCATAACCTTTCATGGGAGGTTAAAGTATGGTGGTCTCCACTTCTCAACTTCCATAAGGAGGTTTTAAAAAATAAAATAAAAATAAAAGCTACACAAATTTATTTTTATTTTATTCATTCATAAAAAACCCAAAAACTAACTTCCACCCTCGACCAACTGTCGTCGAGGTGAATGTCTCTTTAAGAAAAAATTGAGGCTGAAAGTTCAACAGTGCCCTCAGATTTCAATTTAAAGCACCGTTTCAAATGTTAGAAAAACCTGATCGCACGTTTACTTAACGTACCCGAAAAAAAGATCAGAAATTCATTTCGGGCACTCTGGGCCTCAGAATCACATGCTGTAAATTTTCATGGACACATAAAATTCCCATTTATTTAAAAAAATTACATGGAAATTTCAAGTCCTTACAAATCACATATTTATTTTGTTTATTAGTGCATGGTTATTTATTTATTTATGTGATATATAGTTTATTTAATTGTTAAAAAGGTTCACATGAAGAAAATAAATTAACCAGCATGCTAAGATATAATAAAATAAATTTATTATGTTTAAGTTATTTTATTAGGAATGGATAATTAATTATCTAAAATATAAATTATATTATCAAATATGTGAAGAATAAAATAAGTAATATTTACGCATAAGTCAAAAAAAATTCTGAAAGAAAATATTATTTTAAAAAATTCCTTCCATCACTTCTGTTAGAATGAATCCACAGTTAAAAGTACTTATATGTCCCTAATCAAGGTGATTTTAATTATTAATGAGGTTTAATGCTAGTATTGTTATGAATTAACCTAGTTAGAGCCAACGATTGTGTTGTAAATAGATGTCCCACTAAACACGCTAAAAGGGTAGGTGAATTAGGGTAGCTTGAAATTTATAATTTCATCTTAAATTCAATTGGATACTGTATCCATATTATCAAATATACCTTGAATAAGTCTCATTAATTACATATAAGAATATCCAAATTCAATAAAGAAAATAAGTGTGTACATTGATATTTTTACATGGTTCACCAACATTAGGCTATATCCAATGACCATATATAAATGTTGTATTGATATTTGAATCAACCACTACTTCAGTTGTTGTGATTCTAACCTTTAGGATAAGTTCACTCCTCACCCAATGTCTATTATGTATTCCTCTCTTCCACTCACTACTTCTAAATTGGGTTACAATGTACAATATCATAATATTGGTTAATCTCACAATGATAACAAAATATAGATAAAGAATTAATAAACAATGGGTTTTCTCAATAATTCTATATTCTTCACTTCTAGAACATCAATGATATGAAAAACAACTCTCTATTCCATGCCTAATATTTAAGGTAATTCAAACAAGTCACACATAACTTTATAAAAAAAATATTCAATAAATTTTATAGTTGATACACTCTTCTTGATCTTTAATTTTTCGACTTCTTTTGTGTGTGTATATCAATATTTCACCTATACAACATATTATAATATATCTATAGAATTTGTCAATTCAAAAATTCAAAATTTAATCAACTTCCTCTTATCTCCATTTCAAATATAACCAGTGGATCATTCATAAGTTTATATCTACCACTGAAATTAGAATTGATGGTTAATTATTGCCTTAATAACCACAAAATGTTCTAAGAATGCCATATGTTTGAACAAAACAATTTTTATAAGTCATGATGTGATGAAATTTATTATAGTGTGATATATCAATTCTTTTACTTGTTTTCTATAACCACCAGGTGTGTCATGGAATGACACAAAGATTCACTACATGAACCTAATTTTTGTTATTAAATATTCTAAAGCCTAAAGAATCATGGGCCTATATATTTTTCATGGTCTGAAGGTCACAATGTGATCTTACTTTAATTGAAATAGATCATGTCATTATTGAAAAATCATATCATGTATTTAATGACTCGGCCTTAAACATAACTTATTCTACTATTAGTTAACTAGAATTGACAGTCGGGGATCATTTCAGTTTAGAATTTTAGAGAATTCAGGCATACTCTTACAAAGTATAACCATACATTACATGTGGATACTTATATTAAGTATCCATTTTTTCACCAAATGAAACACTTTTAAAATAAATCATAACTTCTTTTCATGACAAATCTTTAATTCTTTCAATATGAGATCTCCTTTGGAATTACCAATCTTAAGACCAATGAAAGACATTATAAATATAGGATGAGAACAAAAATCTCAGTAAGCAACTTAAAATAAAGGAAACCTTTAGTCCAATGAAAAACCATAAAAATTTCCTTAAAATCATACCTTTTTACCCTAAAAAGTTATCATCATGTCAAAAATATCATTATATTACCTTTTTAAAATCAAAAAAATTTCATGAAAACTCATAAGAAAGAATATAAAAGACAATTAGGTTACATGGGAAATTATTAATCTAATTTGGAATAATCATGTGGTATAATTCCATACATTTCACTCTTACAAATGGAATAACCATATGGACTACTTCAATAAATGTAACTCTTAAAAATGGAATATCCATACAACCGAATTCTATATATAATGCATTGGAAGTTATAATGTAACCACCCATCCTTGGTTTATCACAGATCCTCTTGTCCTTAGTTTATCATGTAACCACCCATCCTTGTCCAAGTATAATTAACACATTAAATAATTAAAATTTAAACATGTTAGTCTTAAAATTTCATTTACACCCATAAGAATACATTTCATGTTATTTAAATAACCAATGCATTTTCAAAAACTAATTAAAACATTTATAAAATATATTTTTTAATCAAAGTGTCCCTTACCACTTTGAAGCTTTTTAAAGAAATTAAAAAATTTACCTTTTTAAAACATTCATGTCCATATAAATAAATCCATAAAACCATTTTGAGAACATGTACATAAATTGGAAAGATATACAAGAATAAATCTTTAAAACATTTCAAATGATTTTTTTTTAAACAGCCCCTTACCTTGAGTTTGATTCATCACATATGTCCTTTTTCTTCCTAAAAGTTTAATTTTTGAATTTATTTTTTGATTAAAATTTTCAAGATTATAATTCATTTTAAATCACTTAATATCGTGTTATAATAATTACTTAATTATTGAAGTTCATCTTGAACGTTTTGTCAATATTCAATACAAGAGTCCAAAATGACTTTGGTAAGATGTCAATAGTCAAAGTGTTAATTAATCCATCATCCTCAGAATATTATTAATGAAATAATAATCGGTTTTATAAATAAATTATACCTTTATATTAAATCATTCATATATGGTTATGAAAAATGAATAACATTATAATCATGGAGATGGTAGGTCGTACATATGCCTGAGTAACGTATCCATTTTTCAATGATCATTATGGAGAGAAGGTATATATTATTTTATCATTACAGAATTATAATAATATAATTAATATAATATTAATAATTTAAATATAAATATATATATATATTATTAATTTGATGTGGTTATTAGAAATTAATCACATAGCTTTATGGAGGTTATAGTTCACATGTACGCATGAACGACATTATCATTTTTATGTGAAGGGAATGTAACAAAATAATTGATATATTATTATATTATAATGATAAATATTTCATTAATATAATATATAAAAATTAATTCCATCATTATAACCAGTCTCGAGTGCTGGTAAGGGAAAACAAATTATATCAGTAAGTTGAGGTGATAGTTCACACGTATGCACAAACAATTAATTATTTTCCCATTTGATGAAAGTGAATAATGATTTAGGTGATAATATTAACATAATAAAATATCACTATATTGATGATACTGTAGTTATTATTTCATAATGGTTGAATAATATTTTAAGGTAGTGAAAAAATAAAAAAATAGAAACACTTTAATAAAAACGATACCTCTTCTTCGGGTGATCACCTTAAAACCACTAAGGATGGTGTTTTTTCTGAAATAAGGCATAAAAAATGTGATTAAGGATTATAAGAAGGTATTTGGGTAGATATTATGTGAACAAAATAGGTTTTTAAGTGTGAATAAAAGAGAATAATGTGTTCCCTTTTATAGGAGAGGGGAGGGGCACTCTTGGAATTATACAAAATATTAAATTAATATAAAATAATTCTATAATGAAAATATATCTAAACTAATTAATTTATAATATATAATTATTTTGGTTCAAATTTCTGTCATCAAATTAAAATTAGATAATTTTTGACTATTTTTTAATCCTTATATTTTTGTTTAAACCCTTTTTAACTCTTACCATGATATCATGTAACTTACACTTTGAGGGATAATATAATTACCATGACATGCCAGAATGTTAATAAATGAGTAATTTATAAAATTTTAGTACTTATAACAAGTAGTTAGACTAATTATATATTTTTCTGAATATTATATCATTTAATGAAATATTATTTATTATAAAATTTAATTAATATCAATTTTGACACTATTTATTATTTGAATGTTTAAAAATATCATAAAAACTTGATATATTAGAAAAAAATATTTAAAATCATCCCTAACATGTAAAATTAATCCATAAAATTTATGTATGACATAAATTTTATCAAATTATATTTATTTTAATATTTTTAAAAAATATTTATTTGATTCTTCCATTAATGAAACAATTACTACATCATCATTGTGTAACCATTTAATTTGATTACTTATTTCATAAAAATTATAAATAAATTACCATGATTTAGGTAAAAAATGTATATTTCTAAATACTATTTTTAGCTTAACATATCCATTATATAAACACAAATTATAAATATTTTACTTGTTAAAAATAAGACTGTGACAAAAATGAATTTTCTTTGAATAAAAAACTATAATTTTCTTAAAGCCACCCAAGTATCTACAAGAGATCATATAATCGTCTCAAGGATAATTTTGGTTGAAAATAACTCATAAAATTAAATTGGGAAAAGTGTTAGGGTAATTTTATATTATTTTATAATATTATTTTTACCCTTAATTGCGTGATTTTCCCTTAACTGTGGTCATAAAAATAATTAATAAATTTACTATTCATATTTTAAAAAATAATAATTTGATCATATTAGACTATAAATATCATACTGATTAAAATAAAGTATGTCTGTTTTTTAAAATTCAAGTAATAGAAGTGACTAAATTTAGTTTAACGCTAACCCCACATATGTGATGAGAAAGCAGGTTAAAGTAAAAAATATCCAAAAAGTTTAATAGGTTTTTATATCAAATTTCAATGTCAAATTTATTCCAATGACCTAAATTGGATTAAATGATAGAAAATTTATTAAATTATAATTTAACACCATTCAAATATTTAATTTAACACTATAAATAAATTTAATGAAATCGTATCTTTCAAATAAGTGGCATTATTTATTCACTATTCATCAAAAAATGATCTTATCCGAAAAATACTAAAAATTAAAAAAAAGTAAAATTTATACTAAAATTTCAAAGAATAATATTATTTTTTCTAATATAATTTATAAAATTTATAAAAAATATATTTAAAACATGTGCACCATCAAAAGGTGGCAAATATTCCTTTTTAGAAAAATACATCTTTTATCCATAAAATTGAATTTGTTGTTAAATCATGTCTAGAAAACACACAGGATGAATTTTAAAAATTATATTGAATATATTATATATATATTTCATTAATATAATCCAATAATAGTTATTTTATATTTATTTGTATAAAACACACTTGGCCACATTTAAATAGTTTTTTCAGAAAAACATTTTCTTTTATTTTAAAAAGGGTTTTATTTTAATTTATAAATAATTAGACATAAAATAGTTAATTATATATACATGTGTAAACCATATTTTCCTAATTCATTTAATACTATTCATTCTATCCATTCTAACATCTATGTTATAAAGGTAACATTAAAATAATAATATTTAATTGTTCATTTAAACTTGATGTGGAATATCATTTCTGCTATCAAACATAGTATTTCATTTTTTTAAATAAGGATGGTATATTATCCCCTGTTATTATATTTCATCCTCATAATTTTCACTCGGGATCGAAAACTAAGGGTATGAATTTTAAAAAAATATTTATTCAAATCCCACATCAGAAAAACGTTCAATGAAACATCCTCCTTAAAATAAAAAAAAGGAAGTTCAAAGGTCACCTGAGATTACACATACTAGGGTTCCATGTATGAAAACATGGAAATGGAATAGAAAACTAACAATCACATTATTATGATTAGTGATAGATAATATGGTCATGATAAATTTAACAATCACAAAACTATAAATCTATGATAGGTTAAAAGGTCATTGATTTCTTAACAAGAAAATTAAATGAACAATGTTTTTGTTTCAAAATACTTTTTATAATGTTTAGGAATTATTTTAATACTTAGACTAAGAAAATAATGAAATATACTTACTTTATAAGTCGAGTTTCATCCATTAATCAAATTCCACCACAAACTCATCATTTTCTCCAAACAATTAGTATTTAAGATGAATTTTTCACACCTGAAGTACTAGAATAAACTTATAGAGAATATCATAATTTATAAAAGATTAAATATCTATTTATCCTATCATGAAACATTAAACAAAAAAAATGGTTAGGATAAGATAATATAATTCCCAAAAATAATAATCCTTTATATGATTAAAAACTTCATTAATCTCCAAAATTGAAAAGTGATACACAAATTTCAACATAGAACATTTGATAAATAAATGTCCTTAAAATTACTCAAAATAATCCAAAATAAGATTTAAAACCAAAATACAAAAGGATTTTAACACATAGTTGTCTAATAATTTTTTAAAGAATTATCTCCAAATAACATCAATTACACTTGACATCTCATACGAAAAAGCAATTTTACAAATAATCTTCAAGTATGATATCAATTTAAATAAAGAACCTAAATCACAAAAATTTCATGATGAAATGATATATTCTTCCAAAATATAATTAAACCTTTACCCTTAAAATAAAATCTGATAGTATTATATTTACTTTAATCTTATTGGATTTCCAAAATAGAAAACGTCTTTTGAAACAATATTAACCACTTAATCACCCAATAATTTCCCAAAACCAAGGTTATCAATTTGATAAAACATATGTTCCCACAATAAACTTATTATTTATCCATAAACTTTTTTAACTAAAAAGAAAAATCCATATTGATGGGTTGTCACCATCCTGCTGGTTGTCCTTTTTTTAAAACAATATAATTATTATAAGATTCTAAAAAATATTATAAAACCCTCAAAACTAACCATAAAATGTTTTAACATCAAATATTATCTCATGAATTTCATTTTTCATCCCAAAATATAATAATCAATAATTACCTCAAAAAATAAATGTCTCCAAAAATACCATTAATCACCTTAAAATTTCATAACATAAATCCTCAAAAGGTGTTTCTAAGACATAAAAATTATGATCAACCATAAATTTAAAAACTCTTGATAATATCCCCAACTCTTAAGATAACATCATATTCTCCAATGCTACATAAACCATAATTTGATACCAACTATAAGGACATGAACTTAAACATAACTTATTCTAGGGTTATTGAAGAATAATTCACATTCAAATATCTTTTAAGTTTATAGTTTTAGAGAATTAGTAAATACTCTTACAAAGTAGATCCATGCATTACATGTGGATATTTATACCCAGTATTCATTTTTTTCTCCAAAGTAAACATTTTTAAAATAAAACAAGACATATTTTTGAGACAAATCTTCAATTCCTTCATCATTAAATCCTTTTTCCCTTACCAATATTAAGGCCTATGATTTTTTTAAAACCTGGGATAAGCACAAAAAAGCTCTGTAAGAGACTTAAAAGAAAAGAAACAATTAGTCCAGTGAAAATCCATAAAAAAATTCCTTAAAATAATACCTTTTTACCCATAAAAGTTATCATCATTTCAAAAATGTCACTATCTTACCTTTTTAAAATCAAATTATTTTCCAAAAAACTTATAACCATGCATATAAAAGATAATTAGGTAACATTGGAAATAATTAAAATGAAATGGAATAACCATATGGCCAAATTCCCTATATGTCACTCTAATAAATGGAATAACCATATTGTCAACTTCTATAAATGTAACTCTTAAAAATGAAATAATCATATATATGACTTCCATACCCAATGCATTTGAGGTTATAATATAACCACCCATCCATGGTTTATCACAGAGCCGCCCATAGATGGTTTATCATGTAACCATCCGTACTTATCCAAGTACCATTAACACATAAAATAATGTAATTTTCAATATGTCACTCTTAAATTTCATTTACACTCATAAGAAAAGAGTTCATGATATTGAAATAACCAATACATTTTAAAAAACCAATTAAAAACATTTATAAAAGAGATTTTTGAATCAAAGTGTCCCATACCATTTTAATTTTTTTAAGTAAATTAAAAAATTAACATTGTAAAAAATTAATGTTCATATAAATAAATCAATAAAACCATTTTGAAAAAATTTACATGAGTTATAAATTTTTAGAAGAATAAATATTTAAAACACTTAAAACAATGTTTTAGTTAAAGAGTCTCTTACCTTGAGTCTAATTCATCATGTATATAATTTACTTATGTTAATAAACTTATGTATATAATTTTTCATCCTAAATAATAAACTTATGTTAATTATTTAATTTCTTTATAACCTTTTTAAAGTTTTTTATAACTTTTATATCACTTAATATCATATTATAGTAATTAATTAATTATTAAGGTTTATATCAGATTTTTTGTTGATATCCGTTATATAAGTCAAAAAGGCCTTTGGTAAGATATTAATATTAAAATAGGTCATTAGATCATAATCTCCAAAATAATATTCATTAAAAAATAATCACTTTTATACATCAATTATACCATTAAATCTAACCATTTTTTTATGTTTATGAAAACTGAACAACATTATAATCATGGAGATGATAGGTTACACGTTCGCCTGAGTAACGCCTCCATTTTGAAATGATCATTATAGAAAAAAGGTGGGTATTGTTTTATCCTTAAAAAATGATAATAATATAATCAATATCATATTAATAATTTAAATATACTTTAATATATTATTCATGTTATGCAAGGATTAAAAATGAATAACATCGCTTTGTGAAGGTGATAATTCACATGTACGCACGAACGATGTTATCATTTTTATGTGCATGAAAGTCAATAAATTAATTGATATATTATTACCATATAATTATAAATATTTCATCAATATAATATATAAAATTTAATTCCCTCATTATAACTAGTCTTGAGAGATGGTAATGGAAAATATTATATCGGTTTGTGGTGGTGATAGTTCACACATACGCACAAAAAATTAATTCTTTCCCATTTGATGGAAGTGAATATGGATTTAGGTGATTTTATTAAAATAATAACACCTAAGTATATTTAATATTTTTTTATTTATTAATTCATCATGTTTGAAGAAGATTTTAAGGTAGTGGAAGTAAAATAAAATAGAAACACTTAAATAAAATTGATACCTCTTCTTCGAGGGATTTCCTTTGATTATCAACTTAAAACCTCTATGAAGGGTGTTAATCCTATATTAAGGACTCTATAATGTCATTAGGTATGCTAGGAAGGTATTTGATTAGATATTGGGAGAACAAAATAGGTTTTTAATTGTGAATAAAAGAGAATAATATGTGACCTTTTATAGGATAGGGGAGGGATACTCTTGGAATTATTCAAAATATTAAATTAATATAAATTAATTTTGCAATATAAATGGATAAAAAATTATGAATTTATAATATAGGATGAATCTTTGTCGAATACCATTCATCCAATTAAAATTATATATGTTTTCACTATTTTTTAATTCCTATCTTGTGGTTTTAACACTTTTTAACTTTTACCAGGATATCATGTAATTTACACTTTGAGGGATAATATAATTTCCATAACAAAAAAATGACCAATAAAATACCCATTTAATTTTTTTAGGAATAATAAAATTTATTTTGATAAATTATAGATTTTTTTAATTTTATATCATTTAATAAAATATTATTTATTTTAAAATATCAATAATTTCAATTTTGACACTATTCATTATTTGATATTTTTAAAATATCATAACAACTTGATATCTTCGAAATAAATATATTAAATCATCTCAAACAAGTAAAATTAATCCATAAAATTCATGTATGACATAGATTATATTAAAGTATATTCATTTTAATAATTTTAATATAATTTATTTGATTTTTCTTTTAATGGATCAATTATTTCATCATCATTGTGTCACCATTTAATTTAATTATATAATTCATAAAAATTATAAATAAATTACTGTGATCTAGGTAAAACATTTGTATTTATATCTACTATTTATAGTTGAACATATCCATTATGTAACCCCATACTAAGCATATTTTAATTTTTAAAAACAAGTGTGAAAAAATTTACTTTTCTTTGAATAAAATACTATAAATGTTCTAAAGTCATCTAAGTGGATCCAAGAGATCACAAAATTGGCCCAAATATGATTTTTTTAAACTAACTCCTCAAATGAAATTTTTAATAGTGTTAGAGTAATTTTCTAAAATTTTATAATATTATTTTTACCCTTAATTACCTGATTTACTCTTAACCATGGTAATAAAAATAATTACTAAAGTTATTGTTCATATTTTCCAAAAATTATGTGTATCCTATTAGAATATAAATATCATACTCATTAAAACTGTGAATATATATTTTTCAAAATTCAATTCACAGGAGTTGTTAAATTAAGTTTAACGCTAATCCTGGAGACCTAGTGAGAAAGCATATTAAAGTGAAACTGTCCAAAATTCAAGTAGTTTTATATCCAATTTCAATGTAAATTTGATTCCAATGACCTAAATTGGATAAAATGATAAAAAAAATTATTTAATTATAATTTAAGTCCATTCAAATATATAATTTATCACTATCAATAAATTTAATGAAAAATTATTTTTCAATTGAAATGCATTATTTTTTACTATTCATTAAAAATGGATCTTGTCAGAAAAATAAAAAAATAAAAAAAGTAAATTTTGATACTCCTATTTAAAATAATAATATTATTTTATAAAATATAATTTATAAAATTTTGATAAACTTGATTTAAAATAGTTGTGCCATCAAAACGCGACAAAAATGACTTTTTAGAAAAATACCTCTTTTGTCCATGAAATTAAATTTTTTCATATATAATGTCTTAAAATTACATTAGAAGAATTTTAAAAATTATATTTAATATATTATATATATTTCATTAATATAATCCAACAAGAGTTATTTTTTTATTTATTGGTATAAAACAGACTTGTGCATATTTAAATAGTTTTTTAGAAAAACATTTATTTTTTATTTTAAAAATGGTTTTATTTTCATTTATAATTAATTGGCCATCAAATAATTAATTATATATACATGTGTAAACCATATTTTCATAATTCAGTTAATACTATTATTTCCCTCCATTCTAACGACTATGTTATATCGGTAACATTTAAATAATAATATTTAATTATTCATTTAAACGTGATGCGGCTTATCATTTATAATATCAAACATAGTATTTCCTTTTTTTAACTAGGGATGTTACAATGTCCCTTTTTATATATTCTTGAACCATAAAGTAGTTATGAAGTGAATTCCTTTCTATAGGGCCAATGGCTTCATATTTTCAAAACCATTAAAAATTGTTAGATTTTTATTCCAGATGCGACTGATATTTTACATCATGACATATGTTCTTTAACTATTATTAAATTATGTACCCTAAAATTTCTTCCATATAACACTTATGCAACATTTTCTTTACTCTTAGGTTATAATGGTACATTTTCATTTTTCTGAATGAGTCTACACTTTAAGGAATGTCCATAAATACCACAATGTGACTGACTTTTCATCCCAAAATTTAAAAATAAGAAACCTTAAAAATAAAAAAATTAATTAGGGAGTTAATTTACCAAATTTTTGTAATTCAAGTTCTTTCACAATAAGACCCATTAGTACACGACACGACCTTACCAATTCTTGATACTTCTATAATATTCATAGTAATACTTTACCCATCTTAACATAACTACACACACCTCCACATACCATAAAAAACTTCAGATGAATTCTAATTTAAAAAAATAAAATCATTTCAACTAGTGATTGCAATAATCTATGCCTTTGGATTTTGTTGAAAATCCTCCTTATATTTCAATGCACCAAATGTTTCTTTACAAATTCCATATTATTCTTTTCAACCATGAACCCGCTTTAGTTCTACATGTTTTATCCCCCTAAAGTCCTATAATAATTCTCCTCCATTTTCTGTCTATATACCGTGCAGTCTTCCCCCCCTTTGAAAATAAAATTAAAAGGGTTCTTCTAATCAGTTTATATCATATCCAAACATTATTTAATCTTCCACTGTTAAAAAATTTAGTAAATATTTTTTCATAAATTAATTAAAAATACATGATTCAAAGATCATTGTATGAAATAATAGAAAGAATTAATCACTAAAATATTTTCTATAATTACTTATCAAACTAATGTTATGATTTTGAATACCCAAAGATAGTATATCCCCTATATTCATAGACCAAAAAATTGATAATTTCCTAAAGATTTTTTTTTTAAAATAATAAATTATATATAATGTGGAGAGGGTCATTTCTAATCCTATTTAGTTTAAGTGAACCATATGAACACTTAGATTCGACATATTCTTTGAAAACATAAGGGAAACCAATGGTTTAGTAAAGATAATATATTATTGATTTTTTGTTCCAATATAATCTATTTGAAAATTATTTTCTCCACAATTTCCTTTATAAAATGGTATAAAATCTTAAAATTTATGGTATGAGAGTGTTGAAATGAATTTTTTGTCACTTCAATGGAACTCCTATTATCACATTGGATTGAAATAAGTTGTGGCGCAACTTCTCCAATATCTTCTAACTACTGCTTCATCCATATCAATTTTTTACTACCTTGATAGCCCAAATATATTCTATCTATATCGTAATAAAGGATACATACAATTTTATCATATGTCTCCAAATATACCAAAAACTCTATTATGTAATAAATTATGTACAATATTATTTATTACTCATCCATCGAACATAGTTTGTTATAAAAAATAAATCACTACCACTTATGGAAATTTGATCCATAATATTATCAATCCAATCAGCTTCAGAATAAGACATCAAACATAGATCTTATCCAACCATAAAAATAAAACCATAATCATTGATATCTCTCATTCATAACTCATAATTTGAGAAAAAAATAAATTTAATTCTTCTTGATGCCTATAAATATAATATCAAACACGTACACCATCGCTATAAAATTTTCCTCATTTAAGGTTTTTATATGGATGTTGTGATCAGTCCCTCCATTCTTAAACACCATATTTCATATATATATATATATATATATATATATATATATATATATCGAAACAATTATATCAATAATGGGGAACATTATTTATCCCATATTAATCATTTTTCAATAAATTAAATTTTAAATCATCATTCTTAATAAGAAATCCCCCTCAATTTCTCGATATAGAATTATCTATTGAATATATCATTCATAAAGGTTATCTTCAAATACATTTGAAACATCCTAAACTTCATTTGAACTATAATATAAGAAAGAGGCTCATTGATTCCATTATCTCTACAAAATTTAATGTTTACTCAACATCAACTACTTTAACTTGTGCATATATTTTTTACACCATCCTTGATTTATTCGAAACCAACCATCCATGTTCATAAAACTTATTTTTTAAGACCCATTTGGTACCAATAACATTATGAGGACTAGGTCAATCCTGAAGCTCCCAAGTTTGGTTCTTTTCAATTTGGTCAAAATCTTCATTCATGGTTTTCACCCACAATACCTCCTTTTCTACTTCTTCAAATGAAGTAGGTTTGACCTCTAATAATAGAGATTTGTGGTTTATTATTCTTATTCTTTAGGTATATGTTAGTGTGTATTTATATCCAATAATATTCTTTATATAAATTCCAATTATAATTCTTTTTCTCTAATTCATAGGTTGACTCGTTTCATTGCTATTCTATTATTCTAACTCAAATTCCAAATCATCATCAATTGGGGGATTATTATATTATTAATAATATATAATAAACTAATTTACTTATTCATTCACTTCATCAAAAATAAAAATTATATCTTTTCCTTTATCTTCATTTTTAACTAATTTTACATCACCTCAATCAACTATTTTTCTGATAGTTATGTTGAAATATCTTTAGGCTTTACTCTTTGATCAGTAGACTAAAAATAAACTTTAATCCAGTGTACTATCATACCTTCCATGATATATTTCATTATATTCAATAAAATATTTTATTCTAAATACAATGAGATACTTCATAGATTATTTCCTACCATGCCACATTTTATATGTAATATTATCTTCTCTAGTACTAACTAATGATCGATTCTGAGTGTACAAAACCACTTTCATAGATTCTTTCCAATAACAGTGAGAGATTTCACCTTATCTCAAAAATTACTTGGCCATATTATTAACCATTCATTTACTCCATTCCATAAATCTATAATATTTACGATTCCTTACCATTAAAACTATATTCTCAATTCCATGCTTCTCGAGAATATTTTTAGCTTTGATGGAAGTATATTTCATTCCATTGTGTGACCATAAAATTTTTAGGGGGTTTTCAATTTCATTTTATACTCTTATTTAAAATATTTTGAGGCAATAAAATAATACTATCTCTGATAACATAAATATATAACATTTTATTATACTATAGTAATCAAAAAATGAAATGAAATACGTCTCCCCAAAAGTTCCATCCATACCAATTGCACCACATACATCATTGTGGAATAGATTCAAAAAACATGATGCTCTATTATTATTTAGAAGATAAATTTTCCATACCATATTTACCTCCAATAATAAATCAAAAAATATATTTATTCCTCCCTATAAAATGAATATAAATATCATATTTTAACTCGATAGATTCACAAAACTTTATTGATTATTGTGACCAAGACTTTAGGGACATAAATAGTTATCCTATTCTTTAGTAAGTAGATAAGTATTCTCCTTATTGTTGTGAATAACCACATACATGACTGTATAATTGAATGATATAAAGAAAATATTTCATTAAAATACATTCCCAAGACCTCTTAGGGTTATAATTTTATATAATTAAGAAAAAATATTAACTAAAAAACTCACGTATTTTTCAACTAATGTTCATTTTATCACTACATAAGAAACTTATTAACCCACAAAAAGTCTTCAATATCACTCATCATTTCTCCAAATATGATACTCTTAGAGATATTTTATTTTTTTATTGTCTTCATAACCCAGGGAAATGAAAACATAAGAAAGGTGTGAGCTTAGATGCTTAGTAATGGTAAATATAACTGATAAAAATAAAATATCATAAGTGATCATAAGATGGACATATGGGTATAATTTGGATATATAAAAAAGTTATAACCAATTAATAATAAGTAAAAAATTAGAGAATAATATAATAATACCTCATAAAAGTGCTACATATCATAGAAATATAGAATACTTGAGAATTATGGAATATCCATAAGCATAAAAATCATAACATAGTGGAACATGTATAAAAACCTATTTCCTTTAATGGATTAGGATTCAATCACTTATTTCTCATTGTGTATTTGGCTTCACTAGCAAGTTTCCCATAGAAGATGAGGCATCACAATGTATTTCCAATTTTAGATTGAGCATCAGTACTCGTTTCACCATTATCTCATGAGATGTAAATCTTTAAATCTTACCTTGGAGGGAGATATATGGCCCAAAAATCACATAAAGATCATCCATACACATTTTTCGACAAGAAATCATTTAACCACCACATCATTAAAACCCAAGAATAAGAATGGGTTTCATAAATCCTTCTAATAGAAATAATTCACTTTTTCTGTATAAAGAACCCATGAAAACCAAATGTGTTTCATATATTTTTAAAATGGATTCATATAAGGATATCATTCATTATTCTATCAGTAATCATAACATGATAAAACCATGGAAAATAAATGGGTATCTAATGATATAATTCAACATTATAGGTAAATACAATTTAATTAATATAATATCGCATATGAAATTTTCACTATATATATAAAGTCTATATGATTAGGAAAATAATTATCCCCAATCAGTTGATGTTTATAATAAAGGTGAACAACCTTAAAGAAACTAAATAAAAAATAAAGTATTTATAGAGGAAGGTCAATGGATGAAAAATTACTATTATACACAAAAAATGATTAGGAAAGAGAAAGGAAATGATGGATCATTTCTCCAAATGTGTAGGACATTATATAAGACATCTAGAGAAATAAGGTGGATGTTTACATCTTAAAAAAAACCTCAAAAAATCATAATATATTTCAAAGGAAAACAACATATATGAAAAAACTTTTAAGGAGGTCTGGAAAAATCACTTTGGAAATAAGAAATACCCTTGATCATTTGAAATCATTTTATAAGAAATATTTTATAAAAAAAATTGAAAAATAATTTCATTTAAAAAATGAAAATGTAGAGATATATTTTCAAATAAAATTTCAAATGTGGTGTAAATATGTGAACACATGAAAAACGTTATAAGATATTTTTAGAAGACATTTTCATCTTATTTGTAAAATGATAATTTAATGGGTAACTTTTAAATGTTATATTCAAAAGGGTGAATTGAAAACATTGGGAAACATTTAACTTTGAAAAATATAACTAAATAAATTATTCATTGAAATTTTATAATTATTATCAATGAAATGTGGGATCTATGATAAAACATTTGATTTTTAAAGGATGGAAAGCCTATTTTTTTAAATATTTTAAAATAACTTTGTTTGAAAACCCACGTCGTAAATAGTATTAGATTTAAATTTTAAAAAGTGGTAAATAGAATTATTAGAATCATATAAAAATAATTGATATTTGATTTCTGAAATAGAAAGGATAACATTTAGGAGAAGGAATATATATATATAGATGGAATATAATATTCATTGGTAAGAATGGTAGTTATTTTTGTCAACATTATACTTCTATTTCCACAAAAAAATATCAAAAAAGTGGTTATTGATTATGAGAAGTAATTTACCCAAATAATAAAATATAATATAAAATAGTGTAATGGTTGTATAAATGAAATATTTAAAAGTATACTCAAATAATAAAGACTATGATTCAATTAATAAAAAACAGAGTCGATGAAACTCTTATAAAATTTGTAATGAAGGAATAAAAGGATATTGAGAGGAAAATCAGGAAATTGAAATTAAAATATCATAAAATAGAATATATTTTCATATTTTAATGAAATTGGTTTGTTAATATACAATGTAAAATAAATTATGGTGTACAATATCAAACATGTCTCATGAAGGTTAAAATGAAACAAAGAAACCCTTACCTTGTTTCCAAACTTAGTTAAATGCACTCTAACTATATTTATAACAAACATACACATATTAATTACCTGTTTAATAAAAAATTTAATATACTTTAACTTGTATAAAATTCATTTTTAATTATTCTCTATATGTATATTAGTCAGTGATAATCTAATTTCAATATCAGGTGTGAGTAATCTTGATTGTTTTGGACTAGTTTAGCAATCATAGTGTTGTTGATCATTCTTCTACAAAATTTCATAATTAATAGATCATAAAAGGATATCTAATATATTATTTATAATTAGTTATAATTTTATAATTTCATTTCACATGTGTTTTAGTTATTAGTCATGATGAAGAAGTCAGTGATGAGCTTTTTTTGGTAACATATAACAAACAGACAATGTTGTATTATTTAATTAGTTAAATGTTTATATTACCATTAAAGAACAGAAATATAATTATTTAATAATTAATATCCAATATTAATTTTCTAAATCTATCCTTTTTATAAATTTATAGCATTTTTATGTATGTGGTTAAACTAACCCAACAAGAACATTCTATTATTTATGCATGATTATGGCTATAGAACAAATTATTTTATTATAATATCATTATAAAAAATATATTAATCACATTATTTATACATTATTAAGGTTATAATCATAATTTTTATTATTTATAAGAATAATTTAATTGAAAAATAAATTTTTACTTATAAATAAATTGATTTTATTCTTGGTATGTTCATTTTAGATGATTGGTATTACAATATCTAATTATTTCTAATATTAATTATAGAATGAATAAATTATATTTACAGAATATAAATAATATCATAAATAAAAAATATATTCACTATAACCATTTCTATATCCACTCATGAAAGTTGGTGATGAAAAACAAAATGTGATTTTCACGGAGGTGGTAGTCCATACACACTAATGAGCAACGTTTTCATTTTTTTATTGAATGGGATGGGAATAAATAATGGTTATACCATAAATATAATAGAATTTAATTATATTATTTATATTTATAAAATTATATAAGTATTTTTAGAATTTTTTTGGTATGGTGAATGGGAAGGATAATGAAAGAAAGTAAAATGGTAAGTAATACTTACATTGAGATCTTTAATCTTCTCTTGAAGTATACTTTGGAAATAAAGGACCTGAGGCACTTTTTTGAGGCTATGGGAGGAAAAAAGTGAATAAGAACTCCATAAAAGTTTATTTTTCAAGTTTTTATGGGAATTTAGAAATAGTGGTGTGAATTGAAGTGGGACGAAGTGAGATCCTTTTTTAGGTGAAAAAGAGGGGGAAACATTTAGAAAGTAATGTTAGGTAAGGGGTGAGTATAGAATGTCATGAGATTTATGTGAATTAGGTGGGTAAATATTATTGAGACATGTAGGTATGAATTTATAACCTAATAAATTTATTCTATATGGTATAAGTGTCGAATTGATTTAGTAAAATTTGATCCACATTAGATTACCCATTTAACACATATTAACCCTGATTAAATATTAATCATGGTTATTATTTTATCAATAAAAATATAATATTAAACTTATTACTAAATTTTAATTTTTTGAATCTGAATTTGGAATCAATTAAATATACTTCAATTTCTAAATATAAGAAAATTATCTTGTAAATTAAAACATATTATGTGTTGAAAAATAGTTATTTACCGAAAATGTTATTTTAATTAGTAAGTTTTCTTAATCTTATTTAATATTGATTTACAATTAAATAAGTATTTAATTTAATTTTATATATTTGTAAACATTATATTACAGTCTAAATTTAAAATATATCCATTTAAAATTTTAAAAATACCTCATATTTAGAAAAGTAATATTCTTTGAAAAGTAATTGTTTTACCATGATAACTAATATTTACCTTGGTAACATAATTTTATTCCTAAAAATGAAATTTAACATATTAAATGATATAATTTTTTTCATATAAAACAAAAAAATTAAAATTTTAAATAGTTGGAAAATTTAATTATAATATTTTTACACATAATGCATAAAACACATTTTTTAGAAAAAAATATTTTTAAGATTAAAAAACATTTTTAGTATAAATTTAACAATGTCATTGAAATTCATGATATAAATCAGTTTATTATAAAATAATTAGGTGTTTGTTTTCTTCTAAATCAATCCAAAACTGGATATTGTGATTAAAATTTTTAATTAATAAAAAATACTGATAAGATTTTTTAAATTAGAATAAAATGTTACTTATGCTATAAAATGTTGAACATAGGGTTTTTACGTTCAAGATGCTATTTTAAAATAAAATTTTTTACACCTTAAATAAGTATTTCATCAATTCAAAATTTTTATAATGTTTTATGAATTTCTCATATATTGATAAAGTCATAAAATTTAAAATTTTGGTAAAAAACTGTAATTTTAACTGTTCAATTAAAAATCAATTACTTCAGAAAAAACCCAAAAATCATCTTAGGATAATTTTTTTATTCTAAATTAAAAAATAAAACTAGGTTAAAATTTTTAAAATTCTAAAATTTATAAACTTTTCTTTTATATTAAAATATAATTCATAAAGAAAAAATATTTTTTTAAATTCCCTTTTAAAACATTATGTGCTCTAAATACCATTTTGTATGATTTTATATTTGATGAAAATATGTTATTTACTATAGGTTTTATTTTTTTAATTTTTTTAATAATATTCTTTTAATATGTTGCAGCTCATTTTCGTTTGGTGTTTCATGTCAAGGAACATATCAAACACAATATCTATATAAGGAAAATACATAGTGAAATATTGGGACATTACAATCTATACACCTCAAATAAGTTGAATCCTCACAATTTTAAATGTTACTCACTCAGGAAAGTAAGTGAAGGTACTCTTAATATATTCATAATTTGGGATATAGATTATGATATGACATATACTGTCATGAATCAACCTGGGTTGACCCTGAACCGGTAACCAGAGCTGGGTTGTGACATGGCCTGAAGGGCGTTCCCGATCCCCACAGGTTGCAAACTAGTGTTGGGCAGCAAAATAAACTAGTTGGGAACTATTTGGCCCATAAAAATTATAAATAATCATAAACTGAAGAAGCAGATAAAAAAAGGAAAATAAACTGAACAATTTGGAAGCGGAAAAAAAAGTAAATGAAGTAATGTGACATACCTCGGGTGACCCCATGGGTCACCATAGAATGTAAACTTACTCGCTCCGAAAAGTGATCCAAGACCGAAACCTACAGCTAAAAAGTAAAGTAGGCGTGAGCACCGAGATTCTCAGTAGGAATTCCAAAATATAACCATGTCTTATGCCTCTGCCTTTAATAAGAAATCCAATCATGCCAGTTTGAAAATAAGATATAATAAAATAATGTTTTCCTTCTTTTCAAGTTCAAGTCATTAGTTTACATTTTAAAGTAAAATAATTTCTCTCCCACTACATTTTCAAAATAGGTTCCATGCATGAATTAACGTTTCAAAATGAAAGGAAACCAACTTAGGTTAAAATATGGTTTTTTTAAATAAGACACCAAGTATGGAATAACTGAAATGTGAATTGCATCACAAGTACCATGTTGCAAACGAGCACCATGGGAAATCTCTATAGGTAACTATCACCAGTAGGACCCTAGAGACCTCGTACCTTGGTGAAACGTGGCTTAGAAACCATGACCCTTAGAAAACGTGGCTTAGAAACCACGACCCTTAGTCATCCATATGTCTAGTTTGTGTTGTAGAATCAATCCTACTATACAAAACTGGGACAAACCCCTACCATGTCATCTAGAGTACTAGTCTTGGTCTACCCACCTAGATACCCAGGTTTCCCATTGTTCTCTATTTTAAGTGGTGGTGAGTTTTCTTTATCAAGAAAACACATATGTACATAACACTTTATTTATCCAAAACTTATTCAACCCATCACCACTGTTCTCCCTCCTTATGTGCATCCCCACTCTTTCACATCACACAATGAATAAGCATCAAATTAGACAAATAATAACAAATTCAACATAAAGATCATTTTATAAAACCAAGGGGGCATGCCTCAAGAGAGGTTTTTCATTTTCATAAAACATTATTAAGATGCCAAACAGGCTTAATTATATAAAGGGAACACTTTCTACAATTAACTAGCCAAAAGGACAAACACATTTGGAAATACTCATTACTAATTCAAACTAATTAGTAAATCAATTTTCAATAAAAGTAACTTAAGACCAATGATGTTAGAAATACATTTCAATTTCCAAAACAAAGGCATAATCATTTCAAGCAACCACAACCAAATTTCATAGCATGTGTATATAGCGTAAATTTAAAGCATATTTTTAAAACAAGAAAGCAATTATGAAATTCAAATTAAAGGCATATGCATAGGGGACCTACCTCAAACATGTCTCTATTTGTCGATGACCACTCGAACTAACACTTGGTGTATGCACACACATATATTTATACATATATATATACACCCCTAGATTCATTTGAAATATTCCCCAAATCATGATGGAATATGTATAAAGATGGAATATATATATATATATATATATATGCCTTACTCTATGCATGAACATGTAGGATACCTCGACACCCGTGACCCAAAACCATCATAGTGAGGTCAAACGCACTACACAAATAATTTAATAAAACAATTAAACACTTAAAAAATCTATAAAACATTTAAAAATGAAACACTAAGGGTTTGAACCAATAACATATCCATTTATTATAACACAAGATTAAATCACATAAACCATAATCATCATCTGCCACAGGATGGTTCAACAAGGGCAATCAATATCACATCACAAGAGTCAATTGGGCCTTCACTCATTTTGTAAACATTTGAAAATCCATTTCTAAGCAAATCTCAAATTTCCAAACACAATTAAAAAGGTAGGAATAAGCATATTCAAGCGTACCCATAAAAATACAAGGAAACTCCATTCCCATTTTATAAAACCAAACACCCTTTTTAAATTAAGGAAACCCATCAAACACAAAGACCACCCACGCTAAAACCCATTTGGCCTAAAATCCAATAATAAAGTGAATTTCACACTGAAAATATTTATTGGAATTTTTTATCAAACATAAAGAATGCATAAAACCCCATTTCAAAACAAAGTTTCATTTTTGAAAAGAAATCCACCATTTTTTAAAAAAAGTGAAAACCCCATTTGAAACCATTTGATGTCTCACCTCAATTTAAAACCAAATTCCCTTTTTAAGACTTCATTTTTCACCCAATCAAAACCAAATCGGACCAAGACACATTTCCCTACTTTTAAATCCATTATAAATATCCAAATGCATTTAATGAAAAGCCTAACACAATTAATTATTCCAATTTAAATCATAAAACATGGATTCACACATCAACCATTTATTCCAAGGACAATGAATACTCAAATGGGTTCAAATCAACACAAGGCTATCAAATATGTTTATACTTCCATCAAAAGAAAATAAAGAACAAGCATATCGGAATTATATAGGAAACAAAGTGCATAGGCACCTACCCCAAGGAGGAAAATACATAGCCAGAGCACATTGGCACGTGAAACCCTTGATGGAGACTGCCCTGCACTTGCGCACACATGTATTCTTATATATTTATATATATATATATACCCTTAATCCATTATACTTTTTTCCCTGGCCATGGGGGAAAATGTGCAAGGATGGAATACACACACACACACACACACACATGTACCAATACATGTGAGCATAATAACTCAAGAATTAATCAACATCCTACAACAATTCTAGGAATCCAAAACCACTAAGAAACCCAAATAAAATGTGCGAAACATAAAAGTGGAAAAAAACACTCACCCCAAGCGGTGTTGACGAGCTAAGATGATCCAATCCACCTCACCACATGTGATGGATTCTAGAATACGCATGAAGTTCACCTGAGG
Organism: Viscum album; assembly: GCA_963277665.1. Lineage (NCBI taxonomy): Eukaryota > Viridiplantae > Streptophyta > Magnoliopsida > Santalales > Viscaceae > Viscum > Viscum album. The sequence continues at coordinate 1,338,645,378 of OY728156.1, forward strand.
GGAATTCCGCATACCCTAACGATGGAAGAAACCACAATGAAATCGAATTAATCTGAGACCTAGGGTTTGGATGAATAGAAATGATTGAATAAGATGGGAAAACCGGGCAAATTGAAGGAGAAGACAAGGGAAGAAAACATTATATTGAAGAACAGAACATGATTCGTGAAGGATCTTGGAGGAAGCGTCACATGAAGGAGAGGTCATGCGGGATGGGAGGTGCCCGACCATGGGAGGGTAGGAGCGTTATGCGCTACGTTGGGGGAAGAATAACAAGAGGAAAAAAAGAAATAAAGAAATAAAATATAAAGTAAGGAAATAAAAGAAAATAAGATAAAATAAACAAAACTTTAAAAAATATTAACAAAATAATAAAAATTTTATAAAGTCCAATAATAATAATAACATTGTTCATAATAACTTAATAATAATATTATCACTAACCATAATAATAATATTATTAATATTAAATTGTTTTCCATTTATTTTATCTTATTTATTTTTGACTTTAATTTAATAAATTTTTAAATATTAAGAAACAAAAATACTCAAATATAAATAAAAATAACCACAATTTCAAGATGTCGGGTCGGGGTGTGACAATTCTCCCCACCACAAAAACTTTCTGCCCCCAAAAAGTCAAGCAGACAAACGAGGAAAAAACTAGAGTTCGAAACTGAACAAGGCTAACAAAATCACGAACTCATTGTGACTTTTCACTCCATTAGTCAAACCCAACCAACACTAAGGTAAAACACAATGAGAAAAACCATGAATAAATTTGGAGGGTTCTCCTCACCATAAGAACCTGACTATCATGTCCAACATTGAGACTCTCAACACAAGCTAACTTCTAAAACTACCAACATAAACCAAAGTGAAAACACCCCAACACCAACTCTCGAAGAAGGCACAATAAGATCCACGGTGGGTATCCCCACCATCTAAGAACCGACAAACTTAATCCAATTAGAATAGAACGATATGATCCCAACATAAACCGACCCACAAACACTTCACATGAACCAAACCCCCACCACATGGGGTCCTTGATGAAAGACCCCAAACTGAATGGTGGACCAAACACCTATTCAATATTTCCCAAGACACATGTGTCTCTAAAACTATCACATTATAAAACAAGAATGGGCCACCAAAATATCTAGCCACACAAGAGAGACAATCATCTTGAGACTCACAACCATAAAGAGACAACCTTAAAATATCAAATTTGAGGATGGACAACTTCTAGAGTTACAATAAAATGAGATCCCCATGCCTTTTACAACCAAGGTGGGGTATTTAATGAATAAAGACCACAATGAAAAAAGAGACCTTTGTGCCTCTTACAGCAAAACAGAACCTTCAAAGACAAATAATCTATAGCAGAGGAATTCAAACTGTACCCATTTTAGCACTGAAGACAAAAGTTAGACCAAGGTGTCCCACACCCAATGATTCCTGACTGCATGAAAGGATTCACTCTGAGATATGTGGCTGGAGCTATGACGCCTTGAATCATTTCTTACCCCGTATTCAGGAGTTGACATCCTCCGGTCGAGACTCCTTCTGATGATGCCACTAGTAGAACCTCTCCAAGTGTCCCAAATGGCCACATTGACAAAAAACCTTCAGAGGATGATGAAAAGGCGGCTTAAAGTACCCAAACTGGCCATACTCGAACCAAAACAGAGGGTGTCCCGACTAATATAATATGGAATTGACAATAAGACTTGTATGAGATAGGTTCCTCTGGTTTCCTCTCCTCACCGAATGGGGAACCTTCTTGAACACCAAAAAGAATCGGTCCTGGAACTTTGGATGAAGACCCCACACAATAGAAACATTAATTTATTCCACGATGCTACCATTAGAGAAAAGGGAATCAACCCCTTGAAATTCCCGATGTAAGCCTTCACTATCTGTTGGCCTTGATGGACACTCATGAGCTCTTCTACTTTCATTTCTTTCACCTCCTTAGTTATAATCCATCGGACAGAAGTGGTCTTAAAAAACTTCCAAGACATCCCATCATGCAACGACACTAGAAGTTTCTCCCACACCAATCCAAAGTTGAACCCTTAAATGAACTCAAACCAGCACAGACTCTCATAGCTTTTTGAGTTTCCAATAACTTGAAAATACCAACAAATTCACCAAGCCTGTCCACTACCTTCGATAGATCACAATCCCCATGAAAGATGGACGACAAAAAAAATTCAATTCCACCACTCCAGTAAGAGTCTTGGTAGAACCAACAACTAGAAAGGACTCACAAGAAACCTTTGGGACTTTTCTGAGTAACATAATCAAAAACAAGGGGCACGAATCCGAATCAAAACTCATCATAAGTCAAAAATTCACACATCAGTCACAAACTAAATTTCAAACTCAAACCCCCAATTTCGACCACAATTCAATATTTCAAAGCCAAGAGCACATGGAAAATGATGCCAAAAACGAAAAGAGAACACTAAACAATTTCTCACACCCTTTTCAAAACATTTTAATTACCCTTTTTGAAAACCATTTTTCAAAAGAAAAAAAACAACTTAAATATCCACCATTGGTATCCCATGAAGTCTTGAATATACATATACACTTGTGATAGCTCATGAAATCATCCACACATACCACATATTATCCTTGTGCCACATGCATACCTCTATATATGTGATCCCTCATAGGAATACCAGGGGTAAATTCAAAACACATCTCATTTTCAAACAGATCATTAAACGTAAAGCATATATTCTCAACCAATTTGAAAAAGTCACTTGTTATTAAAGCAACACATTTAAAAATCTTCAAACATTTTCCAATTCACATTCCGAAAATTGTTATTGAGATTCCAAAACAACTTCCACAACACAAACCATTTTTACCTTTGAAACCAAATTCCATTAAAAGAAAACAATTTCCACTTCAAAACAACTTTTTCCACTCTAAAACCACATTCCCTTTTAAAAACCCCTTTTTCGATGATCCATTTTCATTTTTGAAATCCACTCAAGTTAGTCAATACTAATCCCAAACATAACTCACATCAAAACTTCCAAAAAAAGGGACTAGTGGCTATGCCAACCCAGTAACATGGCTTAGTAGACCATGATCCGAGTGAGTATCCACCACATGAAGTATCTTGAACCGTGCACTCGGGTTGTAAATGGGTTTATACTCCATTAAAGCCCATAGAGTAACACTGGATCACTTACGTTTTCATCCCTAATCCACACAGACAAAGCAAAAGAAAAACTCAAATCCTAGACTCCCCCTGGAAACTCGAGTTGCGGGATGGGATAGGGTTCATGACGTCCTTCCCACACCTACCTCTTGAGTCCCATTACACCTAATCCCCAAGATACCAGACACCCCAAATAACAAGGGCCTCTTTTGATACCATTTTTTCATGAACCAACCTAGGTTAACCCAGAACCGGTCACCCGGGCCAGTCCGCGACATGGTCCGAAGGGCTTTCCTGATCGCCATGGGTAGAAAACTAGTGCCAGGCATAAAAATAAACTAGTTGGGAATGATTTGGACCATAAAAAAGATAAATAATCATAAAATGAACAAGAAGATAAATAAAGGAAAAGAAACTGAACAACATGGCAGCATAAAAAAGAGTAAATGAAGCAACATTACATACCTCAGGTGACCCCGTGGGTCACCACAGAACCTAAACTATACTCACTCCCGAAAGCAATCCAAGACTGAAACCTGTATCAAAAAATTAAAGTGGTCGTGAGCACCGAGATGCTTAGTAGGAATTCCAAAATTTAACCATGTCCTATACCCCTACCTTTAGTAAGAAATCCAATCATTCTAGTTTGAAAATAAGATATAATAAAATATTGTTTTTCCTTCTTTTCAAGTTCAAGTCATGAGTTTTCATTTTCAGGTAAAGCATTTCTCTCCCACTACATTTTCAAAATAGGTTCCAAGCATGAATTAATTTTTCAAAATGAAAGGAAACCAATTTAGATTAAAATATAGTTTTTGAAAATAAGACACCAAGTATGGAACAACTAAACTGGGAATCACATCACAAGTACCATGTCACAAACGAGCACCTTAGGAAATCCCTATAGGTAACTAGCACAAGTAGGACCCTAGAGACCTCTTACCTCGGTGAAACGTGGATTAAAAACCACAACCCTCAGAGAACGCATCTTAGAAACCACGAACCTCAGAAAACGTGGCTTAGAAACCAGGACCCTCAGTCATCCATATGTTTAGTTAGTGTTGTAGCATCAATCATGATAGAAAAAACTGGGACAAACCCCTACCGTTTCATCTAGCATACTTTTCCTAGTCCACACACCTAGATACCCAGGTTTCCCATTGTTCTCTATTTCAAGTGGTGGTGAGTTTTCTTTATCAAGCAAACACATATGTACATAACATTTTCTTTATCCAAAACTTATTCAGCCTAGCACCACCGTTCTCCCTCCTTAAGGGCACCCACTCTTTCACATCACACAATGCATAACCATCAAATTATGAACATAATAACACATTCAACATAAAGATCATTTTCTAAAACCAAGGGGATGTGCCTCAAGAGAGGTTTTTCTTTTTCATAAAACATTCTAAAGATGCCAAACAAGAATAATTTCATAAAGGGAACACTTTTTAAAATTAACCTGCCAAAAGGCCAAACACCTTTGGAAATAATCATTACTAATTCAATCCACTTAGGAAATCAATTTTCAATAAATTTCACTTAATACTAATGGCGTTAGAAATACATTTCAATTTCCAAAACAAAGGCATAATCATTTCAAGAAACTGAAACCAAATTTCGTAGCATGTGTATATAGCATAAATGTAAAACATATTTTTAAAATAAGAAAGAAATTATGAAATTTGAATTAAAGTCATAGGGGACCTACCTCAAACATGTCGTTATTTGTCGACGACCACTAGAACCTACACTTGGCGTATACACGCACAAGAATTTATACATACATACATATAAATATATATACCCCTATCCGCATTACACATATTCCCCATGCCATGAGGGAATATTTACAAAGAGTATATATATATATATATATATTCCTTACCCTATGCATGCACATGTAGGATACCTCGACACCCGTGTCCCAAAACCATCGCAGTGAGGTCCAACGCACTGCACAAATAATTTTATAAAACAATTAAACACTTAAAAAATCTATAAAACATTTCAAAATGACACACTAAGGGTCTGCACCAATAACACGCCCATTTATTATAACACAATAGTCAATCACATAAACCATAATCATCATCTGCAACAGGAGGGTTGAACAAGGGAAATCAATATCACATCACAAGTGCCAACCGGGCCTTCACCCATTTCGTAGACATTTGAAAATCCATTTCTAAGAAAATATAAAATTACAAACACAATTCCAAAGGAAGGCATAAGAATATTCAAGCATACCCATATAAATCAATGGAAACTCCATTCCCATTTTATAAAACCAAACACCCTTTTTAAATTAAGGAAACCCATCGAACACAAAGACCACCAATGCTAAAATCCATTTGGCCTAAAATCCAACAGTCAAGTGAATTTCACACTGAAAACATTTATTGGCATTTTTTTATCATACATAAAGAATGCATAAAACCCCATTTCAAAACCAAGATGCATTTGTGCAAAGAAATCCATCATTTTAAATAAGAGTGAAAACCCCATTTGAAAACATTTGAGGTATCACCTTAATTTAAAACCAAATTCATTTTTGAGACTTCATGTTTCACCCAATCAAAACCAAATCTGGCCAAGACCCATTTCCCCATTTTAAAACCCTTAAAAAGACACAAATTCATTTCATGAAAATCCTAACACAATTAAGTATTCCAATTTAAATCATAAAATAGGGATTCACAAATAAACCATTTATACCAAGGCTAAGGAATACTCAAATGGGTTCAAATCAACACAAGGTTATAAAATATATTTATACTTTCATCAAAAGGGAAATAAAGAACATGCATATCAGAATTCCTTAGGAAAAAAATGCATAGGAACCTACCCCAATGAGGAGAATACCTAGCCAGAGCACTTCGGAACTTGAAACCCTTGACGAAGATTTCCCTGCACTTGCGCACACAAGTATTCTTATATATTTATATATATATACCCTTAATACATTATACATTTTCCCCAAGAAATGTGGGAAAATTTTCAGGGAGGGAATATATATATACACACACACATGTACCTATACATGTGAGAGAAACACCTCATGAATTCATCAACATCCTACAACAATTCTAGGAATCCAAAATCACTAAGGAACCAAAATAAAAGGTTTGAAACACAACAATGGAAAAAAAACACTCACCCCAAGTAGTGTTGATGAGACAAGATGATTCAATCCACCTCACCACCAACGATGGATGTTGTAATATGAACGAATTCTACCAGGGGGGCATTCCACATAACCTAATGATGGAAGAAACCATAATGAAATCGGATTAATTTGAGACCTAGGTTTTGGCTGAATGGAAAGGAGTGGCGAAGAGGGGAAAATCAGCCAAATTTAAGGAGAAGACAAGGGTAGACAAACGTACCTCGAAGAACCGAACAAGATTCGTGAAAGAACCCGGAGGAAACGTCGCACGAAGGAGAGGTCGTGCGGGATGGGAGGCACGCATGCAAGGGAGGAGAGGAGCACTGTGCGCGACGTAGGGGGAGGAAGAATAAGAGAGAAAAAAATTAATAAAATAGATAGTAAGGAAATAAAATAAAATAAAATAAAATAAACAAAACTTTAACAAATAATAATAATAATAATAATTTTAATACAATCTAATAATAATAACAATATTGTTCATAATATCTTAATAATAATATTATTACTAACCATAATAATATTATTATAAATATTAAATTGTTTTCCATTTTTTTTATATTATTTAATTTTGAATTTAATTTAATAAATTTTTAAACATTAAGAAACCAAAATACTGAAATATAAATAAAAATAACCACAATTCCAAGATGTCGGGTTGGGGTGTGACATATACCTTACTATTTTAGTGTATATCAAGTTACTTATCATTCCTCAAACAACATTAATATTTCATACAATCATAAATCCATGTATATATATACCTGAATAAAATATTTTTGATAACATATCTTTCCCAAAACCACTTGAATATCAAGGTCATTAAACCAAAACTAAATCAAATATTCTTAAAGAAATTAACTCTACCATTAATCCTCAAATAGTATTAACCACTAGATAATAAAGTTACACACTAGTCAATATGTATATAACTTAATAGAAAAATGTTATAGACTTCAAAAAAAATATCATGGATCAATAATTAATTCTATGGTTATCAATACTATCAAACTCAATTTTCTAAAAATAAATAAAACTTTAAAACCTAATAATTATTCATCCCTCTTTCATATATTCTTCAGAATTTATTCCAAAAAAATAGAATTATCATAAAATCACTTTTTAATTTTACCAATAACAATTTATATATGTTTATAAACCATTAAAGCAGAAATAATAAATAAAAAGTATTAGATGTCTCACAAAATCCTCATAATTTTTAGAATATACCAGTATTTCATTGATAAATATTACTTGCTAATGAAAATAGATAAAATTGTCAAGAATAAATTTCTATAAAGATATTATCCTCACTACCTTTGTTAATATTAGGATACTCAATGTTTCTATCATAAAAAGAAATATACCAATATTCTCAACCATTTAAGTATGTTGCCTTATTCGTCTATAAGACATGGTCATCTCTAGGTATATGCCTTTCTCGGCATCATTTTCATGATGCTATTTCAACCAAATACTAAAACAAAAATTATTAGAACAATATACAATAAAATCAGAGTAAATGATCATATTAGTATGGATTCTCAATCTTTAGATATATTCTCTAATGAAAACCTCATTTCAACCTATGATACTTTCTTTTCAACTATACCAAACATGGTTCATCCTATAACTCTCTTGGTTATTCCTAGGTTACTTTAATTTATGTTCTCTCATACTTCTAATCATAATAACTCAATGTTATTAAGAAATAAATCCCTCATAATGGATTATAAAGAAAATTTTATTAACAAATTCATATCCCCCATGAGTGTCTAACCAAGTTTGTAGTATTAGGTCCACTCATTGTACACTAGAGTGAAGATCGATTCAATGATCAACTATCCTTCTTTGAGGTAATTTCCCCTAGGTAAATATGCATCATAGCTACATCAAACTTACTATATCTAGATAGATATGTAATTTCTAGTAAAAAAATACAATATCTACCTTAAAAAATACTTTGGGATGTTATCATATACTTAGACATATTCTTTATAATGACCCTAAGTGTTTTCAGTAAATTTCTTTTATCTTAATCCCAAAAATAATCAATATTTTATCACTTAACTTGAAGGGTTATATATACCATTGAAATTGGGATAAACCTTAACTTATCAAACATTGATGAAATTTCATACTCCAAAATGATCCTCTATTGATAAAATCCAAACATCCTATGTTACCTAAACCCTACTATGATTCTAACTATGAATACCCACATATGTGACCATATAAATACATGACATAATGAAAATATTTCATTACAATACATTCTAAATACCGATTAGGTTTAGAGTTTTATAGAATTAGGAAATACATTAACTAAAAAATTTCATGCCTTTTCAAATTAATGTATATTTTTCTCACTATATAGGAAACTTCTTAACCCATAAAAAGTATTAAACATCGCCCACTAATTCTCCACATAAGATACTATTATAGAAATTTCATACTTTTCTAATCTTTATAACCTTGGGAAATGGAAACATAACAATGGTATAAGCTCAGATTATCAATAAGAGTAAACATAATTGATAAAAATCAAATATTATATGTGATCATAAAATGATCATATGGTTTTAATTAGGATAAATAATAGATTTATAACTAATAAATAATATATTATAAATCATGTCATAAAATATGAATACATAATGAAAATGTTTCATATCATAGAAACAAGTAATAATAGAGAATTATGGAACATCCATAAGCATAGATATCATAACATAGTGGATTATGTATCATAACATTTTCCCCTTAGTGGATCAGGATTCACTCACCCATTTCCCTTATAGGATCAGGCTTCACCCACTTGTTTCCCATATAAAATCATCAAGAACAACCTATTTCCCATTTTTGATCGACCTTCACTACTCATTTCCCAATTATATCATGAGATGTAAATATTTCCCAATGATTTATAGGTTAATATAGGACCAATATGTCACTTAAAGATTAAATATACACATGTTTTCCACATGAAAATGTTGATCCTTCACATCATTAAAACTCAAAAATAAGAATGGGTTTAATAACATTTCCAATTAAAATCAATCACTTTTTATATGATTAATAACCAATGTAATGATAATGGGTTTAATATACTTTTCAAATGGATTCACATAAGGATATTATTCATAATTCCATCAACAATTATAACATGATTAACACACAAAAATTAAATGGGTATCCAATGATAAGTAACATAATAGGAAAAGGGTATACGGTTAAGACAATAATTTCCCCCATTAAATAAATGTATGAAATATTGGTTAAAACCCTTAAATCAATGGAATAAAAACTTAGGAATTCACATAATAAAGTAATTATAAGAAAAATTATTGTTATACACAAAAAACAATTAGGCCAGATAAAGGCAGTGATGGATCATTTCTAGAAAATATAAGGACATTAAAAAATAAATCTATGGAAATAAGATGGACAATTAAATTTTCAAAAAATAATTGTTCAAGAATAAGATATATAAAAGGACAATGAATTATATCAATAATAATTTCAATGTTTTTTGGAAAAAATAACTTTAGAAATAAGAAATATCCTTAATCTTTGAAATCATATTAAAAGAAATATTTTTTAAAAATAGGGAAAAAATAATTGGTTTTAGAAAACATGAAAATTTATAGATAAAGATTAATATAAAATTAAAAAGTTATAATAAATATTTTCTCACATAAAGAATTTTAGAATAGTTTTTTAGAATACATTTTCAACATATTCACAAAATGACAATGTTACGAGTCACTTTTAAACGTTATTTTTTAAATGGTGAAGTGAAAACTTTGCAAAATGTTATCATTGAAAAAAATTATTTAATAAATGATTCCTTGAAAATTAATAGTCACTATCCATGAAATGTTGTGATGAAGATGAAAATTTTTATTTTGAAAGGATGGAAGTCTCCATTTTTAAAATATTTTGAAATACCTTGGTTTGAAAATCCATATTGTAAAAGGAGTATTATATTTTTATTTTAAAAATGGGTAATGATAATTATTATAATCATATAAAATAATCCATATTATAAATTCAAAAAATAGAGGAGAACATTAGTAGGAAGAAAAACATATATGAGGAATATATGATTCATTGGTAAGAAAGAGAGTTACTATTAACAATGATATACTTTTATTTTGAAAAAAATATTTCAAAGAAGTGGTTTTTGATTATGAGAAATAATTTACATAGAGAAAAAAAGGAAATAATATATAAAATAGTGGAATTATAGGATACATTAAATCTTGAGAATTGTATTCAAGTAATAAATTGAAACAAGGCAATATTTTATAAATGAAATTCCATTTTTTATTAAGTAAATAACTTATAGTTACATAAAAAGCGTGCATTACTTTAGTCATTCTAGGATCATATAGAGTATTGGATTTAAAATAAAATTAATTATTTTAACCACTCATAATATATCCAATGTGTAGTGACCATTAATATTTTTTTATATTAAGGGTTTTGTTAAACTTTAATTAATATAGACGGAAGAATCTATGGCCTTCACCAGTAGGATCATACCTTATAAAGCCAATTTATTGGAACTTCCGAGGGAGATGAAATCACTATGAACTTCCCTTAACCAATAAAAATCCTATATTCAACTTATAAATCTTGATCAAAGTTATTTATATGATATTTTTAAAATTATATATATCATGGCCCAAACCATGTTCGCCGAACCACCCCTAGAAAGTGTCACAATCAAAAAACATACCCTTAGGGAATACACTAGTGTAATAAGGGCTATTATATGTAGAAACAATATGTATGAATTTATATAATTTCCTTTAAAAGAAATAATTATTATATTTATTCCTTTTAATTATTACTTTATAGATGATTAATGTGTATTATAAAAAATTATATTTCTATATGAATAAATCAAAATTGTATTTTTGGGAACTATATAATTTCATTTGATAAAATATTTTTATAAATTAATTATTTTTTTATCTAAATGTTATTTTTATGAAATATTCTTATTAAATAATACTTATTTAAACAAAAATTATAATATTTTTCAATGAAGTCCAATTTAATCTGTATAAGGGTCAGAAAACTTTTATCATCATAAAAAAAGTTTTTTTTCAAAAAAAATTAGGATTTTGATTTAAAAGTATTAATTCTAATATTTATAGATTAATTCTGAATTTTTAAATATGTCTATCAAAATTAACCATCGGTGAATTTTTCATCATTTTCTAAGACAATTGATTTTTTTTGTAAAAATTAAATATGGTATAAATATATGGTATGCATTATGACATCATAATAGCCCAAAAGTGATGTAATAAATAATAGAAGGAGTATCAAAAACAAAAATTATGGTTCCCATTTAAAATAATGTGTTTTGAAGTTATTCCATTAATTTTACAATCCTTTAATGAATCCTCCAAAATCTATTTTATATTTTATGGTCTTAAAATCAATTATTTATGATCATGATGCAATTCCACATCACCAATGGTATTATATTAATGAGTTCAGTTTATATCCTTATAAAATATTTAAAACCACTCTTATTTGGTAGAAACCTTTGGTAAATCCATGGGAAGATTTTTGGTTTTAATTGTTTTAGTATATAGATTCCAAAACCCAAGTTTATAAATTAATAAAGAATTACCCTATCTTTTTATATAAATACCCACCCATCATTTCACTCATATTCACTAAAACCACGTTGATAATGAATTTAATCTCCCCATACCTCATGAAATCCCTCCCAAGGTGTTCTCACACTCTTAATAAGATCCTTCCAATCATTTAGAAGCACCCTCTCAAGGTTAGGTATCCTTTCCTCTTGCTTTTAATTTCAGGAAATTTCTTTGTAGAAAGAATATTATTTTCTAATTGTTCATATTGTAATTTTTTTACACATACCTTTACTATACTTATGTTTCCCAAGTAATGAGAGGCCACAATTCACTCTTATAAAACCCTCCCTTAAACCTTTATATTCACCTCTTATGATAGCGAAATTATCCTGTGATTTTTCCCTACCACACATTTCTATAGTAAATAATAACCCCCATTTCCACTTATGGTTATTCAAATAGAATTAGCTATATTTAATTGATTAGGGTCTTTCATGTATATAAAAAAAACTTATTAAACATGGGATTAAAAGCGATGAATGTTTTTCTTATATTGTATGATCTATGTGGAAGGTTTATGCCAGTGCATGATATGAATATGATGGGCCTGAAATTTTATAGACCTCCAATTCATTGTTTAATGTTTTTATATCATGAGATACCATTTATAGTGTGTAAGAGGTTATCCTAATCATACTATGTTATGATGTCTCAGTGGTTAGCCTAGACTTATGCTTATTATGTCATGTGTTATGCTGTTTCCATATTCCTATGTTTCCTTGATGTTATAATATTATATCACGCTTAGATGTTTATGTTTATGATTCCCACCCCATTTTTGTCACATTAATATACATATTGAACAACATGTATTAATTTCATCATGTTATGCTCTGATTATTCCCTTTCTTATGTATATACTCAGGTTATCTAGTATAGTATTAGAATATTAGTGGAATATAAGAGAATGTTTTAATGTTTTTAAATAGTATCATGTTACCCATTCTTTCAGGTTATTTTTTCATTTATCTATTTACCCAAAGACACTAGACCTCATGATATTTTGGGATTGTATCATGTGTGAATTTAGGTATTAAATCATGAATTAATGCGTATTAAATATATGGTTTGTCATAGTTGGTATTGGAGAAAGGTTTTATTTTTAGATATAAGGATTTTAAAACCTTAGTTAAGAATTAGGGATAAGACTAAACCTAGTGAAACATCCCTAATTTATAGTAAAGTATAGAGTCAGTGGTTTCCAATAAACAAAATCTATGTAAAGATTCTACAATTGGATGTGGCTTTGGAATAATTTCACCTAGGGATAATAACTCCAAAAAGGGTGAATTTGGATTCGACTCGATCATCACCTGGTTAAAAAAAGAGGCTTGATTGACACCTCATTCGAAACTCTCATGGGATATGCTATACTAAATTCACAATCTCTTTATGAAACCATTATAAAGGGAACCAAAATAAAAAAAATTATTAGGAAATAGAGCATGGATAACTTAGATTAAAACATAGAATTTCATAGGTTAAGGAATTTAGATCATTTATATGTTATCCTCATAATGTTCTTAATATCCATTTTATATGATAAATAATTAAAAAATTCTCATACCTAATTTTCACTTTATTTTAGTCAATGGATTGGAATATGAGGAACTGAGTCAACAACCAAAATACTGAGCAATGTAATGGCATCCCCAATGAGATGCCCATCCCAATGGGAGAAGGATTCTAAAAAATCGTGAAATAATTGCTCAATTAACTCATGTTTTTAATAGAATCATGAATCAGTGGGATAAACCACATAACCCTAATAATGAGAATGTTGAAATTGATACCTTTATATGACAAAGGACTCTATCTTCAAGTGGATCTTTGGATCCTTTAATTGTAGAACAATGGATAAATCCCATTGAAAAGATATGATCTATCATTTATTTATCTAATAAATATAAGTTCATTATGGTTATTTAGAATATGGATGGAGGATTTTATCAATGGAGGAAATTGATAAAAAATATGAAACCTGAGGAAGATATCGAAGTGATATAGTGGAATGAATTCTAAATAAAATGATAAATAATTTTCTCACAATCTCAAAATTTAATTGAAGATGGATTTCCTTAGCCTTAATAAAAAGGATGAAGTAACCAAAGGGGCATATGAGGTGAGCTTAAAAAGACTTTCATGATATGCCTATATCTTTTTCATTTACCCCAAAAGTAAATTTAAGCACTTCTTTAGTGGGATAAAGTTAAGTATAAGAAAAAGTTTTCTTGTTTGATCATTTGAAAGCTATGGGATAATTATCTAATGTGCCCTAAAATTTAAAATAGATATGAGTGAATCTCATGTGTATCAAGGGATAGGAGATAAAAAGTGGAGAATGGATTTTAATTCTAGTAGTGCGATGGATAAATATCATGGGAAAAAATGTATATCATCCCACTTTTCAAAAGTGTGGGAAGAATAATTTTGTAAATTTTATGAAGGGGTTAATGAAATACATTAGGTGAATGAAATACGGAAACCTAACTAGAGAATGAAAAAGGAAGAGACCTACCAATTTAAAGGATGAAATGAATTCTCTAATCAACACTCAACATGTTGTTTTATTACTACCACAAAAACAGTTTTTCGTAGCGCCCCCCTTTATCAGCGCTAACGAAAAAGCGCCGATAAAGGAGGGTCCCTTTATCAGCGCTCAAAAAAGCGCTGATAAAGGGTGCCTTTATCAGCGCTAAAAATAGCACTGATAAAGGCACCCCTTTATCAGCGCTGATAAATGGCCCCCCTTTATCAGCGCTTGTTTAGCAGCGCTGATAAAGGGCCCCCCTTTATCAGTGCTTGTTTAGCAGCGCTGATAAAGGGGGGCCTTTATCAGTGCTTTTTTTAAAAGCGCTGATAAAGGGTCGGCTTCAAAAAAAAAATTAAAAATATATTAATATATTAATATATAAATATAGTTATATTGTTATATAAATATAATTTATAATTTTTAAATATATTTTAGATAAGTATAAATGTACATTTACACTTATTATACTTAATATATAATATATTTAGTGAAAATGACTTCTTAAAAAATTAAAAAAATATTTTTAATTAATAATTTGATAATAATTATGGTGTAATAGTCATTTAATAACAAATTGAGGACTAAAAAAATTAAAAAAAGTCAAAAAAGATCCAAAATATGTTGAAAACACAACTCAAACTTCAAACGACCATAACTTTTGATCAGGGTGTCCGTTTGAGCTCTACCACATATCAAATCGAAGCCTGCGATGAGATCTACGTCGTTGTGACCCGGGGGTGCCCCGATCATGCGTTTTTCGAAGCCAAAAAAGGCCTAGAAGGCCTACAAAACTGAGTTTTTTTTGGGGTACCCAGATTTTTTACCATTTTGTGGATTTTCAAACTTGTTTAAGGGGGTATTATTGGCTTTTTTTGGCAGGGATTGAATTTATTCCAAAGTATTACATTCATATTGATATTATGTCTCAGAAATTTCATCCTTTTTTATAATGCACTGCTATTTATAATCAAATATATAACTATATGTACATATTTTTTATATATTCGCACCTAAAAATTAAAATTTTTAAATAAATAATTAAACATATTTACATATAAAATATATTAGCTTTATCTAAATAATAACTAATATCCATTTTATTTAAAATACCAATATATGAATATTTATATACCTATATATTAATCTAACTATATATATATATTAATCTAACTATATATATATATTAATCTAACTATATATATATTACTCTAATAACTATATATATATTAATATAACTACATATATATATATTAGTATTACTATAAATATATATATTAATATCACTATATATATATTAATATAACTATATATATATATATTCATATAACTATATATATGTTAATATAACTATATATATATATATATTAATATAAATATATATTACTATACGAATAAATATAACTAAATATATATATATATAGATATAGATATATATTAATATCACTATATATATATATTAATATTACTATATATATATATTAATATAACTATATATATATTATAATATAACTATATATATATTATAATATAACTATATATATATATATATTATAATCTAATAACTATATATATATTAATATAAATATATATTACTATACGAATAAATATAACTAAATATATATATATATATATAGATATCATGAATTGGAAGACAAATCAAAATAGAGTAGTGGTAAAGGCTTAGGCGCGCATGGGGGAGGTCTTGAGTTCAAATCTTGTGGGAGGCAGGGGCGCACACGCATGTGGGAATATAGCAGCAAGCGCTGTTAAAGGATGAAGGGGGTGCGTGGGGTTTTGTACAGGGGTAGAAAAGCACTTTAAAATGGGGGGATCAAGCGCTATAAAATCCCACCCGATTTGCAGTATTTGTTTAATTTGTTTTAATTTTTTTTTTAATTTTTTTTAATTTTTTTAATTTTTTTAACTTTTATCAGTGCTAAAACGAAATCGCTGATAAAGGCCGTGTTTATAGTAGTGTATATTTCAACTACAAGAAACAAGGACACTATGCTAATCAATGTACTATGCCAAGGGTTGGCAATGATAACCTACACTAACAACCTATAAGGCCTAGATTGAAAGGGTGAGCTTATACTACCAAAACTGTTGAAGTGGATCCCGAAAAATGATGTGGTGATAGGTAAGAAAGTTATTCATTCAAGAACAGTGAACACACTATTTGATTTTAGTTCTATGTATTATTTCAGATAACTCAATTTTAGTATAACTATTCCAATACAAACACAAAATAAGGATGTTGAGATATCTATGAAAATAGAATATAGAAAAATTATATCATCCTAATTGTATAACTTATCCCCTATCCATATTTACAGGATGAACATTCCAGTAAATCTTATGATACTTCCTTTAGTAAAATTCGATGAAATTCTTGGTATTGATTGGATTTCATTATATATATCTAACATAAATTTATAAGATAAGTAAATCACCCTCTGTAACACAAATCACCCTCCAATTCTACAAAAAGTGTAATGAGGTGGATGAATCTCCTTTGGTATTATCATATAAAGGATGGATATTATTGCCTTTTGAGAAAGTGTATATAGATCAAATGATTAAGACTAAATAAAACATCATCCTTGATGGAATTCCCATTGTAAGGGGATATTTTGGCGTGTTTCCTAAATAATTACATAGTCTTCCTTCAATATGTGTGGTTTAGTTCTCAATATATCTTATATCCAAAGGGTTTATTTGAAAAAGTGATTTAGTATGGGTTGCACTAGTCCTCATCAGCAAGAATAAGGATGGGTCAATGGAACTCTTCATTGATTATCATGAGCTAAAAAAGATCATGATAAAGATCATGTATCATCTATCATGTATTGATGACTTGTTCGATCAGCTTTGTTCAGCCTAATACTTTCTTATGGTGGATCTTCAGTCAAGATACTATAAAGTAATGGTGAATAAATAGGATATCCTCAAGACTAATTTTAATAGAAGGTATGGGTACTATGACTTCATAGTGATTTCATTTAGACTCACTAATACTCCATTTATCTACGTGGACTTAATTAATATAGTCTTAGATATATTTTTGGTAGTCTTTGTTGAAGATATTCTTATCAAATCCAAAAGTAAGTAGGAACATGAGAAGTATTTGAATGTTGTACTGAAGAACTTGAAAAAGGAAAAGTTTTATGAAAATTGTCATATGAAAAACTTATAAAAAGGTATGTTTCTATTTAAACATTGGTTGAAATCCATTAAAATTGGTTAACGGAATGAATTCTGGGATTGGTAAAGGTCTCAAGATTTTCCTAGGTATCCAGGACATGAAAATGGGAAAATAAGTCCATCAAGTTCATGGTGCATGGTTAGTACATGATTAGTACTAACCATTCACCATAACTATGCATTTATGGGGACGGTAGAGTGTGGTTAGAAAACCATGTATGGTGTCCTAGGAGACCATGTGGATGGATCCCCTTAAAACAGAGGTAACCATATAGCTACCATATGATTTTCCAAACCATGCGGGTGGAAAAACCATACGCATCAGTTTCCTCTTAGATAGTGGTTACCACATGGTTAGTACATAGTTTTAAAAACATGCATCCAAACTATGTGCCTCTTCAAAATTAGGAATTCTACCATTTTTTCTCCCAAAATGAAAAGTTTCTTCCTAGAATTTTTACACAATTTCTTCTCCAGAGGAAAGGTGTGTGAACCAGGATCTCCCTCCTTATCCAAGGACAAATATCCTTCTATTATTTTGTTTCTAGAGTTTTGTTTAATGTGAATTGAATCTATGAGGATTTATTTACCTTGGTATTTGAGACTGTTTTTGTTTTAATTAGGGGAAATTATTGGGTGAGTAGGATTCATTGAGAATAAGGTTGGTGGATTACAATATTTCTTCAGTAGTCTTGATGTTTTCCTTGGGTATGTAGTTGTTCCCTTGTGCTTCCCTACTGTGTATTTGTTAATTTAATTAAAGAAAATTACATTTAACATTTAAATAATGTATTAAACTCTTCACCAACCCCATCAGATCTGTTAGATATTATGAGATTTGGGTTAAGTCCACCCATGTGGTGTTTCTTAATCCTTGAAAAGGATAAATGGGTTTTAAATGATGAGATAGAGTCTTTAGATGATCAAATCGGGTTACACTTTTTGTTTGAAGAGGGGAGCATGAAACATGGGGTTGTTTGTCTTAAATATAAAATTAATTGTGTTATGATAAGGAAAGGTAAATAAGGGGTAAATGTATAAAGGGTTTTGAATGTTTTTTAAATGTATTTAATGAAACATGAAGTTTGTGTTAATTGAATAAATAGATAAATGAACTAAGTGTGGATTTGGGTTAAATATGCTGAATGATATAAACCATGTGAATAATGGTGAATGTGAGAGTTGAACTATTTATATTGTGATATGTTGAAAATATCATGTAGTTTGGACCTTGAAAATTGGAAAATGATGAAATGGTTGGGAATGTTGTACATGATGATTCATATCTCTCAAATGTGTATGGTAGACTAGATACTCCACACCCATGGGTTAGAATTGTTGGACACAAAATTTAATATCCTTGATGTAGATGGATAGATATGAATTTTAGCATACTATAATTGATATGATGAACATGGAATTCCTTATTTTGGGCTAGGGTGTCGTGATGACGATCCGATCACTATTTCCTTTGATATGGTATGGGAAATAAGATTTGTGTACCTAAGTATTTATAATTAAAATTGTTATCGAATTCCCCCCTTATTGTTTAATTTTTTTTACCATTTATATTGATGGATTAGACATCCAGTAAGGTTGAAGAAGTATGGTGGGTTGGGGTCTTAGTATAACCAATGGCCCCATGTGACCAATTAATACAAAGTTAAATATTAAAACTTATTTTGTTATAAGATTTTATATTTTTTCTTTTATCTCTTGTATAAAATGTTATTATTATAGATTGGATATTGATTTCTGAAACCATTTTGGTTGCTTACTAAGTTATACTCACACCCTTCTCAGGCTATAGTTGGTACTAAGGAATTTCATGGTTGTAGGTCAGGATATGGGTGAAGACCCTATGTTAGATGACTAGTTTGGGTTATGGGATGGAGGATGGATGAGGGGATGAGATTGATATTATGACCCACTTTGGTTATTTTCAGTGTGATTTTTTTGGGTTACTTTAACACATGACACTAGTATGATATGACATGTTTACCATATTGGTTGTGGGTATTTACCCAGTTTTGGGAATTGATTATATGATGCATGTTTAGTGATACCCAGGCTGGGAAATTACAAAGGTATATAAGAGCAGTTTTATTTTCTATTATATTAAATTTTTTAAATGTATATAAGAGACTAGGATGTTTTATTCCTTGTAAATGAGCTCATTGATTGGAGTATCTAATCCATGTATGGGGGAAAATCCAATTTCCTAGGGTGGGATTGTTGTTCTCGATGTTCTCTTGTTATAGTTTGATGTCATTTTAGCTTGGGTGATACACTTGTTGTGTGAGGTTATTTATTTCTAATATTTGACCTATTATCTAGTATAGAATTAGGTTTTGGTATGCATTCATCATTCTAGAAACTCAGGGGTTTATGTGACATGCATCATATTAGGTACACACAAAAGAGAATGTATGGTTGGGTTTAGGGATATAATATTCTTTTCTATTCATTTAGGCCTTGTAAAGGTAGATCCTAATAAAGAAAATGAATTTTTTTAAAATGAAATATTTAAATTTGTATGGTTAAAAATGGAATAAGATTAAAAACTTGTAAATATTGATGTTTTTTTACCCTAAGTTAACCATGGCCCGAGATAGGGATGATTGAGGGTAGTGATGATGTTGCAATTGTATATGTTGGGATAGTGTATATGGAGTAACTTATTTATGGATAGTTATGACACCCCCACCCCCTATATTTTGTGTAATTAAAAAATTGAAATGTTATATATTCTAACAAGTGTATTGGAATTATAGATAATCCCACCATGATGATGGTTTCTATAGGGTTACGGGAGGAAATTGATGAGAATGTTCCCCTAGTAGCCGGACCATAACCCCTTTTAGTTTCGAGTGATAGGGAGGAAGAGAATTTCTATAATAATTTTACCTTTTTATGAATATTATGGAAAGGCACACATGGGAAGTTCCCCCATGTATGTTTGACCTAACTAGAGAGTTCCATCTGTATCATCCTCCAATGTTTTCTAGGGAGGATGGACTAGAGGAAGCTGAGTTTTTAATTGAATCTATCTAGATGATTATGGATATATAAGTTACATATTTATAGAATTCATTAAATTTTATAGATTATGTGTTGTGAGTACTTGTGAATATATTATGGGATATTTAGGATCAGGATTAGTATTTAGATAATATGGCTCTAGAGCACTTCCAAAAAATGTTCTTGGAGTATTTATACCCATAGACCTTGAGGAAAGATAGAGTTAGAGAGTATATATGGTTTAACCAAGGGAATATATCAGTAATATATTATTATGGACACTTCACTGACATAAATTTATTTTTCCCAGTATTTGTGGGAGTTTAAGCAACTACAGAAAAATGTTTTCAACATGGGCTTAGATGTGAGATCAAGTCCTAGCTGAATATCTTCCATTTGAAGAGTTTTATTGAGGTAGTGAATTAGGCTCTAATTTCTAAGGGAAACTTAAAATAGACTTATAGTGGTGGATAGGTAGGATCGGTTGTGAATCCAATGTTATGACCTATACTGGTAGAAATTATTATTGTGAGATATTTCAACAAGTGTGAAAAAGAATAGTTATATGCATGGTTAGTGTATTCGACTACCTATGGATTGTTGATCTTATGGTGGGATTGGGGACTTATAGAAATTCTATAGGAACACTTGGTTAGTGGTTGGAGATGGAGGATCTAGGATGATGAAAACCACTGGTAGGGTATCTTCTAACTCACATCATTATAGAAGTTGGATTTATACTTCCCACACTGGATGAGGTGTAGGATGAGGTAATCTAGGAAAAGAGTGACTACATCAGTAGAGTAGTTCAATGTATGAGGCTTGAGAAATAGTTTAGGGTAGAGGGATAGGTTAGCTGTATATAGTTCATCTTTCACCTAGTGGTGGAGAGGTCGAACCATTAACAACCTAAGTACGATTCTTATAGGTTCTATGCTTTCAAGTTATTTATTTTTTCCAATATTCTCTTTCTATTTTATATATGTTCAACTAGTGAATAGATTAGAATTCACAGTGGATATCATGTGTGGGGTTATGTCGATTAACACACCATTGGGGATATTTGAGGGAATCTATCATTGTAAAGGGTGTGCCCATGAGGTTTGTGACTACCATTTTCCTTGGTACTTTTACATTCTTGTGATGCTCAGTTTTTACCTGATATTGGGAATGGAGTGTTTGTTATCATACTCATATCACATCGATTGTTACCAAATGAGAGTGACCTTCACATATTCTGAGGTAAATAAAAATATTTTTTCATGGGAAATTGGATATTTAGGAAGGTCGTGTAGGAATTGTTCTTCTGTAATTAGTTGATCTCACAACCTAGGTTACGATTCTTTTGTTAGATAATGAGGGAGTGAAGAATGATGTATTCCCACTAGTTTTATATCAGTTTCAGGATTTTTTTCTTGAGGATTTCTTAGGGATACCACCTGAGATAGAGGTTTAGTTCATGATTGAGATAATGCTAGGAGTTGATCCAGTTTCTATTATACTATATAGGATTTCACTAACAGAGCTTCAAGAGATTAAGAAATAGCTAGATGAGTTATAGAATTAGGTTTAATATATCTAATTAATTATCTCTAGGAATCGCTAGTCCTATTTTTTAAAAAATACATAAATAATGTTAATTTTCCGTGTCAATTATCATAAGTAAAAACGTAGGTATATTAAGAATTGTTGTCCACTCTCACATATCAGTGGTATTTTCTATGATCTAAGGGGTTTCTATGTGTTCTTAATGAATGATTTGAGATCAAGTTATCATCAGTTGAGAGTAAAACCTTATGATATATCGTGAACATCTTTCATATTCAAAAATGAATTGTATGTTTTTCTTGTGATGTTGTTCGGGCTTTTGAAAACTTCCTCATTTTTTATATATTTGATGAACCAAATATTTAAATCATACTAGGATTAGTTTGTGGTTTTCTTTTTTGATGAAATCTTGGTGTAATCACATACTCATGAAGATCATGCCAAACATCTCGACATCATCTTGTGTACACTGAGAGAGAATATGATTTACTCCAAGATATTTATGTGTCATTTATGGATTTAAAAGGTACATTTTTGAGGCCACATTATCTTGAGTGAACGTGTTCCAGTGGACCCTGATAAAGTTTGAGCAGTCATTTTTTGGAAACATCCTAATAATTATTTTGATATCTAAAGATTTTGGGGTTTAGAAAGTAATTATTGAGGGTTGACCAAAGTTTTTTATGATTTTTTGTACTCTCTCTTAGGACTAACCAAGAATGCTATAAATTTTTAGTGGTTCAAGGCCTATGATAATGCATTCTAGGAGTTATTGAGGTGTCTAACTACTACACCGATTCTAATCTTACAGAAGACAAGTGAGGAGTATACCTTGTATTATGATTCATCTAAGATTGGAATTGGGGGAATGCTGATGTAGGGAGACATATTCATGGAACATAGCTCAGTATAGTTGAGTCCACATGAATAGAACTACCCTATCCATGATCTCAGGCTTCCCTCAGTGGTTTGTGCTATTAAATATTGGTAGGATTATCATCTAGGTGAGAGTTTTATCATTTATATTAATAATAATATCCTCAAATATAACTTATTTCAGTGGGATTTAAATCACTGACATAGGATATGGATTGATTATATATAATCATTTAACTTTGAGCTAGACTATACACCAAGAAAAGGAAACAATGTTGTAGATTCTCAAAGTCAGAAGACACAAACTCAGGCAGTTTGGGAGTCTTATTCTAAGTGGAATACAATGAATCTATTTTCTAAGATTCATATAACTATTTAGGATGGGTAGGAATATACAAAACTCATGTCATTATCAGTTTTATCATCTGTTCTAAATTGAGTAAAGAGGAGGCAGTGTGAGGGCTCTGAGTAAGTAGAAATAATGGAATTCCTTGAAAAAGGGGAGTTACCTCTAGATTGGACCATCGATGATAATGATATTATTCACCTTCAGGATTGAATAGTGGTGCCCACATGTTTTTAAGAGGATTTAATGCATGATTTTCATGCATAAAATTGGGCGATGTAACCTGGTTTGACTAATAATTATTGGATCATTGTAGATATTATTGGTTTCTAGGAATGAAAAACGAAATTATATTTTTTTTTAATCAATACTGCACCTTTCAGTAGGTGAAGGCTGAGCAATAATGGCCTATTAGAGAACTACAATCATTTCCCATTCTGAAATTCAAGTGGGATGAGGATACTATAGCTTTTTTTGGTATGTCTTTTGAGGAATACCCTAAGGAATGATATGATAAGGTTGATTACGGACTAGCTGACCAAGGTAACCCATTTCTTACTGATTTGAGATACATTCACCCTCAATTAGTTGGGAGACTTATATATTTGATAGATAATGTGTTTTCATGGGGTTCCTAGGAACATTGTCTTAGATTGAGATCAACATTTTACTTCAAACTTCTGACAAGGCTGGTAGAAGGTGTTGGGAACTCAGATCATGTCATGTTGATCCAATAATGTATGACTATGACCTAGAGTATACAATAGTCATATACTGATCAGCTTTGTTGGACTCTTTAATTTTCAGTAGGTGACATGTTTTCTTTCACATGTCACTTATATTAGGTCACCGTCAGATTCAAAACCAAGGTATGTTGGCACTCAGTTATGTTGGGCCATTTGATATTGTTGAGAGGATACGACTATTGGTGTATCAGTTGGATCTTACACAAGGGTGTAGTTTTATGCATGATTTTTTTCATGTGTTTAAGATTTATTAGTATCACCCTAACCCTTATCATGTGATCTATGTTGATGATATTGATCTTGAGGTCAATGATTCTTTAAGGAACATCTGATTCATGTTGTGGAACACAGTGAGAAAGTTATCGGGGTAAGATTGTGGCATTGGTTTTATTATTGTGGTATCATGGAGATGTTTAGGAGTAAACTTGGTAGTGGAATGAAGATATTCATGAATAGTTTCCTAACATTTTTACCTATAAATATTTGTGATTCTTGAAATAAAATCTCATGGATGATAAATTATAAGGTGGGGAGGTTGTAAAATCCTAAACTTTGGACGAGGCATATTTTTATTTAAAAATTGTTTTAACTCCATTTAATTTGGTCAATGAAATACCTCCCTATTGTAGGAAAGGTACAAGGAGTATATTGGGGGTTTAGGATAGAAAATAGTGGGAAAGAGGTCATCTAGTACATGGTGAATAGTTGGCGCACGGTTAGTACTAACTGTGTGTCGTAACCATTTTTTCCGGGGGAGGGTGGAGCATAGTTAGAAAATTATGAATTTTGTCCTAGGTGTTTGTGTGTATATACCCCCCTTAGAATATGTAATAACATGTCTACCACATGGGTTTTCATATTGTTTTAGTTTCCAAACTAACTGTGCATCTCTGTTTACTCTTAGATAGGGGAAATACATGATTGGTGCATGGTTTTGAATACCATGTAGCCAAACCATGCTCCTCTTAAAATGCGATCATTTTTTTTTTGTTTTTCCATCCTAAAATTAAATGTTTCTTATTATTTTTCGCACCGTTTATTCTCCAGCAGTATGTGGTCTGAACCAGGATCTCCCTCTTTCTCCAAATATTAATATCTTTCAATTATTAGGCATTTGGAGTGTTTTTTAGTGTGAAAAGAATCTCTAATAAGTTCTTCACCTTGGTGTTTTATTCCATTTTTGTTATAATAAATGGACATTAATGGACAAGTGGTGTTCAATGAACATAAGGTAGGTGGTATATAATCTCTCTCTCATGGTATTGATGTTTTCCTTGTTTTTTGGTTATTCCCTTACATTGTCTTACTGTTTATTTGTCACTAGGAATAGGAAAAGTAAATTGAACCTTTAAATGATATACTAGACTCCTCAAAGACCCCATCATGTCCATTGGCGACAATGATAATAGGATTAATCCCACCCATGGGGTGTTTAAAATCCGTGAAAATGTTAAATTGGTTGTAAATGATGAGATAGATGGTTAATATGATTAAACTGGGTTACACTTGTTTTTTTAACAAGATATTATGAAAAAATGGTTGTTTGGATTAAAATAGAAATTAAGGGTGCTATGAAGAGGAAAGGGAAATAAGGTCTAAATGGTTAAATGGGTTTGAATGAGTTATTAAATGTATTTAAAGAACCTTAAAGGTGCTGTTAAATTAATAAATGTCTATATGAAGTAAGTGTGGATTTGGGGTTAAATATGCTGAATGAGATAAACCATGTGAATAATAGTGAATGTGAGAGGTTCACTCTTGATATTGTGATATGATTAAAAGGCCACATATGTTAGACCTTGGAAATTTTGAAATGATGAAATGGCCGAGAATGATGGACATGACGATCCACATATCTCATATGTGTATGGTGGACCATATTATCCACAACCATGGATAATGATTATTAGAAATGATGTTTCATATCCATGTTTTTGGATAGATAGAAATGATGGTAAAAATTCTTGACTTGATATGATGGTCAGGGAATTTATTATTTCTGGAAAGGGTTCCAACATAAAAATCTAGGCACTACTTCCTTTGATATGGTATGGGAAATTGGATTTATGAACCTTGGTATTTATAATGAAAATGGTTACTAAATTCTCCCTTATTGTTCAAAATTGTTTAACCACTTTTTTTGGTGGCTCAAACTTCCTGATTGGATAAAGCAGGTTTAGTGGGTTAGTGTCATGGTATAACCAAAGGGCCCATGTAGACAATTGATAAGAAGTTGAATTTTTAAATAGGTCTCATTATTACCTCATTCACTATTTACTTTATCATTTTATGCACTATTATTTTTATAGACTGGATATTACTATATACACCATTGGTGGTGGCCTAGTGTGTTTCACTCACACACTACCCGAGCCATCATCGGTACCCAAGAAGATTTTATGTTTGTCATTCAGGATATAATAAATGGTCCTACATTAGATGAATGATTTTGAATATGGGATGGAGTATGGATGAGAGGATCAGATTGATTTCAATATGTATTTGAGTTTTTTAGTGTTTTATTTATTTTGGGGTTACTTTGAAACATAACACTAGTATGATATGTCACATTTACTATATTGGTTGTGGGCATTTACCCAGTTTTGGGAATTGATTACATAATGCAAGGTTATTGATTATTATTGCTTTAGTTATTATTTATTTTGATTTATGATGTTATGATAATATTTTATAGAGGATATAGTCTCCTAAAATTACCTATTATACATCATTATTAGTTGGAATCTTTTGGAGTATGTGGAGGCACACCTAATGTCATGTGGTGTACAGACTTAGGGCAACAGTTTAGTTACACCCAAGACGGGACGTTACACAAAGTATAGTAAATTAATGTTTTGGGTGGAGAAAGTAACATATCTATAGAATTTTATCACCAATAAAGGGATATTTTTTATCCTTAAAAAATATAAACAATTGAAGGATGTCCTACAACAAAATCTGTTATGGATATATGTAGTTTCCTTGGATTTGAAGGGTACTATTATTAATTTGTTAGAAACTTCTCATTATTTTCAATCCCACTAACCTATATAAATTTTAATTGTTGAATTTTTTATATCATTATGAATGTAAATATTTAATTAAGGAGTTAAATATGTGGATAATAAATGCACCTATGCTCACACTACCCACCAGTTGGGAAGGATTTTTGATATACAATATTGCATCCAAAAAGGTATTGGGTTGTATTGTCACACACATATTTTTAATTTTGACCTATAATATGGTTTATATTTTGGCCTTGGGTTTTTGGATCAATTTATAGGTGTGAAAGTTTTGAAATTTTAGTTTCAAGGTGCTTCTCTCTTGGTGCATGGTTGGTAGACAGTTAGAGGATACCATGCATCCTAGCCTAGGAAACCATGCAATATTTTGTGTGTTTCGAGTTGAGGGTGAAAAACCCACACACGGTTAGTAAAACAACGCTTAAACCTTGAAGGAATACAATGTATCATGGTATAAACATTCCTCTAGGTTGTCACATGGTTTTCCAAACAGTGTGACCAAACCATATGAGCTTCCCAGATCTTAAAAAGTATGAAATTACTATTCTACCCTCTTGGGATTTTAACACAAAATAGCTCCATTCCTCTTCTCCTTGGTACATGCAACCCTACGGGACCTCCACCATTATTCTTTATGGATCCCCTTTTATCCCATGGTGTGGATATAGGGGTTTTTCAAGGTTTTGGTCTATATTTCTCAAGGTAATCTTCTCTCTTCTCCCCCAACTTCATTATTCTTCCATTTTCTCTAAAGATCTCCTTCTTCCTTGGTCAAGGGGATCTAGGGTTCATGTTTCCCTTGATTTATGATGGGGTTTTTTATAGTTACATTTGGTTGTTCATGGCTCTTGGAATCTTTGTGTATTGGTTTTAATTATGCATTGTTGAAGAGTCTTGAGTTTAAGGTAGGTTTCCATTTGAATGTCCCTTTTAAATTTAAGAATCTTTTGTTTTAAGATTTTTTAACCTTACTTATATGTTAAATATAGATGTGTGATATTTGAAATGTATTTTGGGTGTGAAAAGTGCATATTTCTACCTTGTTTTTTGATAAATGGATTTGTTTTGTTTAATATTTCAAACCAATTGTTCGATGAAATACACAGTTAGATTCTCTAAGTATTTTGTGATGTTTGGTGAATGGATTTTCCTTGAAAATATTTTTTTGATGTCAAAATTTTGGTTTTGGGTTTCTCAAATGGATTCATAAATGGTTTTGGATCTTGAAAATGGTTTAGCATGTGATAATAATGTGTGGCCCGGTTAGCACTTTGATGAAAATGTTTTTGGTTTTCACATGTGGTGTGAGAACATGAATGAGATTCATAAAAGGATTTTGAAATAAAAAAATTGTGTGTTTTTACACATTTTTTAAATATGGATTTCGATTTATGAGAAAGTATGGTTTTGTGAAATGATGTTTGAGACTTTTTCTGGCATTTGTAAAAGTGGTGAAAATGTTCATTATGAAAAACCTCCTTGGATAATATTCTTTCCTTAATTATGGGATGTCCTGGATATGGAATCCTTGGTATCCATTATGTGAATGGGTGGGAAATTCTCATTGTGGAATCTTCATGAACCATTTACTTTGAGAATAATAGGTGATCCTTGGTGTGGGATCCTTTGAGATCTATTTATTCTATGGAAATAGATTGATCATTGGAGTGGCTTTGGGTGGTTACTATTATGTGAATTAATTATATACGATATATGTGATTTTTATTGGATACTTAGTTGTAATAAGTTGGCTCACCCCCTTTATACTCATGACACTGAGACTAGGCAAAGTGGTCAAATTTTCTGAGAATTATTATCGCACTAGTTAGGATTACACTATGACTAGTGTCATATAGAAAGGGGTTGTATTTTGTAATTATTTCTATGGGATGGTACCCCTCAGTCAGGTCATTTAGGGTGTGATCGAGTGCATGTCGGTTAAATTTGATTTCATCAAGTGATGCATGATTTCCAGATGAGTCAATATGTATATTATGTTTTGGATTATTCACGAGCTCTAAGGTTACTGCTATGTCTATTGAAACTTAGTTTCATGTGGTGAATGATTATGATGCATTGTTGGTAGGATTACTTGTGTGATATTTTCCCATTTTCTATTTCTTATGATTATTGTTCTTACTTCTAAATTAGTGTATCTTTATACCAAAAATGATTAAATGTTTTCAAGTGTTTATCGAAAAAAATTGAAGTTTTTTACACTCTTTCTTTCCATTCTATTTCTTCAAAATTATTATGGTTCCTACTTAGAAACGAATGTGGTTTTAAATGGTAAAAATGGAAATGGAACGCGTTTTGATTTAAAGTGAAAAATGTGTGGAAAAGTTTACTGCTATATATTGTAATAAAAACATGAAATTGATGGTGATTTTATTTAAATTAAGAGAATTAGGAATAGATTTGTTCTGAAACACCTAATGAGTTTTAATACTCACATTTATAGTTATTTCATATTTTTAGACTTTATAGAAGGTTTAATATTTGTTTTGATCACTATGGGTGATGGTTGATCTTGGTATCAGAGAGTGACCCTCTAGGTAACATGGAGATATTGTGGTTGTCAGGTTTTGTTGGTCTTTTTATTTTAATTGTTGTATTTTCAGTTTCTCTTGTAAAATGATGCTCAGTTTGGATTTATATATATATTGGGCTACTCTACTTTGTTTATGTTGTTACGTATTAATTTATATTTGTAGAAATCATTCCATTAGT
This sequence comes from Viscum album, assembly GCA_963277665.1. Classification (NCBI taxonomy): domain Eukaryota; kingdom Viridiplantae; phylum Streptophyta; class Magnoliopsida; order Santalales; family Viscaceae; genus Viscum; species Viscum album. The sequence goes on from OY728156.1 coordinate 1,338,675,445, forward strand.
TACTCCGATGATGCCCGACAATAGTTTCCAGCTCGGGGGGGGGGGGGATTAGGAGCACCCTTTAGGTCTTACCTTAGATCAGCTAAGTTGACCAGTTTGAGGTTGAAACAAGTTGTTTCGTGACATGTTTAATCAGTAAATATGAAAAATTGATTTCTTATACCTACCATAAATTAAAAATACATGATAATAACTACCCAACGCATGATCTTGAATTGAAAGTAGTAATCTTCTCATTTAAGATTTGGTTACATTATCTCTACGGGGAGAAGTGTGACATTTATATGGACCATAAGATCTCTAGTATATATTCTCACAAAAGGAGATAAATATTTAAAAATGAAGGTGGTTTTATTTGATCAAATATTTTTATTGTTCAATCCATTACCATCCTAGTAATGAAAACAAAGTGGCAGATTCTATGAGTAGAAAGGATCCCACAACCTTATCCATGATGAGGATTGAAAGGGATACAATCCACTTGTACATAAAAATGATATACATGGGAATAATAAAATGATATTTGTACTACGTTTCTAAAATAACTACTCAACCATCCATTATTGATAGGATCAAGTAGGCCCAAAAGTATAATGAGATTCTATATTAAAAGGTAGTGAATTTTTTGGAGTTCAACTTTGTTAAAGATGGATTTATAACGTTTTAACCTAAATATGTTTCCCATCACAACCTTAATTAAAGAGAGAACTTATAAATTATGCACATAGCTCATCATTATCTATTCCTCCAAGAAGCACTAAGATGTATATATATATATCTCTCTAAATAAAAATATTTTGTAGGATAACGTGATGATCGTGATTGTAGAGTTTATATCTCAATGCTTGACATTTCAACAAGTTAAGGCTTAAATAAAGAATTATAAGGGTGTGATCATACAATTTCCCATGCTAGTAAGGAAATTGAAAAACATAACCATGGATTTTACCATAGGACTCCCAATTAAATCAAATGACAATTAAACCATCTAGCCTGTTGTTACGCCCCAAACCCAGAAGACCAAAGATGGTGTATTATTTTAATACATTGACATGATTACAAAGTATAAAATTCTGAAGGACTGATCAATTTAGCTATCTTGGAAAATAGATTAAATACATGACCTTTACAGTACAAATTATAACATAAAACACATCATATATAATCCTTTTAAAACTTCATTATTCTCATGTATTAACAATTCATATCAATCATAAAACACTTGTTGGCATCCTGAGAAAATCAAACATAAGAATGGGGTGAGCTCATATGCTCAGAAAGGATAAGCAATATAGCATAAGCTATCAAAAAAAGCATAAAATTTTAAGGCAAGGTACAAAACTAAAACCCAATCCTTTTAAAATATTATTTTCAGCATAATATAGAAAAAATAAATCTAATAATTCCATTTAAACATTCACACGGATATTCTACTATTTGAATAATAACATGTATAATCAATAACTAATCTCATAAAGAGGGGATGCCTAATTTCAGACATCTTAATAACTACATCAAGGCCTAATGCTAAGACCATACAAAAATATTTTGTCAAGGCCTTATTCTAAGACACTAGTCTGTCTCATAAGACCTACCAATGTATCGAGGGGCTATAGCGGGACCCACCCATCACTTACTAAGTCCAATACATTCCTCATATGAAAAGGGTGAAACATAACATAAAAACTCATATTAAAAATAGCATAAATAATGTTACTACATTAACTATAAACTATGAATGTTATTAAAATAGCTCATACATAGTCAAACATAGCATAAAACCTTCAGCACATGATCCTTAGCCCGGTTGGTAAGGACTCCTTAAGTGCATCCAAGCGACCATGGATCAAATCCTGGTGGAGGCAGAATTTCTGGGGTACTGTAGTAGTACTGTAGTAGGTACTGTAGCAGGAACTGTGCAGTACTATAGTAGGTACTGTAGCGAGAACTGTAGAAGGCACTGTTTGGCATAGTAGCAGCTGGGAATATGCCCCCGTTTGGGCCTTCGGGCCACAGATTTGGTCCCTGAGTCCTTTAAGACCTTAGGGCCACCTCAAGGCCTTCAGGCCACCTTTAGTGTAGATGCAAACCAGAAAACCTATAAGGAACAAGCTCTACAAGGAGGATGATAAGGGTGCCTTCACCAAAGCAGATCTACACGGATTGCAAGAATGAGAGGGCATGGCACCTTCCATTGGGAAAATCATGTGAATGCATGGGAATACCTAGCCGAACAGTAATGTGAAGGTGGAGAGCTGATTTCACGATGAAGATGCGGGGGAGGAGCAGTTCCAAGTAGTTAGTCTAGGTTGTATGTAATGTTTGATGCCTACGGGCAATGAATTCCTCTAAGGCCTACGACCCATGTAATACTTACACCTACGGGCCTTGTAAGGGTTTAACCTCACCCCTTGAAAGGTGGATTATCAAGAAATCAATAAAAAATGAAGGCCTTCAGGCCATTGGAGGAGGAGCATAAACCCTTCAATACAATATGGAATATTTTGTCATAATAAATCAAATTAAATTACACATAAAATCCAACGAAGGATATTGACATAGATGAAAATAATCTAATAAAATCATTAAAACATTTCCATAGAAATATCCCTTTTTAACTTTGAAAACATTAAAAGTCAAACAATTTATAAAAAAAGACATTTAAAAGAAATTTTTGAATCAAATTGTCCCATATCACTTTGAATATTTTGAATGGAATTAAAATTTTAAAACATTTATGTCTATACAAAAAAATTGTTAAAACATTTTTGAAAACATAGACATTAAAGAGAAAGGTTTTGAAGTATAAATATTTAAAACATTTATAATGATGTTTTAGTTTAAGATTCTTCTACATGAAACCTTAAAAATATTCCTTTTAAAACAATTTTTAAGAAACATGTACATGAATGATAAAAATGTCCTAATAAACACTTATACATAAATAATCTTGGATAATAATGAGATTTCAAAATTAACCCTTACCTTAGGTCCAATATTCTCTGTATGTGTCTGAAAATACTGTATAATGTTTTTAAAAATATTATTAAATTATATAAGAATCAAAATAATATTTATGATATCATATATGATTTTTTATGATTTTATATTACTCATTTATTAACAATTTCAAGTTAATACAACATTTTTGGTAATAAACACTTTGTTTATCGTACGTGTTTTGACTTTTTATTCTTGATCGTATTACTTAGATCATGATTTACCTACTTAAAAAATGTATAATATGATTTATATATCATATATATTCATAATATAAATATATATAATATATAGATGAAATGGAATACACCGTTCATCGAGGCGGTAGGTCGTACGTACGTATGAAGGTTGTTTCTGTTTTCTTATCGTATTAAATGGAAGTTAGTGAATGAAATATATATACACAAACATATATATATAATTAAAGTATCCTTATTATTTCATATATTTCATAATTATTCATCATATATATTTTTTATAATCATTCTTGGTTGGTGAATGTGGAAGATGAGTCTCATCGCATCGTGGAGACGATAAGCCGTACGTACGCACGAGTGACGAAATCAATTACCTAATGGTTAAATGGTATGGAATTGGATGAAATATAAATTTTAAAAAAATAATATCATTTTATATATATTATTTAATTCATTTATATTAATCATTATTCCCATCAAAATAAAGTATATATGAAAAACAGTTTACACTACGATGTGGAGGAGGTAAGTCGTACGCACACACGCATGGTGATATTGTTATTCATAGTATTTTTAAAAGGATTAATTCAGTTGTCCCATAATAATAACAACATCTAATAATATATTATATGATTAATTTATTATTTTATTATGTTAATAACTTAGGAATAGTAAGTAGAAGAAGAAAAGAACTTTTAAATAAGGGATAAAACGATTACCTCTTCTTTGGGTGTCTCCTTTTGATTTGCACAAAAGGACTTCTTAAGTTGGTTTTATTTAAAAAAGTTGTCATATAGAATAAATGTAGGGAATTGTGGAGGAATTTTTGATTGAGTTTGTCTAATACAAAGGGCTTTGGAGGTGTGAATAAAAGATAAGGAGAAGTTCCATTTTATAGGAGAGGTGGGGGACACTTTAAGAATGTCCTAAAATATTAATTTATAATAAATTAATTTTAGGTTTCTAATGTATAAAAAGTGATTTATTTCAATTATAAGATTATTATGGGTCTAAATCCTCTAAACTAATAGGTTTTAGACAAGTTTAGGTCATAAATTTAACCTTATCTTTTGGATTTAACCCTTATTTAAATAAGTTAACTCTTACCAAGTATTCTTGTATTTGTATACAATATAGTTAATATGGTTATGATAAAATTCCAAGATATACTAAAGTGTATCATTAATGAATTTTTTAACACTATATAATTTAGTTTTCTGAATCTTATATTTTTATTACTATTATATCATTTAATAATATAGTCTTTGTTTTAAAAACTCATTTATGTCGATTATGACACTATTTAATAATTGATTTTTTAAGTCATAACTATTTGATTCCTTAGAAAAAAAGAATTAACTCATCCCTAATATTTAAATTATATCAAAAAAATCATGTACACGATCAAAAATCTCAAATTACATTTATTTTAATAATTATAGTATCATTTATTTCAATCATTCATTAATAAGGTAATCACTGCATCATTACTGTGTCATAAATAAATTTATTTATTTAATGTCTAAAAATTATAAATAAAATACCATGATGTAGGAAATATTTTTATATTTCTAATTAATATTTATAATCAAAGTTATAATTTATATAAACAAAATTAAAATCATTTTAGTAAATAGATACATGTTTAAGTTATATTTTCCTTGTCTTTAAATTAAACATTATAAAAGGTCATTATCACACCCAAGTGGATCCATGGGGTTCTAAAATAGATCTAAGTATTATTATGGTCGGCCATATATCATAGAATAGGATTATTAAATGTTCTAGTGTAGTTTTATATGATTACAATATTATTTTTTTACCCTTATTTACCCGATTTACCCTTTAACCATGGTAAATAAAAACAATTACTAAAGATACTATTCAGAATGTCAAAAATTAAAAGGTAACTATAAAAAAATTTAGACCTTATTATTCAAAATATGGAATATATTTTTCCAAATTCAAAACACAAAATTGGCATAAATTAATTTAAAATTTATTCTTGTTGTCAAAACTAGAAAGCGGGCTTTTAAGAAATAAAAAACTATCAAAATATTGAAATGTGTTTATGTCCAATTTCAATAAAAAATTAATTCCAATGACCAACATTAGATTAAATGATAAAAAAAATAATCCAATTAAAATTTAAAAATAATTAAAATGACAATATAACTGTATTTATAAATTAGATGAAAATACAATTTTTGAATTAAAATGCAGTATTTCCCACTATTTATTAAAATATGGATTTTATCAGAAAATAATAAAAATATCCAAACTAAATTTTAATGTACCTATTATAAAAAATAATTTAATTTTCTAAAATTTAATATATTATAGTGTTAAATATTATATTTAAAAATGGTTCTCCATTAAAAGGTAAAAAAACTGTTTTTTTTTTAAAAATACATCTTTTATATAAAAAATACATATTTTTTATGAAAAATTGAATTTTTTCATATATTATTTCTAATAAACACATAATATGAATCTTATTATTATATGGGATATATATGTAATTCAAAATGTGGTCAATACTATTCATAAACGTTTTTTAAACAGTTAGTTTGATATGTCATGGTGCACTCGAACTCGGTGTTGTGTGTAGTGAAAGCTTATCTTGGTATACCATACAATACAAGCTATTGAATTTATTTAAAAAGAAACATACCCTGGAATCTTGGGGTTTTACAGCGGTAGTCGTCCACCATAAAATTGTAGCACATTTCATTGATATCAAGGAAGATTTCTCCCTTGACCAACTCACCACGATATAAATAATGGAAGTGGTAAGACTGCATGGAGTTCCACTATCCATTGTATATAATTGATATCCAGAGGTTTTACTTGAGGTTTTGGAGAAGCCTTAAACAATTATTGGATGTAGGGTAGAGTTTTAGTACTTCTTATCACCCTTAGATAAATAGCTAGTCTGAGAGAACTATTCATACTCTCGATGATATATTGAGATCTTGTTCAATGTATTTAAAAGGATGGTGGGATCATCACCTTCCCCTAGTGGAGTTCTCATATAATAATAGTTTCCACTATAGAATTCAAATGGTTCCTTTTGATACTTTTTATGTGAATTGGTGTGATACACCAACATGCTAGGATGAAGTTAGAGAGGGGAATCTCAGGGGATGTGATTTTATCCAAGAGATTATAGAGAAGGTTTATATAATTCAATGTTTCATAAAATCAACAAAAATTAAATAGAAAAGATATAAGGATATTTTTTGACAAGACATAGAGTTTGAGGTTTTAGATAAGGTGTTCCTTCATATATCGATATAGAATAAATTCATTAAGTTCGGTTAGAAGGAAAATCTTAGTCCAAGATTCATCAACAAAAAATTATTTTCTAGATCGCATCAGAGTTGTGGCCTATCGATTAACACTCCCACATAACCTATCTAACATACTTTATTTGTTTCATTTATCCCTCTTAATGATGTAAATATCATACCCCACACATGTACTATATCTAGAGGTGGTACCCTTGTTTGATTATCTATCATATGAGGAGTATCTAAAGAATATTTTATATCATAGAGACACATTTCTACAAAATAGGACAACTCACCCAGTCAAAGTGTTGTGGTGGAACCAAAATTTTGAGGAATAAACATGGGAACCAGAAGAGGTGATGAAGTAGAAGTATCCCCATCTATTCTAGTGTAAAAAATGAAATTTTGAGGGTGAAACTTCTAAAGGGGGGAATGTAATGGCCTAAAATTTTATAAATGAAATCCCCTTTTTGATTGAGTAAATGACTTATAGTTATTGAAAACACATAAAATAATTTTTTCATTTTAGACCAATATTTCCTATTTCATTTAAAATACCATAATTATATTAAACATTCATAATATATTCATTTTATATTGACTATTAGGATTACTATATATTAAGGGTTATGATAAACTCTAATTGATATAGATAGAAGAAGTGATGGACTCAGCTAGTAGGTTTGTGCTCTATTTTTCTCATCTATCAGAGCTTTTATGGGAGATAAAATCATAGGCATTTTACATTTACTAATACTAATCCAAGATTCAACTATTAAATCTTGAGTGAAATATTTAACTGGATAAGTTCAATTTTATTGAGATCGTTTCCCAACCCATGTTCGCTAAACCACGCCAAGAAAGTGACACCATCACACACATTACCCTTAAGGTGTGCACTAGTGTTATAAGAGGTTATGTATCTAATCCCAAACATTATGAATTTTTATTTTTAATTTAACTAAAATAATTATTATATTTATACTTTTTTATTATTACTTTATAAATGATTGATGAGTTTGATAAAAAATTAGGTTTTGATACGAATAAATCAAAAATTAAATTTTGGGAAATATATAATTTAAATTAATAAAATATTTTTATAAATCCATTAATTTGTTAAAAAATGATATTTTTAGGAAATTTTTTATTAAATAATTGTTTTTTAAATATAAATGTTAATATTATTCAATGAAGTCGAACATAAACATTATAAGGGTCAAAAAACTGTTATTGTCATAAAAACTAGTATTTTTCAATAAATAGATATTTTTATTTAAAAGTTCATATTATCATATTTAGATACTTTTTTTAAATTATCATATCAAAATTATCCAATGGTAAATTTTTCAAAATTTTCTAAGATAATCGAATTTTTGGGTAAAAATAATTACGTTATTAATATACGGTATATATTATGATATCATAATCAACTAATAGTAATGTAATAAATATTATAAGGTGTATCCATGAACAAAATTGTGTTTACCCTTTAAAATAATGTGTTTTTAAATATATTTAATTAGTTTTAAAATTATTAAATGAATCCTCCAAAACCTATATTATATTTTAATATTTTAAGTTGAATTCTTTAGGGTCATGACTCTCTTCCACATCACCAATGGTGTTATATTAATGAGTTTATTTCATATCATTATAAAATATTTAAAACAAATTTCATTTGAAAGAAAAAATAGGATAAACCATCGTAAGGATTGTGGGTTTTACTATTTTATTATATAGAGTCCAAAACTAATGTTTAGAAATTAATAAAAAATTCCTCTTTTTTTTATAAATATCCACCCATCCTCCCACTAATCTTAACTAAAAACCCATATATCATGAATTTACTATCCCTATACCTTTATAAATCCCTTCTAAGGTGTTCCAAATTTCATAAGAATCTCCTCCCAATCTTTTCAAACCACCCACTCAAGGTAACTAATCCTCTCATCTTTTTATTTCAAGCACTTTTTTTGTACCAAGCCTTTTTTAGTTTCAATTTTTCATATTGTAAAGTTTTTTACACATTAATTTATTATAATTATTGTGAATAAATCATTATAAGAAATATTTCACTCTCATTAAACCCTCCCTTGAACTGTTATGTAAACCTGTTATATTGGTGAAATTATCCTAAGATTTTTCCATGCCAAACATTTGTATGGAAAATACCCATCCCCATTTACACTCAAGGGTATTCACCTAGATATACCAATCTTTAATTTATTATATACTATTATTTATGTAACCCATACACCTTAGTAATGGAATTAAAAGTGATGAAATATTCTCTTATGTTGTATGATCTATATAGAAAACTTATTAATATACATGATATGATTGTGATAGGTGGACTCAGAATTATATTACCCTCAAATGAATTGGGTAATGTTTTTATCTAATGAGATAACATGTATACTGAATTTTTGGTTATCATAAGCACACTATATTTTCATTTCTTGTTTTTTATCATTGACTTATACTTATGATGCCATTTTTATGTTGCCACATTCCTGTATTGCCTTGATGTTATCATCTTATATCATGATTTGGTGTTCATATTTATAATTCTCACCAATTTTAGGTCACCTTGATTTTCCTCTTGACTAAAATGTGATATGTTAATAATTTTATGTTTTTATTATTCACTTACTGAGATTTATATCTCACCATTTTCTTATATATTTCCCCAGGTTATCTCATGCAGTATTATAAGATCAGTGGAATATAAGTTCATGTTTTAAAGTATTTAAATAATGTCATTGTATCAATGTTTCATATAATTATGTTATCTATCTAATTCCCAAAATAAAGTACACCTCATGATATTTTGTAGTTGTATCATGTGTGAATTTAGGTAATAAGTCATGAATTAAGGTTTATTAAAGATATAGTTTGTCATAGAATGACAAGGACCCAATGAATCAAAAATTGAGTTGATGAAACTCTTACAGAATTGGTAACCTAAGAATCAAATAATATTGAGAGTAAGATAATTAAATTGCCATTATAATCTCATGAAATGGAAAATATCTTCATATTTGAAATAAATTGGGTAGTGAATACACCATATAAAAGAAATTATAGTGTATAGTATCAAACATGTCCCATGGAGTTTAAAATGAAACAAAGAAACTATTACATTATTTCCCCGCTTAGTCGAATGCACTCTAAGATCCTGTATAAAATAAATAAATATCGTAATATTATATTTTCTAACTCTTTTCATATACATTACTAGTTATAAACTTAGTTTATAATTAATCTCTACATGTATATTAGTTTGTTATTATCTATTTTCAATATCGGGTGTGAGTAATCTAGATCGTTTTGAACTAGTTTCATAAACATGATGTTGTTATTAATTATTCTCTAAAATTTTATAATTACTATATAATAAAATGTATTGTAATTTTTATTTTTTAATTTTTTATAATATTATAATTTAATTTCATATATATTTTACTTATTATTCGTGATGACGAAGTCAGTGATGTGTATGTTTCAGTGGATAGTGTTGTATTAATTAATGAATTAAATGTTTATATTACCATTAAAAACAAATAATAATAATTATTTAATAAATAAAATATTATATTAAGTTTTCAAATCCATGCTTGATACAAATTTACAACATTTTTCATGTAGGTGGCTAAATCGGCCCAACAAGAACATGTTATAATCTATGTGTGAGTATGGTTATGGAAGAGATTATTTTGTTATAATATCATTATAAAAAGTGTATAATGAAATAATTTAGATTCTATTAAGGTAATTAATCATAATTGTAATGATTTATAATAATAATTTGATGTAAAAATAAGTTTTCACTTATGGATGAATCACTTTTCCTCTTGGTATGTTCGTTTTATGTGGTTAGTTTTAATATGACTACTTATTTCTAATATTAAATATTGAATGAATAAATTATATTTACATAATATAAATCATGAAATAAATAAAATATACATATTAACTAAACTCGTTTCTATAATCAACATTGAAATTTTGTTATGAAAAACCAAATGTGTTGTTCGTGGAGGTGGTAGTCCACAAATGCACATGAACGTTTTCATTTTTTCTATTGAATGAGAGGGGAATCTATAAGGGTTATACCATAAATATAATAACATTTAAATATATTATTTTTCATTTTTTCATAATAAAAATATGGTTATAATTTTTTGGATTAGGGTGGATGGGAATGATAAAGAAAGAAGTTAAAATGATAAGTAATACTTACGTTGATAATTTGGGTCTTCTCTTGAAGTGTCCTTTGGAAATGAAGGACTTGAGGCACTTTTTTTAGGATAGGGGATTAAAAAAGTTTATAGGGACACTAGAAAAAATAAATTGGGTATATTTTCATTTTAATTTCGAACTAGATGTGTGACTTGAAGTGGGAGAAAGTAATCTCCTTTTATAGGTGAAAAAGAGGGAATAATCTTTGGAATAGAATGTTAGGTAATGGGTAAAAATGGAATTGCATGATATTTAGGTATGTTAGGTGGGAAAATGTTGGTGAGGAAAGTATGTATGACTTTTTAACCTAAAAAAATTATTATATAAGTTCTTAGTTCCAAATTGATTTATTAAAATTCAACCCACATTAGATTACCCATTTTAACACTAATTAATATTGATTAAATATTAATCATGGTTATTATTTTATCACTAAAAATATATTATAGGCATTATTTCCAAATTTAGGCATGAAGAGTATAAATTTGGACTCCATTTAATCTAATTAAATATCTAAATATGAGAAAATTAATTTTAAAATTTAAATATATAATGTCTTGAAAAAAAGGTTTTCTGTAGAAAAAACATCATTTTAATCATTAATTTTTCTTAATCATATATAAACATTATTACCAATTAAATGAGTTTTTAATTATTTTTTTCTTTTTATAAAAAATATATTTGAGTATTGATTTAAAATATATATTTTTAATTTTAAATAATACACAATATTTAAAAATGTATCATTATTTGAAAAATATTCATTTTACCACGGTAACTAATATTTACATTGTTAAATTAAATTTATAACAAAAATTAAATTAAAATTATTAAATAATATGAACATGATGATCTAAAATATAAAAAAATTAAAATTTCTGAAGATCATAAAAAATAATTTTAATATTAGAACACATAACACGTAAAACCCGTTTTTAGACAAGGTTTGTTTAAAAAAAATTATGTGTAGTATAAATTTATCAATTTAATTGAAATTTATGGTATAAATTGATTTATTATAAAATAAAAAATAGGTATATTGATTCAAAATCAATCCAAAATTGAATATTATCATTAAAATTATTAATTAATAATAAATACTTAAAACAATTTTAAAATCAAAATAAAATGTTACTTATCTTCTAAAATGATGAACATAGGTTTTCTAAGATGAAAATGGTATTTTAAAATAAATATTTTTATTATTTAGAAAAATATTTATTCAATTAAAATGTGTTATAAACTTCTATGTCTTACTCAAATATTTATAGTCATAAAATTTATAATTTTTACTATTCTTGTAAATATCAATTATATTAAAAAAATCCCAAAAATTCATCTTAGGATGATTTTGATTTGATAAATTTAAAAATAAAATGAATTTTAGAAATCAAAATTCTAAAATTTATTAATCTATTTTTTAGATTAAAATTTGATATAAAAAGAAAAATAACTTTTTTTAAAAGAAAAACGCCCTTTTAAAACATTAGTTGTTCTTGATCCAATTTTGTATGATTTTATAATTTACTAATATATTTTTATTTTCTAGTGGTTTTATTATTCTTAAAAATTCTTATTAATATTCATATAATATGCCATTGATCGTTTTAGTTCTGTTTTTCCTAAGAATTAATCTACGTATCACAATATTTATTTAAGGAAAATACATTGACAAATATTGGGTCATTATAGTTTTCGACCTGATAAAGATTCGCATTTCTTCTATATCATTGAATAATAGAGATTACATTTTTTTGATATTGTAGCATTTTTATTGAATGAAACATCCAAACTAGATTCACATAACTATCTAACAATAAATAAAATATGTTGTAGGCCATTAACATAAAGAACACCAATTCTATTTAATTCATCTCTAGTTAGGCGAGTTTTTCCACTCTCTTTGATTTTTAAAGATCCATCATTTCTAACCCAAACACATCCATCGACTCTTTATTTGACATTCTTTAGTATATTTATGTTTCTCATCATGTGGTATGAAAACCCAAAATTAAGAATGCAATTGTATATATTCATTGTAGCATTAAACGATATGTCAAAAATAAAGAAAAACCTCTTGTATCTTTATATTATTATATTTACAAGAAATTACAGAATTAGTTGAGATATATGTTGGTCTCTTATCATGTTATTTTACATAATCAAACATATCATATTATTCTTCCTATATTGGATAAAATATTTTTCTCAAAGGAATTGAATTTTATTGACTTGAATACATCTTTATTTGTATTCTATAAGAAAAACTACAACTTTTCTTGTAGTTGATAGCTTTCTTCCCAAAGATAGAGAAATTAAAACAATATCCATAGAAGTTGTTTCTAATCTAATATAAATGATATGTTTTTAATATCCTTTAATTTATTCTAATTTCTTCTTATCTTAACTAACTTTTTGATTCCCTATAATATTACATTATGTGGTCTAAATAACCATATAATTAACACTTCATTAAAGAAAATATTTTATTTCTACTATGTATACACATATCACTTTATTTTTAATAACTCTTTAATTGTTGATAAGTCCTTGAAAGTTGATATTATTATCCTTTCATCCATTTCCATTTACTATTCACATTGGTTGTCTTTATTTTTGATTTTTAGCCTCATATCTAAGACCACTTTTACCCTTAAAATTGGTTCTTCGAGCATTCAACACTTAATCAAAAGTTATTACACCTCATTTTTCATTTTTTTAAATAATTCATTTGAAAACATCAATTTTTTATCTTTTTCTTTAATCCATTGATTTTATTTCAGACTCTAGATTTTATCTCAAAGAAAAAACTTCCTCTAAAAGTGTTTCAATCTTATTAAATTTATCTTTAATAGACATATTAATATCACTAATGATACTTTTTCCTTAATATTAAACTATAATTTCTCATATATTTCAGGTTTACCTTTAACATTTTAGGTTCATCCACCAATTTCTCCAAGAGATCAATTTATTTTTCAAGTTCATTAGCATAAATCAAAAATTTATTTAAACATCCTCTAATATTCCTATTGTTATTTATATAAAAATCAATATCCTCAAAATATCCTTTTAATAAAACCTTAATATCAACCACTCCTTATATTAGACCATCCTATTATACCTTAGTTTTAGGTTTTCCACTGAATCCGTTATAGAATATTCTATTCCTAACTTCAACCCAGTTTCAATGCCGTTTAACTAATCTTCGTTACATATTATTTCTATTTTCGTACCAACAAATTTATCTAAAATTTACTTCCACTTCCATTTCTTGATTAAAAATTACTTCATGGAGGAAACTTCTTATTTTTTGTGATAATTAAAAAATTCCATCCTCTCTATAAAATATTTTTGAAAACTTAGCATTGATGTTCTCAATATTTTCACAATAAAAAAACAAAAAAGGTAACTTAACTTCAAACTAAACCTTTCAACTCTTAAATTTACTTATTAGAAGTGATAATAAATTATCACTAATATCTAATTCAACATTAGATACTTGAAATTAACAATTCTATACTTATTTGAATAAAATTTCTTTAGATGAATGTTCTAAATAATTTTCCATCATTAGTCATATTTTATATAAAACCAATTTTCTGTGTATATCATTGAGAGATAATTCACCAAGATTTACATTATCATGTGATAAATATTTTATATAATAAATTTTTGTAATATTTATATGATACTCTTTAAAATATCATTATCTTTCATCTTCTAACTAAATCCATGAATATCTCTAACTGCTTCCATAAGATAGATGGAAAAACAATCAATATTTAAACTTGAAATCATTTTTAGATCATATAATCTATTTTTTAAAACCTTCACCTTTTCTAATTTCACTTTTAATCACCTTTATAAATATTATAAATTTTTCCCAAATTCATTTTTCTATTGAGTAATCCATAACATTCATGTAAAAATGTTTAAAAAATTATCTGAATAAGGTATTAAGAGACTTTAAATCATCATTTCAAAACTTCTTATCTTCTTCTATAATTCACCTTATAGAAAAATCACTTAATTTAATTACATGAATTATTTTTCAATAAACATAAATCACAAGATATCATAGACGTGATCTCATTCTATTCTTCCATATTTAGTAATTTCACACAATAAATAGAGGTACTCCATTTTCATTTATAATATTATTCTTAATAATAACTTCTTATAATATATTCACTAATAAATAACTAGTGTATTTTATACCACTTATTATAAATTGATGTCCCACTGAAACCCCAAATAGGGGGTGAGTTAGGGTGAAATGAAATAAATTCTTCAATCTTAACTTTAATTGGAAATGAAACCTTGAATCTATCTCTTAAATCACAACCAAAATAGTAAAGAAAATATATACAGACATATTTATTTTAACATTTTTCACTCGTGATGGGATACATTCAATGAGTATGTATTAATATTTTCTTGATATGTTAATTAATCACTAGTTACCTATTTTTTGTTAAAAAATTGATAATATCTTTGTAAAACTGAGGTCCGCAACCTATTCTTATCATACACTAGCTATGTGAGGTCTTAGATTCCTAAAAACCCCCTGTTTATCTTTTTTCAAGTTTTCGTGATGTTAATAAGTTGTTTGGAGGTGTTATAGAGTATAAGGAAGTGTTATGTCCATTTATAGGGTCACCGCAACATGGAGACAGTGGTAATGGACATTTTGTAACTGGATTCTTGGAGGATAGCAGTGGGACTGGCCATATGGTGTATAATATGATATGGTGAGTAAAACAACCAGGATGGTTGTGGTATACATTTTGGAATTTGGGTAGTCACCCTATGTGAAATAGGTAGATCATAAATACCTAGTAAAGGGTTTGGTGTTGGGTGTTGTGTTTTAGAGGACCACTTATGTTATACAGGAAAAATTATCTCACCACATCATAGACCTAGGTGTGATGTGGAGGAAATGGAAAATACTTTTCTATTATGCCACAGAGGATGTCTATGTCTGGCATTAGAGGAGATAACATGTTGTGGACTATGTCATGGATGAGTTTGTGGTGATTGTGAAATCTATTTTTAAATCATCTGAAAAGGGTGTAAATATTTGTGGGAGATTCATATCTCCTTTATATATGGGATACTATGGCATAGCGGGTTGTCTCCATTACATAGCGAGGACATTCGCGATTCCTATATAAATAGGGGGCCTAACATCCCTCATCTCAATTAATTTCCTACTCCAATGATATTTGGATGAATCCAAACCCCATTAATTCCCTTGTATCATATATTTTTTGGTTCCAACCTCTTGGATTGTTTATCATTAATTACCCTTTCATTAAGGTTCATTATTCTCCCACTTTCCTCTTTTGTTCTCCCTTTTTTCATGATGTTTATTATGGAAAACCCCTATATTTTGATCTTGGTTCTGAGTGTGGTTTGTTTTATCTTCTTATAGACAGGATTTCGTTGTTTTCCCGTATATATTAGTGGATTTTGATCCCATGGTTCTTATATTGTGATTTTGGTTCTACTTGAAGCTCCTATCAAGTTATGGGATTTGAGTTTTCTCTTAATTTTTTTCCATGAATATGTGAAATTATCATGGTTTTTTCCCATTTGATGGATGGTAATAGTTTTATTAATGAATATAATTAATAATACATGATGAATTAAATGGTAAGGATATTGTTCACATGTTTTTACAAATTTAGTGATATTGTTAATGGAATTACTCTTTATTTATAATGTTGTTGGAAATCATAGTTTTTGGGAACCATATTTTTTTCTAGTTGTTATGATTATAAAATAATTATTGTGTTTATTGTTTTATCTCACATAGAATAAAATTTTAAGAAGTTATAAATGTATGATTAATTGGATGCTCATGGAAATATGGAATTGTGTAAGGATTTCATGCTAGATAAGTAAATAAAGTGATGAAATCCCTTTTTGTTGAATATGAAATGATGTGTTTTGAATTTTTTAATTCCTACTATATATTGATGTGACATTGATTTTTTTCATGTTTTGTGTGAAACTTGTGGATATTTTACCAGTGGTAATGGAAACTGGGTTTAAGGGGGAAGGTTTTTTTGGGGGGGGGATCATGGTCGATTGGAATGATATGCGATGTGGGATGATTTACAATGTGGTTGTGTGGTGATCATGGATATGGTTATAATGTGTGATGTTGGAGAATAGAGTTCTTATAGTAATGGATGATATCGTTATGTATTGAATTTGTAGTTTCCTGAAAGTTATGGAATGATTAAAAAGTTGTAATCTCAAATCTAACGAAATTAGGTTAGAATAATTGGTTTAAGGATAGATATAAATTAATGTAGGGATAAAAATACCTCACGGTAACATTTTAGTGTTTTTGGGATGATTATGTTTGTTGAAAAAACTAGTTAATAAGGTTATTTGTGGAGTTCCAGAGATATTTTTGATAATGTATGTTAACAATGATCCAAGTAAAAAGGAATAGAATCTATGGAATCAGTTCATAAAACTTTTTATACAAGGTGGAATAATTTCCTAGTGTTTATGAAATTTTAGGGCTCAAAATTTTGTGGAATACTCAGGCTTAATGAAATATGTATTTCCAATAATTTCTCATTAAAATATGGAAAAGGAATGGAATTCATTAATTTTTTTTGCTTCACGAAGGCCTGATGCTTCACAAAGTTTCAGTGTTTTGTAAAGGTTTTTAGCTTCACTAAAGATGGTTGAGAATGAATTAAAGAGGTTAAGATCCATGATTATGATAATATTCATGAATGGGAAAATTTACCTGATGTTTTGAGAAGGTAGGGAGCTTTGCGAACAAGAATGAAGAGCTTTGAAAAAAAGGAACTGGTGTAGTTGAATGCTTCACGAAGGGGATGCAATGTCTATAAATAAGAGACTACCACCTCATTTAAAAATAAAAATATTAAACAATAATCCAAAGGTTAATAATTCATGAAGTTGTTTGACAAATTATTTTTCCTATGCAAAGGTTTTAATAAGATCATATGTTTCACAAAGAAAGGGGTTTGGTGAAGGGTATGAAATCTTTATGAAAGTTATGAGCTTTATGAAATGTGTGAGAATTATGAAAGGTGTGTGTAAAACCCCTATATTTTTATGATATGGAGTTTTTTTAATTTCATTGATTTCTTATGTTTTATGCTAAACCAAGATAAGCTTGTGTAATACTCAACACTGGCTTAGCTTGTGGTATACACAATTCTATGCTTGGCTTGTGTTACAAGAAATTTCAAGTTCTTTTGACAAATTACCTTTCACTCAAGACTGAGTATAAATGAACAAATAAATATCATTATGTTACCCTATAACGTTTTCATTATAATGGCGGGTATGAACAATATTAACTTTCTTCTAAAAACTATTCAAATAAAAATAAGTGAGTTTATAAAATAATAAAATCACTTTTAATGGATTTTATTAATTAAATATATGTTTAATTTTTTTAATATAAGGTTTAAAATTAATATTATATGTTTTCTAGACATGATATAAGAATAAATTCTATTTTTCAAATAAAAGAAATAATTTTCAAAAAAATGCAGTTTTGTCACCTTTTGATGGAGAATTAATTTAAAATATAGTTTTTGACACTTTTATAGATTAATTTTAACAACATAAATTTATTTATTAAAATTAAGATATAAAATTTTAATTTTTATTAGTTTTTTATATTTTTTTGATAACTTTCAAGTTTTGATGAATAATAAAAAAACACTAAATTTTAATTAAAAAACAAATTTCATCGAATTAATTTATATGGTTAAATTATATTATATAATAGTTTTAAAGTATAGGAATAATATATTTTTATATTTGAATATATTATATTCAATTGGAATTAATTTTTCATTGAATTTTGATATAAAAACATTTCAATCCTTTGTAATGTTTTACATTTTTAATCCCATTTTTCATTCGAACAACGAGATTAATTATAAATTATTTACTGAAACTTCTGTGTTTTGAATTTTTTAAAGTTTAGTACATATTTTAAATCATTAGTTAAAAATTATGAAAATATAATTCTTTTATTTTTAGGCCTTATCAATATTAACTTAAGTAATTTTTATTAATATGGTAAAAAGGTAAATCGGGTAATTAAGGGTAAATATAATATTATAAAATTTCCTAAACACTTTTCCTAATATGATTTAATGTGTGATTTTAGAACTAAACCATCATTGGGTTGAAATGATACCCTTTGTAAGACACTTGAATGAGATTAGGACATTTAATATATTTTATTCAAAGAAAAGCTAAATATGTCCTACTCAAATTTTAATAACTAAATCATTTTTAATATATGGTTATATAGAAGATAAATTAGACTATGAATACTAATTTAAAATATAATTTTTTTCTTTATCATGGAAATTTATTTTTAATTTTTAGGAAATAAATAATTACTTTAAAGGATTATATATTGATGATTCAGAAATTATTTAATTAATGAAAAATAAATCGAATAATTTTTATTAAAATGATAATAACCATTTAAAGACATAAAAACTTAACCAAATATTATTTTTAAAGTATATATTGACCTTAATCATTCATGAGTAGATTTATTTACCTTTTGGAGTCTTATTGAATAGATTATGACACTTATATTATTTTATATAAAGTGATGTTAAACTTGTCACATTCATGATTTAATAAGTATACCATTTTTAATGATGGATTTTACATGATATATATTTTACTACAAGTATTATTATGAAATATAATAGATTTGTCTTCATGTTAGTATTTTATTTTTAATTTTTATTCTACAAATAAGTGTATTAAATAATTACACAATATTGATGTTGAAATTACTCTATTAATGAATTTATCAAATTATTGTTAGTAAATATATTAAAATAAATATAATTTAGGATAATTAATATATTAAATTAATTTTATATATTACCTTGTCCTCATAGGGATATAATAAAATATTTTTTTTTGAGGATAACATCTTATCTTGATATTTTTAAAAATCCAAGAATTGAATATTGTCAAAATTGAAAATATTATTGTTTTGTCAAAATATTGTTTTATTAAATTATTAAAAATAATAATTTTTTTAATAATATATAAAAAATATTATATGGTATAAAATATCCTAAATTATTTATTTATTATTTAATTTACATCAAATAAGTAAATATTACACCATTTTAATATTGAAATATTTGTTACCCTATTTAAAATGAAATAGAATAACTAAGTGATAAATTAAAATTATAAGGTTTAAATGGATAGAAAAACTTGTCTAAAATTTATCAGTTGATTAGATTGAAACCTTATCACATTTCATCTTCAAAATCATGACATTTTTTAGGTTTTTGGATTTGTTTTTATTTTGTTATAAATTAATACTTTTTGATATTTCCAAAGTGTCCCTCAACACAATTATAAAAGGGAAAATCTCCCCTCACCTATTCACTTCAAATTGAGAATTAAATATAAAACATACCAAACTCATATCCCTTATCTACTTCCATAGTTACATTCTAGAGTTTTTTTATTCTCAAAATACCAACTCTAGTACCATTAATAAGAGATTTAGAGGGAGCATGTTAAAGAAGAGGTAATCTCCTCCACCGATTCTTTAAAATTATTTCTTCTTATACTTCCTCTTAATGAGTTATCTCCATTATAAAGTAACATATACAATATAAATTATATTATGAGCTTTTATTATGGTTATGTAACAACCATATTCCCCCATCTATCCATACTATGAAAAACAAAATCACCACACGTTCGTAAGTATGACTTACCATCTCCACATTGTGGTGTAATCCGCTTTTCACCACCATCTTAATTGGATGGATATAATGATTGAAATAAAATAGATATATTATTATAATAACATGATATGTATTCTGAAAAAAATACCATTCAATTCCATACCATTTCACAATTATGGTAATGATATCTTTACTCGTGCATACGTATAGCCTACTATCTTCATAATGCAATATGATTCATTATTCATGATCTTGATTAAATAATGATTATATAAATTAATTGAATGAATACATATTATATATATTAATATAATTCTATAAATTATACAACTAAAACATAGGAATAAGAAATTTATCTGACAAAACATGTGTAAGAATATGTTGAAGTCAATACCCAAGGGATGAGTAATAATGTTACTAACAAACATATGATCATATATGATAACTATGATTCTATAATAAGTCAATTACATAATTTAAATCATTATACAATAGGTTAATATACATACAAAGTATAGTTGACCTAAGTTAAGGGATAATTTTTCAATCTCATTATTATCCGATATTGATTATATGTAATTATTTACTGGGGTATATTTATCATCCATATCCTTGTTTTCTAAAAATGTTTTCATAATTTTTTTATTATTCTCGTATGGATGTTTATTATAATTTTAACCTATTTTTTACTTTTAATACATGGTTTTTAATGAATATTTCTTTCATTTTCCATATGAGGTACTTTTTTACATTTTCTGGAAAAAGTACGAGAAGAATTTTTTTAACTTATATGGCATGAATGAATTTTTATGCTTTCATAACAACTTATTTACATGATACTTATCTTAAAAGTTCTCAGGGTTATTTTCAAAGAAATTATGTTCTTTTAAAATTGTATGGTGTTTTAATAAAAGAAAACTTTTTTGAATAAGGTATATTTTCCTATAGAATTAATTTCAAGTGTTTTATAAAAAAAATCCATCTATGATAAAGGATATTTTTAAGTATATTATCCCTATTATTATGCTTGATTATGTTAATTATGAAATGATATTTATGAAATACATTTGTTTTAAGTGGCTCATGTTATGATGGAATGATGTTTAAGAAACCCATTTTATTCCTTGGGTTATGTTATGATGAGTGATTTATGTTTTCTTTAACACATATGTATGGTTTTCATTATGTTCCAGGTGGGACCTATAGCTCCCTCCAATTCATTTGGTAAAGATTTATATCTCATTATATAGTCATAAGTGTAATGAAAAGTAAATATAGTTTAGTAATATAGGGTTAGAATGATAAGTAAATTTGGTTCAGTAGTACAGGGTGAGAATGATAAGTAAAACTGGTTCAGTAATGGTCTTTTTCCACTATAATGGTATTGGAAATGAGCCTTGGCTAATATAGAAATTATTTTTTTGTGCTTGTCTATTTTCTACAATTCTATGTTTTGTGTCAATGCTATTTTCTTATAACTGTTGTTCCTTTATGATTTATTCCTTATGAACTACCAAGATTTATTTCACTATTCAATATTTTGATATTTGTTATACATGTTATGATTTTCAAAAAAAATTTCATCATTTTTACATTCCTATGTTAATGTTTTGTATTATTTTTTACATTATTACCCTTACTGAGTATTTGCGCCCACACTTTTTATATTTTTTCTTTTACTTAGGATGTAAAAAAAGGTGTTAGGTAGGATAAATAAATGAGAATATCTTTATGGGAGATGTTGAAGATTTTTCACCAAATTAGCAAAATGTGTTCACAATTTCCAAAGACACTAAACTAATACGGTCTTTGGGTGTCCTTTTTTGAGTATTAGGTATTTGGAAAAAGTAATGTAATTTTCATGTACATCAATCTTTGGTATTTATAGTTGGTATCAGAGTGAATGTTTAGTTAACCATTGGACACTATGATGAGAAAACTTTAGTGAGATCCCTAGAGATCGTTCTAAGGTTTTTCTAAGGATGTCCTAAGAATAAGTCTAATTATATGATATAGTCCTAGAATTTTGGTAACAATCATAGATAAAATAGGATTAAAACCAAGATGTTATAGATTAAAAGTAATTTCACCTGATTATGTGGTTTCTATAGTATTATTATTGTTTCTCACACTTTTCTTTTTGGGGTTTTAGAAAATTTATGGAAACATTAGGATTCATGTTAATATAGAATATGATGGACAATGGAATGGAATTCCTCAAGAGAAACCAAATGAAATGAGAGTTGTAAGGAAAACATCATTATTATTCCTAATAAAAAATCTCATAATATGATCAATAATCTCAACTTGGTGAGTTTCCTGAACCACCTAATAAGAGAAATATGGAGTTTCATGGTGATTATAGAAGAAAGCAAGTTGAATTTTCCTCATGTAAATCATGTGTGAAGAGTCATCAAGGATAATGTTTTAAAAGAACTAGAAGATGTTTTAGGCTTGGAGAATAAGGACACAAAGCCATTAATTTCACAGGAAAAGGTTCATTTAACATAAAGGAAAAGGATAATGGTATTGTTAAGACATCAACAATAGTTAAATGTTTTAAATGTGGAATATATAGGAATTATTAAAATCGACGCCCTAGCAAAAAATTTCATGAAGAGGATCAGCCTGGTAATATGTGTATTATTAATTTTTTAGATGATAAAGAGACTATGAAAAACATATGAGATGAAATAAGTGTAAAGGAATAAAACAATGAAGCATGGTCAATGGTTTAAGAAGATAATGGAATGATTGCATGTTCATCAAGAATAATTTTGTATAAGTAATTTTATTGTGTTAGGGGATAAAAAAACTCTAAGGATTGTTGCACTATTTTATCCTTAGGTATTTTAAAGTATATGTTGAATGGTACTGGTAACCATGAAAAGTGATTGGAGTAATAAGTTGAAAAGGACATGATTAAGGGAAGTATAACCCTTGATATGAGAATGATGATGAGATAGTGATATGTTGGTTATGAATAAGTAACTTGGATGGTAATTATTTCCTTATAAATGGTTAAGGATATTTTGAAAAGAGGTTTATACTATCATGGATGAAGTTTATATCTTTTCGGAATTAAAAATAAGGAAACATGCATGTTTTCAATATGGATATATAGTAATTCAGGTTATTATTAAGATAATACATGGTGAAGGTGTTAAAATATTTGGAATGTGACCAAAAAGAGATACCTTATGATATATATGAGATAAATGTTAAGATGATTTAGGTCACCTTTTTTAAAGTTTTGATTTTTCAGTTTTTAGAAGGATTTAAAGGTTATCCATTTATGGAAAGTATAAGTTAAACCTCAGATAAAGATTGTCAGATTAAATTATTATCTCACTATAAGTGGAATTATTCATATTTGATAAATTTTTCTAACATTTTTTGTAACAAATAAATATGGAATGAAATATCATTCTATTTATGGATATCATGATCTTCTAATGCTTTAGGAATGAAAAATTCAACTTCTTTCTTGGAATAAGATATGAAGTGAAAATTGATCAAGGCATAAGGAAAGGATGAGATTATAATTAATCTAGAAATTATTTCTTCCCATTATTCAACTATATGGAAATGATATTAAAACAAAAAATGTTACCCCCATTTCCTTCATTTTCGATGAATCTAATGGCCCATTAAATCATCATAGATTTATGGATTTTTGATTGTTAACTTTCTCTTAACCTTATTCTCTATTACTCTCAATCAAAACATTATGGTTATATTTTTTATTCCATATCCATGATTTCTCTTCCCACGTATTTTCTTTTATGTGGAAACCCAATAAAGAGTTACTTTGGGTAATTTTTATGTTTCTAACTTTCCTTTTTTAAAACGATGTTTTTGTATTCATTTTTACGATGTGGGTTTCAATGAAAGAAACTTTCAAGTAGTAAACCTTTTATAACCCTAAATAATTTTGAGGGTGGAATTAATTTTAAGGGGATAAAATATAACACCCTAATATTTTTATGTGATATAGTTTTTCTTAATTTCTATGATGTCTTGTTTTATATGCTACACCAAGCTAAGTTTGGTCAATATGCAACACCGGCTTAGCTTGTGGTATATGCAACACTCTACTTAGCATATATTACACAAAATTTCAAGTACCTTTGATATAATTAATTTCATGAAAGACCTATTATAGTTTTACTACTAAATATTATTATGTTACCACATAACCTATTCATTATAATGGTGGGTATGTACAGTATTAACTTTCTTTTGAAAATCTAATTAATTTAAAATAAGTGAGTTTATAAAAAAATTAAATAACTCTAGATGGATTTTATTAATGAAAAATATGTTTAATATATTTAATATAATGTTTAACATTAATCTTATTTTCATTCTAGACATTATATAATATTAAACTCATTTTTTCTGATAAAAGAAATAATTTTCAAAAAAAATGAGTTTTGTCATCTTTTGATGGAACACCCATTTTTAATCTAGTTTTTGACACATTTATATATTATATTTAACAAAATTAACATTTTATTTGTAATAGGGATATAAAAATTTACTTTGGATCAATTTTTGATATTTTTCTGATAACTTTCATGTTTTGATGAATAGTAAAAATACGATAAAATTTAATTAAAAGCAATTTTTTTCTTAAAAATAATTTATATGGTTAAATTATATTATTTAATGGTTTTAAAGTATAAATATAATATATTTTATCATTCAATATAATTTATTCTATTTTCATTAATTTTACAATGAATGTTTATGTAAAAACATTTCAATCTTTTACAGTGTTTTAACATTTTTAAACTCGTTTTTCATTCCGACAACGAGATTAATTTTAAATTAATTACTACAAATTATGTGTTTTTAATTTTGAAAAATTTATTCCATATTTGGAATTAGTTGGTCCAAATTATTTAAATATCATTCTTTTATTTTTATTCGTTATCAATAGTAACATCAGTAATTTTTATTAATATTGTAAGAAGGTAAATTAGGTAATTAAGGGTAAATATAATATCATAAAACCACCTTAACACTTGTCCTAGTATGATTTTATTCTTTATTTTCGACATAAACCATAATTGGATCGAAATTATTCCCTTTAAAATCAACATGAGATTAAGACATTTAATATATTTCATTTAAAGAAAAGTCAAATATATCTTACTCAAATTTTAATAACTAAATAATTTGTAATATAAGATTATATAGAATATAAATTATATTATGAATACTAATTTAAAATATAAAATATTTTTATTTATCATGGTTATTTATATATAATTGTTTGGAAATAAATTATTACCATAAATATTTATATATTAATGATGTTGAAATTAATTAATTGATGAAAAATCAATAAACTGGTTTTTATTAAAATGATAACAACTATTAAAAGACACAAAAACTGAACCAAATATTATTTTTGAAGTATATATCGACCATAATTATCCAAGGATCGATTTTATTAGCCATTTGGATCCTTATAGAAGATATTATGACACTTATATTATTTTATTTAAAGTCTTGTTAAACTTGTCACATTCAAATTTTAATAAGTAAAGAATGTTTAATGTTGGATTTTATAGAATATATATTTTACTAAAAGTATTATTATAAAATATAGTAGATTTATTTTCATTATAGTGTTTTATTTTTAATTTTTATTCAACATATAAGTGTATTAAATAATTACACAATACGGATGTTGGAATTTCTTTATTAATGGAAATATCAAATTAATGTTATTAAAAATATTAAAATAAATATAAATTGGGATAATTAATATACAAAATTAATTTTATATATTACATTTACCTCATAGGGATTTAATAAAATATTTTTTATAGGATAACATCTTATCTTCATATTTTAAAAAAAATCATGAATTAAATATTGTCAAAATTGACACTATTTTTATTTAGTAAAAATAATTTTTTATTAAAATATTTAGAAATTATAATAAATTTTAAAAAATATATAATAAATATTATATTGTCTAAAATGTTCTAAATTATTTATTTATTATTTAATTGACATAAAATAATTAAAAATTTTACACTTTTAATATTGATATATTTATTAACCTAGTTAAAATGAAATAGAATTACTAAGTGATAAATTAAAATGATAAGGTTTAAATGGACATAAATTTTTTTTCTAAAATTTTTTATTTGATTATATTAAAACCTTATCACATCTCTTATTTTAAAATTATTACATTTTGGATGTTTTTTTATGTGGTTTTATTTTATTATAAATTAATACTTTTGGAGATTCCAAAAGTTCCCCTCACCTCAATTCTATAAGGGAACCTCCTCCCTCACCTATTCAATATGAGCCATCAAGATTTTAAATCCCCTAACCATTTCCATTATAAACTTCCCTAGTTAAATTCTATAGATTTTATTCTTCTCAAAAGATCAACTCTAGTGCCTTTAATAGAAGATTTAGAGGGAGCACGTCGAAGAAGAGGTAATCTCCTCTACCGATTCTTTCAAATTATTTTTTATTCTATTTAATCTTCAAGAGTTGTTTAAATTATAAAGTAATAACTCTAGTATATATTATATGATGATATTTTATTATGGTTATGGAATATTCCACCTTATATCCATCCTATGAAAAACAAAATCACCACGTGTGCATATGTACAACTTATTGTCTCCACGTTGTGGTGTGATCTGTTTTTCAAACCATCTTACATGGATGGATATAATGATAGAAATAATATATATTTATTATTTTTATTACATGATATGGATTCTAAAAAAAATATATCATCCACTTCAATACCATTTCACAATTATGGTAATGATATCATTGCTCGTGCATATATTTAACATACCGTCTCTATGATGCGATGTGATTCATTCTTCATTATCTTGATTAAATAATGATTATAAAAATTAATTTAATGAATAAATATGATATATATTAATATAATTTTTTAAATTATATAATAATAACCTAATAATAGGAACTTATCTGACAAAACATGAGTAAGAAAATAAAGAAGTTAATACCCGATAATGAGTAATAATGTTACTAACAAACGGATGATAACATGATCATATATGATGACTATGATTCAATAATAATACAATGACATCATTTAAAGCATTATATAGTAGTTTTAGATACATAAAAAGTTTAGTGGACCTATGGTAAGGGATAATTTCCCAATCTCATTATTTTTCGAGATTAATTCTATGTAATTATTTACTAGGGTATATTTATCATCCATATCCATGTTTTCTAAAATTATTTTCATATAATGTTTAATATTATCTTATGGATGTTTAAAGTCATTTTTGACCATTTTTTACTTTTACTACATGGGTTGGAAGTAAAATTTCTTTCGTT
The DNA here is from genome assembly GCA_963277665.1 of Viscum album. Classification (NCBI taxonomy): domain Eukaryota; kingdom Viridiplantae; phylum Streptophyta; class Magnoliopsida; order Santalales; family Viscaceae; genus Viscum; species Viscum album. Next base: position 1,338,703,291 of record OY728156.1, read on the forward strand.
TTACACATGATGTAATTTTTGACTTTTCCATCAAAAGTACGAGAAGAAGGTTTTTTTATATCATACATAATGAATGGATATTTTTGATTTCATAAAACCTTATTTACATGGATATTATCTTACAAGTTTGAAGGTTATTTTCAATGAAATTATTTACTTTTAAAATTATGTGGTGTTTTATGAAAAGAAAACGTTTTTGAAGAAGAAAAGATATTTCCCTCAAGAATTAATTTCAAGTGTTTTATCAAAATTATTTTCCATCTAAGATTAAAGATGTTTTTAAATTATAATATCCCTATTATTATTATTGATTATATTTATGATGAAATTCTATTTATTAAATCCATCTGTTTTATATAAATTATGTTATGATGTAATGATGTTCAAGAAACCCATTTTATTCCTTGCGTTACGTTATGATGAATGATTTTTGTTTTTATGGAACACATATGTATAGTTTTAATTATGTGATAGGTGGGACGTATACATCTCTTCAATGCATTTAGTATAGATTTATATCTCAAAAGATATACAAGACTGGAATAACAAGTAAATCTAGTTCTATAATACAGGGCAGGAACAGTAAGTAAATCTGGTTCAGTAGTACATGGCTGGAATGATAAGTAAACCCAATTCAGTAATAGAATTTGTACATTATGATGGTCTTGGAAATGAACCTTGGATAATATGTAAATGATTTATTGTGCTTATGTGTCTACCAAAATTACATGTTTGATCCAATGTTATTTTCTCATGGATCTTTTTTATTTATTTATGCCTTATGAACCACCAAGATTGATTTCTAACTCAATATTTTGATATTTTTTATACATCGTATGATTTTAAAAAGTAATGTTCATATGTTTTATATGATATTTTCCATTATTACCCTTATTGAGAATTTTATCTCACCCTTTTCATATGTTTTCTTCTCCATAGGATGTAATGAAAGGTTTTAGGTAGTAAAAATAAAGGAGAAGATATTTATGGGAGATGTTGAAGATCTTTCACCAAGTTAGAAGAATGTGTTCTTAGTTTCCAAAGACACTAAACTAATATGGTCTTTGGGAACCTTTTTGTGTATGAAGTATTCCTCAAAAGTAATATAATGTCCATGTACATCAATGTTGGGTCTCTACAGTGTGAGCATAAAAAAAGTTGTGAACATCATGAAATTTGCGGGATTTCTGAAATTACGATATTTTTGGGTTGAATTGGGTAGTTTTGTGTAGGTTGGAAAAATGAATATTGTAAAATTAAATATTACATGAACTAGAAGATAATACACCATAAATATGTTGTAAAATGGTATTCATCAAGTGGATGATATGGGAACTTAGTGATGCCCCAAATTAGGTGTAAATTATATTTATTCAAGTGATTAGAAGAAGATTATTACGAAAGATAAGTGAGAAAACTTCAGTTTAGGGAGTAGTGAGATTTAAAATTGTTATTGATTGTATACCAGGAGAGACAATGGGTTTGTTCGAAACTTTGTAACCACTATTTTATTTAGAGGATTTGGTATATAGTAAAATTTCCTTTGTATGCTCCCTGAATGTATCCCAATTTGGGTGAACTGAGTAAAATTGATGTATCTCATGAATGATTTTATTTATTTTCATACACTGTTATTGGAAAGGAAGATAAAAGTGTTTTGTTTAAATAAGAAACAAGATTTTAATTTTTAGTTGTTTTAATATGTTTTAACCTGATTCACCCCCCCCCCTCTCGGGGTATTTAACCTCGTTGGGATTACAATTGGTATCGGAGAAAAAGGTTAATATCAGTGTTTCTCTCCCAAGGGTTTTAATGGAGGTTTTCAATCATAAATAGATTTTGATATTAAAAAAAACAACTTTTAATTATGTAATAATCATATGAAACTCTACTTTAGATCTTTAGGTATGGATGTCTTTACACTAGAAATGCATGGTATTTTGGATATTATAGACAATGGTTCTCTATCAGAATCTGGATAAAGGTAATTGGATACTAATTCCAAATAAATAAATAATTTTGGGGGATAAGATTACAATTCAATATACACAAACTTAATTTCATGTAAGTCAATGCATTCCATCTGGAAAAAACTATTAAATATCCATAAAGTTTATTCAAAATTCTTAGAAGAAAAATTATAGGTTCTGTGGAAAATATTTAATGGCCTCATAATGAAACATAATAAATATTTGGATGAATTATTTGAACAAGTGAATGTTTTTATATAAGATATGTGTGGTCTCATAGAAATCCTTGATGATATAAATATCTTCAAGAACATTTTGATAAGTATTCCACCTCGGTTCAATCCAAAATTCTTTTCACTTGAAGATAAATATCCAAATGATCCAACAGTAGATATCATGCACAGTACTCTTGTTTCATATGAAATGAGAAATAAAAATATTGAGTCAATGAAAAAATGTAATTCCAAATAGGTGGCATTAACATCCATAAAGAATCTCCTTATTGATGATATTCAGGAAGAAGAGGAGAGAGACGTGTTCATGTAATTATTTTCCTCAAATCTTCAAAGAGGAAAAGGAATGTTCAAAGGAAACTTCTAATTTCATGATTTAAATTTGGAAGTTTTATACATCTTACAGTAGGGTCCATAATAAATTTTAGGAAAATGATGAGGATAAATTAAATTCCCATGAAGAAGTATTCAGCCTATGTGAAAGGTAAGAAAAAATTTAAGAGAAATTTCATCAAAAAGAAGAATCTTATTTCATAAGAGAATGATTGTTTAGAAGAATCTAAGGTTTAAGAGATGGATAATTGAAAGGATAATATAGAAAATGCTATAGTCGTAGTTTTAGTTATATCCTAGAAAATGGAAGAATTTTACAATTATGACTAAGAAGTTGAAGGAATAATTGATCTCCATCCTGAATTAAAAGTCTCTCTTAAGGAGATAGTTGTTTAGAGATCCAAAATAAAGAATAAAAAAAATATTTGTTCATGATTCCAAACATTATATGTATTATTAAGAATAAGTGAAATCTAATCTGAAGGAATAAACCAAAAGTCATCAGTCTTCAATGATAGAGAACTTAGAAAAGGTTATTGATTACAAGATAAAAGTTTAAGAGAAAAAAAGTGTAATCGATGGTTTAATTAACAAAAAAATTATCAAATAAAACTTATTTAAGTACATGAATATGAATTTTTCAAACTATATATAAAATTATAAGATCATGAGAGGCTCTTGAATCCTAATATGACATTGAGAAATAATATTACTCCGGTGACATAAAATTTGGATGCAGATCATAGAGGTACAACAAAATAAAAGAAACAGTCATATCTAAATAGAAAGGATGGTATGGGGCTTGATAGTAAATAGAAATCTATGGTGATTCATTCCAGATCACAGGCACCCACTTAGAGGTTGAAAATTTATATGGATGTAAATAAGAATCATAAGACTCATAAAACCCAAGGTAAAATAGGTCGAACAATAATGTATAGAGATACACTTCATATCAAGTGTTATTTCTATGGAAAGATGGGACATTATCAAAATGTATATTCCATAGCCAAAAGGTACCAAAGGGAACAAGATAATCAAAGGAAAACACATAGAGTTAAATATTACAAGATTGATTTTGATTGTCACTATTTTTGGTGTGGAGGATTTAGTCACATGGCCAGATATTTATCATTAATAGTTCAGATTACTGTATTGAAGAAAACCTGAAGTGGTCATAATTATCAAATCAAAGAATCATTAAGTGATAAAAAATTGTAAATTGATTTTCATCCATGCAAGATAAATCTGGTCCATCATACTCTGAATAAGATAAATAATATCATTCCACAACAAGTATGAAGTTATTTATGTGAATCAAAATGAAAATATCTCTGCAGAAAGTAGACATAGATATTTATATCAAAGCATCAAATTGTGTTGCTTTATGGTTTCTTAACATTGGATGAACATCCCATATGATGGGAAATGAGGATCTTGTTACAGGCATCAAATGTGACAAGGATGGTGTTGTTAAATTTTTAAATGATTAATCCCTAAAGATTATTGTCTTAAAAAGGACAATTATGGGGGGAAAGATATGATATGTGTTGATGTTTTGATTGTTAAAGGTCTCATTCACAAAATGATAAGTGTTAACCAATTATGTGACTCGGGTATTGCTATAGTAATTACCAACCAGTTGTGATTCATAAATGGAAAATATGGTATAGTTATTTTACATGGAAAGCATGTGAAGGGGATTCTATACATTGTGAGTGGAGAAGAAGATATGTTCTTTTATCTAGAGAAGAAGAAAACAGATTATGGCATAAATGACTTGTTCATATATTCCATCATTCCTTAAAAGATCTGGTCAAATGCGGTGCAGTTAGAGATCTCCTCAAGCTATCATGTGATCATACTCACACATGGTATTCTTGTAAATAATGTAAGATTATTAGAAATAAATATAGGACAAAAGAAGAAAATTCAACCAATGTTCTTCAATTGATGCATGAAGATGTGTGTGGACCTGTCTCACCAAGAGCCACTGACAGGAAAAGATATTATACTCTTTTCCTTGATCATTTTAGTAATATGGAATGGGTCATTTTCAATATCTCAAGCCTGATGTGTTTTGTTTCATAAGACAGTACCATAGGGAAGATGAAAGGATTCTTGGACATGAGATTATTATGTTTTTAACCGATAATGGTATTAAATTAAAAAACATCCAAGTAGAGGATTATCTTGAGAAACACAAGATAAGGCATCAGTTTTCAGTAGTGATGACTTCTTAACAAAAATGGATTGGATGATAGTATAAATCATATCATAAACAACATGTTTAGAACAATTTTTAATGAAAAGTTTACACCAATGAAATTCTGGAACGAAGTAGTATTTTCATCTCTCAACATACCCACTAGGGATTTGTTATTTTTGAAATAAAAAAGGCTCTATACGAGTTGTGTTATGGATAACATCCAAATTTTAAATATTTATAATCTTTTAAAGTATGTGTTATATTTCCAATAAGTAGAAACACATGAAATTTGAATCTCTTGGAGAGGAGGGGGTATTGTTGGTCTTTTCAGAAAAAATAAAAGCATATAAATGGTTCAAAAATATTCTGGGAAAAGTAGTTGAAAAAAATTATGTCACTATATTATAAAATGAATACAATCTTCAGAAACATGGTGAATAGTTTCATAATGATAGTGATGAGGAGGTAATAAACTCAGGGGGTAGAAGTGGAAAATTATGATTCAAAATAAGATATTGATGATGAGAAAGAGGAAGTCAAATATATATCTATATGAAAGTTGAAAAGTTGAACTGAAATAGATAATTAAAACATCATTGGTGATCAGATAGTGTTAGTTTAAACATAGAGAATGAAGTATTTATAGAAGGAATCCTTCCAAGCTTATGTATAGCCTAACTTTTTTGAATAATAAGTTCGATATGGGAACTGGGTTAAGGATATTAATGAAGAGTTAAAAAATATTAAAATGAATCCAACATGGGAGATTGTTTTGTGATCGGAAGATAATAATGTCATCGGGACCAAATGGACCTTTTGAAATAAAATAAACAAAGATGGGTTGGAATTTGAAAAAAATAATGACTAGTGTCCAAGGGATACTCCCATATCTAAGGAATTTATTTTGATGATACATTTTCCCCTATTATTAGGCTAAAGACTATTCACCTATTCTTAGCCATAGCAGTACAATGAAATTTCACAGTTTTCCAAATGGATATCAAGTAAATGTTTCTGAGTGGGGTTTTGGAAGAAGAGGTTTATATTAACTATCTATATGGTTTTCTAATTCATGAGGATGAGAAAATATTTTTTTGACTAATGAACGCAATGTGTGGGTTTAAGAAATCACCAATATAATGGTATTAAAGACTTGATCGCTTTTTGAATATGATCTGATTTTAGCATGGTGGATTTCACTTCAATATCTATGTCAAAAAAGATATAAAGAAAAGAATTTTAGTGTTGGTGTAAATTGACAACGTAATATTTGGTGGATCAAATAAATCACATTGAAAACATTTCTCAGAATTCATGAAAAGTGAGTTTGAAATTTAAATGATTATTGAAATGACCTTTTCCTTTGTTTATAGGTGACACTAGTAAATAATGGAACATTCACTTATCAATCCAAATATTCCATGGAGGTTTTGAGAATATTTAAAATGTATAATTACAAAGATATGATGACTCTTATGGCTACTCATATGAAACCATCATGAGATGATAAAGGCAAAGTGGTTAATATCATAGAATACAAGAAAATCATTGGTAGTTTGTTGTACTTAATAGTGAAATAACCAAATATAGTTTTTTTACAAATTCCGAGTAGCAATATATCAATATAATCCCAAATAAAGACACTAAATTTCATTAAAAATAATAATCTAGTATGTCAAGTTCACAATGATTTTTTTGGTATAATAACAAATATAAGCAAGAGTTATTGGGTTATACAAATATAGATTGGGCCATTTCAGTTGATGATATAATGCCAATGTCAGGTAGTGTATTCTATCTTGGAATAATGCATATTAATTAGATAGTAAAGAAAAAGTATTTCATTTCAATGAGCACCGCATAAGCTGAATGTATTTTAGATACTCAAGATTGCATGTAGTTATTATGGATTAAGCAGAAAAATGAAGATATGAGAGTTGAAGTGAAGTCTTCAATTGGAATCCATTGTGATAATTAAAGTTCTATAAATCTTATAAAAAATCTAGTACATAACTAATAGATAAATAAAATTGAAATCATGTTTTATTTTATCAAGGAGTTGGTGGAGCATGATATTTTGAAGTTAGATTATGTACCGATAGAACTACAGGTTACAGACATTCTAATAAAGTTTGTACCCAAATCGGTGCTTGAGAGGCAGCGACTAGCTCTTGGAATTCAGTAAACTCCCCAAACTTTAAAAAGTGTGGATGTGATACCACATCTCCCCAAGTTTTTTTATGTTTTTCCCTTATATACTAATATATGTTCTTTACAATGTTTCATCCATAAATGATTGACCTCTAGGTTGATTGAAAAAGGGGGAGAAAATATCTTAATCAAAAAAGGGAATAAGCTGATAGAGGGAGTAGATTATTAGGGTGGATCTATAATCTTATGATTCTAAAGATGATTGATCAAAGGTTATATATCATGAAATATAAGGTTCATGATGAAATAAGTTGACTGTTTCAAGAATGAAGTGATTCATTTGTGAACATTTCACGTTACTCTTGTTTCTCACATTGAACATGTATCATGGGGGATTAGAGTGTTTCTTGAGTAAATCCTCGATCAATATTTGTAATTGAAATAATAATTTTTCTGTTGAAGATGGAAGAAGCTTTAAAGTGGTACCAATGGGTGAAGAGTTGTCAACAAACCCAAATGGGGAGATTGTTGGGGAAAAATCTCTCAAGGAAACTTTACAATTTTTTAGTTGATTTTGTTTGTTGAAAAAATAGTTTGACAAGGTTAGTTGTAAATTTATAGAGATATTTTTGACATGATATGTTGCAAAAGATCCAAGCTAAAGGAATAGATGTTCTAGAAGCAGTTCAAAAAATTGTGTGTACAAGGTGGCATTGTTCCTTAATTATTTTAATATTTTTTGGTCCAAATTTTTAAGGATGACTCACTATTTATGAAATATGAATTTCCAAGGATACCTCATGAAAATATGGAAAATTCATGGAATATCTAAATGATTTTTTATTCATGGTGGTTTGGTGATTCATGAAGGTTCGGTGATTCATGATGGTTTAGATCTTCATGAACGATGTTTGAGCATGATGGAAATACAGTAAGTTCAATGATTATGAGAAGCTTCTTAAATCGAAAAATTTCCCTAATGTTTCACAAGGTTAGGGATATTTATGAAAAATAATAAAGAGTTTCTGAAAATGCCCTGGTTATTTTGAAAGATTCATGAAGGGGCATAAATGTATATAAATAGGTGGTTACACCCTCATTTAAAAATAACAAGACATAACAAGAATATAAAGGATCTAAATTCACTTAGATGGTTTGAAAAGTATTTTTATTATGTGAAGGTTTTTATAAGATCATCCATTTCATGGAAAAAGTGTGTTAACCAAGGTTATGTATGCTTCACCAAAGTTGTGAGCTTTGAAATATGTGTGAGTATTGAGAAATTTATGAGCATTGTGAAAGTAGTGAGCTTCATGAAAGTTGTGGGATTCAAGAAAGTATGATATTTTTGTAAAGAAATAATTAGTTTCGAGAAGTTTAGAAAATGAATTTTTGAAAAAGTGAATATTATGTGAACTAGATAGGATTGTATAGTATATATGTTGTAAAGTTATTTTCATCATGTGGATAAAAGTGTAACTTAATGATTCACCAAATGAAGAGTAAAATATATTTATTTAAGTGATAAAAATAAGTTTCTTATGAAGTAATAGTGAAAATACTTTAGTTGAGAGAGCAATGAGCTTTCAAATTTGGATTGGTTGTAAACTGTGAGGGATAGTGACTCTTCTTAAAACATTGTAAAAGTAGTGTGCATTAAGTAATTTGGTATATAGGAACATTTCCTTTGTATTCTCCTTGTACATAGACTAGTGTGGGTGAACCAAGTAAAATTTTTGTGTCTCATGCATGCTTTCATTTATATTCAAACATTTTTATGGGAAAGGGAGAGAAGAATGTTTTGTTTGACAATGAAATAAGATTTAAAAAAGAAGTTTTTTTAATCTGTCATACCCTAATTCACCCCCTCCCCTTAGATTATTTAACCTAGTTGGGATAAAAATGAATGGATTGTTATTAAAAATTAAAATACATTAAAATAATATGTAAATGTTTTAAAACTGATGTGGTTAAATTATAACTATGAAATTGATGTGTGGTTGTGTTCTTGGTAAGTAAGACCATATGGGTGGATCATGTTATGGAGGTAGTGTTTGTGTGAAATCACTATGATGTGGAGGTGGTAGTAGTTGGGTGATGTGGTTTTGTTTAACTATATGTAGGTATTTTTTGTAACTATTGTATATTGTATTTTCCTTGTGATTTTTATATGCACCCCACCTGAGTTGTGTGTTTACACTAACACCAAAAGGTTTTTGGTTTTGGGTGTCTTCCCCAAACATCCATGTTAGAGATGATGGATGGATAGTTAACCTCTCTTACTCACTCTCTCTTCTAGGTGAGGTTATTGCATAAGGGTTGTGAGGGATTTTAGTTACAGTGCACCAGGGGTGATGATTGATGAGATGATGATATAGTTCACAATGGGGGTCATGCATAGTGGGAGTAGGGAATGAGGTTGATGTCCTTCATGTTCATGATACCCAACTATTCTATATTATAGAAATTGTTATAGAATTATTAGGATTTAATGGTTATGGTGTTTGGTATGAAAATGTTGGGTTTTTTATGCAATTATTGTCATGGGTTGAGAGATAAGTTTTTCTAGTAATGATGAGGCTTGTGATGATATGAAGTTGATGGATATGGAAGGTATGGGAGTGTTAGGACATACGATGTTGGGGTGTGAGAGAGTAAAATCAATGGTGAATTGGTTTGATTAATTATTTTTAGATACTATTATTATTATATTATAGTTGGATTTTTTATTCGGTGAGTGAACCATAGAGTTTCCAGGAACTAGCTGATCGATAAGTGTATATTTATTATATGGTTTGTTCGATAAATAATCGGTATGATCTTATCACATTTGGATGAGATTCCTCAGTTATGATCCTATTGAGTATACATTATATTCTCACCCTATATATATGAAAAATATTTTTTATGTTTATAGGAGGACATTGGGAACTGAGATAGATAGTACTAGCTTTGTCATGGGATTTATTCATATGTTTTTTACATTGTATTATCTTTTGGTATTTTTTTACTTGGATAATTTCATTTGTATTTGTATGAAATTACATGAATTATCGAATATTGTGGGTTTTTTCATTTTTTTTATTATATTATAGAGTTTCTTGGTGATTGATATCCTATCTATAGATCCTAATTTATTCTCTTTTAGGGTAATGCCTCTCATATGTATGACTTCCTTTATACCCTTAGTTCTAGTCACTGACCTAGGGCCTATTGAAGGTGGGACTCAATGGGTCATTACCTCTCTTTCTTCACTGATTACCTAGGAGGAGTACCTTTAGAGGTAGGGTCTCATGACAAATTAGTATCAAATGTTTTAGTTGAGGTATATGATAAAGATTGGGGTTAGGCACTATAAGGATTGTATGGGTTTGGTAAGGAAATAGTGTTAGTTATCCTAACATGTGACATAATAAAGGGTGATCAGTTAGAAAACATGGTAAGGATGATTGATTTATAATGGGGAGGGTATGCCCTTATTGATTTGATTTGGTTTTATGGATTTTTATCCTCTGGAGCATGGTTTAATGTTTTTGTCTTTGAAGTCATGTGGGGATCCCCTTCAGCCCCTAAAAGGGGTTTATGATTTAAAATAATAATAATTTTTAGTTAGTTAGGAAACAAGATTTTATGGCCCTCTATGATCCAATGAAATGACCTTATACTTATAAAACATTCTAGGTGAACTGATGCTTCATATAGTGTAGATACCTCGTAAAGGTCTCCTGCATCATACGATCTATACTTGTGATTGAATGGGGTAAATTAAAGGATTTAAAATGATCTTAATATTCCATACTACTGAGCATAAAAAATACTTTTTTCTCTATTATTTATTGTTCAGGGGAGTCATATTTTATTAGTTAATACTAGTGAGGTTTATCAAGCTATCTCGGTTGGCCACTAAAGGGTCAGACCAATTGAGGTGGGTGAGAAGTGGTAGAAGATGTTGTGTTTCTTTTAATAGAAAGCTCTGGAAAACAATAAGGGAAACATATCTGATATGAATATGAATAACTAGATGGAGGAGATTTATATTGCCTTTGATTTAGTTCAGGATCAGATGGAGTACTGGGAACTGCTAGTAATTAGTTAGATAAGGGTTGCAGTGTATTAGTGGTGGATTTTGTATCTCAGGGATTAGAAATAGTTAGACATTTCATGGGCCAATTTTCAGAATCATTTCAAGTGGAATTCCTATTTTCAGTGATGATTGAATTAAAGATCTCAAAGATTGTTTCTCTTACATAGGGGATAATAATGGTATGATATATCTGGTTCATGTATAAGGAAATTTTTCATTTATCATCAAATATTTTTATTGATGACGAGTCCTGTGAATAAACCCTTGAGGAGAAACTTTTCCCATCTATCTAGTATATAGTTACACTATTTACACTATGAGAATATTTGGAGGTATATAATAATGTGGAGATGATTGAGTTAATACACTCACAATGAGAGATGTCATAATAAGGGATCTAGCAAGGTTCTTCGATGAGCAGGGTTTTTGGTAGCCGATCATGGATTCCAGGACCTTTGAGGTTTCGACTAGTGGGGAGCCAGCTATGTCAACTTCTTTTCTGTTTTTTGGGGATAATAGTTCATGTAATTTTCTTGGGTAATATAGACTAGTGTGATTTGTTTCTATGGGTCATGTTTATCACCATTATTAGTTCTTAGTGTTATTTAGAGTTCAATATGGTGGCGGTGGTTAGGTTCATCATCAAACTTGGTAATAGATACTAATGAGGCCATATTAGTAGCAGGGCTAGTAGGATTATTCTCTATCAAGAGAATATGGGGTAGTTATGAGATATCATCATGTTTTTTCCTATCTCTAGGGATCCCAACTTGATCATAGTCATTTATGTGGTCTATAGCAATGGGGTAGAAGTTTTGGGAATGGAAACTTTCATTTCCAAGTGATGTCAGTGTCTGAGGGGCCAGGGATCAATAGATGTATGATTATCTTATCATTTACTCTCATTTCTCATTTTTTTTTGATTTATGATCCTTATAATTATTTTTTATACCCACCTTAGTTCATTATCTAATATTTTAAATAGAGATACTTCTCATTCCCTTGGTGTTGACTACATTAGTTGAAGGTTAGACCTTCTAGTTTGATGTGTGTTGGGTGTGTAGACTGATGATGGGGGTATCAATAATGTGGGGATTTATTATTAGTATAGATATAGTCATATGATGTAATTATCATCAGGTATTGGTTTTATTTTATATGTTTGGTTATCAAATACTTTTATATGAGAGTCTGATTATTTTATTTGGAAGTTCAGTGGATAGTTTTTAAATGGCGAGTGGGGTTTCTATATAGAAAGTAGGTGTGTAGTGACCCTTCATTCATTTACAGTAGAATTTTCAGTGAATTCATTGATCAATGAGAAGTTTTAGGATCCTAGAATCTTCAAGGAGTTTTTATATGTTTTTTCAAATGATTTTATAACACTCCCCCTCAATGTTACATCGAATCCCATATTTAATTACAACTGGATGTCTCTCTAATTTCAATGGATCCCTCCCTAATTACACCATTTGATTTGTAGATGAGGATTCAGATAGATGACCTAATGTGTAATGGTTTCATCTGGCCTAGTATTTCATTGTAGTGTTCTATGGTGTTATTCACCAAGAATGTGAATGGTATTATAAGGTTGTGTATAGACTACTAAAGGTTGAATTAATTGGTGATCAAGAATTAGTTCCCTCTTCCAAGGATTGATTATATTTTTGAATATTTTATAGGATCTATCTAGTTTTCTAAGAATGAGCTATGGTTTGGGTATCATCAGTTGAGGGTAAGTGAGTAAGAAATACCAAACACTCTCTTACAATGTAGACATGGACACTTAATGTTTTTATTTATTCCATTTGGTGTCACAAACTCACTATCAATGTTCATGGGACTCATAAAAATTATGTTTCATGAGTTCCTAGACAAGTTTAAATTTATGTTTATTGAAAAAAGTATTATATACTTGATGTCTGAGGAGGATCATGTCTATTATATAAGGGTTATTTTATAGAATCTCTGACACCAAAAAAATTATAGGAAATTGTTCAACTGAATGTTCTATATATGGGAGGTGTATTTCATCTGACACGTGGTGTCTGAATAGGGATTATAAGTGGATCCCTTTATGGTTTATACGGTTGTATCTCAGGTGGCGCCTAAGAATGTGATGGAGGTTCACAACATTCTTAGTCTTGTGGATTATTGTCGTATTTTTGTGTCTGGATTTTCTCTTATTTCATCCCCATTGATAAATCTAACTAAGAAGTACTTGGATTTCATTTAGACCGATCAGTGTCAACAAACTTTTAACTACCTAAAATATAAGTTATTTAGCACCCCAGTTATCTGATTTCTATAGGAGGTGGTTATTTTTGGGGTGTTACGTGACACTTCCTATTTAGGTCTTGGTTGTGTCTTAATGCATTATTGGGTGATGATCTCCTATAGGTCTAGTCACATACTTCCCCATGAGTGTAACTAAGACCATGATCGAGAATTAATGATACTAGTTTTTTACATGAATATATAGAGACATTACATCATTAAATAATTCTATATGGTCTTCATCAACCACAAGAGTTTAGGAAAAAAAATTATTAGCATGACCCTAATCTACAATAACAGAGGTGGATTGGGTTTCTCTAAGAATCTAAATTAGATAACTCTTACACATCAAGGAAATAAAATTTCATAGATTATTTACTAATAAATAATTTTTTAAAATATATTTCTAAGAATCATAGGGATTTTTAGAGGTTGATATCTGAGTTGGAATCCATGTACCTTGATGAAAGGGTGGTTGATGGTGGAGGTTGCTTATTTCAGATGATAATGAAATCATCCTTGATGTAACTAGTGGAAGAGTCTCAGTGGGGAATCCCATATGTTGAAGTAACATAGTATTGTTTTTTTTAGGGTGAATCCACTAAATGGTGGTTAGAGGATGAAAAACATTAGTTGATGTTTCATAGGAAGATGTTATTCCAAATAGAGATGTGTGAGGGAGTTAATCTTGAGTTTCACATCTCACAATTATCATTACACCAAATAGTATCCAAAATTTACCATGGTTTGAGGAAACAGTTCTAGTGGCCTAGGATAAAATGGGTAGTGGAAAAGTTCATGTCATGGTATCTAGTTTTCCAGTGGGTGAATTTAGCACATTTTTTTCCTGGTGGTATGTTGCACCAGTTGAATGTCACCAAGTGGAAGTGGAAATACTTCTAAATGGAGTTTATCATGATATTACCCTTGTCATAGGGATAATATGATGTTATTTGTGTAATCATGGAATCCATGATGAATTCATCTCACTTCTTAGAAATCAAGGAGTCAATAACAGTAGATGTTTTGGAAAGGAGGTATGTGGATGAGGTTTTGTAGCTACATATATTTTCAAGGTACATTATCTCGAACCAGAATTCTTGTTTTACATCATGAGCCCAAAGAGGAGTGTAGTATTCTTTTAGAAATCAATTGGGTGATATTACTATTTCCCACCCCCATATAAATAGGAAAATGGAGCAGACCATCCAAACCCTGGAGGATATGTTATGGAAATGAATATTGGACTTTAGCAGATCATTGGTAAAGAAATTTACATTGATTGAGTTCACCTATAACAATAGTTATCATTCATCCATTTGTATGTATACATTTGAGTCATTTTACGGGAGTTTGTGTTGATCCATGCTTCACTGGACCGGATTTGGATATTCATATATTCTTTGTCCCATTTTAGTATAGAGTATGATTGATAATGTCTAGATGGTTCATGAGAGGATGAATGAACCACATGAACATTATATTATTACATAAATAATAGGTTGAGGCTCTTTGAGTTCAAGGATAGAAACCATGTGTTCCTGAAGGTTTCCCCTCATCATGGGTAGTGGAGGTTTGGTCAGAGAAGCAAGATGTCACACTGGTTTGTTGTATAATTCGAGTTTCAAGAGCACATTAGTGAAGTGTCTTATCGGTTAGTGCTTCCTTTTCATATGGACATGATCCCCAATGTATTCCATTTATCTTAGATTCATCTATATTATCAAAATGACTTCCATGTAATTGAATATGGATAGTTAGATATAAAATATTATTCAAAATTTGTGGATTGACTAGTTAAGGTCCAAGAGTGTTGAGAGAAAGTGTTGTATGGGAATTTATCCCTTTGGTTCACATGATTTGGAGACATGGAGGCTTGTAAGATAGTACTTGGGAATTTGATACACAAATGTGTGCTCAATATCCTAAGTTTTTTATTATGGTTTTTGTTTTATATCCCTTGGGTGATGTGATTCTCGGTTTTTTCTAGTTTATGAAATGTTCCTTTCTTTTCTTCTTGTTGATCATGCTTATTTGATGGTTGTGTTTGGACCATAATGAGATACTTGAGAGTTATCTCATAGAATGGTTGTATGGATCTTAATATTTATCCCATTTCTATTGGGGATTCATTTTGGCTATCAAGGATAAGAAGTATTTGATAGGTACCTAATGTGAGGAACCATTTTTCTAAAAACTACCCCTTTATGTTTTTCTAGATCTTAATGGTTTTGAGAAAGGTAATAGAGGTGATTTGGAATCTAGGGAAGTGTTTAGGATATTAAAATGGTTATTATACCATATTGGTGGGTATGGTGATAGCCATTTTGGAATTATATTCTAGGAGGTTGGTCTTAGGGATGGCCATGTGGTACAAGGATGCTCCATCAAAAGTGAAATAGCCTAGTTGGTCATAGTATGGGGTGTGGTATTCCGGTGGACACTATATGTGAAACAAGTATCCTGAAATGACTAGTGAAGAGTGTGGTTTTGGGATTGGTGTTTTGGTGTACCACCTATATAAAATTATGATATAGATCTCACCACATCATGGACCTAGGCATGGTGAGGAGGACACAAACATGACTTTTCTGTTACATCATAGTGGCTGGACTGGGCGAGTGTCGAAGGAGAAACATTGGTTAGACCAAACCATGTTTGAGGCTATGGTGATGATCAAATAAAATTTTAAAAGAATAAAAAAGTGGAAATTACTGTTGGAGATTTTTATATCCTTTGACCTAGGGTGACCACATTATATCCTTTATCTCCATGTAATAGAGATTCCAATAAGAATTCCTCTATAAATAGAGGGTCTGACCTCCCTCATCTTGATTCCCATAATTTTAATATAATATTTGGATAACTCCAAACCACCTTGGAAACCATTTATTTTATTTTTTTAGGGTTTCAAACTCTTGGATAATATATAATTGAGTTCCCTTTAATCACGGTACCTTCTTCACCCCTTTCTCTCTTCTATTATCGAATTTTTTCAAAGATGTTCATTATTGTAAAACCCTCTATTTTGGGATGGGTTTTGAGTATGGTAGGGTATATCTTACCATGGTTAGGATCTTGTTGTTTTCCCTTCAATATTAGCAGATTTTAATCCCTATATTCTTCAATTGTGAGTGTATTCCTCTTTGAAGGTATAATCAGGGTAGGGTATTTGAGTTTTATATTTATTTTTTCCATGAATATATGACATTAAAAAGATTTTTTTCTATGTGGGAGGAAGGTAAGAGTTTCTTAATGAATATAATTAATTATAAACATTGAATTAAATGGGAAGAGAATTATTATCATGTGATTACTATTTTAGTCATATTGTTAATGTAATTAAGCTTTCATGCTAATTTTTCTAAAAAATTACAGCTATTGAGAGCCTTGTTTTTTTAGTTATTCTGATTGTGAAAATATTATTGTGTTGATTTTTCATATCTCACTAAATAAATGGTTAATAAATTATAAATGTCTAAATAATTGGTTTACTGTAAAAACATTCTATTATGTAGAAATGACCATGCTTAATAATAAAGTAAAGAACAAAAATCCCATTTTTTTAATCAGAAATGTGGTGTTCAGAAAGATATAATTTCTGTTATATATTTATATGATTGTTGTGTTGTTTTTCATGATGTATGTGGACCTTGTGGGGATATTACCCATGTTGGTGGTGGTAATGGGGTTTGAGGTGGAATGTTTTGGATGAAAAAACCAAGATTGGTTAGTATGAGATAAGTTATGGGATGATGTATGATGTGGTTTTATGGTGATTGGGGTTGTGGTGATGATGTGTGATGTGAGATAATAGATTTTGTATGGGAATGGTTAATGACATTTTTTGTTGTATTGATAGTTTTATTGTAGTTATGGAGAACTTGAAAAGTGGCCAGCTCTAATTAAATGAACTTGGGTTGGAATAATTGGTTTGGGGCTATACATAAATGAATATCATGTGATTAAATATATAAATATGGTAAATATATATGTAAATGGATGGTAAATTATGTGTTTTAATGGGAACTATGAAGTTTATATGTTTTTGTGTGCTTATTAAGTGGGATTGGATGGTTGGATAGTGTTATGGTGGGAATGTTCTCATGTTATCATTGTAATATAGAGGTGGTAGTAGTTGGGTAGTTTAGCTGTGTGGAACCATATGTTTGGAATGTGTGTAACTGTTACATATTATATTTTTCTTATGAATTGTATATGCACCACTCTCAAGTCATGTGTTTACTCTAATTCATTAATATTTTTTATGGTGTTTTCCCCAAACATCCATGTTAGTGAGGATAGATGAATGGCTACCTTATCTTCCTTAATCTCTCTTCTAGGTGATTTTATTACACATGGGATATGATGGATTGTGGTTATATTTTACCAAGGTTCATTATTAATGAGATAACGATGTGGTTCATAGTGGGTGGCCATGCATGGTAGGTGGAGGGAATGTGGTTGATGTCCTTCATGTTCCTGATACCATATTATTATTGTTTATGGAAGTGTTTAAAGAATGAAGAGGATGTGATGTTGGTGGCATGTGGTATAATGATTACGAGGCTATGATTCATTGATTGTCATGGGTTGAGAGCTATGGATTCTCTGAAGTGGTGAGGATTATGATGGTATTAGGCTGATGGAAAAAAGAGATGGGGGTTCCATGATGTAAAAATTTGGGGCATGGGAATATAAAATTCATGGTGAAGTGGTTTGGTTTACCCTTTTATTGATATTATTTTTATTATATTATTATACTTGGAAACATTATTTTCTATGTGAGCCTTGGTGAGGTCATGGAAAAGCTAACTAATAGGTTCTTGTTGATTTTTTGTTTGTTCATTGAGAAAGTCATATTATTTTATCACATTTTCATGAGATTCCTCAGGTTTGATCATGATGAGTATATATGGTATGATCACCCTATATATATTTAAAATGTTTTTAATATTTATATGAGTACTTTGAGAATGGATCTAGACACTTGCAGATTAAGTGTTAGAGTTATTGTTGAGTTATTTTCCCTAAGATTGTATTTTGGTATTTATTTTACTTCAAGACTTTCATTTGTATTCATATTACATTACATGAATTCTGAGATATTATGGGTTTTATATTTTATTTATATTATGTAGTTTCTTGGTGGTTGATATCCAATATCCTAATCATACTTTATTATCTTTTATGGGAATGCCTCCCATATGTGTGACTTACTTTATACCATGGGTGCTTATTGTCAATCTCAAACTTACCGAACGTTGGAATCATGGGATATTATATCTATTCCTTCATTATTTGTGAAGTAGGGGTACCTATATCTACCTAATACTTTTACAAAAATTATTAAAAAAAATTTAATCATTAATATCCAATAATTAAAATAAAAGGATCATAAAGTCCTAATGTCTTTGGAAGGCTAGGTTCTTAACACATAACACATGGAATCCTTATTTTATTTTACATAGTGAGATCCTAAAATCCATTAGATATCCTAAATATGCATGTAATTACCTAAGGAATTCATAAAGAAAGGGGTGAGCCAAAAATTTTGGTTGGGGAATAAACATGGTAAGGAATAAAAACATGTGAGTCAAAGGTGTAACATTATATCATAAAAAAGAAGAATCATGAGTAATTGCATGAAAGCATATGATAAATAACATTGTATCATAATATCATAGAATAATATGAAATGTGTAAACAATATATAACATAACATAAACACGATTCAAGGATAACTTCCATGACAATATCACATGGTTGAAAATGTCCCATAATGGATTAGTTTTACTCCCTAATCTCATACATGACGTCTCACAAGACTAAAGATTTACCCAATACATTGGAGTGTTATTTGGGCACACCCATCATAATATTTTTATAATATATGTGTTCTATATAAAGGAATCAATCATAAGGCCTAATAATTACCAATGGGAATTGTTGGACTCCTCCTGTTTGATCGTGTTTTAATGATCACAAATCATGCAAATATTGATAATTATGCTAATCATCTTCTTATGAAGAATTTCACAAGTTATGATTAATCTTGTTTTATTATGTTTTATTATAACAAATATTAAGTTTAATGCATTCTGTAAATATTATTACATAAGATTGTTTATAGATATTTGTATAAGTCTAAGAAACCGTAAGTCTGACACCAGTTTTGGATTTTGGCAAAGTCCCAGACATAATGACCTAGACACCGTGACCTTGACACTGTACTCCCAAATACCGTGACTCAAGTACCTTTCTAAGTGTTAACAAAGGACTAAACACTTCTACTAGAGACACCGTGATTCTGACACCCCATATGTGCTACTGGATCCTGATCTCAAAGTATTTGTGGCATCATAACTACCTCACTAATAAAAGGAAAAGGATATGACATTGTTTCCCAGTGACACCATTTCTAAGTGACACTATTTCAAGAGAAACTATGTCACCATTGTTTAATCTTTTTTGTCGTTTTCAATTTAATTTCTAACAGTCATATTCAAGTTATTAAATGTCACAAACATCAATAATTTTTTTTATAGACATGTCGCCGATAGTACAAGGTACGAGGTGCAGAATACATGCATCCTAAAGGCTTCAAAATGTTAACCCCTAATTAAAAGGAAGATAAGAATGCCTCAAAAATAAGCATAAGAGAACAGTGAAAAAAACTCATGCATGAAACAACATACCACTGAAGAACACATGAAGAACTCTCAATCCCGGAAGGCTGAACTACCATAGATCAGATCATCAAACATCTTCACAGTATCAACTAAAATAAGAACATGAGATACATAGTTCACAACATTGAACTGGAAACCAGATCACCAGAATTGAGATACTCTGTTTTTTACAAGAGGACTTGATACTTACATCTGATTCATCCAACAAGTCCAAAGTTTCAAAGAATAACACTCAGAGCACTTCTAATCCTTTCTCATCATCTTGGATCTGTTGTGTATTGTTTTTAACTTTCGAGCTGTTTGTGTGTGTATTTAAACACACACTATCTGTTATATTAAACAGAAGGATACAATATATCCTTCCACTAACATCTTCGTACATCTTTTTACACACATGGGTAAGTGTGTAAGAAGTCCTTGGGTGACCTGGTAGCTTATTCCCACAAGGAACAGTATAAGAAGTTGTGTGACCTAAATAGTCCTGTGAATTGTTGTTTACCCCGATCCAGGGTTTGGATCAAGTTTATTAATATAAACTTCTTGGTGGCAGGTGATCACCAAGTGGAGTGGATTATGTCTCGGCTTAATACTGAACCACTTGGTTTATTTGCTGTGTTTTTTAATTTAGTTTATCTCTGATTTACTTTCTATTTCAGAAAACTTGATTTTACTTTGATAGTTAGTCTTGGATAGAAGTTATAACTATTTTGACTTATTATAATAGCTTCCAAAGTTATATCAATAACCCACATTGATATTACTAATAATTAATCAATCTTATGAGAAGATATTTGAATAGTAAAACTATTATAACTGTATTACCTTGATTAACTGGCATGTATTAATTTTTATTGGGGTATATTTTTAAGTGAATTTTTAACATTTTTTTATAGATACTCAATTAAACCCCCTCTTGATTACTCTAATCTAACCAACATTTGGTATCCATGGAGTTTTTTCTTATTAAGGCTCTATTTTAAAATCTTTTAAACTTTGATTTTAGTTGAACTTTAATTATATTTAAATTTCTATTAGTTATAAATTTCTAGATCTTTAAAAGTATTTCTTTATTATGGAAAACATACTAGAATGTATTGAAAAAAATATACGTCTGTTATTTAATGTAACTAATTATGCCCAATGTAAAATTAAGATGAAAATGCATTTAGAAAGTAAAGATTTTGAAATTTGGTCTTCAATTGTAGATGAGTATAAAATTCCCGCTACTGATAGAAATACTTGGGATGACCCAACTAAGACTGGTTATAATAATAACTACAAAGCCATGAATTCCCTATACTGATCATTAGGAGATGGGGAATTTAACAGAATTTCTACTTGTAAAATAGCCCATGAAATTTAGGATACTTTGTCTATTTCACATGAGGGAACCACTAAAGTGAAAGAAATTAGACTGAATACATATAATATTAATTATGATAACTTTAAAATGAAACTTGATGAGCCTATTTATGATATGTACCTTAGGTTCAAAAAATTATCGACATAATGATCTCTCTGGGAAGAGAAGTTACATCAAAAGAAAAAATAAGGAGAATTCTCAGATGCATACCTAAAATATGGAGAGGAACTTATGTCTCTATTATAGATTCATGTGACATTAGAAAATTACCTGTCAAAGAACTCATTAGTAAACTAATGATGTATGAAGAAGAATTGAATTTCAACAAGGAAGAGGAGGATGAACCCAAAAGAAAACATGTGGCATTTAAGGACACTACCTATAAACAAAAAGAAAAGGAGAAACTACATGTCTCTATAGAATGTTCCATCAGTGAACAATCATCACTCGACAGTGATGAGGGGATGACTCATTTATCCAGAAGGTCTAAGAAATTTTACAAAGGGAATAAATTCTTCACAAAGACTAACTTCAAAGGAAGATATGATCAAAAATGAAGCTGGAAGAAGGATTGGAAAAGGGATGACAAGTATGTTGAGATATTATATTATGAATGTAAGATAAAGGGACATGTAAAGGATGAATACCACAATATCAAGTACAAAAGGAAATATGAGGACAAAGATAGAAATTATAAAAAGCAATGAAATCAACTTGGAGTGATTCTGAGGGCAGTTCAATTGACTCAGAGTCTTTACATGATAAAAACGCTAATAAATCTAATATGTGTTTTATGACAAACACATCTGAGGTAACCTTGGAATCTCCTATAGAAAATTCATATTATTCTGGAGATGAAATTGATTATGAAAATATTTCTAAAGAATAAATGTTTGAGTATTTCAATATACTTGAAGACAAATGTAGTGAACTAAAAGATAAATACATGTCTTTAAAGAGACAATATGCTCTTTCTTCAACTCTTAAATTTGAACTTGTTGTAGAAAGAGAGAAAAAATGGCCAATTCCTCAAAGAAAACAATAAATTAAATCTATATAATGAGCAATTAAAAAAATAACTTGAAAGTTTTATTAATGGTAAAGATATCTTTGTACAAATTCTAGGTAAAAAAATTTCCCTGAAATACACTACTGGTATTGGCTATCAAACAGGTGAAATAAATTTTTGAAAAACCAATTTTTTTCTAAATCTAGAACATACAGCTTTATTCCTAGTTTAGGAAAACATTCAGCTAGTTTAAACTATGATAAGTTGTCTATTGTTTCTAGTTTTTCTGGACCAAATAAATTTTATTTCTCAAATAATTTACATAATTCTTATAGAAAACCTATGAGGAAGATGTGGGTTCCTAATGCACTAGTTACTAATATCACTGGACCCAAACAAATATGGGTACCAAAGACTATTTTTATTTGACTATTTTGTAGGAAAACTGTTTGAAGAGATCCTATAAAAGTTTAGGGTACTTGGTTAGTGGGTGTTCAAGGGATATAATAGGATATTATTCATGTTTCAAGAACCTAATAAATATTTATTGTGGGCATGCCACTTTTGGTGAAAATTCTAAAGAAAAAATCATTATCCTAGTCCAAATCAATAACTCTAACTCTGTTTTAATTTCTAATGTACATTTTTTTTATGGATTGAAATATTATCTGCCCAATATTTCACAACTATGTGATGATGGATTTCATGTTAAAATTGAAAATGATGCTTGAAATGTTTTTAATTCTACAAATAAATTTTTATTTTCTTCATTTAGAAATGAAAATGTATATTCTGTTAACTTAGATTATTTAGTTTCTCAAAATGCTTCATGTTTAAGTATATTTCACAAGGAGTATTGTATTTGGCATAAAAGAATAGGACAATGAAATATTAACTCACTTAGAAAGCTAACTAGAAAACGTTTAGTCAAAGATATACCCAAACTAGAGTTTCCAAATGATAAAGTGTGTAATCCTTGTCAAAAGGAAAACAACACATTATTTTCTTCAAACCAAATAAAGAAGTTTCAACTTCTCAACCTCTTGAGTTGGTTCAAATTGATTTATTTGGACCATCTAGGGTTTTTAGTTTAAATGAGAATCACTTTGTTTATGTTCTTTTAGATGAATTTTCTAGGTATACTTGGACCTTCTTCTTAGCTCACAAAAGTGAAGCCTACTCTAATTTCACCAAGTATGATAAAACTGTAGAAAATCTTAGTGGACTTAAAATTAAATCTCTAAAAAGTGACCATGGTTTTGAGTTTGAAAATATAGAGTTTGAATCCTTTGGCTCAAAAAATGGCTATAGTCATAATTTCTCTACCCCTAGAACACCTAATAAAATGGATTCATAGAAAGAAGAAATATGACCTTGCAAGAAATTTCTAGAACCATTCTTATTGAATATGTCTTACCTATTTATTTTTGGGCGGAAGCTGTAAATACCACCTACTATATTATTAATAATGTGTTGATTAGACCTATTCTTAAGAGAACCCCATATGAGTTGTGGAACAATAGAAAACCCAAAGTGAACTACTTCAAATTCATTGGTTTTAAAGTTTATAACATCAATACCAAGGACAATATTGAAAAATTTGCATCCGAGAGTGATGAAGGAATCTTTCTAGGATATTAAACCTCTAGTAAATCCTATAGAGTTTTTAAAAAAAAGAAATAAATGTGTGGAGGAATCTTTCCTTGTCAGGTTTGATGAGACGAATCCACATGAACCTAAGACCTATCTATAGAATCTATAGGATGATATGTCAAATATAGACATTAAGGAAAAATATTCTAACAATACTGTAAAGGAATCTGTAAAAAAAAATTAGTTCTGTATCTTCTCTATATTCAAGCCATAATGAACTAGAACCAAGTGATGAACCTGAAATAACTATCCCTACCTTTTCTATACCAACTATAACCCTTAAGAACCATCCCATAGATGTTTTAGTTAGTGATCTAGATAGAGGAACATAAACTATAGCTTCTTTCAGAAATTAGGTTGAACATAAAGATTTATTGTCACAAATTGAACCAAAAAACATCAATGATGAATTTTGGGTGATGGCTATGCAAGAATAACTTAATCAGTTTGAAAGGAACAAAGTTTGAAAAAAATTTGATAGACCCAAATAAATTTTTACCATAGGCACTAAGTGGGTGTTTATAAATAATGTAGATGAATCTGGTAACCCAGTTAGAAACAAATCTAGATTTTTTGCACAAGGCTATAGTCAAAAATAAGGAATTGAAAATGTAGATACCTTTGCACCATTAGCTAGTCTTGAGGCCATTAGAATATTTTTTGCATATGCAGCACATCTGAATTTCAAACTATATCAAATGGATGTCAAGAGTGCAATCCTAAATGGGTATATAGCTGAGGATGTTTTTGTTGAACAACCCCCTGGTTTCACAAATCCTCACTTTCTAAATCATGTTTTTAAATAATCAAAAGCTTTGTATGGTTTAAAACAAGCTCTAAGATCCTGATATGATAGATTAAGTACTTTTCTTATTTCAAATTTTTTTAAAAAAGTTATAGATGATCCTACACTTTTTATAAAACAAATTTCCAAAAATGTTTTAGTAGTTCAAATTTATGTAGATGATATTATTTTTGGATATTCAAAAAATTATTTATGAATAGAGTTTTCAAAAATTATGCAAAATGAATTTGAAATGAGTTTAATGGGTGAACTAAAATAATTTCTTGGATTTCCAATCTTTAAAAATAGAGATGGTATCAATTTAAATCAAAATATATATACTAAAGATTTTCTAAAACGTTTTGGCTTGGACAACACTAAAAGTAGTGATACTCCAATGAGTACTACATATAAGTTGGATCTTGATGAAGATGGAAAATATATAGATCAAACCACTTATAGAGAAATGATTTAAATCTTACCCTACTTAACTTCTAGATAATCTGATATTATGTTTAGTGTATGTATGTGTGCTCTCTTTCAAGAAAACCCTAAAGAGTCTCCTTTAAATGCTGTTAAAAGGATTTTCAAATACCTTAAACATACAGCCAATCTTGGATTGTTCTATCATAGAGGAAAATCATTTGATTTAGTTAGCTATTCTGATACTGATTTTGGTGGTTGTATGTTAGATAGAAAAAGAACCTTTGTAACATGTCACATTTTAGGCAAGTCTCTAGTGTCATGGTGTAGTAAGAAGAAAAACTATGTTACATTATTTACTTCCAAATCTGAATACATAGCTATTGGTAGTTTTTGTGGACAAATTTTTTGGATTAAACACACATTACTAGACTATGGATATCAATCTAGACATGTTCCTATAAATTGAGACAATATAAGTGCTATTAACATTTAAAAGAATCATATTTCACACTCTAGGAAAAAACATATTCATGTAAGACATCACTTTTTGAGAGACCATTATCAAAAAGGTGATATCACTTGGGAATTCATTGGAACTGAATATCATCTTATAAATATATACACTAAACCATTAAATTATGAAAGGATAAATTTCATCATACATGAATTAGGGATGATAAATTTTAAGTAAAAGGCTTTCAGTCTTGAACTTACTATTTCACAGGTTACGGTTTCATGTTTCGTGGTTTCACAAGTTACTATATCACACTTGTTGTTTCACTTTTACAGTATCACATGTTACGATATTAGAATTACTGTTTCACTTTCACAGTTTCACAAGTCATTGTTTAACACTTGTTGTCTCAACATTACGGTCCCACTATTTGGAGTCACACCGTAAGGATTCAACTGTCCCAACATTACAGTCCCACTATTTTCTTCAATTTTATTTCTTGCATCGCTGTGTTTATTATTTTATCGTTCTTTTTACGTGATTTTTTACAACATTGGGACTTCCTAAATGATAAAACACCGATATTTTTTCACTTTTTTCTTCACTCGATCTTTCCTCTCTCGAAACTGAAGCCCTTTCCTTCCAAATATACTACTCTCCTTCAACTCTTTCTCCTTCTTGAACCTGAAGTTTTATACACAGAATGAATCAACCCTCTTCGTCGACTCCTAAGAAGCAAAGGTTTCACAAGAAAGCAAGAATGGTACTGCGGATAGCACCTGAAGGACTGTTGAATCCTAATCTTGTAAATAGAATAGTCATGCCTGAAAAGGAAGTATGTCTGAAGTGGATACTATCAAGTAAGTCACTTCTCTTAAAATTTCTAACTGAACAAGGTAGTTGGATTGGTTTACTAAAGAAAAATGACCCATTTAACCAAAACTTATTTCTCAGTTTTATCAGTATGTCTAGTTTTCATTCAGTGTTGAAGATGATTTTATTGTAAGAAGTTAGATTAATAGAACAAGGTGTAATTTTTACTTGATGATATGGGATGGTTTTCTAGGGATACCTCATAAAGGAATATGTGAGGATCTTCAGTGAGAAAATCCTCCTCTAAGTGCTATTTTTATCTTGGAAGAAGCTTTGGGAAGTCTAATTGTAAATAAGAAGAAAAAAGGAAATTGCGAGTGAGTTGGATGGTGATACAAGCTTTCAGTTTAAGTTTTTACAGAATATTGTTAGTCCAAGGGAAGGGGATTTTTCTACTCTTAAGTATCAAGATATATTCTTGATACATCTTTTGTAAAAGGGGTACAAGATTAATCTGTGTAAGCATATTATAATTCACATGTGTGAATTGATCAATATAACTTCAAAGTACACCTCGTTGTTCTATACAATAATAATATCTACAACATTCTCTTCTAAAGGAGTGGTTGGGCCGAATGAAGAAGTCATCAAAGATTATTATTTCTGCATCTCAAAGGATACAATCAGAAGAATAAAGATAAGCTTGAATCCGTGGAAACAGTCTGGGGTAGAGCACAATGAAAGGTTGTATGAAAAATTTAATCCCATTGAAAATCCCTCAAGTCCTATGGACAAGAATGAATCAGGCCTAGAATTTGATGAGTTTGAGGAATACTCATGTCAAAATGAAGAGAATATAGAAGTTGCATCTTTGGACTGAACTATCTTAGAAGAATAAGACAACGGCTTAGCTGAACAATAAGTTGATGAATAACAATTTGATTAAGAAATAGTTTATAAAGGCTTTGTTGATAAAGAAGTACCTGCTGCTATTCTAAAAGAGAAAGATGTTCCTGAGGAACATCTAGAAGAACCTGTTGTTGAGAAAGGTCCTACAGATGTGGAAAGGTCTGAAGAACAAGATAAAAGACAGAATTAATCCTATAAACTGAAGAAAGAATGGACTAATACTTTTGGTAAGCTAGAACAAATATGGGTGATCCTAACATTGATGAAATTCTGGAAATAGATCAAGAGACAGGGTCTCTCACTCTTAGAGATAATGTAAAAATTTCTCTTAGAGATGATGTACAAATTGAGGGGGAGAAAAACCCCATTCTGGAAAGTATTCAAGTATAAAGCTCTATTGATACAGGTCCTATGGACAATGTGTATAAATTCCCTAGCTATATTGATGTCTTAGACTATCAAGTGGCCTAAATGAGAAGAATAGATCTTATAATATCTTTTCAATTGAAATATTTTTCTCTACACGGAGTAATACCTTCTAAGGAGCCTGAAGCCATTGTGCTTCGTAAACTAGAGAGTGCACAAGAATCCCCAAGATATGTAAGCCATGAGGACTTAAAAGTGTTTGGTGAATATATTTTGGATGGATTTGGGAAGAATTTAAATTATCAATTTCTTCTTATAACTCATCTAGGTAAATAGGATGCTAGTATGATTTTGGAGAAGCTTATTTGTAAATATCAACCTCAGATGTTATGTGAAATTCAAGAAGTAAGAATTGAAAATCGGTAGATAAGTGAGGAAGTAAAATCTATAAAGTCTTTGTTGGAGGAACTGAAGAAATAATTTCAAACTGGTTAACCTCCTATTGCTCGATTCAGTATAGAAGATGTTGACAAGATAGCCAAAAAGTTTGCAACACTGATCCGACCAAATCAAGTCTCTATTGTTGAGAAAATAGTAGCAAACAATGACAAGTTGGCAGAAGAAATTTGAAAATTGGCATCGTCAATGGATGCCTTGGCTGGTATCTTCAAGGACTCTTTTGAAACTTTTTTCATGAGTATTCCTATACCATCTGCAGCCATCTCTATTCCTTCCTCCTCGGCCAAGCCTGCTCAATCATCTCAATTTTCAGACAGTGCAGTTTTGAGAAAGGATATTCATGAAGAGCTTAAATCATTGAAAAGTCCATCTATTTAGGAAAGTCTCTCAAAAATTGTTCAAAATAGTTAACATGTACATGGAATAGTTTGATGGTACTCTAAGTAAGCTTCTATAGCTTATGATGAGATTACAAAGAAGGTGGGTTTCTACTTCAAAAGAATTTATAAAAAGTATCAATTGACAATTCATTTCAAGTATTTTACAGAGAATTTGAAAATGCCTACTGTGACTCAAGAATTTAAGGATGAAGTATAGAAAATAAAAGAGTTAGACCCTAACTTGGAGAAGTTTATTGAGAATAATTATGATTTTGAGAAGGCAATGCAGTATGGTGGTGATTTCATCACTGATTTCATCAATTTTCTAAATCCATATCTCCATGTGCATACCACTACTATAGTGGCTCCTACAGCTGCTCCCAAGAGGCCTAGTTCCACCTATTTGTTTTTTTACCTATTCCCATGCTACTATGTCTATCTCTCAGTCTCTGATCTAGACCAGTCCTGTTATTATTGATCAATCCTTGCCTCAGTCTTTAACTAAACCCACTCTTGAACCTTCTATTTTTTAAGGTGTTCCTCTTCCTTCTCTCACAATTGGAAAACTCTCAGATACCACCTCCTCTTCTATTCTTATCTCTCCTCCTACTGATTCTTCCATGGGAAAATATAAGTTTACTTCCTTTGAACAGAAGTTAAGGATATCTATTTTATAGGGATTTTCTTCATTTTGTCTTTTTATCCTATGTCTTTACTGGACCCTATCTTATTTTTCAATGGAATATGCCATATTGCTATTTGAGTTTAGCCATACCCTTATTTTTTGATTCTTATGTTATTTTTGATAATCCCAAAATAGGTATAAATAAGAAATAAAGGCTTTATTCACTTTCTTGATAGTTCGTACCTTCCATGATTTGTGATCATCAAAAAGGGAGAGATTGTTAGACTCTGCCTGTTTGATCATGTTTTAATGCTCAAAAATCATTAAAATATTGATAATTATGTTAATTATCTTCTTATGAAAAATTTTACAAGTTATACTTAATATTGTTATATTATGTTTTATTATACCAAATATTAATTTTAATCCATTCTGTGAAGATTACTGCATAAGACTGTTTACATATATTTGGCTAATTAAGTCTGAGAAACTGTAAGCCTGAAACCGGTTCTGTATTTTGGAAAAGTCCCAGACACAGTGACCTGGACACTAGGACCCAGTCACCATGACCTAGACACCACGACCCTGACACCTTACTCCTAGATACCACGAATCAATAACTCTTCAAAGTTTTAAAAAAGTACTAGACATCGTTTCCAAAGACACCGTGATTATGACAATGTATTTGTGTTACTGGATCCTAATATCAATGCAGATGTGGCATTGTAACAATCTCATTAATCAAAGGAAAAAGATAAGAGACTGTTTTCGAGTGACACCATTTCCAAGTGACACTATTTCAAGACAAACTGTTACACCGTTCTTTAGTATTTTTCACCATTTTCAATTTAATTTTTAACATGCATATTCAAGTTATTAAATGGCACTAACACCATTAATGTTCCTTTGTAGACATGTCACTAATTGTATGAGGTATGAGATGTAGAATACATGCATACTATCAGATTCAACATGTGAACCCCTAATTAAAAAGAAGATAAGCGTGGCTAAAAAATATGCATAAGAGAATAGTGAAAAAAGAGAAGTCATACAAGCAAAAACGTACCACTAAATAACACACGAAGCAATCTCGATCCCTGAAGGCTAAACTACGGCAGATTAGAGCCTTAAACATCTTTGCAGATCCAACAAAAGGAAGAACATGAGCTACATAGTTCCCATCATCAAACTGGAAACCAGAGCACCAGACTTACAATACTCTATTTTTTCACAAGAGGACTCGATACTTTCATTTGTTCCATCCTATAAGTCCAGAGATGCATATAATAACACTCAGAGTACTTATAATCGTTTCTCATCATATTGGATGTTTTGTGTACTATTTATAGCTTTTGAGAGATGTGTGTGTCTATATTAAAACATGCACTATCTCCTATATTAAATTTAAGGATACAAGATATCTTTCCTCTCACATATTATTACATCTGTTTACTCCCACAAACAAGTGTGGAAGAGTTCCTTATGTGACTTAGTAGCTTATTCCTATGAAGAACAGTGGAATAGGTTGTGTGACCTATATATTCTTGTGTACTATTTTTTACCCCGATCCAAATTATGGATAAAGTTTATTAATATCAACTACTTGGTGGTAGGTGATCACCAAGTGGAGTGAATTATTTCTCATCTTGAGACTGAACCACTTGTTTTATCCCTTGTGTCTTTTAATTTATTTTTTCTCTACTTTACTGTGTGTTTTAGAAAACTAGATTTTACTTTGATAGTTAGTCTTGGGTATAAGTTATAACTATTTTTCCTTATAATAATAGCTTCAAAAGTTATATAAATAACACACATTAATATTATAGATAATTAATCAATCTTCTAAGAAGTTATTTGAACATTCAAACTATTATAACTGTATTACCTTGATTAACTAGAATGTATTCATTTTTTCATGGAATCTTTTTAAGTGAATGTTTAACAAAATTTTTTATATATACTCAATTCACCCCCCCCCCCTCTTATGTATTCTACTCCAACCAACAATAATAAAATGGTTGTCATAATCATTATTTATATCATAATCAATGGAAATTTCATAATGAAGTAATTTGAGAAACAATCATAAGAAAAGTATTACCCCATCAATGGAAGGTAGAATAAGCTAGGTATATATTTTAGAGACATATATACATAATTTAGAGTCATTCCATTAAATTAAGTATAGAGATAATGTGAGTTAAAGAGAGAAAGTTCATAACCTAAAGAAAAGGGTGATCTAGATAGATCCCATACCTTGAGTCTAATTAATCACATGTGTTCTTTATCTCCATAAATAATAATTAGAAGTTAGTTTTTTAATTAATTAATAACATTTTTTAAGATTAGTATTCCTTTTATTTTATTCATTATGATGGAATATTAAATTACTTAATTATTTTGGTTCATCTCATATATTTTGACAGTGTTCGGCTCATATGTCCAAAATCACTTTAGTAAGTTGATTAAGGTCAAATAGATTTTTAAATAATCATCTATATAATGTTAATAGTGATATAATTATAATTTTTATTCATATATTATAATTTTAAAACCAACCATGAAATATGGTTATGAAAAACGATCTACGTTACAATCATGGAGATGGTAGGTTGTATGTATGCAAGAGTAACAATTCCATTTTTCAAAGATCATGATGGAAAGAAGGTGCGAATTGTTTTATATTTACTGGATGATAGTTTTATTTTAAATATTATATTAATTATTTAAATAACCTTATATATACCATCCACATGATTTGGTAATAATAAATTTAAAAAACCAAATCACATCGCTTTGTGGGGTAGTAGTCTGTCGTACACATGAACAACGTTATCGTTTTCAAATAATGGTAAGGTATGAAATTATATGATGGCCCCAAATTCCCCGGGCTTCTCCTCCCTCTTTATCTCACTTTCTTCACTGGAATCCTTAGGGTTTCATCCTGAAACCTTATTCACTCATGATTTCTCCCACCCCCGCATCTGTCCCCCCTTCCTGTGCTTCTTCCATGGATCCTCCTCAGGTTATTCCCCAATAACTCCTTCATGGATGGTCTAATATTGCTTTTCCTTTTGTCCATGATTCTCATTTTTACTTTAGAGAAGGCGTTATGGGTTTTCCCTAGCTGGTTTCTGCCATGCTCTGACCTCGAGTTCCACCATTCCTCCCCAAGTCGGACCTAGAGTGATGGAATATCTAAGGTTTTGGGATATCGTCTTGGCGATCCAGGGTCTTATCGATGTCTTCTTCTTCTTCTCTTTGTTTTAGTCCCATATCTCCCTTATGTTTCTAGGTTTTAAATTATTTTTCACATGAGGTATTTTGGATGTTGGTTTTTTCTCTATGGTCGGTCATCTGGTGGGGAGTATCAAGGATGATATTCGTCGGCCTCCGTCCGGCTCACTTCACTTCCCTTGTTCCATGTTTCCACTTCCATTTCTGAGGTGGTTGTGCGAGGTGCTATTCTAGGTGCTTTGGGATGTGTGTTTGGGTGGCCAGTGGCTTGTGGTAGTCTCATATTCAACGGCTCTAGAAATTTTTGGTGATGGGTTCATGGTTGTAGTTCCTTGTCCAGCGGAGTTTCTCTATCGTTTGTGTTTCTTGGTGGAAGTTGGTGGCTATGGTGTAGAGATCTTTAGGTGGATAAATTTTCCAGGTTGTTTATTGATGGATTCGGTGGGTATCAGTGGATGTGAGGGTTTTCTAGTTCTGGAAGATGGCAGTATTGATGGACTCCAATGGAGGCTTGTCGGTGCTCTGATTGGCTTTGTTGTTGGTGATTCAGTGCGATTGGTGCACGACTCAAGGTGGGTGTGAATCAATGGTAATGCGAGGTGGCACTTAGATCAATGCATAATGATGGAGTATGGAACATGGTCTGATTAATGGTTGGATGTTTTTAGAATTTTTAATTTGAAACTTTGGTTGATGGCGCTCTTTTTTGTATTTTAGACGGACTGTGATGTTTGTTTTATCTGGTCGGTATTTTGTTTAGGTTCACACATTCCCTTTTAAAAGTACTATTTTAAAATGAAAAAAATATGGATTGGAGGAGGAGGTAAGAAATTATATGATATATTACTTTTATATAAATTTTAATATTTAATTATTATCATGTATAAACATTAAATTAATCCTTATTACCTTCCATGTAAATTGAAAGTGAAAAACGAATCACATCACTTCGT
This sequence comes from Viscum album, assembly GCA_963277665.1. Classification (NCBI taxonomy): domain Eukaryota; kingdom Viridiplantae; phylum Streptophyta; class Magnoliopsida; order Santalales; family Viscaceae; genus Viscum; species Viscum album. Next base: position 1,338,736,671 of record OY728156.1, read on the forward strand.
GAGAAGGTAGTACGTTGTACACAAGAGGGACATTATCATATTTTCTACAGAATTGAAAATAAGAAGGAATGTGTGATATTATAATTCCATAGGTATAATTATATCATAAATATAATATATAAACATTAAATAAATCACTATATCTCTCTTTGAGAAGAAGAGTGGAAAACGAATTACGTCGGTTCGTTAGACTGTAGTCAACCAGACACACGATCAACGGTTTTGTTTTACATTTGAGGGAGAAGGAGATGGTTGTATTTAATTCCTTTACTATGAAAATATATATGTATATGTAATATATTTAGGTTATTATATCATCATATTTTAATAATATTTTAAGGATTTGGAAGAAGAAATAAAATCAAACACTTAGTTAAGGACATTACCTCTTCTTTAGACAACTTCTTTTGTTTTGCCCCAAAATCCATCCTGGGTTGGCTTTATGACCCAAAAAAATGATTAAAGTATGATAAGAGGTATTTTTGGAAGTTATTTGTTTAGGTATTTTCCAAAATAATGGTTTTTGGAAGTGTATAAAGGAGAGGAGAGTGGGTGGACTTTTATAAACGGGGAAGATGACACACTTGGGATTTTTGAAAATAAAGAATTACACCCACATTTAGTCTCATGCCACTGATGGTACCAGGGTAACAGAAAAATTCAGTGGGTTGGTGATTTTAAAATTTTGAATTTTTGTAGTGACAAAAAATTTCATCTCCGAAGATATGATCCCCGGTATAGTTCTGAGGATCTCACGTAAATTAAAGGATCACAAAAATTAAAATGAACACATACCTTGTTTGATATAAATCCATGGTCAACATCTTCTTGTATTCATAAATCGGTTATTAAAGTATCAAAATTATAATACCTTTAGATCATCCACACATGCTTTAAAAATCAAAATGAATGTCCATCATCATATTCTGGGTTCTAGCATGATGATCTGAAGATGTCTTCGATGTCCCGATGATCACTGTGATCCTCTACCTTAGATGATTGAAGTAATTATTAGATAATTAATTAGAGAGAAAAACTATCACTCTATAAATAAGGAGGATAGATAGGCTCTCATTCAGAAATTAATTAATAGTACCTGTTGTGCAAGAGTATCTCTCAATTTATTGTGGATATGAAAAACACCCGGTAGGGTTCCTCGGCCCCCTGAAAATTTAACATCCCCTAAATAATAATTATGTTAAACTAAAATTAATCATAAATATTACTTATTATTTTATAACATACCTATAATATATTTAGAATATATTAAGTTATAAACAGAGTCATTTAACTTGACTCATAATTCCTGGTAATATTAAATGAACCTAGAATATTAAAATAATATTCGTTCCAATAATATTTTTCCTTATTTACATACCTAGTAAATAAATTTAATAAATTTAATAAAAATTATTTTTTTACTTGAATAATATGAATTTATTTATTTATTGATGATCAATAATTTTGATAACACTTAGACCTCATGGTAGGACCACCATGTCAAATATACCTAATCAACTGAATAGAGAGGATTCTTGAATATGATATTGTGTGTGATCCTCTAGTCCCTTATCTCATTAGTAGACAATAAAATCAATAGACCAATAGTAGATTCTATAAACCCTTCAAATCCAATAAATAGATAAGGAAAGTCATAGATAAGACAACCAACCCACGAACACATACTATGTACTATAATCACTTTTTCTTTAAATATCTTATAAAGCGGGATGCACACTTGTGTATTCACCCTTTTCTTTCTTTATTATTTGTTGATCAAACCAGATGGATTTACCCTTGACTACCTTTTCCAAGGTCTTATAAAGGTACTACCATCCTAATCAACAAGGCTCAAGATATATAACTTCCTAAATCCAGAAATGAAAAATCCTTTCTTGACCATTAAACCAATGCCATACCACCATTGACACACCAAACACAAGCTACCTCACCTGAATTTCATTATCATGGTTTTTTATTTGCATCAAATTATGTGATAAAATGGAATGCACTGGTAATGATATCAAGTCAGGAGACCAATACACATGTCCATAAATAGGAACAACCAATGACACCCAAAACATGTGGTGTTCCTATTGGAGGTTTTATCCTCATGATCTCACTACTAGAGATCACTAAGTGATAACTTCATGAGAAGAAGTCTCAATTCTTATGATCCCCTAACACATGATAGTCAAACATCTAATGTTTCTAGTCAATAAGATATATCTAGACAAGGTGACATTTTTTTAATATTAATTTCAAGGTATCTCATGGTTCTCAATATATACACAGATATGCTATAACCTTTTGTATATGACAATTAATATATGGAAATTACCAATAAATAGTGGATGTCGAAATATCTACAATATAATGGAAAGAATAAATCATGTATATCTAATTATATACACTATATGGTAATCAAAAGTGAAGTTCAATTTGGGTCTAGGTCACCCACTATTACAAAACACCCACTTGCATTAGAGACAAATTTCTAACCATATTTGTTAGTTACTCACATGATAAAGATCATGATTTTTCAGATTAATGACTTTAGCTACTGGGTCTGCCGCATTCATTCCGCATGGCTATTCTACTATATGCAACCTCATATCCTTGAGTAAAACTTCTCAAGATATGGTGTCCCTCAGTAATTTTACTTTTTTTCCACTATCATAACTTGAAATCTTGGCTTGTATCAGTAACATAATTATCATCATGATAACACGTTATATACTATGTGTGATTCCATGAACCGAAACAAAAAAAATATTTAGTAACTTTTTCTTAGCTCCCTCAGAAGCAGCAACGTACTCAGTTTATAGGTATACCTACCACTATATTTTATGAGCTTTCCTCTCTCATCTCCTTAGCCTAACTATAATACTATATCATGTCGATGTAAGGAATAATAGTTTATGTCCCCTCAAAACTTGTATCGTTTCATCTCCACTTTACTGGTACATATCATTTGTACTTTCCCAAGTACAATCAGATAGTTTGGACTAATTTACTTGTAGTTATCCTAGGTATAATTGATATTTTCATACAATAAAGTATATTTTGGAAATATCAATTCTTGTACAAATCATGGAATAGGTGATTGATCCATCACTGAATTGTACAGAATTCAACTCATCACTTAATCTCATCCTATGTAGCTACATGTCTACTTGGAGTGATTTATTCTATGTAACACTAGAAACAATTAATCTCTTGAATTGTTCCAACTTGTAATTTTTCAATACCATGTTAGTATATGTATGATTGAATATGTACTAGAAACCATTAGATCTACCTCAGTATATTTTTTTTCTATTGAACATAGGTTGCTGCTTTAAGTTAATCATTGTAGAATTAATTACATACTAGTCTTGAAGACCAATATATGTTTTCCATATGTTTTCAAACATAGTTTACTTAAAAAAATATGGCACTCCCACTAACCTCTTGTAAAGACATGGAAAAGATTCATTACAACTGAATATTCTATGATTTAGTTGCTTACTTAAATCCTAAACATGATTTTAGTAACTTGTAACCTGTATTAGCATCTAGGGACATGACCATCCGTTTTTTGGATGATTAATATAGACACCTTCCATGATTGGTGGTCATGAAATCCAATGTTCAATAATATAATCATAGAAAGTGTCTTTTAAAAGTAAAATTCTAATGGATTTAGGAATACTGAGATAGTATAACCAATCAAGCCTTATTGGTACTACTATTGTCCCGTACATGTATAATCTGATTAGAATACCCACCACAATATCCAATTTATAAGACCATTTTAACAATGATACATTGAATCTATTATTGAATTTTAATTTACCTTATCAATATTAGATTATTTTAATATATTTATTGCTTTTAGTAATTATTATTCTCACTGAATAATTTATCACCAGCCATAGTGAATTCAAAACCAATCATTATGGTTTTAACCTTCCTACGTAGTATGTGTATCTGGAATATTTATCTTCCACACCTCTTGTGGAACTTGTTCCTATTCCAACTAGATGTGCATCTCTAGCATTGACCACACCTATGCCAAATTGGATCCCACTATCTCAAGTAGATACGTGAATCCTTTTATATAAATTTAGTCCATCACTTGTATTCCACTTTTCTATCTTAGGGATATATGTAATATCCTAAGAAACCATTTAGATAATTACTTGATGCACATTGTGTTTAGCTTGATACAAGTTTTTTTATATCCTAACAAACTATTTTTATCTAAACACATGTCCTATGACATAATGGATTTCCATCATACTATGACTCATATGATATCCATTTTTTATTTTTATTTGGTATATGGTTATGGGATATCATCATTATTTGTAAAGAACATCTTGAAATATAATTGAAGTTTCTGCAAGTTGTAACATTGATATTACATACATCATAAATTTGATTTATAAATTGTGTATTTTGGAATTCCTCCATGATACGTTTTTTTATCAATATTAACATGTATGACTCATTATAAATCCTCCATATTATCATCAATTTCATCATGAAGATAAGGTAATGTTCATTTAGGAATTACTCCAAGCTACATTATCATGATTGAAGAATGATTGGTCAAGATTTTTTTCAACATGTAGGCCTGAAGGAAATCATATCATTTGACCATTCATATACTATAAATCAATTTAAAATTCATTAATTACATTAAGGAATATTATGAACTACATTTACCACTATCTTACCCTTGGAATATTTTATGCTCTCTTGGTGAACAAATTTTGAATGCTTTGTAGCAAACCATTATTTCTAAAGGCTTATTTGTCCAAACTAAATGCATCAGTAATACCAAAGGTGTTTAGCTATACCGAGACTAAATACAAAAATAGGGATATCCTAGACATCAAATTTTAGTTTCACTTGACACAGAATTATCTTGCCACACTTCGGTAAAAGTATTACATTTTTATATTTATCGTGTATTTTCTATGATTCAAGTACCACTGAACTATTTGTTGAGAATGATACACCACAAACAACATTCATTTCAAATCATGGAATAATGTATCTTTGTATCCAAAGGACATGTGAGATAAATATTTTATTTATACTAAACAAATTTTTCAAATATAATCATTCACTTGGAAATTAAAAGTTATGGGTTTCTCACTGCTGACTTAGGAATCACCATTTCCCATCCACTTAGAGAATACACCTTAATTCTTGTACTATTTATATTACATACTTGGTTACCATATTTAAATACACATATGTGAAAGGAATATTTTATTTAATACCCAAGTAGTATGTCAAAAAAATTATATTTATGAATATACCTGAAGACAAAGTGGGTACTTTCTTCATTAATTCATTTCATTATGATTCACTTCCATAAATTAATTTTATAATACGAAATGAAAATAACCTATTTTTTAATAAATTAACTCTTTTTATTAAAATACGTTGTGAATGTGCCTTTGGAATCACACATTCCATCATAATTTTCACCTTTCATTTCAATTTTATTTCCATAATAACTAAATATTAACCTATATTTAATATTATTATTTCTTGGATAACCTTACCTAAAAGGTAACGAAGCATTTACTCCATCCTTTTCATTTTGTAATCTTAAAAAAAATCGGAGTAATTGGGAGAAAAATATGTAAGAGTGTTACACCTTGAAAGATCGTGATCCATATATCATATTTACAAAAATACATTAAAATTATCACTCATTTATATTTCTCTTCACTTTATCCTCATAAACCTTCTTGGATATGAGACTACATGTTATATCATCCATGTCCTGATGTAGTGACTATAACAAACATCATACCATGATTAAAGAATTATGAAATAACCATAATATGATACATACATGAGTCTCTTGTAAACATTTTAAATACCCTCAGTTCCTAAAGTGGCTTAATGTAGAGACCCGAAGCTTGACATACATGGACATTACATTTCTTTTGTGGAATACTTAATACATAACAAAAATTGACACACAAGGACCGTAATAGTTTAGTATCTTTGGAAACTCGGAACATAATCTTCTAATCATGGTGAAAGATCTTTAACATCTCCCATAAAGATCTTCCCTTTTTTTCTTACCTAAAAACCTTTCTTTATAATCTGGGGAAAAGAAAACATATAAAGGGTGAGCTCAAATGCTCAGTAAGGGTAAGCATGGAGAAAATAAAACAAACCATATACATTTGAACTTAAAAAACATGAACACAATGTTTAATCATAGAAATCTTGAGCAATGACATAAAGCATAGCAATACGTAAGGCATAGATCATATAGAAACTTTAATCCTAATAAAATATCATGGGAATAAAACTTGTAATTGTGTAAAAACATTAAGCACATGATATGATTTCCAGAGTAGCCAAGGAATTGCTGCCAAAACCATCTTAGTGGACAAAGTCCCTTATTGAACTAGGTTTACTTGTCGTTCCACCCCTGTATTACTGAACTGGATTTACTTGTTGTTTCAGTCATGTCTATATCATGAGATATAAATCTTTACCCAATGCATTGTATGGAGATATAGGTCCCACCCATCTCATAATTAAATCATTCTTACTTATGCCACAACATAAACATAAATCATTCATCATAACCCAAAGAATAAAAATGGGTTTCATAAACATCATCCCATCATAACATAATCCATATAAAACAAATGGATATCATTTCAACATAAGAAAAGTGAAACCATTTAAATCATAGAGACATTATACTTGAAACATACACATATGAAATAATGTCATCTTAGATGGAAAAACGGTTTTGATAAAACACTTGAAATGAATTCTTGGGGAAAATATCCTTTCTTCTTCAAAATCAATTTCTTTTTACAAAACGTTATGCAATTTTAAAATAAAGAGATTTTGTTGAAAATAGTCATGAAATATTTTGGAGGAAGATTCATGAAAATAATTCTTTATAAAACTGTAAAAATCCTTTCATGCCGTATAAGTTAAAAAAACATTCTTCTCGTACTTTTTCCAGAAAAGTCAAAAAGTACCTCGTACGGTAAACAAAATAAAGATTCCTCCCATACGATGTGGTAAAAGTGGAAAAGGGTGAAAATGACTTTAAACATACATGGAAGAAAAGTAATAATTTTATGAATTTTTTTTGAGAATATATGGACATGGATAATAATCATAACCCCAGTAAATACTTATGAATAAACAATCTCGGATAAGGATGAGATTGGAATAATTATCCCTTACCTTAGGTCCGATATGCTTCGTACGTATCTGAACCTCCTGTATAATGATTTAAATAATTTCATTGACTTGTTAAAGAATCATATTCATTGTTATGATATCATATATGGTTTAATTGTGACTTTATATTACCCGTTCTTTTGTTAATCCCATGTTAAAGCAACGTTTTGGGTAAAATCATCTTATTTATCGTACATGTTTGGACTTGTTGTTCTTGATGTTATTATTACTTATATCATGATTTACTTACTTCCAGAATGTAAATCATGATTTATATATCATATATATTCATTATATATTCAGAATATACATATATTTATAATAGTACATGACATATGGAGGTAAGAAATGAAATGCACCGTTCATAGAGACAGTAAGCCGTACGTACCCATGAACGCTACTTTCATTTCTATTTATTGTTTTAATGGAATAGGTATATTATAATTCCAGTATAATATCATATATAATATCATTAACTTTATCCTTTATACATCCCACATAAGGTATTAATGAATCACATGACTTTGAGGGGGCGGTAGTCCACACTTCCTCAAATTTGATCATCGTATTTACCCACTATGGAAACCATAAAAGCTTGATATAATTGGGAAGTAAATAAGCATAAAGAAATCATAAACATAATATATATCATATATAAATACATTTCTATCATAATCGCCCCATGATAGGCGGTAGGAGAAAATCGAACAATCATCGTTTCGTGAGGTGTTAGTTTTTCATCCAAAGAAACATTAGGTTCATCATCCATTAAATGGAGGTGTATATAAGTGTAGTTAGAATACTTATCATAACAACATCCTAGTATATTAAGGATACTGTTTTTGTTACAAAAGAAAGTATTAAAAAGAGTTTAGGGGTTGGAGAAGTAGAATAAAAGAAAACAACTTAAGACAAACAGTTACCTTTAATTTGGGTAACTTCCTTTGGATTGATCCAAAAGGACTTCTTAGAGTGCCTTCTGCCTAATTCAAGGATTCAAGGGGGAGGAGAGGGATGTATGGAGATTAGTTGGGCAGAGTTTTGATGAGAAAAAAGGCTTGAGTGGTGTGAATAATTTCATAGAAGTGGTCTCCTTTTATAAGTGAGAGGAGGGGCTCTTTAGGAAAGAGTGAAAATATTATTTTATAATATAATACTATTCGGTTTATAATGGTCCAATAATCCTTATAGTAGAAGATAAGATGACTCATGGTCTAAATATAATCATCCAATCAGAATTTTACATGTTTTGGATAATATTTTAATCATTATAATCTAATTTATTTAATTCATCTATTAATTTGGTAAATACTGCATCATTATTATGTCATAAATAATTTAATTTATTTTATGTATAAAAATTATAAACAAAATACAAACATGTATTAAATATTTTTATCTTTCCAATGAATATTTATAGTCGAAAAGATAATTTATATTGCCCCTTATAAAAATTAATTACTAAAAGATTTTTGTTAATGCCAATTTTGTCTTTACAATAAATTAATTAATCTAATGTGTCATTGTCTTTCATAAGTGGCTCCATGGGGTCCCAAAATCAACCCAAGGATGATCATGGTATCCCATTACTCATCCAATAAGGTTTGGACAAGTGTTAAGGTCATTTCGAATTATTATAATATTCTTTTAACCTTGAATTACCCTATTTACCTTTAACTGTGGCAAATAAAAGTAAAAAGTTACTATTCACCAAAAATTAATTTTATCTAATTGAACCACATTTTACACCTTGATATTAACCTTGTCTCTTGGATTTTCGAAATTAAACTCATAGAAGCGGTAAAATTAAGTTTTATGAACAAATGCAAAAGCTCCTAGGAGGTGGGTAATAGATGGTGAAAAGTTCAATACAATTTTTATAAATTTAAAATTATTATAAAATGACTCTAATGAATTTCATTGAACATATATAAGTATTATGTATCTATTTTGACCTAAAATAAATTTAAATCAAATAAATTATTATTTAAATAAAAATTTGGTTTTAACCAAAAACTCAGTGTTTTCAATATTTATCAAAAATTGAAGTTTTTCAGAAAAATACCAAAATTCAGCCTAAGCTATATTTGATATTCCGAATTCAAAAATGATGTCTATTTTTCCAAATTCAAAAAATATAAGTGGAATTAATTAATTTTAAAATTAATTCCCATTATCAAAACAAGTAGCGTTTTTTAAGAAACAATAACTATCAAAATATTGATACTTGTTTATGTCCAATTTCAAAGTGAAATTAATTCCTATGACCAAAATTGGATTAAATGGAAAAAATATATTCTAATAATACTTAAAAACCAATTAAAAATATAATCTAACCATATAAATTATTGCGATGAAAAAAGTTGTTTTTAGTTAAAATATAGCGTGTTTTTACTATTCATCCAAATATGAAAGTTATCAGAATAATATGAAAATTTTATCCAAATTAAAATTTTATATCCTGATTCCAAAGAATAATTTTATTTTGTAAAATTGAACTTATAGACATGTCAAAAACTATATTTAAAATGGGTGTTCCATCAAAAGGCGGTAAAACTGCATTTTTTTGAAAAATACTTCTTTTATCTGAAAAACTGATTTTATTTTCATACCTCATTCTAGAAAATGTGTAAGATGAATTATAATGTTATAAAATTCAAAATTAAGTTAATATTATTCATAACGGCTAGTTTATAATATTATAATAATATATCGTTGTTTAGTGAAACCCAATATTTCGTACTACACACACTATCGAGGAAGGTCGCGATTGCGTGTAATGCAAGCCAAGTCAGGGTGACGTGTAGTGCAAGACTCCTTTATTGTTCCATATAACAGAATCCAACCATATTTCATTTATACATTGAATATATATATATATATACACTTAATTTTACGTAGAATGACTATTATCATACGAACTTAAAATTCTGTGTAACACAATCTAAGAATAGTGTTGCGTATACTACATGATAATATGGTGTTGCGTATAGCACAAGATAATCTTGGTGTAGCCTAAAACACATGACATCAAATAAATTAAAAAGAATACTTATCATAAAATCTCGGGGTGTTACACTTAACAGGTATAGGGACACCAGCACCTTGAATTTATGATATAGTCATATTTTTCAGAAGAGTTTGTACTGCACTTGGAAATTCATTCTGGGTATGAAATTGACTTTTTAAAATATTGATCATAATTTATCTTGTGTTATTACTTTACATTTTTCTAGAAAAAATAAAATCTAACAGATTAGTACTTTTATCTTGATTACCGAATTAGGCATTATTTATTTTTCAAATCATTAAATGTTTCCCACTATTTTATCAAATTCTAGGAACCATATATGATAGAATCAGAATACTATATAACATGAGTATTCTAATAGAAAGGATCCTTGAGCCTCCCCTCATAGTCCACAAGATACAGCTGTGCCACTACAGGGAGAGTTAAAGGTAGGCTTTTGACTAACCAACTACATTAACTCATAGCTCCTTAATCTGTTGAGTAAAGTCCTAGCTTCTCATAATCATAACCTTGATTTCCTTGATGATTTCCTCTAAAATGATAACAAGTTAACTATAGCTAATCCTTATAATCACTTTAGTTAATTCAACCCATAGTTCTCTTAAGAACTCCCTAGTAGTAAGAGGCTCCCTCAGCTATGGCATGGTGAACACTCCAAACAGGCGGTTTTCCTCAAATTTGAATGACCAAAGGCGGTTAAATACTTAATATTTATTCGAGTGTTTTTATTATTGTTATCTTGATGAATTTAATCCATTTCTATTAATCTTTTTCATCTATGTTGTCATGTTTAAAATTTTACATTAATAGAAAAACATATCCCACTTATTTCTTCATTTTATTATTTATTATTTTATGTATTTCCCAATTATAAAAAATTAAAAAAAAAAAATAAATACATTCATAATGGTAATTAGATACCTAAATGGTTTTGACCATATAAAAATCCCTAGGGGTATCATACCTGAGTCATTTCTTGACTCTTGATGTAGCTCTCCCCCATCCAGTATGTCCACTGCTCGTCTGGAGTAATGCCTCGACCTGGTGTTGTCTACCTCTTACATTGTCCCCATCTTGGTGGGGTCCAAATCATGTCTTGGAGTACCACCTCGTCTTGGAGGGGTCCACATCACATCTTGGAGTACTTCCTTGTCTTAGTGGGGTCCACATCATGTCTTGGAGTATTGCCTCGCCTTGGTGGGGTCAACATCGTACACTGTCTTCGCCCAATAAACAAATATACTCACGCGAAGGTGAAAGAGACTAGGGGTTTAATGTGCATATGATAGAATGGAAGTGTATGACCTTATACAATTTGACCAAAAATAAAGATGATGTGAAAACGTTCATTTAATTAATTACAATCATCGCACAGAGTGAAAATAATTAATTAAATAAATACAACCAGACATACCTAGGTCGGTGCTCAAGACTAGTAAACGGGTATAATTAAAGTGAGATAAAATAAAATGTAATAAATTAATTATGAGGGTACAAATAAAATTAAATGAATTAAATAATTAAAATAATTTAATTATTTTTCTTCCACTATTAGCTTAATTTTCAGACGAAAAATTAATTTAATTTATTTATTTATTTTAAAATCAAAATTAAATTAATTTATCACCAGGTATAAAAATTATTAATTAAACCAAAATTTAATCTTAATTAATTTAATTTTAATTAATTTAATTTAACACTAAAATTAAATTAATTAAATAATTTGGATTAATTTAAAATTTTCTCATGCTCGAATGTACCGCTTTAACCCACTGTGGGTTGCTCCAAATGAGTAACTTGTGAAGAAATCCCACCCGAACCCCATTTTAGGAAAAATAAGGTCCAATAATACTTGCATTAACCAATAGGATCCTGATATAACCACTTCCCAGCTGACCATGTTCGGAAAAAGGGTTCACACGAAAGTATCTCAGCCATATGGGCTAGACAAGTAGATGGGCTGACCGAAGAAGTTGATGCCTAATCTTTGCATGGATATCCTCCTATTCAGAAGTAGGAGAGGGTGATCAGGGAGGACATGAATGAGGAAAGTGGGGATAGTGGGTTTCCCATTTTTCAGAGGACGGTGGCATGGAGCTACTAAAACGGGTGGAAGATCTCATTGGTAGAAGATGATGGCTTGACCAGGAAGGGTGTTAGGAAGCCTCTGGATGAGGAAGGACTGTCAGATGTGGGTGGTTGACTAGATCTTGCTGGAACGGGGTGGTGACACCTGGTTCTCACAGATCTAGAAGCGGGATAGGATGGTGGATCTCGCTGGCATTGGGCGGTGGCACCTGGTCCTCTCCCTTTTTTCAAATTTTATTTTAATTTTTTATCCACCCCACTATACTTTACCTTTTCCACACCCTTTTGAAATTAAATTTACTTTTCCCGGATCAAATTGATCCAACCAAATTCACCATTTGGAATTTTTCATACTTACGCAGCCAATTAAAGAGGCTATTAAATTTAACATATTATAATAATAAATACATTAATTATAATCATTATAATAATAATAATAATAATATTATTATTATTATAAAATATTTACTATTATAAATATAATTAAAATACACAAATATTGTGTTATTTTCGATGGTCAGAAAAATGGATGGATCTTGGCTAGTTTTTGAGATTCTCCAGAACAAAAAAAATTAACAAATAAGGATGGTTCCTATTTTTAATACCTATAAAACTACGAATGATCCATATGAAAATTTTTGGATGGCCCTAACTTGGTCGTTCGAAATCAGATCGACACGCAGTCTGAACTGTTGGGATCAAAATTACACCCTATACTTAATTTAAAAAAAAAATTCTTGGCTCAAAAAAATTTTGTGCTCCTGTTTTTACCAACTAAAGGTACCAGGGTTATAGCGGAATCAGGTAGGGTGGGGATTTAAAAGTATTTCCATTATTGGAGTGATAGAACTTATCATCTCCAAGGATCTGAGCCCTGGTACGGTGTTGAGGATCTCGCGTAAATTGATAGAGCATGAAAATGATGAGATATAAGGTCGAAATGTGACTATAAATTATGAATTATATATATTTTGTATCACATTCAATTATTATATTTTTAATTTAACCCTTGATAAACCCATTTTACCTTAGTCACGATAAATCATTTTTATTGTTTTCACAATTAATTATGGTTACAAATTAAGTTGAACATATTATAAAATATAAATAATTCTTCTTAAAAATATGAAATCCATTTCTCAAAATTAGTCTAACAGGATTGGTTGATTTAAATTTAAAATTAAACCTATAGATGTCTTAAAAAATGATTTTATAAAAGAAAAACTTTCAAAAGTTGAAAATGTTTTATATCAAAATTGAATATTTATTTGATTATAATGAAATAAATTGGATTAATTAATATATAATTGAACTAATTTTAATTTTATAACCCCATTAAAATAAAATAGGACTTATAAATTCTTTAAATTAAAATAATGTAATTAATAAAAATCAATAATTTTCATTATTCATCAAAAAATGAAAATTTTCAAAGAAATTCCAAAAATTCACCCTAACATAACATTGATATGATAATTTAAAAATTAATTTCATTTTTTAAAATAAATTTTCTAAAATTAGTAATAATTGATTTCAGATTATGTGTTAGAAGTGTGACTAAACCAACCTTTAGAAAAGTACTATTTTTTAGAAAGCATTTGTTTTCTTTCAAATGGTTTGTATTTTTTTATAATTAGTATATAACCATTGAATTTATTTTATACATGTGTAAGACATATAATTTTTTATAATTTAGTTAGTTCTATTAACACTCACCAACTTAATGTATAAGTTATAATATCCATGTTTAAATAATAATATTTTAATAGAGTATTGGGTTCCGTTTAAACCCGGTGTTGCATGCATCAAAAGCCATCAAAGAGATTAATTTTATTTAAAAATAAATATATCATAAAGTATTAGGGTGTTACATTCTATTATAATATTTTTTTGTGTTTCATATACACTAACGAACATGATTTTATTCTTTTAAAATATCAGGGGTTACATTTTACCCCCTTAAATAAATTGTGTCCTCATAATTTAATCATTATCTAGGTAATCAAGGGTTTGAAATTTGAAAATAATTTTTTGGAAACCCACATCGTAAAAGGGTTAATAAGGCTTCCCCTTGATATGAGAGAATAGTCTGTACGAAGTTCATCCCACATAACACATTATTAGGTTTCCATGTAGGAAAACATTGATGGGAAATGAAACATGGGCATGGAAGATAATACTAATGCCCAAGGATTAATTGAGAATAATAAAGATAATTAATCACAATAAAATTAATGATTAGTATAATGTTAAGGGCCTGCAAATAATAAATATGTGATGAGTTAAAAGGCCATTCGATTCATTGGAAAATGAAGGTACTAGGATAACATTTTTGTTTCAAGATCAGTTCCCTAGAGTTGAGTGATCCCTTTATCATTTAGAATAAGAACATAAGGAAATATACTTACTTGAAATATTTAATGTCATCCATTTATCATTTCCACCAAAATATCATATTTTATCCAAATGATGGGAATTTATGATGGATTTTTCATTATTAAATAGCTAAAATAAACTTCTAATGGATCATGTAATCCCAAAAAGAACAAAAAATTTCCTTATTTTATTTACTAAAACCAAAATGGTTAGCTATAAGGCCCCGACCTTAAACCTTACTTAATATTGAATTAAATGAATAATTCACATTGAGGATCTTTTCAGGTTTAGAGTTTTAGAGAATTATATCATAAATCATGAATTACATTCCACATTTAAACAAAGTGGTTACATAAAAGATAGAATTCGTTTTTTCCTATCAACGGAAACATATTTAAAATAAAAAGTGGATTCTTTCTTGACACTTCCTTGACACTATCATCATATCATGCACCTTTCCCTTGACCTGTGAAAAAAATTTCAAAAACTTGGGATGAGCATAAAAAGCTCAGTAAGGGATATAAAAGTATGAAAGGAAAACATTAGTCAATGTATGAAATCATACTTTACTCATAAAACATAAGCATTTTAACATACCTCATCAAATCATGAATAAATCATATAAATCATAAGGCATAAAGGTAACTTGAGGCATTCATAACATTCTTACGTAGGGAGTAACCCTCTTGGTTACGTTTGGAATACCCATCACAGTATATTCCCTAAATCTCTTCGGAGAAACCTTAAGGTTTAACTCATTCGCATTACCCAATGCATTGGAAAGCTATATCGGGCTCACCGGCCCTTAGTTTATCACGGAACCACCCATCATTATAACAATGCCCAAGAACCATAACATAATCTTATCACATAAAACATGTATAAAGGAAACATAACATTTCCACTTTTCAATCACAAGATATCAATAAAACACATTGATATAAAAACATTATGAAAACCATTTTCAATACCAAAGTAAAACATGGTATTTATTTTTCTTTCAAAAAAAAGTTATGACTTGTAGAAAAATCTGAAACTCAAATAATGGTCACGGCGGCGGAGAAGTCGTTGTCACTGCATATGTACGACAAAACATTCCCTTTTATCGTTTAGTAAAACGCTTCTTATAAAAAAGATTCCTTTTGGATAAACGTAAAAGTCAAAGGGGTTTATACACCATATAAAAGAAATTTGTGTATAAACCATAATATTCCTCAATGAAAGGAGATTGAGACGAAGTCCCTTACAAAGACGATATCCTTGGATTAAGGATAAATCAATTACATAATTATGTGTGACAAACGAATACACCAAATATAAGTGGATATTAAGTGTAAAACAATCAGAGGACATTCACACATATTCATAGAACGACATATTCAAGTAGTACAAGTTTATCCCAAAGAATCATAATTGGGTTAAGAAGTTCCCTTAAAAAAATTCGACAGCCTAACGACGTCACTTCAAAATTCAGAAAAGGAGTCGATCAGAGATAAAAAGGGTATCTCATAACTTGGACATAAAATTTACATCAATAAGGATATAGAAGAACATATCCAAACATTAAAATATGTAAATTAAAATACCCAACAAATGAAGTCTTTTAAAAAGAGGAGGGTGAAAAGTTCCATTACTGACATGGGTATCTTTCAAAACATTCACCCCATGAAAGAAGGACAATACAACATTGATGTAAATAATCATAAACAAAATTATATTACACAAAGAGTAGAATAATGGGCAGTACATATACCAATGAAAGGAAATGGTGGCAAATGTAGCATAAATCTCACGGGAATAAAAGGGAGATGAAAAATCCCTTATGAAAACTCGGCAGCCTAACGACGCCACTTAAAACTTCCAAAAAATGGATTGATGAGATCAAATAGATTCTCTCATCATATTAAAATAAAATGTACAGAAAGAGGAATATAAAAGAACATCCCCCATCCTAACAAATAGGAGCTTAAAAGAAGTGATATAAAGGAGAGTACTTAAAAAAGAAAGAGAGAGGTTAGATCTCTTACGAAAATTCGGCAGCCTAACGACACCACTCAAAACTTCCAAAATGGATTTATGAGAGAAAATAGGGTCCCTCATCATATGAACATAAAAAGTATAGTAGGAGTAATATAAAAGAACATCCCAATCATAATAAAGACGAGCTTAAAAGGAATGACATAAAAGAGTGTACTTAAAAAAGAAAGAGAGGAGTAGGATCCCTTACCTCAAGTCTGACTTGTCTTGTTCGTTTCTTTATATTTCTGAATAATAAACTTTGGTCAATTTATAATTTCTTAAGGAACTATTTTAAAGATTATTATTCAGTTTAAATCAAATATTATAATTTTATAATAATTGGTTAATAATGTGAGTTCATATCAGACGTTTTTGTCGATATTTGGTACATGAGTCAAAAATGAACTTTTTTGAAAATGATTGTCCATGTAGTTATAAGTAAATCATCTCCAGAATAGTATTAATGATTTAAATATCTTATATATCCAGTAAATTTTCATTTTATACTACTCCATAACATTTGGAGACAAAAAAGAAACGAAATGCACCGTTCATGGAGATGGTAGGCCGTACGTACGCATGAACGCTACTTTCATTTCTTTGTCATATTAATGGAATTAAAAATAATTGAGATATATATATATATATATATTATAATTAAATTATAATATATATGTTATATAGGTCACATATTTTCATTAATTTAATTCTTTATACATTCCATGTATTGCATGAACGAGTCACATCACTTGAGGGGGCAGTAGTCCACACTTCCTCTTATGAAATTATCGCATTTTCACAACATGAAAAGCATAAAGGCATGTTTTAAATATAAAATTCAGAATCATATAGAAAAAATAAATACCATATATAAAATATAGTGACATCATAATGGACACCATTAAAGGTGTTAAAAGAATACTGAACAATCATTGTTTCGTGAGGCAGAAATTCGCCAACCACAGAAACAGTATGTTTTTTAACCATTAGACGAAGGTGTGTGTAAGTGTAGCTCAAATACTTCACATAAAAACATACTAATATATTGAAGATACCGATGTTGTTACAAAATAAAGTAATAAAAAGAGTTTAGAGAGTTGGAGAAGAAAAATAAAACAAAAGAACACAAGTGAAGACATTACCTTAAAATCGGGTAACTCTTCTTGATTTGAGCTCAAAGGCTTCATTGGTAAGGATTATGCCCAAAGGTGAGGCTTCAATGATGAATATTGGGATGTGGAGAGATGAAATGGGCAGGGGTTGGCCGAGCCAAAAGCTTGAGAGGTGTGGGTAAGGAGGTAGAGGTGGGGGCCTTTTATAAGAGAAAAGGAGGGGCACTCTTGGAAAGTTAAGAAAAGATACTTTATTATAAAATGATTTTCAGATAAAAAGGTACCAAAATTATAAATATAGAGTATAAGGTGATAAGGGTTCTAAATCCACCCATCCAATAGGTTTTTTACAAGTGTAGGTCTTATATTTTACATTATTGTTTCATTTTATTTAAATCATTAAATAATGAGGTAATCGCTCCATCATCATGGTGTCATAAATAATTTAATTAATTTAATATCTAAAAATTATAAACAAATATAATTATGTAGGAAAACTTTTTAGATTTCTAATGAATATTTATAGTAAATAATATAACTTGTATAACCCCATCTAAAAATTGTTTTACTAAAACAACACGTGTTTGTGACATTTTAATTTTAACTTTAAATAAAAAGGTATTAATGTCATTTTCCTACCAAAGTGGCTCCATGAAGTCCCCAAGTTGACCCATGGATTTTATTGGTCGGCCATAACACATACAATAAAGGTAGGACATGTTTCTAGGTCATTTCATATCATTAAAACATTATTTGTACCTTAAACTACACTAATTACCTCTAATCGCGATTAATAAACATAAAAGTTACTATTCACCAAAAAATTATTTTAATCCCATTGAACCACATTTTACATATTAATTAAAAACATGTGCGTTGGATTTTTCAAATTTAAATCACAGAAGTGGTAAAGTTTCATTTAAACAAAAAATCAGTTTCTTTAACTACCACTTAGTGGTTTCACTATTCATCAAAAATTGAAGTTTTTCAGAAAATTACCAAAAATTCACCCTAATCTATATTTGATATTCCGAATTCAAAAATGATGTCCATTTTAAAAAATTCAAAGCATATAAGTTTCATTAATTAATTTAATAATTAATTCCTGCTGTCAGAGCAAATAGCGTGTTTTTATGAAACAATAAGTATCAAAAGATTGACACTAGTTTAAGTCCAATTTCAAGATGAAATTAATTCCAACGACCACTATTGGATTAAGTGGTAAAAATATATTATAATTTCACTTTAAAACCAATTAAAATGATAATCTAATCATATAAATAAATTATATTAAAAAGAGGCTTTGAATTAAAATACAACATTTTTCACTATTCATTGAAAAATGAACATTTTCGGAAAAATACCAAAAATTTACACAAAGTAAATTTTGATGTCCCGATTCTAAAGAAGAATTTTATTTTGTCAAATATAACACATAAAATTGTAAAAATGTGGATTTAAAAGAGGTTCGTCATAAAAAGGCGGTTAATCTACCTTTTAAAGAATATTAGAATGTTTACGCTTAAAATTGGATTCATTCGCATTTTTAATCCTCTAACATTTATTGTAAAAAGTAAAAATATTTGACAAACATATATAATCATTTTGTAGTTAGTTTTGTTCATTCCCGCCATTACAATGGCTAGGCGTTAACTACAATTTAAAATAATATTATTTTATTATTAGAGTGCAACGTAAGATTCCCAAGAAACTCATTGTTGCGTATTGGGTACGCCATCGAGCATAGTGTCCCCTTTAAAGTTATATTAATATTTTATTCATAAATATGGATAAATGTGAAAATGTCATATTCTTTATTTACCTGGGGTGTTACATCCTTCCCCCCTTTTGGGAATTGCGTCCTCGCAATTTTAAAATTGGGCTTGGAAACTTCATTGAAAATACCACATTGGAACAAGAGTCAGTAAAACAATCACTTTAAAATAAAGAAAGAGAAGTACAAAGGTCACCCGAGTTAACCCATTCTATGATTCCAAGTATGAAAATATGGACATGGAGGAAAAAACAAAGGGTCATGTTCTGATGGAGAGTGATAGTAAACATGTCTAAGAGAAATTTAACCATAAGAAAATCACAAACTTGTGATGGGTTAAACTGTATTCAATTCCCCAGTAGAAAAAGTTAACAGAAAACATTTTTGTTTCAAGTTACTCTTCATTGAGGAATTTATTTTTTGAGCTTAACTAAATCGTAATAAAACATACTTACTTGTCACGTAGACTTTAAACTTTTACTAGATTCCTTAATCAAACTCATATTTTCTCCAAAAGACGAGTATTTAGGAAGACTTGTTCGCATTAAGAGTACTATAATCAACCTCTTATGAATCACCTAATCCACAAAAGAGAACTATATATTTCCCATGTCTTTAGACAAAATCAAAAACCAAAATTGTTAGTATGAGATCAGATAATCCACAAAATTATAACCCTTTATAAAAAGAAAATCTATTCTTAATCTCCAAAATTTGTCCAAAAAAACCCAAAGTTCAACAAAGACCATTCGATAAACAATTGTCCGTAAAATTCTTAAAAGTAAACCAAACTAAGATTGAAACCCAAATATTTGAAGGATTTAGTCACATAGTCTTCCAAGGTACAAATTAACTTTTATCTCCAAATAACATCAGTTGCTCTTAAATTCTCATATTGAAAAGTAATTAACCTAATCACATATCCTCCATGATAGGTTAATTATTTCCACAGATAACCCAAAATAAACTTACTATTAATTCTTAAAATAATCTAACTAAAAATAATTAGTCAAACTAACCAGGGACTTCATGTAGTCCAGTGGTAGGCGATAAATACCAGTCGCACTTTGGTTGTAGGTTCGATTCCCGCAGATTTGTTCGACGCGACGGGTTGTCACATGGTCTACGTGTTGTCCTTTTTCCAAAACTATATAATTCTTAAAACATTCCCCAAAACGAGATAAAATCTTTAAAAAATAATCATAACATATTTTAACCTCAATTTTATCTCATGCCTTTCATTTTCCATTATAATATATAATAACCCATAATTACCTCAAAAGTAAGGATCATATAAACCCTAATGGTTACCTTTATAATTATTACCTGAACTTCCACATCAATTGGTCATCTCGTACATAATGCATTACAGAACATACCAAGGTACAATTGGTTGATCATGACTCCTTGATAGTTGGTTTAGAACTACCACGAGTTTCCTCATTGAATCCCCCATTTCATCCAGTCTCTTAATCAGAGAACCACCACAGTTTCCTTCAAACCTATTGTCACTTTGGTGCCTGCTATATCCATCCATTCACTAAAAAAAATGTCAGTGTGAGTATATCAACAAAACCATCATGTACGAATTAGAAAGATAAACACTAAGATAATCTTACTCCTTCACTTTATCGAAAACTAGGACTCTTTCTGAAATCCTAACCATTATGGTAATGTCACTTATGCCTAGAGAATAACCTAACCTATAAATTTATCTAAACCGACCTTTGATACCAACTATAAGGACCTGGACATAAACCTTACTTAATATTGAATTAAATGAATAATTCACATTGAATATCTTTTTAGGTTTAGAGTTTTAGATAATTAGATCATAAATCATGAATTACATTCCACATTTAAACAAAGTGGTTACATAAAAGATAGAATTCGTTTTTTCCTATCAATGGAAACATATTTAAAATAAAACATGGATTCTTTCTTGACACTTCCTTGACACTATCATCATATCATGCACCTTTCCCTTGACCTGTGAAAAATATTTCAAAAACTTGGGATGAGCATAAAAAGCTCAGTAAGGGATATAAAAGTATGAAAAAAAACATTAGTCCATGTATGAAATCATACATTACTCATAAAACATAAGAATTTTAACATACCTCATCAAATCATGAATAAATCATAGAAATCATAATTCATAAGGGTAACTTGAGGCATTCATAACATTCTTACATATGGAGTAACCCTCTTGGTTACGTTTGGAATACCCATCACAGTATATTCCCTACATCTCTTCGGAGAAACATTAACGTTTAACTCCTTCTCATTACCCAATGCATTGGAGAGATATATCAGGCTCACCTTCCCTTAGTTTATCACGGAACCACCCGTCTTCATAACAATTCCAAAGAACCATAAGATAATCGTATAATACAAAACATGTATAAATGAAACATAACATTTCCACTTTTCAATCACAAGATATCAATAAAACACATTGATATAAAAACATTATGAAAACCATTTTCAATACCAAAGTAAACCATGATATTTATTTTTCATTCAAAAAAAGGTTATGGCTTATAGAGGAAGCTGAAACACAAAAAATGGTCATGATGGCGGAGAAGTCGTTGTCACCACATACGTACGACAGAACATTCCCTTTTATCGTTTAGTAAAACGCTTCGTATAAAAAAGATTCCTTTTGGATAAATGTAAAAGTCAAAAGTGTTTATACACCGTATAAAATAAAATTGTGTATAAAACATAATATGCCTCAATGAAAGGAGATTGAGACAAAGTCCCTTACAAAGACGGTATCCTTGGATTAAGGATAAATCAATTACATAATCATGTGTGACAAACTAATACCCCAAATATAAGTGGATATTAAGTATAAAACAATCACAGGACATTCACACATATTCATAGAATGACATATTCAAGGAGTACAAGTTTATCCCAAAGAATCATAATTGGGTTAAGAAGTTCCCTTGCAAAAATTCGACAGCCTAACAGCGTCACTTCAAATTTCAGAAAAAGAGTTGATGAGAGATAAAAAGGGCATCTCATCACTTGGACATAAAATTTACATCAATAAGGATATATAAGAACATATCCAAACATTACAATATGTAAATTAAAAGACCCAACAAATGAAGTCTTTTGAAAAGAGGAGGGTGAAAAGTTCCATTACCGACTTGGGTATCTTTCAAAACATTCACCCCATGAAAGAAGGACAATACAAAATTGATGTGAATAATCATAAACGAAAGTATATTACACAAATAGAAGCATAATGGGCAGTACATATACCACTGAAAGGAAATGTTGACAAATGTAGCATAAATCTCACGAGAATAAAAGTGAGATGAAAAATCCCTTACGAAAACTCGACAGCCTAACGACGCCACTCAAAACTTACAAAAAATGGATTGATGAGATCAAATAGAGTATCTCATAATATTACAATAAAATGTACATAAAGAGGAATATAAAATAACATCCCCCATCATAACAAAGAGGAGCTTAAAAGAAGTGACATAAAGGAGAGTACTTAAAAAAGAAAGAGAGTGGTTAGATTTCTTACGAAAATTCGGCAGCCTAACAGCGCCACTCAAAACTTCCAAAATGGATTTATGAGAGAAAATAGGGTCTCTAATCATATGAACATAAAAATTACAGTAGGGGTAATGTAAAATAACATCCAAATCATAAGAAATATGAGCTTAAAAGGAATGACATAAAAGAGTGAACTTAAAAAGAAAGAGAGGAGTAGGATCACTTACCTCAAGTCTGACTTGTCTTGTTCGTTTCTTTATATTCCTTTATAATAAACTTTGGTCAATTTATAACTTATTAAGTACCTCTTTTAAAGATTATTATTCATTTTAAATCAAATATTATAATGTTATAATAATTGGTTAATAATGTGAGTTCATATCAGACGTTTTTGTCGATGTTTGGTACATGAGTCAAAAATGAACTTTTTTGAAAATGATTGTCCATGTAGTTATAAGTAAATCATCTCCAGAATAGTATTAATGATTTAAATATCATATATATCCAGTACATTTTCATTTTATACTACTCCATAACATTTGGAGACAAAAAGAAACGAAATGCACCGTTCATGGAGACGGTAGGCCGTACGTACGCATGAACGCTACTTCCATTTCTTTGTCATATTAATGGAATTAAAAATAATTGATATATATATATATATATATATATTATAATTCAATTATAATATATATTTTATATAGGTAACATATGTTCATTAATTTCATTCTTTATACATTCCATGTATTGCATGAACGAGTCACATCACTTGGGGGGGCGGTAGTCCACACTTCCTCGTATGAAATTATTGCATTTGCACAACATGAAAAGCATAAAGGCATGTTTTAAATATAAAATTTAGAAGCATATTGAAAACATAAATACCATATATATCATATATAAAATATAGTGACATCATAATGGACACCATTAAAGGTGTTAAAAGAATATTGAACAATCATCGTTTCGTGAGGCAGAAATTCGCCAACCACAGAAACAATATGTTCTTTAACCCTTAGACGAAGGTGTGTAAGTGTAGCTCGGATCCTTAACATAAAAAAATCCAAGAATATTGAAGATAATGGATTTTTTACAAAATAAAGTAATAAAAAGAGTTTAGAGGGTTGGAGAAGCAAAATAAAACAACAGAACACAAGTGAGGACATTACCTTAAAATCGGGTAACTCTTCTTGATTTGATCTCAAAGGCTTCCTTGGGAAGGATTCTGCCCAAAGTTGAGGCTTCAATGATGAATATAGGGATGTGGAGAGATGAAATGGGCAGGGTTTGGCTGAGCCAAAGGCTTTAGATGTCTGGGTAAGGTGGTAGAGGTGGGGGCCATTTATAAGAGAAAAGGAGGGGCACTCTTGGAAAGTTAAGAAAAGATACTTTATTATAAAATGATTTTCGGATAAAAAGGTCCCAAAATTATAAATATAGAGGATAAGGTGATAAGGGTTCGATATCAACCCATCCAATAGGTTTTTGACAAGTGCAGGTCTTATATTTTACATTATTGTTTCATTTTATTTAAATCATTAAATAATGAGGTAGTCGCTGCATCGTCATAGTGTCATAAATAATTTAATTTATTTAATGTCTAAAAAAAAAATATCCTAATGTAGAAAATATTATTAGATTTCTAATGAATATTTATAGTCAAAAATATGACTTTTATAACCCCATCTAAAAATTGTTTTAGTAAAACAACACATGTTTGTGACATTTTAATTTTAACTTTAAATAAAAAGGTATTAATGTCATTTTCCTACCAAAGTGGCTCCATGGGGTCCCCATATTGACCCATGGATTTTATTGGTCGGAAATGACACATACAATAAGGGTAGGACATTTGTCTAGGTCATTTCATATCATTAAAATATTATTTTTACCTTAAACTACACTAATTACCTCTAATTGCGATTAATAAACTTAAAAGTCACTATTCACCAAAAAATTATTTTAATCCCATTGTACCACATTTTACTTCTTAATGACAACCATGTATGTCAGATTTTTGAAATTCAAATCATAGTAGTGGTAAAGTTTCATTTAAACGAAAAATCAGTTTCTTTAACTACCACTTGGTGGTTTCACTATTCATCAAAACTTGATGTTTTTCAGAAAATTACCAAATATTTACCCTAATATATATTTTATATTCCGAATTCACAAATTATGTCCATTTTACAAAATTCAAAACATATAAGTTGCATTAATTAATTTAATAATTAATTCCTGTTGTCAGAGCAAATAACATGTTTTTATGAAACAATAAGTATCAAAAGATTGACACTAGTTTAAGTCCAATTTCAAGATGAAATTAATTCCAACGACCACTATTGGATTAAATGGTAAAAATATATTCTAATTTCACTTTAAAACCAATTCAAAAGATAATCTAATCATATAAATAAATTAGATTAAAAAGAGGTTTTGAATTAAAATACAACATTTTTCACTATTCATTAAAAATGAACTTTATCGGAAAAATACCAAAAATTTACACAAAGTAAATTTTGATGTCCTGATTCTAAAGAAGAATTTTATTTTGTCAAATATAACACATAAAATTGTCAAAAAGTGGATTTTAAAGAGGTTCGTCATCAAAAGGCGGTTAATCGACCTTTTAAAGAATATTAGAATGTTTACGCTTAAAATTGGATTCATTCGCATTTTTAATCCTCTAACATTTATTGTAAAAAGTAAAAATATTTGACAAACATATATAATAATTTGTAGTTAGTTATTTTCATTCCCGCCATTACAACGGCTAGGCGTTAACTACAATTTAAAATAATATTATTTTATTATTAGAGTGCAACGTAAGATTCCCAAGAAACTCATTGTTGCGTATTGGGTACACCATCGAACATAGCGTCCCCTTTAAAGTTATATTAATATTTTATTCACAAATATGGATAAATGTGAAAATTTCATATTCTTTATTTACCTGGGGTGTTACATCAGCACATGTATTACCATTTAATTTATTGATCTTTAATACCCAAATAATAAATCTCAAAGATCAACTTAGTCAATTAGATAAGTTTCTATCCTTAAAAACCCTTCATTTTATATCTCTGAAAAAATGTAGAATTCATCCCAAAGAATTATTTACATTAATCCAAAAGGTTATATTTGATTAAACCAAATAAAACGTCTCCCAAAATATCATTAGTCACCTTGAACTCCATTTACTTAAAACCTAGAAATGGGTGTCTAATACTTTGAGCTTATGATCAACATTAAACTCATTAGACCATGTGGGTATCCATAACTCTTATGTTAATCTAATATAAAGACATATATGATTCTAAAATTATCACAATCCTTATATATTTCATGATTATTATTTCTAAAATAGGATTGGTAAAAATAATTCTATACAATAATTATTAAATCGTAATACATAAATACTTCAACCCTTTTAATTCAATAATTTGTTATAACATAAGTCCATACTTATTCTAGGGGATAACCCTTAGTTATTGGAATTTATAAGGATATTCTCAAGTTCCCTGCATATAATACATCAAATTAGATGGAAATTCATTTCTGTCTTATAAGAATTTCCACAAAGAAAATATCTTCCCCTCCATTTTAGATATTCTTCTTGGTGATTCTTACCACCTTCTTGAAGTGTAGGAAGATAAATCTCCTTTCCTATATGTTCATTACCACATGAACTTTCAAAAAATTACATCCTCCTCTTATTTTACTTGTGAGGAATTTCTCTAAATTTCACATTTTTAATCATATATCATAATATATTATTAGGAATAATCACCATATCATTCTCTCTAGTCATCATCCCATTTGGTTTCTCACCAAAACATTGCCTATCACATTCAATGATAACCTAATTCCTTCTTTTTCTTTCCATTGACTAAAAATATTAAAATAAATAAGAAGATAATGCATTAATATATTAAAGGGAAACTTATAAACCTATAAGGAATGAGTTATAAATGATAAGTATTTCCTAACTTGTGGGCCTTTAGGTTTCAATATACATTATCCAAGGTAATTATTCATATTATGATTCCTAACCTAACAATTTATTCAAGCCCTTTATAATAGTTTATAAAGAGTTTTTGAATCCCAAATTATGTCTACCAAGAGTGTCAAACCATGTTCATAGTATAACAGATTGTCATGTTCTAGCAAATGCTGGAGTCAATCCTGAAACACATTTTTTGGTGTTATTACCCCTAGAAATATCTTTTCAAAACCACACCCACATGTAGTATCCAAATAGGGTTGTAACTTATAAGAAACCACTCACTCTAAACTTCACCAAAATTTCAGTACATACTCCTATACATAGACATACCCTAATATTTATCCTCAGATTTAACCCTAGGGTTATAACTAAGGTTTTGTCATCATATTTTTCAAAGTATAACTATACCTTTCATTTCATACCAATTATATAAACCCCATCCTTTTACATATATTATTAAATTATTTTTAAACATAAATATCTAATAATTACGACATAAGGATCACAAAGGTCTAGTGTCTTTGAAATGCTAGGTTATTAATAAATTAAACACAGAATCCTTATTTTATTTTCCATAGTTAGCTCCTAAAATACATTTGATATCCTAAATATTAATGGAATAACCTAGGGAATGCATAAATAAATGGGTGATCTAAAAATCCCATTATGTACATAAACAAGATAGGAAATCATTGTAACGACCCCGATTCCCGGGAGCCTTATGAGACATGATGCAACCACATTACAAAACATTTATTTTACAAACATTCTATCATGTCTCACATTACAGAAGATCGTGAGGCTCAGGGTTCTGGGAAACCAGATGCTCTGAACATTCTTAAGCACGGACTCACCTGAAAATTTTAAAAACAAAACGTAGGGTGAGCGAAAGTGCCCAGTAAGGAGTTTTTTTAAAACATTTAAAAACAATTTTACTTTCAAGGAAGACATTTTAGAAAATGATAAAACATTATATCAAACAAGGCATTGAATTTTCTTTAGAACCAGAAAATTCTACATTCTAAAAAAAACATCTGCACTGCAAAGGAGAAAGTACTTTAGATAAACATTAAGGACAGACATAAATCAGTGGCATGAGCATGTGCATAATTTCACAACAAAAATGCAGCGGTTCTAAAAGTCTATAAGCAGAGATTTCATTCATAACATTAGACAAGGGAACATAAAGTTCTTTTTATATTAAACACATGTTTTCCAGTTCTTATCACATGTTTCCTTTCTCATAGTCAAAGGGAATTTACCCACTTAGGGATGTCCTGTTAGTTGAACTATCCCCTGGTACAACATTTATCTTCATATGTGGAGGGAAAGTATAATGCCGGACTTTGTCAAGACCTTGCGTCAAGATTGTAAAAACATAACTTAATACGGGTCAAGGCTAACCGCCAATCCCGTTTCCATAGAAGCACCAGCCGAGGCTAACCGCCAAGACTGTAGCACATAACGTCTCATGCGACTCATCCTTTACCCAATGCATTGGAGCGCTGTATAATTCCGGGCGCACCCGTCCATAACATGTAAGTCCAATACTTCCCTCTCATACTTAGACATGGTCATACATAGGATTTCATACATTCATAATTGAATTCCTTTTTTTTTTCACATGTGTTCAAAACATGAAAACAGTTCTATCATGAAAAACATTATGACATGCATACTAAAACATCAAGCACATAACCAGTTATCTTAACATTAAAAGAAAATTGGATGTTCAAAAAAAAACATAACACTTAACATTACATAACATCAGAATACCCAATTAAAGAAGGGTTGTTCACAACTTACACTTATGATGATAGATGGATATCAAAAGTGTTTAACATAGGCAGTTGAGGTTACAATGTGTATAATCAAATCCGTCTTGAGAAATTATATATATATATAATTGTGTAAACCCTTCCATTGTCACTTTAAATAAACGTGAGTACCTATCTATTAATACATGAATGCATTTATTAAGAATTCAAGAAGTCCGTACTATCCATTCTAAGAAAAATACTAATTATCTAAAGCAGTGATAAATGAAAATTCTCAAATTCACGAATGAATTTGAAGTCCAACTAACCCATAAACCTTGTAATGCTTTATAAAAATTGTAAACATGGTCTCTAAATTCATATTGAGGTATATACACATACGTGTATGTATATACCACAATAATATACATCATTCACTTGCACAATTTTACCTATTCACCCATTTACTTAAAATATCCATTTTATAGTAGGACAGAAAAAAACATGGGGTATAAACATTGAGAAAAATACTGCTTATCATCCTATAACATGTGCGATTGAAAGTATATATTGATATATCAAGTATATATAAGTATATACATATTTATATAACAACCGATTCTTGTAAAAGAAAACCCAACCAAAATTATAACCGAAATCTTTCTTTGCTTGAAGAGGGGATGCAATCAAGGTAAAAGAAATCGATGGCAAAATGATATAGATGGTGTACATATATATATATATATATATATATCGTATACATATATTTAGATGAAAACCGCTGCTTTCATAAACAAAAATAAAGAACAGGTCCTTACCTTGGCTTGGGTAGGAGAAGAAAGAAGAAAAGAAACGAAGTATGAAGGAATAAACTTGGAGGTTTTTCACCCATATATATATATATATATGCAACCCGAGTAACTTATATTTATTTTAAGACTAAAGTTTAAAACCAAAATTTAGAACTGGTTTGTCCCTTACCTGCTCGACGAGAAGGAGGAGGAATGTGCATTCGACGCTGGATCAGAGGTCGGCACAAGGGGTCTCAGTGCAAGGAAGATCCCTTCGGTGCAGGACCACCCCTCTTCCTTGGTGCAAGGTCTCCTCAACCGGTGCAGGAACAACCCCTTGCCCGCGGTGTAACCGGGTCTTAAAACCGGAGGGGAGTTCGCGCGAGGGAGACGACGGGAAACCAGGGCCGAGATTAGTGTCAAACCGCGTGGAAAGAGGGGCGTTGCTAGGTCTACACGGCGAAGAAGAAAAAAAGAAGTGCAGCAGTGCTGCTGGTTCGACGCGAGGAGAAGGAGCGCGACGTGGAGAAGGAGAAAACAAACGACGGCTGGGATTAAAATGGCCCGATCAAGCGGCTAGAATTGCTGCGGGTTTAAAAAAAACAACGGCCAAGATCAGAGGGGGAGCGGATCGGACGGCTGGAATTCCACCGCGGTTTAAACACGGTTTTTCTACAGGTTTTTCTTAAAAAAAAGAATCGCCTTATTAATAATATTATAATTAATTTAATACAACATTATTAAACTCAATTATTAATTTAACGTTCATTATTTTAATAAAAGTCATTTTTCAATTGATTTAATCAAAACTAATTTATATTATTATTATTAAACCACTTTTATTATAAAAAAAATATCATTGGTTAAAAAAAATCAAAACGTTTTATTATATGTATATACATATATATATATATATATTTAAAACATCAATAATTAATATTATATTATCATTATTATTAATCCTTAATTATTAACTACATAATTTTTCATTATGAAAAACAAATATTAAGGACATTGAGTAATAAAAACATAACACAAATATATATATATATATTAATTTCCTTTGCTAGTTAACTACCCTAATTTCCTTAATTAATATTTATTATTTAATGCAACTATATTTTACCCCACATAAAAGTGTATTGATGAAAATATTATCACCACGAAACACACAAGTGAAAGAAACCATAATTTGACGTAGTTTCTAAAATAGTTAATAAAAGGTTAAATCATACGAGAATTAATATATCTAATTTGATGAAATAAAAAATATATAACTCATAAAATAAATCCATCAGGTTTTGATATAATTAGAAGAAATAAAAAGTTCAATTGTTTAGATCAAAATGTAGTGGAAGAAGACAATAATATTAATTCTCTCAATTTAAAACATAAAATCAAATTTCTTATTTTGGAAAACAAAAGATAATTAACGTTGAGTTCATTTTAAAATATTAAAGCAAAACTACACATTTATCATTCGGATCATTTTATTTCCAACGCTCAAAATTATCATTGGATTCTCTGGGGAACCCAACGGTCGGATTGGTGGCCGTTTGAGGTCCAGCGGTCATCTTTGGTGCTTATAAAAGGGTCTGGTCTCGGGTGTCCCTTACTCCAAGTGACCGAAGAAGATAAAGGAAGATGGTTTGTGTGATCCCCTTGGTGTTGAGCACGGTCGCGGTGGCGTCAGCCATACTTATGTTCCTTATGATGGATGCTCGGAATCCCTACCGCATTCTCGGGCTCCTAGTGGTTCTAAGCAGTCTTCCCATCGTTGTAATTGGGTTCTTTGTTGGGATCTTTGGTTAGTGATGTTTTGATCGTGGGGATTTGTAATCGTCAAGGTGTTTCTTATTAAATGAGTATTTCATTCATGCTTGTTTCTACGGTTTTCATTTATTTTCATTTTCTTGTTAGAGAAAGATGGTCCAGTTAGAGGAAAACATAACATTTCGTGAAACATGAATTCTCAGGTCGTTACATCATCTACCCCTTCAAAGAATTGCATCCTCGCAATTCTATTCATAAAAAGACGAGAAAAAGACCTCGGTTGCACAACATTACCAAAACTGAAGGCCTGGCTCGGTTAACGGAACCCCTAAACTGGTACACAGCTCCGCTGTTTCCCTGACCCAGATACACTTTGAGCAATAAGACTTGTACTCCTGCTCATGGGCACTACACACAGGCTTCCACAGGGAGGCCCGTGCAATAAACAGCTCTGAGATGTCTGAGCGGACGAATCCCCTTGTAACTCTTCGAACTTCATCACGTTCGAGGTAGTCGAGGGGTACGGCGCGATTGAGAAGGCTGACGTTCAGGATCTGGAACATGTAGGCGGCATTGAGGTGGCCATCCTGAGCTGCTATGAGAAAGAAAGCTCTGGCGGAGAAATTCCGTGCCACAGAGAAACACTGAAAAAGCCCTTCATGGTATCTCCCCCTTCGCCTATAGTAGGGGAGCTGGGTGGTGGCAAGGAGGTGAATCACATGTTCATTCTCCTGACATGCGCGGAGAATTTCTGGACTATTTTCTATGTCCAGAAGACGTTGACAGGACCCTCGTAGGTGGAGAAAAGAGGGAAAGTCCACCATACAAGTTCTGATCAAGATAATCTCTACTAACTCATCAGGTAGAGACGAGAGGTTCATCTGACCTGCCATCTGGAAGAAAAAGTATACAAGATAGGTCACTTAACAACACTAAGAAGAAAGAGATCATAAATTTTTTTTAAATAAGAAAGTTTACACATTAAAGTCTGAGTTTTCCAGACGGACACCACAAAGAGAGGCAAAACTCTCTAACTCCACAAACCATACACAGGATGAACATATAGGACTAGACTCATGGGAACATTTATATCGCCTCTTGAGTTTAGCGTGAGGGGTGTGGAGTTGGGAAACGTCGGTGTACAATTCTTGCCTAAGAGACACACGAGTGGACTCATTCTCCAACGCTCCGAAGTCCATTAACTGGCCCCAGAAGCCATAGTGCAAGACCTGGCACAGATAAGCCGCTCGAAGATCTCCGGCAGCAGCAGCTTCTTGGAAAGGGTTATCTAGCATTGTGCCAAACTCCTCGCCCGTAGTAAACACTCGGAAGATTCCTTCATGATACCTTCCTCGACGTGCATACGAGGGAAACTGGGTCATCAGCATTAGGAGATAGTCCATCCCCATTCCCCAGTGGAGACTAAGCACCCTAGATGAGTTTGACACATCGTACAAGTGCTTACACGTCATGAGAATTTGGGCATAGTTCAGGAAGTTCTCACGGCTAACTAGAGATATAATGTTCTCTAGAGCCTCGGTGGGAAGAGAAAAAAGGTCAGTAGGTACATCAGCCATCTGAAAATTATTTTTACTTAGTTAGTCTTAGCTGTATATTTATATCACCTGGTTTTCCAGAGTTTCCTGAACCCATCCTCTGATACCAATTGTAACGACCCTGATTCCTGGGATCCTTATGAGACATGATGCAACCACATTACAAAGCATTTATTTTACTAACATTCTATCATGTCTCACATTACAGAAGATCGTGAGGCTCAGGGTTCTGGGAAACCAGCTGCTCCGAACATTCTTAAGCACTGACTCACCTAAAAATTTTAAAAACAAAACATAGGGTGAGCGAAAGTGCCCAGTAAGGGGTTATTTAAAAAAATTTAAAAACAATTTTACGTTCAAGGCAGACATTTTAGAAAATGATAAAATGTTATATCAAACAAGGCATTGAATTTTCTTTAGAACCAGCAAATTCTACATTCTAAAAAAAACATCTGCACTGCAAAGGAGAAAGTACTTTAGATAAACATTAAGGACAGACATAAATCAGTGACGTGAGAATGTGCATAATTTCACAACCAAAATGCAGCGGTTCTAAAAGTCGGTAAGCAGAGATTTAATTCATAACATTAGACAAGGGCACGTAAAGTTCTTATGATATTAAACACATGTTTTTCAGTTCTTATCACATGTTTCCTTTCTCATAGTCAAAGGGAATTTACCCACTTAGGGATGTCCTGTTAGTTGAACTATCCCCTGGTACAACATTTATCTTCATATGTGGAGGGAAAGTATAATGCCGGACTTTGTCAAGACCTTGCGTCAAGACCGTAAAAACATAACTTAATACGGGTCAAGGCTAACCGCCAATCCTGTTTCCATAGAAGCACCAGCCGAGGCTAACCACCAAGACTGTAGCACATAACGTCTCATGAGACTCATCCTTTACCCAATGCATTGGAGCGCTGTATAATTCCGGGTGCACCCGTCCATAACATGTAAGTCCAATACTTCCCTCTCATACTTAGACATGGTCATACATAGGATTTCATACATTCATAATTGAATTCCTTTTTTTTGCACATGTGTTCAAAACATGAAAATAGTTCTATCATGAAAAACATTATGACATGCATACTAAAACATCAAGCACATAACCAGTTATCTTAACATTAAAAGAAAATTGGATTTTCAAAAAAAATAAATATAACAGTTAACATTACATAACATCATAATACCCAATTAAAGAAGGTTTGTTCACAACTTACACTTATGATGATAGATGGATATCAAAAGTGTTTAACATAGGCAGTTGAGGTTACAATGTGTATAATCAAATCCGTCTTGAGAAATTATATATATATAATTGTGTAAACCCTTCCATTGTCACTTTAAATAAACGTGAGTACCTATCTATTAATACATGAATGCATTTATTAAGAATTCAAGAAGTCGGTACTATCCATTCTAAGAAAAATCCTAATTATCTAAAGCAGTGATAAATGAAAATTCTCAAATTCACGAATGAATTTGAAGTCCAACTAACCCATAAACCTTGTAATGCTTTATAAAAATTGTAAACATGGTCTCTAGATTCATATTGAGGTATATACACATACGTGTATGTATATACCACAATAATATACATCATTCACTTGCACAATTTTACCTATTCACCCATTTACTTAAAATATCCATTTTATAGTAGGAAAGAAAAAAACATGGGGTATAAACATTGAGAAAATACTGCTTATCATCCTATAACACGTGCGATTGAAAGTATATATTGATATATCAAGTATATATAAGTATATACATATTTATATAATAACCTATTCTTGTAAAAGAAAACCCAACCAAAATTATAACCGAAATCTTTCTTTGCTTGAAGAGGGGATGCAATCAAGGTAGAAGAAATCGATGGAAAAATGATATAGATGGTGTACACACACACATATATATATATATATATATCGTATACATATATTTAGATGAAAACCGCTGCTTTCATAAACAAAAATAAAGAACAAGTCCTTACCTTGGCTTGGGTAGGAGAAGAAAGAAGAAAAGAAACGAAGTATGAAGGAATAAACTTGGAGGTTTTTCACCCATATATATATATATATATACGCAACCCGGGTAACTTATATTTATTTTAAGACTAAAGTTTAAAACCAAACTTTAGAACTGGTTTGTCCCTTACCTGCTTGACGAGAAGGAGGAGGAAGGTGCAGTCGACGCTGGATCAGAGGTCGGCACAAGGGGTCTCAGTGTAAGGAAGATCCCTTCGGTGCAGGACCACCCCTCTTCCTTGGTGCAAGATCTCCTCAACCGGTGCAGGAACAACCCCTTGCCTGCGGTGTAACCGGGTCTTAAAACTGGAGGGGAGTTCGCGCGAGGGAGACGACGGGAAACCAGGGCCGAGATTAGTGTCAAACCGCGTGGAAAGAGGGGCATTGCTGGGTCTACACGGCGAAGAAGAAAAAAAGAAGTGCAGCAGTGCTGCTGGTTCGACGCGAGGAGAAGGAGCGCGACGTGGAGAAGGAGAAAACAAACGACGGCTGGGATTAAAACGACCCGATCAAGCGGCTGGAATTGCTGCGGGTTTAAAAAAACGACGGCCAAGATCAGAGGGGGAGCAGATCAGACGGCTGGAATTCCACCGCGGTTTAAACACGGTTTTTCTACAGGTTTTTATTAAAAAAAAGAATCGCCTTATTAATAATATTATAATTAATTTAATACAACATTATTATACTCAATTATTAATTTAACGTTCATTATTTTAATAAAAGTCATTTGTCAATTGATTTAATCAAAACTAATTTATATTATTATTATTAAACAACTTTTATTATTAAAAAAATATCATTGGTTAAAAAAAATCAAAACGTTTTATTATATGTATATACATATATATATATATATATTTAAAACATCAATAATTAATATTATATTATCATTATTATTAATCCTTAATTATTAACTACATAATTTTTCATTATGAAAAACAAATATTAAGGACATTGAGTAATAAAAACATAACACAAATATATATATATTTTAATTTCCTTTGCTAGTTAACTACCCTAATTTCCTTAATTAATTATTATTATTTAATGCAACTATATTTTACCCCACATAAAAGTGTGTTGATGAAAATATTATCACCATGAAACACACAAGTGAAAGAAACCATAATTTGACGTAGTTTCTAAAATAGTTAATAAAAGGTTAAATCATACGAGAATTAATATATCTAATTTGATGAAATAAAAAATATATAACTCATTAAAGAAATCCATCAGGTTTTGATATAATTAAGAGAAACAAAAAGTTCAATTTTTCAGATCAAAATGTAGTGGAAGAAGAAAATAATATTAATTCTATCCATTTAAAACATAAAATAAAATTTCTTATTTTGGAAAACAAAAGATAATTAACGTTGAGGTCATTTTAAAATATTAAAGCAAAACTACACATTTATCATTCGGATCATTTTATTTCCAACGCTCAAAATGATCATTGGATTCTCTGGGGAACCCAACGGTCGGATTGGTGGCTGTTTGAGGTCCAACGGTCATCTTTGGTGCTTATAAAAGGGTCTGGTCTCGGGTGTCCCTTACTCCATGTGACCGAAGAAGATAAAGGAAGATGGTTCGTGTGATCCCCTTGGTGTTGAGCACGGTCGCGGTGGCGTCAGCCATACTTATGTTCCTTATGATGGATTCTCGGAATCCCTACCGCATTCTCGGGCTCCTAGTGGTTCTAAGCAGTCTTCCCATCGTTGTAATTGGGTTCTTGGTTGGGATCTTTGGTTAGTGATGTTTTGATCGTGGGGAGTAGTAATCGTCAAGGTGTTTCTTAATAAATGAGTATTTCATTCATGCTTGTTGCTACGATTTTCATTTATTTTCATTTTCTTGTTAGAGAAAGATGGTCCAGTTAGAGGAAAACATAACATTACGCGAAACATGAATTCTCGGGTCGTTACAATCATAACATGTTAGTCAATGGTATAACATGATATCATAAAAAAATGAAGTCTCATGAGTAATTATATGGAATAATATGATAAGTAACA
This sequence comes from Viscum album, assembly GCA_963277665.1. Taxonomy (NCBI): domain Eukaryota; kingdom Viridiplantae; phylum Streptophyta; class Magnoliopsida; order Santalales; family Viscaceae; genus Viscum; species Viscum album. The sequence continues at coordinate 1,338,773,745 of OY728156.1, forward strand.
TGGTAAAATAATATCATGGAATAATTGTAAATGTGGGAAAAAACATATAAAATTACACAAAAATGATTCAAGGATAACTGTAAAGATAGTATCACATGGTGTAAAATGTCCCATAATGGATTTGTTTTACTCCATAATCCTATATGTGATGTCTCATGAGACTAAAGCTTTACACAATGCATTGATGTTCTGTTTGTTTGCACCCATAATAAAATTTTTATGATCTAAAAGTGACACATAATGTAATAATTCATAAGGTATAATAATTTACCATGTAATGAAAATATATTTCATAATCTTGCTTTATATCATAATGAAAGGAAATCTCATAATGAATGTATTTGAGAAATGATCATAAGGAATGTATTACACGATAAAAGGAAGAGAGAATAAGATAAGTATATATGTGAGATAAATATATAAATAATTTATAATCATTAAATAACATTAATTATAGATATAAAGTTAGTTAGAGAGAAGTTTCATAACTCGAAGGAAAGGGTGGTTTAGATAGATCCCCTACCTTGAGCCTGATTTTTCATGTGCGTTATTTATATATATAAATAATAAAAATAAGTTAATTTTTTACTTTATTAATAACCATTTTAAATATTATCATTCCATTTATTTTATTCATTGCTATTTTATATTAAATTACCTAATCATTTAGCTTAATTTTATACATTTTGACGTTGTTCGACTCATATGTCCAAAACCACTTCGATCAGTTGATTAGGAAAAAATATATTATTAATTGATAATATAAATAATTTAAATAATGAAATAATTATCATATATATATATATATATATTATACTTTTAAAACCAACCATAAAATATTGTTATGAAAAATGAGCTATGTTGTAATCGTAGATATGGTAGGTGTACAAACACATTTGTAACATTTCCATTTTTTGAATATCATGATGGAAATAATGTAAGTGTTAATTTATCTTTATAATATAATAATTATATCATAAATATTATATTAATTATTTAAATACCCTTAAGCATACCATCCATGTTATGTGGTAATAATAAAATTAAAAAAATGAATCACATCGCTTCATGAGGAGGTAGTGGGCCATACAATGAATGATGTTATCATTTTAAATGGATGGTAAGGTAAGAAATTATATGATATATTAATTTTTAATAATGGTTAGTACGAAATTATTTATTATATAAACATTAAATTAATCCTTATTTCCATCATTTTAAATCATAAGTGAAAAACGTATCACATCGCTTCGTGAGGTGGTAGTCCACCGTATACACGAATGATGTTATCATATTTTATATAAAATAGAATTTAAGAGGTTATATATGATATTATAATTAAATTGGTAAAAATATATCATAAATATCATATATAAACATTAAATACATCATTATATCCATCCTTGATAAGAGGTTATGAAAAAAAATACATCAGTTCGCGAGGCGGTAGTCCTCTATACACACGATAAACTGTTTCCTTTTCAATTTGAGGGGGGAGATGGTTGTAAGTCATTAACATAACATAAAAGACCTATTTATATATAATATATTTATTTTATTGTATAAACATGATTTAATAAAATTTTAAGGATGTGGAAGTATAAATAAAATAAAATTCTAAGTTAAGAATGTTACCTCTATTTCAGACAACTTCTTTTAGTTTTCCCCAAAATAACTCTTAGGATGGCTTTATAGCCAAAACAAGACTTATATTATGAGAGGAGTAAATTAGGGAAGTTATTTAGGTAGTTAGTTTCTAAACCAATATATTTTGGAAGTGTGTAAAGAAGATTATTTGGGGTGGCCTTTTATAAGTAGGGGAGATGACACAAATTGAATTTTTGAAAAGAATTTCACCCTCATTTTTCTCATTATAAAAGGATAGAAAATAAAAAAAATTAAAAATTTTGAATATATAAGTGTGAAATATTACCAATAAATATTAATTAGACAAGTTTTTCTTATCATTTTTAACCCAAATATTTTTATCTTAACCCCCAATAAACCTATTTTTACCTTAACAAAGATAAATAATTTTTACTCCTTTTACATTTCATTATGGTCAAATATTTAGTTAATGTAACACCCCGACCCCTCTAGACTGGAGCCGGTGCATTACTTGGGATATTGGCATGGTTATAAGGAATGAAAATCCCAAAGGAAAGATCAGTTTAGTAGTCTTGAAGAAACTAGATACATAGACGTAACTCAAATTACATTGGAGAAGGTTAAAAAATACAATACATAACAAAAACTAAAAACTATGTCCACATGAACTCAATAAATGATCTCTTCTTCATCACCCATTGAAGGTAGACAATGAAAGGGGTGAGATCAAATTCTCAGAAACGGTTACAAATATCAGAATAATGAGTACAATAATAAGGGAATAACAATCAATATGACATAATCAATATGGCATAGTGAATAAATGAATAACTAATGCGATTAATAAACTGAGAATGAAACTGCATCCATAGATTTTGTCATAGCGAAATCCTCATGAATAATAATAATAACTGATAATGAATAAGGAGAATACTTATTAATTGGACGTCATATAGCTAGAACATGAAACCATAATACCGTAAAAACAGTTAAGTTCTATGTGTAGAAACCCGTCTGGTTTTTCAGAAACAAACATGAAGGGTTTGTCGCCAAATGATTTGTCTCATGAGACCTACCGATGCATCGAGGGGATATAGTGGACCACACCCAACACTCCATGTCCAAATCATTCTTTATAGATTTATTCAATACAAGAGCAATATGCCTTTTCAATATCTGTATAGAGTAGAGTATACAGATTCATCAATATTTCCATAATTAAAATAACTTTCCAAATAAACACTGTATGTAAAATGGTATATGGTTTAGACAAAAAATATATCCATGATATGAGTTTATGGATATTTTATATAATTTAAAATGAAAATTGATCTCAAATGGGCAGTAGGTACACCACATAAGGATTTTTAGGTGCACCACACAAAGTTAGTCACAACAAAATAATAGTTGAGACAAAGCCTCTTACCACAATGTAATCGATCGAATCATATGACCAAAACATAATAACCCTAAAATTAATAATTTAATAACATTAATATAAATAAAATTATGTTATTATAAATCAAATGGAAGTAAACATATACCACATACAAGAAATAAGTGGCGAACAATGAAAATCTCACAGAAATGAAAGTGAGATAAGAAACCCCTTACCATTTGCTCGAGTGTGTTCTTCGTTTGTTTTAATGACATGAATAACCAAATTTAGATACATTAATTAATATTTCCAGAACCTCCTATACATGTAATTGATTTATTATAACCTTATTAGGTTCATTCATGGACCTTTTAATGGGTTTAAGAGGTTCAATTTTATTGTTTTGGGAGCGTTTTCTTCCTTGGTTTTGATGATTCATTTACTTAATTTCATGAATGTAAGTTCATTTGAAATGTGGATAAATATCCAGAGTTTTTAATATATATTATTAGTGAAATTAAAGATATATAAATGGTCTTATAATGATTATAGGTTATATACTTTAGGATGAATCATTAGTTAAATTTTTTTGACAAACGCTTGGATTTAGCTTGGCAGTTTTGTATACAATGAACTCATTTTGTATTATTATTCCATATTATAAGTGTGTAAAGATTAAAGAACATTAATGAGATGAAATAAATATATTCTGATTTGGTTTAACCATTAAAATGGTTTCATGACCAGTAATGAAGGACAAAGTGAAGAACAAAACACCGTCATCCACAAAGGTTATAAATTGGAACCTCATGGATGTTGATTTCGCTTATAAAAATAAAAAGGGGGAGTAAGATTATTGATGATGGTTATTCCATTAACATGATATAATTCCAGTATATAGATGATACTATAGTTTATCATGGTCATTTTATAGAGGAGGTGAGAAGAGAAAAAGAAAAGAGATGATCTTGAAAATAAAAGAAAAGTTGAGAGATCCCTTACGAAAATTCGGCACCCTGACGACGTCGCTTAAAATTTCATAAAATAAAATGATGAGAACAAAAGATTATATAATAATATTTAAATAAATATTAAAGTGAGAATAATAAATAAAATCAAACCCCAACATATGAGAAATTAATTTCAAATAGATAACATAAAAGAAGTGTCGACTTAAAGATGAGAATGAAGGATTCCCTTACATTGTAGAATAACTTCTAGATCATGAAGGATGGGACCTTGGGGGCTTAGGGACACCTTGGGAGGACTCCTAGAGAGGTAAAACCACCATATCTTTTAATATGAGAGATTTGGAATGAAATTAAACGAATGGATGAATGGGTATTTATAGAAAAAGAGATGTAATTTTTTAATAATTTCAAATGGACACCTCATTAGTGGTTTTTTGCCAAACCATGGGCTTGACCACGGTCGTTGCCCATGGTTTTAACCACTTGGGACACCTCATGTCATAATTTACTGTACACAAGTCTACAATACTTTTATATTTTAATTATTACATCATTATGATGTCATTAAACTACCGAAAACTCAAAACTGTATTTTTACTATTCATGAAAAATTCATGTATTTTAAAAAAATCCCAAAAAATCACCAAAACCATTTTTCTCTGTGTAGAATTGAAAAATGAACTCCATTTTTTGAAAATAATTTTCAAAGTATTTTTAATTTAAATTTTAAATAAAATCATAGTTAATTCAGAAAATAACAATATTAAAGGTGCAATTAGTTTTACTTCTCATTGAAAAACTAATTAAGATCTCATTATCTTATTTCCTTAAGAAAATAAAATAATATTATTATTTACTATTAATAAGGGTCATATTACTATTCATATTACTATTCATAAGGGTATGTTACTATTCACCAAAAATCAAGTTTGTTCTATCAGACTTCAAATGACTTACTGATCACAACTCTAGATGACCATTTTTCGAAATTCAAAACATAGAAGTGGAAAATTTGTATTTTATGGCAAGGTTTTGACTATATCCTAAATAACCTAGTGTTGTTTAGAAGGAAAATAGTGATTAATAGAATGTATTTAATATAATCATACTATAAAATGTTTGGAATGTTATATTATTCCTTCCTTCAGAAATTTCATCCTTGAAATTTTATGTATAAAGCCCACCAAAAAGATATGGGTGGTTCTTCTTCATGAAATCCTCTAGTTCCTACATTGCTTCCTCCATATTCTGGTTTCTCTAAAGAACCTTTACTAGATGAGTTTTTTGATTTCTCAATACCTGCTCCCTTGTGTCAAGAATCTTGATATGATTTTCACAATATGACAAATCAGGTTTCAGTTCAATTTCTTCATATGTGAGTACATGCGTTGGGTCTGGCATGTACTTCTTTAACAATGATACCTGGAACACATCAAGAACTCTGGAGAGATTTGGCGGCATCACTAAATGGTAAGCTACATCTCTGATTCTTCCAAAAATTTCAAATGGTCTGATGTACCTGGGGCTCAATTTCCCTTTCCTACCAAACCTTAAGATGCCCTTACATAGAGATACTTTCAAAAATACATGATCTACCACTTGAAATTCTAAGTCCTTTCTCTGGTTGTCAGCAAAACTCTTCTACCTACTTTAGGCTGCTTTAATATGGGCTTGTATTTTCTTCACCTTGGTCGTGGTCTCTTTAATAAGTTCTGGGCCTATAAGTTTACTCTCACCAACTTCAACCCAACAAGTTAGAGTTCGATATCTCTTTCCATATAATGCTTCATATGGAGCCATTTGAATACTAGAATGGAAACTATTGTTGTATGGAAATTTCACAAAAGGAAAGAATTGATCCCACATACCTTGGAAGTCAAGAGAATATGACCTCAGAATATTTAATAGAGTTTGAATAGTCATTTTAGATTGTCCATCAGTTTGGGGGTGATATGCATTACTCATATGAAGCTTAGTATTCAAAGAATTCTGGAGACTTTTCTAGAATTTTGATGTAAACTGGGGATCTCGATTAGAGAAAATCAATAGAGGTGCACCATGAAGTCTCACAACTTCATTAATATAAAGTCTTTCCAGGCGCTCAAGTGGTAAATCCTCTCTTATTGAAAGGAAATGTGATGATTTAGTTAGACGATCAACAATTACCCATATTGCATCATTCCTTCAAGGTGTTCTCAGTAGTTCGGTGACAAAATCCATCATAATTTTACCCCACTTCAACATAGGAATAGGCAGATGTTGCAACAATCCTTTGGGATGTTTTCTCTTCACCTTCACTTATTGAAAAACTAGACACCTTGACACGTAGTCACCAATTTCTCACTTCATATTATCCCACCAAAAATATTCCTTCAGATCTCTATACATCTTGGTGCGACCTGGGTGTATATAGAAATTTGAGCTATGAGAATCGTCTAATAGTTCCCTTTTTAGCTTAGGTACTAATGGAACGCATAACCTCTTCCCAAAATTCAGAACTCCTTCTTCATACACGAAGTTAGTAAGTCTTCCATCCTTGACGACATTAATTTTATTATGCATATTCTCATCATCAGATTGATATCTTTTTATTTTCTCTAATAAATATGGTTTAGAAATAATTTGATAGAGAAAATATATTTCCCCTTCATTAACAATTCACATATCCATCTTTAGTAGATCCAAAAATATAGGATCTCTCTCAATCCTCATTTGAGTCAAAAGTCCATGATCTTTCCTGCTTAATGCATCCACAATCTTATTCAGCTTCCCCGGGTGGTAGTGTATTAAACAATCATAATCTTTGATTAACTTAATCCATCTCCTTTTCCTCATGTTGAGTTCTTTTTATGTGAAAATGTATTTCAAACTCTTGTGATCTGTATAAATCTCAAATCTCTCTCCGTAGATATAATGTATCCATATTTTCAGAGTAAAGATTACGACTGCAAAATAAAGATCATGAGTTGGATAATTTTGCTCATGGGTCTTCAACTTTCATGATGCATAAGTAATAACTTTATCGTTTTTCATAAGGACGCAACCCAGCCCATTCTTTGATGCATCGCTGTATATCACAAATCCATTACTTCCATATGGAAGAGTCAAAATTAGAGCATTGACCAATCTTCTTTTCAATTATTCAAAGCATTCTGTAAACTCTTTTTTCCACACAAACATAACTTATTTTCATGTGAGCTTGGTTAGCGGGTTAGCCAGTCGGGCGAAATTCTGAACGAAATGCCGATAATAACCTGCTAAGCTAATAAAATTGCATACACCAGTTTTTTTTGGTGTGGCCCAATCCGGGATTGCCTTTGTCTTTGAAGAATCAACTAGGATTCCATTCTTAGAGAAAATATGTCCTAGAAATGAAACTTATTGAAGCCAAAATTCGCATTTGGTAAACTTCCCAAATAATTTATTGCTTCTAAGAGTTTTTAGAATGAATCGCAAGTGATTCTCATGGTCATCATATATTTTTGAGTATATGAGGATATCATTGATGAATACCACAAAAAATTTATGAAGATATTTATGGAAAACTCTATTCATTAAATCCATGAAAATAGAGGGTGCATTTGTTAGTCCAAAAGTCATTACTGTAATCTCGTAATGCCCATACCTGGTCTGAAATGTTGTCTTAGAAATATCTTCCTTCCTCACACGCAACTGATGATATCCGAATCAAAGTTCAACCTTATAAAAGTATTGAGCTCCATGATATAGGTCAAATAAATCATCAATTCAGGGAAGTGGATACTTATTATTTATTGTAATAGCATTGATTTTCCTATAATCAATGCAAAGCCTCATGGATCCATCTTTCTTCTTGAAAAAGAGGACAGGGGATCCCCATGGAGAAACACTAGGTCAAATAAATCATTTTTTTACTAAAATCCTATAGTTGTTTCTTTAGCTCTACTAATTACATAGTGACCATTCTATAGGGAGTCTTTGATATAGGTCTTATATCAAGAATTAAATCAATAGAGAACTCAACTTCCCGTTATGGAGGATGTCCCGGTGAATCCTCTAGAAATACATCAATATACTCTTTCACTATGTGCACATATTCAATTTTAATATTACTTTCCTCACCCATAGATATTGGTTTATCTTCCTCTCCAAGTATTGCATTCAGTAGAGTTACTGGGGGTGATTCTAGATAAGAATCAGGTGGCAAAGTTTCTGCCCCAAAGTCAAGGGATTCTACACCATTTTCAAAAATTATAACTTCTTCTTATAATAAATCTTCGCATCATAATCTGACAACCAATCCATACCGATAATTATATCAAATTCAGTCATTGGTATGATGATAAGGTTAGCAAATAAAGCATGTTTTGGTGTCTGGAGGGGGACTAGTCAACATGATTTTGTTGCAATGATACATCCCCTAGGAGTTCTGACTAACAACTCCTTTATTAAATCAAATTGGAAATGTATAATATTCTTGGAAAACTGGGAAGATATAAATGAATGTGATGATCCAAAATCAAATAAAGTGTTGTGTAAGTTTGAGGAAACAATTAAAGTACCTGCCACCACATCACTAGGAACTTCAACCTCTGCGGTTGTAATCGCATAGGCTCTCCCTTTCTCTCTTGGATTTTTATGAGGTATTTTTCCTTGGCACTTAGGACACTCATTTTCATAGTGTCTTATCTCTTTGAAATTGTAGCATTTAATATCATTGAATTGTTTCTTCCCCTTGCATTCACCAGATCGATGACCCTTTTCTCCACAGTTATAGCATACTCCCATGCCTTTAAATCATTTAACGAAATGATTCTTTCCATAGTTCTCTCATAATAGGAAACTATTCGTTCCCTTTCTCTTCTTTGGTGCTACTCCTTTTCCTTCATTATCAGAGTACCTCTTCTTATCTTGGTTTCCTTTGAAAAAATTTGATCTAGCAAATTACTTCTATATTTTGATGGCACTTGATACAATTTCATCATATGATGAAAATGATTGAGAATCCAGTGCCCTTCGAAAAACTTTCTTAAGACCTTAAAAGAAATAATCAAGCTTGTCTTCCGAGTCACATACATAATCCACGACATACCAAGCTAGCCTTGTGAAGGTAGCCTCATACACTGCAACACTATCTTCTTCCCTTTGTTTCAAGACAATGAATTTCTTCTTCATTTCAGTTCGTTGCCCATGAGGGAAATATTTTTTCGAAGAATATTTACTTAAAATTCCTCCATTCCATATCATCTATCTCTTCTTCATCCATGGTATTTTGAATCAGGGACCACCATTGATTAGCGTCACCCTTGAGACAATATACTGCCAGCCGTACCTTTTCATTTTCATTGCATCTTAACGCCATGAATATCTTTTCAGGGGACTTGATCCATTGATCAGAAACCACTGGATTAGTAGTCCCGCTGAAATATGGCGGCTTCTACCACATGAAATGATCCAACACAGGTGTGGAATGGTTATTTGTTACAACATGAGTGTGTTGTCCCAATATGGTCAGGATCTGATATGCTCCAACATTGACTGTGTTGACTTGTTCAGTAGGGAGATCCCTACCTTTCCCATCAGTATTGATTCCCCTTCTTCCATTAGACACCATTTCTAAATAATGGGATACACTAGATTAGTTTATGAATCTCAAATATAAAAACACTCAACATAGATTGAAATTATATGCATAGATAATCTTATAAACATGGTTCCTATGAGGAAAAATTTACATTAAACTCCTTCATAATGGCTTGTAAAGAAAATGTGAATTATCCTAAGCATATCCTCGGGGAGTGTCGTAACCAAGAGTGCAGCAAGTCCCATTGTCGTGCACCAGTTCCCGTTTGAGTCTATCTTAAAGTGGTGTTTTCGAGTTTTACCCCTAGATACATATTTGTCAGAGCCGCCTCTACCTGCTCGTATCCAGATATGGATGTACTGCTTAAAAGATCCAAAAAATCTATTCCTACCAAAATACTAGGACATTATTGTACATTTATGCTCAAATACTACCTTAGGACTTTGTTCCATACTATAAATTTCATACTATAGTTTCTAAGTTTTCTACTAAACTTCCTCTAATACCAACTGTAACACCCCGACCTCTCTAGACTGGAGCCAGTGCATTACTTGTGATATTTTAATGGTTAGAAGGAATGAAAATCCCGAAGGAATGGTCATTTTAGTAGTCTTTAAGAAACTATATACATAGACGTAACTCAACTTACATTGGAGGAGGTTACAAAAAACAATACATAACAAAAACTAAAAATAGTGTCCTCAGGAACTCAATAAATGATCTCCTCTTCATCACTTGTTGAAGGCAGATAATGAAAGGGGTGATCTCAAATACTCAGTAAGGGTTACAAATATTAGAAGCATGAGTAAGAAAATAATTTAATCACAATCAATATGACATAATCAAAATGTCATAGTGAATAAATGAATAACTAATTCCATTAATAAACTGAGAATGAAACTGCATCCATAGATTTTGTAATAGTGAAAACCTCATGAATAATAATAATAACTGATAATGAATAAATAAAATTCTTATTAATTGGATGTCATGTATTTGGCACATGAAACCATAATACCGTAAAAACGGTTTAGTTCTATGGGTAGAAACCCGTCTGATTTTTTAGAAACAAACTCGAAGGGTTTGTCTCTAACTGATTTGTCTCATGAGACCTACCGATACATCGAGGGGCTATAGCGGGCCCCACCCACCACTGAATTTACAAATAATTATTTATACATTGATTCAATACAATATAAATATGCCTTTTCAATATCCCTATAGAGTAGAGTATACAGATTCATCAATTTTTCTATAATTAAAATAACTTTCCAAATAAACACCGAATGTAAAATGTTATACGGTTTAGACAAAAAAAATATCCATGATATGAGATCATGGATATTTAATATAATTTCAAAATTAAAATTTATCTCAAATGGACAGTAGGTACACCACATAAGGATTATTAGGTGCACCACACAAAGTTAGTCACAACAAAATAGTAGTTGAGACAAAGCCTCTTACCCCAATGTAATCAGTTGGATCATATGACCAAAACATAATAACCCTCAAATGAATCATTGAATAACATGAATATAAATAAAATCATGTTATTATATATAAAATGTCAGTACACATATACCACATACAATAAATAAGTGGCGAACATTGAAAATCTCACGGAAATGAAAGTGAGATGAGAAACCCCTTACCTTTTGCTTAAGTGTGTTCTTCGTTTGTTTTAATGACGTGAATAATAAAATTTAGACTCATTAATTAATAATTATAGAAACTCCTATACATGTAATTGATTTAGTATAACCTTATTAGGTTTATTCATGGCCCTTTTAATGGGTTTAAGAGCTTCAATTTTATTGTTTTGGGAGCATTTTCTTCCTTGGTTTTCAAGATTCATTTACTTGCTTTCATGAATGAAAGTTCATTTGAAATGTGGATAAATATAAAGAGTTGTTAATATATATTATTAGTGAAATTAAAGAGATATAAATGATCTTATAATTATTACAGGTTATATACTTTAGGATGAATCATTAGTTAAAAGTTTTTGAAAATGCTTGGATTTAGCTTGGCAGTTTTGTATACAATGAACTCGTTTTGTATTATTATTCCATATTATGAGTGTGTAGGGATTCCAGAACATTAATTAGATGAAATAAATATATTATGATTTTTTTAAACCATTAAAATGGTTTCATGACCAGTAATGAAGGAGAAAGTGAAGAACAAAATGCTGTCGTCCATGAAGGTTATAAATTGGAACCTCATGGACGTTGATTTCGCTTATAAAAATAAAAAGGGGGAGTAAGAATATTGATGATGGTTATTCCATTCACATGATATAATTCCAGTATATAGATGATACTAGATTTAATCATGGTCATTTGGATAGAGGATGTTAGAAGATAAAAATAAAATATATGATCTTGAAAATAAAAGAAAAGTTGAGAGATCCCTTATGAAAATTCGACAGCCTAACGGCGTCGATTAAAATTTAATAAAATAAAATGATTAGAACAAAAGGGTATCTAATCATATTGAAATAAAAAGGGAAGTAAGAATAATAAATAAAATCAAACCCCAACATATTAGAAAGGAATTTCAAATAGCTAACATAAAAGAAGTGTCGACTTAAAGAAGAGAATGAAGGATTCCCTTACATTGTAGAATAACTCCTAGATTGTGAAGGATGTGACCTTGGGGGATTAGGGACACCTTGGGAGGACTCCTAGAGAGGTAAAACCCCCAAATATTTAATGTTTAGTGATTTTTAATGAATGAAAACGAATGGATGAGTGGGTATTTATAGAAAAAAAGAGGTAATTTTTTAATAATTTCAAAGGGACACCTCATTAGTTGTTTTTGCCAAACCATGGGCTTGACCATGGTATTTTCCCATGGTTTTAGCCACTTGGGACACCTCATGTAATAATTTACTATAAAAAAGTCGACCATACTTTTATATTTAATTATTACATCAATATGATGTCATTAAACAACCAAAAACTCAAAACTGTATTTTTACTATTCATGAAAAATTCATGTATTTTAGAAAAATCCCAAAAATTTACCCTAAACATTTTTCGAAATGCAGAATTCAAAAATGAACTCCATTTTTTGAAAATAAATTTCTAAGTATTTTTACTTTATTTTTAAATAAAATCATAGTTAATTCGGAAAATAGCAATCTTAAAGGTGAAATTAGTTTTATTTCTCATTGAAAAACTAATTAAGATCTCATTATCTTATTATCATAAGAAAATAAAATAATATTACTATTTACTATTCATAAGGGTCATATTACTATTCGTATTACTATTCATAAGGGTATGTTACTATTCACCAAAAATCAGGTTTGTTCTATCAGACTCTAAATGACTTAATGATCACCACTCTAGATGACCGTTTTTAGAAATTAAATACATAGAAGTGGAAAATTTATATTCAATGGATAGGTTTTTACTATCTCCTAAATAACACAATTTTTTTTTCAAAGGAACACACTGATGAATAGAATGTATTGAATAGAAGCATACCATAAAATGTGTGGGGTTTTATAGTTAAAATTATGATATAATATAAATTATTATAATAAAAAATATTTAATCCATTTTACCAAATTAAACTCATAGAAGTGGCGGATTTTAATTTAAAATTAAACATGCAGACGTGTCAAAAAACGGTTTTCCAAAAGAAAAACGTTCAGATGTTCAAAAAGTATGTATATAAAAAATCAATATGAAATTGATTAAAATGACCTCAATTTAATTAATTAATATATAATTGAACTAATTTTACTTCTAAAATGAGTTTAAAAAATTGGTCTTGTAAATTATTTAAATGAAAAGGAAGGTTTAATAAAAATCAATATTTTCACTATTCATTGAAAAATGATATGTTTTCGAAAAATACCAAAAATTCAACCTAATATAAGTTTGATATGGTGATTTAAAAAATTAATATCATTTTTTAAAATAAAATTTCTATAATTAGAAAAAAAATAATTTTAAATTATGTGTTAAAATCATCGCTAAACCACCTTTTATAAAGATACAATTTTTTTAGAAAACATTTCTTTTTTCTTCAAATGGTTGATATTTTATTTATAATCAGTAGTTAACAATTAAATTTGTTTTATAAATTTTTGATAAATATAATTTTTTATAATTCATTTATACATATTCATACCCTTCAACTTAACATCTAGGTTATAATGGTGATGTTTAAATAACAATAATATTTTAATAAAGTGCCACATTTTGTTTGAACCTAGTGTTTCATGCATAACAAGCTATCAAATAGATTGAATTTATTTAAAAATAAATATATCTTAAATTCTCAAGGTGTTTCATTTTATTCTAATCTTTCTATTGTGTGTCATATATGCTATCTAAGATGATGTTTATATTTTTAAAATATCACGGTGTTACAATTCCTTTGGAGAAAGAGGGTCATGAAACACTACTTCTTAATAGATTTATAATATATAATATCAAAATTTTTGTTGAACTCATATTGATATAAAATATATATATATAACACCAAATAGTAATGGATGTTCTCCATGATGTCATATTCTTCACTTCTAGATCATAAATTATATTCACATCAACACTTTCTTCTAAGAACGACCTTCAAGTTTATTCAAACACAACACAGATAATTTTATAAAATCATATATTAAATAAATATCACTATTTACACACTCTTATTCATTATAATTAATGTTTTCACTCCTTATTTTTGTGTGTATGTATATTTATTCAATTTACCATATCTCTAGTCAATTTTGAAATTCTTAATTCAATATTAAATCATTTTTTTCACAACCTACACTTCAAATCCTACCATTGGATCATTGTTAATTTTATCTCCACCATTGGAAATTGAATGGGTAGTTAATAGGTATCATAAAAACCTCTAAATTTTATAACAATTCAATCATTTTTAATACTCATATTTACATAAGTCACAGTAAGATGATATCTATCATAGTATGAGAGATCATTCCCTTTACTAGTTTTCTTCAACTACCAGATGTGTCATGGTGTGACATAATGCTTCATAGGATCAACCTAATTTGTGTTGTTAAATAGCCTAAATCTTAAGAATCAAAACATTATATCTTTTTCATGGTCCCTAGGTAATTGCATGTTCTTCCTTTGATTGAAACATATCATGGTGTGATTAAAAAATCATTGTGTGGACCTTTCCTGAGTATTCTCAAACTCCATATCATTTTCAGTATGAGTTCTTCTCCAAAAAATGGGTGGATTTATACTGGAAGAACTATTAAAAATAGTTAATTACTTATTTACAGGGTTAATTATATGTCATGGTTTGGCACAAGTTCTTAAAATATTTATCAATTAAGTACCCTTATGTTTCATCAACGTGACCCTTATGTAACATTTTCTATACTCTTATGTTATACTAGAACTTCTCCATTTTTTCGAACCAGACTATTATTGGAAGTGTGGTCATAAATCCCATGGAATGACCAACTTATCTTTTCAAAATTTACAAAATATAAAACCTTATGAATCCCAAATATAAATATTACATATAAATATAATATTCTATATTTTAAAAATTTATCTTCATTCACAGAACGATCCATTAGTTCATGTTGTAGCCCAGCCTTTTGATATTACATATAGAATATTCAAACTAAACTTCTAGCTATCATAACTAAACTATAAAAACCTTCACACACCACACAAAAATTTGATTAATTACAATGGAAAACAAATCCAATAAATAAAACAAATAGTTTTAAAATGTAGTTTTCCTTTTCAAGTATTGGTATAATCTGGAGTCAAGCGTCGAGGAAATCCGAGTGTAAGATTTTAGTATTGGGGAGTCTACTAAAAAATAAAGGATCTATCCATTAATGTATTTTATAATGATTTCCTACCGAAATAACTTTGAATAATATATCATTCCATCATCAATATTATTTTATGGAGGATATATATCATTGCTACTAGAATATCCAACTGATAATATATTCTGAATCCAATAGTAATGATTGATGGGATTTGGAAAAATATTGGGAAACTAATAAAATTAAATTATTACCTCATAATCAATAATCCTGAAAAATTAATAAAATATGGTTTTACTTATTGTATAAAAATGGAAAGTCATTTTACCAAAACAGTATCCCTACGATTGATATTAGAGAAAGAAAATTTCACGATCAATGCTAACTTCTTGGAGTGGTATGAAGCTTACACATTATACTATTCCAAGAGTGGAAGTGTTATGTATTAGAGTCCTTAGTTCCTGAGGAGTCCTCGGTTAAGGCAAGTGTCGAGGTATAAAATGTCTTCTAGAAACACCTTGATGATGTATTGTATGTTCAATGTCTCCTGTTATAATCCATAACTAGTGATCTCTCGAAGATTCATGAAGACATGGATACATACAACTTGTTATCTCATATCTGTGATCTTTTTCATGAGAAAGATATAAAATATAGTTATAAAATCACTAAGTCATATATTTACCTAAAATATAGGAGGATTCTTTGATAGACCTCACATAGTTATGTTGATTAGATACACTGAGTGTTTGTAAATACCATGATTCAAGATATCTAAGTAATTATGAACATACATCATACTCACCTCACTTACTCTAAGATTCTCCTAGTTTATTTTGAATTTTATATAAAAAATATAGAGAATACTCTTCTAGATCTATTACCTCTGATTCAACAAAAGGATAAAAACATGAAGAATAAAAATTCATCTATATTTATAGTGAATGTGATAAAATGCGACACAAAAAAAGTTTATGAAATGTTTCAAGTCTAAGAATCCTTATTATTATTATTACAAGAGGAAAAATATCTAGATATATGATAAGGATCAAGATGAAATATGTTTTTATTGTGGAAGGATATTCCACTAGAAGAAGAACCTTTACATAGTAATGTAGTGTGGGGAATATTTAGGTACATTTATTATTGGGTGTAATATTTTCATTTCTATGAATTTGGTATCAATGAAATATTTTAGTTCTCAGATTTTTATTAAAATATAAGAAGAAAGTGAACTATGGAAGATTACTAGAGGGGAGGTCGATCTTAGAACTTCGAATGGAGTAAGATAGGTTATACGGAATATTTTATATTACGATCTCACAGTGTAAACTAAATTAATTCAAGTTTTAAAGAATTATTATTATATTCCTAATGTGACCAGAAACAAAATATTTTCATCTAGTTTAGATATAGATGATTTTTTTCAAGTTTGGAAATAATAGTTGCTACATTTATTAGGATATCATATGTTATGGGATATAACATTTGAATAAATACTATTATATATAAGAATATGAAAATAAAATCATAGAAATAGATAATGAATCAAGTTCACATGACTCATATTAAACCTAATTGTGGTATTTTCAACTTATTCATATAGATGAGAAGTGTTTGAAAATATTATATCAAGAAGGATATTTAGAATATTTTGAACATAAATCCATTGATATATTTCAAGCTTGTTTTCAAAGAAAAATTCAAAAATAGACATTCAATAGAAAATTTAAAAGAGCTTCAGGGCTTTTAGAATTAGTTCAAATAGATGTGTGTGGACCTTTCTAGTAGAATATAGATTTTGATACTCTTACTTCATAACTTTTACCAACGAATTTAGTAGATATTCATATATTTAATTAATTAAGTATAAGTATAATTCCTTCGATAAATTTGATGAATAACAGAATGAAGTATATAATCACCTTAATAAGAATATAAAAAATTCAACTCAGACTAAGATGGATAGTATCTTAACCAATAATTCATTAATTTTTTAGAATATTTTAGGATACTATCTCAACTTAAATAATAATATACACTATAATGAAATAGTGTTAGTGAAATGAGGAACTATACCTTATTTTACATGATGATATTGCCGATTATTCTTGAAGATATTCTATTATCCTTTTGGGGATACAATTTACATACTATAATTTTTACACTAAATGAGTTGCAACTAATGTGGAAAGCACAATTCCATAAGTGTTATAGTCTTGGAAGAAGTCTGTTTTTTCACATATTCAAGTATGGGGATGTGATGAATTTAGTATGGCTACTTATAGCCATAAAATTATGTCTCAAGGAACTAAGAATATAATTATAGGAAATCCCAAATAAATAATAGGGTATTATATATTTGATCACATAGATAGAAAACTAATTCTGGTAAGACAAGTTATATTTTTAGAAAGATATCACTTCTCCAAAATAAATAGTATGAGAAATATAGACATCCCTGAATTCAAAGACCAAGATACCCATGAGTTGGCATAGGAACACCTTTCACATGACCCAGAAGAATAATGTTTTCTAGAGAAAAAATTACTACATAAGAGAACCAAAGAGGTTAAAGAACCAGAGAGTTGGTTTTCTTGTTATCGAGGAATGTGACACATTATTAGATAAATATAATGAACCAATATATTATAATAAATAAATTATAAACTTTAAATATTCAAATTGAAATAATCTATAAATTTTTAAATGGATTCCATAAATCAAAACCAGTTATAGGTTTTGGTAGATCCTACAGTAGATGAAAATCTTTTTGGGTAACAGTGGTTATAAAAGAAGAATCTATACATGGATGGTAAATTCAGTACTGATAAAGAATTATGATTTGTAAAAGGGTTTAAAATATTGCAAGGTAATGACTATTAAGATACCTATTCACCAATCACTATGTGTAAATACATTATAATTATACTTCAAAAAGTAGCTAACTAATATTATTTTATTTTCCAAATAGATGAAAATATAACTTTCCTTAATGGAATCGTAATGGATGATATTTATATGACACAACAAGAAGGGTTCAAGATAGAAAAGGATACCAATAAGATGTGAATGTTTTAAATATTCATTTATAGGTTTAAGTAAGAATCAAGATCATAAGACATTACTTTAGAAAAATCCATACAAGATTTTTGTTTCATAAATAATTAATGTGAGACCTATTTCTACATGTAGTTAGTGGGATTGTAATTTTTTCCTAGTAGTATATGTAGATAATATATTATTGTTGGGAAATGAGATATCAGTCATATATTTAGTTAATATTTTGTTATAAAAATTATTATCCATGAAAGACTAAGGTTAATTATCCTAGATTTTATGGACCAATATCCATAGGCTACTTGCACTAAGTCAAGGTATATACATTGATAAGTTATTTTATAGATTAAATATAGAATATTCTAAGATAGTATTGTTTCCAATTTCACGTTGTATATATCTATCAAAAAACATTTCCTCAAACACAAGATGAGAAAGAGAGAGATAATGAGTATAATCCCTACAATTATATGATTGGATCTACCATTTATCTTAGGCTATTTACTAGGACTAGTATTTTCTATGCCTTAATCATGGTAAACAGATAACAAGAAAACCCATGTGGGAAACATCGGTTTGCTATAAAGTCTGTCTTAAAATACCTAAGGAATACAAAGGATATGTTTCTATTTTATAGAGGAGATTAGGAATTAGTTATTAGGGGATTTGAATATGCTGGTTTTTAAATAGATCTAAATTATATAAAATCACAGTAGAGATAATTGTTTTTTCTTAATGGAAGATTTTTCAGCTATAAGAGTTCGAATAAGCTAATATTCACCAATTATATAGTGTAATACAAGTATATTCCATCTTCTGATGAAAAAAATTAGTAGTGTGGATATATAAACTCATCCAAGTGCTTGTTATTGTACCTAATAGTAAATATGGTATCACTTTTTATTATGATAATAATACACCAGTAGTTCTAGACAAGAATCCATGGTCACATCAATCGATGAAGCATATACTCAGAAAGTGTCATCTCTTTAGGAATTTTTCTCAAAGTGGTGAGGTTTTAAAAAATATTTTCCATCAAAGTGAACACTATATACTTTCTGTACAACTCTATAGCTGGTACTAACCAAATAGATTGTGCATAACGACACTACAAAACCTCAAGTATGCACCCTCATATGTTATAGGATTTTGACTTGCAGAATGGGCTTAAAATATTCATGGGGAGACTATTCACTTTAGGGTAAATCTAGCGGTCATTACAAAAATTTTCTAAAAATTATGTATAACCATTTCATATATTGAACATCACAAAACACCTATAGAAATAAAATAGGGATCCCCATGGGCATCTTTAGTCCAAAATAAAAAGTATTAAATATACTTATATGATGAATCAACAATAACATAGTGGTTTTAGTAATAAAAAATAAGGAAGCATCATATATGAATTAAAATAGAGATGTGTTAGACAGTACATGTTGGAAAATAACTCAAATAAAACTGGCCTCTAGCATATATCATGTAATCCACATTAACAAACACTCATCATCCATAACTCACTATACATATATTATGCATCCATCTCTATTCCGTACGTGTTTCCTAAGAGAAAATAGGAATATCTAATAACATACATCAAATAGAATCACACATGTCGACCTCTAAATTATATAACTTAATATAAATATTTCTTTAAATACATTCCTAAGAAATATTATGATTATAATTTTAGAATATTAAGAAAAAAAATTAACTAAAAAACTCATGTATTTTTTAAATAATATAAAAATTTCCCATAATACATGTAGATTCTTAAACCATAAAAAGTCTTCAACATATCCTATAAATTATCCACACAAGATACGATTTTATAAACATCATACTTATTACATTTCTTTATAACCTAGGGAAATGGAAACATAAAAAATGTGATATCATATGCTCAATAATGGTAAATATAATTAATAAAAATAATAAATAAAAATTTATCATAAGATGAGAATATGGGTATAATCAAGATATGTAATAAAATCATACACAATAATGATTAGATCATAAAACACGAGCCATGGAATACGACATGGAATAATATAAGAAATGAATCAATAAATTGTGTAAACATGAGTTAATAAACATAATCAATGAGAGTATGGAATATTGATAAGAATAAACATAAGACTATGGAACAAACATAATCATAGGGTATCATTATATTATGAGAATATCTAATAAGACCCATGATTTAGTTTATAATCATATACAATAAGGATTACCCTTTAGTTTGTGAGAATCTCTAAGAATGCCTGCTCTTTAGTTTGTGATCATATCCAAGAAGGATCACTCTACATTATCTCATGAGATATAAAACATTAACCACTCTATTAGAGGGAAATATATGACCCCACCCATCATAATCCATATATATGAATGATAATTAAAATAAATCCAATTATCATATCACAAATAACCCATGGAAATAAAATGGTTTTCATATCCTTTTAAAATATAACCACATAAAGAAAACATTCCTAATTCCATAAATAATAATAACAAGATTTACCCACTGAAAATAAATGGGTATCAAAAGATATTTATTATCTTTATAGGTAAATGGCCTTCAATTAAGATAAAATAGAATATTATATTTTTACCATATAGATAAAGGGTATATGGTTAAGTCGATAATTTCTCAAATTAATCTATGTATGGAATCTAGGTGAACACTATTCAATTAAAGAAAGGAAATATATAGTGTTCACTAAATAATGTCATTGGAAGAAAAATAAAATACATTCGATGACTAATAAAGACAAATGTAGTAATGGATTTACAAGATTTTTATCCCCCAAAATAGTATAAGATAATTTAGATGGTATTTAATTAAATTAAATTTCCAAAAAAATAAATATTTTAGAGAGAAAGTGGGAAATGTAAGTGAAACCATAAAAGATTTTTTATAATTTTTTTAACATTTTCATAAGATAAGAAGCTACGAGTCAAACTCAAAATTAGATTTCGAAAGGTGAAGTGAAAAATATGAAAACCCTTAACTTTTAAAAAGATACTGAAATGATAGATACTTGAAAAGACATTAATGTTATCAAAAAAATACAGAGTGGAATATAAAACATTTTGTATTTAATGGGTGGAAAATATATTTTTAAATATTGAAATACCTTTGTTGAAAAAACCATCATAAAAAGAGATAACAAAACATACATTTGAAAATATGAGAAAGGAAATATGAAGGTCACATTAATTAATACATAATTGGGTTTCTAAATAGAATGATAATTATTCTTAATAAGGATATACTTTTTATGTTGAAAAAATCATCAAGGTGGAAAATTTGAATAAAAAAATTCATTTTTTTCAGAGAGGAAAATAATGTTCCAGGAAATAAAATATTAGGTTAGAAGAAAATAATCTTGGAAGAAATAAGTTAAAGAATAATTACAACTCAATGAATGTAATTGATTTAATAAAACCCTTTCAACTTTGATATTATTTGAATTGAAATACATTTAAAGAAATAAAATGATATGGATCTTTAAAACCCATGAATTATATGAATATTTTTAAATAAATACATTATATAGTAATCACACTATATAAAATAAATGATGGTACACAATATCAAACATTTATCATGGATTTAAAATTGAGATAATGAAACACTTAAAACCTTAAAATCATTATATTCAAAACCCCATGGAGGATATGATTTCAAATGAAACATTAAATATCATAAATAATGAGAGGATCATGATACAAATATTAATGGTGAACTAGATACACAATTCCTAAAAAAACATGGCATATAATATAACTATCTTAAATACCTATTTTATAATCTTATTTATATCAATAAAAATTTATAAACTTCATTTATAATTATTATCTACATGTAAATTAGTTAGTTATTATCTATTTTCAATATTTGGTGTGAGTAATATTGATCATTTTGAACCAATTTCATAATATCGGTGTTATTATTCATTCATATCCAAAATTTAATCATTCCAAAATTACTAAAAATAGAATAATATTTTTTAGATTCTTCCTTGAGTCCCATTTCTTTAGGTGAAAGACATGGATATGGTTTGTGAAAAAGGAATTTGCGATGAACTAGTTCTGAAGTGTTTAATGATTGAAATATGATATATTAATAAATTTATTAAATATTAATGACAAGTTTATTTAATCATTAAAACATATTAAATACATTAAAATTAAATTATATTAACATTATATAACATTCCATAAAAATTCATGGTTTAAAAATTATAACATTATTCCTGTAAGTGGTAAAAAAAATGACCCAAATGAGAGCATGTTATAATGATTTTATGAGTAAGGAATGTTTTTTTATAATTTTAATATAAATTTTATAGAATCTTAAAATTTTTATAAAAATCTTAAATATTAATTAAATTTATTCTAAGAACTATCCATAATGTATGGTGATGACAAACAAAATTTTCCTTTCGCGAAGGCGGTAGTCTGTCATACGCATGATTAATGATTCCATTTTATAATGAATGGGATTAAATGAAGGTATATGATAAATTATAATTTCATAATTGTAGGTTTAAAATATTAAGAATATTCATCCATCAAAACCATCCTTATTACCAACCATGAAAGGTGGTGATGAAAAATGAACCACATCATTTTGTGGTGGCAGTTGTCTGCACGTACACATGATTGATGTTGTTTTGTTTTTCTTAAAGGATGTAAAATATTGAATAATGGTCTATCAATTAATATATTAACATTTTAATATATTAATAATAATTTTTCATTATATTATCTTCTATAGAATAATTATTTAAGAGTAATATTAATAAGAAAATACTAAGGAGTAAGAAATACTTATGTTGGGAACATAAATATTTTTTAGAAATATCCAAAGAAATAGAGGACTTCAAATACATAATTATGACTAAAAAATTACTAAATTTAGATATACGTATAGGAGTATAAATTTGGAATATTTTTATAAAGAAATTAGATAATATGTGTGTAGAAAGAAGAGGTGGAAGTGTTCTCATCTTTTGTAAACAAACATTATTTTTCAATAATAGAATGACATAATTTAAGGGTCAAAATCTCCAAAAGTGAAAAATAATGGAGTTATGGGTTATATAAGGTTGATAAATCCCCCACCACCCATTTTCCACTTGTTTTAAACATGTTTAAATACTTTTACCACTTTATTTTTACATTTTACTATTTTGGATTTTACCTTGGTAACTAGTTTTACCCTACTTTTTTATATTTTATTAAAAAATTTAAGGTAATCCTTATAACCATATTATTATGTAATAAAACTAAATTTAGTCTCCATATATTCGAATTAAATTTAAAGATAATATCAAATTAACTTTTTGGTTAAAACATTTAATACATAGAAAAACTTTTTTATAGAAAAATGTTTTTTCCATTAAGTTTTCTTAATCTCATTTATTATTTATTAACAATTAAATTAGTGTTAATGTGTTTATATATAGGTCTAAAATTATATTAGAGTCGTTTTTTAATAACATATTAATTTATTTGATTAAATAAAAAATACACAATAAAATAATTATTTGAAAATAACAATTTTATCCTTATCTTAGTAAATAACTATAATCCTAGTAATCATACTTTTTTTCCTAAAATTAAATTAAAATTATTAAATAGTATGAAAATTTTAATATAAAATATTAAATCCATTTTTAAAATTTAATTTCTACAAGTGATGAAAACTAATTTTAAATATAAATGAATAAATACATTTTTAGAGTAAAAAACACTTAATTTCCCAACGAATTAAACATGATGTTTATAAATTAAATATAGTATTTTTAATGATTTATTTTAAATTATAAATTTATATTTTTTATAGAAAAAAACTTCAAAAAAATATTAATTCATAAAAATGACAGTATTAGAAAAACCTACATATTTCTCATTATTAACAGAAAAATCAATTATTTTAGAAAATTATCAAAAAGTCATCCTAATATAATATTAACATGTTTAATATAAATATGTAGTTAATTTTTTGAAATTAAAATCATAAATTTTATAATTTATATTTTAAATGAAAATTCATTATATAAAGAAAACTTCTTTTATTAAAAAATAGAATTTTTAAACATTAATTGTTTTTAATATGATTACATATAAATTTATAAATAAATTAATATTGAAATATTATTTTATATATATTAATATTACCTATTTTAATAAAATTAAATTTTGATAAATCTATTTTAGTAAGGTAAAATGCAATACCATTTTTAATGGTTCTTTGAAAGAAATTATTTTTAAAAATATTAATCAAAGAAATAATATGTAATTATTTTAATTGATTATTATATTTTTACTTACTTATTATTATATTATTTGTCTAATTTTAATATGTCTTAGTTTGTTTTACTTGAGTGTTTTGTTAGTTTAGTGTTGCATGTGGCACAATATATTAAAGATAATATTAATTTAATGTGTCCAAAATCTTGGGTCCTTACATAAACAATCATGTTGTGTACATAGGTAGGAGGTGAGTCTAATGACCCAATAGGAATCCCCAATGTCTCATCAATACTATATGTTGTTGTGATCAAGTGTATGTTTATGAAGTGCATATATAATGAGTTTAGTCATGCTAGTACAATGCACACACTGAGAAACATAACACAAAGAGAACATAAAACCAACATTTAGATTCATTAAGTGTTAGCTAGACCACATTGAACCTTGAAAATACCTACTTCAGCCAGTGTCAAGGATCATCTAAACACGTCACACTAGCTACACAAGGGGACCAATTCTATCCCCGAAACTCGAATCTAATTATCATACCTGCTTAATCCAGTGATGGATTGTCTCTCTACATGTTATATAGCACACCAACCAGTATCAGGCACAAAATTGATTCCTATGTGCATGTATTTTTAAATCCAGTAGTGTGAGGATCAATTGAAGTATCCTAGGATATATTATTAATAATACCATGGGATCATATAATAATTCATGAAGTGTGTCCTAGGAATTCCAAACTAAGCCCAGAGTCCAACTAGGAGGGTCACATCCCATATCCCTAATTACAAGGAGGAATTCCAAGGCTATCTAAACCATTCCCATATCACAATTTGGAGGTTTCCATCCCCTACCTCAGATTACAAGGATCAAATACATGGAAATCCAACCCAATTATAACTATGAATCCAATGAGTATTACCCTAATTCATTCCAAACCAGTATCAGGCATGAAGTCTGGATCAAAGAATATAGTCCAAAACATACCATGTGTCTGTATATATCTTTTTGGGCAGTGAATCCCTCCCAAATTGTCTTGTATAACTCATATTGATGGGTTTGGACATCTTACCTAACTCATATATCATAATAGAGTTTGACCACTCAAGTGTACAAACCATCACCACCACTACAACACTACCCATTCATGATGACTTAACACCTGAAGTCAAAACTACATTATCAAAACTCTCACTCCAGGGTCCAAACCCATTGCTCAGTGTGATTCCACAATTGAGTCTTCAAACTACACATCCTACCATTTCAATCTACCCATGAGCACTGATACTCAACTGATTTGTCTCACACTTGAGTCATACCCAATGCATCCTAAGATTGTTTCCTATGTACATACTCCATACAATACCCCACCAAAATCCTGATTGGGTTCATCCACTCACTAGAATCCCACTATCATTTCAATTATAAACCAACTGGTTTCACCATGATCATGTCCCTTATTTCATAAAGTCTTCAGGCTACTGACTGAAAATATTCTTCTCACCATACGAGTATCCTTATCATTGTCTCACTATAACAAACCACATGATCACTAAATGGTACTAAAATAAACTCATCTATCCCCAAAAAAATCAACATAAATTATCAATTCATACTGAGTCTTATGGTTCTCATCACAATAATAATTCACTACCAATAGTTGATTCTAACTAATGGCACCCCCACAAAAGAGTCATCTTCATAAAACATGCATTAAGTGGTGTAGCCTGCGAAAACAGAAAAATGAACATGAGGGGTCCTACCCCTAAACCAACCCAAATCATATCCAAATACTCAATCCTAATATACATATCCATACCATGATCCCATCACATGTATCTCTCTATAAAGAACTATGGCATGCCATCTGAACACATGAATCAACTACTCAGGTCTCTCCCGATAAACCTCTAAAACCTAGGAAAACCATCCAACACAGGTATTTTATACTCTCTAGAAATCACACCATTAAATCAAACACAACTATAAACCTCACTTGTTTCTTTCCAAGAAAATATAACATATAATCCATGAACACAATTCAAGTATATGGTTCACCCCTGATCGATCACAAATAAATCCCAAAAAAATAGTTTGCATAGGAACTGGTCCCTTTATTATAAAACTAATTTTAAAAACATTTTAAATAATTACAAAAATCACATGATATTTAAAAATTCCACTTGTAATCCAAGGTTTTTTCATCAAAAACCAAAATCACCAAAATCCTCTACCTAGCCAATCATTTTCTCAAAATCTAATATCATTTCACAATACAATTTGAAATAAAACTTCAACAACCATATTCTTTATTTTTCTTTCAAAAAACCCAAAAAATCATATCATTTTGAAATCACCAAATCCACAAACCATTTCAAGTAAAAAAAAAATTAATACTCATTTTACACATACCTTGTGCCACAGTACGAGTTTTCTTTTCAAAATTGAATTTTCCTAAAAACCTAACCATTCCAAAAACTATTTCCCTTTATCAACCAAAAAATAAATTCACAATCACAATTAATTAATCTATAAACTAAATTTCATATTAATATAATTATGATTATAATATATGTGATAAAACATCATTTATATTATATTTTGTTTCAATTAATATTGAATTATGATGAGGAAACATGTCAATAAACATTGTCCATGGGTGTGTGTTTCATGCCCCTAGAATGCCAATATCATGATGCTTAGACAACTCACTAGCTCCCATCTAAACCATATAAATCTTCCCAAGTATCATCCATCTCACATTGAGATTCCTACTCAAATAAAAAACTTTAATCATTCTAGAGTTCATAATCCTAAAACTGGATATCTCTTGGAAACCTGGGGGTTAACTAATGGAAGGTAGTCTAGTAATGCAGTCAGTATATCTCTAGAGTCTTGACAAACTATATCCATATTTATCTAAAATTGACCAATCCCCAAACAAATATGATACTAACTCCAAATTCTAGACCACCCAAATAGTGCCCATATGGGTATGGTAAAAAACCTCATGCATGGATCCCCATATTCCAAAGGCCTAGGAATAGTGTCAAGGACCTAACATAGTCACAGGGATAGTATTCCATCCAGTTTAAATCTTGATATTCATACAATATTATACCAAAAATTCATTATGACACACCCGTAAATTGTGCATACAAAACACACATATATATATAAAGTGGAGAGCCCCATTGGCCCCTATAGTCCAGAATAAAAAGAAGTAAATCCAACTATATAATGAAACAATCATAATAGAGCACCAATAGTGATAAGTAAATAAGTTTTAATTATATATAAATTATAATAGTGGATCAATATCCAATAAATTTTGAATAATAAATAAAATAAAATTGGAATCTTCCCCAACTCACATAATTAACCTTCTCAAGAAATCGACCTCCACAACTCACTAGACACATATTGTGCATCTAGCTCCAAGTAGTGAATGTTTTGTAATATAAAATAGGAATACCTACACACATACATAGAAACCAATTTCATATACATAGTTTGTTGACGATTCCAATTACCCATTAGGAATACCCAATACCTCAACAATTTTGAGTACTATTGTGATAAAGTGGATGTGCATGTGATATATATAAATAATGAAATTATTCTTTTTCAACACACCCACCAAGAAACATAACATGAAAAGTGCATCAAACATACATGTTAGGACACTAGGTGTCATCCAGACCAGCTATAACCCTAACCACATATGCTCTACCCAGTGTTGGAGTACCTCAAAACATGTTACCCCAACTACTCAAGGGGGCTAATTCCTTCCCCGAAACCAATATATGATTATAATAATTTATTTATATAGTTCCAGAGATACTATAAGAATGTGACATACCCAAATAACCAAAAATAGTATCAAGTTCAATTCATAGGAGAATGTCCTAGGAAATACAATAGTATATAGATCAAGGGCCAAATCATATGAAAAAAACCTTGAAATATCATGGTAGAACATATAAATACAAGGATCATATTAAATGAATTATAAATCAATCTTGAAGTCAGACTGGGAGAGTCATGTCCATTATCCCTAACTTCAAGGACCAAGTCCAAGGATATCAAAACCAATGCTGGAGGCAAAATAGGATGGACTTATCCCTTATCCTTGATTCCAATGAGAAAGTCCAAGGAAATATGAAATGATTATCATAATGAAACCATGGGTGATATTCCTAAGGCATTCCACATCAGTACTAAGAATGAAGGATATATACAAGGAGCTAGCCCAAGGCATCCCATATATCCACAAATATCTTAGTGGTAAGTGTTCCCCATATAAATCATCACATATAACTCATATCGACATTTTTTCCTTATTACCTAACCTATATCACATAACTGGGGTTGGCCTCTAAAGTTTAGGACCTACCACTACCTCTATAACCATACATGATCACACATCTGATTCAAGTTCTAAGGTCACACTCATAATCCTCACTACTCATATATCACACACACCCTCTATAAGATCAACATAGTAATATGAAATCCACCACGATACCTAGGTTCATATCGTACATAGACACCCTATATGGGTGTCATCAATCACATTACCATATCCCAAATACATCTTATTATTTCAGTTATAACATCCCTTATCAATCATTCGAGTCCCACAAACCTATATCTACCCTCTAAGGGGTCTATCACATCCATTTGGATCAACAGACCACTTTGATTCCAAAATAAATATCTCAAATATCTACAAACACAATAAACATCATCATGAATAAAAATAATCCATAGAAAATTAAAAAAAAAGAGCATGGAAAGGTAATCATTATTTAAAAAATAGGAAATCCCCCACATGAGGTCAAATGGGAAAAAACAAACTCATGCCAAGCCTATTCTAGCTTTCCCTTGGAAACCATGTCAAAACCCAGTTTTCAATTTTTTTTATAATGGCATCACATTCTATTTTACTCACAACAGGAATTTTTCCAAATCTAGTTAAATAAATATTTAGAAAACCACAATCATTGATTAAAATATTGTTTCAAAATTCATTTACCAAATTACTAATTTTCTTTGAACTTTTCTTATAAATTATTATTATTTTTAAAATAAAATTTTAAAAATCCATTTTTCTCTTGGAAGCCCAACTAAAACTACCAAGAAATCCATAAAGTAGTCCAGTGGCACTCATTAAACAAAGGAACCACCATCTAATAATTTATAAATCTATGTAGCCCATGTTTACTATTATTCCAGTGAAATTACATCCTAGTTTATGGAGGCATCAAAAATTTCATGTAGTATATGGGAAGATATAATAATGATGAAACACGAACATAAAATCACTAATAGAATAGTTGATTCTAATAAATTTAAGGGCAAATACCTCGATCGAACCATTTTTCCTTAATTAAAAACCCAATCTCCATTTCCTAGTCTCATCCAACCACTAACTCAACTCTTGGTAACTTATCTCAAACCATGAAATCACAAATAATTTATTATAACACATTATAATTAATTACCCAGTTCAATTAATTTTCAGTTTAGAACCAATTTTCCAAATTAAATAAATTAGGTGTACTTTTTGAATCACTCACAGTGCAACCTCCTTGCATGTAACACCTTAAGATTGAATAGTGTGTTATTTCTTCAAAATAATTCAATAACTTGCACTACACACAACACTGAGTTCAAACGCACTATGACTTATCGAACAAGCCGTTCAAAAGAGGTTATGAATATTATTAACTAAATTTTGAACCTTATATAATACTTATAATTTTAGAATCCATATTATTAGTTTCTTAGACATAATGTAAGAACAAATTCATTTTTTTCAGATAAAAGAATTATTTTTCAAAAATGCACTTTTACCAACTTTAATAATGAACCCTTTTTAAATCTAATATTTTAAACTTTTATATATTCAATTTGACTAAATAAATTTATTATTTAGAGTGGGGACATAAAAAAATTTACAATGTAACACCCCAAGCTTCCACAGTGCGCTTCTCTTTGAATAATACAGTAGTGTGTGTTGTACGCAACTTCGAGTTCTAACACACACCACAACCAATCAAACCAGCCGTTATGAATAGTAATACCTACCTTTTGAAATTATATATATTTTATATTTCAAAATGGACTTCATTTTTGGATTTGTAATATCGAATTTAGACTAGGGTAAAATTTTGGAACTTTTCGGATAACACTTATATTTTAATGAATAGTAAAAATTACTAAATTTTAATTAAAAACAACTTTTTTAATCAAAATAATTTATATTGATAAATTATGAATTTGAGTGGTTTTAAAGTATATTTAGAATATATTTATACCATTTAATTCAATGTTGGTCATTTTACATAATTTTACAATTAAACTGGACATAAACAAGTGTCAATCTTTTGATAGTTATTATCTCTTAAAAACACACTTTTTGTTTTAACAAAGGGAATTAATTTTAAATTAATTTCTGCCACTTATGTGTTTTGAATTTGGAAAAATTTATTCCATATTTAGAATCAGTATGTTCAAATTGTGTAAATAGGTAACTTTTATTTTTATACATTTTGAATAATTACTGCGGTAAATATTTTATTTACCATGGTTAAGGGTAAATCCGATAAATAAGGGTTAAAAAAATAATATTATAATAATACTAAATTACCCTAAAACGTGTCCTAACCATATTGGTGGATACATTTCCGACCATGGTCATATTTGGGTCGATTTTGGGACCCCATGGTGCTACTTGTAAGTGATAGGGACACTTTATTTTAATTAAGTTAAAATGAATACAAAAATGACACAAGAATATATCTTTTAGAAACACAATTTTTACATAGGGTTATATATGTTGGATTTTCTACTATAAATATTCATTAGAAATATAAAAAGATTTCCTACAAAATTATATTTTATTTATAATTTTTAGACATTAAATAATTTAATTTATTTATGACACAATGATGATGCAGTAATTACCATAATAGTGAAAAATTAAAATAATTGATATTATAAATACCCAAATAAATATAATTTGAGACTTTTAATGAATTAAAATAATTTTATAGGATAATATGACATATTATTATTGATTTAATTTACTTTTTTCGAAGTAATAATTCTGTTATAAGTTTAAAAAAAATCAACTATTGAATAGTGTCAAAATTGACAGAAAAGAGTTTTTAAAAAACATATTATATTATTAATTGATATTAAATTCCTAAAAATCTAAGTTTCGTCCAAGAGACTTATATCATGATAGGTGTATCATTAATGGATCACTTGGGGGTCTCTTGGATGTATATAGTAAGTTTATTAACTATATAATATAAAAATACAAAGTGACATGGTAAATGTCAAACTAATTAACTAAGAGTTAAAACAAAAAGATAAGGTTAATATAATGACCCAAAACTATCTAAATTATATTTGTTGAATGGTTTTAGACCTATAAAAACCTTTACCTTTTAATAATTAACTTTGTAGCCATTATAAACCTAATATGAATTTTTTATAAATTAATATTTCTAGCTTTTCCAAAGGTGACCCTCACTCCTCTTATAAAAGGGAACTCCTCCTTCTCATTTCTTCACACATTAAAAGCCTTTTTTTTCAGAACAAATCTTCCCAAATACTCTCTCAAATTACCTCACTACAACCTAGATGATTTATTTTGATCATAAAGCCAACCTAAGGAGCCTTTTTGATCAAATCAAAAGGAAGAACCCGAAGAAGAGGTAATGTTTTCACCACCCTTTTTCAAATTCATTTCTCTTCCACTTCTTCTTTCTTTGTTATTACCATTCTAAAATAATATCTCCAGTATCTTATATATACTGTGATGTTATTATAAATATGGTACAACAATATTCAGTATTCTATCCACCCTTTGAATAACATGTCACCATACGTGCGTACGTACGACTTACCGTCTCCACGTCGTGGTGTAATTGTTATTCAATATATTATTATTTGTATGGGTATAATAATGATGTGTAACTCATGTAAATAATAAATATAACATGATAATTATTCTGTATATATGATATAATATCCAATTATATATTATTTTAATATCAAAAGAATGATATTGTCGCTCGTGCGAACGTCTGGACTACCGTCTCCACGAACGCGATGAGATTCATTCTCCATAGTATCCATTCAAGTATAATTATCATTTGATGATTTAAAAATAATGTTTAAGGACTTGATATAATTCTGGATATGAATAAGATACAACCTATTCATGAAAAAAAATGTCTTACGTAACAAAACATATAAAAGAAAACGAGTAAGTTAACACCCGAAACGACGATAATACTAAGATATTATTAACAAAGCAATGTTAAAAGATCATATATGATATCATATTAATATATATGATTCTTGTATAATTTAATAATAATTATTTGACCATTATACAGGAGTTTAACCTACCCTCATCCAAGGAAAAGTACAAGGTAAGGGTTTATTTCGCAATCTCTTAATTATCCGAGGTTGTTTATACGAAATAATCTACTGGGATTTCTTTATCATCCACATCCACGTTTCTTTGAAATGTATTTCAAAAAGATTTTTACTATTTACAAAGAATATGGGTTAAATTCATTTATACCCTTATGTGTTTTTAAAGGAATATTTCCGTCGTTTTCCAAACAAGGCACTTTTTACCTTTCGACAAATTTAAGGTAAAAATGTTTTTTTAACTTATACGGCGGGTGCGGCTATTTACCACCGCTATAAAATCGTCAAAGCTTACCTTACAAGATTATAAGAATATTTTAAAATTAAATGTTTTATTTTATAATTATGTGACTTTTAAATGATTTCAAAATTAATATTTTAAGAATTTTTGAAAGGTACTCTTTATCAATATCATAATTTTAAATGTTCTAAAGATTTATCTTTATAAATATTTTTAATTAATGTCCATGTTTTCAAAATGATTTTACGGACTTATTTATATGGACATGAAGGTTTTGAAATGATATTTATTTTCAAAAGTTTCAAATTGGTATGAGACACTTTGATTCAAAAATCTCTTTTAAATTACTTCCTTTATAAATGTGTGACTTTTCAATGATTTTGAGAAAAGAGATATTTCTATCAAATAGTTTTGATTTCATCTATGTCAACATCCTTTGATGGATTTTAAGCTTATTTGAAGTTGATTTGTTATGATACAAAGCTTCTATATTGTATTGAAGGTTTTGTGATATGTTTGACTGTGGATGTGCTATTTTTATACCATTCATGGTTTATGGTAAAAGTATTGACATTTCGTATGCTAGTTTTAATACGAATGTTTATGTTATGTTTAAAACTTTTCATATGGGAATGCATTAGACTTAATACATGACGGGTGGAGCCCGCTATAGCTCCTCGATGCATCAGTAGGTCTCATGAGACAAACTAGTGTCTTGGCACAAGGCCTTGGAAAAATCTTATTTGTAGTCTTGGCATGAGGCCTTGGCTACGTGGTTATGATAGTATGGCATTATGCATTCCATCATTATGAAAGTGGTAATTGATATTGCATGTGATTATTCGATTAGTAGAATATCCATGTGAATAAGTAAAATGCATTATTTCATTTTATTTTTTCCATTCTATGTTTAAGTTCAAGTTTAAAAGGATTTT
Source organism: Viscum album (assembly GCA_963277665.1). Classification (NCBI taxonomy): domain Eukaryota; kingdom Viridiplantae; phylum Streptophyta; class Magnoliopsida; order Santalales; family Viscaceae; genus Viscum; species Viscum album. The sequence continues at coordinate 1,338,808,016 of OY728156.1, forward strand.
GTTTTAAGTTATACATTGCCTTAAATGTTTATTCTTATTTATTAAAGATTCCGCTATATTGTTATCCTTACTGGGCATTTGAGCTCACCCCTTTTCTATTTTTTATTTTTCCCAGGATGTGAAGAAGTAATTTATGAATGACCTGTAGGGATAGTATGTGGGGATATGAGTGTGGGATATGGAGACTGTGTTGTTGTAGTAGTTTTTCACTTTATGATGCAATATAAAACTTTATGAATATATCTAGTGTTTCCAAGGCTACTAAACCAATCGGTCTTTCGAGATTTGATCTTTCTTGTGATCATGCCAATGTTATGTAATAATGCACCGACTCTACGTAACTAGGGTCAGGGCGTTATAGTTGGTATCATAGGAAGTTTAGTACAAACCTTGGAAGCTAGATTTAGATAAAGTCTTATTAGAGCACATATATTTAAGATGGACTTTGAGGATTAGTATAGAATAACTTCCTAGAATTTTGGTATTGTAGAGATTTTGTGAGTTTTTCGAGCCATACATCCCTGTCTGGATATGAGCAGGTAGAGGCGGCTCTGGCACAGATATACCTAGGGGTAAAACCCGAAAAGACCGCTTTGAGCTAGACTCGAACGGGAACTGGTGCACGACAACGGGCCTTGCTGCACTCTTGGTTACGACACTCCCGGTGGGTATGCTTAGGATAATTCTCATTTTCTTCACAAACCATTATGAAGGTTTTATGAGTATATACTTCCTCAAATGAGACAATTTTATGATTATGGATTATATCCATAAACTATTTAATTTATGTTATGTGTTTTACAAGTTTGGGATTAGGTATTGTTATTCATAAACTAATCTAGTGTATGCCATTATTTAGAAATGGCGCCCAGTAGAAGGAATGAGAACTCCAGGAATGCACATGATCCAAAGAGAAAGAAGGATCATATCTTTCATGGTCTTAAGCCAGAATTTATAAGAGAAATAATCTTCCATGTATTATCATCATATGAAGAAATAATATCATGTTTTGATAAGATAAGTAAAGAGTTTACTGAGTCCTATGGCTTTGAAGGGAAGCAAGATAATAAAAGGATGGAAGAGAGAAAGATGGATAAAGGGAAGAGGGAAAAGAAGAATTTTCCCATATGTGATAACTATGGGAAGAAACACCCTGGAACTTGCCTGAAAGGAATGAGAGTTTGCTATAAGTGTGGTGGAAAAGGGCACAAAGTGCGTGACTGCAAGGGTAAGAAAATGGTCTCAAATGTACAATGCTTCATTTGCAAGGAGTTTGGACACTACACGAACCTATGTCCCATTAATCAGACTATGCCACAAATGATGCTATTGGATAATAATCAAGTTATGATACTACCACAGATGAAGAGGAATGATTAGAGTTCTTATGTTGATTATGTCATTTGAGTGTTGTATCAACAATGTACTTATTATAATAATTATGGAGTATATAAGGATTGTACTGTAGTACTATTTCATTTAGGACTTGATATTGTGTGGAACAAAGAAAAGTGACTCAATAGCAGGATAAAATTTTGGAAAATATATGGTTGAGAGAATGATAAACCATAATATAGTTCTGATACCGAGGTAGTGATTTTGGAATAATACATGATTGATTTGGATAAATTATATTGGATATTCTTGACTACCTCGAAACTGATTAATGATTTGTATATTCATTGTTGGGGTTTAAAACATTTTTGGATTGAAGGACTATATCTATTATTCTTTAAGGAATATGGGATCATGAATGTAATCAATAAGGTTTTATGGTAATTTAGGATGTTGCAGTGTTTTAAAATAATAAATGATGAAGGTGTTCACGTACACGGAAAAAAGGATCTTTATTGTGTTTACCTTCCTTATAAATTTTGGACTGAAGTATTTTGGATAGTTCTAGTTTGGATTATTTTGGATTACCAAAAAAGGACAACCCGGAGGTCGGGCGGCAACCCGTCGCGTCCGGCAAGGCCGCGAGACTTGAACCCACAACCGAAGGGAGACAAGGGTGTATCACCTACCACTAACCCGCGTGATGTCCTGGATTGAATAATGTCGTTTTTTTTGTTCTTCTAGATGAATTATAAATTCATTTTTTAACCCTATATTAATAGGATAAATAGAATATTATTTTTAAGTTCTATTATCTTTTAGAGTGAAAGATGAGTCTGTGGTAGAAATTAGTTAAATGATGTAACTCTACTTGTCAAGAATATATTTTTCTTCTTCTCTTATTCTATAAAGAAATTTATTCTTATACTTTATTTAAGGAATCATAAAACCAAAAATTTGTTATCCTAATACCCTATGTTTTGTTGAACTGATGGTATTTCAAATCATCATAGATTGATGAATTTAAGGACCTCAATTTTACACTTGTTTGTGATTGATGACCTCAATCACTACTTATAAATATTTACGTTTTTCCTCCAATTATATGTCTCTAATTTCCACCAATGTTCTAATCGAGATCATAATTTGCTGGTGACCCTTTCATTTCTTTTTTCCTCATATTAAGACTAAATTTTAGTAACCCAATTCCCACAAAGATATTTTCTATTTTCAAAATTTTATTTTCAAAGAACAATTTCAAATTTCGAGGATGCAATTTATTGAAGGAGGGGAGAATGTAACACCCCAAGATTGCATAGTGTGTTATTTCTTTAAAATAATTCAATAACTTTCACTTCACGCAACACTGAGTTCAAACGCACTATGACTTACCGAACAAGCCGTTCAAAAGAGGTTATGAATAGTATTAACTAAATTTTGAACCTTATATAATACTTATAATTTTAGAATCCATATTATTAATTTCTTAGACATAATGTAAGAACAAATTCCTTTTTTTCATATAAAAGAAGTATTTTTCAAAAATGCACTTTTACCAACTTTAATAATGAACCCTTTTTAAATCCAATATTTTAAACTTTTATATATTCAATTTGACTAAATAAATTTATTCTTTAGAATGGGGACATAAACAAATTTATAATGTAACACCCCAATCTTCCACGGTACGCTTCTCTTTGAATAATACAGTAACGTGTGTTGTACGCAACTTTGAGTTCTAACACACACCACAACCAATCAAACTAGCCGTTATGAATAGTAATACCTACCTTTTGAAATTATATATATTTTATATTTCGAAATGGACTTCATTTTTGGATTCGTAATATCGAATTTAGCCTAGGGTGAAATTTTGGAACTTTTCAGATAACACTTATATTTTGATGAATAGTGAAAATTACTAAATTTTAATTAAAAACAACTTTTTTAATCAAAATAATTTATATTGATAAATTATTAATTTGAGTGGTTTTAAAGTATATTTAGAATATATTTTTTCCATTTAATTCAATGTTGGTCATTGTACATAATTTTACAATTAAACTGGACATAAACAAGTATCAATCTTTTGATAGTTATTATCTCTTAAAAACACGCTTTTTGTTTTAACAACGGGAATTAATTTTAAATTAATTTATGAAACTTCTGTGTTTTGAATTTGGAAAAATGGATTCCATATTTAGAATCAGGATGTTCAAATTGTGTAAATAGTTAACTTTTATTTTTAGACATTTTGAATAATTACTGCGGAAAATATTTTATTTACCATGGTTAAGGGTAAATCTGATAAATAAGGGTTAATAAAATAATATTATAATAATACTAAATTACCCTAAAACATGTCCTAACATTATTTTTGGATACATGTCCGACAATGGGCATCTTTGGGTTGATTTTGAGACCCCATGGTGCCACTTGTAAGTGATAGGGACACTTTATTTTAATTAAGTTAAAATGAATACAAAAATGACACAAGCATATATCTTTTAGAAACACAATTTTTACATAGGGTTATATATGTTGGATTTTCGACTATAAATATTAATTAGAAAGATAAAAATATTTCATACATAATTATATTTTATTTATAATTTTTAGACATTAAATAATTTAATTTATTTATGACACAATGATGATGCAGTAATTACCATAATAGTGAAAAATTAAAATAATTGATATTATAAATACCCAAATAAATATAATTTGAGACTTTTAATGAATTACAATAATTTTCTAGGATAATATGATATATTAGGAGTGATTTAAGTAACTTTTTTTGAAGTAATAATTCTGTTATAAGTTTCACAAAAATCAACTATTGAATAGTGTCAAAATTGACATAGAAGAGTTTTTAAAAAAATATTATATTATTAATTGATATTAAATTCCTAAAAATATAAGGTTCGGAAAAGATACTTATATCATGATATTTATATCATTAATGGACCACATGGGTGTCTCTTGGATGTATATAGTAAGTTTATTAACTATATAATATAAAAATACAAAATGACGTGGTAAATGTCAAACTAATTAACTAAGAGTTAAAACAAAAAGATAAGGTTAATATAATGACCCAAACCTGTATAAATTCTATTGGTTGAATGGTTTTAGACCTATAACCACCTTAAACTTTTAATAACCAACTTTGGATCCATTGGAAACCGAATATGAATTTATTACAAATTAATATTTCTAGATTTTCCAAAGGTTCCCCTCACTCCTCCTATAAAAGGGCACTCCTCCTTCTCATTTATTCACACATTAAAAGCCTTTTGGTTTGGCCAAACTCTGCCCAAATACTCTCTAAACTTCCCTCACTACAACTTGGAGTCCTTAGTTTGATCAGAAAACCAACCTAAGGAGCCCTTTTGATCAAATCAAAAGGAAGAACCCAAAGAAGAGGTAATGTTTTCACCACCCTTTTTCAAATTCATTTTTTCTTCCACTTCTTCTTTCTTTGTTATTACCATTATAAAATAATAACTCCAGTATCTTATATATACTGTGATGTTATTATAAATATGGTACAACAATATTCAGTATTCTATTCACCCTTTGAATAACATGTCACCATACGTGCGTACGTACGGCTTACCGTCTCCACGTCGTGGTGTAATTGTTATTCAATATATTATTATTTGGATGGGTATAATAATGATGTGTAACTCATGTAAATAATAAATATAACATGATAATTATTTTGTATATATGATATACTATCCAATTATATATTATTTTAATATCAAAAGAATGATATTGTCGCTCGTGCGTACGTCCGGACTACCGTCTCCACAAACGCGATGAGATTCATTCTCCATAGTATCCATTCAAGTATAATTATCATTTTATGATTTAAAAATAATTTTTAAGGACTTTATATCATTATGGATATAAATAAGATACAACCAATCCATGAAAAACATGTCTTACGTAACAAAACATAAAAAAGAAAACGAGTAAATTAACACCCGAAACGACGATAATACTAAGATATTATTAACAAAGAAATGTTAAAAGATCATATATGATATCATATGAATATATATGATTCTTTTATAATTTAATAAAAATTAGTTCACCATTATACAGGAGGTTAACCTACCCTCAACCAAGGAAAAGTAAAAGGTAAGGGTTTATTTCACAATCTCTTCATTATCCGAGTTTGTTTATATGTAATAATCTATTGGGATTTCTTTATCATCCACATCCATGTTTCTTTGAAATGTATTTCAAAAGATTTTTACTATTTACAAAGAATATGGGTTAAATTAATTTATACCCTTATGTGTTTTTAAAGGAATCTTTCCATCATTTTTCAAACAAGGCACTTTTTACCTTTCGACAAATTTAAGGTAAGAATGTTTTTTACCTTATACGGCGGGTGCGGCTATTTACCACCGTTATAAAATCGTCAAAGCTTCCCTTACAAGATTATAAGAATATTTTAAAAGTAAATGTTTTATTTTATAATTATGTGACTTTTAAATGATTTCAAAATGAATATTTTAAGAATTTTTGAAAGGTACTCTTTATCAATATCATAATTTTAAATGTTCTAAAGATTTATCTTTCTAAATATTTTTCAATAATGTCCATGTTTTCAAAATGATTTTAAGGACTTATTTATATGGATATGAAGGTTTTTAAATGATATTTATTTTCAAAAGTTTCAAAGTGGTATGGGACACTTTGATTCAAAAATCTCTTTTAAATTACTTCCTTTATAAATGTGTGACTTTTCAATGATTTCGAGAAAAGAGATATTTCTATCAAATAGTTTTTATTTCATCTATGTCAACATCATTTGATGGATTTTAAGCTTATTTGAAGTTGATTTATTATGATAAAAAGCTTCTATATTGTATTGAAGGTTTTGTGATATGTTTGACTGTGGATGTGCTATTTTTATACCATTCATGGTTTATGGTGAAAGTATTGACATTTTGTATGCAAGTTTTAATATGAATGTTTATATTATGTTTAAACCTTTTCATATGGGAATGTATTGGACTTAATATGTGACTGGTGGAGCCCGCTATAGCTCCTCGATGCATCGGTAGGTCTCATGAGAAAAACTAGTGTCTTGGCACAAGGCCTTGGCAAAATCTTATTTGTAGTCTTGGCACGAGGCCTTGGCTATGTGGTTATGATAGTATGGCATTATGCATTCCATCATTATGAAAGTGGTAATTGATTTTTCATGTGATTATTATATTAGTATAATATCCATTTGAATAAGTAAATGGCATTATTTTATTTTATTTTTGCCATACTATGTTGAAGTTCAAGTTTAAAAGGATTTTGTTTTAAGTTATACATTGCCTTAAATTTCTATTCTTATTTATGAAAGATTCCGCTATATTGTTATCCTTACTGGGCATTTGAGCTCACCCATTTTCTATGTTTTATTTTTCCCAGGATGTGGAGAAGTAATTTATGAATGACCTGCAGGGATAATATGTGGGGATATGAGTGTGGGATATGGAGACAGTGTTGTTGTAGTATTTTTTCACTTTATGATGTAATGTAAAACTTTATGAATATATCTAGTGTTTCCAAGGCTACTAAACCAATCGGTATTTTGAGATTTGATCTTTCTTGTGATCATGCCAATGTTATGTAATAATGCACCGACTCTAGGTAACTGGGTTCGGGGCGTTAAGTTGCACCAAAATGGTGACCATCCCCACATGGAAGGTATGTGACACACTCCCAACACCAGTATAAGAAAAGTCCCTATCATGAAATTCCGATTCAATAGTAAATTTAAGGTAATTTATGATAAATATATAAATAAATACACAGAGAAATATAACTCAAGGAAAATGATCATTGGAGGCTTGATTGTGTCCTCTTAAAACCTTATCTATGATCTACACACAATAACTCTAAGATGTTGGATTATTTCCATCATACTATGATGGAAATCATCATAAAACATAAATATAAGAATTCTAAAATTATATACAATAATGGAAGAGAGTAAAAGAGTGATAATGAGGGAAACATACCTCGAAACACCATGAAAAATTCATAAGAATCCACCAAATTTTATGGGGGATTGAAAAATAAAATAGGGGGAGAGATTTTGGTCTATGCACTCACAAGGGAGGATGAAGAGGGGATTGGGATTAAAATCACATAGGGGAATATGAATCACTTTTCAATTTTCAAAAAAAGTATAATCTCTCGCGGTTTGGCCATAAGGTTTTCCAAACCATGTTCCAACCATTCAGATAGCGTTGTATAAGAAAACCTCCATAAAAAAGGTTGGTCACATGGTTTACCAGACCATGTTCTAACAAAAAAAATACTTATAAATTGAATTTAGTATTTCTCATAGTTTTTCTAAAACCATGCATAAATATTACACCATACCCCTAAGAAAAACAAAGATGAACAGATTGGTTTCACAGTTTCTTCTAACCATGTTCCAACCATGCATTGGAAAAATCACCTTAAAAATTTATAAAAAACAAATCTTTTGATTCTCATTTTATCACTTGAGGCACCTCTTGGGCATCAATTCATATCCAAAAAATCACCTCAGGTCCCTCTAACTCAAATAATTCAAATATAAATCTTGTTTTTCATAATGATCCCTTCCCTAAAACCCAAAATTTAAAATTTCCTCTGAAATTTTAAAACATAATAAGGAGAGGGGTTTTATATTTTGATTAAAGGATTATCTCAGAAAAAGTATAAATATATTTTGAGAGCTAGTGGAATAAATTTTGATAGAAGTTGGATCTAGTACAAGTTAGAGTTTTTTGGATTTGGTGCCCTAGAACCAACTTACCTTATACATTCAATTACCATAATAATAATAAATATCTTATCACATGATGATTATTCATCTACATTATATTAATGTAATAATCCCCTTAAAGTATTTTTTGGATCAAAATGATGGAGTAGTTATCCTCTATAATTAGAACCTAGATATGGTATGATAGTGTTATTAAACATATTTCACACGGGCTAGATAACATCTTTCATAAATTAATCCAATGATTTTTTAATAAGAGGTGTTGGAGGCTCATAAAAAATTTGAGACTTCTTCTCCCTAAGTTCACACTTATTAATATTTATTAAGGGTTGTTATGAGGAAAAACATGTGAATTAGAATTACACATGTCCTATGTGTCATTGGATATTTCTATTTATAGACAAGAATATTGGTACTTAGACTTGTAATTATTAATTTTTTATATCATGAATCACATACTTTGGTGTAAGGATGAAAAATATGATATCATATTTCCACGGTGAGGTATTATACTTGGGTACATTATATTTGATATGATGTTAATTGAATAAAACAAGAAAATATTCTTCCCTTCTGAGTTAATGGAAGAATATATCTTTGTTCATTTCATTATAATGAAACTATCAAATTAAATACATGGTCATGGTAGTTCATCGATGAGCTCATTTTAGAATGTCAAAGAAAGATAAATCAATCATATAGGATGATGACACAATTATGCATCATGCTTAATGAGATAACATTAAAAAGGGATTATATTACACAATAATATTTATAAGAAGGAAGTTTTAATTGATACAATAACTTCTTTCTCTATGGGTTCTATGATGCTTCTATAGATGTTAATCTTGGATTTTAGGTAGGTTCTCTTAATGCCACTAAGAAAAAGGTTTATAGGGTCACACACTAAGTGTATCAAGAAACACATTAAATTATATTGACTTTAAATAATTATAATAAATATTATTCTCAACCTATGGAATAATAATTATCCATGTATCATCGATCACATAAATCTAATTACTAGATATTTGAGTTTATAATGTGTGAGATAAATTTTATATCTTGTTTATTATTCATGGGGTAACAAAAAAATATATTTATTCACCAGTATATTTGAATATATTAATATAAATATTTATTAAGTTATGTAAATATAGAAATAAATATGTTTCCATGAGTTTTGTGAATATAAAATTTATTTTTAAATGGATGAATAATATTTAATTATTTATTTAAATAAATACTTTATTATTCAAGGTTTGATAAATACTAAGGAGGATTGATGAACCATGTTAAGGGACTAACGAAAGTGACGTATTTTATTTAATTTCATTTTAAAAAAATAAGATTACTTATTTAAAAACATATATTTGAATGTGTTCATTTCAATAAAAATAATTATAATATTATTATTATTATTAGACATGAGGAAAATATTAGATAGAATATTTGATAAAGGGATTAAACATAATTATCAAATATTTAACCCTAATTATATATTCTGATTTATATCATTTTTAAATGTAGATCCATTTTTTACAATGGAGAGAACCTAGAATAATATCAAAATCTTGATAGAAAATCATCCTCCCTTCCCCTCAATAACATATATATAACAAAAGAATCATTTTTTGTAATCAATGATGAATGATGCTAAGCACTTGTCTCTACTACAATATCACTAAGTGATTCATGAATGATGTTCATAGATTCATGGATCATGTATGGACACAACTAAAGGGGTCCTTTCTTAGATTCTCATCCATAATGACAACATGACAAGATCGACATTGAAATTTCATCAAAATGAATTCTCGGTTTGAGGTAATTTTAGTTTTAAATTAATTATAAATTAAATGTGAAAGATTATATTTAAGAGATTTTATTGTTTTGATCATCAAATTATTTAGATATTATCCATTAAAACTAATAAAAATATTTTTGGGAACTGACCCTATGATTTTTCTTCACCCCATAATGTTTCAATTAGTGAAAATCATTTTTTTTATTTTAAATGGATCCCTCCCATTTTACTATTAGACAAAACAATTGAATGGATCTAAATTATATTTATGTTTCCCTTCCACTTTACCTTTCTATTTCAATCATAATAGTTTCCTTATATTAAATAATGTCTAAAATCAATACTTATATTAATTACAGATCTTTAGCAGTACACATGTCACTATTTCAATCAATATCTTCCCTATAGAAAGTTATCCCATTTCTTTTCTCATTGAATTTAATCACACTAGTCTGATTTCATCATTGCTAACCTCGACTTTATCTTCCCAAATCACTTGAATTTAAGACCCTATACCTTACCCTCTCCAGTTGGCCTCTCTAATTTTTGTTTTCATAAACTGTAATTCCAACTCCTCTGATAATAACAACCTCCAAATAGACAATTTTGACCTTTTAGACTTCAAAGAAACATGGGGTTTCTCATTCATATTTTGTCCTTTCCCATACTCTTTATACCAATTTATTTTTACTTCATTGATTTATGATTATTAGAAAACCTCTAATATTCTTCTTCTTCAAGCTCTGATTTAGGAAATGATATAGAAACATTTTATATTTTTTGAAAATATTTTTTTTGTTTATCTTAATACCATAACATCATATTTTTTAAAAATAAAAGTTCCCCCTGATCTCCTATAACATTTTCCATTTTGGAATAATTGTTTTTAGAAATTATAGGGATTTTTATACTTCTTCAAGGTCAATAACATCCCAATTCTATAAACCCTAATATAAAATTAATTTCCCTTTGAACTTTCCATATAATAAGAACTGTTAATTTCATAGGTCCATATCATTTTCCTATTCATGAAGAAGGCATCCATCATTATTAACCATAAAACACTTATAATGTTGAATTGGTTCCATCCATTTATATTATTATTTGATCACTATTAAATTAACAATGCCTAACTTATTATATGAAAACATTTTATCATAAAAAATTTCACTATAAAAGTTATTCCTTAACTATTCTTGTAGATATAGTATATGACCCAAATATATATATATTTATCGGTATACACATAATGTACATGTAATACTTTATCTTTTATATGTTAAACACATAATTTAAACATATCGATTATTTTATAACTTTAATACTATTATAGTGGATTTCCTAACATATCATTTACAATGTAAATAGATATTGGAGACATTATCTATATTTTTAGATAATGTGGGGCATAATTATGGTTATATGAAAGAATTAAAAAAAAATATTGGTAAAGAAGACCCACATTTTTCATTGTATTTCCTCTTAGGTAATATGAAATGGAAAGTACTTCATAGTCCACCGGATTACTTAAATAAACTCATTTTTAATATTTATTCATATGATACTAAAATAATTTTTCATCACATCTAGACTTACAAAATAATTTTATCCTTCATGTGTATGTATAGGAATATTGGTAGGTTAATAAATAGTGGTTGGGTTTCTCATATATTTAGAAAATGTGGTTAAAAATATCACTGGATTGGTACTTTAATCCCTCATGATGGTCAGTCACAAATTTTTGTTCATATTTATATTTATGAAACATATAATAAACTTTATAATATAATTCAGGCAATTTGATAATTAAAAAAATATTTCAATTAAATATTATTTAGAACTAATTTATTTTCAAACAATAATTATTTATTTTCATATGTAGATATTAAGAAAATAATCATAACTTGTCATTTAATCCAATAATCATTAAGAATATAAATTTTATGTTAGATTATCATAATTCAGTATCTAGTCATTTAAGAATCTTTAGAGAATTTGTTATATCAAATGATTCTCTAAATTTAGAAGCAATTTTTAATTTAATAAAGGGGAATTGATTCATTTTCCTTTAATATTCCATTAACCAATGAAATTTTATTTCTTACAGTTAGTGATATTGAATATCTTAATGAGTAAAAGGATATCTTATTACATACAAAAGGTAGTAACCTAAAACATATACATTAAATTCAACCATTGTTTCTTAAATTATAACATCCTTTATTTTTTGCAACTTCTTAGGATAGACACATTTACAAAATCTTCAATATCTTAACATCCCTAAAAAATATACTAAACAACACAAAGTGACAATGAAAGAATACTTTACTTATCAACAATAGGTTTATGGTCATATAAATTCAATTATTTTACCTTCAATATGGATTCCCCTAATATTTTACTGTATATTATTATGTATGTTTAAAGCATAGTGGAAGCATTTATCAGGGTTGGTCTCAACTCTGTAATTATGATATTCAATGGATATTCTGTTATTTACATGACATGGGAGCCATTAATAATGAATTATTTTTTATGAAACTTTAAAAACACACTAGAACCGATATGATATTTCATTTTAAAATTATTAAAAAAATAAATATATAGGAAGAAATAATACATCAATCTTGAGATCTTTCTTTGATGAATATGTAGATATTCTGAAATCCTTTCAGTCAACTATCATTTATATTTTAAGATTCAAGTGTATAATCCCTATAGATGTTATCCACTTTTGATCCTTTGATCTCTAAAAAATTATGATGGATTTACAAGTTCTAGCACGAAGGATTGATTATCTTATGGTGTTCACCTTTATTACTGTAATGATTCCATAGGACTTGAAGAAACATCATTGCAATCTCATTCTTGTGAAGATGGAGGAGGGAAGAGAATCTCTTGATCTTTTGAGAAGAAACCATAGAGCATGCTTTGGTTTTGAGAGATATGTCTATATTTCATTTTTCATAATGTTACTCCAATAATCGATAAACTCTTACATAATAGGCATAAGAGTAAATTTATAGAGTTATGGGTTATGGTTAAATATTATTTAATTGCATATAGGCCCTTAATAATATATTAAACACATAAATGAACTAATTCAATGTAATAATAATTTTATTATTATTTTCTCATTGTGTACACTTATTGGTATAAGGATAAACATTATTTTACATTCTTAAAAATTAATATTTATCATTGGACCTCATCTTGGATTGCTCATCCTCGTAGCATTTATCGAATAGCTGAATAAATATTTAAATAGTTATTTATTAATTAAATAAATAAATATTATATATCTATGTAATCAAATAAATACATTGTAAATAAATATCTATTTAATTTATATGATCAATAAATCCTGCATAAAATGATTCCTCATACTTGAGAATAATACTTATTATAATAATTAAATTCAAATATAATTTAATTGATATAAATATAAAAACTTCATGGGTGTACCTCTAAGATTATTCATCATTTTCATTATATAGGAATTCCTAAAGTCCAAGATTAATGTCTAAAAATAGGTCAAGGAACCGAGGTGGAAGAAGTTAATGTTAAAATGTTGAAAACCACATATGAGAACATGCTATGTAATATAATCTATTTTCCTAGATATCTCATCATATAGGTTGCATGCTTGTATCATCATCTTTTATTCATGATATATCATTCTTTGATTATCCTGAATGAACATGTCTATTTAACCCTGACCATGGAATTTATTTCAATAGTTGCATTCCAATGAAAGGGTCAAGATATTAACTTTTATAAATGGAAGGGACAAATCTTTCCTCAACTTAACAATTAATAACATATTGATCATGAAGTACCCAATGTATCCTACATATCATGAACATAGAGAATCATGGGTTTCATCAATACATATTAGTATGTGGGTATTGATATGTATTAATAATAATCTTAAAGTCTAAGGAATTTTACACATTCTCACAGATAGGTATATGTAATGACACAGAAACATGAAAAATTTCTATTGGTGGGCATGTCCTCATATTATTTAGTCTTTGAGATAACCATGTATGAACTTTATGAGATGAAGCTTTATCCCTTCATGATCACTCACACCTAGTAGTCAAAAAACTGTGTTCCCCATCATATTTCACCATCCTCACCATAAGAAAAAATAATTAAGAGATCATTTCATAGTATTTCAATGTTCTCATCATATCACGGAACTATTATGACATATTTTGATTTGAAAAAACCCCTAAGTTATTATCACATTAAACTAATGAAAAATAATGATCAATATGTGAAAGGATATATTTAATATTCATTTATTTTAATATATCCAATAATATAAAGTAAAAGCAAATTGGTTTCAGGAAACTGCCTCTAAGAAACTCCCACTTAACCTAGAGACAACTATTAATGTCTTTTATTCTGATAGATCTATAATAAAGATCATGCTTTTATTGAGATTAGGGTTTTGTTAAGTGATATTATACATTCTCTCTCATGAAAATTATTTTCACTAAAAATTCAAATCATTAAGAAAAATACCTCAAGGGATGATACTTTTGGACTGTGTGCTTCATCTGCTAATGTGTCCTAGGTTCTTTTGTAAAGAACCACCAATGTAATATTATCAAAGTAAACTTTTATAGAGACTTTGCAAATTAGTACAACATCTAGAACATAGATGAAATTTTATATCCATAAGTATTATTTGGATATATCATATAGATACTCTTTTTATTCCTTTTAATGCATTGAGATATATTAATAAATTTTTTAAAATCTTGGATTTAAGATGGTGCTCGATTCTAGGGCCCGGTGAGCTTGGAATAAATTTTATAAAAATATTAAAAATATTTTATATCACACACACATATTTTTTCAGAAATAATGGAATATAATTTTAATGGAGTCCCAGATCAAAAATATTATACCATGGTTTAATATGGAACACATTTTTTACCCTAGGTGTGATCTAAATTTGGTAAGTGTCGGAAGTTTGGATGAGGAAGCTGTTTGTGGGTATGTTAAGTGAATTAATTAATTAATTCATTCAATTAATTCATTTAATGTCGAAACCCATTTTTTATCTATAAATATGAATTTATGGAAAATTTATATGGTTATATACATAACCCTATGATATTTTAGAGGAGTTTTCACCATTATTGGTTAGTGGATCGAGATTAGATGATCGATGACCAGATTACGGTGGTTTGACAGACAATGAATGTAGAGGATCTTCCTCATCACTGGAGAATGTGTTCTTCACCAAAGTATGATCCAATATCGAGGTAGGTTATTCCCCCTTCTTAATTAATCAACCATGAATCATAAATTTTCTTTGATTTCTTTTCAATTTAAAACAATTACATGAGCCCTACAAATTGTTGATTCTTTCTTTTATCTAGTTAAACCACTTGTTGCATTGTTATCACCTTGTTTATCTGACCATTGGAAAATAACACCTGGCCAATGAAGGATTCACTTCATTCATGTTCCATTCCCCTCTTTGTTCATCATGTTATTCACCGTTGGCCTATGTGATCTTGTTTAGAATTTGACCGGGCAGTTTCGAGTGTGATCAAATCCTTAGATTTATAATAGTATCAAGAACAACACACAGATTGATGGATTAAGTATGGATCAAGGTATGATGTGGGATGTCAGTGATCTCACCATTGATCGGGACCTTGTGATGTATCAAAAGGTGCTACAAGTGATGGGCTGTGCGAGGACTTCATGCGGAAGGACTAGGATTCAACCTTCTGATCACCAAAGTTCAGAAATCGACAACTGGATAAGGTTTCCTCCGATTTTGGGAGTTCAATATCTGGATTTAGTTACGAATCTAGAAAATGTATGAAGATCAATAATATTTTTTAAAAATATCGATGTACATGAGAAGTATTTTGATTAACACATTCCATGTATTTCATATCTAAGTGGTGGATAGGGTATCATGTTGGAGTTAAATGTTAAACAATGTATGGATGAACCACACACCATGTAACCCCTAGTTATTTAACACAACATGTATAAAGGTTACATTCCCAGGAGCCTATGTGGCCCTACACACTATATAAGACAGGGCATATACCATGTACTTCAGATAGTACATGGGATTTGGGTAATGGAAAACTTTGTATTTACAACCGTACCCTGGAACACCATATATTTTATAGGACATGATGTTTACTGGAAGATAGCCAGTATACATGGGCATAATCTAAGCTTACACAAGAACCATCAGGATTACACGAGCAGGCCTCGGGTGGCCAATAAATGTCGTGTAGTACTCTTACACGTCATGTAGTACTACATATCCAACTATCCATGTGTTGGAAAGGATGCAACCAGGAGTCCAGGAGAGGTCACACACCATGTGGACAACCTTCCAGGTCTTGTACTTCTTTATGAACCTCATACTCTGATATCTCCTTTTCTTGGCTCATATTATGGATCGTGAGTAGCGTATCCTATGTTTTTTTCCATATATAATGAGATGATAGACTTTGTAGTGTTTTTTTATAAAAAATGAGAGATATTCCAAGCATGATAATTCTTTTGGTAGTTCTTGATGACGGTAATGATTGAGTAATATAATTAGAGGGTGGTACCCCCCTGATGGACTAGGTCGTTTACCCCTGAAAGGACTATGGTGTGGGTCCTCTATCTACTGAGTGGTACGCCCTAATGGGCTAGGGAATGGTTCCTCTATCTACTGAGTGGACCCCCCCCCCCCCCTCGAAGAACTAGGGAGCGAGTCCCCTATCTACTGAGTAGTACCCCCAGAAGAACATGGACATGGGTTCTCTATCTACTGAGTACTACACCCTAGTGGACTATGGTGTGGGTCATATGTCTATTGAGTTATACCCACTGATGGACTAGTGAATGTGTCCCCTAAAAACTGAGTGGAACCATCATGTTGTATCATGGAATGGGTCCTCTAATTATAAAATCTCCCCCATCAGGTTATGGAGTAGTGGCGAGGTGTGGACCCTCCTCATGAATTCTTCAGTTAGACACATGAGATGTTGGGAATCACTGATGGACATTTTGGAACTATTTGTAGACTCATATTCCTAGGTTGTTCTGTGAGAGAAATATACCCTTCCTCTATCATCTAGGTTTATTATATGAGAATATTTATCTATGTTTCTGGGTTTTATTTCCCGATTTCTTAGGGATTATCTAACTACTCAAAGCACATCTCTTATTCCCCCCCCCCTCTAGTTTTCATGGAATCATACTGGGTATGCATATAATCACCCATGTATAGGCTTTGATCACATGTGTCATGTCTTATGAAAATAAGGTACATGTCAGTGGTGATTTTAGAGGATCCTAGGGATACCCTGGTGCATTTTTCCAAGAATAGTGTTCAAGGCTTGGAGATCCAGATCTTGGATCTCTCAGGATTTCTTTTGATTTTATTATTAGGTTGGGACATATTTTATAGGTTTGAATTTGTTTGTCCTCTTAATTTTTGGTTTAATTTTTTATAACCTTTTTTATTCCTTAGATATTATTACGTGAATGGTTTTTACTCTAGAGTTTATTGTATTTTCTATACTATTCCTTTTCACTTCTGCATAGAGATAGTTGGGTGTCTACATAGAGGAACTTTATGAAAAAGACTCCCATTTTAGTTATGAACTTTGGTTCATGTATCTATCCCTAGGACTATGGAGGTAGGCTTGGGGTATTTTTGGCTCAGCCTTCTACTGGCCAGGTGGGCTCTGGTGGGTCGGGTCATTACATATTGTAATCAGAGTTGGTTTGACCTCATGTTAGTGTTTGGAGGTTCTCCCTCTTATGAGGTTTGATTGGGAACATAGAGAAACAGTGTAAAAGTTTATTGAGTGTAAATTTCAGGATAGGTAGCCCATTTTTGGTGTTGCGGTCAACATATACTTTCACCAAGACTCTGAATGCCTTATTTTAGACTCTACATACTAATACATTGGTTGTAGGGAACACTGTTACATGAATAATATAGAATTGATTCTTTTTACTATACATATTGACTCATATCCTACTATATATATATATATTCTCAAAGGAATGTGGCACACATTTATTAATTTTTAGGATGAATCCATGAATACATCAAGAAAGGTTACAATTTAGGATCATGATGGAAATTAGATGTGTGAAGAGGCCTTGATTTAGGGGCCATCTTGTGAGATATTTCCTCTAAGTGGGTAGGTATAAGAAACCCAACCTATCACATAGAATATTATACCAATAGAGAAGACTAAGAATGTATATAGTCTTAGGATACTCTGTGAGTTCTAGTGCCAGAGGATGATGAGGTTCCATAGTGACCTAGATCCCCAAGAAGAGGAGGATTGGCTTGAGTCAGTGATCTGGTTTTTTAAGCTTGTAGAGACCCTGAATGATTAGATAGTTTCACTAGTATCTGACCTTTTCCATGGAGAAACTAGGAACTAGTGGAGTTTATTCATGTAGATTCATGATGATTCGTTACTCTCATTTTCCAAATTCCATTATCTATATTGTTAGGAGTAATACCCCTCAAGTTTAAGATCCATTCAGATTCAAGAACTTTTAGAGATGTGGCAGGGAGATATGACTATTTCTAGGTATTCCATGAGGTTAACTAATAATAAAAGGTACTCCATAAACATGATTCAATATGGTAACTTCCAGGCACAAAAGATCAATAATGGTCTCCATAGAGATATTCATGGAAATATAGTACCCATGCACATTCCCATATGTGCTAAAGTGCTAGAGTAGGTGCGTATGATGTATATCTTCCTATCTGAGGGATGAATTTCAACTAGAGCTGATAGTGGGAATATAGAGACTTAATTTTTTTCTTTATAAGCCTTTTAAATATTTCTATATATTTTTCCAAATCTAGTCACTGAGACAACCTGAAATTTCAAGGCCTGATGTTCCCGAAATTAATTTTTAAAAAAATTATATATTTTTTATATTACAAAACTGAATATTATTAAAGAAAATGGGATAAATCTTAAAAAAAATCATGGATCATAAATCTGAAGAAAATGATGAATCTAGAACGAGGTGTTTACCCTAGGCGTGGCATAAAATGGGTCTATACGGGGAATTCAGAATCCTCACTCGTTGGTGGTATGTTCAATGAAATAATTAATTAATTCATATTAAGGTAGTGAAATGTTCAATAAAAATACTTCCATGAAGAATTATCTAGGGTTATCCACATAAACCATAGGATAATTCCATAGATCCTTCTTTATCCACATTTGTGAATCACCTTAGAAGACTTTGAAACACCGTATCAGAGTATATTGGAGCGTAGTGAACAAAATGATTTCTTACAATCATTGGTGAGTGCGTTATTCAATAAAGAATGATCCGATATCTAATCAAAACTCATCGATTTTATTTTTACACCCTAGTTGATTAAATAAATTGATCGTATTGATCCTTTTTTTGGGATATGAGCCAATTGAAGCCAAATTATGCATCTGCGTACAAGTTTAAATCGAGGTATTCCATGTTTTCTAACCCTGACATAATTTTTATTGATAATTAGATAATAATTATTGGTAAATGGTGGTTTTAACCTTTTTTATGTTGACTTTATTTCTCATTTTCTTCACATTCAAAACTGGTAGGACCCCGTGGTCTTGGTTCGACATTGTATGGTAGTACCGAGCCTGATCAAACCCCAGAAATCATGATGGTTCAACAAAAAAGGCAGGGATTGATAAAATAATACTAAATATGGAATTTTTGTGAGTCATGGATTTTTTTTGTAATGATTGAAGGATGGATATTAAATGGAGAATGGTTTGGGATGTGCGTTGGCATACAGGATCTCACGAAACCAAAACAAATTTGATTTTATAGCCACATGAGGGTCAAAATCCATTAGTTGATGATAGATACAAAAAATAATGAGTGTATTCAAGGACAAAATCAAAGTAGGAGATCAGATTTGGAATCTGGATCATAGATCTAACTTTATGTGAAAATCTCACCTGCATGTCATCTACAAGTATGATCACATGACGTATATCCCCTTAAGTATGGAGGCTGGGGTTTCAGGAAATCATAAGGATAGAATGACATGTAACCCTCCTACATGTCATGTAACTAGTCCCATGGTGGATGAGTCATGTGATGAATTGCATGGATATGACCTCTTGTAGAAGTGACCAGTCATGAAAATAGTCATGTACAAAAGTAAACAAACACAGGGTTAGGTACACATCCATATACTAAAGTAGACAGACATTGCCAAGGTGCATGGACAGGGACCCCAAGTACTAAGAAATGTCATATAGACTCCCTACACATCGTGTAATACTACATGGATTAGAATCTATGTGCCATATAGGGACATAGATAGATGTTGTAATGGGGCCACATGTCGTGTGATTCCCCTAACACACTTTGTACCCCCCATGAACTCTTTTGAGGAAACTTTAAGGTTCCATATCACCTTCATTTGAACTCATATTTTTTCCTGCAAGTAGCCTATCTGTATTTTTTTTCAGCATAGAACATGATGGTTCCCTCAGTTGTGTATTTTGACATATGATGTGGTAGTTTTTAGAAATAATGATTACTGAGGTGACACTTGAATATGGCAGTGATCATGCAGGATCACCAGAGGATTCTTCTGATTGGAACACCCCTGACACACTAGGGTTTGGGTCCTTGATAACTAGAGTGGAACCCTCTCATCAACATGGGTGAAAATCCTCTATAGCTACCTTATGAGTGGAAACCCCCTATGGTACTAGTGAGCAGGACCTCGATGATCAAAGTGGAACCCCCCTATGGTACATGGAGTGAGTCCTCAACTTCCGAGTGGAATTAGATAGGGAATGGGACCTCTATAACTAGAGTGGAACCTCCTTGTCATACCAGGGTGGGGATAATCGACCTTTATAATGGAACCCCCCATCATCATGGGCGTGGGTCTTCTACTTATCAAGTGGAACCCCCTATCAGCATAGAGAGTGGGTCCTTATGACAATAGAGTGGAACACCCCCATCAACATGGGAACGGTTCATCTTCATATACTATCAGAGTGGAACCCCCTTGAAGTAATAGGGAGTGATTCCTATACTTCGAGTTGTTGGCCCCTTGACTATGCAAAACAGTGATGAAGCGTGGTTTTACTTGCATGGATACTTCTATTTAGACGTGTGATATGTTGGGAATTGATGATGGAATTTTGGAATTATTGGATAATCTTATTCCTAGGCTGATCTATGAGATGGGGATCCCCTAAATCTCTTGTTTGGGATTATTTTTACTGATCATATATGTATATTATTTTATATCCACACATTGGATTTGGTTACTCTCCTTCCATGAGTGGTAAAGATGCATGGGGTATGACATGTGATTTCTATATACATTTTATCGTGGTTGGATGAGTCTACTCTCCTACAATAGTTGGTGATGACTCAACATGTAGTTTATCTACTCATCGTGTTGAGATCCTCGTTCTTGGATGAGGTTACTTTCACTCTTGGTTTGGGATGAGCTATTCTATTTGACTGTATCGTTCATCTAATATCTTTATATTCCTGTTGTATCTCTTACTTCTACCGCTTCATCTTTTGGGGTGTTCTACTTGGTATGTATATACTAACCCCTTCATGGGATTTCCCCACATGTGTCATGTATTATAAAGATGATAGAAAGGTCAACGATGACCTCAAAGGAGCTTAGGGATACATGGTACTTTAAACCGCATACAGTGATAACAGATTGGATATTTGAATTTGGTCACTCTGAATAGTTTACTTTTCCAATTTTGTTAGGTTAGGACATATTTTTTGTCGGGCATGTATTTTTTTCCTTTATATTCTAATTTTCAATATCGTGATCTTGTACACCATAGTGTTTATACATTCTTGGTTTACTTTCAAGATGTGTTGCATTTTTTAATTCTTCCCTATCCACTTCTGCATCAAGATGGCTAGGTGTGTTCATACAAGTACTTAATAAAAGTCCTCCCCATGTTAGATATTCTTTCGGTACTGGTCGCAACCACGGGCCTATAGAGGCGGTCTTGGTGTAGTTATGGATTGAGCCCCGGCTTGAGTTAGGTTGTGAGAGATTGGTATTAGATAAATTTCATTCCTTAAGAAATTTTTTGGACTAGTCCCTTTATGAGGATTTGGTTGGGTTTAGGGTAATAGTTTAAAAGTATATCAAGTGTGGTTCTCAGGCTAAGGGTCACACCCCAACCATAGAATTTATTTGATTTTGTTCTTTTCTTAGATTTGGGTATTTTGGGTTAAGTTTGAGTTTATTTCTTGAATCGAATTTTTAAATTTTGGAAGTTTAAGGGGATATTTTTCCTGGGCATGGTTTCTGAGCACCATTTAAGGGTAAATTGTGCGGCCTGTTGAAGAATAAGATGTTTTCTATTAATTTTATTCTTTAAAGGGTTCAATTGAACGGAATGATCATGGATTGGACTAAACGTTTTGGGGACTAGGAGAAACCATGAAACTTGATGGTTTGTGTTTGGGGAATAGAGCATGGATTGCACACGGTTAGAGGAAACCGTGTGGTAACCATGCAAGTGGTTATGCAGTTTGGATAGTGGATTTTTCATGGTTGGCACACAGTTTCCCAAACCATGCAACTAAACCATAAAAGATGCCCTTTTCTTTATAAGTGCACACATGGTTGGAATATTGTTTTTCAAACTGTGTAGCCTAACCATTCAAGTTTCCCAAATCATTATAAGTTTGAAATTAGAGTTTTTCCCTATACTATTTTCACCATATTTCGAGTTTCTCTACCCTTGTTTGGCCTAGGAACACCATGGGTGTCTAGGATACCCTCCTCCCTTAATACCCTTCCTCTATTGAATCTCTTTTAAGGTTATTAGGTAATATTCACTAATTTGTTTGTCTTTTTCCTCTTCTCCTCTTACTTCTATCATGGTTTTATGGTATTTTCTTGGTGGGTTCTATCTTGGTCAAACCCTAGGATGAGGGATAGAATTTTTCATTCAATATCTTTGATGTTATTGTGTGGATATTTTCCCTCTTTTGCATTCTTCCTTCTTCCAAAGTTTCATTTCATTCACACATCATTGAGGAAGGTGTTTTAATCCAATCTCTTTCTAGTACATTCTATTTGATGAATGGATGTTTCTAAATAATTTAAAAATGTGTTTTACAAGCTTTTGAAATGTTTTTTTTGGTTTGATATGGTGTTTTCATGATGGAAAATTGGTGTGAATTGTTTCCAAAGGGGTTTCTTTAATTATTATAATATTTAAATTCATGTAAGGTTTTTAATAAAATGCCAATTTAACTTTTAGAGTGAAATTATGATATTTGGGTGATTTTTTCCTTCAGGTGTGTTTTGGTAATGTGGTTTTTTCGTGAAATGGATTTTGAATGTGTAAATTGGTGACTTTAAATGTTGTGTCACTTATGTGTGGGTCATTATATTTGTTTAAAAGCATTTGATGTTTCTTTGATGTTGTTTTTTGGGTGATTTAATAGATACATGAAGAGTTTAATTGGATGTTGGAATATACATATGAAAAAGGGGTGCACATAGATATGGGAAAATAAATGATAATGGACTTGAAAATTATTTTATCTTGAACCTTGGTTTTTTGAAAGATTCTCCTCCCTTCCCTCAATATTTTTCCTAAAATAGTTTATTGATTTCTAAATGGTGTATTAGTGCTTCAAATTAATTTGAATGTGACTTAAAACACGTTCTTTAAATCTTTAATAATTTATAATTTTAATATATTTTTTGGTGAATAGTTTGCATGAGGTCATGTTTGGCACTTTGGTGTTGTTGCATATTTTCATATGGGCTAGGAAATATTTTTGAATTTGAAATGAAATGGACCATTTGGCATTGTGGACATGAAACTGCTATTATATGTTGATTTTATAAATGGTTTGGAAATTGGTTTGTAAGTGTGTTTGGATTAAAAATGTTAAATTCTCAGTTGGTGCTTTGTGTTTCCTTAGAAAAGTTAGATCTGATGTTATGTTGTCATCTTAGTATGTTTTGGAAAATGGTTGGAAGCTTATGTGATGTGAATGACTGGTTGGTATTTTGTGATTTTTGGAAAAATGTTTTTGATTATGGAAAATGGCGGTTTCCATGTGATCTTTAATTATTGTATGAATGTTCTAGTGAAATAAATGTCTTTTCATGTTTGTTTTTGATGACTTGGATTACATTTTGAGACCACTAGACCTTGGTATGGGATCCCCTATAGTGGCTCATACATTGGAATTCTATTGGTTTTTGATTATGTTAAGAAACCAATAGACCTTGGGATGTGTTCCACTCTAGTTCAACATGCATGAGGACAATGTGGGTTATGGTTGTTGTACCATGATTCACTAATTACAATTATTATGATATTCAAGGGATTCATCTATAAGGTAGAGTGATGGTTTCTTATTGGCTATAATTAGATGGGTTCGTACCCCCTATATTTTCTGAGAGGCCAGGTGGGATGTTCCACTGGATTGGCTATTTTAGAGTGGCATATTGGTTATTGACTAGGGACCCGCACTATATGTTAGTAGGTGAGTCCGAACTGATAATATTTATGGATTTACTCTTGATATGTTTAAGAAATTCCCATGATTATTTAGTTGTATTTTTTTATTCTTCTGCTTATTGTTGTTTAATATACATGCTAGTTTATTCCCACTTACATTGATTCCTTTATTATTATCAAGGTTTTTTTTGGTGATATGGTATGGATTTTTAGATAGCTTTGGGTTTTTGAAATGGATTTTGAAAAGTGAACCAATTTTTAAAAAAGAAAATTTTATGTGTTGTTTTGAAATTCGAACTCTGAGAAAGCTATGTTTGGTTATTCAAAATGATTTAAAGAATATTTTTTATAGTGTTTGTGGACTATTTTTGGAAATTAAATGCATGGAACATATGGTTCCACTGATATAATGTATTCTTACACCCTACATATGCCACTCGACATCGGTAAACCTGATATTTTTTGCAGGTTCATGTTTCTGGTTCAGTTTTCCATTATAGAAGGTTAGTCTTGTGGTTGGTGGTAACCAAGAGTCACATAGAGATCATGTTATAATGGTTCAATTTTCATTTTTTATTCAATATTTGTTATGTTCAGCATCTGTTGTATTTTTATTGGTTTGTGTATTTATTGATATTCAGTTATTGTTAGTTTTGATGCATGTTTAGTTTGGATGTTGATCTTGGTTATTTCATTTTGGGATAAATTATTCCCGTTGGATTATGTTTCATACTCAACACTATTTTCTATCATGTGGGGATAGGGAACACCATTCGGGTCATGTCCTAGACTAGGCCAGGTGTCAGTTCGGATGAAATCCAGGCCTAGTTCGTGAAAAAATGGTATCAAAGGAGGCCCATGTTATTCTGGGTGTTAGGTAAATTGAATATTAGGACTTTTAGGACTTGAGGGGTTGGTACAAGAAGGATTTCATGAACCATTTCTCTTTAAAATCATCGAGTTTATAGGGGTAGTCTAGGATTTGAGTCTTTTATTTTTATTTATGGGGTATGGATGATAAGTGAAAATGGTGGAGATCTGGTGGAATGTTGTGATCTCACATGGATTAGTGATACATGTGGATTCTACGTTCATGGTTCAAGGCCCTCCTAACATTTGGTGATTTCTTGGGGCATGGACTACTAACTATGTCACCAGGTTATGCACAATTACTGGTTTCTCATTCCAAGAGTTTGGTGTGAGTTGTGATTTGGTTTTTTTTTCAGTCGGTGTGGGTTGATTTTGAAGAGGGAAATGGTTTCTATAATATAGTTATTTCAAAAGTAAAATGGTTTTTAAAAAATATGTTTTAAAAATGGAAAATTATTTTTAGAATGAGTTTTTATAAGAGTAGAATTTGATATTTGTCTTGGATTGGAAAATGGATTTTGGAATTTGGAAAATTCCCTTAGAAGAAGGCAGTTTTGGAAGTAGAATGGAATGGTAGTTTTTGAAAAAATAGGGTTTGGTTTTCTTTTATGTTTGTATTATGAGATTGTGATTTATTTTAGGGATGGTCATTAGGTTGAGTTTTGTTTGATGTTGATTTTGGTTCTCTATTTTTCTTCTGTTTAGAGTATGCCACCTAGAAAGGTCCCAACGGTTTTTGGTGAGTTTCTTCCTGTTTTTAACCCTGCCCAAAATCAAAGTGGGTTCGAAGAGTTGAGTTCATCTTGTTGTTTCTATAATTTCATGGTGATCGTGATCTACAAGAGGTAGTTGAATGTCTTTTGGATGTTGAAATGTTTTTCATCTCATTGGGAACTCCCGAAGAAGTGAGGGATTGAGTTATAATGGGATTTTTAAAGGTTCATCTTTAAAAATGTTTATGGTGATTTCCTCAAAGTAATTTCAAGTTGGTATGTATTGGGAAGTGTTTAAGATAAATTTTTTTCCAATTGTTCATACTAGAGGAGGTGAAGTTGAAGAAAGTTTCAAATCACATTAATGTTCAGCAAGGACAATAGACAATGAAGGCATGTGTTGACCACTTCAAGGAGCTGGTTTCCTTTTCTCCAACGGTAGCATCATATGATTAGTTGAAATCTACTCTTTTAATTTGGGTTATTATTCTAGATATTAAGTAAAAAGTCATCCCATCTGATGAAGTTCGATTTTATAAGCTATTGGATTAAGAGTTCATAGGTGAGTCGGTTTTTAGATCATAGGAATTTGGAAATCCAGCATCTCTTTCCTCTCATGAAAGATCTCCATCTAGAGAGGGGTTTGTCCTAGAGGAACATGTTTCTAAGAAAAATATTGTTTTGGGTCTGACTTATCCCTCATTGGGATAGCTGTTCTTGTACTTTTAGTGTTCCCATTTTGGGAATTTGGAGTTATCTTTTTTGTAATCCTCTAAAGGCTTGTCATCAATGTGTCCATTTGGGTCATCTAGAGAAATTATATAAGAATAATGGTTATAATAGGAAGTCTCTATAATGTGATTTTAGCTCCTTAATGTGGGTAAAAAGATACTTTAAGACATCAGGGCTCCATCCATAGGCCATGGAGTGAATCCTTTCATGTAGTCAAGAATTACCGAGGGTGTAGGGAACTATGGACCACTTTAGTCTCCAGTGTTAGAATGTATATGGATAAAGTGTATATATAGAAATTTTTTATAATGTTGTGAGTTCCCCTTTGTTGTAATAAGCTTGGAGGTTTGTTTCTTCTATAATTCTTGTAGAGGTGCCTTTTTAAATGTGATTCTTAAATTAATAGTTCTTTCTTGTGTGTGCTTAGCCTTTTGTGTAGAAGTCCGAGTTTCTAGTTGTTCTATCTTTGGAGACGTTTAAGAATTAGGGATTTTATGAAATATTTTATTCACTGTTTGTTCAAGTTCCTCCCATGGGTTTTCAAATTGGTGTGGGAGGTTTTTGGTTTGGTTTGGGAGCTCATGGTTTTGGTGGTTGTGTTGTTTGTATTGTGTGGAGGGGTTTTGGGTTGGTTCATATTAGGTTATTGGTTCTGTTGGTAGTGGTTTTCAGCTCATTCAAGGGAGTTTGGATTAGTTTGGGAGGGGTTTACCATGTTGGTGCCACCATGTTGGGAATTTCAATGTTTGTGTTGTTAGTTTGGTTTCTGTTGTAGGAATAACCCTCTTGTGTTCTCCCATTATTCTTTGTGTTGTGGATTCCTCTAGAAATGGCCAGGTGTAAATTTTTAAGTGAAAAGGTCACACTATGGACTGATGTTTCATTCTATCTTGTATTATTTTAACCATGGTCTTTTCCCCTCATATGGATAGGTGACTTTCTGGGGGAAATGATTGTGGTTGGGAGAATTTTCACACCGAGACCACATAATTTCTTTTATTTTGTCATTTTCTTGGATTTGGGATTTTTTGGAAGTTCAAGTTGCGTTCCCGGTTCAAATTTTTGAATTTTGGAAGTTCTGGGTGAATTTTTGGCCTAGTCATGGTTTGTGAGCATAGTTTAAGGGTAAATAGTGAAACCTATTAAGGAAGTAGATGTTTTAGTTCATTTTTTTCTTATATTGTTTAACTTACACGGTTTTAGCATGGTTTGGCCTAAACTGTGTGATGCATGGGAGAAACTATGAAGCTTAAAGGTTGGTGTCTGGGGAATGGACCATGGCTTGTGCAAGGTTAGAGGAAACCATGTGGAAGCTGTACAAGGGGTTTTTTATTTTGGATAGTGGGATTTTTCATGGTTGGCACATGGTTTCCCAAACCTTGTGGCCAAACCATGTTGGATGTCCCTTTTATCCCTTAGGGTGCGCACGATTAGTGATCATTTGGTTAAACCATGTGGCCTAACCGTGGGATTTTCCCAGATCATTAGAAGTGAGAAGTTATATTTTTTCCCTCAACTATTTTAACCCTATTTCATGTTTCTCCTACCTTGTTTAACTTAGGTTTACCAGGGTCTCCAGGAGACCCTCCTCCCTTGCTTCCATTTATCCATTGAAGCTCCTTGAAGGTTCCTAGGAAATATTCTTCGAGTTTTTTTGTCATTTTCCTCTTCTCATATTCCTTATCTCTTTGTTTATTAGTGTTTTCTTGGTGGTTACACTCTTTTCCAAACCCTATGATGAGGGTTAGCTTATGTGGTTATATTTCTTTAATGTTAGGGTGTGTAGATTTTCCCTTGGGAATTTTTCTTACTTTTTCCAAATTTTTGTTTCATTATCATGTATTTGTGGTAGGTGTTTCAATACATTTTCTTTCTAACACATTCCATTTTATGCTTGTGTATTTCTAAATAATTTATAAACATGTTTTTAATGCTTGTAATATGTGTTTTTGGTTTGGTATGGTGGTTTCATGATGGAAAATGGGTGTGAAATGGTTTCTAAAGGGGTATCTTTAATTATTTTTAAATTTAAATGCATGAATGGTGTTTGATAAAATGACAATTAAAATTTTAGAGTGATTTTGGGTGATTTTGGGGGCATTTTCCCTTATTCATGTTTTGGTAATGTGGTTGGTTTGTGAATTGGATGTTGTATGTGAAAATTAGTGACTTTTTATATTGTTGAGATTATGTGTGGCATGTTGTGTTCGTTTAAAAGTAAGTAATATTTCTTTGAAAATGGTTTTTGGATGACTTTATGGATACTTGAAGAGTTTTATTGGATGTTTTCACATCCATATGTGGACGGGGTGCATATAGGGATGGAAAAATAATGATAATATCCTTGAAAATTATGTTTTTATTGAACCTTGGTTTTTCAAAGGCTTCTCCTCCCTTACCTAAATCTTTTTCTAAAATAGTTTCTTGATTTTTAAATGGTGTATCATTTCTTCAAGTTAACTTGAATGTGACTTCAAATTTTTTCTTTAAATCTTGGCCTCTTTGGAATTTTATGATACTTTTGGTGAATAATTAGTATAATGGGTTGTTTTTCACTTTTGTGTTGTTTCATGTTTTTACTTGGGCTTGGAAATAGTTTTAGATACAAAATTAAAATTCCCATTGGGAAATATTCATGTGAAATTGGGGTTTCATATTGACTTTAGAAATGTTTTGGAAATGGATTTGTAAATTTATTTGTATTGAAAACGTTAAAGGCCTAGTTGGTGCTTTGTGTTTCCTTGAGAAAGTTAGATTTGATTTTATGTGATGTGAAATACAGGTTGGCATATTAGTATGTTTTGAAAAAATGGTGGGAATCTTATGTGATGTGAATTCCCGGTTGGTATTTTTTTGACTTCTGGAAAAGTGTTTTTGATTATGGAAAATGGTGGTTTTCACATAAACTTTAATTTTTGGATGAACGTGCTTATGAAAGAAATGGATTTTCATTCATGTTTGTGATGAATTATCTTATGTTTGGGGAACAATGGACCTTGGGATGGGATCTCATTTATTGGATCATGAATGGGAATTTTTTTGGTTTTGGATTATGTTTGGAAACAACTAAACCTTGGGATGTGTTCCCCTCTAGTTTCTTGTGCACCCAGATGTTGTGGGTTATGGTTTTAATACTATGTTTCACTGGGTAATATTATCATTGGATTCATGGTTGTTATCTAGAGGGTTGAGTGATGTTGTATTATCAACCCGGATTAGATGGGTTTGTACCCTATGGATTTGCTAAGGGTCCAAGTGGAATGTGCTACTATATTGGCTAGTTTAGAGTGTCCAGTTGGTTATTAACTATAGAGTTTCACTATATGTCAGAAGGTGAGTCCGAATTGAGTATGTACAGGGATGCTTCTAGAGATGTTTAGGAAATTCCCATGATTATATTTTTGTAAGTTATGCTACTCTTCTATTTCTCATTGGTTTTTATCTCAGTTAGTTTATGCCTTATTTTTTTGTTTACTTTATTATTATCAAGGATTTCTTTGGGTGATCAGTATGGATTTGTAATTGTATTTTGGGTTTTGAACTGTATTTTTGGAAAGTAAAACCATTTTTTAAAAATAAACTTTGTGTGATTTGTTTCAAAAAGGGGAATCATGGAAATTTGTGTTTGGATGTTTGAAATGACTTAATTCCTATTTTATGAATGTGTTTCAAAAATAGTGTTTGTGGATTGTTTTGCGAAATGAAATTCATAGAATATGTGGTGATTACCTAATGAGATGTTGTATGATCACACCCTACTCGGGATAATCAGTGTCGGTAGACCCAAGCTGTTTTTACAGGTTTTGGTTTCTAGTTTGGTTTTCCATTGGAGCAGGTTATCCTTGTGGTTGGTGGTGACTAATAGGTCCTGTGGAGATCGTGTTAGCATGATTTAGTTTTCATTTTGTATTCAGTATTCGTTACATTAAAAATATCTTGTATTTGGATTGGTTTGTGTATTTATTGAAATTTATTTGTTGTTAGTTTTGTTTCATATTCAGTTTGGCTATTGATTCTAGTTGTTTCCTTTTTGGATAAATAATTACAATTAGATTATTTGGATTATCGGAACTAGTTTCCATCCCGTGGGGATCGGGTACACCCTTCAAACTATGTCCTAGACCGGGTTGGATATTGGGTCATATGGTATCTTGTCTTTGTCCATGATACCAGGGAATATATTGATGGGGCGGGTGGTCGACGTATCCATTCACCATGACCTTGAATACCTTCTTGTCAACTCTGCATACTGAGATATTGTTTACAAAGATCAGTAGTACATGCATCATATAAATTAAGTCTTTTACATTCCTTCCTGAGTAAACTCCCCATTTTTATTTTATATATATATTCTCATCTGACTGTGGTATACCTTGAAAACATTCAGGATTTCTCCATGATGACATCCAGCTGGGAAACCAGTTCTGGATCATGACACTGACATGATGAGTGATGAGGCCTTCATTTAGGGTCTATACCAAGACCCCCTTCATCTAGGTGGGAAGGTAGAAACACCTCCACCTTTCGAGTAGTATATTATCCCAATAGAGAAGCCTAAGGATGTGTACAGGATTAGCACACTCTGAAAGTTTATGTTCCAGAGGAAACTGAGGTTCTGTAGCGAGCCATATCCTCAAGTAGTAGAGGATTGGAAAGATTTGGTGGTCTGTGTTATTAAGCTTGTTCGAACCCCAATGGTTTAGGTGGTTTCACTGGAAGAAAACCTTTTTTTCATAGAATACTCAGGCGATGATGGATCCTTGTTACACAGATCCATGATTAGTTGACACTCTCATGGACCAGCTTCTAGATGTTGTTCCATGTGGAGTACCACCACTCTTGTTTGCACTCAGTTGTGATTCAGAAGCTTCTAGAGCTACATTAGGAAGGGATGATGGTGTCTGACTACTCAATGAGGTTCAAATTCCTTACACAGTACTCCATTGACAAGATATATGATGTCTTCTTCAGAGAATGGAATTTTGAGAAGGGACTCTGCATAGATATATGTGCCAATGTGGTGTCAGTTTTTATCCCCACCTATGTGAGGGTGATGGAGTGGGATCTTGTGAAATAGATATTTATATTATAGGGACATCAGAAAGCTAGATCTGGAAGTGGGAATAATAGAGTTCAATCATCTGTAGCAGCTAGCAGGATCCAGTCGGTGGGATCTTGGCACAGAAATCCCTTTCAAGATCAGGATCACGTTCATGGTCATCTAGTTCCAGGACAACACACAACACCATGGCATACCAGAGAGGGGAAGTGATTTTCTTGTGATAGAGGTCACATAGAACAAGACTTCCTAACCAGATGTGCTACGTAGTATAGGTAGATAGCTGACGAACCACCACGGTAGAGGTATCACCGTGATCAAGGATCTCCTAGGAGAGGGCAGGGTGGTCCCTAGAGAGGCGGAGTAGGGAGAGGATCATTATAAGCTATGGGTGGGGTATGAAACTATGTGATCTTTCCACCACAACCACTAGGTTTCCAATGTCAGGCTTAGGGAGGAGGTGTTCGAGGTCGCGAACTGCTGCAGGCTTTGGAGGCTTATGACCCCTTCACGCATGAGATGATCAGAGGTATGATATGTGTATATTATACTCTTTATTAAGTATTAGTATACATAGGTTTCAGTCATTATTTTATATCTATACTCCTAGTGCGATAGTTTGAGCTCCTAGTTATGGAACTAGCTCTGCAGCTTTGTCTTGAGGTTCTTACAGGTAACGCTTCTTCTGTATCTTTTATCTATCAGTAGTGGGAGTTATCACATGGTGGATAGAGGTTTACGTAGGAACTGTTGGTGGTCACTAGGGAACCCTATGACTTCAAATTGGATATGGATTGGTTTTCCATGGTTCGAACCCAGATTGACCATCACCACATAAAAGTCATATATCTACGCACTGATGGGATGAAATTTTCCTCTTCTGATGAGAGAGATCTGATGGAAGGGAAATCCAGTTCAGTGATCAGGCAGCTTCATCCCATTAAATTTCATTTAGAGAGTATATCCCTTGGTATAGTAGGTTCTTCAGGAATCTGGTTTCTTTAAATTGTGTATGATTATATGGAAGTCTTCCATAAGTACATCTCGAGCCTACCTATGAGGTGGGAGATGGATTTTTACATTTACTTTCATCCCGAAACTTCTCTTATATCTTCTAGAGCATATCAAATGACCCCTATCGAGCTCTGGGAGCTACAATTATAGTTGGAGAACATTATAGATAAGGGTTTAATCAAACCCATTCTGTCCCATTAGGAATATCTACTATTTTTCATGAAAAAGGTGGATTGGAGTTTGTATCCTTGTATGGATTTTCATCTTCTGAACTAGACCACGATAAGGAACAAGTACCCCTTTTGAGTACTAATGACCAATTTTATTATTTTTGAGACATGAGATGGTTCCTGAAGATCGATCTCAGGTCTGTCTACCACCAGTTGAGGTTTGACAAGGATGATATTCCAAAGTGTGCATTCTAATGTCATTATGGACACTATGAGTTCCTAGGGATTCACTTTGATGTGTCCAATTAACCTATTGTGGTTATGGCTTTGATGAACTAGGTCTTCCATCCATACTTGGAACATTTTTTGGTTGTGTTCATAGAAAAAATACTCATGTACTCTATATAAAAGGAGGAACTTGTAAATCAATTGAGGATGGATCTTGATTTGATTTGAGAGAACCATATTTATGGAAATATCTTGAAGTTCTAGTTTTTGATTCATGAGGATTTATTTCTGGGGAATTTCATTTCTAATCAGGGTTTAGTAATGGACCCAGTGAAGTTCAATGCATTTCTTTCTTGGGATCCACCGAAGATCATGTCATATATGAAGAACTTTATTTTCTTTGTGGGGTATTACATGAGGTTTATGGAAGTCTTATCCAAAATTACTTCAACTTTGACTGTTCTAGCATAGAAAGAGAATCCATTTACCTGGGCTGAGTTATTCCAAAGACTATTTGAGGAGTTGAGGTTGAGGATAATGATTTCTCCAGTGTTAAGACTAACAGTGGAAGGTGTGGAGTTTGTAGTGTATTTTTTATTCCTTAGGAGCTGGGCATGGATGCATGTTGATGTAGCGATACGAAGATATAATCTACGGGTTGAGGTTGTTAAGAACCCAAGAGAATAACTATTCATCTCACAACCTAAATTTGGATGTGGTAGTCATCGACCTGAGTATGTAGAGGCACTACCTTCTGGTGGAGTGCTTTTTTTACTCATACCATCAAAGTCTCAGGAACATCATCACACATAGGGACTTGGACTTGAGACAATGATTTTGGTTGGAGTTCTTGTAGGAATAAGGATTAGAGATAGTCTATACTTGTAACAACTGGGTCCCAGTGACAGCACAAACACCCCACCTTAACATGGTCGTCAGGTCCTGGCCCACCAGGTACCACCAGTTTCCCCGCAAACACGTGGTCCTCACCCTAGGTCCCACCCACAAACCCGAATGGGTCATCTAACTAATGAAATTCCTCATAGGCCAACATATGTACTCTCTAGTTTTCTTTGTCCTCATTTGCACACACCCTAAGAAACTTCCCAAAAGGTCACCCATCTTAATCACTAATCTAGGAAAAGCACTCTTAACTATAGAGTTCTGATCAGGCTGGCTCCCGAAAAGGAAGGTGCACCTTGTTGACCTGAGTCATTTCATTTATCCATTTAACCCTTTATCATTTTGGGGTGTTACAATAACCCCCCTCCATTAGATCACAATGTCCTCATTGTGGGCCCTACCTCTCAACCCAGGCAGTGCAATGCACTTAAGGTTGGTTTCCTCCTCTGATACTAAATGTAACAACTAGGTCTTAGTGACAGCACAAACACCCCGCCTTAACATGGTCGTCAGGTCTTGGCCCACCAAGTACCACTAGTTTCTCTGAAAACATGTCGTCCTGACCCAATGAAGTTTGATGCATTTCTTTCTTGGTATGCACCCAAGATCATGTCATAAATGAAGAACTTTCTTTTCCTTGTGGAGTATTATAGGAGGTTTATGGAAGTCTTATCCAAAATTACTTATACTTTGATTATTCTAGCGTAGAAAGGGAATCCATTTACCTGGTAAGAGTTATTCCAAAGGGTGTTTGAGGAGTTGAGGTTGAGGATAATGATTTTTTCAGTGTTAAGACTACCAGTGGAAGGTGTGGATTTTGTAGTGTATTTTTTATGCCTTATGAGTTGGGAATGGATGCATGTTGATGTAGCGATACGAAGATATCATATACGGTTTGAGGTAGTTATGAACCCCAGAGAATAACTATTCAACTCACAACATAAATTTGGAAGCGGTAGTCATCACCCTGAGTATGTAGAGGCACTACCTTCCAGTGGAGCACGTTTTGTTTCACTCATACCATCAAAGTCTCAGGTACGTCATCACACATAGGGACTTGGACTTGAGACAAGGATTTTGGTTGGAGTTCTTGTAGGACTAAGGATTATAGACAGTCTATACTTATAACAACTGGGCCCTAGTGATAGCACAAACACCCTGCCTTAACATTGTCATTGGGTCCTAGCCCACCAGGTACCACCAGTTGCCCCGCAAACATGTGGTCCCCACCATGGGTCCTACCCACATACCCGAACAGGTCATCTGAGGACAGTCCTCACAGGCCAACATATGTCCTTTCTAGTGTGATTTATCCTCACTTGCACACACCCTGAGAAAATTCCCAAAAGGTCACCCATCCTGATCACTACTCTAGGACAAGCACGCTTAACTGTGGAGTTATAATCAGGTAGGCTCCTGAAAAGGAAGGTGCACCACGTTGACATAAGTCATGTAATTTATTCATTTAACCCTTTATCAATTGGGGGTGTTACAATCACCCCCCTTCTTTAGAGAACAATGTCCTCGTTGTGGGACCTACATCTCAACCCAGGCAGTGCACTGCACTTAAGGCTGGGTTCCTCCTCTAATACAAAATGTAATAACTGGGTCTCAATGATAGCGCAAACACCCCACCTTAACATGGTCGTCAAGTCCTAGCCCACCAAGTACCACTAGTTTCCCTGCAAACATGTGGTCCCCAACCTGGGTCCCACCCCCATGCCCAAATGGGTCATTTGACTAATGACAGTCCTCATAATCAAACACATGTCCTTTTAGTGTGATTTTTCCTCACTTGCACACACCCTAGAAAACTTCCCAGAAGGTCACCCATCCTGATCACTTCTCCAGGCTAAGCATGCTTATCTGTGGAGTTCTAATCAATTAGGATCTCGAAAAGGAAGGTGCACCTTGTTGACATGAGTTATATCATTTATCCATTTAACCATTTATCATTTGGGGGTGTTACAATACTCTTGAGAAGGCAAAAATTGTAGCAGATTCCCTTAGTAGATGGTACCAAAATCTCTTGGTGTAGGAGGCTTCAGAGAAATTTTCCTCCTTGTAGATTACCATAGTGGATAAGGAGGGTACACATTTTATACAGTCGATGGTGTTGACTCCTCCACTTCTCAAGTGCATGACAAATTCTTAGTTGGGAGACATTGATTGTGAGGTCTTATGTGACCAGATATCCATAGGGGACTCATCAAATGAATATTCTGAAGGATGTAATCACATAATCCTTTTCTAGGTATGGATGGTGGTCCCAGTCATGTTGTTGGAGGAGGTGATGCAATAGTTCCTACACTTCTCCCCTAGTTATACACCTGGAGTGGGAAAAATTTAAAGATAACTTTAGAAGTAGTTTTGGTGGTCCGGAATGAGATAGAGCATAGTTGAACTCATCTCTCAGTGCCTCATGAGTCAACAGGTGAAGGTTTAGTACCAAGTATCAGTGGGTTTTTTGTAGCCCCTTGAGATCTCTTACTGGAAGTGGGATAGAATATTCATGCACTTTTTGATAGGTCTTATGTGCACAATGAAGGGAAATTATTCCATATAAGTGTTAGTTGATTGACTCGTGAATTTGGAACACTTCCTTTCTACTAGGGATCATATTTTGGTGGCGATTTTGGGGAAGTTGTACATGTGGGAGATCATTCTCTTTAATGGGGTTCCCTCAAATATTTTCTATAATCATGATACGTGATTTACATCATGATTATGGAGAGGATTGTAGGATACATTTAGGACAAAATAGGGATGATTACAACCTTTATCCCTAGAATTATGGGTAGGCCAAGAGCACTATCTAGGTGTTGAAGGATATGATGAGGGATTGCATGTTAGACTTTGTATAGTGTTGGGAAGATCACATTCCCATGGTATAGGTTTCGTACAATAATAGATATCACTATACTATTGGCATGTAGCCTTTTGAGACCATGTATGGGAGACCCTACAGGTAACCCTTGTGTTTGATAGAGAACAGTGAGACATCTCTTGTAGTCCCAAAGATAATGAAGGTGATGACGAAGAAAGTCCACATCTTTCATGAGAGGATGAGGATGGCCCATAGAAAACAAAAATCTTATAAATATCTTCATCATAGGACCTTTTATTTTGAGCAGGGAGACCAAATTTTCCTAAGAGTCTCTCCACAAAGAGAATTATGGTGGTTTTTTGATGGAGGAAAGTTATCCCCAAGGTTCATCAGGCTATTTGAGATCATGCAAAGGGTTGGCGATGTTGCTTACCACCTCACCCTACCTTCATAGTTGGAGGGGGTGCATGATGTCTTCCACATATCATAGCTGATGAGATATGTTCCTGACCCCAAACACATCATTCACTAGGGTTAGTTGGATATAGAGGATGGATCCACCTTTATAGATTACCCATTGGAGATCTAGGATTAACATGAGAGGACCCTGCATGGATGAACCATCCCTTTGGTTCGTGTGTTATTTCAGCACAAAAACATGCATGAGAGTTCATGTGAGCCGGAGAGCCAGATACTGGCTCAGTATCCCAAGTTATTTTTTCTTTTTTCTTTTTGGGGATGAAAATCATGGAGGGAATGATGTAAAGACCTGTTTTTTGTTGTAATAATTTAAAATATTTTCATGTATTTTTTTAGAGATAGGTCCTAAAAAGATGTGTGATTCTGAGGCCCCATGTGCTGGAAATTAATGTTATAAAAATATTATATATTTTGTATATTGTGGATGAAAATATTATTAATTAAAAAATAATAAATCTTAATCAAAATATCATATTAGAAATCCAGGACCACAGTCGAGTCCAAAATGAGGTGTTCACTCCAGATGTGACATAAAATGGATCAGTATGTGGTGTTCAAACTCCTCGATCATTGGTGGTATGTTCAATGAAATAATTAATCATAAATTTATTATTTCATTTTAACATATTGAAATTTTATATAATAATTCAACTGTGAATAATTATCTATGGTTAGTCTCATAAAACATGGGAGAATTCTAGTGCTCATCTTTCCACCTTCATTGGTGAA
Organism: Viscum album; assembly: GCA_963277665.1. Taxonomy (NCBI): domain Eukaryota; kingdom Viridiplantae; phylum Streptophyta; class Magnoliopsida; order Santalales; family Viscaceae; genus Viscum; species Viscum album. Next base: position 1,338,846,207 of record OY728156.1, read on the forward strand.
TCACCTAGGAAAATGATGAAATGCTAAATCAGAGTAGTTTAGATCTCAGTGAATGCAATGAAATCCTTCAATCATTGGAAAGAGTGTTATTAGATGAGGATCATTCCAATGTCTAGGTAGGGATCACAAATTTTAGTTTTACACCCTTATTGATTAAATAGATTTAGTAGATTTCTTTTTATTCTTGGATTTGTGCCAATTGTGACCTAAGCATGTACCCGCATATTGGTTTATATTGAGTTATTAAATGTTTTATAAACTTGGTATCACCATTATTGATCATTATCCAAGAACACTTTCCCAATGATGTTTTTAAGATTTTTTGGTTCTTTTATCCCTTATTTTCTTCTTGTTCATCACTAGTAGGACCCTGTGGTCCAAATTTAACATTTTCAGGTGGTACTAAGCATGATCGGACCCCTGGAATCACAACGGTTCAATGAAAGAGGCATAAATCAATGAAGCAAGACCATATCATGGATGTTTGTGTGGAATGGGTGATTGTTTCAATGATATAAATCTTGATATTAAATGGAAGAAGGTCTAGGACATACGGATGTGTATAGGATCACACAAAACAAATCAAGATTCATGTTTTTTTCCACTAGAGGGTCTGAATTTTTTGGCCGATGATAGATCTACAATCCACGAGTAGATTTGGGCACAAAATCAAATGAGGGTATTATATTTTTTATTTGGATCAATGGATCTTACTTTTTATGAAAATCCCAAATACACATCATGTATAAGTATGAACACATGACATGTATCCCCTTAAGTGTAGTGGCTAGTGTTTTGGGAAATCATAAGGATGAAATGGTATGTATCCTTTATACACACCATGTAACTCATCTCGAGGTGGAAAATCCATTTGATGAATCACACAGTCAGGACCCTGTGTGGAAGTAAATGGCTGGGCACATAGTCATATACCATAGTACACAAACATGGGGTAAGGCACACAGGCATGTACTGAAGTACACAAAGATAACCAAGGTGCATGTGTAGGTACCCTGAGTACTAATACACATCGTGTAGAATCCCTACACATTATATACTACTACATGGATCAGAAGACATGTTCTGGATAGGGACATGACCAGGAAGGATGGGACCACACACTATATGGGTATTATCACACATTTTTTTACCCCTTGACCTCTTTATAGAAAACTTCAAGGTTTTGTATCTCCTTAATTTGAACTTTTATTTTTTCCATGAGTATCCTATACCGAGTGTTTTTTTGCATATAAATTGATGGTGACCTCAGTTGTGGCTTTCAATATATTATGTGGAATGTTCTGCTCATGGTGCTTACTATGGTGACACTTGATGATGACAGTGATTAGGATGGATCACCAGAGGATTCTTCCGAGTGGATCCCCCCTGACAAACTAGGGTGTGAGTCCTTGATGACTAGAGTGGAACCCTCATATGCATGGGTGAGGGTCCTGTATAGCTACCTTTCAATTGGAACCCCCCTATGTTACTAGGGTGCAGGTCCTCATGATCAAAGTGTAACCCCTCTATGGTACCAGGGAACAGTTCCTTGACTAATGAGTGGACCCCCCCATCATATAGGGTTTGGGTCCTCAGTTACTAGAGTGGAACCCCCTATCACACCAGGTCATGGGTTCTCATACTTTATAGTGAAACCCCCAATCATCTTCGACATGGGTTCTCTACCAACTGAGTGGAACCCCCCTACCTGCATATGGAGCGGGTCCTCATGACATTAGAGTGTAACCCCTCATTAGTATGCATGCAGGTCCTCTATGGATTCTATTAGAGTGGGACCCCCTGATGTACTAGGGATTGGGTCCTATACTTCATGTTTGGGGTCCTAAACTTTTTGGCATAATGACAAGTTGTGGTTTGACTTGCACAGTTACTTCTGGGAAGATACAGGAGATGCTAGAAATTGATGATTGAATTTTGGAACTATTGGAGAATCTTCTTCCTAGGTTGATCTATAAGATAGAGATCCCCTTAATCTCTAATTTGGTATTCTTTTGAATGGGAATATATATATTCTTTTGTACCCACACCTTGGATTTGGTTACTATCCTTCCCTAGGAGGCAAATATGTGGGGGTATGCCACATTATTTCCATGTTCAACTTATCATGGTTGAATGAATATACTCCAATGATATAGGTGGTTAAGACTCAATGTATAGTTCATATACTCACCATGTCAATACCTTTGTACTTGGACATGGTTACTTTCACTCTTGGTTTGGGTTGAACTGTTCTCTTTGGTTGTATCTTTCATTTAATGACTTTTTATTCCTATTGTATATCTTAATGATCCCCTTCAACTTTTAGATAATCCTAATAGGTATGTATATAAACACCCATATATGGCATTTTACAACATGTTTCATGTCTTATACAGATGATAGATAGGTCGGTGGTGACTTCAAAGGAGCTTAGGGATACCTGATACTTTAAACCGCGTATGGTGGTCGCAGCTTGGAGATCAGGATAATGTCTCTCTAAGGAGTTTAATTTTCTATTTTTTTAACGTTGGGAAATATTTATGGTAAGTCATGTATTTTTTCCCTTGTCTTTTCAGTTTTAATCATTTTAATCTTTCATATATTAGAGGTTATGGATTCTTGGTTTAGTTTCTCATTGTGTTTCATCTTTTAAATTTTCCCTCTGTACTTCTACATCGAGATGGCTAGGTGTGTGTGTGAATGTACTTAGAGAAAGGCCTCCCCATGTTTCATATGACTTCATCACTAGTCTCCACCCCCTAGCCTATGGAGGTGGTCTTGGGGTAGTTTCTCCACGAGCCCCATCTTGGGTTCGATCATGACAGGGTATCATAAATCTTAGTCATCTATAGAAACTAAAAAACACAATTCTCTAGAGTCTTGGAATAGGAGAGCTCCTCATGGATAGACTCTAGCACATGGTCATGAATCACAGAGACGGTGTATAGGATCAGGGTAGTTCGAAGAGGTTTTGTGGTGTGAATGTGATAGGATATGTCACATAGAATGTGATTTCCAAACCAGACATACTGAGGAGGGTAGGAAGGAAGCGGATGGACAACCAAGGTAGATACAAAGTCATGATCATGGTTTTATCTAGCATGGATAGGGTGGAACCTAGTGAGGTGAAGCTAGAATAAGAGTATGTTTAAGGAGTATCTTATGGTGGTGGATGATGTTATGATCTCATTCCACTACCACCACCATCAGGTGGCCCATTCCAGGATCAGGGAGCTAGCAGTCAGGGTCATGGGTAGCTACAGTCTCTAGGGGCTTATGACCTAGAATCTCATGAGATGATTAGAATTAGGATATATTTTTATTATAATCTTTTTTCAATACTATTAGACATATGTTGGAGTCATTCCTTCATCTCCTTACTCATTTTAAGAGATATTAGGCTCCTAGTAGAGACTTTATCCCATTAGCTTTGACTTGAGATTCCTACATAGAATTAATCTTTGATGTCATTTATCTGCTGGAAGTGTGACCTATCACTTGGTAGAGAGAGTTTGGTGTGGGACAACTTGGTTTTCACCACAAGACCTTATGATGCCATATTGGGTATGGATTAGTTTTCTATTATCTGATCCTAGATTGAATGTCGTCGGAGATGAGTTAGGTTACCTTGAACAGAATTGATGGGATTCTTCTTTGTGGGTGAGAAAGATAATATGGTGGAGTGAGTGGGTTTTTCAAGAAGGAAGATGAAACCCATAACCCATCAGTTAGATATTTTGTCCCTTATAATAGTGATATCTTCAAGCATTTGGATTCATTCAATCATGGAGGATTATATGGATGTATTACTTTAGGATGTTCTAAGACTAACTTTGAGGTGGGAGATGGATTTTATACATCAACATTCACCCCAGGAACACTATGATATCTTTTTCAATATATCAAATGTCCCCTACTATGCTCAAGTAGATAAGGGTGTAGTTGGATGACCTTCGAGAGATGGGTTTTATCAGAATCATTTTGTCACCCTAGGATGTTTAGGTGTTGTTTTTGAAAAAAGAAAGATGAAATCCTATCGAATTATGTTGATTATCATCTCCTAACCCAAGAAACGATAAATAAAATGTACCCCTTGACAAGGATTTATGACCACATTGATCAATTTTGAGGTTCAAGATGGTTTTACAATATTAATCTCATGTCTATCTACCACCAATTGGGTGTTCTCAAGGCAAATATTCCAAATCTAGATTCTGATGTCACTACAGATAATATGAGTTTCTAGTGATACCTTTTGGTGTAACGAATTTTCCTATTATGTTTATGGCTATGATGAACCAGATCTTCCATCTATACATGGACATATTTTTAGTTGTCTTCATTGATGACATACTCATCTATGATGTATTAAAGAATGATCTTTCATAACACTTGATGAGGGTCCAAGATTTTCTTTGGGAGCACCATCATTATGGTATGATATAGAAGTTACAGTTTTATATCCACATGGTTCACTTTCTGGGTTATTCCATTTCTGATAATGGATTAGCTATGGACATGGTGAATATTGATGTAATGCTTTCTGGAGATACAACCAAGATCATGTTAGATGTGTGGATTTTTCTTATCTTCATGGGGCAATACAGGATGTTTATGGTGGAATTCTTCAGGATCATATCCCCTTTGACTACCCTGGTGTGGAAAGGGTATCTATTTACCTAGGATGAGTTGTTCTAGAGATCCTTTGAGGAGTTCAGACAGAGGCTGATGAGTGCTACTGTTTTGAGACTATCAAAGGAGGGTATGGAGTATGCAGAATATTGTGATGTCTCTAGATATGGTCTCAACTTCATGTTAATACAGATTAAAGAAATGATTGAATATAGGTTGGGGTAGTTGATATTCCATGAGAATAACTACATGATTCATGACCAAGAGTTGGCAGTGGTAGTCTTTTCTATGAGGATGTAGAGGCACTATATTTATAGAGAGAATTTTGTTATTTACTCATACCATTGGATCCTCAGGTATGTCTTCACATAGATAGATATAAACCTGAGATAGATGCACTGGTTTTAATTCCTATAAGACTATGAATTTAAGATAGTAAATACTCTTGAGATGGGAAATGTGGTGGAGGATTACCTTAGCAAGAATTTTCATTCTCATCTGGTGGAGGATGTGTCTGAGTATTGGGATTTAATAAATTTGACCCTGGTAGAGGAGGGTACATATTTTCTTTAGTTGATGGTGTTGAGCCCTCCTCTTCTCTAGTGTGTGTAGGAGGCTCAGTTGGGAGACATCGACTATGAGGTCCTACATGACTAGATATCCTCAAAATATTTACAAGATGGATTCTCTGGAAGGGGGAATCAAGTCATCCATTTAGAGGGATAAAAGGTAGTTTTGATCATGATGTGATAGAAGGTGATGAGGGATTTTAACACTTATCCTTTGAATGTACATCATGGTGTTGGTACTATGTATAGGAACCATCAATGTTAGTTTTGGTGGGTTGGCATGAGGCAAAGTATTGTAGAGTTCAAATCTCGGTGTCTCAGATGTCAGCAGGTGATGTACAATCAATAGGTTCCGTATAGTGACCCATGATTAACATTCATGGATATTACATCATCTTAGATGAATATTAATCACATTATAAAATTACATGCCCGAGGATCGTAATATTTTTGTGTCTTTGTGAAATTGGAACACATTCTTCTTGTTTGGTGAAATATCTTCAACATCTCCCTTAAAGATCTAACCACTTAGTTTTCCTACGGAAAATCATTCATCATAACTTGAGAAAATAAAAAATAAAAATGGGTCAGATCGAATGCTCAGTAAGGGTAAATAAAGAAAATGTGTAGGCATAATATAAATATAAGGGTCTGATAACATGAGTATAACATTTGAAGATCATACCCTACATATCATGATCATATACGTGACACATGGAATAAAGATTTTTATTTCATAACATATGAATCCTAAGATAATAAATACCATGAACCATGTAATCATATCATAGGTGTTAGACATAATTTTTTAGAAATCACATAAACACAAAAAATCTTATGTCAAGGATACCAACCAAGACCATTGTAACATGTTAGGCTTGGGATAATCACTCATGTACCTACTTCGGGATTGGGATGACCTCACATGTACCCTCTTCTTTCAGTCTTGGGATTCCCTCATGTGTACCCTATTGTTTTATTCTTGAGATGCCCTCATGTGTACCCTCTTGTTTCAATCTTGGTATGCCCTCCCGCGTACCCTATTGTTTCAGCCTTAGGATGACCTTTTTTGTACCTTCTTGAGATATTAAAAAATTTACCATTACCCAATTCCTTATAGAGATATATAGGTCACACCCATCACATAATGAAATAATACATGTATGTGCCACAAGATAACAAAACATTCATTATATCATGACCCGTGAAATGAAATGGGTATCATTAATGATTCATCACATCATAACCTATAGAGAATGGATAGGTTTCATAATCATTTTATCAAAGCATAACTCATGAAAAGAAGTGGGCTTCAAAATCATATTACCAACTAAAAAGAAACAGGTATCATAAGAATCATCCCCTTAAAACATAAACCATTTATGAAATAATATTAATGGAATTCATAAACTATAACAAAGAACTTCGTCTTATATAGATAAGGATTTTTAAAAATAAAATTGATTTTTTAAAGTTAAAAATACTTTATTTAAAATTAATTTTTATAAAACCATTTTAGAAATACATTTCTTATAAATAAGGCTTTACAATTTAATTTTAAACATTTCTTGAGGAAAATATATATTCTTCTTTAAAAACACTTTTTAAGACATAAGTAATTTCAAAAACCATTTCATTTGAAAATAATTTGAAATCATAAAAAGAAGGATTAAAATCATTTTGTAAATTGTTTTCAAGATTTTCTTTTTGAAAAAATAGAATGAAAATTTTAAATCATTTTCTTTGAAAGTAACCCTTTTGAAAACTTATAATGGGATCTTTGAAAATCAATTAAAAAACATTTTCAACATAAATTTTTTTCAAGAACCATTTTTTTTGAAAACTAATTTAAAATATAAAAAATTATAATATTAGGAGAAATTTTAATTTAATTCTTTTTAATATTACAAATTAAACTTTAGGAAAATGACAATTATGACAATGGGTAAGTACATACATTCCAAACATGCCTTTTGAATCATAAATTTTTTTTGAAAAGTGCCTTGATCGGAAAAAAAAAGAGGATTCTTTTTAAAAATATTTTTTAAAAAGGTAAAACATGGGTAAAATTTCCTTTAAAAATAATATTATACTATTAAAAAAAATTTAAAATATTTTTATAAAGCATAGTTTTGGATGAACACATATTTCTGACCGAAAAAAGAAATAAATTTGGATTTTCATAAAAATATTTTCTTAATTATTATAAGTAAAAATAAGTAGAAAAATGGTAATAAAACATTATTATATCATTGATAACTAGATTTGAAGAACATTAATGTGTTTTCTTGAGATATTTATCATAATATTTCATCAATGGAAGCATAATCATAAATAATCTCGATAAATAATGAGATTGTAGTTATAAAACATTTCCACTTTGGTGACTTTGAAGCATAATACATTGGAAATAATAAGATTAAAAAAATTATGAAACATAATTAAAAAGAAGGTGATCCATGATATAACATTTTAAAGGCATTATATACAACTCATAGAAAAATATAGGCGGAAAACATGGCTTGTGTCTTAAAGAAGGAAAATTGAGACAAAATTACTTTACTGAATTGGTAAATTTTGAAACATAAACACCATGAAATAAAGATAATAAAATGGATATTTAAATACCCATAAATTTAAATATATAAATCATATAACTCATACATGGGTAGTACATATACCACACAAAATAAATGAATGATGAATAAGGCATGTATCTCACGAAAATAAAAAGTGAGATGAAATTCCCTTACAATAAGTCTTGAATTTATTTGTACACATTCAATACTCCTATATAATAAATATAAGTTCTTTACAAATCTTAAAAAAACCATATTATTATATATAATACCATATATTATTTTTTGTGACTTTATATTACCCATTTTTCAATAACTCCATGTTAATGTTATGTTTCGGGTAAATCTGCTTTATCTTTCATATATGTTTTGACTTGTTATTATTTATAATCTTACTTAGATCATGATTTAATTATTTAAAGAATGTAAAAAATGATAGAACTATAATATATATGAACTATTAATTTATTTATAATAATTTATATAATATAGATGTATGAAATGGAATACACAGTTCATGGAGACAGTAGGTCGTATGTACACATGAACATTGTTCCCATTTTATTGTCATATTGAAAAAATGAAAGTAAATGAGAAATATATACACATATATATATATATATATATATTTTAATTCTAATATAATTATTATTTCATATATATCATATAGTTTCACTGAGAACATCCTTCATACATTCCATGTATGGTGTAAATTAATCACATCGCTTTGAGGAGGCGGTAGTCCACACTTCCCCAAACAAGATTATCGTACTAACACAAAATAGAAAGAATGAAGGTATGTGTAATATCATAATTATTGAAATATAAATAAATCATAAATATAAATTATAAAATATAAAAATATATTTTCAATCATAATTCAAACCATGAGAGGTGGTAAAGGAAAAACGAACAACGTAATTTTGTGAGGTGGTAGTTCGCTGCACACAAGAACGATAAGTTTGTTGCCAATTATATTGGAGTGTGTGTAAGTGCAGGTAGAACACTTAGAATAACAAAATATACATATATTAATGTGACTAGTGTTATTTTATTATCATTTAATAAAAATAATTGTGGTGGTGGAGAAATAAAATAAAATAAAGGAGCTTGAGGAAGGATAATACTTCTTTAGGTAACTCCTTTTTCTCTGCACAAAAGGGCTTCCTTGGTTGGATTTTTGAAAAAATAGAGGATTAAATGTGGAAGTTAGATATTTTGGGAATATAATTGAAAATATATTGTCTTAAACTCAGTGGTTTGAGAGTTTTAAGGAAGGGAGAGAGGTGAAAACCTTTTATAAGGGAGGTATGGGACACACTTGGCATTTTTGAAAACAAGTTAGGCGCGCCCACATTTTTACCTAAAAAATGCCATCTAAAACAAAAAAACTCAATAATATATGGTTTATGTCCTAAATATTTCCATCCAATGGGTTTTGGAATACTAGATAGGTCTTTTTGGCCCTTAAGATTAAGGTTTAGTCTATTGTTAAGCTTAATTTTACCTTGATCACTTTAATTAATTTTAATCCCTTTTCCTAATCTTTTTTGTCACATATTAAGTAGATGTAATTAGAATATAAATATTATATTAATTAAAAATATGTATATCCATTTTTCTAAATTCAATTCATATAAGTGGAAAAATTATGTTTAATGCTAATCTTATAGATGTGGTGAGAAAGCGGGATTTTATAGTGAGAATGCTCAAAAGATCATTAATCTTTTACATCTAAATTCAATATAAAAAAGATAAAAATGAAATAAATTGTATTAATATTTTTATAATTTTTCTATTGTGACTTCAAAATGAATATAAAATATAATTTAAATATATAAATAAAATAGACAAAAAAAGTAGTTTTGAATTAAAATTCAGTTTTTTACTATTCATCTAAAAATGAAGTTTCTCATAAAATTATCAAAAATTCACCTTAAGATAATTTTTTACATTATGGATTTCGAAATTATGTTTATTTTATCAAATTAAATTTTTAAAAATTTATAAAATTAAAATTATTATTATTCACAAAAGGGCATAAAAAGAAGTTCATTTAAGAAAATAGTATTTTGAAACATATAAAGATTTTACTAAAAATTTTATTTCTTATTATAAATAGGATTTATCTATAAGAAACCATCATAATTAATTTTTAAAAAATTATTTATTACTATTCAAATTTCTAAGTTTAACGGCTATGTTATAACTCACTCTTTTAAAGAATTATATTAATAAAATGTAGTTTTGTAGAAATTCAGTGTTGCTTGTAATGCAAGACAAGAAGATGTTTTTTGTAGTGAAATATTAACTTTTTATATCATATCAAGAAATATTGATTTATTGTAGCATTAAATGCATGAAATCAAAGAAAATTTAGAAAAAAAATGTTTCCTAAAAACACAGGGTGTTACATTCTACCCCCCCTTAAAATGAATTTCACCCTCAAAATTCACCTGGATTATCAAAGGTTTAATACTAGAAAGTTCCATTAATATAAATCAACATCATAAAAATTAAGACAAAAACTTCATTTCAAAAAATAACTTTGAAAACATAATGATTACCCAAAGTAACACATAACTAGTTTTCCATATATGAGAACATAGGTGGGGATACAAACATGAACTTAGAGGGAAACATAAATATTTGTAGGGGATATTGATATCATCAATAAAAAACATGTGAATGATCAATGTAAAGTTGTGGGCCTCAAATTCATAAATATTTCATAATTTGAAAAGTCCATCAGTTAAACAAAAATTACGGTATTAAGACAATATTATATTTCTAGATTATTTTCCTAATGTTTAACAATTTTCACGAAAATATATACTTTCACGATTTTAGAAAAAGATACCCTTTTTGTGCCTTAATCAACATCTACTTCTCCTCTCATTCCTATAAAAGAAACTGAATATGTATTTCTGAATAATTACCATATCATGATATCCATTAATAGAATTAAAATTCATTCCATTTGTTTTTATCATAACAAAAGGTTAGCACAAGTTTTCCAATATTCATAAATCCTCATATGGTGAGATTATAATTTAATATATAAAACCTTATCCTAATTTTTACATAAACCCTTCCTTAAATGGTTGACCTTATAACCCATCTGGAATATGTAATTCAAAAACTCTAGAAATAAGGTCACTAAATTTCTAAAAATAGCTTATCATTGATCCCCATATATTATAAATTGACTCTTAGTTGTCGCATAACAAACATGTGATTACCTTTATCATGTATTCCCTTGAAACATGGTAATAAATTGAACTAACACAATTCCTTATTCAAAACATGAATGTTTCCTTATTCCAAATTATATTGGATATATTCCTTAAATCCAAAAATGTTGTAAACTTTATCAATGATATCATAAACACTTGTCAAAAAGTCTTTAGTTAGTTATAATGTAATCAATACTATCCAATTTACTTAATCATATACAATATACATTTACTAAAAAACATTATCTTAATATAAGAAACATATTAAGGTTTATATTCCCTTAGTTAAAATTCCACCTTTCTATTAAATCACTTTCCAAGTCCATTGGAAACATTCAATATAAACTTGTAAATCCAACAAAAAAAATAAACTAAACAATACTTGTATATTTTACCATGCATAAAACATAATTCTTTAATCCAAATATATAAAAAAATTTGATTATTCCACTTAATCCTTTACCTATAAGAAGGATACATGATCCTATTACTTAATACCTCTTTTCTTTCACATTTCATTTTAGTCTCATCATCATCAGTAGTATAACCATTACTTGTACCACTTTATTGATTCTCTTTTTAAAATTTACACTTAATACATCTATTTTCATAATGACCATTCATTCCCCACTTAAATAATTTAACCTTTAATGATGTATTTTAGAGCTCAATAATCCCATAAATTTCGTTAATAGAATACTTCATTTTTCATTTGTAGTTACTTGATTTGTCTTCTTCTTTTCCATAGTCAAAAAATCTTATTGTTCCTATAATACATCCAATTAGGATATTATTTCCACATTATTTACACAAAGGAAACTGAATATTATTTCATCCATGGTATCCAATATCTCCTCCAATGGCCCGAAGGCCTTAATTTTTTATTGATTTTTGATAATCCACCTTTCAAGGGGTGATGTGGAACCCTTACAAGGCCCATAGGCGTAAGTATTACATGGACCATAGCCCTTAGAGTAATTCATTTTCCATAGGCTTCAAACATTACACACAACCCACACTAACTACTTGGAACTGCTCCTCCCTAGCATCTTCATCGTGAAATCAGCTCTCCACCTTCGCATGACTGTTCGGCTAGGCTTTCCCATGAAAGAACATGCTTTTCCCGATGGTAGGTTCCATACCCTCTCATTCTTGCAATTCGTTTAGCTTCTGCTATGGTGAAATCTCCTTGCTCATCCTCCTTATGAAACTTGTTCCTTGTAGGTTATCTGTTTTGCATCTCCACTTAAGGTGGCCTAAAGGCCTTGAGGTGGACTGAATGCCTTACTGACCCGAAGGCCTGGGTGTCCTGAAGTCCCTAACAGACCCGGGGACCAAATCGGTGGCCCGAAGGCCCAAACAGGGGAATATTCCAGGATGCTATAGTACCAAAATAGTGCTTGCTACAGTACCTACTATAATACTACACAGTTCATTCTATAATACTGCTATAGTGTCTGCTACAATACTACTACAGCCCCTGAAATTAGCCTCCACCGGGATTTGATCCTGGGTTTCTTGGATGCACTTAAAGAGTCCTCACCAACTGGGTTGAGGCTCATGTGCATGGTATCCAGTATCTAAAATCTTAGAAAACTCCTTCATTCTCTTCCTTGGTGAGTTCAAGAGTTGGTTAATCAATAAGTTTTTAATCACATTTCATGAATGGTAACTAGGAATGATTACAACATCCTTCACTCCCATTACCATCCCATTTGAATTCTCATCAGTAAATTATCTTTCAAATTCAATTTTAACCAAATTATTTATTTTTTACACCATTGACTAAAACCAGAAAGCATTGAGTAAGAAACAATTATTATAGTGAGGAACTACATAATCATGAAAACTGCTTATAAGATGACAAAATTATGAAACCTTCCTTAATATATGACACCTTAGGTTTATACAAGGTTATTTGTAGCCAACTTCCATTAAAATACTTCATGATGGTTCATAAATAGATGGTGAACTTTTGAATCCTATCCCCCAGGAGTGTCAAGCTAAGTTTGCTGTAAGGCCCGTTGTCGTGTACCAGGCTACGCTCGAGTCAGGCCTAACACACCTTTTTGGAGTTGTTACCCCTAAGTAAATTAGTGCCATATCCACATCCACTTGTAGTGTCCATGTAGGGATGTAATTCTAGGAAACCAACCACTCTATCCTTTACCAAAATTCTAGTACATTTTCCTAAACATTAACTCATCCATAGACTTATCCTTAGAGACAACCCTAGACATATCCTTAGAAATATCCCCAGGGATCTCACTAAAGTTTTCTCATCCTAGTTTCCAAAGGTTTACTAAACCTTTCCTTTTATACCAACTACAATGACACATGCTTAAAAAATATGGATATTACATCATTTTATACGAATATTTAGCACATTATAAAAGTACATGCCTAAGGAACGTAATAGTTTACTGTATTTGGAAACTTGGAACACATTATTATAGTTTGGTGAAATATCTTCAACATATTCCTTAAAGATATTTCCCTTTATTACTAAAACTTAAAATCATTATTTTTTACTTGGGGAAATTAAACATAAAAAAGGGGTGATCTCGAATGCTCAGTAAGGGTAAAAAAAGTAAATATATATAAATAATATGAACATAAGGGTTTGAGAACAAGATAATGACATTTGAAGATCATACCCCTCATATCAAGATAATTTACATGAGGCATAGAAAATATATTGGGCGTTCAAAATATATGAATCATAAGATAACCAATAACATGAACTATGTGATCATATTATAGGCATAAGACATATAATTTGTGGTAAACACGAAAACATAGAAAATATTTTGTCAAGGTTGCTGAACAGGACCTTCATAACATGTTAGGCTTGGGATAATCACCTATGTACCTGATTTGGTCTTGGGATTCCCTCCTATGTACCCTCTTATTTCAGGCTTGGGATGCCCTCCTGTGTACCCTCTTGTTTTAGGATTGGGATTCCCTCTCGTGTACCCACTTGTTTTGGGCTTGAGATTCCCTCTCATTTACCCTATTATTAAGGTCTTAATATTACCTATTGTGTATTTCTTGGGATGCCCTCTCATATACCCTCTTGATCTCATAAAACATTTGTCATAACCCAATGCATTGGAGGGAGATATAGGTCCCACCCATCACATAATGAAATCGTACATGTATGTGTCACAAGATAACAAAAAATTCATCATATCGTGACCCATTAAATGAAATGGGTTTCATTATAATTTTATGACATCATAACCAATGGATAAGGGATAGGTTTCATAATAATTTCATTAAAGAATACACCATGAAAACAAGTGGTATTCAATATCATATAACTTGTTGAAGACAAACAGGTATCATAAACATCATTCCATCAAAAAATAAACCATTCAATAAATAATATGAATGGTAATCATAAACTATAACAAAGTACATCGTCCTATATGGATATAGATTTAGAAAGATAACATGGAAATTTTCTTATGGAAAATATCCATTATTTGAGATTCCTTTTAATAAAACCATTTCAAAATTCCATTTCTTATAAATATGGATTTACAATTTCATTTAAAACATATCTTGAACAAAATAACTTTTGTTCTTTAAAAACCCTTTTTAAAACATAAATATTTTTGAAAATATTTTTCTTTGAAAACACCATAAAAACATAAAAAGAAGTATTGAAATAATTTTTGTAAATCCTTTTATAGATAATGGTTTTGAAAAATTATAAAAAAACTTTAAATCATTAAAATCATTTTCTTTTATAATAACCCTTTTTAAACCATGTCAATGGAGCTTTGAAAATCATTTAAAAGACTTATTCAACATATTTTTTTTAAAACCATATTCTTTTAAAACAACATTAAAATAAAAAAATCTAGAATTTTTGGATTTTTTTTTTAAAAAAAATAATCTTTTAATCTAACAAAAGATTCTTTAGAGAAATGAGATTCATGATGGTGGGTAAGTCTCTAATTGATGAACATTTCTTTCTCACCTTAAAAAGTTTTAAAAAGTGATTTGATCAGAAAATGAGAAGAGGATTCATTTTAAAATAGTTTTTTTAAAAAAAGGTAAAACATGGGTAAAAACTTCCTTCAAACATCATTGTACAATAGTAATTTTGTTTGAAAACATGTTTAGAAAAAATGGTTTTTAAAGAACACGATTTTTTTGATCGAAATGGGAAATAAAGTCAAAATTTCATAAAAAACAATTCTCAATTATATTAAGTACTAAAGAGGGTAAAATGGTAATAATACATGAATATATCATGTATAATCAATGTATTAGAAAATTTATACATGTTCTTGATATGTGGATCATAATATTTCATCAATGTAAACATAATCATAAATAATCATGATAAACTATGTGGTCGTAGCTATAAACAATTACCACTTCGGTAACTTTGAATCATAATAAAATGGAAATAATAATGTTAAATAAATATTTAAATATCATTAAAATAATTAGATTCATGATATAACATTTCAAAGGAACAATATACACCTCATAGAATAATATAGGTGAAAAACATGGAATATGTCTCAAAGAAGGAAAATCAAGACAAAATTACTTTACCGATTTGGTAACCTTTGAAACGTAAACCCCATGGAATAAAGATAGTAAATGGACATGTAAATACCTATAAATTTAAGTATAATAATCATATAATTCAGAAATGGTCATTGTACATGCCACACAAAATAAATGAGTGTGGAATAAGGCATATATCTCATGAAAATAAAAAGTGAGATGAAATTCACTTACCTTAAGTCTTGAATTTCTTCATATGAATTAAATACTCCCATATAAAAATATAAGTATATTATAAATCTAAAAAAATCCATATTATTATATCTAATACCATATATGTTCTTTATGGATTTATATTGCGTGTTTATTAACAACTCCCTTTTAATGTTACATTTCAGGTAATATTCGTTTTATCTTTTGTATATGTTTTGAGTTGTTATTATTGTTCATCTTACATAGATCAGGATTTACTTATTTAAATAATGTAAAAAATTGTACAAATATCATATATATTCAGTATAAATTTATTTATAATAATTAATATATGATATAAGTATGAAATGGAATACATCGTTCATGGAGACGGTAGGTCGTACTATGCATGAACATTGTTTCTATTTTATTATCTTATTAAAAGAATGAAATTCAATGAAATATATGTATATATATTATTATTAAAGTATAATTATTATTTCATTTATATTGTATAATTTCACTAAACTCATCCTTAACACATTCCATGTAAGGTGTCAATGAATCACATCGCTTTGGTAAGGTGGTAGTCCACATTTCCCCATACGAAATTATCATACTCACAAAAAATGAAAAAAATGAAGTTATGTGTTATATAATAATTTAAGAAGAATAAATAAATAATTAATATGATATATAACATATTAGAATGTATTTTATATGATAATTCCAAACCATCAAATTTGGTAAAGGAAAAACAAACAACATCGTTTCGTGAGGTGGTAGTTTGCTGCACAGAAGAACAGTAAGTTCGTTACCCATTATATGGAAGTGTGTGTATGTGAATGTATAAACATTATAATATAAATATATCAATATATTTATGATGAATTTTTATTATATAATCATGTAATAAGAATAATTTAGGTGGTGGATAATGAAAATAAAAGAAAGGAGCTTGAGGGAGGATGTTACCTCTTCTTTGGGTAACTCCTTTTTCTTTGCACAAAAGTTCTTACTTGGATAGATTTATACCAAAATGGAGGCTTCAAGTAGGAAGGGATGATGTTGTAAAATTAATTTTTTAGATATTGGTTTAACCTACATGGTTTGAGAACTATTAATAAGGGCGAGATGTGGTGTCCTTTTATAAGGGAGGGAGGGGACACACTTGATATTTTTTAAAACAAGTTAGGCGTACCCATGTTTTTACCTAAAAAGTCATAAAAACCCTAGAAAACTCAATAATATATAGTTTACGTATGAAATATTCCCCTAAAATAGGTTTTTATAAGTTTCTGGGTCATTTTAGCCCTTAATTTTAAGGTTTAGTCCCTTGTTAAGTATGATTTTACCTTAATCATTGTAATTAATTTTAATCAATTTCACTAATATTTTGGTCAAAAATTAAGTTGATATTATTAGAATATAAATATTATAATTATTAAAATCATTTATTTCAATTTTTTAAAATTAAATCCACAGAAGTGGAAAAATTAATTTTAATACTAATCTCACATATGTAGCGGGAAAGTAGGTTTTTAAAGTGAGAATGTTCAAATTTTCATTAGGATTTTATATATAAATTCAATATAAATATGATTAAAATGAACTAAATTTGATTAATATATGTATAATTGATATATTTTAACTTTAAAACTAACTTAAAATATAATTTAATAATATAAATAAATTAGACAAAAGAGAAATGTTGAATTAAAATTTAGTATTTTTTACTATTCATCCAAAAAAGAATTTTTTCCAGAAAATCTCAAAAAATCAAACTAAGATAATTTTTATATTATAAAATTAAAATTGAATTTTATTTTATCAAATTAAATTTCTAAAAGTTTATAAAATTAAATTTATTATTATTCATAGAAGGACATAAAAACAATTTTATTTTAAGAAAATAGTATTTTCAAACATTTAAAGACTTTACTAAAAATATATTAATTATTATAAATATGATATATATGTGTAAAACCATCATAAATAATATTTAAAAAATTATTTATTACTATTAATATTACTATGTTTAACAGTTATGTTATAACTATCTCATTTAAATAATTATAATAATAAAATGTTGTTTTTTAGAAATTCAGTATTGCGTGTAACGCAAGCCAAGTCAGTGTTCTTTATAGGGGAAAATTATCATGGAATTAGGTATAAAGAAATATTGAATTAGTATATAATTCAATTAATAACATCAAAGAAAATTTAGAAGAAGAAAAAGGTTCACAAAAACTCAGGGTGTTACATTCCGGTAGTTTTGTTGCAGTCTCTAGAGATCCCAAAGTGGAAATGGGATGGAAAATACATGGACATGATGACAAGGCTTCCACAATTAGAGAGAATCCATGATGAAATTTGGGTGATATTTTACCAACTAACCAAGTTGAAAAACATTATTTCTATTAGGGAGTAGAGTCTGGTAGAGATTTTGGGGCATTTGTATGTGTGGAAGATCATACACCTCCATGGGGTACCCTCAATGATATTATCTAACTATGATGTGTGATTCATGTAACAATTTTGGAGAGGCATACCAAAAGAATTCAGGACCTAGTTGAGGATGAGTATAGATTTTCACCCTAGACTGATGGGCATACCGACTGCACTATCCCAGTTTTAGAAGATATACTACGGGCTTGCATGTTATACTTTGACCAAAGATTGTAGGATAACTTACCTTTAGTATAGTTTTATTATAATAATAGTTATCACTCTACTATATACATGGAACATTTAGATGAACAGTGTGATTCACCCCACATGTCACCATTATATAGGACTAAGATCGGTAAGATATAACTTATTGGGCCAGAGATGGTGTAGGTGACAAAAAACAAGGTCCAGGTGATTAAAAAGTGGATAAGGACATCCCAAAGCTGATAGAAATCTTATGGTGATTGATTTCATATGACCTTAGAGTTAAAGGAGGGAGACCAAATTTTCTTGAGTCACCCTGTGATAGGGATTGTGGAGATTTGGTTAGGAAGGCAAGTTATCCTTGAGGTTTATTGGGCCATTTTAGATCTTATAGAGGGTTGGGTAGGTTTCTTACATATACAGACACAAACATAAACATTACATAATCTAGTAAAATTCAACTAGAAATCACTTTTTACATTCCTAGAGATATTTTTGGTTTATATTTTTAGATAATTAGGACATAACATATAAATAAGAACTCATATATTATAAAGTAGACACTTCTACTCAATATACATTTTTTACAATATGAATTTTTTTACAACAAAGCATGATTTATTTTCATAAAAAACTTCATGAATTTAAACTTGAAATATTCTATTACTTTTACCATCCATAAAACCTATGAAAAACATTTTAAAACATGAAGTTAGCATAGAAAGCTCTGTAAGGGACATAAAAATAAGGAAAGAAAACCATTAGTCCATGAATAATTAAAAACACCTGAAACATAAGCTTCTCCCTATTAAAATTAATATGCGATTACTTTTTAAAAACATAATATTTCAATAAAACATTTAAAACATAAAATAAAACATTTAGTTAAATTTGGGAATCATTTTATTACTATACTTATTGTTGTAACCCTCGTGGCTATCATGTGATGAAATCATCATAGTTACACTTTGAATAAACATTAAGGTCAACTTCCAATATACCCAATTAATTGAATGGATATCACAAACACAGCTGAATTTGGTTTTTAAATTAACCACCCATCATTATAAAAAACTCCCACTAACAATAACATAATCACAAAGTGTGAATACTTTCATCATAAAAACATTCCTTGAGTACAATCACTTAATTCAAAGGAATAATGTGCAAAAAATAGGAATAAAATTTATTTTAAAATAATCATTAAATATTGTAAATAATTCTTTAAAATAACAAGGATTAACGAAAATGGGTAAATCCGCTCATGCTTTATAATTTAAAAAAATCATTTTTTTTAATTTGTAAAAAAAATACATTAAAAATGATTTTAAATGAAAGTCCCTTACCTCGGGTTTGACTACCTTAAAATGTGTTCAAACCTCATGTATAATGATTTAATGAGTGTTAATTTATTAAATAACTATATTCATATTTAGAATACCTTATATGATCTTTTTATAACATATTTCCACCCATTTATTAATAATATTTTCTTATTTTCATCGTTTCAGGTGAATTTATTTCATGGTTTCCATGGTTGGTTCATTATGGATTTTCTTATAAAATGTAATAAAAACTATAGAAGTTGAATGAAATTTTATTAATATGTTTCCATAATTTTACATGATACCATATATCATTTTTTCTGATATGAGGATGATTCACTAGATAAAAAGTTACTATTAAAAGATTGGTTTATTTTTGGCTGGTTTTTCCGGCCATCACAAACTAGTTTCTTTTTATTCAATGTTATATTGATAAATTATTTACAAAAAATTAAAAAATTTATAATATACATATTAATTTTTTTACAATAATATTGGCTTTAGGACAATCCTCGAAGGTGTAAAAGGAAACTAAATATTCAACATCCATGAAGGTGGTGAATCGACATGTCATAGACGATGCATTCATTTTCTAGAATAAGAGGAGAGGAGGAGAGTTTTGATGATGGATATTACATTAACAAAATAAAATTATATTATATTTAAGATATTTTAGTTATCATGTCACTTGGATGATGTAAGGTGAGGAGAGAATAATAAAATAAAATAAATTAAAAATAAAATGAAAGAGGATTTTACCTCTTGAATTATCCTCCTTGAGAACCTCCTTAGGAATATTGGATTTGGTATTTTGTTGAGACCAAAAGCTCTTGGAAGCGGGGGAGAGGCTTGGGAATAGTGTTGGAAATAATTTGGACAATCTTCAAGGATTTGGATGGGTGAAAAGAAGAGGTGGTGAGGGTGGTCTTTATAGTGGAGGAGAGGGGTGTTTTTTTATTATTTTATTCATTAGTTTATTATTTTGGATCAAGACTATGAATAGTTTTAACATTATCACTAAATATATAAAATAATGAATGGGATTTAGATATTATAGTGATTAAATCATAAATTTATCAAGGAATAGTGTATTTAACTTATAATATATATATATACCATATATTACTATATTTCACAACTCACAAAAAAACAATTATTTCAGAAAATTCCCAAAAAAATCACCCTAACCATTTCATAAAATTTAGAATTCCAAAATGGAATCCATTTTTGAAAATAATTTTCTAAATATGATGAATTTTATTTTTAATTAAAACCATCATTTATTCAAAAAAATACCAATTTTAATATTATAACTAATTTTATGACACTTTGAAAAATTAATTAAGGTGTCATAAAATTATCTTATAATCATAAGATAAAAAATATTAATTTATGAATATATTTAATGGTGATAAATTTTCTATTAAATCATTATATTAATTATAAAATTGTAAATAAAAATTTTTTTTCATAAAAATACCAACACTTAATTTATCATTTTCAAAACATTTATTTATTTATTAAATGATATAAATATATCAATTTTTCACTTATAAGATACATACATTTTATTTATACTCTCATAGTTGAGGTAACTATTCTATTAGTATGTATTCTTTAATTTCTATAAATAGAAATTATTTAATTATATATTTATAAAGAATTTAACTATTTAATTCCAAAATGAAAAAAAAAATTATAAGTATCTGGGTTGTTATATTCTCCCCTTACCCTTCTGGAAGTTTCATCCTCAGAATTTTTATTTAGTTATTAAAAAAGTGAAGATACATTTTCCTTATTGAATTTTCATATTTCCATGTTTCTTCTTCAATCATGTGGTTTCTCCACAAAACCATACCCTCATGAATTACCTTTTTCCAGGAAATATGCACTATATGGTCAATAATCTGAATAGGATTTTCCTCATTAGAAAGGTTATCTTCCAACTGAAATGTCTCATGGATTATAACTTGAGATGACTCTGACACATACTTTCTTGGCATCGAAACATGAAAAACATTATGTACTTGGGACTAACTCAGAGGCTAAGACACTCGATAGGAAACTGATACAACTTTATCCATGATTTCATATGGTCTAATAAACCATAGACTCAGCTTACCTTTCTTACCAAAACACAACACACTTTTGGATGGAGAAATATTGAGAAATACATTATCACCTACCTTGAAAGAAATATCCTTCCATTAGTTATCTACATAATTTTTCTACCTAATCTGAGTTGTCCTCACATGTTGTTGGATCATCTTTAATTTATCAGAAACTTCCTCTACTAATTTTGGTCCCATAAACTTCTTTTCCCTAAATTCATCCCAAAATATTTAGTTCCACATAGCTTTCTATATAATTCCTCAAAAGGCACCATCTGTATAATGGAATGAAGACTCTTTTTATAATAAAACTCAACCAAGGAAATGTGTTGAACCCAACATCCCTGGTAATCCATTGAACAAAAACATAATACGTCTTCCAATGTCTAAGTTGTTCACATGATCTTTCCATCAGATTGGGGATGAAAAGCTATGATTAAATTTAATTCTATTCCAAACAACTTATGAAGGCCTTTACAAAAGTTAGAAGTAGACCAGGGACTATAATCAAATTCAATAAAGGGAGGAACTCCATGTAACATGACCATATCTTTGAGGTAAAGTAAAAAAAATTATCCAAAGATATAGTATCTCAAATAGGAATAAAATATATGGATTTAGTCAGTCGATCAATAATAACGGAAATCACATTGTTTCTTTAATATTTATTTGGTTGTCCCACCATGAAATCTGTGGATATATCTTCCCATTTCCACTCAGATACCGAAAAAGGTCGAATCATCCCTTTTGTTATCTATTGTTCTACTTTAACATATTTCAAAGTAAAACATTTGATGGTAAAATAAGAAATATCTATTTTCTTTTCATCCCACCAGTAATACTTCTCAAGGTATTTATACATCCTAGTTCTACCCAGATGAACTAAAAACATAGAACTATGAGATTCACATAATAACTCTTTATTAAAATGTGAATCACAAAGCCCACATAATCTCTTCCCAAATCTCATAAAAAATATTTATTAATGTTAAATTCTAGATACATACCCTTTTTAACAATTCTACCTTTTTCTATAACTCACGATCTTCCTTCTATGCTTTTTTAATTATCTATGATAGAGATGATTTCACTGAAACCTAAAACAAAATAGAAGAATTCCCTACACCAAAAACTTCCAAAAGAAAATTTATCAAATCATTAAACAGGGGTTCGTGTTCCAAACATAACATAGTTAATGTAGCATGATGTATCCTACTCAAGGAATCTGCCACTTCATTTTCTTTTCCAGTATTGTAATTGATCATGAAATAATAATGATTTATCATTTAAAGCCATCATCTCTACCTCATGTCCAATTCCCTCTAAGTGAATATATACTTTAAACTTTTATGGTCATTATATATTTTACATTTGGCTTCATATAAACGACTTCTATAACTTTTTAGATAAGAAAACATAGCTTCTATTTCCAAATCATGTGTGGGTTAATTTAACTCATGAGGTTGCAATTATATTGAAGCAAAAGCAATTACCTGATCATTTTTCATCAGAACGCAACCAAGCCCCTTTAATGAAGAATCACTATTGATGAAAAACTCTCAATTTCTAGAAGAAATATCTGAAACTAGAGAATTCACTAATCTTCTTTTTATTTTCAAAAAAAAACTTCACAATCTTTCATCCAAAAAAATTTAACCCCTTTTCATGTTAACATAGTTTTCTAGATTGATAATCGTGAAATGTTTTTAATAAAAAATTTGTAATAACCTACTAATTCATTGAAACTGAGAATATTTGTAACATCTGTAGTTCTTGATCATTCATCAACCACTTTTATTTTCCTAGGATCAATTTTTATGTAATCATTATTTAAAATGTTCCCATGAAAATAAATTTGTTGTAAACAAAAATCACATTTGCTAAATTACTCTTATAACATATTTTTTAAGGGTTTGCATAATAATCCATGATTTTTTTTCATGATCCAAATGACTATTTTAATAAAACGAAATATCATCAATAAAAACAACAACAAAATTATCAAAATATTCATAGATGATTCTATTCATAATATCCATAAATACAGTAGGAGAATTTTTCAAACCAAATGGAATAACAACATACTCATAATATCCATATCTAGTTCAGAATTCTTTTTTTGGAATTTCATTTACCTTAACCTTCAGTTGATGGTGCCCAGATCTCAATTCAATCTTGCAAAAATACTAAGCTCCCTATATATAATCAATAAATTTATCTATGTGAGGTAACATATACTTATTATGAATATTAATGTTATTCAAAGCTCTATAATCAATTAAAGACTCATAGAACTATCTTTATTTTCAATGAAAAAAAGGAGAACCCCCAAGTAAAGTTCTAGGATGAATAAATACTTCATCATGAAACTCCTACAACAACTTTTTCAATTCTAAGAGTTCCAATTGATTAATTCGATAAGGGGGTTTTGAAATTTTCATAGAATCAGGAACTACTTTAATAGTAAAATAAACTTCTTGATCAGGTATAACACTGGGAAAATCATCAAAAAAACATAATGGTATTCATTTACAACTAGCACATCATTAATCTGAACAGTTCCCTTGTTTTCAATAATATGTGAAACATAACTTTCATTTCTGTATTTTAACATTTTATCAACTTCCTAATATGTTATCAATGGTATAGGTTCGTTATTGTATACAAACTAAAAATATTTCATAAAAAACTAATTTAGCTCTAAAATCAATCTTAGCATGATAAACATAAATTCAATCCATACCTAGAAAAATATCAAACTCTACTAAGGGAAAACAAAAAAAAATTAGGTAATGTCTTTCCACATACAACAACATGAATATTCTTATAATTCCTTTTGGCCTTACTATTTCACATGGTGTTTTTACAATATGTTTTGATTTCATTTAGTAAGGTAAAATTTCCAAAATACTATAAAATTTCTCAGAAATAAAGGAATGTGTATACCCTTTATAAAAAAACATTAGAAAAAATGAGTAAAAAACAATGTAGCTGATACCACTTCCTTGGATGGCCCCATGTCAACAAAATTAGTTTCAATGGATTTAATAACACTTTTTCTTATATTTCAGATGGTTTTTATTAACCATATCCTTCTTTGGTAAGGTATGTGCATAATTCCCCATCTTACCGTATTTAAAACACTTTATAGTTTTCTTATCAGAATTAAATATTCCAACGCTATGATATTTTTTATTGTAATATCAAAACATGTTTACAAACTTACCACATTGAAAAAACTTCCTAGATTTGTTAAGGCATTCCCCAGGGTTCTTTTCACCAGACTTTCCACAAACTGGAAACTATATTTTATACTCTTCATATTTATTTTATTGAATCTTACCCATTTATTTACATCTAGATATTTTCTTATTCTTGTTTTCAAAGTCCAATTTATCATCAACAGACTCCCTTTCAACCCTATCAGCAAATTGAATAAGTTCAGCATAACTTTTGAACTAACGGGAAGCCAAATCCCTTTGATATCTTAGCTTCAATCCTAAGTAAAAATGATTGATTTTACTATTTGGATCCAGAATAATTTTTGGAGAAAACCTTTCCAATAAATTGAATTTTTCTTCATACATGGAAACTTAATCATCCTCCTTTTTTTTACAATTCAAGTAATTTCTTTTCATTCCTATGTCTAACAACCTTAGGAAAATATATTTCAAGTAAAATATTCTTAAATTCATCTCTTTTTACAACATCAATATCTTCTCTTTCCATGATATTCCTGACTATTGACCACAATAGGTAGGATTTACCATAAAAATTGTAAATTTAAATACTAAAATTTTGATTATCTGAACACCCTGTGACATTGAAAATCTTTTCAAGGCATTTAATCCACCCTTCATTCACCACTGGTTCAAAATATCCACTGAAAGCATGAGTGTGTTGCCTTAAAAAATTATCCAATATCATCATGTTTCATTGTAGTATCTTTGGATATTCTATTTCATGGATTCCACTTCCATTTATAGCACGAATAAAATAATCCATTTTTTTAAAAAAACTACACAGTTTCATCTCTTACTAATCTAGGTTGCAGATTTGGAAAGATATCATCCTCTCAGTTTCTTCATACTTCAGAGTCCCTGTTTCTTGAAGGGAAAACTATTCTAAACTGATATAATTTAAATGAATAGACATGGTAATTTAAAATTATATATCCTTTAAACCTAACCATAATGTAAAAAAATTATTCTATTAATATCATCATAACCCCTAATTTTTTCTAAACTGTGCTCTAATACATACTATAAGGACCCGAACTTAAACATTACAAAATCTAGTAAAATTCAACTTTAAAAATCACTTTTTACATTCCCAAAGATATTTTCCTTTTATATTTTTAGAGAATTATGTCATAAAATATACATAAGAACTCATATATTTGAAATTATATACTTCTACTCAATATCCATTTTTTCACAATATGAAACTTTCTAAAAACAAAGCATGCATTCTTTATATCACAAACCTCATGACTTTAAACATAAAATATTACTTTATTTTACTCATCAATAAACCTTGTGAAATATATTTTATTAATTTTAGTGAGTATAATGATCTTAGTAAGAGACATAAAAATAAGTAAATAAAACAATTAGCCCATGAATACTTACAAACACATGAAAGATAATCTTCTCACCCTTAAAATTTACATATACTATTTTTTGAAAACATGAGGTTTCCATAAATCATATAAAACATAAATATACCATTTTGGTAACTTGGGGAATAATTTTATTTCTATAATTACTTATTATTTTAACCATCGCAGCTACCATATGATTTGTAACTCTCATGGCTACCTTACAATGTAACCCTCACGGCTACCTTATTAGGTAACCATCGTAATTGCACCTGGAAGAGCCATTATGGTCCAATTCCAACTTACCCAATGAATTGGATGGATATCCTGAACCCAACAATATTTAGTTTATAAAGGAACCACCTATCATCATAAACAATTCCCAAGAACCAGAACATAATCATAAAACATGAATACTTGCATCGTAAAAATATTCCTTGAGTAAAATCACTTAATTCAAAGGAATAGTGTGCAAATACAAAGGAATAAATTTTATTTTAAAATAAGAATGAATTAATATAAATAAGTCTTCAAAATAATAAGGATTCATGAAAACAGGAAAATTAGATCATGTCGTATAACTTAAAAAGGATTTTTTTTGGAATTTTCAAAAAAGAGACATTAAAGAGTTTTTTTAATGGAAAGTCCCTTACCTCAGGATTGAATTCCATAAAACATGTTCAAACCTATTATATAATGGTTTAAATAGTGTTTTTTAATTCATTATATAACTATATTCATCTTTATAATACCTTATATGATATTTTTGTAACATCTTTCCACCCATTTATTGATAATATTTTTTTATTTTCACTGTTTTAGGTGCATTTATTTTCTGGTTTCCTTGGTTACTTTATTATATATTTTCTTTTCAAATGGAAGATAAACTCCATAAGTGAAATTAAATGGTATTAATATGTTTCTATAATTTTAAATAATACCATATATCATTTTGTTTTCTGATATGAGGATGATTCATTAGATAAAACAATAATGATAAAAGCTTGGTTAATTTTTTGTGTGTTTTATCGGCCATCACAAACTAGTTTTGTTTTATTTAATTCTATATCTATAAACTAGTTATAGAACATTAAAAAATTTAAAATTTACATATTAAAATATTTTTTTACTATAATAATTATTTTATGATCATCATTGAATGCTGTAAAGGAAAATGAAAATTCAACATCCATGAAGGTGGTAAATTGACATGTCACAATTGATGATTTCATTTTCTAGAACAAGAGGAGAAAAGGAGAGGTTTGATAATGTATTTTCCATTAAGATAATAAAATTACAATATATTTAAGATATTGGAGTTATAATTTCACTTGTATTAGGGGAGGTGAGGATATAATAAGAGAACTAAATAAATTGAAAATAAAATAAAACAAAATGAAAGATAATTTTACCTCTTGAATTTTCCTCCTTAAGAACCTCCTTAAGAATATTGTATTTGGAATTTTTTGAGACCAAAGGTTCCTAGACGTGGGGGAGATTATTGGGAAGCATATTGGGTTGAATCTTGACAATATTCAAGGATTTGGATGTGTGAGAAGAAGAGGTGGTGAGGGGTGGTATTTATAGTGAATGAGAGGGGTGTTTTTTTATTATTTTATTCATTTGTTTATTATTTTGGCTCAAGAATATGAATAGTTTGAACATTATCACTAAATATATTAAATAATAAATGGTAGTTTAGATTATGGTGATTACATTATAAATTACTCAATTAATGGTGTATCTAACTTATAATGTATATATACCATAAATTACCATATTTCACTATTCACCTAAAATTCAACAATTTCAGAAAAATAACAAAAATTCACCCTGACCATTTATTGATATATAGAATTCAAAAATAGGCTCCATTTTTATAAAATAGTTTTCTAAATATTTTAAATTTAATTTTTATTTCATATCATCATTTATTTGATAAATATTGATTTTAATATTATAACTGATTTTATGACACTTTGAAAAATTAATTAAGGTCTCATAAAATTATCTTATAATCATACAACAAAATATTAATTTATTAATCTATTTTATGAAGATATTTTTTTTTAAAAATCATTATATTAATTTTAAAATTCTAAAAAAACATTTATGTTTCACAAAAAAACCAAAACTTATTTTATCATTTTCAAAACATTTATTTACTTATTCTATGATATAAATATATAATATTTTCACTTATCAGATACCTAAATTTAATTTGTACTTCCATAGTTGAGGTTACTATTCTATTAGAATAGATTCTTTAATTTTTTTAAATACCACTTATTTCATTATACATTTATAAAGAATTTGACTATTTATTTCAAAAATGAAAAAAAAATTATTTTATTAGTACCTGAGTTATTACATTACCACGTCAACTTACCTCCATAGTTGGAGTGGGTTCATGAAGTCTTATATGTTTCATATCTTAGGAGATATATACTTGATACTACGCACAATATTTAATGGGGTGAGATGGACATCAAGGATCGATCCACCTTCACATAGTACCCAATGGTGATTGAGGATTGTCAGGAGAAGATCCTACAAAGAAGAATCATTCCCCTGTTTTGTGTGTTGTGACATCATGAGAGCATGTGGGAGTGCTCCTAGGAGTGGGAGATCCAGATTTGGTCTCAATATCCACATATTTTTTTAGTTTTTTCTTTTTGGGAATGAAAATATTGAATTAATGAATAATTTATAGACTCTTTTTTCCCTAATAATACTTCTAAATGTATTAATAAGTATTTCTAGGTCCATGCGCTAAGATGATACATGATTTTGAGTCCCGGTGAGCCCATAATTAATTTTATAAAAATATCAAAAATATTTTATATCATGTATTGAATTTTTTTTAGATTTCATGGAATATATCCTGAATAGATCACCAAATAAAAAATTTGAGACCACAGTTGAATCTAGAGTGTAGGGTTTTCCCTATGAATGACCTAAAGTTGGTAAGCGGTGGACGTTCGGATGAGGAAACCTTTTGGCGGGTACATTAAGTGAATTAATTAATTAATTTAATCAATTCTTTTATTTAACTCCTAAAACAATTTTTCCTCTATAAATATTCTATTATATAAAATCATCAAGCTCAACTTCATAACCCTGAGATCGTTGAGAGAAGGATTCCACCATCCTTCATTATCGGATTGAGATCAGACAATGACTGATGATTAGATCAAGGCGGTTTGAAAAATAGTGAATGTAGTGGATCTTTCCCATCAATGGTGAATGCATTATTCACTAACTAATGATCCAATATCAAGGTATGAGATGTCTTTTAATTGTTCCGTTTCTTTTTTTCATTAATCTTATACGTATCTTAAATCTGCTTTTAATTCTTAGAAATTGTCAACCTTTCCCTAAGACCTACAAATTGTTGACTCGTTATTTTATCTAGTTAAACCCCTTGTTGCATTTTTATCAACATGCTTATGTGATCATCAAACAAGAACACTTTGTACAATGAAAGATTCACTTCATTTATATGTCTTTCCCCTCTCCTTTCATCATGTTTTTTACCCTTAGCCTATGATGTCGCAGTTTGAATTTTTTTGGGTGGGTTCGATCGTGATTGAACCCATAAATTCATTGTGGAAGCATTAAAAACATTTGTATTGATGGATTATGGATTAATATAGGTACGATGTGGAATTTGGGTGATCCTACCATGTATCGAGACTTAGTGAGGTAGTGATAGGTCCCATGAGTGATAAGAAGCACTAGGGATACATGTGGGGGGAAAGATTTGAAATCCCAGTCCCTGAAGTTCAGAAATCGATAATCAGAAGAGGATTTCTCCAATTTTGGGCAGTCAATAAGAGGATTCAGTGGAAGATCTGGCGAATGCGTGAATATATAATGTTTTTGGAAAATCTCGATATAAAAGGTGTGTACTATGAGGAACACACACAGTGTAATCTAGATTTCTATGGTGGATAGGGTTTCATGTTGGAGTTAAATATCACACACCATATGGAGGGGCCACACATTGTGTGCCCCTAGTTATGCAACTTGGCATGTACATAGGGTACATTCCTAGGTCCCCATGTTCCCCACACATCATCTATGGCATGGCATACACTGTGTACTTTGGATAGTACATGGAATTAGGAAGGTGGAACATGTCGAGTGCAGTCCTTACCCTGATGTGTTGTGTGTTTCATAGGACACACCATGTGCTGGAACATTGATAGTGTACATGGTCTTAGGTTCAACTTACATGACGATGGACAGGATGACACAAGAAAGATCCAGGTGGATGACACACACTATGTAGTTCTCTTAAATACCATGTAGTACTACATTTCCAGTGAGCCATGTGATGGAGAGGACACATCCATGATGCTAGGTGAGGTCACACATCATGTGGACCACCTTACAAGTCATGCGCTTCTTTACAAACCTTTTAACTCTCATATATCCTTCATTTTGACTCATATTTTGGACCTTGAGTATCATATATTGAGTGCTTTTTTCACATAGAACAAGATGGTGTCCTTCATAGTGACTTTTGAGATATGATGTGAGATGTTCGGAATGTGACGCTTTTTTAGGCATTTCTCAAAAATGAAAGTGATCAGTTAGAATCATCTAATAATGGTACCCCCTGATGGACTAGGATGTGGGTCCTCTATCAACTGATTGGTACCCTCCTGAAGGACTAGGGAATATTTCCTATATATACTGATTTATACCCCCTGATAGACTAGGGTATGGGCCCTCTATCAACTGAGTGGTACCCACTGACAGACTAGGGAATGGGACTTCTATCTACTTAGTGGTACCTTCTGATAGAATAGGGCATGGGTCCTCTATATACTAAGTAGTATACCCCAAAAAATGAGGGAATGTGTCCTATATCTATTTAGTGGTACCCCTGATGGACTAGGGTGTGGGTCCTCTATCTACTGAGAGGTTCTCCCCTGATGGACTAGGTTGTGGGTCCTCTACCTTCTAAGTGTAACCCTTCTATTTTATTAGGGAATGGGTCCTTTACATAGAGATTTTTCTCCATAATATTGTGGAGTAATGGAAATGTGTAGACCCACTGCATGACTTCTTCAAACTGACACACAAGATGCTGGGTATCGTTGATAGACCATTTGGAACTGTTGGAAGACACACCATCCTGGAATGGGCTATGAGATGGAGATCATATTTATCTCTTACATGGGTTTATTATATGATAATATATATCTTTTTTGTTGGGTTTTGTTTCCCTATTTATTTGGGTTGAGATGACTACTCCTATTGTATCTCCTATTACTCCCCCTCTAGTTTTCTGGGTGTCCTATTGGGTAAGTATATATTCACCATTTCATGGGATTTTCTCACACGTGCCTTGTATTATGTAGATGAATAATAGATCGATGATTATTTCATAGGAGCATAGGGATACCTGAGTAAATTTGAATGCATATAGTGGTTGAAGATTAGAGATTTAGATCCAAGCCCTCCCAACATTTATTTTCCAATTATTTTCATTTTGGGACATCTTTTTTGGGTGGGAATGTATTTTCCCCCTTCATTTTTATTTACATTTTCACAATCATTTGTATTCCCTAGAGGTTATTAAAATCATGTTTTTTACTCTAGAGGTTATTATATTTTATTATTATTCATCTACACTTCTACATGAAGATGGTTGGGTTTGTGCGTACATGTACTTTAGGAAAAGCCCTCCCCTTTTAGTTATGCCTTTAATAGTTTATTTCCAACCCTAGGGCTATGAAGGTGGGCTTGGGGTAGTTGTGGCTCCACCTTCCACAAGCTATGTGTCCCTAGTGAATTGGTTCATAACATATCAAAATCCTCGATGTACTCCATCTCCACTTTAGAATCAGAAACCATGAATTTCTTTAAGATCTTCCATCTCAAAAAACCTCTATTGATAGTGAATACATATACTAACTATGAATTGGAATCATCTTGATCTATTTGGGAACTAGAATTTGTGTATTCCCTAATGACTATCTCCTCGTATCCTCCATATACCAGGAATATATCCTCAGTTTTCCTCAAATATTTAAGGATAGTTTTGACAACCACAAAATAGCGAACTCCTATATTTTCCTAATATCTTCCTACTAAACTTAAGGAATAAGCATCATCTATCCTAGTACACAATATGGTATACAAGAAATACCTAATTTCTAATTCATATGGAATACTTTTAGTTGTATACCTCTCCTCATGTTTCTAAGGATGAATTTTCTTGGAAGTATTAATACGACGTGACAAAGGCAATAATCCTCTCTTAGATTGTTCCATACTGAATATTTTTAATATCTTTTTAATATATGTACCCTAACTTAAAGAAAAATCCTCTTAAATCTATCTTGATGGATCTGTATGTCGTGAACATATATTACTTCACCTAATTCTTTCATGGATAATCATGTATTTAACCATGTTTTAACAGTCTATAATATTGGTATCTCATTAAGTAAAATTTCATCAACATATACTATTTGGATAATGAATGCACTCCCACTAAACTACTTATAGACATAAGGATCACATTAATTTATTAGGAAAACAAATAATATTATGGATTTATCAAAATAAATATTTCATGACATGGATGCTTCCTTTAATATATATATACATATATCTCTTTAAC
Source organism: Viscum album (assembly GCA_963277665.1). NCBI lineage: Eukaryota > Viridiplantae > Streptophyta > Magnoliopsida > Santalales > Viscaceae > Viscum > Viscum album. Next base: position 1,338,879,276 of record OY728156.1, read on the forward strand.
TTGAATGATTTATTAGCATTACCTAGAGTCACAAACCCTTTTGGTTTTTTCATATAGACATCTTCTAGAATATTCCTATTAAGTAATGTTGTTTTGAAATTTTTCTTCCAAATCACATAGTCATGGCATGCTACTATGGAGAGTATAATTTTGATTGATTTAAATATAGTAAATGGTGAAACTTTTACATCATATTCTATTCCTTGACTCGGTTTATACACCTTTGAAACCATTCATATTTCTTAACTACTAATTTTACCATCCATGTCAAATTTATTCTTGAATAATGATTTGAAACCAATGGTCTTTGCATAAAATAGAGGATCCACCAAAATACAGAATATTTTTTGGTATATGGAATCTATTTTAGAATTAATTTCTTCTTTACATTTGGAAACATCTATTCCATTTACTATTTTCTTTTAGTTTGGAGGATCATTGTTATCGACTAATAATGAGTCACCATACTTAGTGACTAGAAAACCATATCTTTCAAGTTCTCTAACTTCTCTTGTACTCACACATGATACTTGTTTCTTTTGAAAAGTTTCTTCCATGGGGGTTTTTGGAACTTTTTCATGTACCAACTCTTATATATTTGAGAATGTACTTTATCAAAGTCAATGTCACTCTCTCTATCTATTTTATATATGTTATCCCTATCAAGGAACATGGTATGTATTGAAACTATTACCTATTTATCTGAGGGTTCATATAGGTAATATTCAGTTGTTTCATTAGGGAATCCTATAAAGATACACTTGGTGCCTCATGGTGTAAGTTTTTTTTTCCTAAATATCTTTTAACAATCACTTCTCATCCATACACATGTAATATATACAATATGGGTTTATTTAAACTCAATTATTTCTATGGTATACCATATTCCAAATTAGTTGGTACTTGGTTTAGTATGTACACTATTTTCTATAACGCATATCTTCAAAAAGACAGTGGAAGATTTTCATGACTCATCATTGACCTCACTATGTCCAAAAAGGTGTGGTTCTTACCTCCACTTATACTGTTACACTAGGGTGTATAAAGATAAGTGAGTTGGAATAAAATATAACACTCCCATAAATAGTCAATTACGTCCAGATTAATATATTCTACACCACATTCTTAGATGAGTTTCTTAATCTTCCTAACAAGCTGGTTCTCAACCTCATTTGTGAATTATTTGAATTTATAAAAGTATTATGACTTGTACATCATTAAGTAGATTTATCCATGCCTAATAAAAACATGAGTAAAATTTATGAAGTATAGGTAACCACATCTTTCTTCAACTAAGAATGGTACACACACATCAGTGTGAAATAACTCTACAAGATTTATGGCCCTTACACTTTTCCCACGGAATAGAGCTTTGGTCATTTTACCTTGTAAACACAGTTGAAAAATACCATGTGGTTTTAGTTCAATTGAATTTAACTAGTCATATTGTTATAATTTAATTAATTGTTTTGTCATTTATATGACCTAATCAGTGATTCCATAGATGGGAGTGGTATGATCCATGTGAATCAAATTCATTATTTATTTACAACACTTGGTTATCATAATCTAATACATAAATACCATTATGAAAATATATCTTACCAAAACATAATATATCTTAATAAAAAAAGAAACATTCATTTTCAAAAAATATAATAAATCCCTCTAAATATAATTTAAATACACAAATAATGTTTTTGTTAATTCCCCACACTTAGTAAACATTATGAAGAACCAAGATCATTCCCTTGGTTAATGTTAGGTTTTAACAACCCCAACCCCAAAATCCTAGAGTTGGTTTCTTAATTTATTATATTGGCATGATTACAAGTAATAAAATATGAAAGGACTAAAAATTTTATTAGTTTTGGAAACTATATCACATAGAGGATACCCATATTACATTGGGAAAAGAAAATAAATCATAATAAAAGTAAAAGCTCAGAATCCTTGAAACACATTCCAAGAATTCATCTTCATATCTAGGGGAAATAAAAAAAATAAGAGTGGTCTAAAATTCTCAGTAAGGGTTAATAAAAGTGTAATATATAATGAATCAATAATAATAATCAATATGTAATTGTAAATAAATTAACATGCATGCCATTTAAATAACTAGTTAAGGAATAAACAATATCAAAACGTAAATAAATAAAAATGTATAATAAACCATACTTCTCATACATATATATTACTTATAAATAGAATAATATTCATTAAAAAACATAACAAAACCAGTCCAGGACCGTATAGGTTTAGTGTCTTTAGAAACTAGGAAATATAGAAAACTAGTTTATAAAATATCTACTTCGTCTTCCTCTTATTCATGAATTTCTAGAACCATTTTTGACATATCTTTCTTTATACCCTTATTCATATCCTAGGAAAAAGAAACACAATAAAAGGTGATCTGAGATGTTCAGTATGGGTAAAAAAAGGAGATATAATCATATCATAATCATAATAAATAAGAGTATAAATAGAACATTTGAAAATTAAATCTTGCATATCAAAGATCATGATATCATGTCATGGGATAAATCATATAAGTTCATCAAAGAACATATTCCTAGAGAACATAATATAAGACATGGAATATTTGGCATACATATAAGAATAAAAAAATCATTCCCATCTTATTTAATGCTTATTTACAAGGCCATCATAGCGGAAAAAGTAATTTATTAAACTGAGTTCACTCCTCATTCCAGCCTTCTGTTACTGAACTGGTTTTACTTCTCTTTCCAACCCTATATTATTGAACTAAAATCATTTCCCAAAATAGTCTGGTCTATCTAATGAGATATAAATATTTAACCACTTTATTGGAAGAAGATGTAGGTCTCATACATCACATAATAAAAATAATACATAAATGTGCCACAAGAACATAAATAATTTATCATATCTTAACCCATGGAATGAAATGGGTTTCATAAACACCATTCAATCAAAAAATAACTCATGGAAAAGAAACAACTTTAACAAATATCATTCCATCATTAAAATAAACCAACCATAGGGATAATAAAGATTGTATTCTTGAAAAATATCCCCATTAAATAATAAGTAATATTAATTAATTTTATTATTGATGTAAAATAATTTTGAGATATCACTTGAAAATAATTCTAGAGGAAAATATCCTTTTTTTCTTTGAAAAAATTTTCTTTTCTTAAAATTACACACAATATTAGAAGAAGAAAAAATTATTTAAAAACCTTGCAATATTAAAAGGGAATCCTCATGGAATTAAGACATAAATAAAACATAACAATCCATTCATTTCATATAAATTAAAAAAAATATTCTTCACATACTTTTGTTGGATAAGTCAAAAAGTACCTCGTAAGGAAAATGAAAAAAAGATTCATTTCAAAGTATTTAGTGAAAATTAAAAAATGGTTAAAAATGACGTTAAATAGTGGTATAAGAATAGTAATTTTATTTTTTAATACATTTTTAAGAAACATGAACATGGAAGATAAATATTCCCCAATAAATAATTATGTATAAACAATCATGGATAATAATGAGATTGTGAAAGTAATGCTTACCTTAGGTCTGATTTCCTTTTTAAGTATATAAAACTCATCTATAATGGTTTAAATAATGTTACTAATTTATAATTAAACCATATTTATATTTATGATATAATACATGATTATCTTATTACCCTTTTGTTATTAATATTTCATTATTACCCTTCTTTTGGGTGTTAACTGCTTCATTTTCCTATGTAGGTTTTGTCGTATAAGTCCCAGTTATTGTGCATAGAATATTGTTCCATAATTTAAATATTTTTATTAAGATAATATATATAATATTTATTAATTATATATATTTATATAATCATTATTTAATGGTGATCTTATAGAATGAATCACATCGCATCATGGAGAGGGTAGGCCGTACGGGCGCACGAGCGATGATATCCTTCCATTGATGGTGAAATGATATGGAAGTGGATGGTATATATTTTGTCACATAATAATTATCATTTAATAATTATCATATAGATTTATTATTTCGATCATTATAATCATACAAGTAAAGTGGTGATGAATAAAAGATTACACCACGGTGTGGAGACGGTAAGTCGTACGTACGCACGTGTGGTACTTTAATTTTTCATAGGATTGATAAAAGGTTGAATTTGAATGTTCCATAATCATAAATAAAACTCATAATATCTATGATATTTTATTTATTAATTTATAATGGGAACTACACATGAAGTGTAGTATGAGAAGAAACAATCTTGAAAGAGTCTATGAAGGAGATTACCGCTTCTTCAGTGATCTCCCTCTAGATCTCCTCTTAGGGACACTAGAGTTGGTCTAATGAGAATAAAAAACTATATAATGTTACTAGGGAAAATTAGAAGAAAAATTTTCATTTTATGTTTGATCTCCATGGCTCAAATAGATTTGAATAATGGATGAAGGAGGTGCCCTTTAAAAATTTAAGTGAGGGGCACTTTTGGAATTTCTGAAAACATTAATTTATAATAATTTTAATATAAATAAAAATACCTTAAAAATAAAATTTATTTTAACATAGGATGATAAAATGTTTTAATATCATAAATAAATATATTTTGAAAAGTTTTGTTATTGTTTTAAACATTATTGTTTTAATTTACCCTTAGTTAACAAATTTTAATTTTAACTAAGGTAACAACTTTATCAATATTAAAAGATTGTAAATTTAACTTATTTGATTTCAATTAGACCATAAATGAACAATTTAGAAAATTATATACCATATTATAATTATTTGGTATTTTTATAGTTGTTTTTAGATTTTTAAATAATTTAATAAAATATTATTTTGATAAAATATCAATAATGTAGATTTTGAAACTATAAATTTATTGGATTTTTAAAAATATCGAGATAACAAGTTAAGTTTGAAAAAATAGTTTGTTATATCTATAAGAGTTAAATGTCATCTATAAATTTCTTTAATCACATTAATTATCTCAAATTAAATTTATTTTAATATTTTTAATAACATGTATTTTATATTTTTATAAATAAAATAATCTCTACATCAGTGTTGTGTAATTAGTTAATATATTAATCTCTTTACAAAAAATTAAAAATAAAATATCCTGATGAAGATAAATATTATATATTTTATAATAATATTTATATTCTAATTTATCTACTATATATCCCAATGTTAAAAATGATATATTTATTAAAATCAAGAATGTGGCATCATTAAATTCTTATTAAATAAAATATTATAAATTTTATAATTCCACCCAAGTATCCCAAAATGTCAAAAATAAATTTATATCATGAAAATATATTTATTGAGTTAATAATTTATATTTATATTCTTTCATAACATACTTTTATCCATCTTTGGAAACATTAGAGATATTAAAGACAAAGAAAGTGACATTTTGAGACTTTCTTTATTTTAAATATTATATAAGTAATTTTCATGGAAAATTGTCAATTAAAAAACTAAATTTAGATCCTTAGGTGTTACAGGTCTAATTATCTTCATTAAATTAAATATTGGTATGTGTTAGGGTTATTTTAATGTCTTTATAATTTTATTTTTAACCTAAATTACCAATTTTACCATTTACCGTGCTAACACAATTTATCAAGGATACTATTAGTAGTGGACAAAATTAAAAGGAACCTATTTAAAAATTTTGACCTTATAAATCCAATTTTGGAATCTATTTTTCAAAATTCAAAACACAGAATATGCATAATTTAATTTAAAATAAAATTGATAAAATTCCATGAGAAATAGTTTTTCAAAAAATGCCCTTCTAAAACAGAAAATGTTTTTATCATAAATTTGTTCATAGAGTATTTTCAAAATACTATAATATTATTATTTTAAATTATAATTTACAAATTATAATTTCAAATTAATCTAAAACATAATTTTACCTTTTAAATAAATTAAAATAAAATACAGTTTTCAATTAGTATTTTCACGATTCCTTAATAAAAAATAATTTTAGGATAATTTTGATGTGTTGAATTAAAAAATGAAATTAATTTTGTCAAATACATTATTTATAATTTCTAAAAGTTAATATATAATCATAAAAAATTATATAAACATTTTTTTAAGAATAAAGTGATTTTAATAAATATTGTGTGTTCATTTTCTAAGAACTTACCAATATATTTATATTGAGTTATAACTTTATGTTTATTTCATAAATTTGTTATTCATATTTATTACCACAAATTTAACAACTAGGTTATAATGATCATTTTATACTAATAGTGTCTCATAGTTCTCTTAAACCCATAACTGCATGCAATGAAAGCTATTGAAGAATTAAAATAATTTAAATACAAATATTTTTTAAAATATTGGTGTGTCACATTATACCCCCTTAAAATGAATTTCACCCTCAAAAGGTTTCACTTGGATACAAAAAAATGAGGATATATCTACCTTATCACATCCACAGGTTCCAATGTATATTCCTTAAATTGGTGGTTCTTCCATAAATCATTAACAAAGTGAGTAGTCTTATTTTGTGGAAATTTTTTACTATGATCCAGAATCTCTATCGGTTGTTATTCATATGAAGGATCTTTCTCTAGTGGTAAGACTTTTCAGTTTAGTGCATGTGAAGGATTAGGCATGTAATTTATTAATTGAGATAGATGGAACACATCATGAACTTGAGAGAGATTCAGTGGAATCACCAATTGATAAGTTGCCTTCCCAACGTGATCAGAAATTTCAAAAGGACGGATATACCTATAGATTAACTTGAACTTCTTTCCAAATCTCATCACTCTCTTCCATAAACATATTCTTTGAAACACCTTGTCACCCACTTCAAACTCTATGACTTCTCATCATTAGCCAGCCTAACTCTTTTGTTGTATCTGAGCTGCTCTTATGTATTGTTGAATAGATATAATCTTCTCTGTCATCTCCCCAACTAGATCAAGTCCCAATATATTTCTTCCCCAAAATTCATTCTAGTATGATGTATTTCTTCACATCTTACAATATAGGGACTTATAAGGATCCATATAAATACTAGAGTGAAATATATTTTTGTAAGAAAATTAATCCAAAGGTAGGTATTTGTCCCAACCACATTTGAAATCCATAGAGAAACCTCTGAACGTGTCTTCTAGAGTTTAAATTGTCATCTTAGATTGATCATCTGTCTAAGGATGATAAGTAGTGCTGAAACTTAACATTGTATCTAAACACTACTAAAGACTTCTCCATAACTTCGAGGTAAACTTTGGAACCTGATTATATATAATGTAAATTGGTACTCCATACAATCTCACCACTTCCTTAATATATATACTTATAAGCTGTCCAAGAGAGAAGTCATCTCTGATAGTAATAAAGTGGGTTTACTTCATAAGGAAATCAACTATAACACATATAACATTATGGACTTTAGATTTTTTGGGAATTCTGATGAAAAATTCCATGGTGATGTTTTCCCATTTCCATTCTGGTATGGGTAATGGTTGTAATATACCCTTAGAATTCAGTCTCACGGCCTTAAATTGCTGACAAACCAAACATCGAGAAACATATTCTGTAATATCTCTATTTATTCTATCACATCAAAAATACTCTTTCAGGTACCTATACATCTTTTTTCTTCCAGGATGAAAAGATAATAATGAACTATGAGCCTTATCCAATAGATACTTATTTAATTATTATATGGGAGGAATACAAACATGGTTCCTAAAATTTATTATTATATCATACTCAAGGTTTAACTTAGTAACATTCCTTACCTTTTTTAGTTCCACATCTTCCTTCTATGCCTCCTTAATATCCACTTGTATAGATGGTTGAAAATTAATTCTAGAAACGTAATATTTCCCCCCTTGGTTTATTATTTTCAGATCAATGCTTTGAAAATCCATAAATATTTTATCTTTTTTGGTCATAATCATAGATATTCTAGCATGGTCCTTTCAACTCAAAACATTTTCCACCTTTTTCTCTTTCCCAAAGTGTTATTTTATTGAGCATTCATAATGTTTAATCAACTCTAACCATCTCCTTTTTTGTATATTCATCTCCTTTTTTGTGAATATATACTTTAAAATTTTATGATAAGTATATATGTCACACCTTTCTCTAAAAATATAATGCCTCCATATATTTAATGAAAAGATTGCCGTATCTAACTCCAAATCATGAGTTGGGTAATTTTTCTTATGGATTTTCACCTATCATGAGGAATAAGAAATCACCATATAATTTTTCATGAGAAAACATCCCAACAACTTCTTGGATGCATTATTGTAGTTCACAAACCTCTCTACACTACGTGGTAGCGTGAGAACATATACAATAACTAATGATCTTTTCATCTCCTTAAAATTATCTTTACATTCTTTCATCCTTGTGAACTTATCTCTTTTCTCAGTCAACTTGGTGAGTTTATTAGATAATTGTAAAAATATTTCACTAAACCAAGATAATATACATCCAAACCAAGAAAACTTATGATCTCAGTTACCATTGTTGGTATAGAAAAACTCTCAATAACTTTTTTCTTTGTTAGATCCACATATATCCCCTCTATTGAGATTATGTGACCCAAAAATGAAACTTTCTAAAGCCAAAATTCACAATTCGTAATTTTTTTCATAAATATTATACTTTCCTGTGGTCTTTATTATAATCCTCAATTGATATTAATGTTCATTGTTTCTCTTTGAATATAAAATAATATCATCTATAAATACTACCACAAACTGATAAAGATAGTCTTGAAATACTCTATTCTTCGTATCGATGATGATAGCGGGGGTATTACTAGGACTAGAAGGTATTACTATAAATTTATAGTTTACATACCTTATATTGAATTTTTTCTTGGGTATATCCTCATTATTAACCCTTAATTGATGATATCCATAATGAAGATCAATCTTGTTAAAGTATTGAAATCTGCGTAGTTTTTCAAATAAGTCATCAATACAGAGAATATGATATTTTTTCTTGATAGTGATTTTGTTAAGTTCTTGATAATCAATGTAGAGTCTCGTTAATCCTTATTTCTTCTTAAAAAATAGAATAGGTTCACCCCAAGTTGATTTACTAGGTCTTATTAATACCTTGTTAAGATTCTCTTGGAGTTCCTTCTTCAATTCCTACAACACAATTGGGTCTATTCTATAAAGAGCCTTTGAAATAGGCATAAAACCATATACTAGTTCAATTAAAAACTCAACATCATGATTCATTGTAAGACCAATAAATTATTCTGGAAATATATTAACAACATCTAATACAATAGGTGTATCTTTAATAGTGATTTTATCCCCAACTATCTGAGATATATAACCTTAATTTATGGGAATTAATACCCACCCAATGCATTTAATTTACATGGGAAGTTCATATTAATCCTTACATCAATAGATAATCATTGATTCATTAATAATATGAAATTTTACTCCCCTTCCTCGACAATTGATATGATCTCTATATAGAGAAATACAATCCATGCCAAGAGTTGCATCAAATTCAACTATAGGGAGAATCACAAGATTTTCAGGAATCACTTTCCCATAAACTTCCACTGGAGAAGAATTATAAACTTGTGATGTGACCATTGTTCCATTAAGAGTTTTTATAGATAACTTAAAATCTAATCCTTGAGGTAATATGATGATTACCTTTGAAAATTATTTAGAAATAAAATATTGGGTGGATCCAGAATCAAATAAAACATTAATTATTTTAGAGTGGATGGAATGTGTATCTTTCACCACATCATTTTTGTACTCCACATTGCCAATAGTTATCACATTATATTTTCCTTCTTATTTGGACTTATTAGGTTTTTGATGTCGATCATCATTTATTATCCTCATATTTGGGAATTTTTTGGCATAATGCCCATTTTCCTTGCACTTGTATCAAAGAAGTGTGAGTGGTGAATTATGTGTATCCTTTTCTATATTAGCTTTATTAGAAATATATTTCCCATCAATTCAGAAGTCAACTACATAATGACCTTATTTCCCACACTGAAAACATTAATTAGTCCCTTTAATACAGTTTCCCCATGTTTCCTTCCTCACTTTGATTATAAAGTAAATATCATCTTCTTTTCACTGTGTTATTTAGATTTCCTCTTAAATTCCATTTAATTCTTCATATAGAACCCATGAGATTAATGGGTAAATCCAATATTTATCTCAATATTTAGAGAACATCAAATGATTTCCTCAAAGCTACTACAATCCCTTTTGGCTAATTCCCTTTAGAGGCATGGTTTGAAACCACTATTGAATTGATCAATCTTACTCTCAGGTTGGATGATAATTACAAAATATTACCTTAAAAGTCTTGTAAAATTTTCTTCGTAGGTACCAAAGTATTCATCTTCCCTTTTCTTAATCTTAATTAACTACTTATTCATATTAATTTTAATAATAGGAGGAAAGTACTTATTGAAAAGTATGTTCTTGAGCTCATCCCATTCCATGGATTCAATTTCATCTCATTGACTCATATTTTTGATGAGGTTCCACCGCTGATCTTCTTCACCTTCCAAAAAATAGATTACCAAGATGAATTTCTCATGTTCTAAAGACTGGGAAACTGAAAATATATTTTTAGTTGTAATAATACATTGTTCAACCATTAGTAGATTAGAATACCCACTAAAAGAAGGTGGACACTACCTCATAAAGGACTCAACAAAATATTGTTCCCTCCTTTTCTCATTTGTAAGTCCTACGTGATTCATAGCTTGAGAGATTTTTGTGATCATAACAATAAGATTTTTCATTCCATCTCCCATAACATTTAGTTTCTCAAGAGGACAGCCAATGCATTTCTCATCATATTCATCTTTAATTTGGTACCTTTATGTTCCATACATTGACTAAAACTAGGAAGCATAGTGTGAGAAACACTAATCATAATGGGAAAACTACATAATCAAGGAAAATTACTTATAAAATTTCAATTCGTGACACTATAGGTTTTATCCTACATTATTTTTTATCATCAACAAAACATTATGGTTTTATACTACTCTTAAACATATCCTTTGGGTTCTTTCTATGTTTTTCTCATCTGAGTTTCTAAAGGAAAACTAAATTTTTCTCTGATACCAATTATAACGGACCATAATTTTCATACATATATATTACTTATAAATAGAATAATATTCATTAAACAATATAAAAAAACTGTTCCAAGAATGTATTGGTTTAGTGTCTTTATAAATAAGTAAATAAAAACAACTGGTTCGTAAAAAATATATATTATCACCCGCTTATTCCTTCGTTTCAAGAACCCTATTTGAAACATCTTATTTAATACCCTTATTCATATCATGGGGAAAAGAAACATAATAAATGGTGATCTTGGACGTTCAATAAGAATAAACAAGCGAGATATCAATCATATTATAATAATAAGATATAAGAACATAATGATAACATTTGAAAATTAAGTCTTTTATGTCAAATATCATAATATCATGTTATGGGACAAATCGTATAAGTTCATCAAATAACAAATTCCCAGGAGTATAACATAGGATATGAAATTTTTGGAATAAAAATAACCATAGAAAATCATTTCTGTATTAGTCAAGGATCATTTCCAAGACCATCATAGTGGACAAAGTCTTTTACTGAATCGAGTTCACTCCTAATTCCAGCCATGTGTTGCCAAACTGGGTTTACTTCTTATTCCAGCCCTCTATTACTAAACTGATATCATTTCCCATTCATATATTGTCTATATCATGAGATATAAATCTTAACCCAATGCATTTTAGAGAGATATATGTACCACCCATCACATAATAAAAACTATACATATGTGTGCTACAACAACATAAATCATTCATCATATCTTAACCCATGGAATGAAATGAGTTTCATAAACATCACTCAATCATATAACAACCCATGGAAATGAAATGGGGTTCATAAATATCATTCCATCACAAACATAAACAAACCATAGGAATAATAAGGATAATATCCTATAAAAATATCCCCATTAAAGCATTATTAACATTAATGAAGGTTATCATATATGTAAAATAATTTTAGGAAATCTCTTTAAAATAATTCATGAGGAAAATATCCTTTTTGATTTGAAAACTTTTTCTTTTCTTAAAATGTAATGAAATATTAAAATAAATAAATATATTTAAAAACATGAAAGATTATAATTTAAGCCTCAAATAATTAGTATTTTATGAAATAAAAAAATATGTCCATGTCATATAAAATAAAAAAAAACATTCTTCTCATGATTTTTCTAGATAAGTCAAAAAGTAACTCGTAAAGAAAATGACAAAAATATTCCTTTTAGACTATTTAATAAAAATTATAAAATTGGTAAAAATGAATTTAAAAAATATTATAATAATAGAAATAATATTTTGGAATATATTTTTAAGAAACATGGACATGTAAGATAAATATTTCCCAGTAAATACTTACATATAAATAATCTCGAATAATAATGAGATTGTGAAATTAACCATTTCCTAAGATCCTATTTCCTCTCTAAATATCTAAAACTCATGTATAATGGTTTAAATAATGTTAATAATTTATAATAGAACCATATTTATATTTATGATATCATACATGATTATCTCATTACCCTTTTGTTATTCATATTTCATTATTACCCTTCTTTTGGGTGTTAACTGCCTCATTTTCCTATGCATGTTTTGCCGTATAAGTCTTGATTATTATGAATAGAATATAGTTCCATAATTTATGTAATTATATTAAGAAAATATATATCATATTTATTCATTATATACATTTATATAATCATTATTTAAAGGTGATCTAAGATAATGAATTACATCGCATTGTGGGGACGGTAGGTCGTACATACACATGAGTGATGATATAATTCCCTTAATGGTGAAATGATATGGAAGTGGATGATATTTTTTTTATATAAATAATATCATGTTATAATTATAAATTATTTATTATTTCCATAATTATACCCATCCATGTAAATTGTTGATGAAAAAAATACACCACGCTGTAGAGACGGTAACTCGTACGTATGCATGCTGGATACTTTTTTTCATAGGATGGATAAAAGGTAGAATTTGGTCATTCCATTATCATAATGACATATAATAATATATTTTATACTGTATTTACTACTTTATAATGGGAACAAATTATTAATAAAATTTATAAGAAGAAATAATTTTGAAAGATTCGTTGGAAGAGATTACCTTTTGTTCAGTGAGCTCCCACTAAATATCCTCTTATGGACACTAGAGTTGGTCTGTTGAGAATAAAAGAACATATAGAATTTTAATAGGTAAGTTTATAACAGAAATTTGGAGGGTAGGGACTAGATTTAACTCTCAAATGGATGTGAAAAGTAAGGGAGTAGGTTCCCTTTTATAATTGAAGCGAGGGGTACTTTTAGAATTTATGAAAAAACTAATTTATAATAATTTCAATATCAATAAAAATACCTAAAAAGGAAATGGATTTAAATATAATATGAGATAATGTTTTAATATTATAAACCAATAGATTTTTTTTCAGGTTTTGGTTTTCTAAACCTTATCATTTTTTATTAAGCCTTAGTTAACATATTTTAATTTTAACTAGGGTAACAAATTTTTCTATATTAAAAGATTAAAAATTATACTTATTTGATGTCAATTAGACTATAAATTAAAAATTTATAATATTTTATACCTTATTATATTTATTTTATATTTTTATATATTTTATATGATTTTTAAATAATTTAATAATACATTATTTTGATAAAATATCAATAGTGTCAAATTTGACACTATTCATTTCATGGATTTTTAAAAATATTAAGATAACAAATTAACTTCTGAAAAAGTATTTTATTATATCCCTAAAAGGTAAAGATCATCTAAAAAATTCTGTTATCACATTAATTATCTCAATTTAAATTTATTTTAATATTTTTAATAATATTTATTTGATATTTCCATTAATAAAATAATTGAAACACCAACATTGTGTAATTATTTGATATTCTAATTTCATTACTAAAAATTAAAAATAAAATAAATTTATGAATAAAAATATTTTATTTTTCAGAATAATATTTATATTTTAATTTACCTACTATATAACCCTATATTAAAAATGATATAGTTACTAAAAACATGAATGTGACATCTTTAATTTCATATTGGATAAAATATTATAAATTTCATAATTTCACTTAAGTGTTCCAAAAAATCATAAATAAATAAATTAATATATGTTTATTAAGTTAATAAATTAAATTTATATTCTTTCATAACATACTTTTTTTCCTATCTGGACACATAAGTGATATTAAAGACAAATAAAGTTACATTTTGTGACTTTATTTAATTTAAATATTATATAATTCATTTCCATGGAAAATGTCAATTAAAAAACTTAATTTAGATCCTTAGGTGTTAAGGGTCTAATTATATCCATCAAATAAATTTTTTTCATGTGTTAGGGTCATTTTGTTGTCTTTATAAATTTATTTTTAACCTAAATTACTCATTTTACCCTTTACCGTGGTAACAAATTTTACCAAGGTTACTATTCATATTGGTAAAAATATAAAAGGTGCCTATTTACTAAATTTGGGCCTTATGAATCCAATTTTGGAATTAATTTTTCAAAATTCAAAACACATAAGGTTCATAATTTAATTTAAAATAAAACCGGTAAAATGTCATGAAATGTTTTTTTCAAACAAATTCCATTTTAAAGAATTAAATATTTTTATTATAGATTTGTGCATAAAGATTTTTCAAAACCATAATTGTATTATTTAAAATAAATATTAAATAATTTTAATTTTAAATAAAAACAAAAACAAAATTTTACTGTGTAAATACTTTAAAATAAAATACAATTTTCAATCAGTATTTTCACCATTCCTTAATAAAAAATAATATTAACATAATTTTGACATATTGAATTAAAAAATGAAATTCATTTTTTCAGATACATTTTCCTAAATTTATAAAAATTAATAATTACTCATAAAAAGAATATAAACAAATTTTTGAAGAATAAATTGGTTTTACTTGTAACACCCCAAGCTTCCACGGTACGTTTCCCTTTGAATAATGCAATGGCGTGTATTGTACGCAACTTCGAGATTCTAACACACCACAACAAATCAAACTAGCCGTTATGAATAGTAATACCTACTTTTTTAAATTTTATAAATTCTATATCTCAAAATGGACTTCATTTTTGGATTCGGAATATTGAAATTATCCTAGGGTGGAATTTTGGTACTTTTCAGATAACTTTCATATTTTGATGAATAGTGAAAAATACTAAATTTTAATTAAAAACAACTTTTTTAATCAAAATAATTAATAGTGAAAAATTATGAATTTGAATGGTCTTAAAGTATATTTAGAATATATTTTTACCATTTAATACAATGTTGGTCATTGGACATAATATCACAATTAAACCGAACATAAACAAGTATCAATCTTTTGATAGTTATTATATCTTAAAAACACGCTTTTTGTTTTGACAGCGGTAATTAATTTTAAATTAATTTCTGCCACTTATGTGTTTTGAATTTGGAAAAATGGATTCCATATTTGGAATCAGTATGTTCAAATTGTGTAAATAGGTAAATTTTATTTTTAGACATTTTGAATAATTACTTCGGTAAATATTTTATTTACCATGGTTAAAGGGAAAATCCTGTAAATAAGGGTTAAAAAATAATATTATAATAATACAACAATTACCATAATATGTGTCCTAACATTATTGGTCAATAAATGTTCGACCATGGGCATATTTGGGTCAATTTTGGGACCCCATGGATCCATTTGTAAGTGATAGGGACACTTTATTTTAATTAAGTAAAAATGAATACAAAAATGACACAAGCATATATCTTTTAGGAAAACAATTTTTACATAGGGTTATATATGTTGGATTTTCGACTATAAATATTCATTATAAAGATAAAAATATTTCCTACAGAATGATAATTTATTTATAATTTTTAGACATTATATAATTTAATTTATTTATGACACAATGATGATGCAGTAATTACCATAATAGTGAAAAATTAAAATAAATGATATTATAAATACCAAAATAAATATAATTTGAGACTTTTTATGAATTAAAATAATTTTATAGGATATAATGACATATTAGGATTGATTTAATTTAATTTTTTTGAAGTAATCATTCTGTTATGAGTTTCCCAAAAATCAACTATTGAATAGTGTCAAAATTGACATAAAAGAGTTTTTAAAACAAATATTATATTATTAATTGATATTAAATTCATAAAAATCTAATATTAGTCCAATAGACTTATATCATTATAGGTGTATCATTAATGGGCAACTTGGGGGTCGGTTGGATGTATATAGTAAGTTTATTAACTATATAATATAAAAATACAAAGTGACATGGTAAATGTCAAACTAACTAACTAAGAGTTAAAACTAAAAGATAAAGTTAATATAGTAACCCAAACCTGTCTAAATTCTATTGGTTGAATGTTTTTCGACCTATCCCTACCTTAACCTTTTAATAATCAACTTTTGAGCCATTAGAAACTGAATATGAATTTATTATAAATTAATATTTCTAGCTTTTCCAAAGGTGCCCCTCACCCCTCTTATAAAAGGGAACTCCTCCTTATCAATTCTTCACACCTTAAAAGCCTTTTGGTTCGGCCAACCCCTACCCAAATACTCTCTAAACTTCCCTAACTACAACCAATAGGCCTTAGTTTGATCAGAAAGCCAACCTAAGTATCCCTTTTGATCAAATCAAAAGGAAGAACCCGAAGAAGAGGTAATGTTTTCACCACCCCTTTTCAAGTTCCTTTCTTCTTCCACTTCTTCTTTCTTTGTTATTACCATTATAAAATAATACCCCCAGTATCCTATATATACTGTGATGTTATTATAAATATGGTGCAACCATATTCAGTATTCTATCCACCCTTTGAATAACATGTCACCATACGTGCGTACGTACGGCTTACCGTCTCCACGTCGTGGTGTAATTGTTATTCAATATATTTTTATTTGGGTGGATATAATAATGATGTGTAACTAATTTAAATAATAAATATAACATGATAATGATTCTTTATATATGATATACCATCCAATTATATATTATTTTAATATCAAAATAATGATATTGTCGCTCGTGCGTACGTACGGACTACCGTCTCCACGAACGCGATGAGATTCATTCTCCATCATATCCTTTCAAGTATAATTATCATTTGATGATTTAAAAATAATTTTTAAGAACTTTATATAATTCTGGATATGAATAAGATAAAACCTATCCATGAAAAACATGGCTTACGTAACAAAACATATAGAAGAAAACGAGTAAGTTAACACCCGAAACGACGATAATTCTAAGATATTATTAACAAAGAAATGTTAAAAGATAATATATGGTATCATATTAATTTATATGATTCATGAATAATTTAATAACAATTATTTCAACATTATACAGGAGTTTAACCTAACCCCAACCAAGGAAAAGTACAAGGTAAGGGGTTTCTTAACTAACTCTTAATTTCATGAGAATTCCATTGTTCACCACTTAATTATTGCATGTGGTGTATGTGTACTGCCCATGATTGTATTCATTGTGTAATATACTTTAATTTATGGGTATTTACATCATCATGGTATGATCCTTCTTTCATGGGTGTACGTTTTGTAAGTTACCTAATCGATAAGGGAATTTGAAATTTCAATTTCCACTCATTTGGCTTTACGCATATTTCATTGATTATATTACCCCAAGCTTATGTGTGGAATCACTATTCATTTGATTATGTCATAATTTCCACTCCCCTTCCTGTGGATATAATTTTGATACACGTAATCACTCCATTTATAATTTCTCAAGTCATTGATATGAGTAATTTTAACTCATTCTCCATTTGTTAAGTTAAACATCCAATTCATTGGTGTTGTTTTTACAAGAATATGTGTGAATGTCCTTTGATTGTTTTACACCGAATATCCAATCATATTTAGTGTATTTATATTTGTCACACATAATTATGTCATTGATTTATTCTTAACCTAAGGATACGACCTTTATGAGAGATTTCATCTCAATTTACATTCCATTGAGACTTCTTTGTTGTTATACACCAAATCACTTTTATGTGGTGTATATAATGTACTTTGACAAAGTGTATCATGAATTCCTTTATTATCATGATATTAAAATGTTTTTATTACCTCAATTATTTGTATTCAAGTGTCTCTCTTTTGGTTAGAAACTCTAACTAAAATACCATTTTTAAATGTTTTAAAGACTTATTCTTATAAATCTTGCTCATTAATGTCCATGTTTTAAAAATGGTTTTAAGGATTTATTTGTATGGACATTAAATTTTTAAAATTAAAACTCCTTTTAAAATTTTCAAAGTGGTATGGGACACTTTGATTCAAAAAACTATTTTTAAATAGCTTCTTGACAAATAGTGTGACTTTAAATGATTTCAAGAAAAAGGGAGATATTTCTCTCAAATAGTTTTGATGATTATTTTCATCTATGTCAATATCCTTCATTATACTAGATTGGGGTTAATATGATACAATACAATCTTCCATATTGTATCGAATGAGTTATGTTTGACTGTGGATGTGCTATTTTTATACCATTCATGGTTTTTGGATAAGGTATTGACATTTCGTATGCTAGTTTTAATACGAATGTTTATGTTATGTTTCAAACTTTTCATATGAGGAATTCATTGGACTTAGTAAGTAACGGGTGGAGCCCGCTATAGCTCCTAGATGCATCAGAAGCTCTCATGAGACAAACTATTGTCTTGGCACAAGGCCTTGGAAAAATCTTATTTGTAGTCTTGGCACGAGGCCTTGGCTATGTGGTTATGATAGTCTGGCATTATGCATTCCATCATTATGAAAGTGGTTATTGATATTTCATGTGATTGTTCGAATAGTATAATATCCATGTGAATAAGTAAATGTCATTATTTTATTTTATCTTTGTCATTTTATGCTGAAGTTCAAGTTTAAAAGGCTTTTGTTTTAGTTATAAATTTCCTTAAGTGTTTATGCTTATCTATGAAAGCTTCTGCTATAATGTTATCTTTACTGAGCATCTGAGATCACCCCTTTCAATGTTTTATTTTTCCCAGAATTATGAAGAAGTAATTTATGAATGACTTGCAGGGATAATATGAGGGGATATGAAGACAAGATGTTTTTTTATGATGTATTGTAAAACATTATGATTGTATCTAGTGTTTCAAAGGCTACTAAAATATTCGGTCTTTCGAGACTTGATCTTTCTTGTGATCATGCCAATGTTATGTAATAATGCACTGGATCTGGGTAACTAGGGTCGGGGAATTACAGTTGGTATCAGAGGAAGTTTAGTACAAACCTTGGAAGCTAGATTTAGAAAAACTCTGATTAGAGCACGTAGACCTAAGATGAACTTTGAGAATTAGTATAGAAGAACTTCCTAGAATTTTGGTATTGTAGAGATTTTGTGAGTTTTCCAAGAAATACATCCCTGTCGGGATACGAGCAGGTAGAGGCGGCTATGACACAGATGTACCTAGGGGTAAAACCCGAAAACACCGCTTTGAGCTAGACTCAAACGGGAACTGGTTCACAACAACGGGCCTTGCTGCACTATTGGTTACGATACTCCTAGGCTATATGCTTAGGATAATTTACATTTTCTTTACAAACCGATTTGAAGTATTATATATATAAGATGATAGTAAATGACCTTGGTTAATCCTAATGTGTTTCAAATTGAGAACATGGTGACATGTTAATCTCTAAATGATTTTATGACTATTGTTACTCACACAATGATTTCTAGTTTTAGTCAATGGCTGGATTCCAAGGAAGTCATAGTGACTTTGAGAATGATGTACAATGTGGGAATGGTGGTGGAAATGACCAACAAAATGGAATGTTGATAGGCGTAAAAGATATCGTCTTTATTCCAAATCAATTTTCTAAAAATATGATCAACAATATATATATTAACCAATTCCCAGACTCAAAAAAGAAGATAAAGGTGATGAATGATAAGAGCTCCAGTAGTGGAGACCATGGAGAAAGGAATCCTCAACTTCCATTATGCAGGAAATGTGGAAGGAGACACCCAGGAAAGTGTCTCAATGGGACAAAGAAATGCTTTATATGCGGGAAGGAAGGACATAAAGTGAAGAATTGCCGAAGAAAAATGAAGAGTACTATGGAAGAAGATAAAAATGGTCCCAAGAGTCCATTTACAGTCATTTTTCATAAATGTAGGGGACCTGGCCATTACCCGAGTGAATGCCCTATTCTATAGGATATTTTCCTGGTCAAAGAAGAAGATATGTGGAAATAAATGGTTAGAGAAATGTTTAAAAAGTATTAGTGATCCTTATTGATGGGTTTACTTTGGAATAATTTTCTCTTGTATTTTTAACCCCGCAATTTGCCATGAGAGAATGATATTTGAGAAATAATTATCTCTTCTCTTATGGATATAGTTATAAATAATCATTTGGTTTTATATGATCGTTGGGTTTGAGGAAATTATAAGTTATCATAATTTGGGATGAAAATGCAAGGTATGAGATAAGATTTGTGGTTAAATTATGTTATGGTTATTTTGAGGAATTTATTTCATTTTGGTAATATTATAAAATATTGTTTTTGAAAAAGGACAACACGCAGACCGCGTGACAACCCGTCGCGTCGGACAAAGCTGTGGGAATCGAACCCACAACCAAAGTGCGATTGGGATTTATCGCCTACCACTGGACTACGTGAAGTCCCTGGATAGTGTGACTAATTATTTTTAGTTAAATGATTTTAACGATCAATAATAAGTTGATTTGGGCTCTTATGTCTTATTAAATGAATACCCTTGGTATAGGAAAATGATTTGGTGATTAAGTGATAGATTTTATTTTGGAAGTTGTTCGCTTTGTTGTGAACACTATATTCCCAAGGAAAATAGAATAGTATGGGATTTCATTTGAAGTGTAATGGTGGATTTTTATCTATGTTTTTATTATGGATTTATAGTGATTTGGGTTGTTTATGGAAATGATTAGGTTAATTACATTTAAGAATGTGACTTTAAGAGTAATTAATGTCATTTGTAGATACAATTTAACGTGGAAGACTACATTCTTAACAATTTTTGGTTTTCAATATTATTTTTGATTATATTGAACGATTTTAAGGACAATTGATTATTGAATTGTATTTATTTAACTTTGGGTTTTGTTGGTTTAATTGTGGAAATTAAGATTAGTGTTTATTTCTCTCAAGGAATATCCTTTTGGGGGATCATTAGATCTTGTACTAACCATTTTGGTTTTGATTAATCTCTAAAGACAATGTAAATATATAGTTCATCCTACATGGATCATGTGATTCTATAAGAGTTTATTCTAGCTCTTCCAGTGTGACCAAGTCTTCTTGAATACTCATCGTTTAAAAAAACGAGTTAGTGGTGGAAATTTATTAAAGAATGAAACTCTACCTAAAATGTAAGTATATATCTTTATATTCTTAGTCAATATCATAAATGAATGTAACTTAAAACAAAAAAATGTTGTCCGTTTACTTTCCTACAAGGAGACTAATGGTCGTTTGTCCCAACACAAGTTTGTGGTTTTCTTATTGTTAACTTTCTCTTGATCATGATTTATATCCCTCTCCATCAGAACTTGACACTTATTTTATCATCCATATCCATGTTTTCCTACATGGAATCCGAGTATGGGTTATCTTGGTTGACCTTTATACCTCTCTTTCTTTCTTTTAAAGTGATAGTTTTATTGACTCTTTTCCGATGTGGGACTTTCCATTATATTCCCAAGCATAATTTTTAAAAAATTGTGAGGACTCAATTTATTGAAGGAGGAGAGAATGTAACACCCTGAGCTTCCACGGTACGTTTCCCTTTGAATAATGCAATGACGTGCATTGTACGCAACTTCGAGATTCTAACACACCACAACAAATCAAACTAGCCGTTATGAATAGTAATACCTACTTTTTGAAATTTTATAAATTCTATCTCTCAAAATGGACTTCATTTTAGGATTAGGAATATCAAAATTAGCGTAGGGTGAAATTTTGGTACTTTTCGGATAACTTTCATATTTTGATGAATAGTGAAAATTACTAAATTTTAATTAAAAACAACTTTTTTAATCAAAATATTTAATAGTGATAATTAATGAATTGGAATGGTCTGAAAGTATATTTAGAATATATTTTTACCATTTAATACAATGTTGGTCATTGGACATAATTTCACAATTAAACCGAACATAAACAAGTATCAATCTTTTGATAGTTATTATATCTTAAAAACACGCTTTTTGTTTTGACAGCGGAAATTAATTTTAAATTAATTTCTGCCACTTATGTGTTTTGAATTTGGAAAAATGGATTCCATATTTGGAATCAGGATTTTCAAATTGTTTAAATAGGTAACTTTTATTTTTAGACATTTTGAATAATTACTTCGGTAAATATTTTATTTACCATGGTTAAAGGGTAAATCCGGTAAATAATGGTTAAAAAATAATATTATAATAATAAAAAAATTACCCTAAAACGTGTCCTAACCTTATTGGTTGATACATGTTCGACCATGGGAGTCTTGGGGTCAATTTTGGGACCCCATGGATCCACTTGTAAGTGATATGGACACTTCATTTTAATTAAGTTAAAATGAATACAAAAATGACACAAGCATATATTTTTTAGAAAAACAATTTTTACATAGGGTTATATATGTTTTATTTTTGACTATAAATATTCATTAGAAATATAAAAAGATTTCCTACATAATGATAATTTATTTATAATTTTTAGACATCATATAATTTAATTTATTTATGAAACAATGATGATGCAGTAATTACCATAATAGTGAAAAGTTAAAATAATTGATATTATAAATACCCAAATAAATATAATTTGAGACTTTTTATGAATTAAAATAATTTTATAGGATATAATGACATATTAGGATTGATTTAATTGACTTTTTTCGAAGTAATCATTCTGTTATGAGTTTCCCAAAAATCAACTATTGAATAGTGTCAAAATTGACATAAAAGAGTTTTTAAAACAAATATTATATTATTAATTGATATTAAATTCATAAAAATCTAAGGATTGTCCAAGTGACTTATATCATTATATGTGTATCATTAATGGACCACTTGGGGGTAGGTTGGATGTATATAGTAAGTTTATTAACTATATAATATAAAAATACAAAGTGACATGGTAAATGTCAAACTAATTAACTAAGAGTTAAAACTAAACGATAATGTTAATATAGTAACCCAAACCTGTATAAATTCTATTGGTTTAATGTTTTTAGACCTATACCCACATTAAACTTTGAATAATCAACTTTGGAGCCATTATAAACCGAATATTAATTTATTATAAATTAATATTTCTAGCTTTTCCAAAGGTGCCCCTCACCCCTCTTATAAAAGGGCACTCCTCCTTCTCATTTCTTCATAACTTCAAAGCCTTTTGGTTCGGCCAACCCTAGACCAAATACTCTCTCAACATCACTCACTACAACCTAGAGGCCTTAGTTTGATCATAAATCCAACCTAAGGATCCCTTTTGATCAAATCAAAAGGAAGAACCCGAAGAAGCGGTAATGTTTTCACCACCCCTTTTCAAGTTCTTTTCTTCTTCCACTTCTTCTTTATTTGTTATTACCATTATAAAATAATAAATCCAGTATCTTATATATACTGTGATGTTATTATAAATATGGTACAACCATATTCAGTATTCTATCCACCCTTTGAATAACATGTCACCATACATGCGTACGTACGGCTTACCGTCTCCACATCATGGTGTAATTGTTATTCAATATATTATTATTTGGGTGGGTATAATAATGATGTGTAACTAATTTAAATAATAAATATAACATTATAATGATTCTGTATATATGATATACCATCCAATTATATATTATTTAAATATCAAAATAATGATATTGTCGCTCGTGCGTACGTACGGACTACCGTCTCCACGAACGCGATGAGATTCATTCTCCATCGTATCCATTCAAGTATAATTATCATTTTATGATTTAAAAATAATGTTTAAGAACTTTATATCATTATGGATATGAATAAGATACAACCTATCCCTGAAAAACATGGCTTACGTAACAAAAAATATAAAAGAAAACGAGTAAGTTAACACCCGAAACGACGATAATTCTAAGATATTATTAACAAAGAAATGTTAAAATATCATATATGATATCATATTAATGTATATGATTCATGAATAATTTAATAAAAACTATTTCAACATTATACAGGAGGTTAACCTACCCCCAACCAAGGAAAAGTACAAGGTAAGAGGTTTCTTAACTCACTCTTAATTTCGTGAGAATTCCATTGTTCACCACTTAATTATTGCATGTGGTGTATGTGTACTTCCCATGATTGTATTAATTGTGTAATATATATTAATTTATGGGTATTTACATCATCATGGTATGATCCTTCTTTCATGGTTGTATTTTTCGTAAGTTACCTAATCGATAAGGGAATTTGAAATTTCAATTTCCACTCATTTGGCTTTATGCATATTTCATTGATTATATTACCCCAAGATTATGTGTGGAATCACTATTCATTTGATTATGTCATAATTTCCACTCCCCTTCCTGTGTATATACTTTTTATACACATAATAACTCCATTGATAATTTCTCAAGTCATTGATATGAATTTGATAAGAGTAATTTTAACCCATTCTCCATTTGTTGAGTTAAACATCCAATTCGTTGGTGTTGTTTTTACAAGAATATGTGTGAATTTCCTTTGATTGTTTTACACTGAATATCCAATCATATTTAGTGTTTTTATATTTTTCACACATAATTATGTCGTTTATTTATCCTTAACCTAAGGATACGACCTTTATGAGAGATTTCATCTCAATTTACATTCCATTGAGACTTCTTCGTTGTTATACACCAAATCACTTTTATGTGGTGTATATAATGTACTTTGACATAGTATATCATTAATTACTTTATTCTCATGATATTAAAATTTTTTGATTACCTCAATTATTTTTATTCAAGTGTCTCTCTTTTGGTTAGAAACTCTAACTAAAATACCATTTTTAAATGTTTTAATGATTTTTTCTTCTAAATATTGCTCATTAATGTCCATGTTTTAAAATGGATTTAAGAAAAAGGGGGATATTTCTCTCAAATAGTTTTGATGATTATTTTCATCTATGTCAACATCCTTCATTATTCTCGATTGAGGTTAATATGATACAATACAATCTTTCATATTGTATCGAATGAGTTATGTTTGACTGTGGATGTGCTATTTTTATACCATTCATGGTTTTCGGATAAAGTATTGACATTTCGTATGCTAGTTTTAATACGAATGTTTATGTTATGTTTCAATCTTTTCATATGAGGAATTCATTGGACTTATTAAGTGACGGGTGGAGCCCTCTATAGCTCCTCGATGCATCAGTAGGTATCATGATACAAACTAGTGTCTTGGCACAAGGCCTTGGAAAAATCTTATTTTTAGTCTTGGCACGAGGCCTTGGCTATGTGGTTATGATAGTCTAGAATTATGAATTCCATCATTGTGAAAGTGGTTATTGATATTACATGTGATTGTTTGACTTGTAGAATATTCATGTGAATAAGTAAATGGCATTATTTTATTTTATCATTTCCATTTTATGCTGAAGTTCAAGTTTAAAAGGCTTTTGTTTTAGTTATAAATTTCCTTAAGTGTTTATTCTTATCTATGAAAGCTTCTGCTATAATGTTATCCTTACTGAGCATCTGAGATCACCCCTTTCATTGTTTTATTTTTCCCAGGATTATGAATAAGTAATTTATAAATGACCTGTAGTGATAGTATGAGGGGATATGAAGACAAGATGTTTTTTTATGATGTATTGTAAAACATTATGATTGTATCTAGTGTTTTCAAGGATACTAAACTATTCGGTCTTTCGAGACTTCATCTTTCTTGTGATCATGCGAATGTTATGTAATAATGCACCGACTCTGGGTAACTGGAGTCGGGGCGTTACATTACTAAAAAATGTGTGTCCATTTTCTAAGCACTTTCCAATATATTTATATTCAGTTGGACCTTTATATTTATTTAATAAACTAGTTATTCATATTTCTTCCCACCAATTTAATGGATATTTTATAATGGGAATTTAATATTAATAATTTCTTGTAGTTCTCTTAAACTCATGATTTTGTGCAATGTAAACCATTGAATAATTAAAATTATTTAAAGAGAAGTATTTATTAAAATATTGGGGTGTTACCAAATTCAAGTCATTTAATCAATAGAATAAAAATGAAATGCATCCATATATTTTTTTTCATATTAAAATAACATTGATAATAATAACTAAATTCTAATTGATGGAAATTATTTATTTATTGGACACCATGATCTCACACATCATGTAACCTCTACCATTGAGACCATTCACAAGACGAGTTAAAACTATAGATAGAATCTTTTTTAATTTGGTCAACTGATTTTCCTCATGAGACCTACCAATGCATCAAGGGTCTATATTATACCAAGACCCACCCATCAAATTAGGTCCAAATCATTCCTCATATATCAAATAATCTATTTAATTAATCAATATGTCTTATCATCAAATATCGGTATTGAATAAAAGATACGGATTTATCAATATTTCCTCTATTAATCAAATAACATTAAAAGTCAACACTATATGTAAAAATGAAATATTTCTTAGGAAATAATCATATCCATCATTAAAAAAAATTAATATTTAATAAAAATTTAATTTACAATTAAAATTTATTATAATAAATTTATTGTTTCAATATAAAGTTAACAATCATAAAAGAAAGTGATATCGGACTATAACTTTTATCACTTGGTAATTTTCAATTCAAATACCCTTGGATGAAATAATTAAAATTGAAACTTCAAATACCATGAATAATTTATAATTCATGATATTACATGTCAAAGGAGTAGCATATAAACCATATAAAAGTGAATTGCTTCATAATAACAAATAAGTCTTAATATGATGTGAATTGAGGAAAAATCCCTTACCTCACACTTTCCTTTTGGTCATACTTAATTTAACCACCTGTATAGTTTATTTAAACATATTATTAACTTAAAACATAACCATATTAATATTTATGATATCATATATGAACATTTTATAACATCTTATCACCCAGTTGTTAATAATCATTCATTATTTTCATTGTTTCGGGTCTTAATTACCTTGTTTTTCAAGTATGTTTTGATTTGTTATTTTTTGTTCCTTTTACTTAGATCACAATTTCATAATATTAATAATTTAAACTGTTATTTAAAAATCATATATATTTTTTATATATGTATTTATATAAATCTATAAAATTTGGTGATAGGAAATGGAATACATCGTTAATGAAAATGGCAGGCCGTATGTACGCGTGAACATTGTTTCCATTTTCTCGTCGTATTGAAAGAAATAAAAGTAAATGATATATATTTATATTATAATTATAGTATCATTTTTTATGTAATATATGTCGAATATTTTCATTAAAATGACCCTTAATACATTCCATGTAAAGCCTGAATGAATCACATCACTTCGCGGGGTGGTAGTCTGCTGTACAAACGAACAATGTTATCGTATTACAAAAAAATGAAAATCATGAAGGTGAGTATGATTTAATAATTATAGCAGCATAATAAATTTATAAATATCATATATATCATATATAAACTATGGATAAATCATTATTCCCAACCTTGAAAAAAGGTAACTCAAGAACGAACGACATCAGTTTGTGAGGTGGTAGTCCGCCATATACATGAATGATGGTTGTGTATCCCATTTGAAATAAGTGTGTGAAGTTGTTGATATTACTCCTAGAATAAAAAAATAAGTATATTTTAGATACTTAGGTTATTATATAATAATTATATAATAAAAATTGAATGGGGTGGAGAATTAAATAGAACAAAAGTGTCAATTGATGAATGTTGCCTCTTCTTTAGGTAACTCCTTTTGGTTTATTCCAAACACCTTTTGTGGTTTTATTTATGTCCAAAAACATTCTATAACAAGGATAGGTATTTTTAGGAGTTTATTTTTTTCATATTTTTTATATAACAAAAGTCTTGAGAGGTGTGAATAAGGGGGGATATTGAGTTCTCTGTTATAGTGGAGGAGGAGTGGAATTCTTGTAAATAACAGAATGTAAACACTATTGGGAGGTATCTCTTACATAATTTGACTCCACTAATGAAACATTTTTTATAAAATAGGGTATATGGTCTAAATATGTTCATAAAATTGTTTTTTTACAAGTTTCTAGGTCATTTTTCCCCTCAAGATTAAACTTTAACCACTAAGTAAACCCATTTTTTACATTAATTGCAGTAACTAATTTTAATTAATTTCACAAAAAATTTCTTTAAAAAAATAAGTTCACCTTAACAAAAATTATAAATTATTATGATTCAAACTATAGAATCCATTAATCTAAAATTCAAATCACATATGTGTTATAAATTAATTTAAAAATAATCCCGCAGACAGGACGAGAAAGCGAGTTTTTAAAGTGAAAATGATCAAAAGTTTTCTAAGTTTAATAAGTTTTTAAATTGGATTAATAGATTTATAATTTATCAAATTTTACTTTAAAACCAATTTAAAATATAAATTAGCATTTTAAATTATTTATATGAAAATTCAGTTTTCAATTAAAATTCAGTATTTTCTACTATTCATCAAAAAAAGAAACCTCTAAGAAAAATACCAAAAATTCAACCTAAGCTAATTTTTAAATTCCTATTTCAAAAATTAATATTATTTTTTCAAATTAAATTTATAAAAGTTTCAAAATATAGTTTTAAAACAAGTGCGCCATTAAAAGGCAGTAAAACCGCCTTTAGAAAGTTAAAGTTTTTTATGTGTAAAATTGGATTTGTTCTTATCTTATACCTATAAAATTTATTAGATTAATTCAAAACATTTTATTTAATATATATAAATTTTATTTATATCATCCAATAATAGTAATTAATTTAATTTATCAAGTTAAAATCCATTTGGCACATAAAATAATTTCCTTTATATTCAATTGGTTTTTATTTTCATTTCTAAATAATTGGTAACCAATGAATTCAGACATATATTTTCATAAGTATGTTACTCATATTCATATTCACCAATTGAATTATTAGGAGATAATTAAAATTTTAAATAATAATATTAATAGTACTCATTACAACCCGATCTTGCGTGTAATGAAAGCCATCAGAGAAATTCATTTTTGTGTGTAATGAAAGCTAACTCGGTATCGCATGAATTACAAGCTCTCAATAAAATCAAAATTATTATAAAATGAATGTATTTTAATGTCTCAGGGTGTTACATTCTTCCCTCCAACAAAAATTTCATCCTTAAAATTTTAGGGGTATTTCTTTCTAAATAATATGACGGTAGTTATCCTTTATAATATCCTCTGGTTCCTATATTGATTCCTCCATTTTGTGATTCCTCTAGAGTACCTTTTACCAAAAGAGGAATCTAATTCCTCAATACTTACTCTTTGGTATCAATAATATGGATGGTTTTTTCATATTATTATATATGATGTTCCAAATCTATTTTATCATAGGTGATTACATGTGTTGGGTCTAACATGTACTTCCTTAGAAAATATATATGGAACACATCATGCACTTTTGAGATACTTGGTGGCATTACCAAATGATATGAAATGAATCCAATTATTTCTTGAATTTAAAAGGTTCTAATGTACTTGGGGATCATTTTCTTCTTCTTACAGAACCTTATAACACCCTTCTATGGAGATACTTTTAGGAAAACATGATCACCCACTTGGAATTCCAAGTCATTCATATCATTATCGACAGAACTCTTTTTTATACTTTGGGATGCTTTAATGTGAGTCTTAATAGCCTTTACCTTTTTTTCTCTTCAATAAGTTCAAGGCCTACAGGTTTCCTTCCACCAACCTCATCCCAACATGTTGGGGTTCGACATCTCTTTCCATATAATTCTTCATATGTCGCCATTTGAATACTTGAATGAAAAATATTGTTATTGAAAAACTCTACCAAATGTAATTATAGATCCCACATACCTTAAAATTTGAGTGATCATGACCTCAAAATGTCTTCCATTTTTAAAATTTCTTTTGGATTGTTCATCAGTTTGAGGATGGTAGGTGGTTCTCAAATGAAGCTTAGTATCAGGAGCCTTTTGAAGACTCTTCTAGAATTTTGACTTAAAATGGGGATCTAAATGAGAAAAAATTGTCAGAGGTTCCCCATAAAGAATTAAAACTTCATAAATATATATCATTGAAAGGTGATCAAGTGGTAAATATTCTCTTATGGCAAGGAAATGTGCTGATTTGGTTAAGCGATCCACGATAACCCATATTTCATCATTCTTTATAGGAGTCTTTGGTAATTCTATGACAAAGTCCATAGTAATTTCTTCCCATTTCAAAATAGGAATAGGAAGAAGTTTCATGAATCCTCTCATAAAAGGTCTTATATCATTAACTTTCTAACAAACCAAACATTTGGACACATAATCAACAATTTCCCACTTCTTGTTGTCCCACCAAAAATTTTCCAATAAATCCCTATACATTTTTGAGATACCATGGTTTATAGAGAAATTTGAGCTATAAAAACCATCCAAAAATTCTTTTTTAATATCAGGTATAAATGGAACACATAATTTCCATCTAACTTTTAGGGAGCCATATTCTCAAATGAAGTCTGTCAATTTCCCATCATTCAAATATTTAATCTTCTTTTGAAAGTTATCATCATCAGAATTAGATATTTGTTTATACTCTAATAACTATGGTATTTTAATAATTTGAAATATTATTGATGTTTACCATAAATTAGTAACTCCCATATCAATCTTTACTAGGTCCATGAACATAGGATCTCTCTCAATCCTAATTTGGTTCAGAATCCCATGATCTTTCCTACTCAATGCATTCACTACCATGTTTGATTTCCCTGGGTAGTAGTGTATTGAAAAATCATAATCTGTTAGTATCTTGAGAAATCTCCATTTTCTCATATTCATATATTTCTTTGAAAAGATTTATTTCATGATTTTTTTATCTATGTATATCTCACACCTTTCACCATAGATGTAATTTCTTCATATCTTAAAAGAAATATCATAGATTCCAACTCAAGATCATGGTTTGGGTATTCATAATCACAAATATTCAATTTAATTGATGCATATGAAATAAAATTATCATTTTTAATTAGTAAACAACCAATTACCATCAATGATGAATCACTATGTATAAAAAACCAATCCCTTCCACATGGTAGAGACAAATTCATAGCATTGAACAATCTTCACTTTAGTTCATCGAAACATTCTTCACATTCCTTTTTCCAAATAAACGTAATCCCTTTATGTGTAAGATTGGTTAATAGGTTATCCAATCAAGAAAAATTGTGAATGAATCACCAATAGTAGCCTTCCAAGCTAATGAAACTATGTTCCTTAGTTGTGTTCATTGGTGTAGGCCATTCTCAGACTGCCTTTTCCTTTTCAGGATCAACTGAGAATCCATTATTGGAGACAATATGACCAATAAAAGAAATTTCAAGAATCCATAAATCACACAAACTAAATTTACCATATAATTATTTCCTTTTAAGATTCTTAAGAACAATCCACAAGTGATTCTCACGGTCCTCATATATTTTAGAATAGACAAAAATGTTATCAATAAATACCAAAACAAAATCATCAAGATATTCCTTGAATAATTTTTCCATTACATCAATAAAAATATAGGGTTCATTAATCAATCCAAATGGAATTACTATAAACTCATAATTTCCATACCTAATTTGAAAAGTTGTCTTGGAATTTTCTTCCTTCTTTACTCATTACTAATGATACACTGAATGAAATTCAACCTATTAAAAATATTAGGCTATGTGAATTTGATCAAATAAGTCATAAATGAGAGGTAGATGATAATTTTTATTTATTACAATAGCAGTGATCTCCCTATAATTAATGAATAGCCTCATTGATCCATAATTCTTCTTAATGAAGATAATAAGGGCTCCCCATAGTGAAACATCATGTAGAATAAATCCTTTGTCACCAAACTCCTTTATTTTTTTCTTCAGATACACTGATTTTATATTGTCCATTAGATATGGAGTCTTTGATATTGTTATTGAATCGGGATTTAAATCAATAGAAAACAAAACTTCATGCTCTAGGGGATGTTCAGGTAATTAATTTGGAAATACATCAATGTATTCATGTACATTAGGTACATCCCCATTTTAAAGAATACCTTATTCATCCTTTGATGTTTTTTTCTATTCTTACCCAATAATTTCATTCATTGGAGCTACTATGGTGGATCAAGATAAGAATTAGAAGATGAATTTTCTTCTCTAAAGATAAGGAATTCTAAATCTTCCATGTAAATCATAGTTTATGTATTCTTGTAATATATTTTCAAAGAAATCTTTTAAGTATAGCACATTTGATGGATTATATCAAAATAAACCATAGGTTTGATAATAATTTCATCAAATAAAGAATGTTTATGTGTCATAATGGGTATTGACTGACACATATTTATTTTATTGAGGCTTCCCTTTGGGAGTTTAAACTGACAACTCTCTTAGTAAATCAAAAGGAAAATGAATAATTTTTTTGGAAAACTGAGAAGATATAAGAGACTATGAAGATATGAAATCATATAAATAATTGTAAAATTTTAATATAGGATTACAGTACATTCCACCACATCATTGGGTACTTCCACCTCATCTGTAGTGATCACATAAGTTTATAATTTTCACAGTATCCTCTTCTATGGTGGATTCCCTTGGCTATTGGTATAAAGTGTGAATAATTATCCATTTACCTAAAGTTTAATCAAAGGAAATAATTGATTTGTTTCTTCCCCATGCATTCATGAGACATATTATTCTTTTCTCTGAACATGAAATTGACCCACATGTCTTTCAGGAATTTTCCTTGATGCTTATTTCCACAATTTTTACATGATGGGAATTTTTCCATCCCTCTCTTATTATTTGATGCATTCCTTTTTTCTCGGTACTCATATGACCTATTATTATCTTAGTTTCCCTTGAATATTTAATGTTTAGAGAATTATTTTTTATTTTTTATGGAACATAATACTATTTCA
This sequence comes from Viscum album, assembly GCA_963277665.1. NCBI lineage: Eukaryota > Viridiplantae > Streptophyta > Magnoliopsida > Santalales > Viscaceae > Viscum > Viscum album. Next base: position 1,338,912,635 of record OY728156.1, read on the forward strand.
TCATATAATGAAATTTTTTGGAGAATAACGCCCTTCAGAGACATATCTTAATCCTTTCAAGGAATTGGTCAAACTTTCACTCCATGTTTCATATGTAATCTATATCATACCTAGATTACCTTATAGGGGTAGCTTCATAGTCTATGACACTCCCTTCTTCCTTTTTCCTTAATCTAAGGAAATTTATCTTCATCTTAATTTTTTCCTCATGAGGGGAATATTTATCGATGAATGCCTCATTAAAATATTTCCATTCCACAAGTTATATTTCTTATTCCTCGCTAGTATTCAGAATCAATGACCATCATTGATCAACACCACCTTTGAGACATTACATTGCAAGTTTAACTTTTTCCTTTTCACTACATCCCATGGTCATAAATATCTTCTCTAAAGACTTAATCTATTTCTCAGCTATAATTATATTAGTAGTCCCACTAAATAATTGGGACTTCTGTCACATAACGTGATCCAGTATAGGATAAATTTTTTGAGGAATAGGTTTATACATCTGAGAAATGTTATTTTTCATAACTGATTATGGTTCTCTGATATAGCAATAATTTGAACTGTTCTAATATTAGACGTGTTGGTTTCCTCAGTAGGGAAATATCTACATTTTCCATGATTATTAATACCAACCTTCCATGATCCATTTCTAAACAGAGTCATGTGCTGGATGAGATAATACAATTATTAATTTTAAATCATTTTCTATAATTCTAAATTGGGTGTAACACTTAATATAAATTAAAAAAAATTCATTGTTAATCTTGGAATCATAAACATTGGTTTCTTAGAGGACAAATTTCCATTCAAATCCTTCAAAATGGTTTTTAAATAAAATGTGAATTTTCCTAAGAATATCCCCCATGAGTGTCAAACTTGATGAAAATAAGACTCATTTTTTTGCATGAGGTTACACTTGATTCAAGACCGATGTTCTCTTTTAGGAGTTATCATCCCTAGGTACATCTATACTAGGTCCACGTCCACTTATAGAATAAATATAGGGATATAATGCTTGAAAGACCCACATAATATCTATATTACCTAAAATATAAGATGTTCTTTTGTACTTATATTAAAATTATATCTTAGTTTTGTGTTCCATACACTATTGGAAACTAGACCTATACCAAAAAACCAATACCAATGGTTTTTTCAAAACTGTTGGTATGGGTGATGGTTATACCAACAGTTTGGCTAAACCCATTGGCATATCGTCCATTTAAAGACCTTGTACCAACAATTTCTTCCAAAAATAATTGGTAAAGGTGATAGTTATATGAATGGTTTGGCTAAAACCATTGGTATAGCCTCCATTGAGAAACCATATACCAACGATTTTTCCAAAACCATTTGTATAGGTCCCAAAAATAAAAATACCTATACAAACGGTTTGGAAAACTGTTGGTATAAGTAATTGGATTATTAATGAATTCATTTATCAAATATCATTTAATATATCAAAAATTAATTTACTTATAAATATTCATATACTTATTTATCATATAATGTTTCCAAAAATCATTTTATCTTAGTGGTTAAGTCATTAAAATTTATATCAGAGGTGTCGAGATCAAAACTAGTGGAGTTTTTTTAATTACTCATACCAATTGTTTTGACTACCCTTTTTATAGAAATTTCATATTACCTATACCTAAAATTTGGAAATCATTGGTATATTCCTATTATACCAACAGTTTCCCAAAACTATTATTAAAGCTCTATACCGATGCCAGGTAAGCCAACGACCACCCAAACCATTTTTATAGCCTATAACAATGGTTTTGGGACCTATAATAGTGGTTCCAAACCATTATTATATAGTTTTTTTTTCTAATAGTGCTAATCTATATTTTCCTAAATCTAATTTCCACGTTTTATATTGAACTTCCTTTAATACCAAATGTAGTAACCCTAACCCTAGAAACATGGAGTTGGTGCCTTACTTTATTACATTTACATGATAATAAGGAATAAAATCCTAAAGGACTGAAAATTTTATCATTTTTGGAAACCATATTACATTCGTGATACCCATATTACATTGGGAAAAAACACAATGAAAGTAAAATATCATCATCCATGAAACTCAATCCAAGAATTCATTGTCATATCCTGGGGAAATAAAAAAATAAGGGTGAGATCAAATGTTCAATAAGTGTTAATTACAACAGAATATATGGTTAATAAATAATCATAATCAATATTTCAAGGTAAATACTTTAACACACATTACATTTAAATAATTGGATAATCCATAAATAATGTGTAAAGTTAAATAACTGAAAACACATTCCATTTAATCAATAGACTGGAAATGAAATGTATCTATCTATATTTTCATAGTGAAATTACCATGGATAATAATAAATAAATTATTAAAAAATTTGATGCTTTAATTATTAGATTCCATGATCTTGGGCATCATGGTACCTCTACCATTTAGACCTTTCATAATATGAATTAAAACTATAGTTATAAACCTGTTAAATTTTTCCAACTAATGTGTCTCATGAGACTAACCGATGCATCGAGGGGCTATATTATGCAGGTCCCCACCCAACACTTCAGGTCTAAATCACTTCTCATGTATTAAAAAATATATTTAATTAATCAATATTCCTCACCATCAAATATCTATGTTGAATAAAATATACAGATTTCTCAATATTTCCCTTATTGATCAAATAACTTTCAAAGTAAATTCCATATGTAAAAATAGAATACAGTTTATGAAATAATCATTACCATCATAAAAGAACATGTATATTTAAGTTAAATATAATTTCCAATGAAAAAAATTACAATAATGTGATTTTTTAATATAATGTTAATAATCACAAAATAAAGTGATATTGGACAATAACTTTTATCACTTGGTAATTTTCATTTAAAACCCCCTTGGAATAAATAGTTCAAATTTAAACTTAAAACACCATAAATAATGAATAATTCACGATATTATGTATTAAATTGGTATCATATACACCATATTAAAGTTAATTGGTTCATAATAACAAATAAGTCTCAATGTGATGTGAATTGAGACCAAATCCATTACCTCGCACATTCCTTTTAGTCGTACATTTTTAACCAAATGTATAGTGGTTTTAAAAATGTTATTAATTGATACCAGAGATATATTAATTTTTTATATCATATATAACCCTTTTATAACATCTTATCACCAATTTGTTAATAACCATTCATTATTTTCATTTTTTTGAGTGTTAATTTCCTTGTTTTTTGAGTTTCTTTTGGCTTGCTATTTTTTATTCCTTTTACTTAGATTATGATATCATCATCTAAAAAATTTAAAAAATGATTTAGATATCATATATAATTAGTATATATGTATTTATAGTAATCAATAAAATTTGGTTATAGGATATGGAATACAAAGTTCATTGAGATGTGTGGTCATACGTACACATGAACACTATTTCCATTTTCTTTTTGCATATAAAGAAAGAAATACAAATGATATATATGTATATTATAATCCCAGTATCATTTTTATGTCATTTATTTCACATATTTTTATTAAACCCACCCTTAATTCACCCCATGTAAAGAATGAATGAACCACTTTGATTCGCAAGACAGTAGTCCTATGTAAACACAAACGACGTTATCGTATTCCCACAAAATGTAAAGAATAAAGTTGTGTGTGATATAATAATTAATGAATCATAAAAACATTATTAATATTATATATAAACTATAAATCCATAATTATCACCCACTGTGAAAGGTGGTAATGGAAGAATGAACGACAACAGTTCGTGAGGCGGTTGTCCTTCGTACACATGAATGATGATTACATATCTCATTTGATGGAAGTGTGTAAAGGTTTAGGTATTAATATTATCATAACAAAAAATAATTATATTTAAGATATTGAGGTTATTATATCATCATCATATAATAATAATTTAATGGAGTTGAGAAATAAATACACCAAAAGTACTTTTTGATGAATATTACTTCTTCTTTAGGAAACTCCTTTTAGTTTATACCAAAATCCTTTGTTTAATTTATGTAAAAAATAAATATTTTAGGATTAAGGGAAGGGTTATTGGAGTTTATTTTGATATTTTTTGGATGATCCAAAATGCTTGAGAGGTGTGAGGAAGGGGGAGAGTGAGTACCCTTTTATAGTGGAGGAGGGATGGAATTCTTGTAAAAAACAAAAAGTAAACACTATTGGGAGGAATATTAAAGTTCCTAGGTCATTTTTACCATTAATATTAAAGTCTAACCACTAAGAAAACTCATTTTTACCTCAATCACTATAATTAATTTTAATTTCTTTCACAAATATTTTTGGTAAAAAACTAAGTTAACATTACATTAAATTATAAATTATTCTTATCAAAAATATTAAATTCATTTTCCTAAATTCAAATCATTTAAATATATGAAATTAATTTAAAATTAATCCCATAGATGGGACTGGAAAATGGGTTTTTACAGTTATAATATTCAAAATTTTATTAAGTTTTTATACTTAAATTAAATATAAAAAAATCTAATTACCTAAATTATATTAATATATCAATAATTTATCTAATGTTACTTTAAAACAAATTTAAAATAATATTTAGAATTATAAATTATTTAGATGAAAATTTGGTTTTCAATTAAATTCATTATTTTTCACTATTCCTAGAAAATGAAAATTCTCAAAAAAAATATTCACCCTCAGATATTTTTTACATAAAAATTTTTAAAAGGAAGTTTATTTTTTCAAATAAAATTTATAAAGTCAAAATTATGTTTCAAATAAAGTACACCATTAAAACGTGGAAAAACTACCTTTATAAAAATTCATTTTTTTTATTCATAAAATTAGATTTGTTCTTATATTGTGCCTATAAAATATATTGGATTAATGTTAGAACATTTTACTGAATATATATAAATTTTATTTAGATCATCCACTAATATTAATTAATTTAATTTTTTAAGTTAAAGAACATTTTCCACATAAAAACATTTCATTTATATTCAATTGGTTTAAATTTTCATTTCTAATTAATTGGTAACTAATGAATTAAACCATATAATTTCATAAGTTATTTAGTCATATTCATAATTTCCAATTTAATGGTTAGGAGATAATTTTAATTTTAAATAATAATATTAATAGTATTCTGTAAAATATAGTCTTGCGTGCAATGCAAGATATCATAAAAAGTCATTGTTGTGTGTATTGCAAGAAAACATAGTATTACTAGCATTAAAATCTATCAATATAATTAAAATTTTTAGAAAAAGAATATATTTTAATGTGTTGAGGTATTATATAGGTGGTAGTCTCTAATGTCTAGTGCTTCTAACTTGTCTCCATTTAAATCCCATAAATCCACCTCACCCCATAAAACTTTTTGAAATATACTAGTCTTAAATTGTAATACAAATTTTAGAACCACATGTGGTATCCAATACCCAATTCATAGAAATTGAAATGTTACACTTGATAATGAACGTACCTAAAGCATCAACTCGATTCCTTCTCACTTTATAGTTTTTATTCTAGTGGACCTTCGTACCACATTGGAAATAGACATCATCTTGATCCATCACTTCCCCTTTGATCTTCCTCTTTTATAAGGTTAGTGCATAGAAGCCATAGAAATAGACTTAGTCTTGGTGATCTTTACTGTGTAGTTTCTTTTTATTCACCATAAGGATACAATATTTTTCAGTTTTTAGTTTCTTATTAATTTTTAAAATTAAGGTTCATATATCTAGGAGTGACTTATCTATATTATTCAAACTAAAATTCTCTATAAAGTTAGAGAAGATATGAGGAAGTGATATGATCATGAGATTGGTGCACAATTAATCAGGTAATTTAAACCCTATAATATCCAGACACCCGATGAATCCAATAAATTTGACTGTATGATGTCCAAATTATGTGCCTTCTCTATGATTTAATGTGAAATGTGTCTTGAATATCTCAAACCAATCTAAAACATATCTCTCTCTTTCTAAAGATCTCAAATATGACTTTGCATTGAAAACTCATTCATAGTCTCCTGTGATTTTTGTAGTTCACTAGTCATGGAAGAGAGAATTAAATAATGGATATCTATAACATTGTCTAATTGTTTCTCGTAGACAAGCAACTCTTCCTCACTCACCTACATAGTGGGAATATCAGGAACTGTGGACTTCAATAGATATAACTTTTTTTCCTTGCATAGTATGATACACAGGTTCCAGTACCATTGGTAGAAATTTGGTTTGATAAAGAATTTTCTTTATCCATAATAGTTCATAAGGATTTTGTTTTTTTTAATATTCCATTTGATTCTAAAATAATTTAGAGTAGATTATTAGTAGTTTTTCTGATTTCAATAAAGTGAGATGAAATAATTAATTATATATCTCCCACTATTTTATCAATTCCTGAAATCCCTCAACATTTGAATCAAAATTTATAGTTGAATGTAAATTCTAGTGGCAAGGATACAAATTCCCCATCTAATAACCCAAGAAAGGGCTTGGTCAATTCCTTGAAGATATTTAGTTAGGAAAGTATTTTCCAACCACTAGATTATAGCTCCTTGATCCATGGAGTGGAATCCACAATCTTGAAACCCATGATTGGATTTCTTTAACACTTGTTTCCAAGTTACTCAAGTCTATAAAGTGATACTACTCTTGATGTAAAATGGTTAAGTCAATAAAATCATAAGAACTCCCTTGTAAAATTAAGTGTACCAAAAAGGTTTGTAACAATACTAAGTTCTATCATTTCATTCTTTTCTAAGTAATATAAGGTTTAGTCTGACTTAATATTTAATGAAGGTGTTTTACATATTATGCATAATTTTTTTATCCTTTACATGTCTTTTTAATATTAATTTGATTTTACTTTAAGGATCAAATATGTTTAGATAAAACATTTAAACACAATCCATTTATTTTAGTTCCATATTTATATATTAGTCCATTTATTTATGAGATTTTGATCTTTCATCCATAAAATAAATCATATAATAATAAAGAAATAAAATAAATAAATAAATGACATGATATTGAGTTTTATCCAATTTTTCATTTATTTAGAGGAAAATAAATCAACATATGACCCTAGGGGAAAACTTCTTTTTATTAGTCATAGATGAGTTATAGTATCTCATCTATCCACCCAGGTACTAACTAGGTTGGTTTTTCCTTGGTTATACCTTGAAATGACTCTATCCCCCTTTAGATAATCCTTTTGTTACATATGTTTTATAACTCACACACAGGTGATGGTAACCAAGGATTGGTTAATAGTAATTACATAAAATAAACTTGGACACCCTTGTCCTACATAATAAAGGTGGGAGGGATGAAACACAGACCATAATATTTAATTTAATAATAAATAATTGAAAACTCATTCAATAAAATTAAATTAAATAAAACATACACATATATAGTTCTATTCAAATTCCATGATCTATCATACACATGAAATGATTGTACATTTAAAAAAACTAGCTAACATTCATTTCAATTCATTTTTTGATAAGATAAAACATGCTTGAATTAATATGATTAATTATATTATTAATAAATTAATTTGTTTTACCTTATTTCATCCAATCGTATTAGAAATTACCATATAATTTTATTTTAAATAAAATAAAATATTTTATTTTATTTAAAATTTAATGAAAATAGTACACAACTTTGTAATAAATGTAACTCAATGAGTACTTGTCTAAATTACTCTCTATGGTAGTTTTTGTATACAATTCACTCACATTCCATATTATTTACATGGAATGTGTAGTGATTTTATAGTGTGCACTATCAAATTAATGACATAGGGAACAAATAAAAATGACATTACCTATACAATTTAATGCACGTTGAGTATTTTGTATCCAATAACAATAAAAACTTCTGGAAATCCAGGCTATATCCATGGACCTATTGCCACAGTTTTATAGGTCTGTGGCTATAGCCTTTATATTTCCACGGTTAAATTTCATTTTCGTGGCTATATTATTTTCGTCGTTTTTTTTTTCAATCTTTATCGGCCTCCTCCTCCTCCCCCGATCTGCAGCCCTCCTCCTCCTCCCCTGATTCGCACACCGCACAGCCCTCCTCCCCGACGATGTCTCCTCCTCCCTGCAGCCCTCCCCTCCTCCCCCGATTTGCAGCCCTATCACCGCACATCCCTCCTCCCCGACAGCGTCTCCTCCTCCCCGCATCCCTCCTCATCCTCCCCTGGTTCGCATCCATATCACCGTGTAGCCCTCCTCCCCGACGACGTATCCTCCACCCGACGATCTCCCCGATGATCGCACCATGCAACCCTCTCTCACAGTAGTGCCCTCCTCCCTGAAGAACTCTCCCACATAGGCACCCTCCTCCCTAACGAACTCTCCCACAACAACACACCATGTACAAAAGGGATGTCACTTTTCATTATTCTTTCATTGTTCTCTCATTATCGTTCAGCACCCTCTCCCCAAACTCGAATTTCATCAAGTATTTTCATTTTTTTTAATTTAATACATGCACTGTGGATCGATTTTAATGAATATATTCATCCATTTTTTCATCTCAAACACTGTTATATGTGCATTCAATTATTATCTCAACAATCTTCATCAAATCAATGTTTTACTCATTCTCAATATTATTTAAAATATGATGTTGATTGAAATTGTGCTTGGTTTGATATTTACATTTCTTATTCTCAATTGGATGTTGATTAATTTTTTAATCCTAATAATTACATGACTGTTAGTCATTTAATCTCAATATTTGTTTCCATGTAAAATATGCTTTCAATTTCTCACCAATTTTGGATCTATTATACCATGAATAAATAAACTTTTTTGGGTAGTGATCAAGATTAGGGGTTTTTGAATCTTTTTAATCATTAATTATAATCTTTTTAATCATAAGGAATTGTAATTAGGTTAAATAAAAATTGTAAATTACATTAGATTAAGAAACCATGAACATGTTATATTTAAATGAATTGCCCTGACCTAATTGATTTAGAATAGGATATTACCAGTAGACTATAAAAAATTATACCATAGAATACATGCTTAATGAATCTATGATGTAGTTATCTCTAGAACACAATATAACATCCTCATTGGTAGATATACAAGTTTCTACCATGATAAACTAGTGACATATTCTTTCTTTACATCCTAAACCTTGAGAACATACTGATTTAGAATTAAGATCATCTTTTTTCATGACCCCAAAAATTGATCTCGATCACTTCCTTATCTCTGACCCTAAACCAAGTTATCTTTGAGTTAGTTTTCCCAAATAAAGTCATCATGAGAGGACTCATGTACCAAAGGGTTATATAATTAGATCATGTCTTCCACCTCATACCCCCTATAAGATCGCCCCCGCACTGTCAAAACACTACGCCTTAATAGAAAATGTAGTTTTGGAAACAATAAATCTAATATGACCATAGCCTATATGAATTAAACTATGTGTGCAAGAACGTCATTATGAAAACCATGTAATTCTTAATAAAAACACATCTTGTTTAGTTCTAGTAGTAGCTAGTTCTAATTCACTTATGCTAAAATATATTACATTAATGGTTAATCTACTGACTGGTAAATTATCTTTTCATAAAACCCTAATAAAATAGTAATTTATTTTTCAATGAATGATATTTGGATCATACCATGGGTTATCTATATAATGAATTTTACAAAAACATTATGAAATTTTCAATTATTTAACTTATAATATTGATTATTTTAAAAATATTGAAAACATGAATACAATATGTGATTTGGGAAGGAACAAATAACTAATATTTTACAATTAATAATATAGAAAAAATTGGGTATAACAAACTAAATGTGCAATAATGAAATGAAGATAAAGGTTATTGGGTAATAATATAATCACTTGGTCATATAGGTGTGAGTCCAAACCCCATGCATAAGATAATATCATGTTATTACATTCAATTTTTTCTAAAACACATTCATCATATTTATGTACGATTTAAATTATAATATATCCTACTATATAAGATTCTACCATTTTTTAATGCTTGAACATCTATTTTTTTATGAATACGCCCTTTTAATTTTTTCTGGATTAGTGGATTAGTTTTTTAGTTTGTTTAAATATTATATACTAACTTAAGAATAAATAATTTCCTAATTTTAGGGATAATGTATTCTGTGTAACGGAAAATTTGGTGAGTTGGTATATAATAGATTTAATGTTTGGCCATGAGGCTTTGAATTAGTAATTGGACATACAAAAATTAGGGAAAAATTCCCAGAGTGTTTCTATATATATAATGTTATTGTATCGATTTTATTCTTTTAAAAGGATTATTTTGTGGTTTTAATCTAAAGCAAGTATATATCATATTGTTTTTTATATCAAATATCATTGTAGATTGCATAATATAAAAGTATCAGTTGGTATTTTAAAACCTTTAGGCTATATCATATAAACATCCACAACTAAATTCACAACATGTGTAGTTGTTTAGAAATATTTTTGATATATCTCATAATCAATGTGAGTATATGTGATATATATGAATATAAAATATCATCAAAATAGGTGAAATAGTTTCTGTATTGTCAATACTATTAATTATATTGTAACCATTTACAATTAGGTTTTATTTATATTTAGAGAAACTACAATCCTTGTCAGTTCTCATTTAGAAATCTCAATTTCACCGAAATGTTCTCACCCTTTCATGTTCATCTAATAAGTTCCAAAATTGGTTAATGTACAAAGAACCTATTTTACATTCCATATCATTTTACCATTTCTTAGAATTGGAACAATATATGGCCTCCTGATAGGTAGTAGGTTAATCTCTTATGAACATCTCATTATCATCATTAACTATGAAATATACATATCTCATGATCTATTAAAAAATCCTACCCCACCCTCAAGGGTCTCATATAGATAGAGTATGTTATCCTTCTAAAAATAATTGTAAATTTATCTCAACCTCTATCTCTGGAGTACATCCTATTTTTTGTTATTGATCTTCTCTGTGTTTATATTTACTCCTACTAACTCCTAAATTTTGGTGTTTCTGATTAATAAGACCAAAAAATCTGATCATAATTTTTTGTTCAGTTTGATTACAGAAATAATATCCCATACGTTTCTTAAGATGGAAAATAAATAATAATTTTGTACATTTACAGCCTAGTGTATAAGTTTCAAAACATTTTTTGATTCATTCAAATTCATAAATTTTAATGTAATACCTTATAGGATGTTTCCAATTACATATCTTATATGAAATATCTAAAAATAATTTTTTAAAGAAAATAGTTTACTATAATTTCAGTGGATTTTATTGTATAATACTAGAATAAAATACTAAGGTCGCACTGACTCATCATTGATAAAAAATATCAACAAAATAGAAAATTAATCCTTTTAGATTCACCACTTCATTATGTTGTTCCAATAGAAGTGTGTTGTGAAATTGTTCCCTAATCCCTTATAAGATCAATGAACATATGGATCAGGTTTTCACCACCCTAATCATATATGACGATCTATAAACTTTTTCCTATTAGATTTTGGTTTTTATTACTAGCAAATTCGTCTTATAAAAAATTTCATATTTTTTATCATTAGAAACTCATTTAGAAACTAACTAAATATATATATAAATATAATTATGTACAAAAAAGTACCACTTTCTTGAGTACTCATTGGTCTATATACATCGCTATGATTGAGATATAATATTCTACTAGATTATCCAACACTTCTACTTAAATGTTTTTTATACAAATAACAAAATAAATACTTTTTTTATTTTAAAATGATTCATAATTGAATGATTATAATAATATATCATCATGGGGTATTTGGATGCATTTAGATTGCACTGGATAATAGATCCAAATTCATGACATGAAGATATAGATTTTTTAACAATATGTGGAAGTGGCATCTTCATAGATGATTAATTAAGATTCATGGATGAAGAGATATTTACCCAAAATCATGAATGTAATGTTACTTCCAATGATAATACTCATTCTCGTTTATTGGTAGTTCCCATGATTCTTCATTAAATGATGAATTTAAATTGTAATGGAATATGTTACATCCTATTGATGTTTATTTTAATTTTAATGTTCTAAAAAAAATTGATATGATTTAAATGAGAAAACACTTTGGGAATCAATTAATTAAACTATGTGGGGATGATGTGGTGGAATATCCATTCATAAGAAGATACTGTGGTGAATGAAACATAATGTCAGGTTGCATCAAAAACACACCAGACTATATTTTCCCAATGTATATTCGAGCCACATCCATCCCACACCATCCCCCTTGCACCTTCATTTCAGCCCACTACCACCAGCATTCCAGCCCGCAACAGCCCCCCTGCCACCTTCGAATCAACCCGCACCATCCCCCCAGCACCTGAAACTAGCCCCCTTCCACCAGCATTCCAGCCCCCTTCCACCTACATTCGAGCCCTCACCGAATTAGGTATATCAGGGGTCATCCAATCTTCTAGTCATCACAGATTATCATTCATTTCTTTAAATATTTTGAGAAAAAATCCTCTCATGCCTTCCATATCAACCTATTTGAAACTAAGTGGAAGATGTTGCCTCGCGGATGTCGCTGGACCGGGACAACACGTTGCGGTCACGCTGCGGTCATGTCGCGGTCACGCCACTGTAATGCCATGATTTGGCCCTGATCCAGCCACATCGAGCCCACACCATCCCCCTTCCACCTTCATTTCAGCCCGCTGCCACCAGCATTCCAGCCCACAACAACCCCCCTTCCACCTTCGAATCAGCCCGCACCATCCCCCACCACCTGTAACCAGCCCCCTTCCACCAGCATTCCAGGCCCCTTCCTCCTGCATTCCAGACCTCACCAAATTGGGTCATCCAATCCTCTATTTATCACATATTAACATTCATTTCATTAAATATTCTGAGAAAACATCCTCTCATGCCATTTATATCATCCTATTTGAAACTAAGTGGAAGATGATGCCCTGTAGATGTCACTAGACCGGGCCAACACGCTTCGGTCACACCGCGGTCATACCGCGGTCACGCTGCGGTCACTCCGCGGTCACACCGCAGTCACACCGTGGTAATGCCGTGGCAATGCTGTGATTTGGCCCTGCTCTAACCACATCCAGCCCACATCATCCCTCTTCCACCTTCAGTTCAGCCCACTGCCACCAGTATTCCAGCCCGCAACAGCCCCCCTGCCACCTTCGAATCATCCCGCACCATCCCCCTAACACCTGAAACCAGCCCCCTTCCATCTGTATACCATCCCCCTTCCACCTGTATTTGATCCCTCACCGAATTAGGTATATCAGGGGTCATCCAATCCTCTATTCATCACATATTAGCATTCATTTCTTTAAATATTCTGAGAAAACATCCTCTCATGCCATCCATATCATCCTATTTGAAACTAAGTGGAAGATGTTGCCCCGCGGATGTTGCTGGACTGGGCCAACACGCTGCGGTCACGCCGCGGCCACGCCGCGGGCACGCCGTGACCACATCGCGGTCACGCCACGACCACGCCGCGGTAATGCCATGATTTGGCCCTGCTCTAGCCACATCCATCCCTCACCAGCCCCCTTCCACCTTCATTTCAGCCCGCTGCCACCAGTATTCCAACCCGCAATAGCCCCCTGCCACCTTCGAATTAGCCTACACCATCCCCCCAGCACCTACAACCAACCCCCTTCCACCAGCATTCCAGCCCCCTTCCACCTGCATTCGAGTCCACACCAGCCCCCAGCCACCTGCAATCCAACCCACACCATTTAGGTCATTCCCTTTGGATTAAATAATGATGACACTACATAGATACTCCACACACATTATATCATTAATACCTTCTTAGAAAGAATAGATGAATGATTTTGTTAATGAAATGGTTATCAAATCTCAATAGAGATGTGATTATTTCAAAGATCTTTAAACAATATTTAACAAGTTGCAGTAGCACAACCTAAACATGAATCTGGTAAAATGTGTTTTCAGGTTAACGCTAGGGAAATTTGATAGATTTGTGGTGTGATACCATGAAATTGAGTTTGAATCTAAAAAAACAAGTTCAGTTTTATCAATTTCACTCCCTTGGATTCTTGAAGAATTGAGGGGGCAGGGTGGGGGTGTCCAGGGTCTGGGGGGGGTCTGTCCTGGGTGGGGGGGGGATGGTATTGGGGGACTGGAGGGGGGAACTTTTAGTGGTAGGGGGGACTGGTAGGGGGTGGGGGGGATGGCAGGGGGGACTGGAGGGGGGTAGAGAAAGTATCTCGACTAGATCTGACCAGAGTGGTTATTTCCTATATTCCTTATTGAGGAGAGTAGTATTAGTTTGAATCTTCAATGAAATAAGAAAGACTGAATGATATAAAGCTTATATAGATGATGAAATATTCCTTATACCGTCTTCTATTTGAGAAAGGATATCACTTTCTAGATATGAGTTTCTTAGAGTAGTTGGCCTCATTTTTTCGAGTTCCACTCAATATGTGGTACATCTCATAGAAAATTAAACAAAGGGTGGGCCTTATTGTAGAAATAAGATGTCATTGTGGGGAGTACCTTCAAATCCAACACCATCAAGGGAAGGAATACCATTATGTCTCAACATCTAGTCATATGAAGGATTCTTACAAGGTATTCCATAAGGAGAACAACTGGGGTGGAAAATGATTTATTTGGAGAGGGGAAGAATATAGATATCTCCCATACTGATCGTCGAGATATGGCAATAGTGGCCTTTCACTACTGCTGACAAAATACACTGATAGTCTCACAAGGCTTGAGTAGGGATATGATTCTACCCTTAAATTGGTTCCAAGATATGCTAATAGAATTCTTTGATAGAAACAAGAATTTGTGAATGTTCTTTAATGGGAGTGGGGATATAATATTATCCTTTTCGTCCATTTTTCATAAGGATATGTCGACTGGCTTCATATGCAGGGGTGGGAGCATGTGTCAACCCCTATTTGTTTTTGGTATCTATAGGAACAATTATTCATATATTTCCATTATATAGTGTCAAGATTCATGTATTATTATAATATTTAGTTATGAATTGTCTAGTTATTAAGTAGTCTATGGTATTGCAAAAGTGAAGGGCTACACTCGTCATCGGTTTTAGGAACGTTCTTGATTGAGGATGGTCCCTATTATTTTTTCATGCTGCAAATCCTGCTTGGGAAGCTCTCTCAAAGTCTCTATAGTCAGGTATATCCTGTAATTGTAGACTGTTCAATGCAGTAGCTTCAAGAATCCATTTTTCTTCATTTTTTAAGATGATTTAATCTTTGGAAAATTTGTATAGTTACCTAAAGCATGTACAATGAGTCCTTTTTTCTGTCTACTGTAATTTATAGTTTTTTCACCATATTAAACATGATAATAGAGGTAGTTGTCCACCTTATTGAATCTATGTTATTGTCTGTTAGTTTCTCTATTAAAGGAACACCTATTACTGGATTTGGTGGAAGAGGAATTTCCAATGCTTCTATCTTGATGAACAGGCTGGGTTTTTGTTTTCTGCTAGTTTGTGAGCTCGAGGTGGAGTGGAGTGGATTGGTTTTGATATGGAAGTAGGCAAGGGGCATGGGTCATGTCCGGGTGGGGAGGGTCTGCAGGGCATATGGGAGGGGTGAAGGAGGGCGGGGGGGGGGGGGGGGGTCTGTAGGGGAGAGGTGTAGGGGAGGAGTGGGGGGGTGTCCAGGGTCTAGAGGGGGGAATTTACAGGGGGGTCTATAGGGCATTGGGGAGGAGGGAAGGGGGGAGGGTGTAGGGGGTGAAGGGGGGGTCTGCAGGGCATAGGGGAGGGGTGCAGGAGGGCAGGGGGTCTGCAGGGAAGTGGGGAGGGGTGCAAGGGGGGAGGGTCTGCAGGGCATAGGGGAGGGGGCATAAGGGTAGGGGGAGGGTCTGCAGGGCAGTGGGGAGGAGGGAAGGTGGAGAGGGTGTAGGGGGTATGGTGCAGGGGATATATGTGTGAAACTATAAGTTTCTAAATTCAAAGGAGATGAATCAGAATGGATAAATACATTTGATCATAAAAGAAGGAATGAGGAGGTTTTATGGATCGAGTTTCAGTCCCTCTTCTATGAGAGGCTATGGTAGATTTACAAAATAAGAGCATGTTTTGGGAATTCATGGAGCTATATCATTTTTGGTCCAGGATCTTCTATAGTGATCATAATGTGATATTAGGAACTTGACATGGGTATGTAGGATTGATGATGGTATCGATACTACTATATTGGGGAGATTCATACTCGTCTTTTTTGAGTGAAATCTATATCAAGGGATGGTGATCATTATCAAGGTTGTGAAATGTATGAACTTAGATAGTAAATGGATGAATTTAGTGTCTCGAGTTGGATGTTGGATGAACCATTTTTGGTTCCATGACCGCACCAAAATTAATGATTTACCTATAGTGGTTGGTATAGTCAGTGTGTTCAGTTAATTCTGAGGAGTTTATATTGGTAAATATGCTATTTAGAGCTCTTGTATTTCTAAGATGTCATTCAGATCAATGTGTTGGGTAAAGTATCAATATTTGATATTGTAGTGGGCTAGTGCTTGACAATTCTAGTGTGGAGTTTGAAAGGGAGCCTAAAAAGGGTACTCTAAAGGATGTTGAAAGTGTGTGTGGAAGGGAAACCAAGTAGTCCAAATTGATAAGAATTTATGACATAGATTCCATAACAATAATAATTGTTGAAAGATAAAAGGAAAGAACCAATTATCGCATGTTCGGAAATAGTTTCTACAAATAAGGAATATACAATCAAGAAGAAGGAAGATCATGCACCAAAAGATTGTCTAATCATATTAGCAAATTGGTTTGAGAAATCCAAGTGGATTGAGTATGAATAAAAGAATGAAAATTCTCTAATTTCTAAAATTGATGAACCTATATAAACTAAGAATAAAGGTGAATTCCAGAAGAAGAACATGCTAAAAAATGAGGTTTCAATCTCGAAAATTAATAAGGATATAGGCATGAAGAGTTTTAGGTATTTTATACATTCAAGGAATGAAATTTATAGGTTGAGAACAATGTCTAATCCCTATTTATCGCTTTTAAGTGATAATGGAGGTTTACTTTACTCTCATATTTTGGTGATTCTTGATTTTTGAATAGGAAATTGAAGGCGATGATTGAAAAATAAAGAGCTTTATTAATGATCATGTTATTTAGTATTGGTATGTATATATCAATCTGAATATTATTTGTTCATTTTTGTTTATAGATTCATGTATCATTTATTATGTACAGTTGACACACTGATCACATATATATAAGAAGTCGTTATATCTCATTTTCTCCCACTATTTTCTTATAGGTGGTTTCTTATGACAAGACCGGTTCTATCCACCACCATCGATGACAATGAATTATACATTGGATTTGAGTAAGGTTTATTTCATTTTTATTCTTTGGCCCAATTTTAATTAGGGAATTTTTGATTTTTTGGGTTTTTTATATTTTTGCAGTGCGTTTTGGATTTCGTTAAGGTGGATTTGAGTCGCCATTGACGAAGAATTACATGTGTATGCATAGGTAGGCATATACATATATACGTTCCCCCTTTATATATATTCACTCATGGCAGTATGAATATATATATTGGGGCTAGGTGTGCTTATATATAGATATGAAAAATGCATACATGTGTAAGTGTAAAGGTGTATATGCAAGTATAAACATATATCTAAGGACCCCCTTGTGCATATTTGGCCATGAAAATATGTACATAGGGTTTAGGTGTCCTTATATATATGTGAAGTTTCATATGCATGCAAGCAGAAAAAAGAAAGATTCGAGTTGTCATCGTCAAAAGCAATGCGCTGGAGGTTGAGGTAGGTTCCCTTTGCTTAAACCTTTAATTTGAATTCTATAATTGTTTTATTGTTTTAAAAACTTGTTTTCATAATTGCTTTATTTTTTAAAAAAATGTTTTTCTAATAACCACTAGCTTTGTCAAGGAAGAATATGAATATAGCCCTTGAAATTATTTATAGGCCGTGTTCAAAGAGGTTAACAAATGCTAGTAGTTTCTAGATACTAGAATGAGAGATCTAAAAACCATACATTTATCATCCTTAGAGAAATTCATGATTTCATTCAACTTCCCATAAAATTCATCATAAAAGACCACTACTTAATTTTAGGGATCTATTATTTCAAATACCAAGCTTTCTGTCATCTTCTCTAGTATCATGGAACTCACTCATAATATTCCTCTTGAAATATTACATATGGAATGGTGTGAACATATCACACTATAGGGACTGAATCTGTAAGGATACATAATTCAAATTTGGGAGAAATTGATCAAATCCACTCTATAAATCTGGAACTAAAGGTTATGAGGTAGAAGTTATATAGGGTTGAAACCTTTCGATGAACTCAAACTGGCTTATTACAACACTTTATAAAGTGTATAAGATTCACTTCATTTCAGTCCCGAAAGACTTAACCTCGTCAAGAACATCTTTAGACATGTCTAATTGCACCATTGAAATATTTTGGAACATTTACCTTTGAGATACAACCATTCACCAAGATCATTTAACTCAGACTTGGTAGTATAAACATCCTTCAAATATCTAACTAGACCATTCACATCCTTAAGCTCTTTGAAACTTACTTTAGAAACAACTTTTTGAATAGGAGGGAATGATTGGAGATTCTTAATCAACTTTGTTTGGGTAGTTGTTAACCCAACCAACTTGTCAAAATCAACCTTGGTAATAGAGGACTTCTTAAGTTCTCTAATATCAACATTAGTATATTTTAACTTCTCTTTTAGGTCATTATAATCTCCTCAAATATTATCAAACTCATTTAGAATATCAGAGGAAAAATATTACATTTTATAAATTTATGAGATATTACTAATAGAGGGCGATTTCTCATGTACAATTGGAGGTGGTGATGGTATAGGTGGTGTATGAGAATGTTCAATAGTTTTCATAACCACATCATCAGTTTGATCTTCATCAGCAAGTGATCCAGGGATAATTGGATCCATTGACTGATGCTCCACCTCTGGTTTAGCTCTTCCTTCACAATTGGCCTTTCTTCAGCAATAAGAACAGTTGTCTCAATAATTTTCCAGCAGGGGGGAGGGGTGTCCAGTAGGGGGTGCTGTCCAGGATGGGGGGAGAGGTGTCCTGGGGGGGCTGTCCAGGCAGGGGGAGGGGCGTCCAGTAGGGGGTGTTGTCCAGGTAGGGGGGAGGGGTGTCCAGCAGGGGTGGTTCTGTTCAGGCAGGGGGGAGGGGTGTCTAGCAGGGTGGTGCTATCCAGGCAGGGGGGCTTTCCAGGAAGGGGGGTTCTATCCATGTAGGGGGGAGGGGTGTCCAGCAGGGGTGGTTCTGTCCAGGCAGGGGGGAGGGGTGTCCAGGCAGGGGGGGTCGTCCAGGTAGGGGGGCTGTCCAGGCAGGGGGGTGTCCAGCAGGGGTGGTGCTGTCCAGGCAGGGGGGAGGGGTGTTCAAGAGGGAGGGAGGGGGGGTGCTGTCCAGGCAGGGGGGGGAGGGGTGACTAGTATTGGGGGGGGTGATGTCCATGCAGGGGGAGAGGTGTCCAGGGGGGAGGGAGGGGGTGTTGTCTAGGCAGGGGGGAGGGGTGTCCAGGCGGGGGGGGGGGGTGCTGTATTAAACTGCATAATCATAAGATTGTTTATCTTTATCACCCTATTATCTCAAAGGAATAATATATCAAATTCGATCTCTTAGAGCTACCACTCAATTTTTTTATGGGTTGAAATTAAAGCTGAATACCACTTTAAACAATCAATTATCTTCCAATCTTGGACACATTGTTGTTTGACATGCTGTAGTTAGGGTTGCAAGTCACAATTTTTCCATCGACAGCAGAACTCTCTTGAGGTGATACTTAACTTGCAATGCATAAAGAACACCCATCTTCTAAGATGTCTCATGAGATTATTTTGGCAGTGCATGATGGAGATATTGATCATTTAACTTGTGAAGGGATGCAACCTAATCCATATCTAGTGCAGAGGAAGGTAAATAGGTTTTTATTTTGTACAACTTGGATCCTCAGCGCTAGTGGAAGACTTCTTGCCTCAGGTCTATGGAATTTCTTTGATTTTTAATCACCAAGAAGGGTTTCGTACAAATAGTTCATCCAAAAATTCCTCTTCACCCTAAGGAATCCCAAGACCAAGCCTCCCTACATCCAAGGGACTAATACAGATGAAATCTTCCAAAATATTGTGGCTGATACATTCCAATTTGCTGGAAGGTCAAGGACACAAGAAAAACAACATGAAGGGGCGTATTTTTTATTGATTTTCAGACCCTATATCCACGGTTTTAAACCGTGGCTATTGGTTTATTGCCACGGTTTTTAATTGTGGTTATAGGCCTAATGCCACAGTTTCAAACTGTGGAAATAAAGGTTGTCTCTCCTCTTGTATAACCACAGTTCTAAACCGTGGCTATAGTGATATTAACACGGCTTGAACCGTGGATGTATACCTATATCAACGGTTCAAACCGTGGATATAGGTCTAGAGCCACAGTTCCAAACTGTGGCTATAGATCTAGGCCTATAGCCATGCCAAACTTAGCCACGTGTCCTCAAACTGTGGCTATAGCCCGAATTTCTAGTAGTGAAAAGACTTGTAGTTTTGAATATTATGTGGAAATAATTAATTATTTAATATAATATAAAAACGAATGGTAATTGTGCACTATAAAATTAATGACTCAAAAAACTCAGTTCTATGATGGGGTAATAAATTAACTTCATTTACATGTAAATTAATTTATACATTGTACAGCCTTACATGTCTTTTTTTATATAAACAGTTACAAAATAATAATTTTGTGTGGAATTAATTAAACTGTGTCTAAATTAATTATGTGGCATGCTAATTAAATTCAATATTTGTAAATTAATTACACTATGTTTGTATTAATCACCACACATTTGTATTAATTACCCAAATATGAATTAATTACCCAACGTATGTTGACCACCACATCGTGCAGGGTTACATGGAATGTTGGTGATATCATGTCGGGTAACCCTAAAACTGTGTACCATCACCATATGTGTCTTCAGACATTCTTAATTTATTTATTTTTCAACTAGTTTTGGGTTATATGAATGATAAAATAAGAGAGGAAGAAAATATCTCATTACTCATATTTAAGAATTAATTTTCAGGATATTTGGTGAATGTGAGCCATGACCGATGAATTTTCTTTGATAAAAAATGAAAAACACTCCAGAACCAATATGACCTTTCATGTCAAATTTATAATTACTTTAAATATATAGTAAAAAAGAATACCTCACCCTTGAGATATTTATTCTACGAATATTTTTATCATCTAAAACCCTTTTGGTATACCATCGTTTCACTTGTAGTATCGAACTATAGAATCCCTGTATCAGTGATCCAGGTGTGATTCATTTATCACGGAAAAATTTCTATGGATTGGTGGGTGATAGTGAGGTGAATTAATCAACTTGCAGTGTTATCCTTCATCACTATGACAGTTCCTTTTTGTTTAAAAACAATCCTTTTGCTCTAATTATTGATAAGATGGATGAGGCAGATGAATCTCTAAATCTTGAGGGAAGAAACCCTAGATAATTCTTTATTTTTGAGAGAGATCTCTAGATTTCATTGTGCACAACGATTCTCCAATAATTGATTAACACAATCATAATAGACATAGAAGACTATTTATAGAGTTGTGGTTTTTGGGTTAAATATTACTTAATTTCACATAGGGCCTTAATAATATATTAAACCCTTAAATGACCTACTGTCATGTAATAATAATTTTATTATTATTTTTTCATGGAGTGTGCTTACTAGCGTAATGATAAATATTATTCTACCATCTGTTGAATTAATATTTATCATTAGATCTTGTCTTGATTGGTTCTTTCTATTCAAAATTTATCAAATACTCCAATACATATTTATTCATTCAATAAATTAATTAATAAATATTACATATGTGTGAAATTAGACAAATACCTTGTGAATAAATTATTATTTAATTTATGTGATCAATAAATTCTAAATAAAATTAACCATCATACTTGAGAATAATATTTATTCTAATAATTAAATTCAAACAGAATTTAATTGAGATCAACATAAAAACTTAGTGTGTGACCCTCTAGGCTTCTTCCACATTGTAATTTGGCGGACTTACCTGATGTACAAGATTACTATCTAGAAAAGAGTCAAGGAATTCAAGTATAAGAAGTTAATTTTCCAACATTAAAAACCTTATATGACCAGAGACTTGTAATATAATCCCCTTTTCTTGATATCTCATCAAATAGGTTTCATAATTGTGTCGTCAACCTTATTTCATGATATAAATTTCTTTTATTATTCATAATGAACATGTATAAATCACCATTGAAATAATGTTTATTCCAATAGTTCTATTCAAATCAAAGGTATGAGATATTAACTTCCACAAATAGAAGGGACACATACTTTCTTGACATATTAATTGATAATATACTGATCATGGCATACCCAATGTATCCTAATTAGTGTGAACATAGTGTGTCCTGAGTTTTATCAATAAATCTAAGTATAAAAGACATGATATGGATTAATAATAATCTTAAAGTCTAAGGACCATTACATGTACTCGTAGATAGGAATATCTGATGACATGCACACAAACAAAATTCTTATTGGCAGGTTTGTCCTAATAATCAGCCATAATGGAGATCACCATGTGTGAACTTCATGTGATGAAGATTCATAATCTTACAAGATCTCACACCTAATATCCAAAAAACTATGTTCCCCATCATAGTTCATCATCCTCTCCATAGGACAAAGTATTTAAGAGATATTGTCTCGTAGTTCTTATCATAGTGGGGAACTGTTATGACCTATTTTGTTGAGATAGATACCCTAGGACATTATAGTATTAAATTAATGTGAACAAATGATCAATATATGATAATATATATTTAATATTGACTTATTCAAATATAAATAGTAATATAAAGTATAAACCAGTTGATTCTAGGACACCAAATCCAAAATCTTATATAGCCGTTGAGTCTTAATACATATATTGTATGTGGTTTAATCATAAAAAATATAGAGTTATGCTTAATAATGGTTTTAAATATACCTATTAATGTAGAAAACATATTATTTTACCTTATTCTTACACAAGTGGTCCAAAGTATATGAATCAATAAATTTATAACTCAGTAGCATATCTAGAATTGTTTCAAACATTCACACATAACAAAACATGGCCTAAAATATATTTATTTTAAAAAAAATCATAACTATAGCCCATACAATTGTCCTTAATTACTTTTTAGAGTCTTCAATGTGAAGGACTGAATAACTAAAAATTCACTTTTATTAGAAATCACTTTTGGGGAAAAGTTATAAGCCACATAAGTTCAACTAGGAGGACAGACCTCATAAAAATCACAAAAGCATTGAAACGAAACTTAAAACTATTA
The DNA here is from genome assembly GCA_963277665.1 of Viscum album. Classification (NCBI taxonomy): domain Eukaryota; kingdom Viridiplantae; phylum Streptophyta; class Magnoliopsida; order Santalales; family Viscaceae; genus Viscum; species Viscum album. The sequence goes on from OY728156.1 coordinate 1,338,936,197, forward strand.
GAGTGTTACTCCATAAATAATTTCTAGGAAAGAGTGTGTACCTATGTACATGGATCGTCTTTAATAATGAACTCAAAGATATTGGCCATCTTCTCCCAAGTTTGAATGTACTCCTCCTTATTTATCTTCCCTTCATTGAAACCCCTTATCAGTATAAGGTCCTGTTTGTAAATCCAGGAAGCCTTCTCATCATTATTAAGCACATAAAGTGTTCTTCCCATCATCTTGTCATCCTTTTATTTTATATAATTAATAGTTAGAAACACCTCCACCATTTATTCCTTCGAGTGCATAAGCAGCCCCAAGGATTTCCTGTTACTGACCTCCTCCACACCAGTTTTCTTCGCACTGGTCTCACCCAAATTAGGCTTCATAGCTTCGAGGTTTCCCTATACATTAACAGTAGAAGAAAGAATGAACTCCAACTACTTGGATTTAATTTTCTTACCTGACCTGGTCTCCCTTTGATTTGGAAGGTATAAGTAATCCTTGCACGCTTTTCTTTTCTTCCCTTTAGTCAAGTTGCAACTTCCCAAGTCCCAGTTATATTGTTTTCCCTTATTATTCCTTGCATTGTACATTCCATTACTATAATTACCTACCACATTTTCCTCTAAAAATATCAACGGTATTCCAATTTAGACTATGTCCCACATATTTTCTATTCTTCAGTTCCATCACTACTACAAAACTAACCATTAACAGCGATGGCATTTATCAACACTAGAAAAATGCGCTGAGAAAGTCAATCTTTATCTGCAATAAAATAAGTGTGGGTGAAGGGGGACCTTTATCAGCACATTTTGTTTAGTGCTGATAAACGTTTACCTTAAGCAGTGCTTTATTTTAGCATTGATAAAGGACACCCTTTACCAGTGCTTTATTTTTAGCGGTGATAAAAGTTACACTTTATGAGTGCTAATAATAAAGTGATGATAAATTGTAACCTTTATCAATGATTTATTAGTGATAATAAAGGTTCATAAAATAAAATAATTTTTTAACAATTTTATTAATTAAATATTTATTTTCAAAAATGAATAAACATATATATAAATTTTAAAAAATATTAAATAGAATATATTAAATATATAGATATGTAAAATGAATAAAATTAATAAAATGAAATAATTAAACAAATAAAAATTTAAAATGAGTAAATTAATAAAAATATTAAACATTTTTTTAATTATATAATTATTGATAAAAATGAATAAATTTAATAAATATATATATATATTATAAATATTTATAAATATTATATATTAAATGTAGATATATAAATGAATATATAATCAAACAAAAAAATTAAAAATGAATAAATTACACAATTATATAAAAATTTATTAGTGAAATAATTATTAATAAAAATGAGTAAGTATAACATGTATATATATATATATATATATTAATTATAAATAGTAATAAATAATGTATATGAAATATAAATATATATAAAATGAATAAAATATAAATTAAAAACATATTAATGTATTATTAATTTTTAATTTTGTTTGATTTTTTTATTTAACATATATCAAATGTCATGTGTTACATTGATTTCATGTACATATAAATAAATATATATATATATAATTCATGTTTTTTATATGTAAACACACACACAAATATATTTACCCAATATATAGAAGCAAATACACTTAATATTTATGTAATTTATTCAAATTTTAGTATATTTTAGAATTTCATTGTTAACATGATAAATTGAATATATTATGTTTTTAATCAGTCAAGTTAACTTATTCATTTTTAATATTATTACAGTTAGGTCATTCATTTTTAATATTTTAATATTTTTTCTTTTATTTTTGAATTTGATAATTTTTTATTATTTATTTACATATATTTATTTATTATATTTTAGTATTTTCAATTTATATTCATCTTTACATCAATATATATATCCCTATTTTCTAAATAATTTATATTTAATTAATAAAAATTATCCATTTTTTCAATATTTTTAATGTGCACTCATTTTGAATTATTCAATTTCACTCATTTTTAAAATGCATGTATTTAAGATTATAAATCCACTAATAATGTTAAAAATATATTTTTAAATAAATATTTAAAAATAAATATGTCTATAAATGTATATTTAATATATTTATAAATTTATAAATTTATAAATTTATAACTATTATAAATAAATAATAATTTTTTTTAAATTAGTATTTATATAATTACAAATAATTAATTATATATATTTAATAATTATAAAATTATAATAAATATATTTAAATAAATCATTTATCATTGCTAAAATTTTAGCGCTGATAAAGATCCATATTTAGCAGTGCTAAAAAGCACTGCTAAAAAACATTTTTATCTGTGCTAAAATATTAACGCTGATAAAGATGTTTTTTATCAGCGCTTTTCCGAAAGAACTCTTAAAAATGTTCCCAGTCTATTTAAAAGAACCCTAACCGGGACTCACTCATCATGATTTTGAATCTCTCGTGGAACCCCTCTGCTGCCAGGGTGACTCCACTACTATTCATCAGACAAATCAATGATAGAATCCAATATATGTTAATTTATACTTTTCCTATATCATTTTCGGATCTTTTGGGTTCCATGTTTTCCATTTTCTGCACTGTTCTTAACCATGACGAACCCTACATCTAATCTCTTTGAAGCTGATGGTCTGACTCCTCTATACATTTTAATGAATTGTTGATAAGATGAATATCTATAGTTTAACTTCATGCAACCAGGATGAGAGACATTGTGTAATTTAACTTCCAACTACCATGATGAATATGTGTAGTTTAATGTCATGCAACTAATAAGATAGATGTTGTGAAGTTTAACATCTTTCTTCTAAAATTATTTTGGATTGTTTAATGCCATATAACCAGGATAAGATACAGTGCATAGTTTAACACCGTGTATATAGGATGAATTTGTGTTGTTTGACATCATGAAAATAGGACGGAAGATATTATGCAGTTTAACGTCTTTCTTTTGGGATGATTTTTTGTAGATTGACATCATAGAGGCATGACGAGAGATGATTGATGACCACTATCCAAAGTATTTCATGAGAAATATTCTATTAGTGTGGGTTTATACTCATTCCACATCCATTGTGGCCAATGTACAAGCTTTGTTTTTTGGATCAAATTGGCTTGATTTTCCTAAATATTTTTTCGAAATGGGAAAAATGATTTCTAGAATTAGATTGTCTTTAAAAATGTGGGTTATTATGTTGTCAAAAGTGGCCTTAAAAGAAGGTGGTTTGAAATTGAAATTGAAATAGTTGTTTTTGAAGAGTAAATTCTTATTTTCTTATGAAATTTGGCATGTGAGCGAGTTGTTTTCTCCCAATATGTTCTTTTTGGTTGTGTTTCAGATTGATTCAGAACCTGATTTTATGATTTTTTCATTACTTAGAATATGCCACCCAAAAAGGTCCTCGAAGTTTCTAGTGGGTCTTGCCCTATTTTTGGTTCTCCTCATTTTCTGCCCATTTTCCATGGAAATCAATGGTCATTAGAGGCATTTTAGTGGCTTGAGGAAGTTGATAATGTCTTTAGAGTGTTTGTAACTCATAAAGATATTAGAGTTTTTTTGGTTCTGGGTCTTCTTGGGGATCCATATTTGGAAGAATGGGAGTTATTTTACCCAATAGAAATGCATGTTGGAAGGATGTGGGAAGATTTAATGTACCTCTTTTTCTGATGGTTTATACCTGAGGAGATAAAGATGAAGAAAATGGAATAGATCATGACTATTTTGTAAGGTTAGAGGACGGTGAAGGCTTATGTTAAAAACTTCAAAGAGCTGGTTTCATTTTTTCTGAAGGTAGTGTCATAGGATCTGTTGAAAGCTTATCTTTTTATTGGGGGTCTTCATCTAGAGATCAAGGATAGATTCCTCTTCTCCAAGGATCTCTATTTGGAGAAGTTGGTGGAGGAAGTGTTTTTGTCTGAGTTGTTGTGAAAGAAGAGTAAACACATTGGCTTTTTTGTTTTCTCCCATGTGGGGGTGAAGACATTTGGAGTTTCCTCATTTTTGTCTTCTTTCTATTTTAAGTTCATCATTCCTTATAAATGTTTGATGAAATTATCCTTTCATATTTCACATGGTTTTTTTGAATGTGAACCTTTAAATGGTTAGCCTATCATGAATTAGTTCCCCTCTTTCTATCGTGTTATTTTGGAGATGTCTATTTTTGTGGAAATCTCTTTTTGTGACATGTGTGAGGGTTCTTTTTTATTTTTTATTTTGATCATTTATACTTCTATTTCTACTGATGTAGTGCATTGGAATAATATTGATTTCTGTTTGTCTACATTGATCAATCAATCCAAAACATGGATTGGTTATGCATCACTCAAAAATTTAATAACAAAACTAAGGATTCTCTGTGTAATTCACTACTATTGGTTAACTACCTATTAACATATCATCTAACCTAAACTTCCTGCCTGATTTCCCCATGATTCTCTCATCTCACACACAGTCACCACCATCTCTATCATATCACCATTCAACATTCACTTTTCTTTCTCTTCCTACACCCATTTACTATATGCATGTAGGTGCATGCATCTTGTATCTTTATAAGTAGTAAATGGGTGTAAGAAGAGAAGGAAAAATGAATGTTTAATGGTGATATGATAGAAATTCTAGAAAGTGTGTGTGGAATGAGGGTATAATAGGGAAACTGGGTAGGAATTTCAGGTCATATTCTATGCTAAGTGGTATTTAACCAATAGTAGTGAAGTGTGTAGTGAATCCTTAGATTTGTTATTAGCTTATATCTGGACTAAAGAAACCCTTCGGAAAGATGTAAAGGTAATGTTATAATATACTTTCTCTATTTTTTTAAAAAATTATATAATTAAACATTGATTTAATTTTCATTATTCCGTGCAGAGTTTGTTTATTTTAGAATATTTCTATCCAGATGTCATTCCTTTGCAGGAAGAGAAATGATGCTATCTCTACTCAATCACGGAGCTAATATTTATTTTTACACAGTAAAATCACTATCTATATAATTAATGCATTTTTTCATATTTAAGTTTAATTTATTCCATTTTAGTATTACTCACATAATAATTGTTTTCCTATACAGGTAGATTCTTTTGTTCAAGTTGGGGTGCTCTGTCCAGCTTTCATGCTTCTTCTCGCTCATAATCTTTTCACCCCTACAGTGTTTCATTTATCATTTTATTTTAAGTTCTCTCCATTTCATTTTTAGGAAGATCAACTCTGCAACCACTTCTCAATTACAAAGGAAATATTGATATTTTCACAGTAAAATCACAGTCCATAGAATTAATTTATTATTTCATATTTATGTTTAATTTATTTATTTTTAGTATTACTCATCATAATTATTTTCTTATATTGGTGGATTCTTTTTTTTTTGAGGTGGTTTTTTTAAGCTACTCCTACAGTGTTGCCAATTTGACAAAGAAATTCAATGGAAATTATGGTAACATTGATAGTTAGGATTATTTTTGAATGTATGTAATAATTTTTTTTAAGTAATTGTATAAACTAATTTTTGAAATGTTTATAATATAGTGTTTTTTCTGGTATTTGTTTTTTGAATTTAATTTCATTTAAATTCTATATTGTGACTTGTTTTTGTTGATATCCAGTGTGTTTATGGAGTGTTTTTGGTGTCTTTCTAGTGTTTCTGGTGCTACGGTGTGCTGTTACAGCACACTATAATACGACCCTTTATCATTTACTTTTAAAAGCACTGATAAATAACCCATTTATCATCACTTTTAAAAACACTGATAAAGGACACATTTATCGGTGCTTCTAAAATTGGTGATAAATGTATACTTTATCAGTTCTTCCACAGTGCTGATAAAAAGTCATTTATAGGTGCTAAATAAAAGCACTGATAAATGGGACCTTTATCACTGCTTTTAAAAGTGTCGATAAAGGTCCCATTTATTATCTCTTTTTTTAGCGTTGATAAATGTCCCATTTATCAGTGATATTTTAGCACTGATAAAAGTCCCAGGCTTTTAATGTCACTCATATTATCAGTGATTTTCTAGCACTGATAAAGGCTATTTATAACACTATTAAAGGATAGTTTTGTAGTAGTGTATTCTCCTGGTCTTGATCCAACCCTTCAGTCACCAGACCTTCAAATCTATTATAGGTTTAGATGGCCTCTTGAGTCTTCTATTAGCCTGCGACCCAGTATCCCACCAGCTCAGTTGGAGTACCCTACTTTGAGTCATTCTAATTTAATTCATATCCAATATGAGTGCCTTGTTTTGTGGATTCAAGAACCTATCACATCTAATTTCCTCTACTCCCTCAAAATTATTTCCTTATGTTTAGAAACTGCCTCTAGATGAGGTGAAACCACCCTATTGTTCAAGGATTCATCATCGCGAGTACCCTTGTCCTTCTCTATACCTATAGGGTCCTACTCAGTCTTTCAATCAACCAAATCCCTCTTTAGGTAGAAAAAGATGTATGCAAACTTCAGATTAGTCAAAGGTAATTCCACTTTTTGTGTAATGGATTCATGAATTGCTGTATCATCTCCAACCTTAGAAATTGGGACATCATTACCCCTTATAAAAACTACCTCACAGTTGGTTTTTCACCAGAAAATGGACTCTAGGTGGCCCAATCACCTAAAAAGCTTGCAATGATCCCCCCATGATTCAAACAACACAAGTTGTTTGCACTAGAATTCATCACCAATCATAACCCACACCCACTCCATCGGTGTCTTGGAAACATCAACCACCACACATATGCATTGTTTTACTGTATGGATAACAAAGAGGGCTCTATCATTGGAACACAAAAAACTTCCTGCGATATTCCCTAACATTCAAAGTATTGAAGGGTTTTGGAATGGCAAGGGGAGTTTGGAAAAACTGACCCAAATCACGACTGAAGTGGGATCCCTTTTCATATGAACATCATAAGCCCAATAGAAGAGTAAAAACATGAAACTGATTCACTTTCATGGAGAATTGGACCACGCATGAATCAAATCAACCTTCATGTCGAAGCAAAGCATCAATTTTGAATTATCAAGAATTCTGATAGTCATGTACTCATGAAGCCCCTAGGATTCAGAGACTAACTAGTCTAAATCATTTATCGAGGGTCTTCAATGAGAAAATAAAGAAACCATAGTAAAATACAATTGACTTTAATATTCCATGAACTCTAAAACAGATAACGGAAGTTGAGGTGAGCCATCAAGTAAGTTAGGAACCTTCTAACTTAGTGAGATGGCTGGGAACTGTGGATGAGAAACAGGGGTTGACCAAGGGGAGAAAGAATGGGGTGATAAAGACAGAAGAGGTGATGCGAGATCCTCCCCCTTCCAATAGAGGGAAGCGGGGAGGTGTGAGAAGATTTTGGCTTTGTTAGGTCATCACCATCGAGAAGATGAATATTCAATATATTTCACAAATACATGCCCGATTAATGTAAAAGTTTAGTGTCTTTAGAGAATAGATACCAAATATTCCTATTTCGTGAAATATCTTCAATATCACCCATACATATCATCCAACTTAGTACACTTCATAAACACTTCCTAATTAAACCTTTCTTTATAACATGGGAAAAAGAAATATAAGAAATTTGAGACCAGATACTCAGTAAGGGTAAACATGGTAGATGTAAACTAATGACCATATGAATGAATAATATAAGTATAAGGTTATGAGACTATAAATATAAATTATAATTTTTATACTCGATATATCATGGATCATAAACATGATACATGGAATAAAACATTATCATTTCAATATACATGATCAATAAGAGTATCAAATCATCATAATTCATAAACCATAAGCTCATCTTGTAAAAGTGTGGTACTAAAATAGGTATAGAAACCATTTCATTTGTCAAGGATAACTACCAAGACCATCAAACATAATAGATTAGTCCACATCACCAGTTTTCCATTATGGATCAACCCCATCATCCTATTTCTTGTTGTGGACCAATCCCATCATCTTTTTTCCCATTTTGGATCAATCCCATCGACTTGTTTCTAATTTTTTAGCTCATTAGATATAAATCATTACTTAATTCATTATAGGGGGATATAGGACCCACCCATCCTTTGTTATAATGTTACCACCATCCTTTGTTATAACATAACCATCATCCTTGGTAATAACATTACCACTGTCCTTGGTTATAATATAACCATTGCCAAATAATTAAAACCATACATATGTATGCCAAAAGATCATAAAACATTCATCATATCATGACCCATTAAAATAAAAGTGTCTCATGAATATTTCATCAGATCATATCCAATATAAAGGAAATGGTTCTCATAATCATCTCATTAATTTTTCATAGCATAACCCATAGAAAAAAGAATATGTTTCATAAAAATCTATTAATCATAATCATAAACCGTCCAAAAATAATAAGAATGATATAATTGAATCATATCCTCAGTAAATCATAATTAACATCAAAGGATGTCATCTTAGTTGGAAAATCAAAAATAAAAGATCACTTGGAACATTTCTTGATGAAAATAGACTTTACACATTGAAAATCACTTTAAAAACTATAATTTTACAAAATGTTTTAAAAAAAATTCTTTGAAAATAATCTTGGAAACATATAATGAAATATTTAAATCATTAATCGGTCATGACAGTATAAAATTATATTCATGTTGTACATGTTAAAAAAAATATTCCTTTCACATTTCTGTAAAATCCAAAAGGGCCTTTTTTGGAAAACGGCATAAAGGTTCATTATAAATAATTTTATAAATTTATTTAAAAAAAATATGAGGATATTAAAAAGTTTCTTTATAATATTTAAAGAAAATATGGATATTGAAGAAAAATGGTTTTCGACCAAATAGAGAAATAAATATGCATTTTCTTAGAAACATAATTTTAGTCTCTATAATACATTAAGAGATTAAAATGAAAGTAAAACATGTATTTTATAGAAATAACTAAAGTATAAAAAAACACGATTTTTTTGAGAGGTAGATCATAAGATCTCATTATTAGAATCATATCATAAACAATCCCTTTAAACAGTGATATTGTAACATTAAACCTTTACCACTTTGGAATATTTTGAATCATTAGACACCTAAAATAGATCACATTATATATATATTTATATCCAATAATTATCATTATAATTACCATAAAATACATTCATAGTCATTATATAAACCACAAAAAATAAAGTGTCATATAAGGCATGTGTCCCATAGAAATAAAAGTGTGACAAAAGTCCCTTATCTCATTTGGTAAATTTTGAATTACAATCCTCATGAAAGAATAAAAATTAAATGAAAATTTAAGTATCATTATAATAATTAAATTAATAATATTAATTTTAAATGGGTCTGTATATACACATTATAAAATAGTATAAGGCTATTGTATAGCATATGTCCAAAAGAAAACAATTTGAGACAAAAATCCTTTAACTCAAGTCTTGACTTCCTTCGTATGCATGGGAAAGAGAAATATAATAAATATATATAATTTATAAATACCTTAAATAACCATTATCATATATATCATATCATATATGATTTAATTATAACATTTTATTACACATTTATTAACAACTCATTGTTAAAATCATGTTTCAGGTAATAACTACTCTATTTTTCATATATGTTTTGGTTTAGTAGTTTTTGTGTGTGTGATTTGATTATGGTTAAATAATATATATAATATTAATAATGATTTAAATATCATATATATTCATTATATAAATAATTACATTGATCCATAAAATTATATATATATATATATATTACACCGTTCATAGAGACGGTGGGCCATAGATATGCATGAACGATGTTTCTATTTTCTCGATGGATGAAAAAAAAAGGTATATAATATATGACATTTAAAAAATAATTTTTATGTTATATATATCTTATGTTTTCATTAAAAATATGATTATTAACTTCCATATAAAGTGTAAGGGAAGAACAAATCACATCGCTTCGTGAGACGATAGTCTACCGTACATATGACTGACGTTGTTGTATTCCCACAAAATGAAAAGTAAGAAGGTTTATGTGATATTATAATTAAATAAGTTTAGTAATGTAATAATTATCATATAAATATTTTAAATCCATAATTATATCCCACTGTGAGAGTTGGTGATGGAAAACAAATTACATCAGTTCGTGAGGCAGTAGTCTGCCATACACATTATCGAGAGTTTCATTTCCCACTTGATGGAAGAGAAGATAGATGTAGGTAATGAAATTAAAATAATAAAATATAATTATATTTGAGATAATTTTTTTTATTATATCATCATAATTCAAAAAAAATATTTTATGGAGGTTTAATAATAAATAAAGTAGAAACGATTGATTAAGAATAATACCTCTTCTTCGGATAATCTCTTCAGGTATACGCCAAAATTCTTACTAGGTTGGATTCATGATAAACAATTCCTATAGGATGTGATAAGAAAATTAATGAAATTATTTTGGTATGTTTTTTTCAAAACAATAGGATTTAAGAGTGTGAATAGGATAGGGGAGGGGTGTCCTTTTATAAGTGGGGGAGAGGACACATATGAAAGTTTTTAAAAGAATAAAGTGTACCCATGTTTTTTACATGACAAAAGGTTCCAAAATGGATTATTCTCAAAAATTATATTAGATAAGGTCTAAATATTGTCATAAAATGGGAGTTTTAAAAGTTTTTATTTCATTTTACCCCTTAAGTTTTTAGATTAACCCCTGGTAAAACTATTTTAACCTTAATTGCGATAATTAATTTTTACTATTTCTTTTATTTATTTTGAAAAAAAAATTAATTTTTAATTATTATATAATAATACTTATTCTGATTAAAAATATAGAATCCATTTTTCCAAATTACATTGACATAAGTGGCATAATTAAATTTAAAATTAAACATGTATGTATAATGAAAATCAGTTTTCCAAAGAGACAATTTTCGTAAGTACAAAAAGTTTCAAAATAAAAATTAAATATAAAATTGACTAAATTGATGTAAATTGGATTAATAAATATATAATTAAATTAATTTTAATTTTGAAAACATATTAAAATAAAAAATTTCTTGTACATTTGTTAAAAAAATGGAGTTTTCAATAAAAATCAATATCTTTCACTATTCACCAAAAATTAAACGTTTTAAAAAATTATCAAAAATTCACCCTAAGATAATTTTTACATATAGATTTAAAAAATTAAGTTAATTTTTTAAAATAAATTTTCTTAAAGTTTAACTTTTTTTTATTTGTTTACAAAAATTAGTAAAAATCTATTTTTGAGAAAAATGTATTTTTGAAGCATGTAAAGGATTTACTAAAAATTAAGTAGTTATTTATAATTCTATTTTATTTATCTAAAAAATTATACTCAATTTTAAAAATATGTTTATTCCCATTCATACCTAAAAATTTAATAGCTATGTTATAATAGTTAAGTTTAAATAGTATTATTAACATTATATCATAGTTCGTTAAAACTTGGTGTTATGTGTAATGCACGATATCAAAGAAATTAAATTTATTAAAAAAACTAATAAAATTATTAGGTTGTTTCATTATATCTAAATTAAAATTCAATTTTCCCTCCAAATTTGTCATTATAGTAAAAAAATGATAATACTTTTGTCTTGTCAAATCCTTAGGTTCCGATGTAGCTTCTTCAAATTAGTGGTTTTTCCAAAAAAATGACCATGTGAGTGGTCTTATTTCATAGAAATTTATCCCCAAGATCCAGAATCTACACTAGTGTTTCCTTATAAAAAATATCATGCTTAATCGGTACGACTTATGAGTTCATTACATATGATGGATTTGGTATGTACTTCCTCATGAGAGATACATAGAACACATCATGAACCTGAGATAGGTTCAGTGAAAGCACCAATCAATAAGATATGGCCCGATATGATCAATAATTTCGAAGGGGTTGATATACCTAGCAATAAATTTTCCCTTATTTCCAAATCTTATTACCTTATTCCATGTAGACATTCTTAGAAACACATTATCACCAAATTCAAATTCTAGATCATGCTGGTAATTTTTAGCATAAATTTTCTATTGGATTTTTATTCACTAATGTGTTGTTGAATATCTCTAACCTTATCTTCCATTTCTTCCACTATATTTGGTACTAATAGATTAATTTACCCAACTTCAATCTATCATGTTAGCGGTATACACTTATTTTTATATAGGGCTTCAAAACTATCCATTTCAATGCTCGAGTGAAATATATTGTTATAATAAAACTCAACTAGTGGAAGGTTTTAATCCCAATCACCTTTGAAATCCATATAAAAAGATCTCAACATGTCCTATAAGGTTTTAATTTTTCTCTGAGATAGAATATATTTCCGAGGATGATAAATAGTACTGAAAATCAAATTTATTTCCAATTACCTCTAAAGATCTCTAAAATTTATAGGTAAACCTAGGATCCCAGTAAAATAAAATAGAATGTGGAACTCCATGAATACTTACAACTTAATTAATGTATATCTTGGAAATATTATCCTGAGATAAATATTCTCTAATAGTGATGGAGTGTTCTTAATTTTTAAGGTGGTAAACTATAACCCATATAGCACTATTCCCTTTAGATGTTCTGGGGAGTCTGACGACAAAATACATGGTGATATTTTTCCATTTACATTCTGGTATGTGTAATGGGTGTAACATCCCCTTATAATTTTTTCTATTAGCCATAAATTTTGGAAATACCAAGCACTGATATACAAACTCTCTTATATCTCTCTTCATTCTATCCCACCATAAATACTCTTTCAAATCTTTATGCATCTTTTTACTTCTAGGATGAATAGTGAATGGAGAATAATGATCCTCTTCTAAAATATCCTTCAAATTCAGTATGGACATAACACATACACAGTTCCTTATCCTTATCATTATATCACAATAAAGGTTATACTCAAGAATATTTCTCCACTTATTCTATATTTATACATCCTCCTTTTGTGCCTATTTAATATTTAATTTTATAGATGGTTGAATACTCATTTAAGAAAGATAATATTTCACCCATTACTTTATGATTTCAACACCCATCCTTTCAAAATCCATAAATATTGGATATATTGTGATCCACATCATGGATAATCTGGCATGATCCTTTCTACTCAAAGCATTATCCTCCTTGTCTTTTTTCCCAGGGTGGTAATATATTGAGCAGTCATAATCAATAATCATCTCTAACCACCACATCTAAAACACACACAACTCCTTATGTGTGAATATATACTATAAACTTTTTGGATCAATATATATATACCACACTTTTCTCTATTAAGATAATTCCTCCATATTTTAAATAAAAAAGTTACTGCATCTAACACTAAATCATGAGTTGTGTAATTTTTCTCATAAACCTTCAATTTCAATGAGGCATAAGCTATAACCATGTCATTTTCCAAGATAACACATCCAAATAAAATCTTGGAGGAATCAATATTGATTAAAATCCCTTTTTTAGTAAAGGGTAATGCAAGCATAGGTGCACTGACTAATATTCCCTTCAGTTCCATGAACTTTTCCTCATATTTTTCTATCCATAGGAACTTTGATCTCATCCAAGTTAACATGGTTAGTTAATTTTATATTCATGAAGAATTATCTAAAAATCATTAATAATATTAAGGAAAATTCAAATCTTAGTTACCACGGTTGGTTTAGTACAATTTTCAATAGAATCTATCTTTGATGAATCCACTAATATACCTTTTCTTGAGATTATATGAACCAAAATGAAACCTTTTATAGCCAAAATTCAAAAAAAATTAATTTTTCAAATAGTTTCTACCTACATAGGGTCTTTATCAAAATTATAAAGTAATATTCATGATCTTAATTTCTCTCTTAATAGATAATAATATTATCTATAAAGACTACCACAAACTGATAAATATAATATCTAAATAATCTATTCTTTAAATTCATGGAGATAGAATAGGAATTAGTAATAAAAAATGGTATATCTATATATTCATAGTGTTTATACCTTGTAAGAAATTATTTTTTGTGTATATACACCTTCTTGACCCTCAATTCATGATATCCAAAATGAAGGTCAATCTTGAAAAAGTTTTGAGATACATTCATTTTATCAAACAAATCATCAATATAGGGTAAAGGATACTTATTCATGATTTTGATCTTGTTATGTTCTTTATAATCAATATAAAGTCACATTGATCCATATTTCTTCTTAGAAAGGAACCAGTGCACCCCAAGGTGACACACTTGGATGAATTAATCCTATTTCAAGGTTCTATTGGATTTTCTTCTTTAATTAATGTACCTCAATTAGGGATATTCTTTAGGGAGTCTTTGAAATAGGTGTATCACTAGATATGAGTTCTATTAAGAAGTAAACATCATGTTTCAGTAGAATAATAGAAAAATAATACAAAAATACATTAATAACTCTCGCACAATAGTCATATCATTGATGATGAGTATCTCCCCAACAATCTGAGAAAAAAACCCTTTTGGAATTGGAATCAGGACCCATATAATGGATGTTATCTGGTTTGAAATTTCATATCTATCATCACACAGAAATGAAATCATAGGTTAGTTTGGAATATAAAATGTGACATTCCTTCCTTGTAAATTGATGTGTTGTTTATGTAGATAAAGTCAATCAATGCCTAAAATAACATCAAATTCAACTAGAGGTAGAATAACAAGGTTTATAGAATGAAAATTCCAACATACATCAATTAGAGAAGAATCATATAATTAAAATGTGATCATCATGTCATTAGGGGTTTTAAATACTAATTCAACATCTAATAATTGGGTATTGGAATTATAATTCCAAGATAATTATCATGATAAAATGTAATTCGTATAACTAGTCTCAAAAAAATATACTCCAATATTTGAGTATACTTTTCACTTCCCCAACTTCATCATTATATCTTGGTTACCTTATTAATACCAAAAATTTTAACATGGATGTTAAGAAACATTGATTAGAGTGATAAATAATTTATAGTTTTTATAGATCATAACACCTTATTTTCAATATATAACACCTTAGGTTTAACCTTGGTCATTTTTGGTCGACACTTATTCAAATCCTTCAAAATGGTTCATAAAGAGTTTGTGAAATTGAAAAACATGTCCTATAAGAGTGTCAAACTAGGTGTGCATAAGGTCCATTGGCATACACTAAGTGATGATCAAGTCCCACTTGATTGGAAACACATTATGCCCATTATTAGATATTGTCCCTCAAAATAACTAAATTTGGATCCCTCTAGATCATCCACACGTTTTATAGAGGTTTTCTCAATTGACAATTGTTAATCTATGGGTTCTAACATGGAGACTCAAAGGTTCTTTTGATGTATATACAATCAAAGCATCGGTGTTTCTTTGATTTAGGTGGGAGAACTTGGATAAGTATGCCACAAACCTTTGTATCTCACTCTAGAAATTGATAGCAAGGGGGGATTCTATAAAATTTGTGGAAGAAATAGTATATGGTAATAGTGAAATCAATTTCAATAAATAATGGGGTTTCATTTAAAAAAATTCCTTTGGACCTTTTATAAATGAAACCCTTTAAATGACACCACAGCCACCATGTATGATGTAGTTAACATGTCATAGACATCATAAATATTTTATCACTAACCTATAACATCTAAACTATGTTATGTGATAAAATAAAATTCATTAACTCTACTTGTTTATCCCATATAAATATTTAAAAAACATAAAATATTTAATATTTAATATTTGTTTGAAAAATATTCTTCCTAATATTCACTAAATGACTCATGAATATAATAAGTAAATGAATTCAATATATATTATTCCAAACAGTAATAACATTGAATTCATTTATTTTCATACAATTTTTTTTAACTTATACATTATCCAGCCCCTACCGTGGGGCCCATAATGTCATAAAACTCCAATTCAATAGAGTTGGACAAGCTTATGAATATTATTTATGGGTGACCCTCTTGGTAATTATCTCAATATAAGTAAGTACAACTTACAAACTAGGTGTGTATTCTAGAAACTCATTAAGGCCCCTATAGAGATAAGGTAAATTCATAGTAATGATGACCTCCTACAAACACATATCTTGTAATGTAACATGATATCTCATAATTCAGCATGAACACTTCATGTAATCAACCTTTTGTTATTTATTTTTAATTGACCTTATTGAATATACTTATCTTCAACTACTATTTCCATGTATTTAATAAAGTATTACCATCCTGTTCGACTAGGCCCAATATATCCCTTCTTTTTGGAAGTGACAAAATTTATCTAGGCCATTAAACTAAGTTCATACAACTAATGTTGCACCCGATGAGAGATACCTTAGCATGACATAAATATAATGGTTTTTATATTGAATCAATTTATGTGATCAAATAATATACATTGATAATGATTTCAAGTTGAGAGACCAATACACATGCTCATAGATATGAACAACCAATGACACCTGAAACTTGTGGTGTTCCCATTAGAAGGCCTTCCCTTATAATCTCATCCTCTCAAGATTACCAAGTGATAAATTAATGAGTATAAGTATTAATTATTATGAGCCACTGAAACATTATAGTCATACATCATCTGTTTCTAGTCATTATTATGTTTCTACGCCATAGGACAAGTGTTTAAGATTACTTTCATAGTATATCATGGTTCTCATTATAGCTGGGAACTACTAAAACTCGTTGATATGAAAAATAATCTATGTAAATTACCATATAAATAATTTATTCAGAAATATCAACACTATTATAGTCGGAGTACATCATGAACAACTCACTATATATATGATATGGTAATGGAAAAGTGCTTCTCAGGTTGGGTATAGAGCATCGACATTTACAAAACTCCCACTTTCACTTGATCCAACTTGTTAGATATACTTTTCATCTTTCACATGATAATATCATGATTCTGTTGAGTTATGGCTTTAGTTACTATTCCTTCTTTGTTTTCTTTTATGGCTACTCTATTATTTTAAACTTCACCTCCTGGAGTAAGACTCCTCAAGAGATGATATCCCTAAGTTTATTCCTTATGTACACAATCATAATCACGATATATTGGCTTATACCATTAGTATAATTTCAAAAACTAGAACAAATGGTTGTGAATTTTACACTACTTTATCAATTGAATCAGAAGTCGCAACGTAATCAATATTTGTATATATAGATACAACTATCTTGATTTATATTTTCTTACTCATTACCTTAATCCTAATAGTGATTCTAGATCATACTGATTCAAAGAAAGACTAGTTTGAATCCATTTATAACTAGTATCCCTTCCTCTCCAAGTACAGAGTGCATATCCCTTGTACCTTATTAATTGAAATTAGATATTTCTAACTTTTTCTCATTCAGTTATCCTGGATTTAACTGATATTTTACTACTATAAGGAATATGTTTAAAATATCAAGTACATAGCATGTTATATGTGATAGTTCAATCATAGAATCACATAGAGTTCTATTCACTTCTTAAATCACCTCTAATGTCTCATAAATGTCTTATTTGAGAGATGTATTCCATGTGACATTAATAACAAATCAATCTCAAATTGTTCTAACTTGTATTTTTTAAATACCTTGTTAGTATATATACTTTAACTTATAATAACAAACCCTTTGATCTACCTTAGTAGATATTATTCCCTAGAATATATTTTTCTACATTATGTCAATATTTTACGGGTTACTTTAATTTTTACTATCAAGTAACTATAAGTCTAAATAAATATTTATCTTATTTTATCAATATATTTTACTTATAAAACTATGGTTCTCCCACTAACCTATTGTAGACACCAGGAAAAATTTTGTTTGAAATGAATATTCTAATATCACAATGACTGTATTAATCTACAAATGGATATTTATAACCTAAATTTTATATTTTAATTTTATGGTGTCACTAACCCTTTTTGGTTGTGTCGTATAGAAACATTTAAAGAAAGGTGGTCTTGACATCCAATTCCGAATATAATGATCATATAAAGTTTCTATGACAAGTAAAATTCTAATGATTTTTTACATGATGGCTTGGTATAACTAATCTCGCCTTACTAAAATAACTCTTGTACCACCCATGTATATTATCTATTGAATACCCACTAATTAATTTACATAAATTGAAAAAAGTGTCAAAATATAGACTTGATTTTAGAACATAGAATCAATTATTGAATTTCAATGAAATTTCCTATCATAGCTGATTTCCATTTACTGCATTCTTATAGGATTCATTATTCTTATCATATAATATATCACCCTACATAGTGAATCTAAAACCACCACTATGGTTTTAACCTTTTGATGTGGTATATATGTCTTTGGAGCATTCCTTTTTCAGAAGATCCTATTGAAATTCTTCATATTCCATCCAATTGTGTATCACCGTAATTGACATAACCCATGTAATTCTTTCTCCCACTACAAAAATATATATTTTATCCCTTTTATAGAAATATATTCTATCTCTTGACTATCATTTTTTTATAATAGGGATTTATATAATATCTTGTATGAAATTTAAGATAAACGAGATGACATTTCAATCTGTATTGATTCAAGTTTGTTTTTTGGAATATCCTTAACAAAATATTTACATATAAACACATGTTAATATGAAAAAATGGATTTATTCTCATACTATAACTCATATCTCATTCATTTTTCATTATAATTGGAATATAGTTATGGGATAATGTTGTTAATTATGAATCATGTATCAAAAAAAATGGAAATATTTTTCAATGCATATGAGTCTCACCATAGATTCTCTTTATACTAAAACCATCACTATAATGTGTATATGGAAATGTGTGTTTAAGAATTGATTCACAATAAATTTTTAATATATATGTATACATATAATAATCATCATCAATCCTCCTTTTACAAACATCCTGGATCTATTGTGCATAATGGGATGTGATTTTATGAATTAGTAAATTCTACATTTTCAATGATCAAGGAATGAATGGTTGAGATATTATTAATCTCACATGCCCAAAAAACTCAAATCTTCTAACCATTCAAATTTATTAATTTACTTTTAAATTCATTAAAATAGTTAAATGAATTTCTTGAATTATAATAATTTACCCCTATCTTCTCTTTATAATAGTTCAAGCTATTTAGAAGAATTAATTCTAAAATCTTTTTAGATTATCATTATTTATAAAGGTTTATTTTTAAAAAACTAAATAAGTAAATGTGTTGATAATACTTAAGGTCTTTAGATTTTAAGAGTTTAAATACCATACTAAGTATATCCTTAACAACTATATTTAGTTTAACTAGACAAATAATTATCTTTCCATAATTAGGTATTAGAGTCATACATTTTATATTAATCTTATATTTCCATTCATTCATGTATTACTAAACTATTAGTTGTGTATAAAATACCATAAAAACATTTATTTTAAAAGTTTTCATAGTATTATATGCATAATTATAGTTTTATAAGAACTATTCACTTAGTAAAAAAATCATGTGTTTCTCTCCATTGATGTAGATATAATCCTTTTGCAACCACTTAGAGAATACTCCTTGAATTATAATAATGTTTCCAAACATATGTGGTTCCTGTACTTAGAAAATAAATATAAGGACATATTAAATATAATACCAAAAGAGTTTAAATGAAACATTATATTTAATGATGAATATACCTAAATTAGAAAAACATTCTTTCTTCATCTTCAATTCATTGTAGTTACTTTTATAGTGACCAATTTTTTCACATGTGAAGAAAATATCCTTATGTTCAGTTCTCTCCCACTTTATATTTGGTTTATTAGAAAGGCATTGTGAAGATTCCTTTGGTAGTAAAATTAAAGTTGGAATTTTCTCCTTTTATTTCTTATTTCCATCCATAAGAATTAAATATTTATATTTATTTAAATTCAAATATTCTTAGAGAACCTATCCAAATAGATATTTAATTATTTTCTCCAAACAATTAATTTTTTATATTTTAACAAAACTATAGAAATTGGATGATAATTATGATAGAATGAGATGAACTAAAAGTTAAAGATTCTTCTTGAATCCCAATTATCTTAGTAGATTAATGTACACTATCATCCTGAGTAGATGAGGACCATATTTATTTCTATCTTTTGATATACATGATAAGTGTGATCATAATCTCACTAATTTCTCACATCACTTTCTCGTCATATACTTCTTGGATAAGAGACAACATGGTATATCCATCCATTTTCACATGTTGCATTTGAAACTCTTTGGACATCGTTGATGGAATTATGAAATAAATATCTAATTTATCAATCATGAGTATCCTATAAGAATCTTTACCATTCTATCTTTATTTATTAGGATGTTAATCATGTAATAGGGACTCTAACACATATAATTTACTTTCATATTGTATTACTATGTGCAGGATCCCGTACCACTCATGGAACATTGTACTACTGAAGATATGTTATTTTTCAAATATTGATTTCAGTGTATTTGTGGTATTAATTTCCATATTATATATAAATAAAAAAAGTATATTAATACTTTTATCTTATTACTGGTTATTAAACATTATATATTTATTATTATAAATGTCCTCAACTATTTTATTGAACCATAGTATCCCTGAACTACTAGATTTGGAATACTCAATAGTTTGAGTATTCTAGTGGTAAATGCCTTTGAAACCTCTCCTCATAGTACAAGATATGGTAATTCCACTACTCAAAGAATTTCAATGTATTATTTTTTATAGAAAACCACATTATCTTGAAACTCCTTGATCTGTTGAGTAGAGTCTCAACTCTTACAAAGGATAACCTAGCATCGATCAATGCTTTCATCTACAGTTTCAACAAGAGATCTATTTCTATTACTCTCCTTCCAAATTTAGTTAAGTAACTCATCACTTTTATAATAAATCCCCAGTAGTATGAGGAACCCACAATTAAGGCTGATAAACACCTCATACAGGTAACTTTATCCAAGTTTCAGCGATGTAAGGCATTATGACTTAATATTTCTTTGATGGGTTTTATTATTTCTTAAAAAATTAGATCATTTTATATTTAATATGATCATACTATGTAATCATACTCACATCTTGAAAATGCATTAAATATAAAACATTCATTGCATCTAAAGTTCTTTTATCTATGCATTCTTGTTTATTATTATATGTGATCATGTAAACATGCACATTGAAAAAAAAATCTATTCATATATAAATAAATGAAATGACCGATCATGAGTTTTTATTACTAGTTGATCTAATGGGTGTAAATGGATCAACTATGACCTTAGGTGTAATTACCTGAGTTGTGTCGGACTCATGTGGCAGCGCCCACCCCCATTCAATTTATTTACATCATGTATGTAACTTCACCTCACATATTCACGGTCCATGTCTTTATTTTTTCTTCATCAGAATATATAAATACCCTCACACAGGTGAAAGGTTCCTAGGAATCTATAATATACATGCAATACAACACTCATGGACACACATACCCTTAAATATATAATGAGGAAGGTGGGTGATGAAAAAACCTCCTATTTAATAAATTAATTCCTAAAAACATAAAAGACATGCAGTAATTATATAAATAAATAAAATCCAAAAATACACTAGCTGGTCACCAGTCATGATTAGTCACCACATGGATTAAATTTAAAATAAAAATCAATTTGTGACAAATGTATATTAAGGGGAATTAAAATAAATTAAAATAATTATTTCAAATTTTAATTCAAATAATATATATCACTAGATCCAAAATTAAATTAAATTTATTTTTTAAAAAAATAATTTAATTTTTTAAGTTTTTGAAAAAAAAATATGAGGCCCTCGAGTGGCCCAAAACCCCCCAAAAAAGGGTTCGGGACCATTTTCATGCCTGGATGGGATCAGGCGGGTTTAGAAATCCTGGTTAAATAACTAGACCAGATTTTAGTGGCTACCCCATATGATATACAAGGCTAGTGTGTAGGTATGGGATGCACAATGATGCACCATGATATTTGAAAAAATAGAAAAACATTTTTTCTATATAGGCACTTCCACCCACCTATAGCGGGCGGATTTGTTAATATGTTCCCTCCATTTGGGGGGGATAAAATTTTTCATTGGGGTGGCTAATCCACCCCCTTTAATATAGTTTTTTATGTTGGACCATGACCTCCCCCCCCCCCCACACACACACACATGTGCACTTTGGGGGGGTTTTTTGTCCTGTTGTGAGACAACATCCCCCCACCCCACTTCCCTGTATTTTCATATTTTAAAAAATTAAAGAATTATTATTTATGATTTTTAATTTTTATGAATTTCCATAACTTTTTGGAATTTATCCATGGTCGGAAAAAGCTATTTCGGCCACCATAAAGTATTCAAAGTACGGGGGAACTTTAGAATAAGTTTCTTCCACTTTCCCCAGAAAAAAATTAACATGTCTGTGTGTGTTTATATATATGTTCTTCAGATTTTAAACCTGAAAACCCCGACTTCAATCCTATTTTAATCTTAGGATAGCCATATCCTAGTCATATTATATCTAATTTAATTTCTATATTCAATTAATGGACTACAACAACTCCCTCTTATTGTTTAATGTAGTTTTAATTTTTATAGGCCTAACAAGATTTCACTCATTCTGATACTAATTTTTGGTACCATGCACATAGAAAAGTCCTAGAAAAATTATAAATTTAATCTTTTTATACTAAAGTTGATTTCATGATGTCGTCTCGAGCATAATCGCATCCTAGTTACATCTCAGGGACCTCACATAATTTAATTTAAACACAAAAATTAAATCAAAACCATACCTATTATGATTCCAATTGGAAATATGTTACACACATCATTGAAGATTCTTTCTTGAAAGAACCAAAGAATTACCCCTTTATATTGTGAACAGAATCTCCAAAAGCTTCATCAATCACTGATCTTCAATCTTTGGGTGCTATTGTAGAGATTTAAAGGCACTTTTTACATCAATACAGTCATGGGATCTATGTTTTGTTAATCTAGGTGGAATAACATGGATCATGATTCCCCAAAACTCTTTCTCTATCTCTAGTACTTGAGAGAGAGGAGTGAAATGATCTTAAATTTTTAGGATAAATAGTATATTAGAATATTGACTTTATTTTCCATAAATATGGGGTTTTGTTTACAAAAAAAATTACTTTGGCCAGTTTATAAATGAAACTCTTTAAATGAAACCATATCCACCATGCATAAAATAGTTAACATTTCATAAACATCATGAATATTTTATCACTTACATGTAACATATAAATTATGTTAGGTGATTAAATATGAGTCATTAACTCGACTCATTTCTCACATATAAATATTTTTTTGAAAAATATGTTTCTTCATATTCACTAAATAACTCATTAATATAATAATAATATAAAATAAATAGATATTATTCAAAAATTTAATAATATTTTATTTATTTATTTTCATTTGATCATTCAAACTCAGACATTGCCTGACCCCTATCACATGGCCCACAATGTACTAAAATTTCAATTTAATAGAATTGGCCAAGATTCTGAATACACATTGTCGTGACACCCTATTGGTTCTTATCTTGATAACAATGAGTGATACTCATAGACCAGTAGTGGATTCTAGAAACTCATAAAGTCCCCTAAGAAGATAAGGTATATTCATATCAATGAAAACCTCCTATAAATACATATCATGTATTATAATCTCTTTGTCACGAGATATCTCATAAAGTAGGAAACACTCTTTTTGTTATCATCCTTTCATTATTTATTGTTTTTTTTCCTTCCTAGGTATATTTCCCTTCAACAACCATATATATGGACTTAATAAGTTTTTATCATCAAAATCAATCGGGCTCAAGATATCTCTTCCTTTTAGAATAAAAAAACATATATTAACCATTCTACCAATTTCATAAAACAAATGATGCATTCGACACATGCTATGTTTCCATAACATAAATTTCAAGGTTTTTATCTTGAATCAAAGTACATGAAAAAATGGTATACATTGATAAAGATCTCAATTTGAGAGACCAATACACATGCTTATATATAGGAACAACCAATGACACCTAAAACATGTAGTGTTCATGTTGAAGGATTTTTCCTCATAATATGCCCCACTCAAGATTACTGATTGAATAATTTATGAGTATAATTATTAATTATTATGATACCCCAACACCTTATAATAATATATCATCTGTTTCTATTTATTATGAGGTATTTAGACCATTGGGCATGTGTTTCATATTACTATCATAGTATCTCAAGGTTCACATTATAGCCATTAAATGATATAACCTATTGATATGAAAAATAATATATGGAAATTACTAGGTAAATAATGGAAATATAAATATAAACACTATTATGTTAAGAATAAATCATGCACAATTCACTTTATACATGATATGGTAATCAAAATGTATTTCTTAATTTGGGTCTAGGGAACCAACTTTTACAACAAATCCAACATACATCCTCCTAGTTATAACAATATAACCCTTTGGATTTTGTTGAAAATTATAACCATAAAATACCTTAACTATTAATAGATAGATATCATCACTTATTATATCTCTCCCAATCCAAGATCTTCTAAATAGATGAATTTTATAGTCTTATTTCCTCCCCCTTTATCAATAAAATACAAAGGGTTAAACTTTTACAGATACTTAAATCCTTCATATTCACCATATCTACTCACCATTCATCAAAAATATTCCTTCATGAAATGACCATCTTACTATTATTTTAAGAACCTCTATATTTAAAGGGAATAAACTACCCATATATTCACATATTTCATCCACTTACTTTATCCTCCAAAACATTATACTCTTTCAACCATCTATAGAATATCATTATAAACTTTGAAATTATTTCAACCATCCTCTATTATAACAAAAATTTCATACCACTTTCACTTTTAGATGAATTACTCTTAATGAATTCTAGAAAGTGAATTTACTACTTGATAATTAATCCTCAAAAAAACCTCTAAACCTACTATGTTGAAACTTGATGTAGAAAAAATAATCTAAGTTAATAAATTAAAGTTTGTTTATGTCACTCACTAAATTAAATAAATTCTTGCAGTAAAAAAATTTAATTTTTCAAACATTAAACTATTGATGATCTCAATCACACTTGCACAACACAATCAACGTAAAAGTAATAAATCACAAAGTGTGTGGTTCATACTGAATGATTAATCAATTTATACCACTTTTTTATGACAAAATAATGATACTATTTGTTTTACATAATCATCATTTCATCATAATGATTACACATTTGTTGGTAATAATACCTTATCCATTCTTTTTTGGATCCAATAATGTAACCAATTGATTCCATATGGTTAGTTTGTAAACAAATAGAACAAGTATTCCTCCATGAATGTAGTTTTTACTTCATCAAGTTATCCATTTTATTATTTAGGGACTTCCATAACATGGTAAATTCTCGATACCACATTTTAAGTTCCAAAATTTCCTTGACTATATTTGGAAAACCCAGGTATGGTTTTCACTCATGTTTTACTAAAAAGTAATCTTTGCACCATTTTTATTTCATCATATTAGCATGTATAACCATATTTTTCTTTTATTCTTCTTGGTAGATTATTATATCACTTTCTAATCATGTTTGGAATAAAAACACATGAATTTATTCATCATTTGATATATCACCACTTGTTTCATTGTACCTACTCTAAATGTAATCAATCAATATCAATGAATTTACATCCTTACTATGAATTCATATACTTTCAATGTATATCCCATAGATTGTATCTCCCCATTAATGCATAATCACTTCAATCGTCAAATTTATAAATTAATTGCATTGGGAAAAGGGTTAAATCTAAAATTTAAAAGTTGAGGATTATGGTTGGTCTATTTAAACCAAGATATTTCTTCCATAATTCATATAATATATTTTAGTGTTATTTTTCTAAATGATACCAAAAATAAAATGTTCTTTATGAGTCTGTGATTTATCACTCTTCTTTACCTTTGACTTTGTAACAACCCATGTCATTAATTATTGTGATTTTTGGGGGAATTTTAATTTTTTGTTTTTTTGAGGGGTTCATTTTGAAATCCAATACTCGTATTGGGATTTTGAGTATTTGGAAATCCATAAACGGTGTTTCAGATGTTTCTTGGGGTTTGTTGTATGCCTCAGGGGTTTAGAGGGATGTAGGAGTAGTATTTGAGAAAAAAAATTATTGAAATTTATAGAAACATTCCATTCATAGTGTGATGGGAGTTATTTACACTAGGAATATCCTTTTTCATAATACATCTCATCCATGAATGAGGTATCATATATAGGGGATCTCTACCTAATGCTATTCGTAGTGTGACCATAGGGTCCATGCTGTGAAAGTGTCAAGATAAAGGAGACCCCCCTATCTAGAGATGGATTAATAGAATAATCCCATGTTTACATCACAAACAAGTTTTAGAAATATTATTTTCTAGGGTCTTTCTTGTAATTTCACTATGGTATTTTTTGGAACCCCTTAGGTTCCTTTATTCTTTTTCAATTGAACAAAGAGGGAGAACACCCTTTGGCTCACATATTCCCCTCCAATTGGTTCCCTTTGATTCATATAATATAGGGGTGTTTCATCATGTGTATTTTAGGTAAGTTACATTCAATACCCTAGATTTTTTTAAAATAACATTATGTTTGATAGAATACACAACACACAACACCAAGGTTTAATGACTGTGAAATATTATTATTTAAATATGACTGTTATAACCTAGCAATTGGATTGGTAGGTGTGAATAAGATTAACCACGTTATAATATATATATATATATATATAAAGTTCCTAAGAAATAAAAAATTATTGATAAAATACTATGAAATAAGTACTCAACTTTTAGTAAAATCGTTTTATACTTCCAAAGTACGTTTTCTTCAACAATGGGTTTTATAAGTTTTTGTGAGAGAATATTTTAATTATTTTTTACATTTTTCGTAAATTTTATATGATAAAAATGATATAATTTTTAAGTCATCATATCAAAATTAGTTTAGTGTGAAATTTTGGGATTTTTCTGAAAATATCAATTTTTCTTTGAGTAGTGAAAAAATACCATTTTTATATAAAACTGTCTTTTCCATTATAGTATTTACAAAGTATCATTTTGTTTTGAATCGATTTTAAATTTAATTAGTATATTTTTATTAAAAATAATTCAATTAATTTCATTCTAATATAATTTTTTTTTAATTTTGGTATAAAAATATTTTTATACTTAAAAATGCATTTTTCTGGAAAATCCTTTTTCGTCACGGGACTATTTTAAAATTGTTTTTTGGAAATTATAGGATTTGAATTCAATAAAATGTATTAAATATTTATAATCATCATTTACTAATTTTTTTAATAGTTCAACTTTACTTTTAGTCACAATGAATAGTAATTATAGTAAATATATGTCAACTCAGTGAGGGTAAATCAAGTAATTAAGTTTAAAAATAATACAATAGGGATTTAAATATAAATATATATATAACAGATAAATTATTTATATTTTATGAGTTTATTTTTATCATCCACATTCAATATTCTAAGATATGGTAACTTGGTGAAATTTTTCTTTGATAATGACTTTAATATTATTTTAAGTTAATAATAAATTGAAAATGTAAATCTATTTTTTTTAATAGTAACAATATGTTTTTCATGGAGATAAAAATAGGTTATGGTTGGTTATAAATTTTTATTTAAAATATAAATTAATTTTATTATTATTTTAATTAATTTTTTCATTTTTATTAATGAAAAATTTATGCTAAATACTTACACAATATCAACACAATGCTAGTTCAAGGAGTATAAAAATAAAGTAAATGACCTTAAAAACATACAAAGTAATATTTTTTGGATGATTTATGGTGTTACAAGAATTTATTTGAAAAATATAATGTATTATGTAAGTGTTAAAAGTTTATATTTGAACTAAATTACAATATTTTCTTTTTAAAATTCAACTATGTGAATAGTCCTAAAATTGACATTAATGGTATCTTATGTTAAATAATATATTATTAATTGAATTATAATTTATAAAAAAAATATTCATAAAATTTGATGGGATATGGTTTATCGTATCTACCATTTTTTACTTATTATTCAATTTTCCTTTTATAGAAGCATTCTTGACACCAAAAGAATAATTTTTTTTGATATTCTAGTAATCATCAAAAGGGTTAATGGGGGTAACAAATAATATATAAGGGTTAAAACTTATCATAAACTCATCTAAATATTATTGGATGAGATTATTTCTACTTATCTTTATCATAGATTGTAAATATATAAATTATTTTTCCACTTGAACATGTAAATTAATTCATATTAATTTAATACTTTCAATAATTCTAAGAGTTCCCCTCTCCTCTCTTATATAAGGACACCACCTCTCCACTCTTCCTCTCACTTATTGAGCCACTTATATTGACCAAACTAGAAAAAAACTCTTATTAACTTCTTTAAATAGATTTTCGATGTTTTTTATTCTTAAAAGACCATCTCTAGGGTTCTTAAGAAGATATCCAGAGCAGGTTCTTCAAATAGGAGGTAATCGTCTCAAATAAGCATTTCCATTTTACTACTTCTTCTACCTCCTTAAATTATTTCCTAACTACAAAAATATAATAACATAATTATATCCCATTTGTTTGGGTGTTATTATTTTAGTTTCATAACCTTATTCAGATTTATTTCTATCAAATGGGGAATAAAAAAATCATTTGTTTATACATGTGAACTACCTTCCAGGAAGCGTTGTGTTTCATTTTTTATCACCACCTTGCAAGGCTGGTTATTCTGATGGATTTTATAAAAATATATGACATTAATTGAATTTTCCCAATTAGGATAATTGTATCATTGAGAGTGGCAGGGGTGAATCACTGATACTTTTTTCTTTTATGTTTCCTTGAAAATGAAACATCCTTCACCTCCTATTGAATATTTCATTCCCTACTGAAAATAAATCAAATACACATCCACAAGAACAAAAGAATTTACAAGGTTCACTATTCGATAAGAATAGCTATATCCTTGGTATGGTTTGGAAATAATTCAATACTACCAAATATACTAGAAAAAAATCATTTTATGTGGAATATAATGAGTAAGATATTCACTTTCACTCATATTTCACTTTGAAATAAATCCAATAGTACATGTTCTCTCTCTAGAAAAAATGATGTAATACAAGGTTTGTATAACAACAAATGTTACAAGTACTTATTTTTTAACTTCAAAAAATGTAATATTTGGAAAAAAAACTTCTTCAATTTCTTACCCAAAAGCTAGTAAGAACTTCAAGGACGTTAATATATAACTCATCCCAATTGTTTACTCTGATATTCCTAGTCTGATTCTTCTAATCCAGTTACCCAATAAGAAAAAATATATCTTTTCTAAAATATTATTGATTAAATTCATAATTATTTTTTATTAGTATAAAAATCCTAATACAGGAGTCCCATTCTGATTAGCCATTCTGATATGATGACCAGATGAATACGATGATAAGTAGAATATAGTAAATAGATGAATATGATGATCAACTAAATATGTTGCAATATTGTCTCTTATGATTCTAATTCAATATGGAACACTTATTCAATAAATAATCAATCTGGAAACCACTTTTTATATCCCTATTAATCCATATCTTCTATCTCTACTCATGAGTAGTACACTCATCATCAGTGAAGTATAATGTACTTCTCACATTTTATAGGTGACCCAAAAGAGGTTTGGGTGAGAATCCTGAATATTTTACCACTAAAACAAATGACCCAAAATCTCGAATTCCCTTGAATTTCGAGTGAATTTATCACTTCTTCAACACTTCTTGATTCTACTCAATCATTATCAAATCTTAAAAACACTTCAAATATCTTCTCAATTTCTTCATAATCACAAATCTGATTTCAATTCCCATACCGATTTTATTAGTCCGATTTCTTCATAACAATGCCCCGTACCAACTAGATATATGAATAAATAGTCCACTTTCATCTTCTTTTCATTCGTCAATCTGATTATATTTATCCACTTTAATTTTGTCATTATGATCAACAGGATGAATCAGAATCAACTCCAATACGATGGTCTTTGACCGAATTGATAAAAGTATTTTAAAACACATCATATTTATTCTTTTCCTTTTTGAATACAATACTTATCAGATTCATTCACTAAGTGTTTAAATATTTTGGGTTTTGGTATGATTGAAAACTATTACCTTCGGTTTCTTACATTTTCCACAATTCTTTTAAACCTTAAAAATTCAATCTCTTCCTTTGAAAACACATTCAACCATCTTAAATGGTTGACTAAATTTTTGATCAATCTCTTTCATTACGTTTTGTATCAAATTAAACTCAATTCCTTTACCATAAGTCTTGAATACAACTTTTCCTTTGTTGAATATGATGGTATACCGAATATGATGGACCTGTGCTAGTAGCTTCAACTTAAGAAACTTCCTTTAATCCCAAAATTATTATTGTATCATGATTTTATTCATGACCTTGAATACATTTTATAATAGCTTCAACATTTTTAGTTTTACAATGAAAATTAATATAACTTCCTAATCAATTCCTTACTTTCCTTCCTAGCCTGAATATGATTTTCCAGAATTCAAGTGGTATGATTACGATCAGACTGAATATGATTACCAACATCCTTTTCTCTTTCTGTCTAGATACGATCAATATGAATATGATAGGAAGCATCTCTTTTACCCCCCCCCCCCCCCCATTATTTCATCAATATTGCATCACAAGTTTTCAAAATTCTAGGGATTTATGATAATTCCAAGATCTTTAAAGCATCATCACATTTAAATAATAGTCAGGCAGACTCTGATTCTCCTCATTATCATAAAACCATTAAAAATAGGATTTAGGGTGGATCTGATGACCATCGACTTCCAGAAATATTCTTCCTCAATATGATTTACATTTTAATGAATTGTGAGATAGATTCCTTGAACATGATTGTTAGTCTGATTTTTATAAAACACAAAGTGAGATGATTATCTTTTCTTCTTTCTTGATGTTTCTTCACAACTATAGAAAATAACTGAATATGATCACCTTTCTCATTGTCTCCATCCTAAAATTAATTACATAATCATAATTCTGTAAATATAATATATTACATACCATCTTACCCATCCATATGTTAAAAAATGATAATTTCACTCGTGTGTATGTGTAGAATACCACCTCCAGGAAGTGATGTGATTTGTTTTCCCAGTCCACCTTTCATGGGTGATTATAAAATTGTATTTGAAGTATAAAAATTATAATTATTTAATGATTATAATTCTGAATATTATGAAAAAAATACCTCTTTAACCATGTTCAAACTACCAAAGTTATTTTTCAATTATGAACTAAATGTCATCAAAATACTCAACGTCAACATAACTGATTACATAATTAAATATTTCATTGAAATAAATTTATTACTAATAAATTAATAAACATATAAATGACTCCTAAATAATTAAATAATTAATATATGTTTATTCTATATTATTTAAATGAAATAAATAGTAAGTCTGGACTTCATGTAAGGGGTTTCTTAACTCAATTTCAATAAATTGGGTTATAATTCTACTTAATTGAATCTTTTATTCCAAGATTATGCGTAAAAGTACCTATGATTGTAATATGTTTAATTTAATTTTTTTTTGTTTTAAAATTTTTACACATAATCTCTTCATTGATTAATTTTAACTTACATGATATAATCTTTGTAATTATTATTCAACTCAATATTATTTCTTTAATACGTGTATTCTATTATGCACCTACTACAATTTATAAGTTGTATCCGATGCCTATTTAGATATTATATCATGAATGAATCTTTGATCATAACATTTAATGTGCCATTTTAGTTCACCCTTTTATGATATATTTATTCAAATATTAAAAAATTTGTAGGAGTTTTCATTATCTCGATTTTAATCCATTGAGATGTAATTCATGTTATACACCATTTTTTATTGTATATGGTGTACTGAATGGCCCATGAATTTTTTTCACATATTATTTTAGGTAAATTATGGGTTTTATAGAATCATTTTAATTTCCTTAATTCAATGGATGTTTTATCATGCGTCAACCAAGTTCCAAGGGTCACTTGTCTCAAATTTCCTTCTTTGATACATGTTTTGATTATGATAAGGTTGAGGTTCAAACACACTTTATTGAACATAAAAAAGAAGAAGACATATTTCAAGAGTGAGAAAATATGGAACCCATTGCAATCAAGTGGAAAATTATATAAAAAAATAAACTAATGTCATAAATTTCTCGCAAGTCTAAAGTGAAGAAAACACAATGCGAGCGCTTGAAAATCCGCATCTCCCCCTTGCCTAACATTGAAATAAAGAGTTTAATAAAAATAATTAATCACCACCTATTCCAATAATTTTCACCGTGATGTTTAGTACAACATGTTAGAGAACCTCTCCAGCCGACTAAAACATGTGGGGGAGATCTGGATGAAGGATTCCAGAACACCCTTCTCTATTTTGACCTGCTCACCCAACAATGAATGTGAGAAACTCACAACAATATCAACAAAATGCGCAGTAAAAACATACAAAAAATATTAAGAATGATTCCATGGAAAGGTTACCATATTTTCATAAAACAGATAATGGATGGATGAATTATGGGTCTCATCACACACATCCCACTTTTGAGGATTCCTACCTAGTTCCACCTTCAAAATGATACCCCTCTATCCAAAAGCAACAACGAAAAAACTAGAGCACGTAGAGAGGTTTTAACCCCAATAAACCAATAGAACTAAAATAACCAAAATATAATTAGTGAAATAGACAATGTTCATCAAAATAAGGGTTCATCCACTATCTGTTTCAGATTAAGTACCATCAATAACAATACCAATAACCATAATCCACACGAACAGACACCAAAGACCATTGAGCACACCGTTCTGCCTCACATGACCCCTAGCTAAAAACCAAAGTCCAATAATTTCCTCTTTAACTACTGAGTGCCACTTAAAGATGGAAAAAATCCACTATCTAGGTGACTTAAATTGTCTTCCTTAAATACTTCAAACATCAATGTTTGTCCATCAACAAAATATTGAACACCACTTCTTGAAAATACCTCATAACTTTATATGAATGGTGATCAACACTGGGGGGGATAGATCTGAACCAAATCTGAAAGAAGAGTAGTTGAGAGAGACGCTCAACAATATTCACCCAAAAAGATTGGAAACTGAATCTTTATAGATATAGAAGTGGAAAAGATCTTATGTGAAGTTAGAGTCAAGAAACATTCCCCTCTTCTAGTAGAAAGGATATAGGAAATGTATCCAACCCTAGGTCCTCATCGACATAACCAAGGTGATCTAAATACTAGATCTGAATGAGTAAATTTGATAAAAAGTAAGACACTAGTAAGAAAACCCTATATTGGAAATAGGGGTGATGAGAGGGTGAAGGAAAATCTATCAGGGAGTGTGAAAGTAGCCAGACATACTTTTAGTGATGTACCTATATTGATTTATATGGTGTATATACTATCACTTGAAATATAATATCACAACTCTTTTTTATACTCATGGTTTTTTATTTTCCTTCTTATGTCATTTCTTTTGAAGGGTTTTTGGTTTTTAAAGGCCCTAAATGGTTTTCCTTTAAAAATGTTTCAAAGGTGGTAAATAATTTTAACTAAAACCATCCTCCAAGTTATTTATCTTATTGTATTAATGTTATTTTACAAACATAAATTATTTCATAAATTTATTTTAAATAATATTTTACATTTTTTTAAATGGTTTTTAAAATTTAATTACTAAATGTTTTCCACACAGGTCACTTTTGACTCACATTACAAAATTTTGAAAAGAATGTGTATTTTTTAAAATTATAACATGAATGATTATATCACCATCATAAATATTATTTTTTAAAATATTCCTTTATAATTACCCATTATTTTTTTGAATAAAATCATATTCTCAATATTTTGGGAATTTCTATTTTTTAAAGGTATAGAAAGAAAATAGAATTTTTTCCTATTTTCCTAGAAACTTTATAAAAGTTATTTTAAATGTATTTTCATCAATGTAAACATCATTTAATGATTCTTATGCTTCACTGGGGATATAATCTAATGATAACATTCACCACTTTTCTATTAATGGTTTATGATGATGTTTTAAAGATATTTTTTTGGAAACCAATTTATTTTTCATGGGAAAATCAAACTATGACAGTTTTGATGAAATACAAGAATCCATTAATTTTGTTTCATGATTTGGTATTTGTACATTATTGATGGTAGTGTAATTGGGTATTGAACCCAAAACCTTTAGGTACATTGTATTATATATGGGTTTTATTCCTTCAATGCATTGTGTAATGAGATGAAGTTAACTAAATGGAAGTTACTCATAAGAGATGATGAAGTTATGTTACTCCTAAGAGATAATGAAGTCAATTGATTATAAGTTGCTCCTAAGATATGTAAGAGTTTACTGATTGTAGATTACTCCTAATACATATGGTAATTATTTGGTTACGTGATTCCATGATGAAAATTTTAATGTTCCAACTTATCTATGTATTTTTTTCAATGATTTCTTTGTGTTTTAATGGATCATTTAATCAAATATTATTTTCACATGGATCATGATTGTTGACTTATATGAATCTTGTTTTATAATAAATATTTATTCCATGTCTTGTGATTTATGATCCATGTTTTAATGGGTATGAATTCTATTATTTTATGCTCATGCACTTTGATTATGTCATCATACCATTATGCCCATCTTATGATCACTGATAACATTCAATTATTAAAACTTATGTTTACCATTACTGAGCATTTGAGATCATCCATTTTATGTTTTCCATTTTCCTAAGTTATGAATAGTGATTTTAAATGAATTATTTATATATTGGTTTCATGTGTGAATAGTTTTATGGGATTTTTTTAAGAATTATTAAGGAATAATAAAATTTAGGTATAGTGGGAAAATTTTCAATTAAATTCATGGGTAATGTTATGTAAGAGTGTTTATTAATTCTCTAAAACTATAAACCTAAAATTTACATGGGTATCTAAGTGATCCAATATTTTTTTTATGTTTTGGATGGATAAAATTGGGTCATGTTTATCTTTATAAAATCCTTAAATTTAAATATAATTTTTTTAGCACCGGATCTGGTAGTATAGGTTGAGGGGTATTTTAGCTAGTATTAGAGAAGGGTTTAGAGAAATTTATAGATTATGATGTTTTCATTTGAGGTTTACTTAACAGTTATGGATACCATAATGGTTTTATAAGTTTAATTTTGATCATAAGTTAAAAGGAATAGACACCCCTTTTGAGGTTTTAAGTGATAGGATTTTAAGTGATTAATGATATTTTAGGAGACTCTTTATTGGGTTCAGATTTATGTAACCTTTAGGTTTAACGTGAAGAATTATTTGTTAATAATGTTATTTCATTTTTTAGGATGTAATTTTAAAGGTTTGAGATAACATTTGAGGTTGAAACATTATTTAATGTAGAGGTTATTGAGGTTATTTCTGATATGGGGGTTTTTATTTATGGAATGATCTAAGTTGAACCTCCGGTGTTATTGTGAAAATTTTAAATTTAAATGCATTATTTTATGCGTATAAATGTTTATTCATTTTGGTTATTGTCTTACCCTATTCTAATTTTTTTTGATTTAGTAAATATTGGAGATTATATTTTTATCCTCGCCTAGATTCTATGACCTATTGAAAGTTAATGATTTAGGTATACGAAAGATTCATCCCAAAAACTCATAATTTAGACTAAAAGATGAGATAAAGGTGGAAACTGATTCAAATAGTCAACCAAGGAATGAAATATCATTTATATATTTAAATAAAATAAAGTAAGTATATTTCCTTATATACTTAGTATAGATGGTAAAGGAATTAATAAAATCTAGGAAACTTATCTTAAAATAAAAAATTATCATATTAACTTAATTTATGAAGAATTTATTGGCTTCTTTATCCCTTATTGATTTATGGTTTTGTGTTCATTTACTTTCTCTTGATCATTCAATTTATTGTGGTCAATGTTCTCTACCACTCCCCATCATTATTTGGAAACTAATTTTCTCCTACATATCCATATTTTTACTTCCTTATAAATTTATCATTATCTAGGAGCCTAATTATGTGTTATTTTAGGTAACTTTTATGTTTCCCACTTCCCATTTTCAAGGGAAGTTTTATTATTACGGTGTGGGTATTAAATAAAGGGATTTTCAAATATTAAACCCTTGAATTTCCAATATCAAGATAAAATTGAAATCTAGTGATTTATTATAGTGTTGGAGAATATAATTCCCCAGATATTTTTTTAAATGAAGACTATGTTCGATATTGTACACAACACGCAACACTAACCTTTAAAAATAGAGAAATATTATTATTTAAATATGACTGTTATAATCTTGCTATTGAATTTTAGGGTATTAATAGGAGTAAACAAATTATGAAATGTATAGAGAGATATATACAGAGTTTGTACTCAATAAAAATTTAGTGATAAATTCTTAGGAAATAAGCACTCAACTTTTAGTAAAGTCATTTTAGGCTTCAAAAATACATTTTCTTCAAAAATTATTTTTATTTATCTTTTTGAGATAATATTATGATTAATTTATAAAAAAATAAGAAATTATATTTTATAAAAAGGATATTATTTTTAAAGTCATCATATAAAAATTATCCTTGGGTGAATTTTTTGGATTTTTCTGGAGAGATTATTTTTTTGTGAATAGTGAAAAATTCTAATTTTATAAAAAAATTGCCTTTTCTAATCATGTATTTAAAAAATTACATTTTGTTTTGAATTGATTGTTAAATTTCATTAGTTCCTTTTTATTAAAAATTATACAATTAATTTCATTTTAATTGGTATTATGCTTGATTTTGGTATAAAAAAATTTTCATATTCATTTTTCTAGAACACTGTTTTTTCCCATCATGTTTTGCGGGTTTATTTTAAAATTAATTTCAAGAACTTACAAGGATTGAATTTTTTAAAAATAATTCCATATTTTTAATCATTATTTCAAAATTTTATAAATAGACTTACTTTATTATGGTCTTAATGAATAGTAATGGTAGTAAATATTTTTCACCTCGGTAAGGGTAAATTGTGTAATTAAAGTTAAAAATAATGTGATAAGGATTTAAAAATTGGCATAACTCCTACATTATTTATATATAATGAGTTTAGTTATAAAATTATCCTCTAATATTAATTTATATGGAAACTTTGTGCCATTTTTCTTTGATAATTTTTGGTCGGAGTGAATAACTCAAGAGGCCAGCGAATTGAGTTCCCAATAAAAATTCCTCTTAAAACACTATAAAAAATACCATTGGATAATTAAAATCTCCTAGTTAATAAAAACTATAAAATAATATAAGTTTGATCTTTCAAAATATTACACAAATCGGGATTAGGGCTCAGTTAAAACAATACTTGAAATCACTTTAACTTTTGAAACCAATTTTCCTTATCAAATTGGTTATATAAACATAAGTTAAGAATAACTATTAAAGTGTATATTTTGTTTACTAATATAAAATCCAAAAGAAATTTTAAAATTTAAATTTAGAAACAAAACTAAAATATCACACTACAGAATAAAAAAGGTGTTATGTCTCAAGATGAGACTTAACCCCTCCACTTTGAAATCACTCGCTACCATGAATATTATTATATCAATAATCAGATCCATAACCTGGATCTAGTATACAAAAAATAGCACATTAGTTTTACATTCTCAAAGAATATTCCAAAATTATATTTTCAAAAAATTACAACATATTCCAAACAGGTCCTCCTCCACAATTTCCGTGTGCATACAAAATAAAAGGGGTTTTAGAGTATATAAGGTATTCTTCAGTTTAAGAATAAGAGTCAGTGTTTACAGATATATAAAGTACAATATCACACTACTCAAATCTAAATCATAAAAAAAATATAGAAATAGAATATAGATATGAAAAGATGATGCTTCTCAGTCTGAATAGATTCATGTGCTTGAGGGTCCTTGTTTTTGGATTGATGAAGAGCTCAAACAAGTTTCTCTAAAATAAAATGAAAATAAAGTATCTTAATGTCCTATTTTATGTATGAAGATGCTTTGAAAAATTTATCTTGATTTAGTGGATTAAAGGTTCCTGGTCTTCTATATTTTATGTATTAAATCAAAAAAATTCAGCAATCAGTAGCGTGCACCAGATATTCCTCTGAAATATATAGCTATACAAATCCAAATTATCCATTTAAGAATAATAATAAATATTTTTTAAATCCTTGTGTTGAGAATAAAATTCAGAAACCTATGAATTAGTCTTTAATGCATCCAGGGAGTGGTTTAGGAATAATACTTAATAAATCTATGTGAGGTTGTATACATTAAATCCTATAAAATAGCCATTAGAATCATTAAATTTTAATGAGAATCAGAATAGAAATGGTAGTAAGATAGTGATGTATCATATATAGCGGTATCACATACCAATGGTAGTATGGTCTTGTGGTAGCACAAGGTAACGACAGCACATCTGGCGATATTAGGTCTTGCGTTAGCAGGTTTGGCAGTAGTAGGTCTGGTGGTGGAACATGGCTGGTGGTGGTAGAACTCTGGCAGTGGCACAACTCTGATGGTAACACATTGCGAACTAACAGTGTCACATTTTAACTAACGATAAAATATTTTAACTAATGGTGGAACATGTTCTATACTTATCCAATTTTATTTATAAAAATATATATTATCGTAAAATAGTTATTGCATTAGTAATATAATAAGCATGATTTATGAGAATTAAAATAAATAGGTTCTAAAAATATCCCCCATTTTGATGATTACAAATCATAGAATTTTATAAACCATTTATAATATAAACATAGAAATAATTAAATTAATGTCAAAAATAATGATCTACTTAACATTTCAAATTTCTAAAGTAAGATGCTCGTGAATCTTAAAATTTTAAAATAGAATTACAAACTTAATATTAAATTTTTAAACTTATACTTAAAAAAAAAATTTAAACATAAATGACATAAAAAATTTATCCCCCATTTTATATTTTCAAAAATATAATAAAATAAGGACAATAAAATAGATAAATAAAGGAAGAATAATATCAGAGAAAATTCATTAAAAACAAGAGTCATTCAATTACATCTGAAAATAGATACAAGGGAATACATGACACCTATTAAAAACTATTCTTATTCTGAATCACTCTCATATCTTTAGTATACAGGATCAATAGGGTATTTTTATTTTCTAGATGTTAGAGGCACTAATGTTGAAGTTGGGGGTGTTGAGGTAAAGGTAGAAAGCTCTTGAATCACCACTGGTATAATACATCGAGCTGCTTTAGATGGGAATATACTAAACATATAAAAATGAGGAGGCAAAGATGCATAGGATGGTGTAATAGTAAGAGAAGGAATAATAATTGACTTGGGTACTAAATTTTTTGTCCTAGATATATAAAAAAGTGTATTCATGAGGTCCAAAATGTCCATGATGATGTTTCCAACTCTCTCCATAGCTGAGAAGAATCCCTTATTTTATTCCATGAACACATTGAGAAAATAATATAGGGTTTTTTGGTCTACCTATTCCTTGAAGGCCTTATTGATAGGTGGAATTCTAATGCTTTCAGATAAAAATTTAAAGTGAAAATTCAACTCATTATTTTTATATATTTTGGAAAGATAGTAATTGATAGCGTTAGTGATGGTTTCCCTATCACTTTGGGATTCATTCAAACACTCTCTTACCAATTTATATACAAACTCATCATACTGACTGATTATTTGATGTTCATCCTGATGAGATGTATATATATCTACCATTAATAAAGGAAATTCCTCTCGGTCTATGGATCTGATCATCTCACCATCAAATGAGGATGAATGATGTGGAGCAGTGTATGTAAAAGCAATATTATATGGTAATCTCTCCAACCTATCCAAAAGAGAAACCTGACTAGTAGTAAAAGTGGTTCTCATATCCTTCATAATAGACTTCAAACCTTCCATCTCACTATCCAATATTATATTATCAATTTAAACTTTTTGAATCTTCATAATCATATTGGGATGAATATTGAAAATAGCTAGCTCAAAGATGTCTCGAGTATCAACTTCACTAATATGAGTAATAAGAGGATCCTAGGATCTCAAAATACTATTGAAGTCTGGAATTAATATCTCTCTGAAAGTCTCCAAATAATATCTAGAAACATAGTCTAAATGAAAAATTGAAGAAGTTGGTGGAGACGATGAAACTCTCTCAGGACTAGGCATGAAAACTTCTGCAAGATATGATCTAGAAACTGGAGCATCGTATAGAAAATCCTGAAGCTGAACAGTATTACGAATTTTCTTCGCTAATGATCCCTTTAGATCTGATCCAACAGTCAATACAGGAGGTCCACCGTGATGTGATGGATTATTGTGATCATCATCACTATCACACTCTTCATCGGACTTAGGGTAACAAATTCCAAGAAACGTAGAACCATGGGATGGTTCCCCCTTGGATGCATCTCCATACTCAGTTGAAATAGTTGGATCAATATTATGAATAGATATCTACCTAGTATAACCTAGGGATTCTTCCCACTCAACAAGTACTCTGGACTCACCTTTAATAGAGGTAACAACACAAGTAGACCTAGTTGAACCTTTTTTCTCCAAAGACCTAGCCAAAATAGAAACCATATGAGAATAATGTTTTGTTTGATCCCTCTAAACACCATCATCACCAACATTATCATCATTACCATCTAAGTCATGAGGTCCATCTCCATTTCCATTATTTTCATAAAAACATCCAAAACTTCATTAGAGGTTTCAAAAAAACTTTGAATATATTAATCTCTAATGACTTTTTTCTCCTCAACTTCTCCTTAACTCAAGAGGTTGTCTCCAATGAGGATAGAATTAGGGGGAAATACATCTCCATAAGATGCAAAATGACTTTTAATAATGTCTCGATCACTACCTTCATAAAAAAACTATCATCCTCTTCAACTTCTACCAATTATTCTTCTAAATCCTCATCAGATTAGTAAGTCACAATTTCATCTAGGTTCAATTCATGATTAACAATATTCTTGGGTCAATTTGGGATTTCAATAGGATCAAAATCCTCATAAATATTGTCATTATCCTTTACCCATTTCCTCATCCATGGATTCTAGTTCACTTTCATTCTTTTACAGGTATTTTGTCTTCAATAAAAACCACCACAACTTACCTCTACTTCTTCTTCTTTATCAACTAAGACCTTGGAATCCAACAAAGTTGATATCATCTTAGGATAAATGATATAAATTTATTTGGAAGAGTATTTTTACATCTCCATCATGTGCACCATAAGATATCTACAAAGATGGATTTTATACCCTTTTTTACACGGAATAAGCTATAAACATCTTGATACCTCATTTCACTAAAATCCACTTTATTAGGACATAGAGTATTCATGATAATCTTCAATATAAGTCTACAATCCCCATAAATATCAGTTGAAGTAGGTATCCTCACTGTACCATCAATGGTTAATTCCAGAAGCGCAATCTCATACTCAAACAGCTCAGTATCACTTGGTATAAAAACTTGATAATCATCAGAGACTCCTCGATGAAGTACATTTATGAACTTTATAACACCATGATATTTTTATGAAATATATTTTAAAATAATTTGTTCTCTTTTCTAGTTTTCATTTCACGCAACATCAAGTTTAGCCAAACCATGAAATATTATTAAAATGTTATATTTCCATTATAACCTAGTCGTTAAATTGGAGGAAATGAATACGAATAAATAATTTATGAAATTAATATAAATTTATAACTAAATATTAATGTATTGTTATGTTCATATAAAATGATCATGCAATTTTTAGTAAAGTTGTGTTATTCTTCAAAAATGAATTTTTATTGTTTTTATGAGTGAATATTAATTTATAAAAGTTCTAAAAAATTATTTTAAAAAATTAATTTCATTTTTAATTTCATCATTACATAATTATATTAAAATTATTTTTTAATAATTTTCTAAAAACATTTCTTTTTCAAGGAATAGTAAAAAATATATAGATTTATATTTAAAATTATATTTACTTTTAATTTTTTTACAGGGTCAAATAATGGTTTGATATTTTTTTAATTTTTCATTATTTAATTTGATTTAAAATAAGCCAATAATTTTTTAAGTATATTTTATACCTGAATCAAGTATAAAACATATTATATTTAAAAGGGAATTTTTCCAAAAAAAATATTTTTCATTGCGTTTTGCTGGTTTTATTTTAAATTAAATTCATAAACTTTTTTGTTTTGAATTTATAAAATTTTATTCCATGTTTTTAATAAATGGGTCTAAATTTAGTAAATAGGTTCCTTTTATCTTTAGTTAATATGAATATTAATTGTGGTAAAATATATTACCTCAGTAAAGGGTAAAACGGGTTAATATAGATTAAAAATAAGTGATAAGGCTATAATTTTTCATTATATTTCTTATTGGATGAATTTAATATTAAAATTTTCTTAATGGAAACCTTTCCATGAAA
This sequence comes from Viscum album, assembly GCA_963277665.1. Lineage (NCBI taxonomy): Eukaryota > Viridiplantae > Streptophyta > Magnoliopsida > Santalales > Viscaceae > Viscum > Viscum album. The sequence goes on from OY728156.1 coordinate 1,338,979,038, forward strand.
ATGACTTATATTGTATTTAAATCAAAGAAAGTCACAAAATGTCACTTTCTTTGTCTTAAATATCACTTATGTGTCCATAGAGGGAAAAAAATTTGTTATAAATGAATCCAAGTTTCCATTTTTAACTTAATAAACTTATTTTCACGATATATATTTATTTATTAATTTTTTGAGGGGCCCCTGATGTGATATTATAACTTTGATAATATTTTGTTTAAAATCAAGTGAAAGATATCACATTCATATTTTTAATAACTATAAAAATTTTAATATGGGTTAATTCTGAGGATATTCTAGACTATAAATAGTATTTTTAAATATAAAATGTTGGTATTAATCATGAAAATTTATTTATAATTTTTATAAATTAAATAATTACCCTAAATTCTTATACAATGCTGATGTAGTAATTATTCAATTAATAGAAAAATCAATTAGATGATATTAAAAATATTAAAAGTAATATAATTTGAGATATTTAAGGTGATAAAAAAATTCTATAGATTAAATCCACATGTTAGGTATATAATAAAATAGTTTCTAATAATTTTACCTCTTTTCTTGATATTTTTAAAGTCAAATTATTGAATAGTATCAAAATTGACAATAATGATATTTTATGAGATTAATATATTATTAGATTAGTTAAAAATCATAAAAACATTTAAAAAATAAAAGTGATTATGATATTGTATAAATTTAAAAAAAAATCATTTAAGGTCCAATTAACACCATATAAGTAAAAATTAAAACCTTTTAATATTAAGAAAAATTATTTTCGTAATTAAAATTAAAATTGGTTAACTAAGGGTTAATCAAAATGATAAGGTTTAAAATAACAAAAAAACATTTATAAAAATATATTATTTAATGATATTACAACCTTATATTATCTTAACTTTGAATAAATGGTCATTTGGTTTTATTTTTATAGAAAGTTAATTTATTATAATTTAATCTTTTGAGAAATTCCAAAAGTTCCTCTCACCCCAATTATAAAAGGTAACCTCCTCCCTCACTTATTTACACCACTTTGAGCCCTATATATCAACCATACCCTGTCAATTTATGTTCTAAACTTACATAGACACATTCTATAGGCTCTTTTATTCTCTAAATACAATCCATAGAGCACTTTAGAGGGTATCTAAAGGAGTCATTTCGAAGAAGAGATAATCTCTATAATTGATCAATTTCTTTTTATACTATTTATTACCTCCTATAAATCTATGATGTTTATCATAAAATAATAAATTAACTATAATCAATATTATTAAATTTTATTATGATTACTAAAACACCCTTATACACCCTCTTTCTTATCAAATAAGAAGTGAAAGTTTCACTCATCCATACATACGACTTATCGTTTCCAAGTAGAGATACAAGTCATTTTTCATCACCATATATTATGGATGGGAATTAGTATGGATTTAATAATTTTATATGATATATATTAAATAATTATACTTATATAATTATAATATTATGTCTACCTTATCATCTTCCAATCTTTTAGGAAATGATAACATTGCTCGTGTGTACGTATGGACTATCATGTCCACGATACGATGTGATTTGTTTTACCTATATTTCAAATGGATGGTAATAAGGTTAATTTTTATGAAAATATATGATATATATAACATAATAATGATTTATAAAAGTTGTATCATTATTTACCTTTCTGTCATTCTACTAGATGAAAAAATGGAAATCGTGTTCATTTATATGTACGACCTACCATCTCAATGAATAGTGTGATTCATTTTTCTATCCCTAAGTTTTATGAATGATTATAAATATGTATATAAGGGATATATATTATTTTTATACCAAGATTAAAATTATGTAAATTATAGGATCATTATCAAAGTGTAAGGACTAGGACTACCAAACCGAAACATGCTTGAAAACGAAGTAGTTATCACCCAGAACAATGATTTTAATAGAAAATTATTAATAAACCGGTGATAAGAAGTTATTAAAATAATAATACATGGTATGATTGATATATGGTTATGGAATAAAATAATAATAAATTCATATTTATTATACATGATGTTTTAACATGAAAAAATAAAGTCGTGACTTGGGGTAAGGTATTTTGTATCACTTTTATTTCTATAGGACACATGCCATATACACTACTTATTTGTATTGTGTTGTGTATATACAACCCAAGAATTTATTTTATGAGAATTATACATAAAATTATGTTATTTTCATATATATATATAATTATTTATTTCATGGGGCATATGATTTGACTGATTACGAAGTGATAAGGGTTTATTTCACAATCTCATCATTATTCGGGATTATATATATTTAAATCTCCATTGTGAAATATTTACATTCCCAGACCATATTTTATAATCAAAATTTCAAAAAAATAATAACATTCTTTAATTATTTTTTAAATTAATTTAATCACTTTTTTATTTTTTACAAGAAAATATAAAAGGTTTATTCTTTTCATTTTTCCAAAAATGGTATTTTATGATTATTCTTACAAAAGTTTGAAAGGAATGTTTTTTTAATTATATGAAATGAACAGAATTTCCCACCATCATGTAGCTTTAATGATTTTAATCTTCATATAAAATCTTAAATTGTTCTTTTAAAATAAAATGTTTTCTTTTATAATTGTGTGGATTTAAAAATGAATTAAAAATGGATAAGATGTTTTCCTCAAGAATTATTTCAAGTGATATTAAAAAATAATTTTCCATCTAGGATAACATTATTTGTTGTTACTTATTTTATGGATATTATCCAATTATACCATCCTTATACTATCTCTTCATAGTTTTTATTTATGATGCTTTAATGTTTAAGAAACTCGTTTCTTTTCCATGGTATTTTCTATGATCAAATGTGTATGAAATTCATTTATTTTTATGAGTTCTGATGTTATGAATGATTTATGATCTTGTGGAACACATATGAATGGTTTTCATTATTTGATGATGGGTAAACTATATCTCCTTACAATTCAGTTTTTAATGATTTATATCTCTTGAGACATCTAGGCCTATAACAAGAGTAAACCTAGTTCAGTAATACAAGGCTGAAATGGGAGTGAACCCGGTTCAGTAATACAGGGTTGGAATGAGAGTAAACTTGGTTAAGTAATACAAGGCAGGAATAGGAGTGAACCTAGTTCAATAATACAGGACTAGAATGATAGTAAACCTAGTTCATTAATAAAAGGCTAGAATGAGGATAGAACCCAGTTTAGTAAGAGAATTTTCCAGTATGATAGTCTTAGAAATGATCCTTCACTAATATGGAAATTATTTCATATGCTTATGTATATGCCACAATTCTATGTCTTATGTTATTATATCATGGTTTATGTTCTTTGATTCTTTTATGATTAAAGTTTTATGAACATTCAAGATTCATTTCATGACTCAAGATTATTATTTTGATACATAGGGTTTAATTTTCAAATATTAAGTTCATGTCTTTATAACCTTATGCTCTTGTTTTTTTTTTGATATCTTTCTTATTTAGCATTACTAAAAATATGATCTCTCACTTTTATTATTTTTATTTTCCCCAATATATGAAGAAAAATATTAAGTATGATATGTCAAAAAGGGTACTAGTTATGAAGAAATAAGTGGGAGATGATGCAGATATTTTATGAACGAGTTGTTTATGTTTCTAAGTTTCCAAAGACACTAAAACTATACGGTTATACAATGGTTTTTTTATGTTATGTAATAAATATTCATCTATTTATATTTAATACCTATTTCTGAAAATCATGGTCCATTATACACTTATCCCATTCTATTTAAGAAAAGTTAACCACTTTTCAGTATATCATACTATGAATGATATTTTTATTTTCACCAAATATGAAATCTAAATATTGGTAAAACTGGTGAACCAACCTCATATAAAATATACTTTCATTTATGGAGAACCAATATATCCATCCCTGATCCTAAATCACCTTTATTACCAACTACTTTCTTGAAAATATTCATTTTTCATCTACTTCATTCTCTACAACAACCACATGGTTCGCAAGCTGAGGGTTTCTTAGTTTGAATAAAACACCACTCAGTTATTAAAAAGATATATTTATAAGTCATGACCCCCCTTGAGATGAAACTGATGTATTATTAATGTAACACCCCAAGTTTTTGAAATTAAATATTGAATTCATTTTATAATCTATCCATTAAATACAACTTTTCCTCTACTATGTTTTTGAATTTTGAAAAACTATCATCTAGAGTTGTAACCAGTAAGTTATTTGGAGTCTGATAGAACAAACGTGATTTTTGGTGAATATTAAAATAACCTTATGAATAATAATATGAATATTAATATGACTCGTTTGAATAGTACATAATGATATGATCTTATTTTCTTAAGGTAATAAGATAATGATATTTTAATTAATTTTTCAATGTGATATAAAACAAATTTTTATTTTTTGAATTAACTATTATTTTATTTAAATATTAAATTAATAATATTTAGAACATAATATTTTAAAAATGGAGTTCATTTTTTAATTCTACACATCGAAAAATATTAGGGGTGAATTTTTGGGATTTTTCTAAAATACGTGAATTTTTCTTGAATAGTAAAAATAGAATTTTGAGTTTTTGGAAGTTTAATGACATCATAATGACATAATAAAAGTCTGTTCGACTTGTGTACAGTAAAATATGACATGAGGTATCCCAAGTGTCTATTAACATGGGAAAATACTATTGGAAACCTCATGGTTTGGCAAAAACCACTAATGAGGTGTCCATTTGAAATTATTTAAAAACTCCCTCTCTTTTTCTATAAATACCCACTCATCCATTCGTTTTCTTTCATTACAAATCCCTTATCCTCGATGATCTGGTAGTTTTACCTCCCTATGAGTCCTCTCAAGGTTTCCTTAATCCCCCAAGGTCCAAACCTTTATGTTCTAGGAGTTACTCTACAAGGTAAGGGAATCCTTCACCCTCCTCTTTTAGTCGACACTTCTTTTATGTTATCTCTTTGAATTTCCATTATCATATGTTGGAGTTTAATTTTATGTATTCCTATTACTTTAATTTTGATTTCCATATGATTATATACAATTTTTATCTCATCATTTAATTTTATGAAATTTTATGCGACGCTGTTAGGCTTTCGAATTTTCATAAGGGATCTCTCAACTTTTTTTTTCAAGTTCATCTCTTTTATTTTCGTCTCCCTGCCTCCTCTTTCCAAATGACCATGATAACTCTAGTATCATCTATATACTGGAATTATATAATTTTAATTGACCAACCATCATCAATATCCTCTCTCTCTCTCTCTCCCACTTTTATTTTATAAACGAAATCAACGTCCATGAGGTTCTAATTTATAGCATTTGTGGACGATGAAGTTTCGTTCTTCAATTTCTCCTTCATTGCTGGTCATGAAACCATATTGATGGTTACACCATACTATAATATATGTATTATAACCAAATTAAAATTCAGGATCTAGTATATGTATATATTATTAAATCATAAGACCAAACTAGTTACTAATAATCAAAATACAGCTTAAGTAATCTAAGTGAATATAATTAATAATTCATCTAATGATTCATCCTATTTCCATGTAAACAAATGATATAAATGACCATTAACACTTATTTATGTTCATAAATAATATTTAATTTCAATTATTGAGATTTACATCCATTTTACATGAACTCCATTACTTAAAAACAAGAGAACCGATTATGAAAATCAAGAAAACGAACACTCTGGAATGACAAAATTCGATATTATAAATTATCAATAAGGACATAAATAAACTAATAAGAATTATGATAACATCAATCAATGTATAATAAGTTCTGAATTAAGTTATTAATGAGTCTAATTTCAAATTCCATGACCTTAATTTCAAGAGGGGAACACATTCATACTTAAGGTAAGGGTTTTCTCACCCGAACTTCCTTTTCATTCGGGTTACTTTCATTGTCTAATTACCTCAATGAAAATCTTGTGTATTATTATGTACAACTCAAAAATTATGTGTGTGGTTTATATATATGTTTACCAACCAGAATCATTCCTTTTTTAATGTATGGTTACACGTTTTAAAATGAACTCTTGAAATTTTTTCCGAAATACAAGCCTGGTCCAAGGGAATTTCTCTAATTCTTACCTATTTTCAAGGGAACTCTATAATATTTTTTTTGAAACCATTAACTTTATAAAATCAATAATTTTTTTTATGAAAATACTATCTTACTTAACTTTTGGTTTTATACAAATAGTTTTCCAAAAGAACTCTTCTTTTCAAAATAAAGAGTATATATCTCAAGAATTACTTAATGATTTTATAAGAGTATTTTCGTCTGATTCAACAATCTTGTTGATTATTATGTATTATTGGGTTTAATAATTTATGATGTCATCTACCATATTGTATTGAATGCTTTATGAATAATTTTATTGTGGATGATATAACCTAAAACCATTCACCATATTACTCGAAATGGTTAGTGTTTTATGTTTAATGATTGGGGAAAGTTAAATACATTTCATATGATAGTTTCAATATGAATGTATATGTTGTTTATTTTTTATCCTTTCTCATATGAGGAATTATTTGGACTTATTATGTGACGGGGGGTCCTACTATATCCCCTCGATGCATCGGTTGGTCTAATGAGACAAACTATGGTCTTGGCACAAGGCCTTGACAAAATGATTATTTATGGTCCTGGAACGAGTCTTGGACAGTATGGTTATGATGTATGTCATATGCACTTCCCTCATTATGAAACTTGTAATTTAAATTTCATGTGGTCATTCTACTTGTAGAATACCTATTATTACAATTTAGTATGCCATTATTTAATCATCTCATATTCCTGCCATATGAAGTTCAAGTTTTTTTAAGGCATGTGATTTCAATTATTTACCATGTCTAATTTTTATGTTATATTCCACCGTATTACTTACCCTTAATGAGAGTTTGATATCACCCATTTCTTATGTTTCTTTTTCTCAGCACATGAATATTTTTTTTATGAATGACATTCTGAAATAACCAGGGAGTTATGGAAGTTGTCTAAGGAGTTTCTATGTTTTGTTTCTTTTCAAGTTGTGATGTTGAACTTATTTATGTATCTTGTTTCCAATAATACTAAACTACTCATTCCTTCAAGATGACTATTACTTGTTTGTATTCTAATGTAATCAAATAAGGTATCGACTCTGGGCAACTAGGGTCAGGTATTTACAGTTGGTGTTAGAGAAAGTTTAGTAGAAAATTTGGAAACTAGATTTAGAAAACATAGATTAGGGAATATTCCCTAAGATAGTCTTTGAGGATAAACATACAAGAACATCCTGGTACTTGGTAGGGAATATATTATGTCGATTATTCAAGCAACACATCCCTGTCTGGATATGAGCAGGTAGAGGCGGGTCTGGCACAGATGTACCTAGGAGTAAAAGCTCTGACAAGGAGTTTCAGGCTTGACCCAGGGTATCCTGGTACACAACAACGGGCCTTGCTGCACTCTTGGATATGACACTCCTCAGGTATATTCTTAGGATAATTCACATTTTCTTTACAATTCATTATAAAGGATTTAAATGTAATTCTTTCCTCAAAAAAACCATTTTTGTGATTATGGGATTATCCATACATAGGATTTCAATTTATGTTAAGTATTTTGTTAGGTTAATATTATACTTTATTATTAATAACCTAATATAGTGTATTCCATTATCTAGAAATGGTGCCTAGAGGAAGGAATGGAAACCTCACGAACGCACATGTCCCTGTAGGGATTTCCCTCTGATGCAAGATAATGATGTTGGATCTAGTGTTATGATAGGTTCTGAGAAACTTATAACTATACTAGGAAAACATACTCAAGTTATGAACAATAAACTTACCTGTATGGAGAATCCGGATCCACCACGTGGTGGAGCTATGTTATATCTCTTTATGCGACAACAACCTCCATCATTCAATGGGACTACAAAACCATTTGTTGCTGAATAGTGGATAAGTTCCCTAGAGAAGATGTTTCTCACTTTGGGATGTAATGAAAGAGAGAACGTCGTCATGGTAATATATCTTCTATCAGGAGATGTGGATTAGTGGTGGTCGTTAATCCAAAACAAAAAGGAAGAGGAGGAGATAGAAGATATGTAATAGAGGGACTTTAATGAAATCTTCCTAGAGAAATACTTTCCTCATGAACAGTGGGAAGATATGGAAAGGCAGTTTCTGAATGTGAAGAAAAAGGAAGATGATAATGTTGCAAAGTATGAAGCTAACTTCACAAGGTTAGAAAGACATGTTGTGGACTATATACAAAATAGAAGGAGCAAAATTGATCGATTCTTTGATGGCCTAAATCCATTCCTCCGGTGGGCTCTAGTCTCCCAGAGTTTCTCATCATATGAAGATATAGTTTCATGTGCTATCAAGACAGAAAAGGAATTTTCTAAGTCTTATGACTTTAAAGGAAAACAAGAGAAGAATAGGGCTTCCTAAAAATATGGAAATGGAAATAAGGAAACAAGGAAAAAGGGAAGATTTGAATTTCCACACTGTGACAATTGTGGGAAGAAATACCCTAGAACTTTCCTAAAGGTAATGTGAGTCTGTTATATATGAAAAGAAAAAGTCCACGTAACTTGGGATTGTAAGGGGAAGAAAGAAGCTGTCAATGTTCAATGCTATAATTGTTAGGAGATGGGACACTATGCTAATGATTGTCCAAATCATCAAGGAATCATGCAACAGAAAAGGACAAGGGAATAAGGAAAAGCTTATGTGATCACAACCACTGATATTGAAGTCTCTAATGAAGTGGTGGAAGGAACATTGATCATTTCATCAAACTTATTCAATGCTTTATTTGATTCTAGATCATCGCATTCATTTATATCTTCCCCATTTTCCAAGAAAATTAAATATGTACAATATGATTTAATAAATGAGTTATTAGTAAAAACCCCTAGTGGATGTATCATTACAACAAAGGCGTGTCAATTAGTCCCCCTCATGACACATAAACGTGATTTAGTTTCTAACCTTATCATCATACCAATGTCTTAATTTGATATAATTCTTGGTATGAATTGGCTATCAAATTATGATGCGAAGATCTATTTCAAGGAGAAAGAAGTTACAATTTTTGATAATGGTGTGGAATCCCTTATCTTTAGGGCCGAAACATCACCATTTGATTCTCATCTAGATCCACCCCTAGTACCTCTACTAAATTCAATTATTAGTGAGGAAGAGAATGAAATATCTTTGGGTGAGGAAAAGAAGGTTAAAATAGAAGATGTACCTGTTTTGAAAGTATATATTTATGTCTTTCCAAAGGATTTACCTGGACATCCTACAGAGCGGGGAATTGAATTTTCCATTGACTTAATTCCTAGTTCAATGCCCATATCAAAGACCCCTTATAGAATGGCCACTATGGATTTAGTAGAGCTAAACAAACAACTAGAGGAATTGAGTGATACAGGATTTATTCTCCCTAGTGTTTATCTGTGAGGATTCCATGTTCTTTTTGTTAATAAGAAAGATGGGTCTATGATATTGTGCATTGATTATAGGGAAATCAATGCTATTAAAATAAATTACAAGTATCCTATACCAAAAATTTATGATTTATTCGATAAACTTCATGGAGCCCAACATTTTTCAAATATTGATCTTCGATCTGGATATCATCAGTTACTTGTGAGGAAGGAAGACATTCAAAAAATAGCATTCCAAACCAGGTATGGGCATTATGATTTTACAGTAATGCCTTTTGGACTAACCAATGCACCATCTGTTTTCATGGATCTGATGAATAAATCTTTTAAGGAATATCTTGATGACTTTGTGGTGGTGTTTATTGATGATATCCTGGTATACTCTAAAATCTATGAAGATCATGAAAATCACTTTCTCAATATTTTGAAGACTCTGAGAAGAAATAAATTATATGGGAAGTTTAGAAAGTGTGTTTTTTGGATCCAGTCAGTTTCCTTTCTGGGCAACATTGTCTCTAAGGATGGAATATCTGTGGATCTTACGAAGACAAAGGCTATGAAAGAATGACCTACTCCAATGAACATAACTGAGGTATGTAGTTTTATTGGTTTGGCAGGTTATTATGGGCATTTCGGCCAAAATTTCACTCGTTTAGCCAACCCAATGGCCAAGATCACACGAAAAGGGGTTAAGTTTGTATGGAAAAAGGAATGTGAAAAATGTTTTGAAGAATTGAAGAGGAGGTTAGCTAATTCTCTGATCCTAACCCTACTATTGGGAAAATTTGGGTTTTTTATCTATAGCGACACATCAAAGAAAGGACTTGGTTGTGTCCTTATAGAGAATGATTGATTGATTAACTATGAGTCTTGGAAGATAAAAATTCATGAACAAAACTATACAACTCATGATCTTGAGTTAGTAGCGGTAATATTTTCACTGAAGACTTGGATACAATGCCTCCATGGAAAAAATGTGATATATATACTGATCATAAGATTTTGAAATATATATTCTCATAGAAAAAAATCAACATAAGAAAAAGGATACAGATTGAGCTATACAAAGACTACGATTTCATAATACACTACCTCCTGGGGTAGGAAAATACGGTATCATATGCATTGAGTAGAAAGGACCATGGAATTCTCAACAAGATGATAGTTGAAAGGGATCCTATGTTCATGGATCTAGTAAAGATCGATATGGGAATTATCAAGGAAGGTAACACATCACTAGTTTTTCAAATGGTTTCCAAAACTTCTTTACTAGAAAGGATAAAATGTTATCAGGCTGATGATGAGGAGTTTCAAAAGAAAACTAAAGCTATAAATGATTATAAGTTGACTGACTTCACATATGAAGGTGGAATTTTGAAATTCGGAAAGAGGCTTTGTGTTTCTGCTATTCCTAATCTAAATATGGAACTATTGGATGATTCTAATAGCTCTAATTTTTCTATACACCCTGGTAGCACAAATATGTTTATAGATCTAAAGGAACATTTTTGGTGGGAAAACATGAAGAGGGAGATTACTGATTACGTGTCAAGTTGTTTGGTTTGTAAATAGGTGAAGGATGGAAGACAATATCCTAAAGGAGTCATGCAACCCCATCCTATTCCTATATGGAAATGGGATGATATTACAATGTACTTTGTCATGGGGCTACCACAAACTCCAAGAAAGAATGATGTGATATGGGTTATTGTTGACCATTATACAAAATCAGCACATTTTCTTACTATAAGAGAAGATTTACCACTTGAACATTTAGCAAGACTATAAATTAATGAATTTGTAAGACTTCATGGTGTACCCTCATCAATTGTTTCTGATTAGGATCCCCATTTTACTTCACAATTCTGGAAGATTCTTCAAAAGGCCCTAGATACTGATCTTCGTTTGAGCACTGCCTACCACCCACAAACTGAGGGACAATTAGAAGGAACTATTCAAAATTTGGAAGACATGTTGAGGTCTTTTTAACTTGATTTTCAAGGAATGTTGGATTAGTATTTACCTCTAATATAATTTTCCTATAATAATAACTTCCATTCAAGTATTCAGATGGAACCATATGAAGCATTGTATGGAAAGAGATATCATGCACCAACTTCCTAGGATGATTTTGGTGAAAGAAAGCTTTTAGGCCTAGAACTTTTTGTGGAAACAACAGAAAAGGTGAAGATTATTCAAACCCATATCAAAACAGCTCAAAGTGGGAAAAAGTGCTATGCTGATAACTGAAGAAAGTACTTTGAATTTCAAGAAGGAGATCACGTTTTCTAAAATGTAACTCCATGGAAGGGTATTATATGATTCGGTAAGAAGGGATAATTAAGACCCAGGTATATCGGACCTTTTGAAATTATGGACCGAATTAGAGATGTAGCTTACCATTTGGAAATGTCACCAAGTCTCTCCAAAGTTCACAATGTGTTCCACGTGTCAATGTTAAGAAAATATATGTCATACCCAACACATGTAATCACTTATGAAGAAGTAGAACGTGATCCTGATCTATCTTATTGTGATGAGCCTATCAATATTATTGATACCATAGAACAAGTATTGAAAAATAAGACAACTTGTCTGGTAATGGTTCTTTGGAGGAACCATAAGATGGAGGATGCAGCCTAGGAGCCTAAGGAGCTTATGTTGAAGACATACCCGAATCTTTTTAGGTAACATTTTGGGAATTTCGAGGATGAATTTTTTTTAAGGAAGGGACAATGTAACACCCCAAGGTTTTAAAAATAAATATTTAATTCATTTTATAATCTATCCATCAAACACAACTTTTCCTCTACTGCGTTTTGAATTTCAAAAAATTGTCATCTTAAGTTGTGACCAGTAAGCCATTTGGAGACTGATAGAACAAACTTGATTTTTGGTGAATAGTAACATGCCCTTATGAATAGTAATATGACCCTTATGAATAGTAAATAATGATATTATTTTATTTTCTTAAGGTAATAAGATAATGAGATCTTAATTAATTTTTCAATGTGATATAAAATTAATTGTTATTTTTGAAATTAACTATGATTTTATTTAAAAGTTAAATTAATAATATTTAGAAAATTATATTTGAAATTCATTTTTTAATTCTACATGTCAAAAAATGGTTTGGGTGAATTTTTGGTATTTTCTAAAATACATGAATTTTACGTGAATAGTAAAAATATAGTTTTGAGTTTTCAGGAGTTTAATGACATCATAATGACATAATAAAAGGATGGTAGAATTGTGTACAATAACATATGACATGAGGTGTCCCAAGTTCCTAAAACCATGGGAAAATACCATGGGAAAGCCCATGGTTTGTAAAAAACCACTAATGAGGTGTCCCTTTGAAATTATTTAAAAACTCCCTCTCTTTTTCTATAAATACCCAATCATCCATTCATTTTCTTTCATTCAAAATCCATCATCCTCGAATATATGGTGTTTTTACCTCCATATTAGTCCAACAAAGGTGTCCTTAAGCCCCAAAGGTCCCAACTTTAATGTTCTAGGAGTTACTCTCCAAGGTAAGGGAATCATTCACCCTACTCTTTTAGCCGACACTTCTTTTATGTTATCTCTTTGAATTTCCATTCTCATATGTTGGAGTTGTATTTTATGTATTCATATTAATTTATTTTTGATTTCCATATGATTATATAACCTTTTTATCTCATAATTTCATTTTATGAAATTTTAAGCGACGTCGTTAGGCTGCCGGATTTTCATAAGGGATCTCTAAACTTTTTTTTTCAAGTTTATCTCTTTTATTTTCCTCTCCTTACCTCCTATATAAAAATGACCATGATAACTCTAGTATCGTCTATATGATTTAATTATATCAGGTTAATGGACTAACCATCATCAATATCCTCTCCCCCCACCCTTTATTTTATAAACGAAATCAACGTCTATGAGGTTCCAATTTATAGCCTTTGTGGACGATGAAGTTTCGTTCTTCAATTTCTGCTCCATTACTGGTCATGAAACCATTTTGATGTTTGAACCAGACTATAATATATTTATTATAACCAAATTAATATTTATTAACCATTATATGTACATATTATTAATTCATAAGACCAAACTAGTTCCTAATAATCAAAATACCGCTTAAATAATCTAAGTGAATAACATTAATAATTCATCTAATAACTCATCTTATCTCCATGTAGAAAAATTATAGAAATAACCATTAAAAATTATTTATGTTCATAAATAATATGTAATTTCAATTTTGGGGATTTAAATATATTCTGCATGAACTCCATTACTTAAAAACATGATGAACGATTATGAAAATCCAGAAAACAAACACTCTGGAACGACAAAATTAGATATTATAACTTACCAATAAGGACATAAATGAACTAAAAAATTATGATAAACTAAATACATGTCTAATACGTTCTGGATTAGGTTATTATTTATTATAATTTCATATTCCAGTACCTTAAGTTCAAGATGGGAACACATTCAAACTTAAGGTAAGGGTTTTCTCACCCGAACTTCTTTTTCATCCGGGTTACTTTCATTGTATAATTACCTCAATGAAAATCTTGTGTATTATTATGTTCACATAAAATATTATGTTTGTGGGTTATATATATATTTACCAACCAGAATCATTCCTTATTTTAGTGATTGTTATATGTTTTAAAAGGAACTTTTGAAATTGTTTTCGAAATACAAGACCGATCCAAGGGAATTTCTCTAATTCTTACCTACTTTCAAGGGAACTCTATAATCTTTTTTTAGAAACCATTATCTTTATAAAATAAATAATTTTATTATTAAAATAATATCTTACTTCACTTCTGTTTTTATACAAATATTTTTCCAAAATAACTCTTCTTTTCAAAATAAAGAGTATTTATCTCAAGAATCACTTAATGATTTTATAAGAGTATTTTCATCTAATTCAACACTATTATTGATTCTTATGTATTATTGGGTTTAATAATTTATTATTTCATATACCATATTTTATTTAATGGTTTATGAATAATTTTATTGTGGATTATCTATCCTAAAACCATTCACCATATTACTCCAAATGGTTAGTGTTTTATGTTTAATGATTAGGGAAAGTTATATACGTTTAATATAATAGTTTCAATATGAATGTATATGTTTATATTTTAGGTATTTTAAAATTATTTTAACAAAAATTAAATGTGATTCTATCAGACTTCATAGAAAACAATCGCACATACACACACTAGAAATAATATATGGTCATCTTCCGTTAAGTACATCAAGATTTAAATAATACCTCTATTACTAGTTTGATCCAATGGATTTCTAGTTTCATCAAGGTCCAACTTACAGATGGTACTTATGGGAGTATCCTTACTTTTATTGACGTCCAAAACAAAATTGTTAAGAAGGTATTTATCATATGTAAATTGATTTAAAATAATTCCATATTTATTTTGAACATTTTTAAAACTAAGAAATAATTTATGGTCTCCCATTAAACTCATTTCAAATTCACTTTGCATCATATTATAAAAATAAGTACACAGATAATTTTTAAGAAGATACAAAATTAATATCATCAATATAAATTTGAACTACTAAGACATCTTTTGAAATTAATTTTATAAAAAGAGTAGGATCATATATGACTTTAAAAAAACCTTTAGAAATCATAAAAGTGCAAATCCAATCATACTAAGCTCTAAGAACCTATTTTAAAACATATAAATCTTTTTTAAATTTTAAAAAATGGTTTAGAAAATAAATTTTTTGAAATATAGGGGGTTGTTCAAAAAAAATTATCAACTATTTAACCATTTAAGAATTCACTCTCAACATCAATTTTATATTGTTTTAAATATAAATGTTCTGTATAGGCAAGCAGTATTCTGATGGTTTCAAGTCTAGTCATAGGTGCAAAGGTTTCCCCACATCCAATAACCAATTTCTAAATATATCCTTGTGCAACCAACCTATATTTATTTATGTCCATAATACCTGACTCATCAACTTTTTTTCTAAACACCCACTTAATTCCAATAGTTAGAGTATCTTTAGGTCTAAATAATAGTTCCCAAACTCTATTTCTTTCAAATTTGTTGAGTTATTATTGCATATAAATCACCCAAAATTCATAATTAATTGAATAATTGATGTTGTTAGGTTAATTTTTTTACAATAATACTTGATTTTCAACCTATTATCCATGAGAAGTTCTCTTTTTTGTTCCTCTATCTAGGTCTCCAACAATAACATCTAGAGGATAGTGTTTATGAGTACTAACTATTCTAGGTAAAGAGCTAGAAATATCATTGTCTTCTATAGGTTCAAGTTTGGGTTTTTCCTTAAAATTGGATGATTTTTCTTATTTCTTCATATAATTATCATAATTCATTTCATTGATGTTCAAATTTGAAAAATCATCTGCATAGTTTTCTAAAGGGGTGTTAGGCTCATGTGGATATATTTCATCAAATTCGGAATAAAAAGACTCAACTATAGTCTTGGTTATTTTTTTAAACACCCTATATGATTTACTATATATTGAATAATAAGGTAAAATTCCTTCATCACTCTTAGAAGAAATTTTTTCAAGATTATCTGTAGTATTAAAAATAAATACTCTACAATAAAAAATTATAAATTAATTAACCTTTGATTTTCAGCCATTCCATATTTCATAATATTCTTTATTTAAGATAGGTCTAATTAAGACCTTATTAATTATATAACAAGTTTCATTCATATATTTTTCCCCAAAATAAGTAGGTAAGTCGTACTCATTAATCATGTTCTGGGAAATATCTTGAAGGGTCCTATTTCTACTTTTTACAATACCATCTTGTTGTGGATTCCAAGGATAAGAAAAGTTATTATTATAGATATTTTGTGATTAATAAGATTCAAAGTCTTGATATTCAAACTCACGGTCATGATCACTTCTCAAAGGCTTAATTCTAAGTCCACTAAGATTTTCTATAGATTTAGCATACATGGTAAAATAATAATAGACTTCACTTTTGTGATATTCAAATAATACCCAAGTATACCTCGAAATTCATCTACAAGAACATAAAGAAAGTGATTAACATTTATATAGAAACTCTAGAAGGTCTAAACAAGTCCATGTAAACCAAATCTAGGGTTTAAGAAGTTGAATCTTATTTCTTTGATTTTAAATATATTTTCTGTTGTTCCCCTTTTTGACATGGGTTACAGACTTTATCATTTTGGAATTCTAGTTTAGGTAGATCTTTGACTAAACTATTCCTAGTAACATTTCTAAGTGAATGAATATAGAACTGTCCTAGTCTCCTATGAAAAATCTAATATTCTTTGTGAAAGTCACTCAGATAGGATATTTTTAAAAAATTAATGAATCTAAATTAACAGTATAGACATTATCATTTCTCAAATAAGTTAAAATTAAGAATTTATAGAATCAAAAATGTTGTAGGAATTATTCAAAAACAAAACATGAAAAACATCATCACATAGATAAGAGTTTATAATAATATTATACTTTAATCCAACTACAAATAAAACTTTATAAAGTAAAACAACATTAGAATAACTCATTTGTCTAAGTCCAATAATTTTTCTTTTATATTTTTCACCAAAAGTGATATTTCCACCATTAAACATCAAAAAATTATTAAAAATTGAATAATATACCATCTTTTATATAGAGAAACCACAGTCCTGGTACCATAAATGTTTACCAGATCTTTTCAAGAAGGTTTCCTAAAAAATAAATTTTACACGAAAAAATGACTTTGGTACCCAAATTTTCTTGTGTCCAAAAACGTAAGCTATCAAATCATATGAACCCATAATTTCTTACTAGGTTTCCTAAAATAATATTTCAATTATTTTTAAAAAAAGTTTGTCGATTCTAGATGAATAAAAATTAGTACCATAACTAGATGAAGTGGAACTAGGAATGAAACTATTTTTAACGATTATTCTCTCTCCACGTTGATATCCAATTTAAGTATTTTATTTGGGAGTAGTTTTCTTTCGAATAATTTTTGTAATATTATCTATACCATTTGTAAATATTTCTAGATATTTCTTTATTTTATCTTTATAAAAATTTAAATCATTTTTCTCCTTTAATAGTTGAACCTTTTTTTTCTGAATACTATGATCAGTTTCAAAAACTAGCATTCAATTCATGATACTTATTTAAAATATTATATTTATATTTAATCTTGTTTAAAGTATCTTACAACATGATACAATATTCAAACATTTACCCATTATACATGTTAACATCATTTCTTTCATCTCCATAATAATTAGAAATATGAATAGGAGCAGCATGAAAAATATTAGATATCTTAGATGTGTTTGTCATAAAACACATGTTAGATCTATCATGGTTGTCTTCTTTGCTTGAATCAAATTCACTTGAACTATCCTCTGAAGAACTCTGAGTTTCTTTTATAGAATTTTTGTAGCTCTTATCCTTATCATCATACTTCTCATTAAATATTAACTTAGGGTATACATCTTTGACATGAACGTTCCTTTTTCACTCATAACATATTATTTCATTTACAACATCATCCTTATTCTAGTACTTCCTACAGTTTCCTCTATAGTCACATTTTCCATTATGACTAGGTTTTGTGAAGAAATGCTTCCTATTGTAATTTTTTGAATATTTTTCCCAAGTGGTACATTTATTCATCACTGTTAGCAGGTGACTCTTCACCACTTGAACTAACATCTTTGATTTTCACCTTCTGTTTTGAAGAATTAGTTTTTAAGGATACTAATTTTCTTTTTGGTTTTTCCACTTCTTCTCTATTTACTTTGAGTTATTTTTTATACATAATGTTATTTCCTATAATATCCTTAATAGGTTACTTTCTAACATAAAATGATTCTCAAATTAACCCTTAGGTCCCTCTCCATCTATCTAGAAAACACCTCAATAGTGACACCACTTGGTATTTTTCAGAGATAGGTTTTCCCAATGATTTCACTATGTTCACGATATCTTTTAACCTGAGATGAAAATAAAGAATATGTTCATAAAGTTTCATCTTATAAGTATTATATTTAATAGTATAAGTATTTAAGTACATTTCTTTAACATTAATGTTCCTTCATGAGAAACATATAAAGTATCCCAAATTTCAAAAGTAGTTATACATGAAGATAGTCTTTTAAATTACTCATCACCCAAATCATAATATAGAGCATGCATGGATTTATAGTTTTCATTATATTTTGTTTTAGTATGATCACTCCAAGTAACTCTATGAATTTTGGGTAATCCATATTTCTATTTAATTATAGTCTATATTTAAAAACCCATGATTTCAATATTCATTTTCATTTTAATTTTCCACTGAGAATAATATGTTCCATTAAAATAAGAAGGTCTATTAAAAATAGAACCCCCTTGTCAATTATTATCCATAAAGAAAAAAAATTATAAGTAAAAAATTTAATATTTTTAAATGAAAACTAAATCACAATTTAATATCTGAAAAACCTTTGATACCAAATGTTGGTTGGAGTGAGTAACTCAAGAGATGTGTGAAATGAGTTCCCAGTAAAAATTTCAGTTAAAAAACATTAAAACAAAATATCCCAAGATAATTAAAAATTATCCTTTAATCAAAATAGTATAATAATATAAGTTTGATCTTTCAAAATATTTCTCAAAGATGGATTAGGGCTCTGTTAAAGCAATATTTGAAATAACCGTAAGTTTTCCAACTAATTTACTTAATGAAATCCTTTATATAAAAATAAGTTAAAACTAACTATCAAAGTATGATTTTTTTATAGATTTAAAAAAAATGAAATTTTAACTTTGAAATGAAAAAAAATATAAGTTCACACGGTGGAATAAACAAGGGGTTCAGTATCAAGATGAGACCTAATCCCACCCACTTGGAAATCACCCATTGCTAAGCGGATTGTTATATCAATAATAAGATCCAAAACCTAGATTGGGTATACAAAAAATAAAACACATGTTTCAAGGGCCAAAACATCTTCCCCAATTATATATAGGGATAAATAAAACACAGGCCACATAAGACCTCTTCCAAAGTTGTCATGGGTATACAAAATAAAAGGGGGTTAAGAGAATATTAGGTATTCTCCAGTTTAAGCATAGGAGTCAGCGTGTGAAGATAAAAAAAATTAAAATATCACACAACTCAAATGTGAATAATAAAAGGAGACAATAAGATAATATAGATATGAAAATATAATTTTTCTTAGTCTCAATAGCTTTAGGATCTTGAGGGTCCTCATATTTCACTTTATGAGGAGCTGAACAATTTTCTCTGAAATTGAAGGAAAATAAAATATCATAAGGTTGTATTTTATATCTATAGATGATTCAAAAAACAACACTTTATTCATTGAATGAAAGGTTACTAATCTTCTATATTTTCTAAACTTTCACACCTGCATGTATGTATCCAATCACAAAACCGAAACAAGTAGTATCATGCATAAGGGATTCCTCCAGAATATATATCTGTACAGATCAAAATTATCCACTGAAGAATAATAATAAATATGTTTGGAATCCTCATGATAAGTTTAATATTAGTAAAACTCTTAAATATTATTTAATTCATCCATGGAGTAGTTTTTGAATAGTCATTAACTTATCCAATTGAGGTTTTCTATGTTAACTCCCATAAACTAGACGTTGGGGTTATTAAATTCAAATGAAACTCATAATAGCAATGGTAAAAAGCTGGTGATGGATTGTCTATGATGGTATCATAGAACAATGGTAGCATAGTTTAATGGTAGAATAATCTAGTGATATCACATATAGATTTATTAGGTTTGGAGGTATTCGGTCTAGTGGTAGAAGGTCTAGTGGTAGTAGGTATGGCAGTGACAGGTCTCGTGGCGGCACATGGCTGGTGGTGATAGAACTCCGGTGGTGGAACATGGCTGGCGGTGGCACAAATATAGGAGTGGAATGGATCTAGTGGTGTCAAAACTCTAGTGATGTCATAGTTCTAGTGGTCAAATCTCTGCCAGTAGCACATTCTGAACTAATGGTGGCACACTTGAACTAATGGTAGCACATTTGAACTAATAGTGGCACATGTTCTACACTTATCCAATTTTCATTATAAAAATATATACTATCATAAAATATTAATATCATTAGTAACATAATAATAATTATTTTTGAGTATTAAAATAAGGAGGTTCCAATAATAATGACTTTAATATTATTTTAAGTAAAGAATAAATCCAAAATGTCACTCTCTTTGTTTTAATAATTATAATATTTTTTCATAGGGCTAAAAGGAGGTTAGGTTTATTTATAAATGATTATTTAAAAATTGAATGATTTTTTTTTTGTTATTTTAATTAGTCTTTAATTTTTATTAATGGAATAATTACCTGAAATGATTAAGCAATGCTAACACAGTGCTTGTGTAAGTAATAGAAAAATAAAGTAAATGATTTTCAAAACATACAAAGTAGTATTTTTTGATGATTTATGTTGTTCCAAGAATTTTTTAGAAAAATATATTTTATTATTTATGTTTTAAACTTTTATATTCATATTATATTTCTGTATTTATTTATTTTAAAGCTAGCTATGTGAATAATCCCAAAAACTACATTAACGGTATATTATGTTAACTAATATCTTATAAAATCAATTAAAATTCAATAAAATATTAAATTCAACCATTTTAATGGGATATGTTCTAAAATATCAACCATTGTAAAATAATGGTTTACTTTCCCTTTTATAGTAATATTATTGACCCACAAAGAGTAGAAAGCTTTAATATCGTGGTAATCATCAAAATGGTTAACATGGGGGTTAAAACTAAGAGATAAGGGTAAAAAACAACCAAAACTTATATAAATATTATTTTATGATATTATTTAAACTTATATTAATCATATATTCTAAATATATCAATTTTGATCCACTTTATCCTGAAAATTAATTTGTATTAATTTAATACTTTATGTAATTCCAAGGGTACCTGCTTCCCTCTTATATAGGGACACCACCTCCCCTCTCCTGCTCAAACTTCTTAAGCAACTTATCTCAACCATAACCTACAAAAAACATTTTTTAACATCCTTATATATATTATTGAGGTATTTATACTCTTAAAATATTATCTCTAGGGTCCATAAAGAGATATCCAAAAGAGGTTCTTCAAAGAGGATGTACTCATCTCAACTGAGAATTTTCATTTTACTTCTTCATCTAACTCATTAAATTATATAATAAATAGTACAATATAATAAAATAAGTATCTCTATATAAAAATATTTTATATTTTAATTTCATAAACTTATTGATCTCTTTTTCCATCCTATGGGGAATGAAAACATCATTTGTGCTTACGTGTGGTCTACCAACTCCAAGAATTGATACGTTTCATTTTTAATCACCACATCACATGAATTTTTATTATGATAGATTTAATAAAAATATATGATATTCATGAAATAATTATTATCCTATAAATATAATATATTACCTACCTTCTAACCCTTTCGACAGTTAAAAATGATAACTTCGCTTGGGCATACGTGTGGAATACTACCCCCGCGAAGCGAGGTGATTCGTTTTTAATGTACTTATTTAATGGGTGACTATAAATTATTATTTTACATATTAAAAAGTATATTTATTTAATGATTATTATTTTATATATAATTTAATAATTACCCCTTTGACCATGGTCAACCTACCAAAGTTAGTTTTCAATTATAAATTAAATGTCCTCAAAACACCAGATGTAAAATTAACCAATTCTATAATTAAATATTCCATTAAAATAAATGGAATAAATTTTTTAATTATAATGTAATTAAAATATAAATGGTTATTAAATAATTAAATAATTAATATAATTTTATTACGTAGGATTTCAAGGACATGCATAGAAAGTCTGGACTCGTTGTAAGTAGTTATTTAACTCAATTTCCATTCATTGGGTTATGATTCAACTTCATTGACTATATTATGACAATATTATAGGTGAAATGACCTCTTATTGTAATATTTTATATTTCAAATTATTTTTTGTTGTTTTAAAAATTTTACACATAATCACTTCATTGATTAATTCTAATTTCAATGATATATTCTTTGTGAGGATTATTCATCTTGATATTGTTTCTTTGAGACATGTCTTGTAATATGAACATGATTTATTTTATAAGTATAATATGATTAATATAGCAATATTATATTATTAATAACACTTTGAACATGATATATAATGTTACTTTTAATTTCTCTCTTTCATGAGATATTTATTCAAATGTTAAAAAAGTTTCAAGGTTTTCATGGTCATAATTTTAATTCTTAGAGACATAATTCATGTCATAAACCATGTTTTATTTTATATAGTGTAGTTACTACCCCATGATTTTTGTTCACATATTATTTCATATAAATTATGGTTTTTACAAAATCATGTTATGTTCCTTCATTCAATGGATTTTTGATTCAATCATTACCTGAGTTTCAAGTGTTTCTCTCACAAACGTCCTTCTTTGAGACATGTTTTGATTGATTCACCTATATTCATTTATATGGTGTATATAATAACAATTGAAATTTAATATCATGAATCCTATTATACCCATGGTATTATATGTTCCTTATTATGTTTTTATTTAAAATGGTTTTTGGTTTTAAGGGGATGTACATGGTTTTTTCTTTAATAATGTTTCTTTATAGGTTTTAATGACCTTTATCCAAAATCTTATTCCATTTGTTTATCTTATTTACAGAAATTTATTTTATAAAAATAAATTATTTACTAAAATTATTTTCTATGATCTTTTTTATTCTTTTGAATATTTTTAAAAATTAAATTTCTTAATGTTTTCCACACAGGTCACTTTTTACTTTCTTTACAAAATTTTGAAAACAATGTTTATTTTTAATATTTACGACATGAATGAATTTTATTACCATTATAAATATTTTTTTAGATTACATTACAAGTATACATGATAATTTTAGAATAAAATACTTTTCACAATATTTTGGGAATTTTTAGCTTTTAAAGGTACCGAAATAAAAGTGTATTTTCCACCATTTTCCCAGAAATGTTTTTAATATCAATTTAAAGGTATTTTAATCTATGTAAATATCCTTTAATGATTCCAATGATTCATTAGGGATATGATGTTATGATTATATTAACTTCCTATCTCCAAATGGTTTATTATGATTTTTTAATGATATTTTCAGAAGACCCATTTCTTTTTCACAAATCAATCATCCTATGATAGCTTTGATGAAATGAAATCATCCATATGATTTGTTTCAAGGTGTGGTATTTAGACACTATTGATTATAATGGGATTGGGGATTGAACCAGAATCCTTAAGGAATTTATTTCATATATTATAGGGGGTTTAGTTATAACCCTTCAATTCATTGGGTAATTAGACGGAGTTAACTAGATGGAAGTTACTCTTAAGAGATGAAGGAGTTATGTTACTCATAAAAGATGATGTATTTAATTGATTATAAGTTTCCCTTAAGAGATGAAGGATTTTACCAGTTATTTGTTAATCCTAAGAGATATGGGAATTTTCTGGTTTTGTGATTTCATGATGAATGTTAGATATTCTAATATACTTATAAAATTTTTTCAATGACTTCTATGATTTCTCATAAATCCTTTATGAAAGGATTATTTTCAAATGCATCGTGATTGTTGACTTATATGAATCTAATATTATTATAAAGATTTATGACATGTCTCATGATTTATGATCCATATTTTTCTAGGTATTATTCTCTTATTTTATACTCATGTAATTTTATTATGTCATCATACCATTATGGTCATATTATGCTCACTGATAACATTAAATTTTTAGTTCATATGTGTTGGACCATAAAGGATTGTTGGCCACCTGATTTAGGTTTTAATAATCACAAATCATGTAAAATATTATTAATCATGTCTAATCATTTAAATCATGTTTATTTAATTTTTAATATGGGTAATTATGATAGTCTATGATCACATATAAGTTTAGTACATTCTGATAATATTTATATGGTAAGAAAATTCAAATAGAAATATTTCCTAAGTATGAGAAGCTGACACCGATAGAAAATTGAGTCACTGATGCAGATAGAATAAGTCTGACTCACTGATGCCAATGACACAAAGGAATCACCAATACTGATAGAAAGAATTTCTCACTAATAGTTCAAACAAGTCACCGACAGTTCAATTGTATCACTGATAGGACTAACCTACTGACACATGGTAATTCTGACGCATGGTGCTACCGACGTATGGTCCTACTGACGTAAGGACTCATTGACGTTTAGATAGAATGATAGAAGGAGAAACTGATGGAATGAGACACAGATACTAATAGAAGGATTCATTGATGTAATGAGTCAATGACGCATTATTCACTGATAAAGGAGTCACTCATAGACTATTTAAATTTCCTTTTATTTAATACTATTTCTAGCAGTCACATTTTGAGTGTTTTAATGTGACTGATTAATTTAATGCTTTTTGCAAACATCTTCAATGAGGATGTCAGAAGTAAGAGGTACAACACCTACCTCAAACATGCACATCGTCGGGATGAATAATATAAAAGAGGGAATATTTCAAGCTAAAGATACATATACAAAGATACATGTAGACACTATAGAAAACCCACATGAACAACATACAGAAATGAAAAAAAAACAGGAGAAACTTTTCATTCCTACTTTCTGTGAACCAAAGAACTATTGTCTAGAAAAGTTCCAACATCTCTGCAGCATTCAACTAAACCCAAGGATAATAATAACTAATATTCCTGGAAGACATAACATAGTGCTCCATGACACTCTGTTTCAGTGTATTCTTCTAAAAGAGGACTCCAACTTCAACTCTGATACATCAAAGAGTCCAGACCTGAACTACATAACACATAGAGCCTTCTAAACCTTATCTAATATTTACTGCTCATATGTTTTCCATTTTATTGCGTTTTTGAGCAATGTGTGCATATATATGTAAAACAAACACTGTCTCTTACACTGAACTGGAGGATACTAGATATCCTCACACAAATATCTTTTTAAATTTTTTTATCCCCTGTAGAAATGTGGTAGAGTTAATATGTGACCTGGTTGTATTTTTATTCCCACATAGAACTTTTTAAGAAGTCGGGTGACCTGGACAGTTGTAAACTATTGTGTAAATCCCAATACAAGGTGTGGATCAAAACCTTTATCTATATAGACTTATTTTTGGCAGGTGATCACCAAGTAAAGAGGACTAAGTCTTGTCTTGAGACTGAACCACTTGTTTTATATCTGATGTGTTTTCAAATTTATTTTTCTCTGTTTTTACCAGTATTTTAGAAATCTAAATTTCACTTTGATAGTTAGTCTTGGCTATTTTTTATAACTGTTTTCGAAAATTTTATTAGTTTCAAAAGTTATATCAATATCTCATAATTTTATGAATAATAAATTAGTTGAATAGTCAGACTATTATAAATTCACTACTTTGATTAACTGGTCTGTTAAGTTTTAAATTGGGGGAATATTTTAAATAAACTTTTTAATAGAAAATTTTTATAGGAACTCAATTCACCCACCTCTTGTGTGTCCTAATCTGACCAAAAATATGTTTACCCTTTTTGAGTTTTTGAGTTCACCCTCATTATTTTTTTCATTTCATTGGGTTATGAAGAATGATTTTAAATGAATTATGTTTGTAAGGGTTTCATGTTTTAATAATTTTATGGGAAATGTTGAATAATTGTTTAGAAATAAGAAAAGCATGGTATAATGAGAAAAGGATCACTCAAAGACATGGGTAATTTTCTATTTGATGTTGTATGTTTTAGATGGTTAAAATTAGGTCATGTTTATCGATATCAAATACAAAAATGTAAAGTTTTTATTTTAAGCACTCGATTCAGGGGTGTGGGTTAAGTGGTGCAATAGTTCATCCCTTATTCTCCCTTTTTCTTCCTCTTACATTATTCTATAATTAAGTTTGGATAAATGAGGATTAGGGAGGAAAATTTCAATGGATCATGGGAAAATTATCATTATTGATATGGATTTAATGTGAGGATTGTAGAGGACATCCTGAGAAGATAAAATAAAGCGATCATCCATCGTTCTCCATAAGTTATGCTTCCTAATGAGTTTATTTAGGGTTTTAGGAAAATTTAGATGAAATTACCCATCAAGTTAGGGTTTTAATTTTGGTATTTTTCATTTACTAGGTTTAGTTTCATGTAATTAGTGGAACATACCCCATTGCTTGTGTTTTTAGCACCAAGAAGTCACCTGGTGAGTTTGGCATCAAATATTCCATTTTAAGAAATTGATTTTAATTTTTTGATTGATTATTTTAATGGTGTTTATTATTGTGATTAGTTCTAATAAACTTAAAGGAGTTCATCACGATCTTGGGATGGATTATGTATCGTTGTTTGAGGTATGTGGCCTTGAATTTATTTGAGTCTCTTTTTATTTTGGTGATTTTATTCTTTTTTTACTTCATTAATACTATTTTATACTTGTTGTATGACTTGTGAGACATTTATATTTATTGGTATTGGATATTGTTGTAATAATAGACAACATCCATCATATAGATGTCTAAATGGTTCGATGGTGGTACCTTGGTCGAATAAGTTTTAGTGGTCCTCTTTAAGGATTTTGTGGTGGTGTGTGTGTGCCTAATAAATTATAGCGGGTTCCTTTCTAAATTGAATTTAAAAATATGGTTTGACATAAATGTTAATTTCAAGGAAAATGGGTGATTTGATAATTCCATTTTGAAATAGTATTTCAAAATGGGAATGAGGTTTTATAAAGAATGTCTTAATGGGATTTTGGAAAATGTACTAGTGTGAGTATGACAACATGTGATTCCACTTATAAAGGGTTACAAATGAATACTATTTCCCAGTTTTTAAATGATACCATAAAGGGATTTTTTTTAGATTTTTTTCGTTCATTTTACCTTGTGAGGGTGATGCCCTATTTTCCAAATATTGTGTGGTTGTGGTGTTTCCCATTTATGATGGCTTGTGGATTATGTTGATGTATGAAGATGTTTATTATATTTTTTGGATTATGATGTTCATTAGTTGGTATCAAGGTGATGGATTGATCTGAATAGATGTGATATAATCCTTATAGGGTTGATATGGGTTCTGAGACATGTTAGGATATGAGGATAGGTATTGAATGACTAGTACCCTAATAGTTAGTTAGTGAACTTATGTGATAAGTGGTGTGCCTTATGTGTTACTCCCTACCTGTGTTGATTATATGTGTATGAAAAGAAATGTATTCTGGTGGGAGAGAGGGTCCATAGGCTATACCTCGCCATTAGTGATATGAAATTGGTGGGACTACCATGAGAATGATTCATTTTTATATTTGAAGGTAAATCCCTACATGAGTGAAACATTTGTATTGAACATTATGGGTTATCCATGAGTAAGATGGTTGGGCTTGATTAAATGATGATGGTATGGTATTGAGTGAGACAACTGGACTCAGGATGTTATATCGGACAGTGGGGCCACCATGAGTGATATGGGGATCAATTTAAGATGTGTTGTGGGTTAAAGATGGACTTCCCTAACTTGAGTGAGAAGGTAGTGTTAAATTGGTGATGTATCCTCTCTTGAGTGAGAAGGTATTTTTGAATTTGTTCTATGAGATATGATACGGATGGGACCTTACCAAGAGTCTTCAAGTTTGGGTTGGGGCTATCATACATGGTGACACTTCCTTCCAGTACTATCTACAGAAGGTACAACCAGGTTTCATATTAGTCTAGTTAGCACATAATGACCTGATGTGTATACTTTTGTGTTTATTGTGTGTTATGTTTCTTGGTGGTTGTGTTACATGGGCATTAGAACACCAATTTATATGTATTTCACACAAATCTACTTGATCATAGTATCACTAAATAGTGTTGAGGCATTGGGTATTATTACTATCTCACTAGAATCACTCCTTACCCACATACATCATATGGGTTTCGATATATGTGGGTATAACTTCATGATTTATCTTAGTATATTGGTACTTCTTGTATATGGATATGTGTTATAGTTCAAGAAGGTTACAGAAGTTATGGATCTGGTAGGATGATTACGTGAGTTGGGATAGTGGTCATGTGGTTTTATATTCAATTATTTTTCAACATTTATTATCCAGTGTATCGTTTATTATATGATATTTCTATCATTCCATGTTTATCTGTTGTTGCTCGTTTTGTTTTTGTTTATCATATAGACTAGTTTACTTATTTCTATTCATGATAGTGGGGCCCATGGGATCTCTTTTTTATGTCCATAATTTTCTAGGATATTCATTAAATGGATGGTTCATGTAAAATTTCTGTTACATTCAAGAATGAAACTCAGAATATATTTTAATGGTCATAGTCTCCCTATAAATATGTTAGACCCTCACTATCATTAGGTGTATAGGAATTCATACTTGAGGTCATGTAGAAACCCATTTTCAGGCACCATTTAGGTGATCTGGGATGAGGCACTACAAATGGAATAAAAGATTCTTTTGGGATGAGGTATTGTAGTTTGAGGTGGAGTTAGGTTATCGAGACTTAGGAGGTAGATCAAGAACATGCCTACCCAACATGAAATCATTAGAAATCCTAGATTACAATGGATGTTTGGTTTTTGTATGAGGAACCCTAGAATGAGTGGGGTGTTGGATCTAGATGAGAATCCAAATATGGGATGGATGATACACAAGATGATTCATAGGGTTCCACTAGGAGCTAGTTAGTTGTGTATGCATCATGATAGTGAAATTCTTAATCAATTATACACATGCCTATTGGTCGTGTTGTTTGACATGTCTCCTTATCAAAATCTATTATTAATTGAATCAATTTAAAATATAATCTATGTTTTATAGAATATATTGTAATGGGTGATTGTATTAATATTTATATGTGGGATTTTTTTGATTTATTAGGACTGATATTATTTATATACCATAGAAAAATGGTTTTTAAGATGGTTTGAATTTTGAAGAAAACCCCAGTTTTGAAAAGGAAACTCATGTGATGGTGTGAGTTGTGCATGAAATGGTTTTTTATGTTGATTTTTTTTTAAAATCTATCCTGGAATTGGTGATTTTGAAATGCATTGTTATTTTATGGTTTTGATAAAATCTAACAAAAATGGTTTTTGTGTTGAAATTTGAAATGGATTTGAAAAATGAAGTGCTTTTTGGGAAAGGGAATGACTAAGATGAGGATTTTTGTGGTTTTTATTTTTTGTGAAAATCCTAGGATATCAAGGTTTATTTAGAAAAAATGGGTTATTTTTTGTGTATATAAAATGATTTGAATGGGTTTTTGAAGGAAGCAACTAGAACTTTTGTGAGTTACATTGCTTAGATTTTTTTGTGTTTGGTTGGGGGAAAACTGGGTGATTCAATTGTGTGATTGGATTATGTGCCATGTTTTTTGGAATAACCATCTGTGATTGGCAGTTATAGACCGATTTTGGTTAGATGATGGTAAAATAAATAGTTACATGTTTAGACTAGGATTACCTTATTTTCTAGGACAGATTATGATATCTCTGGGTGTTGGTTCGTGTGTTTGGTGGGTACTTCGTGGTTGTTTTGAGAGAGCCACTTGTGGTGGTCTTAAGGATGGATGATGTTGTTGGGATTTTGTAGTAAAATATAGGTAGGAGGGTTTAGGGATTATACCCCCTATTTTATATTTTGATGATTTATCGGGTTGGGCTACTGGGTGCATGTTTTCTATAGTCAATTCTAATTTTAGGGATAACCATAAGTCTCAAGACAAATTGATTATTTAAAATTAGGTGTTTGGGATCAATAGGTGTGGTTGAAAATTGTATTTTTTCTTAGTGGTTTTTGTTTCATGTTTGTTACTCAAATGTGAGCATGGTGGTTATATTCATTCATTACATTCAGTAAAATATGGGACATGGGTGGTGGATATAAGGTTTTTGGTTTTGTGAGGTGATTAAAAGGATACTACTATGATGGGGAGAATAAAATAAATCATGAGAATATATCTCTTGTTTTATAATGGATGTGGGCATAGTGGAACCAGTCATTAGATGGTTTTGGAACTAATAGGATTTTATTAAGTGGAAATGACTAATTTTAGGATGCATGTGTTGTGTTGGCTAGAATTTTTGTAATGGAAATGGTCCTGGGATAGTGCTAGTGTGGCCTAAGAGTGAGGTGGATCAGTTGGGATCTGGTGATTGTGGGTATATCATGGTGATTAAATAGTTTAGTTGAGGATTTAGCCAAGGAATCTCACTAAGAATTTAGTTTTGACTTTGATGTAGGAATTTTAGTGGTTCATTGATGCCATCAGGAATTAAGGCATCATGGATGGGTAGTGTAGTGATGTGGTGAAGTGCTAGTGTCTAAGGTCAACCGCTTTTAGGTAAAGTCATTCAAAGAAGGAATGGTTGGTTCTTTAGCATATAATTGTATGTATTGAGTTGTAAAATGCATTGGGAAAACTATTTAGGATGTGTTAGTGGTGGTTCAAGGATCAAATAAATCTTTTGGAGAAAATTCATTATGTTTGGGCTTAGTGTTTTGATTTGGGTAGTAAAAGCGTGTTTGACACTCATGGATGAGACAAGGTGGGTTGGTCATGAATTTAAAACCAAGGTAGGTCATGTTTCATGGTCAAAGGACTGCCATATATTATCAAGGATAATAATAATTATAGTGGGGGATTTTTAATGACCTATTTCATTACATATTGTGATTTTTTAATAAATTTTGAATTTTTGTTTTGGTGAGAGGTTTGTTTTGAGAAAAGGGACTTGTATTGGTATTATGAGTATTTTAATATCATTAAAATTTGTTTATGATTTATTTTTAGGATTAATGGATTCCTTAGGGGTTCTAGTGGATATTAGAGCAGTGATTAGGGGATGATCTATTGAAAATTTTATTAGCAATCCATTCATGGTGTAACAAGTGTCATTCATGTTTTGAATGACCATTCACAAGGGCCATTAAAGCCATGGATGAGGTATATGAGAAAGGGTATCTCTATCCAAGGTATTTCATGGAATTACTAGAGGGTTTATGTGATGAAATTATTTAATAGGAGGGGATTCCCTCTTCTTGGAGGAGGATTCACAGCGTAAACCCTCTATTCCCACAATAAACTAGTGCTAGAATCCCATTTTTAGTGAATTTATTATAATTTCATAGGGGTATTATTTTTGGAAACACTCATTCTCTCTTTATCTTGGTTGGCCAAATGAATATGGATATTCATTTTGTACATTATATTCCCCTCCCTTTTCCCATAGATCCTGGTGGTTTGAGGGTGTTTTATCATGTTGATTCTAGGTAATATCCCTCACTTATTCTCCCTTGTTCTTCCTCATTTATTATTCTCTGGTTTGGTTCAGTCAACTAAGTATTGGGAAGGATGATTTCACCAAAGCGTGGAAAAATAATCACGCTTGATAGGGATTTTGTGTGTGGCTCATATAGGATGTCCTTGGATAATTAAATCAAGTTTTTTTTTATATTCTACTTAAGGTATGTTTCTCGATGATTTTCTTTAGGTTTTCCATTGAATTTATATGAAATTTACCATATATTCATAGTTTTAATATAGGTATTTTTCATGGCCTAGGGTCAGGTGCATGTCAGGAGTGGACCGCACCTCATTGCTCATAGTTTTGGTATTATAAAGTCTCCTAGTGAGTTTTATGTCAGTTATTTTATTTTTGTAAATAGGTTTTAATTGTTCGATTAATTTATTTTTATGGAATTTATTAGTGATAAAGGTTCATTAAAACTTAGAGGAGGATGGTATGAACTTGGGATGGATCGTACATCATCATTTGAGGTAGGTGTTATTGACTTTATTTGAGTCTCTTACTCAATTGTTGATTTTATGTTCATGTGCCTTTATTATTATTATTATTTTCATGCTTCATGGATTGAGTGATATTGACATAGATTGGGATAGGATACCATGACTATAATAGTCAACATATATCATATAGCTTGCTAAATTGTTTGATGGTGGTTCCTTGGTTGAACAAGTGATAGTGTCCCTCTTTATGGATTGTGTGGTGGCATGTTTGATTTTAAAATTATAAAATATTCCTTTTTAAAATGAATTTAAAAAGGTGGTTTTACTTCGATGGTAGTTTCAAAGAAAATGAGTGATTTTATAAATGGTTTTTGAAATGGTATTTCAAATAAGGAATGAAGTTTTCTAAATAATATCCTGACATGATTTTGGATAAGGGCCTAACATGAACATGACAACATTTGATGCCTTTTTAAGGGTTTGAAAAGGGAATTTTAACACAAATTTTAATGTAAATCCTAAAGGTATTGGTTTGATATTGTTTTATTCTATTTGAAATTGTGATAATTATTCCTTGTTTTCTAAAGCTTTTTTTCTTATGGTGTTTCCCGTATGTGATGGTATGTGTACTATGTTGATGCATGATGATGCGTGTTATATGTATTGGTCGGTGATGTTTTTAAATTGGTATCATGGTGATGGATTGATCTAGATAGATGTGATAGAACCCTTAGAGTATTTAGATGGGTTTGTACATGAGTCAAGGTACTGAATGACTAACACCCCACTGTTGAGTTGGTGATCTTGTAAGATGGGTCGTGTGCCCTATGTGTTACTCCCAAAGTGTGTTGACTGTATTCTTGTGATACGAAATATTTATTAATGGGGGAGAGGATCTTAATTCCATACGTCACCATGAGTGAGATGATATTATTAGGACTACCATGATATGTAATCCTTGATATATATGAATTCTGGGCCCACTATGAGTGAGATGTTTTGTTTGAGAAAGATGGATCGTCCATGAGTGAAATGGTTGGGCCTGATGGAATGACATTGGGATGGTTTTGAGTGAGATGACTGGGATCAGGATGTGAGATCAAAAACTGGTTCCAAAATCAGTGTGATGGGCCCTAGTTTATGGTTAGTTGTGGTTTATGGATGTATTTCTCTACCTTGAGTGAGAAGGTATTGGTTGGTTGGTGATATATCCCCCTTTGAGTAATAAGGGGTGGTCGGATGTATGGTATGAGATCATATAGGGATGTTACCCTATCCAGATACTTTTTATATTGGTTGGTACTATGTTATATAGCGACTCATCCTTTTATCACTATCTAAAGAAGGTGTGGTCAAGTGTCGTGGTGTCTTGGTTAGTACAATAAAACATGACTAGTATGCTTCTGTATGAATTGTATGCTATGTTTTCCGGTGGGTATGTTTCATGGAAAAAATGAAACTATATATATGTATTTCATGAAAATCCTATTGATCATATTATCACTCAATATTGGCATTAGGGATTCATTCTAGGTCATTGTTCTCACCCCCAACCCACATACATAGTATGGGTTTCAATATACATGGGTAGACCTTCATGTTTTCTATCAGGATACTAGTAATTCCTGGAGATGGACATGCAATATAATTCGAGAAGGTTACAAATTCCATAAATATAGAATTAAGATTATGTGATTTATATCAGAGGACATGTACTTTTACTTTTATCTTTTATTCAGCATTTATTGACTGGTGTATCGTTTAATATATGTGATTCATGTCATTCCATGTTTATCTATTGTTGCTCTATTTTTTATTCATCATGAAAACTACTTTAATAATTTTTAGTATTGACTTTTAGGGATTTTTTTAACCTTGTTTTATGATTAGAGGTTTGTGGGACGTCCATTATACAAATGGGTCATGCTGAATTTTTGATAGATTTAGGTAGGGACCTTGGTATTTTTTATAGTATACAGTCACCCCAATGATATATTGATTCCTTACTGTTATTTTTTATCCTCTAGAACATGGTGATGTGTTTTTGAGTTTATGTGGTTACCCCCCTCAAGTTCCATTCAGGTGATCTGGGTTAGGGAATTTCAAACATAATGAACATTCCTTATATGGAAATCATTTCAATAATTCCACTTGTGCAAGATTTATTCTATTTCATAACAATAAATCCTCATCCAATTCTACAAAACTCTTCATGTTCTTCCCTTTTCACATTTTTAAAATATGTCATTCTATTTTCTTCTTATTTTCTAGTCATGATGAAAAATCCCTCTTTCTTCTTATATTTACACAATTGGTTTTTTTACTTCTATGAATAATGTTATAAAAAAATAACCTTTGATGTCTAACAAACATATATTTGATAGTATTTCTCATCTTTATTCAAGAACATGAATCTGTTCTTTAATGTAATATATTTTATTTTAACACCAGCTTGATTTTTATTGGTTTCATGAGAAGTGGTCCTACTCATAATTCATTCTCTTATTCTCATATTATAATACATTTTAATATGTACTTTGTATCAACATTCATAATATCTTTTATTGTAATGGTCACTGGTTGTTCTTCCTATACATGAATTCCAACCCAAAAATTTAATTCTACATTTTTTCATTAAGTTCCATTATTTTACAAAACTAAAATAAATACCTCAAAAGGTTTAGTTTTAATTACTTTGGTTTGGAATAACCTTTCTTTTGGATTGGTATATGTTTTTCATGATACTATAACCATATTTTAAAGAATTATAATCATAAGTATAAGAGTTATACCTTCTCCCTTGTGGTATGAATGAAATTGAAATTCCTTTCCTTTAACAATATAAAATCAACCCAATAACATCTTCACAAAAATGTACTATATGAATACACATCCCATAATAAAAACACATGTTTCCATATCTCTCCCTTTGAATCCACTAGTTTGATTCAACCACTTTCTTCACTTTATAACTTTTATTACTTGATTTGTTTTTATGAACTCATATTATATCCCTTTTTTAATTCACCATAGGTTTCTTGATTTCTTTCGATGATGATGTACCCAACCACAAACAAGTATTTCCCACAAGAGATGGTATTTGAACTACACGGAAATCCTCAATATTTCTTTATGAATCAACAAATCTATACCAAATTTACATATTTGATGTAACTGAGTCTTCAATATTTTTCAACATAACCTCCATACAAAATCACTTCAAGTTGATATGGTCTCATTCATCTAACAAAGATTTTACTTTATCTTTATATTCCCTTTTGAGTATCCTCACTTAATCTTCATTAAATTATTGTAAAGACACTAAAATACGTTCAAGTACTTTAATCATTTTTATTTTTACATTTAAATGATAAGCCTTAATTTTTATGCCCAATTTTAATGCTCCTTCCACTACTTTAAATTTTTCTTTAAAAATATTGATCAAGAATTTACCACCAGATTCATTTTTATTAGATGTTGACTAATCAAGGAGACATATTCATTGAAATTATTTCTCAATAAGATCCTTATAGAGACTTGTTATAATATAATAAAAATCTTTCAATAGTTTCTCTGAAGATTCATTATTATTTTTGAATCTTTTCATAACTACCCTTTATTGAAACCTTGGACATCACATCTTTTTTGGTACTCTCATCATACATATGTAACTCATCTTCATTGCTAAATCCCCCAAAACCACTACATTAAATAAATCAAAATCTAAGGGATACTTATAAGTACTCCATTTAAACATAAAGACTTCTTCCTCAAGTGACTCAATTCTCTCATTTCTTTCCTCAATAGTAGCACTCATACTTTCAATCACATTGTCCTGTTCTTTTTCCTTTTGATTGAAATAAATATATGATTTTGATTCTTTATGAATTGCTTCAAGGTCTTAAACTAATTATTAAATAAAAAAAATTAGCCTTAAGTTGTTTGACATGCTCATAGGACTCTTTCAATGGTCCTCCAATCTTTATATTCTTCTTTATTTGAATATATAGGTCTTCAAGAGTAGCTTCAATCCCTAGTTCAAGGTTAAAAACTCCCATTAGTCCATTCTTATATTGAACTATAATTCTACCCTTTTATGAAATAGTAACTATAAAAATATTATAACATGTATTTAAGGTTAAAATTAAAAAAATAGAACCTATATACTTTGGTAACACTTATTGTCACCTGATACACCTTGATAGGGGGTAAATTTAGATGTTTCCCAATTCAAAATTTTATTTCTCAAAAACATATTTGGATCTTGTTACCACTTCAAAAGTAACTCATTCAAACATTTATTTTCTTCATACACAATCTCATAAAATCCCAAGAACAAATATAGAGATGTAAAATGTACAAAACAAATATATTTTACACAGTTTACCCAAACTAAGATAAATCCAAGGTGAATAAACTTATAATTATGATAGTGCACCTAAATCCACTATAAATCAAATTTTTTATATAATTTTTAGGTGAATTCACTCCTCGTGAAGGTTCAATACCTATAAAAGATTATGTGAAGTCAATCCTCACAAAAACTCACTACCTATAGAATGTTTTATGGAATAGAAAAAAACCACCCAAGGGACACTCATTTCTTCACTTTAATATATTTATACAAAATATATCAATTTATAGACTTTTAGGTCTCTTCTGTGTTTATTAACATAATTTTTTTTATAAGTTCAGATTTTGTAACTTGTATAATAATACTGATGTGATTCTCTTATGTAGATTGATTGTGTTTCTCTCAAATTCACCAATAGAAAAGAATAACTCCATGTTAGAAGATTTGAATCTTTTTTATTCAAATAATCTTCACATAACAACAAAAAATACTCCCTAGATTGTGTAATTTTATTACAAGAATTATCTTTAATTTATTCAGTCTTCCTTTACTTAATATCCTTGGTGTATTCATGATTCTCCATGATCCTTGAGTCTTATTATCTACTAAAATTTGGATATTATCAATAGAACTTATAATATTCTCTTCAATTCCTCTTTATTTGTACAAAACAATCTTTCTAATCAAAATATATTTTATATATAATATTATTCAGTAGCAACTCAACCTCTCTAATTTATCCCATTTTGTTAACCCTTCCTTATTCTTCCTTCTACCCTCTCACAAAACTCAGTTCCTTTTCCATTATTCTTTGTTCTTTATTTTATTCCTTCTATACAGCAGGTTCAAATAATACTTAATATATTTTAATTAAAATTCAAAATCCAATCTTCAACCTGCTTCCAACTTCCTATTATTTACATATAACCATTGGATCATTAAAAATTATATCTCTGTAATTGAAATTAAAATAGGTAAATAATAGATATTCAATAAACAGTAAAACTTAATTTATAAAGATAAATCATAAAATATATTCAAATAATCTAGATTCAAGCATTCACAGCATGACGGCATACATTAAAATGTGTTTATTTATTCCTTATCTAATTATCCTACAATTACAAGTAGTATCATGATGTGACATATATATTCATGTTTTGAAACATCCTAAATATTATCCTTCATGAACTTCATTATTCCTTCATGGTATACAAGTCACGATATGGTACTTTCCATCATGGCATGTCTTTGTTATCATGGTACGATCAGTTCCATATTTATTTTACCTCTATAATACTTTTGGTGTGGCTCTCTTTTGCGACATTGGTATCTCCATATTGGTAGCACAAGTGAAATTTTTCCAAATTATCTTCATGGAGTTTCCAACATATCATTTTGTGAAAGAATATTATATTTGATCCAGAACTCGTATGTAAAAAATATTCATGGAATTTATACTGTAACAATGATATGACCAACTATTTTTTCAAAAAAATCAAGGAAAACTCTTTATATATTGAGTACGGTTACTCATACTTATATAGGGAGACATTAATGGCTTATAAAATCTTCTCAACTATAGTTACACTTATGTACAAAGGGATAGGTTTTATATAAATTCATTTTTTCACCTACTCTTCTTCCCAAACTAGTCTTATATATTCAATGAAGCTTTTCCCAATTTCAATATTTCTACTTTGAATAAACCCCTATGTATATAAGGACTTTTCCATTTTCATACCCATGTCAAAATTATAGAATTTCCATAAAAACAATTCCAACTACTAGAAACCAACTACCATAAACTTTTGGACTTCCAAGAGTAACTTCTAAATGACCACAACATCACCATTCTAGATGATAACCAATAATAACTTCAAAATATACAAATATGTCATAGAAAACATCTATAATATATTTACATCCAAAACCAACATCACTTTCTCACAACTTCTAACTTTCGGAAAACACATAGCCTTCACATAAATCCTATAACAAGTCATGACTTATGATCTGTTAACATTAAAAGATTGTCAACACCTTTAGTGAATGCCATTCATTATCCTTTAGTGATTATCAAAAAAATCCAATATACAACCTTCTGGAGATAATAATAGATCTTTGGACTGTATAAATAATATTTTTTAGAAATAAATTTATGAAATATTATACTTAGTAAATAATAAAATTGTATGGTTAAAATTATTATTTCTTTTCTTTTACATAGCAACATTAAAATTATTTAAACAGTAGTGTATTTATTGCATTGTATTTTACTTATTTTTAACTATATTTTTCATCTTTTTAGGAATGTAATGATCATTTAATCACCATCCATGAAATTAACATCGAATATTATGTAACTTTGAAGACAAAATTTTAAATACTCAATTTTTGGTATGTTAAATCATCAAATTACTCAAACAATCATGTTGTTTCAAACCTAATTCTTATTGATGATAATGTTTGTATTATTTTTAAATATATTCTTTAATTTATTGAACATATTACATTATCAAATTTATCTTTTTTATAGTAATTATATATATAAATTATCATTATACAATGTATTTATTAATATTTTACATTTTGAATTGTAGGGAATAAAAATTCAAGCCACTATCACTGGCCAAAAAGTGATTCAGACGTTCAAATAACTTATTTACAAAGGCTTATTCTATATAATAAAAAAATTGACTGAAAATTATGGAAACTTTTTGGCAACTGAGCATAAATGTCAAATAATTTTTATAGGTAGCACCCATATTTGGCCATGTAGTACACATTTTCTTCTATTTGGATTTGATTTTAGTTCCGTTTTAAGATATTATCCAAAAGAAGGTTCCAAAATAATATTTAATAGGGAATGATAGATATAATGAACTAAGAATATGTATAGTCATACTAATCTTTGAATTCTTAATTTATTTCTATTTATTTCTAGATTTATGTATATATATGTAAACTTTTCAAAATTTCAAATATCCTTGTTTTAGTGTTAATTTTTAGTCAATATGATAAATATTAAATTATTAGTAGATGGTATTTATTTCACTGTATCCATTACTTGATGACCTATTTGAATACATGTGATAAATAATCTATATACAACTATCTTGTAATATGTCAAACAAAGTTTTTATAAATATTTTTTTAGCAGAAAACAATTGGTTGTGTGGTTACCTATAGTTTAATAAGGAATTTTCTTTTTTACTTTTATGGTAGCTTATTTTTTTAAATTTACACTCATTTTATTTTTTTGATTTTCTAAGACTAACATAATAACATATTTAATTTATTTGGTTCTTTAATTTTTTAAAATTGTGATATCTTCCTTTTGTTATATATTTAATTTTTTTATTTTTTTATTTAACTACATTTTCAATTGATTTATACAAAATTAAATTACACTTAATATTTTGTATTTTTAAGATAATAATTTTCTACAAAAAAGTTGTAACCACAATAATTCTTATATGGTTTATAATAATTCCATCATTATTTTCATCATAGTTATACTAAATTAAATTGTAATATAAAAAAGAAAATTTATTTTTAATTGAAGATTAGGTTGAAAATACAAAGCCATTTTATAACATAAAATGTTTTATTTTTTAATTTAAATGAAACATAATGCATGAAAAATTCAATTAATATTCAATATACATTAAATAATATCATTTACATTCAATTATATAGTTTTAATTCACTTTAACTGTCAATATAACTGTAGTTTTAATATACTTTTAGTCAACCTACTTTTATTCAAAAATTATAATAAATTTATAATATGTCATTTCAATATGAATATTCAATTAAACTCTAATGTACAATGTCGAGTTTAAATATATAGTTTCAATATACAATCAATATAAATTCTCATGGAAAATTCAATATTTATTAAAATAGGTTTCCTTATTATATATAAAATGAAAATTATATTCAATTTGAATTTTCAATATACCTACTTATGCATAAAATGAATTTTATATTAATTTTTAATATAAACCATCATGTTTAAACAAAAATATGTTTCCTACATAAATAATATGCACTTTAATATGCAGTTTATATTTAGTATGCTTTCAGTCTATCACATGATGCAATTTATATTCAATAGGTAGTCAATGACACTATTTACATTAAATTACACTATTTTAAATAAATTACTCTATTAATATAAATTTAGTTTTGAAGTGAAATCATTCTTCCTGATTAGGGGTATTATGAAATAAAAAATGTGATTGGAATTTATAATATGTAGTTTCAATATGCAAATTCATTTGTACCGTAATCTATAATATCTTGTATTTTATAATGAGTAAGTCTTCATTTTAAATATAAAATTTCAATATACAATTTCAATTACAACCATTATAAAAATATGCATATTCTTTAAGGGGTTTTATTGATCAAGGGGATATCTAGACCCATTCTTTTTTATCTACCTAATTTGTTAATTAAATGCATAACAGAGTATTTAATTTTTAATAATGTTTCCAAACTTTTATGAAATGTAGTATCATTATAATGTTTTATTATTTTAATTTTGACTCTAAAAAACTACATAATTGTATTCTATATTTCATTATACTAAAT
The DNA here is from genome assembly GCA_963277665.1 of Viscum album. Taxonomy (NCBI): domain Eukaryota; kingdom Viridiplantae; phylum Streptophyta; class Magnoliopsida; order Santalales; family Viscaceae; genus Viscum; species Viscum album. The sequence continues at coordinate 1,339,020,398 of OY728156.1, forward strand.
AATATGGAATTTTCTTATATCTATTTCAATATAGGTACTATTTACATTTATATTTTCATTCAAGAATGTTTATATTGTATTCGTTTTTTATTTCTATAATATGCACGTACCCATTTCCTATTACATATACTGTAAAAACGAAATATCTCTATATATGAATTATGTAAATTATTATTGTGTTTTTGTATTCTTAATTTTTTATTATAAATATAGATAATTATTAATAAATGCAACCGCAAGGGAATCTCAATATTAAGATGCAAGTTGTACTACATGATAAAAGGTTGTATCACATGTAATTTATGCTTAAATTGAATTTAAATTACTCCTAATTTATATGATATATGTTGTTGTATTATTCCAAAATTTCATATGTTTAATAGTTAACTATAATTTTTTAGAATATTTCATAAAACAAATGACTTTTTTTAGAAAAGACACCAGATTCATATAATGTATTGTTGATGCAACTAATGAGAGAAAAGAGTCTGAGTAGTAAATTTTATTTTTAATTAATTTTTACAATACACTTTTTCAAGTAACTTGTTACAAACTTGTCTTCATAACATTTATTTCAATTACATTACAGTTATTACTAGCCTTAACATCATAAAAACTATTCAAGCTCAATATTATGATCATAATAACTTTTAGAATCAAGTTCTATATTTATGAAAAGTTACCTTATGATTCACGATGTTAAAGTGAATTAAAGTTATTCAAAAAAAATTAGATATTAGAGAATCCATGCTGAATTTATTTCATCAGAAGTTACAGTTGCTAATACTACTTGTGATTCCATTTCAACCAAACCCAAGGATATTATAATATGATTGTCGAAGTTTGTTACAGTGATTCTTTTAAATTTGACTGAAGACTTTGATGAATAGAACATACTTATAGATATATTAACATAATAGAGAAAGATATTAACTCACTTATAATCATGTTAAATTATCCATCATCTCATTGTATAGAGTGATTCTAATTGTATTTTGATTTTAGTGTGTTTTACTTAAAGTTATATTTGTGAGGCTTTTAATTATAAATATCTGACATTATTTTGTAATCATATTTTTTAATCACGTGTGATTTAAGAGTTTATGAGGCTAGGAAACTAGTATCTTCCAAACATAGATGTTTGAGGATGTCTTTTGATGGTCTTATTTCTATTAACGATACAATTCAAGAGGATCTAGGGGATAGATCTACTTTTCATTGATGCTTCTACCACCGATCAGGGATAGATTAAATAATTTACTAGAGTGGAACTTAATAAATTCTTATAGGTTATGTTGAAAAATTCATGGTTAGAACTTTTATACCTTGATTCAGATTATTGAATCTCCTGCCACTTTTGGATAAAAGAAAATAATTATGTGATTGGAATTATTTGGTAAATAATATCCTTTTTAGAAGTTTTGTTATTATTATTTGATACTCTAAACATTTTTTTATATTACTATGTTAAATTATGATTGGATTATCTTTTTTACTTTAGTTAATTTACTAACTTTTGATAACTTTATTTTCTATTTCAATTGTACTTTTGATCATTTTAATAAGACTTGATCAAAAATTCTAATTTCCAATCAATTCAGTTTGTGAGTGGGATAAAAATTATCATTACTCCTTATAAAATCAATTAACCCCCCCCCCCCTTGAAGCTTCCATACTTCATTATATCAAGGACTACACTTGTTATTAGTGCATATCTCATTTTATTTACACTAAAAATAGAAGAGAGTATATATTTTGTTTTTTACGATAGGGCTACCAAATAGAACATTAGACAATATATAACTAATATAACCACCAATCATTGATTGAGTTGACTATGAGTACTAGAATGATCATATAAATTTGTTCTCCATCAACATTTGAGTTAATTATTATCAAATAAGGATGAAAATTTAAAAATATTTTAGGAAGTAAATTTCTAAGTTTACTAGAGGTGAAAAGATGAAATATCAAGATAACTTCAAAGTTTAGAATATATTGTTATATTTTATGAATAATAATATCTAAAATAATATGTCATTATTTGAAATAATAAATAGAATTTGGTGGAATCTCGAAATTACTCATTTCCTTACATTGAAAGTTCTGGATACCAGAAGAGAAATTATTTTAGATTATTAAAAGGTTTTTGAATTTATAACTGGAAAATTAGTTAATCAGATAAACTAGTGATTTATGATAGCATTCAATGGGTTCAAATCATTTAGTGAGAATTAAATAACTTATGAACAACCTATGTATAAGAACATATAAATTCTTCTGATATAATGGTATTCCAAGAGGATGGTGATAGATGACATGAATCACCTTACTAATTTAAACCTATACAAATTGATTGGAAACTTGATTCAGTACAAAAATTGGATGAAAATAATTAATGATAATAAAAAAAGAGAAATGGAGTTTCATTTTCTTCTACTTTTATTGATATCACTTTTAGTGTGAAAATTATTAAGCCTAATACTTCTAAGAAGATGAGTTTAAAGAATAATCTAGATAAAAGCTATTCATATGTTCGTGAAGGAGAACTTTCACAAATTATAATTTATTTGAACAATATTTATGGAAATAAGGATTTTTATAAGATAATTTGAAGGAAAAAATAAAAAATTTGAATAAGGAAATATTCCTCGTATGTGATTTTTTATGAGTGAAATAATATAGGACATGTCAGACATGATTCCCTTGTTTGAAAAAGTAAAAGGGGACTGATATAATTTTAAATATAAAATGAATAAAAGGAATAATATTTATGATAGATACATGAATCACATTTGAAGATCCATCATCGGATGATAGTAGTGGATCAGGTAGCTGTAATATCCATAAGATCATTGGTTTTTATGAAAAAGCACCATAAAATAAATCATGCTACACGGGAAAGGTAACATAAGATTCTATTTGTAATTTATATTTAAAATGTTATTGTCCTTTTTCTTTATATGATAAATATGAGGATGATTCTCCATCATTTTAATAAATGGATAAATATGTTACTTTTCTAGAGAATAAAAATAAATTTTTAATAAAACACAATAATTTTACTAAGCCGGGACTTATTGAAGTTAACGATAGAATTTATAAGCTTACTTCTGGGTTAGATAATAAATATATCTTAGTTAAAAATAATTATGATTAGAAATTAGTTATTAAACTAAAGTTGTAAGTTATTAGTCTAACAATATTTTTTCTAATTTTACTTCTTCTATGAAGAACTTTAACAAGCTCTTAAGATAGCTAAAACATAATCATACATCTTATGGAATAGGTTTTACTTCAATAAAGTCATAAATATAGTAAAATTATTTCATTCAAAAAGTGCACATTTTGTACCAAATGTCAGAGAGGAATTAAATGGAGGAAAAATTGTTCTTTGAATAGAGTTTAATCCTTCTAAAATCAAATATTTTTTTAGATAATTATTAGTTGTTCAACAACGTAGGGTTAGAAAAATATGTGTTCCAAAATTATTTTTTCTAAAATTTATAAACCCAAGAATTTTTTTGGCACTAAAATTTTAGGCTTGATTATTTTAGAAAGGAATCATGAGTTCCAAAAACTGAAACACATGTTACATGGACAATGGTTGTTCTTGAAACATGATAATGAACAAGTATAATTTTCAGAGCTTATAAAAATTAGAGGATGGAAATTTTACTTTTATAGATAATGCATAAGGAAAAATAATTATTATTATTGATGTATTGTTCCTCGATAAGACTTTAATATTTAATGTTATTTCTATTTTATGACAAAATCAAAAACTCATTAGAATTATCCAGATATGTGATAAAGGTTACTTCATGAACTTTAAGAATGATAAAAGTACCCTTAAAATCTCAGAAGTAGTTCACATTATATCTATCAATAGGAATGATAATGTTTACACTATCGACCTAGAAGACCTTAGTTATAACAAATATCATCATTACATGTAGTGAAATTCAAATAAAATTCTAAATTTTGGTCCCAAATTAGGGAATGTTGTAGGAATTGGGACTCATATCATAATTATTGGGGTTGGAACGTATTTAAGGGTTTTATAGAATTATGAGTATAGTAACTCCATGTATGAATTTGGTGGTCCCTTTAACATCACCCTAAAGTATATGCTTGCATGATATAGAAAATTATATATGGCCATGTCATGTATGTGTCATTGAACTTAAATTTAAAATGAATTGTTTATCTTAAACTCACATGATTTGAATGGAAGTCTCTCGATCCATGATGGAACCTTGAACACTCAATATATTTCTCAGCCACTAATGGTCAAAGTATTTACCAAAAATGTGTTCTATATGATACAAGCACTCTAAAGGGGTATAAAATTAGTGAATAAAATGTAGTAGACCTTGTTATAGCTTCCCTTGGACCCCTCCATGCAAGGGATAAAGCTATAATAGAATGGTCAGCTTAGGTATAGGCCATATGGGACCTTGAGACACCATGGAGCCTTTGGGATAGTTGACTAAAGTGTGGGGTGAGTGTTCGTTCCCCGCTAGTGTGTGAGTATATGAGTTGGTATTCTCTCGGTGAGATTATAAATAGGTTGTATGCAAGAAGACTGGCCTAGATTTACCTTGTAAGTGAGATAGTATTTATTCCATCTCTCTAGTGTGATGTTAGGATGGTGTCTCCTACTAGGTGGATTGTTTCATGATATTTCAATGTCGGGTAAAGAGGCATTATTTCCTTTGAGTTATAGTATTTTACCACATATTTGGGGAGTGATATAGAAGAACCCATATAGGGTGTCTAGACTATAATGTGCCGTATGTAACCATGGTGGGTTACACATTCTCATATTTCCCCTTGACAGGGAGATTATAGGGAGGCTAGTAGGTTTATAGCCTAGTATTGATGTGGGGTGGGGACATAACTTAGTTTCGAGATTAGAGACCAATATGGGTCTGAGTAACCTATTGGATTCCCCTATAGGCAAGATATGTATGTTGATCGGTTTCACATGATGAGATTATAAGACCAATAAGGTCTCAATGGTACCACCCTACAAGGCTAAGTAGATGAGGAGATGTACCTTGAGTTATGGATATAAACCTCAAGTGATGTGTCTAGGTTGTTTGTGTGAGATTCCATCTTAGGAGATATGTGTTGGGTTTGATCATGTGGATAAACTTTATATATGACATATGAGGTTTTAGAGTATGGTAGACCTTATGGTGTATATTATAGGTGTTTCTGGGGATAGGATATGTGCTTGGGTATATGGGATGTGTGTGTGTGTGTAATATATAATTTGTTATATTTGAGGTTCCAGGGTGAGCTGTAGCCCTCGTGTGTATGTGTTATTAGTTACTAAAGTGGTATTTAGTCCCTTAGGTAATGATGTATTGGTAACCATTTCAATTATAGGATATGAACCCCTAGTTGGATGATATTTAATAGTTCTGGTTAGGGGTTGTTCCCCCCCTGAGTGGATGATATGTAACGGTTTCATGTAGGGTATGTGACCCCCTGAGTGATGGATACATGATGGTTCTAGGTGGAGGATATAATTTACTGGGTATATTATATTCTTAAAGTTTCTATGGAAGGACATGTATCCCCCTGGGTGGTTGTTCTTTATGCTTAGATACATCTTGCACTTGCATAAGCATATAAGGTCAACCTCAGGTGTCCCCTTAGAACCCAAGGATCGATGGTCATTATTTTATTAGGTTTCAATTTTTATTTTTTATTCTAATCATATAACATTTACATCCACAATTTTTACTGGTTATTTTAGTTACACCATTAATGGTGTTCTATTTAATTTTACACACACCCTATTCGAGTGGCCCTAAAACTTTAGTACCTAAGAAAACCTCATGTCCATAGGTTCAGGTAGGGAAAAATCCCAGTGATTCATGGTCGAGCTACAAATAATATATAGGTATTAGTATGAGGTTATTATTGAAGATTTAAATAGTGTCACTTCTATATTTTATACATTTTTTATTGTATATGTGATCGGCCAATGGGAGATCAATTGATATATGCTTGTTTGACACCATTTAATTTTATATAGAATGGTTCTATTTATTTAATTATGTGTACTCTAATTATTTCTTCTAGAATATATTTAGTTATTTATAATGTCTTATTACTTGTATATGATGTTTCAGTCTCCCCGTGATAACACCTTAAACCCTCAATAATAGTCAATATCCTCTAACGTATGGGGAGGCAGACCTGAAGTGTTGTGATACTTCAATCGAGACACTAGTGAGTGTTTTTAGACCAATGGAACCAAAAATTGGTATCAAAGCTTGTGATGGACCTCAAAATAGTGATTCATGAACACTTTTCTATTGTAATGTCCAAGTACCAGGGTTACAATATTTTTTTGTTTTCTCTATTATAGTTGAGATATTTATTTAAATACGACATGTGTATTTGAGATTTTTATTATGGTTTTGGATCTTGGAGCACGGTGTTAAGAGGACTATGTACATACATCATACTTAAAACATAATATTAAAATGACATATGTGTGTTTGGGTGTGACTTATTTCACCAACTATGGGAGGTTTTGCAGTTTAAAGTGAAACCAATAACTTATATAGTATTTTCCTATATAAATTTTTGGTGGAATTATACTATTTTAAACAATTGTATTCCCTTCTAATGATAATTAATATGGACCTTATAGAGGTTTATCCTCTGACAATGACTACATGACACCTCCATTTAAGTGATTTATAATGAACCTTGGTGGGTCGGTATAGGCAATGGATGCCTTGATATTGGTTATGGACAAGGAAATGGTTTTTGTTACATAAAGTATCAACGAAAACCTATATTGTGTTTTCTTATATGGATTCTTAGTAGAATTATACTAATCCAAACCATATGACTATTATTTTATTTAAAAAATCATCATATGATGGTATTTTTATATGAATGTGGATGTGACTTAGTCTTCTAAAGGTTAGTATAATATGTGGATTCCCAATGAGGATTAGGGGACTAAATTTGGTGGTCAACCCTTCATTTGATTATATATATATATATGAGAAACCTAGAGTGGTTGTTTTAGAACCTGATTCACCTTAATGATGTGAATATCCTTGTTAGGGTATGGGAGATTCATGTGAGTTTCCTTTTCCTTCATGATGTGAAGAACCTTGAGTGTTTCTAGTATTCAAGTAGGGCTTAGAGGGATAGATTAGTTCAATACCTATACCTATAGATTGTGATCTTAGATGGTTGTATCTAGGATGGTAAGATCTTGGGTAGAATCTAGTGGATTTAGAATAACTTCCAATTGGAGGGTGATCGTGTGATCAACCTTAGCATGAGTGAGATGCCTCGAGTTTGTTAGAGATAAAGCATCTATAATTTCTTTTGACTATATGAGATTGACATGCAATGGATCATGGTCAATTTTTTAGTCATGTGAGCCTAGAATTGATATCCTATGGACTCATTGGTGTATGATTAGGGTTGTAAGACCGGGTTTTATGGGAGTTTAAACTTGTTGGGTTTAGTTGAGATCAATATGGATAGTTGGTCAAAACCCATGAGATGGTTCTTAGAGATTCACTCTACCTTGGGAAAAGGATTTCACACATTGGTTATGTGTGGTTCCAAGTTGGTTGTGGATCAGTGTAAGGGCCAAGTTATAGTGACAAAAGCTTCTCATACATAGATATCAGATTTTAATAAATGAATATTCATTACATAATATAACAATCCATTCCAAAAATCATTTACGTCTAGTGCCTTTGTAAACTTAGAAACATAAATAACTGGTTCATAAGTGAACTACTTCATCTCCCAATAACTTATTCATATCTTGAACCCTTCTTAGACTTATCATATATAATAAATTTCTTCATAACCTAGGTAAAGGAAACATAACAAATGTTGATCTTAAATGCTTAGTAAGGTAAAACAAGAGGGATGTCAACATAACATGAGTGTAAGGATATTAAAATAAGATAATAACATTTTAAAACCATATCCTATATATCATAGAATATAAAATTGAGTCATGTCATAAATATTTTCAGTTCATAAGACATTAATTATAAAGGAATCAGGGTACATAATCCCTTGGATCATAATATTGACACAAGAAATAGATTTTAGCGTGAAAATAACCTTAGAAAATCATTTCCTTAGTATTCAAGGTTCACTACTAAGACAATCATTATGGGAAAGTCCTATACTGAACTAGGTTCACTCCCCATTCCATTCCTATTTATCTAATGATATGTCAATATTTACCAAATGAATTGGATTGATATATAGGTACCGCCCATAATAATTGAAAATCATACATATATGTTCCATAAGATCATAAAACAATCATCATATCATAACACATTAAAATAAATGGGTTTTATAAAACATCCATCATATCAAAACCCATGAAAATAAATGGGCTTTATAAACATTTCATCATAGTATAACACATATAAAAAATGGTTTCATAAACATATTTTCATCATAAACATAAACCATAAAAAGAAATAATAAATATGGTATAATTGGATAATATCCCATTAAATCTTATCCAACATCAAAGTATGTCATCTTAGATGGAAAATTATTTTGAAAAAAAATCACTTTGGACATTATTGAGGAAAATAAACTTTCTTTGAAAATGACCTTTTCAAAACTAGACATTCATAAAATATTGTGTAAATAATTTTATTTAAAAATAACTTTTAAAATGTATAAATTAATATTAAAATAAAATATTGTTCATTATGGTAGAAAATTATGTTCATGGCATAAATGTTAAAATAAAACTTTCCTTTCACACTTTGGTAAAAATTCCAAAAAAAATACCTCATTCAAAAAATGGAAAGAAGATTCCTTTTAAACCATTTTTAAAAAATTTAAAAAAATGGTGAAATTTTAATTTAAATAATCCTTAGAGAATAGTAAAAAATTTCATTAAACATTGTTAAAAACATGGACATGGAAGAGAAAGGGTTTTCGATCAAATAGAGAAGTGAAGTAAATTTTTCTAAAAAGAATTATTTTCAAATATTGAGCGAATAAAGGGATGAAAATGAAATTTAAACCTTTATTTCCATGATATAACCATAGGATAATAAATTTCATGAATACCTTTATAGTTATATCTTAATATTTCATCATCATAAACCTTTTCATAAACAATCCTGATAAACGATGAGATTGTAACCTAAAACCCTTACCACTTTGGTAACTTTTGAATCATAAGATAGATTAGAGAATAAAATAAAATTAAACTTTAAATATAATCAAAAAATTATATTCATGATATAATATGTAAAAGGGAAATTATATACAGCACACAAAAAAATGATTGGTGAATAAGGCGTATATCTCCCAGAAATAAAAGAAAGACTAAAAATCTCTTACCTTAAAACTTGAATTCCTTGTTAATCATTCAAACCTCATTTATAATAAACATAGGTTTATTTTAAATATATTATATTAAAATAATAATATATATCATACCATATATTATTTACTTATAACCTTTCATTACCTTTTTATTAACAATTCCTTGTTAAAATCATGTTATAAGTAATAACTGCTTTATTTTTCGCATATATTTTGGTTTGGTATTTTTGGTCCTTTTATTTTGATCATGGTTAAATAATATAAAGAATTTAAAACATGATATAAATATCATATATATTCATTTTATAGGTATTTATAATAATCCATAAAATTTAGAGATATAAAATGAATTACACTGTTCATAGAGACTTTAGGTCGTACGTACACATGAACGTTATTCCCATTTTCTAGAAGAATGGATTGATAGGAAGGTAAATAATATATAAAATTTATAGAGTCATTATTATTTAATATATATAAAATATATTCATTATATTTATCCTTATTACCTTCCATTTAAAGGGTAAGTTAAAAATGAATCACATCGCTTTGTGAGGCCGTAGTTTGTTGTACACACGAGTGACGTTATCGTATTCCCACAGAATATAAAGTAAGAAGTTATTGGTGATATAATAATTTAAAAAGACTAAATATTTCATAATAAACAAATATAAACATTAAATAAATAATTATATTTAACCCTGATAGGCAGTGATGGAAAATGAATTACATTGGTTCACGAGGCGGTAGTCTGCGGTATGCATGATTAAAGGATTCGTTTCATGCTTGATGGAAGAGGAGATAGATGTAAGTAATTAAATTAACATGATAATATATCATTATAAGGGATATAATTATGTTATTATATCATAATTCTTGAATAATATTTTAAGGATTTAGAGGAATAAATAAAATGAGAATGTATAATTAAGGATTATACCTCTTCTTCGGAGAACTCCATTAGGTTTATAACTAAGACCTAATTGGGAGGGTTAAATAATAAAAATAAGGCCTATAGGATATGGTTATGAAATAATTAAATTATTTGGGAAGTTATTGGATGAAGAAATATGTTTTAGAAGTGTGAAAATGAGAGGAGAGGGGGTTATCATTTATAAGTGAGGGAGAGGTCGCACATTGAATTTTTTAAAAGAAAAAAGTGTATCCATGTTTATTTACATTCCAAAAGGATCTAAAATTGATCATTATAGAACATTATATGATATAATGTTGAAATACAGTCATAAAATAGGGTTTTAACAAGTCTATAGTACATTTTACCCCTTATCTTTTTAGTTTAACACCTGATAAATCTGTTTTAACTTTAACCATAGTAATTAATTTTTAATATTTTTACTATCCATTTTCAACAAAATTAATTTAAAATTATTATATAATATAACTTATTTTGATTCAAAATATTTAATTTATTTTTTAAATTTCAATTCACAAGATTTTTATAATTTAATTTAAAATAAAACCTATAGATTCTACAAAAAAGCGGTTTTCCAATGAAATTTTTTTCATAAGTATAAAAAGGTTTTATACCAAAAATCAACATGAAAATGATTAAAATAAAATAAATTTTATTAATAATAACATAATTGAATTAATTATACTTTTAAACCATTTTAAAACAGTATATAACATTGTAAATAATTTAAATGAAAAAGCAGTTTTTAATAAAAATCGGCATTTTCCCCTATTCATTTAAAAAGTAAACTTTTCAAAAAAAATCCAAAAAATTTACCCTAAGATAATTTTTACATTTTGACTCCAAAAATTTATTTCATTTTTTCAAATAAATTTTCTAAAAGTGGAAATAAATTAATTTTATTATTTGTTCACAAGAAACAATACAAATCATTATTATGTGAAAAAATGTATTTTCAAAGCATATAAAGACTTTACTAAAAATTAAGTACTAACTTATAAATATATTTTATTTATCTAAATAATTTATAAATAATTTTAAAAATATTGTAATTCCTATTCATACCACCAAGTTTAATGACTATTTTATAATGTTCATATTTAAATAATAATATTAATAGTATATCAGGGTTTGTTAAAACTCGATGTTTCATGTAATGCAAGTTATAGAATAAATTAAATTTATTTGAAAAAACTATATTTCATAAAATATTTTGGTGTTAAATTATACCACACTTAAAATTAATTTCTCCCTTAAAAATCAATCACTCTAATACAAACAATGGAGGGTACTTCTGCCACATCATATCCTGAGGTTCCCATGTATCTTCCTCAAGCTGGTGGTTTCGCCACAAAAATTTGACCAGGTGAGTGGTATTATTTCATAGAACTTTATCTATATAATATTTAATCTAAAAATTTTGTTTTTTATATGAATTTTCCTAATCCAATGGTATGAACTCTGAGATCAAGTCATGTAATGGATCAGGTGTATACCTCCTTAAGAGACATATATGGAACACATCATAGACTTTAGAGAGGTTCAGTGGAAGCACCAAGTGATAAGCAATCTTCCCTACTTGATCAAGCATCTCTAAAGAGGAAATATACCTTGGGCCCATATTTCCTTTATTCATGGATCTCATAACCTTATTCCATGGAGAAATTCATCGAAACACATTCTCACTAACATAAAATTTTAGATCAAATTGATGATTATCAACATAACTTTTCTATGAAATTTTTTCTACCCGTATGTGTTACTAAATGGATATAACCTTATATACCATTTCTTCATCTAGTTCTTGAACCAATAGATTTCTTTCTATAACTTCATCCCAACACATTATAGATCTATACTTCTTTTTATATATGGATTTATAAGGATCCATATGAATGCTTAAGTGAAATCCATTATTTTAATAAAACTCAACTATATAAGGTATTGATCCCAACCACCTTTGAAATCCATAGAAAAAGATATTATTATATCCTCTAAGGTTTTAATTATTCTCTCAGACTAACCAACTATCTGAGGATGATAATCTATAATGAAACTTAACTGCATATCCAATTCCTATTTAAGGCTTTCTTAGAACATCGAGGTAAACCTCGGATCCCATCCAGATACTATAGAATGTGTAACTCCATGAAACATTACCACTTACTTAAAATATATCCTTTAAAATGATCTAAAGAAAAATATTCTATTGTATCAAGTAATTTAAGTAAATTTTTAAGCTGGTCAACTACAACCCATATATTATTATTCCCATTAGTTGTTTTGGGGAGTCCGATGATAAAATCCATAGTGATTTTTTCCCATTTCCATTCTTGCATGGGTAATGCTCATAACATCCCATTAGAATTTTATCTCCCAGTCTTAACTTGTTGACATACTAAGCACCAAGATACAAAATCTACAATATCTCTCTCCATGCCATCCCACCATAAATTTCCCCAACCCTAGTAGCCTATATATGGTATCAACATTATTATATTGGTTCTAGATACAAGTAATTTCATCCTAAAAGACAAAATGTTTAGTTTTTCTGGAAAATTTGATGCATAATTGAGTATTGAATAACATTTTAAATCATTAAATATAATATAGTGGAAGTAAAAAATTTCATATCATGGAACTATTTCAAATATTCTTTCTTTATATCCTTGGGAAAGGGGAAAAATAAGGTTGATCTCAGATGCTCAGTAAGAGTTACATAATGTATAGGATATCATGAGTAAATAAAGAATGATCAATAAGGATTAATCAATATGGAAAGGTAAATATCTGAACATGTATTTAATTTAATCAATAAATTGACTATCATAGTTAGATAAGGCATAATCAATATGAAAAGGTAAATAACTAAAACACATGTAATTTAATCAATAAATTCAGCATAAAATAAATTCAAGGATAATATAAATGAAATAGTCTGATGGATAATAATAACTGAATTCTTAATGAAGGAAATTATTAACATTTTGGTTTCATGATATCATGCATCATAATACCTTTACCGTCAAGACCTTGTGCCAAGATATTTTAACTAATTGGTAGTTATACACTATAAACCCATCTAAATAAGGCTAGCTAACTAGTTCATCACATGATATTATCAGTCTATCGAGGGGAAATCTATAACCAGTCCCCAAAACTTAATTTCCAATTAATTCCTCATATATCAAGTGATCAATTTTATTCATGAACAATATGCCTTATCAATAAATTTCTATATCGACTAATGATAATAGATTAACAATAATTTTCCCAATAAATCATATAACAATAAATGTAAAATATTGTATGTAGAAATTATATATGGCTTAAGTAATAAAATTATCCATGGTAAATAATATTGATATTTAGAGGAAATGTAATATCTAATGATCACAAGAAATTGAATAATTTAAGGGAAATTTAATTATTACAAAAATTAATTGATAAAGAGGATGTCGATACTTTCCCAAGTCAAACTGATTATACACCATCTAGATAAATAATAAGAGTGGTATCATTACAACATATCTCTAGTGGAGTATGAGTAAAATAAATGGTTGTTTTCATTGGTTAATATAAATACAATAAAAATATCATTAAAAATATTTTGGAGGAAAATAACATTTTCACATTGAAATTTACCTTTAAAAAATAAAAAATTGCAAAACATTAAGAAAACCAATTTATTTATAAATAACCTCTTACCATTATAAAGGAATATTCAAACTATTTATTGGTTATGATAACAGAAGGTTCCTTTCATGATCAGTATGATAAAAACAATTATTCCTTTCACATTTTTGTAGGAAAATTAAAAAAGTACCTTGTTTGAAAAATGACAAGAAGATACCTTTTAACGTTTTTTGTAAAATTTCAATTATGGGTAAAAACTACTTTAAACAATAAAAGTAAACAAAATTAAACATGAATTTGGAATAAAAGGATGTTTTACCAAATAGAAAAATAATTTGGGATTTTATCAAAAACATTTTCTTAATTATTTTATATACAAAAGAGAGGAAAATTGTCCTATTACTTGAAATCTTAGTAAAACATAAAAGGAGAAGAAAATGAAAGGTTTTTATTAGAAAATTATCAAATAATTTCTATCACTATAAATTCAAGTATAAAAAATCCCAATTAAAATGATATTGAAACATAAATCCCATACCACTTTGGTAACTTTTGAATCGAAAACCCCATGAAAGGAACAATATAAAATAAAACATTAAATACCATAAATATAAAGAGATTCCAGATATATTATACCAAAGGAGAAGTATAAACACCTAATAAAATTATAAAACTTTATAACATGACATATGTATCAATTAAGACAATTTGATATGAGCAACCCTTACAATGATCATAACGTTTAAGTGAGAATTAATCAATGAATTGATTATGTGTATCAAATATAAATCCAAAAAAACAAGTAGAAATATAATATAAGATAACGAAGAGTAATTAAACACATAATCTAAGATTATAATAGAAAATGAATAAGTAATATAACCCAATTAATATAAATCTAGTTAATAAATTCTTTACCACTTTCTAATTTTCAAGTCAAATCCCCTTGGATGAAATAATTCAAATTGGAACCTAAAATACCATTAAGTATGAATGATTCATGTTATTACATGTAAAAGTGGTAGTATATATCACCTTTAAAGATTCATTATCATGTCATATATATCACATATATTAGTTAAATTTATCCTTATTACCATCCATGTCACACCAAAATGAAAAACATTTCACATCTCTACGTGGTGGAGGTAGTTCACATGTATGAATGAGCGATGTTATTATTTCCCAATAGATTGGATGATAAGAAGGTATATGTGATATTATAATTAAAAAATTATATTATTGTCATAAATATTATATATATATATATTAAATCCATCATTATATTGAGCCCTGAGAGGCGGTGATGGAAAATGAATTACAATGGCTAGTGAGGCGTTAGTCCGTCGTACACACGATCAAAGGTTTTGTTTCCCATTTCATAGTAGAGAAGATAGATATAGGTAATGAAATTAACATAATAATATCTTATTATATGGTAGATACTATTTTTATTATATTTTAATTTTTAATACATAATTGAGGGTTGTGAAAGAAGAAATAAAAATAAAGAGCTTCATTAAGAAGATTGCCTTCTCTTAGAGAGACCTCTTTTAGATCTCCTCTTAAGCACACTGGGGTTGATAGTTTTGGAAGAAAAATATCCCTATAATGTGTATAAGGGTAAAATTGATAGACTTTGGTATTTTTTGTTCAATCCAAATTGATAGGAGTGAAGAAATAAGGGGAGGAGGTGGCCTTTTATAATGAAGGAGTGTCATTTTTGTAAATATCCAAAACTATTCAATAATGGGAAGTAAATATCTCAATAAGTTACTTGAAAATTAATATTTAAAGGATTTTAGGGATGATATGGTTCAGATACACCTCTACTACACATAAAAACACATGTTTTAAAAATGTTGTTCCTTAAATGCTATGTTTCCTTGCTTTACCATTTTAATCTACACTACGGTAACTAGTATTTTTTACCTAAGTAATTTATAATTTAAGATAATAAATAAAGGATGCTAATTAGATAATTTACTCCCAATGGTTCTAAATATGAAAATAAATTTATAAAATAAAAATCCTATGTGTGTGGAAAAATTAATTTTAACATGAACACTGTAATGCACCAAAGTCTGTTTCCCCCTTTATTATGTTAATGAAGTTATTTTTATTTAGGGGTCAGTATAATTATTATAAAAGGACCATTGGTCCATTAATGGACTGAGGTTTATATTTTTCAATATATACCCATAAATTATCCCTATTTGAACACATAATAGTAATTTAAAATCATGAGGGCAACATTTTTTCTTTTTTTAGGTCATTTTAACCCTTATCTTTTTAGTTTAACCTCATGGTAAACTCGATTTGACCTTAAACTTGGCAATTAATTTTTACTATTTTACTATTAATTAATACTAAAAATTATGTTTAAAATATTATATAATATTAATTACATGTATTGAAAATATTAAATCAATTTTAACAAATTTGATTGCATAATTGGAAAATTGTAATTTAAAATTAAACCCACATACATGATTAAAAGGTAGATTTCCAAAGAGAAAATTATCACAAGTATAGAAAGTGTTAACATCAAAATTATATATAAAATTGATTAAAATGACCTAAATTGAATTAATTATAATATAATTTTACTAATTTTAATTTTATAACGATTTTAAAAATTGAACCATTAAATGATTTAAAAAGAAAATGCAGTTTTTGATAAAAATTAGTTTTTTCACTATTCATTAAAAAATTAATCTTTTCCGAAAATTCTCAAAATTTTAATATTAGATAATTTTTAAATGATGATTTAAAAAATGAAGTTAATTTTTAAAAATATATTTTCTAAAATTGGTAAAATTTAATTGTAAAGTGCGTACGCAAAGCGTAATGAAATCGCCTTTTAGAAAAATATAGTTTTTCAGAAAACATTTCTTTTTCTTTCAAATGATTATAATTTTATTTATAATTAATATATAACCATTTAATTTATATTATAAATTTTTAAACCATATAATTCTCATAATTTAGTTATTAATATTCATACCTTCCAATTTAATAGGTATGTTATAGTTGTATACTATATTATGGTTCATTTAGAGTCGGGGTTGTGTGAATCGCAAGCTATCAATGAGATAAAATTTAAAGAAATATATTCCATGAGTTATTAATTTTAAGTTTTACATGTTTTGTATTATATCGAACACAATGTTCTTATTTTAAAATCTTGTGGTGTTATAAGAAATACTCTATCAAATCTATATACATCATTGTACTAATATGATGAATAGAGAATGAAGAATTATTAGATTTCTCTAATAACTCCTTAAAATTAGGTATGGATAGAACACACAAATATTTCTTGAACCATATCATTCCATCATAATAAATGTTAAACTCAGGAACATTTCTAACCTTCTTATGTATCTCTACATCATTCTTCTGCACCTCTTTAATCTTCACTTGGATAAATGGTTGAACACTTATTTGAGAAAGATATGATTTCTCCCCTTCATTCAATATTTCTATATCCATAATTTGAACATCCATAAATATTGGATATTTTGTAATCTACATCATATATAATCTAGTATGATACTTTTGAATCAAATCATTGACCACCTTGTTCTCTTTCCTAGGGTGGTAATGCATCGAGAAGTCATACTTTTTATCAGTTACAATCATCTTTTTTGGCACATATTCAACTCCTTATACATGAATATATAGTTTAAAATTTTATGATTAGTATATATATCACACCTTTCTCCATGAAGATAATCCCTCCATATATTTAATGCTAAAATTATGAAAGCTAACACCAAATCACGAGTTTGGTAATTTTGCTGATGAACCTTAAATTGTTATGCGGTATAATCTATAAACATATCATTCTATATAAAAAAATTGAAAACCCTTATTTGATGCATCACTATAGATTAAAAACCCTTTACTATTATAGGGTAATGTAATAATAGGTACTGAATAACCTTCTCTTTAGTTCCTTGAAATTTTTCTCACATTCATCTGTCTAAAGGAACTTGGATCCCAACCATGAGAAATTTTCTACAAAGCGTTAGCAGTATCTATCCAAACCAAGAAAACTACAGATCTCATTCACCATGTTTAGTCTGAGAAAATGTTCAATTGTATTTATCTTTTATGGATCCACTAATATACCCTCTATTGAGATTATATGACCCAAAAATAAAACCTTTTTTATCCAAAATTCACACTTTATAAAATTTTCATAGAGTTTCTCCTTCATTAGGGTCTTCAGAACAATTTTCAAGTAATATTCATACTCTTCCTTAATATTTAAATATATAATAATATCATATATAAATATTACCCTAAAATTTTTGAGTGAATATCTAAATACTCTATTCATTAAATTCATGAAGATAGTGGGAGAATTAGTAAGACTAAATGGAATCACTATATATTCGTAGTGTCCATACCTTGTATGTAATGCTATCTTGGATATGTCTTCCTTATTGACCCTAAATTGATGATATCTAAAATGAAGTTCAATATTGTAAAAGTATTGAGATTTTCACAACTAATCAAACAATTCATAAATATGGGGTATATGATACTTGTTCTTGATTGTGATCTTTTTCAGTTTTTGATAATCAATTTAAAGTTGCATCGATCCATATTTATTCTTAAAAAAGGATAAGAGAACCCCTAGGTGACACACTTTTCTGAATAAATCCCTTTTCAATATTCTTCTATAGTTTATTCTTCAATTATTGAAACTAAATCAGGGTAATTATATAAGGATTAGTTGAAATAGTTATAGAGCCAGGTATGAGTTTTATTGAGAAATCAACTTCTCAATTTAGTGGAAGAATAGAAAACTCTTCCAGAAAGACATCAAAAAAATGACACACAATACCCATATCATTGATTTTATGTTTATCCCCAGCCATCTGAGATAAAAACCGTTTTTAATAGGAATCATGACATATACATTGGATGTGATTTCCTTTATAAGTTCATATCTATCTTCACATTAATAGATGATCATAGGTTGGTATGGAATATCACACATGACTCTACTTCCTCATAAATTGATGTGGGATTTATGTAGATAAATCCTATACATTCCTAATATAACATCAAATTCAATTAGATGAAGAATAATTATATTTTCAGGAATCACATCCCCATCAACTTCAACTGGATAATAATTATAAACTTGAGATGTGATCATCATTCCATTATCTATTTTCACTACTAATTCAATATCTAGTCATTAGGGATAATGATGAAAATACCATGATACTTTTCATGATATAAATGAACTCATACAACTAAGATTAAATAGGTTACTTAAATATTTGTTCATACATGTTACCACCTCAACTTTATCACTCTTTCTTCAATCCCATACTATATCCAGAATAGTTAGTATTACCATCATGCATCATTAATCAAAGTGATCAAACATGAAAAATAATTCATATGATGTCCAAATCGTGACACCTTGTTTTTAGTATATAACAACTTAGGTTTAATCTAGTTTATCTGTGGTCATCATATATTCAAATCCATTATGATGGTTCATAAAGAGTTTATGAATTCCAAAACATATCCTCTGGGAGTGTCAAACTAGGTGAGCTGCAAGTCCCATTATCATGCACTATGTAGAAATCAATTCAAATCCCAATGATACATTTTTTTACTTATTACCCTTAGGTATAACTATGACAGAGCCACGTCCACTTTTAGTATCCATACATGGATATAATTTCTTGGAAACCCCATCTTTTCATACATAGATATTTCATCTTAAAATATGAATATTCATTTAATTATAAAAAAACACATTAGGATCATAAGGGATTAGTTTATTTGGAAACTTTGATACATGAAAAAGTGAAAAACATCATCTCCCACTCTATTCTTAATAACTAGCACCATTATTATACATATCATAAATAATAACTTTCTTAACAATCTAGGAAAAGGAATCATAAGAAAGGTTGAGATCAGATTCCCAATAATGTTTAATAAGGTAGATCTCAATGATCATATAAGAATAAAATGGGAAATAGGGTATAATAACATTAGTTTGAAACTCAAAGTTCGTCACACTAATAAAAAAATGGGGATACTTATACCATATCATCTTCTCAGGCTCCCATATAGCTTCTTCATGTTTGTGGTTTATTTACAAAACTTTTACCAGGTGAGTGTTCTTGTTTCATAGAACTTTTTCTCAATGGTCTAGAATATCTATAGTTTTTTCTTCATGTGAAAGATCACAATCTAGGGACATGACATCTGAGTTGACTATATGTGATGGATAAAGTATGTACTTCCATAGGACAAATACATGGAACACATATTGGTCTTTAGAGAGGTTCGGTGAAAGTGTTAAGTAATAAGAAATTATCCCCACTCGATCAAGAATCATAAAAGGGAAAATAGACCACGGGTTTAGATTTTCTTTCATCTTAAATATCATAAACATATTCTATGGAGAAATTTTCAGAAAAACCATCTCACCAACTTCAAATTCTAGATAAAACCGATGATTATCATTGTATCTTTTTTTCAACTTTATTCTTACTTGATGTGTTCACTATAAAAAAATAATGGAATAACAGTGGTTTTTTAGCGGTGATTTCAAAAACATCCACTAAAAAATATTTCAAATATTTAGATGAGGTTTTTAAAAACTACAACTAAATATTTTTAATTTATTAAAAAACACTTACTCCCATGTTCACCACCTTTCCCTCACCCCCCCCCCCCCCAAGACCAAGCCCTCATCACTGCCCTTTCCTCTTACCACTGCTCCCTGATCCCCCTCACTGTCGCCCCCATTACCTCTCATTGTCATTCTCTATTCCATATCATCATTTCTCCCTAGTCCCCCTCCCTCTCTAAACCTCCCATTTTTGGTTTAATGCAGCAAATGTTTTAACCCTAATTAATTAGGTTGATTTCTTTTATCGGTTTTTGATTCTTAGGGTTCATGGGGAATGATTTGAGGCCCATTCTAGTGATGTTCATTGAAGGACATAGTTTTTTTCCCTATTTAAGGTAGGTTCTTATATCTTTCTTCCATTTTTGATCAAATTAAATTTGGTATTTTGTGATTTTTAGGTTCCTCTTAATTTTATAGGGTGTCATTGGCTCTTCCGAGGTGTAATTTCATCCTTATTTTAAAGGGAAGCAAGGTTCAGGTATATTCCTTGTTTTAGGAAATTAAATAATAGAACCTATATTTATTGTATTTTAATCCCTAATTTATTTATTAGAATATTATAATTAATATTTTTAATGTATGTTTTAAATTTAAATAATGTTTCAATTGATATCTACTGTAATTTAAAGAACATTCCAAATTTATATGTTTTATAAAAATATTTTTTAACTCATTTTTTATAGTATTTGTTTTGTAAATTCTCTAATTAACTATAATTAGTATGTTAAATTATTTAAAATATCTTTTTGAATTAAAATTGGGGTTCTTTGAAATTAATTTTTAAATGGAATTATTTGTTGTTTCAAGTTGTTTCTATCTTGTTTATATATTTTTTATGTTTTATGGTGATTGTGTAATTATTTATTATTGTTGTGCCTAATTGATTTAAGGTTTGAATAAGCTCTTTTGGTTTTAAAGTTGGGTTTTCTCCTTCAAGGTTTAATTTATACTACTCTAAAGGAGAAAGTTTAAATCATATCATCTTTCACCATGTGATGGATTATATACAAGCCTATTAAAATCTAAAAAAAATTGTTGTTAAAAAATGTTACAAAATTAAAAGGCATAAAGAACTTTTAATATTTTTCATTTTGAATAAATTAGTAAAAAAAATAAATTTCAAGATATTTTTTATGTGGTTTATTTTTTTTAACAAAGTGTAGGCAGATTTTGATATATAGATAAAAGTTAGATCACATTACCAAGGAACGCACCTTGGTATGCTAAGGGTTTAGAGGAGTTTTTTTATTTTTAAACTTCCATTATAAATTTTTATGGGAAAATAACATGTCCATGCCTTAAATGAAAATTTATAGAATGGTTGAAATGATATGAAGTTTATGAACACTTGATATTGAAGAAATTTTCGGCTCGATATTTATGTTGGATTTGGAATGGAGAATCGAACATTATAGAAAGTTTGATAACTGATGCCAATCAATATAATGAGCTCCCAAATTCATAAAAAATGGAAAATGAAATGAAAAGTTTTTTAAATGATTCTTTTAGAATTAAAAAGTAATAAAATCAACATCAAAACATATCAGAAAAACCAGTTGAGGGTGATAGAAATAGTAACTTGAAAAATGAAGTTTTTCAGACTATAGTAAAACTGGATCAATATCATAATATATCATTAGATCATCCTATTGATTATATGGAGACAAATATAAGAGAGAACTTCACTGAATAGACAAATGTGTTTCATGATTTATTTGATGATGGACATAAAATTTTGTATAGTGGATGTTTGAAATATTCAAACCATTATTTTCTAATGAAGTTTTAAAATATCAAATGCCCATGAAGAATTAAAAATAAGGTGATTTCCATGATATTAGAATTGTTGAGTGACTCCTTTCATGAAACTAAGATCCATGATTCTTTTTATGATATGAATTTTTTTTTACCAAGTATGGTCTGAATTATATAAAAATGTAAGCTTTTCCCAATGATTTTATGCTTTATTGGGGAGATAATTCAAGTAGATAGGACTGAAAAAAAAGTTTGTATTCTACATGGAAGTTAATGAGTGATGTTGGAAGCATGAATCAAAAAACTACTATGAAGAAGAAGAAAAATAACACACCTATAAAATTTTTTATAGTATTTCTCATTAAAACTTCGACTGTAAAGATTATTTATGTCATTGAAAACCACTAAGCACATGAAGTGGAATTATATATATAATAAAAATGATGGGTTAATGTGACATCCAATATATTAAAAATCATGGAATACATTTGATTCATTACATCTAAATTTATCATCTCATCCTAGGAATGTCTGATTGGGATTGTTTGTTGATGGATTTAACCCATTTGTGACTTTGAGTACCAGTTATAGTATTTGGATGGGTATTTTGATCCCTTATAGTATACCTTCATTGATGTATATGAAACAAACATATTTTATCATTTTGATGATTATTCCTATAAAAAATGTTTTGAAATAATATTAATGTATACTTTTAACTTCTAGTTTAAGAATTATAGGAGTTATGGATTAATAGTATTGATACATAAGATGTATCTTGCAAAACAATGTTCAAAATGCACATTTCTCTAATGTGGACCATTAGTGACTTACCTAAACATGGGAACTTATTTGGTTGCAACACTTACATTGGTCTATATTTTCGGATTTATAAATTTTATCTTGAGACTAAACAACTTTCTTATAGTATAAAATGTTGATTTTTGTGTCATCAAATATTTCTCAATGCATCTAATATATTTTGGATAAACAAGTCAAAATTCAATAGTTTTATTGATTGAAGACTTCCTCTAAATTTATTTAATACTTTTAAAATATTAGAAAACAGGTAAATGTTGAAATAAACTTTATGAAGGTGAATCATTTGAATTATAGTGGGAAATGAGTTTGAAGTGCATTATCAATTGAAATCAGAATGAAATAATGGAAGAAAAAAGTATATTCTTCAAACTTCTTTATTGGGAATTTATTCGTTGCATCATAATATTAATGTTATTAATATTGAGAAAATTTTTGTGAAAATTTGATATTCACATTGATTAATTATCATGGAAAATCAAAGGACCATCTCAGTGCTCTGAATGACTTATAAACAATGAATATAAAGTGTGATCTATGGCCATATGAGAATTGAAAGTATGATCCATGAATTTTTTCAATGAAAAATAGGGATAAAGAAACACTCCTTATAATTTTAAAGAATGTGGTGGTATTTTATGGGTATTCAAGTAACATATCAAGGTGTGTCAACCTAAAGTATCATAGGTTACATGGATTGAAAATTCGTGATTCACATATTTTGTTACACTAGTTACTACCATTAGGATTGCGTACATTGTTTCCCAAAAAGGTTACTGCAATTTTAATCCAATTTTTCACATTATTTAGAAAATTATGTGAGAAAACTCTACAACCCTATAATCATGACAACATTTGGGATTGATTTTTACTAACACTTTGTGAAATGGATATGATATTTTCTTCATAATTGTTTACTAGCATGATGAATTTAACTATGCATTTGGTCGAGGAAACTAAATTAGGAAGCCTCTTACATTGTCGATGGATGTATCCAATAGATAGATACTTTATTTATATGTTTTTCATATTAATTAAATAATTATTATAACATTATTAAATACAAAATTATGTTTCATTTATTTTATTCCATGGATATCTTGGTCATTTGAAATCATACGTGAAAAATAAATCTCAACCTGAAGGCCCTATTTCTGAAGGATATTTAGAATATGAGTGTCTTGCCTTTTGTTTTAGATTTTTAGATGATATTGAGACATGATTCTATAAATTTTGATATTTTCAGACATATCGACTTAATCTCAACTACATGGGTTATCAAAAATCTTTACTACTATTAGCTGATTAGTAGGGAGGATCCCAAATATTACACTAACATAAATGGAATTATTAAAATCACATAGATATTTGTTTTGTAATAATGAAATTATAAATCCATTTTTTAAAGAGATCAAGATAATAACAAATATAAAAATGAGAAGCCAAAGATGGAATGAAAAAGATACAACAAAAGTTGTTAATAAAGAGCTTGTAGAATGGTTTTCTTGTCCTGTAATTTCATAAATATTGTAATCAATGTGAATATTTGGTTGAACAATATATTTTGTAATTAAAATAATGTATATTAATTTTTTAGATCATGAATGCTGATACTCGGGCTAAGTTGTCAGAATATTTGAATGTTTTGGCTTGATGTACTCGAAAACAAGCTAGAAATTTTGATTCTTACAAAGTGAATGTATTTAAATTTCATATAGTTAATGGGGAAGAGGGTTTAAAAACATACAATGGTGTTATATTTACAGTTTTTGAATTGGGATAATATGGAAAGTTGACTAATATTATCAAAATAAACTACCATGGGTATTTTTCAATTATTTTAGTCAAATACAAGTGGGTCGATATTACCAGGGGTATTAAAATAGATTTCTTGAAATTTAATTATTTGAACTTATCTCACTTGATGGATGTTGGTGACTGTGAATTACATTATTTTTACATCTTCTCATCACAAGATAAAATGGTATATTATATGAAATATGTTTTTGATTAAGGGTGGTGTAATTTTTTCACATAAAACAAAGAGATTTGTATGATATGGGTAATGAAGTGGAAGATTTTACCTCTGACTGTGAATCCTATCAACAACAAGAAACTGAATTAATTTTCAATCATGATTAGGGAAATATTAGTCTTACAATGGTGGATAAAGTAGATGAAGTATTGATGGAGTAATATAATGAAATTACTGAAGGACAAAATGATTGTATGTGCAGAAATCCATTAACTTATCAACCACATATGTTATTTGTGAATTCATTCATTATAATAGATATGTATATTTTGTTTGTTAGTATTTTTCATATACTAACATTTCTAAAAAAATCAAGAGTTTTTTAAAATAAATGTTTTAAAATTAGTTTTAATTATTTAAATTATAGGAATTCCAAGGTGAAATCATTTCACTGATCCCATTTGACTTCCATTAGATGTTCCCTCAACCACACAGACATCTGATTATCCATATGGCGCCCCCTGTAGCATTCAGGACACCCTCTATCTTCCCCACATCAGTGTCTGACAAGCCCTCCTTCCCCCTTCCATCAGAATCTGGCACACCCTCCTTCTCCATCCCATCAACATCTACAATATTTTCTCCCTATTCATAAGGTTTAATACTGAGAGAGAAAGGTGTCACTCCATTTTCTTCTTGAGGATATTTGTGGGTGATGGTTATAGGTATAAATTTTACTATGAATAAAGTTATTTCACTTTTTCTATACTACTATATATGTTTTCATAAAATATAAAAATAATGTTACTCTTGTGAAAAATAGGAACAGTTTAGATGCCTAGAATCTAAATTAATTAAAGATAGTTTTCCCCATTGACTATTACGGGGTCCCCACAGAGGATGTAATGGGATTATTTGGCTTGATTATAGTCCAATTGGTGGTGGATACAGTTACCATACCAATTACCTATTTTTATTAGAGGCATATACATCAATCATGGAATAATGTGGTATTTGATTCCCAGATAAAAGTGATTTTAATACATTATGGCACAACTGAATTTCATTATGTAATAAAATTATAATATTTTAAATATTAATCTCTTTGTACAGATGTTATTTCACATTAACATTATGAATCTTATTGCATAAAAGTTGACATTGAAAAATTGGAGTAAAAAATGGAAAGATTTTAAATGGATATTATGGAACAAATTCAATGATAAATCATTTACCTCTCAGTAGTAGTATAATAAGGTACCTGAAGGGGTACCTAGAGAGCAGTGGAAGATGTTTATTAATATCCATCACCATGAGAAGCACGTGGTATTGAAAAATATATTATTATATTAATATAATTATACATATATACATTTTTATGACAAGAATATGACATTTAATGCATTATTATTAAATCACATGTTTTTTATTTCAATATGTTTCTAGGAAAATGCATCTAGTAAAGTTAAACAAATAATCCCCCACACTTCTGGTTCAAATAGTTTTTTCAGAAACAGATCAACTATGGTAATATTTTCATTATATTAAATATTTATAAGATAAAATTATCTATTTAATATATTAAAATATTTACTTATATTTTCTAATATAGTAAAATAATTTAGGGAATGAAGTCTCCCAAACATAACTTTGTTTGGATTTTCATATAAAATATGATGGGAGTTATGTGAATGATCCTGCCAAAGAATTTGGGGTATGAACTCATTTTTCATTATAATAACTTATTAACAATTTTCACTTTTCTAATATGTATTTATTTAAATATGAATTACATTTTATTTATAGGTAAAAATAAACAAACTATGGAATTCTAATCTTGGTAGTCCTTCTTAGTCTCCCAGGATGATCTAGTTGGTCAAGTCCTTGGGAAAGAGCATCCTAGTCACATGATAAGGATGGGTTTGGGACCATTACCATCTAAGGTATTTGGAAGGTCACCAAGTATTGTAAAAAAAATTACTTCTAGTTGTAGTTACTCCCTACCTTGAGTTACTCAAAGGGACATTTGTTGCAATGTAAATATAATTATGCAACAGGGGAGCACAATCTAGGAATAGGGGGATCATATAAAGATGAAAGATGAAAAGGTCATTTATTTGTAGAAAGAATTGGTTGAATTATATCAAAATATGACTGGATGTGTACCAATTTATATTTCATTTAGGGATGTATTGAGTGATTAGGTAAATCAAAAAAATTCATGATCATTTAGTACACAAACTTTTATTGGTTTTTAGTTTAAATTTAAATATACAACACTGTTTAATTTTCCAGAAAATTTTCATATAGGTGTTAGTGGCTGGGAGTGGTGATAGAGATAAAGAGAGTGCTGATAATATTTTTTCAGGTAGTTATTAGGATTTAATTTTTGATTTTGTGATGGTGATGTGTAATGCAACTCATGATAGACTAACACCTATATGGTGATTGAGAAACCATGTTCTGGTTTGAGGTTGGGGGTATATGTATTTCCCTTACATTTCATGAAATTTATATTCATGGTTGATTTTCTGATTTTTATTCTAAATTTTACCTTATAATAATCATTTTTTGGCTCTTCAGGTTTTGTTTTATTTTAATCCTTTGAAATTCCACCTCTTATTGATCTTTTCAAAATCTCTTATCTCTTTCAACAATTTATAAGCTTTCTTCAGTTTTGACTTCTACTTGGAAATTCATTAACAATAAATGTTTTAAAAACCAAAAAATCCTCGAATTTAATATATATATTGGTTCACCTACTTTTCATTTTTATTCATCTTAGTCTAAGGGGAGCACTAGGATACAAAGATAATGGAGTAAAATATTTTAGAGTGGACATTAAGAATTTATATCTTCTAATTATGACCTAGATAACTGGTATCAAAGAAAATTAATGCATAAAATGTGACTAATAGAATTATATCATATAGACTATTATATTAAAATTATATCAATTACAAGGTGTATTTCTAGTCAATTAAAGAAAATACTAGTTTTTATAATCTCATATGATCTATAAAAGTAGTTAAAATGGTTTGGGTCTAGTCTACAAATAGCCCAATAAGAGCTAGATAACATATTGCTAATTTAAAAAATCAAACACCACCATAATATTATGATGTTTCGTGGGAATCATATATGATTTTAGAGAATTATTTTCATATTATTTTGATGATCTCTCATTAAAATTCACTATTTTATGTACTTTGTTTGTTTGAAACCAGTTCACTATGATCATGTTATATTGTCAATAGAGGATGGTGGATGTGCAAGAATCTAATGTAGTTCAAGGATAACCCATGTTGGTGGAAAGAAAATGGGGTCAAAACCATGTCCATA
Source organism: Viscum album (assembly GCA_963277665.1). Lineage (NCBI taxonomy): Eukaryota > Viridiplantae > Streptophyta > Magnoliopsida > Santalales > Viscaceae > Viscum > Viscum album. The sequence continues at coordinate 1,339,048,907 of OY728156.1, forward strand.
GTTTTATTACAATAGTGTAGAGTCATAAAAATGGTTTAACACAATCCATAGATAAGTTCCATGTAAGAAAACATTAAACCAATCTTATTACCATTTCTTACCACTTGGCATAATCATCCCATGTTCAAAATCACAGACACACATGCATGTATATAATAAATCTATCTAGGTGGGATATCAACAAACAATTGTTATTTTAATCATTATGAGACTCTAATTAATATTATATTATAAATTTCATGATCAGGCTATGGAGACTAATACCCAATGAGGCTAGGATTTAGAAATTTGTGAGGTTATTTGTTAGGAACTTCATTGATAGGTCATGAGATACTTCCACATGATTATTTATATGATTTTATCATTATAACATATGGTATTTCTCATGATATATAAGATTTTACATGTCTTCCATATTGTTTAGTGTTAAAATAAATTTATCATTTTCTTTGGTTTCGCTTATTTATCCACCCTTTATGTGTCTCTCTTGATATTTATCTACCCTTTTCCTTTTCCTTTTTTTGTAATTCTTATGTGTGGTGATTGTTTTTTATCATTTTCATAATTTATATGTGTCTTTATATAGTTTTTTTCCAATACCACTTCTTTTTGTACTCATTTTCTTATTGCATAGTGGAAGCTCGTGATGAGCATATCCCATGCACATAAACCAATTGGTCGAAGTATATAAATATATATATCATTTTAATACTTAATAATTTTTCCTTTATTCAAACTTATAATTTATTTAACACTACTTATTGAATTAATGAGAACCTTTCTTTAATTTTTTTACGGATATAAAAGTTGTTTGCATTAATGTTTTGATCGTTTTTCATTATTGTTATTTATTTTGAATGTTAATTGTTGCTTATTATTAATATTATATTATGTATGTATTGTATTATATTTATTCAAAACTTGAACTTGAGATGTACTAATTATTTTTTTATTAGAATAGAATAGTTATTTTATTGTTTTTATAATTTAATGTTGGTATTCCTTTACATTTCTAGGGATGCAGTTTTTGTTTCTGTAATTATTTTTAATTATGTTATATCATGGTGCTTTAAACCGTTGTTATTTATTGTCAAAAATTGTTTCATGGAAGTTTAAATAGCCTCTATTTTTGTTAAAAAAATCATAATTTTTTAAACTTCCCATATATATTATTAAGTTTTGTGGTTGTTTAAACCACTATTATCTCCTCGGTAGTTTTGAAAGAAAAAATCATCGCTAAATAAAAAATAACTGATGCTAAAAATAATTTCATGAAACTTATCAGAAATCAGTAATAAATGGATGAAACTGATGTAATATGGATGTTGATACCAACTTTAGCATTGGTTTTTAAAAACCATCATGGAAACATTTGGTGGTAGTTTAAACTGCCACCAAATAAAAAAAGAGCCATTATCTCCCAATTTTTTGTAATGGTTATTGAAGGATTTGACTTTATCTTTCATTTCTATAATGTCCTGAACTAGGTTCTAGATAACGATGCCCCAAGCTGGTACTCCACATGACCTCAAGTGAGTCTCCCTGTATTCCAGAGGCTGCCAACTAGAAGTGAGGGTATAATTTCAGTCATGGGGAGACTATACCCACTTTTATTAGATTAATACACCAACAAAAATAAATAAACAATAATAACTAAATAAAAAATGATATCATAACTAGAACAATAACAATATTTTAATAGGACCAAAACTATAAATATAACATTAAAACTAAACATTAAATATGTAATGCTAGAATATGTGTCCAATATCAAAATGAAACTCAGAAGTAAATACATTGAAAAATCCAAGTGGGTTCCAAATTACATATAGTTCCCTCATCTATGATCCATCCCCAAATCATCCATCTAACATAGGTAATTTTACCTTAACTCTCATGTAATAATGAAATCTATTCAGGTACCGATCAGGAAGCCTGAGTAGGGTGTGATTACAACTCAGTAGGCCACCACCAACGGCATCTAAAACAATTTCCAATAAATAACATTTTATGAGGTTATATAAATACACAAACACAATGAATAATTAAATAGTTATCACATTATCAATTATTCATTATTTAACCACATAATCCCTTGAGTTTCTGAGGACACCCAAAATACAATAACCGATTTGGTCCACGCTGGAGTCTAAATTATCCCCAAGGGTTGTCATGTTATAGAATTACATTGTTATCATCCAATATCATCTCTATCTCAGAATTTCATTATTACATTTCTAGATCCCAATTATTACATGAATTAAATTATTACCATTAATAATTTCATTAATTAATTCATCAATTAAGTAATTATCTAAATCTCATTAATTAACTCAAAAATTAATTAGTCTTCTCAATATCATTAATTAACTCAAAATTTAATTAAACTTCTCAATATCATTAAGTAACTCAAAAATTAATTAATGTTCTTAATATTATTAATTAACTCAGTAATTAATTAATCATATCAATCCTATTAATTAACTCAATAATTAATTAATCTTCTCAATCTCATTGATTAACTCAAAAATTAATTAATCACTCCATTACTATTCATTAACTCAGAAATTAATTCATACTCTCAATATCATTAATTAACTTGAAAATTAATTAATCACCTCAATATTACTAATTAACACAAAAATTAGTTTATCAAATCAATTACCTTATTTAATTTACCAATTAATGAATCAAAATCTACATCCTGATAATACCATTATTAATCTATCAATTATTTATTCAATTCAAAATCACAATATCCTATAATTAATTCCATAATTAATTATTCACATGAAAAATATCAATATCCCCTAAATAATTCATTATTTAATTACATGATTCAATATTCTCATCATCACCAAATTAAATCCACAATTAATTATTCACAACCCACAATTCCAATATCCCCAATTTTACATTTTTCTTTAATTAATTAATTCACCAATTTAATCAATTCAACCACGAACTCAATTACAAAAAAAATAATATAAATTATACAATTAAATATACATAATTATAATCAAGTATTTAGGATTTTAATTATATATCACCTACCTCAAATTGTTGATGAATGATCACCCAAGGGAAATCCTCAAAATTTGAGTGGCATAACGATGTAGAACGATATCTGGATCTAAAACCCTAAATAATGATCGAAAAAAAGATCTTATAAATTTAGATCTAGATATAAAATCCTAAATATAGATCCAAAAAACCAGATATAGATCTAATCAAAACAAATAATAACAACCCTTTCTAGGATGAGAGAGGAAAAGAGGAAGAATGTGAAACTAAGCGGGATAGAGTTCTCTTACCAAGAGGGGTAAAGATATTCAATATGGGCTTCAAATCGCCAATAAAAGAGCTTGGGAAGGCTTGGAAATCCTCTTGGAGTAACTAAAATAGTGACAAAAATGCTAGGGTCGAATGAGGGTCAAATATTGTCAGATTTGGGGGTTCGAGTGTTTTAAAATCTAATTTTTGGTTAAATTAAAAAGTCAATCACAGTTTGCTGGGAAAAGGCACATGGTTTTCCCTAACCATGTACCTAAACCATGTTCCTATTTTATATGGTTACATGGTTACTTATAATAGGACACACATTTTGACAAACCATCTTCCAACCATGCAATTCCCCTCTGTCTAGGGTTGCATGGTTTGTTGGGTTAGGGCACACCATTTACCCTAACTGTGCGCCAACCGTACACTTCCCTTTCCCTTACAAATTTCTCAAATTTTCACCCAAACACACCCTAAAGTAAGTCCCGAACAAATATTACTCAAAACAAGGAAAAATAGTTCCATAAATAAAGCCTGATTCATCTCTTGAAAAGGACAGGGTCTTAAAATCTACCCACTTTATAACATCTCATCCTCAAGTTTTACTCCCAAGCATCTCTAAGATTCCATTCCAAAAAGATCATGCCACTGAGCCCTCATATATACCTCTATTTCCCATTTCTCCTCCTACACACCCCCATGTTTCCACAATATATGAACTATCAGTAAGGTCTTCCCCCACAATACTTTCTCATTGCGATCCAACACTTGTATAGGATGATCCTCAAAGGATGCATCTACCTCATGATCAACATCATCCACATAGATCACTTAAGAAGGGTCAGGGTGATACCTTTATAGTTTCGATACATGAAAAAAATCATTCATAGCATTGTATTTCTGTGTATGAGACAAATGATATTCCACCGACCTGATTCTCTCTACAACCTCAAACGGACAAATGAATCCTGGTGCCAGCTTGACCTATCTCCTTCTCCCGTGGTGACCCACCCTTGGTGAAACCCAAATGAAAACATCATATCTTTCTATAAAAATTAGTATTCATCAATTCCTATCATCATATGACTTCTGTCTACTCTGAGTATTATGTATACACTTCGGAATCAACAGAAACTTTTTTGATGTCTCCTATACGAGACTCGATCCAAACAACTCTGACTCACCTACCTCCATCCAGTATCAAGGTGATCTGAATGGCCTACCATAAAGATACTCCTATGGTTCCATATCAATATTATCCTATTAACTATTATTATAGGAAAAATCCACTAAATCTAGGTGTTTCTCCCAAGATCCACCAAAGTCTAAAACACACACTCACAACATATCCTCATTCACCTTTATAGTATGCTCTGAATTCCCATCTGTCTGGGGGTGAAAATCCATACTCAACAAAACATGCATACCAATAACCTTATATAAGACCTATAATAAGTGTGAAATCATAGTGTGAGTCATGATATGAAACTATATTCAATGGCGCTCAGAGAAGATGGACTATCTCCTGAACATACAAATCTCTCAACTGCTCCACTAAGAAAGTATCATGTATAGGAAAGAAAACTGATACATTATTTAGCCTATCCACAAAAAACCAAAATAGCATCATTCTTTAGTGTCATGCTTGGGATACCCACCAAAAATTCCATGGTCATGTCATCCCACTTCCACTCTTGAATGAGAAATGGTTGCAACAAACCTCTAGGTCATTTAAGCTCAACCTTCACCTACTAATAGGTGTAGAATAATGTCACAAACCCTATTATTCACTTCTTTATGATTGACCACCAAAATTTTCATCATATATCATGGAACATTTTATTTACACCTAAATGTACCACTAACTTTGAGGCATGAAATTCCCACATCAAATCCTTGCACATACTCAAAGGAACTATAACCTGATTCTTGATGTAGAAGATCTCATCCTCATCTATCAACCTATCTAAATGTGTCTCCCACTTGAAAGTATTTCCCTCAAAGATAAACATTCCAGATCCTCATACTGTTAGTCTCTGATCCATCTCAAAAGTGTAGACTCCATTGAAACTGATATGAGAGTCATATGCTCCTAATTCTCCTGAACCACCATGTGCATCTCATATAGTAGAGCCATCATCTCTCATTCAACACTATACTCCTGAAAAAAAGTCTGAGTATTTATTTTTAAAGCATCAGCAACATTGTTACCTTTCTCCGGTGTATATGCAAGTTCAAAATCAAAAGGCATCATAAAATCAACCCATAGCCACTTCTAAAGATTCAAATATCACTGTGAGAATATATACCTTAATCGTTTGTGATCGGTAAACACATTAAACTTATCTCCCAGTATATAATGTCTCTAAAACTTCAAATCATAAACCACTATAGCCAACATGAGATCATGCGTCGGGTAATTCCATTTATGTGGCCTCAACTCTCAATCCCCATACACCACAAATTTATCTACCTACATCAACACTACTCCAATCCCTATTCCACAAACATCACAAAACACCATGTACTTCTCACCTGGATTAGGTATGATCAAGATTGGTGTTGATTTAAACTATTTCTTCAACTCCTGGAAAGCATCCTCACAAGCTTCTGATCATTCAAAATTTATCTCATTTTTGGTCAAGCATGAAAGAGATGCTTCCATTTGGGAAAGGTTATGGATAAACCTCTGATAATATATAGTTAATCCCAGAAAGCTACGAACATCAAAAACATTCTTAGGATTCTCCCAAAATACCACTTCCTAAACCGTATCTGTGTCCACTAACATAACTTCCTGTGAGATGATGTGACCCAAGATGTGTACCAGAGCAATCCAAAACTGAAACTTAGATATATTGGCGTATAGCTGATGCTCACTTTGTGTAATCACAATGATGTAAAGATGTTTGGAATGATCATAATGAGTCTTAGAGTATACAAATATGTCATCCAAAATTATTAAATTAGACTGATCTATGTATGGATGCAAGTTTTTGTTCATCAAGTCCATAAATATTATTGGTGCATTCATTAATCCAAATATAATTATGAAAAAATAATATAGTCCATACCTACTTATGAAATCACTCCTTATTATATAAGAAGATAAAACTCTCAACTGATGAAACCCTAATCTCCATTAAATCTATGAAAAGACACAAGATCCTCTCAACTAGTCAAAAAGATCATCAATAAGTGGAAGAGGATACTGGTTCTTCGCAGTCATCTCGTTCAACTTCTGACAATCGACACACAAGCACAAAATCTTATCACTCTTATTTGTAAGAAACACAAGTGATCCCCAAGTAAACATACTTATATAGATAAACATATTTTCCATAAACTCTTCGAAATAATTCTTGAACTCTTGAATCTCTATCGGCACCATTCTATATAGTGGAATAGAAACAAGTTCATCTCCTATAATGAGATGAGAATTTCATTTCACGTCTCTCTCAGGTGGTGGCCCTGAGAAATATTCCAAAAACACATCCTAAAATGTGTCCACTATAGGTTGAAATAAATCCTTCTTTACACCCCCATCGCCTATAAATAGGCTTCCAACCTAGGTTGTGATCTCTCTCAATTGTTGGGTAATTGGACCTTCTCGTCCTGCCTAGATATCCCACTCTCTATAGTGAATGTAACTGTAACCCTTAGGATACGTAAATGTCACTCTCCTATAGTAAAAAACTATATGGTCTTGGTATGATACTAACCATTCCATGACCAAAATTATGTTGAATCTTGACATGTCAATAATATAGGGATCCCACACAAAACTATACTCTCCAACTTTGAGAGAACATACATTGAACAACATGATATCCCTAGACTGTACTCCCAATGGTGTATCTATCATTAACACCCCACTCAAGAAATCCAATTACAAGCTCAAATCATTAACAATTTTTTAATTAATAAAGGAATGATAGGCACCAGTAACAAATAAGGATCTAGCTAATCTATATGCTACAAGAAATGTGCCTCTCACTATTAACATTCCAGCCTCGCTATCCATAAGTATAGGTTGTACATCATGTAATTTTATTTCCCCTCTTCCATGTGATGTTTTATGAGTCCCCTTTGCTTCACCACTCTACTCATATGGGTGCTCTTTCCTAGAGGTACCAATTCCACTACCTCTACCCCCATAGTTAGTATAACTCCAACTACCATCCTGATAAGGTGTAGAAGATACCCTTCCTACACTCAGATTTTATCTAGTTTCCCCATAATTACCCATTTTTCATGGGTTCCAGCAAAACATATTTAGATATACCATCTTTCAAAAAGATCAACACTCTATAGGTGGTCAAGGATAGTGTCTATGATAGTGTCCTGCCCTACTGCACCGGTGGAAAATCACTAGAAAAAGGTCATGTGCAATTGAATTTTCCACCTGGATGCTCTGTTTACCACTATTATAGCTAATGTTCTCATAACAATGTTTCCTGCTCCTCAAATACATACCTTATGATCATCCATTAGTAACCACAAGTCCAACACAGGAAGCCTCCTTCATTTTCCCCTCAGATATGAGAGATTGACTCACCACTTCTGAGAACTTCTCCATCTTGAAGATGCTAACCTGGGACTTAATTTCACACTTAAGTCCTTCCTAAAATCATTTCACTAAAATATCCTAATTTGTTGTCAATTCTGGATAAAATCATTGTAAATCCGAAAAGCATCCAAAAAAGTCCATCATAGACATACTCCCCTGATTAAACCTCATGAACTCAACTACTCTCTCCTACCTCAGTATATCTTGATAGAAGTGGTCCAAGAACCACTCCAAGAGATCCTTCAACAACATACCAAGAGCCCATCCAGTCATAGTCTGAACATCCCACTAGTACTTTTCTAATCCTCATAGAATATAGGAATCCATATTGACCTTCTTCTCAGTAGGAGTCTCCATGTGGTCAAGTATAGTCTGTATATATTCAATCTAGAACACGTCTCCCTCAGGTCCACCCTCTCTAGAAAAATTCATAGGATGCTGCAATTCAAACTCCCTCATCTAGTCAAACATGTTCTTTTCAACCCACCCTAGGTCTCTTACCATGAATTTCATGAAACTCAAAAAGTTATCTGAAAACTACAGTCCAAACTCCTCACGTGGCACTATCGGTGCCTCAGGTCCACTACTATACAAACATCTCCAGTCATGTCCTCCTTTCATCCTCTCAACAGGCGTCATCATGGAGGCATAACTCTAAAATCCAAACATGAACCTTAGGATACAATTCATAAAATTAACACATTTATGGGAAGCACAATATGTCACAACAAGTCATTTTCCCAAACCTTGTTAAATGGTCAAAATTGATGCACTATCACTACCCCAAACCATCCTACACCTAGGTCAAGGTTAAAAAGGGTAAGTAACTTCCTCATTTTTTTAAAAAAAATTCCCATTTTTACACCCATTTATTCTCATATTTCATCATTTCACAATCTTTCTCAATTTCATGTTAGACACCATTTTCATTTCAATTTTACAAACATGGGAAAAATGTTCAAGTTAAAAAACATACCCAAACCCCATTTTACCATACGTGCCTAAAATGATGCATGTCAAAAAATAATCTTGAGTGCCTAGAATGATGCATGCATATTCAACTCCCACGAATTACCTATCCTCAAGTTAAATATAAAAAATCAACATAAAAAATCACATCACACAACAAGTGCATCACCCAAGGTGAAATAATATTCAATTGTAACAAAAAACAGTAATAATAACAATCTCACCCTATGTACTTGGATTCTCCCTCATATATGGGTTAGATACTACCATGAACAAGCTCATAACCAAGGAATGAATCTTCCTTGTCTCTTATCTACCTTTACCAAATAGTAAGGAAAAATAAAAATAAAAAAATCCCTATGATGCCACTTTGTAACATCTTGAACCAAGTTCCATGCACTGGTGCCCTGATCCAGTTCACCACGTGACCTCAAGTGCATCTTTCTGTACACCAGAGGTTACTAACTACCAATAAGGGTCTTAAGACAAACATGGGGGTACTATACCCTATTTTATCATAGTAGTACACCATCAGAAATAAATAAACAATAATAAATAAATAACCAAATGATATCATACCCATAACAATACCAATATTTCAAGAGGAACAAAACTAGAAATACAATATCAAAACTAAACAATCGATATGCCATGCTAGAATATGAGTCCTGTGTCAAAATTCAACACAAAATTAGAGACACATAAAACTCCCAAGATGGTCCTAAACTACATCTGGTTCCCTCATCCATGATCTATCCCCAAATCATTTAACTAACATAGGACCTTTTCCCTTAACCAACCCTAAAACAATTAAATCTATTTGGGTACTGATCAGGCTGCCTGATTTGGGTGTTAGTACAACTTAGTAGGCCACCACAAATGGCGTCTAAAACAATATCTATTCAATAAAAATATATTTTTTTTATTAATAAACAAACACAGTGAATAAGTAAATAGTTATCGCATTATCAATTATTCTTTATTTAACCACATAATCCCCTGGGTTTCCAAGGACACCCAAAACTCAATACATATATCAGCCCATGCCAGAGTCTAAACTATCTCTAAGGGATATCCTATTCTAGAACTCCACTTTTACTATTTTATATCACCCCAATCTCCTAATGTTGTTGTTACCATTCAAGATCCCAATTATCACATGGGTTCCATTATTACAATTCCTAATTTCCTTAATTAATTCATCAGCTAATTAATCATCTCAGTCTCATTAATTAACTCAACAATTAATTAATATTCTCAATCTTATTAATTAACTCAACAATTAATTAATATTACCAATCTCATTAATTAATTCAACAATTAACTAATCTTCTCAATATTATTAATTCAAGTAATAGTTAATTAATCATCTCAATCCAATTAGTTAACTCAACAATTAATTAATATTTTCAATCTCATTAATTAACTCAAAAATTAATTAATCATCACATTCCTACTAATTAACTCAATAATTAATTAATCTTCTCGATCTCATTAATTAACTAAATGATTAATTAATCATCTCAATCCTATTAATTAACTCAACAATTAATTAGTCATATCAATTAATTACCAATTAAACAATTATTTTATCACATAATTTATATTAATTAATTTACCAATTAATTAATCAAAATTCACATCCCGGGAATCCAATAATTAATTCATCAATTAATTATTCACTTCAAATTATCATTATTAAATAATTAATTCCAAAATTAATTATTCAAACGCACAATCTCAATATCCCATAATTGATTCCTCAATTAATTGCTCATTTCAACAATCTCAATATCAAAAAATTAATTCCACAATTAATTATTCAAAATACAAAATTCCAAAATCCCCAATTTCCCATAATGACTTAATTAATTAATTCACCACTTTAATCAATTCAATCACACACTCAATTGCTAAACATCTAATAGAAATTCTATAATTACATACATAAAATTACAATTAATACTTTGGGATTTGAATTATATACCATCTACCTTAAATCATTGAAGAACGATCAAGCAATGGAAATCCTCAAGATTTTAGTGGCACAACGACATAGAATGAGACCCATATCTAAAACCCAAAATCAATATTGAACAAAAAAATATCTCTCAAATTTTGGTTTATATCTACATCCGAGATCTAGATCCACAAAACCAAATCTATATCTAACCAAAACATAGAATAAAACCCTTTCTAGGATGAGATAAGAAAGAAGGAAGAATGGGAAACTAAGCGAGATAGAATTATCTTACTAGGAGGGGTGCAGATATTTGATCTGGGATTAGAATCATAAATAATGGAGGTAATGAAGTCTTTTAATCCCTCTAGGAGGCTCTAAAATCATGAAAAACACTAGGGTTGAATAGGGTGATATTTGGGGGTTTAGCTGATTTAAAATATAATTTTTGGGTGAATTAAAAATTCAAGCACTTTTTTCTGGGAAGGGACACACATTTTTCCCTAACAATGCACCTAAAATATGTGCCTCTTTTATAGGGGTTTATGGTTACTTATAAGAGGGTGAATGGTTTGAAATATTGTGCCCCAAACATGAAATTCCAAACTGTCTAGGGTAGTATGGTTTTCTGGATTGGGGGGTATGGTTTACCCTAATCATGCGCCAACCATGCACTATCCTTTTTCTTCCAAATTTCTCAAATTTTCACCCAAATAAATATTACTCAACACATAGTAAAAGACTACCTGAAATCAAAACCTAATTCATCTATATAAATGGTTAGGATCTTACAATTTCTTTAACTAAATTAGGTCCCAATAGCCTTTCTTCTCCAACTTTATCCCATCATTTGGAAGTTATACACTTCTTTACATATAAGGATTCATAAGTAGTCATCAAAATGATATATTGAAAGCTATTATTGAAAGAAAATTCATCTAGAGTAAGCTGTTATCCCAACCACCTTTGAAATCTATAGAACAAGATCTCAACATCACCTCTAGGTTTTGAATTGTTATCTTAGACTGATTATCTAATTGATGATGATAAGCAGTGATGAAACTCAATTCTATATCAAGGTATTACAAAATAATTCACCTAAAGTTATAGATAAATCTTAGATCCTGATCATATACAATATAATGTGGTACTCAATGAAACCTTACCACTTATTTAATATATATCCTGGAAAGTTGATCTAGAGAAAAATCTTCTTGAATAGTGATGAATTATATTTACCTTGGAATATATTTAAGTACAACCCATATAAAATTGTTCCTTTTAGATATTTGGGGGATTTCGATGACAAAATCCATGGTGATGTTTTTCCATTTCTATTCTAGTATAGGTAATAGTTGTAACTGTTGGTTCCAAGTGTAGTGGAAGCTCCTTTGTTGGGTGTTAAATTAAAATTTCTTTTAATTTAAAGTTTCTTGATACCCCAATAGAGGATATTTCATACTAAATTTATAATAAATTCATTCATATCTATAATAATAGGTTAACTTGTCATAGTTTCTTTCTTTGATGTAGATGGTGATTGTTCAAAAACACTTTTCTGGATTATCTTCATTATGTTGTAGGGATCCAAGTGTATAATCCCTCTAGTAGTGATCCACATGTACTCATATTATCTCCAAGAAATGATAATTTATTTCTGGGTGACAGCATGGAGAATCAATCGACTTGCGTCGTTCTTTTTGATCTCTCATCCTTTTAACTTGAAGTAATCTATCTTTCATTTATCATTCTTGAAGGGGATAGAGAAGAAGGAATTTGAGATAGAAATCTATGGTGTTAAAAAATTCCCTACTTCTTGGTTATCCTTATACAATATACATAACCATATATTTACAATGCTCGTAAAAAGGTTAAAAATATTAGTTAATTACATTCTAGCCCTTAAATAATATAATAATCTTTATTAAACCCCATGCCAAAAAATATTATTATTATTATTTTATGGCGTGTTTGTTAACTTGTGCAAATGAAAAATATTATTTTACTAGCTTGTAAATCAATATTTATCACCGTACATGGTCTTGGTCCATTTGAACTCCTTTACATGTATTGAATACCAAAATAAATATTTAATTAAATATTTTATTAATGAATAAAAAATATTTTTGATCAATAAAAAGGAATAAAATTATTATTCGTTCATGAGAATAATATTTATTCTATTAATTAAATTCAAAAATAATTTAACTATGATCCTTAGAAACAATTAGTGTATGACCCTCTAGGATTATTTATCATTAGTATTAGGAAATTCTTCATAAATTCCAAGATTATTGTACAGAAATGGTTCAAGGAACTTATAATAAATAACTTAATGATGCAACATCAACAACCACATAAGAATGATAACATTGTAATATAATCCCTTTTTCTCAATATCTCATCAAGGAGGTTATACATCCATGTCATCAACCTATGTGATCTATACAAATTTCTTAGAATATCTAAAATAAACACATCATTACACCATGTCCATGGAATTTAATGCAATGGTTCTATTCCAATAAATGGGAAAAAATATAAACATCTATAAATATAGAATGGATAAAACCTTCCTTAACTTATTCATTAATAACATGTCACTTGTGATGCACCTAATGTATCCAACTTCTTTATAAAATTCTATAATCGTGGTTTATGAAATACATATAAGTGTGCTAGTCATAACACACATTAATAATACTCTTAAAGTCGAAGGACCATTACACAGGTTCACATATATAAATATCTAATGAAACCAAAATAAGTGTAATTCCTACAGGTGGATCTATTCTCATAATCTCCCATCTTGGAGATTACCAAGTTTGAAATTCATGAGAAGAAGTCTCATCTACTTATGTGTACTCTCACCTGGCATTCTACATACTATGTTCCCTATCATAGTATTCTATCCAAATATAGAACTATATTTAAGAATATCATTATGGCATTTCAAGGTACTCACCATAGTGGGGAACTGTTATGACCTTATCAATTCAAAAGATACTCTAAGAAATTATTACATTAATTTCATGAAGAATAATGAACAATATGTAGAAAAATATTTTATTATTATTAAAATCATTGAATATTCATGTAATCAAAAAAAAATTTCTAGGACCCCAAATCTAAAAAAAATTATGTTTGAACTAGATCCAAAATCCTATAAATTTCAGTATGTTAGACCTCACATGATAATCATGTTTCTACTAAGTCAAGGATTTAGTCAAGGGGTCCTCTATGTAGTATTTTATTGGAATACTACTCACTAAAACCTCACCTCTCTAATAAAATTATCTCAAGATATTATACTTCTAAATTATATTCTTCATCTGCTGATGTGACCTTATATCCTTAGCAAGGACCACCATTGCATTATAATCATAACAGAGTGTGATATGATATTTACTGCTAGGTACCATACCAAGATCTTGGATGAATTTTTTTATCCGTTCAGATTCATTAGCTACCTTAGAAGCCGAAATAAACTCAAATTATTCTATAGAATCTATGACCACAACCCACATTGACCTCTTCCATCTCACGACACCTCCATTCAAAGTAAAGATGTATCCTGTTTGTGATTTCATATCATCTTGATCTATTTGGAAATTATAATCTACATATCTTTTGAGTACTAGTTCCTCATATCTTCCATAGACCAATAACATATCCTTAGTATGCCTCATGTCTTAAGGATAGTCTTGACTGCAATCCGATAGTGGTCATCAAGGTCTTCTTGATATCTTCCTATTGTACATAATTCATAAGAAACTTTTATCCTAGTACAAAGAAAAACATACATGACTGACCCAATCGCTGATGTGTATGGAATCCTTACCATTCTTTTTCTTTCCCCATCTATATAATGATATATTTTACTAGAAAGTTTGATGTCATGTGACACTGGAAACAATCCCCTCTTGGATTTTTCTATATTGAACCTCTTTAGTATCTTGTAAATATATGTACTTTGAATTAGGTTGATCAGCATCTTGGATATATCATGATGGATCATGATCCCAAGAATATCTATTTTCTCATATAATTCCATCATAGATAAGTACTTATTCAACTAGTCCTTAACAAACAATAACACTGGTATCTTGTTTCCAAATAGTAATATCTCATCAATATATACTATTAAGAAAATTATTTCACTCCCACTAAACTACTTATAGACACAAGGATAGAATTCATTATTTATGAAACAAATTCCATCAGGGATTCATAAAATTTAATTTTCCATGACCTATATTATTTCATTAATCCATAAATATATTTTTATAATTTTAATATCATGTTATCATCTTTTAGAGTCGCAAACCCTTCAGGTTTTGTAATATATACATATTTCTAAAGGTTCTTATAAAGGAAGTCAATTTTGACATCCATTTTCCATATCTTATATTCATGGAAGGCAGTAATGGAAACTGTAATTATGATGGATTTCAATATTGAAACTAGTGGAAAGGTTTATTCATAGTCAATGATTTGACACCATTTAAAACCTTTTGTAACCAACCATGCTTTATAGTTACTGACATGTTATTTCTTTTCCATTTTATTCTTTAATACCCATTTAAATTAAATGTCCTTTACATCAACTAGATAATCTATGAAAATTTACACTTAGTTTTTGAACATGGAATCCATTTTTGAATTCATGGATTATTTCCACTTGGAATCATATGTTCCACTTATTACTTCCTTATAGGTTATAGTATCATTATTATCAACCAATAATTAGTCACCATCTTTAGTGACTATGAAACAATGTCATTCTATTTCTCTAACCTCTCTTGCGGCCACATAGTATTTTTTGTCTCTAGAACATTTTTCCATGGGGATTTGTGGAATTTTTTCATGTGCCAAATATTATGTATATTTATCCTGGACTTCATCGAAGTGTATCTGGCTCCCACTATCACTTTTTGAGAAGTGATACTTCTCAAGGAATGTGGTATGTCTATCTATCACATCCTTTTTATATAAAGGATCATATAGGTAATATCCCCTTATTTCCTTGGGATATCCTATAAAGATAAACTTAGTACCTTGGGGTGAAAGTTTGTTTTTAGAAATAACCTTAACAAATGTTGTACATACCCATACTCATGCATGTGACAAAACTGGATTATTTTCATGAAAAATTTCATATGGAATACCATTTTCCACTTTAGTTGGAACTCATTTTAGAATTTGTGATGTTTTTTTAACATATATCTCCAAAAGGATAATGGAAGACTCACATAACTCATCATTGATCTCACCATATCTAATAGGGTTTGGTTCCTCCTTTCAGTTACTCCATTCCATTGATGTGTATAAAGAGGAGTGAGTTGGGATATAATCTTATACACCCATAAATAATCAATGAAGTTCTGATTAAGATATTCTCCACAACTTTCTGAGAGGAGTTTCTTATTCTTTTTACCAATATGGTTCTTTAATTCATTCTTGTATTACTTGAATTTATCAAAGGAATCCAACTTATAACTCATCAAGTAGACATATCCATATCTACTAAAATCATCATTGAAAGTTAAGAATTATGCGTACCCACTAATTACTTCAATAGTAAATTTTCCAAACACGTCATCATGAACTAATTCAATAAGCTATTTGTCCCTTTCACCTTTTCCAAAAAAATGAGTATTTAGTTATTTTTTATATAAACATTCTTGATATACACTGAGTGGTTTCAGTTCAAAGAATATAAATATCCATATTTGTGTAATTTATTCAAAAAAAATTCATTAACATGAACTTCCAATTGATGTGAAATTTGGGAGTGGTATGAGTCATTTGAATTAGTTTTGTTATCTATTTTCATTACTTGGTTTGTGTAATCCAACACATAAAGTATATTATTTAAATTTTATTTACCATAACAAATTATATCCATATAAAAGAAGAAAAAATTGTTTCCAAACATAAAAATAAATCCATCTTTATCAAGTTTGGATATAAAAATAATGTGTTTGGTAACGTATGGAACGTAATAAAAAACTTTTAAAACCAAGATCATTCCAATTGGAAATGTGAGGTGGTAGTCACCAATAGTTACAGTAGAAATTATATCTTTGTTGGATGCTCATAAAACCACCTCCCCTCATTCAATATTTATGAATCTATTTGGTCCTATATTTTAATACATGTTTGAGAACCATACATTGTATCTAATAAACAAATTGTGCAAACATATAAATTTCACTTGATAAAAAATGCACCTGAATCTTCTCCTTGCATCTTTGGCAGGGTTTAGTTTTTCTTCCAGTGTCCCTTCTAGCCACATTCTAAATAGATAGTGTATTTCTCCCTTTCTTGTCCATTGATCTTTATATTATTTAAAATGAGTGAATAATCTTTTCTATTATAGCTATTCACTTTCCCCTCCCATTTTTCACCATAAGGACTGGAGGATTTTCATGATTGGTCTCCTTATCTACTTGGTGAAGATGAGTGATCAGATCTAGAAAGATTTATCATTATTGTTCATATTAAAATTAACAAAAAAAAATTAAAGAATCTACAATGGAGTGAAGAAAAAATGAGATCAATGGATATTTATTCGGGGATTTTAAAACCTATAACTTCTATGCGCACAATGTAGCCAATGAGCTTGAGTACGTGAGACCCATCTAGCACACCATCTTCAATCTTACTCTATGTAGAGCCCAAAGCTAGATTGAAAACTGAGAGAAAATGGGTGAATCAGTGGTTTATTTTTATAAATCTATTTTCTTGAAAATCCAACCTCTCAAACTTATTAAAGTTCTCGATCCACTCAATATTATCTCTCAATCTCACTTCGTTTGTAGTGGTAGTAATAGAGAGAGTGACACACATTATTTACAAGGGTTGGTACAAAGACCTAATCCTTTCCATGTTGGTCCCCAAACATTGATTATTCACTATTAAACAAGTGATTACAATTCTCCATATCCAATAAGAAATCATTGTTTTCTTAAAGACCCAACTAAAATAAATTTTCTCTGACTCCAACTGAGAGACTCCTTCTACACCTGGATCCAACAAGAAGACTTCAACTACTCCAGGCACCAACCATAAGACTAAACCTATGATGAAGGATTTATACACTATAGGATGATCTTCTTATCATACTCCATGAGCTTGTAGCATCGAACTTTATTATGTACCTATTCAAGTACCTTTACAATATTCTAGTATTTCTCAATCAATATTGATCACCTATTCTTGATCAGTTGCCTGAGTGAAACTATGTTCAGGATACGGTTCCTTCTAAATGAAGTATTTGCCTCAATTAAATGTTTCTAATTTTTTCACACAATATTATTCACTATTATATGCAAGAATGATACTTTCCCAAGCTCAATTAAAATCCACTTCACGCATGGAATGCATGGTATCCAAAACACTAGAACCAATTATTTATTTACGTATTATTTTATGTGTTATTATTCACTATTTTATTTCAAGTTCCACTCTTCCCTATTAGTGAATAAGTTTTGTGTATCTCTTCTTGAATTATCAAAACTCATGAATTTGTTATACGATGCATGATCTTCTCAAGTTCATCATGTGTGAATTCACTACCTTGGTATCATTTTTTTCACTTTGTTTCTTCACCCATGCCTTGTATACACCCTCACTTTCTTCATGCACACAAAATCCACTTTTTCTTTAGTTTAGGATCAATTCATGTGTGTCCTGACTTTGTTTCATGCATGTACATGTCACAATAATGATTTTAGACACCATTCCTTATTCTTGAAACACACACTATTTATGAGTATTTTCTTCCACATGTGCATGAGCATGCACTTATGCATGCATAACTCCTCTACAAATTTTGGATGTCTCAACCAAGTCACACGAACCAGGAAGGATTCATAGATCTCAAATATTTGTGAAATTTAGAGAGATGTTTAATCCACAATCCCAATATGGGTTTTTGAAACCAAGTTTCTTCGTAAAGCGTTTTAAGAGTGTCGTGCACAATTTGAAAACTCGTGGACTTCATCCTCTTTTACGGAAGACTGTCTCAAGGAAGGATTCCCTTCGAAAAATAGTGTCTTTCTATATGCTCTATTTTCTTTATAAAATGTGAACTCTCTTTGATATCTCAGTAAATCACCCTTAGTTAAGGGATCCTCTTTTTATAGGCAAGTATCAATGCCTAAGATACAAAAAATATGTCATATCATGGACTCTATAAATACATTGAGATTTAATCTGTGTAGATGACTTATTCAAATGCCTAAATAGTTCGGGTTTAATATCAAACGTATGCTGAAAACCATGGAACATTTAATTCACAACATTTTTGTGATCCTTTGTGTTAGAAACCAAACATGTACGTGATGAGGATCCCATGAACTTCACCTATTAAGCTCAAACTCCATCACACAAAGTCGAATGTTTTCTGCAACTATCATTTTAATTCGGCCTGTAACAACTCAAAATTTTATCAATGAAATTTCCCTTATTATAATTATGTTATATATAATAAAACACTTACATCACATAGATAACCCAATAAAAACATTATTCTCATAAATGAAGAATGAAATAAGGGGTGTCTATAAAAATTAAGGAACTTATACCGGTGGAATAATAACATGACCGTTGGAATGGTAATATGAATATTAAGAATAGTAACTCTAACAAGAATAAAAACCACACATATGAAATTATAAATAAAATTTTGGAATCTTTTAAGTGAAAATATCATATATTGATATCTTGTAATAAGTAAATAAATGCTTTAAAAATGATAATTTAAGTGTTGGTATTTTTATGAAATGTAAATGTTTATTTTAAATTTTATAATTAATATAGTGATTTAAAATAAAATTTATTTTCATAAATAGATTCATAATTTAATATATACTTTTCTTATAGTTATAAGATAATGTTATGATACCTTAATCAATTTATCAATGTTTCATAAAATTAGTTATAATATTAAAATCAGTATTTTTTAAATAAATGATGGTTTTAATTAAAAAATAAATTTATAATATTTAGAGAATTGTTTTCATAAAATGGATTTCATTTTTTAAATATTCACATTAAAAAATGGTTGGGGTTATTTTTTGGTATTTTTCTAAAATAGTTGAATATTTGGCGAAGAGTGAAATATAATAATTTACAGTATTAAAAATTTTAAGCTAAATACATGAATTTTTGAGTCATAGTTCATGTAATAACCCATTAATATGAACTAAAATTCCCTATTTACTCTAATTAGTCATAATAATCAACACTATTGATAGTCTTGAGTCAAAATAATTGACAAATAAATAAAATAATCAAAAACACCTCTCTCCTCCCATAATAAATACCACCCCTCACCACATCTTCTCCTAACAACATATAATATTTGGATATTGATTATATTCTACCCAATTACTCTCCCAAACACATTCCCTATATCTTTTTCTCTTTGGTATCACTAAAATACCAAATAGAAGTTCCTTAAGGAGGTTCTCAAGCAGATGGCAATCAAGAGGTAAAATCCTTCTTATTTATCTTTTATTTTATTTTATTTTCTTATCCTCCCCTCACATTTCCTATATAAAGTGAAATGATAAATACATTATCATACATATATTAGAATGTTATTTTTTAATTTATAATCCATCATAAAATCTCTTCTCCTCCCCTTTTTTTCTAAAAATTTTAACATCATATGTGATGTGTCGATTCACTGCCTTTGTGGATGATGAGTTTTCATTTTCAATTAACACCTTCATTGCTGGTCATAAAACCATTTTTATGATTAAAAAAGATCATAATATGTTTATTAAAAATTATTAAATTTTCTAAAACTATTATATAAATACAATATTAAATAATAATAAAAACTGTTTCATGGTGATCGAAAAAACTCCACACCAAACTAAAAGTTTATCATTAACACTCCAAAAATGAAAAAATGATATATGGGAGAATATAAATTTATGTAAGTGAATTAATACCATATAATTTCACTACTAGATAATTATTCCAGTTTTAGAAGAACTTCCATTATTATATACAAAGCGAACCGACAATGAAACCATGAAATGAACGCTCCCAAAACGACAAAATTAAACTCTATAAATCATCAAAATAGCCATAAATGAACAAAATAAAATTATAATAAATAAAATATATGTATAATAGCTTATAAATTAATTAATTAATGGATCTAATTTTATTATCTGGCATATTATGTGCAATTGAAGAACACTTTCGGACATAAGGTAAGGTATCTCTCTGAACCTCCAAATTACATTTGGGTTACACTTTCTCTCACTTTAAACCAATGTATTTCTTTATTATTATTATATAATTCTAATAAATTACGTTTCTATTATCTTAAAATATGTATCATTCTCAAATAATCCTTCTTTTAATTAGAAGTTCATGTTTTAAAAAGGTTCCCTTCTCAATTCTTTCCGATAAACAATCCCCATTAAAGGGAACTTCCCCATTTCTTACACATTTTCAAGTACACTCCATACTATTTTTTAATCAATCATTTTTTTATAAAATCATTCATTTCATCTAGAAAAAATATTTTGGTTTATTTCTGGTTTTATGAAAACAATTTTATATTTGTCCTATTTAAAGTCTCTTTAATATTTTCCCTTAAACTGCACCGAAGTGGCTCATTTCTAATGTTTATAAAATAATATTTTTACATGTTTTCACTTAAGTTATACATATTTTGTCCTGATCTATTCCTATTTTTCCTTATCAATGTTCAAGTATTATTTAAATCCATTCTATCATGGACACCATTATGATATTTTCTTTGGTTATGCCTTATGACATTATTATGATACCCATTTCCTTCCATGGGTAACCCTTATGTTTATTACTTATGTTGAATTATTCATGTGGAATACATATGAATGAACATGTTATGATTGTTTGACCTAGATATCTCTCTAATGTATGGTATAATGTTTAGTCTCATGAGACATCATATGTCACGACCCGCCCTCGGGGTCCGTGCCGTGACTACCCCAAGCCCGCCTTCCATAGGCCAGGGGCTGGCGACTAGCACCAAGGCGTAAATACCGGTAAAAAGGGAAGGCATTGCCTTTGTAAAGTAAACAAACACCACAGAGTAAGCAAGCGGAAAGTAAACACTAAGTAAAAACAGAGTACAACTGAAAGTGTGGAAAAGTAAATGGGCCAGTATACAAACCCAAACTGAAAGTAAAGTACAACTCGAAAGGGAAAACAGCAACTGTAAGTAAAAGTCGTTACACCGAGCTGTCCACTGGAGATCCCACCTGAAGGGTGGGTACAGATAGCTCCACTGCTCCACGGGTCCCGTCGTCCGCTCCGAACACGTCCCGCCCAGTGGTCCACCTCCAGGTACAGTCCTGCTCTGCAAGCCTCAGCCATGATCAACGTTGTCTGTCGTCTGCAACCAACACAACGTAGTGCGGGCATAGCCCGTGCAGGGGTGAGTATAAGCTACTCAGTAGGGACCCCGAGACCCCCGAAGGTCTCACAAAATCCACAAAGGATAATCCACAAAGGAAGATACAAACACAAAGTAACAACTGACACTGCTTAGGTATATGCCCATACATATACCTAAGTCATCAATTTCAAATAGGCTCCAACCTCCGAGCCCAAGTACAACTCAGTCCACACTGGAAAGTAAACGTATTCCACACAGGAAAGAAAAACGTAATCCACACAGGATAGCACAACACAATCCACACAGGAAAGCTACAGGATTCAGCTCAGATAGGTATACTTCTTCAAAGGACGATAAAGATGATCTCTGATCCATCTAAGTCGTCGGACCCATGAAGGATCGATAGGTAACTAACCCCCGCAAAAGACCCACACAGGATCGGGCCCACATAGGACCTGTAGGCGTTGGTTCACACAGGACCGCTGAGCGCAAAGACCCACACAGGATTGGACCCACACAGGATCGGACCCACACAGGACCTGTAGAACTGATCCACGTAGGATCGCTGAGTGTTGTAGTTGTCGTCGTCGAATCCACACAGGATCTCTGTACTGTCGTAGTCGCAGTCACAGTAGCAGTAGAAGTAGCAGTAGTAGTAGTAGTCACAGTCACAGTCACAGCCACCACTAGGGTTCCCGCACACAGCAAGTTCGTACAGGAGGATCCGCTCCACGAGCCGAGAGGATGATACATAAACTGTCACAAAGTCCAGATTTTATGTATCCAAAAGTTCTGTATCGTCAACAGGAACTCAACGCAACAGACGGTGCGTCGATCGGACGCCCGGTCTGAGAGTTATTGGCTTTTTCGTCCTAGGGGCCCGGTTGGTTTTTAAGGCAAAACCAACCCGACCGTACTCCACCTGCGTCCAAACCTCGGGCGGAGTATGCCAAAAGATCCGTCTCACTAAGAGGAACACAACAAAGCTGACGGCACGTCAATCGGACGTCTGTAGCTCAAGATATGAGTGTTTCCGCTCCGAGGGCCCGGTTGGTTTCGTGAACGAACCAACCCGGCCGAACTCAAAGTATTCCGAAACTTTGAGTGCGATATACCTAATCGACCGTCTCGATCCAAGGATCGCAATGCCACTGACGGTTCGTCGATCGGAGGTCTGTGGCTCAAGTTATGACCAAAAGACCCAAAACGATTCGAAAACGGGGGGTCCGGGTCCGGGCCGACCCGGCCCGACCCCCCTGGGTCGGCCCGAACCGGGTCGACCCGACCCGGGTCTGACCCGGCCCGGACGGCGGCGGTCCGGCGGGGCGGCGCGGACCGGCGCGGCTGCGCGGTCCGGCGCGGCGGCGCGGCCCGGCCGGCGGCGCGGCCTGGCGCCGATGGGTGCCACACGCGGGGGGCAAGGCCCCCGCTTTTTCAAAAGGGTGGCGCAGCTTTTAGCCGCGCCTTTTTGGGAAACTGGTCCCCATCGTGGGGGCCTGCTTGAGGGAAACCGGGGGGCCGCCTGCCCCCCCCCCCCTAATGAAACCCCCCCCCCCAAATAATGGGTGGTCTTTTGAGCTAACCGGGGGAATTAAATTCCCCCGGTCTTTGACCTTCCGGCCGGCCACCTGGCCGGCCGGTTTTTCTCCAACGGGACCGGCAAAGCCGGTCCCCTTCTGACTTCCGACACCGGCAGCCCGGCGAGCCGCCGGTCTTCCCGTCTCGCCGCAGCTCGGAACCGGCCGCGGTGTTCATCGTCCGGCACGGTGCGACGTCACCGCGCCCCTCCGCCGCGGCCCCGCTCCGGCCGCGGCGCCTTCGATTCCCTTCGACGCGGCGCGACGGCGTCGCGTTCCTGATGATTCTTCCACGGTGCGAAATTCCGTGTGGTGCGACGGCACCACGCCATCTTGTTTCATCCGCAAGATAAATCAACAAGAACAAAGGAGGGGGTTCGGCCGTGTTCATGCGGTCCGTCCCCCTCACGTTAAACGATAACACATATTTAAATATCCTCACGTTTGTCATGCTAGAACCACGAACGAGAATAAATAAATAAATATATAATCAACAACAACCCCTACCTTGGGTTCAAGTTCGAAGATCGTCAACGACCTGCGGAAGACAACGTCGCGGAGGTCGGGCGTCGTGGTAGTCGTTCGTCAAATCCGATGACGAAGAGGTACGTCCGAAGAGGTACGTCGTTGGTGAATCTTCGTATGCCGACGAAGGAAGTCCGAGGAGGAAGCGGTGTTCCCTTTCGTTGACACGGAAGACGTCGTCGATCTTCAGAAACAACGGGCTACGAAGATGAGAGGAGTGGCGTTCTTCGTCGGAGCTCGAAGGTTCTTCACGTTCTTCGTCAAGGTTGAAGAAAAAGAAGGAGCTCCCAAAATCCTCTCAAGAAGGCTAGAGAGTTATAACCCAACAAAATAAGATAGAGTCTTATTTTATTCACAAACTTAACAAATTGAATTTCAAAGGTTTGAAATTCAAATAAAATAACTCCAAATTAAATAACAAGTTGTCATGTCATTTAAAGAGGGGTTAAAGGAGTTTTGAGAGGAGATGGAAGGTTGGGTTTCTTGTGGGCCCCACCACACTTAATCCTCCCAAGGGAGGTTAAGTGGATGTGGGTCCCACCTTTGACTTCCTTTGAGAGGAGTTAACCAACAAGAAAGAAAAATAAAAAGTGTTCCACATTTTTATTCAACTTTTTATAATTCTCCCAAAAACTAACCTTCGTCCCGCAACAAACACAACTTCGGAAAAGGTCTCCTTAAGCGAATATCGGCGCTACGAGTTCATCGGTGTCCTCGGATTTCAATTCCGAGCACCGGATCAAAAGTTAGGAATTTCCGCTCGTTCGTTCACTGAACTTACCCGAGCCAAACTTCGGAAATTGATTCCGGGCTCTCCGGGCCTCGGAATCAGGTGCTGTTAGAAACCGCGCTCTTGTAAAATTCCAAAAAAAATTAAGAAAAAATTTCCCTTGAATTTTACGGGTCTTTACATTACTCCCACCTCAGGGCTTTACGTCCCCGTAAAGATACATCAAAAACTAGGGAAACAAATGAGGGTACTGAACACGCATCTGAGCCTCCCGCTCCCATTTGCTCTCCTGGAGGTTCCCGTGCTGCCATCTGATGCGCACAAGAGGAATCGATCGCCCACGTAGGACCCGCTCCTATCGATCCTCTATCTCCACCGGGACCTCCGTAAAAGTCGCCCCATCGTCAACATCAAGCTCCCGATGGTCAATGATGTGCGTTGGGTTGTGCACGTATCTACTCAGCTGAGACACGTGGAAGACGTCGTGCACCCGGTGTAACTGAGGTGGTAGAGCCAGGCGATAAGACACCTCACCAATCCTGCTGAGGACCTGGAAGGGTCCGATGAAGCGCGGAGATAACTTGCCGCCTCATCCAAATCTCCGAATACCACGTCGATGTGAGACCTGCAAGAAGACGTGGTCACCATCCTCGAACTCTAGTGGTCTCCGGCTCTGAGCTATCCTCATCCGCTCCTGGATGACCAGGACCTTCTCTGTCGTGGCCTGGACCATCTCCGGTCCCACCAGTGCTGACTCCCCAGGGTCTGTCCAGCACAAAGAAGATCTACAAGGTCGGTCGTACAACGCCTCATACGGTGCCATCCTGATGGTGGAGTGGTAGCTGTTGTTGTATGAAAACTCCACCAAGGGTTGTTGGTCCTCCCAACTACGACCAAAGTCGAGGACACATGCGCGGAGCATGTCCTCGAGAGTCTGAATGGTCCTCTCCGTCTGACCATCCGTCTGAGGGTGAAAGGTTGTGCTCAGACGTAGCTGCATCCCGAACGCCTCCTGCAACCCCTTCCAAATCCGGGAAGTAAAGAGAGCATCTCGATCGATGATGATAGATGATGGTATGCCGTGGAGCCGCACAATCTCCTGAATGTAGAGACATCCCAAGCTCTCCACTGAGCCCGGCTCTCTGATGGGTAAGAAGTGTGCCGACTTGGTGAGTCGTTCAACAATAACCCAGATGGAGTCGTGACCTCTGGAAGTGTGTGGAAGTCCAGTTACGAAGTCCATAGATATGTCGTCCCACTTCCACTCCGGAACCTCCAAGGGTTGTACCAAGCCTGCTGGTACCTAATGCTCTGCCTTCACCTGCTGGCAGGTGAGGCATCGAGAAACGAACTCTGCTACAGCCTTCTTCATGCCCGACCACCAGTGCTGTCGTCTGAGGTCCTGGTACATCTTTGCCACTCCAGGATGTACTGCCAAAGGAGAAGTGTGAAACTCTCTCAGCACTTCCTCTCGCAAGGCGACTGGTACCATGGTATGTCCTCTGAAAAGGATGTCGTGCTCTGCTCCAAGGGAGAAACCATCAGGTGCCTGTCCCGAGGATATCTGTGCACGCCGTGTCTCACAGTCAGCGTCCTCACGTTGTGCCCCTCTGACCCGCTACAGTAGAGGAGGGGTGACTGTGAGAGACTGGAGGAAGGTTGCTCCATCTCTATCCATGAAGGATATCTGCAAAGAGACTAGCTGCTCCGTCGCCTCCTCAAGTAGCTGAATGCCCGTCCTCATGCTGAGGGCATCGGCTACTACGTTCCCCTTTCTCCTTAACGTACGGAAAAGCTGCAACGATTTCTCCTTTGCCGAAAAGTGAAATCCGGTCTCATCCCCTGGATGAACCACGTTCCTTTCCTAATACAGTCAATCTCATCATGATTAGTTAATTCATGGCATGGATGACGTTGTAAGGCCTCGACGCTGCTACCAAGAGATCCAACCGTCACTCTCGCCTCCAAGGGTTGAGTCACACTGTCGGCATCAGTGTGTGGTCACTGGGTTTCCTCCAGTAAGAATCTCTCAAGTGAGGGTCAAGTCAACAGTTTTTAACCGGCACCTCTTAGTAAAAACAAACAAAAGACAAGAAAACAAAAGTCACCAAGGCAAGTATCTTTTATTACTTCAACTTAAAGTACAAGGACACATGGCAACACAATCTACGAAGCTAGAGGAATTATGGGAAAAGGCCTCTATTCCTGGATCTAGTCCCGAACTAGTCCACCCGCTTCCAGAGCTCCATGATCGTAAGCTTCAGCTTCTTGAAGTTGTGCTCTTCCCTGAGGTCGGGGTGGACCTCCTGGTGGTGGTGGTGGTAGAGCCTCAAAGCGTCGCCCACTACCTGCTGCTCAGCCAGCTCCCCTGCCTCGTCCGCCTCCTCCCTGCGGACCGCCACGGTCGAACCTCTGCCTCTGTCTAGGTGGTTCCTCAACCGTCTGCTGCTCCTCTGCATGGCGGGTCGGGCAGTCACGAGCCATGTGGCCTCGCCCGCCGCATACATAGCACTGTCTTCCACTCAAAAGACTGGCTCCGCGCTGTGTGCCCCGCGCTGCTGAGCCAGTGTCCTGAGGTCGTTTGCCTGAAGGTCTGGTCTGCCTGGACCCCTGAGTCATCCGTCGACTGCCTGCTGTAGATGACTCTGCCACATGCCGCCCTGCGGTGGGTCTCGGTGCTGGTGTAGACTCAGCAAGGAAGATCTCGATCAAAAGGGCCCGCTCTAGTACTCCTTCCTGAGTCGGTATGCTGAGGGAGATCAGCGATGCTCTGATCTCGTGTCTCAAACCCTGCTCGAAAGTCCGGGCCCGGAAGAATGGGTCACGCACCATGTCGGTCGAGTAGCGCGAGAGATCAGTAAATCTCGCCGAGTACTGAGCGACCGTCATGCTGCCCTGCCGCAGCTGAAGAAGCTCCTGGATACGCACCGCACGAAGGGTGGCTGGGATGAACTCCGAGCGAAAGAGGCTCTCAAAGTCCGTCCAAAGAAGAGATGCCTCATCGTGCACCTGGAGCATCAAGCTCCACCATCGTCCTGCTGCTGCGTGTAGTAAGATCGCAGCGAGGATCACCATGAGGTCTGCTGGTGTCCTCACTAGCCTAAACACACGTACCACTACCTCCAGCCAGTCCTCGGCTGCCTGGGGATCCGTCTCCCCGCGAAACCTGGGTGGTCGCTGGCGCTGAAACTCATGCAGTGCGCTGAGGCGACGTGCATCGTCAGTGGCTGGTGCTGGAAGTATCGGTGGATCGACGGGTAGAGCTACCGCCGGTGCCACTGCTGACAAAGGGCCCTGCACCGAGGCCTCGTCGCTCGATGGGCTGTCGTCACACTCGACTCTCAGAACCCTAGCTGGCTGCCGTCGTGGGGCCATCCTGAAAAGGAATCAGGTGCGCCACGGTCAAACAGTATACCTAGTGAGCTGATATAAGTAATCACAAAGAAAACTTTGAAACACACACGCAATCAATGTTTTCGTGCATTAAGTCAGAAATCATAAGTCAGGGTCCTGGTGTACGGATACGTCGGCCGCCGCACCAACACTGGACTCCCTGGACTGAGAACCACACTCAATACGCTAAACATTATTGCTTCACATAGAAAAGATCAGAGTTCGCGGTAGAACCGAACTCCTCTGATACCAATTTGTCACGACCCGCCCTCGGGGTCCGTGCCGTGACTACCCCAAGGCCGCCTTCCATAGGCCAGGGGCTGGCGACTAGAACCAAGGCGTAAATCCCGGTAAAAAGGGAAGGCATTGTCTTTGTAAAGTAAACAAACACCACAGAGTAAGCAAGCGTAAAGTAAACACTAAGTAAAAACGGAGTACAACTGAAAGTGCGGAAAAGTAAATGGGCCAGTATACAAACCCAAACTGAAAGTAAAGTACAACTCGAAAGGGAAAACAACAACTGTAAGTAAAAGCCGCTACACCGAGCTGTCCACTGGAGATCCCACCTGAAGGGTGGGTACAGATAGCTCCACTGCTCCACGGGTCCCGTCGTCCGCTCCGAACACGTCCCGCCCAGTGGTCCACCTCCAGGTACAGTCCTGCTCTGCAAGCCTCAGCCAAGATCAATGATTTCTGTCGTCTGCAACCAACACAACGTAGTGCGGGCATAGCCCGTGCAGGGGTGAGTATAAGCTACACAGTGGGGACCCCGAGACCCCCGAAGGTCTCACAAAATCCACAAAGGATAATCCACAAAGGAAGATACAAACACAAAGTAACAACTGACACTGCTTAGGTATATGCCCATACATATACCTAAGTCATCAATTTCAAATACGCTCCAACCTCCGAGCCCAAGTACAACTCAGTCCACACAGGAAAGTAAATGTATTCCACACAGGAAAGCAAAACGTAATCCACATAGGATAGCACAACACAATCCACACAGGAAAGCTACAGGATTCATCTCACACAGGTATACTTCTTCAAAGGACGATAAAGATGATCTCTGATCCATCTAAGTCGTCGGACCCACGAAGGATCGATAGGTAACTAACCCCCGCAAAAGACCCACACAGGATCGGGCCCACATAGGACCTGTAGGCGCTGGTTCACACAGGACCGCTGAGCGCAAAGACCCACACAGGATCGGACCCACACAGGATCAGGCCCACACAGGACCTGTAGCACTGATCCACGTAGGATCGCTGAGTGTTGTAGTCGTCATCGTGGAATCCACACAGGATCTTTGTACTGTCGTCGTCGCAGTCACAGTAGCAGTAGCAGTAGCAGTAGTAGTAGTAGTCACAGTAACAGTCACAGCCAGCACTAGGGTTCCCGCACACAGCAAGCTCGTACAGGAGGATCCGCTCCATGAGCCGAGAGGCTGATACATCAACTGTCACAAAGTCCAGAGTTGATGTATCCAAAAGTTCCGTATCGTCAACAGGAACTCAACGCAACAGACGGCGCGTCGATCGGACGCCCGGTCTGAGAGTTATTGGCTTTTTCGTCCCAGGGGCCCGGTTGGTTTTTAAGGCAAAACCAACCCGACCGTACTCCACCTGCGTCCAAACCTCGGGCGGAGTATGCCAAAAGATCCTTCTCACTAAGAGGAACACAACAAAGTTGACGGCACGTCAATCGGACGTCCGTAGCTCAAGATATGAGCGTTTCCGCTTCGAGGGCCCGGTGGGTTTCGTGAACGAACCAACCCGGCCGAACTCAAAGTATTACGAAACTTTGAGTGCAATATACTGAACCGACCGTCTCGATCCAAGGATCGCAATTCCACTGACGGTTCGTCGATCGGAGGTCCGTGGCTCAAGTTATGGCCAAAAGACCGAAAATGATTCGAAAACGGGGGGTCCGGGTCCGGGCCGACCCGGCCCGACCCCCCCTGGGTCGGCCCGAACCGGGTCGACCTGACCCGGGTCCGACCCGGCCCGGCCGGCGGCGGTCCGGCGCGGCGGCGCGGTCCGGCGCGGCGGCGCGGTCCGGCGCGGCGGCGCGGTCCGGCGCGGCGGCGCGGTCCGGCGCGGCGGCGCGGTCCGGCGCGGCGGCGCGGTCCGGCGCGGCGGCGCGGTCCGGCGCGGCGGCGCGGTCCGGCGCGGCGGCGCGGTCCGGCGCGGCGGCGCGGTCCGGCGCGGCGGCGCGGTCCGGCGCGGCCTGGCCGGCGGCAGCGCGGCCTGGCGCCGCTGAGTGCCACACGCGGGGAGCAAGGCCCCAGCTTTTTCAAAAGGGCGGCGCGGCTTTTAGCCGCGCCTTTTTAGAAAACTGGCCCCCATCATGGGGGCCTGCTTGAGGGAAACCGGGGGGCCGCCTGCCCCCCTTAATGAAACCCCCCCCCAAATAATGGGGGGGCTTTTGAGCTGACCGGGGGAATTAAATTCCCCCGGTCTTTGACCTTCCGGCCGGCCACCTGGCCGGCCGGTTTTTCTCCAACGGGACCGGCAAAGCCGGTCCCCTTCCGACTTCCGACACCGGTGGCCCGGCGAGCCGCCGGTCTTCCCGTCTCACCGCGGCCCGGAACCGGCCGCGGTGTTCGTCGTCCGGCGCGGTGCGACGGCACCGCGCCCCTCCGCCACGACCCCGCTCCGGCCGCGGCGCCTTCGATTCCCTTCGACGCGGCGCGACGGCGTCGCGTTCGTGATGATTATTCCACGGTGCGAAATTCCGCGTGGTGCGACGGCACCACACCATCTTGTTTCATCCGCAAGATAAATCAAAAAGAACGAAGGAGGGGGTTCGGCCGTGTTCATGCGGTCCGGCCCCCTCACGTTAAACGATAACACATATTTAAATATCCTCATGTTTGTCATGCTAGAACCACGAACGAGAATAAATAAATAAATATATAATCAACAACAACCCCTACCTTGGGTTCAAGTTCAAAGATCGTCAACGACCTGCGGAAGACAACGTCGCGGAGGTCGGGCGTCGCGGTAGTCGTTCGTCAAATCCGATGACGAAGAGGTACGTCCGAAGAGGTACATCGTTGGAGAATCTTCGTATACCGACGAAGGAAGTCCGCGGAGGAAGCAGTGTTCCCTTTCGTTGACACGGAAGACGTCGTCGATCTTCGGAAACAACGGGCTACGAAGATGCGAGGAGCGGCGTTCTTCGTCGGAGCTCGAAGGTTCTTCGCGTTCTTCGTCAAGGTTGAAGAAAAAGAAGGAGCTCCCAAAATCCACTCAAGAAGGATAGAGAGTTCTAACCCAACAAAATAAGATAGAGTCTTATTTTATTCACAAACTTAAAAAATTGAATTTCAAAGGTTTGAAATTCAAATAAAATAACTCCAAATTAAATAACAAGTTGTCATGTCATTTAAAGAGGGGTTAAAGGAGTTTTGAGAGGAGTTGGAAGGTTGGGTTTCGTGTGGTCCCCACCACACTTAATCCTCCCAAGGGAGGTTAAGTGGATGTGGGTCCCACCTTTAACTTCCTTTGAGAGGAGTTAACCAACAAGAAAGAAAAATAAAAAGTGTTCCACATTTTTATTCAACTTTTTATAATTCTCCCAAAAACTAACCTTCGTCCCGCAATAAACGCAACTTCGAAAAAGGTCTCCTTAAGCGAATATCGGCACTACGAGTTCATCGGTGTCCTCAGATTTCAATTCCGAGCACCGGATCAAAAGTTAGGAATTCCCGCTCGTTCGTTCACTGAACGTACCCGAGCCAAACTTCGGAAATTGATTTTGGGCTCTCCGGGCCTCAGAATCAGGTGCCGTCAGAAACCGCGCTCTTGTAAAATTCCAAAGAAAATTAAGAAAAAATTTCCCTTGAATTTTACGGGTCTTTACATCATATTGGTATAGGTTGTAAAATTAATACATTTTTAGTAGTTTTTACACTATGTGATATAGTCCTGGAAGTTAGCCTTGAATCATGTTTATGTCGTGTTATATTTTGTTACCACATTCCTCTATATCCATGATTATATAATCCTAGGTTCTATATGTTATGATTACATATGTTTATTCATGTTTCATTACTTTCTATGTCGTCATGTTATACCTGTTAATCCATGTGAAATGGTTTATTCCTATATCTATTCCCTTATTGGGATTTTCAACTCATCCATTTTTTCATGTATTCCCTAGGTTATCCTATGTAGATATAAGAGCTCGAAGAAATTTAAGAACTCACTATGGTGTTTAAATAAAATATGTCTGTATTTTGATTTCATGTTTTCTAATTACATACTTATTCTTCCACAAATAAACTATACTTTATGATATTAAGTTTGTATTTGATGGTTAACTATCCTTAAAATCATATAATAATATGTGTAAAAGGCTAGGGTCACTATAGGGATCTGATCGGGAATTGTCTCCATACACAGTTTAGGAGCGGGACTCTTAGGATATGTTGGTTTTTCATATGCCTTCAACATAAGAAAAACCCATAGGTTTTTATTCCAAGGTTGATGATAATGAAGAGATGTTTAGCACATTCTTAGTTGACAGTGCAGAGGGATAATGTGTTAGAGGAATTCATATCCCAAGTAAGAAAAATGGAATGAAGGGGAATCGTGATGTGGGTTGATGCATTGTGATTAAGTTAAATAAAAATAAATCTCAAAAATGATTATTTGTAGCTACCAAATCTGATGGAAACAAGGTCGTACATCATAACTAAAGTGACGGTTGGTGGAACAACAACCCAAGATTTGGAGAGGTGTGAGTAAGTGTAGTTTAAATAATTATCATAAAAACATCCTAGTATATTGAGGATACTTGTTTTATTATAAAATAAAGGAATAAAAAGATTTTAGGGGTTAGAGAAGTAAAATAAAAGAAAATAAGTTAAGAGAAACCATTACCATTAATTTGGGTAACACCTTTTAGTTTGAACCAAAATGACTTCTTGAAGTGACTTCTACCTAAGGTGAGGCTTCAAGTTGTAATAGAGGGATCTTGAGAGCATATTTGTGTAGATTTTGGATGATCCAATGGGATTGAGAGGTGTGAGTAATGAGTTAGAGGCGAGGACATTTTATAAGGGAGATGAGGGGCTCTTTAGGAATGTGTGAAAATATTATTTTATTATATAATGATTTTCGGTTTCTAAAGGACCAAAACTAATTATAGTCGAAGATAAGATGACTCATGGTCGAAATAAAATCATCTAATAAGAATTAGAAAGGTTTTTGATATTTTTTTAATATTAATAATCTTATTTATTTAAATCATTTATTAATGAGGTAAATACTGCATCATTATTGTGTCATTAATAATTTAATTTAGTTGACGCCTAAAAATTATAAAACAATTACCATAATGTAGGAAATATATTTATATTTCCAATGAATATTTATAGTCGAAATGATGACTTATATAACCCCATGTAAAAATTGATATACTATAGGATATTTGTCAATGTTATTTTTGTCTTTACTTAAAGTTAATTAAAATAAAGTGTCATTATCACTCTTAAGTGGATCCATGGGGTCCTAAAATCGACCCAAGGATGCCCATGGTCGGTAATGACTCATCCAATAAGGTTATGACAAGTGTTAAGGTAATTTCGTATTATTAGAATATTCCTTTTACCTTGAATTACCCTATTTACCTTTAACCGCGGTAAATAAAAGTCAAAAGATATTATTCACCAAAAAGTATTTTCATCTTATTGAACCAAATTTTACTTAATAATAAAAACCATGTATGTCAGATTTTTGAAATTCAATTCATAGAAGTGTTAAAATTTCATTTAAATGAAAAAGTCAGTTTTTTAAGTATTACTTAGTGGTTTCACTATTCATTAAAAATTTATGTTTTTCAGAAAAATACCAAAAATTCAGCCTAAGCTATATTTGATATTTGAAATTAAAAAATGATGTCTATTGTACCAAATTCAAAACATTGAAGTTGGATTAATTAATTTAAAATTAATTCTCGTTGTCAAAACAAAAAAAAAACATGTTTTTAAGAAATATAAAGTATCAAAAGATTGACACTTGTTTATGTTCAATTTTAAAGTGAAATTACTTCCAACGACCAAAATTGGATTAAATGGTAAAAATATAATATAATTACACTTCAAAACCAATTAAAAGTATAATTTAACCATATAAATAAATTATATTAAAAAGTAGTTTTGAATTAAAATACAGCATTTCTCACAATTCATAAAAAAATGAATATTATTAGAAAAATAACAAAATTTCATTCAAAGTAAATTTTGATGTCCCAATTATAAATAATAATTTTATTTTGTAAAATTGAATATGTAAAAGTTTAAAATATTGGATTTAAAAAGGGTTCCCCATTAAAAGGTGGAAAACAACATTTTTTTGAAAAATACTTCTTTTATCTGAAAAATTAAATTTTTCTTTATATTATGTCTAATAAACACAAAATATTAATTTTAATATTATGTGGGATATATATATATAATTTAAAATTTTGTTATTAAAATTCATAATATCATTCTAAATGGTGAGATTGATAGGTCGTGGTGCGCTCGAACTCGGTGTTGTGTGTAGCGCAAGCTATTGAATTACTTTAAAGAAAATAACTTACTATGAAATATTTGGGTGTTGCAAAATTTCATTATATGAGTGTTTTTAATACAAAATTATATTTGAGTTGAAGTTATATCCATTGTAATCCACTTGGGTTTGAGTATGATATTTATATTATTATATTCAAAGAAAAGTTAATTTTGTCACACTCTTGTTTTTAACAAGTAAAATATTTTTAATATGGGGTTATATAAGGGATATTTTTTAATATAAATAGTAGTTATAAAGATAAGATGTTTACCTATATCATGGTAATCTATTTATAATATTTAGAAAGAAATTATTAAAATAAATGGTGATACAATGGTGAAGTAGTAATTACTTCATTAATAGAAGAATCAAATAAATGATATAAATATAATTTGATATAAAATTTTTAATCCATATTTTTTCTAGATGAATTTTACATATTAAAGATGATAAAATATATTTTTTTAGATTATATCAAATTTTTATGATATTTTTTTTTAAATTCTAATAATTAATAGTGTCAAAATTGATACTAATAGTATTTTAAAATAAATAAAATTTTATTAAATGATATAAAATTCAAAAAAACTAACCTTCATCCAAATTAGTGGGATAATTAATAAAATGTCATAAATTACTCATTTAGTGGCTGTTTTTTCTTTTATAGTAATTATATTAACCCTCAAAGAGTAAACTACATGGTATCATGGTAATAATTAATATGGTTAAATAAGGGTTAAAAAAATAAGGATTAAAAAAGTGTTTAAATTGTATAATTTTAATTTTATTAAGGTTATTCAACCCAAAATCGTAATATATTCGAAATAAATCATATTGGATCCATTTTTTACAGAAAATTAATTTATATGAATTTAATATTTTGATAAATTCCAAGATTTCCCCTCCTCTCTCTTATAAAAGGGCACTATTACTTATCGTTTCATCACACTTCAAAAACAATTAGGTTTGGAAAAACTATTACTAAATCCTTTACTATAATACCTTTCCACATTCTAGATATTTTATTTTAGACAAAACACACTCCTTATAGGTATTAAGGTGTTAATCAAAGGAGATCATCCGAAAAAGAGGTCTCGTTTTTTATTAAGTATTTCTATTTTATTTCTTCCTACACATCCTTAAAAACTTCTTAAACCATGATTAAATAATAAATCAAGTATACTCAATATACTGAGATATTATTATGTTAATAAAATCACCTAAATCCATCTCCACTTCCATCAAATGGGAAAATAATTAATCTTTTATGCATACGTGTTAATTATCACCTCCACGAACCGATATAATTCGTTTTTCATCACTATATCTCAAGAAAGATTTTAATTATGGAATTAATTTTTATATATTATATTCATTAAATATTTATCATTATTAAATAACAATATATCATTCAAAATTTTTCCTTTTTATGCACATAAAAATGATAACGTCGTTCATGAGTACATGTGAACTATCACCTCGACGAAGCGATAAGATTCGTCTTACATCACCTCATTACATTAATGATATATATATAAGTTTATTTAAACTATTAATATGATATTTTTTATATTATTATCATTCTGGAAAGATAAAATAATACTTACCTTCTATCCATGATGATAATTGAAAAATAGAAATGTTACTCATGTGTACGTACGACTTACCGTCTCCATAATTGTAACGTAGTTCATTTTTCTTATCATTATTTAATGGATGGATTTAAAATTATAATGTATAAATATAATTGATTATTATTTCATGAATACAATTCTTTAAATTATGTGAGCTCTTTTATTATTTACGTCATACCAATTTCATTTTGGGCTCAAGTACAGAATATTGTCAAAATGCCCAACATGAACTTTAATAATTAAGTAATTGTTATAACAAGATATTATGTGATATAAAAGGAATAATAAACTTGAAAATGGTCCTCAAGAAATTAAATAATTAACATAATTTTATTATTTAATAATTTAAAGGACATACTTGACGAATCAAACTCAAGGTAAGGGACTTCGTCTCAATATACTTTTATTCAGGCATATCTTGATGTTATGCACCTTTACTATCATATATGGTGTATATAAAACCCTTTTGAAATGTTAAATCATGAATTTCTATATTATCATGATATTAAAAAATTTTAATGTTATTATTTAATTTTTTTATTCAAGTGTTTCTCAAGTGGTTTGGGATTTCGTCTCAATCTCCTTTCATTGAGGCATATCTTGATGTTATGCACCTTTATTATCATATAAGGTGTATATACAAACCTTTTGACATTTTATATCATGAATTACTATAGTATCATGATATTTAAAGTTTTTTAATGTTATCATTTAATTATTTTTATTCAATTATTTCTCAAGTGGTAAGGGAATCTTTAAATAAAAAACATTTTAAATGTTTTAAAGATTTATTCTTCTAAATATTTATCATTCAAGTAAATTTGTTCAAAATGGTTTTATGGATTTATTTATATATACGTGAATATTTTAAAATTTTAGTTTCTTTCAAAAGATTCAAAAGTGGTATGGGACACTTTGATTCAAAAATATATTTTTTAAATGTTTTAAAATGGTTTTTAACTAGGTATTGATTATTTCAATAAATTGGACTGTTTTTTAATATATACAGCATGAAATAATTTTATTTCATGAAAATTTAATTATTTAATGATTCCCTTTATAATTTTTCATGTTTATTTCCAAATAAATTATTTTCTTTATTACGTGCATTGTTTTTATATTTTAGAATTGTTTTTACATGAAAAGGGTATTATGATATCTTGAAGTGTTTTCCAAATGGGTTTAAAAGAGTCTTTAAGATTTTTATTCATGATTTAGTCCTTTTAAATTATATACAAAGTTTTGAGCCCCATTATATCTCATGGGTGATCCTAATATAGATTATATGAAGGGTTTATCCCCATTATAGCTCACGGTTGAGCCCGAGATAGCTTATATGAAGGGTTGAGCCCCATTATAGCTCATGAAATATGGGTGAGCCTAATATAGATTATATGAAGGGTGATATCCATTATATCTCTCCAATTAATTGGGTAATACAGATATGGAAGTTTACCATATGGTTATTCCATTTTGAATCGTGAATGTAATATTGATATGGTAATGATGTTATAAGGCTCATATGTGATTTTTCTATTCTTACTAAAGAGTTTTTAAGAAAATGTTTTTAATGGGTTTTTATGTTTTCAATGGACTATGGATTTTCTTTCTTTATGTTCCTTAATGAGATTTTTTTTCTCATACTCATATTTAAAAAAAATTCATAGGTATTAATATTGGTAAGTGAAAATAAGATGTCGTGATGAATGAATTTAAGATGTGTCTCGAAAATAAGTCATGTTTTATTTTAAAATGGTTTCCTTTGGTGTAAAAAATAGATACTGAATACAAGTGTCCACATATAATGTATAGGTAGAATTTGTAATATTTTTACCTAATTCTATAAAACTATAAACTGAAAAGATCCTCTAATCTTAATTCTAGTTCAAAAACACTAGAATAAGTTATGCTCAAGGTCGAAACATTATAGTTTGTATCAAAGAATGGTTTATAAAACTTTTGAGATTATTATGTTTTATTAATATTTAGGTATATAATCATAGGATTATAATTTTAAGTTTAATCATAATTTCATTTTATTATAAATCTTTTTTAGGCTTTAAGTTATGAAATTTTAATATTACTAACAGTATTTTTTGAGACAATTATTTTTTATGTAAATATGGGTTATTACATTTTTAGGATACAAAATCGAAGGTATGAGATAAAATTTGAGGATAAAACACCTTATGTTATTTTTTGGAATTTATCATATTCTTTTAATGTTATAAAAATTATATATTCTTAGAAAAATTACAACCCATAGGATGACTGACAACTCGTTATGTTCTGGAAGGCCGTGAGAATCAAACCCACAACCGAAGGGTAACAAGGGTTCATCTCCGACCACTATCCTAAATTAAGTTATATTCAAGTATGAATCTTTCTAATGAGTTAAATTAGTCTAAATAATAAGAATTATTTTATTTTTGGAAAAAATATCATATTGGAAAAATGATTTGGAGATTAAGTGATGAATGTTATTTCAAAAGATGTTCACTATTTTGGGAATCCTATATGATCAAGATAAATAAAATACCATGGAATTTTATTTGAGGAATAAAGTTTGAATTATATTTTGGAATTATATTTTATTTAATTAGAGAATTATGGTGATTTAGTTTATTTATTTAAATGGTTATCATATATTTAAGATTACTAGGGCAATTACTTTTTGTTATGAGACTTCAAGAGTAATTAATATTATTTGAAGATAGTTATTAAAATTTATCTTATAAGACTATGAAATCAATTTCTTCTGAATTTTGGGCTTTGATATTAGTTTTTATTATTTTGAGTAATTTTATGTACAGATATTTTTTGAATGGTTTATGTTGAACTTTGGGTAATACTGTTGAATTTTGGAGATTAATGTAGTTTTTTTTCATATAAAATTTTATTATTTTTTGATAATTTTTTTATCTCATCCTAACCATTTTGGTTTTGGTTAATTTATAAATATAGAAGAAATATATAATTAAACTTTTGTGGATAATGTGATTCTCAATAAGTTGTTTCTTGTGCTTTATCCAAGAAAAATTAATCATAAATACTCATTGTTTGGAGAAAAATATGAGTTTCTAATGGAAAGTGATTAAAGTATGAAACTATATATGTCAATTAAGTATATTTACTTATGTTCTTAGTCCAATTACTGATACAATTCCTCAACTCTATGAAAAGTATCTTAAAACAAAAAACTTTATTTGTTTACCTTTTTACCAATAAATCAATGACCTTCTAACCCATCACGAATTTATGGTTTTTTTATTTTTAACTTTCTCTTGACCATGTTCTATATGACCCTCCATCAATACATGATAGTTAGTTTTCTCTTTCATGTCTAGGTTTTCCTACATGGAACCTGAGTATGTGTTATCTCAGGTGACATTCGTACTTCCCATTCTTTATTTTAAAGTAGAATTTTTATTTATCCTTTTTCAGAAGTGGGATTTCAAAAAAGGTGTTTTGAAAATTCCAAACCCTGGTTTTCAATATTGGGTTTAAATTTCATGGAAAAATTTATTAAAGTGAGGATAATATAACATCTTGAAGTAAAAACTATGTTCGATGGCGTACATAATAGACCACATAAAGTTTAAATGAGAAATTAAAATGATACCATTATAACATAGTATTTATAATGGAGGGAATGAATAATATTAATCTAATTATGAAAATATGGTTTACACATGTAAATATAATTAATTATTTTGTGACCAATTAATTACAAATGAAAATTAAACATTTTTTAAAATAAAAGGAAATGTTTTTCTGAAAAACTATTTAAGTGCGAACAAGTGTGTTTATAAAATAATATAATCAATATTATTGGATTATATTAATGAAATATATATATAATATATTCAATATTATTTTTAAAATTAATCTTATGTGTTTTATATACATGATATAAGAACAAATCCAATTTTATGGATAAAAGAATTACTTTTCTAAAAAGGCATATTTGTAACCTTTTGATGGAACACTTATTTTAAATATAGTTTTTTACAATTTTATTAATTATATTTGAAAAATAAAATTCTTGTTTTAAATCAGAGTATCAAAATTTAATTTGGTTTAATTTTTGATATTTTCATGATAAGATTCATTTTCTGATGAATACTGAAAAAAATATTTCATTTTTAATTGAAAAGAGCTTTTTGATTGAAATAATTTATAGTATTAAATTATATATTTGATTGTTTTAAAAGAATAATTAGATCAAGATTTTATACTTTAATCCAATTTAGGTCATTATAATCAATTTTACATTGAAATTGGATATAAAAACTTTGTGAAATTCTAAACGTTTTTACTTCAAAAACTTGTTTTCTCATTCTGTCAATGGTATTAATTATTAATAAATTTCTGAAAATTATGTGTTTTGAATTTGTAAAAATGGATTTCATATTTTTTATAAAAATTTCAAATTGATTTAAATATTTCCCTTTCATTTTTTGAAAATATGAATAGTAACTTTAGTAATTATTTTTATTACCACATTTAAGGATAAATCGGGGAATTAAAGGTAAAAAAAATTATAACTAATATAAAATTACCCTAACACTTGTCCTAATTTAATTAGATTATTTTTTTTCATACCAAATCATATTTTGGTCAAATTTTTATCCTTTTTAATCCACTTGCATGTGCGTATCATATTTATATTATTATATTCAAAGAAAAATTAATTTTGTCACACTCTTGTTTTTAACAAGTAAAATATTTTTAATATTGGATTATATAAGGGATATTCTTTACTATAAATAACATTTAAAAATATAAAATGTATAAATACATCGTGATAATTTATTTATAATTTTTAGGAATGAAATTATTAAATTAAATTGTGACACAATTATGTTGCAGTAATTGGTTCATTAATGGAAGAATCGAATAAATGATATTAAAATTGTTAAAATAAATATAAATTGATATAATTGTTGTCATACACGAATTTAATTTATTAATTTGAAATTTTAGATATGATTTAATACAGTTTTTTCTAAGATATCAATTTATTATGATATTTTTTAAAAGTCAAATAATGAACAGTGTCAAAAATCACCTTAATGATATTTTAAAATAAATAATATTTTATTAAATAGTATAAAATTCAAAAGTAACTCAAATTAGTCCAATATATTTGAATAATTAATAAAATTTTATAAGTGACTTATTTCATGGTATTTTTTCATTTTATTATAATTATATTAACCCTTAAAATGTAAATTACATGATATCATGGTAAGAATTAAAAGGGTTAAATAAGGGTTAAAACAATAGGATAAGGATAAAAAATAGTAAAAACTTATATAATTTAATTGTATAAGTATATTAGACCCAAAATAATCATATCTTATAAATAAATCAGTTTTTATCCATTTAAATAGAAAATTAATTTATATTAATTTAATATTTTGAATAATTTCAAGAGTTACCCTCCCCTCTCTTATAAAAGGCCACTACTTCTTATCATTTATTAAAATTTAAAAACAAATTTTATCAGTCAATATATTAATAAATAAATTTTTATAATCCCTCTCTACATTATAGATCATTTATTTTAGACAAAAAACCCCTCTTTAGAGGTGTTAAGGTGTTAATCAAAGGATATCATCCAAAGAAGAGGTGTCATTTTTAATTAAGTATTTCTATTTTATTTATTCTTCCACATCCTTAAAATCTTCTTCAGCCATGATAAAATAATAAATCTAGTGTCCTAAATATACTTAGATATTATTATGTTTATATCATCATCTAAATCTATATCAACTTCTATCAAATGGGAAAATAATTAATCATTTGTGTGTGTGTGTGCATTATCACCTCCGCGAACCAATATAATTAGATTTTCATCGCCATCTCTCAAGATTGGTCTTAATGATGGAATTAATGTTTACATATGATATTAATGAAATATTTATTATTATTAAATAATAATATATTATTTATATTCTTACTATTCCATGTGAATAAAAATGATAATGTCGTTCGTGAAAACGTGTGAACTATCGCCTCCACGAAACGATGTGATCAATTTTTTATCACCAAATCACATGAATTATATATATAAGTATATTTAAATTTTTAATATGATGTTATTTATATTGTTATAATTTTTTAAATATAATATAATACTTAACTTTTTTCCATAATGATCATTGAAAAATGGAAACATTACTCATGTGTACGTACGACTTAACGTCTCCATGATTATAATGTAGTTAATTTTTATTATCCAAATTTAATGGATGGATTTAAAATTATAATTTATTAATATAATTTATTTTTATTTCATGAATATTATTCTGAAAATTATGGACTTATGACAACTTTTACTATTAACATCATAGCAATTTCATTTTGGACTCAAGTACCAAATATCATCAAAATGCTTGATGTGAACATTAATAATTAAATAATTGTTATAAAATGATATTAAGTGATATAAAAGGAATGATAAACTTTAAAAATTTCCTAAATAAATTAAATAATTAACATAATTATATTATTTAGGAATGTAAAGGACATATATGATAAATTGGACTCAAGGTAAGGGACTTCATCTCAATATCCTTTCATTGAGGCATATCTTGATGTTATGATCTTTATTATCATATAAGGTTTATATAAAACCCTTTTTACAAGTTATATCATTAATTACTATACTCTCATGAAATTAAAAGTTTTTAAAATTTTATTATTTTATTATTTTTATTGAAATGTTTCTCATGTGGTAAGGGATTTTATCTAAATCTCCTTTTATTGAGGCATATCTTGATTTTATGCACCTTTATTATAATATAAGGTGTATATAAAACTCTTTTTAAACTTTATATCATGAATTAATATACTCTCATGATATTTAATGGTTTCTTTAATGTTATTATTTACTTATTTTTATTCAATTTTTTCTCAAGTGTTAAGGTACCCTTAACTAAAACAACATTTTAAATGTTTTAAAGATTTATTCATATAAATATTTCTAATTCATGTCCATGCTTTCAAAATGGTTTTATGGATTTATTTATATATACATGAAAGTTTTAAAATGTTAATTTATTTCCATAGTTTCAAAGTGGTATGGGACACTTTGATTCAAAAATCTCTTTTTAAAATGTTTTAAAATGGGTTTTAAATATGGATTGATTATTTCAATAACTTGAATTGTTTTTTAACATATAAAGTATAAACTAAATTTTTTGTTTTCATGCTGATTTAACTATTTAATATTTCCCTTTATAATTTTTTTTTGTTATTTCTATAGAAATTAGTTTCTCTATTATGTCTGTTTCTTTTAGATTTTAAAGTGATTTTAATGTGAAAATGGTATTTGGATATCTAGAAGTATTTTCCACATGGGTTTAAAATAGTTTTTAAGGGTTTTATTCATTATTTAGTCCTTTTAAATTATATACGAAGGGTTGATCCCCATTATATCATATGAGTGAGCCTGATATAGCTTATACGAAGGGTTGAACCTCATTATAGCTCATGGGTGAGACCTATATAGCTTATACAATGTGTTGAGCTTAATTATAGCTCATGAAAGATAGGTGAACCTGATATAGATTATAATAAGGGTTATCTACATTATAAATATCTAATTAATTGGGTAATATAGAGATTTAAGTCAATCTTATGGTTGTTCCATTTGTAATGGTGAATATAAGAGTGATATGGTAATGATTTCCCAAGGCACCAATGTAATTTTTCTATGATTTCTAATGAGTTTTTAAGAAATTTTTTTAATGGGTTTTAATGTTTTCAGTGAACTAAAAAATTTATTTATTTATGTTCTTTAC
The DNA here is from genome assembly GCA_963277665.1 of Viscum album. Taxonomy (NCBI): domain Eukaryota; kingdom Viridiplantae; phylum Streptophyta; class Magnoliopsida; order Santalales; family Viscaceae; genus Viscum; species Viscum album. The sequence goes on from OY728156.1 coordinate 1,339,093,331, forward strand.
TGAGCTTTTTGTGCTCATCCCAAGTTTTAAAATATTTTTCATATGTCTTAAGATTGGTAAGGGAAAATAAGAAGTCATGATGAATGAATTAAAGATTTGTCTCGAAAAAAGTAATGTTTTATTTCAAAAGGGTTTTATTTGGTGGAGAAAATGGATACTGATTATAAGTGTCCACATGTAATTTATGGGTCTACTTTGTAAGAGTTTTTCCAAATTCTCTAAAACTCTAAATTGAAAAGATACTTTAATCTGAATTCTAGTTAAAAATCACTAGAATATGTAATGTTTAAGGTATGTGCCTAATAGTAATTTCCCATTATTTCAAACTCAAATTCACTAGTTACTTTACTTAGTCACAATAATCAAAGTTATTGATATTCTTGAGTAAAAATAATAAACAAATGAATAAAATAATCAAAAACATCCCTCTCTTCGCACTATTAATATCACCTCTCACTACCTATTCTACACACACATTCCAAGATTCTTATATTCATTATGTTGTTCCCAATTACTCTCCCAAAACTATTACCCATGTCAGGATCTTTCCGGTCTCCCAAAAAGACTAAAACCAAGTGCCTTGAGGAGGTTCTCAAGGAGATGACATTCAAGAGGTAAAATCCTCATTCTTTCTCTTTTATTTTCTTTTCATTTATTATAATCCCCTTTCATAACCTATACAAAGTGATAAAATAACTCTAGTATCATAAATATACTGGAATTTTATTTTGTTAATTTAATATTCATCATAAAATCTCTTCTCCTCTCCTTTTTTCTAAAAATGAAAACACTATCCATGATGTATCGATTCACCACCTTCATAGATGAAAAGTTTTCATTTTCCATTACATCCTTCATGGATAGTCATAAAAACATTTGTATGGTTAAAAAGTATTATAATATGTGTATTAAAACTTATTTAATATTCTATAACCACTATATAAACATAATATTAAATAATAAAATAAAACAAGTTTATGATGATCAAAAAACTGCCAAAAAACTAAACATTTATCATTAATATTCTATCTAATGAATCATCCTGAAGTCAAGAAATAAAATGATATATTTGAAATTTTAATTTTATATAAGTGAATTAATACAATATAATTTAAATTTATTATAATTATTTCAAATTTATAAGAACTTCCATAATTATACACAAGAAAACCGACTAAGAAATCATGAAATAAACGCACCTAAAATGAAAAAATATTAAACTATATAACTCATTGAAATAGCCATAAATGATCATAATAAAATTATAATAAATAAAATATATGTATAATATTTTCTAAATTAATTAATTATTGGATATAATTTGATTATCCATGACATTAAGTGCAATTGAATAACACTTTCGGGCATATGGTAAGTGATCACTCCAAACCAACAAATTACCTTTGGGTTACAGTTTATCTCTCTTTACACAAATTTATTTATTCAATATTATTATTTAAAAATTATATATTATTCGTATATTCTATACACATTTGTATCAAGTTCAATTAATTTTTCTTTTAAGGATAAATACGTGTTTTAAAAAGGTTCTCTTCTCAATTCCTCTTGATAGGCAAGCCCGATTAAAGGGAATTTCCCCATTTCTTACCCATTTTAAAGTACACTACATAATCTATTTTAATCCATAATTATTTTTATAAAATCACTCATTTAATCTTGAAAAACTTTTTTGGTTCATTTTTTGTTTAATACAAACAATTATTCCTTTGTTATATTTAAATTCACTTTAATATTTTCCCTTAAACCGCACTGAAGTTGATCTTTTCTAAAGTTTCGTAAACACTATTTTTACATGTTTTCACTTAATTTGGAGATAATTTATCATTATATATGCTTATTTTACCTTATTAATGACCAATTATAATTTAAATCCATTATTTCATGGACACCATTATGATATTCCCTTTAGTTATGTCATATGACATGATTATGATACCCATTTCTTTCAATGGGTAACCATGATGTTTATTTTTTATGTTTTATTATTCATGTGGAACACATATGAATGAACATGTTATGATGGGTGTGGTAATATAGTGCTCTAATTCATTTGATATTGTTTACTCTCATGATATGTTGTGTTATGATAGGGAGTAAACCTAATTCCTTTATGGTACTTTGTCTTCCATGTGATATAGCCTTGGAAAATAGCCTTGAATAATGTTTATATTATTTTATATGTTGATACCAAATTCCTATGTATCCATTATTACATGATCTCATATTCTATATACTATTCTTCCATATGTTTATTCATGTTTCATGCCTTTCTATGTCATCATGTTATGCCTTTTAACCCATGTGTTATGCTTTATTCCTATGTTTATTCCATTATTGGGATTTTTAGCCCATTGATTTATTCATGTATTCCCCATGTTATCCTATAAAGATTTAAGATCTAAAATGAAGTTAGGTTCTCATTATGGATTTTAAATAAAATATGTCTTTATTTTGGTTTCATGCTTTCTAATTATGTACCTAGTCTTCCAAAGACACTAGACTTTACAATCCCTAGTTTATATTTGATATTTAATTATGATTAAAATAATGTAATAATGTGTGTAAAAGGATAAGGTTACTATATGGACAATTAGAGTTCTTCGGTTTATCCATATGCATGTAAAGCACGACATTTATTAAGATGATTCGAAGCCTCTTCCACTCATCAACACTATCACAAAGCGATCATGTTGGTCTCAATTTAATTTTAGGTATGTTTAGATTGAACTCTAACATACTATAAATATGTGGATTAAGGTAGGGGAATATTTCATTGTGTGATCAAAAATCTTATATGATCTGCATCGTGTGGTTGCGCTTATGCTCGTATTTTTAATGACGGATGAATAGTACACGCTCATCCTGCATCCCAAATCAAATCCTACATAGTATAGGGGTATGGTATATCAATCAAGGGATATAATAAACTAGTTATAAATATCCTCCCCCTCTCAGTACTACCTTGGACCACCTCCCCTGTCTTCCTACAACCCTACTGTAAGAACCTGGTTCTTATTATTGAGGTACGAGTTTCTTGTTTTCCTTTTTCCTTAAGTGTTTTCAAGAAAATAAGGAAATTTGGGAAAATATCAAATTTTATGGGTACACACAGTGTACTTTGTCCGTGTGGGATGAGTATACATGGCGTGTAGGCCTGTCGGTGATAAAGGGTGTAAAAACTGACTACACGCTGTGTACTTAGTATATACACACCGTGTAATTAGTCAGCAGGTGAACAGTAAGGTGGTGGGAGTAGCTGCTAGTGGAACGATAGTACACACCATGTAATTAGACCTAAACATCATGTAATCAAGTCGGATGGTGAATAGTAATGTGGTGGAAAGAAGTCGCCAAGGGAACAGTTTAAAAAATGGAAAGTACACATTGTGTACTTGATATTACACTCCGTGTAGTTATTTTTTCACTTAAAACAGGCAGTAGACTCCTCTTTCGACATAGGAAGCATAGAATGCCCGAAAGCCACGGGAGAGAAGGCCGGATCTTGGAAGAGCTCCCGACCGCACACCGAGACTCTGATTCCTTCGCCAACGATCTTGTTTGAACCACACGGGTGAGTTCTTCTCTCTCCTTGAGTGTTCCCTTAAAATTATTTCCTGAGGGGAAGTTATTTGAGTTTTAACGAATGAATGTTTATCCCAGATCTACGTCGTTCTCAGTTGATTAAGGATGCGTCGTTCACGTATATCGATCAGAGGAGATCAAGGTAGGTGGTCTGGTGTTTATTTACAACTATTGAGTTGATTTTGTGTATCGTTGTGCTATGCACCCATGTTTGGGGTGTCGTATGGCTGAGACCTTAGCTGTTAAGATATCTGGAATTGCAGATATAATCTAATGAACATGTATGAAATGTTGTTTGGGATTTTTTCCTTGATCCAGGTCCACCCTAAGGGTGTGTTCCCCTTTTTTATCCGTTTCGCCAGGATACCCGTAGGTATTCCGTAATGATAACATGTTTTGAGTTTTCTTAAGAGAAACATATTTATTACTTGCTTATGTGTTGGGCTTGCCCGATTACTTGCTTAGCCTGAGGGTAGTGTTTTGATTCTCCTGAGGGAAAGGTACTGATTTTCCTGAGGGCAAGGTATTGATTCGCATGAGGGCAAGGTATTGATTCACGTGAGGGAAAGGTATTGATTCGCATGAGGGAAATGTTTCTTATGCCTATGGGAAGTAGCTTCTGTGTCTGAGGGAAATATCTAGTACGCTTGAGGGAAAGGTTCTAATTAGCCTGAGGGAAACGTACTGTTTAGCCTGAGGGAAATGTTCACTTGAATATTCACTATGGTGTTTTCTTGTGTTATACCTGCCAAGCTAAAGCACGGGCTTGGTATTGTTATTACCTTGTATTTGATAGATAACTTGTTGTAGTTTTTGTTGTGGCACTGTACAGGAGATTGTCGGTCGAGGCCGGGTCTCGGCAACTTATAATTCAATTATATTTAATTATTAAATAATAATTAAATTGTAATGGAACTAGTAGGAGTAGCTACTTTTTAGTACTTCCTAGCTTACTGCATTTCCTTATTGCACGCTGTTGTTGCACATTTTCACTGTCAGTTAGGCGTGGGCCTTTGGTGGTTTCCTATTGGGATTTATTTCTCACACCCTGTTTGGGTCATGTTTTGGGCCCAAATAGATTATATTGTTGCAGGTGTCTATAAGGGAAAGAGTCCCTATATAGGTACATGATTGTTGCAGTGGAGCAATAGAGCATGGGACCGAGCTTAGGCTTGTGATGCTGCTGAGTTCATGTTTCACTGTTTTAGTTTTCTTTTCTATACTTATTACCTTGTAATGTATTGTATTTGATTGTAGTGTATCATGTTTTGACTGCTTTCTTAGAAATAGGACATGTTGCATCATCATATATGTAGGATTGTTGATTATCTCTTGCTTTAGTATCATTGTCCTTTCAGCTTTGTATTGTTTACTGCTTCCGTTTTTGGGTATGTTTATGTTTTTCCACTGTATTACACTTTTACAATTGAGGGCATAGTTTCTCCACTAACAAACCAAGGCCCTCGCTGCTAGTCGGCAGCCTCTGGCATTTGGGGAAATGATCTTGAGGTCATATGACCAACTGGGTTTGGGGAACCCATTGTGTGGCTCCCGGATTCGAAATGTTACAAGGTTGTATCAGAGGGTATTTCTTTTCTTCTTGAATTAATGTTTGGAGCCTATATCTAGGGATAGGATGGAATATGTACTTGGTAATAAGTTGTGCTCAGGAGTAGCTAACCCGTGTACATGAAAAATCCAATTTACCTCGTGTTTCATTTTTACTAATTTTTCACGTACATATGATCTGATTTTTATAGTTGGGTGACTCACTTGTGGTGTTTTGTTTATATTTTTATTCTTGGTTCTATTTAGTTTCAACCCGATGAGATGAGGGTATGCCGTCACATGCTTCATTTAGGCACATGTGAGAATCACATGCCATGCATAGTTTCTATGCCATGTAGGTGCATTAGAAATTGCATGTTGTTGTGATAGATTATGTGCTAGAAAATGCTTGCCGTTGTGATCAGTACCTTGTTAGATACGCCTATTATTGATAGGGTATTGGTACATGTTACGGTTGGGTTTATGGACGCTAAACTTTGGTTCCTGAGAAGTATGGGCTCTCTTGGACCGGATTTTAGCGGATCATGATCAAATTTTTGTTGCATTTTGTACTATAATGTGAAAGTTCGGGTTTAAACTTTGATTCGTGGGGATTATGGGTCCCCACGGATCGGAATTTGGCATACTGACGCTTGGAATTAAAGAAAAAAGGTGATCCAGAGTAGTTTTTGGGGTGTACTATCAGGAAACCTAGACAACACGCTGTGTGGTTCTATGAACACACGCCATGTACTCTTCTGTTCGAGAAGAAATGAAAAACTTTTAAGTACATGTCGTGTACCCTATGTACATGTCGTGTAGTTTCTAACCATATCATAGGCCGTGTAGGTAGAAACACGGCATGGGAAAACTCTAGAGGGAACACTTTGTGTACCGGTTGTACACGCCCTGTCATGTTGAACCTGTTTCCGCCCGTGTGACTAACAAACATGGATAGAGAAATCGTTGCTTAAACACATCGTGTCAATACCAAAAACGTTGTGTAGTTTGTTCTGGGGATCTGGCCGTGTCACTAACAACATGGGTCGATGTTACCTCTTCTTGTGCACGTCATGTACCTGTGGGACATGTTGTGTGGTCTTGACCGGTGAGAGACCGTGTGGCCTTGGCCGTGAGGCTGGGGAAACAAGGTGGTGTACACACCGTCTACGGGTGTAACACGCCGTGTAGTGTCAGACGAGTATCCAGCTGTGTCACTAACAACATGGGCAGTTGGAATCTAATCCATACACGTCGTGTCTATCAAAAACATGTCGTGTAGTGTGAGATGTGTACCCGGCCGTGTCATGAACAACATGGGTTGGTCAAGCTTGTCTTGTACATGCTGTGTAGGACTTATACATGTCGTGTAGTCTTGTTCTAAAGAGAACTGTGTGGATTAGTCGTGTAGAAGGACTCGGGAAGGGGAAGAAAATTCAAGCACATGCCATGTATGTGGACAACACGCCGTGTGTTTGGGGTGTTACATGACCATTTCTGGCTGGAGTACAGACCCATGTGAAAGACATAAGGGAACACGGTGTGTAGTTATTATACACGCTGTGTAGTATGGTTTTTTAAAACTTGAATGTTTTCTATTCCCTGTTCCCTTCATACATTTCCAGTTCTTACTCCTTGATGATCTAAATCTAAGGCATGTTTTTGACCTTTTAGAGTCATGCCGCTGAAACGACCACCAGTTGTTATCCAAGAGAGTGGAAATGATTATACTCTAGAGACGATAGGCCACAGGCTGCTGATGGATCCTCCAATAGAGCCAGATGTGGCACCATCCGTTATACCAGACACAGGTGTGGATGTGCAGTTTCGTGAAGGATATATGTGGTTCATGCAGACCTTCCAAGGAGAATCACTGGTTGCCACATCTATGGTAGAGCTGACACGTATATTCCAGCAGTAGCATCTGCCTACGTTTTTAGAGGATGGTGGACCACAGGCTTCAGAGTCATGGTTGGATTCATTACAGACTATTTTCGAGCATCTTGAGATGCCTCCAAGGATGAAAGTCATGCTCGCTACTTATATGTTGCGTGATTCTTCCAAGATATGGTGAGATGTTACCACCCCAACTGAGAATCACCGAGACATGTCATGGAAAGATTTTCAGGCAATCTTAAATGACTTTTTATTTCTGGAGACGCTAAGGGCAGATTGAGCTCAAGAGTTCAGGAATCTGCAATAAGGTTCTATGTCAATGATAGATTATTCTTGCCACTTCACCAATCTACAGTGTTTTTCACCTGTTCTAGTGGGTGATGATATGTTGAGGGATAGATGCTTTGAGGATGGTTTTCTATATGACATCTGAGCACTGTTGAATGTTTTCAGGTTTCCTACAGTGCATGATATTGTGAACCAAGCATTTATTACTGAGCAGTACTACTGTAAATTCGGGTTATAGCCACGGTTCTAAACCGTGGCTATAGGCCCTAAAACTGTGGCTATAGGTAATAGCTACGGTTTCTCAAACCGTGGCTAAGTTTGTCGTGGCTATAGGCCTATACCTATAGCCACGGTTCCAAACCGTGGCTTTAACACTATAGCCACGGTTGCAACCGTGGCTATAGGTATATAGCCATGGTTCAAACCGTGGTTGTATACCTATAGCCACGGTTCCAACTGTGGCTATACTAAAGGTCGTACAGACTTAATTTCCACGGTTTAAAACCGTGGCATTATGTCTATAGCCACGGTTAATAACCGTCGTAATAAACCAATAGTCACGATTTAAACCGTGGATATAGGGTGTCCAAATCCATAAAAAATACCCCCTAACCCCCCCCCCCCCCCTCAACACCCCCTGGACACCCCCTCGACACCCCCTCGACACCCCCCTGGACACCCCCTGGACACCCCCTGCCACCCCCCTGCCACCCCCCTGCCACCCCCCTTCCACCCCCCTGCCACCCCCTGCCACCCCCTGCCAGTCCCCCCCTGCCAGTCCCCCCGGCCACCCCCTGCCAGTCCCCCCTGCCCCCTACCACCCCCCCTGCTAGTCCCCCCTTCCCCCTGCTAGTCCCCCCCTGCCCCCTGCTAGTCCCCCCTGCCACCCCCTGCTTGTCCCCCTACCAGCCCCCCCCTGCTTGTCCCCCTGCCAGCCCCCCCCACCCTCCCCCTGCCTGGACACCCCTCCCCCCTGCTGGACACCACTCCCCCATGCCTGGACACCCCTCCCCCCTGCTGGACACCCCTCCCCCTGCTGGACAGCCCTCCCCCCTGCTGAACAGCCCTCCCCCCGGTGCTGGACAACCCCTCCCCCCTGCTGGGCAGCCCCTCCCCCTGCCTGGACACCCCTCCCCCTGCTGGAAAGCCCCTCCCCCTTCCTGGACACCCCTCCCCCCTGCCTGGACACACCTCCCCCCTGCCACCCCCCCCTACCCCTGCCCCCTGCTAGTTCCCCCCCCCCTGCCACCCCCTACTTGCCCCCCTTCCAGCCACCCCCCCCCCCACCCACTGCCAGTCCCCCCTGCCACCCCCTTCCAGTCCCCCTGCCAGCCCCCCCTGCCCCCTGCCAGCCCCCCTGCCCCCTACTAGTCCCCCTGCCCCCTACTAGGCCCCATGTCAGTCCCCTTCTAGTCCCTCTGCCCCCTGATCTGATAACCAAGTTTATCTGATCTGATAACCACAACATCTTCAGCACTGCCAGATTCAGGTTTAACAGGTACCAATTCACCAATTATTCCATGTTTAGCAGCATGAGATAAGACAGGAACAGACATAACTACATCAGATTTACAGACCATGTTTAGCACCCCTCCCCCCTGCTGGACACCCCCCCTGCCTAGACAGCACCCCCCCCCCCTCCCTGGACAGCACCCCCCCTCCCTCCCCCCCTGGACACTGGACTCCCCCTGCATATGTACCCCTGTTGGACACTGGACCCCTGCTGGACACTGGACCCATACTCCCCCCACCCCTACCAGCCCCCTTATACCCCTGCTGGACACAAGACTCCCCCCCTGGAAACTAGTTCTTGGGATGCCCAAATCATATTTACCCCTATTGGACACTGGACTCCCCCTGGACACTGGACTCCCCCTGCATATTTACCCCTGCTGGACATTGGACCCCTGCTGGACACTGGCCCCCTACTATAGGTTCTTAGTAGGACCACCCCATACTATAGGTTCTTAGTAGGACTTGGGAAACACTTTAAACAAAATTCAGAAGTAGCTATATATGAGTAATCTAAAAAAACATACATATAATCAGTCTGGAAAATAAAACAGAATAAACTATAAAATGTTTATGGAAATAAAATAAAACATATTTGAAATTGGAAAACATTACCAGAAAAACTGTTTATCAACTAAACAAACTTCTTGGTGAAATCATGGTCACACATGCTCATCCTCAGATAAAATCTGCTTGCATTTCATGTAGTACTGCATTAAACAAAACATTGGAATTATGATTTGAAATAGAGTTACCAGATTTTATAGCACCGTGCTCACTATCTATAGGTGGTGAAATAGTTATACCTGGTGCCTATGAAGTATCTGTGGGATGTTTTATGATATTTTCTAGATCTGGACATCACTGCATTTTCTCTATAGAGACATTCATAACATGCATGGGCTTAGGTTCCTGGAAATCCCTCTTGCACCCCCTTGCAACCCCCTGGACAGCCCCCTTGAACACCCCCCTGCACCCCCCATGCCCCCCTTAGTCCCCCATTCCCTCCCTACACCCCACTGGACAGCCCTCCCCCCCTACCGGACACCCCTCCCCCCCCCCGCTTGGACAGCCCCTCCCCCTGCTGGACACCCCTCCCCCTGCTGGACACCCCTGCCCCCTGCCCCCTGCCCCCTGCACCCCACTGGACAGCCCCCATGCCCCAACTGGATAGCCCCACTGGACACACATCCACCCCTGAAGAACTACCCCTGAATGTTGATTTCCCAAATGAGGCTACCCTCTTAGTGGATCATGTCAAAGAGTATTAGAAAACATATTTTGATGGTGATTTTCAAAGATCGACTGAAATAATGCTTAATAATTCCAATATTAATTGATTAGGCCAGGTGGTTGTCTTTATCACACCAACACAAGACGTCCAATCATACTTTTTCCTATTTTTATAAGGTTTCACTGATGATCAGGAAAATTATTAGGCTCTCATTACTGGTCATCAGTTATCAGATGATATTTATTTCCCCCAAATGGATATGAAGGGAGAATCCAAGTTAGCCCTCAAATATATTAATGGTGACCGGAGCAGGGGAGTCCATCAGGGGAGGCGCGGTCGTCCAGGGAGGAGAGGTCGTCGGGAGGAGGGGAGTTCGTCGGGGGAGGAGGGGAGTCCGTCGGCGTCGGGGGAGGCGCTGTCGTCCGGGGAGGGGGGAGGCGCAGTCTTCCGGGGAGGGGAGTGCGTCGGGGGAGGGGAGTGAGTCGGGGAGGGTTCCGTAGAAGTAGCCTGAGATAATATTGGGCAAATCGCACATATAGCCACGGATGAATTTTCATCCATTGGTATAACCATGCTATAGCCACAGAGAACAACACAGAACATACATTTCTTGGAACATATTATTTGCGAAATAGGTGGAAGTAATACAAGTTGAAGATGTATAGAAGGTGTGCTGAAGGTTGATAGAAACAGAGGACACACATTTTGTTAGGAATAAAATTGAGAGAGGAGAAAAAAAGAAGGTACAATGGTAAATTTATGTATTGAGAGCAAGTAGTACAGAGAGAGAGAGAGTTACAGTTTGGGGGAGAAGAGGAAGAAGTGAAAGAACCATTCGCTGAGTCCTTGCATAATCTGTTGAAGGACCATTCGCCGAGTCCTTGCATAATCTGTTGAAGTCCAAAAAAGAATACCAGAAATAGACACCACTGCTGGACACCCCTCCCCCTGAACCACCACCTCTGGAAACCCCTGGACCACCCCCTGGACACCCCTCCCCCATGCTGGACACCCCTCCCCCCTGCCTGGACAACCCCTCCCCCTGCTGGACACCCCTCCCCCTGCTGGACACCCCTACCCCTTGCCCCCTGCCCCCTGACCCTGGACACCCCAGGACAGACCCCGCCCCAGGACAGACCCCCCCAGACCCTGGACACCCCTTCCAGTCCTGCCCCCTCCCCCCCCCCAGACCCTGGACACCCCAGGACAGACCCCCCCCCCTCCCCCAGAACCTGGACAGCCCCCCAGACCATGGACACCCCCCAGAACCTACCCCCCCACCCAAACCCAGACCCCCCAGGACAGACCCCCCCCCCCCCCAGACCCTAGACACCCCAGGATAGACCCCCCCCCCCCACTGGACCCCCTGGACACCCCATGGACAGACCCCCCCCCCACTGGACCCCCTAGACAATGGATGGATGTCATGGGATATTGCTAAAAGACCGAATCCGACTGCTGAAATCAGCAGTAAGTAAGAAGAGGTAAATGAAGAAAAATGAATAAAATTTTCCCAATATACTTAGGGAATTTTATTCATCAGCAGGAAGAAGAACAGAAGAACGGTAGCTGGGAGTTTCTTCACTGGAGGTGGAGAATTATTGTTTTACGTAGGATCTGTCTAATATTTAATTGAAGAAAGAGGGAGAGGAAATTAAGTACCTCATCACAAGTGGCAGCATCCAACAAATTCTCTTCCAATGGAATAAAATATTACAAAAAAAATATGTAAACCTTCTCTCTCCTCTTGTGGCTTCCAGGTGTCCAGGTGGTTAATAATTTGGTTGAGGTGAGGTTTTGGACTCATGGGGGAAAGCATGAAGGAAACTAAGTTGGACTAGATTTTAAGTAGGCTGCTCTTGTTTTTCTGAAGTGGTAGGGCTGATTAGGTCTAAAATAAGTGAGTTGGAACAGGAATTTAGATGAGGTCTTCAAATGTTAAGGGGTCTGGTTTAATTGTTTAGAATTGGGTGAGGTTTGGAATGGTTTTAAAGTGGGATGCCTGGTGGAAAATGTGGGGTTGGTGGCTTAGAAGTTGAGAGGTGGGTAGGCCTGATTGGTGGTCAAGTTGTGGATGGGTTGCCTAGGTGGATTGAAAAATGGTGGGGGTCTGGGAAGGAGTTCATAGTGGCTAAATTGAAGTGGGATCTTGGAATTGTAGTAGGGCTTGAGTTTGGATTTTTTAGTGAGAGTGGAAATGGCCCTGGAATAGCTGGTTTGATTTTGGTGGGTTGTCCATGTGATTTTTATAGTGCATCGAAAAATAGTCACTAGTAGGGCTTGGTTTGGTGTGAAATTCAGTCAAACAGTTGTGGGAACCATCACAATAGGATGATCCGGTTCAGACGACATGTGCAGAGGATGAGGATGATCTGGTTCGGACAACATGTGAAGAGTATTAGGAAAAAGAAGAATTACCGAACAAATATTATGTGATACATGTACAATAAAATATGCCAGACAATTCCAAACCAATGTTTTCAATTGAATTGAGCCTTTGTACCACCTGCTATGCACGTTTTGTGATAATATGGATGAGAGGCAGCGCTGAGAGGAGATATAGTTTAGGAATGAGGAAATACGAAAAATTATAGAGCTAACCATTCAATGTTTCTCTAAGGAGGAGTAACCGCCACAAGGTGTCGTCCTGGAGCAGGGCCAAATCACGGCGTGGCTTCGGCGTGACCGCGGCGTGACCGTGGCGTGACCGCCGCAGGGTGTCGTCTTGGAGGAGTAACTGTCGTAGGGTGTCATCCTGGAGCAGGGCCAAATCACGGTGTGACAGCGGCGTGACTGCGGCGTGACCACCGCAGGGTGTCGTCCTGGAGGAGTAACTGCCGCAGGGAGTCGTCCTGGAGCAGGGCCAAATCACGGCGTGACTGCGGCGTGACCGTGGCGTGACCACGGCGTGAACGCAGCGTGACCGTGGCATGACCGTGGCGTGACCGCGGCATGACCGCTGCAGGGTGTCGTCCTGGAGGAGTAACCGCCGCAGGGTGTCGTCCTGGAGCAGAGCCAAATCACGGCATGACCGCGGCGTGACCGCGGCGTGACCGTCACAGGGTTTCGTCCTGGAGGAGTAACCGCCGCAGGGTGTCGTCCTGGAGCAGGGCCAAATCACAGCGTGGCCGCAGCGTGACCGCGGCGTGACCGCGGTGTGACCGCCGCAGGGTTTCGTCCTGTTGGAGTAACCGCCACAGGGTGTCGTCCTGGAGCAGGGCCAAATCACGGCATGACCGCGACGTGACCGCGGCGTGACCACGGCGTGACCGCGGTGTGACTGCGGCGTGACCGCCGCAGGGTGTCGTCCTGGAGGAGTAACCACCGCAGGGTGTCGTCCTGGAGCAGGGCCAAATCACGGCGTGACCGTGGTGTGACCGCGGCGTGACCGCGGCGTGACCACGGCGTGACCGCGGCGTGACCGCAGCGTGACCACAAACGTGTTGGCCCGGTCCAGCGACATCCGCAGGGCAACATCTTCCACTTAGTTTCAAATAGGATGATATGGATGGCATGATAGGATGTTTTCTCAGAAGATTTAAAGAAATGAATGCTAATCTGTGATGACTAGAGGATTGGATGACCCCTGATATACCTAATTCGGTGAGGTTTGGAGATCTAGAAATGTGTAGGAATACCTAGAGGAATACCCCATGGGATCAGGAAAATCACAGGTTACATAACATGTAATCTGACATTACTGGTACTGTGGGACCCCTGGGCTGTGGAACTGGGCTTTTGTTTGGATTTAAATATCACATGCCATGTGACATGGTCACACAACATGGGACCCATCTTAAAAGTCTAACGGCACTTAAAGATTGTCTTGGTTCAAACAACTGTTTTAATAAAAAGAGGCAAACCCCCTACAGGGATATAAAAAGGGTCAAGTACGATGTGTGTTTTATGACTAACAATGACATCAAGTATAAGGAAAACATCAATGCAATAATGTTAAGCAAGGTATACCACTGTGAGTTTTCGCAGACAGCGCACCTCCGTTGGAGGGGTTTTATTACAAAACCAGGACTTATTTATCAAACGAAACAATTATCTGAACTAACACTTATTCAAGAATTGAAATTTAATATAAAAATGAAAAATTAAGAAGGCAACTAAATGCAATTTAAAACATTCTCAAATTAAATGGGCTAGGAGAGGGACCCTACGTCAACCTCATAGCAACAAAAATGAAATTCTGTAGAGAAACGATTCAATTACATAGAATAAAATCATGAGAATAAAATACCATATTCAAGATATACATTCCCAGGGGATATGGATTCCTGTATAAAGAACCAAACTAGTAAGTCTGAATAGATGCTAGTAGCATCCATGATTAAAAATAGCACAAGATAACACATAACATTCTAAGTGCAGGAAAACCAAATTTGATATATCAAATGAACAAAGTGTACCACTCTTCTCTTGTATTCATGGCACTATTCTACTAAATCAACAATAACTTCCTGCTTGAGACCCTACAGGAAAACACAAACATTACCAGTAGCTAAGGTAGAGATTTCCATTGAAAACTCAAAAAGATTTTACACATGAATAATTCATCGGTTTCAAATTCCAGAACTTTTTATCAGAAATGCAATCACACTTGCCCCCCACTATTTTTTCTTGGGGCTGATGGAGTTTCCCTGGACTTGAGATTTGTACTTTTCAAGGAATCCTCTATTCGTTGGGAAATGGTAGAGAAATATCGTTCCCCACCTGTATACATCAACAAGATGAATTGTGTTGACATCTCGTCATGGGGATTGTTGATGCACATCGAAAAAATAGAATGCATGTTTCCAAAACAACAGAAATTTAAAAACAACAAAATAACAAAAACAGAATGCAATAGAACAAACAAAAATAATAACTAATCAAAAACAGAATGCAAAAATAGAATGCAATATAACAAACAAAATAATGAAAATAGAATGCATGTTTGGACACCCCCCACCCCTGCAATGAAAGATTTTTTCAAGATGATGAAGAATTGCAAAGAGTTTATGTGAAAAGTGCTTGAAAATGTTGTTAAAAAAGTGATCCATGATTTGGAGAAATTGCATAAAGTATCCATGAATGTCAGTGATTCTCAGTTGGAAGTGAAGATTAATAAAATAAAAGAGTTTAACGACTCTTTATTTGAGAGATTCCAAATGTGAGGATCACCCCCTGCCCCCCTGCCACCCCCCCTGTATAGCTTCCCTTGCACCCCCTGCACATCCCCCCTTGCACCCCCTGCACATCCCCCTCCCCCCTAGACAACCCCCCTGGACACCCCTCCCTCCCCCCAAGAAAACCCCCCTGGACACCCCTCCCTCCCCCTAGACACCCCCCATGGACCCCCCACCCCCCCCCCCAGACACCCCTCCCTCCCCCCCTAGACCCCCTGATAGTGCAGAATTGTACAGAAATTCTGCAAGCCATCCTCTATTAATACTTCGTTGAAAGATGCTCTGAAAGGGAAAAATATTAATACCAAACACTATGTTAGAAAAAAATACAAATAAGGTTAAAAAGAGGTCACCTGGGATAACAATTCTGCTACTAGTAAATCCTAGGAAGACTTGGTAGAGGAATAAGAATCCCAAGGATGTGTTCATGCTGAAACTGGTATCGGATTATATTCTCTCTTTTTCTTTAAATCTGCATTCTGAATCCCTCTTTTGGAGTTCATTACCTTAGAATTATTAAAAATAGTTGATATGGATGACAGACTTGCAGCTGGATTTTCTCAGGCTGCTCTCTCTATGCAATTGACAGAGAACACACCTTCTCAACATATAAACATCAGTATAAAAGATTCATACCCTATAATGAAAGGATTACAAACCAGGGAAGATTATTTTTGGTTAGGGATACATCTCACTATAAAGCAAGTTTATTCTACCAACCATTCCAACAAGAGAGAGTTGAGAAGCTCCAATTAAAAAAGTGAAACTGAGAAATAACAGAAAGGGGGACTTTCCCCCATTCAGAAACAATGATGTGTATCCTCTTCTAGAATTTCCAGGGGCTAGCCAACCCTAGATAATTATGTTGCCTTAGGCTTCTTGTGAGTAAACAGAAACCTGATTTCATTGGCATCTCTGAGCTAAAATCTAATAACATCACTTCTGGTTCTTTTTTTCCCAAAATGGTAATTTTTTTCTATGTTCTGTGAAAGATATCACTAGTATTGAAATAATTTTCTTGGTTTTCCATCATAATGTTACTAATCCTTCCATTTTTTGAGTGGACAACCAAATTATCACTTGCACCTTCCTTAATGAGGGTCAGATCTCTTTTTGTTAAATGGTTTATGCTTTCTACTGTTACATCAGTCGAAGAACTCATTGGAAACATATGAATGAGATTTCAAGAGTTATATTAGATCCCTCGGTTATAATGGGAGATTCCAATGCTATTTTACATGCAGATGACAAGATTGGACATGTTTCCAATGCTACCACAATGAGATATTTCAAAGCTTGTATTGAGGAATTAAAACTTATTGAAACCAATCTGATTGGTTCCAAATACACTTGGTATAGGAGGAATCTAAATGGAAGTAGGGCATGTAGGGTTGACCATGCCTTTGGTAATCACTCTCTTCATGGAAGTTGGAAAACCATCTCTTGTGTCACTCTAGTAAAGCACAATTCTGATCACCATCCAATTCTTACAACCTTCATTGCTAAGGGGGACAAGCTAACAATTCCCTATATGTTTAATAATTCTTGGACCATCCAATTATTACAACCTTCAGATGCTTTCCCTGAAATTTGGAATTCACTCAACCACTCTATGATTACCTCCTTAGATATTATCCACCAAGGAAAAGAGTAAAATTAAGGATACACTGCAACCACATACTGAAGTGGATGAACCCCTTACGCATGAGGAAGGATTTTCTCAATAGGTAGAATATTTAAAATAATTGAGAAGAATCAATGAATAACTTCTCTGAGGTAGCGTTCCTGCTGGATATATTCTATAAGCAGATCCTCAACTCTTACTCCCAACTTGAGCACCTTATCAAAGAGGGTTCTCTACCGCAACTTGAATTAAGATGAAACATCCTATCAACATGGGGTACCAACAACCAACATACATGAATCAAGAAATAGAAAATAGAGAGTTCCCAACATTTTTTACACAACCAAAACATGTCTAGGAGCATCATTACAGACCTCACCCTATAGGTTACACATGACATATACTAATAGGGCTGCCACATTTTACTCTACCTGTTGTTACACCTATTCATGCCCCTTCTCAGCTAGACATTCCTCAAGGGCTCTTAAAAACTATTGATTATCTAATGGATTGATTAGAATCCATAGAGGTATAGTGGGAATTGGTACAACTATAAAACAAGCCTTACCCTAAAGGGGGTGATCTGAATTTTCCCCACTAAATTTGGGAAACACTACATTTCCAATTTTCAATGGTTTAGGGGACCCAAAGAAGAATTTGACCCATTTTGTGTCCCGTTGTGATTCCATTATGGGGACCCCTAAAAAATAAGTAGTGAAACCCAAGATCTTTATACAGAAATTATAGGGACCAACATTTGTAGGGTACACCGGTTCATCGACTCAATCAATTACAGGGTGGGAAGATCTCTATTGGATGTTTCTGTTCCAATTCAGATTGATTCTATAGAAGAAAATCATACTAAATATCTCAAACTACAAATGGTAGGATAATGAGAGGGTTTTATATTTCATTTCATGGTGAAATGAGTTGACATACTCCTTAAGCCAACATTTTCCTCAAGAATATTTTTTGTTCATCTGTATATAGAATCATCATGATGATTTTCACATACCACTCACCCTTGTTAAATATATAGGAGTGTTTTGGGATCTTGCCACAATTTCATAAATAAGGGAAGAATTCATAGCATGAACCAAGTCTAAGTCCTGTTTAATTCCCCCTACTGGACACCCCTCCCCCCCTGCTGGACATCCCCTCCCCCTGCCTGGACACCCCTCCCCTCTGCTGGACAGCCCCTCCCCCTTCCTGGACACCCCCCCTGCTGGACACCCCTCCCCCTACTGGACACCCCTCCCCCCTGCTGGACACCCCTCCCCCTACTGGATAGCCCCTCCCCCTACTGGACAGCCCCTCCCCCTGCCTGGACACCCCTCCCTCCCTACTGGACAACCCCTCCCCCTGCCTGGACACCCCTCCCCCCTGCTGGATACCCCTCCCCCCTACTGGACAGCCCTCCCCCTGCTGGACAGCCCTCCCCCCTACTGGACAGCCCTCCCCCCTGCTGGACAGCCCTCCCCCCTGCCGGACAGCCCTCCCCCCTGCCGGACAGCCCTTCCCTCCCTGCGGGACAGCCTTCCCCCTGCTGGACAGCCCTCCCCCCTGCCAGACAACCCCTCCCCCCTGCCCCCTCCCCCCCTCCACCCTGCCCCCTGCACCCCTCCACCCTGCCCCCTTCCCCCCTCAACCCAGCCCCTATCATACTTCAATACATCCCAAAGATATTATCAAAAACACTTCAAGACATAAAATGACTATTTTCAACAAATATAACAAAAGACCAAAATATATGATGCAAGAACCACAAATCAAAGACCCCTCTCAACATACATGATGTAGTATGGAAAAAAGAAATAAATGAACTTACCAACATGTTACCATCATACAAAATGGTGCCTTAAGAGTACTTTGGGTGCATATTTCTTTTTCACCCTAAGCCTATATTTTACCTACAAGAAATAAAGAAAAAAAGATCAAAATAAATCAGAAGTAATTATTTAGAGAATAAATAATTGATAAGAAATATATTTGTGTTTATGTTCCTGAATACAAACATATATCCTGCAAAAATAGTAGATGCAAGAACCACAAATCAAAGCTTACGTGAGAGGAAAATGTTTTGTTTTGAAAAGTTACTATTAGAAATTAGAGCTTCAAAAATTTCATCACCAGTTGCACCCTATCTTTATCAAACTGTAAAAGGTTTATGGAAGAAAGAAGGTGATACAATCATATCAAGAACAACAATTGAGTACCGTAGAATTCAGATCATAAAAAAGATTTTAGAATTGCAACCATAAAACTATGATTAAATTTTTATTTTATGTTTGTAAAACTACATGTGAACAAAATAATATGTTAATATCACTCTAATCAAAACCAATAACTGAGAAGTGAAGTTCACATAGATGCCCATTACCAAGAATGGATGTTCCCCCTTTCTTGTCGGTTGCATGCCAACGTGTCCGCATTAGAACCAACACCAACCACCTCGTCCTATGGTAGAAATGATTAATTAGATATATGCATCAATTTGTAACAATAATGAATTTTTTTATCTAATTAAAAACAAAGCATATAACTAATATATTAAAAACAAAAGAAATGAAGAACATAGAGTTCAAACAATCACACAAAATGCATGAATGATACCCACTAGTTACTATATTAACAACTTCAACACATATTCATGGGTTTTAAAGTAGATGCATGTTAACATTTGAAGTTCAAAAATGATTTTTAGTAAAACATTAAAATAATCATACACACCAGAATTTCAATACACAAAGGTAGTAAAAAAGGAAGCAACAACAAACAAATTTAACAAGATGATTTCAGCATACAAAATTTATTAAAAGGCAACTTCCAACCATTTATTTAAACTAAAAAAAAGAAGTGAATTTTCAAGTTTAAGTAGAAAAATCACAGAATTTAAACTATTACTCCCATGGTGTAGATTCTCTATTCATTTGAGATCATTGGAAAAAAATTACCTTCTTTTCTTGTTGACTAAATACCTTTGATTTCCAAAATTTCATCTCCTATAAGTGTAAACATATACATTAATTTATAAAATTTAAAGTTCAAAACAAAACAAATTTGGTGCTTTAATTTAGAGATTTCGTAGTGTCTGTGGATCATGGTCAGTGCATCCTATAATGGAGATGAAATTGGATTCGATAGAGTAGATGATGGAATGGTTTCTATAATAATTAGAACTCATGGAAATGAAGATAGATGAAGCGCAACAGCCATCCGAGTAGTATCGAGTGTAGGTAAAATGCTTGAAGGGGCTATCAAATAGAAGAATCGAAGAATTATTACCAAGTAAACACTGAGACAAATTGAAGAATCTAAGAACCCATCATTAACACACCTTTGCGAGGAGGGAGCAGTGAGGAGGGTGCGGCGAGGAGGGCGCGGCGCGGAGGAGGCGTCGGCGAGGAGGTGTCGGGGAGGAGGGCGTGGCGAGGAGGCGTCAGTGAGGAGGGTGCGGCGAGGAGGGCGTGGCGAGGAGGAGGGAGCGGCGAGGAGGGCGTGGCGAGGAGGACGCGGCGCGGAGGAGGCATCGGCGAGGAGGCGTCGGGGAGGAGGGCGTGGCGAGGAGGCGTCAGCGAGGAGGGCACGACGAGGAGGAGGGCACGGTGAGGAGGGTGCGGCGAGGAGGGCACAGCGAGGAGGTCACGGCGTGGAGGAGGCGTTGGTGAGGAGGCTTTGGGGAGGAGGAGGGTGCGGCGAGGAGGAGGAATCACGAGGGGGGGGAGAAGTAGCCCGATAGTTTTGGGAACAAAATGGGGCTGGTGCATATAGCCACGGATGAAGATATTAATGTGGCAGTATATAAGATATAGCCACGGACCTATAGAACCGTGGCTATAGGTCATATTTGTAGTAGTGCAGAACCTATGAGAAGCTAGTGGTGCAGGACAAGGTGGTTCGGCACCAGTTTTTGGTACTATTTCTACCAGTAATAGGAAGAGGTAGATGGATTTCTCTCACGGTGGCAGTACTAGCCAAAAGAATTATTCAGGTGGCCTGGTAGTGTGCTACCAGTGTGTTAAAGAGGGGAACAAGAGACCTCAGTGTCCACGTGACCCAGTGGAGTGTCGAGATTGTGGAAAAGTGGGCCATCACCAGCGTTTTTGCAGGGAATTTCCACCAGTGACAAGTGAGAGGGGTTCTGTGTAGACTCTGCATGTAGAAGCAGGGCCAGCAGCTTCTTACCAGTCAGGGAATTGGAACACGTCAGGACATTTAGGTCGGGGTGGTAGTTGTGGTCATGGTAGCCAGACACCAGGATCTCAGAGACAGCAGGACAGGTCAGCTCAGGGTAGCTAGGTTGTGTCGCAGGGTTACGGTACTAGGCAGACATATGCAGTGCAATAGACCCAACAGGAGTAGGATCCCAAACCTTCCACCTGTCAGAGGTACCATTCTAGTTGCTTCTGTTTTGTCTTCTTCACTTTTTAATATTGGTGCTACACATAGATTTATATCTGTGACCGTTTTGGAGAGCCTTGGGCTCTGTGTTTCTTCTTCTTCTGATATCATGACGCTAGACACTCTATTAGGAATTAGAACGGCAGGTGTGCACCAGTGCAAGGAGTTCCCCCTATAGGTTGGTGGGTGTCACTTTCTATGGGACCTCTATGTCTTAGAGATGACTAGCTATGATTTCATTCTTGGGATGGACTAGTTTGTACCCTTTCGAGCCTTTTTAGATTGCTATCATCGCAGGGTGAGTTTTACGTCACCAAAGGGTGGAGAGTTTCTATACAAGGGTGAATGGTATATCCAGGAAAGTCGAACTGGACCCGAGCATCGTAAGAAAGGTGGAGTGATAGCCCATATTGTGAGTCTATATCTAGATGAATAGGGAATTTGTTAGAAGGATTTCCCTCCAATGGTTGATCGTTTCAGGGATGTCTTCCCAGATGACTTTTCATGTATACCTCCAGAGCGAGAGGTGGATTTATCTATTGATCTTGTTCTAGGAGTGGCACCGGTGTCAATTCCTCCTTATAGGATGGATAAGAAAGAATTGCAGGATCTCAAGTGACAGTTAGAGGAGTTATAGGAAAAGGGTTTCATCTGACCCAGTACTTCTCCTTGGGGTTCACCTGTCCAGTTTGCGAAGAAGGTGCACGGTACTCTCAGAATCTATGTGGATTATCATAAACTGAACCAGTTGATGGTTAAGAACCAATATCCCTTACCAAGGATTGATGATCTTTTTTATCAACTTCAAGGAGAACGAGTGTTCTTGAAGATTTACTAGAGATCTGGATATCATCAGTTACGTGTTAGACAATCGGGCATACCGCTTACAGCCTTTCGGAGCAAATATGGTATATACGAGTACTTTTTCATGCCGTTCGGAATCATGAACGCACTAGAAGTTTTCATGGATCTGATGATCGTGTGTTCCACCCATATCTGGATTTCTTTGTGGTAGTCTTCGTGGACAATATCGTGGTGTACTCTCACACTCGACACGACCATGCCACCCATCTTGAGATCATAATGAGTACACTAAGAGAGAATCAATTATATATTATTCCCTCAAATTGACACTTTTGGATAGACCAGATTCACTTTATGGGTCATATTATCTCAGATGCAGGAGTTGCAGTACACCCAGGGAAAGTGAGAGTAGTAGTTACCTAGGAGCATCCTAAGAATGTGTTTGAAATATGGAGTTTCATGGGGTTGGATGGTTACTCAAGTCACTTTATACAAGACTTATCCCACTTAGCATCACTGTTGATGGGTTTGACTAAGAAGGGTATGAAGTTAGTTTGGTCGGAAGCTTGCGAAATAGCCTTTTAAGAGCTGAAGGGAAGATTGATATCAGCACCAGTCCTGATACTTCCAGAGCAAGGTAAGAGCTATAAAGTTTTCTGTGATTCATCAGTTATTAGGATAGGATCAGTGTTGATGTAGGCTGATCGAGTAGTTTCATAAGGGTCTCGGCAGTTGAGGCCACATGATAGGAATTACCCGACGCATGATCTCGAGTTGGCTGTAGTTGTTCATGTGTTACGCTATTAGAGACATTATCTCTTGGGAGAACATTTTGTGGTGTGTACGGACCAAAAATTCTTAAATACATCTTTACCCAGTGTGACTTGAATTTGAGACAGCGAAGGTGGGTTGAATACCTTCAGTCCTTCAACTTTGAGCTAGCCTATACACCTGATAAGGGTAATGCAGTAGCTGATGCACGGAGTAGGAGGACTCAGATAAAAGCAGTGCAGGAGGCCAGTGGTGAGTGGAAGCTCATGGATTTGTTCTCTAAGATTCATTTGGAGGTGCAAGATAGTCAGGGGAGAACCTATATTTCATCCTTAGCTGTGACTTCTACCCTCCTAGATAGAGTTAGGATGAGAGAGCTATCAGATTTAGAAGGCATAGTTCTATGGGATTTGGTGGCAAGTAAGGACCCTCCTCCTGGTTGGACGATATGTGATGAGGAGGTACTACGTATACATGGACGAGTGTGGGTTCCAGGGGATATACGCAAGGAGTTGATGCATTAATTTCATGCTTCATCTTTGGTAGTACATCCTAGAGTTACCAAAACATACTGTGACTTGAGACGTCAGTATTGGTGGTTGGGTATGAAAATAGAGGTAGCTAGTTTTGTTACGATATGTTCCACCTATCAGTAGGTGAAGGTAGAGCATCAGAGGCTAGATGGACTATTAAAATAGTTACCTATTCGGAAGTGGAAATGGGATGATGTCAAAATGGACTTTGTGACAGGGTTGTCGAGGTCACCTTGAGGCAGTGATGTCGTGTGGGTTGTTGTGGACAGACTTACGAAAGTAGATCACTTTTTTCCAATAAAGGAGACCTTCGGTGCTGATGATCTTGGGAATTTATATATCCAAGAGGTATTATGTATTCATGGGTTCCCTCATTTTATCATTTCAGATATGGACGCCCGTTTTATGTCTCGTTTCTAGTAGAGTTTTCAGAGGGCACTAGGAACACAGGTGCTTCTGAGTACAACTTACCACCCTCAGACCGATGGCCAGTCATATCGTACGATATACGTGTTGGAGGACATGCTTCCTTCTTATGTCCTAGAATTTGGGGGCTCTTGGTAGAAGCACATACCCCTAGTTGAGTTTGCCTATAATAATAGTTTTCAGGAAACTATTGAGACTGCACCTTACAAGGCTTTATATGGAAGGTCATGTCGATCACCCTTGTTCTGGTTGGAGGCAGGTGAGGTAGCTTTACGAGGACCATGTCTCGTTCTGGAGACTTCAGAGTAGGTACAGTTGATACAGAAGTGGATGGATACTGCACAATCTCATCAGAAATATTGTGTTGATCGCCGCAGATGACCCTTGGATTTCATGGTCGGGGATCAGGTTTTCTTGCGTGTTTCACCGAGTTTGGGACACAGATGGATTAGAAGACAGGGTAAACTTTCACCGTGGTATGTGGGGCCGTTTGAGGTTCTAGAGAGGGTCGGGCCGGTTTCCTATCGGTTATAGTTACCCCAGAGGTACTGGGCCATGCACGATGTCTTCCACTTATCTTAGCTACGCCATTACCACTCAGACTCATCTCACGTTTTTCAGACCAAGGAGGTTGAACTGTAGGTAGATGCATCCTTTGAGGAGCATCTGATTTGTATCGTTTATAGGAGCACAGAGGTTCTCCGAGGCTAGTCAGTTCCTCTCGTACGGGTGTTATGGCAGCATGGCTGAGTGCAGGACAAAACCTGGGAGTGGGAGACCGATGTACGTGTTTAGTGGCTAGATTTGTTCTCAGCTTTATCTTCACCACCCTTGGAAGGTAAATTCGGGCACCAATTACTTTAAGGGGGGAAGTTTGTAAGAACTCAGTTCTTATTATTGAAGTTCAGGTATCTTCTTTTCCTTTTTCCTTAAGTGTTTTCGAGAAAATAAGGAAAATGGGGAAAAATCCCAATTTTTATGGGTACACACCATGTACTTTTCTACACACCATGTACTTTGGCTGTGTGGGATGAGTATACAGGGCGTATAGGTCTGTCAGTGATGAAGGGTGTAAAAACTGACTACACGCCATGTACTTAGTATATACACAACGTGTAATCAGTTGGTAGGTAAATAGTAATGTGGTGGGAGTAGCTGCCAGCGGAACAATAGTACACACCATGTACATAGACCTACATGATGTGTAATCAAGTTGGATGGTGAACAGTAACATGGTGGAAAGAAGTCACCAAGGGAACAGTTTAAAAAATGGAAATTAAACACTGTATACTTGAGAGTATATGCCGTGTAGTTATGTTTTTTCTCTTAAAATATGAAATATCCTCCTCTTTCTACAGAGGAAGATTAGAACACCTAAGAACCGCGAGAGAGAAGGCTGGATCTTGGACGAGCTCCCGACCGCACACCAAGGCTATGATTCCTTCGTCGACGATCTCATTTGAACCACGTGGGTGAGTTATTCTCTCTCCTTGAGTGTTTCCTTCCAATTATTTCTTGAGGGGAAGTTATTTGAGTTTGAACAGTTGAAAATTTATCCTAGATATACATCATTCTCGGTTGATTCGGGAGGCATCGTTCACGTATATCGATTAGAGGAGATCGAGGTAGGTGGTCTGGTGTTTATTTCCAACTGTTGAGTTGATTTTGTGTACCGTTGTGCTATGTGCCCATGTTTGGGGTGTTTTATGGTTGATTCCTTAGCTATTAAGATATCTGGAATTGCATAGATAATCTAATGAACATGTATGAAATGTTATTTGGGATCGTTGCCTTGATCCAGGGCCACCCCGAGGGTGTGTTCCCCTTGTTTATCCATTTTTCTAGGATACCCGTAGGTATGCCGTAATGATGAAATGTTTTGAGTTTTCTTGAGATGAAACATATTTATTACTTTCTTATGATTTGGGCTCATCCCGGTTACTTTCTTAGCCTAAGGGCAGTGTTTTTATTCGCTTTAGGGCAAGGTACTGATTCGCCTGAGGGCAAGGTATTGATTCTCCTGAGGGAAAGATATTGATTCACCTGAGGGAAAGGTATTGATTCGCCTGAGGGAAACATTTCTTATGCCTAAGGGTAGTAGCTTCTGTGCCTGAGGGCAATATCTAGTACGCCTGAGGGAAAGGTTCTGATTAGCCTGAGGGCAAGGTACTGTTTAGCCTAAGGGCAATGTTCACTTGAATATTCATTGTGGTGTTTTCTTGTGTTATACATGCCAAGCTAAAGCATAGGTTTGGAATTTTTTTACCTTCTATTTGATAGATAGGTTGTTGTAGTTTTTTTTGTGGTAGTGTAAAAGGGATTGTCGACCAAGGCCGGGTCTCGGGAACTCATAATTCTATTATATTTAATTGTTAAATAATAATTAAATGGCAATGGAACTGGTAGGAGTAGATGCTTTTGAGTACTTCCTAGATTACCGCATTTCCTTATTGCACACTACTATCTCACATTTTTACTATCAGTTGGGCATGGGCCTTTGGTGGTTACCTACTGGGATTTATTTCTCACACCCTGTTTGGGTCATGTATTTAGCCCAAATAGATTATATTGTTGCAAGTGTCGATAAGGGAAAGGGTCCCTATACAGGTACATGATTGTTGCAAAGGAGCAGGAGAGCATGGGACTGAGCTTAGGCTTGTGATGTTGTTGAGTTCCTGTTGCACTATTTTAGTTTTCTTTTCTATACTTAGTACCTTGTACTGTATTGTATTTAATTGTAGTGTATCATGTTTTGACTTCTTTCTTAAAAATAGGACATGTTGTATCATCATGTATGTATGACTATTGATTATCTCTTGCTTCAGTACTGTTGTCCTTTCATCTTTGTATTGTTTACCACTTCTGCTTTTGGGTATGTTTATGTTGTTCTACTACGCTACACTTTGACAAATGATGGCATAGTTTCCCCACTACCAGACCTAGGCCCTCACTACTAGGTGACAGCCTCTGGCATTTGGGAAAATGCGCTTGAGGTCATGTGACCAACCGGGTTCGGGGCACCCATTGTGTGGCACCTGGATTCGGGATGTTACACCTATACAGTGAATTTTTCACTCTTGCGCCTTACACACGGGCGTCGCTAGGCTTATGCATGGTCCAATTTCTCTACTACCTTTAGGATGGATCAGGACGGGCTCCCATGGGCGTGGTGACCCCTCTAGGTCCCACAAGTGCGTTGTTAGAACTTGGATAGGGGTTATTCCTAAGTTTGGATATATTTTTTAAGTATTACCCATTAAAATACATAGAAAAATATCAAGTATATAAATATAAATCCATTCAAAGACAACCTTATCAACTTATCTTCTTCTCTTCTTCTTACACATTTATTCTTCATGCAACATAAATATGAACTTCTATTTTTTCATGTCTAATATTAATTCTTCTTCAAGAAAATACTTTTTCTTGGACTTCACTTGATGTAACCAAAGTGAAAACTTCATATCACATGTGATTAATCATTAATGGTCAGTTCAACAATCATTTCATTTGATATGGAGAATTTTTCAAGTGTGACATCCAATTCCATAAACGGATTCCATAATAATTCTCCAGACATCACCACTTCTCATAATAATTTTACCAAACACATATTTACATATCATTAAAAACTAATGAAAAATTAGGCCCAACAACCTCCCCCTTTGTATTTTCTTGTCAATACCTCTTTAGAACACTTTTTAGGAGTTAATATGTGTGCTCACACTTTTCTGACCCATATTGAAAATCAAATGAAAATAAAAATTGGGGATTCTCTCAAAAAAAAATCTCCTCCCTTTGAATATTATTGAAGACCTCCAATTGAGAGGGATGATATCACATGGTTTTTATTAGTATAGAGCCTCTAGTGAATCAACTCTAAGTCTACTGGGGTTAAAATAGTGTAGAAAAGAAAAGGGATATAACCAAGGTTTTCAATGCTGTCCGTAAACAACCATTCATGTAAAATCATGCTCATAATGTCTAGATTTTCATTAAAGGGGATGAAAATTATTAGATTTAACAATGACCAGAAAACTCTTGTACATTATTCAACAAACTCATCAAAAATTTCAGGTGAAAAAGATAAAGCTCCTCATTTGTCTTCAACCAAATACTCCCCCTTAATTTATAATATAATACAATTAAGAAAAATGGGTGAAAGTGTGATTTGAATACCTTGAACTTTATGTTGAATTTATCCCAATTTTTCATTACATTCTCAAGTTTTATCCCCCTTAAGGAATAAACATTTTTCTTCCATTTCATGGAAGTCAGTAGACTCCATGAAGAAAAATCTTATCAAGTTGTCCAGAAGTGATAGCCTCAAACATCTCCTTTAATTTCATATATTTTTAGTTCAAAACACATAAAATATTAGTGAATAAGAAGTTACCTCTTGGTTTCTCAAAAGTAACATTAATATTGAGAGATTACTCTCAATTTGGGCCATTATTTTCTACCAATCTCATTATGGGAAGAATTATTTGGAATCATTATTTTGTTTTGAGTCTCATCCGTTTGACAATCTTTATTCTTCCCTTGAACTTCATCTTTTTGTTGAATAACTATTTCAACCGCAGTTTTATAGGACTTTAAGTTTCCAATTATGGATAAATACTCATCAAATTCAACCTGTTTTTCTAAGATTACTTGATTTCCTTTAGCTTTATAAAGTTTATCATCTTCCTCCAATTGTTTAACAAGTTTCAAATGATGTGGGAAAACAACTAGGCATTCATTATTTTCATTTTTTAGTCTTCTAAAAAATCTTTACATGACTTTTCATTGGTTTTATTTTAGAACCTATCCCCTTTCACAGCATAGAGTACTTCTCCTTCCAACCTTTTCATGAATATATAATCCCTGCGACCTTCCAAACTACAACTTCCACAAAATTATTCCAAAATATGAAATTTGTTTTATGTAGATTGTTGTGGGGTAAATATGTTCACATATTATTTTATTTTAGATTTTTTCCCTTGATGCTCATTAAAACAACCCCTTGATTATTTCCTCATTCCTAGTAAAGACATGTTGAACTAGAAATTGTAGGATTTGTGACCATGATTACCACAACACCAACAAAATACTTAAAAATTTATTCTCCTATATTAGTTCTATGTAAATTCATATTTTTGTTGTTTTTATCTTATCTTTGGGGGTTGTGTCCTTCTTGGAAAAAATTTCTCTTCCCGGGGTGTGGGATATTTCCTCTAATTCTTCTTATCCATCATATTCTTAGATTTTGATTTTACACCTTCTCTATTAGAAGTAACTTGTCCATAAAAATGATTAAGTTCACTTTTACCATTCTTCTCTCCAACTGAAGAAGTTTCTCCCTTAATCACAATAGATTTATTGAAATATTCCTTGTCTATATTCAACTTATGTTAAACTGTGACACATATGTATTGTGTCTCAAACAACTCTTCTTCTCTATTAGTCTGATTTTATTCAATATCACATATCAATTTATCTTTTTCAAAAAAAATGGGTCTTAATATCATTGAAAAAATATACTTCTTTCTTGATTAAATCCTTATATTATTCATCAACATGAACTATTTCTTTTGTATTATTTTCAGCAGTTAATTTACTGTTTTCTTTCTCAAGATTCTTGATTTATTTCTTGAGTTGTTTGATCTTTTCCATATATAATTATAATTCTTATTTCATCTTCCATTCAAGTTCTATTCATTCCTATTCATCATCACTACTGCTTGATGAATCACTTATTTTATTTGATAGGGAAAAGAAACCAAATTCCTTATCTAAATAACAACTTGATGATGAATCTTTCTTATGATTTATCATAATATTTATATTCTTGCTACTATAGTGCCTCTTATTCTTATTATCCCATTTCTTTTATGGGATCTTTCATCATCTCATTATAATTATGATTTTAATTATCCAACCTTCATCTTTTGACACTTCTTGTAAAAATGACCAGTTATAACACATTTGAAGCATTTAGTTGGTTGATTATTATTTCCCTTTTATTTTACCTTCATAAAACATTTTTACATAATGTAAATTATGTGATTGAATTCATCATCATCCTTATCATTGTCTATATCTTTAGATTATTCTACATATTCTTATCTGACATTTTCCTTTATCATGGATCTAAAGGCCATTACAATTTTATATTTCTTCTTGAAATTTGAAATTTTTCTCTTCTCATAATCTATGAGAATATTGTTTGGTTCGTAGAGAGATAAATCATCTATTTATTTCAGGGTTGAGACCTTTTAATCAAAACAATCTGGAAAATTTATCATTAATTTTTTGACAATGATAGAGTCATCCACATTCTCACCAAATCCTCTAATGTTGTTGACTATATCATTAACTCTGGTGAAATATTCATCAATAATTTCTTCATCATTCATTTTAATTTCCTTAAACTTACTCCTCCAAAATTTCAGTTTGAAATCCTTGACTTTGACAATCCCTATATAGCTACTTCAGAGTTTATCCCAAATCTCATTTGCGGTCTAAAGATCCATGACTTTTGTTTAGACCTTTTCTCTTAGATACATCAATATGGAATTTTGAGTCTTTCCATCTACTTCTATATTTCTATTTTTATCTTGTATCATTGAAACATTATCACCAATGGGTGGAAAACCCAATGCCACACCATATTTCACTTATAGATTGATTGATAGGAGATAGGGTAGAATCATATTCTTTCAAATGTGATAATCCTTCTCATCAAATGTTGGAACACCTTAGCTATTGACAAAATTAATATTCTCTATCTTTTAGAATACCACTTGAATCTTTAGAGGGAACTAAAAGAACCAATACCACTTGTATATTCCCAGGCCTAATTGAACATTTATAGGTGAGGGGTTAATCATTTGTTTCTTTTTACAAATCCCTTTTCTTTAAAATTAATCCTCTCAAAATTTTTAAGGTTATAGATCCACTAAATATTATCAATCAATTTATAGTTCACTTTCAATGGTAGTAATTGATATTGTAGCACATAATATTTATAATATTAGATAAAAGAACTACCACTTGCCATGTTGGTCCCAAAACATGGATTCTTCACTATCAAACAAGTGATTAAAATGCTCCCGCTCCCACCAAGAGACTCTATTTTCTTACAACTCAAACTGAGAGGCTTTTACTATGGATCCAACTGAGTGACTCCGGCTCCTGGATCCAACCAAAAGACTTCAAATGATCTTCGAACCAATTAGAAGACCTCACATCTGATGAAGGCTTGATCAACTATAGGATGATATTCTGATCATTCTCCACGAGTATCTAGGATCTCACTTGTTCATCTACTTATTCATGTACCTTTTAAATATGATGGTATTTCTTAATCAATACTAATCACATTATTTTGATTAGTTGCCTCAATGAAACTATAATCAGGCTATGATTTCTTTTTAATGAAGTACTGACCACAATTAAATGTGTACAGGCGTGCACACAATCTTCTTCACTATCTTATGTAAGAATGATACTTTCTAAATCTCAATTCAAATCTACTTGATGTAAATATTTCATGGCATAAAAACACTAGCACCAATTATTTATTTCCTTATTATTTTTTGTTCTATTATTCACTATTTTATTTCAATTTACACTCTTCCTTATTATTGAATAAGGTTTGGGTATCTATTATTAAATTCTCAACACTTGTGAATGTGTTATACAATGCATGATCTTCCCAAGTTCTTCATGTGTGCATGCACTTAATTTGTATCACTTTTCTATTTTTTTCTTTGGACACACCTTGTATGAACCCTAACTTTCTTCATGCACAAAATATCCATTATTTATTTATTTTAGGATCAATTAATGTGTGTCATTAATTTTTTTCTTGAATTTCCTTGTTGTAAGAATGGGTGTCGGCACCCTACATTCTTCATGAAACCCACACTATTTGTGTGTAGTTCCTTCTATGTGTGCATGTTCATGAAATTATGCATGTACAACTCCTATGATACTTTTGGATGTATCAACTAAGTCATTCAAACTAATAATTCTTCACCTATATCATATCATCGTGAAATATGGGTATATTCGTAATGCACTACCCCAAGATGGCTTCGTGAAACCAAGTTTCTTCACAAAGCCTTTCAAGAGTGTTGTACACGAGTTAAATGTTTTTTTCATTGCTCCTTTTCCATCATTAAAGACTATCATGAGGAGGGATTCCCTTCATGAAAGTATAGGATTCCCAGATTCTAGGTTTTCTATAGATAATGAGAGACCTCTTTGATATCTCAGCAACTCACCCTCGGTCAAGGTATCCTCCTTTTATATGAAAGTATCCCCATATAAGATCTAAAAAATATGCCACATAATGGACTCCATCAATACCCCAAGATTTAATTCATGTATATAACTTCTTAAATCACTCGAATCATTTGTGTTTAATCTCAAACATGTTCTGAAAATCATGTCACATTTACTTCATGAGATCACGATGATTCTTTTTTGTGACAACCTCATGTGCATGCGATGAGGATCACATAATCTTAACCTATTAAGATCAAACTCCATCACTAAAAATCAAATGTCATCTGAAACTATTATTTTCATTCATTCGATGAGAGTTTTTAGGTTTGTCTGTATACATGAAAATCATAGCATGAATGCATGGTGATTTGAAGCCTCATCCATTCATCAACTCAATAATAGAGAGATCATGGACGTATTGGTTAGATGACAAGTGTTTTTGGATTTAATGAAGACATATTGGGGTTCCTTGGGTGGCTAGAGGAAGCGGATGATGTCCCCAAGCGATCGAATGGCTTAGATGAGCTTCATCATGTGGATTCACTTATGTTTGTATTTTTAATGATAGATGAACAGTATATTCCCGTCCTACATCACACATCAAATCCTATATAGTAAAGGGGTGTTCTATATCAATCTAGGGATTACATCAACCAGCTAGAAATATCCTCCCCCTCTCGATACCACCTTGTAGCTCTTTTCCTACCACCATGTTTCCATACATGGTGGCTTTTCTACTCCTATGCCTTATACATGGGAATTGTTGGGTTTATACATAGTCTAGATTCTCTTCCACCTTTGAGCTAGCTCTGGATGGGATCCCATGAGAATGGTGACCCCTCTAGGTCTGAAAGGTGTCTTGGTTGATCATAGTAAGGTATAGTCCTTAGGTTGGCCATATTTTTTAAGTAAGACCAATTAAAATACTTAGAAAAATATCAAGTATATAAATATAAATCCATTCCAAGACAACCTTATCAACTTCCCTTCTTATCTTATTATTCCTCATTTATTATTCTTGTAAAATAAATATGAACTTCTATTTTTTCATGGACACTATTAATTCCTCTTCATGAAAATAATTTTTTCATGTACTTCACTTGATGTAACCAATGTGAAAACTCCATATCACATGTGACTAATCATTTAATATCAATTAAACAATTATATAATTTTACATATAGAATTTTCTAAGAATGACATCCAACGCCATAAAATGAATCCATAACAATTCTCTAGGAATCACTACTTCTCATCATCATCTTAAAAAAATCATATTGACATATCATTAATAAAAAATGAAACATTGGGACCAATACTCTAAAAGAGTGCTTGGGAAATCTCAAACTATTCTTATCTTACTCTCTATCCTGATATAAACCACATAGATGATCAAGCATGATATAAGAATTCATGATTTCATGATACTTCATGAGTTCACTGAAAATGGATGAAAACATAAAAAATTGAATGTTGACCACATCATTCATATGTTTTTAATAGACTATAAAATTTTCATCACTCACCTCCTTTGAAGGCAGATTAAGCATTGGGGATTCTATCACGTAAGATTTCTGTTCATGGCGCAACACAACCTGAAGTCATCTGAACCACTCCTTGAAGTTAATACTAGTGAAGAGATAGTATTTCTCAAATATTTTTCATAGGTATAATGTGGATGATGAGATTTCCATTCTTTCTATAACTTAAAAGATAATATTATTAGTACTTTTCTTTATTATAATTTATGTGATAATTAATAATAATATATTTTATTAAGTCTCACAATATTTTATCAAGTCCCAATATCCATCACCATTGACTTGTAATGTTTAGTTTATTTGAAATTCTAGTGGCATGGATACATATTTCCTTTCTTATAATCTTGACAAAGGTCATGAAAATTATTAAAAAGTATTTATGTTGACGGTCTTTCCAACTACGGGCTTGTCACCCTTTAATCCATTGAGTAAACTCCCTAATCCAAAAAACCTAACTTATATTTCCTAAACACTTGCCTCAAAATTTTTATTAGATAGACGAGACCCATTAAACCCAATACAGATTCAGTTAACTTGCCCCACTATCTTAGTTAAGATTTCCCAATTATTAAAATTTCCCCCAATAGAGGTCGAACCGACTCTTAAACAATGGCTTCATATTAATTTAGATGATGTAAGTCTTAATGACTTAATATTAAGTTAAATTATATTGTTTTATTATTCATAAATTTTAACTTGTTTTATCCTTTACATGTCTTGTTAATATTAAGTGTATTTTAGTTAATTAATTAACCATTTTGGATAAAACATTAACAAATAAGTCATTTATTTATATTTCTTATTTACACATTAATTCATTTATTAATGTGATGGTGGTATTTAATCTATATAATAAATAATAAAAACATAGAAATAAATAAATAAATAAATGACCCGATCATGAGCTTATCTAAAGGTTGATTTAATGAGAAGACTATAAATCAACCTTTAAACTAGGGGAAATAACTCATTGTACTAGTCTTGGCATGAGTTGCAGCATTCTGTCTTTCCACCTGTGTATCATCTAGTTTGTTAACTTATCAGTTATTTCTTGAATAGCCTTTATATTCTTTGGGATACTCCATTACTTACAATTATTTATAGATCACATGCAGATGAGAAGAACCAAAGGATTTCTTATAGGGGAATTACATAAATAATCTTGGGCACATAGGTTCTACATAATAATGGAGGGAGGGATGGCATGTAGTCCATCAAATTTAATTTCATAATTAAAATTGAAAAACCATGTCATAAATTAAATTAAATAATTCCAACTCATACATTTTTCATGGTCAAGATTCTGATTGTTCATAAACATGAAACGATTGGACGTTTAAAATAATTAGGTAGATTTCATTCCAATTCATTCTTTAATAAGATAAAGTGTGCATGAATTAATCTGATTAATTATCTTATTAGTAAATTAATTCATTTT
Organism: Viscum album; assembly: GCA_963277665.1. Classification (NCBI taxonomy): domain Eukaryota; kingdom Viridiplantae; phylum Streptophyta; class Magnoliopsida; order Santalales; family Viscaceae; genus Viscum; species Viscum album. Next base: position 1,339,128,401 of record OY728156.1, read on the forward strand.
ATATTATTTTGTCCAATAATCCAAAATTTTCCCATCTATTGTGATTTTAAATAAAATAAAATATTTTATTTTACTTAAAGCACAAAAAATAGTACATAGATTTTTAATTGGAAGTAACCCAGTGATTACATATCTAAACTACTCAGTATAGTTTAATTATAAAGAATTCACTCACAAGAAATATTATTTACAAAAAATGTGTTGCAATTTAATAATTTTTACTGTCAACTTAATGACCCATAGAACACATAAATATTATGTAGATTTTACAATTTAATGTGTTGAGTCTTTAATATAAAATAACCATACATTATTTATAGTCATAAATATTATGTGTAATTAACTAAATATTTAATATAATATAAAACCTAAATATAAATGTGTACTATCAACTTAATGACCCATAAAACTCAATTCGATAAGATTTCATGAGTAATTAATTATTTTTAATATTTCCATGTAAGCAGGTAAAGTACACACTATGTACAAGCTAGCTTCATGATGTGCACTTATATTCTCCGAATATACATAGTACATTCCTAGGGACTTAGTGTTTAATTATCATGGATATTTATGAAGTATACAATTTGTATAGAGGATACATGACATGTACTTATAGTTAAATGGTTTCTAGTATATACGCGTTATATATTAAATACTCATAGTGCATTAATTACATGAAAAAGTTTCACTTCATGTTTTCTATCTTGAAAATGTGTGAACTACATGGTGTGTAGTCAAAATACATGTCTTGCACTCTATAAAAGTCATGTGACACCCTATATTGTCTACACATGCTTCATTAATTGCAGGTGGCAGACACTTATTACATGAAAACTCCTAATCCACATGGGTGTCCTTAGAAATGAATAAGGGTACGTGGTGTGTAATAATGAACTACACATCCTGTATTATTATGTTATCCATACAAGATCCTTGGTACTTCGAGATGGGATCTTCATATGTAAACCTTGTTAATCATTCACCAATATTCATAATATTTTTTAGAAACAAAGAATCAAAATAAGATATATTGATGATAGATAAATAACGAATTAAAACATGAAATGAATATTAAATTTTAAACACACAATAATCAATAATCAAAGAAATAATCATAAATATGAACATGAACACTCTAATACCACTTGTTGGTTCCAAGTGCAGCGAAAGCACCTTGGTGGGTGTAAAATTAAAATGTATTTTAATTTAATGATGCCTAAAACCTCTATAGAGTATATTTCATGTTAAATTTATAATTAATTCATTCAAAACTAGAAGAATATGTTACCTTGGGTTAGGTTATTTCTTCAATATATATGTTTATTTTCCCACAATCCTTTTCATGATTACCATCATTGAATTTTAAGGATCCAATTTTATAATCCCTCTATCGTTGATTCACACTTTCTCATTTGATCTCTAATAAAATCTAATTGATTTCAAGGTGCTAGATGGTGAATCAATTTTCTTACATCATTCATGTTGATCAATCATCCTTTGGTCTTGAAAGAATATATATTGTGTTTCTTATTCTTGATAGGAAGATAGAATGAATTATTCAAGAGAGAAATATGATGTGCACAACGATTGTCTATTTCTTGAATAACCCAATATAATTGACATAACTGTATATTTATTGATTTAGGGATTAGATTAAAAAACTATTAGTTAATTGCATGCCAGATCTTAAATAATATAATAACCATTTTTAAACCCCATGCCAAAAAATATTATTATTATCATTATTAATTTATGGTGTGCGTACTAACTTTTGTAAATGACAAGTATTATTCTTCTATCTTGTTAATTAATATTTATCACCAGACACGATCATGGTCCATTCAAAATCTTCATCATTTATTGAATACCTAAATAAAAAAACAATTAAATATTTTATTCATCAAAAAATATATATAATTGATAAACATGAATAAAATCATTCCTTGACCTTCAGAATAACATTTATTATATTAATTAAATTCAAATAGAATTTAATCGATATCAATAAAAACACTTAATGTGTGACCCTCTACGATTCTTTCTCATTAGAATTAGGAGGTCTTGCCTAAAGTCCAATATTACTGTCTAAAAATGGTTCAAGGAACCCAAGAGAATGAACTTAATTTCACAACATCGATAACCACATACAAACACTCACTATGTAAAATAATCCATTTGTCTCAATATCTCATCAAGAAAGTTTCATATCCATGTCATCAACCTATGTTATCTATACATATTTCTTTGACTATCTGAAATAAATAGTTTGTTACACCATGGAAATGGAATTTAATTTGATGATTTTATTATAATAAAATGGTCAAAATATAAACTTCCATAAAGATTGAATTGAAAAATCCTTCCTCAAAATATTCACTAATAACATTTCACTCATGATTCATCCTACATATCCAACTTTTCCATAAAATATCATAATCATGGTTTATTAAAAACATAAAATTGCATGATTCATAACACACATTAATAATAATATTAAATTCTAAGGACCACTACTCATTCTCACAAAGAGTAATATCTTATGACAATAGAACATGTATAATTCTAACTAATAGGTTTGTTCTCATAATTTCCCATATTGGAGATTATGAAGTGAAAATTTCATGAGAAAAATACTCATTCACTTAAGAGTACTCGCACCTAATAGTCTACATATCATGTTCCCTATCATAGTATGTTATCTCACCGTAGAATTATATTTAAGAATATCATCATGGAATTTCATGTTTATCATCATCGCAAGGAATTTCTACAACATTATCAATTTGAAAGATAATCTAGGAAATTATTATATTAATATCATATAGAATAATGAAAAATATATAATAATATATTTTATTAATATACAAATCATTGAATGTTGTTGTAATCAAAGTACAAAAAGTTGGTCATAGGACACTAACTCAAATACTAATATCCCCTAAAACTATTGTATATCAGCCTTAACATGATGACATATAAACCACCAAGATACAAACTATGAAATATCTCTATTCATTTCATCCCTCCAAAAATACTCTTTCAAATCTATATACACCTTTGTACTTCCTATGTTAATAGAGAATGAAGAACTATAATCTTCCTCTAATAGCTCCTTCTTCAAATCGACAATAGATAGCACACATACACGGTTCCTGGACCTTATCATTTCATTACAGTTAAGGTTAACTTAGGAACATTTATTGCCTTATTATGTATCTCTACATCTTCCTTTTACAACTCTTTAATGTTCACTTGGATTGATGGATAATCATTTATTTTAGAAAGATAAGTTTCCCCTATTCCTTCCTGATTTTAGATCCATCCTTTTCAAATCCATAAATATTATATCTTTTTTTATCTGCATCATGGATATGATAGCATGATCCTTTCTACTCAAATCATTGGTCACCTTTTTTGCTTTATCATGGTGGTAGTTTATGGAGTAGTCCTAATCTTTAATCAGCTCCAACAATATTATCTAGTTAACATTCAAATATTTATGTGTGAATACATACTTTAAATTCTTATGATCAGTATACATATTATACCTTTCTCTATGAAGATAATTCTACCATATCTTTAATGAAAAAATTATCATGGTAAACTCCATATCATGAGTTAGGTAATTTTTCTCATGAACCTTCAATTTTCATGTGAAATATGTGATCATTGTATCATTTTTCATGAAACAGTATCCCAAACCATTCTTTGATACATAATTATAGATTAAAACCCCTTTTATACTACACAGTAAAGTAAGAAATGGTGCATTAACTAGTATGTTCTTTAGTTCCTTGAAATTTTCCTCACATTCATCTATCTAAAGGAACTCAGATCCCTTCTAAGTTAACTTGGTGAGTAGATTAGATGTTCATGAGAAATTTTCCACAATCCATAAATAATACCCATAAAACTAAGAAAAATATGGATATCAGTCACCTTGGTTTGTCTGGTCCTATAATTAATAGCCTCTATTTTTTATGGTTCTATTGATATACCCTCTCTTGAGATTATGTGACCCAAAAATGAAACTTTTTATATCCAAAATTCACACTTTGTAAATTTTTCATACCGTTTATCCTTCCTTAAGGTCTTTAGTGAAATTATCAAGTGATGTATATGCTCTTCCTATATCATTGAATATATAATAATATCATCTATAAAGACAACTATAAAATAATCAAGGTAATCTCTAAAGAATCTATTAATTAAATCCATTAAGATAGTGAGGGAATTAGTTAGACCAAGTGGAATTACTATATATTTTTAGTTCCCATACCTTGTATGGAATGTTTTCTTGGGTATATCAAATATCTAGAACTTCAATTGATGATATACAAAATAAATTTTAATCCTTAAAAACTATTGAACTATGCACAATTGGTTAAAAAATCATCAATATGAGGTAGAGGATACATTTTATTGACTTTAATCTTGTTTAGTTCCCAATAATCAATGAAGAGTCACATCAATCAATATTTATTCTTAAAAAAAGGAAAGGTGAACCCTAAAGTGAAACACTTGACTGAATGAATCCCTTTTCAATATTCTCCTGAAATTTCTTCTCTAATTATTTCAACTCGATCAGGTCCATTCTATAGGGATTATTTAAAATAGGTGTAGCATTATTCATAATTTGTATTGAGAAATCAACATCAAAATTTGGTAGAAGAATAGAAAAATCTTATATAAATACATCAAGAAACTCCTAAAAAATATTCATATCATCAATTTTGATATTCTCCCCAACCATCTAAGATAAACACCCCTTTTGAATAGGAATCAATAACCATACAATGGATTTGATTTCCATCAGAAGTTCATATTTATCATCACACTAAGAGATGATCATAGGTTGGTTTGGAATATCAAATGTGACTTTCATTACTCAAAAATTAATGTGGTATTTATGTAGATAAAATAAATACATTCCTAATATAACATTAAATTAAACTAGAGGGAGAATAACGAGGTGTGTAGGAAGCACATTCCTACAAAAATTCAATTGGAGAAGAATCATAGACTTGAGATGTGATCATCATACCATTAGGGTTTTTCACTGCTAATTCAACATCCAATTATTGGGGTGTAATTTTGATACCCTTATAAAATTATTTAAAAATAAATGAGTGGGTAGATCTTGATTCAAAAAAGACATTAGTAGTTCTAGAGTGGATGATAAGTGTACCTTTCACCACATTGTTATCACACCCATCATTAGAAATAATGATCGCATGAGATTTATCTTTTTCTCTCAACTTAAGAGGTTATTGAATTCAATCATCATCATTAACCTTTATATTTTTGAACTAGTTATCATAATTCCTAAAATCCATGCATTTGAAACACTAGAGTGTGGGTGGTGTATTTCATGGAGATTTCTCTCTATTTGTATTATTATCTAACTTCTTATCATCACTTCAGTAATAGATTTCCTGATGACCTTAATTTACACACATAAAACGTTTACCAATTCCCTTAAGTAAATTTCCTACTTGTTTCCTTCCATACATAGAGCATTAAGGAAATATCATATTCTTCTCTCCATGGTTTTTAGTGTTTCCATTTAATCCCATATTTATTTTCGTATCAAAATTGTGAGATTAGTGGGTAAATATAATCTTTATTTCCACCTTGATAGCACATCAAATGAATTATTCATACCTACTTGAGTCTATTATGGAAACAAATCTTTAGATATTTGGTTTTAATCCACTGGTGAATTGATCATCTTTACTTTTAGGTTGGATGATAATACCATAAGTGTACCTCACAAGTCTTGTAAAATTCACCTCATACGTACCAACATATTTATCATACTTATATTTTAACTAAAGTAATTCCTTCTCAATTGTTTTATAAATAATATTTGTAAAGTACTTATTGAAAAATAATTTCTTAAACTCGTCCCATTTCATGGATTCAGTTTCATCTTATTGAATTTTATTTTTTATAAGAGTCCACCATTGATCTGCTTTACCTTTAAAATGATAGACAACCAAACTGAATTTTTCATGATCCAAACACTACAATACTTAGAAACTAGTAGATTAGTGGAACTACTAAAATAATTTGTATTTTCCTTATAAAGGAATCAACATAATGTTGTTCCCTCCATTTCTCATTTGGAAGTTCATCAAGATTCATAGCTTGAGAAAATTGTGTAAGCATAGAAATGATATTTTTCATTCCATCTCTCAAAAGTTTAGGTTTATCAAGAGTAAAATAATTTCATTTTTCATCTAATTTAACAATAACATGATTACTTTGAGTTCCATCCACTAACTAAAACCAAAAATTAGAGTGATAGCAATGATAATCATAGTGGGGAACCACATAATCATGAAAGAACACTTATAGGATATCTAAATCATGACACATTGTTTCCCATCTTTGACATATTGGGATTAACCTAGTTCATTCATGGTCATTATTCAAATAATTCATGATGGTTCATAAATATTTTTTTAATTTCCAAAGCATATCCCCCTGAGAGTGTCAAACCAGGTGTGTAGAAAGGTATGTTGTCGTGCATCGGGTGATGCTCGATTCCAGATCAATGCGCCATTTTAGAGTTATTACCCCTAGGTATAACTATTCTAGAGCCACATATACTTGTAGTATCTAAACCTGAATATAATTTTTTGAAAACCACTAGCTCTATCTATCACCTAAATTCCAAGATATTTTTATATACTTAGATTTATCCTTATTTTTTTCAGTAAATTTTTCTCATCCTATTTTCCAACTTTTAACTAAACCTTGATATGATGAAAATAATAGAAAACAAAAATTATCATACATAGATATCACATCTTAATATATTAATATTCATTACATAACCTAATTATTCATTCCATAAATCATTTAGGACTGGTGCCTTTTGAAACTTGGAAACAAAAACAACTAGTTTATAAGTAAACTACTTCATATCCCACTAAGTTCTTCAAATTTATGACCCTTATTAAACTTATAATATATAATTACTTTATTCATAACTTGGAGAAATGAAATATAATAAATGGAGATCTAAGATTCTTAGTAATGGTAAATAAAATATATATCAATATAATATTAGCATAAGGGTATAAAAACATGAGAATAACATTTGAAAACCATACCCTTCATACCATAGATTATATAATTGAGTCATGTCATAAATTTTGGTAGCACATAAGACATTAATAATAATTTAATCAAGTTATATAATCAAATAGATCATAACACTAGCATAAGATATAGATTTTTGGTATACACATAATCTTAGAAAATCATTTCCTTAACAGTTAAGGATTACTATCAAGGGTATAGTAGTTGAATTATTTCACTACCCAAACCATAATAGTAGCTACGGTTTACTCCCAATACTATCATTGTGGACAAATTCCCTTACTTTATTGGGTTTACTCCCCATTCCAGTCTTGTTTATCTCATGAGATATCAATATTTAACCAATGAATTAGAGGGAAATATAGGTCCCAACCATACTTAATTAAAATCAAACATATTTTTTCCACAAGATCATAAAACATTTATCATATCAAAACCCATGAAAATAAATGGGCTTAATAAAAAATTCATCATACCAGAACTCGTGAAAATAAATGGGCTTCATAAACATTTCATTGTAGAATAACCTATGGAAAAGAAACAGGTTTCATAACCATATTTTCATCATAAACCTAAACCAAACAAATAAAAAATAAATATGGTATAATTGGATTATATCTATAGTAATTCTTATGTAACATCAAAAGACGTTATCTTAGTTGAAAATTTATTTTGAAAAAAAAATGAATTGAAACATTTCTTGAAGAAAATAACCTTTATTTTAAAATCACATATTTAAAACTAGAAATTTTTAAAATATTTTGGAAATAATTTTCTTTTATAAAAACTTATAAAACTTATAAATTAATATTAAAATAAAATAATTTTCATGATAGTATTACATTTTTTTCATGTTTTACAAGTTAAAAGAAAACATTTCGTTCACACTTTTGTAAAAAATCAAGAAAAAAATATATCCTTCAAAAAATGAAAAGATGTTCATTTTAAACCATTTTTTAAAAATTAAAAAATGGTAAAAATTAATTTAAAAAATATTATATAATATTAAAAAACTTCTTTAAAACATTTTTAGAAAAAATTTACATAGAAGAGAAAGGGTTTTCTATGGAAGAGAAAAATGGAGTCGGTTTTCCTTTAAAACATTCTTTTGGACTATTGAGTATATAAAGGGTGGAAAAATGAAAGGAAAACATGTATTTTTATGATATATCCATACTATAATAAAATTTATGAATTTAATGAGATGGATATCTTAATATTTCATCATCTGAAACATTTTAAAAAACAATCCTGATAAATGATGAAATTGTAACATAAAACTCTTACCACTTTGGTAAATTTTGAATCTTAAGCTACATTAAAGAATAAATTCAACTGAAAATTTAAATGTCATAAAAAAAGGGTATTAATTATATAAAATTTTAATGGGGTATTATATACACCACCCAAAATAAACAAGTGGTGAATAAGGCATATATCTCCCATAAATAAAAGAGAGACTAGAAATCTCTTGCCTTAAGTCTCAACTTCCTTCAAACTCATTCAAAACTCCTGTATAATAAATAAAGGTTTATTATACATATATTATATAAATATAATAATATAAATAATACCATATATGATTTACTTAAGACGTTTTATTACCCATTTATTAAAAATTCCTTGTTTAAATCAATCTTTGGGTAATAACTATTTCGTTTTTCCTATATGTTTTGGTTTGGTATTTTTTGTCCTTTTATTTTTATCATGGTTCCATTATATCCATAATTTTAAACATGATATAAATATAATATATATTCATTATATATATATATATTCATTTTAATCCATAAAATTTATAAATAAAAAATGAATTATATCATTCTTGGAGAGAGTGGGTCAGACGTACGTGTGAACATTGTTTCTATTTTCTTGATAGATGAAAAGAAAGTAAGGTAAATAATATATCATATTTATAGATTCATTGTGATTTAATATATATCACATATATTCATTATACTTATCCTTATTACCTTCCATGTAAATCATATGTAAAAAATGAATCACATCGCTTCTCGAGGTGGTATTCCACCATACACACGAGCGACATTATCGTATTCTCACGGAATAGAAAGTAAGAATTTATATGTGATATTATAATTCAATAAGTATATATATTTCCGAAATATAATATATAAAAATAAATACATTATTATATTTATCCATGAGAGTAGATGATGTAAAATGAATTATATCGGTTCGCATGGTGGTAGTTCGTCGTACACATGATTGATGGTTTCATTTCCCACTTGATGGAATAGGAGATAGATATAGGTAATAAAATTATAACAATGAAATATAAATATATGTTAGATAATTATTTTATTATATCATCATGTTTGAATAATATTTTAAGGAGTTAGAGGGAAAAATAAAATGAAAACTCATAATTAAGAACTATACATATTCTTTAGAGAACTCCTTTGGGTTTACACCTAAAGACTTATTATGAGGATTTAATAATAAAAATAAGTCCTATATTATGTTTATATGAAATTAAGGAAATTATTTTTTCATGTATTTTCCAAACCAAGAGGATTTATAAGTGTTAATAGAATAGGAGTGTAGGTTACCATTTATAATTGGGGGAGAGTACACACACAAAATGTTTTAAAAGAAAAAAGTGTAATCATGTTTTTCACATGTCAAAAGGATAAAAAAATGGGTCATTATAGCACATTAGATTATATAAGGTCTAAATATGGCCATAAAATTTTATTTGGAAAATTTATAGGCTATTTTACCCCTTATCATTTTTGTTTGACCCCACGGTAAACCTGTTTTAACATTTACCACGATAATTAATTTTATTGTTTTAACTGTTAATTTTTTACCTAAAAAATAATTTGACCTTATTATATAATATTAAATATTATTATTGCAAATGTGGAATCCATTTTTCCAAATTATATTCACATAATTGGAAAATTTTAACTTTAAAATTAAACCAGATGACGCGTTGAAAAATGGTTTTCTAATGAGAATGTTTCCATATGTACGAAATGTTTTTATACCAATAAGAACATGAAATTGAATTCAATAAAATATATTGGATTAATTATAAAATAATTGAAAAAAATTACTTTTAAAACCAAATTAAAATAAAATTATAAATGTAAATGTTTTAAATGAAAAGGCAGTTTTTAATAAAAATCAGTATTTTTTACTATTCATCAAAAAATAAATATTTTCAAAAAAATTACAAAAAATCACTCAATGATAATTTTTACATGTAAATTTAAAAAATGAAGTTAATCTATTAAAATAAATTTTATAAATACGTTAAAATTTATTTTTTTTTGAAAAAATAATAAAAAAACATTTTTTTGAGAAAAAGTATTTTCAAAACATATAAAATACTTTACTATAAATTAAGTACTTATTTGTAAATATATTTTATTTATCTTAAAATTTTATACTTAATTTTCAAAATATAGTTATTCTTATTCATACTGAAAATTTTAATAGCTATGTTATAATGGAATTTTTTAAATAATATTATTAATAATATATCATGCTTCCTTAAAACTCTATGTTGCATGTAACTCAAGATATCAAAGAAATTTACTTTATTAGAAAAAAAAATATTTCATAAAAACTTGTGGTGGTACGCAAGTGCGGGACCTTTGCAAATTATTTGGGTTTTTTAGAGAACCCAAGAGGTATAATGAAAGTGCAATGATGAAGACCCTTTAATTTTTACTACTCTGATGAGAACCATAGAGTTTTAGTGGATTTTTTTATGTGATTACATTTGGGGTGCTACCGAGGATGAGGTGTGACATTTCAGTCATTTGGGAACTGATAACCAATTTAATCAGTGGGGAGCTTGTGGGCATGGTTTCCTAAGGTTTTTATGAGAATGATAGGTGTCCCTATGTGATAGTATGATACATTGAATATGGATTATAGTGTATAGATATGTTTGATATGTGTATGCGCCTTGATAGGGGTTGTCAGGCTAGATGAGTGTGGCTTGGATGGAGTGATATACATGTGATATCATGATATTTTTAGTGTTTTGATCGAGGAGGGGTGTAAGGGAAGCCATATATTGGGGGTTCACCATAGTATATTTCAGTGTTTGACCCTCATTGTGGATAAATTTCAATGGATATTAAGGATAATGTTCCTATTATACCAAAAATATATAGGGATTAGTGATTCATATTTGTACTTGGGTATGAGAAAGGCAGCCACATCCATTCATTACATAAGGTAATGGAAAAAATTGTGTTTTTTACAATTTTTGATCATCAAAGTGACGATAAGGATACTTATATAATGGAAAATATCATATTAGTCATTGGTGAACAAATTTCATGTTGTAAGAGTTGTGGATATGGTGAGACTGACTAGTTACCAGTTTATATAGCACCAGAATATCAATATGAGAAAGGATCCAAATTTATATGGTTCATTGGTAGATACTATATAGAAATTAAAGTGTAGTTTTGTATGGATTATAATTGTTGAAATTGGTCTCAGAGTGGAATTGAGTCTGATTCAAGAGTGAGTAGAATCAGTGGCTTGTCGGTGCTCGTAGATAAAGTGTTACATCTAGAGTGGGTGGTTGAGGATAAAAACATGGAATTACATTTAATTTTGGGTTTTTATATTGGTGTGAGACTTTGTATGATTTTAAGATACCTCCCAAAATTAGGGCATCATGATTGGGTGATGAAATCATGCATCAGTAGCTACGGTTGAGCATTTTGGGAAAAGTAGGCTTGAGTAGGACCTGCTAGTATATTGGTGTATTATTGGATATCATGAGGTGTAAACTTCATTGGGTATGTCATATTAGGTACAAAGAATGTGTTTTGATCATTATTTTGGTCTTTTCAAGGAAATTCCTATGTATTTGGTATTTTTTTATGGACAACAGAGACTTGCTTGATTTAGTTTTAAATAAGAAATAATAAGTGGTATCAATTCCAATCAATGGATTGGAAGTTGGTAGATTCTATCATGTGCTTATTGGGGAGTAGAAGCATTATGGTCCGAATTTGGTAACAAATCACATCGTTTTGGGTTGTAAAATTTAGGGTAAATTTTAATTCTTAATCCCAAGGTAGGGAATGTTTTAGAAACTAGGACTCGAATCTGAATTCTGAGGGTTGGAAAATCTCTAGGATATATTTTTGGATGTGTTTGAAGACTTAGAAAATTTTATTTATGATTTAATTTATATTTTTAGGCGTTTAATTTTAATTTCATAATTTAAAATGTTTTCTTCTTATCATATAGTTACCACATGGTTAGAGAAAACTATATAGAGTTATAGAGAAAAATGTGGTAGTGAGTTTTCATTTAGGGTTTTGGCATGTGACTTACAGATTGTTAGGAGAACCATGCATAGTTCTTTATCTTATTGTAGTGGGATATTTATAGTATATACATGGTTGGGAAAATTGTGTGTCCAAACCATGAGAGTGTGTGCATTTGGTATAGTGGGATCTACATGGTAGGCACATGGTTTGGTAAATCAGGTGATCAAACCATGTGGCTATCAAGTTTTCTTAAAAATTGTGAATTATCATTTTCCTCTTCTCAATTTTAAGTGTTTTCCATCCTTTTTCATCCCCTCTTGTGCGCTTGGTACTCCTCCTCCCCTTCCTATTTCAATTCCCCTTGGATATGGGTGGTTTCTTGGATGATGTCACATCCAGTTTAAGGGTTTCTGATAGATAATTCCACCAGAGTATAGTGGAAACATCCCACTTCATGGGGATTTTTCTTGGATTGCATAGAGGATATCCTGTGTGGATGATCATGTATTTTTTCTCACTATTTCATGAGAGGTATGTCCCCCTGTGAATTTTTCTTAGGTATTCATTAAATAGGATGATGTTATAAGATTAATTGATGCTGGGTGTTAGTTATTTTTCTTGGGATAGTTATAGAGGTACATCGTGGACCATCTAGGTGTCGGTGGTCAAGGTTTTGGTGATGCAGTGTTACCCGGTGAATTTCCCGAAGACTATTCCTTATTAAAATAAATTAAATAATTTATTATAAAATGTTATAATTAATTATTTTGGATTTTTTGGATTCATATAGGATCTTGGGTAATGATACAATCTTGGATGGGTCTTAGATGGTCTTATTCGGGGATTTGAGGAATATTACAAGGATAGTAAGACCATGTATGAGGTTGGTTGTCCCTTGAAAACATCCTAAAATTTTATTCTTGTGTGATGTAGGATGTGATATGTTGTCTCATCGTGCATTTGAAATCATCCATAAATTTAAAATTAATTGTTTCCATTAAACTATTTTAAGTAAAATGAAAGTGTCTTGTCCCACAATAGACCCTTGGACACTATATTGATTCCTCGGTTTCCAAAAGTTGAGGTTTTGACTAGAAATGTTTCCTATGGGATAAAGTAGCCCTATAGGGGTATAAACTCAATGAATTAAGCATAGTGAACCTTGGTTTATGTGATGCCTGAGAACCACACTCCTAGATATGGTTCCATAAACACATAATTTATATACATTATTTGCTACCAGTTATAAATCCAAGATATAACCATCCTTAATTAAAAAATAAAAAATATTATTGCGTATCTTACATTTGAATTATATTTTTTTGTTTATAGATTTAGAGAATTAAGAAAAAACATAAACTGATAAATTTTGTGTTATTTGTACCAAATGGACAATTTTACCCTTATATGAGAAACTACTTAATTTTTTATAAGCCTTTAATTTCCCCCCATAAATTTTTTCACACGTGTTATCCATATGAACATGTCACGCGTACTACTCTTCTCCATAACCTAGGAAAATAGAAACATAAGAATGGGTGAGATAAAATGCTCAGTAATGGATACATATAACTAAATAAATCATGTAATAAACATGGAATAAATATTATGGTTGGAATAGGTAAACAACACGAATCCATAATCAACTGAAAACTAAGAGCATGTTATATCCATAAAAATAAATAAAGACATAAATATCAATAATATTGATCTCATTATGATGGAATAAATAAAGTAAAACATTAAAAACCTATTATCAATATGTTGTTCCAAGACACTTCACTTTTCATTGAGACACCATTAATGACATCTTATTGAATGGGGTAAGCATACAGAAAATACCCAAGCTTATTTTTTCTCATAAGACATATCGATGTATCGAGGGGATATATAATTCTAGGTCCCACCCATCACTAGACTATGTCCAATTCATTCACCATAGGAGTTATCATGACCATTAATACCATTATAAAAGGAACCACCTACTTAATAAAACTTGGTTATCTATATAATGAGAAATACATAAATCAAATACATAATCAGCCTGCGTTAGTAGACAATAGTCATCAGGAATTTTAATACTTTTACAATTATCAACAAAATAAAAACATTTCTAGTTGAACATCATAAAATCTTAATTATGTAAAATTTTTATTTTTACACCATATGGAGTAAAGTCTATATGGATAAGTCAATAATTTAATGACAAAATCATATGTCATCTAGAGGAAGAAGATGTATGGTTTCAAAAGAACATGACCAAATAAGTGACAAATATTTTTCAAATGGTTTTTGTGGTAGGAATTTATATCCTTAGAAAAAAAATATATAATACCACATAATAAAATCAAAGTGTAAAATATACCCAACTTATATGAACTAAGTTCAAAGGAATGGTCAGAACTCAATGAATGAGAATTATGTTACCAAAAACTCTTACCACAGGGGAAACAACTGAAACAATAATCATTTGTAAAAGGAAATATGATTTGGATATTAAATCCCATGAAATATAAGTATTATGATAAAAATAAATTCATTCTTATTAAATACATCATACAATGTAATCATCATGCACAAAATGTGTTATGTCTCAAAGAATGAGAATTAAGACCATGGAAACCCTTATGACTTTAGAAACTTTTGAATAAAAACCCTCTAAAATATTGGGATTGTAATTAAACATAAAGTACCATGATTAAATTACCATTCATGAAATTATATCTCAAATAGGAATTTTATACACTACATAAAATAAATTAGGTGCATAAATACAATACTTGTCCCAATAAAAGAAAATTGAGGCAAAAAAACCCTAACCTCTTATCCTAATTTCCACAAACATAAATTAACCTCCAGTATAAAAAAATATATCTTAATAACTTAATTAATAACCTTTTTTATATCTATTTTCATTCATAATATTCATAAATAGTCATTCTATATATGAATTATTCTGATTTTCCACATCGGGTGTTTATAGTTTGTACCATTTTTACTGGTTTCAAAATAGTTGTTTTTCTATTCATTATTATTACAAAGTTAATAATTATTATGTAATTAAGGTTACTAATAAGGATTTTTTATAATTATTTAAGTTGTTTCAAATTACTTTCATGGGTTTTTCAGTCCTTATCCTTGAATATGAAATAAATAACAAGCATGTTTTTGTGATTATTTATAATTGAAGGGTGTTTTCTTAATTGATAATTTAAATATTAATATGACATCTTCATATTAAAAAATAATTATTTACAAATTTATATCATATATTAATATTAATTATGTTCCCATATTCTTTCATTATATAAATTCATATTATTTTTCAATTGGGTAGTTAAGCCGACCCAAACAAGAACAAACCTTGATTTGATGAAAGATTATGAGGTGTTTTTGTTGCAATATCATTATAACATAAGAATAATGACCTTATTTACTGTTTATTGGATTTATATATCATAATTATAAGGAATTATAATAATAATCAATGTATTTGAAAATGTTACACAATTTTAATAAAAGATTATCCTCTTAATTCACTTATTTTAAATGATTAAATTAACAATGATCATTTATTGATCATATAATTAATAGGTTCTCTAATTTGTCATAAAATTACCATAATGATATCATAAAAATAAAATTTATCTTTTAATACCATACTTATATCTATCCTTGTAAGGTTGTGAAAGAAAATGAAACATGTTACATCATAGAGGTGACAGTTTACACAATGCATGAACGATGATTTTTTTTCTTAATGGATGGGTACTTTAATAAAAACTGATAATACCCTTAATATAGTAAAATTAAAGTATATAAATGATAATAATATCATTTTTTATACATGTTTGAGGTTCAATACACCTTTATTGAGTATAAAAGAACGAACCCCTTTTGAGAGATGGGTGAAGAGGGAACCCATACAAGACAAAGGCAAGATGCCAAGTGAAGAAACATGACTCAAAGGTCAAAAATAATCCTGGGTGAACAAATAAAAACAAACATCATAACAAGAAATATAAGAAGTCTTGTATCCCCATTCTCCATACAATGAAACAAAGAAAAAAGTCCAATAAAGAAAATAATTAAGAATAAAAACTAAGTAGTTGATGATACTCTCATCGGGGACATGAATTTTCTTTGGAAGTATCCTTATAAATGAAGGACTTAGGCTAAATAAAGGTAACAATAAGATTTTTAAATTGTGTGAGGGATCTATGAGGAGAAAATGGTAGAGTTTCAAGGATAAATTTGAATTAAATGTGTTTCTTGAAGTGTTAAATATATTACCCTTCTATAAGTAAAAGGAAGGATGGTTTTGGGAGTAAACCTTACATTTACAATAATGTAAGCTTATTATTCAAGTTGAAAAAGGGAAAAAATGGAATAAATAGGAGACAAAAATTATTATGGATATAAAATCAACTCAAACACCACTTTTTGAGACAACTTTGAGTTATTTATGACTTTTTATTTTAACTTTTTTCATTTTACCCAAACATACTTTTATCTTGGTAATTTATTTCTAATCTTAACAATTAATTTTAACGATAAAGATTAAGATTTAAATTTTTATAAAATTTGATACTTCTAATTACAAATTGAAAAACATCTTATCAAATAAATTTTCTAATGGAGTGAAATTTTAATTTTAAAATAAATACACTTAATCACATAAA
Source organism: Viscum album (assembly GCA_963277665.1). NCBI lineage: Eukaryota > Viridiplantae > Streptophyta > Magnoliopsida > Santalales > Viscaceae > Viscum > Viscum album. Next base: position 1,339,145,469 of record OY728156.1, read on the forward strand.
AATAGTATTCAAGATTTAAATTTATATATAAGATAAAAAAATTAATACTTGTTTTAATGACATAAATTTATTTATTTTAAAAAAAACATAGGATTTTAGGCTTAAAAGGAAATCCAAACCAAATATCCCTTCAAAATAATGGATTCAAAGAAAAGATCGAGAATAGTTTTTTATTAAAGTAACATTTAAATTATTTCTAAAAACATTGGACATTGGATTTATAAGATAAAATAATATTTTAAAAATTCATATTGTTATTATTTAAATTTATATTTTATTAAATATTTTTTTTTTGAAATTCTAGTTAATTATTATATAATGAAAAAGTCATAAAAAAATATAAGTTTTGTGAAAACCATATTTTTTTACTAAAAATCAACCATTTCATAAAAAGATAAAAAAAATTAATACTATGTTAATTTTTATATGAGGAATTCAAAAATGAGGTTCATTTTTATTAATTTTAAATTCCAAAATTTCTAAATTCATTTTTTTAATAAAATCATATAATATAATTGAAAACCCATTATAATTAGAAAATGCCATTTTTAAATATTAACTATTATTAATATCATTATTTAATATCATTTAACAACTAAATTTTAGTTAACTAATTATTAATATCAAACATAATTTATCATTAATCATATTTTTCTTGAAATAGAAATGTGTATCATATAAAAGATAATTTTTTTAGAAAAATACTTTTATAAACAATAAATGATATTATTAGTAATTTTAGGTAAACTAATTAAATTTCATTCAAATTTACAATAGATTTTATTTGGTATATATAATTCGTAAATTGGTTAATTTTATTCATTACTTATAAATAAACTTCTAGGTTTTAATTTTAATACTTAAAAATTTATATTTTATTTAAATATATCATGGTTTCATTTAGGTTTGGCATTTTTTACATAGCAAGCTATCAAAAAAATTGAATTATTTAATGGTAATAATATATTATAATTTTAGGGTTTTATAGTATGGTTTCCCTTGTACCCCTTCATGTGGGGAAGAGTTCTAGACAGTAATGGTTAGCCTAGGGATAGGATAGGTGGGTCCTTGAGACACCGTGGAGCCTTTGGGATAGTTAAATAAAGTGTGGGGTGAGTATTCATTCCTCGCTGGTGCATGATCACTTGGGTTGGTATGCCCTAGGTTAGATTATAGAGAGATTGGGTGTGAGTGTACTAACCTATATTTACCTTGTAATTGATATGTTCTTTATTTCATCTCTCTATTATGATACAAGGATGGTGTTTCCTACATGGTAGATTATGTCAGGATACAATCATGGTCAGGCAGAGGGGTGTTATTTCCTTCAAGTGACAGTCTTTTACCCTGGAGTTCTGAAGTGAGATATAGAAACCCATGTAGGTTGTTTGAATTATGATGTGACCTATAAGACCTTAGTGGATTCCCCAATATTTTTTTTCCCTTAGAGAGGTGAGTACATAGAGGCTGACTTGGTTATATCCTAGTATCTACATGTGGTGTGTATATAGATTGGTGTTGAGAGAATAGATTTAGATGGGTATACAGATCCTAGTGTATGGCCTTATGGGAAAGATGTAGATATTTATGGGTTCAACATGATGATATTGTGTGAACATGATGTTTTTAAGGTACCAAACAATAAGTATGAGTGGATAAAGAGATTTGATTCAAGGCATAAAGATAGGCTTCAAGAGGGAAGTCTATATTGTGTGCATGAGAGTCTAGGCTAGGATGTATGTGTTGGGTTCGAGTGTGTGGAAAACCCACATGTAAGACATATGATGTTCCTGACGGAGGGTATTCCTCTGTGGTTATGTTATACGAGGTTCTAGGGAGAGGATATTCCTCTAATAATATGGGATATATATATATGTGTGTGTGTGAGAGAGAGAGAGAGAGGTTTTGGGGTGATCTTTAACCCCTGGGTGTATGGGTTATCAGACATTGGAGTGTGATATATCCCCTAGGTAATGATGGATCAGTAACTATTATTTGTAGGGGATATTACCCCCTAGGTGGATGATATGTTATGATTCTAGGTAGGTGACTAATCCCCCTAGTTCGATGATAGGTGACAATTCCAAGTAGGGGATATGACCCCCCAGGGCAGATGATATGTGAATATTTTGGTTAGGGGATGAAATCCCCTAGGTGTATGCTATATGGTTATAGGTAGGGGATGTGATCCTTGATTTTATAATATTATAAAATGTTCTAGGGAAGAACTAGTATCCCCCTGGTTAGTTTTGATTTATGCTCAAACAACCAGCACAGGTCAAAGCAAGTATGGTCGACCTCAAGTGTCACCTTAGAACCTAAATATTGAAAGTGATCATTTTATATAGTTTTTCATTCTATTTGTTATTATAATAGTATAACATTTTCATAAACCATATTTAATTTTTATTTTACGGAAACCATTGGTGGAGTCTGACCGGGTTTTACTCACACGCTGCTAGGGCTACCCAAGAACTTTAGTACCAGAGCATACCTCATGTCCTCAGGTTTAGATAGGGTCAAGGCACTGTATTTCATGGTCAAGTTGGAAATATTGGGTGGAGATTCATATGAGGTGGTTTTTTTGGATAGTATTAGATCCCCTTGTGTATTTTATTCCTTTTCTTATTTTTTTATGTGATCAATCAGTGTGAGATTGGTTATGGTAAACTATTTGAAAATATTTTATTTTATATGTCATGGTTATGTTTATTTGATTCTATATACTCTGATTATTTATTATGGATTATTAATGGTTATTTTTATTACTTTATTAATCTAATATAATAGTATAGTATCGTCATGATAACACCTTAGACCTTCACTACTAGTCAACTACCTATAACATGTGGGGAGGCATGATTTATGTGTCATGATACTTCAACTAGGACATTAGTGAGTTGTCTCAAACTAGGGGTGTCACATTAGTTGTGGAAGCTTAATATGCCTTAGTGAATTTGAGGATATAATTCTATAAATATGACTTATACCCATATACTTATATCAATGGTGTTGGAGAACAGTTGGTATAGGTTGAAGCATGATTTAGGAATAATTTTTCTAATAAAAATAAATCAATCAACATTTAAGTTACTTATATATATAATTATATATATAAGTGGTTATAGGTTAGTTTTAAATTTTTTAAATGATAGAAATTTGATATTTGAAAATATAATTATGGCTATTATTTTTACATTAATTATACCAACAGTTCTCAAAACATTCGTATATACCACACATACTAGCTATTTGGGAAAACAATTGGTATAAGTATTTCCTAACATTATCACAACCAAAAGATCTTCAAACTATTATCATATGATATACCAATGTTTTGAGGGTCTATACTAGTGGTTCTAATCTATTGAACCTAAGAGAGGTTCTTTGTTGGATATGTTGACAATTGATGAAAAGGTTTTGTGTTAAAGAAATTGAAGACTTAGTGTTGTTAGATGTACATGGAAGATTTAGTGAAGATGTGAAAATGGAATCACTAGTGAATTAAATGAGACAAATTGATTTCTCTATATATTGTGGTCATTGTTTAAAAATTAGTAGTAGAAGTTGAATGAAGAGTTGAATAAATTTTAAATTGTTTGGATTTAGTTTGTTAATTATGGTTTTATAAGTGGCTAGAACACACCACATCATGGTAATATTCTCCCCACCATGGTGATTGAATATGCTAGAGTAAATTTAAAAAAAGGATAATAAAAGAAAAAATAATAAAAGTTATTAGCCCAAGGCCAGCACCACTGAAGTATCCAACTATAAAAAGTAGCATTTGAGCTCAAAAGTGACACAACTAGGGAAATTATGATGGGGCATTGAGCCTAATGTGGGGAGGTTCTAAGAAAGAGATAGAATAGAAAGCATGATTCTATTTTTTTGGAGGATAGTGGTCTTGGTGTGGTGTTCTACCATGGGAGGACAATAGTTATTGGTTGTTGTCTCTTTTGGTCGAATTATATCACTCAAGAGGGGGGTGAATTGAGTATATATAAATATTTCTATTAAAATTGGTTATTTAAAAGAATATCCCCTGATTAAAATATAATCAAATTCAGTTTGTAGTGAATTTATAAAAGTCTTGAATATTCAATTAATTTCTCAGAAGACTGATTAGTTCTTAGTTTTACCAATCCAAATATTAGACAAAATTTTGAAACTAATATACTGATTCAAAACAGATATAAACACTTGATAAACTAACTATAAAAGTTCAATTTATCTTAATATAAAATGAATTAAACACGGATCAAATTAAACCAATAGACAAACTACACAGTGGATAAAAACAGGAGGTTCGGTCTCAAGATGAGACTTAGTCCTCTCTACTTGGAGATCACCTGCCACCAAGCAGTTTATATTAATAAACTTGTTATCCACTCCCTGGATCGAGGTTCACAATAGCACACAGGGTTGTCCAGGTCACACTTGACCTCTACCATAGTTATTCATGGGAAAACTAACAAACATATCACACAAGATTTATTCCACTATTAAATGTGGGATACAAGATTAAAATGATATTGAGTGTGAGGATATTTTAGTATCCTTTAGTTATGCTCATGAGACAGTGTGTGTGAAACAAATAGATTCACACACTACTTAAAAAGTAAACACAATATCACAACAGAGTTATAAAATAAGAATAGAGTTTACAAATCTCTATGTGTTGTGATGTAAAGCTTTGGACTCAATGGATGTAGAGAAAATGATATTTGAGTCCTCTTCTGAAAGTTGTCTTCAGAAAAGAGTATCGTGGTCTCTATAATCTAGTTTCCAGATGTTAAAAGGTTTATCTTTTTGATGTTAGGATGTTCAGTGAGCTTCAGCAGGTTGTTGCTTGTAATATTAAACTTCTTATGTAATCAGTCTTCCAGTTCTTCTATTTGAAATATCTTGCACATTCACATAGTCTTCTTATCTTTTCCTCACAGTTTTTTTTTGAGAGAGAGTTTTTAAGGTTGAGATTGTAATACTTTTATACTTCAAGGTCCAGTAGGCATGAAGATCTCCCCACGTGCGTGTACCTCATACTGTCTATGGATAGTCCTACATACAACATTAAATAATGTCAGAAATATTAATTTTTCTAAATATGGACATTAGAAATAAATTTGAATTAATAAATTTGAAACATTTATTTATGACTATCGGTGAGTCATAAGTATCGGTGAGTCATAATTATCGGTGAGTCATTTGCATAAGTCTGTCATCATCGGTCCGTCAGCATCAGTCTGTTAGAATCGGTCTGTCATCATCAATATGTCAACATCGGTGTGTCGAACATCGGTGTGTTGAAGGTCGTTGTGTCGAACATCGGTGTGTCGAATGTCAATGTGTCAAACATCGGTGTGGAAAACATCCATGTGTCGAACATCGTTGTGTCAAACATCGGTGTGTCAAACATCCATGTGTCAAACCTCGGTGTGTCGAACATCAGTGTGTCAAACATCAGTGTGGTGAACATCGGTTTGTCGAACATCAGTGTGTTGAACATCGGTGTGTCGAACATCGATGTGTTGAATATTGGTGTGGAAAAAATCGATGTGGTGAACATCGGTGTGGAGAACAACGGTGTGTCGAACATTAGTGTTCTGAACATCGGTGTGTCAAACATTGGTGTGTCAAACATCGGTGTGTTGAACATCAGTGTGTCGAACATCGGTGTGTCGAACATCCGTGTGTCGAACATCGGTGTCAAGGACTCTGAGAAACTTATGAAGTGTCTGTCTTACACAGAACATTACTAGATTAATTGACATCCAAAAATACATGTAAATATACACTTTTAAACATATTTAAGCATAAGAACAATATTTTATTAACTTATTGAAGTATATTGTACTATATGACATAATTGATTTACTTAGAGATATTAGATGGCATGAAATAACAGAATTTTTAGAATGAGATTATTTTTTATTATGAAAACTATTATAGCATAGAGGGTCCAATAATCTCAACCTTTTTGATAATCACAAATTATAGAATACATGTAAAGTTATGCAATAATAATAACTTGACTTAGCATACTTCATTGAATGGGATTATTCAATATAACTAAATATTTCCCTTGTTTGATTTTTTAAAACAAAGCTCCCCCTCAATTACTGGATTAGAGAAAATATATGTATATAGATTATGTTGAGTACATGTCATGTGTCCTATGCCAGAATTGATCCCCCTGAAATTAATAATTTATTCCCTTTCTCCCCCTTTTGGATAATAAAAAAAGAAAAGGAGAAATAAAGAAGAGAAAAAAAAGTATTTCCATTAAGAAGCAAAAGAGTACAGTCAACAACAAAAATATACAAATACCTATCAAATAGACTATCGACCACTAAGGGTTTGGCTTCTGAGGGGATTTTAATTTATCTAAAGGATCCGAAGTAGGATGAGAAGGTTTGAAAGTGGAATAGGGAAGAGGTGGTATGAAGATAACACCAGGTAAGGAAACACCTATAGGAACATTTACTGCAAGGCTAGGTCTTCTTTCTGAAAACACACAACTGGCAGATTTCTCTATAATGACCTGTCAAATTTGGGAAAGAGACTGAGAGACAGTCATTGGAGCAGGAGGCCGAGAGGTAGTGGTAATGGAAGCAGCAGGAGGAACCACAGTTGCCTCATCTTGAACATGTAGATATAGCTTAAAGAGATTTATGAAGTCATTGATGATTTCACCACCATATTTCTTGGCCTTCTTGAAGTCATCTTTATTCTCCATGAATTTATTCAACAGAGGGGTAAAATCCTTCAATTGAGTCATTTTCTTCTTGAAGGCTTCTGTGATAGGAGGAATTTTGAGATTTTTTGCTAAAAACATAAATCTATTGATGAGATCATGCTTGGTATATATCTTAGTAAAATACTTATCCACCTTCTCTCTAATCTCTTTCTGAGTAGTAGAGGCTTCATTTGTGCACTACCTTACCATATTGTACACAAGGTTTATATTTCTATGTACCTTTTCAAGAGTTTCTTTTTTAGAAACACTCTGATGATTTTTGAGATCCTCTCTCATCACAGTCTTTAGAGATTCCAAATCAGCAACAGCACCTTTCCTGCTCCTAGAACTGGATAGGCTAGTAATCATTTTTTCAAGATATTCTTTCAAATTTTTCAAATCTACACTTAGTAGATGAGTCACCAAGTTCTCAAGAACTTCCAGTACACCACTAAAGTAGGTCTCTAAATCAGAGGTTAGATAATTTAACTCATTACTCATCTTTCTTACTTCTTCTCTAAGCAAGGTATTGTGTCTAATGATGGTTTTGGTTATGGTAATGAGATTTGGTTGAATCTCCTGGATCACCATCCTTGAAGTCTTTGTTGTATCTGCATATAAAATACCTATTGAAGTGGAGGATTTAGTTCTGGATCCAACTAAAGATATAACTAACTCATAGAGATCATTTTTGAAAAGTTCGAAATCAGCCTTAGTGACATAGTCACTAGGTACTATTTGTGCTACTGGCTCATCTGCTGGAGGTTCTACCGGTGGAACAGGTGCAAGAGGTTCTGCTTCATCTCGAGCCTATGAAGTAGGAGGAGGGGGAACTCTCTCCTCATCGTAGTCATATTCCAACCTAAATAGAATGTATCCTAGATCATTATTTTACTATAGAGGATAGGTCTATTCTCTTGGCTCAACAGTGTCAATCCTGACTCTTCTTCCCTGAGGCTCGGGTAAAACATCATCTTCATCTCCTTCTTCATCCTATCCTCTAGCCATAATAACATTTCTGGGAATTGGTACCAACTGTACTTGAGGTTCATCAAGTTCCCTAGCCACTTCAACTTCTCTAAGAACTTTCCTCAATCTGAGCCGCCTAATCCTCATCCTCTTCCCCATGGCCACCAGCCATTAGATCATTAAACTCCTGAATGATTTCCTAATTTTCAGCATTAGGATGGGGAGATCTTTCCTCATAACCAGTATCTCCATGATCAACATCCTTTTATTCAACAAGATCACTACCAACAGCAGCTCCAAGTACAGATTCCTCACTAGATCTGACAACTACTTGTTGCCCCAATTTTAACGAATCACTTACATGCTCATCATTTCCCTCTTCATCATCATCAACATCATCAGACTCCTCATCTGATTTTATTACATATCCTTAAACTCCAGTAACCTCATTCTCTTCCTCATCCTCATCACCTAACAGAGGTTCTCTTGAGGGAAAATACAAAGGTGGACTATCAGGTCCATAAGACATATCTTTGGGGATTTTAGCAATATCAGGATCACTCCTGTCATCAAAAGGAGATCCTTCTTCCCTTGGAAACTTAGCCTCAACTTCCTCATCAGAACAAACAGGTTACTCTCCTAGTTTGGGGCCTAGATCAACTTGATCCTTTGGTCTGGTAGGATGTTCAATAGGATTGAAATCTTCATATAGCCTTTCCGCATCTCCTACCCAGCATTTCTTCCATAGGTTCCAAAAGATCTCCATCCTTTTACAAATATCTTTTTGAAGGCAGAAACCACTGCATGCACTTATCACTTTATCTTCTTTTTCCACACATACCATCTTCTTTAACATGGAAGATATCATCCTGGGATAGTACAAAAATGTTGCCTTCTTGGATGGATTTATTATATCAGAAAAATGCACCATTAGATACCTACATAGGTTCACCTTTATCCCATTTTCAACAGATTGATCAGGAGTACATCCTGATATTTCACAGTAGAGAAATATCCCTTCCTTGAGAAGATTTGATGTTGTATAAACCTAAAAATAAACATTGTCTCTCCATCTAATTAGCTGGAATTAGTCCTTCTAGATTCTCACCTTCCAGTCATCTCTTTAAAAGCATCTTCATACGGAAACAAATTAGAGGAAGGTGGAATATTACCCTGATAATCAGTATAGAAACCTTTATGAGGCATCTCCAAGCACTCATCCCATTCCTTAGAAGAAAAGTTTATTTCCTTTCCCTTCACCACTGACTTCATCCTTTATTCCTCTGATCAATCTAGGGATATCTTTAAATTTTGATAAAACCCATGTACTAGCTAGGTATAATAAGGTATTTCATTGTTTCAGAACCAGCTCATCCACCCTTGAGATTCCAGTACTCTCAACAAAAATGATTGCTTGACAGAAGCCACTCAGCAGACACTTCTTTCTCAGCCGTAACCACTCGACTTTCCTATCTTGGTTTTACAGTCCCACTGGACTCACCCTTCTTATGATTAGCAGATGGAGAGTTTCTTAGTACTTACATCGCGTGCTTAGTCCTTTCCATTTTGAGGTTTCGGATTCCAAAGGAGTTTATAGGATGAGGGTCGAGAGATAGAGTGAAAAGGGTAAAAGGTTTTACAGTAGAGGGAATGTAAATAGTCTAAGTGGATTGAATTCGATTTATCATTTAGGGATCATAAAAATATAAAGCATAAAATTTAAACACGGTAGAAAGAACATAAAACAGCATCTTTTTAATTAAAATAGATAGAATTAAAAAATATTCCTTAAATACATCGGTGTCATAGAATTGGTTTAACATGATCAGTTTCAAGTGATCGATTTAAAGAGATTGGTTTCATGGATCGGTTTCAAGAGATCCGTTTTATGGATCAATTTCAAGGGATCGGTTTCATAGATCAGTTTCAAGAGATCATTTTCATAAGACTTTAGAGATTTATCATTCCAAGTTCATTTCTGATGTAGTTCATTCACTCATAGTTTATGGGTTTAGTGAATATATCAGCAAGATGATGCTCAGTCCCAATAAACTCAAGAGTTATATCACCTTTTTGATAATGATCTCTCAAAAAGTGATGTCTTACATCAATATTCTTTGTCCTAGAATAAGGAATTGGATTATTAGAAATGTTAATAGCACTTTTGCTATCACAGTTTATGGGGATATGTCTGAATTGAAATCCATAGTCTAATAAGGTGTGTTTCATCCAAAATATTTGTGCACAAAAACTACTATCAACAATGTATTCTGCTTCAGTAGTTGATAATGAAACTGAATTTTGATTTTTACTACACCATGATATTAGATAATTTCCCAAAGAGTGACATGTTCCATAGGTACTCTTTCTATCTAACTTACATTAACCAAAGTCTACATCTTAATAACTAACTAAATCAAAATGATGTCCTTTAGGATAAAACAATCCTAAATTATTTGTATACTTGATGTATTTGAAAATTATTTTAACAGCATTTAAATGTGACTCTTTTGGGTTTTCTTGAAATCTTTCACACATACACACACTAAACATAATATCTGGCCTACTAGCAGTTAAGTACAGCAAACTCCCAATCATTGCTCTGTAATCTATTTGATCAACTGATTTTCCATTTTCATCAATATCTAACTTACATGTAGAACTCATAGGGGTTTCACTACACTTAATGCTATCAAAACCATATCTTTTTAAAATATATTTAGTATACTTACATTGATTTAAAATAATACCTTCTTTATTTTGAAATAATTGAAATCCAAGAAAATATTTAAGTTCACCCATCAAACTCATTTCAAACTCACTTTGCATTATTTTTTTAAAAACATTACATAAAGAATTTTTAGAAGATCCAAAGATAATATCATTTATATATATTTGAGCTATTAAAACTTCTTTTGAAATTATTTTTATAAATAAATTAGGATCTTCAAGTCTGTTTTTAAAGCCTTTAGATATAAGAAAATTACTCAACCTTTCATACCAAGCTCTTGGAGCTTGTTTCAACCCTTATAAATCTTTAGATAATTTGAACACTTGATTTGGAAAATGTGGATTTGTAAAACCTGGGGGTTGTTAAACAAAAACATCCTAAATTATATAACCATTTAAGAATTCACTTTTGACATCCATTTGACAATGTTTAAAATCCAAGTGTGTTTTATAGGCAAGTAAGATCCTAATTTATTTGAGTCTAGATACTAGCGCAAAGGGATCTTCATAACCAATTCTCTCTTCTTGATTATATCCTTGTGCAACCAATATATCTTTGTTTCTAATTACATTTCCAGCTTCATCAACTAAATATCTAAACACCCATTTGGTTCCTGTGGTCAAATTATCCTTTGTTCTATCTAGAAGTTTCCAAACTTTATTTCTTTCAAACTGATTAAGTTCTTATTGCATGGACATTACCCAAAATTCATCATTGATTACATCATTGATATTTTTAGGTTCAATTAGTGACAGGAAAGATTGATGTTCAACCTAGTTTCTCAAGAAATATCTAATTTTTGTTCCTCTATCTAAATCTCCAACAACAACATCTAGGGGATGATTTTTAAGGGTCCTAGTTGGTCTAGAAAAGGTAGGACTTGATATTTCAGGTTGTCCAAGTTGATCTGGTTCATTACGGTTAGGATATAAAGAATTTCTAAAACTGGAATTTTTCACAGATTCCTTCACAAGATTATTTGAGGATTTATCATTAATGTCTATATTGGACATATACTCTTCAGTATTTTCTAGTGAGGTCTTGGGCTCATGTGGATTTGTTTCATCAAACTTGATATGTACATATTCCTCTACACACTTTGTTTTATTATTAAAAACTCTATAGGCTTTGCTTGATGTATAGTATCTAAGAAATATTCCTTCATCACTTTTAGGGGAAAATTTATCTAAATTATCTTTAGTGTTCAGAATATACACTTTACATCCAAACACTTTAAAATAACTTAATTTGGGTTGACTATTATTCCACAACTCATAAAGAGTTTTCTTAAGGATGGGTCTGATTAAGACTCTATTTATTATGTAACAAGTTTTATTAATAGCTTCATCCCAGAAATAAATGGGTAGTTCATATTCATTGAGCATAGTTCGGGCAATTTCCTGTAGGGTTCTATTTCTTCTTTCTACCACACCATTTTTTTGAGGTGTCCTAGGAGCATAAAAATTATGACTGTAGTCATTTTGTGAGAAAAAAGATTCAAAAACATGATTCTCAAACTCACAACCATGATAAATTCTTAAGTATTTAATCTTAAGTCCACTAATATTTTCTACAGTCCTAGCATACTTGGTAAAGTGAGAAAAAGATTCACTCTTGTGAGCTAGGAAAAAGGTCAAGGTGTACCTAGAGAAATCATCTACAAGAACATAAAAATAGTGCTTCCCATTGAGACTCGAAACTATAGATGGTCCAAACAAATCCATGAGAACCAACTCAAGAGGTTGAGAATTAGTTACTTCTTTCTTTGGTTTGAAAGAGATTTTATGTTTCTTTCCTTTTTGACAAGGATTACACACCTTATTGTCTGGAAACTCTAATTTGGTTAGATCTTTAACTAAACCTTTTCTATTTAACTTCTTAATAGAGTGTATGTTGCAATGTCCTAGTCTTCTATGCCAGAGCTAAGACTCTTTGTGAAAGGAATTTAGACAAGAGACATTTTTTGAGGCTAGTGTGACTAGATTTATATCATATACATTTTCATTTCTAAAAGTAGTAAATACTAATTTATTCTTGGCATAAAAACATGGAATGAATCATTTTTGAATTTGAAATTAAATCCATAATCACACAATTGAGATATGCCAATCAGGTTATATTTTAATCCATCAACAAACAGTACTATAGAAATTTAAATAGAGTTAAGGTTACCAATCTGGCATAGGCCGATGATTTTTCCTTCACTATTGTCACAAAATGTGACATGTCCTCCATAATTATTGATAAGACTTTTAAATATTGAATAATCCCCTATCATATGTATTGAACATCCACTATCCAAGTACTACATATTTTTATAGGATCACCTTAGGTAGTTTACCTACAAAACAGTTCATCCAATAAACAACTTTGGTACCCATATTTGTCTAGGTCCACATACATTAGTGATATAAGCTTTAGAAACCCACAATTGTATTATAGGATTCCTATATGCAGAATATAGAGCATTTGAAAAATAAATACTATTTGGTACTGAATAATTGGATGCAGTAAAAGAATTCATGGAACTGGAACTTGTAACAAAATTATGGTTTCTGAAAAAAGTAGCAGATTTTCCAGATTTGGTTACAAAATGTGATTTGGATAAATTCCTTTGACCTGGTTGATATCATATCCCATAAGTATACTTAGGAGATATTTTTTTACCAAGAATTTGAGTAATAATATTTCTTCTATTGGTAAAATTTTCTAATTCTTTCTTCAATTTCTCATTATACATTTTTAACTCATTGTTCTCCTTGAGCAGTTGAGCATTTTTCTCTTTTTTAGTAGTAAGTTTAGATTTAATAGTCACAGTAAGAGAATTATATTTCTTCAAAGATTTATACTTATCTTTCAACTCATTACATGTTTCTTCTAGAATGTTACAATATTCAAATAATTCACCATTTTTCATATTCTCATACTCACTTTCAGAATAATAAGAATTATGTGTAGGAGAGTCTAAGGTTACCTCAATTGTGTTTGTCATAAAACACATATTAGACATATCATCTTTCTCATTTTTAGAAGAAGAAGATTCACTTGAGTTGTCCTTTGAGGCACTCTAGGTGGCCTTTATTGCTTTCTTATACTTTCTATCCTTATTTTCAAACTTTTTTTTGTATTTCTTCTTTGGACGGTCATCCTTGACATGTCCTTTCCTTTTACATTCGTAGAAAATTATCTTTTATGATTTATCATCTCTCTTCCAACCCTTTTTCCAATTTCCCTTGTTATAATACTTTCTTTTGTAATTGGGATTTTTGAAAAACTTATTTTTCCTATAAAATTTCCTGAATCTTCTAGCCAGCTGGGCTATTTATTCATCACTATCTGAATATGATTCTTCACTACTAGAGCATTCAAGATAAGCTTGAAATTTCTCTTTGTCTATACTTTTAGATGTATTAGTCTTGAAGGATACCGACTTTCATTTTGGTTTATCCTCTTCTTGATTTACCTTCAATTTCCCTCCATACATCATTAATTTTTCAGTCAACTCTTTCATTAGCATATTATCAATGTCGCACAATTCCCTAATAGACACAGATGTCCCATGCCATCTTTCTAGTAAGCATTGTAGAATCATCATAATATTCTATTTGGTTGTTACTTCTCTTCCTAAAGAAATCATGGTATTCACAATTTCATTGAACCTGAGATACATATCAAAAATAGACTCATTAGTATTCATTCTGAAGTTTTCATATTTAATAGTATAAGTATTTAATCTCACTTCTTTAACATTAGATTTTACTTCATGAGAAATAGATAGAGTGTCCCAAATCTCATGTGTAGTTTTGCAGGTAGAGATACGGTTAAACTCTTCAAATCCTAGTGTACATTAAAGAGAATTCATTTCTTTATAGTTATTGTTATATGAAGTTAAGGTAGGTTCATCCCAAGTGTTTCTAGCAGTTTCAGGAATTGCATATTTACTTTCAATAGCAGTCCAGATTTCAAATCCCATGCTTTCTAGATGTATTTTCATTTTAAGCCTCCACTGATCACAGTTAGTTCTATTAAATAAAGGTGGTCTATTGGAAGTATCCCCTTATAATCTATTATCCATGATCCAAATTGTAAAATAATTTCAAAGAGATAAAAATTTATAAATAACATAAATTTTTAGATCTTTGAAAAACAACTATAATCATAGTTGACATGATTTTAAAACTGACAATAATTTTTAATTTCTTTGATACCAAATGTTGGTCAGAGTAGATCACTCAAGAGGGGGGTGAATTGAGTATCTATAAAAATTTCTGTTAAAATTGGTTCTTTAAAATAATATTCCCCAATTAAAATATAGTCAAAGTCAGTTTTTAGTGAATTTATAAAAGTTCTGAATGTTCAATTAATTTCTCAGAAGATTGATTAGTTCTCATTTTTACCAATATAAAGATTAGTCAAACATTTGAAACTAATCTAATGATTCAAAATATATATGAACAATTTCTAAACTAACTATCAAAGTTCAATTTATCTTAATGTGAAATTAATTAAACACATATTAGACTAAAACAAAATATAAACTACACAATCGATAAAAACAAGTGGTTCAGTCTCAAGAAGAGACTTAGTCCTCTCCACTTGGTGATCACCTACCACCAAGAAGTTTATATTAATAAAATTTTGATCCACACCCTGGATTAGGGTTCAAAACATAACACAAGGATATCTAGGTCACACTTGACCTCTACCATAGTTATGCGTGGGAAAACTAACAAATAGATCACACAAGATCTCTTCCACTGTTCTACATGGGATACAAGAGTAAAATTAGATTGAGTGTGAGGATATTTTAGTATCCTTCAATTATGCTTAGGAGACGGTGTGTGTGAAACAAACAGATACACACACTGCTCAAAAATTAAACACAAGATCATAATAGAGTTATAAAAGAAGAATAGAGTTTAGAAAATCTTTGTGTGTTGTGCAATAAATATCTGGACTCAATGGTTGTATAGAAAATGATATTCGAGTCCTCTTCTAAAAGTTGGATTCAGAACTGAGTATTGTAGTCTCTATAATCTAGCTTCTAGGTTTGAAAGGTTCAGCTTTTCGATGATAGTATGTTCAATGAGTTTTATTAGGTTGTTTCTTGTAATATTAAAGTTCTTGGGTACTCAAGATTCGAGTTCATCTATTTTCAATATCTTACACATTCACACATTCTGCCTATCTTTTCCTTAAAGTTTTTGTTTTAGAGAGAGTTTTTAAGGTTGATCTTGTAATCCATTTATAATTCAAGGTCTAGTAGGAATGAAGATCTCCCCATGTGCATGACCTTGTATTGTCTATGGATAGTCCTACAGACAACATTAAATAATGTCAGAAACATTAATTTTTCTAAATATGACTGTTAGAAATAAATTTGAATTAATAAATTTGAAACAGTTATTTATGACTATCGGTGAGTCATAAGTATCGGTGAGTCATTTGCATCAGTCTGTCATCATCAGTTTGTCATCATCGGTCTATCAGCATCAGTCTGTCATCATCGTTCTGTCAGTGTCAGTGTGTCGAATGAACATCAGTGTGTCGAACATCAGTGTATCGAACATAGGTGTGTCGAACATTGGGGTATTGAACATCGGTGTGTCGAACATCGGTCTGTCAAACATCGGTGTGTCAAATATCGGTGCCAGGGACTCTGAGAAACATATGAATTGTCTGTCTTACATAGAACATTACTAGATTAAGTGACATCAAAAAATACATGTAAATATACACTTTTAAACATATTGAAGCATAAGAACAATAGTTTATTTACTTATTTAAATATATTTTACTATATGACATAACTAATTTACTTAGAGATATTAGATGGAATGAAATAATAGAATTTTTAGAATGAAATTATTTGTGATTATGAAAACTACTATAGCATAGAGGGTCCAATGGTGTCCTATTAGATAAAGAAGAGATCAGTATAAGGTAAAAAATGGTGTTTAATTTCATAATATGAAGCCATGTTTATTAATGATATATCCTCATCATAGTGGAACTCATAGTCATAAAATAATTAGAAGTTTTTGAACCATGTCATGGATCTTGACATTTCAAGTTAAGGATTTACCTATGTGAAATGGTGAAGCCTCATTATGGTCTTTATAGAATTCATGGTAGTCATGGTGGAAATATAAAATCAGTGAATACCTAGAGACGTGGAAATGGAATGAAATATATTTTACTAAGAATTTGGAAGACTGTGGTGGCTTGTATGTCGGATTTGAAAAAATGAAAAATTATAAGAATACAAAACATAATATAAGATAATATGTAATATATTATGGGAGTATATATTACCTATGTAAAATAGAAAACTAAAATGCACGACTCCATGGAGAAATTTGTGGTGATTATTAGGTTTCCTAAGTGAAAGATGAAATGGGGAAGTGGGCACGGTGCAAGGAATTTGAAATAAAATTATATTTTCCCATTGTTATCAATAAACAAAATCATGGTTAGTCATGATTTTGTGATTTTTATGATTTTAAATTACCAAAACACTTGAGATTTGAGGAGAAAATTTCATTGAGTTCGGAACATGTTAGTGAGATAGAGCCCTAAAACAAGGATTTTTTATGCCATTATGTCATGGATGACTGAAAACTTGATAAAAATAAAGGAATCATTTTATTCAATGGTGTAAATCATATTTCCATATTAGGGGAAGTTATTTGAATTGATATGGTAATTTTAAGCCTCACTAAAATCATGTGGGACACATAGTGTTACATAAATCCTAGAATAACAAGGTGTGATCTACACTATTGATGGTTATACATGGGAGTTTGAGGTCCTTATTTAACTGATTGTGTAAATTATAGAAATCTATATGATTGAAGAATATTGAAATATATGTTTCTCAAAGAAAAACAATAAGAGAGAGCCTAGTCATATTGACATATCTGGAATCTGATAAGAAGGAAAAGTTGAATTTCGTCACTACATATGGATTAGTTTAATAGGGAAGGAAATAATATAATTCCATATCTAGAATTATCTTCATTTGGAAGAATGATTTTTTTGCTGATGTTAGATCATAAAAGAAATAAATTAACCCTATCTTAGAGGATTTGATCTTATCTATGATTAAATAAGGAAGATTTCATAAGAGTAAAAACCGAAAAGGCATCAAATCAGGGGAAATGGTGAAAGTGGAATCTCACATTAAAAAGAGATATATCCACATTTCCTTAAATTATTGAAGAAGACTTTTAAGTCTATAAACTACCCAATCTATTTATTAAAGTAGTTAATAGTTAAATAAGAAGAGGGAGCACCCATGGACTAGTAGTATACCTTTAAAAAACCTTATATCCATAGAAAAAGTGAGTCATAGTGGATTTCGAGTACACTAACATAATATAATGTTTATTCCCCTTTTATTTCCCTTATTTTTGAACCATTTAAAATCTATGTGTTTTCGATACTTTAATTTATGAATCTGTTTTATCATTCGATGAAAATGATGAAAGTGAGTGAGAGATTAAATGTGTTTTTATAATAAGGGAATAAGATATTTATGGATAACACAACCATTGAAAAGAAAATTTTATATCCATAAACACCTAGATTCACCCCCCCCCCCACCACAGGGTGTTTTGGGTCAATGTGAGCTCCAATAAGTTCTGACTTGTTCAATCTATATATATGATTTTTTTCACATGAAATATATGATGAGTCCTCCATTTTTTAGGGGACTGATTGTGATGGTTGGAAAGAATCATAATGTTTCTATAGAAATGGTTCAATGATATCATGAAGTTCATTATTCAAGATGCTAATTTGGAAAAGCACAACAAAATAATGGGTGATTAAAGGATGGACAATATCTTGGAAATATCACTATTAAATGAAGTCTATAAGAAAACTACTTATTATGTTACTTAATCCAAGATGTATAACAATTTTTAAGTGATATATAGGAAAATAATGAAGGATACAGAATCGTCAACCTTAAGAACTAATAAATACTACCGTATGTTAAAAGGCAAGAGTAAGAAAAAAAAGATGTCTCCTATGAATATGGACTCTCCCATTGAAGTGTAAATTTCTATTTATATAATTAAATATAACTCTAAATATTTTGGAATTTTTAAAATAACTAAAAAATCATAATCACCCCTCTAGAGAAGTATATACCCCATGAAAGAAGTGTAAATGAAATCTAGTTGTCAATCTGAGGAATGTTCATGCAGCATCCACCTAACATGAAAGTGTAGATAAAAGAGAAATTATTCGAGAATTGGATCTTGTATTGTTTGAATATATTACTGTAGAGAAAAAAATGACTAAGGAAATTGGAAGTTTCCTTGAAGTGTGATATAATGAAGATGGGTGAAAAGATGAAAGGAAACATGATCTAATTGAGGAACATGAATTAGAAATAGGAATTAAAATGGACATGAAAAAAGATCTAAAATAAATAATTATACCTCTCAAGATAAATTATTAATATAATAGAAAATTTGGAGTTGAGTAAAGCTCAAATATGCAATAGATGGAGACCTAGTTGAAAGAAAAAGATGAGAAGATTATGGATATTAAATCAAAGTTCATATATTTAAAGGGAAAAGATAAACTAGAGATCACTCCTAAGGTAACCTCAATTATTGGGATACCTAAATACCAAAATTTAGAATTATTTAATGAAAGAAAAAGAAGTTTAAATCTAGAACCTATGTTTAAATAGAAGTTTCATGCTAAACCTGGAATAAAAAGTTGTCATAAGAAGGTGGTAACAAAATGATTCTATTATAGAAAAATGTGACACATCATCAATGTGTGTCTATAATTACAAGGGATTAATGGATAAAGAAATTATGTTATGATATAATTTCAACCCAAAAGGGATAAAAATATGTATGATTTTTTAGGAGAAGATTTATCTATACTAACTTTTTATGTATAACAAGGGATTAAAGTATGAGGAGAACAAAAGAATTCATAAAAATCCTATGTTATTATGACATACAAGGAGAGGATTTACACCTAAAGAAAATATATTTTATTAGAAAAAAATTTATTATTTAGGGGGATGAAGTGAAATGAAGGTTTCATCAAGAAAAAAAGGTGAAACACTCACATCATCATTTATAGAAGAAATGAAAGAAAATGTGGAAAAGGAAGAAGGAAGATTCTCTGGATTGAGAGAAAAGAAAGTGTGTGTCAATAAAGACTCATTGTAACATCCCAGTTCTGAAAGCCACCCAGAGGCGCCCTGTACCCGGTTGGTCACATGGCCTCAAGCGCATCTCCCTAAACATCAGAGGCTTCTGACTAGAAGTGAGGTACTTGGGTGTGATAGTGGGGAAACTATGACCTCATTGTCAGAGTACACAACGGAAAGAAAAAAATACATACCAGAGCGGAAGCAGTAATAATATCATACCAAAATAAACAGAGGAATACTGATATAATTAAATAGAGAAAATATATATAAATGATGCATGATACATATGTCTAGGAAAGAAGTGAAACAAAGCACAATGCTAAAATACAGTACTAAACCAAGTAAAAAAGAAAAAAACAATTAGCTCCACATCATCGCAAGCATGAGCTTGGTCTCGTGCTCTCCAGCTCCACAACATTTCAAGTAACTGAAGTAGAAGAGTGATTTCCCTTGTCTATACCTACAACAATATAATCGGTTTGGTCCCAAAATCATGGCCCAAAAAGGGTGTGAGACTAAATCCATGTAGGCAAACACCACGAGATTTGTGCCGAACAATCAATGAGTAAATGGTAGGTAAAAGTATAGGAAACGGTAAATAGGAAGTACTCAACAGTAAATAATCCACAGTTTCAATATCAAGTAACAACTAACCAAGTAGATAAATACAAATAGGTAACCCTCTCGGAAGTACCCACAGTCTACCCCCTCTAGTCCTACCTAACAAGTACAAGCAACCCTCTGGGCAGTACACTCAGTCTAACCCCTCTGGTTCAGCTTAAGCATAGACTCTCTAAGGAATCACTTGTCGTCAATTCCTCTTATAGTCTCGTATTTGTATCTAAAAGTTCTATAGGGAAGCACTTACATCACATTCCCTATGTGGACCGCGTTGAGGAACTACAGACACTATGAGGAAGCACTCAACGTCAATTCCCTCTGTGGTCTCACATCATAAGTAAAACAAACACTCTGGAGAAGCCCTCAACATCCATTCTCCCCATGGTCTATACACCAGGTTCTCACAGCCCTGTGTAATTAAAGAAAGTGTAACAGCACGTAATGGCCAAGGTAAACATCAAGAACTACTTGGCTAGAATTCTACAGCATAATAGCATAATAGAACAATAGTCACACCATCCTACAATACTAGGCATAGAAAAGTAAACATCAGCCTAACAGGAAAACTAGACCCAAAGGTCAAAACAAGAAAAACATGCATGAGAAACACATAAAAAGCACAGAAATTCACCCTATTCAAAATCAACTATCATTTACTCAAGAATACATGCATAGAAGGCAAACAATAGGGCTAAAACGGTAAACGTGCAATACCCCATTCATGGGTATTGGAAAAAATTGCACATAAAACTCAAAGACTTTAAACAGAAAGGCACAAACCACCTACCTCGGGGTTGGGAGATCTTTATACATGAACCTAAAGCCTTGAATCGCCCAAGAACACCATAGATCTACAAAAATTCTTAAAACGTTCAACTGACGATAACTTGGAAAAGAAGAGGAATCTGTAAATGATGCTCTAGAAGAAGGAAGAGCTTACTGAGGCGATCCCAACGCAATCAACAGTGGTAGAATCGAAGATCGAACGGAGGCTCAGGGGATTATAGAAGGATCACAGTTGTACGATTCTCTTGGACGAACGAGACTAAGAAGAAGGGTGTTCTATCCATCAGACGCGACCCCAGTGCATTTAATGAAAAAAAAGTACACGGCGTGTACTCTCCGTTTCCATACTCTGCTTTAGGCGGCCCTCAGGTCACCCCCACATGGTCGTGTGCATGGCCACTACACGGTAGGTACTCATAAAGTACACGACATGTACTTTGAAAATTTCCAGAAAAACCTCTTTTCCTCAAAAACGACCAGAAAAGTAAAACATACCTGAAAAGAAGGCACGGGTTCTTACACTCACTAAGAATAAATAACTCTGAATTAAATCTTATTAACATTGAAGAGGAAAAAAACAAGGCATTAATTGGTGATTTCAAAAATTATACCATAAGGAAATTGGTTAAGTTCAATGGAAGAACCCTCATGTGGTGGAGGAATAATGAAAACACATGCACCATGTTGTATCAAAAGAAGAGACTTACACAAGTGGAATTATTCTCACAATTGTAAAAAAATCCAAGATGAAGAAAATAAATAATCACATAGATATCATTCAAATGAAAAAATTTACTAGTGTTATTTATAAAATAACAACTAGCATGGCGTAGAAGTAATTAAGAAGGAAAGGGTTGGTTCACCACGACCAACCACATTCCTCAACTTGAGGATATTGGAGGTACCTCTCTCCCCATACATTTGAATACTACTAACTATTTTTTAAGTGGTGCATGATTAAGGTGGATATGTTATCTAAGGGTTTATACGTAATTAAAAGATAATACATGTGATTTTCTAAAAAAAAGAATATATAAATATGAAGAGTTGAAAGGGGAAAAATGAAATGAGTTGAGTCCTAATTATTAAATTTCATGTTTTTAATTTATCATAAAAGAAATAATAAATTATATCAATGCCCTTGTATAACTCAAAAAGTTCTAGAAAGTAACCAATTTAATCTTTTTAGGCTAGATATAAAAGTTACATGTTGGAATGAAGGAGAAAAAAATGATGCATTGTCTGATCCATAGTTAAATAGGTGAAAAAGATATATTTGATAGTTCTAGTGGTTTCAATATATTGTTGAAGATAAAAATGTGGCATCAAGACATTTATCAAGTGGTATATAGCCACTAAAAAGTATAATACAAAACTATAAGATAATAAGTAACATTTATGTATTACATGTTTATTTTTCATTATACTAAAAAATGTGGTATTGGTTGATTTCTTTCAAGATACCAAGAATATTTTGGAGAAAATAAAATTACCAATAAGTGGATCCCCGTACTAAAAATTATTTTAAGATATGGGTTCAAGATATTAAGTTATTTATGGGGATTTAGTAATGATAAATAGATGTCTAGTTAGCCTCATCAAAAAAATGTTTCCCTATAAAGAGAGAAGGATGCATAGACATCAAGTGGTATAATTATTTTATCAAAAACTATTGTTATCAATTGATTAGATATATTGTATGTATAAAAAAATTATAGTTTATTTATAATACATTTATGGTTTAGTGTAAGTGTGGTTGAGATCACTCGATGTGTTAGAGATTGTAAAAATTTAAATCTACAATCATTTATTAAAAAAGGTAACATAGACAACTTGATATTTTTTGAATTAAACTCTTGTTTCATAAACTGAGCTTGGGATTGGTAGGGTTAGGTTATTTTTCAATGACTCAATTTCAAGTGGTAAATTTACTTTTTGAATATCATTAAAGGAAAATGAAGATATCAAGGATAAAGTAACTCATGGTTTGGAAGTTTTTAAATCTATAATTATTCTATTTAAAAATAGATTCGAAGGATAAAATAAAAAAATGGAGTTGTGAAGATGGTTTATGGATCCAAAAGATAAATAACTATAGCTTATTTAAAATTATTATAAACGTCCCAGTGTTTTAGAGGTAAATTTCTCAAATAGTAGACATGGAAAAAAAATTGGATATTAACCTGTCGTGTTAAATGGACTGAGAAGGAATTTCATAATGTGTGGTAGAACACACTCTCATTATATGAAGTTTATAATTTAATAATATTCATCCATACCTTAGAATATCTTTATGTAGATCATGAAAAATATGGAGAAATTCTTATACAGAAAAAGGGTGATAAAAGATGAATGGTTCCCTCTTTGAATTTTGAGGATATATCGGTGAGAATAAAAATCTAAATCAATAAGTGAAAAAAACAATTGCATTTTATTGACATAGGGGGTTTAGCTATGAAAAATAGGGAATTCCTATTATAATTATTATGGAATTCATGGATATCATGGTGTATATATGAAATTATTAAAGACCTGGAGATATGAAAATGGTATGAAAGTCATTTCACAAAATGCTTGGAATACCATGGTGGATTTCATGTGTTATTTGAAGAAATGATAAATTACAAGAATAAATAACATAATTTATGGTGATGCATAACATATTTTGGGAGTAGATAATTCCTATGAAAAATAGGGGGAAAATTCACCATGTTTAAAAGGAAGGCATGGTGAGTATTGGATTTCTGAGGTGGAAGAAAAAAATAGGCAGTGATCTTGGTGGAGGTAATTTGTAGGGGAATTTCAAATATAATTATATCATATTGTGGTTACCATTAAAAAAATCATAGATGGTAATAATTTAGTCAAGTTAATGATTTAAATTAACCATGAGACTCGTGATTTGAGTAGAATATATCATCGAGTTTGGAATATTTTGGTGAGCTATAGCACTAAAATAGGTACTTTGAATGTCACCATTTCATGGAATAATGAAACCTAGAGAAAAATAAAGGAAACATTTTTATTCAAAGGTGAAAATAAAAAATCCATATTAGGATAAGTTATTTGAATTAAAGTTTAATATTTTTCCATAATAAAATTTTCTGGGATACTTAGCGTAATCATAGAGCCTAAAATAATAAGGTATAATCCACAACATTGATAGTTATGGATGGAAGTTATATGTTCTTGTTTAACTGCTTTTAGAAATTTTGGAAATCAATTTGATTGAATCATAAGAAAATATATGTCATTCATAAAAAAATAATAGATAGTATATTTATATTAATATATCTATATTCTAAGAGGAATAATAAAGATAATTACATTGCTATATCTAGAGTAGTTTCAGAGGTAATACAATAAGATAATTATAATTATGGAATTATCTTCATCCAAAAGAAGGATTTGTTGCTACTGTCATATTCTATAATAACCCCAACCAACCCTCTCTTAGAGGATTTGGTATCATTCTATATTTAAGGAAGGAATATTTTGGTAGATTGAAGATCAAAAAACCATAAAATCAATATAAATAGTGAAATTAGAGTCTCGTATTAGAAAGAGATAGACCCACATGTCTTTAAACAATTAAAAAATACCTGAAATTCTATAAATTTTCTAATACTCTTCATAAAGAAGTGTATTTAAAAATTAGGAGGGATTGACCCTAAATTATTAGTTTGCATTTTCAAAACCATGTGTCCCAAACAAATAATGATTTATAGTGTATTTATGGTACACGAACACAATTTTGTATTTATTCTCCTCAGATAAGACCTTAGTGGTAAACTAGTAAAATCCTTATGTTGGGAATAATTTTCTTTCTATATCTATTTTATTATTTAAGTAAAATTGTGTAAGTGAGAAAAATTTTGAATGTCTTCCTATAACAAGGGGAAAATATATTTATTATTTATAGGAACATTGAAAATAAGTTTTTAAATATGTTAACACCCTAATTTATTCCCCTCTCAGGGTGATTCAGGTCAATTTGGTCCCAAAACAAAAAATTGGTATAGAATTTATTTCTAGTAGTGATAAGTCTTGGATTTTTTATAGAAGGTAAGGGAACTGCAATGTTCAAAACTTAGCTAAAATTTCTACGAAAGGATTAGTGAAGGATTTATTATAACTTAAGTTTAATTCATCCAGAGTTTGTAGACCTTAACAATATGGTAAACAATATAAGTTGATATTTAAACTTACTGAAGAAATATCAAATTCTAAACCTTTAAAATCAGTGAACATGTGTATTTTTAGTCCTAAAAAACTTTAAGTATTGAAGGAAAAAACTATAGGTATATCCTAATTTATGATTATACCAGATATACTCATGTTTATTTTCTAGAAATTAAATTAGAATCATTCTTGTTTTTTAAAAGTTTTTTTTCTCTTGTTTGGAACTTGAAAAACCAATTTTTAGTATCTAACTAGAGTGATCTTGGTAGATAATTTTTAAATTCTACTTTTTAAAACTTTTTGTAGTGAAAAAATAATTACTCAAAATTTCTCAACACTAATAACTCCACTATAGAATGGTCTATTTAAAATTAGAAATATAAACCTTTATAAAATTGTATGAACCTTGTTGGGTGAATAATTTATTGCTAAGTTTTTTTTTGGTAGAAGGTATTATTACTAATTTTTATACTATAATTTTAGTTTTAATTCTCCTAATTTCAAATAAAACTCCTTACAAATTCTAGAACGATAGGAATCCAAAACATGGTTACTTTAAATTTTTAGAATATAAATTATTTATCTTTAATACTAAATATATTTTTAATAAATTTGATCTAAATGTTGATGAAGTTGTTTTTCTTGGTTACTCCACCACTATTAAGGTGTATCATGTTTTCAATAAATGTATACATGCCATTAAAGAAATTATTCGTGTTAAGTTTGTTGAGACCAATCCTTTTGCAAAGTAAAAATATATAGATTATGAAAGTAATTACGGTTGTGTTTTAACAAATCCCAATATTTTACTTCTAAAAATTAAACCTAATCCATCATAATTCATCTTACTAGAAGCTATAATAATAGAATATATAAAACTAGTAGATGAGTAACAACATTGAGTCTTAAGGATTCATCATAGTGATAATACCATTTTCAATTTCAATCAACCTCAAAAAACTCAAATTTACTTAAGAAATAATTATTTCCATCTTTAATTATTATCTTAATTTGAACTAAAAATAATTAATAATTCCTTGGGTGATGAGATATTGATAGTTTTTATGAAATAAGAGATTAATCAATTTGAATAGAACAATGTTTGGACCTTGGTTGAGTTCCCCAAAGATATTTAGATTATAGGTCTAAAGTGGGTTTTATAAAATAAGAAATATTAGAATGTATTATTGTTTAGAATAAGGTGATATCAGTTGTTATGGTCTATAATCAAGAATAAGTCATATATTGTGGAGAAACTTTGACACTGGTAGCTAAACATGAGTCATTATTAATTCTATTATCCATTAGAGCTCATATGAGATTTAATATATTTCAAATGGATGAAAAGTGTCTCTTCCTTAACAAATATGTTTAGGAGAAATTTTATGTTGAACAACCTCTTAATTTTAAATATTTAAATTTTCTAGAACATGTATTTATACTTACCAATGAACTTTATAGGCTTAAACAAGACCTAATATCCTAATATGAATGGTTGTCCCAATTTTCAAAATGATTTTATTTAAGGAATGGTATATCCAACTCTTTTTATTAAGATAATTTTTAATGAAACTATAATTTTATCAATATATATTTATGAAACCATTTTTTTCTCAACCCAAAAAACACTTGTATAAATTTTTTTTAGAACTTATGAAAAGTGAATTTTAGAATAGTATAATAGGTGAACTTAATTACTTTCATAGATTCCAAGTAACTAAAAGACTAAAAAGAAATATATTAACTTGAAAAAAGTACATTAGATATTTTCCTAAACATTTTGGTTTTGAAAATTATTCTAGTATTAGTACTCTAATAGGTAACCCCTACAAACTAGACCGTAATGAATCCAAGAAACTGGTTGACCAGAAATTATTTAGAGGCATGATCAAAAGTTTATTGTACTTGATGTCTAGTCAATCATACATTATATTTTTTGTGTGATTGTGTGTAACATTTCAAGATAACTTGAAGGAATACCATCATAGGGTAGTTAAATTGATCTTTAATTATCTTAAATAGACTTAAAAACTTGGTATTTTTTATTCCTTCAAATAAAAAATTACTCATATATTGATTTTTGGGGCTATAGAATGGATCAGAAGAGAACATATGGAACTTTTCACTTTCCTGGTAAATCTTTAGTCAAATATTCCATCAATAAGCAACATTCAGTCCCAATTTCCACTATTGAATATGAATATATGGAAACTAGAAGTTTTTTCACTTAATTTTTTTGGATTCAACACACACTCATGGACTTTATGATGAATTTTACTCAAAATTATATTATCTTTTGATTGCACAAGTGATATATCTTTGTCTAAGAACCCATGAGATCATTCACAAGATAAATATATATATATATATAAGACACCGATTAATTTAGGATCATACATGTTGGTCATAGTAGAGTACTCAAGAGGGGGTGAATTGAGTATCTATTCAAATTTTCGGTTTAAAAATATTCTTAAAACGGATTCCCCAAAAAAGTTAAATAAAGACCAGTTATTCAAGGTTATACTGTTATGAAAGTTTAACTATTTAAATAAATTCTTATAAGATTGATTAATTCTCAGTAATATTAATATTAGTTATTAACATTACTTTTTAAGATATTCTAATAAGGAAAAACAATTATAACTTCTTTCCAAGATTAACTATCAAAGTAAATTTAATGATTTCTGGATTAAACAGTAAAACATAGACAACTAAAATTAAACAACATAGCAGATATAAAACTACTGGTTCAGTCTTAAGCCAAGAACTAATCAACTCCACTTGGTGATCACCTACCACCAAGAAGTTTATATAAATAAACTAGATACACAACCTATATCGGGCTTTACAACAGTACACAAGACTGTCCAGGTTACACGACCTCTCCCACAATTCTTCATGGGTATGAACTAACAGGTCACATTGGAACCTCTTCCACATTTATCAGTGGAAATACACAAGTGTAGAAAGATTTAAGAGAAAGGATATCTTGTATCCTTTAGTTTGATGCAGGAGACAGTGCGTGTTTAATACAGATACACACACTGATCGAAAGATAAGAAAAATGATACACAATAGAGCAAAAAATGATGAGATAGGGTTAGAAGTTCTCTAAGTGTTTTTTTTGTGCAACTCTTGGACTTCTGGGATCAAGCAGATGCAGAAATCGAGTCCTATCATGGAAAACAGAGTATTGTAAGTCAGCCAGATCTAGCTCATGTTCTTTGTGGTATTTTTAGTGTGAATATGTGCTCAATGATTCTGATCTATGGTGTCCATCTTGTTGATTCAATAATGCTTCATGTGTTCTTCATACATGTCGAGTAGCATGTATCAGTTCGTTTTTCAGGAAATCTCATGTGTTCTTCGTTGTTACACTCTTTTTTTTCTGGGCCGCACTTCTCTTTTATTCTTGGAGTTCATGTGTTGAGGTTGACAGGATGCATGTATTTTTCACCTCGTACCACATGATGTTAGATGATATGTCTACAAAGAAGCATTAATTTTTTTAATGCATTCAAAAGATTCAAATATGACTGTTAGAAATTAAATTGAAAACCAACAAAATAGATTAATAAACGGTGTCACAGTCTATCTGTAAACAGTATCTCCATGAAATGGTGTCTCCTTGAAATGGTGTCTCCTTGAAAAAGGGTCTCCTTGAAAAAGTTTTTGGATGGTCACGGTGTCTGGATGGTCACGGTGTCTGGATGGTCACGGTGTCTAGATGGTCATGGTGTCTGGATGGTCACGGTGATTGGATGGTCATGGTGTCTAGATGGTCACAATGTCTGGATGGTCACGATGTCTGGATGGTCTTCCAGAAAATCACAAATGGTGGCAGACTCACGTTTTCTCAGACTTAGTCAAATATCTATATACAGACTTAAACAGTGATATTCATTGAATGTATTAGACTTAATCATGTATAAAATAAATCATTATTAAGTAAATATAGTATACAATAATTAAACTTAATGTATAGAAATTAATAACTTGGATAGGTGTATTTAAAGCATAAAGATATTAATCACCTGTAGACATTATTTGAGACAGATTACATTGGATTAACAAGTTTTTATAGAATTAATAGGATTTGTGATCATTAAAACATGATTAACATATTAGGATTCCAACAATACACAAAAAGGATACATTATTATTAAGTTTATTAGAACTAAAGGACATCTTGTTGAAATTTTTACTAAACCACTAAATTCTGATAGATTTTAATATATGAAACAAAAGTTAGGTGTGATTAATGTAAAGCGATCATAAGTTCTAGTTCTTATTTCACTATCTTCTAATGTTGAAAAAATCCTTGATAAAGGGGGTGAAATTATTTATTTAGGACTATAATAACTTTTTATGCAGTGAATTTATATTTTCTAGAAGTTCTTTGATTATAAATTATAATATTTCTTATGAACATATTCTAAAACCAAACCTTACGAAAGTTAGCTTGCTCAATAAACTTAATAGTAATTATCTTCTAGAAGGTAACATTTTTCTAGTTATTTTTTGAATTATTTGATGAAAACTTATTACATTTTTCAAAGTTACTCTTATATTTGTTAAAGTTACACTTATGTATACTCTTTTTACTTTTATATATGTATAGTTATGAAAAAATTAATTTTTTGCATAAAGTTTTTTCCTTTATCATTTTAGCTGCTCAATTTTGAAAAAATCCTTGAAAAAGTATGGGTTTGGTATTTTCTAACTATCATGAAGATATTCATATTTTCCAAGAGTTTCTATAAATGTTATAAAAATATCAATAATGAAAATTTTGGAACCATGTTTTTTATAATAAGATCATCTGTAGGTATTGAAAGATAATTTCCAAAACGGGGTTTTTCCTACCTAACTCCTAAGTTTTTCTCTTGCTTATTTTTTATTGATTTCAATTACTAAAATGGTGAGATATGTTTTATATTTATGTTGTTTAAATAATATAAAGTTAAGAAAACACTTAAGGTTGATATCCAAGCATAATACTTCAATAGGGAATAAATAAAGGAAATGTAAAAAAACAAGAAGAAGGAAAATTATTATGAAAATGATATAGAAGAGGACAAACTAATTTCTAAGTATTCATTGAATATCTCAATAGGGAATAAATTTCATACAAGTTATGGGAATATTTTTATACTAATTTATCTTAATTATTTTTTCTTTTAAAAGGGAATTTCCTAGGTGTGGCCTTTTCAAACCCTCCACACCATAAAACCCCCCTCCCCACAAAGGGATCACTCCAGAGAGAGCCCCAATTAGTAAGGAGTCGTTGCCAGCCGAGATGTTAGAGCATCCCAGAGGGTGATAGCTCGAGCAGCGATGGTTCGATATAGCAATCCATCAGCCCAGGTGAGTTGTTCCTCATTTTTCCCACCCATTTAGGAACTGAGTGACCCGGAAAGGTGAGTGGATCCAGGGGGAGAGGTTCACCCCGAAATCAAAAGCACACTGGGTTTTTAGGCCCAAGGGGTTACACAGTATATGTGGTTCATCACCCACCACTGAGCGCCTTTATGTACTCCCCCAGCCGCAGGCCTAGGTTTAACGGCACCCAGGATTTCAGGCTAGTTCTACATGGGGTAGAGAGACCCATGGGAATAGATAATGGAATATAGTGTGCATTTCCTTGCGAGGACTCAAAACTGTAACATTAGGGTCAGGACGCCACCACCACTCACCAACTCACCCATGCCCTGTGGGAAAAAGTACACTGGGTTTTCAGGCCCAAGGGTTTACACAGTATAGTTGGGTTGTCACCCACCACCGAGTGCCTTTATGTACTCCCCCAGCCGTATACCTAGGTGTAATGGCGCCCGGGATTTCCGGCCAGTTCGACATGGGGTATAGGGGCCCATGAGAAGAGATAATGGCATATAGTGCGTGTTTACTTGCGAGGACTCAAACGCATAACCTCAGGGTCAGGATGCCACCACCGCTCACCAACTCACACATGACCCGTTGGCAAAAAAATTACTCTAGGTTTTCAGGCCCAAGGGGTTACACGATATAGGTGGGCCGTCACCCAGCACCAAGTGCCTTTATGTACTCCCCCAGCCATAGGCCCAGGTGTAACGACACCCAGGATTTCAGGAACCCGACCTTATTTGTGTCTTGTGATTATTAAAATGTGGGATATTGTTGAGTCAAATAAATATTATATATCCTTTATTTTTAAAATCACAATACACATTATTTTTTTCTTGATATAATTTTTGGATTTTATAATTTGTATTTTTATGCATACTAAACATATGATTCACTATGTTCAGGTGAACTAAAATGATTCATCTAATTTCCAAAGCTGAGAAAACCCATGATAGATTTATTTCAACATAATATATAGTTTCTACTTCTACTTTGGATGTTATTTCAACCAAAACTGAAGATCTTGGAATATTACTATTGATTTTTGTTACTACGATGCTAATAAATTAGACTAAAGACTCTGAGGAATGTAATATTCTCATGAAACTATAAAATTTTCCTCCATTTTTTACAAAATCCCATCATAAATGACCCTTTTTGGATTTTTACATCATTATAATTTGTAACTAAGATGAAACATTGCTAAAATATTTTTTTCAATATATATATATATATGTGTGTGTGTGTGTGTGTCCAATGTTTTTTATGTTGGAATATGAATTCATAAAAAACAAAAATGTATAAATTATTTATGGTGGAAATAACCATCTGTTGTAATTAAACATTTTTTATGGAATTAATAGCCACTCACAAAAAAATAAAACTTTTTTGTGATGGAAATAATTTTTCATCACAAAAGTGTATTTGTGATGGATGGTTATTTTAATTGAAAAATATAAAAAAAATTAATTAAATTCTAGATATATAGAACGTTTCATGAAAAAAATAATAACCATTTAACACAAAATATGATTATCAAAAAAATATCATAAAGTCGCTATGGGGGAGGGGGTCAGCTGAATGGTTAGACAAAGGGAACTCAATCCCTAAAACATGCACAATTCATCACATGTACACTATTATCTACTCATTCTACTAATATTTCACCTCCCAGTGCTACTCCTACTATCAACACTAATATTTTTTCTCTCTACTCATGCTCTATACAATGTTGTCCTGAGATCACAATCTCTCTTCATACTTTTCAGCTGATGAAGACTCTACATAAGATCCTTTAGAGTTATATTATTACTTTAAAGTGGTACCATAATAATTTGAAAGCATTGATCACAAAGCAATATTGATCACTCATACCTTTTCTGTCATGAACTAACCCAGACAACCCACTTAAATAAGACCTAAATTGGATTTCACATGGCCCAAACCTCATTCCCGATCCCCATGGGCTGGCAACTAGTGTCTGGGAATAAAATAGAATAAAAGAGATAATTATTTTAACACAATAACAACTAATCAATAAAAATAAAAATAAAATAAATAATAAATAGTCGGTACTACAAACACTCTTCAAGAGAAAAGTACCATAAGCAGACAGATACATGTCCCAAAAATAATACTTCTACCAAAGTTATCACATCAAAACATCAAATAAATTGTCACAATATCTCCATGTAATAATTGGATTACATGCTTCATTTTTCATTTCCAAATCCAATGGTCCTATTAATCAAGAACATCCATAACCACCAAATGGTGCCTTTAAATTCCATATAAATAAAATAAGAAATTCTAAAAATGTCCAAAGAAAAATTAAGTTGTGAGAAAAAAAACCGTACAGTATCTCACCAATTATTCCATAAGTGATCTGTATCAATTAAACCAAATATTCCCAATTTTAAATAAACAATAAAATGGAAATATTTGTAGAGTTCATATAAAAACAGTCTTTGTAAAACATTTTAATGGATAAAATTAAAAAAATTCAAAGTGAATTTCCTTAAAAATATGCAGATATAAGCATCTTTTTCAAAACAGGAATGAATAATCATTTCTATAAAACAAGCATGAAAAATAATTTCAATCAAACAATTTCATGTATAATCAATTTTAATTATAACACCATGGTAATAAAACCTTGGGTTAGTTATTTCCAACTAAAAGTTTACACACAATCTTGATAAAATATGACTCTAGGTGTATACACACTCCCTATATGTAAATAATAGAGTGAATATGGTAACACCCCAAAAAATGGGCTCCCTACCCTCATGGTAGATTAGTATCATTTTCAATGTCAATCCATTGCTAAATAACAGTTTACCTAGAATGCATATCCTCAAACCTAACTACCTAGGATCTCATTTGTTTCAAGGTAATCAATCATACATGGGTACATCATTTAAGTTAATAAATCTCAAATAATTTCAATCAATCGTTTCATTTGTCCCCAATTTAAATTTCCCAAACATGATATTTCATTTAAAAACCAACATCAAATGGTTTCCATCAAAAACTTATGCCTTTCAAAACAATTCAATTCATTTCAAGTCATAAAAAATTTCATGAATTTTATTCTCAAAATTAATCACCAAAATCAAGCATCAAATCACCCATTTAAATTCAAGATCATTACATGCAAATCAATACTTTATTTCAAAATACATTTTCAAGGGGGTTTCATCACACACACACCATTCTATTTAAAAATCATTTTTCAAAGACTCAAATAAATATTTGGAAATAACATGGAAATATATTTCAAATTAAGAAAAAAAAAATAGTTTCAAAAGATAGTAATTTCATTACAAAACCATATACCTGAATCACAAAATCAATAATCACCCAACTTGAGATCCACTAATGGATAGTCGATATCCAGAACAATCAAGGGAGAAACCTAGAATCGTAATTCATCAAGTCAAGATTTATATCCATTAATGACATGATTCACTGAATTAATTCATTAACCAACACTTTGATCTATGAATAATAAAGTATTAAAGGGAATAATTAGACTCTAGAGAGCCTCCAAGGTGTTTTGGGTTGAATGGAGCTCAAGGGAGAAGGATCTAGATTTAAAATGGAGATTAAAAATAGAATTAAGATATTACCGTACCATTTCTCATCTAAATCAGCATCACTGGATAGCTTCTAGATTCCACTATATAGAAGATAACATCAAGAAGAATCCATAGTGTCCTAGGAACCCTACTAGATAAATAGTAGACTTCCATCAGTTGGTCAATGGAGTTCTTGTAGGAACTCCCTTTCTACCAGCAACTAACCGTCTGGCCGGTGGACCTCCGAAGCTGGCCGGTGGGATTACTACAAGAAGAATCCAAATACATATATAATGAAAATATATTATATTTATACCATGTTAAACATTATGGATATTATGGAACCATGATCAAAGTAAAAGGAATGAAAATACCAAACCAAAACATACATGAAAAACAAAGCAGTTATTACCCAAAACATGATTTTAACAAGGAATTGTTAACAAAAGGGAGATAAAAGGTTATAAGTAAATAATATATGATATGATACATGTGATTATAGTTATATAATATATCTATAATAATCCTATATTTATTATACAATAGGTTCAAATGTATATGAAGAAATTTGACATTTGAAGTTAGAGATGTTTGTCTCAAATTGCCTTCTTTAGGACGTATGTTACGTTATGCACCTATCTTATTTTATGTGGTGCATATACATACCCTTTGAAATTTTATATTATGAATTTATTTATTCTCATGATATTAAAATTTTAATTTAAAGTTATTCTTTCATGGGGATTCAATTCAAAAGTTACCAAAGTGGTAAAAGTGTTATGTAACAATATCATTGTTTATCAAGATTGTTTACGATTAAGTTTCCATTGATAAAATATTATGATATATCTCTAAATAAACTCATGAATTTTATTCTCAGTTATTTATTTCTATATAATAAATTTTTTCCTTTCATTTTACTCTCTTTAAGAACTCAAGAGACCATAATAATGTTTTTAAGAAATATCGACTTTATTTCTCTCTTTAGTTGAAAATCCTTTTTCATCCAGGTCTATATTTTTTTAAAATGTTTTAATGGAGTTTTTTATATTCTAAAATGATTTTTAAAGGAATTTTTACCCATGTTTTACTTTTAAAAAAATAAAAGAAATCTTCTTATTATTTCCCAAACAAGGTAGTTTTGGCTTTTTACCGAAAATTTGAAAGGAATATTTGTTTTAAAATATACAAAATGAATGAAATTTTATGTCATCATGACCAATAAATTATTTGAAGATTCCTTTACGAGGTTTAAAATTTATTTTTAATTAAAAATATCACTTAATATTGGTGAAATTTTTAGATTTTAATGAAATTATTTTAAAATGGAAAGGATGTTTTCCTCAAGAATGTTCTAATGACCTTTTTATGGAATTTATTTTCATCAAATTCAACAAACTTTGGTGTTTATTATGTTTTATTGGGGATATTATCCAATTATATCATCATTATTCTTTCTCTGGATGTTTTATGATTATGATGAAGAGATTTTTATGAAACTCACTTTCTTTTCATGGGTTATGATATGATGGATATTTTATGATCTTGTGGAACATAAATGTATGGATTATGTGATGGGTGGGATATATATATACCTCCAATTAATTGAGTAAATATTTATATATCATGAGATAAATATGAATGTAATGGGAAGTGAACTCAATTCAGTAAGAAACGTTTTCCACTATGATAGTCTTAGGAGTGAACCTTGACTACTACATTGGTTTTGGGTGTAAACTAATTACAATATGATAGTCTTGGGGGTGAAACTTCGATACTAAGATGGTTTGGGGAGTGAAACCATTAAAATATAATAGTCTTGAAACTGATACTTTACTACTAAGGAAGTGATTTTCTATGATTATATGTTTGATACAATTCAATGTCTTGTGCTAATGTTATGTTATCATGGATCATGTCCTTTGATTATTTTACGATTCACATCTTATGAATATCCAAAATTTATTCCATGTCTCAAGATTATGATATTTTATGTGAAGGGTGTGGTATTCAAGTGTCAATATAATTTTATCATACCCTTATTCCCATATTATTCTTATGTGATCATTGATATCTTTTGTATTTACCATTACTGAGAATTTGTGATCACCCTTTCTTATGTTTAATTTCCTCATGTTGTAAAGAAATATATTATGTATGATATACCTAATAAGGGTTCCAGTTATGAATAACGTAGTGTGAGATGATTTAATTCACTTTTTTATATATCCAATTTTCCAAATACATTAAAACTTTATGATCCTTATGCGTATTTTTGTATAATGAAATGGATATTCATCTTTTAAGATGTAATATTTATATATAAAAAAGCATGTGTCACTATAGTTGGTATTATAATATAGTTTTTGTTAACCATTGGAATGTGGTGATAAAACTTTAGTGAGAACCCTAGGTATAAGTAAAAGTATAGGAAAACATCATGAAATTTTGTTAAAGGATATAGTGAATGGTTTCAAAACAATTACATCCTTGTATGGATACTACATGTGGATGTGGATCTAGAATAGTTATACCTAGGGTAATAAATCCAAAAATGATAAACAAGGATTTGACTTGATTTTCATACGAATCATGATAATGATCCTTGCTAGGCACATAGTCTAACTCTCCTTGCGGATATGTTTAAAATTCAAAAACTTTTTATGAACCTTTATAAAGGATTTTAATAGATTGTGATCACGAATGAAATAGGTTAAAAATAATATATTGAAAATAAGGTTTCATGATTTAGACATCATATGAATGATTTATCATGATTTATCACTTTGATTAATGATGAATTATATTCATGATAACCATTGTGGTTATAGTATGGGATTGAAGAAAGAGAGATAAAGTTGAGGTGGTAATGGTTATGCACAAAGATTGAAGTAACCTATTTTATCTTAGTTGTATGAGTTCATGCATATCATGAAAAGTATCTAGGGATGTTCATTATTATACTCAATGAATATATATTGAATTAGTAATGAAACCCCTAAGGGATTGATGATTACATCACAAGTCTATGATTCTTCTTCGGTTTAATTTTGTGGGAATTTTATTCCTAAAAATCTCATTATTCTCCCCTTAGTTGAATTTGACATTATATTAGGCTTGGATTTACTTTATCTACATAAATCCCATATTAATTTATTTGGAAGATAAGTATCACTTGATATTCCAAACAAACCTACGATCATCTATTAGTGTGATTGTGGATATGAACTTTCGATGGAAATCAAATCCATTATATGGGTTTTGATTCCTATTAAAAGAGGTCGTTTATCTCAGATGGTTTGGGAGAAACTTAACATAAATGATATGCCTATTGTGTGGAAGTTTTTTTATGTCCTTATGGAAGAGTTTTCTGGTCTACCAACTAATCATAAAGTTGAATTCTCAATATCCCTCATACCTGGTGCTATACATATTTCAAATACTTCTTATAGAATGTCCCTAATTGAGTTATAATAATTGAATAAGAAACTCTAAGAGAATCTTGAAAAGGGGTTTTCTAGCCAAGTGTTGCATTGGTGTGCACCTATCCATTTTTTAAAAAGAAATATGGATTGATATGACTCTGCATTGATTATTAAAAACTCAACAATATCACAATCAAGAATAAGTATCCTAAACCCTATATTTATGAATTCTTTTCCTAGCTGTGTGGAGGTCAATAATTTAACAATATTGAAATTAATTTTGGATATCATCAATTGATGTTAAAGAAGAATAATATA
Source organism: Viscum album (assembly GCA_963277665.1). Lineage (NCBI taxonomy): Eukaryota > Viridiplantae > Streptophyta > Magnoliopsida > Santalales > Viscaceae > Viscum > Viscum album. The sequence goes on from OY728156.1 coordinate 1,339,183,390, forward strand.
CCCAATATATCATTCCATACAAGTTATAGACACTATTAATATATAGTGATTCCATTTTCCTTACTAATTCCCATGATATCTTCATAAATTTAATAAATAGAGTCTTTATATATTACCAAGATCAGTTTATAGTAGTATTTATACATGATATTATTATTGATTTAAATATAAAGGAAGAGTATGAATATCATTTTAGAATTGTACTAACTGACCTAAGGAAGAATAAATTGTATGAAATATTTAAAAAGTGTGAATTGTTTCTACAAAAGGTTTCATTTTTGGGTCATATAATCTCAAGCGATGGTATATCGGTGGATCCATCAAAGATAGAAACTATTGAAAATTAGATCAGACCAACCATGGGGAATAATATCCAAAGTTTTCTTGGTTTTTATAGATATTATTGATTCTTTTTAGAAAGTCTATTATGGTTGGGATCCCATATCTTTTGGACAGTGGAATGTGAGGATAATTTCAAGGAACTAATTAGAAGGTTAATCAGTGAATCTATGCTTAAATTACCCTACTGTGGTGAAAGGTTTTTAATCTATAGAGATATATTGAATAATGGATTATGATTCACTCTCATTTAGAATAATATGGTTATATCTTATGCCTCACAACAATTCAAGGTTCATGATAAAAATTACCAAGCTCGTGATTTAAAGTTATCTCAGGTAAATTTTTACTTAAATATATGGAGGTGTTATATTTATGGATAAAGGTGTGATATATATACTGATAATAAAATTTTAAAGAATATATTCATGCAGAAGGATTTGAATATGTTCTAGAGAATATGGTTGGAACTAATTAAATATTATGACTACTCGATACATTACCACCCTAAGAAATCAAACAAGGTGGTCAATGCTTCAAGTTGAAAGGATCATGCTAGATTATATATTATGAGGATCAAAAAATATCCAATATTTATAGATTTGAAAATTATATATTTGGAAATCTTAATGGAAGGGGAGAAATTTTATCTTTCTCAAATGAGTGTTAAATTGCCATCCAAGTGAAGATTATAGAGGTGCAGAAGGATAATGTATAGCTATAAAAGATGGTTATAAATGTTATTATGTTTAAACATGATTATTATGTAATGATAAGGTTCAATAAACATGTATGTGTTCTATCTATACCCAATTCGAATAATGATATCTTAGAGTAATCTTATAGTTCATCATTCTCTATTTGTCCTAGAAGTAAAAATATGTATAGAGATATGAAAGAGTGTTTCATAGAATACCCCATGATTTTGAAAGAATAATATTGTGTTTGATATCATATGGGACATGAAAAACCAAGATTACATGACCTGTGAAATATATTTCTTAGAATTTAATCTCATTAATAGCTTGTGATACATGCTACCCTGAGTCTAAATGAAATGTAATATAGTATATTGTTATAAACTAGCTGTGAAATCAGCATGTATGAATAGGAATGAATAAATTATAAAATTATACGGTTTACACAATTATAAAATAAATTCAATGGTTATATATTGATTAGAAATAAAATGAGAATAATTTTAATGAAAAACAATTTTTTTTGAAAAAACTGTATTTTTTTAAAAGGTGATTTCATCACGCTTTGCGCACATACTTTAAAATTAATTTTTAACACTTTTAGAAAATTTATTTTAAAAAATTAAATATATTTTTTAAATAATCATGAAAAAAATTATCTTAGAGTGAATTTTTTAGAATTTTATGAAAATATTAATTTTTCGATGAATATTGAAAAATATTGGTTTTATTGAAAATTGTTTTTTCATTTAAAGAATTTAAAAGTTTAATTTTGATTTAAAATTGTTTTAAAAGTAAAATTAGATCAATTATATTATAATTAATAAAATTAAGTTCATTTTAATAAAGTTTATATTGTATTTTGATATTAAATATTTCTATACTTACAAGAAATTTCTCTTTAGAAAACCATTTTTCATCATGTTTGTGGGTTTAATTTTAAATTAAATTTTTTCACTTTTGTGAATTGAATTTGGAAAAATTTATTTCATATTAGTAATCAGGATAATAAATAATATATAATAATCTAAAATTAATTTTTAGTCTTAATTAATAGTAAAAACAGTAAATTTTAATTACAACATTTAAGGCTAAAACGAGTTTACTGTGGGGTTCAACTAAAAAGATAAGGGTTAAAAATGACCTAAAACTTATTTACATACTATTTCATAGCCATATTTTAACCCTTATCACTTTATTATCTGTTTTTATGAGTTTTTGGGACATTTTTTCATAAAATTGACCTATATAATAATTTAATTAAAGAAAAAGATAAAACATCACCCTCTTACTTTTGAATTTCAATTATGTGTTCACATAGGGAAAAAAATAATGTTTTCAATGAATATTGATTTTCATTTTGATAATAATGAAATTAATTTCATGAGGATAATTTCTTTTATTTTTAGTAATTATATAGTAACTTTAAATTCTTAAGAAAAACCAACACAGTAATTATTTAATTAAGGGAAAAAATAAATGTTACTAAATTAATAGTGTCAAAATTGATATGTATGATATTTTATAATAAATCAAATTTTATTAAATGATTTAAAATTTGTAAAAATCCTATGTTATGCAAATTTATTTATATGTGTTTAAAAATATAATACATATTCCATTAATGGACCAATGGTTCTTTTATAATAATTATATTGACCTCTAAATAGTAAAAAATTTCTTACCATGATAAAGGGGGAAACCGAATTTTGCGTGTTACATGCTCTTATGTAAAAATTAATTTTTCCACACACATATTATTTTTATTTTATAAATTTTATTTTATATTTAGAACCATTGGGAACAAATTATCAAATTAGTATCATTTATTTTTAGTCTTAAATGATAAATTACCTAGGTAAAAAAGACTAGTTACCGTAGTGAAAACTAAAATGGTAAAATAAACTTAGAAGTTAAGGAACAACATGTTAAAAACATGTGTTTTTTGTGTATTGGGGGTGTTTCTAGATCATATCTTCCCTAAAATCCTTTAATTATAAATTTTAATGTCACTTGGGGTGATAGTGACTTACAATTATTGAAAAGTTTGGGTTATTTACAAAAATGTCACTCCCCCTTCATTATAAAAGGCTATATACTCCCCTCAAATATTCACACATATCAAGCCATTTAGATCAATAAAACCATAAAAAAATATATCCTTATCACCCTTATCCACATTAAATAGATTCTGGTATTCCAAAAAGACTATCCTTAGTGTTCTTAAGAGGATATCCAAAGGAGGTTTCTCTAAGAAAATGTAATTGTCTTAATGAAGCACTTTCATTTTCTTTTTTCTTTTAAAACTTTCAATTATGTATTAAAAATTATAATATAATAAAACTTGTATATCCCATATACTATGATTTTATTATGTTAATTTCATAACCTATATCTCTAACCTCTTCCATAAAATGGGAAATGAAACTATCTATCGTGTGTACAGTGGACTAACGCCTTGCGAACCGATGTAATTTTTTTTCCATCACCACCCCTCACGGCTGAATATAATGATGTATTTAACATATCTATATAATATTTATGAAAATAATATAATTTTGTAATTATAATATCACATATAAATTCTTATCATCCAATCTATTGGAAAACAATAACGTCTCACATGCATATGTGTGGACTACCACCTCCACGTAACGATGTGAACTGTTTTTCATTTTATTTTGACATGGATGGTAATAAGAATAAATTTAAGGAATATATGTGATATATATGAACTCAGAATGACTATATAAATTTGATATATACTTCCCCTTTTACAAGTAATATCATGAATCCTTTATACTTCATGGTATTTTAAGTTTCAATTTGAATTATTTCATCAAAGGGGATTTGACTTGAAAATTACTATGAGTTAAATAATTTCATAACTAGATTTATATTCATTGGATTATATTACTTATTTGTTGTCTCTTATATTATTATATTATGTGTGTAATTAATTTTTATTATCTTATTTTTTATTTTCAATTATTTTATGTGTATTTAAATTTGATACGCATAATCAATTATTTGATTAATTCTCACTTTGACATTATGATCATAGTAAGGGTTGATCATCTCAAATTTTCTTATTTAGGATATATGTAATGTTATACATCTATTTTATTTTATGAGGTTTATCTAATACCCCTTTTATATGTTATATCATGAATCTATTTATATTCATGGTATTTAATGTTTCATTTGATGTTATTCATTTCATGTGGGTTGCAATTCATAAGTTACCAAAGTGGAATGAGATTTACGTTTAAATCTCATTTTAATTGGGATTATTTATACTTTAATTTCCATTGAAAGAAATTATTTGATAATTTTTAAATAAAACCCTTTAATTTTATTATACTCTAGTTATTTATCATATTCTCAAGTAATAGTACCATTTTCCTCCCTTTGGTACTTAAAATGATTGAGAAAATGTTTTTAATAAAATTCAACCTCATTCCTCTCTTTGGTCAAAAATCGTTTTATTTAAAATTCATACTTTATAAAAAATAAAAAATGTTTTAATTTTATTATTTAAATTAATTTTTACCCATGATTGGATTTTTACAAACTGTTTTAAAATGGATCTTCATGTTGTTTTCCAAAAAATGTACTTTTAATTTTCCTACAAAAATATGAAAGGAATGTTTGTTTTTAATATACTCGGCATGAATAGAAACTTACTCTATAATGAAAAATAAATGGTTTGAATATTACATTACAAGTTCAAAAGGTTATTTTTAAAGAAAATGGTTTTCCTAATATTCTTGAAATTTTTAGTTTTAAAAAGTGGTTTTCAAAGTGAAAAGGTTATTTTGCTCAAAAATGTTTTTAAATACCTTTTTATGGTGTTTCTATTCATAAATGACAACAGACTTATATTTTACATATACTCCATTGGAGATATGTTATGATGACACCATCCTTATTCTTTCTCTGAATGGAATATGATCAGTTTGACCAGTGAAAGTTTTGACATACTCTTTATTGATTAATTTTTAAAATCATTAAATTTACCATGAAATTTTCACTTTATTGTGATCATTGGACATTAAATTCCGCCTAAATATCCATATTATTTATCATGGATATTCTTATTAATTAAACCATATATCATTTCTACATATGGTATTTTACATTGAATGTTGCATGATTGACTAGGGAAATTATTTTTAATCCATATTCCTTACTCGATACAGAAATTTGTTGATAAGTCATATTATTCATGTATTAAATCGATCACTTAATATATGAATAATTAATTGGACAGTTAGTTATAGTTGGTTCCTGGTTATAGATATCCCATCGATGAATTGGTAATATCTTGAGAAAAATCAGTTGGATAGCCTTATTTAAATGGGTTTTTGGTGTATATCTTCCCATTAGTTAAATTTTATTGGCACAAGGTCTTGATGGTAAAGGTATCATGATTCATGAGATCATGACATCCAAATATTAAGAATTTAATTCATTAAGAATTTATTTATTATTATCCATGAGATTATTTCATTGATATTATCTATGGATTTATTTTTTCTCAAGTTATTGATTAAATGACATGTGTGTCATCTATTTACCTTTTCATATTGATTATACCTTATCTAATTATGATAGAAAAGGTTTTGATTAGATGAAATGTGTGTTCATATATTTATCTTTCCATACTGATTAATCCTTATTCATTATGATTTATTTACTCATGATAGCCTCTGCTTTACATAACTCTTAATGAGAATTTGATATCACCCTTATTTTTTTACTTTCCCTAAGATATAAAAAATAAATCTTTGAATGAGTTCATGTATGTGAAATTTTTTACTTAAACTATATTGTATTTCATTATTTCAAATGTAATTCAAGACTCAATTATGTACCTAGTTTATCAATACTACTAAACTATTATTTCTTTTAGGATGTGATTACTTGTATCTAGCACCAATGTAATAAATTACCCATTGGATCTGGACTACTAGGGTTGGGGTATTTACATTTTTGCTAGGATGGAATGAAGAGAGATATTATAGAGTTTGTATCTTGGTGCTTAGTATATCAACAAGTTAATAATGATAGAAAAAGGTCTAAAGGTATGTTACAACCAATACTTGTAACATAAAGGAAATGGGAAAACATTACTATGGATTTTACCATAGAACTACCCAAAACATCTAAAGTGAATAATTTTATATGGGTTATATTCGATAACCTTACAAATTTAGCTAAATTTATTACTACCATAAATGATTTTTCTCTGGATTATCTTTCCAGGATATACATTAAGGAAGTGGTAAGGTTTCATGGAGTACCACATTCTATTGTATTTGATCAGGATCCAAGGTTTACTTCAAAGTTATGGAAAATTATTCAATTGGATTTGGATATGAAATTAGGTTTCAGCATAGCTTATCATCATCGTATATATGTTCGATATAAGATAAATATTTAAACCCTAGAGGATATGATAATAACTTTTTCTATGGATTTAAAAGGTGGTTGGGATCAACACCTTCTTCTAGTTGAGTTTTCTTACAACAATGTCTTGCACTTAAGAATTTAGATGGCGCCTTATAAAGCCCTCTATGGAAATAAGTGTATAAATCCAATGTGTTGGAGTGAAGTTATATAAAGAAATATATTGGTACTAGATATGGATGAAAAAATTTCATAGAAGTCTAGAGACATTCAAAAACACATAAGGGAAACACAAAGTTGAGAGAAAAGTTATGTTGATAATAATCAATGTGATTTAGAATTTAAAGTTTGTGAGAAGGTGTTTCTATGAATTTATTTATAGAATAATGTTATGATATTGGAAAGAAAGTAAATCTGAGCCCAAGTTATATTAGTCCTTTCTATATTCTTGATTGAGTAGGGATGATTTATTATCTCTTGGCACTTCCACTGAACCTATCTCAAGTCCATGATGTGTTCCATATATATCTCTTGAGGAAGTACACACCTTATCCTTTACATGTAATAAACTCAAAGGTCATACCATTGGATCATAATATTTCCTATGAAGAATAACCTTTTTAGATTCTGGATCGTGGATAGAAAGTCTTATGAAACAATACCACTCACCTGGTCAAAGTTTTTTGGTGAACCATCAGCTTGAGGAAGTGACATGGGAACCTAAGGATGTGATGAGGCAGAAGTATATTTAGTTGTTTATATCAAAGTGACTAAATTTTTAGGTAGAAATTAATTTTAATGGGGGTAGAATATAACACCTTTATATTTTATGTACTATTTTTTTCAATTAAACTTAATTTCTTTGATAGCTTGTGTTACACACAACACCAGGTTTTAACGAACCGTGATATGATAATAATATTATTATTTAAACATGACCATTATAACATAGTTATTAAAATCATTGGTATGAACAGTAATAACCATATTTTGTAAATTAATTATAAATAATTTATATAAATAAAATATATTTATAAATAAGTACTTATTTTTTAGTAAAGTTGTTATATACTTTGAAAATACATTTTCACATAAAAATATTTGTATTTATTTTTTGTGAGCAAATAATAAATATAATTTTCTCCAATTTTGTTAAACTAGTTTGAAAAAATGAAATTAAAATTTGGAAACAAAATGAAAAAATTATCTTGGGGTGAATTTTTTGTATTTTTCTAAAATGTTTATTTTTTTAATGAATAGTGAAAATAGTGATTTTTATTGAAAACCTACTTTTCATTTAAATCATTTACAAAGTTAAATATTATTTTAAAATTTTTTAAACGTTTAAATAGTTAAATTATTTTTTTATTAATATAATTTAGGTCGTTTTAATTAAACTCATGTATATTTTTGATATAAAAACATTTTATAATTATAAAAACTCTTTCTTGGGAAAACTGCTTTTTGGTCGCATCTACGGGTTTAATTTTAAATTAAATTATACCAAATATTTAAATTGAATTTGTAAAAATGTATTATATATTTTAAATTATAATAATTAATATTATATAATAAGGTCGAGTTAATTTTTTGTAAAAATGAATAGTAAGAACAGTAAAAATTAATTATTGTGGTTAAGGTTAAAACAAGTTTACTGGGGGGTTAAACTAAAAAGATAGGGGTAAAATAAAGAGACCTAATTTTTTCCTTGTAAGACATTGAAATATTTATAAATATATTTTTGGATCTAGGCGTAGAGACGACATACGATTCCTAAGGCCCAGTGTGCCTGAATTTAATTTTATAAAAATATTAAATATATTTTATATTACATGCACATTGTTTCTTAAAGAAAATGAGATAAATCTTAAATGAAATCCAGAATCAGAAATATGAGGCTATAGTTGAGTCCAAAAATGATGTTTACCCTAGGCATGACCTAAAATAGGTCGGTGCGGGGTGTTCAGATAAGACGACCGCTGGCGGGTGCGTTTTAAATTAACTTAATTAGTTAATTTAATTGCTTAATTTAAAATGACCAAAATAGAAATTTCTATATATTATATGTTGTGGATATTTTCCCAAGGTTATCCAGATAAATCTTGGCAAAATTGTGCGCATCTTATACCTCCTTCTATTGGCGAATCAATATCTGATGACGACGAGACTCCAAATCCAAGAAGATCAAGATTTAGTGAACGCAATGACCCCTATCAATAATTGGCGAGTTCATTCTTATATGAATAATGATCTAATATATAGTTATTAATCTTCAATTTTTGGATTATTCTATTACTAATTTTATTTATGAAGCATGATGAACCCTTTCTTTGATCTATTCCAATTGTTAGACGTTGCATGTGCCCATGTACTGATTATTGGTTTATTCAATTGTAAATTTTGGACAATAAAGCTTGGAAAATGACTGAAAAACCTTTTATTTTGGTGTTTTTATCCCTATTATTTTTTGAATTATTCTCTATTATTTTACGGGGCCATGGCTCGATGTTGTCGGGTGGTGCTGTAATAACCCAAAGTTTTCAATGGAATCCCTTCTTATGGAGTCCCAACACAATGAACGATTAAGTACTATGTGACCTTCAAACATAGGTTTGTCACTTGTGTGTTTTTAATTTTGAAAAATGGTAATCTACAATTGTTATTAGTAAGTGATTTGGATTTTGATAAGACAAACATAATTTTTGGTGAATAGTAACATATCCTTATGAATAGTATCATACCTTTATGAATAGTAATAAAAAGTAATGAATATAAAATCTTCCAAAAAAATAGAAAATTCACCCATGAATGTAAAAATACAATTTAGACATCTTAAATGTGAAAAAATGATCATAGTATAAGAATTGGTATTTTTGTTTGTCAAAAATATTTTATTTAAAATTTTATGTTTAATTTAATAATTTAAAATGGAAATTTAGTTTCATAAAATTTAATCATAAATTTTTAATCTATTTTCTTATGGTTATAAGATAATTTTATGGGACCTTTATTAATTTTTCAAGGTGTTATAAAACAAGTTATAGTTTTAATGTTGATTTTGTTGAATAAATTATGATTTTAATTAAAAATTAAATTAAAAATATTTAGAAAATTATTTTCAAAAAATGGAATTCATTTTTTAATTATACATGTTGAAAAAATGGTTATGGTGAATTTTTGGGATTTTTCTAAAACACTTGAACCTTTCGTGAATAGTAAAAATACAGTTTTGAGTTTTCGGTATGTTTGATGACATCATAATGATGATATAATTAATAAAAAATGATGGTATAATTTGCTACAATAAAATAATATATGAGGTGTCTCAATTGGCTAATACAATTGGAAAATACCATGGGAAAGCCCATGGTTTTTCAAAAACCACTAATGAGGTGTCCTTTAAAATTAATAAAAAAACTCTCTCTTTTAATATAAATACACACTCTTCCCTTCGTTTTCTTTCATTAAAAATCCCTAATCCTAGAATATCTGATGGTTTTACCTCCCTAGGATCCCTCCCATGGTTTCCTCAATCCCCCAAGGTCCCAACCTTCAAGTTTTAGGAGTTACTCTACAAGGTAAGGGAACCTTTCACCCTCCTCTTTTAGTCAACACTTCTTTTATATTATCTCTTTGAATTTCCATTATAATATGTTGGGTTTTGATATTATGTATTCATATTACGTTCCTTTTTATTTTCATATGATCAGATACCCTTTTTCTCTCATCAACTCAATTTATGAAATTTTAATTGACGCTATTAGGCTGCCGAATTTTCATAAGGGATCTCTCAACCTTTCTTTTATTTTCAAGATCATTTCATTTATTATTTTACTCACCTCATTTAATAAAAATGTTGTGATGAATCCAATACCTTAAATTTTCTGTAATTTTTTCATGATAAATTAATAATTCTTCATCATCTCTCATTTTCCTTTCTTTTATACTAAAAATGAAAACACCATACGAGATGTTTTAATTTACCACATTCAAGGATGATGGGTTTTCAATTTCCATTACTGTCTTCAATTATGGTCATGAAACCATTTTCATGGTTTAAAAAGACCATAATATATGTATTATGTCTCATATATGTTTCTGGAATCCTTTTTTAAACAAGGTTTTTATTTATAAAACAAAACATGTTCCTTGTGGTCAAAAACCTCCAATTAACCTAAACATTTATCATTAAATAATTTATATAACGATTCATCTTCATGACAACTAACAAAATGGAATTTACAATCATTTAACCTCATGGATTTTTACTAATAACATATAACTCCAATTTTTTACAGCCATCCCCATTTTACATGATTCTTCGAACATGAATATAAGTGAATCGGCCATTAGAACCAAGGAAACAAACGGACCCGAACAATGAAATTGAACCTTGTAACCAATATAAATGATATAAATGAACTCAAAAATGTTTTAATAAATCATTTTCATATATAATAGGTTATTTAATTATTAATTAATGAACCTAATTTGATTATTCGGTTCATTAATATTAAGTGGAGAACACTATCAGACTTAAGGTAAGGGATTCTACCCGAACCACCATTATTCATTTGGGTTTCTCTATCTTTCTTTTTACCCAAATGAAGTTGTATTTTATTTTTATGTACAACTACTACATGATGTTTATATTCTAAAAACTCATTTTTCATGATCCATCCATCATTCTCTTTCGGGTATATACATGATTTTAAGTTATTCCCTCCTCAATACTCCCAATAAGAAAACTCGTTTTAAGGGAACTTCCCAAATTTTTACCCAATTTGAAGTGTACTCTATGCTCTATTTTAAGCCTTAATTTTATTTATAAAATAATTATTTTTATTACAAAAACATTCTTGGTTTAATTATGGTTTTATATAACGGATTGTTCCCTTTTCTATTTTAAAGGCTCAATAGTATTTTCCTTAAAACTGCTCAAAAATGTTTTAATGCTAAAGTTTCATAAATACATTTATTACATGTTCTCAATTTTACTAGACATAACTCACCTTGATACATTCCTACTTTCCCTTATTAATTCTCATGTATATTTTAGTTCCATTATTTCATGGACACTTTTATGATGCGCCCATTTATTATGCTTTATGACATGATTGTGATAACCACTTCCTTCCATGGGTACCCTTATGTTTATGTGTGGTTGATTATGTATGATTATTTATGTGTCAAGAATATTCATGAAAATGTTAAGATGGGTGCACCCATATAGTTATCCAATACATTGGGTAAAGTTAAGTCTCATGAGATGATATGTGAGACGGTCTTGGCGGTTAGTGTTGTCTTGTGCTACTATGGGAAATGGGATTAAAGGTTTACCTTAACCCAAACTACTATGAGAAATAGGATGGGAGGTTATACTTGAATCATACTAAAGACAAGTTTTATGTTTTTTCCACATTTATATGATTCCATGTTTATATGATCCCATTTTTATATGTTATGATTCCATATGTTCCATGCTTTTGATATCATTATGTCATGCCTCCTAACTCATGTGATTAATCTTTATACTTATGTTCATTACCTTAGTGGTATTTTTAGCACATCCCTTTATTCATGTGTTACCCCAGGATATCATATGAATATGTATGAGCACAACAAAAGATAGGATCTCATTATGGAGTTTAAATAAAATGTTTTTTATTATGTACCTAGTCTTCCAAGACACTAGACTTTACATTCCATGGCTTTTACTCTAATGTATATTTATTATTAAAATTGTGTAATCTTATATGTAAAAGGATAGGGTCACTATAGTTGGTATCAGAGCAATGGTCTAGTTATTTTTGGAGATTAGGAATAGAGAACTTTAGTAATAACCTTAAGTATGAGATGAAGTATAAGAAAACACACCTAAGTTTTAGTAAGTATAGAGTAAGTGGTTTATCAAAAAAAACACGTCCTTTTTTGGATACAAACAGGTATAGGAAACTCTGGAACAGATGTACCTAGGAGTGAAAACTTCGACAAGGATTTTTGGGCTTGACCTGGGGTATCCTATTAAATGACAACAGACCTTGATGCACACTTAGTATTGACACACCTAGGGGATATTCCTTGGTAATTCATGAGCTTGGTACAAACCATTATTAGGGGAATAAAAAAACCCATAAGAATATAAGATAAGAAATAGATCAAGGATAACCTAGATGAAAACATAGGGAATAACAATTTAGGATATACTTCTCCTTTAAATATGTATCCCCTTATGTTAAAATTTTCTTTTTTTATGCTCAATAGATAAGTATTAAATCCATCTAATTGTGCATTCTTTTTTCTTATCTAATAGTGGGAAATATAAAAACACGTTCCATCAATAAATTTGAAAAGTAATGTGAATAATGCCTAAATGATATGCCTGATATGACGGGAATAGGTGCTCAAAACATCATGACAGTGCTTGTTCAGCTGGCTCAAGTTATGAATAATAACTTGAATCATGTGGAATTCCCTCCTCCATGGAAAGATAAAGTTGTTTTAGAATATTTCATGTGGAAAAGTCCTCCCATGTTTAATGGATCTTCTGATCCTATCCTCAAAGAATAGTGGATTAACTTCATTGAAAAGATATTTTCCATCCTCTAATGCTTGGAAGAAGAGAAAGTTGTACTGGCGGTCTATCGTTTTGATGGGGAAGTTTATCAATGGTGGAAAATGATCAAGAATACAAAGTCCCAAGAGGAAATTGATTCCATGGATTGGGAGGAATTAAAGAGGATGTGTTTTCAATAAATATTTTCCTTGAACCATCCATCTAAAGATGGAAAGATAGTTCCTTGGACTCAAGCATAAGGAAGATGAGTCCATTGGGGTGTATTAAGAAAACTTTACAAGGCTTGTAGGTTACACATATGGCTTTATCATGAACACTGAAAGCAATATGGATCTCTTCTTTAGCAGGATAAAGTTGAGTCAATATAAGGTGTTGGCGATCTGAGACTTTGAAAGTTATGAGGAGATTTTCCATCATTACCTCAAGGTTGAAATGGAGTTTGGAGACTCACAGTGGTCTCGTGGGACCGGTGATAAGAAGTGAAAAATGGAAAATAACATGGGTGGTTCAACAAAAAAATCCCATAATGGAAAGAATCCTGAATATCCCACTTGTAAAAGTGGTGGGAAGAAGCATCATGGGAACTGTCTAAAGGGAACCAAGAATTTCTTCGAATGTGGAAAGTTTGGTCATCTGGCTAAAAACTACCAAAGGGATATGAAAAATCCCTCTAACGTGGAAGAATAAAGGATGGTTCAGATCAACTCTCATCTAGTGGTGTAGTGTTACAACTTCAAGGAGCATGTTAATTATGCAAACAATTTCCCTAAGCCAAGGGTTGTTGAAGAAAATCAACAATAACTTTCAAGGAAACAAGTAAGGGATTATGCTATCACTACATTTGAGGTGGAGTCGGACAATGATGTGATGATAGGTATGCTAGTTATTCATTTAAGAGTAGTGAACGTGCTATTTGATTTTTTTCTACTCATTCTTTAATATCTTGCAAGTTTAGTAGAACTATTCAACCACCACCTCAAAATTTGGAGAAAAAGTTATCTGTGAGAATATAGAATGGGGAAATTATTTCATCCATGGTTTATAAATCCTCCTCAGTTAACGTTTGTGGACTGAACCTCCCAAAAAATATCGTCATACTTCCTTTAGTGGATTTTGACACAATCTTGGGCATGGATTGGCTATCTTTATACAAGGCCAACATCAACTTTCGGGAAAGGGAGATCACTCTTCACATCCCAAAGAATCCTCCAATTATTTTCAAGTGTAAGGAGGAATATGAATATCCTTTAGAATCATCATCTCAAGTGTGGATATTGTTTCCTTATGAGAAAGAATATCTATCTTAAATGATTGAGAAAATGGAGAGAATCAGGCTTGAAGACATGCCCATCATGAGGGATTACACTGATGTATTCCCTGAAGAGTTTCCTAGTCTTCCTCCTGAACGAGAGGTTGAGTTATCAATTGAACATATCCATGGATATCTGATTATCTCAAAGAAACCTTAAAAAATGGCCACTGTAGATATGGAAGAGATGAAGAAGCAGTTACAGGAGAATCTGGAGAAGGGGTTTATACGCCTGAGTGATTCACTGTGGGGTGATCCAGTCCTCTTCGTCAAGAAGGAGGGATCAATGCGCCTTTTCATTGATTATCGTGAGCTCAATAAAATCATTATAAAGAAAAATTATCCCCTTCCATGGATGGATGACTGGTTTTATCAGCTTTGTGGGGATTGTTATTTCTCTAAGGTGGACCTTCGGACAGGGTATCACCAATTAAAGGTGAGGAAGGAAGATATTCCCAATACTATCTTTCGAACGAGGTATGGACACTATGATTTCATAGTTATTCCATTCAGAATCACTAATTCTCTAGAAATTTTCATGGATTTAATGAATAGAGTCTTTAGATATTACTTCGACAAATTTGTTGTAGTCTTTATTAACGATATTCTGATATACTCCAAGATAAAGGAGGAACATGAAGAGTATTTGAATACTATTTTAAAGACTTTGAAAAGGGAGAAGTTTTATGAAAATTATAGTAAATATGTGTTCCGGATGGAGGAAGTATCATTCTGGTGGCATGTTATCACTAACAAAGGGATATCTATGGACCCTTCTAAGACAAAGGCAATTAAAGAGTGTCCTAGGACAACATCTATAACGGAGATTATCAGCTTTCTGGGTCTAGGTGGGTATTATAGATGATTTGAGAAGAACTTTTCATGATTTTAAAACCCAATGACCAATCTGACATAGAAGGGATTAAAGTTTTTCTAGACTCGGGAATGTGAAGACTATTTTTAAGGAGTTGAAAAAGAGGCTAATCATTTCACTAGTACTCACACTCCCAGCAAGTGTAGAAATTTTTGTGGTGTATAGTGATGCTTTTAAGAATGGATTAGGTTGTGTGCTAATGAAAAGGGATAAATTGATATCCTACACCTCAAGACAGCTAAAAATATATGAGAAAAACTATCCCATGCATGATCTGGAGTTGGCAATGGTGATCTTTGCTTTGAAAATCTGGTTGCGTTATCTCTATGGGGAAAAGTGTGAGATATATACTGACAAAAAGAGTCCCAAATATATATTCACACAAAAATAGCTTAATATGCACCAATGAATATGGATAGAACTCATCAAGGATTATGACTTCCCAATCCATTACCATCCTAGTAAGGAAAATAAGGTGGAGGATGCTCTAAGTAGAAAGGATCATGCATATTTATTAATGATGAAAATTGAAAATGATCTGATCTTCTTAGATTTGTAGAGGATGGACAAGGGAATCATTAAGGGAGGAATATCATCAATCCTTTCTCAAATGATTTCTCAACCATCCCCCATGGATAAAATAAAGGATTCTCAAAGAAAAGATGTGGAACTTTTGAAAAGGGTGGAAGCTATAAGAAGTGGAAAATCCTCTGAGTTCATGATTTATGAGGAAGGATTTCTAATATTTGGGTCAAAATTATTTTTACCATTATATCCAGAGATAAAGAAGGAGATTATGAATGACACACATAGCTCAACCTTCTCTATCCACCCAGGGAGAAAAAAGATGTATCAATATCTCCAAGAGAACTTTTGGTGGGACAATATGAAAAGGGAGATTACTGAATATACATTAAAGTGCCTGGTATGTAAACAAGTGAAGGCTGAGAGGAAAAGGTCTAAGGGGATGATGAAACCACTACCCATACCAACATGGAAGTGGGAGAACATTACCATGGACATTGTCACTAGATTTCCAAGGACATCCAGAGGAAACAATACTATATGGGTTATTGTGGACCGTCTTAGAAAGACAGCTCAATTTATCACAATTTGAGAGGACTTATCTTTGGATAAACTTGCATGGATTTACATCAAAGAAGTGGTAAGGATGCATAGAGTACCACTATCTATTGTATCTTATCATGATCTAAGATTCACCTTGAAGTTCTGGAGAAGCCCCCAATATGCTCTAAGCACTGAACTGAACTTCAGTATGACATATCATCCTCAAACTGATGGTCAATCTGAGCATACTATTCATACACTAGAAGAAATGTTGAGAGAATGTTCAATGGAATTTGAATGGAGGATGGGATCAACATCTTCCACTGGTTTAATTATCCTACAACAATAGTTTCCACTCGATCATCTGAATGGAACCATATGAATCCCTTTATGGGAAAAGGTGTAGAACACTGGAATTTTGGGATGAAGTTGGTGAGTGTAAGCTTTTGGGACCTTAAATGGTCGAAGAAATGATGAGGAATGTTAAAACTATTTATCAGCATATCAATTCATCCCAAAGTCGACAGAAGAGTTAGGCAGACAATCATCGATGAGACCTTGAGTTCAAAGTTGAAGACATGGTATTTCTACGCATATCTCCATGGAAGAAGTTCACGAGGTTTGGAAAGAATGGGATGAAAAGTCCTAGGTACATAGGCCCCTTCAAGATCCTTGATCAAGTCGGAGCTCTAACCTATTGACTAGCACTTCCACCTACCATGTCCAAATTAAATGATTTCTTTCATGTATCCCTCTTAAAGAAGTACATAACAAACTCTTCACATTTACTCTCTTCAGAAGTGGTATAGTTGGAGGATGATCTTTCTTACAAGGAGTATTCAGTGAAGATCTTGGATTGTAGAGATAAAGTTCTAAATAACAAGACAACTCACCTGGTCAAGGTACTATGGTAGAACCATAAGTACCAAGAGGCAATGTGTGAACTCGAGGATGCAATGAAGGAAAATTACCCACACCAGTTTTTGGCCAAGAGTTTAAACTGAAATTTCGAGGGAAAAATTTCTTAAGGGGGAAAGAAAGTAACGACCCAAAGTTTTCAATGAAATCTCTTCTTATGGAGTCCCAAAACAATGAACTACTAAGTACTATGTGACCTTTAAACATAATTTTGTCACTTGTGCATTTTTAATTTTGAAAAACGGTCATCTACAATTGTGATCAGTAAGTTATTTGGAGTCTAATAAGACAAACATAATTTTTTATGAATAGTAACATACCCTTATGAATAGTATCATACCTTTATGAATAGTAATGAATAGTAATGAATAGAAAATCTTCCAAAAAAATAGAAACTTCACCCACGAATGTACAAATACAATTTAGACATCTTAAAAGTGAAAAATGATCATAGTATAAGAATTAGTATTTTTGTATGTCAAAAATATTTTATTTACAATTTTGTGTTTAATTTAAAAATTTAAAATAGAAATTTATTTTCATAAAATTTAATCATAAATTGTTACTCTATTTTCATATGGATATAAGATAATTTTATGGGACCTTGATTAATTTTTCAAGGTGTTATAAAACAAGTTATAGTTTTAGTGTTTATTTTGTTGAATAAATTATGATTTTATTTAAAAATTAAATTAAAAATACTTTGAAAATTATTTTCAAAAAAATGGAGTTCATTTTTCAATTCTACACGTTGAAAAAATGGGTAGGGTGAATTTTTTGTATTTTTTTAAAATACTTGAACTTTTCATGAATAGTAAAAATATAGTTTTGAGTTTTCAGTATGTTTGATGACATCATAATGGTGATATAATTAATAAAAAATTTGGTTATACTTGTTTAAAAGAAAATAAGATATGAGGTGTCCCAAGTGGCTAATTCCATGGGCAAATACCCTGGGAAATCCCATGGTTATTCAAAAACCACTAATGAGGTGTCCTTTAAAATTAATAAAAAAACTCTCTCCCACTTACTATAAATCCCACTCTTCCCTTCGTTTTCCTTCATTATAAATCCCTAATACTAGAATATATGATGGTTTTACCTCCCTAGGATCCCTCCCAAGGTCCCAACCTTCATGTTTTAGGAGTTACTCCACAATGTAAGGGAACCTTTTTCCCTCCTCTTTTAGTCAACACTTCTTTTATGTTATCTCTTTGAATTTCCATTCTCATAAGTTGGGTTTTGATATAGTGTATCCCTATTACTATCCTTTTTATGTCCATATGATTATATACCCTTTTTCTCTCATCAATTCATTTTATGAAATTTTAAGTGACATCGTCAGGCTGCTGAATTTTCATAAGGGATCTCTCAACTTTTCTTTTATTTTCAAGATCATTTCATTTCTTATTTTTACTCACCTCATTTCATACAAATGTTTTGATGACTCTAGTAACTTAAATTTCCTGTAATTTTTTCATGATAAATTAATAATTATTTATCATATCTCCTTTCCCTTTCTTTTATACTAAAAATAAAAACACCATCTGATATGTGCAAATTTACCACATTCAAGGACGATGGGTTTTCAATTTCAATTACCATCTTCAATTATGGTCATGAAACCATTTTAATGGTTGAACCAGACCATAATATGTGTATTATGTCTCATATATGGTTCTGGAATCCTTTTTTACACAAGGTTTTTATTTATAAAACAAAACATGTTCCTTGTGGTCAAAAACTGCCAATTAACCCAAATGGTTATCATTAAATAATTTATATAATGATTCATATTCATTCCAAGTAACCAAATGGAATTTACAATCATGTAACCTCATGGATTTTCAATAATAAAATATAACTCTAATTCTGGACAACCATTCCCATTTTACATGACTCTTCAAACATGAATATAAGTGAACCAATCATTAGAACCAAGGAAACAAACGGACCCGAACAATGAAATTGAACCTTGTAACCAATCAAAAGGTTATGAATGAACTCAAAAAGATTTTAATAAATCATTTTCATATAGAATAGGTTCTTTAATTATTAATTAATGAACCTAATTTTATTATTCAGGTCATTAATATTGTTGGGAAAAAATCCCTCAAGGTAACATTGCAGTATTTTTGGGTTGATTGTGTTTGTTGAAAAAGCTAGTTTCCATGGGAAATTGTCGAGTTCCAAAGAAGTTGTTGACAATCCATGTTGACAAAAGAACGATGAAAAAGGAAAGGATGATCTGGAGTCGGTACAAAAGAGCAGTATAAGGTGGCGTCGTTTTCCAGTGTTTGCTAAATTTTTGGGGTCCAAAATTTGGAGTTTGGTGAGCATCGCAAAAATAGGATTTCTATGAAGATCATAATTAAATATGGAAAAGGCATGAATTTCGCAAAGAGAAGATTCATGGTTTGAAATTCGTGAAGACCAGAAGAATGATGGCAGTGATTCTTCGCTATTATGTCAATGATTCATGAACGGCAGAGTTGAAGCGCATCGCGGTGGTGAAGGGATTTGAGAGGGAGCTTTGCGGCGAAGGCACGAAGGAATATTGATGGTGATGCTTTGCGATTACGACGAGCTCCGCGATTGGAAAATTTCCATGGTGCTTCGCGATTTTGACAGAATTCCGGCGGAAACTTCGGAGCTTCGCGATTTGAGATGACGTGGCACTGACTTCGCGCGGAAAGTTCGAGGGTCGGTGGAATCGCCTATAAATAGTGGCCGACCCCCTCGAGAGAATAAGAGAGAATTTTCAGAGAAAATACTTTGCTCTTGGTTTGCGAAGGAAGTTTGTGAAGGTAGTGTGCTTCACGAAAGAAGAGCTTCGCGGCGGCTATTCTAGCTCCGTGAAAGTCAGGTGCTTCACGTTGGATTAGTGAGCTTCGCAAGGGAAGTCTCTTTGCGACGACTTGATCTCCACGACGACCTAAGCATTACGAAGGCTTGAGATTTGCGATGGTCTGAGATTCAAAAAAATTTGAGCTCCGTGAAAAGGAAGGATCTTCGCAAAGGCTTGTTTGAGCATCGCCAAATTGGGAGCCTCATGAAGTAGGGTGCTTTGTGAAGGTGTTTCCAAAGGTAGTTGCCTAGTTTTTAGAGGCAAAGGGGTATTCATCAGTGGATGAAAGTTGGACTATAACAGAGCATCCATCAACAGTTAAGGATACATTTATTCATTTAAATGAAGAGGCCTACAGGTATATAAACTGTGAGTGGATCCTTTCCGACACAGTGAGAAAAGGAATAGGAAGAAGGTGATCCTCTCCACCAGCAGTGAGCTAGAGAGAGAGAAATAGGGAGTGACCCTTGGGAAAGCAGTGAGCTGACCCTAAATCTTGTAAAGGCAGTGAGCCTGGGACAGAGTGACTGTGCCCGAACCTTGTTATCCACAACTAGTGAAGTTTAGTGGAATTTGGTACGACCAGAAACTTTTTGGCGTATGCTCCTTGGACGTAGCCCAGTGAGGGTGAACCAAGTAAACATCACTGTGTCCTGTGCATGATTTAGTTTCTGTTTATATTGTGCAACAGGAAAGAGAGAGAAGAGTGTTTTTCTTAACAGCGAAACAAGATCAGAATGGGATTTAATTTTAAATCAGTCATACCCTGATTCACCCCCCCCCCCTCTCAGGGTATTCATCCTGGTGGACCTAACAAATATTAAGTGGAGAACACCATCGGACTTAAGGTAAGGGATTCTACCCGAACTAGCTTTATTCCTTTAGGTTGCTCAATCTTTATTTTTACCCAAATGAAGTTGTATTTTATTTTTATGTACAACTCCTACATTCTGTTTCTAAGCTCAAAACTCATGTTTCATGATCCATCCCTCATTCTCTTTCAGGTATATACATGATTTTAAGTGATATCCTCCTCAATACTTCCCAGTAAGCAAACTTATTTTAAGAAAACTTCCCAAATTTTTACCCAATTTTAAGTTCACTCTATCCTTTGTTTTAAGACACCATTGTCTTTACAAAATCGGCCTTTTATAATTAAAACCTTCTTGGTTCAATTCTGGTTTTATATAAAGGATTTTTCCCTTTTCTATTTTAAAGGATCAATAGTATTTTCCTTAAAACTGCTCAAAAATGTTTTAATGCTAAAGTTTCATAAATACATTTCTTACATGTTGTCACTTTTACTTGAAATAACTCACCATGATACATGCATAATTTACCTTATGAATTCCCATGTATATTTTAGTTCCTTTATTTCATGGATACTTTTATGATACGCCCATTTATTATGTTTTATGACATGATTTTGATATCCACTTCCTTCCATGGGTACCCTTATGTTTATGCGTGGTTGATTATGTATGATTATTTATGTGGAAATAATTTTCATGAAAATTTTAAGATGGGTGCGCCCAGATAGCGCTCCAATGCATTGGGTAAAGTTAAGTCTCATGATATGATATGTGTGACGGTTTTGGTGGTTAGCCTTGGATTGTGCGACTATAGGAAAAGAGATTGGAGGTTATCCTTGACCTGTATTACTATGGGAAACACGATTAGTGGTTAGCCTTGACTCGTACTAAAGACATGTTTTATGTTTCTTCCACATTTATATGATTCCATGTTTATATGATCCCATGTTTATATGTTATTATTCTATATGTTCCATGCTTTTGATATCATTATGTCATGCCTCCTAACTTATGTGCTTAAAATTTATACTTATGTTCATTCACTTAATAGGATTTTTAGCTCATCCCTTTGTTCATGTGTTTCCCCGGGATATCCTATACAGATGTATGAGCACAATGGAAGATAGGATCTCATTATTGAGTTTAAATAAAAAAATTATTATGTACCTAGTCTTCCAAGAAACTATAATTTACATGTAATGCCCTGACCCTAGTTACCTAGAGTCGTTGCATTATTACATAACATTGTCATGATCACAAAAGATCAAGTCTCGAAAGACTGATTAGTTTAATAGCCTTTGAAACACTAGATACATTAATAAGTCTTACATTACATGATAAAATGGAAAACTACAACAATATAGTCTCCATATTCCACACTCATATCCCCTCAGACTATTCATGTAGGTCAGTCATAAAATACTTCTTCACATCCTAGGAAAAAAATAAAACATAGAAAGGGGTGAGCTCAGATGCTCAGTAAGGATAATAATATAGTGGAAACTTTCATAAATAAGCATAAACATTTAAGGAAATGTATAACTAAAACAAAAGCCTTTTAAACTTGAACTTCAGTATAACATGGCAAAAATAAAATGAAATAATGTCATTTACTTATTCACATGGATATTCTACTAGTTGAATAATCACATGCAATATCAATAACCACTTTCATAATGATGTAATGCATAATGTCAGACTATCATAACCACATAGTCATGGCCTTGTGCCAAGACTACAAATAAGATTTTGTCAAGTCCTTGTGCCAAGACACTAGTTTTTCTCATGAGACCTACCTATGCATCGAGAAGCTATAGTGGGCTCCACCCGTCACTTAC
The DNA here is from genome assembly GCA_963277665.1 of Viscum album. Taxonomy (NCBI): domain Eukaryota; kingdom Viridiplantae; phylum Streptophyta; class Magnoliopsida; order Santalales; family Viscaceae; genus Viscum; species Viscum album. The sequence continues at coordinate 1,339,206,083 of OY728156.1, forward strand.
TAAGTCCAATTCATTCCTCATATGAACAGGTTTAAACATAACATAAACATTCATATTAAAACTAGCATACGAAATGTCAATACTTTATCTATAAACTAGGAATGGTATAAAAATAACACATCCACATTCATACATATCACAAAACCATCAATACAATATAGAAGTTTTTTATCATAATAAATCAACTTCAAATAAGCTTAAAATCCATCAAAGGATATTGACATAGATGAAATCAAAACTATTTGAGAGAAATATCTCTCTTTTTTTTAAATCATTTAAAATTTACGTAATTATAAAATAAAACATTTACTTTTAAAATATTCTAATAAGCTTGTAAGGGAAGATTTAACGATTTTATAATGGTATAAAATAGCTGCACCCACCGTATAAGTTAAAAAAAGACATTCTTACCTTAATTTAGTCGAAAAGGTTAAAAAGGACCTTGTTTGGAAAACGACGGAAAGATTACTTTATAAACATCTTATAAAAATTAAAACAAGGGAATAAATGACTTTAACCTATATTCTATAAAATAGTAAGAATGTTTTGAAATACATTTTTAAGAAACATGTATGTGGATGATAAAGAGGTCCCAATAGATAATTACCTATAAACAACCACGGATAATGAAGAGATTATGAAATAAACCCTTACCATGTACTTTTCCTTGGTCAAGGGTAGGTTGACCTCCTGTATAATGGTGAAATAATTTTTATTAAATTATACAAGAATCATATACATTAATATGATATCATATATGATCTTTTAACATTACTTTGTTTATAATATCTTAGTATTATCGTTGTTTTGGGTGTTAATGGATTTGTTTTCCTTTATATTATTTGTTATGTGAGTCATATTTGTTATGGATGGGATGTATCTTATTCATTTCCATAATGATATGAAGTATTTAAACATTATTTTTAATCATCTAATGAAAATTAGTCTTAAATGGATACGATGGGGAATGAATCTCATCGCGTTTGTGGAGACGGTAATCCGTACGTACGCACGAGCGACAATATCATCCTGTTGTTTTTAAAATAATATATAATTGGATGGTATATAATATATACAGAATCATTATCATGTTATATTTATTATTTACATCAATTACACATCATTATTATACCCATCCAAATAATAATGTATTGAATAACAATTACACCACGACGTGGAGACGGTAAGTCGTACGTACGCACATATGGTGACATGTCATTCAAAGGATGGATAGAATAATGAATTTGGTTGTACTATATTTATAATAAAATAACATTATATAGAATATATTGGAGTTATTATTTTATAATGGAAACAACAAAGATAAAGGAAGTGGAAGAAGAAAGGAACTTGAAAGAGGTGGTGAGATATTTACCTCTTCTTCGGGTTCTTCCTTTTGATTTGATCAAAATGGATCCTTCGGTTAGATTTATGACTAAAGGAAGGCATCTAGGATGAAGGAAGGACAGTTTAGAGGGTATTTGGGTAGAGGTTGGCTGATCCAAATGGCTTTGAAGTTGTGAATTAGAGAGAAGGGGGAGTGCCCTTTTATAAGAGGGGTGAGGGGCACCTTAGGAAAATCTAGAAATATTATTTTATAATAAAATTATTTTCGGTTTATAATTGATAAAAAATGTATTATTTAAAGTATAAGGTAGGTATGGGTATAAAAACACTCAACCAATTGGTTTTAGATAGGTTTGGGTCACTATATTAACTTCATCTTTTAGATTTAACTCTTAGTTAAATAGTTTGATATTTACCATGCCTCTTTGTATTTTTATATTATATGGTTAATAAAGTTACTATATACTTCCAAGAGAACCCCAAGTGGTTCATTAATGATACACCTATATTTATATAAGCCTTTTGGATGAACCTTATATTTTTAAAAACAGAATATCAATTATTAATATAATATTTCTTTTAAAAACTCTATTATGTCAATTTGGACACTATTTGGTATTTTGTTTTTTCTAAATTCATAACAACATTATTGCTTCAAAAAAAATCATCTAACCAACCCTAATATGTCATATTAATCTATAAAATTAGAGGAATTCATAAAAAGTCTTAAATTACATTTATTTAGATATTTATAATATCAATTATTTTAATATTTCATTAATTAGGAAATTACTGCATCATATTGTGTCATTAATAAATTAAATTATTTAATGAATAAGAAATATAAATAAAATACCATTATGTATGAAATATTTTTATATTTCTAATGAATATTTATAGTCAAATTTATCTTATGTGTAACCCTATATTAATAATGTTTTAGTTATTAAACATTGATTTTAACTCTTTTGACTCTTCTTTGAATTAAATAATAATAAATGTCATAATATAATCCAAGTGGACCAAAGAGGTTCATATTTTCTTCCTAAGGTTTTTTTGGTCTAACTATACTTATCCAATAGAATTATTACATGTGTTAGGATAATAATAATATCATTTTTACCCTTAATTACCCTATTTACTTTTAACCGTGGTAAATAAAAGTAAAAAGTTACTATTCAACAAAAATTATTTTTATCTTATTAAACCACATTTTACTCCTTGATATTAACTGTTTCTCTCTTATTTTTGAAATTCCACTTACAGAAGCGGTAAAATTAAGTTTTATGTGAATTTGCAAATTCTCCTATGAGGTGGGTAAAAGACGGTGAAAAGTTCTATAAAATTTTTATATATCTAAAATTATTATAAACTGACTACAATGAATTACATTGAACTTATATAAGTATTATGTATCTATTTTGACCAAAAATAAATTTAAATAAAATAAATAATTATTTAAATAAAAATTCGGTTTTAAACTATAACTCAGTGTTTTTCACTATTCATCAAAAATTGAAAGTTTTCAGAAAAATACCAAAAATTCAATTTAGGCTAATTTTGATATTCCAAATCCAAAAATGAAGTCCATTTTGAAAAATAAAATTTATAAAATTTTCAAAAGTGGGTATTACTATTCATAACGGCTACTTTGATTGGACGCGGTGTGTTAGAATCTTGAAGTTGCATACAATACAAGCTATTGCATTATTCAAAGGGAAACTTATAGTAGAAGCTTGGGGTGTTACATTCTCCCCTCCTTCAAATAATTTCGTCCTCGAAATTTCTAGAATACTACCGCATGAAAAGACTCGGGTAGTTCTTCATCATAAGTTCATCGGGTTCCCAAATTTCCTCTTCTATCTTATGTTTTCTCCATAGAACTTTTACCAGACGATTCGTCCGGTTTCTCAACACTTGTTCTCTTGTATCAATAATATTGACAGGCTCTTCGCAATAAGACAGATCGGGTTCCAGTTCTAATTCCTCATAGGTGAGTACATGCGTTGGGTCAGGCATGTATTTTATCAACAGTGATACGTGGAACACATCGTGAACATTGAAGAGACTTGGTGGCATTGACAAATGGTAAGCTACAACCCCAATTCATTCTAGAATTTCGAAAGGTCCGATATACCTAGGAATAAATTTACCTTTCTTACTGAAACGTATAACTCACTTCCATGGAGATACCTTCAAGAAAACATGATCTCCTACCTAAAATTACAAATCCTTTTTTCGGTTATCGTCATAGCTCTTCTGCCTACTTTGATCTGCTTTGATGTGGTTTTGGATTACCTTCACCTTTTCCATAGTTTCCTCCACCAATTATGGGCCTACGAGTTTTCTTTCACCAACATCATCCCAACAGGTTGGTGTGCGACATCTCTTTCCGTATAACGCTTCATATGGTGCCATCCGAATACTTGAATGGAAGCTATTGTTATAGGAAAATTCTACCAGAGGTAAATATTGATCCCACGTACCTTGAAAGTCAAGTTATCATGATCTCAACATGTCTTCTAAGGTTTTAATTGTCCGTTCTTATTTTCCATCAGTTTGGGGGTGGTAGGCAGTGCTCAAACAAAGTTCAGTATCCAGGTCTTTCTGAAGACTTTTCCAGAATCATGATGTAAAACATGGATCATGATTAGAAACAATTGACAGTGGTACTCCATGAAGTCTTACAATTTTATTAATATACAGTCTTTATAGACGTTCAAGTGGTAAATCTTCTCTTATAGAAAGAAAATGTGGTGACTTGGTAAGGCGATCAACAATGACCCATATTGCATTGTTCCTTCTAGGAGTCTTTGGTAGTCCCATGACAAAGTCCATCATAATATTATCCCATTTCCAATCAGATATGGGAAGAGGTTTCATGACTCCTCCAGGATGTTGCCTTCCAGCTTTCACTTGTTGACAAACCATACATCTTGACACAAAATCAGCAATCTCCCTCTTCATGTTGTCCCACCAAAAATGTTCCTTCAAATATCTATACATTTTGGTGCTCCCAGGGTGTATAGAGAAATTGGAACGATGAGCATTGTCCAAAAATTTCCTTTTTAGATCAGGTATATCAAGAACACAAAGTCTCTTCCCAAATTTCAAAATTCCATCTTCATACACAAAGTCACTCAATCTCCCATCATTCACATATTTAATATTCTTTTGAAATTCTTCATCATCAGTCTGAGAACTCTTTATCTTTTCTAGTAAATATGGTTTGGCAACCATTTGAAAAAGTATTGATGTTTCACCTTCCATGGTAATTCCCATATCCATCTTCACTAGATCCATGAAAATAGGATCTCTTTCAACTCTCATATTGTTCAAAACTCCATGAACATTTCTACTCAAAGCATCTTCCACCTTATTTTCCTTCCCCATGTGGTAGTGTATCGTGAAATCATAATCCTTGAGTAGTTCAAGCCATCTCTTTTTCCTCATTTTGAGTTCTTTCTATGAGAAAATATACTTCAAACTCTTGTGATCAGTATAAATCTCACATTGTTTACCATATAGATAGTGTCTACATATCTTAAAAGCAAATATTACAACTGCTAAATCAAGATCATGAGTAGGATTGTTTTTCTCATGAATTTTTAGCTATCGTGATGCATAGGCAATAACCCTATCATTTTTCATAACACACAACCAAGTCCTTTCTTTGAAGCATCACTATAAATAACAAACCCATAATTCCCTGATGGTAGATTCAATATAGAAGCATTGAATAATTTTATATTTAGTTCTTCAAAACATTCTTCAAACTCTTTTGTCCTAACAAATTTAACCCCTTTATGTGTGATCTTTGTTAATGGGTTAGCCAACTGGGCAAAATTCTGGATGAAACATCGATAATAACCTGATAAACCAATAAAATTGTGTACCTCAGTTATACTCGTTGGTGATGGCCATTCATGGATTTATCTTGTATTAGAAGGATCAACGGAGATTCCATCCTTAGAGACAATATGGCCAAGAAAAGAAATCTCTTGAAGCCAGAATTCACACTTGCTAAAATTCCCATATAATTAAAGTCTTCTAAGAGTCTTCAGGATAATGCACAAGTGATTTTCATGATCTTCATAGATTTTGGAGTATACCAAGATATCATCAATAAATACCACTACAAAATCATCCAGATATTCCTTGAAAAATATATTCATTAGATCCATGAAGACAGAGGGTGAATTAGTCAATCCAAAAGGCATTACTGTAAACTCGTAATGCTCATACCTGGTTTGAAATGTTGTCTTTGGAATTTCTTCTTTATTCACATACAACTAATGGTATCCAGATCAAAGTTCAATATTTTAAAAGTATTGAGATCCATGTATTTGTTCAAATAAATCATCAATGTGAGGTAGGGGATACTAGTTCTTTATTGTTATAGCATTGATATCCCTGTAGTTGATACATAACCTCATAGATCCATCTTTATTCTTAACAAAAAGGATAGGGGATCCCCATAGAGAAACACTAGGGTGAATAAATCCATTATTACTCAACATGATCAAATAATCAACACTCGAAACGGGAAAGCCAACAGAGAGTCTAAGGTGTAGATGATCAAGAAGGAATACCTTCGAACAAAACCTATCAGATTAAGGTTCGAATTCATCAATAACACGAGGATTCATCACTCTAAAAGGAGATACTAGAATAAAAGGGAATCTATATAAGAAAATGGCTCTCTTACCAGAGAGGAATCAAATGCTTTCGCCATATCCTTGATCCAAGAAGGATGGAGGTTGGAGGAGAAAAAAACTCATTTTAGAGCCTTCAAAATACAAAAGTCAAGTGAGGATTGATTGGAGGGAAGTTGGAATTTAAATGGCTCAATACATTTATGTTTATAAAAACACAAGCCACACCACAACACCCTATGGACACGTCGCAGAAGGGTAAAAATACCCATGAACATGGTATAACCACATCAGAACATGCCGCAACACCTCCCAGTCAACAAACCTTCTAAAAACATGTCATATATCCACTTTAAAATGGGTAAGGATATGGTGAAACCCATAGACCATGCCACAACCACCCCCAAAATGGAAGAGATACCCCAAACTCCTCCCCCAGGATCCACATCATAACTGATTACCTACAATGTAAGGGTGTCAATGTTTGAAGAACCAACCAAATACGTCCCTCGAACCCTTATACAATATCCTCCTCCTCCATGACATAGCTAGGAACCTCCACACTATATCCCCTACATCATGACGTAACTCCCTACTGAAAACCAACATTTTTTCTCCAAAACTCCAAAAGACTAAAAAACAAACCAAAAAAGGGGAAAACAAAACAAGTAATAAGAAGTACATGAAATAGGCTAATGAGATGTTACAATTTACATTTATTATTAGAATATTATGTATTTGTATCCAGTCACTTTAGTATGGTGTGTTCATTAAATTAACTATATACATTTTTGGTGTATTATATATGTCTTTCCATTCACTCTTACTTGGACGTATTCACTGTTATAATTTTATTTCACTAGAATCATGATTTTACTGGAACTAGTAGAAAAAGTGGCTTCAACATCAAAACCATGATTTCGGTTTTTTATAAACTATTGGAAAACATGTTTGTAGATACTTTTGGGCATCAGTTTTAACAAAACTGATGCTAAATATGATTTATGTTTATTTTTTGTGTCAGTTTTTAACAAAATTGATGAAAAAAATAGGCATCAAAAGACTTTATGGAATCGGTTTGTGTAAAAAACGGATGCCATAAATTTTTTAAAAATAATTATTGGAATTATTTTCTTTAAATACTGATGAAAATAATGAGTTTTTGGTGTCATTTTATGTAAAAACTGATGCCAAAAACATTTTTAATGAACCCCAAATTATGAAACCCTCATTTTTGGATATACTAAAGACTTTTTATCTTGACTCGTGATGACTTTGAAGGTCACCCGCTGACCCTCAACAACCATTTTTCTTGAGTTTATTCGATTTTTATCATCATTTCATGATCAGTGGTATCAATTCTCCATCCTCTATCTTTGTTTTACCATCCATGGAAGTATTTTTTCTTATGAAACCATTTTCCAGCTGACCATCAACCAGAATTTGATTTTATTTCTCTAATCTTTTTTATTTTTCATTTCCACAAACATTTTTTTAGATCTTGCAGTGTTTATTCTTCCAACAAATTCAAGGGAGAAAATTCAGATTGTAGATCAATTTTCCTTGTTAAATTCTGAATTTTTTAAGATATTTTTTTAAATTTTTATGTTAAATTATATATAATTTAGTTATAATTTTGAGATATTGTTTCAAATATTTGTATGTAGTTAATTGTTAATTTTAAATGTTTTTTTTAAAGTTTGTTTATTTTGATAAATTTTTTATTTAATGAAATTATCAAATTGATTTCCCCAAAAATGATATATATATATATATATATATATATATATATATTTGTGTGTATATATGTCAATTGAAATTAGTAGCCATGATATTTTTCATTTTTTATTCTAACCAAGTTATCTAATTTTGGATTAACATGACACACATCATGCAAAATAAATACCTTTAGTAGATTAGTTTTTATTTTATTCATAATAATTATTGATATTTCCTATCTGATTACAAATCATTTTTATTGAATGTGTTTATGTTTAAAATTTATCTGTTTATATATATATTTTTTTAAATGTTTATATGTTTTAATATATTCACCAATTATATTGTGATATCATGTATTAAATGGATCATAATTGGATAAATTTACAAATAACCACTAGAGAATATGAAAAAAGAGTTGATGATTTCTTGGATTTTTCTAAATGAAATATTCAAAACATAGATTTTATTTTATGTCCATGTGTGAAGTGTTTGAATATAAGAAAGCTAAATTCCATAGAAATCAAGGATCATATCATTTTCTATGGTTTTATCCTTAATTATACATGTTGGATCTGGCATGGTGAAATAACTAAAAATTTAGCATCTAACGTTGATGAAAATATTCATAATGAGTTAGAGGACCGTATTGAAGAATTAATTCATGATTTAGGTGTTGAAACCATAAAAAATAGAAGATTTTGAATGATTTTATGAAGATTCTGAGAAACCATTATTCCCAGGTTGTAGTAAATGTACAGTGTTATCGGTAGTTTTGAGATTAATTAACTTTAAAGAAAGAAATGTGTGGAGTCATAAAAGTTTCTATAACTTACTTGAGATTTTAAAAGAGTTACTTCTAGAAGGAAACAGACTTCCAGATTCCAATTATGAGGTAGAGAAAATATTATTCCTAATGGGATTAGGGTATAAAGAGATATATGATTTCCCCAATAATTATGTGTTGTATAGAAATAAATATGAAAATTTATCAAAATGTCCCACATGTGGGACATGATGGTATAAGATCGATGAAAAATCCAACTCAAATTTATTCTCAGGTACTATAATATAACCTCATTCTAAATAAACATTGTACTTTCTAATAATTCCATCCAATAATTCCTTTATATAATTCCAATAATTCAACTATGATTCATTCTTAGGTACCTGAATCAAATCTCCTGCTAAATCAATTGATACCTTCCAATAATTCCTTGTTTGAAGTGTCTATTTCTAAATTCAATTGATTAAAAAAGGTTAAGATGATATTCAGATGAGAGCATCTCTGATGGTAACTTACGTCACCCTACTGATTCACTACAGTGGAAGATATTTGATAAACAATTTCATGATTTTGGAAGTGAAGTTAGAAATATGATAATGGGATTGTGTACTGATGGAATGAATCCATATCAGATCCTAATTATCCAAAATAGTTCATGGACTATTTTTTTGGTAGATTATAACTTGTCCCCACATATATGTATGAAGAAAAAAAATGTTATGATGTGATTAATTATTTCTAGACCAAAACTTCTGGGAAATTATATTGATGTGTATCTTTCACCATTGATTTCTGATTTGAACCTTCTATGTGAGACATGTGTTAAAGTTTTTGATGTATACAAGAAATAGTATTTTATTTTTCATGCTATAACAATGTTCACTATACATGAATTTCTTAAATATGGAATCTTATATAGATACAATGTTAAGGGAAATAAAGAATGTCCAATTTGTGAAGAAGAGACTTCATATTATCAACTTTAGAATGGAAGAAAGACAATGTACATGGTACATCGAAGATTTTTGTGAATTGATCATCCTTATCATAGATTGAAAAAACAATTAATGGTTTATATGAATACAATACTCCCCCATAACCATTATCTATTCAAGAATATTATTATAGGGTGAAGAATATTGATTTGATATTTGGAAATAAAAGAAGTTTTGGTCTTCAAAAAAATATCTAGAAGAAATAGTCTATCTTTTTTTAACTACCTTATTGGAGATTTTTAGAGATAAAACATAAAATTGATGTGATTCATGTTGATAAAAAAATACATAATAGTTTGATTGGAAATTTTTTATACATAAAAGGAAAGACAAAAGATGTATTTCATGTTATGTTGGACTTGATATCAATGAAAAAATGTTTGGAGTTAGATCCCTCTATGAAAGGAAACAAAACATATTTACCTCTAGCTGGTCACACATTAAGCAAGATTGAGAAGGATAATTTTTATTAGTATCTTTATGGTATTAATCTACCTAGTGTTTATTCTTCAAATGTGAAAAATTTGGTGTCATTGAAGTATTGTAAATTAATAGGTATGAAATCTAATGATTGTTATATATTGATGAAACAACTTATACCAGTTTCACTGTGTGGTATATTGCTGAAAACTGTCATAAAGACTATCATTAAGTTATTTAATTTTTTCAAATCCATTTATAGTAATCTTTTTTATCCAAATTTGTTATATGTGTTGGATAATGAAGTTGATCTTGTACTTTGTTAACTAGAAATTTATTTCCCACCTATGTTTTTTGATATAATGGTTCATCTGGTGATTCATTTGGTGGGTGAGATAAGAATATATGGGCCTATTTATTTAAAATAGATGTATCCTTTTGAAATATATATGAAAATTTTGAAGGGATATGTTAAAAATAATCATCAACTAGAGGAATATATTGTTCAAAAATATGTATCATAAGATGTTATTGAGTTATGTTTTGATTATTTTTATGAAGTGGAGCATATTAGTCTCCCTATATCTTGACATATAATAGTTGATAGTGAAGGTAGAGGTATTTGAGGCTTAAAGGTAAAGTTCATTCCATGTGATGAAGTGATGCAAGCACATTTTTACATTTTGAACAACATAGATGATTTTCAATCATATATATCATCACATATTACTGAATTAAGTTTACAATATCCAAAAATAAATGAAAAGTAGCTGATGATTGATCATAAAATACATTTTTTATGGTTTAAAGAGAAAGTCATCATAGATATATTTGCATCAGAAACATTGAAATGGTTGGCAGGGGGACTATATCTTAATGTGATCACATGGTATGGTTTTGATATTAATGGGTACACATTTTACACAAAAAAATATGGATGACAAGAGTGTCATTCAAAATAGTGGTGTAATGGTCATCATTGAAGCACTACATTTTTCAAGTGAAAAAGATAAAAACCCAATTTCTACATCAATGCCATATTTTGGAGTTCTTGAAGACATATGGGAAATTTATTTTATTAAATTTTGAGTCACCGTGTTTAAGTGTAATTGGGTTGCAAGTAATAGTGGTATGAAACATCATGAATATGGGTTTAAACTGATTGATTTGAAAAGATTTAGTTGCAATGAGGATCCATTTATCATGGATACCCATGCAAAGAAAGTTTTTATGTCATAAATCCATCAAATGATCAGTGGTCCATCATTTTTCAAAGAAAAAGAATCCATTTGGCTAATGATAATGATGATGATGTTATTGATTTATATGAGGATTATTCATCTATTATATAATTTGTGGATAATAATGACTATAACGTAGACATAGTGCATGTAGTATGAAATGATCATGCTAAAGGGATATGGGAAAACACTAAATTAATATCCTAATTAATATGGTAAATATTTATATTATATTTTTTTTTTTGAAACTTACATGTGTAAAAATTGTATTTTTTAAAAACTATTGGATATTTAATTATATATATTTGATTATTTATATGATTTTTTGTATTAAATTTTATATTCCTTGGTTATGGTTAAATATTTTTTCATTGAAATACCCAATGTATATTATTATATTTTTTTAAAAATTTACGCATATGGAAACACGTTTTTGAACTTTGATATTTAAATTTATAAATGTTTCTATAATTTTAGAATTAATGTTTATATTTAATAGTTTTCCTTGCATATTTTTTGGTTAAGAAACATAAAATCATTATTTTTTTAAAACTTACACATGTGTTCCACTTTTTTTACTTACATATTTCCCCCCATATTTTTTGATTATTCAGTTGTCTAATAATATGTAGGTACATAAGAATTTCATTACATTTTCCTGTTTCAATGACAGATACATATACAGATATAGAGGAGCATGTACCGATATATATGTATTTTTTTCATATTATTAAATATGTAGTAATATAATTATTTAATTAATATAAAATTTTAATTTATAATAAATAATTTCATGACTACTGATGAGAATTTAGTGGTGTATTTTTTTTCTTTTACTATTCATAAATCGTCTTCTTGAGTTAATAAATGTGGCATTACATGTTTAACAAAACCATCACTAGCTCATAGATATGAGAGATTTCATATTAGTTTTGATGATAATAATAATGAAACTGGATCAAATGCAATGCAGTTTATCAGTTATATCTCTATGCAGAGTCATTGCAGGATCAACATTTTATATCCTAATTGGACTTCCGTAGATAAGATAGTGATAGATCATCTTTGGGAGGTCGTAACAGTAAAATAATTCAATTGATTTATTTTATCTCATTTTTCAAATGATATATAATTTAAATGAATAATATTTAATTTATTCAATTATAGATAACATTCAATTTTTAAGAAATGAAAGCGATTAAGAAAAGATGTCTTTCTTTAGAGGCGATTCAATGGAGATATTTCCAAACAAAATTGCCAAAAAATTATTTTTTTGGAAAGAAAAAAAATGAAAAACCATTCCTCAAGTATGGATTTTTAGACGCAGATACATGTAATAAATTTATTTCCAGTCAACATGATGAAACATTTCTGGTATGATAATTATTTAATATTGTGAAATTTATTATATATTTACCTAATGACTTAGTAACTAATTTTTATGTAATAGGACTCCAGGAATTCTCATCAAGATATCTAGTTTTAGAAAGTATACCCTCATACTTTATCATGTGGAGGGTATCATTACTTGGAGAAACAAATGATTGAAGAAAAGTTTGAATCATTAAGAGATAAGTCTATAGTTGGTTCAGATGAGGTGTAGTTATGTCCTCCATCTCCCCCACCCACCATGAAAAATGGAAAAGAGTGAGAAGAAGAAAAAATGAAAAGTATCTTACAGAGAAATCAAAGGAAGTAGCTGAAAGAATATTAAGTAAATAATTTTTATTTTACATGAATTTTTGTATTTTATAAATTAACAACACTAATATACCATTTTCATTTTTCATTTCATAATAAACTTTAGAAGAAATCAATACATGACAATTTTATCCCTAAGGGTAGGATGAAAATCCTAGCCACTACTTTAAAAAATCTAGAACACCCCGACCACATAAGAGGATATGAAGTGAGTGTTAATATTCATAAAGATTTTTATCATCAAATTAAGTAATCAAGAGACCCAAAAATCGAATCCTTAAAAGCTGGTCTAAAAGATATGAAACATTTCATGAGTGATCAAATTTAATCAACTATGTAGGGTATGTTAGAATAATTGACCAGACAATCATAGTCTGTGTAGCCTTCCCAGCCTGCCTAGCCTTTTCAGCTGGCTGTACAGCCTGCCCAGCAGGACTAGCCTACCTAGCCTGCTTACTCAGATCCTCCACCTTCTCACTGAGAACCATCCTTATACTGCGAGTTGTATGTTGGAGATCCTCATTTAAATATTATAGAGTTTTGAGTTGTGCATTTTTTAGGGATTATATACATCACCAGCTTATTAAGATGAATCAGGTTAGAGTATCAGTGCATGATATTATTGATCCTATTGCTATACTACCATTTCCTATCGAGGATGTTACCAGAGTTGGGGATTATATGGGCTATTTTTTACTTTATCTATCCAACCTTTTTTGTTATATTTCATACGAGGTATGAATTTTTTTAAATATTAAATATATATAATTGAAAATTAATTATAATTTTTTTCTAACATTTAACTTATATAGGAGCATCTAAAATAAAAAGAAATTGCACAAAGGAAACAAAAGGTTTAGGAACAAACAACTATAGATAATTATAATATTTTTGATGGGATATAAAGATTATCCTAGGATTCTTATTCCTTGGATATTTCTATGAGTTTCAGATTACATATGATATATGTGAAAGAGACTATCCATTGAGAACATTCAGAAATGATATCATGGATCTGATTGATTTTTATGAGCTCAACATTCCAATATTTCAATTGTTTTCTATGTAATTAAATTGATGTTTCAGTTTTTATTTCTTTAATTAAAGGTGGTTTTAATTGTCTTACTATATTAATTTTTTAATTAGGTATCTACACATGCTTCTTATTAAAAATGAGACCACCGATGTTTATGGTTTTATAGATCCAAAATTCATTTCAACGGTTGTGCAATATTTGAATACGGGTGATAGAGTTACATATATATGTGATAGATTATCAAAGATGGATATTGGGTGATGGTTTTTTGCATTTCTTGATGGGTAATAACACAAATATAATTATGAACTAATATACATTATAATGTCATTAATTGTGAACTTTTTGTATTGTAGGGGGTATTGGATGTTAGGCATATTCTGGCCAAGTGAATGAATATTATATTGGTTTTTCTCTTTATTAGGTGGTGTCTGTAAAAAATTTAGCACCTTGTTAGACAAGTAAGTTTTCTTATTTTTTATAAGTTCATTATATTTAATTATTATTGTTTATACATTTATTATTAGTTTATATACATGAAAAGGAAGGTCATGGATTTTTTTTAACAAAGATCACTTGTCGATAAAGAACCCAAATGAAATCCAATACATGAAAGTAATGGAAATTATTTTTTACATTAGATATTATTAAAATTTTTGATATATATATATATATATATATAGGTTTTTATAATCAAGTTAATGTTTTATAACCGTAGTGTCTTCATCTATAAGGAAATGTGGAATATAGTTATTATGTTCTATGATTCATGTATGAGATAATCACAACTAGGTTAATGACTGAATTTCATAAGGTTAGTTATATTGATTATTTTATATTTTATTTCATAATATTATATATTTTAATCTTATAACATTAAATGTTATTATAGATGCTCAATGATGCTGAGTTGTATACGAATGATGAAATTACTCTTCTCCAATATTTGTTTGAGAACTATTTGTTAAGTATGATTATGATTTAAGGTATGTATCTTCTAATTTTTATGATTAATATTATATTTTCCTAATAATGAGTGTTCAAAAACTAATTCTTTTGTTATAATAGGTGTTTCAACCTAATGATCCCAAAATAATGATCCAATAACAATTGTTAAGGATTATTTTATAAAATATCAGGTATGTGTTTTTTAATTCTACTTTATAATATAATTAGGTAGATAATGTTTTTTTATTAATTTTTTAAATTATGTTTGTTTTTATAGATTTTTAGTCTATGATACATGTTTTTAAATTGCTTTATATTGTGTTTTATATTAAAGGAATTCTGATATTTTTTGGGGTGCGATATTTATAATTTTATAATTTTTTTATCTTTTGGAGTCAATTTTTATCAAAACAGACATTGAAACCTTAAAAAAACAATACAAAAGGTTTTCAAAGTCATTTCTTCAATAAACTGACACTGAAAACTAGCCCAATTTTTATCCAGCATTGGTTTTGGTTAAAATTTACACTGCAAATTAAAAAAAATCGGATCTTCGGCGTCAATTTTTACTAGAAACCGACACCGAAGGTCCCTTTCAGCATCGATTTTTTTAAAATCGATGTAAAAATCAGACCTAAATTTCAAAAAATAGAGTTTCTACATCAGTTTTTAGAAAACTGATGCTAACACCATTATTTTTAACGTCACCTTTATAAACATCGGTTTAAAACCGATGTTAAAATTAAAAAAAATCGACGTTAAAACTTTTTTTTGAACTAGTGTAGTAAATGAAAACCAATGAAATTATTTTTTACTTTTATAAAGCTATAAATGTGATAATAACATACTAATATATGCTAATTCAATGTTAGTGTGTTTTATTTTCTTCATTTTTTATGCATGATGTTAGCATGTTGTAACTGTGTTAAAAATTCCATTATAAAACAATAGATATATTGTTAAAATAAAATATATATTTAGTATGATGTGTTCACTAAATTTACTATATATATTCTTAGCATGTTTTATATGTGTTTTCATTCACTCTTAGTATGAAATATTCACTGTTCGTATTTTTTTCACTGAAAACTTACTTTTACCGGTAAATGAAAACTAATAAACTTAATATTTACCATTATCAAGCTATAAATGTGATAACAACATACCAATATATATCAATTAAATATTGTGTTATTATAATGTTGTAACTATGTTAAAAATGCTATTGTGAAACAATGGACATGTTATTATAATGAAATATATGTGGTTCTATTCACTACTATTATGTTGTTTTTGTTGTACATTTTTCTAGCTTGCAATAGATGTATTCTAATTCACTATTAATAATCTGTTTTCACTACTAGTCTATTTCCTATGTATATATTGAAAATATGATCTTATTAATTAAATTGATTTTTTATAACATCAATGTGGTTTTTCAAGAGATCTATTTTTTTTCTTAATCTTGTTATTCATGATCTGTCAACTATATCAAGTACCATCTAAAGTATTTTTTTAGAGTTATATTTTTAGTATATTTAACTTTCATTCTCTATAAGTTAAAAACCACTAAAGGCCAAATTATTTTCCAATGGAGGTTTGTACATGGTGTGCATATTTTGTTCATGAAGATGGAAATGACCATGCTAAATTAGCTGAATCCTACTCAATAAGGTGTAACCTAATTAAAGAATTAATATTTCCTTCATTCATGTTTTCTTCACATATTTCTACTGGATTAGTTCGTACTTATGTATTTACAATTTTCTAGAGATGCATCTCTTTTTATTACAAAAATATGGTAAGAGATACTAGGAGAATTACTACCACCAATATCAGCATCCTTATCAATAAGATGATTAGTTTTTCATGGTTTAATTAATGAGTTTATTAACCCAAAATCACTATAAATCTCTACATTAGAAGCTTCATTTATTTTCCATTTTATCCACTTCTTTTCCTTGAATTATTTCAAAAGAGTTTTTTATGCTAATTTTTTGTAAATAAAACAATGAAGATTTATCTCACACTTGGAGAGGTGTTCAGTAGATATGGGGAGGTGTGAAATGCAAGGGTATTTAAAAAAAAGAAATTAACTTCTCACAAGGGGTTGACTACATAATAATATCCATCATGGATGAAATTAATATTGTTTCTTCTACTTTTGATGGATAAGTTACACCTTAATTCCTTTTTTAATTTGTGGGTTATATATTTCATGGTTGTATATGGTTTCTTTAATGAATTGATAAATTTCAATGCAACACCTGTGTTTCATTTCATCAAACACTATTTGTAAAAAAGTCTATACCAAGGGTTTGTAACCATTGGTATATCCTATAACAGTTTGAGGGGTTGTTGGGTGATTTTTCATCAATATAGACCTATAATAACAGTTTGGAAACTATTGGTATAGGTCATGAATATGAAATACCTATACCAATGGTTTGGAAAAATTGTCGGTATAGGTAATGTGGAAAATGGTTTTTAATTGTTGGTCCCAGAACCTCCGACTAATACTTTAATGGCTTAACCACTTGTAACACCCTACGATTTTATGATATATTTCTATTTAAAGAAATCTAATTTTTTTGATAGCTTATTTTACACACAAAACCAAGTTTAAAAAATCCCTCACAACCTATTGAAATATTATTATGAGATATTTTTATCATTTTTAAACCCTCATATTAGTATTAGCTTTAATAGATTTTTTTAAAAAAATCTAATTTTTTTTATTTTTCAATGGATAGTGAAAATAACAATTTTCATAAAACTATCATTTAATTTCTTTAAATAAAGTAATTTAAAAGCCTCATTATATTTTGGATTTGGTATTAAAGTGACATAATATACATTTTATTTATATGATTTTGATACAAGTCAATTTTTAGGCTTAAAAACATAATTTTATAGAAAACTGTTTTTCGTTGCATTTTGATGGTTTTTTTAAAATTAATTTATAAAACTTACAAGAATTTAATTTTATAAATTTTATTCCATATTTTTAATTAGGAGGGTTAAATTTATTTATTATGACCATTTTATTTTTAGGAATTATGAATAGTAATCCTGGTAAAATTTATCACCGTAGTAAAGGGTAAATCAAGTAATTAATGTTAAAAATAATGTAACGAGGCATTAAAAAATTGTCCAACAATTGATTTTATTTAATTTTATAATTTGAATTTGGCCATACCCATCATAAATTCAAATATATGGTATTTTTATGCCATTTTTTTGATAATTACATTTATATTATTTTAAGTAAAAAAAATTCCAAAACGTCACTCTCTTGACTTAAATATCTCTAAAATTTTTACATAAAGATAAAAAGAGAATAAGTTTAATTATAAATATTTATTTGAAATATGAATTAATTCTTTCATCATGTTAATTTATTTTTAATTTTTAGCGATGAAATAATTATCTTAAATGCTTACACAATGCCGACTCAGTGCTTGTGCAAGCAATAGAAAAATCATTTAAATGATTTTAAAAACTATACAAGTAATATTATTTTGAGTGAGATATAGTTCCCTATGAATTTTATAGATAAATATAAAATATTATGGATGTTTTAAAGGTTTTATATTCAATTTTCATATTTTTATCGATGCCTTTAAAGTGAAATTAAATGAATAGTGTCAAAAATCACATTAATGATATTTTATGAAAATAATATTTTATTAAATTATTTTAAAATATTAAAAATATTTAAATTGGAAAAGGAGGATAATATCTAGTAAAAAAAATTCATACATTTTCCATTTATGATCCAATTTTCACCTTATAAGAAAAATTATAACCATTTAATATTGAAATATTTATTATCGCGGTTAAAGTAAAAAATGGTTATTGAAGAGGTTAATAAAAAATATAAGGTTTAAAATGATTTATAAAGATTTATAAAATTGATTAGATGATTATAATATGACCATATCCTAATTATATTATAATACATGTAATTTTGGAACCACTTGGCCATGAATGTGACTTTATTATATTTTAATATTTTGAAAAATAACAAGAGTTCCCCTCCCCTCACTTATAAAAGGACACCCCTTATCTCTTTTATTTAAACCAATTTGAGACATATTTATTGACCAAACCATGAAAATTATATTATAAACTTATATATCCATTAATTAGAGGTTTTGGTATGCTTAAAATACCATTCTAATGGTCCTTATGAAGGGATCTAAAGGATGTCTACTGAAGAAGTAATCATCTTTACTGACTCTTTAAAATTTATTTATTATTATACTTATTATAAATATATTTTAACTATAATAAAATAATAAATTACTTACCATAAACATACTTATATATTATTATGATTATGGGACCACCATTTTCAATCTCTTTTCCATCCCATGAAAGGCAAAAACATCACTCGTGCATATGTACGACTTACCGTCTCCACATAGAAGTGTAATTCATTTTTACTCACCAATTTATTTGGATAGTTATAAATATGAAACTAATTAATATATATTATATTTATGAAATAATTATTCTCATATAATTATAAAATCATTTTTACCTTCTACCTTTCAATCTGTTGTAAAATTATAACGTCGCTCGTGCGTACATGTGGACTACCACCTCCACGAAGCGATGTGATTAGTTTTTCATTTTTATTTACATGGATGGTAATAAGAATAGATTTAATAAATATATATGATATATATGATATAATAATGATCCTGAAAAAGTGAATTATTATTTAACTTTCTTTAATTCCATCCGTCAAAAAGTGAAAACAACGTTCATACGTACATACGACATACCATCTTCATGAACAATGTGATTCATTTTTATATATCTACCTTTTATGGATAAAAATAAATAAAAATATAATGAATTTATATTATATTTATATCATGATTAAAAAAATTTATATTATAAAACTATAATCAAAGTACAAGTACCATAAAAACCGAACCAAAATTATCATGAAAAACATGGCAGTTAACACCTAAAACAATGATAAAAACTTATTAAAAAATGGGTGATAATTTTTTATTAATGGATCATATATTATATTATCGATATGTATATGGTCATTTTATGTAAGTATAATAAATTTAGATTTATTATACATGAGATTAAAATCACTTATGAGGCAAGTTGAACTTGGGGTAAGGGATTTCGTCTCAATTTCCACTCCATTAAGACACATTTGATATTATGGACATATTAATTTTTATGTGGTGTATATACTTCACATTTTATCTATTTAATATAAATATATATTTATTAAATATTAATAAACTTTCAATTTATGTTTACTATTTCAATATGTTATAAATTAAAAGTTACCAAAGCGGTACGAATTTATTTTATAATCTCATTTTTTTGGGATTTCTCGTATTTTAATTAATGGAATATTTTAATATATACTTCAAAAATTTCATATACTTTCTTATACTTTGAATATTTAAGGAGTTTCCATATTTTCTTCTAATTTTTCCTCTTTTTTCAATTAAACCAATAAAATAAATGTTAGAAAGAAAAGTCAATTTGATTTCTCTTTTAATTGGATATATTTTTCTTCCATTTTCATATTTTGAAAAATCATTTTACAATGGTCCTCCTTATTCACTAAAAATATTTATTAAGGAAATTTTATGTGATAATTAACTTTTTTACAAGTTTTAAAATGAATCTTTATAATGTTTTATGAAAGTTTTATTTTTTTTACTTATTTTATAAAAAGTATAAAGGAATGTTTCTTTTTAAAATATATGGCATTAAAAAAATTTCCCACTATTATAATCATTCTATGATATTTATCTTCTTCTACAAGTTTTCAATGGTTTTACAAATAAAACTATTTGATAAAAGTTTTTTAATGTTTCTATTCCATTTTCTTATTTCTCTAAAGGATATTATTTTATTATAAAACCGATATTTTTTTATGAATTGATAAATATTTTATCTCTTATTAATTTCTTGGTCATTAAATTTATCTTGAAACACTCAATTTATTATGATCATTTCTCATTGGTCATTACATTTCTCAAAAATATCTGTATTCTTTATATCATGGATATGATTATTTCCTATACTCTATTTCATTTCTACCTACAATGTTTTATTAATGAAAATAATTTGATTGACTGGGAAAATCATGATATTTTGTATTCTCTAATCAATACAGATAATTTTTTATAAGTCATATTATATATGAATTAAATTGATCATTCAATATATGAGAAATTTATTGGACATATAGTGAAAGGTGGGGTCTGGTTATAGATATCACTTCACAGATCTCATGAGACAAACCATTTGGACAAACTTATTAAATGGGTTTTTGGTGTATACCTACCCTTCAATTAAATTGTCTTGGAACAAGGTCTTGATGGTAAAAATATCATGATGTTTGAGATCATGACATCCAGCATTAAGTATTTACTTTATTGAGAATATAATTATTATTATCCATGAGATTACTATAGTGATATTATCTATGGATTCATTTTGTTATCTAGTTATTGATTAAATGACATGTGTTTTCAGTTATTTACCTTTCCATATTGATTGTTACTTATTTAATCATTATAGTTTTTTCTTTACATAACCCCTACTAAACAACTGATATCACCCTTTATTTTACTTTCCCCATGATATAAATAAGGAAATTATGAATAATATCAATGAAGAAAGAATGTTTCTTATGTTATGTTTTTTATATTTTCAATGTAATATAGGAATCATCTATATATCTAGTTTTCCAAGACTTATAAACTAATCAATCATATATGGTGATATCTCTTGAATTGTTTTCAATATAATAAATAAGACATTGGTTCTGAGTTATTGGAGTTTGGGTTTTTACACCACTCTATAATAATGTATTTTGTGAACATAAGTAAATATATATATGTGTGTATATTCAAAAGTGATTTATATTTTTTAGTATTTAATATTATTTGACAAAATAATTCATAAAAAAATTGGGTACCTATACCATCAATTCTCCAAAATCATTGGTATAAGTACCTGAAATTTTGGGACCTATACCAATAGTTTTTTAGAACTGTTGGTTTAGGGTACCTATGAAATACCTATACCTATGGTTCTCCAAAACCGTTGGTATAGGAAACCTATACCAATGGTTTTCCAAACCATTGGTATATTTATGATGGTATAGGTCTAATTTCTAGTAGTAAAATGTCACTTGAACCTATATACTTGTAATACTAAGGTTGTGTCTAACAAAACTCATTGAAACAACTAATAAAACTTATCACTTAAAATAATTTATTCAGTATATGGCATGATTTTTTAATAGTTAAGTGTTTATATCACTCAAATATGTTGTTTTATTTTATAATTGGCATGTTTTTGGTGTAATATTTTGGAGGTAGGTAAATGAGATTGAGCATTTCAGAGGAGTGGCTAAGGCCTAGTTCTTTCTTTTGAGAACACGACTTAATAAATTTGTGCCTTTTTGAATCTCATATGGTATACATAAGGAAATATATTTACACCTTTGATAGAGTCACATGTTTTGGTTATTTTATATATTTTTTATCTAAGTTAATATTTCATTTTTAGTTTGGGAAAAAGCGAGATACCATTTATATTGATTAGTATTTTTTTCACTTAAAATGAAACTACTTCTGTTTGGATTCAAGTATGAAAAATTAACTTAGCTTAAGAATTTTAATTGTAATATATATTTTGATATATTTATTATATTTATTATATAAATTAATATGTATATTATATATATATATATAGATATATTATTATATATATTTATTATTAAGATTTTCTTATGTTAACCATTTCAAAAAATTTCAATCCAAATGGATCACTATTCTTCTATAACCATCCTCCACATTGCCTCAAAATGACTATTCTCTATTTTTTCCTCTTTACTCTTCCATTAACACATATTTTCAGAATATTCTATGCGAGTATCAAATATATATTATCTCTTCTATATAGGAATATCATTATTAGAGAAAGAGTCACCACTTAAATTCATTTGATCTTTCCACCATCTCAGTGCAGATATTTTCAGCCATTGATCTTGAGTATCCATTGATTAGGGTTCAATTCTATTCTTCTAAAAATTCAGATGATGAAAAAAAGTAGATTTATCTCAAAAAACCATAGATATGTTTTCAATATTTTCTGTATTAGGATTACTGTGGCATAACATGTGTAAAGCTTCAACCTCAAATTATATAATTATATGGGATACTTATATCTATTATTATAGAGTTAGATGGGATTCAAAATACATATATTATATATCTACAACAACATTTGATCAGTCTAAATTAGGTTTGGGTAATTATGGGAGAGAAGAATAGGCTACTGAACAAATAAAGGAACCATCACTAGAGAAATGTGATAAAGCAGTTCAAGGTTTAACAATAGTGAAAGCTAAAGTATAAGTGAAGTAGATAAAGGAATCCAAAAACAGAGTTGGTATATTTATTAAACATGTATGGTTAAAGATTTTTGGTATTTTACCTTCTTTGAAAGTTATTGATTCAATTAAAAAGTAAAAAATTGGTTATTTTTCTATCTTTTCATATATCTTGAAGGTTTTAGGTGTAGAGGAATCACCTTTGGCGGTCGATATATTAAAATCTATTTTAATATTGAGTTTCCTAAAACCTTGAGAGATGAAATGTTTACGTTAAATTTATAATTAATTTATTTATATTTAGAATAGATGATTACCTCATCTTAGGATCCTTTCTTTGATGAAAATATTGATCTTTTGAAAAAAACCGTTTAGATTACCTTCGTTTCACTATAAGGATTCATGTGTAGTATCCCTCTAGTAGTGATCCACATGAAATTCTTTGATATCCAATAAATTTCAATTTATTTCTAGGTGCTAGCATGGTGAATCAACTATCTTGAATTATTCTTGTTGATCTCTCATCCTTCGATCTTGAAGGAATCTCCCTTCTGGTTCTCATTCTTGATAAGGGGAGAAAAAGAGAAATTCTAGAGAGAAATTTTTTATGCACAACGATTCTCTATATCTCAATTAACCCTACACAATATACATAACCATATATTTATATAGTTAGATTTTAGTTTAAAATATTATTTAATTACATGTCATCCCTTAAATAATATAATATTCATTATTAAAACCCATTCCAATAATAATAATTATTATAATATTTTACGGAGCACACAAACTTGTGCAATAAAAAACATTATTTAACCGGATTTTAAATTAATATTTTTCACTAGACATGGTATTGGTATGTTCAAATTCCTCAATATTTATTGAATACCTAAATAAATATTTAATTCATCAATAAATATTTAAAATTGATAAAACATGAATAAAATTATTCCTCAATATTGAGAATAATATCTATTCTATTTATGAAATTCAAATATAATTTAATCATGATCAACCGAATAACTTAGTGTGTAACCCTCTAGGATTATTTCTCATTAACATTAGGCGGGATTGATTAAAGTCCAAAATTACTGTCTAGTAATGGGTCAAGGCACCCAAGAGAAATAATTTAATGTCGCAATGATGAAAACCACATTTGAATGCTCACTTTTTAATATAATACCTTTGTTATAATATCTCATTAAGTAGGCTGCACATCCATGTCATCAACCTTTGTGCTCGATACGTCTTTCTTTGACTATATGAAATAAAAACGTTATTGCACCATGGTCATGGAATTTAAGGCGATGGTTCTATTATAATTAAAGGGATGAATATAATATTCCATAAATATTTAAGGGAAAAATCCTTCCACAACTTATCCATTAATAACATGTCTTCTGTGATGCACCCAACATACCCTACTTCCCTCCAATATATGGCATTTCAGTTTTCATTAGTAAACCTAAGTGCATGATTAATGTCACATATCAATGATAATTTTAAATACTAAGGACTATTACACACGCTCATAGATAGGAATATTCAATGACACTAATAAATGAGGAATTCTTACCTGTGGGTCTGTTATCATAATCTCCCATCTTATAGATTAACAGTTGCGAACGTCATGAGAATAAGTATCATCTACTTATGATCACTCGCACCTAAAAGTTATATTATATGTGTCCCATCATAGAATGTTATCTGACCATAGAACTATATTTAATAATATCTTCATAGCACTTCAAGGTTCTCATTATAGTGGGGAACTACGATGACCTTATGAATGCAACAAATACCCCATGAAATTATTACATTAAGGTCATGTAGGATAATAAAAAATATGTAATAATTTAGTATTAATATTTAAATCATCAAATATAAATGTAGTCAAAGTGAAAATAGTTGGTCATAGGACACCAACTCCAACAAACTCCCACTTGGGCCAGAGCTAACTTCCTATGAATTTTAGTTCACTAGACCTCACATGATAATCATGTTTCTGTTAAGTCAAGGATGTATTCAAGGGGTATACCACACCATATTCCAAAGAAATAATACTCACTTCAACCTCAAATATATGAGAAAATTCCCTCAAGAGATGATAAATCCAAATTATATGCTTCGTTCGTTGATGTGACCTTGACTCCTTTACGAGTGCCACCACTATAGTATTATCACAATGTAGTATGATAGTATCTTTATTGATAGGTACCACATAAATCTCTTGAAAAAATTTATGTATCCAAAATGATTCTTCATCTACCTCAGAAGTCGTAATATACTCAGAATCTACTGTAGAATATGTGATCACAACTTGCTTTGAGATCTTCTAGCTTACAAAACTTCCATTCAAAGTGAATATGCATCCTGTTTATGATTCAATATCATCTTGATCTATTTGGAAACTAGAATTTTCATATCCTCTACTGACTAATTCCTCATCTCCTCTATAGAACATGAACATATCATTAGTACACCTAAAATACTTAAGTATATTTTTGACTTCCATCCAATGGTGGTCACCTGGGTCATCTTGATATCTTCCTACAACACTTAATGAATAGAAAACATCTAGACTAGTACATAGCATAAAATATATGACTCACCAAATCACTAATGTGTATGGAATAATTTACAATATATTTCTTTCCTCATGTATTTGAGAACAAATTTTCCTAGAAAGATGAATGGAATTTGACACTACCAACAATCCCCTCTTGGATTGTTCCACACTGAATCTCTTTAGTATCTTGCTACTATATGTACCTTGACTTAGGCTGATCAGCCTCTTTGATCTATCATAATGGATTTTTATCTCAATAATATATGATGTCTCACCTAAGTCCTTCATGGTGAATCATTTATTCAACTAGGCTTTAATATACTCTAAGAATGATATTTAAATTCCAATAAGTAATATTTCATTGAAATATACTATTAATAAAATGACTGCACACCCACTAAACCATTTATAGACACACAAATCACATTTATTCTATATGAAATCAAATCCCATCATGGCTTCATTAAAATAAATTTTCTATGATTTGGATGTTTTATTTAATCCATAAATAGATCTTTGTAAATTTTAAACCTTACTGGAATCCTTTGAAGTCACAAACCCTCCAGGTTGTGTCATATAGACATCTTCCTGAAGGTTCACATTAAGGAAGGCTGTTTAAAGATCCATTTTTCAAATATCATAATCATTTAAAGTTATAATGGCAAGTAGAATTCTGATGGAATTTAGCATAGAGAATGGTGAAAATGTTTCTTCATAGTCAATTCCTTGATTTTATTTAATCCTTTTTGCAACCATCCATGCTTTATAGGTATTTAATTTCCTATCCTTGTCAAGTTTATTATTTAATAACCATTTACAATCAACATAATTTACATATACTGGAGGATCTACCTAAATCGAGACTTAGTTTTGGTACATGAAATCCATTTAATAATTTATGGATTATTTCTATTATCAACATCTGTTCCACTTACCACTTCCTTTTAGGTTAGAGAATCATTATTATCGACTAATAAGGAGACACCATCCCTAGTGACTAGAAAACTATACCATTTTGGATCTCTAACCTCTCTTTTACTCCTATATAGTACTTGTGTATCTAGAGCACCTTCTTCTTCTATAAGGCTTTGTGGAATCTATTCTTCTTCCAAGTCTTGTGTACCTTAAGCCTCTACTTCATCAAATTTTATCTCACTCACACTCTCTCTTCTAGAGATTTTCTCCCTCTCAAGTAATATGAAATGTATTGACACTATTACATTTTTATGAGGGGTCTTATAGGTAATAAACCCTTGTTTTTTTGGGGTATCCTATAAAGGTACACATTGTGAATCATGGTTCATGTTTTTCACCTGAAGAGGCCCTAAATAATTCTTCTCAACCCTACACATGTAAGTATGACAATACAGGTTTCTTTCCATTCCATAATTGGTACGGTATACCATATTCCACCTTATTTGGAACTTGGTTTAGTATTTGTGTCACTATTTGAAATGAGTATTCCCAAAATGATAATGGAAGACTTTTATGACTCATCATTGATCTCACCATGTCCAACAAGGTGTGATTCCTCCTTTTACTTACACCATTCCACTTAGGTGTGTAAGGAGGAGTGAGTTGATATAGAAACCAAAAAATCTATTAAATAATTAATGAAGTATTAATTAAGATATTCTCCACCACGTTCTGAGTGGAGTATCTTAATCTTATAACCAAGTTAGTTCTCAACTTCATTATTGTAATTCTTGAATATCTTAAAGTAATCCAACTTATACCTCATTAAGTATACATATCTATATCTAATAAACTCATCAGTAAAAGTTATGAAGTATGAGTACCCACCCATTACTTCAATAGGAAATTGTCCACAAACATTTATATGAACTAATTTAAGAATCTCTTTGTCACTTTCACATTTTCCAATAAATAGGGCTTTAGTAAAATTTCGTTATAAACATGTGTGACATAAACTAAGTAGTTTTAGTTAAAAAGAATATAAATATCCATCTTTATGCAATTTATTCAAACACTATTCATTTACATTACTTAGTTAGTGATACCAAAGTTGGGTGTGGTATGAGTCATGTTAATTAATTTTATTATTGATTTCCATTACTGGGTTTGTGCAATCGAACACATAAAGACCGTTATTTAAATGTACCTTACCAAAAAAAATTCCTTATAAAAGATGAAACATTTATTCCAAAATTTGAAAATAAATCTATATTTATCTAGTCTAGATATAGAAATAATGTTTTTGTTAATGGATGACACATAATAAAAATATTTTAAAACCAAACTCATTCTGATTAGCAATGTGAGGTGGTAGTCATCGATAGATAAAACAATAAGTTTAGCTCTGTTGGTTGCTCGTAGATCTACATTCCCTCATTCAATCTTTTTGAATCTACTTGGTTACTTTATTTTAATATATATGTGAGCACCACAAGATATATATAATAACCAATTTGTAAAAACAAATAAATTGAACTAGATAAAAAATGCACCTTAAGATTCCCCTTGCTTCTTTGACTAGGTGTAGTTTTTCTTCCAATAGTTCTTCTTTCAACATGAGAAACATAAAACCTCTAGTTCCCTTTCTTAACCTTTAATCTTACTCTTCTTGTAAGGGTGTGAAGAAGCTTTGGGCTTAGATATCATCACTTTCCCTTTCTGTTTGTTCACCATAAGGACTGAAGTATTTTTGTGTTTTGTCTCCCTATCTACTTGGTCAAGAATAACAAGTAGATCTATGATATACTTCTCAATGTTGTTCATATTAAAATTAATAATAAAATTGTAGAATATCTAAGGGATTGATTCAATAATGAAATTGGTTCCTAGGTTTTTAGGGAGTTTAAACCCCAAATCCTCTAGGATCTCAATGTATCTAGTGAGATTAACTACATGATTCCCAGTTGGGGAACCATCTCCAATATTTCTATGAAAAAGAACCTTGGAGATCATAAACCATTATTGTTTATCTCTCTCCTGGTATAGACCATGGAGATTCTCAAGCATTCTATAAGCATCCATGTTTTTGTGAGACTTCATGAATTCACTAGATATAGATTATAGAATAAAAAATGAAACATAGAATGAATTATTTATATGTTTTTCATAGATAATAAACTCTCAAATACTCGCCTCCTTGGTAGGAAGATCAGACATTGGGGATTTTAGCACATAAGATTTCCGTTCATGGAACAACACAACCTGAAGGATCTAAAATACTCTTGGAAGTTACTGATAGTGTAAAGATGGTATTTCTATAATAAATATTATAAGGATAGTGTGAATAATGAACTTTCAATTTTCTATAATTATAAAAGAGCATATTATTATTAATTTTATTGATTAAAAATTACATGATAAATAATAATAATTAATTTTATTAAATGTCCCACTATTTTATCAAGTCTCAATAACCCTAACCATTGAACTTAGAATGTTTAGTTTCTAGAAAATTTTAGTGTAAAGGATCCATATGACCCTCCTCATCACCCTAATGAGGACTATTTAAGCTACTTGAAGTTATTTAGGTAGATATGTCTTTTCCAACCATGGGCTTGCAGCTCCTTGATCCTTTAAGTGGTCTTCCCAATCCTAAAATCCTAACTTAGATTTCCTCAACATTTTCCACCAAATTACATAAAGTCTAGTGAGGGATACTTCTCTTGATGTAATATGGTTGAGTCAACCATTAACCTTCATAAGAACTCTACGTTAAAAGTAAGTGTCCCGATGAGGGTTGGTCAAACACTTAGTTCTAAGGCTTTCATTCCTAATCAAGTAGTAGAAGGCCAAGTCTGACTTAATATATCTTTGAGTGATTTTAATTTATTATGCATTAATTTTATCCCATTTCATACTTTACATAACTTGTTAATATTAAGTGGATTTTACTTAATCAATTAACCACATTGGATAAAAAAATTAATCACAATCCATTTATTTAAATTCCATATTTACATATTAATTCATTTTTTATGTGACATAGGTCTTATATACATAAAATAAATAATGAATAAGACATAAATAAATAAATAATAATTGACTCAACAACGAGCTTATCTAACAGTTGATTTATTGAGAAGATAATAAATTAACCTTTGACCTAGGGGAATAACTTCTTGTGCTAGTCTTGGCATGAGTTATATAATTCCATCTATCCACCTATGTGTGACCTCGGTTGGCATCATAATGGTTTTGTTCTGAACCTACTATGTGCACCTTGGGATACTCTATTAATTATAAGTATTTATAATTTACATGTAGGTGAGGGGAACTAAATGATTAGTTAATGGGGATTACATAAATAATAGTGGACATTCTTGATCTTCATAATAATGGAGGTAGGGATGATATGAATTCCATTAATTTAATTTAATATTAAATAATTACAAACCCATGTAATAAATAAAATTAAAATATCCAACACATACATAGGTCTTAGTTAAGATCATGAATGGTTATACATAAAACTAATATGAAAAAGTAAAACTGGTTAACAATCATTTCTTATTGATTATTTAATATTAAGATATACATGATTGAATTAATTAATTAATTAATTAACTTTCATTTTAATGACCATATGAATTAATTTGGAGATACCTTTCTTAATAGAACTCATGAAAAATAAACGTTAGAAGCCATAATCACATATTTTTAAAAATAAATTAATTGAACATTTAAAATTATTTAAATCCATTATTAAATTGTTAAACACAAAAAGGTTTCTATAAATAAAACAAAATTTTAATTATACAATTATAAATTTAATGTAATTAAATTTTTTACTTAATTGGGAGACTACATTATGAGTACTTATGAGTTACACTCTGTGTATCTCAATTGTCATGTACCCAAGTTAGATGCCTAGGGCTTTGGTGTATACCTCAGATAGACTACATGGAGAGTACAAGCTAGATACACGTTGTGTATCACTCTTTTCATGTGTTCATAGAACCCATCGAAGAACTCAACATGTTCATCGGTTGTGACTACACAACATGTATAGACTAGCTACACACCATATACCACTCATGTCATGTGTCCGCATAACTTTTTGAATGGATCAGTGTGTATTTCAAACATGAGAAATGATAAAATACATGTTGTGTACACCACATATAGGTTGTGTATATCATTAATGATTTAGGTTTTCAATATCACATGGTTTGACCTTGTATAATGACCACATGGATTACATGAATTTCTCTGTTAACCTATGCAGACTACACAACGTGTATACTGGCTATACATCGTGTAATCCAACAAACCATGTTCTAGACTTTCCAGTCTATATGCGATGTGTAATAAATTCATTGTGTGTATTTACTATTTGGAATTCTGTGTATCCCACAGAATTTATAGATATAGTGTACTTAGGTACATGATGTGTACTTCTACTACACGCCATGTAACCTAGTAATTCCAACAAAAAATTTGGTACTTCCTGGTGGAATCTCTAATCACTCTTCATCTATTTAGAGACATTTAAAAAAATTAAACATTGAAAAAAGATGATTATAATGTCGAAACATGTTAATTCAAATCGGATTAAAGAATTAATAATATGAAATGAATGATTCAACCATGATTACACATAAAGATAAATAATCAAATAAATAATTATAAATTTAAAATGTGACCACTCTGATACCACTTGAATGTTTTGGTTATAGATGAAACACCTTTTTTTGGGAGATATATTAACATTTACTTTAATATTAAGTTGTTTGTATCTCGGAGAGAGGATATTTTCTGTTAAATTTATAATTAATTTATTTAGATCTGGAAGAAATGATTACCTTGTCTTAGGATCCATTCTTTGATGAAAATTTTGATCTTCTAAAATAACCTTTCTGATTACCTTCATTTCATTATAAGGATTCAATTATAGAATCCCTCTAGAAGTTATCCATATGTGATCCTTTGATTTTTGAGAAACTCTAATTGATTTCTGAATGCTAGGGTAGTGCATTAAGTATCTTAAATTTTTCATGTTGATCGCTCATCCTTCGATCTTGAAGGAATATCCTTTGCGTTTCTCATTCTTGAGAAGGGGATAAAAATAGGAATTTGAGAAAGAAATATGTTGGGCACAATGATTCTCTATATCTTGATTAACCCTATATAATAGAAATAACCATATATTTTTAGAGTTATAGTTTAGATTAAAATATTATTTAATTTCATGTAGAACCTTAAATAATATAAGAATATTTATTTAATATCATTCCAATAATAATAATAATAATAATATTTTACAGCACACATAAACTTTCATAATAAAAAATATTATTTAACTGGATTATAAATTAATATTTGTCACCAGACACGGTCTTAGTCCATTCAAACTTCTTGATATTTATTGAATACCCGAATAAACATTTAATAAAATATTTCATTCATCAATAAATATTTATGATTGATAAAACATGAATAAAATTATTCCTCATTCTTGAGAATAATATTTATTCTATCAATTAAATTCAAATATAATTTAATCGAGATTAATGAAAACACTTAGTGTGTGACCCTCTAGGATTATTTATAGTTTTCATTAGGTGGGATCGTCTAAAGTCCAAGATTATTGTCTAAAAATAGGTTAAGGAACCCAAGATAAATAAATTAACATCATAATGATATCAACCACATAAAAACACTCACTGTGTAATATAATCCCTTTGTCACAACATCTCATCAAGTAGGTTACAAATCTGTATCATCAACCTTTTTTCTCGATACATCTTTCTTTGACTATATGAAATAAACACGTCATTGCACCATGACCATAGAATTTAATATGATGGTTCTTTTAAAATCAATGGGCCATGATATAAGCTTCTATAAAGATGGAAGAGATCAATCCTTCCTCAAATTATCCATTAATAGCATGTCATTCATTATGCACCCAACATACCCTACTTCCCACCAACATATGGCATAATGATTTTCTTTACTAAATTTAAGTGTGTAAGTCATGACCCACATTAATGATAATATTAAAGTATAAGGACCATTAAACATGGTCACATATAGGAATATTCGATGGAACTAAAACATACAGAATTTCTACTTGAGGTTATATTCTCATAATCTCTCATCTTGGAGATTACCAAGTGTGAACTTCATGAGAAGAAGACTCATTCATTTATGAGTAATCACACCAGATAGTGACATTCTATGTATCCCATTATATAATTTTAGTTGAACATTAAACTATATTTAAGAATATCTTCATAGCACTTCAAGTTTCTCATCATAGTGGGGAACTGTTATGACTTTATAAATGCGATAGATGCCCTTGGACATTATTATATTAAATTCATCCAGAATAATGAAAAATATATAATAATATGTAATTAATATTCAAATCAATGAATATACATGTAATCAAAGTATAAATATTTAGTACAAGGACACTAAATCTAACATATCTTACATTTGTTATTGAATATCAACTTTTATGGATTATTGGGCTAAAAAGTTGACTCATTAGATTGATAAATTCAAGTTTTTTATGTGACACTATTGGATAGGAATAAAGATGATTTGGGATGACATTAAGATACACATGAGGTCTCTTTTAATGATGTATAATGGGTATGTCCTTTAAATAAGGAAAAAATAGTATCTAATAAAAACTACAACTTTCTATTCTTTTTTTATTTCATTATTTTAATGTTCAATTTGAACCAAACTTAGAAAGAACTTAACTAACATTTCTTTCACCTTATTACAAACCTGTATGAGAAATGATTTTTTTTTTGAAACATTGATATTATTTTCTATAATCTAGTTACCTTAATATTTTCTTTTCATTTTCCATATAATATTTCAAAAGGCATTGGCTTTGTTGAGGCATGTAAAGTGGTGGTATTGATATGTATGATTTTGGTTTTAGTTTTTAACCTGGGTACTAGATAATTATGAAACTTTTATATATTGAGGATTTTATATTAATTACAAAAGTTATAAAATTATTTTACATTAATACACAATAAATTCATAATATTATATCCTCATATTTTTAGTTCTACATTTCTCCCTACACAGTCTACATTATGTTATATACTCATATACTAGGTACTGTATTAGTCATCATATCATGTTTTTGGAATTTATTACTACTTTCCTTTTTCCCCTTTCCCTTTACCCTTTAATATTTAATACTCTCTTTTCAAATTTAGAAAATTGGTATATTTTTTACTTATTATTCAAGGATTCATTACACTATTCACGATTATGCCATGGTTGATAACAACTACTATGAATTTTTAACCCCTTAGATATCATTTCAGAGTGCCTATAACATCATTACTGATTAAAAGCATAAATCCTTATGGATTTGAAATGATATGTTAATAGTTAATTATTATTACAACATGAATAACTTTAAAAAAATGCAATAGACAATTGTATACTCCATGCCTCTCATGACTCTTCTAAATTCATACTATGTGAAATTATAATATGCATAAATTGTATATCATATGTGAATATTTGTATATAGTATACATACCGTATTCATATAGCATTCATACATTGTTTGAAATTATATAAACCTATACACATATAGTGTATTGTATAAAATATGCAATTGTATACTCTCATGTGTTTCACTGGATTGTAATTTTCCTCTTACTTGAAACCTCATTTACATATAACACAAACGAAATGCTATTTGTTACTTTTTCTTTATTTAATATTCATTATCGCATTTTATTTCTTTCTATATTGTATTTATCAATATTTTTTACAAAAAAAATATTTTTATTTGTTTCATAATATACTATTTTTTGTGAAAATGCATGGGTGGGGGTACTAGTTATAAATATCAAACATTGAAATTTAGAGTCAATAGATACAGGTTATTGAGAAATGTATTTGAAGATAAAAAAAATGGTACATATATCCTAGTGTAAAAATGAATCTATTTAGTTTTTTCAGTCTTCATTTTCTTCTCATGCTTCAGATGAAATTTTTTATTAGAATATTATTGATGAAATAGAAATATCCAAATAAAAAAACTGTAAATTTATCATGAATCTTCTTTATCACCATCTTGTAACAATTTTTTCTACAAAATAAATAAATTATTAGAGTAAATGATATAGGATTATATAGAACAAAGTATTAAAATATTTCATATTCCATTATGTATATCATGTGTGAATATTTCATCTAGAATTATATATATATATACATAAATATATATATATTTCATATATAGGATATAGAAATTTTATAAAAGGTATTTTAGTTTCACTACATGACTATATCATTGAAAATTAATTTCATTTTGTGTGTTGAGTGGAGGTGTACTCCATTAAATAGATAACACATGTTGAAAATGGGAGTGCATGTATTTGTAGATACCGCATATATATTATGTAATGGAAATTTTTTACTTATTGAATGTAAAATGTCAATATGGTATATGAAACAACATGTATATGAAGAATAATAGATCACATTATTTTATATAGTTAAAAATTATATATATTTTCACAAGAATAAATAAAATGAAAATATCCAGTTTATTAATATGAAATAAAATTTCAATTTGAAAAAATTGTATATATTTATTATATATTTCATCCATCTTTATTAAACTTAACATATTGAGAACTATAAATGTTAAGTAACTACATATATATTAAGGGGAATTAATTGAGTTAATATTAAATGTAAATTTCATTTTTCATGCATGATACTAAATTGAAAACTAGAGATGAAATGTTTCATGTTATGGAATCTTTAATAATAACTACTACATTAGTTGTGAGTCCAGTTTAATACTACTATATCTATAAGGACCTAGACTTAAACATTACAAAATTTAGTAAATTCCTTTATAATTCACTTATTTATATTCCAAAAGATCTTTTTGGTTTAGAGTTTTAGGAAATTAGGACATAATTCATACATATCAAACCAAAAGAATAGAAACTGGGTACAACTAAAACAATATCCATTTTTTCATAATACAAAATATTTGATTAAAAACATGAAATATTTTCATGAAAATTCTTCACAACATTCATCTTGGATTCTCCTTTTCTATTACCCATCCTTAAACCCTATAAAAACATTTGAAAACTTGGGATGAGCACAAAAATCTATGTAAGGGGTATAAAAATAAGGAGAGAAAATATTAGTACTTGAATCCTTATAAACATATGAAATAATTTTCATAAATACATACATCTCACCCATAAAGTATCATATACTTACTTTGTGAAAACATTAGATTTCTATAAAACATATAAAAACATAAATAAACCATATAGGTAACTAGGGTAATTACTTAATATTTTAACCCTCATGGCTATCTTATTATTTGAAACCCTCATGACTAACTTACAATGTAACCCTCACAACTACCTTATTGTGTAACCATCGCAGTTACACTTGGAGTAACCATACATATGACCTCCAATATAAACACAGTCAATTAATTGAAGGGAAATATATGTAACACCTAGACCCCAGAAGCCCAGAGTCGGTGCATTATTACGTATCATTGGCATGATCACAAAAGATAAAGTCTCAAAAGACCAATTAGTTTAGTAGCCTTGGAAGTACTAGATACATTCATAAGGTTTACATTACATCATAAAATGGAAAACTATAACAATATTGTTTCCATAGAAAACACTGAGATCCCCTAGTCTATCCCTGCAGGTCAGTCATAATATACTTCTTCGTATCCTGTGAAAAATAAAACATATAAAGGGGTGAGATCAGATGCTCAATAAGGATAACAATATAGCGGAAACTGTCATAAATAAGCATAAACATTTAAGGAAATGTATAGAACTAAAACAAAAGCCTTTTAAACTTGAAATTCAGCATAATATGGAAAACATAAAATCAAATAATTCCATTTACTTATTCACATGGATATTCTACTAGTCTAATAATCACATGCAATATCAATAGCCACTTTCATAATGATGGAATGCTTAATGTCATACTTTCATAACCACATAGTCAAGGACTTATGCCAAGACTACAAATAAGATTTTGTCAAGGCCTTGTGCCAAGACACTAGTTTGTATCATGAGACCTACCGATGCATCGAGGAGATATATAGGGCTCCACCCGTCACTTAATAAGTCCAATGAATTCCTCATATGAAAATTTTGAAACATAATCTGAACATTCATATTAAAACTACCATAAGAAATGTCAGTATTTTAACCACAAACCATGAATGGTATAAAAATAGCACATCCATAGTCAAACATATCTCATTCAGTACAATATAGAAGATTGTATTATAATATATCAACCTCAATAGAGAATAATGAATGATATTGACATAGATGAAAATAATCATCAAAAATATTTGAGAGAAATATCCCCCTTTTTCTTGAAAACATTTAAAAGTCTCACTATTTATCAAGAATCCGTTTAAAATATATTTTTGAATAAAAGTGTCCCATACCACTTTGAAACTTTTAAAAGGAATTTTAATTTTAAAACTTCAATGTCCATATAAATAAATCCTTAAAACCATTTTTAAAACATGTCCATTAATGAGAAATATTTAGAATAATAAATATTTAAAACATTTTAAAATGATATTTTAGTTAGAGTTCCTAACCAAAAGAGAGACACTGGAATACAAATAATTGAGGTAATAACAACTTTATAATATCATGGGAATAAAGGGATTCATGATATACCATGTCAAAGTATATTATATACACCATATAAAAGTGAATTGGTGTATAACAATAAAGAAGTCTCAATGGAATGTAAATTGACATGAAATCTCTTATAAAGACCGTATCCTTAGGTTAAGGATAAATCAATGAAATAATTATGTGTGAGAAATATAAATATACTCAATATTGTTGGATATTTAGTGTAAATCAATCAGATTACATTCACACATATTCTTGTAAAAACAACACCAATGAATTGGATGTTTAACTCAATAAATAGAGATTGAGTTAAAATTACTCTGATCAAGTTCATATCGATGAATTTAGAATTTATCAGAGGAGTGATTATGTGTATAAAAATTATATCCCCAGAAAGGGGAGTGAAAATTACTACAAAAATAATAAATAGTGATTCCACACATAATCATGGAGTAAAATAATCAATGAAGTATGCATAAAGCTGAATGAGTGGAAATTGGAATTTGAAATTCCCTTACCAATTTGGTAACTTACGAAACATACATCCCATGAAAGATGGATCATAAAATGAATATATAATTACTAATAAATTAAATTATATTACACAAATAATACAATCATTGGGCAGTACATACACCATACAAAAGGAAATAGTGGCAGTATGGAATGAATCTCACAAAAATAGGAAGTGAGATGAAAACCATTACTTCATTGTAATCAATCGAGTCATATGGAAAAAAGTTAATAAAAACCAAATTAATCACATAATATCATGAATATAAAGAGAATAATGATAATATATATATCAAATGACAGTACACAATACACCACATTTAATAAATAAGTGGCGAAGAGTGGAAATCTCACAGAATTAAAAGTGAGATAAGAAACCCCTTACTTTGTACTTTTCCTTGGTCGATGGTAGGTTAAACTCCTTTATAATGGTGAAATAATTGTTATTAAATTATAAAAGAATCATATACATTAATATGATATCATATATGATCTTTTAATATTGCTTTGTTAATAATATTTTAGTATTATCGTCGTTTCGGGTGTTAACTGATTCGTTTTCCTTTATATGCTTTGTTTCATAAGTAGTGTTTATTATGAATAGGATTTATCTTATTCATATTAAGAATTATATTAAGTCTTTAAACATTATTTTTAATCATCTATTGAAAATTATTCTTTAATGGATTGCGATGGGGAATGAATCTAATCGTGTTAGCGGAGACGGTAATCCGTACGTACGCACGAGCGACAATATCATTATTTTGATAATAAAATAATATATAATTGGATGGTATATCATATATAAAGAATCATTATCATGTTATATTTATTATTTACATCAATTACACATCATTATAATACCCATCCAAATAATAATGTATTGAATAACAATTACACAATGACGTGGAGACGGTAATCCGTACGTACGCACGTATGGTGACATGTCATTCAAAGGATGGATAGAATAATGAATATGGTTGTAAAATAATTATAATAACAAAATAGTGTATATAAGATACTGGAGTTATTATTTTAGAATGGAAACAACAAAGAAAGAGGAAGTGGAAGAAGAAAGGAACTTGAAAAAGGTGATGAAATATTTACCTCTTCTTCGGGTTCTTCCTTTTGATTTGATCAAAAGGGCTCCTTAGGTTGGATTTATTACTAAAGGAAGGCCTATAGGATGAATGGAGGACAGTTTAGAGGGTATTTGGTTAGTGTTTGGCGGAGACAAAAGGCTTTTACGGTGTGAATTTTAGTGAAGTGGGAGTGCCCTTTTATAAGAGGGGTGAAGGGTACCTTAGGAAAAGCTAGAAATATTATTTTATAATAAAATAATTTTCAGTTTCTAATTGATCAAAAGTAGAATAATTAAATAATAAGGTGGTTATGGGTCAAAAAAAACTCAACCAATAGGTTTTAGACATGTTTGGGTCACCATATTAACCTTATCTTTTAGATTTAACTCTTAGTTAAATAGTTTGACATTTACCATGTCTCTTTGTATTTTTATATTATATGGTTAATAAACTTACTATATACTTCCAATAGAACCCCAAGTGGTTAATTAATGATACAAATATCATTATATAAGTCTTTTGGCTGAACCTTAGATTTTTAGGAATAGAATATCAATTAATAATATAATATTTGTTTTAAAAACTCTTTTATGTCAATTTTGACACTATTTGGTATTTTGTTTTTTCTAAATTCATAATAGCATTATTAATTCAAAAAAAATTCATCAAACTAACCCTAATATGTCATATTAACCTAGAAAATTAGTTTAATTCATAAAAAGTCTCAAATTACATTTATTTAGATATTTATAATATCAATTATTTTAATATTTCATTAATTAGGTAATTACTCCATCATCATTGTGTCATAAATAAATTAAATTATTTAAAGTTTAAAAAATATAAATAAAATACCATTATGTAGGAAATGTTTTTGTATTACTAATTAATATTTATATTCAAATTTATATTATGTGTAACCCTATATTAAAAATGTTTTAGTTATTAAACACTGTTTTTAACTCTTTTAACTCTTCTTTGAATTAAATAATAATAAATGTCTTAATCTAATCCAAGTGGACCAAATAGGTTCATATTTTATTCCTAAGGTTGTTTTTGGTTGAATTATACTTATCCAATAGAATTATGACATGTGTTAGGGTAATAATAATATCATTTTTACCATTAATTACCATATTTATTTTTAACCGTGGTAAATAAAAGTTAAAAGTTACTATTCACAAAAACTTATTTTTTTATTATTGAACCACATTTTACTCCTTGATATTAACCGTGTCTCTCGGATTTTTAAAATTCAACTCACAGAAGCGGTAAAATTAAGTTTTATGTAAATTTGCAGATGCTCCTAGGAGGTGGGTAAAAGACAGTGAAAAGTTCAATAAAATTATATATATATAATATTATTACAAAATGACTCCAATGAATTACATTAAACATATACAGGTATTATATATCTATTTTTATTTAAATAAAATAATTAATTATTTAAATAAAAATTTGGTTTTAAACTATAACTCAGTGTTTTTTACTATTCATCAAAAATTGAAAGTTTTTAGAAAAATACCAAAAATTAACCCTAAGCTAATTTCAATATTCTGAATCCAAAAATGAAGTCTATTTTGAAAGATAAAATTTATAAAATTTCAAAAAGTGGGTATTACTATTCATAACGGCTAGTTTTATTGGTCGCGGTGTGTTAGAATCTCGAAGTTGCGTACAATGCAAGCTATTACATTATTCAAAGGAAAACATATTGTGGAAGCTTGGGGTGTTACATTATTCCCCCTTTTGGAAACTGCGTCCTCACAATTTTTAAAATTGGGCTTGGGAACATAATTCAAAGTCCCACATCGGAGAAAGAGTCATTAAAACTATCACTTTGAATGAAAGAAAGAGAAGTACAAAGGTCACTCGAGATAACCCATACTAGGATTCTATGTAGGAAAACATAGATGTGGAAGATAAACTAAGTGTAAAGTTATAATGTAAAGGGATAGAAAACATGATCAGGAGAAAGTTAACAGCAAGAAAACCACAAACTTGTGATGGGACAAACAATCATTAGTTTCCTTGTAGGAAAAGTAAATGGACAACGTTTTTTGTTTTGTTTTAAGTTACATTTCATAAAGATGAGGAATTTATTTATGAGATTGACTAAGAACATAAAGAGATATACTTACTTTTTAAGTAGAGTTTCATTCTTTAATAAATTTCTACCACTAACTCGTTTTTTTCTCAAACAATGAGTATTCAAGATGACTTGGTCACACCGAAAGAGCTAGAATCAAATTCTAGAGAATCACATGATTCAGAAAGGATAAACTATACATTTATTATGTCTTTAGAGATTAATTAGAACCAAAAGAGTTAGTACAAGATTGGATGATCCCCCAAAAGGATATTCCTTTAGAGAAAGAAACATTAATCTTAATTTCTAAAATTAAACCAACAATACCCCAAAGTTAAATAAATACCATTCAATAAACAATTGTCCTTAAAATCCTTCAATATAATCCAAACTAATATTGAAACCCAAAACTTAGAAGATTTTGGTTATG
Source organism: Viscum album (assembly GCA_963277665.1). Lineage (NCBI taxonomy): Eukaryota > Viridiplantae > Streptophyta > Magnoliopsida > Santalales > Viscaceae > Viscum > Viscum album. The sequence continues at coordinate 1,339,247,637 of OY728156.1, forward strand.
TAATCTTCCACGTTAAATTGTATCTCCAAATGACATCGACTACTCTTAAAGTCACATACTTAAAAGTAATTAACCCAATCAAATTTTATCTATTATAGGTTAATAATTTCCATAAATAACCCAAATCACTATAAATCCACAATAAAAATATAGATAAAAATCCACCATTACTCCTCAAAGTAAATCCCATAGTACTCTATTTTCCTTGGGCATATAGTGTTCCCAACAGAGCTAACGTCTTCCAAAATAACATTTATCACTTAATCACCAAATCATTTTCCTATACTAAGGGTATTCATTTGACAATACATAAGATCCCAAATCAAATTATTATTGATAAATAAAATCATTTAACTAAAAATAATTAGTCACACTGACCAGATAATTCACGTAGTCCAGTGGTTGGTGATAAATCCCAATCACACTCTTGTTGTGGGTTCGATTCCCACAGCTCTGTCTGACGCAACGGGCTTTCACACGGTCTGCGTGTTGTCCTTTTTCAAAAAATATATTTTATAACATTACCAAAATAAGATAAATTCCTCAAAATAACCATAACATAGTTTAACCACAAATTTTATCTCATACCTTGCATTTTTATCCCAAAATATAATAACTTGTAATTACCTAAAACCCAATGATCATATAAAACCAAATGGTTATTTATAACTATATACACAAGAGAAAAGATAATTCTTCCTCAAATATCATTTTCACATTACAAACTATAGGGTTACAAATATAAGAGAAAATTATTCCAAAGTAATCCCATCAACAAGGAGCACTAATACTTTTATACATTTCTCCAGCCATTTATTTCCACATAGATTCTTCTTTGAACAAGAAAATATCCTATAGAATAGGGAATTCACTCGGGTAATGGCCCCCTACATTTTTGACAAATGACTATAAATGGATTCTTAGGACTATTTTTATTTTCTTTCATAGTACTCTTCATTTTTCCTTGGAAATTATTTACTTTTTGTCCTTCTTTCCCACACATAAAGCATTTATTGGTTCCATTGAGACACTTTCCTAGGTGTCTCCTTCCACATATCCTTCATTATGGAAATTGAGGATTCTTTTCTCCATGGTCTCCACTGCTAGATCTCTTTTCATTCATCACCTTTCTCTTCTTTGTTGAGTCCAGGAGTTGGTTAATATATATGTTGTTGATCATATTTTTGTAAAACTAATTTGGCATGAACATGATATCTTTTATGCCTATCAACATTCCATTTTTTTCTCATTTCCACCACCGTTACCACCTTGTAAATCATACTCAAAGTTACTATGACTTCCTTGGAATCCAGCCATTGACTAAAACCAGAAATCATTGTGTGAGTAACAGTAGTCATAAAATCATTTTGAGAATGTCATGACACCATATTTTAAATTTGAAACACCTTAGGATTAACCGAGGTCATTTATTCTCATCTTATATTAAAATAATTTAAATTTTTTTGTAAAGAAAATGTAAATTATCCAAGCATATCCCCCAGGAGTGTCATAACCAAGAGTGTAGCAAGGCCTGTTGTCATGCACCAGTTCCTGTTCGAGTCTAGCTCAAAGTGGTGTTTTTGGGTTTTACCCCTAGGTACATCTATGCCAGAGCTTCCTCTACCTTCTCATATCCAGACAGGGATTTATTGTTTGGAAAACTAAAAAAAATATCTACAATACCAAAATTTTAGGGAGTTATTCTATAATAATCCTCAAAGTCTATCTTAGGGCTATGTGCTCTAATCAAAGTTTATCTAAATCTAGTTTCAAAGGTTTGTACTAAGCTTCCTCTGATACCAACTGTAATGCCCCGACCCCAGAAGCCTAGAGTCGGTGCATTATTACGTATCATTGGCATGATTACAAAAAATCAAGTCTCTAAAGACTTATTAGTTTAGTATCCTTGGAAGTACTAGATACATTTATAATGTTTACATTACATCATAAATTAGAAAACTACAAAAACATTGTTTCCATAGACAACACTGAGATCCTATAGTCTATCTCTACAGGTCAGTCATAATATACTTATTTGCATCATAGGAAAAATAAAACATAGAAAGGGGTGAGCTCAGATTCTCAGTAAGGATAACAATATAGCATAAACTTTCATAAATAAGAATAAACATTTAATGCAATGTATATAACTAAAACAAAATCCTTTTAAACTTTAAATTCAGAATAATATGGCAAATATAAAATCAAATAATTACATTTACTTATTCAAATGGATATTATACTAGTCTAATAAACACCTGAAATATCAATATCCACTTTCATAATGATGGAATGCATAATGCCAGACTTTTATAACCACATATTCAAGGCCTTTGGCCAAGACTACAAATAAGATTTTGTCAAGGCCTTGTGCCAAGACAGTAGTTTGTCTCATGAGACCTACTGATGCATCGAGGAGCTATATAGGGCTCCACCCATCACTTAATAAGTCTAATTCATTCCTCATATGAAAAGGTTGAAACATAATCTAAACATTCGTATTAAAACTAGCATATGAAATGTAAATATTTTAACCACAAACCATGAATGGTATAAAAATAGTACATCCATACTCAAACATATCTCATTCAATACAAAATGAAATATTGAATTATAATATATCAACCTCAATAGAGAATAATGAATGATATTTACATAGATTAAAATAATCATCAAAACTATTTTAGAGAAATATCCCCCTTTTTCTTGAAAACTTTTAAATGTCTCACTATTTATCAAGAAGCCATTTAAAATAGATTTTTGAATCAAATTATCCCATACCACTTTGAAACTTTTAAAAGGAAATTTAATTTTAAAACTTTAATGTCCATATAAATAAATCCTTAAAACCATTTTTAAAACACATACATTAATGTGAAAGATTTAGAATAATAAATCTTTAAAACATTTTAAAATGATATTTTAGTTAGAGTTCCTAAGAAAAAGAGAGACACCTGAATAAAAAAAATTGAGGTAATCAAATCTTTATAATATCATGGTAATAAATGGATTCATGATATACTATGTCAAAGTACATTATATACACCATATAAAAGTGAATTGGCGTATAACAACAAAGAAGTCTCAATGGAATCTAAATTGAGATGAAATCTCTTATAAAGACCGTATCCTTAGGTTACGGATAAATCAACGACATAATTATGTGTGAAAAAATATAAATACAATCAATATTATTGGATATTTAGTGTAAATCAATTAGATTACATCCACAAATATTCTTGTAAAAACAACACCAATGAATTGGATGTTTAACTAAATAAATGGAGATTGAGTTAAAATTACTCTTATCAAGTTCATATCTATGACTTGAGAATTTATCAAAGGAGTGATTATGTGTATCAAAAGTATATCTACAGAAACGTGAGTGGAAATTACTAAACAAGTAATAAATAGTGATTCCACACATAATCATGGAGTAAAATAATCAATGAAGTATGTGTAAAGCCGAATGAGTGGAAATTGGAATTTGAAATTCCCTTACCAATTTGGTAACTTATGAAACATACATCCCGTGAAAGATGGATCATAAAATTAATATATAATTACTCATAAATTAAATTATATTACAGAAAAGTAAATAGTTTAAGTATGGCATGAATCTCACAAAAATAGGAAGTGAGATGAAAACCATTACTTCATTGTAATCAATCGAGTCGTATGGAAAAAAGTTAATAAAAACCAAATTAATCACATAATATCATGAATATAAAGAGAATCATGATAATATATATATCAAATGACAGTACACAATACACCACATTTAATAAATAAGTGGCGAACAATGGAAATCTCACGAAATTAAAAGTGAGATAAGAAACCCCTTACTTTGTAATTTTCCTTGGTTTATGGTAGTTTAAACTTCTCTATAATGGTGAAATAATTGTTATTAAATTATACAAGAATCATATACATTAATATGATATCATATATGATCTTTTAATATTGCTTTGTTAATAATATTTTAGTATTATCATCGTTTCAGGTGTTAACTGATTCGTTTTCCTTTATATGATTTATTTCGTAAGTAGTGTTTGTTATAAATTGGATGCATCTTATTCATATTAATAATGATATTAAGTATTTAAACATTATTTTTAATCATATAATGAAAATTAGTCTTGAATGGATTACGATGGGGAATGAATCTCATCGCGTTTGTGGAGATGGTAATCCGTACGTACGCACGAGCGACAATATCATTATTTTAATATTAAAATAATATATAATTGGATGGAATATAATATATAAATAATAATTATCATGTTATATTTATTATTTACATCAATTAAACGTCATTATTATACCCATCCAAATAATAATGTATTGAATAACAATTACACCATGACGTGGAGACGGTATGTCGTACGTACGCACGTATGGTGACATGTCATTCAAAGGATGGATAGAATAATGAGTATGGTTGTACCATAATTATAATAACATCACAGTGTGTATAATATTATGGATTTATTATTTTATAATGGAAACAACAAAGAAAGAAGAACTGGAAGAAGAAAGGAACTTGAAAGAGGTGATGAAATATTTACCTCTTCTTCGGGTTCTTCCTTTTGATTTGATCAAAAGGGATCCTTAGGTTAGTTTTCTGAGTAAATGAAGGCCTCTATGATGAAGGGATGACAGTTTAGAGGGTATTTGGCCAGAGGTTGGCCAAGAAAAAAGGCTTTGAAGGTGTGAATTTTAGGGAAGTGGGAGTGCCCTTTTATAAGAGGGGTGACAGGCACCTTAGGAAAAGCTAGAAATATTATTTTATAATAAAATCATTTTGGATTTATAATGTATAAAAATTGGATTATTTAAAGGATAAGGTGGGGATGGGTCGAAAACCACTCAACCAATAGGTTTTAGACAAGTTTGGGTCACTATATTAACCTTATCTTTTAGATTTAACTCTTATTTAAATAGTTTGACATTTACCATGTCTCTTTGTATTTTTATATTATATGGTTAATAAACTTACTATATACTTCCAATAGAACCCCAAGTGGTTAATTAACTATACACCTATAATTATATAAGTCTTTTTTCCGAACCTTAGATTTTTAGGAATAGAATATAAATTAATAATATAATATTTGTTTTAAAAACTCTTTTATGTCAATTTTGACACTATTTGGTATTTTGTTTTTTCTAAATTCATAATAGAATTATTAATTCTAAAAAAAATCCTCTAACCAACCCTAATATTTCATATTAACCTAGATAATTATTGTAATTCATAAAAAGTCTCAAATTACATTTATTTGGATATTTATAATATCAATTATTTTAATATTTCATTAATTAGGTAATTACTACATCATCATTGTGTCATAAATAAATTATATTATTTAAATTATAAAAAATATAAATAAAATATTTTTATTTAGGAAATAGTTTTAGATTTCTAATTAATATTTATAGTCTAATTTATATTATGTGTAACCCTATATTAAAAATGTTTTAGTTATTAAACTTTGTTTTTAACTCTTTTAACTCTTATTTGAATTAAATGATAATAAATGTCCTAATCTAATCCAAGTGTACCAAAGAGGTTCATATTTTATTCATAAGGTTTTTTTTGGTAGAATTATACTTATCCAATAGAATTAGGATAAGTGTTAGCGTAATAATTATATCAATTTTACCCTTAATTACCCTATTTACTTTTAACCGTGGAAAATAAAAGTTAAAAGTTACTATTCACCAAAAATTATTTTTATCTTATTGAACCACATTTTACTCCTTTATATTAACCATGTCTCTCATATTTTCGAAATTCAACTCACAGAAGTGGTAGAATTAGGTTTTATGTAAATTTGCAAATGCTCCTAGGAGGTGGGTAAAAGACGGTGAAAAGTTCAATAAAATTATATATATATATATATATATATAATATTATTAAAAAATAACTCCAATTAATTACATTGAACATATATAGGTATTATGTATCTATTTTTATTTAAATAAAATAATTAATTATTTAAATAAAGATTCAGTTTTAAACTATAAGTTAGTGTTTTTCAATATTCATCAAAAATTGAAAGTTTTCAGAAAAATACCAAAAATTCACCCTAAGCTAATTTCGATATTCCGAATCCAAAAATGAATTCCATTTTTAAATATAAAATTTATAAAATTTTAAAAAGTGGGTATTAATATTAATAACTGGTAGTTTGATTGGTCGTGGTGTGTTAGAATCTTGAAGTTGAGTACAATGCAAGCTATTAAATTATTCAAAGGGAAATGTTCCATGGAAGCTTGGGGTGATACAATATAGGTCCAATAATTCATTATAAAAAATTACCAAGAACCATAACATAATTATAAAATAAGTATAATTTCATAAAAACATCCCCTTTAAATTTTATAAAAATAGAAGTTTAAAAGAGGATTTTAAAAGAAAATTTCCTTAAAAATATCTTATAATTGAAGTGAGAATTAATAGAACTAAATTAATATGTGTACACACTATAAATAAACATAATAAAAAATAATATAAATAAAATTAAAAGCATAAATAATCTTAAAAACCACATAATTAATGAAGAAGAAGATTAAATCAAGGAATGGAAATTGGGTTAAGAATTCCCTTACCTCGGGTTCATCTTACTTAAAACATGTTAAAACCTACTGTATAATGGTTTAAAGAGTGTTATTAATATATTAACGAAACATATTAATATTTATAATTACTTATATGATATTCTCATAACATATTTAAACCCATTTAATAATAATATTTTGTTATTTTCATTGTTTCGGGTGCATTTATTTCGTGGTTTCCATGGTTGGTTTATTACATTTTTTTATTAGAATGGAGAAAAACTCAAAAATTTAAATTAACTGATATTAATTAACTTACATAATATTAAATGTTATTATATATCATTTTGTTTTTTTTTTTGGTTTGAGGATGATTATTAGATAAAACATTAGTGATGAACGTTTGTTTATTTTGGTGAATTTTGATCATTACGAACCACTTTTGTTTTATTAATTAATATTATGTATAAAAACTAGTTATAGAACATAATATAACATATAATATGTATAATAAAATATTATTTAACCATATCAATGGTTTTATGACCAGAATTGATGATGTTAATGGAAATTGAAAATACATCGTCCACAATGTCGGTAAATCGACACATCATAGATGATGTTTTTATTTTTAGAATAAAAGGGAGAGGAGAAGAAGTATGATGATGATTTTTTTCATAAACATGATAAAATTAAAGTATATATAATATACTGTAGTTTTAATGCCTCTTGGATAATTGTATTTTAATAGATTATAAGAGAAGAAAAAATTTGAAAAGAAAATAAAAGAAAATGAAATAGGATTTTTACCTCTTGAATCCTCCTCCTTAAGAACCTCCTTAAGGCCCTTGATTTTGGTATTTTGGTGAGATAAAAAGGTATTTGAAGTGTATAAGAGGATTTGAAAGGTAATTTTATAAAAATTAAGAAAGATACAAGTCTTTGAGGTGCGAGGAGAAGAGGTGGTGAGGGGTGATATTTATAATGGATGAGAGGGGTGTTTTCTCATTATTATATTCATTAGTTTATTAATTTGGCTCAAGAATATGAATAGTTTGAGAATTGTCATAAAATATATTAAAATAATGAAGGTATGTTAGATATTATGTTTCTTACATCATTAAATAATCAATTAATACTTTATTTATCTTATAATGTATATATACCGTAAATTACTGTACTTTATTATTAACAAAAAATTCAAGTATTTTAGAAAAATATCAAAAAATCACCACAACCATTTTTATACATGTAGAATTCAAAAATGAGCTCCATTTTTTGAAAATAATTTTCTAAATAGTATAAATTTAATTTTTAATTAAAATCATAATTTATTCAAAAAATACCAATTTTAAAATTATAACTAATTTTATAAGACTTTGAAAAATTAGTTAAAGTCTCATAAAATTATCTTATAATCATAAGAAAACAAAATAATAATTTATGAATCTATTTTATGAAAATAAATTTTATTTTAAATCATTAAATTAATTATAAAATTGTAATTAAATATTTATGACTTACAAAAATACCAACACTTAATTTATCAACTCCAAAATTTTATTTACTTATTCCATGATATAAATATATCATGATTACACATATAAGATACAAAAATTTTATTTACACTCTCATAGGTGAGGTTACTATTATATTGGACAAATTAATATTCCTAATGGACATGTTACTATTCGTAAGGTCAAATTACTATTCCATCAATATAAATTCCTTAATTTCTATAAATATTACTTATTTCAATATAAATTTATAATGAATTTTACAATTTAATTCTAGAATGAAAATAAATTATTTTATAATTACCTGGGTTGTTACAATCTACCCACCTTCTGGAAGTTGCTTCCTCACAATTTTTATTTACTTATTAAACAAGTGAGGATACTTTTCCCTCATAGAATTTCCAGGTTATCATATTGCTTCTTCAACCATGTGGTTTCTCCATAAAACTTTAACTTGGTGGATTAATTTATTCTGCAATACTTTCTTTCTATGATTAGTAATCTGAATAGGATTTTCATCATAATAAAGGTTCTTTTCCAACTGAACTACTTCTAGACTCAAAACATGAGATGGATCTGGCACATGCCTTCTCAACATCAAAATATGAAAAAATTGTGTACCTGAGAAAAACTCAGAGGCAAAGCTACTTGCTAGGAAACTGATCTAACTTTCTCTAAAATTTCATAAGTTCCAACAAACTGTGGACTTAGCATTCCTTTGTTACCAAAACACATAACACTTTTCCATGGGGAGATTATAATAAAAACATGATCACTTACCTTGAAAGAAAAGTATTTCCTCCTGTTATATGTATAAATTTTCTGTCTGCTCTAAGATTTCCTCATATGTTGCTAGATCATATTCACTTTCTCATCCATTTCCTCTAATAATTATGGTCCTGTAATGTCTCAGATTTTTCCATGTATTATTTTAATATTATATGGGAATTATTTTGAGACCAGGATTTGAGATGGCGTGCAGTTCCGAGGCCCGGTGAGCCCGGAACAAATGTTTGAATTTAATTAAATAATTAAATTACGCGTGCATGTCTTTTTCCTGAAAAAGTGGAATAACTTCTGAAAGAGTGCTCAGATCGGAAATCTGAGGGCACCGTTGCGTTCAGAGCAGCGAGTTTACCTTAGGCAAGGCCTAACATCGGCTGGCGCAGGTCGGTGGTGAAATCCAGTTTTTGGACGTAACCGTAATAAAATATTTTATTAAATCTAGTGGAGGTGAATATATTTTTATCCTTTTTAAATAAAGGTTTGCGCAGGGGTCCAGGGTTACAGACCTCATAACCTTGAAACCCTTGGAGGCTCTGGAATCTCTAGAGGAAACCCCCAACGCGGCGACAACTCTCTTGACGAATTGTGTCGGCGACGATGACACGTCGACCGGATCTTCGCCAACGAATGCAGCAAATCTAGGTAGGGCATTTGATCTCTTTGTGATTTCTTTCCCGTTCTTTATTTCCTACGATGAACGCGGACTAATCCACAAATAGATTATCCCACATATCGATCGTATTTGGGGGATGGGCTTTTGCGGGGATTTTGGGGAAGATCTTCATCCTTGCGATTTAATCTGTTGATTATTTTGGTTTTGATCTAACGACGACGAACCCGGATCCTCACAAACAATGATCGAGGTTCATCCCTCTTGTTCGTTTTGAAATTAAATTACCCGTTCTTCGTGGAGACTCCTCGTTCTTCCCCGCACTTGACGTTTTTGGAGGAAATCGATCATTGCGCATTCGTTTGTTGGCGCAATGATCTGAGCACTACTATAAACACAGCTTTTATCAGTGCTAGAAAAGCACTAATAAAGCCAGCGAAGATAAAGGGGGGACCCTTTATCAGCGCTCCTAAAAGCACTGATAAATACCCCTTTTATCAGTGCTAAAAGAAAGCACTGATAAAAGGGGTCTTTTATCAGCGCTAAAACAAAGCGCTGATAAAAGGGGCCTTTATCAGCGCTTTGTTTTAGTGCTGATAAAAGACCCCTATATGAGAACTTCCTTTATCAGCGCTTTCATTTTAGTGCTGATAAAGGACCCCTTTTATCAGCGCTTTTTTAAAAGTGATGATAAAAGGTAAAAAAATTAAAAAAATTAAAAAAATTAAAAAAAATTAAAAAAAATTAAAAATACTGCCAATCAGGGGGGCTTTATAGCGCTTGATCCCACAACTTTTATAGCGCTTTTCTGCCCCTGTACAGCACCCCACGCACCCCCCTTCACCCTTTAACAGTGCTTGCTCCCATATTCCCCCATGCGTGCGCGCCCCTGCCTCCACCTGGATTTGAACTCGTGACCTCCCCCCTGCGCGCCTAAGCCTTTACCACTACTCTATTTTGATTTGTCTTCCAATTCTTGAAATCTATATATATATATATATTTACATATTTAGTTATATTTATTCGTATAGTAATATATATTTATATTAATATATATATATAGTTATATTAACATATATATAGTTATATTAATATATATATAGTTATATTAATATATATCTCTATTTATATATATATATATATTTATTTATTTATTTATTTAGTTATATTTATTCGTATAGTAATATATATTTATATTAATATATATATATAGTTATATTAATATATATATAGTGATATTAATATATATATTTATAGTGATATTAATATATATATATTTATAGTAATACTAATATATATATGTAGTTATATTAATATATATTTAGTTATTAGATTAATATATATATAGTTAGATTAATATATATATAGTTAGATTAATATATAGGTATATAAATATTCATATATTTGTATTTTAAATAAAATGGAAGTTAGTTATTATTTAGATAAAGCTAATATATTTTATATGTAAATATATTTTATTATTTATATTTATAATTAAATTTTTAGGTGTGAATATATAAAAAATATGTATATATTGTTATATATTTGATTATAAATAGAAGTGTATTATAAAAAATGATGAAATTTCAAAGACATAATATCAATATGAATGTAATACCTTGGAATAAATTCAGACCCCACCAAAAAAATCCAATAATACCCCCTTAAACGAGGTTGAAAATCCATAAAATGTTAAAAAATCAGGGTACCCCGAATAAAAACTCAATTTTGGAGGCATTATGGGCCTCTTTTGGCATTGAAAATCCCTTTACCGAGGTTGCCCCGGGTTACAGCGACGTAGAGCTCGTCGCAGGCTTCGATTTGATATGTGGTAGAGCTCAAACGGACACCTGGATCAAAAGTTATGGTCGTTTGATGTTTGAGTTGCGTTTTCAACATATTTTGGATATTTTTTTAACTTTTTTAATTTTTTTAGACTTCAAATTGTTATTAAATGACTATTACTCCATACTAATTAGCAAATTATTAATTAAAAATATTTTTTTAATTTTTTAAGAATCCATTTTCACTAAATATCTTATATATTAAGTATATTATAAGTGTAAATGTACATTTATACTTATCTAAAATATATTTAAAAATTATATATTATATTTATATCAATATAACTATATTTATATATTAATATTTTAATTTTTTTTTAATTTTTTTTTGAAGTCGATTCTTTATCAGCGCTTTTAAAAAAAACATTGATAAAGGTCCCCCTTTATCAGCGCTACTAAACAAACGCTGATAAAGGGGGTCCCATTATCAGAGCTAAAAAAAGCGATGATAAAGGGTGGTCCCTTTATCAGCCCTAAAAAACGGTGATAAAGGGGTTAATTTATCAGCGCTTTTTTGAGCGCTAATAAAGGGACCCCCCTTTATCAGCGCTTTTTTGTTAGCGCTGATAAAGGGGGGGCTGCGAAAAACTATTTTTGTGGTAGTGGATATTGTAGATACAACCCCGAAACGATGCTAAGGAGGAGCGATTGTGGTGGCGATGGACGGATCGAAGCAGATTGGAAGATATCGTTCTTCGAACGATTTCCGCACGGGTGATCGGAATCAGATTTCAGAGCCGATCGAAGGCTCAAAACCCACATATTCGATATCAAAGTGACAAGGAAACCCGAGATCTTGAGTTTCACGGCAAACAGATAGCAAAATTGAGATCCAGAAGATCAGCTGAGGCGCGAGGAGGAAGACGGCGGTTCTGGAAAAATCCCGACTACACGACATGTAGTATGGTCTACACGGTGTGTGTTCTTCGGCGGACTACCTGACGTGTACTCTGGGAGTAAATGTTCATGAGTTGGGTACACAGACAAGGACACGACGTGTATACCCTTCCCCGGCCAGACCCGTCCAGATACATGGGATACCCTGTGTACTGGTACACAGGCAGGCGACACAGACATAGACTGTGTACGGGCACATAACCAGCGTACACTGAGCGAACCCCAGGTGCTCGGACATGGCGTGTAATCCTTCTACACAACGTGTAGTTAATTTTTATATGACAAGCCTAGAGACACGGTCCATTTACACGGGTAGTACCCGGAGTCAAGGAACACGGCGTGTGATCCTTCTACATGCCGTGTAGTCTAGTTTTACACACCTGGACTGGAGACACGAACCGTTTATAGGGGAAGTACCTGGAGTCAAGGAACATGGCGTGTAATTATACTACATGTTGTGTAACTTATTTTACATGGCTTGAGCCAGTTGTCTTCTGTGACTTGGACTAGATTTCTTAGGGTTTGTACCCTTGGTCTTTCCCCTGAAGGTTTCTGGTATCATTTCCTATGTACAAGAGTATGATCCCTTCAACAGGACTTCCTGAATAGAGTTGTTGGAATCCCCTCTTTGAGACTTGGATCCAGATCCTCTATTCATTCCTGGAACCCTAAGTAGAGTTCTTGGTATCGATGTGACCTACTTTACCCGGGCGTTGATCCCCTGCTTAGCGGATTAGTTCAGACTGAGTTTTGGAATCACCCTATAGCTATTGGTTGTGATCCTCATCTGAACATCGTATTCTCAAGTACTTATGGAGTGTGTTCTCCCATAATGAGTACTTCATATCTCTCTCTTCAGACCTAGGAGTGTGTTCTGCTGGTTACGTGCTTAGTGGAATCTTTAAGCTGGATCTTAGTGGTGGTTTCACGATGGTCGATCATGTATGAGTATATCTGGATATTCTTGTTATATGTTCTGTAAACATATATTATATAGAGCTGACTATATCATTCCTTTGTGGTATTTTCCTTTTTTTTTAGTACTTTGTGGTTTTCAGAGTGTCCTACTGGGTATTGTTATACTCACCCCTTCACAGGCTTTGCCCGCACGTGTCGTGTCTTGTGCAGATGAGTGAGCCTTTGACCGGATTCTAGGTGGACCAGGACTGGACGGTGCTCAGTGAGATCAGGCAGGCCGAGTTGTGTTCCTACGGCTACGGATTGCAGTCCCATTACCTTTCTTTATAGGTTAGACTTTGTTGCAGACTCTCTTTTGGTGGGCTTGTACTTTTGGCCCAGGGTTTTACATTACTATACTTTACTTTCCTGTCGTACTCTATTAGTTGGGTTTTTAGGGTATGTATGCATTTCCATTTTTAGTAGCGTTTACTTTTTCAGCTTTTTGGTCTTGGAAATGTGTGTGTATGTGTACAGGTTTATAGAAAATGTCTCCCATGTTAGTAACATGCCTACTCGGTGCTAGTCACCAGCCCTTGGCCTATTGGAGGCGGGCTTGGGGAGTTGCGGCTCGGGCCCCACTGGGACAGGTCATGATAGAGTGGTATCAGAGGTGGTCGGTTCTACCTTAGGACCGAGATTCTGTGAGTTGGTTTGGGGAAATAGTGAAAAGTGTTTCGTGTTCGTCTTTCAGGACAGGGACCCCGGTGTTAGTACGGGCGGCCGATGTATCCATACACCAGGACTCTGATAACTTGTTTTTTGACTCAGAACATGAGAACACTAGTTGAAGGGAAAAATAATGGTACATGCATCATATAGTAATGGGTTGTAGTTTCTATGTCATTCTTGAGTCAGCACTCCAAATATACTCACTGACCGAGATACATCTTGTTTCTTTACAGTATGCCTCCACGACGCGCACCCGCTAGGATCCAGCAACTCGATCACAAGGATGACCCCCTCAGTGATGAAGCTTCGATACAGGGACCAGATCCCCTGGTTTTACCATTAGGTGGTGTGCCAGTTATTCCACCACTTGTGAAGCAGTGTTTAGTTCCTGTTGTACCAGTAGAGGAGGAGCGTAGGCTGAGCGCACTCCATGAGTTTTAGAGACAGAGACCCCTTAGGTTTCGAGGCGAGCCTGACCCTCAGGCAGCAGAGGACTGGCTTGAGGCAGTGGCCAGAGTCTTCCGTTTGGTCAGGACACCAGCAGACTAGATGGTGATCCTGGCAGTGAGCCTTCTGTAGGGCTCGGCTGGGCGATGGTGGATTTTGGTTATCCAGACTCACGACGAGGTGACTCTTTCATGGCCAGAGTTTGAGCATCTCTTTAGAGAGTAGTTTTCACCAGTTACCCTGAGAGCAGTACGTATATAGGAGCTTCTTCAGCTCTAGTATGGAACCATGATGGTGGATGACTATTTATAAAGGTTTACCGACCTCTTACAATACTCGATGGATATGGTTAGGGATCAGTACTTCAGAGCTCGGACATTTGAGTGGGGCTTGCGCAGAGACATACGAGCTAGCATCATCCCTATGAGCATTCCTACTTATGCTGGGGTGCTCGAGTGGGATTTGGTGGTCGAGAGATTCTTGGTAGAGTAGAGACAACCAATATTTGTTAGTAGTGAGCGAGTTGGAGAAGAGACCTCGGCATCAGGGAGCCGACGTCAAGAACCCAGGCATGGGAGACGTTTTCAGAGGAGATCCTAGGACATGGGATCTACCGTATAGGGTTCACAGGGCGCATCCAACCATCCTCGAGAGAGGCGATGCTACTCTTGTGATGGTAGGGGACATCTCTCTTGAGATTGTCCGACCCGCCGTACTACTGACATGTGAGCGGTGGATGGACCACCGAGGCAGAGGCAACGTGTGGAGCAGACATATCTGTGGGGTGGCGGATGTGGTAGAGGATCTGGGAGAGCAGCTGGAGGGGGTCGGCATTTTGACCTTTTACCACCACCCCTAGGAGGTCCAACCCTGGCTCAAGGAGCTGGTGGATAGAGGCAGGGACAACTGCAGGCAGCGGAGGCTTATGACCCAGGTACTCCTGGAATAATTAGAGGTACAATATGTTTCTTTTCTACTTTGGTTGCCATACTGATAGACGCAGGTTCTAGTCATTCTTTTTTGGATGCTTATCTTGTTCAAGACCTTGAGATTCCAGTTGAGCCATTGACTCGACCCTTACGCTTAGAAACACCGACTGGAGAAGATTCAGAGATGACACACCTTTGCAGACAGTGTGACCAGACCCTTGGAGGTGAGAGTTTTGGTTGGAACCTCTTGGTGGTAGCGTTGAGGCCTTACGATGTCATTCTTGGTATGGATTGGATATCCATAGTTCATTCCTAGATTGACTATTTTAGGCGAAGGGTGTGGTGTGTCCGTAGTGATGGAATGAGGTTCCCCTTCATCGATGAAAAGGAGACCCAGGCAGCGTAGGATGGACTCATGCGTAGGAAGGCACAACCAATTTCACACCAGTTGGCTAGCCTAGCCCTTGGTGAAGCAGATGTTACGAGTTTCTAGTTTCTAGTAGTAGTGGATGAGTATGAGGACGTCTTTCCGGAAGATGTCCCTGGACTACCTCCCCGCCGGGAGATAGATTTCTGCATTGAGTTGCAACCCGAGACGACACCGATATCAGTATCAGCATATCAGATGGCTCCTGTAGAGCTTCGTGAGCAGAGAGTGCAGTTGGAAGACTTCTAAAGGAAGGGCTTCATGAGACCCAGTGTTTCACCCTGGGTGGCCCCAATATTGTTTTCTAAGAAGGCAGATGGGAGCTTGAGGCTGTATATGGATTACCAGCGCTTGAATCAGGTGACCGTGAAGAACTGGTATCCACTAACGAGGATCGATGACCTTTTTGACCAGTTAAGAGGGGAACGATGGTTCTCGAAGGTTGATCTATGATCAGGATATCACCAGTTGTGAGTACGGTATGATGATATACTGAAGACAGCTTTCATATGCCGCTAAGGTCACTATGAGTACTTGGTGATTCCCTTCGTCATGACAAACACCCCGGTAGTGTTTATGGGACTTATGAACCGGATCTTTCAGCCCTATCTAGATCGGTTCATAGTGGTCTTCATCGATGATATTCTTGTGTACTCTACATCCAAGAAGGAGAACGTGAGGCACCTAAGGATGGTTCTGGATACACTCCAAGAGCACCAGTTGTATGGGAAACTCTTGAAGTGTCAATTCTGGATACAGGAGGTCCACTTTCTGGTACACGTTATCTCAGTAGATGGTGTAGCAGTGGACCCAGCCAAGGTAGAGCCAGTGTTAGCATGGGAGCCACCCCGGAGCATGATGGAGGTGCGGAGTTTCCTTGGGTTGGTAGGCTGCTACCATAGATTCATTCTTGATTTTTCCAGGATTTTAGTACCCATGACAGCTTTGACCCGAAAGGGGCAGCCTTTCATGTGGACCGAGAGATGCCAGTAGGCTTTTAAGCAGTTAAGACAGAGTCTGACGAGTGCCCCAATATTGAGACTACCAGAAGAGGGTTTCGAGTACGTGGTGTTCTGTGATGCATCAGGAACCGGTCTTTGTTGTGTTGTGATGCAGAGGCAAGTGGTGATTTCCTATGGCTCATGTCAGTTAAGGCCACATGAGCAGAACTACGTGACCCATGATCTTGAGTTGGCAGCGGTAGTATTCACATTGAAGATGTGGTGGAACTACCAGATGGGAGAGCGGTTTATCATCTACTCTAATCATAAGAGTCTCAGATATATATTTTCTCATAAGGATCTGAATCTGAGGTAGAGGCGGTGGCTTGATTTCCTCCAGGATTATGACTTTGAGATCATTTATACTCCTGGGAAGGGGAACGTTGTGGAAGATTCTCTCAGTAGTAAATCTAGTTCATAGTTGCTGGATGAGGTGACGATGTAGTTGGCCTCTTTACAGTTATCCTTCATGGATAGAGATGAGGGAGCTTACCTTTAGTCGATGGTTGTTACCCCTCCACTCTTACAATGAGTCAGGGAAGCAAAACTTGAGGATTCTAGCTATGAGACTCTCCATGCTCAGATATCCACAGGTGATGCTGCTGATGGATATTTAAAAAGTGGGGAGCACGTTGTTCTTTTCAGAGGGTGCACAGTAGTACCAGTGACATTGCGGTAGGAGGTTCTGAGGGATTTCTATAAATCTCCTTTGGTGGTGCATCTAGGTGTGGAAAAGATGTACTAGGACCTACGATGTCAGTTCTGGTGGCCAGGAATGAAGATGAGTGTGGCAAAGTTTGTTTCTTGATGCCTTACTTGTCAGCAAGTAAAGGCTGAGCACCAGGTTCTAGCAGGTTTGACTCATCCCCTTGAGGTTCCAGAGTGGAAGTGGGATGGGATATCCATGGAATTCGTGATGGGTTTACCACATACGTCTAGGGGACACGATGCCATCTGGGTGATCGTTGACCGACTCACCAAGTTGGCCCACTTCCTAGCCATACGGGAGAAAAGTTCAGTAGAGAGCTTGGGACGCCTCTACGTGCAGGAGATAGTTTGACTTCATGGAGTGCCATCCACGATCGTCTCAGATCGTGATGCTCATTTCACATCCCGGTTTTGGAAGGGATTGTAGGAAGATTTTGGGACTTAGTTACGTTTGAGCACATTATTTCATCCTCAGACTGATGTTCAGACAGAGCGGACCATCTAGGTTCTGGAGGATACGCTACGATCTTGAATACTTGACTTCGATCGTAGCTGGGAGGATCACCTACCACTGGTGGAATTTTCTTATAACAATAATTATCATTCCACTATTAGTATGACACCATTCGAGGCTTTGTATGGGTGCTCTTACAGGTCACCACTTTGTTGGACTGACCCAGGAGAGTCAGCACTCATGGGCCTAGAGATGGTGCGAGCTACTATGGAGAAGGTGCAGGTCATCTAGGAGTGTATGAATACTGCATAGAGTCGCCAGAAGTCTTATGCCGATAGGAGACAGAGGCCCTTGGAGTTCGTGGAGGGAGACCATGTGTTCCTTTG
Organism: Viscum album; assembly: GCA_963277665.1. Lineage (NCBI taxonomy): Eukaryota > Viridiplantae > Streptophyta > Magnoliopsida > Santalales > Viscaceae > Viscum > Viscum album. Next base: position 1,339,265,836 of record OY728156.1, read on the forward strand.
GGTCTCACCTCGACGGGGATTGTGGAGATTTGGCCGAGGCAACAAGCTATCTCCAAGGTTCATCAGCCCTTTTTAGATTCTGAGTAGAGTTGGCGAGGTGTCTTACCACTTGGCTCTACCTCCTCAGATGGACCGGGTACACAACATCTTCTATGTGTCGCTGCTACGGAGGTACGTGCATGAGCCATCGCACGTTATCGACTGGGGCGAGCTGGATATCGATGATGGAATGACCTTTGATGAGTACCCAGTGGAGATCGAGGGTCGACAGGAGAGGACCCTTCATGGGCGATCTATTCCCTTAGTGTGTGTCTGATGGAAGCACATGAATCTCCAGAAGAGCACGTGGGAGCGTGAGGCTCAGATTCGTGTGCAGTACCCACATCTTTTTTAGTAGCCTTTGTTTTGTCTTTTCGGGGACATAAAACCCTAATGTGGGTGTGATGTAATGTCCCATATTTTCCATGTATTATTTTAATATTATATGGAAATTATTTCGAGACCAGGATTTGAGACGTCGTGCAGTTCCGAGGCCCGGTGAGCCCGAAAAAAATGTTTAAATTTAATTAAATAATTAAATTACGCACGCGTGTGGTTTTCTGAAAAAGTAGAATAACTCCTGAAGAGGTGATTGGATCATAAATCCGAGGGCACCATTGCGTTCAGAGTAGTGATTTTACCTTAGGCAAGGCCTAACATCAGCTGGCATAGGTCGGTGGTGAAATCCAGTTTTTGGACGTAACCGTAATAAAATATTTTATTAAATCTGGTGGTGGAGAATATCTTTTTATCCTTTTTAAATAAAGTTTTTTGCAATGGTCCAGGGTTACAGAACTCATAACCCTGAAACCCTTGGAGGCTCTGGAAGCTCTGGATGAAACCCCCAACATGGCGGCTCTTGACGAATTTAGCTAGCGACGACGATGCGACGACTAGATCTTCGCCAATGAACGCTGCGAATCCAGGTAAGGCATTTGTCTCTTTGTGATTTCTTTCCCATTCTTGACTTCCTAAGATGAATGCAAACTAATCCACAAATATATTAGCCCGCGGATCGATTGTATTTGAGGGATGGGCTTTTGCGGGGATTTTGGGGAAGATCTTCATACTTGCGATTTAATCTATTGATTATTTTGGTTTTGTTCTAACGGCGACGAACCCGGATCCTCACAAACAACGATCAAGGTTCGTCCCTCTTGTTTGTTTTGCGATTAAATTCCTCGTTCTTCGTGGAGACTCCTCGTTCTTCCCCATGCATGACTTCTTTGGAGGAAATCGATCATTTTGCATTCATTTGTTGGCGCAATGATCTGAGATTGTAGATCCAACCCCAAAATGATGCTATGGAGGTGCGACTGCGGTGGCGATGGATGGATCGAAGCGGATTGGAAGATATCATTCTTTGAACGATTTCTTCACGGGTGACCGGAATCCGATTTCAGAGTCGATCGAAGGCCCGAAACCCACATATTTGGCATCATGATGACAAGGCGACCTGAGATCTTGAGTTTCGCGACAAACAGATAGTAGAATTGAGATCTGGAAGATCAACTGAGGCGCGAGGAGGAAGACGACAGTTCTAGAAAAATCTCGACTACACGGCATGTAGTATGGGCTACACGGCGTGTGTTTGTCGGCAGACTACCTAGCGTGTACTCCGGGAGTACACAGACACGGGTTGGGTACACGGGCAAGGACATGGTGTGTATACCCTTCCCCGGCCAGACCCGGCTAGATACATGGGATACCCCGTGTACTGGTACATAGGTAGGCGACATGGACAAAGACCGTGTACGGGCACATGGCCAGCATACATGGAGCAAACCCCAGGTGCTCGGACATGGCATTTAATCCTTCTACATGCCTTGTAGTTACATTTTATATGACAAGCCTAGAGACATGGGCCGTTTACACGGGCAGAACCCAGAGACAAGGAACACGGTGTGTGATCCTTCTACATGCCGTGTAGTCTAGTTTTACACACATGGACTGGAGACACGGGTCGTTTACACGGGGAGTACCCGGAGTCAAGGAACACGGCGTGTAACCATACTACATGTTGTGTAACTTGTTTTACATGGCTTGATCCAGTTGTCTTCTGTGACTTGGACTAGCTTTCTTAGGGTTCATACCCTTGGTCTTTCCCCTGAAGGTTTCTGGTATCATTTCCTATGTACATGAGTATGATCCCTTCAGCCGGACTTCCTGAATAGAGTTGTTGGAATCCCCTCTTTGAGACTTGGATCTGGATCCTCTATTCATTCCTGGAACCCTAAGTAGAGTTCCTGGTATCGATGTGACCTACTTTACTCAGGCGTCGATCCTCTGCTTAGCGGATTAGTTCAAACTGAGTTGTTGGAATCACCCCATAGCTATTGGTTGTGATCCTCATCTGAACATCGTATTCTCAAGTACTTGTGGAGTGTGTTCTTCAAGAATGAGTACTTAGTATCTCTCTCTTCAGACCTAGGAGTGTGTTCTCCTTGTTACGTGCTTATTGGAATCTTCGAGCTGGATCTTAGTGGTGGTTTCGCGATGGTCGATCATGTATGAGTATATCTAGATATTCTTTTCATATGTTATGTAAACATATACTATGTAGATCTGACTATATCATTCCTTCGTGGTTTTTTTGGTGTCCTACTAGGTATTTTTATACTCACCCCTGCACGGGGTTTTCCCGCACGTGTCATGTCTTGTGCAGACGAGCGAGCCTTTGACAGGATTCTAGGTGGACCAGGACCAGACGGTTCTCAATGAGATCAGGCAGGCTGAGGTGTGTTCCTACGGCTACGGATTGCATTCCCAGTACCTTTCTTTACTGGTTGGACTTTTTTGCACACTCTCTTTTGGTGGGCTTGTACTTTTGGCCCAGTGTTTTACATTACTGTACTTTACTTTCCTGTCATACTCTGTTAGTTGGGTTTTTATTGTATGCATGCATTTCCATTTTTAGTAGCTTTTACTTTTTCAGATTTGTGGGCTTGGAGATGTGTGTGTGTGTGTACAGGTTTATAGGGAATTCCTCCCATGTTGGTAACATGCCTACTCGGTGCTAGTCACCATCCCCTGGCCTATTGGAGGTGGGCTTGGGGAGTTGCGGCTTGGGCCCCACTGGTATGGGTTGTGACAGGTCCCACCAAAATCCTTTCCCTAACTTCATCCCAAAATGATAGAGTTCGAAACCAATTCACATATAACGCCTCAAAAGGTTTCATATATATACTAGAATGAAAACTATTATTATAAGAAAACTCAACTAAAGAAAGATGTTGATCCCAAATTCCTTATAATCTATTGAATAAGCTCGAATAATATCCTCCAATGTTTGAATTATTCTCTTAGTCTATCCATTAGATTAAGGATGAAAATTAGTGATGAAATATAATTATGTGCCCAATGACTTCTGAAGGACTTTCCAAAAATTATAAGTGAACCTTGGATCAAGGTTAGATACAATGGAAATAGGAACTCCATGTAACCTGGAAATCTATTTTAGATATAGCCAAGAAAGATGATCCAAATACACAGTATCTCAAATAGGAAGAAAATGTGCAGATATAGTCAGTTGGTAAACAATAGCTCAATTCACATTATTACCTTGAGAAGTCTTTGGTAGTCTCACCATGAAGTCCATGGATATATTTTACCATTTACACTCTGGAACTGGAAAAGACTGAAGCATCCCCTTTAGTAAATGTCGATCTTCTTTAACATATTGACAAGTCAAACATTTCACAGTAAAATTTGCACTATCTCTTTTCATTGCATCCCACCAGTAATACTCCTGAAAGTTTATGTACATCTTAGTATTACTAAGATGAATTGGAAATAGAGAACTATAAGCTTCACACAATAATTCTAAACACAAGGCACACATAATCTCTTTCCAAATATTGAAACACAATCTTTATCAATGTTAAATTCTAGAAACTTACCCCTTTTAAACAATTCTACCTTTTTCTGTAACTCACGTGATTCCTTCTTCGCTTTCTTAATTCTATCTAATAAAGATGACTGCACTAACACCTGAAACAAAATATAGTAATTTCATGCACTAATAACTTCCAAGACAAAATTCATCAAATCATTAATCAAGGGGGTTTGTTCCAAACATAACATGGTTAATGATGCACGATGTTTTTTAATCAAGGAATCACCCACTTTGTTTGCCTTTCTAGGATGGTAATTGATTATGCAATCATAATCCTTTATCAGTTCAATCCATATTCTCTACCTCATTTTTAATTTATTTTGAGTGAATATATACTTCAGACTTTTATGTTCGGTATATATTTCATATTTGGATTTGTATAAATGATTCCTCCAAATTTTAAAATCAAAAACCACATATTCTAATTCCAAATAATGTGTGGGATAATTTAACTCATGAGGTTTCAATTGTCTTGTAGCATAAGTAATTACCTTATCATTCTATATCAAAACACAACCAAGTAACTTCAATAAAGCATCATTTTAGATGAAAAATTCACCATTTCTAAAGGGAAAGGCCAAAACTGAAGCATTCACTAATCTATTCTTCAGTTCCTGAAAAAAACATCACATTATTCTGTCCAAATAAATTTAACCCCTTTTCATGTTAACTTAGTTAGAGTTCTAAATAACCATGCAATGTTTTTAACAAACCATCGGTAATAACCTGCTAATCCAAGAAAACTATGAATTTTTGAAACATTTGCAGGTCTTGTCCATTCATCAACCACCTTTGTTTTGGAAAGATCAAAAATTATTCTATACTTATTTACAATGTTCCCAAGAAAAGAAATATGTTGCAACCAAAAATCACATTTGATAAATTTTCCATATAACTTCTTTTCTTTGAGAATTTTCAAGAAAATCCTTAAATGTTTTTCATGGTCTCCATAAATTTTTGAAAAGACCAAAATATCATCAATAAAAACATTAATAAACTTATCCAAATATTCATGGAATATTTTATTCATAAGATCCATGAATGCAGCATGGGAATTTTTCAAACCAAAGGGAATAAAAACAAACTCATAATGCCATATCTAGTAGAAATGCAGTTTTTAGGATGTCATCCTCATTCAACTTCAATTGATAGTACCCAAATCTCAAGTCAATATTGGAAAAATACTGAGCTCCCTGGAGCTAATAAAACAAGTAATCGATATGAGGTAAAGGATACTTATTATTAACATAATTGTTATTAAAATCTCAATAATCGATGCAAATCCTCATGGAACCATATTTCATTTTAACAAACAAAATAAGAGTTCCCCATAGTGAAGTGATAGGATGAATGAAGCCTTTATCGAGCAACTCATGTAACTGATTTTTCAATTCAAGGAGTTCCACTTAATCCATTTGATAAAGGGGTTTTGAAATTGGCTTAGCATCAGGAACAAAGTTAATAGTAAATTCAACTTCCTGATCTAGTATAACACTAGGAAACTCCTTAGAAAAAACATGCAGGTATTCATTTACCACTGGAACATCATTAATATGAATAGTTCCCTTGTTTTTGAAAATATGAGCAAGATAACTTTAATTTCCATATTTTAACAGTTTCGCAGCTTCCTGACAGGTTATGAATTCTAAGCGTTCATTCTTGTATACAAACTGAAACACTTTATGAAAAACAACTTCTTTAGCTCTACAATCAATCTTATCATGATAAACTGAAAGAAAATTAATACCAAGAATGACATAAAACTATACTAAGGGTAAAACTAAATGGTTTTTAGGTAATTTATTTCCACAAAAAACAACAGAAAGATTCTTGTAATGAATTTTTGATATAATATCCCCCATAGTGTTTTAACCATAAGTTCTAGTCACATTTCTTGAGGTGAAATTTTCAATTTACCAGAAATTTATAAAAAATTAAGGAAAGTGTAGACCCCATATCAAACAAGACATTAGAAAAATCTGAGTAAACAAACAAAGTACCTAATACCACATCATTGGATGGCCCGAAATCTGCTGAAGTAGTCACAAAGGATCTCACTACACCATTATACTTATAATATGGATATTTTCCATCATTTGGATCTTTCTTTTGGTAAGTATTTGCATAATGACCCATCTCACCACATTTAAAACACTTTATAGTTTACATATCAGAATTAATCTTAAGATCATCTTCATTACAATATTGGTCCATATGTCTAAACTTACCACATCTAAAACACTTCTCAGTTTTGTTAAGTCATTCCTCAGGGTTCTTTTTACCACACTTTTCACAAACTGGAAACTGTAATTTCTTATCATTATATTTCTTTGATTGATTCTTACACATCACTTGAAATATAGACCTATTATACTTATTTTCAAAGTATATGTGATCATCATAAAACTCCATTTATACCCTCTCAGCTAATTAGAAAAGTTTCTCATAAATTTTGAATTCACAGGAATCCAATTACCTTTGATATCTTGGCTTTAATCCTAAGTAAAATGATTTATTTTACTATCAAGACCCCGAATAAGATTTGGTGCATACCTTGCTAATAGGGTGATGTTTTATTCATAAATTACCACTTAATCCTCCTCATTTTGTTTCAATGTAAGGAATTTATTTTCCATCCTAAGTTGAACTGTCTTAGGAAAATATTTTTCAAGGAAAATATTTTTAAATTCATCCCATTCCAAGGAAATTAATCTCATCATTATCCATGATATTATTGACCACTGACCAGAACTGGTCAGCTTAACCTTCAAATAAATAAATTTAAAGACTAAACTTTTGATTATATTAACACCCCATAACATCAAATACCTTTTCAAGGTATTTAATCCTATATTCAACTACCACTGGGTTAGAAGATCCACTGAAAGTAGAAGGGTGTTTCCTCATAAAATGTTCCACTATCATCATGTTTCTTTGTAGTAGATCTTATTATTATTTTTCATGGATTACACAAATGTTTATAGCCTGCATCAACTAATCCATTACTGTCACAAATTGTTCGGTTCCAATTCCCACCATTCTTGATTGCGTATTTGAAAAGATATCATCCTATCAGTGCCTTCCAACTTAAACTTCCTTGTATCATCTATGGAAAACCATTATGAAAAAAAATATCTTAGATGAAGAAACATGGTAATATTCAAATTCAATACCATATCAACATAAACATACGGTAAAAATAATTTATGGTGTTTTATTAAAATCATCCTAACCCCTAAAGTTATCTAAACTGTGTTTTGATACCAACTATAAGGAACCAGTCTTAAACATTACATAATCTTTTAAATTCCTTTATAATTCACTTCTTTACATTCCCAAAGATATTTTTAGTTTATAGTTTTATAAAATTAATAAATAATTCATACATATAAACCCGAAATAATAAAAATTGGGTACAACTAAAACAACATTCATTTTTTTCATAATACAAAATATTTTATTAAAAACATGAAATCTTTTCATGAAAATTCTTCACAACATTCATCTTGTCTTATCATTTTTTGTTAAACATCCTTAAACCCTATGAAAAAAATTTTAAAACTTGGGATGAGAACAAAAAGATCAGTAAGGGATATAAAAATAGGGATAGAAACCATTAGTACGTGAATACTTATAAACATATGAAATCATTTTCACAAAGACATACATCTTACCCATAAAGTATTATATACTTACTTTGTGAAAACATGTGATTTTTATAAAACATATAAAAACAAAAATAAACCATATAGGTAAATTGGGACATTACTTACTTAATATTTTAACCCTTGTGGCTACCTTATTATTTGTAACCCTCATGACTACCTTACAATGTAACCCTCATGGCTACCTTATGGTGTAACCATCGCAGTTACACTTGGAGTAACGATATGGCTGACCTAAAACTTAAACATAAACAATGAATTAGTGGGAGACATAGGTCCCAAGATTCATCATAAAAAATTCCCAAGAACCATAAAATAATCATAAAATAATAATACTTTCATAAAAACACCCCTTTTAAATTTTATAAAAATAGAAGTTTAAAAGAGGATTTTAAAAGAAAAGTCCCTTACAAATATCATATAATTGAAGTGAGAATTAATAGAATAAAAAGAATATGTGTATAAACTGTAAATAAAAAAAATAAAACAAAATATAAACAAAATTAATTACACAAATAATCTTATTACCACATATTTAATGAAGTATAAGGTTAAACCAAAGAATGGAAATTTGGTTAAGAATTCCCTTACCTCGGGTTCGTCTTACTTCAAACATGTTCAAAACTAATGTATAATGGTTTAAAGAGTTTTATTAATATATTAAATAACCATATTAATATTTATAATTACTTATATGATATTCTCATAACATCTTTCTACCCATTTAATAATAAAAAATTTTATTTTCATTGATTTGGGTGCATTTATTTCATGGTTTCCATGGTTGGTTTATTATGGATTTTCTTGTTGGAAGGGAGAAAAACTCCAGAAATAAAATTAAATTATATTAATGAACTTAAGTAATACAAAATGGTCTTATATATCATTTTGGTTATATGGTATGTGAATTAATAATTAGATAAAACATTAGTGATGAATATTAGTTTATTTTGGTGAATTTTGATCATTACGAACCACTTTTGTTTTATTAATTAATATTATGTATAAAAACTGGTTATAGAACATAATAAAACATATAATATGTATAATAAAATATTATTTAACAATATTAATAGTTTTATGACTTTCATAGAATGCGGTAATGGAAATTGAAAACACATCATCCATGATGTCGGTAAATCGACACATCATAGATGATGTTTTCATTTTTAGAATAAAAAGAATAGGAGAAGAAGTATAATGATGAATTTTTCCATAAACGTGATAAAATTACATTATATATAAGATAATGGAGTTTTATTTCCTCTTGTATAAGGTGAGGTGAAGAGAGTATAATAAATGAAAAAGAATTGAAAAGAAAATAAAAGAAAATGAAAGAGGATTTTTACCTCTTGAAACCTCCTCCTTGAGAACCTCATTAAGGCCCTTGGTTTTGGCCTTTTGGTGATACTAGTAGGTCTTGGACTCGAAAAAGAGGCTTGGGAAGGTAATTTTATAGAAATTAATCAAGCTACAAGGATTTGATGTGCGAGGAGAATAGGTGGTGAAGCGTGATATTTATAGTGGAGGAGAGGGGTGTTTTCTCATTATTATATTTATTAGTTTATTAATTTGGATCAAGATTATTAAAGTTTTAGAATTATAATAAAATATATAAAAATAATGAATGTATTTTTGAGATTATGGTGTATTCATAATTCATGACTCAATAAATTGTGTATTTATCATATAATGTATATATATCGTAAATTGCCGTATTTTACTATTCACAAACTTCAAGTATTTAAGAAAAATTCCAAAAATTCACCCCAACCATTTTTCAACATGTAGAATTCAAAAATGAAATCCATTTTTTGAAAATAATTTTCTAAATATGATAACTTTAATTTTTAATTAAAATCACAATTTATTCGAAAAATACCAATTTTAAAATTATAACTAATTTTATAACACTTTGAAAAATTAATTAAAGTATCATAAAATTATCTAATAATAAAAAGATAAAAAATAATAATTAATGAATATATTTTATGAAAATAAATTTTATTTTAAATCATTAAATTAATTATAAAATTGTAATTAAATATCCATGACTTATAAAAATACCAACACTTAATTTTTCAACTCCAAAACTTTTATTTACTAATTACATAATATAAATATATCATGATTACACTTATAAGATACAAAAATTTTATTTATACTCTCATTGGTGAGGTTATTATTATATTGGTCAAATTAATATTCCTAATTGTTGGGAAAAAATCCCTCAAGGCATCATTGAAGCATTTTTGAGGTGATTGTGTTTGTTGACAAAGTGGACATCTGAGTGGTGATTGTTGACAAAGCAAAACAATGACATACAAATTTGTTGACAAAGAGGATTTCATGATGGAATGTCAAGTTCAAGAGCTGAGGTCAACGATCCATGTTTGATTTAAGAACGTCGATAATGGAATGGACGATCTGGAGGTGGTACAAAAGAACAGATACAAGGTGGCGCCATTTTTCGGTGTTTGCAAACTTTTTGGGCCTGAAAATCGACAATTGAAGAAAAGTGGTTTTTGGAAAAGTGACTTGTGTGTCTTGTACATGAAGGCTTGGAAACTTGCACGCCATATGTTTTTCAAGATCAGATCATCAAAATATGGCAAAGGGATAAGGTTCGCGCAAGTTTTGGTGAGGTCGCGCAGGTGACCTGCGCGTCGTGAAAGATACTTGCGCGCCGATGCCTTGGAAGTTTGAGAACTTACGCGCCTATGGTTTTTCAAGATTATAAGATAAAAATATGAAAAAGGAAATAGGTTCTCGCAAGTTTGGAAGTAGTTCGCGCAAGTGACTTGCAGGGGAAGAGACATGCGCGTTGAGACTTGCGCGCCGAGGGTTGACTTGCGCGCCGTCGCGCAGGTTGGTCAGATTGCCTATAAATACTGGACCACCACTCCTCATTCTTCACCGGAGTTCAAAACTTTGAGAAATCAGAGCTCCCATCGCGCAGGTGTGGTGGTCGCGCAAGTGGTGTGTGTGGTCGCGCAGGTGGGACTTGCGCGCCAGGTTGATAGTTGTGCGCTAGTGTTTGAAGTTGCGCGCCAGTTTGGAGTTGCGCGCCAATATTGGATTGGGCGTAAAAGTAAGTGAGTCGTGCAGGTTTAGAGTTGAGGAAGCTTGAGTCACGCAAGTGTCTGATGAGGACTTGCGCGCCAGTTGTGACTTGCGCGCTGATACTTGTGCGCCGAGATTGACTTGCGCGCCAAGTAAGGTTTGGTTCCGGCAGTGATTTTCGGGCTGCGTGGAAGCTGGAAGTTTGTCCGATACCTTCGGTGCAAAGAGATATTCATCTACGGGTGAAAGTTTTACTTCAATAGAGCATATACATAAAGAGGAAGATGCATTCTTTCATGAAAATGAAGAGACCTACAGGTCTATAAACTGTGAGTGGATTCCTTCCAAGAGCAGTGAGCAAAGGAAGAGAAAGAAGGTGATCCTCTCCACCGGCAGTGAGCCAGAGAGAGAGAAACAGGGAGTGACCCTTGGGGAAGCAGTGAGCTGACCCTAAACATTGTAAAGGCAGTGAGCCTGGGCATAGAAGGGATCTAGGCCAAACTTTGTATCCACATCTAGTAAAGAATATTGGAATTTGGTACGACCGGCAACTTGTCGGCGTATGCTCCTTGGACGTAGCCCAGTGAGGGTGAACCAAGTAAAAATATTTGTGTCTGCCTTTTTGCTTCCCTGCATTGCATTCAAAGCATAATCATTAGATAAAGAAGTAAATAATTGATCATAGTTTACACACAATAGCAAACAAAGTGACCCTTGTAATAAAGAGGTCAAGATCCAGTGGGGTAGGAAGAACTTTGAGAAATAATATCCATACCCTGATTCACCCCCCCCCTCTCAGGGTATGTAGGCCCCTATTGGTCCTAACACTAATGGTCATGTTACTATTCCTAAGGTCATGTTACTATTCCATCAATATAAATTCCTTAATTTCTATAAATATCACTTATTTTATTATAAATTTATAATGAATATAACTATTTAATTCCACAATGAAAATAAATTATTTTATAAGCCTATGGGTAGTTACAATATCAACTATTAATATTGTTATATTAATTATCAAGGCATATTAGGATAAAAATATAATAACTATCAATACCACTATATCAATTATCTCCAACACAATACTATAATAACTGTTAAAGCTGGTAGATTAACTACTGATAATTCTATATTAACTATCATCAGCATAATCAGTCCAATTATTAACTCTTACGTTAACTATTAAGGTATCTTCAATACTGTAATATCTCTAGTTATTGATATTAAATTTTTGTATAAAATCTTGAGGTAATTTCAATTCTGTATACTAATTTTCATATTAACTATTGAGGTATATTCAGGAAGATTATGTGAACTTCAAATATTACATTTTTCAAGCATAATTAGTCAAATTTTTAATATTCAATACATTGTTTTATAAATAGTTAAATAATTTAAAATATTTTTCATATTTAGCATTACTTATGACATCAATTATATATTCCACTTTTTGACATATTAGTAATGATTCATATAAATTTAATGCATTAATTTTATATATTAAATTTTATGTTATTAAAGGAATGATATTCATCATTGATAGTTTTATATTCATCTTTAGGTATATATAAGAGATTATATGGAAGGGATTCAAAATATGTGGTGCATTATCGAGTTAACGCACTTAAGGTATTAAGAAATATGTGATAATATTGAAAATAACATTTCTTATGAGAGTAATTATATGTATCATAATAAATAGGTTGGGAAACATTTTTAAAGTAAATAAATGAAGTTTAAAGTGTAGGTGTGTACTATAGTGTTTCTTGTTAGGATAATTGAATTTGTGAATTCAAAGACTCCACTATTGTAACTTGATATTTCTCTTTTGGCATGATCCTAGTAATAAGATTTTTTTTGGATAAAAATAGAGCATGTTTATCTTTTTAATAGTTGATTTTATAATAGAAAATTAATATATTAGTAAAACTGGGATAGTGGGAAAAAAATTTCGTTGATCCACATGTTATAAAATAGAAGTTTCAATATTATTTATAACCAAACAATGTTAATAGAGAAACTAAATATAATTATTTACCTAAATTATTGTGCCTCTCAATTCAAAGGCAGTTTTGTTACAAACTGTATTATTTGTTTGTCAACCAAAATAATTAAAATTGTTCCATTGTTATATATTACCATTAATTGAACTTTAAATCCAAGGTAGCATGATTTTTTTAATAATCAAAAATCATAAAGTGATAAAAAAACATTTAGTTAATGTGATGAAATTTTATGACTAAATATATATAAAGACTATATTAAAGAACCTTATAATGGTTCATGATGATGTGACATTGAAATTGTTAAACCAAATATTACCATCATAATTTTAAACTTTCTTCGTACAAATGGTACATGATTTGTAATACCAATTGTTGTTGCTTTGGATTTTTCAAATTGAGGTGGATGTTGAACACCTTATAGGATGAAAAAATATGTGAAAACAATTTTAATGCATTTCAATTTAATATATAAATTTTATAGTAACATTAAATGATATTTAATTTAAAAAACTATGATAATACTTACCTATTGATAGTTTCCAATTCTATATAATGTTTTTTATTTTTAGGGAAAACCAATAGTGTTTCAGAACCACTATCCAATGTTGTTGATGGAATGATAAACTAAGAGAACCCAGATGATGTATAAGTGCAAGAAATAAATTTGAAAAGTTAAATGTTTCCTCATATATAAGGAAGTATGAAAAATTTAAGAGGGGGGTGAATTGAAGTTGTAAAATAGAATTACAATTTTTATCCCATTCACAAAGTAAGTTGATCGAAAGTTATAACTTCTAATCAAGTCAAAGCACAATAATAAAAAGTATAATTGTAGTGAAAAATAAAACTATCGGAATTTGGACACATAATAGAAGTAAAATAGATAATCCAATCAAAAATTAACATGGTAATATGAAAATAATGCGTGGATTATCAGATAACAATTTGAACACTTATAAAATGGATATTATTTACCAAATAATTCCAATCATGGAATTCCTTTCTTTTATCCCAAAGTGACAGGAGAATCAATAACTTGAATCAAGGTATTTGAGTTCTAACTGTGAACTTATTCGACTTAATATGTTGAAAGGTATCAAGTTATGATCTAGGAAATTATTTGATCTATACTTGATTGGAAGAAACAAGTTTACACTAGGAATTTCTCAATAGATTCATATCAGTAGTAGGTAACTCTATCCCTGAGATCCTCTTCAATCAAACGATCAACATCAACAAGTCATCCATATTCAGAAGATATCTATTTCCTAGCCCTGAAAACTCTTTGATTACACAGGATTGAAAAATGTGATTACAAAAAGAACTTAAAGATTTATAATTAAAATCCTCACAATGATTTCTATAAGTAAAACACACTAAAAACAAAATACAATTGAAATCACTCTAGGCAATGAGATGATGTAGGATTCAACATGATAGTAGGTGAATCAGTATCTTCCTCTATTATGTTCCTCTATCTCCATCATAATAAAATTGACCTTATACAGTGGGTCATTTATAACTAACACAAATTATGTCATATATAGTTAATAAAAAATCATTGTTTGTGATAGAATGAAATTTCTATCTCAAATAATGTTTGTTGCGGTGACTATTAGTGACAAAAAGGACAATTTTCGTGAATATTTTTTATGGGATTGCATGTGCAGTGGTGGGAGAGGTTATTTCGATTGTAAAAAAAATTCTTTGGGTAATAAATATTTTGCGAAAAATCTCACTCTTCATCACAAAAACTGCTATCTGTGGAAACTTTTTACAACAAACTTGAGTGTTCTGCTACAAATGATGCCTTCACATGGGGGTATTTGCGATGGATTCTTTATCTCTATCCCAAAATGTTCTTCACGTAGCACCATTAGTGATGAAATCAACATCCTATCATTAATAATCCTCTGTGCATAACATTATTTTTGATGAATGTGTGGTTTTTTGAAAATAATATATCGGTAGATTAGTTATGACAACAGACTCCACTGCAAGTACTGTTTCAAATGACCGGGAAAGTATTTGTAGAGGCTAATTTTTTTGTGACAAATTCCTTTTCCATTTTAAATACTAGTCTCAAATAATATACCTATCACAAATATCTATTTTAAAAAGTACTATTTATGATGAAGTGGTCCATCACAAAAAGTACGTTGAAAAAAATGACTATAAATAAGCACACCCCCTCTCCCTCTTTATTATGTGCATCCAAACTTGTCTCTCCCTACGAAAATATCCATGTTTTTTTTGTTTTCAAATTTCCTACTCATAATCTAGACTTTAATATCAAAATTTCTTGTTTGTAAATCTAATGTTTGGGATCCAATTTGCAGTTTCAAGATTTATGCACTCCAGATATGCAATCCAGAATCAATTTTTTTGAAGGTATGTCTTTAAACTTTTTTTTAATAGTTAATGATTTATTGATTATGATCGGTTTATAGTTGTATATATTTTTAGTTTATTTAATTTATTTAGGATTAATTATATTTGGATATCTTCTTATTAAACATATTTTCAATTTTTTATTAGTTAATAATAATATTGTTATAAATTATAATGTAGTTTTTTTTAATATTATAATTAATTACTAAAATTTAGTTTGGTGATAAAAAAATTAAACTAAAATAAATAATAAAAAAACAATTAATATACTAGTTATTAGAAGATAATGAATAAATTAGTATAGTGGTATAAAAAAATGAAAAATGAATAAATTATAAATTACTATAAAGTAATAAAAATTAGTATAATTTATTATAAATTTGTCTAAGTTAGTATAAATTATTATAAATTATTATCAATTGATAAAAAAATTATTATAATTAATAAAATAAATAATAATATTTTAATAAATGTTAAATAATATATTACTATAAAAGTTATTATAAATTTGTACAAATTAATATAAATTAGTATATAAATTAGCTAAAATTAAAATAATTTAATAAAAATTATTATAAATTAGTTTAAAATAATGATTATATTAGTATAAATTAATATAAATTATTATAAATATTATTATATTTTTTTATAAATAAATGAAACTTATTATAAATTACTATAAATTAGTATAAAATATTGAATATATAAGTATAAATTATTATAAACTAGTATAAATTGTTATAAATTGTTATAAATTAATATAAATCAGTACAAATTATTATAAATTATCATAAATTGTTATAAATTAATATAAAATATTATTAATTATTATAAACTGGTAAAAATTAAATTTATTACAATTAATAAAATAAATTCTAATATTTTAATTAATTTTTAAAATACTAAATATTAAAATTAGTATATAAATCAATATAAATTACTATAAGTGAATAAAAATTATTATAAATTGCTATAAATTATTATAGAATACTTAATATTTTAGTATAAAATATTTTAAATTAGTATAAATTATTATAAATCACTATAAATGTATAATTAGTATAAAATATTATAAATGAGTATAAATTGTTATAAATTAATATTTAATATTATAAATAAGTATAAATTATTATAAATCAGTAAAAGTCATTATAAATCATTTTAAATTAGTATAAATCTGTCTAAATTAATACAAATATAAACTCACTCAGGTAAACAAGTAGGTCAAGTCTTATTTCTAATTTTTAGTGGCCCAAAAGGCCTAAAGGGGATTCTAAAGCACCCATTAAATGTTGTAAAACTAGTGGCTAGTCATATCTTATGTCTAGACGACGACACCCATTGTATTTCACCTCCAGATACTGCGTCTGTACTCCCTTGAACGCATGATGTTAGCCTCCCATGCTCATGTGGGTGGAAAATTATGTCCCCCAAAAATGATATTTGTAAATATATTAATGTATAATATTATTTAAGCAACAATATTTTATAAAATATATTATAAAAAAATTAATAGGTTATTAAGTGAAAATAATTTACTTTATATTTTTTAAAATTTTATATTATTAATTAATTACTATTGTTTTTTAGAAAACTATAGACCCAGGAACTAGACATCGATTTTTATTACGATATCATGTTTGGATAAATAATCGTAAAAATTTTGGTATAAATATAGTCTACATAAAGGGTGTCCAAGAATTTATATCATTTTCATTATCAAATTTAGAATTTGTTTCAAAAGGGATAATTAATTTTCCATGTAAAAAATGGGGATCTTAGAATATTTGAAACATTTGATGATTTTTGGTTTCATCTATTTCATTTTGGTATTCGGAAAGATTATGTTTTTTGGTATCAACATAATGAACAAAATTCAGAAGAAAATATAATTTTTTTGGTTCCAAATCCATCAAAGTTTCAAAATTTAGTATATGAGACTCTTGGACCATCTTTTTATGAAAAAAACTATGAATGATAATTCAAATACTAAATGAGAACCTTCTCAATTTTATGAGTTGTTGAAATCTATTGAGGATGCCTTATATCCTGGATTGAAGATAATAAAATTTGAAGCTGTTATAAAATTTATTGATATTAAATCATATTTTGGAATGTCAAATAGTTGTTTAAATCAAATATTTTCTTTGGTTAAATCATTATCACCTGAGGGAAATAAGTTGCATGCAGATTTCTATGAAAATAAAAGTTGGTCAATAAATGGGGATTAGTTATTATAAGATCCATGAATGTTCAAATGATTATATCTTATATTATGTTGAATATGATTTGTTAGTTAATTTTCCAACATGTGGAAAATCAAGGTACAAATAGGCATAATAAGGAAAGTATAGATTTTTTAATGTAAAAAAGTTGAGGTATTTTCTAATTACACCTAGATTGTACCTTTTATTTTTGTCTCACAATACATCCACATTGATTGCATTTCATAAATATAATATTTCTTTCTATAAAATCTCAAATCATTATTGTGATTATGATTTATGAAAACACTTTGATCATCAATCTTTTACTTCAAAGACCCTTAAAATGTAGTTAGGTATTTATATTAATATTTTTTTTCCATTTAGTGATTATGATAATCAATATTCTTCTTGTATTATTTTTATAACTCTGTACAACTTACCTCCTTATATGATAATGAAATAACCATATATATCTTTGATGTTACTAATTCCAGGACATCCAAAAGAATTACATTAGTGTTTATTTGAATCCATTATTTGATAAGTTAGTTTTATTATGGATTGACAGTGTAACTACATATAATGTAGTTTTAGGATATAATTTTACAATAGAATTCACATTAATTTGGAAAATCAATTATTTTACTGCGTATGATAAGTTATTCAGATGGAGTACACAAGGCCCAAAATCATCTTTGCACTGCATGGGTTACAACAAAGCATTTATGCTTGTCAATGGAATAAAACCTTGTTTTTCGACTATCATCAAAGAATTATGTTTGAAAATAATCCTTTTTAAAGGAATAGAAATGATTTTACAAATGGTAAAATTGAAAGTGATGGACCTCCAATAGTACTCTTCGGGATTTATGTAAAATTTACCATCTATTTATTATGTACTATTACCTTTAGACCAAATATAAACCAAAAAAATAGGTGGATTTGGGAGAGATAACAATTGGATAAAGCAGAGTATTTTTTGGGACCTTCCATATTGGTATTATTTATTATTTCATCATATGTTAGATTCCATACTTATTAATAAGAAATATTTTGATAACATATTTTATACCATATTGGACACACCTGGTAAGGCTAAAGGTACAATAATGACATGGTTGGATCTTTTCCAAAATTTTAGGTACCTTTAACTTGAGTTATTTGAAAATTAATGATCATAAAATTAATGATCATAAAATTAATGAATCCCAAAGCAGTTTATGAACTTTCTAAAGAATGTTTTTTAGTATGCTCTCAATGGATTGTAAATTTAAGTTTACCATATGTATAGACCTTTAATTTGTCTCAATGTATTATAATTGAACATATTACCATATTAAAAGTCATGATTTTCATGTCATAACAAAAATATTACTCTTGATTAAACTTAAAAGGTTATGTAATTATTAAATTTAGGATATTTTGACCGACATATCATATTTTTTTGAGATATTTGTTTGGATTTAATAGACTATGATGCACTGAGTACATTAAAAAAATTGTTTCTATAATTTTATGTAAATTGAAAAAAAAATCTCTAGACTTATTTGATTCAATGGAATATTTAATATTATATTTTTCAATTAAAGAAAAATGTAATGGGATGATACAGTTCTGATGAATATAACCATATGAGAGATTCATGAAAAAACAAAAGAATAAGTTATATAATAAAATATAAATTGAAGGGTCAATTATAGAAGTATATTTTCAAAAGTGAATTTTGAATTTATGATCTTATTATTTTCAATCTGAATATCTTTGAAAAAATAATCAAATTGGTCATAATGAGGGAAATATTAATAATGTAACTGATCATTGATTATAAATATTTAATCATCTTGAGATTGGTTTTGGTGGTGATGATGAATCATGTATTTTAGATGATGAAAAATATAGAAATCATACATGTGTTTTGATCAATTGTGAATAAATGACATGATTTTTATATTAAGTCAAACTTTTACCTTTTTTTAAATATTTTTCAAAAGTAAATTTCAATTATTTATTTTTTATATTTTATGATGTTCATATCAAAAAAAATTACAAAAATTATAAAAAACTACATTTGAATAATGTTGACAACATAATTTTTACTCATGATTTCAATGACTGGTAAATTAAATTATTTATGGTCGAGCATATGGAACCAATTTATTATTTCATAAAATATTAATTATTTTTTATTTTTATAGTTGTCAAAACAAGGAGATAAAATTGATAGTTGATTATGTGCACCGAGTAACCCACCATCCAAATTGGTTATTTTTATAATGTGTATGTGGTTAATAGATTTTTATTTCATACACGCACATATGGAGAATAAAAAAAATCAACGAACAATGATATTTGTTTAAAAGGATCTCATGAAAAAGAAAGTCAAGTTGAATTTTATGACATGATGGATGAAATAATTGAGTTATGTTACCTGGGATAAAATTTTGTAATAATGTTTAAATTTAATTGGCTTGATACTGATCAAGGGTTGAATCTTCATCCAGGAAATGTAACTTTCGACATTAAATATAAAAGTATTATTATATAAAATGAACCATTTATGATGGAACATCAAGTTTATTATGAAAATTACTTACTGCTTTGGAGATTTAATTGATTGGTGGAGTGTAATAAAAATAAAATCTTGTGAAAATTAGTTTATGGAAATTGAAATTGGTTTTAATGAAGTTCAAGATATTGATATTTTTTAATTAATATATCTAGATACATCTTTTTCTTGAAGAGATACAAATATCGATGATGAAACCTCATAGTTAAGGGATAATGACATTGGTATTATCGATGATGTAACAAATGAATTTTAAATAATAAATAATAATGGAATTGATTCTCATATAGAAATTTTTGATGTTGAGGAGGAATAAAAAGACACAGACACTGATGAATATGAATATGAATTAGAAGATGAAGAATAATTTAATTACATTCTAGTTTTTCATAATTAATATATATTATTTATTTTCAATAAATTATTTATATATATTTATATATTTGATATATGTATTAATAATTATTTATACGTAACAAAATTTTTTGTGTTTCATATAGTTGGAGAAGATATCAATGAGTTGTTTCATGCCCTCATTGGTGCTGATCTTCCCAGTGATCAGCCCGATTACCCATCATCTGACCTATAAGATGATTTTATTGCACCATCGACTAGGAGGGGTCATGACCTATCTATATTGATGATTCTAGACCTTGTTCTCAAGTGATGTCCATCTATTGATTTTGATCCATGCTTGTGGGTGTATGCTCAATTGTGTATTTTAATTAATTTTCATAATTATTTTTATATAATAATTGTTTGATAATTTATTTTTTTCACATTTTTAACATATAGTTATTGGGAAGGTGGGTGTGATTCTATATAATTATTTTTTTTAGGCCATGGGTATTATGGGATTAGTTTCTTATTGATGTTCAACATCACATATTCAATCACTAGATAATATGTAAATGAATAATATTTTTTTTTTGAAATTTATTTAATTATTAACTTACAATTATTAATTATTTATATGGTTTATATGTTGGATTTGGTACTCTATAACCAACTTCTTTTTTACTTTATGATAAATTATATTCATGATTTTTGAATATCAATAAATTATTTATCACATCATTATTATTCTTTTGTGTGACATTGTATGTGATAATGTCCCAAGAGTAGTTGTCATACTAAAAGGCCATGGTCGTTATCCGCTATAATGAGAACCCCGAAGTTCTATGAAACTATTATTAGATATATGTTCTATGTACAGATGATATCATTTGAGGGACACAAATGATACAGGCTATCAGGGGTGGAGACTCATAGGACGTTGAGGCACCTTCTCTTAGTGTACGCCCTTGGTGACATCTAGTTGGACATTATGAGAACGAGACCCGATAGTAAGAAATCAACATTTATAAGTGTTGTTGTATTTTCATCTCTAAGGACGTGTGTATTGGTCCTTAGACATTAATATTATTATTAATGGATATTATGAGTCATGCACTTAGATGTATTGACAAAATTGTGACAACAGATGTTCACGGTGAGGTATGATATGTGTAGGTTCCAGGTGCAATGGAAGCACATTGGTGGGTTTGCCCAACTTTAATGTTATCATTAAACAACGTTCAATCTGAGATCTTTCACAATATAAAATTCCGGATCTTTGGAATGGAACGAATAACGAAAAAGAAAAGAAGAGTCCCAGAACCATTGAGATAGGATCATCATATGTTGGTTATAATTAATTTAATTAATTCACAAGAATTACCTCAGTGGAATTTTTTCTTCTTCGATGTCTCCAGTCACGATCCTATGATCCGCTATTGCATCATATAATCCAAGTATAGGATTTCTCTAGCGGTGATCCACACGTGCTCCACGTATCTTTGGACGTTGCCGAAGGGACCTCCGGGTGCTAGCACGGAAGAACCTTCGCTTACGATGTCCGCCTTCGACCGCCTTGATCCGGTGGAGGATCTCACTCTCGTAACTTGAGGGTGTTATTGGTGGAAAGGGAATTCTCTCTTGTCTTGATAGTATTTCCAAATCCTTTGTGCACAACAAAATGGCTCTGGAAAAGTGTTGGGGTTGTGAGGATATTTATAATCGGGTTTGAGGTTAATAGAGTTATGAAAATAAATAAACGTGTTACGCATTTTATTTATTTCATTAACTCTTATTGAAACCCCATGTCGAATTATTAATTCCTTGACATGTGCCCACGCTGATTATAATTAATATCATTTAATAAAACAACATTATATCCTCAAAATCCAAACTGGAAAACTACACGGCGTGTATTAACTAATACATGTCGTGTACTTGTTTTCCATAAAACTACACGACGTGTACTTTTATTTTCCATTTTTCTCCACCACATTTATTAGACCTTAAGTAATGGCTATTTATTTCTTAAATAAATGTAACTGCATTACTCGCTAATAAATATATTATTTCTCCCACAATATATTCTCTCGAATAACTAGTGTCGAAATAAATGTGATCAGGCATCCTTAAATAATTATTAAACCACAGTCGGGAATAATATTTATTTAACTTTTTAAATTAATATTTAACTGAGATACATGGACACACATAGTGTGTGACCCTCTAGGCCTCTTTCTCAGTGGCATTAGGTAGAGCCTGCCTAAAGTCCAAGGTTAGCATCTAGAAACACGCCAAGGCACCCATAGAGAAAGAAGTTAACTCCTCAATGACATGTCACCAACTACGAATGCTTACCATGTAATATAATCCCTTTGTATCAATATCTCTAATCAAGCGGGTTGCATGCTAGTGCCATCAACCCATGTGCTCGATTATATTTTCTTTGACTTCCCGGAATTGAACTCGCCCATACCTTACCATGTCCATTATTTATTTAGGCTATATCAATTCCATAAAAGGGCCTGAGATATCTACTTCCATTATGGAATAGAAGGTACAAATCCTTTCTCACATTATCTATTAATGCAGTATTACTCGTGACACACCCAACGTATCCTACCTCGCTGCGAATAGTGTGTCGTCACAGTTTTCATCAATACATCTAAGTGCGTGAGTTGTAATACCCATTAATAATAATCTTAAAGTCTAAGGACCAATACACACGTCCGCAGATAGGAACATCCAATGACACTATGAAACGTGGATTTCCTACTCGTGGGTATCGTTCTCATAATATCCTCCTGGATTTACCAAGGGCGCACACCATGAGAAGGTGCCTCAAAGTTTTATGAGTCCTCACCCCTAATGACCTGTATTATTTGTGTCCCTAAAATAATATCATCTTGCCATAGAAAATATATTCAAGAAAAATGTTATGGCACTTCTGGGTTCTCATCATAGAAGGGATCCACTATGACCCTTTAATTCATCAGATGTCCTTAGGACATTATCACATGCATTTTCACGCAGAAGAACAATCAAGATGTGATAAGGATTTTATTAATGAATAAAGTATAGAGTAGTTGGTTCTATACCACCAACTCCAACAATATGTTGGGTGCATCACAAGTAATATTGCATTAATGAATAACACGATAAAGGATTTATCCCTTTTATTCTTTATTAGAGGATAATATCTAAGGGCCTTTGATGGAAATAATATAGCCTAAATAAATCCATGTCCATGGTGTTTTTTAGGCAAGTTCTATTTCTAGAAAGTCAAATAAATAGATATCAAGCATATAGGTTGATAGAAATGGCATGTAACCTGCTCAATTAGAGATATTAAAATAAAGATTATATTAACTGTTAAACATTTGTATTAGGTGACATGTCATTGTGTAATTAACTTCTTTCTCTATGGGTGCCTTGACATGTTGCTAGATGTTAACCTTCTACTTTAGGTTGCTCTACCTAATGCCACTGAGAAAGAGGCCTAGAGGGTCACACACTAAGTATATCCCGTATCTCAATTAAATAATTTATTATTTAATAAGTTGAATAAATATTATTCTGGGTTGTGGTTTAATAATTATTCATGTATTCATGATCACAATTATTCTATCACTAGTTATTTGAGAGAATATATTGTGAGAGAAATATTTAATAAATATTGAGGAGGATTGGAGGACCGAGTTTAATGGTCCAATGAGAAATAATAATATTTAATATTATTTTATTAAATGATATTTAATTATAACTTGCAAGTTAAGAGTATGTCAAGAAATAATAATGTTGTTGTTATTATTTGACATTAGGGTTTTTCTAGGATTAATGAAATAATTAAAGGCACTTGTGAAGATTATTTTATTGTTAACCTAGTGAAATAAATGCCCAGTTATATTATTCTCTTATTAGACAAGGTAAAGCTAAGTAATTCCTTTTTGGATGTGCACAAAAATTGGATAAAATCTCTCAAGACTAGAGAGTTCATCCCTCTACAAGAATGCTCTAAAAAACGAGAGAGATCCTCCTCTACTGGATCAAGGAGAACACTTTAGAAGTAGTTCTCAAGGCGATCTAAGGAAAACATTGAAAGCACAAAGATCTTCTGTACTAGCACCTGAAGACTCCTTCAACAACATTTGGAGATACGTGGAACATGTGTAGATCCCCGCTAGAGGAGATCTACCCTTGATCTCTAAAATGAAATGACGGTACACCTGTAGATTTATGTCTAAACGTGTCAATGAAGAAATAATCACCTTAGTGGTAATTATTATGTAATTAAATTAATTATAAACAATATATGTTGATCCTCTCTCTTGGTTTCAGGTTTCTATTCCTTTGTCCTATTTCATTGAATCAATTCCATGGATCATGACTTTCATCGTCGCAGAGATCCTAGATTTTTCATTGAATATGGAAAAAATTAATGTTAGGAACCATCCCTCACACACTTCCAATGCGTCTGAAACCTACAATTGGTATCTGAGGGTGCATATTTTTATTTATAATTATTTAATAATCATTGGTGATTTGCGAATTTATAATTTAGTTTTTCAATTCAAGTTTAATCATTACTTTTAATCTGAATGAAGAGATATGTTTCTTTCTCTATAGTTTCTTACATATGTAATAAAAAAAATTAATTTTATGATTAAAATTATATATAGGATCACATGCGAAGGAGAAAATTATTCTATCTAGGTAATACAGTATTGCATGCCATGTAATCGTAATTACAAGCCATGAAGTTATGTTTAATGCATCAGAAGTAGTTCATAAATTACAAAACCCATGTGCATTAATGACATGTGGTGTAGTTAATTCTTACACCACATTTTGACCAGGACAGACTGGCACACTGTCATCTAGACTACACGTCATGTGGCCTACTAGACACAACTTGTAGTTGCTTTTGGGTCAGGTTTGGGTTGTGTATTCCATACACAGTCTACCTGACCAGTGACCATGTAACACAAAGTCAACATGGCATGTAGCCCACTGGACATGTCATGTACTCCAAGATTTCTGAATTATACATCACACACCAAGTCCATAGGTGTGTACTTTAGATATAAGGTGAAGAATGTACACGCCGTGTAGATCATATCTACATGTCGTGTACATTTACTAGTTACACAGATTTAAAATTTATTATATTATGTAACCCTTGAGACATATACTTGTGTGTGGATGTAAAGCTGGGACACACCATGTGATAGGCTTTGATATATATATATATTTTTTTTATTAACATCTACGTAATATTCAAGATCTGCACATCATGTATGATTTGTATTATAGTTATTATTCTATGTGAATGCTATATGTCACAAAGAATAAAGTGGATACAAGTATAATATATGTTGGGTAGTTTTGGATGGGTATTCATTGGGTTACCTCCAAGGTAAAAGTTATGTACATGGTTAATTTTAAATTAATTTATTAATTTTTTTAAAATTATAATGTATGAGAATCTCAAGGAAATTCAGAAAAAGGTTTAATATAAAAGGATTGATTAATTAAAGATAAGAATTAATCGATTTGAGCACAATTTATCTTAAATAAGAATTATTAAATAATTTAATGCTCATTTTATTAAATGTGTAATTCATTTCATGAATGTGGATGATCATGATATAGATTAGACCTTTGTATGTGATTGGTTTCCTTTTAATTTATTATTAAATTAAATTTTTGGACCACATGCCTTCTCTCCTCATTAATATGTTGGGCCTGTTTTTCCATAGTATCTTTCGTGTAAAACCCATTTTAAACCTCAACTACATGTGAGTAAAAGCATATGTAATGGATGGAGCTCCCAAGACAGTGGAGGTGGTTCAAGTTAGGAGTCGTGGTGAAACCAATCCAAGGAGATACAAAGGTGGACGGGCAGAAAGCTATAAAAATGAACCTTAATTATTTCAAGGTGTTTCTACCCTAGGTCAATGGTTAGTTTATCAAACTCTAGATAAACTAACCATTAGAACAAGATCCTGATCATACCCTTTATTTTAATTCTTTTAGTTGCATGATTATTTCATTATGGGTGTTTTGTCGCGATCACATAATTAATGAATTAACAAGCATGAAAATATGGAACTAAAATAAACTGGGTTATTCATAAATATTATCTAAAAACGTGGTTAATAACTTAAGTAATCCCACTTAATATTAAAAAGCACGTGAAAAGATAATAATTATAAATTTACGCATAAAGGATAAAATCCCTCAACAAAATTTTAAGTCGGTATATCCTTCCATTACTTTGGTTAGAATTGAACCATAGTTCAAAGTTCTTTACCACCCAAATATGGGGTGATTTCAATTATCGGGGGATTCTAACATGAGGTTTTTCATTGACTTAACTTGGTTGAAATCAAGGGTTGACTTCCAAAGAAGGACTTTGTGTAATTTAAAGACAAATGTTGAGGAAATCTAAATGAATGATTTTAGGATTGGGGAGTCCAATCAACGGATCAAGGAATTATGATTTAATGCAGTTGGAATTCGGAATGCCCACCTAAAACCTTTCAAGTTTCTTGACCAACCAAAGTTGGGGTAATGAGAAGGGGGATATGGATCCTTTCCACTTGAATTTCCAAGAAACAGGATATTTTGAAGCCAATGGTGAGGGATATTAGGTTTCAATAAAATAGTGTGAGACTAATAAATATAATATTCATTTATTTATCTAAATTTCATCAAATAAAGTACTAAAATTATGCTCATCTTATTTTTATAAACAACATAAAAAATTACATGAAACATATCATTTCAATACATACTTGAGAAGGAAAATATTCTCAAGGACACTAATTTCCAGGAGTTGCAAGGGTGCCTATGGATAATCCTTATCCATGAAAGGAAACTATATGTATTGGAAGAACCTTTACTAGTTATGTGTGGAAATGAGGCAAGTGATGAAGAGATCTCTTTATACAAGAAACATTTTAAGGATGATATAGATGTTCAGTTCTTCCTGCTATCATCCATGTACATCGATCTCTTGAATCAACATGAGTAAATGGATACATATAACATGATGTCTAACCTTCAGGATATCTATCAAGAGAATGTGAGACAAGAAAGGTATGATATATCCAATGCTTTTTTCATGAATAATCTTGGAGAGTCTATGCCAGCTGAGCCTCATGTAGTCAATCTTATCGGCTACATTGAGTGTTTGGACATCTTAGGGATTAAATTCCCAGATGATTTGTGTATAGATCTCATACTTTCATCAATTCCCAAGACATTCTTTAGTTTTATTTTAAATTATAATGTGAGAAATAATGAGAAGATTCTATTGTAACTTCTGACCTAGATTCACCAAGTGGATAAGGACATGGGGCGTGACAAACCCGCAGTCCTTATGGTGAGTAGGAAGAGGAAGGACCATGGCCTAAGATTTATAAATAGCCTAAAGCCCCCAAGAACCATCTGAACAAGAATAATAAGATCTAGAGGTAGGTCAAGGAAAAGGAGGCATTGTGTTTTTCATGTGGCAAGTCAGGCCAGTGGAAGAGGATCTGCACCCAGAGGCAAGGGGAATCCAATTGTGCATTCATTGTCGAGTTCAATATTTCCATTTCTACACATTGGGTATTAGATACAACTTATGGTGATCATATCTTCATTCAAATTCATGAACCAAGTAGATTTAAAAAAAATTAGAGGAGAGGAAGATCTACGAGCTGCCAATGGTTCGAGGATGGCTGCTCTTGACAATGGTGACTACCACCTTTCGTTTCCAACTAGGATGATTTTGGTTTTTCAAGATTTTTATTATGTACCTACTATTACCAAAAAAATTATTTCTGTATAAAGTTTAGATACCGATGGTTTTATTTTCAAATTCATAAATAAGATTTGTTTCTTTTATAAGGAAAACATATATTATGGTATAAAACATTTAAATAACAGTCTGTATGTATTAAATTATGAAAATCAAGTGTTGGAAATCAATAACAAATCAATTTCACATGACTCATATAACACCCAGTTGTGGAATCACCGTCTAGGTCATGTAAATGATAAGTGATTAACAAAGATATGTTAATATGACTATTTAGACTCTTCTAAGCTAAAAAAACTTGATATATGTCAAACTTGTTTATAAAGAAAAATGACTAAACCACCATTTGGTGGATAGGGTGAAAGGGCCACACAAATTTTAGGATTGGTACACACTTATGTGCATAGACCATTTTTAGTAGAGGCTAGAGGTGGATATTATTACTTTATAACTTTTATTGATAACTTGAGTAGATATGACTATATTTAATTGATTAGGTATAAGTCAGAGTTATTTGGGAAATTCAAGGAATTTAAGAATGAAGTAGAGAATCAGATTGGTAAGAAGATAAAGAAGCTTTGATCGGATTGATGTGGAGAATATCTTAACCAAGAATTTATTGAATTTATACGGGAGTTTGGGATTCTATCTCAACTCACTCTACCTTATACATTACAGTGGAATGGTGTTAGTGAAATAAATAACTATACCTTATTGTACATGGTAAGGTCAATGATGAGTCATAAAAATCTTCCATTATCCTTTTGGGGATATTAATTACAAACTACAACATACACATTACATTGATTACCAACTAAAGCAGAAAATGGAATTCCCTTTGAGTTATAGAGTGGAAAGAAACCCATTTTTTGTATATAAGTATATGGGCATGCAGGGCAATTGTTAAGGATTTCTCAGGAAAAAAACTAGAACCGCGGGGAATGAAGTGTATCTTTATAGGGAATACCAAGGAAACAAAGGGTTAATACCTATACAACCCCTAAGATAAGAAAGTGTCTATCTCTATACAATCCATATTTATTGAGAGGGAGAAAATACTCAAAAATATAGTGGGGGAAATATTGAATTTGATGAAGTTTATGTTCAAGAAACATGGGAGTTGGTACAAGAACGAGTTTCACAGGTCCCCATAGAATAAGTAGTTTCAAAAACACAAGTACTGCATAAGAGTGTAAGAGAGGTAAGGAAACCAGAGAAATATGGTTTTCTAGTCACTAAGGATGGTGACTCATTATTATTAGACAATGATGAAACTCTCTCCTAAAAGGTGGTAGTATAGAGCTCAGAAGACAAAATATGGCTAGAAGCTATGAATTTTAAGATGGATTCCATGTATTATAACCAAGTTTGGGTTCTGGTTGATGTGCTAGTTAATGTAGATCCTGTTGGATGAAAATGGGCATTCAAGAGAAAATTGGAAATAAAAGGTAAAGTTAGCACCTATAAAGCAAGGCTATTGGCTAAAGGGTTCAAAAAATATCAAGTAATTAACCATAATGAAACATTTTCACCAGCTTCCATGTTTAAATAAATTATAATCATACTTACCAAAGCATCTTACCATGACTTTGAGATTTGGCAAATGGATGTCAAAACTGCATTCCTTAACAAGAACCTTCTGGAAGATGTCTATATGACACAACCAGAAGGGTTTGTGAAACCAAGTGATGCCAAAAGGGTTTTAAAGTTATAGGGATCCATTTATGTATTGAAGAAAGTATCTAGGTCATGGAAAATTTGATTTGATGAATCCATAAGAGAATTTGGTTTCATTAAAAATGAATGTGAGCTGTGTGTTTACAAAAGGTTTAGTGGGAATTTGGTCGTTATCCTAGTAGTATATGTTTATGACATATTACTTATTGGAAACAACTTTCCAGTCTTACATTTAGTTAAGTAATGGTTGAACAAGTGATTCTCCATGAAAGACTTAGGCGAAGCGGTCTACATTCTAGGGGTCAAGATCATTAATGATAGATCCAAGTGGATTCTTGGACTAAGTCAAAGTACATATATTGAACAGATACTAAAGATATTTAGTATGGAACAATAAAATAGGGGATTGGTTTCAATGTCACATGGCTTACATATTTCTAAGAAAATTTGTCCCCAGACACAATAAGAGAAAGAGAGAATGAGTAATATCCCACGTGATTCAGAGATAGGATCAATCATGTATGCCATGTTATGTACTAGACTTGATGTTTCCTATGCACTGATAATGGTAGTAAGATATCAAGAAGATCCAGGAGAACAACATTGGATGGCTGTTAAGGTTGTCCTTAAGTATTTGATAAGAACTAAGGATACGTTCTTGGTGTAAGGAGGAGATGTGGAGCTTTTCCTCAGAGGGTATGCTGATGCTAGTTTTCAGTCAGATCAAAATGATCTGAAGTCGCAACCAGGATATATTTTATATCTCAACAGAGGAGTTGTGAGCTAGAATAGTTCAAAGTAGCTATTTTTCATTGATTCTACAGCGAATTATGATTATATAACAACTTTTGATATAGCCAAGGAATCTGTCTAGATTCGGAAATTTTTCCAGGTGCAAGATGTGGTACCTAGAAGTAAAGACCCTATCACATTTTATTGTGATAATACTATAGAGGCGACTCTTTAAAAAGAGCCAAGGTCACATAAACGGACAAAGCACATACTCCAAAAGAATAATCTATTTAGTTATCTTTATCAAAAGGGTGAAGTTGCAGTGATCAGAGTATTCATGGAAGAGAATGTGACTGACCCATTAACTAAAGGCCCATCTCAGCAGAATCATGAGTATCATGTCAGAGCTAGTGGACTGAAGGTCGTTAGCAGTTTTCTCTAGTACAAGTGGGAGTCTGTTGGAGTTGGTTCCCTAGAACCAAATTCTTTTTTACTTTATGATAATTTATATTCATGGATTTTTAATATCAATAAACACATCATGGGTATTCTTCTATGTGACATTGTATGTGATAATGTCCCAAGAGTAGTTGTCACACTAAAAGGTCATAGCAGTTCCCCGCTTTGATGAGAACCCGGAAGTGCTATGAAACTATTCTTAGATATATGTTCTATAGCCATATGACATAATTTTAGGGATATATATGATATAGGATATCAGGGGTGGAGACTCATAGGACTTTGAGACACCTTCTCATGGTGTACACCCTTGGTGATATCCAGTAGGATATTATAAGAACGAGACCCGACAGCAAGAAATCCACATTTATAAGTGTCATTGTATTTTCCCATCTACGGATGTGTTTATTGGTCCCTAAACTTTAAGATTATTATTATGGATATTATGAGTCACACACTTAGATGTATTGAAGAAAAGTGTGATGACAGATGTTCGCGGCGAGATAAGATATATTGGGTACGTCACGAGTAATATTTCATTAATGAATAATGCGAGAAAGGATTTTTCCCTTTTATTATTTAATAGAGTATAATATCTCAGGCCCTTTGATGGAAATTATATATCCTAAATAAATCCATGGCCATGGTATTCTATAGGCATGTTCTATTTCTGAAAATTCAAAGAAAGAGATATCAATCATATAGGTTGATAGTACAGGTATGCAACCTGATTGATTAGAGATATTGTGATAAAGGGATTATATTATATGGTAAATATTTTTATTAGGTGACATGTTGTTGAAAAATTAACTTCTTTCTCTATGGGTTCCTTGGAATGTTTATAGATTCTAACCTTGGACTTTCGGCTTCTCCACCTAATGCCACTAGTAAAGAGGCCTGGAGGGTCACACACTAAGTGCATCTAGTATCTTAGTTAAATAATTTATTATCTAACAAGTTGAATACATATTATTCCTAGTTGTGGTTTAATAAATATTCATGTATGCATGATCACATTTATTCCATCACTAGTTATTCGAGATAATATATTGTTAGGAATTAATAATGTTGCTATTATTATTTGACATGGGGGGTTCTCTAGGATTAATAAAATAATTAAAGGCACTTGTGTATATTATTTTATTATTACCCTAGTGAAATAAATTACCAATAATATAATTCTCTTATTATCAAAGGGAAAGATAAGAAATGACTATTGGGTTGTTCATAACAAATTGGAGAAAAGATCTCAAGACTCGAGAGTTCATCCCTCTCCAAGAACTCTCTAAAAAACCAGAGAGATCCTCCTTCACCGAATCAAGGAGAATGCTTTAGAAGTGACTCTCAAGGAGATCGAATGCGGAAATATCAAGCATAATAATCTTCCATGCTAGAATATAGATACTCCTTTGATGATGTCCATATATATGTGGAACATGTGTGGATCATATCTAGAGGAGATCTACCCTTGATATCTATAAAACAATGATGATACACCTACAAATATTTGCCTGAACATATCAATGAAGAAAAAATCACCTTGGAGGTAATTATTATTTAATTAAATTAATTATAAACAATATATATTGATCCTATATCTTGGTTCCAGGTTTCTATTCCTTTTTCCCATTTCTTTGAATCAATTTCTTGGATCACATCATTCATCGTCGCATAGATCCCAGATTGTTCATTGAATATAGAAAAATTAAAGTTGGGAACCACCCCTCCTGCACTTCCATTGTGCTCAGAACCTACAATATAGTCTCCATTAATTGATAACATGAAGGCCTCTATTTTAGAGACATGATATATTTGTATGTATGATAGTTTTCATATGTTTTTATATAATTTTATAAAGTGGTCCATGGAGATAGATTCTGTTAGAATTTTTGATCGGTCTTTCTTCTATCATTGACCTGACTATATCCTAGCCTAGACTTGGGATGGATTGTGATCCTATTGGATATGAGATAATTATTAATTTAGGTCATAATTAGGTAAAAAACCAAGGTATAAATAAGTACACACATATATATGAGAGTCATACATTTAGTATTCATCGATGACATGTGGTAAATAATTATTTTTATTAATTTATATAAAATTTTCATGTAAAATTATGTTATATTTAAATGGGATATTTATAACATTTATATTAAATAGTTTTATGTTTACAATAGGATATACACTGATCATACTAGATGTGATATTACTGGTGATAGGAAATGTCATATTGTGATTAGTATTTTTTTTTTAAAATTATCTTAATTTGTTTTAAAATTTAAATTTATAATTTCATTTGGAGAAGATGTATGAGGTCATGAATTCTAAAACATGAGAGTGTTAGGTGGATATTAAGGGTGAGGCCACATGTGATTTAGGTTTCGATGAGGTAGCTTAGATGCAGGAGACCATGTATGGTATTAGGAATGTAGTATGTAGAGACCAATATTTAGGAATAAACCTTGTTTTATTTTATCTTTCCTTGTTATTTACTTCAATATATTTTTGATCACTTTTATTCTTGGTTGTTTCACCATTTTTTATCCTTATAAGGGCCTAGTAAAGTGGGTTCTATCTATTTTCAAGAGGCTGAGAGATAGATGAGGGGATTATCTTGAGAGTGGGCATGGTCCTGTAGCAGGAATAAATACAGGAGGCCCACCAGGTAGATAATGAGGTCCACTGACCATCCGATGAGGTACAAAAACCAACCAATGTATTTTTGGTAGAAATGGGGTCCTTACAAAAATGTCATTGGCTGGATAGTGGGGTTCCCAGTCCACTGAACATTTTTCCCAGTGCCACCAGCTAGCTGGTGATGCTGTTGTGGCTTAGAAATGATGGGGTAGTATCATAATTCTATTTTTTAAATATCCATTTTAAATATAAATATTTCTTCCCCAAGTTCCATTCAACCCTAAAAACCTTAGAGACTCTCTAGAGAATAATTTTACCCTTCCAACCCTGATTCTTCATGGATCTAAGTGTCGATTGTTGCATTGTATATATTCTGATAAATGTAATCTCAATTTGATCATGAATTATTCTTTCCTCATCTCTCTCCCTCTTCAAGAGTGGTGTAAACTCATTTAATTTATTGATATATATATTTAATTGATGAATTGTGATTCTTGGATTCTCCCTTGATCATTATATCCATTAACTATTAATTGGCGGATCCCGGGTTGGGTGATTTTTGATCTTGTAATTATGGTAGGTGGTTTCATAAGGCTCTTCCTATATTTTGAAACTATTGTTACTTGATAAATTTGAAGTGTATTTACAAATTATTTACAAAGATATTTTTTTCTTCAACAAATTATTTTTAAATGACATGGTGTATGTGATGAAATCCATTAAACAAT
Organism: Viscum album; assembly: GCA_963277665.1. Taxonomy (NCBI): domain Eukaryota; kingdom Viridiplantae; phylum Streptophyta; class Magnoliopsida; order Santalales; family Viscaceae; genus Viscum; species Viscum album. The sequence continues at coordinate 1,339,300,050 of OY728156.1, forward strand.
GAATTTTGAAATAATGTTTTGATTCCAAAAAATGATATTGAATTGAAATGAGTGATTTGAAGGATGATTTTGATGATGAATTTTGAGAATAAAATGAATGAAATGTTTTATGAAATGAATTGATTTGAAATACATGAGTTTTTTATGGAAACCATTTGATTTTGATTTTTGAAATGCAATGTCATGTTTTGAAACTTTAACTTTGGTCCAAATGAAATGATTGGTTGGAGTGATTTGAGATTGATTGAAATTAATGATATTTCCAAGTATGATTTATTACCTTAAATAACATGGTATATTGTGTAGTTATGTGAGAGGATATGCATGATAGGTAAACTTATATATAAAAATGGATTGATAATGACCACAATAATAAAATACCATGATGGAAGGGATTTATTCTTTTGGATGTTCTCTTATTCCCCCTAGTCTTGAGATCTAGGGAGTGTGTGCACACATAGAGACATATTTCATTGATACTGTGAATTTTTTAACTGGAACTAACTAACGCTGGGTGTTATTAACATGGTGTTGTGATTAAAAATTATTATACATTCTAGTGTTTGATTAAAATTATTATTCATTACTATTTGATAGAATTAATCATGTTTAACTATTTTGACAAAGATATTTATATCTACTTGTTTTGAAAGAAATTCACTTTGAACCTATTTTAATATCAGCCATTGAAATATTTTTTAAATATTTTTTTGATATGAAATGTGAAAATATTTCCATTTCATGTTTTATTTAAATTTAATCATATTTGGTTTACTTGATATGGATTGTTTATGAAATACTTAGTGAGATACTTATGGTCTTTGTTTGTTACACCTTAATTTTTTATTTTTGGGTGTTTTTAGACTTTATTATGCTAGGATAGGGAAAGAAGAGACCCAACTTGGAGGTCATGGATGTCATTGATTAGTGGGAACTTGGGATTTGGTGATGATTAGTGGAGAATGTGATCCACTTATTACATGAATATATCATGATATTGTATTTTATGGATTAATGTGATGGATTTGGTTGAGATACCATTTTTAGGACATGTATCTATATACTTGTGGAACTGTTTTCTTAAGGAGTAATTGAAATACTTACTATTTATAGTTTTTTTCATTATATTGTCTTGATAAGTTGTTCTTGTGGAGAAATCATTCCCTACTGTTTGTATTTTATAACCACGTGCTGGTATCCAACTCTTGGGGATCCATAACTCCCTTTGAGCTGTGACAGAGCTGATTTGGGAACTGTTTAAGTGGGTTTCCTGGGTTGGTTTGTGACAAATTGGTATCCTAGGGAGGTTGTGTCCTTTATTATATGTCAGTATGTAGTTTAAGATGTCTTGGTAGAAAATAAATAAGATTTTTGGGACTTAATGGGTAGGTTATGGGAAAGTTATTGGCCAAATATCACTGTAACGAGCCTTAATTTACCATGAGTTATTGGAAAAAAGTGTCTTTGAGGAGTTTTTTTACCTGATTATAAACATTTACAAAGAATTTATTTGAGATTTTTGTTTCCCATTTGAATTCTGATTTATATATTTGGTGATATTGTTTATCTTGACTAACATTTCCCTTATTATTTATTGATATTGTGTAGTGCCATTCCCCCAAGAATATGTTTGAACGTACCTCAGGAGGGAGCTTCTGATGAACCACAATAATCAAACCCTTTAGTTTATTATAACCTTGTAGAGGTTTATTTATGTGTAGTCCAAGATCTAGTCTAATTATTTTAAACCATTCTCATTCATGTTGCATAGGTTGTACCTCAAAGGGATGATAATAGAGATCATGCTCAAGAGTTTCTAAACCTGAATCCACTATATTTCTAGGGTACCAATGATCCATAGGATCCATATGATTGATTTTAAAAAGGCTAAATAGATCTTTTAGTCCTTGGATATGCTATAATCTGTTAAGGTGAAATGTGTCATCTTCAAACTAGAAGGGACTAGAAGAAGGTGGTAGGATTCTATAGTTTCGGCAGGGAAGAATGTGTTATTGGAGTAAAAATAATTAAAGTCTCTTTTTTACATATCAATTTTATCCATAATCGAATGTATAAGATAATTCTACAGAGGTCCTTAACTTTCAGCAAGGTGATTGGACAGTGACCCAGTATACCAACCGTTTTTACCAAATTTTTCATTTCTCACCTAAGGTAGTATAAAATGAGAAACTAAAATCTTAGAGGTTTGAGATGGTTCTTAAATAAGATATTTGATATCATGTTTTCATGCTGAATCTCACCTCATTTGATAATGTTCTAGATAGATATTTAATGGTAGAACTTGACTTGGAAGGTAAATTAGGATTGACTAGATTTCCTTCTACTTCTAGTGGTAGCTTGAGTGGTCCCTTTAAAGGGAAAATAGATTAGGATGAATCTCATAGTGGAAACTATACTGGTGGATCTTGGAAAAAAACTTATTATAAATCTTTTGGGGTATCTAGTAAAGGACCACTAATTTTTTATAATAAAGTAATTTTAGAAACTCAACGCATGCTTGCATAGAGGAATCAAAGATCTATAGCTCTTATATAAACTCACGCCACTTTCATAGGTATTCCATATCTTTATTACACCATGTTGTGGTACGATCTTGAAAGTATTGAGAGGATCTATGGATTATTTTGATTCTTCAAGAAAAAAGGGGTTCTATCCAAGTCATCAGAAATGAAGTTTCTTTACACAATAGATGAGTCTCCAGTGGAAGGTGATATGGGATCTAAAATAGTGAGAGGTAACATTACCATTGCTTCATCTTTAGAGACATATTTATTTGATATTGGTTCCTCTTATTAATTCATATCCACCCATATTATGAAATAATTTAATCTTCCAATGGAGCTCATGCCTTAAGTAACGTCCCGTGTTTTTAATTGGGTGAAAAAAAATTGTAGGGAATTTAAACTTTATCATTTATTGCATGGGCCATTTTTAAGACTCAGTGTCAGAACAAAATTTCGGATGCCGAAACACTACGATGTGTATATTTTAAGAGATTAAATTAATTAAATTAAAGTCAAAATGTAAAATAAATTAAATGATAATTAAATCGGAAAATAATAATAAAGATATGTTTTAATTATAATAATAATTTAATTATTATTATGATTTATATTATTATTATTATTATTATTATTATTATTGTTTATTATTATTATTATAGGTTTAGGTTTTTAGAACCCTAATAGGGTTTACCCTGTTCCCTACCTATCACGTGAGCCCCCTGGTCGACCCCTCTTCAACGCGTGGCCCTATCTCCCCCTCCCTCTTCTTACCATCGTGTGAGCCCCCCTAGTTGACCCCCTACAACGCGTGACACTAGATCCTCCCCCTTACATGGATTGTGCAGATATCCCCTTTGGTCTCTCCCCTAGTAGCGTGTGATGAACTAACTAAAACCCTCTATTCTTCAATTTTTCTCCCCCGAATCCTCTGTGGTTTCCTTCGAATCTTCAAGGTAAGACTATCTCTTTATTTCACCTTCATTGAATTAGAGGACTTTCTTCTTCCATCACCTAATTTATGAGTGGTGAAATCTGGGGTTTGGAGAAATATGGTTTTTTATTTTTCTCTTTTGATATTAGGTCATGATAATGGTCTCTCAGGCCGCGTTTGTGCGTGTTGCGGCAATCGCTACCGAAGGTGAAGCGGTTCGACTCGATTTGGTTCACCACCAACGATTTAGGGTGATTTTTTCCTTCATTCCTCATTGATTCTTAATTTATAATTGGGGGTTTTTTAATTTATGAGTCCCTAGTAGTTAATTTTAGGTGATTTGATAAATCTGTCAAGTACCGAAGGTTAAAATGATTCTTTGAGGTAGGTTCCCTTTCCATGCCCCTTTAATTTTAATAATGCATTAATTAATTACTTAATTCAAAATTATTAGTTTTTAATTAATTCAATTTGATTTTTAGTTTAAAATATTTCTTGATAAAGTTAGTGAAATTCATAAAAGTGATATATGTTTTGTTTGATAACAAAGTTATGTTTTTGTAATAAAACCCCTCCAACAGAGGTGCGCTGCCTTCAAGCTAAAAATATAGAGATAGAATTTTATGTTTCCACCCTTATTGCCTTACTATTTTCTTTATGATTTAGTTGTAATTGATTAATGACCTTTTTAGGTTCTTGAGTTATGGTAATGTAGTTTCTATATCAATGAGTCAAATGAAATGATTGAGGTGAATGGAATGGTTAGAATGAATTAAAAAAATTGGTAGCATACCTTAGGGCTAACGAACATCAACCTTTTGGAGATTTTACCTTAAAATCAATTTTCCATGTTTTGGAAAATTGAGTGAGAACGACCTTTAGTAGGATGACTCATACCAAATAGCATGCCTTGAATAAATGGTTTAGCTATAATGAATTGTTTTACTTGTACTAAATTGTTTATTTTGTTTTATCATGTCCTTTGTGGCCTTCGCTTATGTATAAACCTATTTAGGGTGTTTTTATTGCCTCTTAGCCACCCCTTTTTGGTGTTCCCATCCAAAATTTTCTAAGTTACATTTATATAAAATGTGGAAAATTTCCATGGGTTGTGAATGGAACCTTAATAATTCCTTAAATTAGAAATGAATTATGAATTGGGTCCCTATTGATAATGACTAATCTTCAACCTAATATTTTATCCCATGTGTGGTGTTTCCCACCTACGTAATACTTGAGTTTTATTTGAATGCAATATTCTTTACCTAAAAAATTACTCATTTCAAGTTACATGACTACCTTTCCTATTAATGAACTTTTTATACCTTGTTTGGTGCTCCTTGTTTGAGCCATTTTGATGGTTTGGATAGATTGTGACACTTGGTCAATATTGATATCTTGATATGATGAAATGCCATTGATGACATATTGGTAAGATGTACATTGATTCCACATGCCTTGTTTATAATTCCTTGATTATGAAAGTTTCTTTATTGCTTATGCCCTTGTTAGTGGCTCAAACCATATGAAATGACTTGTCAACATTTCTAGCTTGTGAAATCGAGTGGCATGTGTTGACATGAAATTTTTTAAGTCTTATTCTATGTAGCTTAAGCCTCATACCTTGGTTGCTCTGTGATATTTTCCTATCTTTCTATTTTAAATGAAATCCGGCTAGGGAGAGAATGTGGGTCCCATATTAAGAACCTACAATCAGACTCTCTGTACTTGATAGGCCAGAACATGACGTGCTAGGGAAGCAATATTTTAGGATCACTAGGAAAGGGCTCCCTTGGGCTTTCTATTATACTCTTTAGGTGATACTAGTTCCCTAAGGGGTAACTAAGGATGGACCCATTGGCAAATGACTATGCCAAGCCTTGGTTGATACTCAGTCCCTTACATGTGATACCTAGGACAGACTCATAGTTACCATACCACTAGAAATACTTGCACTTTCAAAAGGATCACCTTGGATGGGCTCAGTGGCATTGGATACTTTTAATGGATGTACCATAGCGATACCTCAGGGACATGCTTAGAATCCACCTCTGAAATTGATGGTTTTTAATGTAAATGCTTGAGATGCATCTTTTATTATTGTTATGTATTGTGATTGAACTTGATATGTTTCCCTTAATTTACTATCTTACTTATGTGATGACATGAGATTTAGACCCCAAGTTAAATAATAAGATTGGGGATCTACCTTCCTTGGTTTTCCATGTTAAAATTGTCCCTTATTTATATATTCTTCCATGCTCAACTATAATTTTTAGATTTTTAGCTTAGGATAAAGTAGGTGGTATGGGACGAGTGTTTGTTTAGGAACCCAGACCAAGTGACTATTATTAATTTTTTATCACTCTTCATTTATTTTATATGGAACACTTCTTAATTCATATTGCATTATCTGGATTAGAATAGACACCATGGGTGCCAACATACTAAGATTTATATCTCACACCCTACTCCAGTACCCTTGGTACTTGAGTAGACCTTATATTTGCTAGATATAGGTTGTTTTCTATATTTCTTGTACCTAGGAGTTAGGAGAAAAGGACCAAGATAGAGCACAAAATGCTCATGGAGATCACCTGTGGGGATTTTCTATCTTTTCTTTATTAGTGTAATGTATTGTAAATAATGATATATTGGTTAATGGTTTCCATAATGTATCATTACCATTTAATGCATTCATCTGTTGTATAGACTAGCATTGGCCACTTTTGTTCAGTTATATCAAATCTGTCTTCTGCTTATTTTTAATTTATTTATTACTATTTCTGTTGTTGTCTGTTCTTGTTATGATTCCACTATCTATTATATATTTCTAATCGATTTGAATACTCTAATATATGAGGTAATAGTAACTCCACAAACACAACCTAGGCCCTTGTTGCTATTCGATAGCCTCTGGCATTCAGGGAGATGCGCTTGAGGTTCTGTGACCCATCGGTCCAACCACCATCTTAGAGGTGAGATGGGCTGGGATGTTACAAAGTGGTATCAAAGGGAGGTTTATTTTCCTTTGTATTACTATTTTGGGTTGTTAGATAGGAGACTAGGAATGTTTCAGCGCTTGGTTAACAATCGTGCCTAGGTTTGATCACCCCGCGTACGGGAAATGACCAAGTGGCCTAAGTTGGGAATTGATGTGCAAGATTTTTGATATTACATCTGATATGATCTCACCTCGAGTTATTCGTGTAATTTCCATTTCTTATGGATTTATATATTTATGGTATTTTACCCTTGGCCTGTTAAAGAAAGGATGAATCATTACATCCATCATAATAGGCACATAGGGATTCACATGTCATGAATATTCCACGCCATGTAGATGCATTCATAGGTTGCCTGTTGATATGATTGAGTTCCTTGAATTCAATGACATGTAGTTGCATTCATAGGTTTCTTGTTGATATGATTGAGTGCATTTAATTGCATGTCATGTTTTTGTGTTTATTAACATTCATGTTTGTATAACCTGCTTATGTGTTAATATGTCATGATTCTATGCCAATAGAATGTCTTCCCTATGTTATCCTCTTGTGATAACATGCTAGTTTTTTTATTTAATTAATTGAATGGGATAAATGGATTGGTTTTAATTAAATGGGAGTCAAATTCCACCTGTAAAGTGTTTGGGAACTTTATGGATTGGTATGTGGCTTCCCATATGACTGGACCGTTGAACATATGTATGTTGTATTATGAAGTGATTTAATGTGATCGTTTTGGAAATGAAAATTATAGTGGGTTCCTCTGTTTAATACCCTCAGGTAAGGGTAGATAAAATCTTCTTTGAGTTGCCTTGGAATAGAAGTACGAGCGTTTTGTGTAGTTGCTATTTCCTTTAGCAATGAAATAGATGATCGACTTTAGGGCCCAATGAATTCTTTTAGTGTGAACTAGTGTTAGGGTTAATGATTTTTCTTCGTAAGGGGATATCCCATGGTAGGTATCACCCTTATAACTTAAAATCATTGCTAATACTGTGATTTTTCTACCTATTGGTGGCATTCGTGTGTCATTGTCACTATTCAGACCCCCTTTCTTAAAATAAAACCCTTTTTTAGACGGGTGGTCATGTTTTTCTTAGAATTTGATACGGGTGTGAGCATTGAGTGATGCTCAATTTCAGCTGGTTAGACATGCCTTGGGTATGGTCGACCTCTTTGAAGGTCACTTGACCCTTTCTTTTCCTTATAGATGGGTGACTTGATATGACATCATCCTGGTTAATGGTCGTATGGGGAAATACGATGATGGATTTAATCCCTTGTATGTACCATATTATACTTGAATGCATAGGACATACAACCTATGAATAATAACCATGATGTGCTGGTTTCTTGTGAAATCTCAGGGTAGTATGTGTCGGTATACACGGTAACCATCAAATGTTTAATGTTGTGATGAACTGGTTGAGTTCGATGGAATTGTTGATCCTTGTACTATTGAGTGAAGTCTCGGGTCATCTCCAGAGTAAAGTTACCTGGGTGTAAAGAAATCAAGTTCATTCCAATACTCGAGATGACTTCTAGAGACTCGGGTGTTTTGACACGCCGGTCAGTTTGGTTTTGGTTTTCATGACATTTGTTTAAAATTTTTCATTTATGAAAATTATAACCTAGAACAATTTTGAGCGTCTAGTCTATCTCTTCTTTTTTATGATTAGGATACTCCTAATGTGGGGTGTGTCATTTCAGTTCTGTTAAATATGTGTTCTTATGGGTAGAAGGAACACAACCAAAGAGGAACATTAGAGAATGGTCAGGCTGTCTTAAATGTTGTGAGTATTGTGAACTTTAAATTGTGTCAGTGCTTTCTCGAGAACACAATGTTGGTGTGGTTAGTGGTTTATGAAACCTTTGAGTAACACTGTTGGTCGTGGGTGGACTACGGTGGTTAATATTAAATGATCACGGGATAACTCAAGTGGTAAAGACTTAGTGATTGGTTAATGACAGTGTGTCGACAGGTGAAGCTAAGTTTCTTTCAATGCAAGTCGACCAGTTATGGTTCTACTATTATTATTTCCAGTAATTGGGTGATTTTGACTAGAAACCATTTGATACTATTTTTGTAGAGATGACCATGTACCCTATCTGACATCATCCATGATACACTAAGAGAGAATTGTTCTTACACCATGCTATAGTTTAAAAGTTTTTGGTTGTATTTAGTGGTCTCTCAGTGTTTCACATTGAACGTGTGGTTCTTATCGAAGCTTGGTTTGTCTTGAGTGACCCTTGGATTCCCGTTTATGAATTCCTTAGATAAACCTTTGTACACTAGCCATTCCTTATGACTTTACCACCAGGCCGATGCCACTCTGGGATCAGTCAATACTTTAATGTGGACATCTTGGATTTGTATCAACATCTCACTCATAAACACAGAGTATGGACTACCTTAGGTTAGTTCCTTATACTCCTGTCATGTCAATTCGAGGTTATCCCAAACTTATTTTCAGGATCGTTGATGCTTAAATCAAGGAACGTCATCAGAAGTTAGGTATGGACTTCGATGGACATGTTCATGGTGAATGTGAGATACCTTGGAAGAAGACATCACAGTTCATATTGTAAAACACTGGCCATCTAAGCTGGGAATATTCTTGAATGGTTGGCCAGAGTGGATCGACTAGTTATCACTCTTGTTCAATGGAGTGGTCAGTGAAGGACCACATCATCATGTGGACGAGTGAGGTTTGTTTCAATCAGGTTGTTTCATGAAAAGCTGGCTCAACTTGGTATTTTAGGATGATGGGAAATCAACTGTTTTATTTGTTTCAAAAATCATGTGAGAAGTGTCGATAGAATGCTTAAGGGTGTGTCTTTTAGGAAATTACGATGGTGGAAGGTGTCGTGGATCGACATTTTTCCCATTTCTAATGTTAAATCCTAAGGTAGGAAGTAACTTAGACAAAAATTTTACTGATATGATTACATGGTCGTATCTCTATCCAAACGATCTTGAATAAGTATCGTCTCAGTGTTTTAGTTGGAAAATGAGTGTTTCCTTGGGCTTTGACAACTAAGTGTCATGTGTTAAGAAGTGATAAAAGGTGTGTTTGGCATTGGAAAATGCAACATGACCATTTGAATGAGACTTCATGACTCCTGTATACTGGGTGATGTTTTCTTTGTTCCCAAAGGATTCCTGGGGATGATAAGTTTTAAGGTGGGAAGGTTGTAACGTGCCACGATTTGAACTGGATGAAAAAAAATTCAGGCAAACTTAAAATTTCTCATTTATTGCATGAGATTTTTCAAAAAACCAGTGTCGGAATGAAATTTAGGAACCCAAAAAAATGTGATGTGTATCTTGTAAGATATTAAATTAATTAAATTATAGTTAAAATAGAAAATAAATTAAATTAAATTAAATTGGAAAATAATAATAAAGAAGGGTTTTAATAATAATAATAATTTAATTATTATTATGAATTCTATTATTATTATTAGGATTGTTTATTATTATTGTTTTACATTTAGGTTTTGAGAACACTAAGAGGGTTTCCCCTCTTCCTTACCTATCACGCAAGCCCCCTGGTTGACCCCCCTTCAGCGTGCGACCCCAACTCCCTCCCCATCTCTGTATCGTCATGCGATCCCCTATAGTAGACACCCTACAGCATGCGGCCCCAGCTCCTCCCCCATTCTTGGACACATGAACAGTCCCTTTGGGCTCTCTCCTGTAAGCACATAACGCACCACCCAACACCCTTCATTTTTCAATTTTTCTCCACCGATTCCTATGTGGTTTCCTTTGATTCTTCAAAGTAATACTCTCTCCCTCTTTCACCTTCATCTCTTTGGATGATTTGCTTCTTCCATTTCCCAATTTATGTGCGGATGAATCTAGGGTTTGGAAAATCAAATTTTTATATTTTTATATTTTTATATTAGGGCATTAGAATGGTCTCTCAGGTCACATTTGTGCATTTTGAAACAACCGCCACTGAAGGCGAAGCAGTTCGGCTCAATTTGGTTCACCGCCAATGGTTTAAGGTGAGTTTTTCCTTCATTACTCATTGACACTTAATTTATAATTGGGGTTTTTTTTCTAATTTATGAGTCCATAGTAATTAATTTTAGGTTTGTTGGTCCTTACCACATTAATTTTGGGTCCCTTAACGTTTTAGGATGACTAGAAATTATTTTAGGAAGTTTTGATCAACTTTGGAGGTCCGCGCATTCATGTATCTGGGTATTTATATATAATATATATATCCTCCATTCACACATTCCATCATTACATGGGGAATACATGCATTAGGTTAATGGATATATATATATATATATATGAAGGTATGTGCATGTGTGTGGAGCACTTCCGAGTGGTCGCTGATAAATCTATCAAGTGTCGAATGTTAAATTGATTCCTTGAGGTAGGGTCCCTTTCCTTTCCCATTTAATTTTAGTAATGCATTAGTTAATTACTTAATTCACCATTCCTAGTTTTTAATTAATTCAATTTGGTTTTAATTTTAAAATCTTCCTTGATAAATTTAGTGAAATGCATAAAAGTGATATATGTTTTGTTAGATAACAAAGTCACAGTTTTGTAATAAAACCCTTCTAATGGAGGTGTGCTACCTTCAAGGTAAAAATTTAGAGATAGAATTTTATTCTGCCTACCTTATTGCCTTACCATTTTCTTTATGATTGAGTTATAATTAATGAATGAATGTTTAGGTGCTTAAACCCTTGTAATGTATTTGTTATGTCTCAATGAGTTAAATGAAATGGTTAAGGTGAATGGAAAGGTTAGAATGAATTAGGAAAGTTGTTATCATCCCTTAAGGGTAACGAATATGAACCCTTTGGAACTTGTACCTTAAAATCAATTTTCCATGTTTAGGAAAATAGAGTGAGAATGAACTTTAGTATGATAGATCATACTAAATTTCATGCCATGAATAAATGGTTTATACATAATTAATTGTTTGAATTGTATTAAATTGTTTGGTTTGTTCTATCATGTCTGTTATAGCCATCTCTTATAGAAAAACCCATTCAGGGTGTTTTCCTTTCCTCTGGGACACCCGTTTTGGGTGTTCCCATCCTAAATGGCCTAAGTTTCCTTTATATAAAATGTGTAAAATTGACATGGGTTGTGATTATAACCTTATTAATACCTTAAATTATAAATTAATTATGAATTGGGTCCCTCTTGATAATGCCTAATCTTGAACATAATCTTTTATCCCATGTGTGGTGCCTCACACCTATGGCATACTTGAGATTTATTTGAATTCAATATGTCTTACATACAAAATTACTCGTTTCAAGTTACACGAGTACCTTTCCTTTTAATGAACTCCTTAATCCTTGTTTAGTTCTCCTTCCTTGATCCATTTAGATGTATTGGATAGATTGTGACACTTTTTCAAGCTTGATATCTTGAGATGATGAAATTTCATTGATGACATATTGGTAAGAGTCACGTTGATGCCATGTTACTTGTTTATAATTCCTGGATTATGCAAGTTACTTTATTGTTTATTCCATTGTTAGTGGATTGAACCATATAAAATGCCTTGTTAATATTTCTAGATTGTGAAATTGAGTTACATGTGTTGAAATGCAACTGTTTAAGGATTATTCCATGTAGCGTAAGCCTCATACCTTGCTTGCTCTATGATATTTGACTCTCTTATTGTTTTAAATGAAATCAGGAAATTGAAAGAATCTGGGTCCCATCTTAAGAACCCACAATTGGACTCTCCGTACTCGATAGGTTAGAACACAATGTGTCGGGGAAGCTATGTTTTAGGCTCACCAGGAAAAGGATCCCCCAGGCTTTCTATTATACTATTTGGTGATATTGGTTCCCTAAGGGGTAACTAAGGACATACCCATTGGAAAATGGCTACACCAAGCATTGGTTGATACTCATTACCTTACGTGAAATACCCAAGATGGACTCATAGTTACCATACCATGAGTGATACTTGTATTTTCAAAAGGATCGCCTTGTACATGCTCGGTGGAATTGTAAACTTTGAATGAATGTACCATAGCGGTACCTCAGGTACGATCTTGGACCCAACCTATGAAATTGATTGTTTTTAATGTAAATGCTTGAGTTGAATCATTACTTATTATTATTTATTGTGATTTCAATTGAGATGTTTTCATTAATTTAATAGCTTACTTATGTGATGACATGATATTTAGACCCCAAGTTAAAGAACAGGCTTGGGGATCTTCCTTCCCTAGTTTTCCATGTTACAATTGGCCTTTTTTATATATTCTTCCTTGATCAACTATAATTTTCAGATTTCTATCTTAGGCCGAAGTAGGAAGTATGGGATGAGTGTTCATTTAGGAACTCGTACCAGGTGAATATTATTAATTTGTTATCACTTTGCATTTATTTTATATGGAACACTTCTTAATTAATATTGCATAATCTAGATTGGGATAGGCACCATGGGTACTGGCCTACTGATATTTATATCTCACACCCTACTTGGTAACCATTGGTACCTGAGTAGACCTTATATTTTCAGGATATAGTTTGTTTTTTGTATTTCTTGTACTTGGGAGTTAGGAGAAAAGCACCGAGTTGTAGCTTAGGATGCTTATGGATATCACCCTTAGTGATTTCCTATATTTTATTTATCAGTGTACTATATTATAAATAATGTTGTATTGGTTACCACTTTCCATCATGTATTATTACCATGTCATGTATTCATCTATTGTATAAACTTTCATTGACCACTTTTGTTCAGTTATATCAAATATGTCTTCCGCTGCTTGGTTATTTATTTATTACTATTTCTACTACTGTCTATTCTTTTTATGATTATTCTATCTATTATATATTTTTAATCACTATGCATACTCTGATATATGAGGTCATAGTCTCCCCATGTACACACCCTAGTCCCTCACTTCTAGTCGGAAGCCTCTGGCATTCAGGTAGATGTGCTTGATGTCATGTGACCCATTGGTCTGACCACCATCTTAGAGGTGAGATGGGATGGGACATTACACCTTATGTAATGAAGATTGTTATACCTATTAGGATGAAGAGATAGAAGGGTCTCTTATTCCCTTCCTGTAATTTCTCTTTAATTAAAAATGATCTCATCTGTTTTTTTTTTGGTTTTGTAAATGAAAAAATCGGATATCATTCTTAGGATGGATTGAATGATTTCTCATAAATCTCATATCAACTATTATATTTGGTGAGTCTCATTTACTACCCCCTATGGGAAGTTCTATATCTTCCAAGGAGAATTTCACTTGAGGTTTAGTTGTGATAGACCTCCTCTTATAGATTTTGGTAGGATGATATCCATATTTTCCTTTGAACTAGAGTATGAATCTTCATGTGGTGATCTTCCTCTAGTAGTGTATGGGTTTCCCAATATTTTTTTATCATAATTTTCTTGTTTTTCACTTTTAAGGGAGGATTATTTATCTTTTGATTTGGTTATAGGTACTATTCCCATATATATTCCTTCCCACCCAATGGCACTAGCTAAACCTAATTATTTAAAGAATCCGTTGGATGACTTGATGTTCAAAGGATTTATTCAACCTAGTGCGTCTCCTTGGGTTTCACCAATGATTTTTTACAAGAAATATGATGGAACCCTTCATCTATGTGTTTATTATCAAAAGATCAATTAGTCCATGGTGAAGAAAAAGTATCTATTTCCCTGTATTGATGATTTGTTTGACCACTTGGAAGGGAAAAAGTGGTTCTCAAAAATTTATCTTTAGTATGGTTATCACTATCTAATGATCAAGGAGTCTAATATACCTAAGACCACTTTTAGTAAAACATATGGTCACTTTGAGTACCTTATTATTCATTTTTTCCCCATGAATTCTCCTACTATGTTTATGACATTGATGAATAAGATTTTCCACCTATTACCCGATTATTTCATTGGGGTATTTGTGGATGAAATCTTGGTTCACTCTAAAAACTATAAGAACCATGTGCATTATTTGAGATATGTTCTAGACATCATTAGAAATCATCGAATTTATATCAAGCTATCAAAATTCCATTTTTGGATTCAGGAGGTAAATTTATTAGGACTAGTAGTTTCCGAGCATGGTGTCTCAGTTGATTCTGAGAAGGTTAAAGATTTTATAACATGGGAGTATCAAAAGAATGTCTTTGAGATTTATAGATTCTTGGTCTTGGCAGGGTATTACCACTGATTCATGAAATATTTCTCAAATTTTGATTCCCCATTGATTTATCTCACTCAAAATGGATTTAATTTTGTATGGGATATAAAATACAAGGATTCCTTTGAAAAGTTGAAGTATTTTTTTTTACTTTAGCTCTAGTGTTTAATCTTACTAAATATAGGCATGACTATGTGGTATTCTGTGATGCATATTTTTTTGGGTTTGGGATACATTCTCATGTAGGTTGATCATGTTGTGGGTTATAGTTATCATCAAGTTTGGCCTCATGAGAATAAGTATCCCACACATGATCTCAAACTCATAGTTGTGATTCAATCTATTAAGAGTTTGAAGCATTACATTTTCAGATAAAGTTTTACCATATACTTTGATCATAAAATTTTCAGTTATATATTCTCATAAAAATATCAAAACCTTCTAAATAGGAGATGGGTGGAGTGCTTAAAATATTTTAACATTGACATTTCATACACCCTTGGTAAGGGAAATGTCATTGTTGATGCTCTGAGTAGGAAACTTCCATCCCAGGTTATGAAAGAATATTTTGATGAGAGTAATATTATGGATCTCATAAATCATATGCATTGGGGAGCCTAAAGGGATGAGGATGAGGTTGTTTTTTCGAGTGCTTAGTTAATGTCCTCTCTTCTCAATATGATTCTCTAGGAATAGTAGATTGATGATGTGTTCCTAGGAATTAGGTATTCTTAATATAGTGGGGATATCATCAAAGAATGGTATATAACTTCTAAGGGTTTCATTTTATTCATGAACTAGTTTTTCCCATTACCTTTGAAGAATTATATGATAGGGGATTGTTATGTTTCCTAGTGGGTGGTACAACCAAGCATGAAAACAATGTTTTATGATACGATGAATTGTTTTTAGTTCCCATGTATTAAACAAAACATTACTAATTTTATTTCTTATTGTTATACCTATTATAAGATTAAGGATGAGAATCATAAACCTTAAGGTATGCTTTAACCACTTCTTATGTTGAATTGGAAGTGGGATGAGATATCAATGGAATTTTTTGTTGGGTTATCAAGTACCCCTCAAGGTAAGAATATTATTTGGGGGTATATTGATCAATTGACCAAATTAGATCAATTTATTCCCATTTATGATACAACCAAAGTTGAGGACTTGAGAAATATATATATATATATATATATATATATATGTAATAGATCATTATATTTCATGGAGTTCTGTCAGCTATAATTTTTTATAGGTATCCCCAATTCACTTCTAGATTTTGGAGAGCCCTCTAGGAGGTGATGGGATCCTAGTTAAATTTGATCATGGAATACCATCCTCAAATGGATCGTCATATGAAACATGATATGTAGATTATAGAGGACATGATTTTTACTTATATACTTGACTTTGGAGGAGGTTGGGATTCCTATTTGGGGTTTTTTGAGTTTTCCTATAATAATAGTTTCCATTCATCCATAAAAATGAAACCCTTTGAGGCTTTATGTGGATGACCATGTAAATATCCACTTGGTTAGTTAGATATTGTTGAAGCTTCCCTTATAGGACCTAGTTTGGTCCAAGATACGATGACTAATATTTAGTTTATTTGTCAAATAATAGTAACTTTACATAGATGGTATAAGTCTTATACTTATCATCATCAATTCCCTTTGGAGTTATTAGTCTGTGGAAAGATGTTATTGAGAGTCTCTCCTCATTTAGGTCATTAAAAATTTGGTATACAGAGGAGGTCGACACATAAATTCATGGGAATATTTAAGATTGTTGATTTGTTTAGAAAGATGGAATACCATCTAGATTTTCCACCACAAATGATATTGATACATGGAACATTTCACATTTCCTAGATCAAGAAGTATATTTTAGACCTGTCTCATGTCTTGAGTTGGGATTAAATTAATGTGGAACCAAATATGACCATGACGGAGTAGCCAGTTTGAATTATCGATTCTCAAATAAATGTTCTTCATGATAGGTCCCTAACATTGATGTGGGTGATATGGAAACATGGTTCTAATTTTCATGAGACTTGGGAGTGTGAGACTTTGATGCGAGAATAATGACCTAAAATATTTTATATGGAGTCTTTTTTTATAGGATTTCTAGGGAAATAAATATTTTATGGTGGGAAGAATATATAGTGACCTAGGATTTTCATAAATAGATATTACGTATTAAAAGATGAATATTCATTTCATTATAAAAACACACACATAAGGATTGTAAAGGTTTAGTGTTTTGGAAACTTGGATACATAAACAAGTGAACTAAATCATCTCCCACTATGTTATTCATAACCAGAACCCTTCTTATACATATCATACATAATAACTTTCTTCATAACCTAGAGAAAGAAACATATTAAAGGATGAGATTATATACTCAGTAAGGTTAAAGAGGGGAGATATCAATGATCAAATAAGAATAACATGGGAATAAGGGTATGATAACATGATCTTAACTCTTAAAATACATACATTTCATATAAATTATCATAATATTGAGTCATGGAAAAACTCTTGGTAGTTTATAAGATATTAATCATAAAGTAATCAAAGGTAATGAGCCATGATAACATAACATTGGCATAAGACAATGAATTTTGGCATACACATAAGCATAGAAAATCATTCCCTTAGAATTAAAGTCTCATTTACAATACTATAATATAATAATGGTTTTACTCCCCAAACCATCATAATATCCAATTTTCATTCCCAAGATTATCATAGTGTAATGGGTTCACTCCCAAAACCACTTTAGTAGTCATGGTTCACTCCTAATACTATCATAGTATGAAAAGAACCTTATTAAAATGGGTTCACTCTCTATTCCATTTTTATTTATCTCATGAGATATCAATCTTTACCCAATGAACTCGAGGGAGATATAGACCCACCCATCACATAATCCATACATTTTTATGCCAAAAGATCATAAAATATTCACAATATCATAACATGCGAAAAGGAAATGAGTTTAATAAACATCTCTTCATCATAATCATAAACCATCCAAATAAAGAATAATAATGATATAATTATATTATATCCCAAATAAAAAACAATCAACACCAAAGGTTTTTGTCATTGATGAAAATAAATTCCATAAAAAGATCATTAGAACATTCATGGGGAAAATATCCTTTCCATTTTGAATTCAATTATTTAAAAAATATATTTTTTTCAAATATTAAGGAAAATATTTTCTCTAGAAATAACCTTGAAAACTTTTAAAGTAATCTTCAAATAATTAAGTTTTCATGATGACATAAAATTTCATTCATGTCATACATGTTAAAACAAAGATTCCTTTCGCATTTTCGGTAAAAATTCAAAACTACCTTGTTAAGAAAATGAAAAGAAGATTCATTTTAATTTTTTCTGTAAAAACTAAAACATGGGTAAAAATTTCTTTAAATAATAATTGTATAATATAAAAAATTTATTTAAAACATTTTTAGAAAATATGGACATGGAAGAAAAAATATTTTTTAACAAAGAGAGAAATAAAGTTGATTTTTCTTAAAAACGTTATTCTAGTCTATTGAGTTCTTAAAGTAAGGAAAATTAAAGAAAAACATGTATTATCTAGAAATAAATATATTATAATAAAATTAATGAGTTTATTTAGAGATATATTATAATATATTATCATTAGAAACTTAATCATAAACAATCCCGATAAACAATGAGATTGTAACATAACACTTTTACCACTTTGGTAACTTTTGAATCGTAATCACCATAAAATAATAACTTTGCATGAAACTTTAAATATCATGAGAATAAATAAATTCATGATATAACATGTCAAATGGGTTGTATATACACATCATAAAAGGAAATAGGTGCATAACATAACATATGTCCCAAAGAAGGTAATTTGAGACAAAAATCTATTACCTAAAGTGTCAAATTTCTTCATCTAGATTTGAAACTGTTATATAAAAAATATAGGTTTATTATAAATATATTAAAAAACAATAATCATATGTATCATGTCATATATGATT
The DNA here is from genome assembly GCA_963277665.1 of Viscum album. Taxonomy (NCBI): domain Eukaryota; kingdom Viridiplantae; phylum Streptophyta; class Magnoliopsida; order Santalales; family Viscaceae; genus Viscum; species Viscum album. The sequence continues at coordinate 1,339,318,725 of OY728156.1, forward strand.
TACTTATAACCTTTTATAACCCTTTTTTTAACAATTCCTTGTTAAAATCACGTTTCGGGTAATAATTATTTTGTTTTTCATGTATGTTTTGGTTTGGTATTTTATGTCCCTTTACTTTGATCATGGTTTCATCATCTATATAATTTTTAAAATGGTATAAATATCATATATTTTCATTATATATATATGTGTGTGTGTGTGTGTGTGTGTGTGTGTGTGTGTATGTGTGTGTGTGTGTGTATGTATTTGGAGTATTCCTATAGGAATCCCACCGACCGACCTGTGAGGTCCACTGGCTTGTCGGTGGGATGCAGGAAGAAAGAGAGTTCCTACAGGAACTCTAATGGCTAGCCAGTGGAAGCCCAAAAGTTATCTGGTAGGGTTCCTAGGACACTTTTCATTCTTCTTGATGCCACCAACTATCCAATGAGATCTATAAACTAGCCAGTGATGCTAATTTTGATGAGAAACAATAGGTTTGTATCATAATTCTATTTTTAATATATATTTTAAATATAAATACTTCTCTCTCGAGCTCCATTTGACCCTAAAAACCTTAGAGATTCTCTAGACTCTAATTTCACCTTCCAACCCAAATTCTTTATAGATCTAAGTGATTTTTGATTCATTGATTCAGCGGATACTCGTATCATTAATGGATCTAGATATTTACTTTATGAATTATGATTCTAGGATTCTCCCTTGATTGTTTTATCTATAAACTCTCCATTGGTGTATCTTGAGTTGGGTAATTATTGATCTTGTGATTGAAGTATGTGGTTTTGTAATTCAATTCCTATCTTTTGAAACTATTGTTTATTTCTTAATTTGAAATGGGTTTACAGGTGATTTCTAAATTTTTATTTTATTCTTTGACAAATGATTTTGAAATGGCATGGTGTGTGTGATGAAATCCCTTTAACAATGAATTTTGAAATAAAGTATTGATTTACATATAATGATATTTAATTTAAATGATTGATTTGAAGCAATATTTTGATGATGAATTTTTAGAATAAAATTCATAAAATGTTTTATGATTTGAAATGAATTGATTTGATTTGAAAGGCTTGAGTTTTTGATGGAAACAATTTAATGTTAGTTTTTGAAATGAAATGGAATATTTTGGAACTTTAACCTAGGGTTGAATTAAAATATTGATTGAAAATATTTGATATTTATTTAAATGAATGATATTCCCAAGTATGATTGAACACCTTGAAGCACATGGGATCCTGAGTAGTTAGGTAGGAGGATATGTATTCTAGGTAAAATGTTACCTAGAAATGAATTTACAATGAAAATGATTCTAAACTACCATGAGGGTAGGAATTTCATTCATTGGGGTGTTATAATATTCCTTCTATGATTGAGATATAGGGAGTGTGTGAACACCTGGATTCATATTTCACCAAGATTGTGTGAAACCTTGTAACTAGAAGTAACTAAACCAAGGTTTTATTACCATGGGGTTATAATTGAAAATGATTATATATGAAATTGTTTGATTGAAATTTTTTTTCATGCTTATTTGATAGAAATTATTATTCATGCTTGTTTAAAATATATTCTTATATCTACCTATTTTGAAGGAAATTCACTTTGAACTTTTTTTAATAATATCCATTAATTTTGTTTTCAAAACCTATTTTATATGAATTGTGAAAATATTTCCATGTTATATTTTATTTAAATTGAGAATATTTAGTTTAATCGATATGGATTACTTATGGAATACCTGGTGAGATACTACTGGGATTTTTTTATCACATCCTACTTTTATGTTTGGTTGTTTGTATACATTCTTATGTCTGGTCTATAGAATTGAAAGGCACCACTTGGAGGTAGTGGATGTTCTTTATTAGAGAGATCATGGGAGTTGGTGGCGATCAACGGAGAATGTGATCCACTTGTTACATGGAGATCTTTTGACAGTGTCATTGATGGTTTGATGTGATAACTTTGGTTGATGTACTATTTTTGGGACATGTATCTGTCTACTTATGGTACTTTTATCTTGAGGAATGTTTGGAATACTAACTATTTATTGTTTCTTTTATATTGATTTTTCTTAATGATCTGTTCTTATATCAAAATAATTCCCTTTTGTTTTTATTTTAATCCCTGGTTCTAGTCTCCAACCCATGGGGATCGAGAATGACCTTTGGCCCATGTCAAAGCTGATTTAGGTACCGTTTAAGTGGGTTTTATAAGTCAGTTACTGAAAGATAAAGTTCAATTGATCGATATTAGTTCATGATTGATGCCTAGAAATTATTATGGTAGTACTATAAAGTAATTGTACAAATCAAACTGATCTCATGCAGAGAATTAATTAGCTGAAAATTATGAGGAGGGGTTGTGAGATTAGGATGACATTATACAGAGAATACATAGAGATAAAAAATATTAGTGCTGACAGTAAGAGCAGCACTAGGAGGTACAATGTTAGCATAATGAGTAAATAATATAGTACATGTGATGAATTGTGCATGGTTTTGGGTTGGAGTTACCTTATCATGTCCATTAAATTGACCCCCTCACCCATAATGAATTTATAATATTTTTTGATAAAAACATTATGTGTTTAATGGTTATTATTTTTTTCTTTAAAGGTTTTTTCTATATGATATTTATTTAATTTTTTATATTTTTTAATGAAAATAACCATTCATATCAATTACACTTTTGTGACAGAAACTTATTTCCATCACAAAAAGTATTACTTCTTTTGTTAGAGGTCATTAATTCCATCACAAAAGTTTAATTGCAAAAATGGCTATTTCCACCTAAAATAATTTATACATTTTTTTGCGATGAATTCACATTACATCAAAAAAACATTAGACACACACACACACTCACACACACACATATTATTGGTCAGAGTGGAATATCAAGAGGGGGTGAATTGAGTTCCTACTTAATATTTCTGTTTAAAACTTTTGTTAAAAATGATCTCCCAATTTCAAAATGGGCCAGTTAATTAAGGCAGTAGAGATGTAAATTTCTAGTTGGTCAACAGGTTTCTCATAGGGTGATTAGTCCTCATTTGAATTGGTGTAAAAACACTTCTTCAACTTTTTAAACAAGTTTACTGAATTCAACATATACACACACTAACCAAAACTAACTATCAAAGAGAATACAAAACAATTTTATGTTTTATCAATTATAAGCATAAAAAAATAGATAAAACATAGTATAAAAAAATATAGTGCACAGTAAATTAAAACAAGAGATTCAATCTCAAGATAAGACTTAATCCTCTCCACTTGGTGATCACCTGCCACCAAGCAGTTTATATTAACAATAAACTTGATACACAGCCTGTATCAGGCTTTACAATAGTTTTCACAAACAGTCCAGGGTTCACACCCTCTTCCACAGTTCTTCATGGAAAAAAAAAAGTACATACCACACACGGTCTCTTCCACAGTTATATGTGGGAAACAAAATATAGGTGAAGTTTGGTGTGAGGATATTTAGTATCATCCAGTTCAAGCATAGGAGACAGTGTGTGTAACAGATAGACATACACTCTTCTCAAATATGTAAAATAAAGAAAAATAATAGAGATTAAGATAATAAGCTTGAGTTTAGAAATATCTATGTGTTATCAGTTCATCTCTTGACTCCTTAGAGTGAAGAATTTGATGTTGGAGTCTTTCTCTGAAACTTGTCTTCAAAACAGAGTGTCGCAACTCCAGGTTCTAGCTTTCAGTGTTCTGCTTCTAGTGTTGATCAAGAGTTGATGAGGCACAGAAGGAAAAAGTGAGTTTGTCCCAAATGATCTTCGTGATGCTTTTGGGTTCACAGTGTTAGTACTGGATGGTTCTTCTTTGATCTAGTGAGTAATATCTTTCGCACTTTGTATGCCACACTACTTCACATGCACGTATATCCACCCCTTCTTTCTTTCTTGGTATTCTCTTTTTATAATTGAGGCCCAAAATGGGATTGAGTAGATCACATGCGATCTTTCTCGTACCTCGTACTGTCCCAAGTACGGTCTCCTGAAACATCTACAATCTGCATTAATTAATTTCAGAAGTATTCAATTTATCAAATATGACCGTTAGAATAATATTAATAATTTGACAAAGTATGGAATAGTAAGCATCGTTAGACTGGTAACGGTAGCCTTCATATCGGTAGGATTCAACTGTAGGTGCACATCGGCAACCTCCAAATGTATCCTTCCATTAGTAACCTTCCATCGGTAGCCATGCAACGATAACCATGTAACGTTAACCATGTAATGGTAACCATGCAACGGTGACCATGAAACTATGACCTTACATCATTAACCTAGCAACGGTGACCATGCATCGGTAACCTTGCAATGGTGACCATGGAACGGTAACCTTGCAACGGTAACCTTTGCATCGATAACCTTTGCATCGGTAACCTTGCATTGGTAACCTTTGCATTGGTAACCTTGCATTGGTAACCTTTGTACTTAGATAAATTCTGCACTGTTAACTTAACCAATCAAGTAGTGAGATTGAGAGTATATGAATGTTACTCTATAGAAACAAGAAACATTAATGAGACATGATTAACATATAATGAAAACATGATTATCACATAAATGAAACATGATTTGGGATTATCAAAAAAGGGGAGTCCAAAAATCTCCTCCTTTTTGATAATCACAAATTATGTCATTGAATATTTATGTTTAAGAGTTTTGAATCAAGGTTAAACACATTTGATAATTTCATCAGTGATGTGAGCATAAACATATTATATGATGAACACTACATTGAGTCCAAAACATATATAAACACTTCTCCCCCTTTGTGATTAACAAAAATGCATACATAACATAAAGAGAGAAAAGAGAGTGTTTGTATTAATAAAATAGGAGTAAAATAGACAAAAAGAATAAACCAATCCCTATCAGCTAAGATAATCCACACTCAATCCACATCAGATATTTCCAATGGAGCTTTGTCTTTGGAAGCTGAGGATACAGGTTCTGAAGGTGGAGGGATAGGCTGAGGGATGGCAGTGAGTAGTTTAGGAGGAGTAGCCACCGAGGCATTGGTAGACCTATAGTGACTAGATATATGAGTAATCATTGGGGTCAAACTTCTGATGGCCTGGACAGGATTCATCAAAGGAGTTGTACTGGTGGAACCTGAGGCAGCTGAAGAAGTAGGTAAAGCAGGAGGAACAATGATGGGTGTGTAGTCCACATGGAGGAAGGGTAACATAAGATTCTTGAAGTCCATAATGATGCTTCCCCCTCTTTCCATAACTGATATGAAATCATATTTGTTTTCCATGAATCTCTCCAGGGTAGGATTAATCTCTTTAAGATTTCTCACTTGATCCTTAAATGCGTGAGTTACAGGAGGGATTCTCTAGTTCTCCAAGAGTAGCTTAAAGTGACCATCCATCTGATTCTTAGTGTATAACCGATTGTAATAGAAGTAAAATTGATCCTTGATGGCCTTCTAATGTTGAGAAGCTTCCCTTAAATAATTTCACACAAGGTTATGAATTTCCCTGGTAATGGAAATTACTTGAGAGTCTGAGGTACTAGCACCAAAGAACTTTTCCACTTCTTCTCTAACAACGGTCCTGAAGGATTAAATGTCAACTGGAGGAGAGGTTGAAGAATATGAAGATGCACCTAGAGGTGCCATAGTGAAAGCCACAGTTTCTTTAAATGATTTTTAACCCATTGATCATCCTTTTTACATCATCATCTTGGCCTTTCACAGGTGTTTCCATAGAATTCTTAAAATCCTAAAACATTGTGACCATTTGCTGAACTACACTTTTAACATATCTAAGATCTCTGTCCACCTGAGAACTTGAAGACATATATGCATCTAAGCTGGAAATAGAATATTTCACTGATTCTACAGAAACTTCCAAAGTTCTTACCTGATTCTGACTTTCCTTGACCTCATGTAACACAACTGAGTGAGAGGTAGAGACTATCCTTTCCACTACAGATGTAATGAGTCCTTTATTATGAGCTATTGTTATCGCCATATAAGTGGATTTCTCATCAATATGCCTCTTTAGGTCTGATTTCAAATAATCCAATTCATCCTTCTTTACACAATCTTGAGGTAACAGAACCACTGACTGGACAATGGTAGTTTCTGAGATAGTAGGAATTGGAGGACTTCTAATAGGCTGGTCTTCTTCAAAATCTCCATAATCAAGGTATAAAACCACAAAGCTAGGAGCTTCTGTCTAGTCCTCTATCTCATGAGCAACAACAACTGATCCTATAGCAATGGTTTCCTCCCCATCTATAGTATCACGCCTTTTATCACATAAACTTTCATTACATTATACAAAACTGATAATCTTTAAGGTTTAGTGTCTTGGAAGCCAAGAACTTAATACATGAAAACATAAAAAAAAATCTTCTTAAACACTTGAAAGGATTCTTCATTTTTTCATCCTAAGTTCATTACTGCATCTCATAACCTGGGAACATACATCAAAGGAAAGGGTGAGCAGAAGGGCCAATAAGTGAAACAAGAGAAACATTTTACATGTGAACTTGTGATACATCAATAAAGTCATGATAAATAACTTTAAGGCACAAGAAATATATCATGAGGAATATCATAATAAAAATAACATGTTTCATAACTTGAAGATGTGGCTACAACATTTAACTTAGAAAATCATTTCCGTATCACCAAGGTCCATCCCCAAGGTGTCATAAAAAAATTACCAAGGTTATTCACCAAGGTATCGTTAAAATGGTCATCTCTAGAGATTAAGTCTTTACCAAATGAATTGGAGTGATATCAGGTCGCACCATTAATTTGTATTTATTATTATGTGAGACACATATATCATCATAAAAATTTCATAAATAACCCAAATAGCATAAAATAAATGGGTTTCATTTCATAATCATAATGTTTTAAAAACTGCTTTAAAGACATGATCTTTATGTCACTTTAAACCCATGGAAAAGGAAAGTGGGTTTCATGTATGTAAATCCCAGAATTAAAATAGAAAATTTTGATATATATGTTAATAAACCTGTAGAAGAAAAATCTTTGAGTATTCACTTAATAAAATAAAATAATTTGAGAAAAAGAGAAAGACATTTTGAGACGAAAATTCTGCAGCATAACAGCTATGTTACAGGGTTTTAGAAAACATTAAAAAGAGAGGGGACATGGTTCAACCACTCATAAATGATCCATAAAACAGTATGGGGACATATTATAAAGGATTTAAGAACATGGTAATGAAATTTGAAAGATATAACATATTAAATGAAGAACTTTAAAGGAAAACAAAAATAAGATTTCTCTTATGAAAATTTGAAAGCCTAACAACATTACTTAAAACTTCAAAAAAATGAATTGATGAGATCAAATAGGGTCTCTCATAATATGAACATAAAAATGAAAGTATTATAGATATATAATATCATACCCCAACCTATGAAAAGGAACTTTAAAGAAATGACATGAAAATAGAACTTGAAAAATGAGAAGGGTGGAAGAATCCCTTAAAAACATTCGGCAGCCTAATGACGCCACTTAAAAATTTATAAAACGAAATGATGAGAGTAAGAGGGGATCTCTTATCATATGAAAATTAAAAGGGAAGTAAGAGTAATATAATAGAACATCCCCCAACATAATAACATGGGGATTAAATGAAATGACATACAAAAGAGTACTTGAAAAGAAAGAGAGAGGTAGGATCCCTTACCTTGAAGAGTAACTTCGAAATCTTGAAGTTTGAGACCTTGGGAGGCTTGAGGGCACCTTGGGATGACTCCTTGGAAGGTAATGAGACCATAACTTCGTTGAGGATTATTTTGTAATGGAATGGATGAGAAAATGGCTTGGTATTTATAGGGGAAGTGAGGGGACAAGGCATTAATGGCCAAGGGACACCTCATTGGTGGTATTGGCAAAACCATGGGATTGCCCATGGTATTGGCCAATTGGGACACCTCATACCTTATATTAATATTCATAAGTCTACCGGAATTATTTCATAATTATTACATCCTTAATGATGTCATTAAACACCTGAAACTCCAAACTGAAAATTCACTATTCACTGAAAATTCAACTTTTTCAAAAAAATCCCAAAAATTCACCTTAACATAATATCGATGCTCTGAATTCAAAAATGAACTCCATTTTATAAAAACAATTTTCTAAATATTTTTAATTTAATTTTTAAATAAAAACACTATTCACCTGAAAAAACTAATACTTAACGAATAATTTCTGAAACAGTTATTTACCAATTTTATTGAATCACATTACTTAATCAAGGTTCCTAAATTATATTAATACTTTATTTAAGTGATATTTCTAATCCATTTGGTCACATTACTAATCCTAAGAGTCACTATTCATAATTTACTATTCATCAAAAATTAAGTTGATCTTATTAGACTCTAAATTTTATACTGAACACAACTATAGAAGACCATTTTTTGAAAATCATTACACATTTATAATTATTTATGTTTTACATAAATATTTTAAAATGTTATTTTTCCAAAATTCATCAATAATATACATCCTATATTTATCCGGACACTTGAGATTCTCAAACTTCACCATAAGAAGAAATCACAATTTTTATTTAAATCAAAGGATTACACAAGGCAGTTATAGTCCCGTTACATAGCCCCTTATAACACCAGCATATGACCTAAGAGTAAGGTGTTTTAGGGTGATAGAATCTTGGGGCGGCTCGGCTAACATTGCCCAAGTAGTGATTTCTATCAGCTTGAACTTATCACGAAGGTGATTCTGTTCCAGCTTCACACGATGAAGTTCATCTTGGGTTTGGTCCAGGGCAAAGCCCAAAGGTGCTACCTCCTTCCCGAGTCCCGTCAAATGGGCTTCAATCAGCCCAAGACTACTGGATGGGGCCATCAAATCTTATTTCTATATTAATTAATCAAGATCACTTGTATTTATAGAAAATAATTGTAACATTTAGTTTCCAACGGTCATATTGACCAACAGTCATATAACAGTTGAAACCCAATGGTCTCATTTTAATTATACTCATTTTATTAAATTAAAAATAAAATAACCCACAAAAAATTAGGGAACAAAATTTACTCAAAAAAATTCGGGTTGTTACAATCTTCCCCCCTTAAGAAATTCCATCCTCACAATTTTATAATTGGGCTTGGAAATTTCGTTGAAAGTCCCACATCGGAAAAAGAGTCAGTAAAACTATTACTTTAAAAGAAAGAAAGGGAAGTACAAAGGTCACCTGAGTTAACCCATACTAGGATTCCATATAGGAAAACATGGATATGGAAGAGAAAACAAAGGGTCAAGTTCTGATGGAGAGTGATAGAAAACATGATTAGGAGAAAATTATCCACAAGAAGATCACAAACTTAAGATGTGTTAAACGGTCTTTGATTACTCATTAGGAAACGTACACCAAAAACATTTTTGTTTTATGTGCCTTTTCATAATTTTGAGGAAATAATTTACTGCATAGAATAAAAACATAAGGAAATATACTTACCTTCAAGTAGATTTTCATCCCTTAATAATTTTCCACCAAGACTAATCTTTTCTCTAAACAATGAGCATTCAGAAGGACTTGCTCTCATCAAAAGCACAAGAATCATATTCTTGAGAATCACATAATCCACAAAAGAATAACTATATTTTTCCCTTGTCTTTAGTCATCAACTAAAACTAAAATGGTTAGTATGAGATCATATAATCCCCAAAAAGGATAATCCTTTATAAAAATAAATATGACTATTAATCTCCAAAATTCGACAAAAGTACCCAAAGTTCCAGAAAGACCATTCAACACACAATCATCCTTAAAATTCTTCAGAATAATCCAAACTAATATTGGAACCCAAAACTCATAAGGATTTAATAACACAGTCTTCCAAGATAAACTTTATCATTCATCTCCAAACAACATCAACCACTCTTAACGTCTTATAACAAAAGTAACTAACCTAATCAAATTTTCCCCAAGATAGGTTAATCATTTCCATAAGTAACCTAAATTAACATAAGTTCACCTTACATTCATCAATTATTCAAAATATAAGTCAAAATTTACTTATCAAAGAAAATACCATAGTAATCTATTTACCTTGATCATATAGGGTTCCCAAATTAGTGAACATCTTCCAAAATAATATTCATCTTTTATTCCCCTAATCATTTTTTTCAAGAAGAACAGCTTCACAACATCAACATGTGATACATAACAATAGATGTTTTACTTAATGATATAAAACCATCTTAGGTGGTGACTTTATGTTCTTAGAAAACATTAAATATATGCTCATAGAGAACGAACTAAAATACAACATGACATAGACAATTATTGCAAAGAAGTTACTTGTACTTCAGTCATCATGATCCATCTCAGCACATGACTTGCATTGTTCCCCTATCCTTGAAGATTGTTGATGCTCGTCATGCTTCTCATCCCTTCCAAGAGAGCATTTCCCTAGATAATGTCCAAATTCTCCACATTTACGACATTGAGTAGTATAAGGTACATTAGATTGAACCTTATCTCCATTCATCACATTATCCATTCTTTTAAAGCAATTGGCTATTTTATGCCCTATCATCCCACACTTAAAACATCTCCCAGTTCCTTTGTGACATTTTCGTTGGTGCCTCTTTCCATAATTTTTTCACAAAGGAAATTGGGTCTTCTTTCCCTTATCACCTTTATCAGATGAACATCCTTGAGACTTCATCTTCCTCTTCCTGGATGAATTTGGGCATTCAACTAGGTACCAATTATTAATTGTGATTTTTGATAGTTGGTTTGGAATAATCACAATATGTTCAACTTGATATCTCATCATCTCTATCATATTAATAGGGAAATCATCACATTTCCTTTCACATTGGTTGTTGGGACAAGTTCTTTTATTTCCCACCATTAACTAAGAAAATAAAGTATAATTAGGGGGCTTAAATACTTATCCAATAATCATGAAAAATAAACTTTAAGCATAGAAGGATAAAATTGTAGAAGAAAAGTATATCCTAACTTGTGATCCCCTAGGTTCCAATATAGGTTATCCATGATCATATATTCTTATGTGAATCTTTATTTTATTTTATCTTTGTTCCTTTAATAATGGTTCATACTAAGCTTATGAATTTACCAACGCATATCCCTCAGGAGTGTCAAACCAAGAGTGCAGCAAGGCTCGTTGTCGTGCACCAGGTTACCTCAGGTCAAGCCTGAAACACCTTGTCAGAGTTTTCACTCCTAGGTACATCTGTTCCAGAGCCACCTCTACTTGTTCATATCCAGACAAAGATTTATTTGTTTGGAAACCACTTACTCAATACTTCAACAAAATACCAGGATGTTTTCCTATATTTAATATTTTCATAAGAAACCTTGTAAAGTTTTTGAAATCCTAATTTCAACAAATAACTTAACCATCCTTTTATACCAACTATATAATCCCACCTTTTTATCACATAAACTTTCATTACATTATACAAAACTGAGGATCTTTAAGGTTTAGTGTCTTGGAAACCAGGAACTTAATACATGACAACATAAAGAAAATCTTCTTAAACACTTGAAAGGCTTCTTCATTTTTTTCATCCTAAGTTCATTAATACATCTCATAACCTGGGAACATACATCAAAGGAAAGGGTGATTAGAAGGCCCAGTAAGGGAAACAAGAGAAACATTTTACATGTGAACTTGAGATACATCAATAAAGTCATGATAAATAACTTTAAGGCATGATAAAGAGATCATGAGGCATATCATAATAAAAATAATGTGTTTCATAACTTGAATATGTGGCTACAACATTTAACTTAGACAATCATTTTCGTATCACCAAGGTCCATCCCTAAGGTGTCATAAAAAAAATTACCAAGGTTATTCACATAGGTATCGTTAAAATGGTCATCTCTAGATATAAAGTCTTTACCCAATTCATTAGAGTGCTATCATGGTGCACCCTTAATTTGTATTTATTATCATGTGATCCACATATATCATCATCAAAATTTCATAAATAACCCAAATAGCATAAAATAAATGGGTTTCATTTCATAATCATAACATTTTAAAAACTGCTTTAAATACATGATCTTTACGTCACTTTAAACCCACGAAAAAGGAAAGCGGGTTTCATGTATGTAAATACCAGAATTAAAATAGAAAATTTTGATATATATGTGAATAACCCTGTATAAGAAAGATATTTGAGTATTCACTTAATAAAATAAAATAATTTGAGAAAAATAGAAAGACATTTTGAGACGAAAATTCTGCAGCATAACGACTACGTTACAGGGTTTTAGAAAACATTGAAAAGAGAGGGGACATGGGTCACCCACTCATAAATGATCCATAAAACAGTAGGGGGACATAATATAAAGGATTTAATAACATTTTAATGAAATTTAAAAGATATACCATATGAAATGAAGAACTTGAAAGGAAAACAAAAATAATATTTCTCTTATGAAAATTCGGCAGCCTAACGACGTTACTTAAAACTTCAAAAAAATGAATTGATGAGATCAAATAGGGTATATCATAATATGAACATAAAAATGAAATTATGATAGATATATAATATCATACCCCAACATAAGAAAAGGAACTTGAAATAAATGACATGAAAATAGAACTTGAAAAATGAGAAGGGTGGAAGAATCCCTTAAAAAATTCGTCAGCCTAACGGCGCCACTTAAAAATTTATAAAATGAAATGATGAGAGTAAGAGGGGATCTATCATCATATGAAAACGAAAAGGGAAGTAAGATTAATATAATAGAACATCCCCCAACATAATAACATGGGGATTAAATTAAATGACATACAAAAGAGTACTTGAAAAGAAAGAGAGAGGTAGGATCCCTTACCTTGAAGAGTTACTTCGAAATCTTGAAGTTTGAGACCTTGGGAGGCTTGAGGGAACCTTGGGAGGACTCCTTGGAAGGTAAGGAAACCAGAACTTCATTGAGGAGGATTTTTTAATGGAAAGGATGAGAGAATGGCTTGATATTTATAGGGGAAGTGAGGGGACAAGGCATTAATGGCCAAGGACACCTCATTGGTGGTATTGGAAAAACCATGGGCTTGCCCATGGTATTGGCCAATTAGGACACCTCATACCTTATCATACTATTCATAAGTCTACCAGAATTATTACATAATTATTACATCCTTAATAATGTCATTAAACACCCGAAACTCCAAACTGAAAATTCACTATTCACCGAAAATTCAACTTTTTCAGAAAAATACAAAAAATTCACCTTAACATAATATCAATACTCTGAATTCAAAAATTAACTCCATTTTATAAAAATATTTTTCTAAATATTTTTAATTTAATTTTTAAATAAAAAACACTATTCACCCGAAAAAACTAATACTTAACTAATAATTTCTGAAACCGTTATATACCTATTTTATTTAATCACATTACTTAATCAAGGTGCCTAAATTATATTAATACTTTCTTTAAGTGAGATTAATAATCTATTTGGTCACATTACTAATCCTAAGAGTAAAATCACTATTCATAATTTACTATTCATCAAAAATCAAGTTGATCTTATTAGACTCTAAATTTCATACTGAACACAACTGTAGAAGACCATTTTTTGAAAATCATTAAAAAAAATAATTATTTAAGGTTTACTTAAATATTTTAAAATGTCCTTTTTCCAAAATTCATCAATAATATACATCCTATATTTATCCGGACACTTGAGATTCACAAACTTCACTATAAGAAGAAATCACATTTTTTATTTAAATCAAAGGATTACACAAGGAAGTTATGGTCTCGTTACGTAGCCCCTTATAACACCAGCATAGAACCTAAGAGTAAGGTGTGCTAGGGGATAGAATCTTGGGGCGGCTCAGCCAACATTTCCCGAGTAGTGATTTCTATCAGCTTGAACTTCTCACGAAGGTGATTCCGTTCCAGCTTCACACGATGAAGTTCGGATTGGGTTTGGTCCAAAGCAAAGCCCAAAGGTGCTACCTCCTTCTTGAGTTCCGTCAGATGGGCTTCGATCGGCCCGAGACTACTGGATGGGGCCATCAAATCTTCTTTCTATATTAATTAATCAAGATCACTTGTATTTATAGAAAATAATTGTAACATTTAGTTTCCAACGGTCATACTGACCAATGGTCATACTGACCAACGGTCATATAACATTTGAAACCCAACGGTATCATTTTAATTATACTCATTTTATTAAATAAAAAATAAAATAACCCACAAAAAATTAGGGAACAAAATTTACTCAAAAAAATTCGGGTCATTACACCCTCACTTGGAGCATTCTTCTGATCAACCACATCTATCTCCATCATACCTCCTTTATCATCTTAATTAACAGGAAGGTCCACTGCCACTTCCTCCACAAAATCTTCAATGACTTCCAAAACAAGTCCAGCTTCAACTAAATCAGCAACTTCTTCATCTCCACTTGCTACCCTTATTGTATGTCATATTAGAGGATTGAGGCTTTAACATTCCTCTTCACTTTCAAAAATAGTTTTCTAAAAGTCATCTTGACTTGAATCAGTGTCCTCATCCTTATCTGAGGTATCTATAATGTCTCTTAAGACGTTTTCATCCCCTTTTTCTTCACTGGTTTCCTCATCACTGTCCCTCAGGACAGTCTCCCTTCTAAGCAATCTCTTTAGTGGGCTAGGCTCACCAAAGGATACAATATTATCATGAGTATTTGAGGGAAGTTCAAGATCACTCCTGTCATCTATAGAAGAATCCTCTCTTTCTTGCACAACAACAGCCTCATCTTCTTCATCTGAATAAGAAGGCTCTACTTCATGAGGCTTAAGACCGGGGTATCTCTTATTTTTAGGCCTAGTAGTATGAGCAACAGGGTTAAACTCTTCATATACCTTATCCTCATCATTCACCCATCTCCTCAACCATGGATTCTAGTTGGTCTTCATCAGCTTGAAAATCACTTTGGTGATACAATGGTTATCTTGCACAACAATTGTTTCCTACTTAGCTCCAACAACTCCTTTCACTTTCAACATAAGAGATATCAACTTAGCATGAAATAGGGAATTGGATTTGGAACTAGGTTTGGTTATATCTTCTAGTTGAATCATCAACATCCTAAATAAGTTGATCTTATGTTCATGCTTTAACATATACAAGAGAAAAACATACTAAAACATTAAAGTTGCAAATTCCCCTCTTCTGGGACTTAAAACATGCTAGATAAACTTGAAAAGCATCTTATCTTCTCCTACCATTTCAGCAGCAATGACTTTACTAAGAATTCAATTACCTGTAAATTCAGCTAAATATTCTTCATAGCAGAAGAAATCACTAGTGCGAGGCACCAATTTTGAGTAATAATCACAAATACCTTCATGTGGAACCCTCAAGCAGTCATCCCACTCAATAGAGGAGAAACTCACACTTATTCTATTTACTCTAGAAGTCATCCGGTGCTCATCCACAGACTGCTCAAACTTGAGATACTCATAAAATTCCTTCACTAATTTCGGTTAATATGGTCTATTATTGTTTGAAAAACACTCATCCCAGCCCTGAGCTTCAAGTGCCTTCTGTACTAAAGATCGGCTCGACAGCATCCACTTTGAACTTAACTCCTTCTCAACCACTATTTTCCTCTTTGATAAATGCAGGTTAAGCACCTTTTCCACTATCTAGATTCCACTACTCGACTCGGCTCTAGGTCTCTTAGGATCTGGCGTGTCTCCTTCATCAGCAACCGATGACCTTTTAACTGTCGCCATCGATCTGGAGTGGTTCAAGGTTTCAGTAGAGGTTTAGGTTTTGAGATTGGGGAGAAAAAGGTTTGGGAGAGGGTTTGATGTGGATTGAAATGTAATATGTGTTTTATTTTTATTATTTAGGGATCAAAAAATGAAACAAATAAAATAAATAAGTAAATGCAGAAAAAGTTTCAGATTCTAGCTGAGAACACAAAAACGCAAAGTCCCATACTCAAGTCGTCTATCGGTAAGGAGGTATCGGTAAGGTCTAACGGTGAGGACCTATCGGTAAGGTCTAATGGTGAGGTCCTATTGGTAAGGTCTAATGGCGAGGTTCTATCGGTAAGGTCTAACGGTGAGGTCCTATCAGTAAGGTCTAACGGTGAGGTCCTATCGGTAAGGTCTAACAGTGAGGTTCTATCGGTATGGTCTAATGGTGAGGTCCTATCGGTAAGGTCTATCGATGAGGTCCTATCGGTAAGGTATAACGGTGAGTTCCTATCGTTAAGGTCTAACAGTGAGGTCCTATCAGTAAGGTCTAACGGTGAGGTCCTATCAGTAAGGTCTAATGGTGTGGTCCTATCGGTAAGGTCTAACGGTGAGGTCCTAAACTCAAAATTTTGTCATACCTAACTCATGTTTGATGTAATTTAACCTCTCAGAATTCAAAGGCTTTGTGAATATATCAGCCAATTGGTGTTCAGTACCAATGAATTCAATAGTGATATCACCTCTTTGATAATGATCTCTTAAGAAGTGATGTCTTACATCAATATGCTTTATCCTAGCAGGAGATACTGGATTTTTAGAGATGTTAATAGCACTTGTGTTGTCACAGTTTATAGAGTCATGTTTGAATTGATATCCATAGTCTAGTAAAGTGTGTTTCATCCACAGAATTTGAGCACAACAACTACTAGAAGCTATATATTCAACCTCTGCAGTAGATAATGCAACATAATTATGTTTCTTACTACACCATGATACTAGTGACTTGCCTAAAATGTGACATGTTCCAGAGGTTCTTTTTCTGTCTAACTTGAAACCAGCAAAGTTAGCATCCGAATAACTTATTAAATCAAACGAATGACCTCTTAGATAAAATAATCCTAAATTTATAGTATAGTTGAGATATTTAAAAATCCTTCTAACAGCATTTAAATGAGATTCTTCGGGATTGGCTTGAAAATGAGCACACATGCATACACTGAACATAATGTCAGGTCTGCTAGTAGTAAGATAGAGAAGACTCCCAATCATACCTCGGTAATTGGTTTGATCCACTGATTCACCAATTTCATCATCATCCAACTTGCAAGTGGTACCCATAAGTGTATCACTACCTTTACTACTTTCCAAACCAAAACGTTTCAAAAGATCCTTAGTATATTAACTTTGATTTAAAATAATACCATTTTTTATTTTGAAAAATTTGAAATCCAAGAAAAATAATTAGTTCCCCCATTAGACTCATTTCAAATTCATCTTGCATCATTTTTGAAAAATTAGTACAGAGAGAGTTTTTATAGGATCCAAAAATTATATCATCTACATAAATTTGTACTATTAAAACATCTTTGGAAATCCTTTTAATAAAGAGAGTAGAATCCACTATTCCTTTAGTAAAACCTTTTGAAATAAGAAAAGAACTAAGTCTATCATACCAATCTCTTGGAGCTTGTTTTAGACCATATAAGGCTTTAGATAGTTTAAAAACACAATTTGGAAAATGGGGATTTGTAAATCCAGGAGGTTGTTCAACAAGTACATCTTCAATTATATACCCATTTAGAAATGCAATTTTGACATCCATTTGATAAAGTTTGAAATTCAGATGAGCTACATAGGCAAGTAGTATCCTAATGGCCTCTAACCTAGCTATAGGTACAAAGGTATCCTCATAGTCTATTCCTTCTTCTTGACTATATCCTTGTTCAACTAGTCTAGCCTTGTTTCTAACTATATTTCCAGATTCATCAACTTTATTTCTAAACACCCATTTAGTGCATATTGTCAAAGTGTCCTTAGGTCTTTCCACTAATTCCAAAACTTTGTTTCTTTCAAACTGATTCAATTCTTCTTGCATATCTATTACCCAAAATTCATCACTAATTGCATCATTGATATTTTTAGGTTCAAGATGTGAAAGAAAATCTTGATGTTCAACATGGTTTCTCATAGAAGATCTAGTTTGTGTCCCTCTATTTAGATCACCTACTATAATATATAAAGGATGATTTTTGGGAGTTCTTATACCTCTATAAAGAGTTGAACTAGACTCCTCATGATTATCTGTAGGTTCAGATTCACCATGCATAGATTCTATAAAGTTTATAGAACTGGTTGTTTTCACTAAGGGTTCACTGTCTTTGTCATTTAGGTCCAGAATTGACATATCTTCCTCAAGATGTTCAAGAGTGTTTTTGGGTTCATGTGGATAAGTCTCATCAAATTTGACATGAACTGATTTTTCCACACATTTGGTTCACTTATTAAATACTCTATAGGCTTTACTAGAAATTGAGTAACCTAGAAAAATTCCTGCATCACTTTTTGAAGAAAATTTGTCAAGATTATATTTAGTGTTAAGGATAAAGACTTTACAACCAAAAACTCTAAAGTAATTAACCTTAGGCTTCCTGTTATTCCAAATTTCATAAAGGGGCTTCTTAAGAACATGTCTAATTAAGACTCTATTGATGATATAACAAGCTGTATTTATAGCCTCAACCTAAAAATAGATTGGAAAATTATATTCATTGAGCATTGTCCTTGAAATCTCTTTAAGGGTCATATTTCTTCTTTCCACGACTCCATTCTGTTTAGGTGTTCTAGGGGCAGAGAAATTGTGACTATAGCCATTTTGTGAGAAAAAAGATTCAAAGTCTTGATTCTCAAACTCACAACCATGATCACTTCTCAAGGTCTTAATTCTAATTCAACTAATATTTTCTATAGACTTGGAGCATTTGATAAAATAAGAACAAGCTTCACTTTTGTGAGCCAGAAAGTATACCCAAGTGAACCTATAAAAATCATCTACAAGAACATAAACATAGTGCTTCCCATTTAAACTTTGAACTCTAGATGGTCCAAACAAGTCCATGTGAACCAACTCAAGTGGTTGAGCAGTAGAGACTTCTTTATTTGGTTTGAAAGAAAATTTGTGTTGTTTTACTTTCTAACAAGGATTACACAATTTGTTAAGAGGGAATACCAATTTAGGTAATTCTCTAACTAAACCTTTACTAGTTAGTTTCCTAAGTGAGTGCACATTGCAGTGTCCTAGTCTTCTATGCCACAACCGAGATTCCTTATGAAATGCATTTAAACAAGAAATGTTTTTCTTAAATAAATAATCTATATCAACAGCATATACATTCTCATTTCTAAAAGCAGTAAATATTAAATCATTTTTAGAGTTA
The DNA here is from genome assembly GCA_963277665.1 of Viscum album. Taxonomy (NCBI): domain Eukaryota; kingdom Viridiplantae; phylum Streptophyta; class Magnoliopsida; order Santalales; family Viscaceae; genus Viscum; species Viscum album. Next base: position 1,339,337,916 of record OY728156.1, read on the forward strand.
AAAACATTGCATGCATAATTTTCAAATTTAACATTGAATCCATCATCACACAACTGAGAAATAATTAGCAGATTGTATTTTAACCCATCAACAAAAAGTACTTTTGAAATTAATACAGTATTAGGGTTAACAATTTGGCCTAAGTCGACGATCTTCCCTTTAGAATTATCACTGAATGGGAAATATCCACCATCAACTTTAATTAGGCTTTTGAAACATGAATAATATCTTATCATATGTCTTGAACATCCACTGTCCAAGTACCACAGAGTTTTATAGGATCTCTTTAGACAATTTTCCTGAAAAACAGATTAAGTGTGGGGTAACTTTGGTACCCAGATTTTCTTGGGTCCAGAGAGGTTAGTAAGTAAAAATTTGGGAACTCATACTTGTGTCATAGTTTTTATATAATCAACAGATATATTTTGAGACATTAACACTTTATTTGGTCATTTAGAGAATTGTTTTTCAAAATATGGTCTAGAACTTGAACTAGCTGAGAACTGTCCATATTTTGGAACAAATTTAGTTTTAATAATCCTTCTATGTCTGGGTTGATATCCTATACTAGTTTTGTATTTTAGAGCAATTTTTTTCCCTAGAAACTGAGTCAAGGTATCTCTACCGGTAATAAATTTTTCCAAATCCCGTTTTAATTGATCATTTGATAATTTGAGTTCGGTATTTTCTTTTAATAGCTGAGAAAATTTTTCGTTCTCAATATCTAGATCAGATTTGTAATTAGCATTTAGAGCATGTTGTCTTTTCAATAGTTTATATTTATCCTTGAGTTCATTAAATGTATCCTCAAGAATTCCACAGTATTCAAATAGTTCATCCTTAGTAATATTTTCATCATTTTTTGATTCACCTTCATTCCCATAATAATAATCATTAGGTATAGGGTAATTGGGTGCTACCTTCAATGCTTCTGTCATGAAACACAGATTTGTATGTTTATTCTTGTCACTATCATAAGTGTCAGATCCACTTGAGCTATCTTATGAGGCACTCTAGGTGGATTTCATAGCCTTTTTATATCCTTTTACCTTGTCTTCATACTTCTTATTAAATTTAATCTTGGGGCAATCAGCCTTCACATGACCTTTGCATTTACACTCATAACAGACTATATCAGTTGTGTTGTCATTCCATTTTCTGTCATTTTTCTATTGTCCTTTAATATCATACCTTCCTTTATAGTTTGATTATCTAAATAACTTTTTCTTTAGTAAAAATTCTTGAATATACTTGCAAGATGATCCATCTCATCATCACTGTTAGAGTATGAGTCTTAACTTGTGGAAGTGTATACAGAATCTTGACCTTTTTCTTTATCTTTGTTCTTTGAGGTAGTAGTCTTGAATGCTATAGATTTCTTCCTTGATTATTTATCTACTTCTTGATTCACTTTAAGTTCTTCCTCATACATCATAATCTATCCAATTAGTTCCTTTATTGGTAGTTTAACTATGTCACAAGATTATCAGATAGAAACAGAAGTTCCTCTCCATCTTTCAGGTAGGCATCGAAGCAATCTCATAATCTGGTCCTTGTTGTCCACTGGTTTCCCAAGAAGACTCATAGTATTCACTATTTCATTGAACCTGAGATAAATTTCAGAAATAAGTTCATCAGGATTCATTTTAAAATTATCATATTTAATAATATATGTATTTAATCTCATTTCTTTAACATTGGTTGTTCCCTCATGAGAAACAGATAAAGTATCCCAAATTTCATATGCAGTTTTACAAGCAGATATTCTATTGAATTCCTCATCACCTAGAGAACGGTAAAAAGCATTCATTACTTTACAGTTATTATTATATGTGGCTTTAGTCAACTGAGACCATGAGTTTCTAGTAGTAGCAGGCAATATATGTTGTTCTTCAATTGTGTCCCAGATTTCTGGTCCCATGCTCTCTAGAGACATTTTCATTTTTAATTTCCAAAGAGCATAGTTATTATCAATAAAGAAAAGTGGCATGTTAGTAGCAGAAACCTCAACTCTATTTTCCATAGTTACTTAGAATTTAAAGAACTGAAAATTTAGATATGATAGAAATTTTAAGATGTTTAAGATACAACTAAAATAACAGTTGAAGAGAATTTGAACACTGGATAAAAAATCCTCTGATACTAAATGCTGGTCAGATTGGAATCTCAAGAGGGGGGTGAATTGAGTTCCTACTTAAAATTTATTTTTAAAAAATGTGTTAAAAATAATCCCCCAATTTCAAAATGGCCCAGTTAATTAAGGCAGTAGAGATGTAAATGTCTATTTGGTCAATATTTTTCTCAAAGGGTGATTAGTCCTCAGTTGAATTGGTGTAAAAATACTTCTTCAACTTTTGAAACAAGTTTAGTGAATTCAACATATACACACACTAACCAAAACTAACTATCAAAAAGAATGAAAAACAGTTTTATGTTTTAGAAATTATAAGTAGTGGAAAATAGATACAATAGAGTATCGCAAAATATAGTGTACAGTAAATTGAAACAAGAGGTTCAGTCTCAAGACAAGACTTAATCCTCTCCACTTGGTTATCTCCTTCCACCAAGTAGTTTATATTAACAATAAACTTGATACACATCCTATATCAGGCTTTAAAATAGTTTTCACAAACTGTACAGGGTTCACACCCTCTTCCACAGTTCTTCATGGGAAAAAAAATAGCACATACCACACACGGTCTATTCCATAGTTATATGTGGGGAAAAATATAGGTGAAGTTTGATGTAAGGATATTCAGTATCCTCTAGTTCAAGAACAGGATACAATGTGTGTAACAGACCGATAGACACACTTCTCACAAATGTAAAATAAAGAAACAAAATAGAGCTTAAGATAATATGCTTGAGTTTAGAAAGATTTATGTGTTATCAATTCAGCTCTTGACTCCTCAGATTGAAGAATTTGATGTTGGAGTCTTTCTTTGAAACTTTTCTTCAAAAAATAGTGTTGCAACTCAAAGTTCTAGCTTTCAATGTTCTTCTTCTGGTGTTTATCAAGAGTTGATGAGGCATAGAAGTCAGAAGTGAGTTTTTCCCAAAATGATCTTCGTGATGCTTGTGGGTTCACAGTGTTAGTGCTGGATGGTTCTGCTTTGATCTAGTGAGTAAGCTCTTTCGGAGTTCTTATTCCACAATGCTTCACATGCACGTATATCCACCCCTTATTTCTTTCTTGGTATTCTCTTTTTATAATTGAGGTCCGACAATGGGAATGAGTAGATCATGTGTGATCTTTCTCGTACCTTCTACTGTCCCAGGTATGGTCTCCTGAAACGTCTACAATCAGCATTAATTAATGTCAGAAGCATTTAATTTATCAAATATAACCATTAGAATAATATTAAGAATTTGATGAAGTATGTAATAGTAATCATCGATAGACGGATAACGGTAGCCTTCACATCGGTAGGCTTCAACAGTAGGCGCACATCGATAACCTCCAACTGTAACCTTCCATCGATAACCTTCCATCGGTAGCCATGAAACGGTAACCATGTAATGGTAACCATGTAACAGTAACCATGTAACAGTGACCATGCAATGGTGACCTTGGATCGGTAACCTTGCAATGGTGACCATGCATTGGTAACCTTGCAATGGTGACCATGCAACGGTAACCTTGAAACGGTGACCAAGAAATGGTAACCTTTGCATCAATAAACTTTGCATCGGTAACCTTGCATCGGTAAACTTTTCATCGGTTACCTTGCATCAGTAATCTTTTTACTTATATAAATTCTACACTGTAAGCTTAACCAATCAAGCAGTGAGATTGAGAGTATATGAATGTTATTCTATATAAATGAGAAACATTAATGAGACATGATTAACATAGAATGAAAACATTATTATCACATAAATGAAACATGATTTGGGATTATCAAAATAGGTGAGTCCGACATATATATATATATATATATTGAAAAAATATTTTAGAAATTTTTTATCATAATTACAACTTATTATGATGTCATTTTCCAAAAAGGGTCATTTATGATGGGATTATGTCACAAATGACTGAAAATATTATAGTTCAATGAGAATATTGAATTCCTTAAAGTATTTGGTCTAATTTATAAGCATCATAATAAAAAAATTAAACATTCATATTACAAGATCTTTGGGTTCAGTTGAAATGAAATCAAAAGTAGTAGTAGAAATTATATAATCTATTGAAAGAAATCTAGCACAAATTTTATTAGATTTTGAAATTAGATGAATAAATTTAGTTCACCTAAACGTATAGAATCATAAGTTTATTATACATACAAATAGAACTTACAAAATCCTAAAATTAGATCGAGAATAAAATGAAGAGTATTATGATTTAAAAAAACTATTTATAAGAATCATTTGATTCAAAAATCTCCCACATTTTAATAATCATAAGACACAAATGTAAAGGTAATTAATACAAAAAATTATAAAATAAATATACTAATGTCATCCAATAAATATCCCCCTTTATCTAACATCCACGAGACTAAAATAACCCCTTTAAGAAACATACGGGGTTAGTAACAACCGAACCCCAACAAAAACTCTATCTTTAGGAGAAACAATTTTCCGTAACTAAAGGAAACATCACCATTCAAATGCTCTTATAAACTCGTCCCCTTAATAAAATAAATGAGAGCTAGTAAAACTTATCATTACATCAATTTCTCCCCCTTTATGATTTTTGAAAAGAATCAAACAAAGGAGAATCATTGAGAAATAGTTAACAGCATGTTTGATAATAAAGATAAGTAAGCGTACAAAAATTCCCATAACTTGTGATAAATTTATTCCCCATTGAAATAATTTATTAATAATTAGAAATTAGTTTTTACTTTACTATATCATTTTCTCAATCATTTTCCTTATTCTTATTTTTTACTTTTCCTTTAATCCTTTCTTTTTTATTTCATTTTCTAGGATACCCAGCTTAGACAGTTTCTTAACTTTTTATTTCTGAAAGATCATAAATATAAATCATATATCACCCTATTGAGAATTAAAATCAATAAGAAATAAGCAAGTTAAAAAAGGGGTTAGTTTGGAAAAAACCCTTTTAGGAAGTTATATTCCAATACCTATGGATGATCTTCTTCTAAGGAAGATGGTTCCAAAAGTTTTATTGTTGATATTTTCTAACCTTAATAGAAACTCTTGGAAAATATGAATCTATTCACAATAGTTTGGAAATACCAAACCCATACATTTTCAAGGAGTTAGTAAAAATAAATCTTCTAAAATGATAAAGGAAAAAACTTTATGAAAAAATTTAATTTTTGCATAACTATACATATGTACAAGTAAAAAGAGAATATGTAAGAGTAACTTTAAAAAATATAAGAGTAACTTCAACAAATAAAAGAGTAAATTTGAAAAATTTAATAAGAAATTTTCAAATAATTAAAAAAATAAAGTAGAAAAGTTGTACCTTCTAGAAGATAATTATTCTTAAGTTTATTGAGCAAGATAACTTCTGTAAGGTGTGGTTCTAGAATATGTTTATAAGACATATTATAATTTCCATTCAAAGATTTTCTGATAAATATAAATTCACTGTATAAAAATTTAGTATAGTTCTAAACAAATAATTCCCTACCCCTTTCTAAAGAAGTTTTTAAACATGGGGAGATAGTGAAATAAGAAATATAAATTATGATCACTTTACATTGACCACACCCAAGGTTTGTTTTATATATTAAAATCTATCAGGATTTAGTGGTTTAATAAAAATTTAAACAAGATGATCTTTAGTTCCAATGAACTTGAGAATAATATATCCTTTTTATGTATAATCACAAAGGAAGTGGTGTATTACATATATGTGTTTATATTTTGAATGATATCATGGGTTATTAGATAAATAGATAACAATTGTGCTATCAAAAAGAATATAAGTTTGAGTGATAATCATTTTGAAGTCCATGAGTGTGTGTTGAATCTACAAAAATTAAGCACAAAAACTTCAAATTACCACATATTCAGATTAAATAGTGTAAATTGTGAATTAATATTACTTCTTACTAGACTATGAGACTAAATCATTACCAAGAAAATGAAAATTTCCAGATGTGATCTTTTGATCAATTCTATAGCCACAAAAATCAGTACCTGATTAATTTTTTATTTGAAGGAAAGATCAAGAATTAAAGTCACTTTAATATAATAAAATATTAGTTTAACTACCTTAAAATAGGATTCTTTCAAGTTATCTTTAAATATCACACATAATAACACATAAAACATAATGTTTGGTTTACTATCCATCAAGTACAATAAACTTCTGATCATCCTTCTAAATAAGTTTTGGTCAACCGGTTTCTTGGATTCATCAAATTCAAGTTTATAGGAGTTACCTATTGAAGTAATAATACTAAAAGCAATTTCAAAACCAAAATGTTTAGGAAAATATATATGTACTTATGCTGAGTTAAGATAGTTCCTTCCTATATCTGAGTTACTTGGAAGCTAATAAATTAATTATGTTCATCCATTATAATCATCTCAAATTCACTTTTCCTAAGTTCTAAAAAACTATCTATAATTATTTCTTGGATTGATAAAAAAATTATTTCATTGATATATATTTATAAGATGATGTTTTAATTAAAAAATCTCTTAATAAAAAGGGTTGGATATACCATTCCTTTAATAAAATCATTTTGAATTATAAATTCATACAACCATTCATACTAGGATCTCAGAGATTGTTTAAGTCTATAAAGTTCCTTGGAGGTCACTCTCACCCCAAGTTCCTTGAAAATTAATAATTAAAGGAGTGTAGGAATGAAATGGTTGAGACACACTCCACCACAAAAAACACATTTTAAACATGTTGTTCCTTAACTTCTAAGTTTCCTTTACCATTTTAGTTTTCAATATGGTAAATAGTCTTTTTTACCTAGGAAATTTATCATTTAAAACTAAAAATAAATGATCTTAATTAGATAATTTGTACCAAGTGGTTACAAATATGAAATAAAATTTATAAAATTAAAATCCTATGTGTGTGGAAAAATTAATTTTAACTTGAATGCATGTAATGATAAAAACTCTATTTTCCCCTTTATCATAGTAATGAAGTTTTTAATATTTATAATTCAATATAATTATTATAAAAGGATTGTTGGTTCATTAATGAACTATGGTGGATATTTTTAAACATATACCAATAAATTGGTATAAGATAAGATTTTTTGGAGTTTTAAATAATTTAATAAAATATTATTTATTATAAAATAACATTAATGTTAATTTTGATACTATTCATTTAGTATCATTTATTTTATTTTTTGATTAATTAAATAATTAACGCATCAACATTTTTTGAGCATTTAAACTAATTATATAATTACTAAAAATTAAAAATAAATTAACCTCATGAAAGTAATTTCATTTTTCACAAAATGAACATCAATATTCATTGAAAATTTTCTTTTTTCCCTATGTAAAAACATAATTTAAATTTAAATTCAAGTGGTTGAAATTTTGTCTTTTTCTTTACTTAAATAATTATATAGGTCGATTTCATGGAAAAGTGTCCCAAAAATTCCTAAAAATTGAGCCAAAATCGACAAGGCTCTAAATATGTATATCTAATAGTAATTATATAAGTTTTAGGTCATTTTTATCCTTTATATTTTTTAGTTTAACCCCATAGTAAACTTGTTTTAACCTTAACCGTGGTAATTAATTTTTACTATTTTTACTATTCATTAAGACTAAAAATTAAGTTGAACTTATCGTATAATATTAATTATGCGTATTACAAATATGGAATAAAATTTTCCAAATTCATTTCATATATGTAGAAAATTTTAATTTAAAATTAAACTCATACACGTGATGAAAAAGTGGTTTTTTTCTAAAGAAACAATTCTCATAAGTATAGAATGTTTTAATATAAAAATTCAATATGAAATTGATGAAAATGACCTAAATTGTATTAATTATAATATTATTTAACTAATTTTACTTTTAAAAAATTTTAAATCAAAATTTAACCTTTAAGTTCTTTAAATGAAAAAATAGTTTTCAATAAAAACCAGTATTTTTCACTATTCATCAAAAAATTAATCTTTTCAAAAAATTCAAAAAAATTAACTCTAAGATAATTTTGGAATGATGATATAAAAAATGAATTTAATTTTAATTTTTTTATATAAGTGGTAAGAATTAATTTTAAAGTATGTGCACAAAGCGCAACGAAACCACCTTTTAGAAAATACAGATTTTTCAAAAAAACATTTCTTTTTCTTTCAAATGATGCTCATTTTATTTCTAGTCAATAAATAACCATTTAATTTATTTTATAAATGTTTAAAACATATAATTTTTATAATTTGGTTATTCCTATTCATCCTTACTAATTTTATAGCTAGGTTATAATAGTATACTATGTTACGGTTCTTTTAGACTCGGGGTTGCATGTATTTCAAGCTATCATTGAGATTAAATTTAAAGAAATATATTTCATGGGTTGTTTAAGATTGGTATTGTGTATTTAATATGATATCAAACAAAATGTTATTGTTTTAAAATATCAGGGAGTTATAAGAAATACTATTTCAAATATCTATACATATTTGTACTTCCAGGATGAATAGAGAATGAAGAACTATGTGATTCCTCTAACAGCTCCTCATTCAAATAAGGTATGGATAAAGCACATTCATTGTTACTGAAGCTTATAATTACATCATAATCCTGGTTAAATTCAGAAACATTTTTAACCTTATTCTATAGCTCTACATCATCCTTCTACACCTCTTTATTCATCAATTGGATGATGGTTGAACACTCATTTGAGAAAGATAAGATTTCTCCCCTTCCTTTAAGATTTATAGATTCATACATTGAAAATCCATAAATATTAGACCTTTTGTGATCAAAATCACAGATAATCTATAACGACTCTTTCAAACCACAACATCGACCACCTTGTTCGATTTCCTAGGGTGTTAATTTATCGATCAATCATAATCGTTAATCAGTTTGAACCATCTTCTCTTGCACATATTCAACCCCTTCTGCATTAATATATAATTTAAACTTTTATAATCAGTATATATATCAAAAATTTCACCATAAATAATGTAAAGACCCAAATTTCCCATATAATTTTTTAATTATTTGGGATTATTACAAGTTTGCGAAAATTGACGGTACGTGATTACGAGGCCCGGAGAACCCAAAATGGAATTTAGAACTTTTTTTAAGGCACGTTCAGTAAACATGCAAGCGACAATTTTTATCTTTTGAACCAGTGATCAGATTTAAAAATTCGATGGTACCGTTGAATTCATAGTGCCAGGATTCGCCTAAGGGAAACTTAACTTTGTTTGGAAAGAGTCGGACATAAAAGATAAATTTCGGATCTTTTGAAATAAAATAATAAAATAACTAAAGGTTATTTTGTTTCTCTTTTTTGCAACCATTGATTGATGGTAGTGAGACTACGGTGCAACGTCAGACATTAAATAAGAGACTTTTAATGTCTTGAACCTCCTGTTTCATTGGTTCTGTAATGACCACGCTTGTGTGTTTAAACAAATCATTAATTACAGTTAATTAATGAATCATAATATTAAACACAACATGGTAGATTATACTCTTATTTAAACAAAGATTGGTAATGGGTTTCGGTCACTCGCGAGAGGGACCTCCGATGAAGTGCTGACGATGTCTTCCACCAATGTACAATGGAGATTCGATGACTGTTGCAGGATTTGAACCGGACAATGACAAGCGATGATGAAAAACTTTGAACGTGGGTTCATATCTCTCATCCACAGTGTATTCCAATGAGTTCCATGTAGGGGTTTGTCTTGACTTATTTCTAAGAGTTTATGAATTCATATTCTCTTGATGATGTGACAACTGTTACCTTGTTGTAATGCTAACGCAAAGGGCGCAAGCTGAACCGAACAAGGCTCAGACCCTCTTCCATTCTTAGTTTGGTGGCGTTCTTTATGGGTGACCGAGAAACAAGGTGTAAAGGATAAACTGAGGGCCACACAGTGTAGGAGACGTCCTGAGAGGCCCTTAGGCATAGTTAGAAAAGAAAACGGACCTCCAGAGCTTCATCGGAGGCCCACGGAAGCTCTGTCGGCACAGTGACACCTACGACCGGAGGAGGCGATGGCCGGATCTCTCCAGTCACGAGGAGGTGGCGGTGCCCGAATGCATATGGTGGATGAAGGGAGCAGCTGACCATTGCTGGCCACATTGAAGATGGGCGGCGCGCTATGGCAGCACGCTGTGGAGGAGGTGTCACGGCTTCGAGCCACGGCGGTGGGTGAAGGGCGGACCCGTGCATGTGGGTCTCACTAATCACTGGTCCACATGGAACATCCAGGTGAAGTGGCGCCAACTGGAACTACTAATAGAGGAAAACTGAATGAACTTAGTTCATTCAGGAGGGGAGCTGACCCCCACACCGAGTTGGCGGCCCGCGCCCAGCCAGCGGGCCAGGTTGGTCCAACGGCCCGACGGGCCGTGCCCAGCCGTGTGGGATGGGCCAAGCCTGCGGTCTAGAAATCCATACCAGGCCATACCCAGCTGGTTTGTTCCATCCTTAGCGAACAGGGTTGGGTCGGTCCAACCAGGTCAGACCGAACCCAGACGCTTTTTAGTCAAGTTTCGCTTAAAGGGGCTTATCTTCTAAACCAGACGTCCGTTTGACGAACCGTCTATGGCACTGGAACCCTTAGGAAGAGGCGGTCCTTTTGAGATAATCCACTTGGGTTTTGGATAAATTTGGAGTATGGATGGGTTGGATCAGACTCGAATCCAACCAGTCCGTCGACACTAAAATGCCTATAACTTACCGACCAGATGTCCGATTGACATGCCATCTATTTCGTTGGAGCCTTTATGACATGGAGGTTATTCGAGATACTTCTTCATGGGACTCATGGAAGTTTAGGTACGACCTATATCTTGAGGAGAGGTTTCTCAGAAACTCAAGCACACCAAGTGAGGGAATCCTGTGGCTGGCTGTCAAGTGACATACGACCCTATGTGGATTAGCAGTAGTGCGACCCGACAAGGATCATCCTTAGAGCGGCCCATCGTGGATCAATGACTTGTGACCTTATGTGGATCGGTGACTTACGAACATATTTGGATCGACAACTTATGACCCTATGGGGATCGATGACTTATGACCCTGTGTGGATCGATGACTTACGACCCTGTGTGGATCGACGACTTACAACCCTGTGTGGATCAGCAGTAGCGCGACCCAATGTGGACCAACCTTAGAGCGGCCCATCGTAGATCAACGACTTACAATCCTGTGTGGATCGGTGACTTAGGACCCTTTGTGGATCGAATAATTTCGACCATGTTTGGATCAACGACTTAGGACCCTGCATGGATCGACAACTTACGACCCTATGTGGATCAACAATAGCAGGACCTGATGAGGACCAGCCTTAGAGTAGCCCATCGGGGATCAGTGACTTACGACCCTATGTGGATCGATGACTTATGAACCTGTGTGGATTATTATATTACAACCATGTGTGGATCGATGACAGAGAGACTTCTTTGAGGTTTAGTAGTGGAAATTATCGATGGAATAAGATGAATTGGCTTCACAACTAATCACCATTATTCCCGTTCTTTAAGTTATATACATGGTTTTAGCTGAGTATTTTACTTGTAATTTGTGATTGGGATCATGCATTTTGATTTTTACTTTATGGAATTCTGGGAGACCTTTGGGGGTCTCAGGGTCCCTACTAGGTATTGTTATAATCACCCCTGCATGGGTTTCGCCCGCACCTTGTTGTGTATTGTGCAGATGACATAAAACTTTGACTGAGGTTAGGGTGATAGGACTAGATGGTGCAAGGATGTGACTGGTTGATGTGGAGAGCTATAGTGATGATCTGTACCTACCCTACATGTTAGATCCTTGGCAGATGACCTCAGGAGCTATTTCCCCCTTTTCCTATATTTTCTTTTAGTTGGGTTTGTATTCTAGCCCATTCGGCTTCAGTTCACACATTTACATTTAGTAGTTATACTACATGGTTTTTTCTTGTTGTGTACCTATTTTATGTGTTGCAGGTTTAAAGGAAATGCCTTCCCATTTTAGGGATATTCCTTTCTGATGCTAGTTGCCAACCCCTAGCCAATGGAAGGCAAGCTTGGGGTAGTCATGAAATAGGCCCTGGGGGACAATGTAGGTTCCGGGCGCAGAGGAAGCGCGTTGGTGGGTTGCCCAACTTTAATTTTAGCATTAACAACGATCAATCCAAGATCAGTCACGATGTAAAATGCCGGATCTTCAAAATAGAATGCAGAATGAAAAACAAAAGAGGGAGTCTCGGAACCATAGAGATAGGATCATCATATATTGGTTATAATTAATTTAATTAATTGATAAGAATTACCTTGATGGAATTTTTTCTTCGTTGATATCTCCGGTCACGATCCGATGTGATCTGTCATTGCGTCATAGAATCCAAGTATAGGATTCCTCTAGCGGTGATCCACATGTGCTCCACGTATCTCTGGACGTCACCGAAGGGATATCCGGGTGCTAGCGGGGAAGAACCTTTGATTGCGATGTCCATCTTCGATCGCCTTGATTCGGTGGTGGTGGATCTCTCTTAGTCTTGAGAGCATTCTTGGAGGAAGGAGTTCTTTCGGCCTTTAGAGAACTCTCCAGAATGGTTGTGCACAATGATTGGGGAAAAGTGTTGGGGTTGTGAGGATATTTATAATCGGGTTTGAGGTTATAGAGTTATGACTATAAATAAACACGTTATGTGTTTTATTTATTTCATTAACTCTTATTGAAAACCCCTCATGTCGAATGATTAATTCCTTGACATGTGCCCACACTGATTATAATAAATATCATTTAATAAAACGATATTATTTCCTCAAAATCCCGATTGAAAAAACTACACGTCGTGTAATCATTAATACATGGCTTGTACTCATTTTCCATAAAACTACACGGCGTGTATATTCAATATACACAGTGTGTAATTTTATTTTCCATTTTTCTTTATTTCCTCCACCACATTTATTAGACCTTGAGTAATGGCTATTTATTTCTTAAATAAATGTAACTGCATTACTTGCTAATAAATATATATTATTTCATCTACAATATATTCTATCGAATAACTAGTGTCAAAATAAATGTGATTAGGCATCCTTAAATAATTATTAAACCATAGTCGAGAATAATATTGATTTAACTTGTTAAATTAATATTTAACTGAGATACATGGACACTCTTAGTGTGTGACCCTCTAAGCCTCTTTCTTGTTGGCATTAGGCGGGCTTGCCTAAAGTCCAACATTACTGTCTAGCAACGGGTCAAGGCACCCAAGAGAAAAAAGTTGACGCCGCATTGACGTGTCACCTCATAAAAACACTTATCGTGTAATATAATCTCATTTTCACGATATCTCGAATCAAGCGGGTTGCATGCTAGTGCCATCAACCCATGTGCTCGATTATTCTTTCTTTGACTTTTCGGAATTGAAATCGCCCATACCTTACCATGGACATGGATTTATTTAGGCTATATCAATTCCATCAAAGGGACTAAGATATCTACTTTTTTATGGAACAGAAGGGACAAATCATTTATCGTATTATCTATTAATGCAGTATTACTCGTGACGCACCCAACATATCCTACCTCGCTGTGAACAGTGTGTCGTCACAGTTTTCCTCAATACATCTAAGTGTGAGAGTTTTAATACCCATTAATAATAATCTTAAAGTCTAAGAACCAATACACACATCCTTAGATAGGAATATCCAATGAAACTATGAAATGTTGATTTCCTACTAGCGGGTCTCGTTCTCATAATATCCTCCTAGATATTACCAAGGGCGCACACCATGAGAAGGTGCCTCAAAGTTTTATGATCCCTCACCCCTAATGGCCTGTATTATTTGTGTCCCTAAAATAACATCATCCGACCATAAAACATATATTCAAGAACAGTGTTATGGCACTTCTGAGTTCTCATCATAGCAGGGATCCGTTATGACCCTTTAATGCAACAAATATCCTTAGGAAATTATCACATGCATTGTCACGCAGAAGAACAATCAATATGTGATAAGTCTTTTATTAATGAATAAAGTACAAAGTAGTTTGTTCTAGGAAACCTACTCCAACAGACTCCCACTTGGACTAGAGACAACTACTAACAACCTTTAACCCACTAGCTCTCACATGATATTCATGCTTCTGCTGATACAGGCCTTTAGTCATGGGGTCCACTACGTTCTCTTCCGTGGACACTCTACTCATTGCAACTTCACCCTTTTGATAAAAATCCCTCAAGAGGAGATACTTTCAGAGTATGTTCTTTTTCTATTGATGTGACCTTGGTTCTTTCACGAGATCCACCACTGCAGTATTATCACAATACAACGTGATAGGATCTTTACTGCTAGGCACCAGATCAAGCTCCAAGAAAAAGTTCCGAATCCAGATGACTTCCTTGGCTGCATCAAAAGCCGCTATATATTCAGACACCACTGTAGAATCGGCGACAACTAGCTTCTTTGAACTCTTCTAGCTCAAGAATCTTCCATGGTGAAAGAAAACATATCAAGATTGCGAATTTAGATCGTTCTGATCTGTATGAAAACCAGCATCAGTATACCCTCTGATGACAAGCTCCTCATCTCCTCCATACACCAGAAACACATCCTTAGTTTTTCTCAGATACTTAAGGATAATCTTAATAGCAGTCCAATGTTGTTCTCCTAGATCTTCTTAATATCTGCCTACCATGCTCAATGCATAGGCAACATCAAGCCTGGTACATAACATGGAATACATGATGGATCCTATAGCTGAAGCGTATGAGATATTACTCATTTCATCTTTCTCCTGTTGTGTCTGGGGACACATTTTCTTAGAAAGATGTAAGCCATGTGACAATGGAACCAATCCCCTCTTTGATTGTTCCATACTAAATCGCTTTAGTATCTAGTCAATGTATGTACCCTGACTTAGTCCAAGCAGTCTTTTGGATCTATCACGAATGATCTTGATCCCTAGAATGTAGGCTGCTTCACCCAAGTCCTTCATGGAGAAACACTTGTTCACCCAGTCCTTAACTGACTATAAGTCCATTACATCATTTCCAATAAGCAATATGTCATCAACATATACTACTAGGATAATGATTTCATTCCCATTAAACTTCTTATAAACACACAGATCATATTCGTTCTTAATGAAACCAAATTCCTTTATAGCTTCATCAAATCGAATGTTCCATGACCTGGATGCTTTCTTTAATCCATAAATGGATTTCTGCAACTTGAAAACCTATTTGGATTTACCTGGTGTCACAAACCCTTCTGGTTGTGTCATATAGACATCTTCCTAAAGGTTCCTATTAAGGAATTCCATTTTGAAATCCATCTTCCAAATATCGTAGTCATGGTAATCAGCTATGGAAAGTATGATTCTTATGGATTTAAACATGTAAAATGGTGAGAAGGTTTCATCATAGTCAATTCTTTTACACTATTTTAATCCTTTATCCACTATACTTGCTTTATAAGTGCTAACTTGACCTTCCATGTCGAGTTTTCTCTTGAATACCCATTTTCATCCAATAGGCTTTACATCAACTGGGTCATTGACCAGAACCCAGACTTGGTTCTTATACATGGAATCCATCTCAGAATTCATAGCTTCTAGCCATCTTGTAGCTTCTGATATTTTTACTACTTTCTTGTAGGAGAGAGGTTCATCATTGTCCAACAATAATGATTCACCATCCTTAGTGACTAGGAAACCAAATCTCTCTGGTTCCCTTACCTCTCTTGAGCTCCTACGCAGTACTTTTTTTTCTAGAACCTCTTCCATGGGGACTTGTGGAACTTGTTCCTGTACCAACTCATGTGTATCTTGAGCATGAACTTCGTCTAAGTCAATCCTGCTCCCACTATCATTTTTGAGGATGTGCTCCCTCTCAAGAAAGATAGCTTGTCTGGAGATGGTCACTTTCTTGTTTGAAGGGCTATATAGGTAATATCCTTTCATTTCCTTGGAATATACTATAAAGATACACCTTGTGCCCTGGAGTGCTAGTTTTTTTCCTGAGAAGGCCTTAATAAACGCCTCACATCCCCATACATGTGTGTGCAACAAAGTGGGTTTCCTTCCATTCCATAACTCGGATGGAATTCCATTTTCTGCCTTAGTTGGTACTTAGTTTAATGTGTATGCTGCAATTTGTAATGCATATCCCCAAAAGGATAATGGAAGATCTTCATGACTCATCGTCGACCTCACCATGTCCAACAAGGTGCGGTGGCTCCTTTCACTAACACTGTTCCATTATGGTTTATAAGGAGGAGTGAGCTGAGATAGAATCCCAAACTCCCGTAGAAGATCGATGAACTCTTGGTTCAGATATTCTCCACCTCGATCCGATTGAAGTTTCTTTATCTTCTTACAAAGATGATTCTCTACTTCATTCTTGAATTCCTTAAATCTCTCTAAGGCTTATGAATTATACCTCATTAAGTAGACATAGCCATATCTACTCAAATCATTAGTAAAAGTAATGAAGTAAGAATATCCACATCTAGCTTCTACTAGAAATGGTCCACACACATATTTGTACACCAATCCTAGAAGCTCTGTGGCCCTTTCACCTTGTCCACCAAAGGGAGGCTTGGCCATTTTTCCTTGTAAATAAGTGTGACATCTATTAGGTGGTTTTAGATCAGTAGAATCCAAATAACCATCTTGGTAGAGCTTTTTCAAGCGCTTCTCATTTACATGACCGAGACAGTGATGCCACAACTGGGTGCTGTATGAGTCATGTGAGTTTGTTTCATTATCGATTGACAACAC
The DNA here is from genome assembly GCA_963277665.1 of Viscum album. NCBI lineage: Eukaryota > Viridiplantae > Streptophyta > Magnoliopsida > Santalales > Viscaceae > Viscum > Viscum album. The sequence goes on from OY728156.1 coordinate 1,339,354,801, forward strand.
TTGGTTTTCGTATTTTAATACCAACCATTATTTAAATGTTCCATACAATAACATAAATTGTTCTTATAAAAGAGACAACCCTTACTTACAAACTTGAAAATAAATCCATATATATCCAAACTAGATACAGAAATTATGTTCCTGGTAACACTAGGCACATAATAACAGATATGTAAAACCAAAATCATCCCAGTCGGCAATGAGAGGTGGTAATCGCCAATATCCAATGCAGCCAGCCTTGCACCATTGGCCGCTTGAAGATCCACCTCTCCTCTAGTAATCTTTCTAAATATACTTGGTTCCTACATTTGAATGCAGATGTGAGCCCCACAAGATGTATCTAATAACCAATGAGTAAAAATAGAAATATTACACTCGATAACAAACGCACCTTTAGCATCCCCATGCTTCTGGGTGCAGTTCCTCTTCCAATGTCCTTGCTTGCCACATGAAAAAAAAACCGCCTCTCATTCCTTTCCCTACCTCTAGATATTACTTTTCTTGGAAGGATGGTGCTTGGGGGATTCAGACCGTTTATATGTCTTTGTCCCCTTTTCCTTGTCCTTCCTTTTTTTATTCACTATAAGGACTGTGGGTTTGTCACGCCCCATGTCCTTATCTACCTGGCGAATTAAGGTCAGAAGTTCTGATAGAATCTTCTCATTGTTTCTCATGTTATAATTGACAATGAAGCTAGAGAAGGTCTTGGGTAGTGATGATAGGATGAGATCTGTACGCAACTCATCTGGGAACTTAATCCCAAAGATGTGCAGGCATTCAATGTAGCCAATAAGCTTAACTACATGAGGCCCATCTGGCACAGACTCTCTAAGCTTATTTGTAAACAAAGCATTGGAGATCTCATATCTCTCCTGTCTCGCCTTCTCTTGGTAGAGAAACTTAAGGTGAGACATCATACTATACACGTCCATGTTTTCATGTTGTTTCAAGAGATCATTATACATGGACGATAGCATGAAACACTGGACATATGTGGAATCATCCATGTGTTTCATATAGATATATAGTTCCTCATCACTGGCCACCTTTCCAGGCAAAACTGGAATAGGCTCTTCCAACACATACAATTTTCTTTCGTGGCGAAGGATGATAGATAAACACCTCTGCCACTCTTGAAAATTGGTGCTGGTGAGAAGGTTTTCCTTCTCGAGTATGGTTCGCAATGATATGTTTGAAGTCATTTTCTTTCCATTTCTACAAATTAAGATAAGAAAAGGTTTAGTACTTTATTATAAAAAATGATACAAATAAGTATAATTAATACTTATTAGTCTCCCGCTATTTTATCGAAATCTAATAGCCCTCACCATTAACTTAGGAATATTCTGTTTCCTGAATATTCAAGTGGAAAGGATCCATATTTCCCTTCAAATTACCCCAACTAGGGTTGGTCAAGCAACTTGAAGCGTTTTAGTTAGGCATTCCAAATGCCAACTGCATTAACTCGCAGCTCCTTGATCCACTGAGTGGACGCCCCAATCCTAAAATCCTTTTATTTTGGATTTCCTCAACCTTTACCTCGTGGTCACACCAAGTCATGTTGTGGCAGTCAACCCTTGATGCGAACCAAGTCAAGTCAACCTGAAACCTTGAATTAGAATTCTCCGATAATTGAAAGCACCCCAACTAGGGTTGGTCAAGCACTTTGAACTATGGTTCGATTCTAACCAAGATTATGGAAGGCTATACCGACTTAATATTTCTTTGAGGGATTTTATCCTTATACGTAAATTTTCAATTTATTATATTTTATTACATTATTGTTAATATTAATTAGGATATACTTAAGTGATTAACCACGTCTAAGATAATATTTACGTATAAGCTGGTTTTATTTTAGTTCCATCTTTCATGCTTGTTTAATTAATTAATTGTGTGATCGTGACAACACACCAACAATAAATAAACCATGCAACTGATATAAATAAAATAAATGGTATGATCATGAGCTTTTTCTGTTGGTTAGTTTATCTAGCATTTGATAAACTAACCCAAGACCTAGGGGAGAAAAACCTTGAACCTTTCGGGTTCGTGTTTACAGCTTTCCACATGTCCACCTTTGTATCTCCTTGGATTGGTTTCGCCTTGGATCATAACTTGAGCCACCTCTACCAACTTGGGAGTTCCATCCATTACATATGCATTTATCTCACATGTAGGTGAGGGGTAAAAAGGGGGTTTTACATAAAAGAATACTTGGGCATGTAGGCCCTACATATTAATGAGGAGAAGGCTTGCAGGCCAAAAAATTTAATTTAAATAAATAAATTAAAAGAAACCATTCACATACAAAGGTCTTGGTCTAGCTCATGATCATCCATACATGAAACGATATTTATGCATAAATAAAACTAGCATTCAATTATTTAATCAATCTTGTTTAAGATAAATCACGCTCGAATCAATTAATTATATTTAATTAATAAATCCTTTTATCTTAAACCATTTTCTAAATTTACTTGAGATTATCATCCATTATAATTTTAAACAAATAAATTCATTTAAAATTATCCTTGTATGTAACTTGTACCTTGGAGGCAACCTGGTTAATTCTCATTCATTACGTAGATGTTAAATTAAACACATATATATAAAACACCTATCGCGTGTTGTGCCTCAGCTTTACGCCTGCACTATGGTACACGTCTCAAGGGTTTGTATAATATAATAATAAATTTTAATAAATATGCTTAATTTGGATGAGTACACAACGTATAGTTCCAACTACACGGCGTGTAATTTTTTTCACAGTCTATCCAAAGTACACGCCTGGGGATATGGTGTGTGGATGTACTTCGGAATTTTTTGGAGTACACGTCATGTTCAGTGGGACACACGCTGTGTAGTTTTCGCGTTACACGGTTTCCAGCCGGGAAAGCAGTGTACGGGGTACACGGTCCAACCCTAGCCTGAAGGTACTACACGCCGTGTTTAGTTGGACCACACGACGTGTAATCTAGAAACCATGTGCCACTTGTTCCTGGTCAACACACGGTGTCATAAATAACTTAGATAGGATCCAATACACGGCTTGATTTGGCGGAACCATCAATGCACTGTATCTAGACTACATGTCGTGTACTTCCGAATACACAATGTGTATTCTGGTGTTGTACGACTAGGAGCATTTTAAACCTTCAGGTGAGTTCCTTTATTTTATTTTAATAAAAATTAAAAGAAAAAATTTGTTTCTGTAAGGTGAACGAGAAACGAGAGGGGAGGAAAAGATCTCGAGATTCAGATTTTTAGGAATGATTAAATTGAATTGAAACAACTAAATTATTAAATGTGTAAATCACCAATGAAAAACTAAATAATTATAATCAATGATATAACCCCTATGATACCAATTTTAGGTTCCAGGCACAACAGAAGCGTGTTGGTGGGTCGCCCAACTTTAATTTTCGTGTTAAAAACAATCAACCTGAGATCTGTCACGATGTAAAACACTGGATCTTCAGAATAGAATGAAAAACAAAAAACAAAAGATGGAGTCCCAGAACTATAGATATAGGATCATCATATGTTGGTTATAATTAATTTAATTAATTGATAAGAATCACCTTGATGGAATTTTTTCTCCGTTGATGTTTCTGGTCATGATTCGATGTGATCCATCATTGCGTCATAGAATCCAAGTGTATGATTCCTCTAGCGATGATCCAAATGTACTCCATGTATCTATGGACATCGCCGAAGGGATATCCGAGTGCTAGCGCGGAAGAACCTTCGCTTGCGATGTCTGCCTTTGATTGCCTTGATTCAGTGGTGGTGGATCTCTCTCGGTCTTGAGAGCATTCTTGGAGGAAGGAGTTCTTTCAGCCTTGAGAGAACTCTCCATATTTTTTGTGCACAATGATTGGGAAAAGTGTTGGGGTTGTAAGGATATTTATTATCAGGTTTGAGGTTATAGAGTTATGACAATAAATAAACGTGTTACACGTTTTATTTATTTCATTAACTCTTATTGAAAACCCCCCATGTCGAATGATTAATTCCTTGATATGCTCCTACTCTGATTATAATAAATATCAATTCATAAAATGATATTATTTCCTCAAAATCCCAACTGGAAAAACTATATGTCGTGTAATCATTAATACATGGCGTGTACTCATTTTCCATAAAACTACACGGCGTGTATATTCAATATACACGGCGTGTACTTTTATTTTCCATTTTTCTTTATTTCCTCCACCACATTTATTAGACCTTGAGTAATGGATATTTATTTCTTAAATAAATGTAATTGCATTACTCGCTAAAAAAATATATATTATTTCATCACAATATATTCTCTCGAATAACTAGTGTTGAAATAAATGCGATCAAGCATCCTTAAAATAATTATTAAACCACAGTTGGGAATAATATTTATTTAACTTGTTAAATTAATATTTAACTGAGATACATTTACACACTTAGTGTGTGACCCTCTAGGCCTCTTTCTCATTGGCATTAGGTGGGCTTGCCTAAAGTCCAAGATTACTGTCTAGCAATGGGTCAAGGCACCCAAGAGAAAGAAGTTGACGTCGGATTGACGTGTCACCTCATACGAATGCTTACCATGTAATATAATATATTTGTCATGATATCTCGAATTAAGCAGGTTGCATGCTAGTGTCATCAACCCATGTGCTCGATTATTCTTTCTTTGACTTTTCGGAATTGAACTCACCCATACCTTACCATGGCCATGGATTTATTTAGGCTATATCAATTCCATAAAAGGGCCTAAGATATCTACTTCTGTTATGGAACAGAAGGGGAAAATCCTTTATCGCATTATCTATTAATGTAATATTACTCGTGACGCAACAAATGTATCCTACCTCGCTGCGAACAGTGTGTCATCACAGTTTTCGTCAATACATCTAAGTGCGCGAGTTATAATATCCATTAATAATAATCTTAAATTCTAAGGACCAATACACACGTCCGCACATAGGAACATCCAATGACACTATGAAATGTGGATTTCCTACTGGCGGGTCTCATTCACATAATATTCTCCTGGATATTACCAAGGGTGCACACCATGAGAAGGTGCCTCAAAGTTTTATGAGTCCACACCACTAATTGCCTGTATTATTTGTTTCCCTCAAATAACATCATCCGACCATAGAACATATATTCAAGAACAGTGTTATGTAACTTCTAGGTTCTCATCATAGCAGGGATCCGCTAAGACCCTTTAATGCAACAGCTATCCTTATGACATTATCACATGCATTGTCATGCAGAAGAACAATCAAGATGTGATAAAGATTTTTTTAATGAATAAAGTAAAAAGTAGTTGGTTCTATGCCACCAACTCAAAAAGACTCCCACTTGGACTAGAGACAACTGCTAACAACCTTTAACCCTCTAGCTCTCACATGATATTCATGCTTCTGCTAAGATAGGCCTTTAGTCATGGGGTTTGCTACGTTTTCTTCCGTGGACACTCTACTCATTGTAAATTCACCCCTTGGATAGAAATCCCTCAAGAGGTGATACTTTCGAAGTATGTGCTTTGTCTGTTGATGTGACCTTGGTTCTTTCACAAGAGTCACCGCTGCAGTATTATCACAATACAACGTGATAGGATCTTTACTGCTAGAAACCACATCAAGCTCCTGGACAAAGTTCCAAATCCAGACGGCTTCCTTGGTTGCATCAGAAGCCGCTATATATTTAGACTCTGCTGTAGAATCAGCGACAACTGGCTACTTTGAACTCTTCCAGCTCACAGATCCTCCATTAAGACAGAAAACATATCCAGATTGAGACTTCAAATCATTCCGGTCTATTTGAAAACCAGCATCAACATACCCTCTGATGACAAGCTCCTCGTCTCCTCCATACACCAGGAACGTTTTCTTAGTTCTTCTTAGATACTTAAGGATAGTCTTAACAACAGTCCAATGTTGTTCTCCTAGATATTCTTGATATCTACCTAACATGCTCAGTGTATAGGCAACATCAAGCCTAGTACATAACATGGCATACATGATGGATCCTATAGCTGAAGCATATGGGATCTTACTCATTCTATCTTTCTCCTGTTGTTTCTGGGGAAACATTTTCTTAGAAAGATGTAAGACAAGTGACAATGGAACCAATCCCCTCTTGGATTGTTCCATACTAAATATCTTTAATATCTGGTCAATGTATGTACCCTGACTTAGTCTAAGAAACCTCTTGGATCTATCACGAATGATCTTGATCCCTAGAATGTAGGATTCTTCACCCAAGTCCTTCATAGAGAAACACTTGTTCATCCAGTCCTTAACTGACTGTAAGACTGGTACATCATTTCCAATAAGCAATATTTCGTCAACATATACTACTAGGATAACGATTGCATTCCCATTAAACCGCTTATAAACACATGGCTCACATTCGTTCTGAATGAAACTAAATTACTTTATGGCTTCATCAAATCGAATGTCCCATGACCTGGATGCTTTCTTTAATCCATAAATATATTTTTGCAACTTGAAAACCCGTTTGGAATCACCTAGTGTCACAAACCCTTCTGGTTGTGTCATATAGACATCTTCGTGAAGGTTCCCGTTAAGGAATTCCGTTTTGACATCCATATTCCAAATCACGTAGTCATGGTAAGATGCTATGGCAAGTATGATTCTTATGGATTTAAACATAGCAACTGGAGACAAGGTTTTATCATATTCAATTCCTTGACGCTGTCTGAATCCTTTAGCCACTAGCCTTGCTTTATAGGTGCTAACTTGACCTTCCATGTCCAGTTTTCTCTTGAATACCCACTTGCATCCAACATGCATTACATCAACTGGCTCATCGACTAGAACCCAGACTTGGTTCTAATACATAGAATCCATCTCAGAATTCATATCTTTATCCATATTTCATCTTCTGAGATTTCTAATGCTTCCTTATAGGAGAGAGGTTCATCATTGTCCAACAATAATGATTCACCATCCTTGGTGACTAGGAAACCAAATCTCTCTGGTTCCCTTACCTTTCTTGAGCTCTTACGCAGTATTTTTGTTTCTAGAACCTCTTCCATGGGGACCTGTGGAACTTGGACCTGTACCAACTCCTGTGTATCTTGAGCATCAACTTCGTCGAAGTTAATCTTGCTCCCACTATCCTTCTTGAGGATGTGCTCCCTCTCAAGAAAGACGGTTTGTCTGGCGACTGTCACTTTCTTTTCTGAAGGGTTATATAGGTAATATCCTTTTGTTTCCTTGTGATATCCTATAAAGATACACCTCATTCCCCGAGGTGCTATTTTGTTGCCTAAGAAGGCCTTAACAAATTCCTCGCATCCCCATACACGTGTGTGCGACAAAGTGGGTTTCCTTCCATTCCATAACTCAGATGGAATTCCATTTTCCGCCTTAGTTTGTACTCGATTTAATTTGTATGTTGTAGTTTGTAATGAATATCCCCAAAAGGATAATGGAAGATCTGCATGAATCATCATCGACTACACCATGTCCAACAAGGTGAGGTTCCTCCTTTCACTAACATAGTTCCACTGTGGTGTATAAGGAGGAGTGAGCTGAGATAGAATCCCCAACTCTCGTATAATATCGATGAACTCTTGGGTCAGATATTCTCCACCTCAATCCGACTGAAGTTTCTTTATCTTCTTACCGAACTAATTCTCTACTTCATTCTTGAATTCCTTAAATTTATCTAAGTCTTCTGACTTATACCTCATTGAGTAGACATATCCATATCTACTCAAATCATCAGTAAAAGTAATGAAGTAAGAATATCCACCTCTAGATTCTACTGGAAATGGTCCACACACATCTATGTGCACCAATCCTAGAAGCTCTGTAGCCCTTTCACCTTGTCCACTGAAGGGAGACTTGGTTATTTTTCCTTGTAAACAAGCGTGACATCTATCAAGTGGTTTTATCTTAGTAGAGTCCAAATAACCATCTTGGCAGAGCTTTGTCAAGCGCTTCTCGTTTACATGACTGAGACAGTGATGCCACAACTGGGTGATGTATGAGTCATGTGAGTTTGTTTCGTTATCGATTTCCAACACTTGGTTTTTTTAATTTAATACAAACCATTATTTAAATGCGCCATATCATAACATACGTTGTTCTTATAAAAGAGACAACCCTTATTTCCAAACTTGAAAATAAATCCATCTATATCCAAACAAGATACATAAATTATGTTCTTGGTAACACTAGGCACATAATAATAGTTATGTAAAACTAAAATCATCCCAGTTGGAAATGAGAGGTGGTAATCACCAATAGCCAATGCATCCATCCTTGCGCCATTGGAAGCTTGAAGATCCACCTCTCCTCTGGTAATATTTCTAAATCTACTTAGTTCCTGTATTTGAATACAGATGTGAGCCCCACAAGATGTATCTAATACCAATGAGTAGAAATAGAAAGATTACACTTGATAATGAACACACCTTTAGCATCCCCACGCTTCTGGGTGGAGTTCCTCTTCTAGTGGGCTTGCTTTCCACATGCAAAACACACCGCCTCCCATTCCTTTTCCTGCCTCTAGATCTTCCCCTTCTTGGAAGGACGACACTCGGGGGCTTCGGACCATTTATAAGTATTTGTCCTCTTTTCCTTGTCCTTCCTTTTCTTATTCACTATAAGGACTGTGGGTTTGTCATGCCCCATGTCCTTATCTACCTGGAGAATTAAGTTCAGAAGTTCTGATTGACTCTTCTCATCATTGCTCATGTTATAATTGAAAATGAAGCTAGATAAGGTCTTGGTCAGTGATGATTGGATGAGATTTGTACAAAACTCATCTGGGAACTTAATCACTAAGATGTCCATGCGTTCAATGTAGCCAATAAGATTGACTACATGAGTCCTAGCTGGCTTAGACTCTCCCAGCTTAGTTGTAAACAAAGTGTTGGAGATCTCATATCTCTCATGTCTTGCCTTCTCTTGGTAGAGATCCTTAAGGTGTGACATCATGCTATACACGTCCATGTTTTCATGTTGCTTTAAGATCACATTAGACATGGACTATAGCATGAAACACTGGACATCTATGGCATCATCCATGTGTTTCATGTAGAGATATAGTTCCTCATCACTGGCCTCCTTTCCAGGCACAACTGGAATTGCCTCTTCCAACACATACAATTTCCTTTCGTGGCGAAGGATGACGCGTAAACTCCTCTTCCACTCTTGGAAATTGGTGTCAGTGAGAAAGTTTTCCTTATCAATTATGGTTTGAAATGATATGTTTGAAGTAATTTTTCTTTCCATTTCTACAAATTAAGATGATCAAAGGTTTAGTACTTTATTATAAAAAATGAGACAAATAAGTATAATTAATACTTATTAGTCTCCCACTATTTCATTGAAATCTAATATCCCGCACCATTGAATTTGGAATATTCTATTGCCTGAATATTCTAGTGGCAAGGATCCATATTTCCTTCATATTACCCCAACTAGGGTTGGTCAAGAAAATTTAATGGTTTTAGGTAGGCATTCCAAATTCCAACTGCATTAACTCGTAGCTCCTTGATCTGCTGAGTGGACTCCCCAATCCTAAAATTATTTTATTTTGGATTTCCTCAACCTTTGCCTCTTGGTCACACCAAGTCCTACTGTGGTAGTCAACCCTTGATGCTAACCAAGTCAATTCAACCCAAAACCTTGAATTAGAATTCTCCGATAATTGAAATCACCCCAACTAGGGTTGGTCAAGCACTTTGAACAATGGTTCGATTCTAACCAAGATTATGGAAGGCTATACCGACTTAATATTTCTTTGAGGGATTTTATCCTTATACGTAAATTTACAATTTATTATATTTTATTACATTCTTGTTAATATTAAGTGGGATATAATTAAGTGATTAACCATGTATAAGATAATATTTACATATAAGCCGATTTTATTTTAGTTCCATCTTGCATGCTCATTTAATTCATTAATTGTGTGATCGTGACAACACACCCATAATAAATAAACCATGAAACTAACATAAATAAAATAAATGGTATGATAATGAGCTTTTTCTATTAGTTAGTTTATCTAGCGGTTGATAAACTAACCTAAGCCCTAGGGGAGAAATGCCTTGAACCTTTCGGGTTCATGTTTACAGCTTTCCACTTGTCCACCTTTGTATCTCCTTGGATTGGTTTTGCCTTGGCTCTTGACTTGAGTTGCCTCCACCAGCTTGGGAGTTCCATCCATTACATATGCATTTATCTCACATGTAGGTGAGGGGTAAAAAGGGGTTTTACATAAAAGAATCCTTGAGCGCATAGGCCCTACATATTAATGAGGAGAAGGCTTGTAGGCCAACAAATTTAATTTAAATAAATAAATTAAAAGAAACCATTCACATAAAAAGTTCTTGGTCTAGCTCATGATGATCCATACATGCAATGATATTTATGCATAAATAAAACTAGCATTAAATTATTTAATAATTCTTGTTTAAGATAAATCACGCTCGAATCAATTAATTATCTTTAATTAATCAATCCTTTTATCTTAAACCCTTTTCTGAATTTCCTTGATATTATCATCCATCAAAATTGTAAACAAATAAATTCATTTAAAATTATCCTTGTACGTAACTTTTACCTTGGAGGCAACCTGTTGAATTCCCATTCATTACGTAGATGTTAAATTGAACACATATATATAAAACACATGTCACGTGTTGGGCCTCAGCTTTACGCCTTCAGTACAAGGACTGTTACCTGAGATAGTACCTTCGGGCAATGTCCCAGTGATACCACTGCCCATTGGTCAGAAGTTACTACCGGAGATACTAGTAGAGGAAACATATAGGCTTAGTGACTTACATGAGTTTCAGTAAAAGATACCCCTCAGGTTCCGAGGTGATCTCGGCTCATAGGTGCTTAAGGATAGGCCTGATGTGGTGATTGAGTTTCCATCTAGCCAGGGCACCATTAGATCATATGGCGGTCCTGGAAGTTATAATTCTATGTGGCTCATCAGGGTGATAACGGGGTTTATATTACCCTTATATTACGATGAGGTGACTTTTCCATGGACATAGCTTGATAACCTTCCTCAGAGAAGGGGTTATCTTGCCATAAAAAGATAAGGGGTTTGTGTTCCCAAGTGCTTCTATAATTTTGACAAGACGACATGTCAGTAACTGAGTATTTGTTGAGGTGTACCGACCATTCCAAGTACTCAATGAATACAAAGCAACTAGTGCTTAAGGGATTGGACCTTTTAGAGATATGTGTTTAGGGACATCCGAGCTAGCACTATTCATGTGTGCATTATTACTTATGTTAGGGTGCTAGAGAGAAACTTTATGGTTGAAAATTCTTTGGCCGAGAAGATACAACCAGTGAATTTCAGCAGTGGGAAAGAAGGAAACCAATGTCAGTCTCAGATACTTGGATGTGTAAATTTTTTTATTATAGGAAGTGATAGAGACAAATAAATCTTTAGGGAAGTAGACATGAAAGAGGAGCTAGGACAACAGTATGAGGTGGTATACATTTCTATATGTTGCAAAAAGTACCCCAATGTGGTCCCCACCAGCCTCAGGGTGTTGGAGGATAGGGGAAGGGAGTAGTTGCATGCGGTCAAGGAGTGTGACTAAAGGGCTCCAAGAATGACTCGATGTACGGTCTGTGTCTACTACTAGTTGTCATATTAATAGACATAGGTACTAATCATTCCTTCTTGTCGCAAATCTTGTTCAAGTCCTAGAGTTTCTGGTTAAACTATTGACTTGACCCTTATGTCTAGAGATACTTATGGGAGGAGAATCGATAATCACACTTATGCCGGCAGTGTGATCTGACCCTTGAGGTGTGAGTTTTGGTTGAAACCTCTTGGTGGAAGAATCGCGGCCTTACGTCATTAGTTTGGGTATGGACTATTCATCCATAGTTCATGCTCAGATTGACTATTTTAGGAAAAAGGATGTAGTATATTTACAATGTTGGAATGAGGTTTTCCTTGGTCAACAAAAAAGGAAACCCGGATAGCACGAGATAAACTCATTCATAGGAGGGTGCAACTGATCACTCTTGAGTCAGCCAGCCTTACCCTCATGACAACAGGTGTTTTGAGTTTTCAGTTCCCAAAAATAGTGTTAGAGTGTGGGAACATCCTTTCAAATGATGTTTCTGGGATTACCTCCTCACAGAGAGAGATACTTCTACTTTGGATTGCACCTAGGGAAGACACTAATATCTACAACTACGTATCATATGGATACCGCGGAGCTTTGGGAGTTGAGAGTATAGTTGGGGGACTTGTAGAGGAAGGGATTAGTAAGAACCAGTGTTCAAAGTTATGTATGGATTACTGGCACTTTAACGAAGTGGCCATGGAGAATTAGTACCCACTACCAAAGGGTCCATGGGCACATCAATCAGTTAGAAGGGGTAGCCTTGCACATGGATGGAAAGGTGCCTATAGGCCTTACAATAGTTGAGACAATGGTGATGGATGGAGTTCCTCCAGAACTATGACTTTGAGATAGTCTATACTCTTGGGAAGGTAAATGTGGTGGCAGACACACTCATCAAGAGGGCTGGTTTGCAGTTGCTGAGTAAGGCGACAGAGCAGCTAGTTGCGTTGCATTTATCCGTCGTGGATAGAGATGGAGAATCATACCTCCTGTCCATGACTTTCACTCCCCCAATCCTTCAGCGAGTATGGGAGGCACAGTTTGGGGACGTTGAATGTGAGGCCCGATGTGCTCAGATATCCTCAGGACGGGATCCTAAAGGATTTTATAAAGGTGGGGAGCACATCATCCTTTTCAGAGGACACACCATGGTACCAATGACACTATGAGAGGAGGTATTGAGGGAGTTCCACACATCCCCTTTAGTGGTACATCCTGGTATGGTGAAGATGTATCAGGACCTCCTGTGTCAGTACTGGTGGCTAGGTATGAATAAAGCAGTGGCGAAGTTCATTTCACGATGCATCACTTATCAACAAGTAAAGGTTGAGCACCAGGTTCCAGCAGGCTTGACTCATCCACTTGAGGTGATGGAGTGGAAGTGTAATGACATCTCTATGGACTTCATGATAGGGATACCACGTATGTCCAGGGTCCACGATTCCATCTAGGTGATCATTGATCAACTCACCAAGTCGGCCCACTTTCTACCCATCCGAGAGTAGGGATCAGTAGAGGGATTGGGATGCCTCTACATATAGAAGATTGTATGGATTCACGGGGTGCCATAGAAGATCATTTTAGATCTTGATGCTCATTTTACATCACGGTTGTGGAAGGTATTACATGAGACATTTGGGACTCAGCTACTCTTGAGCACCACATTTCATCCTCAAACATATGTCCATACGAAGCGGACCATACAAACACTTGAGGACATGCTTCGTGCTTGTGTCTTTGATTTTGGACACAGTTGGGAGGACCACCTGCCACTGGTGGAGTTCATATACAACAATAGTTATCACTCCACCATCAACATGGAACCATTTGAGGCCTTGTACGAGAAACTGTGCAGATCACCTCTATGCTGGATAGACCTAGGGGAGTCTGCACTTATGGGTCTAGAGTCGGTAGGAACTACCACTGAGAAGGTGCATATCATCCAGGAGTGAATGAAGACTACAAAAATATGGAATAAGTCTTATGCCAACAGGAGATGGAGGACCTTGGAGTTTGAGGAGGGAGACCATTTCTTCCTATAGGTCTCACCCTAAAAAGGATTACAAAGATTTGGCCAGGGAGGCAAGCTATCTCTGAGTTTAATTAGACATTTCTAGACCCTCAACAGAGTAGGTGAGGTGGCATACCACCTAGATATTCCCCCACAGATGCACCAGGTGTATAATGTTTTCCATGTGTCACAACTGAGGAGGTATGTGCATGATCCATCACACGTTATCGACTGGGGAAAGTTGGAAATTGATGATGGGATGATGTTTGTGGAGTTCCTAGAAGAAATAGAGGATCAAAAGGATTGGGTCCTTCGTGGGCAGTTGATTCCCCTGGTGCGAGTTTGGTGGCAGCATAGGAACCTCCAGGAGATCACAAGGGAGCAGGAAGCTCAGATACGTGCTAAATACCCCCACGTGTTTTCCTAGTTCGGTTGTGGATTTCAGGGATGTAAAGCTCTAAGGTGGGGAGGATTTAAAGACCCATATTTTCCCATATATATATATATATATCTTTAATTATTTGGGATTATTAAAAGCCTGAGAAAATTAACGGCACGTGATTCTGAGGCCCAGAGGGCTCGAAAAGGAATTTTAAACTTTTTTTAAGGTACGTTCAGTAAACGTGCGAGTGGAATTTTCTATATTTTGAACCGGTGCTCAGATTAAAAATCCAAGGGCACCATTGAATTCAAAGCACCGAGATTATCTTAAGGGAATCTTAACTTTTTTCAGAAAAAGACAGACAGAAAAGTTAAATTTTGGATCTTTTGAAATAAAATAATAAAATAACTAAAGGTTATTTTATTTATCTTTTTTGAAACCATTGATTGATGGTGGTGGGACCGTAGTGCAACACCATAGATTAAATAAAATACTTTTAATGTCTTGAACCTATTGTTTCTTTGGTTTTGTAATGACCACTCTTGGGTGTTTAAACGACTCATTAATTACAGTTAATTAATGAATAATAATATTAAACACAACAAGAGAGATTATACTATTATTTAAAAAAATCTTGGGCATGGGTTTTGGTCACTCGTGAGTAGAAAATCTGACAAAGTGCTGACGACGTCTTCCACCAATGTAGAACAGAGCTTTGATGACCATTGGAGGATTCGAACTGGACAATGATGGGCGCTGACGAATAGATTTGAATGCGGGTTCATCTCTCTCATCTTCAGCGTCTTCCAATGAGTTCTAGGTAAGGGTTTTTCTTGATTTATTTCTAATAGTTTATGAATTCATCTTATCTTGATGATTTTATAACTCTTCCCTTGTTATAACGCTAACGTGGAGGGCACGATCCAAACCGAACAAGCCTCAGATCCTTTACCATTCTTGGTTTGGTTGCGTTCTTCATGGGCGACCGAGCAACAAGGCAGCAAGGCTAAACTGAGGGCCAAGTATTGTAGGTGACATCCCAATAGGATCATAGGAACAATAAAAAAAGAAAACAGACCTTAGGAGCTTCACCAGAGGCGGTGACGGCCGACTCTCACTGACTGTGAGGAGGTGGCATTGTTCGAAGGCACCACAACGGATGAAGGGGCGGCTGGCCATCACCGACCACATTGAAGCTGGGCGGTGCACCATGACAGTGCACTGTGGAGGATGTTCCATGGTTTCGAGCTGTGATAGTAGGATAAGAGAGAACCTGTGCCCACGGGTCCCACTAATGATCGGTCTACGTGGACCGTCCAGGTGGAGCAGTGCCAACTGGCACAACTGATGTAGGAAAACCGAACGAACTTAGTTCGTTCGGGAGGGGAGTTGACCCCCGTGTCCAGTTGGTGGGCCGCGCCCAGCTAGGTGGGATGGGCCAAACCTTCGGCCTAGAAGTCCGGACCAGGCTGAGCCCAGCCGGTTTGGGCCGGGCCCAGCAGACCGGGTCGGGCCGGTCTGATCAGGTTGAACCGGACCCAGATCTTTTTTAGCTTAGTTTCACTTAAAGAGGCTTATCTTTTAAAACAAACATCCGTTTGATGAACCATCTATGGCGCTGGAACTATTAGGACTAGAAGGTCCTTTTGAGATACTTTACTTGGTTTTTGGAGAATGTTGGAGTTTGGCTGGGTTGGATCGGACTCGAAACCAACCAGGCCCTCAATACTAAATGCCTATAACTTATAGACCGGGCATCCGATTGAAACACCATCTATTGCATTGTAACACTTATGACATGGTGGTTCTTTAGGATAATTCTTTGTGGGACTCGTGGTAGTTGAGGTGTGACCGATATCTTGAGGAGCGGTATCTCAGAAACTCAAGCGCACCAAGTGTGGGAATCATGTGGTTGGTTTTCAAGTGAAATACGACCCTGTGTGGATCAGCAGTAGCACGAACCGATGAGGAATAGGCTTTGAGAAGCCCATCTTGGATCAGTGACTTATGAACCTGTGTGGATCAGTGACTTACGACCCTGTATGGATCGAATATTTATAAACCTGTGTGGATCAACGACTTACGACCATGTGTGGATCGAAGACTTATGAACCTATATGGATCGACGACTTATGACCCTGTGTGGATCAATAGTATAATGACCCGACATGGTCTATCCTTAGTGCAACCCTTTATAGATCAGTGAGTTACGACACTATGTGGATCAGGGACTTACAATATTGTGTGGATTGACGACTTACGGCCCTGTGTGGATCGACGACTTACGACCCGGTGTGGATCTATGAATTACAACCCTATGTGGATCAAAGACTTATGAATCTGTGTGAATCAGCAGTAGCGTGACCCGAAGAGGACCAGCCTTAGAGTGGCCTGTCGTGGATCAGCGACTTACGACCCTATGTGGATCGTCAACTTACGACCTTGTGTGGATCAGTGACTTACGACCTTGTGTGGATCAGTGACTTACGACCTTGTTTGGATTAGTGACATAATGAATTATTTTTGGTTAATTAGTGGAACTTCTCAATAGAATAAGATGAATTATCTTTATGAATAATCATCATTATTCCTTTTCTTTAAGTTATATACCAGGTTTGAGTTGAGTCTTTTACTTGTGATTTTTGATTGGGATCATGCTTTATGGTTTTTCCTTTATGGAATTCTGGGAGACCTTTAGGGGTATCAGAGTCCCTACTGTGTATTATTATACTCACCCCTACACATTCTTCACCTGCACATTATTGTGTCTTGTGCATACGAAAGACAACTTTGACCAAGGTTAGGGTGCCAAGACAAGACGGTGCATGGAGGTGACCGGTTGACGTGGAGAGCCGCAGTGAAGATCTTTACCTACCCTACAGGTAGGATCCTTGGAATATGACCTAAGGAGTTGTTTTACCTTTTTTCTATATTTTCTTTTAGTTAGGTTTGTATTTTGTCCCATTTTTCTTCAGTTCACACATTTACTTTCAGCAGTTATACTATGTGGTTTTTTCTTTGTTGTGTACCTGGTCTGTGTGTTGCAAGTTTAAAGGCAATGCCTTCCCATTTTAGAGATATGCCTTTCCGGTGCAAGTTTCCAACCCATGGCCTATGGAAGGCGGGATTGGGGTATTCACGGAATGGGCCCTAGGGTATGGATCGTGAAAAATATAATTCCTCCATATCTTTGATGAAAAAATTACCACAAATAACTCCAAATCATGAGTTTGATAATTTTTCTCACAAACCTTCAATTGTCGTGAAGCATAAGCTATAACTATATCATTCTACATGAGAATGCATTATAATAACTTCTTTGACAAATCAATATAGATTACAAACCATTCACCACTGTAGGGTAATGTAATCATAGTTGCACTGACAAAACTTCTCTTTAGTTCCTTTAAATTTTCATCACATTCATATATCCAAAGGAACTGGGCTCCCAACCATGAGAAATTTTCCACAAACTATCAATAATATCTACCCAAACCAAGAAAAATATGGATCTCATCCACCATTGTTGGTATAAGACAATGATCAATAGTATATATTTTTTATGGATCCACCGATATACCCTTGCTTGATATTATAAGGCCCAAAAATGAAACCTTTTGTAACCAAATTTCACACTTTGTAAATAATGCATAAAATTTTTCCTTCCTTATGATCTTCAGTACAGTTCTCAAGTTATCTTAATACTCTTCCTCTATCTTTAAATATATAAGAATATCATCTATAAAGACTACCATAAATTAATCAAGGTAGTCTATAAAGACACTATTTATTAAATATATAAATATAGAGGGGGAATTTGTAAGACCAAATGGTGTCACTATATATTCATAGTGTCTGAAACTTGTATGAAATGCTATATTGGGTATATCCTCATTATTGAACCTCAATTTATGATAATGAAAATGAAGTTCAATCTTGTAAAAAGTATTTATCTCCACAAAACTGATCAAACAAGTCATAAATACAAGGTAAAGGATACTTTTTCTTGATTTTGATCTTGTTGAGTTTTTGATAATCAATATAGAGTCACATCAATCCATATTTATTCCTAAAAAGGATAGGTGAACGCCAAGGTGACACACTTGAATGAATAAAACACTTTTTAAAATTATCCTCGAGTTTCTTATTAAATTTTTTTGCAACTCAACTCGGGCCATTCTATAAGGAGTCTTTGAAATAGGTATAACACCAGGTATGAGTGCTATTGAGAACTCTAATTCACGATTCGATGGTAGACCATGAAACTCTTAAAAAGGGACATAAAAAATCCCACACAATAGGAATATCATATATGTTATGTTTCTCCCCAACCATATGAGATAAAAACCTCTTTTTAATAGGAATCACGACCCATACAATGAATGTGATTTCCATTAGAAGTTCATATCTACCATCACAATGATAGATGATCATAGGTTGGTTTGGAAATCTAATGTAGCTTATCTTCCTTGGAAAGTGATTTGAGATTTATGTAGATAAATACAATAAATTTTCAATATAACACCAAATTCAACTAGATGGAGGATAATGATATTTTTAGGAGGCACATTACCATAAAATTCAACTAGAGAAGAATCATATACCTGAGATGTGATCATCATGCCATTAGGGGTTTTCACTTCTAATTTAATATCTAGTCATTAAGGATAATAATGAACATACATAAATAATTTTCATGATATACATGAACTCATACAAATAATCTCAAATATGTTACTTCAATATTTGATCATACCCGTTACCACCTCAAATTTATTACTCTTTCTTCAATCCCATATTATAACTACAATGGTTATCATGAGAATTATGAATCCTTAATCAAAGTGATCAATCATGAAAAATCATTCATAGGATGTTTAAATCATGACACATTATTTTTAATATATGACACCTTAGGTTTAACCAAGGTCATTATCTATTTGAATCCTTCATGATGTTTTATAAAGAGTTTGTAAATTCCAAAACATATCCCATGTGAGTGTCAAACTAGGTATGCAAAAAGGCCTGTTATCATGCACTAGGTTAAAATCAAGAAAAATCCTAATGATCCCTTTTTTTATTTATTAACCCTAGGTACAACTGTTCTAGATCCACATCCACATGTAGTATCCAGATAGGGGTGTAATTTCTTTGAAACCATTAACTCTATCCTTCACCAAAATTTCAGGGTATTTTAATATACTTTGACTTATCCCTAGGGTTCTAAAGAAATTTTTCTCACCCTAGTTCCAAATTTTAACTAAAACTATCCTATGATACCAACTATAGCAACCTAGAATTTTCATATATAAATATTACATATTAAAAGTTGAATATTCATTTCATTATACAAAAAAAACACATGAGAATCACAAAGGTTTAGTGTCTTTGGAAACTTGGATACACAAAAAAGTGAACAACATCATCTCAAAAATTTTTATTCAGAACTAGAACCCTTATTATACATATAAAACATAATAAATTTCTTCATAACCATGTAAAATGAAACATAATAAAGGGTGAGCATAAATTATCACTAAGGGTAAACAAGGGTGATATCAATGATCACGTAAGAATAAGATGGGCATAAGGGTATGATAGCATTATCTAGAAACTTGAAAACCACAAATTTCATATCAAATATCATAATGTTAAGACATAGAATAAATCTTGGAAGTTTTTAAGACACAAATCATAAAATAATCAAAGGACATGAGCCATGAGAAAATAACATTAACATAAGACATGGAATTGTGGTAGAAACATAATCATAGAAAATCATTTCCTTATTAGTAAAGGCTAATTTACAAGAATATCATATTGGAATGGTTTCAATCTCCAAAACATTTTAGCATCCAAGGTTAAATCTGAAGACTATCATAGTGGAATGCACTCACTCCCCAAACCAGTGTAGTAGTTAAGGTTCACTCCTAAGACTATCATAGTGGACAAAGCCCCTTACTGAAATAGGTTCCCTCCCCATTCCATTTCTATTTATCTAATGAGATATCAATATTTACCCACTTAATTGGAGGGAGATATAGGTCCCACCCATCACATAATCCATACATTTTTTCCATAAGATCATAAAATATTCATCATATCATAACTTGTGAAAAGGAAATCAGTTTCATAAACATATCTTCACCATAATCATAAAACATCTACAGAAACAATAAGGATGATATAATTAGATCATATCCCTAATAAAACATAATAAAAACCAATGGTTTTTGTCATTTATAAAAATAAATTCCATAAAAAGATCATTAGAACATTATTGATGAAAATATTCTTTCCATTTTGAAATCATTTCTTTAAAATAAATTTTTTTCCAAAATATTAAGGAAAAAAATTTCTTATAAAATAACCTTGAAAATTTGTAAAGTAAGCTTCAAAAAAATGACTATTCATGAAGACAAAAAATTTCATTCATATTGTACACGTTAAAACAAAGATTCTTTTCACATTTTCGATAAAAAGTTAAAACTACATTGTTCAGAAAATGACAAGAAGATTTCTTTTAAAAAAATTGGTAAAAATAAAACATGGGTAAAAATGTATTTAAATAATCATTGTACAATAAAAAACTTTCTTTAAAACACTTTTAAAAAATATGGACATGGAAGAAAAATGAGTTTTTACCGAAGAGATAAATAAAGTAGATTTTTCTTAAAAACATTATTGTAATCTCTTGGGTTCTTAAAGAGAGTAAAATGAAAGGAAAAAATTTATTATATAGAAATAACGATAGGAGAAGAAAATTTATGAGTTTATTGAGATATATATTGTAATATTTCATCACTGAAAACTTAATCATAAAAAATCATGATAAATAAAGATATTGTAACATAGCACTTTTACTAGTTTAGTAACTTTTGAATCATAAGAACCATGAAAAAATAAATTTTAATAAAAATTTTAATATCATGAGAATAAATAAATTCATTATATAACATTTCAAAGGATCTGTATGTAAAACTTATAAAATAATATAGGTTCATAACATAACATATGCCTCAAAGAAGTCAATCTGAGACAAAGGGGGTGGGAAGCGCTGATAAATGGTGGGTCAGGACGAGGTCCAAACAAAATTAAAATTTCCACCTTTTTCAGCACTTAAAAATATGTGATGATAAATGGGTCATTTAAAAACACTTTTTTTAGCGTTGATAAAGGAACCCTTTATCTGTGCTTTTTTAGCACTATTAAAGGGCCCCTTTGTCAACGCTTCTTTCAAGCACTATTAAAGCCAACCCTTTAACATCTATTGCATTATCATTGATTGTATAGCACTAATAAGTCCATTTTACTAGGACTATTGAAGGATTTTTTTTTTACTAATTATATCATATATATTCCTTATATATTTATTTGTATTAATCCATTAATGTTTGATATAGAAAATGAATTTCACAGTTCTGGAGATGGTAGGCCATACGTACGCATGAACGATGTTTCCATTTTCTTGATGTATGAAATAAAAGAAAAATAAATAATATATCACCTTTCCAAAATCATTTTCATGTCATATATATCATTTATATTCATTAAATATATCCTTATTACCATTCATGTCAAAATAAAATGAAAACATCTCACATTGCTTCGTGGAGGCGGTAGTCCCCACATACGCACGAGCGATGTTGTCATTTTCAAAAATATTTGAAGTTAAGAAGTTATATATGATATTATAATTTTATAAGTATAATTATTTCATAAATATCATATAAATACTTTAAATCCATCATTATATCCAACCATGAGAGGCGGTGATGGAAAACAAAATACATCGGTTCATGAGGTGGTAATACACTGTACACACAATCGATAGTTTCATTTCCCATTTTATGGAAGAGGATATGGATATTGGTTATGAAATTAATATAATAAAATATAATTATATTTAATATAATCATATTATTATATCATCATATTTCAAAAATATTTGAAAGAGGTGGAGGAATAGTTAAAACAAAAATTCATGGTTTAGGAGTATACCTATTCTCTGGAGAACCCCTGTAGGTTAGCACCAAAATAATTATTAGGAATTTTTCCTAATAAAAATAGGGCCTCTAGGAATTGGGGATGAAATTAAGATATTTTGGTAGGTATTTTCTAAAAAAATTCTTTGGAAGTGTGAAGAGGAGAGGAGAGGGGGTGCCCTTTTATAAGTGGGGGAGAGGACACACTTGATTTTTTTGAAAATAAAAAACTATAACCACATTTTTCACATTACAAAAGGATAAAAAATAGATAATAATATAACATTAGATGATATAATTTCAAAATATTTCCATAAAATGACATTTGAACAAGTTTCTAGGTCATTTTATGTCCCGAACAGACCCAACCGGGTCTCGAGCCTCAACTACCCCAAGCCCGCCTCCATATGCCATGAGTGGTTAAAAGCACCAAAAGGCATATACTAAATGGGATAACATTTACTAATTTACATGTATACACACACCCAACCATATAAATGTAGAAGTGAAGTAGAATAGAAGAAAAAGATACAATATCTAGAATATAACCCTGCTATGAAAAACCTCTAGGGTATACAAGAGTACGATAATGAAATACTAAAAGTAAATGGAAAAAAATACAAGAACACCCAAAAATATTCCACAACCTGATAAAACTAGAAATTAAAATTGTTGAGAGATCATATATCCTAATTTCCAAGAGCCAAACACCATACTTAGTCCAATGCACTAGGTATCCCTAAGCTCCTTTATAGTCACCATCGATCTGCCCATCATCTGCATAAGACACGACACATGCTGACAAAGCCCATGTTGGTGTGAGTATATTCATACCCAGTATAATGAATAAAAATCTAAAGTGGGATTATTAAGAGGAAAAATTGGAATAGATAGATAGACATCTCAACCCTAAGTAAGAAAGTAACCTCATCCAACCATAGGGATATCGACACATCGTGAAGGTGGACTACACATTGTGTCTTTGCCACCCATAGAAAGAGAGTAAAAAAATCCAAAAACATGGATACATACATACATACATAAATACATATATACTCAAAACAAATAAATCCAAATTAGAGATAATGGGATCTCCATCTCACATCCCATCCCTGGAAAAGAGTGTTATCAGTTTCAAAAGTCTATCAATGATGCCCAACATCTCACACGTTTTCCCAAAAAAAACATTCCAAGTAAATCCACACCTCACCACTATGAGGTAAAGTCAAGGGGAAAAATATATAGATATAGGATCTATTCCCTGGTACTACATGAGGGTTCCACTTAATAGATTTACAAAGGACCCATGACCTATCCCAATAGGAGGGTGCCACTCATGTAGTGAGCAGAGGACCCATGCCCAGTCCAGACTGGAGGGTGCCACTCTGATAGTCGAGGACCCATGTATTAATATAAAAGTAGGGTGACCCTCGGATAGTAGATAGAGGACCCATTATTAACCCATATATAGGGTGACACTCTCAGATATCAGATAAAGGACCCTTGCCTAGCCTAGCTAGAGGGTTCCATTCTCATAGTCGAGGACCCATTCCCTGAATCCATAGGAGGGTGCCACTTGATGGATAGGTAGAAGAACCATGAACTATCCCAATAGGAGGGTGTAACTATAAAAATAGATAGATAACCCATTCCATACCCCACAGTAGGTTTCCAATCTATAGCTAGGTAGAGGACCCATACCCATCCCAACTGAAGGGTGCCACTCTAAAAACCCTTGGTGATCCTGCCTGATCATTTACATTTCTGAGCATCACCTAAATAATAATACAACTTTTAACATTTCACATAATACCTAAAAATCCACTATGGAGTCCATAATCATGTTCTACATGAAAAAAACCCAGGATAAGCTACTTGCGGTCTTAAATCTGAGTCCAAATGGGGGAGATACGGGAGGTTGAAGCTTTATCATAAGGAAAGAAAGGGTACATGACATGTGAGGGGACTCACATGGTGTGTGGTATCACTCCTTATCCTGGTCGCGTCCCTAAAGCTACATTAATTTATTCCCATGTAGGGTTATATTACATGTAGAGGGCCTACATGGTGTGACTGAGCCACTCGGGGTCCTACCCGTGCTCCCTAGATATGTCCATGTACTTTTCCTATGTCTGTGTACTTTGAAACATGGAATGTGACTAGATATTCCCATGTATGTGTACTCTTGTAGTACACTTTGAGTTGATAGCATAAGGTCACATGGCATGTGGGGATCCTACACAACATGTGATATGTATAATTTCACAAAACCTTAGTCGTTGCAACTAAGGCCTTACAAGTCGTGGGTTCTTTAGACTACATGACATGTAGTGACATTTTTTTTATAGAAAGTTATATTTATACTTGAACATTCTAGATCCAACTTCCTCACTATGGATATCACCTACAACCACTAAAAATCATCAGATCTCATGCTCGTGCGCTAGGTTAGGCCATCCGGTGGCCAAAAAATAAATTCCACTTGGGATTGTCACTATCCATATGAACCGTCATTACCTCATGCACCTATCATCACCACCAAGTCATGGTTTGGATCTTGGATCAAAAAACCATTCACCCAAAACCCAAAAAACCTTCAATTTCATACCTGATTCAGTGTTATGTTCATTTTATGCAATTATTCCCTGAATATGGGTGTCATATTGGGCTCGGTACCACCCCACAACATTGATCCATGGCCCCGTAGACCAACATATAAGAATGAGAAGAATTAGAGGGAGAAAATCACCAAAATAAAGGGTTTAATATCTGTTGGCCAAATATTCCTGGCCTGCAGGTACAATTAGGAGATCTGGGTGAGAAAACAATTGAATAAACCAATAATAGGTACATAGGCTCATGAAACATCTAAAATTGGTGCAGATCAAATAAAGGGTTGATAATTCATAATCAATTTAATCAAAAAGCAAATAATACAAAAATTGATGATTCGTACCTGGATATTGGATCATTCTTTGTCAAAGAATGTGGTCACCAATGATTGAGAGGGATCATCATGTTTGATGTGTCTCGATCTTCTTGGATCCAAAGTCTCATTGTCATCAGAAATTGATTGACAAATGGAAGGATTAAGAAGTCATTCTCAATTATCCTAGGGGTTATGTAGAAAACCCTAGGAAAATAACCATAATAGAGAATTTATTGAAAATTCTATTTTAGGTAATTTAAATTAAATAATTAATTTAATTTAAAATGCACCTTCCAATGGTTTTTTACATGAATTCCATGTACCGAACAATTTTAGGTCGTGCCTAGGGTGAACATCATGTTGAAAACTCAACTGTGTCTTAGATTTATAATCCAATATTCTATTTTGGAGTTATCCCACTTTCTTTAAGAAATAGTGCACGCATAAAATAAAATATATTTAATACTTTTATAAAATTAATTTTAGGCACACTTGGACTCAGAATCGCATTCCATATCAATACTTGCCTCTAAAAATATATGTACAAATATTTAAATGTCTTACAAGGAAAAAACTATGTCTCTGCCTCATTCCCTCCTTCAAGTTTTTTATCCCTAAAAAGAAAAACTACACAAACAACTGAAGATAATAAGCTTA
Source organism: Viscum album (assembly GCA_963277665.1). NCBI lineage: Eukaryota > Viridiplantae > Streptophyta > Magnoliopsida > Santalales > Viscaceae > Viscum > Viscum album. The sequence goes on from OY728156.1 coordinate 1,339,380,406, forward strand.
CATCTAGATCTCCCACACCCGGGATCTCTCGTGTAAGCTCCCATGCTGCCATAACACACAAACTAAAGGGATTTTTCATCCACACATGATCCTCTCCTGCCAATACTTGATCGCAATTGGGTGATATGAAAAGGTGGATCTATCTTCAATGTCTAGCTCTCCCTAGTAAATAACATGCATGGGGTCATGCACGTATCTCCTCAGCTACCACATATGGAAGACACCATGCACCTACTCCACCTATGGTGGTAAGAAAATGCGGTAAGCAACCTTATCAACCCTATGTAAGATCTTGAACGACTAGATGAACTTCGAGGATAGATTTCCTCCCTAATAAAATATTCACAATCATCATCATGCAGAGACTCTTAGGAAAACATGGTCTCCTGATTGAACTCCAAGATCCTACAACATTGATCTGTGTAATATTTCTGCATTCTCTAGGCTATCCTCATCTGCTCATGGATGAACTAAACCATCTCTATCGTCGCCTGTACCATATCTAGACATATAAGAGATGCCTCACCCATCTCTATCCAACGCAAGGATGACCTATAGGGTCTCTTGTATAGAGATTCAATAGTAGAGATGATGATAGTAGAGTGGTAGATATTGTTGTATGAAAAATATACTAATGGAAATTGATCCTCATAGCTCTAGATGAAATCCAACACATATTCCCTTAGCATATCCTCCAAAATCTGGATAGTTCACTCGATATGACCATTTGTCTGGGGGTGAAAGGATGCACTCATACTAATTTGGGTCATAAATTAATCTTGTAGGACTCTACACAACTATGACGTAAAATACACATCACGTTTAGAGATAATATTCAAGGTAACCCCATTAAGGTGAACAATATCCTGTATATACATCAACCCCAAACTGTATCCCAAACTCTGCTCCTTAATAAAAAGGAAGTGTGATGACTTCATGATTAATTAAACTATCACCCATATGTAATCATGTCCCTTAACTATTTGTGGAATCCCTATCACGAATTCCATGGATATTCCATCCCATTTCCACTCTGAGATCTCCAGGGGTTACAAAAAACTTACCAAAACTTGGTTTTCATCCTTTATCTTCTTATAGACGAGGCAGCGCGAGACAAACTTGGATATGTTCAGTATCATGATAGATCACCAAAACTAACACTAAAGGTCTTTGTATATATTTACCACATTGGGATGTACAACTAAAGGAGAAGTGTGAAACTCCCTCATCGCCTCTTCTCGCATTATTACTGGGACCATCGTCTATCCCCGAAAAAAGATGACATGATTTCCTTCTTCATAAAATCCATTGGGTGAATCTACTAAGGATATATGTTCACACAATACCTCATAATCATTTTATCCCAACTAAGAATCTCTCACATGCTGAATGAGCAGAGGAGTCAACACCATTGACTGAAGAAAATTTTCACCCTCCTACTCTACCAGGGTCAGTTGTAAAGAATCCAACTACATAGAAACCTCATATTCCAAGAGATACTGGGACTTCATACTAAGGGAATGTACTACAATGTCTCCATTCCATAGAATTTATCATATCTCAAAGTCATATTCCTTTAGGAAATCCAACTAGAGTCACTATCTTAGGTTTAAGTCTCTCTACTTGAAGACATACCTGAGACTTTGATGGTCTGAGTAAAACACAAAGCGCTCTCCCAGAAGATAGTGATTACATATCCTTAGGGAGAAGACTATCACTACCAAATCTATGTTGTGATTCACTTAGTTCTTCTCATGGGGTCTCAACTACCTCAATCCATATGCGATAACGACCCACATATACATCAATATGCAGTCGAACATAGCTCCCGAGGCATCACATTACACTATGTACTCCATTACCTCCTCTAGTAGTCTAAAAAAAGGATCACTCATCAACCTCAACATCAACTCCTTGAAGGCCATCTATCACTACTCAATACAAATAAATGGATTCCCTTTCAACATCAGGGTGTTCAAAGGGGATATAATTCTAGAGAAGTGTTCCATAATAATTTGGTAGTACCGCACCAAGATAAGAAAACTTCAAATCTATGAAACACTCTTGGATGGCTCCCAATAAAGTGTTTCATAGATATTTACTAGGTCTATGACTAAACCATGCTCAGAAATGAAATGCCTCGGGTAGTGAACCTCATTTATTCAGAAATGGAACTTTGAGATCTTAGCATAAATATGGTGCTCCCAAAGAAAATCTAAGACCATCCCCAAGTTATATTCATGCTCCTCATATGTAATAGAGTATATGAGTATGTCATCAATAAAGAAAACCACGAACTAGTCCAATTATGGATGGAAAATATATTTCATCAAATCTATAAATACGGTGAGGGAATTCATCACACCGAAGGGCATCACCATGAGCTCAAAGTGTCTGTAGGGATACAGAAATGAAAGATTTAGAATATCAACCTCAAAAAAAATCAAATTGTGGTATTAGGACTTGAGATTGATTTCTGAGAACTATATCGCTCCTCGAAACTGGTGAAAGAGTCCATCAAGACTTTGTAAGGGGTAATTTTTCTTTAGTTTGGCCTTGTTTAGGTGATGATAATCCACGTAAATCCATAAGGTCCCGTCCACCTTTTTCTGGAACAAAACTAGATATGCCCAGGGGGACACACTAGGATTGATGAAACCCTTCTCTTGAAGGTCCTCCATTTACAAACACAGCTCCCGATGCTCAATAGGGGCCATCTTATATGCCACAGAATATATCGGTGCAGTCTCAGGATTCAAGTTGATATAAAACATTATCTATCGGCTTAGAGGTAGTCCTGTAATATCCTCAGGAAATACATCCATGAAATCCAACATTAATGAAGGAATATATATACCTAAATATCCTACTACACCGAGGGATATACCCTAAAACTGATGGTTGATGGGATGAAACCTGCTACTCACAAAACCCACTCATCTCTCCATGAGATCTCTCCCACCTGTAAAGAAGAATCTCATCCCATTAGTGCAAAGGCATATGATTCATCTGTAATGATAGTTAATCTAGGATCATACCATGGAAAACCAATACATACCAAAGATGACTTCATAAGGTTCCATCATGATGAAAAAAATATCTCATGGGAACCTCTCTCCTCCAAGTGACAACTTTCACTATTGATAGATAAAATATATAGAAAAATCATTCCTAGTAGGAACCTCATGACAAAGCTGTCAGGCTTACACCACAACTAGGAACTCTATCTATTTCACCATGAGTATATATATGAAGTAATGACTCACAAACATGTCTAATAATACTGAATCAAGATTATAATAAACAAATATCATACCTCTAATCATATCATGTGTCACTGGGTTATAAGCCTCTATAGCCGGCAGTTGTTCGCGACCCCAACCATCAGATCCCTAAGTCTGATGTGGGAAAATTGGTGGTAGTAGTGGAATGATATCATAGAATCATCCACCACCCATAGATCCTCCTCATGGATATCCACCTGATCCTCTTCTAGCCCTACCTCCCTACCCTCTCCTAGTAGATCCCTGATCACAGCGCTTCCTTTGCTGTGGTGGTCCATCCAGTATCTGCCTACGCTCTTCTGCAAATCTAGTCATGCGGTAATATTCTATATGACCTCTCCCATCACAAGAATAGAACCTCCCATCTCTAGGTTTCCCTGTTCCTCTATGCTTTCCATGACCACATGCCCAATCCTGATCCTAGGAATATCTCCTGCGCTGAGATCCTACTGAATGACACCTGCTAGCTGCTGGAGATGACTCAACCCTATAATGCCCAATGCCAACTCCATATTATTGAAATACCTATGAAAGGAAAATCTATATCACCAGATCCCACTCCAACAACCCAAAATATATTATGATGCACAAGGGTACCACACTGGCATGAATATCTCTGTGGATTCCCTGATCAAACTTTCGTGCTTAGGAGTATCCATCCCATATCATGTCAAGAGAGTACCGCGTATGGTTTTTAAACCTCAAATAATAATCATCCACTATAATCCCTCCCTTATTTAGTTCTATAAGTTCATTAATATTAACTAATCATTAAAATTATGGGTAGTAATCCTCACAAAACACCTACTAAAAGTTTGACCATTAGAGTGTCAACTCATTGTGCATCTGGGTAACAAGACTCCATCAACGTCCAGTTGCGTCATGGAAAATGATAGCTTCTAGTGAAACCAAATGACCCATTGGTGTCTAGATGATCTTGAAAACATGGACCACCAACTCTAGCCAATCCTATGTCGCCTGATGATCTGGTTCGCCATATAACCTCAACAGCCTCTGGCGCTGGAACTTACAGAGTGTACTAAGACTGCACACATCCTCATCCTGACCTGATGGTATGGTCTAATTTTCAAAAGGTGAGAGTGATACTACCTATCCACCTAGAGGAAGGATCTTGTGAGGTGGACCCTAAACTGAGGCATCATCACTCATCAGATCATCATCACAATCTATAATTGGTATCCTGGATGACTATCATTGCATATGCGTCCTAAAAATTTAATCAAGCATACCATGGTTGGATGATCATATATTTATATATATATATAATGGGTAGCTAACTCAATATGGAAAATAAATGACTCAATCATATATGATGCATGTACCTTTGATCTCTACAATCAATGTCTCGGTATACTGAGTCGACAAGCAGGTAGTCAAGGTCATGGTGAATGGATACGCCATCCACCCATACCATCACTGGGTTCCCTCGATTGATATCTGTACTTGAGACAATTTAACAATGTTTCCCTAAATCCCTACAAAATATTTATAAGGGGACTACTCTAAACACTTTCCCAATGAATTAACTACTCTGATACTAATCTGTCACAACCCAACCCAAACAAGGATCGAGCCACAACTACCCCAATACCCCCTCCATAGGTCAGGGGATGGTGAAAAGTTCTGAAAAGAATATTATAAATGGGATTCATTTTCATTATATACCTATACACACACACCCAACCATATTAATTCATAAGTGTAGAGGAATAGAAGAAATAAATGAAATACCTATAATATAACCATGCTTCTGAAAAACCTCTAGGGTGTATATAAGTATGATGGTGCAATACTAAAAGTAAAGGGGAAAAATACATTCCCAACCAGAAAGATGTACTGACCTGAAAAAAAATGGAAATTAAAAGTTCTAATAGATATAATTTATTGATCTCTAATATTTGACCACCGTACAAGGTCCAATGCAACAGGTATCCCTAATCTCATTTGTATTCACCACCAACCTACCCATCGTCTTCATAAGACACGACACATACAGGAAAATTCCATGAAGGGGAGAGTATATATATACCTAGTAGGACACCTTGAAATATTATTGGGAAGAATTAAGATACATGATAGAAATAGATATAAAGATATCTCAAACTTAAGAAAGAAAGTAACCTCATCCAACCATAGGGAGCACAACACGTTATGTAGGTGGACTACACATCGCGTCTCTTCCACCCATAGTAAGAGAATAAAAAAATCCAACAACCTAAATATATATATATATATAACCAAAGAAACCAAAATGAGAGATATAGAGATCTCTATCTCATACCCTATCCTAGTAAAAGAGTACCATAAGTTCTAGAATTCCATCAACGATTCCCAACATCTCGCACATCTTCCCGAAAGAAAACATTCCAAGTCAATCCACACCTACCATTGTGCTGCATAGTCAATGGGAACAATCTCTAGGTAGAGGAACCATTCCCCGTTATAGTAGTATGGTTCCACTCATTAGATAGCTAGAGGACCCATGCCCTATCCCGGTAGGAGGGTGCCACTCAAGTAGTTAGTAGAGGACCCATGCCCAGTCCTCGATGAAGGGTACCAATATAATAGTTGGGGAAACATTCTATGATACAAAAGAAGGGTTCCACTCAAATATCAGATAAAGGACCCATGACCAAACCATACATAGGGTTCTACTCTCAAATAATAGATATAGAACCCATGCCCAACCTAGTTGGAGGGTGCCACTCTCATAGTCGAGGACCCATTCCCTAAATTCGTAGGAGGGTTCCACTTGATGGATAGGTAGAGTACCCATTCCCTATCATAGTAGGTGGGTGACACTATAATAATAGATAAAGGACCCATGACCTATCCTGAAGGAGGGTTCCACTCTACAACTAGGTAGGTGACTCGTGCCCATCCCAGCTAGAGGGTGCCACTACAAAACCCCTGGTGATCCTGCTTAATCACTGCCATCATCGAGCATTTCATAAAGAATATTCTAACTTGAAACATCTCTTATCATACCTAAAAATCTACTATATAGGACACCATTGTGTTCTATGTAGAAAAATACTCTGGATAGTCTACTCATGGGCCAAAATCCTTGTCCAAATGAGGGAGATACGAGAGGTTGAAGTTTCCTCAGAAGTAAAGAGTACACAATGTGTGAGGGGGCCCACATTAAATGTGGTCCTACTCCTTAGCCTGGAAGTTTCATTGCAATTACATATATCATTTCCTATGTAGGTTTATATGGTGTGTAGAGGGAATATATGGTGTGTTTGATCCACCAAGGGTCATGCCCGTGTTCCCTAGTCGTGTCCATGTACTTTTCCCATGTCAGTGTACTTTGGCACATAGTGTGTACCTGGTCATGCATGTGCTTGTGTACTCTTATAGTACAAAATGAGTCACTAGAACAAGACCACATAGTCTATAGGGGTCCCAAATGATGTGTGATACTTATAATTTTGTGAAACCCTAGTTGTTATAGCCGAGGCCCCACCCGCCGTGTGTTCTTCAGACTACACGATGTGTAGTAACATTTTTTGTATAAAGTTAGATCTGCAATAAAGAATTCTAGATCTCAATTCCCCACCATATATCTCACCTCCATCCACCCAAAATTGGTGGATCTCATGCATTTGTTCCAGTTCTGTCTATCCAATGGTCGTAAAATCGATTCTATTTGGAATTGTTGCTTCTTTCAAGAACCGACATTGCCTCGCGCTCCTCTCATCACCTCTAAGTCCTGATTTGGATCTTGGATCAACAAAACATTCACAATCAACCCCAAAAACCTTTAATTTCATCCCGATTCAATCTTTTGTTCATCGTACATGATTCTTCCATGAATCTGGAGGTTCAATCGAACTCGGTACCTATAGAAACCCTAGACTTTTTCATATAACATTATATGATTTTAAGCATAAATATACATCAAAGTAAAAGCCAAGGATTTTAATGTAACACCCCAAGATTCTACAGTATGTTTCCCTTTGAATAATGCAATAACTTGCATTATACGCAACTTTGAGATTCTAACACACCGCGACCAATCAAAGTAGCCATTATGAATAGTAATACCCACTTTTTAAAATTTTATAAATTTTATTTTTCAAAATGGACTTCATTTTTGGATTCATAATATCGAAATTAGCCTAGGGTGAATTTTTGGTATTTTTCTAAAAAAATTCAATTTTTGATGAATAGTGAAAAACACTAAGTTATAGTTTAAAACCGAATTTTTATTTAAATAATTATTTATTTTATTTAAATTTATTTTAGGTCAAAATAGATACACAATACTTATATAAGTTCAATTTAATTCATTGGAGTCAGTTTATAATAATTTTAGATATATAAAAATTTTATAGAACTTTTCACCATCTTTTACCCACCTCCTAGGAGAATTTTTAAATTCACATAAAACTTAATTTTACCACTTCTGTGAGTGGAATTTAGAAAATCTGAAAGACACGGTTAATATCAAGGAGTAAAATGTGGTTCAATAAGATAAAAATATTTTTTGGTGAATAGTAACTTTTTACTTTTATTTACCATGGTTAAAAGTAAATAGGGTAATTAAGCGTAAATATGATATTATTATTATCCTAAAAATGACCTAATTCTATTGGATAAGTATAGTTAGACCAAAAAAAACCTTAGGAATAAAATATGAACATCTTTTCTCCACTTGGATTAGATTAGGACATTTATTATTATTTAATTCAAAGAATGGTTAAAAGAGTTAAAATCAAAGTTTAATAACTAAAACATTATTAATATAGGGTTAAACATAAGATAAATTCGACTATAAATATTCATTAGAAAGATAAAAGAGATTTTATACATAATGGTATTTTATTTATATTTTTTATACATTAAATAATTTAATTTATTTATGACACAATATGACGCAGTAATTACCTAATTAATGAAATATTAAAATAACTGATATTATAAATATCCAAATAAATGTAATTTGAGACTTTTTATGAATTAAACTAATTTTATATATTAATCTGACATATTAGGGTTGGTTAGATGAATTTTTTTCGAATAAATAATGTTGTTATGAATTTAGAAAAAAAATACCAAATAGTGTCAAAATTGACATAAAAGAGTTTTTAAAAAAAATATTATATTATTAATTGATATTCTATTCCTAAAAATATAAGTTTCATCCAAAAGACTTATATAATTATAGTTCTATCATTAATTAACCACTTGGGGTTCTCCTGGAAGTATATAGTAAGTTTATTAACCATATAATATAAGAATACAAAGAGACATGGTAAATGTCAAACTATTTAACTAAGAGTTAAATCTAAAAGATAAAGTTAATATAGTGACCCAAACCTATTTAAAACCTATTGGTTGAGTGTTTTTAGACCTATCCCCACCTTAGACTTTAAATAATCAATTTTTTAGCCATTAGGAACCGAAAATGATTTTATTATAAAATAATATTTCTAGATTTTCCTAAGGTGCCCCTCACCCCTCTTATAAAAGGTAACTCCCCCTTCTCTCTAATTAACACCTTCAAAGCCATTTGTCTCTGCTATCCTCTGCCCAAATACCCTCTCAACTTTCCTCCCTTAATCCTAGAGGCCTTCCTTTAGTCAGAAATCCAACCTAAGGAGCCCTTTTGATCAAATCAAAAGGAAGAACTCGAAGAAGAGGTAAATATCTCACCACCTCTTTCAAGTTCCTTTCTTCTTCCACTTCATTTATCTTTGTTGTTTCCATTATAAAATAATAAATCCAATATCTTCTATATACTGTGATTTTATTATAAATATGGTACAACCAAATTCATTATTCTATCCATCCTTTGAATGACATGTCACCATACGTGCGTACGTACAGCTTACCTTCTCCACGTCGTGGTGTAATTGTTATTCAATACATTATTATTTGGATGGGTATAATAATGATGTTTAATTGATTTAAATAATAAATATAAAATGATAATTATTCTATATATATGATATACCATCCAATTATATATTATATTAATAACAAAATAATGATATTGTCGCCCGTGCGTACGTACGGATTACCGTCTCCACGAACGCGATGAGGTTCATTCCCCATTGTATCCATTTAAGACTAATTTTCATTAGATGATTAAAAATAATATTTAAAGACTTTATATCATTATGGATATGAATAATATACATCCCATCCATAACAAATATGACTTACACAACAAAGAATATAAATGAAAATGAATCCGTTAACACCCGAAACAACGATAATACTAAGATATTATTAACAAAGCAATGTTAAAAGATCATATATGATATCATATTAATGTATATGATTATTGTATAATTTAATAAAAATTATTTCACCATTATACAGGAGTTTAAACTACCCTTGACCAAGGAAAAGTACATGGTAAGGGTTTATTTCACAATCACTTCATTATCCGAGGTTGTTTATACATAATTATCTACTAGGACCTCTTTATCATCTACATCTATGTTTCTTAAAAATTTATTTCAAAACATTCTAACTATTTTATAGAATATTGTTTAAAGTAATTTATACCCTTTTTTGACTTTTTATATGATGTTTATAGAGTAATCTTTCCGTCATTTTCCAAACAAGGTCTTTTTAACCTTTTCGACAAAATTAAGGTAAGAATGTCATTTTTTTAACTTATACGGTGGGTGCGGCTATTTTCCGCCGTTATAAAATCGTCTAAGCTTCCCTTACAAGATTATAAGAATATTTTCAAAGTAAATGTTTTATTTTATAATTACATGACTTTTAAATGATTTCAAAAAAATAGATATTTCTCTCAAATAGTTTTGATTTCATCTATGTCAACATCCTTTGATATATTTTAAGCATATTTGAAGTTGATTTATTATGATACAAAACTTCCATATTGTATTGAAGGTTTTTTTGATATGTTTGACTGTGGATGTGTTATTTTTATACCATTCATGGTTTATGGATAAAGTATTGACATTTCGTATTCTAGTTTTAATATGAATGTTTATGTTATGTTTAAACCTGTTCATATGAGGAATGCATTGGAATTAGTAAGTGATGGGTGGATCCCGATATAGTTCCTCGATGAACTGGTAGGTATAATGATACAAACTAGTGTCTTGGCACAAGGCCTTTACAAAATCTTATTTGTTATCTTGGCACAAGGCCTTGACTATGTGGTTATAATAGTCTGGAATTATGCATTCCATTATTATGAAAGTGGTTATTGATATTTCATGAGATTATTCGACTAGTAGAATATCCATGTGAATAAGTAAATGGAATTATTTAATTTTATTTTTGCCATGTTATGCTGAAGTTTAAGTTTAAAAGTCTTTTTTAGTTATACATTGCCTTAAATGTTTATGATTTTTTATGAAAGTTTCCGCTATATTGTAATCCTTACTGAGCATCTGAGCTCACCCCTTTCTATGTTTTATTTTTTTCCCATGATATGAAGAAGTATTTTATGACTGACCTGCAGGGATAGTCTGAGGGGATATGAGTGTGGACTATGGAGAATATGTTGTTTTAGTTTTCTATTTTATCATGTAATGTAAGACTTATTAATGTATCTACTATTTCCAAGGCTACTAAACTAATCGGTTTTTCAAGACTTGATATTTTGTGATCATGAAAATATTATGTAATAATGCACTGACTCTAGGTAACTGGGGTCGGGGCATTACAATTGGTATCAGAGGAAGTTTAGTACAAATCTTGGAAGCTGAATTTAGATAAACTCTGATTAGAGCACATAGACCTAAGATGGACTTTGAGGATTAGTATAGAAGAACTTTCTAGAATTTTGGTATTGTAGAGATTTTTTGAGTTTTATGAGCAATACATCCATGTCTGGATACAAGCAGGTAGAGGTGGCTCTGGCACAGATGTACCTAATGGTAAAACCTGAAAACACCACTTTGAGCTAGACTCGAATGGGAACCGGTGCACGACAATGGGCCTTGTTTCACTCTTGGTTGCGACACTCTTAGGGGATATGCTTAGGATAATTATTGTTTTCTTTACAAATCATTATGAAGGGTTTACGAGTATATACTTCTTAAAAGAAAACATTTTTATGATTATGGATTATATCCATAAACTGTTCAATTTATGTTAAGTGTTTTACAAGTTTGGATTTATGTATTGTGATTCATAAACTAATCTAGTGTATTCCATTGTTTAGAAATGGTGCCTAGTTGAAGGAATGAAAACCGTATCAATGCACGCACTCCATGTAGGGATTTCCCTCCTTCTCAAGATAATTATAGTGGTGATAGTAATACAACTGGTGCTGATCAACTAATCACTATACTGGGACAACTCACTCTGGTTATGAATAATAACCTTACCCGTATGGAGAACCCCAATCCACAATGTGGAGGATCAATGTTAGATCACTTAATGAGGATAAAACCACCAACATTCAATGGGAGTACAAATCCATTGGTAGTTGATCAATGGATAAGTTCATTAGAGAAAATATTCCATGCCTTGGGGAGTAGCGAAAGGGAAAAAGTTTTCAGGGCAGTTTACCACCTCACTGGAGATGCTGATCAATGGTGGTCATTGATTCAAAACACAAAGGAAGATGATGAAGTATCAAATATGGAATGGAGGGAGTTTAAAGAGCTTTTATTAGAAAAATACTTTCCTCGTGACCATCGAGCAGATATGGAAATGCAATTTATGAGTCTGAGGAAAAAGGAGGATGAGAATGTGGCAAAGTATGAAACTAACTTTAAAAGGATAGCGAGGCATGTTGCAGATTATATACGTAACCCAAGAAGTAAGATTGATCATTTATTTGATGGGTTAAAACCATTTCCCCGTTGAGAATTAGTCTCACAATCCTTCTTGTCGTACGAAGATATTGTCTTATGTTCTATCAAGACACAAAAAGAATTCTCTAAGTCTTGAATTTAAAGAAAAGAAAGAGAAGAAGAGATCTGCTTATCACTCTGGAAATGGATATAAGGGGAAGAAGGGAAAATTTGAATATTCATCCTGTAGTATATGTAGAAAGAAACACCCCAGTAATTTCTTGAAGTGAATGCGAGTCTATTACAAGTGTGGTGAAAAAGGCCACCAAGCTCGTGATTGCAAGGGGAAGAAAGAAGCTACCGATGTTCAATGCTACAATTGCAAGGATATGGGACATTATGAAAATTAATGTCCTAAGAGTTAGGGGAACTTACCTTAGAAAATTCCAAGGGATCAAGGCCAAGATTATGCTATCGCTACTGCTGAGGTTGAATCTCCAAAAGACATGGTGGCAGATAATTTAATGGTTTCCTCAAGTTTATTCAATGCTTTATTTGATTCTAGATCATCACATTATTTCATATCTTCCCATTTTTCTAAGAAAATTAGATATTTTCAATTTGATTTAACAAGGGAGTTATCAGTAAAAACTCCTAAATGAAGTATCATTGCAACAAAGTTTTATGAATCATTCCCCGTTAGAGCATATACATGTTATTTATCTACTGATCTCATCGTCATACCCATGATTGAATTATATATAATCCTCGGTATGGATTTTCTTTCGGACCATGGTGTGAAGATTTATTGTAAGAAGAAGGAGGTTAGAATTTTTGATGATGATGATAAAGAACACCTTATCTTTAGAGTAGAATCGTCACCACCTGATTATTATCTAGATCCACCCCCAGTAGCTCAACTAAATTCAATTATTGGGGAGGAATAAAATGAAGTAACTATGGGTAAGGAAAGGAATGTTCAAGTAGAGGATGTACCTATTGTGAAAGAATATGTTGATGTGTTTCTAGAATATTTACCTGGACATCCTCTAGAATTAGAAATTGAGTTTTCTATTGATTTAATTATTGGTTCAAGGCCCATATTGAAGACCCCTTATAGAATGGAAAATGTAGAATTAGTGGAACTAAAGAAACAACTAGGTGGTTCCATAATTATTTTCTAGATGTGATTCCTATATTTATTTCTTGATTTTAAAAGGTTTTTTATTTTATTTATTTATTAATAATTTTTTTTATACTCCCTTTAGTAAATTTCATGTAAAAGTGCATAATTGGTGTGAGATACTCATGTTTTAATGCTAAATATAATTTTTGAGCATTATTTGAAGTAGTACAATTGAGTCAGATTACTATTTTAATTATAACTTTCACCATAATTATCCAAATTGTATGGTAATTACTTTTTATTCTTCGTTATTTAATTTCCAACATACCATTATAAGGAAGCTTTGGCCAATTCTGCCATTTGAAGGGTCATATGGGCCACATAAGAAGGTCCAAATAATCTGTGAAGAAACTGGACTAGCCATGAATATAGAATTTTTGGGAACAATCCATAAGTCCAAATTATTTAATTCTACACCAAAATTTCGGTGAAAATATAGTTCATCTTGTATAAAGTTTTCAAGGTCCAACTCTACCAAAAAGGGGCCCAAATTATGCTTTTAATTTCATCCCACCATTCTATCCAGGAATTAAAATCAGAAACAAATACTTGAATTTTCTCTTGATATAGACATCCATTCGAGCTGATATTTGGTAGTGTGAAATAAAAGATATAGAAATATGAATTTTTATAATAAATTTTTTGTATTTGATGGTATCTTCCTGTTCAAAAACTCATTCACATTTCTGCCTTTGAAAAGGTGTTGATAAAAATTGATAGATTATAATTTTTTATTCAAACCATCATAACTTTGGATATTTAAGTCCAATGGCTGCCAAATTTTCAGAGTATATAGAAAACATTAATATATACAACTTGTTAGAATAATATACCTCAATATTCTGATTTTTGGATAGTCCAATCTTTGATCCAAGTGGAGGGACAGATTTGGAATGAAAACAGTCCAACTCCTTGGGCTATAAATACGTCCCCCTCCTCTCCTTGAAAGGATTGGGAATTACAGAACTTAAGTTGGAGGTTTGGCATTAATATATCCCTTATAAGGTAATTTTATGACTTTACTTGATCTTTTTTCAACAATATATACCTCTCCTCCATTTTTATTTTCATATTCTTTTCCGTTCATTTTCATTTGTAATATTGTAAGTGTTTTGTTATAAATTTGTTTCAATATGAATGCATGTTTCTTCATAATATCTTCTTATAATCTTCTTTATATAGTTTAATATTAGTTTTCTTAAAATATTTTAAATCAAGTTGAAAACCATTCTCTTCTTTCACTTTCTCATTCAATCTAAAGTGTGATTTTACCTCTCTTTACAAGTTGTGTGTGTGTTCGGTGCACCGCTCTTTTCTTTTCCTATTATTTTTATTTTATTTTAAATACATAACCATAAGAATTACAACAATATTAATAAACATATAAATGTATGAGTAAATCTCCCACTATGGTGAGTCATAATTTGGAGATATTAAGTGATTGAGATCCTTTGCTCGATGAATATTCTTTAAATTAACATTGTGTATGTTGAACTTAAAATGTCATGGATTAATGGCATGATTTTTTTAACAAGCGGCTTCCATGGATTATAGGAACCAAAAATACACTACCATAAACAAGTTTTAATTGATATTAGAACCATATTTAAGTTAATTCCTGGATTAAAGCCTTAACACTTGGGTATTCTGATCAAAATTATCTTGTGAATTGGGTGTTAATTTAATGCAATATAAAGAAAAGATCAATGATATCATAAGCTTAAATCCCCAATAATAAACTCACCCCAATATTTATAAAATGTTTAAATCAATCTAAATAAATCAATAATTTCATTTTATCTCTACAAACAACACCCCCCATTAAAAATACAAATCAAAAAAACAATCGACTATTAAAAAGTATCATCGCTATGGATTCGACCCGAGTGATTCTATACACATTAGCAGATCATCGCACCCTTTAACGGTCGATAGGAGATAATCGGCCGTGCTTCAAATGGAATTGTTACTGGGGACGGTACTATTTTTAGTCGATAGTTTTTTATTTTTGAAAAAAAGGTAAAAAAAATAAACAAAAAAATCTGAAAAAACACAAAGAAAACATTACCTTCTCATAAAAATAATAAATGGAATAAACCACAAAGAAAAACATGTCTTCCTCATCCTTCACAAACATCCTTGAATTCCCCATATCCTACTAAAAAATCCACCAGATTTGTTTGACCTGAAAATCGAGTGAACTCTTCACTGGCTTAGGAGGAACATTAGGGAGAATCAAATCACTCCTAAACCATTATTTGTCCAACCAATTGAACTAGAAATGGCTAATCCAAGGGAATAAACCTTAAAAATAACTCACTACCCTTGATATGAATTACCATCCCCTTGGTACTGAATATCCAAACATTGAGGCTAATTTCGAACTCAAATCAGGTTTGATTCATTTTTTACCTCATTTTCACAGGCTAACTGGTGAGGATCCAAATATTCATCTCAAAGAGTTCCAAGTGGTGTGATTTACCATGAATCCTCAAGGGGTTTCTGAATAAAAAATCAAAATTTTATCATTCCCTTTATCCCTATCTGACTTTGACAATTCATGGCTCTACTACCTCCCTCCTGGTTCTATAAACTCATGGATTGACATGAAGCATATATTTTTAGAAAAATTATTTCATACTTCTTGTACCGCTTCTATCCAAAATAAAATAAGTGGTATCTGTCAATTCCCTAATGAATCACTCCATGAGTATTGGAATAGGTTCAAAAATCTTGTGGCAACTTTCCCACACCATCAAATCTCAGACCAACTCTTGATCCAATACTTCTATGAGGGGTTATTGGCTATGGAGAGAACTCTCATTGATGACCCAAGTGGTGGTGCACTTGTTGATAAAAATCCTATAGCTGCATGAGATCTCATAAGAAATATGGTTGAAAACATGAAGCAATTCTATACTCAAGCACATGATCAATTCAAAAAATTCCAAGAGAATCAATCCATAGAGCCAAACAAGATGACTGGGTGGATGAGTGAATTTACAAGTCTTTTGAGACAACTAGAAGTGGCTACCAAAGCCCCAAACCCATATTCTCTACAGTCTCTATTCCCTGGACCTATCAAGAATTTTTGAATCTGTAGCTCACTAGTTCATCCAACTGACATATGTTCAAAGCTTCAAGAAGATCCATCTAATTCATCCGAACCAATGGAGCTCAATGTAGCATATGTTCAGAGGAATATCAACCCTCAACAATCAAGTCAGTTCATTAGAAACTTCAACCAAACCCAATCTGATCCATTCTCTTGAACCTTTAACCTGAGATTGAGGTATGGTAATCCCATTTCTCATCCCCCTCAGTTCCCTCCTCAAAATCAAAACCAATTCCAATATGGTCAAGGTGGTAGTAACTTCCAACAACCTTATCCTTTTGTTCCTCAACCTCAACGGATCAATCCTTCTCTTGATCCTCCTAGATTCCACTATCCTAATGAGATTTATCAATTCCCAACCCAATAAAATCACTTTCCCAAGAACCAAAATCAAGGTAATCCCAATGTGGGACATGCCTCTTCTTCCAAGAAACCATGGGAAAGCATTGTGGAAGATCTTGCCTCCTTCACCCATTATAGACTTAAAAACATTGAAACCCAAATTATTCAACTTTAATCTCACCTTATCCAGCATAAACCATCCATTTCTTCCCAACTCCTATCCCAACCACTACCCAACCCTAAGGGTAATGTAAGTGAAATTTCACTTAGATCGTGAAAACAAGTCACTATGCCTCATGATGAATCCCCTAAATCCCCTTTGAATATTGATCTTTAAAATGAAAAGACCAAAAATACCTCTTTATTATTTTTCACTTTAGGATAGGGAATAAAAGATAAGATCTCTTTCAAACTCTAAGATTTTAACTTTTTGTTGGTGAATGAGTGAACCTCCATAAATAAATTTTATCATCTTGAGAGGAGTGAGTTATAAGTGCTCATATTTTCCATTTCTAAATTTGTGCATAAAAAATGAATTTTTTTAAACCATGTTTCTATAAAAAAATTTGTTGGAATTCAATATGGATGAGTGAAATGGTCCAAACCTCCCCTGATTGGGGAAAACAAAATTTTAATATTTGTTGGTGAGTAGGAATGATTTTTTTATTTTTTTTTATTTTTTTCACATGAGGATGTGCATAAGACTAAGTGTGGGTAATTTTATATTATTCGTTTATTCATAACTTTTTGTATACTCCCTTTATTAAATTTCATATAAAAGTGCATAATTGGTGTGAGATGCTCATGTTTTAATACTAAATATAATTTTTGAGCATTATTTGAAGTAGTCCAATTGATTCAATTTACTATTTTAATTATAAATATCACCCTAATTATCCAAAATTTTTGGTTATTTATTTCTAGGATTCCTTATTCAATTTAAAACATATCATTATAAGTAAGCTTTGGCCAATTCTACCATTTGAAGGGTCATATGGGCCACATAAGAAGGACCAAAGAATCTGTGAAGAAACTAGACCAGCCATGAAGATAGAACTTATGGGATCAATACAGAAGTACAAATTCTTTAATTATCCACCAAAATTCGGGGGACAATCCAATTCATCTTGTATAAAATTTTCAAGGTCCAACTCTACCAAAAAGGGTCCCAAATGATTCTTTGAAGTTTGGCCCACCATTCTGTATGGAAATTAAAATCAGCACACAATACTTGATTTTTCTCATGATATAGACATCCATTAGAGCTGATATTTGTTAGTGTGAAATCCAGGATATAGGTGGAATGATTTTTATAATAAATGGTTCAGATTTGAGGGAATCTTCCTATTCAAAAACCCATTCACATTTATGCCTTTGAAAAAGTGTTGATAAAAATGGAAAAATTAGAATTGTTTATTCAAGCCTCAATAACTTTGGATATTTAAGTCCAATGGATGCTAAATTTTCATTTTAGACTGAAAACATGTACATATACAACTTTTAAGAAGAATATATCTCAAGATTATTCTTTCCAGATGGTCTAATATTTGATCCAATTGGAGGGACATATTTGGAATGAAAACAGTCCAACTCCTTGGGCTATAAATACATCTCCCTCCTCTCCTTATAAGAAGTTGTCATTTCAGCACTTAAGGATGAATTTTGGAATGAATATAGCCTTTATAAGGTCCTGGTATTACTTGAATTGATCTTGTTTCCACAAGTGATACCTCTCCTCCATTTTTATTTTCATGTTTTTTTCCATTCATTTTTATTTGTAATATTGTAAGTTTTTTGTTGTAATTTTATTACAATATGAATGAATGTTTCTTCATAATATCTTATTGTCATCTAACTTATATATTTTAATATTAATTTTCTTAAAATATTTTAAATCAATTTGAAAACCATTCTCTTCTTTCACTTTCTCATTCAATCTAAAGTGTGATTTTACCTCTCTTCACATTTCGTGTGTGTGTTCGGCACACCGCTCTTTTCTTTTCATATTATTTTTATTTTATTTTAAACCCATAAGTATAATAATTCCAACCATATTAGTAAACATATAAATGGATGAGTAAATCTCCCATTATGGTGAGTCATAATTTAGGTATATTAAGTGATTGAGATCCTTTGCTCAATGAATATTCTTTAAATTAACATTGTGTATATTGAAATTAAAATTTCATGGATTAATAGCATTATTTGTTTTAAAAGTGGCTTCCATAGATTATAGGAACCACAAATACACTACCATAAACAAGTTTTAATTGATATTATAACCCTAGTTAAATTAATTCTTAGATTAATTACTTAACACTTGAGTATTCTGATCAATATCTTGTGAAGTGGGTGTTAATTTAATGCAATATAAAGCAAAGATCAATGATATAATAAGCTTAAATAACTAATAATGAACTCACCAAAATCTTTATAAAATTGTTAAATCAGTCTAAATCAATCAATCATTTCATTTTATCTCTGCAGACACCCCCCCCATTAAAAATAAAAATCATAAAAATAATCGACTATTAAAAAGTATCATCACTGAGGATTCAACCCAAGTGTCGTTATACACATTAGTAGAGCACCAAACCCTTGAATGGTTTATAGGTTCCAATAGATCACACTTTAGGTTTCCAATTAGTTTTGAAACCTTGTATTGAAATTATTTTGATGATTAATTTATAAAGGGCATGGAATTTTGACCCCCCCCCCCCACCAATTTCAATGGAATTGAAATTGTTGAGTCAATACTGAGAAAAAATATGGATTGATTGAAAGTGGATTATTTTATTTTGATTCATGAGAAAATTGTCTTAAAATGAAATATAATTTGAAAATTCATGAATTTTATTAAAACCTATGATGTGTTTTTGAAATGAAAATTCATTTTGAAATGTAAATTTGGAAATCGAACTATGAATGATAAAATATTTTGAAATGATTGATTTATCCATGATTAATTGATTGATTTATTAAATCACATGTGGTCCTGGGTAGTTATTGGGTGATTTGGACAAACATGCTAGGACTCTGACTCACTAGCAATTTATTAATGATGACAACATTAACTAAACAAATTTTGGTATGGTTTACTATGATGAGTACCCTAATGGGGTGTTGGTTGATTTCTTGTAATGGTTCTCCTATTGGGGTTCTAATTTGAGTGCCCACACATACACATACCATGAGCCTTTATGATGATTAAGAAGTATGATTATCCTATTTCTGAAAACCAACGTAACTCAGGGCTTATGTGAATGGTGATTTATTTTTTGGGGATTGATTACATTACATTGATTACAAAACAATTTTATTCATGCCAACAGCTTTATATAAATTTTTTATATAAAATATTCATTTAATAAATTTTTGACATATTTACTATTTTTTATTTGAAATAATGTTTTGTTAAAAATATTTAAATGTAATGCCATGACTTTTTAAATTTAAATTGAAAGCATAAATAGTTTATTGTTATGTAATTTCTTATGGAATATTTGGTGGTATCCTACCCAGGCTCTTTTTCTCACACCCTACCTTTTCCTTCGGGCATTTATAGATTATATTATTCTAGGTCCAACCAAGGGGAAATCACTACTATGAGGTGGTGGTTGTACTTGATTCATAGGACCTGGAGTGATGGAGGTGACTGGTGGAGATGTGATCCACATGTTACATGGGTTTTTCTATGACTTTCTTCGGTATATGTTGCATCTCTTGATGATGTATCATTTGGGTTTTATCTTACTTAATTGATTTTGATAATTTCCCTTCAAAGAGATTTGTAATACCATCTTGTATCATTTATATTCTGTTGTTTTTTGGAAAAACTATTTCTTCTTTATCTTGACATGATTCCAGATTCTAATCGCTAACCCTTGAGAATCAAGAATGCCCTTAAGTCTACATCAAGATCGGCTCGGGAATCAGTGTATGAGGGTATCCATGTTGGTTCGTGATAAAGTGGTAATAAACATAGGTTGTTCATATTTCCTTGACATCGGTATGCGGTTTGGGTTGTCCTGGTAGACAGGAGGTAGGATTTTTCATGACTTAAGAGGTAGTTATGAGTGAATGTTTGGCTATTTATCATTGTAACGAGCCTTAAGTCACCTGGGTGTTTGAAAAAAAGGTATATTTGAAGAATTTTTTATCTAATTATAGTATTTTACCTACATTTGATTTGAGTTTTTTCAAATTCCAATCTTGAATTCTATTTTATGGAATTTATATCCATGTAACTCTTGATTGATCTGATGATTTATGTATCATTTCTAATGTTTTAGTGTTGTCTATTAATGTTTTGTATCATCATGCCTCTAAGAATATGTTTAGATAGGCCATAGGAGGAAGATATTGGTGAACCACATTAGGTTAATCCTTCAGTGTACTATAATTTTTTTGAGATAGTAGTGTGTGTTATCCAATATTTGGGTCAAGTACCTACACCCATTCCCATTCAGTCTCTAGTAGTAGAACCTTGAAGGGATGAATCTCATAATCATGCTTAAGAGTTTTTTCACCATAATCCACTAGATTTCCAAATCTCAATTGATCCTCAAGAGTCATAGGATTGTTTAAAAAATTGATCTGCTTTTGAGTTCTTAGAAACACCTAATTTTATTAAAGTGAAATGTGATACCTTCAAGTTTGAGGTACCAAACAAGAGATTGTGGGATTCGATGGTGATGGAAAGGAAACATGATATCCTTGAGTGGAAAAACTTTAGATTTCTTTTTTATGAATTAGTTCTATCTAGAATCTGTAGTCTTATAAAAATACATAAAGTTTCTCAGCCTTCGGGAGGGTGATAGGACTCTAACCCAGTATGCGAACCATTTTGTTGATCTTGTTCAGTTTTTTCCTAAGGTAGTGAAGAATGATAAACTAAAGGCTTGAATATTTGATATAGGTCTTAGATCATATATCTGATCCAAGGTCTTTATATTAAATATCACTTCTTATACTAATGTACTAGATAGAGCGTTAATGGCTGAGCTTAACCTGGCTGGAAATAGGGCTGCTGGGAGTTCCTTTTTCTCCTAGTGGAAGTTATGTTAGTTCATTTAAAGTAAAGAGAAATTGTGATGATTCTTGTGGTGGATCTCAATAATAAGAGTTATCCAAACCTCCTATAGTGCCTAGTAGAGGTCATATGACTTACTTTTAATATGGCAAGGTTGGACATTCAACATGGGTTAGCACTGAGGTACTCAAGATCTATAGTTTGTGTGGACTCTCAGTCACCTATAAAATTTATTACACATGTTTTATACTCCATGTAGTGTCATAGTATCATCAAAACCTAAAATTAATGTGGTACAATCATAATTTTTAATAAATAATTGGTTCCAGCCACAAGAATATGGAATAAATCTTATTCACATAGTGTAAGAGTCTCTATAGAAAGATGATGTGGGTCTAGTGACTATGAGAGGTACCATCACTATAGATTCATCTTTAGTGACTTCTTTATTTAACAATGGTGCATCTCAATCATTCATATCAATTGGTGTTGTTGATTTTCTAAATATTCTTATAGAGCTTTTTTCTTATGTGATGTATATTATTATGACCCCTCTGAATGAAGAGAGACTAGGGTCTCCATCATACCTATTTCATTTTCTCTCTATCAAATATTGAGATTACTTGGAATTTTTGAGTTATCATCATGAAACCACTTGAATTCATTTTCATGATGAATTGGGTGATTTTTCATAAGGCCTGGATTGACTGTTATCTTTGATGGGTCTCCTTTAATGTGTCTGATGGGGTGTGTCATGTTTTTTAGGGACAATGGGATCCATGATAGAGTATATCCGACCTTTTTTCTAGATTTGGGTAGGGTAATATTGGTGTTTAATTTTTACTTAGATCGAGAATCATTGAGTGATGATCTCCCACCCATTATTGTTGAGTATCCTGATGTGTTTCCATATGATTTCTATAGTTTTTTACTAGTAAGATATGTGGATTTCTAAATTGATTTAGTACCCAATACTCTTCTGATATCAATTATTCTTATCATATGGAACTATTTGAAATGAAATATTTGAAGACTTATTTAGATGATTTGTGAGAAAAAAAAGTGTATTCTTAAGTGTATCACCTTAGGCGGTGTCTGTGATTTTTACTAATAAATCCAAAGGGAAAATTCATATTTATGTTGATTACCGAAAACTCAATCGAGTTTCAATAAATAATAAGTATCTATTACCTTGAATAGATGATATGTTTCACCAGTTGAAAGGGTATAAGTGGTTCTTTTTGTTCCCAAATAGGATCAAGACCACTGATAGGGGGTGAATCAGTGGTTCATTTTTCTTTTATAAGAAAGTTTGTTAACTTATTTAGTAAAATTTTTTAACCTCTGAAACTTCTTAAAGTTACAACCCAATAAAATATAACTTCTCAACCTCACCTTTCATATGAAACAAATATAAAGAGAAGGAAGCACATGATATTTACAAGGTTCGATACAAATATGTACTCCTTACCATGTTGGATAGTCCCACCAACATGGATTCTTTCACTATCTTATTTCCGAAATAAAAAGTCACAAGTAGTGAATAATTCTACAATCCCAATAGAAACTTTCGTGATATAGTTGGTTATACACCCCAACTATCCTTTTCAGTATCCACTTTATCATAGTTGGTTATACACACCAACAAAACAATCAATCATTTTTAGCAACTGGTAATTATCCACAGTTACAAGATTCACTTTCCTTGTTCTTTTCTGATCCACTCCAGAAATTCTTCACTTCATTCACAAGTAAGTTTAATAAAAATTTACATGTTTGAAATATTAAATAACTTCAACAATTCTCTAAGGAAATTTTTGGTCTTGAAACATTATCTGGAAACTCTGTTTGGAAAACTTCCTCAGCAAAATTCAGTCTGATCTGCCTAGATCTAGTAACCTCTATCTGATGGTCTCCATCTGATTGTCCTAGGTCTGATTATCCTTTTGGTCTTTCTTCTTAAATTGAGTAGAAACTAAACTAGTAGCTCATAATTCCTCTATCTGATACATCTCAGTTTGATGAACCTTGATCCAATGGATGTCGCTCTTATGGGAATACTCTAATGGACTTGCTTTTATGGAACATCGTCCATCAGAGCTTGCTCCATTGATTGGATTAAACCTCGCTCTGATAATATTACTCAGCTTCAAGCTGAAAAAAAAAGTTTTGTTGGGAACTAAATAAATGTTCCACAATTATCAGAGCTCTAGTGCAAGTGAAAAGTTCAAGTTAGCAAAGTACAAATGTATTGTTCTCTCCTTTTATAGGAACCCTAGAATGGAAAAAGGCGAGAAAACTAATTTCAATTCTTTTATAACAAAAATTGAAATTCTTAGATTTCTCATTCATTTAATTATTCATCTTTGGCTTCTTCAAATCTTCTCAATACTTATGAACTAATGGAAAGAGGGGCTAACCCCATGGAGTTATACCCACAATTTTATAAACCATGGGTATAGCTTGATTAGGGTTTGTCTATTCCCATAGTTTTGAATAAACTTTGGGTATAGACAACCTATAAAAATGGTTTTTACTCAACTTTTGGTATAGAAAAGAGAATATTTTCACCCCACCCACGCCCCCCCCCCCCACTCATCGGGCTGTAACCCCCCCCCTGTAGATCTATTTTCCTCCCCCTACGTTTCCCTCACCCGACACCCCTTCTCCTCCTCTGGTCGATGGAAATCCCCAGTTCTCCTCCTCCTCCAGTTAGTGTGCATCCCCCCTCCTCTTCCCCCTCTGGTCGAGCATCCCCTCCTAGGTCACACATCCCCCCATAGGTCAATATTTCCCTCACCCAATGTGCATCCCCCCTAGGTTGAGCATCCCCTTCTACTAGGTCAAGCATCCCCTTTGGTTGAGCATCCCCCCTAGGTCGAGCATCCCCTTTGGTTGAGCATCCCCTTATACTATTGGGTGTTTTTCTGATTCGGGTCTTCTTTGATAGCGAGTCCCTAATCCTTCTTATGGTGTGGTTAATTGATTCTAGTTTAGTTTGCGTTTTGTTGATTCGATTTGTATAATTTCATATTGTTTCATTTATATTTGATATCTGGTTGGTTTTGGTTTTCTCAAAACATAAAAATAGTTATCATTATTGTGTTTTTAGATATAAATCAGTGGAATTTCACATAGAAGATACCATGAGAACGTGATTTCTTTTCAATTTAGGTGAACAGTATATGATGTGTTTCTAGTTTCATAAATAATATCATATTCTATGTAAAATCATTAAGATATCATAAAAATGTTAAGAATATTCTATGTGTATAATTATTCATACCATTGATGTTTTTTGGATGCAGTTGTCATGTAAATGGAGTGTTATAATTTTCAAATGAAATTTTTATCTAATGAATATTGTTTAAATATGTACATGATGTATGTGAAGGGAAATTGGTTTCTGGATAAATGTGATGTTCTTTTTCAATTCACATACAGTTGAATGGGTAACCATATTTTATTGAATTATAAAGCATTTTCTAGATGCAAAGTACCCTATAAATGTGGAATTAACTTATGGGAAAGGTGTTGAAACTTTTTTAGAGATGTGATTAACAAGAATGTATTTTTGTATTTTCTTCATGATGATTTTTTCAATGAAATAACAACACTATTTAAAGGATTCAATTTGAAAAATTATTTTCCTTCACAAAGAAATATATATGTGAAGTGTGTTTTATATGAAATTTTCATTCAAGTGTTGTTTTATATCAATATTATTTAATAATAATTAACTCCATTTAATTTATTTTGGAAACAACAGTTCATGAAAAATAAAATTATTAAACCAACAACATGAGATAAGATACATATTCTATGAATGAATTATATAATTTATGTGATTATAATTTAATGTACTATATAATAATCATAAATTTGAGATGTTAAAAATTTATAGATATTAAATAGTATCTAATTTAGTGATATTTTATAGATATTAATCTATGATGAAATTATCTCGTATGAAGAATCATGAATAAGTGAGCACATGATACTCAGTTCATCTTGGAGGATATAAAAGCATAATCTTCTCTATTCTAGATAATATTGTTTGGAGTAGATGATTGGGATTATATTGGAGAATATATGATTGGTGCATCTTACTGATCATATTAAGGAGTTTGATAGTTTTGATACTAAAGCATGTAATAATATTGTGTCCCTATTCTATTAATTTTTACTATATCCTGGTAAGGTTAAGTTTTAAAAAAATGGATTAGATCCTGATATTTCTATAGTGTTCAATGTCAATATAATGAAAAGGTTATAAAAATATCAACTTATTCAACCCCCCCCCCCACCCCACCTTTTCAATGGTGAAACACCTCTATTGGCTCCTAAAATCAGACCAATCCACCCCACTACCATACTATACATGGTTAGAGTTTAGTAGATGGATTTTGATGATTATAAATAAATTATATTTTCTGATTGTATGAGGTACTATATATGGTCACTTCATAACAATACACTTGGTTCACATCTTATTTATGGATGTGATTGTAGGAGGAATTCATGACCTAATAATGGATCATTAAAAATAACTTCTTTAGATTAAAAACTATGAAAATTAATAATTTTATGTTTTAAAGTATCTAAAAAAGGGATTGTATGTTAGATTCTAGCTAGATATGGGATGATAATATTATCATTGTATAGTTCAACTATAATGACACATATCACTCTATAATAAACATGGAACCTTCATGGGCCCATTATGGTTTACCTTATTGATCATACCTTCATATGATAGAGGTGATAATTTTATATTTGTTACTAAAAGGGTTGAAATTGGTGATAAAAAATAAGGTACTTGCAATACAAATGTGAATTAGATTTAACTATTAAGTTTTTATATTCTAATTGTTTTATTTTTTATATTACATATCCATTTTTAATTATGGTTTACATTGTTGATTTTAAGATAACTTTTTTCCTTGTTTTAGAATGGATAGAAGTTGGATGTATCATACTGATCAGATTTCAACCGAGTTTCAAAATAATTTGGAGAATTTTTTAGATTTTTCATTTAACAATGCTTCAGATAGAGGTTGTATATAGTGTCCATGATATAAATGTGTTGGAAGACTATGATTAATCTAGGAATAAGTTATCTACCATATAATGAAATTTGGATTTCAAACAAACTATTTTGTTTGGTATCACCATGGAGAGACGATTCAATATTCTATTATTCATGAAGGAAATGAAAGAAGTGACATGGGGAATTTGATATTTGATCGATTTTTGTTTTTACATCATCCCTAGAGAGATAGTATGTTAGTGAAATAAGGCAATGATATCAGTACACATGAGGAAAATACTAAAGATGATGATGTTGAGAGAGTGAAAATTTAGTGAAAATTTATACTGAAAATTTATTGGATGATTATATTAAGAATGTACTAAAATGACCAAGTTGGAATTTCTAATGTGGTTATATCATGGGAAAACAATGTATGGAATTTATAATACCTCCATTGATTATATTCTTACATTTTTTAAGGACTTTCTTCCTGATGGTTCATATATTCTCTCAAATCATTACAAGGCATGGAAGTTAATTAAGCATATTGGATTTGCTACTAATAAATTTCATGTTTTTTCTGAAATATTGTAGTTTATATTGGGAGGAAACAGCTGACCATAATGACTGTAAAGAATGTGGTTCATTTCAATGGAAGAAAAATGTAGATGGAACACCATCTTGTGTGCCGCAGAAAGTCATATGGAACTTTATATTGATTCCCATACTTCAAAATCTATTCATGTCTGCAGAAATATCATCCAATATGTGATGCCATGATGCTAAGAGAATTAAAGTTAATTATGAGTTGGTTCATTCTATAGATGAATTATCATGGAGAAAATTTGATGCAAAATATCCTAATTTTTCATCTAAGGTGCGTAATGCCAGGTTGGGTCTATCCTGTGATGGTTTTAATCTGTTTGGTCATATGCTTACTGCTCACAGCACGTGGCCAGTTTTTATTCAAGTTTATAATCTTCCTCCATGTATGTGTATAAAAAAACCTTTCACTTTCTTGAGTATACTAATATCTGGAACTTCTAATCTTGGTAATGATATAGATGTTTACTTTTAGCCTTTAATAATAGAGTTGAAACAAATTTGGGATTTGGGTGTGCGGACATTCGATGCTTCTTCAAAGAATGCGTTTTAGATGCATGTTTCTCTTCTATGGACCATAAATGATTTCCTTGCTTATGTAATGATGTGTGGGTGGAGTATGAAGGTAAAACTATCATGTCCCATTTGTATGAAGAATACACAATCAAGAATGATTAAATATCATCGTAGTTTTAGTTTTATAGAGCATCAACAATTCTTTCCAATGGATCATCAATGCATGAACAATATTCAGAGGTTTGACAATACTGATGACACTAAACAACCACCTCAACGTATGTCAAGAAGTTATGTTCTTAATGAATTGAAAGATTTTAGTTTTTTATTAGGTTAAGGTCAGTTGAAATCTAAAAAGAGGAATAATGTTGAAATTGAAGCCACTTACAATTGGAAAATGAGAAGTTTTTTTTTTAGTTGCTATATTGGTCTACCAATTTGTTACGTCATTTTTTAGACGTAATGTATATTGAGAAAAATATATAAGAAATTTTTCTTTAAATTCTTATAAATATCAATGGGAATACCAAATATGACTTCTAATCTCATTGGGACTTGTTGTATTGGGGTATTCAACCATAACTACGTCATGTGTGTATCAGTGAAAACAAATGGAAAGTTCTTTATGCTTCTTATGTGAAGACATCATCAGAGAAAGCTCAATTTTTGGTAGTATAGGAGAATATCAAGGTTCTTTATGGCTATTCTAGCAACATATCTAAATGATTTAACATAAGATATGTGAAACTAAAATCCCTAAAAACTCATGATTATCATATCCTTATTCATGAATTGATTCTAATAGAAATTTGACATTTTCTATCCAATAATGTAAGGGTGACAGTGATTCCCTTGTGATATTTTTTTAGAGAACTTTACGCTAAAATTTTATCCAAATAATTCTTGATAAAAATGCAGCAAGAGGCACCATTAATTTTGTATGATATAGAAAAAATTTCCTCTATCCTTTTTCACTTGCATGTCGCATTTAATAGTTCATCTTCCAACTGAAACACTTCTTGGGGGACCATTTTCTTTTTAGTGGATGTATCCTACTAAAATTAATATGTTCATAATGAAATCATATGTCCAAAACAAGAATTATCCTAAAGGTTTGATTGTGAGGGGCTATCTGGCTCAAGAATATATGGATTTTTGTTCAATTTATTTGTCTGATGTGACCACAAGACATAACTGAACAATGAGAAATAAAAATGACTAGTATGGAGAAATTGAGCCCTCATTTCCATCTCTTACCCAAACATGAGGAATTGTTGTATCTTATACATTGGTTATATTGAGCCTTGAAGAGCAGAATATGTCACATTGCATAGTCTTGTTTAAATGTGGTTTGTTCGATGACTATATCAAGTAAGTAATTTGGATATTTATAGGTTATCTCATATTATTAAATTTCAAATATACCTTACACTTTTATTATCATTTTATGTGGGGAATATAAACAAATTATAAGTAGAGTTCAATGATCTTTTCCTTTGAGAAGGAGAGAGGCTTTTCATAGCCTAGAGTTTCCTGCTTGGTTGAAATCAAAGGTATTACCATTACTTTAATTAGCTTAAAATATAGATATCCATTTGATTATATTATTAATATATATTCCAGGTGTTGAGTTTACCCTTTGAATCTATTTCTCAAGAATTAAGAGCATTGGGTTTTGGTCCTAATTATTTGGTTTGTGAATGCAAATCTTTAATAATCAATAGTTATAAATTTGTTACAACTGATCGAGTGGTGAAAATGATAACACAATATGATAGTGTTATGTTAACTGCTACAATGGATTATTATGCTAGTGTATCAGATAGTCGGCCTCAATATGAAGATGCGTATTATTATGGACTTGTTGAGAAAATATTATTATTAGATTACTACTCTCAAGGCAGAGTCCCTATGATAAAATGTAAATGGTTTGATTCAATGAGATGATAGGGTGCATTTATTGATGACTGTGGATTCAGAGTTATTGAAATGAGTCGATTCCTGCATACCAATGAACTATACATTTTGGAATCAATGGATAAATAAGTTTTTTATGTGAAAGATCATATAAGACCTGATTATGGTGTCATTAATGACGTAATCCCAAGACATATTTTTCATGATATTGGTGATGAAATTTCCACCATTGACACCCCCCATTGGTGTTGCCAAAAATATTACATTTGATGAATCAAATTTTCCCATTGTGAGAGTTTTTGTTGGACATGAAGTAGTTTTGGGTAATATATAGAAGCAACCATATATGTTCACTGTTCATTCAGTTTACATTGACATGAGTTTCTCAAGTTGGCATTACTATAATTACTTTAATTATGTTTCAGTTTGGAATGATATGTTTGTTTTTTGTATTTTTTGGTTTTGTTTCATTAAATTATATTTATTTAAATATAGAAAACTTGGTTTAAATATTGTTTTTAAAAAATGTATAACTTGGTAATGTAATTTTAAAAACTTTGTTAGTCGTTTCATTGTAATAATTTTCACAATTAGTAATTAAAAGAAGTAAAATTGGTTCCTCTCATGAATTGCTGATAGATGTAAGTTGTATGAATGATTTGTAAAAACTATTTCTAAAAATTTTCATTTCATTCTTATACAGATTATGC
The DNA here is from genome assembly GCA_963277665.1 of Viscum album. NCBI lineage: Eukaryota > Viridiplantae > Streptophyta > Magnoliopsida > Santalales > Viscaceae > Viscum > Viscum album. Next base: position 1,339,410,902 of record OY728156.1, read on the forward strand.
CAAATACTATAGAAGGTCGAAGGAAGAGACTATTTGATCCTGATCAACCAGGGTGTGAGCATGAGTTGCCTCATTTTCTTGTATCAGTGAGTATAATAATTGTAATGTTTTTCTTGTGCATTACATATAATGTCATGTTAATATTTTTTTATCAAATTTTTTAGGGACATTTAGTTCCACTAGATTTGACTCTTCATCTTGCTATCATGGGTCTGAGTGGGGATGATCCTAGACCTAGACGGAGCACCCGTCATACCCATTCCCACACTAACCCACCAGCGAACACCCCTTCCACCATACCTTTACATCCTATGGTTTATTCTTCGGGGATATTTTTATCCATGCATCCATCATCATCTTAGATGCCCTCTTATTCACATACCATGTATTTTCTAACTTCAGGTATGATCCCACTGATGCCTCTATCATCTTATTTTTCCTCTTCATCCCATACCATGACTACACTAACTCCATGAATGTTTAAACCTTTACCATATCCATATATGATGATGTATACCCCATCCTACTACCCATATTCTTCCATGTCTACACTACCTCCAATTCCTACCATCCAACCAACATCTAATGAGTTTGTTCCTTTAGCTTCCACTCCAGTTCATAAAGGCCACCCAGATAATGCACTGGAATAGACACTTCCTTCAGAGGCTGTTGAGCCAAGACAACCTAGAGATCCATCATGGTCTATTGAGAATCTTATAGAAGGTTTTTTATTATAACTATTTTAAATTATATCACTTTATTCTTTTCGTGTTGTATCATGACTTAATTATTCTGTCCACCCCTCTTTTTCTTATTTAGTGGTATCTTCTGTTAGGCGACGTGGGTGCACTCGGATGAAGGAATCATGTAATCACTAGAAACAGCTAATAGTGGATTGCAATATCGAAAATTAGATGGTAGGTAAAAATGAAAGGCAGTGTATAAGTTTCATGTCCACTTTTTCCAAGTATCATGATATAATTCTGGTGGAACTGGTGTCATAGAGACATATTAGTAAATAGATTAAGGACAAAGAATGGGGGAAATATGGGTAAGAAAATTTTATAGATTTATATCTATATTATTGTTGTATTTAAACGAAATAACATGTTCATTGCAGAGTCAGTTTAAATTTCATGACAAAGAAGTTGCTAGGACTACAAGGTTGATGGATGTTGGAGAGTTATGGTGCTCATACAAGAATGAGTTGTATGTTGGTTGGAAGAGCGAGGTTGGAACTAACTTAGATGGTGTACCCATATTCCCCGACTATCCAAAAATTCAATATGAAAAAATTATTGCACATTAGAAGACTGATGAGTTTAAGGTAATCACAATCTTTAATGGTTTACATATAAAATTTAATTCTTATTACTTGTATTGGAATTTTTTTAGGACATTTCAGAGAAAAACACAAAGAATAAATATTTAATGACATATCTGTACACATTATGGTGAACTAAAATACTCGAGCATGAGAAGCATCAGGTACTTTAACTGGATATTATGATGTTATATAGGTTGTTCTATTGAAAATATTATTGACTAGACATAGTCCAGATTTGTGAATTTATCATATATGGTTGTAATCTAGATTTTTTAATTCCTCATTTGTATCAAGCTATATTGGGCATCGAAGGTCATGTACCTCATGCCAAATTATTTTGCTCCAGTAGGAAGAAAAAGGATGGAAGTGTAGTAAATGCACAGACACAAGCTAATATTGTAAGGTTTTTTATTTATATTTTAAATATTTATATGAAATTCATGATTTACTATGTTTATAATTTCAACATTCTTCCTTGGAGTCCCTCAATTATAAGGAAGATGAAAAATTTAGGCCACATGATCATTTAAGTTAGGTATTAAGTGAAAATCACCTGGGGATAGTACGATGTCGACCAGGTAAAAATATCATCCCCTCTTGGTATTGGTCCTCATCGGGCTCCTCTCAAGACTCTCGGACCTATGAGCTAGAAATTTTTCATTTAGAAACAGTTGAGGCAAAGAAAATAGATTTATAGGAGCATGAAATAACCAAATAAGAGCGTGATAGAAGTAAGTTGATGACTGAAAATTTCATGAAATCTATGGAAGTTTTGAGTCAGCAACTTTCATCAGAGGCTGCTGCTACTTTTCAATCATATATGACATCAATGTGCTCTTTAAATAATGCGTCAGTGATTCTAATGAGGGTCATAGTGGTGATTAAGGTGGTAGTGATAGAGTTGTTGGTGGTGAGGATGTTTCTAATGTTGTTGTTGGTGATGAGGATGTTGATGATGTTGTTAATGATGATAGTTATGGGCATGGGGATGGGGATGGGTATGTTGGTGATGGGGGTGATATTAATCCTTTCCATTTTTTACTTTTCAGGGATACTTGATGTAATGACCCGACTCTTTGGCAAAGGTACAGATCATTAGTTTTTCTTTCAAACCTTTCCTTTAAGCTTGTATAATGTGTGTAACATCCTAAAGAAGGTCTGGGAAGTGTCTGGGGTTGGTTCGGAGCTCAGAAGTTTGAGAAATGGGCTTACAGGTAGTGGCGCACGGCCTGCGCATGGTTTAGGATAAACCGTGTGTCTGTAGACAGGAGCACCTGTAGGGGCGCACGGCCTTACGGACCAGGTCGCACGGCCATGCGGCTTTTGTCTGGGAGACAGTGAGGTGCGCACGGTTTGCGCATGGTTTGGGTAAATCGTACGCCTAAACCGTGCGGCCCTGTTCTAGGTAAAAATTACCATTTTTCCCTTAATTTTATTTTAGCCTAAATCCCTTTTCTTTCTTCCTCCAATGGACAAAACCAAAGGGGGAATCCTCCTTTGAATCCCAAACCCCGCTCTCACTCTTTTCTTGGTGGATTCTTCATCCGGAACCCAATTCTTGATCCGTCAGAAGCTTTGGAAAGGCCAAGGTAAGGCTTACCACACCTAAGATTCCTTCCTCAGTGAATCTTTCCTTCCATATTATTATTTTGATGCAGGATCATATGCCCTATCTTCATGGCATTGGATTGAAACTCAGATCTCTTCCAACCTACTGTGAATCTGAGGTCGATATCAAGCGAGCCTACATCTACAGCTCTAAGGTAGGTGGTCACATGGTTTCCATTTTGGGTTTTCTCCTTTTTGAGTTATTATCATCATGTCGTGGTTTGTATTTCGCCAAACCCCTTATTTGTAATGACTGCTTCATATCTAGATGACCCATGTGGTATAAGAGTGATGAATCTAACCTTGATAGGGTGTTTAGATGAGGTGTGGACCGAGAGTGGTCAACCATAGGTGATATGCCTTGAGATTTGTCCCTTTTCACCTTTTGACCTTAATGTTATGTCTTGAATGGGATTTTCCATGTTAGGAAAATGAGATGGTTTGGTTAGAGGTTGGCAAGGATGAGATATCTTGAACCCTTTAATGAATTGAGATGTATGTTTTCCTTATAATGTGATTGGGAAATTACATGCTTTGTTAATGTGATATGATATAAGATGGATTGCCTTATATATTGTGATGTGAATGGTTATGTCATACTGTGTTGACATGCTTGTGATAACCCATGTGTGGGCGAGAGGCATTCTTACCCCGTGCTAGATAAATCTCTGTGTGGGCGGGAGGCATTCTTACCCCCTGCTAGATGAATCTCCGTGTGAGGGCGGGAGGCATTCTTACCCCGTGCCTATATATCCTTTATGGGTGGGATGCATTCTTCCCCACCCCAGTTACAGTGCTTGTGGACGAGAGGTATTCATACCTCGTGCCAGTGATGATTATTACATATGTGAGAAGCATGGACGAGAGGCATGCTTACCTCATGCCAGTGATAACCTATATATATTTACTTATATCCCTGGTGATTGTTCAGAATACCAGCCATGAGTTGAAGCAGGTAGACCCGCTAGGTGACCTTCTGGAACCTGAGCGGGAGGGTTGTTTATTTCTTTGCTTTACTTACTTGTAGTTTTCTACACACTGTTTATTTTTCCAACACCTATTTGTATTACATGTAGACACCGTTGGTGGTGGCCTACTGAGACTTGTCTCACACCCTACCCGAGTGGAATCCTTGGCACCCGTGTAGACTTTACTATTGTAGGTACTAGTAGGGGCAAAGGCCCAGCTTCAGGTTGTCGATACATTTATGTTCTAGATAGATTTCTAGAGCAGAGGACCGAGCTTGTCTAGAGATGATCATGGACTACTTTTGTTCTCTTTTGTATTATTGTATATCATGTTTTCCATATATTTCCATTGTATCGGCATGCCATGCATCCATTTTGTATCAGACACTGCCTATGTGGCTTTTTGTATATCTATCAGGGTTTTTCTTATGTATGTTGTTTGGTTTGTATGTTTCCATTTTTCTCCTGTTTACCATTGGTTGTGCTTCCACTATATTTTTATTACTTGGTTGTTATACCATTGTGTACTCTGACATGGGGGTACATTCTCCCCACTGACTTACCATTACACCCCCACTATTAGTCGGCAGCCCCTGGCCTATGGGGAGACGAGCTAGGGGTTATGTGGCCAACCGAGCTCGGGGCTCGGGTTGAGGGGCAGCCAGGTCCAGGACGTCACAAAGTGCTATCAGAGGTTTCTTTATTTCTTGATTTACTATTTTTCAATGATAGACTTGGAGACTGGGAATGCGTAGGGACTTAGCCATGAGTCGTGCTTGGGCGTCGCGAACCCATGTATGGGGTATGGGCCAAGTTTCCTATTTTATGTTGTTATTGATTCTACTATTTACTATTGATACTATGTCACCGTTGGGTGCTTCACATGTTTTTTGATGTTATTGAGATTTGCAATGTTGGAATTTGGATTTCAGGGTTAGACCTAATGAAATGAGGGTTATGCATTAGAACATGCATCATGATAGACACAATATGATTAGGCCATGTATCTTTCCATGCCACGTTTAAATTTTCAGCAAGCATTGCTTGTTGTTTATTTCCATGCCTTGTTAATATGTGTGCAACTATGATAACCCTTCTTGTAGGTGGTGAATTGAGTAATGATGTGGTTTTGGTGGGTGTCACTCTTTGGTTCATAAGGTGTATGGGCCCTTATGGATCAGAAAATGACATTCCAACTAAACCAATCATTTTATTTAAAGTAAATTAAAATACTTTATTAGCACAAGTAAATGAGAAATGACATCCAAGTGTGTTTCATCTTTCAGTTCATGAGGATTATGGGCCGTTACAGGCTGGGAAATGCCATGTCACTGGATTAAGTTAAATATGAATAGTTGTAGGTTTTACTAAGAATTCATATGGGTGTGGATAAGTGATCTTAGGGGTAGTAAGGCTTAGTACCTATCCTAGATTCTAGAGTTCAATCTTTAATTTATTGGTTTCTTCTTTTGAGACGTTCGTTTGGCATTGTAGCACTATGCCTCTGAGACGTCCTTGAGTTGTGCGTGCTGAAGGTGGCGACAATCACGTTCCTGAGGTGGTGGGCCCTGATCTGCCAGTTGATCTTCCTGTTGATCCACCTGTGGCTCCTCTTTATATTCCTCAGATGGGTGTCGATGCCCAGTTCCGTGAGAGCTTCTTGCGTATGATGTAGAGTATGAAAGGTGGAGTGCGACCTGCCCTGAGTATGGCAGAGTTGACTCGTGAGTTTCAGTCACAGCATCCTCCTAATTTTACGAGAGATGGTAGACCACTTGCTGCAGAGTCCTAGTTAGTAGCTATTCTGACCATCTTCGAGCACCTTGAGATGCCTCCAGAGTGGAGGGTCAAGCTCGCAGCTTATATGCTATGTGGTTCAGCCAAGAGGTCGTGGGATGTCATCACCCAGTCAGGACAGCAGAGAGATATGATCTGGACTGATTTCCAGACTGTCTTCTACGATTATTTCATTCCCCAGACTTTGAGGGCTGACAGAGCTAGGGATTTTATGAATCTGCAGCAAGGGACCATGACAGTCATGGAATATTCGTCATGTTTCACTGAGTTACAGCATTTTTCTCATACACTAGTTGCTGATGATCTCACGGCCGCTAGGCATTTTGAGGATGGGCTATGTTACGCCATCCGGTCACAGGTTAATGTGTTCAGGTTGATAACCATTTCAAATATTTTCAATCAGGCTTTGATCACAAAGAGTAATTTGAGAGAATCGGACCAGGGCAGTTCGGCACCTAAGGGTTCTAGTGGATCTGCTTCTGTGAAGAAGCGACGTTTTGAGGACTCTCATGGTGTTAGTGGTGGTCAAACCCTTTTCTTAGGTGGTACTCCTATCTGTCACCAATGTGGGTTTCCAGGACATTTGAGGAGGTAGTGTACGTGAAATCCAGTGGAGTGAAGAGGTTGTGGTAGGTTGGGTCATTTCCACCGTTTCTGCAAGACATTTCCCCCAGGGCCTAGTGAGCAGGGATCTATACTTACTCCACGATCCGGTTCTGGATCGGAAGGATCATGTCAGTCATGAGGCTAGAATATCGCTGGCTGATCAGGCCATGGCGGCAGTCGAGGCAGAGGTAATCAGGTGTATGAATCTCAGCACCAGCAGGGCGGGTCTGCTCAGGGTAGCCAGGCTGTGACTCAGGACCATGGTACTGGACAGTTGTATGCAGTCGAGCCTATGCCATAAGAGCAGTACGTCGGACCATCTACTATTCGAGGTACGATTCTAGTTGCCTCTACATTAGTATCTGCTTTTTTTTATACAGGCGATTCTCACTCTTTTATATCAGAGGTGATTATTGGAAGTTTGGGCCTCGACGTTGAGTCATATCATGGAATGATCATGTTAGATATGACATTAGGTATCCATTCAGAGGGCATTCATCATTGTCATAATTGTCCCCTCAAGGTGGGCAGTTACCTTTTCGTGTGGAACCTGTATGTTCTGGATATGACAGGTTTTGATGTAATAATCAGGATGGACTGGTTAGTTCCCTATAGAGCCCGGATTGACTGTTATCATCGGAGGGTGGCTTTTACATCACGAGAGGGCGACACACATATGTATAAGAGAGAATGGGATCTTAGTGAAACATGAGCAGGACCGGAACACCATATCTTAGGTGGGGTCACGACATGGGTTATTAGTCATTATCTCGATGACCAAGGGTTACAACCCTCTGTTTATCCTCCGGTGGTGGAGCATTTTAGTTATGTCTTTCCTGATGATTTCTCTAGTCTACCTCTAGTGCGAGAGGTGGATTTTACTATTGAGATTATACCAGGAGCAGAACCAATAACCATTCCTCTTTATAGGATGGCACCTAAGGAACTTCTGGAGCTCAAGAGTCAACTGGAGGACCTAGAAGCAAAAGGATTTATATGTCCCGGTACTTCTCCTTGGGGATCACCGGTTCTTTTTTCCAAGAAGGCAGATGGTAACCTTCGTCTTTGCGTGGATTACCGTAAGTTAAATCAGCTGAATATTAAGAATCGGTATCCTTTACCTCTAATTGATGACTTCTTTGATCAGCTCCGAGGAGCGAAGGTGTTTTCAAAGATTGATTTGAGTTTGGGCTATCACCATGTGCATGTTAGGACTTCGGACATACCTCGCACGGTGTTCAGGAGCAGGTATGGTATCTATGAGTACTTAGTCATGCCGTTTGGGCTTACGAATGCACCTGCAGTGTTTATGTCTCTTATGAATCGGATTTTTCACCCTTACCTTGATTCTTTTGTGGTTGTATTTGTGGAAGATATCTTAGTCTATTCACGCTTGATACACGACCATGAAACCCATCTTGATATCATTCTGAATACACTAAGAGAGAATCAAATTTATGCTAAGCTTAGTAAATGACACTTTTGGATAAATAAGGTTCACTTTATGGGTCACAATATTTCTGAGTCTAGAGTTTCAGTTGACCCTGAGAAGGTGACTGCTGTAATTTCTTGGGAGAATCCCAAGAACATCTTTTATATTATAAGTTTCTTAGGGATTGCTGGATATTATAGGCGGTTCATTTAGGACTTTTCACGCCTAGCATCACCACTTACATCTTTGACTAAAAATGGGGTGAGATTCGATTGGTCAGAACCTTGTGAAGTAGATTTTTAGGAACTGAAGGGCAGACTAACTTCAGCACCGATACTGATCTTGCCGGAGCTAGGCAGAGATTATATGGTCTTTTTTGATGCGTCAGGTATCAGTCTTGGAGCTATCTTGATGCAGGAAAAGTGAGTCGTTGCATATGGTTCTCTTCAATTAAAGGCTCATGAACAGAATTATCTGACGCACGACCTCGAGCTCACAGTGGTTGTACATGCCTTACATTGTTGGAGACACTATTTGTTGGGAGAGCATTTTTTGGTATACACTGACCACAAAAGCCTCAAATATATCTTCACTCGGCGGTATCTAAATCTCAGTAAATGCAGGTGGGTTGAGTACCTGCAATACTTTGATTTAGAACTGGCCTACACTCCTGGGAAATAAAATTCAGTAGTCGATGCGCTGAGTCGCAAAACTCAGTCACAAGTGGTTTGGGAATCTAATGAGGAGTGGAAGCTGATGGCCCTATTTTTGGAGATGCACGTTGAGGTTCAAGAGGGTCAGGGTCAAAATGTTCTCTCAGCCTTAGCGGTGATATCTACTCTTTTGGAACGGGTCAGGGCAAGACAGTTATCAGATCTGAAAGGCCTTGTTTTATGAGAAAGTGTCACAGATGATGCCTCTGCATATTGGACTGTGGATAAAGGTGATACTTTATTGTTCTGTGGGAATGTATGGGTCCCAGTAGACATTAGAGAGGATACGATGAGGTATTTCCACGCCTCATCATGGGCATTTCACCCAGGCATCACCAAAATGTATCGTTATTTGTGACGACAGTACTGGTGGCCTAACATGAAGCTGGAGATAGCCAGTTTTATCACGCGTTGTTCTACCTTTAAATAGGTGAAGGCGGAACATAAATATCTAGAAGGGATTTTGTAGCCGTTGTCCATTCCGGAGTGAAAATGGGACGATGTTTCTATGGACATTATAACCCATTTACCCAGTTCACCTTGTGGAAATGATGTGGTATGGGTTATCATCGACCGTCTAACAAAGGTCGCGCATTTCTTACCTGTGCAGGAGACCTTCACGGTTGATGACTTGGGCAGACTGTATGTCAAGGAAATAGTGCGCATTCATGGAGAACCTCGTTCTATTGTCTCAGAAAGAGATCCTCATTTTACATCTCGGTTCTGGCAGGGTTTACAGAAGGCCTTGGGTACGCAGGTACTTTTGAGCACGGCCTATCACCCACAGACTGACGGACAGACCGAGCGGACTATACAGGTACAAGAGGATATGTTACGTGCATGTGTTCTTGATTTTGGAGGTTCATGGGAGAAACACATTCCTCTTTTCAAGTTCAGTTATAACAATAGCTTCCAAGATACTATTGAGATGGCTCCCTATGAAGCCTTATGTGGTAGGCCTTGTCGCTCACCCTTGTGTTGGCTTGAAGTAGGGGAGGCAGCTGTTCTAGGACAACGTCTTATGCAGGAGACTATAGAGCAGATACAGCTTATTAGAAAGCATATGCAGACAGCTCAGTCTAGACAGTAGTCCTATGCTAACAAGAACCGATGACCTCTTGAGTTCGAGGTTAGGAACTGGGTCTTCTTAAAGGTCTCACCCAGGTTGGGGAAAAGACATATACGGAAGCAGGGTAAGATTTCACTGGGGTTCGTAGGACCCTTTGAGGTGATGAAGCAGATTGGACCAGTAGCTTACCGGCTTGCACTTCCACAAAGGTATCAGTTCATGCATGATGTTTTTCATGTATCTCAAATACGCCAGTACTTTTCAGATCCGACTCATATTTTTCAACCTCATGAGGTTGAACTGGATATGGATGCTTTCTTCGAGGAGTATCCGATGCGAATTGTTTACCAGAGCATGAAGACACTCTGTGACAAGTCTGTTCCTCTTGTACGGGTGCTATGGCAGCATGGCCAGGTACAGGACGAGACCTGGGAGTGAGAGGCTGATATACATTCTCAATGGCCATAGCTTTTCATTGATGACACCTCAGTACCCTCAGAAGGCCAACTCGGGGATGAGTTTCTTTAAGGAGGGGAGGTTGTTTTCACGACCCGTCCTTGGGACCCGTGTTGTGACTACCCCAAGCCCGACTCCCATAGGCCAGGGGCTGGCGACTAGCACCAAGGCATAAATCCTGACAAAAAGGGGAAGGTATCGCCTTTATAAAGTAAACAAACACCACAGAGTAAGCAAGCAGAAGTAATCACTAAGTAAAACTGGGTACAATAGTAAGTGCGGAAAGTAAATGGGCAGAATACAAACCCAAACTGAAAGTAAGGTATAACTGGAAAGAAGTACAACAACTGAAAGTAAGCATCAACGTCGAGCCGTCCACTGGAAGTCCCACCTGAAGGGTGGGTACAGATATCCTCCTTAGCTCCTCGGGTCCAGTCATCTGCTCCGTGTATGTCCTGCCCAGTGGTCCACCTCCAGGTACCGACTTACTCCACAAACCTCAACCACAATCAGTGTTGTTCATCGTCTGCATCCAACAAAATGTAGTGCGGGCATAGCCCGTGCAGGGGTGAGTATACGCTACTCAGTAGGGACCCCGAGACCCCCGAAGGTCTCCCAGAATCCACAAAGGATAATCCACGAAGGAAAGATACAATCACGAAGAAACAACCAACACTACTTAGGTATATTCCCATACATATACCTAAGTCATCAATTCCAGTTCGGCTCCAACATTCGAGCCCAAGTTCGATCACGTCCACATAGGATAGTACAACCCAATCCACACAGGATAACACAACCCAATCCACATAGGAAAGCAAGTCAATCATATCGAAGATAATGATTGGAAGTCAAGACTTAGCTCACACAGTTATACTTCTTCGTAAGGTGATAGAGATGATCAGATATAGCCATTGATTCATCTAAGCTGGGACCCATGTAGGATATTAAACCAGCTAAGCTGTCGGACCCACATAGGATACAGACCATCTACTCTTCCAGACCCACATAGGATAGCAAGAATAGAGTCGAACACTGCCAGACCCATGTAGGATACAATAATAGTAGTCATCACCATCGAACCCACGGAGGATTTCAGTACGGTCTTCATCGATGTCGAACCCACGGAGGATTTCAGTGCAGTCTTCATCCTGCCGAACCCACGGAGGATTTCAGTGAAGTCTTCATCCCTGCCGAACCCACGGAGGATTTCAGTGCAGTCGTCATCACTGTCGAACCCACGGAGGATTTCAGTGCAGTCTTCATCGTCCTCACAGTCGCAGCCAGCTCTAGGGGTCCCGCACACAGCATTCTCGATTCTGAGAGGGTCCGCTCCACGAGCCAACGGGGTCGATACATCAACTGACACATAGTCCAGATTTGATGTATCCTAAGGTTCTGTCTCGACAAGAGGAACTCAACGTGACAGACGGCGTGTCAATCGGACGCCCGGTCAGAGAGTTATTGGCTTTTTCGTTCCAGGGGCCCGGTTGGTTTTTAAGTCAAAACCAACCCGACCGCACTCCAAATGCATCCAAACCTCGAGCGGAGTAATTAAAAAGGTCTGTCTCACTAAGAGGAATCCAAAAAAGTCGACGGCACATCAATCGGACGTCCGGAGCTCAAGTTATAAGCATTTTCGCTCCGAGGGCCCGGTTGGTTTCGTGTTCAAACCAACCCGGCCATACCCAAAGTTCTCCAAAACCTTGAGTGTAATATACTGAAACGACCATGTCAATACAAGGATCACATCGCAACTGACAGTGTGTCTATCGGAGGTCCTTCGCTCAAGATATGGGCAAAAGAACAAACCTGTCCGGTTTTAGGGGGTTTGGGGCCCGGACCGACCCGGCCCTAGACCCCCTGGGTCGGCCAGAACCGGGTCGACCCAAACCAGGTCCGATTCCAGCCCATTAGGGCGTGGCCCGACCCATCCTGCCTGGCCCGGCCCCGCCAGCGCAGCCCGGCCCGGTGCGGCCGGTCTGACCCGGGGCGGCCGGTTGGCTTGGCACGGGTGTGGCCCGGTGTGGCCAGCTCAGCACTGGCCAAGCTGAGCAGAAAGGGGGGGGGGGGCGCTGCCCCCCCTTGATTGAAACTGAGGTCCCATGTGGGGCCGCTCCTTTTCCAGCCGGGGGTTACGACCCCCGGTCTTCCTTCCGAAACGGCCGGCTCGGTCCGGCCGGCCGGTGCTGCTGCCGCGGGACCCCGCGGTCCCTCCCCTCCGAGGTGCCAGCGGCCGGAAGTTCTGGCCGCCCCGCCTTGTACCGCTATGGATTTGAGCCGTGGCCTTGTCCGACCGGCGCGGCACGACGGCTCCGCGCTTCTTCTTTGTTTCCGCGCGGTGTCGTTGCACCGCACTGCCTTTAATCGTGCCGCGACAAACAAAACATCAAAGGGGGGAGGGTCGATCGTGTTCATACCATCCGACCACCTCCCATTAATTTTATATCAAGTGGATAAAGAAAAAAAAGACGTTTGGAAGGCAAAGAATATTCGTGAACTAAATCAAACCCCCTACCTCGATGAAGTCGTCGAACGAGGTTTGTCGCGGGAAAGAGACGTCACGGAAGACGGCGTTGCAGAAGGAGGATCGTCGGCGTCGCGATACATGGCGTCGCGGTACACGGCTTCGCAGATAAGAGGATCTTCGGTGTCGCGGTACACAGCATCGCATCGTCGATCTCTGAAGAATCAGTGTTATTTTTCGTCCTTCGTCAGAGGTCGGCGTTCTTCGTTGGTGACGGTGTGTTCTTCGCGTTCTTCAAGGAGGAAGATGAAGATTCCCAGGCTTGAGCAATTTCTCTCCAACCTTCTCACACAACAAAAATAACCCTTAAATAAATAAGACTTTGTATTATTTAATTAACACACACAAGCCAACATTCAATTCGAAATTCAAAATGAATTTAAGAATTGATTACATTGAATAACTTAATTCAATTCATTAATTAAGAGAGTTGACTTGGTATTTAATAAGGGGGGTGCGGGTGTGTTACAAAAATAATGGGGGTTTGAGGAAGTTGAAAAGGTGGGGCTCGTGTGGGGCCCACCTCACTAATATCCTATCAAGAGGGGTTAGGATATAGTGGGTCCCACCTCAACTTCCATAAGTAGGTTTAAACTACTTAGAACATAAAATAAAAATTGTTTCACAACTTTTATTTTATTCATTAGTTAACCCTTTTTTTTAAATAACCACACTCGAGCAAACGCAACTCCAGAAAAGGTGTTACTAAGCAATTACCGGCGTTGTGGTTTCATTGGTGCCCTTGGATTTCGATTCTGATCACCAGTTCAAAAGTTAGGAAAACCCGCTCGTTTGTTCACTGAACTTACCCGAGCTAAACTTCGAAACATGATTCCAGGTACACCGGGCCTCGGAATCAGGTGCCTTCAGAAACTGCGTTCTTGTAAAATCCCAAAGAAAATTAAGAAAAAAAATTCCTTGAATTTTACAGGTCTTTACATTACTCCCACTTCAGGGATTTACGTCCCTATAAAGATACATCATAAAATAGGGGAACAAATGTGGGTACTGAGCACGCATCTGAGTCTCCCGCTCCCAAGTGCTCTCCTGGAGGTTCCTGTGCTGCCATCTGATGCACACTAGAGGAATCAACCGCCCACGTAGGACCCTCTCCTGTCGATCCTCGATCTCCACTGGAACCTCCGCAAAAGTCTCCCCATCGTCAATTTCCAACTCCCCATGGTTGATGATATGCGTCGGGTCATGCACGTATCTCCTCAGCTGAGATACGTGGAAGACGTCGTGCACCCAGTGCAACTGAGGTGGTAGAGCTAGGTGATAAGCCACCTCGCCTATCCTGCTGAGAACCTGGAACAGTCCGATGAAGCGCGAAGATAACTTGTCGCCCTGGCCAAATCTCTGTAATCCACGTCGAGTTGAGACCCGCAAGAAAACGTGGTCACCATCCTCGAACTCTAGTGGCCTCCGCCTCCTGTCAGCATAAGACTTCTACTGGCTCTGAGCTGTCCTCATCCGCTCCTGGATGACCTGGACCTTCTCTGTCATGGCCTGGACCATCTCCGGTCCCACAAGTGCTGACTCCCCAGGGTCTGTCCAGCACAGAGGTGATTTGTAAGGTCGGCCATACAATGCCTCGTATGGTGCCATCCCGATGGTGGAGTGGCAGCTGTTGTTGTACACGAACTCCACCAAGGGTAGGTGGTCCTCCCAGTTGCGACCAAAGTCGAGGACACATGCACGGAGCATGACCTCGAGAGTCTGAACGGTCCTCTCCGTCTGACCATCCGTCTGAGGGTGAAAGGCGGTGCTCAGTCATAGCTGCATCCTGAATGCCTCATGCAACCCCTTCCAAAGCCGAGAAGTAAAGCAAGCATCTCGATCGAAGAGATAGATGATGGCACACCATGAAGTCGTACGATCTCCTGAATGTAGAGGCGTCTCAAGCTCTCCACTGAGCTCTGCTCTCTGATGGGTAAGAAGTGGGCCGACTTGGTAAGTCGGTCGACAATCACCGAAATGGAGTCGTGACCTCTGGAAGTGTGTGGAAGTCCAGTCACGAAATCCATAGATATCCCATCCCACTTCCACTTTGGGACCTCCAAGGGCTGTACCAAGCCTGCTGGTACCTGGTGCTCTGCCTTCACCTGCTGGCAGGTGAGGCATTGAGAAACGAACTCTACCACAGCCTTCTTCATACCCGTCCACTAGTGCTATCATATGAGATCCCGGTACATCTTTTCCACTCCTGGATGTACCACTAAAGGGGAAGTGTGAAACTCTCTCATCACCTCCTCCTGTAAATCAACTGGTACTATGGTACGTCCTCTGAAAAGGAAGACGTGCTCTCCTCCTACAGAGAATCCATCAGGTGCATGTCCTGAGGATATCTGCGCATGTCGCGTCTCATAGTCAGCGTCCCCACGCTGTGCCTCTCTGACCCACTACAGTAGTGGAGGAGTGACTGTGAGTGACTGAAGAAAGGCTGCTCCATCTCTATCCATGGAGGATATCTGCAAAGCGGTTAGCTGCTCCGTCGCCTCCCCAAGTAGCTGAATGCCCGTCCTCCTGCTGAGATCATCGGCTACTACGTTCCCCTTTCCAGAAGTATAGACTATCTCAAAGTCATAGTCCTGGAGGAACTCAAGCCATTGCTGTTGTCTCAGATTCAGGTCCTTCTACGAGAAGATGTACCTGAGACTCTGGTGGTCAGAGTAGACTGTAAAGCACTCTCCCATCAGATAGTGTCGCCACATCTTCAGAGCGAAGACCACTACTGCTA
Organism: Viscum album; assembly: GCA_963277665.1. NCBI lineage: Eukaryota > Viridiplantae > Streptophyta > Magnoliopsida > Santalales > Viscaceae > Viscum > Viscum album. Next base: position 1,339,426,145 of record OY728156.1, read on the forward strand.
ACTCTAGGTCATGGGTAGTGTAGTTTTGCTCATTCTTCCTCAACTGATATGATCCATAGGTGATCACGGCCCACTCCTACATCAGGACACATCCGAGTCCGGTCCCCGATGCATCGCAGTGGACTACGTACCCTACTCCCTTCTCCGGTAGCCTCAAGATAGGTGCACTGGTCAATCTTTGTCTCAGCTCCTGGAAGCTCTGCTGACATCTGTCTGACCACATGAAGGGTTTCCCCTTCTTCGTCAAAGCTGAGAGTGGTGCCTCAACTCTAGAAAAGTCTGGCACAAATCTCCGGTAGTAGCCAGTAGACCCAAGAAACCCCGCACCTCCGCCACGCTCCTGGGTGGCTCCTAAGCTAGCACTACCTCAATCTTCGCAGGATCCACTGCAACTCTCACCTCAGAGATGACGTGTCCCAAGAAGTGGACCTCACATAACCAGAACTGACACTTAGAGAGCTTTCCATAAAGTTGGTTCTCTCGGAGTGTGTCTAGTACAACCCGTAAGTGGTAGGCGTGCTCCTCCTCAGTGGTCGAGTATATCAATATGTCTTCGATGAAGACCACAACAAATAGATCGAGGTACGGATGAAATATCCTGTTCATGAGACCCATGAACACTGTTGGAGCGTTGGTTACGCCAAAATGCATAACAAAGAACTCATAGTGTCCATACTGATATCTAAAGGCCGTCTTCTGCACGTCCTCGTCTCGAACTCTGAGCTGATGATAGCCTGAACTGAGGTCTATCTTTGAGAACCATCGTTCCCCCTTGAGCTGATCGAATAGGTATTCAATCCTTGGTAGTGGATACTTGTTCCTCACAGTCACCTGGTTCAGGTGACGATAGTCGACACACAGTCGCAATCTCTCGTCCGCTTTCTTGGCGAACAATATTGGGGAAGCCCAGGGTGAAACACTGGGTCGGATGAATCTCTTGCCCTGCAAGTCCTCCAACTGTACCTGTAGCTCTCTAAGATTAGTGGGGGCCATCCGATATGTTGGAGTGGATATCGGGGATGTCCCGGGGTACAGGTCAATATAAAAGTCTACCTCTCTGCGAGGAGGTAGTCCTGGAATGTCATCAGGGAAAACATCCGTATACTGATTCACCACTATAGGAAAACTAGGACTCCGCACGTCAACTGCTCCTAGGATGAGTCTATCCAACTAATGAGTGATGGGTTGTCCTCTCCTCTGTGTGAGTCCATCCTCCGCTGCAAAGGCTCCCTTCTCGCCGGTGAAGGTGAACATGCTCCCATCAGTGTGAACACACCGCACCTTGAACCAAATACAGTCGATCTGAGTGTGGACTGTGGATAACCAATCTATGCCCAATATAACGTCGTAAGGCCTCGACGCCGATACAAGAAGATCCCAGCCAAATCTCTCGCCTCCTAGAGTAATCTCACACTACCGGTACCAGTGCGTAATCATCGAGTCTGCTCTCGTAGGAGTCTCTAGCCGTAAGGATCGAGACAACGGCTCCGTCAGAATCTCCGAGCTCCGAACAAGGGCAGCAGCAATAAAAGAATGACTCGCTCCTGTGTCTATAAGAACTACAGCAAGGGTGGAGTAGACACAGATAGTACCTCGAATCATCTCTGGCGTGCCGTGGTCGTAGGCCTCCACTACCTGAAGCTGAGCCTGTCTCTGCCCGCCAGCTCCCTGTGGTCGGGGTGGACCTCCTGGTGGTGGTGGTGGTAAATCCTCAAAGTGTCGACCACCACCTTCTGCTCGGCCAGCTCCCCTGCCTTGTCCGCCTGCTCTCGGTAGAACACCACGTTCAACCCTCTGCCTCTGTCTGGGTGGCCCCTCAACTATCTGCTACTCCTCTGCACGGCGGGTCAGGCATTCATGAGCCATGTGGCCCTGCCTGCTGCATGCGTAGCACTGCCTGCTCCTCAGAAGGCTTTCTCTATGTCGTGTGCCCCACACCTCTGAGCCAGTGTCCTGAGGACGTCTGCCTGATGGTCCGGTCCGCCTGGACCCCTGTGACATCCATCGACTGCTAGCTGCATATGACTCTGCTACGTGCCGCCCTGCAGTAGGTCTCGCTGCTGGCGTAGGCTCATCAAGAAAGCTATATGTGAGAAGGGCTCGCTCCAGTACTCCTACCTGTGTCGGAATGCTGAGGGAGATCATCGATGCCCTGATCTCATGCCTCAGTCCCGGCTCGAAGGTCCGGTCCTGGAAGAATGGGTCTCGTACCATGTCCGTCGAATAGCGCGAGAGATCGGTAAATCTCGTCGAGTATTGGGCGACCATCATGATGCCCTACCGCAGCTGTAGAAGCTCCTGGATGCGCACCGCACGGAGGGTGGATGGGATGAACTCCGAGCAGAAGAGGCTCTCAAAGTCCGTCCGGAGGAGAGATGCCTCGTTGTGCACCTGGAGCATCAAGCTCCACCATCTGCCTGCTGCCGCGTGCAAGAGGCTCGCTATGAGGATCACCATGAGGTCAGCTGGTGTCCCTACTAACCTGAAAACTCACACAACCACCTCTAGCCAATCCTCGGCTGCCTGAGGGTCCGTCTCCCCGCGGAACCTGGGCGGTCTCTGATGCTAAAACTCATGCAGTGCACTAAGGCGATGTGCACTCTCAGAGGCTAGGGCTGGTGGCATCGGTGGCTCGGCGGGTAGTGATACCGCTGGTGCCTCCGCTGAAAAAGGGCCATGCACTGAGGCCTCGTCGCTCGGTGGGCTGTCGTCTCACACAAAGCTTGGAACCCTAGCTGACTGCCATTGTGGGGTCATCCTAAAAAGGTGCACCACAGTCAAATAGTATACCTGGTGAGCTGAAACAAAGTAATTACAAAGAAAACTTTTGAAACACACATGCAATCAATGTTTTCATGCATTGAGTCGGAAATCAGAAGTCAGGGTCCTGGTGTACGGATACGTCAGCCGCCGCACCAACACTGGACTCCCTAGACTGATAACCATGCTCAATATCCTTAACACTATTGCTTCACATAGAAGAAAGATCAGAGTCCTGAGTTTTGTGGTAGAACTGAACTCCCCTAATACCAATTTGTCACGATCCGTCCTCGGGACCCGTGTCGTGACTACCCCAAGCCCACCTCTCATAGGCCAGGGTTTGGCGACTAGCACCAACGCGTAAATCCTGACAAAAAGGGGAAGGAATTGCCTTTATAAAGTAAACAAGCACCACAGAGTAAGCAAGCAGAAGTAATCACTAAGTAAAACTGGGTACAATAGTAAGTGCGGAAAGTAAATAGGCCAGAATACAAACCCAAACTGAAAGTAAGGTACAACTGGAAAGAAGTACAGCAACTAAAAGTAAGCAGCAATGTCGATCTGTCCACTGGAAGTCCCACCTGAAGGGTGGGTATAGATAGCCTCCTCAGCTCCTCGGGTCCAGCCGTCTGCTCCGTGTACGTCCCGCCCAGTGGTCCACCTCCATGTACCGACTTGCTCCACAAACCTCAACCATGATCAGCGCAGTCCATCGTCTGCATCCAACACAACGTAGTGCGGGTATAGCCCGTGCAGGGGTGAGTATACGCTGCTCAGTAGGGACCTCGAGACCCCCGAAGGTCTCCCAGAATCCACAAAGGATAATCCACAAAGGAAAGATACAATCACGAAGTAACAACCAACACTACTTAGGTATATGCCCATACATATACCTAAGTCATCAATTCCATTTCGGCTCCAATATCCAAGCCCAAGTTCGATCACGTTCACACAGGATAGTACAACCCAATCCACACAGGATAACACAACCCAATCCACATAGGAAAGCAAGTCAATCATATCAAAGATAATGATTGGAAGTCAAGACTCAGCTCACATAGGTATACTTCTTCGTAAGTTGATAGAGATGATCAGATATAGCCACTGATTCATCTAAGATGGGACCCACATAGGATACTAAACTAGCTAAGCTGTCGGACCCACATAGGATACAGACCAGCTACTCTGCCAGACCCACGTAGGATAGCAAGAACAGAGTCAAACACTGCCAAACCCACATAGGAGACAAGAACAGTAGTCATCGTCGTCGAACCCACGGAGGATTTCAGTATGGTCTTCATCGCTGCCGAACCCACGGAGGATTTCAGTGTAATATTCATCGCTGTCGAACCCATGGAGGATTTCAGTGCAGTATTCATCGCTGCCGAACCCATGGAGGATTTCAGTGCAGTCGTCATCACTGTCGAACCCACGGATGATTTCAGTGCAGTCTTCATCGTCGTCGCAGTCGCAGCCAGCTCTAGGGTTCCCGCACACAACATGCTCGATTCTGGGAGGGTCCGCTCCATGAGCCAAGGGGGTCGATACATCAACTGACACATAGTCCGGAGTTTATGTATCCCATGGTTCCGTCTCGAAAAGAGGAACTCAACGTGACAGACGGAATGTCAATCGGACGCCCAGTCTGAGAGTTATTAGCTTTTTCGTTCCGGGGTCCCGGTTGGTTTTTTAAGTCAAAACCAACCCGACCGCACTCCAAATGTATCCAAACCGAGATCGTAGTAAGTCAAAAGGTCCGTATCACTAAGAGGAATCCAACAAAGTCGACGGCACGTCAATCGAACGTCCGGAACTCAAGTTATAAGTGTTTCCGCTCCGAGGGCCCGGTTGGTTTCGGGTTCGAATCGACCCGGTTGTACCCAAAGTTCTCCGAAACCTTGAGTGTAATATACTGAAACGACCATATCGATCCAAGTATCGCATCTCAACGGACGGTGCATCGATCGGAGGTTTGTAGCCCAAGATATAGGCAAAAGAACGAACATGTACAGTTTTAGGGGGTTTTGGGCCCGGACCGACCCGGCCCGAGACCCCCTGGGTCGGCCCGAACTGGGTCGGACCGAACCGAGTCCGGGTGCGGCCAGGCCCGGTGCGGCCGGTTGGCCTGGCGCGGGCGCGTCCCGGTGTGACCATCTCGGCGTTGGCCGAGCCGAGCGGAAAGGGGGGGCGGCTGCCCCCCCCCCCCCCCCCCTTTATTGAAACTACGGCCCCTCGTGGGGTCTCTCCTTTGCCAGCCGGGGGTTACGACCCTCGTTCTTCCTTCCAAAACGGCCGGCCCGGTCCGGCCGGCCGGTGCTGCCGCTGCGGGACCCCGCGGTCCCGCCCCTCCGAGGTGCCGGCGGCCGGCGGTTTCGGCCGCCCCACCGTGCACTACCGCGGCCTTGTCCAACCGGCGCAGCGTGACGGCACCACGGCTTTGTTCAGCCTCAATGGTGCGGCGCGACGGCGCCACGTTTCTTCTTTGTTTCTACGCGGTGTCGTTGCACTGCTCTACCTTTAATCGTGCTGCGACAAACACAACATCAGAGGGGGAGGAGGGTCGGCCGTGTTCGTGCGGTCTGACCACCTCCCATTAATCCGATATCAATCGGCTAAAGAAAAAAAATACATTTGGACGGAAAAGAATATTCATGAACTAAATCAAACCCCCTACCTTGATGAAGTCTTCGAACGAGGTTTGTCGTGGGAAAGATACGTCGCGGAAGATGGCGTCGCGGAAGGAGGATCGTCGGCGTCACGGTACACGGCATCGCGATACATGGTGTCGCGGTACACGGCTTCGCGGAGAAGAGGACTTTCGGCGTCGCGGTACACGGCGTCACGTCGTCGATCTCTGAAGAATCAGCGTTATTCGTCGTCCTTTGTTGGAGGTCGGCGTTCTTCATCGGTGACGATGTGTTCTTCGTGTTCTTCAAGGAGGAAGATGAAGATTCCCAGGCTTGAGCAATTCCTCTCCAACCTTCTCGCACAACGAAAATAACCCTTAAAGAAATAAGACTTTGTCTTATTTAATTAAAACACACAAGACAACATTCAATTCTAAATTCAAAATGAATTCAAGAATTGATTACATTGAATAACTTAATTCAATTCATTAATTAAGAGAGTTGATTTGGTATTTAATAAGGGGGTGCGGGTGTGTTACAAAAATAATGGGGGTTTGAGGAAGTTGAAAAGGTGGGGCGCGTGTGGGTCCCACCTCACTAATATCCTATCAAGAAGGGTTAGTATATAGTGGGTCCCACCTCAACTTCCATAAGTAGGTTTAAACTACTAAGAACATAAAATAAAAATTGTTGCACAACTTTAATTTTATTCATTAGTTAACCCTTTTTTTTAAATAACCACACCCGAGCAAACGAAACTCCAGAAAAGGTGTTCCTAAGCAATTACCGACGTTGTGGTTTCATTGGTGCCCTCGGATTTCGATTCCGAGCACCGGTTTAAAAGTTAGGAAAACTCGCTCGTTCGTTCATTGAACGTACCCGAGCTAAACTTCGGAACATGATTTTGGGCACACCGGGTCTCGGAATCAGGTGCCGTCAGAAACTGCGTTCTTCTAAAATCCCAAAGAAAATTAAGAAAAAATTTCCCTTGAAGTTTATGGGTATTTATAGTTGTAACGACCAGACTCTTTGGAAAAGGTACATATTGTTAGTTTTTCTTTCAAATCTTTCCTTTAAGCTTGTATAATGTGTGTAACATACTAAGGAAGCTCCGGTAAGTGTCTGAGGTTGGTTCGGAGCCCGGGAGTTTTAGAAATGGACTTACAGGTAGTGGGGCACGACGTGCACAAGGTTTGGGATAAACTGTGCGGCTGCAGATAGGGGAACCTACAAGGGTGCACGGCCATACGGACCAGGCCGCACAACCATGAGGCTTTTGTCTAGGAGGTAGTGAGGGGTGCACGGTTTGGGTAAACTGTGGGCCTAAACCGTGCGACCTTGTTCTAGGTAAAAATTACCATTTTCCCCTTAATTCTATTTAAGCCTAAATCCCTTTTCTTCCTTCCACCAGCAGATAGAACCAAAGGGAGAAGCCTCCTTTGAATCCCAAACCCCTCTCTCACTCTTTTCTTGGTGGATTCTTCATCCAGAACCCGATTCTTGATCTGTCGGAAGCTTTGGAAAGGCCAAGGTAAGGCTTACCACACCTAAGCTTCCTTCATCGGTGAATCTTGCCTTTCATCTTATTATTTTGATGCAGGATCATATGCCCTATTTTCAGGGCATTGGACTGAAAATCAGATCTCTTCCAACCTACTGTGAATCTGAGGTCGATATCAAGTGAGCCTACATCTACATCTCTAAGGCAGGTGGTCACATGGTTTCCATTTTGGGTTTTCACCTTTTTGAGTTATTATCATCATTTCTTGGTTTGTCTTTTTCCAAACACCTTATTTGTAATGACTGCTTCATATCTAGATGACCCATGTGGTATGAGAGTGATGAATCTAACCTTGTTAGGGTGTTTAGATGAGGTGTGGACCGAGAGTGGTCAACCATAGTTGATATTCCTTGAGATTTGGCCCTTTTGACCTTTGGACCTTAATGTTATGTCTTGAACGGGATTTTCCATGTTAGGCAAATGAGATGGTTTGGTTAGAGGTTGGCTAGGATGAGATAGTCTGAACCCATTAATGAATTGAGATGTATGTTTTCCTTATAATTTGATTGAGAAATTACATTCTTTGTTAATGTGATATGATATAAGATGGATTGCCTTATATATTGTGATGTGAATGGTTATGTCATGCTATGTTGACATGCTTGTAATAACCCATGTGTGGGCGGGAGGCATTCTTACCCCATGCCAGATAAATGTCCGTGTGTGGGTGGGAGGCATTCTTACCCCGTACCAGATGAATCTCCGTGTGAGGGAGAGAGGCATTCTTACCCCGTGCCTATATATCCTTTATGGGTGGGAGGCATTCTTCCCCACGCCAGTTACAGTACTTATGGATGAGAGGCATTCATACCTCGTGCCAGTGATGATTATTACGTATGTGATAAGCATGGATGAGAGGAATGATTACCTCGTGATAATGATTACCTATATCTATGTACTTATACCCCTGGTGATTGTTCAGAATACTAGTCATGAGCTGAAGCAGGTAGACCCGCAAGGTGTCCTTCCGGAACCTGAGCGGGAGGGTTGTTTATTTCTTTTCTTTACTTGTAGTTTGTTACACACTATTTATTTTTTGAAAACCTATTTGAATTACATGTAGACATCGTTGGTGGTGGCCTACTGAGACTTGTCTCACACCCTAATCAGGCGGCCTCCTTGGAACCCGTGTAGACTTTACTACTACAGGTACTAGTAGGGGAAAAGGCCCAGCTTCAGGTTGTTGATGCATGTATGTTCTAGCTAGAGTTCCAGAGAAGAGGACCGACCTTGGCTAGAGATGCTTGTGGAATACTTATGTTCTCTTTTTGTATTACTGTATATCATGTTTTCCATCTATTTCTATTGTATCAGCATGCCATGCATCCATTTTGTATCAGACGCTGCCTATGTGGATTTTTGTATATCTATAAGGGTTTTTCTTACGTCTGTTTTTTGGTTTGTATGTTTCCCTTTTTCTCCTATTTACCATTGGTTGTGCTTCCACTATATTTTTATTACTTGGTTATTATACCACTATGTACTCTGATATGGAGGTACAGTCTCCCCACTGACTTACCATTACACCCCTGCTACTAGTCAGCAGCCCCTGGCCTATGGGGAGATGATCTAGGGGTTATGTGGCCAACCGGGCTCGGGGCTCGGGTTGAGAGGCACCCAGGTCCGGGACGTCACACTTGTGTGTGTACTTTAAGAACTTGAATTGAATTCTTGTATGAATGAGAATGGTTAGTTTAAATTTGGTGTGGAGGTTACCTAAGAAAGGTTGATCATGGGACACTTTGTGGGATTTTACTATAATTGTTATTCCTAAATTATATATATATATCCACTAGGTTTATCTCAACCTTATTGTGACTAATAAAGGTAATGGAAAGTCTCCCCTCAGAGTTGGTGGGTATTAACGCTATTTGTGTTTGGGTTTATTGGAGTTGGCATGGTAGGAGTGACCCATCATGTAACTTTGAGTTAGATAATGGTATTTTTAATTTATTTTTCATTTGGACTTTTAACTAACACATCATTTTTATCGCGTTAATGTTTTCCCATCCAATTTCCCTTTTTATCATATAATATATTTTCATATATATTTATATTTAGGTCATGTAAATGGTAAATGTTATGGATTTGTTTTAATATTATTATGGATATTATTTTTTCACTTATTTGAGTACTTGAATCAAAAAAAATATGGTCAGGTCATGTTAGTTTATTGTTTAAGATCACCTTGTAGGATTTATTGGGAAGAATCATTTCCATAGTTGTATCCTTGATTCCTAGGAACTAGTTTCCCACCCATGGGGATTTGGAATTCAATTCAGAAATTATAACAGATTAGCTTGGGTATTTTCTTTAGGATAGCATGTATTGGTTTGTGATAATATGATATCAGATCTTGGTTTTGATTTATTTAATTTGGGGAGACAACATATATAGAATATATAATTTTCTAAAATCAATTGGTATGTATGAAAAAGTGTCTAGCCAACATTTTTTGTAATGAAACTTGAGTTTATAAGAGATTCTTGGAAAGTGTGATTTTAGTTTTGGGTTTTATTAATCCTTCAATTTTTGTATGACTCCACCTTTGAATGAATTTAAAATGTGGACCAGTAAGTAGCACAGGCTGGGTGCATGGGATGTAGACTATGTATACATTCCATACATCTCATAAGTGTGTGTTTTTATTGCATCTTCCCTCTTTTAAATTCTTTCTCATGATTTTCATGAATATTTTTCAATGGAAGTTTATGATTCTAATTTATGTTAATTATTTGAATTAATGGGATTATTTATATTTATTTTATTTCTTTGTAGTAATCATTCCATAATATGACCACTTATGAATCCTCTAAAGGTAGAAATTGATAATTTCCTATAAGTTAATCCCTGATTAGATCAGAATCTTATTGAAGTTTTGGTTTGAATGATATGACATATAGACCATAGGGCTGTACTTGGCCAAGATTAGGTTGGGAAGGAAGGTATTAGATCAAGTCAAGATAAGGATATAATCTAGAAATTTCTTTTCCATCATCCTTCATCCATTAAAGGATGAAATGATACACAAGTTTTAGAGGATTGGTTAGAGATTATTGAAAGGTTTTTTGAATTCCATGGGAATCTAGAGTCTATTAGTGTGAAATGTGTTGTATTAATGCTCAATAACCCTAGATGGATGTGATGGGAATCCATTATTCAAGATAAATTTCATGAGAACATATAGTGTAAAGACATAAAGGTCATATTAACTCAGTAGTTATTTCTATAAACAATAGTGTTGGTGAAGTATTTGAAGTTTCTATGCCTCTAGAAAAGTAGCTATATGGTTATGGAATATTCAAAAAAATCACCAAGCTTGTTCATTTCACTTCAAATATGGGTTTAAATGATGGGATGAATTCCTGATAGTTTTAATGGGTCCAATGACCTTCCATTTGATCCAAAGTTTTATTATATAAGGTCCCCACATATAAAAAAGTGGTGGATAAATCTTAGATGGTGAAAATAGACAAGGTTGGGAGGTCATGGATAATAAATACTCATTCCATGTATAGTGGAAGTAAATGTGGATTTCTAGATATGAAGAAGAAGTGTCGTAACCTAAAATGGGTAGTAGTGGTGAAACATGACATCTATCACAGTTGATTTATATTCCATTATAGCATATGGTTTCTGCTAAATTGAAAGATTTGATTATTTAGTTTGATTACATGGAATCTAAGGTAATTATATCATATGGTTTCCGCAGGGGGCTGGTGGGAGGGGGAGAGGGGGATGGGGTGGAGGAATGGGAGGTTGCGGGTGGGGGAGGGTGGGGGAGAGGGTGTTGGGTGGTTGAGGAGAAGGGGGGATGCAGGTGGATAGGGAGAATGGGGGTGCTTGGTAGAGGGAGGGGGTTTCAAGTGGCTGGGGAGAAGGGGTTGGGGGCTGCATGTGGATGGGGAGAGGGGGGGTTGTTGTAGGGTGGGGGCTACTATAGTTGGCTAGGGGGAGGGGAGGTGGGCTCCTATAGCGAGATGGTGGGAGGGGGATAGGGGGTGGATGGAGGTAGGGGAGGCTACTATATGGGGGAGGGAGGGCTATTATAGGGAGTTGGGGGGAGGGGGGACTACTGCAGGTGGTTGGGGGGAAGATGGGGTTGGGTGGAGGGAGGTAAAGCTGCTGCATGGGGGAGGGAGGGTTGTTGTAGAGTGTTGGGGGGAGTGGGAATGCAAGTGGTTGGGGGGAAGGGAGAGGGGATACTATAGGGGGATAGTGGGAGGGGAGAGGGGGATGGTTGGAGGGAGGGGAGGATGCAGGTGTGAGAGTGTGGGGGTGAGGGTGCTGGGTGGCTGGGGAGAATGGGGGATATAGGTGGCTAGGGAGAAGGGGGTGATGGGTGGAGGGGGGGGCTTCAGGTGACTGTGGAGAAGGGGGGTGGGGGTGTTGTAGGTGGGGAGGGGGTATGTTGGGAGGGGGAAACTACAGGTGGCTGGGGGTGGGGTTGGGTGGGGTGGGGGAGGGGGGGAAACTATAGGTGGCTGGGGGGAGGGGAGGTTGGTTTTGATCCTTCTCTTTTCCTTCTCCTTTCCCTCTCTAATTTTTATTAACCAAAGGGTTCCTTGGAAGAAACTGTAGTCACTTTATTTTGTTACTAATTATAATTTAATCATTTTTTTTCTTTGATAAATCATGTCTAGGTTATATTTCGTGTAGGTTCATGGAATTCCAACTAGCCACAATCCTAAAATCATATTAAATAACTTCACATCCCTCTTGGTCCATCGAATCGGAAGGTTTCAACTCATATTTTCCTCTTCCTCTTATTTAATTAAATGATGTTTGGGGGTTTGTTTTATTTATGTTACCCCCTTGGATTCTATGATGATTCAGTCACTTTTCCCTCAAGATCTAAATTTTTGTGGTCAAAGAGTTGTTAATTTTCAAAATCAGAGGGATTGTATATTCTTTCCTCATCACCAGTGAGTCCCGATCCCAAGTACTTGTAGTGGATGTGGCTTTATGAATTTGGCACTGATCCTTGAGTCTTTGTTGTTAATTGTGTTTTATGTATCACATAGGTACATTTTTTATAGCAAATAAACTAATAATGACTCCAATAACACCAAGGGTGAAGGCACATATGGAGGGAAAGTATTAGCATGCCTTCAGGTTTGGGTTCTTCAAATAACGATTTATTTGTGTTGCATAGGTATGCATTAAAAATATATCTTTCTTACATGGAATGTGTAGAAAGGATTTATCACTCCTAACAACATAAAAGTATTCAGATTGAATTTAAATGATATTTTTTATACCTAATTTATTTTTCCTCTCCTTAGCTCACTTTGAAAACAAATCACACACACATAATTAAAAAGAACAAAGCACAAGAGTGTTTTACTACATATCATGTGTCATATTTTCTTTTTAAAATCATACCACTGAAACCACATGCATGATTATGGTTATAAACATGTGATTTTTATTACTTTATGGTGAGTACCTTCTATACCTATAAACCTATAAAGGTTGTTGCATATGTTTAGAACTGTTGTTCAGGTGAGGACTTCCTATACATCACTTCATGGTTTTCAAGTTACTTCTTAAAGTTCTTAACTATTTTTCAAAACTAAAATTACATATTCAATTGAACATTTAATTTCTATTATATGCATGACCAATGTAGTTTTCAAAACTACAAGTTTATTAACACGTTTTTTAACATTTTCATATCCCATTTCATACATTCTAAAGTCTAAATTGTTTCTTCAAAAAAAATATAGTATAATATCTGTTTATCACTCAATTTGTAGTCATGTTTCTAAAGTTGGGGATACATTAAAGCAACTTCAAAATTCAAACTGTGATACATGAAAGAAAATGTCTCAATTATTGTTGAATAGTTTCAAAGTAAAGGCTCTTTGAATAATTATGTGTCATTTTTTGGAATGTAGTGGTCATTATGGATCTATAATGAATATTTTTACATGTCTAGGGATATGTATGAGAAAAACCCACAAGAAGTTATTGTAGTTTTGTACATAATATAATCAATTTGTGTATATATTCATTCACTTTTTATGTTAATTTCATATTCTATAACACAACCAAGTTTATTAATTGACCATTTACTACACCTAAACTTATGTCATGTAATGATTTTCATTCCAACTCAACATTAAAACTATGATCACTATTCTTATTCATCTGGGAAGAGCATAGTTGTAGGTAATGGATGGGGATGAGTGGAACCATCAAAAAATGATGTGACATCATAGCCACATCCAGTGAGGGAAAAACTTCCAAATGTTTCTTATTGCATCACTAGTCCCCCTCCCTGGTGTGAGCCTCTGTCTCTTCATTACAAAATCTCCATATTCACATTCCATATATGCATGAATTTCATGAATATTTTACATGTGATGTGGCACCTTATTATATAGCATGAGATCTCTCATATATTCTCTCTTCATTTATCATCTTATAGAACCATGTTAAACTAAATTATAGTGTTTTAATTTTAAAGCATAGCTTGCTCAGAATTTTCTGATTCTTTATTCTTCATGAAATATAACAAATTTACGAATTTTATGATGTCCATGTTTACTCTTTTAAAGTGGTAGAATACTCTTATAAAAATTTCCCCTATAGTTATAAACTCCATTCAACTCTTATAAAGTTGTAACCTACTCTTCTAGAGTCAATTTTACTCTTACAAAATCACTCTTTTGAGAATACTCTTCAATTATAAAAACTCATCTCCTTGATTTATTTGACCATGTCATCTTATGATCAACTCATGATCACATTCAGGTCAATTCATATTTTCACAAACTTATGAATGAATTTAATGGTTATTCATTTCTCACATTTATTCTCAACCCTCTCACTATAAATTAATCTTACATGCTACACCTATAAATCTCATATTTTCAGTATTCTAAACTTCTCAATCTTCATCTAACAAACTTATAGTGTCAAATTCTTTTTCTGATGGATATTTCAAGATTCCACCTTCCCCATTATCTATCTGTTTAACTTCCTAGCTTTCTCCTTTTGATACTTTTAACTTCTTCATGCATATAATGCTTCATCGGGACCATGCCTTTCTATTATCATCATGACCCTCTTCCCATTATATCTCCATTTATGAATGCATGAGATTCTAATGATCTCAATGTGCTCTGAAATCTTCTTTTTATTAGTTTTATAATCCTTTAACATATAAAGATAGGTGTAATATGAAATTTTAGAAATTGAACAATGACACATGGAATAAGATTTCATAAATTACATCATATCAGTAAAACAACATGCACTGCCTAAATGTGAATGTTGTAGCTCATGCGTGATACTTTCATAAAAAATTATCCCTGGAGACTAATTCTTAAAAAACTTGGATGTGTTATCGAACCTCCGATAAATCCATTAGGTCTGGACCTACCTGAATTTTCATAATTTGGTTTCACATTTTCCTTTTATCCCTACCAACACTAACCTATATAGGTTCTCTTCCCCTCCCCATTGTAGTCCTCACTATCCTGCCTTTAAGCATGGCCAATTGTCTTTGATAGCAGGATATTTGGATAGTGTTTTCTTTATGTCTACCATAATTTTTTAAATTCCATTTTCACTGACTGAAACAAAATTTTCAACCACTTAAATGTAGTGAAAATTGAACTCAAAGTTATTCAACCACTAATACATACATGGAATTCCTTTTCCAATTTTAGTGTACTTTAAATCTAACAGCTCATAAATATCCATTTCAATCATTTTTTGTGCTTTGTTGTTTAATGAGTTTTAGGAATATGATTCTGAATAGATTGGAATTCCCATAACTGTTTTGTATTTTATTTATAGGTGAAGGATGGCAGGAAGGCAGGCTGGCTTGGCTTGTCCTAGAGAATTACTTATACCCATAGTTCACTAAATCGTGGGTATATTATGTATGTTGTGATAGGCTATACCCACGGCTTTGTAAACCGTGGGTATAGCTATATACCTAAGGTTTATCTAAAATTGTGGGTATTATAAAATTATCCAGGGCTATACCCATGGTTTCTATAGAACCATGGGTATAGCTCTATACCGACACCTAAGTATCCCATGGTTTATAGAACCGTGGGTATAGCATATACCCATGGTTCTAGGGGATATACCCACGGTTACAAACCATGAGTATAGGTATTTTTTATAGTAGTGTTGGGAGCTTCTCGAAACTTATTGAATTTACTTAAATCTTTATAATTCTTCAAGTTTACAAACATTTATTTGGTCTGATTATTCATTAGGATTCTTCATTATGATGAAACCATATGTAAAAATAAAGATATACAATTAACATGACCTCTTGTAAACACTGAAATTCATCTCATACAAATGATCTGTATCAACTGAAAAACACTTGTTAAAATATTGAGAGAATTCTTACAAAACATTGTGGATTTTCTTTTATCATGAACATATTTTCCACTTCTAAATATTCAGTTCTCCTTGTAAATTATCTAACAATATCTTCCAACTCTCTTGATAATACTTTATCAACATTTCACCTTTTCTTCTTACTCCTCAGACCAATGATCTTTTGTTCGATTAATTTTAGCATCTGGTAACTTTATTAGTGTCAGCATTCATCTGATGGATCAATATCTGGTTCATTATGATGGATCAGTGTCAAGCATTTTCTGATTAATCAGTATCAATGATAGTCTAATGATTTGGCACCACTTCTACAAAAAAACAATCAATGCTTTTTTTATTTTTCTCTTGACCTAATTGAAATAAAATTCAACCTGATAAAGGTGGTTAAAAACATTATTGATTTTAATCTGGTTGATCGTTCTCTAAATCCTTATGATGGATTATTGTTTCCAATAATTCAAACTTAAACATTCTTCCTCTGATAAGAATCTCAGCAAGATCAATCTTCTAGCCTTCTATTATTTTCATGCCAATGATTCTCATATCGATGCTCTAAATATTTCTATATCTAGTGTTCCTCACACCAATGAGTAGTATCTAGAATACTTCACATCGTATTATCCTCTCTCTTACAAACTCTATATTGTATCATGACTTCCTCATGAGTTTTAGAACGTTTAAGATCGTTATAGAATCATATGATTTAATTTGTAAGTTTTATGACTTCACAACTTCTTTTTTTCCATTCTAAAAGTCAGGATCTGATGTCCTCATACTGATGGTATGGATCTGATTCTCATTTATATGTTCTGGATTTGATTGAAAAAAATTCACATACTATTATTCTTTCCAACTAAGCCTCATTCTGATGGCCTATATCCGTTGACTTATGCCAATGGTCTGAGTCCAATGGGGTGTGTCCAGAAACCAAAACTCCACCTTTTCTCAACTTAAACCATATATCATCTATTGATAATAAATACAACCAAAACTCAACTGGGGCCTAACAATCTCCCCTTTTATTTTTTTTATCAGTACCCACTTCAAAATAATACCATTTGTAGTTTTATTTTCTCACTTTTTCTTCTCTCTATTTGTTTCTTGCTCCCCCTATTTCTTATCTCTCTCCCATTTAATTTCTCTACCACTTATTGATAATAAAATTCAAAGGGTCCATCATGAAATGTTTCCCCATTACTGAAAAATGATCTCATTTCCAAGGGTTGGAACTTTTCATCTTAAAATTTTGAAACTATTCTTCAGGAGAACATAAGTATCACATGAGTTTCTTAACAAAGTGTAAGAACCCGATTCTTATTTGATGTATGGGTCTTTTAATTCTATGATTTTTTAGTTTAAATACTTAAATGTGGCCTATTATGAATTCCATTTGAGAATGTAGAGGTGTCGGGGGTGTTTGAGGTTGGTTCAAAGCCCGGAACCCAGCCTTTGGGGTAAAATAATACTGGTGCATGATTAGTTTAAACCATGTGGGTAAAGTCGCACAATTTGATAAAATTGTGTGAGACTAGATAGTGGGAGGCTGTAGGTTGTATGATTAGTCTAAACCATATGAAATGGGGTGCATGTTTGTGCGACCATGTCTTCAATTTTGACGGTGGGGTTTTGGACGATTTCTACATGGTTGGTCAAGTCGTGAAAGGAAACTGTGTAAAGTGCCCCTTCTTCTAATAGACTATGCATGGTTGGTGCATAGTTTGTAAAATATGTAGTCAACCCATGAAATACCCAATTTTGAGTGAAATTTTGATTTTAACCCCACTTAATTCTATTTCTAAACCTAAACTCTAATTTTCTCTTCCACATAGAAGAGGCTCCCATTTGAATCCCTCTTTGGATTATATCCTAGTAATTATCCCTAAATCTCTATTTGATCTCCGATTCAAGCACTGCTTAACTCTTTGGATCTGTATCCGTAAGGACCCGACCCTAGTTCCCTAGAGCTGGTGCCTTATTTTATTACATTGGAATATAAACAAGGAATATTCATCCTGAAGGACTGAGTAGTTTAGCAGATTTGGAAACAATATACATACATAAGTTCAACATTACAACTTGAAAAGAAATACAACATAGAAACTCCTTTGACAACATCTATAACTCCTAGGTTATTTCTGCATGTCATTCATAATATACCTCTTCGTGTCTTGGGAAAATGAAACATAAGAATGGGTGAGATAAAATACTCAGTAAGGGTAATCAATACAGTGGATGATATCATAAACATAAACATTAGGCATGTTGAATAACTTAAAAACATATGTCTTTAAAAAAAATAAACATAAACATAATATGGTAGGAATAAGAGATGAATAAATAACACCATAATAAAACATAATCATGGGTATTATACTAGTAGAATAAAAACATTAATCATCAATAATATTTTAATAATGAGGGAATTCATAATGTGGGGCATCATAACTATACTGTCAAGGCCTTTTTCCAAGACCATAAATATCTATTTTGTCAAGGCCTCGTGCCAAGACCATAGTTCATCTCATGAGACCTACCAATGCACTGAGGGGATATAGAAGGACCCACATGACACTTAATAAGTCCAATTCATTACTCATATGAATGGGGATAAACATAAACAACATATACATTCATATTAAAACTAATATATGAAATGTAAATAAATTTTTCTGAACATTAAGCATAAACACTAACCATTCAGAGTAAATTGGTGAATGGTTTTAAGATAGAACCTCCACAGTCAAACTAATCATAAACCATTAAATTTAAAATGGTATATTAAATCATAAAATATTAATCCCAATAATACATAATAATCAACAAGATTGTTGAAACAGATGAATATGCTCTTATAAAATCATCGAGTAATTTTTGAGATAAATACTCTTTTACTTTGAAAAGAAGAGTTATGTTGGAAAAGACTTTGTATAAAACCAGAAGTTAAATAATATAGTATTTTCATAATAAAATTAGTTATTTTAGAAAAATATTTTTTTCTTAAAACATATTATATATTTTCCTTGAAAATAGGTAAGAATTCAGGAAATTCCTTTGAAATAGGCTTGTATTTCAAGAAGAATTTTTGAAAGATCCTTTTAAAAAAATATAACTCTCCATAAATGAAGGTATGACTCTATTTGGTACATATATATATAACATTCACACATAAATTATGAGGAGTACATATGAATTAATAATAATTTAATTTAGTTAAGTAGATAATAAAAGTAACTCGAATAAAAATGGAGGTTCGGGTGGAAAACCCTTACCTTAAGTCTGTTGGTGTTCCTCACTTGATCTTAATGACCTGAATAATAAAATTTAGGTTCATAAATTAATGATTACAAAACATCCTATACATTTAATTTATTTATCATAACCTTATTAGTTTCATTCATGGACTTTTGATGGGTTAAGAGATCCAATTTCATTGTTCGGGAGTGTTTTCTTCCTTGGTTTTCATGAGCATTTTACTTATATTCATGTACGGATAAACATGTAGAATGAGAATTGTTGTCCAGAATAGAAGTTTTATTTCATTATTGAACAAACATAAAATTACATGGTTATAAAATTTTTTTGGTTATTGGGAGTAAATATGAATCATTATATAAAACTTTAATGACAATTGTTTGGGTTAATTGGCGGTTCTTGATCACAATGAACTCATTTTGATTTATAAATCAATATCATGTGTAAAAAAGGATTATAGAACCTTAAATAAGTTATAATATATATATTATAGTTTTTTTCAACCATAAAAATGGTTTCATGACTATAATTGAATATGGTAATAGAAATTTAAAACTTGTTGTCCTTAAATGTGATAAATTAACACAACTCAGATGGTGTTTTCATTTCTAGTATAAAATAAGGTTATAGGAGAGATGATGAAGAATTATTAATTTATCATAAAAATATTAAAATACATGTAAGTTAATGGATTCATCACAACATCTGGATGAAAGGGGGTGAGGAAAAGAATAGAAAAGAAAGGAACTTTAAATAATAAAAATGAAAAGAGGAATTTACCTCTTGAAGTAATCTTCCTTGAGAGCCTCTTTAGGGGAGA
Organism: Viscum album; assembly: GCA_963277665.1. Classification (NCBI taxonomy): domain Eukaryota; kingdom Viridiplantae; phylum Streptophyta; class Magnoliopsida; order Santalales; family Viscaceae; genus Viscum; species Viscum album. The sequence goes on from OY728156.1 coordinate 1,339,445,535, forward strand.
GGTTTTGGTATTTTTATGAGAAAAAGGGCTCTTGGACGTGGGGGAGGAGCTTGGGAGGATATTTGAGCACAATTTAGAAAAGGCACAATGCTTTAGAGGAGTGAAGATAAGAGGGAGTGAGGGGGTTGTTATAGTGGAGGAGAGGAGGGTTTTCCCGTTATTTTACTCATTATTTTATTATTTTTTCAAAGACAACCAATAGTATTGATTCTTGTGACCAAGAATGGTAATATTTGAATGTAATTTATAACCATGTTTTCTTACATCATCCATGATTCTAGTAATAGTGAATTTAACTAATAATGTATATATACGGTAATTTACTGTATTTTACTATTCATAAAAATTTGAGTATTTCAGAAAAATCCCAAAAATTCACCCTAACCATTTTTCAACATGTAGAATTAAAAAATGAACTCCATTTTTTGAAAATAATTTTCTAAATATTATTAATTTAATTTTTAAATAAAATCATAATTTATTCGAAAAATAACAATTTTAAAACTATAATTCGTTTTATATCACCTTAAAAATTTAATCAAGATCTTATTATATTATAACCTTAAGATAATAAAATAATAATTGATTTACTATTCATAAGGGTCATATTACTATTCATATTACTATTCATAATGGTATGTTACTATTCACCAAAAATTAAGTTTGTCTTATTAGACTCTAAATATCTTACTGAATGCAACTGTGTAGGTCAGTTTTTCGAAATTCAAAACACAGAGGTGAAAAAATTATGTTTACTGGCTATGTTATAACAAAGTGGTGTTTTGTAGAGACTCAATGTTTCATGCATTCAATATTAAATTTATTTTCAAAACCTTGGGATGTTACATTATCCCCTCCTTACAAAAATTTTGTCCTCGAAATTACCAAAATGTTACCTCACAAAAAGATTTGGGTAGTTCTTCATCATAAGCTCCTCAAGATCCCATGTTGCCTCTTTGATTTTATGATTTTTTCAAAGTATATATACTGGTTGAGTCATCTGATTCCTCAAAAAAATTCTTTAGTTTCCATAATCCGGATAGGATCTTCACGGTAAGATAGGTCAGGTTCCAATTCTATACCTTTAGAAGTGAGGACATGTGTTGGGTCTGGCATTTACTTTCTTAGAAATGAGACATGGAACACATTGTGTAATTTAGAAAGGCTAGGTGGTATATCCAAACGATAATCCATAGCTCCAATTCTCTCCAGAATTTCAAAAGGGGCAATGTACCTAGGGATAAGTTTCTCTTTCTTTCTAAATATTATAATTCCCTTCCATGGAGATACTTTAAAAAAACGTGATGTCCCACTTGAAAATACAAATAATTCCTTCGAATATCGGCATAGCTCTTTTTTCTGCTTTGATCTGATTTGATATGGGTTTGTATATTTTTTACCTTTGATGTTGTTTCCTCCACAAGTTCTAGGCCCACTATCTTCCTTTCACCAACTTCATCCCAACATGTTGGTGTACAAAATCTCTTCTTATACAATGCTTCATATGGTGCCATTTGAATACTGGAATGGAAACTATTATTGTAGAAAAACTCCATTAAAGGTAAATATTTATTCCACATACCTTGAAAGTCAAGTGAACATGATATCAACATGACCTCTAAGATTTGGTTTGTCCTCTCTGATTTCCCGCTAGTTTGAGGATGACAAGCAGTACTCAAACAAAGCTCAATATCCAAATATTTCTTAAGAATTTTCTAGAATTTCAATGTAAATAAAGGATCAAAATCAGACACTATTGAAATATGTGCTCCATAAAGTCTCACAACTTCATTGATATAGAGTCATTCTAAGCACTCCAATGGAAAATCCTCCCTTATAGCGAGGAAATGTGTAGATTTCGTAAGTTAATCAACAATTACCCATATTGAATCATTATTTCTCAAATTTTTGGGTAATCTAGTGACAAAATCCATGATTATGTCATCCCATTTACATGTAGGAGTAGGTATAGGTTCCATGACTCCTCTAGGATGTTTTCATTGGGCCTTTACTTGTTGAAAAACTAGACATCTTGATACATAATATGAAATTTCTCTCTTCATGTTGTCCCACCAGAAATTTTCCTTCAAATATCTATACATCTTAGTGATATCAGGATGTATAGATAAATTTGAGCTATGATCATCATCCAATAACTCTCTTTTCATCTTAGGTGGAGAGGGAACACATAGCCTCTTCCCAAATTTCAGAATTCCATCCTCACACATGAAGTCATACAACTTCCCATATTTCACAACATTAATTTTCTTTTGAAGATTCTCATCACAGTACTGTGAAGATTTAATTATTTCTAATAAAGACGGTTGGGAAACCATTTGAAAGATTAGTGATGTTTCACCTTCTTTGATAATTCTCATATCCATCCTCACTAGATCCATGTACAAAGGATCCTTGTAAATCCTGATTTTTTTGAGAACTCCATGATCCTTCTTGATCAATGCATCAACTACCTTGTTTGACTTTCCTGGGTGGTAATGTATAGTACAATCATAATCCTTGAGTAGTTTGATCCATCTTCGTTTCCTCATATTGAGTTCTTTCTATGAGAATATATACTTTAGACTCTTGTGATCCGTATATATCTCACATATTTAATTATAGAGATAGTGTTTCCATATTTTTAGAGAAAATATCGCAAAAGATAACTCAAGATCATGAGTAGGATAGTTTTGTTAATTAATTTTTAATTGTCTTTATGCATAGGCAATAACTCTGTCATTATGCATAAGGATGAAATTAAGTCCTTTCTTTGATGCATCACTATAGATCACAAACCCGTCATTCCCCAATGGTAGAGTTAGGATCGGAGCATTCACTAATCTCTTCTTCAATTCTTCGAAACAGTCCTCACATTCTTTTGTCCATACGAAATTAATCCCTTTACATGTAATTTTGGTTATTGGTTTGGATAAATGGGTGAAGTTCTGAACAAAACACCAATAATAACATGTTGAACCAATAAATCTATGTGCCTCAATTATGTTCATTGGAGTAGGCCATTCTTGCACAACCTTTGTCTTCATAATATCAACAAATATTCCATCCTTAGAGACAATGTGTCCAATAAAGAAAACTGATTGAAGCCAAAATTCACACTTTCTAAACATCCCATATAATTCATTTCTTCTAAGATTCTTCGTAATAGTGTGCAAGTGATTTTTATGATTCTAATAGCTTTTGGAGTATACCAAGATATCATCAATAAATACCACCACAAATTCATCAAGATATTCCTTCAAAACATTATTCATTAGATCCATGAAAACAGAGGGTGCATTAGTCAGTCCAAAAGGCATTATTGTAAACTTGTAATGCACATACCTAGTTCTAAACATTGTCTTTGGAATGTATTCCTTACTTACTAGCAACTGATGATATCCATATCGAAGGTCAATCTTCGAAAAATATTGGGCTCCATGAAGTTGATCAAATAAATCATTAATGTGAGGTAGGGGATACTTGTTCTTTATTATTATAACATTGATCTCCCTATAGTCAATGCACAACCTCATAGATTCATCTTTCTTCTTGAAGAAAAGAACAGGGGCTCCCCATAGGGAAACACTAAGGTGAATAAATCCTCTATCACTCAATTTCTCTAATTTTTTATTTATTTTTACTAATTACATAGTGGCTATTCTATAATGAGTCTTTGATATTGGCCTTGAACCATGAATTTAATCAATAAAGAACTCAACTTCTTACTCTGGAGTATTTTCAGGTAAATCCTCTGGAAACACATCAACATATTCTTGCACAATAGGTACATCCTCTATTTGAAAATTCCTTTCCTCACCCATAGATATTTTATTCCATTCCTCCCTAATAATTGAATTCAGTAGAGCTACTGGGGGTGGATCTAGATGAGAATCATATGGTGATTTTTCTTCCCTAAAGATAAGGGATTCCATATCGTCCTCAAAAATTGTAACCTCCTTCTTCTTGCAACAAATTTTCGCATCATGGTTCAAAATACAATCCATACCGAGGATTGTATCAATGTCAATCATGGGTATGATAATAAAATCAGTAGATAAATCACGTTTATATACCATAATGGGGACTTCCTGACATAACTTTGTTGCAATGATACTTCCCTTATGAGTTTTGACTGACAACTCCATTATTAAATAAAATTGTAAATATATAATTTTCTTAGAAAATTGGGAAGATATGAAAGAATTCAATGATCTAGAATCAAATAAAGAATTTTCTAAGTTCTAAGAAATGATTAAAGTATCTGCCACCACATCATTAGGAACTTCAACCTCTGAAGTTGTGACCGTATAAGCTTGGCCTTACTCCCTTGGCCTTCTTAGGGGAATGTTTCCCTAATGATTGGGACATTAATTTTCATAATGTCTCATCTCCCTATAATTATAGCATTGAACATTGGTAGATTCTTTCTTCCCCTTACAATCTTGAGATAGGTGGCCTTTTTCTACACACTTGTAACAGACTCCCATTCTCTTCAGGTAAGTGCCAGGGTGTTTCTTCCCACAATTACTATAGGATGGAAGGTCAATTATTCCCTTCTTCCCCATTTCCTTATTTCCTTTTCTAAATTTTTCAGTAGCCCTCTTCTTCTCTTTCTTTCCTTTAAAGTTTTAAGACTTAGGAAATTATTTTTTCATCTTGATAGCACTTGAGATTATATCTTCATATGATGAGAAAATTTGGGAGACTAGATCCCTTCAGAGGAATGGATTTAAACCATCAAAGGATCGATCAATCTTGCTCCTTGGATTACGTATGTAGTCTGCAGCATGCCTTGTCATCCTTGTAAATTTGGATTCATACTTGGCCACATTTTCATCCTCCTTCTGCCTCAGATTCAAGAATTTACTTTCCATATACGCTCATTGTTCGCAGGGAAAATATTTTTCTAGGAATATTTCCTTAAAATCCCTCCATTAAATATCTTCTATTTTTTCCTCCTCTTTTGTGTTCTGTATTAATGACCACCACTGATCTACATCTCCTGATAGATGATAAACTTTCATGACAACCTTCTCTCTTTTATTACATCCCAAAGAGAGAAATATCTTCTCTAGGGAACTTATCCACTGCTCAGTTACAAATGGGTTTGTAATCCCATTGAATGATGGAGGTTGTTTTCGCATAAAGTGATCCAACATAGTACCTCCACATTGTGGATCAGGATGCTCCATATGAGTACTTTTATTATTAATAACCTAAGTTAGTGGTCCCAGTATAGTTATAAGTTTCTCAGAACTCATCGTATCTCTAGAGACAACATCATTATATAGCATCGGAGGGCAATCCCTACATGGGATACACGTGTTCATGCGGTTTCTATTTCATCCCCTAGGTGCTATTTCTAAATAATGGCATACACTAGATTAGGTTATGAATCATAATGTATAATCTAAACATAGAAAAATAAATAGCATAAATTGAAATCTTGTGCATGGATAATCCCATAATCACAGACCTGGTTTATTTGAGGTAAAATTTACATTTAAATCCTTCATAATAGATTATAAAGAAAATTTGAATTATCCTAAGCATATCTCCAAGAATGTAAAACCAGGTACACAGTAAGTCCCATTGTCATGTACTAGGATACCCCAGGTCAAGACCGAAACTCCTTATTGGTTTTTTCACTCCTAGGTACATCTGTGCCAGAACCACATCCACTTGTAGTATCCATACATGGATGTATTTTCTAGGAATATCCATATAATATATTCTTTACAAAGATTCTAGGATGTTCTTGTATGTTTATCCTCAAGGACTATCTTAGGTTTTTGTTCCCTAATCTAAGTTCTCTAAATCTAGTTTCCAAGTTTTCTACTAAACTTTCTTTGATACCAATTGTAAGGACCCGACCCCAATTCCCAGAAGTTGGTGCCTTATTTTATTACATTGGTATATAAACAAGGAATATGCATCCTGAAGGACTGAGTAGTTTAGAATATTTGGAAACGATATACATACATAAGTTAAACATTACAACTTGAAAAGAAATACAACATCAAAACTCCTACGATAACATCCATAACTCCTAGGTTATTTCTGCATGTCATTCATAATATACCTCTTTGTATCTGGGGAAAATGAAACATAAGAAAGGGGTTATATCAAACACTTAGTAAGGGTAATCAATACAATGGATGATATCATAAACATAAACATTAACCATGGTGAATAACTTAAAAACACATTCATTTAAAAAAATAAACATGAACATAATATGGAAGGAATAAGAGCTAAATAAATAATGCCATAATAAAACATAATCATGGGTATTCTACTATTATAATAACCACATGAACCATAAATACTATTTTCATAATTAGGGAATTCATAATGTGGCACATCATAGCCATACCATCAAGGCCTTGTGCCAAGACTATAAATATCCATTTTGTCAAGGCCTTGTGCCAAGACCATAGTTCATCTCATGAGACCTACCGATGCACCGAGGGGATATAGCAGGCTCCATCTAACACTTACTAAGTCCAATTAATTCATCATATGAATGGGGATAAACATAAACAAAATATACATTCATATTGAAACTAATATATGAAATGTAAATAACTTTCCCTGAACATTAAACATAAACACTAACCATACAGAGTAAATTGGTGAATGGTTTTAATATATAACATCTACAGTAAAACTAATTATAAACCGTTAAATTTAATATGGTAGATGACATCATAAAATATTAATCCCAATAATACATAAGAATCAACAAGAGTTTTGAAATAGATGAAGATGCTCTTATAAAATCATCGAGTAATTTTTGAGATAAATACTATTTTACATTAAAAAGAAGATTTATTTTGGAAAATACTTTGTATAAAACCAGAATTAAAATAATATAGTTTTTTCATAATAAAATTATTTCTTTTATAAAAATAAATTTTTCTTAAAACAGATTATATAGTGCCCTTGAAATAGGTAAGAATTCGGGAAATTCCTTTGAAATGGGCTTGTATTTCGGAAAGAATTTTTGAAAGATCCTTTTAAAACATATAACTCACCATAAATGAAGGTATGATTATGGTTGGTACACATATATAGAACATTCACATAGAAATTATGAGGAGTATATATGAATGAATAAGAATTTAATTGAGGTAAGTAGATAATAAAAGTAACTTGAATGAAAATGGAGGTTCGGGTGGAAAAATCTTACCTTAAGTTTGTTGGTGTTACTAACTTGATATTAATGACCTAAATAATCAAATTTAGGTTCATAATTTAGGTTAAAATTTAGTTTCATAAATTTAGGTTCATTCATGGCCTTTTGATGGGTTAAGATATCCAATTCCAATGTTTGGGAGTGTTTTCTTCCTTGGTTTTCATGATCAGTTTGCTTATATTCATATACGGATAAAAATGTAGAATGAGAATGGTTGTACAAAATATAATTTGTATGTTATTATTTAACAAACATAATATTACATGGTTATAAAAATCATTTGGTTATTGGGAGTGAAGATGATCATTATATAAAATTTTAATGACAATTGTTTGGGTTAATTGGCGGTTCTTGATCACAACGAACTCATTTTGATTTATAAATTAATATCATGTGTACAAAGTGATTACAGAACCTTAAATAAGTTATAATACATATATTATAGTCTGTTTAAACTATAAAAATAATTTCATGTCTAGAATTTAATATGGTAATAGAAATTGAAAACTCGTCCTCCTTGAATGTGCTAAATTAACACATCTCACATAGTGTTTTCATTTCTAGTATAAAAGAAGGGGAAAGGAGAGATGATGAAGAATTATTCATTTATCATAAAAAAAATACATTACATGTAAGGTACTGGATTCATCACAACATTTGGATGAAAGGAGGTGAGGAAATAAAAATAAAAGAAAGGAACTTGAAATAATAGAAATGAAAAGAGTAATTTACCTCTTGAAGTAATCTTCCTTGGGAGCCTCTTTAGGGGAGAGGTTTTGGCCTTTTTATGAGACCAAGGGCTGTTGGAAATATGGGAGGAACTTTGAAGGATATTTTAGTAGAAATTAGATAAGGAACAAGGCTTGAGAGGAGTGAAGAGAAGAGGGAGTGAGGGGAGGTTTTTATAGTGGAGGAGAGAAGGGTTTTTCCATTATTTTACTCATTGATTTATTATTTTGCCAAAGAAAAGAAATAGTATTGATTATTGTAACCAATAATAGTAATATGTCCATTTTAGTTCTAACCAAGTGTGCTTACATCATCCATGATTCTAGGAATAGTGAATTTAATTGATAATGTACATATATGGTAATTTATCGTATTTTACTATTCATCAACAATTCGAGTATTTCAGAAAAATCCCAAAAATTCACCATAACTATTTTTCAACGTGTAGAATTAAAAATTTTAATCCATTTTTTGAGAATAATTTTCTAAATATTATTAATTTAATTTTTACATAAAATCATAATTTATTTTAAAATAACAATGTTAAAATTATAATTCGTTTTATAACACCTTAAAAAATTAATCAAGGTCTCATTATCTTATAACCTTAAGACAATAAAATAATAATTGATTTACTATTTATAAGGGTCATATTACTATTCAAATTACTATTCATAAGAGTATGTTACTATTCACCAAAAATTAAGTTTGTCTTATCAGACTCTAAATATCTTACTGAACGAAATTGTGTATGTTAGTTTTTAGAAATTCAAAACATATAGGTGGAAAAATTATGTTTACTGGCTAGGTTATAACAAAGTGGTGTTTTTTAGAGACTCAGTGTTTCATGCATTCAATATTAAATTTATTTGAAAAATATTTGGGTGTTAGAATATCGGTAATATCTTGATTCCTTTTTATCCATTCCTTGTTTGATTTGGTATCAGTTGTGCTATTTAGGTGCAAGATAATTTTCCCTGTTATTAGGTTCTTCATTCATTCTTCGATTTTCTCTCGATATGAGTTGAATCAAGAGATGATATTGTATGAGCTATAAACTATGGAACTATGGTAGTTGGTCTCATGCCTTTTTTTTAAGTCGAGTGGTTATATATATTTCATTGTGTCACGTGGCCAATATTCAGAGCATCACCCTTGAAATGAGTTTTAATCCTTGAATTGAATTATTTATCATGTCATGTGTAATTAAAGAGGCCATCATTGAATTTTTATAGGTTGAGGACCTTAAAATCGAAACCACCCCTTTGGGTGTGTTCTTTAGTTAAATGAAACTTTAATATGGTATATGAATCTGGATACCTTTGAGGTGCGCCTATTTACCCCTTGCCTTGGGATGTGAATTTTGAATTGAATCGTATATCAAATTGATGAATTTAATTATGAATTGACATATAGATTGAGTTGTGATGTCAATTATAATTGAATTGGTAAATGGTAAGGGATGACTGACCATGACCCTTGTCCATGTCCATGTAATGGCTTGTTAAGCTTGTGGTGCTTGTTAAAATGAAATGCCCACATGAGTAATTAAGTGGCAAGACTTATAAGCTTAGACCAATATTTTAGTCACCTCTTGAGGTGAGTTTTAAATGAAATGTTTTTGCATTAACCTTTACATAGTTGAATGATAATGATTAAACCACACAAAACATTTTTTTTGTATTTTTTAAAAAACCACTTTTTAGGAAAGTGGGAAACCATACATAGAGAGCCACCATTCACCCATATCCCCATCCACATGACACACCATGTTCAAATTTCAAAACCCAAATTCAATATTAAAAACCCAAATAAAAAAACTTCCAAAAACCACGTCGAACAACGAGATACCCACCACGATCCGCATCACAAGGATTCCTCAAAAATCAACTTACCTCCATCATCATGTCGTCGACCTAACATCCCATTACCATCACCACCATCATGTCTACACATCACCAAAACATCATCCTCATAAGCTATCACCGCCGTCCAGTTCTCCAACATCCACTGCCTGCACCAACCACTGTCGCCACCATCACACAGAACCAATGGGACTTCCATGAACACTGATCCACGACCACCATTGCCATCACCATTCAAACACCAAAACAGAACATCATCACGTCGATGTCCCCCATCACCAGAACACAGACCAGCAACAAAAACACACTACATCAACCGACCAAAGAAAATTCCTCCTGGATCATCGATAACCACTCGAACAGTACCTCCCAAAGCTTGCAAGATAGCCACCTCGCTAGACCAACCTGGGGAGGAGAGGTGGTAACCGAAGCCAGAGTAGAGTAAGAGAAACACTGAACCTTCACAGGGAGATAAAAACTTTGTTGACATCGTCCGACCAAACTAAAACTCCGCCGACACCAAAACGCAGGTCAGGCCACCTGGAACCCCCCACCGCAATGCACAACACCACCTAAAACCTCTTAGAAACCATCGCATCTGACCGACCTAGAAGGGAGCAGTGGATCTGGAGGCCAGAGGGGAGTACAAGAGGGGAGGGCTTCCGAAGCAAGCCGCGACCAATAAATCACTATCATACTCCCCAAAAAACCCACCAGTAAAACATAGACTGAAAAAGCAACCCATAAACACCATGGAAACAAGGGGAAAATAGGAATAAAACCCTAAATAAACCACGGGGCTAAACCCCAAATAAGAAAAAGGAAATAGAATACAAAGGGATCCATGGGTGAAACCCTAAACAACAAGAACCAATAGCGGGGGATGAAAACATAGGGAGAAGGATACAAAGAAAATAGAAGATGGAAGTTGGGCACTCCTGAAAAGAAAAACGGGGGATGAATCCCTAGGAAAAGAAAGGGGGATCTCTCTAGGGAGCTCTTTGGAAGAGAGTAGAGGCTGGAAAGATACTCCAACGCTGGGGGAAGGAAGCCGAGGAAGATGAAGAGAAGTGTGCTCAGGAGAGAACGCTAGGAGAGAATGGGGCCATATAATGATTAAATGGTATTGAATTGGTTGAATGTTTATATTCCATGGGTGACACATGGATTCAAATGAGAATTCTATGGACAGACTCAATTAGTTTGTACCTTTATTTTTCCCGAGTGACACTTAGACTCCTAGTATGAAATTCCAAGGATGGACTCATAGGGGATAACTATTATATGTCAAGTGATACTTGAAATTTCATATGGATTACCAAGGATTGACTCAAAAGGGAATTTTATTACTTATGCCATGGGTGATACGTGGGCTCCCTTAGTGGACCACTAAGTATATACTCGAATAGTATTGATGTTATATCACACCTAGAGCAATACCTAGGTTCTTGAGAGGTTATCTATGGATGGGTTTGTAGGGTGTTAGTTTATATTATACCTATAGCGATACCTAGATTATAAATTAGGAATTCCATGGGTGGGTTCAGGTTTATAAATTAATAATGAATGGGATGGTTTATAAGACGCATCTGAAAATCCAAAGAACAGGCTTGGATTCAGTCCTTGACTTGTACTTTATAGATAGCATGTTTTGGGATATTTTGATCATATTATCACTACAGGGGACGTTGGGCTATGTGTTGGGTCCTGAGACTTAATAATGAAATGAGATTGATTTATTAAATTAAATTGATATAAAATGAGAACCTAGACTATATAGGATGTTTTCTTTCAGTACTTCCTTACTTATTTTATTACTACTTTCACTCTATTATATATATTCACTAACTAGATGGAACTTAACCTTGGGTGGTTTCCAATTGGGAGTATTTCTCAAACCCTGTTTGGGCCACCTTTGGGTACCCAAATAGATTATACGATTATAGGTATGGAAAAGGGCAAGTTCCCTGATATAGGTTCTTGATTGATGCTTAGGAGCAGGAGAGCATGGGATCGATCTGAGGCTTGTGATGCTAGTGGAAAGTTTTTTGTCTTTTTTGTACTTTTGATATATGTATTGTATTATGCTATTGTGTACTTGTTTTGGATTTTTTATAGATATATATGACATGTATCATCATCATTATTGTATATGAGATTTTTTTGATTTTTTTTATTTATTCCTACTGGTTATCTATTGTCTCATTGTTATTACTACTCAGGAGCGGCCCAGTAAATTTCCTTGCCTAAGACCGCATAAGAAATTTTTCCCTAAAATGCCTTAATATCTACAATGAAATTTTGAAAATTTTTCCCTCGCCTGTATTTTTTTTCCTTCCTTGCCTATTTCCCTAGCCCGGGGGCTCATGGGGCTTGCCCCAGGGCCGGCCCTATTACTATTTATACTACTTTTATGTTATTGATATTCCACTATGCTACACTCTAGTAATGAGGTAATAGTCTCCCCATAGACACACCTAGGCCCTCTCTACTAGTCGGTAGGCTCTTGCATTTGGGGAGATGCGCTTGAGGCCATGTGGCCAACTGGGCTCGGGGCGCTATTGAGTGGAATCTGGGTTTGGGATGTTAAAAAATGGTATCAAAGGAATTATTTTATGGTTTTTTTACTATTTAGTGAAAATAGAAATTGGTAAGAAGGAAATGGAATTTGGTAATGAGTTGTGCATGGGCGTAGCTAACCCACGTACAGGAAAAAAGCCAAATTGCCTCAAATTAAATTGTTATTTTATAGATTTTGACTATTACAATTGATTTGATTCCACCATTGGGTGATTCAATTTCATTGTGATGTTATTATTTATATGATTATGGATTTTATTTCATTATAACCTAATGAGATTAGGGTATTCCATCTCATGCATCATGTTAGGCATTATACAAGAATTACATGTCATGCATTATGTCATGCCATTTAGGATGAATTACTTGTTCCATGTTGTTTTGATAGGTTTCATGATAGATATGTCTACTATTGTGATAGGTATACTGGAATGTGTTATGGTGTGAGTTAGGTGGATGCCATACTTTGGTTCCTGAGGAGTATAGGCCCTCATAGATCGGAATTTGGAAAACCATTGGTTCAACCTTTTAATGAACCATAATATAAATGTAAAATGAGTATGAATTCAAATGAGAATGAATTTATGAATCCAAGTGAAAATGAAATAGAAACTGAATTGCATATATCAGAGAACTTGACCCAAACCTGACCTTAATAGTGGGCAATAGGTGGTGTCTCTTTCTTATATATGATTTGTACGATGCCTATACCTAACTTTAGGAGTAGGTAGAGGGGTGTGTTCTTATATAGGGAGGCTTGTACCTATCCTATTTCATTATTTGTGATTTTGAGATATGAACTTGATAATAATCTTGATCTGAGGCGTGCGCTTAGCATTTTTAGTGGTATGCCACTGTGACATCCTCCAGTAATACTCTAGGAGGGTGGTGATGACCATACTCTAGAGGTAGTGGGACATGGGATACCAATGGATCCTATAGTAGTGTCATTTGTAGCACCAGTAGATGTACCAAATGTAGGTGATGAGGCATAATTCCATGATGGGTTCTTGCGCTTTATGAAAACTGTTCAGGGAGCACCGCGACCTGACCCGACTATGGTATATTTGACATGTGATATCCAGTAGTAGAATTTTCCCACGTTTTCTGGGGATATCATACCATAGGTTTTGGGGTCATGTCTAGAGGCCATGCTATCTATCTTCGATCATCTAGAGACACCACTTGAGAGGAGGGTTAAGATCACTATCTATATGATGCATGATTCCACCAAGAGATGGTAGGATGTTATTACTCAGACAGAATGTTATTGGGAGATAGACTAGAGGGATTTTCATACAACCTTCTATGATTACTTCTATACCAAGTCATTGAGGGCCGATAGAGCCCAATAGTTGATGCGCTTGGAGAAGGGTGTGCTATCAGTTATGGAATATTCGGGCCATTTTTCTGAGATCCAGCACTTCTCACCTATTATGATGGGCGACGGCCTATCTAAAGCTAGATGATTTAAGGATGGTATCAGGTAAGGCATTTTATTGAATGTGAATGTATTTTGGTTGGGTACCATTTCTAGAATAGTGAATCGAGTGCTTATCACAATGCATAACCTAAGAGAGGCTATAGGTGCGAGCTGGGGTGGTTATGTATCTAGATTTGGTAATGCATCGATTGGTTGTAGGAATCTTCATCTGGAGCTTCCATGCAGTGATATTAGTGGTCAGAGTGCATACTTAGGTAGTCAGATGAGGTGTTATCAGTGCGGTAGGATGAGACATACGAGGCCATAGTGTACGAGGGACCCAATCGAGTGTCAATCTTGTGGAAATATGGGTCATTTATAGTGCTATTGTAGAAAATTTCCTCTGTAATACAATGAGAGAGGGTCTGCACCGACTCTGAATTTAGGAGGGGGGTCAATAGATTCTCATCGGGTAGGGAGTTGGAGTGAAGATGGATGATCTGGCTGAGGTGGTGGTTATGGATGTGGTAGTATGACCCCAGCTTTATAACAACAACTGGGTGGATCTGCTCAGGGTAGCCATATAGTATCATAGGGCCACAATATAGGCCAAATATATGCAATGAAACAAACCCTTGAGGAGCAAGATCCTGAACCTTCTACTTTCATAGGTACTATTCTAGTATCTTGTACTTTAGCTTCTTCACATTTTGATACAGTGTCTTCAAATAGATTTATATCAGTGCTCGTTGTGGAGAGCCTTGGGATCAGTGTTTATACTTCTGATGGATTCATGATGCTTGACACTCCATTAGGAATTAGAATGAAGGGTGTATGCCAGTGTAAGGAGTTCCCCCTTGAAATTGGTGGGTTTCACTTCATATGGTACCTATTTTTACTCAAGATGAAAGTTTTTAACATCATAATTGAGATGGAATGGTTGGTATCCTTTCATTACTTTATTGATTTCTATAATAATAGGGTGACCTTCACATCACCTGAGAGAAGAGAGTTTATTCACAAGGGAAAATGGGATGTCCAAGTGAGCTGAGATGGACCCAGGAATCACGGGATGGGTGGGATGATATTCCAGATTATGATTTTATATTTGGATGATCAGGGAACTTGTTAGATATATTTCCCTCCAATGGTTGATCATTTCATAGACGTTTTCCCAAACAAATTTTTAGGATTACCTCTATTGATAGATATAGAGTTCTCTATCGAGATAGTGTTAGGAGTTGCACAAGTATCCATTCCTCCTTAAAGTATGGCTACTACTTATATGAAAGAGATCAAGAGTCATCTATTGGATTTAGAGGCAAAGGGTTTCATCTGACCCAGTACTTATCTATGGGGTTCTCTAGTCCTTTTTGCAAAAAAGGTGGATAAAACCCTCAGGATATGTGTGGATTACCAAAATTTAAACTAGTTGAAGGTTAATAACTAATATCATCTACCACTGATAGATGGTCTATTTGACTAGATTCTAGGATCTTGGGTTTTTTCAAATATTTATTTGAGATCTAGTTATCATCATATGTGTGTTAGACCATCATACATACCACCACAGCTTTTAATAGAAGGTATGGTCTCTATGAGTATTTGTTTATGCCATTAGATCTCATGATCATTAGAGCAGTATTCATGGAATTGATGAACCCAATATTCCATCCTTATCTTGATTCATTTGTCATGGTATTCCTAAATGATATCTTGGTGTATTCTCACAATCGACATGACCATGCCAAACATATTGAGATCGTATTTAATGCACTAAGAGATAATCATTTATATGCTAAGATCACAAAGTGTAACTTTTTGATGGATTAGATTCACTTACTAGGTCACATTATCTCAGAGATAGGAGTATCAGTTGACCTAGAGAAATTGAGAGTTATAGTTTCCTAGGAGCATCCCAAGAACGTCTTTGAGGTATAGAGTTTCTTAGGGATAGATGGTTAATGCAAGAATTTCATATAGGATTTACACACTTAGAATTTACTCTTACAGGATTTACTAAGAAGGGTGTGAAGTTTTTATGGTTATATTCATGTGAGAGGTCCTTTTAGGAGATGAAATGGAGATTGAATTCAGCACCAATATTAATTTTTCCAGATTTAGGAAGGAGTTATACTATGTACTGTGATGCATCAAGTATCAGGCTAGAAATAGTTCTTATGTAGGGGGATAGAGTTATAGTGTATAGGTCTCAGCAGTTGATTCCACATGAGAGGAATTACTCAATGTGTGGTATTGAGTTAGTTATGGTTGTTCATGCATTACATTTTTGGATACATTAATTACTCAAGGAGAATTTTGTGGTGTACACAGAGCGAAAAATCCTCAAGTATATATTTACATAGCATGATCTGAATCTGAGTTAGTGAAGGTGGGTGGAGTACCTACATTATTTCAATTTTGATCTTGCCTGTATGCCTGGAAAAGTAAATGCAGTAGCCGATGCACTGAGCAAGAGGACTCAAATACAAGTAGTTTAGTAGACCAATAGTGAGTGGAAGATCCTAAACTTGTTCTTTGAGATGAACTTGAAGGTTTATGGTAGTCAAGGGTGGACTTTTCTATCATCCTTAGTTGTTACCTCTACCCTTCTGGATAGAGTGATAATGAGGTAGTTATTAGAATCAGAAGTCCTAGTACTGTGGGAGAGTGTGTTAGGTGAGGACCCTCCTCCAGGTTGGACTATAGGAGAGGATGAAATTCTCCATGCACATGGTCACATATGGTTTCAGAAAACATGTGTGGGGAGATGATGTGATAATTTCATGATTTATCTTGGGCAGTGCACCCTGAAATCACCAAAATTTATTAGGATTTACATCGCCAATACTAGTGGGTGGATATGAAAAGATATGTAGATTTTTTTTTCATGAGATGTTCCACCTATCAATAGTTGAAGGTGGAACAACAGCGACCAACCAAACTTTTATAGTATTTACCCATCCCTGAGTGGAAATGGAATGATGTCGCGATAGATTTCATGATAGTTTTACCAAGTTCACCTTGAGGTAATGATGACATATGTGTTATTATTGATAGGATCACGAAGGTTTATCATTTTATGCCAATAAAGGAGACCTTTAGTGTTGATGATCTTGGAAGGTTATACATATGTGAGATAGTAAAACTTCATAGTGTCTCGAATACTATCATTTCAGATAAGGATGCCCGATTTAATTTATGGTTTTTGTAGGGGATATAAAGGGCATTGGGTACACAAGGGATTCTAAGCACAACATACCACCCCCAAATAGATGTTCAGTCAAATCACATGATTCAGGTGCTTGAGGACATGTTGCGAGAATGTGTCCTAGATTTAAAGGGCTCTTGGGAGAGCCATATACCCCTTGTTGAATTCACCTACATCAATAGATTTTAGGCTATTATTTAGATGGTTACTTATGAGGCTTTGTATGATATGCCATGTCGATTACCTCTGTGTTGGTTAGATGTAGGAGAGGAAGCTATGTTGGGACCTTATCTTGTCCAGGAGACCATGGAGTAGGTTCATTTGATTTATAAGTATATGGCTACTACACAGTATTTTCAGAAATCATATGCCAATTTCCATAGGTGACCTCTAGAGTTCGAGGTTGGGGATCGAGTTTTCTTACATGTTTCACTGAGGTTGGAAACATGAGGATTATGAGACATAGTAAGCTTTCATTATGGTATGTCGGGTCGTTTGAGATTCTGGAGAGAGTTGATCTGATAGCCTATCGGTTTCAGTTACCTCATAGGTATCGAGTCATGCATGATATCTTCCATGTATCTCAACTACGACATTATTATTCAAGCCCATATCATTTCTTTCATTATGATGAGGTTGAGTTACATGTAGATGTATCCTTTGATGAGCATCCTATACGTATTGTGGATCATATCATGAAGGTTCTATGAGTTTGGTCAGTTACTTAAGTATGGGTGTTATGGAAGCATGACTAAGAATAGGATGAGACCTATGATTGGGAGGATGATGTATGATCGCAATGTCTGGAGTTGTTCTCAAACATTCTTGACCTCCCTTGAGAGGGTTATTTTGGGATGAATTACTTTAAGGGGAAAGTTTGTAAGAACCTGGTTCTTCTTTGAGGTATGGATATTTTACTTCCATAAATTTTTAGTTTATATTATTAAATGTGGCCTATTATTAATTTAATTTGAGGTTGTAGAGGTTTTGGGTGTCTGAGGTTGGTTCGGATCCCATAACCCATCTTTTGGGGTGAAATAAACCTAGTGCACAGTTAGTATAAATTGTGTGGGGTAGGCCATATGGTTTGATAAAATTGTGTGAGGCTAGACAGTGGGAGGCTTCTAGCCATACAATTAGTCTAAAATGTGAAAAATGGGGTGCACGGTCATGAGACCATGTCTAAAATTTTGACAGTGGGGTTTCTCATGGTTTATACATGGTAGTCAAACCATATGAGGAAGTCATGTGAAGTACCCCTTCTTCCAACAGACCATGCACAGTTGGTGCACAGTTTGTAAATTGTGTGGAAAAATTGTTTGATTCCCAATTTTGAGTGAAATTGTGATTTAAACCCCACTTAATTATATTTATAACCCTAAACACTCATTTTATCTCCCATGTAGAAAAGGTTATCATTTAAATTCCTCTTTGGAGTCTAACCTAGGAATTGTCGCTGACTCTCCATCCAATCTCCAATTCAATCACCACTCATCTCATTGGATCCATATTGGTAAGATCTCAATTACTTTTTAGTTGTTCCTCATTTGATTTGTTATAGGTTGTTCTATTTAGTTTCAATCTAATTTTCACTATTCTTAGGTTCTTAATACGTTCTTCGATTTTCTCCCGATATGAGTCGAATTGAGATCTAATACTGGATGATCTATCAAATAGGACCTAAAGTAGGTGGTCTCATGCCTTTAGTTTAAAGTAAAGTGTTTATATATAAGTCATTGTGTTGTGCACCCAATATTCATAGTGTCTTCCTTGAAATGATTTTTAATCCTTGAATTGAATTGTTTAGCATGGCTTATTTAATTAAAGATGCCATCATTAAATTTTTATAGGCTGAGGAACTTGAAACTGGAACCACTCCTTTGGGTTTTTTGTTTATTTAAATGATCCTTTAATATGGTATATGAATTTGGATACCTTTGAGGTGTGCCTATTTACCCCTTGCCTTGGGATATGAATTTTGAATTGAATGGTAAATCAAATTGATGAATTGAATTGTGAATTGACATGTAGATTGATTTGTGATATTAATTGTAATTGAATTGATGAATGGGAAGGGATGAATGACCATGACCCTTGGCCCTTTCCATGTAATGGCTTGTTAAGATTATGATGGTTGTTAAAATTAAATTCCCACATGAGTAATTAAGAGGCAGGCCTTCTAAGCTTTTCCCAAGATTTTAGTCACCCCATGAGGTGAGTTTTAAATGAAATTTTCTTGGTATTGACCTTGAAATAGTTGAATGATAATGATTAAATGATATTGAATTGATTTAATGTTTATATGCCTTGGGTGACACATGGATTCAAATGATAACTCCATGGACTGACTCAATTGGCTTGTACCTTGCTTATGCCTGGGTGACACTTGGACTCCTGATATGGACTTCCAAGTATGGAATCATAGGGGGTGACTATTATATGTCAAGTGATATTTGGAATTATATATGGATTACCAAGGACAGACTCAAAATGGAATTTGATTACTTATTCCATGGGTGATACTTGGGTCCCCTTGGTGGACTGCCAAGGACAGACTCCAATGTTAGTGATGTTATACCACACCTAGAGCAATTCATGGGTTCTTGAGAGGTTCACCAAAGATGGGATTATAAGGTGTTGGTTTATATTATACCTAGAGAGATACCTAGATTCAAAATTAGGAATTTCATGGGCAAGCTCAAGTTCATAAATGAATAATGAATGGGATGGTTTATAGGACACACCTTCCAAGCCAAAGCACAAGATTGGATTCGGTCCTTGACTTGTTATTTATAGATAGCCTGTTTAGGAATATTTTTATCATATTATCACTACGAGGTATGTTGGTATATTCACTAGGTCTCGAGACTTAATAATTAAATGATATTGATTTATTAAATGAACTTAATATAAAATGAGAACTTGACCTGTATAGGATATTGACTTTTAGTACTTCCTTTCTTATTCTATTACTTCCAACTCTCTGTTATATATATTCACTGACTGGATAGAACATGACCTTGGGTGGTTGTCTGCTAAGATTATGTCTCACTCCCTATTTGGTCCACCTTTGGGTACCCAAAAAAATTATATGATTGCAGGTATGGATAAGAGAAATTCCCCTAATATAGGTTCTTGATTCCTTCTTAGGAGCAAGGGAGAATGGGACCAAGCTAAGGCTCGTGATTCTAGTGGACATATGGCATGTATTTCTTTTTTTTACTTTTTATACATGTATTGAATTGTACTATTTTGTACTTGTTTTTTCTATTTTGTAGAGACATATGACATGTGTCATCATCATCATTGTATATGAGCTTCTTTTGATTTTGTTATCTATTCTTTATGGTTATCTATTATCTGGTTGTTATTACTGCTTCTGCTACTTGTATTTTATTGATATTTTGTTGTGCTACACTCTAGTAATGAGAGAATAGTATCCCCATAGATGCCCCTAGACCCTTGTTGCTAGTCAAAAACCTCTTGAGTTTGGGGAGATGTGCTTGAGTTCATATGGACAATTGGACTCAGGGAACTATTGAGTGGCATCCGAGTTTGGGACATTGCACAAAGAGCCTTCAACTAAAAAAATCTAAGTCTATGTATTTGAGACCGGTGTAGAAAACAAGAGTGTATAATCAATATTATCAATGGTTTCCATAAAAAAACTTTCATGTAATATGATTATTTCATCATTATCATTTATAGGGTAGTTCTTGAGAAGATTTTTTAAGATAAGAATAACCTGCACCCATCTCAAAAACATATCATAAAGTTCAAGTATATAAACACAACCTTCCAAAAACTCATATTTTGTAACCTCGTTACTTTCTTTTGAAATAATAGTAAGACACTCACAACATCAGCTTCTTTATTTCAACTCCTTCAATTCCCTACAAGTTAGTACAAATACACAAATGTTTTGGGGATATGGAGGAACCTTGTAGTTTCTCAGTAGTAACATTCAGAATGAGAGTCCTCTCTTAGTCTTATATTCTTATTCTTATTCTTATATTTTTCATTGGATGTATTTTCTTCCTTCTATTCATACTTCTTAGATTTTGTGACAAGTTTATTTTCATTTATAGAATCTTCTAATAAGTATTTTAATTTATTTTCCCTTTTAATAATATTTTTTTTACAGTGAGTTAGTAAAAATTATTTCATTCCTTCCTCTTGTTTTGGCGGGATATTAAAACAACTTCTAGTGACATTACCTTCTTGCTCGCATATCTTGAATATTTTTTGAATTTTCAAACCATAATCTGTTAATATATTTTTATCAACTTTTCTCACTTATTTAGAAAACTTTTTCTTTCACTTTTATTCAGTTTATTTTTTTTCTTCTTCTAACTTTTTTTCCATGCCAACTTTTTATAGAAAAATAACTAATCACTCCTTTTTTTGGACTCAACATGTTGGGTTTTCTACACTTTCTTAAAATAATCTCCTTTCTTCATATTCTAAGTTTCCATTTTCAATTCCATATAATTTTTAGAAAACTTTGATATTCTTTTCTCATCAAAACAACCCATTTATTCGTACCTATTTTCTACTAGAGACATGTTGTGACAACATGAATAAGCTATGTGTTCAAAAATTACACAATTCCAATACTCAACTTTGAATCTTGATCTTTCATAATGAGAGTAAAACTGATAAGAACTTTTTTGTTATTTTTTCTTCACAAATCATGGACCACATTTCTTAGGAGGATACTTTCTTGAAGAATTCCTATCTTTCTTAGTGAAAGGTGTTTTCTCACAAACCAACTTTTGTAAACCTTTCTTTTCACATTATTTAGAAGTTTCAACTTTAACATCAACTTCCTTGGTGAAGTTTTATCTCATCTTTCTTATCTCACTTTGTATTTTAAGAAGAATTTATTGTGTTTTAAACAACCTCGCTTCATTATCATACAAACTAACTTTCATAACATTTATCATCTTTTCAGATTCAACTATCTTCAACTTTTTGTTCTTATTTTCTTCAAAAAGTGTAAATTTTTTCATGTTGAGGTTCTCATTACCAACTGATATTTCTTCATAGATTTTCAGTTTTCTTTCAAGATCACCAATATTCATATTCTGAGATCTAATAAGATTTATATTTGTCTCTTCTTTCTTTATCGGGTTATTATTCTCAAAATTTATTCTTTAAACTTATTTCTTTAGCTTCTTTCTTTCTTTCTTGAGTTGAATATTATGCTCAACTCCTTTTTCCAAATTCTCTTTTAGAATCCACTCCATTTATGTAATTTCTTCATCATTATCATCATTGTATGAATAATTACTTCTATTTCTAACTTGAGTAATGAAGTTGAGTTGATGATCTGATTCATCACCAGATGAGGAATCATTCTTCTTTCTTCTACTTAGATAATTTTTCTTCTTGTTATCATAAGGAAATATTTCCTTGTGTTTCTTACACTTTAGTTTTTGAGGCTTCTCATCATCTTCCTCAAACTTATATTCTTAAATTGTCTTCCTTGAACAATTTTGTGTAAAATGTACTTTCCCTTCACAATTACAACATTCTAGAGTTTTCCTTTTCCATTTTCCCTTATTATATTTCCTATATAGGAGGGAAATGATTTTATTGAAATATTAATATTATTCCTCTACTTCTTAATCACTTGATTCTTATTTAATTTTGTTATCTTTGTTTTTTCATTTTCACAAATATTTGAAGGGAATTTATTTATCAACCTTTTCTTTACTTTTCATAACCTTATATCTTCTCATTTCATAAGTGATAAGAGTACTATGTAGATCATCCAAAGATAGAGTTTCAAGATCTCTATCTTCCAAATATGAAACTTTAACATTAAACTTATCGGGAAGAATTATCAAGATAATAATAGTTGAGTATTCCAATTTTTCTCCAAGACATCTTATGGTGCTAACAATATCATTTACCCTTATAAAGAAGTCATTAACAAATTCATACTCATATATTTTCATATCTTCATAATTCATCCTCCAGAGTTGTAACTTTTCCATCTTCACCTTTGTATTGTCTTCATAAATTTATTTCAACTTATCCCAAATACCTTTATTGGTTCTAACTCCCTTCACTCTAATAAACTCACTTTCAGATAGTGATGAGAGTAAATCATTTTTACCTCTTCTATCATTCTCAATATTTTTCTTATCGGTAGTAGTAAGAGGAGTATTCTAAATATGAGGAGAAAATCCATATGTAGTAGCTTCCAGAACATCATACCCAAGAGACATAAGATATGGCAGCATTATATCTTTATAGATATGATATTTATTACCATTGAAAACTAGAATCCCCTTTTAGTTAACAGAATTGAAATTATTTATCTGCAAAGATGGATATTTCAGAGGGAACATAAACTCTGATGCCAATTATTATTCCCAAATGGGATTGATACCACTAAGAGGGGGTGAATCAATGGTTACTTTTTCTTTTATAATAAAGTTTCTTTAACTTCTTTAGTAAAATTTATTAACCTCTGAAATTTTTTAAAGTTATGAACCACTCAAATATAACTTCCTAGCCTCACCTTTCGTATGGAAAAAATATAAATAGAAGGAATCACATAATATTTACAAGGTTCGGTATAAATACCTACTCTTTACCATGTTGTCTATTCCCACCAACATGGTTTCTTTCACTAACTTATTTCCAAAATACAAAGGCACGAGAAGTGAAAAATTCTACAATCCAAATAGAAAGTTTCCTAATATAATTGGTTATACCCCCAACTATCCTTTTTGGTATCCACTTTCCCATATCTAGTCATACACCCCCAACAAAACAATCAAACCTTTTCATCAACTGGTAAGTATCCATAGTTACAAGCTTTACTTTCCATTTTCTTTTCTGATCCACTTTAGAAAATCTTCACTTCCTCCACAAGTAAGCTAAATAAAAATTTACCTATGTGCAATATTCAATAACTTCAAAAATTATCAAAGTAACTTATTGGTCTTAAAAATTTTCCTAAAAAATCTATCCAAAAAAACTTCCTTAGAAAAAGTCAGTCTGATTTGCCTCGGTTCGGTAACCTTTGTCTGATGGTCTCCATCCGATTATCCTAGGTCTGATTCTCCTTCTACTATTTCTTATTTAATTGAGTAGAAACTCAACTGGAAGCTTGCAATTACTCCATATGATAAATCTCAGTCTAATAAACTTTTCTTTGATGGAAGTCACTCTGATGGACTTTCTCCGATAGAACATTGTCCATTAGAACTTTCTCTGTTGATCATATTGAACCTCACTCCAATAATATTCCTTAGCTTCAACCTAAAAAACAAAGTCAGGTTGGGAACTCAATACTTGTTCCATAATTTTTAAATCTCTACCACATGTGAAAATTTCAAGTTGGTGAAGTAAAAATGTATTCTTCTCTCCTTTTATAGGCACCCCGGAATGGAAAAGGCGGGAAAACTACTTTAACTTCCCGCTCAAAAAAATTCAAAATTCTTGGATTTATTATTCATTTAAGTCTTCATATTTGACTTAATAAACTCTTCTCAATACTTTTGGTATCTTCTCAAATCATCTCGAATCTACTCAAATCTTCAGACTTCTTAAAGGTTACAGACATTTCTTCAGTCTGATTCTTCAGTCTAATTCTTCATTACGGTGAAACCATATGAAAAACTGAAGAAAATCCATTATGATGACCGCTTGTAAACACTAAAAGAATTCTCATACAAATGATTCATATCAACTAAAAAAACACTTGTTAAAACAATGAGAGAATTATTCCAAAATATTATGGATTTTCTTTTTTCATGAACATAGTTTCCACTTATAAATATTCGGTGCTTCTTGGAAATTCTCCAACAATAGCTTCCAACTCTATTGAAAATACTTTGACAACATTTCACCTTTTCTTCTGATTCCTCAAACCGATGATCCTTTGTACGATGAATTTCAGAATCTGATGACTTTATTGGTTTCATTATTCATCTGATGGGTTGGTATTCGGTTCATTTTGATGGATCAGTGTCAATAATTGTATGATTAATCAGTATCAATGACAATCTGATGATTCGACACCACTTCTTGAAAAACAATAACTACTTTAGTTATTTTTATCTTGACCTAATCAAAATAAAATTCATCCTAATAAAGGTGGTTGAAAACATTATTGATTTTCATCTGGTTGGTCAGTCTCTGAATCCTTCTGATGGATTTTCATTTCCAACAATTCAAACTTAGAAATTCTACCTCTAATAAGACTCTCAACAAGATCAATTTTCCAGCCTTCTATTATTATAACACCAATGATTCTCATACCAATGCTCTACATATTTTTGTATCTGGTGTTCCTCACACCAATGAGCAGCAACCAGAATACTTCACATCATATTATCCTCTCTTCCACAAACTCCAGCTTGTATTATGACTTCCTTGTCACTTTTATAATGTTTAAGATCAACATAGAATCATCTAATTTACTTTGTAAGTTCTATGAATTCCAAAATTCTTTTTCTTCATTTTGAAAGTCAAGATTTTATTTCCTCATGCCTATGGTCTAGATCCAATTCTCATGTCGATGTTCTGAATCTGATTGAAAACTTTTCACATGCCCTTATTCTTTCCAACCAAGCCTCGTTTTGATGGAATGGATCCATTGACTTATGTCAATGGTCTAATTCCAATGGTGTGTTTCTCAAAACCAAAACTCCACCCTTTCTCAACTTCAACCATATATCATATATTGACAAAAAATACAACCAAAACTCAACTGGGGCCTAACAGTTCCCAAAGATTGATCTTCGATCCGGTTATCACCAATTGATAATTAAAGAATCTGACATTCATAAGACTGCCTTTAAGAGTAGGTATATCCATTATGAGTATCTTGTTATGCCTTATGGTTTGACCAATTATCCTATAGTTTTTATGGCACTGATAAATAGGATATTCTATGAATACCATGACTCATTCATGGTAGTATTTGTGGATAACATCTTGGTTTACTCTGAAATTGATGAGGATCATGTGCTT
This sequence comes from Viscum album, assembly GCA_963277665.1. NCBI lineage: Eukaryota > Viridiplantae > Streptophyta > Magnoliopsida > Santalales > Viscaceae > Viscum > Viscum album. The sequence continues at coordinate 1,339,471,535 of OY728156.1, forward strand.
AATTTGAGAACAGTTCTATAAATTTTGATAAATTACCAACTTTATATGAATATTTTGAAATGTGATTTCTAGATTCGAGAAGTGGAAGTTCATGGGACATGTGGTTTTGGAACATGGTATCTTAGTAGATCCTAAGAAGGTGAAGGTTGTTATGACATGGGAGAAACCATGTAATGTTTTTGAGATATAAAGATTCTTGGTCTTATCAGGGTATTACCATAGGTTCATTAATGATTTATCAAAGTTGGAATCTCCAATAACTAATATCACTTGAAATGGAATGAAGTTATTGTGGGGTGTGAAATATTAGATTTATTTTGAATAGTTGAAAAAATGGATTATGTTCCAGTTTTGAATCTTCTAACGGCTAGGAAGGTCTATGTGGTCTTTTGTGACATATCAGTTTTAGTTTTGGGATGTGTTCTTATGGAGGATGATCATGTGTTATCTTATGGTTCCATGCAACTTAGGCCACATGAGAAAAATTATCCAACCCATGATCTCGAACTCATAATTGTGATGCATTCTCTTAAGAGTTGGCAATATTACATTTTAAAAATAAATGTTTACTATTTATTTTGACCACAAGATATTGATTTATATCTTCTCTAAAAAATATTTAAACCTTCAACAGAGGCATTGAGTGGAGTACTAGTAGTCTTTTTATTTCTACATTTTCTATATCCCCGGTAAGGGGAATGTCATTGTTGATGCATTGAACAGGAAATTTATGACCCATACTGTAAAAGAATCATCAGAAGAGTGGAATATGATGGATCTCTTTGCTCAATTTCATTTTGGAGTCTAAGTGGATGTGACCGAGTTTGTTCTGATGAACATTTAATTTACCTCTTCTCTTATTAAGATGATTCTTCAGGACCAGTAATTTTATGATAAATTACATGGATTTAGGGACTCTCTTTATGGTGTGAAGACCATCAGCAAGTGGATGTTCTCTTTGGAGGGTATCCTATGTTTTCAAAATCAGTTTGTTGTACCTTTTTCCTATGAGAAAGTTTCTAATAGGGGATTTAAATAATTCCTAGTAGGAAGTACACCCTGTAACCACGAAGATGTTCTATGGTATGTGGGCATGATTCTAGTGGCCTAGTATGAGGTGAGACATCATTGACTTTGTTTCTCATTATTATACTTTCCTCCATGTCATGGTTGGTTACTAGAAACATTTGGGTTTACTTCAAATAATTCCATTCCAACTTGTAAGTGGGATGATATTTTTATGGATTTCATGGTTGGGTTGTCATGTACCCCTAAGAATAAGAATGTGATATGAGTAATGATCAATAGGCTGACTAAATTGGCTCACTTTATACCCATTAGAGACTCAACCAAATTTGAGGACCTGAGAAGTCTCTATGTGAAAGAGATTGTTTGTTTTTATAGAGTTCCTTATGTTATAGTCTCTGATAGGGATCCATGTTTCACTTATTACTTTTTAGAGAGGCCTCCAAGAGGCACTAGGATCCTAAGTACATTGGAGTATGACATATCATTTGTAGATGGATGGCCAAACATAACAAGATATACAGATCCTTGAGGACAATCTATGTGCTTGCATTCTCTACTTTGGTGGAGCTTGGTATATGTTTTAAAATTGGGTTCTCTAGAACCGGATTTATCAGTACTTTTAATTATCAAACCATGTGTACAGTGAGATATGATTGATGTATACTTACCATTATAGTGTAGACATTTCTTCATCCACTATTTAAATGGTAATGTTTATAGATTATTTGTCATATCAAAAGGTTATAGAAGATCCCAGTCTATAATGAGAACATCAAGATACTCTGACATTAATCTTAAATATATGTCCTATGGTCTAGATACATTATACTGACTTGACACAGTTGATTTCATGCTATCAGGTGTTGGGGGATCATAAGCATTGAGACTTCTTTTCATGAAGTTTGCACTTGGTGATCTCTGATATGTGAGATCATGAGGACAGAACCACTAATAGGAACACCACGTGTTTTGGGTGTCATTGGTTGTTCCTATCTATGGTTATGTGTATTGGTCTCGTGAATTTAGATCATTATCAATGTGTTTCATTTGATCATGTGCTTTGATGAAAGGCTAAAACCATAACAATGAAGTCATGGTGAGGTAGTTTGTGTTGGATGTGTCATCAGTGGTATGACATTAGTTTAATGATCAAGATAGGATTTATCATTGCCAAGTTGAGGAAGTGATATCTCTATCCTGGTTGATCAGGATGGTAGCACCTTCATTAAATCCATGGCCATGGTAGTTGAAGGTAAGTTTGTACGGTTAGATAAAAAAATAATAAAGTAAAGAAAGGATGATGACACAAATTCTACTTTATGAGATATTGTGTGATAAAGATATTATATTACACAGTGTGTGTATATAGGTTGGTTGTTGTTGCTATGACTACTCCATCTATTTAGGGTCCATGATGGGTTTATAGATTCTGCTCTTGGTCTACGAATATTATTCACTGCTATTGAGATAAGTTCCTAGAGGGTCACACACAATATAACATTCAAGATTATTCCCTATTTTGTAGAATAGAAATATAGGAGTGTGTGTATGTAGGTTGCTTATCATTTCTATGACTACTCCATCTCTTTAAGGGGCATGATGGGTTGATAGATTCTGTTCTTGTTGACAACACTCATTAAAAAAAGTAACTATCAATTTTTTTTTCACAACTCAACTTTTGTAAAATGAAGTTTTTAGACTTTTATCAAAACAAAAACTTTCTCAAAAGAGAGTTTCCTGACACCACACTATTGGATAAAGTAATATTTTTGAAGGAAGTTCATCCCTCGGTGATAAGAAAATTTTGCATCCATGTAAAGATAAACTTTACTCGCTTTTCATTTTCTCTCACATTTCTTTTTCTCTTCCCCATTTTATGATAACCAAAGATTTAGATTCATAAAATAAATATAAGTAAAAACTTTTTACAAAGTAAAAAAGTTGTTACTTTCTCTCCCCCTATGTCAACATAATCCAAAACAAAATGGGGGATCTTCCTTATGAGATTTAGGAAGTAATTGGAGGAGGATGAACATGAAGTTGTAGCCTCAACTTAACAAACCTTTCTTTTGGAACTTCCATCATGAATATATCAACAATTTGATACTTCGTTGAGATATATTCTAGAAAAACAACTCCATCATAAAATTTATCTTTTATAATGTGAAACTTTATATCAATGTGTTTTTATCTTTAACGTTGTAAAAATATTTTTATAAATATTAATTGCACTCTGATTATCACAAAGTATATTCAATGGTTTAGAAACTTTCACTTTCAAGTCTTCTAGCTGAACTTTCATCCACAACATTTGAGTACAAGATTGAGTAGTTGTAACATATTCAAATTCAGTTGTGCTTAAAGTTACTGAACTTTGTTTTTTACTATTCCAACTCACACAACATTCACCCAATAAAAATTTTCCTCTTGAGGTTGATTTTCTATCATTACAATCTCTATCCTAGTCGGCATTAGTATAACCAGAAACTTCATCTCACAATTTCTTTTTTATAATAACCCATGTGAAGTTATTCCTTTCACATATCTCAGAATTTTCTTTAATACCAACATATGTGATTCTTTCAGATTAATTTGATACCTAACATATAAATTAATAGCATAAACAATATCAGGCCTTGAGGTTATAAAGTAAAGTATAATTCCTATCAACTTTCTAAAGTCTTTTTGATTCATGATTTTTATAGACTCATCTTTACTCAACATAGTGATCACAGATATAGAAGTAGAAACTTTTTTGGATTCTTCCATCACAAAATCCTTTAATAATTCTCTAGCATACTTTTCTTGAGATAAGAAAATGTACTTTTCTTTTTGTTGAACTTTTAATATAGGGAAGAAAGTTAATTCTTCCAACATTGACATTTCAAAATTCTTTTTTATTTTCTTAGAAAACTCTTTACAAACTTTTTCTTCCTCCCTAGAAAAAACTATATCATCCAAATAAATAATTGCAATTAGAGTTTCAGAGTCAACATATTTCACATATAAGTTGTTATTGACTTTTCCTTTAAAAAATTTCAACATTCTTAAAAAGCTATCAATTTTTGAATACTAGGCATGTGGGGCTTGTTTCAACCCATAAAATTATTTCTTTAATCTAAAAACCTTGTTTTCATCATTATCAAGTTCAAAACCACAAGGTCGCTCAATTTAAACTTCTTCCTCAAACTCATCATTTAAGAAAAATTACTTTACATCCATATGATAAACTTTGTAATTTCGATTTGAGGTCACTGATATAAACATTCTAATAGTTTATAATCTTGAAACTGGGTCAAATTTTTATTCAAAATCCATACCTTCCACCTATGTATAACCTTTAAAAACAAGTCTTTATTTATCTCTTGAAACTTCTCCATGCTCATTCAACTTGTTTCTATAAACCCAATTTGTTCTAATAACATTTTTATTTAATGGTCATGGAATAAGTTATCATGTTTCATTTTTCTCAATTCTGATCCAAATCTTCATTCATAGCATCCACCCATTCTTTGTGTTTAATAGCTTTTTAATTGATTCTAGTTTAACTTTTGAGATAAATGAAATCTGATTTTCTATTCTCAACTTTCTTCTAGTATATAATAGAGACTTCTAATTTCCAATAATATTTTTGAATTCAACATGTTTTTTTTATGTAGAAAATTTCAAAATTTCTCTTCTAACTTAACTTTACTCGTCACATGATTCTCCTAAATCTTGGTAAGGATGTTTTGACTTGCTTTCACTATCGTTGGAAATCTCTAGTTTATCCTCCTCATTATTCTTAGAAACTTTTGTTAAGGAATTTTTATTTTCAATTACTTTCATGTCATATGATTCCTCCAACATTTTTTAGGCATTTGTTCCAACATTTGTAACTTATTACATTTGGTGAATAATCCATAAACATTCATTCCTAGGATTTCTCATCAAAATTTCCCAGATCCCAATTTTTTATTTTTAGTAAACATGGAATTCCAAAAAATTTGAAGTGCTTTAATGTAGGTTTTTTTATACCACGTTTCATAAGAATTCATGTTGGTTTCTGATCTCAATAATCATCTGTTTTGAATATATATAGTAGTGCTAACAACTCACTACTAAAAATTTGGGCTATAGCCACGGACCTATAGCCATGGTTTTATAGGTCCGTGGCTATAGATTTATTTATTGCCACGGTTTAATTCATTCTTCGTGGCTAAATCAATATTACATTGGCACGTAGTTTTTTCCCCAATCTGTATCGGGCTCCTCCTCCTCCCCCAATCTGCAGCCCTCCTCCTCCCCCCCCCCCCCCCGATTTGCACACCACGCAGCCCTCCTCCCCGATGACATCTCCTCCTCCCCACAGCCCTCCTCTCCTCCCCCGATTCACAGCCCTATCACCGTGAAGCCCTCCTCCCCGACGGCGTCTCCTCCTCCTCACAGCCCACCTCCTCCTCCCCCGGTTTGCAGCCATATCACCGCGCAGCCCTCCTCCCTGACAACATATCCTCCTCCCGACAATCTCCCTGATGATCTCACCATGCAGCCCTCTCTCACAGTAGTGCCCTCCTCCCAGACGAACTCTCCCACAGCGGCACCCTCCTCCCCGATGACCTCTGCTCAGCGGTCTCACCATTTGCAGGTAGAAGCCTATCTCTCTTCATGCAATTGAGTTCGGGTGTTAGGGTGGAGTTTGGAGTATGATGGCTATGTATTGGTTATGGTTTGGATTTGTCTTTGGGGGTTTGATTTGTTCATATCCGATTTTCATGTAGGCCTGGGGAGTGAGTGATTAGACCCAGTTTCGATTTGAGAGTTTTTTCTGTAATTCTTTGAATGTTGCCTGTTTGAAAATTTGTTTTTGAATTGGAAATAGATTCACACATGTTTGATCTACGATTCAGATTCAATAGTTTCGGCCATTATTTAAGTTTTTCAGTTTGAGAAGATCAATTTGTGCCCGTTTTTTCTATTCCAATACCATTCTCATCTTTCCATTTTTCTATTATCTTGTGGAGACTAGCTCCATTTTTAGTAGCTCAAATTTAGGGATTCAATTTATGTTTGGTCTGAGGGAGACCTTTTTTATGGAAACAGAAAAAACGTGATAGGGTGAATGATAAATGGATCAACGAGTCAGTAGTTTGTTTGGTATGAATGAGAAAGGTGTGACGAAACATGTTAAATTGTATAAATATTTAATGAAAAAAAATATATAATATAAATTTTCTCTATTATTAAGAGACTTATTGTCTATAAAACATAAATTTATGGACAATTATGTCTCCAAAATTTATTTTCAAAGCAATGAATGAACATTCTATCCAAATTGGGAGGAATCCCATCTCCCTTAAATGATGGAGCTAACACTCCCTAGCCTCTCCTTCTCACTGGTGTGCATTTTATGGGGATGGATTTTACATTTTGACCCATGATTGCTTCAGTTCTTGCTGCATGATTTCTTAAATTTTTGTTCATGCCTAGTAGTGCATTGATGAAACTGTATGCTAAGCGAAATGTCAGTGTGAGGATGCAGGTGAGATGCCCGATGGGTGGCCACTTGGACTAGTGGTTATGAAGGTGAGACTCAGAGTTGGGGAGGGATTGTTTGTGGCTTCTCCCATGGCAGAGCCTCCATCCCTGCACTTCCCCTCCACAAGCTTCTCTTCCTTCTCATAATCAAACCGCAAGCATCGTTTTTTTATAATGCATGCTTAGGATTGTGGCGCGATGGGTTTATAATTAGTAATGTTGTTATTACGAGATGATGTTGAGTCAAAATTCATCAACAAAGCATCTAATTAGGATGACATTGTGTTCTCATGGTAAATATGCTCAAGTGGTTGTTTCCATCATATTATGTTACAACTACTTTTATCCATTGACCAAGGCCTTTGAAAAGGAAAAGAAATGGTTTTCTAAGTTATCCATGAGTTCTAGGAGTAACAGTATCTAATTTTCAGTAGTGACATGGGATCGTAGGATGTTTAGAATATGTTGAAGAAAGTTTAGTTCCTATTTGAAAGGATTGGAACTCTAGAGGATATATGGGTGAAACTAGAAGTTTCTAAATTCAAAGGAGATGAATCAGAATGGGTAAATACATTTGATCATAAAAGAAGGAATGAGGAGGTTTTATGGATCAAGTTTCATTCCCTCTTCTATGAGAGGCTATGGTAGATTTATAGAATAAGAGCATGTTTTGGGGATTCATGGAGCTATATCATTATGGGAATCAGTAATGGAGTATGCCACTAAATTTTAAAGGTTTATTCATTTCACGCCATCCTTAAAATGAAATTTATTCATAAAGGAATTCTAGTTTTTAAATGGTATTATGTACTCATTATGGGCATGAGTAGCTTCCTTTTATCTGGACACCTACTAGGAGATATTCAAGAAAGACTGATCTATCTATGTAGATACATCCATTGCATAGGAAGGTGCATGGAGAAGGATGGAAACCGGGTAGGAATGAATGTTGGTTGGTGAGACTCAGTATGAGGGTGACAGAGTAAATTTAATGAGTAATATCTCAGCTCAATATTAGAAAAATAAATGAACTGTGGTCTATTTCTCATGTATCAAGAATGTGCGTGCATTCCCTTAGTATTATGATGGGAAAAATAGGTTTCATGTATGTGTCAAGATGTGGGTTTCTATATTATTTTATTGGGATAAGCCATCCTAGGTGAAGTGCCTTTTAGTATCATACTTAATGAGGTATTCCTAAAGTTATTATTTTTTCTATAATTTGGATTTATCTATCTAATATCTTTTAATGTATTATTTTTGTTGGATATAATGTGTGTTTGAAAGATGATAGTTTTTAAATGAAGAAATTTTGTTGAGATTATTGGGCTAGGATATTCTATAGTGATCATAATTTGATATAAGGCACTAGACATGTGTATGTAGTATTGATGATGGTATCGATAATACTATAGTGGGGATATTCATACTTGTCCTTTTTGAGTGAAATCCATATCAAGGGATGGTGATCATTATCAAGGTTGTGAAATGTTTGAACTTAGACAGTAAATTGATGAATTTAGTGTCTGGAGATGGATGTTGGATGAACCATATTTGGTTCCAAGACCACACCAAAATTAATGATTTACCTATAGTGGTTGGTATAGTCAGTGTGTTCAGTTAATTATGAGGAGTTTATATTGGTAAATATGATATTTAGAGATTCTGTATTTATAAGATTTCATTCAGATCAATGTGTTGGGTTAAGTATCAATATTTGATATTATAGTGGGCTAGTGCTTGACAATTCTAGTGTGGATTTTGAAAGGGAGCCTAAAAAGGGTACTCTAAAGGCTATTGAAAGTGTGTGTGGAAGGGAAACCAAGTAGTCCAAATTGTTAAGAATTTATGACATAGATTCCATAACAATAATAATTGTTGAAAGATAAATGGAAAGAACCAATTATTGCATGTTCAGAAATAGTTTCTACAAATAAAGAATATACAATCAAGAAGAAGGAAGATCATGCACCAAAAGATTGTCTAATCATATTAGCAAACTGGTTTGAAAAATCCAAGCGGATTGAGTAAGAATAAAATAAGGAAAATTCTATACTTTATAAAATTGATAAACCTATATAAACTAAGAATAAAGGTGAATTCCAGAAGAAGAACATGCTAAAAAATGAGGTTTAAATCTATAAAATTAATAAGGATATAGGAATGAAGAGTTTTAGGTATTTTATACATTCAAGGAATGGTTTTTCTAGGTTAAGAACAATGTCTAATCCCTATTTCTCGCTTTTAAGTGATGATGGAGGTTTACTTTATTCTCATATTTTGGTGATTTTTTATTTTTGAATAGGAAATTGAAGGTGATGTTTGAAAAATAAAGAGATTTATTAATGATCATGTTATTTAGTATTGGGATGTACATATCAATTTGAATATTATTTGTTCATTGTTGGTTATGGATTCATGTATCATTTATCATGTATAGTTGACACACTGATCGCATATATATAAGAAGTTATTATAACTCATTTATTTTCCCACTATTTTCTTATAGGTGGTTTCTTATGATAAGACCGGTTCTATCCACCACCATCGAAGACAATGAGTTCAAGATTTGGGTAAGGTTTATTCTGTTTTTATTCTTTGGCCCAATTTTAATTAGGGATTTTTTGATTTTTGGGTTCCTTATATTTTTGTTGTGTGTTTTGGATTTCATTGAGGTGGATTCGAGTTGCCATTGACGAAGGCTTACATGTGTATTCATAGGTGGAATATGCATATATAAGTTCCTCCTTTATATATATTCACTCATGGCAGTATGAATATATATATTGGGGCTAGGTGTGCTTATATATAGATATGAAAAATGCATACGTGTGTAAGTGTAAAGGGATATATGCAAGTATAAACATATATATAAGGACCCCCTTGTGCATATTTGGCCATAAAAATATGTACATAGGGGCTAGGTGTCCTTATATATATGTTAAGTTGCATATGCGTGCAAGCAGAAAAAAGGAAGATTCGAGTTGTCGTCGTCAAAAGCAAACGCACCTTGAGGTTGAGGTAGGGTCCCTCTCCTAGCCTATTTAATTCAAGAATGTTTTAAATTGCATTTAGTTTCCTTATTAATTTTGCATGTTTATATTAAATTGCAATTCTTGAATAAGAGTTAGTTAAGATAATTGTTTCGTTTGATAAATAATTCATGGTTTTGTAATAAAACCCCTCCAACGGAGGTGCGCTGTCTGCGAAAACTCACAGTGGTATACCTTGCTTAACATTATTGCATTGATGTTTTCCTTATACTTGATGTCGTTGTTAGTCATAAAGCATACATCGTACTTGACCCTTTTTATATCCCTGTAGGGGGTTTCTCTCTTTTTATTAAAACGGTTGTTTGAACCAAGACACTCTTTAAGTGTCATTAGACTTTTAAGATGGGTCCCATGTTGTGTGACCATGTCACATGGCATGTGATATTTAAATCCAACCAAAAGCCCAGTTCCACAGTGCAGGGGTCCCACAGTACCTGTAATGTCATATTACATGTTATGTAACCTGTGATTTTCCTGATCCCATGGGGTATTCTTCTAGGTATTCCTACACATTACTAGATCTCCAAACCTCACCGAATTAGGTATATTAGGGGTCATCCAATCATCTAGTCATCACAGATTAGCATTAATTTCTTTAAATATTCTGAGAAAACATCCTCTCATGCCATCCATATCATCCTATTTGAAACTAAGTGGAAGATGTTGCCCCGCGAATGTCGCTGGACCGGGCCAACATGCCGCAGTCACGCCGCGGTCACGCCGCGGTCACGCCGCGGTCACGCCGCGGTCACGCCGCGGTCACGCCGCGGTCACGCCGTGGTAATGCCGTGATTTGGCCCTACTCTAGCCACATCCAGCCCACACCAGCCCCCTTCCACCTTCATTTCATCTCACTGCCACCAGCATTCCAGCCCGCAACAGCCCCCCTCCCACCTTCAAATCAGCCCGCACCATCCCCCCATCACCTACAACCAGCCCCCTTCCACCTATATTCAAGCCCTCACCGAATTAGGTATATCAGGGGTCATCCAATCCTCTAGTCATCACAGATTAGCATTCATTTCTTTAAATCTTCTGAGAAAACATCCTTTCATGCCATCTATATCATTCTATTTAAAACTAAGTGGAAGATGTTGCCCCGTGGATGTCGCTGGACCGGGCCAACACGCTGCAGTCACGCCGCGGTCACGCCACAGTCACGCCGCGGTCACGCCGCAGCCACACCGCGATAATGCCATGATTTGGCCCTACTCCATCCACATCCAGCCCACACTAGCCCCCTTCCACTTTCATTTCAGCCCGCTGCCACCAGCATTCCAGCCCGCAACAGGCCCCTTGACACCTTCGAATCAGCCCGCACCATCCCCCCAGCACCTGCAGCAGCCCCCTTCCACCTGCATTCGATCCCTCACCGAATTAGGTATATCAGGGGTCATCCAATCCTCTAGTCATCACAGATTAGCATTAATTTCTTTAAATATTCTAAGAAAACATCCTCTCATGAAATCTATATCATCCTATTTGAAACTAAGTGGAAGATGTTACCCCGTGTATGTCGCTGGACCGGGCCAACACGCTGCGGTCACGCCGCGGTCACGCCGCGATAATGTCGTGATTTGACCTTGCTCCAGCCACATCCAGCCCACACCAGCCCCCTTCCACCTTCATTTCAGCCCGCTGCCACCAGCATTCCAGCCCGCAACAGCCCCCCTACCACCTTCGAATCAGCCCGCACCATCCCCCCAGCACCTGCAACCAGCCCCCTTCCACCTGCATTCGAGCCCTCACCAAATTAGGTATATCAGGGGTCATCCAATACTCTAGTCATCACAGATTAGCATTCATTTCTTTAAATCTTCTGAGAAAACATCCTCTCATTCCATCCATATCATCCTATTTGAAACTAAGTGGAAGATGATGCCTCGCGGATGTCGCTGGACTGGGCCAACATGTTGCGATCACACCGCGGTCACGCCGCGGTCACGCCGCGGTAATGCCGTGATTTGGACCTACTCCAGCCACATTCAGCCCACACCAGCCCCCTTACACCTTCATTTCAGCCCGCTGCCACCAGCATTCCAGCCCGCAACAGCCCCCCTACCACCTTCGAATCATCCCACATCATCCCTCCAGCACCTGCAACCATCCCCCTTCCACTAGCATTCGAGCCCTCGCCGAATTAGGCATATCAGGGGTCATCAAATCCTCTAGTCATCACAGATTAGCATTAATTTATTTAAATATTCTGAGAAAACATCCTCTCATGCCATATATATCATCATATTTGAAACTAAGTGAAAGATGTTGCCCCGCGGATGTCGCTAGACCAGGCCAACACGCTGCGGTCACGCCGCGGTCACACCGCGGTCACGCCACGGTAATGTCGTGATTTGGCCCTACTCCAGCCACATCTAGCCCACACCAGCCCCCTTCCACCTTCATTTCATCCCACTGCCACCAGCATTCCAGCCCGCAACAGCCCCCCTGCCACCTTCGAATCAGCCTGCCCCATCCCCCCAACACCTGCAACCAGCCCCCTTCCACCAGCACTCGAGCCCTCACCGAATTAGGTATATCAGGGGTCATCCAATCCTCTAGTCATCACAGATTAGCATTCATTTCTTTAAATATTCTAAGAAAACATCCTCTCATTCCATCTATATCATCCTATTTGAAACTAAGTGGAAGATACTGACCCGCGGATGTCGCTGCACCGGGCCAACATGATGCGGTCATGCCACGGTCACGCCGCGGTCACGCCGCAGTAATGTCATGATTTGGCCCTGCTCCAGCCACATCCATCCCACACCAGCCCCCTTCCACCTTCATTTCAGCCCACTGCCACCAGCATTCCAGCCCGCAACAGCCCCCTGCCACCTTCGAATCAGCCCGCACCATCCCCACAGCACCTGCAACCAGCCCCCTTCCACCAGCATTCCAGCCCCCTTCCACCTACATTCGAGCCCGCACCAGCCCCCAGCCACCTGCAATCCAGCTCACACCATTTAGGTCATGCCCTTTGGATTAAATAATGATGACACTACATACTAACACTACACACATTATATCATTAATACCTTATTAGAAAGAATAGATGAATGATTTTGTTAATTACATGGTTATCAAATCTCAATAGAGATATGATTATTTCAAAGATCTTGAAACAATATTTAACAATTTGTAGTAGCACAACCTAAACATGAATCTGGTAAAATGCGTTTTCAGGGTAACGCTAGGGAAATTCGATAGATTTTTGGTGTGATACCATGAAATTGAGTTTGAATCTAAAAAAACAAGTTCATTTTTATCAATTTCACTCCCTCAGATTCTTAAATAATTGAGGGGGCTCTAGGGGAACCTTTCTTACATTTATAACTTCATATCTAACCTGGCTGACATGTCTCTATGCTTCACCATGTTAATGAAGAAGGGAGTCACCTTCCATTTTGATGAGGAATTCCATGAAGCCTTTGAGATTCTAAATAAATACTTACTTCACTGACCAGTATTGATTCCATTAGTGGAAGGAATTCCACTCATCTTATTTGTGTCCTTCATAAATTGATTTCTCAGTGTTCTCATTGCACATAAGAATGATGCGAGGGGTGAAACAAGTGTCTATTACATTAGTAAAATGATGTTAGGTACTAAGACACAATATTATGATGTTGAGAAAAACTACCTCACACTCATCTTCCCAATTAAAATATGAGGCTTTACTTATATCCTTACGAAGGTCACCTGGTCACTCGTATTGACCCGCTCAAGTACATCCTTAGCTGACCTATGTTGACTGGGAATTTTTCCCTATGATCAGTCACTTTAAGACAACATGATATCCAATTCATATCACATAAGTTAGTGAAAGGGAAGACCCTATCTAATTTCCTCATGGCACATCCTTCCCAAGAAAGTATACTACTAGAAATAAAACTTCTAGATTAGAAGGTTTTCCATTCCCATGAAGCTCCCCGAACACAGGATGTGTATTTTTTTTTCTGCCTCCCAGAGTCCTATAAACAAAAGTATGGAGAACCCAAAGATTATCTGTGTATGTCCAGGGATTGTATTACTTTCTCTAGACAAAGTAATTTTTCTATACTCTTTCTCACTATCTGATGGATGGACAAATAATTAGATAGAATATGAAGCCCTAATTTCTATCTTGGAACTGGAACTATAGCTGAAAATAGACTACCTAAATATCATAGGATATTCAAAGCTAGTGATAAAATATATGATGATGAATATGCAATAAAAAAGGATGAACTGACCCCTCTCACTGGCTATGTTTGAAGATTGATGGAAGATTTCCATTTTGAAACCACATTGTATCTTATACCCTATCAAAAAATGATTTTACTGATGTAATGTCTAATGAAATCATAGTTTTAGATGACCCTAATCAGTATGAGGTTTTCTACCACATTACGCATCAAAGGATGGTCTCATATATCATCATCTGTGACATGGAGGAAATCAATCAGATCAAAACTTCCCTAGTTCCTGATGAACTGGTATCCACCCCTAGATGGTAGGTGCCCATAATTGATTATCTTCAAAATGGGACCCTCCTGATATAGTGAGTTGGAAGGGAATAAATTTGGCATCAGGAATAGAGCTTTACGCTTCAGGATGGCCCAAAAGAAAAAAAATCCTTCTACAATATGGAAAATGAGACCAAATTCTTCTATATATAGTTAAAGAAAGTGTACCAGGAGTATACCATTGAGTCTAACTGATAGAAGCCAACAGATGTTGAAAAGTAGGATGCTGTGAGATGTTGTTTGGAAGGGGGAATAATAAAAGGGGGATATTGTTTTTTAGAAAACAAATCTGCTGTGTAGATACAGGGGCAGCGGCCATCGGCCTCACGGTGCGACCACAGGGAGTCCTTTCTTCAACCGTTCTTCTTTTTTCTTACTGTAAATTCTACTCGTTATTATAGTAGAAATCAACAGAAACTATTGTTTTTCTTCTCTCTCTGACTTGAACACCTATCACTAACCACTCATACCGCTATCATGTAGCAACAAATGGACAGATTCAGGCCTCCAATAAATCTCTATCGAATAAGTAGTAGAAGATGGTTGAAAAATTAAGTCCTAGACGGACAAGATTCTACGTGATTTATGGGCCTACCACCATGTGAACTACTACCCAAGAGACACCGTACACAAAATTGAGCTAGTTTTTCCCATTGAAGTCTAGTTTCCATCACTACAAATAGCTATCTGTGGAAAACTCTACATTTGGGCCAGACCTATATAGGGAACAACCCGTTCATGAACTACATGTGGGTTTAATTATCCCATGACATGATACATAGTGAAACCCATATCTATTGTCTTGGGTCCAGCCACAATATTTCATTTTCATGCTATGGAACCTACATCCTTTATGCATGACATTAAACTATATGGTTTTTGAAGAACTATGTGTGGTTTGATTCCAGTCATCACACGATATGTAGTGATGCATGAAGCTCTCATCCTTGGTCTAGCTGCAAAAATCAATAGGAACAATATCCCCCTCTACATATGGGTCAGACCTACATAGATATTTTCCCATTAAAGAACTATATGTGGATTTATTTATGTTATCACAGGATATAGAGTGACACCCAAATCTCCAATCTCATGTCCATCTAAAATAATTAATGGGAACAATGCCCCTCTCTATGTATGGGGAAGACTTGTATAGATAGTTTCCCATTCAAGAACTTCATGTGGATATATTTCTTTCATTATAGGATATTTGGGTTTGATTGGATCTCCAATCTTGGGTCCATTTACAACAATCAACATGAAAATGATCCCTCCCTGCATACAAGTTAGACCTGCATAGGTATATTTTATACAAGAACAACATAAAACATTATTACTTCCATCATAGGATAAATATGGAAAAATACATCTTTAATAATGGGTTCAATCACAACATGTAAGATGATAAAAATGCAGCTCCAAACATCATACGGACTGGACCTATGTAGTAATCCATCTGAGACCCACTCTCGCACAACTTAACAAACTTCCTAGTTTTCCCCTGTTTCTCCCACTGATCATTTATCATGTGAGATTAGGGAACCTGGCTTGCTAAAATGGAAAATGATAAGGGGGACCATTTAGATCAGAAAAAATGACTTTACCACATGATGTTATACTGCATGACAAATTTCCTTACCACATAAAATTAAATTGTGAGGAAAACATCTTGTCACATGATGTTAAGTCGTATGATAGATACATCCCCACTACATGATGTTAAAATGTGTAATCCATCATACATCATCATTCTTTTTCAAAGCACCACAAGATACTAGCACTAATCAACCAGAGAATGGGGTGCCTCCATTATCTTTTTGAGAACCTTAACCCATAAACCACCTTTCATTACTTGAGTGACTTGGGTTTCAAATAATCTCCCATTAACCCTAAAAGGGATATATATCTCCATTTTTTATCTTAGTTTCATTGCATAAGGGATTTAAACTAGCAACTGGAGACATTTTAGCCCTGCAAGAAGGACATTC
Source organism: Viscum album (assembly GCA_963277665.1). Taxonomy (NCBI): domain Eukaryota; kingdom Viridiplantae; phylum Streptophyta; class Magnoliopsida; order Santalales; family Viscaceae; genus Viscum; species Viscum album. The sequence goes on from OY728156.1 coordinate 1,339,487,630, forward strand.
TAATCTTTGTGAGCCTCATGTCAATGTGGAAGAACCCAACACCTTAGAGTGTTCTGGGCCATCCTTGGTATGATTGTCTCATACCATTAGTCATGACCCAATAAAATTAATCCAGGATTTACAACATTTTCACCTACTTCTCAAAAGGATCACCACACCATCCACCACCCCCCAGCCAAACACTCATGCCAGCGCTCTGCCACCTTGAAAACCACTCATCCCAGCCCCGCAGCCAACATCAACCAACCAGACTAGCATCCCTATCGAAATAAATCCTAGATTGAAAGACCTCTAGACAACCATGCCAACTAATGGCCACTAAACCAACACCTACTTGCACAAGAACCCTAAACCACACCAGATCCAACCACAATAAGCACCTATAGTAGACACAACACCCAAAATATTAGCTAGAAACCAAATCATCCCCAGACCACCATCTGGCCCCATCCATCACCATCTGAACACCTTGCATCAAAGTGGACCACCCCACCATAAGAAAGCCTAAAAAACCAACAGTCAACTAGTACCATCCATCTGAAGTTCCCCGCATCACCCACGCCTAACCCATCATACAACCTAAAGAATCCCCAAGCAGTCCCTGATCAAAATGTGAGCTAATACCTATCCCAAATCCAACACCTCTAGACCCACCAAGTAGTCAGCATGCACCCACCCTAGAAAGAGAACCACCCATCTACCAGAAACATGCTTCACAACCTGTAGCATCCAGCATCTCAAGGGAATTTTAGAACATCCGCCAAAGAAATCCATACACCATCAACAACCAGAATACACAAGATGGGAAAACCGAGCACAAGCCAACTGGACTTACTCCAAACCACCACCTAAAGACCCACCCCAAACTATATCCACCACACTAGACAATTGAGAGAACCAGAATCCTACAATAGTAATCCAAAACAAAGAATAAACATTAGAAATCCAACCCCTATGCACCCAAAACATGTTACCAACCATAGTAGAAATCACAAACCAACCAGCACCATGCACCATATAAGTGTATCTTGTACTACACCATGTAGAAAAATCCAAACAGCAATACCCCCAGCTGAAACCCATCTTCAAAGGTCCTATAATTCCAAACAGCAACATGAAACTCACAACCACACCTCATAAATCCTCCACAAGAAACCTATAACCTCGCTATGAGAATCTCTGTAAGTCTCTATTGGATAAACCCAGCATCTCCCAGCCTCAACCTTAAGAAGCATCCAAAGTAGGGGGGCTTCTATCCATGGGGGTCCAGCAGGGGGGTTCTATCCAGGGGGCTTCTATCCAGGGGGGGTCCAGGGGGGCAGCTGTCCAGGGGGGTCCGGGGGGGCTGCGGGTTTCTGTCCAGGGGGGTTGTTGTCCAGGGGGTCCAGGGTGGGGGGCTGCTGTCCAGGGGGTCTAGCAGGGGGGTATAGCAGGGGGGTTCTATCCGGGGGGTCTGTTGTCCAGGGGGGTCCAGGGGGGCTGCGGGTTTCTGTCCAGGGGGCTGCTGTTTGGGGGGGCTGTTGTCCAGGGGGGCTGTTGTCCAAGGGGGTCTAGCAGGGGGGGTCCAGCATGGGGGGCTGCTATCCAGGGGGGTTGCGGGTTTCTATCCAGGGGGGCTACTGTCTGGGGGGGGCTGTTGTCCAGGGGGGTCCAGTAGGGGGAATTTTGTCCAGGGGGGGCTGCTGTCCAGGGGGTCCAGCAGGGGGGGGGGGGCTGCACTATTCTTGTTTATTGAGTTATATTCTTTGTGAATATTCTAAGATGTTTTGTTTTACCATAATTTTAGGGGATGAGTACTACTATGTTCTACCTTGTGTTGTAGGTACTTTTGAGCTAGTTCCAGACTTCTTTGATAGTTTTTCTTATATGGAGACTCATGTAAGTGCAGTTATGTGCTTTTTTTATATTTGGATTTGTTTAATTCTTATTATGTAAGTAGCTTTCGTGTATAATTTAATTTGGAGGGGACCAGCAGGGGGGCATGGGGGAAACTGGCAGGGGGGAGGGGACTGGTAGGGGGTGCAAGTGGGGGCTGGTAGGGGGTGCAAGTGGGGGCTGGCAGGGGAAGGGGGGAGGGGAAACAGGCAGGGTGGGGGGGGAGGGGGCAGGACTGGGGGGGTTCCAGGGTCTGTCCAGGAGGGTGGGGGTGGCTGTCCAGGGGAGTGGAGATCTGGGTTGTCCAGGGGGATCTGTCCAGGGTCTGGGGTGTCTAGGGTATTGGGGGGGTATGGGGGTGTCCAGGAGGGTGGGGGTGTCTGTCCAATGGAGTGGAGGTCTGGGTTGTCTAGGGGGATCTGTCCAGGGTCTGGGGGGTGTCCAGGGTCTGGGTGGGGGGTGTCCAGGGTCTGTCCGGGGGGTGTCCAGGGTCTGGGTGGGTGTTCGAGGTCTGTCCGGGGGGTGTCCAGGGTCTGTCTGGGGGGTGTTCGGGGTCTGTCTGGGGGGTGTCTAGGGTATGGGGGTGTCTAGGGTCTGGGGGTGTCTAGGGTCTGTCTGGGGGGGGTGTCCAAGGTCTATCCAGGAGGGGGGTTGTCCAGGGGGGAGGGGGCTGTCCAGGGGAGGGGGTTTATGTAGGGTGGGGGTGTCCAGTGTCTAGGAGGGAGGGGTCTGTAGGGGGGGTCTGTCCTGGGGGGTGTCCAGCAGGGGGTGCAAGGGGTGTTCAGCAGGGGGGCTGGGGGGGCTGTTCGGGGGGGGGGGGGTCTGTTCCGGGGGGTGAGTGGGGTCTGTCCAAGGTGGGAAGGGGGGCTGTAGAGGGAGGGGTGCATGGGGGGATTTAAGGTGTAGGTGGGGTGCAAGGGGGATAGTGGGGGGTTTGCAGGGGGGTGGTGGGGAGGATGCAAGGGCCCAACACCGGCTGAACAGTGCTGGTTTTTTTTTACAGAATGTGTAGGCCTATAGCCACGATTTTAAACCGTAGCTATAGGTCTACATCCACGATTGCAATTGCGGCTATATACATATAGCCACGGTTGCAACTATGGCTCTAGGAGATGAGTGCTTTCATCCTTTTCCACGAGTTGAAAACCGTGGCTTTAGGGTTGTTTCCACGGTTGGAACCGTGGCTATAGGGTAAAATCTATAGCCTCGCCAATACCAGCCACGGTTGTGGGAGCCGTGGCTATAACTTATAGCCATGGTTTTTGGGCCTATATCCACGGTTTAAAACTGTGGCTATAGCATGATTTTTTAGTAGTGACTTCTTTCCAATAAAACTTTGAAAGTTTGTATTTTGATAACATACTTCTTCCCATTTCCACCAAAATTCTATTTTTTATTTCTAATACTCTATTTTTTTTGTGGAGCATAGGTAGAACTATACTAGTGTTTGATACCATGATTTATCAGATAAGTTATTTCTTTTGAATTCAGTACCATTATATGTTCTCAACTTATTTATATAAACCCTCATTTATTTCTCAACTACTTTTCTAAAAATCTTGAACATTTCCACAACCTTTAATTTATGTTTCATAAACATTATGTTTGTCATCTAAGTGCAATCATCAATAAAATAAATAAATTATAAATCCCCTTTTGTTGATTGATGTATCATCAACCCACATAAATCATTATGAATAAGCTCAAGAGGTCTGGTAGATTGAATCTCAACTCTCTTATGACTTTTTTTAGTCATCTTTCCCTTTTAACAAGTAACAAAAAAATCTTCATCTCTTCTTTTAAATTCTATAAAGTTTCAAACAACATCAACCTTAGAAATTTTGTTCATGCTTTTTCACCCAAGGTGGACAAGTCTTTAGTGTCGTAGCTAATTATCTTCTTCAGCGCTTAAGTAACATGAGTTGTTTAATTCTTCTATTTGTAAGATATTCTCACTAGTTCTTTCTCCTTTTGTAATAACTTTTCCATATTTTACACTTTTGATAACACAAGAATATTTTCTAAATATTACTTATTTTCCATCATCACATAGTTTAATTACACTAACTAAGTTATGTTTTATCCCATCAACAAATATAACTTCTTTATATTTAAACTTTACTGATTCAATCTCAGTCATCCAGATTCCTCTTTTTTTTAAGAAAATATCATTCCCAAAGGTAACAACACCTCCATCAAGATTTTCAACATGTTTCAAGATTTTTAAATCCCCTTCCATGTGTGAAGAACAAACACTATCTAGTAACCATGGTTTTTTCTTTTTTACTTGCTTTCAAGGAAGTATAAAAAACAGATGATCTTTCTTCAACTTTATTCTTTCCAGATTCCTTTTCATTTCTCCCATAAGAAACTAGTTTTGAAAGGAGTGTCATACATCTTTCAGCATGATGGAAAACCTGATCACATCTTTCACAAACTCCTTTCATACATTCAAATTGATTTTTTGTTGGAAAGTTTCTAACATCTTGAGTTTTTTCTTTTCTAACGTCCTATGGGTTAGGAAAGTTACTCATCCTTCTTCCACCATTACTTTCTCTTTGTTCAAACCTTCTTCCAAGAAGTGAAAAGTTATGAAAATAATTATAAGTTCTATGCCTATAGATTCTACAACACCATCAATAGCCATCAAATCTTTATTTTCGACTGAAGTAAGATCTTTCTCTATAGAAACTTTGTTGAGGTTGATAACTTCTTTATGCTTTATCATACTCAGGGTGTGAACCAACTTTCCTTATGATTGAGTTTTCAAATTTTATAGATGAGATTGGATTATCACATAATTTCTGCACCCGATCTTTCCCAATACCTTTTCCAAAACCTGAAATGTTAGAAAAATTAGATGAAACATTATTTTTGATGGGTGATGATTTCAAATGATTCTTGATTTGGGATCTCTAAACAACTTTAGAAGTCTTAGCTTTTACTTCTAAATCTTTGTATAAGTTTTCATTCATCTTCCTCAAGGAACTTTGGGACTCAAGAAGTTTTGATTGAAACTTGTTAACTTATTCTTCCTTAGCTTCCATCTTCTTAATATCTTCAACCTTATTTCTCTATTTAGTAATTCTATGTTTGTAACTTAAGATCTTCTGAATGTATTATTCCTCCTGCTTGATGATATCTTGTCATCCTTCAATAACTTCTTCAAAATATTTCTTAAACAATCTAATTTATTTCTTAAGAGTTTTTTTTTATCAAGACATGCAACAAGTTCCGTTCATAGTTGATACTATCTATATGATTTTTCACCACCTTCTTCACTATCTTAGAAATCTTTTGTTTTCTCAAATTTTGCAATGAAGATTTTAAATTTTTCTGAACTTTCATCTTTTGAAAAATTATTGTCAGTTGAGTCTAATTCAACTTTATTACTCAACATACTTCATTTGTATCCTATAATATTCTTCTTATATCTATTGGATGAATTTTCTTATTTAGAACTTTTGTTCCACTACTTCCATCAAGGTTTTTCATTAGAATCATCTCGATATTCTCCAACTTTCTTCTTGGGGAAATTCATAGAAAAGTGTATGATCCCACCATACTCAAAACATTTGAGAGGAATTATACCTCTATACTTTCCTCTTCCTTTCTAATAGTTTGTGGAGATAAGAGACATGGTTTTTTTCATTTAACTCATCATCCTTATTATCTTCAGAATCACAAGGATCAACATATTTAACATCTTGAATTTTCATCTTTCTCATAACTTCAAAATTCATTTCATCTTTCATATTTTTTTTTGAACATATTTTATTTTCTCATTCCATAATAAACAAGAATTTTATGAAATTCATCAAGAGATAAATCATATTTATCTTATAAGGAGGAAATTTTAAAATCAAACCTGTTCGGAAAGTTTCTCATAAGTTTCATCATTATTGTAGAATCTTCCAAAACTTCTCCAAAAAGTCTGATGTTGCAAATAATTTCATTTAACTTGGTGAAGTGTTCATCAATAGTTTCTTTATCTCTCATCCTTATGTCCTCATACTTACTACACCATATTTGTAACTTTTCTTCCTTCACTTTAGCATTCTCTTCAAAAATAATTTCTTTTTTGTCCCACATACTCTTTAAGTTTTTGAGACCCGTCACCTTCATATAAAAATTTTCTGATAAATATATAAGGATATCATTTCTAGATTTTCCATCAACTTAGATATTTCTCTTATCATAAAAAGTCATTAGGAAATCCTTCTTGATAGGTGTAAAATTGATTGTAGCGGCATCAACAACTTCCAGGTAAAGAGATAGGAGATAAGGAATAATCCTATTTTTTCATCCATAATAATTTTTTTCATCAAATGTAGGAATTAATATACTATTGATAAAATTGATATTATCCATTATAAGGATTCAATAAGGGACCCTGGATCTGATACCAATTGAAGTTCTGAAATATCGAATAATAACTAAGAGGGGGTGAATCAGTTGTTCGCTTTTTATAAGTTTCAATAGTTTTTAAAACTTAAACCTTGTAACCTATTAATGTTCACAAACTTATTATCTTTTTGTAAATACTCTTTCATGAAAAAATAGTAAAGTAAGTAAATCACATGAGATTTAAAATGTTCAGCCTCAGTGTGAGAACTTACATCCTTTCCATAGCCACTCCCACAGGTCTATGAAAATTCACTATTATGAAGAAGTGAATACAACTTATAAAAAATCACATTATACACCTTATATATCTTAATTTGAATGATTATACTAACTCCCATCACTTTAAAAAGTTTCTTATAAAACAATTGAGCCAAAAAAATAAATTCTTTGTTCAGTTTTCTCCACAAAAGTTCTTGGGTCTGATGACCTTGAGTCTGATGGCCTTAAGTCTGATGAACCCTTCCTAATTGTCTCAGTACGATCGAATCAATATGATCTCACCTTTCTCAATATGCACTTCTCAAACTCTTCTCAAAAACTCGGCTTGATCTTCCTCAGTTTGATCGAATCAATACAATCTTCTCAATACGATGTTTCTCAATCTTATTAACAAAACAACATATGTCTGATCTTCTAATGGGATCTATGTCTGGAAGGAACTCTTTATCAAATTCCTCGGTGCTCTACCTTTTCTGCTCTCATGAAAGGGTTACAAAATGTGAATGAATTGTGCTTCTATTTATAGGCGACTCAAAAAAACAAAAGTGGTAAACTGAAAAACCTTTCCCGCTTACCAAAATTTCAAAAATATGAAAAACACTCGCTTTTAAACTTAAACTTTGACTTCTTAAAAACTTATCAAGATTTATTTGAGATTAGTATTATCGAAAAAACTAAATTTTCTTTAATCTGATATAACTTCATCAGCTTCATCTTCCTCTACTCATTATGATATGACTAATTTTCTCAGCTCGTTATGATGAACTTCCTCAGGAGTTGACTTATTGGTGTCACAATCTTATTTGATTGCAAACTTGAACTCTCCCTTTATTTCTTCTCAAGAAAATGAAACTCATTTAGATTATTCACTTCTCCTTCATAACTGATATCTCTTTGATGGATCAGCATCAGCAACTCTGATCACTTTGATGTCTTGCATCCAATGTGTTATCGGTGTAAGGAATTCATTTGATGAACCAGTGCTTGTTCCTGATCTGATTGATCTTCCTTCTAATATTCAGTCTCCTTAACTTTCCTTATTAGAGATAGTCAAATGAAATATTCATAATTATGTAATTCTAATTATGATTTAATTATCATTACAATGTTCTGCATCAGATGATAACTCCACTCAACAACTTTAGAATTCTTCAAACTTCATCAACTTTACACATTCTGACTTCTAACAACTTTTGAGTCTGGTACTTCTAGATCTGATCTTCTATTTCTGGGTTTCTAGAACCAATATGGTCTTTAAGACTCCTCCATTTCTTCAAAAAAAAATTCTTTATTTGTGAGAACTTCAAGATTGGTAAAGCATCATCTGAATTAGGTTAAAAAGTATGAAAACTTTCTAACTCTTGGTTTTACTATCTTCTTTCAAAACTCTTCAGCAACATTGTGACTTCTTCATTCAGCAAGATCATTCGTTCAGCCTTTTGATATTGTCACACTGATGATTCTCATACCAATGACCAGTATCCTTTTGGGTTTGGTGTTCCTCACATTGATTAGAAGTAGCCAGAATACTTTACATAATATTCTTCTCTCTTCCACAAACTTCAGCTTGCATCATAACTTATTCATGATTTATGATAACTTCATGATAAGTAAAGAATCATCATATTTAATACTTGAAATTTATATTTCTTCCCAACCTTTCAGTCTCACTCAGCATCTTCTAAGACCGATTCTTCCTGAGACCGATTCCTAATAGTCTTTGACTTTCCATCAAATTCTCATTATGATTGTCTGGTTTTGTTGACTCATGCCAACGAGCTAAGTCGGATTTCCCATGTTGATAGATGGGGTTTGATCCTAAAGGGAAAAAAATATTTTACAAAAAATTTATTTGTCAATAAATACAAAACTTTGTTAAAAGAAATCATCACAAAGGTTCTTCAGGTGATTAGGACAAGAATGTTGGGACTTTGACTCTCTAGAAATGTATTGATGATAAAAACACTAACTAAACCAAGTTCGGCATGATTTCCTATGATGGGTCCCCTAATGGGGTGTTGATTTATTTCCTGTAATGGGTATCCTATTGGGGTGTTGATTCGAGTGTTCACACATACACATATCTTGAGTCGTGATGATGATTAAGAATTGTGAGGATCTTGTTGCCAGAAACTAATGTAACCCGAGGCTTATGAGCATGGTTCTTTGTTTTTTTTGACTTGGTCAGATTCCATTGATTACAAAACTATTTTATTCAACCCAACTACTTTATATAAAATGTTTCATGTGAAATGTTCATTTAAGCCTGTTTTGACATATCTATCATCTTTTTTATTTGAAAGCATGTTTTCTTGAAAATATTTAAATTTCATGTCATTCTTGGTTTAATTTAAATTGAAAGTATAAATGGTTTATTATTATGAAATTGACTATGGAATATTTGGTGGTATCCTATTGGGATCTATTGCTTACACCCTACCTTTTCCTCTAGATGTTTGTAGATTATATTATGCTAGGTCCAAATAAGGGGAAATCGCCATTGGGAGGTGGTGGGAGTACTTGATTCACGGTACCTAGAGTGATGGAAGTGACTGGTAGAGATGTGATCCACCTGTTACATGGGTTTTCAGAGACTTTATTTGGTAGATGTTGTGTCTCTTGATGATGTATTGTTTGGTTTTTTTCTTACCTATTTGATTCTGGTACTTTCTATTTGAGGAGTGTTAGCATATCCCCTTGTATTGTTTATCTCCCATTGTTTTGTGAAAAAATGGTTCCCTCTTGATCATGATATGATGTTAGGTGCTAGTCGTCAACCCGTGGGGATCAGGAATACCCTTCAGGCCATGTCAGTATCGACTCAGGTGTACTAGGGTATCTGGGTTGGTTCGTGACAGAATGTAAACATGTATTCAACATGCTAGAAATATGGTTAGACTGAGTAAAAAAAAATATTGAAACAATATATGCAATTAGATGATAGTAAATTGAATGTATATAAACCATAAAAAATATACCGTATCAGTGCACCAAACATATATGTAATGAATCTAATTTTATCAAAAAAAATATAGTTTTCAACAAACAATAATATTGATAAATTAAAAATTCAAAGAACAATATAGTGTATAAAATTTTAAAAAATGTAAACATCGATTGGGATCAACAATAAAAATTTATAGCGTTCAAGCTTTCAATGAAAATAACAAAAACTATAATTTGGTAATAGTAAGTAATGTTAATTAAAGTTTAGAAGTATTAATAATAAAACAAAGTTAATGAGAATGAACAATCACTTGGTTTTCTTGCCAACACAAGTTGTCCTACCACAACAATCATTCCCTTTGATGCATCTTTCAAAAAATCAGGGTTTTGTTGAGCAATCCCACTTCATGGTGTGCAGTTAATTCGAACACCCCTGGAAAAGTTATATGAATGTAGATATCTAATAACACGAACCAAAATATTGAATAAATATGAGTTTGATAGAAATGATGTTAATTTAAAAAAAAAATATGAAATAATAACTTTTCCAAAGAACTTAGTACCGACAGTATTAAAAAATTGGGTGAAAGTTTTGCAAATATACATGGAATAAATATTTGTTTTTTTTAACCAAGAATCAAGAATCATATTAATGATCAATCATATCAGATAGACCAATCCAATTGGGAAAGGAACCATCCCAACAATGGAAACCCTAATAAAATCCAAAACCTGCCAACCGGTTAGCATCAGCATTGCCCCCACACCCAACAAAAGAAAAAATAAAAACAGAAAAGGATACAGCAATAGCCCAAATTTTCCTCAAGATCATCCCGAAAAGTTGGGAATCCTCCCCTTTTTTTTTACAAAGCACTGATTACAATGAGGCAATCTGACTCTAGCACCACCTTTGTCCATCCTTTTTCCTAATCCAAGATAATCTCTTGCAAAATAGCATACGCCTCTACCATGACAGGACTCCAACCAAACTCAAAATTCATACAGTGATCCTTCACCATTCAACCATCGCTTTGCCTTGCAATAATCCCCACTCTAGTCATTGACTTATTATACATTGTTGTATCTGAGTTAATCTTGATGAATTACTCTATAGGGGGTATAGATTGGTGGATCATGTTGTGGACGGGCTGAGGATTGATCCTCATTAGAAGCCGACCATCGGTCAATCCATTCTGAAGCCCTTTCAACCCATATCTAGTCAGAAGTTGATTTCTTCTGAAAAATCCACTCATTCCTTCTAGTCCACACCAACCATGCTAGTGTACTGATATGCCCAATCATGTTTGAATCCAAGGTGAACACCCATCCATAAAAGTTCTGGGATAAACTACAAGAAGGATGAAAATTTTCTGAGAACCCTCAGGAGCATTCCTTCCACACCCCTGTCACAATACGAAAAAATGGGGTTGCATGTAGCAGTGTTTCAGAGTGAAGAGAACACAATGGGTATGAGTCCTATTTGGACATATGGTGCCTGGCCAGAAGATCACGAGTAGGCAAGACATCTGAACAGATTTTCCAGCAAAAAAAATTCAATTTAGGTGAGACGTCCAAAGCCTACAACTTCTTCCATCTGTCCTCTGGAAGAGCCTTAAAATAATCCCAAACCAACATTATGTACTCTGAGCGAACATAATACTTACCCGAAACTTCACCATTCCAAAAGATGTGATCACAACCCATCCCCGACATAAGAGGGATGCTTAGAATATGCTATCAGTCGATATCATTGAACCAACAGTTGAGTATGTCCCAGTCCCAGTCCTTAAGAGAATCATCAATAAGGTGTCAAACTCTAGAATCTTCATGACCCGAAATAGTTGTTGAAGTGACTCTTAAAAGATTCCCCCTGGCATCCAAGGGTCATTCAACACATTAACTGAGCTTCCATTAGTAATTCTTCACATGCAACATTTAGAAAGAAGTGTAATTACACCCCAGATACTCCTCTACATGAAGCTAAGGTGCATCCTGAGATGAGCATGCAAGAAATCGGAACGGGGAAAGTACTTTGACTAGAAAACTTCAGCAAAAAGGCTAGAGGGGTAGGTTAGGAGATTCCATCCCTACTTAGCCAGCATAAGATCGTTGAAACACTTAAGGTTCCTAAATCCAAGGCCACTACAAAACTTGGAAACACATTATTTCTCCCATTCCACCCAATGAGTATTATGTTTTATGTTTGAAGATCCCCACCAGAAATTAGCAAGATGATAATGAATCTGGTCCACAAGAGTATCTAGGAATTTGAATAGTGACATGGCATATGATGGAATAGCTTGGAAAAAAAAATTCACCAGGACTTCTTTCCCAACCTTTGAAATCATTCTGCTCGACCAAAACCTGATAAGTTTATCCACCTTATCCATAATTGAGGTAAAAACCTGTTTCTTAGATCTCCCGACCCAAGTCGGGAGCCCCAGATACTTCTGGTGCTTCTCAACAAGAGGAAATCCACACAGACACTGAAGATCCTCTTTTCTTGACTGGGGAACCCCTTTACTAAAAGACATCTCTAATTTTGAAGCATTGAGTCACTGTCCATAGGCCCTTTCATAAAGTTTGATAGACTTTAAAATTTCTTGACATTCAAATGGGGTGGCCTGAGAGAATAAAAGGTAGCTATCTGCAAAGAAAATATGAGAAAGAGGAGGAATATTTCGGCATACCTTTGCCTCATGGGTGACCCCTCACCCTGATGTGTCCAAGATCAAATGAGAGAAAACATCCGCCATAAGGATGAAGAGGAAGGGAGAAAGTGAGTCTCCTTGCCGCAAGCCTCTCGAGGGGGTGAAACTTTCTTAACATCTCCCATTGATTTTGATCTTGTATGTAACTGAAGAGATAAGTTCATAACATTAAGAGTTCATTTATCCCCAAACCCCAACTTTGTACGAACCAATTCCATGAAGGTCCATTCCACCCTATCATAGGCTTTCATCATGTCAAGTTTCAAATCCATCACCCCCTTATTCACCTTGGATCGAGTCTTCAGAGAGTGGAAAATTTCATAAGCAATGACTGCATTATCAATGATGGACCTCAAGGGGAAAAAGGCACTCTGTTGTTTGGTCACCAAGATCGGGAGGAACCTCCATAGTCTTTCCACCAGAATCTTGGAGAAAATTTTATAGATGACATTACATAGGCTGATAGGCCGGAATTCCGTGATTTTTCGAGGAAACTGAGTTTTTGGGATAAGAGTAATAACGGTTTCATTAATATCCTTAAAGGAAGCCTCACCATCCCACAACTCCTTCATTAGGGACAATAATGTGCCAAAATCTTTTAAAAAGCATTGCATGGAACCTGCCTGGCCTGGGTGCTTTCGAAGGGTGCATGTGGTGCAGAGCCTTGAGTAATTCCTCATTAGTAATATCTATCTCCAAGATGTGGTTCATATCAGCTATGAAATGCCTTGGGATATAGATGGAAACACATGGGGGAATGCCCACACACTCAGCCTTGAAGAGACTACCAAAAAACTCCAGAATAATGGCTTGAATGCTTTCATTATCCTGCTTCACTCTGCCTTCTGAGTAGAGGTGTCCATGGGTCGGGTTGGGTCGGGTTGAGGGATATTTTGGACCCGACCCAAGAAAAATAGGTCGGGTTGATTGGGTTAAGGAAAAAAAATTGTTTGGTATTTTTTTATGATCCCAACCCGCAGGTTGACCGGTTTACGACAAAAAAAATTATTCAGTTCTTTTTTTGGCTATCACCCCATGGGTTGATCGGGTTACATATTCGTCTGCTTCATATTCTTCGCCACAGTAGGGAATGCCCGCATCCTCCGCCCTGTAATAAATCAACCCAAAAAAAATCCAGTATGCGACTAGATGTGATTTGATTAGCTATCCTGCAAGTAGTTATCAAGGTTTGAGGAGGTTCAAGGTGAGGCCAAGAGGGTGATGAGAATGGGGTAGTGCCTGACACTGATAGATTTGTCACTGTACACAGTCGCGATGGAGATGGATGTGGTGGCAGAGGCAGGGGGTACATGCAGGTGCGGCACGGTGGATACACTGGACTGGTGAGGGTGAGGAAGATGTTCAATGAACATTTTCTTAGTTGATCCTCCACCGTCAGATCTTTGAATCATTAAAATTGTTCTATCTTCCTTTGGTTTTTTTCTTGTTCTTTAGTTTTCGTATCAAAATCGAATGAAATACAGTTATCTTCATGTTTTTGTTTGTTGATCGGGCATTGTTTTTCCGCTGATTTCACATGTCTCGATTCCTTTGAATTTATTTTATGTTTGTCTTAGAAATGTCATGGAGGATTCAATCATCTATGCGATTAATAGAGTATTCATGTAATGGTGGGAGATGTCATGGACTCAATGGATGGTGTAGAAAAGGAGAAATAAAATGGTGTGGGGTGAGGGTGAGGGGGAATTGGGTTGAGAGGCAGGGGGAGAGGGCGAAGTCTGAAGAGGCAACTCACAGTAGTCGGGGTTGGTTGGGTCGGGTTGGGTCAATTTTTTCCCAACCCATGACCTGACCCAACCCGACCATGATATAACCCAACCTGACCCAACCCGTGGTATAAATTTTTTAACCTGACCCCACCCGATCGGGTCGAGTCGGGTTGGTCAGGTTGGGTTGGTTCTAGACACCCCTACTTCTGAGTCTTCGAGCTGAGAGATATTATTTTTCCTTCTCCTCACTAATGTCTGCTGGTGAAAATATGTGGTTTTTTTATCCCCGTACATAATGTGGGAGTCTCTAGATCTTTGGAACCATAACCATTCCTTGTCTTTAAGCGCAACATTCATATTTTTTTCCCGTTGTGTAGATGTCATATAACACCTTCTCACTTCCAAACATATTATAAAGGGATTTTAGGTGTTGTTCAACATTATTGACTTGTTTGTCAGTATCCCCAAAATGCTTCGCACTCCAACTCTATAGACAATGTTTCGTATTGTTTATATTAGAAAAAATGATTCAATTATTCCCCTCTCAGGTGGAACAAACCACTTCTTCATAGCTCTTATCCAAAAGTCACATACTTTCAAAGTAAAAGGGTCGCCTAATTCTCCTTTACTCCTCATTCAGTATAGTGGATAGGAAAATTGGAGCATGGTCAGATGTCACAGGTAGAAAATGGGTGAGAGAGAAGTCACAAAAAGGCATTTCCAATCATAATACCCCATATATCTATCCATCCTCTCAGCAATGCGTCCTTCCAGAGATCAGCCCCTATACCAGGTAAAAGGCAGGCTAGAGAACCCGAGGTCGTGAAGGGAATTCAGCACCAGGGCACTCCTAAATTCTTCTACATCTGCTCTATTTCGGCACCATCTTACTTTATTTTTGGAAGAGGATAGAACCTAATTGAATTCACCTCCCACTAAAAGGGGTCCAAGGAACCATTCACGTAGTCTTCTTTTCACACCCGTTTTTTTTTTCTTTTCATGTCATCGTTTTGATCTGGTTCATTGAAAATCCTGATCTTTTTCTTTGGTGTTGGTGAGATTAATTTTGAGTTTTTAACTATCATATATTTCTAATCACCCTAGTTTGGGTTCCTCATTGCTTGTTTAGGAGTTTTTGGATAAAGGGTGGTTATTTCATGATTTGGGCCAACCGTGAGCCCATTTCCAAATTTAAAAACTAAATTTTTTTCTTTTATAACTCCTTCATTTTTCAAGATTTTTCATTCATTCCACTTCACAATTTTCCTCCACTGACATACTAAAACTAAAATATCCATTTCTACCCATTATAAATTAATAATCATGGTGAATTTGGGTTACTTATTTAGGTATTTGGCCAACCCGTGGGCCCATTTTCAGTTTAAAAAATAATAATTTGTTTCTTTTATATATTTTTTATTGTTTAATATTTTTTGGTGATTATACCTCCCATTAGAATCCAACATACCTATACTCACCCCCATTATCTATTTTACCTCTTTGGAGCTCATTTTCATCGCATATTAGTGCGAAATTTCTCAGGTTTCCTTAAAACGTCCAGAATTGAGAAGGTAAATTGTTTCATCCACAAATCATGAAATTAGTACTATTTTTTCCAAAAATCTTATTTCCCTAGTTCTTATAGACCTTAGGATACTATACAAGAAGTTACAATCCATTACCTTTTCCCTAAGGGTGCATATCTAATGGAATACGAAGAGTTTTCTAGGTGGAAAGGTGGGATTCCTTCTCCTTTCTCCTCTCTCTTCCTCCTCCTTTCATTATTTATTGGTTTTATATTCTCCCATAGTCATGTTCAACCTAGGGTTCTGTTATCCCATGATTTTTTATGTGTGTTTTGTTCATTTGGGTCTGGTCATCATAGGTTTAGGGTTTGTAAACCCTCAGATAGTGATATTCGGTGTGCATTTCCATTACGCCAAGGATTTGAGGTAGGATATCCCTTGCACAAGACTTTATCATTTAATTTTCATCATTATCATGTTGTTATAACCTTATTTATATTATATGTGCTTCTTTGAAACCTTGTTTTTAAATTTTTTGTGTGCAAATTATGTTTTATGACTTATTTTGTTAAAAATATAGTTGTTTTGGTATAAATGTGCACTCCTCTTGTTTGATAAATTATTCCATGAGATTTCTCACTTGTTTTATGGTATTTTGAATATGTTTCAGTATATTTAATAAATTTATGGCATGAAAATGTTATTTTATATCTTTTTAAGTGCTTAAAACAAGTTGTTTTTTAAAGAGTGTATGTCATGTGTTCGGTAAATTGTCTGGTTGGCTTTTATGTGTCTAGTGCAATTTAAAATGATTTGTTTGGATTTATAAATACATTGTAAGCATGTAAAAAAATTATTTTGGTATACTTTTATGGATTTCCAATTTGTATTTTGTTTTAAAAACAAATGGGTTTTGGTTTACAACATGTTTTGGCCTGAGTTGCCAGAAAATGGCCCGTTTCACATCCTTATGAAAATGGTTGTGTTTTGAATATGTAACCTGAGTTTTTTAAGGGATTTATGAATATTTTTTTCTACTTTAAATGGTGTGTGTGCACCTCCTTAATAAAATTTAAATTCATAACTTCGTCAAATGTTTGTTTTGAGAAAATGTTTAAAGGCTCGTTTGGCCTTTCCTAAAAATGAAGAATGAGTGTTTTACATGTATATACCATATTGTGTCAATTGGGATTGTTTTATGGTCCATTAAATGATTTTATTAAATGTTTTTGGGGCTTCCAAATATGTTTTTGTATGGTTTTTTTGTGTTTTTATACTTAAAATAGTGTTTTTGAATGAGTTTTATGTATAAAGCCTCAATACACTCCTTGAAATTGTTTTGCGAAATTTTTTAGCGGTTTATTGATTCGTGAAATAAATGTGAAGAAAGTTTGTGGGATTTTTGTGTTTTTATGGTTTGGGAATGGAATTTTGATGTGAAATGTGTATTTGATAATATGTGTAACTTCATTGAGCACTAAAGGGAATCTTGGGTATCTAGGTGGGTGGACGTGTACTAGTATACTAGTGATCTCGTGGGGTTTGGCCCCTGTTTCACATATCAAGTTTGACAATGACAAAACTAACTAAACTATGATGATGATGATGTTTGGGGACCACTAGGTTATGGGTATTCTCCCTACTAGTGGCTCTTGTGCACGAGAACGAATATTTATTATGGTTACTTTCACCAAGATACGAGGTACCTGGGGCTCACAACTAACTAGTGCCTAGGGGTGTTCCCAAGAGTTGTGCTCATTGGCTATTTTGTACTCACTGTCAGCATATGGTGTGTTTGGATGATTAATTCAGCAGTGTGTGTGATTTATTTAAAAGTTTAAATTCTTTAAAGTAACCCTCTTGAAAACTATTTTCATTTTGATGTTGCACCTCTTTGAAAATTGTTACTAGCATTATTGTTTATAAAACATGCATGTTTTTGTCTGGTAATTTTTTTTTATATCATGGGACCTCATTTGGAAAAAATAACTTTATATTTTTATTTAAAACTTGAAATTGATGTTTCTTTTATTTTAAAGGATGTGCATTGGGAATATAATATTGGGATAACCTACTAAGTTTTAATACCCACACTTATAATCTTCTTCTGTTTTTAGCCCTTGTGCAGGTTTCATCTTTAGTTCGATCGCCTTGAGCGACGTATGATCATTGTGTTGGAGAGTGACCAGTGGGGTCACATGGATTTATATTTTTATTATTTTTAGTCATTTGAATTTTTGGTTTAGTTGTACTTTCAATTTCTTGTACAAATAATGTTCAGTTCAATTTTTATATAAATGTATTTTGGGTTGTCAATTTCTTCTGTTGTTTGTTTGATTGTTTATATATGGGTTAAATAGTTCCCTTGGGTACTCTATTGGTGCCCTTGGTGCTTGTCATCATCCCAGGAGGATCGGGAACACCTCTCGAGACTTGTCACGGGCTGTCCTGGGTGACCGGTTCAGGGTTGACTCGGGCTGGTTCGTGACAAAATAGTATCAGAGGAGGTCATCTCTTAGCAGACCTTTATTTTTAGAGTGCCCTTGTTATTTGGGGGATGTCAAGGTAGATGGAGTAGGATTATTGGGACTTTAGGGGAATGCGTGGGAAGAGTGTCGCGAACTCTTGCTCGTTCTGATCCTCGGGTTTCCACAGGAAGTCCAGTTTTATTAGTGTCATTTATTCTTGTTGATTGTTTGGTGTTGGGATATGACAAGGGGAGTCTGACTAATGGACTTCGTGAGCTCGCAGGGCCTGGCAATCCATGTGGATTTGGGGCATGGTCCTAGTATGTATCTCTGTGTTGGTGTTGTGTTTTACATATGGTCTTCAACTATATGGTCAAGTCACCCACCGACACTAGTTCTCTTTTTGGGGTCTCTTGGACCTTTCTTGAATTCTGAATTTTTGTTTTGAAAATCCTTGTGTGAGAATTGTGGAAATGGGTTTTAAAGTAAGGATTGGATTTTGAAAATTGGAAAATAGGTTTTCAAAAATTAAATATAAGAATGGTTTTGGGAAGGTTGTGTTTTTTTAGACAAATTTTGGGAAGGAAGTGTAAATGATTTAATGGGATTGGATTTTCCCTAATCTAAACTTGTGGTTTGTTGAAATAAAATGTTTTGAAAGTGTGAATCATTTTAAGGTGATTCTAAATCTCTGTTTTAAATGGGGTGTTTTGGGATGTTGAAAAGTGTTTGAATCTGATAAATTAGTTTTGGAAATTGTTTTTGAGCGGTTGGTGTTTTCCTAGAAAGGGTATTGGTCTCAATGGACATAGGATTATGAAAATATACCCTGCTGAATTTCAGAAAATGGGAAGCAGTTGTTTGGAGTAGCTTGGTTGTTTTAAAAAAAATTAAAAATGAAAAGGGGTATGTTTTTTTAGCAAATTTTTCTTGATGAATTGTGGTTTGTTTTGTTAAATATGAAAAGGGTTTTTTGACTTGGTGGTTAATGTGACTTTGGAAGGTATATGATTATTTTTGTAATAATGATTTTTTTTTTTGCATTCGGTGTTTTGATGGGTTCTCACATGCAATTTTTTGTGGATATATGGGTGAATGGATGGTATGGCATGGTATTTGAGTGCCCGGGGTGGCACGTAAATGTTCATGTGAGTGAGACTTGATGAAACACCATTGGTGAGTGTGAAAATCCACCAAGTTAGTTTATTTTTTTCAAAAGTGTTTTTACCTGAAAAATTGTGGTGTTTGTTTTGAACTAACGGTTATGTGGATGGTTTATCCTATGTCTTAGAAGTTTTTTCTATTAGGTATGCTTCCTTATGATCTATAAGTCATACGCTTGTTGCATCTTGAGATGGGATCTTGTTGGTGTCTTAGTTTTGAGGTAATGTTCAGTGGGTTTATAAAGATGTGTTGGATGTTGTGATGTGGCCATGGATGGTTCTCCATTGGTAAGCTTTCTAGTTGATCAACCTAATGATTTGTTTCAAATGTTAAATCCACCTCTTAAAATGATACCTCATCCCGTTTTTTGAAATATATAGTTGTTTGGGCTCGATTTAAAGTGCCTTCCCTTTATAGTGATTCTCTCGGTTGTAGTAGTTGTGCTCGGTGATGTTTAGTGGGTGTTTTTTTTGTGCCTTGTTCATTCTACTCCCCGTTCTGAGTGATATAAAATAGTGTTGTGTATCTCTATGTTATTGTTTGGGTAAAAATGTATTGTTGATGAAGAGAGTTTTATGGTGTCTCTTGATCTGTTGTTTCTTACTGGGAGTGTTATGTGGTACTATGTGGAACTAAGGGATGGAGTACAAGTTGGGGATTATCAAAGCCTGACTACAAGGCAAGAGATGCTTCGTCCATCAGAGCTTCATCCATAGGTTTCAGAGTGAAGCTGGTGCGTAGTCAGGAGTCCTAGGATTGTGGGTAGTATTGTTAAGTTCATACCTATACCATTTCATTGAGGTAGTTCCTTTGTTTCTTTTGTGGTTTCAATGGCCCAATGATTGGGTCCCCTTCCCTCCCCTCCTTAATTGATGGGGGTTTGGGTCTGTGCAGAGAGTGTTGGCCCAGTTCTTGCCACCTCCATTCGAGAGTGGGTGGCTTAAATGTTCATGTTGTGTTCCTCTCAACTTGGGTTTGTAGGTTGTTGTGGGAGAGTTTGGGTAGTCCTGTGCAGGTGAGTCCCAATTCTAGTTCATTTTGAATTCTTTTTTTTTCTTCATTTCTAGTTGGTCTCTAATGGTGGGGAGACCCATTGTGGGTCTCGAAGATCTTTCCATTAGGATTTTTTGGATGGTAGTTGTGATTTAATGGTGGGGAGCCCATTCCGGCCTCCACCCCAAGTCATTGGATTTTTTGAGTGAACTATGGTTTGGGTGATCTTTGGGTCCATTGGGAGAAGGCCCAACAATCTAGTTCTTGGCTTGGTTGTAGATGTGGTGGCTTGATCTTTCTGTTGATTCTCCGGAAGTGGTTGTGAGTTGGTGTTTTGTTTGGTCAAGAGTATTATGTTGCATTGTTGGTGAATGATATTTCCTTAGCTTCAGAGGCTGGATTGTGTTGATAAGGAATACTTAGGTGTTGTTCTGTCAGTTGAAAAGCGTTGTGGCTTCCCGGGGGTGGAAATCTTTAATGGTGGGGAGAATTGTCACACCCGGTTTTTTTTTCTTTTCATGTCATCATTTTGATCTGGTTCATTAAAAATCTGGATCCTTTTCTTTGGTGTTGGGTGAGATTAATTTTGAGTTTTGAACTACCATATACATCTAATCACCCCAATTTGGGTTCCTCATTCGTTGTTTAGGAGTTTTTGGAGAAAGGGTGGTTATTTCATGATTTGGGCCAACCGTGAGCCCATTTCCAAATTTAAAAACCAAATTTGTTTCTTTTATAACTCATTCATTTTTCAACATTTTTCATTCATTCCACTTACCACTTTTCCTCCACTGACATATTAAAAATAAAATATCCTTTTTGACCCCTTATAAATTAATAATCATGGTGAATTTGGGTTACTTATTTAGGTATTGGGCCAGCCCGTCGACCCATTTCCGGTTTTAAAAAAAATAAATTGTTTCTTTTATATCTTTTTCATTGTTTAATATTTTTTTATGATTCCACCTCACATTTGAATCCAACATACCTATACTCACCCCCATAATCTATTTTTCCTATTTGGAGCTCATTTTCATTGCATATTAGGGCGAAAGTTCTCAGGTTTCCTCAAAACGTCCAGAATTGAGAAGGTAAATTGTTTCATCCACAAATCATTCAATTCCGACTATTTTTCCCACAAATCTTATTTCCCTGGTTCTTCCAGACCTTAGGAGCCTCTAAAAAAAGTTATAAGCCATTACCTTTTCCCTAAGGGTGCAGATCTAATGGAATACGAAGAGTTTTCTAGGTGGCAAGGTGAGATTCCTTCTCCTTTCTCCTCCCTCTTCCTCCTCCTTTCGTTATTTCTTGGTTTTCTCTTCTCCCCTAGTCATGTTCGACCTAGGGTTCTGTTATCCCATGATTTTTGATGTGTTTTTTGTTTGTTTGGGCCTGGTCGTCATCGTTTTAGGGTTTGTAAACCCTCAGATGGTGATATTGGGTGTGCATTTCCATTACGCCAAGGATTTGAGGTAGGATATCCATTGCACAAGCCTTTATCATTTAAGTTTCATCATTGTGATGTTGTTCTAACCTTATTTATATGATATGTGCTGCTGTGAAACCTTGGTTTTAAAGGTTTTGTGTGCAAATTATGTTTTATGACTTATTTTATTAAAAATATAGTTATTTTGGTATAAATGTACACTCCTCTTGTTTGATAAATTATTCCATGAGCTTTCACACTTGGTTTATGGTATTTTGAATATGTTTCAATAGCTTGAATAATTTTATGTCATGAAAATGGTATTTTATCCCTTTTTAAGTGCTTAAAATAAGTTGTTTTGTTAAAGAGTGCATGTCATGTGTTCGGTAAATTGCTCGGTTGACTTTTATGTGTCCAGGGCAATTTAAAATGATTTGTTTGGATTTATAAATACATTGGAAGCATGTAAAAAATTATTTTGGGATCCTTTTATGGCTTTCTAATTTGTATTTGGTTTTACAAATAAATGTGTTTTTCTTTACAACATGTTTTGGCCTGAGTTGCCGGAAAATGGCATGTTTCACATCCTTATGAAAATGGTTGTGTTTTGAATGTGTAACCTGAGTGTTTTAAGGGATTTATGAATATGGGGTTCTACTGTAAATGGTGTGTATACACCTCCTTAATAAAATTGAAATGCATAACTTTGTCAAATGTTGGTTTTGAGAAAATGTTTAAAGGCCCGTTTGGCCTTTCCTAAAAATGAAGAATTTGTGTTTTACATGTATATACCATGTTGTGTCAATTGGGATTGTTTTATGGTCCATGAAATGATTTTATTAAATGTTGTTGGGGCTTCCAAATATGGTTGGGTCTTTTTGTTGTGTGTTTATACTTAAAAGAGTGTTTTTGAATAAGTTTTATGTGAAAAGGCTCAATACATTCCTTGAAATTGTTTTGCGAAATTTTTTAGTGGTTTATTGATTCGTGAAAGAAATGTGAAGCAAGTTTGTGGGATGTTTGTGTGTTTATGGTTTGGGAATGGAATTTTGATATGAAATGTGTATTTGATAATATGTGTAAATTCATTGAGCACTAAAGGGAATCTCAGGTATCTAGGTGGACGGACGTGTGCTAGTATGCTAGTGATCCCGTGGGGTTTGGCCCCTGTTTCACGCAGCAAGTTTGACGATGAAAACACTAGCTAAAATATGATGATGATGATGTTGGGGGACCACTAGGTTATGGGTATGCTTCCTACTAGTGGCTCGTGTGCACGAGAACAAATATTTATTATGGTTACTTTCACCGAGATACGAGGTACCTGGGGCTCACAACTAACTAGTGCCTAGGGGTGTTCCCGAGAGTTGTGCTCATTGGCTATTTTGTACTCACTGTCGGCATACGGGTGTTTGGATGATGAATTCAGTAGTGTGTGAGATTTATTTAAAATTGTAAATTCTTTAAAGCAACCCTCTTAAAAACTATTTTGATTTTGATGTTGCACCTCTTTGAAAATTGTTATTAGCATTCTTGTTTATAAAACATGCATGTTTTTGTCTGGTAATTTTTTTATAGCATGAAACCTCATTTGGAAAACATACCTTTATATTTGTATTTAAAACTTGAAATTGATATTTCTTTTATTTTAATGGATGTGCATTGGGAATAGAATATCGGGCTAACATACTGAGTTTTAATACTCACGCCTATAGTTTTCTTCTGTTTTTAACTCTTGTGCAGGTTTCAGCTTGAGTTCGATCGCATTGGGCGACGTGTGATCATTGTGTTGGAGAGTGATCAGTGGGGTCACATGGATTTAGCTTGTTATTGTGTTTGGTTAGTTGAGTTGTTGGTTTAGTTGTACTTTCAGTTTCTTGTACAAATAATGTTCGTTTCAATTTTTATATAAAAGTATTTTAAGTTGTCCATTTCTTTCCACTGTTTGTTTGATTGTTTTTATATGGACGAAATCGTTCCCTTGTGTACTCTATTAGTGCCCTTGGTGCTTGTCGTCATCCCGGGAGGATCGAGAACGTCTCTCGGGACTTGTCGCGAGCTGGCCTGGGTGACCGGTTCAGGGTCGACTCGGGCTGGTTCGTGACACTCCTCAACAGCCCCTAGGACTTTCTTTTGTCATCGCTTCTGGGACTAAGCAAAGTGTCGTCGATTATCTATCGGTGGAACGACTCCCTAAGAGACGAGAAGTTGACAGCGACAAATCACTTCTTGAATTTTCAGAGGCGGAGAAGAGAGTTCTCTAGCCCCGCCTTGGCCAATGAAAATCTTATGCTGGAACTGTCAGGGTCTTGGCAACCCCCGAACAGTCTGTATACTCTGATATTGGCGTAAAAAATAATGCCCCGATATGGTTTTTGTATCCGAAACCATGTTGGAAAGCAAGGATGCTAGTCTCTTGAGTTCAGAGGTCGGCTTTAGTAATGTGTTCCCGGTTGGGAGACGAGGGCATTCCAGTGGACTTTGTATGTTGTGGAATGACGGGTTTGGTATTAAAATCTCAAATTTCTCCAAAAACCACATTGCACCAATGGTGGAGGAACCAGGATTTCCCCATGGTCTTTCATTGAATAAAGATTAGTTGGATATGAATGATATGAATCTATACCAGTTTTCAATAAAGATTAGTTGGATAAAAATGATACAACCTGCAATAAAGATGAGTTGGGTAGAAATTATGTAATTTTGTACAATTTTTGAAAACATATACAAAATAAGTGTCTTTTCTAGGAATATAGTACCTTTAATAAAAAAAGGTGAAACTTTTACGATTTTATATGCAATAGTCACAATGACATGCATTATGGAATATGAAATATTTGAATACTTTGTTCTATAAAATCATGTATCATTTATTCTGAGAATTTATTTATTTTTTCATACAAAAAATTGTTGCGAGACTTTGATAATGAAGTTTCACAATAAATTGATATGGATCTTGTCATTTCATCCATGAGAGTTCAATAACAAATTTATTCAAATGGATGAGAAGAAAATGAAGACATAAAAAACCGACTTGCTTCATTTTTACACGTATGGACAAATTTTCCGGTTATCTACATACTCATTATTCAATATTATACATATATATTGACTCTTAATTTAAATGTTTAATATTTATAATTTTATATTAATTCAATATTCTTATAATTACTTTTCAATAAATAAAACGGTGAAAAAAAACCCACGAATACGAATATTTTTCTTCCACGTGGTGCATATCGGGCCGTCCATGATTTCCTCCCAAGGCATCCTCAGGCGTTCGATTGTTCCCCGTTTTCGATAAATACCGGCCGCCCGTCTGATTATCGTCGCCCGAGCTTTTGTGGTTGAGGTCTTTCGGGTGGTCCTTCGCCTGGTTAGTCATACGCGATCAGTTTTATATTATTCCTCTTCATCTTTTTTTCGTTCTGTTCTTATATCTGCGAACTTCAACGCTTCAATCAACAGAGCTTGGTCAGCGCACTTTTGCTTCTTTTTTTGTTGATCTGTTGACTTTAATTCCATCCCGCCTTTGATTTTTGCTGACCTTTTATTAGTTATTGATTAGTTCTGATTGATTCCTTTTGTTATTTTGAAGTTGTTTGTTGTATTGACGTTTCTATCAATTTTTTTCTTCCAGATCTGTTATGGTATTGAGAATCATCGTCAGTTGCGTGGCCCTTGGAACTCATAATGATACGATCGCTTCTTTCGAAGCTTCTTTGGTTTCGGATTTTGGAGATCTGCTACTGTTGTTGTTGGATGCACCGCTACCGATCTGTGAATCTTTTCATCCGTGAGCAGTGAAATCGAACAATAACGCAATTCGATGAAAACAACATCGTAGGCGTGGTACTTGAGACTATGCTTACGCAATATTTTACCGTGATCTCTCTTACCTCACCTGTCACCTTAACCTTGCTTTTTTTTAGTTGCGACTGATATTTTGGTTTCATTTATAATTGTCGCTGCAGACCATCTCATTGCCTAATCGGCTGTCGAGAACCCTGCGAATTGTCATGAGATCCAAAGCTCGGGGATCTGTTGTTGTAGAGCTGGCCATCCGTAGGTAGATGAAGGGCTTGGATACGGTATTGTTGTATTATGATCCGAAGTTGATGATATCCATGAATAACTGGCCGATGAGAGAAAACTAAGAGAAGGCTGGTATGATGCCGGAGTGTAATTGTCCCCGGCCTTTGCCATATCAGGTGCGCTTGTATGGCAGGTCAAAAACTGAAATAAAATTATTTTTTGCTGTTTTGGGGAGATGGCACGGGATTTTTTTATCCCGGCTCTCCCCGCCTTTGCGCGGCTCTCTGTCCTCCCCCTATCACCCTTAACTTCTTATATCGATTTATTTGCTTTAGAGATCTACGATTCTACTCAACCAAGGCGTGTGGTTTAGCTATGCGGGCTTATTTTTAAATAATTGATCACGACCATTCGGCAAATTATATCTACATCGCTTCTAAGGTACACAAATACCGTCGTTCTGTATGTTTGGAGTGCTATTACAGTTACTTAATAATCGTCGATTTATTTGATATTGTTTATCTCAATGGTTAACTTCAATGGCAGACTTGCATTTCTGGCATGCTACCTGCGTGTAACTAAAAACACATGTTTCTTACCGGTTGCAAACAGATTTATTAAGTTTGTTCAATTTACATTTTTCAAGTGTTTTGTATCAGAGATTATTTTGTAATCACCATATATGATGTACCAAACCACCCTTGGTTCATACAATGGCTTTACTGCTTTGGTATTTTTTGCTTGGAGCCCGGAGGGTGATGATGGGGCTCTGACTTCAGAAAAAGGAGGGGTTCTCTCAACGTCCTGCTACTTCATCGTTTCGGTGTTACTGGTTAGGTAATTCAATGTTGTATATTGTTATCATTTCTGTCAGTCTTTGAAGTTATTTAAAGTGTTTTCCAGGGTATGTGAATTTCTCATATCAACATTGTTAAATATCCCCTGTGTAGTGCTTTTACAGGTCTGTATTGGGCCTTTTGTTTTTTACTTATTGTTATTAAATTCAGTAGACTCAAGCAGTTTCTTTGGGCTCGAACAATGGTTTGAGGCTTTTAAGTCATTTTCATAATGTTTTATATTTTGAAGTTTTGGGTATCCAATTAACTTAGTTGTTTTTATATACAGCACGGCAATCAATATCCAAATACAAAAACGGTATGATGATATTGTTTTCCATGACTTGTCGTTAAAACTAAATTTCTCTGAATATTCATGTTTTTATATCATTAATTTTATTTGGCATATTTTATAGCGCACACGTGTGTAAGGGCTTTGATATAGAGGAATTGGTTTATTGAATTATAGATTAAGTGCTACATCGAATGAATGGAAGATTATGATACATGATTAATAATTACTAGGAACTTCAATCCAATACTTCATTTTAGAGAGGTTACTCCAAAATCGAGTATGGACATTGAAATGAAGTCCAATTCATTTGTTTCATTTTTTACTTTAAATGGAATATTCCTTATATTTGAACTTTTTATTAATAAAAAATGCAAACCATTTATTGTATAAAAAATGAATATAGTTAAATTTTACAAAAAACAACCCCAAATATAGGGCAAATTTAGTGGAGGGGGGGAAGACACCACCTGGTGTGTCGCATTCCCACACAATAAAGAGGTGCCGCCTTTGGATAAAAGAATATATTTTTTATTTAAAATTATTATTATTATTATTTGTTTGTTGTTTATATATATATTTTTTTAATTTAAATTTTTTATCATTTGTTTTGTTTAAAATTTTTGTTTTGTTTTGTTTAAATTTTTTGTTTTGTTTTGTTTAGATATATAATTCTTATTTTTATTTTTATTTGTTTTGTTTTTATTTAAAATTATTATTACTATTTTTTGTTTTGTTTTGTCTATAATTTTTTTAATTTAATTTTTTTATTTGTTTTGTTTAATTTTTTTGTTTTGTTTTGTTTAGATATATAATTTTTATTTGTTTGTTTTATTTTGTTTTGTTTTTATTTAAAATTGTTTTTATTTTTTGTTTTGTTTTGTTTATATATCTATATAAACAAAATCTTCATTTATATTGTTTTTTGATTCTCTTTTCTGCACAGTACATTTTACGTTTTTGATGTAATATTCTTTTACAAGTAGGTGGTTTTGAAAGATTATAAATTTTAGTATAATTTTTAATGATTTTTTTTTTGTTTTTGAGTATTTTTTATGTTTAATCAGTGTTTAAAATTTCATTTAAATTATTTTGTACATATTATATATTTTATTTTTAAATTATTTGTTTAAATAATAATCATTTATCTAAATAAATAGGGGTTTTAACATATATATCATGACATGTGAATAAGTCAATGTCGATGCCTCTCAGTACCACAATGTGGCGTCTGAATCTCACGTTGTCTACGCGTCCGGTGTATGCGTCGCTCCGGTGTCCTAGCATCGGGATCCTCTGCTTCTGGTACATCTGGTGACTCATGATGCTGTGTAGAGGACTGACCAAAATCATGCGTGGATGATGACCTAAAATCATGCGGGGAGCCATATGGTCGTGGGGCTCCTAATAATGATAGAAATGACATATTGAATAAGTCCTCGCCGAGAGGAGAGGGGGCCACCACAAGCCGTGTCACCTGATCCAGCCCATAGTCCATAGTAGTCATCGAAGACGACTTATGTGGTATATAAGCGTCTCCATACTGTGAAAGCTCATCAATAAGCTGGACATGATCATCTTCATGTGGTGCTGTTACATCTGTAGAAGGTGCTCGCCGTCTCTGCCTCTCCTGAGGTACTCGTCTCCGTTTCCTAGCTGGTGGTGGTGGTGGCGGTGCATTGTCATCAGCAGACATAACAAAGACATCATCCTCAATAGCTTTAGTAGCCGGAGGATATGAATCATGATATATCTGTGACTCCTCGTCATAAAAACTGTCCTGTATGATCCAGAGATGGTCGTAGAGAGCCAACACATCTTGATGAATTACGTCCCGTCTAATATATGCCTTCTAAGGATGTGTGATATGTGTAAGATGATCAATGTTATCTGTCTGCCAATGAAATGACATTCAAATTAATACCACAAGAGTTGAACAAATATAATATACTTTAATAAACATACCATCTACTGAATGTCAATCCCCTGACGTGTAAGATGTATCATGGTATGACGTCGATACCAGTCTGCATAATCTTCTTGAC
The DNA here is from genome assembly GCA_963277665.1 of Viscum album. Classification (NCBI taxonomy): domain Eukaryota; kingdom Viridiplantae; phylum Streptophyta; class Magnoliopsida; order Santalales; family Viscaceae; genus Viscum; species Viscum album. The sequence goes on from OY728156.1 coordinate 1,339,516,303, forward strand.
AGATAACTGATATTGTGTTGTGAGATATCCATATCGAGAAATACCATATCAGGCACACGCGTCCCACAACTCAATATGAGATGCATGAAATTGTCGCCAGTTCGCCGACTGTCTACTTGTAAGTACAATCGAATGCAACACATCAGGTTATCCTGGTGCCATCAGGATATGTTGTATATATCTGAACTAGCGCATGACTTGGTTTGGTTGGTGTCACTCAATGATATGGAAGTGGATGAGTGACACCACTGCAGCATGATATCCGATCATAGTTATGCAATACAGTGGAAGTGACGCATAGACATAACCTGCATACGGAGTCTGTGAAACCTGAAATGTAGACTCAAAAAGTGACATATTAGCAAGATAATGTTAGTAAGATTACATTGAAATAACTTAAAATAGTGATAATTAAATATATTGTTCTATAAGAAAGTATTGCTTGACCTACATCAGCTGATACTAATGCATCGAATATCTATCGAAAGTTGTGCATACTATGTTTCGGTGTGTGTGCATGCTTCTGAGATTGACTCTACCTTGTTACAAGAGTAATATACAGTAAGTTCATAAAAAATAAAAACAGAAATACTAAATAAATGAAAGTAATGAAATAAATATATCATTGTCTCCGAGGACAATCTTGAAATAGCTCTGCTGCAAGCAGTGCGATAGCTCGAGAAGCGATGTGTGGAAAATGCTCACAGGCCCACATCTGTACTAAAGCCATGCAACCTGCAATTTGATGTGCATCTGCTTGACAACTGGTACAAATGGATCTACACAGATGTGCCTATACTACGGATCCCCAATTGTATGTAGATGTCTGATCAAGATCCTCAAATAATGAGAGGTGTATCATGTGCACCAAAAGGGTGGAGTAGTTGACGCATAACATGTCTTCGAGCAGTCGCAGAATATATGCATGTGTGCTTAATAAGCGTCTTCTCGTCTGCGTCATCAGGAATGACAGCGAAATGCTCATCAAGCCATGTCATGTGCAATTGTGAACCCACATGGGCACCTCGTACGCCAACGACATCAATGGCTAATAATTGATGTATGACGACAACCTAATTGCCACTAGTGGCACCCGTAACTGCCTGTCCATGGATGGACAAACCAAGCATGTAGACGACGTCCTCTAAAGTAATGGTCATCTTCCCCTCCGCCGCAATCAAATGATGGTCAATAGTCTAAGTCACACATAGCGACTCCATAAAATCTCGCACGTCTAAGGTATGGACAAATAGCTGCCGGAGGCGCATTGTGATGATAATGATGTGCTCTCTGAACAACAAGCTGTCGAACAAGTCGTCGCGTCAACACAAGACGCGACACATGCGTCTCCTGGCTAGTTAATAATGGCTGTTTCATCTGAATGTACAAATAATAAAACATTAATTTCAGGTTAGATATCATATTTATCATTTAAGGTATGAAATTTATCATGTAATGTATGACTCTGAATGTACAAATAGTAAAACATTAATTTCAGGTTAGACATCATATTTATCATTTAAGGTATGAAATTTATCATGTAATGTATGAAAGAAGCGTGTAATGAGTTGATGTAATTTAGGGGTGAGTTAGTGACCAATCAACAAGTTGATGTCAGAGATAGGTCAGTTTTAATTCCCTAAAATCCACGTTTTTGAACAAGGATTAAGACATCAAATTAATACTCTCTCAAATCACAAAAACATTTCATTTTCTTACTTCTCTTATTCGGCGTTAAATAAAAAAAGTTGCAAGGTGCTTAAAATTTAGTGGTAGTTTCATTAAAAGAATGACACTACACATTAAGATTGATGATATCTAATTTCTTCCAATATTCATTATTATCTAAAAACCTCTTGATAAATTTGGAATATGATGAAATTTTATCCAGGCTTGCAAAACTAATATATCAATGCTAAAGGTTTTAATCATTTTCAAGAATATCAATTATTTAGGTTGATCATTCTATTTAACACTTTTGAAGAAAAAGATGAGAGGGGCATAATGTTTGAAACGAGTTAATTGCTCAACTTCTCCTCAAATGTAGCTTTGTTCTTGCATTTTTTTAACTATTCCTACTTTATTTTATTTGGATCTTTGGATTTTTTTTGGTGTTGGTTCATCACGCTTTTCAGGTTGGACCTTGTTGTCTTGATTTCTTTACTTGTCATTTTCTAAGCTAGTAGTCTCAGATTCTGTTATATCCTCAATTTATTATTCACTAGTATTTACTGTAGTTGATTCTCAGATTCTGTTAAATCATCGATTTTACATTTTTTATATTTTAAAATTTCTTGTTATTTTTCTAAAACAACTTATTTAAATGTTGATGATATATATTCACTATGAATGCTTTCAAAACTCATCGACGGACAAATATTGATTACACGTACAATGTGTTTACAGTAATTGATGGAGTACAAAAATCATTTTAACCATTAGATGATTGCCCTATGTCTAGGGTAACATGTCTTCGTATGACCCTCCCGACGACATATGTTGCACCTTCGTTCAGGTGCCTGTTCACTAGGCTAATCCATCTCATTCTGAATACGAATCGACTTTGGCCTCTCTTTAGGTCGAAGTCTACTGTTGTTTGGTAGAAGCGTGAGTGTGTCACTAGAGAGCCGAAAATTTTGATATTCTCCGATTGACATCCGCAGAGTATTGTAGCAGAAGTTGATATTGTCGAGTTGATAAACTGTATCAACAAACTGTTCTTAAGTTACGTGTACGTAACCACATGCTGTAATCACCTGACCACAAGGATATCTTAATGCTTGAAACTTGTCACATTCACAGTAACACTTCTCCAATAAAACTCGGATACGACCATTGCTACAAGCCACAATATCACCGGGCTCAGCGACTTTAAATCGTTGCTCTGGACGATTAAATGCAGTGACACGATAAGTTGCAGCTTCTTGAAGAACTGTATCTAGATCGCGTTGGAAATAGTGTTCATAGCGCATCCCTCTGTTCATGCAATCTTCAGCTTGCTTTCCCCGTTTCAGAAAATACTTGACACTTCGATAGAAGCTCTCTTGTACAAACCTATAATTTAGATTTAAATCATTTTACTAATTGTATATTATAATTCTGTTTTTCTGAGTAACATATAATCAAATATTCATATTTACTTGTGATTGGTAATTTTTGAACTCCCTTGAAAGCTCTATTTATGCATTCTATGATGTTGGTCGTCATATGACCATATCTCTTCCCATCATCATGTGCCAACGACCATTTCTGTTTTGGAATTTGCATCATGTAATCATAAACTTCTGGATGAACTCTATGAATATCTTGAAGACGCTCCTCCATTCTTTGTTGTTGAGCCTTGTATGTCATCATACAAGTAATAATCTGAACAGATATGATCATAATTATGATAGAAATTTTTAATAGGAAAAATGATATTCATACCAATTTTTAAGATTGCTTTTTTCATCGACTCATTCTTGAATGTCTTTCGTAAATTGCTAGCAATGTGTCGAATACAGTATTGATGATGAGCATAGAGTGGTCTACATGAAAGTCTCTCAGACTGTACTGCCTCCTTGATTGCACGGTGACGATATGAGATAAGACAAATCCCTTCCGTGCCTGTGACGAACTCTCGAAGACATGACAGAAACCAACTTCATGATGAGAAGTTCTCTTTCTCCACAATTGCAAATGCCAAAGGTAGAGGGACTTGATTTCCATCTTGTGTGACAGCAATCAATAAAGTTTAGGTATACTTTCCATACAGAAATGTGTCTATTTGTATAAATTGCTTGTAATGTCTAAAAGCTGTCACACATGGTAAAAATGCCAAAAACAGTTTATAAAAAACAACCATTAATTGATCAACTTGGTTGTATTGGTTAACATATTCAGTAGTATGTAATTGATAGATCAATTGATTATTGTGATGTAAAAGTTCCAAAAGTTGAAGTGAAACTTGATAAGAGTCGTCCCAATCACCGCACACTTTCACAATAGCCTTTTGTCTTGCTGCCCATGCCTTCCAATAAGAGATTTGATACCCAAAATGTTGTTTGATTCGCTCCATCATTAAAACAACAAGAACATCTTGACATGCTCTAATCGTTTCAACAATAACTGTTGAAACAAAGTCAACATCTAATGAAGAGTGTTCCTATGACAAGTTTGGGTTCACACATGTGTGTTGAGTAAATCTTGTGATGCGCCAGCTGTGAAAAATGTTATCAATTATAGCTCGCAGACGCATTTGACAGTTCAAATCATATTTGTCACAACAGATCAAATAATAAGACCTTTTTGACTCTTCAACATAAGAGTAATGTCTTTCAATGTGATATTACTTTATCACATTTTTTATTGTATCTTTACTCTCAAACTCTCTCCCAATATACAGAATGTCTTTATCTGACACTCGATCTGTGCCTCCAATGATTCCTGGAAATTCTGAAGTAGTATGAGTAATAACTGACCAATCAAATTCTGCAAGCGATTCATGACTTCCGTCGACCATGAACTCAATGGTGGAGGATAGTTCAACGGTCGGTTAAACCTCACATGAGTGAGCACTGATTGATGAAATTTGTTGATGTGTTCTAACAGGAGCATATGACATAGTCTCGTGACATTGTGTTGACGCAACTTCCAATGTCAATGGAACCTCCATTGTAGTTATGGTCACATACAACTCCATCATTTGATTGGCAGATAGAAACTTAACCAATGACAATACATATTCTCAATCTTCACCATCAATTATTGGATAGCCCACATGCCAAAACCTATCAACATATTGTAAATGCCTGTATGTGATAGATTTTATCGCTTGAGTGCTTATCTGTTTCAACTTTCGATTAATTTTCATTTGAAGAGTTTCCAAAATTGTAGAGTCTTCAAGCATTACAACAGCTTCTGGCTGTATACTATAACTACATCTTTGTTCTGTCTCAATTATTTGTCAGTTGCAATAAATATAAGCAGCTATCTTTTTTATCTAAAATAAACCCTCGTTATTAATCACATATGATCAAACAATCAATTTATGTCTGCATGCTTCTAGAATTTTTGTTGGAATCCTAATCCCTCCACCGATCAATATGTTCAAACCATATTGATGTGTAACTTTATTTACACAACCCACAAGTTTGTGTTATTTAACAAAAAATAGTAAGTTAAACATATTCATACATATCCACATGCATCATATGCATGAGGTACATGAACACGTCATGTAAAAGCATAGAGTTGTATGAAATTGAAAAACTCAACATGAATAAGCCTAGAGCGACAGATATCCAACCACATTCACTTTCCTAGACAATGCAAGCCTCCAGGAAAGTAGGTGGAATGCAAAAATATATTATATAAACAATTTATAATATAACTACTTCGCTGATTACTGTAACCACTTCGCTGGTTACTGCAACCACTTCGTTGGTTACTGCAACCACTTCGCTGGTTACTGCAACCACTTCGCTGGTTACTGCAACCACTTCGCTGGTTACTGCAACCACTTCGCTGGTTACTGCAACCACTTCGCTGGTTACTGCAACCACTTCGCTGAATACTGGAACCACTTCGCTGAATACTGGAACCACTTCGCTAATTACTGGAACCACTTCGCTAATTACTGGAACTACTTCGCTAATTACTGGAACTACTTCGCTAATTATTGGAACTACTTCGCTAATTAGAATTCATTAACTGCATAATTAGACTTCATTAGGTACCTAATTAGAATTCATTAACTACCTAATTAGATTTCATTAACTACCTAATTAAATTTCATTAACTACCTAATTATATTTCATTAACTACCTAATTAGAATTACTTAACTTAATTAATTACCTAATTAGATTTAATTAACTACCTAATTAGATTACCTAATTAGATTTAATTAACTACCTAATTAGATTTAATTAATTAACTTAACTAATTTGAATTGATTAACTACATAATTAGAATTAATTAAGCAACTAATTATAATTAATTAAGCAACTAATTAGAATTAATTAACTAATTACAATTAATTAACTACCTAGTTTGACTTAATTAACTTCACTAATTTGAATTAATTAACCAATTAATTACAATTAATTAACTACCTATTTTGAATTAACTTAACTAATTTGAATTGATTAATTAACTAATTACAATTGATTAACTCATTACAATTAATTAATTAACTGATTAGAATTAATTAATTAACTGATTAGAATTAATTAATTAGCTGATTAGAATTAATTAATTAGCTGATTAGAATTACTTAATTAGCTGATTAGAATTACTTAATTAATTAGAATTAATTAACTAATTAGAATTAATTAACTTCACTAATTAGAATTAATTAACTCCACTAATTAGAATTAATTAACTCCACTAATTACAATTAATTAACTCCACTAATTACAATTAATTAACTCCACTAATTACAATTAATTAACTCCACTAATTACAATTAATTAACTCCACTAATTACAATTAATTAACTCCACTAATTACAATTAATTAACTCCACTAATTACAATTAATTAACTCCACTAATTACAATTAATTAACTTCACTAATTTGAATTGATTAATTAACTTAACTAGTTTGAATTGATCAATTAACTAATTACAATTAAATAACTAATTAGAATTAATTACTTAACTAATTAGAATTGATTAATTAACCAATTAGAATTCACTAATTAGATTTAATTAATTAACTAATTAGAATTACTTAACTAATTACAATTGATTAATTAACTATTTACAATTAATTAATTAAAAAATTAGATTCACTACTTTGAATTAATTAGTCAACTAATTACAATTATTTAGTTAACTAATTACAATTAATTAACTACTTAATTTGAATTAATTAATTAACTAATTACAATTAATTAACTAATTAAAATGCATTAATTAACTAATTAGAATTAATTGACTAATTATATTAACTAAACAATTAAATAAATAATTGAAAATATTACATAAATGTAAATGAAAAGTTATCTCAAATTTGTGGGAAGGTAGGTACACGTCGACTGCACATTAAAATTGACCCCCTCCCCTAAATTTGTTGAGGGAGAGATTGGGAAGGGGAGATGAATGAGTAAGAGTGTGTGTATAGGGGGGTATTTATAGGGGGAAGGAGATCAACGCCACTTCAAGTGGCGCTGATCGTTTATTCGTAAAGGTATCATCGCCACTTCCAGTGGCGCTGATACTTAATTTGGCGAAACCGGTCTAGTGCCACTTCAAGTGGTGCTATGACGATTTTCGCCATTTGCGCCACTTGAAGTGACGCTAGACAACCCCATTTTCTAAATAAAGAAAATGGGGAACCCATTTTAATAATAATAAACCCCCACCCCACCCCAAAATTCCCAAATATGGTGTTGCGTTGTAGATTTCTTTTAATTTGGTATTGGATATAGGGGAGGAAAATTTTGACCTCAAAATGAGGTCAGCAATGCGTTGGAGATGTAAACACCTCACAAGAGTGTCTTGTGAGAAATTATAGGGGGAAGGAGATCAACGCCACTTCAAGTGTGTGTATAGGTTGTGCGCAAAATTTTGGTAAGAGTGTGTATAGGGGGAAGATTGAAGATTGAAGAAGCCCATATTTGCATTCAGTTAAACCTAACACAAGATCATACTTCATTGTATGTTGAATTTGGGTCATCTATTATCGTTGAGATGATTAGGACCTTTCAAGATGTTACTGTAGAACTTTTGCAAAAGTGGATACAACAAACTTTTGGTAATAAGACATGGATTACGAAACATAAGACAATTGTGAAGGTCTATGGTGATTGAGATGACTCGTATGAGGTGTTGTCGCAATTGCTAGTCATACTAAGACACAACGATCAAGTTGGTTCTGGGCATTCATTTTCTGTATTTTCGCATTTCGTTTAAGCAAATAGTTCATACAAATTGATGAAACGTTTCTATATGGAAAATAAGAGCGCATTGTTGATTCTGACAACCCAAGATGACAGTCGTTCAGTTCTTCCGCTTGCATTTGTCATTGTGGAGAAGGAAAACTACGAATCATGGAGTTAGTTTTTATCACGTATCAGCAACCATTTCACCAGTATTCAGGGTGTTTGTTTGATATCTGGTCAGTATCGGACAATCAATGAGGTAATTAATGCGGTTGCTGATACACGAAGACCCCCAAATGCACATCATCGGTATTTGGGGTGTCTGTTTGATATCTGATCAGCATCAGACAATCAATGAGGTAATTAATGCGGATCCTGATACATGAAGACCCTCAAATGCACATCATCAATACTGCATCAGACACATTGCTAACAACTTGTGAAAAACATTCCACAATGAACCTATGAAGAAGGTAATCACGAGACTTGGTGTTCAATGTCTATTATTTTTTACTATTTCAACGTAAAGATAAAATTAATTTTTGTGAAATATGATTACTTCTGTGTAGCATATGAGCCGGATGAACGAAGATTTGAAAAACGTTTTGAAGAAATCTGAAAAGTTATTTTAGGAGTGTATGATTATATGATACAGATTCCAAAAGAAAAATTGACATTGACATATGATGGGGGAAGATGTATGAACACATGACCACAAATATTGTGGAGTGCATCAATGGTGTTTTCAAGGGGCTTCACAAGTTATCTATAACTTCCATAGTTTAAGAGACATTTTATCATTGTGTGAAGTACTTCGTTGATAGACAAAAACTAATCTCGTACGGGATTCAATAGGGGCTAAGGTACAAAAGACACTTTCAATGAGATATTGAAAAAAATATTGAAGAAGCTTATGATTATCTAGTGTGCCTTTTCCGCCAAGAAGAATATTGATTTGAAGGTCAAGAGTGTTCAGACCCAAATACAAGTAGCAGCGGTGAAAAAATGGTGGTATTACTAGAAGCGAGACAATGTTAATGTGGAAACTTTCAGGCATTACAGTTTTCATGTGCACACGTCATTGCAACATGTGGCTCTGTGAACATATCATGAGAATCATATGTTGATCCAGTGTACCGGTTGAATATCATTTCCAACTGTTATGTTGCACCATGGACGCATATTGAGGAGTTTCAATATTTCTCAATGCCCGAAGACCAGACGATATTGATATCTGATATCAACAGTTTGTGTCAACGAGGGAGATCGAAGTTCACCAGACTGTAGAATAAGATGGACAAGCCTCAAGAACAAGAACAAAATTTGAGATACAACATATGTCATCAAGAAGGTCATAACTTGAAATGATGCCCTAACATTGCTGGATCGAGTTCACACTCAACCACAATGATGTATAATATCCAATGTGATCTTTTCATATTGTTAATTATATGATGTTAATATAAGATCCTTCCTTTTGTAGAATTGTCTGACATTTTAGAATACTTTTACTATCAAATAATTCATATTCACATTAAAAGGAATATGACAAGTACATGTGAGGTGACATGAAAACATAATCAAAATATCCATGACTAAACCATAAAATAAACATGTAAGCAAATAATCATGAATCATGCCATCATGTGAGAAATTATACATAGATTACAAAGCACACCATTTGATATCTAACTTATTAGTTAAAGTCAAACTATGGTTTTGTTGGGTTATAAAAAACAATTTATTATCGTTATCTTAAAATTAGAAAATAATTGATAGAATGTTTTGGAAAGTGAGGTAAAAAGAAGAGAAAACATCAAATCAATTTATTCCATGATAAAATGACAATTATGATCATATAAAATGACATGAATAATTACGAACCCATTAAATAACATATGAATGATTTATAATACTAAAAAGACCTTTACATTTTTCAACAAAATATAGTTTGGATGAGATAAGTTTGACTTCAGAAGTGTAGTAACATTCTGCTAACCATAACATCTCATGTCTTACATTCTATCAGTCATAACATTCTGCTGACCATAATGTTATATTGACATTTTACATTTAAGACTTATTTCATTTTTTTACACACAGATAGAGGTTACTACACTACTCACTGAGCAGTATAAACATGTTTCCCGTGACGTGATAGTGGGTCGTCCGGTTCGACGGATTCGGGTGCGTCGAACGCACCTTTATCATCACATTCTGCCTCCAGTTTCCATTATATCGTACCTATGTCGTGTTGGCTTCTACAACATTGCGGTATCTGATTTTACATTCGTTGATCATCACCTACTTGTTGCCCTGACCATAACATCACATGTCTTACATTTTACCAGTCATAACATTCTGCTGACCATAATGTTATATTTACATTTTACACTTAATACTTATTTCATTTTTTTTACATACAGATAGAGGTTACTACACTACTCACTGAGCAGTATAGACATGTTTCCTACGACGTGATAGAGGGTCGTCAGGTTTGACGGATCAGGGTGCGTCGAGCGCACCTTCATCATCACATTCTGCCTCTAATCACCATTATATCGTACCTACGTCATGCTGGCTTCTACGACATTACAATATTCAATTTTACATTCGTTGATCATCACCTACTTGATGCCCTCCTCAAGAGATAAAGACCGAAGATACACACATTCCACCTACCTGAGATAGGTGATCATCACCCTTGAGGATGTGATAGTCTTGCTAAGTTTTCCTATCCATGGGGATGCAGTTATTGGACCCACCCATGAAGACTGGCCTGAGCTTGTACAAAGATTGCTAGGCGTCGACATTTTGATCGATGCTGCTGCTACAGATGGTGGGTCGATATCTATGAGGTGGCTTGAGATGCATTGTGCACAGTTACCCAATGACGCTGACGGGCAGACTATCATGCGTCATATCCGTGATATATATTTCGGCTAATTAAAGGAATATTGTGCACTGATCACTCTGGTATCCATGTGCACATGATGTATCTAGGGATACTGGAGGATTTTGATCAGGTCGAGAGATATTGTTGGAGATTTGCGTGTTTGAATTACACTTACAGAGCATTATGCATGACATGTCGCTCAGATCACACGAATCTCAGGGGGTGTTTCATCATTTTTCAGATGTGGGCATGAGAGTGCATCCCTCCCCTCTCCCTTATTATTGCTGGTCATGAGTTGCATATAGATGTGCTACATGATGCTCCGCGTGGACGTTGGTATGATTACTCATCTTTATTGGTTTCTAATGTTAGTAAGAGACATTGAATTTAATTTCTTATTATTTATCACTTTCGATGTTATATTTTACAGGTGAAGTCAGAAACCACTTCATCAGCCCTCCTCTGACACACCATTTGGGTGCATATCGTCTCATGTTGGACAATCTACTACCCACCGATGTAAGTATATACAATCTTTCATTGATTAACCACTTTTATAATATCATCATTTTTGGTTTTTAGTAACAATTTTTTTGACAAATCTCACATCTCATTTCAGATTACATGAATGCTATACTGAGCTTTATTTGATTAATTGCTTGCATACTGCACTGTTGGGCTCCATGATGTTATGACTGTAGTGTCTTTCATTCATTTTTGTATTATTGAGTGACACCAGTCTGATAGAGTCATGCACCAGATTGGTTGTGTTCAACACATTCCATTTCCATTGAGATAGTCACCGACGCTTTATTCCGTGAAGTTGACGGGGAGACAAGATGTGGACTGGCACCAACGACATGTCGGGCATCTCGACCTCTGAGGCAGACGAGCATCGCTTCATATCGATGGTGTACGTATGATGCGATTCCATCTTTCAGAACAGGTCGAGTACGAGTCATGGTATAGACTGAAGTCTATACTGTATCTTACTCCACATGGTAGAGGACTTCAGGATCTGATAAGTCAATAATTTTCCTTTAGTTTTTTATTGTACTATTTTTTAATTCATTTTGAATCTCTTTACAACATACTCAACTACAACGAATTATCCGCATGTTTGATCCAAATGAGGAGGTTGCTAGCTTGATAGCGATCAATGCTGCAATGTAAGGGCCGATGCCAGTTTATCATGCGCTTCATGACAATATCTTTAATCGTCCACCCTAGGGAGATACGTTCCTACCTAGGGAGTGGAGGTTCTTGCTCAAGAACCTCCTTCCGCAGCTGCTGATGCTGAGGAGGCATTGCGATGATGTAGACTGCGTCGTACTGCACGCGAGACCTCACCTTTTCCATAGGAAGAGGTTGGCCCTGTAGCAGTCCAACTTCAGTTGATTGGGGATGTGCATCAGGAGGCATGAGATCCATCTGTGTTGGTAGGATACCCACAGTTTTCTCCAGGTGCAGATTATCCGAGCTTGTATTAGGGGTCATTTCCCATGCCTTCGGCTTTCATACCAGAGCCTTCACAGACTTTATGGTTCCCCCAGGCGATGATGACAGATCTTACTCACCTAGTAGGAGAAGAATTTGGTGCGCATGACGACATCCAATTGTCACCTCCTCCCATTGAGATACATGCAGAGCATCCGACAGTCGAGGTTACAGTGTCCGAGGATCAACCATCTCTAGATCATCATACTCCACCCTAGCACAGAAGTCAGCGATCTCGATTCGAACGTTCCATTCGCACACCAAAATGCGGGATGAGACATCACCATAGAGAGTGACTGTACTCATTCATGTATATGTTTTCTGTCTATTAAAATGATGAAATTCATTTTACTATCAATCATTTTTACATGTTTAGCCACTGTTTCCATTTTCATTTATATTTTAGTTACAATTTATATTTTATAAGCTTTGAATGTTGACTACTTGAAATATAGGAAAACTTATTAAATTTCAAGTAGATAACTTTAAAAGGTTATAAAATATAAACTATAAAAACAATCTAAATAAAACTTTAAACATAGCCTAAACATCTAAAAAGTTGTTGAAAATAAAAAGAATTTTATAAATATAATAAATTATTGAAAATGAAAGGAATTTAAAAAAAAGATTAAATACAATTGTAATGGTTCAAAACAACAAAATATTATCCCACTAAAATTACTTTTCATTAATTGTTTTTAAGAAATGTTTATTATTTTGAATTATTTTTTTATATTTTTTTTGATGAACATTTAATTGACCTATGCTCTTATTGAGATGATTCTTCAGGACGAGAAATTTTATGATAAATTACATGGCTTTAGGGACTCTCTTTATGGTGGGGAGAACATTAGCAAGTGGATGTTCTCTTCAAAGGGTATCCTATGTTTTCAAAATCAGTTTATTGTACCTTTTTCCTATGAGAAAGGTTATGATGGAGGATTTACATAATTTCCCGTGGGAATTACACCCTGTAACCAAGAAGATGTTCTATGGTATGTGGACATGATTCTAGTGGCTTAGTATGAGGTGAGACATCATTGACTTTGTTTCTCATTATTATACTTTCCTCCATGTCAAGGTTGGGCACTAGAAAACTTCGGGTTTACATCAAATACTTCCATGAAAACTTGTAAGTGGGATGGTATTTTTATGGATTTCATGGTTGGGTTGTCATGTACCTCTCATAATAAGAATGTGATATGAGTAATGATCAATAGGCTAACCAAATTGGCTCACTTTATACCCATTAGAGACTCAACCAAATTTGAGGACCTGAGAAGTCTCTATGTGAAAGAGATTGTTCGTTTGTATGGAGATCCGTATGCTATAGTCTCTGATAGGGATCCATGTTTCACTTCTTACTTTTTAGAGAGGCATCCAAGAGGCACTAGGATCCTAAGTACATATTGGAGTATGACATGTAATCTGTAGATGGATGGCCAGACAGAACAAGATAATACAGATCCTTGAGGACATGCTATGTGCTTGCATTCTCTACTTTGGTGGAGCTTGGTATATGTTGTAAAATTAGGTTCCCTAGACCCAGCTTTATCAGTACTTCTGATTATCAAACCATGTGTACAGTGATATATGTTTGATGTATACTTACCATTATAGTGTAGACATTTTTTCATCCACTATTTAAATGGTAATGTTTATAGATTATTTGTCATATCAAAAGGTTATAGCAGATCCAATGCTATAATTAGAACCTCGAGATACTCTGAAATTAATCTTAAATATATGCCCTATGGTCTAGATACATTATACTGACTCGACATAGTTGATGTCAGACTATCAGGTGTTGGAGGATTATAAGCATTGAGACTTCTTCTCATGAAGTTTGCACTTGGTGATCTCTGGTATGTGAGCTCATGAGGACAAAACCACCCATAGGAACACCACGTGTTTTGGGTGTCATTGGTTGTTTCTATCTATGGTCATGTGTATTGGTATCATGACTTATCATTATCAATGTGTTTCATTTGATCACGTGCTTTGATGAAGGGCTAAAACCATAACAATGAAGTCATGGTGAAGTAGTTTGTGTTGGATGTGTCATCGGTGGTATGACATTAGTTTAATGATCAAGATAGGATTTATCGTTGCCGAGTTGAGGAAGCGATATCTCTAGCCTGGTTGATCAGGATGGTAGCACCTTCATTAAATCCATGACCATGGTAGTTGAAGGTAAATCTATATGGTTAGATAAAAAAAATAATAAAGTAAAGAAAGGATGATGACACAAGTTCTGCTTTATGAGATATTGTGTGACAAAGAGATTATATTACACAGTGTGTGTATGTAGGTTGGTTGTCGTTGGTATGACTACTCCATCTATTTAGGGTCCATGATGAGTTTATAGATTTCAGTCTTGGTCTATGAATATTATTCACTGCTATTGAGATAAGGTCCTAGAGGGTCACACACAATAGCACATTCAAGATTCTTCCATATTCTGAGAGGACCAGTTTGGGATATACCTAACACTGAGAGGGGGGTGAATCAGTGTTGGGGACTTTTTAAACCAATTCCAACTTTTATCCCTGTACCTCTAGACCTGTTAGGATCTTGATTCTCTTATTCTCTTTTCCCTGTCGCATGCAATAATAGAAAGCGGTGAAGATATGCACACGATATTTTTACAAGGTTCACCACTCAATAAGAGTAACTACGTCCTTGCCATGCATGAGGATGACCAGTGCATGGATTCTCCACTATAATGTAAAATACTGTTACAATGGAGTGGCTAGGAAAACAATCCTCTAGCCAGTGTGAGTCCCTACACTTTGGAGGGGGGGGGGGTGGGAAATAATCCTCTTCCCTGGACTGGTGATGACTTATTCCAACTTGCAGCCTCTAGCTGGTTCTTTATACTGCCTATGGAGACAGTCTCTTGCATCCTCTAGCTGGTTCTTTATACTGTCTCTGAAGACAGTCTTCTCTCTGTAAAAAGAGTTTGCAACACCAAAAGAATATTTCACCTGTTGAGACCTATTGGATGTCACAGTGCTACTTTGTTCTTCATCTATTCAATTATTACCTGCCTAGCAGCATGCAGGTAAACAACCACTTCTTTCTCTGCTGCAAGTCTGAAAGCTGCACAATCTTCTTCCCCTTCTTCTTCAGTGAAAAACCAGCTACACTGAGATCGCTTCTGCTTCAATCTGCTGGAATCACAAACTCCCGTTGTGATTATCAGAACAATGAAGACCAACTCATCTTAGCATCATCAGAATTAAATTGCCCTGAATAATTGTCAGCCTTCAGTTGGGCATACTCTGTTCTTCTTCTTCTCTTCTTTCTCTTTAACACAATATAATTACAATGTTCTAATCTCTTTCTTCAATTCTCAATACCAACATAAGAGTGTATTGGTATACTACCTTCTTCCTTGGTGTAGATATGAATTCAGTTGCACATCTTGTTCTTCCTCACTTCACAATGCACAACGATAGTGTTAAACACTAGTCGTGTGAGTGCGGTTCAACTTCTCTTTGTGAAACCGAATGGTTCACAGTTTTTTCTTCTTCGCAAAGCTGCTTCGAGAGTGCTATGCACCTATCGAATGCCCGCGGGACCCCCAAATTTTTCGCGCACCCTTCTAGGCAACTTGCACGTAAAATTCAAGCCTTGCGCGGAAAAACACCTTTTGGCGTGAAAAACCTTTTTCGCGCAACTCTTTTTTTCGAGTGCGGTTCAACTTCTCTTTGTGAAACCGAATGGTTCACAGTTCTTTCTTCTTCGCAAAGCTGCTTCGAGAGTGCTATGCACCTATCGAATGCCCGCGGGACCCCCAAATTTTTCACGCACCCTTATAGGCGACTTGCGCGTAAAATTCAAGCCTTGCGCGGAAAAACACCTTTTGGCGTGAAAAACCTTTTTCGCGCAACTCTTTTTTTTCGCGCAGAACTTCCTATTTCGCGCAACAGTTCCTTTTTCGCGCATCACTTCTTCTTTTCGCGCAATACTCTATACTTCAATTTTTTCCGCACGTCAGAGCTTGGGATTTGTCTATGTGTCGAGTCACTTCTAATGAGAGGGGTTCACCTCATATTTATAGGCATTTTTGACCTTGCGGGTAAAACCCCTTCCTGCGCGTAAAACTGTCTCTCACTTTTTCAGATTACGCGCACCTTCCTTGATTTTTCGCGCACCTCATGACTTTGCCATTTTTCATCATTCTAATCATGAAGACACTCTTGCGCGTAAAACAGCAAACCAAAATTTTGCGCACAACCAATTTTCCCGCGCACAAGTCTAATGTTCCGCGCACCTAGCGCAAACATCTCCAATTTTTCGCGCACCTCTTACCTTTGTCATTTTTCGACTTTCTAATCACAATGCACCAATTGCGCGCAAAAATCCACACTGTGTTCCATATTGCGCGCAAACCCAATCTTTCTTGCGACATCATATTTTGTGCACTGCTCCAATCTTTCGCGCATTTCATGCCTTTGCCAATTTTCGAGCTTCTGATCTCGAAACACCTTTTGCGCGAAAACTTCATTCTTCTATTTCACGCAACCTTCCTTTTTCGCGCAGCCCGCTGATATTTCGCGCATCCCGCTACTATTTCGCGCACCGCTTTATTTTTTCGCGCAACCTGCCTAAATTTCCGCGCACTCATTGCTTTGTCATTTTCTCTCTCCACTGCTTCCCCTAACCATTATTCTGCTTTTATCACTAATTTCACTATCGTGATATTTATCTTTTGAATGACCAGATCTAGCATCGTCAGAGTCACAATGGGAAGTACATAAACTTCCCTATCTTCCACCAGCATCACTCCTTCCAATCAAAACTGTATATGACTGACATCATCATTTCTCCCGCTTTACATCATAAGGCTTGCATCACAAGTTCTCATGACTTATGATATTTGAGAAATACATATCAGCAAAGCATCGTCTGGTTTAGAATATAATGCGAAATGCATGGCTACCTCAGAATGTCAAGCCCTTCCACATTCTCTCGTCTTTATAACCATCATTATGCAAATCATGTAATTCTATTCTTCAAGTAAGCTCTTGCATGGTTCACATGCAATCATGAATCATTGCATTGTCTTCTTCAAATCCTCATTCTTCTTCAACCATCCTTAGATAGATGATACTTCACCATTCTGCTCCAATCATCCTCAAATGGATGATACTTCTCCATTCTTCATTGTTGTAAACAATGTGTCACCTTTGACACAAGTTTTTTGAACTTAGGATCAGTTCAACAATCGTCTGAATTTTACTTCATGGAGAATTTCCTAAGCATGACATTCAATGCTATGATTACATAACAATTCTCCAGGCATCCTCACTTCAGTTGATCTCCATTAACTTTGGAGTCATGCTTCATCTCCTTCTTCATTTTGACCAGCATTGACAACTGTTGACAACAAATACAATCTTCATACACAAAGTGGTCCCAACATATTCTGTAGAATAGGAATATAGGAGTGTGTGTATGTAGGTTCGTTGTTGTTTCTATGACTACTCCATCTCTTTAGGGGCCATGATTGGTTGATAGATTCTGCTCTTATTGACAACACTCATTAAAAAAAATTAACTATCAATTTTTTTTTCACAACTCAACTTTTGTAAACTAAAGTTTTTTGACTTTTATCAAAACACAAACTTTCTCAAAAGAGAGTGTTCTGACACCACACAACTGGATAAAGTAATGTTTTTGAAGGAATTTCATCCCTCGGTGATAAGAAAATTTTGCATCCCTATAAAGATAAAATTTCTTCACTTTTCATTTTCTCTCACATTTCTTTTTCTCTCCCCCATTTTATGATAACCAAAGATTTAAATTCATAAAAGAAATACAAGTAAAAACTTTTTACAAAGTAAAAAATTGTTACTTTCTCTCCCCCTTTGTCAACATAATCCAAAACACAATGGAGGATTTTCCTTATGAGATTTAGGAAGTCAGTGGAGGAGGATGAACATGAAGTTGTAGCCTCAACTTAACAAACCTTTCTTTTGGAACTGCCTTCATGAAGATATCAAGAATTTGATACTTCGTTGAGATATATTTCAGAAAAACATCTCCAGCATCAACTTTCTTTTTTATAATGTGAAACTTTATATCAATTTGTTTTGTTCTTTAATGTTGTAAAAATATTTTTAAAAATATTAATTGTACTCCGATCATCACAAAGTATATTCAATGGTTTAGAAACTTTCACTTTCAAGTCTTCTAGCTGAACTTTCATCCACAACATTTGAGTACAAGATTGAGTAGCTGCAACATATTCAGATTTAGTTGTGCTTAAAGTTATTGAACTTTGTTTCTTACTATTCTAACTCACACAACATTTACCCAATAAAGATTTTCCTCCTCATGTTGATTTTCTATCATTAGAATCTCTATCTCAGTCGGCATTAATATAACCATAAACTTCATCTCACAATTTCTTTTATATAATAACCCATGTGAAATTATTCCTTTCACATATCTCAGAATTCTCTTTACTACCAACATATGTGATTCTTTCAGATTAATTTGATACCTAACATATAAAGTTATAGCATAAACAATATCAGGACTTGAGGTTATAAAGTAAAGTAGAATTCCTATCAACTTCAGAAAGTCTTTGATTCATGCTTTTTATGGACTCGTCTTTACTCAACTTAGTGATCACAAATATAGGAGTAGAAACTTCTTTGGATTATTCCATCAAAAACTTCTTTAATAATTCTCTAGCATACTTTTTTGAGATAAGAAAATGTACTTTTCTTTTGTTGAACTTGTAATATAGGGAAGAAAGATAATGTTGCGGAATCACCGGGAGACAGAACGACAGAAAACGAGAAAACGAAAGAAAGAAAAGCAACAAGGAACACGGCGATTTACGTGGTTCGGGAAAAATCCCTACGTCCACGGGAGAGGCAGATTTTCACTATGATTCGGGAGCAATTACAGAGGATTTTCCAACATTACAAACCCTAGCCCGAAATGGGCTACATATGAAGAAGACGGTCTACTGTTCTGAATAGTAGTCCGCGTTGCTACAGTGATCGGCGGCTCACTTTGTCAAAAGTGCTACAGTGTCTGCCGGCTGGAAGTCAAAAGCGCTACAGTACTGTTGACCCCGAAGTCCGCACCGCTACAGTGCATGTCGGTGTCAACAGTACTGTTGACCCCGAAGTCCGCACCGATAGTTGCGGGCCACAAGCATTCGGCCCAACCGGATCGGGCAACACCAATCCAACAGATAATTCTCCTAACATTGAAATTTCAAAATTCTTCTTTATTTTCTTAGAAAACACTTTACAAACTTTTTCTTCCTCCCCCCAAAAAATTATATCATCCACATAAATAATTACAATAAGAGTTTCAGAGTCAACATATTTCACATATAAGTTGTTATCGACTTTTCCTTTAGAAAATTTCAACATTCTTAAAAAGCTACCAAGTTTTGAATACCAGGAACGTGGGGCTTGTTTCAACCCATAAAAGTCATGCTTTAATCTAAAAACCTTGTTTTCATCATTATCAAGTTCAAAACCACAAGGTCATTCAATGTAAACTTCTTCCTCAAACTCGTCATTTAAGAAAAATTACTTTACATCCATATGATAAACTTTGTAATTTGGATGTGCGGTCACTGATAGAAACATTCTAATAGTTTACAATCTTGCAATTGGGTCAAAATTTTATTCAAAATCCATACCTTCCACCTATTTATAGTCTTTATAAACCAGTCTTTATTAATCTCTTGATACTTTTCCATGCTCATTCAACTTGTTTCTATAAACCCAATTTGTTCTAATAACATTTTTATTTAATGGTCGTGGAATAAGTTCTCATGTTTCATTTTTCTCAATCTGATCCAACTCTTCATTCCTATAATCCACCCATTCTTTGTGTTTAATATCCTTTTAATTGATTCCAGTTTAACTTTTGAGATAAATGAAGTCTGATTTTCTATTCTCAACTTTATTCTAGTCTATAATAGAGCCTTCTGATTTCCAATAATATTTTCGAATTCAACATGTTTTTGTAATGTAGGAAATTTCAAAATTTCTCTTCTAGCTGAACTTAACTCATCAAATGATTCTCCTAAATCTTGATAAGGATGTTTTGACTTACTTTCACTATCGTTGGAAATCTCTAGTTTATCCTCCTTATTCTTAGCAAATTTTGTTAAGGAATTTTTATTTTCAATTACTTTCACGTAATATGATTCCACCAACATTTTTTAGGCGTTTGTTCCAACATTTGTTTCTTCTTCCATTTGGTGAATAATCCATAAACATTCAATCCTAGGCTTTCTCATCAAAATTTCCCAGATCCCAATTTTTTATTTTTAGTAAACATGGACTTCCAAAAACTTTGAAGTACTTTATTGTAGGTTTTTTATACCACACTTGATAAGAATTCATGTTGGATTCTGATCTCAATAAGCATCTGTTTTAAATATATATAGTAGTACTAATAGCTTCTTTTTAATAAAACTTTGAAAGTTTGTATTTTGATAACATATGTTTTCCCATTTACACCAAAATTTTAATTTTTCTTTCTAATACTCCATTTTTTGTGGAGTATAAGGAGAATTATACTAGTGTTTGATACCATGCTTTATCAGATAAGTTCCAAAAGTGTTGCTTTTGAATTCAGTACCATTATATGTTCTCAACTTCTTTATATAAAACCTCATTTATTTCTCAACTACTTTTCTAAAAATCCTGAACATTTCCACAACCTCTGACTTATGTTTCATAAACATGATGTTTGTCATCCGAGTGAAATCATCAATAAAAGAAATAAATTATAAATCTCCTTTTTTTGATTGATGTATCATCGACCCACATAAATCTGTAAGAATAAGCTCAAGAGGTCAGGTAGATTGAATCTTAATTCTCTTATGACTTTTGTTAGTCATCTTTCCCTTTTGACAAGTAACACAAACATCTTCATCTCTCTTTTTTCAATTCTAGAAAGTTTCAAACAACATCAACCTTAGAAATTTTGTTCATATTTTTTCACTCAAGGTGGGAAAGTCTTTAGTGTTGCATCTTATTTTCATCTTCAACGCTTAAGTAACAGGAGTTGTTTAATTCTTCTATTTGGAAGAGATTCTCATTAGTTCTTTCTCCTTTTGTAATAATTTTTCCATATTTTACACTTTTGATAACACAAGAATATTTTCTGAATATTACTTATTTTCCATCATCACTTAGTTTAATTACACTAAGTAAGTTATGTTTTAGCCCAAAAATAAATATAACTTCTTTATATTTAAACTTTACTGATTCAATCTCAGTCATCCTGATTCCTCTGTTTTTTAAGAAAATATCATTCCCAAAGGTAACAACACCTCCATCATGATTTTCAACATGTTTCAAGATTTTTAAATCCCCTACCATGTGTGAAGAACAAACACTATCAAATATTCATGGTTTGTTCTTTTTACTTGCTTTCAAGGAAGTCTCAAAAACAAAAGATCTTTCTTCAACTTTCTTCTTTCCAGCTTCCTTTTTTTTCTCCCATAAGAAACTTGTTCTGAAAGGTGTGTCATACATCTTTCAACATGATGGACAACCTGATCACATCTTTCACAAACTTCTTTCATACATTCAAATTGATTTTTTGTTTCAAAGTTTCTAACATCTTGAGTTTTTTTTCTAACTTCCTATGGGTTAGGAAAGTTACTCATCCTTCTTCCACCATTACTTTCTCTTTGTTCAAACCTTCTTTCAGGAAGTGAAAAGTTATGCCAATAATTATAAGTTATTGCCTATAGATTCTACAACACCATAAATAGCCATCAAATCTTTATTTTTGACTGAAGTTAGATCTTTCTCTGTAGAAACTTTGTTGAGCTTGATAACTTCTTTATGCTTTATCATACTCAGGATGTGAACCATCTTTCCTTATGATTGAGTTTTCAAATTTTATAAATGATATTGGCTTCTCACATAATTTCTCCACCCAATCTTTCCCAATACCTTTTCCAAAACCTGAAATGTTAGAAAAATAAGATGAAACTTTATTTTTGATGGGTGATGATTTCAAATGATTCTTGATTTGGGCTCTCTCAACAACTTTAGAAGTCTTAGCTTTAACTTCTAATGCTTTGTATAAGTTTTCATTCGTCTTCCTCAAGGCACTTTCAGACTCAAGAAGTTTTGATTGAAACTTCTTAACTTCTTCCTTAGCTTCTAGCTTCTTAATAATATCTTCAACCTTATTTCCCTATTCAGTAATTCTATGTTTGTAACTTAAGATCTCCTGAATGTATTCTTCCTCCTACTTGATGATATCTTGTCTTCCTTCAACAAAATCTTCACAATATTTCTTCAACAATATGATTTATTTCTTAAGAGTTTTGTTTTGATCAAGACATGCAACAAGTTCCGTTCATAGTTGATACTCTCTATATGATTCTTCACCACCTTATTCACTATCTTAGAAATCTTTTGTTTTCTCAACTTTTTCAATGAAGATTTTAAATTTTTCTGAACTTTCATATTTCGAAGAATTATTGTTAGTTGATTCTAATTCAACTTTATTACTCAACATACTTCATTTGTATCCTGTAATATTCTTCATATATATATTGGATGACTTTTCTTATTTAGAACTTTTGTTCCACTTCTTCCATCGAGGTTTTTCATTAGAATCATCTCGATATTCTCCAACTTTCTTCTTGGAGAAATTCATAGAAAAGTGTATAATCCCACCATACTCAAAACATTTGAGAGGAAGTATACCTCTACACTTTCCTCTTGCTTTCTAATAGTTTGTGTAGATAAGAGACATTATTTTTTTCATTTAACTCATCCTTATTATCTTCAGAATCACAAGGATCAACATCTTCAACATCTTGAATTTTTTATCTTTCTCATAACCTCAAAATTCATTTCATCTTTCATATTTTTTTTGAACGTATGTTATTTTATCATTCCATAAGAAACAAGAATGTTATGCAATTCATCAAGAGATAAATCATCTTTATGTTATAGAGGAAATTTTAAAATCAAACATGTTCGGAAAGTTTCTCATAAGTTTCTTCATTATTGTAGAATCTTCCAAAACTTCTCCAAAACCTCTGATGTTGCAAACAATTTCATTTACCCTGGTGAAGTGTTCATCAATAGTTTCTTCATCTCTCATCCTTATATCTTCATACTTACTACGCCAGATTTGTAGTTTTTCTTCCTTCACTTTAGCATTCTCTTCAAAAATATTTTCATATTTTTCCCACATACTCTTTGAGTTTTTGAGACCCATCACCTTCATATAAAAATTTTCTGATAAATATATAAGGATAGATTTTCTAGCTTTTCCATCAACTTAGATATTTCTCTTATCAGCAAAATTCATCGGGACATCCTTCTCGATAGGTGGAAAATCGATTGTAGCAGCATCGACAACTTTCAGGCCAAGAGATAGGAGATAAGGAATAGTCCTATTTTTTCATCCATAATAATTTTTGTCATCAAATGTAGGAATTAATATACTATTGATAGAATTGATATTATCCATGATAAGGATTCAATAAGGGACCCTGGCTCTGATACTAATTGAAGTTCCAAAAGATCGAATAATAACTAAGAGGGGGGGGGGGTCAGTTGTTCACTTTTTATAAGTTTCAATACTTTTTTAAACTTAACCCCTGTAACCTATTAATGTTTACATACTTATCATCTTTTTGTAAATACTCATGCATGAAAAAATAGAAAAGTAAATCACATGAGATTTACAAGGTTCAGCCTTAGTGGGAGAACCTACATCCTTTCCATAGCCACTCCCACAGGTCTATGAAAATTCACTATTATGAAGAAGTGAATACAACTTATAAAAACTCCCATTATACACATTCTATATCTCGATGTGAATGATTATACTGACTCCCATCACTTTAAAAAGTTGCTTGTAAAACAATTGATCCAAAAATAATAATAAATACTTTGTTCAGTTTTCTCCACAAAAGTTCATGGGTCCGATGACCGAGTTTGATGGCCTTTAGTCCGATGAACCCTTCTTGAGTGTCTCAGTACGATGAAATCAATATGATATTCTCTTTCTAAATATGCACTTCTCAAACTCTGCTAAAAAACTCTGCTTGATCTTTCTTAGTTTGATCGAATCAATACGATCTTCTCAATACGATGTTTCTTAGTCTAACTAACCAAACAACATATGTCCGATCTTCTAATGGGATCTCTGTTTGGAAGGAACTCTTTCTCAAATTCCTCAGTGCTCTGCCTTTTTCGCTCTCATGAAAGGGTTACAAAATGAGAATGAATTGTACTTCTATTTATAGGTGACTCAAAAAAGCAAAAGCTGTAAACTGAAAAAACTTTCCCTCTTACCAAAATTTCAAAACTTTGAAAAACACTCGCATTTAAACATTAACTTTGACTTCTTAAAACCTTCTCAAGATTTCTTTGAGACCAGTCTTCTCGAAAAAATCAACTTTTCTTTAATATGATATAACTTCCTCAGCTTCATCTTCCTCTACTCATTATGATATGACTAATTTTCACAGCTCATTATGATGAACTTCCCCAAGAGTTGACTTATTGGTGTCATAATCTTATTCGATTGCAAACTTGAACTCTTCCTTTTTTTCTTCTGAAGAAAATGGAACTCATTTAGAGTATTCACTTCTCCTTCATAACTGGTCTCTCTTTGATGGATCAACATCATCAACTCTGATCACTTTGATGTCCTACATCTGATGTGTTATCGGTGTAAGGCATTCATTTGATGAACCAGTGCTTGTTCCTGGTCTGATTCATCTTCCTCCTAAGATTCAGTCTGATTAACTTTCCTTATCAGAGCTAGTCAAATGAAATCTTTATAATGATGGAATTCTCATTTTGATGGAATTATCATTACAATGTTCTGCATCAGATGATAACTCCACTCAACAACTTTGGAATTCTTGAAACTTCATCAACTTTACACATTCTGGCTTCTAACAACTTTTGAGTCCGGTACTTCTATATCTGATCTTCTATTTCTGGGTTTCTAGAACCAATATAGTCTTTAAGAATCTTCCATTTCTTCAAAATCTTTTATCTTGTTTGGTGAGAACTTCAAGATTGGTAAAGCATCATCTGACTTAGGTTAGAAAGTATGAAAACTTTCTAACTCTTGGCTTTACTATTTTCTTTCAAAACTCTTCAGCAACATTGTGACTTCTTCATTCAACAAGATCATTCATTCATCCTTCTGATATTGTCACACTGATGATTCTCATACCAATGATCTGCATTCTTTTGTGTTTGGTGGTCCTCACACCGATGAGAAGCAGTCAGAATACTTTACATCGTATTCTTCTCTCTTCCACCAACTCCAGCTTGTATCATAACTTATTCATGATTTATGAGAACTTCATGATCAGCAAAGCATCATCATATTTAATACTTGGAATTTATATTACTTCCCAACCTTTTGGTCTCACTCAACATCTTCTGAGACCGATTCTTCTTGAG
Source organism: Viscum album (assembly GCA_963277665.1). Lineage (NCBI taxonomy): Eukaryota > Viridiplantae > Streptophyta > Magnoliopsida > Santalales > Viscaceae > Viscum > Viscum album. Next base: position 1,339,542,015 of record OY728156.1, read on the forward strand.
ACCGATTCCTAATAGTCTCTGACTTTCCATCAAATTCTCATTATGATTGCCTGGTTTTGTTGACTCATGCCGACAAGCTAAGTCGGATTTCCCATTTTGATGGATTGGGTTTGATCCTAAAGAACAAAAAAAAAGTCTTTTACAAAAAGGTTAGTTGTCAATAAATACAAAAATTTGTTAAAACAAATCATCACAAAGGTTCTTCAGGTGATTAGGATAGGAATGTTGGGACTCTGACTCTCTAGCAATGTATTGATGATGTCAACACTAACTAAACCAAGTTCAACATGATTTCATGTGATGGATCCCCTAATGGGGTGTTGATTGATTTCCTGTAATGGGTCTCCTATTGGAGTGTTGATTCGAGTGTGCACACATACACATATCTTGAGCCGTGATGATGATTAAGAAGTGTGAGGATCTTGTTGCCAGAAACTAACGTAACTCGGGGCTTATGAGCACGATGCTTTGTTTTGTTTGACTTGGTCAGATGCCATTGATTGCGGAACTATTTTGTTCAACCCAAATACTTTATATAAAGTGTTTCATGTGAAATGATCATTTAAGCCTGTTTTGACATATATGTCGTCTTTTATTTGAAAGCTTGTTTTCTTGAAAATGTGTAAATTTCATGTCATGCCTGGTTTAATTTAAATTGAAAATATAAATGGTTTATTGTTATGAAATTGCCTAAGGAATATTTGGTGGTATCCTATTGGGCTCTATTTCTTACACCCTACCTTTGCCTCTGGCTGTTTGTATATTATATTATGCTAGATCCAAACAAGGGGAAAGCGACCTTGGGAGGTGGTGGGTGTACTTGATTCACGGGACTTGGAGTGATGGAGGTGACTGGTAGAGATGTGATCCACCTGTTACATGAGTTTTTTTAGACTTTCTTTGGTAGATGTCACATCTCTTGATGATGTATTGTTTGGGTTTTGTCTTACCTATTTGATTCTGGTACTTTCTATTTGAGGAGTGTTGGCATATCGTCTTGTATTGTTTATCTCGCATTGTTTTGTGGAAAAACTGTTCCCTCTTGATCATGATATGATTTTAGGTGCTAGTCGTCAACCCGCGGGGATCAGAAATACCCTTCGGGCCAGTCAACACCGACTCAGGTGTACTAGGGTATCTCGGTTGGTTCATGACAGAATGTAAACACATACTCAACATGCTAGAAATATGGTTAGACTGAGTAAAAAAAGATATATTGCAACAATATATGCAATTAGATGACATCAAATTGAATGTATAAAAACCATACAAAATATATCGTATCAGTGCACTAAACATATATGTAATGAATCTAATTTATCAAACAAATTATAGTTTTCAACAAACAATAATACAGAAAAATTGAAAATTCAAAGAACAATATAGAGTATAAAATGCCTAAAAATGTAAACATAGATTGGGATCAATAATAACAATTATAGCGTTAAAGCTTGCAATGGAAATAACAAAACCTATAATTTGGTAGTAGTAAGTAATGTTAATTAAGGTTTAGAAGTATTGATAATAAAACAAAGTTAATGAGAATGAACAATCACTTGGTTGTCTCGCCAACACAAGTTGTCCCACCACAACAATAATTCCCTCTAATGCATCTTTCAAAAAATCAGGGTTTTGTTGAGCAATCCCATTTCATGGTGTGCAGTTAATTCGTTCACCCCTGGACAAGTTATATGAATGTAGATATCTAATAACATGAACCAAAATATTGAATAAATGTGAGTTTTATAGAAACGATGTTAATTTAAAAAAAAACATATACGAAATAATAACTTTTCCAAAGAACTTACTACCTGTAGTATTGAAAAATTGGGTGAAAGTTTTGCAAATATATGTGGAATAAAGATTAGTTTTTTTTTACCAAGAATCAAGAATCATAATAATGATCAATCATATGAGACCGACCAAGCCAATCGGGAAAGGAACCATCCCAACAATGGAAACCCTGATACAATCCAAACACCGCCAATCGGTTAGCATCAGCATTGCCCCCATGCCCAACAAAAGAAAAATTAAAAACAGAAAAGGACACATCAATATCCCAAATTTTCTTGAAGATCTGCCCGAAAAGTTGGGAATCATCCTCTTTATTTTCCAAAGCACCGATTACAATGAGGTAATCTGTCTCCAGCACCACCTTGGGATCTATCATCAACCTCTTCAGAGCGAGAGATCATCATGTGTTATCAGTGTGGCAAGCTGAGTCACAAGAAGCTATCGTGCCCAAGCGCTCCAAAGCCCTGCCAGGCATGTGGACGCCTGGGTCACTTGTGACGATTTTGTCAGGGCGTTTCTAGAAAGCGTCATAGAGGAATTTCTCATAAGTGATGTGCTGTTGAGTTTTTGTTTAAAGTTTCTTGTGTAAGTTTCCTTTCAGTGTAAGGGATCTCTTAGCGTTACAGTGTACTGATGGTGTTTTGGGTTTTGACATGTATGGGATGTCGTGGGTCTTTTGATGAACTCCGGTTTTCAATGCCAGTATGATTTTTATTTTAAAATCTTTTCCTTTCTTTTGCCAAATCCAAAGATGTATATTTCTTATTGGGATTATCAGAACCTCACTACGAGGCAAGAGACGCTTCATCCATCAGAGCTCTAGCCAAAAGGCCTGGGAGTGAAGCCGACGCGTAGTCAGGAATCCCAGATAATTTTAAGGAGTCTTGTTAAATTTGTGCCTCTACCGTGTGGTGAAACAGTTTTGGTGTTGCTGCTCTGGTTTCTCTGTCATTGTAATTTTCCTCTTGTCGCAAAGTGCGCGATGGACTTATCCCTCACGCAATGTCAGTAATTGTGCCTTTTAGATGCAAGTTGTTGATCAGTGACCTTGCATAGGCCACCCATGTGAAGCAGTTGCGACTTTGGTTTGTTTCCATCCCGAAGTTATGGGCCGTGAGTAGTCATTCGTCGTAGTTTCATTGATCTAATCCTCTGACCCTCCCTCCCCGCCCATGGAGTACGGGTTTTTGGTTCGTACGGAGTTTCCAGTTCAACTCTTATTCCTTTCAGATGTGAGTGAGTGGTGTGAATGTTCTTGGTGTGTTTCTTTTTAGCTTGAGCAAGGCCCAATGCACGTCTAAGTTGAATTTTTGTTTGGCCGTGTATAAGTTTGTTCGTGGGGAGACCCACCGTCTCTTTGGGTTTTCTCTTCAGTCATTACCTGATGCTAGTTGAATTCTTATGGTGGGGAGTCCGTTCAGGCCTCCCCTCTGCTGGTAATTTATTTCAGACAACGAGGTTGAGTCCCGTTGGTGGTCGATGGAATGTCCATGTGTTAAGAGGTTGGATCGTGTTGTGTGGAATCCTTAGGTGTTGATTAATCAGTTGGTTGGTTTCGTGGCTTTCCGGAGACGGAAAGTGTTATGATGGGGAGAATTGTCACACCCCGACCCGTGCGTTTATTTTATTTTATGATTTCTTTGGCTTTAAATTATTTTGCTGGGGTTCGTGTTCAATCTCGGACCAGATTTTTGAGTTTATGTTAAAAATTGTGTGTTTCGGGTTGATGTCGTTGGCGCTTGGGCGCAACGCGTTTTGAAAAACCCCACACAACTCTGCTTGGACTTTGCTCGACCAGCCATCTTCAAAAAATAAATAAATTAATTAAAATGAATGGATTTTGTAATTAGAGTGCTAAATACCAACGTTACAGAGATTTTTAAGACCATTATTATTATTAAGGTTATTATTATTATTACTATTATCGTTATTAAATGTTATGAATAAGATTATTAAAGTTATGATTATTATTTTTGTTATTATAAATTTTATAAATGAAGTGAATGTTAGAATTAATTTTATTATTATTATTATTATTATTATTATTATGTCATTATAAATTTTATTTAGTGTTTTTTTAGGTTGGGTTCAACCTAGGGTTCCTAGCTGGCTCACCCCTCCCTCTCTTCCTCCCTACTCAGCCGCCACCTTCCCTTCACACAAAGGAGACCCGATTCTCCCCTGTAGCGCCCTCCCCGTCTAGCCGCCTCAACCCAGCGGCCCAAGTTCCCTCCTCCCACCCTGTGTGGTGCTCGACCCCGTAGCACCACCTCGCCTCCTCCACGCCGAAGCCCGCCACCCAGCTCCCTTGCAGTGCTTCGCCCTCCTCGCTTGCAGCACTTCGCCGCCCGACCCCCTACTCACCAGCGCCGACCCCCGTCGGTCCTCCTATCCAACACCAGCAGACCCCCCCGCTCGACCTTGGTTCCACTGCATGCGGCACACCCTTCTCCTCCTAGTTGCCTCATCCGTTGCAGTAGCGACCTCCCCATCTCGGCCTCCCCGTCGCTCGCCCGCTGCTTCCCGTCGACCTCGCACAACAACCCCCCTTCTCGGCGACCATCCTCCAGCCGGCGCACCAATCTCCGGTCGGCCTGTTTTTGGTCACAACCTCAGTCCGACAACACCCTCAGCCGACCCCCCCCCCCTCTCATTGTTTTTTTTTCATTCTTTTCGGCGATCCCCTTATCCAGCGCCAGCCCCCTCCTCTAGCCAACACACACCTTGTCGTCCGGTCCGGCTCCGACAAACACCTTTGCGCACCTCCAGCGACCCTCTCCGGCGGCCCGCCTCAAGTCGCAGCCCCTCCTTTCGGCTTGCGCAGCCCTCTAGTATACCATTTACCACTTCGGGTGTGTTTTTATCTTTATTTTTATTTTTATTATCATTTTTTATTATTATTCTTGCTTTGGTCTTTGCTTTGTTAGTTGGTTTTGTCTATTTAAGTTTTTTTGGTAGGATTAATGTTTTAGAACCCGCGCGGAGTGATTCCGAGTTTGCGTTGTCGTCGCGCTTTAGTTTCAAGGTGAGTGTTTCTTCCCGCCGCTTGGTTTTGCATACTTTAAATGGGGTTTTTATATGTGTTTTGAGTCCTTGATATTTATTATGTAGGGCATTGGACTTTACCGCACATTTTTGAACTTGCGTCATTTCATCGCGTCGTGTATCCGAGGTAGGTTCCCATTGCACTGCTTTTAAAATTTAAGTTACATTACTTCCTGCTGTTTGCTCCCTATACATATATGTGTGCTAAATATTATTATGCAACTTAGAATTAATTCATTTATTATGCAAATTGATAATTCAATTCTCGTGGTGTGCAAATCGTGTCGTTTTGTTATGTTTGCGCACGCTAATTTTTCAATTAAATATTTCATTAATTTTAATAAATGTGAAATTGTATTAGATACTTAATTTTTAAATAATTACTCGATGTAAAAAGTGCTGTTTATTTTATACACGACACTTGAAATATTTTCTTGATGAACGGACACACACAATAGTGAAAGAATGCCCATTTGAATTTTAAACATAATTCACGGAATATCAAATGTAATTCTGGTTTAATGATAAATGATTTCTTCTGAAGTGTGAACAAGTATTTTGGTTCTCTTGAGAAATTGCCTGGTTGGCTCTTACGGTTTATTTGGAAAAATAAAATGTTTTGGATTGGTTTTATAAAAATATTGGCAGCATGTGAAGTAGTGTTTTGGGGCTCCTTAAATGGTTTCAAACTGGTTTCGGTCTTATAAAGTAGTTGTATTTTTTTTAAGTGGTGATTGTGAAAGGTGTTTAATGCTCGTTTGGCACTTTATGGAAAATGATGTAATCGTTTTGATGAAAACCCTCTTAGGATAACTCTCTTGCCTTGGTTGCGACTGACTGTTTGGGAGCCCACGCTTAGAGGCTCCCAAGTGCTCGAATGGTTTAAAGGAAAGAGGTTGTCCCATGGAGTGGCTCGGGGTGATGTTTGTTGTGCATTATTATATATATATATATATATATGTATGTATGTATGTGATTGGATGCTCGGATGACATCAGTTGACTCACCCCCTTTTCTAAATACTTGAGACATGAGAATCTGGCATATTGAGAGAATATTCTAAGAATGATTGCTGCACTGGTAGGTTATGGTACTCACTAGTGACCCATAGTAGGTGGATATATTGGGTTTATTACTATGAGATTTGCCCTCAGCCTGCCTGAGAAAGGATGGTCGAGCGTATTGGGCGTTTTGATTTCATCATGTGTGACATGTCAACGTGGATGATATCTCATGTATTGGTGTCTTCTGGTTTATTCTTGATCTCTTAGGTTCACCCATGTGTGTGACTTTTCAGTTACTTACAGTGATGATTTGGTACTTTTATGTATTTCTACATTGCCCTTGTCGTGGACTTACTTTTGTGCATTTTTGTATATTGTTTTCCTTGGAAAGTGATAAATTGTTTTTGACTTGTTTTCTAGAAATGGTTTTCAAATGAAAGCATTTAATCCTCTTTGTACAGATTTGAAAATGTAAACATCACTTTCCCTTTCTAAAAATACATTGACACTAATGAAATGAACCCAAATTTGTAAAAGGTTAAGGGCAATGGTTCATACTTTTCTTTTAAGAAAAATACTTAGAAAAACATACTTTTATAAATTGTAGTTCAAACTTGAAATGATGTTTCTTTTATTTTAAAGTTAGTTCATTGGGAATAGATATCGGGCTAGCCTACTGAGTTTTAATACTCATGCCTATAGCTCTTTTCTGTTTTTAGTGTTTGTGCAGGTTACAACTTGAGTGCGCTCGCCTAGGGCGACGATTGATCGTTGAGTCAGAGAGTGACCCGCGAGGTCGCACGAAGTTAGTTCGGACGTCGTGTTTGGTTAGTTTTATTTTTCTTTTGTTCCTGTTTAGTTTTTTTGTTCGGTTTACTTATTCTGCATTGCTCTGTATTATTTCTACTGCTTTATTTATTTATATTGGGCGAAATCATTCCCACAGCCTCTGTTGATGCCCTGGCGCTTGTCGCCATCCCGGGAGGATCAAGAACGCCTCTCGGGCCATGTCGCAGACCGGCTCGGGTGACCGGTTTAGGGTTGACCCGGGTTGGTTCGTGACAAAATGGTATGAGAGCAGGTCAGCTCTCAGTGGACCTCGCTTTTTAGAGCGCCCTTTGTTATTTGGGATGTCAAGGTAGACAGAGTAAGAGTGTCGGGACTCGAGGGGTAGGAGCGGGAAGAGTGTCGCAAACTCTTGCTCGTTCTGATCCTCGGGTTTCCAGGGGAAGTCCAATTTAATTTTTTTATTTGGGTTTTTATGGAAATGTTTTGCGATTGGGGTACGACAAAGGGAGTTGGGCTAATAGTCCTAAGCTGCATGGCCTGGAAAGCCATGTGGAACTAAGGGCATGTTCCAAAAAGACTCTTCGTGTCGGTGATGTGATTGACATATGGACGCCAACCATATGGTCAAGTCACCCACCGACACTAGTTCCCTGCTTGAGATGTTTTGGGTCTCCTGTAACTTCTGAGAGTGGTTAAAATTTGAAAAAAATGGTTTTGAAAAAAATGGTTGTTTGAAATGACATGTTTAATTTGTGGACTGTTTTAAAAGAAGTGGTATGAATGATTTGTTTTTGGAAAATGAAGTTGCTTTGTTTTGGCATTGGTGTTCCTTGGGGTGCTCACATGCATAATAGTATGTTGGACTATGAGCGGATGTCTGGTATGAAGGATGGATGCCCGGGGTGGCACAGGTACATGCATGTGAGTGAGACTCTAAGGGATATTAATGGCAAGGGTTTAACTCACCAAGCTTGTTTTAAATTAAAGATGTTTTCAAAGAGAAATTTTTTGATGTTATGATAACTTGTTTTCTCGTGTTTCGAGCTTGTCACCTACACAGTGTTTGATTTTGAGCTTTTTATTCACTAATTGAGTTGGTCTTGATTGGGTTCTCGACTTTTCTTGTCCAGCGGTTATCCCCATGAAGCTTCGATGGGTGATCGTAGTACGATTGATCAACCTAAGGATTTTATGCTTGAGTTTTGGAAGCTAGACCCATCTCTCTTTTATGGTCAAGCAGACCCTTCCGTAGCAGAGGAGTGGATGTAGAAGATTGAAATGGACTTTAACCTCGTTGAGTTTCCTGAGCCGTTGAAGGTCAAGTTTGCGACCTTTATTCTTGAGGGTTCACCGTGGATGTGGTGGAAGTCAGTGTCTCAGAACAAGCCCCGTCAAGAGCTTACCTGGGAGTTTTTCAAGGCCTTGTTCATTCGTCAGTATTTCTCTGAAGAAGAGAAAGGGTGAGAAAAAGGGTGGAGATGTTTTATCTGCAGTAGGGTGACAGATCCGAAGGCTCGACGCTTCGAGGCGGGTCTCTGTCCTGATCTATAGTCGAAGGTGTCAGCATCCAACCTAACTTCATTTGTTGATGTGGTGAGACAATCTTTTCATGTCGAATCCATGATGGTGGGAGTGCTCGAAGTGGTCCTTCCTCCTTCAATTCTTAGGTATAGTGGGGATACTTCCAACAAGAAGATGAGTAAGCGATCAAAAGTGGATGGAGAAAGTCGTGGAATCAAAAGACCTCGGGATCTATCATCAACCTCTTCAGAGCGAGAGATCCTCGTGTGTTATCAGTGTGGCAAGATGGGTCACAAGAATCCGTCGTGCCCAAACGCTCTGAAGCCCTGCCTGGCATGTGGACGCCTGGGTCACTTGCGACGATTATGTCGGGGCGTTGCTAGAAAGTGTCACAGAGGAAGTTCTCAGAAGTGATATGCTGTTGGGTTTTTGTTTAAATTTTCTTCTGTAAGTTTCCTTTCAGTGTAAGGGATCTCTTAGTGTTGCAGTTTATTGATGGTGTTTTGGGTTTTGACATGTATGGGATGTCGTGGGTCTTTTGATGAACTACGGTTTTCAATGCCAGTATAATTTTTATTTTAAAATCTTGTACTTTATTTTTTCAAATCAAAAGATGTATGTTTCTTATTGGGATTATCAGAACCTGACTGCGAGGCAGCATACGCTTCGTCCATCAGAGCTCTAGCCAAAAGGCCTCGGAGTGAAGCTGACGCGTAGTCAGGAACCCCAGGGAATTTTAAGGAGTCTGGTTCAAGTTATGCCTCTACCGTGTGGTGAAACAGTTTTGGTGTTGTTGATCTAGTTTCTCTGTCATTGTAATTTTCCTCTTGTCGCAAATTGCGCGGCGGACTTATCCCTCACGCAATGTCAGTAATTGTGCCTTTTAGATTCAAGTTGCTGATTAGTGACATTGCGTAGGCCACCCATGTGAAGCAGTTGCGACTTTGGTTTGTGTACATCCCGAAGTGATGGGTCGTGAGTAGTCATTCGTCGTAGTTTCATTGATCCAATCCTCTGGCCCTCCCTCCCCGCCCATGGCGTACGGGTTTTTGGTTCGTAGAGAGTTTTTGGTTCAACTCTTATTGCTTTCAGACGTGAGTGAGTGGTGTGAATGTTCTTGGTGTGTTTCTTTTTATCTTGAGCAAGACCCAATGCACGTCTAAGTTGAATTTCTATTTGGCTATGTATAAGTTTGTTCTTTATGGTGGGGAGACCCACCGTCTCTTTGGGTTTTCTCTTAAGTCATTACCTGATGCTAGTTGAATTCTTATGGTGGGGAGTCCGTTCAGGCCTCCCCTCTACTGGTAATTTATTTCGGACAATGAGGTTGAGTCCCATTGGTGGTTGATGGAATGTCCATGTGTTAAGAGGTTGGATCATGTTGTGTGGAATCCTTAGGTGTTGATCGATCAGCTGGTTGGTGTCGTGGCTTTTCAGGGATGGAAAGCGTTATGGTGGGGAGAATTGTCACACTCCGACCCATGTGTTTATTTTATTTTATGATTTCTTTGGCTTTAAATTATTTTGTTGGGGTTCGTGTTCAGTCTTGGACCAGATTTTTGAGTTTATGTTAAAAATTGTGTGTTTTGGGTTGATGTCGTTGGCGCTTGGGCGCAGCGCATTTTGAAAAACCCCACGCAGCTCTGCCCGGACTTTGCACGACCTTCCATCTTCGAAAAATAAATAAATAAATTAAAATAAATGGATTTTGTAGTTAGAGCGCTAAATACCAACGTTACAGAGATTTTTAAGACCATTATTATTATTATCAAGGTTATTATTATTATTACTATTATCATTATTAAATGTTATGAATAAGATTATTAAAGTTATGATTATTATTTTTGTTATTATAAATTTTATAAATGAAGTGAATGTTAGAATTAATTTTAATAATAATAATATTATTATTATTATTATTATTATTATTATTATGTAATTATAAATTTTATTTAGTGTTTTTTTAGGTTGGGTTCAACCTAGGGTTCCCGGTCGGCTCACCCCTCCCTCTCTTCCTCCCTACTCAGCCGCCACCTTCTCTTCGCACAAAGCAGACCCGACTCTCCCCTATAGCGCCCTCCCTGTCCAGCTGCCTCAACCCAGTGACCCAGGTTCCCTCCTCCCACCATGTGTGCTGCTCGACCCCGTAGCGCCACCTCACCTCCTCCGCACCGAAGCCCGCCGCCTAGCTCCCTTGCAGCGCTTCGCCCTCCTCGCTTGTAGCACTTCACCGCCTGACCCCCTACTCACCAGCGCTGACCCACGTCGGTTCTCCTATCCAACACCAGCAGACCCCCCCCCCTCGCCCGGCCTTGGTTCCGTTGTATGCGGCACACCCTCCTCCTCCTAGCCGCCTCATCCATTGCAGCAATGACCTCCCCATCTCGGCCTCCCCGTCGCTCGCTCGCTGCTTCCCGTCGACCTCGCACAGCAACCCCCCTTCCCGGCGACCATCCTCCAGCTGGCGCACCAATCTCCGACCGGCCTATTTCCGGCCACAACCTCTGACCGAAAACACCCTCAGCCGACCCCCCCCCCCCCCCGCTGTTTTTTTTTCATTCTTTCCGGCGACCCCCTTATCCAGCGGCAGCCCCCTCCTCCGGCCAACACACACCTTGTCGTCTGGTCCGACTCCGACCAACACCTTTGCGCACCTCCGACGACCCTCTCTGGCGGCCCACCTCAAGTCGCAGCCCCTCCTTCCGGCGTGCGCAGCCCTCCGGTATACCATTTACCACTTCGGGTGTGTTTTTATCTTTATTTTTATTATTGTTATCATTTTTTTATTATTATTCTTGCTTTGGTCTTTGCTTTGTTAGTTTTTTTTTGTCGATTTATGTTTTTTTGGGTAGGATTAATGTTTTAGAACCCGCGCGGAGCGATTCCGAGTTTGTGTCGTCGTCGCGCTTTAGTTTTAAGGTGAGTGTTTCTTCCCACCGCTTGGTTTCGCATACTTTAAATGTGGTTTATGTATGTGTTTTGAGTCCTTGATATTTATTATGTAGGGCGTTGGACTTTACCGCGCATTTTCGAACGTGCATCGTTTCATCGCGTCTTGTATCTAAGGTAGGTTCCCATTGCACTGCTTTTAAAATTTAAGTTACATTACTTACTAATGTTTGCGCCCTATATATATCTGTGTGCTAAATATTATTGTGCAACTTAGAATTAATTCATTTATTATGCAAATTTATAATTCAATTCTTATGGTGTGCAAATGGTGTCATTTTGTTATGTTTGCGCATGCTAATTTTTCAATTAAATATTTCATTAATTTTAATAAATGTGAAATAGTATTAGATAATTAATTTTTAAATAATTACTCGATGTAAAAAGTGTTGTTTATTTTATACACACACTTGAAATATTTTCTTGATGAACGGACGCATAATAGTGAAAGAATGTTTGTTTGTCTTTTAAACATAATTCACAGAATATCAAACGTAGTTCTGGTTTAATGATAAATGATTTCTTCTGAAGCGTGAACAAGTATTTTGGCTCTCTTGAGAAATTTCCCGGTTGGCTATTACATTTTATTTGGAAAAATAAAATGGTTTGGTTTGGTTTTATAAAAATATTGGCAGCCTGTGAAGTAGTGTTTTGGGGCTCCTTAAATGGTTTCAAACTGGTTTTGGTCGTATAAAGAAGTTGTATTTTTTTAAAGTGGTGATTGTGAATGGTGTTTAATGCCCGTTTGACACTTTATGGAAAATGATGTAATCGTTTTGATGAAAACCCTCCTAGGGCAACTCTCCTGCCTTGGTTGCGACTGACTGTTTGGGAGCCCACACTTAGAGGCTCCCGAGTGCTCGAATGGTTTAAAGGCAAGAGGTTGTCCCATGGAGTGGCTCAAGGTGATGCCTGTTGTGCATTATTATATATATATATATATATATATGCATGTGATTGGATGCTCGACTGTCATCGGCTGGCTCACCTCCTTTTCTAAATACTTGAGACATGAGAATCTGACATATTGAGAGAATATTCTAAGAATGATCGCTGCATTGGTAGGTTATGATACTGACCAGTGGCCCATAGTAGGTGGATATATTGGGTTTATTACTATGAGATTTGCCATCGGCCTGCCTGAGAAAGGATGGTCGAGCGTATTGGGCGTTTTGATTTCATCGTGTGTGACATGTCAGCGAGGATGATATCTCATGTATTGGTGTATTCTGGTTTATTCTTGATCTCCTAGGTTCACCCATGTCTGTGACTTTTCAGTTACTTGCAGTGATGATTTGGTACTTGTATGTATTTCTACATTGCTCTTGTTGTGTACTTACTTTTGTGCATTTTTGTATATTGTTTTCCTTGGAAAGTGATAAATTGGTTTTGACTTGTTTTCTAGAAATGGTTTTCAAATGAAAGTGTTTAATCCTCTTTGTACAAATTTGAAAATATAAACATCACTTTCCCTTTCTAAAAAGATATTGACACTAATGAAATGAACCCAAATTTGGAAAAGGTTAAGGGCAATGGTTCGTACTTTGCTTTTAAGAAAAATACTTATAAAAACATACTTTTATAAATTGTAGTTTAAACTTGAAATGATGTTTCTTTTATTTTAAAAATAGTGCATTGGGAATAGATATCGGGCTAGCCTACTGAGTTTTAATACTCACGCCTATAACTCTTTTCTGTTTTTAGTGTTTGTGCAGGCTACAACTTGAGTGCGCTCGCCTAGGGCGACGCTTGATCATTGAGTTGGAGAGTGACCCGTGAGGTCACACGGAGTTAGTTCAGACGTCGTGTTTGGTTAGTTCTATTTTTCTTTTGTTCTCGTTTAGTCGTTTTGTTCGGTTTACTTATTCTACATTGCTCTATATTATTTTTGCTGCTTTATTTATTTATATTGGGAGAAATCGTTCCCACAACCTCTGTTGATGCTCTGGCGCTTGTCGCTAGCTCGGGAGGATCGGGAACACCTCTCGGGCCATGTTGCGGACCGGCTCGGGTGACCGGTTCAGGCTCGACCCGGGTTGGTTCGTGACATAGTCTCTGATAGGGATCCATGTTTCACTTCTTACTTTTTAGAGAGGCCTCCAAGAGGCACTAGGATCCTAAGTACATTGGAGCATGACATATAATCTGTAGATGGATGGCCAGACAGAACAAGATATACAGATCCTTGAGGACATGCTATGTGCTTGCATTCTCTACTTTGGTAGAGCTTGGTGTATGTTGTAAAATTAGGTTCCCTAGACCCAGCTTTATCAGTACTTCTGATTATCAAACCATGTGTACAGTGAGATATGCTTGATGTATACTTACCATTATAGTGTAGACATTTTTTCATCCACTATTTAAATGGTAATGTTTATAGATTATTTTTCATATCAAAAGGTTATAGCAGATCCCAGACTATAATGAGAACCTCGAGATACTCTGAAATTAATCTTAAATATATGTCATATAGTCTAGATACATTATACTGACTTGACACAGTTGATGTCAGACTATCAGGTGTTGGGGGATCATAAGCATTGAGACTTCTTCTCATGAAGTTCGCACTTGGTGATCTCTGATATGTGATCACATGGGGACAGAACCACCCATAGGAACACCACGTGTTTTGGGTGTCATTGGTTGTTCCTATCTATGGTCATGTGTATTGGTCTCATGACTTTAGATCATTATCAATGTGTTTCATTTGATCATGTGCTTTGATGAAGGGATAAAACCATAACAATGAAGTAATGGTGAGGTATTTTGTGTTGGATGTGTTATCGGTGGTATGACATTAGTTTAATGATCAAGATAGGATTTATCGTTGTCGAGTTGAGGAAGTGATATCTCTAGCCTGGCTGATCAGGATGGTGACACCTTCATTAAATCCACGGCCATGGTAGTTGAAGGTAAATCTGTATGGTTATATAAAAAAATAATAAAGTAAAGAAAGGATGATGACACAAGTTCTGCTTTATGAGATATTGTGTGACAAAGAGATTATATTACACAGTGTGTGTATATAGGTTGGATGTCGTTTCTATGACTACTCCATCTATTTAGGGTCCATGATGAGTTTATAGATTCTGGTCTTGGTCTATGAATATTATTCACTGCTATTGAGATAAGGTCCTAAAGGGTCACACACAATAGCACATTCAAGATTCTTCCCTATTATGTAGAATAGGAATATAGGAGTGTGTGTATATAGGTTGGTTGTTGTTGCTATGACTACTCCATCTTTTTAGGGGTCATGATGGGTTGATAGATTCTACTCTTGTTGACAACACTCATTAAAAAAAATTTACTATCAATTTTTTTTCACAACTCAGCTTTTTTAACTAATGTTTTTTGACTTTTATCAAAACTCAAACTTTCTGAAAAGAGAGTGTCCTGACACCACACTACAGGATAAAGTAATGTTTTTGAAGGAATTCCATCCCTCGGTGATAAGAAAATTTTGCATCCGTTTAAAGATAAAATTTCCTCACTTTTCATTTTCTCTCACATTTCTTTTTCCCTCCCACATTTTATGATAACCAAAGATTTAGATTCATAAAAGAAATATAAGTAAAAACTTTTTACAAAGTAAAAAAGTTGTTACTTTCTCTCCCTCTTTGTCAACATAATCCAAAAAACAATGGGGGATCTTCCTTATGAGATTTAGGAAGTCATTAGAGGAGGATGAACATGAAGTTGTAGCCTCAACTTTCACTTTCAAGTCTTCTAGCTGAACTTTCATCCACAACATTTGAGTACAAGATTGAGTAGCTGCAACATATTCAGATTCAGTTGTGCTTAAAGTTATTGAACTTTGTTTCTTACTATGTCAACTCACACAACATTTACCCTATAAAGATTTTCCTCCTGAGCTTGATTTTCTATCATTACAATCTCTATCCCAGTCGGCATTAATATAACCATAAACTTCATCTCACAATTTCTTTTGTATAATAACCCATGTGAAATTATTCCTTTCACATATCTCTGAATTCTCTTTACTATCAACATATGTGATTCTTTCAGATTAATTTGATACCTAACATATAAAGTCATAGCATAAACAATATCAGGCCTTGAGGTTATAAAGTAAAGTAGAATTCCTATCAACTTTCGAAAGTCTTTTTGATTCATGCTTTTTATGGACTCATCTTTACTCAACTTAGTGATCACAGATATAGGAGTAGAAACTTCTTTGGATTATTCCATCACAAACTTCTTTAATAATTCTCTAGAATATTTTTTTAGATAAGAAAATGTACTTTTCTTTTGTTGAACTTGTAATATAGGGAAGAAAGTTAATTCTACTAACATTGAAATTTCAAAATTCTTCTTTATTTTCTTAGCAGACTCTTTACAAACTTTTTCTTCCTCCCTAGAAAAAATTATATCATCCACATAAATAATTACAATTAGAGTTTCAGAGTCAACAGATTTCACATATAAGTTGTTATCGACTTTTCCTTTATAAAAATTCAACATTCTTAAACAACTATCAAGTTTTGAATACCAGGAACGTGGGGCTTGTTTCAACCCATAAAAGTCTTTCTTTAATCTAAAAACTATGTTTTCATCTTTATCAAGTTCAAAACCACAAGGCCATTCAATGTAAACTTCTTCCTCAAACTCATCATTTAAGAAAAATTACTTCTTATCCATATGATAAACTTTGTAATTTCGATGTGTGGTCACTGATAGAAACATTCTAATAGTTTACAATCTTGCAATTGGGTCAAAATTTTATTCAAAATCCATACCTTCCACCTATTTATAGCCTTTATAAACAAGTCTTTATTTATCTCTTGAAACATCTCCATGCTCATTCAACTTGTTTCTATAAACCCAATTTGTTCTAATAATATTTTTATTTAATGGTCGTGGAATAAGTTTTCATGTTTCATTTTTCTCAATCTGATCCAACTCTTCATTCCTAGAATCCACCCATTCTTTGTGTTTAATAGCTTTTTAATTGATTACAGTTTAACTTTTGAGATAAATGAAGTCTGATTTTCTATTCTCAACTTGCTTCTAGTCTATAATAGAGCCTTCTGATTTCCAATAATATTTTCGAATTGAACATGTTTTTGTAATGTAGGAAATTTCAAAATTTCTCTTCTAGCTGAACTTAACTCATCACACAATTCTATTAAATCTTGGTAAGGATGTTTTGACTTACTTTGATTATCGTTGGAAATATCTAGTTTATCCTCCTCCTTATTTTTGGCAAATTTTGTTAAGGAATTTTTATTTTCAATTACTTTCACGTCATATGATTCCACCAACATTTTTTAGGAGTTTGTTCCAACATTTGTAACTTCTTCCATAATTTGGTGAATAATCCATAAACATTCATTCCTAGGTTTTCTCATCAAAATTTCCCAGATCCCAATTTTTTATTTTTAGTAAACATGGAATTCCAAAAACTTTGAAGTGCTTTTGTAACGTCCCGGTTCCGGAAGCCACCCAGGGTCGCCCCGTACCTGGTTGGTCACATGGCCTGAAGCGCATTTCCCCAAATGTCAGAGGCTGCCCACTAGCAGCGAGGGTCTTGGGTGTGATAGTGAGAAAACTATGCCCTCATTGGCAGAGTAACATAACATAAGATAAACAAATATATAATAGTGGAAGCAGTAAATATCCAACAATAGTAAATAGCAGTAGACTAAAATAATAACAATTGGAGCACATATATATAAAATGATGCATGGTACATATGTCTAGAAAAACAGCCAAACAAGTCACAATGATGAATACAACCAATACTAAACCAAGTACAAAGAAACAGATAAACAGCTCCTCAGCATCGCAAGCCTAAGCTTGGTCTCATGCTCTCCAGCTCCACAGAAAGTCTAGTACCTGAAGTAAAAGGGCGCTTGCCCTTATATATACCTGCATCAATATAATCTGTTTGGGCCTAAAAGTATGGCCCAAACAGGGTGTGAGACTAAATTCCAGTAGGCAACCACTCGATGATCTGTGTCTAACAGTCAGTGAATATATGGCAGGTAAAGTACTGAAAAGAGTAAACAAGAAAGTACTCACCAGTAAACAATCCACAGTTCAATATCAAGAAACAACTAAACAAGTAGCTAAACACAAACGGGTAACCCTCTAGGAAGTACTCACAGCCCATCCCCTCTGGTCCTACCTAACAATTTCAAGCAACCCTCTGGGAAGTACACTCAGCCTAACCCCTCTGGTTCTGTCACAAGAATATATTTGTAGACTCTCTGAGGAAGCACTTGCAGTCAGTTCCCCTTATAGTCTAAGGTAGTCAAGGACTCTCTAAGGAAGCTCACACGGTCAATTCTCCTTATAGCCCCAAGTTCAAGGACTCTCAGAGGAAGCTCACTAGGTCAATTCCCCTTATAGCCCAGGTCGTTCACAGACTCTCTGAGGAAGCTCACTCGGTCAATTCCCCTTATAGTCTAGAGTAATTCAAGGTGATTCAAAGTAAAGCAAAGACTCTCCGAGGAAGCTCGCATGGTCAATTCCTCTTATAGTCTAAAGTAGTCCTAGTCTCTCTAAGGAAGCTCACTCATTATATCTCTCTTATAGCCTAAAGTGCTCAAAGACTCTCGGAGGAAGCTCACTCGGTCAATCCCCCTTATAGTCTACTACACCAGGTTCTCACGACCCTGTGTAGGTCAACGAACATAACAATACAATATGGCCAAAGTAAACCTACAAAATTACTTGGCTAATCATTCTACAGCATATCAAGCATGTCAGAAATAAAAACTCTCCATCCTACAGCAACATGCATGGAAAACAGGCAAGGCGGCCAAACTGGCTAAACAGGACCAAACGGTCGTAAATAGAACATGCATGGGCAAAACATCCAAAGCATAGAAATTCAACCCTATTCATGTCCAATTAACCTCTACA
The DNA here is from genome assembly GCA_963277665.1 of Viscum album. Classification (NCBI taxonomy): domain Eukaryota; kingdom Viridiplantae; phylum Streptophyta; class Magnoliopsida; order Santalales; family Viscaceae; genus Viscum; species Viscum album. The sequence goes on from OY728156.1 coordinate 1,339,560,008, forward strand.
CAGGCATACAAGCATGACATGCAATCAACAGGGGTAAAACGGTAAACACACAATACCCCGTTCAAGGGTATTGGTGGAATTTGCACATAATACTCAAAGGCTTTGAACAGAAAGGCACAAACCACCTACCTTGGCATTGGGAGATCAATATACTTGAACCTCGAGGCTTGAATCACCTTAGAACATTGTAGATCTACAAAAACATATAAAATGTTCAACCCACGATAACTTGGAAAAGAGGAGGAATTGGAAAACGATGCTCTAGGAGAAGGAAGAACTCACCTATGTGATTCCAACGCAATCGACGGTGTTTGATTCGGAGGACGGACGGAGGCTCGGGGGCTCAGATAAGGATCGTGGCTGTATGGGTGCTCTCGGCCGAACGAAACCTAAAAGAAGGGGTTTCTGGCCATTAGACGCGACCCTGGTGCGTTTAATGAAAAAAAAATACACGGCATGTACTTTTGAAGTACACTGCGTGTACTTTCCTTTTCCATACTCCGCTTTAGGCGGCCTTTACGTCACCCCACACGGTCGTGTTCATGGCCGCTACACGGCCAACACCCAGCTACCTGCACTAACCGAGTACACAGTGTGTACTCTTAAAGTATGATAAAACACTATTTTGTTGAATATTTTATTAATAATAAATGATATAATTTCCTCACTTTGTGTTAAATATGTTTATTTATAAAATATTTGGGATTTGATCATTCATTTGAAAATTTGGTGAAAATTTCAGTTTTACCCTTTATAGTGCACTGTAGTATTTCGAAGATAAATATTTTTATATTTATTATTTGAATTTGGAATTTTGTAACAGTGTTCCTAACTTAATTTTCTACAACTTTTATTCAGGACACTAGAGCTAAAAAGTGCATTTGGATGGAGTAAATGGGCCATTAATCCAATGGTGGGCTGGACTCGGCAGAATGGACATGGGTTCTGTATTTGGGTCATATCTTCTTCATCCGGGCTTGGATTGAGCCCAAAATTTGAGAAAAGCTCGGGGACATGATTTGGCACAAATCATCCTTCTGGAAGACCGGTCAATTCACGCGTTTTGGAGGTCAACTAGGCGGTGCAACTTGGAATAAAATATTTGGCCGAGTTTTTCATTTCACACTTAAAAAGTTATGTAACCGTAGCCCTCACAAACTCTATTTAAAGGGGGTTTTAACTCTTTGGGAGGGCTGGTCGAGGCTTTGGGAAGGTGTGGCCGAAAGGGTGTCTCTTGGGAGCCCCTCACAACTCTTGGAAGAAGTAAGCCTTTGTGCAAACCTCTCTTCCAAAAAGGCTCTCCTCTCCCACCTCTTCTTTGTATTTCTTTTATTTCATGTTTGTTTCTTGAATTTTTCTTCAAATAATCTTCTGTGTTCTTCCATTTTCTTCTTCTCTTAATCTTCTTAATTGGGTTGGAATCAAGAATGGAGACAAGATTGGGTTATACCCTTTCAATCATTTGCTTATGTAAAATGTCTCCACGATGACTACACCGCTCATGGAAGAGTAGTTCTTTTTAGTAATCGGTCGACCTCTCACCTTCTTCATTCATTTATTTTGAATCAATGATATACTGTAATTCACTAAACATGATCCATTAATTGAGTTTTGAAATTAGAAGAAACTAAGTGAGCAATTGAACAATTAACACAAAACGCGCGAGGTCGGGATTTGTGTGAATTGTGAGAGCGCGATCTTAATCGGTAATACAAGACCACACGGGATCAATTTGTAGAGTTCAAATACAATCCCTAAACTCAATTAATCCTCATTTCTAGAGTGTTTATGTGCCTTAATTTACCACTGACCATAAGCTAATCTTAGAACATCAATCAAAGCAGGGTGTTGCGATTGCATGTTCCGAAGTTAGCCTAAGGTTAAATTCACTTCATCTTCATGGTAAAGTTAATTATCGTAGGGTTCAGGATTTAACAAATTAAGGGATCATAATTAAGTGAATATTAATTTAAATGATAATGATTAATAAATGATTGAAGAGGTAGAGTTAGATCGATTACGTCTTTTAAATATTGTCTAAACAAACATCTTTTTGTTGTGTCATTTTAATCAAACTTCATTTCAAAACTAAAAACAAAAAAAAATACAATCTTCTTCCAGAAAACTTCTTCTAGATTCATAAACTATAATCAACCCCCATCCTTTCAAATAGTGTTATTATTCTCTTTTATTTTATTTTTAGAATATCTTTAAAAAGTTGTTTTAAATCTACTTCCTCCTTTGAGAGACGACCTTAACCAGCCACTCTGCTGCATCTAAGTACCCCAAAATCACACTAATCATTTGAGGGCGCCCACGACAGTGCTCTTTCAAAGTACACGACATGTACTTATAAAATTTCTAGAAAAACCTATTTTCTCCAAAAACGACCAGAAAGGGAAAGACATACCTGAAAAGAAGATCCGGGTTCTTACAACTTTATTGTAGGTTTTTTATACCACATTTCATAAGAATTCATGTTGGTTTCCGATCTCAATAAGCATCTGTTTTGAATATATATAGTAGTACTAACAACTTCTTTTCATTAAAACTTTGAAAGTTTGTATTTTGATAACAAACTTTTTCCCATTTCCACCAAAATTCTATTTTTTCTTTCTAATACTCCATTTTTTATGGAGTATAAGGAGAACTATACTAGTGTTTGATACCATGATTTATCAGATAAGTTCCAAAAGAATTGCTTTTGAATTCAGTACCATTATATGTTCTTAACTTCTTTATATAAACCCTCATTTATTTCTCAACTACTTTTCTAAAAATCCTGAACATTTCCACAACCTCTGACTTATGTTTCATAAACATGATGTTTGTCATCCGAGTGAAATCATCAATAGAAGAAATAAATTATAAATCTCCTTTTTTTGATTGATGTATCATCGACCCACATAAATCAGTATGAATAAGATCAGGAGGTCTGGTAGATTGAATCTTAACTCTCTTATGAATTTTGTTAGTCATATTTCTCTTTTGACAAGTAAAACAAACATCTTCATCTCTTTTTTTCAATTCTAGAAAGTTTCAAACAATATCAACCTTAGAAATTTTGTTCATGTTTTTTCACCCAAGGTGGAAAGTCTTTAGTGTTGTAGCTTATTTTCATCTTCAACGCTTAAGTAACATGAGTTGTTTAATTCTTCTATTTGGAAGAGATTCTCATTAGTTCTTTCTCCTTTTGTAATAACTTTTCCATATTTTACAATTTTGATAACATAAGAATATTTTTTGAATATTAATTATTTTCCATCATCACGTAGTTTAATTACACTAAGTAAGTTATGTTTTAGACCATCAATAAATATAACTTCTTTATATTAAAACTTTACTGATTCAATCTCAGTCATCCTGATTCCTCTATTTTTTAAGAAACTATCATTCACAAAGGTAACAACACCTCCATCATGATTTTCAACATGTTTCAAGATTTTTAAATCCCCTACCATGTGTGAAGAACAAACACTATCAAGTATTCATGGTTTGTTCTTTTTTACTTGCTTTCAAGGAAGTCTCAAAAACAAAAGATCTTTCTTCAACTTTCTTCATTCCAGCTTCCTTTTCTTTTCTCCCATAAAAACTTGTTCTGAAAGGAGTGTCATACATCTTTCAACATGATGGACAACCTAATCACATCTTTCACAAACTTCTTTCATACATTAAAATTGATTTTTTGTTGGAAAGTTTCTAACATCTTGAGTTTTTTCTTTTCTAACTTCCTATGGGTTAGGAAAGTTACTCATCCTTCTTCCACCATTACTTTCTCTTTGTTCAAACCTTCTTCCAGGAAGTGAAAAGTTATGCCAATAATTATAAGTTCTATGCCTATAGATTCTACAAGACCATACATATCCATCAAATCTTTATTTTCGACTGAAGTTGGATCTTTCTCAGTAGAAACTTTGTTGAGCTTGATAACTTCTTTATGCTTTATCATACTCAGGATGTGGACCATCTTTCCTTATGATGGAGTTTTCAAATTTTATAGATGAGATTGGATTCTCACATAATTTCTCCACCCAATCTTTCCCAATACCTTTTCCAAAACTTGAAATGTTAGAAAAATAAGACGAAACATTATTTTTGATGGGTGATGATTTCAAATGATTCTTCATTTGGGATCTCTCAACAACTTTAGAAGTCTTATCTTTTACTTCTAAAGCTTTGTATAAGTTTTCATTCGTCTTCCTCAAGGCACTTTCGGACTCAAGAAGTTTTGATTGAAACTTGTTAACTTCTTCTTCCTTAACTTCTAGCTTCTTAATAATATCTTCAACCTTATTTCCCTATTCAGTAATTCTATGTTTGTAGCTTAAGATCTCCTGAATGTATTCTTCCTCCTACTTGATGATATCTTGTCTTCCTTCAACAACTTCTTCACAATATTTCTTCAACAATATGATTTATTTCTTAAGAGTTTTGTTTTGATCAAGACATGCAACAAGTTCTGTTCATAGTTGATACTCTCTATATGATTCTTCACCACCTTCTTCACTATCTTAGAAATCTTTTGTTTTCTCAACTTTTGCAATGAAGATTTTAAATTTTTCTGAACTTTCATCTTTCGAAGAATTATTGTTAGTTGATTCTAATTCAACTTTATTACTCAACATACTTCATTTGTATCCTGTAATATTCTTCTTATATCTATTGGATGAATTTTCTTATTTAGAACTTTTGTTCCACTTCTTCCATCGAGGTTTTTCATTAGAATGATCTCGATATTCTCCAACTTTCTTCTTGGGGAAATTCATAGAAAAGTGTATAATCCCACCATACTCAAAGAATTTGAGAGGAAGTATACCTCAATATTTTCCTCTTCCTTTCTAATAGTTTGTGGAGATAAGAGACATGATTTTTTTCATTTAACTCATCATCCTTATTATCTTTAGAATCACAAGGATCAACTTCTTCAACATCTTGAATTTTCATCTTTCTCATAACTAAACATTCATTTCATCTTTCATATTTTTTTGAACATATTTTCTTTTCTCATTCCATAAGCAACAAGAATGTTATGCAATTCATCAAAAGATAAATCGTCTTTATCTTATAGAGAGGAAATTTTAAAATCAAACATGTTCGGAAAGTTTCTTATAAGTTTCTTCATTATTGTAGAATCTTCCAAAACTTCTCCAAAACCTCTAATGTTGCAAACAATTTCATTTACCCTGGTGAAGTGTTCATCAATAGTTTCTTCATCTCTCATCCTTATGTCTTTATACTTACTATTCCATATTTGTAGCTTTTCTTCCTTGACTTTAGCATTCTCTTCAAAAACACTTTCCTGTTTGTCCCACATACTCTTCGAGTTTTTGAGACCCATCACCTTCATAAAAAAAATTCTGATAAATATATAAGGATATAATTTCTAGCTTTTCCATCAACTTAGATATTTCTCTTATCAACAAAATTCATCGGGACATCCTTCTCGATAGGTGGAAAATCGATTGTAGCGGCATCAACAACTTTCAGGCCAAGAGATTGGAGATAGGAATAGTCCTATTTTTTCATCCATAATAATTTTTTTCATCAAATGTAGGAATTAATATACTATTTATAGAATTGATATTTTCCATGATAAGGATTCTATAAGGTACCATGGTTCTGATACCAATTGAAGTTCCAAAAGATCGAATAATAATTAAGAGGGGGGGTAAGTTGTTTACTTTTTATAAGTTTCAATACTTTTTAAAACTTAACCCCTGTAACCTATTAATGTTCACATACTTATCATCTTTTTGTAAATACTCATGCATGAAAAAATAGAAAAGTAAATAACATGAGATTTACAAGGTTCAGCCTCAGTGTGAGAACATACATCCTTTCCATAGCCACTCCCACAGGTCTATGAAAATTCACTTTTATGAATAAGTGAATACAACTTATAAAAAATCTCATTATACACATTCTATATCTCGATGTGAATGATTATACTGACTCCCATCACTTTACAAAGTTGCTTATAAAACAATTGATCCAAAAAAAGAATAGATACTTTGTTCAGTTTTCTTCACAAAAGTTCATGGGTCCAATGACCTTGAGTTTGATGGACTTCAGTTCGATGAACCCTTCCTGATTGTCTCAGTACAATGAAATCAATATGATATTCCCTTTCTAAATATGCACTTCTCAAACTCTGCTCAAAAACTCTGCTTGATCTTCCTTAGTTTGATCAAATCAATACGATTTTCTCAATACGATGTTTCTTAGTCTGACTAACAAAACAACATATATCCGATGTTCTAATGGGATCTCTGCCTGGAAGGAACTCTTTCTCAAATTCCTCAGTGCTCTGCCTTTTCTGCTCTCATGAAAGGGTTACAAAATACGAATGAATTGTACTTCTATTTATAGGCGACTCAAAAAGCAAAAGCGGTAAATTGAAAAAACTTTCCCTCTTACCAAAATTTCAAAACTTTGAAAAACACTCGCATTTAAACTTCAACTTTGACTTCTTAAAACCTTGTCAAGATTTCTTTGAGATCAGTCTTCTCGAACAAACTAACTTTTCTTCAATATGATATAACTTCCTCAGCTTCAGCTTCCTCTACTCATTACGATATGACTAATTTTCATAGCTCATTATGATGAACTTCCTCAAGAGTTTACTTATTGGTGTCATGATCTTATTCGATTGCAAACTTGAACTCTTACTTTATTTATTCTCAAGAAAATGAAACTCATTTAGAGTCTTCACTTATCCTTCATAACTGATCTCTCTTTGATGGATCAACATCAGCAACTTTGATCACTTTGATGTCCTGCATCCGATGTGTTATCAGTGTAAGGGATTCATTTGATGAACCAGTGCTTGTTCCTTATCTGATTGACCTTCCTCCTAAGATTCAGTCTGATTAACTTTCCTTATCAGAGCTAGTCAAATGAAGTCTTCATAATGATTGAATTCTCATTATGATGGAATTATCATTACAATGTTCTGCATCAGATGATAACTCCACTCAACAACTTTGGAATTCTTCAAACTTCATCAACTTTATACATTCTGACTTCTAACAACTTTTGAGTCTGGTACTTCTAGATCTGATCTTCTATTTTTGGGTTTCTAGAACCAATATAGTCTTTAAGACTCCTCCATTTCTTCAAAATATTTTATCTTGATTTGTGAGAACTTCAAGATTGGTAAAGCATCATCTGACTTAGGTTAGAAAGTATGAAAACTTTCTAACTCTTGGCTTTACTATTTTCTTTCAAAACTCTTCAGCAACATTGTGACTTCTTCATTCAACAAGATCATTCATTCATCCTTCTGATATTGTCACACTGATGATTCTCATACCAATGATCTGCATTCTTTTGTGTTTGGTGGTCCTCACACCGATGAGAAGCAGTCAGAATACTTTACATCGTATTCTTCTCTCTTCCACCAACTCCAGCTTGTATCATAACTTATTCATGATTTATGAGAACTTCATGATCAGCAAAGCATCATCATATTTAATACTTGGAATTTATATTACTTCCCAAACTTTTGGTCTCACTCAGCATCTTCTGAGACCGATTCTTCCTGAGACCGATTCCTAATAGTCTCTGACTTTCCATCAAATTCTCATTATGATTGCCTGGTTTTGTTGACTCATGCCAACGAGCTAAGTCGGATTTCCCATTTCGATGGATGGGGTTTGATCCTAAATAACAGAAAAAAATCTTTTACAAAAAGGTTATTTGTCAATAAATACAAAAAATTGTTAAAACAAATCATCACAAAGGTTCTTCAGGTGATTAGGACAGGAATGTTGGGACTCTAACTCTCTAGCAATGTATTGATGATGACAACAGTAACTAAACCAAGTTCGACGTGATTTCCTGTGATGGGTCCCCTAATGGGGTGTTGATTGATTTCCTATAATGGGTCTCCTATTGGTGTGTTGATTCGAGTGTGCCCACATACACATATCTTGAGCCGTGATGATGATTAAGAAGTGCGAGGATCTTGTTGCCAGAAACTAACGTAACTCGGGGCTTATGAGCACGATGCTTTGTTTTGTTTGACTTGATCAGATGCCATTGATTGCAGAACTATTTTGTTCAACCCAACTACTTTATATAAAATGTTTCATGTGAATTGATCATTTAAGCCTGTTTTGACATATATGTCATCTTTTTTATTTGAAAGCATGTTTTCTTGAAAATGTGTAAATTTCATGTCATGTCTGGTTTAATTTAAATTGAAAGTATAAATGGTGTATTGTTATGAAATTGCCTAAGGAATCTTTGGTGGTATCTTACTGGGATCTGTTGATTACACCCTACCTTTGCCTCTGTCTGTTTGTATATTATATTATGCTAGGTCCAAACAAGGGGAAAGCGACATTGAGAGGTGGTGGGTGTACTTGATTCACGGGACTTGGAGTGATGGAGGTGACTGGTAGAGATGCGATCCACCGGTTACATGGGTTTTTTTGAGACTTTCTTTCGTAGATGTTGCATCTTTTGATGATGTATTGTTTGGGTTTTGTCTTGCCTATTTGATTCTGGTAATTTCTATTTGAGGAGTGTTGGTATATCATCTTGTATTGTTTATCTCCCGTTGTTTTGTGGAAAATGTGTTCCCTCTTGATCATGATATGATTTTAGGTGCTAGTCGTCAACCCGTGGGGATCAGAAATACCCTTCGGGCCAGTCATCACTGACTTGGGTGTACTAGGGTATCTAGGTTGGTTCATGAAAGAATGTAAACACATACTCAACATGCTAGAAATATGGTTAGACTGAGTAAAAAAAGATATATTACAAAAATATATGCAATTAGATGATAACGAATTGAATGTATATAAACCATACAGAATATATCGTATCAGTGCACCAAACATATATGTAATGAATCTAATTTTATCAAACAAATTATAGTTTTCAACAAAAAATAATATAGACAAATTGACAATTCAAAGAACAATATAGAGTATAAAATGCCTAAAGATGTAAACATAGATTGGGATCAATAATAACAATTATAGCGTTCAAGCTTGCAATGGAAATAACAAAACCTATAATTTGGTAATAGTAAGTAATGTTAATTAAGGTTTATAAGTATTGATAATAAAACAAAGTTAATGAGAATGAACAATCACTTTCACCAACAAAAGTTGTCCCACCACAACAATAATTCCCTTTGTTTCATCTTTCAAAAAATCAGGGTTTTGTTAAGCAATCCCATTTCATGGTGTGCAGTTGATTCGAACACCCCTGGACAAGTTATATGAATGTAGATACCTAATAACATGAACCAAAATATTGAATAAAGGTGAGTTTTATAGAAACGACATTAATTTTAAAAAAACATATATGAAATAATAACTTTTCCAAAGAACTTAGTACCCGTAGTATTGAAAAATTGGGTGGAAGTTTTGCAAATATATGTGGAATAAATATTAGTTTTTTTAACCAAGAATCAAGAATCATATTGATGATCAATCATATCAGACAAACCAAGCCAATCGGGAAAGGAACCATCCCAACAATGGAAACCCTGATAAATCCAAACCCTGCCAACCGGTTAGCATCAACATTGCCCCCACGCCCCACAAAAGAATACTTACAAATAGAAAAGGACACAAAAATATCCCAAATTTTCTTCAAGATCAGCCCGAAAAGTTGGGAATCCTCCTCTTTCTTTTCCAAAGCACTGATTACAATGTGGCAATCTGACTCCAGCACCACCTTTGTCCATCTTTTTTTCTGATCCAAGATAATCTCTTGCAAAAGAGCATACGCCTCTACCACGACAGGACTCCAACCAAACTGGAAATTCATACAGTGAGCCTTCACCGTTCGACTGTCGCTTTGCCTTGCAATAATCCCCACTCCGGTCATTGACCTATTAGACACTGCTGCATCTAAGGTAATCTTGATGAATTCCTCTATAGGGGGGTCCAGATTGGTGGATCATGTTGTGGATGGGCTGAGGATTTCTCCTCATCAGAATCTAACCATCATTCAATCCATTCTAAATCCCGTTCAACCCATATCTGGTCAGAAGTCGATTTCTTATGAAAAATCCACTCATTCCTTCTAGTCCACACCAACCATGCCAGCGTACAGATCTTCCCAATCATGTTTGAATCCAAGGTGTACACCCATCCATAAATGCTTTGGGTTAAACTATAAGAAGGCTGAATTTTTTTTGAGAACCCTGAGGACCATTCCTTCCACACCCCTGTCACAATACGGAAAAACGAGATTGCATGTAGCGGTGTTTCAGAGTGAAGAGAACACAACGAGTATGAGTCGTCTTCGGCCATATGGCGCCTGGCCAGAAGATCACGAGTTGACAAGACATCCGAACAGATCTGCCACCAGAAAAAATTCACTTTAGTTGGGACATCCAAAGCCCACAACTTCTTCCATCTGTCCTCTGGAAGATTCTGAAAAGAATCCCAAACCAGCATTATGTACCCTAAGCGAACCAAATACTTCCCTGCAGCTTCACCATTCCAACAGATGTGATCGCAACCCAGTCCCAACACAAGAGGAATTCTTAGAATATGATGTCAGTCGATATCATTGAACCAGTAGTTGAGTATGTCCCAATCCCAATCCTCAAGAGAATCGTCAATAAGGTGTCTAACTCTAGCATCTTAATGACCCGAAATAGTTGTTGAAGTGACTCTTGAAAGATTCCCCTGGCATCCAAGGGTCATTCCACACATTAAATGAGCTTCCATCACCAATCCTCCCCACGTAACCTTTAGAAAGAAGTGTAATTGCACCCCATATAATCCTCCACATGAAGCTAGGGTGAAACCCCATATGAGCATGCAATAAATCAGAAACGGGAAAGTACTTTGCCTGGAAAACTTTAGCAAAAAGGCTAGAGGGGCAGGTCAGCAGACACCATCCCTACTTAGCGAGCAGAGAATCGTTGAACCACTTCAGGTTCCTAAATCCAAGGCCACCACAAAACTTGGAAACACATAATTTCTCCCATTCCACCCAATGAGTATTATGTCTTAAGTTTGAAGATCCCCACTAGAAATTAGCAAGATGAGAATGAATCTGGTCCACAAGAGTATCCGGGAATTTGAACAGTGACATCGCATATGATAGAATAGCTTGGGCAAGAAATTTCACCAGGCATTCTTTCCCAACCTTTGAAATCATTATACTCAACCAAACCCTGATAAGGTTATCCACCTTATCCACAATTGAGGCAAAAACCTATTTCTTAGATCTCCTGACCCAAGTCGGGAGCCCCAGATACTTCTGGTGCTTCTCAATAAGAGGAAAGCCACACAGACGTTGAAGCTCCTCTTTTCTTGACTGGGGCACAACCTTGAGGACTTCCTCATTAGTAATATCTCTCTCCAAGATGTGGTTCATATCAGCTGTAAAATGCCTTAAGATACAACTGGAAACACATGGGGGAATGTCGACACACTCTGTAATGGCTCGTAACCCCCCTGGCCATTACTTTTCCAAAAATAAGGTTCCACCAAGACAGTGGCACCGTGACGGTGTCACCGTAAAGGTGACACTGTGACAGTGGCACCGTGTCCTCACCCAGCCCTCCGTTTCCTTTTCCAGTCCTAATCCCGCAACGTCTTTTTTTGACGTAAATTAATTCTTTTACCCTTTCAAGGCCATTTAAAGCCCATAATTAATTCCTAAAAAAAATACCGAGAAACCTCCCCGATGGGGGATATTAAATAACAACTTAATTCCATCGTGCGTAACTGCCGAACCACGTAGGAAACTGTGATCCGACTTTCCAGGTGTTCAAAATTCCCATATCCCGTAACAACGGGATCTTATCTATATATCACACGGGAAGTTCTTTTTTCTCTTCATCCTTTGGCCGGCTTTGTTCTCCCCCCTGGTGCGCCTGGAGTCCCTTCTTACCGTGGCTTGTGGTGTGCCTCTACTGGGGCTTTCTGCACCCCTTGGAGTCCACGGAATTCCTCCCCTGCAAGCTGTGCATCCTCTGTCCTTGGTGCGTGGAGAAATACGTCGATCCTTGATCAATCAGGTAGGGATTTTTCCTTCACCTCTCCTTTCTGTGTATCATGCAGGGTGGGTATGCTTTTGTCTCTGTGGGAAATTTATGAAACCAAACTTAGTGAAGATAATGAACGGACCTTTAAAGAATGAAGGGGGGGTGTGATCGATGTTCTGCTGTACTCTTTTATGTTGATATGTGTTGAGAATTGTGTGGGTCTATGCTCACTGAAAATCATGGTCTTTGGTGGTCTTTCCTTGCGCACTAATGAACCATGTCTTCTGTGATGATTAAATGACTTAACATGAAATTTGGTTAATCACTTAAACTCGGCTGGTTAAATGGACATTCATTAAAACAAGAATCCTTGTGTGATCACCTTGGTTAATAAACAGAGAAAAGAACCTAATGAATGATGTGTTGAATCTGAATGTTTCCCTGCTCTGTTTTGGTAGTAGGTGTGTTGTTCTGTTTGATTTCCTATGGGGTGATGTGGGTGAGGATGGGATCCTCCGTTGTGGTACGGATGTTGGTTGTGAATCTGAAGTTGTGTGGTTGCTCTGCTGTGACATGAACTCGGGTGGGATCCTCTATTGTTAAGAAATCGTTGGTTCCTAGTTTTGGGGATATAGGGTTGTGTCTTGAGGTCTGCTTTATTTCCAGTGCTTTGAGGGATCTCACTTATCCCTTTTGTGAGGTTTTCTTTTGTTCCAGTACTTTGAGGGATATCACTTATCCCTTTGTTGTTGTGACTTTACAAGAGAACCGAGTGTGAACGCTTAAATTGTTGTTTGGTTTTTTCTCTTCTCTGGCTTGTGGTTGTGCCCATTAGTTGCCCAGTAGTGTATTTTTCATCCAAATGGGATTACTTGAACATGAAAACAAGAATGGTTTAAATGGGAAATTGGTTTTGGGGATGAATTCTGACTTGGCCGCGAGTTTTGTGCTTTTCTTTATGAATGAATAGTAAAGTGGGTGTTTGTGCTTAGATTTTGGAGCCCCTAGGTTGGGAAGAGTGCCTGTTACCTATATATATATTGTATTTCTTATGTTTCTTATTCACGCCCCACCCAAGTTGAGCACTTAATGCTGAACATCCCATTTCATGGGGAGGGTGTTTTTCCCAACACTCCTATGAGTGGCTGGTTATTAGCTCCTTTTCTGCTCTCTTTCCCGAATATCCCAAGACTCTTCGGTCATGTTGTGATGGCCTGAATTCCATTATTAGCCCAAGAATATGCAGGTAGGGCAGTTATGGTGGTTGGCCCAGGTGGTTTCGGGCAGGTTGTTCCCAAGTGTCTTCGGGATGAGGCCCAGGTGTCTTCGGGCGTGGTAGTAGTTGTTTTGACCCAGGTGTTTGCGGGTGTGGTTACGTGTGGTGGTTATGGCCCAGGTGTCTACGGGCGGGATATCGGTTATGGCCTCGGTGTCTGCGGGTGGGGTTTGGCAGTGGGACTGCGGTGAGGTTATGACCCAAGTGTGTGCGGGTGGGGTTTAGCAGTGGGACTGCGGTGAGAATGGCAGGAATGGTTCTATGCGTAGGATGTCTTCAATAACTAGTGGGAAAGCGGCATGGGGTACCCAAATATCGATGTGCTATTACTATACTTTACTTGCCTTGCGTTATTTGGGGAGTGTGCCTTAGTGAAGCTTGGGTGGATAGTTTTTCCTTGCTAGGTGCTTTGGTTTTTCTTTTCTCACAGGGAATTAGGATGCCCCTCCACTTATGCATGAGATTCTTTGGTTTTCCCTACTGAGTGTACTTGTATGCTCACCCTACGTATATAAAACTATTTTCAGGTTTCCGGGAGGACTTCAGGGATCGTGTGGGACCGCACTAGCTCGAACCTTGGGGCAGTTGCTTTTGTTGTTTTCCTTTTTCTTGGTACTTTACCTTTGGAGCTTTTGTGGCTTGTATCTTTTACTTTTGAACATGCATATGGGAATGGTTTACTTTTGGCTTTACCTTTACTTTCAGCTTCGGTATTGTTGGGGTTGTTATCTTATCTCTCGATCCTATAAAAAAAATTAAAAGGGTAATGCCTTCCATTTTGTGTGAGATTCTATACCCTTGGTGCTGGTCGCCACTCTGGGACCTATTGAAGGTGGGTTTCGGGGGTCATTATCTCTCCTTCAACTTAAAGAAGGAAGGGTCTGGTAATCTGCCGACCCTTCCCTCCTTTTGGTGAAGGCGGGTCGTGACAGAATGGTATCAGAGGCCAGGGTTGAGAGGTAGGATGAAGTCTGGAGTTAGGCACAATGAGGATTGCATGGGGTGGTAGGGAAACAGTGTTGGGTGACCTTGGTGCGTGAATTAGGCCAGGGAAGACCGACTAGGACACGAGATTTTAGGGCCCCCCGTGATCTGATGCAAGGACTCTGGACCTACCAAACAACCAAGTGAGGCTACACTTATTGCAGGGTAGAGACCCTATGAAAGGTACATTCATCATAATGACTTGTGTTCTTATGTTTCATGGGTGTCATAGGGATTCAAAATAAATAAATAAGTCTAAGAAAATTTAAGAACAGTATTCTACACTACTCGGGCTTAGGCATTCCTTGTTTACATTGCAGTTATGACACCTAGGAGGCGACCACGAGTAGTGCGGGCGATTGAGGCCCAAGAGGTTGACTTGGCCGATCGGCAGAGGACTGATCGAGAGGAGGAGGATGGTCAGTGGAAGAAGACGCTTCGAGCCTTTCAGCGATAGACCCTCGGAAAGTACGAGGGCGACACCTCGGATATGGAGATAGAGAGCTGGATCGAGGAACTAGTGATAGCTTTCGGCTTGATTCGGGCTCCGACGGAGTACTGGGTTCCTCTGGCCATTAGCCAGATGCGTGGAGCAGCGCGTCAGTGGTGGACGCTTTATCTTGGAGAAAAGAGGGAAGCTGATTTTGTGTGGGCCGACTTCGAGAAGGAGTTTCGGGTGGAATTCCTTTCTTCCACGATGAAGTCCGAGAAGAGGCATGAGCTACTCTCTCTCCAGTAGGGGAGTATGTCAATGAGAGAGTTGGGGATCAAGTTCAAGGATCTTCTTCGCTTCGCTCCGGACCTCTTTCCAAATGAGGAGTCTCGGGTGAGACGTTTAGAGGAGGCACTCCAACCTTCTCTTCAATATGTCGTTACTCCCTTCACCCTACCGACATACTTCGAGGTGCAGAAGAAGGCTGAAGTGGTGGAGAGGATGCACACACTGGGAGGTATGTCATGAGAGGGGATCCAGTTGGGCTCGTCAAAGGGGAAGGCCGTCAGCAGCAAGCCTCCAGCATCAGGGCCCTCTAGGTTCCGACCAGCAGGGAGCAGGCCGCAGCAGTTCCAGTTCCGGTCTCCTGGTCCTCTCCCTTTCCCTTCGGGCCTGGGACCGAGATGCTTCGTCTGTGGCAGCTATGGGCACCTTCGAAACCAATGCCCGGATAGAGTACAGTACGGTGGGGGTGGGCAGGTCCAACACCCACCTCAGCAGCAGCAGTTCCCGGCTAGGCCCTTTCAGTAGCAGCAGGGGCAGCGGGCTCCTGATCCGCCGAGGGAAAACGTTGCAGGAGGAGGCCAACCTCAGGGCGCTCCCCAGGGACCTCGACTCGGGCGTGGTCAGGGAGGTGGCCGACAACCGAGAGACAGAGGAGCTGGGCGTGGGCAGTTGCACGCCGCGGAGGCAACAGTTCCAGCAGGGCCAGAGGTCGTTCAAGGTACGATCATCTTGTTTAGTACCCTTGTGTATTCTTTGTTCGATATAGGAGATTCGCACTCCTTTGTTACACCCAGTCTGGCCCATGCTCTGGGTTTAGACGCTGAGAGACTTTTAGTGCCCCTGGTGCTGAGCACACCAGTCGGAGGTCAGACCGACTTGCCGTATGTTTTTCGAGGATGCAGATTGATGATAGGGCCACATCAATCAGTCAGGGATCTTCTACTATTGTAGATACAGCCATGCGATGTCATCCTAGGCATTGACTGGCTGTTCTCTGTATATGTTATCATTGACTGCTTCCGAGGAAGGGTTTTGTTTTCAGACTTGGGCGACCGACAGGTGACTTTCATCGGTGAGTGGAGTTTCTAGGGAAGCAGCAAGTGAGGGGAACCCCTCCTCTCCTTGCTGGCTGAGCTATCAATGGAGTCGGTAGATGCAGAAATGGTGGAAGTCCCAGGAATCGTCAGTGAGTTTATGGACATCTTCCCTGAAGAGGTGGCAACTCTGCCCCCTCGACGTGATGTTGAGTTCGGGATAGACTTGCAACCTGGTGCCCGTCCGATTTCGATAGCTCCCTATCGGATGACACCTTCTGAGTTGCGGGAGTTGCGGATCCAGATTGACGATCTGATGAAGAAGGGTTTTGTTCGGCCAAGTTCGTCACCATGGGCTGCTCCTGTTTTGTTTGCAAAGAAGGAAAATGGTGGTCTAAGGCTGTGCATAGACTATATGAGGCTGAATCAGGTGACGGTCAAGAATCACTACCCTCTTCCAAGGATAGACTATCTCTTTGACCATCTGAGGGGAGCAGGTTGGTTCTCGAAGATTGATCTGCGGTCTGGATATCACCAAGTGATGTTGAAGGAGGGCGACATCTCAAAGACTGCCTTCAGGTGCAGATATGGGCACTTTGAGTTTGTAGTCATGTCGTTCGGCATTACGAACGCACCAGCTGTGTTCATGGGGCTCATGAACTCCGTATTTCGGGAATATCTGGACCGGTTCGTAGTCATGTTTATTGACGAAATCTTGATCTACTCAAGATCAAAGGAGGATCACACAGAGCTTCTGAGAATGGTTTTAGAGGTCCTCTGACAGCCCCAACTCTATGGGAAGTTGTCCAAGTGCAAGTTCTGGACGCGAGAAGTGCATTTCCTTGGGCACATGGTGTCCGAGCAGGAGATAGCAGTGGACCCATCGAAGGTCGAGGTGGTTGTTTCTTGGGACGCACCCAAGAACGTGGCGGAGGTTCGTAGTTTCCTCGGGCTGGCAGGTTACTACCGGAGGTTTGTTCCCAACTTCTCCCGATTTACGGCACCCTTGACAGCCTTGACCAAGAAGGACTAGGCTTTCCTATGGGGCGAGCATTGTGAGGCAGCCTTCAGCTATCTGAAGGAGAAGTTGGTTAGTGCCCCAGTGCTGAGGTTTCCAGAAGAAGGGGCAGCATATGAGTTGTTTTGTGATGCTTCAGGGCAAGGCCTCAGATGTGTGTTGATGCAGCGGCAAGGGGTGATCTCCTATGGGTCTAGGTAGTTACGTCCCCATGAGCGTAACTATGCCACCCATGATCTGGAGCTTTCGGCGGCCGTGTTCGCACTAAAGTTGTGGCAGCACTACCTCGTCGGGGAGCGCTTCGTGGTCTTCACCGATCACAAGATCTTGAAGTATGTCTTCTCCCAGTGAGACCTGAACTTACGACAGCGAAGGTGGATAGAGTTCCTTCAGGACTATGACTTCGATATTTTCTATACCTCAGGAAAAGGGAATGTGGTGGCCGATGCCTTGAGTAGGAAGTCATAGAAGGGTGTAGTTCGAGAGTCGACGAATACTTGGAAGGTGATGGAAGAGTTGGTTGCCCTGCACCTGGATGCTAGGATTGATGGTGGTAGGGGTTACCTGTATCAGATGACAGTATAGTCTTCTCTATTACGGCAAGTAGAGGAGTCTTAGTGGGGAGACTCAGAAAGCGAAGTGATGCGTGACCAGGTTAACCAAGGTGATGCTCCGAAAGGGTGGACGAAGGATGGTCAGAATCAGATGCTTTTCTGAGGGAAGTTGTTCGTTCCAGAGGTGATGTGCGGCAAAGTTCTTAGTGAGTTCCACAACTCACCCCTAGAGGTGCACCCGAGAGTTTCCAAGATGTATCAGGGTTTGAGGAGACAATTTTGGTGGCCCGGGGTGAAACGAGCAGTAGTAGAGTTCGTAGAAAAGTGCCTAGTGTGTCAGCAGGTGAAGGCTGAACACCGTGTCTCAGGCGGCTTATTGCAACCTTTAGATGTTATCGAGTGGAAGTGGGATGACATCTCGATGGATTTCGTCACGGGGCTACCCAAGGTTCAAGGAGGTTGCGACACTATTTGGTTAGTGGTGGACCGGTTGACGAAATCGGCTCACTTTCTGGTGATCAAGGAGTCGGGCGCATTGGATGCCTTGGCGCGGAGGTATGTGGATGAGGTGGTGCGGTTTCACGAAGTTCCGAGGTCCATAGTCTCAGATGGGGATGCGTGGTTTACCTCATGAGTCTGGAGGGGATTGCAGCATGCTTTTGGCACACAGCTGCGACTTAGCACTGCCTTCCACCCCCAGACAGATGGGCAGACAGAGCGCACCATCTAGACGTTGGAGGAAATGTTACGGGCATGTATTCTGGATTTTGGGGGATCGTGGATGCGACACTTGCCTCTGGTAGAGTTTTCCTACAACAATAGATATCACACTAGCATTAGAATGGCTCTGTTTGAATCCTTGTACGAGAGGCCGTGTCGCTCACCCGTGTGTTTGACTGAGGTTGGGGAAGCGAGTGTTCTTGGCCCGGAAGAAGTGCAGAGCACGACAGAAAAGGTTCAGCTTATATGGGAAAGGATGAAGGCGGCACAGGACCAACAGAAGTCATATGACAATAATAGGAGGAGACTCTTGGAGTTCGGGGTCGAGGACCACGTGTTCTTGAAGGTCTCCCCTCGGCGTGGACAACAGAGGTTCAGTAGGGGGAGCAAGCTCTCTCCCAGATTCATCGGACCCTTCGAAGTGTTGCGACGGGTCAGTGAAGTGGCTTATCAGCTAGCCTTACCACCGCAACTACTGAGGATACATGACGTCTTCCATGTGTCCCAGCTCCGTCGGTATCTACACGACGATTCACACGTCCTCAACTGGGGAGAGCTGGATATCGAGGACGACGTGACCTTTGTGGAAAGAACAGTCAGGGTCGAGGGTCGTGAGGAGAAGGTACTCTGTGGACGGACCATTCCTCTGGTTCGTGTGTTGTGGAGGCATGGTGGGCTCGAGGAGAGTACCTGGGAATGGGAAGCACAGAAGCGCGCCCGGTACCCAGAGTTGTTTTGAGTTTTGTGTTGTTATATTTGTACTTGTTTGTGACTGAACGCTTTACATTGTTGACTGTGAAATATGTGGTTTTCCTTATTCTCTGAATGTGTGTGAAAATTCCTGGCTATGGGGAGGGGAGGACCTGATCCCTAATCAATATGCATTAAGGTGGATGTGATTAAATCCGTGCGGGCGAGTCAGTGCCGCCCAAAACGGATAGTATCTTGACATGGAGGAAGAGACTCCCCAACCCATATGACTCGGCAGTTTGACCCTTGGATGTTGCCTGGTTTCTTGAGGGAGAGGTGTTTCTAGATGACGATGAGGTTCACTCCTGAGAGGTATCTTTCGAGGTGGCTGTTCGAACCCTCTCTTTTCTCTTGGTTTGTTTTTGATTCTCAAGGGCGAGAATAGTTCGAGAGGTATCTAAAGTAATGGCCCAGAACCCCCCTAGCCATTACTTTGCCAAAAATGAGGTTCCACCAAGACAGTGGCACCGTGACGGTGGCACCGTAAAGGCGACATTGTGATGGTGGCACCATGTCCTCACCCAGCCCTCTGTTTCCTTTTCTAGTCCCGCTCCCGAAACGTATTTTTTTGACGTAAATTATTTCTTTTACCCTTTCAAGTCCATTTAAATCCCATAATTAATTCCTAAAAAAATCCCGATAAACCTTCCCGATGGGGGATATTAAATAACAACTTAATGCCATCGTGCGTAACTGTCGAACCACGTAGGAAACCGTGATCCGGCTTTCCAGGCGTTCAAAATTACCATATCCCGTAACAATGGGATCTTATCTATATATCGCACGGGAAGTTATTTTTTCTCTTCTTCCTTTGGCTGGCTTCGTTCTCCCCCCTGGTGCGCCTGGAGTCCCTTCTTCCCGTGGCTTGTGGTGCGCCTCTGCTGGAGCTTTCTGCACCCCTTGGAGTCCACAGAATTCCTCCCCTGCAAGCCGCACATCCCCTGTCCTTGGTGTGTGGAGAAAAACGTCGATCCTTGATCAATTAGGTAGGGATTTTTCCTTCGCCTCTCCTTTCTGTGTATCATGCGGGGTGGGTACACTTTTGTCTCTGTGGGAAATTGATGAAACCAAAATTAATGAAGATAATGAATGGACCTTTAAAGAATGAAGGGGGGGGGGGGTTGATCGATGTTCTGTTGTACTCTTTTATGTTGATATGTGTTGCGAATTGTGCAGGTCTATACTCACTGAAAATCATGGCCGTTAGTGGTCTTTCCTTGCGCACTAATGAACCATGTCTTCTGTGATGATTAAATGACTTAACATGAAATTTGGTTAATCACTTAAACTCGCCTGGTTAAATGGATGTTTAGTAAAACAAGAATCCATGTGTGATCACCCCGGTTAATAAACAGAGAAAAGAACCTAATGAATGATGTGTTGAACCCGGATGTTTCCCTGCTCTGTTTTGGTAGTAGGCGTGTTGTTATGTTTGATTTCCTATGGGGTGATGTGGGTGAGGATGGGATCCTCCGTTGTGGTACGGATGTTGGTTGTGAATCTGAAGTTGTGTGGTTGCTCTGCTGCGACACAAACTCGGGTGGGATCCTCTATTGTTGAGAAATTGTTGGTTCTTGGTTTGGGGATATGGGGATGTGTCTCAGGGTCTTCTTTGTTTCCAGTGCTTCTAGGGATCTCACTTATCCCTTTTGTGAGGTTTTCTTTGGTTCCAGTACTTTGAGGGATCTCACTTATCCCTTTGTTGTTGTTACTTTACAAGAGAACCAGGTGTGAATGCTTAAATTGTTGTTTGGTTGTTTCTCTTCTCTGGCTTGTGGTTATGCCCGTTAGTTTCCCAGTAGTGTAGTTTTCATCCAAATGGTATTACTTGAACATGAAAACAAGAATGGTTTAAATGGGAAATTGGTTTTTGGGGATGAATTGTGACTTGGTCGTGAGTGTTGTGCTTTTCTTTATGAATGAATAGTAACGAGGGTGTTTGTGCTTAGATTTTGGAGCCCCTAGGTTGGGAAGAGTGCCTATTACCTATACATATATTGTATTTCTTATGTTTCTTATTCGCGCCCCACCCAAGTTGAGAACTTAGTGCCGAACACCCCATTTCATGGGGAGGGTGTTTTTTCCAACAATCCTATGAGTGGATGGTTATTAGATCCTTTTCTGATCCCTTTTCCGAATAGCCTAAGACTCTTCGGGCAGGTTGTGATGGCCTGAAATCCATTATTAGCCCAAGAATATTCGGGAAGGACAGTTGTGGCAGTTGGCCCAGGTGTTTGCGGGAAGGTTGTTCCCAAGTGTCTTCGGGATGAGGCCCAGGTGTCTTCGGGCGTGGTAGTAGTTGTTCTGACCCAGGTATTTGCAGGTGTGGTTACGCGTGGTGGTTGTGGGCCAGGTGTCTGCGGGCAGGATAACGGTTATGGACCAGGTGTGTGTGGGTGGGGTTTGGAAGTGGGACTGCGGTGAGAATGGAGGGAATGGTTCGATGCGTAGGATGTCTTCAATAACCAGTGGGAAAGCGGTGCAGGTACCCAAATATCGATGTGCTTTTACTATACTTTACTTGCCTTGCGTTATTTGGGGAGTGTTCCTTAGTGAGGCTTGGGTGGATAGTTTTTCCTTGCTATGTGCTTTGGTTTTTCTTTTCTCACTAGGCATTAGGATGCCCCTCCACTTGTGCACGAGAGTCTTTGGTTTTCCCTACTGAGTGTACTTGTATGCTCACCCTACGTATATAAAACTGTTTTCAGGTTTCTGGGAGGACTTTAGGGATCGTGCGGGACCGTACTAGCTCGGACCTTGGGGCAGTTACTGTTGTCATTTTCCTTTTTCTTGGTACTTTACCTTTGGAGCTTTTGTGGCTTGTATCTTTTACTTTTGAACATGCATATGGGAATGATTTAATTTTGGCTTTACCTTTACTTTCAGCTTCGGTATTGTTGGGGTTTCTATCTTATCTCTCGATCCTATAAAAAAATAAAAAGGGTAATACCTTCCATTTTGTGTGAGATTCTATACCCTTAGTGCTGGTCGCCACTCCAGGACCTATTGAAGGTGGGTTTCGGGGGTCATTATCTCTCCTTCAACTTAAAAAAGGAAGGGCCTGGTAATCTGCTGACCCTTCCCTCCTTTTGGTGAAGGCGGGTCATGACACACTCAGCCTTGAAGAGACTTCCAAAAAACTCCAGAATAATGGCTTGAATGCTTTCATCATCCTGCTTTACTCTGGCTTCTGGGTCTTCGACTGAGAGATGTTATTTTTCATTCTCCTCACAAATGCCCGATGGTGAAAATATGTGGTGTTTTGATCCCCGTACCTAATGTGGGAGTCTCTAGATCTTTGGAACCAGAAACATTCCTTGTCTTTAAGCGCAACATTCAGATTTTTTTCCCATTGTGTAGATGTCATATAACACCTTCTCACTTCCAAACATATTATAAAGGGATTTCAGGTGTCGTTCAACATTATTGACCCATTTTTCAGTATCCCCAAAATGCTTCTCAGTCCAAATCTATAGACAACGTGTCGTATTGTTTATATTAGAAACAATGCTTCGATTATGCCCCTCTCAGGAGGAACGAACCACTTCTTCACAGCTCTTATCCCAAAGCCACATACTTTCAAAGTAAAAGGGTCACCTAGTTCTCCTTTGCTTCTCGTTCAGTATAGTGGAGAGGAAAATTGGAGCATGGTCAGATGTCACATGCAGAAAATGGGTGACAGAGAAATCACAAAAAAAGCATTTCCAATCATCAGACCCCACATATCTATCCAGCCTCTCAACAATGCGTCCTTCCAGAGATCGACCCCTATACCAGGTAAAAGGCAGGTTAGAGAACCCGAGGTCGTGAAGGGAATTCAGCAACAGGGAACTTCTAAATTCTTCTATATCTTCTCTATTTCGGCACTATCCTCCTTCCTTTTCGGAATAGGATAGAACCTCATTGAATTCACTCCCACCAAAAGGGGTCCAGGGAACCATTCTCATAGTCTCCTTGTCACACCCAGTTTTTTTTCTTTTCATGTCATCATTTTGACCTGGTTCATTGAAAATACCGATCCTTTTATATGGTGTTAGGTGAGATTAATTTTGATTTTTGAACTACCATATATGTCTAATCACCCTAATTTGGGTTCCCCATTGCTTGTTTAGGAGTTTTTGGAGAAAGGGTGATTATTTCCTGATTTGGGCCAACCGTGAGCTCGTTTCCAAATTTAAAAACCAAATTTGTTTCTTTTATAACTCATTCATTTTTCAACATTTTTCATTTATTCCACTTCCCAATTTTCCTCCGCTGACATATTAAAACTAAAATATCCTTTTTAACCCCTTAAAAATTAATAATCATGATGAATTTGGGTTACTTATTTAGGTATTGGGTCAGCCTGTGGGCCCATTTCCAGTTTTTAAAAAAATAATTTGTTTCTTTTATATATTTTTCATTGTTTAATATTTTTTGGTGATTCCACCTCCCATTAGAATCCAACATACCTATACTCACCCCCATTATTTATTTTACCTCTTTGGAGCTCATTTTCATCGCATATTAGTGTGAAATTTCTCAAGTTTCCTCAAAACGTCCAGAATTGAGAAGGTAAATTGTTTCATCCACAAATCATTCAATTTGTACTATTTTTCCCACAAATCTTATTTTCCTAGTTCTTCCAGACCTTAGGAGCCTCTACAATAAGTTACAAGCCATTCCCTTTTCCCTAAGGGTTCATATCTAATGTAATATGAAGAGTTTTCTAGGTGGCAAAGTGAGATTCCTTCTCCTTTCTCCTCTTTCTTCCTCCTCCTTTCATTATTTCTTGGTTTTATATTCTCCCATAGTCATGTTCAACCTAGGGTTCTGTTATCCCGTGATTGTTTATGTGTGTTTTGTTCATTTGGGTCTGGTTGTCATAGGTTTAGGGTTTGTAAACCCTCAGATAGTGATATTCGGTGTGCGTTTCCATTACACAAAGGATTTGAGGTAGGATATCCCTTGAACAAGCCTTTATCATTTAAGTTTCATCATTATCATGTTTTTATAACCTTATTTATATGATATGTGCTGCTTTGAAACCTTGTTTTTAAAGGTTTTGTGTGAAAATTATGTTTTATGACTTATTTTGTTAAAAATATAGTTGTTTTGGTATAAATGTGCACTCCTCTTATTTGATAAATTATTCCATGAGATTTCACACTTGGTTTATGGTATTTTGAATATGTTTCAGTATCTTGAATAAATTTATGTCATGCAAATGGTATTTTATTCCTTTTTAAGTGCTTAAAATAAGTTGTTTTGTTAAAGAGTGTATGTCATGTGTTCGATAAATTGTCCGGTTGGCTTTTATGTGTCTAGTGCAATTTAAAATGATTTGTTTGGATTTATAAATACATTGGAAGCATGTAAAAAAATTATTTTGGTATCCTTTTATGGATTTCCAATTTGGATTTGGTTTTACAAACAAATGAATTTTGGTTTACAACATGTTTTGGCCTCAGTTGCCGGAAAATGGCCCGTTTCACATCCTTATGAAAATGGTTGTGTTTTGAATATGTAACCTGGGTGTTTTAAGGGATTTATGAATATGTTTTTCTAATTTAAATGGTGTTTATACACCTCCTTAATAAAATTTAAATGCATAAATTTGTCAAATGTTCGTTTTGAGAAAATGTTTAAAGGCTCGTTTGGCCTTTCCTAAAAATGAAGAATGAGTGTTTTACATGTATATACCATGTTGTGTCAATTGGGATTGTTTTATGGTCCATGAAATGATTTTATTAAATGTTTTTGGGGCTTCAAAATATGGTTGGGTATGGTTTTTTTGTGTGTTTATACTTAAAATAGTGTTTTTGAATGAGTTTTATGTGCAAAGCCTCAATACACTCCTTGAAATTGTTTTGCGAAATTTTTTTGCGGTTTATTGATTCGTGAAAGAAATGTGAAGCAAGTTTGTGGGATGTTTGTGTGTTTATAGTTTGGTAATGGAATTTTGATGTGAAATGTGTATTTGATAATATGTGTAACTTAATTGAGCACTAAAGGGAATCACAGGTATCTAGGTGAGCGGACGTGTCCTAGTATGCTAGTGATCTCGTGGGGTTTGGCCCCTGTTTTACGTATCAAGTTTAACGATGACAATACTAACTAAACTATAATGATGATATTGTTGGGGGACCATTAGGTTATGGGTATTCTCCATACTAGTGTCTCATGTGCACGAGAACGAATATTTATTATGGTTACTTTCACTGAGATACATGGTACCTGCGGCTCACAACTAATTAGTGCCTAGGGGTGTTCCCGAGAGTTGTTCTCATTGGCTATTTTGTACTCACTGTCGGCATACGGTGTGTTTGGATGATTAATTTAGCAATGTGTGTGATTTATTTAAAAGTTTAAATTCTATAAAGTAACCCTCTTGAAAACTATTTTCATTTTGATGTTGCACCTCTTTGAAAATTGTTACTAGCATTCTTGTTTATAAAACATGCATGTTTTTGTCTGGTAATTTTTTTTATTGCTTGGGACCTCATTTGAAAAACATACCTTTATATTTGTATTTAAAACTTGAAATTGATGTTTCTTTTATTTTAAATAATGTGCATTGGGAATAGAATATCGGGCTAACCTACTGAGTTTTAATACGCATGCCTATAGTCTTCTTCTGTTTTTAGCCCTTGTGCGGGTTTCAGCTTGATTTCGATTGCCTTGGGCGACGTGTGATCATTGTTTTGGAGAGTGACCAGCGGGGTCACATGGATTTAGCTTTTTATTATGTTTGGTTAGTTGAGTTTTTGGTTTAGTTGTACTTTCACTTTCTTGTACAAATAATGTTCAGTTCAATTTTTATATAAATGTATTTTGGGCTATCCATTTTTTTTCGATTTTGTTTGATTGTTTATATATGGGCAAAATCGTTCCCTTGTGTACTCTATTGGTGCCCTTAATTCTTGTCGGCATCCTGGGAGGATCGGGAATGCCTCTCGGGACTTGTCGCGGGCTGGCCTGGGTAATCGGTTCTGGATCGACTCGGGCTGGTTCGTGAAAAAATAGTATCAGAGGAGGTCGGCTCTTAGCAGATCTTTATTTTTAGAGTTCCCTTGTTATTTATGGGATGTCAAGGTAGATGTAGTAGGATTTTTGGGACTTGTGGGGAATTTGTGGGAAGAGCGTCGTGAACTCTTGCTCGTTCTGATCCTCGGGTTTCCACGGGAAGTCCAGTTTTATTAGTGTCCTTTGTTCTTATTGATTATTTAGTGTTGGGATATGACAAGGGGATTCTGACTAATGGCCTTCATGAGATCGCAGGGCCTAGCAATCCATGTGGAGATGGGGCATGGTCCTAGCATGTCTCTCTATGTTGGTGTTGTGTTTTACATATGGCTGCCAACCATATGGTCAAGTCACCCACCGACACTAGTTCCCTTTTTGTGGTCTCTTGGACCTTTCTTGAATTCAGAATTTTTTTTTTGAAAATCCTAGTGTTAGAATTGTGGAAATGGGTTTTAAAGGAAGTATTGGATTTTGAAAAGTGGAAAATAGGTTTTCAAAAATTAAATATAAGAATGGTTTTGGGAAGGTTGTGTTTTTTTTAAACAAATTTTCGGAAGGAAGTGGAAATGATTTAACGGGATTGAATTTTCCCTAATCTAAACTTGTGGTTTTTTGAAATAAAATGTTTTGAAAGTGTGAATCATTTTAAGGTGATTCTAAATATTTGTTTTAAATGGGGTGTTTTGGGATGTTGAAAAGTGTTTGAATCTGATAAATTAGTTTTGGAAATTGTTTTTCAGCAGTTGGTGTTTTTCTAGAAAGGGTATTGGTCTCAATGGACATAGGATTATGAAAATATACCTTACTAAATTTCAGAAAATGGGAAGCAGTTGTTTGGAGTAGCTTGGTTGTTTTAAAAGTTGTTAAAAATGAAAAGGGGTATGTTTTTTTAGTAAATTTTTCTTGATGAAGTGTGGTTTGTTTTATGAAATCTGAAAAGGGTTTTTTGACTTTGTGGTTAATGTGACTTTGGAAGGTATATGATTATTTTTGTAATAATGATGTTTTGTTTTTGCATTCGGTGTTTTAATGGGTTCTCACATGCAAACTTTTGCAGATATATGGGTGAATGGATGGTATGGCATGGTATTTGAGTGCCCGGGGTGGCACGTAAATTGTCATGTGAGTGAGACTTGATGAAACACCATTGGTGAGTGTGAAAATCCACCAAGTTAGTTTTTTTTTCAAAAGTGTTTTTAGCTAAAAAATTGTGGTGTTTGTTTTGAACCGAAGATTATGTGGATGGTTTATCATATGTCTTAGAAGTGTTGTCTATTCGGTATGTTTCCTTATGATCTAGAAGTCATACTCTTGTTGTATCTTGAGATGGGATCTTGTTGGTGGCTCGGTTTTGGGGTAATGTTCAGTGGGTTTATAAAGATGTGTTGGATGTTGTGATGTGGCCATGGATGGTTCTCCATTGGTAAGATTTCTAGTTGATCAACCTAATTATTTGTTTCAAATGTTAAATCCACCTCTTAGAATGATACCTCATCCCGTTTGTTGAAATAGAGAGTTGTTTGGGCTCGATTTAAAGTTCTTTCCCTTTATGGTGATTCTCTCGGTTGTAGTAGTTGTGCTCAGTGATGTTTAGTGGGTGTTTTTTTGTGCCTTGTTCATTCTGCTCCCCATTCTGAGTGAGATAAAATAGTGTTGTGTATCTCCATGTTCTTGTTTGGGTAAAAATGTGTTGTTGAGGAAAAGAGTTTTATGGTGTCTCTTGATCTGTTGTTTCTTACTGGGAGTGTTATGTGGTATTGTGTGGAACTAAGGGATGGAGTACAAGTTGGGGATTATCAAAGCCTGACTACAAGGCAAGAGATGCTTCATCCATCAGAGCTCCATCCATAGGTTTCGGAGTGAAGCTGGCGCGTAGTCAGGAGTCCTAGGATTGTGGGTAGTATTGTTAAGGTCATACCTATACCATTTCATTGAGGTAGTTCCTTTGTTTCTTTTGTGGTTTCAATGGCCCAATGATTGGGTCCCCTTCCCTAATTGGTGGGGGTTTGGGTTCGTGCAGAGAGTGTTGGACCAGTTCTTGCCGCCTCCATTCGAGAGTGGGTGGCTTAAATGTTCATGTTGTGTTCCTCTCAACTTGGGTTTGTAGGTTGTTGTGGTAGAGTTTTGTAGTCCTGTGCAGGTGAGTCCCAATTCTAATTCATTTTGAATTCTTTTTTTTGTTCATTTCTAGTTGGTCTCTAATGGTGGGGAGACCCACTGCGGGGCTTGAAGATCTTTCCTTTAGGATTTGTCGGATGGTAGTTGTGATTTAATGGTGGGGAGCCCATTCCAGCCTCCACCCCAAGTCATTGGATTGTTTGAGTGAACTATGGTTTGGGTGATCTTTGGGTCCATTGGGAGAAGGCCCGATAATCTAGTTCTTGGCTTGGTTGTGGAGGTGGTGGTTTGATCTTTCTGTTGATTCTCCTAAAGTGGTTGTGTGTTGGTGTTTTGTTTGGGCAAGAGTATTATGTTACATTGTTGGTGAATGATATTTCCTTAGCTTCAGAGGCTAGATTATGTTGATAAGGAATAATTAGGTGTTTTTTTGTCAGTTGAAAAGCGTTGTGGCTTTCTGGAGGCGGAAAGATTTAATGGTGGGGAGAATTGTCACACCTGGTTTTTTTTTCTTTTTATGTCATCGTTTTGATCTGGTTCATTAAAAATCTGGATCCTTTTCTTTGGTGTTGGGTGAGATTAATTTTGAGTTTTGAACTACCATATATATCTAATCACCCTAATTTGGGTTCCCCATTGGTTGTTTAGGATTTTTGGGAGAAAGGGTGGTTATTTCATGATTTGGGCCAACCGTGAGCCCATTTCCAAATTTAAAAACCAAATTTGTTTCTTTTATAACTCATTCATTTTTCAACATTTTTCATTCATTACACTTCCCACTTTTCATCCACTTACATATTAAAACTAAAATATCCCTTTTGACCCCTTAGAAATTAATAATCATGGTGAATTTGGGTTACTTATTTAGGTATTGGGCTAGCCCGTGGGCCCATTTCCGATTTTTAAAAAATAAATTGTTTCTTTTATATCTTTTTCATTATTTAATATTTTTCGGTGATTCCACCTCCCATTCAAATCCAACATACCTATCCTTACCCCCATTATCAAGTTTACCTATTTGGAGCTAATTTTCATCGCATATTAGGGAGAAAGTTCTCAGGTTTCCTCAAAATGTTCAGAATTGAGGAGGTAAATTGTTTCATCCACAGATCATTCAATTCATACTATTTTTCCCACAAATCTTATTTACCTGGTTCATCCAGACCTTAAGAGCCTCTATAAGAAGTTATAACCCATTACTATTTCCCTAAGGGTGAAGATCTAATGGAATACAAAGAGTTTTCTAGGTGTCAAGGTGAGATTCCTTCTCCTTTCTCCTCCCTCTTCCTCCTCCTTTCATTATTTCTTGGTTTTCTATTCTCCCATAGTCATGTTTGACCTAGGGTTCTGTTATCCCATGATTTTTTATGTGTTTTTTGTTTGTTTGGGCCTGTTCGTCATCATTTTAGGGTTTGTAAACCCTCAGATGGTGATATTGGGTGTGCGTTTCCATTATGCCAAGGATTTGAGGTAGGATATCCCTTGCACAAGCCTTTATCATTTAAGTTTCATCATTATCATGCTGTTATAACCTTATTTATATGATATGTGATGCTGTGAAACCTTGGTTTTAAAGGTTTTGTGTGCAAATTATATTTTATGACTTATTTTATTAAAAATATAGTTATTTTGGTATAAATGTGCACTGCTCTTGTTTGATAAATTATTCCATGAGCTTTCGCACTTGGTTTATGGTATTTTTAATATGTTTCAGTAGATTGAATAAATTTATGTCATGCAAATGGTATTTTATCCCTTTTTAAGTGATTAAAATAAGTTGTTTTGTTAAAGAGTGTATGTCATGTGTTCGGTAAATTGCTAGGTTGGCTTTTATGTGTCTAGTGCAATTTAAAATGATTTGTTTGGATTTATAAATATATTGGTAGCATGTAAAAAATTATTTTGGGATCCTTTTATGGATTTCTAATTTGGATTTGGTTTTACAAACAAATGAGTTTTGTCTTACAACATGTTTTGGCCTGAGTTGCCAGAAAATGCCCCGTTTCACATCCTTATGAAAATGGTTGTGTTTTGAATATATAACCTGAATGTTTTAAGGGATTTATGAATATGGTTTTCTACTGTAAATGGTGTGTATACACCTCCTTAATAAAATTGAAATGCATAACTTTGTCAAATGTTGGTTTTGAGAAAATGTTTAAAGGCCCGTTTGACCTTTCCTAAAAATGAAGAATGAGTTTTTTACATGTATATACCATATTATGTCAATTGGGCTTGTTTTATGGTCCATGAAATGATTTTATTAAATGTTGTTGGGGCTGTCAGATATGGTTGGATATGGTTTTGTTGTGTGTTTAAACTTAAAAGAGTGTTTTTGAATGAGTTTTATGTGCAAATCCTCAATACACTCCTTGAAATTATTTTGCGAAATTTTTTAGTGGTTTATTGATTCGTGAAAGAAATGTGAAGCAAGTTTGTGGGATGTTTGTGTGTTTATGGTTTGAGAATGTAATTTTGATGTGAAATGTGTATTTGATAATATGTGTAACTTCATTGAGCACTAAAGGGAATCCCGGGTATCTAGGTGCGCGGACATGTACTAGTATGCTAGTGATCCCGTGGGGTTTGACCCCTGTTTCACGTAGCAAGTTTGATGATGAAAACATTAACTAAGCCATGATGATGATGATGCTGTGGGATCACTAGGTTATGAGTATGCTCCCTACTAGTGGCTCTTGTGCACGAGAACGAATATTTATTATAGTTACTTTCACCGAGATACGAGGTACTTGGGGCTCACAACTAACTAGTGCCTAGGGGTGTTCCTGAGAGTTGTGCTCATTGACTATTTTGTACTCACGGTCGGCATACAATGTGTTTGGATGATGAATTCATCAGTGTGTGTGATTTATTTAAAAGTGTAAATTCTTTAAATCAGCCCTCTTAAAAACTATTTTCATTTTGATGTTGCACCTCTTTGAAAATTGTTACTAGCATTCTTGTTTATAAAACATGCACATTTTTGTTTGGTAAAATTTTTTATAGCATGAGACCTCATTTGGAAAACATACCTTTATATTTGTATTTAAAACTTGAAATTGATGTTTCTTTTATTTTAAAGGATGTGCATTGGGAATAGAATATCGGGCTAACCTACTGAGTTTTAATACTCACGCCTATAGTCTTCTTTTGTTTTAGCCCTTATAGATGTTTCAGCTTGAATTCGATCGCCTTGGGCGACATGTGATCATTGTGTTGGAGAGTGACCAGTGGGGTCACATGGATTTAGCTTTTTATTATGTTTGGTTAGTTGAGTTGTTGGTTCAGCTGTACTTTCAGTTTCTTGTACAAATAATGTTCAGTTCAATTTTTATATAAAAGTATTTTGGGTTGTCCATTTCTTTCCACTGTTTGTTTGATTATTTATATATGGGCGAAATCGTTCCCTTTTGTACTCTGTTGGTGCCATTGGTGCTTGTCGCCATCCCGGGAGGATCGGGAATGTCTTTCGGGACTTATCGCGGGCTGGCCTGGGTGACCAGTTCAGGGTCGACTCGGGCTGGTTCATGACACTTCTCAACAGCTCCCATGACTTTCTTTTGTCATCGCTTCCGGGACTAAGCGAAGTGTCGTCGATTATCTACCGGTGGAACAACTCCCTAAGAGACGGAAAGTTGACAGCGACAGATCACTTCTTGAATTTTCAGAGGCGGAGGCGCGAGTTTCCCAGCCCCGCCTAGGCCAATGAAAATCTTATGCTGGAACTGTCAGGGCCTTGGCAACCCCCGAACAGTCCATATACTTCGATATTGGAGTAAAAAATACTGCCCCGATATGGTTTTTGTATCTGAAACCACGTTAGAAAGCAAAGATGTTAGTCTCTCGAGTTCAGAGGTCGGCTTTAGTAATGTGTTCCCGTTTGGGAGACATGTTGTGGAATGACGGGTTTGTTATTAAAATCTCAAATTTCTCCAAAAACCACATTGCAATAACGGTGGAGGAACAGGATTGTCCCCATGGTCTTTCATTGAATAAAGATTTGTTGGATATGAATGATATGAATCTATACCAGTTTTCAATAAAGATTAGTTGGATAAAAATGATACAACCTGCAATAAAGATTAGTTGGGTAGAAATTATATATTTTTGTACCATTTTTGAAAACATATAAGAAATAAGTGTCTTTTCTAGGAATATAGCATCTTTAATATTATATATATATATATTGACTCTTAATTTAAATGTTTAATATTTATAATTTTATATTAATTCCATATTCTTATAATTACTTTTCAATAAATCAAACGGTGAAAAAAAACCCACGAATACGAATATTTTTCTTCCACCTGGTGCATATCGGACCGTCCATGATTTCCACCCCAAGGCATCCACAGGCGTTCGATTGTTCCCTGTTTTCGATAAATACCGGCCGCCCGTCTGATTATCGTCGCCCGAGCTTTTGTGGTTCTGGTTAGTCTTTCAGGCTTCTCTGCTTTGTGTTTTTTATCGATCGTCTTTGATCAGTTAGTTATTTTTTTTGCCTATAATTTCATACGCGATTAGTTTTATATTATTCCTCTTCATCTTTTTTTCTGTTCTTATATGTGCGAACTTCAACGCTTCAATCAACAGAGGTTGGTCAGCGCACTTTTGCTTTTTTTGTTGTTGTTGATCTGTTGACTTTAATTCCATCTCGCCTTTGATTTTTGCTGACCTTTTATTAGTTATTGATCAGTTCTGATTGATTTTTTTTGTTATTTTGAAGTTGTTTGTTTTATTGACGTTTCTATCAATTTTTTTCTTCCAGATCTGTTACGGTATTGAGAATCATCGTCAGTTGCGTGGCCCTTGGAACTCATAATGATACGATCGGTTCTTTCGAAGCTTCTTTGGTTTCGGATTTTGGATATCTGCTACTGTTGTTGTTGGATGCACCGCTACCGATCTGTGAATCTTTTCATCCGTGAGCAGTGAAATCGATCAATAACGCAATTCGATGAAAACAACATCGTAGGCGTGGTACTTAAGACTATGCTTACGCAATATTTTACCGTGATCTCTCTTTCCTCACCTGTCACCTTAACTTTGCCTTTTTTTAGTTGCGACTGATGTTTTGATTTCATTTATAATTGTTGCTGTAGATTATCTCATTGCCTAATTGGCTGTCGAGAACCCTGTGAATTGTCATGAGATCCAAAGCTCGAGGATCTGTTGATGGTGTAGAACTGGCCATCCGTAGGTAGATGAAGGGCTTGGATACGGTATTGTTGTATTATGATCCGAAGTTGATGATATCCATGAATAACTGGCCGATGTGAGAAAACTGAGAGAAGGCTGGTATGATGCCGGAGTGTAATTGTCCCTGGCCTTTGCCATATCAGGTGCGCTTGTATGGCAGGTCAAAAACTGAAATAAAATTATTTTTTGCTGTTTTGGGGAGATGGCACGGGATTTTTTATCCCGGCTCTCCCTGCCCTTGCGTGGCTCTCTGTCCTCCCCCTACCACCCCCCAACTTCTTATATCGATTTATTTGCTTTAGATCTACGATTCTACCCAGCAAAGGCGTGTGGTTTAGCTATGCGGGCTAATTTTTAATAATTGATCACGACCATTCGGCAAATTATATCTACATCGCTTCTAAGGTACACAAATACCGTCGTTCTGTATGTTCGGAGTGCTATTACAGTTTCTTAATAATTGTTTTATTTGATATTGTTTTATCTCAATGGTTAACTTCAATGGCAGACTTGCATTTCTGGCATGCTGCCGGCGTATAACTAAAAACACATGTTTCTTACTGGTTGCAGACAGATTTCCTTAGTTTGCTCAATTTCCATTTTTCAAGTGTTTTGTACCACAGATTATTTTGTAATCACCATATTTGATGTACGAAACCACCCTTGGTTCATACAATGGCTTTACTGCTTTGGTATTTTTTGCTTGGAGCCCGGAGGGTGATGATGGGGGTCTCACTTCAGAAAAAGGAGGTCGTCCTGCTACTTCATCGTTTCGGTGTTACTGGTTAGGTAATTCAATGTTGTATATTGTTATCATTTCTGTCAGTCTTTGAAGTTATTTAAAGTGTTCTCCAGGGTATGTGAATTTCTCATGTCATCATTGTGTAGTGCTTTTACAGGTCTGTATTGGGCCTTCTGTTTTTTACCTACATATTGTTATTAAATTCAGTAGACTCCAGCAGTTTCTTCGAGTTTGAACAATGGTTTGAGGCTCAAGTCATAATAGCATGCTTTTGGTATCTCCTGTTCAGAACGTTGTTCTATATTTTGAAGTTTGGGGTCTCCAATTCGTAACTTTGTTATTACAAAAACGGTGTGCTCTATATTGTTGTTTTTCATGACTTTTTTTTATCATTAAAACTAAATTTCTTTGAATATTCATGTTTTTTTTATCATTAATTTTATTTGGCATATTTTATAGCGCAGTGTGTTCAAGGGCTTGGATATAGATGAATTGGTTCATTGAATTATAGATCAAGCTAGAACATCGAATGATTGCATGATTTTGATACATGGTTAATAATTAAGAACTTCAATCCATTACTCCATTTTAGAGAAAGGTTGCTCCAAAATGGAGTATGGACATTGAAATGAACTCCAATTCATTTGTTTCATTTATGTATGAGGTTTTACTCCATTTTAGCATTGCGGAAATGGAAACACCTCACAATATGTGGAGGGTTGGTAAGGACAATAGGCACTCGCATGTTATTCTGTTGGCTCCCATGAAAGTTTGTAATGTATGAATGTATGAAGTCATGAAAGCCACACCCATCATGGTGGAGTGTTGACTCTTGTTCAATTGTGGAGCCCTCAAGGCTTATTCATTTGAATCTTTAGAATCATGTTATGTATATGAGATTGGTTGAGACTTTTGATTCCTTGAGATCATTTTATAGTTGTCATTTTTTTTTGATGATTAGGATGGTTATTACAATTATATAGTTTAATGTTATTATATGTTTCTTTATCCTTTTTATTTTTGAGGGGGAGAAATGAGGGGTTAGGGATCTAATTGGGGTAAGGGTGGATAATGATGGTTCTAGGCATTGTGTTGTAATCAATGATAATTCCAAGAATGACCTTTTGTTAATTTTTTTCTCATTGGTGATAATTGGATGGAGGTCTTTGTCATGTTGTTGTTTTAGAGGAATCAAGAGTGAATTATCTTTAGTAGCGTTTTGTGAATCTTTGGTTGTAGAATCCGTTCTGATGGATCTAATGCTTGTGACTATCATTGTTGATCTGAATAGAATCCTAAGGTTAGAAGAAATCCTTTTGGTGGGGGAGAGTTGCTTTGTGTTCTTGAAAGTGTTTTAAGGAGTTCTTTAGGATTTCATAGATTCTCTCAAGAACTAGTGTACAATGTTTAGAATGTGACTAGGGTTTTACAAAATGACATCGGGTTTAAATAAAGCTCCTATTAGAAAACATTATATTGAGTAGACTCTGAGAGTTAGTGCATGATAATGAGTCTTGTTGCATATTTGATCTGACACTTTTGGGAGATGTTTTAGATTTATACTTTTTTTATAAACTACTCATATCTTTACGAAGATTAAAAATTGTACTATGATACATTAATATCATATTTTAGGGCATTGTATTGTAATCAATGATAATTCCAAGAATGACCTTTTGTTAATTTTTTTCTTCATTGATGATAATTGGATGGAGGTCTTTGTCGTACCGTTGTGTTGTATTAGAGGAATCAAGAGTGAATTATCTTTAGTAGCGTTTTGTGAATCTTTTGTTGTAGAATCCTTTCTGATGGATCTAACGCGTGCGACTATCATTGTTGATTTGAACAGAATCCCAAGGTTAGAAGAAATCCTTTTAGTGGAGGAGAGTTGCTTTGCGTTCTTGGAAGTGTTTTAGGGAGTTCTTTAGGATTTCATAGATTATTTCAAGAATTAGTACACAATGTTTTGAATGTGACTAGGGTTTTACAAAAATGACATCGGGTTTAAATAAAGCTCCCGTTAGAAAACATTATATTGAGTAGACTTGATCGAGAACTGGTGCATGACAATGAGTTTTGTTGCATTTTGACACTTTTGGGAGATTTTTAGATGATTTGTACTTTTTTTATAAACTAA
Organism: Viscum album; assembly: GCA_963277665.1. Classification (NCBI taxonomy): domain Eukaryota; kingdom Viridiplantae; phylum Streptophyta; class Magnoliopsida; order Santalales; family Viscaceae; genus Viscum; species Viscum album. The sequence continues at coordinate 1,339,596,228 of OY728156.1, forward strand.
TATATCTTTATGAAGATTAAAAATTGTACTATGATACATTGATATCATATTTTAGATTATTGGATGTTTTAAAATTTCAACATCATAAAGATTATACGGTCAACCCTCATTGTCAATAATATTCACATAATGTTTTTGAAATTGAGGTAAAATGAAGATTTCAAAAACATTAAATTAGTTTATTTATCCATGACAAAATGATAATTATTTTCATGTAAAGTGAATAGATATACAACACATGAATGCTTTACAATGGATAAGAAACATCTTGACATTTTTCAACTGAATAGAGTTTTAATGGGAGGAGTTTGACTTCAAAAATGAAGAAAAATCAAGATTATTTGGTAGCTTAACAATTTCAAAGATATGTGCTTGACTTTTAAATTTTCAAAATCTTTCGGTGTACATATCGTGATGATGGTATTAGAGTGAAAAGTTTTTGAAAATTCAAAAATTAAGTACATTTTTTTAAAGATATCATTTAAACTTGAAAATAAGATGGATTTTACTTCACTTCTGAAGTCGCACTGATTTTATCCCAACTTTGTTTTGTTGAAAAATACAAATGTATTTCTTGTTTGTTGTAAAACTTTTATGTGTGTTCTTTATCCATTTTATTTTATATGATCATAATTGTCATTTTATCATGGATAGATAAATTGATTTGATTTTTTTTATTTTTACCTCAATTTTCAAAATATTATGACTTATTTTCTAATGAACTTTTACATAATGAAACATTAGGTGTTAAAATTTCAATATCATAAAAATTATATGACCAACCCTCAGTATCAATATTATTTATGGTATTAGAATCTTGGTCAAAAAACATTTTTGATGCAGAGTCATGTTTGCTTGTGTCTATTTATACGGGGTGGTTATTCAAGTCGAGCAAGAAGCTTCTTATAGTACACAACCTACAACAATGGTTAGGACATCTAAGTGAACTTTAAGATAGAATTCGTGGTTGCTTAAATTTGGGACTTGATTTAGAGATCAAGTCTATTAGCTACAGACATTTAAAATTCCTAGGTACACTATGACATTTAGTTTGTCCATCGGTTGTTGATGAGCAGTGAGTCTAAACAAATTTATTTTCCCAATGGTCTAATGGTGCCATGATAGAGTTATATGTTGTGATTTCTAATGTACAACAACAAAGTTCAATTGTATTAAGACATAGATTTACAAGTGGTTTAAGAATCTGTCTTAAAAAATTGAAGCTCCTCATGTTGCGGAAGATGACAACCTAGATAATCTCTCAAATGTACATGTAAAACCGATTTTTGATGATTTTTTTAGTGACAGAATAGATGGTGACAACAGTATTGATGAGGAGGGAGCAACAGAAGTTGGGGAGAAGCTTTTAGAAATGCAGTAATTGTACAACAGACTTGACTCATAATAAATCATCCACCACCTTTTGTATCTTGGTATGAAGCAATGACACATTTGCTTGAATTTGACTGTAATGTTCTCACACCTGTAACAAAATTTTATGGATTTGCAGTGGATTAATTTTAGTGAGTTGAACAAAACATTATATGTTGGAAGAGATTTTTCATGTAAAGATGCTTTGAGAAACAAATTAAAAGATTTTATTAACACTGTATATATTTAGTTCAGGAATCAAGCTGTAAAAAAGACATATGGTGTTAAATAGAAGGATTATAAATTTCGCTTGAGGGTGATTTCAGACATTACATTTGGAGGTTAGAAAATTTTGAAGATTGAAGAAGCTCATACTTGCATTCAGCCAAACCTGACACAAGATCATACTTTATTATATGCTGAATTTGGGTTATATATTATCGTTGAGATGATTAGGGCCTACCAAGATGTTTCTGTAGAACTTGTGCAAAAGTGGATACAACAAACTGTAATGGTTGTGTGTGGTTATAAAAAACAATTTGTCATCGTTATCTAAAAGTTTATTAGATGCTGAATTTTGTAGGGCTAATAACTGCATCGCCCTGGATAAGAAAACTGAGCAAGATTGTCACGTCATCAAGGGTGATGATCATCTCTCTCTCAGATGGGTGAAATGTGTGTATCTTCGGTCTCTATCTCTCGAGGAGGGCATCAAGTAGGTGAAGATCAACAAATGTAAAATCGGATACTGCAATGTCGTAGAAGTCAGCACGACGTAGGTATGATATAATGGTGATTGGAGGTAGAATGTGATGATGGATGTGCGCTCGACACACTGTGATTCGTCAAACCTGACGACCCGCTATCACGTTGCAGGAAACATGTCTATACTGCCCAGTGAGTAGTGTAGTAACCTCTATCTGTATGTAAAAAAATAAAATAAGTAGTAAGTGTAAAATGTAAATATAAAGTTATGATCAGCAGAATATTATGACTGGTAGAATGTAAGAAATTAGATATTATGGTCAGAGTAGCAAGTATGTGATGATCAACGAATGTAAAATCAGATATCGCAATGTTGTAGAAGCCAGCACTACGTAGGTACGATATAATGGCAACTGGAGGCAGAATGTGATGATGAATGTGTGCTCGACGCACCCGAATCCGTCGAACTGAACGACCCTCTATCACATCGCGGTAAACAAGTTTATACTGCTTACTAAATAGTGTAGTAACCTTTATTTATATGTAAAAAAATAAAATAAGTCTTAAGTGTAAAATGTAAATTAAAGTTATGGTCAGCAGAATGTTATGACTGATAGAATGTAGGACATGAGATGTTATGGTCAGCAGAATGTTACTTCACTTTTGAAGTTAGACTTATCTCATTCAAACTATATTCTATTGAAAAACATGAAGGTTTTTTAGTATGTTGTAAATAAATCATGTTATTTAATGAGTTTGTTATCATCCATGTCGCTTTATATGATCATAATTGTCATTTTATCATAGAATAAATTGATTTGATATTTTCTCTTCTTTTAACCTCACTTTCCATAACATTTTGTCAATTATTTTCTAATAAACTTTTAGATAATAATGACAAATTGTTTTTTATAACCCCACACAACCATAATTTGACTTTAATTAATAAGTTAGATATTAAATGGTGCGCTTTGTAATTTATGTATGATTTCTCACATGATGGTATGAGGTGTTGTCGCAATTGCTAACCATACTGAGACAACGATTAAGTTGTCTCTCATCTTCATTTGAATGAACATGTGTCTCAAGATAACTGGCTTGATATATCTCATGTTCAATTTCATTGGTATGAGGTGTTGCCGCAATTGCTAATCATACATAAATTACAAAGCGCACCATTTAATATCTAACTTATTAGTTAAAGTCAAATTATGGTTGTGTGGGGTTATAAAAAACAATTTGTCATCGTTATCTAAAAGTTTATTAGAAAATAATTGACAAAATGTTTTGGAAAGTGAGGTTAAAAGAAGAGAAAACATCAAATCAATTTATTCTATGATAAAATGACAATTATGATTATATAAAGCGGCATAGATGATAACAAACTCATTAAATAACATATGAATGATTTACAACATACTAAAAAGACCTTTATGTTTTTCAATAGAATATAGTTTGGATGAGATAAGTCTAACTTCAAAAGTGAAGTAACATTCTGCTGATCATAACATCTCATGTCCTACATTCTATCAGTCATAACATTCTGCTGACCATAACTTTAATTTACATTTTACACTTAAGACTTATTTTATTTTTTTACATATAAATAAAGGTTACTACACTATTTAGTAAGCAGTATAAACTTGTTTACCGCGATGTGATAGAGGGTCGTTCAGTTCGACAGATTCGGGTGCATCGAGCGCACATTTATCATCACATTCTGCCTTCAGTTGCCATTATATCGTACCTACGTAGTGCTGGCTTCTACAACATTGCGATATCTGATTTTACATTCGTTGATCATCACATACTTGCTACTCTGACCATAATATCTAATTTCTTACATTCTACCAGTCATAATATTCTGCTGATCATAACTTTATATTTACATTTTACACTTACTACTTATTTTATTTTTTTACATACAGATAGAGGTTACTACACTACTCACTGAGCAGTATAGACATGTTTCCTGCAACGTGATAGCGGGTCGTCAGGTTTGACGAATCAGGGTGTGTCGAGCGCACATCCATCATCACATTCTGCCTCTAATCACCATTATATCATACCTACGCCGTGCTGACTTCTACGACATTGCAGTATTCAATTTTACATTTGTTGATCTTCACCTATTTGATGCCCTCCTTGAGAGATAGAGACCGAAGATACACACATTTCACCCATCTGAGAGAGAGATGATCATCACCCTTGATGACGTGACAATCTTGCTCAATTTTCTTATCCAGGGCGATGCAGTTATTAGCCCCACCCATGAAGATTGACTTGAGCTTGTACAAAGATTGCTAGGCGTTGACATTTTGATCGATGCTGTTGCTACAGATGGTGGGTTGATATCTATGAGGTGGCTTGAGATGCATTTTGCACAATTACCCAATGACGCTGACAGACAGACTGTCATGTGTCATGTTCGTGCATATATATTTTAGCTCATTAAAGTGATATTGTGCATTGATCACTCTGGTATCCATGTGCACATGATGTATCTAGGGCCACTGGAGATTTGCGTTTTTGGCTTACACTTACAGAGCATTATGCACGACATGTCGCTCAGATCACACGAATTTCGGGGTGTGTGTCATCTTTTTTCCGATGTGGGCATGAGAGTACATCCCTCCCCTCCCCTTATTATTGTTGCTCAGGAGTTGCATATAGATGTGCTGCATGACGCTCTGTGTGAACGTTGGTATGATCACTCATCTCTATTGGTTTCTGATGTTAGTAGGAGACATTGAATTTAATTTTTTATTATTTATCACTTTCGATGTTGTATTTTACAGGTGAAGTCAGAAACCACTTCATCGGCCCTCCGACACACCATTTGGGTGCATACCGTCTCATGTTGGACAATCTACCACCCACCGACGCAAGTATATATAATCTTTCATTGATTAAGCACTTTTATAATATCATCATTTTTGGGTTTTAGTAACATTTTTTTTTGAAAAATCTCACATGTTATTTCAGATTACATGAATGCCATACCGAGCTTTATTTGATATGCTGCTTACATACTGCATTGTTGGACTCCATGATGCTATGACTGCAGTGTCTCTCATTCACTTTCATTTTATTGAGTGACACCAGTCTGATAAGAGTTATGCGCCGGTTTGGCTGTGTTCAATGCATTTCATTTCCATCAAGATAGTCATCGACGCTTTATTCCGTGAAGTTGACGGGGAGACAAAATGTGGACTGACACCAACGACATGTCGAGTATCTCAACCTCTGGGGCAGACGAGCATCACTTCATATCGATGGTGTACCTATGAGGACTTCAGGATCTGATAAGTCAATAATTTTCCTTTAGTTTGTTTATTGTACCATTTTCTAATTCATTTTGAATCTTTTTACAACATACTCGATTACAACGAATTATCCGCATGTCTGATCCAAAGGAGGAGGTTGCTAGCTTGATAACGATCTATGCTGCAATGTAAGGGATGATGCCAGTTTATCATGCGCTTCATGACAGTATCTTTGATCGTCCACCCTAGGGAGATGACGTTCCTGCCTAGGGCTGCTCAAGAACCTCCTCCAGCAGTTACTGATGATGAGAAAACACGACGACGACGTAGACCGTGTCGTGCTGCACGTGAGACCTCACCTTTTCCATAGGTAGAGGTTGGCCCTGTAACAGTCCAACTTCAGCTGATTGAGGATGTGCATCAGGAGACATGATATTCATCTGTGTTGGTAGGATACCCACAATTTTCTCCGGGTGCAGATTATCCGAGATTCTATCAGGGGTCATTTTCCATGCCTTCGGCTTTCGTGCCAGGGCCTTCACAAACTGTATGGTTCCCCCAGGTGATGACAGATCCTACTCACCTAGCAGGAGAAGAATTTGGTACGCATGACGACATCCAATTGTCACCTCCTCCCATTGAGATACGCGCAGAGCATCCAACAGTTGAGGTTCCAGTGTCCGAGGATCAACCCTCTCTAGATCATCATACTCCACCCCAGCATAAAAGTCTGCGATCTTGATATGATCGTTCCATTCGCACACCAAAATGTGGGACGATACATCACCATATAGAGTGACTGTACTCATTCATGTATATGTTTTCTGTCTATTAAAATGATGAAATTTGTTTTACTATCAATCATTTTTACATGTTTAGCCACTGTTTCCATTTTCATTTATATTTTAGTTACACTTGTAATGGTTTAAAACAACAAAATATTATGCCACTAAAATTACTTTTCATTAATTGTTTTTAAGAAATGTTTATTATTTTGAATTATTTTTTATATTTTTAGTAAGTGTGTTAAATATCATTTAGATTGTATTTATATTTTATAAGTTATAGAATTTCAAAACAACCAATTTCAAACGTTATTATGTTTTATATAACTTATAAAATACGATTACAATCTCAGAGGTATTTGATAGTGAGAACATATAAAACATAATTGAAAATAAACAAAATCATAAATATAATAAGTAAAAGCTAAGATATGGTGGGATGTCATTACTCATATGGAATCTCATTAGGAAATATCTTGGAGATATTTTCATATGTCCTTCTATGATTACTTCTATCCTGAGACATCATGGGACAATGGAGCTCATGAGTTCATGCACTTGGAGCAGGACACATTATCAGTTATGTATTATTTGACCCGTTTTTCTCAGCTCCAGCACTTTGCACCTATTCTCATGGGAGATGAGTTATCTAAATCTAGGTGATTTGAGGATGGTATCAGGTATGACATTCTATTGCAGGTGAATGTATTTCAGCTGACTACTATTTCTGGAATAGTGAATTTGACACTTATCACGTATCGTAACCCGAGAGGCTAGATGTGTGATCTTAGGCAGTTCGACATCTAGATCTGGTACTACATTGACCAGTAATATGAAATGTCATACGGAGATTCCATGCGATGATATTAGTAATCAAAGCACATACTCAGGTAGCGAGGTGAGGTGCTACCAGTGTGGTAGGCTGAGACATACGAGGACACAGTGTACGAGGGACCCAATTAAGTGCCGATCCTACAACAAGATGGGTCACCTACATTGCTTTTGTAGAAACTTTCCTCCGACAACCAGTGAGATAGGGTTTGCACCAACTGCACATTCAAGAGTGGGGTTAACAACTTCTCATCAGATAGGGAGCTGGGGTATAGCTAGCTGATCAGGATGAGGTGGTGGTCAGGGTCGTGGTAGTCAGACCCCAGTTTTACAACGACAACATAGTGGATTTATTCAGGGCAGCCAGACAATATCATAAGGCCGCAGTTTATGCCAGATATATATAGTACAACAGAACCTTGAGGAGCAGGATCTAAGACCTTCTACTATTAGAGGTACTATTCTAGTAGCCTTTACTTTAGCTTCTTCACTTTTTGATATAGGGACTTCTCATAGCTTGTTGTGGAGAGCCTTGGGCTCAATGTTCAGAACTCTGATGGTGTTATGGCGCTTGACATTCTTTTGGGGATTAAAATGAAGGATGTACGTCATTGCAGGGAGTTCTCCCTTGAGATTGGTGGGTGTCACTTCATATGGTACCTCTTTGTCATTGAGATGATAGGATTTGAAATCATTCTCGAGATGGACCGGTTGGTTCCCTTTCACACTCGTTGATTTCTATCACTGCAGGGTGACCTTCACATCACTAGAGGGATGAGAGTTCATTCACAAAAAATGAATGGGATGTCCATGCGATCCGAGCTGGACCCGAGCATCGTGGGTTGGGCAGGATGACAACCCAGATTGCGAGTTTATATCTGGATGATCAGAGAATATGTCAGGATTATTTCCCTCTGGTGGTTGATAGTTTTAGGGAAGTTTCCTAGATGAATTTTCAAGATTACCTTTGGTGAGAGAGGTGGGGTTCTCTATCCAGCTAGTGCTAGGAGCTGCATCAGTATCCATTCCTCCTTATAGGATGACTAATACTGAGATATAGTAGCTCAAAAGGTAGCTAGAAGATTTAGAGACTAAGGGGTTTATCTTACTCAATACTTCTCCGTGGGGTGTTGGATTGGTGTTACCCGATCCGGTTGGGCCGAATGCTTGTGGCCCGCAACTGTCGCGGGTCGAGCTCCGCGGTGAGCTCGTTGGGGGTTGCAGGGGGCAACGCGCCCCTACTCCGGGGGTCCGGGGGCCGAAGGTCCCCGACCCAATTTTTTCGGCACTGTAGCAATGCTGACCACTGTAGTGGAGCTGACCGATCGATACCGACAGGCACTGTAGCGGTGCGGACTTCGGGGTCAACAGTACTGTAGCGCTTTTGACTTCCAGCCGGCAGACACTGTAGCACTTTTGACAAAGTGAGCCGCCGATCACTGTTGCAACGCGGACTACTATTCAGAACAGTAGACCGTCTTCTTCATATATAGCCCATTTTTGGGCTAGGGTTTCTGACCGAAATCCTCTGTAATTTGCTGCTCCCGATTAGTGAAATTCTGCCTCTCCCGTGGACGTAGGGATTTTTCCCGAACTACGTAAATCGCCGTGTTCATTGTTGTTTTTTCCTTTCTTTCGTTTTCTCATTTTCTGTCGTTGTGTCTCCCGACGATTCCGCAACATGGGGTTCATCGATCCTTTTTGCGACAAATGCAGATGAAACTCTTAGGCTATGTGTAGATTACTGGAAACTAAACCAAATTACGATTAAGAACTAGTATCCTCTACCGTGGATAGATGATCTCTTCGATCAACTCTTAGGAGCTCGGGTCTTCTCAAAGATTGATTTGAAATCCAGTTATCATCATGTGTGTGTTAGACCATCAGCCATACCTCACACAACCTTTCATAACTGGTATGATATATATGAGTTTTTGGTTATGCCATTTGGTCTTACAAACGTGCCAACAATTTTCATAGAACTGATGAACCAAGTCTTCCATCATTATCTTGATTATTTTGTGGTGATTTTCATGGATGATATCTTGGTGTACTTTCACAATCGACACGACCATGCCATACATCTTGAGATCATCTTGAATACACTGAGAGAGCATCAGTTATATGCTAATATCACAAAATGACATTTCTAGATGGATCATATTTACTTCTTGGGTCACATTATATCAAAGATAGGAGTATCAGTTGACCTAGAGAAAGAAAGAGTTGCGGTTTCCCAGGAGCAACCCAAGAACGTCTTTGAGGTATAAAGTTTCTTGGGGCTGGCTGGTTACAACAGACATTTCATACAGATCTTCTCACACCTATCAGCACCGCTCACGGTCTTGACTAAGAAGAGTGTGAAGTTTATATGGTCAGATTCCTATGAGATGACCTTTTAGGATCTAAAAGAGAGATTGACTTCAGTGCTAATACTGACTTTTCTAGAGCCAGACAGGTTCTACATAGTGTACTGTGATGCATCTGGTATTAGGCTAGGAGCAGTTCTTATGCAGGGGGATAGAGTTGTGATGTACAGGTTGCAGTAGTTGAGGTCACGTGAGATGAATTACTCGACACACGATCTCGCATTAGCTACGGTTGTTCATGCATTGCACTGTTGGATACATTACTTACATGGAGAGCATTTTGTGGTGTACACAGATCACAAAAGCCTCAAGTACATATTTACATAGTGTGATATGAATCTGAGGCAACAAAGGTGGGTTGAATACCTACAGTCTTTAAATTTTGAGCTTGCCTAAACGCCTAGTAAAGGTAATGCAATGACCAATGCACTGATCAGGAGGACTCATATACAGGTAGTGCAATAGGCTAGTAGTGAGTGGTAGCTCATGACCTTGTTCTCTGAGATGCACTTGGAGGTATAAGGAAGTCAGGGGAAGACTTTTCTTTCATCCTTAGCTGTTACCTCTACCCTACTGGAGAGAGTGAGGATTAAGAAGTTATCTGATTTCGAGGGACTACTCCTATGGGAGAGTGCAACAGGTGAGGACCCTCCTCCTAGTTAGACCGTAGGTGAGGATGAAATTATGCAATATGGCCATGTATGGGTTTTAGAAGACACGCATGAGGAGCTGATGTGAGAATTTCATGCTTGCTTGGGAAGTGCATCCTGGGCGTCACCAAGATGTATCAGGATTTACATAGCCAATACTGGTGACCAGGTATGAAAAGAAATGTAGCTGGTTTTATCATGAGATGTTCCATTTATCAGTAGGTGAATGTGGAACATCAGCGACCTGTCAGAATTTTACAATAGCTACCCATTTTTGAGTGGAAATGGAATGATGTCGTTATGAATTTTGTGATAAGTTTATCAAAGTCACCTCGAGTTAAGGATGCCATATGGGTTGTTGTTGATAGGCTCACAAAGGTTTCACATTTCCTATCAATAAAGGAAACCTTCGGTGTGGATGAGAATGGAAGGTTGTATATCCATGAGATAATATGACTTCACGAGGCCCCACATACTATCATTTTAGATAGGGACGTCTGGTTTACTTAATGGTTCTATCAAGGGATACAGAAGGCATTAGGTACACAGGTCCTTCTGATCATGACATACCACCCCTAGACAAATGGATAGTTAGAGGTCATGATTCATGTGCTTGAGGACATAATGTGAGCATGCATCCTAGATTTTGTGGGCTCTTGGGAGAGGCATATACCCCTGGTTGAATTCACTTACAACAATAGCTTTCAGGATATTGTATATATGGAGCTTTATGAGGCTTTGTACGATAAGCCATGCCGATCACTCCTATTTTGGTTAGAGGTAGGAGAGGTAGCTATTCTTGGGCCTCGTATTGTTCAGGAAACCATAGAGCAGGTGTAGTTGATTTGGAAGCAGATGACGACTATGAAGTCTCATCAGAAATCATATGCTGATCGCCGCAGATGACCTCTAGAGTTTGAGGTTAGAGATTAGGTCTTTTTAAGTGTCACATCGAGGTTGGGTCATAGGAGGATCATGAGACATGATAAACTTTCACTGCGATAAGTTGGGCAGTTCGAGATTCTGGAGAGAGTCAGATCAGTAGCCTATCGGTTGCAGTTACCTCAGAGGTACCAGGTTATGCACAATGTATTCCATGTATTTTAGTTGCGCCGCTATTTTTCAGATCTATCTCATGCTTTCTAGCCTGAGGGGGCTGAGTTACAAGTATATGCATCCTTTGAGGAGCATCCGATACGTATTGTGGATCATAGCACGAAAGTTCTATGAGGGTGGTTAGTTCCTCTAGTACGGATGCTATGGCGGCATGACCGAGTAGATGATGAGACCTGGGAGCGGGAGGCTAATGTTTGATCACATTGGCCGAAGTTATTCTCATACATTCTTGACCACCCTTTCAGGGGCGAATTACTTTAGGGGGGGGGGAGTTTGTAAGAACCCAGTTTTTTCGTGAGGTACATATCCTTTTCTTTCCATTAATTCTCATTTTAAATGCTTAATTATAGTCTATAGTGAATTCCCTTTGGGGTTAGGGGGTATCAGTTGTGTATGAGGATAGTTCGGATCCCGAAACCCAACTCCTTGGGAGAAAATGTCCTAGCGCACTGTTAGAATAAACAGTGCGGGGCAAGCCACATGGTTAGATAAAATAGTGTGAGGCTGCACAATGGGGAGCTGCAAACCGTATGATTAGAATAAACTATGCGATTTAGGGCGCACGACCATGCGACCATGTCTTCAATTTTTACAGAGTACTTTTGTATAGTTTGTGCATGGTTAGTCAAACCGTGCATGCAAACCATGCGATGTGCCCTTCCTTACAACTAACCATGCATGTTTGGCACACGGTTTGACCAACCATGTGACAAAACCATGCAATCCTATATTTTGGGTAAATTTACAATTTCCCCCTAATTAAATATATTTCAAACCTTATTTTCTCCTCTCCTTCAGTGGACATAAACTTGAGATTGGGAGAGCTCTCTGGAAGCCTAATCTAGGATTTGTCGTCATTTCGCCGTTTCGCTGTTCAATGTCTGATTGAAGGACCATTTGTCTCATTGGATCCGCACTGATAATATCTCATTTCATTTCGTTCCATTCTTCGTTCTTCTTAGTATCAACCATACTATTTAGGTTCAAGCTATTTCCCCTATTTTCAGGGTCTTTATCCGTTCTTCAATTTTTCTCTCAATTTGAGTCGAATCTGGAGCTGATACTAGATGAGCTATCCTCTATGAACCTACAGTAGGTGGTCTCATTCTTTTTCTTTAAATTTGAAGTGTTATATATATGCTGTTGTGCCACATTCCCAATTCGCAGAGCATCACCCTTGAAATTAATTTTAATCCTTGAATTAAATTGATAGGTATAGACTGAAATTAATGAGGCCAGTTGATAAATGTTAAATGGTTAGGAGCCTTTAATTAAAACCACCCCTTGGGTCTATTATTTATATTTAAATGGACCACCATTAGTGGCATGTGAAAATTTGATACCTTTGAGGTATGCCCTTTACCCCTTTTCATGGGATGTTTGATATTGAATTGACAACTGTAATCAGAATGACTTATACTTTGAATTGTAATATCAATTGTGAATTGAATTGATAAAGGAAATGGGATGGATTCTATGCTCCTAGACACTTTCCATGTGTTGTTTAATTAAGTATGAGATGATTGTTTTAATGAATTTCCTATGTGAGTTAAATTAAAGATTAAGCCATCTAAGCTTAGCCAAGCCTTTAGACACCTCTTGATGTGAGGCCCAATTGAATGTTATTGGTAATGAAATTGACATGTTTAAATGGTATTGTTAAATGAAATTGATTGAATGGTATTGAATTATATTGAATGCTTATATGCCTTGGGTGACACATGGATTCAAATAAGAATTCCATGGATAAACTCGTTTGGATTTGATCTTGCTTATATGACTGAGCAACACTTGGACTCCTTATATGGTTTTCCAAGTACAAAATCATGGGGGTTGGATATTATATGATGAGTGACTCTATATGGATTTCTAAGGATGGACTCAAAGGGCATTTGATCATTTATTCCATGGGTGATACTTGGTCCCTCTTAGTGGACTGCTAAGGACAAACTCAATTGACAATGATATTGTACCACACCTAGAGAAATACTTGGGTTTTTGTGAGGATTTCCATGGACGGGCTTGTAGGGTGCTAGTTTATATCATACATGGAGTGATACCTAGATTCCAAATTATGAATTCCAAGGATGGGATCAGGTTCTAAATTTTGAATAATTAATAGAATGAGTTATATGATGAGTATTCCAAGCCAAAGCACAAGCTTGGATTTGGTCATTGTTCATACTTTTTGGATGGTCTTTTTAGGCATCCTTTGGTTACCTATTTCCATGGGGGATGCCAGGATATGCGCAAAGTCTTATGACTTATTAATTATATGATATTGAATCTTTAAATGAACTTGATTATAAATGAGAACCTAGACTTTATATAATGTTTACTTTTAGTACTTCCTTTGCATATTGTATTACTACATGCACAATGTGATTGTTATATACTCACTGACTGGATGACACTTAAACTTGGGTGGTTGTCTACTAGTATTTAGTCTCATACCCTTTTTAGGCCGCCTTGGGTACCAGAATAGACTATGATTGCAGGTATGGATAAGGGAAAGATCCCTACTACAGGTTCTTGATTACTGCTTAGGAGCAGAGGAGCACAGGATCGAGCTAAGGCTCGTGATGCTAGCTGGATACTTTTGGCCATTCCCTACTTTTGTTACATGTATTTTACACTTTCCATGTATACCTGTTTTGGATGTTTTGTAGAGACATATGACATGTATCATCATCATTTTATATGAGATTACTTCTGACATTGTTATATATTCCTATTGTGTATCTATTGTCTGATTGTTATACTGATTTCACTATTGACTGCTATTGCTATTCCAGTGTGTTACACTATGGAAAGAGGGAATAGTCTCCCCATGGACGCACCATAGGCCCTCAATACTATTCAGAAGCCACTAGCATTTAGGGAGATGCGCTTAAGACCATGTAACCAATCGGGATCATGACACTGTTGAGTGGAATCTGGGTCCGACACGTTACATAGAGCATTATGATAGGACCTTGAAGGATATTGTGAAGAAGATAAGGCTTCATATTTCTATGATATGAATGAATACTTAGTTCCTATTGTGGGGTTCACATTAGTAAATATTATTAATACGTACACTGTTGATGCCTCAAAGCATTATGTTGCAAACAAGCAAGAAAATGAGGAAGAATCTATGGAGAACATTGTTCACATAGAGGTATCTGAAGAAGGGGTACATACTATATAACATCCCGCCTTTTTATCACATAATCTTTCACTACATTATACAAAACTGAGGATCTTTAAGGTTTAGTGTCTTGGAAGTCAGGAACTTAATACAAGAAACAAAAAAAAAACATTCTTCTTAAACACTTGAAAGACTTCTCCTTATGTTTATCTTAGGATCATTACTGCATCTCATAACCTGAGGACATACATCAAGAGAAAGGGTGAGCAGAAGGCCCAGTAAGGGAAACAAGATAAACATTTTACATGTGAACTTGAGATACTTCAATAAGGTCATGAAAAGAACTTTAAGGCATGAGAAAGAAATCATGAGATATATCATAATAAAATTAACATTTTTCATAACTTGAAGATGTGGCTACATCATTTAACATAGACAATCATGAACATATCACCAAGGTCCATCCCCAAGGTGTCATTTGAAAATTACCAAGGTTATTCACCAAGATATCGTGAAAATTGTAATCTCTAGTGGTTATATCATTACCCAATGCATTGGAGCGCTATCAGGGCGCACCCTTAAATTTTCCTTTATTATCATGTGAGCCACATATATCATCATAAATCATTTCATAAACAACCCATACAGCATAAAAGAAATGAGTTTTATTTCATAATCATAACGTTTTAAAAACTGCTTTAAAGACATGATCTTTACGTCACTTTAAACCCACGGAAGGGGAGAGCGGGTCTCATGTATGTAAATCCCAGAATTTAAAATAAAACATTTTGATATATATGTGAATACCCATTTTGAAGAAAGATCTTTGAGTATTCACTTAATAAAATAAAAGTACTTTAGAAAGAGAGAGAGACATTTTGAGACGGAAATTCTACAGCATAACGGCTATGTTTCAGGGTTTTAGAAAACGTTGAAAAGAGAGGGGACATAGGTCAAACACTCATAAATGAACCATAAAATAGTAGAGGGACAGAATATAAAGGATTTGAGAACATGGTAATGAAATTTGAAAGATATACCATATAAAATGAAGAACATGAAAGGAAGACAAAAATAAGATTTCTCTTATGAAAATTCGGCAGCCCAACGACGTCACTTAAACTTCAACAAAAATGAATTGATGAGATTAAATAGGGTCTCTCATCATATGAACATAAAAGATCAGTATGATAGATATAGAGATCATACCCCAACATAATACAAAAGGAACTTGAAATACTTGACATGAAAGTAGATCTTTGAAAAATGAGAAAGGCGAACGAATCCCTTAAAAATTCGGCAGCCTAACAGCGTCACTTAAACTTCAACCAAAAATGAATTGACAAGATCAAAATAGGGTCTCTCATCATATGAACATAAGGGTTCAGTATTATAGATATATAGATCATACCCCAACATAATAAAAAGGAACTTGAAAGACTTGACATGAAAATAGATCTTGAAAACGAGAAGGGTGAAAGAATCCCTTAAAAATTCGGCAGCCTAACGGCGCCACTTAAAACTTCAAAATACTAAATTGAAGAGGTCAAATGGGGTCTCTCATAATATGATCATAAAAGATCAGTATGATAGATATAGAGATCATACCCCAACATAATAAAAAGGAACTTGAAAAAATAGAACTTGATAATGAGAAGGGTGAAAGAATCCGTTACAAAAAATTTCGGCAGCCTAACGGCGCCACTTAAACTTTCATAAAATGAAATGACGAGAGTAAGAGGGGGTCTCTCATCATATGAACATAAAAAAGACAGTATAATTAATATAAAAGAACATCCTCCAACATAAGAACATGGAGCATAAAAGGAATGACATAAAAGAGATTACTTGAAAAGAAAGAGAGAGGTCAGATCTCTTACCTTAAAATGTAACTCTTAAAACTCAAAGGTTTGGAACTTGAGGGATAGGGGGCACCTTGGGAGGACTCCTTGGGAGGTAAGGAGACCAGAACTTCGTTGAGGATGGTTTTGGAGTCGAATGGATGAGAGGAGGGCTTGGTATTTATAGGGAAAGTGAGGGGACAAGGCATTAATGGCCAATGGACACCTCACAAGTGCTTTTCTTAAAACCATGTGCTCTCCCATGGCATTTACCATGGAGTTAGGCCACATGGGGCCCCAATACAATAATTCATCACCTTTGGTCGGACAACCCTTAAAATATCTCATGACATCATCATGACACAGTTATGATGTCATTAAACATACTGAAACCCTAAAACTGTATTTTTACTATTCACTAAAAATTCAACTTTCTCAGAAAAATCCCAAAATTTCACCTTAACCAAATATCGATGCTCTGATTACAAAAATGAACCCCATTTTATAAAAATAATTTTTTAAATATTTTTAATTTAATTTTTAAATAAATACACTATTCACCGAAAATTCATTTTTTTCAGAAAAATCCCCAAAAATTATCATAACATAATATAGACGCTCTGAGTTCAAAAATGATATCCATTTTATAAAAATAATTTTCTAAATATTTTTAATTAAATTTTTAATTAAAAAACACTATTCACCTGAAAAAACTAATACTTGAATAATAAAAAATGAAACTGTTATTTAACCATTTTATTGAATCACATTACTTAATCAAGGTGCCTAGATTATATTAATACTTTCTTTAAGTGAGATTACTAATCCATTTGGTCGCATTACTAATCCTAAGCATAAAATCACTATTCATAATTTATTATTCATCAAAAATCAAGTTGATCTCATTAGACTCTAAATTTCGTACTGAACATAATTGTAGAAGACCATTTTTTGAATATCATTACACATTTTTAATTATTTAAGGTTTACATAAACATTTTTAAAATATCATTTTTCTAAAATTCATCAAAAATATGCATACTATATTTATCCGGTTATTTGAAAATTCATAAACTTCATCATAAGAAGAAATCGAAATTTTTATTTAAAACAAAGGATTACATAAGGCAGTTACGATCTCCTTACATAGCCCCTTATCACACCAGCATAGGACCTAAGTGTAAGGTGTGCTAAGGTGAGAGAATCCGAGGGAGGCTTGGCCAACATCGCACGAGTAGTAATTTCTATCAGTTTGAACTTCTCGCGAAGACGATTTCGTTTTAACTTCACATGATGAAGTTCGGCTTGGGTTTGGTCCAAAGTAAAGCCCAGTGGTGCTACCTCCTTCCCAAGTTCTGTTAGATGGGTTTCGGTTGGTCCAAGACTACTGAGTGAGGCCATCGAATCTTCTTTCTATATTAATTAACCAAGATTACTTGTATTTAGAGACAATAATCAAAACGTTTAGTTTCCAGCGGTCATATTGACCAATGGTCATATAACAGTCAAAAACCCAACGGTCTCATTTTAATTATACTCGTGTTATCAAATGAAACATTTTTGTTGAGTATAAAAAAAATAAAATAACACACAAAATTAGAAAACAAGATTTATTCAAAATTTTGGGTCGTTACAATCTTCCCCCCTTAAGAAATTGCGTCCTCACAATTTTTAAAATTGGGTTTTGAAATTTCATTGAAAGTCCCACATCGGAAAAGGATTCAGTAAAACTATTACTTTAAAAGAAAGAAAGGGAAGTACAAAGGTCACCCGAGTTAACCCACACAAGGATTCTATGTAGGAAAACATGGACATGAAGGAGAAAACAAAGGGTCAAGTTCTGAGGGAGAGTGATAAAGAACATGATTATGAGAAAGTTAACCATAAGAAAATCCCAAACTTATGATGTGTGTAAACGGTCGTTGATTACCTAGTAGGAAACGTAAACCAACAACGTTTTTGTTTTACATTTCTTTTCATAATTTTGAGGAATTCATTTACTACATAGAACAAAAATATAAGGAAATATACCTACCTTCATGTAGAGTTTCATCCTTTAATAAGTTTCTACCAAAACTAATCTTTTCTCCAAACGATGAGCATTCAAAACTACTTGGTCTCATCAAAACACAAGAATAATATTCTTGAGAATCACGTATTTCACAAAAGAAAAACTATCTATCTTTAAAAATTTATCTCAAAAACAGAAAGGGTAAGATAAAACAACTCTTCAAAAAGAAAGATTCCCATAGGAAGGGAAACTACTTTTAAATCTTCAAAGTTCCACGGTACTACCCAGAGTTCATCATAGACCATTCCATAAGTAACTGTCCTTAAAATTCCTCAAAATAACCCAAACTAAGATTGAAACCCAAATACAAGAAGGACTTGATAACATAGTCTTCCAAGATAAACTTTATCGTTCATCTCCAAACAACATCAACCACTCCTAACATCTTATAACCAAAGTAACTAACCTAAACATATTTTCCCAAGATAGGTCAATCATTTCCATAAGTAACCTATAATACCATAAGTTCACCTTAAATTCGTTGATTCTTCAAAATATAATTCAACCTTTACCCCTCAAAGAAAATACCGTAGTAATATATTTACCTCGATCAAATAGGGTTCCCAAAATAGTGAACGTCTTCCAAAATAATAATCATCTTTTAATCCCCTAATCATCTCAGTCATATTAATACGGCAATCGTCACATTTTCTATCACATTGGTTTTTGGGACATGTTCTTCCATTTCCCACCATTAACTAAGAAGAGAAAGTATAATTAGGGGCTTAAATATTTAGCCAATAATCATGAAAAGGAACTTAAATCATATAAGGATAACTTGTAGAAGAAAAGTATATCCTAACTTGTGATCCCCTAGGTTTCAAACTAGGTTATCCATGATCATATATCCTTATGTGAATCTTTATTTTATTTTATCTTTGTTCCTTTAATAATGGTTCATACTAAGCTTATGAATTTACCAAAGCATATCCCCCGGGAGTATCGTAACCAAGAGTGCAGCAAAGCCCATTGTCGTGTACCAGTTCCCGTTCGAGTCTAGATCAAAGCAGTGTTTTCGGGTTTTACCCCTATGTACATCTGTGCCAGAGCCGCCTCTACCTGCTCGTATCCAGACAGGGATGTATTTATTTGGCAACCCCTTACTCAATACTCACCAAAATACCAAGAAGATTTCCTATATTTAAACTTTTCAATAGGGTTCTTCCTAAAGTTTTCATATCCTAATTTTCACAAATAACTAAACCATCCTTTGATACCAACTATAGCATCCCGCCTTTTTATCACATAATCTTTCATTACATTATACAAAACTAAGGATCTTTAAGGTTTAGTGTCTTGGAAACCAGGAACTTAATACAAGAAACAAAAAAAAACATTCTTCTTAAACACTTGAAAGGCTTCTCCTTATGTTTATCCTAGGTTCATTACTGCATCTCATAACCTGGGGACATACATCAAGAGAAAGAGTGAGTAGAAGGCCCAGTAAGGGAAACAAGAGAAAAATTTTATATGTGAACTTGAGATACTTCAATAAGGTCATGAAAAGAACTTTAAGGCATGAGAAAGAAATCATGAGATATATCATAATAAAAATAACATTTTTCATAACTTGAAGATGTAGCTACATCATTTAACATAGACAATCATGAACATATCACCAAGGTCCATCCCCAAGGTGTCATTTGAAAATTACCAAGGTTATTCACCAAGATATCATAAAAATTGTAATCTATAGTGGTTACATCATTACCCAATGCATTGAAGCGCTATCAGGGCACACCCTTAAATTTGCCTTTTTATCATGTGAGCCACATATATCATCATAAATCATTTCATAAACAACCCATATAGCATAAAAGAAACGAGTTTTATTTCATAATCATAACGTTTTAAAAACTGCTTTAAAGACATGATCTTTACGTCACTTTAAACCCACGAAAGGGGAGAGCGGGTCTCATGTATGTAAATCCCAGAATTTAAAATAAAACATTTTTATATATATGTGAATACCCATTTTGAAGAAAGATATTTGAGTATTCACTTAATAAAATAAAAGTACTTTAGAAAGAGAGAGAGACATTTTGAGACGGAAATTCTGCAGCATAACGGCTATGTTTTGGGGTTTTAGAAAACATTGAAAAGAGAGGGGACATGGGTCAAACACTCATAAATGACCCATAAAACAGTAGAGGGACAGAATATAAAGGATTTGAGAACATGGTAATGAAATTTGAAAGATATACCATATGAAATGAAGAACATGAAAGGAAGACAAAAATAAGATTTCTCTTATGATAATTCGGCAGCCCAACGACGTCACTTAAACTTCAACAAAAATGAATTGATGAGATCAAATAGGGTCTCTCATCATATGAACATAAAAGATCAGTATGATAGATATAGAGATCATACCCCAACATAATACAAAAGGAACTTGAAATACTTGACATGAAAGTAGATCTTTGAAAAATGAGAAAGACGAACGAATCCCTTAAAAATTCGGCAGCCTAACGGCGTCACTTAAACTTCAACAAAAAATGAATTGACAAGATCAAAATAGGGTCTCTCATCATATGAACATAAGGGTTCAGTATTATAGATATAGAGATCATACCCCAACATAATAAAAAGGAACTTGAAAGACTTGACATGAAAATAGATCTTGAAAACGAGAAGGGTGAAAGAATCCCTTAAAAATTCGGCAGCCTAACGACGCCACTTAAAACTTCAAAATACTAAATTGGAGAGGTCAAATGAGGTCTCTCATAATATGATCATAAAATATCAGTATGATAGATATAGAGATCACACCCCAACATAATAAAAAGGAACTTGAAAAAATAGAACTTGAAAATGAGAAGGGTGAAAGAATCCGTTACAAAAAATTTCGGCAACCTAACGGCGCCACTTAAACTTTCATAAAATGAAATGATGAGAGTAAGAGGGGATCTCTCATCATATGAACATAAAAAAGACAGTATAATGAATATAAAAGAACATCCTCCAACATAAGAACATGGAGCATAAAAGGAATGACATAAAAGAGATTACTTGAAAAGAAAGAGAGAGGTCAAATCTCTTACCTTAAAATGTAACTCTTAAAACTCAAAGGTTTGGAACTTGAGGGCTTGGGGGAACCTTGGGAGGACTCCTTGGGAGGTAAGGAGACCAGAACTTCGTTGAGGATGGTTTTGGAGTCGAATGGATGAGAGGAGGGCTTGGTATTTATAGGGAAAGTGAGGGGACAAGACATTAATGGCCAAGGGACACCTCACAAGTGTTTTTCTCAAAACCATGTGCTCTCCCATGTCATTTACCATGGAGTTAGGCCACATGGGGCCCCCAATACAATAATTCATCACCTTTGGTCAGCCAACCCTTAATATCTCATGACATCATCATGACACAGTTATGATGTCATTAAACATACTGAAACCCTAAAACTGTATTTTTACTATTCACTAAAAATTCAACTTTCTCAGAAAAATCCCAAAATTTGATCTTAACAAAATATCGATGCTCTGATTACAAAAATGAACCCCATTTTATAAAAATAATTTTCTAAATATTTTTAATTTAATGTTTAAATAAATACACTATTCACCGAAAATTCATTTTTTCAGAAAAATCCCCAAAAATTACCATAACATAATATCGACGCTCTGAGTTTAAAAATTAAATCCATTTTATAAAAATAATTTTCTAAATATTTTTAATTAAATTTTTAATTAAAAAACACTATTCACCTGAAAAAACTAATACTTGAATAATAATACATGAAACCGTTATTTAACCATTTTATTGAATCACATTACTTATTCAAGGTGCCTAGATTATATTAATACTTTCTTTAAGTGAGATTACTAATCCATTTGGTCGCATTACTAATCCTAAGCATAAAATCACTATTCATAATTTACTATTCATCAAAAATCAAGTTGATCTCATTAGACTCTAAATTTCGTACTGAACATAATTGTAGAAGACCATTTTTTGAATATCATTACACATTTTTAATTATTCAAGGTTTACATAAACATTTTTAAAATATCATTTTTTTCTAAAATTCATCAAAAATATGCATACTATATTTATCCGGTTATTTGAAAATTCATAAACTTCATCATAAGAAGAAATCAAAATTTTTATTTAAAACAAAGGATTACACAAGGCAGTTACGGTCTCCTTACATAGCCCCTTATCACACCAGCATAGGACCTAAGTGTAAGATGTGCTAAGGTGAGAGAATCCGAGGGAGGCTCGGCCAACATCGCACGAGTAGTAATTTCTATCAGTTTGAACTTCTCGCGAAGGCGATTTCGTTTTAACTTCACGTGATGAAGTTCGGCTTGGGTTTGGTCCAGAGCAAAGCCCAATGGTGCTACCTCCTTCCCAAGTTCTGTTAGATGGGCTTCGGTTGGTCCAAGACTACTGGGTGAGGCCATCGAATTTTCTTTCTATATTAATTAACCAAGATTACTTGTATTTAGAGACAATAATCAAAACGTTTAGTTTCCAGCGGTCATATTGACCAATGGTCATATAACAGTCAAAAACCCAACGGTCTCATTTTAATTATACTCGTGTTATCAAATGAAACATTTTTATTGAGTATAAAAAAAATAAAATAACCACAAAATTAGGAAACAAGATTTATTCAAAATTTCAGGTCGTTACATACTATACATTAGATACATGCCCATAATCTGTATTCTCCTCTAAACATTCCACTACCACCCACTTGGTAAACTAAAACATTCCACTACAACCCACTCAACAAGATAGTGCTAAGGAGGACAAAGGAAAGGATGTGGCTATATTCACAACCTAGCCACCGCATAATGGTGTTGAGATCCTTTCTAATAAAGAATGGTAAGCCTAATATAAAGCTTAAATAAAAAGGCTCTTGAATGAATTAATGCCAATATTATTGGGGAAAATATACTTGGAAAATATAATTCCCAAGATAAAGTTGCTATGCCTCCTCTAGTTGAACCTATTTAGCAGGAAGAGACTACATGAATGATGAGAGAAGATTCTATACCCCCATTTGATTATAGGCCATGTTAAGCTATCCATTCAATTTCATTACTGATTATTTATCAAGATTCTTCTCAATTGGGGTGGTACCAACCGCTGATTTAGGCAAGTCATTTGATGCTAACTCAAGTAATCCATTAACAACCGGTTCCAAAAATCCAATAATATCATACCCGAGTAAACATCCAAGATCAAAGTTCAACATTGATAATAGTTTCTAAGATAAAAATACTTTAACGCTTTCACTACTCAGATTTAATCGAAGGAAGGCTGACGTACACCAGTGTAGCTAGAGAGAAAGTTATACCATGAGTGGGTAGATTTGACTTCTCAAACCCCCATCTTTGGGAACCAAAATTCATCAATTTTCAATGGTACAATAGAACCCGAACAACATTTGACACGGTTTGTATCCTAATACGGTCCAATTATAGGAACCACATAAAATTAAGAAGTAGCAAAGATCAGATATTTTATACAGATTATAGAAGGTCATGTATTTGTTTTGTATAATAACATAATGGCTGGCACCATTATTAGTTAAAAAGATATATGATAGAATTTATTCTACCAATTTAGTTCAATACTTATAAAAACCAATATTTGTAACTACTTTAATTACAAAAAATATGAAAATGCAAGAGTTGCTGAAATAATTTCTAAGCAGAAGTGTCTTACCCATTCCTTAGACATAAAGCTGTAATAGGATCAATCATTGGAAATCTATGTGGATAATCTCTAGGATAATCTAGTGATAATGCTCATTCTGCAAAAAATATCCCAATGGATTTTAAGAATTTTCTATAACACCACAATGATTGGAACATTCCATCTGGAAAACCAAAACCCTATCTTGGAGATCACTTTTGTAAGATCCCAACCTTTTATAGAGGTTTATAATGCTCATTTTTAGGTACTCTTTTTCCTTGTTTATGCTATACCTTGGGTGGGTTTTGTTTTGAGGTTTTTGGGGTGAATTTTGAGAATTTTGGAAGCTAAAGGGGTTGTGCACGGTTGGCGCATGGTTAGGGAAAACTATGCAGTTTGGCCTAGGAAACCGTGCACCCCATTTTAGAGGAACAGGAGGTGGTGTATAGTTTTTCAAAACATTTTCCCACTCAGGAGAAATCATGAACCCCTAAGGAGAGGTGAACGGTTTGGAAAACCATGCACCTCCGTCTAGGAAACCAGGCACACAGGTTTTTAATTACCTGAATTTTTATTTTAAATTCCCGAACCCTCGATTATTATCCCCAAACACCCTATTTCAGACTAACATGAATTCCTTCGATTTTAGAGGATCCTAGGAGGATTACAAGGATCCTCAAACCCATTTGTTGATGAATCGGAGATTCGATTGAAGGATCATTTTCTCTACAACACATAATTCCTTCTCTATTTGGTTTAATCTCTCTCCTGTCTCTCTTTTTGAATAAAGAGGAAGGATTTATCCTCTTTTGGTGTTGGGTATAGATATAGGTTTTTATGGTAGTGTTATGTTGGATCTTAATCTTAGGTTTTGGTTCGAGATCTACCATACCGTTGCGATTTCTATTGTTCTGCTTCAATTTGGGAGATTTTGGTTTGGCGAACGTCCATCAACGACCTTGAGGTATATGGTCTAAATGTCAATTCCCATAGTCTTCATTTTAATTGCGTGTATGTAATTGTGAAATTTCAATTGCTGTGTTGGGAAATTACATCCTAAATTGAATTGATCAATTGATTTAACATGTGGTTATGAAATTGGTAAATGTTGTGATAATGAAATTGGTTGGAATTGTGATTATGCAATTGATGAATAATGGGTTGATAAAGTGTGGTTGATTAATGGAATTGTGCAACTGGTATCCACGCTTGGGGTGTGCTGATAGAATGAAAATATTGATTTGTAATTTGTGCTTCCTTGATAAAAGAAATTGTGAAATGGGTGAATAATGAATAATGATAATTGATGATAAATGGTTGGAAATATGGAACCATTGTAACGCCCCAACCCCAGTTACCTAGAGTCGGTGTATTATTACGTAGCATTGGTATGATCACAAAAGATCAAGTCTCGAAAGACCGATTAGTTTAGTAGCCTTGGAACCACTAGATATATTCATAAAAGTTACATTACATCATAAAGTGAAAAACTACAATAACATGGTATCCATAGACCACACTCATATCCCCTTCTGACTATCCCTGTAGATCATTCATAAAATACTTCTTCACATCCTGGAAAAATTAAAACATTGAAAGGGGTGAGCTCAGATGCTCAGTAAGGATAACAATATAGCGGAAGCTTTCATAAATAAACATTAACATTTAAGGCAATGTATAACAAAAAAAAAGCCTTTTAAACTTGAACTTAAACATAATATGACAAAAATAAAATTAAATAATTTCATTTACTTATTCACATGGATATTCTACTAGTCGAATAATCACATTAATATCAATAACCACTTTCATAATGATGAAATGCATAATGCCAGACTATCATAACCACGTAGCCAAGGCCTCGTGCCAAGAATACAAAAAAGTTTTTGTCAAGGCCTCGTGCCAAGACACTAGTTTGTATCATGAGACCTACCGATGCATCGAGGAGCTATAGCGGGCTCCACCCGTCACTTATTAAGTCCAATGCATTCATCAAATGAACAAGTTTAAACATATCATAAACCATAACATAATCGTATCACATAAAACATGCATAAAGGAAACATAACATTTCCACATTTCAATCACAAGATATCAATACAACACATTAATATAAAAAAAACACTTTCAAAACCATTTTCAATACCAAAATAAAAGAAAATTAAAACTTTGTAATTATTTTTCATTTTAAAAAAAGTTATGGCTTGTAGAGGAAGCCGAAACCCAAATAATGGTCATGATGGCGGAGAAGTCGTTGTCGCCGCATACGTACGAAAAAAACATTCCCTTTTTTCGTTTAGTAAAACGCTTCGTATAAAAAGATTCCTTTTGAATAAATGTAAAAGTCAAAGGGGTTTATACACCGTATAAAAGAAAGTTGTGTATAAAACAAAATATGCCTCAATGAAAGGAGATTGAGACGAAATCCCTTACAAAGAACATTTTTTAAATAAAATAGATCTATTATGTGTATTCACTATAAGTAAACATAAATAAAGTACAAATACAAGATAGGACATAATAATATCATGACATAATTTGAAAGTAGGAGAATAACCCAAAGAATGGAAATTGGGTTAAGAAGTTCCCTTACCTCGTGTCCGACTTCACTCGACCGTTCTTTAATCTCCTGAATAATAAAATAGAGTTAATATCTACTTGCTTAAGAAACTTTTTCAAGTTCATTATCTCTTTTATATCACTTATTACAATGTTACGAAAATTATGTAGTCATTTAAGTTAATAACGGTCATTTTGTCGATCTTTGGTACTTGAGTCAACAATAAACTTCTTATAATTACAAGTTGTTTATGTGGCAGAATATCCATTATCTCTAGAATTATATTCATGATGTAGATATCATACATATCATATATATCCAGTATATACATTCATTCATAATATTACGTAACATTTAGAGGTAAGAAATGAAATGCACCATTCATGGAGACGGTAAGCCGTACGTACGCATGAACGCTACTTTCATTTCTATTTCGTATTTAATGGAATGAAATCATAATGATATAAAGGTATATTATAATTACAGTATAATATCATATATAATATCATTTACTTCATCATTTACTCCATCCCACATATGGCATTAACGATTCAAATCACTTTGAGGGGGCGGTAGTCCGCACTTCCTAAAATGAAATTATCGCGTTTACCCATAATGGAAATTATAAAGGTATGCCATAAATGAAAAATACAGAATCATAAGGAAAAAACATAATATATATCATATATAAAAATAGTGTCATCATAATGACCACCATGAGAGGTGTTAAAGGAAGATTGAACAATCATCGTTTCGTGAGGCAGAAATTCGCCAACCACAGAAACAATATGTTCTTTAACCATTAGACGAAGGTGTGTGTAAGTGTAAATAAAATCCTTCTCCTAAAAACATCCTAGTATATTGAATATACTGGTTTTGTTACAAAATAAAGGAATAAAAAGAGTTTAAGGGGTTGGAGAAGCAAAATAAAACAAAATAACATAAGAGAAGACATTACCTTAAAATCGGGTAACTCTTTTTGATTTGAGCCAAAGGCTTCCTTGGGAAGAATTCTGCCCAAAGTGAGGCTTCTAGGAGTAAGAGAGGGAAGTTGAGAGAGTATTTGGGCAGATGTTGGACGAGCCAAATGGCTTGGAAGGTGTTAATAAGGTGGTAGTGGTGATGGCCTTTTATAAGAGGAGAGGAGGGACACTCTTGGAAAGTCATGAAATATTACATTATTATGAAATGATTTTCGGATTTTAGAGGTCCCAAAATTATATATTTCGAGGATAAGGTGATAAGGGTTCGAAATCTACTCATCCAATAGGTTTTTGACAAGTGTAAGTCTTATATTTTACATTATCTTTTCATTTTATTTAAATCGTTAATTAATGAGGTAATCGCTGCATCATCATGGTGTGATAAATAAATTTATTTATTTAATGTCTAAAAATTATAAAAAAATATAATGATGTAGGAAATCTTTTTAGCTTTCCAATGAATATTTATAGTTGAAAAGTTAACTTATATAACCCCATGTAATAATTGTTTTAGTAAAACAACACATGTTTGTGACAATTTTATTTTTACTTTAAATAAAAAGTTATTAATGTCATTTTCTTACCCAAGTGGCTCCATGGGGTCCCCAAGTTGACCCATGGATTTTTTTGGTCGGCCATGACTCATCCAATAAGTGTAGAACATGTTTCAAGATATTATCATATTTTTATAATATCATTTTTACCTTAAATTTCACTAATTACCTTTAATCGCGATTAATAAAACTTAAAAGTTACTATTCCCCAAAAAATTATTTTAATCCCATTGAACCACATTTTAATTCCTAATGAAAACCATGTATGTCAGATTTTTGAAAATCAAATCACAGAAGTGGTAATGTTTCATTTACACGAAAAATTAGTTTTTAAACTACCACTTAGTGGTTTCACTATTCATAAAAAATTGAAGTTTTTCAGAAAAATACCAAAAATTCACCCTAAGCTATAATTGATATTCTGAATTCAAAAATGGTGTCTATTTTACAAAATTCCAAACATATAAGTTGCATTAATTAATTTTATAATTAATTCCTGTTGTCAAAACAAATAGCATGTTTTAAGAAACAATATCAATCAAAAGATTGCCAATTGTTTATGTCCAATTTCAAAGTGAAGTTAATTATAATGACCACCATTGGATAAAATGGTAAAAATATATTCTAATTATACTTTAAAACCACTCAATAGTATAATTTATCACTATAAATTATTTTGATTAAAAAGTTGTCTTTAAGTATTTTTCACTATTCATAAAAAATTGGAAGTTCTCAGAAAAATACCAAAAATTCAACATAGGATAATTTCGATATTCCGAATCCAAAAATGAATTCCATTTTGAAATATAAAATATATATAATTTCAAAAAGTGGGTATTACTATTCATAATGACTATTTTGATTGGTCGCGGTGTGTTAGAATCTCGAACTTGCGTACAATGCAAGCTATTGCATTATTGAAAAAGAAGCATATCGTGGAAGATCGGGGTGTTACAACCATATGATGTGATATTTGTGACTGTGTTGTGGATTAGGGAATACTATTCCAAATACCCATGAGGTTCCAGAATTCTGCTCTAGGCCCCCAATAAATTTATGTATTTTATGTGATCACTGAGTTATGGGATAGAGACTGCTACTCCAAATAACCACAGGGTGCTAGACTAATGTTATAGGACCCCATTGTATGGATGATATAATTTAAATCAATTGATTAATGGGAACCCATGTTGGAATAAAATGTGATATCCCTTTGGGGACGGTTCAGACTCTGGAACAGACCGAAGCAGGTATTGTTGGTTAGCGTGTCATCGTGAACTCGAAATTTATGTGGTCAAATAAATAATAATTTAATGTGAAAACATGTTGACCTTATTTATTATACTTTATTCTTTATAAAACTGAATACACTATTATAGAATAGATATTATTTTAGATGCTGTTGGTGGTGGACTTCTGAGT
Organism: Viscum album; assembly: GCA_963277665.1. Classification (NCBI taxonomy): domain Eukaryota; kingdom Viridiplantae; phylum Streptophyta; class Magnoliopsida; order Santalales; family Viscaceae; genus Viscum; species Viscum album. Next base: position 1,339,625,531 of record OY728156.1, read on the forward strand.
AGTACTCACACTCTACTTGGGCTGCCTGATACTCGAATAGACTTCATGTTTGCAGGACAGGATAAGGGAAAGAGCCCTATGTTAAATGGTTGAGTTGGGATGAAGCATGGATGATAGAACCAAACTTGATACCGAGACCTAATTGAGAGTTTTCATTGTCTTTATTTTTGGTTTTACATTTGAGACTTGACAGCTATATGACATGACTTATCTACTACTTTGGTTTGGATATTGTTTTCCTGTTTTGGTTTACCATGTGATACTGATTTTTATTGCTTATAGTATTATTATGGTTATTGTTTATCATTAGATGGATATTTTTTATTTATTTATGATATTGTGTAGCTTTTATAAATAGGGTATAGTCTCCCCACAATTTCTATATTAGACCCTCGCTGTTAGTTGGTAGCCTATGGTGTATGGGGAGATGCGCCTGAGGTCATGTGACCCACTGACTTAGGGTACCGATATGTGGCACCTGGGTTGGGATGTCACAATGTGGTATCAAAGGGTGTTTTCTTTTTTATTTTATTTTGTCGTACTATTTAGGAAAGATAGAAAAGATACTAGTACGATTCGGGCCTTGGTCATGACCTCGTGTGTGGGAGTAGCTAACCCATGTATGAGGGAAAACTCAAGTACCCAGGGTGAGATTGTTGTTATTGATGTTTTCTGTTACAGTTGGATATTATTTCACCTTGGGTGATGAAATTGTTGTGTGATATTGTTATTATTTTTAATATTTTATTCATGTACTAGTATGGCATGAGAGTTGTGTATACATGCATCATTTTAGCCACTTAGGAATTTTTGTGACATGCATCATTTTTGGCACGCATGGAAAAGCAGGTTACAGGTGAGTTGTTTAAATGTAAATTCTTTCCTTTACTTATGTTATTTAAATGAAAAGGTACCTAATATGGAATTGATAATTGTAAATGATGCTAAATATGGTAAATAAAATGGATAAAATGGGTGTCTAATGAGAAACTTGATTTATGAAAGTGTTTACCCTATGATAGCCATGACTTAGATGAGGGATGGTTGAGGGTATTGATAGTGCCTCGATTTTGACCATGTGGTGTGGTATAGGGGATGAATTGTTATGGATTTAGGTGAATAGCTCTTGCATAAATGAGATAATGATGTGTTATGTGTTCTAAGATGTGTGTTTGGAATTGTAGAGATATTTCCCCATGACGACACTTGTTGATAGGAAGGCAGGAGGACATGGCTAGAAATGTTCTTTTAGTAGTGGAACCTAAGGCCCCAATAGTACTGGGAGAAGGGTTAGGAGAGCTGTTCCATGATAAATTTTCTTGCTTTATGTAATTTATGGAAAGATACTCGAAGCGGGTAGTGCATAATATGTATAACTTGACATGGGAGTTCCAGTTGCAACACCCTTTGATATTCACTGAAGAGGGTGGAACTGGGGTGGATGAGTTCTGGATTGAGTCTATCTAGAGAATATTTGAACACTTAGAGACTTCTACTAATAAGAGAGTCAAACTAGATTCTTATATGTTACATGTTAAAGTGAAGCGTTGATGGGATATCTAGACTCAAGATGGATAGATGAAGACTATGATGTAAAAGGACTTCTAGGAGAAGTTCTTGGAGAAATTTTACCCTAATATGATCATGTAGGAGAGAGAAACCAAATTTATGAGTTTGACCTATGGGAGTATATCCGTGATGGATTATATTGGTCGCTTTACTGACTTGCAGCACTTTGTTCCAGCATTGGCAGTAGATGAGGCTACGACAATGAAATATTTTCAAGATGGGATTAAATATGAGATTAAGTCTTAGGTTAATATCATTCGGATGAAAAAGTTTTATGAAGTGGTGAATCGTGCTCTCAGTTTTTAGGGGAACCTAATGGAGTCTTCGAGTGGAATGCATGTGGTTTCTGCTATATGACCTAGAGGTACGTCTTTTAAGAGTAGGAAGCATCACTTTAAGAACATCAACTAGTGAGATGACAAACAAAGTGGCCAAGGAGAAGGATTAGTTACTCAGAGAAGTAACCAAATATACTTCCACCAGTGTGGTAGTTCGGGACACATTCATACCCAGTGTCCATGACCATCATTAGAGTGCTGATCTTGTGGCGGGATGGGTCACTTACAAATTTATTGAAGATACCCTCGACCTATGGGTAGTGACAAAGGAGCCAGGTAGAGTCAGAACACCGGGAGGGGGTCTTCTACCCCATATCAGTCTGGCAGTTTGAATTCTACTGGCTGTGGCGGTTGAGGCAGTGGACATGGTACTGTGAGACAAGATCACCCATATAAGCAAAGTGGTGCATCTTAGGGAAATAGACTACAACACAGGGAAGAGGGGTATGAAATTTTCATGCAGTTCAGCCTACACTTGTGGATAGTGAGGCTGATCCATCAATAGTTAGAGGTACTATTCTTGTATCTTCTACACTTTTTAGTGACTTATTTGATACATGAGCCTATCCTTGTTTTATATCTAATAAACTTTTGAATGGTTTGAGTCTAGAGGTGGAGTTTGTGAGTGGGGTTATGGAGATTGACATGCCGTTGGGAGTGCGATCTAGGGACATCTATTTATGTAAGGGGTGTTCCCTTGAGGATGGGGAGTATCATTTTTATAACAACCCTTATATTTATTAAACATTAATACATGAATTAATTATATAAATTTTCACTTAATATAACCAAGAATATTGATAGGTCTAGTGTCTTTGGGAAATTAGGTACATTACATAGAAACTTAAACATGAAAACAACATCTTTAATGAAAAATTCTTTAACATGACCAAAACGTTCCTTCGTACTTAACACAACATGGGATAACATGGGGAAATACATAAGAAAGGGGTGAATTATAAATCCCAGTAAGGTAATAAACAAGGTATAAAATGAGGAATATAATACATGTTAGACAATAAACATATCAATGGAGCATAAAAGGAACATGAATAATAAGGCATGACATAACATGATAATCATAACATGGGAAATGTGACAACAACTTAAAAGACTACATCATAAACATAGGTCAAGACTAAACCACTAAGACTTCATGGTTGACAAATTCTCATAAAGTAATCAAGTAAACCCCTGTCCCAACATGATGTCTCATGATACTAAACATTTTCCAATGCATTAGAGTGCTATCAGTGCGTACCCTACATAATCATTTCATTCTCATGCTTAAGTGTGTCACATAGATCATATAACATAGATTCATTCAAAATCATAATTTATTTGATGATAAAGGAATGTGGAATAAATACATGTAAGTCCCCAATCAATAAGTATATGTGAATAAAGGTGAATACCCTTGATAGAGAAATGAGTATGGTATTCACTATACAATTATTTTGAAGGAAAATCGCAGTACAATTTTGGAAGCATAACGACGCCAAATAGAATTTTATAAAACGGGTTGATGAGAGAGAAATGGGTCTCTCATCATTTTTACATGAAATGGATAGTAACAGGGACATGTAAAGACATTCCCCAACATAAGTATTTGGGAATAGAAAGCGTAATATAATAAAGAAACTTGAAGAAAGAGGAGAAATGAAAGAACCCTTATAAAATTTCAGCATGGTAACAGGTGTACATAAGGGTTCATAAGAGGGATAAATGAGAGTGAAAGGGGATCCCATAATTTAAAAATAAAATTTTCAATAATGGGGATAGGTAAGAATGTATCCCAACTTAAGAAAATGGGAATTAAAAGGCATATCATAAATAAAATGCTTGATAAAAAGAGGAGAGAGAGAATCCCTTACTTGAATGTGTGACTCCAAAGGTTTGGAAGGAGATTCTTGAAAGCTTGGGGTCACCTTAGGAGGAATCTAGGGAGTAGTGGGAAGAGTCTGGTCGTTCTCTAAAGAGTTTTAGTGAAGGGAAATGAGATCTTGGGTGAGTTTATATGGGAAAGGAGGGAGATTTCTTTATTATTTTGGTTTTGGACACTAAATAATAAAATATTCAAAACCACAAAACATCCCATATATTTTCCCATGTTTTCTACCTAAAGGGAGTGGTATACATTATTTTATAAGGATAAGGTCCAAATATAATAAAATAATATGCTTGCTTATGTAGAGGTGAGACACACTATCAAAGAAATGATTTTAAAATCTTAAAATATATTGTAAGTCTTGGAGGATTCATTAAAGCTTTATAAAATGAAACAAATAAACATAAAATTACATTATTTTAAATGAAAAACATATTTTTGTCCGAGGATACATTTTTAGTATTTATTACATCACTATTGGGCCTTTATGATGTCATAAAACACACTATATACTTATACGATATTTAATTTTTACCCAAAAATTCAGCTATCTCAGAAAATTATGAAAAATTCACCATTAGATAATTTTTAAGTCATGATTCTAAAAATAATATTCATTTTATCTAAATAATTTTCTAAATATGTAAGTTTTTACTTTTGAAAATTGAAAGGTCTTGAGAATAACAGTTTTCAAACCCTTATAAAAATTACATTTGACTTTATAAAAATTATACGATCATTTATATTCAATAAAATTTATTTAATAATAACATTTTATTAAAATATTACTAATTTCAAAAATCCATTAATTCATCAAAATATATTTCTTAATTGAATTTGAATATTAACCAAATATACAATTTTTTATTTAAAAATTATTTACAAATTAACAATAATAGGATGAAAATATATTTATTAAAAAATAATGTATATATTACTATTACTATGGTCTTGATACATATTCTTATTACTATGGTCTTGATACATATCCCTTTATTACACCAACATACACCCTATGATTAAGTTGCGTGATGGTGGGACTTTCATGGGGCCATACGGTGAACATGGTTTGAGCCATGATCTCAATGAGCTTGAAATTCTACCGTAAACAGTTTTTCTCATGCTGAATTTATTGTATCTCAGCTTGGACTTAGTCTAGAGAAAATCCCAGAAATTCCATCTCCCTCATAATTTCTGATAAATGGTTTTCATAGGGTAAGATCCTACTGGTTGAGGCCATCACTTCCTTTTCTGTGCCAAAAGGATTTGTTAAAACCCTATATTTATACTAGTCATGTGATTACTGTTCAAAAACTATATTATCAATGGTAAAGATAATTAATGGATATTTAAATCCAATTGTATATAATAAAAAAAAATAAATGCATGTGTTTTCTATATGATTAAATCAAAAAGGGTAATTTTATTTATAATAGTTCAGGTTGTTACAATCTTCCGCCCTTTAGAAATCTATCTGTCTAAATTTCCTTTTCCCACACTAAAATAGATGAGGGTAACTCTACTTCACCACCTCTTCCAGTTCCCAAGTTGCTTCTTCAAACTTGTGGTTTCACCACAACACTTTGTCGAGGGGCATTGTCTTATTTTATAAAACTTTTTTTATACAAGTTAAGATCTTCACCAGATGCTCCTCATAGGAAATTTCATTATCCAATGGTACCACCTATGGATTTAGTACATGTGAGAGGCCTGTTATGCACTTTCTTAAGAGGGATACATGGAATACATCATGTACTTTAGAAATGTTTGGTGGGAGTGATAGTCGATAGGCCACTGCTCCGATGTGATCAAGGATCTCAAAAGGGCTGATGTACCTTGGAATAATATTTCCATTCTTCCCAAATCTCACCAATTTATTCGTTGGAGATATGCGGAGGAATACCATGTCTCCAACATCAAACTCCAGGTCTCATCGATGATTGTCAGCATAGCTCTTTCGTTGACTCTGAGTAGCTTTGATGTGATCCTGAATGATCTTAACTTTCTCTACCATTTCTTCCACCATTTCAGGACCTAGAATTTTCCTTTCCACAACTTCATCCCAACATGTCTATGTTATGAACCTCTTCTCATTAAGGGCTTCATCGAGAGCCATTTGGATGCTCGAGTGGAAACTGTTTTTGTAAGAGAACTCTAACAAAGAAAGATGTTGGTCCCATCCACCTTTGAAGTCCATTGAGAAAGCTATCAACATGTACTAAAGTGTTTAGATAGTCCACTCAGACTGACCATCAGTTTGATGGTGATAAGCCATATTGATGTTCAACTAAGTATTTAGATCATGTTGGAGACTTTTGCAAAAATTAGAGGTGAATCTTGGATCTCAATCAGACACAATCGATAGTGGTAATCCATAAAACCTTATCACTTCTCTAATGTATATCTATGCCAGTTGATCTAGTGAGAAATCCTCTTGAATTGTAATGAAGCATGAAGTCTTTGTAAGATGATCCACAAAAACCCAAATAGCATTGTTTTACTTGGATGTCTTTGGAAGTTCGGTGACAAAGTCCATGGTGATGTTTTCTCATTTCCATGTTGTTATGGGAAATGGTTGCATCATCACCTTAGACTTCTAGCTTTCAGCCTTTACTTGCTGACATACCAGACACTTCGATATATAATCAGTTATCTCCTTCTTCATGTTATCCCACCAATAATGCTCTCAGAGATCTCAATACATATTTTTGTTTCCTGGGTGAATGGAGAAAGTTGAAATATGTGCATCATCAAATAGTTACCTCTTTAACTCAAGATTTGATGGAACACATAGACTTGAACCAAATCGCACAATTCCTTCTTCATTAATATAGAACTCTGAGGATTTCCATTTTCTTATAGTTTCCACTTTATTTTGAATTCCCATACCATCTTTTGAAGAATCCTTTAACCTTTCAAAAAGAGATGGTTGAGAAATCATTTGATAAAGGATTGATGATTTTCCTTTCTTTATGATTTTCATGTATATCCTCTTCAAATATAAGAAGATCAGATCCTTCTCAATTCTCATTAATGATAGAATTGATGGATCCTTTCTACTTACATAATCTGCCACTTTGTTCACTTTCCTAGGATGGTAGTGGATTGAGAAGTCATAATCTTTGATGAGATCTAACCATCTTCATTGGAACATATTTATCTCTTTCTGTGTAAATATATATTTAATACTTTTGTGATTCATATATATTTAATACTTCTCCCCAAAGAGATAATGCCACCAAATTTTCAAAGTGAATATCACCACTACAAACTCCAGATCATGTGTGGGATATTTTTGCTCGTGAATTTTCAACTTCCTTGAGACGTAGGAAATTAATTTTTCATCAACACACATCCCAATCCCTTATTCGAAGCATCGATGAAAATTATGATAATCTCCCCACTTGTGGGCAGTGTGATCACATGGGTAGTGATAATCCTTATTTTCAACTCCATGAAGCTTTCTTCACATTTATCACTCCAAGTAAACTTGAATCCCTTCTAAGTTATCTTGGTAAGAGTGTTTTACAGTCATGAGAAATTTCTCACAAATCGGTGTCTCACAAATCGGCAATAATATCTAACTAACCCAAGGAAGCTATGGATATCTTTCATGGATGTTGGCCTTGACCATCCCTTAGTTTCTTTTTTCTTTTAAGGATCCATAGATATTCTATTACTTGTGATTATATGACTAAAAAATGAGACTTCAATAATAACTCACACTTTCTGTTCTTTTCATGGAGATTCTCCTTTCACAAGGTCTTTAGCATAGTGCTTAGATGCTCCTCATGCTCCTCCTTAGTTTTGGAGTATATTAGAATATCATCTATAAAGACTACCATAATTTTTCAAGATAATCTCTAAAGAATCTATTCATCAAGTCCATAAAGATTTCTGGAGAATTAGTGAGTACTAATGACATCACTATGGACTCATAGTGCCCGTACCTTATATGAAAAGTAGTATTGGGGATATCCTCCTTCTTCACCCTAACTTGGTAATATTCCAATCGCAGATCCACCTTGGAGAAGTATTGTGATCCACATAGATGATCAAACAAGTCATCAATTCATGGAAACAAGAATTTTTCTTTATTTTGATCTTATTGAGATCATAATAATCAATGCAAAGGTGAATTGACCCATCATTCTTCTTAACGAAGAGGATTAGTGTACCCCATGGTGAAGCACTTGGGCGTATAAACCCTTTATCCAAATTCTCTTGTAGTTGTTTCTTTAACTCCTTAAATTCCAAACCAGCCATCCTATATGAATTCATGGATATTAGAAACACCCTAGATATAAGATTGATTGAAAATTCAACCTCCCTGCTAGGAGGAATACTAGACAATTCCTGGGGAAACACATCAGCGAATTCCCTCACAATAGGTATGTCTTCAAGGACGTATTGTTCCTTAAACTCAATCATTTGAGCTAGATACGCTTGCTCATAGGAAAATAATATCCATTTTTTAGATGATTGTGTTAAAAAATATTCATCATCCTCCTTGCACTTATACAGAATCAGGGGTCGATTCACCATACGGAGAGTGATTTCCCTCTCGCAACAATTTATGATGGCTCTATATAGGGAAATCCAATCCATGCATAGAATTGCATCAAATTCTACCAAGGGAAGTATTAAAAGGTTCAACGGGAAGTTCAACCCACAAACATTGACAGGGGAGGATTTATATACACGAGATGCAATAATTGCCCCATTTTCTGTTTTCAGTGACATCTCCACTTCCATGATTTATAGTGGTGTTTAGATTGTTCTACTAAACTTTTGTTAAATAAAGGAGTTCATAGAACCAAAATAAAAAAGTTTGTTTTCTATTCTTGCATGAATAACTAGAATACCTATCACCACTTTGTTGTCAGGATTCACTTCGGTGGTAGTGATGAAAAAAGATCACCCTTTCTACCTTGGAGGTTTTTGGTTGCCTCAAAAAATCATTGGCTTATGGCACTGGTTCACAAAGTTCCCTAGTTCCTTACAGTTGTAGCAATGAACAACACGTTGAGGGTTGACTGGAGCATTCCTCTCCTCTATTACATTGGTGGGTTTCTCCTATCGATAATCATTGGCTAGGTACCCTTCTATTCTATACCTAAATCATTCCCTTGTTCCCCTTATACAATTTCTAGGGTGATTCTTTCTGTACCTTTGATTAGTGGGATGTTGAAATTTCTTAGCACCATTAGATTCATCCATCAGACCTCCAGAATTAAACTCCACTTTCAGATTATTATCTCCACGACACCCCTGAGATCCACTGATCTCCATTTCTACTTTGAGGGTACATCAGGAAATTTACTCATAGCTATGAAAGTCATGGATTTCCAAGGATTTTTTTAGATTAGGATTTAGCCCACCAAAGAAGCGGTCAACCTTGCATTCGTTGGTAACAACAAAATTGGTGGCATATTGGGAAAGAATTGTGAAGTTTTCCTCGTATGCTCAAATAGATTCATCTTCCTTTTTCTTGAGTGAAATAAAATCTCTTTCCATTTTAAGATGGAGGGTGCGGGGAAAATATTTATTAAAAAACATTTTCCAGAATTCCTTCCACTCCATTTCTTCAATCTCTTACTCATGCTTCATATTCTTGATCAATGTCCACCATTGATCAGATTCACCCTCCATAAGATAAACAACCAAGAGAACCTTCTCTTGTTCAGAACATTTAAGGATTTATAATATCTTTTCAATAGAGTTGATCCATTGCTTGACGATTAAGGGATCATATGATCCATTAATAGTAGGAGGCCTTTATTGCATAAATATCTCGATTGTAGCTTGTTCTCTCTTAGGAAGTTTGGTCACTCCTCTTGATCCAGTCTTCTATTCAGAACTTGTGTTAATTGAGAGAGTATCGTGACAAAGTTTTCAATTCCTTCTCCCATCAAATTGGGCATCTCATTGGGGAAATCACCACACTACTCTTCACATCTGTTGTTAACACAATTCATCATATTTCCGGCCATTGGATAGAATAAAAAATAATTAGGGATGAGTATCTTAAAATTAATCATGTAAAGGGGAATTTGATGACATTAAAGGGAAATCCTATAAATTACATTTTTCTCCTTAACTTATGAATTTCTATGCTTAGATATATGCTATCCACAATCTATTTCCTAACATAAATTCTTATGGGAATTTTTGTTCCCTTAATAATGGTTCTTATTAAGCTTATGAATTTACCAAATAATATCCCCTAGGAGTGTCAAATCAAGTTCATAGTAAGGCCAGTGGTTGTGTACTAGGTTACCCTGTGTCAGGCTCATAACACCTTGTCAGAGTTATTACTCCTAGGTACATCTGTTCTAGAACCAAGTCCACTTGTAGTATCCAGAAAAAGATGCATTTTCTTGATAAACCACTTAATATATACTTAACAAAATTTAGGTATGTTTTTTACACTTAGTCTTATACTTAAGAGTTTTCACTAGGGTTTTATAATCATAATCCCAAAAATAGATAAACCTATCCTCTTACACCAACTATAACTACCCTTATCTTTGTTAAACATTAATACATGACTTAATTACATAAATTTTCACTTAATAAAACCCAAAAGATCAAGAGGTCTAGTATCTCTAGGAAATTTGGTACATTACTTAACAACTTAAACATGAAAAACAACATCTTTATTGAAAACTTTTTTAACATGACTAAAACGTTTCTTCGTACTTAACACTGCATTGGATAACCTAAGGACATATATAAGAATGAGGTGATCTATAAATCCCAATGATGGAATAAAAAAGGTATAACATGAGGAAGAAAATACACGTTAGAAAATAAGAATATCAATGGAGCATAAAAGGAACATGAATAATAAGGCATGATATATCATGATAATCATAACATGGGAAATGTGGCAACAACTTAAAACACTGCATCACATAGGTCAAGGATAAACTTTCAAAACTTCATGGTGGACAAAGTACCATAAAGGAATTAGGTAAAACCCTATCCCAACATGATATATCATGATACTAAAAATTACCCAATGCATTGGAGCGCTATCAGGGTGAACCATTTATAATCATTTTATTCTTATGCTTAACTGTGCCACATAGATCATATAACATAGATTCATTCAACATCATAATTTATTCCACGATCAAGGAATTTGGAATATATAAATGTAAGTACCCAATAAATAAGTATATGTGCATAAAGATGAACACCCTTAACAATGAAATGAGTATGGTATTCACTACACAATTATTTTGGTATGGGAAATCACAGTGCAATTTTGGTAGCATAACAACATCATATAGAATTTCATAAAATGGGTTGATGAGAGTGAAAAGGGTATATAGACATTTTTACACAAAATGGATAGTAATATAGACATGTAAAGACATGCCCCAACATAAGGATTTGGGAATATAAAGTATAATATAATAAAGAAACTTGAAGAAATAGGAGAAATGAAAGAACCCTTACAAAATTTCGGCATGGTAACAGGTGTAAATAAGGGTTCATAAGAGGTATAAATGAGAGTGAAAGGGGATCCCATAATTTAAAAATGAAATTGATAGTAAGGGGTATAGGTAATAATGCATCTCAAATTAAGAAAATGGAAATTAAAAGGCATATCATAAATGAAATGCTTGATTAAAAGAGGAGAGAAAGAATCCCTTACTTAAATGTGTGACTCCAAAGACTTGGAAGGGGCTTCTTGAAAGATTGGGGGAACCTTAGGATGACTATAGTGTGTAGGGGGAAGAGTGTGATTGTTCTATAAAGAGTTTTAGTGAAGAGAAATGAGAGCTTGAGTGCGTTTATATAGGAAAGGATGATGATTTCTTTATTATTTTTGTTTTGGACACAACATAAAAAAAATATTCAAAACCACTAACCATCCCATGGGTTTTGCCCATAGTTTTTATCAAATGGGATTGGTTTACATTATTTTATAAGGAAAATTGACTAAGATAATAAAATAATGTCCTTTCTTATGTGGAGGTGAGTCACACTCTCAAAGAAATGATTTTAAAATCTTAAAATATATTATAAGTCTTGGAGGATTCATTAAGGATTTATAAAATAAATAAAATAAACCTAAAATTAAATTATTTTAAAGGAAAAACATATATTTGTCCAATTATACCTTTTATAGTATTTATTACATCACTATTGGGCCTTTATGATGTCATAAAATACATCGTATATTTATACGATATTTAATTTTTACCCAAAAAATTGAATGTCTTAGAAAATTATGAAAAATTTTCTGTTAGATAATTTATATGTTCTTATTATAAAAATAATATTTATATTATCTAAATAATTTTCTAAATATGTGAATTTTAACTTTTGAAAATTGATGGGGTTTGACAATAATAGTTTTCAAACCCTAATAAAAATTACATTTAACTTCATAAAAATTATATGATCATTTATATTCAATAAAAGTTATTTAAAAATAATATTTTATTAAAATATTATTTATTTCACAAATCCATTAATTCATCAAAATAGATTTATTAATTGAATTTGAATATTAACTAAAAATACAATTTGTGATTTTTTTACAAATTAACAATAATAGGGTGAAAATGTATTCATTACAAAATAATGTACATATTACTATTTCTAGGGTGTTGATTCATATTCCTTTATTACACTATCATACACCCTAAGAGTAAGGTGCACAATGATGGGGATTTCATGGGGCCGTTCGGTGAACATGGTTTGGGCTGTGATCTCGATGAGTTTGAACTTCTCTTGTAAATGGTTTCGATCATGCTTAAGTTATTGGATCTCAGCTTGGTCTTGGTCTAGGAAAAAATCTAGAAATTATATCTCCCTTGAAAGCTCTGATAAATGGGATTCATAGGGTATGCACCAACTCCACATTCAGGAGTGGGGTCAGCAGCTTCTCATCAGGCAGGGAGCTGAGGTATAGCTGGCTGATCAGGATGAGGTGGTGGTCAGGGTCATGGTAGTCAGACCCCAGTTTTACATCGACAACAGATCATATTTACTTAGGGTAGCAAGACAATGTCACAAGGCCATAATTTATGCCATATATATATAGTAAAACAAAACATTGAGGAGTAGGATCCCAGACCTTTTACTATCTGGGGTATTATTCTAGTAGCCTCTACTTTAGCTTCTTCACGTTTTGATATAGGGGCTTCTCATAGCCCGTTGTGGAGAGTCTTGGGATCAGTGTTCAGATCTTTGATGGTGTTATGATGCTTGACATTCTTCTGGGGATCAAAACGAAGGATGTACGTCATTATAGGGAGTTCCCCCTTGAGATTGGTGGGTGTCACTTCCTATGAGACCTCTTTGTCCTTGAGATGATAGGATTTGAAATCATTCTCGAGATGGACCAGTTGGTTACCTTTCACACTTTCATTGATTTCTATCACCGAAGGGATACCTTCACATCACCAGAGGGCCGAGAGTTCATTCACAAAGGTGAATGGGATGTCCATGCGAGAAGAGCTGGACCCGAGCATCATGAGTTGGGAAAGATGACAACCCAGATTGCGAGTTTATATCTGGATGATCAGGGAACATGTTAGGATGATTTCCCTCCAATGGTTGATCATTTCATGGAAGTTTCCTAGATGAATTTTCAAGATTACCTCTAGTGAGAGAGGTGGGGTTCTCTATCCAACTAGTTCTAGGAGCTGCATTGGTATCCATTCCTCCTTACAGGATGACTACTGCTAAGATGTAGAAGATCAAGAGGTAGCTAGAGGATTTAGAGACCAAGGGGTTTATCTGACCCAATACTTCTCTATGGGGTTCACCGATCCTTTTTGCGAAAAATGCAGATGAAACTCTTAGGCTATGTGTGGATTATTGGAAACTGAACCAAATAACGGTTAAGAACCGATATCCTCTACCGTGGATAGAGGATCTCTTCAATCAGCTCTGAGGAGCTCTTTTCTTCTCAGAGATTGTTTTGAGATCCAGTTATCATCAGGTGTGTGTTAGACCATCAGACATACCTTGCAAAACCTTTCATAATAGGTATGGTCTATATGAGTATTTGGTTATGTTATTCGGTATTACGAACGTGCCAACAATTTTCATGGAACTGATGAACCAAGTCTTCCATCCTTTTCTTGATTATTTTGTGGTGATTTTCATGGATGATATCTTGGTGTATTCTCACAATCGACACAACCATTCCATAAATCTTGAGATCATCTTGAATACACTGAGAGAGCATTAGTTATATGCTAGTATCACAAAGTGCCACTTCTAGATGGATCATATTTACTTCCTGGGTCACATTATCTCAAAGATATAAGTATCAGTTGACCCAGAGAAAGAAAGAGCTGTGGTTTCCTAGGAGAAACCCAAGAACGTCTTTGAGGTATAGAGTTTCTTAGGGATAGATGGTTACTATAGGCGTTTCATATAGTACTTCTCATGCCTATCATCACTACTCACAGGCTTGACTAAGAAGGGTGTGAAGTTTTTATGGTCAGATTCCTATGAGACAGCCTTTCAGTAGCTGAAAGAGAGATCTACTTCAGTGCTAATACTGATTTTTCCAGAGCTAGGAAGGTTCTATATAGTGTACTTTGATGCATCAGGTATCAGGATTGGAGCATTTCTTATGTAGGAGGATAGATTCGTGGTATACGGGTCACAGTAGTTGAGGCCACATGAGAGGAATTACTCGACACACGATCTCGAGTTAGCTGCGGTTGTTCATGCATTGTGCTGTTGGAGAAATTAATTACTTAGAGAGCATTTTGTGATGTACACAGATCACAAAAGCCTCAAGTATATATTTACACAGTGTGATCTGAATCTGAGGCAATGAAGGTGGGTTGAATACCTATAGTCTTTCAATTTTGAGCTTGCCTAAACTCTTGGTAAAGGAAATTCAATGGCCAATGCACCGAGCAGGAGGACTCAAATACATGTAGTGAAACAAGCTAGTAGCGAGTGGTAGCTCATGGCCTTGTTCTATGATATGCACTTGGAGGTGTATCTAAGTCATAGGAATACTTTTCTTTCATACTTAGTTATTACCTCTACCCTATAGTATAGAGTGAGGATGAGGAAGCTATCATATTCCGAGGGCCTAATCCTATGAGAGAGTGTGGAAAGTGAGGACCCTACTCCTAGTTAGACTGCAGGTGAGGATGAAATTATGCATGTATATGGCCATGTATGGGTTTTGGAAGACATACGTGAGGAGCTGATGTGAGAATTTCATGCTTGCTTGTGAAGTGCATCCTGGGCGTCACCAAGATGTATTGGGATTTACATCGCCAATACCAATGATCGGGTATGAAAAGAAATGTAGCTGTTTTTTTCATGAGATGTTCCACCTATTAGTAGGTGAATGCAAAACATCAGTGACTTGTCAAAATTTTACAATAGCTACTCATTTCTGAGTGGAAATGGAATGATGTCGTGATGGATTTTGTGATAGGTTTATCGAAGTCACCTCGAGTTAATGATGCCATATGGGTTATTGTTGACAGGCTCACAAAGGTTTCACATTTCCTTTCAATCAAGGAAACCTTCAGTGTGGATGAGAATGGAAGGTTGTATATTCATGAGATAGTACGACTTCACGAGGCCCCACATACTATCATTTTAGATAGGGATGTCCGGTTTACTTCATGGTTCTGGAAAGGGATGCATAGGGTATTAGGTACATAGGTGATTCTGATCATGACATACCACCCCCAAATAAATGGCCAGTTAGAGGTCACGATTCATGTGCTTGAGGACATGCTGCGAGCATGCATCCTAGATTTTAGGGGCTCTTGAGATAGGAATATACCCCTGGTTGAATTCACTTACAACAATATCTTTCAGGATACTGTATATATGGATCCTTATGAGGTTTTGTATGATAGTCCATGCTGATTACCCCTATTTTGGTTAAAGGTAGGAGTGGTATCTATGCTTGAACCTCGTCTTGTTCAGGAAATCATAGAGAAGGTGCAGTTGATTTGGAAGAAGATGACGACTGCACAGTCTCATCAGAAATCATACGCTGATCGCCGCAGATGACCTCTAGAGTTTGAGGTCAGAGATCAGGTCTTTTTACATGTCTCACCAAGGTTGGGTCATAGGAGGATCAGGAGAAATGGTAAACTTTCACTACGATATGTCGGGAAGTTCAAGATTCTGGAGAGAGTCGGCTCAGTAGCCTATCAGTTGCAGTTAACTCAGAGGTACCGGGCTATGCACAATGTATTCCATGTATTTTAGTTTCACTGTTATTATTCAGATATATCTCATACTTTCCAGTCCGAGGAGGTTGAGTTACAAGTAGATGCATCCTTTGAGGAGCATCCAATACGTATTGTGGATCATATCATGAAGGTTCTATAAGGTTGGTTAGTTCCTCTAGTAGGTATTCTATGGCAACATGACCGAGTACAGGATGAGACCTGGGAGCGGGAGGCCAATGTATGATCACATTGGTTGGAGTTATTCTCAGACATTCTTGACCACCCTTGAGAAGGAAATTCAGAGACGAATTACTTTAAGGGGGAAAGTATGTAAGAACCTAGTTTTTTTGTGAGGTACATATTCTTTCCTTTCCATCAATTCTTAATTTAAATGCTTAATTATAGTCTATAGTGAATTCCTTTTGGGGCCATGGAGGTATTAGGTGTGTCCGAGGCTGGTTTGGATCCCGGAACCCAACTCCTTGGGTGAAAATGGCTTGGCGCACGGCTAGAATAAACAATGTGGGGCAAGCCGCATGGTTAGATAAAATATTGCGAGGCTAGAAAATGGGGAGCTACTGATCATACAATTAGAATAAACTGTGCGATTTTGGGAGCATGACCATGCGACCATGTATGCAATTTTTACATATTACTTTTCCACATTTTGCGTATGGTTAGTCAAACCGTGCGTACAAACCATGCGATGTGCCCTTCCCTACAGATAATCATGCATGTTTGGCACACGGTTTGACCAACCATCCAACCAAACCATGCAACCCTATATTTTGGGTAAATTTAAAATTTTCCCATAATTAAATATATTTAAAAACTTATTTTCTCCTCTCCTTCAGTGGACATCAACTTGAGATTGGGAGAGCTCTCTGGAAGCCTAATCTAGGATTTGCCGTCGTTCCTCCGTTCGATGTCATATTAAAGGACCATTTGTCTCATTGGATCCGAACTGGTAATATTTCAATTCCTTTTGTTATGTTCCTTGTTCTTCTTAATATTGGCCATGCTATTTAGGTTTAATCTATTCCCCTATTTTCAGGGTCTTCATCCGTTCTTCAATTTTTATATCGATCTGAGTGAAATCAGGAGCTGATACTGGATGAGATATCCTCTATGAACCTACGGTAGGTGGTATAATTATTTTCCTTTAAAGTTGAAGTGTTATATATATGCTATTGTTCCACATTCCCAATTCTCAGATCATCACCCTTGAAATGAATTTTAATCCTTGAATTAAATTGATAGGTATTGACTATGAAATTAATGAGGCTCATTGATAAATGTTAAATGGTTAAGATCCTTGAATTAAAACCACCCCTAGGTCTATTAATTATATTTAAATGGACCACCATTAGTGGCATGTGAAAATTTAATACCTTTGAGGTGTTCCATTTACTCCTTGTCATGGGATGTTTGATATTGAATTGACAACTGTAATCAGAATGACTTATACTTTGAATTTTAATATAAATTGTGAATTGAATTAATAAAGGAAAGGGGATGGATTCCATGATCCTAGACACTTTACATGTGTTTTTTAATTAAGTATGAGATTCTTGTTTTAATAAATTTCCCATGTGAGTTAAATTAAAGATTAAGACTTCTATGCTTAGCCAAAACTTTAGACACCTATTGATGTGAGGCCCAATTGAATGTTCTTGGTAATGAAATTGACATGTTTAAATGGAATTTTTAAATGAAATTGATTGAATGGTATTGAATTATATTGAATACTTATATACCTTGGTTGACACATGGAATCAAATAATAATGCGATGGAAAAACTCATTTGGATTTGATCTTGCTTATATGACCGAGTGACACTTGAACTCCTTATATGGGTTTCCAAGTATGAAATCATGGGGGTTGTCTATTATATGATGAGTGACTCTATATGGATTTCCAAGGATGGACTCAAAGGTCATTTGATCATTTATTCCACGGGTGATACTTGGTCCCATTAAATGGACCGCTAAGGACAGACTCGAATAATAGTGATATTGTACCACACTTAGAGAAATACCTAGGTACTTGTGAGGATTTACATGGACAAGATTGTAGGGTGCTAGTTTATATTATACCTAGAGTGATACCTGAATTGAAAATTAATAATTACAAGTAAGGGCTCAGGTTCTAAATTGAATAATTAATAGAATGAGTTATATGATGAGTATTCCAAGTAAAAGCACAAGCTTGGATTCGGTCATTGTTCATACTTTATGGATGGTATTTTTAGGAATACTCTGGTTACCTATTTCCATGGGTGACGTCAGGATATGAGCCAAGTCTTGTGACTTATTAATTATATGATATTGAATCTTTAAATGAACTTGATTATAAATGAGTACCTAGAATTTATATAATGTTTACTTTCAGTACTTCCTTTGCATATTGTATTACTTATTGAACAATGTGACTGTTATATTCTCAGTGACTGGATGAAACTTGACCTTGGGTGGTTGCATACTAGGATTTAGTCTCACACCCTATTTGGGCCGCCTTGGGTACCTGAACAGACTATATGATTGCAGGTATGGATAAGGGAAAGCTCCCTGGTAAAGGTTCTTGATTAGTGCTTAGGAGCAGAGGAGAACATGATCGACCTGAGGCCTGTGATGCTAGCTGGATACTTTTAGCCATTCTCTAATTTTGTTACATGTATTGTACAATTTCCATGTATACCTATTTTGGCTGTTTTGTAGAGATATATGACATGTATCATCATCATTTTATATGAGATTACTTTTGGCATTATTATCTATTCCTATTGTGTATCTATTGTTTGATTGTTATACTGCTTCCGCTATTGACTGATATTGTTATTCCAATGTGTTACACTATGGAAAGAGGGCATAGTCTCCCCATGGAAACACTGTAGGCCCTCAATACTGTTCAAAAGACACTATCATTCAGGGAGATGCGCTTGAGGCCATGTAACCAACTGGGATCAGGGAACTGTTGAGTGGAATCCGAGTCCGAAACGTTACATAGAGCATTATGATAGGACCTTGAAGGATATTGTGAAACAGATAAGGCTTCACATTTCTATGATATGAATGAATACTTGGTTCCTGTTGCGGGGGTTCACATTAGTAAATGCTATTAATATGTGCCCTGTTGATGCCTAAAAGCATTATCCTGCAAACAAGCAAGAAAAAGAGGAAGAATCTATGGAGAACATTGTTCACATAGAGGTATCTGAAGAAGGGGTATATACTATACATTATATACATGCCCATAATCTGTATTCTCCTCTAAACATTCCACTACCACTCACTTGGTAAACTAAAACATTCCACTACAACCCACTCAACAAGATAGTTCTAAGTACAAAGGAAAGGATGTGGCTATATTCACAACCCACCCACCACCTGAAGGTGTTGAGATCCTTTCTAATAAATAATGGTATGCCTAATATAAATATTAAATAAAAAGACTTGAATGAGTTAATGCTAATATTATTGGGGAAAATATACTTAAAAAATATAATTCCCAAGATAAAGTTACTATGCCTCCTCTAGTTGAACCTATTTAATAGAAAGATACTACATGAATTATGAGAGAAGATTATATTCTTCTAGTTGATTAGAGTCCATTCTAGTTTATCCGTTTAATTTCATTACTGATTATTTATCAAGATTCCTCTCAATTGGGGTAGTACCAACCACTGATTTAGGGAAGTCATTTGATGCTAACTCAAGTAATCCATCAACAACAGTTCCAAAAATCCAATAATACCATACTTGAGTAAACATCCAAGATCAAAGTTCAACATCAATAATAGTTTCATAGATAAAAATAATTAATGCTTTCACTACTCAGATTTAGGCCAAGGAAGGCTGACATACATTAGTGTAGCTAGAGAGAAGGTTATACCATGAGTGGGTAGATTTGAATTCTCAAACCCCCCATATATGGGAACCCAAAATCATCAATTTTCAATGGTAAAATAGAACCCGGACAACATTTTACACACTTTTTATCCTAATACGGTCCAATTATAGGAACCACATAAAACTAAGAAATAGCAAAGATCAGATATTTTATACTGACTCTATAAGGTCATGCATTTGTTTGGTATAATAACATAATGGATGGAACCATTATTAGTTAAAAAGATATATGATATAATTTCCTCTACCAATTCATTTCAATACTTAGAAAAACCAATATTTTTAATTTCTTTAATTACAAAAAACATGAAAATACAAGAGTTGCTGAAATTATTTTTAAGCAGAAGTGTCTTACCCATTCCTTAGACATACAACTATAATAGGATCAATCATTGGAAATCTATGTGGATAATCTCTAGGATAATCTAGTGATAATGTTCATTCTGCAAAAAATATCTTGATGGATTTCAACAATCTTCTATAACACCACAATGATTGGAACATTCCATTTGGAAAACCGAAACCCAATCTTGGATATCACTTTTGTAAGATCCCAACCTTTTATGGAGATGTATCATTCTCATTTTTAGGTACTATTTTACCTTGTTTAGGCTATACCTTGGGTTGGTTTTGTTTTGAAGTTGTTTTGGGTGAATTTGGAGAATTTTGGAAGCTAAAGGGGTTGTGCACAGTTGGGGCATGGTTAGGGAAAACTATGCAGTTTGGCCTAGGAAACCGTGCACCCCATTTTAGAGGAACATGAGGTGATGCATAGTTTTTCAAACCATTTTCCCACTTAGGAGAAATCATGAACCCCTAAAGAGTGGTGAACAGTTTAGAAAACCATGCACCTCTGTCTAGGAAATCAGGCACACGAGTTTTTAATTACCTGAATTTTTATTTTAAATTCCCGAACCCTCGATTATTATCCCCAAACACCCTATTTCAGACTAACATGAATTCCTTAGATTTTTAGAGGCTCCTAGGAGGATTCCAAGGATCCTCTAACCCCTTTTTTGATGAATCTAATATCCAATTTAAGGATCATTTTTGCTATAACACACGATTCCTTCTTCGTTTGGTTTACTCTCTCTCCTGTATCTCTTTCTGAATAAAGAGGAACAATTTATCCTCTATTGGTGTTGGGTATAAATATAGGTTTTTATGGTTGTGTTATGTTGGATCTTAATCTTTGGTTTTGGTTCTAGATCTACCATGACATTGTGATTTCTATTGTTGTGCTTCAATTTGGGATATTTTGGTTTGGCGAACGTCCATCAATGACCTTGAGTTAGGTGGTATAAATTTTAATTCCCACAGTATTTATTTTAATTGTGTGTATGTAATTATGAAATTTCAATTGCTGCATTGGGAAATTAAATCCTAAATTGAATTGATCAATTGATTTAACATGTGATTATGGAATTGGTAAATTTTGTGATAATGAAATTGGTTGGAATTGTGATTATGAAATTGATGAATAATGGGTAGATAAAGTGTGGTTGATTAATGGAATTGTGAAACTGGTATCCACCCTTGGGGTGTGATGATAGGATGGAAATATTGGTTTGTAATTTGTGCTTCCTTGATAAAAGAAATTGTGAAATGGGTGAATAATGAATTATGATAATTGATGATAAATGGTTGGAAATATGGAACCATGTGATGTGATATCTGTGACTGTGTTGTGGGTTAGGGACTACTGCTCCAAATACCCATGAGGTTCCAGAATTCTGCTCTAGACCCCCAATATATTTACGCATTATATGTGATCACTGATTTAAAAGATAGAGACTACTACTCCAAATAACCACATGGTGCTATACTGCTATAAGACCCCATTGTATGAATGATATAAACGAAATTAATTGACTAATGGAAACCCATGTTGGAATAAAATGTGATATCCCTTTAGGGATGGTTCAGACTCTGGAATAGACCGAAGTAGGTATTTTTGGTTAGGCTGTCATCGTGAACTCGAGATTTATGTGGTCAAATACAGAATAATTTAATGTGAAAAAAATGTTGACCTTATTTATTATACTTTATTCTTTATACAACCGAATACACTGCTATTGAATAGATATTATTTTAGATGCTGTTGGCAATGACCTAATGAGTTGTACCCACACCCTACTTGGGATGCCTGATCGGTACCCGAATAGACTTCATGTTTGCAGGATAGGATAAGGGAAAAAGACCTATGTTAGGTGGCTGAGTTGGGATGAAGCATGGATGAGAGAACCAAAATTGATACTGAGACCTTTTTGAGAGTTTTCATTGTCTTTATTTTTGGTTTTACATTTGAGACTTGACACCTATATGACATGACTTATCTACTACTTTGGTTTGGATATCATTTTCTTGTTTTGGTTTATCATGTGATACTGGTTTGTATTGGTTATAGTATTATTATGGTTACTGTTTATCATTAGTTGGATATTGTTTATTTATTTCCGATATTGTGCTGCTTTTATAAAGAGGGTATAGTCTCCCCACAATATCTATATTAGACCCTCACTGTTAGTCCGTAGCCTATGACATATGGGGAGGGCGCCTAAGGTCATGTGACCCACCATTTTAGGGTACCAATATGTGGAACTTGGTTTGGGATGTCAAAAAGTGGTGTCAAATGGTGTTTTATTTTTATTTTATTTTTTATTACTATTTAGGAAATATAGACAAGAGACTAGTATGAGTCGGGACTTGGTCATGGATTCATGCGTGTGATTAGATAACCCATGTACGAGGGAAAACCCAAGTACCCATGGTGGGATTGTTATTATTGATGTTTGCTATTAAAGTTGGATATTATTTCACCTTGTGTGATGCACTTGTTGTGTGATGTTATTTTTCTAATATTTTATTCATGGCCTAGTATGACATGAGAGTTGTGTATAAATTCATCATTTTATCCACTTAGGATTTTTTTTGACATGCATCATTTTAGGCACGGATGGAAAAGCAGGTTCCAGGTGAGTTGTTTAAATGCAAATGCTTTAATTTACTTATGTAATTTAAATTAAAAGGTACCTAATATGGAATTAATAATTATAAATGATTATAAATATGGTAAATAAAATGGATAAAATTGTAACGACCCGAAATTTTGAATGAATTTTTGTTTCTTAATTTTGTGTGTTATTTTAGTTTATACTCAACAAAACTATATTCTTTAATTAATGATGTGAGTATAATTAAAATGAGACCATTGGGTTTCGACTGTTATATGACCGTTGGTCAATACGACCATTGGTCAATATGACTGTTGGAAACTAAATGTTGTGATTGTTGTCTCTAAATACAAGTGATCTTGGTTAATTAATACAGAAAGAAGATTCGATGGCCTCATCCAGTAGTCTTGGGCCGATCAAAGCCCATCTGATGAAACTTGGGAAGGAGGTATCACCACTGAGCTTTACTCTGGACCAAACCCAAGCCAAACTTCATCGTGTGAAGCTGGAGCGGAATCGCCTTCGGGAGAAGTTCAAGCTTATAGAAATCACTACTCGAGCAATGTTGGTCGAGCCACCATCAGATTCTCTCACCTTAGCACACCTTACACTTAGGTCCTATGCTGGGGTTATAAGGGGATATGTAATGAGACCGTAGCTACTTTGTGTAATCCTTTGTGATAAATAAAGTTTTGATTTTTGCCTATGGTGAAGTTTGTGTTTTTTTCAGTTGTTCGAATAAATATAGGATGTATATTGATGAATTTTGAAGAAAGGGGATATTTTAAAATATTTATGTAAACCTTAAATAATTAATGATGTGTAATGATTTTCAAAAAATGGACTTATGGAAATGTGTCCAGTAAGAAATTTAGAATCTAATAAGATCAACTTAAATTTTTGTGAATAGTAAATTATGAATAGTGATTTTACGCTTAGGATTAGTAATGTGACCAAATGGATTATTAATCTTACTCAAAGAAAGTATTAATATAATTTAGGCACCTTGATTAAGTAATGTGATTCAATAAAATAGGTAAATAACTGTTTCAGAAATTATTAGTCAAGTATTAGTTTTTTCGGGTGAATAGTGTTTTTTAATTAAAAATTAAATTAAAAATATTTAGAAAATTATTTTTATAAAATGGATTTCATTTTTGAATTCAGAGCATCGATATTAGGTTAAGGTGATTTTTGGGGATTTTTCTGAAAAAAATGAATTTTCGGTGAATAGTGAAAATACAGTTTTTAGTTTCGGGTGTTTAATGACATCATTAAGGATGTAATAATTATGTAATCATTATGGTAGACTTATTAATAGTAATATAAGGTATTAGGTTTTCCAAGTGGCCAATACCATGGGAAAGCCCATGGTTTTTCCAATACCATCGATGAGGCGTGCCTTGACCATTAATGACTTGTCCCCTCACTTCTCCTATAAATACCAAGCCTTTCCCTCATTATTTTCATTTCCAAATCCCCATCAACGAAGTTCTGGTCTCCTTACCTCCCAAGTAATCCTCCCAAGGTGACCTCAATCCTCCCTAGGTCCCAACCTTCAATCTTTCGAAGTTACTCTTCAAGGTAAGAGATTCTTTCACCCTCTTCTTTTAAGCCATGACTTCCTTTATATTGTGTCTTCTAGTTTCCATCTCATTTTGTTGAGGGTATGTTCTTATATGTTCTCTTTAATTTCCATTTCATGTATAATTGTCGAGAGACCCTTTCTTCTCTTATCAATTTGTTTTCTGAAATTTTAAGTGATGCCGTTAGGCTGTCAGATTTCTCGTAAAAGAAATCGCATCTTCTCTTTTCTTTTATGTTTCCTTTTCATGTGGTATGTCATTCAAATATTCATACCATGATCTTATTCAGTAAACATACTGTATTATGAATTATTTATGAGTGGGTGACCCTTGTCCCATCTCTTTTCAATGTTTTCTAAGACCATGTTATATAGTCGTTATGCTGTAGAAATTTCATCTCAAAATTTCTATCTCTTTCCCTCAAGAAATCCCCTTGTTTATTTATGTGAATACCCAGACCTATTTCATTTCTATGGGTGTTCATAAATATATAAATATGAGATATTTGATTCTGAAATTTACATACATATAACCATCACTCCCTTTCCATGGGTTATAAATGATATAATGATCTTATTTTTAAGAGCTTTTAAAACGTCACGATTTTGAAATGAAACCCATTCCTTTTATTCTATATGGGTTATTTATGAAATGTTTGATTATGATCTATGTGGATCACATGTAAGTAAAGACATATTAAGGGTGTGACCTGATAGCGCTCTAATGCATTGGGTAAAGATTTAATCTCTAGAGATGACAAGTTTCACGATACCTTGTTGAATAACCTTGGTAATGTTTATGACACCTTGGGGATGGACCTTGGTGATATTTTCATGAATATCTAAATGAAATTTTGTAGTCACATATTCAAGTTATGTTTCAAGTTCTTTTCATTATGATATGCATATACTTCCATTTCTCATATCTTTATGTTGTTATTCAAGTTCTTATTGATTTCACAGGTACACTGATTCCCTTGTTTACCCTTATTGGGCCTTATGATCACCCTTTCCTTTGATGTATGTCTCCAAGATATGAAAGACAATAATTTTACTTAGGATGATCTTATTATGAATACTTATATGTGGATTATAAGAATGTTTTATATTGTATTCAATTTTTATGTTCCTGATTTCCAAGACACTAGACTTTAAAGATCCTCTGCATGTAAAATGTAATGAAAAGTTATGTATTAAAAAGGCGGGATGCCACAGTTGGTATCAAAGGATAGTTTAGTAATTTATGGAAATTAGGATATTAAAACTTTAAGAAGAACCCTATATAAAAGTTTAAATATAGGAAAACTTCCTGGTATTTTGGTGAGTATTGAGTAAGTGGTTTATCAAGAAAATACATCCCTGTCTGGATACGAGTAGGTAGAGGTGACTCTGGCACAGATGTACATAGGGGTAAAACCCAAAAACACCACTTTGATCTAGAATCGAACGGGAACTGGTACACGACAACAGGCCTTGCTGCACTCTTGGTTACGAAACTCCCGGGGGATATGTTTGGTTAATCGCAAGCTTTTTATGAATCATTATGAAGGAATTACAGAGAAATATAATTATTTAAGCATGAAGTTTTAAGACGTAGAATCCTTTATAGTTAAAATATTCATAAATGAAACAAGTTTTTCACTAAGATTTTATTCTTTTAGAAAATGGCGGGCAATAGGAGGAACCATGCAAATGGTGACCGCAATGGACCATGTGCTGACGACACTCCTATGGAAGCCGGAATGGAAACATTCATGCGAATGATGAACCAACTGACTCAAGTTATGAGTAATAACTTGAATCAAGCTGAGAGGCTGATCTCACCACAAAGGGAACAACATTCTGTTGAATCCTTTATGTGCCAACGACCACCAAACTTCAGTGGATCGACTGACCCATTGATTGCTGAGCAATGGATCAAATCTATAGAAAAGATCTTTTCTATGCTACGTTGTTTAGAGAAAGAGAAGGTCACCCTGACTGTCTATCGCTTAGAGGGAGAAGCTGATCAGTGGTGGGAACTGATCAAAAACACAAGGTAAAGAGTGGAAGTTGAAGCTATGGAGTGGGAAGAGTTCAGAGGAATCTTTTTCAATAAGTATTTCTCTCATTCCATGAGAACAAGAATGGAGAAGGATTTTCTCGAGCTGAAGCAGAAGGAGAATGAATCTATGGGAAGCTACGAGATGAACTTCACAAGGCTTTCACGATATACCTCTAGATTTGTCATGGATCCAAATGGCAAGGTTGATAGATTCTTCAGTGGACAAAGACCTCATCTACGGAAGAATCTATCCAACCAAGATTATGATAGCTACAAGGAGATCGTTCAGAGTGCGATGAAAGTCGAGCTAGAGTTTGGTGAGACGCAATGGTCTCATAAATCCAATGACAAGAAGAGATCGATGGAGCCCAGATTAGGGAGGAATTTTGATCAGGGAAGAGGAGGAAAGTAAGTGAAACTTCCCACGTGTAATAAATGTTGGAAGAATCATTCGGGGAACTGCCTGATCGGGAGTGGGAAGTGCTAAAAGTGTGGTAGAGATGACCAAATTGCGAGGAATTGTCATGGTGAGGTGAAACCTCAACTTCCAAACACAAACGACAAGGGGAAGATGGTGCAGGCCGTACCTGATGTCCAGTGCTTCAAGTGTGGACAACGTGGACACTTTTCCAATCACTTTACAAATCTGATGGCAATGGAGGGGAACCACCATCAGCCTCAAAAAAGGATAAGGGATCAAGGTCGTGTTTTTGCTATCGTGACAACTGAAGTCGATGCTCCGAATGATGTGGTAGCAGGTACTCTTGTTGTCCTCTCAAAGCTAGCAATTATTTTGTTTGATTCTGGTTCTACACATTCCTTTATTTCCTCCAAGTTTGCAAAGAATTTATAATTAACACCCAAATTGATAAAAGTATAGTTGTCAGTCAAGACTCCTGGTGAGACTATCCAAGAATCGATAGTGTTTAGAAACTCTAGTATTTACTTTAGTGAGAACAATCTTATCACAAATCTAGTAGTCATTCCCATGCTGGAATTCGATATTATACTAGGGATGGACTGGAATTCGACATTATACTAGGATAGGATTATAACCTATACTTAGACATATCCTTAGGGTTCTTACTAAGGTTCTCTCATTCGAGTTTCAAAAGGTTAACGATAAATTTTATATGATACCAATGATAATGGCCCATAATTTACATATAGATATTACCTCAACATTTAAGGATATTTATTACACAACATAATAAAAACCACACCATGACCATATAGGTTTAGTGTCTTTAGAAACTGGGAAACATAAACTAATGGTTCATAAAACATCTACATTTTCTACCACTTATTTCTTCAAAACTAGACTCGTTTTTGACATATCTAACTTAATAACATTATTCATGACTTGGGGAAAAGAAGCATATGAATGGGTGATCTCAAATGCTCATTAAGGATAAAAAATGGAAATATCAATCATATCATAATCATAAGAACATAACATTGGAAAATCTTATCCTGCATATAAAATATCAGAACATAAAATATAAAAACTTTTTAAACTTTTGAAAGTTTTTCTTCAGAAAACCCATTTTTGCAACACGCTTGTGAGTTTAATTTTAAATTGAATTGTACGAATTATATGAATTTGATTTGGTAAAATGGATTCCATATTTGGAATAATTATAATTTATATTATCTAATAAGGTAAAATTATTATTTTTATCATAATGAATAATGAAAACAGAAAAAAAAATAATCACCACAATTAAGGTAAAAATGAGTTTACCGGGGTTAAATTTAGAAAATAATGGTTAAAAATGAACTAAAACTTGTCCAAAACCCATTGGATGAACATATTTAGACCTTAACCATATAAGGGTCAATAATGAACCATTTTTAAGGATTTTGGCATGAGAAAAACATGGGTATCACTTTATCTTTTTAAAAATTCCATGTGTGCCCTCTCTCACACTTATAAAAGGCCATTCTCTCTCCTTCCCTCTTCACAGTTCCAAAACCATTTGGTTCATACAATACCTAATCAAATAACTTAATAAATCCCATTATAAAATCCTATATTTCTTATTTTGATTATAAATCTCTCCTAATATGGCTTTAGGTATAAACCTAAAGTGTCTCTCTGAAGGAGAGGTAAAATTCTTAAATGTGCATATTTGTTTTATTTCTTCTTCCACCTCATTAAAATTATATTAAAGTATGGTAATATAATAACACTAGAATATCCCATATACTTAGATGTTATTATTTAATTTCATAACCTATATCTATCTATACTTCTATCAAATGGGAAATGAAATCGTCGATCGTGTGTATGGCGGACTACTGGCTCACGAACTGATGTGATTTGCTTTCCATCACCATATTTTAAGGATAAATATAATGATGGATTTAACTTTTATATACTATATTTATGAAATTATTATACCTATGAAATTATGGTATAACATATACATTCTTACTCTCCATTCTATTGGGGATACGATAATGTTACTCGTGTGTACGACAGACCACCACCTCGCGAAGCGATGTGATTCGTTTTTCGCTTATGTTTTACATGGAAGATAGTAAGGTTAAAATTAATGAACAGATGTGATATTTAGGACCTAACCATACATATGAAAATATAATATCACATATAACTTATTACCTTTCAAATTTGTTGAAAAATAATAACGTTGCTTGTGCGTACGTGTGGACTACCACCTCCACGCAGCGATGAGAAATATTTTTCATTTTATTTTTACATGGATGGTAATAAGGATGGATTTAATTAATATAAATGATATATATAAAATAATAATGATTCTGGAAATGTTAATTAATATTTTTTTTTACTTTTGTTTCATCCATTGAGTAAAATGTAAACAACGTTCATGCATACGTACGACCTACTATCTCCATAAACGATGTAATCCATTTTCTATCTCTAACTTTTATAGATTACTATAAATAAATGTATAGTGAATATATATGATATTTATATCATGGTTAAAATTATGTAGATGATGAAACCATGATCAAAGTAAAAGTATCAAAATTTATGAACCAAAACATACATGAAAAATGAAGCAATTATCAACCAAAATAGTGATTTAACAAAGAATTTGTAGGTTTCGAGCATAGCAGAAGCGTGCGATGATGGGTTATATATTAAAATTTCTTTTAATATTGAGTTTCTTAAAACCTAAAATGAGGATATTTCAAGAAAAATTTACAATTAATTTATTTAGTATCGGAAGAAATGAATACCTGATCTGAGAATTCTTTCTTCGATATAGATCACTACAAAAAAAACCAATTTAGTGGTGGTTTTTCACAGTGGTTTTCAAAACCGACGCTAAATTAAAAGGGATTTTTTTAAAATAAAATATTTATTTATGATTTATGATTTATTATTTACTATCATATATAGTTTATTATTTATAGTTTTAATTAATTATAAGGTGTTAGTTAATAAATATTTATAATTATTAGTTAATAATAATTTGAAACTTAAAAGAAATCTTTAATAAGTTGAAAATTAGTGTTTGACATCAAATGACCATAAATTTTGATCCAAAAGTCCATTTTAGCTCCACAACCAGTAAAATCAAAGCTTATAAAATGGATTAAAACCAAAGCAGATTTAAATTTTGTAATAATTAAAAGAATAAAATTTATCATAGTTTCAAGAAAAGTTAGAAATCGAACTTGAAATTCAAACGACCATAACTTTTGATCCGGGTATTTGTTTGGGATCTACCACATATCAAACTGAAGCCTGCTATGATCACTAGACCATCATGATTAAGGGGGACCTGATAACTATTTTTTCGGGGTCAAAAGAGGCCATGAATGCCTCTAAAACTGAGTTTTTATTGGGTTACCCTATTTTTTTAACATTCGATGGAATTTCAGCCTCATTTAAGGGGGTCTTATTGTCTTTTTTCAGCGGGGACTGAATTTGTTCTCTGGGGTTACATTCATATTGATATTATGATTTTGAATTTTTACCATTTTTTACAATGTAATTTTAATTATAATTAAATATATGCATATTTTCTTATATTTACTTGTAATAAATCACTTTTATAAATACATATTTACATGGGAATGTATTTTTAAATGTATAAACCATATAGAAATAAATATTTATTATTCATTTCATTTAAAAAAAATAATTATTGACTTTATTTACCTTATAAAAATGCATTAATATGTATATATATACCTATACAAGTAATGTTTATATATAAACATGTGTGTCAATAATTTTTTTTATATTTTTGTGTATATACTAATGTATGTAAATAAATAAATAAATAAATATATATTTATAAATAATATATAAAATTATTTTTATATAAATATATCATTATCATTAAATATAGAATATAAATGAATTTATAGTAAAACTATATTAATATATATATACACACACACATATATATAAATAATGTTTATATATACATATGTGTGTGTATTGATAAAAAGATATATATATTTATATTTATATTATAATACATGTAAATAAATTTTAATATATAATATATTTAAATAAATTTATGTATATATATATATCATACACATTCGATGATATTTTATCTTCTTTTAAGAGTGTATTTATATGCGTTTTATGTCATTTATGACTTCATTTCGTTGATTTACATTCATATTGATTTGATGGTGTTGCAATTATTGTGCTATCTCCTCTTTTGGTAATTTATTATCAATTATATATATCTGTTTATATGAATTTATGAATATTTGTGTATATTTATATACATTTGTACATATTTATACATATTTGTTTTTATATATTTTTATATTATATATGTGTAAATATATATAGAGATAATTATATTTTCTTCTATTTATATATATATTTATATTAATATACAATTATATATCTAAGTATGTTAATATATATTTATGTAACATAAATGTGTGTTTATATATATTTATATAAATTTTGTTATATGTATATATATTTACAAATATTTATATCC
Organism: Viscum album; assembly: GCA_963277665.1. Classification (NCBI taxonomy): domain Eukaryota; kingdom Viridiplantae; phylum Streptophyta; class Magnoliopsida; order Santalales; family Viscaceae; genus Viscum; species Viscum album. The sequence continues at coordinate 1,339,656,975 of OY728156.1, forward strand.
ATTTATTATTTTATTATTGATTATTGATTATTGATTATTGATTATTGATTATTGATTATTGATTATTGATTATCCATTCAATTATTATTTATTATTTATTATTTTAATATTTATTTATTATTGATTTTTTTATTTATGGATTTATTTTTATTATATATTATATATTATATATTATATATTATTAATTTTAATTATTATTATATTATTATATTATTATATTATTATATTAATTTTTTAATTTATTATTTATATATTATTAATTTCTTTATTATTCATTTATTTATTATTTATTTATTATTAATTATTAATTATTTAGTTATTGTGTATACATTTGTTATTATTTTTTTAATTTATTATTAATTTACCATTATTTTATTATTAATTTATTATTAATGTCTTATTTATTATTTATTTTTTATTATTGATTTATTTTTCATTTTTAATTTATTATTTATTTCTAATTTATTTGTTTATTATTTATTAATTAATTATTTTTTTCTTGCTTATACATTAATTATTAATTAATTATTAATATTTTTTATTTTATTATTATATTATTAATTTATTATTAATGTATTATTAATTACTTATTTATTATATATTCATTATATATTATATATTATATATTTATTTATTCATAATTCATATTTTATTATTTATTATTTATTATTTATTATTTATTATCTATTAATTTATTATTTATTTATCACATAATAGTTTTGTTTTTTAATTAATTTATTATTTACACATTACTTATATATTATATATTAAATATTGAATATTAAATATTATATAATATATATTAAAATTTCAATTTACAACACTTTAGGTTTTATCCTAGGTTATTCATGAACATCTATAAAACACTAGGATAGGATTGTAACCTATACTTAGACATATCCTTAGGGTTTTTACTAAGGTTCTCTCATTCGAGTTTCAAAAGGTTAACGATAACTTTTATATGATACCAACGATAATGGCCCATAATTTACATATAGATATTACCTCAACATTTAAGGATATTTATTACACAACATAATAAAAACCACACCATGACCATATAGGTTTAGTGTCTTTAGAAACTGGGAAACATAAACTAATGGTTCATAAAACATCTACATTTTCTACCACTTATTTCTTCAAAACTAGACTCGTTTTTGACATATCTAACTTAATAACATTATTCATGACTTGGGGAAAAGAAGCATATGAATGGGTGATCTCAAATGCTCATTAAGGATAAAAAATGGAAATATCAATCATATCATAATCATAAGAACATAACATTGGAAAATCTTATCCTGCATATAAAATATCAGAACATAAAATATAAAAACTTTTTAAACTTTTGAAAGTTTTTCTTCAGAAAACCCATTTTTGCAACACGCTTGTGAGTTTAATTTTAAATTGAATTGTACGAATTATATGAATTGGATTTGGTAAAATGAATTCCATATTTGGAATAATTATAATTTATATTATCTAATAAGGTAAAATTATTATTTTTATCATAATGAATAATGAAAACAGAAAAAAAAAATAATCACCACAATTAAGGTAAAAATGAGTTTACCGGGGTTAAACTTAGAAAATAATGGTTAAAAATGAACTAAAACTTGTCCAAAACCCATTGGATGAACATATTTAGACCTTAACCATATAAGGGTCAATAATGAACCATTTTTAAGGATTTTGGCATGAGAAAAACATGGGTATCACTTTATCTTTTTAAAAATTCCATGTGTGCCCTCTCCCACACTTATAAAAGGCCATTCTCTCTCCTTCCCTCTTCACAGTTCCAAAACCATTTGGTTCATACAATACCTAATCAAATAACTTAATAAATCCCATTATAAAATCCTATATTTCTTATTTTGATTATAAATCTCTCCTAATATGGCTTTAGGTATAAACCTAAAGTGTCTCTCTGAAGGAGAGGTAAAATTCTTAAATGTGCATATTTGTTTTATTTCTTCTTCCACCTCATTAAAATTATATTAAAGTATGGTAATATAATAACACTAGAATATCCTATATACTTAGATGTTATTATTTAATTTCATAACCTATATCTATCTATACTTCTATCAAATGGGAAATGAAATCGTCGATCGTGTGTATGACGGACTACTGGCTCACGAACTGATGTGATTTGCTTTCCATCACCATATTTTAAGGATAAATATAATGATGGATTTAACTTTTATATACGATATTTATGAAATTATTATACCTATGAAATTATGGTATAACATATACATTCTTACTCTCCATTCTATTGGGGATACGATAATGTTACTCGTGTGTACGACAGACCACCACCTCGCGAAGCGATGTGATTCGTTTTTCGCTTATGTTTTACATGGAAGATAGTAAGGTTAAAATTAATGAACAGATGTGATATTTAGGACCTAACCATACATATGAAAATATAATATCACATATAACTTATTACCTTTCAAATTTGTTGAAAAATAATAACGTTGCTTGTGCGTACGTGTGGACTACCACCTCCACGCAGCGATGAGAAATATTTTTCATTTTATTTTTACATGGATGGTAATAAGGATGGATTTAATTAATATAAATGATATATATAAAATAATAATGATTCTGAAAATGTTAATTAATATTTTTTTTACTTTTGTTTCATCCATTGAGTAAAATGTAAACAACGTTCATGCATACGTACGACCTACTATCTCCATAAACGATGTAATCCATTTTCTATCTCTAACTTTTATAGATTACTATAAATAAATGTATAGTGAATATATATGATATTTATATCATGGTTAAAATTATGTAGATGATGAAACCATGATCAAAGTAAAAGTATCAAAATTTATGAACCAAAACATACATGAAAAATGAAGCAATTATCAACCAAAATAGTGATTTAACAAAGAATTTGTAGGTTTCGAGCATAGCAGAAGCGTGCGATGATGGGTTATATATTAAAATTTCTTTTAATATTGAGTTTCTTAAAACCTAAAATGAGGATATTTCAAGAAAAATTTACAATTACTTTATTTAGTATCGGAAGAAATGAATACCTGATCTGAGAATTCTTTCTTCGATATAGATCACTACAAAAAAAACCAATTTAGTGGTGGTTTTTCACAGTGGTTTTCAAAACCGAGGCTAAATTAAAAGGGATTTTTTTAAAATAAAATATTTATTTATGATTTATGATTTATTATTTACTATCATATATAGTTTATTGTTTATAGTTTTAATTAATTATAAGGTGTTAGTTAATAAATATTTATAATTATTAGTTAATAATAATTTGAAACTTAAAAGAAATCTTTAATAAGTTGAAAATTAGTGTTTGACATCAAATGACCATAAATTTTGATCCAAAAGTCCATTTTAGATCCACAACTAGTAAAATCAAAGCTTATAAAATGGATTAAAACCAAAGCAGATTTAAATTTTGTAATAATTAAAAGAATAAAATTTATCATAGTTTCAAGAAAAGTTAGAAATCGAACTTGAAATTCAAACGACCATAACTTTTGATCCGGGTATTTGTTTGGGATCTACCACATATCAAACTGAAGCCTGCTATGATCACTAGACCATCATGATTAAGGGGTACCTGATAACTATTTTTTCGGGGTCAAAAGAGGCCATGAATGCCTCTAAAACTGAGTTTTTATTGGGTTACCCTATTTTTTTAACAGTCGATGGAATTTCAGCCTCATTTAAGGGGGTCTTATTGTCTTTTTTCAGCGGGGACTGAATTTTTTCTCTGGGGTTACATTCATATTGATATTATGATTTTGAATTTTTACCATTTTTTACAATGTAATTTTAATTATAATTAAATATATGCATATTTTCTTATATTTACTTGTAATAAATCACTTTTATAAATACATATTTACATGGGAATGTATTTTTAAATGTATAAACCATATAGAAATAAATATTTATTATTCATTTCATTTAAAAAAAATAATTATTGACTTTATTTACCTTATAAAAATGCATTAATATGTATATATATACCTATACAAGTAATGTTTATATATAAACATGTGTGTCAATAATTTTTTTTATATTTTTGTGTATATACTAATGTATGTAAATAAATAAATAAATAAATATATATTTATAAATAATATATAAAATTATTTTTATATAAATATATCATTATCATTAAATATAGAATATAAATGAATTTATAGTAAAACTATATTAATATATATATACACACACACATATATATAAATAATGTTTATATATACATATGTGTGTGTATTGATAAAAAGATATATATATATATATTTATATTATAATACATGTAAATAAATTTTAATATATAATATATTTAAATAAATTTATGTATATATATATATCATACACATTCGATGATATTTTATCTTCTTTTAAGAGTGTATTTATATGCGTTTTATGTCATTTATGACTTCATTTCGTTGATTTACATTCATATTGATTTGATGGTGTTGCAATTATTGTGCTATCTCCTCTTTTGGTAATTTATTATCAATTATATATATCTGTTTATATGAATTTATGAATATTTGTGTATATTTATATACATTTGTACATATTTATACATATTTGTGTTTATATATTTTTATATTATATATGTGTAAATATATATAGAGATAATTATATTTTCTTCTATTTATATATATATTTATATTAATATACAATTATATATCTAAGTATGTTAATATATATTTATGTAACATAAATGTGTGTTTATATATATTTATATAAATTTTGTTATATGTATATATATTTACAAATATTTATATCCATTTATTATTTTATTATTGATTATTGATTATTGATTATTGATTATTGATTATTGATTATTGATTATTGATTATCCATTCAATTATTATTTATTATTTATTATTTTAATATTTATTTATTATTGATTTTTTTATTTATGGATTTATTTTTATTATATATTATATATTATATATTATATATTATTAATTTTAATTATTATTATATTATTATATTATTATATTATTATATTAATTTTTTAATTTATTATTTATATATTATTAATTTCTTTATTATTCATTTATTTATTATTTATTTATTATTAATTATTAATTATTTAGTTATTGTGTATACATTTGTTATTATTTTTTTAATTTATTATTAATTTACCATTATTTTATTATTAATTTATTATTAATGTCTTATTTATTATTTATTTTTTATTATTGATTTATTTTTCATTTTTAATTTATTATTTATTTCTAATTTATTTGTTTATTATTTATTAATTAATTATTTTTTTCTTGCTTATACATTAATTATTAATTAATTATTAATATTTTTTATTTTATTATTATATTATTAATTTATTATTAATGTATTATTAATTACTTATTTATTATATATTCATTATATATTATATATTATATATTTATTTATTCATAATTCATATTTTATTATTTATTATTTATTATTTATTATTTATTATCTATTAATTTATTATTTATTTATCACATAATAGTTTTGTTTTTTAATTAATTTATTATTTACACATTACTTATATATTATATATTAAATATTGAATATTAAATATTATATAATATATATTAAAATTTCAATTTACAACACTTTAGGTTTTATCCTAGGTTATTCATGAACATCTATAAAACACTAGGATAGGATTGTAACCTATACTTAGACATATCCTTAGGGTTTTTACTAAGGTTCTCTCATTCGAGTTTCAAAAGGTTAACGATAACTTTTATATGATACCAACGATAATGGCCCATAATTTACATATAGATATTACCTCAACATTTAAGGATATTTATTACACAACATAATAAAAACCACACCATGACCATATAGGTTTAGTGTCTTTAGAAACTGGGAAACATAAACTAATGGTTCATAAAACATCTACATTTTCTACTGCTTATTTCTTCAAAACTAGACTCGTTTTTGACATATCTAACTTAAAAACATTATTCATGACCTGGGGAAAAGAAGCATATGAATGGGTGATCTCAAATGCTTAGTAAGGGTAAACAATGGAAATATCAATCATATCATAATCATAAGAACATAACATTGGAAAATCTTATCCTGCATATAAAAGATCAGAACATCATGTCATGGGATAAATCATAAAAGTGCAATGTAATCCCAGTAGTCATAACATAAGACGTGAAATTTAATGACATATACACATAACCATAGAAAATCATTTCATATTATTCAAGACTCATTGCCCAGACAATCATAACATACAAAGTCTATTACTGAACTAATTTCACTCCTCGTTCCAACCCTATATTACTGAACCTGATTCACATTCCATTTCAGTCATGTCTATCTTGTGAGATATAAATTTTTACCCAATCAATTGGATGGAGATATTGGTTCCACCCATCTCACAATTAAACCATTCTTATGTGTTCCACAAAAACATAAATACATTCACCATAGCATAACCCATGAAATAAAATGGGTTTCTTAAACATCATTTATAAGGCCCGACCTTAAACCTTACTTAATCTTGAGATATTTCAAGAATACACGTTGATGATCTTTTCAGGTTTAGAGTTTTAGAGAATTAGATCATAAAGAATGCATTACATTCCACATTTAAACAAAGTGGTTACATAAAAGATAGTACTCATTTTTCCCATCAATGGAAACATATTTAAAATAAAATATGGATTATTTCTTGACACTTCCTTGACCCTATCATCACATCATGTACCTTTCCCTTGACCTATGAAAAACATTTCCAAAACCTGGGATGAGCATAAAAAGCTCAGTAAGGGATATAAAAATATGTAAAGGAAACATGAGTACATGTATACATAAGAATCAATGAATTCATACTTTACTCATAAAACATAAGCACTTTAACATACCTCATCAAATCATGAATAAATCATAGAAAACATAAGACATAAAGGTAACTTGAGGCATTCATAACATTCTTACGTAGGGAGTAACCCTCTTGATTATGTTTGGAATACCCATCACAGTATATTCCCTAAATCTCTTCGGAGAAACCTTAACGTTTAACTCCTTCGCGTTACCCAATGCATTGGAGAGCTATATCGGGCTCACTTGCCCTTAGTTTATCACGGAACCACCCGTCTTCATAACAATGACCAAGAACCATAACATAATCGTATCACATAAAACATACATAAAGGAAACATAAAATTTCCACATTTCAATCACAAGATATCAATACAACACATTGATATAATAAAAATATTATGAAAACCATTTTCAATACCAAAATAAAAGAAAAGTAAAACATGGTATTTATTTTTCATTTTAAAGAAAAAGGTATGGCTTGTAGAGGAAGCCGAAACTCAAATAATGGTCACAACGGCAGATAAGTCGTTGTCGCCGCATACGTACGACAAAAAAAACATTCCTTTTGTCGTTTAGTAAAATGATTCGTATAAAAAATATTCCTTTTGAATATACATAAAAGTCAACGGGGTTTATACACCGTATAAAAGAAAGTTGTGTATAAAACAAAATATGCCTCAATGAAAGGAGATTGAGACGAAATCCCATACCTTGGGTCCGACTTGACTTGATCGTTCTTTAATGTCCTGAATAATAAACTTGAGTTAATTTATACTTGCTTAAGAACCCTTTTCAAGTTCATTATTCCTTTTATATCACTTATAACAATGTTATGAATACTATGTAATTATTTAAGTTAATAATGGTCATTTTGTCGATCATTGGTACTTGAGTCAAAAATAAACTCTTTATAATTACAAGTTGTTCATGAGGTAAAATATCCATTATATCCAGAATTATATTCATGATTTAGATATCATATATATCATATATATATCCAGTATATACATGCATTTATAACATTACATAACATTTATAGGTAAGAAATGAAATGCACCGTTCATGGAGACGGTAAACCGTACGTACAGATGAACGCTACTTCCATTTCTATTTCATATTTAATGGAATTAAGACATAATGATACATAATATTATTATAATTACAGTATTTTATCATATATAATATCATTAAATCTATCCTTTATACGTACCACATATGGTATTAACGAATCAAATCACTTTGAGGGGGCAGTAGTCCGCACTTCCTAAAATGAAGATTTCACATTTACCCATAATGGAAACCATAAAGGTATGCCATAAATGAAAAATAAAGAAGCTTAAGTAAAACATAAACATATTATATATCATATATAAATATAGTGACATCTTAATGGCCACCTTTTAAGGTGTTATATGAGTGTTGAACAATCATCATTTCGTGAGGCAGAAATTCTCCATCCACAGAAACAGTATGTTCTTTAACTATTAGATGTAGGTGTGTGTAAGTGTAGCTCGAATCCTTCACTTAACAACATCCTAGTATATTGAAGATACTGGTGTTGTTACAAAAGAAAGGAATAAAAAGAGTTTAGAGGGTTGGAGAAACAAAATAAAACATAAGAACACAAGAGAAAACACTACCTTTAAAACGGGTAACTCTTTTTGATTTGAGCTCAAAGGCTTCCTTGGGAAGACTTCTACCCAAAGTGAGGCTTCAAGGAGTAATAGAGGGATGTGGAGAGACAAAATGGGTAGGGGTTGGACGATCCAAATGCTTGAGAGGTGTGGGTAAGGTGGTAGAGGTGTGGGCCTTTTATAAGAGGAGAGGAGGGACACTCTTGGAAAGTTAAGAAAAGATACTTTATTATAAAATGCTTTTCGGATTTTAAAGATCCCAAAATTATATATTTCAAGGATAAGGTGATAAGAGTTAGAAATCCACCCATCCAATAGGTTTTTTTACAAGTGTAGGTCTTAGATTTTACATTATCTTTTCATTTTATTTAAATAGTTAAATAATGAGGTAATCGCTGCATCATCATGGTGTCATAAATAATTTAATTTATTTAATGTCTAAAAATTATAAAAAAAAATCATGATGTATGAAATATTTTTATCTTTCTAATTAATATTTATATTAAAAAATATTACTTGTATATCCCCATTTAAAAATTGTTTTAGTAAAACAACTCATGTTTGTGACATTTTTATTTTAACATTAAATAAAAAGTTATTAATGTCATTTTCCTACCAAAGTGTCTCCATGAGGTCCCCAAGTTGACCCATGGATTGTTTTGGTCGGCCATGACACATCCAATAAAATTAGGACATGTGTCTAGGTCATTTCATATTATTAAAACATTATTTTTACCTTAAATTACACTAATTACCTCTAATCACGATTAAAAACTTAAAAGTTACTATTCACAAAAAAATTATTTTAATCCCATTGTACCACATTTTACATCCTAATGAAAATCATGTATGTCAAAATTTTGAAAATCAAATCACAAAAGTGGTAAAGTTTCATTTAAACGAAAAATCAGTTTTTTTAACTGCCACTTAGTGGTTTCACTATTCATCAAAAATTGAAGTTTTTCAGAAAAATACCAAAAATTCACCCTAAGCTATATTTGATATTCCAAATTAGAAAATGATTTCCATTTTACAAAATTCATAACATATAAGTTGCATTAATTAATTTAACAATTAATTCCCGCTGTCAAAACAAAAAGCGTGTTTTTTTGAAACAATATGTATCAAAAGATTGACACTAGTTTAAGTCCAATTTCAAAGTGAAATTAATTCCAATGACCACCATTGGATTAAATGGTAAAAATACATTATAATTTAACTTTAAAACCAATTCAAAATATAATCTAATCATATAAATAAATTAGATTAAAAAGAGGTTTTGAATTAAAATACAACATTTTTCACTATTCATTAAAAAATGAACTTTATCGGAAAAATACAAAAAATTTACACAAAGTAAATTTTGATGTCCCGATTCTAAAGAAGAGTTTTATTTGGTCCAATATAATGTATAAGAGTGACCAAAACTATATTTAAATAGGGTTCACCATCAAAAGGCGATAGTTCGACCTTTTAGTGAATATTAGAGTATCTATGCCAAAAATTGAATTCTTTTCTTATTTTAAGCCTTTATATTTTATTGGATAAATGTAAAAACATTTAAAAACATATATAATCATATTTTAGTTATTTCTATTCATTCCCGCCAATACAACGGCTACGTGTTAACTACCATTTAAAAAAAATATTATTATATTACTAGTGTGCAACATAAGATTTCAAAGAAACTCGTTGTTGCGTATCAGGCATGCTATCGAACATAGCAAACCCTTTAAAGTAAAATTAATATTTAATTCGAAAATATTAATAAATATGAAAATGTATTATTATTTATTTACCTGGGATGTTACATCACTCCATCATAATTGATATAAAACAAATGGATTTTCTAAATGAAATTCCATGATAAAAACAATAAAATCATAGTAATAACAGGGATAAAAATATAACCCTATTTAAAGAGTTTCATTTTAGATGGAAAATAATTTTGAGAAAATACTTGAAATTAATTCTTGAGGAAAATATCTTTTCTTCTTCAAAAATGTTTTCCTTCCTCAAAATGCCACACAATTTTAGAAGAAATAATTTTATGTGAAAATAATATTGTATAATTGTAGGGGAATATTTAATAAAATAAGGTATTATAATAGCCTAAAATTCTGTTTATTCCATACAAGTAAAAAAACATTCTCCTCAAACTTTTTCCAGAAAAGTCAAAAAGTAACTCAAATCGAATAACAATAAAAGATTAATTTCATACCATTTTATAAAAATTCACCAAAGGCTAAAATTAACTTTAAAAAATAATATAAGAATATAAATAATATTACATAATTAGGAGACATGAATGTGGATGATAAATATACCCTAGTAAACACATATGTGTAAACAATCTTAGATAAAAATGAGATTTCAAAATTATCCCTTACCTTAGGTCTGATATCCTTCGTATGTATCCAAAACTCATTTATAATAATTTATATAATGTTATTAATTTATTAAATAATCATAATAATTTTTAGGATATCATATATGATTATATTATCATCAGTTTGTTAGTAATATTTCATTATCACTCGTTATTCAGATATTAACTGCTTTGTGTTCTTATGCAAGATTTTTTGGATAAGTTCATGTTCCACTTATTATTATATAGTTAAATAATTTATAGAATTATATTATTATTATATATATCATATTTATTCATTCAATTCATGTATATAATCATGGTTTAATGAATATCATGTAGAATAATTCGCATCGCATCGTGGAGACGGTATGCTGTACGTACGCACACGCGATGATATCATTCCCAAAATTGTTGAATGGTATTGAAGTGGATGGTGCATAACATTTCATAATTATTAAAATATTATAATAATCATATATAGTTAAAATTACCATCTTTATACCCATCCAAGTAAGGTGGTGGTGAAAAAAAGATTACACCATGGTGTGGAGACGGTAAGTCGTACGTACGCACGCATAATGATTTCATTTTTCATAGGATGGTTAGATGGTGGAATATGGTTGTTAATTATTTATAATAACATATTAATATATTATTTATTCTTATGTTATTACTTTATAATGAAACAAATAATGAAGAGAAAGTAGAAGAAGATTTTTTTTGAAAGAATCAGTATAAGAGATTACCTCTTCCTCGACGTGCTTCCTCTAAATATCTTCTTAGAGAACTAGGGTTGGCCTTTGAATATGAAAAGAACCTATAAAATGAAAATAGGAAAGTTTATAAGGAAAAATTTCAGGGTATGTCCGAGATTGAATGCTCAAAATGAAGTGAAGAGGTGAGGGAGGAGGTGTCCATTTATAATTGAGGCGAGGGTCACTTTTGAAAACTCTATAAATAATAATTTATAATAAAATAAAACCCCACCCAAAACCTCCAAAATATCCCAATTTAGAATCTGGGATGAGATAGGGTTTTAATATCATCAACCAATATATTTTGGGCAAGTTATTTTTTCAATTTAAACCATATATTTTTAATTGAGACTTAGTTATTCTATTTAATTTTAATTGTGGTAATACCATTTTAAATATTTAATGGTTATAAATATTTACTTATATGGTTATAATTGACCATAAATGGATATTTTATGAAATTTTAGATCTTATAATTATCACTTTTTAATTTTTAAATATTTTTATGATTTTTAAATAATTTAATAAAATGTTATTTTTATAAAATATCAATAGTGTTAATTTTGACACTATTCATTTATTTGACTTTAAATAAAATTCACACAGAAGATAAATTCAAAACAAAATATTTAATACACTACTAACATGTCATAGTCACATATAAAATTCATGTATAACATTAATTAGTTCATATGGTATTTATTTTAAAAATTTTTATATCATTTTTTGACATTTCTATTAATAAAATAATTTCTACATCACTATTGTGTCGTCAATAATGGTAACTATATAATCTATAAAAATTATAAACAAATTTAAATGATATAGTTAATTATTTTATATATCCAGAGACTATCTATAGTCTATATTATCTCCAAGTTATCCATATATTAAAATTAATATACTTAAATAAAATGAGATTGTGACATTTTGTCACATTCATTAGTTTTTATTATATTCATGTCATATTCATAGGTAAGTGTCCATTAAGTGATTACATTTAGATACATAGATGATAATGTTTTAATTTAGTCATCCAATAGGATTTTTAAATGTGTTAAGGTAATTTTATAATATTATGTTTACCTTTAATTACAAGATTTACCTTTAACCATGATAATAAAAATAATTACCAAAATTACTATTCATAATTCCCAAATATAAATGTAACATATTAACATAATTTTTTACTACTGATTCTAAATATGGAACTCATTTTTCAAAATAAAAAACACAAAATTTTCAGTAATTAATTTAAAATTAATCCCGTTGTTGAAATGAGAAAACGAGTTTTAAAAGTTAAAATATTGCAAAATATTGAAATGTTTTTTCATATGAATTTCATGGAAAATTAATTCCAATGAACTACATTATATTAAATAGTAAAAATATATTATATTTATATCTTTAAACCATTCAATAATATAAATTAACTGCATAAATTATTTCAATGAAAAAAGTTATTTTCAATTAAAATTTAGTGTATTTTTACTATTTATCAAAACATAAAAGTTATCATAAAAATATCATAAATTAATCCAAAGTAAATTTTTATATCCATTTTCGAAATAACATGTTTATTTTTTCATATAAAACATATTAATGTGTTGAAATATTAATTTAAAAGCGGTTTTCCATCCAAAGGGGTAAAATTAATTTTTTTTTAAAAAGATGTTTTTATAAATCAAATAGGGTCTTATTCATATCCTATGACTAAAATATCCATTGGATGAATATAAAAAACATTTTATTAAGTATATAACACATATATATCACATTTATTTCATTAACAAAAGTAATTCACTCAAAAAAAAAATCTACTTGATGTATATTTTTCATAAATAATTGATAGCCAAAGAATTTTCAATGCATTTTCATAAGTTAGTTATAATTATTCCCTCCAACCTAACAAATAGTCTATAATGCTAATTTTTATACTAAGGTCATCTCACAGCTTGTTTAAACTCATGATTGTGTGCAACACAAGCTACTGAAGAATAAAAATTATTTAATGAAAATATTTCATAAAAACAGTCGGGTGTTACATTCTACCCCCCTTAAACTGAATTTTTCCCTTGAAATTCATCACTTAGAAACAAATAGATGAGGATACCTCTCCCTCATAATATCCTCAAGTTCCCATATAGCTTCTCCAAATTGGTGGTTCCTCCATTAAATTTTAACCAAACGAGCGGTCTTGTTTCATAGAAATTTTTGGCTACGATCCAAAATCTCTATCCGTTGTTTTTTATAAGAAAGATTTTGCTCTAGTGGTAAAACTTCTGAGCTTATTACATGTGAGGGATTAAATATTTACTTTCTCAAGAGAGATACATGGAATACATCATGAAATTGAGAGAGATTCTGTGGAAGCACCAATCGGTAAGCTACCTTCCCAACACAATCCATAATTTCAAAAGGACTAATATATCTGGGGCTCAGCTTGCCCTTGTTTCCAAATCTTATTACTCTCTTCTAGGGAGATATTAATAAGAACATCTTATCACCAACTTCAAACTCTAGGTCTTTTCTTCAGTTTTCAACATAACTTTTTTGTCGAATATGAGCTACTCTTATGTGTTGTTTCATAGATCTGACCTTTTATGCCATTTCATCTACATGATCGGGTCCTAATAGCTTTATTTCCCCAAATTTATCCCAACAAGTTGGAGTTCTGCACTTCTTTCCATAGAGGGATTTATAAGGATCCATCTAAATACTAGATTAAAATATATTATTATAAGAAAATTCCACCAATGGTAGGTGTTGATCCCAACCGCCTTTGAAATTCAAATAGCATGCTCTCAACATGTCTTCCAAAGTTTGAATTATGCTCTCAGACTGACCATCTATCTAAAGATAATAAGAAGTGTTGAAAATTAACTCTCTATCCAGTGCATTATGAAGACTTCACAAGAACTTCTAGGTAAAACTTAGATCCCGATCAGATATAATGGAAAGCCGTACTCCATGAAATATTACCACTTTACATATATCCTTGCAAGCTGATCGAGAGAGAAACCCTCTCTAATAGTAATGAAGTGTGTCAACTTCATAAGGTGATCAACTATAACCCATATGGCATTATGACATTTATATGTTTTGGGAAGTCCTACAACAAAGTCCATAGTGACGTTTTCCCACTTCCATTCTAGTATCGGTAATGGTTGTAACATTCCCTTAGACTTCTATCTCTCAGCATTAACTTGCTGACAAACCAAGAACTGAGAGGAATATTCGACAACATCTCTTTTCATGCCATCCTCCCAGAAGTACTCTTTCTATTACCTGTACATCTTTGTGCTTCCAAGTTTAATAGAGAATAAAGAACTACGAGCCTCATACAACAGATCCTTCTTTAATTCTTGTATGGGAGGAATATAAATGCTGTTCCTGAACCTTATTATTCTATCACAACCCAGGTTGAATTTAGGAACATTTCTCACCTTCTTTTGTAGATCTACATCTTCCTTATATGCCTCATTAATATTCACTTGTATAGATGGTTGAAAATTCATTTGAGAAAAATAAGATTTCTCCCCTTTCATTAAAATTTCTAAATCCATCCTTTGTAAATCCATAAATATTGGATCTTTTGTGATCCGCGTCATAGATAAGCTAGCACAATCTTTTTGACTCAAAGAATCTACCACCTTGTTCGATTTCCTAGGGTAATAATGTATTGAGAAGTCATAATCTTTAATCAACTCCAACAATCTTATTTGGAACATATTCATCTCATTTGGTGTGAAAATACACTTTGAAATTTTATGATCTATATAAATATCACACCCTTCACCACAAAGATAATACCTCCATATCTTTAATGTAAATATTACCAAAACTAACTCCAAATCATGATTTGGGTAAATTTTCTCATGGATTTTCAACTTCCATGAGACATAGGCAATGACCATATCATTTTGAAATAGAACACATCTCAACCCCTTCTTGGATTCATCACTGTAGATCACACACCTTTCTCCACCACAAGGCAGTGTGACCACAGGTGCAATAGCTAACCTTCTTTTTTTATCTCTTTGAAATTCTCTTCACATTCCTCCATCCAAATGATGTTAACTCATTTTTGAGTCAACTTGGTGAGAGAATTAGATAATCATGAAAAATATTTCACAAAACATCGATAATATCCAGCCAAACCAAGAAAAATTTGGACTCAGTTATCGTTGTCGGTCACGAACATCTTTCAATAACCTCTATTTTTGTTGGATCCACAGATATCCCCTCTCTTGAGATTATTTGACACAAAAATTAAACATTATGAACCCAAAATTCACACTTTTTAAATTTGGCATAAAGCTTCTCTTTTCTCAGGGTCTTAAATACAATTCTCAAGTGATCTTCATGTTCTTACTTTCTCTTTTAATAGACAATAATATCATCTATAAAGACTACAAAAAACCAATCCAAATAGTCTCTAAAGACTCAATTCATTAAATCCATGAAGATAACCGGGGTATTAGAAAGGAAAAAGGCATCACTATAAATTCATAGTGTCCATACCTTGTATAGAATGCCGTCTCTAGTATATCCTCCTTTTTGACCCTTAATTGATGATATCCTGAATGAATATCAATATTGGAAAAGTATTGAGCTCTGTGTAGGTGTTAAAATAAGTCATCAATGCAGGAAAGATGATATTTTTTCTTGATAGTGATCTGGTTAAGTTCTCTATAATCTATGTAGATCCTAATTGATCCATCTTTCTTCTTAACAAAAATAATTGGTTCTCCCCAAGGTGATGCACTATGGTTTATGAATCTATTTTCAAGATTATCTTGGAGTTTCTTATTCAATTATTGCAACTCAATTGGGTCCATCCTATAAGGTGTCTTTGAAATAGGCATAGTATTCGATATGAGTTATATTGAAAACTCAAATTCATGATTTGGTGGGAGACTTGGAAATTCCTCCAGAAATACATCATCAAACTCCCGTACAATGGGTGTATTCTTAATCTTGAGTTTATTCCCAACCATTTGAGATAAATAACCTTCATTTATAGGAATCAAGACCCATAAGATGGAGAAAATTTCTACTTAAAGGTTATATTCATCCTTGAATCGATATATGATTATAGATTGATATGGAATATGAAATTTGAATTCCCTTCTTGGGAAATTGATATAAGCTCCATATAGAGAAAGACAATCCATTCCAAGAATCACATCAAATTCCACAATAAATAGGATCTCAGGATTTCCAGGAAGCCCTTTCCCACAAACTTCAATCGGAGAAGAATTATAAACTTTTGATGTGACCATTGTGCCATTTGGAGTAGTCACAACTAACTCAACATCTAATTGTTGAGGTAATATGGGGATACCCTTAGAAAATTCTTCAAAAATAAAATAGCGGGTGGATCCAGAGTCAAATAAAACATTTTCTACTTTAGAGTGGATGGTAAGTATACGTTTCACCACTTCATTATCATACTCCAAATCGCCAATAGTGATTGCATGTGACTTTTTGTAGTCTTTTTCCTTAAAATTTTGTGGAGTTCGATCATCATCAATAACCCTTAGATTATGTAATTGATTCGCATAATTCCCTATTTCCTTGCACTTGTAGCATTGAAGTGTAGGAGGTACATTCTATGTAGCCTTTTCTTTGTTCGCATCGTTAGACATATTTTCCCATCACTTAGGCATTCAACTGCCTTATGACCTTCTTTTCCATACTTAAAAAAATTTACTAGTCCCTTTAAGAAAATTCCTTCTATGTTTCTTTCCACACTTTGAGCATAAGGTAAAACTCATATTCTTTTCTGTGTGGTCTTTAGATTTTCCTTTGAATTTTATTTTTCTCTTCTTATCAAACCCATATGACTGATGGGTTACTCCAATATCCATCTCAACCTTGAGAGCACATCGAACAATTTCCTCATAGCTATTGAATCCCCTTATGGATAATGCCCTTTGGAGACTTAGTTTTAATCCACTAAAGAATCGATCAATTTTACTCTTAGGTTGGATAATAATTCTAGGATCATATCTTGAAAGTATTTTAAAATTTTATTCATAGGTACCAACAGATTCATCATCCATTTGTTTTAGTTCAAGGAACTCCTTCTCCATCTTTTTTCTAAGAATAAGAGGTAGTGTACTTATTGAAAAATAAGTTCTTGAACTCATCCCATTCCATGGAATCAATTTAATCTCTTTGCCTCATATTCTTGATAAGATTACAACATTAATCAACTTCACCTTCCAAACGATATACTGTTAAGATGAATTTATCATGTTTAGGAAATTGTGGAAGTAAAAATATCTTTTCAGTGGTACTGATCCACTGTTCAGCTACTAATGGATCAAAAGACCCATGGAATGAAGTTGGACTCTACCTCATGAAGGATTCAATAGAATGTTGCTCCGTCATTTAGTCATTTGGAATTCTGAAATGATTCATATCTTAAAAAAGTTGTGTGAGTATAGATACAATATTTTTCATTCCATTTCCCATAACATTTGGTTGCTCAAGGGGACAATCATTACATTTCCCGCCACATTTAGTATTAACGTGGTTCCTTCAGGTTCCATCCATTGACTAAAACCAAGAATAATAGTGTGAGAAACACTAATAATAATAGGAAAACCACAGAATTCAAGAATAAAATTTCAATTTAAAATATTTTTGGTTTTATCCTAGGTTATTCATGAACATATCTAAAACACTAGGATAGGATTGTGACCTATACTTAGGCATATCCTTAGGGTTCTTACAAAGGTTCTCTCATCCGAGTTTGAAAAGGTTAACTATACCTTTTCTCTGATACCAAAAATAATAGAGAATAATTTAAATTTATATATTACCTAAAAATTTATGGATATTTATTACACAAAATAATAAAAACCACGCCATGATCGTATAGGTTTAGTGTCTTTAGTAACTGGGAAACATAAACAACTCGTTCATAAAACATCTACATTTTCTCCTGCTTATTTCTTCAAAACTAGAATCATTTTTTGACATATCTTACTTAATTCCCTTATTAATGACATGGTGAAAAGAAACATATGAAAGAGTGAACTAAAATTATCAGTAAGGTTAAACAAAGTAAATATTAATCATATCCTAATCTTAAGAACATAACATTTGAAAATCTTATCCTGTATATAAACGATCAGAACATTATGTCATGGGATAAATCATAAAAGTGAAATTTAATCCCAATATTCATAACATAAGACATGAAATTTCATGTAATACACCCATAAGAATATAAAATAATTTCATATCAGTCAAGTCTCATTTCCAAGACCATCATAATAGACAAATTCCATTACTGAACTGAGTTCACTCCTCGTTCCAACCCTATATTACTGAACCCGATTTACATGCCATTACAGTCACATCTATCTCATGACATATAAATATTTACCCAATTAATTGGATGAAGATATAGGCCCCACCCATCTCATAATGAAACCATTATTACGTGTGCCACAAAAACAAAAAAATATTCACCATAGCATAACCCATAAAATAAAATGGGTTTCTTAAACATCTTTCCAACATAATTGATATAAAACAAATGGATTTCCTAAATAAAATTCCATGATAAACACAATAAAATCATAGTAATAATAGGTATATAAATATAACCCTATTCAAATAGTGTCATCTTAGATGGAAAATAATTTTGAGAAAACACTTGAAATTAATTCTTGAGGAAAATTCCTTTCTTCTTCGAAAAAGTTTTCTTTCCCCAAAATGCCACACAATTTTAGAAGAAATCATTTTATATGAAAATAATATTATATTCTTGTAGGGGAAGGTTCAAGTAAATAAGGTATTATAAAAGATTAAAATTATGTTCATGTCGTACAAGTAAAAAAAACATTATCCTCATAATTTTTCTAGAAAAGTCAAAAATTACCTCAAATCGAATAACGACAAAAGATCCCTTTCATACCATTTTATAAAAATTCACTAAAGGGTAATATTAAATTTAATTTTTTTATAAGAATAGAAATAATATTACATAATTAGGAAATATGGATGTGGATTATAAATATACCCCAGTAAATACATACATATAAACAATCTCAGATAAAAATGAGATTGGAAAATTATCCCTTACCTTAGGTCTGATATCCTTTGTATGTATCCAAAACTTCTATATAATGATTTAAATAATGTTATTAACTTATTTGATAATCATAATAATTATTATAATATCATATATGATTATATTATCATCCATTTGTTAGTAACATTTCATTATCACTCGTTATTCAGATGTTAACTACTTTGTGTTATTATACAAGATTTGTCAGATAAGTTTATGTTCCACTTCTCAGGATATAGTTAAATCATTTAAAGAATGATATTAGTATTATATATATCATATTTATTCATTCATTTCATGTATATAATCGTGGTTTAATGAAAATCATGTAGAATGAATCACATCGCATCGTGAAGATGGTAGGCCGTATGTACGCACAAGTGATGATATCATTCCAAAAATTATTGAATGTTATTGAAGTGGATGGTGTATAATATTTCAGAATTAGTAAAATATTATAATAATAATATATAGTTATTATTCCCATCACTATACCCATCCAAGTAAGGTGGTGGTGAAAAACAGATTACACCACGACCTGGAGACGATAAGCCATACTTACGCACGCGCGATGATTTTTTTTCATAAGATGGTTATAAGGTGGAATATGGTTGTTTACTTTAATGACTTCAGGACACCTAAGGAATTCATGCCAGTAATGCTTTCAGGCCACCTCAAGGCCTTCAGGACACCTCAAGGCCTTAGGGCCACCTCAAGGCCTTCGAGCCACTTGAAAATTATGCTTAATGACCATATATACTCTACAAGGAGCAGACCCCAGATGAGGATTCAGAGAAGGCACATTCACTAGTTCATAATCTAAGATAATTTTTCAGAAAGAGATGTTATGACATTTCCATCGGGACCAACTTGTGCGTGCACGAGAAGCCTCATCAAACAAGCCATGCGAAGGTGGAGAGCCAAACATCATGATGAAGAAGCTGGGGATGAGAAATTCCATGTAGTTATAGTCTGAATATTTCCTAAGACCTATGAGACATGTAATATATAAGCCTAAGGGCCTTGTAAGGGTTCCCCCTCATCCCTTGAAAAGGGGGTTATCAAAAATCAATAAAAAGAAGGCCTTTGGGGCATTCAGGCAATTTATAATAAAATAAAAACCCACCCAAAAACCTCAAAAATGTCCCAATTTAGAAGATGAGATGATATAGGGTTGTAATATCATAAAAAAATAATTTTTTGACAAGTTATTTTGTAAATTTAAACCATATCTTTTTAATTGACACTTAGTTATTCTATTTAATTTTAATTGTGGTAATAACATTATAAATATTTAGTGGTTATAAATATTTACTTATATGGTGTTAATTGATCATAAATGGATATTTTATGACATTTTAAATCTTATAATTATCACTTTGTAATTTTTAAATATTTTTATGATTTTTAAATAATTTAATAAAATGTTATTTTTATAAAATATCAATAGTGTCAATTTTGACACTATTCATTTATTTGACTTTAAATAAAATCCACACAGAAGATAAAATCAAAAAAAAAAAATATTCAATACACTCCTAACATGTCATATTCATCTATAAAATTCGTAGAGAACATTAATTAGTTCATATGGTATTTATTTTAAAATTTTTAATATCATTTTTTGATATTTCTATTAATAAAATAATTTCTACATCACTATTTTGTCATCATTAATGGTAACTATATAATATCTAAAAATTATAAACAAATTTCAAAACTGTAGGTAATTATTTTAGATTTAAAAATACTATATATAGTCTATATTATCTCCTAGGTATCTATATATTAAAATTAATATACTTAAATAAAATATGAGATTGTGACATTTTGTCACATTCATTAGTTTTTATTATATTCATATAATATTCATAGGTAAGTGTCCATTAAGTGATTCCATTTCAAAAAATAGATGATAAGGGTTGAATTTAGTCATCTAGTAGTATTTTTATAGGTGTTAAGGTTATTTTATAATATTATGTTTACCTTTAATTACCCAATTTACCTTTAACCATGGTAAAAAAAATAATTACCAAAAGTATTATTCATAATGCCTAAAAATAAAAGTAGCAAATTAACATAATTTGGACCTACTGATTCCAAATAAGGAATCCATTTTTCAAAATTCAAAACACATAAGTTGTAGTAATTAATTTAAAATTAATCCCATTGTTGAAATGAGAAAACGCGTTTTAAAAGTTAAAATATTGCAAAAGATTGAAAATTTTTCACATCTGAATTTAATGTAAAATTAATTCTAATGAACTACATTATATTAAATGGTAAAAATATATTCTATTTATTATTTTAAACCATTCAATAATATAAATTAACCACATAAACCGTTTCAATGAAAAAAGTTATTTTCAATTAAAATTTAGCGTATTTTTACAATTAATAAAAACATGAAAGTTATCATAAAAATATTAGAAATTAATCCAAAGTATATTTTTATATCCACATTTGAAATAAAATTTTTATGTTGTCATATAAAACATATTAATGTGTTAAAATATAAATTTAAAAGGGGTTTTCCATCCAAATGGGTAAAATGAATATTTTTTAAAAAATAGGGTTTATACATCAAATAGGGTTTTATTCATATCCTATGACTAAAATATCCATTGTATGAATATAATTTTTTTTATTAATTATATAACACATATATATCACATTAATTTCATTAAAAAAATTAATTCACTCAAAAAAAAATCTAATTAATGTATATTTTTCATAAATAATTGATAGCCAAAGAATTCTCAATGAATTTTCACAAGTTAGTTATAATTATTACCTCTAACCTAATGGATATTATATAATGTTAATTTTTATACTAAGGTATTATCACGGTTCTTTTAAACTCATTATTGTATGCAACGCAAGATACTAAAGAATAAAAATTATTTAAAGAAAATATTTCATAAAAACATCTGGGTGTTACATTCTACCCCCTTAATCTGAATTTCTCCCTCGAAATTCATCACTTAGAAACAAATATATGAGGATACCTCTACCTCATCATATCCTCAAGTTCCCATGTAGCTTATCCAAATTGGTGGTTCCTCCATAAAACTTTAGCCAAGCGAGTGGTCTTATTTCACATAACTTTTTCGCTACGATCCAGAATCTCTATCGTTTATTCTTTATAAGAAAGATATTACTCTAGCAGTATGACTTCTGATCATAGTACATGTGAAGGATTGTTTATTTAATTTCTCAAGAGAGATACATGGAACACATCATGTACTTGAGAGAGATTCGGCAGAAGCGCCAATCAGTAAGCTACCTTCCCAACACGATCCATAATTTTAAAAGGACTGATCTATCTAGGGCTCAACTTTCAATTCTTTCCAAATATCATTAATCTATTCTAGGGAGATATTCATAAGAACACCTTATCACCCACTTCAAACTCTAGGTCTTTTCTTCGGTTGTCAACATAAATTTTTTGTCGACTCTGAGATACTGTTACGTGTTTTTGAATAGATCCGACCTTTTATGCCATTTCATCAACAAGATTGGGTCGTAATAGATTTCTTTCCCCAACTTCATCCCCAGAAGTTGGAGTTCTTCAATTATTTCCATAGAGGGATTCATAAGGATCCATCTAAATACTAGAGTAAAAGCCATTATTGTAAGAAAATTACACCAATGATAGGTATTGATCTAAACCACTTTTGAAATCCAAAGAGCATACTCTCAACATGTCTTCTAGAGTTTGAATTTTCCTCTTAGACTGTCTATTTGTCTGAGGAAGATAAGCAGTGTTGAAACTTATCTCAATATCCAGAGTATGCTGAAGACTTCACCAGAACTTCAAGGTAAACCTCGGATACCGATCGGATATAATGGAAAGTGGCACTCCATACAATCTTAACACATTACATATATCCTGACAAGCTGATCAAGAGAGAAATACTCTCTAATAGCAATGAAGTGTGCCGAATTTATAAGGCAATCAACTATAACCCATATAGTTTTATGACCTTTAGATTTTTTTGGAAGTCCGAAAATAAAGTCTATAGTGATGTTTTCCCATTTCCATTTTGGTATGGCTAATGGTTGTAACATCCCATTAGACTTATGTCTCTCACCCTTAACTTGTTGAGAAACTAGGCACCGAGAGACATATTCGACAACATCTCTTTTCATGCCATCCCACCATAAGTACTCTTTTAGGTCCCTGTATAACTTTTTTCTTCTAAGGTGAATAGAGAATGAAGAACTATGAACCTCATCCAATAAATCCTTCTTTAATTCTTGTATGGGTGGAATACAAATGGTGTTCCTGAAACTTATTAGTCTATCATAATCTAGGTTGAATTTAGGAACATTTCTCACCTTCTTTGGTAGATCTACATATTCCTTCTACACCTTCTTAATATTCACTTTTATAGATGGTTGAACATTCATTTGAGAAAAAATAAGATTTCTCCCCTTATATTAAAATTTCCAGATCCATCCTTTTCAAATCCATAAATATTGGATCTTTTGTGATCCTCGTCATGGATAAGATAACATGGTATTTTTGACTCAAAGCATCTTCCACCTTGTTCGGTTTCCAAGGGTGGTAATGTATTGAGAATTCATAATGTTTAATCAACTCCAACCAAATTCTTTGGTGCATATTCAACTCATTTTGTGTGAATATATACTTTAAAATTTTATAATCAATATAAATATCACACCTTTCACCATAAAGATAATGCCTCCATATCTTTAATGCAAAGGTAGATGAGACTCAGCCTAGTTGGTGAGGTATCCTTAAGTTCATCCATGAGACCCAGGTTCAGAAATCGGCAGAGGTATATTTTCAGGTAACTATAGAAGGACTATAGCAGGCACTGTAGCAGCACTGTAGTAGGAACTGTAGTAGTATTATACACTGTACGAGTACTGTAGCAAGTGCTGTTCAGTATTGTAGCAGTTGGAACTATTCACCTTAGCCACCGGTTTGGGATTGGTGTCCTTAAGACCTTCAGGCTACCCAGACCTTCAAGTTAGTAGGGATTTAGGGCCACCTTTTTGGCCTTTGGGACACCTCAAGGCCTTCGGTCCACATGTAGTTTCCCTAGACATACTCTACAAAAAAAGGAGCAGCCCCAAAGGAGGATTCAGAGCAGGCGTACTCACCAAAGAAGAACCAATGGATTTGGAAAAATGAGAGAGTATTTTTATGCCATTGGGACTTACCTGTGCTTGCACCTAAAGCTTAGCCAGACCTCCATGCGAAGGTGGAGAGCTACCATCATGACGCAGATGCTGGGGAGGGGCAGTTTCTTGTAGTTATAGTCTGGTTAAATTCCCTAAGACCTTCAGGTTATGTAATGTCTCTTAAGACTATGGGATATGTAATAACTAATCCTACAGGCCTTGTAAGGGTTCCCACTCATCCCTTAAAAGGGGATTATCATAAAATCAATAAAAATGAAGGCCTTTGGGCCATTCGGGTAATGCAAAGATTACCGCAGCTAAATCCAAATCATGAGTTGGGTAATTTTGCTCATGGATTTTCAACTTCCATGAGGAATAATCTATGACCATATAATTTTAGATGATAACACTTCCCAACCCCGTCTTGGATGCATCACTGTAGATCACAAACCTTTCTCCACTACAAGGAAGTGTGAGTACAGGTGCACTGGCTAACCTTGTTTTTAGAACTTTGAAATTCTCTTCACATTCCTCCATCCAAATGAATTTAACTCCTTTCCGAGTCAAATTGGTGAGGATATTAGATAATAATGAAAAATATTTCACAAAACATTGATAATATCCAGTCAAAACAAGAAAACTTCGGATCTCAGTTACCGTCGTTGGTCTCGACCATATTTCAATAACCTCTATTTTTGCAGGATCAACAGATATCCCTTCTCTTGAGATTATGTGACACAAAAATTAAAATTTTTGAAGCCAAAATTCACACTTGGTAAATTTGGAATAAATATTCTCCTTTCTCAAGGTCTTAAATAAAATTCTCAATTGATCTTCATTTTATTCCTTGCTCTTTGAATAAACACAAATATCATCTATAGAGACTACCAAAAACTGATCAAGATAGTCTCTAAAGACTCTATTAATTAAATCCATGAATATAGTAGGGGAATTAATAAGACCAAAAGGAATCACTATAAATTCATAGTGTCCATACCTTGTATGGAATTCCATCTTTGGTATATCCTCCTTTTTAACCCTTAATCGAAGATATCCTGAACAGAGATAAATATTGGAAAAGTATTGAGCTCCATATAGTTGCTCAAATAATTCATTAATGCAAGGAAGATGCTATTTATTATTGATAGTGATCTTTTTAAGTTCTCAATAATCTATGTAAAGTCTCATTGATCCATCTTTATTCTTAACAAAAATAATTGGTTCTCTCCAAGGTGACCCACTAGGGTGTATGAATCCTTTATCAATATTCTCTTGGAGTTGCTTCTTCAATTCCTACAACTCAATTGGGGACATTATATAAGGTGTCTTTGAAATAGGTATAGCACCTGTTATGAGTTATATTGAAAACTCAACTTCATGATTTCGTGGGAGACCTGAAAATTATTCCAGAAAGACATCATCAAACTTTCGTACAATGGGTGTATTTTTAATAATGAGTTTCTCCCCAACCATTTGAGATAAATAAACTTTATTTATAAGAATAAAGACCCATAAGATGGAGGAAATTTCTACTGGAAGGTTATATTCATCCTTGCATCAATATATGATTACAGTTTGATATGGAATATGAAATTTGAATTTCCTTCCTAGGAAATTGATATGAGATCCGTATAGAGAAAGGTAATCCATTTCAAGAATCACATAAAATTCCACAATAAGTAGGATCCCAAGATTTCCAGGAAGCACTTTAACACAAACTTCAACTGGAGAAGAATTATAAACTTTTTATGTGACCGTTGTTCCATTTGGAGTATTCACAGCTAACTCAACATGTAATTGTTAAGGTAATATGGGGATACCCTTAGAAAATTCTTCAAAAATAAAAGAGCAGGTGGAAGACCGGTAAATTCCTCCAGAAAGACAACATCAAATCCTGTACAATGGGTGTATTTTTAATCGTTAGTTTCTCCCCAACCATTTGAGATAAATAACCTTTATTTATAGGAATCAAGACCCATAATATGGAGGAAATTTCTACTAGAAGGTTATATTCATCCTTGCATTGATATATGATCATATATTGATATGGAATATGAAATTTGACTTCACTTCCTTGGAAATTGATATGAGCTCCACATAGATAAATCCAATCCATGCCAATAATAACATAAAATTCCACTATAGGAAGGATCACAAGATTTTCAGGAATCACTTTCCCACAAACTTCAACCAGAGAAGAATTATAAAATTTTGATGTGACCGTTGTGCCATTAGGATTTGTCACAACTTAATCAACATCTAATTTTTGAGGTAATATGAAAATAACCTTAGAAAATTATTCATAAATAAAAAAGTGGTGTGATCTAGAATCAAATAAAAGATTTACTACTTTAGAGTGGATGGTAAGTGTACCTTTCACCACTTCATTATCATACTCCACATAATCGATAGTGATTTTATGTGTCTTTCTGTTGTCTTTGGACTTAAAAGCTTATTGACATTGATCATCATCAATAACCCTTGGATTTGGGCATTTATTGGAAAAACGCCCCAATTCCTTTCACTTGTGGCGTTGAAGTGTAGGAGGTGTATTCTATGTATCATTTTCATTGTTTTCATCATTAGACATATTTTTACCATCACATCATCATTCAACTACCCGATTAACTTCTTTTACACACTTAAAACATTTACTAGTCCCTTTAAAATAATTCCCTCTATATTTATTTCCACACTCTGAGAATAAGGGAAAACTCATCTTCTTTTCAGTGTGGTCTTTATATTTTAATTTGAATTCCATTTTCTATTCTTATCAAACCCATATGAATGATGGGTTACTCCAATCTCCATATAAACCTTGAGAGCACATCGAAAAACTTCCTCATATCTATTGAATCCTCTTATGACTAATGCCTTTTAGAGACTTGGTTTTAAGCCACTAAATAATCAATCAATTTTACTCTCAGGTTGGATAATAATTCTAGAAGCATACCTTGAAAGTATTGTAAAATTTGCTTCATAGGTACTGAAGAATTCACCATCCTTTTATTTAAGTTCAAGGAACTCCTTCTCCATCTTTGTTCGAAGAATACAAGGAAATTACTTATTGAAAAATAATTTCTTGAACTAGTCCCATTCCATGGACTCAATTTAATCTCTTTGCCTTGTATTCTTGATAAGATTCTATCATTGATCAGATTCACCTTCTAAACGATATACTGTTATGATGAATTTATCATTTTTAGAACATTGTAGAAATAAAAATATCTTTTTAGTGGTACTAATCCATGGTTCAGCTACTAATGGATTAGAAGACCCACTGAATGAAGGTGGATGCTACCTTATGAAGGATCTAATAGAATGTTTCTCCCTCCTTTGGTCATTTGGAAGTCCGGCATGATTCATAGGTTGATAAAGTTGTGTGAGCATATCTACAAGATTTTTCATTCCATATACCATAACATTTGGTTGCTCAGGGGGACAATCATTACATTGGTCATTGCATTCAACATTAACGTGGTTCCTTCGGGTTCTATCCATTGACTAAAACTAAGAACTATAATGTGATAAACACTAATCATAATGGTAAAACCACACAATTCAAGAATAAAATTTCAATTTACAACAATTTATGTTTTATCCTAGGTTATTCATGAACATATCTAAAATACTTGGATAGGATTGTAACCTATACTTAGACATATCCTTAGGGTTCTTACTAAGGTTTTCTCATCTAAGTTTCAAAATGTTAACTATACCATTGCTTTGATACCAATAATAATGGACCATACTTTACATGTATATATTACCTCAAAATTTAAGGATATTTATTACCCAACATTATAAAAACCACACCATGACCATATAGGTTTACTTTCTTTAGAAATTGGGAAACATAAAAAACCAGTTCATAAAACATCTACATTTTCTCCCACTTATTTCTTCAAAACTAGACTCATTTTTGACATATCTTACTTAACAATATTCTTCATGACCGGGGGAAAATAAACATAAGAAAGGGTGAACTCAAATTCTCAATAAGAGTAAACAAGGAAAATATCAATCATATCATAATAACAAGAACATAACATTTGAAAATCTTATCCTGCATATAAAATATCAGAACATAATGTCATGGGATAAATCATAAAAGTGAAATTCAATCCATATAGTCATAATATAAGAAATTAAATTTCTTAGAATACACAAATAAGCATAGAAAATCATTTCATATCAATCAAGGCTCATTTCCAAGACCATCATAAAAGACAAAGTCCATTATTGAACTGAGTTCACTCCTCGTTCCAGCCCTATATTACTGAACATGATTTACATTACATTAAAGTCATGTATATATCATGAGATATAAATATTTACCCAATGAATTGGATGTAGATATAGGTCCCACCATCTCATAATGAAGCTATTCTTATGTGTGCCACAAAAACATAAAAACATTCACCATAGCATAACCCATGAAATAAAATGGGTTTCTTAAAAATCATTCCATCATAATTGATATAAAACAGTTGGATTTACTTAATAACGTTTCATGATAAAAAAATAAAATCATACTAATAAAAGGGATATAAAATTACCCTTTTTAAAGAGTGTAATATTAGATGGAAAATAATTTTGAGAAAACACTTGAAATTAATTCTTGAGGAAAATATCCTTTATTCTTCAAAAATGTTTTCCTTCCTCAAAATGCCACCAAATTTTAGAAGAAATAATTTTATGTGAAAATAATCTTGTATGATTTTAGGGAAAGCTTCAAGGAAATAAGGTATTATAAAAGCCTAAAATTCTGTACATGCCGTACAAGTAAAAAAACATTTTCCTCATACTTTTCCCAGAAAAGTCAAAAAGTACCTCAAATCGAATAATGACAAAAGATTCCTTTCATACCGTTTTATAAAAATTCACCAAAGGGTAACATTAACTTTAAAATTTTTTATAATAATAGAAATAATATTACATAAGTAGGAAACATGGATGTGGATGATAAATATACCCTAGTAAATACATACGTATAAACAATCTCAGATAAAAATTAGATTGCAAAATTATCCCTTACCTTAGGTCTGATATCCTTTTTATGTATCCAAACCTAATATGAAATGATTTAAATAATTTTATTGACTTATTCCCGAATCATAATCATTTTTATGACATCATATATTATTATACTATCATCTTTTTGTTAGTAACATTTCATTATCACTCGTTATTCGGAGATTAACTTCTTTGTGTTCTTATGAAAGATTTATCAGATAAGTTCATGTTAAACATTTTAGGATATAGTTAAATCATTTACAGTATGATATTAGTATTATATATATCATATTTGTTCATGTATATAATCATGGTTTAATGAAGATCATGTAGAATGAACCACATCGCATTGTGGAGACGGTAGGCCGTACGTACACACGAGCGATGATATCATTCCCAAATTTTTTGAATGGTATTGAATCGAATGGTGTATAACATGTCAGAATTAGTAAAATATTATAATAATAATATATAGTTATTATTCCCATTATTATACCCATCCAAGTAAGGCGGTGGTGAAAAACAGATTACACCATGATGTGGAGACGATAAGCCGTACGTAGGCACGCGCAATGATTTCATTTTTTATAGGATGGTTAGAAGGTGGAATATGGTTGTTAAATATTTATAATAACATATTAATATATTATTTATTCTTATGTTATTACTTTATAATGAAACAACTAATGAAGATCAAGTAGAATAAGATTTTTTTTAAAGAATCGGTAGAAGAGATTACCTCTTCCTCGACGTGCTTCCTCTAAATATCTTTTTAGAGCACCAGAGTTGGACTTTGAAGATGAACAGAACATATAGAATGAAAATAGGTAATTTGATAAGGAAAAATGTCAGGTTATAGATGAGATTTAACACTCAAAATTAATTTAAGAGGTGAGATAGGAGGTTCCCATTTATAATTGTGGTGAGCGTCACTTTTGGAAACTCCATAAATAATAATTTATAATAAAATAAAACCCCACCCCAAAACCTAAAAAATGTCCCAATTTAGAATCTAAGATGATATAGAGTTTTAATATAATTATCCAATAAAATTTGGACAAGTTATTTTGTCAATTTAAACCATATCTTT
This sequence comes from Viscum album, assembly GCA_963277665.1. Classification (NCBI taxonomy): domain Eukaryota; kingdom Viridiplantae; phylum Streptophyta; class Magnoliopsida; order Santalales; family Viscaceae; genus Viscum; species Viscum album. The sequence continues at coordinate 1,339,687,939 of OY728156.1, forward strand.
TTAATTGATACTTAGTTATTCTATTTTATTTTAATTGTGGTAATAACATTCTAAATATTTAATGTTTATAAATATTTGCTTATATTTTGTTAATTGACCATTAATGGATATTTTATAAAATTTTAGATCTTACAATTATCACTTTTTAATTTTTAAATATTTTAAATATTTTTAAATAATTTAATAAATGTTATTTTTATAAAATACCAATAATGTCAATTTTGACACTATTCAATTATTTGACTTTAAATAAAATCCAAATAGAAGATAAATTAAAAAAAAAAAATTTAATAAACTCCTAACATGTCATAGTCACCTATAAAATTCATGGATCACATTAATTAGTTCATATGATATTTATTTTATTATTTGTAAAATTATTTTTTTGATATTTCTATTAATAAAATATTTTCTACATCACTATTGTGTCATCATTAATGGTAATTATATAATATCTAAAAATTATAAATAAATTTAATTTATGTAGGTAATTATTTTATATTTCCAAATACTATATATAGTTGATATTATCTCTTATGTATCCATATATTAAAATTAATATACTTAAATAAAATGAGATTGTGACATTTTGTCACATTCATTAGTTTTTATTATATTCATGTCATATTAATAGGTAAGTGGACATTAAGTGACTCCATTTAAAAAAATAGATGATAATGGTCTAATTTAGTCATCCAATAGGATTTTTATAGGTGTTAAGATAATTTTATAATATTATTTTTACCTTTAATTACCCGATTTACCTTTAACCGTGGTAATAAAAATAATTAACAAAATTACTATTCATAATGACCAAAAATAAAAGTAGCCTATTAAAATAATTTGGACCTACTTATTTAAAATATGGAATCCATTTTTAAAAATTCAAAACACAAAATTTGCAGTAATTAATTTAAAATTAATCTCGTTGTTGAAATGAGAAAATGAGTTTTAAAAGTTAAAATATTGAAAAAGATTGAAATGTATTTACATATGAATTTAATGTAAAATTAATTCAAATGACCTAAATTATATTAAATGGTAAAAATATATTCTATTTATACTTTTAAACTATTTAATAATATAAATTAACCACATAAATTATTTCAATGAAAATTTATTTTCAATTAAAATTTAGCGTATTTTTTCTACTCATCAAAACATGAAAGGTATCATAAAAATATTAGAAATTCATCCAAAGTAAATTTTTATTTCCCTCTTCGAAATAAAATGTTTATGTTATCATAATAAACATATTAATGTGTTGAAATCTTAATTTAAAATGGGTTTTACATCTAAAGGGGTAAAATTAAACTTTTTTAAAAAATAGTTTTTTATACATCAAATAGGGTTTTATTCAGAGCCTATGACTAAAATATCCATTGGATGAATATAAAAAATATTTTATTAAGTATATAACACACATATATCACATTAATTTCATTAAAAAAAGTAAATCACTCAAAAAAAATCAAATTGATGTATATTTTTCATAAAGAATTGATAGCCAAAGAATTATCATTTCATTTTAATAAGTTAGATATAATTATTCCCTCTAACCTAATGCATAGTCTATAATGGAAATTTTTATACTAAGGGCATCTTCTGGTTCGTTTAAACTCACAATTGCGTTCAATTAAAGCTACTGAAGAATAAAAATTATTTAAAGAAAGTATTTCACAAAAACATCCAGGTGTTACATGCTTCCCCCCTTAAACAAAATTTCACCCTCGAAATCTGTCACTTAGAAACAAAAAGATGAGGGTACCTCTCCCTCATAATATAATCAAGTTCCCATGTATATTCTCAAAATTGGTGGTTCCTCTATAAAACTTTAACCAAGCGAGTGGTCTTGTTTCATAGAAATTTTTCGCTATGATCCAGAATCTCTATCAGTTGTTATTTATAAGAAAGATCTTTCTATAGCGGTATGAATTATGAGCTTACTACATGTGAATGATTTTATATTTAATTTCTTATGAGAGATAATTGGTACACATCATGAAATTGATATATATTCTGTGGAATATCCAATCGGAAAGTTACCTTCCCAACACGATCCATAATTTCAAAAGGACCGATGTATCTAGGGCCCAACTTTCCCTTATTTCAAAATCTCATTACTCTCTTCTAGGGAGATATTCATAAGAACACCTTATAAACCAATTCAAACTTTAGGTCTTTTCTTGAGTTGTCAACATATCTTTTTTTTCAAATCCGAGCTACTCTTCTGTGTTGCTGAATAGATCTGACCTTTTATACCATCTCATCAACAAGATCAGGTTCTAATTGTTTTATTTACCCAACTTCATCCCAGAAAGTTGGAGTTATACACTTATTTCCATAGAGGGCTTCATAAGGATCCATATAAATACTGGAGTAAAAGCTATTATTGTAATAAAATTCCACCAATGGTAGGTGTTGATCCCAACTACCTTTGAAATACAAAGAACCTTCTCTCAACATGTCTTCCAGAGTTTGAATTTTCCTCTCAGACTGACCATCTGTCTGAGGCTGATAAGTAGTGTTGAAACTTAACTCTGTATCTATAGCATACTGAATACTTTTATAGAACTTCAAGGTAAACCTCAAATCCTGATCAGATATAATGGAAAGTGGAACTCGATGAAATATTACCACTTCCTTTACATATATCCTAGAAAGCTGATCAAGAGATAAATCCTCTCTAATAGCAATGAAGTGTGCCGACTTCATAAGGTGATCAACTATAACCCATATAGCATTATGACCTTTATATGTTTTGGGATGTCTGACAACAAATTCCATAGTGATGTTTTCCCATTTCCATTCTAGTATGGGTAATGGTTGTAACATCCCCTTAGACTTATGTCTCTTAGCCTTAACTTGCTGAAAAACCAAGCACCGAGAGACATATTTGGTAACATCTTTTTTCACGCCATACTACCAGAAGTACTCTTTCAGGTCCCTGTACATCTTTTTTTCTTACAGGGTGAATAGATAATGAAGAACTATGAGAATCATCCAATAGATCCTCCATTAATTCTTGTATGGTAGGAATAAAAATTCTATTCCTAAACCTTATTATTCTATTACAATCCAGGTTGAATTTAGGAACATTTCTCACCTTATTTTTTATATATAAATCTTCCTTCTACAACTCCTAAATATTCACTTGTATATATGGTTGAACATTCATTTGAGAAAAAAATATTTCTCCCCTTAAATTAAAATTTCTAGATCCATCCTTTTCAAATCCATAAATATTGGATCTTTTGTGATCCTCATCATGGATAAGCTAGCATGTTCTTTTCAACTCAAAGAATATTCCACCTTATTAAATTTCCCTGGGTGGTAATGTATTGAGAATTTGTAATCTTTAATCAACTCCAACCATATTCTTTAGTGTATATTCATCTCCTTTTGTGTGAAACTATACTTTAAACTTTTATGATCAGTATAAATATCACACCTTTCACCATAAAGACAATTAATCCATATATTTAATGCAAATATTACTGCAACTAACTCCAAATCCTGAGTTGGGTAATTTTTTTAATGGATTTTCAACTGCCATGAGGAATAATCTATGACCGTATCATTTTTCATGAGAAAACATCCCACCCCCTTGTTGGATGCATCACTATAGATCACAAACCTTTCTCCACTACAAGGTAGTGTGAGCATAAGTGCACAGGATAACCTTCTTTTTAACTCTTTGAAATTTTCTTCACATTCCTCTGTCCAAACGAACTTAACTCCTTTTCGAGTCAACTTGGTGATCAGATTAGATAATTGTGAAAAACATTTCACAAAATTTCTATAATATCCCTCCAAACCAAGAAAAATTTGGATTTCATTTATCGTTGTTGGTCTCTATTATCTTTTAATAACCTCTATTTTTGCTGGATCCACAAATATCCTCTCTCTTGAGATTATGTGATGCAAAAAATGAAACTTTCTAAAGCCAAAATTCAAACTTGGTAAATTTTTCAGAAATATTATCCTTTATCAGGGTATTCAATACAATTCTCAAGTGATCTTAATGTTATTACTTTCTCCTTGAATAAACAAGAATATAGTCTATAAAGACTACCAAAAACTGATCAAGATAGTATCTAAAGACTCTATTCCCTAAATCCATGAAGATAGTAGGGGCATTAGTAAGACCAAAAGGCATCACTATAAATTCATTGTGTCCATACCTTGTATGGAATGTCGTCTTTGGTATATACTCATTTTTGACCCTTAATTGATGATATCCTGAACGAAGACCAATCTTGGAAAAGTATTGATCTCCACGTAGTTAGTCAACTTAGTCATCAATGCGGGGAATATGATATTTTTTCTTGATAGTGATCTTGTTAAGTTCTTGATAATCTATGTAGAGACTCATTAATCCGTCTTTCTTCTTAACAAAAATAACAGGTTCTTCCCAAGGTGACACACTAGGGAGTATGAATCACTTATCAATATTCTCTTGGAGTTTCTTATTCAATTCCTACAACTCAATTAGGTCCATTCTATAAGGTGTATTTGAAATAATCATAGCACTCGATATGAGTTCTATTGAAAACTCAACCTCATGATTTGGTGGAAGACCTGGAAATTAATCCAGAAAGACATCATAAAATCCCGTACAATGGGTGTATTCTTAATCGTTAGTTTCTCCCCAACCATTTGAGATAAATAACCTTTATTTATAGTAATCAAGACCCCTAAGATGGAGAACATTTCTACTGGAAGGTTATGTTCATCCTTGCATCGATATATTATCATATATTGATATGGAATATAAAATTTAACTTCCCTTCCTTGGCAATTGATATGAGCTCCATATAGAGAAATCCAATCCATTCCAAGAATCACATAAAATTACACTATAGGAAGGATCATAATATTTACAGAAAGCACTTTCCCACAAAATTCAACCAAAGAAGAATTATAAACTTTTGATGTGACTGTTTTTCCATTAGGAGTTGTCACAACTAACTCAACATATAATTGTTGAGGTAATATAGATATACCTTTAGAAAATTCTTCAAAAATAAAAGAGTGGGTGGATCCAGAATCAAATAAAACATTTTTTACTTTAGAGTTGATGGTAAGTGTACCTTTCACCACTTCATTATCATAATCCACATCACTAATAGTGATTGTAGGTGACTTTCCTTTGTCTTTGGCCTGAAAATTTTATTGACGTCGTTCATCATCAATAACCCTTGGATTAGGGAATTGATTGGAATAATTCCCCATTTCCTCACACTTGTAGCATTGAAGTTTAGGAGGTGAATTATTTGTTTCCTTTTCTTTGTTCACATCATTAGACATATTTTTCTCATCACTTCAGCATTCAACTGGCCAATGACCTTCTTTTACACACTTAAAACATTTACTAGTCACTTTAATAAAATTACATCGACGTTTCTTTCCACACTTTGAGAATAAGGTAAAAGTCATCTTCTTTTAAGTGTGGTCTTTATATTTTCATTTGAATTCCATTTTTCTGTTCTTATAAAACCCATATGATTTATGGGTTACTCCAATATCCATCTCAACCTTGAGAGCACATCGAAAAATTTCCTCATAGATATTGAAGCCCTATATGGATAATGCCCTTCAGAGACTTGGTTTTAAGCCACTAAAGAATCAATAAATTTTACTCTCTGGTTGGATAATAATTCTAGAAGCATACCTTTCAAGTCTTATAAAATTTGATTCATAGGTACCAATGGATTCTCCATACTTTTGTTTTAGTTCAAGGAACTCATTCTCTATATTTTTTCGAAGAATATGAGGAAAGTACTTATTGAAAAATAAGTTATTGAACTCGTCCCATTCCATGGACTCAATTTCATCTCTTTTCCTCATATTCTTGATAAGATTCCAACATTGATCAGCTTCAACTTCCAAATGATATACTGTTAAGATGACTTTATCATGTTTAGAATATTGTGGAACTAAAATAATGTTTTCAGTAGTACCAATCCATTATTCAGCTACTAATGGATTAGAAGACCCACTAAATGAAGGTGGACATTTCCTCATGAAGGATTCAATAGTGTGTTTCTCCCTACTTTGGTCGTTTGGAAGTCTAGAATTTTTCATAGCTCGAGAATGTTGTGTGATCGTGGCTATATGATTTTTCATTCCATCTCCCATAACATTTGGTTTCTCAGGGGGACAATCATTACATTTCCCATCACATTCAACATTAACTTGGTTCCTTCAGGTTCCATCCATTGACTAAAACCAAGAAGTATAGTGTGAGAAACACTAATCATAATGGGAAAACCACATAATTCAAGAATAAAATTTCAATTTACAGCACTTAGGTTTTATACTAGGTTATTCATGAAAATATCTAAATCACCAGGATATTATTTTAACCTATACTTAGACATATCCTTAGGGTTCCTACTAAGGTTCTCTCATCCGAGTTTCAAAAGGTTAACTATACCTTTTCTCTGATAGAAAAAATAATGGCCCATACTTTACATGTAGATATTATCTCAACATTTAAGGATGTTTATTACAAAACATAATAAAAACCATGCTATGACCGTATAGGTTTAGTGTCTTTATAAATTGAGAAACATAAACAATTGTTTCATAAAACATCTACATTTTCTCCTGCATATTTATTCAAAACTAGACTTCTTTTTGACATATCGTACTTAATAACCTTCTTCATAACATGGGGAAAAGAAACATATGAAAGGGTGAAGTCAAATTCTCAGTAAGGGTAAACAATATAAACATAAATCATATCATAATCATAAGAATATAACATTTTAAAATCTTATCCTGCACATAAATGATCAGAACATCATGTCATGGGATAAATCATAAAAGTGCAATTTAATCCAAAAAGTCAAAACATAAGACATGAAATTTTGTGGCATACACACATAAGTATATAAAATCATTTCTTATTAGTCAAGGCTCATTTCCCATAACATCATAATAGACAAATTCTATTACTGAACTGAGTTCACTCCTCGTTCCAACTCTGTATTACTGAACCCGATTTACATGCCATTCCTGTGATGTATATCTCCTAACATATAAATATTTTCATAATAAATTGGATGGAGATATAGGCCCCATCCATATCATAATGAAACCATTATTACATGTTCCACAAAAACATAAAAACATTCACCATAGCATATCCCATGAAATAAAATGGGTTTCTTAAATATTATTCCATTATAATTGATATAAAACAAATGGATTTACTAAATAAAATTACATGATAAACACAATAAAATAATAGTAATAACTAGGATATAAATATAACCCTATTTAAAGAGTGTCATGTTATATGGAAAATAATACTTAGAATACACTTGAAATTAATTTTTGAAAAAAATATCCTTTATTCTTCGAAAACGTTTTCCTTCCTTAAAATGCCACACAATTTTAGAAGAAATAATTTTATGTGGAAGTTGTCTTTTATTATTTTAGGGAAATCTTAAAGGAAATAAGGTATTATAAAAGTGTAAAATTCTGTTCATTTAATACAAGTAAAAAAAACATTCTCCTCATACTTTTGCTGGAAAAGTCAAAAGCACCTCAAATCGAATAACGACCAAAGATTCCTTTCATACCATTTTATAAAAATTCACCAAAGGGTAAAATTAACATTAAAAAATTGTATAATAATAGATAGAATATTACATAATTATTAAACATGTATGTTGATGATAAATATACCCCAGTAAATACATACGTATAAACAATCTAGGTTAAAAATGAGATTGAAAAATTATCCCTTACCTTAGGTCTCATATCCTTAATATGTATCCAAACCTCCTATATAATGATTTAAATAATGTTATTTAATTATTATAAAATCATAATCATTTTTATGATATCATATATGATTATATTATCATCTTTTTGTTAGTAACATTTCATTATCACTCGTTATTCAGATATTAACTGCTTTGTGTTCTTTTACAAGATTTGTCGGATAAGTTCATGTTCCACTTATTAGGATATAGTTAAATAATTTACATAATGATATTAGTATTATATATATGATATTTATTCATTCAATTCATGTATATAATCATTTTTTAATGAAGATTATGTAGAATGAATCACATCGCATCGTGGAGACTGTAGCCCTTACATACGCACGATCGATGATATCATTCCCAAAATTATTGAATTTTTTTGAAGTGGATCGTGTATAATATTTAATAATTAGTAAAATATTATAATAATAATCATATATTGTTATTATTCCCATCATTATACCCATCCAAGTAAGGTGGTGGTGAAAAATAGATGACACCACGGTGTGGAGACGGTAAGACGTAGGTACGCACGCGCGGTGATTTCATTTTTCATAGGATGGTTAGAAGGTGGAATATGGTTGTTTCATATTTATAATAACATATTAATATATTATTGATACTTATTTTATTACTTTATAATTAAATACCTAATGAATAGGAAGTAGAAGAAGAAATAAATTTGAAAGAATCAGTAGAATAGATTACCTCTTCCTCGACGTGTTTCCTCTAAATATCTTCTTAGAGCACTAGAGTTTGCCTTTGAAGATGGAAGAACCTATAGAATAAAAATAGGAAATTTAAGAATGAAAAAGGTTAGGGTATGGCCAAGATTTAAGGTTCAAAATTAAGTAAATAGGTGAGGGAGGATGTACCCTTTTATAATTGAGGTGAGGGTCACTTTTGGAAACTCCCTAAATAATAATTTATAATAAAATAAAACCCAACCCAGAAACCTAAAAAATTTCACAATTTAGAAGATGAGATGAGATAGGGTTTTAAAATCATCAAAAAATAAATTTTGGACAATTTATTTTGTCAATTTAAACCATATCTTTTTAATTTACACTTAGTTATTCTATTTAATTTTAATTGTGGTATTAACATTATAAATATTTAATGGTTATAAATATTTACTTATATGGTGTTAATTGACCAAAAAATGGATATTTTATGAAATTTTTGATCCTATAATTATCACTTCATAATTTTTAAATATTTTTATGATTTTTAAATAATTTAATAAAATGTTATTTTTATAAAATATCAATAGTGTCAATTTTGACACTATTCATTTATTTTACTTTAAATAAAATAAAAACTGAAGATAGATTAAAAAAATATTTAATATACTCTTAACATGTCATAATAATATATAAAATTCTTGGATCAAATTAATTAGTTCATATGATATTTCTTTTAATATTTTTAAAATCATTTGTTTATATTTTTATTAATAAAATAATTTCTACATCACTATTGTGTCATCATTAATGGTAATTATATAGTCTCTAAAAATTATAAATAAATTTATATGATGTTTTTAATTCTTTGATATTTCTAGATACTATATATAGTCTATATTATCTCTTAGGTATACATATATTTAAATTAATATACTTAAATAAAATGATATTGTGACATTTTGTCACATTCATTAGTTTTTAATATATTCATGTCATATTCATAGGTTAGTGGCCATTAATTGATTCCATTTTGAAAAATATATTATAAGGGTAGAATTTAGTCATTCAATAGAATTTTTATAGGTTTTAAGGTAATTTTATAAACTTATCTTTACCTTTAATTACCTGATTTACCTTTAACCATGGTAATAAAAATAATTACCAAAGTTACTATTCATAATGCCCAAAAATAAAAGTAGACTATGAACATAATTTGGAAATACTGATTCCAAATATTGAATCCATTTTTCAAAATTCACAACATTTAAGTTTAAGTGATTAATTTAAATTTAATCCTGTTGTTGAAATGAGAAAACTGGTTTTAAAAGTTAAAATATTGCAAAATATTGAAATGTTTTTACATATGAATTTAATGTAAAATTAATTACAATGACCTACATTATATAAAATGGTAAAAATTTATTCTATTTATACTTTGAAACAATTAAATAATATAAATTAACCATATAAATTATTTCAATGAAAAAAGTTATTTTCAATTAAAATTTAGTGTATTTTTACTATTCATCAAAACATGAAAGTTATCAGAAAAATATGAAAAATTCATCCAAAGTAAAATTTCATACCCCAATTAGAAATAAAATATTTATGTTGTCATATAAAACTTATTAATGTTTCAAAAACTTAATTTTAAAGGGGTTCACCATCCAAAGGTGTGAAATTAAACTTTTTTAAAAAATAGGTTTTTATACAAAAAATATGGTTTAATTCATAGCATGTGACTAAAATATTCATTGGATGAATATAAAAAATATTTTATTACATATATAACACATATATAGTAAATTAATTTCATTACCAAAATCAATTACCTCAAAAATACAAATATCTAATTGATTTATATTTTTTATAAATAATTTCTAGCCAAAGAATTCTCAATGAATTTTGATAAGTTAGTTATAATTATTCCCGCTAACCTAATGGCTAGGATATAACAATAATTTTTATACTAAGGGTGTCTCACGGTTTTTTTTAAACTCACTATTGTATACAACACATGCTACTGAAGAATAAAAATTATTTAATGAAAATATTTCATAAAAACATCCGAGTGTTACAGATTGCCAAGGCTTTTTGTAGGTTATGATTTATCCGACCAAAGAAGTGTTAAACCTTGCATTCGGGGGTAACAAAAAAACCAGAGGCATATCATGAATGTTTTTTGAAGTTTTATTCATATTCCCTAACATATTTTTCATAATATTTCTTAATTTAAAGGAAATATCTTTCCATCTTAATATAGAGGGTGTGGGGAAAATATTTATCAATTTTTTTTTCTAGAATTACTTCCACTCCATTGCTTTGATATATTCCTTGGGATTCATTTTCTTGATCAATGTCGACCACTGATCAGCTTCACCCTCTATATGATAAACATCCATAAGTACCTTCTCTTTTTTGGAACATTGAATGATATAGAATATTTTTTAAATAGAATTCATCCATTGATCTATGATTAAAGGATCAGATGATCAATTGGACATAGGAGGGCTTTGTCTCATGAAGATCTTGAATGTGGGTTTCTCTCTCTTAGGAGGGGGGGGGGGTGTTAGGTGATCCTCTTGATCCAGGTTTTGATTCAAAAATTGAGTTAACTAAGAGAGTATCATAACAAAGTTTGAGATTCCCGCTCCCATCAGGTTGGGCATCTCATTGGGGAAATCCTCACACTGCCTGTCACATCGGTTGTTAACACGATTCCTTCTATTATTGGACATTGTATAAAATAAAGGAAAATTAGGGATGAGTATATTAAAAATTTAAACACATAAAGTGAATATACTGAAATTTAAGGGATAACTTATAAATTAAATTCATCTTCTTAACTTATGAGTTTATAGGCTTCAGTCTAAGTTATGCATGATCTACTAACTAATATATATTATTATTGGATTTTTTCCCCCTTAATAATGGTTCATATTGAGATTATGAATTTACCAAATCATATCCCCTGGGAGTGTCAAACTAGGAGTGCAGAAAGGTCTATTGTCGTGCACCAGTTCCTGTTCGAGTCTAGCTCAAAGCAGTGTTTTCGGTTATTACCCCTAGATACATCTATGATAGAGTCACATCCACTTATTCGTATCCATACAAGGATGTATTTTCTTGATAAACCACTTACTCTATACTATACCAAAATCTAGGGATGTTTTTATTATACTTAGTCTTATAACTAAGGATTTTTATTAGGGTTTTCCAATCCTAATCCCAAAAATAACTAAACATATCATCTGGTACCAACTATAAAAACCCTGTTATTTATTACATATTTAAACATGATTTATTACATAGATTTAAACTTAATATAACTTATAAGATCAAGAGTTATATCATATTGGTAAATTAGTAACATTACATAACAACTTAAAACATGAAATACAATATCTTTATTGAAAACTTATTTTACATGACCACAATATTCCTTCGTACTTAACACTTCATGGGATAACTTGAGGATGTAATAAGAAATGAGTAATATATAAAGCCTATTAAGGGAGTAAAAATTTAATAACATGAGTATAAAAATACATTTTAGACAAGGTATATCAACAAGTCATAATGGAACATGAATATAAAGGCATGATATACCATGATAATCATAACATGGACATGTGGAAACAATACAAAACACTACATCATAAACAAAAAGGAATCAGGTCAAACCCTGTCTGAACATGGTGGAAAAATTCCCATAAAGGAATCAGGTAAACCTCTATCCAAACATGATGTATCATGATACTAAAAATTACCCAATTCATTAGAGCACTATTAGAGCACACCCTTCATAATTATTTCAATCTCATGCTTAAGTGTACCACATAGATCATATAACATGGATTCATTCAACATCATCATTTATTCCATGATCAAGGAATGTGGAATATATAATGTAATCCATAAATAAAAAATTATATGTTCATAAAGGTGAATACCCTTGATAGATGAATGGGTATGGTATTCACTACATGATGTTTTTTACATGAAAAAATCGTGGTGTAATTTCAGCAGCATAACGACGTCATATGGAAATTCATAAAATGGGTTGATGATAGAGAAAGGGGTATATCATCATTTATACATGAAATGGATAGTAAGGGAATCATGTAACATAATATCCCAACATATGAAATGTAATTTAAGATTCATATATAAAATAAGTTCTTTAATGAGAATGAGGAGAGTGAAATCACTTACAGAATTTCGGCATGGTAACAGGTGTATATAAAGGATCATGAATGGATTAATGTGTGTGTAAAGAAAATATAATTATTTATAAATCAAAAGTAAAATAAGGGTATTATTTATGAACATATACCAACATATACAAATTGAAATTAAAAGGCATATCACAAAAGGAGTGCTTGATAAAAGAGGAAAGTGAAGGATCCCTTACTTGGATGTGTGACTCCAAAGGATTGGGTGAGGATTCTTGGAAGCTTGGGGGAACTTTTGGAGGAATCTAAGGAGTAGGGGTAAGATATTGGTTTAGGTTAAGAGATCTTGAGTGAATATAAATGAGAGTTTGGGTGGTTTTATATAGGAAAGGAGGGGGATTTCTTTATTATTTTGGTTTTGGATACTACACAATAAAATATTCAAAACCACAAATTATCCCATGGTTTTTGCCCATGATTTCTAGAAAAAGGGATTGGTATAAATTATTTTATAAGTACAAGGTATTAATATATTAAAATATTTTCCTTGCTTATATGGAGGTGAGTCACACTTTTAAGGAAATGATTTTAAAATCTTAAAATATTTTATATGTCATTGAGGATTCACTAAAGATTTATAAAATAAATCAAAGAAACTTGAAATTAAATTATTTTAAAGTAAAAAATATTTTTTTGAATATACCTTTTATAGTATTTATTACATCATTATTTGGCTATTATGATGTCATAAAACACACTTTATATTTATATGGTATTTAATTTTTACCAGAAAAATCAATTTTCTCATAAAATTATAAAAAATTCACCATTGGATAATTTTGAAATCCTGATTCCAAAAATAATATTAATTTTATCTAAATAATTTTATAAATATATGAATTTTCACTTTTAAAATAAAAACAGACATTTATTGAAAATAAATGGGTTTTGAAAAAAACCGTTTTTAAACCTTAATAGAAATTACTTTAGACTTCATAAAAATTATATGATCGATTATATTTTATAAAATTAATTTAATAATAATATTTTATTATAATATTATTTATTTCAAAAATCTATTAATTCATTAAAAATATATTTCTTAATTGAATTTGGATATTAACCAAAAATACTATTTAGGATTTAAAAACAATTTACAAAGTAACAATAATAAAATGAAAGTATATTCCTTATTATATTAAAAAATAATGTACATAATCATAATTCAAGGGTCTTGTTACATATCCCTTTATTACACTAGCATACACCCTAAGAGTAAGGTGTATGATGGTGGGGCTTTCATGGGGTCGTTTGGTGAACATAGCGTGGGTTGTGATATCAATGAGCTTGAAATTCTCCTGTAAATGATTTTTCTCATGATTAAGTTGTTAGATTTTAGCTTGGGATTGGTCTTGGGAAAAGTTTATAAATTCTATATTCCTCAGAATCTCTGGTAAATGGGATTCATATGCAACTATCATTCTGTTTGTGTCCATGACTTCCTTTATCTGTGCCAAAAGGATTTGTTAAAACCCTATATTTATACTAGTCATATGATCATTGTTCAACGACTATATTATTAACAGTAATGATACTTAATGGTCATTTAAATCTAATTGGATATAATAAAAAGAAGTTCATGTGTCTTCTATATACATAATACATTTAATTAAATCAAAAAGGGGAATTTAATTCATAATAATTTGGGTCGTTACAACACCCATGTTATTCACCAAGAAGGTAGATAATAGTATTTAACTTTGCGTTGATTACCAGAAGATGAACCAGGTGACAGTGAAATGCCAATACCCCTTACCTAGTATCAATGATCTTTTCAACTAGATACGAGGAGCCTGGTGGTTCTCCAAGATTAATCTTTGATTAGTATGTAATCTATTGTGATTTAGAGAGGAGGATATTTTGAAGAAGGTATTTTGGAGTAGGTGTGGATTATATGAGTACTTAGTAATTACATTCAGGCTAAAGAATGGGCCAGAAGTGTTCATGGACCTCATGAAAAAGATAATATACCAATACTTGGGCTCATTCATCTTAGTTTTCATCAATGATATCCTCATATAATCACTAAAACTAGAGAAAAATACTAGGAACCTAGAGATAGTACTAAGTACGCTTTGAGCAAATCATCTTTACTCCAAGTTTTCAAAGTATGATTTATAGATTTGAGAGGTGAAGTTCATAGGACATGGGATATCTGAGATGAGTATATCCATGGACCTTGATAAAGATGAGGTAGTCATGTCTTGGACATGTCCATGGAATGTGTTTGAGATCATTAGATTTCTAGGTTTAGTGGGGTATTATAGAAAATTTGTCCAGGATTTCTCCCAACTATCAGTACGCATGATAGCGCTGAAAAAGAGGGGATTGAAATTCCATTAGTTGGATCAGTGTGAAGAGGAAATACTTGAGATAAAGATAAGTTTGATGAAAAATCTAGTATTGACACTCTCTAAGTCTGGGATTGGTTATGTAGTATAGTATTAGTAATTGTTATGGGATTAGTGTTGATGTAGTAAGAATATGTGGTAGCTTATGGGTCACATCAGCTATAACGCCATGATTGTTTCTACCATACTCATGAATTGGATCTGAAATCTATGGTTTATGATCTGAAGTGTTGAAGACACTATCTCTTCAGTGAGAGATTTTTTTTACATGGAACACAAGAGGCTTCTCTATATCTTCACATAGAAATACCTAAACCTAATATAGAGGCACATGGTTGATTATCTATAGAAGTTCAACTTTGATATGGTATATTCACATATTAAAGTTAAATTCATTTAGAATTCTCTTATTTGTTAGATACAGGATGAGTAGAAGATTAGTAAGAGGCCCTCAGGGGAGCCATGGCACTTGATAAGCTTATTGGATGATATGATGATAGATGCCTCAGAGGACCAGGGTTATATGAATTTTTCTACCTTTTTAGTCACATTTTCACTTGTAGACCAGGTAAAGGATAGAAAAGAGTTAGACTCTGAGTGTGATGTAATGAAATAATAACTATATAGTTATGACTTGATACCCAAATGGTTAATATATGATAATGATGTGATCTTGGTACATGGGAGAGTAGTAGTACCTAATTCCATCCGAGATGATTTGATGAGGGATTAACATACCTCAAGATGGTTAGTACATCCTGGTGAGACTGTATCATGACTTTAAGTGGAAGTCATGGTGGCCAAGGATAAAGATAGACATTACTGGTTTCATCTCCCATTGTCTTAAACGTCAGAGGGTGAAGGATGATAAACGACGTCCTGGTGGGTTTTTGAATCCACTCTTGATACCTATGTGGAAGTTAGAGGACATCATGATGAAATTTGTGATAGGGTTACCCATGACCCCAAGGAGTTATGACATAGCCTGGGTGATTTTTGATCAGCCAAGAATTCTGCTAACTTATTATTGATTAGAGAGACTCACTCTATAGAGGAGCTGGGAAATCTCTATATCTATGAGATTATATACTTACATGAATTTATCTTGAGCATTGTTTTGGATAGAGATGCACACTTTACATTGAATTTTTGGCTAAGATTATAGAAATACCTAGGGACTCAGTTGATATTGAGCACATCATACCTTCCCTAGATAGACATACATTCTAAGTGGACTATATGAATATTGGAGGATATGATTAGAGTTTTCATGTTTGAATTTTGTGGAGTGTGGGTTGATCACTTATCCTTAGTTGAGTTTTTATACAATAACTATTACCAGGATTCGATTCATATGGAACCTTATGAAACTCTTTATTGGAGACCATGTCACCCACTACTCTATTGGTATGAGGTAGATGAGGCAATGATTATTGGCCCTGGCATAGTTCAGGATACCTCTGAGAGAGTTCATCTGATACTGAAGAAGTTGATCAATGCTCAGAGTAGAAAGAGATCTTATGTCTACCATAGGAGGATACCCTTGGAGTTTGCTATAGGAGATTGCGTTTTCTTGAGAGTGAATCCTTAGATAGGTAATAGACATCTGAAGAAGTAGGGTAAGCTAGAATATCATTTTGTTATACCTTTTGAGATCACCAAGAAGATAAGGTAAGTTGCATGTCTTCTAGACCTTCCTTCTCACTATTGAGGTATACAATATGTGTTTTACATGTCACAACATAATAGGTACATACCCGAACCTACCCATTTTTTTACTGTGAGGATGTTGAGTTGGATACCAATGAATCTTATGAGGAGTGTCCAGTATAGATCATAGAATGAAGTGAGAAAGTGTTGTGATGGAATATGGTACCACTAGTCTAAATTTGGTGGCATTATGGATGGATCTGGGAGAAGATATGGGACCGCGAGTCTGATGTTCAAGCTCAGTGGCTAGAGTTGTTCATGAAAGACCACTAGAGTTAATTCTTGGGGATTAGAAGTAAATAGAGGGGGATAATTTTAATACCCTAATTTTTTAATGATAATAAAAACCATATTTGGTAATAATTTATGAGTATTTTAATGTGAAAATGTAATTTTCAATAAAAATCCCTTAATAAATGATTTAAAGTATTTTTGTAAGGGTAAAAATACTATTAAAACCTTGTAATATTCTATATAATATCTTTGGATTTAGGTTCTAAGTTAACATGGAATTCTGGGCCCATAGAGCCTTGGAAATGATAGAATAAAAATATTAAATATATTATCAAACATGTGCGCTATGTTTCCAAAATAATGGAATATATTTATAACAGTTTCTTGTATAGGAAATCTAGGACCACCATTAATTCTGGAATGAGGGATTTAACTTAGGTGTAACATAACTTTTTTTTTTGCGTCAGGTGTTTGTAAAAATTACACATGAGGGTAATTTATTTTACTAAAAAATTAAAGTATCTTCCGAATGGTTCATCATATGATAAATTTGAGATCTCTATTAGGTTTGGAATGTGGATTTTACCCTTGGTATGACATAAACTTTTTGTTCGTTGTTAGTTTAGTTACAACACACATGTAATTTTTTCCATTAATTTATTTTTATTTTTAAATATTAAATTGGTTTTTATTTAATTTTATCTTCTTCAAAGTTGAAAATTAATTTATTCATGAAAAATTGATCTAAAAAACCTCATATTCATACATTTTTTATCTGATTAATTTAGTAACCCATTAACGTGGTTAAAATAATGATTCTGCCATCGAGATTCAAATGAAATGGAAGATTAAATCAAGGGTTTTGGTTTTTGTGGAGGAACATGCAGTTTAGGGTTCTAAATATACAAATTATTCACTATTATTCATTCATCAATTCCATTGAGTCCGAGGGATACGAAAACTCCTTAAAAACATTTGGTAAGGGCTCTGTTGATCTGTTTGGGATCCCTTGCGCGCAACCATTCTTCCCTGTGCAAGAATTCCCCTTTTTTTCTCTATGGTGCACCGTGTGGTTAAAGAAGGTATATCCTTTTTTTAAATTATTTATTTTATTCTATTTTTTTACTTCTAAAAATTATAAAAAATAGGACTTAAATAAATTATAAAACGTTTTTTTCTTTTTCCAATGATAATTTACAAATTATCAAAGGTTAAATTACACAATTTTTTTTGAAGATAAAAATGATGGAATTGATCAAAGGATAATTTATTATCAAAGTATAATTATGTGAATTATCAAATAATAATTTCAAAAAATTATTAAAGATAATTATAAATAAATTTCAAGTGGTAATTACATCATATTATCTATGGAAAGATAATTATAAAAGGATAATTTATAATAAATTATCAAAATATAATTATAAGAGGATAATTTATAAAAAATTATCAAGTTATAATTATAGAAGGATAATTTATAATAAATTATCAAGTGATAATTGTAAATGGATAATTTATAATAAATTATCAAAAGATAATTATTCTCAAGGAGAATATTGTGAGTGCATGCGTTGGCCTAAATAAATAATTCGAAAATTATCGAGGAGAGTGAAAATATTATTTCATGTGATATTTTATTTCTTTTTGAAATAAAATATCTAGTTTTGGTTCCATAAACTCTTGACATACCTCGAGCATTGAAATACTAACAAATATTATAATAACGCCCATAAGAAGGTTTTCTTGACTATTGAAGTTTACACTCCAGTCATTGAACCACATAAGGTGGTTTATTCATTCCATTGATGTTGATAAATTTGAGTTAATAAGTTTCTTACCATATTAGGATCATATTTATACTTTTTACAATTATATGATTATATTTTTTGGCAATTGATATTGTGCTTGATTATGATCTCATGTGGGTGTGTGTGTAGCCTATGAGACCCTTTTTGATATTGATTCAATGAGTGATATTGGAGTAGAATATTTCCATGCTTGATTATGATTACATGCCATTATGTATGCTGATATATACTCATGATGATATACTATGCCTTCTAGTGTGCTCACCCTGTATGTGTGTTATCATTTCCTTGGAGGTTGTGATTGGTACTTGAGATAGGTGGACCATCATGACATATTATTCATTAGTGGGAGAGTGATATTTATTGGAATTATGGAGATGAGGGAACTGAGAATAGGGTGGATGTATGAGGTATCCATAGTTTCATGTTGAGGGTGTGCTCTAGGTAGCCTTGATTTTCTAAGTTATGTTCACAATGTGATAGCCTGGTTGATGTGAGTAATATATATTATCATTAATAGGACCTGAGTAACATGGTTCTCTTAAGGGATAGATGGCGTTTGTTATCATCTCTATCATACTATGAAGAAACCGTACATGGGATCTTTTGATTACTACTAACATTTTCCATTATTTTTCAGGTGTAGAACTAAAGCAGGTATGACTGGGGGTTTGTGGTGGCTTGGTAAGCACATGATTGCTCAGTTTTTTGTTTTGGTTTTATGCCTATTAAAAATTTATTATGATTTTTGGTATACACATTTTATACTTGAGAACTTCAGGTAAGCACACATTGGTGGTTTCCTACCGAGTCTTGTACTCACACCCTAATTGGGAATTTAAGTACGCTTTTAGATTTAATGATAGATCTGATGAATGGAAAGGGACTTGTGGTGAACAATTGAATAGAGGAGGATAGACCTAGAAGTGTGTGAGAGTGGATTCCAGTGGTCCACAGTTTATTTATTGGTTAATTTATCTTCTTTATTACTTTAGACAAGATTTCTATATTGGGAGCTGTTTTATTTATATTATTTTAATTCCATTTATTTACTTCTTCATGATTACTTGGTGTTTTATTATATTATTTATATTTGTTGTCAATCCTATGAAACTATACAAAGGGTATAGTCTCCCCATTGGTGGACTTAAACCCCTTGCTATTAGTCAAAAACATCTTACATATGGGGAGGTGTGCATGAGATCATGTGACCTTATAGCCTAGACCTAGTGTTTTGGGTCATTATTTTACACATGTGTGGTATATACACCACATAAAAGAAAATACTTGTGAACATGACATGTGTCTCATAGAAATAAAAGCGAGAAAAAAATGTCTTACCTAGAGTACTATTTTTATTTTTACACATTCAAAATTCCTATATAATAAACATAGATTTATTATACATGTATTATAGAACCATAAAAATATATATATCATTCCATAAATTATTTTCTTATAAGATCTTATCACCCATTTTTTAACAATTTGTTATTAAAATAAATGCTATAGGTGATAAATACTTCGTTTCTCATGCATGTTTCAGTTCAACAGTCTTAGTAATTGTAATTTGATCATGGTTTCATAATATATATAATTTTAAACATGATATAAATATCATATATATTAATTATGTATATATATTTATTTATATTTATCCATTAAAGGTAGTGATAAAAACTGAATTACACTGTTCCTAGAGATGATAGGTTGTATGTACCCATGAATACTATTTTAAATTTTCGATGGATGAAATAGAAGAAAGTTAAATAATAATTCACCTTTAAAGAATAATTATTATATCACATATATTATAAATATATTTATTAAATATATCATTATTACAATCCATGTAAATCAAAAATGAAAAATGAATCACATTGCTTTGTGGTGGTGGTACTCCGCACAGATGCATTAGAGATAATTTCATTTCCTATTTGATGAAATAGAGAATGGATAATAGTTATTAAATAATAATAGTAAAGTATATTAATTATACTAAATTTATTATTTTATTTTGAATACTAAAGATTTATAGGATTTAGAAAAAGAAATAATATGAAAGTACTCAGCAGAGAGTTATACCTCTTTATTGAGAAACCACTTTTGGATTACACCTTAAGCCTTGAAAGAATGGTATTTTTGAAATTAAATTAGATAAAGAACATGGAAATGGAATATAATAAGGTTTTATGGTATGAATTGGCTGATATATAAGGCTAAAAATGTGTTATAAAGAGAGGATAAGAGATACTTATTTACAAGTGCGGGGAGGGGCACTCTTGGAACTACTTAAAATATTAAATTAATATGAATTAATTTTCATGGAAAAGTGAAAAAATTGATATATTTAAAATATAGGATGAGTATCAGTCAAAATAATCTCATATAATAAAGTTTTTATAAGTTTAGGTGATGTTTTCATACTTATCTCTTTGTTTTAACCCCCATTAACCCTTTTGACAATTACCATAATATCAAAAAAATTTACTCTTTAAGGGTCAAGAATGTTACTATAAAAGGAAAAGTAAGATATAAATGGACCATGGTTGATATTTTAAACTATATCCCATTAACTTGAATAAATATAGGTTTTTTATGAATTTTAAATAATTTAATAAAATATTATTTAACAAAAGATACCATTATGGCCATCTTCAGGAATAATCATAAAGTTTGACTTTAAAGAAAACATGATTGGAATTAAATTCAAATAAAAAATTTTAAAACATTAATATTATGTTATTTCTATCTAAAAAATATATGGAAAACAATAATTCATTGAAATTTTATTACTTTTAATATTTTTAAAATTATTTATTTTATTTTTCTATTAATTGAATAATAATGTGTTGGATTTGCATAATCATTTAAGTTAATTATTCAATAACTAAAAAATTAAAATAATTTACCATGATAAAAAAGTTAATTCATATTTAGATACTAATTTATAACCAAGATCATCCACTTTTTATACTTGTGATAAAAATTTATTAAAGTCAATAGAGTGACATTTAGTACTTATCCTTTTCTTAAAATAATATAATGGTCATAATCTAAGAAAAATGGTACCTAGAGGACATATTTTCAAGACCTAAATGATAATGGACAAACTAAACCCATCTAATATAATAAAGGAAAGTTTTATATAAAATTTAAAGGCTTATAATAAAATTTTAACCCCATTTTCCCATTTTACCCTTACCAATCTGAAAAATATTTACAAGGTTACTATTCATAGTAACCAAAAATAAAAAGAACCCATTTACCAAAATTGAAACTAATGATTACATATATGGGAACCATTTTTTAATATTAAATTTCTATAATTGGTATAAATTTATTTTATAATAAGTTCCCAAAACACAACAAAACCGTTTTTAGAAAAACACATATTTGAACATAAAACTAGATGCATTCTTATTCCATGATCAGTAGAACCCTTTATATGATTGTTTAGTTTTTTTATTGAATATATAATATATATTTCTTTAAATTCATTCACCATTAGTGATTTACTTAACTTATTAATATAAAATAACATTACATGCATACTAAATGGTTTTTTAGAAAAATATATATTTTAACTTTCAAATGATTTTATTTTCATTTCTAATCAATTGAAAACTAATGAATTAATTTTAAACATATGTAAACTATAAAAGTTTCATAATTTATTTATACCTATTTATAACCAACAATCTAATGGATAGATGATAACTATCATATTAAATAATAATATTTCAATAGTATAACATGATTTATTTAAAATCAGTGTTGTATATAAAACTAGATAAAAAAGAAATCAAATTTATTTAAAGGGAAACACATTATAAAATCTTAGGGTGTTACATTATTCTCCCATTAAATAAATTTCCACCTCATATTTTTATCTCAGTCATCAAAGGATTAATATTTTAAAATACCTTTGCTGAAAACCAATATCATACAAAGGTATAATAAAACATCCTTTGAAAAGGAAAGTGGGAAAAATAAAGGTTACCTGAAATAACACACAATCAGATTCCTAGATAAGGATAACATTAGTGGGAAGTTAAAATATAGGTATTGAGGAGGAAATAACATCCACAGAATAATAGATAGTGATAGATAATATGTCCATGAGAATGTTAATGACCAAAAAACCATAAATCAGTGAGGAGTTAAAAGACCATCAATTCATCAGAAATGAAGGAAAAATAATAAATTTTTTATTTCAAGATTCAATTCCTTAATTTTATAGATTATTTTAGCATCAAGATAGATTATATGATAATATATACTTACTTGATTTATTTTACTTTCATAGTCATAATTTCATCCTTTGGTTTTTCTTCAATAAATTTCCATTTCGTTCTCATCTATTACTATAAGAAACAAATATTCAATATGATTTTTTATGATTGAATCACTAAAATTAACTTTTAATAGATCATAATATCCATAATGTTTCCTTCTATATCTAAATATTTCTCAAAACAAAAATCGTTGGCCCATGTTATCCTACATGGATAAATCTTTATATGATGAAATAATATATTAATCTCTGAAACCCAAAAAATAACATCCAAATTTCAACTTAATCCATTTTAAAAATATTTAACCTTAATACACCTCCAAAATATATATGAATAAATTAAAAACCTAAAAATTTGAAAAATTTGATTACATTTTTTCCAATATCAACTTTAATATTTATCCTCAAATAACATATAGTATCTCATTATGTCATACCAAATGTGTGAACACCATGATTCTCATAAAACATACTAATAATCAGAATCACCATAAAACCTCAATGAAAACATATATGATTCCAAAAATTAACATTATACTTATTCCTCAAATAAAATCATAGACTATTGAATATATTCCATAAATTTAAAAATATAATAAACTTCACCAAAGATGACTTAAATAACTTTTTCATCAAATCACTAACCAATTTAAAGGTCACCAATAGTATCCCATTTAAATTATTAATGACAATCATCTATTTATCTCAACTAAACATTATTATCCTAAGTTGAAGCACATATTAAGGGTTATCTATCCCTTAATCATTTTTTTTCATAAATATCATCATATCACTAAATCACTTTTCTAGGTTGTCAATTCCATTCAACACATACTTGAAAATTCTTAAATAAAAACTACTATAGAACAATCCTAATAAGATTTATGATTCTCATAATTATAATATAAGTTATAAAACACTTATATAACATAATTCCTGAATCCCAATACCTAAATACTTTAATCGTTTCACTTCCTTCCTAAACCATTAACTAGGATTCATCAATTTATTCCTTAATACTTCATTCCTTTCATATATCATTTGTAGTCTCTTAATCATCAATAGTAAAACCTTTACACATACAACCTTTCTGATACTCTTCTCTATCTTTCCCCTAGGAAATCTATTTCCATAATGCCTATACATTCCACATTTAAAACATCCAACCACCAATGATACCTTATGGAAAACACTATTCCCATCCATTTCATTAACTGAAATTTTCCATTTTCCTCAAAAATTACTTTATCTCTATCCTTATTTTCCATATCCAAAAAATATTCATATTCATTTGAGACATTTCATTGATTAATTCTTCCCACATTATCAAAATACATGAAGTTGAATCTTCTTTCCTCCATGGTCTTCAAGAAACTCCATTTTTATCTTACTAAGTGTGTTAGAAAACTCACCCAAGTTGATATTATTAATCATATAACAAGATGGGTGATTAGGATTCTTCCCACATTATCAAAATACATGAAGTTGAATCTTCTTTCCTCCATGGTCTTCAAGAAATTCCATTTTTATCTTACTAAGCGTGTTAGAACCCAAGTTGATATTATTAATCATATAATAAGATGGGTGATTAGGAATAATAATAAGGTTTCATATTCTAGATAATATTTCACTTAGTTTATCATGAGAAAAATCATTAAATTATCCATTATAATCAGCATTAACATGATTTCTCTTGATTCTATCCATTGAATAAAATGAAAAATCATACTGTGAGAAACACTAATTATAGTGAAAAACCATGGAAAATAATTCATAGGATGTTTAAATAATGACACATTATTTTCAATATATTTTACCTTAAGTTTAAACTAGGCCATACTTTGTTATCATCTATTCAAATCCTTCACAATGGTTCATAATAAAAATATGAGTTAACCCAAGAATATCCCCCAAGAGTGTCAAAATTGGCATGTAGTTAGGTAATATTTACTGTGAACCAGAATGATGGATGAGATATACTCAATTAACTCTTTTCAAGGTTATTACCCCTAGATTAATCTATGCCAAAACAATATCCAATTATAGTATCTAGACATGGATGTATTTCGTTGAAAACCACATAATCTCTACCTTATAAGAACTTTATGATTTTTTTCCTATAAGTGAGATTATCCCCATAGTTTTCACCAATTTTTTAACTATTATCTCTAAATATTAACTAAACCCTACTCTGATATTAACTAAGGTTACCCAATAATTTCTTATATAAATAGTATATTATTTTAGATGAATATTCAATATATAACATTATGATCTTTGCCATAACTATAACGGTTTAGTTTATTTGGATACTAGATACATAAAAATATTATTTAGATACATTATTCATCATATCTAATGATGTTCTTCTCACATTTCACCCTTATTGGCATACCCTTATCAAAACCTTTCCTCATAACATGGGGAAAGGAAACATAATAAAGGGTGATCTTAGATGCCCAGTAAGGGTAAACATGAAAGATATCAATCAATGATCATATGAAAGCATAAGATAAGAATAACGGTATGATATCATGACCATAACATAAAAATTTCATACCCAATATATCATAGATCATTAACATGATTCATGACATAAAACACTATCATTTCAAAAGACATGAATTAAAAGAGTAATAAATCATCATAAATCAATCATGAACCATAAGTTCAAATCATAATCATAAAAATCTGTCATAAAAGTATGGAACCATGATGAGAATAGAAAAAATTTCATATATCAATTTTAACCACCAAGGACATTAAATAATAATGGATAAAGAATCAAAACATGTTTCCCATATCATAATGGATTAGTAATCACCACTTATTTTCCATAGTAGATCATGCATCACCACATGTTTCTCATAGTGGATCAAGTGTATCAACTCATTTCCCATAATTATATCATGAGTTATAAATCTTTACCCAATGAATTGGAGGGATTTATAATTTCAATACCACCTATAAAATAATTAAAACCATATATATTTTTTCCACAAGATCATAAAATATTCATCATATCATCACAACATAACTCATGGAAAGAAAATGAGTTTCATAAACATTTCATTATTTCATCATGTCATAAACCATGGAACATAAACGAGTTAAAAAAATTCTCATAATCATAATCATAAACCGTCCATATAAATAATAAGTATGTTATCATTGGATCATATCCCAAATAAAACATGATTAACATCAAAGGATGTTATCATAGATGAAAATTCCTTTAAAACATTACTATAATATTTCTTGAGGAAAAACACTTTTCATTATAAAATCACCTATTTAGAATCCAAATATTTCTAAACTATTAAAAAAATATTTGATTTTAAAATAAACTTTGAAACTTGTAAAAAATATTCAAAGGATTGAGAAGTCATGACGATGAGAAATTCATTTCATACCATAATCATTAAAACTTTCTATTCACATATTTGGTAAAATGTACCTCATTCCAAAAATGATAAGAAGATTATTTTTCAATCTTTTTTGTAAAAAATTAAGCATGGGTAAAAATAAATTTAAACAATAATGATAGAATAGTAAGAAACTATATTTAAATCATTTTATAAAATATGGATATGGAAGAAAAAGGTTTTCTAACCAGATGAGGAGAAATAAATCTGTATTTTATTAAAAAAGTTTTATATAAAATTTTGGGTTCCAAATAGAGGAAGATGGTACTAAAACATAAATTTTTTAAAATTAACTATATTAGAATAAAAATTAAATTTATTTATCAGATATAATTTCCTCAATAAAAATTCAAGCATAAATAATACCAATTAAAATGGGATTGAAACATAAATCCATTACCACTTCGGTAAATTTTTAATGAAAATATCATGAAAGAGAGAAACTACAATGGATAATTAAATCACCATTATTTTTATGAGAATCATCATAAAATATATTCATGGGTAATATATACACCACATAAAATAAATAATTGTTGAATATGTCTTGTGTCCCACAGAAATAAAAGTGAGACAAAAATCCCTTACCTCAAGTATTGTCTTTCTTCATATGCATTCAAAGATCCTGTATAATAAATATAGATTTGTTATAATTGTATTCCATAACCATAATCATATATATATATATATATCATACCATATATTTTTTTCTTATAATATCCTATCACTTTTTTATTAATAATTTATTATTAAAATCACTATTCCAGGTGTTAACTTCTTTATTTCTCATGCATCACTACTATAAATTGGGCCTTTAATAGTGCTAGTAAAAGTGATTTATCAGTGCTATAGAAGCGCTGATAATGTAACAGATGTTAAAGGGTTCTATTTAATATCTCTCATAAAAAGTTCTGATAAAGGACCACTTTAACAATGCTAAAAATATAACTGATAAAGGGGGACTTTATTAGCACTTTTTTAGTGCTGTTAAAGGCACTATGAATAAAGGGGATATTTTTTTTGTTCACATCCCAACTTTATTGTAAATCATAATGTTACAAATGCGGTGAGGGATTTTTATAGGTCTTATTTTATGCCTTTTGGGATAAACTCTAATTTTATTGCTCTAATTCCTAAGAAATAATGTTCCCTTGATATTAAAGAATTTCGAACATTGGATATTGGGAATCCCTTACCTAAGATTATTAGTAAAATCATGACTCAGAGGTTGGGTGAAATTGTTAAGGGGCTTATTTCCAATAATCAGTTTGGTTTTGTACTAGGACAGAACATTCAAAAATGCCTTTTCACTGCTTCTGAATGTGTCAATGCCATGAAGAGGAGGAAAAAGGTTGGTGACATGGATTTGAAGATTTACATCTCCAAGGATTTTGAAACTATTAGATGGATTTTTATTTTCAACATTCCTCAAATGCATGGATTTTTTCAAATATTTATTGTACTTGTTGGATCCATATTAGGAAGTGTGAGGCTCTCTATCTTTATCAATGGATCCCCTAGAGGATTCATTCAATGTACAAGAGGGGTAAGGCAAGGAGACCCTCTCTTTAGACTACTCTTTTCTATTGCAGAAGACTACTTGAGTTGGTGTCTTAATGACCTTGCTAATTTTGGTTAGTTTTAGAAGATGAAAATTGGGAGGAATATTCTTGCTCCCTCTCACTTGTTCTATGCTGATGACATTTTGCTGTTTGGAAAGGCATAAAAAGGGACCTTTTCCTATATCAAGGGAATATTTTCACACTATGAGGAGGTTTCAGGCTAGGTTATTAGTTATAATAAGTCTTCAGTTATGTTTGGGGAAGGTATCACCATCTCGAAATAGAATAGAATTTTTTTGAAGCTTGGTATGAAGAGGGGAACTCTACCCTTCACTTATCTTGGCATGCCCTTGTTTTGGGAAAGAGTGAAGCATTTCTATCTTGAGAACATTTCTCTAAAAATTTATAATCAACTAATGAACTGGAAAGGTAAGAATATATCCCAAGATGGAATAATTTTCTTGGTTAATTCAATGATTACCTCAATGTTTGTCTATTCGTTCTCTCTTGATAGATGGCCAAGGGAACTTTTTAAAGAACTGATTGGTAAGATCAGAAATTTTATCTAGACTAGCTCAATTAATGAGAGAAATATCATTATAGTGGCCTAGAAAGACTATATTAAATTGACTCAAATGGGGGGAATGGGGGTAAAGGACTTGAGGGCATTAAATGATACTTTTATTAAGAAGTTTTTGTGGAACCTGATTTCCAAATATGATCCCTCTACAGAGTTCCTCTATTTCAGGTTTGTGGAAAAGCTTCAACATGGTTATGGCTATTACGTTACTTCCTCTATTTGGCCTACCATCAAGCAGGCTTATGCTAGTCTTATGGAAAACTCAATATGGGTGGTTTGTGAGAACTCTCCACTGAACTGTTAGAAAACTCCTTGGTTGTCCCATCCCATTTGTGAAGACATTGTTGTTCCTCCTTCCCTGATGAAATTTTCTATTACTGATATTCGTGGTACTGTGAATATGAATGGTTTATTACCTGACCACCTTTGATTGTAGATTTCATGATACATATATGTTGATTCTGATATTCTAGTTTAGATGCCCAACTTGAATGGGATTTTTTGTACTAAAGATTTCTATAGATTGCATTGTGGTCATTCTCTGAACCCACCCTCATGGATCAAGGGTGTGCAGAATTCTTTTATCCCACCCGCTTCAACTATCCTTATCTAGAAAATTTGGAAACAATGCCTTCCATTGCAGAATCCATTGCAGTGTGCTGGTGTTCAGCAGGCTCCTACTTGTCTTCTCTTTTTAGAGGCGGATGAAACCCATCAAAACCTTTTTATTTCCTGCATATTCACATATAGGCTCTGTATGTATCTACAATATCTTTTCACATGATTCTTTAACTTTCAGTTTGTGGAGGATCTCTTATAGTCCATTTGTATAAAGGAGTGAAGTGAACAGATTCACTCCCTTCGGTTGGCTAATTCTGTGAGTGTATTCTCTTTCATTTTTAAGGCAAGAAATTATTTTTATTTCAAAAACATAAATCCCTCCTTTCACAATGGTGTTTTGTTCATACATCATGCAATTCAGACTGCCTCCCTTATTCAAACAGGATCTATGGATATCGATGTTGTTGATATTGTTCTCTTGATATCACTTGGTGTGCATGGTAGGTCCAAGAAGCCATTAATGATGAAGTATGTTCAATGGATACTGCCCATACCTAGATGGCTCAAATTCAACGTTGATGGAGCAGCCTCGGGTGCTCTGGGCCCTGCTGGTTACGGTGGTGTTTTTTAAACTTCCTGAGGATTTGTGAAAGGTTGCTTCTTCCATTTTATAGGAAATGGTCTTGCAATTGAAGCAAAGCTTTGGGCCATGATTAAATCAATTAAATATGCTTTTCACTTTAATTGGCACCAATTATTGTTGGAGTCTAATTTGACTATTGTTTTTTAAATTCTTAGGGACTGCTCTCAAAATGTACCATGGAAGATCTTGCTAGATTGGATTGAATGACTTCGGCTTGCAGAGGTGCTTTCCCTTGAAGTGATGCATGTTTATCGTGAGGCCAATCGGGTTGCTGATTCTCTTTCTAAGAGGGCAATTTTGGAGGTTAGATCCAATTGGTCCTGTGTCTTACCTGATTTTTGTAACGATCTTGTCCAGGATAACCTTCGTGGTGAGGTTTATACCCGCCTTTGCTGAGATGTTCCGTGACTCTGTTTTATTGTGTATTTTTACTTTTATTTAATATATTTTTCTTGGAGTAGGATTCTTGCCTACCTCCTAGCTTTTTGGGTATATATATTTTAAATACATATATAAAATATGTGTGTGTGTGTGTGTTTATAAATACATACAAACATACATATATCATTTATATATATATGTGCATCTATAAATATAATTATACATGTTTATATTTATTTACATATATTATATATTAGTATATATATATTTATTAGAATATATATATATATATATATGTTTGTCAATACACACACAAATATATATATATATATAAATTATATATATATATTAATTATATAGGTATATAAATATTCATACATTTGTATTTTAAATAAAATGGATATTATTTTTTATTTAGATAAGGTTTATATATTGAGAAATATATTTTATATGTAAATATGTTTAATTATTTATTTATAAAATTAAATTTTTACATGTGAATATAAAAAAATAAGTATATATAGTTATATATTTGATTATAAATAATAGTACATCATGAAAAATGATAAAATTTAAAATCCATAATATCAATATGAATGTAATCCCTAAGAATAAATTCAGTCCTTACTAAAAAAGGGCAAAAATACCCCCTTAAACAAGGATGAACATTCATCAAATGTTAAAAAATTTGGGTGCCCTGATAGAAAACTCAGTTTTGGAGGCCTTTTCGGCCTTTTTTGGCCTAGAAAAAATAGTGAACAGGGTCCCCCAAGTTGATGAGACATAGATCTCATCACAAGCTTCGATCTGAAATGTGGTAGAGCCCAAAAAGACACCCAGATAAACAGTTATGGCCCTTTGAAGTTCAGGTTATGTTTTCAACTATTTTTAAATATTTTATTAATTTTTTGATTTTTTTATCTTCAAATTGTTATTAAATGACTACTAATTAATAATTATTTTCAAATTATTAATTAAAAATTATTATTTTTAATTATTTTATAATCCATTTTCACTAAATATCTTATATATTTTGTGTAAATTCTTATTTATCCTTATCTAAAGCATATTTAAAAAAATTATATTATATTTGTATCAATATAAAAATATTTATATATTAATATACTATAATAAATGTTTCTTTAAAATATAACTTTTATCAATGCTATTAAAAAAGCGCTGATAAGGGGGGTGGGGTATTATCAGCACTTTTAAAAAATCACTGATAAAGACCCCCCTTTATTAGCACTTTTTTACAAGCACTGATAAATACACCTTTTTATCTGAAATTTTTAGAAGATTTGATAAAATACCATTTTTATTAGTGTTTTTTTACTAGCACTGATAAAGGGAGGGTGGGGATTTATCAGTGCTTTTTTACAAGTGCTAATAATGTTCACCCTTTAACAATACTTTTTTTAGCGCTGTTAAAAACCCCCCTTAACAACGCCACAAAAAAGTGTTGTTAAAGACCCATTTTAACAACACTTTTTCTAGCTGTGACAAAGGAGGTTTTTTACAGTGCTTTTAGCTGGAACTGTTAAAACCATAGTGCTAGATAAACCCAGTTTTGTAGTAGTGCATGTTTCAGTTTGATAGCCCGAGTCCTTATACTTTAATCATGGTTCCATTATCTCTATAATGTTAATCATGATATAAATATAATATATTTTCATTAAGTATATATTTTAAAGCCTTTAATTTTGGATTACTTAATTAAAATCCTTGTTTTCCTTCTTCTCCTCCTATTTTAAAGTTATCCCATGTTTTGGAAAATGCTTGGGGGATTAGAGAAGCTAAGAGAGTCTTAAAAGGGTGTTTTAAAAACCTTGATTACAAAACAAGGGAGGATATTCCATAGAGAACAAGAACACTCCACAAATTTTTGGCTACGTCTTAACATATGTGGCTACACCATAGTTTATAGTGGGATTGGGGCTATACCGCAGAGCCATAGATTTTACTGTGGTGTTGATGATGAGGCGTGGTTGCACCACATCGGTCGTCATGGAGGGTTGATCCTGGTGGCTGTGCCATAGCGGCTTAGACTACATCACATGAATATATATATATATATGTCAGTTACATATGTTGGTCCAGCCTGTTGTTCATAAAAAGTTATTGACTTAAATAGCCATTATGATCTTGAATTCAGAAAAGGCATTTTGAAAATGATTCAAATATTTCAATAAGGATTATAAAAGGATTTCCTCATGGAATGGTCCTCAATCGATCCCTAAAAGAACCAAGCCTCCATATTACCTTTTGAAAGATCTAGGATTATAAAGGGTTTCAGAAAATACCCCATACTGCATTCCTCTCCCTTACGCTACAGTGGTGCATGTCTCAACCTGGTTCTATGCTGTAGTGCCCCTTTTGCATCACGGAGGCTGACCTCCAACGTTTTCTGACACCGCAACCTTCATTCCTATTCCATAATGGTTCCTTCCAAGAACACCCACTTTTTCTATATAATATCCTCTATTACCTTGTTTTTTTAACCCTATGTTATAGCCACTTGTCTTGCATTGTGGTAGTGGTTTCCAACACACCTCAACAGCACATCCCCTGCCTCACGTTACAGAGATTCCCTGTTTTTTCAGTAGAAATCCTCCTCCCTTATTAGACCAAGCTTACAGATTCCTATTGATGAATACCAATCTTGGTTATGTTTGGTTTGATCCATTTGATTCATCCCTATTTTCCTTACTATAGAACCTATAACATGTCATATTAGAACTGGGTCTAGGAGACCTTGGTATATGATCATATTTCGGTTGGTGTGATATTTCGGTTGGTGTGAAAGTGTGGTTAAGGTGATGAAATATTCGATATACCTTAAAAATGATGTTAAAAATATCATGGAAGGATGTTCCTCAATTTTAAATCCCTTTATTACACATGTTTTCTTACTGTAATTTTTTTGGAATAATTGTTGACCATGCTTGATTGTGTTTGCACGTGGATGAGCGTGTAGACCTTGAGCCCCATTATGATATTATTCCATGAGAATTGTTAGAATATATAGATTCTATGTTTGATGTTGGTTGACATGTTTAATTCATGTTATTATTATATCATGATGTCATGTTTCTATCATGATTTACCTTGTTATGTGTGTTACCATTTCCTTGGAGGTTGTGTTGGTACTTGAGATAGGCAGACCTTCATGTGATGTGCATCCATTAGTAGGGGATTGTGCTTGACTTATTATTTTGGTGATGCGGTACCTGAGAATAGGGTAGATCTATGAGGATTCAATGGTGACCATGTTGTGTATGCACACGAGGTAGCCTATTGTAACATCTGAGGTTTTTGAGCAGGTTGAAAATCCTCAACCTGTTTGAGATTTTTGAGTTTAGTGACCATGACATCTTTTCTATTGATCATAGGAACCTAATTCAGAAATCTTTATTTACCCAATTCTTTATTTATAGATGGGTTTTAATGTTCAGTAAGTGCCTCAGGGTTTTAGGTGAGTTTTGAGTGTGGTGGGTCTCAAAAACTCAGTTTTGGGAGTGTACAGATAGTGGCACACAATTTGGACAAACCATGTGGCCTCCCAGGAGTAACTGTGTGAACCTCTAGTGGAACTAGATATGGTTTGGAAAATTATATAGGAGGGGGAACACAACCATATATAATCTCTTCAGTTTTTAGGTGAGGGTATTTTCAAAGTCAACACATGGTTTTCCAAATCGTGCGCCTAACCATGTGAGGTGGGAGCCTTGGATAGTGACTTTTACATGGGTTTCACTTGATTCAATAAATTGTGTTCCTAGACATGTGAGGGGTGTTCCATTTTGGATAGTGAGTGAACACAGTTGGAGCATAGTTAGAAATTATGTGCGATCTAACCATGCACCTCATTTAAATGTATGAAATTAATATTTTCCCCTACCCACTATTTCTTCTTTTCCTCCCATTTCTATTCCCTTCAATTGCACATAGGAGGGGGTTATAACTTTCCTCATCCCTCTTATTATTTGGTCATTCTTCATCATCCAAACTCTTATCTTTGATTAGTTTGTGGCTACAGATTCGTCTCGATAACACCTTTAATCCACTATCCTCTTTTCTTCATTTATCTTGCCATACAGAATGCTAAATCCCCATGATATCTTTTTCCCTATTTTTGGGATGTTCATCTAAAACTCTATTTTATTCTAATTTGGTTTGAATTAGAGGATGATATTAGATGGTTGTGCAATTACTAGTATGAGGTAGGTGGTGCATATATTTTTCTGTGATTTTGTGAGTGTTTTGGGGGTTCTCTCTATATGTGTTGTGTGGGTTATCTGAGGGAGAACCTAATTAATTAATTAATTTTATTTAAAATTATAAAATTAATGATGTGATATTTCTATGGTCATTCTCCTGCTACACTAAACATGGACCAGATGGGTAATGGTCTTGGACCAACCTGGGAAATTTAGGCTGCATGTATGATTTAAATTGAATTGAATTTTTATTAACGAATCGCTTGGTTCCATGGGAACATGATAGGTAAGGCTTATGTATTGATGTGGTTTTAAACTCCTAGATTGAGGTGAAATTTTTCTTTAGGATGGTATTATACTAGGTTAATTGGGTGATTTGATCATAGGTTTAGATGACATGGTAGTTGGAATGAGATGATGAGGTCATTAGGATTGGGGCATAGCCTAGATGATTTGAGATGGTGTTGACCATCATGTTTTAGTGACACAGTTTCATGGGAATGAGATGTCAGATAATGCGGCGTAGGTTTTCTGGGTGATTTTCAATCACTAGTTGTTGTCCAATGCATCATTGGATTCATTTTCACATAGATATGA
Source organism: Viscum album (assembly GCA_963277665.1). Classification (NCBI taxonomy): domain Eukaryota; kingdom Viridiplantae; phylum Streptophyta; class Magnoliopsida; order Santalales; family Viscaceae; genus Viscum; species Viscum album. Next base: position 1,339,723,013 of record OY728156.1, read on the forward strand.
CTCAGATCGAGGTGGTGTTGACCACTCGTTGTGGGTGGAGGACCCTATAGGCTATGCATATTAGGTGATGGTGTTGACCATAACTTTTTTTTGGGGATTCTCATCATAGAAATACATGTGTATAGTGATAGAACACCAGTTTATGGTTATGAGATCATCAGTTAGGGGATGAGGCTCACTAAGATACTTAAGGCCATTGGTCTGGGATAATGTGGGGATATTCATCACTGTGCCTCAGGAAATTGGGATTTTATATGATGGTGATTATATTGGAGGATAGATATCATTGTGTCTTAGGAAATTGTGCTTCAATTCGATGGGAGATTTTGAGTAGGGGTTTGAGGTACCGGGTACTCATTATTTGGGTGTGCCTTTTTGGATGCCAATTATTTGATAGTGTATATGAGGTGTTGATGAATTTATTAGAGGTGGAACCTGAGGGTTTACCTAGGATAAATTTCATTAGGGGATGAATTGTAATTTATTCCATGGATCCTCTCCACTAAAATTTTATATATGAATACATATATTGTATACCATATATATAATTGGGGGAACATATTTAGAGACTAGTGATGGATGAAGCCGTTGATCGCTTAATCTTGGCTGTTGAGAACGAGGGAAGTGGGTATTTTATTATATGTACATGTTATACCATTATAATTCTATTTATAACACATGCATAAACATGAATGTAAGACAGGAACACATTGGTGGTGTCCTATTCAGATTTATTCTCACATGGTACACAGTCCACTTGGGATGTGTGTAGAATTTATTTTTCTGTGACTAGGTAATGGATCGAGCTAAAGAGTTGAACCTTAGTGGTCAAGTTGGATCTTTTGAATGGGATTGATAGAAAGGGACCATGGTTGTTCTTACATCAACTAGAGTTTACTTCTAATTTTACTTTATTCAGTATGCTTATATATGTATGTACTAATGGTCGGCCATGGGTGACCTTGTCTGTCTATTGATGTGTATGACCTGTATGGAATTTTTTCCACATATGGTATTATCTCCTTTTGGATTATTTATTTATTTTTTTGATGGTGTTTATTTATGATTTTGTTTTGATTTTTTTGGTTCCACTGAGTCATGGTCCTCTTCTATTGTGTTATATACATATGGACCATTATAATTATCAACACCTAAGGGAATAGTCTCCCCACTATCACCTCTTACACTCTAACTACTAGTCCGAAGCCTTTGGTGTGTGGGGAGGTGCACCTAAGGCCTAATGGTACTTCAGAACATAACACGATTTGTAGTAGATCCTAGTCCAAGGAACTACAATTGGTATTATAGTAGTTCATTACTGGGAATTAGTAGTAGTGTTTGGATGAATACAAATGATATCAAATGATTATTTTATTTTCTTTTATGTTACTAATTGGGGTATGCTATAATGAAGATTAGGATTTTTTCAGAACTAGATATAGAGTTCATGTTTAGGTGCCTATATCCCCATGCATGGGGGAAAAACCAAGTTATTAGGGGTGGGGAATTGATTTTCTAATTTTCTATTTGATAGTTGATTTGATTTCCACCTCATGTGGTGCACTTGGGTGTTATAGTTATTTATTATGTGTATTTTGACCCTTGGCCTGGTATGGAAAGGGAGATTTTATTATGAATCATGATAGACAATCAGGTTCATATGATGTGTTTTTCTTATAATTTTCATTGGGAACCTGGATTACACTAAGAGGGGTTGGGATTTTTAATGTATCAATAAATAAGTTGAACAATATTTTTATTCTTAGTCTCTTTTGGCAGAATTCTACTCAACCAACCTAGGAATGTGGTTCCAATGTGATCTGTATGTGATGTGATATGCATGTGATATATAAGACATACCATGATAAGGGTAGGAAGGGATGATAATAGGGGATGATCTGGTTAAAGTGTCAACAAAGTAGATAAATAGTGTTTTCTTATATAGCCTCTTTTATAGAAATATAATCAACCACCTTAGATAAGATGTGAATCCAGACCTTTTTATGAGAATGAAATGGGCCATGAGGCCAGACTATATTTGAAGGTTGACTCTGATGTGGGTAGGCAAGGGGCCATGAGACAAATAATACTTAATACCTAACCTTCATTTCGTTAGGTAAGGGACTTTATAGCAGATGTTATATGAAAGGGTGAGTTATGGGGGTGTAAAGGTGTTGAGATGGGATGCCTATCACAACTTTCCCTATCTGTGATATATATATATATATAAATGTATGTATGTATGTATGTATGTATGTATGTATGTATGTATGTATGTATTTATGTACTATTATGGATGTTTGAACATTGTATTGGTATTCAACGAGATGCCACTTAGATTGATTCTGGTGAAGCATTAGGAGGGCAGTGATGTGGTGCTACAAGAGCATGCATAAGATGAGGCCCTAGAGGGTCAGAATGATCATGATCCATAGGTAAAGGAATAAGTAAAGACTCAATTATACCTAGTAAAACCACATAATATGGTAGATTTTGGGTCATGGATTTATGAACAACTCAGAGTGGGCCTGGTTTGAGTTATATAGGGAATTGATAGGGGAGATCAGGGAGATGAGCCATCTATGTCGTACTTGACTTGTGAGTTCCAGTATCATCATCCACAACTATTTTAGGGTTACGGTGGACCATAGGTTATATAGAACTATATTGAGATGGTCCAAACCATCTTCGAACAGCTCAAGAGACCACAAGGTTGGAGGGTGAACCCAATGACATACATGCTTAGAGGACTGACAAATCATTGGTGATATGTATAGATACAGGAAGGAGGACATGAGGGAATATCCTGGAATGATTTCAAAGCTAGGTTATTAGATCATTTCTTTCCAAAGATTTTGAGGGTGGACCAAGACAGGGAGTTCATGAATCTACAAAAAATGGATACTTTTTAGTGGACTACATGGCTAATTTCACTAACTTGTCATGATTTTCACCTACTATGGTGGGAGATGACATTGTCGGGTTGAAATTTTTTGAGTATGTCTTGTAGCATTCCATCAAGGTTTAGGTGAACATCTTGAGACTGACTTCATTTTTAGAGGTAGTCAACCAGGAACTAATAGAAGAGGGGAATCCAATGGACCGATCTTTTATGATCAAGGAGACAACCTCCAGTAATTTCCGTTAAGATGATTTAGGTAGTAGGAAGTGGGGTCATGATAATTATCAGTAGGGAAGGTAGCCAAAGATTTAGGAATATCACCAAGGAGTGGGTCTTCAATAGTGTGATTCTAATGTAAGTAGTTGAGACATTTTTGGACCTAGTGTGACCGATTCCAAAGGAGCATCAGGCGTATGGCCGAATGGGCCATATAGAGAGGTTATGTAAGATTACAACTTGGATAAATGGGATCTAGGGATTAGGGAAGACTTAGGTATTTGAGGTTAGACGAAGAGAATTATCGAGAGCTGGTACCTGGGATTTGAATTCATGTGGAAATCATGGTAGGGATAGTGAGACCCAGTAGCAGGGTCACTAACTAGTAGCTGGTGCAACTCTATTGAGAGGCCAAGTCTCAGGTAGTAGAGATTTTTTCTAGATTCATGTAGTTGATCTATCAGGTGCAGAGAAAAATGGGGATCCTAAAACAATTTGAGGTACACCATGGGATGACCATGTGTTATTTTCATTTCGGATTTGGATAGTTTTGGTGCACGAGGTGCATGGGTACTGTTTTGGACTAACCAAGTCCTAGTTAGCAGAATGGAATTGGTTATGATGTAGAATATATATATGTATGTGGTTTGTGGAACTGGAACTTATTATGGGCATCAATATGATGCGAGTTCTATATGAGATTCTTAGGCATTGGGATTTTGATGGGAATGCATATTCATATATGATGTAGGATGATTTTGGGCATCTGATGAGATGAAGGATATTGTGATTGTCATGTATGGAACATGAATTTATGGGAATCTGATGAGATGTGGGTTATTTTCACGAACCGACGTGGGTCGAATTTGAACCGATCACCTAATCTGATCCACAGAAAAACCTAAGAGGCATTCTCAATCCTCTCAGGCTGGCTACAAGTGCCAAGGGAATCAACAAAGTGATGATGGAAATGATTTTTACCAATATAAATAAATAAAATAAGTGGAATAAAAAATGAGAATCTTAAAATAAATAAACCAAACAAAACTACTAAATAATAACTAAAGAAAATAAAACTAACTGAACTTGATGACCACTAAAACCCCAAGTTACCACATGGGTCTCTTTCCAACTCAATGATCAACCATTGCACAAGGCGAATGAACCAAAGTTGGAACCTTCATCAGAAGCTAAAAATATAAATGAAACTAGATTCATGAGTATTAAAACTTAGTAGGTAGGCTCATTTGATTCTATTCTCAGTGCACATCTCTAAAATAGAGAAAAAATTGATCAAAAAGTTTAGACTACAAATATGAATATAGGGCTTACCACACTTTTAATTTTAAAACAAACAAACATAATCCATTTCCCTCAAAACTTAAAACAAGGAAAAAGAGAGAAGGGGGAGTTGAGTTTTCTCTTTCAAAACATTTACTTAGAAATCCTTTTTAAACCAATCACACGTTCACAATTTTTCCAAACAAAAACCAAAACTGGGTACATGGAACAAGATACTTCACAACGAGGGAAACAACTTGAATAGTACTCATAACAGGAAAACATGGGAAATCTTAGGAACTCAGAGGATAACCAAAACATACTAATACATGTGACTCATCTCTAAGGAATTCCCTACCCAATGAAATCATAATTCCCTAATTCCCAATCGTCCCCCTACTTATCCTGGCCAAGGGCCCCAATCCCATAGGAATAATAATAAAAATATTCCCTTACTATGGGCCACTAGTAGTGCATAATCTAATTAGTACAACAATCATTCTCGTTAAACCTCTTTACTATGATAGGTTCTCATGCTATGTTTCTCAAGAGGTTGTGCCATGTAATTCAAACAACAAGACACACACACACACACATAACCAAACACAACACACAATCCATCACCACCCCGACCACCTCAATGTTAGTCCCCTGCCTTAAAATAATTACCATACATGGGAAGTCCCATACCGAGGACCCTCCCAACTCATGATAAAAAAACTAGGCAGGAGACCCAACTCAAGAGAGTTTTTCCAAATATCTATTTCAAAATGTCAAATGGGCCTTTATCTTGACAAAATTTATCCATTTACCAAAAATACTTAAAAAACCATTTCCAAAACATTTCCAAACATCATTTTTATAATAACATGGCCAAATGGAATTTTAGACTAAGACTTCACCAAAAAGTGACCAAGTGCATTTTTAAATCCATTTAAAAACACTCAAAGCATACAAAAGTGCCAAATAGGCTTTAATACTACTTATAATCTAACCTTCTTTTACAAACGCCAAACAGGCCGAGCCAAAGGGGCATGCGAACAAGCACTTAATGTTTGAAAACCCATTTAAATACTTAAATCACCACTTTGAACTTTGAAAACATGTTTATAAAAAAACCACTCCATAATAAATCACTAATCATTTTAAATATACAACCGAGTCATTTAAAGAAAAACACTTAGTGTGAAAAACACAACAAAAAACACACCACACGTTCAAAATCCGTTTTAAAATCACACGCACCACAAAACACTATCCAAACATGTTTCACACCACTTTTATAATTTAATAAACCATTAAAAAACTCTATATTTTTTTTTTAAATAACACCCAAGGATTTTAAATCAAGAACACACCCAACCAACTTTTAAAAAACAAACGCACACCAATGCTATATTAAAACAAAATTTGCAGTCCGTACACAATTTAACAAAACAATTTCATGATCTATGAAATAATGCAAAGTGACACATCATGGGTTTATACACGAAAATAATCCAATTTTACATAAAAATATCACTTTAGAATCAAATGAAAATTTAATTTTATGATAAACCATTTCTGCACCATATACAAGAATCAAGGAACATGCTAAATCAAGAAAGAAAGCAAGATAATTTTGAAATACAACATTTACTCATAATACCACCCTAATTCTCACAAAACAATTATTCTAAGAATGAAACATTACTAATTAATAAATAAATGAGGTGAAAAAATCATGTAATCAATGAAATCTTATCTTTAAAGGAGGTGTGCAAAAGGTGTCCTACCTCAATTTATAAAGATCTTTTCGAAGCCTGTGTGAAACCTCGTTTGTACCGCAACTGCACCTTTAAGGTTCAAGAAAAAACCCTAATCATGAATTTCGAACTCAAAACTTAGGAATATAACCCTCAAATCAAAACCCTATCCATGGTAGAACCCTAAACCGAGAATAGAAGGAAAAAGCGAGAACTGAAGGATAATGATGTTTCCAGAGAGGAGTGCACCGACAAGGGTCACCAGAGGAGAGTTGTACACGTCGGAGGGGTCATGACAGCTGGTCAGGGGTGCAGCGATGGGGAGAGGCGCCAGCTAGGTTGCGTGCGAGTAGGGAGGGTTGCACCAGGGAGTGGTGCGACTGGAGAAAGGGCCGCCGGTCGCGGGTCTCTGACAAGGGGAAGAGGCGCCGAAGCTAGAGGGTGGAGTCATAGGGGAAGAACACAGATAGGGGGGGTGCACACCAAGCTTACGCGTGGTAGGAGGAAGGGGGTGGGTGGGGGGGGGGGGGTGATACAAGGAGAACCCTAAACAAACGAGAAGAAGAAAAACAAAAACAAAAAACTTAATAAAAATACTTCTAATACTAATAGCTAATAATATTTCTAATAAAATTCTGGATGATAATAATAATAATAGTAATAACATATTGTTGAAATTAACATTAATTTTACTTTAATAATAATAATATTCATAACAATTTTAGTAATACTAATGATATAAATAATTTTAATAAAAAAATATTATTATTAACAAAATTCAAGAATAATATTATTATCCACCTTATTTTAACTTTGTTGATTTGAATACCACGGGTACTCGAGCTGACCACATAGATTCAGTTAACCGTATGGTGCCTATATACCGACCAAAATAATAATAATAATAATAATAATAATAATAATAATAACAACAATAAAAAAATGTTAAAATTATTTTTAATTCTTGTTTCATTCTTAATAATAATAATATTAATAACATTTTTAATAATTATGATAATATTAATGAAACTTTTAATAATAAAAATAATAATAATAATTTCATTTTTGATAGTAATAATTTCAATAACAATTTTATTAATAGTAATAACGATTAATAATAAAAAATATTTAATAATAACAATACTATTATCTGCAACAATAATGATTTTATTATTATGCTTCAAATACTCTATTGATTTATTTTATTTTTAACACTCATTTTAACCTCGTTTCATTATTAATTTAAAATTTTAATTTATTTTGAAAACTGTGAAGGTCGTATGGTCTCCGAACCATTCCATACTCATGCACCCTGTGCCGCTAATCCCAAAACACTCATCATTAAATAAAAATTCAAAAATTTAAACACAGACTCCCCAAACCCCATCCTGAGCCAGAACCAAGGTAGAAATAAAACCCAGGTGTGACAATTATCCCCACCATAATGATTTATGGCCCCAAAAAGTCACAACAAAGTCAAACCCCAGAAAAACAACCAATACTCCTTCATAGTTTAAGGAGATCCCCAAAGAACGATAAATGAATAGGTCATAAGACACCACAAATGAGAGAAAGACTAACAAGATGAACTCAAGAGACCGGACCAGACTCCCTGATAAGTGGTGTCTGCCCCCTAAAAGTTTAAATACCTCTTGTTGACCAGTCCAAAAGACATATAATTTCCACAACAATAAATCCTACCTCAAAACATGAACATCCTAAACATCACCAATTTGAACACATAAAATCCATCAAAACGAATGAATGAAAAAAAACCCCATCCCAAGAATACCTTTATAACCTCACTCCAACCAAAACCACCAGTAAAATCTCATATATAAATTTATTCAAAGGGAGAACTTAGAATTAGGTGGTTCTACATGATACCAACCACTACCAAACTGAGACACATAATGAAACTCTAATACTGACACAAGGAGGCCTGAACGGACTCCCCACCATAGCGATTGGGATAACACTAAATTACTTTAGGAGTAACTCTGCGAGACCCACTGTGGGTGTCCCCACCATAAGTTCTATCCATCTTGACTAATTAGCATAGAAAAACATAGAAAACTTGGGGGCTTCTCATACACCAAATCCCGAACTACAAGGGAATCAATGAGAGAAACTCCAAACCAAACTAAAGACAGACTTTAGACTAAGATCCATTACACCCTTGGAGGGGGGGGGGGGGTCCTAACTACGCACCGACTTTAATCTAGGAACTATGGCTGGAGATATGATGTTTGAAGCATCTCCCGCCTCTCATTCAGGCTTTAGAAACCCCAGAATGACACTTCTACTTCTAGAACCACAAGAAACCACACCACATTTCGGTCCAAACCAACAGGCCCCAACACATCTCAAAACTCACTCTAGCTCAACATGGAACCTTATCACAACAAGGACTTACAAGATGCACATACCTCATCATTTTCACCTCAAATAAGAAACAATGACAGAAATAATACAAGGAGAAACACTTTCATCCAGAACTAAGAATCTCAGAAGTCCCAAAGGAAAGACACACTTTTGTCAAAACATAATTCCCAAAAAGGATCCATAAAATCCACCTTTTAATTTAAAAGAAAAAAAAACACTGCCAGACATCAATGAACACGACCCCTGCAACTGAGGGAAACATAACAGGGAGAGGAATCTTAACCAAGGTCTCAACCAGTACATGGTTTTTGCAATAAGATATAACAACCTCTTATGACCAAAATCACCACCATGCTTCCGTTGTGAGAGGATACACTCACCCTAAGAAAAAAGATGTAGATTTTAGTTCTAAATTCCATGATGCAACTCCATTCATTGATCAACTGGAGGGTTTACCACTGGGTAGGTCACTCATGGCCACATTCTGAACACACATTGGTTCTTTATGTGGGAACACTCTAGTCAACAAGGAGAAACCAAGGACCCAACTGAATTTTTCAATTATCCCAAACAGAGATTTTCAAAACAACTTTTGGAATTTAGGAAAATCCAAATGATCTACAAGGGAGAAAGAAGTGTCAGTGGGAAACTCAGACAAATGGTTGGAGGCTATATGCTAGTCACGCCACCGTCACGAAGAGAATTCTAAGGAAATTTCCCCAGATCCACACGGAATTCTAGGACCTGAGAGCTTATCGAGGCTACTTTCCCAACTCCATTTTCATTTACCAATATATAACAATTCACAAGAATCAAAGGACACCAATGAGCCTAGACATCCCATGATAACCCAAGGTTCATAATAACAAAGGGTTCATGATGTCCTTCCCATTATACACCTCAAATCCCAATAATCCTACTCCTTATATCTAAAAAACCCTAAATAATGATGTGTGCTATAATAATAAAGGTCCAATTAAGAGATGACCTACTCAAATTCCATTTTGTCATGAACCAACATGGGTCGAATCTAAACCGGTCACCTGAGCCGATCCACTGCGAAACCTGAGAGGTGTTCTTGATCCTCCTAGGTTGGAGACAAGTGCCAAGGGAATCAATAGAGTGATGATGGGAATGATTTAGCTAAATCTAAATAAATAAAATTAGTGGAATAAATAAATATCATCTCAAAATAAATAAACCAAACCAAACTACTAAACAAGAAATAAATAAAATAAAAATAACCTAACCTGATGACCACTAAAACTCCACATGACCATGCATGTCACTCTCCATCTCAACGATCGACCATCACCCAAGGAAAACGAACCAAATATGAAGCTTGTAGTAGAAGATAAAAATAAAAAGAAAACTAGAGGCGTGCATATTAAAACTCAGTAGGTAGGCTCAACTGATTATATTCTTAGTGCACATCCCTTAAATAGAGAAAACATTGATTTAAAGGTTTGAGATAAAAATATGAATATAGGTTTTACCACATTTTTCATTAAAAAAAAACATATATAATCCATTTCCCTCAAAGTTTAAAACAAGGCATAAGAGAGAAAAAGGGGATTTGAGCTTTCTATTTCAAAAAAATTACTTAGAAATCCTTTTAAAACCAATCACACATTCACAATTTTTCTAAAAAAAAACCAAAACCATGTACAAGGAGCAATATACTACACAACAAGGGAAAAAACTCTAATAGTACTCATAACAGGAAAACATGGGAAATCCTAGGAACTCAAAGGAGAACCAGAACATACTAATACATGTGACTCATCCCAAAGACATTCTCTACCCGATGACATCATAACGCCCAAACGCCTGGTCTTAACCCTACCTGGCCTGAATGAGGGTCCCAATCCCATATGAATAATAATAAAAATATTCCCCTATTATGGGCCACTAGTAGTACACAATCTGATTAGTACAACAATCATTCTCAGTAAACCTCTTTGCTATGCTAGGTTCTCATGCTATGTTTCTCAAGAGGTTGTTCCATGAAATTCGAACAACAATCCACACACAGACACACAGATATATATATATATATAACCAAACACACCACACAATCCAGCACCACCCCTACCACATCAATGTTAGTCCCCTACCTTAAAATAATCACCATATAAGGGAAATCCCATACCGAGGACCCTACCAAATCATGATCAACCAACTAGGTAGAAGACCCAACTCAAGAGAGGTTTTCCAAATATCCATTTCAAAATTTCAAATAGTTCTTTAGCTTCACAAAATTTAACAATTTACCAAAACACTTAAAAAATAATTTCCAAAACATTTAGAAACATCATTTTTATAATAACTTGGCCAAACGATATTTTAGACCAAGGTTTCACCAAAAATTTCCCAAGTGAATTTTTAAAGCCAAGTAAAAACACACAAATAATAAAAAAGTGCCAAATGGGATTTAATACTACTTACAATCCAAACTTCTTTTACAAACGCCAAACAGGTTGGGCCAAAGGGGTACGCCAACAATCACTTAATGTGTGAAAACCCATTTAAAGACTTAAATCACCACTTTGAACATAGAAAACGTGTTTATAAAAAAATACACACCATAATAAATTAGTAATCATTTTAGAGAGTCAATTGGGTCATTTAAAGAAACGAAATTAGTGTGAAAAACCTAAAAAAAACACACCACACATTCAAAATCCATTTTAAAATCACACACACCCCAAAACTCAATCCAAACATGTTTCGCACCACTTTTATAATTTAATAAACCATTAAAAAACTCTATAAAACCAATTTTAAATAACACCACAAGGAATTTAAATAAAGAACATGCCCAAACATGTTTAAAAAAATAAACGCACACCAATTCTATATTAAAACTAAATTTTCAGTTTGCACACAATTTAACAAAACAATTTAATGATCTATCAAATAATTCCAAGAGATGCATCATGGTTTTATACAGAAAAAACATCCAATTTTACATAAAAATACCAATTTCAAATCAAAAAAACATTTAATTTTATGATAAACCATTTCTGAACCATATATAAGAATCGGGGAACACACTAAATCAAGAAATCAAGAAAGATAATTTTGTAATACGACATTTACTCATAATACCACCCTAATTATCAAAAAACAATTATTATAACCATTAAACATGACTAATTAATAAATAAATGATGTGAAAAACTAACGCAATCTATGAAATCTTATCTTTGAAGGGGGTGTGCAAAAGGGGTACTACCTCAGTTGATGAAGATCTTCCTGAATCCGGTGCAAAACCTTGTTTGCACCGTAACTTCACCTTTGAGGTTCAATAGAAAACTGTAATCATAAAATTAGAACTAAAAAATGAAGTAATCTAACCCTCAAATAAAAACCCTATCCATGGTAGAACGCAAAATTGAGAGGTGAAGGAACAATTGAGTACTAGAGGGAAATGAGGTCTCTGGAGAGGAGTGTGCCGACAAGGGTCACTGAAGGATAGCTGTGCGTGCTAGATGAGCAGGGCCTGCTTTTCAGGGGCGTGTCAATGAGGATAAGAGCTAGCCATGTTGTGCGCAAGTAGGGAGGGTTACACCTGGGAGTGGTGTAGCCAGAGGAAGGGCTGCCGATCGCGAGTTGCCGACAAGGGTAAGAGGTGCCGGAGCTAGAGGGTGGAGGCGTATGGGAAGAACACAGACAGTAGGGTACGCACCAGGATTGCACGTAGTAGGAGGAAGAGGGTGGGGGGGGGGGGGATATGTGGAAAACCCTATATAAACCAAAAAAAGAAAAAGAAAAATAAAAACCTTAATAAAAATATTTCTAATACTAATTGTTTAATAATATTAGTAATAAAATTCAAGATGATAATAATAATAATGGTAATAACATAATGTTGAAATTATCATTAATTTTATTTTAATAATAATAATATTCATAACAATTTTAGTAATACTAATGATATAAATAATTTGAATAAAAAATAATAATATCAGTAACAAAATTCAATAATAATATTATTATCCACCTTATTTTAACTTTGTTGATTTGAATATCGTGGGTACTCAGGCTGACCGCACGACATCCATTAAACATGAAATACCCATGCACCGGCCTAAATAATAATAGTAATAATAATAATAATAACAACAACAACAAAAAAATGTTAAAATTATTTTTAACGCTTGTTTCATTCTTAATAATAATAATAATAATAACATTTTTAATAATTATGATAATATTAATGAAATTTTTAATAATAACAATAATAATAATAATTTTATTTTTGACAGTAATAATTTTAAGAAAATTTTTAATAATTTTAATAAATATTAATAACAAAACAAATTTAATAATTAAAATACTATTATCCGCAACAATAATGATTTTATTATTATGCTTCAAACACTCTATTGCTTTATTTTATTTTTAACACTAATTTTAGCCTCATTTCATTATTTCTTTAAAATTTTAATTTATTTTGAAAACCAGGTAGGCCTCACGGTCTCCGAACCATTCCATACCTATGCGCTCGGTGCCGTTAATCCCAAAACACTCATCATTAAATAAAAATTAAAAAAATTTAAACACAGACTCCCCAAACCCCAACCCGAGTTGGAACCAAGGAAGAAATAAAACCCAAGTGTGAAAGTTGTGACGAGATTCAGATATGACAGAAGCATGATTTGAGCACCTAATGAGGTGAAGGAATGATGATGTTTCATGTGAGGACTTTTTAGTCTGGAGATGGTAAGTAGAACCATCATATGGTTGTTGTGGGTCGAGAAGCGACATAGTTGGTAACTCCTAGTGTGGGGAGCACCATGAGGGGATTTGACCTATGACTTAATGACCAGGGTAGACCAAGGTGTTTTATATGACATGGATACATTTGGGGCTATCTTAGGGTAAATCTTGATATCTTGGGGATGTGATATGTTAAGAATGGATGAATGTAATGTCCTGGGTTTTTGAGAACTTTGGAAATCATCAAACCCTTTTAAATTTTTGAGTTTGGTGAGCATACCATATTTTATCCTGATCCTTGGAACCTAATTCCCAAAGTTTGATTGAACCAAGAAATTTTTATTAGACATTTTTAATGCTTGGAAAGTGACTTGGGGTTTCAGGTGAGTTTTGGGTGCGACGGGACTTGAAAACTCAGTTTTGAGAGTGTGCAGACAGAGAGATAAACAGTTTGGAAAAACTGTGTGGCCTCCTAGGAGTAATAGTGAGACCCTCCAGTAGAACTGGACATGGTTTGGAAAACCATATAAGAGAGGGTGTACAATCATGTAGAACTTATAATTTTTTTTATCATAGGGGATTCGTACGGTCTGTGCACAGTTTGGAAAACCGTGTGCCTGACCATGCACGGTGGGAGTCTTGGACAATGTAATCTACACAAGCTACGCTTGGTTTAGTAAACTATATAACTATCCATGTGATTGGGGGTTTCTTTTACATAATGAGTGCACACAGTTAGAAAAACATGCAATCTAACAGTGCACCTCATTTAAAATTGTGAAATTACAATTCTGCCCCTACCCACTATTTCTTCTTTTACTCCCATTTGTCCTCCTTTCATCCGTATACAATAGGGTTTTTCCCTTTATTATTTTTGATTAGTTTTTGTATATTATTCATCACCCAAACTCCAATCTTTGACCTATTTGTGGGTACAAATTCATCTTGGTAAGACCTTAAATCTGCTGGCCTCTTTTCTTTATTTATCTCACCATAAAGAACACTAAATCCATGTGATTTATTTTTCCCTATTTTTAGGATGTTCTTATAAAATACCATTTTATTTTTATTTATCTTGATTTAAAGGATGATATTAGGTGAGCGTATGCCTACTAGTATGAGGTAGGTGGTTCCTAGATTTCTCTTTGATTTTGTGAGTTTTTTAGGAGTGCTCACTATATGTGTAACGACCTAAAGTTTTTCAATGGAAATTCCCTTATTATAATTATGTCATAAAATAAAATGAAAAAACAACATAATTAACTACTAAGTGATAAATGACCTTTAAACATAAGTTTGTCACTTCTATGTTTGGAACTTTGAAAATCCGACATACACGGTTGTGTTCAAGATGATTTTTAGAGTCTAATGAAACAAAAATAATTTTTGGTGAATAGTGACCTACCTTTATGAATAGTAACACACCCTTATGAATAGTAATATGACCCTTATAAATAGTAAATCATCCAACATAAGAGTAACATTACCTATGAATAATTAAATAAAATTTAGACATCTTAGAAAGTGACAATTTGACCTTAGTAAACGTTTTGGTATTTTGTAAGTCATAAATAATTAATTATAATTAATTAATTAATTTAAAAGAAAATTTATTTCCCTAAAATGTATTCATAAATTATTTAATCAATTTATTATAGTTTTTAGATAATTTTATAAGACCCTACGTAATTTTTGAAAGCACTATAAAATCAGTTTTAATCTTAAAAACAGTTTTTTAAGTAAATTATGATTTTAATTAAATATTAAATTATTAATATTTAGAAAATTATTTTTGAAAAATGGACTTCATTTTTTGATTCTACATGTAAAAAAATGATTGGGGTAAATTTTTGGGATTTTTCTGAGATACTTGAATTTTTGATGAATAGTAGAATCCGATAATTTACAATAATGCTAAATAATGGATTAATTGAGTCATTGATGATGATCTGCTGATGTAAGACCACTTGGTTCGGGATCATATTATAAAATTACTATTCTTAGTCATTCAAGACTCACTATTACTTTTCTTATGGGAAATTAATAAAATAATGAATTTTATATTAAGGAAACCCCACTCCCCTCCACTATAAAAGTCACCCTTCACACCCTCATTTCCTCACACCTCTCAATCTCCAAGCCTTCTCTAAACTCTACCCAAACACCTTCCCTAGCCCCTCCCCCATGTCCAAGAGATTTTGTTCTCATCAAAAGACCAATCTTAGGCCCTTAAGGTGGTTCTCAAGAGAAGGATTCAAGAGGTAATTTCTCTCCCTCTTCTCCTTTAATTTCCTTTCAAGTTCAAGTTCATTTCTTGATCTCTTCCAACCTATCTTCATAAAAATGGTATTGTAACTCCAGTATTATAAATATAATATAATTTTATTATTATAATGGGATATTATATCATCCAACCCCATTTCCCTCTTCCTTTTTATTTTATTAAAGAGAACATTGTTCGTGAGGTGTTAATTTATCACCTTCAAGAACGACATGATTTCTTCTTCCATTTCTACCTTCAGATATGGTCATGAAACCATTTTTATGGTTGAACCAGAATATTTTATATGTATTATGTCCTATTTAAAGTTATTTAACTGACTTATTAATATATTAATAAGTGATAAATTAAAACAAGTTCATTGTGATAAAAAAACCGCCCAAATTAACTCAAACAATCTTCATTTAATTCTAATCTAATGATTCATCCACATGGATATAATAAGATTCATTATAAGATAATTCAAACTCCTTTAATCTCATTAATAAAATGCAATATCATTTCTGTATGTTTACGACTGTTCTACCTGAACTTCAATTTATGAATACAAGTGAACCACCCAAGAAAAACCATAAAAACAAACATCCCCGAACAATGTTTTTAAACTATATAAGTCATCAAAAGGAACATAAAAGGACATAATGAAACCAGAATGAACCCTATTAATGTATAAAAGGTTATTTAATTTCTGATTAATGAATATAAGGTCATTATACATGACATTAAAGAGAAGGAAGCATTCAGATACAAGGTAAGGGGAAATTCTCGAACCCAACTTTCATCCTTCGGGTTTTACCTCTTTCAATCCATTTTTGATATGGTCACTCATTGAAGATAATTTGTTCATAATTTTATTTCCTTTTCTATAATATAAATGTTTTCTAATGAAGTTTATGTAAATCCAAATGTTTTTCAAAATAACTCTTCTTTTAAGAACTCTACTTTTACCTCTCATTCATGATTGATGGTTCTTGTATCAAGTATGTTGTTCCCTCTTTCTTTTTGGATCCCAAAGCTTATGAATGTATTCTTATGAGATGAATACCACTCCTTAAAATGGGTTATTTATGTTCATTATTGATATATGTTCTATGTGGAATGCATGTTAATGATAATTTTATGATGTGACATGTGCGCTCGTAATTATATAGCGCAATATGAATGTTTGAATGTGACGGGTGAGCCCGAAATTATACAGCACTCCAATGCATTGGGTAAAGTGATGAATATCATGAGTAAATATGAAATTAAGTGTGAAAAAGATGATAGCTTGGTTCACAAGTATGTGTGGTAGTTAACCACTAAGACATGATGTTTCATTTTTATGCATGTCCACATTTCAAGTCTTTTATTTATGCTCCTCTCATGAACATGATCTTTTTCCTATGTTATGATTATACTCACCCCATGCTATATTGTTCTTATCTATCCTCTTACTGGGATTCTAGCTCACCCCTTTTGAAGTATATCCTCAGGTGACTAAATGTACTAAGAAGAGGACAAGTGCCAATAAGAAGCTAGAGAAGAAGAAATTAAATAAATGTTTAAGCTTGATATTGTAATTGTTTTGTGTGGTCCTAGTTTTCCCAAGACACTAAACCTTTGGATCCTCTATGTGTAATAATATTATGTTGTTTATCTTTGAAATGATGTAATATTAATGTAAGAAAATACCGGGATGTTATAGTTGGTATCAGAGGAAAGGTTTAGTTAATTTGGGAATTAGGATTAGTGAACCCTAGAGGAAACCTATAGCATGAGACTAAGTACAAATATGCACACAAGAATATTTACCTAGGGATCCCATATGCTATGTTTTTGGTATAAATTGTTTAAATGAATAATTTATTCATGAATATTTTACTTATGTTTTGTTATAACCTTTTCTATTTTAGAAAATGGTGGGAACCAGGAGAAATCAGGCCAACAACTCATGCGAGGGTCAATGCAATGATTGCCCAAATGACATCCCCAATGATTTGGGAGGTGGAGTTCAAAACTTCATGGCGATGCTTACCCAATTATCTCATGTTATGAATAATAACCATAATAATAGGGAACATCCTCCTTCACCAAAGAGGGAGAAACTGGCTATCAAGTGTTTTATGCGGCAACGACCACCGACGTTTTGTGGATCTTCCGATCCACTAGTTGTGAAACAGTGGGTCAACTCCATGGAGAAGATCTTTTCTGTGCTTCACTGTTCTAAGACGGAGAAGGTGACTCTAGCCGTTTATCATCTAGATGGAGAAGCCGATCAATGGTGGGATTTGATTAAGAACACCAAGCTGAGGGAGGAAATTGAAAAGATGGAATGGGAAGACTTTAAGATAATGTTTTATAATAAGTATTTCCCACAAAATCTTCGCACAAATATGGAGAGAGAATTCATAGAGCTTAAGAAAAAAGAAGGAGAATCTGTCACAACCTATGAAGCAAATTTCACAAGGCTTGCAAGGTACGCTTTGGGTTTTGTTATCAATAATGATAGAAAAATTGATAGATTCTTTAGTGGATTAAAACCACACCTTCAAAAGGCTCTTGAAATTCGAGACTTTGGGAGTTATGAAGAAGTTGTTCGATGTGATCTCAAAGTGGCGATGGAGTTTGGAGAATGGTCCCATGGCTATGGGGATAAGAAAAGAAAGATGGAGTTTTAAGCTGGTGGATCTAATGACAAAGGTGGGAAGAAAAATCAACGACCCACATGCCAAAAAATGTGGGAAGTTGCACCATGGGAACTTCCTCAAAGGGACGGGGAAATGTTTCAAGTGTTGGAAAGAAGGAAACCATGCTCAAGAGTGTTAAAAAGACACAAAAAGGAAGGAGAATGTAGCCGATGAAAGGAGAGAACCACTCATGGTTCAATGCTACAACTGTAAGGAGCTAGGGCGCTATGCAAACCAGTGCACTAAACCTCAAGTTCTCGAGGGTAATCAACATCAGCAACCACCAAATCCAAAGGAACAAGGGAAGGCTTATGCCATCACTACTGCAGAGGTGGAGCATGATAATGAAGTTGTACAAGGTACACATCCTATTCACTCAAGAATGGAAAAGTCTTATTTGATTCTTGTTATACGCATTCCTTTATATCTTGAAAGTTTTCTAGAACTATAGAATCGAAGCCCCAAAACCTTGAAGTAGAGATATATGTAAAAATAGTAAGTGGTGAAATCATTGCAACCTAAGTGTTTGACTCTTCTTCTATTGGAGTATGTGGGAAGATTATTCCAGAAAATCTCGCAATACTTCCCTTGGTGGAATTTGACGCTATAATGGGAATGGATTGGATCTCATTATATAGAGCACATATCAACTGTCGGTAAAAGGAAATATCTTTTCATATTACAAACCATCCCATGATCCTCTACAAATGCAAGTAAGATCATGAATCTCCTTTTAAAAATCCGTCAATGGTGTGGGTGTTGATTACCTATGAAGAAGCATACCTCGCCCAAATGGTTGAGTCAAAAGAAAGTTCCAACCTTGACAAAATTCCCATCATGAGGGAATAAAACGATGTATTTCCCGAAGAGTTACCCGAAATTCCCCCGGATCGTGAGGTAGAGTTCTCAATTGAACTCATACCTGGAGCTACTCCTATCTCGAAGTGTCCCTATAGGATGGATCCTATCGAACTGTAGTAGTTAAAGAAGCAGCTGAAAGAGCATCTGGACAAAGGGTTTATACACCCTAGTGCATCACCTTAGGGTGCTCCAGTGCTCTTTGTGAAGAAGAAGGATGGAACAATGCGGCTATGTATCGATTATCGGGAACTCAACAAGATCACTATAAAGAACAAGTATCCTCTCCCAAGGATTGATGACTTGTTCGACCAATTAATAGATGCTCAATACTTCTCAAAGGTGGATCTTCATTCTGGATATCATTAGGTAAAGGTGAAGAAGGAAGATATTCAGAAGACTGCCTTCCATACAAGGTATGGACACTACGATTTTTTGCTGATGCCCTTCGAACTTACTAATGCCCCTGCAATCTTCATGGATTTGATGAATAGAGTCTTTAGACATTACCTCGACAAATTTGTGGTAGTGTTTATCGATGATATTCTCATCTACTCTAAGAGAAAGGAGGAACATGAAGAACATCTAAGACTTTTTTTGGCGACATTGAGAATGGAGAAGTTGTACGCCAAGTTCAGCAAGTGTGACTTTTGGATGAAGCAAGTCATGTTCTTGGGACATGTGATCACAAGTGAGGGAATTTCTGTGGATCCTTCAAAGAAAAAGGTGATTGAGGAATGACCCAGACCCTCTAGTGTCACAGAAATCTGTAGTTTTCCTGGATTAGCTAGGTACTACCGACGTTTTTTGAGAAACTTCTCACATTTTCAAGCCCGCTAACTAAGTTAACAAGGAAAGGGGTAAAGTATGTCTGGATAGAATAATGTGAGGGAAGATTCAAGGAGCTAAAGAGAAGGCTGATCACTGCACCTGTACTCACACTACCAAAATGTGGAGAAAGTTTTGTGATATACAGTGATTCTTCAAAGAAAGGCTTGGGTTGTGTACTCATGAAAAATGACAATGTGATAGCCTATGCCTCACGACAGTTGAAGATCCATGAGAAGAACTACCTGACGCATGATCTAGAGCTGGAAGCCGTGATTTTTTCCTTGAAAATCTGGAGGCACTATCTTTATGGAGAGAAGTGTGACATATACACCAACCACAAGAGCTTAAAGTATATATTCACACAAAAGGAGCTCAACATGCGTCAAAGGAGATGGTTAGAGCTAATTAAGGATTACGATTGCTCTATCCACTATCATCCTGGAAAGGCAAACAAGGTAGCTGATGCTCTAAGCAGAAAAGAACCCTCTATTGTATCCATGTTATGGATTGAGAAAGACCCTATCTTCTTAGATATGCAAAGGATGTATTTGGAAATTATAAGGGTAGGGGATACATCCTACCTTTCCCAAATGATTGCGCAACCATCCATCCAAGAGAAGATTAAGGAAGCACAAAAAGATGATGTGGAGATGCAAAAGAGGGTGAATGCAGTAAAGGAAGGGAAGTTGCAAGAGTTCCATATCGACGATGATGGTGTGATTCGATTTGAAACACAGATTTGTGTGCCTTCATCACCCGGGATAAATAAGGAGCTATTGGATAGTGCACATAGCTCAACATTCTCTATCCATCCTAGGAGTACCAATATGTACCGTGATCTTCGAGAACACTTCTATTGGGATAACATGAAGAAGGATATTTCAGAATATATATCGAGGTGCTTGGTATGTCAGCAAGTTAAAGATGAGCGACAAAAGTCCAAAGGTATGATGCAGCCATTGCCTATACCCATGTGGAAATGGGAAAATGTTACTACGAACTTTGTCACGGGTCTCCCGAAGATGTCAAAGGGAAATAATGCGATATGGGTTGTGGTTGACCGACTCACCAAGACTGCCCATTTTATCTCTATTCGGGAAGATCTCTCACTTGAACAACTTAAAAAGATATATGTGAAGGAAGTGATGAGACTGCACGGTGTTCCACTCTCAATTGTCTCTGATCGTGATCCAAGGTTCACGTCTAAATTCTGGAGGAGCCTTCAACATGCTTTGAGTACTTAATTAAATTTCAGCACGACCTATCACCCCCAAACTGGTGGCCAATCTGAAAAGACTATTCAGACTCTTGAAGATATTCTAAGAGCCGACTCTTTAGAATTCAAAGGTGGATGGGATCAGAATATCCCATTAGTTGAGTTCTCATACAACAATAACTTCCACTCGAGTATCCAGATGGCTCCATATGAAGCTCTGTATGGAAAGCGATGTAGAACTCCAACATGTTGGGATGAAGTTGGAGAAAGAAAGCTACTTGGACCTGATCTTATTCAAGAGATAACATAGAAGGTTCAAGTCATCCAGAAACATATCAAAGCTGCTCAAAGTCAGCAAAAGAGCTATGCTGACAACTGTCGAAGGGACTTAGAGTTCGACGCTGGAGAGTTTTCCTCAGGTCCTGTGGCTATTTGAATTTTGAATTTTTCCCCTTTGAATTCGGATCCCACATTTGGTGTAAGGTTTTGGGTATTGTGTTGTTATGGTTACCACTTACCCATAAAGCGGGTATTTAGAAAATCAAAAAAAGAGAATTTTATGTCAGTTTGTCACTTCTGTGTTTGGAATTTCAAAAATCCGACATACACGGTTGTGTTGAAGATGATTTTTGGAGTCTAATGAAACAAAAATAATTTTTGGTGAATAGTGATCTACCCTTATGAATAGTAACATACCCCTATGAATATTAATATGACCCTTATTAATAGTAAATCATCCAACATAAGAGTAACATTACCTATGAATAATTAAATAAAATTTAGACATCTTAGAAAGTGACAATTTGACCTTAGTAAACCTTTTGGTATTTTGTAAGTCATAAATAAATAATTATAATTAATTAATTAATTTAAAAGAAAATTTATTTCCCTAAAATGTATTCATAAACTATTGAATCAATGTCTTATAGTTTTTAGATAATTTTATAAGACCCTACGTAATTTTTGAAAGCACTATAAAATCAGTTTTAATATTAAAAACTGTTTTTTAAGTAAATTATGATTTTAATTAAATATTAATTTATTAAAACTTAGAAAATTATTTTTGAAAAATGGACTTCATTTTTATATTCTACACATTGAAAAATGGTTGAGGTAAATTTTTGGGATTTTTCTAGAGATACTTGAATTTTTGATAAATAGTAGAATCCAATAATTTACAATAAATGCCAAATAATGGATTAATTGAGTCATCGATGATGCTATACTGGTGTAAGCCCACTTGGTTCGGGATCACATGATAAAATTATTATTCTTGGTCATTCAAGACTCACTATTCCTTTTTTAGGGGAAATTAATAATATAATGAATTTTATATTAAGGAAACCCCTCTCCCCTCCACTATAAAAGCCACCCTTCACACCCTCATTTCATCACACCTCTCAAGCTCCAAGCCTTCTATAAACTCTGACCAAACACCTTCCCTATCCCCTCCCCCATGTCCAAGAGCTTATGGTCTCATCAAAAGACCAAGATTAGGCCCTTAAGGTGGTTCTCAAGAGAAGGATTCAAGAGGTAATTTCTGTCCCTCTTCTCCTTTAATTTCCTTTCAAGTTCAAGTTCATTTCTTGATCTCTCCCCACCTATCTTCATCCAAATGGTATTGTAACTCCAGTATTATACATATAATATAATTTTATAATTATAATGGGATATTATATCATCCAACCCCCTTTCCATCTTCCTTTTTATTTTATTAAAGAGAACGTTGTTCGTGAAGTGTTAATTTATCACCTTCAAGAACGACATGCTTTCTTCTTCCATTTCTACCTTCAGATCTGGTCATGAAACCATTTTTATGTTGAAACAGAATATTTTATATGTATTATTTCCTATTTAAAGTTCTGTAACTGACTTATGAACATATTACTAAGTGATAAATTAAAACAAGTTCATTGTGATCGAAAAACCGCCCAAATTAACTCAAACAATCTTCATTTAATTATAATCTAATGATTCATCCAAATGGATATAATAAGATTCATTATAAGATCATTCAAACTCATGTAATCTCATTAATAACATGTAATATCATTTCTTCATGTTTACCCATGTTCTATTCGAACTTCAATTTATGAATACAAGTGAACCATCCAAGAAAAACCATAAAAAAAACATCCCCGAACAATGTTTTAAAACTCTATAAGTCATACAAAGGAACATAAAATGACATAACGAAACCATAATGAATCCTATTAATATATAAAAGGTTCTTTAATTTCTAATTAATGAATATAATGTCATTATACAGGACATTAAATAGAAGGAATCATTCAAATACAAGGTAAGGGGAAATTCTCGAACCCAACTTTCATCCTTCGGGTTTTACCTCTTTCTCTCCATTTATGATATGGTCACTACTTAAAGATCATTTGTTCATAATTTTCTTTCCTTTTTTGGGATATAAATGTTTTCTAATGAAGTTTATATCAATCCAAATGGTTTCCAAAAGAACTCTTCTTTTAAGAACTCTTCTTTTACCTCTCATTCATGGTTGATGGTTCTTGTATCAAGTATGTTGTTCCCTCTTTATTTTGGGAACCCAAAGATTATGATTGTATTATAATGAGATGAATACCATTCCTTACTATGGGTTAGTTATGTTCATTATTGATATATTTTCTATGTGGCATGCATGTTAATGATAATGTTATGATGTGACGGGTGCGCCCAGAATTATATAGCGCAATATGAATGTTTGAATGTGACGGGTGCGCCCAGAATTATACAACACTTCAATACATTGAGTAAATTGATTAATCTCATGAGTAAATTTGAAATGAAGTGTGAAAAAGATGCTAGCTTTTTTCACAAGTATGTGTGGTAGTTAACCACTAAGACATGATGTTTCATTTTTATGCATTTCCACATTTCAAGTATTTTATTTATACTCCTCTCATGTTCATGATCTTTTGACTATGTTATTATTATAATAACCCCATGCTATATTGTTCTTATTTATCCTCTTACTGGGCTTCTAGCTCACCCCTTTTGATGTATATCCTCAGGTGACTACATGTACTAAGGAGAGGACAAGTGCCAATAAGAATCTGGAGAAGAAGAAATTAAATAAATGTTTAAGCTTGATGTTGTAATTGTTTTGTGTGGTACTAGTTTACCCAAGACACTAAACCTTTGGATCCTCTATGTGTAATACTATTATGTTTTTTATCTTTGAAATGATGTAATAGTAATGTAAGAAAAGTCCGGGATGTTATAATATGCGCCATGTGGGTTGTCTAAGGGAGACCCTAATTAATTAATTTATTATCTTTAAAATTGTAAAATGGATGATGTGAGATTACTATGGGAATGATCATGATAATTACACTTGGATAATTTGGGTAATGGGATTGGACCAACCTAGGCAGTTTAGGCTAGGTGTATGATTTAAATTTAATTAAATTGTTATTTTTTAATTGCCTATTTCTATGGGAACATGAAATAAAATTATTTTGGATTGATGTGGTGTTGACCACTTGGATTAAGGTGAAATTATTCTCCAGGATGGGATTGGCCCAAGTTACTTGGGTGATGTTGATCATAGATTGAGGTGACATGGTCTTTATAATTAGATAATGAGGTCATCAGGATTTGGGTATTTCCTAAATGATTTGTGATGGTGTTCACCTTCATGTTTTAGTGACAAGGTCATAGGGGAATGGGGTTCTAGGTCATGTGGCATTGGTTGTTTGGATGATTTCTGCTCATCAGTTGTTGTACGATGAACCATTTGAGTAGTGTGAACATAGATAGGACTCAAATCAAGGTGGTGTTGACCAATCATTGTAGGTGGAGTCCCTTGTAGACTATGTAGCTTAGTTTATGGTGTTGATCATCAGATTTGTTTTGGGGTAATCACCATAGAAATCTACATGGATGATGATAGAAAATCAGTTGATGGTGATGAACCATTAGTTTGGGGATAGGATTTATAAGATACTTGAGGCTGTTGGGATGGGATATTTAAAGGATAGAAATCACTGTGCCTCAGGACGCCGAGCTTTGAGTTGATGATAATTATAGTGGATGACAGATATTGTTGTGCCTTGGGAATTTGGTCTTCAAGATGATAAGAGATTTTGAGAATGGGTATGTGGGACCAGATACTCATTATTTGGGTGTTCCTTTTTGGAAAACATCTATTTGATAGTGGGAACAAGGTGCTGGTGACTTTATTGGAGTTGGAACCTTAGGGTTCACCTATGATGCATTTCATTTGGGGATGTCTTGGAATTTATTCCATGGATCCTCACTACTAAAATTATATATATGAAAATAGATGATTTATTACATATATATAATTGGGGGAATGTATTAAAAAATTATCAGTGATGGTCGAAGCAGGTGATTGCTTCCTTGTGGGTTTTGAGCACAAGGGAAGCATGTATTTTATTATATGTGCTTGTCTTTACATTATAATTATATTTAGAACACCTGTATAATCATGGATTTAAGACAGGAACACATTGGTGGTGGCATATTGAGATTTATTCTCACACCCTACAAGGGTCCCTTGGGATGCGTGTAAACTTTATGTCTCTGCGATCATGTAAGAGAATGAGTTCAGTATCTGAACCTTATTTGTTAATTTGGAATTTTTTCATGGAATGGATGACAAGGGACCATTGTGATTCTTTCATCTACTATTTTTTACTTTTGAGTTTCATTTATTTAGTACGCTTATATATGTATGTACTGATGGCAGGCCACAGATGACCTTGTTTGTCTATTACTATGTATGACATCTCTGGACTTTTTTCCACATATGGTATTATCACCTTTGGGATTGTTTATTTATTTTTCCATAGTTATTTATTTATTCTTTCGCTATATTTTGGTTTTATTACTTATGTTGAGTCATGGTCTTATTCTGCTGTGTTATATACATATGGGCCATTATCATTATCGACACCAGAGGGTATCGTCTGGCCACTATCACCTCTTACACCATTGCTAAAAGTCATAAGCCTTTGGAATATGGAAAGGTTCTCCTAAGGCCCAGTGGTACTCTATCCTGGATCATGATTTATAGTGGCTCCTAGGTCCGGGTGCTACACCTGGTATACATCAAGTGCCATGAGCTCTTGGTAGCCTGCTGGATAACAATATGATGTCAGGTAGCATGATACACTTCCTAGCTAGAGGATTATAGGTAGCAAGTGTGAATGAAAACATGAGGCACACAGGCTCCTGATTTACTAGCTTGTGGATAGTTTTTCTACTATTGAAAACTCTCATTATCCTTTATACATGGATCCAAAGAAGGTATGGTCGATGGTTTGTGGTGTCTTGGTTAGAACAATACCACTCGGTTTTAGATTGTGTTTTTATGATCCTTAAAAATTTATTATTATTATATAATACACTTGTTATACTTGAGCACACTAGTTTGAGGACACATTAGTGGGTTACTACTGAGTATTTCACTTACACCATACTCAGGCATTTCCATGTGCTTGTAGATTTCATGGCTAGAGATCTGAAGAAGGGAGAGGTCCCTATGGTGGATGGATGATTATAGGAGCACAAAGTTGGAGCATACTGGGATATAATTAGGTGGACCTCACCAATATTTATTTATTTATTTATTCATCCACTGCTTATACAATAGAAATTCTTACCACTTTGTGAGATACTTTATTTTATGACATGTATGCCTTTTAGTTTCTAGATGATTAATATAATTATTTATTATTTATATATTGTTTATGATTTATCATCGATCCTACGATAGGATATAGAGGGTATAGTCTCCCACTAACATTATCAAACCCTAGATGCTATTTGACATCCTCTTGCGTAAGAGGGGGAACACATGAGATCATGCGGCAATCCGGCTTATACATGATAGTTCTGGTTGGGATGTTACAAAATGGTATTATAGAACAACATGATTCACTAAATTGTATTTTATATTTACCTTAATGTGGGATGGGATAGACAAAATATAGAATGGTTGAGAATCATGCAGTGGAACTATGATAGTGACTGACCAACATCGTTTAGTGGACCACTTAGTTATTACAAAGTGAAGAAATTATTTTTTTCTATTATAGTTGATTAAATTCACATTGGGTGATGTAGATGATATTGATATGTGATTTATTAGATTTTAGGTGCATTCATACATCATGACTAGGTATGTAGATTCACATTCCATACACACACACATATATATCTATTATTGTTTCTCATAATAGTTCTTTAGTTAAAATGGATTGATTTATGCTATATTTTCAAGGTAGTTTCTCCTTGTATGATATATATATGTTTCCATGCTATTATGATATATACTTACTGGAATTTATTAGTTTAGCTAAGCATGCTGTTGTGTTAGTATATATATGATTACTGTGATTAACGTGTAGGGATGGGGACTAGAGTTGCTACTATGAGGGTTATTATTTGGGTTAAGGGTAGACTCCTAAAAAATATTTCCTATGATCCCATAGACTAGATAGGATTATTATATTCCTAATTTTATTTATATTATAGAATATTCTACCTTTTACTATTTTTGTGGAACCTCCAACAAAGCAGGGTGCTCCAGATCGCATTCCCACAGCTCCCCAGTAGTGTAGGCTATGGTCCTATTCTAGCCACCAAGGAGATCCATGGTTGTTTATGTTAAGGATTTCCAGTTCTAGAATTTCCCATCCTTTCCAAGAACCAGTGGACCATAGGATACCTAGTACTGGATGGACATCATAGAGTATATCTTCGATCTCATCGAGACACTAAAAAAAGGAAGGTAATGATTGTAACCTTTATATTATAGGGTCCTTCTAGGTATTATTGGGGAGTTATGGGATAGATGAGGAGAGAGAATCACCTGGGAGGCCTTCAAGGGATTTTTTTTCTGAGAGTTCTTCCTCAACACGCTCAAGCTAAACTAGGCACATGATTTCATGGATCCATAATAAGGCTCCATAGAAATATCTTTCTACTCCACATGTTTTTATAATATTCTCTACTCTGATTCAATTTTGGAAGATAATGGGTCTCATAAGGCTAAGAAGTTTGAAATAAAATATTGACCCGAATTTAGATAGATAGTCCAGTTCTTTGACCTAGATTAATACCCATAGGTTATAAGGAAATCCCTGACCATTGATCAGATTTTGAAGGATAGATGATTATCTAGTTTTCACCTACCGATTAGTGATTAACTGAGTGGACATAGCACTTCTACCATGAGTACAACTTCTAATGGAAGTAAGGGGAAGAATCCGGATGTGTGATAGAG
Source organism: Viscum album (assembly GCA_963277665.1). Taxonomy (NCBI): domain Eukaryota; kingdom Viridiplantae; phylum Streptophyta; class Magnoliopsida; order Santalales; family Viscaceae; genus Viscum; species Viscum album. The sequence continues at coordinate 1,339,751,389 of OY728156.1, forward strand.
TAGCAGTATACAAGTGGAGCAAAGCATGGCTTCTTCAGTCCCTCTTAGAGTTGACCCATAGTGTTTCAATTGTGAGAAGTTCAGACATTAAAATAAGTTATGATTGATACCTTAGAGCTAGTTCTAGAATTATGGAAAGATAGGACATCTTCAATAGATTTTAACTAGATCTTTGGGTAGGAGGTTGAGATAGACACGACTAGGGAGATAGAGATCTAATCAAGGTTCTCAACAATAGACTTAGACTTGTCAACTAGACCAAGTACATAACTACAGAGCTAAAATATATCACGTGTATGTTGTGGAGTAGGTTCCAGTAGATGATGTAGAGGGAATATATACCATTTGAGGTATAGTTTTTATAATTTCCACCTTATCTACTACTTTTTTCGATACTGGTGCTTCCTGTTCTTTCATTTATACTTATTTTACTTGATGTGATAGTAAATTTATCCTATGAACTATTCTCTCTTGATACATAATTAGAAATAAAAGTGTATTGTCTCCAATGATGCCCAGAGTATCCTATAGTCATCACTGGTTGTGGACATCTATGGGAGTTCATCATTTTAGAGATGACTACCATTGATGTGATTCATTGTATGGATTGATTAACTAGATTCCAATATCAAATTCATTTATATCATAGATGAGTGTATTTTACTTCACCAAAGGGAGGGAGATATGAGATGAACAGAGAGCGGGAACTTGGATCAAGTATATTTGGTATGGACTTGAGTTATCTCATATGATTAAAATATAGATGACGGGTTTGAATCTTTCTATAGGATCAGTGATATTCATCTTGACTTTTCCTCCATTCATGGATTGCTATCAAGAAATATTTCCAAATGAATTTTTAGGAATTACTCTCGATAAAGGAGTTGAATTTTGGATTGAGATCATAGGGGGTTCACAACCCCTTTCGATACCCCATATAGTATGGTGCTAAAAGAGCTATATGATCTCAAGGTGAAGTTATATGACTTTGAGAAAAAGTGATTTATTAGGCCAAGTACTTTACCATGGGGTGCAACTATATTGTTTTCCAAGAAGGTGGAAAGTAGACTTTGACTCTAATTCAATTATCGAAAGCTGAACTGTGTGATGGCGAAGAACCAATATCCAATGATCTTATAGATTAGTTATGGGGATCCTGATGGTTCTCTAATATAGATCTTCGATCAGGATATCACTATCCATGATTTAGAGAGAATTAAATTTTGAAGATGATTTTTCAAAGAAGTTATGGGTTGTATGAGTACTTGGTGATGATGTTTGGGATAAAAAATGCACTAACAGTGTAGAGACCCGGAGCTTGACGTACATGGACATTACATTACTTTTGCAGAATACTTAATACATAACAAAAACAGACACAAAAGGACCGTAATAGTTTAGTGTCTTTGGAAATTCGGAATATAAACATCTAATCATGTTGAAAGATCTTCAACATCTCCCATAACGATCTTCCCCTTTTCGTTTCCTTACCTAAAAACTTTCTTTATTTCCTGGGGAAAATAAAACATAAAAAGGGTGAGCTCAAATTCTCAGTAAGGGCAAACATAGATAACATAAAACAATCCATAAACATTTGAAAGAAAAAACTTGAACATGAAATCTAAACCTTAAAACCTCGAGCAAAAACATAAATCTTGGAAGTAAGTAAGGCATTTATCATAAAGGAACATCAATCACGATAAAATAGCATGGGAATAAAACATGTAATGGTGGAAACCATTCAGCACTTGTTATGATTTCCATAGTTTCCAATGCATTGCTGCCAAGACCATCTTAGTAGACAAAGTCCCTTTCTGAATCGAGTTCACTCCTCGTTCCAGTCCTGTATTACTGAACCGATTTAACTTGTCATTCCAGCCATGTCTATCTCATGAGATATAAATCTTTACCCAATGCATTGGAGGGAGATATAGGTCCCACCCATCTCATAATGAAATCATTATTACTTGTGCCACAAAATAAACATACATCATTCATAATAACCCAACAAATAAAATGGGTTTCATAAACATCATCCCATCATACCATAGTCCATATAAAATAAATGGATATCATTTCATAATAAGAAAAGTGAAAGGATGTAAATCATAGATACATGATACTTGAAACATACACATATTAAATAATTTCATCTTAAATGAAAAATGGTTTTGATAAAACACTTGAAATGAATTCTTGAGGAAAATATCCTTTCTTCTTCAAAATCATTTTCTTTTCACAAAATGTCATGAAATTTTAAAAAGAAAAGGATTTTTTGAAAATATTCATGAAATATTTTGGAGGAAGCTTCATGAAAATAAGACTTTATAAAACCGTAAAAATCTGTTCGTGCCGTATAAGTTAAAAAAAACATTCTTTTCGTACTTTTGCCAGAAAAGTCAAAAAGTACCTCCTAAAAGAAAGAATCCATACATACCATGTAGTAAAAGTCAAAAATGGGTAAAAAGGACATTAAACATGCATGAAAAAATTTTAGAAAACAAGGACATGAATGATAAATATAACCCCAGTAAATACTTACGAATAAACAATCTCGGATAAAAACGAGATTGGAAAAGTTATCCCTTACCTTATGTCCGATATGATTCGTATGTGTCTGAACCTCCTGTATAATGATTTAAATAATGTTATTGACTTATTACAGAATCATATTCATTGTTTTATATCATATATGTTCTTATAACTTTATATTACCTGTTCTTTTGTAAATTCCATGTAAAAGAAACGTTTTGGGTAAAATCATTTCATTTATCATATGTGTTTCGACTTGTCGTTATTGATATTATTACTTATATCCTGATTTACATAATTCCATAATGTAAAACATGATTTATATATAATATATATTCATCATATACATATATATTATAGATCGATAAAAGGAATGAAATACACCATTCATGGAGACGGTAGGTCGTACGTACGCACGAACGCTGTTTTCGTTTCCTTATTGAATTGAATGAAACTAAATAGATGACATACACATATATATATAAATAAATCCATTAGCATTATTATTTCATATATTTCACTATTATTCATTATATAAACTTTATGATCATTCATGTATGGTTAACATGGAGAATGAATCTCATCGCGTTGTGGAGATGGTAGTCCGTACGTACGCACGAGCGATGATATCGTTCCCATAATTATTGAATAGAAATGGAATGGATGGTATAATATATCAGAATCAGTATGATTTTATAATAAACATATATAGTTATTATTTGAACCATTATACCCATCCATGTAAGGTGTTGGTGGAAAACAGATTTCACCACGGTGTGGAGACGGTATTCCGTACGTACGCACGCGTGGTGATTTCGTTTTCCATAGGATGGATAGATGATGAAATAGGGTTGTTTAATACTTATAATAAAATATCAGTATATTATTTATACTGATGTTATTACTTCATAATGAAACAAATAAAGAAGAAGAAGTGGAAGAAGAAATAAAGTTGAAAGAATCGGTAACGGACATTACCTCTTCTTTGAAGAGCCTCTTTGAGACCTCCTCTTAGGGCACTAAAATTGGTCTTTGAAGAATACCAAAACCTCTAGGATGTTTCTATGGAAGTGGAGAAGATAATTTGTCAGGGGTTTTCCGATCTTGAAGGCTCAAAGTGGTGTGAGGAAGAGAAGGAGGAGGTGCCCTTTTATAAGGGAGGAGAGGGTCACCTTTGGAAAAACTAAAAATATTATTTTATTATAAAGTCATATTCGGTTTTTAATAGCTCCAAATTGATTTATTTCTAAGATAATGTGGGGATTGGTCTAAATCATCTCATCCAATAGAATTTATACATTTTTAGGTTTCTATTTTAACCTTATCATTTAGATTTAACCTTAAGTTAAATAATTTTACTTTTACCGTGTCTTCTTGTTTTCTTACACTATAATGTTAATAAACTTAATATAACAAGCCAAACGAACCCCAAGTTGTTTATTATTAATATATATAACATCATCTAAGTCATTTGGCCGAACCTTAGATTTTTAGGAATAAAATAACAATTAATAATATAATATTTGTTTTAAAAAATATTTTATGTCAATTTTGACACTATTTGGTAATTGATTTTTGTGAAAATCATAACAGAATGATTAGTTCAAAAAAAAGTTAATTAAATCAATACTAACATGTCATATTAACCTAGAAAATTAGTTTAATTCATAAAAAGTCTTAAATTACATTTATTTGGGTATTTATAACATCAATTATGTCAATATTTCATTAATAAGATAATTACTGCATCATCATTGTGTCATACATAAATTAAATTATTTAATGTCTAAAAATTACAAATAAAATACCATTATGTAGGAAATATTTTTATATTTATAATTAATATTTATAGTAGAATTTATCTTATGTATAATTATATATTAAATATTATTTAGTTATTAAACATTGATTTTAACTATTTTAACCCTTCTTTAAATAAATTAATAATAAATGTCCTAATCTAATCCAAGTGGGCCTAAATGGTCATATTTTATTCCTAAGGTTGTCATTGGTCAAATTACACTTATCCAATAGAATTAGGAAATGTTTTAGGGTAATAATAATATCATTTTTACCCTTAATTACCCTATTTACTTTTAATCGTGGTAAAAAAAGTAAAAAGTTACTATTCACCAAAAATTATTTTCATCTCATTGAACCAAATTTTAGTCCTTGATATTAACCGTGTCTCTCAGATTTTCAAAATTCAATTCACAGAAGTGGTAAAATTTCATTTAAATGAAAAAGTCAGTTTTTTTAACTACCACTAAGTGGTTTCACTATTCATCAAAAATTGCAGTTTTTCAGAAAAATACCAAAAATTCAGCATAAGAATTATTTGATATTATGAATTCAAAATTGATGTTTATTTTTCCAAATTTGAAACATAGAAGTAAAATTAATTAATTTTAAAATTAATTCCCGTTATCAAAACAAATAGCTTCTTTTTTAAGAAACAAAACTATCAAAAGATTGATACTTGTTTATATCCAATTTCAAAGTGAAATTAATTCCAATGACCAACATTGGATTAAATGGTAAAAATATATTCTAATTACACTTTAAACCCAATTAAAAATATAATATAACCATATAAATTATTGCGATGAAAAAAGTTGTTTTTAATTAAAATATAGTGTGTTTTTACTATTCATTAAAACATGAAAGTTATCAGAATAATATGAAAAATTTAACCAAAGTAAATTTTTATATCCCGATTCCAAAGAAGAATTTTATTTTGTCAAATTGAACTTATAAACATTTCAAAAACAAGATTTAAAGTGGGTGTGCCATCAAAAGGCGACAAAACTACATTTTTTGAAAAATACTTATTTTACTCGAAAAATTGATTTTGTTCTCATAACATGTTCTAGAAAATGTGTAAGATGAATAATAATGTTATAAAATTAAAAATTTAGCTGATACTATTCATAACGGCTAGTCCATAATAATATTATAACCATATATCGTTGTTTAGTGAAACCCGGTATTGCGTACTACACACGCTATCGAGGTAGGTCGCGATTGCGTGTAATGCAAGCCAAGAATGGTGTTGCGTATAATTCAAGATAATGTGGTGTTGCGTATAGTACAAGATAATCTTGGTGTAGTGTATAATATAAGATAAAAGAAATTAAAAATAATATATCTTATAAAATCTCGGTGTGTTACATTCTACCCCCCTTAAAATGAATTTCGTCCTCGAAATTCGTCGGGGTTATAAGTCATTTACTATTTATAGAAACCCACATTGTAAAAAGGAATAATAAAACTTAATTTTAAAAACTAAAGTATGAAATGTAATGATTACCCAAACTAACTCATCACTAGGTTTCCATATAGGAGAACATAGGTGAAAATATGGATATGGAAGAAAAATCTAACCATCAAGTTCTGATGGAGAGTGGTAGAGAACATAGCTATGAAAAAGCCAACAATCACAAAGCCATAAATTTGTGATGATCTAGGGTAACATCTGATTCATCGGATATAAGAGTACTTGGACAACATTTTTGGTTTTCAATATCATTTCCCTAAAGTTAAAAATTTTGAATTAGAAGAAATACTTGCTTGATTTTGGTACAATCTCACTGTTGTTCGTGCTTTGAACAATTTCCACTTCATCTCTTAAAGAAATGAAGTTGAATTTGTTATTCGTGAAGTGTTAATAGATCATGTGATAGAATGATGGGTCATTCCATCTGTTTCAAAAAAAAGGTTAGCAAAAGTTATCAAATATACATAAGTCCATCTATGGTGAGGTTAATCATATATGGTTCCTAAAATGGACTTATACTTCATATATCATACTTCTTAATAAAATAATACTAGTTTCTACTAACCGGGGACTTCCTGTAGGCCAGTGGTAGGCGATAAAGGCCAGTCGCACTTCAGTTGTGGGTTCGATTCCCACAGCCTTGTCCGACGCGATGGGTTGTCGCCCATCCTGCAGGTTGTCCTTTTTCTAAAACTACATTACTATAACATCCCATAAATAATATCAAAAAAAGTTCTATCCTTAAACAATACTAACTTATGTCCAACATAATCCATTCCAATCTTTAGGCTTATCTAAAATACTTTGGTCCAAGCTCATAGTATAAATAAAATTATTACTTGTAATGTCAGATAACAATCACATGAATGCCATTATTTATCCCCCATATATCATAAGATATATCTTGTTGGTCAAATTAAAAATATGTGAATACCTTAATCATGTATTCTCTTGAAGAATGATTACCCATTCAACCTTAGTGAAAACATGAATATTGTTAAATTTTAACACTTTCCACATACCAAAATCCCAAAAATTCTATATACTCAAACCATAATATCACTTAGTTCTTATATTAGTTATGAGCTCATGAATACAATAAAACATCTCATTATCTTCTTATCCCTTCATTATGCACATATCATCTACTTTCCAAAAATATCTGAATAACCTTTCATGGTTATCGGTACCATTAACCGTATACTTTCAAATACTTTAGAAAAAACAATAGTGTAACAATCCTTAGATGATTCTTTATTCCATAGTACCATTAACTTTACAACATAACTCTTGATAAACATACAATCATTCCACTACCTTCTTAAACAACTGAATGAGCTTCAACACTTCTTTCATCTCATATATCATTTGTAGTCTCCTCATCATCATCCACATAAATACTACCCATATGACCATGATGATTCTCCTCATGAGATTTTCCCTTAGGGAATTGGTTTTCATAATGCCCTTACATTCCACATTTAAAACATCTAATCATTATTGATGTCATAGAAATACCATTATCCTTCTCCATGGTGTTAACTGAACCTTTTCCTTTTCACTTATTGGATTTGTGTCCTTCTTTTCTGCACCCAAATCATCTTCCAGTTCCTTTGAAACATTCTCCTTGATGCCTCTTCTCACATGATTTACATGAGGGGAATTTAACTTTATTTCATCTATGATCATCATGAAACTCCATCTTTCTCTTATTATTTGAGTCGGGATACATACCAAAGTTTAGATTATTGATCATATTATGAGATTTCTAATTAGTCATAATAACGATGTTTGGACTTCCAAATCCCATTTCATTTGGTTTCTCATGAAAAATATCATTCCATTGTCCATCATATCCTCCATTATCATGAATCTTCCTGTTTCCATCCATTTTCTAAAACCCAAAAAGAATAGTGTGACAGGCAAAAATCATGCTAGAAAAAACAACCTAGTAAAGGGGGAGTACCCTCAATATCTAACATCTTAGGTTAAATTCTAAGATCGTTACCGTAGTTCTAGGACTATATCTTATACGTATACTTATCCTTAGGAACATCCCTAGACATACCTTAGAAATATCTCTAGGGATCTCACTAACGTTTTCGCATACTAGTTTCCAAAGGTTGACTAAACCTTTCCTCTGATACCAACTGTAGAGACCCGGATCCTGATGTACATGGACATTACATTACTTTTGTGGAATACTTAATACATAACAAAAATAGACACACAAGGACTGTAATAGTTTAGTGTCTTTGGAAACTAGGAATATAAAAATATAATCATGTTGAAAGATCTTCAACATCTCCCATAGCGATCTTCCCCTTTTTGTTTCCTTACCTAAAACCTTTCTTTATTTCCTGTGGAAAATAAAACATAAAAAGGGTGAGCTTAAATGCTCAGTAAGGTAAAACATAGAGAACATAAAACAATCCATAAACATTTGAAAGCAAAAACTTGAACATGAAATCTAAACCTTAAAACCTCGAGCAAAGACATAAATCTTGGAAGTAAGTAAGGCATTTATCATAAAGGAACATCAATCACGATAAAATAGCATGGGGATAAAACATGTAATTGTGGCAACCATTCAGCACTTGTTATGATTTCCATAGTAGCCAAGACATTTCTACCAAGACCATCTTAGTAGACAAAGTCCCTTTCTGAATCGAGTTCACTCCTCGTTCCAGTCCTGTATTACTGAACCGATTTAACTTGCCATTCCAGCCATGTCTATCTCATGAGATATAAATCTTTACCCAATACATTGGAGGGAGATATTGGTCCCACCCATCTCATAATAAAATCATTCTTACTTGTGCCACAAAATAAACATACATCATTCATAATAACCCAACGAATAAAATGGGTTTCATAAACATCATCCCATCATCACATAGTCCATATAAAATAAATGGATATCATTTCGTAATAAGAAAAGTGAAACCATGTAAATCATAGATACATGATACTTGAAATATACACATATGAAATAATGTCATCTTAGATGAAAAATGGTTTTGATAAAACGCTTGAAATGAATTCTTGAGGAAAATATCCTTTCTTCTTCAAAATCATTTTCTTTTCACAAAATGTCATGAAATTTTAAAAAGAAAAGGATTTTTTTGAAAATATTCATGAAACATTTTTTAGGAAGATTCATGAAAATAAGTCTTTATAAAACCGTAAAAATCCGTTCGTGCCGTATAAGTTAAAAAAAACATTCTTTTCGTACTTTTACCGGAAAAGTCAAAAAGTACCTCGTAAAAGAAAGATTCCATACATACCATGTAGTAAAAGTCAAAAATGGGTAAAAAGGAAATTAAACTTACATGAAAACATTTTTAGAAAACAAGGACATGGATGATAAATATAACCCCAGTAAATACTTACGAATAAACAATCTCGGATAAAAACAAGATTGGGAAAGTTATCCCTTACCTTATGTCCGATATGCTTCGTATGTGTCCGAACCTCCTGTATAATGATTTAAATAATGTTATTGACTTATTACAGAATCATATTCATTGTTTTATATCATATATGTTTCACTTATAACTTTATATTACCCATTCTTTTGTAAATTCCATGTAAAAGTAGCGTTTTGGGTAAAATCATTTCATTTATCGTATGTGTTTCGACTTGTTGTTCTTGATATTATTACTTATATACTGATTTAAATAATTCCAGAATGTAAAAAATTATTTATATATAATATATATTCATAATATACATATATATTATAGATCGATAAAAGGAATGAAATACACCGTTCATGGAGACGGTAGGCCGTACGTACGCATGAACGCTGTTTTCGTTTCCTTATTGAATTGAATGAAACTAAATAGATGACATACACATATATATATACATAAATCCAGTAGCATTATTATTTCATATATTTCACTATTATTCATTATATAAAATTTATGATCATTCATGTATGGTTAACATGGAGAATGAATCTCATCACGTCGTGGAGACGGTAGTCCGTACGTACGCACGAGCGATGATATCATTCCCATAATTATTGAATATAATTGGAGTGGATGGTTTAATATATCAGAATCAGTATGATGTTATAATAACCATATATAGTTATTATTTTCACCATTATATCCATCCATGTAAGGTGTTGGTGGAAAAACAGATTTCACCACGGCGTGGAGACGGTATTCCGTACGTACACACGCGTAGTGATTTCGTTTTCCGTAGGATGGATAGATGGTGAAATAGGGTTGTTTTATACTTATAATAACATATCAGTATATGAGTTATACTGATGTTATTACTTCATAATGAAACAACTAAAGAATAAGAAGTGAAATAAGAAATAAAGTTGAAAGAATCGGTAACAGACATTATCTCTTCTTTGAAGCACCTCTTTGAGACCTCCTCTTAGGGAACTAAAATTGGTGTTTGAAGAATACCAGAACCTCTAGGATGTTTCTATGGATGTGGAGAAGATAATTTGGCAGGGGTTGTCTGATCTTGAAGTCTCAAAGTGGTGTGAGGAAGAGAGGGAGGAGGTTCCCTTTTATAAGGGAGTAGAGGGGCACCTTTGAAAAAACTAAAAATATTATTTTATTATAAAGTCATATTCGGTTTTTAATAGCTCCAAATTGATTTATTTATAATATAATGTGGGGATGGGTAGAAATCCTCTCATCAAATAGAATTTATACAAGTTTAGGTTTCTATTTTAACCTTATCATTTAGATTTAACCTTAAGTTAAATAATTTTACTTTTACCGTGTCTTCTTGTTTTCTTACACTATAAGGTTAATAAACTTAATATAACAAACCAAAAGAACCCAAAGTTGTTTATTATTAATATATATAACCTTATCTAAGTCATTTGGCTGAACTTTAGATTTTTAGGAATAACATAACAATTAATAATATAACATTTTTTTAAAAACTATTTTATGTCAATTTTGACACTATTTGGTAATTGATTTTTTGTGAAAATCATAACAGAATGATTAGTTCAAAAAAAGTAAATTAAATCAATACTAACATGTCATATTAAACTATAAAATTAGTGGAATTCATAAAAAGTATCAAATTACATTTATTTGGGTATTTATAACATCAATTATGTCAATATTTCATTAATAAGATAATTACTGCATCATCATTGTGTCAAACATAAATTAAATTATTTAATGTCTAAAAATTAAAAATAAAATACCATTATGTAGGAAATATTTTTATCTTTCTAATTAATATTTATAGTCGAATTTATCTTCTGTATAACCCTATATTAAATATTATTTAGTTATTAAACATTGATTTTAACTATTTTAACCCTTCTTTAAATAAATTAAAAACAAATGTCCTAATCTAATCCAAGTGGGCCTAAATGGTCATATTTTATTCCTAAGGTTTTTTTGGTCGAATTACACTTATCGAATAGAATTAGTACATGTGTCAGGGTAATAATAATATCATTTTTACCCTTAATTACCCTATTTACTTTTAACCGTGGTAAAAAAAGTAAAAAGTTACTATTCACCAAAAATTATTTTCATCTCATTGAACCACATTTTAGTCCTTGATATTAACCATGTCTCTCATATTTTCTAAATTCAATTCACAGATGTGGTAAAATTTCGTTTAAATGAAAAAGTTATTTTTTTTAACTACCACTAAGTGGTTTCACTATTCATCGAAAATTGCAGTTTATCAGAAAAATACCAAAATTTTAGCCTAAGCATTATTTGATATTACGAATTCAAAATTAATGTCTATTTTTCCAAATTTTAAACATAGAAGTGGAATTAATTAATTTTAAAATTAATTCCCGTTATCAAAACAAATAGCATGTTTTTTAAGAAACAATAACTATCAAAATATTGATACTTGTTTATATCCAATTTCAAAGTGAAATTAATTCCAATGACCAAAATTGGATTAAATGGTAAAAATATATTCTAATTAAAATTGAAACCCAATTAAAAAGATAATATGACCATATAAATTATTGCGATGAAAAAAGTTGTTTTTAATTAAAATATAGCGTGTTTTTACTATTCATTAAAATATGAAAGTTATCAGAATAATATGAAAAATTTATCCAAAGTAAATTTTTATATCCTGATTCCGAAGAAGAATTTTATTTTTTCAAATTGAACTTATATACATGTCAAAAACAATATTTAAAGTAGGTGCACCATCAAAAGGTGGCAAAACTACATTTTTTGAAAAATACTTATTTTACTCGAAAAATTTATTTTGTTCTCATACCATGTTCTAGAAAATGTGTAAGATGAATAATAATGTTATAAAATTCAAAATTTAGTTGATACTATTTATAACGGCTAGTCCATAATAATATTATAACCATATATCGTTATTTAGTGAAAACCGGTATTGCGTACTACACACGCTATCGAGGTAGGTCGTGATTGCGTGTAATGCAAGCCAAGAATGGTGTTGCGTAAAATGCAATATAATGCGGTGTTGCGTATATTACAAGCTAATATTGGTGTAGTGTATAATATAATATCAAAGAAATTAAAAATAATATATCTTATAAAATCTCAGGGTGTTACAAACAGTGTTCTTGGCCCTTTTGAAAAAGATTTTCTGCCCATAACTGGACTCATTCATCTTGGTATTCATCGAAGACAAAATCATCTACTTGTTTAAACTAGATCAAAATTCTAGACACCTCAATATAGTCCTTAGTATGCTTCAAGGGCATCAAATTTAAAATAATCTATTAAAGTGTTACTTCTGTATACAGGAGGTAGGTTTCTTGGGGCATGTGGTGTTTGATACAGGATTATCCATGGACCTAGATAAAGTAGAGGTAGTGATGTCTTATACATGTCCTCGAAATGTGTTAGGGATCAAGAGATTTCTGGGCCTTGTAGCATATTACCAAAGGTTTATCTAGGACTTATCCTATTTATCTACACCCATGAATGTGTTAAAAAATAATGGAGTGTGGTTTCAGTGGTCGGACCTCTATAAAAAATATTTCATTGAGTTGAATAGATTGTTGAAGAAAACTTTAGTACTGACACTCCTTGAGCCTAGAATTGGTTATTTAGTGTACTTTTATGCATCTGGCATTGTTCAAGGAGAGTTACTAATGCACAGTGAGAAAGAAGTATCCTATGGGTCTCGTCAGCAATGACCCCATGAGTGGAACTACCCTACACATGATATGGAGTTGGTAGTCATGGTACATGCATTGAAGTGTTAGTGACACTATCTCTTGGGTGAGAGATTTATTATTTATATATACCATAAGATATTTTTCTATATATTCACATAAAGGGACTTGAATTTGAGAAAAATATACTGGGTTGAGTATCTATAGATATTTGACTTTGATATGGATTATACACCAGGGAAAGATAACGTCATCATGGATTATCTTATCCATAAGTCACAGGATAAGAAGGGTCTTGGTGACCAGAAATCCAAGGATTAGTGGTGCTTGATGAGCTTATTGGATTACTGGAGTATGGATAATTTATAGGACCATGTTTCTATGACTTGTTCTCACTTTGTGGTCAAATATTCTCTTGTAGACTGGGTGAAAACTGAAGAGGATTCAAACTCATAGTGTGTTGTGATGAGGGATCAACTAGCTAGAGGTGATCTGATACTTGGGTGGCCTTTCGTTTATGGTGATGTTATCATGATAAATTGGAGATTATTATTCCCTGATTCCATCATAGAGGAGATGATGAGGGATTACCATTCCTTAAAATGGGTAATACATCCTAGAGAAACAAAGATGTACCACCAATTCAAGTGACAGTTCTAGTGTCTAGGGATGAAGAGAGACATTGTAGGGTATGTCTCTCGATAACATACCTATGATAAGGTAAAGACTGAGTTCCAATGCTATAGTGGTTTGTCCCATACACTTTCATCACCCATGTAGAAGTTTGAGGACTTCATGATGGAATTTATGATGGGGTTACGCAAGACCCAAAGGAGGCGTGATACTATACAGGTGATTTTTGATTGGCTGATGAAAGTTTTCCACTTTTTACCAATCAGAGAGACTCCCTCAATGGATGAGCTGGGAAATCTCTATGTCTATGAGATTATATGCTTTCGTGGAGTTCCATTGATATTTTTTTCAAAAAGAGATGCATGTTTTACATCATGGTTTTGGCAGGGATTATAGAAGGCCCTAGGGACTCAGATAAGATTATGCACAACATACCATCCTCTGATAGATAGACAGTCTAAGTGGACTATACACATATTATAGGATATGCTTTAATATTGCGTTCTTAACTTAAGTGGATATTGGGATGATCAATTAAACTTGGTTGAGTTTTTGTACGACAATAGTTACCAAGCATCAATTCATATGACACCTAACGAGTCCATTTATAAGAGGTTGTGTAATTTATTGATCTGTTTGCATGAGGTGTGTGGGGCCTTTATTATGATCCCTAGTTTGGTTCTAGAGATATCTGAGAGAGTAAAATTGATTCAAAAGAGGTTAATTACCCATCAGAATAGAAAAATATCATATGTTGATTGTAGGAGGAGATATTTTGATTTCACTATAGGTGATAAAATTTTCTGAAGTGTGACCCCTCTATTAGGTCACCGAAGTCTGAGTAAGCAGGGTAATCTAGAACCATATTTTATGGGACCATTTTAGATCATTGAGTGGGTCGGTAAAATGGGATAAAGTTTGGATATTCCTTCTCATTACCAAGGCATTCATAATGTGTTCCATGTGTCTCATGTCTAGAGGTATATACCTGACTCTGAAAATGTTATCATTTATGAGGACATTGAGCTAGATCCCATTTCATCTTATGAGGAACATACAATGCATATTATAGACCAGATTGAGAAAGTCCTTCGAGGTAAGATGGTACCACTTTTCCCGATTTGGTGGAAGAATGGATGGATCTAGGAGGATACTTGGGAGAGAGAGGCTGACATTCAAGCTTAGTAGCTTGAGTTATTTGAACAAGACCCCTAGAGATGCTTCTCAAGGAGAAGAATTCTTTAGAGGGGGAGAATTTTAATGTCATGATTTTTTTCTTCCTTAAAAAAAATTCTTATTTTTATTCCTCTCCTATTGGTTTTGTGTTAGCCCATATTTTGGAAAAGGATTAGGGGCTTACAGAAGCTAAGGAAGTATTAAAGGGATGTTTTGGAAAGATTTATACCAAAATAAGGGAGGTTGCATCGTAGTTCAAAGGACCATGCCACAAGGGGTTGGTTATACAATAACACAGACGGATGCATCGTAGTGTATAGTGGAATAGGTAATGCACTGTAGAGACATAGGATACGTCATGGCATTGATGATGAGGTGGGGTTGCACCACAAACATGTCACCATAGAGGATTGATCATAGTGGTTTCACAGTAGTACCTTATAGCATGCTATATGACTCTCTATCCACATCAGTTACATACATTGGTCCAACTTATTAGTCTTTGGAAGTTAAAGAATTAAGTGGATTTTATGATCTTGAATTCAGGGAAGTAATTTTAAATTGATTCAAATATTTCAATAAGGATTAAAGGAGGATTTTCACATGGAATGGTCCTCAATTGATCCCTAAAAGAACCAAGACCCCCTCTTCCTTATCAATGAGTTTAGGATTCTGAAGGGCTATAGAGAAGGTCCCACACCACATTCCTATCCCTTATGATGTAGTGGTTCACACCCTAACCTAGTTCTATGATGTACTTCACATTATACACCATATAGGTCGACCTTAGGTGTTTCACAACAACATCCAGTCATGCATTGTAGTGGTTCCTTCCAAGCTTGACTCTGTGGAAAAACATATACTCTATGCCTGTGGTGGTTCACACCCTATTCTGCAGACACTAGTCCTATACCATGGTGGTGTTTTCCAATGCACCTCTATACTGCAACCCCTACCCTGTACAATGAAGACCCTTTATTTTTCTAATAGCACTACTCCTCCCTTCTTAGACCAATATTGTAGATACCTCTTGAAGATGATCGACCTCAGGTAATTTTTATTTGATCCCTTTGATTCATCCCTATTTTCCCTTTTCTAGAACTAGTAATATATGGGATTGGAACCAGTTATAGGATCCCTTAGAATGTGATCATATTTTGTTTGGTGTGTGAGAATGGTTCAGGTGACAACATATTTGACAGACCTTAACCCTAAAATTGTAAACAATGAGGTAGGAATTTATTCACTTTTGGGCTCTCATTTACACAAGTTTCCATATTATGATTTTTTTTGGCATAACTATTAACTATGATTCATTGTGTTCTCATGTGGATGAGTGTGTATCCCATGATCCCCATTTTGATATTGTTCCATGATAATTTTTAGAATATATAGATTCTATGTTTGATGTTGATTTATAGGTTGATGTGGTGCTATTATTTATCTCAAGATGTCATGTTACTATTATGATTTACCCTATAATGCGTGTTACCATTTCCTTGGAGGTTGTGTTGGTACTTGAGATAGGTTGACCATTGTGTGATGTGCATCCCTTAGTGGGGGAGTGTGCTTGACTTGCGATGTTAGAGATGAGGGACCTGAGCATAGGGTAGAGCTATGAGGATACCATGGTGACTATTATGTGGATTCCCTTGAGGTATCCTAATATACATCAAGTTACATGGACTCAAGGTAGCCTAGTGGATAACTAGAGGATATTGGGTAGCGTGATACACTTGATTTCTAGAAGATGTTAGGTACCATGTGCACATGATACCATGTGGCATCCGAGCTCCTGAGTCACTAGCTTGTTGATAGTTGGGTTACTATTGAAAAATCTCATTATCTTTCCAGCAAGGAGATAAAGCAGGTATGGTTGGGTGTTTTTGGAGGATTGTGTAGTGCATGACCACTCAGTTTTAGATTGTGTGTTTATGATTATTGTGCATTTATTATTATTATTATTATTATTATTATTATTATTGCATACACTTGTTATACTTGAGCGTACTGGTTTAAGAATGCATTGGTGGTGTCCTACTAATTCTTGTACTCACACCATACTCAGACATTTTGGTGTGCTTGTAGATTTCATGGCTAGAGATATAGTGAAAGGAAAGGACCCTATGGTGGACAGATGATCAGAGGATCATGGAGATGGAGAATATCATGATAGAATCTAGAGGACCCCCCCGATGTTTATTTATTTACTTATTCATCTGATGCTTATACACTAGTTTGGCTTACCACTTTGGGAACTAATTTATGTTATGACATGTATTCCATCCTTTTAGTTTCCACATGATTAATCTGATTATTTATTATTTATTATATTTTTTAATGATTTATTATCGATCCTATGGAATAATACATAGGGTATAGTCTCCCCACTGATGGATTTTGACCCTTGATGCTAGTTGGAAGCCTCTTACATACAGGGAGGTGTGCATGAGTTCATGTGACACTCTGACTCAGAATCAGTATTTTGGGTTGGGATGTTACATATATTTAGAGTCATCTATAAAAGGAAATGATAAAAAAATGAATTACACTATTCATGGAGATGGTAGGTCACATGTATGCATGAATTCTATTTTCACTTTTCAACGGATGGAACAAAAGAAAGGTAAATAATAATTTAACTTTCTCGAATCATTATCATATCATATTATATATATATACATATTCATTAAATATGTCCTTATTACAATACTTTTCAAGAATAAATGAAAAAAATCACATCACTTCTTAGAGGTGGAAGTCCACATGTATGTAGAAACGACACATTAATTTCCCATTTGATGGAATTGAGAGTGGATAATTGTGATTCCATAATTATAATAACATTTAAGTATATCGAGGACATTGAATTTATTATTTTATAATAAATAATAAATATTTAGTGGAGGCAGAATAAGAAATAATTAGAAAGTACTTGGTATAGAGTTATACCTCTTTGTTGTCAAACCTCTTTTAGCTTACACCTTAAGCATTGAAAGGATGGTATTTTGGAAGTAAAAGAATCTCTAAAACATGGGGAAGGAATCTAGAAAGGAATTATAGTAGTGAATTAAGGATCAAAAGGTGTGAGGTAGAGAGGAGAATAGGTTACCATTTATAAGTGTGGTGTGGGTAACTCTTTGAATTAATTAAAATATTAAATTAATATAAATTAATTTTCCTTACAAAGTAAGAAAAATTGATATATTTAAAATATAGGATGAGTATGAGTCGAAATAATCTCACATAATAATTTTTTACAAGTGTATGTGATTTTTAACCCTTATCTATTTGGTTTAAATATCATTAACCCTTTTGATAATTACCACAATATCAAATTTTTTTACTATTTAAGGGATAAGAATGTTACCATAAAAGAATAATTGACACATAAATAAACCATGGTTTATATTTTAAACCATATATAATTCAATTGGTTGAATATAAGGTTTTTATGAATTTTAAATAATTTAATAAAATATTATATAACAAAAGATACCATTAAGGTTATTTTCAGGACTATTCACAATGTTTAACTTTTAAGGAAACATTATTAAAATGGAATTTGAATAAAAACTTTTAAAACATAATTATTATTTTATTTTTATCTGAAAAATCATGTAACAAAATAATTCATCCAAATTGCATTACGTTAAATATTTATAAAATCATTTATTTTATTTTTCTATTAAATTAATAAATACTGTGCTGATATTGCGTAAGAATTTAAGGTAATTATTTAATAAATAAAAATTAAAAATAAATTACCATGATAAAAAAATTAATTCATATTTCAAATAAACATTTATAATTTAACTTTTCCTCTTTTTATGATCATGATAAAAAATTATTAATGTTAAGAGAGTGACATTTTATATTTATCCTTTTCTTAAAATAATATAAAGGTCATAATACAAGAATAATGGCACCAAGTGGCCATATTTTCGATACTTTTATGATAAGGTTTGAACTCCACTAATATAATAGAATAATGGAAAGTGTTAGAGAAATTTTAAAGCCTTATCCAAAAATTTTAACCCAATTTTACGCTTTCTGAGGTGAAAAATATTTACCAAGGTTACTATTCATAATGAAAAAATAAATGGGACCTATTTAATAAATTTTAACCTCCTAATTCAAAAAATGGGATTAATTTTTAATTATTCAATTCCTGGAAGTGGAATAAATTAATTTTACAAAAAGTTCAAAAAATACAACAGAACCGTTTTTAGAAAAATGTATATTTGAACATAAAAATGGATTTATTATTATCCCATACCTAATATAATCATCATGATGAATTTGAAAACATTTTATTTAATATATAATGTATAAATTTTATTAAAATCATTCACCAATAGTGATTGATTTAATTTATTAAGATAAAAACACATTGCACGCATACTTTTTTTCGAAAAGAACATATATTTAACATTCAAATGATTTTATTTTAATTAATAATTAATTAATAACCAATGAATTAATTTTATACATGTGTAGACCATAAATATTTCATAATTTAGTTATCCCAATTAATATAATCCAATCCAATAGTTTGGTGATTCATATTAAATAATAATATTTCAATAGTATAATGCAGTTCTTTTAAACTCACTGTTATGTGTAAAGAAAGCTACCAAAGATATAAAATTTATTTAAAGAGAGATATATTATAAAATATCAGGGTGTTACACTATATGACATCAAAGAACAAATGAATAAAGGGGGGATACAATCAATTAAATAACAAATTAAATATCACCGACAACCATTACGAACTTGACCATCGATCATAGGCATGGAAACCAATGAATAAATAAAAAAATGACAAAAAATTAATCCATGGCAATTATAAATTATAAACCAATAGTTCCACGAAAATATCATGAATTGAATGAAGATCATTAATTTAATCTTGTAAATCTCAAGAGACTGAGTGAAATCCAATAATAATAAAGCCCTACCTCATCAATACTTTGATTTCTGGAGGAAAGAAAATCTAATTCAAATTTGTTGTCAATTTTCATTGAATTTGATCATTTCTCCTAAATCCTCCTCGGCCCCCATGTATTCTTCCAATGATGTAATTATAATCCCAAGTATTGGTGGAGCTAACCTTAGGGATTAGAGTAGAAATTCTTTACATAGAATATTATTAATGTTTTCTAGAAAAAATTACCACCATTAAAATTATTTTAATTGGTCTAAGAATTTACTTTTTAACAAAATAATTCACCAATAATGGAGTAATCCCTAGGTCAAAAAATCCAATAAAAATAATACCCTTTCAAGGAAAAAACCAGTGTTCTAGACTCAATCATGGTCTTATTTTTTTCATTCGAGACCCCACCCATAAGAAAACTAATTATTATCACATAAGCACATAAATGTGCTAAAAATAATATATATTATTTTAGAGATATGTGGTGTCCAAAATTATGTGCCATCTATTGAGATATTAACTCAATTTACTCTACTTGTTTAGAAAACCATGAAACACATCATTCAGTATTTAATTTTACTCAATTTTTTTTATCTTTGATGGTATTAGTATATAAAACCAATAAATGAATTAAAAATTACTTGAGGTATAAAAAAAATACCAATGACCTATTTATTTTTGAAAATCTGATAGTATAATGAATTCTGTAATACTGATAGTTTAAGGACTTCATGAAAACCTAATAACCTAAATAATGAAATTCATATTACCTTCACCTATTTTACAAAGCACTTTAGTGGTGCTGATTCAACTCATCAATAGATGATGCTATATGTTAAATTAATTAGTATATGGTAAATCTATTACTAATGTAATTATAATTGAATCCCAGTTTTTCAAAATTTTACTATTGAATTTTGTTACAACAATTCCTATAAATAGAATAGTACCTTTAATGTCAAAAAAGTAAGTTATCACAAGTTTCCACAATTTTCTACAAGAATTATGATAGTTGTTGATTATTTTGAAGGTTTTAAATTTCATATTTCTGAGAGCACTTCTAATCAGTGTAATTTTTTCTTTTTGAGTGCTTTAGCTAAGAGATACCATTATGAGGTTTTCCTTTTAAAGATCTTAGTTTTAATGTTGTAATCATTGTGCCACTAATAGGTTTCTTGAGGGATTATTGGGGATTAGAAGATAGATTTAAGATTCCAGTTATAATAGAAGGCATGCTGAGCTACCAGTTGTTGTAGTAGAAGTATCAAGGTATCTATCAAAGTAGCGAGTAAATTGAGATTCAAGTTGTTGAAGTGGGGAAATACTAATCAGGCTGATAAAAGGATTCAAGGGTAAAGAATATATAGGTAAGATTCATGCATTAAGAGGTGGATACCTTACTATAGGTTTATAGTTATAGATACCTCATATCAAGTCTATAAATCTACCTTTCGCTTTAGTTTAAAAGTGAGGTTTTAATAATATCCCTTTAAAGGAGTATTTTTTCTCTAACCCATACTCCATGTTTAGTTTCAAAACTCTAATTTATTATTTCCTAAATTACTATTGAGTTAATTATTTCATCAGTCATTATAGTACAATTAATTTAAATTTCTACTACTATAACTCTTTCATCAGTAATTTATAAAATATTGATTGCTTAATTTCTACTACACTTGTTGTGTTATATATAGTTTGTATTTCTATTACATAAACTATTTTTACTCTAATGTTTAATTGGACTGAAAATTCAAAAAACTGATCAACTTATCTACTGATGAGGATGAAGGTTTTTAGTTGTTTTCAAACTATAATTTACCCTCTTTTGTGGTATATTTACCATACTATTACAGTTAGGCAATTGTTATGAAATTAGGTATATACATCTGAGTGTGAAACTATTTTTTTCTTTTTATTTTCCATTACTTGATCAAATTTTCATTTTTTCAATTTCCTTACACCTAACAATGTGTAGAGATTTTTTTATGTATAAAAAGCATATATATTGGATCCAAAAATAATATAAATCTAAAAATACCACCTATATTTGATGGAAATGATTTCGAGTACTAGTGTCATCAAACTAATACATTATTGATTAATACTAGTGTTGAGAATTTTTTTTATTCTCACAGGTAATTAAAAAATTTTGGAGAATGAAATTACTACCTTTTCAAAAGAATAAAAGAATGAATTCTCATTAAATTTCAGAGTTAGGAATACCCTCTTATTTTATATATAGAGAAACATTTATAGTTAATTATCTTCATACAAATAAACTTTTGGAATTTAGAAAAAACTGGAAGTTACTCATTTCAAAACATTAAAATTTCTTGAAACTAAAAAAGAAATGTTGAGAGATGATTATAACTTATTTGATTTATTACCTAGTGATTCTATATCTCAAATATATAATAGTTTCATAAATATTGGTATAAACCAACAATAAATTGAATAAAAATAATTATCAGGTGGTTTAATTTTTGATAAGGTTACATATATCTTACCTAAAGATTGGAAATAAAAAAGAACAATAATTGATGATACTAAGAATATAACTAAACTCAATTCATATGATCTAATCAAAACTTTAATGCTGTATAAAATTTGATTTAATAGATATATAGATAAAGAGAAAAATAAAAATAGAGTTTCTTTTAAATCCATTGAAATTTAGAATACCAAATATTGTAAAGCCAATTCATCTAGAAGAAACTCAAAAGACTTACAGATTCTAGTGAAGAAGAACCTACAGAAGGTGAAATTGAAAATATGGAAAGAGATATATTAAAAAATAAGAACTTTAAAAGAATTTATCTGAAATAAAAGAGAGATAAAATGGATAAATTCAAAAAAAAAAAAGATTCTACAAAGCCTACTTGCTATGAATATATAAATTTGATTCATATTCAATTTGATATCCCTATGTTAAAGAGATAATAAAGAATAAATTCTAGAATGTATTATAAAAATAAAAACAAGAAATGTATAAAGGCTATGAATACACGTGGTGCTAGTTAGAGTAATTCTACTTTATAAAGTTCTTCAAAAGAAAGTAATAATAGTAGAAGAGTCACTAAATTCTATGAAAAATTTAAAAAATGTTTCATGGGAAGACAAAATGCTAAAGAACTTATGAATATAATTTTAGATTAAATTTTTTTTTATGTATATGATAAAGATTTTGATGATGAAAGTTTATATTGTACATATAAATATGAAAGAGACCATGAAATCTTTAATGAAATGAGAGCTTATATATAACAACCCACACTTTTCATACATAGATATTACATATAAAATAGAAGAATATTCAATAAATAACATAATAAAACCATGCCATAACTGTATAGGTTTAGTGTCTTTGTAAATGGGGAAACATAAACAACTTGTTCATAAAACATCTACATCGTCTCCCATTTATTCCTTCATAATTAGAACCCCTTTTGACAAATATTATTTAAAAACATTATTCCTAAATGGGGAAAATAAACATAAGAAATGGTGAGATCATATGCTTAGTAAGGGTAAAAAATGGAGATATTAATCATATTATAGTCATAATACATAAGAACGTAAGAAAAACATTTGAAAATTATATCTTGCATATCAAAGATCATGATATCATTTCATGGGATAAATCATAGAAGTTAATAAAGAATGAAAGAAAATATTTCATGAGATCATAACATATGATATGAAATTGTGGTACACACATAAGTATAGAAAATAATTTCCATATTATTCAAGGCTCACAACCAATACCATCATAGCAGACAGAGTCCCTTACTGAAATGAGTTCACTCCTCCTTCCAGCCCTGTATTACTGAATCATGATCATTTCCCATTCCATCCCTATATATAACATGAGATATAAATATTTACCTAATGAATTGGAGAGGGATATAGGTATCAACTATCATATAATAAAAACCATACATATGTGTGTTTCAAGAACATAAATTATTCACCATACCAGAACCCATGGAATGAAATGGGTTTAATAAAAATAATTAAATCATAACATAACCCATGGAAAAAATGGGTTTCATAAATATAATTCCATCATAACCATAAAACAACCATATGAATAATATGGATAATATCCTTAAAATATATCTCCATTAAAACATAAGTAACATCAAATAATGTTATTTTAGATAGAAAATAATCTTGAGAGATCACTTGAAAATAATTCTTGAGGAAAATATCCTTTCACCTTTGAATTTTTTTTCTTTTCTTAAAATACCTCAAAATTTTAATTTTTTTTTGAAAATATACTTCTAATATTATAACTAAATCTTTAGGGAATGAAGGAATAATGAAAGAGGAAAAATATATCCATGTCATGTAAGTTAAAAAAACATTCCTTTTATAAATTTTCTGGAAAAGTCACAAAGTACCTTGTTAGGAAAACAACAAAAAGTCTCCTTTCAAACCATTTAGTAAAACATCACTCATGGGTAAAAATGACTTTAAAAATTCTATAAGAATAGTAAAAATATTTTGGAAAACATTTTTAAGAAACATGGACATGGAAGATAAATATTTTTCCGCAGATACTTACATATAAACAATCTCGAATAATAACGAGATTGTGAAATTAACCCTTATCTTAGGCCTGATTTCCTTCATACATATCGTAAAATCCTATATAATGAATAAAATGATGTTATTAACTTATTTTAGAACCATATTAATATTTATCATATCATATATGATCATATCCTAACCTGTTTAATATTTTTTCATTGTTACTCTTCTTTCAGGTGTTAACTGCTCCATTTTCTTATGCATGTTTTGTTGTACAAGTCCCAATTCATGTGCACAGGATACAATTCCATCATTTTAAGAATTTTATTAAGGTAATATATATATTATTTATTCATTATATAAATTTATATAATCATTATTTATTGGTTAATATGGAAAATTAATAGCATCACGTTGCGGAGAAGGTAGGTCGTATGTATGCATGAACGATGGTATCATTCTCTTAATAGTAAAAGAGTAAGAAATTGGATGGTATTTATTTTGTTCCAGAATCAATATAATTTTATAATTCTCTCATATATATATATATATTATTTCTATCATTATACCCATCCAGATAAATTGGTGATGAAAAATAGATTACACCATGGTGTGGAGATGGTAGCCGTACGTATGTACACGTGGTGCTTTCATTTTTCATAGGATAGATTGAAGGGGGAATATGGTTGTTACATAATCATAATAAAATATCATAAAATATTTGATACTGGAGTTATTATTTTATAATATAAACAACACATGAATAGTAAGTTGAAGAAGAAATAATCTTGAAAGATCCGGTAAAGATGGTTTCCTTTACTTTGGAGAAGTTCCTTTAGATGTCCTCTTAGGGACACTAGGGTTGGTATTTGGAGAATAAAAAAACCTCTAGAACGTGTCTAGTAAAGTTTATAAGATAAATTTTAAGGTTATTCTCGAGATTTGGGGCTCAATGTTATGTGAATAAGAGAGGTAGGAGGTGCCCTTTTATAATTGAGGTGAGGGGAACATTCAAAATTTTCTCAAAATATTAATTTATAATAAATTCTATATCAAAAAACCTCCAAAAAGAAATGTATTTAAATATAAGATGTGATAAGGTTATAATCTCATCCAAAAATATATTTTTGACAATTTTTGGTATTATTTAAACCTTATCATTTTGATTAACACTTATTTAACCTATTTTAATTTTAACTAAGGTAACAACTTTTCTAAAATTAAAAGGTAGTAAATTTTACTTATGTGATGTACATTAAATCATAACTGAACAATTTATAAAAATTTAGACCATATTATATATATATATATATATATATTTAAATATATTTTTTTATTTTTAAGTAATTTATGAAAATATTATTTTGATAAAATATCATTAGTGTCATTTTTGACACTTTTCACTACTTAGAATTTTAAAAATATCAATATAACGAGTTAAATTAATTAATTTTTATTATATCCCTAATATTTCAATTTAATCTAAAAATTCATTTATCACCTTAATTATATCGAATTATATTTATTTTAATATTTTTAGTAACATTTATTTGATATTTCAATTAATAAAATAATTACTACATCAGTGTTGTGTAATTATTTAATATACTTATTTTTCACTAATAATTAAAAATAAAATACTACGCTGAAGATAAAAATTCCATATTTTAGAATAATATTTATATTAAAATATATATATTTTTTAACCCTACATAGAAAATGATATAGTATTTAAAACATGAATGTGACATCTTTAAATTTTTATTAAATAAAATATTATAAATACCATAATTTCATCTAAGTGACCAAAAAAGATAAAAATTAATTTATATCATGAAAATATGTTTACTAAGTTAAAATTTTATAATTATATTCATTCATAACATAACTTTGTACCCATTTGGATACATAAGGGATATTAAAGACAAAAAAAGTGACATCTTGTGACTTTCTTTGATTTAAATATTATATAAGTCATTTTCTTGGATAAGTGTCCATTAAAAAAATTTAATTAGATCCTTATGTGTGAAGGTTCAATTTTTCTTCATCCAATAAAACATTGTACCATGTTATAGTCATTTTATAGTCTTTATAATTTCATTTTTAACCTAAATTACTCAATTACCCTTCATTGTGGTAATTTTTTTTACCAAGGTTACTATTTATTTTCAGCAAAACTAAAGGGGAATTATTTAATAAATTTTGAACTTATAAATAAAAAATTTTCATCCATTTTTAAAAAATTGAAACACAAAATTTTTAGAATTTAATTTAATATAAAATTGGTAAAATGCCATGACAAGCATTTTTTCAAAAAATGCACTTTTAAAACATAAAGTGTTTTTATAAAAAATTCATATATAAAATAATTTTTAAAAACCATAATTGGATTATTTTAAATCCAAATTAATTAATTAAAATTTAAAACTACTCCAAAACATAATTTGATCTTATAAAGACTTTAAAAGAAAATACAGTTTTCAATAAAAATCAGTATTTTCAGTATTCCTTAAAAAAGTAATGTTTTCAAAAAAAAATTTAAGATAATTTTGATATTATGAATTAAAAAATTAAATTTATTTTTTCAAATCCATTTTATATAACTTATAAAAATTAATAAAACAAGAAAAACTCATTTTTGAGTAAAATGTCTTTTTTGAATAATAAAGTGATTTTACTAAACATTGTGTGATCTTTTTACAAGAACTTACCAATACATTCATATTGAGTTAGAAATTTATATTTATTTCACAAATTAGTTATTCAAATTATTTTTGGAAATTTAACCACTAGGTTATAATAGTTATTTTATACTAATAATGTCTCTTGGTTCGTTTAAATTCACCGTAGCGTGCTATGTAAGCTATTGAAGAATTAAAATTATTAAAAGACAAATATTTATTAAAATATCTAGGTGTTACATTTTACCCCCTATAAAATGAATTTCACCCTCAAATTTTATCAGTTGAATATAAATAGATGAGGATACATCTACCACATTACATCTTCTAGTTCCCACATAGCTTCCTCAAATTGGTGGTTCCACCATAAAACTTTTACCAAGCGTGTGATCTTGTTTCATATAACTTTCTCTCTATGATCTAGAATATCTATTGGTTTTTCTTCATAAGAAAGGTCTTTCTCCAGTGTTATAACATCTAAGTTTAGTACATGTGAAGGATCGAGTATGTACTTTCTTAGTAGAGATATATAGAACACATCATGAACTTGAGAGATATTTGGTGGAAGCTCCAATCGATAATCTACCTTCCCAACACAATACTGAATTTTAAAAGGACCAATATACCTAGAGATTATCTTAAAATTCTTACCAAATCTATTTACTCTCTTTTAGGGAGATATTCATAGAAATAACTTGTCCCCCACTTCAAACTCTAGGTATTTTAATCAATTGTCAGCATAAATTTTTAGCCGACTCTAAGATTATCTTATGTGATATTAAATAGATTTGACCTTCTATATTATCTCCTCAACTAGATCAGGTCCCAATATCTTTATTTCTCCAAATTCATTCCAGCAAGTTGGAGTTCTACACTTCTTATGATAGAGGGATTTATAAAGATCCATCTGAATACTAGAGTGAAATTTATTTTTTTAATAAAATTCTACCAAAGGTAGGTGTTGATCCCAACCACCTTTAAAATATATAGAGAAATATCTCAACATATCTTCCAGAGTTTGAATTATCCTCTTAGGTTGACCATCTGTCTAAGAATGATTAGTAGTGCTAAAACTTAACTCTAAATCTAGAGCCTTTTAAATAATTCTCCAAAACATTGACGTAAATCTTGGATCCTGATCAAATATAATGGAAAGTGGTACTCCATGAAATCTCAACACTTCTTTAATATATATTTTTGAAAACTGATCAAGAGAGAAGTATTCTTTGATAAAAATGAAGTGTGTTAACTTTTTGATATGAGAAACTATAACCCATATAGAATTATGGAATTTAGATGTTTTAGTAAGTCTAATGAAAAAGTATATGGTAATGTTTTCCCATTTCCTTTTTGGTATGGGTAATGTTTGTAACGTCCCTTTAGAATTCTGTCTATAATCCTTAACTTGAGGAAAAATGAAGCACTGGGAAACATACTCTGTGACATCTTTCTTCATGCCATCCCACTAGAAATACTATTTTAGGTCTCTATACATCTTTGTGATTCCAGTATGAATAGATAATGATGAATTATGAGCCTTATCCAACAATTAATTATTTAATTCTAGTATGGGAGGAATACAAACATGGTTCCAAAACCTTATTATTCCATCATAGTCAAAGTTTAACTCAAGGACATTCCTCACCTTCTTTTGTAACTCTACACCTTCCTTATATGCCTCCTTAATATTTACTTGTATAGATGGTTGAACATTCATTTAAAAAATATAAGACTTATCCCATTAATTTGTGATTTACAGATCCATCCTTTTCAAATACATAAATATTGGATCTTTTATGATCCTCATTATAGATAGGCTAGCATGGTCCTTTCAAATCAAATAATCTTCCACCTTGTTCACTTTACCTGGGTGGTTATGTTTAGGTAGTCATAATATTTAATAAAATCCAACCATATCCTTTGGCATATACTCAACTCCTTTTGAGTGAAAGTACACTTGAAACTTTTATAATCAGTATAAATATTACAGCATTATCTATAAATATAATGCCTCCATATCTTTGATTAAAATATTACCCTAACTAAATCCAAATAATGAGTTGGGTAATTTTCCTCATGGAGTTTTAATTTCCATGAGGAATAATATATCATTATATCATTTTTTATGAGAACACATCCTAAACCCTTCATTGATACATCACTGTAGATCAAAAACCTTTCTCTACTATAGGGTAGTGTGAGCACATGTGCCCTGAAGAACCTTGTTTTAAACTCTTTGAAATTATATTCATTTCTTCTATCCATATGTGCTTAATTCCTTTCAAAGTTAACTTGGTGAGTGGATTATATAATAGTGATAAATATTTCACAAAATATTGATAATATCCAACCAAACCAAGACACATTTAGATCTATATTACCATTGTTGGTCCATGCCAACGTTCAATAACTTCCATCTTTGCTAGATCTATTGATATCTCCTCTATTGAGATTATGTAACCCAAAAATGAAACTTTATGAATCCAAAATTCACTTGATAAATCTTTCATAAAGATTCTCCTTTCTCATGGTCATTAGTACAATCCTCAAGTGAGATCTGCATAGTTGTTCAAATAATCATCAATATGGGGGAGAGGATATTTTTCTTGATAGTGATCTTGTTAAGTTCTCGATAATCAATGTAGTGTCTCATTGATCCATCTTTCTTCTTAAAAAATAGAATAGGTGAACCCCAAGGTCACATAGTAGGGTGTATGAATCCCTTTTCAGTATTCTATTGGAGTTACTTCTTTAATTATTATAACTCAATTGGGGATATTCTATACGGATTCTTTGAAATAGGCATAACACCTGGTATTAGTTCTATTGAAAACTCAACTTCATGGTTTAGTGGAAGACCTGGAAATTATTCCATAAATACATTAACAAAATTATATAAAATAAGTGTATCCTTAATGGATAGTTTCTACAAAACCATATGAGATAGATAACCTTTTTTATAGGAATTAAGACCCACACGATGGAAGTAACTTCCACTAGAAGTTCATATTCATCCTTTCATCAATAGATGATCATTGAATCATTTAGACTATGATATGGGACTTTCCTTCCTCAAAAATTGATTTGAGATCCATATAGTGAAATCCAATCAATGCCAAGAATAACATAGAATTCAACTAAAGGAAGGATCATAATATTTTCATAAAGAACTCTCCCAAAAAATTCAACTGGAGAAGAGTTATAAACTTGTGATGAAACAGTTGTTCCATTAGGAGTTTTCATAGCTAAATCGACATATAATTGTTGAGGTAATGTGGTGATACCCTTAGAAAATTATTTTGAAATAAAAGAGTGGGTGTATACAGAATCAAATAAAACATTAGTTACATTAGAGTGGATAGTAAGTGTACCTTTCACCACTTCATTTCAATACTCCACATCACCAATAGTGATCACATGTGATTTTACTTTGTATTTGGCCTTAAGAGTTTGATAAAATCGATAATCATTGATAACCTTTGGATTATAATTTTTTTTAGAATATTAACCATTTTACTTAAACTTGTAACATTTAAGTGTAGGAGGTGCATTCAATGTTTCCTTTTCTCTATTTTAATCATTATCCATCTTTTTCCCATTAATTCAGTAGTCAATTGACCTATGACCTCCTTTCCCACAGATAAAACATTTTATGGTCCACTTAAGATATATTCCTCCACATTTCTTTCCACACATTGAGCATAAAGAAAATCTCATCCTCTTTTCACTATAGTTTTTAGATTTTCTCTTAAATTCCATTTTTATCTTCTTATCAAACCCATAAGATTGATGGGTGACTCCAATATCCATTTCAACCTTGATATCACATAAAAATATTTCTTCATAGCTACAAAAGTCCCATATGACTAATTATCTTCAGAGATTTGGTTTTAATACATTAAAGAATCGATCAACCTTACTCTCAGGATGAATGATAATTCCATAATAATACCTTGAAAGTCTTGTAAAAATTGCTTCATAGGTACCAAAAGATTCATCATAATTTTTCTTAAGCTCAAGGAACTCCTTCTCTATCTTTGTAAAAAGAATACAAGGAAATTAATTCTTTAAAAAAAATGTTCTTGAACTCATCCCATTCCAAGGAGTTAATTATATCTCATTTCCTTGTATTATTGATAATATTCCACCATTGATCCAATAATCCTTCTAAATGATAGACCTATAAAACGAATTTCACATGTTTTGAACATTAGAAAACTGAAAATATCTTTTTAGTGGTATTGATCCATTGTTCATCCACTAGTGGATCAGAAGACCCACTGAATGAAGGTGGATGATACCTCATGACAGAATCAATAAAATGTTGTTCCCTCCTTTACCCATTTGGAAGTTTTTCTTGATTAATAACTTGAGAAAGTTTTGTAATCACAATAATAATATTTTTTATTCCATATCCCATAACATTTAGTTTCCCATGAGGACAATCATTTCATTTCCCATCACATTCTGT
Source organism: Viscum album (assembly GCA_963277665.1). Lineage (NCBI taxonomy): Eukaryota > Viridiplantae > Streptophyta > Magnoliopsida > Santalales > Viscaceae > Viscum > Viscum album. The sequence goes on from OY728156.1 coordinate 1,339,782,760, forward strand.
ATTAATGCAGTTCCTTCAGGTTCCGACCATTGACTTAAACCAAAATGCATAGAGTGAGAAACAATAATCATAATGGAAAAACCACATAATCAATGGAAGTTACTTATAAAATTACAATTTATGACACCTTAGGTTTAATTCTTAGGTTATTCATGATCATTACCAAACTCTAGGATTTTATCCTGTACTTAGACATATCCTTAGGATTCTTACTAAGGTTTTCTCACCCTAGTTTCCAAAGGTTAACTAAAACTTTCTCTAATACAAACTATAATGAATCATAATTTTCATACCTAGATATTAAATCTAAAAAATAAGAATATTCATTACATAACATAAAAAAATAATTCTATAACTGTATAATTTTAGTGTCTTTGGAAACTAGGAAGCATAAACAATTGGTTCATAAAACATCTACATCATCTCCCATTTATTCATTCATAATTAGAACCCCTTTTGACACATCTTAATTAAAAACTTTATTCATATCATGGGGAAAAGAGACATAAGAAAGGGTGACCTCATATTCTTAGTAAGGGAAAATAAGGAATATATTAATCATATCATAGTAATAATACATAAAAATGTAAGCAAAACATTTGAAAATTATATCATGCATATCAAAGATCATGATATCATGTAATAGGATAAATTATAGAAGTTTATAAAGAATAAAATAAAATATCTCAGAACATAAGAAATAAAAATTTGGCATACACATAAGCATAGAAAATCATTTCCATATTAGTCAAGGCTTAGTGCCAAGACCATCATTGTAACACCCGAATGTTTTTTTATGAAATATTATCTTAAAATAATTTTTATTATTCAGTAGATTGTGTTGCATAAAATCAAGAGTTTAAACGAACTGTGAGATGACCTTAGTATAAAATTACCTCTATAGACTATCCGTTAGGTTATCAGGAATAATTATAACTAACTTATGAAAATGCATTGATAAGTTTTTGGCTATCAATTTTTTATAAAAAATATAAATCAATTAGATATTTGTATTTCTGAGTGAATTACATTTGGTAATGAAATTAATGTGATATATATGTGTTATATAATTAATAATTTTTTTTATATTCATCCAAAGGATATTTTATTCATAGGATATGAATAAAACCCTATTTGATGTATAAAAACATATTTTCTTAAAGTTTAATTTTAAACCATTGAATGGAGAACCTATTTTAAATTAATATTTTGACACATTAATAAGTTTTCTATGAAAAAATAAACATTTTATTTTAAATTAGGATATAAAAATTTACTTTGGATGAATTTTTGAAATTTTTCTGATAACTTTTATGTTTTGATGAATGGTAAAAATACGCTAAATTTTAATTGAAAATAACTTTTTCTCATTGAAATAATTTATATGGTAAAATTATATTATTTAATGGTTTAAAAGTATAAATAGAATATATTTTTACCACTTAATATAATGTAGGTAATTGGAATTAATTTTATATTAAATTTTGATGTAAAAACATTTTATTCTTTTGCAATATTTTAACTTTTAAAACTCGTTTTGTCATTTCAAAAACGAGATTATTTTTAAATTAATTACTGCAACTTCTGTGTTTTAAATTTTGAAAAATGGATTCCATATTTAAAATTATTAGGTCAAAATTATGTTAATAGGTTACTTTTATTTTTGGACATTATGAATAGTAACTGGTAATTATTTTTATTACCATGGTTAAAGGTAAATTAGTTAATTAAAGATAAGCAAAATATTATAAAATTACCTTAACACTTATAAAAATCCTATTGGATGACTAAATTAGACCCTTATCATCTATTTTTATAAATGTAATCATATAATGGACACTTACCTATGAATATGAAATGAATATAATAAAAAACTAATGAATGTGACAAAATGTCACAATCTCATTTTATATAAGTATATTAATTTTAATATATGGATAACTAGGAGATAATATCAAATATAGATATTATATGGAAAGATAAAATAATTAACTACATAATAGAAATTTATTTATATTATTTATATATTAAATAATTACCATTAATGATGACACAATAGTGATGTAGAAATTATTTTATTAATAGAAATATAAAAAAATGGTTTTAAAATTATTAAAAGAAATATCATATGAATTAATTAATGTGGTCCACGAATTTTATAGGTGACTATGGCATGTTAGGAGTGTATTAAATATTTTTTTGAATTTATCTCATAGATGGATTTTATTTAAAGTCTAATAAATAAATAATGTCAAAATTGACACTATTGATATTTTATGAAAAATAACATTTTATTAAATTATTTGAAAATCATAAAAATATTTAAAAAATTACAAAGTGATAATTATAATATCTAAAATGTCATAAAATATCAATTTATGGGAAATTAACACCATATAAGTAAATATTTATAACCATTAAATATTTAGAATGTTATTACCAAAATTAAAATTAAATAGAATAACTAAGTACCAATTAAAAATATATGGTTTAAATTAACAAAATAACTTGTCAAAAATTTATTGGTTGATGAGATTATAACCCTATCTCATCGCATATTTAAAATTTGGACATTTTTGAGGTTTTTGGTCCGGATTTGATTTTATTATAAATTATTATTTATGGAGTTTCCAAAAGTGCCCCTCACCTCAATTATAAAAAGGCACCTTCTCCCTCACGTATTCTCTTCATTTTGAGCCTTAAATCTTGAAAATACCCTACCCATTTTCCTTATCAACTTCCCTATTTTCATTCTAGAGGTTCTGGTCATCTTTAAAAACCAACTCTGGTTCCCTAAGAAGAGATTAAGAGGAATCACGTCGAGGAAGAGGTAATCACATCTACCGATTTCTTTCAAACTTCTTTCTTATTCTACTTATTCTTCATTTGTTGTTTCATTATAAAGTAATAATATCAGTATAAATCATATAATTATATGTTATTATAAATATAAAACAACCATATTTCACCTTCTATCCATCCTATGAAAAAGGAAATCACTGCAAATGCGTACGTACGACTTACCGTCTCCACGCCATTGTGTAATATGCTTTTCACCACCACCTTACTTGGATGGGTATATTGGTGGAAATAATAACTATTTATTATTATTATAATATGTTACTAATTATGAAATATTATACACCATACACTTCAATTCTATTAAACAATTTTGGGAATGATATCATCACTCGTACATACGTACGACCTACTGTCTCCACGATGCGATCCAATTTATTCTACATGATCTTCAGTAAATAATGATTATATAAATTAATTTAATGAATAAATATGATATATATTATACTAATATCATTATTTAAATTATTTAACCATAACCTAATAATTGGAACATGAACTTTTCTGACAAATCTTTCATAAGAACACAAAGCTGTTAATATCCGAATAATAGGTGGAAATGAAATGTTACTGACAAAAAGATGATAATATAATCATATATGATATAATAAAAATGATTATTATTCTAGAATAATTCAATAAAATTATTTAAATCATTATACAGAAGGTTTTGATACATACAATGGATATCAGACCTAAGGCAAGGGATAATTTTGCAATCTCATTTTTATCTGAGATTGTTTATACGTATGTATTTACTGGGGTATATTTATCATCCACATACATGTTTCCTAATTATGTAATATTATTTATATTCTTTAAAAAAATTTAAAGTTAATTTTACCCTTTGGTGACTTTTTATAAAATGTTATCAAAGGAATCCTTTGTCGTTATTCGATTTGAGGTACTTTTTTACTTTTACTGCAAAAGTATGAGGAGAATGTTTTTTTACTCATACAGAATGAACGGAGTTTTATGATTTTATAATGACATTTTTACTTGAAGATTAACCTACATGATTACAAGGTTATTGTTGGAATCATCATGTATTAATCATGTTTTAATGACCACAAATCATATTCAGTCTATAAACCCTATTAACTCTATGTATTCTATATCACATCAAATGTACAGTTGTTTAGTAAAGCTATCCAAAGTTATTAAGTGCTATACACTCAGTTTGGTTACTGTACACTATCTTTTTATTTACTTTATAATTTATTTGACAAATGATTAAGTCTAACCCATTCTATGAATACCTCTGCTTAAGTCTGAATACAGATATTTGGCTAGGTCTGAGACACCGTGAGCCTGCCACAGGTTATGTTTTTCTAGCAAAGTAATCAGACACCGTAACCATGAGACACCTTAACCACGAGACACCATAACCATGAGACACTGTGACCATGAGACACTATATCCATGAGACACCGTAACCATGAGACACCATAACCATGAGACACCGTTACCATGAGACACCGTGAATGAGACACTGCGAACCAGAGACACTGTGAATGAGACGCTGTAAACCAGACACTACGAACCAGACACCGTGAATGAGACACCGTGACCAATATTGACACCATTTTTGAAGGAGACAACATTTCCATGACATACCGTGACACTGTTTCTTAATCCGTTTGGTTGTTTTTCAATTTACTCTATAACGATCATATTTGAAGTTTTTAAATGCACTGACATAATTAATGTTTCTTTGTAGACATGTCACCTGACTGTATGAGGTATGAGGTGCATAATAAATGCAACCTGTTATCTCCAATACATGGACTCCAAGATAAAAGAATAGTGCGTCCTAGAAACAATATACATATGAAAGCGAGGAAAGCGGAAAAAAAGCACGACTACGAAGAACACACTCAGAGAATTTTTGAATAAAGAATTGTCACATGAAACTCAACACTGTTAAAGAACACAAAAATCATATTTGAATCCCAGAATTGAGAAAATCTTCGCACTGTCAAACATCACGAAGAACACAAGCCCTATCTGTCTTACTTGCGACACTTTGTTTTCTATACGAGGAATTGATTTCTGCATCTTCTTCATCTCAAAAGTCCAGATATGCAAAGACTAACACTCATAGAACTTCTAAACTTATTTCAATATTTCTGCTCTATTGTGAATAATTTTATTAGCTTTCAAGCAGTGTGTGTATCTATATAACAACACAATCTGTATCCAGAATTAAACTGAAGGATATAATATATCCTTTCTAAAACATATTTTTACACTTGAGTATACCCATGGATAAGTGTGGAAGAGGTCCCTATGTAGCCTGGTAGTTTGTACCCATGAAGAACTATGGAAGAGGTAAAGTGACCTGGACAGTCTTGTGTACTGTTGTTAACCTCGATCGAGGGTGTGGATCAAGATTATTTATATAAACTACTTGGCGTCAGGTGATCACCAAGTGGAGTGGATTAGGTCTCGGCTTGAGACTGAACCACTTGTTTTATATCCACTGTGCTGCTTAATTTAGTCTTCTCTATTTTACTGCTTTATTGTATAATTTAGTCATCACTAAATTCACTTTGATAGTAAATCTTAGAAAGAAGTTATAATTGTTTTGCCTTAGTAGAATAGCTTCAAGAGTAATCTTAATAACTGATCTTAACATTACTAAGAATTAATCAATCTTCTAAGAAGTTATTTAAACAGTCAAACTTTCATAATAGTATAACATTGATTAACTGGGTTGTATTTAAAATTATTGGGAAAGCCTTTTTTAGAATAATTTTTATCCATAAATTTTATAGATACTCAATTCACCCCCTATTGAGTAATCTACTCTGACCAACATTTGGTATTAGAGGCTGTTTATTAAAGATTCTGTGTAACCTTATTCAACAACGATTGTAGTTGTACTTTAAAGATCTTTAAATTTTTGTTAATTCTAAATTTCTAGATCTTTAAAAGTATTTATTTATTGTAGATAATAGATTGGAAGGTGCTGCAACAAATAGACCACCATTCTTTAATGGAACCAACTATGCTCAATGGAAAATTAAAATGAAATGCATTTAGAAATTATGGATTTTGAAATTTGGTCTTCTATTATAGATGAATATAAGATTACTGCAACTGATAGAATCACTTGGGATGAACCTACAAAAACTTCCTTTAACAACAATTGAAAATCTATGAATGATTTATATTTCTCTTTAGGAGATGAGGAATTCAATAGAATTTTTTATTATAAAACTGCCCATGAAATTTGGGATACCTTGTCTGTTTCACATGAAGGAACATCTACTGTGAAAGAAATGAGACTTAATACTTATGCTATTAAATATGATAACTTTAAAATTTAACCTGATGAGCCTATCTCTGACATGTATCTTAGGTTCAATGAGATTTTCAAGATACCTATAAAAGAACTCATTGGGACATCAGCAAGATACCTGTAAAAGAACTCATTGGGAAACTGATGATGTATGAAGAAGAGATGAATGTCAACAAGGAAGAGGAGGATAAACCAAAAAGGAAATCTGTTGCATTCAAGACCCCCACCTCTAAACACAAATACAAAGAAAAATTGGAAGCTTCTGTAGAAATTTCCAGTAGTGAACAATCATCACCTAATAGTGATGAGAAGATGACTCAATTAGCTAGAAGATTTAAAAGATTTTACCAGAAGAATAAACTTTTCATAAATCCTAACTTCAAGGGAAGATATGACCAAAAAGAAAGTTGGAATAAGTATTGGAAAAGAAGAGACCAGACTGATGAGATTTTCTTCTATGAATGTAAGCGCAAAGGACAAACCAAGGCTGACTGTCCAAAGCTCAAGTACAAAAAGAGATATGAGGACAAGGGCATGAATTATAAAAAGGCAATGAAAGCAACATGTAGAGCTTCTGAGGACAGTTCAAGTGACTTAGAAACATCACATGATGAATAGGATAAAAAAGCCAATATGTGTTTCATAACAAACACATATGAGGTTACACTGGACTCTGTACATAATTCATACAATTCCGGAGCTGAGGGTGACTCTAAAAATATGATTAATGAATAAATGTTTGAATATTGTAACATGCTTGATGAAATATGAAATGAACTAAAAGATAAATATAAATATTTGAAGAAACAGTATGCTCTTACTGTGACTGTGAAATTTGAACTCACAACTGAAAAAGAGAAAAATGCTCAACTGCTCAAAGAGAACAATGAATTAAAAATTTCTAATGAGCAATTGAAGAATGACTTAGAAAATTTTACCAATGGGAAAAATACTCTTACTCAAATGCTAGGTAAACAAATTTCCCCTAAATACAATACTGGCATTGGTTATCAACCTGGAAAAAGAAATATTGGTAGAACAAACTTTGTTTCTAAATCTAGGACATATAGTTTTACTCCCAATTCTAGACACAAATCAACTAGTTCAAGTTATGATACATTTTATACTGTTTCAAGTTTTTCTGGACTGAATAAAATTTATTTTTAAAATACTTTACACAATGATTATAGGAAACCTATGAGGCAGATATGGGTTCCAAAATCACTTATCACTAATGTTACTAGACCCAAACAAGTATGGGTACCAAAATTTGTTTTTGCTTGATCATTTTGTAGGAAAGATGCTTAAAGAGTTCCTTTAAAAGTTTATGGTACTTAGACAATGGGTCTTCAAGACACATGATAGGAGAATACTCATGCTTCAATAACCTAATAAAAATTGATGGAGTACATGTCACATTTGGAAAAAATTCCAAAGGAAAGATTATTGGCCTCGGCCAAATATGTAACTCTAACTCAGTTTTGATTTCTAAAGTATTTCTTGTTGATGGTTTGAAATATAATCTACTTAGTATCTCACAATTATATGATGATGGATTTCATGTTATATTTGAAAATGATTCTTGAAATGTATTTAATTCTAAAGAAGAATTAGTGTTTTATGCATTAATAAATGAACATGTTTATTCTATTAACTTAGATTCTTTAGTTTCTCAAAATGCTTCATATTTACGTGTATTTCATAAATAGTCTTGGATTTGGCATAAGAGACTAGGACACTATAATATTCACTCCCTTAGAAAGATAACTAGAAAAATCTTAGTCAAAGACCTACCCAAACTTGAGTTTCCAAATGATAAAGTGTGTAATCCCATTCAAAAGGGAAAACAACACAAAATTTCCTTCAATACAAAGAAAGAAGTGTCAACTTCTCAACCTCTCAAACTGGTTCACATGGATTTTTTTGGACCATCTAGAGTTTCTAGTTTAAATGGTAGGCACTATGTTTATGTTCTTGTAGATGAATTTTCTAGATATACTTGGACCTTCTTTATTGCTCACAAAATTGAAGCCTGCTCTTATTTTACTAAATATGCTAAGTCTGTAGAAAATATTACTAGACTTAGAATTAAATTTTCAAGAAGTGATCATGGTCATGAGTTTTGAAAATCAAGAGTTTGAATTATTTTTTTATCCAAATGGATATAGTCATAATTTCTATTCCCCTAGAAAACCTCAACAAAATGGAGTTGTTGAAAGAAGAAATAGAACCCTACAAGAGATTGCTAGAACAAAGATTAGTGAATATGACCTACCTATTTATTTTTGGGATAAAGCTGTAAATACAACATGCTACATAATCAGTAGAGTGTTGATCAGAAATATTCTTAAAAATACTCCTTATGAGCTATGGAACAATTGAAAACCCAAAGTTAACTAATTCAAAGTTTTTGGTTGTAAAGTCTATATCCTTAATACTAAGGAAAATCTTGACAAATTTGTATCCAAGAGTGATGAAGGAATATTTTTAGGATATTCAATTTCAAGTAAAGCCTATAGAGTGTTCAATAAAAGAACTAAATGTGTGGAAGATTCAGTCCATGTCAAATTTGATGAAACAGATCCACATGAGCCTAAAACCATTCTAGAAAACCTAGAGGATGATATATCAAATCTGAACCTTAATTAAAAATCCTCAATCCATTATGTGAAAGAATTTGTGAAAAATTCTAGTTCTGGAAATTCCTTAGACTCAATTCACAATAAACCTGAACCTACTGATGAACCTAAAATCACCAGTCCTTCCTTTTCTAGAGCAGTTAGAACTCTTAAGAACCATCCCTTAGATACTATTGTAGGAGACCTAAACAAAGGAACTCAAACTAGAGATTCTCTTATAAATTAGGTTGAACATCAAGTCTTCTTGTCAAAACTTGAACCTAAAAACATTAATGATGCTATCAATGATGAATTTTGGGTGATTTCTATGCAAGAAGAACTTAATTAGTTTGAAAGGAACAAAGGTTGGAAACTTGTTGAAAGACCCAAGGACACATTCACCATAGGCACTAAATGGGTGTTTAAAAATAAGGTAGATGAATCTGGTAACATAGTTAGAAACAAGGATAGATTGGTTACACAAGGATATAGTCAAGAATAAGTAATTGACTATGAAGAGACCTTTGCACTCGTATCTAGATTTGAATCCATCAGAATTCTGCTCGCTTATGCTGCACATCTAAATTTCAAACTACATCAAATGGATGTTAAGAGTGCATTCCTAAATGGGTATATAGATGAGGATGTATTTGTTGAGCAACCTTCTGGTTTTACATATCCTCATTTTCCAAATCATTTTTTTAAATTATCAAAATCTTTATATGGTTTAAAACAATCTCCAAGAGCCTGGTATGATAGGCTGAGTACTTTTCTTATTTCCAAAGGTTTTACAAAAGGAATAGCTGATCCTACCCTTTTTATAAAACAAATTTCTAAGGATGTTTTATTTGTTCAAATCTATGTAGATGACATTATCTTTGGATCTTCAAGAAATTCTTTATGTATTGATTTTTCTAAAATGATGCAAAACTAATTTGAAATGAGTTTAATGGGTGAACTAAAATTCTTTCTCAGATTTCAAATATTTCAAAATAATGATGGTATTATTTTAAATAAAAGTAAATATACCACAGATCTTCTAAAACGTTTTGGATTGGATAACACTAAAATTAGTGACACTCTAATGAGTACCACTTGTAAGTTAGATCTTGATGAAGATGGAAAATATGTAGATCAAACCATTGATTGAGGAATGATTAGAAGTTTACTATACTTAACTACAAGTCAATATGACATTATGTTTTGTGTGTGTATCTGTGCTCGTTTTCACGCAAATCCTAAGGAATCTCCTTTAAATGCTATAACGAGAATTTTCAAATACCTCAAGCATAAAACCAATCTAGGAATATTCTATCCTAGAGGAAAATAATTTGAATTAGTTAGTTATTCTGATGATGACTTCGGTGGGTGTAAATTAGATAGAAAAATCACCTCTGGAACATGTCATTTTTAGGCAAGTCACTAGTATTATGGTGTAGTAAGAAACAAAATTCTGTTGCATTATCTACTGCAGAAGCTAAATACATAGCCGCTGGTAGTTTTTGTGCACACATTTTGTGGATGAAACACACAATACTTGATTATGGATATCAATTCAGGCATGTACCTATAAATTGTGACAACACAAGTGCTATTAATATCTCAAAAAATCCTGTTTCACACTCTAGGACAAAGCATATTGATGTAAGACATAACTTTTTGAGATATCATTATCAAAAAAGTGATATCACTCTGGAATTCATTGGAACTGAATATCAGCTTGCTGATATATTCACCAAACCATTAAATTCTGAAAGAATAGACTACATCATACATGAAATAGGCATGATAAACCTTAAGTAAATGTCTTACTGTTTTATATATTACTATTTCATGTTTATGGTCTCACAGTTAGTATTTTTTGGTTACTGTCTGACACTTATTGTTGCTAACAATACGGTCACATGATTTATAAGTCACACTTGTTATGTTCTCACTATAAACACGTGTTACTATCTCACCATAAAACAAATGTTACCGTCTCACTGTGAGAGTCAGTTACTGTCTCACTGTAAGAATATCTTGTTATTTTATTTATAAATTAGAACCTGTATTGCTGTAATTACTTATTTATTTCACACACTTTTGTTTTTACGACATTAGGTATTCCTAAATGATAAAATAAAAGGAAGTTTCACTCATTCTTCACTCGAGCACCCTTATATTCTCTAAAACTGTAACCCTTCTTCAGCCTTTCAACCCTTCTCTCTCTCTCTCTCGAAACTTCGGTGAATGCCCAAGATGAAACTCCCTTCACCGTCGACTCCTGATAAACACAGTTCAAAGAAGAAGAAAATCGTGCCTAAGTTAGCACCTGAGGGTCCTCTGAATCCAAATCTAATGAACCAAACTATAGTACCTGAGAAATAGATATACCCTAAGTGGATTATGTCGAGTAAGTCTCTGGTTTTGAAAGTATTAAAAGATAAAGTCTGGTTAGAATGGTTTTCAAAGGAAGATAGACCTATCTACCCAAATCTAGTTGCACAATTTTATCAGTTTTTATAATTTTTGTTTGATTCAGATAGTGGATATGTTGTAAGGAGTTGGATAAATCGTTATAGATTCTCTTTTTCTTCGAGGTTATGGGATTCATGCCTTATGATACCTCATGAAGGTATTTGCGAGGACTATCAGAGAGGACCACCACCTCCTAGTGAATTATTTGTTTTGGAAGATGCTTTGAAAAGTTTAAATGGAAATGGCATCAAGAGGAGAGCCATTAATGCTCAACTGGATAGAGAATCTAGAAATCTGTTTAATTTTATTCAAAACTTGATTAGTGCCAGAAAGGGTGATTTTTCTGTACTTAAATATCAGGATATATTTTTGATTCATCTTATGAAAAATGGACATATGATCAATATTTGTAAGTATGTCATACACCATATGTGTGAATTGATCAATACCATATCCAAGTCAACCTCCCTATTCTATTCTCGTCTTATCTCAGCCATGCTACATGCTAAAGGATTGGTTAGACCAAATGAAGAAGTTATCAATGATCACGAGTTCTGTCTCTCAAAAGTTATTATAAAGAGAATGAAGATCAATTGGAATCCTTGAAAACAGGAATGGGTGGAAGACAATGATAGGATCTATGAAAATTTCAATCTAGTGGAACATCCCTCAAGACCAAAAGGTATTTCTGATCTTGGTTTGGAACCAGATGAAGTTGTTGAGTATTATGAAGAAGAAGAAGATGAGGTTACTGAGCCTGCTAGAGAAACTATTTTTGATGAGGAAGATAATACTCCTGTTCCTCATGTAGTAATTGAGAATGAAATCCCTACTCCCAAATATGTTGCTGATCTAGAAGATCAAATCGAAGTTGAAAAAGAATCTGTTACCAAAGAAACTGAATAGGATGCTATGGAAGAACATATAGAAGAATAAATTCCTATTATGCAAGAAGCTGACCTTGAGGAACTCCCAGTGGAACAATCTGTTTCTGAAGTTATTTCTTCAACTGAAGAGAGGATGGAGCTAGCTTTTCAGTTGGATATATAGGAAATGGATGAGGAACTAAAGGATGAATTCATGTAAATAGATCAAGATCCTAAGCCTCTCAGTCCTGAAAAGGATGCAACTGTTGAGGGGGAGAGACCCCCCAATCTGGAATCTTTTGAAGTTCCAAATCTGATTGATCTAAGCTCAGAAGACACATGGTATAAATTTTCTAGTTATTTTGATGTGAATGACTTTCAGGAAGTCTCAGTTAAAGGTCTTAACCTTTCCAATATGTTTCAGTTGAAAATGAAATCTGGTCCTAAAGATATCTCTTCCAAAAAACCTAAGCATGTCTTAGTCTTTGTCTCCGAACCTTCACCAGAACAACCAAACTTGGAAAGTAAAGATGACCTGAATGAATTTGGAGCTACCCTTTTGGATGGGGTTGAAAAACTCTGGAATACCCAACCAGCACCTGTAACAAATCTAAGTGAGAGAGATGCCTCACTATTGTTGGAAAAAGTCATTTTACAGATTTAACCCAAAATGCTTCATGAGATTCCGGAAGTCAGATTTGAGAATAAACTGCTTAGTGATGAAGTAAAGACTCTAAGAGGTATGATTGAAGACATGCAGAAAGTGATGAATTTGAGATCAGAGCTTGATTCTCATCCTGTTGAGCCTTTTGTTCATCAAACCCACAAGATATTGCTTCTCTAATTCAACCTCATTTAACTTCTTTAGCTGAAAAGGTAGCTAAAAGAAACAATCAGACAGTGAAAGAGATGCATGAGATTGTTTTTAGTCTTAACAAGCTTACTGATGAGTATAAGGGGTTCCTTCAAAAAGTGTTAAATCAACTGAAATATCTTACCTCAGCTGTCACTACTTCTAAAGCCTCTGGACAATCATCTGAACCTTCCTTAGACAATGATCTGCTCAGAACAATGGTCAAATAAGAACTTTAGACTATGCTTAGTGGTTTCAATAAAGATTCTCTATATGAAGTTATCAAGAACAGTGACAGAGTTCTTGATATGGTCCAAATCCATTCCAAAATTACTAATGATTCTTATCAAGAAATTGCTAAGAAAGTGGAATTCTACTTCAACCGAATCTTATCAAAGACTGACATGACCAATCATTTCAAGTACCCGGTGGAAAATATGAGGATTCCTCCTGTTACTCATGCCTTCAAGACTCAAGTCCAAAAGCTCACAGAGTTCACTCATCTGTTGGATAAGTTTATGGAAAACAATGATGAATTTGAGAAATCCATGCAATATAGTAGAGAGATAATTTCTGATTTTATCAAGATTATAAGGCCCTATCTTCATGTATGGAGTACTACCATAGTTGCTCCTGCGGCTGCACCTCTGAGACCTAGTTTTCATACCATTACCTATACCCTCACATCCACTTCTGTCTGTCAGTCAGGCACTGAGTTAGATCAAGCCTGTAATCCTTGATCAAAAATTGTCTCGGTCTTCTACTACACCTACACCAGCTCCCTCTATCTTCAAAGGTCTTCCTTTACCTTCTCTTTCAACCAGATCACTCCCTTCTTCTACCTCAACCTATGATCCTATGGATTCTTCTTTTGATGTTGCTGTTAAGAGAAATGAGAAGACTAGCCAGTGATGAAGAACAGTGATTACTCTCCTTTGATAGGAATGTTGTTTCCTTTAATGTTTGTACTGATTTTTTTATCTCTAATGCATTGTGCCCTTTTTGTTATCTACTCATTATTCACTCTTTTTTTATAATCCCAAAAGGGGGAGAAATCTCTATGAAAAAATATCTATGGGAGAAAACTCTATATATGTTATATGCACATTATAAATATGTTGTTGAAACAAATATACAATCTAAATATACATGATTTGTGATCATCAAAAAGGGGGATATTATTGGAATCCTCATGTATTAATCATGTTTTAATGATCACAGATCCTATTCAGTCTATAAACCCTATTAACTCTATGTAATATATCTCACATCAAATGTACAGTTGTTTAGTAAAAGGTATCCAAAGCTATTAAGTGCTATACACTCAGTTGGGTTACTATACACTATCTTTTGATTTAATTTATAATTTCTTTGAAAAATGATTAAATCTAACTCATTCAATGAATATCTCTGCATAAGTATGAATATAGATATTTGGCTAAGTCTGAGACACCGTGAGTCTGCCACTGGTTATGTTTTTCTGGAAAAGTAATGAGACACCGTAACCATGAGACACCGTAACCATGAGGCACCGTAACCATGAGACACCATGACCATGAGACACCTTGACCATGAGAAACCGTGACCATGAGACACTATAACCATGAGACACCATGAACAGGAGACACCATGAACGAGACACCGTGAACCAGAGACACTGTGAACGAGACACCGTGAACCAGACACCACAAACCGGACACCGTGAATGAGACACCGTGACCAATCCAGACACCATTTTAAGGAGACACCATTTCTATGACATACCATGACACTGTTTCTTAATCTGTTTTGTCATTTTTAAATTTACTCTCTAATGGTCATATTCAAAGTTTTTAAATGCACTGAAATAATTAATGTTTCTTTATCGACATGTCACCTAACAGTACGAGGTATGAGATGCAGAATACATGCAACCTATCGGCTCCAATACATGCACTCCAAGATAAAAGAATAGTGCGGCCTAGAAACAATATACAGATAAAAGTGAGGTAAGTAGGAAAAAGCATGACAACAAAGAACACACTTACAGAATTTTTGAAGAAAGAATTGTCACATGAAACTAGACACTGCTGAAGAACACACGAAGCATATTTGAATCTATAATCGAGAACATATTTGCATTGTCAAACATCACGAAGAACAAAATCCATATATGTATAACTTGAAACACTCTGTTTTCCATATAAGGACTTGATTTCTTCATCTGCTTCATCTCAGAAGTCGAGATCTGCAAATACTAACACTCATAGTACTTCTAAACTTATTTCAATATTTATACTCTATTTTGTATCATTTTATTAGCTTTCAAGCAGTGTGTGTATCTGTATAACAACACACATTGTCTTCTGCATTAAACTAAAGTATACAAGATATCCTTTCTCAAACATGTTTTTACACTTCTGTATACCCACAGATAAGTGTTGAAGAGGTCCCTGTGTGACCTGGTAGTTTGTACCCACGAAGAATTGTGGAAGAGGTCAAGTGACCTGGATAGTCCTGTGTACTATTGTTAACCCCGATCCAGGGTGTGGATCAATTTTATTTATATAAACTACTTTGTGGAAGGTTATCACCAAGTGTAATGGATTAGGTCTCGACTTGAGACTGAACCACTTGTTTTATATTCGTTGTGCTGCTTAATTTAGTCTTCTCTGTTTTAGTGCTTTACTGTATAATTTAGAAATCACTAAATTCACTTTGATAGTTAATCTTGTAAAGAAGTTATAATTGTTTTTCCTTAGTAGAATAGATTCAAAAGTAATATTCATAACTGATCTTAAGATTACTAAGAATTAATCAATCTTATAAGAAGTTATTTAAAGAGTCAAAATTTCATAATAGTATAACCTTGATTAACTAGGTTATATTTAACCTTATTGGGGAAACCTTTTTAAGAGTAATTTTTATCAGGAAATTTTTATAGATACTTAATTCACCCCCCTCCTGAGTAATCTACTCTGACCAAAAGTTATTTTCACATAAAATGATTTCTTCTAAAATTGTGTGGCATTTTGAGGAAGGAAAAAATTGTTGATGAAGAAATGATATTTTCCTCAAGAATTAATTTCAAGTGTTTTCTCATAATTATTTTATATCTAAGATGAAACTATTTAAATAGGGTTATATTTATATCCTTATTATTACTATGATTTTATTGTGTTTATTATGGAATTTTATTTATAAAATCCAATTGTTTTATTTCAATTTTGATGGAATGATATTTAAGAAACCCATTTTATTTCATGGGTTATGATATGGTGAATGTTTTTATGTTTTTGTGGCACATGTAATAATAGTTTCATTTTGAGATGGGTGAGACCTATATATCCCTCCAATGAATTGGGTAAAGATTTATATCTCATGGGATATACATGATTGGAATGACATATAAATCCAGTTCAGTAATACAGGGATGGAACGAGGAGTGAACTCAGTTTAGTAATGGAATTTGTCCACTATGATGGTCTTATCAATGAGCCATGACTGATATGGATTTATTTTCTATGATTATGTGTGTATGAAACAAAATTTCATGTCTTATGTTATGACTATTGGGATTACATCTCACTTTTATGATTTATCCCATGACATGATGTTCTGATATTTTATATGCATGATAATATTTTCTAATGTTATGTTCTTATAATTATGATATGATTAATATTTACCTTTTTTACCCTTACTGAGCATTTGATCTCACCCTTTCACATCTTTCTTTTCTCCAGGTCATGAATAAGGGTATTAAGAAATATATTTTAAAAAGGTGTCTAGTTTTGAAGAAATAAGTAGGGGAGAATGTAGATGTTTTATGAACTAGTTTTTTATGTTTCCCAGTTTCTAAAGACACTAAACCTATATGATCCTAGCATGGTTTTTGTTATATTATGTATTAAATATTCTTCAATGTTGAAGTAATATGTATATGTAAAGTATGGGCCGTTATATTTGGTATCAGATAAAGGTTAAACTTAATATTTGGAAAATAGGATGAGATAACCTTTATAAGAAACCTAAGGATATGTCTAAGTATAAGTTACAATCCTATACTAGTGTTTTAGATATGTTCATGAAAAACCTAGGATAAAACCTAAAGTTTCCTAAATTTAAATTTTATTCTTGAATTATGTGGTTTTATAATTATGATTAGTGTTTCTCATACTATGCTTCTTGGTTTTAGTCAACAACTAGAAGCCGAAGGAACCACGTTAATGCTGAATGCGACAGGTAATGTAATGATTGTCCCCCTGAGCAAGCAAATGTTATGGGAGTTGGAATGCAAAATTTTATAGGAATGATCACACAAATTTCTCAATCTATGAATCATAATGGACTTCAAAACAACCAAATGGGGGAGAAACATTCTATTGAATCCTTCATGAGGTAGCATCCACCTTCATTCAACGATTTTTCTGATCCATTAGTGGCTGCACAATGGATCAGTACCATTGAAAAGATATTTTTAGTTCTAAAATGTTCTGAACTTGTTAAAGTCATCTTAGCAGTATATCATTTGTAAGGTGAAGTTGATCAATGGTGGAATATTTTCAAGAATATGAGGTAAAGAGATGAAATTTGAGTCCATAGAATGGGACGAGTTCAAGAACTTATTTTTCAATAAGTACTTTACTCATATTCTTTGAACAAATATGGAGAAGGAGTTCCTTGAACTTAAATAAAAATAATGATGAATTCATTGGTACCTATGAAGAAAATTTTACAAGACTTTCAAGGTACACTTCTGGAATTATTATCCAACCTGAGAGTAAAATTGATTGATTCTTTAGTGGCTTAAATCCAAGTCTCTGAAGGGCATTAACCATAATGGAATCTATGAGTAATTTTTTTGATGTTATCTCAAAGTTGAGATGGAGATTGGAGTAACCCATCAATCATACAAGTTTGATAAGAAGAGAAAAATGGAATTCAAAGGAAAATCTAAAGACCACACTGAAATGAAGATGAGTTTTCCTTTATGATCAAAGTGTGGAAAGAAACATGGATGGAATTGTATTAATGCGACTAGAAAATGTTTTAAGTGTGGAAAATAAGTTCATCGGGTAGTTTAATGGCGAAGTGATGGAAAAAATATGTCTAATGATGAGAACAAATAAAATTCTACACAGAATTCACCTCCTACAATTCAATGATACTTGTGCAAGGAAATGGGAAATTATGCCTATAAATGCCCTAATCCAAGGGTTATTGATGATGATCTATGTCAAAAAACATTTAAGGGAAAAGGAAAAGGAAAGTCACATTCAATCACTATCTGCGATGAGGAGTATGATAATGAAGTGGTGACAGGTACACTTATCATCCACTCTAAAGTAGAATATGTTTTATTTGATTCTAGACCCACCCAATCTTTTATTTATGAATAATTTTCTAATGGTATTGCTGTATTACCTCAACAATTATATGTTTAGTTAGCTATAACAATTCCTAATGGCACAACAGTCACATCAAAAGTTTATAATTCTTCTCCGGTTGAAGTTTTTGGAAATGTGCTTCCTGCAAATCTTTTGATCCTTCCTATAGTAGAATTTGAAGTGATTATTGGAATGGATTAGCTTTCTCTATATGAAGCTAATATCAATTTCCAATGAAGGGAAGTCACATTTTATATTTCAGATCAATATATGATCATCTATCAATGCAAGTATGAATATAAACTTCCAATAGAAATTTATTCCATATTATGGGTATTTATTTCTATAAATGAAGGTTATTTATCTCACATAGTTTGGGAGAAACTCACGATTAAGAATACACCCATTGTACGAGAGTTTGATGATGTCTTTCTAGAGGAATTTTTAGGTCCTCCACTAAATCGTGAAGTTGATATTTCAATAGAACTCATACCGGGTGTTATGACCATTTCAAAGGCACCTTATTGAATGGACCCAATTGAGTTGATGGAATTGAAGAAGAAAATACAAGAGAATCTTGATAAGGGATTCATACGCCCTAGCACGTCACCTTGGGGAGCACCTGTTCTTTATGTTAAGAAGAAATATGGATCAATGAGACTCTGCATTGATTATTGAGAACTTAAAGAGATCACTATCAAGAAAAAATATCCTCTTCCCCACATTAATGAATTATTTGACCAACTACGTGGAGCTCAATACTTTTCCAAGATTGATCTTAGTTTAGGATATCATTAATTAAGGGTCAAAAAGGAGGATATACCAAAGACAACATTCCGTACAAATTACTGACACTATGAATTTATAGTGATGCCTTTTGGTCTTACTAATACCCCCACTATCTACATGGATATAATGAATAGAGTCTTTAGAGACTATCTTGATCAGTTTTTAGTAGTCTTTATAGATTATATTTTTATTTATTCAAAGAGAAAGGAAGAACATGAAGATCAATTGATAATTTTATTGAAGACCCTGAGAAAGGAGAAGCTTTATGCCAAATTTATAAAGTGTGAATTTTGGATTCATAAAGTTTCATTTTGGGTCACATAATCTCAAGAGATGGGATATCTGTGGATCCATAAAAATAGAGGTTATTGAAAGATGTCTGAGACCAACAATGGTAACCAAGATCCGAAGTTTTCTTGGTTTGGCTGGATATTATCAACGTTTTGTGAAATATTTTTCATGATTATCTAATAAAATCACCAAGTTGATTAGGAAAGGAGTTAAGTTCTTTTGGATGGAGGAATGTGAAGAGAATTTCAATGAGCTAAAAAGAAGGTTATCCAAAGCACTTGTGCTCACAATACCTTGTAGTAGAGAAAGGTTTTTGGAGTTAGCTGTGGTAATATTTAAATTAAATATATAGAGGAATTATCTTTATGGTGAAAGGTGTGATATTTATAGTAATCATAAAATTTTGAACTATATTTTCACACAAAAGAAGATGAATATGCACCAAATAAGATGGTTGGAGTTGATTAAAGATTACGACAGCTCAATAAATTATCACCCTGGGAAAGCGAACAAGGTGGAAGTTGCTTTGAGTAAAAAATAACATGCTAGCTTATCCATGATAAGGATCATGAAAGATCCAATATTTATGGATTTTCAAATGATGGATTATGAAATTTTAATAAAAGGGGAGAAATATTATCTTTCTCAAATGAATTTTCAACCATCTATAAAAGTGAATATTAAGGAGTCACATAAGAAAGATGTAGAGATAAAAAAGAAGGTGAGAAATGTTCCTGAATTCAACTTAGATTGTGATGGAATAATAAGGTTCAAGAATAGGGATTGTATTCCTCCCATACCAGAATTAAAGAAGGAGCTATTGAATGAGGCTCATAGTTCTTCATTCTCTATTCACCCTGGAAGCACTAAGATGTACAGGGACCTGAAAGAGTACTTCTGGTGGGATGGCCCGAAAAGAGGTGTTGCCAAATATGTCTCTCAATGCTTGGTTTGTCAGTAAGTTAAGGTTGAGATACAAAAGTATAAGTGGATGTTACAACCACTACCCATACCATAATGGAAATGGGAAAACATTACTGTGGGCTTTGTTGTCAGACTTCCCAAAATATCTAAATCCCATAATGCTATATGATATAGAGTTGATCTCCTTATGAAGTCGGCACACTTAATTGTTATTAGAGGGGATTTCTCTCTTGATCAGATTTCCATGATATATGTAAAAGAAGTGGTAATATTGCATGGAGTACCACCTTCCATTATATCCTATCGAGATATGAGGATTACCTCAAAGTTTTGGAGAAGTCTTTAGCATACTCTGGATACAGAGTTAAGTTTCTACACTAATTATCATCCTAATACAGATGGTCAGTCTAAGAGGACAATTCAAACTATGAAAGACATATTGAGATCTTTCTATTTGGATTTCAAATGTGGTTGGGATCAACACCTACCATTGGTAGAATGTTCTTACAATAATAGATTTCACTGTAGTATTCAGATGGATCCTTATGAATCCCTCTATGGAAAGAAGTACAGAACTACAAATTTCTGGGATGAAGTTAGGGAAAGAAAGCTATTAAGACCTGATCTTGTTGATGAATGGTAGAAAAGGTCAGATCTATTCAACAACACATAAGAGCAGCTCAGAGTCAACAAAAAATTTATGCTGATAACCGAAGAAAATACCTAGAGTTTGAAGTGGGTAATAAGGTTTTTATGAATATCTATATGGAAGAGATTAATGATATTTGGAAAGAAGGGAAAGATGATCCCTTAGTATATGAGTCTTTTTGAAATTTTGGATCGTGTTGGGAAGGTAGCTTACCTATTGAAACTTCCACCGAATCTCTCTCAAGTTCATGATGTGTTCCATGTATCTCTTTTAATAAATTACACACTCAATCCTTCACATCTACTAAGCTCAGAAGTCATACTGCTAGAGCAAGATCTTTTTTATGAAGAACTACCGATAGAGATTTTGGATTGTAGGAAAAAATTTCTACAAAACAAGACCACTCGTGTGGTTAAAGTTTAATGGAGAAACAACTAATTTTAAGAAGCCACATGGGAACTTGAGGATATGATGAGGGGGATGTATACTCATCTGTTTGTTTCCAAGTGATGAATTTCGAGGGATAAATTCAGTTTAATGGGGGGGGGGGGGGTAGAATGTAACTCCTAGATATTTTTTATGAAATATTTTCTTTAAATAATTTTTATTCTTCATTAGCTTGTGTTATACACAATTATAAGTTTAAATGAACTATGAGATGACCTTATTATAAAATTACCATTATATTATATCAATTAGGTTTTTGGGAATAATTATAACTAACTTATGAAAATGCATTGAGAATTATTTGGCTATCAATTATTAATGAAATATATAAATCAATTAGATATTTGTATTTTTGAGTGAATTACTTTTGGTAATGAAATTAATATGATATATATTTGTTATATACTTAATATTTTTTTATATTTATCCAAATGATATTTTAGTCATAGGCTATGAATAAAACCCTATTTGATGTATAAAAACATATTTTTTTAAAAGTTTAATTTTACACCTTTGAATGGATAACCACTTCTAAATTAAGATTTTGACACATTAATAAGTTTTATATGAAAGCATAACATTTTATTTTGAATCGGGGTATAAAAATTTACTTTGGACGAATTTCTAATATTTTTCTGATAACTTTCATGTTTGGATGAATAGTAAAAATACGTTAAATTTTAATTGAATATAACTTTTTTTTTCATTCAAATAATTTATAAGGTTAAATTATTTAATTGAATGGTTTCAAAGTATAAATAGAATATATTTTTACCATTTAATATAATTTAGGTTATTGGAATTAATTTTCCATTAAATTCAGATGTAAAAACATTTCAATCTTTTGTAATATTTTAACTTTTAAAAATCGTTTTCTCAATCCAACAATAGGATTAATATTAAATTAATTACTAAAAATTATGTGTTTTAAATTTTTAAAAATGGATTCCATATTTAGAATCAGTAGGTTCAAATTATGTTAATATGCTACTTTTATTTTTGGGCATTATGAATAGTAACTTTGGTAATTATTATTATTACCATGGTTAAAGGTATATCAGGTAATTAAAGGTAAAAATAATATTATAAAATTACCTTAACATCTGTAAAAATCATATTGGATTACGAAATTAAACCCTTATCATCTTTTTTTCAAAATTAAATCACTTAATGGGCACTTACCTATAAATATGACATGAATATAATAAAAACTAAAGAATGTGACAAAATATCACAATCTCATTTTGTATAAGTATATTAATTTTAATATATGGATAAATGGAATATAATATTGACTATAGATAGTATTTAGAAATATAAAATAATTAGCTACATCCTAGAAATTTATTTATAATTTTTAGAGATTAAATAATTACCATTAATGATGACACAATAGTGATGAAAAAATTATTTTATTAATAGAAATATAAAAAAAATGGTGTTAAAAATATTAAAAGAAATATCATATGAACTAATTAATGTGGTATAAGAATTTTATAGGTTAATATGACATGTCAGGAGTGTATTAAATATTTTGGTATGAATTTATCTTCGGTATGGATTTTATTTAATGTCTAATAAATGAATAGTGTCAAAATTGATACCATTGATATTTTATGAAAATAAAATTTTATTAAATTATTTTAAAATAATAAAAATATTTAAAAAATTAAAAGTTATAATTATAAGATATAAAATTTCATTAAATATCAATTTATGGTCAATTAACACCATGTAAGTATTCATTTATTGCCATTAAATATTTAGAATGTTATTACCACAATTAAAATTAAATAGAATAACTAAGTATCAATTAAAAAGATATGGTTTAAATTAACAAAATAATTTACCCAAAATTTATTGTTCGATGAGATTACAACCCTATCTCATCTCATATTCTAAATTGGGACATTTTAGTTGTTTTTGGGTAGAGTTTTATTTTATTATAAATTATTATTTATGGAGTTTCTAAAAGTGACCCTCACCTCAATTATAAAAGGGAACCTTCTACCTCACCTATTCACTTCATTTTGAGCCTTAAAACTCGGCCATAACCTACCCTATTTCTTTCTCAACTTCCATATTTTCATTCAATAGGTTTTGTTCATCTTCAAAGACCAAATCTAGTGCCTTAAGAAGAGATTTAGAGGAAGCACGTCGAGGAAGAGGTAATCGCTTCTACCGATTATTTCAAACTTATTTCTTCTTCTACTTTCTCTTAATCTGTTGTTTCATTATAAAGTAATAACATAAGTTTAAATCATATAATTATATGTTATTATAAATATTAAACAACCATATTTCACCTTCTATCCATCCTATGAAAAATGAAATCATCGCGCGTTCGTACGTACAGATTACCGTCTCCACGCCATAGTGTAATATGTTTTTCACCACCACCTTACTTGTATGAGTATAATGATGTAAATAATGAATATATATGATTATTATAATATTTTACTAATTCTAAAATATTTTATGTAAAGATACGGAATTTCTTTGGATTTTTTTTCTTAAATACATGAGAATTTTACGAGTCCGTGAAAACAGACGGCGCAAGATTATGAGGCCTGGTATCCCCGTAATCAATTTCTGAAGTTTTGTTTGGATACTTTTAGTAAATGTACGAGCGAGTTTTTATAACTTTTGAACCGGTGCTTGGAATTGAAATCCAAGGGCACCGTTGAACTCGTAGTGCCGATATTCGCTTAAGAAGACGTTCACCTCGACGGCAGATGGTTGGAAATAAAAGTTAGTTTTTTGGTTTTTGGTGAATGAATTAAATAAAAATTAAGTGTGTGACTTAATTTTTATTTGTTAGTTAAAACATCCTCATGGAAGTTGGAGGTGGGACCACCACACCTTAACATCCCATGAGAGGTTATAGTGGTGGGGCCCACCCGAACTCAACCTCCCATGTGAGGATTAATGTGGTGGGGACCACCTGAGGTTAAAATCTATTGAACTCCCCATTAAGTGGGGAGAAACCTCTTGAGCTCGCCACTTTATGGTGCCAAATCCACTCCATTAATTAATTGAGCATCAATTAATTAATTTGAATCTTTTTTAATTTTGTGACAATAACTAAATAATAGATAAATCTATTATTTTGTTGGGGGACTCACTTTATTTTTGGTGGAGCTTGGAAGAAGAGAGAACTTGGGAGAAACTTATTCTCTACAATGAAGAACGACCATCAAAGAACGAAGAACACTTCATCCGTCGCCAACGGACATCTTCTTCTTTGATCTTCAACCGGAACAAGGGAGGAATCACCATCCACGAAGAACGCCGATGACGTCGTCCTCGACTTCTTCATCTTCTTTTCCGATGACAACAAATCGACGTCCACTTTTCGTGACATCTTCAATGATCAATGAACAAAGGTAGGGGTTCAAGCTTGTTAAATTGTTGCACATTCTTCATTTTTCTTCAAGGATTAAGAATCGAAGCTGCATTCTATCACCGTAACGTGGAGGGTGTAGGCCGAACAAACACGGCCCGACCCCTCTGCTTTCTTTGTGAAATTTTACACTAAATGCGTTATGAGGCTGGAATGAACAAAACTCATCAACAATAACTTCGGATCAAAGGAGAAATCCCGAGGAGAGTGTGAATTCTTACAGAATGAGAATCGGGCCACCAGAACTCGTCCGATGACCCTAGGAAAGATCGCCGATAGATGGAACTGACGAGCATCACCGCGTGGAAGCGACAATGAAACCGCGTCTCCAGAGGTGTAGCCCCGCAGCCGATGGGTCGTGGCCATGTAGCAGAGGCCAACACAAGCCCGGCCGTGAAGAAAACTGGCGGCCCAAGCCATTGGGTTGCCGGAGAAGGCGTGGAACAACCACGCCATGCGGTGGAGAAAAAGGGGGCCGCAGCCCCTGGCCGCGGCAGTGCAGCTGCGGCCAGTGTAAGGCCGGTCCCGAGGAAGACTGGTGGCCCAAGCCGCCGGGTCACCGAAGGAGGTGCGACGCAACCACGCTACGTGGGAGGCGGCTGGCCGCTCGGACAGCCGGGAACATCAGGACCCCACTGCGTGGGCCCCGCGTGACACGGACCGGCGCCACGTGGCGCCGATTTGACTCCCACCCAAAAAGCTAAGCTGTTTGGGATCCATGGGGCGTGGCCTCCACCCTGGATGCGTCTAGGGTGGACCCCACTGGCCATCGGGCCGGTACCAGCGCGGGTCGGGCCGCCAGCATGGGCCGGGCCGCCCTCGCGGGCCGAGCCTCCCCCGTGGACCGGGTCAGAACCGCGGACCAGGTCGGACCCGCGGACTGGGTCAGACCCCAGTCCGGACCTGGATCAGGCCAGGTCGGTCCGACTGGGTCGGACCGGACCCGTACCCGTTTGACCTATTTCCACTCTTTTGCCTATAACTTGAGCTACGAGCATCCGATTGATGAACCGTCTATGAAGACAAAAACCTTGAAAGGATAAGGTTATTTTGGTATACCCTACTCGAGGTTTGGACACATGTGTGGTATGACTGGGTTGGATCAATTGTAAATCCAACCGGGCACTCGGAACGGAAATACCAATAACACTCAGACCGGGCGTCCAATTGACGCACCGTTTGTCGCGTTGGGTTTATTTTGGAAATAAAGATTTTTTTATACATAAAATTAGTACTTAGTGGTAGTTTATGTATCGAAACTTGTCTTGAGGAGAGGACCATCCTGGAATCAAGCATTCTTTGTGCGGAACCCTGTGGCTGGCTATGCACTGACGACTGTTCCGGGATCCTGTGTGGGTTCGACAGCACTGACAACTGTTCCTAGATCCTATGTGGGTTCGACAGCTTCGATGACTATTCCTAGATCCTGTGTCGGTTCAACAGCTCCATTTACTATTCCTGGATCCTATGTGGGTTTGACAGTTTTGATTTCTATTCTTGGATCCTGTGTGGGTTCGAAAGAATAGATGATTCAGTGGCTACATCTGATCATCTCTATCTCTCTACAAAGTTGTATACCTGTGTGAGCCGATTTGGTAACTTTTGTGTTTACCTCATGATTGAGATGGGTTAGTTAATAACTTAGGTATATGTATGGGAATATACCTAAGTAATGACTATTCGTTGATTTCATACTCTGTGGTTTATCCTTGGTTGATTTTGAGAGACCGTGGTGGTCTCGGGGTCCCTATTGAGTATTGTTATACTTACCCCTACACAGGCTATGCCCGAACCTCATTGTGTTGGATGAAAATGATAGACAACGTTGATCGAGGCTGAGTGTATGAAGACTGGATGGTACCCGGAGGTGGACCTCATGACGAGTCGGTACCCGGAGGATACTGACAGGCATAAAGTGCTGAGGAGGCTATCTGTACCTACCCTTTAGGTAGGATATGTGGTGGAAAATCTATGAGATACTCTTTACCATTCAGCTATTTTGTCCTTTTCAGTTATACTTGTACTTTATAGTTGGGCTTGTATTTCCAGCCCCTTTACTTTTCAGCATTCACTTGTTATACAATTTTTACTTAGTGTTTTGATTACATATCATACTTTGTTGTGTGCGTTTTCAAGTTTTAAAGGCAATGCCTTCCCAGTTTAGGGATTTACACTTTTGGTGCTAGTCTCCAGCCCCTGGCCTATGGAAGACAGGCTTGGGGTAGTCACGACATGGGCCCCAGGGGATGGGTCGTGAAAAATTGGTATTAGAGGAGTTAGTTCTACCAAAAAACTTAAGACTCTGATCTTTCTTGTTAATGACAATAGTGTTAATGGTACTGAGTGTGGTTTTCAGTTCAGGGAGTCTAGTGTTGGTGTGGCGGATGATGTAGCCATACACCAGGACCCTGATTCCTGATTTCTGACTCAGTGCATGAAAAACACTGATTGTGTGTGTGTTTTGAAGAGTTTTCTTTGTGATCTCTTTGAGTCATCTCACCAGGTATAACTTATTGACCTTGGCACACCTGTTTCTTTTCAGGATGACCTCACGCAGATAGCCAGCCAGAGTTCCAGGCTTCTTATGAGATGGAATCCCACCGAGCGACGAGGCCTCGGTGCATGGCCCTATCACAGCGGAGGCTCCAAAGGTACCACTACCCATTGGGCCACCGGTGCCACCGGCCCCAGTAGCAGAGAGTGCACACCGCCTGATCACGTTGTACGAGTTCTAGAGCCATAGGCCACCCAGGTACAAGGGTGAGATAGACCCGCAGGCAGCTGAGGATTGGCTGAAGGCTGTGGTGAGAGTCTTCAGACTGGTAGGGACACAAGCAGACCTTATGCTGATCCTTACCGTGAGTCTCCTTCAGGCAGCAGCAAGTAGATGGTGGATCCTAATTCTCTAGGTTCATGATGAGTTGACACTACTCTGGGTAGACTTTGAGAGCCTGTTTCAGGTGGATTTTGTCCCAGCCACCCTACGTGCGGTACTAATATAGGAGCTACTACATCTACAGCAGGGTAGCATGTCGGTGGCACAGTACTCAATGGGGTTCAATGACCTCTCTCACTAATCCAAAGATATGGTACAAGACCCATTCTTTAGGGTTTGGACTTTCGAGCAGGGGCTCAGGCAAGAGATCAGGGCTTCGATGATCTCCCTCAGCATCCTGATGCAGGCAGGGGTATTGGAGAAAGCCCTCTTAGTAGAGAGTTTTCTTACTGAGAAGTCATCAATAGCGAGACCCACCACCGGGCGTCATGTAGAAGATTCTTCTATAGTAGGCAGCAGACATATGTCACAGAGGTCTAAGCGGACCAGACCATCCGGTGGACGACCTCAGGCCACGGGTTTGGTTGTGAGAGGCACAGGAGACAGAGCCTGTCATTTGAGGAACATGCAGTGTTTCACATGCAGCGGGTAGGGTCACATGGATCATGACTGTCTGACCCATCGTTCGGATGATCATTAGACAGTTGAGGGACCTCCCAGGAAGAGGCCTAGGTTTGATCGAGGTGATCCGTAGGGCACATGTGGATGTGGCAGAGGAGTTGGTCATGTAGCTGGCGGTGGATGAAGTTATGAGGTGTTACCACCACCACCACCACAAGGAGGTCCACCCCGACTGTAGGGAGCAGGTGGACAGGGGATAGCTTAGCTCCAGATAGCTGAGGCTTACGATCATGGTGTTCCAGATATAATTCGAGGTATGGTCTGTGTCTGCTCCACCTTAGCTGCAGTTCTTATAGACACAGGTGCCAGTCACTCTTTCATTTCCTCTACCCTCATTCGGAGCTCGGAGATTCCGACGGAGCCATTGGCTCGATCCTTACGGCTAGAGACTCCTATGGGAGCAGACTCGATGATCATGATCTGGTTTCAGTAGTGTGAGATTACTCTAGGAGGCAAGAGCTTCGGTTGTGATCTCCTTGTAGCAGCGTCGAGGCCTTACGATATCATCTTGGGTATGGACTAGTTATCTACAGTCCATGATCAGATAGATTGTATTAGGCACAATGTGTGGTGTGTCCACACGGATGGGACCAAGTTCACCTTCACTAGAGAGAAGGGAGCCTTTGCAGCGCAGGACATACTTACTCAGAGGAGGGTGCAGCCGATCACTCATCAGTTGACCTGACTTACCCTCAGAGCAGTTGATGTGGAGAGTCCGAGCTATCCTGTAGTGGTGGACCAATACGTGGATGTTTTCCCTGATGATGTCCCAGGTCTACCTCCTCATAGATAGGTGGAATTTTACATTGAACTGTACCTTGGGAAGACACTGATATCTACGCCAGCATATCAGATGGATCCCGCTGAGCTTCGTGAGTTGTGGGTACAGTTGGAGGACTTTCATGGGAAGAGATTCATCCGGCCTAGTGTTTCTCCCTGGGCAGCCACGATTCTGTTTTCCCAGAAGGCGGATGAGAGATTTAGGCTTTGTGTCGACTACCGTCACCCGAACCAGGTGACCGTGAAGAACAAGTATCCACTCCCGAGGATTGACAACCTCTTTGATCAGCTGAAGAGAGCATGATGGTTCTCAAAGATAGACCTCATATAAGGCTATCACCGGCTCAGAGTTCAAGATGAGGATGTGCAGAAGATGGACTTCAGATGTCGATACGACCACTACGAGTTCTTGTTTATGCCTTTTGGAATAATTAATGCCCCAACAGTGTTCATGGGACTCATGAACAAGATTTTATAGCCTTACCTTGATCTCTTTGTCATAGTCTTCATCGACGACATTTTGATCTACTCAAATATTGAGGAGAAGCATGCCTACCATTTACAGGTAGTAATGGACACACTCTGAGAGCACCAAATTTATGGTAAGCTATCAAAGTACCAGTTTTGGATCTAAGAGGTTCAATTCTTGGGACACGTCATCTCGGAGGCTGGAGTTGCAGTGTATGCAACGAAGATTGAGGCGATACTTGGTTGGGAGCCACCCATGAGTGTGACGGAGGTACGAAGTTTCCTGGGTTTGGCTGGATATTACCATAAGTTATTACCTGACTTCTCTAGAGTTGCAACACCATTATCATCCTTGACAAAGAAGGGGAAACCCATTGTGTGGTCGAAGAGATTCCAGCAGAGCTTTCAGAAGCTGAGGTAGAGGATGACTAGTGCCCCCATCCCGAGGCTTCCAGAGGAGGGCATAGGGTACATAGTCTACTGCGACGCATTAGGGACCAGACTCAGGTGTGTCCTAATGTAGGAGCGAGTAGTGATCACTTATGGTTCTCATCAGCTGAGACAATATGAGCACAACTACGCCACCCATGAACTGGAGTTAGCAGTAGTGGTCTTCGCCTTAAAGATGTTGTGGCACTGTTGGATGGGTGAGCGTTTTACCGTGTACTCTGATCACAAGAGTCTCAGGTATATCTTCTCTCATGAGGACCTGATCCCGAGACAACGACGATGTCTTGAGTTCCTCCAGGACTATGACTTTGAGATAGTCTATACTCCTGGGAAGGGGAACGTTGTTGCAGATGCAATCAGTAGGAGGTATGGTATACGGCTCATAGGCGAGGCGACAAAGCAGATGGATGCTTTACAGATATCCTTTGTGGATAGAGATGGAGCAATCTTTCTTCAGTCTCTTACAGTCACTCCACCACTTCTTCAGTGAGTCAGGGAGGCACAACGTGGAGACACTAACTACGAGACACGACGTGCTCAGATATCCACAGGGCAGACACCTGATGGATTTTATGAAGGTGGGGAGCACGTCATCCTTTTCAGAGGACTTACTATAGTGCCAGTGTCACTTTAGGAGGAAGTGTTGAGGGATTTTCACACATCCCCTCTAGCGGTACATCTAGGAGTGGTGAAGTTGTACCAGGATCTCTGGCGACAACACTGGTGGCTGGGGATGAAGAAGGTAGTTTCATAGTTTGTCTCATGGTGCCTCACTTGTCAATAAGTGAAGGTAGAGCATTAGGTACCAGCTGTCTTGGTTCAACCTTTAGAGTTACCAGAGTGGAAGTGGGATGGGATATCCATGGACTTCGTGATAGGACTTCCACGTATATCTAGGGGTCACAAATCGATTTGGGTGATCATTGATCGACTCACATAGTCGGCCCACTTCCTACTGATCAGAGAGAAGGGTTCTGTAGAGAGCTTGGGGCGCCTCTACGTGTAGAAGATTGTGAGGCTACATAGAGTACCTTCTTCTATTGTCTCTGATCGTGACACACGGTTTACTTCCCGAATATGGAAGGGGTTGCATGAGGCTTTCGAGACGTAGCTTCGTCTGAGCAATGCCTTCCATCCTCAGATGGATGGCCAGACTGAGCGGACCATTCAGACCCTCGAGGACAAGCTACGTGCTTGTGTCCTCAACTTCAGTCGTAGCTGGGAGGATCACTTAACTTTGGTGGAGTTTGAATACAACAACATCTACCACTCCACCATAGGGATGACACATTTTGAGGCGTTATATGGGTGACCTTGCAGATCACCTTTGTGCTGGAATAACCCTAGGGAGTCAAGACTAGTGAGAATAGAGATGGTACGAGCTACCATGGAGAAGGTGCAGATCATCCAGGAGTGGATGAAGACTACACAGAGAAGATAGAAGTTGTATTCCAACAGGAGACATAGACATTTAGAGTTCAAGGATGGCGACCACGTCTTTTTATGGGTCTCACCTCGATGAGGTTTACATAGATTTGGGTGAGGCGGCAAGTTATCTCCAAGGTTCATAGGATATTTACAGGTCCTCAGAAGAGTCGGTGAGGTGGAATATCTCTTAGCTCTTCCACCTTAGTTGTAACGGGTGCATGACGTCTTCCATGTATCCCAGCTGAGGAGATAGGTGCACGACCCTTCTCACATCATCGACCATGGAGAGTTAGATGTCAATAATGGGGTGACTTTTACAAAGGTCTCAGTGGATATTGAGGATCGACAGGAGTGGGTCCTTCGTGGATGGTTGATACCTCTGGTGTGCATTCATTGGTAGCACAAGAACCTCCAGGAGAGCACATGGGAGCGGGAGGCTCAAATGCGTGCTCAGTACCTCCATTTGTTCACTTATTTCGAGTTGTAGTGTTAGGTCTACAAGGATGAATACCCTGAGGGGAGGGGGGGGGTGAATCAGGGTATGAATAATTTAACATTAAAGCCCGTTATGATCTTGTTTCACTTTTAAGAAAAACACTATTCTCTCTCTCTCTCTCCTGTTTCACAATATAAACAGAAAGTAAAGCATGCACAAGACACAACAATTTTTACTTGGTTCATCCTCACTGGGCTATGTCCAAGGAGCATACACCAGCAATGTGCCGATGTACCAAATACACTATAAGCACATTTCTATTTACAAGGTTCGAGATAGATCACTTTTATTCCCAGGCTCACTGAATTTACAATGTTTGGGGTCAGCTCACTGCTTTCCCAAGGGTCACTCCCTGTTTCTCTCTCTTTGTCTCACTACCAGTGGAGAGGATCACCTTCTTCCACTTCCTTTGCTCACTGCTCTGGAAAGGATCCACTCACAGTTTATAGACCTGTAGGTCTCTTCATTATCACTAATGAATGTATCCTCTGTTTTATGTGGATGCTCTATTGAAGTCCAACTTTCACCCATAGATGAATCTCAATTTGAACCGAAGGTATTAGACAATCTTCCAGCTTCCACGCATCCCTGAATCACTGCCGGGAATCACACTTACTTGGCGACCTTCTCTAAGCCAGCGCGCAAGTCTCAGTGCACAAGTGAAAATTGGAACACAAGTCCACCTCAACCACTTGCGCGACACAAGCTTCTTCAACCCATAACTTGCGTGACTCTCTTCCTTCCTCTCCTAGACCACCTTGGGTTCACAACTATCACCTGATGCGCAACCTCTACTTGCGTGACCACACACCACTTGCACGACAACCACACCTGCGTGACAGGAGCTCTAATTTTCTCTAAGTCTTGAACTCATACAGAACTAGGAGGGGTTGAACTGTATTTATAGGCATTTGGACACCCTGCGCGTTGGTGCGCAAGTCTCCCCTTGGCGTGCAACTTTCAGCGCGCAAGTCTCTGCCGCGCAAGTCACTTGCGTGACCAAACCCAAAACTTGTGCGAACCTTATCCCTTTTCAATATTTTTATGTTCTGATCTTGAAAAAAATTAGGCGTGCAAGTTTCCTCTCCTTCAAATATATGGCATGCAAGTCCCTTTTCCAACACTTCTTTTCTCCATTTGTCGATTTTCAGGCCCAAAAATTTGGCAAACACTGGAAAACGGTACCACCTTGTATCTATTCTTTTTGTACCGTCTCTAGATCATCCATTCCTTTGTCGATGTTCTTGAATCAAACATGAATCGTTAACCACAATATGTCATGGTTTTATTTGTCAACAATCACAACACAAATGTACACTTTGTTAACAAACACAATCACCTCAAAAATGATTCAATGACACATTGAGGGATTTTTTCTCAACATGTAGCTTATGGGGACGTAAATTGATGAGGTGGGGAGAATGTAAAGACCCATAATTTCCATGGAATTCTTTTCTTAAATACATGGGAATTTTACGAGTCCGCGAAAACTGACGGTGCATGATTCCGAAACCCGGTGTGTGCGGAATCAATTTCTGAAGTTTTTTTCGGGTACGTTCAACAAACGAACGAGTGGGTTTTTATAACTTTTGAACCGGTGCTCAGAATTGAAATCCAAGGGCATCGTTGAACTCACAGTTCCAGTATTCTCTTAATAAGACTTTCACCTCGATAATAGATGGTCAGAAATAAAAGTTAGTTTTTTCATTTTTGGTGAATGAATTAAATACAAATTAAGTGTGTGGATTAATTTTTATTTGTTGGTTAAAACCACCTCATGAAATTTGGAGGTGAGACCACCACACTTTAACCTCCCATGAGAGGTTATGGTGGTGGGGCCCACCCGAACTCAACCTACCATGTGAGGATTAATGTGGTGGGGACCACCTGAGGTTAAAACCTCTTGAACTCCCCATTAAGTGGGGAGAAACCTCTTGAGCTTCCCACTTTATAGTGAAAATCCACTCCATTAATTAATTGAGCATAAATTAATTAATTTGAATCTTTTTGAATTTTGTACCAACTACTAAATAATAGATAAATCTATTATTTTGTTGGGGGAATCAATTTCTTTTTGGTGGAGTTTGGAAGAAGAGAGAACTTGGGAGAAAATTATTCTCTCCAACAAAGAACGACCATCGAAGAACGAAGAACACTTCATCTGCCAATGAAGAACATCTTCTTCTTTGATCATCAACTGGAACAAGGGAGGAAGAACCATCCTTGAAGAACTCCAACAACTTCGTCCTCGATTTCTTCATCTTCTTTTCCGACGACAACGAATCGAAGTCCGCTTTCCGCAACTTCGTCAACGATAAAATAACAAAGGTAGGGGTTAAAGCTTTTTAAATTGTTGCACATTATTCGTTTTTCTTCAAGGATTAATAATTTAATCCGCATGTTATCACCCTAACAAGGAGGGTGCAGGATGAACAAACACGGCCCGACCCCTATGCATTCTTTGTGGAATCTGACGCTAAATGCGGCATGAGACCAAAATGAGTGAAACTTTTCAACAATGATTGCAGATCAAAGGTGACATCTCGAGGAGAGCGAAACATCTTCCAGAATGAGAATCGGGCCATCAAAACTCGTCCGGTGACCCGCGGAAAGATCACTGGCGGATAGAACGAAGGAGCATCACCGCGTGGAGGTAGAGGAACAACCACGTCGCCGGAGGTGTAGCCCGTGGCTGACGGGCTGTGGTGGCCGGTGCAAGCCTGACCGCGACGAAAACTAGTGGCCCAAGACGTTGGGTCTCCATAGAAGGCGTGGCATAACCCCGCAGCGTGGTGGAGAAAAAGGGGGCCACGACCCCTGGCCGAGGCGGTGCAGCGACGGTTGGCGCAAGGCCGACCGTGAGGATGACCAGCGGCCTGAGCCACAGGGTCACCGGAGGAGGCGCAGAGAAATCGCGCCACACATGAGGTGGCTCACCACTCAGCCAGCCGGGAATAGCGGGACCCCACCATGTGGGTCCTGTGTGACACGGACCGGTGCCACGTGGCGCTGGTTTGACTCCCACCTGAATGTATAAGCCGTTCAGGATCTAGGGGGCATGGCCTCCTCCCTGGATGTGGCTAGGGCGGACCCCACGGGCCACCGAGCTGGACCCAGCGTGGGCCGGACCTAGCGCAGGTTGGGCCGCTAGCATGGGTCGGGCCGCCCCCGCGGACCGGGTCGGACCCACGGACCTGGTCGGACCCGCGGACCGGTTCGGACCCCAGTCCGGACCCAGGTCGAGCTGGGTCGGTCCGACTGGGCCGGACTGGAGCTGGACCTGTTTGACCTATTTCCACTCTTTTGCCCATAACTTGAGCTACGGGTATCCGATTGACGAACCGTCTATAGCGACAGAAACCTTGGAAGGAGACGGTTCTTTTGGTATACCTCACTTGAGGTTTGGACACAGGTGGGGTATGACCAGGTTGGATTGAATGTAAATCTATCCGGGACCTCAGAAAGGAAATGCCAATAACTTTCAGATCGGGCATCCGATTGATGCATCGTCTGTCGCGTTGGGTTTATTTTGGAAAGACAGATCTTTTGGATAACTCAACTTGGGAATTCATGGAAGTTGATGTATCGAAACTTGGCTTGAGGAGAGGAACCTACCTGAATCAAGCATTATTTGTGCGGAACTCTGTGGCTGGATGTGCACTAATGACTATTCTGAGATCATGTGTGGGTTCGACATCACTAACGACTGTTCCTGGATCCTGTGTGGGTTTGAAAACTTCAGCGACTGTTCCTGGATCCCATATGGATTTGACAGCTCCATTTACTATTCCTGGATCCTATGTGGGTTCGACATTTCTAATTTATATTTATGGATCCTGTGTGGGTTCAACAGAATAGATGATTCAGTGGCTACATATGATCATCTTTATCTCTCTACATAAGTTTTATACCTATGTGAGCTGAGTCAGTAACTTTTGTGTTTACCTCATGATTGAGATGAGTTACATGATAACTTAGCTATATGTATGGGCATATACCTATGTAATGGATATTCATTGATTTCATAATCTGTGGTTTATCCTTTGTAGATTTTGAGAGACCTTGGTTGTCTCGGGATCCCTACTAAGTATTGTTATACTCACCCATGCACGAGCTATGCCCACACCTCATTGTGTTGGATGCAGAAGATGGAAAATGCTGACCAAGGCTGAGTGTACGAGGACTGGATAGTACCTAGAGGTGGACCTCACGACAAGTCGGTACCCAGAGGAGACTGACAAGTGTGGAGTGCTGAGGAGGCTATCTGTACCTACCCTTTAGGTAGGATCCGTGGTGGATGATTTAGGATCTGCTCTTCACCTTTTAGCTATTTTTGTCCTTTTTAGTTGTACTTGTACTTTACAGTTGGGCTTGTATTTCCGGCCCCTTTACTTTTCATCACTCACTTGTTATATATTTTTTAATTAGTGTTTTGTTTCCATATCATACTCTATTGTGTGCGTTTTCAAGTTTTATAGGCAATGCCTTCCTAATTTAGGGATTTACGCCTTTGGTGCTAGTCACCACCCCTGGCCTATGGAAGGCGAGATTGGGGTAGTCACGGAACATACCTCGGGGGATGGTTCGTGACATTTTAGCTCATCCACTTCAATGCCATTCAACATTTTTGGGAATGATATCATCGCTTGTGCGTACGTATGACCTACCTTCTCCACAATGTGATGCTATTCATTCTACATGATATTCATTAAATCATGATTATATAAATGAATTGAATAAATAATTATGATATATATTATACTAATATCATTATGTAAATTATTTAACTATAACCTAAGAAGTGTAATATGAAATTATCCAAAAAATCTTACATAAGAACCCAAAGTAGTTAATGTCCGAATAATAAGTGATAATGAAATGTTTTTAACAAAAGAATGATAATATAATCATATATGATATCATAAAAATTATTATGATTCTGTAATAAGTCAATAACATTATTTAATCATTATAAAGTAGGTTTGGATACATACGAAGGATATCAGACCTAATGTAAGTGATAATTTTGTAATCTCATTTTTATCCGAGATTGTTTATACATATGTATTTTCTAGGGAATATTTATCATCCAAATCCATGTTTTCAATTTATGTAATATTATTTCTATTCTTATAAAATTGTTTAATGTTAATTTTAACCTTTTGTGACTTTTTATAAAATGGTATGAAAGGAATCTTTTGTCGTTATTCGATTTGAGGTAATTTTTGATTTTTTCTAGAAAAAGTACAAGGAGAATGTTTTTTACTTATACGACATGAATGAAATTTTATGTTTTTATAATGCCTTATTTCATTGAATATTACCCTACAAGAATAAAAGGCAATTTTCACATAAAATTATTTCTTCTAAAATTGTGTGTCATTTTGAGGAAGGAAAACATTTTTTGAAGAAAAAAGGATATTTTCCACAAGAATTAATTTCAAGTGTTTTCTCAAAAATATTATATATATATGTTGAAACTCTTTAAATAGGGTTATATTTCTATCCCTAATATTAATATGATTTTATTATTTTTATAATGGAATGTTATTTAGGAAATCCATTTGTTTTATATCAATTATAGTGGAATGATGTTTAAGAAATCCATTTTATTTCATGGGTTATACTATGGTGAATGTTTTTATGTTTTTGTGGAACACATAAGAATGGTTTCATTATGAGATCAGTGGGACCTATATATTCTTCCAATGTATTGGGTAAATATTTATATCTCATGAGATAGACATGATTGGAACGACATGTAAATCTGGTTCAGTAATACAGGGCTGGAAGGGGGAGTGAACTCAGTTCAGTAATGGACTTTGTCCGCTATAATGGTCTTGGAAATGATCCTTGACTAATATGAAATGATTTTATATAATTATGTGTGTATGAAATGAAATTTCATGTCTTATTCTATGACTATTGGGATTACATCACACTTTTAGGATTTATCTCATGACATGATGTTCTAATCTTTTATATGCAGGATAAAATTTTCAAATGTCATGTTCTTATGATTATGATATGATTGATATTTCCCTTGTTTACCCTTACTAAGAATTTGAGATCAACATTTCATATGTATCTTTTCACCAGGTCATGAAGAATGTTATTAAGTAATATATTTCAAAAAGGAGTATAGTTTTGAAGAAATAAGCAGGAGACAATGTAGATGTTTTATAAACCAGTTGTTTATGTTTCCTAGTTTCTAAAGATACCAAACCTATACAATCATGGTGTAGTTTTTTTATGCTGTATAATAAATATTCTTCAATTTTTAAGTAATATATATATGTAAAGTATGGTATCTTATAATCATAGCAAAAAAAGTCCCTTATTGAACTGAGCTCACTCTTCATTCCAACCCTGTATTATTGAATTGAGATCATTTCCCATTCCATCCCTGTCTATATAATGATATATAAATATTTACCCAATTCATTGGAGGATGATATAGGTACCAAATGTCACATAATGAAAACCATACATATGTGTGTTATAAGAATATAAATCATTCACTATACCATATCCCATGGAATCAAATGGGTTTCATAAAAATAATTAAATCATAACATAACCCATGAAAAAATGGGTTTCATAAATATCATTCCATAATAAACATAAAACAACCATAAAAATAATATGGATTGTATAATTGAAATATATACCCATTAAAATATAAGTACCATCAAATAATTTTATCGTAGATGGAAAATAATCTTGATAGATCACTTGAAAATAATTCTTCAGGAAAATATCATTTCTTCTTTGAAAACATTTATTTTTTAAAAAAAATCCATAAAATTTTAAAATATAATATTTTTTTTTGAAAATAGCCTTGTAATATTGTGAGGAAAGTTTCAGATAATTAAGGATTCAAGAAATTATAAAAATATATTCAGGTTGTATAAGTTAAAAAAACATTCCTTTTGTATTTTTTCTGGAAAATTCACAAAGTACATCATTAGGAAAACGACAAAAGATTCCTTTCAACTCATTTAGTAAAAATTCACTCATGGGTAAAAATGAATTTAACAATTATATAACAATAGTTAAAATATTTTGGAACACATTTTTAAGGAAAATTGACATGGAAGACAAATATTTCCTAGAAGATACTAACGTATAAACAATCCCAAATAATAATGAGATAGTGAAATTAACCCTTACCTTAGGTCTGATTTCCTTCGTACGTATCGTAAAATCCTATATAATGGATTAAATAATTTTATTAACTTATTTTAGAACCATATTCATATTTATGATATCATATATGATCATATTATAACTCGTTTAATAATATTTTATTATTACTCTTATTTCGGGTGTTAACTGCTTTATTTTCTTATGAATGTTTTGCTGTACAAGTCTTAATTCTTATACATAGGATATAGTTACATAATTATAAGAATTATATTAAGGTAATATATATAATATTAATTAATTATATACATTTATATAGTCATTATTTAATGGTGAATATTTAAAATGAATCGCATTGCGTCGTGGAGATGGTAGACCGTACATACACACGAACGATGGTATCATTACCTTAATATTAAAAGATTAAGAAAGTGGATGGTATATATTTTGTTCCAAAATCAATATCATGTTATAATTATCATATATATATATATTATTTCCATCATTATATCCATCTAGATAAAGTGGTGATGAAAAATAGATTACACCACGATGTGGAGACTATAAGTCGTATGTACGCATATGTGGTGCTTTCATTTTTCATAGGATGTATAAAAGGTAGAATATGGTTATTTAATAATAATAATAAAATATCATAATATATTCTATACTGAATTTATTATTTTACAATGTAAAAAAACACATGAATAGGAAGTATAAGAAGAAATAATCTTGAAAGATTTGGTAAAGACGATTACCTCTTCTTTGGAGAACTTCTTTTTAATATCCTCTCAGGGACACTACAGTTAGTATTTTAAGAAGAAAAAACCCTATAGAATGTGTATATGGAAGTTTAGAAGATAAATTTTAAGGGGATGGTTGAGATTAAAGGCTCAATGTTATGTGAAGAAGTGGGAAAGGAGGTTCCCTTTTATAACTGAGGTGATGGTCTGTTTTGAAATTTTCTCAAAATATTATGTTATAAAAAATTAAAACTCAATAAAAATACATAAAAAAGGATATATATTTGAATATAATATTAGATAAGGTTGTAATATCATTAAATAATAATTTTTTACAAGTTTTGGAATTATTTTAAACTTTATCATTTTGAATAACCCTTAGCGAACCTATTTTAATTTTTATTATGGTAAAAAAATTTCAATATTAAAAGGTTGTAAATTTTACTTATGTGATATAAATTAAATCATAAATTAAAAATTAATTACATTTTAAACAATATAATATTTTTTTTATTTTTAAATATGTTTTATGATTTTTTAAAAATTTAAGAAATTATTATTTTGAAAAATATCATTATTTTCAATTTTGACACTTTTAATTACTTGTAATTTTAAATATGTCAATATGACAAGTTAAATTAGAACAAAAATTTTTATTATATCCTTAAGAGGTAAATTTAATCTATAAAATTTGTTGATACCATTAATTATATTAAAATATATTTATTATAATATTTTTAGTAACATTTATTTTATATTTCCATTAACAAAATAATTACTACATCAGTGTTGTGTAATTATTTAATATAAATAATTGTTTAATCTAAAATTAAAATAAAATACCATGAAAAATATAATTCTTTTTGATTTAATAAGAATATTTATATTTTAATATATCTTTTATGTAACCTTATATAAAAAATGATGTTGTATTTAAAACATGAATGTGACATATTTAAATATTTAGTAAATAAAATATTATAAATATCATAATTTCATTTAAGTGACCCAAAACGTCAAAAATAAATTTATATCATGAAAATATGTTTATTAATTTAAAAATATATAGTTATATTTTTTCATAACATAACTTTTCTCCAATGTGGATACATAAGGGATATTAAAGACAAAAAAAGTGACATTTTTTTGACTTTGTTTGATTTAAATATTATATAATTAATTTTCATGGAAAAGTGTCCATTAAAAAAATTAAATTATATCGTTATGTGTTAAGTTTCTAAATTTATTCAACCAATAAAATATTTCCATGTGTTACTGTCATTTTATAATCTTTATAATTTCATTTTAACCAAAATCATTCAATTTACCCTTTACCGTGGTAACAAAATTTACCATGTTTACAATTAATTTTTTACAAAAATAAAAGAGGCCTGTTTAATAAATTTAGACCTTATGAATCCAAATCTATCAAAAAAATTTAAAAATTCAAAATAAATAAGTTGAAGAATTTAATTTAGTATAAAACCGGTAAAATTCCATGATTGTTTTTCAAAATAACGCCCTTTTAAAATAGAAAATATTTTCATAATAAATTCATGCATAAAATACTTATCAAAAAACATAATAGGATTATTTTAAATTAAAATTAAATAATTAAAATTCAAATCTAATCCAAAACATAATGTGAAATTGTAAATACTTTAACAGAAAATACAGTTTTTAATAAAAATTAGTATTTTCATTATTCATTTGAAAAAAATGTTTTAGAAAAAATAAATTTAAGATAATTTTGAAATTATAAATTCAAAAATTAAATTTATTTTGTAAAATTTATTTTCTATAACTTTCGAAAATTAATAAAAATAGGAAAATCTCATTTTTGAATGAAACATATTTTTTGAAGGATAAAGTGATTTTACTAAAAGTTGGGTAATAATTGTATAAGAACTTACCAATAAATTCATATTGATTTGAATATTTATATTTATTTATTAAATTAGTTATTCAATTTATTCTCACCAATTTAATGACATGGTTATAATAGTCATTTTATACTAATAGTGCCTCATGGTTCGTTTAAACTCATTGTTGTGTGAAACACAAACTATTGAAGAATTAAAATTATTTGAATAGAATTATTTATTAAAATATCAGGGTGTTACATTATATTTTTAAATGTGAAAACATGTATCATAAGTTTTAAAAAATGTATACCAATCTTAAGGATGAATTTTCTGAATGAAAATATATTTTTACAAAGGTAGAAGACAAGATTATAGAAATAGGAAAGGATAATGGAAAGTATATTTATAAATTAGATAAGTAAAAATAAAAAGTTTCATAACTTAATACTGTTTTGAAAGGTAAAACTAAAATATTTGAAGTTTATCATAAGAAATATGGAAAAAAGAATAAAAATAATAAAGAAATGTAAATGACTGTTACTTTTTCTCAAGTCTTGATCAAAATTGTTAAAATAAAGTTTAGAATTATGAGATTAAAAAATATGTTGAATATGTTTATTATAAGAACTAAATAGTTTATGAAGATGAATAGATAGAACATACTAAATAGAAATACATCTGGACAGGGTAGTAAATTCAATTTAATTTAATCACACCGATCAAATTATTTGGTACTAAACAAATTAACTTTATGTATTTTATTTCAATGGGTAGGGAATTGGAGGAAATTTTGTTCACTTAAATTTTTTTAATCATTTGGACAACATAGAAAATTTATCTCATTAGAACTTGCTTCCCATGAATACTAAATAACTACTCAAATGTGGGTTCCAAAAATATTGTTTTCAAAAAATATTAAACTAAAAGATTTATACTTTCCAAAGAAATAAATATGAAGATATAAATCATTATGCATAGGAATTTGAATATCTATCACTGGTGCCATTAGTTTTTTTTTATTTTTTAAAAACATTACTTTAAATTTTACTTATTTCATTCTTATAAATTTTCTACTTTATGTTTTCTTACTATATTACATTCATTCCTTTTATTTAGAAGGAGTAGCTTTTTATTGTTTCTAGATAAATTTTAAAGAATTTTTAATTTTCTAATGAACATAAACCTTAATTTAAAATATTTTCGAAACCATCTTCAAAAGAATAAGATCAAACCATTCTAAATTAAAAGTTAAATTCAAAACTTTAAGATAATATTTTTAGTTCATCAGATTTTTAGGAAATGTTGTTTATTTATATGAATTTAAAATTAATGTTTATTTATCTAAACTTAAAAAATGGTGTTCATTATCTAAAATTTAATGTCTCGATTAAATTTAAAATAATTTAATGTTTTAAAATAAATCCTTTAAAAAATTAATATGACATCATGTGTTTTTGTGGGATTTAATCTAATCTTTTGGTTCAATGAAATCTATGGAGACCCTTTATATTCCAATGTCACCTATATAAAGTGTGTACATAGAGTTTGTTGGATGAATTAATTGAGAATATACAGTGAAGATCTTTGAAATTTTTCAGGTTGCAATGTTCATATTTCAATTCACAAATGGAATAATTTTATGCGATTACAACTAGATAAATTGTGAAGGAAATATTGACTAAATATCACATATTTGAGAAATATGATTTTACACTAAAATATTTCCTAAGTTTTCAGGGGTATAGAAAACTAGTTTCTATAACCATAGAATATAATCTATATTATCCGTTGCAGATCCATGAATTCTATGGATCAAGGAATTTCTTAGAATGGGATGGTGTTAAGCAAGTATCTTTTTTCCTTTTTTCCTTAATAATTTTTCTAATACCCTAGAAATGTTTATAGAGCCACTTGAAATACCATTTAAAGGGGATTCATTGTTTGTATCACATAAGTTAACTGTTGTTCATGAAAATTGGATCAAATATGAAGCATAGAAAAATATTCTTTGATTAATGACAAAGATCAAATAATAAAAAAACTATCTGAACAAGTAATTTAATTACATCAATAATCTTAAGAATGTGATAGAAAACAAATTAAGAAGGATTTATTTTTGAATTTTCTATTACTTGGTTGATTTATTTTTATAACCTAAACATTTGATTGATTTCTTAATAAGATTTTCTTTCACAATATTTTATTTTTTAATGATATAGTTTCTTAAAACCATTTTCTAATATTGTTATTTTTTTATTCATCATATTTTGTTTTTTAGATAATTTCAAAAATATTTTAATCTTACTTAAATTTTTTCCTTCTTATCTGCTTTTCAAAAACCACAAATGAGTGAAAAATATTTGAAAAATTAAAATTAAAATTTTTTCACAGTGGAATAATTATTTATTTTTTTCAAAGGGGTATAACTGTATAAAAGGGGTAAATAAAGATACTTCTATTTTAAATATATATATTGAGTAATTCTGATCATTTTAATTTTTTTATTGTGTGTTTATGTTTTTCAAAAAGGGATATATTTTTGATTAATTGGATCACTTTACTCCACTTGTTTTTAAAAACATGAAACACTTCATTTATTATTTGATATAAATAATTTTTTTTTGTTTTTATCTTTGATGTTATCAGAATATAAATATGAGAAATTAATTACTGATAACATGAGTTATAATGGAATATCAATGGTCTACTAATTTGTGAAAATATGATGACCTGAATAATTATGTAATAATAGTAGTTTAAAATCATTATGAAAAATTGATAAATAGAATAATAAAATCTATATTACCTTCACCTATTTTACAAATCACTATAGCGGTTCTAATTCAACTCATTGGTTAATGGATTTACATGTTAAAGTCACTAGTGGGTGGTAAATATACCACTGATGAAATTGCAACCAACTCCTAGTTTTTTAGAATTTAAC
Organism: Viscum album; assembly: GCA_963277665.1. Classification (NCBI taxonomy): domain Eukaryota; kingdom Viridiplantae; phylum Streptophyta; class Magnoliopsida; order Santalales; family Viscaceae; genus Viscum; species Viscum album. The sequence goes on from OY728156.1 coordinate 1,339,827,369, forward strand.
CTTTAATGTTTATTACTATGTTGCCTATAAATAAAACCTCAACTAAAAGGTCAAAAAATAAAGTTACTAAATTTTTTTATAAGATTCTAAAAGAATTCTAAATGCTGCTGATTGGTTTGAAGCTTTACAATTTCTTATTGTTGAGAGAACTTTTGATAGGTATTTTTTTTATTTCTATTTTATATATCTAAGATATACCATAGTGAGGTTTTACTTGAAAATATCTTTGTTTTCTTGTTGTAATAATTGAATCACTGATGGGTTTTATGAGGGTTGCTTGAGCATTAAAAGATAGAACCAATATATCAGTTATAGTTGAAGGTATACTGTAAGATCCCAATTTTTTTGAAGATGTATCTAGCTAATTTATAGGTACTATTTTTCCTTGTGTTTAGTAATTTATGTCTGAATTTTACTTTGGGGTGTGTTTCGGTGAAAATTTGAGAAAAATGGAAGAAAGAGGGCAGTGCATAGTTGGTGCATGGTTTTCCCTAACCGTGTGCCCTTTCCAGAAAACCATTAAACCCTAGAAAGTGGGGATTTTTCAAGATGGTGCATGGTTTGTCAAACTTCATGCCTTCTTAGGAGAAACCATGCACCCCACTAGAAGAGGCACATGGTTAGGAACATGGTTAGGGGAAATCATGCACCCCGAGTAGAAAACCATGTGTATGAGATTTTAATCACCCAAAAATTGTTATAAAATTTCTTAAACCCCCATACAATACATTTTAATTCCCTATATTTACCCATAAATTATTTCTCTCAATTCTGGAGACTCCCTAATGGATTCTAAGGCCGTCTGACCTCCGTTATTGGTGATTTAAAGCTCTATTGGCAGATCTATATCTCTTCGGGTATGTGGTTTCTTCCCAAATGATCTACTATTCTTCTTCTATTATTTTGGTGATTTTTATCCTCTTTTTTTATATCAAGATCTATATTTGATGAATCTAGATCTATACTTTTGGATCTAGATCTACAATTAAGGGATCCTCATTTGTTCAATATTGGATTTAGGTTTTAGATTCAGATCTCGTGATATGTCATTATTCAGTTGAAATTGAGTATTTTTCATTGTGCGTTCATTTGAAAATGAATTGAGGTAGGTGTTATATAATTCAAATCCCAAATACTTGATTGAAATTATGTGTATGTAATTGTATATTTTCTAATTGATGTTTAATAATTGAGTTCTTTTTCAAATTTATTAATTTAATGAAATAATTAATTGAGGTAAACATGAAATTAGGGATATTCATATTGTATATTTGAGATAATTAATTATTGAATTAATTATGATCTATTGAGATTTTTGATTTGATATAATTAATTTCTGAGTTAATTATGATAAATTGAGATTATTGATTTGAGATAATTAATATTTGAGTTAATTATGGTTTATTGAGTTAGTGAATATTGATTAATTAATTAGTAAATTAATTAATGGTATTGAAGTGCTTAATTAATTGGGGAATTAATTAAGGGGATTAATGTGATGAGCTAATTTTTGAACTAGTAATTAGAATGATAATATTAATTAATTTTTGGATTAATTAATGAAATGAATTAGAACAGTGAATGGTTATAATGGAATTTATGTGTTAATTGAGAACAATAAATGGTAACAATAGAATTTATGTGTTAATTGAGAACAATAAATGGTAATAATAAAATTTATGTGTTAATTGAGAAAAATAAATGGTAACAATGACATTTATGTGTTAATTCAGAACAATAAACTGTAACAATGGAATTTATGTGTTAATTGAGAACAATGAATGGTAATATTGGCTTGTATGTATTAATTGAAAACAATGAATGATAAAAATGGAATTTATGTGTTAATTGAGAACAATAAATGGTAGAAATTGAATTTATGTGTTAATTAAAACAATGAGTGGTAACAATGAAATTCATGTGTTGATTGGGGTAACGAATGGTAACAATGGTATTATGAGATATGATACCTCTCGGGATAGCTCAGGCTTCAATATAAGCCGATAAAGTAACGAATTACGAGTGTCTATGGGAACCTAGGGGTTTATGTTGTTAAATAAATATTAATTGATAATGTGATAATGGTTTACTTATGCATTGTAATTATTATCCTTATACAACTACATACACTTTTATTTGAATGGATATTGTTTTATATTCCATTGGTGGTAACCTACTGAGTTGTCCTTGAACCCTACTCAGGATGCCTAATCAGTACCTGAATAGATTACATTATTGTGAGATAGTTCAAGGTAAAAGGCCCAATGTTAGATGAATGATTTTCGGTGGAGCATGGATGAGGGAACTAGATGTGTTTCGAGACTCGTTGGAAGTTTTCAATGTCATTACTTTTGAGTTTTCTTTTTGACACTTGTCACATACTTTAGCATGGTATATCTACTGTTCAGTACTATATTTCCAATTTTGGTTATCTTGAGATACTTGTTTTTCATGTTTCTTGATTATATGTTTTTCTATTATTATTTATTATTTTCCACAAGTGTATTACTCTAATGATAAGAGGATATAGTCTCATCATGAATTATATTAGACCCTCATTTCTATTTGGTAGGCTCTAGTGTATTGGGAGGTGCACTTGAGGTCATGTAGAAGACTGGCTCGGGGCACCGGTGTTTAGAACCTAGAACGGGATGTTACAAAGTGCTATCCTATTTTGTTTGCATTTTTTTTCTTACTGTTTTGGAAAGGTATATATGATACAAGGAAGAGTTGGGACTTAGTTATGATATTGTGCATGGGAGTTGAAAACCCATGTATGGGGGGGGGAAACCCTAGTACTCAGGGTGGGATTTTTTTTATTTCTATTTTCTATTATAGTTCAATATTATTTCATCTTGGGTGATGCACTTGTTGTGTGATGTGATTATTGTTTCTATTTTTTTTGAGAATTCACTCGTGGCCTGGTATGGCATAATATTTGAGTTTCATTCATTATTCTAGGAACTTAGGATTATTATGAAATGCATCATTTTAGGAATGCATATGGAAACAGGTTTTGGGTAATTTGTTGAAATTTAACTGTTTTTCCTTATTTGTGAAATTGAAATGAAAATGGTACCTAACATGACACTAAAAAAGATTGTAAAATAATTCAAGATAAAAATAAAGGGATGTCTAATGAGAAACTTGATATGAGAATGTGTTTACCCTTTTTAACTAGGACCTAGGTGTGGGATAGTTAAGGGTAGTAATAGGACCTCAGTTTTTAACACATGGAGAGTTTTGGGGAAAAACTTGTTGTGACTTTTTGTGATTTTCCTCTTACAAAAATATGATAAAGTGGTTTTATGTGTCCTGATACATATGTTTCTAATTATCGAGAGATTAATCCATGAAGACACTTGTTGATAGGAATACAGAAGGTTATGGCTGGAGGTTACCTTCCAATAGTGGAATTTGAGGCACCAATAGTGCTGGGTGAGGAAGAAGGAGAGAAGTTCCGAGATAAATTCACTCGCTTCATGAGGTTTATGGGAAGAGACCTGGAGTGATTTTTGAGGAGTATTTATGACTTGACACAGTTGTTTTAGTTGCATCATCCTCTGAATTTTACTAGAGAGGGTGGACCTGAGAGAGATAAGTTCTAGATTGAGTCCATCGAGACTATACTTGAACATCTAGAGACTCCTACTAAGAGGAGAGTCAAGTTTTCTGCTTATATAATATGAGGATCAGTGAAGCACTGGTGGGATGTTCAGGCTCGGACATTAAAATTTTATGGTATGTTATGGATGGAATTCTTAGAGAGGTTCTTGGAGAAATTATATCCCAAGACATTGAGGCATCATATAGAAGATGAGTTCATGATATTGAATCATGGGATCATGTCTGTGATGGATTATTATGGATTCTTTATAAATTTTCAGTGCTTTTCCCCAACATTGGTAGGGGATGAGATGATAATTGTGAGTCATTTTTAGGATGGGCTTAAATGTGATATTAAGTCCTTAGTTAACCTATTTCGGTTAAAAAAGTTTACTAAGGTGGTGGATCAGGCTCTCATAGATGTGAAAAACCTAAAGGAGGATCCCAATTTAGGATAAATGGTTGCAACTAGATGATCATGAGGTACGAATACTGAGAGAAAGAAGCATTTATATAAGGGTGATAACAAGAAGAGTGTCCAGGGGAAAGGGTCAGTCACATAGTACCTTACCCGGATTATATGTCACCAGCGTGGTAGGCTGGGCCACTATTGTAGACACTATCCCCAACCACAAGTGGAGTTCTGATCTTGTGGTAGGATGGGACATCTACATCAGTTCTGTAGGAAACCGTGACTGATAGGTAGTGACAAAAGAGCTAGATAGAACTTGGATGTGTAAAGGGGATCTTCTGCACTATATCAATATGGAATCTAGATTTCTATTGGTCAAGGTGGTAGAGGTAGTGGATATGGTGCTTCTAAGAGGGGTGGGACAGTTGCACACATTGTATCCTACACTTGTGGATAGAGAGGTTGGACCATAGATAGTGAGAGGTACTATTCTTATAGATTATACATTATCTATTGCCTTATTTGATACTGGTACCTCTCATACCTTTATTTCTGCACAAATTATTAATGGTTTGAGCCTGGATGTGGAGTTCATGAGTGGGGTGTTGATGATAGAGACACCATTAGGAAGACGGTTGAGGGACATCTGTTTGTGAAAGGGGTGTTCTCTCATGGTTGGAGAGTATCAATTAATGTGGGAACTTTATATCCTAGACATTTCAGGTTTCAACCTAATCTTGGGTATGGATTGGTTAGTATCATATTGATCCCACATATATTTTTACCAGAGGATAGTGATTTTTACATCTCCTAAGAGTGAAAACTATATTCACTGTGGAGAGTGAGATATCCAAGCAGGTCGAGTAGGGCCAATTACTCAGCAACTAGGAGAGCTTACAACCCAGATCTCTAGTCTATTTTTGGATGATAAAGGTGTAATGTAGTATGTTTTTCACCAATTTTAGACTGGTTTCATGATGTGTTTCTTGAAGATTTCTCAAGGATGAAACCTGAGAGAGATATGGAATTAACTATTGAGATCATTCTAGGAGATGAGACAGTTTCTATTCCACCATAAAGAATAGAACCAATAGAGATTCAAGAGCTCATGAATTAGCTGGAGGTGTTATAGGAAAATAGATTTATTCAACTGAGTACATCACCTTGGGGTTCACCAATGTTGTTTTCTAAGAAGGATGATAGGATTTTTTACTTATATGTAGATTAATAGAATTTCAACAAAATAACAGTGAATAATTTGTATACTCTTCCATGTATTGATGACCTGTTCGACCAGTTGAGAGGAGATTATGTCTTTTCCAAGATAGACTTAAGATTAGGGCATCATCAGTTGAGATTTTGGACTTATGACATACCAAGGGCTGCTTTCAAAAGAATGTATAGTCTATTTGAGTTCATTATAATGTTGTTTGGGTTAAAAAAATGCGCTATCATTGTTTATGGATATGATTAATAGGATCTTTCATCCATACCTAGATCAGTTTGTGGTAGTATTTGTGGATGACATCTTGGTGTACTCTAAGAATCATTATGATTATGCCCAAAATCTTGATATCATTCTGAGTACACTAAGAGAGAATCATCTATACACAAAGATATCTAAGTGTCGGTTTTGGATTGATCAAGCACACATATTGGGTAACATAATCTTGGAGGAAGGTGTGTCAGTGGACCCAGAGAATGTGCATGCCATGGTTTATTGGGAGAATCCTAAGAACATGTTCGATATCCATAGTTTTATGGGGTTAGATGTACATTATTAGATATTCATATATGACTTTCACCATTTTTATGTGTAGATTTTGGTCTTGACCAAGAAGATGATAAAGTTTTAATGATCATAATACTATGAGGATTCCTTTTAGAAGTTTAAGAGGTGCTTTAAAATGTCACCAATCATAATCCTACCTGATTTGGGTGAGGAGTATATGGTATATAATGATTCTTATAGGATTGGGATTAGAGTATTTTTTATGTAGGGATATTGAGTTTTGGCATATGGGTCTCAAAAATAGAGGTCTCATGAACAGAACTACCCTACGCATGACCTTGAGGAGGCATCAATTATTTATGCCATGAAGTGTTGGTGGAACTATCTGTTGGGTGAGAAGTTTATAGTGTATATAGATCACAAGTGATTAAATTATATATTTTTATAGTGACATTTGAATATTTGGAAGAGGATATGGGTTGAGTATATGCAGTCATTTGATTTTGAGCTAGAATATACACCTAATTAGGTAAATAGTGTGGTTGACACTTTGAGCAGGAAAAAACAGACTCAGGTAGTTCAAGAGTCTAGTGCTTAGTGGAAGATGATGACATTACTGGTTGAAATGAATTTTGTAGTTTATGATAGTCAATAGAATTTAAATATCGTGTTAGTTTCAATATAGTATACACTTTTGAGATGGGTTAGAGACAAACAATATGAGGATCTGGAGTGTTTGACCTTGAGGGAAATCCTTGAAGGTGGCTAGTCACCTTTAGATTGGAGCATAGATTAGGATGAGATCATCTATGTCAAGAAATAGTTTTTTGTGTGACTAAAATCATATATGAGGAGATGATGCGTGAGTTTATTTCATCAAAATGGGTGGTACATCTAAGTGTGATCAAAATTTACCAAGAAATACAATAACAGTTTTGGTGAAAAAACATGAAAAATGAGATAGTAGGGTTCATGACACAATACTACACATGTCAACAGGTAAAGGCCGAGCATCAATGACTTGGAGGTTTTCTATAGATGTTACCCATTCCAGAGTGGAAGTGGGATAAAATGACCATGGATTTTGTGGTGGGTCTCCCGAGGATACCTTAAAATAATTACACTATTTGGGTCATTGTGGATAGACTAATGAATGTAGCACACTTCTTACTAGTACAAGAGACTTTGTAATAGGATCGGTTAGGGGAACTCTATGTTTGAGAGATAGTACATTTGAATGGGGTGCCACAAACTATTATTTCAGACCGCGACGTACATTTTATTTCATGCTTCTCATAGGGATTATAGATGGTGTTTGGTACATAAGTTTTACACCCTAAGAAATATGGGCAGTCGAAGCATAATATATAGGAAATTGAGTATATTCTATGAGAATGTGTTGTAAACTTTGGTGGGTCTTGGGTGAAGCACCAAAATTTAGTGTAGTTATCCCATAACAACAGTTATTAGGAAAATATTCATATGGAACCATATAAGGCACTTTATGGTAGGCTATGCAGATCACCTCTATGCTGGATGGAGACAGGTGAGACATAGTTTTTAAGACTGAGTCTCGTGCAAGAGACATTAGAACAGGTATAGATAATTAAGAAATGTATGGATATAGAAAAAATTAAATAGAATTTATATGCTAATAGACATTGATTACCCCTAGATTTTATAGAGGGTGATCGTGCATTCCTTCATGTGTCGCCTAGATTATATCATTGTAGGATACATAGGCAAGGAAAGCTGGTGTTCAGGTTTATTGGACCATTTGAGGTTATAGAGAGAATCAAGCTGGTGGTGTACCGATTATCTCTTCCTTTGATATAAAGTGTTATTCATGTTGTTTTCCATGCATCACAACTTTGGCGATATCACCCCAACCCTTCTCATGTGATTGATGTGGATGATGTTGAGCTTGATATAGATGTGTCCTTTAAGGAGCATCCAATATGTGTGTTGGATCGTAGTGAGAAAGTGTTTCGGGGAAAGAACATGATGATAGTTTGTGTATTGTGGAAACATGGATGTGTGTAGGAGGAAACTTGGGAGAGATAAGTAGATATGAGGGCTTAGTGGCCCAATCTTTTTAACTCAAAATCTTAGAGATGCTTGGGAGTACAACTCGTGAATGAGCTATTATAAGGTGGGTGATTGTAATATCCCAACCTTTTTTGAAGATGTATCATGATCGTTTATAGATACTATTTTTTCCTTGTGTTGATTAGTTTATGGTTGTTTTTTATTTTTTTGTTTGTTTGGGTGAAAATTTGAGAAAAATGGAATAAAGAGGGAAGTGCATGCTTAGCGCACTGTTTTCCCAAATCTTTCCCCAAAACCCAGCAAACCATGCAATACTGGATTGTGGGGATTTTCATGAATGGTGTAGGGATTTTAAAACCATTTTCTCTCTTAGGAGAAATCATGATTCCCCTAGAAGAGGTGCATGGTTAGGTGCATAATTATGGGAAATAGTGTGCCCCGAGTAGCATGCCATGCATATGAAGCATTAATCCCATGAAAATTATTAAAAAATTTCCTAAACCCATGTCTAATACTCTCAAATGCCCTAGATCGACCCATAAATGATTTATCTCAATTAAAAAGTCTCTAAAAGGGATTCCAAGGTTGTTTGAACTCTACTCATGGTTATTTAAAGCCCAGTCGGTAGGTCTGCATCTCTTCAGGTATGTGGTTTCTTTCCGAATAATCTCTTGTTCTTCTTCCATTATTTGGGTGGGTTTTTATTCTCTGTTTTTTAGATCTAGATATATAATTAAGGGATATTGATTTTTTAATCTTGGGCTTACTTTTTAGATTCAGATCTTATGATATGACTTTATTCAATTGAAATTGAGGATTTTCCATTGGGCGATTGTTTGTTAAGGAATTGAGGTAGGTGGCTTATAATCCAAATCCCAAAGTCTTGATTGAAATTATGTGTATATAATTGTAGATTTTCTAATTGATGTTTAGTAATTGAGTTCTTTATTTAATTAATTAATTTGGTGAATTAATTAATTGAGGTAAGTGTGAAATTAGGGATATTGGGATTATATATTTGAGATAATTAATTGTTGAGTTAATTATGATATATTGAGATTATTGATTCGAGATAATTAATTATTGAGTTAATTTTGATAAATTGATATTTTTTATTTGAGATAATTAATTGTTAAGTTAATTATGGTATATTGATTTAGTAAATATTTATTAATTAATTTTTTCAATTCATTAATGGGATTTAAGTGATTAATTAATTAGGGAATTAATTAAGTGGATTGATGTGAAGAGATAATTGTTGAAAAAGTAATGAGAATGAGTTGATTAATTAATTTTTGGATTAATTAATGAAATTAATTAGACCAATGAATGGTGATAATGTCATTTATGTGTTAATTGAGAACAATAAATGGTAATATTGTAATTTATGTGTTAATTGAGAACAATAAATAGTAAAAATAGAAATTAAGTGTTAATTGAGAACAATAAATGGTAACAATTGAATTTATGTGTTAATTGATAATAATAAATGGAAATAACTGAATTTATGTGTTAATTGAGAAACATAAATGGTAACAATAGAATTTATGTGTTAATTGAGAACAATGAATGATAAAAATGGAATTTATGTGTTAATTGAGAACAATGAATAGTAACAATGGAATTTATGTATTAATTAGAACAATGAGTGGTAACAATGGAATTCATGTGTTGATTGAGATAAATAATTGAAATAATGATATTTTGAGAGACAATATCCCTCAAGGATAGCTCGGGCTATGGCATGAGCTGAACAAGTAACAAAGTATGGGTGTCTATGAGAACTTAGAGGTTTATGTGGTTAAATAAAGATTAATTGATAATGTGATAATTGTTTAATTATGAATTGTAATTATTATCTTTATACAACTACATACACTATTATTTGACTGGATATTTTTTTATATGTTGTTGATGGTGTCCTACCGAGTTGTACTCACACCCTACTCGGACTGTCAGATCGGTTCCTGAATATATTACATGATTATTAAAAAGGTTAAGGGAAAATTCCTAGTGTTAGATGGCTAATTTGGGATGGAGCATGGATTATGGAACCATAAATGGTTTGAGACCTTCTGGGAGTTTTCAATATCTTTATTTTTGAGTTTTCATTTTGACACTTGACACGTACTTCATCATGATATATCTACTGTTCAGTGTTGATATTGTATTTCCAATTTTGGTCATCTTAAGATACTGGTTTTTCATGGTTATCGATTATATGTTATTATGTTCTTGTTACTTATTTTCCGCTGATTTATTACTATGATGATAAGAGGTTATAGTATCCCCATGAAGTACATTATACCCTCACTGCTAATCGGAAGCCTCTCGTGTATGGGGAGGCGTGCCTGAGGTCACATAGAGAGCTTTCTTGGGGAACCAGTGTGTAGAACCTAGTTCTGGATGCTACAATACTAAGCTACTAGTTATTGTAGTAAAAGTATTGAGCTACCAATAAAATTAGTGGGTAAAATAATATTCATCTTGTTGAAACATGGAAATACTAATCGGGAAAATCAAAGGCTTATAAGGTAAGAAATAATATGTCAAGATTCAGGATTGAAGAACGGTCACCTTACACCAGGTTTATAGTAACAGATACCTAAGATCTGGTCCATAGATCTACCTTTCAATTTAGTTTAAAATTATGTTTTAAATAATATCCTTTTAAAGGAGTATTTGGTTTTCTAAACAATATTCCATGTTGAGTTTTAAAATTCTATTGTATTCTTTCCTGAATTAATGTTAAGTTAATTCTGACATCAATCATAATAATATTATTATTTTAAATTTCCATTGTTATGAATCTTTCATTGGTAATTGATAAAATTAAGATTACATTATTTCTTATACACATAATACATTGAATATAGTTTGTATTTACACTATATAAACTATTTTTCTCTAATCTTTGATTTGATCGGTAATTCAAAAAACTAATTATCTTATATAATAAGGAAAATGGAAATTATTAGTTGTTTTCAAACTAAAATTCACCCCATATTGTTTTATATTTACCATACTATTATGATACTACACCAGCTTCACAACACAACTAACAAATATATATTTAAATATTTTAAGATTTTAACCATAAAAATAGAAGTCATCACACAAGATGCAAAGATCCATTTATGTATTGAAGCATTCTTCTTGGAGTTGTAATATTTGATTTTGTGATGCAATCAAAGAGTTTGGTTTCATCAAGAACATGAATGATTATTATGTATATAATAGATATAATGTGAGTATTGTGTTATTTTTATATAATATTTGGATGATATAATACTTATCTGAAATGATATCCCAACACATTACACTATAAATATATGGTTATGTAAGTGATTCCCAATGAAAGAAATGGGGGAAACTACCTATATACTAGGTATGAAGATCTATTGAGATAGATATAAGAGGAAACTTGGACTTATTTAGGATACTTACATTGTTAAAGTGATAAAGTAGATTATTATGGAAAACCCCAATAAGGGATCTTTACTAGTGGCACATGGCATAAATCTTAGGAAGATTCACAATCCTTATAATGAGTTAGAAAGGATGGATAGAACTCCCTATGAATTTTCCATATGATCTATCATGTATTCCATGTTGTGTACTCAACCTAATGATACATATTCTCTTATAATAGAAGGTATATATCAATCCAATCCTAGTGAGAGTCACTAGATTGATGTGAATAATATACTTAAGTACTCAAGATGGACTAAGGATATGTTCTTAGTATATGGATGAGTTGATGAGCTCTATGCATAGGGTTAGAGAGATGAATTTTTCTAATATGATAGAGATGATATGAAATATCAATATGGTTTTTTGTTTTTCCTAAATGGTGGATATATCATTTGGAAGAGTTCCAAATAAGCCACTATAGAGGATTTGACAACAGAGTCTGAGTACATTTTTACCCTAGATGTTGTGAAGGAAGATATTTGGATCAATAATTTCATATCTGATCTAGAGGTTGTTCCAAGCATTGAGGGAGTGACCTTTCTTTACTGTGGAAACAATGGATCCATCACTTAGGAAAAGGAATCTTAGTATCATTAAATAACTAAAAAAATCCTTTGCAAATGCTATCTCATATCAAAGATCATTGAGATGGGTGATGTAAAGAACTTTTGGGTGGATACACATGACAATGTAGTAGATCCATTGATGAATCCATTAATATAGAAACAACATGAGGTTCATGTAAAATCTTTGAGTTTCAAACACATGAGAGATTTTATGTAATGGTTGAAAATGTATCATGTCATTATAATAAAAGTAACCTTTATTTATCATTCATTAATGTGTGAAGCATTCTACATTACATGAACAATCAAATGATAATATCTCCTCAAAGCATGAATTTGAGTTATCCTTAATCAATGATAATAATGGAGAATAATCAGTTGTAAAATATGTTAAATAAAATATGAATATAATCTTATACTCATTAAAATGAGTTGTATATGATTTATGAAGTATAAATTCATGAGCTGATAAGTAGAAAATTGTTACTTGGACTGACCTGTCATAGTATATCTCATATAATGTCATACAATCATTGATATACTAAAGGGTGTATGTTTATTATAAATCCCCATAACCTAATGTTGGTAAGATAAATATTATGAAAACCTTCATACTTTGATACCTTTTTTATATAAGGGAAAAGTGACTTTGCTAATCAGGGGGTGGTTGGGTATGTTATTGACCATTTCGTCAGTCGGATTGCAGCCAATATGGAATTTTTCCACTTATATGTTGAGTAAATACATCGATAAATTTATTAAATTAGACTAAGGAAATTCATGTACATTATCAACTGAGTCACTTATGGCATGCTTAGCTATATGAGTGAAGGACACGTGATGTTATCATCTATTAGATGAATGACATGGGTTGTATTCATAAAAATGATCATTATTTTTTGGAGAATCATAAAAATAAGTTATTAAATATATTAAATTGACATTATTACATATCTATTGGTTACTCAATGTAATGGGATAATGGATTATATAGGTATACATATGATGTATAGGATACATATTGTGGTGGATATTTTTGTGTAGTGATATTAGTATGTTTGATAGAGATCACACTGAATGACTTAGTAGCTTGAGTAGTACTGATGATTTTAATGAGGTGAATCTTCTTAAATCCATGAAATATAGATTTAATATTTTCTTTCAATGATACTAAAGACCATATGGTCACACAATTATTCTCTTGTATGTGGATTATGTTTTGGACAATGTGGTTATTCCAAAATAAAGAGAGTTCAATGAAACCATATCAAAAAGTGTTTTAGATCGATTTATAAAAATTTGGGAAGTTTTTCATTATGTAGATATAGGTTTTAAGTGAAAGTGGGAGTTGTTTTTACATGCACTTAATTATAGGCCATTCATATTATACATTGACATGGATTATATGGTACAATATCCATGAGTTGGATATCATTGTATACAACTTTTATGTATCCTATAAGAAGATAAGGAGCTTTTATTTATTGTACCTTATAGTATGATAGGAATAATATTTCATACATATGATGGATTCACCTTGTAGCACCCTAAAATTATAATACCTGATTACCTTTAAATAAGTCAATGTGTTGTATAATTTATTCCACAGGTAAAACCGAACTAAAATAAAATTGTGATATATTATGTATGATCATTAAAAAACATACCATTGAATCAGCAGGAATGAATAGAAGTAACCAATTTATGAATTCTATATATATATATATAGAAAATAAAGGCTTATTCTAATATGAATTTAATTCAATTAGTTTACCTAAAATGAATAATAAGATCATTTATTGTTTAGATATGTAATTTTTATAAAAAATTACCTTTTATGTGATACATAATTATATTTCAAGAAAAATATGATTAATGAAAAATTCTGTTTGATATTAATAAATATTTAAAACTAGTTTAATTGGTAATTTTTATGAAATAATAATAATTACAGTTAATATTTGAAAATGTCATTTTCCAATAAAAATAGTTTTTCCTTATATTTTATGATTTTATACGAAATCTAAATTTATAAATATTGGAAATTTAAATTAATAAGAATGAAATTTATTTTTTAATTCTTAAAATAAAAATTACTTAGATAAATTTTTTGATTTGTTTTAGAAAAGGGTTATGTTTAGTTGAAAAAAATGTTTTTTCACAAAACTTGTAATTTGTATGACTTTACTGTTATATAAGAAATGCCTATACATTTATAAAACATTTTAAGTAATGAAATATAAATTTTAATAATAAAATTATCCATTTTAAAATAAATTTGAACTTATAAAATTCATGGAAAACATTTTTTAATCTTATTAAAATATTACTTTAATATAAAAAATAGTTTTTGATCTTTTCTTTAAACAAAGTATTTTCAAGGGAGATTCGGTTTTGGATTTCCTTGAAAGCCTCATAACATTTTTTTATAATAAATCAATTTATTTCATTAAAATAAGTATCCAAGATATTTTTTCCATATATATAAATCTAAATCTTAAAAGCGTTATTTATCTAAAAACTATATTTACAAGATTAAATGTATTTTTTAACACCCCAAAATTCTAAAGTAAGAACCTTATATTTGATAGCATGCATGAAACGCAACACCAAGTGTGTAAGGGATTATAATAACCTGATATTTTAAAATATATTTATTATTTTAATTTGATATGATATATTATATATATATTGATGCATGCAACATTGAGTTAGCATGTGATGTCTTGCGTTGCACACAAGACCGAGTTTTACTAAACAATAATATACTATCAAAATATTATTATTTAATATATTAAGATATAAACTAGAAATTATGAATAGTATTAAAAAACTAATGAAAATATATAGTTTCCACAACTAATTAATTGGTAAAAAATTAATTAGAAATGAGTATAAGAACTAATTGAGTATAAAGGGAATATTTTTATATAAAATTATTTTTATGCTTTAAAATCTATTTTACCCTAATAAATTAAATTAATTACAATTAGTGAGTGATATTATTGTATAATAAATATTATATATTAAATATAATATTTTTTTATATTAATACAATATATTTTTTATGCATAAGATAAGAATAAACCTAATTTTATAAATGAAATACTATATTTTATTAAGGCATTTTTACCACATTTTAATGGAAAACTTATTTTAAATCCATTTTTTGGAACTTTTATGGACTATATATGTAAAAATAAACTTAATATTTGAAATAAAATCATAAAAATTAGTTTAGGGTAAATATTTTATATTTTTCTATTAAGTTTTATTTTTAATGAATAATGGAAAATAATGAATTTTGGTTCAAAACTACTTTTTCATCAAATTTATTTATAAGGTTAAATTATATTTTTAATAGGTATTAAAGTTTAATTAGATCATATTTTTATAAATTAATCTAATTTAGTTCATTTTAATCAATTTCACATTGAAATTGACTATAAAAACATAGCAAACTTTTGGACATTTTTACCTTAAAAACCAGCATTGTCATACAGTCTGCGGGATTAAATTTAAATTAATTTCTACCAATTATGTGATTTTAAATTGAAAAAATGGATTCCATATTTGGAATAAGAATAATCTATAATGTTTAATAATTTCATATTAGTTTCTTTACCTAACATATTAGTGAAATTAATTAAAATTAATTACAACAATTAAGGTAAAATTAATCTTCATAAGGGAGTAAACCTTAATCTTAAGGGTCCAAATGACCTAGAAACTTGTCCAAGATCCATTTTATGGACATATTTAGACCCTATACCCACTTTTATATAAATTTTACCATTATTTTATCCACTTTAAAGGTGGAAAATGTGTATGTAATTCCTTTTTCAAAATATCACAAGTGTGCCACTCCTCCACTATAAAAGGGCCTCATATCCTCCCACTTCCTCAAACCTCTAAATCCACTTCGTATCAAAAAATATCTATCAAAATATATCCTAAAAATACCTACCCTCATCAAATAATACTCTCATTTTTCATAAAGAAATCCACGGAAGCCCTTTGGTGCAAACCAAAATGAGTTATCCGATTCAGAGGTAACAAACTTCCTTATGTTTTTTAGTTTTATTTCCATTATAAAATACATAAAATATTATTATTTCATGATTTTATAACTAAAAAATTATACTAAATATACTATGTTGTTTTTATTATAAGGGTTTAACCTACACTTACACTCACTTCCATCTAATTGGTAATGAAAATATTTTTTCTGTGTACGGTGAACTACTACCTCATGAAATGATGATTGTTCATTTTTACTTTACCACCTCTCGTGGTGGAAATTATGATGGACACTATATTTATATATTTTATATACGATATTTATTATATCTTCATACTTATTTAATTATTTTATAATATATACCCTTATACTTTCCATTTTATATAAATACGATAACATTGTTTGTGGAAGTGTGGATTACTGCCTCCTCAATGCGATGTGACTCATTCATGCTATACCTGGAACGTATTAAGGATGATTTTAATAGAAATTTGTAACATATTTAACATATATATTATAATGGAATTATAATATTCATATGTATAAATTATTTTTCTTTCTTTATATATGAAAAAGAAATGAAAGTTGCGTTCATGCGTGCATGCATCCTACCGTCTCCATGAACGGTGCATTTAATTTCTTATCTCCATACATTATTGACTATTTTAAATATACATGTACTGAATAAATAATATAATTAAGTCATGGTTTAAATTCTATATATGATTAAATAATTATCTAAGTAATAGGATAAACAAATAACAAGTTAAAACATACTTGAGAAAACTACGCAATTAACACCTAAAATAGTGAAAATAATGAAGGATTGTTACCATACCGGGTAATAAGACAATATAAGAAGATGATATATAATATTATAAACATTAGTATGATTATTTTATAATTTATTAACATATTTAAACTACAATATAGGAGCATAAATACCACACAACAAAAAGATGGTTAAGGTAAGGTATTTCTTCTCAATTTACATTCCATTGAGACTTATTTGTTATTATGAACCAATTCACTTTTATTTGATGTATTTATTGACCTTTAACATGTTATATCATGAATATTCTTAAAATAATGATATTATAATTTTCATTTAATATTATTCCTTCATGGGTTTTATGATTTAAATGTTTCAAGGTGGTATGGGATATATTGGGATGTTTAAAATGTCATTTTCCTCAAGATTGTTTTCATGATATTTCAATGCTATTTCCATATTTTAATGCCAAAAAACCTTATTTTTTATTATCCTTCACTGGGGAACTATTGATATATCTATATCTTTTGTTTAATATAGATATTTTTATATGGAACATTGTTCATGAATATGAGGAATTATTTGGACTGGTACAACACAGGTGGGGCCTGATTATAGATAGATCCTCAAGGCATCGATAGTCTCATGAGATGAATAATTTTTCCAAATAAAATTGGGTTTTACCTGATATCTTGTAAACCATTTTGTAAAAGGTATTGAAATTAAAGTTACCATGTACCTAAGAAACATGGTGTCCAATAATTAAGTATTTCCTTCATTTATATTCAATTATTATTCATCCATGAGATTTTTCATAAACATATATATGGATAAATTTTATTCTCAATTTATTGATTTATATAAAATGAGTTTCATTTTATTATTTTTCCTCCTCCAATGGCCCGAGGGCCTTCATTTTTTATTTATTTTGATAATCCACCTTTCAAGGGGTGAGGTAGAACCCTTACAAGGCCCATAGGCATAAATATTACATGGCCCGTAGGCCTTAGAGGAATTCATTTCCCATAGGCTTCAAACATTACATAAAACCCAGACTAACTACTTGGTACTGATCCTCCCCAGCATCTTCATCGTGAAATCAGCTCTCCACCTCCGCATGACTGTTCGGCTAGGCATTCCCATGCATGCACAGGCTTGTCCCGATGGTAGGTGCCATACCCTCTCATTCTTGCAATCCGTTTAGCTTCTGCTATGGTGAAAGCTCTTTGCTCATACTCCTTGTAGAGCTTGTTCCTTGTAGGTTATTTGTTTTTCATCTGTACTTAAGGTGTCCCAAAGGACTTGATGTGGCCCTAAGTCCTTACTAACCCGAAGGCCTGGGTGGCCCGAAGGCCTTAAAGGGCTCAGGGACCAAATCGGTGGCCCGAAGGCCCTAACAGGGGCATATTCCTGGCTGCTACAGTGCCAAATAGTGCCTGCTACAGTTCCGCTACAGTACCTACTACAATACTGCACAGTTCCCGCTATAGTACCTGCTACAGTACTGCTACAGTACCACAAATTCTGCCTCTACCTGGATTTGATCCCTGGTCGCTTGGAAGTTAAGGCTCATGTGCTTATCTTTCCATATTGATATTTCCTTATCAAATTATTTTAATTACATGTGTTATCTATTATTTAACTTCCATATTAATTTATTCATATTGATTCATCATTTCTTTCTCTTTACTTACCCTTACTGAGTATTTTAACTCACCCTTATTATGCGTCCTTTCCCCAGGTTATGAAGAAGAAATATTTGAATAAACATTCAAGGATTCATTTTATTTCATTTTATTATGTATCATGTTTGTATTTTTTATTTTCTATTTTATTATGGGTATCATGTATGTAATATGTCTTTCCAAGACTTCTAAACTGATTAGTCCTTTAGGATTTGATTCCTTATAATCGTGCCAATGAAATAAAAAAATGCACCGACTTTGTGCTTTTGGGGCCGGGGTGTTATAGTTGGTATCAATGGAAGTTTAACAGCAACCTTAGAAACTAGATTTAAAAAAATTACATTATAGAGCACAACCCTAAGATATAAATTTAGGATAAGTATACAAGAACATCCTATAATTTTGGTAAGGTAGTGATTATGTGGGTATTCCTAGAAATAAATTGATGTCTGGATACTTCAAGTGGATGTGGTATTGGCACAAATGTACCTAGGGGAAAAACTCTGACAAGGTGTCCCATACCTAACTCGGGGTAACCTATTACATGAAAATAGGACTTACTACACACCTAGTTTGACACTCCTAGGGGAAACACTTAGGATAATTCATATTTTATTTGAAAACTATTATGAAGGATTTAAAAGTAAAGATGTCCCCAAATAATCCATATTTATGATTATGAGATTAAATATTCACAAATGTTTCAATTTATGTTAAGTTTTTCACTAATTTTTGGATCATACATTATGTTATGATCTAATCCAGTATATTTCATTATTTACAAATGGTTTCTAGAAAAATGAATGTGAACTCCACCAGTTCACGTGATATAAAGAGTTAGAATGATCATATTTTTATGATCTTAAGCTAAAATTTCAAAGGGAAATAGTCTCCCAAGTGTTCTCATCATATGAGGAAATAATATCATGTGCTAATGATATAATTAAATAATCCTCCAAGTCTTATAGATTTTAATGAAAGAAAGAATAAAATAAGATGTTAGAGAAATATATGGATAAAGGGAAGAAGGGAAAGAAGTATTTTCCCACATGTGATAACCGTGGAAAGAATCACCTTGGTAAATAATTTAAGGGAATGAGAGTTTGTTACAAGTGTGTCAAGAAAGGACACCATGTTTGTGATTTCAAGGGTAATGAAAAGGTTTCCAATGTAAAATGATTTAACTATAAAGATATGTGACACTATGTAAATCTATGTCTTAAGCATCAAAGGTATATACCCCAAATGATTATATTGAATAATGATCAAGTTATGATAATTCCGTAGATGAAGATGAAATATTAATATTCCTATTGAAGAATTATGTCATTTGAATATTTTATTAGAAATGTACTGGTTATAAAGATTATTGAATATATGAGGATTTTACTGAAGTAATTTTTAAATAAATATTTGAGATCATAAGTTGAATGGAACCAAGAAAATTTATTCAGTAGAATGATAAAATTTTCGAGTAACACATGATTGAGGGAAAGAAAACCCTTGAAATGTTTTTAATATTGAGATAATGATGAATAAATGATTTATTTGGATAAGTGATGACTATCTTGGAACTATTTAATGACTTGTTGACAAGTGGTATATGATATCATTGATGAAGTTTACAACAATTTCATATTTAAGGAATATATCCCATAACATGTGTCTTACTTAAGGAATATGGAAGAATTCCTATTTGCAATAAGGTTTTATGGTGATTCGAGTCATTATCATATTTTAAGAGGGTACATGATGAAGTTAGTCAAATGTTTTGGATGTGAAAATATAGATCTTCTTCATGTTGATTAAAGGCTAATGATAAGTTCATCTTTGAAATTCAGTGACCTTCTTTATAAAGTGTTGGATCATAATATTTTTTAAAGGTTAACCATTTATGAAATGGTTTATGTTGAACTTTGGATATAGTTTTAGAGATTGATATATTACGTCACTATATGACGAATCTTGTTCTAAGAGATGGACTAGAAATAGTTCAAGGAATGACCAAAGGATAATATTTTTCTTATAGAAACATAACAAGTAAGTGTATTTACTTATATTCTTAGAGAGTGAAATAAATTTTCAACTCCATGAAAAATGATCTTGAAACCGAAAATGTTGTCATAATACCCTCATTTTAGATAAATAAAATGGTCCCTTAGATCATCACCAATTTATGGAATTGTGATGATTAACTTTCTCCTAACCATGTTCTCTAGCACTCTCCATTAGAACTTTATTGTTAATTTTTTCCTTTGTATTCATGTTTCCATTTCCAACCTATGTTATCCTACCAGGGAACCTAGTTACATGACCATTGTACTTCCCTTTCTCTCTTATTAAGATTATGTGCTATTAACTCTATTTATGATGCGGGTATTTCAATAATAGTTTACATTCATCTATTAACAATACTAACTTTAAATTGTGAGGAATCAATTTATTTATGGTGGGGAGAATATAAAACCCCAAAATTCTAAAGTAAGAACCTTATATTCGATAGAATGCATGAAAAATGATACCAAGAATGTAAGGGAATATAATACCCTAATATATAAAAACATATTTACTATTTTAAATTGATTTTATATATTCTATATATTTCAATTCATGAAACACCGAGTTAGCGTGCGATGGCTTGTGTTGTAGAAAAGACCGAGTTTTACTGAACAATAATATATTATTAAAATATTAATATTTAATATAATAAGATATAAAGTAGCCTCTATGAATAGTATTAAAGAAATAATGAAAATATATAGTTTAAACAACTAATTCATTGTTAAAAAATTAATTATAAATGAGTATAAGAACCAATTTAATATAAATGGAATATTTTTATAGAAAATTATTTTTATGCTCAGAAAGATATTTTACCCTAATAAATTAAATTAATTACAATTAGTGAGTGATATTAATGTAAAATAAATATTATATATTAAATATAATATCTTTTATATTAATCCAATATATTTTATAAGCATAATATAAAAACAAACCCAATTTTATTCATAAAATACTATATTTTTATTGAGGCATTTTTACTGTCTTTTATTGGGAAACCTATTTTAAATCCAATTTTTGGAACTTTTAAGAATTATATATTTCAAAATAAACTTCATATTTTAAATAAAAACATAAAAATTAGGTTAGGATAATTTTTTTCCATTTTTCTATTAAGTTTTATTTTTTAATGAATAGTGAAAATAGTAAATTTAAGTTCAAAACTGCTTTTTCTGCTAATTTATTTATAAGGTTACATTATATTTTAAATTTATTTTAAATATTAATTATATAATATTTTTATCAATTAATTATATTTATATAATTTTAATAAATCTAACTTTGAAATTGACTATAAAAACATAGCAAACATTTGGACGTTTTTACCTTAAAAACCCACATTGTCAACCAATCTGTGTGATTTAATTTAAATTAATTTCAGCCAATTATGGGAGAATATTTCAAGGGAAGAAACATGTATGAAATTCCTTTGTCCAAATATTACAAGAGTGCCACTCCTCCTCCACTATAAAAGGACCTCCTCTCATCCTAATTAATCACACCTATGAAACCACTTTTTCATGAAAATAATCTACCAAAATAAATCCCAAAAATATCTCCCCCACCCTAGAATCATCCTATTGTTCAGAAATAAATACAAGTAATACCTTTGTTGCAAACGAAAAGGAGATACCTGATTAAGAGGTGACAAACTTCCTTAAGATTTTTAGTTTTATTTCCATTTTAAAATCCATAAAATCTTCTTATTTATTTATTGTATAAAAAAACAGTATCCTAAATATACTAGGATGTTTTAATTCTAAGGGTTTAACCTACACTTATACACACTTCCATCTAATGGGTAATGAACATACTGTTTCTGTGTACGGTGAACTACTACCTCATGAAATGATGATTGTTAATTTATCATTTACCACCTATCATGGTGGACATTATTATTAAAAATATATTTATATAGGTTATATATTATATTTATTATGTCCTTATTCTTTTATAATTATTTTATAACACATACCCTTATACTTTCCATTTTGTATAAATACAATAACATCGTTTGTGGAAGTGTGGACTACCGCCTCCTCAAAGCGATGCGACTCATTCACACTATACATGGAATGCATTAAGGATTATTTTAATAAAAATATATAACATATATAACATATATATTCTAAAATAATTATAATATACATATATATATATATTTTATTTTTCATTATTTTAATACGACACAGAAATAAAAGTAGCATTAATGCGTATGTACGACCTACCGTTTCCATGAACATTGAATTTTATTTCTCATATAAAAAATTTATAGATTATTTTAAATACATATTTAATGAATAAATAAGATAATTAAGTCATTTTTTACATTATGGAGATGATGAAATCATGATCTAAGTAATAGTAGAAGCAAATAACACGTCAAAACAAACTTGAGAAAACTAGGCAATTAACACCGAAATAGTGAAAATAATGAAAGATTGTTAACAAAAGGGTAATAAGAAATTATAAGAAGATGATATATAGTATTAAAAACATTTTTATGGTTTTTTATAAGTTAGTAACATATTTCAAAACACTAAATATGAGTATAAATATCACACAACAAAAAGAAGGCTAAGGTATGGGACTTCATCTCAATTTACATTCCATCATGGCTTATTTGTTATTATGTACCAATTCACTTTTATTTGGTATATTTAATGACATTAACATGTTATATCACGAGTTTCCTTACTATCATGATATTCTAAGTTTCATTTAATATTATTCCTTCATGGGGTTTATGATTTAAATGTTCCAAGGTGGTAGGAGACACATTGGAATGTTTAAAATATTATTTCCCTCAAGATTATTTTCATGACATTTAAATGGTATTTCCATCCATTAATGTGAAAAACCCTTGTTTTTACTTAGCCTACACTATAGAACTATTGATAAATTCATATCTTTTATTCAATGTGGATATTTTTAAGGCACATTGTTCATGAATGTGAGGAAATATTTGGACTGGTACGACACAGGTTGGGCCCTATTATAAATAGCCCCTTGATGCATCGGTAATATCATGAGATGAATCATTTGGCCAAATCAGATGATTTTTTACATGATATGTGGTTAAACTTATTTTAAAATTTCTTGATGGTAAAGGTACTGTATACCTAGGAAACATGACATCTAATAATTAAGTATTTACCACATTTAGATTTAATTATTATTCATCCATGAGATTTTGAGTCAACATATATATGAATATGTTTAATTATTAGTTTATTGATTTTTATGGCATGAGTTTCAGTTTCTTACCTTTATATATTTATATTTACTTATCTAGTTATTTTAATGGAATGTGTTATCAGTTATTTACCTTTCCATGTTAATTTATTTGTATTGATTCATTATTGCTTCTCCATTACCTATCCTTACTAAGAATTTGAGATCACCCTTGTTATGTTTCCTTTCCCCAAGTTATGAAGAATAAATCCTTGAATAAGTATTCAAGTATGAATTTTATTTAATTTTATTATGTCTCATGTTTTTATTTTCAATTTACCAATGTATTATGGGCATCAAGTATGTTATCTGGATTTCCAAGAGTGCTAAACTGATAGGTCCTTCAGGATTTGATTCCTTGTAATCATACCAATGTAATAGAATAATGCACCGGCTCTGGGATTCTAGGGTCAGGGTGTTACATATTTATTTTAAATTTATATTTACACACCTTTATAAATTTTATTTTATAAAATGATATTTAAATTTTAAATTATAATTATAAAATTAGGTAAATAGTTCAATCTTAAATTTAATTTTTGATATTTTTATTGATTAATACATGTTTACATTACACTTTTTTTTTCGTTTTTTGTCCTTTTAAATTGGAATATAATCCTTACATTTTTAAAAATGTAAGCGTTACTCCCAAAACTGCCCTTCCCTTCACTTATAAAAGGGTAACATAATTACCAATTAAATAATCACTTATTATTTAAATTTATCCTAAAAAATATAAAATTTTAATGTAAAAAGAACCCTATACCATGAATACAATCCACTAGTTATTAATTTTTATCCTAAACCTTTCAAATTCAAGGAGACTTTAATGAAAAATTCAAGTCCTCAATGTGAGAATTGTCAACAACTTAGTTTTCTTATTAATTATCTTCTTTAAAATTTATTCTATCCATAATAGTATAATTATATTATTTTCATTTATATTTTAATGTTACTATATTATGTTTTTTATCATTATTTATTCATATACTCTATCCATTAATAAAAAACAAAATCATTGTTTATATATTGTGTGGATTGGTGCCTCTATGGCATAACATGTTTGGTTTTCTACCACTACCTTAGAAGGATGGTAATAAAAGATAATTATGATAATTATAATATATTTAATGTTCTATTTTTATTAATTATATAACCTATTATTGATATTACCAACCAATTATTATCATTAATTCAATAATTTAAAATGAGCGAACTAAGAGGAAAATGATCTTTTTAAAAAAAAAATAATGACTTTATATAAATTATCTCAACTTTATAATTCTTTAAAATTATGATATATCAAACTAATTAATACTAAATAAGATCATTATTCTTCTTTTATAATTATATTACAACTAAACCATCTCATAATCATCCATTAATGATGGTTGGTTCATAATTGGGTTGGTTTAACCACCTACTTGAACAATATTATAAATTTATGTCATGGATGACTATGCAAACTTATTTACTAGTTTAAAATGATATAAATATTTAGATATTTTTTATTAGTTATTTTAATTTTATATCAACACTTAACTCGTTAATTTGTAAAAAAAACTTATTGTTCTCTAAGAATCACCAAAACATGATCATCATCGATATCATCTTCATGGTTCGTAACCAATAAATGACATGAAATAAAATTACAGATTTATAAAATATCTTGGAACATATATTAAATTGTATTACATGATATTATAGTGATTTAATTTTGAAAAATAATATATACCAACACCTCTTTTATGAAACTAGTTCAAAGTGATAAAGATTACTTACAACCGGTGTTGAAAATATATAAAGAATAAATAATATTTATATGTAAATAATGATTTTAAATATAGAGTATATTTGTTTGTAGTTAAATAAAAGGTTATTGGGTATGTATTTAATTAACTTGATTTAATTATTTAGGATTTTCGGTGCAAGCGAAGAATAGATCAAGACAAGGTAAGGTTTTTCATCTCAAATTCCTCTCTTTGAAACATGATTGGTATTATGTACCTAATTTAATTTATGTAGTGTATATACTAACTATTATATATATCACATCATGTATTAAATTTTAATATTATTATTTAATGTTCAATCTCAATCCCTTTATTTGAAGGAGTTTTGATTAAAGTGATACTAAATCTGTAAGGGTTTTCTTGGTCTCAATTCCTATTCCTTAAGACATAATATATTTTGTGCACCATGAATTATTTGAATGGTTTATTCAATTATTATGGATATATTCTTATCATATTAATTGTATATAATGGGTTTTTTTATCCAAATCATGTTCCCTTATTCAACTGGTTATTGAATCAATTTTTACTGAGTAGTAAGAGTTTTTGGTAACTCAATTTTTATTCATTGAGTTATAATCATTCTCTTGAAATTATTTAGGTAATTTTTTCCATTTTTTCCTATTATATGTAATTATCACATTTTTTTCTAGGGATATACATTCCTACCATATAAACACTTTTACAAATATTTCTCACTTCTTGGGTTATGTTGTTTTGAAACTATCCACCTTCTTTCTCTGAATGGATTATGATTATTCTATTTGAGTATTATCTTAACAATATAACCATTTATCTATACTCTGTGAACATTAAATTTTACATAATTAATATTGGATTATTATCACCTAGAAATAATCTTATTCTATCTACATGGGGAAATATATTGGATTTTTGTATATTGTAATTCCAGTATGGATGATTGCTGGAAAGTTGACTATGAAATATTTGACTATCCAACTTCTTTCTTTGAATGAGTTGTGATCATGTTATCCCTTTTATTGACATGGAAAAAATTATTGGAATTCTTGATGATAATTCAATACTAATTCAAATTGATTATTTACTTTATTTCCATATTTCTCATTATAAGTATAGTAATGTTTTCTGGAGTAAGAGGTTCCTCAGTGAATAGTATAAAAGGTATTGATGACACTTATAGTGACTGAATTTGAAATAATCAAGTGAAGGATTGGGTTCATATTTATATATCCCCTCAGTGCATAAACATGTCTCATGAGACGAAATAGGTTTGGGTATTTGGTGTATGCCTTCCCAATTTCGTAAATGTCATGACTGTGGTCTTGATAATAAATAAAGTATCTTTTCATAAGGCCTTGATAATAGATTTTTGATGTTTGGAATTATGAATTCCATAAGTATGATATTATTATTATTTATTTCCATGTTTTTATTTATTTCCATGGATATATAATTCTCTCAGTTTCAAGTTGATTATGGATTCATGTTGTTTACCTATTCTGACTATAATATTTATGCCTTATTTCTACCATGATTTCTCCAATTATATGTTTCCCTTACTGATCATTTGAACACATACCTTTCTTATCTTTCCATTTTCTATGTTATGAAGAAAATTAGTACACATTATGTTTATAATGATATCACATGTGGAATAACTTATGGGATATATTGAATATTTTTCATAAATTATATAGTTTCTTATATATAATGAAAAAATGTCTGCTAATTGAGATAAATTTGATCTTTATTAGTTTATGACGTGTCCTAATTATCTAAATCACTAAACCTAAATATATACTTATATTTTAATAGATTCTATAATCATTATTGATTTTTTAATTATAAATGCTTATATCCATGATTTTATAGTTGGTATCAAAGAAAGTATGTAAAGTATGTGTTTATGAGAACCAGATTTGGGAGTGTGGGTCCAGGGAATTAAAATTGGTATCAAAGGAAAGGTTTAGATAAATTTTGAGATTAGAATATTTGTTTTTTATAATTTAAGGATTGATAAGTTAAGGTTGATTATAATTTCATAGGTATTGATAACCCTTTGGGATATTATATGATTTAATGCTAAGAAATAATTAACTTTTATTTTGGGATTAAGATAAGAAATATTTAGTGAAAACATAGGAATAAGTCTAAGTGTTGGATAATATCCTAATGTTTTGGTAAATTAGAAGTTATGTGGGTTTTCCAAGAAATACATCCCTATTTGGATACTCGAAGGTGGATGTGTTTATAGAATAGATACACCTAGGGGTAATCATCCTGAAAAGGGTTGGTTGGGCATGAACTAATTCATTACTATGATGAATGATGAGTAGGACTAAGACTTCACACCTATCGAGACACTCCCAAGGTATATTTTTTGGTTACTAACATTTTATTTACGAACCATTATGTAGGATTTAATAATGATGTTAACCAATTAGGTTAGAGAAAATTAAATAACAATGACCATGGATAACCAAGGATTGAACAAAGAGTGTTATAGGTTGATCCAAAAGTATCATACACTGAAAGAAAGGTTTCATAAGAGAATAAATATTCATATTGATGTTTTTATATTCATATTTTTTATATTATAAAAACCATTTTGGTTTTAGTATTTGGTTGAAATAGTATCATGAAGATGAAGCCGAGGAAGTCATGTATAGAGAAATAACTATGGATTATTATAGAATAAGTGATTATATGTATATGGTTAATAATTTTATAATATGACTATTATGATGGAAAATAGTGAGTTTATTTGTCTTACCTATGGTAGTGAGGATGAAATTATAATATAAACTAATTTCTGACACTCTTACCTATTATCATCTGTTATTTATATTTATCAATTATATTATGGTATATTCAAATAATTATGTGATTATGTGAAATATCTAAGTATTATTCTTCATTAGTTCTACTTTAAAGGTTTGTAAACTTATATTAAATGGAATCAATAACATTGAAAAGTGATTTTGTGGAAAGGTTGTATTTTTGGGGATAAATTTTGAAGAATGCATGATTGTGACATGGATAACTGTCAGTTTTAATATACGCTTGATGTTGAGATAATAAATGTTAGTTTGATTCTTAAGAAGTAAGTTAAATAGTATTGGTAACATTGGGATTGAAAATTTATTCCTGATATTTTTTTAAGTTCACTACAATTTTAGGACTATGATATATAATGACTAGTGTGTGAACTTTTGAAGTAGTAGTTAATACCATATGAGGGTTAAAGGTAGAGTTATTTTTGGAGGAATATATAATCTCATGTGGTTTAATTCCTTATACATTCAAATAGTTTTTGTAAACCTAATGTTATTGATATTATTTCATTAGGGTATATACATACTTGGGTATATGATTTTAGGCATGACTAATATTATTTTTGGAAGGATAAGTTGGATTTTGAGAGTAATCCTTCAATGATTATTGAGTTTAGAATATTTTAATAATGTTTATAGTAATTATGCATCTATATTTTAAGTATTGGGTTAAAAACTATGAGAGAACCTAACTAAAAGTAACCTAGGTTGAACCAAGAATGATATATGTTAAACATAGAGTGATATAGCATCATGAACTATTAGGACCAAAAATGGTCTTAGATACCCTAAGAGGGGAAGGGGGTGAATTAGGGTATGAATATTCTATTCAAAATTCTTCCATCCCCACTAGATCTTGACCTCTTTATAATGAGGCTCAATTATTTTTCTTTTTAGTTTTTATGTTGATCTTATGATTTCCAAATTTATCTGATGATGATACATAGGATGTAAATAAATAATTAAATCATAAGGAAACACTGATTTTTACTTGGTTAAAAAACAATGGTTTATGTCCCAGGAGTATACAATGACAATGTTCCAATGTACCAAATACACTAAGGTACACTATTTTTAGTTTAGTCTAGGTCACTTCTGCTTGGGATGACTGCCCTTACAATGTTTTGGGTAGATTCACTATCTCCAAATGATCAATTCCCTCACACTTCCCTCTTATTATCATTAGTTTAGAAGGAAAATAAATTGGAACATAGGACAAAGAAAAATATATTCTATTTTCATGAGTTGAACTGAAAGATAGGTGCCTTTAAACATTATGTGCTCCATTATAGATTTGATGTGAATAACCCATTGATCATCACCTTTCCATGATATTTCTAGGAACTCCTCGTAACTTTTTAAAGTTCTTTGAGTGATTCCAAGTCTTCCTTTCATTTATTTGGATATAATAGTGAGTAAAATCCTTCTGCAAATATTGTTGGATGGTGTAGATCCTATGTATTCTTCTTCTTCTTCTTAGGTATTTAGACATGAAAATGATTTTTTCATAGGGTTAACCTTGAATGAAACTCCCTGCATAAGAACCTATCTTGTAACCACTTCATGATACCCTGATATATAAACCTCGCACGTGAATCCTTAATAAGACCCCTCAATTATACGCCTCCGCAAGACCAATTCATGAGAATCCTCTATGAGACCTTCTTATATTAATCTGGATCATGGGATACTAATGTGAGATCCTATTCAGGTTATGAGGTTCAAGTTAAATCAACAAGTCTATATATACATATAAACACCAAACACATACTTCACTTCACATGATTTTTTCATGAGACCGCTTCACGAGACTCCTCTAGGAGACCTCTATATGAGACTCCTCTACAAGACCTCTTCATGAGACCCCTTCACAAGTACTTCTTATAATCACACGAATCATATGAATATGGTGTGATTACTTGTTCATGTTACATGGATCATGTGATACAAATATGTTTTCCTATGCCCAATGCATATATCCTTTCACAAGATACCTTCGTGAGACTCCTTATTGCGACTCGATTCTAATTAAACAGATCATCTAGTTCTGAAACAAGACTTTATTCTTTGCATGTTAATTAATTTTTCTTCTGATAAAAACAATTTATAAAACTTTCATATTTTCTTAAGGACTGGTTAGGGGTATTTATAGGAACACAAATTCAGCTTAATACCAATTATCACATTTAGTCATCCACTCCACCACCTCAGTTATCAGCATGATACACTTCATGTGATCCTATCATGATATCCAAAGACAAAAATACGGTGTTCTATGACATTTTATTCTAGTAATTTTCATGATCTCATCACGTGGTCCAATGAAAATAATGAGGTCATGTGATTTTCAATAATCATGAGATATTTCCATCATTTCCAGCTTCTCTTCCTTTATTCACTTTACATGATCTCTTCATGAGATTCATTCACAATCATGTAGTGTCTTCAAGCACTTTTCATGATATCATTGCGAGAACCTTTGAAAATAATGAGGTTTCATCAAGTGAACCATGTGATCTCATCTCAATATCCTCTTATACTCACACATATCACATGATTTAATCATGTGATGTCCTTCAAATCTTACAATCAAAAGCGATACATTTCCACCTTGTCCGAAAAAATACACTCCATGTGATCCATTAGGGATTATGTGCTTCCATGTGATCCTTTGGGACATACCGACTTTGTGTGATCATTCCGAATGATCCTTATGTGTGATACTTCTATGTTATGCTTCTACAAAATCCTTCTATGTTGTCCTTTAGGACATTCATGCCCACTCTTCATGCCTCCTTTTATAACCATAATTTTTCAACAACATCAAACATTGTCAAAAAACACAATCAACCAAAAAAAACCCTCAAGATGGATTTTTTAAAGCATGAACTAACCCATATAATCCTATTAAATAGAACTTGAATCATTCCTTACATGTCTTGAAGGGGATTACTATTCCCCAAGGGTAGGAGATAAGAGCCTAGGAATCTCATATAATCAATAAGGAATGATTTTTCCAAAAGGATAACTCATGAAGACAAAGCAGCTGATAAGAATCAATAAATATTCAGCATTCCATACACTCTATAAGAGATAAGTACCATAAATAGACAGATACAATCCCTAAAAATGGAATTTCTACAAAGTTTTTCACAAAAAACCCGTAAATAAAACATCCCATAATCCCCATACAATAAGTGGATCACAAGATCCACTAGTCAGACCCAACTCCGAAGGACACTAATCAAGAACATCCACTACCTCTAAGTGGTTCCTTTCCTTTACTTGGACTTGGAGGAATAAAGTCTACAAATTTCCAAAGTCAAAATTAGGGAGTGAGAAACAAATACTAGTATGATATCACTAATTATTCTATAAGCAATCCATATCATGTAAACCAAATTTTTCCAATTTCAAATAAAATAAGGCATGAAAATATTTTCACAATTAATATCAAAAAATTATTTTCAAAACATTCAATGGATAATATAAAAATAGGTAAAAAAGTTAATTTTCTATAAATAAAGTATTTATAAGCATCATTTTTAAATGAGGCATGAATAATAATTTCTATAAAATAGGAATAAATAAGAATTTAAATTAAATACTATAATTTATAATAATTTTCAATCAAGTTCAATCATAGTAACAAGGTAATAAATATTGGGTCAATAGCAGTCACAAATTTATGCACAATATCGGTGAAATATATCTCTAGGTGTGTACACAATCCCCATATTCTAATCATAGGGGGAATAAGAGAGAATATAAAAGAATAAAATCCCTGGACTGAATATATTTTGGTTTCATTATCATCATCAAGTCATTTCTAGAAACCAGTATACCTAGCATGCATATCCTCCCACCTAACTACCCAGGATCCCATGTTCTTCAAGGTAATCAATCAGACTTGGGGATATAATTCATTTCAATCAATATCAATTCATTTCAAATGATCATTTAAATCATCCCGAAGTTCAATTTTCAAAAAATCACATTTCATTTCAAAAACCAACATCAAATGGTTTCCCAAAAAAACAAATAATTTTCAAATCAATTCACTTATTTCAAAAATCATAAAACATTTCATACATTTTTATCTCAAAATTCAGCATCAAAATAATTCTTTAAATCACTCATTTCAATTAAAGATCATTTTCTAGAAATCAAAACTTTTTTAAAAAGACATTTTCAAAGGGATCTCATCACACACAAACTATTAAATTTTAAATAACTTTTCAAAAGACTCAAATAAATATTTGTAAATCAAATATAAATCCATTTAAAATTTTATAATAAATGAAATTTTTTAACTGTGAAGAAGTACTTATAAAACCACCTAACTCAATCTCAAGATCAATTATCACTCCACTTGGGATCCATTGAGGATGATATTCTGGTTAGAATGATCAAGGGAGAATTGTAGAACCAAAATTCACAAATCAAAAAACAAATCCAACTAAAACTCATGATATCATAGAACTAGGTGAATAAGGAACACTAGGGAGAAGGGAATTTATCGATATATCTAGGATATAATTAATTAGGGAGATTCAATACATTAAACAATACTTAGATCCATAAAGAATCAAGTTATAAGATCCAAAATCCCTTATAGAGAGCCTATAAGGTGTTTAGGGTCAAATGGAATTTAAGGGATATGATTACATTTTAAAATAAATGTTAAAATAAATGAAAAAAATGATACTACCCTATCATTTATTATCTCCATTGGAATCAATTTCTAGCTGCTGGTTCCCATTGTCTAGACAATGGTGTTTAGAATAATGACCAAAATTCTAGAAGTCCCACTGTGTGGATAGTTGGCTAGGAAGAATTCCAATCCCACATGCCACTCTACTGGCTAGCCGGTGGATTTCCTATAGCAACTCCCCACTTCCAGCTTTCCACTGGCTTGCCAATATCCCTCACTGGCTAGCAAGTGGAAAACGTGTAGGTATTTTGGCTATAGGAACTTTCCCACCCTCAAACTAAACCACCTTTGACATCTCCAAAACTCTCTAATAAGGATCAAAATTGCATTCATGACCCCTATTAAGGCTCAAACTAGGTAAAAACAACTAATATTAAAAGGAATCAATGATAAAAATTGGTATAAAAGTAAGGAATTAGGGAAAACCATAATAAATCAAGGTTTATACCTAAAATATACTATTAGTATGTCACAATTCTCCCCACCATAAATGAATTCTATCCCTAAAAATACTATCAAGAGGACTCCATGAAAAAGTGTTGAGGCCATTTCTGTCTCACCAATGACTCACCCTCCCATGTCTCATGAGATTTGGAACCATGTTTCTATAACACTCAAACGAAGGGTATACAATTTCCATGAAGAACCTTTATATGACAATTGACAATACGAACTGACTACTTAGTCACAGTCATATTTGGTTCCACATCAAGGTCTTACCAACTCATAGCATGAGACGATTCTGAAGGGTAATTATTGAGTCATGTTACATGAAACACATCATAGATAAATTTAATATTTGGTGGAACGTTTATACAATACAGAACCTTTGTAATCCAATCAAAAACCTTAAAAGTTCCCATGTATCTAGGTGCTAATTTCCCCTCTCTTCCAAGCTGTTAATGAACCAACCAAGAGGATACTCTTGAAAAAACCTAGTCACTGACTGAGAACTCCAAAGGGAATTGATTATGATCAAAATAATACTTATACCAGGTCTATGTTTTTACCATTATATGATGAATCAAATTAATCTTTGTTGTTGTATCTTGGACTAAACTAGTTCCAACCAGAGAATATTAACCAATCTACGACCAATATATTGGATATTTAGACAGTCATCCATAAAATCCCTCAATGGGATTTATATTTATGGGCTACTTGTTACTATTGTTGTAAAAAAACTCAACTATACCCAAGTGGTGATCCCAAGATTCTCTAAAGTCAAGGAAACAAGCTTGAAGAATGTACTATAGAATCTATATAGCCTATTCCATTTGACCATTTTTCTAGGGATGGTATTTCATGTTCAACTTTACTTTGGATCCCATCGACTCTTGGAGTCCTCTCCAAAACAATATGAGGTATAGGGATAACTATCATAAATAATGTTAGACAGAACTCCATGAAATCTGATTATCTACTACAACTAAAAATTTCCCAATTCCTTAACTTTGGTCATATCCTAAATGGGAATAAAATGAGATGATTTGGTTAATTAGTCAGTCACTACCCAAATTTCATTATTTCTTCAAGGTTTACATGTAAAACCAACCACAAAGTCCATAAATATCTTATCCCACTTCGTAGGTTGTACTGGAAGGGGATAAAGTAATCCCAAAGTCTTCTGATTCTTAGACTTAATATGATGGAAAGTATATCAATGAGAAAAATAATCAGAAATTTTCTATTTCATACTTGGACACCAAAATAATCACTTCATAACATAAAACACTTTAATTATGCTTGGGTGTACTATGCAATGGGAATTATAACAATCCACCATCACAAACTTCCTCATAGGTGAACAATAAACTAGTTCCCAAAGAAAATGATACCTTAAGAAGATATAGACCATTGGTCGATAGTCTCCACACCATATAAATAATCCTTAATACTTTAGAACTCAACATACAGATTCTTCTCCTAGATAATTATCTTTAGAAGATAGTATATCAACTGAACACTTAACAAAACATCCTCTCTCTTATCCTCATAGACTTTCAAATGTGTACGAACAAAGAGAGGAATTGGATTCTCCTTCTTATAAGATACTTTCATGACCCATGTTGAAAGTTTCAATATTAGAGCATCAGAAATGAAATTACCCTTACTATGGATGTAGGTAGTTTTGATGTTAAAATAATGTAGGTACTCCACCCATCAACACTACCAAAGATTCAAATATTTTTTCTAATAGATATAACTGATGATTTTATTGTCAAAATAGTTGGTAAACCTCTATGAAATTCTAATTCCACCAAATTTTTATTGTGTACACCACATGTATGAGTTAGATATCATATATATGGATATTATTTTCATGATTCTGAAGCTGAATAGAACCATAATCTACCACGTGATCACCCTACATAAGAATGCATTCAAAACCTTAACCTGAGGTATCATAGAATACCACATATCCTTGACCAAACTCTGGAAGATTCAAAAATAAAACTAAAGTTAAAAAATTCTTCAACACATTCAAATAATCCTGAAATTTTGAATCCCAAAAAAATTTTACTCCCTTATGAGTATGAGTAGTCAATAGAGAAGAAAACTTTGAAAAATATTTCACAAATAGATAAAAATAACCTAAAAATCCTAAGAAGCTCCAAATATAAAATACATTCAGTGGTTACTACAATGTCATAATATCTTTCAACTTCTTAATATAAACTAAAATGACCTATTCAGAAACTACATGACATAATAAATTTACCTCCTGAATCCAAAAGTTTCATTTAGAAATATTGACATAGATTTGGTGATTTCTCAAGATTTATTGAACTACTCTAATGCAGCACATGTTATCCTACTTAGTTTTATATTAACCAAGATGTCACCTATAAAAACTATAATGAAATAATCAAGGGGTTGATGGAAAATCATGTTAATTAACACTATAAATGTAACAGGAGAATTAGTCAGACCAAAAGGCATAATAGGTACTTATAGTGACCATACTTGCTCCTAAAATTATTATTAGGGATATCAAACTCTTTTTTCCTAAGCTGTAAATATATATAACAAACATAAATATATGAGAACCATTTCTTTATTTTTAGATGGTCAAAAAAATCACCAATACAGGGCAATTGATACTTGTTCTTAACCATGACCTGATTGAGCTTTCACTTGTTAATACATAAGAAAAGGGTTCTGTTGGCCTTCTTGGAAAAAAGATCCAGTGCTACCAAAGGTGACACATTGGTTCAAATATATCCCTCAGACATAAAGTCATCCAACTAAGTAATTAACTCCTTTAGTTCAAATGGTTCCATACAGTAAGAAGAATAAAAATACGCTGGGTACCTGATACAGAGTTGATAGAAAACTACACCTCCCTAATTAGTGGTAAGCCATAAACATTATATGGTAAGACATCTATAAATTTATCTACTACTAGAGGAATATCACAATAATAAGATTCCTACTCCAATTAAAATTAAATCATGGATATAATCCCACCAAAATTCAGAAGAGGAGGTCCAGATTGACTCAACCTTGAGTACCATTCTCCCTGAAATACATGAAACTCTCAATCAGAGGTAGTAAAGTATACTTTTTGAAGATAATAGTTGACTCGAGATTTATGAACAATAAACCAATAATTTTGGAGAGTTACATATAAAGTTTTCATATCCAGAATGAAATATTCCCAAGAAAACTCAATTTTTGTTAAAAGAGAATGTACATGAAGGGCATGAGAGACCCTACTCTCTGTTCATCCAGATAGGTGTAATAATCTCCATTACATAAGGAATGATCTCTATAAGAATATTTAATAGTTAAAAAATATAGGTAGATATGAAGGAGTGATATGAACCAATATCAAATAAATAAGTCACTAAATATATATCAATGGTAATGGTACCTCTCACTATTGTAGGACCCACATCATCTTTCTCTAGAGACTCATCCATTGCATAAAGAAGATTCATTCCTGATTCCTATGGCTATAATCCCTTTTTTATTGAAGAAAATAACTACACTACAGATCCTACAAGAAGTTTCAAGCTTGTACCAATACACGGAGTGGTAAAAATAAATAAATATCTTTGAATGTGACCTAATAATCCACAAGAGCTATAGATCTTCAGTGCCTATGTTCAAGCATTCTTTGTGTAACCAAATTTTCGACCCTAGAAATAAGTTAGTGGTCCTTTAATAGATACTATAGATGATTTAGAAGAAGTATAATTATGAGATCCACCACTATGGTTTCCACTATAAGATTCATCCTATTTTTTTCTTCCCTTTAAATAGATCACTCAAGATACTACTAAGAGTTATAGGAACTCCCACAAACACAAACTTACTAGCCAAGTCATGTTCCACCATCAAAGCTCTATCTAGAAAATAAATATAAGAGGTGAGATTTTGTAAGAAAACTTGAGATAAAATATCTATTTTACGAATCATCCAAAAACTTATAGATTTCAT
Source organism: Viscum album (assembly GCA_963277665.1). Lineage (NCBI taxonomy): Eukaryota > Viridiplantae > Streptophyta > Magnoliopsida > Santalales > Viscaceae > Viscum > Viscum album. Next base: position 1,339,864,753 of record OY728156.1, read on the forward strand.
ATTTTCATTTGATACCACCTCATGTGACAAATGAACAATATCAGGAAAATGATTAGCTTACTTGGTTACTGTCCGATCACATTACTAAAGGTTAAGGAACACCAAATACATAGAGGAAACCATTAATTATAGATAGAACTACTCCATGAAAATATTCATAAAGTATTTCTACTCCAACCCTACATTTTCCCTACCCAAACTATAAAATCCCACCACTTTTTTCTATTATATTCAAGTATGAAGATGACACATTTTAGTTTAACTGAATTTGCTGTCACCAAAAACTCAAAGGGTTTATCAATATTCTTAAACCAATCATTTTCCACCTAAGGATCATTGATACATAGGAAATATAGTTTCTTATGGAAAAGAAACTCCCAGGTATGATCTATAATATCATACCTTTGAGGTAAAACGTTTGAATCCTAAATAGGAATATATGTAGCTACCAAGCCCAAGGCTTGGACCGCACTCAAAAAAATATCTATATGGTTAGAATAAATTGGATGATTTTCATGATATGGTTCATCAGTATCTCCCACCTGAGGTTTTTTGAAATTTATTATTAGAGGAATTGTACTGCACTACATCAATAAATAACAAGATAACATCAGTCAAGATATTAAAGATCATTAACTATATCAATAAGAATTAAACTAGGAAAGATGAATCTCAGATCAAAGCTTTGGAAAAAAGTATATAATTAGTTTAAAAAACTCATCAGACACTTTTCCCAAAAAACCCATGGTAAATTAGGAATTTTTATAAATATATATGCTCATAGACTCACTCATAACCAACCCATTATATCATGATAATATTGTTTCATGTCTATGAAGACATCCCAAACTACATACCGGCATCAAGAAAGAATACAACTTCTATTTGATAATATTTTTCATGAACTGACAAAGATAAACCACCTTAATGGTTCCCAAACCATTCATAACATGGCCCGAAGGGTATTAAAGATCCCTATGGGAAAGTTACTAACATTTAGGAATCATATACAATAAACATGTAATGATTTCACTGCAAATATAAATCATCTTCACATATTAGTGTATAAAAAAATAGTCAAAACACCAGTCAATCCATAAGAGATAAGTACCACAAGTAGACAAATAAAAGTCCCAAAGAAGGAATGTTAGCCAAGTTCATCACATCAAACCCTCAAAGAAAATTTCCTATAATCTCTCTAAAACAATTGGATCACATGATCCATTAATCACCACCAACTCCCAAGGACCAACTAATTAAGAACATACACAACATCCCATAGGTGTATTTCCTTTCCCTGGACCTAGTATAAGAACATATACAAACACCAAAAAGGAAAAAACAGGGTGTGAGCAACAAAGCCTAATAGAATCTCATTGATTATTCCACTAATATCCATATGAACTAAACCAAATATGCTCATTTTTAAATAAAAATTTCATGGAAATATTTTCATAGTTCATATCAAAACATTATTTTCAAAATATTCAATGGAAAATATTAAGATTGGGATAAAAGTTAATTTTCTTTAAATCAGGAAAATATATGTATCTTTTTTAAATAAAACATGAATAATAATTTTTATCAAAAACAAGAATAGATAAGAATTTAAATCAAACATTGGCATGTATAATTATTTTCCATCAAGTTAAATCATATAACCACAGTAATAATGTCAAGGGTTAGTAACAATCATTAGGTTCTGCAGAATATCAATGAAATATAGTTCCATGTGCACACACAGTTCCTAGATCCCAAGACTAGGGGAATATGAGAGGATCCCAAAGAATAAACTCTCTAGAATCAATATAGTTTCATTTCATTGTCAACATCAATTATTTTCTAAATATAAATCTACATAGCATGAACATCCTTCCTCCCAAATCTCCAGGATCTCATGTACTTTCGGTTAATAAGTCATAATTGAGTATATCACTCATTTCAATCAATCAAAAATCTTTTAAAACAATTGTTTCAATCAACCCCAATTTCAAATTTTAAAACATGCCAATTTATTTTAAAAAATAAACATCAAATGGTTTTTTTATCAAAAACTAATTAATTTTAAATCAATTCATTTCTTTATAGAACCATAAAAAATGTCATGCCTTTTAATATCAAAAGTTAACATCAAAATCATGCTTAAAATTACTCATTTCAATTCAAGATAATTTTATAGAAATAAAAACTTATTTAAAAATCCATTGTTAAAGGGATTTAATCACACACACAACATTGCTTTTAATATAATTTATCAAAAGTATCAAATAAATATTTTGAAATCAAATGGGAATCCATTTAAAATAAAAGAATCAATTAAATGTTTCAATTGATAGGAAAACCTTACAAAAACACTTACCTCAATCTCAAAATCAATGATCAACCAACCTGGGATCCACCAATGGAGATTAGAATGGTGTAATGATAAAGGTATAATCCTATAACCACAATTCCCAAATCAATAACCAAATCAGACAATAAATCATATATCAAATCCATAGATGAAGAAGAAATATGAGGGATAATGGAATTCATCAATAAATCTAGGATAAAATCACCAAGAGAGATTCAACTCATTGATAAACACTTTAATCCACGAAGGATAAAGGTTGTAAGGGATAAAATACCCTCTAGAGAGCCTCTAAGGTGTTTAGGGTCAAATGGAATTTTAAGGAGAGGATTATGTTTTAAAATAGAGATTAAAAGAAACAAAAAGATGATATTACCCTACCATTTATTATCCTCATCAACATCATTGGATAGCTTCAATCTCCTATTATTGAGGAAGTGGTGCTTGGAATAATGTCCAACATTCTAAAGGTCCCACCATATAGCTGGTGGTCTAGCAAGAATGCCTATCCCATTAGCCACTCCACTGGATAGACAACGAAGTTACTGTTGAAACTCTCCATTACCAGCTTTCCACGAGCTATCTAGTGGCCCTCATCGGGTATCTGGTGGCCCACAATAGCTATCCAGTGGACCAATGATAACCATTTTGGCTATAGTATATTATAAAACCTCAAACTAAAACCCCTAGACCATCTCCCTATATCTCCCACAATGATTAAAACCACATTCCCGACCCTTCTCACAGATTAATTTGGGTAAACAATTCCAAGAATAAAAGGAAAAAATGATACAATGAGGGATCAAAGTTTGGAATAAGGGAAAACTAAAAAAACCTATGGTTTTTACGTCAAATATGGTGTTAGGATTTAACATATAGGTTGCACTGAGTCTGATACAAGTGGGGTTGTAAGAACCATATGCTAACATGATAGTGTTATAATGTGATACATTTTGAGGTTAAATTTTCCTAATTTTATTTATGACAATTCACTTATAATGATTATCACTCTTGTTAACTCTTTGGGTTTTAGTAATGGATGGAACTATAAGTATCTATGAGTGTGAGGGAAAATACAAAAAATTCCCCAATGAATAACCCAAAAAAATGAGACATGGAGTGAGAAATCCTGTTATTATTCTAAACTAGCTATCAAAAAATATGATTCATAATTTGAATGTAGTTTAAGTACTAAATGATATTTCCAAGACAAGATCAATGTATCATGGAAGGGGGAGGAGTTGAATCCGTGATATATTTTTATTTTAAGTTTATTTTCTTTTGAAACAACCTTATCATTCTATTAAAGATTTATCACCTTGCTGAAAAAAATAATCACACATCTATAGAAACACAAGAATTTACATGGTTCACTTTCAAACAAGAGTATCTATCTACTTGGTATGGTATGGAAACAATCCAATACCACACAATCCACTTGAAAAAAATCCTTTTTTTGGATAAAATAATAGGATATAACCTTACAGTTGTGTAGCACTAAGTTTAATACAATAGTGAATGTGATTCAAGTAGAATGAAATGATTTAGTACAATTTTGTGTAACAAGTTAAGAAACATTCACAAGTTTCTTAAAGACACGTTACTATGATGCCTTGTTAACTTTAAAAAATATAATATTCAAAAAAATTACTCAATTTCCTACCCAATAGTAGTTAATAACTTCTTTGAGACATTTTAATGATACTCAGTCTGATTACCCAGTCTGATCCCCAGTCTGATTGCTCGGTATGATTTGGAAACTCTAAATATAATCTCTTTATTATTTCACTTCAATCTAGTAAACTTCCTATTGAATTCTCAATAAAAAAACTTCTTCTCTATAAAAACATTCAACATGTTTCCTTCTCTTTTCACCTGTTAATAATACTTCAGTAAGAAAGTACAAAGTATTTCTCACTATTTATAGGTGTTACAAATGTGGTTTAGGCAGGAATTTGAAAAACCTTCCCACTTAACCAAATTTACTAAAAAGTCAATTTCCATTTAATTTTAGATACATATTTGACTTCTTCAATTCTTCTTAATTCTTATAATTTCTTTTTGAAACTTCTTAGATCCTCTCAAAACTTCAGCTTACTTCTGAATTTCTAACCATTCTTCAGTCCTTTTTCAATTTTCATTCTGATTTACTCATTATGATGAAGAAATATATTCAGTAGAAATATTTCATTAAATTGATCCAAATAATTTGAAATATATGAGAAGAAAATTTCTTCTCATTATGATTCTCGAAACCACTGGATATGAGAAGCAACTTTTTTCTCATTATGATTCTTGGAACCACTGGAAAAAAACATCCCAATCCGATACTCTGTACCAGCTAATAAACATAAAAATTTTAAAACATTCCACCATAAACATTTTTGAAAATTCATTAGACTTTTTATTGCCTTTAATTATTCTATAAAAATATTCAAAACCTATAAATATTTTAGTACTCATCAACAAAACTTCAACACTATCTTCAAACTCCCTTGACAATAATTTTAAGAACTGTTTGAAACAAAACTCATTTTCTTCTTTTCCTCAGATCGATAACCCTGCGTATGATGAAGGTATCAGTGTCATCCTAAAACTGACTATCAGTCTCCATATTCACTCTTATGGATTAGTGTAAAATATAGTCAAATATTCAACACTGCAAATAGTCTGATCTCTCTTGATCCATTTGATATTAAACAACTACTCTTTACCCAACTGATAAAAAAACAAATCCGAGCGTTCTTTTCTCTTGATAAAATTGAAAATAAATCAATAATTAATATTGATGAAAATGTTTGGACACATTTTTTATTGATCTATGATTCATTTTTCATTGATCCCAACACCTTCAACTTATACATCGGTCCCAAAAAACTCTACTTACCAATCCTATTCAATAAAATTTTCTGCCACTGATTTTCTGTTGCAACCACCAATACATCTGGTGATCAGTGTTAGTAGTAACTTATTTCCTTACTAACATATTTCTATAATTAATTTTATCTTGTGGTTTATTGTAATGACTATAAAAAATCACCTTTGTTTTATCATGTTCTGATCAACCTCCCTGGCATTCAAATGATTCTCCATCCAGTGATCTCACACCAATTATCTAATAACAGAAAACTTTGACTTTAGTAGGTTTATTATTACAAAAACACATACTTGTAATCATGATTTCTTCATGAATTTAAGAGATTTTAAGATCCTCTTCAGCTTCTTCAGACTTACATTGGGAATTATTGTAACTTCCCATCTTTTCAACACTTATTTCTCTCCAACAAAGTCTGAATACAATTGGAATCACATGTTCTCCCCCTTTCCTTCATAAGCCTAGAATCATAGGTTTTCTAGAAAACTTAAGATTTATGAAATTAACGAATAGAAAAGAATATCCATATTTATATCATATCTATTCAGACACCAATCCATTTCATCATTATGATCAAAACATTTTTTCTCGGACTCAGGGTGAGTCTGATGAGCCTTTTCTTCTAGAAAACTTATTCTCAAACAAGTAGACTTTGTTAAGTTTTTTCATCTGATTACCTTATTTCAATGAATATTATGATCACCCATCACTTTTACAAAGTGGGGTGATTTATTTTCTTTGATAATAAATGAAATTTCTTTCAACATAAACTTCTTAAAACATTTAAAAACAACTTATTGTTAACTTGGTGCAAAAAATACCCCAGTTTGGATTTCTTGTCAACCAAGGTTTATAAATAACTTAACTTTTTATCCTCAAGCTATGGATACCTTATAAACAATTCTAAGCGTACGTGAGCTAACTCAATATAAGAAACGCAAATTATAGATAGAAATACCTTGTTTTACAAAAGTAGTGACTCATGAAATTTCCTCATATTTATTCACATATTTATTTAATTATTCAACTTTCTTGAAAAAAAAGTATCCAAAAACTACTATAACAAATAGTTAGTATATTTCAAACATTTAAAATGATGAATTCATAGGTTACCCATAACTTACCTTATATACATGATTCCTTAAAAGGTTTATCACATATTTAATGGATATATTTATGAAACAATTATCTCCCTTGACAACAATATTCAAAGAAAATATAATAGAGTGGATAAATAGACATACCTCAACTTTGATGAGAAATAGGTTGGATGCCCATGTTCAACACTACTTTATGAATAGATTCCTTTGGTAAAGATTTTGTGAAAATGTTAGAAACTTGTTTCAATGTGGGAACATACCCCAGTTTCAATTCATTCATCACCACATGCTATTTGATGAAGTGGTATATGATTTCAATATTTTTTGAACAATAATGTTGTACCAAATTTATTTTCTGTTTATGAAACTTTGGTTTTGAAAACCCAATAGAAATGGTAACTTTACTTCAACAAGTAAATCTTCAAACAGAGTCTTCAACTACATAATTTAGGTAGCAGCTTGAGTGGAAACAACATACTCAGCTTCATCTGTATTAAAAGTTATTGATTTTTTTCTTTGTATGCTAAATGACACAACTTTTCCCCAAAAATAAAACTCCACCAGATGTTGATCTTCTATCATCAATATTTTCTGCCTAATCAACATCTGAATACCCAAACATGTCAATACTTTCTAATCTATCATACCTAATTCTGAATTTTTTTGTGCCTTTGATAAGTTTGAGGATTATTTTTCAGCCAATAGATGTTATTATTATAGATCCCTATGAGATATTGAACATAAGGTAACAATATAAACAATATAGGGTCTTGAGGCTCTCAAATACAAAAAACTTATAATTAACTTCCAAAACTCTTTAGAGTCAACTTCCCTACATTCTCTATATTTAGTCAACTTGGTTCCCACTAAAATCGGTGTGGAAACTAGTTTTTAATTTTCCATGCCAAAATTCTTAAGATGTTCCTTAACATACTTTTCTTGAAAAAAATGTGTTTTTTCTTTTGTGAGATATGTAACCCAAGAAAGTATTTCATTTCTCCCAACATGGAAATCTTAAAAAAAAATTTCATTTATTTATAAAATCTTTCACATTTATTTCATCACTCCCTATAAAGATAATGTCATCAAAATAAGCAATTATAATGAGGGGAAAATCTTGACTTTATTTGATGTATATATTACTATCAACTCTTCCTTTTTTAAAACTCATCTTCCTTAAGAAAGTATCCAGTTCAAAATACCATGCCCTTAGATATTTACTTAACTTGTACAAGGATTTATTTGACTTACACAAATAACTTTCATCCTTCCCAATAATAAATCCACAAGGTTGTCCAATAGAAACACCCTCATAAATATCACTATTCATAAATGATGACTTCTCACCCATATGAAACATTTTGTAAGTTCATTATGAAATAATAGCAAGAAAGGTTCTGATTTTTTCTAACCTTTCCACTGGTTCAATGTCTCATCAAAATCAATTCCTTCAATCTATGAGTAACCTTGGAATACTAATATTTCTTTGTTTCTTATAACTTCACATTCTTCATTAAGCTTGTTATGGAACATCCTTTTTGTACCGATATTATTTTTTATCATTTGGTTTAGATACAAGTTCCCAAGTCTCATTATTTTCAATCTGATCCAAATCTTCATTCACATCCTAGACCCATTTCAGATTCTCAAAATATGTATCCACATATTTCTACACAACTTTTTAATATAAAGAAGTATTTTTAATAGCTTTTGATGTTCTTCTTGTCTGATCCTTTTTATATTGATCACGAATTCTATTTTGAGCTTCCACTTTCTTCCTTAACCTGGGATGATATTTTCAAGATTCTTCCACATCAATTGAAAAATATGAGTACAATTCTTCTTCTTTAGTAGGATTACCATTTTAAGTATCCTTATTAGAATTGTTACCAAAAATTATTTCATCTTGTTTATATTACTAATCAGTATGATTTTGTTTAGAATCTTCCCCATATTTTTCCATAACTTTCACATAAATATAATCAACTAATCATCCTCTTTATTTGTTGAAACATATATATCTTCTTCCTTATAAAGGATAGTCAGGAAAATCTCTATCTTCAAATATCTTCTCAAACTTTCCAAGGTTTCCACCTGTCTTCTTTATAATTCATGGACTCTCAAAAACTATAAAGTGTTTCAAACATAGTTTTTTATCTTAAAACAATTCATATGGATTCATATAAAAACTTGGCCTATAGAAACAACGAGTTTGAATATAAATAGTACTGCTCATAGATGGCCACCAAATGCAATGAGAGAGACCAAGTTCATGTAACATAGTTCGTCCCATTTACACCAAACATATATTATTCCTTTTAGAAACCCCATTTTCTAAGAAGTTTATAGTGTACAGAACCCATACAAAATTCCATGATTCTCAAGATAACTTTAAAATTATTCATTTTTGTATTCACCGCCATTTTATGATCTCAAATTATTCACAGAATACTCACATTCCTTCTCAGTTTTACTCCTAAAACTTTTAAAAATTTTAAGATCATTTGACTTATGTTTCATATACATAACACAAGTAATATGAGTAAATTTATCAATCGGAATAATGAAGTACCTATCTATGTGTGTTTATTTTCTTCTTATAGGCCCATAGATATTAGAATGACTAAGTTCCAGGGGTCATTTTGAACAATTGTCAACTTTTTTATGAATATAGTTTGTAATATTTTCTTTCCAAAAGATTGTACACCACCAATATCTTCTTCTTGACATATGAGGAATACCACAAACACTATATCACTTTGATAACCTACTCATGTTTCTATGACAAATTTTTCTCATCCTTTTATTCCACAACTGATTCTCTTCCACCATGCCTAAGTAACAAGAGTTTTGAGCTTCACCAACTTGGAACAAGTTTCCTTTTGTTTATTGGCCTCTTGTAACTATTTTTCCACCTTAATCACTTTTCACAGTAAGCCCATATTTTCTAAAAACAATTATTACCAACATCACAAAGTTTTGAAACACTTATAAGGTTATGTTTTAGTCCATAGAAAATATTTCTTAAATTTCAACTTTTATTCCCTAATGATGGTTGATCCAACACATTTGATTCTAAGAGATTAATCATTCCTAAATATCAATTTTCTCTCTTTGAATTCTATCACATTCTTCAACAATTTTATGTCTACTTTAATATGAGAGGAACACCCACTACCCAATATCTAGATTAATTCTCATTTTGTAGATTTGAGAACAATTTTAATAACAAGAGCTTTTTATTTCCCTTTACCACTAGTATAAAAATGGTTTTTAACATTGAAAATTTGATGTCAGTTTCTTAGAAACCAACGTAAAATAAGTTTGAGGAGTCTTTTTGGCATTAGTTTTTTGAAAAATCAATGCCAAAAATAATAAAAACATATTTTTGGTGTATACTTTTAAAAAAAATCGATTCAAAAAATTAGATTTTTTTTCTTTGTTGTAGATTGTTTTCTAATGTTGGATTTGACTGGTCTTAGAGAAAAAACAGAGTTACGGATTAAATGTTATGGATGTTGGAAGTTAATCCTCTCAAAGAGAAGTCTTAAGAAAGTCCAACTTTCAAAGGCCATAACTTTTAATCTATAAATTTGTTTTACCTTCATGACTATTCAAATAAAAGCTTAAGAAATTATCTAAAACATTGCAATTTTTTTTATTTATTGGCATCGATTTTCATAAAAAATGACACCAATTTTTTTTTTATTTTTTTCATCATTTTTTAAAAACTGACACCAAAACTATTTTTTTATTTTTTGGCATTGGTTTTTAAAAAAACCATTGAGAATATTTTTTGTAAGATTTTTATCCTCAGTTTATTTAAAAATCTATGCCAAAAGTTCAATCTAAATCCTCTTTTGCGTCAGTTTTAAACAAAACTGACATCAAAGAGTATTCTATAATACGTGGGATAAATATTTCAATTTTTTCACAATACACATTTAACTTTTTATAATCCTGCCTACATTTTCATTCCAACTCTATCAAAAATATTTTCGTTTACTATATAAAAATATATTTTCTTCTCCATTCATCATTTTTGACCTCTTCGATTCAACCAAGTTTTCAATGCGTCTTCAATTGTTAATTTGAACATGATATCTATTATAATCATTTATTTTCTTTATTACTATTTTCCTTAATTTATAAACAACTTGATTATATTTCCTATAAATATTATTTATTCTTATGATTGAGTTACAAATATAAAACATCCGAATGAGATTTACCAACCGTGGTGAAAGTTTAATTATCGATCTCCATTTTCATTGTTGCAATAGTTCTACCCTAAATATAAGAGATATGATGATAAAAAACGTATAATTTTGATGGAAGCTCCTAAAACCATTGAAATATATTTTAAATATTATGTTTATTTTATTTCATTTGGTGTATGTGATTTTAATTTATATTTATCTTGTTTTCTTTAAAACGAGTTGTATCAATCAAAACATTGACAAGTTCAACTTTCAAAGGCCATAACTTATGATCAGTAACTCCATTTTAGATCCACGATTAGTCAAATAAAAGATTAGTAAATGATCTAAAACATAGAAGAAAAAAAATAATTTTTGTCATCGGTTTTTTGTAAAAACTGATGAAATAAATAATTTTTTTTCATTTATGCGATCGGTTTTTTTTAAAACCAATGAAGAAACAATTTTTGAACTTTTTGGCATTGGTTTTTAAGGAAACCAATGACAAAGATGATACTAATGGTTTTTTAGCATTGATATTTTACAAAACCGATGCTAAAAAACAAATTTAATTCATTTTTAGCCTTAGTTTACAAAAGACAATGTTAAAATTCATATTTTTTATGTTGGTAGCTTCAACATCGGTTCAAAACCGACATCAAAATAAAAAAATCGATGTTAGAGACCATTTTTCTTCTAGTGTATATTTGTTCACGTCAAACTTATGAGAATTTAGATTTTTTTATGCTGGTAACAAAACAAGACAACCTTTTGAATGATGTATAGGTTTTTCACATCTTCCATAGATAGTTTCCAAAGGTGGAAACCTATTTTCAACTTTCAACATTCTTAGATTTCTTCAAAACATCTTTCTAAAGATTCTTCCTTTGAGGGGATTGATTCCCCTGAAAAATTTTCCTTATATAATTCCTGGAATAGTTGTAATGTTTTTAATTAAACCAAAACCTGTTTTACATGTTCTGAAATCCTTCAAAATTCTAATAGTATCCATAGAAAGATTATTTTCCTCTATAACTTTCATACTATCCAGATTTGTGAGCATGGTTTGAAGCAATATTCATATCTTTCTTATCAGGATTATTTTGACCACCAATATTTCTATTCTCAACCAAAATCTTCTTTTTCAGCTTGGTTTTATTTTCAGCCTTATGAAAAACATAAGTAATAGAATTTTTTTAGACTCATATTTTTTAGAAACTTCAGACTTCTCCACTCTATTGGTTTAAGCCACATACATAACCTTCCCATCTTTCTTTTTATCAAAAAGAATTTTATATTTCTTATCAACCTTTAAAGGTAAATTTTTATAATTTTATGTTTACTATTTCCAAATATTTCACCAACTTCAAAGATATAATTATTGAAACATGTAACCCTCTATTCATCCATAAAAATTTCTTTTTAGAAAAGTTCCAAATATCCTTCTTTTTTCATTCAATTTTACTTCCATATGGTCATTATAATTCTTTTCTTTCTCAATATATTTTTTCAAATCGTCAATGTATTCTAGCAAATTACCTTTTTCATCAAGAAAAAATTATTAATTATTTTTTGAAGAGTTTTTATTTTTCAATATCCCAATTTATTTTTCAATCCTTACAATCTTCCATAGATATTCTTTTAGATGAAATTATAATTGAATTTCTTCTTCTTCAGAACTACTACTTCTGAATTCTTTATTTTTAACTATTGTAATAAAATTATTTTCTCCAGCCTTCTCAATAGAATTTTGAGATTCAATTTCAATGTCTTCTTCTTCATCATATTTAGATAATAAACATCTTATTTTGGATTTTGATAACTTTTTATCATTCCCTTGGGAATAATATTTATCTTTATCACCATGTTTATTCTATGATCTTCTTGGACTTATTTCATCTTTATCACTATCCTATTATTTATTTCTTCGAGGAAAATTAACTGAAAAATTACCAACAACACCACATTCAAAATATTTCAAGGTAAGTTTCCCTTTATATCCACCTGAAATTATTTTAACATTTTTAGAAAACAAGGACTAAAATTCTTTAATATTTTTACATACCTCATTTTCAAAAATTAGAATCTCTATATTCTTCTTCTTAAATAATCTTCTTTGAATTTTATTTCATGGTAGTCTTGAGAGACATTTCTCTATCAACATTTTTTTTGTTGTAAAAATTTATCCTTTCTCATTTCATAAGTAATGAGAGTAATATAGAAATCATCCATAGGTAATGTTTTTGGATCTCTTTCTTCCAATGAGAAAACTTTGTCATAAAATTTTTCAGGAATAATTCTCAAGATATTTTCAACAGTAGTAGAGTCTTCCAATATTTCACCAAGACATATAAAAAATGTTGAAAATGTCATTCACCCTAGTAAATTAGTCAATGATGGATTCATACTCACTCATCTTGAGATATTCATACTTTAATATACAGATTTGAAAATTTTTCTTTTTTAATTTCGTATTTCCTATAAATATTCTTAATCTTATCCCAGATATCTATGGTAGTGGCAACTCCCTTCACTCTTAGAAACTCACTTTCATAAATTGATGAAAGTAAATAATTCTTAGCTCTGACACTATTCTCAAGATTCTTCTTATCAATAGATGTAAGAGGAACTTAATCATAATTATGAGGAAATCCACTTGTTATAGCTTTAAGAACATCATACCCAAGAGACATAATATAAGGAAACATTATATCTTTATAGATATGATATTTATTACTATTGAAGACAAAATTAACTTACTATTCGAATAATTCAGATTCTCCATCACAAATTCTCTTCAAAATAACTTTAGAAAAGAGTAAATAAAGGGAAATTTTATCTCTAATACCAATTGAGATTTCCTAAACAAGATCAATGTATCACTGAGAGGGGAGGGGGTGAATCACTAATATCTTTTTATTTTATGTTTTCTTTATTTTGAAACAACCTTCACCTCCTGTTAAATATATATCACCTTAATGAAAAAAAAACAATCACACATCCACCAAAACACAAGAATTTAAAAGGTTCACTACTCAACAAAAGTAGTTACATACTTAGTATGGTTTAGAAACAATATAATATAAATAAATCAACTAGAAAAAATATTTTTTGCAGATAAAATAACTAGGATATACCCTTAAACCTATGTAGAATTATGCTCAATACAATCATGTGTGTGATTCTAGTAGTACAAAATGATGTAATAAAATTTTGTGTGACATGTTAAGAAAATTTCACCGGTTTCTTCAAAACATGTTACTATACTTCCTTGTAAACTTTCACAAATATAATTTTCAAATATATTCTTCAGTTTCCTACACAACAACAGGTAAGAACTTCTTCAAGAATTTTTAATAATACTCAGTTCGATAACCCAGTATGACCCCCAGCCTGATTAATCAATCCTATAGTATAACCTATCAGAATACCACTGATACAATTATGTTATGATTATATCTCTATCCTAAAATTCTAGTCCGAGTACTCATTCTAATCTGGAAAATCTGAATACAATCTTCTTCTTATTCCACTTCAATTCGGTAAAATTACTCACAAATTCTCAATTCAGAATCTTCTTGTCTATAAAAACTTTTAGTTATCTACATTCTCTATTCACCTATGAAAAGTAATTTTTTCTAAAATTAAAAATCACTTCCCACTATTTATAAGTGTTATAAATGTGGTTTAGGTGGGAATCTGACAAAATTTCCCACTTAAACAATTTTTTTAAACTTTAATTTCACTTGAATTTCGAATAAAACTTTGACTTATTCAATAATTATTAATTATTCTTCTTTCTTATTGAACCTTCTTGAATCATATCACAAATTCATATTACTTCAAAATTTCTAACCATTCTTCAGTATGATCCAAATCATCATTCCAATTTCATCATTACAACAAAGACATTTTTTAGCATAAGATCCTTCATTATGTTTCTTTTCTCCACATCAATTTTAAAGATATGAGAAACAAATGTATTCTCAATATGATTCTTGAAACCACATAAATTCAAACTATCCAATCCTATGATCTATACCAACTAATAAACATAAAACATTGAAAACATTCTACCATATACATTATTGAAACTTCATTATACATTTATTTCCTTTACTTTTCCATAAACATAGTCAAAACATCTAAATATGTTAGTACTCCTAATAAGAAATTTAGCACCATCTTCAAATTACCTTAACAACACTTTTAAATACTATTTGAAATAAAACTCATTTTCTTCTTTTCCTCAGACCGATGACCCTGCATCTGATGAAGTTATCAGTGTCAGCCTGAAATTGAGTATTGATCTCTACCTTCACTCTGATGGATTGGTGTCAGATCTATTTTGATGTCCAGAAACACATATAGCATGATGTCTCTTGATACATTTTATACAAAACTACTTCACCTAACCCAACTAATAAGAAAACAAATAATAAATTTATTTTCTCTTAACCAAATAGAAAATAACTCAAAAATTCATCTTTGTTGATTGATCTATGATTCATTTTGAATCAGTACCAATAGATTCAAATTCTTCGTCGATCCTAAAAAACTATACTTCTTGATCTAATTCAATAAACTTTTCTACCTCTGATTTTCTTTTGTAACAACCACTACATCTATTGATCAGTGTTAGTATAAAGTTATTTCCTTAACAACTTATTTCCTTGAATATTTTTATCTTGCATTTAATTGGCCTGAATAAAAACCAGCACCTTTATTTTCTCATGTTCTGATAAACCTACTAAACCATCAAATAATTCTCTATCCGGTCATCTCACACTGATGATATGCAATTAGAAAACTTTAGATTTAGTAGATTTATTATTCTAAAAACACCTAATTATAATCATGAATTCCTCAGTAATTTTGAGAACTTTTAAGACCAGCTTCAACATCATTTAACTTATATTAGGAATTATTATAGATTCCCTTCCTTTCAGAACTTATTTCTTTCCAATAAGGTCTGAATATGAATGGAAACACGTGTTATCTTCCTATCATTCATAAGTATAACATAAAAAGTATTCTAGAAAACTTATGATTTATAAACTTACTAAATAGAAAATCATTATCAGATTTATATCAGATCTATTTAGACTCTTATTAGCTTCCTCATTACCATCAAACTTTTCTTTCTCAGACTCATGGTTAGTCCGATGAACCTTTTATTATAGAAAAATTATTCTCAAACAACCATACATTCTTAATATTTTTTCATCAGATTACCTGATTATGATGATGAGTCCAATCACCCAAGAATTTTACAAAGTGATGGGATTTATTTTCTTTGATAATAAAAGAAAATTCTTTCAACAAAAACTTCTTCCAACATCCAGAAACAAATTCTTGTCAAATTGGTCCCAACAATCTCCCCCTTTCAATTTTTTTGTCAACTAAGGTCCATAAATCACTGAAATTTCTAACCTCAAGCTATGGATCACTTATTAATAATTATAGGCCTCTGTGATATAACTCAATGTATGAAATGAGAATGATTGATAGAAAAACCATGATATCCAAAAGTAATGACTTATGAAACCTCCTTAGATTTCTTCAAATCTTTATTCACTTATATAACTTTTCTTAAAACAAACTTTTCCTAAAACCAATCCAACAAAAAATTATTATAGTTTAAAAAATTACAATACGAAATTCATAGCTTACCCATAACCCCCCTACAAACATGATTTCTTAAAAGGCTTAGCATATATTAAATGGAGAGATTTATGAAATAATTCTCCCCCTTGAAAACTCTATTCAAAGACAATATGAGATAGGGTAAAAATACACATTCTTTAACCTTGATGGGAAATAGGTTGTACAACCATGTTCAACCTCATTTTATAAAAAAATTTCTTTAGTAAAGGTTTTGTGAAAATGTCAGAAACTTGTTCTAATGTGGGAACATAATCTAGATTCAATTCCTTATTCTCCACATGATTTTTTATGAAGTGGTATTTTATGTCAATATGTTTTGAATAATAATGTTGTACTAGATTTATTGTAAGGTTTTTAGGAATTTGATTATCACAACATAATATAAAGGGTCACTTTACTTCAATAAGTAAATCTTCCAACTAAGCCTTTATCCATAAAATTTGGGTAGCATCTTGAGTATCGAAAACATATTCATATTAATCCATGATAAGAGTTACTTAATTTTGTTTCTTTATATTACAACAAACAAAAAATTTCCCATGAAGGAAAACTCCACTAGATTTGGATCTTCTATCATCTCTATTTCCTACCAAATCAGCATCTAAATACCCATATTGGTCAATACTTTCTAATCTATCATACCTGATTCTGAATTTTTTGTGCCTTTTATATATTTGAGAATTATTTCTCCATCCAATATATATGATTATTTTGGAGTACAATTAAATCTTGCTGATAAGGTAACAACATAAACAATGTCAGGTCTTGAGGAAGTCAAATACAAAAAACTTCTAATCGAATTCTAAAACATTTTAGAGTTATGTTCCTTACCTTCTATATCTTTAGTCAACATGTTTCCAACTGAAATCAGTGTGGAAAATAGTTTCAATTTTTCCATTCCAAACTTATTAATAAGTTCCTTAGAATAATTTTCTTGTTAAATAAAAATGTGTTTCTTCTTTTGTGAGATTTGTAATACAAGAAACACTTCAAGAAAATATCATATTTACGATGGTTTTTTATTTGGAAGCAGTTTGAACCATCGCTAATTGTTGCTATGGTGGTTTCAAAAAACCACCACTAAAGTTGGTGTCTGTATCCAATCCACGATAGTTCCTTCCATTTAGTGATGGTTTCTAGTAAATGCCACAAAATTTATATTCATCGGTGGTTTTTTTTCATTTTAAGGATTATTTTAAACCCAATAAATGTCAAGGATTTAGTGGCAGTCTAAAATGTCACTAAATCCTCTTTTATGGGAAAACCACCACAAAAATGAAATCAAACACCACTAAATAATAATGAATTTATATAGAGGTGATTTTAACCACCACTAAAGAAACAAAATTATAAACTACTATAAAAAAATAATTTGGCATATTTAGTGGTAGTTTAAACTGATTATATATACTGATTTAAAAAAATGAAACTTTAGAATATTAACCCTAGAATAGAATTCAACCCTAGAAGAAAACAAACAAGCAATGCATAGTGGAAACAACACATATAAACAATCACACAAATAAATTTAGAACCATTAATAATAATATCATCATTAATTTCACAATTCATGAATATCTATATCATAACATTCAAAGTTTACCAATTCCCTTAATATTCTAGAAATTACATAATCACTCTAAAATAGACTGTTATGAAGTGTAAGGAAAATACATATATCCCTACTAGAAACCACAACATGGTTTCTTAATCACCAAATTCGTGTTAGTTTTTCATAAGTTTATTTTTACATCATCTCCAAATCCAAATAGAAATATAATCATTACCCTATAAACTTTTCTTGACACCCTCTCTATCTCCATATCCACTTACTGCTACTATAACCTGCATGAAAATGATATTGAAAATTAAACAGTGTTATATATTTATATTTAAACTTAAAACCAATAGTGTTTGTGAAATAAATAATTTTGAAACTATGTGATTTACCTGATCACCACTATCCATTGATACAATATAACCGGGGATAAATCTAGTCCTATTATGATATAATTAAATCAACACTTTTTATAAAGTAGATATTTGATCCCCCTATTCTCAAATTGTGCTTTGCATAGAAACAAACTCCCTATGAGAATATCGAGGTAGGGAGTGAATACTAACAAGAGTAGATGAAACTGCAATCCATGATGGCCTACTAAAGACCTCAGATGGTAATGGTACCAAACTCATCTCATGCACTAGACCAGGATGCTCCTTCCCAAGGACTTGACCAAATGGGTCATCCTAGGAGTCTGAGAAGTACTGCGTGGGATTGGTATCCTATAGCTCTTTAATTTTTACCTATAAATAAAATATCAATCATATTTTTAGCAGTACATATTAATATAGTAAAAAATAATAATAAATTATTACAATGAAAAATGAATTCATACCCCCAACTTATTTGACAGGGTTATTATCATAACTCCCATTAGATTTTGTATAAACATCCAACCACATTTCTGTTTGAGAGACTTGGAGTCCTAAATTTTGTGACTACATTGAACAAAGATAAATCAACAATTTAATATATGAAATTGATAATATTTTCTTATAAATATTTATAGTACTGAATAGATTATCAAAGTCGATCGGTTTTTGGAAAAACTCCTTGACCTGAAAGTGTGATGGATGATTTTCTTAGCTCGACTCGATGCATTCTTCCTTGAAACATCCTGAAATAAATAACATTTAATTCAATAGTAATGTATGAAATGTCACCCCCTTGTCATATTCATGTATAAATGTAAAATAAGATTAATATACTAATATATATTTAAATACCACATTCTTCTCAGGAGAACAACTATCAACAAAAACCTTCCATTTCTCTCTAGGTACCCTTTAGGGTACCTTATCATACAATTACTGGGTGCTCAATGAAGTATCATTGAATTCGTTCCATAATAACCATTTAAAATCCATCCATTTCTTACCCAAAATTTTCAATGTACACTTTTGTACTATAAAATTAGTAATGGTAAAGTAGAGAAACATCTGTAAAAAGAGATTAATTTTTAAAATATTCAAATTTAATAACATAAATACATTCAATTACAACATAACGTATTAAAATTACCTTTATCTATGAATAAAAAACCTCATTTTCCAATATTGAGGCATATACCTCACATCAACATACATAATCGGAAGGGTAACTGGATTCACTGCCAGCTAGACTAGAATATGGATAAATAATCATGTGGCATCATTCATAGGGAACCCATAGTAGTCAAATGGGATAACCATCATTAGTCTGTTCAGATTCCAAACATATAAACTTTTCATTTTTCTCTCTGTAGTAGTATTGTATCCATATTTTATGAAAAAATAGTTAGTAGTATAAATAAGTTCAATAACCTTATTCATATTAAAATTTATACCTATAACTATCACCCTCTAATATCTCCATGAAGAAATATTAATGACTAGATACTCCCTTGCTACTGAGCCTGCTAAATGGGGAGGCGTTGGCTAAGCTACTGATGGGATGCTGGTTGAGGGTATGGAAGAAGATGACAGAATGGAGGGTGTGAGAGACAATGCAGGGGGAAAGTAGAGTGTGTCTTAGATGATGTAGGGTGGGAGACTGATGGATCATCATCTATCAATATAGTTAAGGGAACATCAACTAAGAGTTGAATGGGATTATTAAAATTATTCTTCATTGGCATTCATATCATTTTATAATTTAAAATTAACTTTAGAATATATATCTCAAAAAATTCATTCATAAAAGAAATAGAAAAGATAATAGATGAAAATTAATGATAAAAAATATACATAGATATGATAATGAATGAATTTAAAAATAACATAATTGGTTAATCTATGAATAAATGACTACACATACAATCATTTTTCCTTCAATCAAGTCATTTTACTGCTCCGTCATTACATCATGTACTTCATCCACTCTTGCAAGACTAATATTTTCAATATCATAACGTACAAATAAGTTTGCTTCTTGTTTTTGATAGGATTCAATGTCATATGTCAAATATTCCACTTCATAACCCATATCATACAAGTCTCTTTGTTTTACATGAGAAAATACAGTCTACCCTTCATCCATGAAATCTTCCACATAATATAACATTTTATCTTGCGATGATAAGATTTAAGGATCATGTAATTGATGGTCACTAACATCCATCAAGTGAGAGAAGTTCAAAAAATTAAATTTAAAGGAATATCTTTTAACACCCTGGATAATATCAAACCACTTACATTTGAATAAAACAACTAAAAAATGATTATGCTAGTTTAATTCGATAATATCATTAAACTTTACATAGTATCCCACTTCAGAAAATGTAAATATACCTCTATTCTATGTTATCAAACCCTTTTCCTGGTCAATTGTATGAAATTTAAAGTAATTCACATTATAAGCATCAAAATTTATAGCCTATTTTAGAGGACCTCAATAAAGAAGCTTCAAATATTCTATTAACTCAACTTGAGTATCAGTATTCATGATCTAAAAAAAGTAATATACATTATTATATTTACAAAAATATATGCATCAACCCAATAGCCTTATTTATTGTAATATTTATGAACTTACACATCATGAAAACCATTATATAATATCATTATTAACATTTTTTGTTATATATTTCTCATTTCATGTTCGGAATCTCATCCATCTCTTTGTTTTTATCATGATATATTCAATAAATGGATCTATAGTTTCACTATTCAAAAGCACATATCTGTGTTTGTTTAATAATTCTATTTCTGTTGGTGTAACATTTGAGCTCCTACCAACTGATCGACCAACAATATGAATGATTTTCAATTTCCCATGTAGTTTAGATTGAGTTGATGTGTTTTCAACACATCCAACTCGATTGAATATTTTCTCAAAATCATCCAAGTATCTAGAAATAAAGGTAATACACTCCTCTGTCATATAGCCTTTAAAAATAGAGCCTTTAGGCTGAGATTTATTTTTCACGTATGATTTCAAATACCTATGAAATATATGAAATAAAATAAATAAATCATAATGTGTATTTAATGAAGTGACAAGATTTTTTTACTTAAGATTAAAAACATATAAATAATTTACCTCTCAATTGGATAAGTCCATCAATAATATATGGGACCTTCTAATTTAGCTTACTCAACCAAATACATAGTTAAATGTATCATGATAGTAAAAAAATGATGGAGGAAAGATCATCTCCATTGCTAAAAGTGTCAATACAGATCTCTCCTATAGGTTTTCAAGATCAAATGGTTATAGTCTTTTCTCACATAGTTGTATAAATAATGGGAAAAATTGGTGTAAAACAACAGTAACCTTTTTAGGTAATAATGTATGCAATGCCAATGGTAGTAACTTTTGTAACAAAATCTATGAATCATAACTTTTCAATATATGTAACCTATAATGATTTAAGTAAAAACACCTTGATATGTTACTTCAATACTGGTCAGATTCCTTCACATGTCTTAAAATTCGAGGGAATGTTTCTTTATCCCTATTTTTCATCACAAAAATTGTTGGAGAATACTTTCCATTTTCATCTAGCCAAAGATAGTGCTTTATGTTCATTTTTTATAATTCTTTTAGAGAATTGAGATAGTCCTTTGATTTTCCATGCTCATTAAGCAATGCAAAGATCAAATTTTCACAAACATTCTTCTCAACATGCATAACATCAATATTATGCTGCAAAAAATTAAATTCCCAATACAGAATTTTGCAAAATATACTTTTTTTCTTCCATTATTGCTTTCCAATTTCACTTGAAGATGTAGTTCGAACTCATTTCCCACTATCATTCAAATGACGCATCTTCCAAAATTCCATTTCAACATTTCCAGACAGTTTAAATATTTCAGAACCTGTTAACCACATTATAGGTGGTCTAATATCAATAGAACCATTCAATTTTGACTTGTTTAACTAAAATCTATGAGATACATCGAGAAATATTCGATGAGACAAGAAGAACCATTTTTTTTACTTTGGGGAATTAATTTGGGATCAAAATCAAAGTTACAAATAGGACAAGAAAAACCCATGTAAGTGTTCTAACCAACAAAATTATCAATTCTAGGGATGTCACTAATGGTCCACATTAGAGAAGCTTTCAATTTGAACATTATTCTAGAAGATGCATCATATGTCTCAACAATGTTGCTCCATAACTCCCGTAATTATTCAATTAGAGGCTACAATTATATATCCATATCATTTACATGGATTTTTTTTTCAGGAATAATCATCGAAATGATAAAATACATTTTTTCATACACATCCATTTAGGAATACTGCAAGGGATCAAAACAACTAGCCAAATTCTTTAACTGGTTCTCAAAGTCCCAAATGGGTTGAATCCATTGGAAATCATCCCAATTAGAAATTCTTAGGATCAGATGATAAATTTGGATGTAATGAATCAAATGTATTCCATTATTTTAAATCACTTGGATTCCACATTAACCCATCATTGTAATTATCTATAGAATGCAACTTCATGTGATCAACAGTTTTCGATGACATGGATAATCTTTAAAATTGATTATTTAAAGGAATTTAATGAAAAACCTTTGTAGGTGTGTTCCTTTTATTCTTTTTCATAGTAGTATGTTGATTCAGACTTCCAACATCTCCCATTGACTGCCATCAAGAAGAATAACATTTTTTTCAATTTTGTATACATGAATCCTCTCCCCAATAAATCATATTATTATTGGGACACACATCTATTTTTTTATAATTCAGACCAAGATTGTTAAAAACGTTTTTATATCATAAATAGACTCAGGGATATTTTCTTTAGAAAATGCATCACTCAACAATTCCAATATCTTGGACATTTTCTTATTTGTAATTCCACATAGCCATTTGGTATGGTACTACTTCATAAAAAAAATAAAGTTTTGAATATTTCAAACATCTACCATACATCTCATTATTTCCATCATCAACTAAACCATAAAAAACAATTTTCTACTTAGAAAAATTCTCTCTTACATTAGTCTCCACAGAATCAAAAGTAGGATCCATTGATATGTTATAATCTTGATTTGGTTGTCCTATAGTCCCAAAAAGAATAAATTGTCAATTACTATTTATAGCACCCTCAAATAGTTGTTCTAATATATTTTTATGTTGATGTTGGTGTCTTTCAAATCTTTAATGCTTCATTTATATGGTTTTTCATTTCATTTTATATTTTTAATGAAGTTGGGAGATCATTTTGTCGATTGACATTAGTGATCAAAATTTCTGTAACATTCAATTCTCCCGGACAAATCCAACACAAATATTGAGCAGGGAATTTCTTCAATATAAAGTGTTCATAAACTTTATCTCTATTCAACCATCTTCTAAATTCATATTTAGGACATTGAAATATTATTCTCCTATCAATAGATTGATTGGAAATTTTAAAATATAAAAAACTCCTCTAAACCCTTAGCATACTAAGGTGTATTCCTCGGTAATGTGATCCAACTTTTATCCACATATATCAAAATGTTTCTAAACATTATTTAAAATAATTAAAACACATAAGTATTACTCAGTAGGAAAAGAGATAAATGGAAGTAAAAAAACACAACCCAAGTGTAAGTAAGAAGAGTCATATAATACTAAAAAAGTAAAAGTAAAAACAAATGAAATCAATCATGTATAGTATTATGTAAAATAGAAGCAAAAGAAAAATCATAAAATAATTAATTTAAAATAGAAATCACATGAAAATAATAAGAGGATCACTAATTCTAGGTGAACCTAGTAATTATTTATCATTATAGTAGTGTATTTAGAGTTCTAACACATATCTAGCTAGAGGGGGTGTCACATAATGTTTCACTAGAATTTATAGTGATGGAGGACCTCTTCCGATCAAGGTTAGCCTACCCAAGAAACCTAGGTTTCTCATAAGGTTAAAAAAAAGAACAACCAATAACATAAATTTTTTTATTAAGCATTAAATAAACAAGTATCTTTACAATACATATAATCATTTAGAAAACCAAAAAATGAGTTAAGATTAATGATAAATTCATTATTTTTATTATTATACCCATTTACATTTAAACATTTATGTAGATACATATATCATGTTGCACAAAATACACATTTTCTTAAGTGAATTTGTTTATAGAGACGCATATATGTATACTTATGTATTTGTGTTGAATATATATATATATATAAATATATTTTAAAAACATATAACTAATAAAAAAAATTAGGACAAGAGATGTCCACCCTTTTAAAACCAAAACCTCTCTTAAAACATTTAACTTATTAATTTAAGGTTTTTTGGGCGTCTAAAGAACATTTGGTGTGAAAAAATAATTGAAGTAGGATTTAAACAAAATTTAAATTAAAGAAAAACCTTAGAACAGAAGTGGAAATCAAGTGAAAATTTATTTCCACATAAAATGTCATTTGAACATAATAATTATTTTAACTTGATATGTAAACAAAGGATTAAAAATATAGTTAAGAAATTTTCTATGATTTATAGACCCAATACAAAGGGTCACTTACCTGAAAATCGTTGTCTTTGAAAATGGTGGCACTATCACACCTTAACAAGGTATAATACACCCTAGAGAACATAGTGGGACCTAAAAATCAAGAAAACCCTAATTAAAATCTATCCAAAATGGAATAAGGAACCAAAACACAACCTAAAATCAATGGAAATTTATCACTTGTAATTATTATAGCAAGGATTGGCCTCAATCGGGGATCAAAAACCTTAGACACCAAGACTCAACAAATGGAACACCAAAAATTAGGTTAGGATTTGGATGGGTTATGTGAGCAGTGACACTTATAGAAAAAAAATTGAAATAGAAACAATTCTCAGTGTCGACATAAACAATGTTAACAAGAGGGAGTCCAAAGTCTATGTTTGATATACACTTTCTAAAACATGTTGTGAATTTTTCAAATTTCTCCTAATTGTTTCTCCGATTAACCATTCACAAGATGCCTCTAAAAAGTAGAAATAAAAAATATTTTTAAGATATTCAAAACTTTGACATGGGAGTCCTTTAGTATTGAATATGATCCTATAAATCTCAAAAAAAGTTTTGGTTTTAAAATTGATGATGTCGTTAGTATATGAATGAACTGGTATAACTGAACTGGTTAATTTAAATTTTACTCTAGATAACAAAACAAATAAATGTACTAGTCCTTTTTAGGAGAGAATAAAATGTATACAAATTGTAAAATAAATTCAAAACCAATACCTGTTAAATAACACTTGACCCACTCCTCCAAGAATCCCAACCTGAAAAAAAAATAAAGTTCAAGAAATCATTAACATAGTAATAAGTATACATAATGTATGGTTTATATAAATATTGAAACTAAAAAACAAATCTAGTGGGAAAATTAGTTCTGTATAGACAAATGACCCTCAAGAATTTGTTAAATTCAACATAAGAAATAAAAAAATGAAAAAAGAGAAGAAAGATAATCATGGATATAGATTTAATACCCAGTATTAAGGACACTATTTATTCCTTCGTTTGTCTTCTTCTCATCGGGAGATGGTTTGAGGATGCAAGATTGAGGGGAAGGGGTAACGACGATGGGGAAGGGTCAGAGATGAGGTGGATCAGTGGCAGGGCAGTGACCAGGGGGTGAATAGGCTTTGAAAGTTTAGGTGAGAGAGGGGGTGATGGATTAGGCTCAGGCTTAGTGATCTTGGGGGAGAAGGGGGCCAAAAATGAGTACTGGGATTTGGGGGAGTAGGGCATGAAGGGGACAACGGTGATGGATTCCGGAGAATCCTAGTGGCGAGGGGACTAGGTCTTGATGGGATCGAGGGGATAAGGAGTGGGGGTGTCAGGTTAAAGGGGGGGGGGGTCGAGGAAGAATTATTACATTTAAAAAAATTGTAAAATATTTAGCCATGGTTTTTTAAAACCGCCACTATATTTTATCAAATTTTTAGTGTCAATTTCTTAAACCACAGCTAAAAACCCATCACTAATTGCTGATTTTTGTGTAGGGAAAGTATTTAATTTCTCTTATCATAGAAATATCAAACAAATTTTTTCATTTCTTCATAAAATCCTTCATAAGTTCTTTCATCATTCCCTATAAAGATAATTCTATAAACATAAACAAATAAAATGAGGGAAAAATCCTAACTTTCATTGATGTATAGATTACTATCAACCATTTCTTTCTTAAAACTCATATTTGTTAAGAAATTATCCCATTTGGAATAACATGCCATCCAAACTTGCATTAACCCATACAAGTCTTTATTCAACTTGCACACATAACCTTCATCCTTCCAAAAAACAAAGCCTCAAGGTTGTTTTATATAATATTCCTCATCAAGATCATCATTCAGAAATGATAACTATACACCCATCTGAAATATTTTGCAACTTCATTAAGAAATAATAGAAATAATGTTTTTGATTTTTTATAACCTTTTCACCAGTGAAAAAATCTCATCAAAATAAATGCATTCAATCTATGAGTAACCTTTTCATACTAATCTTACTTTGTTTCTTATCACTTCACCTTCTTCATTCAACTTGTTTCGGAAAACCCATTTTGTGCTGATAACATTTTTATCATTTAGTTTATGTACAAGTTCAAAAGTATCATTTTATTAAATATAATCTAATGTTTTATTCATAGCCTATAAATATTTTGGATGATCAAAATATTCATCCATATATTTCTACTTAACTTTTGAATACAAATAAATATGTGTGTTAGCTTTTTATGCTTTTCTTCTCAGAACCTTTTTATGCTGATCACCAATTATGTTTTGATCTTCCAATTACTACCTCATTACAGGATGATTTTTTCAAGATTCTTTCTCATCAATTGAAATATATTAGTCTGATTATTCTTCTTAAGTAGGATTACCATTCATGGTATCCTTATTATAATTTTCAATAGAAATTATTTTATCCTATTTATCTTCCTCATCAGCATGAGTTTGTTTATAATATTTCCAATATTTTTCAATATATTTCACATCAAAATAATCAACTAATATCCTTATTTCTTTTTTGAAACATTTATATCCACTTCCTTCTAGATCACATTAAATAAAAATTCCATCTTCACCTATCTGCACAAACATTCCAAGGTTTCCACCTTTCTTCTTTATAATGCATGTACTCCCAAAAACTCATGAGTATTTCAAACTTAGTGTTTTTTCATAAAAAAATTCATTTGGGTTCATATTCGAACTTGTCCTGTAGAAACATTAGTTTTGAATATAAATAGTAGTGCTTATGGATTTCCTCCAAATGTAATGAGAGCGACCATGTTCATGTAGCATAGTTCAACCCATTTCCACCAAACTTCTATTCTTCCTGTCATAAAAACCATTTTTTATGAGTGTATGGTGTACTAAAATCATAAAAAATTCAATTATTCTAAAGATAAATTTCAAATTATTCATTTTTTATTCACCACAATTTTCTGTTCTCAACTTCTTCCTAGAATACTCACATTCCTTATTAAATTTCCTCAAAAAACTTTTAAACAAATTCTGGGAATTTGACTTATGTTTCATATACGTAACACAGGTAATGAAAATAAAGTAATCAATGAAATTAATGAAGTAATTATCTCTATGATTTGATTGTTTTATCATATTCCCATATATATCAAAATGAATATGGTTTTTTTGAAAAAAATTTCAACTATATTATGCACAAAATTTTTAATATTTCCTTTCAAACAAATTAAACAACACAAATGTCTTCTTCTTGATATATCAGAAATACCATGAAAATTATGTCACTTTGATAACTTTATCATGTTTCTTTGACACATTTTTTCCATCCTTTTATGCCACAAATGATTATATTCCACCATACCTAACTAATAAGAGTTTTTAGGCTCACCAACTTGGAAGAATTTTTTTTTTACATTGCACTCTTGTAACTATTTTCCCATCTTCCCCACTTTTCAAAATAAACCCATATTTTTTAAAAATAATTTTTTTCTTTCATCATAAAGTTGTGACACACTTAGTAGGTTGTGTTACAACCCATAAAAAAAATCATTCTTGAATTTAAACTTTTCTTCCCTAATGATGGCTGATCCAAAAACTTTAATTCTAAGATATTAGTCATTTCCAAATGTCACTATTAATTCTTTAAATTATTTTACATTCTTTAACAATTTTAACTCTTCTTTCATATTATAGTAACACCCAATATCCAAGATCTAGGGTCTTTATGCTTTTTTATATTTGAAAGAGGTTTCAAAAAAATAGTTTTTTATTTCCCCTTATCTTTCTTGACATCTGGCTTTTGAGAATTTAAAAACATTTATTGTGATGGTAACAAAACAAAATATCATTTTGAGAGATGTACAGGTTGTTCAAAACATTCAAAAATAGTTTCCATAGGTTGGAACCTATTTTCATCTTTCACAAAAACCTTCTAATATTTCTTTAGAACATCCATATCAAACTTCGTCCTTTGGAGGTATTGATTACCCCTCAAAATTTTCATTTTGTAATTAATGGAATAGTTGTAATGTGGTTGACTAAACCCAAACATGTTTTTCGTGTGTCCAAATCCACCACAATAATAGTAGTATCAATATAAATAATATTTACCAATGTTATTTACATATTATCTGGAGGTGTGAGCATGTTTCTCAGCAACCTTCTTATTTGTTTTATCATGAATTTATTGACCACCAAACTTTATATTCTCAACCAGAATATTATTTTTTAGCTAGTTTTTCCTTTCATCCTTATCAAAACAAAAAGCAGTAAAAGTTTTTGAAGACTAATAATTTTTATAAGATTCTAACTTCTCCACATTCTTGGTTTTGGATACATACATTACCTTCCCATATTTATTTTTATATGAAACAATTTTAGATTTCTTCTCATCCTTTCAAGGTAAATTTTGAACCTTCTCAGGTTTACTCTTTTCAGAGCTTTTACTAACTTCAAAGATAGAATTATTGAAACATGTAACCCTATATTTAGTTTTAGAATGTTTTTATCAGAAAAGTTATATCTCTTATTATTTTTCCTTCAATTTTCCTTCAATATTATCATTAGGATTATTTTATTTCTCAAGATATTTCTTTCAATCATCAATTTATTCAAGTAGATTAATGTTATCATCATGAAAAAATTCTTGATTATTTGTTGAATAATTTTTATTTTTCAAAATCTTAATTTCATTTTCATTCTTTCCAATCTTCCTTATACATTCTTTTTATTATTATTTCAGATGAAATTATAATCGAGTTTCCTCTTCTTCAAAATTGATGCTTCTGAATTATAAATTGTTAAATATTTTAATAAAAGTATTCTTTCCAGCCTTCTCGATAGACTTTTAGTATTTAGTTTCACTATATTATTCTTCATCATCTTCAGATAAGAAATATCTTCTTTTGGATTTGGATAACTTTTCATCTTTCTATTTGGAATAATATTTTGCCTTATCACCCTATTTATTCTATGATATTCTTGGGCTTCGTTCAACTTAATCATTATCCTATTCTTTTTTTATTTGAGTAAAATTAGCCGCAAAGTTCCCAATAACTACAATTTGAAATATTTCAAGGTAAGTTTCCCTTTATATCTACCTGTACCTATTTTCACATTTTTTAGAAAATAAGGATAAAAAATCATCAAGATTTTTACATACCTCATTTTCAGAGTCAGAATCTCCAAATTCTCCAAATTCAAGAAAATTATTTGACTTTTCTTTCTTAGTAGTCTTGAAAGACATTTCACGATAAACTTTTGTGTTTTCCTTTCATAAATTTCTCCCTTCTCATTTCATAAGTAATGAGAGCACTACTGAAATCATCTAGAGATAATGTTTATGGATCTCAATCTTACAACAAGGAAAATTTTCCATCAATTTTTTCAGGAAGATTATTACTCACCCATATTGAGATCTTCATTCTTCAATCCCTTAATTTATAACTTTTCTTTATTTAATTTTGTATTGCCTTCGTAAATGTTCTTCAGCTTATCACAGATAACTTTGGAAGTGGAAACACACTTCACTATTAGAAAATCACTTTCAGAAATTAATGAGAGTAAATAATTCTTATCTCTTCAATAATTCTCAAGATTCTTATTGTTAATAGATGTTAGAGGAATTTTATCATCAATAGGATGAAATCCACATGTTGTAGCTTGAAGAAAATCATGCCAAAGAGACATAAGATAAGGAAAAATTTTATATTTCTAGATATGATATTTCTTACCATTGAAGATATAAATCTCCTTAGTATTAAAAAAATTCAGATTCTCTATCACAACTTCTCTTCAAAATAACTTAATTAAATATTAAAAAAAGGGAACATTCATCTCTGATACTGATTGATATTGCCTAAAAAATATCAATGTATCACCAAGAGGGGGAGGGGGTGAATTAATGTCATCTTTTTCTTTATGTTTCCTTTATTTTGAGAAAACCTTCACCTCATATTAAAGATTTATCACATTGTTGAAAAACAACAATCACACATCCACATGAACAAAAGAATTTACAATGTTCACTACTCAACAAGACTAGCTACATCATTAGTATGGTTTGGAGACAATACACTACCACAAAATTCACTAGAAAACAATCATTTTGTGTGGATACACCAAATAGGATATACACCAACACTTGTAAGAACTATGTTCAATGCAACAATGCATGTGATTCAAGTAGAAAAAAATGATTTAATATAATTTTGTGTAACAAGTTAATAAAATTTCACAAATTACTTCCAAACATGCTATAATGCTGCCTTGTATACCTTCAAAAATAGAATATTTAAAAAAATTATTCACTTTCCTACCTAGAAATAGGTAAGAACTCTTTATGGACTTCATAATGATACTCAGTTGGATAAACTAGTCTGACCCTCAGTCTGATTACTCAAACTAATAATATAACCTGTCAGAATACTACTAAAACAATTCTAAACCACTTTTGTCTTAGTCTAGATATCCAAGTCTAATTTCTTGATCCAATCCAGAAACTATGAATATAATATACTTCTTATTCCAATTCATTTTGGTAAACTTCCTCACAAATGCTCAGTCTAGAAGCTTATTATCTCTAAAAACTTTCAATGCTCTATGTTCTCTCTCCACTCATGAGCATAACTTTAGTCAGAAAGTAAAAATTACTTCCAACTATTTATAGGTGTTCTAAATGTGGTTTAGGAGGGAATCTGAAAAACTTTACCACTTAATTAAATTTCTTGAAACATAATTTTCACTTAAATTTTGGATACATATTTGGGTTCTTCAGTTCTCCTTAATTCTTCTTTGTTTCATATAAAACCTTCCTCAATCTTCTCACAACTTTAGCTTGGTTCATAATTTGAAACTATTCTTCAGTCTGATTCTGATTTTCATTCTGATTTCCTCATTACGATGCAGACATATGTTCAGTAGTAGATCCTTTATTACATTTCTTTACACCAATTTGAAAGATATGATAAAAAATTTATTCTCGTAATTATTCTTGAAACCACCTGAAAACAAACTTCCCAATCTGATGCTTCGTACCAACTGATAAACATAAAACATAAAAAAAATTCTACCATAAACATTGTTTCAATTTCATTAGACTTTGATTGAATTTATTTTTCCACAAACATAGTCAAAAATTATAAATATGTCAGTACTCATCAAAATCACTTCAACAATTACTTCAAACTCCCATGAAAATACTTTCAAAAACTATTTGAAACAAAACTATTTTTCTTCTTTTCCTCAAACCAATGAAACTACATCTGATGAAGATATCGGTGTGAGACTGAAACTGACTATTGCTATTTTTCTTCACTCCAATCAATTAGTGTTATATCTAGTATGATAGTCATCACCACATATAGTCTGATGTATCTTGATCCATTTTATATAAAAAAACTACTCTTGACTCAAATTATAAGAAAAAAATTAGAGATTTCTTTTCTCTTGACCAAATTGAATACAACTCAATAATTTATCTTGATGAAATTTGTTGACTAAATTTTTTATTGATCTTCAATTCATTTTTCATCTATCCCAACATATTCAACATCTTCATCGGTCCCATCAAACTTTACTTCCTAACCTGCTTTAACAAACTTTTATGCTTCCCATTTTCTTTTGCAACCACAACTGTAACTGGTGATCAATTTTAGTAGGAACTTATTTCCTTACCAACTTATTTTGTTAATAATTTTTATCTTTTGGTTTAATGGTCTAAATAAAAACCAAAATCTTCAATTTATCATGTTCTGATATACCTACCTAGCATTAAAATAATTCTCTATCTAGTGATCTCACATTGATGATCTGAGACCAGAAAACATAGGATTTAGCATCTTTCTTCTTCCACATATTCCTTAGTGTAATCCTGAATTCCTCATGAGTTTTGAGAACTTTTTATATTTTATTTAGCATCTTATGACTTACATTGGGAAGTACTGTAAGTTCCAATCCTTTTAGCACTTAGTTCTTTCCATCCAAGTCTGAATATGATTGGAAGAATATGTTCTATCCCTTTTCTTCATAAGGATAACATCACATGTATTCCATAAAACTTATGATTTACGAACTTAATGAACATCCAAGAATCAAAAAATTTACATCAGATCCATTTAGACTCTGATTTTCTTCCTCATTATGTGAGTCTGATGAGACTTTTCTTCTACAAAATTTATTCACAAGTAACTTTACTTTCTTAAGTTTTTTTGCATCCAATTACCTGATTACAATGACAAGTCTGATCACCCAACACTTTTACACAATGAGGTGATTTATTTTCTTTTATAATAAAAGAAAATTGTTTTAACAGAAACCAATTCCATCTTCCAAAACAACTTATTTTCATCTTGGTCCCAACACTAAACACACCAAAGAGGAGAAATATAGAGTCATGTGAATGATCAAGTGATTAAGTTTGTTAGATTCACAAGTTCAGGGAAATGAATGAAGCTACAAAAATTCCTTGCTTCAATTACAAGAGAGTTAGGCATTATGCAACTCAATTTACCAATCCAAGGGCCAATGAGGAAGATAATCACCAAAAACCATGTTAAAAAAGAAAATATTATGCAAATACTACTAATTAATGAGATATAAATTTTTAAATAATGAAATTATAGTGTCCTATGTCATGTAATTTTTCACCAACTACCAGATATTAAGTTATAAATAAAAACCCCCTGTAGTATGCTTATTATATAAATTATTTTCAGGGTTTATGGGAGGTTATTACTTATGGATATATATATAAATCCCTTAGTATATTTCTCTATGAAATGAAGAATGGTATAACTCTCTTTGTAAAGAACTTATAATTATTTTTCATATAGATAAATCTAATTCTACAACCTAAATAAACCCATGACCATCTGGCGGTGTATGGTTAATTATGAGTTCCATATAAAAATTACTATAATATTATGATTCAAATTATGAGGATGTAATTTATTTATAGGGGGGGTAATTTAACACCCTGAAATTATAATAGGTGATAACCTTGAAATAAGTCAATGTGTTCAATAGCATGTTCCACAAGCAACAACGAACTGAAACAGAACCGTGATATATTATGTATGATAGTTAAAACCTAGAAATTGAATTAATGGGAATGAATATGATTAACCTATTTATGAATTATATTTATATAGAAAAAAATTCTACTTTTAATATGAATTAAATATAATTAGTTTACCTAAAATGATTAATAAGATAATTTATTATTTAGAAAATTATTTTCTTCTAAAAAATTGTATTTTATTTGATACACAATTCTATTTCAATAAAAATAAAATTTATGATAAATTATGTTTTTTATTAATAATTTTTCAAAATTAATTTAGTTGGTAAATTATATCAAATAAGAATAATAACAATTAATATTTTGAAAATGTCATTTTATAATAAAAACATGCTTACATTATATTTTATTATTTTATTAAACAAATGAATTTAGAAATTTAGAAATTTATAATTAATAAAAATTAACTTAATTTTTTAACTCCTCATATCAATATTGAATTAGTATGTATTTTTAATATTTTTTCATAAAAGTTCAGTTTTTAGTCAAAAAATAAGTTTTTCACAAAACTTGTAATTTGTATGACTTTACTGTTATATAAAAATGACCTATAAATTTATAAAAAAATTAATTAATAAAATATTAATTTTAGAAATATCATTATTCATTTTAAAATATTCTTTGAACTTAAAAAACCCATGTAAAACATATTTATAACTAATAAAAATGCTACTTTAATATAAAAAACGATTTTTTATCTTTTTTTAATAAAGTATTTTCAAGGGAGATTTGGTTTTTTATTTCCTTTAAATCCTCATATAATTTATTTATTTTATAATAAATCAATTTATTTTATTAATATAAGTATACATGATCATTTTACTTTATATATAAATTTAAATATTAAAAAAGTTATTTCTCTAAAATCAGTTTTTACATGATTAAGTTTATTTTTTTAAAAGTAACGTTTCAAACCTTTAGAAATTTTATTTCATAAAATGATATTTAAATTTGTAATAATAATTATTAAATTTTGTAAAAAGTTAAATCATAATCTTTTCCCTTAAAATAAATTACTAAGGTAAAAAATTATTTATCATGGTAAAAGTAAAAGGGGTAAATTGAGTTTAATATAGTTTAAAAGTACTAAAACATTTAGAAAATGTTCCTTGAATTTATTTTTTTGAGTTTTGGATCAACTAATACATTTTCCACCTATACTTTTGTCTATTTGGTTCCTTTGAAACTTTAATAGTAACCTTACAGTATTGAAAATGTAAAGGTTACTCCCAAATCTACCCTTCCCTTCACCTATAAAAGGGTGACATATTCACCACTCAAATACTCACATATCAATAGAATTTCTCATTGAAACTATGCTATTTTTTCTCTCCCTATAAGCCTATCCCATAAACATAATCCTATGGTCACTCATATTTAGCCTAGTCCCTTCAAATTTAAGGATAATTTTAAGGGAAATTCAAGTCCCCAATGTGAGTATTATCAACTACATAGTTTTATTCCAAATTATCTTCTCTAAAATTTGTTATAGACACATTAGTATAATGATATTATTTTAATTTATATACTTTAAGTTTACTTTATTAAGGATATTATCATTATTTATTCATAAACCCCATCCATTAAGAAAAAAACATTGTTTATGCATTGTGCAGACTACCGCGTCTACGACGTAATGTGTTTCATTTTCCACCTCATACTTACAAGGATGAAAGAGATTATAATAATGTATGATATAGACATTTAATAATTCCAAATATCAATTGGATCAATACTTTTGGCATATACATGAACCACACAACCTTCTGAACATTAATGGTTAACATTCACATACTTTTATCCATTATAGCGGTAATTAAACATGGGATTTGTGGAAATTAATTACATACGGTGTAACTGATTCCACTACACATACATTTATTATAAATATGAGTAATGGAATATTATAGATATATAGATCAAGGAGCATCTACATAGACTATATAAAGTATTCAATGACCCTGTGTATTGAAATGACCTCCTTGTGATCCACTTAGATGAAATTATCCCCTTCATGAAGCTCTCTCTTACTTCTAAAATTATCACCGAGTTCTTAGAAGAACATATATTAGTTAAATTATCCCACTCCATTTTTTAAGGAAATTATATGCTTATAAAGGATACACTTCATAGGAAAGAACCATTTGGTTTTTAGTTTATTAATCATCATTAAATATAAGCAACCAGAATAGTTAAAGGATAAAGGTATGTATGTTTTTCACTTCAAGTTTATATATTCTCTATTTCAGATGTTTGGAGTTCTTGAAATTTAAATATTTTCATGTGATTCTAAAAATATATTAAGTATTAATCTATGCATACATGTCTATTATTCATATAATATTTTATCCATGCAATTTTATTCATGAATGTTTTTGAGAAATGAAAATTTTTCCTATAATAATATGCATTATATTTAAGTAATTAAATACAACAATTATTTTTCTTATGTGGGTTCTATTTTATGGAATATGATATATGATATCTTAATTTGTGACATAGGTTAATTCTATAGGTTTTCTACTAGTCATAAAGTATGACAACTAGGTATCATAAAATATGATCTTCCTACCAATTTTTCAAAAAACAAAGCATCATACTACTCTCATGGTATCTCAACCAGTCATAAAATATTACATTGATATCATAGTAGATGGAATGTTTATCAATCAAAAAGTATGATTAATATTGGTAGATGCATTGTTATCAGATATACACTAGATACATCATAAATCATAAAATATGATTGAAGGATAAAAAATTGTTTTTATTTATTTTCAATAATGAATTGAATTGAATTATTTATAAATAATAGAAAATA
This sequence comes from Viscum album, assembly GCA_963277665.1. Lineage (NCBI taxonomy): Eukaryota > Viridiplantae > Streptophyta > Magnoliopsida > Santalales > Viscaceae > Viscum > Viscum album. Next base: position 1,339,901,336 of record OY728156.1, read on the forward strand.
TGTTTTATAATATTTATTAATTTATAAAAGGGTTGTATAAATTAATTAATTTTAAAATATTTTTAATTAATTATTAAAATGTTTCGAAGAATTTATTATAAATATTATATTAATATTAAGTGTTAATATTAAAAAAAAATATCATTTTCAAATTTATATGGAATACCTTATAATTTATATATAAAGTGTGAAGAGTTTATAAATTAAAAAATATGGTAAAATATAAAGCGTTTGTATTTATAATATTATGAAATGTTAATAATGACTAATTCAAAATGTTCAAATTGAAAAATATATATTTAAAATTTATTTTAAATTGATCAAAAGAGTTTTGAAAAATTGGTATTATCAAATGTTTAAATAATATTAATATGTGATATTTAGATTATATAAAATATTTACATGATAGAGAATTGAAATATAAAATATTTATATTTTATCAAATATTGAATATGAAAATAAAATTCCATATAAATAATATAAAGGAATTCATAATGGAAATAAATGTAAAATAGTTATATTTATTAAAGAATGAATTATAAAATGTTTATAATCATTACTTTATGAATTTTTCGTAATTTTCTCCCATGTTAAATTCATGAATTATTCCTCATCAATTAAATTCATAGATGCAAAATTTATATTATGAATTGTTTTGTATGATTTTGTTTATGAGATAAATCACTTAATGTAAATTATCATATCATTTTTAAAACAACAACATCAGATTTAGTTTTGAACTACCTTAACATGGATTTTTAGTTAAGGTTATCAGTTTAAATTTTATTATTGAATATTTTTTATATATATATTTAGTTTTAGAATTATGATGAATTTGGTTTTCTCTTAAATAAATTCTCCTTAGGGGGATAGACACAAGGCCAGACTTCCCACTGTTTTGGAGGCTTATGCCTTGTTCAAGAAAAGTGTTGTTTTTTATTTGTCACTCAAGGATTAATCTTGCAGGATTGGTTAATATCATATAATTCAAAACCATTACTTGAATATTTTATATAACTTATGAATGAGATTTATTAGATATGTATTAATATGATTTAATTCTATTTTTGGGATAGTAATGAAAACTTGCAGGTCATGTAAGGATTTGAACATTAATATGGTGTGTGCATATTAATTTTCTAATTGGAATAGGAATCCCAAAACTAAATCATTTTATGCATGCATACATAAATTGAATAACCTTTGTATTTTTTTGAATCATAACTCTATAACATACAACTCCATCTCTTCCTGCATCTCAAAAACATTCTTAAACAAAATAATGACAGATATACAAAATTTTCAACAATTCCAAACCATAGGTTCTTTAATAATGAATTATATAGATTCACTTAACTCTAATCCTATAATATCCCAATTATTAGGGTTTCTTAAACAATTTCAAGCCAAATATAATTTTAAGAACAAGGAACCTAATAGTTAGGATCAACTTATAATTTTTTTCCATACACAAAAATAATATATGGGAAACTAACATTTGTTGACACCCATACTAAATGATCAAGGTCTTGATAAGAGCCTATTTAGATGGAATCATACAATTAGTATTTTAATGGATTTATTTTAATCTTAGAATATAATATCATGTTATTCCCTTTATGTATGCATTATTATAATGATTTATTTTTAGAATCCCTATTCCAATTAGCAAATTAATATACTAACACTATAATAATGTTCAAATCCTTACAGAACCCACAATTTTGTGTTACTCACCCCAAAAAATCCAATCATATTCATACATATCTAATGAATATCATTAATAAGGTCCATAAACTCGTCATGTAAAGTTTTATAATTATATGATAATATTAAACACTACAAGAGTAACCCTAGAGAAACACATAACAAACCCCCAATTTTATTAAATAAGGCATAGGAATCTAAACCTTTGGTAAGTTTAACCCCATGTCCATATCCCTAGGGAGTATTTACTTAAGATAGAATCCTATTCATCAAAATTCTAAAATCTAATATGTATAAAAAATATCCAATAACTAAATTCAAATTGATAACTTTAACTACAAATTGAGGTTAAGGTAGTTGAAAAAAAAATATGTCATTTTTATTCCCAACATTATATTTTAATTCACATGATGTGATTTATCTCATAAACTAAATTAAAAACAATAATTCTTAATGTGAAAATTATATATATGAATTAAATAGATAAGGAAAGATTCATGAATTTAACACAAGACAAAATTATGAAAAATTCCTAAATTAATGATTATAAACATTATATAATTCATTCTATAATAAATATTAAAATTTTACATTTATTTATAATATTATTTATTTTATATTATTTATATGGAATTTTTATTTCCATATATAATATTTTATGAGATATAAAAATTTAAAATTTCAATTATCTATTTTATAAATATTGTACATAATCTAAATATCATATATTAATATTATATAAACCTTCAATCATATCAATTTATCAAATCTCTTTTAATCAGTTTCAAATAATTTTTAAATAAGGATTTTTTTAATTTGAACATTTCAAATTATTCATTATTAACATTTCATAATTTTCTAAATATAAACACTATATTTCACCTTATTTTTAATTTATAAATTCATCACACTTTATATCTAAAATATAAGGTATTTCATATAAATTTGAAAAAGATATTTATTTTAAAATTAACACTTAATATTAATAGAATATTTATAATAAATGCTTTAAATTAATTAATTAATTAACTAAAAATATTTATAATTAATTAATTTATAATTTTTTTATAAATTAATAAATATTCTAAAACATATTTTATATTATTTATAAACAATTAAATTCAATTCATTATTGAAAATAAAGTAAAATAATTTTTTATCATTTAATAGTATTTGATGATTTATGATGTATCTATTGTATGTATGATAGAAATACATATACCAACATCAATCATACTTTATGATTTATAAAAGTTCCATCTCATATGACATCAATGTCATATTTTATGACTAATCAATACATCATAAGTGCAGTAGGATGCTCTATTTTATAAAAACTTGGAAGGGTGATCTTATTCTTTGATACCATGTTTTTTTACTTTATTACTAGTATAAAACCTAAAGAATTACCCTATTTCTTGACTTACATTATCATATATCACATTCCATAAAATAGAACATGTATAAGAAAAACATGTAATGTATTTAATGAATAAAATATGATTCATATTATAACAGGAATATATTTTATTTCTCAAATATTTTAATGAATCAAACATCATGGATATCATCTGATATGACTAACACAGATCTATGAATAAATTAATGCTCGAATCAGGGGAAGAAGCACATACAAATCTTTAAATCTAAATAACTCCATGCATCTAAAATAAAAATTTGTAAACTCGAAGTGGAAAATAGGTATACATTTCTCCATAGAATATTTCTATTAAATTTATTTATTAATGATCATTAAAGGAATAACCAAATGGTTATTCCCTCTAAGGTGTATCCATGGGAAGCATCAAATCACCCAAACAACTTGGGGTGGGATATTCCAAATTCTATATGATCGTCTAAGAACTTGGTTAAAAATTTAAAGTAAGATGGAGCTTTAGGAAGGGGAGAACTTCATCCAAGCTGATCGTAAGGAGTTCGTCTCAATTCATGGGGGATTGGTCTCTATTATATAGGCTATGGGAATGATCCTTGATCCATTCATCCATATCATTCCATTAATCATATGTTTCATAACTGTATATGTAATGGAATAAATTACACCACATGTAATTAATGGCCATAAATACCATGTTTAGTGAACACTTTAATGCATAAGAGTATTTGACTGTTAAACCTTAATGTTTTAGAGGTTTTATAGAACTTTTATGTTCCAAATGTATTAATCCAATTGATACATGGCACTATGACAAGTATATATTATACATTATAAGAATATTATAGAGCCTTTTCATATCAATAATAATAATTATGATGGGTCTATATCATATAATCAAAACATGGTAATGTTAGTAAAAATCCGAGTAAGATACCATAAAAGATCTATATATAGTCTTTATCCATGAAAAATAATAAATGTAGTTTAAAAACCACATTTTAAGCCATTTTACTTTGAAAAAATATATTTTTAAATTCCTTTAGTTTTCCAAAAACATTCTATATTAAAAAAATGAATAAAAAAGGATCAATAAGCTGAAAGTGAAACCATATGACATAAACATGTCCAAATCACCCAAATAGGGAAGAAACATAAAAATGATAAGCCTTATATATCCAATAAAGAAGAAAGGGAATAAATCATAAGACATCTCAGGAAAATAGTTTGAAATAAAAATCATCATGGGATCTAACCAAGGGGATCTAGTATAACTTAGTCAATGACATGGTTCAATATCTGGATAAGAGAGTATAACATGTTTGGAAGCTCCCTCGGTCTTCCCTAGGCTCTACATTCCATGGAAGCTTTATATCCACATGGGAAATATCCATTCCAAGAGATAACTTTGTGATTTAGGTAACATTTTCTCTAATATATCACTTTGTTTTTTGGGAAACCTTCCCTATCTAGTCCATGACATAGTCTAAGAAATCAATTTTCTATATAATTCATGTGCACACACACACACATATACACTCAAGGTCTCTCATGAGACACACATTAATGATCATATAATCTATTCAAAATTTCAATTTTATAAACCATTGATACCTATAATAATAAAATACCAATCACAAGGTAACACCTAATAAAAACACATTTTTATTCTATTTAAAATAATAAATTCCCCCATGGAAATTTTTATCAAACACATCTGATGCATTAAAGTCAATTCTTTTTGAAAATCAAATTTAATCCATAAAATTACCATAACACTTAATAAATAAAAACAACTACGGATAAAACAACTTTGAAAAAAAAATTAAATAAAATTTGATAAAAAATGAATTGAAATTATGAACCAATAGTAATCCATAGAAAGAACCATTAAATAGATACACCTACCTCAAAACAAAATTAAAACTCATCACCTTTGATGGAACCGATAATAATTAAGTGGAAAGTTTTCCCATACAATTAAAACATAAGGAAAAAAATTAATCCTCTATCCACTACCCTAGATTCAGTAACATAGATTGTTAAGGTTCCATAATTCCATAAAGTTGGAATAAAAAATGATAGATAATGGTTGATGATGAATAAATAAATAGAAAAAAAATATTACCTCAATATAAACAACCAAAGATAATGGTATATCCCCCAAAAATTGAAGGTGAAAAGATCTAAGCTAAAGGGTAGGTTTCACATGTCATAAGGGAGGAAGACAGGTGATTTTGGGTTAAACTTGAGAAGGTAAAAATGGTTATTTCCAAAAATATTTATATGCCTGACCACAAACTTGGTTTAGAAATGTGGTTAAGAAAACCTTGTTCCCACCAAGAAAGAGCCATTTCCTCCCCAAAAAAAGACTTCACAGTTTCAGTAGAACACAATACAGTTAGAAAAAATGTGCTGAAATTATGCCAAACACTATCCCCCAAAAATCACTCTCACATTATTAGCCACATGGGTATTACTAACCGTTCAATACCTATGAAATAGGGCCTATTTCTCTAAACACAACTGAGGGTTTTTACCTCCAAATATTGAAAACTAAAAAATAAATAAATAAATAAATAAAACTCAAAATATGATATACTAGTGACTCAGTGGGTGTCACACGCCTCTTGGTGATATTAACCCAAAAACATAATCATTAATAGACTCAATAAACCATGTGAATTATTTTACAAATGTGTATAGGTCTTTAGAACGATCTTTCCCTTTTGAAAAGTGTGACACATGTGAGTATGATCATATTAATGTTTATAAATATCATGATATCCTTGGTTATTCTCCAAATATTCCATGAATTTTTAGCTCAAGAACATATGAATTTTATATAAAATATTCTTCACATATTCCATGGGTAGAATATATATGTCTTCTTCCCCAATAATTAGTTAAAGATTACATTTAATGGCTTCCAATTCATCATAATTGTGTCATATCTTCCTTTTTTAATTCAAGTCTTCTTGGTGAAATTGATTTCATGCCTTGAGTGCCCTAATTGACTTATATTTAGTAAGTTGAAACCAATTCCTTTAACTTACAATATATCTATATTCCCCATATCTTTATCTCCATTTTTTCTTCATGAATCTAATGATATTTAAGACTTAATCATTACTAAATCCAAAGACATGTTATTTTCAATATTGTTCCCCATAAAATATCTTTGTTTCCCATTATATGGACAATAAACTTTCTCTCAAGGATTCATACTCCAGCTCAATATATTTATTTTAAATAAATCTATGCTACATTATTCTTCTCAGTCATCTTCCTTTTGATCCAAATTTTATTCTTCACTTCACTTGGTGGTGAATATGATTGTTTTATTGATTTATTTCCCCAAATTACTTATTTAAAGCTCTTATTTTTATAAATCACAACTCTCGTTACATATTTATTATATTTATTTTAAAATATTGTTTGAGTGATGGTTCTGTAAAATTTTGTTATTCTAAAAAAATTTCATTCTTTATGAATACTCTATTCCAAATTAGAAACATTCCAAAACCACTCGAAATTATATTCAAACTTTATATAAATGAAATATGTAATTGATTCCCATATGAAGTGGTTAAAGTAATTTTGGAAATCCTAAATATCCTAAAATTTTTATTACTATGAAAAACTATAAATAGAAGACTGAGAATCATGGCCACATTGATGATGGATAAACATTCAATAGATAATCATGACCTCTATGATTTATCATGATTCTATTTGTGTATCCTTTTAGAGTGAGATTATATCTTATGTTATGTGAGGATTAGTTGTAAAAGAACTATATCATTTATTATTATAATTTTTTTTATCTTTGATCACCTATAATCAAATAATTTATATTTATAATAAGTTTTATTGTCAATATTCTGGTTGAAGAAGTATTGGGGTAAGGAATATTTAGTTTTGTCCTTTCATATAGAAGCGGTTTCATTTAGAAACTTATTTCTTCCATATTAGAGTTTTTTCATCATACAAAATTGGCTCAAAAGTGAATAGGTTCTATGGATATGAGCACAAATATTCATAATATAATTTTTTTGTGTATTTATTTATTTTAATCTAGATCCCAATTGAATTGATTCATCATCTACTTTGTTTTTTAGTATTTTATATTTCTTATGAATAGAATATGATTAATTTAGAATGTTTCAAATTCTAAATTCTTACTTCTCATATTTCATTGTTTAGTTTAATTGTTTAAAAGGAATTTTCTTTATTTCATTATAAATTATTTGTTTCTTAAAGAGGAAAATATTTGATAGTGTTGTAAAATCTTCAATTCATCCCCCTTGATTCGGTCATACTAAGACACCACTTGGTATCAAATAAAGTCTCTATATTTACCTTTTACTAATGTATAGATTAAAAATTATTACTTATTCCAAATAATATACCAGTAAATAGTTTGTAGAATTTAAATCTAAATTGATAACTTATCTTTGATGGCGATGCTTATGACTACTGGTGATACAAAATAAAGACTTTTTTTATCAATTATTAAGATGAAATTTTTTAAATGGTGGTTAGTGAATACACAATTCTTGAAAACACATTCCAAATTGAACTTAAGATAAAAAATATTAGTTCAACTAAAAATTATAAAATGATCTTTTGTGTTCTATGGTAATAAATATCTATAGTAAAATATCATTATGCGAAACTAAAAATGTTATTTGGAAAAATTTAGAGGTTATAAATTTTAGAACCTATAATGTTTTAAAACCAGAAGATCTATGATTTGGGTTTAGTATAACGATTTTATTTTTTTACCCATATAACTTGTTACAAAAATTCATAAAAAAATTTATGACTATAATTAATATCTTAAATTCTCTAATAGAATCTAACATAAATGATAATTGTATGGTTGAAAATATTATATAAATTATTTTAAAAAATTAAGAATCAAAGATAACTAGTTTGGAAGATTCTAAACATATTACATACATTATTTTAGATGGGTTTTCATAAAAGATATAAAATATAAAAATCAACCTAAGAGAGATATTGAGAATGAAAAATAGAATAATGGAGTTGTCTTTTATAATGAAATTTATAAAAAAAATATTGTTGAACATACTCCTAAAAATATATCAAAATATAATAATAATTTAGATGAGAGTGATACTAAGATGAGTGATAATGAGTTTTCATGGTTATAAAAATGGATGTGTAGGATGATAATTAAGAAAATATTTCAGAATAATTATAATAATAATAAATTCATGAAGTAAAAATATGAAAAATCTAGACTACGATAATAGAAAAGTCTTTAATAATTTGATTTGATATGAATGTGAAAAATTGAGTCATATAAAATCATATTCTGCAAGAATAAAAAGGAAGAGAAACAATTCCAGAAGATCTTTAAAATATAAAGGGAAGAAAGTTTTTAAGGATATTGATAATTGAAGTGTTAATATTGTATCTTATTATGAAGGATCTTTAGTAAGTTATGACATGATAATGTTTTTTTGTATTTATTTAGATTATAATTACTTGAAATTAATCTTTAATAATGGAATTGGTTAGTGAATTAATTTATTTTAAGTATTTATATTCTCATTACTCTTGATATGATGAAGAATAAAATTCACCATCAATTGAGGAAATGATTGAATATGTGGATGACTTATAGAAAAATTATAAAATTTTATCGTAAAAATATAACAATTATAAGGTGTACCTTTCCATGGCTAATGAAAATATTTATAAAATTAATTTTAAATTTAATTCTAAAAATAATTAAATTTTATTAAAATTTTAATATAGGAATAATGTTATAAAACTAAATTAAGAATTTAAAAGTATAAAAAATTTGTAATCTAACTTTACCATTGAAATGTAAATTTTTAATAAAATTATAAACTTAATAAAACCTCTTAATTATTCATCCAAAGTTAGTTATTATTATTACAAAAATACACATTTTTAGCCTAATTATTTTATTTCAAAAGGTGAAGCATTTTGTACTATTTCTCAAATGTGAGGTCATAGAAAGAACATGTTCAGTTTGAGAAAGAATAAATCTCTTGAAAATAATAAGGATTATATTTCTATGGAACTTAAATCCAGTAAACATAGAAGGGTTAGATAGACATGGGATCCTAGAGTTTTTTTGATAATATTTCTTAACCCAAACAAATTTGGGAAGAAAAATTATATTTCAATTAATTTTAGTAGAAAGATTATATACCAATGACTAAAACATTTTTTGTATCGATGTTGGATGTTCTCGACACATGATTATAAATAAGTATAAATTTTGGAATTTCGAAAATTTTAAAGGTGTACATGTGGTTTTTAGAGACAACATGAAAGGTCAAATCATGTGTATAAGTGATATATTTATCTATAGAGAGGCCTTAATTTCAAATTTTTATTTTATTTCAGGGATTAAGAAATACCTCATTAGTATAAGTCAATAATTTTGATGAAGGTTAATATGTGAACATTGGGAATAAAAAATGTATCATCATAAGTTCTAAATGAGTTCACATATTATCTACCGATAGGCGTGATAATGTTTCCACACTTTTCCTAGAAGTCCCAAATGGTAAAAAAATTTATGCATTGGAGTAACTTTGGATAAGCCATGGATCTAGAAAAGTTTATAAAACTATAATGTTTGGACCATAACTAATTTTTTAAAAAGGAAAACGTGAAGTACCTTCCATAACATAAGTTTAATTACTCTAAGGTTTGTGATCCCTATCAATATGAAAAGTAGTATAAGTTTAGTTTCAAATCTATTAGTAAAATATCATTATAAATACCACTAAAATTAGTGTATATACATATTTTTATACCCTAAAAAACTACTTGTATCAAAGTAAAACACTTTTTATGTGTTATTTGATGACTACACTTAGATTATTTCTGTTTTTTTCTATCACATTAATCCAAATCACTAATTTTATTTAAAATTATTTCATATCTTGTTTAAAATGAGAAAAACCTTTCATAATCATAACCTAGAGTGATCATGGAGGAGAATTTGGGAATCTATCATTTTAATATTTTTATAGTGAGAAACACATTACACATAATTTTTCTAATAAGAAATCCACAACATAATGGATTAATTGAAAGAATAAATAAATCCCTTTAAGAAATTTGTCAGTCCATATTGTGTGAATATCAAGTTTCTAATAATTTTTTCTTAGAAGAAATTGAAAATTATTTCCACAATATAAATTATATTTTACTTATATCATGTTTTAGAGAAAATTATATACTAATTTTTGAACAAAAGGGAAAAAATTTATTTCATCATTGTTTTCTGAATTAAAGTTTTTATTCTGAATATTAAATATAATCTTGTAAAATTTGTTCCAAAATTCAATGAAGGAATTTTTATTGGTAACTCTACTATAATTAAATCTTATCAAATTTTAATAAAAGGTCACATATTGTAGAAAAAATGGTACATTTGATTTTTTATGAAACTAATCCATTTATAAATACATTTTTTTAAAGTTTAAATTATTCGAGTGATTTGGATTGTGTCTTAAAACCTCCTAATTTTTGATCCGGTAGTTTAAACTTAAAAACTATTATTACAATTATAAAAAGAAACTTTTTAAAAGATGGTAATAATGTATATGCATAACAAAATACCTTTTTGGTTACTAACCAATTAAAGTTAAATGACTATCCTATTAAAAATTTTATTGGATATTTTGATTAACCAATCAAAATTCAAAGTTATTTTTAAAATGAGTGTGAACATCTTGCATTATCATCATAATTTGTACATGAAATTATAGTTTTTTCCTTATGTGATCAAAGTTAGATAATGGATATTTCATAAAAAATCAATCAATTAAAACATAAAAAGGTTTATAATTTGGTTAAATATCCTCAAAATATAGTTATAGAAACTAAATGGGTATTCCCAAACAAGTGTGATGAAATTCAAACCATTATTCTGAATAGGACTAAACTTATTACAAAAGGTTATAACTAATAATAAGGTGTAGACTATAAGTATAATTTTTCTATTATAGATATATTAGAATACATATAAATCATATTAGCCTCCATCATGCATCCAAACATAATTTTATTCCCTATGGATGTATAGAGTATATTCCTTAAAAATTATTTTTAATATTAAGACTATGTTGAAATAAATATTTTTTGAAAATATATGTTTTTTGGAAGTTCTTTATAAACTTACCAAGGAATTTTATAGACAAAACATGAGCTAAGTTCCAAAAATTATAAATTATCAAGATTTATGATTCAAAATAGTATTTTTAATGGAATATAAGATCCCAATATTTATAAAAGAAGTTTTTAAGGGCACTATAATCATACAAATATATGTTGATGAAATAATTTTAAATATTTTTCCCAAAAATCAGTTCCAGATAATTTTTTAAAACTCATACAAAGCGAATTTGAGATGAGTGTGATGAGTGAACTTACTTTATTTCTTTATTTATAAATTTTCTAAAAAATTAATGGAATTATATTATCTCAATATAATTGAATTATATATTTAATTAAAAATTTTGGTTTGATAATATATCAAGTATTAGTAATATCGTAGGAACCTCTAATAAACTTTATTGTGGTAAATCTGAGAAATGGGTATATTGGAAAATTTATATAGGATTGATCAAAAGTTTACTTTACCTGATTGATCATCAAACATATATTATATTCTATATTTAATTATGTGTAAGATTTAAATAAAATCAGAAATAATCCCTTCTAAAAGTAGTTAAATGGTTCTTTTATTATCTAAAGGGAAATTTATAACATGGAGTTTTAAATCCATACAGAGTTGAATTTATTTCAAAGAGTTATTTGAATGAATAATTTTGAGGATGTAGAATAAATAGAAAAAGTACTTATAAAACATATAATTTTCTTAGTAAATATTTAGTTTTTTTTGGTCTGGAAAGAAGAAAAATTTCATAATACACTCCAATATTAAAGTAAAATATGTATCAGGTATAAGTTATTCCTAATTGTTATATATAGAGTACACACTCACATATTTTAGAATGGATTTCACTGGAAAAAAAATTTGTGTAATAATACCAGTCTTAATTATTTATCTAAGAATATAGAACATCAATTATGATCAAAACACATATATGTAAGTCACCTCTTTCATTAGGATCATTCATAAAAAGGATAAATCATTACTGACTTTATTGGTAATGAAAAACATTGTGCTGATATATTTAACAAACCATTACATTTTAGAATATTCAACTACATAAAACAAAATATGTGTATGGTAATATTCAAATTATTATAATAATTTTTATAAATATATCCCTATATATTGAAACAAATCCTCAAGAAAGGGGTAAGAATGTTTTCTATATAATTTCTTCAAGTTTATTTATAGAGTACATATTTTTTAAAAGAAGAAAAAATGTTTAGAGAATCCTTACAGTTATTTATTTTAGAGTGACCTCTTCTAGATATAGGTGTATTTATTATACTACAAAAATAATATATGTTAAGGGAATACAATTTCTTTTAATATTATGATTTAGAAAGAATAAATTGATAATATTTTTTTATATTCTACATTTATTTTGAATTTGAATTGTTATAAGTAACCAAATTGCCTCAATTTTTTGGATTTGTGTTTTCAATAAAACCTCTATTTTATATTCTTGAGATCTGGATATCTAGACATGTATAGATAAAAAAACACTTTCATTTGGATATGTATGTGTATACAATCATATAAAAACCTTCTTATTTTACCACAATAAATTTATATAGAAGCTCCATAAAACTCTCTTCTATCATTCTATAATTATATTTATCTAATATCACTACTTTCATATCAATAAAATACTAGGAGATACTTTCATTTTCTTAGTTATATCCTCTATTATGATTCTTGGATATGATAGTACAAGATATATGGTTTATTATTAGAATAGTTTTAGATGCTTAATCAATATGGAATGATAAAATATCCACAAATAGTAATTTAATTGAGTCATCAAATATAAGAAATGGAAAGAAATTTATTTACCATGGAAGAAGGTTTATTTTTATTAAGAAACCATTTTGAATCAATTTTACCTGACACTATCTTATGAAATAGTAAAACATAAAGTTAAATTGAAAATTTTTATCTAAGTTTTATAGTTAACCATGACCTTATCTGAATTTACCAAGTCAGTTAGAATACTTTTACAATTTGACAACATTTTCATGTCACAAAAACATTTAGAAGTATCCTAAACATTCAAGAATGATAAAGCTATAAATAGTTAGTTTTTTTCTCAGGGAAAAGGTTTCAATAATACTCATCTTGGAGTAGATCAATAGATAATATTTTAGTATATTTAGTAATTTTTACTACCATAATACTATATAGTAAATGATATTTTCATTTTATAATTTTTATAAAAGACGATGTTTTTTAATATAGTTTTATTGAAGTGATATTTTGTTGATATTGTTTGGTAGGGAAAAGTGAGAGTTAATATGCTACCATAAATATGTATTATCAACATAATCATTTTTATGATATTAAAAAATGACAGGGTATATTATTTGGGAGAATCAAATAAATTAACATAGAATATGTTTGGAGATGAGACCATTAATAGGATGAGCCCAGAGCATAATCCGAAGAAACATATATTTTTTAATCCAAAAGATAAACTAAACTTACATGTTTAATTGAAAATAATTTTGGGAGAACATAATTTTTTTGAGTTCTTGAGGGAACCATAACTTTTGAATTTTGGACTTTTAGATGATGAAGAAATAGAGGTAGACCATTACTAGGAAAAATAATATAAATAATGAACTAAAGGAGAAATATATTATTCAGTAGAAAAATTTTAAAGTTAAAAAGGATTAGAAAATTGAGAAAGATAAGGATAAATTTATGATTTCCTAGGGGTGATTGATCACTGGTGTGGGTAAATAGTGGTCTTATTTTATGAATTATCAATTCAAAATCTTGAAATTGTTAAGGTTTATGATTATCTAAATTATTTCTCATAGACTCACCTCATTTATAGTAATAATAAGAAATAGATAAATACATAATTTTTATATGTTTCAAACTTAAAGTACTACTCCTTAATATTATTGGTTAGAAAACAAAACCATATCTTAACCACTATATATAAAAATAATAACAACACATAAATATATTGTATAATAAATAAAGAGTACCAATATATTCCTTCTCCATGTAATTGGTTATATACCTGAATTATAGTTTCCCATCCATGTGATTGGTTATAATCCTCAACCAAAACAATAGTTTCGACCCATAATTAGAGATACATATTTCATGATCTAGGTCACTTTTACAACACTTGATTTTATCTTCATCCATGAGTGTATAAGATCTAGTTCACTTGTTTACAACACCTTAAAGAACTTTAGTAGGTGATAATGATGATAAAAACCATTAGTCTCAAAACTCACACTATATATTTATTAATCTATGTATTTATATTACTTATGAATACTTTATCATGAGATATTATTATCTGGAAAAGGATATCCTAGATTCAGATTCATTCTTTCACCTTCAATACAAACGTGTATCAAGTTTTCTATTCTCTTAATTTTCTCACACATAATTTTTCTGACCACTCTCAATTATTCTCTACTTCTAGTTATTATACAGTACCTATAGTTTTACATTAAAAAGATAATAACATGAATATTATATTTCATACTTGAAATTTATAAATTCATTCACATATGGATTCAGGTGATCTTCTCATTTAAATTAGTCAATAGATTCCCATTTTAATCAAATTATTTAAATTTGTTTTAATTTTTGGTCGGTATTTAATTTTAAATATTCTAATGAAATAGGATTTTTTGTACATTAATTTCATTTTAAAAATAATATATTATTATAAATAAATATAATGCTTTTAATTCTTTGAAAATCTTCCACATGCATGGAATTAAATTTTTGTTGCACACATGGACCTCCTGCTTACAATTTGGATCTTATCTTAGAAACACAAGCTTCTCCATTGGTTTGTTATTACTTTATATATTTTTAAATAATTATCCATATACCATTATTCTATTTGGTCCCTTAATATTATATTTAAATCATAATCTAAATTAATCTTCATTTGTTTAGAATTTACAATTATTAAATTATCAACTTTTCAACAGAATAACTCACAAATTTTCATTAAGTGATGTAATATCTATATTGTGTTTGATGTACTCTATGTAGTTTAAAAAAATATGTGTTGAAATATGAAAACTTTATTTTCTCATGAATTTTTCATTTTTATTCATTCATAAATTATATTTAGATGGATAAACTCTATCTAGGAACTCTACTTCGAATTTAGAAAGTCAATGTCAATAACAAGAAACTATATATTAGAACTATACACCAACCTTGATAACTCTATATTAACAATATGAAATCTACATAGGAACTCTATTCTAGGATTCTTTATCAGTGCCTTTACTAAATTTTTGATTTGGATGAACTATACATTTGAACACTATATAAGAACTCTATAAAAGAACTCTATAGAGAAACTCTATACTCGAACTCTATTTCAGTGCCTTTATGGCATTCCAAATTCACCACTCAGATTCTTAACTCCACTCAATTTAATATAGGACCTCTATAAATCATTATGATGCCTCCTAAAACATCTCAAAACCACTAACAAAATTCTATAGACCACTCTACCTTCATTCACTTACACTTTTATTAAGTTTCTTATAGAACAACACATCAATAGTCATAATCAAGTGGATTCCTTGAATCTATCTAATCATGTTCTCTAAATAAGTAACACATCTATGCTATTTTCCTTGTATAATGGTAGCATCTCACTCATACTCGTACAACCAACTCTGACTAAACTTCTTTATAGTCATATTAATAATAAATACCACTTTAACCCAATAAGGAACAATAATATCCCTCTTTTTATTGTTTATAAATACACCTTCCCTCTTTCTCAATTAATTTTATTCTTCTATCCATTTTTATTATCCTCCTTATTGAAAATGAATAAAAAGGGAATGTATGGGAATAATCAAGTAAAACACTTATCTATCTTCTAAATTTGAATGATAGCCTTTATGAACTTTTTGTGATAAGTATGATACTATATACATATTTATCCAAGATACTTCAGTTGATTTAATCCTAGTCTATACGGGATATCCTAGTGTAGAAAATAAGAGATATTTCACTAAGACATAAAAGATGTAAAATTTATCATGTGATATCGACTCCGATTATTTTTTTGGGGATACTCAAGATATATTTATCAAGTAATACATTTCCTGCACACATCTCAATAAATAAATAAATAAATTTCGAGCTCAAGATATATAAACTCCCCCTTTTTTTATATTTTTATCAAACAAAAATCCCAATTTCTAAAAATGTTTGATAAAAAAAATACACTCTATAAGTTTGATTGAATAACTCATTATCTTGTTTTCATAGTCATATCAAAAAATTCTAGATATACTTAACTTTATAATTTTTTATATCTTCTTCTCATTTTTTCACCCCAAAAAGGGATACACTCCTTTTCTTCACCTCTTAGAAAATAAGATATACTATTAAGAACATCTTCTTTTTTATGAAATAATGATAACAATAAATATTATACTTAAATTACATAAATATTTGAATAAATAAAAAAGTTTTAAGAATAAAGAGGGATTTTTTTCCTCACAAGAAATAATCAGATTGAGAATTTCCTCTCAACCTAGGAAATTATTTCCTTCTAACCTTGTAACTTCTTTTCCAATCAACATTTTTATAAAGTTTCTTAATAATATTTTTCATTGAATTTATTTTTTATCTGAATAAGTTTTATTCAACTCATATGTCAAGAAAAATTCATTACCTTATACTTGAAACATAATTTTAATAACCACTTCTTAGGCTGGTAGAATTATCATATAGTCTTTTTTACAATGCCCAGTCTATCCACATTTTCATTTGAACTTTCTCGAACATTCTAATATGAAGTTATGGAAAAATTCTCTATAAAATTTTCCTTCTCATGTGAAATCAATTTTTTTCATTGAATTTAGCATCCATATATGATTTATTCTTTTTTAAAAACATTTTTTATTGATATAGCCAAACTTTAAATAATTATTTATTGATAATCTAAGTTTCTTTAGGTTTCTCACATGGATTCATGAAAATTTCAACTCTTTATGACTTCATATTTACTATTTTTTTAATTTACTCCATTTTATTAATAGGTAACTTCTCCATGTAATATAGTTACCCACTCCTATACGTTTTGACCTTATTTCTCATATAATTCACATATTTTTTTTTATATACTCAAATATTTTTAGGGTGGATAGATTTGATGTTTTTTTGAAACTATATTACTTATTTTATAAACCTATCCTCAAATTCTCACCAAATCCCCTATGGGTTCATGAATATTACTTGAAAATTACATATTATAACAACTAGAGTATATTTGTGCCCATATCTCACACAACACTAGTAAGAACCTATGAAATATTATCTTCCACCTTGATAGTGAATCAATTAATAATTCTTTTGGGGACGTATTCCTTCAGTTTGATACTTATTTTTATAGTTATCTAAGTTCTCATTGGAATGTTCTTATATTTCCTATATTTGAATGGTTTCACCTAAATTACTTTAATAGTCTTAAAAAATTAATATTTATTATTTATAACTACACTGTTTGAAATAATAGATCTGTTTTGAGACATATTAGGATCATATTTACCTTGATTGTTGGAATCCTTCTTATCAATATCCTGAGAAGATTCAGTTGAAATATTAAATGTCTTATTAAAGTATTCTATAAATTTTTTAATCTCATTTTAAATAACAATACATGTTTATCGTGTCTCATATATTTATTCTTCCCTCGCATCTAACTTCTCATCAAGTTCACTCACAATATTCCTTGGTACAACTATCTTTATCTTGTAATCCTTAATATCATCAATTTATGTTTCCTCCTTTGTAACCAAGTCATCATTTTATTTAGTAGTAATTTTCATCTATTTTTATAATTTTTATCTTTTATTTCTTGATGTACAAAATCTTCTTAAGAAAGTTTTTTAATTCTCATTTCAGCTACCACTCATGTTCAGTCCTTTATTCTTCATCACCATTACTAGATATATAAAAGCCTACCTTAACATGAGAAATAAAGTTAATTTATCCACCTAAACATTTATATTATCCATATTTCTATTTCATGTTCTTAAGACTTGTTATTTTTATACTGGAATGATTTTTCTTATTCTTATTCATTTTATATTTTAGGCCTTCTTATCGTCCTCATATGATTCAGATTCTTCAACCTACTTCATTGTGTAATATTTTACAGCATGAAAAATATTATCACAATTATAAAATATCATTAATTTATTACATTTTCCATTCCATTTTCCCTTATTAAAAATTTTTTATAGAAAAGAAATAATTTTGTTAAATTATTCATCATCCACATCACTATCTGAGCCAATTTCTCCTAAAAATTCATCTTCTTTAATTTTACTTTTCTCCTGGGATTAAAGTTCATATAATATTTATCTTTTTTCTTTAATGTTGGTGAATTTTTGTATTTTATAAGTTATGATAATGTTTTTAAATCTCATCTAATTAAAAGTCTTCCCAATCTTCAAAGGCTGAAACTTTGGGATAAAATATTTTAGTAAAATTTCTCTTAAATTTTTTGAAAATAGTGGAATACTCTATCTTCTCACCAAACCCCTGAATAATACTCATAATATTTTTAAATATTTTAAAACATTATTCATTATTCAAGTCATCATCTATATTAATATCTTCAAATTTTCTCCTACAAACTTAAAATTTGTCTTATTTGACTTTGATACTACCTTCATAACTTTTCTAAAATTTTTACCAAATATCTTTTGAAGTTGAAAGATCCATCATACTATTGTACAATTTTTATTAAAGATAAATAAGGATATAATTTTATCCTTTTCCATTATTATCTATATTTATATTATCAAAAAGTTTCATAGAAGATCCCTCAATAATGGGTGGAAAACCAATTATATTAGCATATACCACTTATAGTCCAAGAGAAAAAAGGTATGGAAACATCATATTCCTATATCTATGGTAGGTATTTCCATTAAATAAAAGAAAACCTTAATTATTCATTGTGTTTTGATTCTCTATACTCGATAACTTCTTATATCTTGAAAAGGGAACATAGATTTGATCTGATAACACTTGTGATTTCATATCACTGATTGAACATTGGGAGGGGGGGGGGGGTGAAACAGTGGTATTATTTTATAAATTATTAATTAAACCTATTAAACTTATTATGGTTCAGAATCCATTCCATGATTTCTCACGACCTCACCTCATGTGTAGTAATAAAAAGAAATAGGGAAATTGACATGATTTATATGGTACAACCTTAAAGGCCTACACATTTTTGTGACTAGTTAAACACCCCCAAACATAGGTTAACCATGATAGACTCAAGTAGTTCCAATAAGAAAAAATATAGTCTGATCAACATAGAGTATTATTTTGTTCCTTCTCTACATAACTGGTTATACACCCAAGCCACATTTTCCCCTTTACATGAATAGTTATTTGACCCAACCAAAACAACATTTTGGATCCATAATTATAAAAACTTCCTCCACACTATAGTTTGGTTCTATAACACTTTATATTTTCTTATTACACAAGTGTATATGATCTAATTTTTCTGTGTATAGAATCATAAAGAACACCAATATGCAATAATGATGATCAACCGTAATGGTCTCAAAACTTTCTATAGATATTAATCAATCTAGGACATTCTATTCCTTCTCAATACTTAGGAAACTGGTCTTTTTATCTAGAACAATATCTCCCCACTTTAAAATCATTCTTCATCCTTTAACATAAATGTTTATTATGTTCTCAGTTCTTATAATTCTCGTAAAAAAAATTCTACGAGCACTCTCACCACACATTCTTCAAAAAAATAATGTTATTTATTCAAAATATAATATCATGAATATTTTCTTCCTTATTTGAAATGTGGAAACTAATTTATCTTTAAATTTAAGTGATATTTTTCATTTATATTGGTCAATAATTTCTAAATTTTATCTCTATATTAAAACAAAATTTGATTCCCAATTATTATTTATTTTTAATTCTATAGAATATCTATGATTTTTTCTATATTTTGGATATTTAAAATATCTCATACTCTTCTCTATAAAATATAATGATTTTAATTATTTCATAAAACTCCATATGCATAGAACTATCCTTAGTTACACTTGTTGACCTCCTGATTGCGGTAAAAGTCTCATCCTAGTAACACCAATTTCTCACTTAGCCTTTTCTTTCTCCATCTATTCTTGAATCATGATCTATATGTTATCATGATGCTTGGTCCATGAATATTAGCATGAAATAATCATCTAAATTAATCTTTATTTCTTTAGAATTCGTGATTATGAAAATATCATCATTGTAGAATAATAGCTCACAAATTTTCACTAAGTGTTGTGAACTCTACATTGGGTTATATGTACTATATGTAGTTAAAAAACAATACATTTTAGACTAAAAACTATATATTCTCATTACTTTTTCATTTTTTTAATTCTTCTACTCTATATAGATAGATAAAATCTATATTGGAACTCTACGTCATCTTTGGAAACTCTTCATCGATACTTGGGAACTCTATGTTAGAAATCTATATCAGCCTTAGAAACTCTACATCTTTAGGATTAAATATCTATAAAAACTCTATATAGGAACATTCAATCAGGGAATTTTCCAAATTACCGCTTTTCATGAACTCTATATCACAACATTACACAATAAATCTACATAGGAACTCGAAATTGGAACTCTACATCTATGCATTTGTGAAATTATGGCTTTACCATTCAAATTTCAGACTTCACTCAATTAATGTCTAGGCATGTTTTAATCATTTTGAGGACTCCTCACACACCTCAAAAACCACTTCCAAAATGTTTTAGACCGGTTCACCTTTATCAACCAGCACTTTACTTTATTTTATTTAATAATAATACATAAATCCTTACAATAAAAGGGACTCCATGAATCTATATTACTATATTCTCAAAGGAAACAAAACATATCTCCTTATCTTTTCCATATAAAATAGAAGAATCTCACTCATCCTAATAAGACCAACCATGAATAAACATCTTTATAACCTTATTATAAAACAATACAGATTCAATACAACTATACAAAATATAATCCAAATGGAAGGATACTATATAGGATATATAGATATCCATATTAAATAAAATTAAACTAAAATAGACCCAACTAGGTGTAAAACTCCAAACTGAAGAAGTTTTTAAAGTATTATCTATCCATATAGACATGATGAAGAAAATAATGGGGAGGTATAAAGAAGCTCTTAGGAAAATGATGGTTTAATTACAAATTAAAAGTCATAGTTTCATAATATATAAGATCTGAGTATGAGAAAATATTAGTGTAAGGAATAAAGAAAACTCTGAAAGAGGATAAGAAGAGAATAGGAAAATGATCTCAAATACAATTTTTTTTTGAAAAATGGAAGGAGAAATAGAAGTATATTAAAACAAATCAACCATGATACATCCAATTTCTAGTTAATATACATAATAAAATAGGTGAAGAAGAGATTCTAAGGAAATATATTTCATTTCCCTTACTCATTTGTTGAAAGTCAATGGTGTTTCTAAGGAATCTAATCCTCAATAATATTCCAAATATTTTTCTATATTTCCCATGAAAAATATGATCATGCTAGAAATTTAGAAGAAGGATAAGTGGTTACTTAAATACCTTTTACACTCTCATAACCTTAATCATTCTTAACATCTTCATTATCTTATTTGTAATATTTTTCATCAAAAGAAAAGAAGGATGATTTTGACTATGCTTCAGTTGATAAATTTAAAATGGAAAAAATATCTATGGTGGGTAAGAATATAGTATTATAAAACTTTCTAGAGTCTTTGTAGAAACAGATTAAAGATATGTGTACTAAAAAAAAGGATAAAGATAAAGCTAATGTTTATAAAGAGGTTTAAATACATGATGTTGTATGGGATTCCCTAAAAAGGAATAAAAATGAAAAATTGGGATAAGATATTTTGGATGAATCAGTTAAATAAAATAACGAGAATCATAAAATCAATGAAAGACTTAATAGAATGAGAATAAGGGTTCCAAGATATGAATATGAAAATATAGATTATTTTTTATAGACTAATTTATTTTTTAAGATGGATTGTATGAGATGAAATTAAATGTATTAGGTGAAGAAGGTTAATTTTATTTAAATAATATCATAAGTCATTATCGAGTTAAATATAGAAATGGGTATAATCTAGAAACACGCTAAATTTATGAATAAAAATAAGGTTACCAATAATAAGAATGAAATATTTGAGGAATACGTTTATATGAGACAATAAATTTATAATTTTTGATAAGATTATTATCATGACTTCTAGTTTCTAAAATATCTAATGAAGTTTTTGGAGAATTACGGATATAGGCCTTGTATTATAGAAAATTAGTGTTAGATGATTGAATAATGGAATTCTACCTTGGAAGATAGGTGTTTTATTTTAGAAAAGGAATACTAAGTGTTGAAAAAATGGATAAGGATCTAGAAAAAGTGAATAAATAACTTAAGAAATGAGAGGATTCAAGAAATAAAACATAAATCATTAAATTTTAATTGTATTATATTTTAAAACACTATTTATAAATTCTTTTTTTTATTATGTCACTTTAAATTCATTATTTTTTTTAGACTTGTTTTACTTATTATATCCTATGATCAAATAAGTTATAGTGTTCCAAGATAAGAACTTGGGTTATCAATATTCAAATCAAATAAGATCTGAGGTAAGGATATGTTGGTTCTAGGATTTCATATCAAATATGTTTCATTTATTAAACTATTACATTTTAATTATGGAGTGATCCTCCATCCCTTTTATAGGTTTCTTTAGACCAATAAAAATTAATGAAGTGAAAGAAACCTATAATAATGTTCCTGATTTGTTATCAACACACCAACTTGTAGAGTGAGTAAAATACACAACAATAAAAATACCTCATAAGTATTAAACAATATATCTATCAATATTGACTTAGTATGAATGATATATATCATTGAGAGACAACCTAAGGACTCTCACTACCACATATATTACACCAGCCATTATAATTCTCATTCGTAATGAGAGAACCCCCAATCACTAAAGGTGTCACAAAACCTTCACCCCGATGATAAATGAAAAAATTTTATGAATAAGGATTTGGATTTCGATTTTAGAAATCACATGAATATACCCACACATTCCAATATTAGGATCATATAATTTATTTAGGCCCCCTTCATTTAATGAAGGGAGTCGAATGTTGACCGCTATTGCATGCCATCTAAAATATGATATGATAACATATTCTTATTGGGGTTTAATAATCATTAAACATTTCGTTGATTATATGATGCATGTATATCCATAAATGAATTAACTTGTTGATTTATAATCAATGAAATAGCATCTGGAATACATGGTAGTGGCCATACAATCAATATCCCATATTTATAACTTATCATACACTCCGATAGATAGTAATTATATGCCATGATATGATAGGTTGGCATGTAGTAATGAAATTATACTCTATACCAATATTATGATCACAATAGTGCTGAAAAAGCACAATATATAGGGGGGGTGAATTGTATACTTTAAAAATTTCTTAAAGAAATTTTGTATAAATTAAATTCACAACACCTCTAATAAGAAATCACCTTCTTAGAGGAAAAATAAAGTTCTTAAGTCTAAATCTTCAGAAACTTTTCATACAAAGAGATTACACCACAAGGCGTATAGAATCTATTACAATCAGAGATACAAGTTAGAAAGTTTATACAAAAATAAAACTTTCTAACTTTTAAAATGTAGTGGAAATTTACAATCTTCTTTTAACCCAAAGAGAAGGGTATCCAACAACCTTGGATAAAGGTCCCTTATTTTATACTTACAAGAAAGGATTTCTTACCCAAACCCAGGTTAGCCCTAAATCCTATGATCAGAATATGTCTTGCTTTCCCAAAAGCCCTTGATTTGTAAGGAAATCAGAAACTCTGACTTCACAACCTGAAGTCTTTGATTTTAAGGAAATCGCACCTCTACACGAAGAAATTCTGCATGAAGAAAAGTTTGAACAAGCTGTTCAAACTTTCTGCACAAATCCTGAGAGTTTATAAGAGCCTCTAACTCTAGAACAATTTAATTTTAGAGATATGAACTCCAAAAATCAAACATGTGAACACACATACATCTTTATGTACTGATCTCATCATCTGGGGTTCTATTTATAACTTTCAAAAAAACTACCTGTTGGTTCCACTCCAACGGTCATATTTCCTTAAATCTCGGAGGGACCTGGACACCTAGAAAATATACAATGATTAGTTTATAACAGAAACAACAACATCGTTTTATATAACTAACCATGAAAAATAAAGATCTTACACCTTAAGTGTAAGGAACTTGGAATTCGATAAAATTGAAATGATAAGAAGGAAATTATAATGTTCGGAATTCTAAGGAAATAAAGCCATGAAAAATAAATTCTAGAATTATAAATTTCAGAATGGATTTTCATAAAATTGGTATGCTAAAATTATAAGGAAATATTTTATGAAAACTTGGATTTACAAATTTCGGTACCAGTTTCTTATTCTTCGGTATCAGTATCATAAGAAACGATATCACTGTCTCTAACAAAAACGGTATTAATAAAATATTATTTAGAAATGTGGAATGAAAATTTCTAGTATAGAAATTTTGGATTTTAAAACATCAACATTTAAATATGTATTAAAATAAAATTTTCGATATAGAAAATCTTGGTATAATAAATTTGGTATTGGGATTTTCAGTATTGATATGACAAAATTGTATCAAGGAATTTCAGTACCGATAACCAGGAAGTCAGAGTTTAAGAACTTTGGAGAACCAAAAAACTGAAAATATAAGAGTAAAGAAAATATGATACCGTATTTCATTCAAGATGAAAATCAGTATCGTAGTGAAAATAGAGAATGAGAAATGGTGTCTGAAGGAATTTCGGTATGATATAACCATGAAAAAAATTTCAGAACCTTAAGAACTTTTCCGATATAGAAAACAGATTTCTAAATACCTTAATTAAAATATATTTAACTCAAAAGACTAAGGAAATTTGATTATAAGGAAATTTATTTAAGTGTAAGGAAATATATTGAAGAATAAGCTGTTTGTAATTTTCATAATAAAAACTTATGGAATGGAGAGATCTTATAGACCTAACAATATCCCCCTTTCTCGAAAGCACAAACAACTTCAAAAAATAACAAAGGAAAGAAATAAAATCTTAGAGATAGAAATGCTTAGCTCCCCAATAAGTGTATGACTTAGGGTAAATTATTCTTCCTTTATGTAGAAGTTCTTAGAGTAAGAAAATCTCCCCCACATATATATATTCTTCTATTTAGAGAAACTCCCCCTTAGATGTAGAACTTTTCCTTATAGATGAAAGTTACCCTAAGGAAATTTTCCTTTAATTTTTTTTCCTTTAACTTCTCCCTTTGATAAAATTCCACCCCTTTGTGATTTTAAAAAAGGAATAGAGGGGGACCTGTAAGGTTATAAAGAGATATACACATGAAAAAATATAAAAAATATTTTCAAGGAATTATGTTTCAAATGAAAGAAAATACAACAAAAATTTGGTATGGGAAAAAATGTATCAACCCTCCTTATTATTCTCAGAAAGCACCAAGGACTTAATATTTTTCACCTCATTGTGATCTTATTGAAGATTTTTATCAAGGTATCTTGCTCAGATACCTTCTTCTCTAATGCCTGGATCCATAATTCTTGGGACCGATTCTTATCTTCATGAACTTTGATCACTTCCTCTTGTGAATCTGATTTCTTCACAAGACTAGCATATATTCCTTTCTAATAATTAACAACTTCAGCTACGATATTCATTTTATCTAGAATATTTTTTCCTTCATTTTGCCTCATGGATAACTCACTTGAAAATTTCTTTGAAAAAGAAGTCCGGACTTTGGTCAGCTCATTCGCTACATCATTGAAAGCTCCCTTTGTCGATTCCATGAAGTCTGAGAATTGTAGAGCTTTATCTAATAAGGTTTAGGTCTGGTTCATCACTCTCTAACATGAAAATTTTTGATCTTTATAATCAATGAGAATATTATTATGGTCGACTTCACCTTTCACCACCATGTCCATCAGCATAGATGTTGAATCCATCTTTTGGTTTAATGTTTCCTGCATCATCTGGCTCCGGTAATCAATGTTAGCAAGTACCAGAATGGTACTTACTAATTTCCATAATGAATTTTTTACAAAGTCATCACCCATAGATGATGAGGACTCAGAATAAAATTCTTCTTTATTGACCTTCAAAACTGAGGATTCCGGATTCTCATGATTTTGAGGGGAGTTCACATCAAAAGAGGCAACCATAATGGACTTCCCTTTATCATCTTTCAGTACTATAGAGAGTTTGGAACCCTGAGGGACTTCCTCATTTTCTATAGCCTTATCATCTATGGATCCTCCTTGAATCTATTATTCTTCTTTATCTTCTTCACTTTGGGTATCACTATTTTCAGATTCATGGATTTCATCTTCATCTCCAGTTACATCAATCTCTTCTTCTACCTCTTCTACTTCTTCAACTTTGATCTCAACTTCTTCTTCTTCCACGGTAGAAACTCTCGGGGTTGAAATATAATCATAAAATTGTCTAGTAACATCATTTTATTCTTCTTAAATGATATCATCCTCTTCATGTAGATCTAATTATGGTTCCAAAATAGGTTTTCGTATCACTATAGGTTTCTTCGCCTTCTTAGGTTTCAGAGTGACATCCGGTACTAGTATCTTCTCAGAGGAATTTTCAAGTTCCTTCAGAATGGATTGTATAATTTTTGTCTTAGTTATCTTTCTTTTCTGCTTCTTCTCTTTATCTTATTTTTCTAACACATCAGCAGTTTGAATCTTCAAATCCTTCGCCTCTGCCAGATTCAACCCAAAGATTGGATCCCCTTCCTTCCTGGATTCAGCTAACTTCTTCCAGCCAGATACAATATCTTCAGAGTAAGCCTTCGGTTTCCTTATAACTGGTGGTATTAAAGCTAGAGATACTGAGGTAGGATCAGCATGAGAGGCCTTATCTAACTTTTTCTTCTTATGAGCACTTTTTGAGGAATCTGGTACTTACTTTTTCTGTGCTACTTTGGAAGATTCCAGAATAGCTTCCTTCAATATCGGTTTCGGAACTTCCGGCGACACAACTTCTTCAAACTTCTTAGAGTCCGTATTGTAATAAAGTCTCATTCTCTTCAGCGTATATTCACTTAGAAACATAATCTTACAAGGATTTAAAGAACACTTGCATGAAACTTTCATTTCGGCTAAAACCATAACAACAATCCTTGAGATAGTGGAAGGGTACACCAGGATTTGAGATTTGATGGTACCGACTTTCACAAAATTAATCGTAAGAAAAATATATTTAACAAAATTAACCTTTAGGAGGTTTATGGTAAAGTCTAGAAAGAGAATGTCACACGTTTGTAAGGAATCTTTATCCCCTTTTCTTGGAATAAAAAACCCCTACATCCATAATTCCACCAACCTTTAGTCCATTGAAAAGTGTGAAAGCTTTGGAGTCTTAACTCCCATAATGCCGAGGCTTTCTAAAGAACAGTTCTTCTCAAAAGAACCTTCCTTATCCAGAATTTTTTAAGAACCTATGAGGGCCTCTCCTTCATAGGGAATCTTCAGAAAGTTGGCCGCTTTCTGGAATGAAAACATATAAGACTTTTCATAATCCTTAAACCTGAAATGATCCTTTCCATCTTTATCAAAGAAATTGATAGAGTCATTAACCTGCATGACTAAATTTGGATATACAGGATCTTGAAACTTTTCCTTTGCTATAAAAATAAATTCCCAATGATTTAATTTGATAATATGAGAGATGAGGGAATCATACCGATTGTAAAAGTCTAAACATACAAGTCTCTCCCGAAATATCATATTGTCTTTATTCTCTTTTACTGCCATCTGGTCAGAACTGCCTGACATTTTTATCTGTAAGAAATCATTGAAGAAATCCAGAATGAAAAACTCTAAAGTATCAGAACTTCCACTTGATGGCTTAAGAGACCAGTGGGGTCCTCATAAAGTTGGTTTGAACTTATATAGACAAACTACGACCTTTAAACTTCCATAAGGAAATCAAATGGCTGAGATTCGTCCAATACGATCTAATGGTTGAATATGGTTGAAAAAATATATATCCATACCAAAATTTTGAGGTAAAAAATCAGATTCTAAAGAAATATGAATCCGAAGAAAAATTTCTTAAAAGAAAGAAATACTAAAAAATATAACTCTAAGAAAATAACTAGGGAGTAAGAAAAAATGTACCTTTAAGGAATTTCTAAAGAAATTATTAGTATCGAGTGAAAAAAAATTCTTGGGGTTAGAAAAACTAGACACTGGAAATTTGACTCTAAGAATTTCAACTCCATAAATATGGATTTCGAGAATTTTGATTCCAGGATTTTTAAAAGGGAAATTTTTTGGAACTATTAAATTTCAGGTCGGTTGAAAAAATAGATACCAGAAAAAATCTAAATTCTGAAACTCATTGATTCTGGAAAAATAAAATTTTATGGAAATTTTTTTTTTAAAATTTTGAAACATATGTACTCCCCCTGAATTTAAGAGTAATTTAATGTTAGGATATGGTTAAATAGGGAGTGTATATGAATGATTATCTTACAAATATCATTCCTAGCTTCTGTTTAATGTATTCAAATCTATCGGATGGTAATGGTTTGGTAAATATATCAGCAAGTTGTTCTTGCGTTCTGATGAATTGAAGAATTATATCTCCTTTGAGTGTGTGATACCTAAAAAGTGATGCCTAATATCTATGTTCTTAGAAAAAGAGTGATGTGCTGGATTTTTACCTAGAGATATGGCACTAGTTTTATCACACAAGATTTGAGTTTTGGTAAAACTCATGCCACAATCTGTGAGTGTGTGTTGCATCCACAACACTTGAGCACAACAACTTCCAGCTGCTACATATTCTACTTCAGTAGTGGAAAGTTCTACAAAATGTTGTTTATTACAAGACCATGAAACTAAGGAATCTCCTAAGAAATTATAAGTTTTGGATGTACTCTTTCTATCCATTTTACAACCAGAAAAATCAGTATCCAAAAAGCTTTTTAATTCAAAAATTTTTCTAGATGAATAAAAAATTCCTAAATCCAAGGTTCATTTTAATTACTACAAAATTTTTTTCACAACCTTAAGATGGTATTCCATAGTATTTTCTTGATATATTGCACATAAGAAAACAAAAAACATTAAGTCAGGTCGACTTGCTGTTAAGTAAAGTAAACTTCCTATCATTCCTCTATAAGATGTTTGATTCACAGGTTTCCCTGCTTCATCAATATCAAGAGTATTAGAAGTACCAATAGGAGTACTTATACTCTTATTGTTATCATACCAAAACTTTTTAAGAATATCTTTTATGTAATTATGTTGAGATATATAAGTTCCTTATGGTTTTTGAGAAATTTGAAAACCAAGAAAGAATGTTAACTCACCCATCATACTCATCTCAAACTCAGACTTCATAAGATCTATAAAGGAATCTGTTAAGTATTGTTGAGTTGATCCAAATATAATGTTGTCAACATATATTTTTACAATTAAAATATATTTATTATCTTTCTTTATAAAAAGTGTTGGATCCACAGTTCCCTTAGAATAGTTTTTTTGAAGTAAAAATCAATTAAGTCTATCATACCAAGATCTAGGGGCTTGTTTAAGGCCATATAAAGCTTTGGTAAGTTTATATACATGATTAGGATGTTCTAAATCTTCAAAAATAGGAGGTTAGTCTATATAGAATTCTTCCTATACATATCCATTAAGGAAATAACACTTCACATCCATTTGATAATGTTTAAAATTATAGAAAGCTATAAATTCTAGAAGAATTCAGATGGATTCAAGTCTTGCAACCAGTGCATAGGTTTCTTCATAGTCTATGCCTTCTTTTTGGTTATGACCTTTATCAACTAATCTTTCTTTATTTCTAACTATAATTCCATTTTCGTCACCTTTATTTTTGAAGACCCATTTTACACCAATAACAGATGTATCCTTAGGTCTCTTAACCAAGGTTTAGACTTGATTCCTTATAAACTCATTGAGTTCATATTGTATAGTCTTTATCCAATCTTCATCACTTAAGGCTTCCTCAGGAGTCTTTGGCTTGAATTGGGAAAGAAAAGCAACATGTTCAATTTCATTCCTTAAGGAACTTATAGTCCTTACAGGTTGATTAACATTTCCGATGATATTATCAGTAGGATGATTTCTAAGTAACAACTGATTTGGGTTTTGTAAAACTTGATCATCAACATAAGGTATAAAATATCCAGGGGTAAATGTTTCAGGAATATTTTTTTTAATATTTTATTTAGAATAATCTTCAACTATAGGTTGTTGATCATTTTTAGAAAATATGTCTGGAAGATTTAAATCGGGTTGTTTAAAAATAAAAAGGATCAGTTTCATCAAATTTAACATGTACTATTTCATCCATAGTACAAGTGTTTTTATTAAAAACTCTATAAGCCTTAGAGTTAGTGGAATAGCATAATAAAATTCCTTCATCGGATTTTGGTGCAAATTTGTGTAAGTTATTATAGCATCCCGTCTTTTTATAACATAACTTTCATTCCATTACACGGAACTGAGGATCTTTAAGGTTTAGTGTCTTGGAAACAAGGAACATAAAACATGAAACAAAAAAACATTCTTCTTAAACACTTGAAAGGCTTATCCTAATGTTAACCCTAGGCTCATTATTGCATCTCATAACCTGGGGATATACATCAAAAGAAAGGGTGAGAAGAAGGCCCAACAAGGGAAACATGTGAAACATTTTACATATGAACTTGAGATACATCAATAAAGTCATGAAAAGAAATTTAAGGCATGAAAATGAAATCATGAGGCATATCATAATAAAAATAAAACTTTTTAATAACTTGAAGATGTGGCTGCAAAATTTAATATTGACAATCATGAACATACCACCAAGGTCCATCCCCAAGGTGTCATTTGAAAATTACCAAGGTTATTCACCAAGGTATCGTGAAAATTGTAATCTCTAGTGGTTACATCATTACCCAATGCATTGGAGCGCTATCAGGGCACACCCTTAAATTTGGCTTTATTATCATGTGAGCCACATATATCATCATCAAAAATTTCATAAATATCCCATATAGCGTAAAATAAATGGGTTTCATTTCATAATCATAACGCTTTAAAAACTGCTTTAAGGACATGATCTTTACGTCACTTTAAACCCACGAAAGGGGAGAGCGGGTTTCATGTATGTAAATCCCAGAATTTAAAATAGAAAATTTCATATATATGTGAATACCTATGTATAAATAATAGCTTTGAGTATTCACTTTATAACATAAAATAATTTTTAGAAAAGAGAGAGGCATTTTGAGACGAAAATTCTGCAGCACAACGGCTACGTTACAGGGTTTTAGAAAACGTTGAAAAGAGAGGGGAATTGGGTCAAACAATCATAAATGACCCATAAAACAGTAGAGGGACATAATATAAGGGATTTAAGAACATGGTAATGAAATTGAAAAATATACCATATGAAATGAAGAACATGAAAGGAAGGCAAAAATAAGATTTCTCTTATGAAAATTCGGCAGCCTAACAGCGTTACATAAACTTCAACCAAAAATTAATTGATGATGTAAAAAAAGATCAGTATGATAGATATAGATATCATACCTCAAAATAATAAAAAATAACTTGGAAGACTTGACATGGAATTAGAACTTTTAAAAGGAGAAGGGTTAAAGAATCCCTTAAAAATTCGGCAGCCTAACGGCGTCACTTAAACTTCAACAAAAATGAATTGATGAGATCAAATAGGGTCTCTCATCATATGAAAATAAGAGTCCAGTATGATAGATATAGAGATCATACCCCAACATAACAAAAAGGAACTTGAAAGAATTGACATGAAAGTAGAACTTCAAAACGAGAAGGGTGAAGAACCACTTAAAAATTCGGCAGCCTAACGGCGCCACTTAAAACTTCAAAATACTGAATTGAAGAGATCAAATGGGGTCTCTCATCATGTGATCATAAAAGGTCAGTATGATAAATTTAGAGACCATTCCCCAACATAATAAAAAAGAACTTGGAAGACTTGACATGGAATTAGAACTTTGAAAAGGAGAAGGGTGAAAGAATCCCTTAAAAATTCGGCAGCCTAACAGCGTCACTTAAACTTCAACAAAAATGAATTGATGAGATCAAATAGGGTCTCTCATCATATGAAAATAAGAGTCCAGTATGATAGATATAGAGATCATACCCCAAAATAACAAAAAGTAACTTGAAATAATTGACATGAAAGTAGAACTTCAAAACGAGAAGGGTGAAGAACCACTTAAAAATTCGGCAGCCTAACGGTGCCACTTAAAACTTCAAAATACTGAATTGAAGAGATAAAATGGGTTCTCTCATCATGTGATCATAAAATATCAGTATGATAAATATAGAGATCATACCCCAACATAATAAAAAAGAACTTGGAATACTTTACATGAAAATAGATCTTGAAAATTGAGAAGGGAGAAAGAATCCGTTACAAAAATTTCGGCAGCCTAACGGCGCCACTTAAAACATCATAAAAGGAAATAATGAGAGTAAAAGGGGATATCTCATTATATGAACATGAAAAGGGAAGTGATAGGAGTATAAAATAACATCCTCTAACATAAGAACATGAAGCATAAAAGAAATGACATAAAAGAGATTTCTTGAAAAGAAAGAGAGAGATCAGATCCCTTACCTTAAAACGTAACTCTTAAAACTCAAAGGTTTGGACCTTGAGGGCTTGGGGGAACATTGGGAGGACTCCTTGGGAGGTAAGGAGACCAGAACTTCGTTGGGGGAGAGTGGGGAGTCGAATGGATGAGAGGATGGCTTGATATTTATAGGGAAAGTGAGGGGACAAGGCATTAATGGCCAAGGGACACCTCATTAGTGGTTTTGGAAAAACCATGGGCTTGCCCATGGTATTGGCCCATGGTATTGGCCACTTGGGACACCTCATACCTTATCTTACTATTAATAAGTCGAACATATTGATTACATACTTAATACATCATTTAATGATGTCATTAAACACCCGTAACTTAAAAACTGTATTTTCACTATTCATCGAAAATTCAACTTTCTCAGAATAATCCCAAAATTTCTCCTTAACCAAATATCAATGCTCTGATTTCAAAAATGAAATCCATTTTATAAAAATAATTTTCTAAATATTTTTAATTAAATTTTTAATAAAAAACACTATTCATTGAAAATTTATTTTTTTCAGAAAAATCCCCAAAAATTACCTTAACACAATATCGATGCTCTGAGTTCAAAAATGAAGTCCATTTTATAAAAATAATTTTCTAAATATTTTTAATTAAAATTTTAATTAAAAAACACTATTCATTTGAAAAAACTAATACTTGAATAATAATGTATGAAATAGCCATTTTATTGAATCACATTACTTAATCAAAGTGCCTAGCTTATTTTAATACTTTCTTTAAGTGAGATTACTAATCTATTTGGACACATTATTAATCCTAATCATAAAATCACTATTCATAATTTACTATTCATCAAAAATCAAGTTGATCTTATTAGAATCTAAATTTCATACTGAACATAATTATAGAAGACCATTTTTTGAAAATCATTACACATTTTTAATTATTTAAGGTTTACATAAACATTTTTAAAATATCCTTTTTCTAAAATTCATCAAAATATGCATACTATATTTATCCGGTCATTTGAAAATTCATAAAAGGAATCAAAATTTTTATTTAAAACAAAGGATTACACAAGACAGTTACAGTCTCCTTACATAGCCCCTTATCACACAATCATAGGACCTATGTGTAAGGTGTGCTAAGGTGAGAGAATCCGAGGGAGGCTCGGCCAACATCACACGAGTAGTAATTTCTATCAGTTTTAACTTCTCACGAAGACGATCCCGTTCTAGATTTATACGATGAAGTTCAGCTTGGGTTTGGTCCAGAGCAAAGCCCAGTGGTTCTACCTCCTTCCCAAGTTCTGTTAGATGGGCTTCGATCGGTCCAAGACTACTGGGTGAGGCCATCGAATCTTCTTTCTATATTAATTAACCAAGATTTCTTGTATTTAGTGACAATAGTCAAAATGTTTAGTTTCCAGCGGTCATATTGACCAATGGTCAAATAACAGTCAAAACCCAACAGTCTCATTTTAATTATACTCATGTTATCAAATGAAACATTTTTGTTGAGTATAAAAATAAAATAAAATAACACATAAAATTAGGAAACAATATTTATTTAAAATTTCGGGTCGTTACAATCTTCCCCCCTAAGAAATTGCGTCCTCGCAATTTTTAAAATTGGGTTTTGAAATTTCATTGAAAGTCCCACATCGGAAAAGGAGTCAGTAAAACTATTACTTTAAAATAAAGAAAGGGAAGTACAAAGGTCACCCGAGTTCACCCACTCTAGGATTCCATGTAGGAAAATATTGACATGGAGGAGAAAACAAAAGGTCAAGTTCTGAGGGAGAGTGATAGAGAACATGATTAGGAGAAAGTTAACCATAAGAAAATCCCAAACTTATGATGTTTGTAAACGGTATTTCATTACCTAGTAGGAAACGTAAACCAACAACATTTTTTGTTTTACGTTTCTTTTCATAATTTTGAGGAATTCATTTACTACATAGAATAAAAACATAAAAATATACATACCTTCAAGTAGAGTTTCATCCTTTAATAAGTCCCTACCAACACTAATCTTTTCTCCAAATGATGAGAATTCAAAAACACTTGGTCTCATAAAAGCACAAGAATCATCTTTTAGAGAATCACATAATCTAAAAAAGATTAACTATCTATTTCTTCTATCTTTAAACATTATCCCAAAAACAGAAAGGTTAAGGTAAAACAACTCTTCAAAAAGAAAGAATCCCATAGGAATGGAAACTACTTTTAAATCTTCAAAGTTCCATGGTACTACCCAAAGTTCATCATAGACCATTCCATAAATAACGGTCCTTAAAATTCCTCAAAATAAATCAACTAAGATTGAAACCCAAATACAATAAGGATTTGATAACATAGTCTTCCAAAACAACTTCATTGTTCATCTCCAGACAACATCAACCACTCCTAACATCTTATAACAAAAGTAGCTAACTTAAACATATTTTACCCAAGATAGGTTAATTATTTCCATAAGTAACCTAAATTACTATAATTCCACCTTAAATTCATCAATTATTCAAAATATAAGTCAACCTTACTCCTCAATGAAAATACTATAGTAATCTATTTACCTCGATCATATAGGGTCCCCAAAATAGTGAACGTCTTCCAAAATAATCATCATCTTTTAATCCCCTAATCATCTCTGTCATATTAATACGGAAATCATCGCATTTCCTATCACATTGGTTGTTGGGACACATTATTCCATTTCCCACCATTAACTAAGAAGAGAAAGTATAATTATGGGCTTAAATACTTAACCAATAATCATGAAAAGGAACTTAAATCATATAAGGATAACTTGTAGAAGAAAATTATACCCTAAATTGTGATCCCCTAGGTTACCATCTAAGTTATCCATGATCATATATTCTTATGTGGATCTTTATTTTATTTTATCTTTGTTCCTTTAACAATGGTTCATACCAAGCTTATGAATTTACCAAAGCATATCCCCCGGGAGTGTCGTAACCAAGAGTGCAGCAAGGACCATTGTCGTGTACCAGTTCCCGTTCGAGTCTAGCTCAAAGCAGTGTTTTCAGGTTTTACCCCTATGTACATCTGTGCCAGAGCCACCTCAACCTGATCGTATCCAGATAGGGATGTATTTGCTTGGAAACCCCTTACTCAATACTCACCAAAATACCAGGAATATTTCCTATATTTAAAATTTTCTATAGGGTTCTTCCTAGGGTTTTCATATCCTAATTTCCACAAATAACTAAACCATCCTTTGATACCAACTATAGCATCCCTTCTTTTTATAACATAACTTTCATTCCATTACACGGAACTGAGGATCTTTAAGGTTTAGTGTCTTGGAAACAAGGAACATAAAACATGAAACAAAAAAAACATTATTCTTAAACACTTGAAAGGCTTCTCCTCATGTTCACCCTAGGCTCATTACTGCATCTCATAACCTGGGGATATACATCAAAAGAAAGGGTGAGAAGAAGGCCCAACAAGGGAAACATGTGAAACATTTTACATATGAACTTGAGATACATCAATAAAGTCACGAAAAGAACATTAAGGCATGAAAATGAAATCATGAGGCATATCATAATAAAAATAATTTTTTTTCATAACTTGAAGATGTGGCTGTAACATTTAATATTGAAAATAATGAACATATCACCAAGTTCCATCCCCAAGGTGTCATTTGAAAACTACTAAGGTTATTCACCAAGGTATCGCGAAAATTGTAATCTCTAGTGGTTACATCATTACCCAATGCATTGGAGCGCTATCAGGGCACACCCTTAAATTTGCCTTTATTATCATGTGAGCCACATATATCATCATCAAACATTTCATAAATAAACCATATAGCATAAAATAAATGGGTTTCATTTCATAATCATAACGCTTTAAAAACTGCTTTAAGGACATGATCTTTACGTCACTTTAAACACACGAAAGGGGAGAGCGGGTTTCATTTATGTAAATCCCAGAATTTAAAATAGAAAATTTGATATATATATGTGAATACCTATGTATAAATAATAGCTTTGAGTATTCACTTTATAACATAAAATAATTTTGAGAAAAGAGAGAGGCATTTTGAGACGAAAATTTTGCAGCACAACGGCTACGTTATAGGGTTTTAGAAAACGTTGAAAAGAGAAGGGACATGGGTCAAACAATCGTAAATGACCCATAAAACAGTATAGGGACATAATATAAGGGATTTAAGAACATGATAATGAAATTTGAAAATACACCATATGAAATGAAGAACATGAAAGGAAGGAAAAAATAAGATTTCTCTTATGAAAATTCGGCATCCTAACAGCGTTACATAAACTTCAACCAAAAATGAATTGATGATGTCAAAAAAGATCAAAATGATAGATATAGAGATAATACCCAAAAATAATAAAAAATAACTTGGAATAATTGACATGGAATTAGAACTTTGAAAAGGAGAAGGGTGAAAGAATCCCTTAAAAATTCGGCAGCCTAACGGCGTCACTTAAACTTCAACAAAAATGAATTGATGAGATCAAATAGGGTATCTCATAATATGAACATAAGAGTCCAGTATGATAGATATAGATATCATACCCCAACATAACAAAAAGGATCTTGAAAGAATTGACATGAAAGTAGAACTTCAAAACGAGAAGGGTGAAGAACCACTTAAAAATTCGGCAGCCTAACGGCGCCACTTA
Organism: Viscum album; assembly: GCA_963277665.1. Taxonomy (NCBI): domain Eukaryota; kingdom Viridiplantae; phylum Streptophyta; class Magnoliopsida; order Santalales; family Viscaceae; genus Viscum; species Viscum album. Next base: position 1,339,939,155 of record OY728156.1, read on the forward strand.
AAACTTCAAAATACTGAATTGAAGAGATCAAATGGGGTATCTCATCATGTGATAATAAAAGATCAGTATGATAAATTTAGAGATCATTCCCCAACATAATAAAAAAGAACTTGGAAGACTTGACATGGAATTAGAACTTTGAAAAGGAGAAGGGTGAAAGAATCCCTTAAAAATTCGGCAGCCTAACGGCGTCACTTAAACTTCAAAAAAAAATGAATTGATGAGATCAAATAAGGTCTCTAATCATATGAAAATAATAGTCCATTATGATAGATATAGAGATCATAACCCAAAATAAAAAAAAGGAACTTGAAAGAATTGACATGAAAGTAGAACTTCAAAACGAGAAGGGTGAAGAACCACTTAAAAATTCGGCAGCCTAACGGTGCCACTTAAAACTTCAAAATACTGAATTGAAGAGATCAAATGGGGTCTCTCATAATGTGATCATAAAAGATCAGTATGATAAATTTAGAGATAATACCCCAACATAATAAAAAATAACTTGGAATACTTTACATGAAAATAGATCTTGAAAATTGAGAAGGGAGAAAGAATCCGTTACAAAAATTTCGGCAGCCTAACGACGCCACTTAAAACATCATAAAACGAAATAATGAGAGTAAAAGGGGATATCACATTATATGAACATGAAAAGGGCAGTAATAGGAGTATAAAAGAACATCCTCTAACATAAGAACATGGAGCATAAAAGTAATGACATAAAAGAGATTTCTTGAAAAGAAAGAGAGAGATCGGATCCCTTACCTTAAAACGTAACTCTTAAAACTCAAAGGTTTGGACATTGAGGGCTTGGGGGAACCTTGGGAGGACTCTTTGGGAGGTAATGAGTCCAGAACTTCGTTGGGGGAGAGTGGGGAGTCGAATGGATGAGAGGATGGCTTGATATTTATAGGGAAAGTGAGGGGACAAGGCATTAATGGCCAAGGGACACCTCATTAGTGGTTTTGTCAAAACCATGGGCTTGCCCATGGTATTTTCCCATGGTATTGGCCACTTGGGACACCTCATACCTTATATTACTATTCATAAGTCTAACATATTGATTACATACTTAATACATCATTTAATGATGTCATTAAACACCCGTAACTTAAAAACTGTATTTTCACTATTCATCGAAAATTCAACTTTCTCAGAATAATCCCAAAATTTCACCTTAACCAAATATCAATGCTCTGATTTCAAAAATGAAATCCATTTTATAAAAATAATTTTCTAAATATTTTTAATTAAATTTTTAATTAAAAACACTATTCATCGAAAATTTATTTTTTTCAGAAAAATCCCCAAAAATTACCTTAACATAATATCGATGCTCTGAGTTCAAAAATGAAGTCCATTTTATAAAAATAATTTTCTAAATATTTTTAATTAAAATTTTAAATAAAAAAAACTATTCATCCAAAAAAACTAATACTTGAATAATAATTTATGAAACCCTTATTTAACCATTTTATTGAATCACATTACTTAATCAAAGTGCCTAGCTTATTTTAATACTTTCTTTAAGTGAGATTACTAATCTATTTGGAAACATTATTAATCCTAATCATAAAATCACTATTCATAATTTACTATTCATCAAAAATCAAGTTGATCTTATTAGACTCTAAATTTCGTACAGAACATAATTGTAGAAGACCATTTTTTGAAAATCATTACACATTTTTAATTATTTAAGGTTTACATAAACATTTTTCAAATATCCTTTTTCTAAAATTCATCAAAATATGCATACTATATTTATCCGGTCATTTGAAAATTCATAAAAGGAATCATAATTTTTATTTAAAACAAAGGATTACACAAGACAGTTACAGTCTCCATACATAGCCCCTTATCACACCAACATAGGACCTAAGTGTAAGGTGTGCTAAGGTGAGAGAATCCGAGGGAGGCTTGGTCAACATCACACGAGTAGTAATTTATATCAGTTTGAACTTCTCGCGAAGGCGATCCCGTTCTAGCTTTATACGATGAAGTTCAGCTTGGGTTTGGTCCAGAGCAAAGCTCAGTGGTTCTACCTCCTTCCCAAGTTCTGTTAGATGGGCTTCGATCGGTCCAAGACTACTGGGTGAGGCCATCGAATCTTCTTTCTATATTAATTAACCAAGATTGCTTGTATTTAGAGACAATAGTCAAAAAGTTTAGTTTCCAGCGGTCATATTGACCAATGGTCAAATAACAGTCAAAACCCAACAGTCTCATTTTAATTATACTCATTTTATCAAATGAAACATTTTTGTTGAGTTTAAAAATAAAATAAAATAACACATAAAATTAGGAAACAATATTTATTTAAAATTTCAGGTCGTTACAGTTATCCTTAGTATTAAGGATAAAAAACTTACAACCAAAAATCTTGAAGTAAGAAACTTTTGGTTTTCGACCAGTCCATAGCTCATAAGGAGTTTTATTAATAAAATGTCTTATCAAAACTCAATTTATAGTATAACAGGCAGTACTTACTTCTTTATCCCAAAAGTGTTTTCTATAGAATATTAACTCAACATGGTTCTATTATCTCTTGAAAGACTCAATTACTTCTTTTAACAACGCCATTTTTGTTGAGGAGTTATAGGAGTTGAGAAATTGTGAGTAATACCCTTCTTACTAAAAAAGTTTCAAAATCTGAATTTACAAACTCACCACCATGATCACTATTAGTAGTTATCAATGGTAGGTTTTTCTCATTTTTTTACTTGAGCTTGAAAAGTTCTAAAATAAGAAAAGGATTCATATTTTCTTGCTAGAAAATCGACCCAAGTTTATCTAGTGTAGTCATCAAAAAGAAAAAATACATAATATTTTCCTCCAATACTTCCAGTTTGTGTATGACCAAATAGATCCATATGAACCAACTATAGGGAATTAGATGTTTAAACTTCACTACTAGATTTAAAACAAGATTTTTGTTTCTTTCCAAACTGACAAGGGTCACAAACTTTTGAAGAATCAAAACTTAGAACTGGTAGATCCTTAACTAAAACTTTCTTTGAGAGATTACTAATGTTCTTAAGGTTGCAGTGTCCTAACCTTCTATGCCAAATCCAAGATGAATCTTCAATTTCACTTAAGCAAGGAATATCTTGACTTCTTAAGTATTCTAAGTTCAAAGTGTAGACATTCTCATGCCTATGTGCTGTAAGAATATATTCATCCTTGGAATTGTGAACTAAACAATTATCATTCCTAAAATTCCCAAGGTAACCATCATCACATAATTGAATTCTACTTATAAGGTTGTGCTTAAGACCATTAAGAAATAAAACATTATAAATTAAAACTTTTCCAAGAAGAATGATATTACCTATACCGACAATATCTCCTTTAGAATTATCCCCAAAGGTTACTTTTCCACCTTTCATTTAGATAATATTATGGAAATAGCTTTTGTTACCAGTCATATGATGAGAACATATACTATCCATATACCAGATATTTTTGGTAAATTATTCATTTCCCTGTAAAAACAAAAGTTAGAACTTTGGAATCCAAACTTGTTTGGATCCAGGGTTAGACAATAAAATTTTAAGAACCCACATTTGTTTAGAAAAATAAGCCTTGTGGAATCCTAGATATTGAATTTTTTAAGGAATATGTTTTCCTCCAATATCCTCCACTTTGAAATTTTGTATAGAATGGGGATTTGGATGGAATAAAATAGTTATTTTTGAAAATAGGTTTTCTCTGAGTATAACCTACTCCAGAAGTATTTCCGTGAGGTCTAATTTGGGAATAAATCTTGTCAAAATTTTCTTTACCAGAAGTAAAGTTGGAAAGAAGTTTCTAAAGGGAATATATTTTAGACTTTATTCATATGACTAAACTCATATCCTCAGGAATTATTTCCTTAGAGTTAAATTTTTCCTCAAAACCATTTATTTTTGAAATACCATTCATAAGATCTTTAGAAAGTTCTTCCTTTTCAAACTTTATTTCATTAAGTTCTTTAAGAAGTTTTTCTAGGAGCTCATCCTTATCTTCAAGATCTCTAGTGAGATCTAAAATCTATTTTGTAAGAACTTATTCTCTAGTATTTTCCTTGTCTAGTTTTTTAGAAATTTTATGATTGTTTTATTCTAATAACTTGGAAAATCTAGATACTTCTTCATACGACGATACTCCTTAATTATCTGAAGATGAAGTATCTTAATCAGAAGTAATATCTTCAGGATAATAATTCTTATGAAGAGATAAATTTGTTAAATTCACGGCAGAGCATACCTTGGCCATAAGACAAGTATTTGGGAAATAATTAGTAGTAATGAATCCAATATTATTCTGTGCTGATGATTCATATTCAGAAGATTCACTTTCAGAAGAGTCTACACAACTAGAACTCCAAGTGTCATTTGATTTAAGACTTTTCTTGTGCTTAGAATGGTAGAACTTATTCTTGTTTATCTATGAATTCCTTTCCTTCTTATCCTTATTTTTCAAAAGAGGGAAATCAGGTCTGATATAACCTATTCTTCTACATTCGTAGAAAGTAACTTCCCCATCTTTATTTTATTTGTATTATCTATTCTTAAACTTATTCTGATAGTTCTTTTGAGCTACTAGTTTGTTCATTATTTGAGAAAGATTAGATAACTCGTTCTCATATTTTTCTGTATCACTAGATTCTGACTGAATAGTAACTTTCTTTGACTTTGATCTAGTAACTCTTTCTAGAGTTTTGAATTTTGTATATTTAGAAGTTACTATGAATGAAAAAATTCCACTTCAATTATTTTTCTTAATATATCTGCATATTTATTCATTCAAGTCTCGTGCTGAAGAAGAGTTCTAAAAAGATCATCTAAGGAAATCTGGGTGACTTTCCTATTCTCATCAATTGCTATCATCTTGAACTCCCATTCATTAGGCATGATGTCTATGATCTTCTCAAAAAGTATTTCATCAGCAAGGCCATTTTCTACCTTAGACTGTAATCTATTCACAATGGTCATGAACCTTTGCTGAACTTTTCTTATGGGTTCTCCATAAGGAAAGCTAAAGCCAAGTTATTCAGCTCTCAACATAGCTATTCTTGTCTCTATAACTTTAGAAGTTCCAAAATGTGTAACTTCCAATTTCTTCGAGATACTATTTTCAGCTTCACATGAGGATATTTGAATATAGATGCTCCAAGTCATGGAACAGAGCAATGTATTTCTAACTCTAAATTTTGATTGATATTCTGCTCTCTCTAAATTAGTAAAAGTTCTCAGTTTCGCATCAGGAATCTTATAATCTCTTTTCTGCATCAGGTAGTTATCAACTCCAGTATTAATAACGGATTTCTTCATCCTATCTCTCCAGTACTCATAATCATTTCCACAAAAAATATGAGGTCTGTTAGGATTTAAATTGTTCAAAGAACCAATATGCATGGATCCCACCATAAAAAATATACCTTTATTTGAAAAAAATATTTTTAGTAGTGCTTAAAAAAAATATAAATTTCTTAAAGAAAACTTTAAGAAAAAAAATAAAGTCTATGACAAATAATAACTAGAAAAACTCTATGAAAAATATGAGTCCAGACTTTTGAGTCCGAAATCCTGATTCCGAAAATATGAAGAAGGATATGATTTCTCTTCTGAATCTAATCATGATATTAATTCAGATTGAACCAAGGCTTTGACACCAATTGATTGGTTGGTATGGAGTAATGAAATTATACTCTATACCAATATTAGGATTTCAATAGTGCTGAAAAAGCACAATAAACAAGTGGGGGGGGGGGGGTGAATTGTATTCTTCAAAATTTTCTTAAGGAAATTTTTTATAAACAAAATTTACAACACCTCTAATATGAAATCACCTTGTTAGAGGAAAAATAATGTTCTTAAGTCTAAAGCTTAATAAACTTTCCTTATAAAGAGATTCTACCACAAGGCATCTAGAATCTCTTACAATCATAGATACAAGTTAGAATGTTTATAAAAAAAGAAAACTTCCTAACTTTTACAAAGTAGAAGATTTTTACAATCTTCTTTTAACCCAAAGAGAAGGCTATCAAAAAAAACTTGGATAAAGGTCCCTTGTTTTATACTTCCAAGAAATTTTGTCTTACCCAAACCCAGGTAAGACCTCAATCCTAATATTGGTATCTATCTTACTATCCTCGCAAGCCCTCTATTTGTAAGGAAATCGACACCTCTGACTTCAAAACCCATTGTCTCTGATTTTAAGGAAATCGCACCTATACACGAAGCAATTCTGCATGAAGCAAATTTTGAACAATCTGTTCAAAAGTTATGCATGAAGCCATAGATTTTATAAGAGCCTCTCACTCTAGATCAATTTACATTTAGAGAGATGAACTACAAAAAGAAAACATGTTACCATACACACACATATGTATGTACTGATCTCATCAACTGAGGTCCTATTTATAGCTTTTAGAAAAACTGCCAGTTGGTTCCACTCCAATGGTCATATTTCTGTAAATCTCATAGGGACCTGGACACATGGAAAACATAAAATGGTTAGTTTATAACAGAAACAACGACATCATTTTATATAACTAACCAAGAAAAATAAATATCTTACACCTTAAGTGTAAGAAACTTAGAATCCGATAAAATTGAAATGATAAGAATGAAATTATAAGGTTCAGAATTCTAAAGAAATAAAGCTTTGAAAAATAAATTCCAGAATTATAAATTTCAGAATGGATTTTCATAAAATTGGTATGCGTAAAGTATAAGGAAACATTTTATGAAAACTCATATTTACAAATTTCAGTATCAGTTTCTTATTCTCCGGTATCGGTATCATAATAAACAGTATCATTGTCTCTAAAAAAACGGAATTAAGAAAATATATTTTAGAAATGAGGAATGGAAATTTCTGGTATAGAAATTTTGGCTTTGAAAACATTAATATTTAAAGATTTATAAAAATATAATTTTTGTAATCATTAACCAACTCTCCAATTGGAAGGGTAAATCCCTTTCCATGGCTGGGCGAATATGCTTGGTCAAATCCACCATTGTTTCTAAAATGGTCTATGCCCTCATGATTTATAAATGGCCTATAAGCATCTTCAAAAAAATTAATACGTACATTAAAAACTTTATTTGGACTAGAAGTATTTTTGAAAAGAATCTTGTCACTATCCCTTGGAATTCTTGTTGTAAACCGATTGATAAAGGTGGAATTGGCATTAAAAATCTAAAGTTGTTCAATAGCGCTCTGCAAGCCCGTCTAACATAGCGTATTATCAATTCTACTTCTAAAGTTTATGATTTTTTAAATCATAGATTTCTTCATAAAATTTTAACGGGTAATTCGACTTTCATCAACTCTTCAATCTGGCCTTCTATCAGAGACTCTTACCGTAAGATCATGGAAAATGCTAGATGGATGGTTAGTGCTGATTCTTCCATTAATTTTTGGTGTGGCAATTGGTGTGGTAACCCCCTAATCTCTCTGTTACCACCCAATGTCATTCCTGCTGATACTAGTCAGTCCATAAAAGATGTCTTACATTCACATAGACATGACTTCCCTGATCATATTGTGCAGACTATTGATAATTATCCCTTTTCCTCTGATGGGGACTTCCTTGTTTGGGAACCTGCTCCAAATGGTATGCTTGACTCAAAAAACTTTTATAAGCATAACTTTTCTAATGAGGATTCTAATTATCTTTTGGTGAGTCATTTCAATAAACCTTGGATTAAACCTTCTAGGCTCACCCTTATTTGGAATATTTCTCATAATAGATTGCCCACTGAAATTATTCTGCAAAAGTTCGGCATTCAACTTTGTTCTAAATGTCTCTTGTGTAATCAACACAGGGAGGACGCCGATCATCTTTTTCTTTCTTGTTCCACGACCTCTACTTTATGGAATTATGTTTTTGAATTATTCAATTGCATATGGATCTTAACTGGCTCTATTTATTCGTTTTTAAAAAATTGTATTAGACATGAAGCTTCTTCACAGGTTAAAAATATTTTTCTTGCGGCTGTGGAGGAACTCCTGCATGAGATCTGGTATGCTAGAAATGATCTCATTCATAATAATCGCTCATTTAGTCTCAATTCAAGAAAATCTTGGATTATTATTGCAATCCATGAAGCCGCCTCAATTCAAAAAGACTTTTGCAACAACTCGGTTGGTGACTTTGAGATACTTCGTCATCTCCGTGTTCCTGGAATCTACCCTACACTCAAACACTCTTTTGAAGTTTTCTGGAAATCGCTGATACCGGGATGGATCAAAGTGAACGTTGATGGTGCTTCTAAAGGAAATCCAGGACCTTCCAGTTATGGTGCTATCTTTAGAGACTCAGCTGGCCAATGTCAGGGTTGCTTCTATGTTGGATGTGGTCACTCTTCATCTCTGGAGGTGGAAATGCTTGGAGTCATTCACGCTGTTGAGTTTGCGCTTCAAAAAGGATGGATAAAGCTTTGGATTGAAAGTGATTCTACCACCATAATTCATGCCATCTGGAATGGAATCATTCATCTAGCCTGGCCTCTCACTACACGCTGGATGAATTTCTTGAAGACTCTCTATGGGATTGACTACATTGCTACTCATGCCTACCGTGAAGAAAATGTTGTTGCTGATGCCCTTGCTAACAAAGGAGTCCATCAAAGCATGACTTGGTTTGACACTCTGCCAGCTGATTTATCTGATCTTTTCGATAGAGATTGTAAAAAAATCTCATCTTTTTGTCTCTTGTAACCTTTTTATTTTATATATTGTGCTTTGAACTTTAAAAAAAATTGCAATATAATTTTTGATATAGGAAATATTGGTATAACATATTTGGTATTGGGATTTCTGGTATCAATATGACAAAACTGTCTCAAGGAATTTCAGTACCGATAACCAGGAAGTCGGAGTTTAAGAACTTTGGAGAACAGAAAAATAGAAAATCTAAGAATAAGGAAAATATGATACCAGATTTCATTCAAGATGGAAATTAGTATCGCGGTGAAAATAGAGAATGAGAAATGGTGTCTTAAGGAATTATGGTATGATATAACCATGAAACATATTTCGGAACATTAAGAACTTTTCTGGTATGGAAAACAGATTTCTAAAAACCTTAATAAAAATATATTTAACTCAAAAGACTAAGAAAATTTTGATTATAAGGAAATTTATTTAAGTGTAAGGAAATATATTAAAGAAGAAGGTGCTTGTGATTTTCAAAATAAAAACTTAAGTAATGGAGAGATCTTATAGACCTAATATGATATATGTACTTTCATGCCATATCACTAGCTTTGATTTAGGGAATATAATACAATACAATTTCAATTTTTAGTGCATTTCCAAAAAAACTCACACTTTCAATAAAATCCATTAAGGAATTTGTGAAAAACAACACAACTATTTGTGAATCAATTCAAACTCTTTTAGATATAGTTTATAAAAATCTCTTTTTTGGAACTAAATTATTGCCCAAAATTTAATATTTATTCTAATACCTAACCATGTAACCCTATGGACATTTTTATAATTGAAAAAAATAAAATCATGATTTATATATGTAATCAAAGATTGGCCTCAAGTAATACATCACTGCTACTCAAGCTACACAGGTGTCTAGTTTGATCTCAGTCAAATATAATCATATCTCAATATGAATATATCCGCCATAAAATATATCATATAAATTATATATATAAATATATAATCCATTTTTCCATGACATTAAGTTAACACTTGACAAGGAACATGTAAATCTAGTATAGGTTAACTCATACATTCATGATTCTTCTAAATAACTAACCTATTCAATGAATACATCACATGTCATTCATCTAATAGATGATTAATTCACATGAAATTTATCCAATTAGTCAAGAACATTATATGTAACTCAAATAACCACATCAATTTATTTCCTTAATCTAATTCAATAATGGTCTTAGATGTATTTTCTTATCATATGAGCAGAAAAACCCCTTCTTGCTAAATCTTTAACTGAAGAAAGGATCGACAACATACTCAATTTACCCTTAATTATCTAAGCCCCAATGATTGTGTAATAATGGTATCAAAGTATAAATGTTATCATACCAAGTATCTCTCCAACCTTAGTTAATGGGGATTCATAATAAGCATACAACCCTTAGTATATCAATGATCATAAAACATTACATGTGATATACTTTGGTGGGGAAGTGTAAATAATAAGTATCAACTTGTTACCTCATGATTATATTCTTTATATATCATATACATCTCTTTATATAGATTATATGATTCTACTCATGATAATATTAACATATCATCACAACCCATAACACTCCATGAATATAATCAATTAGGGAAAACATAAAGTTATAGTTTATGGGGATAATTATCATTTCACAACATGAAAAACATATAGCCAACATGAAATAATGATAAATTGGAGATTTAATTTTGTAAAACATGATACATTTTATACTCTTGAACTCATTTAAGAATACTTTGAAAAACCATATATAATTACCTTGATAACATATCATATATGAAAAACTATTGAATTATCCTTATGTTTGCTTCACTTTTAAGGGATTTGTTAAAATAATTACATATCTATGTAATTACCACCACATATCAATTTGAACTCCTAATAAAAACCCTCCCACAAATTGATCTAGTGAGCAGAATCTTTAAAGTAATCTAGTTTGAATAATAATTATATTTATGAATCGTATTTCTAATATTTGACCCTTAGAACATATTCAAACTCCTTAAATACAGAATATCAAATGTTACAATGTTAATAAATCTTGTTTTCTACTTAAAACTCTTTTTAATCTCATCATCTTTATTTTTGGAACCCTTTCCATCAATTTTTTTCATGAAATATTTATATAAACTAATATAACTCTTTACATTAATCTTGTACCAGTATAACCAAAATATTTTAGGATATAAAGTGACATTATCTCACTCGAATAATCTTCTACTTATTAAATTTAAAATTCTCTTAGTCTTAACATAATCCTCCTAGCCTCTTAGATACTATATTGTCTTGATAATATCATGCTAATATAAATAAACTTTTTGTGTTTAATAAATAACTCTCATTTCCTTTTAGTATAAATATTTATAAAATAAACCATTTTCCATATCATATATGGTATTTTATGTGTTTAGAACATTTTCTTATATTTAAAGGCTTCATTGTTTAAAATACTCCCAGAATGTGTGGTGAAAAAATCTTCCATCATATTTTAACAAACATATGGATAAAATCTTTTATCTTGGATAAAACACTTTTATCCTGGCCCCCTTTTTAATACTTGTTATAGAATTCGATTAATAAAAAATCATGTGTATCACATAATTCTATTTGTAGAAACTTTTTTTAGTAAACAATATCTCTTATCATAGAAGAGAAGTGAGATAACTATACATGAATTTTAAGAAAAATTAATTTGACCTAGATATATTCCTTTAAATTAAAATATTTAATGTAGAAACTATCTTCTTTATTACTCAAATTTAAAAATAAGATCAATTAATTATTCCCTTGATTATGAACTCATGTATATTTACAACACTTGTAAAGTATATATTTATTATCATATAACCTTAAAAATAATTTAATAGTTTTATGTAACACTAAAATTTTACATGGTAATTCCATCGGGATTTAGACAATCCTTCGTGTATTTGATCAATCCATCATAAGGTATCATAACCCACCTTTCCTGACTTCACCTTTAGGTTTTAATTACCTTACCTAGCTTAATAGAATAAATACTATTATACTTCCCAACTAACTTTTCTTCTTTTGATTTGAAATTTTACCCAATTTTATTATCCACACATCACGAGAAACTAAACATAATATTCCTAGTTCATAATTCCTCAAAAAATTAAGAAAATTGGGTAAATATTTTATGAAATCATTCACATTGTCAAAAAATTTCCAACTTAATGAATTCCACAAACAGAACTAGCCTTAGATGATAAATTTATTCTCAACATTACATTTATATACTTAATAATATTGATTATATGAGAAAAGAATAAAGTTCCTTATGTAATTTTGATTATAATTCCTTTGAAACAATAATTAAATAATTCCATGCTTTTCATAAGAATTTATATTCATCAGTTGAACAACTTCAATAGTTCTATCACAACCTAACCCACCAGGGTCTTCCTGGATGGTAGTAAGCTAAGTGTGACCACCCCAAGTCTACCTCCAATAGGCTAGAGGTTTGTGATAAGTTCTAGGTTGGAATATCTCACACATTTAACGCATTATCCTAATTACATGTAGACATGAAGACATCTCCAATCTTATAAAATGCTGAAAATAAAGTGTAAATGGTAATAATGTGTGCATACATTTATAATCCCACAACCAGAGTATAATGAATGTAATGAAAGTGATAAAGGGGGATAAATACAAACCCACCCAAAATGGAAAAATATTCAAACTTTCTAAGAAGGATAATACTACTATAATATACAACTTAGTAAGAACCATGGGTTTTCTAGCCCAAATACTATGTTCTTCTTGATCCTGATCTTCCTAGGACACCGTTAAATGGCCTACCATCTTTATAAGACACAACATGTGCAGGAAGATCCCATGAATGAGTGAGTATAAAAATTCCTAGTAGGACACACCGAGGAATTTGGGGGGGCACCACCAACTCCATTGGATCAATCTTATATATAGGGGATCGATGCCCAGAGCATCATGTTCATATTGATACCATGAACACCACCTAGGAAAGATATGATAAAGCATCTCACCATTGGTCACATAGAGTGTAACACCCGAGACTTTTATGAGAAATATTTTGTTTTTAAATCATTAAAGGAATCTATCACTATACACAACACTAGATTGTCTTTCTTTACACGCAACCGTGGCCTTCCTTGATAGCTTGCGTCGTACGCAATACCGAGTTTCACTAAACAATGACATGCTATTAAAATATTATTAAAACTAGCTGTTATGAATAGTAATAACCAATTTTTTATATTTTGTAAATTTTATTTTTCAAAATGGACTTCATTTTTGGATTCATAATATCTAAATTAGCCTAGGGTGAAATTTTGGTATTTTTCTCAAAACTTTCAATTTTTGATGAATAGTGAAACCACTAAGTGGTAGTTAAAAAAACTGAATTTTTCATAAAACATAATTTTACCGCTTCTGTGAGTGGAATTTTGAAAATCCGAGAGACACGGTTAATATAAAGGACTAAAATGTGGTTCAATGAGATGAAAATAATTTTTGGTGAATAACAACTTTTTACTTTTTTTACCACGGTTAAAAGTAAATAGGGTAGTTAAGGGTAAAAATGATATTATTATTACCCTAAAACATGTCCTAATTCTATTGGATAAGTTTAATTCTAACAAAAACAACCTTAGGAATACAATATGACAATTTAGGACCACATTTATTAGATTAGGACATTTATTATTAATTTATTTAAAGAAGGGTTAAAATAGTTAAAATCAAAGTTTAATAAGTAAATAATTTTTAATATAGGGTTATAAATAATATAAATTAGATTGTTAATATTAATTAGAAAGATAATAATATTTCCTAAATAATGAAATTTTATTTATAATTTTTAGACATTAAATAATTTAATTTATTTATGACAGAATGATGATGCAGTAATTACCATAATAGTGAAAAATTAGAATTATTGATATTATAAATACCCAAATAAATATAATTTGAGACTTTTTATTAATTCCACTAATTTTCTAGGTTAATATGACATGTTAGTATTGATTTAATTAGATTTTATCGAACTAATCATTCTGTTATGAGTTTCAAAAAAATCAATTACTAAATAATGTCAAAATTGACATAAAATAGTTTTTAAAAAAATATTATATTATTAATTGTTATTTTATTCCTAAAAATCTAAGGTTCGGCCAAATGACTTCGATAAGGTCATAGATATTAATAATAAACAACTTGGGGTTCATTTTTCTTGATATAGTATGTTTATTAACCATATAGTGTAAGAAAACAAGAAGACACGGTAAAAGTTAAATTATCTAACTTAAAGTTAAATCTAAATGATAAGGTTAAAATTGATACCTAAACATGTCTAAACTCTATTTTATGTGATTATTTAGACCTATAACCACCTTATCTTCTAAATATATCAATTTGGAGCTATTAAAAACCGAATTTGACTTTATAATAAAATAATATTTTTAGTTATTCCCAAGGTGCCCCTCTCCTCCATTATAATACGGAACCTCCTCCCCCTCTTCCTCACACCACTTTGAGCCTTCAAGATGGGAAAAAACCTGAAAATTTCTTCTTTCCACTTCCCTAAAGACATCCTAGAGGTCCTGGTATTCTTTAAAGACAAATTTTAGTGCCCTAAAAGGAGGTCTCAAAGAAGCGCTTCAAAGAAGAGGTAATGTCCGTTACCGATTCTTTCATCTTTATTTCTTCTTCCACTTCTTCTTATTTAGTTGTTTCATTATGAAGTAATAAAATAAGTATCACTCATATAATGATATCTTATTATAAGTATGAAACAAACCTATTTCGCCATCTATACATCCTACGGAAAACGAAATCACCGCGCGTGCGTACATACGGAATACCGTCTCCACGCCGTGGTGTAATCTATTTTCCACCACCACCTTAATTGGATGGGTATAATGGTGTAAATAATGACTATATATGACTATTTTAATGTGATATTGATTCTGAAATAGTATACATACACTCCAATACAATTCCACGATGATGGGAACAATATCATCGCTCGTGCGTACGTACGGAATACCGTCTCCACGATGTGATACGACTCGTTCTACATGATTTTCATTGCATAATGATTACATAAATGAATTGAGTGAATAAATATGATATATATTACCCTAATAACATTCTGTAAATGAGGTATTTATAAACTAAAAATAAAAATAAGAATTTATTTGACAAGACACGCATAAGAACAAAAAGAAATAAACACCTGAATAACAAGTAGTAATGAAATATTACTAATAAGAAGCTAAGAATATGACCATATATGATATCATAAAAATAATTATGATTATATAATAAGTCAATAACATTTTTTAAATCATTATACAGGAGGTTCGGACACGTACAAAGCATATCAGACCTAAGGTAAGGGAAATATCACAATCTCATTTTTATCCGAGATTGTTTATACTTTGAAATTTACTGGGGTGTATTTTATCATCCACATCCATGTTTCCTCAATATGTAATATTATTTACATCCACCTAAAAATTTTTAAATCCATTTTTACCCTTTGGTGAGTTTATAGTAAAATATATGAAAGGAATATTTTGTTTTTTTCGTACGAGGTACTTTTTGACTTTTCTGACAAAAGTATGAGAAGAATGTTTTTTTAACTTATACGGAATGAATGGATTTTTAAAACAATATTTCCAAGAATAGTCCTTTAGATTTTTTCATGTTTATTTTTAATCAACTTATTTTAGTTTAAAATTGTATGACATGTTAAGAAAGTAAAAATGTTTTTGAAGTAAAAAAGGATATTTTCCTCAAGAATGGAGTTCAAGTGTTTTATCAAAATTATTTTCCATCTAAGATAATATAGGGTTCTGTTTATATCCCTATTATTACATTGATTTGATTATGTTGTGATGGAATTATTTTTATGAATTCCTTTATCTTATATGAATTGTTTTATGATGTCATGTTGTTTAAGAATCCCATTTTTATTACATGGGTTATGCAATGATGTATGATTTATGATTTTGTGGCACACATATGAATGGTATAATTATGAAATGGGTGGGACCTATATCTCCCTCAAATTCATTGGGTAAAGATTTTATATCTCATGAGATAGACATGGCTGGAACGGCAGGTTAAACCGGTTCAGTGAAACAGGACTGAAATGAGGAGTGAACTCGGTTCAGAAATGGACTTTGTCCACTAAGATAGTCTTAGCAATGAGTCTTGACTAATAAGAAATGATTCTCTATGATTATGTGTGTATGCCACAATGTTTCATGTTTTAAGTTATGATTATTGGATTACATTTCACTACTATGATTTATCCCATGTTATGAAATCATGATCTCTTCTGCAGGTTAAGATTTCCAAAAGTTATGTTCTTATGAATATTATGTGATTGATATTTATTTTGTTTACCCTTACTAAGCATTTTAGCTCACCATTTTGTATGTTTTATTTCCCCAGGTAAGGAAGAATGTTATTAAGTAAGATATGCCAAAAGGGACTATAGATATGATGAAATAAATGGGAGACAGTGTAGATGCTTTATGAACCAGTTGTGTATGTTTCCCAGTTTCTAAAGACACTATACCTATACGGTCCTTTCCATGGTTTTGTTATATGTTGTAATAAGTATTCTTCAATTTTGAAGTATTAACAATGTATGTAAAGTATGGGTCGTTATAGTTGGTATCAGAGGGAGGTTATAGTCAACCTTTCGAAACTAGGATGTGAAAGCCTTAGTAAGAACCCTAAGGATAAGTCTAAGCATAGAACACAATCTTAGTGTTTTAGAAATGTCCATGAATAACCTAGGATAAGACCTTAAGTTTGAAATTTTATTCTTGATTATGTGGTTTTCCTATTATAATTAGTGTTTCTCACACTATTCTTCTTGGTTTTAGTCAATGGCTGAAACCCGATGGAACCGTGTTAATGCGGAATGCGATGGGAAATGCAATGATTGTCCCCCTGAGAAACCAAACATCATGGGAGATGGAATGAAAAATATTTTAGCCATGCTCACACAACTTTCTCAAGCTATGAATCATGCAGGACTTCCAAATGAGCAATGGAAGGAGCAACATTCTGTTGAATCCTTCATGAGGCAACGTCCACCTTCTTTCAGTGGGTCTACTGATCCATTAGTTTCTGAACAATGGATTAGTAGTACTGAAAATATATTTTCAGTTCTTCAAATTTTCTGAACATGATAAAGTCATCTTAGCAGTGTATCATTTGGAAGGTGATGCTGATCAATGGTGGAATCTTATCAAGAATACGAGGCAAAGAGATGAAATTGAGTCCATGGAATGGGATGAGTTCAAGAACTTATTTTTCAATAAGTATTTCCCTTGTATTCTTCGAACAAAGATGGAGAAGGAGTTTCTTCAACTAAAGCAAAAGGATGATGAATCTGTTGGTACCTATGAAGAAAATTTTACAAGACTTTCAAGGTACGCTTCTGGTATTATTATCCAACCTGAGAGTAAGATCGATTGATTCTTTAGTGGCTTAAAACCAAGTCTTCTAAGGGCGTTATCCATAAGGGACTTCAATAGCTATGAGGAAATCATTCGATGTGCTCTCAAAGTTGAGATGGATATTGGAGTAACCCATCAGTCATATGGGTTTGATAAGAAGAGGAAAATGGAATTCAAAGGAAAATCTAAAGAGCCCACTGAAAAGAAGATGAGCTTTCCCTTATGATCAAAGTGTGGAAAGAAACATAGAGGGAGTTTTCTTAAAGGGACAAGTAAATGTTTCAAATGTGGAAAGGAAGATCATCGGGAATTTGAATGCCGCAATGATGGGAAGAAGATGTCTAATGATGCAAACAAAAGAAGGGATACACAGAATGAACCTACTACACTTCAATGTTTCTAGTGCAAGGAGATGGGGATTTATGCCAATAAATGCCCAAATTCAAGGGTTGATGATGATGGTCGACATCAATAAACTCTTAAGTCTAAAGACAAAGGAAAGTCACATGCAATTTCTATCAGCGATGTGGAGTACGATAACGATGTGGTGAAAGGTACACTTACCATCCACTCTAAAGTAAAAAATGTTTTATTTGATTCTGGATCCACCCACTCTTTTATTTCTGAAGAATTTTCTAAGGATATCACCATATTACCTCAACAATTAGATGTTGAGTTAGCTGTGACAACCCCTAATGGCACAACAGTCACATCAAAAGTTTATAATTCTTACCTGATTGAAGTTTTTGGGAAAATGCTTCCTGCAAATCTTGTGATCCTTCCTATAGTGGAATTTGATGTGATTCTTGGAATGGATTGGCTTTCTTTATATGGATCTCATATCAATTGCCAAATAAGGGAAGTCACATTTCATATTCCAGATCAATCTATGATCGTTTATCGATGCAAGGATGAACATAACCTTCCAGTGGAAATTTCTTCCATCTTATGGGTATTGATTCCACTGAATGAAGGTTATTTATCTCAAATGGTTGGTGAGAAACTCACAATTAAGAATATTCCCATTGTACGGGAGTTTGATGATGTCTTTTCGGAGGAATTTCCGGGTCTTCCACCAAATCGTGAAGTTGAGTTTTCAATAGAACTCGTACTAGGTGCTTTACCTATTTCAAAGACATCTTATAGAATGGACCCAATTGAGTTGCAGGAATTTAAGAATCAACTCCAAGAGAATATTGATAAGGGATTCATACGCCCTAGTGCATCACCTTGGGGAGCACCTGTTCTGTTTGTTAAGAAGAAAGATGGATCAATGAGACTTTGCATTGATTATCGAGAACTTAACAAGATCACTATCAAGAACAAATATCCTCTCCCACGCATTGATGACTTATTTGACCAACTACGCGGAGCTCAATACTTTTTCAAGATTGATCTTCGTTCAGGGTATCATCAATTAAGGGTCAAAAGGGAGGATATACCAAATATGGCTTTCCTTACAAGGTATGGACACTATGAATTTATAGTGATGCCATTTGGTCTTACTAATGCCACTACTATCTTCATGGATCTGATGAATATATTCTTTAGAGACTATCTTGATCAGTTTGTGGTAGTCTTTATAGACGATATTCTTGTCCATTCAAAGAGAAAGGAAGAACATGAAGATCACTTGAGAATTATATTGAAGACCCTGAGAAAGGAGAAGCTTTATGCCAAATTTACCAAGTGTGAATTTTGGCTTAAAAAAGTTTCATTTTTGGGTCACATAATCTCAAAAGAGGGGATATCTGTGGATCCAGCAAAAACAGAGGTTATCAAAAGATGTTCGAGACCAACAAAAGTGACTGAGATCCGAAGTTTTCTTGGTTTGGCTGGATATTATCGACGTTTTGTGAAAGATTTTTCACGATTATCTAATCCACTCACCAGGTTGACTCGGAAAGGTGTTAAGTTTGTTTGGACAGAGGAATGTGAAGAGAATTTCAAGGAGTTGAAAAGAAGGTTATCCAGTGCACCTGTGCTCACACTGCCTTGTAGTGGAGAAAGGTTTGTGATCTACAGTGATGCATCCAAGAAGGGTTTGGGGTGTGTTCTTATGCAGACTGATATGGTGATAGCTTATGCCTCACGACAGTTGGAAATCCATGAGAAAAATTACCCAACTCATGATTTAGAGTTAGCTACGGTAATCTTTGCATTAAAGATTTGGAGGCATTGCCTTTATAGTGAAAGGTGTGATATTTATACTGATCATAAAAGATTAAAGTATATTTTCACACAAAAGGAGCTGAATATGCGCCAAAGAAGATGGTTGGAGCTGATTAAGGATTACGACTGCTCAATCCATTACCACCCTGGGAAATCAAACAAGGTGGCAGATGCATTAAGTCGACAATACCATTCTAGCTTATCCATGATGAGGATCACAAAAGATCCAATATTTATGGATTTACAAAGGATGGATCTTGGAATTATAATGGAAAGGGAAAAATCTTATCTTTCTCAAATGAATGTTCAACCATCTATACATGTGAAGATTAAAGAGGCACAGAAAGAAGATGTCGAGTTACAAAAGAAGGTGAGAAATGTTCCTGAATTCAAACTTGATTGTGATGGGATAATAATGTTCAGGAATCGGGTTTGTGTTCCTCCCCTCCCCGAATTAAAGAAGGAGCTATTGGATGAGGCTCATAGTTCTTCATTCTCTATTCATCCTGGAAGCACAAAGATGTACAGGGACCTGAAAGAGTACTTCTTGTGGGTTGGCATGAAAAGAGATGTTGCTGAATATGTCTCTTGATGCTTGGTTTGTCAGCAAGTTAAAGCTGAGAGACATAAGTCTAAGGGGATGTTACAACTATTACCCATACCAGAATGGAAATGGGAAAACATCACTATGGACTTTTTCACTGGACTTCCTAAAACATCCAAAGGCAATAATTCTATCTGGGTCATAGTTGATCATCTTACAAATTCGGCACACTTCATCGCTATTAGTGAGGATTTATATCTGGATCAGCTTGCCAGGATATATGTAAAGGAAGTGGTAAGATTGCATGGAGTACCACTTTCTATTATATCTGATCAGGATCTGAGGTTTACCTCAAAGTTCTGGCGAAGTCTTTAGCATACTCTGGATACAGAGTTGAGTTTCAGCACTGCTTATCATCCTCAGATAGATGGTCAGTATGAGAGAACAATTCAAACTCTTGAAGATATGTTGAGAGCTTGCTCTATGGATTTCAAAGGTGGTTGGGATTAACGCCTACATTTGGTGGAATTTTCTTATAATAATAGCTTTCACTCCAGTATTTAGATGGCTCTTTATGAAGATCTCTATGGAAAGAAATGCAGGACTCCAACTTGCTGGGATGAAGTTGGGGAAAGAAAGCTATTAGGACCTGATCTTGTTGATGAGATGGCAGAAAAGGTCCGATCTATTCAACAACACATAAGAGCAGCTCAGAGTCGATAGAAAAGTTATGCCGACAACCGAAGAAAAGACCTAGAGTTTGAAGTGGGTGATAAAGTGTTCTTACGAATATCTCCCTGGAAGAGGGTCATGAGATTTGGAAGGAAGGGGAAGTTGAGCCCTAGATATATCGGTCCTTTCGAAATACTGGATCGTGTTGGGAAGGTAGCTTACCGATTGACGCTTCCACCAAATCTCTCTCAAGTTCATGATGTGTTCCATGTATCTCTCCTAACAAAGTAAATTCCTGATCCTTCACATGTACTCAGCTCAGAAGTTGTACCGCTGGAGCAAGATCTTTCTTATGAAGAACAGCCGATAGAGATTCTGGATCGTAGCAAAAAAGTCCTACGAAACAAGGCCACTCGCTTGGTGAAAGTTTTATGGAGGAACCACCAATTAGAAGAAGCTACATGGGAGCTTGAGGATATGATGAGGGAGAGGTATCCTCATCTATTTGTTACAAAGTGATGAATTTCGAGGGCGAAATTCATTTTAAGGGGGTAGAATGTAACACCCGAGACTTTTATGAGAATTTTTTTTTAAATCATCAAAGGAATCTCTCACTACACACAAAACTATATTGGCTTGCTTTACACGCAACCGCGGTCTTCCTCGATAGCTTGCGTCATACGCAATACCGAGTTTCACTAAACAACGATATGCTATTAAAATATTATTAAAACTAGCCGTTATGAATAGTAATAAACACTTTTTGAAATTTTGTAAATTTTATTTTTCAAAATGGACTTCATTTTTGGATTCGTAATATCAAAATTAGCCTACGGTGAAATTTTGGTATTTTTCTGAAAACTTTCAATTTTTGATGAATAGTGAAACCACTAAGTGGTAGTTAAAAAAACTGAATTTTTCATAAAACATAATTTTACCGCTTCGGTGAGTGGAATTTTGAAAATCTGAGAGACACGTTTAATATCAAGGACTAAAATGTGGTTCAATGAGATGAAAATAATTTTTGATGAATAGTAACTTTTTACTTTTTTTACCACGGTTAAAAGTAAATAGGGTAGTTAAGGATAAAAATGATATTATTATTACCCTAACTGTAAAGACCCGTAAAATTCAAGGGAAATTTTTTCTTAAATTTCTTTAGAATTTTACAAGAGCGCGGTTTCAGACGGCACCTGATTCCGAGGCCCGGAGTGCCCGGAATTAATTTCCGAAGTTTGGCTCGGGTACGTTCAGTGAACGAACGAGCGGGAATTCCTAACTTTTGATCCGGTGCTCGGAATTGAAATCTGAGGGCACCGATGAACTCGCAACGCCGATATTCGCTTAAGGAGACCTTTCCCGAAGTTGCGTTTACACGTGGGGAGTTGTAAAAATAAAATTGTGAATGTTAAAAATAAAAATTTAACTTCAATTTTTATTTTTATCTTCCTTAAGTGTTTTTTTTATCCTTTGGGTGGAAGTTGGGTGACAACCCAACTTCCCTTGGGAGGTTAAGAGGGTGGTGGGGCCCACACGAACCCCACCCCTTCATATTCTCTAACCCTCCCCAACTCACAATTAATGATGTAAACTTAGGTTATAACTTATGTCATTAATAAGTGAGTTTAATTAAAGTTTTGAAATTCAAACTCTTGAATTTCAAAGGTTTGTGTTGTGTTAATAAATTAAGTGAGCTTAATTTATTGTTTTTGGTTAGTCCCTTTATTTCTTGAGAGGATTTGAGAGCTTTCTCTTCTTCTTCAAACCTCAACGAAGAACGCGGCGTCCTTCTTCCACGACGTCGGACTGCAACGCGTTGGTTTTCCTCCACGACGCCGCAACGCATCCTCTCCGCGACGTGCTTTCCGCGGCGAACCTTTGTCCGACGCCGCAACGCACTTTCCGCGACGTGCCTCTCGCGGCGAACCCGCTTCCGTCTACCGCGATGCCGACGACGTCTTCTTCCGTGACGACCGACCTCCGTGATGTCCGATCTCCGCGACGCTCGTCCTTCGCGGATCGTTGACGAGCTCCGCGAACTTCCTTCGAGGTAGGGGATGTTGATTTAATATTTAATTATCTCATTCTTGCTCGTGGTTCGTATGACTAACGTGAGGATGTTGTTTATTTAAAGTTGCGTTATTAATTTAACGTGAGGGGGCCGGACCGTACGAACACGGCCGAACCCCCTCCAACGTTCTTGTTTGTTCTTGCGGGTGGAAGCAAGTGGCGTGGTGCCGTCGCACCACGCGGTTGATCGTGCATTTATTTTACGCAACGCCGTCGCGCGCACACCATGGAAGAAACATCAAGAACGTGACGCCGTCGCGCCGCGTTGAAAGAAATTAAAGTGCGGCGGAAGGGGTGCGGTGCCGTCGCACCGCGCCGGACGACGAACGCCGCGGCCGGTTCCGGGCCGCGGCGAGACGAGGAGACCGCGGCCGGTTCCGTGCCGCGGCGAGATGAGGAGACCGCGGCCGGTTCCGGGCCGCGGCGGAAGAAAAGACCGGCGGCCG
Organism: Viscum album; assembly: GCA_963277665.1. Classification (NCBI taxonomy): domain Eukaryota; kingdom Viridiplantae; phylum Streptophyta; class Magnoliopsida; order Santalales; family Viscaceae; genus Viscum; species Viscum album. The sequence goes on from OY728156.1 coordinate 1,339,962,264, forward strand.
GGCCGCCGGCGTCGGAAGCCGAAGGGGGACCGGAATTTCCGGTCCCGTTAGAGAAAACCGGCCGGCCAGCTGGCCGGCCGGATACCTTTAAAACCGGGGAATTTAATTCCCCGGCCACCTCAATAAACCCCCCTCTTTAAGAGGGGGGGGGGGGGGCGTTTCTTTGAAGGAGGGGGCAGCCGGCCCCCTCGGTTCGGCACCAGCAGGCCCCCCACGTGGGGGGGGCTTCTTTAAAAAAAAAGGGGCGCGGCCCTTGTGCTGCGCCGCCCCTCCAAAAACCGCGGGGCTTAGCCCCCGCGTGCGCAGCCTCGCCGCGGCCCGCCGCCGCCGCCGCGCCGCCCCCGGGGGGGGGGGGGGGGGGTCGGGCCGGGTCGGCCCGGACCCGGACCCCCCCGTTTCGAACCAGATTTGTTTTTTTGCCCATAACTTGAGCCTCGGACCTCCGAATGACGAACCGTCTACGGCAACGCGATCCTTGGATCGAGACGGTCGTTCCGGTATATCGCACTCAAGGTTTCGGATTACTTTGGGTTCGGCCGGGTTGGTTCGTTCACGGAACCAACCGGGCCTTCGGAGCGGAAACGCTCATATCTTGAGCTACGGACGTCCGATTGACGTGCCGTCAGCCGCGTTGTGTTCCTTTTAGTGAGACGGAACTTTTGACATACTCCGCCCGAGGTTTGGACGCAGGTGGAGTACGGTCGGGTTGGTTTTGCCTTAAAAATCAACCGGGCCCCGGGGACGAAAATGTCAATAACTCACAGACCGGGCGTCCGATTGACGCGCCGTCTGTTTCGTTGACTTCCTCTTGATGAGACGGAACTTTTGACATACTCCGCCCGAGTTTTGGATGCAGTCGGAGTATGACCGGGTTGGATTGTACCCGAAATCCAACCGGGCCCCTGGAACGGGAAAGCTGATATCTTTCAGACAGGACGTCCGTTCGACGAACCGTCAGCGGCGTTGGTGTTTACGTTTAGTAACGGTCCCTTTGAGTATACCCTATGGGAGTTCGGGGTACAGTTGAGATACGGCCGGGATTGGTTTCGCTCACGAAACCAACCGGGCCCCTGGGACAAAAAGGCTAATAACTCACAGACCGGGCGTCCGATCGACGCGCCGTCTGTTGCGTTGAGACCCCTGTGACGAGACGGTTCTTTGAGACACTTCTTCGCGGGACCTTGTGATACTTGGAGTATCGACCAGTAGCTTGTGGAGTGGACCCTTCCGGAGACGAGCGGGCGGGGGAGCGCTTGGGTGTAGCGGCGGATCCGTGGTACTTGACAGTGGTGGTGCGCTTGGATGCAGCAGCAGACCCTTGGCGGTGGAGCGCTTGGTTGTAGCGGCGGACCCGCGATACTCTACGGAGTGTGTGCGCTTGGTTGTAGCGACAGACCCGCGACGGTGGAGACGAGCGTGCAGTGTACGGAGACCGTGTAGCCGGCTGAGACCTGACGACTGCTTGACCGACTCGACTTGGAGTGAGTCGACTAGCCCAGTGGACGGAGCGCCCGGTATTTGGCGGCAGACCCACGGCGGACGGAGCGCCTGGTAGTTGGCAGCAGACCCGCGGTACTCGACAGGAGGAGTACCTCAGTAGGCTATCTGGGTAGCGCCCGGTATTTGGCAGCAGACCCTCAGCGGACGGAGCGCCTGGTAGTTGGCAGCAGACCCGCAGTACTCGACAGGAGGAGTACTTCAGCAGTCTTAGGTTAGTGAGCAGTACCTCGGAGTCGTGACAGGACCACTGTACACTCTAGAGACGGAGCTCTTCAGCAGTTACGGTTTCGATAATGAAAATCCTGGTTTGAGCTGAGTCAATGATCTTTGAGTTTCCTCATGATTGAGTTGGGTCGCTTGATAACTTAGGTATATGTATGGGCATATACCTGGGTAATAGTTATCCGTTGATTTCATAAACTTGTTATAAACTGTGTGAACTTGTACTGTTATCCTGTGTGGATTTTCTGTTTACTCTTCATGTGTATTGGGTTGTTCTTGGGCTCGGTGTTGGAGCCGAACGGAAATTGGTGACATAGGTATATGTATGGGCATATACCTAATCAATACTGGATGTTACTTCGTGATTGTTACTTTTCTTCGTGGTTTATCCTTTGTGGATTTGAGAGACCTTCAGGGGTCTCGGGGTCCCTACTGAGTAGCTTATACTCACCCCTGCACGGGCTATGCCCGCACTTCGTTGTGTTGGTTGCAGACGACGGACAGCGCTGACTGCGGTTGAGGCTTACGGAGTAGGTCGGTACCCGGAGGAGGACCACTGAGCGGGACGTGCTCGGAGCGGACAGTTGGACCCGAGGAGTTGTGGAGCTATCTGTACCTACCCTTCAGGTGGGATCCGTGGTGGACGATCCAGGAGCTGAGCCATCTGTACCTACCCTTCAGGTAGGAATCGAGGAGAACGTCCCAGGAGCCGCTTGTACTTTCAGTTGCTGTTTTCCCTTTCGAGTTGTACTTTACTTTACAGTTGGGCTTGTATTTCCGGCCCCTTTACTTCAGCACAGTTGTTCTAGTTTTGTGTACTGCTTTACTTCCGCTTGTTACTCTGAGGTGCTAGTTTACTTTATTAAGGCAATGCCTTCCCTTTTTACTGGGATTTTACGCCTTGGTGCTAGTCGCCAGCCCCTGGCCTATGGAAGGCGGGCTTGGGGTAGTCACGGCACGGGCCCCGAGGGCGGGTCGTGACAAATTGGTATCAGAGGAGATCGGTTCTACCGCAGAACTCAGAAACCTGATCTTTTTTCTATGTGAAGCAATAGTGTTTAGTGTATTGAGTGTGGTTATCAGTCCAGGGAGTCCAGTGTTGGTGCGGCGGCCGACGTATCCGTACACCAGGACCCTGACTTCTGATTTCCGACTTAATGCACGAAAACACTGATTGCGTGTGTGTTTTCCAAAAGGTTTAAGTCAGCTCAAACCAGGTCAGCTCACTAGGTATAAATTGTTGACCGTGACACATCTGTTCAGGATGTCACCATGCAGATAGTTAGCTGGAGTTCCGAGAGAGTTCTCGATGATGGCCCACCGAGCAGCGAGATTCCAGTGCAGGGCCCTTTTTCAATGTTGGCACCTTCGGGTGGTGTACCAGCAGCACCACCACCCGTTAGGCAACAGATGCCACTAGCTGACGATGCACGCTAGCAGAGCGCAATGCACGAGTTCCAGCAGTAGAGGCCTTTGAGGATACGAGGCGAGATAGATTTCCCAGGCAGCAGTGGACTGGATGGAGGCATTTGCTAGAGTTCTACGCCTAGCTTGGATACTAGTAGAGCGGATGATGATCTTAGCTCCTGTTGTTTCCAGTGAGTGACCATGAGGTTGGTCCTTATAGTAATGAGGCTTCGTTACGCGAACCGATACCTGGGATAGTACCTACGGGTAGTACGCCAGCTATGTCACTACCTGTTGGTCAGCAGACACTACCGGCGGTACCCGTAGCAGAGACTCACAGGCTTAGTGCCTTACATATGTTTTAGCACCAGATATCCCTCAAGTTTCGAGGTGAGCCTGACTCGTAGGCGGCTGAGGACTGGCTTGAGGAGGTGGTTGTGAGTTTTCTGGAGCTAATACAGCTTCGACAGTACGACATGTCGGAAGCAGAGCACTCAACGTGGCTTACCAATCAATCTTGGTACTCGTTGGTTGCGTTGTGATCAGTTCTTTAGACTCGAACTTCTGAGCGAAGTGTGTCTACAGGACATCCGAACCAATTCTTTTCCTCTATGCATTCCTACCTATGTTAGGATGCTAGAGAGAACCTTTTTGGTTGTGAACGTTAGCAGTGAAAGGCAGGAAACTAGCGTCAGTCTCAGAGACTCGGGCGTGTAAAAATGTTTCAGGAGGAGGAATTGCTAAGGACAGATGAATCTGCAGGGTAGCAGACGTGGAAGCGGAGCTTGGAGAGCAGCATGTGGTGGTGTACATTTCGACATGTTACGACCACCCGACTTAGTAGTCCCCGCCAGGCTTAGGGAGCAGGAGGGCTGGGAAGGAGAGTAGCTGCATTACGGTCAAGGAGTGTGACCCAGGAGCTCTAAGAATGATTCGGGGTACGGATTATGTCTACTACGAGCTGCCATATCTATAGACATAAGAACCAATCATTCTACCCTTCCACGAATCATGTCCCAGACCAAGAGGTTCCGGGTAAGCCGTAGACTTGACCCTCACGTCTGGAGATACCTTTGGGAGGAGACTCGATAATCACGCTTACGCCGACGGTGTGATTTGACCTCGAGGTGAGAGTTTCGGTTGGAATCTCTTGGTGGCAGCGTAGAGGCCTTACGACGTTGATCTGGGTATGGTTTTGATTCACAAATCATACCCCGGTTGACTGTTTTAGGCAAACGTCGGAATGGGTTTTCCTTGGTCGGCGAAAAGGAAACCCTGGGCAGCACATGTTAAACTCAGGCATAAGAGGGTGTGGCCGATCACTCTTGAGTTGGTCAACCTTACCCTTGTGGTAGCAGGAGTTTTGAGTTTCAGTTCTAATCTAAAAAGGGAAACCTCTTGAGTTCGAGGGTGACGAACACGTTCTTATACGGTCTCACCCCGATGAGGTTTCGGAGATGTGGCCGAGGCGGCATGTTATCTCCGAAGTTCGATGAACCCTTTTGATCTTCAGCAGGGTAGGCGAAGAGGTTTACCGCTTGACCCTACCACCTCAGTCGCACCGGGTGCATAATGTCCACCACGTGTCTCAGCTGTGGAGATACGTGTATGTTTCTTCACACGTCATCGACCCCGGGGAGTTGGACGTCGATGACAGGGCGACAAGCACAGAGGTTCTAGTAGAGATCGAGGATCGACAGGAGCAGGATCTACGTGAACGGTTGCTTCCTCTGGGGTGCTTCTCGGGTAGCACGAGATCTACAGGTGAGCATATGGGAGCGGAAAGCTCAGTTGCGTGCTCAGTACTACCTTGTTTCCCTTAAGTGTGAGTTGAAGCTTTACGGGGACGTAAAGCCCTGAGGTGGGAGTAATGTAAAGACCCGTAAAATTCAAGGGAAATTTTTTCTTAAATTTCTTTAGAATTTTACAAGAGCGCGGTTTCAGACGGCACCTGATTCCGAGGCCCGGAGTGCCTGGAATTAATTTCCGAAGTTTGGCTCGGGTACGTTCAGTGAACGAACGAGCGTGAATTCCTAACTTTTGATCCGGTGCTCGGAATTGAAATCCGAGGCCACCGATGAACTCGCAGCGCCGATATTCGCTTAAGGAGACCTTTCCCGAAGTTGCGTTTACACGTGGGGAGTTGTAAAAATAAAATTGTGAATGTTAAAAATAAAAATTTAACTTCAATTTTTATTTTTATCTTCCTTAAGTGTTTTTTTTATCCTTTGGGTGGAAGTTGGGTGACAACCCAACTTCCCTTGGGAGGTTAAGAGGGTGGTGGGGCCCACACGAACCCCACCCCTTCATATTCTCTAACCCTCCCCAACTCACAATTAATGATGTAAACTTAGGTTATAACTTATGTCATTAATAAGTGAGTTTAATTAAAGTTTTGAAATTCAAACTCTTGAATTTCAAAGGTTTGTGTTGTGTTAATAAATTAAGTGAGCTTAATTTATTGTTTTTGGTTAGTCCCTTTATTTCTTGAGAGGATTTGAGAGCTTTCTCTTCTTCTTCAAACCTCAACGAAGAACGCGGCGTCCTTCTTCCACGACGTCGGACTGCAACGCGTTGGTTTTCCTCCACGACGCCGCAACACATCCTCTCCGCGACGTGCTTTCCGCGGCGAACCTTCGTCTGACGCCGCAACGCACTTTCCGCGACGTGCCTCTCACGGCGAACCCGCGTCCGTCTACCGCGATGCCGACGACGTCTTCTTCCGTGACGACCGACCTCCGTGATGTCCGATCTCCGCGACGCTCGTCCTTCGCAGATCGTTGACGAGCTCCGCGAACTTCCTTCGAGGTAGGGGATGTTGATTTAATATTTAATTATCTCATTCTTGCTCGTGGTTCGTATGACTAACGTGAGGATGTTGTTTATTTAAAGTTGCGTTATTAATTTAACGTGAGGGGGCCGGACCGTACGAACACGGCCGAACCCCCTCCAACGTTCTTGTTTGTTCTTGCGGGTGGAAGCAAGTGGCGTGGTCCCGTCGCACCACGCGGTTGATCGTGCATTTATTTTACGCAACGCCGTCGCGCGCACACCATGGAAGAAACATCAAGAACGCGACGCCGTCGCGCCGCGTTGAAAGAAATTAAAGTGCGGCGGAAGGGGCGCGGTGTCGTCGCACCGCGCCGGACAACGAATGCCGCGGCCGGTTCCGGGCCGCGGCGAGACGAGGAGACCGCGGCCGGTTCCGGGCCGCGGCGGAAGAAAAGACCGGCGGCCGGGCTGCCGGCGTCGGAAGCCGAAGGGGGACCGGAATTTCCGGTCCCGTTAGAGAAAACCGGCCGGCCAGCTGGCCGGCCGGATACCTTTAAAACCGGGGAATTTAATTCCCCGGCCACCTCAATAAAACCCCCCTCTTTAAGAGGGGGGGCGTTTCTTTGAAGGAGGGGGCAGCCGGCCCCCTCGGTTCGGCACCAGCAGGCCCCCCACGTGGGGGGGGCTTCTTTAAAAAAAAAGGGGCGCGGCCCTTGTGCCGCGCCGCCCCTCCAAAAACCGCGGGGCTTAGCCCCCGCGTGCGCAGCCTCGCCGCGGCCCGCCGCCGCCGCCGCCGCGGCCCGCCGACGCCGCGCCGCCGCCGCCGCGCCGCCCCCGGGGGGGGGGGGGGGGGTCGGGCCGGGTCGGCCCGGACCCGGACCCCCCCGTTTCGAACCAGATTTGTTTTTTTGCCCATAACTTGAGCCTAGGACCTCCGAATGACGAACCGTCTGCGGCAACGCGATCCTTGGATCGAGACGGTCGTTTCGGTATATCGCACTCAAGGTTTCGGATTACTTTGGGTTCGGCCGGGTTGGTTCGTTCACGGAACCAACCGGGCCTTCGGAGCGGAAACGCTCATATCTTGAGCAACGAACGTCCGATTGACGTGCCGTCAGCCGCGTTGTGTTCCTTTTAGTGAGACGGAACTTTTGACATACTCCGCCCGAGGTTTGGACGCAGGTGGAGTACGGTCGGGTTGGTTTTGCCTTAAAAACCAACCGGGCCCCGGGGACGAAAATGTCAATAACTCACAGACCGGGCGTCCGATTGACGCGCCGTCTGTTTCGTTGACTTCCTCTTGATGAGACGGAACTTTTGACATACTCCGCCCGAGTTTTGGATGCAGTCGGAGTATGGCCGGGTTGGATTGTACCCGAAATCCAACCGGGCCCCTGGAACGGGAAAGCTGATATCTTTCAGACAGGACGTCCGTTCGACGAACCGTCAGCGGCGTTGGTGTTTACATTTAGTAACGGTCCCTTTGAGTATACCCTATGGGAGTTCGGGGTACAGTTGAGATACGGTCGGGATTGGTTTCCCTCACGAAACCAACCGGGCCCCTGGGACGAAAAGGCTAATAACTCACAGACCGGGCGTCCGATCGACGCGCCGTCTGTTGCGTTGAGACCCCTGTGACGAGACGGTTCTTTGAGACACTTCTTCGCGGGACCTTGTGATACTTGGAGTATCGACCAGTAGCTTGTGGAGTGGACCCTTCCGGAGACGAGCGGGCGGGGGAGCGCTTGGGTGTAGCGGCGGATCCGTGGTACTTGACAGTGGTGGTGCGCTTGGATGCAGCAGCAGACCCTTGGCGGTGGAGCGCTTGGTTGTAGCGGCGGACCCGCGATACTCTACGGAGTGTGTGCGCTTGGTTGTAGCGACAGACCCGCGACGGTGGAGACGAGCGTGCAGTGTACGGAGACCGTGTAGCCGGCTGAGACCTGACGACTGCTTGACCGACTCGACTTGGAGTGAGTCGACTAGCCCAGTGGACGGAGCGCCCGGTATTTGGCGGCAGACCCACGGCGGACGGAGCGCCTGGTAGTTGGCAGCAGACCCGCGGTACTCGACAGGAGGAGTACCTCAGTAGGCTATCTGGGTAGCGCCCGGTATTTGGCAGCAGACCCTCAGCGGACGGAGCGCCTGGTAGTTGGCAGCAGACTCGCAGTACTCGACAGGAGGAGTACTTCAGCAGTCTTAGGTTAGTGAGCAGTACCTCGGAGTCGTGACAGGACCACTGTACACTCTAGAGACGGAGCTCTTCAGCAGTTACGGTTTCGATAATGAAAATCCTGGTTTGAGTTGAGTCAATGATCTTTGAGTTTCCTCATGATTGAGTTGGGTCGCTTGATAACTTAGGTATATGTATGGGCATATACCTGGGTAATAGTTATCCGTTGATTTCATAAACTTGTTATAAACTGTGTGAACTTGTACTGTTATCCTGTGTGGATTTTCTGTTTACTCTTCATGTGTATTGGATTGTTCTTGGGCTCGGTGTTGGCGCTGAACGGAAATTGGTGACATAGGTATATGTATGGTCATATACCTAATCAATACTGGATGTTACTTCGTGATTGTTACTTTTCTTCGTGGTTTATCCTTTGTGGATTTGAGAGACCTTCAGGGGTCTCGGGGTCCCTACTGAGTAGCTTATACTCACCCCTGCACGGGCTATGCCCGCACTTCGTTGTGTTGGTTGCAGACGACGGACAACGCTGACTGCGGTTGAGGCTTACGGAGTAGGTCGGTACCCGGAGGAGGACCACTGAGCGGGACGTGCTCAGAGCGGACAGTTGGACCCGAGGAGTTGTGGAGCTATCTGTACCTACCCTTCAGGTGGGATCCGTGGTGGACGATCCAGGAGCTGAGCCATCTGTACCTACCCTTCAGGTAGGAATCGAGGAGAACGTCCCAGGAGCCGCTTGTACTTTCAGTTGCTGTTTTCCCTTTCGAGTTGTACTTTACTTTACAGTTGGGCTTGTATTTCCGGCCCCTTTACTTCAGCACAGTTGTTCTAGTTTTGTGTACTGCTTTACTTCCGCTTGTTACTCTGAGGTGCTAGTTTACTTTATTAAGGCAATGCCTTCCCTTTTTACTGGGATTTTACGCCTTGGTGCTAGTCGCCATCCCCTGGCCTATGGAAGGCGGGTTTGGGGTAGTCACGGCACGGGCCCCGAGGGCGGGTCGTGACACTAACACATGTAATAATTCTATTGGATAAGTTTAATTCGACCAAAAAAAACCTTAGGAAAAAAATATGACCATTTAGGCCCACTTGGATTAGATTAGGACATTTATTATTAATTTATTTAAAGAAGAGTTAAAATAGTTAAAATCAACGTTTAATAAGTAAATCATTTTTAATATAGGGTTATACATAATATAAATTAGATTGTAAATATTAATTAGAAAGATAATAATATTTAATACATAATGAATTTTTTTTTATAATTTTTAGACATTAAATAATTTAATTTATTTATGACACAATGATGATGCAGTAATTACCATAATAGTGAATAATTAGAATTATTGATATTATAAATACACAAACAAATATAATTTGAGAATTTTTATGAATTACACTAATTTTCTAGGATAATATGACATGTTAGTATTTATTTAATTATCTTTTCTAGAACTAATCATTCTGTTATGATTTTTACAAAAGTCAATTACTAAATAGTGTCAAAATTGACATAAAATAGTTTTTAAAACAAATATTATATTATTAATTGTTATTTTATTCCTAAAAATCTAAGGTTCGGCCAAATTACTTAGATAAGGTTATATATATTAATAATAAACAATTTGGGGTTCGTTTGGCTTGATATAGTATGTTTATTAACCTTATAGTGTAAGAAAACAAGAAGACATGGTAAAAGTTAAATTATCTAACTTAAAGTTAAATCTAAATGATAAGGTTAAAATTGATACCTAAACTTTTCTAAATTATATTGGATGAGAGGATTTATACCTATACCCACCTTATCTTCTAAATATATCAATTTGGAGCTATTAAAAACCGAATTTGACTTTATAATAAAATAATATTTTTAGTTATTCCAAAGGTGCCCCTCTCCTCCCTTATAAAAGGGCACCTCCTCCCCCTCTTCCTCACACCACTTTGAGCCTTCAAGATCGGCCAAACCCTGAAAATTTCTTCTCTCCACTTCCCTAAAGACATCCTATAGGTCCTGGTCTTCTTCAAAGACAAATTTTAGTGCCCTAAAATGAGGTCTCAAAGAAGCGCTTCAAAGAAGAGGTAATGTCCGTTACCGATTCTTTCATCTTTATTTCTTCTTCCACTTCTTCTTATTTAGTTGTTTCATTATGAAGTAATAACATCATTATCACTCATATACTGATATGTTATTATAAGTATGAAACATCCCTATTTCTCCATCTATCCATCCTACGGAAAACGGAATCACCGCGCGTGCGTACGTACGGAATACCGTCTCCACACCGTGGTGTAATCTATTTTCCACCACCACCTTACTTGGATGGGTATAATGGTATAAATAATGACTATATATGAATATTTTAATGTTATATTGATTCTAAAATAGTATACGTACACTCCAATACAATTCCACGATCATGGGAACGATATCATCGCTCGTGCGTACGTACGGAATACCGTCTCCGCGATGTGATGCGACTCATTCTACATGATTTTCACTGCATAATGATTACATAAATGAATTTAGTGAATAAATATGATATATATTACACTAATAAAATTCTGGAAATGAGGTATTTATAAACTAAAAAGAAAAATAAGAATTTATTCGACAAGACACACATAAGAACAAAAAGTAATAAACACCCGAATAACAAGTAGTAATGAAATATTACTAATAAGAAGCTAAGAATATGACCATATATGATATCATAAAAATAAGTATGATTATGGAATAAATAAATAACATTATTTAAATCATTATACAGGAGGTTCAGACATGTACAAATCATATCAGACCCAAGGTAAGGGAAATATCACAATCTCATTTTTATCCGAGATTGTTTATACTTTGAAATTTATTGGGGTGTATTTTATCATCCACATCCATGTTTTCCCTTTGGTGAGTTTATAGTAAAAGATATGAAAGGAGTCTTTTGTTGTTTTTCGTATGAGGTACTTTTTGACTTTTCTGACAAAAGTACGAGAAGAATGTTTTTTAACTTATACGGCATGAATGGATTTTTAAAACAATATTTCCAAGAATAGTCCTTTACATGTTTTCATGTTTATTTTTAATCAACTTATTTTAGTTTAAAATTGTATGACATGTTAAGAAAGGAAAAATGTTTTTGAAGTAAAAAGGATATTTTCCTCAAGAATGGAGTTCAAGTGTTTTATCAAAATTATTTTCCATCTAAGATAATATAGGGTTCTGTTTCTATACCTATTATTACATTGATTTGATTATGTTGTTATGGAATTATTTTTATGAATTCCTTTATCTTATATGAATTGTTTTATGATGTCATTTTGTTTAAAAATACCATTTTTATTACATGGGTTATGCATGATTTATGATTTTGTGGAACACATATGAATGGTATCATTATGAGATGGGTGGGACCTATATCTCCCTCCAATGCATTGGGTAAAGATTTTATATCTCATGAGATAGACATGGCTGGAATGACAGGTTAAACCGGTTTAGTGAAACAGGACTGAAATGAGGAGTGAACTCGGTTCAGAAATGGAATTTGTCCACTAAGATAGTCTTGGCAATGAGTCTTGAATAATAAGAAATTATTCTCTATGATTATGTGTGTATGCCACAAAGTTTCATGTTTTAAGTTATGATTATTGGATTACATTTCACTACTATGATTTATCCCATGTTATGAAATTATGATCTCTTTTACAGGTTAAGATTTCTAAAAGTTATGTTCTTATGAATATGATGTGATTGATATTTCTTTTGTTTACCCTTACTGAGCATTTGAGCTCACCCTTTTGTATGTTTTCTTTCCCCAGGTAAGGAAGAATGTTATTAAGTAAGATATGCCAAAAGGGACTATAGATATGATGAAATAAATGGGAGACAATGTAGATGCTTTATGAACCAGTTGTTTATGTTTCCCAGTTTCTAAAGACACTATACCTATACGGTCCTTTCCATGGTTTTGTTATATGTTGTAATAAGTATGCTTCAATTTTGAAGTATTAACAATGTATGTAAATTATGGTTCATTATATAGAGGGATATCAAAAACTCTATCTGAAATAGAAGGTTTCACAATCCTATAATTAGGATTTAATTCCACACTATACCCTCATATGGATAGTCTAAGTAATTAAACTCAACCAAAACTTGTATATATTGAAGAGACATAGGGACTCACACTACCCTATAAAAAGTACATGATTTTAACTAGGGATACAAGATATATCTTGCATGCCCAGGGGGTTCCCCATATCTCATCATCTCACATATAATGTAAACCTCTGTATTAATGGTGTTTCCTTGAGGGGTACAAAATGTGTAGAGGTTGGGACATCACTTGGAGTTCTTCCAGCCCATGATTTTGTACACCAGGACACTCGCATGTACTATGGTCATGCCTGTGTATTAGTTCAATTCTGAGTACTTGCCTATGACCATGTACTCTACCCATGCATGTGTTCTTTGCTGTGTATGTTCCCCTGTATCCTTTGAGATATACAAAAAAATATAGCACCTGATCACATGGTGTGTGGTAAGGACCACACGATGTGTGATATTTTAATTCACATAAAACCCAAGAACCATAACTAGATATCCCACACAAATATTTTTATTTGGATATATGATGGGTAACATGATATTTTATATAATCTATGGGTTCTTCACCCATAATACATAAGTGGAACATCCACCTATAGATTCCCTGAAAATCCCTCTTATAGATCATAGATATTGGTCAACTGAGCTTGATAATCACTGGTGGCTAGATTCTATCCACTGATTTACTCTGGAAAACATTCATCATCACACCTCACTATTGTCACATGCCCAAATCACAATGGGGAATCACAAAACTAGTATTGATCCTTCTCTAACCACCCACTATCGTCATTACACCTCAATAACACCCTCAATCTTGAACAATAGCTGTGTTATCATTTTTTTCACTGAAAAATAGCCACACAACGATCAAATATTAGGTATTTTCTCAAACCACTGGCCAAGGAAATACCAACAATGAATCATGCAAATAAATAGAGGAGAAATTCGTAAACCAAAAATGTGGAAAAAACCTCATCCATGTTCAGGTTAGTCTCTAATCATTTCTATTAGAATTACTAATGAAGAGTGGTAACAATCAATAAATCAATTCCCTTAAATCCTTGTAAAAAATAAACCTAAACCCACAAACACGATCAACCCATGAATAAAACTATTAGAATAATTGATTTGTTCTCATTGTGAAATAAACAATGGGGGAATAAAACATGGAAAACAATTCCCTATCTTAGGTTAGAAAAATCACAAATGAAGAATGAATACGCATCATCATTATTAGTGAAATCCTCTAACTTCATTGTCATTGGAAATCATTGAGGTATACAGATCATCATCATTCAAAAATCCTTCTTATAATACTCTTTCTCAATCCTTAGGGTTATATGGATAACCCTAGGAATTGTCCATAAACATGTTTAAATAAGGATAGGGTTAGGTTAAAATCTAATAATAATAAATAAATAAATAAATTTATTTCATTATTTGTTCCCACATTCTAGACTCAAAAAAGGTCTATAATTTCAATTATGATTCTCCATTTAATTGTTATTCCACTATTTAAGGAAAACTATGCACGCATGATATTAATATATTTAATATTTTTATTAAAAAAAATTAGTCTCCCCAAACTTGAGAATCTCACAGCGTTATAGAACCTAACTTTGAAATTATAATTATATATATTCCAAAATATTTAATTAGAAAATATAGAGATGTTACATTCTCTCCACCATAGGTATTATCATCCTCAAAATCCAAAAAATACTACTAAAAATGTGTGGGTACTGATATTTCATATGGTTCTCCCACTCCCAAGTGCTCTCCTTAAGATTCTCGTGCTTCCACTAGACATGCACCAAAGGAATAAATCACCCACAAAGGATCTTTTCTCACCTATCCTTGATCACCACTAGTTACTCCTCAAAGGATTCTCCATCCTTGATTTCCATCTCACCTGAGTGGATAGCATGTGATCGGTTATGCACTTACCTCCTCAGCTGCGACACATGGAAAACATCATGCACCCAGTCTAACTATGGTGGTAGAGTCAAGTGGTAGGCCACCTCACTGACCCAACAAAGTATCTAGAAAGGGAAAATTAATCTAGGAGATATATTTCCACCTTAGAGAAATATCTTTAATCCACATTGATGTGAGACACTCAGGAACACTTGGTATCCCTCCTCAAACTCTAGAGGCCTGAAGCATGTTATCCAAAACCTAAATGGTGTGCTCAGTTTAGCTGTAATTATAAGGGTGGATTGTCATGATCAAAATAAACAAAGTCTCCAAGGTGTCATAAAATCATCTCCAAAATTTAAACATGAAGTGATAATCATGTACTAGAATGATCATCTAGAGAACTTCATGGAGCCAAAATATCTCCCTAACATAATAGTGTCCATGTCCCTCTACTAAACTCTACTCTTGGATAACTAGGAAGTGGGCTGACTTGGTTAGTCCATCTACGATCACCTAGATGGAATCATGTCCTCAATAAATTCATGGTAACCCCATCAATAATTCCTTATATATATTGTCCCACTTCCACTCAGGCACCTCAAGGGGTAGATCTAAACCCTTTGTAACTTGGTGCTTAGCCTTCACCTACTTTCAAGTGATGAATTGAGAGACAAACACTATTACAAAAATTTACATACCTAGCAACAAAAATCCATTCTAGAAGTCAGGAAATGTCTTTTATACACCTTTATGTACAAGAAAATGGGATACATGAAACTCCATTAGCACCTTCTCATGCAACACCCCTGGTACTATCATTATTCCTATGAAAAGGAAAACATGCTCCCCACCTTCAGAAAATACATCAGGAGTACATGTTGTGAATATCTAATCATGTAAGGTATTTTATTTATCATCTCCATACAAAGAATCTCTAAATCACTGTAGAAGTATTGGGGTAAAAACCATCCACTATAGATATGATTCACCCTCATTATCCACTAAGGACAACTATAATGAGGCTAACTTCTCTGAAACCTCTATCAACGACAATGAAAAAGATATCTTACTGAGAGAATTTGGTACTATGTACCCCTTACTAGAAGTATAGACTATCCCAAACTAATAATCCTATAGGAGCTCTATCCATCCCTTATGTATCAAGTTAAGATCCTTTTGAGATAATATATACTTGAGAATCTTATTTTCAAAATAGATAATAAACCAGTCACCCATGAGGTAGTGTCACTACATATTCAAGGTAAAAATTACCATTCCTAACTCTAGATCATGGGTTACATAGTTTTTTTCTTTTGGTTTCAACTAATAGGACCATAGGCAATCACTTCTTAGCTCTAAAATAGAACACATACAATCCTAGTCCCTGAGGTATCGCAGAACACTATGCACTCGACAACCTTCTCTAGAAATCCCAAGATATGGGGTGCTCGTCAATATCCATCCAAGATCTTGAAAAGATTTATATAACCTTTACATATAAAAGGATTACCCTTCTAGTTAAATTAAGTCAAAGGAGATTATATCCTATAGAAACTGGATATGAATCCTCTATAATAGCCTTCCAACCCAAGGAAGCTCTAAACCTCCATCATTCTGTTGGGTGGCTCCCAAGATATCATTGCCTCAAACTTTGTTGGGTCTATTGATACAACCTATTTTGAGAGTACTTATCCTATAAATTGGTCATATTGAATCAAGAACCAAAATTTTTATATATTCCCATAAATTTATTTCTCTCAGTGTATGTTTAGGGTCATCTTCAAGTGTCTTGCATGCTCCTCCTCGGATGTCGAGTTCACTAATATGTCAACTAGGAAGACCGACATAGAACAATATAAGAATGGATGAAATATATGTTTCATAAGTCCCACACTATTGGAGAATTCTTCATGATTAAAGGAAAAACCATGTAATCATAATGACCATAGCGACATCATAATTCCA
Organism: Viscum album; assembly: GCA_963277665.1. Taxonomy (NCBI): domain Eukaryota; kingdom Viridiplantae; phylum Streptophyta; class Magnoliopsida; order Santalales; family Viscaceae; genus Viscum; species Viscum album. The sequence goes on from OY728156.1 coordinate 1,339,978,343, forward strand.
TCTTAGGTATATCCACATCTCATACTCAGAGCAGGCGATAACCTCATTTGAGGTCTATCTTTGAGAACCATATCACCCCTCTAAACTGGTAAAATAGGTCATTGATCCTAATTAGTGGATAATTATTCTTTATGGTCTATTGGTTCAGGATATGTTAATCCACACAAAACATCATGCTCCCATCCACCTTATTGGAGAATAACATTGGGACTACCTTGGGGGAAACACTGGGTATGACAAATCCCTTCCTCTGTAAGTCCTCTAACTACACCCTCATCTCAAAAATTTCTATGAGATCCATTTGATATGTTGGAATAGATATTTTTTCCATCCCTGGGTGTAATTAAATGTATAAGTCTATCTCTCAGTGGTGAGGTAAGCCCGAAATGTCCTCATGAGAGACATCCTCATACTCCTCCATCACTGTAGGAAATCAGAAGCCTATAGAATTCAATTATCTAAGGGTAATACTAGTTAAATGGTGAGTAATTGATTTTATACTAATACATATGATCCCATGCTACTATACCTAGGTTTACATCTCACCCACTAAGGAAAACCTCATCCCATCAATACAAATACACTACATCCTTCACCTGAAACATTCAATATGGGTATAAACCATGGATAACCATTCCATACCCAAGACAACATCATAAGTAATCATAAATAATATATATAAATACAATAAGAAGTTTTTACCTCTTAGGGTTACTTCACACTGTCAGAATAAGTGTGTGATCATTGAGTCACCTATAATAAAAATCTCCAACCATAGGGGTCGAGCCATGGTCTCAACCATAATCTCTAAGTCTCGAACCAGAGAAGTGGAATGAAAAGAGTGGCTAAAACCTATGTATATAAATAATAAAAATAAATTATATAAGAATAAAATCATACATCTAATAATCCCAAGAGACTTAGGGTCATAGGCCTCCACTACCTGTAGTTGTCACCTCCCCTGACCACTAGCTCCCTAAGCCTAGAATAGAACACCTGGGGGTGGTGGTGGAAATAGGTCAAACTTCCTACCATATCCTACCACTCTGACTGAACCTATTAAATGTCTATTTCTATAAGTATATCCCCAATCTTACCATTTTCACTATCTAGGTGGTCTATTGACCATCTCTTTGTCATCTTTGAAGTGGTTCAAATAATCTCGAGCAAGACATACTCGACCATTGCAAGAGAAGAACTGACTCTCTCTAGTCCGACTCAAGTCATCCCGATAGCCCTAAACCATTAATCTTCTATCCTAGGATAATTTATTGAGTCATATAACATGCCCAGATCTCTATGAATAATATTGACCACCATCTATTGAGGTATCAAATCCTGCATTCCCATTACTAGGACCGGTTTTCAGTGTCTTCTCTTCCAGGAAGCTCTCCAAAAATAAATATTTCTCATGCACTATATCATAGGTGAAAATTCATAGAAATATCACTCATACACTAATATATCAGTGTAATACCTACTCAAAGGTCTGTTATCTAAATAAAAAAGTCAAACCATATCTAAAGAGTATTAAAAAATTCTAGTGAACCTCAATAAATTCTCTACCATGGTCGAACTACCCTGCCTAAATTTTAAGAAGCCCCTAGATGAACACTAATCACAATGTAATCATATAGAAATCCTCCATAAAAAGTTACTTGAAATATAACCAGGATAGAGCTTTATTTTTAGGTGAATGGGTCACTAGACTTCACCACCACCTAGTGAATTCCTAAATAAGACTCAATGCTATCACCACCATATGATATGTTGGTGTCACCAAAAGGTGGAAAAATCAGGTCATCACCTCAATACAATGCTCATCTTTATGAGGGTTTGGCTCACCTAGAAATCTGGGATGTCACCGCCTCTGAAACTTATAGAGTGTGATCAGTCTGTACACATCTACAACCAGTACTACTAGTGTAATATTCTACTCAACGGGTGTTTTCATAACTAGAAAACCACCCGTAGGTATTATCTTATGTATAAGACCCTATCCTAAAGCCTCATCACTCGAAGGATCATCCACATGATCATATAGTGGAATACTAGCTGGTTGTATTTATAGAGGAATCCTGAAATAAACAATACACACCACAATCTATGAGTATATCTTGGTAGCTAACTCAATAAGGACATAAATCTACAACCTATTCTTATATGGTGCATGTACCAATGTTTTTTCTCTACAAAAAGTGTCTACATGTACCAAGTTAATAAAAAGGATGTTAGAGTTCTTGTGAATGGATACATCAGTTTCCACACCAACACAAGATCCCCTAGCATAAAATAAAAACTCAAAACACTTTAAAACTATTTCCATGTGTCCCAAACCAAACCTCATAGCAAGAAAAAATCTGTAAACATTATTCCTGATGTAGAACCACCTCTATGATACCACTTTGTCATGACCCGACCCACCAGGGCTTGCCTGAATAGAAGCAAGCTGAGTGTGACAACCCCAATCCCACCTTTAATAGGTCAAGGGCCAATGACTAGAACCAAGTAGGAAATACCACACATTTGAGGCATTAGCCTAAGTATCTATATGCACACACATATCTCTCTGATCATAAAATGATGAAAATAAAGTTCAAATGAGACCAATACACACATACATCTATAATACCATGGCCAGAAAGTGATAAAGGGGGAAAAATAAAAGCCCATCCAAAACTATAAATAGATTACAACTTGTTTAGAAGGAGGGGAACTATATCAAATAAAACCCCAAAAATAACCTTGGTCTGTCTTTCTCAAATATTATTCTCTGCTTGATCCTGATCTTCTTAGGACATCCTCAAATGGAATGTGATCTTCATAAGACACAACATGTATAAGAAGATCCCATAAAGGGGTGAGTATAAATATACCTAGTAAGATAGTCTAAAATAAACAAACATAAAGCATCAAGAGTAGTCATCTCTTCTGAACATAGGAATTTCAATCAAGATTTTAGACAAAACATTAAACAAATGAAACCCAAGTATACTCATAATACAAAACTAGTCTCAAGAGGTATCAACCAACAATACTAGCAACAAGATTCCACTTGAGGCTTCAAGGTAATGGTCATCTGGGAGGGAACTCTTTTTTATCCATGTTGTTGCTGGAAGCACTCGTCCGAGAGGTCATTCTCATCTATACTTTCCCAGATGTACTCACTGGATCTTCAAACTTAACGCTTCCTAGATAGGGGACCAAACCCAGGAATATTGGTGGATGCCACCAACCCCACTGAATCAATCTACTTGATAGAGGATTGATTACCTGTGCATATTGGTCATGCCGATACCATGAACCCCACCTAGGGAATATATGATAGAGTATCCTACCCAAGGCCTCACGGAGGGATACCAAAAAAATCAATCCAAAACAGAATCTATAGAGGAGATCAAAATCTTATAATGAAGATGTAATGCCACAATATACCATCATAGGGATAGAATATATAATCACACTCAAATGAACCTGGTATATACTGAAGAGATGTTGGTCCTCACACTACCCTATAAAAAGTACATATTTTTTACTAGGGGTACACGACATGTATCACCTTCTCAGGGATCTTCCTGGGTATTTTCGTCTCACACATAATGTAAAACTCCATATACATGATGTATCCTTGAGGGGTGAATAGTGTATATAGGTTGTTATAACACTTAGTATTCCACTTTCCCATGCTCGTTTACATCTAGTCCTGCCTGTGCACTTTAGGTTTTTCCCATGTACTATGGTCGTGCCCATATACTGGGCTATGTCTGAGTATCGGGATTTTCCCGTGTACTATACTCATGACGGTGTACCTAGAAATTTCCATCACCATCCATAATATAGAATACACATTGATCATCTAAAACTAGGTTACATGGCATGTGTTAAGGGCCACATGATACGTGATATTTTACTTCATACAAAATGCTAGCCCCGTAGCTAGAAACACCACACAATGTGTGTTCTTTGGATACACATCGTGTAATGTGAGATTTTCAAGAATATGTGGGTTATTAACATGTCATACATCTATTACACAACCTCCATTAGATACAATGAAAATCCATCCCATGGATTGTAGATTTGGGTCAATCGAGCTCAACCATCACTGGTGTCTAGATTCTGGCCACCGATTCTCTTGGGAAGATTTTTTTTGTCACACCTCATCATTTTCACATGCCCAAAGTACAAATAAAAAAAAATTAGTCTTGATCCTCTTACATCCACAAACCATTGTTGTTGCACCTTGATCACACCCTTGATCATAAACTATACCGGCATTATCGATTCGTTGTTCTAAATAATTATCACACAATGATTGAATACCGGGTATTTAATCAAACCACCAGCCAAGGAAATACCGATAATGAATTTTGCAATGAAATGGTGTAGAAATAAACAAATCACAAATGAGGAGAAAACCTCAGCCATATTTAGGTTATACTTGATTAATTTCTATTAGAACAATTAAGGAAGATTAATAACAATCAACAAATCAATTCCCCTAATTCCAAGAAGAAATAAACCCGAACCCGCAAGAAAGATCAACCCACAAATTAAAATATAGTAATAATTTACATGTGTTCATTGTGGGATAAAAAATGGTAAAATTAACCATGGAAAAAAAGTCCCAACCTCAGGTTGGATCAATCACTAATGAAGATTGTGTCACCATCATTGGAGAGATCTGTTGACTATATTTTCATTGACGGTCATTGTGGTATACAGATCCTCATCATTCACCAAGACTCCCCCCAAAACTCTCACTAAATCCTCAGGGTTATGTAGCTAACCATATGATTCTTTCATAAGTGTGTTTAAATAAAGATGTAGGTTAGGTCTCTATGATAAAAATAATAAACAAATAATTAAATAAATTTATTCCATGCACCCATGATAACAATTTTACAAAAAACTCAACAATTTCATAGGTTATGTTCCACCTAGGTTAAAACCCAGATTCCAAACTCAATAAAGATCTTTGATTTTCTATCTAAGCCCCTATTTGGGAGTTATTCCATTGTTTCAGAAAAATTTTATTCACGTGATATTAATATATTTTATATTTTTATTAAATCATTTATAGGCTCACCATGTCTCGGAATCTCATACCGTCTCAGCTATTGGCACTGAAAATATTATTAGATATATTATAAATATTTATATTTAAAAAATAGATATGATACAAGTTTATTTATCCAGGATGTTAATTTTCTAATATATAAAATATATCTTAATAAATTTTTTTATCTTACCAATCTTATAAGTTCATTACATTAAGATTTTTCTTATCAAGGATTGAACTCAATGATAGTTTAATTATGATGATTCTATTCATCTATAACATAATATTTTTATTAGATGATTATCATGTTTTATAAACATTTAATAATGACTTTTATTAAATTTTATCCCACTAAAATGATAAACTTCTTTAAATTCCATCATATATATTAGTGGACTGAGATTTATATTTCACTAATATTTGGATTTCTTTGGAAATTCAACCATTAAATAGCTATTTAGGTAGGGCATCAGCCCAATAATATCATCTATGAATATTGGATAGTTTTGTGGATAACACTTTATCCAATCTATCATGTAGATAAAACTAACTCTATTCCTTCGGTAACCTTATCCTATTAGGGTCACGTAACTAGTGTAACTCAAAGTAAATGAGAAGAATAGAAAACTTATCCTATTAGATTCACCCATTATTTTTCCATTATAGAAGTTAATCTAGGGGAACCCATCTTTAAAATGGCCTTCATTGTTCGATGATCTAGGTCTTGAAAAGTGCTTATTTTCATGGAATTCAATACTTTGTATTTTGAATGGGTATTCAATTCTCACAATTTTATCTCATGTTATTCCCTTTACTTGAATATATACCACTACTATATTTTTTTGGAATCTAAATTATTATAAAAAACTATATTTTTAAAACTATATTGGTGTGTATCTCTTTACAAATATTATAACTTATGTTAATAACATAAATTAATAGATTATATGGTATATAAACCCCTTCTATATAAAATCGTAGAATTATATGAAATAAATAATTTCCATATGAGTGGTCATATAGCCATAAAAATTCAACCCACGCCTTTTTGGAATAAGGCATAAGCCTCTAGATGAGTGGGAAGTCCAATCCAAAGTCACTCTACCAAGGGATAATTTACTCAAGGGAGATTTCAATTCTATCATAATTCTAACACCTAATATGTATACATCATAATCGACAACTTAATTCAAGATCATAACCACAAAATTAGGAAAATTAAAGGTAAAATAAATATAAATCCATTATTATACCGAGAATGTAACTCCTCATATTCATGTATATTAACCTAACAGATATTTAACAACTTAAATTAAATAAATCATATCAATTCATAATATAACAATTACATCTTTGAATAAAGTGGGAGAAAATTTTAAATAAATAAAAAATTCACATATTTAAACATGAGATAAATATTTATGAACAATTCATAAATAAAGATAAAAATAAACCCTTTATAATTTATCTAAACTTATAAATATAATGTATTTTTTTAATATAAATAAATTATATTAATTGCCTGACATGTAATATTACATATTATTCATTATATTGAATTCACTTTAAATATAAGTTATTACATGGAATATAAATATTTTATATTTTAATTAATATTATTTAAACTATTTATATAATACAAATATTATATATTAGTTATTATTTAAACCTTGATCAAATAAATGATCAAAAATCCATTTAATGTGGTTTAAAAAATTTTCTATAATAATTATTTTAATTTGAAAAATTCAAATTAATTATTTTTGAACAATTCATTGTTTTCAATAATAAATCTTTTTAAATTTGTTATTATTTTTTAATTTTTAAACACTTTATAAATCATACTTATAATTTCAATAAAAAAAATTTATATCTAAACTATAATTCATTCCATATAAGTTTCACCAATTTAATATACATCATATGCTTATTAAATCCATAACTATTTAATCCCATAAAATATTTATTGTCTCATGTTTTATTCCTCTATGCATACTTATCAATATGTAAGTATTAAGTTATCAATAAAATCAAGCCATACAAAATATTAAAATTATAAAAACAATTTATACATATAAAAATTTAAAATTAATAATCAAATAAATAAACATTTTATTTATTTTCCAAATACAAGATATAAATACGAACATTCACAATAAATTTATCCATGAAAATATCTCATTTATAATCCATAACACTTATAAATTATAAACAATAAATAGACTATAATCATTGAGGAAAAAGTATTAAATTTATTCATTTTTTGTTGAATCTTATTTTATGATTGATTGAGGAATTATAAATCATAATCAAAAACTCAATTAAAACTTATGATAAACACTATCATAAAACAGTAACTCTAGAATATCAAGATTCAATTCTACAACATATGATGTGACCCTTATATATAGAGTAACCCATACATAAGATAATAACCCATGCATAAGAATCAATCAAAAAAAGGAAAACCCTTATGTATCATGTAACTCATACCTAAAAGAGTAACAATTATGTTTTATTTCTATATAAAAGGAATATATCTTACATATACATCTTATAGATTCTTACACATGGCCAATATTCATTAAAGATATATGCTATATCAAAACCATAACTCGATGCTCTGTTTTTTCACAACATATATTTCAGTATTAGCCTATGATATCATATATCGTAGCATACAACATAGAATAAAACCATGGGATTTTAATGTATCATACCCTAAGATACAAACCACTCATACTCTATGATTAATCAAACATAGTTTTAAAATATCAAATATAATTAATCTAGGAAGATTAATAAGGTGGTTGAAATTATACCATTAAATATCATATAATATGATATGATCTCAATTAAATTATGATACACAAATTCTTCACAAAAATAGTAAAATAACTTATTGATTTATTAATAAACATGGCTCTAATACCACTTATGATTTTTGGTGGATCATTATATGATCCAAGTAGTGTAAGAAACCCATAATAAAGTGTATGATCTATCATCAACAAACCAATATGTTGAAAAAAGAACATAAATAATAAAAATCATACCTCATAAGAAGTGTGATCCACTATTCCATTATTAATACATTACACTAAATAGAGACCCCTGAGTGATATCCTAAGGAGTCTAACCTCCAAAGGTAGTACACCAGACAATAGAATCCTCATTCATTAATAGAGGACCCCCAAGCTACAATGGTGTGGTAGAACCATTACCTAAATGATAAAATGAGAAATAGGCTGAAGATATATTCAACTATAGATTGTAAAAATCAAACACACACACCCACAAACCAACCATAAGATCATATCCATTATATAGGGAACCCTTCATTCAGTGAAGGGTGTCTAAAATTGATTGTAATCACATGGAATCCAACATATGTTATGATAATGTATGCCTATTGGGATTCAAAAATCAATTAATATTTCAATTATTATATCATATATATATAACCATATATGAATTTAACCATTGATTCATTATTGATGATATACCATGTAAAAGATATAATAGTTTCTATGAGATTGATATCCAATATCTCTAACCTATCATACACTATGATTGATACCAACCATATGATATGATAGAGGAATTTTCATGCCATATCACTTATAGTATCCCATAAATGATTATCTCAATTACACAACTTAAAGAAAATATTATATTACTTACACTCCCAATACCATTTAGGTTTATAATTTTAGGGAAATATAAAAAACATTAACTAAAAAAACACATTTCTTTTTCAACTAAAGGAAAATTATCATAATATATAAGAAATTGAATAAACCATAATAATTCTTCAACATCTCTCACAAAATATCTGCATAAGATAATCTTCTAGAAACATCATACTTATTAATTTTCTTTATAACCTGTAGAAATGGTAAAATAAGAAAAGGGTGAGATCAAGTGCCCAGTAAGGGAAAAATTAAGTAATAACAACCAAAAATAATAAGTGAGCATGATATGAGCATATGAGTATAAATAATATATATAAGAAAATCATACAAAACAAATAATAGATCATAAAACATGATACATGGAATATGACATGTAATAAGATAATAAATGAATCAATAGAGTATCGAAACATGAGTCAATAAAAATGATCCACAATAGAATAACATAATCATAAGGATAAGAGAAATAATATTACACAAAAAATTATAATAAGGTATCATCATATTATTATCAGATCCAAGAAGGTCCACACTTCAGTTTATGATTATATCCAAAAAGGATCACCCTTTAGTTTGTGAGCATATCCAAGAAGACCCGTTCTTTAGTCTATAAAAATATCCAAAAGAATCACTCATTAGTTTGTTATCATATACTGAAGGCCCATGATTTATCTTATTATCATGTACAATAAGGTTCATTCTAAATTATCTCATGGGATAAAAAACATTAACCGATGAATTGGAGGGTGATATAGGAACCCACCTGTTATCATCCATACATATGACTAACACTTAAAAAATCAATTCATTCATCATATTTTAAAGAACCCAAGGAAATTAAATTAGCCTCATATCATTATAAAATGGAATTATGTAAGTAAAACGATCATAATTATATAAATAATAATAATAATAACATGATTTACCTGATGAAAATAAATGGGTATACAATGATATTTAGTAAATTTCTTGGTAAATAACCTTCAAACAAGATAATATATCATATAGTATTTACACTGTATATTTAAAGGGTGTATGGTTAATTCAATAATTTTCCTAATTGATCAAAATATAACATCTAGGGGAACAATCTTCAATAAAATGAAGGAAATATAAAGTGTTTATAGAGGAAATTCATTGGAAGAAAAATAAAAGAATTTAATTAATAGGAAATAAAATGGAAGTAATGGATTTATGTGAGTTCAGTCTACCAAAATAGTATAAGAGAATTTATAGGGAAATCAATTAAAGTGAATTTATAAGGAAATGAATATTTTTGAGATAAATTGGAAAATTTAATGGAAACCATAAAAGTGTTTTTAACATTTTCATAAATTAATAAGTTAAAGATTATATTAAAAATTCAATTTCAAAAAGGTGAAGTAAAAAAATTGTAATAAATTTAATTTTAAAAATAAAATTCAATAATATATTCATTTAATTATATAAATGTTATTAAAAATAATTTTATTAGTAGATTATAAAATATTTTATTTTGAAAGAATAGAAAATCTATTTTTATATTTTGAAATACCTTTATTGAAAACCCACATCATAAAAATGATATAACAAAACATCGTTTTGAAAATAGGTTAAAGGAAATATGAAGGTTGCATGAGTTAATACATAATTTAGTTTCCAAATATAAAGAAGAACATTTGTGGGAAGGAAAATATATAAAATAAATAAAAAACATCATTAAAGAGAATATAAGTTATTCATAATAATAATATAATTTATATGGGGGAGAAATTAATAGGAGAATAATATTTGAATCAAAAGTTTCATTTTAACCATAGAGGAAAATAAATTACCATGAGAAAAAATTTAAAGGTTGAGGAAACCAATCTTGGAAGAAATATGTTCAAGAATAAACATTATAAATAAATAACAGGAGTTGAGTTAACAAAAACCCTTTCAAATTTTATATCATTTGAATTGAAAGAAATTTAAATAAAGATCACCATATGGCTCTTAAAACACCATTTATTACATAAATATGGTAAAATACATCAATTATTTAGTAATATAACCATATAAAAGGAATTATGGTATGAAATATCAAACATGTCTCATGGATTTGAAAACATTACAAAGAAACCCTTACAACCTTAGAAGCATTCGATTCAAATCCACTAAAAGAATATGATTTTAAAGTAAACATTAAATACCATGAATAATGACAGGATAATGATACAAAATATTAAAGGTTAATTAGATACACCATTCTAAATAAAAAATGATATATAATAAGAAATATGTCTCAAGGGGTGAAAATTGGAGACAAAAAACCCTTACCTTTTATTCTCGTTTACTCAAACACACTCTAACCTCATGTATAATAAAAATAAAAATGTTAATATCCTATTTTAAAATATTATTCATATCTATAAACCATTATAAACTTAATTTATAGTTATTATATACAATTATATTAGTTAGTTATTAACTATTTTCAAGATTGGGTGTGAGTGATCTTGATTATTTTGAACTAATTTCATAATAGCGGTGTAAGTATTAATTATTCTCCCAAAGTTTATAATTAAAGGATTATTAAAGATATAATAATTTTTGTTTTTCAATGATTCCTTATGTCTTATTTCATTATGTTAAATACATGTACATGGTTTGTGAAAATTGTAATTGTGATGAACTAGTTCCGGCATGTTTACTGATTAGAAGTAATATATTAATTAATATATTAAATATTAATAAAAACTTTCAAGAATAATTAAAAAATACTAATTAAATTATTACAAAATGTTATTATGATTATATAACATTCCTTAATCAATTATGGTTTAAACATTGTAACATCATTTGCATAGGTTGTCAAAACAAACCCAAAGGAGGGCATGTTATAATGATTTTATGAGTAAGGATATTTTTTTATATAATGTTAATATAATTTTTATTGAAAATCTAAAATTTCAAAAAATATCATATATATATATAAATTAAGTTCATTATTAAAACCATACATGATTGTTTTAAAGGATAAATAAAAATCCTCATTCGTGAAGATGGTAGTCCTCCGTACGCATGATTAACGATTCCATTTCTCAACAAATGAGATAGAATGAAGTTATATGATAAATAATAATTTAATAATTATAATTGTGAAATATTAAGAATATTCATCCATCTAATAAATAATTATTACCAACCATGAAAGGTGGTTGTGAATAACGAACCACATAATTTCATGGGGCGGTAGTCCGCACACACACATGATCAATGATATTTTTTTCTTAGTGGATAGAATGGATTGAATAATGGTTGATAAATTAATATAATAACATTATAGTGTATTAATAATACTGGTGAAATTATATTATTGTTTTTATAATAATTTTATTATAGTAATATTAATAATAAAAGACTAAGGAGTAAGAAATACTTACTTTGAGAATGTGAGATTTTCCTTAGAAATATCTTTAAAAATGGAGGCCTTAGGATATATAACTAAGAAAAAATGTTTATTAAATTTAGATAGTATTATATTATTATAAAAATTATAGATTTTAAGGATTAAATTATAATTTATGGGTGTTTCATGAAGGGGTGTAAGTTTTCTCCTTTTATAAGTGAAGAAATTGGCACTTTTGTTAGTACACATTATTTATCAATAATGGGACGACACTATTCATAGGTAAAAAGTTCAAAAAATAAGAAATAATGGATTTTGGGGTTAGATAAGTTTGATACATCATCCAACACACATTTTACAACATTTTTTAAACACGGTTCAATACTTTTAATACTTGTTTTTTTTATAATTACCAATTTTATTTTTTACCTTGGAAACTAGTTTTTACCCCAGTAGATTATATTTTATTAAAAAAATATAATGCAATCCTTATAAACAAATTTTTATTTTAAAAACATAATTTTTTGCTACAAATATTCTAATTTAAATTATATAATGTGTTTTCATATAGTTTTAAACAATTTATTACATCCATTTTTGGGAATATATTAATTTATTTTATTAGATAAAATTTTCCAATGTTAATAAAGCAATTGTTTGAAAATAACAATTTTATTATTATCAGATTAATTAAATTCAATCATAGTAATCACTATTTAATGAGTCAAAATGGTATTAAACTTATTACATAATATGAAAATATTTAATCAAAATATAAACACTAATTTTTTATATTTAATTTCTACAAGTGATGAAAACTAATTTTTAATATAAGAGAATAAAAATAGTTTTAAGATTAAAAAAATTACAAAAGTTTATAAAACACTAAAAATGGGGTTTATAAAATAAATACAGTATTTTTTTAATTATTTATTTTACTTTATAAATTAATATTTTTATATAATTTTTTTTAAAAACTTTTAAGTTATAAAAATGACGGTTTTAGGAAAATCAGTATATTTTTATCTATTCATCTAGAAATCAGTTATTTTGGAAAAATATCAAAAAAATCATCCTAAGTTAATATTTAAATGTATAAAATTCATTTAATTTGTTTCAAACTATAATTCTAAAATTTATAAATTATATTTTAAATGAAAATACAATATATAAATAAAATTGATATTAATATGAAAAATGACCTTTTTAAAATTCAAGTGTTTTTAATATTATTTCAAATAAATTTTCAAATAATTTATTTTTTACATATTATTTTATAAATCTAAATATTAACTATTATAAGAAATGTTAAGAGTGATTAATTTATTTTATTATAGTAACACAAAATACATTTTTTAATGGTTCTTATAAAGAAATCCTTTTGAAAATATTAATCCAAGAAATAATATGTAATTATTTTAATTGATTATTATTTATTTATCTACCAATGATTATATTCTTCTTCTAATTTTTATTTATCACCATTTATTTTTGTTGGGTGTTACATTAGTTCAATGTTGCGTGTAATATAAGGAATTGAATATAATATTAATTTAAAGTGTCCAAATCTAGGTTTATTACATCACTAGGTATGATTCAAGGATATTATATATTATGATAACTATTTTTAGTGTATTTCTAAAACCACATTGGGTTAAAATTGTAGAGGTTTTGGGGATGGGAAATTGAATATCCTTAATTAAATTTTTTAGTGTATTTATATATTTTAATTCGGATCCCCATTTCATTGTTTCATCGTGTAATTTGTTCTGTAATATTTTCTATTGGTTCTCTGTACAATCTAATTAATGTGGAATGTTGTATATTTGATTTTTTTTCTTTACTTATATTGTTCTTATTATATTTAATTTAATAGTTTATGATGGCTTTTCAATTGTTTTTTTCCAAAATATAAGTTATTTAATAGGTAAGTATTTTTTTAGTGTTATATAATCCTCTCCACACCCCCTCTTGAAGATGAAATATTTCGAAAAAATGTTCCACCTCTAAATCAGTTGGATTAATCTCATATTTGAAGTCTAAAAATTGATATTTTTTTCATACCGATCTATAATTCATTTATTTGTAGAAAATATTCTCATTAGATATCCTTCGGAATATTCCTTTATATAATTTTGGAGAAATCCATGTGCTCGTGTTTGTATCCTTCACACCAAAAGAAATGTCCATTAAAATACATACAGTGTATATACGTTTTTTTCTCTTATGACATAAAGTTACCTTTAGTTATGGAACACATTTTTTTATGACCTATTTTCCACTATAATAACAATTGATTTATTGTGTATTCTTGTGTTAATTCATTGATAATCTAGAAGCCTTCTAGTCCTTTTATGTGTTTTTGTTTTAAGTTACACCCAAATATACTTTCTTATATAGATGTGGTGCTTATGGATTAACATGGATAATCCCTACCTTTTACTTATGGGAAATCCCAAAATTGGATTTACCTTCATTATTTTAGTGTTATTTATATAGGAAAACTTATAATTTCTCTTTTTTATCTCTATGTTTCTCTTTCAACTTTTCTCCAACCCAAACAATCCAACTTCTCGATGACATCCTAAGATCTAATAGTATCTCTTGGTCTTCAACCTTTAACCATACACCTATCATCTCACCTTCAAGATCATATATACCTTTGAATCAATCATTCACTGGTCTTGTTAAACTATTTATAATATAAGCCTATTATTCAATATTAAGCTTGATCTCTATAACACCTCGACCCGAGTCACCGAGTCCTGGCTAAATTGCCACATGACCTCATGCATGCATCCCTATATATTAGAGGTTACTAATTAATAGTGAGGTCTAAGAGAGAAATCATGGGGAGGATATGGCTTTTGTATTAGGTAAACAACAAATTATATAATTGAAGTGATAAAAATACAATCAATAAATGAAGAATAAAATAATCATAAAAGTATATGTATAAAAATAAAGTTCAAACCGATTCAATAATAGTATGTTATGTTAGTCCCATACATAAAAATAGAGAAAAATATTCCCTATGGGAATTGGATCAGAGTATAAGGTAAAAAACTAAAACAAATCACCAATAGACCTTCAGCCTAAAGTCCATCATACACCACCCAAATTCTCCTGAAACACCTACTCAACCATCCACCACATGGAATTTTCCCATCAATGGATAGCTAGTCATGAAATCTATAAGTAAACTAAGATTCTCGAGTAGGGTGTCGGTATATGACCCAGTAGGATATGTCTAACAGACCACAATATAAGGGCATAAGATATATTGGTTTATGACACAAAAAATGTATAGAGCATAAATAAGAAAAAAGTATACCACACAAGAATAAAATATTTTTTGGATTATTAGAGACCGACTCTACTAATTTTGGCATCATGTTAGATAGAACATAAAACATCAATGTCTGACACATTCCCCCTTGATGGGATAGTCCAAAAAACATGTTTTCCATATCACATGTACATTCCAATAAATATCTTACACAACCCTTGTAGTGGGATTGTACATATGGCTCAACTAGTATGCTCAACTATAATAGGTATAGTAAAAAACACAAGCAATACATAGATAAAAGATAATAGATCAATATCACATCATACTAAGAAAGAGTTATAGAGATAACAAAACCATATGTGATAAAACATCAAAACTAGGGTTCATGGGCAAAACACACACATACCTCATGTGATTAACATCAAACATAGGTCTCAAGTGGATACAAATGCACACCAAATAATCATTCCAAGAACTCATATAAACATGTCATAATGATAAATACCACCAACCTTATGTGTAATGATGTTTGATGAAAAGGTTCAAATTCTGAATACAATTTCACCACTGAATCTTGGAACCATTCTCAATGAAACTTGATTAGAAATATAGGGTCAAAATTGAGGAGAAACCACACCTAAAAGGAAGGAAACAATCACACTTACTTGAAAGGATCCACTTTTAACAACAGTCTAGATCCAAACAATGCACATATTCCAATGACATGAACCTAGGTTCCGATTCTATAAACGATAAAAAATTCCCCTATTAGACCATCTCAAAACCATTAGATCCAATCAATACATCAAGGATATATTTGTTTGTTATTAATGAGAAGATGATAGGATTAATCTATATCAAGATGGAACTCACCAA
The DNA here is from genome assembly GCA_963277665.1 of Viscum album. NCBI lineage: Eukaryota > Viridiplantae > Streptophyta > Magnoliopsida > Santalales > Viscaceae > Viscum > Viscum album. The sequence goes on from OY728156.1 coordinate 1,339,994,638, forward strand.
TTTGGAGTCATGAGATTAAACTGTTGTCCTAGGGTAAAAGAGGAGAGATAGGAGGGAATGAGAGATCCCAAAATCATAGGAAGAGAACACATAGGGTGATGGTGGTTGAGGGAGGTTTCAGGTAATTTGAGAATTAGAGAGGTACTCTGGATAAAATAATTTCTATAAAACTCATCATACCAACTAGGCCCCAAATGACACCACCAGCTTGCCAGTGGCCTCCACTAGTTGGTGGGTTCCCACTGATTGGTGGCTTCTCACATAATAGCTGGTGGGATCTACATTCAAGATATATATTTTATATACTCCCCTAGTTATTGATGGAGCACCTGTAGATTTTTGAAGCTACACCATGTATGCCTGCCTATCCCCATTCCATTTCTATCCTCCCAAACACCTCTATCCACCTCAAATCACTTAAAAACATATACAAAAATCTATATAAAATCTGAAAATAGTCATAAAATAAATATAGGGAGTTATACATATTCATCAATTATGACTTATCATCATCTAGATGTATCCCCATAGGTTTTTTCAACCAAATCAGGCCATTACAGCCAAATTTCTATCTCCTACTCCCATAACCTACATAAAAATGCCAGTGATACCATTGAACATGAACAAGAGGATTGATCTCCCCACATATAACATTATCTATTAGAGAACAAATATGAATCAGATTCTCCAAAAAATATTCATCATATTCATGTTCAACACCCTCTCAATCAATAACATGTTCTTGATCAAGTTAATACCTCCGAAAATTAGACACATTGAACACATTATGTATAACTTTATACCATGGAGGAAGATCCAATCGACACACCACTACCACGATGCATTCTAAAATCTCAAAAAATCTAATGTATAGTGGTTCCAACATCTCTTTATGTCAAAAATTATTATGCCCCAATAGAGGAGACACCTGTAAGAAAACTCTGTCGCCCAATACAAACTCCAGTGTTCCTCTCATCTAGTCATCATAAGATCATTTCATGTTTCGGGATGTTACTATCCATTTATAAATAAACTTAACCAACTTCAAGCTATCCCTTACCATACTCATCCCAAAAACTTAAGATTAACCAACCTCATGCCATTATAGTTGTGAATGACATGACTGTCCATTGAGACCATCAAACAAATCCATCTAAATCAAAAATTGGAAACTTTTACTATATAAAGACTTTATCAAAGAAAAGTTATCAACCCAAGATTCTCAAAAATCCATAATTCATTCCAAAATAATATCCTCTAAAGTTTGGATTTTTCTCTCTAACTTCCCATTAGTCTAATACTGAAAATATATAGGTAGCTTCAACTGAGTCCCTGTCACCTTCTAAAATCCTTACCAAAACCTCTACCTGAATCATTCATCTTTGTCAGATACCATTATTGAAGTCACTCGGTGTAGTTACACAATTTTCTAAACATGTATCTTGAATAACTCATCCAATAAGTTAGTCTCTCTAATTTTTAATAAGTGATACACCTTAGTCAGCTGATCCATTACAACCCAAAAGATATATTGACCTTTGAGGGTACTAAGAAATCATGTCACAAAGTCCATAGTTAACTCATTTCACTTCCACATATAAACTGGTAGCGGTTGGAGAAATTCTCTAGGGCTCTAATAATTTATATTTAGAAAAGATAGACAACGTGTAATAAAACTCACAATTGAACTTTTAATGTCAGTCCACCAGAATTTTCATTTGACATCGTGATATATTTTGGTTTATACTAGGTGGAATGACCACTACAAAGCATGAGGGTGTTTTATCATATGTTCACTCATAGAAGAAGGAACCATTTCCATTACATGAACAAAAAACAAGCCATATCTATCTAAGATCCACCCTAGAATGGAACCACCCACAACCCACCTCTCACGCATCATGACACACTCTATATCAACATCCTGACTAGAATTCACTCATTCCACAAATGAGGATATTGTCACTAAGGGTGAAAAAACAACTACCCATTGATCCCGAGATACACCCACCTTCAAGTATACAATAAAATCCATGAGCTTCTACCCTTATTCTAAAATCCACTCTCGAACATACTATTTATTCATGTTAAGTGAATCTATAACTACATTCTATTCTCCAAGATCATATTCCATCTCAAAGTAAAAAATTTTAAAATATTCTACCCAACTCCTCTAATTAATATTTAGATCCCATTGGGAGAAAATATATTGTAGACTCTTATAGTCTTTTTATATGAAAAATTTCTCTCTGAATAGGTAGTATCTCTAACATTTCAACACATGAACCATAAAATCCAACTCCAAGTCATGAGTAACATAATTCCTCCTATGGGGTCACAAATAATGAGACTTTTAATAAATTGCCTTAGCACCCAATATCAAAAAATATCTCAAGAAAGTTATAAATGTATCAAAAAATAATATATACTAAAATCTAGGATTAGGAATAATAATAATTGGAGTTTACGTAAACATCTTCTTCAAAACTGAAAGTCCTATTCACCCTGGTCTTTTGAATAAAACTTTACTCCCTTCTTTGTAAGTATATTCATAAGAAAATATAGGTGAGAAAATCCATGAATGAACCTCCAATAGTTCCCAACCAACCTAGGGGAACTCCAAGTCTTGAATGCATTCCTTTTCAATTCCTAATAAAAAACTCCATCTACCTTCTCAGGATAAAATGATATTACTTCTTGAGAAACCACACTCCCATGAAAGTTCACCTCCTATATCCAAAAGTGCCACTTCAAATACTTAATATAAATATGATGTGTTATAATTGTACCAAATAAACTCTTTAGGTGTCTAGAATGTGATTCCAACATCTTTGAATATATCAAGATGTCATCAATTAACACAATGATGAAAGAGTACAAGTATGAGTGAAAGATCTTATTCATGAGATCCATGAACACTAATAGAGAATTTTTTAGTCTAAAAAGAATAAATAGATACTCATATAACCTATACCTGCTCTTAAACAAAATATTTGACATGTATTCCTCTCTAAACCATTTTTAATTTTATCCAAAATTTTGACCAATATTTAAAAACCACTAGGATCCCATTAATTGATCAAAATGTTTTCCAATTATTTCCAATATGTACTTATTTTTCATAATGATCTGATTCAACTACCTATAGTCCACCCAAATTTGATGATTTTAATCCAAATTATTATCGATCAACAATGGAAAAACCCAAGGGGAAGTTTTAATTCTTTTGGGGAGTTTATCATCAATATCACCAATACATACCTTTATCTCTTTCAAATCAACTATTTTCACATGGTACGGTGAAACACATATAGGGCATTCCCCATCCACATGATCAATATAAATCTAAACTCCCTTGTGTATAGATAAACCTAAGAAGTCCCCTGGAAATACATCTTAGAACCAACCCACTATATGTGGTGAGAAAGATGGATTCACTATCTGGTTTACTACAAGGATCATTACAGATTTTTTTTTGAAAATAATTCTCTTTTACAAGAATATATTCCCACTCTTCCTACCTCAACATATCATTCACCTATCAATATAAAATTCTCCCATTTAAGCAATGTAATTTTTACTCATTTTTGATAATAATAAATGTGTGCATTATATCCAGTCAATCAGCCCATGAAAAGGATCACATAAAAACCTGACACATCAAGAAATATGAAGCTCCACACATTCTCAAATCCAAAAATTATACATGGAAATTCTATACAGATATAAAGAAGATCCACTTTATTTATCAATAGTCTATCGATGAATAAAAACTATAAGAGAACATAACTAATAAGGCTAACCCAACAACCAATTGAGTGGATGTAATGGCTCAGACCCTTCTGGTCCATTACATTTCCAAATTTCTGGTGTTTGGGGTATCCTGGGGACCACTAGTGAGTCATTAAGGAGTTTCAAAAAACTTGGTTCCACCAAACAGTACCACCGAAACGGTGGAACCTATCATAGTGTCGTCGTGATGGTGGCATCGTGATGGTGGCACCATGATGGTGGCACCATGATGGTGGTTCCATGACGGTGGAACTATAATGATCACACCATCATGGTCACACACCGAAATGGTGGCACCATTATAGTGTCTCATCGAACGGTGTCCCACCCTTTTCCATTTTTCCAGTTTCAGAGTTTTTCCAATTCCACTCCCATAATGTATATTTTAATGTAAAATTGTTTTAATACCCTTTTTAAATCAATTTAAAACCGGTAAAATATGTTTTAAATCCCCAAGAGTTAAGAGACCCTTCATTTACCAAAACTTGTGGATTTTTCCTTGATGTCACACCTTTCCCCATGCTTTCCAGCTTCACCCTTCTTACGTGGTTTTCTCTATTTAGAGGATATATATAAAATTATAGCCATTATCTCCACCATATCCAAGGATAATTATTAAATAAAAATTAATTACATCATGTGTAACCACCCAACTTCATTTTGAAACCACAATCCACCTTTTAAGCAGTTCGAGATTTATAATCCTGTAACTCTGGGATCTAACCTTTTATCACACGAAGAATTTTTTCCATCTTCCTTGATTCCTTTATTTTTATTAGTGCACTTGGCATCCCTATTTAGGAGAATAATTGTGAAACCGTGCTAGATCCCTTCTCGCTCATCCTTGGAGACTTTGGAGTTCTTCTTCTGCAAGTCACGCATACCCAGTTCTTGTCATAGGGAGATAACTTCAATAATTGATCATCTATGTAGGGTATTTCTTTACCTCTCTTTACTGTGTATCATGAGGGGAGGGTATGATAATGTTTCCTTGGGAGGTGGATGAAATCAAATCTTAATGAAGATAATAAACGAACTTTAAAGAATGAAGGGGTGTGTTTGATGGTGATGTTGTTGTACTCTTTCATCTTCTCTTATGTGTTGTCAATTTTATAGGCTTATTACCATTAAAGATAGTGGTCCTTGGTGGTCCTTTATTGTGCACTAATAAACCTCTGTTTCTCTGTATACACTTGTGATTGAATGGATGTAACTTGGAAAATGGTTAATCACGTAATGTTGGTTGATAAAATAGATTCCCAATGAATAATAATCCTTATGTGATCACCCTAGTTAACCAAACAGAAGAAAGGAACTTAATGAATGGTGTGGAAAAATATGGAAACTTCTTTATGTGTCATTGCTCTCGTGGATTCTTGTGGGGTGATGTGGATGGGGATTGGATCTCCCGTTGTTCAGTTGTTAGCTTGTGGATCTATACCCATATGTTGAAGCTTGGTTTGGTTCCAATACTTAGAGGGATCTCATGGATCACTTTTGTTGTTGTGACTTTACAGGATAACCAAGTGTGAATTCTTAAATTTCTATTTGGGTGTTTTCTTCTTCAGTACATAATTGTTTTGTCTTGTGGATGTGCTTGTTAGTTTCCCGGTAGTGGAGAATTATTTCTAATGAAATCACTTGAACATGATAACAAGAATGGGTTAAATGGGGAATTTTTCTCCAGAAATGGGTGGTGGTCTGGTTGTGGCTGTTGTGATTTTGGGCATGTAATAACAGTAACGAGAGTGTTTGTGTATGGGCTGGTTTATGGACCCTTAGGTTGGGATGAGTGCTTATTTACCTATATGTATAAATTTAGTTCTTTTGTTTCTTATTCTCACCCCATAGAAGCTGAGAACTTCATGCTGAACACCCCCATTTCATGGGTCAAGGTGTTTATTTCCAACATTCTTATGAGTGGTTGGTTATTAGATTATTTCTGCTGCCTCTCCTAGGTATCATAGGACTCTTCGGGCAGGCTGTGATGGACTAAGGTTCATTATGGCCCAAGAAGATTCGGTCAGGGTGTGTTGTGGTGGTTGTCCTAGGTGTGTGTGGGAATGATTATTTCCCAAGTGTCTTCAGGATGAGGCCTAGGTGTCTTTGAGTGCGGAAGTGGTTATTCTAGCCCAATTGTCTTCATCCATGTCAGTGGTTGTTGTGGCCGAGGTATCTGCGGGTAGGGATGTGTGTGGTTGTGGTGGCCCATGTGTCTACGGGTGGGGATGTGTGTGGTTATGGTGGCCTAGGTGTATACGGGTAGGATGTGTGGTTCTGATAGCCCATAAGGTTGTTGTTGGGGAAACAGTGGGACTATAGTGGAACTTATAGGGGAGGTTTGACATGCAGGATGTCCTAAATAACTAGTGGGAAAGTAGTGAGGGGTACCCAAATCTTGATTTGCAATTGATATTACATTACCTGAATTGCATTATTTGGGGAGTTTTCCTTGGTGAGGTTCGGTGGATAGTTTCCTTTCTAGGTACTTGGGTTATCTCTATTTCTCACGGGGCATTAGAATGCCTCCCCAATTGTGCAAGATATCTTTTGGTTTACCCTACTGAGTATACCTGTATACTCACCCTACGTATATAAAGGGGCTTTCAGGTTTATAAGAGGACTTTGAGGACCATGACGGGATTTACTAGCTCGAACGTCGGGAAAGTTTTCATTATAGTTTTTATTATTTTGGTACATTTCATCAGAGTTTTCTTGTACTTTTTAGCACTTTATTTTGAATATTCATGTGGAAAAATGAGTTTGGATTTACTTTTACTTTCTGTATTTTGAGTTGTTGAGATTTACCATATTATCTCATGATATTTTTCTATAAAAAGATTAATTCCTTCCATATTATGGGTTATTATATACCCTTGTTTCTAGTCACATATCCTGGACCTATTGAAGGCAGGAATTGGGCGGTCATTATCTCTCCTTCAACATGAAGAAGGAAGGGTCTGGAAGTTTGTTGTCACTTCCCTCATCTTGGTGAAAGTGGATCGTGATAGAATGATATCAGAGGGGATTGTTGAGAGATATGATGGAGTTCAGAGTTAGGAATAATGAGGATTTCATGGGATGGTAGGGAAACAGTTTTAGGAAATCTTGGTGTGTGAAATAGGCCAGGGAAGACTGGATAGGACACAAGATTTTTAGGGCCCCCCGTAATCCGATGCAAGGACTATGTACCTACTGAACGACCAAGTGAGGATATACTTATTACGGGGTAGATACCCTATGAAAGGTACATACATCATAATGACTTGGTTATTGTGTGTTCTAGGTCTTTGGGGAGTTTACGCGATATAACAAGTTTAAGAAAAATTTAAAAGAGACCTTCTACACTACTTGGGCTTAAGAATTTCCTTGTTTATCTTGTAGCTATGACACCCAGACGAAGACCACGAGTAGTACAGGTTATCAAGGAACATGAGGCTGATTTTGATGATAAGTAGAGGGATTATGAAGAGGAGGATGATGACCAGTGGAATAAGACTCTTTAGTACTTTCAGCGGAAGACCCTCAGGAAGTATGATGGTAGGGTCTCAGACATGGGGACAGAGCGCTGGCTCGAGGAGCTAGTGATTGCTTTTAGATTGATTTAGGGTCCGATAGATTACTAGGTTCCTCTAGATATAAGCTAGATGTGAGGAGTAGCGTGTCAATGGTGGACACTCTATCTCGGTAAGAAGTGGGAGGTTGAGGTTTCATGAACTGACCACGAGAGGGAGTTCCGGGTGGAATTCCTCTCTTCCAAAATAAAGGCCGAGAAGAGGCAAGAGTTAATCTCCCTGCAGTAGGGGAGTATGTTAGTGATGGAATTTGGGATCATTTTCAAGGATCTCCTTCATTTTTCTCTGAACCTATCTCTGGATGCAGAGTCTTGGGAGTGATGTTTAGAGGAGGCACTCCGACCTTCCCTTCAGTATGTTGTTACTCCTTCTACTCAACCAACATACTTAAAGGTTTAGAAGAAGGCAGAAGTGGTGGAGAGGATGCACACAATTGGTTGTGTGTCGTGAGAGGGGAGCCAATTAAGCTCGTTGAAGGGGAATTCTGTTAGTAATAGGCCTCCAGCCTCAGGGCCTTCTAGGTTTTGGCTAATGGGTGTAGGCCCCAATAGTTCCAGTTTCGATCCCACAGTCCTCACCCTTTCCCTACGGGCCTTGGAATCAAATTATTTATCTATTGAAGCCATGGGAACCTTTGGAATCAGTGTCTGGACTGAGTGCAGTACAGTGGAGGTGGGAAGGTTCAGAGCCTACCTTAGCAGCAGTAGTTTCCATCCAAGCCTTTTTAGTAACCGCTACAGGGACAGCGAGCTCCCGCTACTTTGAGAGGAGACGTTGTAGGAGGAGGCTGGCCTTAGGGAAATTATTAAGGGCCTCGACTAGGGAGTGGTCGGGGAGGCTTCCAAGAGCTGATGTGAAAAGGAGCTAGGCGTGGGAATTTTCACGCTGTAGTGGCAATAGTTCTAGTAGTTCCATAGGTCATTCGAGGTACGATCAGCTTGTTTAGTACTCTTGCATGTGCCTTTTTTTATTCAAGAGCTTCACACTCCTTTTTTGCACCCAGTCTAGCCCATTCTATGGTTCTAAACACAGATAGACTTCCTCTTCCCCTGGTATTGAGTACACTAGTCGGGGGGTCAGACCATCTTTTCCTATTATTTCTAGGGATGTAGACTGATGTTGGGGCCACATCAGTCCAGTGGGGACCTTCTTTTTCTACAGATGCAGCCATATGATGTCATTTTAGGCATGGACTGGATATTCTCTGTGCATGCCATTATCGACTGCTTCTGGAGAATGTTTGTGTCTTCAGATATGGGAATCCAGTGTGTAACTTTTGTTAGCAAGCGAGGTTACCAGGATACAAGCTGTTGAGTGGAGCCCCTCATTTCCTTATTAGCTGAGCTGTTTGTGGGGTCGACAGATACATAGACGGTGTAAGTCCCAGGGATCATCAGTGAGTTCTTGGATGTCTTCCCTGGAGAGGTGGTGACTCTACCCCCTCAACATGATGTTGAGTTTGGGATAGACTTGAAACCCGATGCCCATCCGATTTCGATGGATCCCTATCAAATTGTGCCTTATGAGTTTTGGGAGTTGTGGATCAAGGTTGATGACCTGATGAAGAAGTGTTTTATCTAACCAAACACGTCACCATAGGGTGATCCATTCTTGTTTTCAAAGTAGGCATACGGTGGTATCAAGCTATTTATAGACTACCGAAGTTTGTATCAGGTGGCAGTCAAGAACCGTTACCCCTATCAAGGATCGATGAACTTTTTAACTAGTTTTAGGGAAAATGTTAGTTCTCTAAAAATGACCTACAGTCAGGATATCAACATTTAAGGGCGAAGTAGGTTGACATCTCAAAGGCAACTTTCAGGTGTAGATATGGGCACTTAGATTTCATGGTCATATCGTTCGGCATTAAGAATACACCAGCCGTGTTCATGGGGCTCATGAACTGTATCTTTCAAAAATATCTAGACTGGTTCGTAGTCAATTTTATCGATGACATTTTGATATACACAAGATCAGAGGATAGTCACGCTGAGCATCTGAGGACAGTTTTAGAGGTCCTTCGATAGAACCCGCTCTATAGGAAGTTATCCAAGTGGAATTTCTAGACATGATAGGTGCACTTACTTAGACACGTGGTGTCCCAGTATGGAATAATAGTGGAATCATCGAAGGTCAAAGTGGTTGTTTCTTGGGAAGAACCCAAGAATGTGGAAGAGGTTCATAGTTTCTTGGGTCTATCAAGCTACTATCAGAGGTTCGTTCCCAACTTATCTCAATTTGAATCACCTATGACAACCACGACTAAGAATGAACATGATTTTGTATGGACTAAGTAGTGATATGAAGCCTTCAGTTACCTAAAGGGGAAGCTGGTCAGTTCCCCAGTGTTGAGGTTTACAGAGGAATTAGTAACATTTGAAGGGTTCAGTGATGATTTTGGTCTTGTCTTGGGGTGAGTGCTGATTCAACAATGAGGAGTGATCTCTTATGGGTCTAAGAAATTACATCCTCATGAATGTGACTATGCCACCCATGACTTGAAGATTCCAGCGATTTTGTTTGTACTAAACTCGTGGCAAGATTACCTCATAGGGGAACGCTTCATGGTATTCACAGATCACAAGATCCTGAGGTATATCTTCTCTTAGCATGACCTAAACTTGTAGTAGTAGAGGTGGATGGAGTTTCTTCAGGACTGTGACTTTGATATTTCCTACACATCAATAATGGGGAATGTGGTGGCCAATTCCGTGAGCAGGAAGTCTCATAAGGATGTGGTTTGAGAATCAGCAGATGATTGGATGGAGATGGAGGAGTTGGCTGCCTTACACCTGGATGAAAGGGTGGATGGTAGTAGAGGTTGTCTGTTACAGATGACAATGCAGTATTCCTTGGAACAACAAGTGAACGAGTCTTAGTGGGGGGAATTATAGGATGAATTAATGCATGATCATGTTTTCCAGGTCAATGCTTTGGAAGGATGGTTGGAATATGGTCAGAATCAGATGCTTTTCTGTGGGAAGTTGTTTGTCTTGGAGATGATGCACAAGAGAGTTCCCAGTGAGTTCCACAACTCACCCCTGGTGGTAAACCCAAAAGTTTATAAGATTTATCGGGGCTTGAGGGGTTAGTTTTGGTGGCCTGAGGTGAATCAGGCAGTGGCAGCTTTTTTGGAAAAGTGCCCCGTGTTCTAGAATGTGATGGTTGATAACCGTGTTCTATGTGGTCTCTTGCAGCCTTTAGATGTCCCAGAGTGGAAGTGGGACGAAATATCGATGGATTTCATCATGAGACTACCCAACATTCAAGGAGGATGTGATTATATTTGGGTGGTGGTATGCCACTAAATAGCCTCACTTCATAGCGATTAATAAGTCGAGCACTGTGGAAGCCTTGGAACAGAAGTATATTAGTGAAGTTGTGCGGCTGCACAGAGTTCTTAGAACCATCATTTCGTACTGGGATACACGCTTCACCTCACGAGTCTGGAAGGGATTGAAATGATATTTTGGCACCCAACTATTCCTTAGCACTGCTTTATACCCCCAGACATATGGGAAGATAGGGAGGACTATCCAGACGTTAGAGGACATGCTACGATCATGTGTTCTGGAATTCGAAGGATTGTGGGAGAGATACTTTCCAATTGTGGTGTTTGCCTTCAATAATAACTATCCGTATAACATTGGCATGGTTCTACTAAAATACTTGTACAGAAGACCGTGTCGTTTACTTGTGTGTTGGAAAGAGGTTGTGGGTGCAAGTATTCTTGGCCCAGAGGTGGTGCAGAGCATGACATAGAAGGTCCAGGTTATACAGGAGATGATAAAGGTGGATCAAAACCAAAATAGGTCATATGTCGATCATAGGAGGATACCCTTGGAGTTAGAGTTTGGGGACCACGTGTTCTTAAATTTCTCCACTCCGCATTGGAAACAGAGGTTCGATTGGGGGAGTAAGCTTTATCCTAGATTCGGTGGACCCTTCAAGGTGTTGCAATGGGTCGACGAAGTGGCTTATTAGTTGGCACTACCACCCCCGCTACTAAGGGTCCATGACGTCTTCCATGTATCTCATATCCATTGGTATCTACATGATGATTCACACATCCTCGACTGGGGAGAGATGGATATTGAGGATGATGTGACATTCACGGAGTGACTAGTGGGGATCAAGGATCATAAGGATAAGGTTCTTTGTGGATGGACCATTCCATTGGTTTGTGTGTTAAGGAGGCACAGTGGCCTCGAGGAGAGTACCTGGGAATGGGAGTCACAAATGTGTTCCCAATACCCACATCTATTTTGAGTTTTTTCTATGTTGTTTTGTACTTTGACTATGATGTAGTACTTGAACTTGTTAAACATGAGATGGGCTATTTCCATTATTTTCTGAATGTGTGTAAAGTCCTTGCTGTAGGGAGGGGAGGAATCGATCCCTAATCAAGATGCATTAAGGAGGATGCGATTAAAGCTATTCAAGTGAGTCAATTTTACCCAAAGCAGATAGTATCTTGACACAGAGTAAGGGACTCTATAACTCATATGTATAGATGGTGATACCTTTAATGTTTGTGTAGTTTCTTGGGGGATAGGGGTGGTAGTGCTTCTACATTTGATCAGTATAAGGGAGAGGTGTTTTTAGGTATCGAGGCTTGTTCCAAATTTCGAACAACTCTAAGTTGATTTGGTCCCTAAGATGTCTCTTGCGAGGTGTTTGTTAGGACCCCTCTCTTTTCTTCAAGTTTACTCTTGGATTCTCGAGGATGAGAATAGTTTGAGAGGTATCTAATGTAATGGCCCAGACCCTCCTGGTCCATTACTTTGCCAAATTTCTGGTGTTTGGGGTTTCATGGGGACCACCAGTGAGTCATTAATTTTTTTTCCAAAAACTCGGTTCCACCAAACGGTTCCACCGAAACAATGGAACCGCTTACACTTTTCCACTGAATCGGTGTCACCGTTATAGAGTCTCAACAAATGGTGCCCCACCCTTTTCCTTTTTTCTAGTTTTCTAGTTTTTCCAGTTCCTCTCATGTAACAAATTGTTTGACGTAAATGTATTTTAATACCCCTTTTAAATATATTTAATGTCAATAAAATTAGTTTTAAACCCCCTAGAGTTGGGAGATCCTTCATTTACCAAAACGTGTGGCTTTTTCCTCAGTGTCACACCTTTCCCCGTGCTTTCCAACTTCACCCCTATTATGTGGTTTTCTCTATTTAGAGTATATCTGTCAACTCACTACTGTAATCTCCACCATCTCTGAGGAAATTTTTTAAATAATAATTAATTACATCATGTGTAACCACCCAACGATGTTGTGAAACCACAATCCAACTTTTAAGTGGTTTGAGATTTCATATACCGTAACTTTAGGATCTAACCTTTTATCACATGAAGATTTTTTTTCTTATTCCTTGATTCCTTTATTTTTCTTGGTGCGCTTGGAGTCCCTATTTCAGAGGTGAATCGTGTGACCATGTTAGAGCCCTTATCCCTCAGCCTTGGAGACTGTGGAGTTCTTCCTCTGCAAGCTGTTCATCCCCAGTTCTTAGCACAAGGAGAAAAACTTGAGTTTTGATCATCCATGTAGGGTTTTACATCACCAATCTTTACTGTGTATCATGCGGGGCAGGTATGATAATGTTTCATTAGGAGGTGGATGAAACAAAATATTAACAAAGATAATAAACAGACTTTAAATAATGAAGGGGTGTGTTTGATGGTGATTTTGTTGTACTCTTTCATCTTTTCTTATGTATTGTGAATTTTATGGTCTTATCCCCACTAAAAATAGTGGTAGTTGGTCGTCCTTTCTTGCACACTAATAAACCTCTGTTTCTCTGTATAAACTTTTGATTGAATGGATGAAACATGGAAATTGGTTAATCACATAAATTTGGTTGATAAAATGGATTCCCAATGAATAATTATCCTTATGAGATCACCCCGGTTAACTAAACTACATAAAGGAACTTAATGAATGGTTTGGAAAAATATGGAAACTTATTTAGGTGTGGTTGATCGCATGGAAGCTTGTGGGGTGATGTGGATGGGGATGGGATCTCCCGTTGTTCAGTTCTTGGCTTGTGGATCTGTGCTCATATGTTAGGGATTGGTTTAGTTCTAGTACTTAGAGAGATCTCATAGATCCCTTTTGTTTTTGTGACCTTACAAGAGAACCAGGTGTGAATGATTAAATTTATATTTGGATGTTTTATTCTTCAGTCCATTTTTTTGACTTGTGGATGTGCCTGTTAGTTTCCCAGTAGTGGATAATTATTTCTAATGAAATCACTTGAACATGATAACAAGAATGTGTTCAATGGGGAATTGTTCTCCAGAAATGCGTAGTGCTCTGGTTTTGTATGTTGTTCATTTTTGCATGTATGAATAGTAACGAGAGTGTTTGTGTATGGGATGGTTTTAGGACACTTAGGTTGGGATGGGTGCTTTTTTACCTATATATATAAATTTATTTCTTGTGTTTCTTATTCTCACCCCACCAAAGTTGAGCACTTCATGCCGAACACCCCCATTTCATGGGGGAGGGTGTTTTTTTCCATCATTCTTATGAGTGGTATGTTATTAGCTTGTTTATGCTCCCTATAACAGGTATAAAAAGACTCCTAGAGCAAGATGTGATGGAATAATATCCATTATAGACCAAGAATATTCGTTCAGGGTGTGTTGTGGTGGGTTTCATAGGTGTGTGTTGGTAGGATTGTTTCCCAAGTGTCTTCGGGATGAGGCCCAGGTGTCTTTGGGTGTAGAAATGGTTGTTCTGGCCCAGGTTTCTTCAGGCATAGCAGTGGTTGTTGTGGACCAGGTGTCTGCGGGCGAGGATGTGTGTAGTTAGGGTGGCCCAGGTGTCTGCAAGCGGGGATGTGTGTGGTTGTGGTGGCCCAAGTGTCTGCGGGCATGATGTGTGGTTGTGATAACCCCTAAGGTTGTTGTTGGGGAAGTAGTTGGACTGTAGTGAAACTTATGGGGGAGGTTTGATGCATAGGATGTCCTAAATAACTAGTGGGAAAGTGGTGTTAGGTACCCAAACCTCGATGTTGTATTACTATTACTTTACCTGACTTGTGTTATTTGGGGAGTGTGCCTTGGTGAGGCTGGGTGGATAGTTTCCTTTCCAGGTGCTTGGGTTATATCTATTTATCTCGAGGCATTAGAATTCCCCCATAGTTGTGCACAAGATATTTTGGTTTACTCTACTAAGTATACCTGTATAACCACTATACATACATAAAATTGATTTCATGTTTCCAAGAGGACTTTGAGGACCGTGCCAGACTTAACTAGCTCGGGCATCGGGAAAGTTGTCATTACTATTTTTCATTATATTGGTACTTTTCATCAGAGTTTTCTTGTAATTTTTTGCACTTTATTTTGAACATGCATTTGGAAAAAGGGGTTTGGATTTACTTTTACATTCCGTATTTGGAGTTGTTGAGATTTACCATCTTATCTCCTAATCTTTTTCTATAAATGGGTAATGCATTCCATATTAAGTGTGATTATATACCCTTGGTGCTACTCGCCACTCCGAGGCCTATTGAAGGCGGGACTTGGAGGTCATTATCTCTCCTTCAACTTGAATAAGGAAGGGTATGTCAGTTTTTTTGTTCCTTACCTCATCTTGGTGAAGGCGGGTTGTGACAGTGGATTTCAATGATTGGGATGCACTTGTAACAAACAAATTAATAGAGAGAGTGGAAGAAATTTGGATCATACCTTGAAATATTGAGGGTACCTCCCCACCATCAGCTGAAGCCTAATCAACCATATAAAATTTGATAGTGACTAATCCATGAAGCCAAATAGGATCATAATTCACCAGATTCATAGAACCTTTTTGGGTATTCACTTTCTACTAAGGTCCCACACCCGTACTATAGTCTGAATTTTCTACATGCATCCATGAACCCTTGTGATAGAACTGCCTCAGATGACCAATATTTACACACTAGTGATAACTATTGAGAGAAACATTATATTCATTGAGAAAGTGTTACTTCCTCCCTCAGTTATAGAAACCCAAAAAGTCATTTCCCATCAAGGGAGTCAACGAAAATTTTCTCTTCTCTAATTATTGACCACCACTCTGATGTCTATCTAATTTATTCCTCTTCTTATTACCAGAATAAAAATCTAGAACTATGTTGGAGAAGGCACCTGCCATTCTATTAGAATCGTGAAAAATTTCTGAATCTCTGTCTTCCTTGATTTAGTTCTCTATCATCAGATCCTTATAAAGCACTATGGTGGAGGTCATTCGATTAAAGATCCTGACACAGTGTTTCAACTCTATAAAAATCTTAATCTCAAACTTTTTGGCTTTCTACATGTCGCTAATGAATAGAGTAAGAGAAAAAAATATCAACTTGGTGAATCATGAGGAATAGTGATACACTGACATCATCCCCTAATAGAGCTCCATGAACTCCTGAGCATGCTCCAGCTTTAGTGTATCAGAAAAGAATTCCTCTACGAAGAGGTCCTTGAAGGTCACTCATTATAGCCCTTCACATCTACTAGCCTCAAGCATAATGTCCCACCACCTTCCAACAACATCTTGAAGCATTAATGTTACAAGATTTACCTTTAGATCCTATAGGGTCTCCACCAAGTCAAAAATTATCTCAATGACTTGTATCCAGTTCTCCATATCCTGGGGGAATCCAGTACCTTAGAATGATGGGGGATTCTAGAGGTAAAAATCATGGGCATAATTGATCATCATTATCCTTCTCATCTGGGATCCTCCACCCTAAAAGTTATTAATCAAAATAGTTAGTTCTATATCATTTATATAGAATGACCTAATGGAGTAACCAAGGGAGCATGCTTAGTTTCATCCTCCTGTACGATAATGTTGCAAATATGACTTCTCTAATAGGTTATTAAATACATCTATGAGGCAATGTTTTCATTATATACTAGATCAAACCTTAGAGAAATCAAACATTTAAAATGAGAAGAACATTAATATACCATTGGAACACAAAAGTGTTTACAATAAGGTTCATCTGAGTAGGCTACCCAAAAGAATAAGACATGCCCCCCCTAAGCCCTACCCATGACCCAAGACAATATTCTATTTTCTACATGTTAGTCCCAACCATAAATATACACTTAAGAATAGAATACTAAATCTAGAATAAAATAATTAAATAAATAATTCACTAAAACAATGTATTAAAATTTTAACAGCCATTAAATTATTTGGGATCTATCCAATGAAAATAACAAGTATATGGAATGTGATTCTTATTTGACTAGGCATAATGCATGAATTCCTAACAAATCCCATAAATTAGTATACCAACATCAAGTGTATCACCAAGGTGAATTTAAATAAAAGGTAATATAACAAAATAAGAACATAAATTCACACTTTTATGGTAAATCATAGATCTATTATATTATGAGAACCAAAAATTGATGTAATTATCCCAACCGAGTCAGAACCATCCTATCTTCTATCTAACCTATCCAAAATAAAGGAAAATAAAGGTGAAATGGGTGCTCTAATACAATTTTGAAACACCCCAACCTAAATCACCTAGTCTGGGCTAGATTTCCCCACGACCTCAGGTGAACATCCTTATATACAAGAGGATTATAAATAGAAATGAGGGACAAGAGGGATCTTATGAGGAGACTATTGCCTTGATATCAGGTAATCATCTAAGTATATAATGGAAGTGATAACAACAAAATCAAAAAAATAAAGAATATAAAATCATTAGAGTAGAAACATACACATAAAGTACCAACCCATAAAATAGAATTATGGAATATCAGTTAAGCATATAAAAATAGATAAAAAGGATCCCCACATATGGCAGATCAATATATTAGGTAAAATAGTTAAAAAAATCAACAACATACATCCAACTCAAAGTCCATCCTACAATGCCTTCATCCTCTTACCAAACCTACTAAAACATCCTCCAGAGGGACCCTACCATTTTGAAGATATATGGTCATGAAATCTACAAGGATACCAAGATGACTGAGTAAAGCGTGAATGTAAGACCTAGTAGGATATGAATAATTGTCCTTAACATAGGTGCATAAGATATATTGGTTCATGACATGAATATTAAATAGAGTGAAGAAAATTAATTAGTATATCACATAAGTATAACATATGTTTTGGGTCCTTAGAGATTGAATCTTCCTCCTTTTAAACCATACTAGAAAAAATTTCAACCATTTATACCTATCAAACACCCGATGATGAGATAGTACAAAAAACATGTTTTACAAATACAAATGGAAGGGATAACTCATGAAATGCCGATCAATATCTTACGCATCCCTCTCAGGGGGATAGTCCATATAGACTAACCATCATTCTTAACTATATAAGGAAGAGGAAACATACCATGAAATACAATGATATAGGATGATAGATCAACATCACATCATACTAAGAAAGAGTCACATCTATAAAAAATAATATATGAGGAAACTTAAAACATAGTTTTCATAGAAATTCACACCAATTATGATCAAAATAAAAAATAGGTCTTACTGGGATACACATGCATGAGAAAAAATCATTACAAGAACCTGTATAAACACGTGCTAATGATAAAGACCACCTACCTTAGGTGGAATGATGTTCTATGATAAGGGTTGAAGTATAAATCAAATTCCACTTCTGAATCCTATAACCATTCTCTATCCACCATGATTAAAATTTTAGGAAAAATATTAAGGAGAAGCAACACCCAAAAGGTAGGAAAAGATCACACAAATCTGAAAAGATCTTCTTTCAAAATTAGTCCAGACCCCAATAATGTGTAGATTCCAATTCTTTTAATCTAGGTGTTGAATCTATCAATGATAAACAATTATCTTGTTGTAAAAAGTTTAAAATATTATATATAACCAATAAATCAATTATATAATTTTTTTATTAAAGATTATAGGAGGGTGTTGATTTAGATCTAAATAGAACTCATCAATTTGGAATCATGGGATCAAACCATTGTATGGGAATTAAGAAGACGAGATGGAATGGGAGGATAGATCTCAAAATCACCAAAATATATCTTCTAGGGTACTAGGGGTCATGAGAGGTGTAAGAAAATGAGATAATTTGATAGGGAGTTAGGTTAAAAATACCAAAAAAACTCAGTATGCTCATTGGCCCTCGAATAATGTCGATATCGAGCCAGTAACCTCCATCTGTTGGATGATGGTTTTTGGGAAAAATTAACTCTACCTAAAAACCCTAATTACCAGACACCAAAGTTTTATAGATTTTCATGCTAAAATACACCCACCAATATGTCTCTTTTCCATTTGAGGTATCCCAAACACCTTTAGACACTTTCAATCATTTCAAAATATATTAAAAAAATCTATACTTATGTGGAAAAGGAGTATACCTTAAATATATGTTGTCATAATCTCAACAACATTCTCTATGTTTATTGGATTTATACATTTTATATTTTCAATTTCTACCATCAACTAGGTTTTTTCCTCCTCTTTTTTTGTTTATATTGTTTAGAATCAAGAACTACTTTAGTTTAGTTCTATAGATCTCAGGTTAGTTTAGTACTACTGAGGGGTAGGGATAAATCAATAATAATATTTTTATAATTCCTTCTTTAGAATTCAACCCTATAGATGATTAAATTAAAGGTACAATATTTCTTTATTACTCAACCTCAGAAAAACGAAATAGGAAAATACAGAATATAAGAACACTATATTTTTATAAGGTTCTTCCTCATTATGAAAACCTTGTACTTTTTATGATTTCTCAAACAATATAATCATAAATTATCCACTATAAACCCAAGTTATTATACTAGGGGTATTATTGATCCCATTAACATAGATTCCTACTATTATCATATTTTAGATATCCAATGGAAAACTGCAGCTTCCCACTACCCCCTAAATATGTTTAAACCATAAAAATAAAGATTTTTTTTCTTTCTGTTTCTTTTGAACCACTTGAAATGGGTATTTTTTTCAAGCCTCCTAGATCAACTAATCTATGTGTGATCAATTATTCAAGAACTTTAACAAAAGATAATCATGGTTAGGTCTACTGGTCTTCATCACTCTATTAATGACTTCAATAATTTGATTCTTCCTTGACCCCTTGAATGCTTGATAACTGTATATATCATTATTTCTAATAATCTATTGGCTTAGGTGTAATGATCCCAACCCTAGTATCCTTGATCTAATGCCTTAATTTATTTTATTGGCATAGATACAAGTGAATAATACCAAAGGTCTGAATAATCTAGTAGCCTTGGAAAATAGATTACAAACATGAACATTACATTATAATTTCAAACATAAAATACAATAAAGGTAATTCATTGAGAACACCATTTTCACCTAGATTAATACTGCATATCTTTTATAATACACCTATTATAATATTGAGAAAATAAAACTTAAGAAAGGGGTGAGCTCAAATGCTCATTAAGTGTAAATAATACAATTGAAGCTATCATAAATAAGCACAAACTTTTAAGGCATGGCGTATAACTGAAACACAGGCCTTTTAAACATAATATTGAGTTTAATATAGAAATAATAAATCAAATAATGCCATATAAACATTCACATGGATATTATACTAGTCTAATAATCACATGAAATATCAATATATAATCTCATAATGATGTAATACACAATGATAGCCATCATAAACATACCATTAGGGCCTTATGCCAAGACCATACATAAACGGTTATGATGTTAGTCAAAACCTAAACTAGTTTGTATCATGAGAACTGATGATGTATTGAGGGGATTTCATTAACTAGTCCCCAACCTTTAGGTATTTCATTAATCATTCCCCAACCCATCATTTACTAAGTCCAATGAATTTCTCATATGAAAAGGGTGAACATAACCAATATAAATATTCATATTAACACAAGCATACGAAAGGTGAATATTTAAACCACGAACTATTAATGGTATCAAAATAGCACTTCCATAGTCAAACTAAATCACAAACCATTAAAGGAAATATTTTAAATGATATCATAATATATAAACCTCAATAAATAATAAGATTTAACAAAGGATTTTGATATAGATGAAAATACTCGAATGAAATCATTGAAATTTGATGAGAAAAAAATACCCTTTTTTAATTCGAAATCATTTATTAAATATCTGTGCATTTATAAAATAAGGCATTTAAAAAATATATTCTTGAATAAAAGTTTCCCATAAGACTTTGAAACATTTAAGAGAAAATTTAAAATTACCATTATGAAATATTTATGTCCATATAAATAAATCCATAAAACCCAATTTGAAAACATTGACATGAATGGGAATGATTTAGAAGAATAAATCATAAAAACAATTAAAATGATGTTTTGGTTAAAGATTCACCTACATAAAAATATAAAAGTATTCCTTTTCAAAACATTTTTAAGAAATATGTACATGGATGATAAATATGTCCCAGTAAATACTTATCTATAAACAATCTCGGGTAATAATGAGATTGTGAAATTAACTCTTACCTCGTACTCTAATTTAGTTAGATGTTCTTTAACCTACTATATAATGGTTTAAAATATGTTATTAATTTATAATATAATAATATAAATTATTTATGATATCATATATGATTCATTTATAAATTTATATTACTCATTTATTAATAATTCCAAGTTAAAGCAACATTTTGGGTATTAACCACTTTGTTAATCGTACGTGTTTTGACTTGTTATTCTTGATCATATCACTTAGATCATGATTTAATTACTTATATAATGTAAATAATGATTTATATATCATATATATTCATTATATATATATATAATATGAAATGAAATACACTATTCATGGAGATGGTAGGTCGTACGTACACATGAACGTTGTTTCCGTTTTCTTATAGTATTGAATGTAAGACATTAAATGAAATATAAAAACATATATATATATATATATATATAGTATCATTATTATTTCATTTATGCATACTTATTCATTATATATATTTTAATAATCATTCTTTAATGGTAAACATGGAAGATGAATCTCATCGCGTTGTGGAGACGGTAAGTCGCACGTACGCATGAGCGACGATATCATTCCCTTAATGGTAAAGGCACTACGGGAAAAATGAGCAATTGCGACGGGTTATTTGCGACGGGAATAAATCCCATCGCAAATAGTCATGTTAAAAACTTATTTGCGACGGGGGTATTTCCCCGTCGCAAATAAGGAGGCTTTTGCGACGGGATTGCTTTCCCCGTAGCAAATAGTTTTCCCGCGATGCGCGCCAAATCGCGGGAAACTTATTTGCGACGGGGGAATATTCCCGTCGCAAATAACCGGCGGCGGTAAAAGGTAGTTGCGACGGGAATCTTCCCCCGTTGCAAATACTATGTCGGCAGGGGTTATTTGCGACGGGTCCCGTCGCAAATAACTATTTACCGGTTGACCGTAATAAATGTTGGCTAAGGTATTTGCGACGGGAATCCCGTCGCAAATGGGCCCGTCACAAATAATCTAACCTATAAATACCCCCATCCGTTTTTTTCATTTCATTCTCATTCCTTATCTTCTCCTTCTCTCAAAATTATATTTCTAGAGTTGAGTTTTTCTCCAGTTTAATTTTTTTCTTCGGAGCTAATATTAAAGTTTTGAAGAACGATCAGAACAGATCAATTTTCAAGGTATTTATCTTCATTTTAATTTTTTATTTATTTTTAATTTTTTATTAGTTTCAATTATTATTAATTAGTTGTAATTTAATTATGTTTACATTGTTTTATTACTTAATAAATTTAAATTATTAGTATTGTTTATAGTTAATGGTAATTAGGAATAATTAGTAATAATTTTTAATAATTAAGAATAAATATTAATAATTAGTAATAAATACCAATAATTAGGAATAAGAACATTATTACATTATTAGTTTATTTTATTATTAATATTAAAATAATATAATTTTTTATATATATACAATTCTTTTTTGATCTGTGTGTTTGCTGTCTTCACATGTATTATTTGTATGTGGAGATAGAAAACGCACAGATCAAAAAAGAATTGTATATAAATTAGAAAATTATATTATTTTAATATTAATAATAAAATATATTAATAATGTTATTATCTGTAATTATTGGTAATTATTTCTAATTATTGATAATTATTCATTTAATTACTAATAATTAGGAACAATTATCAATAATTATCAATAATTAAGAATAATTAGTAATAATTAGTAATAATTACCAATAATTAGTATTAATTACCTATAATTAGTATTAATTACTAATAATTAGTATTAATTACCAATAATTAGTAATAATTAGGAATAATTAACAATAATTAGTAATAATTAACAATAATTAACAATAATTAGTAATAAATACCTATAATTAGTATTAATTACCAATAATTAGTATTAATTAACAATAATTAGTAATAATTAGGAATAATTAACAATAATTAGTAATAATTAGTAATAATTAGGAATAATTAGTATTAATTAGGAATAATTAGTAATAATTACCAATAATTAGTATTAATTATCAATAATTAGTATTAATTATCAATAATTAGTATTAATTACCAATAATTAGTATTAATTACCAATAATTAGTATTAATTACCAATAATTAGCATTAATTATTAATAATTACCAATAATTATCACTATTTAGTAATAATTAACAATAATTGCCAATAATTACCAATAATTAGTAATAATTACCAATAATTATCAATAATTACTAATAATTAGCAATAATTAATAATAATTAGCAATAATTAGTAATAATTAGTAATAATTACTAATAATTAGCAATAATTAGTAATAATTAGAAATAATTAGTAATAATTAGAAATAATTAGTAATAATTAGAAATAATTAGTAATAATTAGTAATAATTAACAATAATTAGTAATAATTAACAATAATTAGTAATAATTAGGAATAATTAGGAATAATTAGAATTAATTAGGAATAATTAGGATTAATTAGGAATAATTAGTATTAATTAGGAATAATTAGTAATAATTACCAATAATTAGTAATAATGATTATTAATTACCAATAATTAGTATTAATTACCAATAATTAGTATTAATTACCAATAATTAGTATTAATTACCAATAATTAGTATTAATTACCAATAATTAGTATTAATTACCAATAATTAGTATTAATTACCAATAATTAGTATTAATTACCAATAATTAGTATTAATTACCAATAATTAGTATTAATTACCAATAATTAGTATTAATTACCAATAATTAGTATTAATTACCAATAATTAGTATTAATTACCAATGTTTAGTAATAATTACCAATGTTTAGTAATAATTAACAATAATTGCCAATAATTAACAATAATTGCCAATAATTAACAATAATTAGTAATAATTACCAATAATTATCAATAATTACTAATAATTATCAATAATTACTAATAATTATCAATAATTAATAATAATTAGCAATAATTAATAATAATTAGCAATAATTAATAATAATTAGCAATAATTACTAATAATTAGCAATAATTACTAATAATTAGCAATAATTAGTAATAATTAGAAATAATTAGTAATAATTAGAAATAATTAGTAATAATTAGAAATAATTAGTAATAATTAGCAATAATTAGTAATAATTAACAATAATTAGTAATAATTAGGAATAATTAGGAATAATTAGTATTAATTAGGAATAATTAGTAATAATTACCAATAATTAGTAATAATGATTATTAATTACCAATAATTAGTATTAATTACCAATAATTAGTATTAATTACCAATAATTAGTATTAATTACCAATAATTAGTATTAATTACCAATAATTAGTATTAATTACCAATAATTAGTATTAATTACCAATAATTAGTATTAATTATTAATAATTACCAATAATTATCACTATTTAGTAATAATTAACAATAATTGCCAATAATTACCAATAATTAGTAATAATTACCAATAATTATCAATAATTACCAATAATTATCAATAATTACTAATAATTATCAATAATTAATAATAATTAGCAATAATTAGTAATAATTAGCAATAATTACTAATAATTAGCAATAATTAGTAATAATTAGAAATAATTAGTAATAATTATAAATAATTAGTAATAATTAGAAATAATTAGTAATAATTAGTAATAATTAACAATAATTAGTAATAATTAACAATAATTAGTAATAATTAGGAATAATTAGTATTAATTAGGAATAATTAGTAATAATTACCAATAATCACCAATAATTTCCAATTATCACCAATAATTACCAATAATCACCAATAATTACCAATAATCACCAATAATTACCAATAATCACCAATAATTACCAATAATGACCAATATTTTCCAATATTTTCCAATAATTACCAATAATTACCAATATTTTCTAATAATTACCAATATTTACCAATAATTACCAATATTTACCAATAATTAGGAATAACTACCAAAAATTAAGAATAACTACCAATAATTTGGAATAATTACCAATAATTTGGAATAATTACCAATAATTTGGAATAATTACCAATAATTTGAAATACTTACCAATAATTTGGAATAATTACCTTATTACATTATTTGTATATTTTATTATTAATATTAAAATAATATAATTTTCTATATTATATACAATTCTCTTTTCATCTGTGTGTTTTCTGTCTCCACATGTAATATTCGCATTCTTTTTCAAAATTATCAACCTACTCGCCAATGGAGAGGTGAAAGTGAATGCGAATATTACATGTGGAGACAGAATGTTAAACACACAGATGAAAGGAGAATTGTATATAATATAAAAAATTATGTTATTTTAATATTAATAATAAAATATACTAATAATGTAATAATGTTATTATTATATAATTAATGTTTATGAAAAAATTATATTAGTATTATTAAAATAATAAAAAATCAATATAATATTAAAATTATCAATATTTGTAACATGTTTTGCTTTATTCTCAATATATTCAATCTTTACTTGAGTGTTTTTTCTGACAAATTATTCAAAACCAGTAATGCTTTTATATTTTATAGAGAAATATGGAACAACGAGGTCGTCAACAATCATTATTAGGTGACCGCATATGGATAAATCAACGTAGAAATCCAAACGGTTCTGGTTTAAATCTAGTATATGTTGAGGGTGTGGAGACTTTTTTATCATTTGCGGAATCAAATTCAGAATTTGTTTCAGAAGGAAAAATAAAATTCCCTTGCAGAAAATGTGCATTGAGAACGTTTGACACGTTTGACAAAGTGGGGGAACATCTCTTGCGTTTTGGTTTTCAAGCAGATTATGTTTTTTGGTATCAACACGGTGAACGCAGTTCCAGAGCAGGTGATACCAACTTGATTCCGGATCCATCCCAGTTTCAAGATTTAGTACATGATGTTGCAGGTTCATCTGTTCAACATACAGAAACTCCGGGTGATATAGCTTCAAATCCTGAGTTGGGACCGTCTGAATTTTATGAGTTGTTGAAGTCTGCTGAGGATGCATTATATCCTGGCTGCAAGATGATCAAATTAGAAGCAGTTGCAAAATTTATGGCTATCAAATCAGATAACGGAATGTCAAACACCTGTTTTGACCAGATATTTTCTTTGCTGAAAACACTGTTACCCGAAGGAAATGTTTTACCTGCAAATTACTATGAAATTAAGAGGTTGGTTCAAAATTTGGGACTTACTTGTCAGAAGATTCATGCATGTTCAAATGACTGCATTTTATATTCAGGGGAAAATGAGTCGTTGGATAGTTGTCCCACATGTGGGTAACTGAGATATAAAGAAGGACAACACGGGAAGTCTGGTTTGATTCCTGTAAAACAGTTGAGATATTTTCCGCTTACATCCAGACTTCAGCGTTTATTCATGTCTAAGAATACAGCGACAATGATGTCATGGCATAAAGAGAATAGTTCAACCGATAAAAGCTTGAATCATCCATCCGATGGTGATTCATGGAAACATTTTGATAGAGTGCATCCATCATTTGCTTTAGAAGCTAGAAATGTTCGACTGGGCCTTTCCACTGATGGTTTCTGCCCGTTTGGATCTTATGGTAGTCAATATTCATGTTGGACTGTTTTTTTAACTCCGTATAATTTACCTCCATGGATGTTGATGAAGGAGCCATATATCTTTTTGACTTTACTAATTCCAGGACATTCGAAGAAAAATATTGATGTTTATTTGAAGCCATTGATTGATGAATTAAATTTATTGTGGAGTACTGGTGTCAGTACATATGATGTTGCAACGAAACAGAATTTCATACTGAGAGCAGCATTGATGTGGACAGTAAGTGACTTCCCGGCTTATGGGATGTTATCTGGCTGGAGTACACATGGTCAGAAATCATGTCCTTACTATATGGGAGAGAACAAAGCATTTATACTCATTCATGGAAAGAAACCGTGTTATTTTGACTGTCATCGCAGATTTCTTCCAGCTGATCATCCTTTTCGCAGAAACAGATCTCATTTCAGAAAAGGAACAGCTGAAAGGGATGGACCTCCAAAAATGCTATCAGGTTCGGAGTTAAAATCGGTTGTATTTTCATTACCTCCCATCACTTTTGGTCCCACAATAAACCAACAGAAAATTTCTGGTTTTGGGAAAGAACACAATTGGATTAAACGTAGCATATTTTGGGATTTGCCATATTGGTCTGATTTGTTGGTCCGAAACATGTTAGATGTCATGCATATTGAGAAGAACTGTTTTGATAATTTGTTTCATACAGTTTTGGATACGCCAGGAAAGAGCAAAGACAATGTAAATGCACGTTTAGATCTTGCCCAAATTTGCAGGCGTCCAGAATTGGAACTATTTGAGAATGTCAGAACAGAAAGGTTACTGAAACCAAAAGCAGCTTATACACTGTCTAAAGAAAACCGTTTATTATTTTGTCAGTGGATTGCAGATTTGAGACTTCCAGATGGCTGTGCTTCCAATTTGGGTAGATGTGTAAAGAATGGTCATATTACTGGATTAAAAAGTCATGATTGTCATGTTATAATGGAGAGACTTCTACCCATTGGATTAAGAGGTCTGTTGAATTCTGTGATTTGGGATTCCATAACAGACATGTCTCATTTTTTTCGGGAAATTTGTGCGGCTACGGCAGATTATGATGCTCTAGGAAAACTTGAAAAAGATGTTGTTGTAATTATATGTAAACTTGAAAAAATATTTCCGCCGTCTTTCTTCGACTCAATGGAACATTTGATGTTACATTTTCCATATGAAGCCAAATGTGGAGGTCCGGTACAGTTTCGATGGATGTACCCATTTTAAAGATGCATGCAAAAATTGAAAAGAAAAGTACGCAACAAAGCATCTGTTGAAGGATCTATTGCAGAAGCTTATTTGCAAGAGGAAATATCTTTTTTCTGCTCCCATTATTTTGAATCTGAGTATCCTTCAAAACACAACCGAATGGGACAGAATGAGAGGAATATTGATGAAATCGACAACCAATTATCTGTTTTCAACCAGTCAGAGCTTGGTTTTGGTGGAGTTTCTGAACGCTGGCTTTCAGATGATGAACATCATAGAGCTCATACGTATGTTCTGCTCAACTGTGAAGAGATGACATCAGTTGTACTGTAAGTGTTTATATCACTTATTCTATCATTTATGTTACAGTAAATAACTTTGGTTTTTATAGGTTGTATGATAATCATATCAAGAAACAAATTCCACAAATTACAGCAGCTGCTCTCGAAGAACGTCGACTGAAAAATTTCTCTCAGTGGTTTCAAAAACTGGTAACATAAATTCTTTATCTTTTAGCAACTCATTCAATGTATAGTTTACTATATTGATAATTATTTCACAAATCTTCTGGTGTCTCGACATGCTGATAAAATTGACAAACGGCTGTGTGTATTGAGTAACCCACCTTCCAAACTTGTTAAAACTTATAATGCATATGTGGTGAATGGATTTCGATTCCACACACATGCATATGGGGAATCGAAAAAAACAATGAACAGTGGAGTTAGCTTGAGAGGATCTCATCATCGAGAAAATGAAGTTGACTTTTATGGCATACTTGATGAAATCATTGAACTCTGTTATCTTGGACAACATTACATAACCATGTTCAAATGTCGGTGGTTGGATACAGAGAGAGGCGTGCATGTTCATCCGACTCATGGAATCATCGATATTAAATGTAAAAGTGTTCTCGCAGTAAATGAACCATTCTTATTGGCTCAACAAGCATATCAAGTTTATTATGCAAAGTACTGTGCAACATCAAGAGACTTGACTGATTGGTGGAGTGTAATAAAAATCAAAATTCGAGACAATCAGTTTAGTCAAAGTGAATGTGCTTTCACTGATGTGCAAAGAATTGAAGTTTTTCAAGAGAGTACTCAAAATCAATCTTTTTTACAAAGAGACATGAGTATCGATGACGACACCCCACATTTAAGAGTCGATGATGACGATGATGTTAATGATGTCACACATGAATTTGAAATGGTAAGAGATGAAGCAACTGCAACTCGAATGGATATCGATGATGTTGAGGAGGAATATGAAGATGACATTGACATATATGAAGATGATGATGAAGATGAACACTTATAGAATTCCATGGTATTTATATACAATCATAATATGTATATATGTATATATAATAGTAATTATCAATTATTTGCTAACATTAACATTTTCTGTTTCAGATGGACGAGGCCACATTTCGTGAGTTGGCGGAGGCTGACCTGCCTTTCGATGCGGATGAGTTGCTGGCAGATGACCCTCAGCCTGCAGGCGCTCCAGGGAGTACGCGGAGGGGGCGCGGTCTTGCACGATTGATGATTCCTGACCCCGTCCCCGAGCGACGTCCACGTCTTGGGTTTGATCCGCGCACCCGGAGGTGTGATAACCTATGTGATAACCTGTGGATTTGACTAAGATTTCATTAATCTATTCACATAATAAATGTTTATTATTTTTTCAGTTTTCCGCATATAGCAGTCGGACAGGGCAGCGCTATTTTGCGCAACTATTTCTCTCAGTCGTGGACCACATGGGAGCAGATTCCCATTGATGTGCAGCAGGCCATGTTCGGC
This sequence comes from Viscum album, assembly GCA_963277665.1. NCBI lineage: Eukaryota > Viridiplantae > Streptophyta > Magnoliopsida > Santalales > Viscaceae > Viscum > Viscum album. The sequence goes on from OY728156.1 coordinate 1,340,024,107, forward strand.
CATTGGTTGGTACGTACGTAAATAAATAATTTTTATTTTGAAAATTATTTCATTTCTAACTTGATATTTTGATTTATTTGTAGGGTTTATGGTATCCGATCGAGGATACCATGCGTGACGCCATCCACGAGGCATGGGAGGTGGCCATGCGTGATCGTCTTCGTCAGTTTTTGCACAATTTAAGAAAAGTTGCGATGAAGAAAGCGGGAGTGTCAGATTTTGAGGAGTCATGTAGAGCACACCGACCAGAGTATATTTCATCCCATGTATGGGATGGATTATGTGCGCACTGGTTGAGTGGTGCCTTTCAGAGGAGATCATCGGTGGGGAGGCAGAATCGGGGGAGACAGGAGGTGACTCATCGAGCTGGGAGTCATTCTTTCAGTACTCATAGATAGCATCTGGTACGTACATTATTTATAAATATTTTATATAACTATAAATATTAACAGTTTATTTTTTATTCTTATAGGCTGTCGAGCACCCCGATATTACAGAGTACGACGTATATCGGAGGATGTACAGTGATCCTGCTACTGGGGAGCTCAGAGGTGATCGTTAGCATCACATCGTGGTCAGTATTATTTGTTTTCAAGTTTAAAAATTAACTGCATATAATATATTCACAATTTTAATTTTAAATTGCAACTATAGGAGTCATATGAGGCCGCAGCGGCACAGGCCCGGCCTGAGAGTCAGGCCGAGTCATCAGATCAGACCACTTCCCGCCAGTTTGATGAGGCGGCATGGATGCAGGCCACCCAGTATGCCTTCGAGAAGGGCCGGGTAGTTGGTATCGGCTCTCGACTGACTCCCGAAGATTATTATGGCAGTGTTGCGATGTCGGCGTCCAGCTCGAGAGGAGCTCGTGCACCTTCTTCTACACAGTATGAGGATCAGTTGCGATCTCAGACTGCACAGATAGAGAGTCTCCGACAGGAGCAGGAGCAGATGCGTCAGCAACATGAGGAGGAGCGTCGACGCCAGCAGCAGCTGTACGAGGAGCAGACGAGTCGGTGGCAGCAGCAGCATCAGGAGCAGATGGAGTACATGCGCCGACTCACTCATGCTTTAGGGATAGAGTTTCCTCCACCACCATCTGCAGATCCCCCACCTCCCCCCCTCCCCCCCTCCTTCAGATTAGAGTTTGTATTTCTGTTATAAAATTTGTGAAATCAAAATATTTTTTTTTTCTATTCATAGTTTCTATCTCATTATAAAATATTAATAATATTATATTTTTAAATAACAATATTAATATGAATAATAATATTATTTATATTTTATAATATTAAATTTTATATATATATTAAAATTATATATATATATTAAAATTTTATATATATATTAAAATTTTATAATATTATAATTTATTTATTATTTTTTGTAATACTTGAATTATTTTAACATTTGAATGTAAAATAATTCTATTATTTTTATATTAATTAAAATAACTTATTAATATTTTTTTATTTATGAATTATAATTGTAATATTATTATATTAATTAAATTATTTATTAATATTCTATTATTTTTATTTTTGAATTATAATTCTACTATTATTATAGTAATTAAAATAATTTATTATTTTCATTTGTAAATTATAATTCTATTATTATATTAATTAAAATAATTTATTAATAATTTATTTTTTTTATTTTTTTTATAGTATTTGCGACGGGATACTATGCCCGTCGCAAATACTAGTATTATTAATAGTTTTTTATTTTATTTTTAAAAAGTACTTGCGACGGGTACCGTCTCAAATACTATAAATAGTATTTGCGACGGGTCCCGACTCCCGTCGCAAATACTAGTATTATTAATTTTTTTTATTTTTTTAAAAAAGAGTTTTTGCGACGGGACCGTCGCAAAAGCTATTTGCGACGGGTCCCGTCGCAAAAGGTATTTGCGACGGGTCCCGTCGCAAAAACTGTTTTAAAAGTTTTTTACAAAAATACGGAATACTATTTGCGACGGGGAGAATGCCCGTCACAAAAACAGTCTTTAGCGACGGGCCCGTCGCAAATAAGTGTAGTTGCGACGGCGTTTTCAGCAACGGGCTATTTGCGACGGGACCCCGTCGCAAATAGCCCGTCGCAAATACCTGTTTTTATAGTAGTGAGGGGTAAGGAAATGGATGGTATGTTAATTTGAAAGAATAAATATCATGACATATTTATTATAAATATCTATTATATTTATCATTACACCCTTCCAAATAAAATGGTAATGAAAAAAAATTACACCACAGTGTGGAGACAATAAGTCGTACATACACACGCATGGTGATATTGTTATTAGTAGGATGGATAAAAGGAGAAATATGGTTGTAAAATAAACATAATAAAATCTCATAATATATATAATAATTGATTTATTACTTTAGTATGTAAAAAATATATTAATAGTAAGTATAAGAAGAAAATAAATTGAATTGAATTCGTAAAACAATTACATATTATTCAAGTATCTCCTTTTGATTTGAAAAAAAAGGACTTATTAGGTTGAATTTCTGCAAAAAATTTGGCCTCTGGTATTTATTCAGGGAAGTTTTAATGAGAAATTGGCTGGTGTTTTTTGATTTAAATGGTTTTAGAGGTGTAATAAAAGAAAATTAGAGGTCCCCTTTTATAAGATAGGGGAGGGTCACTTTAGGAAACTCTTAAACTATTAAATTAATATAAATTAATTTTCAATTAAAAATAGATCCAAAGTGAATTATTTGGAATATAAGATGATTATGGGTATAAATCCTATTAAATAATGTTTTTTAGACAAGTTTAGGTCACAAAATTAACTTTATCTTTTGGGTTTAACCCTCAGTTAAACCCTTTAACAACTACCATGAAAACTAGGCTTTTTACTATTTAGGGTTAATATAGTTACTATAAATTGAAAAAAGAACTCAAATTGAATCATTTATGACATATTTAAAATTATACTATCTATTTGGATTAAATATAGATTTTTATGATTTTTATGTCATTTAATAAAATATTTTTTATTTTGAAATCTCATGTATATCAATTTTGACCCTATTTATTACTTGACTTTTTAGAAAAATCATATAAACTTTATTCATTATAAAAAACTAAATTAACACATCCCTAACATGTCAAATTCGTACAAAAAAATCATGTATGTCCTCAAATATTTTAAATTACATATATTTTAATATTATTAATATCATTTAATTGATTCTTCCTTTAATAAATCAATTCTTATATCATCATTGTGTCACAATTTGATTTAATTATTTATTTTCTAAAATTATAAATTAATTTCCATGATGTAGTTAAAGTTTTTAAATTTCTAAATACTATTTATAGTTGACCATATCACTTATATAACATCATATTGAAAATATTTTACTTATTAAAAACAAAAGTATAACAAAATTGGATTTTCATTAAATATAGTATCATAAATATATTAAAGTGATCCAAGTGGATAAAAGTGGATACAAGTGGTCCCAAAATAGACCCAAGTAAGATTATGGTTGAATAAAACATATCCAATTAAATTTGGACAAGTTTTAGGGTAATTTTATAATTCTTATTATATTAGTTTTACCCTTAATTACCTTATTTACCCTTAACTGTGGAAAAAAATACTAAAGTTACTATTAAAAAAAATTAGGTTTCTCATATTAGACAAAAAATTTCATAATAATTACAACCATGTATGTATTTTTTTTTAAATTAAATTCATATAAATTGAAAATTTAATTTTAATTCTAATCCTATAGACGTGGCGAGAAGGCGGGTAAAAGGGACGTTCAAAAGTTCAATAAATTTTTATATCTAATTTTAATATAAAAATGATTCAAATAACATAATTTGGATTAATATATATATATATATTATTTATCTATTATTACTTTGAAATAAATTTAAAGTATAATAATTATTTATATGAAAAGTCAGTTTTAGAACTATAATGCAGTATTTTTCACTATTCATCAAAAAATGAAACTTCTCAGAAAAATAACAAAAAATCACCCTAAACTTATTTTGATATTTAAAATTAAAAAATTAAGTAAATTTTCAAAAATATAATTTATAGAATTTCAAAAGTTTAGTTTTAAAATAGGTGCGCCATTAAAAGGTGGTAATACTACCTTTAGAAAAATATAGCCTTTAATGGATACAATTAGATTCATTCTTGTAACACCCCGAGCTTCCACGATACGCCTCTCTTTCAATAATGCAATAGCTTGCATTGTACGCAAGTTCGAGTTCTAAAACACCGCGACTAATCAAAGTAGCCGTTATGAATAGTAATAAACACTTTTTAAAATTATTGAAATTTCATATTTCACAATGGACTTTATTTTTGTATTCGTGATATCAAAATTATCCAAAGTTGAATTTTTTGTAATTTTCTGGGAACTTCCAATTTTTTTTATGAATAGTGAAAATTACTTAAAACAACTTTTTTTAATCAAAATAATTTGTAGTGATAAGTTATACCATTGAGTTGTTTTAAAGTATAATTAGAATATATTTTTACCATTTTATCCAATGGTGTTCATTAGAATTAATTTAACATTGAAATTGGACATAAACAATTGCCAATCTTTTGATATAAATCGTTTCTTAAAAACACGCTATTTGTTGTGACAGTGGGAATTAATTAGAAAATTAATTAATGCAACTTATATTTTTGGAATTTTTTAAAATAGACATCATTTTTGAATTTGGAATATCAATTATAGCTTAGGGTGAAATTTTGGCATTATTCTGAAAAACTTCAATTTTTGATGAATAGTGAAACCACTAAGTGGTAGTTAAAAAAACTGATTTTTTGTTAAAATGAAATATTATCACTTCTGTGATTTGATTTTTAAAAATCCGACATACATGGTTGTCATTAAGAAGTAAAATGTGGTTCAATGAGATTAAAATAATTTTTTGGTGAATAGTAACTTTTAAGTTCTTAATCGCGATTAGAGGTAATTAGTGTAGTTTAAGGTACAAATAATGTTTTAATAATATGAGATGAGCATGACACTTGTCCTACTCCTATTGGATAAGTCATGGCCGACCAAGACAACCCATGGGTCAACTTGGGGACCCCATGGAGCCACTTTAGTTGGAAAATGACATTAATATATATTTATTTAATGTTAAAATTAAATTGACATAAACATGAGTCATTTTACTAAAACAGTTTTTAAGTGGGGTTACACAAGTCAAAATTTTGACTATAAATATTCATTAGAAATCTAAAAATATTTCCTACATCATAGTATTTTTTTTTATAATTTTTAGACATTAAAAAAAATAAATTATTTATGACATCATTATGATGCGGCGATGACCTCATTATTTAACGATTTTAATAAAATGAAAAGATAATGTAAAATCCAAGGCTTACACTTGTCCAAAGACTATTGGATGGGTATATTTAGAACCCTTATCACCTTATCCACGAATTATATAAGTGTGGGACCTTTAGAATCCGAAAAGCATTGTGTAATAATGTAACATTTCAATCTTTCCAAAAGAGCCCCTCCTCTCCACTTATAAAAGGCCCCCACCTCTCCCACCTTATTCACACCTTCAAGCCATTTGGCTCGGCCAACCTCTGCCCAAATACTCTCCCAACTTCCCCCTCTTACTCCTAGAAGCCTCACTTTGGGCAGAAATCTTCTCAAGGAAGCCTTTGGCTCAAATCAAAAAGAGTTACCCGATTTTGAGGTAATGTCTTCTCTAATGTTGTTTTGGTTTATTTTTCTTCTCCAACCCCTAAAATATTTTTATTCATTTATTTTGTAACAAAACCAGTATCCTCAATATACTAGGATATTGTTATAAGAAGTATTCGAGCTACACTTACACACACCTACATCTAATGGTTAAAGAACATACGGTTTCTGTGGATGGCGAATTTCTGCCTCACGAAACGATGATTGTTCAACACTCATATAACACCTTAAAAGGTGGCCATTAAGATGTAACTATTTTTATATATGATATATAATATGTTTATGTTTTACTTATGCTTCTGTATTTCTCATTTATGTCATACTTTATGATTTCCATTATGGGTAAAACGCGATAATTTCATTTTAGGAAGTGCGGACTACCGCCCCCTCAAAGTGATTTGAATCGTTAATGCCATATGTGGGATGCATAAAGGATGGAGTAAATGGTATTATACACTATATTATACTGGAATTATATTATAAATTTATATCATTATGATTTCGTTCCATTAAATATGAAATTGAAATGAAAGTAGCGTTCATGCGTACGTACGGCTTACCGTCTCCATGAACAGTGCATTTCATTTCTTACCTCTAAATGTTACGTAATATTATAAATGAATGTATATACTGGATATATAAGATATATATGACATCTAAATCATGAATATAATTCTGGAGATAATGGATATTCTACCACATAAACAACTTGTAATTATAAGAAGTTTATTGTTGACTCAAGTACCAAAGATCGACAAAACGACCGTTATTAACTTAAATAATTACATAATGTTCATAACATTGTAATAAGTGATATAAAAAGGATAATGAAATTGAAAATGGTTCTTAATAAGGTATATATTAACTCTAGTTTATTATTCAGGAGGTTAAAGAATGGTTGAGTCAAGTCAGACACGAGGTAAGGGAACTTCTTAACCCAATTTCTATTCTTTGGGTTAATCTCCTATTTTCAAATTATGTCATTATATTATTATGTCCTATTTTTGTATTTTTACTTTCTTTATGTGTACCTATAGTGAATACACATAATAGATATATTTTATTTTAAAAATGATCTTTTTAAGGACTTCGTCTCAATCACCATCCATTGAGACATATTTTGTTTTATACACAAATTTCTTTTATACGGTGTATAAACCCCTTTGAATTTTACGTTTATTCAAAATGAATCTTTTTTTATACGAAGCGTTTTGCTAAACGACAAAAGGGAATGTTTTTCTTTCCGTACTTATGCGGCGACAACGACTTCTCCGCCGCCGTGACCATTATTTGAGTTTCGGCTTCCTCTACAAGCCATCATTTTTTTAATGAAAAAGAAACACAATGTTTTAACTTTCTTTTATTTTGGTATTGAAAATGGTTTTGAAAGAGTTTTTATTATATCAATGTGTTGTATTGATATCTTGTGATTGAAATGTGGAAATGTTATGTTTCCTTTATGCATGTTTTATGTGATATGATTATGTTATGGTTTATGATATGTTTAAACCTATTCATATGAGGAATGTATTGGACTTAATAAGTGACGGGTGGAGCCCGCTATAGCTCCTCGATGCATCGGTAGGTCTCATGAGACAACAAGACGTGGAATTGGCCGAGGCTCTTTCCCAATTTGATTTATTGTTTTGGCCGAGGCCTTAATCATTTTAGACGTCTTGGCCGAGGCCTTGACAAAGTGTTTCAGAATGTCTGGCATTATACATTCCCTCATTATGAAAGTGGTTATTGATATTTCATGTGATTATTCGTCTAGTATAATATCCATGAGAGTAAGTAATGGCATTATTTTATTTTACTTTTGCCATATTATGCTGAAGTTTAAGTTCAATAAGGCTTTTGTTTTAGTTATACATTGCCTTAAATGCTTATGTTTTCTTATAAAAGCTTCCGCAATATTGTTATCCTTACTGAGCATCTGAGCTCACCCCTTTCAATGTTTTAATATTTTCCAGGATGTGAAGAAGTATTTTATGAATGACCTGCAGGGATAGTCCGAAGAGGATAGAAGTGTGGACTATGGAGACTATGTTATTATAGTTTTTCACTTTGTGATGTAATGTAACATTTATGAATGTATCTAGTGTTTCCAAGGCTACTAAACTAATCGGTCTTTCGAGACTTGATCTTTTGTGATCATGCCAATGTTACGAAGTAATGCACCGGCTCTGGGTAGCTGGGGTCGGGGCGTTACAGTTGGTATCAAAGGCAGTTTAGTACTAACCTTGGAAGCTAGATTTAGATAAACTCTGATTAGAGCACATAGACCTAAGATGAACTTTGAGGATTAGTATAGAATAACTTCCTAGAATTTTGGTATTATAGAGATGTTATGAGTTTTCCGAGCAATACATCCCTGTCTGGATACGATCAGGTAGAGGCGGCTCTGGCACAGATGTACCTAGGGGTAAAACCTGAAAACACCGCTTTGAGCTAGACTTGAACGGGAACTGGTGCACGACAACGGGCCTTGCTGCACTCTTGGTTACGACACTCCCGGGGGATATGCTTAGGATAATTCTCATTTTATTTACAAACCACTATGAAGGGTTATGAGTACATACTTCCTCAAAGAAAACGTTTCTTTTTATGATTATGGATTATATCCATAAATAGTTCAATTTATGTAAAGTGTTTAACAAGTATGGAATTATGTATTTTGATTCATAAACTAATCTAGTTTATGCCATTGTTTAGAAATGGCGCCTAGTGGAAGGAATGGAAACCGTATCAATGCACGAACTCCGTGTAGGGATTTCCCTCCTGCTCAAGATAATTATTGTGGATCTGGAGATACAACTGGTGCTGATCAGCTTCTCACCGTACTGGGACAACTCACGCAGGTTATGAATAATAACCTTACTCGTATGGAGCACCCTGATCCGCAACGTGGAGGATCAATGCTAGACTATTTCATGAGGCAACAACCAACAACCTTCAATGGGAGTACAAATCCTACAGTAGCTGAGCAATGGATAAATTCCTTAGAGAAAATATTCCATGCCTTGGGGAGTAGTGAAAGGGAGAAGGTTGTCATGGCAGTTTACCGCCTCACTGGAGATGCCGATCAGTGGTGGTCGCTGATTCAAAACACAAAGGAAGATGATGACGTATCGAATATGGAATGGAGGGAGTTAAAAGAGCTTTTCTTAGAAAAATATTTTCCTCGTGACCATAGAGCAGATATGGAAAGGCAATTTCTAAGTTTGAGGCAGAAGGAGGATGAGAATGTCGCAAAGTATGAGGCTAACTTTACAAGGTTAGCGAGGCATGCTGCCGATTATATATGTAACCCAAGGAGTAAGATTGATCGTTTCTTTGATGGGTTAAAACCATTTCTCCGTCGAGCTTTAGTATCACAATCCTTCTCATCATACGAAGATATTGTCTCGTGTGCTATCAAGACAGAAAAGGAATTCTCTAAGTCTTATGACAACAAAGTAAAGCAAGAGAAGAAGAGAACGGTGGAACAAGAGACAGATAAAGGGAAAAAGGGAAAGAAGGATTTTCCATTATGTGATAATTGTGGGAAAAATCACCCTGGTACTTGCCTAAAAGGAATGGGAGTTTGTTATAAATGTGGAGAAAAGGGTCACCAGGCTCGTGATTGCAAGGGAAAGAAAGAGGCTGTCAAAGTTGAATGCTACAATTGTAGGGAAACAGGGCATTATGCAAATGAATGTCCTAAGCGTCAAGGAAACTTACCTCAGAAAATGCCAAGGGATCAAGGCCAATCTTATGCTGTGACTACAGTTGAAGCGGAATAATTAATGTATTGGTGCTTTTGGACTCAAGGATTATATTCTGGTTATAAGAATAATGTGATATATATATGGATTGTACTGCAGTACTTGTTGATTTCAGTAAGGTTTTAATATGATTAAGGTAATCATATTTTTAGTATGTGACAATAAGAGAAACTAATCTTTGTTTGGGGAATCTGATAAATTGATTTTGGAATTAAGAGACCTTTTAGAGAAAGTCTGGACAGAGGTATTTTGGATAACTATAAAGGTTGGAGTGGATTAAGTTGAACCTTGGATAGTAAATTTAAGGTTAAAAATTTTCTGGAGATTATTCTTGGAATACTATAGTTTTATGAAAAGGACAACCTGCAGGGTGGGGCATAACCCGTCGCGTCGGACAAAGCTGCAGGAATCGAACCCACAATCATAGTGCGACAGGCCTTTATTTCCTACCACTAGCCTACAGGAAGTCCCTGGTTATTACAAATAATTTTACTAATCTAAATGGTATGTGTTAACATCTGGAACCTTATACAATTAGGATAAGTATAATATTTTTGAGTTCTATTATCTTTTTGAGTGAAAGATGAGTTGAAGGTTGAAACTCTAATTGTCAAGCATAAATATATATATACCTATATCTTATTCAATGAATAAATTAATTCTTAATCTTTAGTAAAGGGATATTAAAACAAAAAAATGTGTTATCCTAATACCTTATGTCTTGTTGAACTGATGATATTTTAAATCAACATAGATTGAAGGCTTTGAGGCCCTCAATTTGACAGTTGATTGTGATTGATGACCTCAATCACTCCCTACAAATATTTACGTTTTTCCTCCAATTATATGTCTCTAATTGCCACCAATGTTCTCCTTATCGAGATCATAATTTGGTGGTGACTTTCTTATTTCCATTTCCCTCTTATTATGACTAAATTTTATTAACCTTATTTCCGATGTGGGTTTTCCACAAAAGTATTTTCTCTTTTCAACCTTTTATTTTCAAAGAAAAATATCAAATTGCGAGGACACAATTTATTGAAGTAGGGGAGAATGTAACACCCCGAGCTTCCACGATACGCCTCTCTTTCAATAATGCAATAGCTTGCATTGTACGCAAGTTCGAGTTCTAAAACACCGCGACTAATCAAAGTAGCCGTTATGAATAGTAATAACCACTTTTTAAAATTAAAGAAATTTTATATTTCACAATGGACTTTATTTTTGTATTCGTGATATCAAAATTATCCAAAGTTGAATTTTTTGTAATTTTCTGGGAACTTCTAATTTTTTATGAATAGTGAAAATTACTTAAAACAAATTTTTTTTAATCAAAATAATTTGTAGTGATAAGTTATACCATTGAGTTGTTTTAAAGTATAATTAGAATATATTTTTACCATTTTATCCAATGGTGTTCATTAGAATTAATTTAACATTGAAATTGGACATAAACAATTGCCAATCTTTTGATATAAATCGTTTCTTAAAAACATGCTATTTGTTGTGACAGCGGGAATTAATTATAAAATTAATTAATGTAACTTATATGTTTGGAATTTTTTAAAATAGACATCATTTTTGAATTTGGAATATCAATTATAGATTAGGGTGAAATTTTGGCATTATTCTGAAAAACTTCAATTTTTGATGAATAGTGAAACCACTAAGTGGTAGTTAAAAAAACTGATTTTTCGTTAAAATGAAATATTATCACTTCTGTGATTTGATTTTCAAAAATCCGACATACATGGTTGTCATTAAGAAGTAAAATGTGGTTCAATGAGATTAAAATAATTTTTTGGTGAATAGTAACTTTTAAGTTCTTAATCGCGATTAGAGGTAATTAGTGTAGTTTAAGGTACAAATAATGTTTTAATAATATGAGATGAGAATGACACTTGTCCTACTCCTATTGTATAAGTCATGTCCGACCAAGACAACCCATGGGTCAACTTGGGGACCCCATGGAGCCACTTTAGTTGGAAAATGACATTAATATATATTTATTTAATGTTAAAATTAAATTGACACAAACATGAGTCATTTTACTAAAACAGTTTTTAAGTGGGGATACACAAGTCCAAATTTTGACTATAAATATTCATTAGAAATCTAAAAAAATTTCCTACATCATAGTATTTTTTTTATAATTTTTAGACATTAAATAAAATAAATTATTTATGACATCATTATGATGCGGCGATGACCTCATTATTTAACGATTTTAATAAAATGAAAAGATAATGTAAAATCCAAGGCTTACACTTGTCCAAAGACTATTGTATGGGTATATTTAGAACCCTTATCACCTTATACACGAATTATATAAGTGTGGGACCTTTAGAATCCGAAAAGCATTGTGTAATAATGTAACATTTCAATCTTTCCAAAAGAGCCCCTCCTCTCCACTTATAAAAGGCCCCCACCTCTCCCACCTTATTCACACCTTCAAGCCATTTGGCTCGGCCAAACTCTGCCCAAATACTCTCCCAACTTCCCCCTCTTACTCCTAGAAGCCTCACTTTGGGCAGAACTCTTCTCAAGGAAGCCTTTGGATCAAATCAAAAAGAGTTACCCGATTTTGAGGTAATGTCTTCTCTAATGTTGTTTTGGTTTAGTTTTCTTCTCCAAACCCTAAAATCTTTTTATTCATTTATTTTGTAACAACACCAGTATCCTCAATATAGTAGGATGTTGTTATAAGAAGGATTCGAGCTACACTTACACACACCTACATCTAATGGTTAAAGAACATACGGTTTCTGTGGATGGCGAATTTCTGCCTCACGAAACGATGATTGTTCAACACTCATATAACACCTTCAAAGGTGGCCATTAAGATGTCACTATTTTTATATATGATATATAATATGTTTATGTTTTACTTATGCTTCTTTATTTCTCATTTATGTTATACTTTATGATTTCCATTATGGGTAAAACGCGATAATTTCAATTTAGGAAGTGCGGACTACCGCCCCCTCAAAGTGATTTGAATCGTTAATGCCATATGTGGGATGTATAAAGGATGGAGTAAATGGTATTATACACTATATTATACTGGAATTATATTATAAATTTATATCATTATGATTTCTTTCCATTAAATATGAAATTGAAATGAAAGTAGCGTTCATGCGTACGTACGGCTTACCGTCTCCATGAACGGTGCATTTCATTTCTTACCTCTAAATGTTACGTAATATTATAAATGAATGTATATACTGGATATATAAGATATATATGACATCTAAATCATGAATATAATTCTGGAGATAATGGATATTCTAACACATAAACAACTTTTAATTATAAGAAGTTTATTGTTGACTCAAGTACCAAAGATCGACAAAACGACCGTTATTAACTTAAATAATTACATAATGTTCATAACATTGTAATAAGTGATATAAAAAGGATAATGAAATTGAAAATGGTTCTTAATAAGGTATATATTAACTCTAGTTTATTATTCAGGAGGTTAAAGAACGGTTGAGTCAAGTCAGACACGAGGTAAGGGAACTTCTTAACCCAATTTCTATTCTTTGGGTTAATCTCCTATTTTCAAATTATGTCATTATATTATTATGTACTATTTTTGTATTTTTACTTTCTTTATGTGTAACTATAGTGAATACACATAATAGATCTATTTTATTTTAAAAATGATCTTTTTAAGGACTTCGTCTCAATCACCATCCATTGAGACATATTTTGTTTTATACACAAATTTCTTTTATACGGTGTATAAACCCCTTTGACTTTTACGTTTATTCAAAATGAATCTTTTTTTATACGAAGAGTTTTGCTAAAAGACAAAAGGGAATGTTTTTCTTTCCATACTTATGCGGCGACAACGACTTCTCCACCGCCGTGACCATTATTTGAGTTTCGGCTTCCTCTACAAGCCATCATTTTTTTAATGAAAAATAAATACAATGTTTTAACTTTCTTTTATTTTGGTATTGAAAATGGTTTTGAAAGCGTTTTTATTATATCAATGTGTTGTATTGATATCTTGTGATTGAAATGTGGAAATGTTATGTTTCCTTTATGCATGTTTTATGTGATATGATTATGTTATGGTTTATGATATGTTTAAACCTATTCATATGAGGAATGTATTGGACTTAATAAGTGACGGGTGGAGCCCGTTATAGCTCCTCGATGCATCGGTAGGTCTCATGAGACAACTAGACGTGGAATTGGCCGATGCTCTTTCCCAATTTGATTTATTGTTTTGGCCGAGGCCTTAATCATTTTAGACGTCTTGGCCGAGGCCTTGACAAAGTGTTTCAGAATGTCTGGCATTATACATTCCCTCATTATGAAAGTGGTTATTGATATTTCATGTGATTATTCGTCTAGTAGAATATCCATGAGAGTATGTAATGGCATTATTTTATTTTACTTTTGCCATATTATGCTGAAGTTCAAGTTCAATAAGGCTTTTGTTTTAGTTATACATTTCCTTAAATGCTTATGTTTTCTTATAAAAGCTTCCGCAATATTGTTATCCTTACTGAGCATCTGATCTCACCCCTTTCAATGTTTTAATATTTTCCAAGATGTGAAGAAGTATTTTATGAATGACCTGCAGGGATAGTCCGAAGAGGATAGAAGTGTGGACTATGGAGACTATGTTATTATAGTTTTTCACTTTGTGATGTAATGTAAAATTTATGAATGTATCTAGTGTTTCCAAGGCTACTAAACTAATCGGTCTTTCGAGACTTGATCTTTTGTGATCATGCCAATGTTATGAAGTAATGCACCGGCTCTGGGTAGCTGGGGTCGGGGCGTTACAATTCTTATCTCACATCAATAAAATCATTTGGATGAATGTAAAAGCATTTGACTAAATATATAATACATAAAATTCATAATTGTTATTATACAATTCATTCTCATTGATGTAACAGCTTGGTTATAATGGTCATAATAAAATAATGATATTTAATTCTATATCACTGTTCATGTAATCTTTGTGTTGTGTGTAACACAATATATTGAAGATATTAAATTTAAAAGGGACATACTATAAAATATTGGGTTGTTACATTATCCTCTACTTTAATAAATTTCTTCTTTGTAAATTAAACTGATTATAAAAAATTAGGTGTTTTACTTTTCAAAATATCATTGATGAAATCCCACATCGAAAAAAGGATTCATGAGACCTCTACTTTAAATTAAAGCAAGGGAAGTATGAAGGTAACTGGAGATAACACATAATAGGGTTCTATATAGGAAAACATGGACATGGAAGAGAAATATAACCATCAAGTTCTGATGGAGAGTGATAGAGAACATGGCGAGGAGAAAGTTAACAATAAAAAAGCTATAAATATTTAATGATCTAAGGGACCATTTGATTCATTAGAAAATAAAGTACTAGGATTGCATTTATTGTTTCAAAAAAATTTCCTAGAGTTTAAGTGTAATGTCCTGGACCCCCCTGGTCCAATCCTTTGTGAAAATATGGTGTTTGAGGTGTTCCGAGATGTCAAGGTGACTTATCCCCAACACTTTTCCAATTTTTCCCTTTTATGTGAACAGTGGAATTAGTGAAACTTAGTGAATAGTTCCAATGGTAGACAATTGTGAACAGTGCCAACTGTGAGGTCCAATGGTAACCTCTCTTTCCTTTTCCAAATTTCCAATTCAGTGAACAATTCCATTGGTGAACAGTTCTATTGGTAACCTCTAACGGTAACCTCTCTTTCCTTCGCCAAAATTCCAATTTTGTGAACAATTCTATTGGTGAACAATTCTATCGGTAACCTCTAACAGTAACCTCTCTTTCCTTTTCCAAATTTCCAATTCTGTAATCAGTTCCATCAGTGAATAGTTCTATCGGTAACCTCTAATGGTAACCTCTCTTTCCTTTTCCAAATTTCCAATTCTGTGAACTGTTCCATTGGTGAACAGTTCTATCGGTAACCTCTAACGGTAACCCAACTTTCCTTTGCCAAAATTTTAATTCTATGAACAGTTCCATCGGTGAAAAGTTCTATTAGTAACCTCTAATGGTAACCTCTTTTTCCTTATCCAAATTTCCAATTATATGAACAGTTCCATCGATGAACATTTCTATCGGTGAGGTATATCGGTAACCTCTATCGGTAACCTATATCGATAACCTCTATTTCCTTTTCCAAATTTTGAGTTCATGAATAGTGTTTCCAAAATCGTGAGGTCTAACGATGAACTTTTCTTTCCTTTTCCAAATTTTGATTTCAAGAATAGTGTTCTATCAGTGAGGTTCTAATGGTGAGGTTCATGAATAGTGTTCTATCGGTGAGGTTCATGAATAGTGTTTTATCGATGAGGTTCTAATGGTGAGGTTCATGAATAGTGTTATATCGGTGAGGTTCATGAACACTGTTCTATCAGTGAGGTTTATCAACAATGTTCTATCGGTGAGGTTCATGAACAGTGTTCTATCGGTGAGGTTCATGAACAATGTTCTATCTGTAAAGAACCGTAAAATTCAAGGAAATTTTTTTCTTAATTTTCTTTGGGATTTTACAAGAACGCAGTTTCTGATGGTACATGATTCCGAGGCCCGGTGTGCCTGAAATTTCTATCCGAAGTTTAGCTCGGGTACGTTCAGTGAACGAACGAGCGGGAATTTCTAACTTTTGAACCGGTGCTCGGAATCGAATTCTGAGGGCACCGATGGAACCGTAGCACCGGTAATTGCTTAGGAATGCCATTTCCGGAGTTGCGTTTACATGAGAGAAGTTGTTAATTTTTATGGAAGGTAAAATAAAAATTCTGCAACATTTTTTATTTTTACTTTAAGTGGTTTTAGCTTTGGCTGGAAGTTGGGTAACTACCCAACTTCCCAAGGGAGGTTATGAGGGTGGTGGGGCCCACATGAACCCCACCCCTTCACATTATTAAACCCCCTAAAACTCACCATTATGGATGACAACTTGTCATGAATTAATTATGTGAAATTAATTCAAACTCTTGAAATTCAAAAGTTTATGTTATGTTAATAAAATAAGAAATGAACTTGTTTTATTTGTGGTTGGAACCTTGTTGTGTGAAATTTGGGAGAAAAGCCAAGGAGCTTGAGAACTTCTTTCTCTTCGATGAAGAACATGAAGAACACGAAGAACGCCGGATTCCTCAGAGGTCAACATCCGCGACGCGACTTCCTCCTTCCGCGACATCTCTTTCCGCGACAATTTATTTTCGCGACGAATCCTCGTTCGATGAACCTCCGTTCAAGCTACGCTTGAGGTAGGGGTTTATTTATTTATTTGTTCATGAATACTACCTTGTCGTTATTTGTGAAAATACGGCTCTCCTCCCTTATCCATGTTATTTTTTCTAATGTGGTTGGAACGGTAATGGCGCGGTGCTGTCGCACCGCGCGGGATCGTGCGGCAAGTAATGCACGGCGCCGTCGCGCCGCGCCGTGAAATTGAACCAAGTCGCGGCGCCGTCGCGCCACGTCGGAGAACCGAAAAAAACGCCGTGGACGGAGCGGGGCCGTGGTGGAGGGGTGCGGTGTCATCATGCCGCACCGGACGAATAAAGGCCGCGACCGATACAGGGTCGCGGCGAAGCATGGGAACCGGCGGCCAGAAGCGGGCTGCCGGTGTCGGAGCAGGGAGGGGACCGACCGTCGCTGGTCCCGTGGTGGCAGAAACCGGCCGGCCGGGGCGGGTGGGTGGGGCAAGGGAAAGCCTGGGGTTCAAACCCCCCATCCGGCCAGCTAGCGGCCCCCATTTAGGGGGGCCATGGTTACAAAACGCGGGGGGGCAGCGCAGCCCCCCCCCCCCCCCCCGCAAACCGAACGGCTCGACCGCTCGGCCGAGCCAGCTGGCACTGCGCACCAGCGCGCCGGCCTGCCGGGCCGACCTGGACCCGGGTCGGGTCGACCCAGTTCGGGCCGACCCAGGGGGTCTCGGTCCGGGTCGTTCCAGGCCCGAAACCCCCGTTTTCGGACACTCTTCGGTATTTTGCCCATATCATGGACTATGGACCTCCGATCGACGCACCGTTAGTTGAGATGTGATCCTTGGATCGAGACAGTAGTTTAGGTATATCGCACTCAAGGTTTTAGAATACATTGGGTTCGACCGAGTTGGTTCATACACGAAACCAACCGGGCCCTCGGAGCGGAAATGCTCATAACATGAGCTCCGGACGTCCGATTGACGTGCCGTCGACTTTGTTGGATTCCTCTTAGTGAGACGGATATTTTGGATTACTCTGCCTGAGGTTTGGACGTAGGTGGAGTACAGTCGGGTTGGTTTTGCCTTAAAAACCAACCGGGCCCCTCGGACGAAAAAGCCAATAACTCTCAGACCGGGCGTCCGATTGACGCGCCGTCTGTGACGTTGAGTTCCTGTTGACGATACAGAAATTTTGGATACATCAACTCTAGACTATGTGTTAGTTGATGTATCAGCCTCTCGGCTCATGGAGTGGACCCTCCCGAACGAGCTTTCTGTGTGTGGGAACCGTAGAGCTGGCTGTGTTTGCGACTGTGACGACGACGATGACTGTACACAGATCCTCAGTGTATTCGACGGTGATGACTACAACACTCAGCGATCCTACGTGGATCAATGCTACTGATCCTGTGTGGGTCCGATCCTGTGTGGGTCAGCGCTCAGCAGTTCTATGTGAGCCAGCGCCTACAGATCCTGTGTGGGTCTGATCCTGTGTGGGTCTTTGTGGGGGTTAGTTACCTATCGATCCTTTGTGGGTCATTGCGGGGGTTAGTTACCTATCGATCCTTTGTGGGTCAGATCCTTTTTGGGTCATTTCGGGGGTTAGTTACCTATCGATCCTTTGTGGGTCAGATCCTTTTTGGGTAATTGCGGGGGTTAGTACCTATCGATCCTTTGTGGGTCCGACGACTTAGATGAATCACTGACAATATTTGATCATCTCTATCGTCATAAAAATAAGTATACCTGTGTGAGATGAATCATGTTTTCTTTCCTTTGTGGATTGTGTTGTGCTATCCTGTGTGGATTACGTTTTTCTTTCCTATTTGGAATGGGTTATAATTGGGCTCGACTATTGGAGCCGAACAAGAATGGTGGCTTAGGTATATGTATGGGCATATACCTAAGCAGTGTCGGATGTTACTTCGTGATTGTATCTCTCCTTTGTGGATTATCCTTTGTGGATTTTGGGAGACCTTCAGGGGTCTCGGGGTCCCTACTAAGTAGCTTATACTCACCCCTGCACGGGCTATGCCCGCACTATGTTGTGTTGGATGCAGAAGACGGACAACGCTGATCGTGGTTGAGGCTTGCAGAGCAGGACGATACCTGGAGGTGGACCACTGGGCGGAATGTACTCGGAGCGGCCGGCTGGACCTGAGGAGCAGTGGAGGCTATCTCTACCCACCCTTCAGGTGGGATTTCCAGTGGACAGCTCGGCTTTGCGGCTTTACTTTTCAGTTGCTATTTTCCCTTCCATTTGTACTTTACTTTCTGTTTGGGTTTGTATTCTGGCCCACTTACTTTTCCGCACTTGCTGTAGTACTCAGTTTTTACTTAGTGTTTACTTCTACTGCTTGCTTGCTTTGTGGTGTTTGTTTACTTTACAAAGGCAATACCTTCCCTTTTACCGAGAATTACTCCTTGGTGCTAGTCGCCATCCCCTGGCCTATGGAAGGCGGGCTTGGGGTAGTCACGGCACGGGCCCGAAGACGGGTCGTGACAAATTGGTATCAGAGGAGTTTGGTTCTACCGCAGAACTTGGGACTCTGATCTTTTTCTATGTGAATCAATAGTATTAAGCGTATTGGGTGTGGTTATCTGTCCAGGGAGTCCAGTGTTGGTGCGGCGTCCGACGTATCCGTAAACCAAGACCCTGACTTCTGATTTCTGACTTAATGCACGAAAAAATTGATTGCATGTGTGTTTCAAGTTTTCTATGTGATTACTCTATGTCAGCTCACCAGGTATACTGTTTGACCGTGGAACACCTGTTTCTTTTCAGGATGGCCCCACGATGGCAGCCAGCTAGGGTTCTGAGAGTTGTGCGTGACGACAGCCCACCGAGCGACGAGGCCTCGGTACAGGGCCCTTTGACAGCTGAGGCACCGACAATACCTTTACCCGCCAATCCACCGATGCTTCCAGCCCCAGCCGCTGACGATGCATGTCGCCTTAGTGCACTGCACGAGTTCCAGTTCCAGCGACTGCCCAGGTTCCGTGGGGAGACGGACCCCCAGGCAGCTGAGGACTAGCTAGAGGTAGTTGTACGAGTTTTCCGGTTAGTGAGGACACCAACAGACCTCATGGTGATCCTCGCAGCGTGCCTACTGCACGTGGAAATAGGCAGATGGTCGAGCTTGATGCTCCAGGTGCACGATGAGGCATCTCTCCTCTGGATGGACTTTGAGAGCCTCTTCCGCTCGGAGTTCATCCCAGCCACCCTCTGTGCGGTGCACATCTAGGAGCTTCTACAGCTGCGGCAGGGCATCTTGACGGTCGCCCAGTACTCGGTGAGATTTACTGATCTCTCGCGCTACTCGACAGACATGGTACTAGACCCATTCTTTCGGGCCCGAACCTTTGAGCAGGGATTGAGACATGAGATCAGGGCATCACTGATCTCCCTCAGTATTCCGACTCAGGCAGGAGTATTGGAGCGAGCCCTTTTGATCGAGAGCTTTCTTGCTGAGCCTTCTTCAGCAGTGAGACCTACCGCGGGGCGGTACGTAGCAGAGTCTTCTGCAGCAGGCAGTCGACGGATGACTCATGGGTCCAGGCAGACCAGACCCTCAGGCAGACGACCTCAGGACATTGGCTCATCTGTGCGGGGCACACAGCGCGGGGCCAGTCTTTTGAGAGGCAGGCAGTGCTACTCATGCGGCGGGCAGGGCCACATGGCTCGTGATTGCCCGACCCGCCGTGCTGAGGAGCAGCAGACGGTTGAGGGACCACCAAGACAGAGGCAGAGGTTCGACCATGGAGGTCCATAGGGAGCAGGCAGACGAGGCAGAGGAGCAGGCCGAGCAGCAGGTGGTGGGCGACGCTTTGAGGCTCTACCACCACCACCACCAGGAGGTCCACCCCGACCACGGGGAGCTGGAGGGCAGAGACAGACACAGCTCCAGCAGTGGAGGCCTACGACCACGGCGCGCCCGAGATTATTTGAGGTACTATCTGTGTCTATTCCACCCTTGTTGCAGTTCTTATAGACACAGGATCAAGTCACTCTTTTATAGCCGCTACCCTTGTTTGGAGCTCGGAGATTCCGACAGAGCCGTTGGCTCGATCCTTACGGCTAGAGACTCCTACGAGAGTAGACTCGACGATTACGCACTGGTGCCGGTAGTGTGAGCTTACTCTAGGAGTCAAGAGCATCGGCTGGGATCTTCTTGTAGCGGCGTCGAGGCCTTACGATGTCATCTTGGGCATGAATTGGGTATCTATAGTCCATGCATAGATTGACTGTATTAGGCGCAAGGTGCGAGGTGTATGCACCGATGGGAGCAGGATCACCTTCATCGGTGAGAAGGGAGCCTTTGCAGCACAGGATGGACTCTCACTGAGGAGAGGATAACCCATCACTCATTAGTTGGCTAGTCTCATCCTAGGAGCAGTTGACGTGCGGAGTCCTGGTTTTCCTGCAGTGGTGGATCAGTATGCGGTCATCTTTCCCGACGACGTTCCAGGACTACCTCCTCGCAGATAGGTAGACTTTTATATTGGCCTGTTCTCTGGGACAACCCCGATATCGACTCCAGTATATCTGATGGCCCCCGCCGAGCTTTGAGAGCTACGGGTACAGTTGGAGGACTTTCAGGGAAAGTGGTTCATCTGACCCAGTGTTTCACCCTGGGCTTCCCCGATTTTGTTCGCCAAGAAGGCGGACGAGAGCTTGCAACTTTGTGTCGACTATCATCGCCCGAACCAGGTGACAGTGAGGAACAAGTATCCGCTACCGAGGATTGATGACCTCTTCGATCAGCTCAAGGGAGCACGATGGTTCTCAAAGATAGACCTCAGGTGAGGCTATCATCAGCTCAGAGTTCGAGAGAGGACGTGTAGAAGACGGCCTTTAGGTTTCGGTATGGCCACTATGAGTTCTTGGTTATGCCATTCGGCGTAACCAATGCTCCAGCAGTGGTCATGGCCATCATGAACATGATATTTCAGCCATACCTCGATCGATTTGTCGTGGTCTTCATCGAAATCATTTTGATTTACTCGACGACTGAGGAGGAGCACGCCTACCACTTGCGGGTTGTGCTAGACACACTCCGAGAGCACCATATTTATGGAAAGCTCTCGAACTGTCAGTTCTGGATACATGAGGTCCACTTCTTGGGACATGTCATCTCTGAGGCGGGAGTTGCGGTGGATCCTGCGAAGATCAAGGCAGTGCTAGCTTGGGAGCCACCCAGGAGCGTGACAGAGGTGCAGAGTTTCTTGGGACTAGCTAGATACTATCAGAGATTTGTTCCAGACTTCTCCAGAGTTTCAGCACCACTCTCAGCTTTGAAAAAGAAGGAAAAACCCTTTGTGTGGTCAGACAGATGTCAGAAGAGCTTTCAAAAGCTGAGACAGAGATTGACCAGTGCACCTATCTTGAGGTTGCCTGAGGGGGGAGTAGGGTACGTAGTCTACTACGATGCATCAGGGACCGGACTCGGATGTGTCCTGATGCAGGAGCGGGCCGTGATCACCTATGGATCACGTCTGTTGAGGCCGCATGAGTAGAACTATGGTACCCACGACCTGGAGTTAGCAGCAGTGGTCTTCGCTCTGAAGACATGGCGACAATACCTGATGGGAGTGCGCTTTACAGTCTTTTTTGACCATCAGAGTATTAGATACATCTTCTCTCAGAAGGACCTGAATCTGAGACAACGGCGATGGCTCGAGTTACTCCAGGACTATGACTTTTAAGAAGTCTATACTCCTGGTAAGGGGAATGTGGTAGCCGATACTCTCAGCAGGAGGATAGGCATTCAGCTACTTGAGGAGGCAATAGAGCAGCTAGCCTCTTTTCCGATATCCTTCGTGGATAGAGATGGAGCAGTCTTACTTCAGTCTCTCACAGTCACCCCTCCACTACTGCAGCGGGTCAGAGAGCACAGCGTGGGGACACTGACTGTGAGACGTAGCATGCATAGATATCCTCAGGACAGGCACCTGATGGTTTCTCCTTTGGAGCAGAGCATGACGTCCTTTTCAGAGGACGTACCTTGGTACCAGTTGCAATACAGGAGGAGGTTCTGAGAGATTTTCACACTTCTCCTTTGGCGGTACATCCTGGAGTGGCAAAGATGTACCGGGATCTCAGACGACAGCACTGGTGGTCGGGCATGAAGAAGGTTGTGGCAGAGTTTGTTTCAAAATGCCTCACCTGCCAGCAGGTGAAGGCAGAGCACTAGGTACCAGCAGGCTTGGTACATCCTTTGGATGTCCCAGAGTGGAAGTGAGATGACATATCTATGGACTTTGTGACTAGACTTCCACACACTTCCAGAGGTCATGACACCATTTGGGAGATTGTCGATTGACTCACCAAGTCGGCACACTTCTTACCCATCAGAGACCAGGGCTCAGTGGAGAGCTTGGGATGACTTTACGTTCAGGAGATTGCGCGGCTTCATAGTGTGCCATCATCTATTGTCTCCGATCGAGATGCTCAATTTACTTCCCGGCTTTGGAAGGGGTTGCAGGAGGTGTTCGAGACACAACTACGTCTGAGAACAGCCTTTCACCCTCAGACGGATGGTCAGATAGAGAGGACCATTCAGACTCTCGAGGACATGCTCCGCGCATGTGTCCTCGACTTTGGTCGCAGCTGGGAGGACCACCTACCCTTGGTGGAGTTCGCGTACAACAACAGCTACCACTCCACCATCGGGATGGCACCATACGAGGCGTTGTACGACCGACCTTTCAGATCTCCTTTGTGCTGGACAGACCCTGGGGAGTCAGCACTTGTGGGACTGGAGATGGTCCAGGCCACAACAGAGAAGGTCCAGGTCATCTAGGAGTGGATGAGGACAGCTCAGAGCTGGCAGAAGTCTTATGCTGACAGGAGGCAGATGCCACTAGAGTTCAAGGATGGCGACCACGTCTTCTTGCGTGTCTCACCTCAATGTGGATTACAGAGATTTGGCCGAGGCGGAAAGTTGTCTCCACGCTTCATCGGACCATTCCAGGTCCTCAACAGGATTGGCGAGGTAGCTTATCGCCTGGCTCTACCACCTCAATTGCACTAGGTGCATGACTTCTTCCACGTATCTCAGCTGAGGAGATATGTGCACGACCCGACACATATCATTGACCATGGGGAGCTAGATGTTGATGATGGGGTGAATTTTATGGAGGTCCCAGTGGAGATCGAGGATCGACAGGAGCGAGTCCTATGTGGACGGTCGATTCCTCTAGTGCGCATCAAATGGCATCATGGGAATCTCTAGGAGAGCACTTGGGAGCAGGAGGCTCAGATGCGTGCTCATTACCCACATTTGTTTCCCTAGCTTATGATGTATCTTTACAGGGACGTAAATCCATGAGGTGGGAGTAATGTAAATACCCGTAAAATTCAAGGGAATTTTTTTCTTAATTTTCTTTGGAATTTTACAAAAACACAGTTTCTGACGGCACATGATTCCGAGGCCCGGTGTGCCCGGAATTTCTATCCGAAGATTAGCTCAGGTACGTTCAGTGAACGAATGAGCGGGAATTTCTAACTTTTGAACCGGTGCTCGGAATCGAATTCCGAGGGCACCGATGGAACCGTAGCGCCGGTAATTGCTTTGGAACTCCATTTCCAGAGTTGCGTTTACATGAGAGAAGTTGTTAATTTTTGTGGAAGGTAAAATAAAAATTATGCAACAATTTTTATTTTTACTTTAAGTGGTTTTAGCTTTGGGTGGAAGTTGGGTAACTACCCAACTTCCCAAGGGAGGTTATGAGGGTGGTGGGGGCCACACGAACCCCACCCATTCACATTCTTAAACCCTCTCAACTCACCATTATGGATGACAACTTGTCATGAATTAATTATGTGGAATTAATTCAAACTCTTGAAATTCAAAAGTTTATGTTATGTTAATAAAATAAGAGATGAACTTATTTTATTTGTGGTTGGAACCTTGTTGTGTGAACTTTGGGAGAAAAGCCAAGGAGATTGAGAACTTCTTTCTCTTCGATGAAGAACACGAAGAACACGATGAACACTGGATTCCTCGGAGGTCAACATCCGCGATGTGACTTCCTCCTTCCGCGACGTCTCTTTCCGTGACAAGTTATTTTTACAACGAATCCTCGTTCGATGAACCTCCGTTCAAGCTACGCTCGAGGTAGGGGTTTATTTATTTATTTGTTCGTGAATACTACCTTGTCGTTATTCATGAAAATACGACCCTCCTCCCTTATCCATGTTATTCTTTCTAATGTGGTTGGAACGGGAATGGCGCGGTGCCGTCGCACCGCGCAGGATCGTGCGACAAGTAATGCGCAGCGTAGTCGCGCCGCGCCGTGAAATTGAACAAAGTCGTGGCGTCGTCGCACCGCGCCGGAGAACCAAAAAAACACCACGGCCGGAGCGGGGCTGCAGTGGAGGGGTGTGGCACCGTCACACCGCTCTGGACGAATGAAGGCCGCGACCGATACCAGGCCGCGGCGGAGCATGGGAACCAGCGGCCAGAAGCGGGCCGCCGGTGTCGGAGCAGGGAGGGGACCGACCGTCGCCGGTCCCGTGGTGGCAGAAACCGGCCGGCCGGGGCGGGCCGACCGGGCAAGGGAAAACCGGGGGTTCAAACCCCCGTCCGGCTAGCTAGAGGCCCCCATTAAGGGGGGTCGCGGTTACAAAACGTGGGGGGCAGCCCCCCCCCCCCCCCCCCCCGCAAACCGAACGGCTCGACCGTTCGGTCCAGCCAGCAAGCGCCGCGTGCCAACGCGCCGGGCTGGGCCGCGCTCCACTGGGCCGACCCGGGCCCGGGTCAGGTCGACCCGGTTCGGGCCGACCCAGGGGGTCTCGGGCCGGGTCGGTCTTGGGCCCGAAACCCCCATTTTCGGACCCTCTTCGGTCTTTTGCCCATATTGTGGGGTACAGACCTCCGATCGATGCACTGTCAGTTGAGATGCAATCCTTGGATCGAGACGGTTTTTTCGGTATATCACACTCAAGGTTTCGGAATACTTTGGGTTCGGCCGAGTTGGTTCATACACGAAACCAACCGGGCCCTTGGAGCAGAAACGCTCATAACATGAGCTCCGGACGTCCGATTGACGTGCCATCGACTTTGTTGGATTCCTCTTAGTGAGAGGGATCTTTTGGATTACTCCGCCCGAGTTTTGGACACAGGTGGAGTACGGTTGGGTTGGTTTGGCCTTAAAAACCAACCGGGCCCCTCAGACGAAAAAGCCAATAACTCTCAGACCGGGCGTCCGATTGACGCGCCGTATGCGACGTTGAGTTCCTGTTGACGATACGGAACTTTTGGATACATCAACTCTGGACTATGTATCAGTTGATGTATCAGCCTCTCGGCTCATGGAGCGGACCCTCCCAAACGAGCTTGCTATGTGCGGGAACCCTTGAGCTAGCTGCATTTGCGAATGTGACGACGACGACGACTGTACAGAGATCCTCAGTGGATTAGACGGCGATGACTACAGCACACAGCGATCCTACGTCGATCAGTGCTACCGATCCTATGTGGGTTCGATCCTGTGTGGGTCAGCGCTTAGCGGTTCTGTGTGAGCCAGCGCCTACAGATCCTGTGTGGGCCTGATCCTGTGTGGGTCTTTGCGGGGGTTAGTTACCTATCGATCCTTTGTGGGTCATTGCGGGGGTTAGTTACCTATCGATCCTTTGTGGGTCAGATCCTTTGTGGGTTATTTCAGGGGTTAGTACCTATCGGTCATTTGTGGGTCCGATGACTTAGATGAATCAGTGGAAATATCTGATCATCTCTATCGTCATACGAAGAAGTATACCTGTGTGAGCTGAATCCTGTTTTCTTTCCTTTGTGGATTGTGTTGTGCTATCCTGTATGGATTACGTTTTTCTTTCCTGTGTGTACTGGGTTATACTTGGGCTCGGATGTTGGAGCCGAACAAGAATGGTGGCTTAGGTATATGTATGGGCATATACCTAAGCAGTGTCGGATGTTACTTCGTGATTGTATCTCTCCTTTGTGGATTCTGGGAGACCTTCGGGGGTCTCGGGGTCCCTACAGAGTAGCTTATAATCACCCCTGCATGGGCTATGCCTGCACTACGTTGTGTTGGATGTAGACGACGGACAACGCTGATCGTGGTTGAGGCTTTCGGAGCAGGACGGTATCTGGAGGTGGACCACTGGGCGGAATGTACTCGGAGCCGCCGACTGGACCCGAGGAGTAGTGGAGGCTATCTGTAACCACCCTTCATGTGGGATTTCCAGTGGAAAGATTGGCGTTGTGGATTTACTTTTCAGTTGCTATTTTCCCTTCCAGTTGTACTTTACTTTCAGTTTGGGTTTGTATTCTAGCCCACTTACTTTTCCACACTTACTGTAGTACTCAGTTTTTACTTAGTGTTTACTTCTACTGCTTGCTTGCTCTGTGGTGTTTGTTTACTTTACAAAGGCAATTCCTTCCCTTTTATAGGGAATTACGCCTTGGTGCTAGTCGCCATCCCCTGGCCTATGGAAGGTGGGCTTGGGGTAGTCACGACACAGGCCCGAAGACGGGTCATGACACTATCGGTGAGGTTCTAACAGAGATGTTCATGAACAATGTTCAATCAGTGAGGTTCATGAAAAGTGTTCTATCACAGAGGTTCTAATGGTGAGGTTCATGAATAGTGTTCTAACGGTGAGGTTCATGAACAATGTTCTATCGGTGAGGTTCATGAACAATATTCTTTCGGTGAGGTTCTAAGGGTGAGGTTCAAGAACAATGTTTATCCTTTTCCAAATTTTGAGTTCGTGAACAATGTTTCTATCTTCCTACAGTTTCACCCCTCTAGCATTTTCCTTTGACGTAATATGCATTTAAAGCCTCATTTTAAGGACTCTAAGGCCGATTGGAAGGCCATAACCCCTACATTAATTATTCCTAAGGATTGGCATTTTTTTACTTGGTCAAACCTCGTGGTTTAATGTGATCTTCTTTTTATGGGGAATTAAGCGTATCTTAAACCGTCGCTCTGTTAAATCTTCTAAAGAGACAAGATATATTCCTCCCTAATTCTTCCTCTTTCTTCTCAGCTAGGAGACTCTAGAAACTTTCATTCCATTACTTAGAAGTTTCATAATCAAACTTACTCCTATGATTAATTCTGATCTGTTTTTTATGCAACCTAGAAGTATCGATCAATCTTCGATATAAGGTATGTTTTATCATTGTTATTTTGGGGTTCATCTTTTCTTGTT
Organism: Viscum album; assembly: GCA_963277665.1. NCBI lineage: Eukaryota > Viridiplantae > Streptophyta > Magnoliopsida > Santalales > Viscaceae > Viscum > Viscum album. Next base: position 1,340,051,969 of record OY728156.1, read on the forward strand.
TATCCTTTCCATTTTATATCATGTAATCTCCATGATTCTAATGATGTTTTCTTGGCGTTCAGTTGGTGCAGTAGTACCGTGGCATCCTCAGGTGGATGCAGTTGTCGTGAGAGGAGGATCGTGACCTGTTATGTGGATAAAGAACGTCAAGAACTATTTGAGGTAGGGGATTCATTGCTTTTCTTTTCTTTTACATGGAACTATATTGTTAGCATGTTTTATCCCACCATATGACAATGGAATTGACATAATAAATATTTGAACCAGATAAATAAATTGATAATGATCATATGATATTGCCCCTTGTTTTTCTAGATAGTGTGATATCTATGATTTCTTCGTATAACAGTTCGTTCTTGAAGGAAATTGGTAAAGAACGTAAACTGGATTTAATTGATAACTATTTGGCTAAAGATAAAGAGGCATGTAAATGAATCGGGTTTTTCTTGTTGTAATTTTAATGTTAATAAAAATAGTGCAGTAAGAATGTTTAATTTATTTGTGATAGCTTACTGTTTAGGTTTTCCGAATGTGGAACCTAAGTATAATAAATCGGTTAATTCAAAACGGATTATTTGTTTGATAATTCCTTGAAGGGTTCTGAGTTACGCTCTTGATTGTTAAAGGTCCAAGAGCCCAATTGTTAAGACATTTGTTTTCCTACTGCTTGTGTTGTGATGTGAGCATTTAGGGCTGTTGTGATATGTGGGGGCATGGAGACCTTTGGTTGTGGTAGAAGATGACGCATAGAGTGGCGAGATGCATCAGTTTATGCATGTGGGTGTCGGGGAGGACACCAGGGATGATGGAATGGTATGTATGTGATTGTTGGAAGATTGATGATTCTTATTGGTTGTTTATGTGCTTTACTTATCCCCAATACTAAAGGCATCTAGTCTTACTTACTCTTCTTTTGAAAGGGGTGAATACATGTGGGTTATGCCACATGATTTCTGTGTTTAGATTCTCAAGGGAGAATGGGTCTATGTTTTTCTATAGGCAGCAAAGACTCAACAGGTAGTACATCTACTCACCGTGTTGAGCCCCTTGGGTTTAGTAGCATAGATTGTTTTTCTAGAATTACTGGGAATATGGGAAAGTAATTCAGTAATGAATAATTGAATAAATGGTTTTAACCCATGGGGTTGGAGTTTGATGGAACATAATGATGAAGTTGTAATTTTTAAAGGGACAGTGGACTTTGGTTGTGATTCTAATGAAATTTTAACGTGGAATTGTCATTGGTTAATTAATATTAAAATAATTAATTAACATAAAGTGAAACTAATAAAAAGGTAATGAAATAATTTATTAAAGCTTTTTAAGTGGTCGTGTGATTATAGGATACCTAGTCTTAGAAGTATCCCGGAGTCTGAGAGACTTTATTAGCAGTTGTGTCTAAGACTAGATTATGCCAATACTGGGGTTGTGAGATATAGTATATCCTATAATTTTTGTGTTTCCATATGCTACTCCACCCAGTTAGTGAGACAAACTGACACCCCGGGGATTATGAACCCTAGGGGGGTGTTTTCCCCAACATTCCGGTGGGAGGATGGATGTCTAACTACCCCCTTTGGCCCCACTATCTTCTCTTGGTAGTTACTTGTGCTGGCAGGAACATTGGTTAGTTTTCCCCATATATGTGTGTAGAGGGCTGTAATGGCTTGTGGTTATTCACACACATATATTCTGGATATAGTTTTCTATGGAATACTATAGGTGTAATGTGTATAGGTTGTGATGGCTTGAGGATCCTTACTCGGTGTATGGACTGTAATGTCTTGAGGTATAATACCCGATGTATGATACATGTTATGTGAGTTGTGGTGGCTCCCATAAACTACCTGGTTAATTTCTTATGTGGACGTGGTGGCTTTGTTGCATGAGGTGCTTATTGTGGTGCTTCACCCAGGTGTCTGCAAGCAAGCCATTTTGGAGAGAGATGCTCAGGACGTGCGACATTGGGGCTAAGCACAAAACCAGTGGGGAAGTAGTAGAGGGGTACCCTTGATATTCATTATTATATGACATATTATTGTATGCATTACTTGGTGAGGGTATCCATGGAGAGGATCAGAACTTAGTATACCTGTTTAGATGACGAGTTAGTTTCACTTGTTGTTCACTGTGCTTTATCATGATTTATTTACATTTACACGAGAGGCTTAGGGGAGGATCCTACTGAGTATATTGTTATACTCACCCTATGTTTATATAAACTACTTTTCAGGTCACTTGGAGCATGTTGGAGATCAGGCAGGTTAATACTAGCTTGCGATTGCAGGAGTTGTTCAGGATTGTGGTTGATGTTGTTTTACTTTCTTTTGGGTACTTACAGTTTTCCCCTTTTAGTTGTAGTTGTTTTTCATGACATTTCATATGTTTACTTGGGATTTATTTTATCTTAATAGTTGATTTAGAGTTGGTTGGTGTCTATCTTATATCTCTTTTCTGCATGTGTTCTCTTAGAGGGTAATGCCTCCCATTTGTGTGTTTTCTATACCATCGGTGCTAGTCACCAACCCGAGGCCTACTGAAGGTGGGACTCTAGGGTCATTATCTCCCTTCTCACATTGACGGACTAGGAGGGGTACTCTTTGTGGGGAGGAGGTCATGATGTAGTGGTATCAAAGGTATTGTTGATGGATTGGATGTAGTTTGGAGTTAGGCACAGGTGAGTTTGCATGGGTTAGTAGGGAAATAGTGTTATTCATGTTTATCAAGTGATGTAAACACTAGAGACCGGTGGATACATAGGTGTTTAGGGCCCCCTATGATACAATATATGGACCTTTAAGTTACAATGGCAACTAAACAAGGTGATATTAGTTGTAGGGTAGGGACCTAGGAAAGTATCATGCATTATTCTTCTTTATGCCTGTGTTTGAATGGGTAGACCTTGATATAGGTTAAACTAAAATAAATGAAAGAAAAAAATTAATTAATTAATGCTGAGTCTTCCATATTCTCGGTTTAAGAGCTCTAACAGTTTGTTATTTGACAAGTATGGCTCTAGGTCAACGTCCTTGTCAGGTTTGCGCAGAAAATGTCCAACAATCTGTTCCAGCGGATCGCCATAGGGTAGAGTTTGGTGAAAAGGATACGTGGAGGAAGACACTCCAATAGTTTCAACGCTGGACTCTACAAGAAGTATGAGGGCTCTATTTTGGATGCAGTCATGGAAGACTGGTTGAATGAGGTCGAGATAGGATTCAGTTCGATCTATGCTCGGAATAAGCACTGGGTTTCCTTGGTTGTGACAATGCTGCCTGAAGATGTAAGGCAGTGGTGGTTCTTGTTCCTTAGGGATTGTGAGGAGTCAGCTATCTCATGGGAGGAGTTCCAAGACAAGTTTAGAGTAGAGTTTCTTTCTTCAACTGTGAAGGCGTCCAGTCACCCGGAGCTTCTTACCCTTCGACAGGGGAGCTCCAGTGTGCAAGAGTTTGAAATCAATTTCAGGAACCTTTTACGATATGCTTCGGACCTGTTGCCTGTTGAGGAGGCCAGGGCGAGGCATTTCGAGGAGGCTTCATATCTAGATATCCAGTGCCAGGTCACACCATTTATGTTGAATACATATCTTGAGGTGCTGTTGAGGGAAGAGGTTATCGAGAGGACTTTGGCTAGGACCAAATCATCATGAGAGGGGAATAATCAAGATTATTCATGAAGCAGATTTATGGTCTCGGGTTATTGGTTTTCAGGGAAAAATATTTTCTATTCAGCTGGGGGTAGGTCCCATCCCTTAAAATCTATTTTCTCCAGAGGAAGCAACTCTCAGGCCTTTGCCAAGGAATCATGAACTTTTTTTTCTTATGGTGTTCGTGGTCATCAGCAGTGGGAGTGCCCAACATTTCAGAGCAGTAATTGTGCACCAGGTGCTACGCTTCAGGTTCCTCTATTGAGGAAGTTCTGGTCGAGGCAGCAGTATCAGGTTGCACTAGCTTTAGATCTGTAGAGGGTAGATGAGGTAGACAGAGGACAACCCCATGATGCTCCCCGTCCTCAGAGAGCTGAGTGTGGCCATGGTGGTGGTCTTCAGCAGGGCCAGAGAGGCCATGGGGGAGGTCGTGGTCAGCTTCATGCTTTAGCGTTTCCATCTCCAGGCGAGCCATACATCATTCGAGGTACCCTTTGCTTGTTTTCTACCTTGGTTTATGCCTTTTTTGATTTAGGAGCATCACACTCCTTCATATCACCTACCCTTGTCTGTGCTTTGGGACTTGAGGTAGAGAGGCTTCCAGTGCCATTGGCATTGACTATGCCAGTTGGAGGTCGAGCTGACTTGTTTGAAGTATGCAGAAACTGTGAGCTGGTGTTGGGGAAACACCGCTCTTGGGGATATTTCCTATTTTTACAAATACAACCATATGATGTCATCCTCTTCATGGACTGGTTATATTCAGTGCAGGCTATCATGGATTGCCTCAGGAAGAAGGTCGTTTTCTTTGGTGCGGATGGAGAGCCGGCGGTTTTTGTTGGCGAGCAAGATCCTCAGATGGGTCATAGGCACGTTCCATTCTTATCATCCATGATGGCTGAGATGATGTTGAGTTCTTCATAGGTTCAGTAGTTGGCATTTCCTAGGGTCATAGAAGAGTACCCTGATGTCTTTCCAGAAGAGGTTATAGCATTACCCCCTCGATGAGAGATCAAGTTTGGGATTGAGCTACAACTCAGAGCGTCTCCTCTCTCTATGTCTCCATATAGGATGGCCCCTTATTAGTTACAATATCTACTCATACAACTTGATGGTCTGTTGTAGTGATGGTTTGTTTGGCCAAGTGTGTCACTGTGGGGTGCACCGGTTTTGTTCGTGAATAAGGCTGATGACAGTTTATGGTTGTGTGTTGATTATAGTCGCTTGAAAAAAGTGAAAATAAATAATCCCTATCATCTTCCACGAATTTATGATTTATTCGATCAACTAAAGGGAATAAGTTGGTTCTCAAAGATAGACTTCCAGTCAGGATATCATCAGATGATTCGGAAGGATGAGTATATCCCAAATACTGCATTCCGTTGTCGTCATGGGAGTTATGAGTTCATTGTAATGCCGTTGAGCATGAAAAATTCTCTATTTGTGTTCATGGGATTGATGAACGCTGTGTTTTGTGAGTTCTTGGACAAGTTCGTTGTAGTTTTCATCGACGACATCCTTTTGTACTCCACATCTGAGGAGGAGCATGCAGAGAATCTACACGCTGTTTTGGGAGTTCTTCATTAACATCAGCTATTTGGGAAGTTGTCGAAGTGTGAGTTTTGGGTTCGGGAAGTCGATTTCATGGGGAATGTTGTGTCCCAATAGGGAGTTGCTGTGGATCCATAGAAGATAGAAGCAGTTGTGACTTGGGAAGCCCCAAAGATAGTGTTAGAGGTTCAAAGTTTCCTTGGTCTCGCAGGCTACTACAGGAGGTTCGTGACCAATTTCTCACGAGTGGTGACTCCTCTAAAAACTTTGACTAGGAATGATTAGGAGTTCATATGGACTGATCAGTGTTAGATATCTTTTGAGTATGTAAAGAAGGAGTTATTAAGTGCTCCAGTTCTTGTCTTCCAGTTGAGGGAGTTCAGTTTGATGTTTTCTGTGATGCTTTACATCTTGGATTGGGATGTGTTTTGATGCAGAAAAGATCAGTTGTTTCATATTGTTCTTGGAAGTTACGTACCCATGAATGTAACTATTCCACTCACGATCTTGAGTTGGAATCCGTGGTGTTTTCTCTGAAGTTGTGGAGACATTACCTCATTGAAAAGCACTTTGTGGTTTTCACCGATCATAAGAGTTTTAGGTATGTTTTCTCCTAGTGCGACTTGAACATACGACAACATCGGAGGATGGAGTTCTTACAAGAATATGACTTTAAGATATCATATATACCTGGAAAGGGGAATGTTGTAGCTGATGCACTGAGTCAGAATTCGCGTAGTGATACAGTGCATGAATCTAGTGACTCTTAGAGAGTAATGGAAGAACTGTCAGCATTACATCTTGATATGGTAGAAGTTGGGGGAAGAGGTTGTCTTTTTCATATGACGGTGTAGTCATCTCTCGTGAAGAAAGAGGATGATTCCCAGTTGGGTGATCTTGAGGTGGAGGTGTGGAGAGACTGAGTTGTTTTTGGTGAGGCCCTTGATGGTTGGCCGAAGGATGAACAACACCGAGTGTTGTATCACGGAAGTCTTTTTGTTCCTTTGACAATGCATGAGATAGTTCTCAAAGAGTCCCATAGCTTGCCTTTAGCTGTGCATCCTAGCATGACAAAGATGTACCAAGCCTTGAAGAGCCAGTTTTGGTGGCCTGGGTTGAAGCATGAGGTTTCAGAGTTTGTTTTTCAATGTTTGGTCTTCCAGAAGGTGAAGGTCGAACACCGTGTTCCTAGTGGTCTTCTCCAGCCATTAGATATTCCTCAATGGAAGTGGGAGGACATCTCAATGGAATTTGTTACTGGTTTACATCTAGCTTAGGGAGGACATGATGCTATTTGGGTGGTAGTGGATCATTTAACAAAATTGGCCCACTTCATAGTGATCAAGGAGTCGAGCTTAGTGGAAGTTTTGTCAAGGTAATATCTGGAGGAGGTGGTGAGACTTCATGGAGTCCCAAGGATGATCATTTCTGATCGAGATCCTTGTTTTACCTCTAGGGTGTGGAGAGGTCTCCAGCATGCTTTTGGTTCTTATCTATGCCTTATCACTACTTTTCTTCCTCAAATGGATGGTCAGACAGAGAAAACCATCCAAACTCTTGAAGACATGTTACACTCTTGTGTTCTTGATTTTAGAGGTTTATGGATGAAGAAATTTCCCTTGGTGGAGTTCTCTTACAATAATAGTTTTCACTCCACCATCGATATGTCACCTTTTAAATTCTTATATGGCCGACCTTGTCGCTCTCTGTTGTGCTGGACTGGGGTTGGAGAGTCAGCAATTCTCGGACCAGAACTAGTGAAGAATACAAAAGAGATGGTTCAGGTGATTCGTGAGAGGATGAAGACAACACAATATTCTCAATAATCTTATGCCGATCAAAGTTGGATGCCCTTAGAGTTTGATGTTGGGGACCACATGTTTCTTAAGGTGACTCCCCGTCGTGGGAAATGAAGGTTTGGTCATGGAAGTAAGCTTTCTCCTCGGTTTGTTGGGCCTTTCGAGGTGTTTGCTGGTGTTGGAGCTGTGGCGTATCGAGTAGCACTTCCCCCATATATGAGTTTGATAAGTGATGTTTTCCATGTATCATAGCTCCATCGTTAACTTCATGATGACTCTCACGTCATCGATTGTGGAGATATCAATGTTGATAATGATGCGACATTTGAAGATCAACCTGTGGAGATCCAAGACTACAAGGAGAAGGTGTTGCGCGGGCGTTCTATCCCCTTGGTTCGTGTCTTGTGGTGACGTGGTGGCATGGAGGTGAGTACCTGGGAACGTGAGTCACAGATACGTTATCAGTACCAAGAGTTGTTTGATTTTTGACCTTTTTTTCTAGTATCGATGTCCCCTTTGTAGTTTTAGACCTTTCATGTTATAATATTGATTTCTTTTCTTGCTTCTTGTGTCTTGCTCTCTTCTGAGATGTATCTTGATGGGTGGTTGTTTGGACCCCGTTTCGTTTTCCCTTTAGGTTAGTTTTGAATTCTCGAGGATGAGAAGGTTTTGAGAGGTATCTAATGTAATGGATCGGACCCCTTTGGTCCATTCCTTTGTAAAAATATGGCGTATGAGGTGTTCCGAGTGGTCAAGGTGACTTATCCCCAACACTTTGCCAATTTTTCCCTTTTATGTGAATAGTGGCATCGGTGACCCTCAGTGAATAGTTCCAATGGTAGAAAGTTTTGAATAGTGCCAAGTGTGAGGTCCAACAGTAACCTCTCTTTCATTTGAAAATTTTCCAATTCTATGAATAGTTCCTTTGGTGAATAGTTCTATCAGTAAAATTTAACAGTAACCTCTCTTTCCTTTTCCAAATTTCCAATTCTATGAATAGTTCCATAGGTGAACAGTTCTATCGGTAACCTCTAATGGTAACCTCTCTTTCCTTTGACAAATTTCCAATTCTGTGAATAGTTATATCAGTGAAAAAATCTATCGGTAACCTCTAATGGTAAGCTCCCTTTTCTTTTCCAAATTTCCAATTCTGTGAACAGTTCCATCGGTGAACAATTCTATCGGTAACCTCAAACGGTAACCTCTCTTTCCTTTTCCAAATTTCCAATTTTTTGAACAGTTCCATTGGGGAACAGTTCTATCAGTAACCTGTAATAGTTACCACTCTTTCCTTTTCCAAATTTCCAATTCTATGAACAGTTCCATCGGTGAAAAGTTCTATCGGTGATGTCTATCGGTAACCTCTATCAGCAACCTCTATCACTAACCTCTATCGGTAACCTCTATCAGTAACCTCTATTTCCTTTACCATATTTTGAGTTCATAAATAGTTCTTTCAGAATGGTGAGGTCTAACAGTGACCTTTTCTTTCCTTTGAAAAATTTTGGGTTCATGAACAGTGTTCTATCGGGAAGGTTCTAACGGCGAGGTTCATGAATAGCGTTCTATCGGTGAGATTCATGAATAGTGTTCTATCAGTGAGGTTCTAGCGGTGAGGTTCATGAACAGTGTTCTATTGGTGAGGTTCTAATGGTGAGGTTCATGAACAGTGTTCTATCGGTGAGGTTCATGAACAATATTATATCGGTGAGGTTCTAATGATGAGGTTCATGAATTGTGTTCTATCGATGAGGTTCATGAACCACGTTCTATCAGTGAGGTTCTAACAGTGAGGATCATGAACAGTGTTCTAACAGTGAGGTTCATGAACAGTGTTATATCTGTGAGGTTCATGAACAATGTTCTATCGTCGAGGTTCTAACAGTGAGGTTCATGATCGGTGAAGTTCATAAACATTGTTCTATCAGTGAGGTTTTAATGGTGAGGTTCATGAACAATGTTTTTCCTTTGTCAAATTTTGAGTTCGTGAACAGTGTTTATAGCTTCCTACAGTTTCTCCCCTTTAGCATTTTCCATTGAAATAAAATGCATTTAAAGCCTAGTTTTAAGGACTCTAAGGATGATTCAAAGGCTATATCTCCAATATTAATTATTCCTAAGGCTCAAGATGTTTTTACTTGGTCAAACTATGTGGTTTAATGTGATTCTCTTTTAATGGGAAATTAAGCGTATCTTAAACCATCGCTCTGTTAAATCTTCTAAAGAGATGAGATATCTTCATCCCTAATTCTACCTCTTTGTTCTCGATTATGAGACACTAGAACCTTTCATTCCATTCCTTAAGAGTTCCATAATCGAACTTAATCCTTGGATTAATTCCACACTGTTTTTGATGCAACCAAGAAGTATCAATCGATCTTCGATATAAGGTATGTTTTTTTCGTCATTATTTTGGGGTTTATCTTCTCCTATTTCTCCTTTCCATTTTATTGCATGTAATCTCCATGATTATTATGAATTTTTCTTGGGGTTTGGTTGGTGCGGTCATACCTTGGAATCCTCAGGTGGATGCAGTTGTTGCGAGAGGAGGATCGTGACTCGTTGTGTGGATAAAGAACGTCAAGAACTGTTTGAGGTAGGGGATTTGTTGCTTCTCTTTTCTTTTACGTAAAACTGTATTGTTAGCATGTTTTATCCCACTGGATGAAAATGGAATTCACATAATAAATATTTGAATCAGATAAATAAATTGATATCGATCATATGATATTGCCTCTTGTTTTTCTAGATAGTGTGATATCTATGCTTTCTTCGTATAGCTGTTCGTTCTTGATGGAAATTCATAAAGAATGTAAACCAGAATTAATTGATAATTTTTTGGATAAAGATAAAGAGGCATGTAAATTAATCTGGTTCTTCTTGTTATAATTTTGATGTTAACCAAAATAGTGCAGTAATCATGTTTAATTTATTTTTGATAGCTTACTGTTTAGGTTTTCTGAATGTGGAAACTATGTATAATAAATCAGTTAATTCAAAACGGATTATTTGTTTGATAATTCCTTGAAGGGTTCTGAGTTACCCTCTTGATTGTTAAAGGGTTAAGAGCCCAATTGTTAAGATGTTTGTTTTCCTGCTCCTTGTGTTGCGATGTGAGAATGTAGGGCTGTTTTGATATGGGGGGGCATGGAGACCTTTGGTTGTGGCCGCAGATGATTCCTAGAGTGGAAAGATGCATCTGTTTATGCATGTGGGTGTAGAGGAGGACACTGGGGATGATGGAATGGGATGGCTGTGATTGTTGGATGCTTGCTGATTCTTATTGGTTGTTTATGTTCTTTAATTCTCCCCACTTCTCAAGGAATATGGTCTTACATACTCTTATTCCGAAAGGGGAGAAGACGCGCGAGGTATGCCTCGTGCTTTCCATGTTTATCTTCTTAAGGGAGAATGGGTATAATCTATTAATATAGGCGGTAAATACTCGACCAGTAGTACATCTACTCACAATATTGAGCCCCCTTGTGTTTAGTAGCATAGATTATTTTTCTAAAATTCCTGGGAATATGGGAAAGTAATTCTATAATGAATAATTGAATAAATGTTGTTAAACCATGGGGTTAGAGTTTTCTATAACATAATGTTGAGTTTGTAATTTTTAAATGGATAGTGGAATTTGGTTGTGATGCTAATGAAATTTTAATGTGGAATTATAATTGGATAATTAATGTTTAAGGAATTAATTAACGTAAAGTGAAACTAATAAAAAGGTAATTAAATAATTTATTAAATCTCTTTAAGTGGTTGTGTGATTATAAGACACCTAGTCTTAGAAGTAGCCCGAAGTATGAGAGACGATAGATACTGTTGTGTCTAAGAATAGGTTATTCCCATAGTGTGGTTGTGAGATATAGTATGTCCTATACTTTTTTGTGTTTCTATACGCCACTCCATGCTGTCAGTGATGGAAACAGACACCTCAAGGATTCTGAGCCCTGGGGGGGGGGGGTGTTTTCCCCAACATTCCAGTGGGAGGATGAATGGATGACTACCCCCTTTGGCCCTGCTCTCTTCTCTTGGTAGTTACCTGTGTTAGAAGGCACATTGGTTTGTTTTCCCCATATATGTGTGTAGAGGGATGTAATGGCTTGTGGTTATTCACACACATATATTCTGGATATAGTTTTCTATGGACTACTATAGGTGTAACGTGTATAGGATGTGATGTATTGAGGATCCTTACTCGGTGTATGGGCTATAATGGCTTGAGGTATAATATCTGATGTATGATGCATGTTATGTGAGATGTGGTGTCTCCTAGAAACTACCTGGTTACTTTCTTATGTGGACGTGGTGGCTTTGTTACACGAGGTTCATATTGGGGTGCTTCGCCCAGGTGTCTGCGGGCAAGCCTTTTTAGAGAGAGATTCTCAGGAAATGTGACGTTGGGGAAAAGCGTCAAACCAGTGGGGAAGTAGTAGCGGGGTACCCTTGATATTATATATTATATTATATATTATTATATGCGTGACATGGTGAAGATAGCCATGGTGATGTTGGGAACTTAGTATACCTGTTTAGATGATGAGTTCATTTCATTTGTTGTTCAATGTGCTTTAACATGCTTTCTTTACTTTTACACGAGAGGCTTCAGATAGGATCCTACTGAGTATACTATTATAATCACCCTATGTTTACATAAACTGCTTCTCAAGTAACTTGGAGCAGGTTGGAGATCAGGCTGGTTACTACTAACTTGCGATTGCAGGAGCTGTTTGGGATTGTGGTTGCTGCTGTTTTACTTTCTTTTGGGTACTTACAGTTTTCCCCTTTCAATTTTAGTAGTTTTTCATGACATTTCATATGTGTACTTGAGATTTATTTTATCTTACTTGTTGAGTTGGATTTGGTTGGTGTCTATATTATCTCTCTCTTCTGCATGTGTTCTCTTAGAGGGTAATGCCTACCATTTGTGTGTTTTCTATACCCTTGGTGCTAGTCACCAACCCAGGGCCTACTGGAGGCGGGACTCAGGGGTCATTAACTACCTTCTCACATTGCCGTCCCAGGAGGGGTACTTTGTGTGGGGATGGGGTTGTGACATTAAGGATTAATTTAAATAAGAACTACTTCATTTCTTTCTTTATCATAATCATAATCTCATCCTTTGGTTGTGCTTGATCTTATTTTTACTTCATTCCCTAAACCTGGAAATAAGTGTTAAAAAATGAATTTCTTACACCTGAAGCACTTAATTAATCATAGGATCTATGATTCTTTCCTTCAGTTTTTTTAAATGTTTACTAAAACCAAAATGGTTAGCACAAGTTATCCAATATGATAAAAGATATATTAAGCTTAAACAATAATATCCAATGTTCAACTTAATCCTTTCTAAGCTTAAGAATCATAAAAAAAAACATAAGTCCAAATTCACAGTACAAAAATTTATAAGGAGGGTCACTAAATTTAAAAAATTAAATTAACATCAGATTTTCTCCAAACAATATAATTCATATCTTTTTGTCATGTTCCAAAATATGTAAATACCTTGATAACCTTAAAACTTTAATGAAAATATGCATTCTTTCAAATCTAGAAATAAGTATTACTACAATTTAATCCTTATATAAAACATAATTATTAAAACCAGTACATCGATGATAAAATACTCAGATGATATAATTCTTGAATCCAAACATAATCATATTATTCATTCATCTTCATCCTTTGTAGTAACATAATATTGACCATGATCTATTAGCCTCTTTTGAGGTATATCTCTTTCATGAATGACATATTGATTTGTGTCGTGTCCCATATCCTTAGAGTTGAAACATTGTACATTAGAAACCGTTTTCTTATCCTTATAATCCCATGAATGGTGGCCTTTGACTCCACAGTTGTAGCAAACTCCCATTCCTTTTAAAAAAGTATCAGGGTGTTTCTTTCCACAATTATCACATGTGGGATAATACTTCTTTCCCTTATTCCCGTTATCTATTTTTTCCTAGCTATCCTTTTACTCTCATGTTTTCCTCTAAATCCATAGTACTTAGAGTACTCTTTACATGTCCCACTATCACTTGATATTTTGTCCTAATGTGACGAGAATGCTTGGGAGACTATTTAACTTTGAAATATTGACTTAATATTATGAAATGCACGTTACTTATTAATATTTGGATCATGTGCATCATCAAATTTCAAATTCCTTCTACTTGGCACCATTTATAAATGAAGACATACACTAGGTTAGATCATATCATAATGTATAATCAAAATACTAGAAATATTCTTAACATAAATTGAAATTTTATGCGTGTCTAGTCTCATAATCATTAACATGATTTCTTTGGGGACATATTTAATTTTAAATCATTTATAATGGTTTGTAAATAAAATGTGAATTATCCTAAGCATATCCCCTTGGAGTGTCAAACTCGGTGTGTAGTAAAACCCATTTTTGTGTACTAGGTTACGCTGAGTTAGGACCAACACACATTATCAAAGTTGTTACGTCTCGGTACACCTATGCTAGAACCATATCCATTTATCTAGATAGGGATGTATTGTTAGGAATACCCACATAATACCAACCTTATTAAAATTATAGAATGTTATTCTCCAGTTATCCTCAAAGTCTTCCTTATGTTTATATTCCGTAATCTATTTTTTCTAAATCTAGTTTCCAAGGTTATTACTAAACCTACTCTGATACCAACTGTAATGACCCCAACCCTAGTAGCCTAGTTCCAGTGCCTTACTTTATTATATTGGAATAGATAAAAGTGTGGAATCTCAAAGGATTGATCAGTTTTTCAATCTTGGAAAATAGATCACATACATGAACCTTACATTAAAATTTCAAACATAAAATACAACAAAGATAATTCTTTAAAAATGTCATTATTCTCCTAGATTAACCCTGCATATTAATCATAATAAATATCATGGAGTCCTAGGAAAATAAAAAATAAGAAATCGGTGAGATCAGATGCTCATTAAGGGTAAATAATATATCAGAAGATATCATAAATAAGCACAAGATTTTAAGGCACAATGTATTGGTGAAACACAAACCTTTTAAGCATAATCTTGAGCATAATACAGTAAGAATAAATAAAATAATTCCATATAAAAATTAACATGGATATTTTAATAGTCAAATAGTCACATGAAATATCAATAACTAATCTTATAATTAGGTAATAACTAATTCAAGACATCATAACCATATCGTTAAGGCCTCATTCCAAGACCATACATAAATAGGTAAGACATTAGTCAAAAACCCAAACTAGTTTGTCTCATGAGAACTACCTATGAATCGAATGGATTTTATTAACCAGTCCCCAACCGATAGGGATTTCATTAATTGGTCCCCAACCTGACACTTACTAAGTCCAATGAATTCCTCATATGAAAATGGTGAAATATAACCAACATAAACATTCATATTAAAACTATCATACGAAATGTTAATACTTAAACCATAAACTATTAATGGTATCATAATATCACATACAAATTCAAACTATATCATAAAACATTCGATTAAATATGGTAAATGATATCATAATATATCAACCCTAATCAAATGTAAGATCCAACAACGGATGTTGACATAGATGAAAATACTGTAATGAAATCATTGAAATTTCTTGAGAAAAAAATACAATTATTAATTTAAAATAATTTATTAAAAAGTTTCAAATATATAAAATAAGTCATTTTAAAAAATATATTTTTGAATAAAATTGTTCTATACAACTTTTAAACATTTAATATAAATTCAAAAAATAACATTATAAAATATTCATGTACTTATAAATAAATAGATAAAACCCATTTTGAAAACATGGACATGAATGAAAATGATTTAGAAGAATAATTATTAAAAACATTTAAAATGATGTTTTAGTTAAATAGTACCTTACATAAAAAATTTAAAATATTCATTTTGAAATCATTTTTAGGAAACATGGAAATGGATGATAAATATGTACGAGTAAATACTTACGTATAAAAAATCTCATATAATCAAGAGATTGTGAAATTAACACTTAACTCATACTTTCCTTTAGTTATATGTTCTTTAAACTCTTGTATAATGGTTTAAAATTTGTTATTAATTTATACAAGAACCATATACATTATTTATGATGTCATATATGACTCATTTATGACTTTATATTACTCATTTATTAACAATTCCAAGTTAAAGAAATGTTTTGGGTAATAACAGCTTTGTTAATCGTACGTGTTTTGAATTGTTAGTCTTGATCCTATTACATAGATCATGATTTAATTACTTATTTAATATAAAAAATTATTTATATATCATAAATATTAATTATTTAAATAAATAAATATATTCATATATATAATATATGGAATAGAATACGCTGTTTATAGAGACAGTAGGCCTTATGTACGCATGAGAGTTGTTTCTGTTTTCTTATCATATTTAATGTAAGAAAGTAAATGAAATATATGTATATATATATTATTCTAGAACCATTTTTATTTCATATATTTCATAACTTTATATATATTTTTAAAATCATTCTTGAATGGTTAACGTGGAATATGAATCTCATCGTGTTGTGGAGACGGTACGCCGTACTTACGCACGAGTGACAGAATCATTCACTTAATGGTAAAGGGGTAAGTAAATGGATGGTATTTTAATTATTAACAATAAATATAATGTCATATTTATTATTTATATGCATTATATTCATCATTATACCCATCCAAATAAATTGGTAATAAAAAACAAATTATACCACAACATGGAGACAGTAAGTTGTACGAACACACACATGGTGATATTGTTATTCATAGGATAGATAAAAGGAAGAATATGGTTGTCCGATATTAATAATAACATATACTCATATATATTATACTGGATTTATTAATTTATCATGGAAACAAAAAATGAAGAAGAAGTAGAAGAAGAAAAGGAATTGAATTTAATTTATAAAACAATTACCTCTTCTTCGAATATCTTATTTTGATTTGCACAAAAGGAATTCCTCGGTTAGATTTTTACCCAAATTATGGCCTATAGTTTTAATTTAGGGAATTTTTAATGATAAAATTTTAGGGTTGGTAGAGTAAAAGGGTTTTAGAGGTGTGAATAATAGAGAAGGAGAGATAACATTTTATAAGAGAGGGGAGGGGAACTTTATAAAACTCTTAAACTATTAAATGAATATAAATTAATTTTCAATTATAAATAGTTAAAAAGTGAATTATTTAAAGTATAAGATTATTATGGGTCTAAAAAGTGTAAACCAATGATATTTAGACAAGTTTCCGTCACAAAATTAACCTTATCTTTTGGATTTGACCCTTTAACACTTACCATGAAAAATTGAATTTTTACTCATTAGGGTTAATATTGTTGCTATATAATGACAAATGAACCCCAATTGGATCATTTATGACCTATTTTTCATTATACTATTTATTTTTAAGAAATATAAATTTTTATAAATTTTATATCATACAATGAAATATTATTTATTTTAAAATATCATTTATGTCAATTTTGAAACTATTTAATAATTCACTTTTTAGAAAAATCATAACAACTTGATTCCTTCAAAAAAACTACATTAAGTCATCCCTAACATTTCAAATTTTCCCAAAAAATTCTCATATGATATTTCAAATTATATATATTTTCATATTATTAATATCATTTAATTGATTATTCCTTTAATAAATCAATTATTGCAACATCATTGTGTCACAATTTAATTTAATTATTTATTTTATAAAATTATAAATAAATTTACATGATTTAGATAAAAATTTATCTTTCTAAATAATATTTATAATCTACCGTATCACTTATATATAGACTCATATTAAAAATATTTTACTTGTTAAAAACAATAGTATAACAAAATTGAATTTTATTTTAATATAATATCATAAATATATTAAATTTATAGAATTGGATCCAAATAATACAAAAATAGAACCAAGGATGAATATGGTATAAAAAAACTCAACCAATTAAATTAAGACAAGTATTAGGGTAATTTTATAATTCTTATAATATATTTTTACCCTCAATTAACAGATTTACCCTTAACTGTCGTAAAAATATAATAAGTTTCTATTCACCAAAAAATAATTTGTTCCTATTAGGCCAAAAATTTCGTAATAATTAAAACAATTTACTTCTATTTTTCTAAATTCAATTCATAGAAATGGGAAAATTAATTTTAATGTTAATCCTGCAGATGTGGCGAGAAGGCTGGTAAAGGAATGTTCAAAAGTTCAATAAATTTTTATATTTAATTTCAATATATAAATGATTCCAATAACCTAAAATGGATTAATATATTTATTATTTATCTATTATTACTTTAAAATCAATTTAAATTATAATCATTATTTATACGGAAAGTTAGTTTTTTTAACTATAATGTAGTATTTTCACTATTCATCAAAAAATGAAACTAGTCATAAAAATACTAAAAATTAACCCTAAAATAATTTTGATATTATAAATTCAAAAATGAATTCTATTTTCAAAAATATAATTTAAAACATTTTCATTTTTTTTAAAATTGGTGTGCCATTAAAAGGCAGTAGTACTTTCTTTAGAAAAATATAGCAGTTTAATGCGTAAAATTGGATCCATTCTTATCTTATTCCTATAAAATAATTTGAATGAATATATATTTTTATTAAATATATAATATATAAATTTTATAATTTTATTGATACTATTCATTCCCACCTATGTAAAAACTAGGTTATAACAATCATATTAAAATAATGATATTTAATTGTATATCATTGTTCTTTTAATCTTGGTATTATGTATAACGTAATATATTGAAGAGAATAAATTTAAAAGTGACAAACTATAAAATCTTGGGGTGTTACATTGGGTCACTCAATATTTCCCAGTTTTTCTTCTTTTTCTAGTATGAGTTTCTTCTGAATAGAATAGTGTAGGAGGGACTCACACCATTCCTATTCCTTCTCCTACACTTTTATATTCAAAATATATTTTGAATATTATTTTCATATTTAAAATAAAAATATCTTCCCCAATTCTGGGCAGTGAAATATTCATTTTTAAATTATTGAATATAATTATTGAGCTTATTATCTCATTGAAATTCAGGTACATCCCTATCAAAATATATATTTACATTACCAAGATATATTATATATTTTTCCTTGAAATATTAATGAAACAATTTCTTAAATTCTATTGAAATTTTCCATGTGTGCATGGTAACATGAATCTTGACGTGGAATAATATCTCATAGTGTGAAATTTATCCCAAAACTCCTTAGCATGAGTAAAAATTTATTATAATAAATGTGAAATTATAATCCATGAAGGCCAGTACCAAGAATCATCTATACTAATTCTTATTTATTTAGAATATATAATTATGAAATTCTTAGTTGTGAAAAATTCATATTTTCCACTCAAATTGGTTTCTATAAGACTTTATAAGTCTTATTTTTTCCCTTATAATCCATGCCTTTTTCGTTTTTTTAACTTAGTCAAAAATATGATGAGGTTCCTTATATGTATTTGGAAGTTTTCATAAGGTCTTAATTCATTTTTTTAAGTTTTACACAGTTACCAATAAAGCCTTACAAACTGAGGTCAAATTCTTATGAAGTCACTTAGAAATTTTATGAACTTGAGTACTTTTCCATTTTCCAATATTCCAACTGACAAAGTCTACTGGAATATGTGTAAGTATTAGTAACTCTATATAAAGTCTTATGAAATAAAAAATTGACTTAATAAGTCCCTCAAAATTCTTACAAAGTGTAGGGATCTCATGGACTAGAAATTTTAACATTTACACACCAAAATTAAAAATTATTATATAAATCACAAAACTTATTCAGCTGATCTCAAGGAATTCCCAATAACATAAAATTATTCCAAAACATCATCCAAATACCTTTCTCATATAATTCAATATAATTTTACCTTAAGAACATTTGGATTATTTATCCACTATCCAAGATAGATTTTCTACCTTAATATTTTCTCTTATATCTTCAATATGCTAACCTATTTGATTCCACCAAAATGTTATCTTATGTTTTATAAAAAACCACTTCTTAGTCATCAGTACTTGTCTTGGTTTCCATGAATAATAGATTAAAAATCATCTCTTTTGAATGCTTCTATATTTAATCTGCCCATATGAGTTCTCTAAGTAGTTACCTCAAATTTATTTTCCATTTATGAAAATAATAACCAAATCTTCACATGTTCATAACACATATTCATAGATTCATTATTATGATGATAACCTTATTTATTGATAGAAAATACAATATTTACTTGGGATATTTAATCTTCCCCTTTAAATTGGTTGGAAATACCATTAATAATCCATGTTAATATGTGTTATTCATCTATTTTCTTATCCCTATTATAGATAATAAATGAAAATGAACATAAGAATTAATATTATCATCTAATAATTATACTTCTTCTATGATCTTTAAAATGATTTTTCCCTCATTATATCTAGGACTATATCCTAGTCCAAAATATTGTGATAATAATGACACTAGATGATTCATATCTATGATCCGTCAAATATCAATTCTAAGTCTACTTAGGATAAACTGGTAAAGAAAACAAGAGTTAATTAACCTAGACTTCAAATCATTCCATTAATTTTTTTAGCATTAGGTATCACTAAAATTTTCTCATTTAATGGGTTATTTAAATAGATTTATACCATATTTTCAACCTATACTCATATTCAACAAATACATCAAAAATATTAACTGTAAGATAAAGGTTACATGGAATAATAGAAGTATTCAGGATCTTTCCCAATAGTTTTTTATTGTATTGTTCAAATTTTTACTAAGAAATAGATTAATAGAAACAACAGAATCAATGAAACATGATCTTTCATATATAATTTATAATTAATTTATGTAAATAAGAAATAGATCATCCTATTATTATTTTTTTATTTTTAAATTGGTTGACCTATTATTTTCTTTGCATCATTTCATCAAAGGATTCAATTATAGAATCCCTCTAGTGGTATCCAAAAGTTATCTAGGAACCATATAAAATTATTATATAATCATTAGTTTCTAGTATGAATTATTCTTACAGCTTGCGTTATTCATGAATTATCATTACAATAACTTCTTTGAGTACTTATGTATTTCTTCTAGTTCTCCTAAGGCTTGAGATGGAGAAGAATATTTAATCTCTCTATTCTTGAGAGAGTTCTAGTGGAATTTCACTCTAAGGATGAGTGAATTCCCAATATAAGACTTGTTGGGTATAACAAAAACTATAACTCATAACACTAGAAATGATATAACCATGTATATATAACTAGGTTATAGAATTGGTAATTACACATAGTCTCTTAGCCAATATCTTATAAGTTAGCCAACTTTACATAAAATAATAATAATAATAATAATAACAATAATCATCATCATCATCCTAATGACATTATTATTATTATTTATATAACACACACATGTCTCACAGATAATCTGGTTATCATTAATTTATTAAATAAATATTTATTTATTTAAATAATATTTGACATATAACTCCCACCAGACCCTTAACTTGGTCCGTCTTTTCCCCTTAACATTTATCTATCCTTGAATAATAATTGTATATTTAAATAAATAAATGTCATTGTATTATTTAATTAATAATAATAATGATACAACCAATACAAACATAATTTATATTATCCCTCAAAACACGAGAAAAATAATTTTCCAATATTTAATTTAAATACAATTTAGATAAGGTGTTGGTATAATTTATTATGTGAAACTATTGGACACATTCTTATTGGAATTAAGCTTACTCACATAAAGTCCTAGATTAAAATCTCACAACACATATAGGAACTCATATATAAATTAGTTAAATTCTTCAGTGAAAATAGTCTCATATGAACATAACTATGTAATATAATTCTTTTGTCTTGAAATCTCTTCATTCAGGTTTCATCATAAGTTTCATCAACCTATATACTTGATATATTCTATTTAACTTCCCTAAAATGAACTCATTGATAAAACAAAAATCACGATGTAATTTATTAAGGAGTTCTATTTCAATAAAAGTTCTATAGATATATTCTTCCATTAACATATAAGGGAAAAATCCTTTATCAACATATTCATTAATGAAATATCACTCATTACACATCCAATGTATCTTACCTCACCATGAGCATACGTTTTCATGTTTTTTTATCAATACATCAAATTAATTGAGTCATGATATGCAATAATAGTAATATCAAATCAAAGGACCCATAAACATGTCCGTATGTAGGAATATAAAAAGACACATAAAACTTGTGGAATTCCAATGGGTGGGTATGTTCTCATAACCTCATATCTTAGATATTACCATGGGTGACCTTCATGAGGAGAAGTCTCATTGTCTTATGAACCTCCTACCCTTGATAACCTATATCATTTTTTCTAGTTAGATGATGTCATTTTTCTAGAGAAAAATTATTTAAAAACATCATCATAGAAATTCATGATTCTCATCATATTGGGGAACTATGACGACCTTTCAGTGTGACATATACTCTAAAGACATTATCACATTAAATGTTATGATGGGGAAAGATAATCATATGATAATGAATATATTAATATTAAAAACCATGAATATATAGGTAATCAAAAGTAAAAAGTAATCAGTTCTTGGAAACAAACTTAAACAGACTCCCACTTGGACTAAAGCTAACCGTTATATAAATTCTAGTATGCTAGATCTCAAAAGATATTCATGTTTTTTCTAAGATAAAAAATTAGTCAATAGGTCCACCATGTTTCCTCCATGGAAACCATTCTTACCATGACCTCACACCTTTGAGAAAAATTCCTCAAGAGGTGGCTCTTCAGGAGTATTTTCTTCGACCATTGATGTGACCTTGGATCCTTGTCTAGAGAAACCACTTAAGTATTATCAAAATGTAACGTGATAAGTTATTTACTATAAAGTAACAAATAAATCTCATTAATGATTTTTTTAATCATAGTTCTTATTTAGATTCATCCTAATCTCTAATATACTATGAATCTATTCTAGAATTCAATACCACTACTTACTTTATGCTCTTACTTCTCATAACTCCTCCAATAAGGGTAAATACAAATCTTGGCTGTGATTTTATATCATTTTGATCTACTAGGATACTAGAATATGAACATCATCTAATGACTAACTCTTTTATCCTCTATAAACGATGAGAATATCCATAGTATGGCCCATATACTTAAGGATAAACATTATATCAGTCCATTGTTGTTTTCTTGGATCTACTTGATATCTTTATACCATGAAAAAGGAATATTAAATATCAATATTGATATATAACATGGAATACATTATAGATTTTATCATATAACCTTGTGGGATTCTACTCATCTTTTCTCTCTTTTTGTGTCTCAGGACACATTTTCTTGAAGATATGCCTAACATGTGATGCTGAAACCAATCCGATATTGGATTATTCCATATTTAATCACCTTATTATTTGTTTAATGTATGCACCATCACATAATCCTTGTATCCTCTTATATCTATCACAAATGATATTGACCCCCAGAATATAGGCTGTCGCATCAAATTATTTCATGGAGAAGAACTTTTTCAACCATGCCTTAGCTAACTATAAGGCTGGAATCCCATTTACAATAAGTAATATGTCATTAATATATATTATTATGAAAATTACTACAATCCCATGAAACTTCCTATAGAAAAAAGTCCCACTTTCATTATTTATGAAAAAATTTCCATTATAGCTTCATCAAGGAGAATTTTCCATGATTTGGATTCTTTTTTTCATTTATAAATGGATCTCTATAACTTTTATACCTTATTGGAATATATTGGAGTCAAAAACCCTTCGGTTTGTGTTATATATACATAAAACATAAGGTTTCAATTTTGGTAATATGTTTTTATGTTCATCTACCGAATCTCATAGCCATGATAAAATGTAATGGAAAGTAGAATCGTGAAAGATTTAATCTTGTAAACTAATGAAAATGTTTCATCATATTCTATTCCATTATGTTTCTTAAACCCTTTATCCACTAACCCTATCTTATAGGTACTAACTTTAACTTCCATTTCCAGTTTCTTCTTAAATAACAATTTGTAGCTAATAGGATTTATATCTACCGGTATATCAACTAGAACCTAAACTTGGTTATGTTAAATAGAATCCATCTTATCATTAACGGTTTCTTAACTTCATTAACTTTATCAACTAATTACTTATTTATTCTAAAATATAGGTTTATAATTGTCAAATAATAATGTTTCACTATACTCAGTTACTAGAAAAACATATTTATCTAGTTCTCTAACTCTTTAGGTGATCCTATGTTGTTCTTGTTCCTTTGGAGATACCTCTTCCATGGGTTCTTATAGAACCTAATCATGTTCCAACATCTCTGTATCTTGATATTAAACTTCATCAAAGTTAATATTTCTCCTAATATCATGTTTTAATATGTACTCCCTCTTAAGTAACATGGGATATTTTGTATGATGAAAACTCTCGATGCAAAACCTCATCTATGATGGTTTTACATGAAAATTATTTCAGACATGCTTTTTAAAGGTTGTTGATCACTAGTTTTTTTGGAAACAAAACACTTCAGAATATTTATTGGTTGAGAGGGAGGTAGTTTAGTCTCACTATAACTTTTTTTGGGGGACTCTTTAGTACTCCGAGACTCTCTTATAGATTTATGATATGTCCATTAATCCTTTCCAAATCCTAGTGTAGAGTTATTTAACCCTATGATAATAATATGATCGAAACCATGTGTCAATTTGAGCATCAGTATATATCATAGGTTCTATGTATTTTTCTTATTAACTAGTTATGTTATAGTTTAAATCCACACAACTAGGTACTCTATAATTTATCACTATCCATGAAGGCGGTAGGTGTTGTGATGTTGGGATTATGTCCTATAAAGGGGAGTCCTACATTTCACTATGAAGGGAATCAAAACCCACATAGTTTGGTGCCACTTAATGGGAAATGTTGTACCTTGTAAGGTTTTATGACAAGATCTTTATTTATTCCTTTAAAATTCAAGTATCCATGAATAAGTGAAGTTCATTTAAAGTTAATATGTTCAAGATTGTTTTAGAGTATTTTAAATTCATAAAAGGTGGACTACTTGGTAAATAGATCCTAGAAATGGTTGGTGTGGGATATACTCTTTAGCATCCATTTTTGGCTATCCTATTAGATGGAAACCAAAAAAGGATACGATACATATCATCTATGGATCATTACCAGGGATATACCTAGACCTTCACCTAATAAGGGTAATTCTCCTAATGCTCATCATCATATTGGGGTCTTATTCTCTTCACATAGGTGGTAGCTTGATCAGGTTGTGAGTTATACTTAATAATATTCCCATATATGGGAACCAATAGAAGTATCTCAACTCAAATTAAATCATGGAACTAATATGTGGATCTTGACTCAAGGTATATTAGGAAATCAAGAGTAGAATCTTGACTTAAGGTGTGTGAGGGAACCAATTCTTCTGGAAAAGTTCCAAGAACATTTATGTATACCAATTCAAGAAGGTTTGTGGCCCTTTCCCCCTTTACACCAAAAGTTGGTATAATCATATTTCCTTATAAACAAGTGAAACATCCATAAACCTATTGAAGTTCAAAGGAATTTAAATACCCATTTTGATAGAGCATTGTGAAGTGATTCTAATTTAAATGAGAAAGTCGATGATGCCACAATTGGGTCTGATATGAGTCATGTGAACTTGATATATTATCATTTTCCAATACTTGGTTTTCATAATCTAGAACATAAAGGCCATTTTTAAGATGATCCATACCAAAAAAGGGTATATCTATAAAAGTAGTATATTTTACTCCCAAAATTGAATATAAATACATCTATGTCTCAAATAGAGACAAATATAATATTTTTTTTATAACACTAGGAATGTAATAACCAATCATAAAACTATAATAATTCCTATTGGCAATGTAAGATGAAGTTATCTTATATCCAAGGCATTCATTCTTTATTAGTTGGTTGCTCAAAATTCTACCTCACCTTAGGCATCCTTCGTAAATATACTTGGTTCTTGTATTTGGATACAAAGGTGAGTACAAAAATATATATCTAATAACCAACTTGTAGATATATAAAATTAAAATTGACAATAAATGAACTTAAATCTTACCTATGCTTCCTCATTATGGTTTAGTTGTTCTTTTGGTGGACCTTATTTACACATGTAAAACATTATGTATTTTATTACCTTTCCTGCCTCTAGATTTTACTCTTATAGGAAAGATAGTTATTTAAATCCATTAAATTGATGTGATTATGGGTCACTTAACCTATCTTTTACTATTATTAACCATAAGGACTCTTGGGTTTTTACACCTCATGTCCTTATCTTCTTGGTGAATCAAAATGAAGAGTTCGAGGAAAAACTTCTCAATATTTTTCATATTTGAATTTTTAATAAAACTAGATAAGTTATGAGTTAGTGAGGTAGGAATGAGGTCAATGCACAAATCATCTAGGATATTAAATCCCTATATGTAAAATTATAAATATATTTAATCATCTTGAAAATATGAGGTCTTGATATCTAACCCAAGATTTTATTAGAAAAGTGCCTTTGAAATATCACAACACTTTTATCTAGCCTTCTTATAATAGAGATATTATAGGTGAGACAACATGTTATACACATTCATTTCCTCATGCCACTTTTAGACATCACTAGAAATGGATGAAAATATTATACACTATAAATTTAGCACATTATCTATGTGGTTTAGGTTTATTTAGCAATCTTCCTCACAAGACTCCTTAGAATTCATATTAGGAATGAGAAACTCTATTATGCTAGACTTCCAATCTGGGATTTCAATGATGCACAATCATCTATACCACTCAAGGATGTTATTTCGTTTGAGTGGTTTATTTTATTCTATAATCAATGAAAGTGATAATGTCTAGGTAAAATTAATTTTCATTTTGTATAACTAATTGAAGGAAAAGTAATTTTTTTTATTACCAAAATAAGTGATATATGATAATTTTATTAATTATTCTCCCACTATTTTATCATGTCCCAATATAGCTCACTATTAGACTTGAAATATATTTTCTTATGGATGTTTTAGTGGAAATAATTCATATTTAACTTATCATAACCTAGATGGGGTCTTGAAAATTTATTCAAAAGTATTTAGATAAGCAGTTATTTCCAATTGTATTATCTTATAACTCCTTCATATATTGAGTATATTCCCCATTCCTAAAATCATTAACTCATATTTCCTCAAAAAAATTACTAGTTATTCCAAGCTCATAGAGATGATCAACTTGATACATACTAGGTTAAGTCAACAAAATTTTTTTGTTAAAAATCTCTAATACTTGAAATCACCATCATAAAGGTCATATAAGTACTTTGAACTACAGTTTCATCTTAACTAAAGTAATGGAATTCTATATTTGACACAATATTTTCTTTAAATTATTTTACTATTTATGAATAAATGTCCTTTATTTTATTCATATAAATTATTTTTAATATTATGTGAATTTTTACATAAGTTATTAACCATATCTTGATAATATTATTTATGCATAATCCATTTATTTTTATTATATCTTCCATTATTGTTAATTCATTTAATTATGTGATCATGATAAGACATTTAATCGATATAAATAATTAACCATACACTTGATATAAATAAAATAAATATATATGGTATGATGATGAGGTTTATTAATGGTCGGTTTATCAAGAAAATGACAAACTAACCCTTGAACCTAGGGGAAAAACTCACTGAGCTAGGAATTGGATCAAGTTGCAACATTCCACTTGCACTCTTATGTATCTAGTTTTTTAGTTTCACCTCAAGTCCACCTTGAACTGCCTCCACTCACCTATAAGATCCATCATTTACATATTCTTACTCACACATAGGTGTGGGTAATCAGAGGTATTGAGTTACATAAAAAAACCATGGAAATGTAGGCCCAAACATAATTAATAGGTGGGGATGATATGAATATAATCATTTTAATTTGAAAATAATTATCACAAAACCCATGAAATAATAATTAAAATAAAATAAATCCAACACATACATAGGCCAATAAAGTTCATTATCATCCATTATTGTTGTAATGAACCAACCCAGGACAACTAAACAAGCCACATGAACTGGCCCCTCACATAATATAGGTAAAACAAGAAAATAAAAACTAGACCTGAATATCAGAAAAACAAGACAAATAATGAGAGTACCAAGAGGAAACAAAAGAGACACCACAAATACATAAAATTTGAATCCCAAACAATCTAAACTAGAAAGTACATCAAAACCCCATGTGACCAACAATCACCTCCAGAACAACCCAAACCAAAATCAACAACAACAAGATAATCCAACATGTTGAAAGATGCTCTTCCATTTACCAGAATCTTAAAATACAACATCTACAAACACTCAAAAGAATAAACAGGGTGTGAGATAAATCCTAGTAGGATAACACCAAAGTTTCTATAAAAGGTATAATATCAAGAATGAAAAAATTATAGATTTTAAAACAAAATAGTTTAACAAATAATTTTCTTAAATCCAGACCATTTATAAATAATTTTACATATTTTCTTTTGGTTTTCATAAAAATCCTTTCATATTTTCAAACTAGAATTATAAAAAGTAGAAGTGATAAAATAGGTAATCATTTCTATTCATAAATAAGTAAATAGGTATGCACATATCCCTGAAATGACCTATCATACAAATCTATGTGATAAAACCTCATAAAATATCTTTGAGAAATAATCCATGATAAAAAAATACTACAATAAATAACCATAAATAATGATAAATAACTTCACATATAGGATCTATCCTCTCAGAAATTTCATACTAGACACTAATAAGAAAATTATAAACAGGAACAACATTGGATCCAACTGATATTGAGTCCTACCGGTTGATATAGATTCTAATATCGAGTCTTACTAGTCAATATAAAAAAAGGTTACCATGTAGTGGTGACATATACACACTAAGGATACCCGTTCCTCTTTCCAAACATACCCATGGTTCCCAATGCAAATTTTACCAAATTTCATTTCAAAACTATGACAAAAATTTCACAAAAAATTTGAAAGTAAATCTTATCCCTTTTGTAGTGTGAAAATCCATTTCCAAATCAAAAAATTTCATTTTCAAATAAAACCCCCCATTTTGATTTTTTTTTGTTTTCCATGAAACCATTTGAAACCAAATTTGAATTAAAATTAATAAAAAACCCAAATAAATTTATAAATAATGACATTAAATTCATCAAATTAACCCATTGTATAGAAAAAACTTACTCAATATGGTAAAAACCAAGATGCCTTCAATAATGGTGACTGGAAACCATAAAAAAGGCCTTCAAAAGACAAGACATGCCAAGAAATTGAAAAGAATTGATAAAAAACATTATCCGATCACAAATACGAACAAATACATAGATAAAACCAAAACCATAACCAAAACCGTAACCAAAAACCAAGAATAATTAGAAGGACTACATACTTGGAGATAAGAAATCCAACCCCAATGGTGATCAATCACTGAAAAAATAAATTCGTAAGGAAAAGAGTCACAAAAAATTTCCTAGGTTGAGATCTGGGTTGAGAGACATTAGCTTCACAATGAATTAAAATAAAATCAGCTACACACCACCCTAAAAAACCACATCTCACCACATTTACATAGTGTGTAATCCAATTAAACATTTTAAAACCCATGAAGGATGAAATCACCAAAAAACACATCACCATTTTGTTAAAAACATGATATTTTACATTACATGACATGAACCAATTACATGGTGTATAAAAATTTCACTCTATGTATCTAGTTCATGCCTTTTAATCGACAACCATTACATGGAGTGTACTCTAATTACATGGTGTTAAATCTAATTAATCTTCTTGTAATTTCCCAATGAGCAACAAAAACTATAGGTTTATGCTCAAAATTACAACAAATCCATGACTTCACCATTACAAGTATCCTCCCAATTCCTTTTCAAAATTAAACACCAAATGAAAAAGGAAACTAAAAGCAAAGGTTAGAAGATTAATTATATAAAGCTGATGGGGCATTATAATCACCCCACACTAAATGCTTCACCCCCCGAAAGCACTCAAGATATTGGATCTAAAAACGAGAAGGCCATTAATACCTCATCAATGAATCCTGCTCCCACATATCATGGATATTATTTCTACGATTCCATAGTACATAGAGTAGTAGGATTTCTTTACTATGCAGTACCGTATCATGGAGATCCATAGTCTGAACAGATGCTCAACCAAAGTGGTATTGGGATCAAGATCAACATCCTCCCATGTAATCACATGTGAATGATTAAGTATATACATCCCCAATAGGTAAACATGAAACACATCATAGATAGATTTCAATCCATATGTTAATTGAAACTGATAGGACACCCTCCCTAGTCATCTAATGATCTCAAAGGGGACCACAAACCTTGGTGCCAACTTAACCTTCTTACCTAACCGACGATGTCCTAAGAGAGGTGAACCACTTAGAAATTACTAGTCAAAAACCTAAAACTCCAGTGGCCAATAATGAAAGTCCTCATAGGATTTTAGATGACTCTATGTCATGATCAAATGCCTCTAGATCAACTGCATCATCTCTGTCATCTACTAAACAATAATCAGACCAACCAAGGACCTATCACCCAACTTTGTCTTGCATATTGGATATCCACATGGATTCCCATAAAAAGCCTTGAAGGGTAGCATATTTATTGATGCTTGATAACTATTATTATAGGAAAACTCAACCAAATGAAAATTATTTCCCAAGATTCTTTGAATCAAGTACACAAGCCCGAAGCATAGCCTCTACAACCTAATATCCCTCACCATATTTTCATCCGTATGTGGATAATAAGTTGTGCTTAATTTAATCTCAGAACCCATAACCTCTTGAAAACCTTTCAAGAACCTGGATGTGAACCTCATATCCCTATAAAAAACTATGTAGGGAACACGATGAATTCTCATAATCTCTCAGACATACAAGTCCCCAAGCTATTCTGCTTTAATCTTATCCTTTATAGGTAAGAAATATACCGATTTCATGAGTTGGTGAATGATCAAACAAATCAAAACCTTCTCAATAGGATTCTATGGTAAACTAATGATTAAATCCATGGAAATATAATCCGCCTTCCATACCTAAATTAGTAAGGGATGCAACAACCTAGAAGTTTCTGGTGTTCTTCCTTAACTCTCTAATAATTGAGACACCACAAAATAAAATCTAAAATTGACAGTCTCATCCCCTGACACCAATACTGATGCCTAAAATCATGATACATCTTAGTGGTACTTGGTTTCATGGACCAAAAAGACCTGTGTCCACTATCCAACAACTCCCACCTTATGTAAAATATAATAACTAACCAGCTATTGAATCACAAAGCTCTAATGGGATACTGATACCACTCACTTGAGGTCTCCCCACCATAAAGGCTATCACTAAAGAATTGGAACTTGATGTATATCTCCTTATCAATCTGAACTCATTCATAAAAAGTTGAGACAGCTTTCATAAAATCCAAGAACACCTTACCACCAACCTCTTACACTCCCAATCTAATCTTAGCAAACAAACTCATTAGAGGCCACTCCTTAACCAATTCCTTCATGGATTATCTTGGTAATTTTCTAATCAACAAATTAGAAACCACATTCCCTTTCATAGAGGTATAAGAAATATAAAAATTGAAAGTCCAAATACACTCTACCCAATGTATCCATTTCAAATTTAGATCCCTATGAGTAAAAATATATTTTAGGATCTTATGATTAGAATATTCCATAAACCACTCCCCAAAGAGATAATGATAACAAATTTGAGTGCATTCATAACCAATGCCTACTCAAGATCAGGGGTAGTGTAGTTCTTTCCATGAGGGTGTAACTGGCATGATCCATATGCTAAAAATTATTTCCCCTATATCAATACACATCCCAAACCCGTACAAAAAAGCATTGAAGAAAACATCATAACCCGATCTTGATTCTGAAATAATCAAAACTGGTTCTGAAGTTAACCTCACCTTCAACCAATAAAATATCTCTAAAACTTATTAATCCAATAAATCTTTACACCCTTAAGGGGTTAAATACATCATCAAATATGTGATCTTGGAGAAGTAATTAAAAAATTGTATTTAGTAACCATACAAAACCAAGATGTTTTAAATCCCAAACACATTTCTAGTATTCTCTCTAGACATATCTTAATATACATTTTTAGGATATACTGATATGACCCTCTTGGAAGTCACATACCGTATAATATTCACTTCCCAGATCCAAAAAACACACTTGAAAATATTACCATAAAAAAATTATATTATTTTAAGGTTAAAATAATTATATCCAAATGGTTCATGTGCTCCTTCCCTCATTTGGATTACACAAAAATATAATCCATGAACACAACAAGAAAATATTCCAAGAACCAATGAAATATTGGGTTCATCAAATCCATAAATACTATAGGATAATTAGTAAGACCAAATGAAATAACTAGAAACTTAAAATGCCTATGTTGACTCCTAAACACTATATTAGGTATATCCTATTCTCTAACTATCAAATGGTGATATCATAACCATAGTTTAGTCTTAAAAAACCAACTACCCCCTATAATATGATCAAAGAGACCATCAATCCTTAAAAAAGGATTTTTTTTAATATTCACACAAATCAAATTTAAATAATAAATACAATGTATGAGGATCCTATCTTCATTCCATGCAAAGAGGATAAGAAAATACTTTGGGGACATTCTAGGATAAATAAATCCTTTATCCTCTAGGTCCTCATGTTTGACCCTAAGTTCCACTAACTCAGCAGGTTCCATATGTTAAGATGGAATATAAATGGGAATCTTACCATGGAGAAAGTAAATATTAAACTCGACCTCTCTCTATGGAAGTAAATCAGAAAAATAATCCATAAATACCTCAGGGTACACACACACAACTTTAAGAATTCAAAAACCCACACATGGGTCAAATACATCAAAAAAAATCTCTAAAATTGGCATGATATTACTCCATCATATGGAACAACATGCCATTCCCTTCCTGACCACTAACCATAGAAAACATGAGTGACTCCACTAGTAGATAAGAACTGAACATGATGGTGAAAAAAATTATATATGGGGATTAAAAACGATAATCTAATCCATGGTGATAATCAATCCAAATATGTCAAGATCAACCACTTAAAATTCCCACTCCAACTCAAAGTCATTTATCATCACCTAACATGAAGGACATCTAAAACCTTGTTCAAACCTCTTTCCCAATGTTGTGGAAAGATCCAACAAGAGTGACATAAGTTCCAAAAACAAATCTAACATGTCAACTAAATTTGAAGATATAAAATAATTAGTATCATATGTATCAAACTATTCTATCACCATAGAGGAAAATATAAAAAACATACCTCTAACTATAGTTGGCTCTACTTCAGATTCCTATAGTGCATACTGCCCTGCATAAAGCTATTATATCTTAGCCACATGAACATCTCCCTTGGCTTGAGGATTAGAACCAACACCCATGGAACAATATATATGAACCAGATAAACTTTGGTGAGATTGGATCCTTCCCTATTACCCTGAGATATCTTTTTACAAAAACCCAGAAAATGGAAAGATCATCCACAAAGATGAAAATTCCTAGGAGCCTCTATTCAGTTAGGACTGGTATGACCACACCTCCAACACTAGAAGAAGAAAACCTTCTACTTCACTAGTAGAGCCCCTAAAATTAATCCTAAAGAATACAGAATACTCTTAAACTTAATTTTATGGCTAGAATATACACCCTGGATAACCACTAAACCAACTGAATCTCCACGCAAACTAATCTTCTCATCCTTGTCTGATTCAGCTAAATCAACCTTACCAACCACCTCCATAAAGGCCGAAAGGCACATAAGTATCAACATATACTAAATATCAGGACTTATTCCTAACTCAAACCACGAATCCTTCATGTACTCATTAGTGGAAAGATCTGGTTCCAAATGCATCGACTTAGAAAAATTGGAAGAATACTCTAGAATGGTATTCTCCCCCTGGTCTAAGGTTATAAACTCTTAGGTCTTCAACGTATGAAATTTATCAGTGTACATTTGATGGTTAAATACTTTCTTGAAAGAAGATGAGGTAATATCCCCGTGCTTTTTAGCATTCAAAATAGAGTCCCACCATCTCGTTCTCGGTCCCTAGAGCATATACGTGAGGAAACCCAACTTAGAATATTCAAGAGTCTTTAAGAAGTTAAATATCCTCTCTATCTACTCCAACCACTCCTCATATTCATGGGTTATTTTGTCACCACAAAAATGGGTGGATCATACTTAGTAAATTATAATCCATGATTCACCACACTTTTTGGGTTATCAAAACCCACTTAACCTAGAGTCTCAATAGTATAGATAACAACTTCTATTAGAGTAGGATTCACTAGAGGATTCACCTGTGGAACCTATATTATAGCTTCATCTCTTGAATTTGTAAGAGCTATTCTTGGAGGCATTGTCTAACAAAAAACAAACAATCGTTCATGAGAAAATTCCAAAACCATAGGACCAACATCAGCTATTAATAAAAAATATTTATAAAATTAAGAATTTAAGGAAACCATGAAAGTTATTAATAAAAAAGGAATATTTTAATTTAAATAAACTTCCCATAATTTTCATTTAAATGACTTTAAACTCCATGTCTCAAACCTAGTAAAAGTCACTAACCACCCATGGTAAATCAATTTTAGTCACATAAGTGAGCTGGCCTGGCCCCTTTTTCGAACTTATTATCCAAATTCTAATGGTCCTAACTCTTTTCCACACAAGACACGAAAACAAACTCAGGAAGTTCTAACATACATTAGGATAAGAATACCCTTTGATACAAAATTGAAATGAACCAACCCAATCCAACTAAAAAATACACATGAATTGACCTATCACGTAATATAGGTAAAATGAAAAAAAAATTAGTCCTAAATATTAAAAAAATAAGAAAAAAAATTAGATTAAAAATTGGAAACCAATGAGATACCAAAAATAAATATAAAACCAATCCAAAACAAGCTAAAGTTGGAAGTAAGTCAAAACCACATGTGACCAATAGTCACCTCCAGACCGACACAAACCAAAATCTTCATAAAAAAGAGAAGCCAACATGATATAAGATTCTCTTACCTTCACCTGAATCCTACAATAAAACATCTAAAAACAGCCAAATATATAAGTAGGGTATGATAAAAAGATGAGTATGATACCACCATAGTTTCTATATAAGTTCTAATTTCAAGAATGAAAAAATTTTTGTTTAAAAAAAAGAGTTTCACAAAGAATCTTAATAAATAAAAAAAAATTATAATTTTTTTTACCTTTTTTCTTCCTTTGGGTTTCAAAAAAATACTTTTATATTTTCAAATCCAAAATATATAAATTATGAGTGATAAAACAAGAGATCATTTTCATAAATCAAGGGGTAAACAGGTAAGAATGTATCTATGAAATGACCTATCATGCAAATTTACGTGATGCAACCTCATATGAAAATATATGAGCAATAATCCATGATAAAAACAATCATGTGATAAATAACCATAAATAATGACGAAGAACCACACATAAGGGCTCTAACCTCTGGGAAAATGCACACTAGTTGTAAATAAGAAAATACTAAATTGTAATAATGTTGGATCCAACCTATATTGACTCCTACCATTCGATATCACAACTAATATCATGTCCTCTAGTTGATATCACAAAAGGTTACCACCTAGTTGTGTTGTACACACACTAAGGATACCTTTATCTATTTCCCAACAGACCCAGGGTTCCCAATATGAATTTATCAAAATTTAATTGGAAAACCATACTCAAAATTTAAAAAACAATTTCAAATCCAAACCGATCCACTTCAGAGTTTGAAAAACCATTTCCAAATAAAGAAAATTCATTTTCATTGAAAACCCCCTTTTGAAAAACATTTTATTTTCCACAAAATAATTTGAAAACAATTATCACTTCAAATTAATGAACAACTGAAATGATTTTTTAAATAAAAAATATTAAATTTATCAAATTAACCAATTTTATCGAAATATCTAACTCAACACATTAGAAAAATATCTACCTTCGATAACGGTGACTAAAAACTATGAGAATAGCCATTGAAAGACAAGGCACACCAAAAAAATTAAAAGGATCGATAGAAAACACTATTTGATCAAAAATATGAACATAACCATATCCAATATCATAACCATAACCAAAAACCAAGAAGAAATAAATTTATTGCATTCCCGGAGAAAAGAAATACAACCCCAATGGCGATCAATCGCTAAATGAAGTGATGTAAAAGGAAATGAGTCACCCAAAATTTCCTAGGATGAGCTCTGGGTCTAGAGAGATTGGATAAATATTAGATGAAAATAAAATTATTCACACACCATCCTAAAAAACCACAACTCGTTACATTTACACAACATGTAATTCCATTACACATCGTATAACCCATGAAGGCTGGAATCATAGAAAAACACATCACCATTTTTAAAAAAAAACATTATATTTTCCATTACAAGATGTGAACCTATTACATGACTTGTAAACCTCTCGAGTTTTTTTTCTTGTTCACAAATTATTCCCAAAATCAATTACATATCATGTACACCAATTACCCATCATGCAATTTCCAAATGGGAAAGAAAAATTGCAGGTTTATACTGAAAATTCCAACAAATGCCTAGCATAACCATTACCGGTATCCACAAAATTCCTTTTCAGAATTAAACGCACAATGAAAAAAGAAACCAAAAACAAAGGTTAAAACAATAATGCTAGAAAGGTAATGGGGAATTACACTTTTAATGAATACACATATGAAAAACTAGCTAGAATTCATTTATATTCAATTTTTATTAAGGAAAATTTCCTGAATTAATAAATTAATTATCTTATTAATTAATTAATTAATTTATCATAAATTTAATTCCAAAAAGTATTGGGGATAACCATATTCTATAATTTTAAACATATAAAATAAGTTAATTTAATTTAAAACTAATTAAGTACATGATGTGTATTGGAGGCAGTATGATGTGTACCCATCAAAACTACCTAGTATATTGTATGGTCCTTATTGTGTACTATGTTCATGAATGACATATAATGTACATGGTGTATCATGATATTACATGGAATGTATTTCTATAAGTTAATCAATGTAGTCTTTCTAGAATTTATGAAATAAAAAGCATTACAATACAAGAAGTGAACCATTATTAATGTCTATAAATTATATGGTGTTTAAGATGAACACACATGATGTTTCATTCTAAAATTAATAGAAAATTAATTGAGTATTTAATATTTTTTAAAACCCCATAACATAACATGTAGTTTAATAAAATAATTAATTTTTATGTATAATTAGTTTATATGGTGCACAACTTGGCTCGACCTGTACTATGTGTGAATGTGTATGATTTACACAGTCTTCACAACCTACTACATGTTAGGTATTCCATTTTTTTGATCATATATGATTCATTCCTAGGGAATATGTGTGTATAACTTATGAATATTCTTGAGTTATGTGACATGTACACCAGATAAATTCTGTTTAATCACATTTAGACTATGTTGTCGAGCTGGTGGTCAACACACAGCTCGTAATTAATACATACCATATACAATGACAACAAAACATTCATGTTTCCCATGGGGTGAAACAGTGTGTGTTACATAGATTATAGACCAACTGCAAGTCTTGTTGCTCAGTAAGACACATTCCATATAGACTATCCAACACAAAATATATAATTATATCATATACTATTTTCCCATATAATGATATGATAATTATAGGAGTGTGTCTTGGTATATTGAACATGGGTACAGATAATCTATGTTTACAATACATGTCATGTATCCATGTTATCCGAACAGAATTTCAGACACCTCCTGATGGTCTCTTTAGTTGATCTTCATATATTTTGGCATGTTCATGGTCATATGAAGGTGAAAAAACTATTTATTAATAATTTTGGATTAAAAATGAAATAAAATCCAAATAAAAACTAATATAAAATGTGTAAATAGATCAATGACTAATAAATAACTATAAATTTATATGTGATTACTCTGATACCACTTGGTGGTTCTAGGGAGCAATGGAATAAGTTGACCCCATGCCCAAAAAAAATATTTTCATCATATTCTTCAGATTTATCATTAGAACTATATATATTGAAACATCAGAAACAATGAGATCAGATCTGGATCATACAAATTAAAATAAATTTATATAAATAATAATCACCTCAGCTTATAATTATTTCCTTATTATCAAATTAGATGTCCAATTATTATTTTATTCTCATTGTATCAAAGGATTTGAGTGTATAATCCCTATATAGGTATCCAAATGTGAACCAAAAACCTCAGAACATTATTATAAAATCATTGAGTATAAGAATGAATGATCCTCACTACTTGTTTCAGTCATTGTTGGTCCCAAAAATAACTCCTTCAAGGCTTAAAGTGACACTTCAAGTTATCATGGGGATTGATAGACAGTAGGATAGAAAATATCTATTATTGAGAGAATTGTAGAGAAAATTATCTCTATGTTTGAGAGAATTATCTTGAAAGGATTTGTTGGGCACAATAAAGCCTTCAATTAATAAGACAAGAAATTTTATAACTATGTTTATATAGTAAGGTTAGAGAATTTTTAATTTCCCATAGGCCGTTAGCCAATCTCTTAATCCTTAGTAAACCCCAAATTAAATAATAATAATAACAACCACAACAACAACAACAACAAGAACAATAATTCCTTAATTCATTCATGTCTCATGAATAATATAAATATTTTTTTTTAAATAAATAAATAAATATTTATTTAAATTATGTTTAATATATCATTCCCACTGAACCCTTAACAGGGTCCATCTTTTCTCCTCATAATTTATCAAACCTTAAAAAATAACTATTTAATTAAATAAATAAATTCCACTATATTATTCATTAAACTATAATAATAATGTTATAAACATAACCCAAATAATTATTATTCCTAAAAAAATGGGAATAATATTTATTATAACATTAAATTCAAATATAATTCAATCACGTTTCTAGATACAATTAATGTGTAACCCTCTAGGTCTCTTTATTAGTAGCATTAGGCTAACTCAACCAATGTTTTAAATTTGGGTCAAGAAAAATTTCAAGGAACACATATAGAAAGAATATAAACGTTACAATGACAATAACCTCCTTTTAATGAACATTATGTCATATCGTCTCTTTTTCTCGATATATCATCATGTAGGTTGCATAAAAAGATTCATAAACCTATATTCTGGATATATTCTCTTTTAATTTCCCAAAAGTAACTCAATGATAAAAATTCCATGGTCATGGACTTAATCTAGTAGTTTCATTCCAATCAAAGGGCCATATATATCTACTTCCATTAACCCATAATGGAAAAATCCTTTCTAGACTTGTTCCTTAATTTCATATCACTTATGATCCTCCTAACACATCCTACCTTTCCATGAGCATATTTTGTCATGGGTTTTGTCAATAGATTAACATATACAACTCACAATATGTATTAAAAATAATTTAAAGTCTAAGAAAGAATAGACACATCTATAGATATAAATATCTAATGTCATATAAATTATGTGGAATTTATATGGGTGGTTTTATTCTCATTACCTCCTCTCTGAGAGATTACCAAGGTTAAACTTAATGTGAAGAAGTCTCAATAAATTATGAGACTCCTACAATTGACAACTTGTATCATCTATTTCTTGTCAAATGATGATATTTGACCATAGAACATGTATTTAATGATATATTCTTAGCACTTCAAGGATCTCATCATAGTGTGGAACTGTTATGACCTTTTAATGGAGTATATACTCTAAAGACATTATGACATTCAATTTTATATTGAAAAAATAATCATTTAATAATATAATTTCTAATATTCAAGACCATGATTATATATATAGTAAAAAAGTTTAAAATAGTTGGTTCTAGGCCACTAACTCCAACAAAAGATAGAAAAATCCTCCTTTTTAGCTCAATGAACACTCTCCTATCATACCTCAGTAGTGATTCAATCAAGAACAGAAAAAAATTATATTCCATACATCTTCTTAAAGCTATTATTAGTGGTAAAAATTCTGTATTTTCTCAAAATAACAATTCTATAGTAGTTTATCCTTACTTTATCACCCTCAGTGAATTAACTCCACTTTCAATTCACCATGCAATGTTAATTATTACAAGATAGATTCTTATTCTTTATATAAATTTATATACAACCTTCACCATCTCCCCTTCAATTCATGACCTTCAATTTCCTATATATTAGTATAGTAAATAAAATATAAGAATATGGAGGAACCTCTTATCTCTTTAATTAAAATTGTAAATATGAGAGTTACCTCTCATACATGATCTAATAGGCTTTTCATTATCAACTTGGGGTAAATTATTCCTGCTTCATTTCTATTCAGGAGGCTTCATAGGTTGCAGGTTCATCTTAATACTACAAATTGTTATATTACTTGGATTTATCTTATTAATACCATATATTAAGAAGAATTTATTTACTACTGCTTGAATAATCATTTTCACCAATTATTCTTAAGTTGTTAGGGTATTCATACAATCCTTTATACCATGTTTAACTTGATTACACCTTCCATATATATTCTATTATGTTTTCAGCTCATATTTTTTAGAAAATATCTCATAAAATTTGACCTCATAATTTGAGATAAATTCTTTATATTTATCAATATTATTTTATTATGATTTCTTAATTTTATATACATTTCTAATTAAGTTTTACAAATTGTTAATCATCCCTTTTTTCATGCTTATATTTCCTGGTGTATTCACATGGTTTCTTGGCAGCCTTAACAAATTTTTTTTTTCATATTTTGTATTCTACATTCCATTCCACTTCACATCACAGGGAATTTATCTAGTTAAGCTATTCATGTATTCCTTAGATATATAAACCTTCTTATCACAACTATCATAGATTTATTCTAAGAATTCATACCAATTTTGTATTGGTATATTATTTAGAGTTTTGGATACATCTTTATTTATTTAAAAATCTATTCTCATGTTCTCATAATAGACCCCCTGGTTCAAAACTTATTTATAGTGATGATATATTTAACCAACAAGATAATTATTTATATTCAAACACCCCAAAACAATATTAGTAACCTTAAAACTTTGATATTCCATATTGATGATAAATTCATACATAGAATTATTCCTCTTATCCTATTGAAAATTCCGGGTAACTTTTTCTAGGGGGGAGCAGTTTTCATGGGATAATCCAATTTAACTTCCCTATTAGTAATCTTCTTCTCATAGGCTTGAAATGACTCAGCATTAACTTCAACTAACTTGTTTAAATATTGTCTAATATTTTTTAACTTATTTTAAGATTCAAGGCACATTGATTATTTCTCAAATAACTCTTCTTCTTCTAAAACTAGTTTTTCCCCATGATCTCCCACCATTTTTTCTTGATCAACTACTCAGATTTATTTCTTGGCCTCATCATTATAATATTATTTTTTATAACATACCCCGATTTCCCCTTAGCAATATTAGTCTTTTATTTTATCAACTTTATATTATCCTTATTGAGTTATATTTTTTACTCAATAAAATATTCTAGATCATTATTCTATATATATTCAAGATTAGTTGGTTCTCCTTCATAATTATTAATACTTGTGGCATCAAAGCCCTATTTAGAATGAGTCATAAAATTTGTTCCATCTTATAACCAACTATTTCACATGTATCCAGTTTATTACTTCATAATAATTAAATTTATTCTATTATTTCTAGAGTGATTATTCTTAATTGTACCCCATTTATTTTTATGATTTTTTATATCCTCTTTATCTAATTTAGATTTGGAGGACTTATACTTTTGTAAATTTATGGAAAATTTACAATTCCATTATATTTGTATCACCTTAGTGGTTGATTTCCTTTTCCATTCCTCTATAATTATTTTAAATTCATTGATATAATATTAAAAAGTCTATGGAGTAATTCATCATACACCACTTCACCAGAATCAAATGATTCTACTTTTTTTTTATCATGTATGGTTTTAAGATTAATTATATCCTTAGAGGCCATCTCATATTTTATATTCTTATTGAAAACTAGGATCTTTCTCATTTCATAAGCTATGAAAATATAATATATCTCATACAGTGAATGTAATTATCTATATTCTAAGGTTGAAATTTTATGACAAAACCTATCTAGAATGTTTCTCATCATCTTTTCAATAATATTAAAGTAATCTACCTTCACACTCAATCCCTATATATAAATTAAAATATCATTGACTCTTGAAAAATAATCATCAATATTTTCATATTAATTCATTTTAACATCCTCAAATATTCTCCTCTAAATCTATAAATTGGATTCCCTTATGTCATGGCCTGTAAAAATACAAGGATCAAGCAACAACTACCCCAATCCCACCTTCTTAGGCTAGGGGATGGAGACCAGTGATGAAGGCATAACTAACATGTGGAGGCCTTTTCATAAGTACCTGTACGCACACACATAATGATCTCAATGAAAAAGTTCATAGCAAAAGGAAATGATAAAAAACATTAGGGATACAACCATTATTGTAAAAACTATAGATAGTAAAAGATTATGGTAATGTAAATTTTAAAGTAAAGTGAAAGGATACACACCCAAAAAGGAATATTTCAAAACCTGAAAAAATTGGTAAGTAAAACACTGAGGGATCCCAGCTTCATATCCTCAAGCTGCAACCACCATATATGGTCCAAAGTACCAGGTATCCCAAAGCTCCTCTAAATTCACCACTGACCTTTCCTTTATCATCATAAGACATGACACATTAGAGAAAATCCCATGTAGGGGTGAGTATATTCATACCTAGTAAGATTCCCTGAAAGATGAAGGTGGGAAGTAAGAGATACAATAGTAATAGAAACATAGTAGATAGTAAACAATATGTAGCTAATCCCAATTAAGAGAAACAGTAACCTCGTCCAATCATAGGGGTATAAACATGATAAGTA
The DNA here is from genome assembly GCA_963277665.1 of Viscum album. Taxonomy (NCBI): domain Eukaryota; kingdom Viridiplantae; phylum Streptophyta; class Magnoliopsida; order Santalales; family Viscaceae; genus Viscum; species Viscum album. The sequence continues at coordinate 1,340,094,296 of OY728156.1, forward strand.
GATAAACTACATTTTGAGTCTTTTACACCCATATTAGGAGAGTAAAATCACCCAACCATGAGAAGTTAAACATGGAAATACCATGGAATACTCAGTGCGTCTTTGCATCTCATGGGAAGAGAGTAATCAAATCCAAGGTATGAATACCAACACACACACACACAAATATATATATATATATATATATATATATATATTCTTAATAAAAAGAATCCAAAAAGATAGAGTAAGGGGATCTCCATCTCATAGCTCATCCCCAAAAAAAGAGTCGTTAATAGTTCCAAAAGTCCATCAACGATGCTTAGTATCCCACACGTCTACACAGATGTAACTGTGTAAAGACCCATGCCTCTTAATTGTTCCGCATAATAGAGGGAGAACAAACTTCAAGTAGAGGACATGTTCCCTTATGAATCATGGGTTTCACTATATAATTATTCATAGAGAACCCATGTACAATTCTGATTGGTGGGGGGGGGATGGTAAAACCTAGTATCACGAGGAACCATGCCCTATCTGATAATGGGGTTTCACTCAGAAGGTTGAGGACCCATGCCCAATATGAAAGGGGGAAGGGGATGGGGGTTCTGCTATATAGGTTGGGGACCCACACCCTAGTGTGATAGGGGGTTCCACTATGGTTATCAAGGGCATGTTTTTTATCTGATAGGGGAGTTACACTCAGAAGTTAGATGACCTGTACCCAAGTTGATTGGGGGGGGGGGGGGGTTCACTCTATAGGTTAAAGACCCATGAACTAGTGTGATAGGGGTTACACTCTAGTCATCAAGGACCCAATCCCTATCCGATAGGGGGTTTCACATAGTAAGTAATTATAAAGGAACCACACCCAAACTGATGGGGGTTAAACTATATAGGAATCCCTTGGTGATCTCGCATGATCACTACCATCATCGAGCATCACCTCAATATGTTTCATTCTCAAAACATTTAAACTCACATCTCAAAACCCAAAAATAAGGGTACCATCATGTTTTACATGGAAAAACACTTAGGATAGGCTAATCATATTCCAAAATCTAAGTTCAAACAATGGAGACACGAAATATTAAATATTCCTTAAAAGTTTCCAGGGGTACATAGCATGTGAGGGGACCCAGACGATGTGTGGTCCCGCTCTATTTCCTATCTATGTCCCTATATATACACAGCTCCCAATACATGTAGAGATACACTCCATATAGGTGGACTATACAGTGCGTCCATGCTACCTGGGATCCAACATTGTCCTTAAAGACATGTCTATTTACTTTCGTATACAGTTGTGTGCCTAGTCATGTCCAAGTACTTGAGTACATAACATTCCTCTATCCATCTCTTCCTACATGGGGTCCTTTACATGTGGTCCTCTACCTGGAACGACTCTATCCATCTCTTCCTATATGGGGTCCTTTCGGTGTGCTCCTCGACACGACATGTCATCTCGGGGAAGTGGTACATGATATGTAGGAGAGATAAACATTATTCCATACTTATAAAAAACCCCATAACCGTAGCTACCACATACAAAAGGATACATGTGATGTGTTCATCATATACGGTACATGGAGTGTAGTTAGATTTTACACAATTTTATAGATCCACATTCCACACCTCAAATATGGTTATTTCTCCATAGATCCCACCTCATTTCTTCTTGAAATTAGTGGATCTGAATCCAATTTTTAAATTATATCCATCCGGTGGCCAAAACTCTAATTCATTCAGCCCGTATGGTTTCTTCATATATCCCAAATGAAATGGGTTTCTATTCATTTTAAGATTAGACAACCAGTCATCAAAACAATCATCCAAATCCTAAAACAATCCTAGATCTATCCCTAATTCATCGATCCGTCCCTCGTACGTGATTTTGTTGTGATTTTAGGTGTTTGATCGATCTTGGTACCCCCATGAAAATGTCGAACCAGGACCACGGGGTCCTATCAATGAATAACATGAAGAAATTGAGGGGAAAATGCACAAAAACAATTTTTTAACCATTATTGTCCAAGAATTATTGTCCAATGATCAAGAACAAAGATATTTGGGTTAGAAAAAAAGAGTAACCAATTAAAATTTCAATTCATGGGCACTTGATCAGGCTACAATTGGTAAAGATCAAAGAAAGGGATCGATATAATCAATTAATTTAATCAAAATGGGTGTAATTCACAAATTTAAAAGTTCTAACAAGACATTGGATTGTTCTTCATAAAATAATACAATTGATAATGATCGAAGGAAGTTGTTTCATTCTTTGTGTCCTGATCTGCTCTAATCGAGAGTTTTGGCATTGTTTGAGGTGATTCTTCCAATGGAAGGAGAGGAAGAATGTTTTTAGTGATTACTAGGTTATGAGGATAACCCTGGGAATATTACTATAACAATTGATTTATAGGAAATTATATTAGGTTAAATGAATTACTTAATTAATTAAATAATCAATAAATCCATTGAATGTACCATCAATGGTCGAGATATCTGAATGCCCTACACAGACCTATTTTAGGATGCTCCTAGGGTAAACATCATCTTCTGGACTCAAATTTCTAATTCGAGCTTCCATTTAAGATTTATGATATTTTCTTTAATAAACTATGTGATCATAATATAAAATATATTCAATTTTTATATAAAATTAATTCCAGGTACACTGAGCCTCAAAATCACATGTCGTATCAGCGGCTAGCTCTCTCTCTCTCTATATATATATATATATATATATATATATTTCAAAGTCTTACAAGAAATATATGAATCTATACAGCTTACCTTAAGATTACCTTTATAAATGCTATCTAATTTTCCCTATATTTCTTTAGCAGTATCAGGCCCCATGAATTTTATAAGTACCTTTATTAAAAGTGACATAAAAAATGGAATTTTTAGTATTTAAATCGACCAATATATTTATTTTGTCATAAATATTCACAAGATCACTCTATAAAATTGATGGAAATATCACTTTTGTTACATCTATTACTTCTAGGATAAGTTATTGGTGGTAGAGAAGTATGCTAATATTCTTTATGTGATAGTTATTTCAATAAAAATATGGGAAACTTCTTATGTTTATAGAATTTAAATTATCTATACTTAGTGAATTCTCAAATATTTTTTAGGGAACCAAGATTAGATCTAATACGACTTTTAAATCCCAAATTAGTTTTATACTATTAAGAGGTGGAAGGGGTCGAATAAATAATACGCCTTTTATAATTATTTACTTAGAATTGACCATTATGATTGATCAAAGTCAAGAGGCACTCTTTTTTTGTTTCTTAATATCACCCAAATAATATAAGAAAATAAAAAACCCAGAAACACGGTATTTTTACAAGGTTTGGACACAATATGAGGAGCTTCTCTATTTCGAGATGGGTTAGATACCCCAATCAATAACTCTACACTATAAACCAAAATGGTTACATTGAGGATCTTTACAATCATGTTACCATAGAGTCCCACTTTAATCGTGTTCTAGAGTCATATTGGAAAACTAAATCTTCCCTTTTTCCACTAAAAAAATGTTTAACCAAAAATTTGATAGATCTTTTTTTCTTGGTTTCTTTTTCACCAATTGAAATAGATTTTCCTCCTCAAGCCTCCTGGATCAACTATTTTTTATATGATCACTTTGAAAATAACATAAATATATGATAATCATAACTGTTTCCTCCATTATTTCTCACTCTCTTTAGATAATCAATGATCTAATTCATCCTCAACTCTTTGAATTCTTAGGCACTGCATATCTCCTCCTTTCCAAAAGGCACCCATCTTTGGTCTCTCAGTTTATCCTCATTTTTCTTCTTTGGATATTAATAGTTTCTTCTATATAAAATAGTTTCAAAGGGTATCACTCAATTTTCTTCCTTATTATATACTTTTATTTTCAAAAAATATTATTTTAATATTTTAAATATTATTTACTTATTTTAATTATGGAAATACATGATAATTCTCAGTAGTGAAATAATTATTTATTTTAAATTGGTAAAAATATTCCTAGTTCTATTATCTCATTCAAACTAATTTAATTCCTAGTAAAAATTTCCATTGAAATTTACAATAAACTTAGTATATTTTTCTTTTAAATAATATAAAATACTCATTTGTTAATTATATTTAATTCTTCCATGTGTCATAGAAGAATGCATCACAACATAGCATAATAGCTCACAACATGGAACTCATCTCAACACTCCTCAATATGAATAAAAAATTATTAGAATTAATGTGATATTAAAATCTTTATAGACCAGAACAATACATTTTTGGAATTAATTCTGATTTATTCAGAATACATAATTATGGAATACTCTTCTTTTAAATCTTATATTTTCCAGGCAATGTGGTTTTTGTAAGACTTTGAAAGTCTTATGAAGCCCATTGTAACCCATGAATTTTCCATTTTATACCTTAAGAAATGTATTATAAGGATCCTTAGAAGTATTATGAAGTTACTATAAGTTATTATAACATTTTTAGAAATCATAAAAAAGTTACTAAGAAAGTATTTTGAACTTATGACAAAGTATTATAAGATCAAAGTTTAAAGAAGTCATACAGAAGTCTTACGAACTCGAGTACCTTTTCATTTTCTAACACTACAAAACAAAAAATTCTTAAAAAGGTTTTTTAACTCTTATTAAATGAAGTTAAAATATTAAAAACATGTAAATATACTTACGATAATAGAATTATTTATTTAAAAAATTCAATATTCACTTGGTCTCTTTATTTTTTTGTTGTTGTCCCTCTGAACATCAATTTCTTTGAGTATAGATTTAAACTCCACTATAAAGTATAGTCATTTCCTGATCATTATAATCTTTACCATTTATCTTATCTATTTTTGGTCTATCCATGATAACAAAAAGTGTGTATTCATTATGTTCTTTTCAATCCTTAATTTATTCCACCCCCATATCTCATGAGCTAAAATTTTGTTATGAAATAAATTTATTCTTTTTGAAGAACATGAGATATTATTTCTTATTTTCTTTTACATATTTTTATATTTACTCATTTAAAATTTATCTTCATAAATGTATTATAATTTATTGAGAAAATTTATAATGAGGTGGCCAAAATTTCCACTTAGAAATAAAGTGAGTAGAAGCTTACCTTTTAAATTTTCATTTCCCCTTTTCAAATATAATGAAAGGAAAGACACTACATCATCAACATATTTTTCATCATGATCATCCTCCATTGAGAGCTTCATCAACAACATGAATTCTACTTTATAATATTTATCAATTTAAATATAATCATTTTCATTTTTTACCATCTCATAAGCAATGATAGTTCCATGAAGACTATCCAATGTTACTTCCTTTGGGTCCTTTCGCTCAAGCACATATACTATCACAACAAATAATGATAGAAATATCATAAGAATCCTATTTATAATCCTTAAATCACCAAGGTTTCTCAGAGTTTTTTCATGTCCACCATAATAATGTTCCCCCAATCATAGAATGCATCGATGAGTTTATTTGGGTGCATCCTCATGTCCTCATAACTATTCCAATGAACATATAATTTGGTTTTCTATACCTTTGGGTCTCCTTATTAGATGTTGATAAACTTTTCCCATAAATAATGTAAATATTTAAAAGATATACATTTTATGTATATTGTGTTAAACAATACTACTCTGAATTAACTTATTCCATTTTAATTGGAATATATCTCATAATAATCTCTTTTAGGTAATTATCCACTCTAAATGTTGACTAAGATTCCATGTATTTAAAGTTGTGTAGACATATATGGAAATGATATGAAATTTATATATATATAATTATTATATATTTAAATTTTTTTCCATCAAAGATAAAAATACCTTTTTGATCTAATTCCATGGATTCCAAGAGAGAATAATTTTTCAAATTGAACCCTTTTCTCTAATACCTTTTGTTAGTCCCACATAAGAAATATAGTCTGATAGGGTTGGGGAATAAAGGTACGTCAATTTCAAATGACCCTTCCAAAAATATTATTCCTTGAGTAATAATTTTTATTTTTATTTTCTCTATCATAAAAATATAGAAGTGATAAATCATGTAAATAAAGAAAAAATAATTTTAATTTGTTCACCTACACTAGGACAGAACAATGGTGCATACAATGATGATATCCTAGTGTATCAAGTTCACTAAGTGCACTACTTTTTTATGATTTAGAGTACCCTAAGTATTCATCTAGGTTTAAAATCCTCATAATATACATCACTATCTTCTCTCCCTTATAAAGAAAGATCACTTCCCTATAAGGGATGCCTTGATCTTCCCTGAACTGTGAATGCTGGATTGCACCAATGATGATGTAATAATCTTATACTCATTTATTAGTGTGATTAATCCTTATGAGATTCCAAGAGAGAACATGGAATTCCTTATACTCTATTTTTTAAATAATTATTTGAAATGAAACATCACTATGATCCATTATATTCTTCCCTTTTTTATAGATAAATACATATCTTCCATCAAAATAGAATTTCTAAGTTACCTTTGTTTTTGTCTATTTTTTTTATTATGAAAATGAAATTCATCCAAAATGGTCTTCCAAATAAATTAAAACCTCCACCAATTTATACCACATAAATACATAAAATATTATAACTTTAAATTCTAAGGAATTTTTTTGACTCGACTCTATAATGGTGTTTTACATCAATTAATGGTGTGATGTTCTCCTTCTGAAAACCCAGAATATGGTTTCTTATAAATTTAACACCATTACATCATGAAGAAAACTATTATGTTTTAAACCTAGTCTTTTTTTAGATATAATACTTTAAATTCTAAAATCATGTCACGTAAAATATTTATTCATTTATACCATCATAGCATAACCTCTTCTCCACAATGAAATTTTCACCATCCAGTAGAACACTAGAATCATAAAAATTCTAATTTGTGATAAAAAACCGTACTTCATAGAATAGTCACACTCTTGCATCCAAGAGGTTTGGTGTTATATATTTTTGATAATAAGTGTTGGATTTGTTAATTGGAAATGAATGTTGATTTTATAAGGCAATGTTCTTGAGGATGATTTAAAAAATAGAGATGTTTAGCATAACTGGGAACAAAAATTGGTGAAGAATGAATGACATTAGAAATATATGGAATTAGAGCATGTGGATGGGAATTAAAGATATGGAGAATAAGCATTAAATCCACCGTAGTGGATATATGGAGACTTTTTTGATTGAAGATTGACAATGATAGTTCTATTTATGAAGGACATGGGATTTAAAGTATGAATACTATTAAACCCAGCTCGGAATAATGTTTCATGAGGTAAGTTATGTCAATTTTGGAATAATATAATAGTATAAGAAGTGTGAACTTGCATTGAGTTATTTGGCCAAGGGAAGTATAATTTTGGTGATGTAAAATAACTTCCTTATATAAAGATGTATGTCACGTCATAATGGATTTCATATAAGAGTAATAGTACGATACATAAGATTTTTTTGGAGAGACCATTCTATAAGAGGATATTCCACATTATAATGGTTGTTATGGATGAATAAATGAATTAAGAAATAGAAAATTATTTCAATGTGAATAAGGTGATCACACCATGAAAAGTCATGTGTAAGAGAAAAATTATATTTTTTAATAATAATATAAAGTGATAAATTATTGGATTAACCATAAAAGAAGATACAACACCTCAATTTGTCTTTCATAGGTGTAAAACTCATGCTGTTTAAGAGTAACTTTTTTAGTGTCACAAAAAAAGAGGTTCCATCGCAGCAGAATAAATGGTGAAGTAAGAAATATAGAATAGATCCATGTCATAATTATTTGACACATAATAAATGGGTGTTGTTTTTAAATGTGGAGGTCGATGGAATCATGTGGAAATTTATATATATATAAATATATATATATATAAATATATATATATAAGGAACAAACATTAATCATAACATAATATTTTATTTTAGTAATGAATTCACTTTCTTTCACTTAGAGGGTCTTTTCAAGATTATATTTTTAGAGAATTATTTCAGATCTCAAACATTACCAAACTATATAATATAAAGTGGATAGTTCATATTAGTTTCCATTTTCCCCATAATATAAAACTTTTAAAATAAATCATGATTTCCTTTAATAAAAAATATTTACGACTTTAAAATTGACTTCTTACTATCCCTTACCCATTCTTAAACACTATGAAAAAATTTAAAACATGAGATGAGAACAAAAATCTCAATAAGGGACATAAAAAGAAAGAAAATCATTACTCCGGTGAAAAAAATTATAAATCATTTAATGTTTACCTTTATCTCTAATTTTATTTGAGAGTATGAAATAAAAAAATTTCACAACAAAAACACACACACTTTTTTCTCAAATGAATCATTTAAAACCTATAAGAATAAATTAAAACCCCATTTTGGTAACATAGATCATCAAATTTAAAATCCATTTTAAACCCATGTCAGAAGTAACTAGAGCCTAGTTAAATAAATTGAAGAAAATATTTTTTGAATCCCCCCTTATTTCCTATTAAGACAAGAAACATTACACAATAAATTGAAGATATATAATGGGGATCACCATTCATACAATATATATCGAGATCACCCATTTTTCATGATCTATAATAGGGCTCAACCCTTTGTATAAGCTATATTGGGGTCACCCATGAATTATAATGGTGCTCAAACCATCATGTATAAGATGTATCGAGTTCAAACATTATTCGTATAATTCTCAAGTACCATATGATGAATAAATTTTTTTATTAATTCACATTTTTATCATAAAACCTTTTGAAAAACACTTTTGAACCTATATGAAAAATTATTTCGAATATCAAAATACCTAGTTCTTTTAAAAAACCTTTTTTAATGACAAAATACATATTTCATTTAAAACCCCATTTTAAATACCAAAATACCCAAAAAGATGAAGGAGAGTTTTTCATTGAAGAAAAAATTAATTCTTGTAAAGTAATAAAAGCTTAAAATAATGGTTATGATGGTGTGAAATTTCTTTTTCTTCGTGTACATTAAAATCGAACATTAATTTTGTAACATGTAAAGTAAGTAAAACAATCAATAAAAAGATTCCTTTATAAAAAAACATAAAAAAACATAAAAAATTCCATTATAAACTCCCATTTTTATAATAAACTCATTTTAAATACATGGACATTGGAGAAAAATAGAGTTAGAAAGAAAACTTTAAATGAGGTTTTTTAAAGAAATTACCATACCACTTTAAAAATATTTGAATCATAATATTCATGAAAGAATAAAATTTAAATATTTTTTAATGTCAAAAGAATAAATTAATTCATGATATAACATGTCAAAGGGTCTGTATATACCCCTCATATAAGGATAAAGGTGCATAACATTAAAATATTCCTTGATGAAATGACATTGAGATGAAGTCCCTTACATTGAGTTAGACTTGTCACTTACATTTTTTTATCTTCTTTAATAATAAAATTATGTAAATTATTTAATTTATTGAGAACCTTTTTTAGTTTCATTATTCCTTTTATTTAACTTGTTACCATTTCATACACAACTAATTAATTGATTAAGCTTACCTCAGAAGTTTTGATGGTGTTTGGATTATATGCCAACAATGAATTTGGTCGGTTGACTATGGTCAAAGAGGTAATTATATAAACATATATAGAATAATAATCATAAAATAATTATCAAATTTTAACATAAATTATAATTTTAAAATAAACCATGAATGAATTTTGTGAAAAATAAAATACATTACGATCATAGAGACTGTAGGTCGTACGTACACATGAGTAATGTTTTTATTTCCAATGATAATTATGGATAGGTGGTAAGTAATATTTTATCTTAATAGATAATAATACCATATATATTATATTATTTATTTAAATATAATTATATATATAATTCATATTCTGTGGTGATGAGAAAAATAATCACATCTTTTCATAGAGGCGGTGGTCCACACGTACATGAATGACGTTATCATTTTTCAGTGTAAGAAAAAAATGATATATTATATTTTAAGAATGATAAATAAATCATAAATATAATTATTATTTCATGTATATCACATATATTAATTGAAATTATCTTAATTACCTTTCATGTAAAGCGTTAGTGAAAATTTAATTACATCACTTCACAAGGTGGTTGTTCACCATACACACGAGCGACATTATTGTATCCCCCACAGAATGGAAAAAAAGAAGGTATATGTGATATAATAACTAAATAAGTATAAATATTTTAAAAATATCATATATATATATATATATATATACTTTTAATCCATCATTATATCAATCATTGAGAGGAGATGATGGAAAATAAATGACATTGGTTCGCAAGGTGATAGTCTGCCGTACCCAAAAATGTTGATTTCATATCCCATTTGATGGAAGAGGATATTGATTTAGGTTATGTTTTTAACATAATAACATATAAGTGTATGATATATACCAATGTTATTATATATTAATAATTGAATAATACTTAAATGATATTGAAGAAGAAATAAAACAAACATGCTCGATTAAACATAAAATCTCTTCTTTAGGAAGCCTCCTTAGGTAAGTACCCAAATCCTTATAAATAAGGATTTATGATAAAAAAAGAGATATAAGTATTGGATTGAAAAATAATTAATAAATTGGGAAGTTATTTTCTGATAAAAATGGATTTTAAGGTGTGAATAGGAGATAAGAGGTTGCGACCTTTTATAAGTTAGGTGAGTGTCCCACTTGTAATTTTGGAAAAGAAAAAGGTATACCCACATTTTTCACTTGTCAAAAGGATAAAAAATGAATCATTATTGATACTTAGAAATTATATTATAGAAATATATATATATATATATATATATAATATTTTATACAACTTTTAGGTCATTTTTACCCTTATGTTTTTAGTTTAACCCCTAGTAAATCCATTTTTTATCTTAACCATAATAAATATTTTTTATTATTTTCAATATTAACAATGGTAAAAAATTAAGTTGAGAATATTTTATAATATAATTTATTATAACTAAAAAAATTGAATTCATTTTACCAAATTTATTTCAAATAACAAGTTAAATATAATTTAAAATAAAACCCATAGACACAACAAAAAAGCTGTTTTTCAAGAAGAGTATTTTTCAAGAAAAAGATGATTTTATATTAATTCTATGAATAATAATAATTATTATATAAATATAAATTAATATTTTATAACATATAATATTTATTTTTTATTTAAAACATTCCCCATTAGGTATTATTATAATTACTTAAAATGTATAAATTTTGTGCACTTTAAAATTGTTTTTAGAAAAATCCCATTTTAAACCCCAAAAAAAAACTTATAATAAAATAAAATACAAAGTTGATTAAATATTATTTAATTGTATTAAATATAAGAAAATAATAATTATTTTAATTAAAATAATATTCAAAACATATTGATACTTTTAATCTAATTAATTTATTGAAAAAATACATTTTCACAAAAATTAGTATTTTTCACTTTTCAATGAAAAATAAATATTTTCCAAAACAAATCCCAAAGTTTCACCCAAACTTAATTTCGGTATAATAATTTTAAGCTGAAATTAAAAATTTCAAATTAAAATTCTAAAATGTAAAAATTAAAATTTTAAATAAAACTTTATAATAAAAGAGTATGTTTAAAACTATTCCATTTTCGATTTAAAAATTACATAATACTTTTCTGATAAATAAAAAAATAAAATTGATTTATTCTATTATTACCTGATTTTCTACATTCTTCCAACCTTTTGGAAATTGATTCCTCACAATTTTATTCACTTATTAAACATGTGAGGATAGATTTCCATTATAGAATTTTTTGGATTCCGATGTTTCCTCTTCAAACATTTGGGTTTTTCATAAAACCTTAACTAGGAAAATCACCTTATTCTACAAAAATTGCTCTCTATGATCAATAATTTGAGAAGGATCTTCCTTATAAGAAGTTTTCTCTTACAAATAAACTACTTTAGGTCTCTCAAATTAGATGAATCTCGAACATGTTTTTTTAACATCAAGACATGAAACATGTTGTGTACCTAAAATAAACTTGGATGCAAGGAAAATATGTAGGAAAATATTCCAACTTTCTCCAGGATTTCATATGTTTCAGTGACCCAAGGAATTAGCTTTCCCTTTTTACAAAATCGCATAATAATTTTATATGGGGATAATCTGTGAATGACATGATAAAATACATTTAAAGAAAGATCTTTCCTATGGTTATCTGCTTAAAGTTTATGCCTCCTATGAGCCATACCTATATATTGCTGAATCAGCTACCTATTCTCAATCATTTCCTGTACCAACTTTGGTCCTATCAACTTACTTTATCCTACTTCATCCCAAAAAATCTGGCGTTCAACATCACTTTGAATATAACTCCTCAAATGGTGCCATTTGTATACTAGAATGAAAACTATTATTATAAGAGAACTAAACCAAAGTAAGTTGTTGATCCGAACATTCTTGGTAACCTATTGAAAAAGAACAAATCATATCCTACATGGCATAAATGTTTTTCTCGTACTATCCATTTGATGGAGGATGAAATGCTGTACTAAAATTTAATTTAGTGACTAATGAATTCTAAGGTCCTTTTCAAAAAATAGATGTGAATATGGGATCATGGTTTAATATAATAGAGAAATGAACTCCATGTAAAATAACTATATCCTTTATATAAAGTCAATATAGATGATTTAAAGACATCATATCTCTAATATAATGTAAATGTGTAGATTTAGTTAATAAACCAACCATAATCCAAATCACATTGTTCCCTTGAGAAGTCTTTGGTAATCCCACTATGAAATCCATTGATATATTTTTCCATTTCCACTCCAGCATTGGAAAAGGTTCAAGTATTCCCTATATTAATTTTCATTCTTCTTTATCCTTCTGAAGAAAACTTAATGGTAAATTCAGCAATATCTCTTTTCATTTCATCAGAGTAATACTTCCTAATATCTCTGTACATTTTAGTACTGCCTAGATGAATAGTAAAATAAGAACTACAATCTTCTCTTAACAACTATTTCTTTAACTGGGAATCACAAGACACACATAATCTTTTTCTAAATCATAAAACACTTTCTTCATCAATATTAAAATCAGGGAACATACCATTCTTAAGGGATTATAATTTTTCATTCAAATCATGTCCATCCTTCCAATATATCTTAATTCTTTTTGAGAAAGTAAAATATGTAAAAAATAAAACAAAAAAGAATATGTCCTTGTATCCATAACTTCTAGGAAAAAATTTATCAATTCATTAACCAAAGGGAAACATTCTAAACATAACATAGTTAATGTAGAATTATTTTTTTGACTAAAATTATAGGACACTTTATTTTTATTTCCTGGATGCTAATGAATTGTGAAATAATAATCCTTGATCAGATCTACCCATATTTTCTATATCATGTTCAATTTTTTTTGAGTAAATATATAATTAAAAGTTTTTTTATCAGTATATATTTTACACTTTACTCCATAAAAATTATTCCTAAAAAATTTTAATGAAAAAACCAAAATAGATAATTCTAGATCATGTGAAGGTTAATTTAACTCATGAGGTTTCAACTAACATAGAGCATAAGAAATCAAATGATCATTTTACATTCAGACACAACCAATTTCTTTCAATAAAGCATACATGTAGATGAAAAATTGAATATTTCTAGAAGGTGGGTCCAAAACTATATTTTTTACCATTACTATTTTTAGTTCTTGAAAAAAATTATCATATTATTTTTTCTTGATGAATTTAACTCATTTTTTAGTTTAATTAGTTAGTGTGCTATAAAATTTAGGAATTTTTTTAACAAAACACTGGTAGAAACCCACTAATCCCAGAAAAATATTAATCTCTATGATATTTGTGGGTCTTATAAATTATTGAACAAATTTTTTAAAGGTTTAATAGTTATTACATATTTAGAAAAAATGTGTCAAAGTAAATAAATTTGTTTCAACAAAAATGAACACTTATTGAATTTACCATATTGTTTATTTTCATTCAATGTTTTCAAAAAAATAATTATTTTTCTTTTATGTTCCTATTAAATTCATAATATATCAAAATTTCATAAAAACAAATCAAAAAACTTATATAAGAACTCATGGAATACTCTATTCATGAGGTCCATAGAGTAGGTTCATAGGACACCCCAAAGTGTATAACTACAAACTCATAATTCCCAAATCTAGTATGAAATTATTTTATCAAAATTTCATTTTACCTCACCTTTATATGATGGTACCCAAACCTCAGATCAAAATTCAAAAAATATTAATCTCCAAAGAGCTAATCAAACCAGTGATAGATATGAGGTAAATGATACTTTTTTGTAATAGTGATGTTATTCAACACTTAATAATAAATGAAAAGTCTCATTAAATAATATTTAAAAGAATTATCAACCCATTGTACAATAATAGGTTGAATGAAAAATTTATCTAGTAATGCCTACGATTTCCTTTTCAATTATAAAAGTTCTACTTGATCTATTCAGTAAGTGGGGTTTGAAATATTCTTAGCATCAGGAACTAAATCAATGGTAATCTAAACCTATCTGACATGAATATTAACAAGAAAATCATTAATAAATTTATCCATAATTTCATTCACTATAGGAACATCACTAATCTAACCATTTTTTTGACAATATGATCTTGGTAACATCCACTACCATCTCTAATCAATTTCTCAGTTTCTTATTAAGTTATTGAAGACATGAAATCATTGAACATAACATTATTAACTCTACAATTTATCTTAGCATGATACAAAAAAATTCAATCCATACCAAGAATAACATCAAACTACACTATGGATAATTCAACAAGATCTATAGAAAATACCATTACACTAATAAAAATAGGAAGATTCCAAGAAATATTTTTTTCTTTATTATTTTTACCAAACATTTTCACCGAAACATCTATCATACTTTCATGATGTGGTATTCTCATTATTCTCGGAAATTTCCTATAGGTAACTGAATACAATGATCCATAGTCAAATAGGGTTTTGACATAATTTGAATAAATATGTAACATACCACTATACACTTTACTGGATGACCAAACATCAACTGTGGTAGTAGAAAATTATATTTTCACACCTTTCTATTTCCATTCTTGATTATTTCCACCCTGAGTAAGTAAATTTACACACACATTTTAATAATCTCTCAACTCATTGGATATAAAAAATATCACAATTGAATGGCTATTTGTTATCTCATTGTATAATTGATCGAAAATATTTTATTTATAGTCACGATCCATGTGACCAAACTTACCACACTAATAGAACATTCTAGATCCTAGAAAACATTCCTAGAAATTTAATTTACCAATCTTGGAGCATGTTATGGGATTAAATCTATAATTATTAGTTATTTTCTTCCCTTATGATTTACAACTTGACCATTTCTTACTTTTTCCATCTCAAGGAGCATAAGTTTTATAAAAATCTATCTAAACTATCTCATCATAATGAACTAATTTCTCATAACTTTTAAATTCTAATGAAACCAAAGTTCCGTGTAATCTTGGTTTCAACCCTAATTAAAATTTATTAATTTTACTATCAGTAACCCATACAAAATCCAACACATACCTGGCCAATCTTTTTAGGTTTTCTTCATACGATTCTCTATAATCTTAATCTTTGCAACTCAATTCTAGGATTGTTTCACATTAAGATTCAAAAAAACATAGGTAAATATTTCTCAGGAAAAATATCATTAAATGTTTCCCATTCCATGGCATAAAGATCAAATTTCTATCTGGTATTCTTAACCAAAGATCACCATTGATTAGTTTCACTTTCAAAATGATAAATGAAAAGGGTTACCTTTTGAAATTCTAAACATATCATGACTAAAGTATATTATCTAGGTCATTGATCCATCATTCAGCTACCATAAAATCAAATTATCTACTAAATATTGGGGGTTGTTGAGTCATTAAATTATTAACAATTGTAATGTTCCTATGTGGTAGATCAAGGTTCTATATAGCAATAATACCACCAACATTTATACCTTGTTTCAACTGATCCATCACAACAACAAACTCCTCAGTTCTGATTCCAACCATCTCAAGATGATAATTTGGAAGAATATTTTACTCTTGGTGTCTTCCAACTACAGGTTTCCTATTTATTCTATTGAAAATCAATCTGAACAAATATATTTTAGATGAAGAAAAATGGTAATATTTAAAATCTATGTAATTTTAACTTAACCATAAGGTAAAGTATTTAAAGGGAATGCTATTATCATTATATTAAACTCTAAAGTTATCTTAACCTACATCTGATAACAACTATAAGTAACTAACATTAAACATCGCATAATATTGAGTTTAGTTAAGAATTTTATTTCATTCACTGGGAGTATCTTATCAGTTTTAGTGTTTTAGAGAATTAGGTTGTAAATCATATATTACAAAACCATATAATACAAAGTGATCACTTCTTATTAGTATCCATTTTACCATAATATAGAATATTTAAGATAAATTATAATTTATTTTGATGAAAACTGTTCATAACTTTCAACTCGACCTTTTATTTTACCTTAAAAAACATTAAACCCCTTGAATTGTTATTAAAATTTTGGAATGAGCACAAAACTCTCTGTAGGGGACATAAAAAGAAATAAAACCATTAGTCTAGTAAAAACATAAAAACTCATGTAATGTTTACATTTATCTTCAATGGTATTTGAGTATATGAAGTAAAAATTTTACATAAAAAACAAACACACTTTTTACTCAAAGTAAGACTTTAAAACCCATAGTAATAAATTAAAAACAGTTTTTCGTAACTTAAAGGATAATATTCGTAACCTGTATTTAACCTATGTTAGAAGTGACTGGATCCTAGTTAAATTCAAAAGATAAACCCTTTGTTAACTCCATCCTTCATTACTATTAAGATAAGGAATATTACCCAATTCATTAGAGAGCTATAATGGAGATCACCCTTCATATATTCCATATTGGTATCACTCATTTTTCTTGATATATAATGGGGCTCAACTCTTTGTATAAGATATATTGAGCTCACCCATGAGCTATAATGGAGCTCAACCAATCATATAAGCTATATCAGGATAACTCGTTATTCATATCATTCTTAATTACCATATCATGAATAATTTTTTTTTATGATTTTACATTTTATCATAAAACATTTTGAAAAATATTTTTGAACTTATATTATATATTATTTTTAATATCAAAATATCCATTTTTTATAAAATATAATTTTCAATTTCAAAAATACCAATTTTATTTAAAAAACATTTTCAATATAAAAATACCAAAAAAATAGAAAGTGTTTTTTTCTTTGAATAAAACATGAAACTTTTAAAGGAATCTATCCTTAAATGTTCATGGTGGTGGGAAAAGTTGTTTTCGTCGTATACATTAAAATAGAACATTCGTTTTATGGATTGAAAAGATAGTATAAAATTCTATACAAAGATTAATTTTTTTTAAATATAAAGAAAGAAAAAAATTTCATTTATAAAACTCCCACATCCAAAATAAAATCATTTTAAGAACATGGACATTATAGAATAATAGATTTCTATGGAAAAATTCAAAAGATGAATTTTTTAAAATCCCCATACCACTTTTAAAATATTTGAATGATAATCGCCATGGAAGAATAAAATTGAAAAAAAATTTAAATATCATGATTATAAATCAATTCATGATATAAAATGTCAAAGGGTCTATATATACACCTCATAGAAGGATATAAGTGCATAACATCAAAATATGACTCAATGAAAGTAAATTGAGACGAAGAAACCTTGAGTTAGAATTGTCACATAAAATATTTATCATCATGGATAATAAAATTATGATAATTATTTACTCGATTTAGAACCTTTTTTAATTTTATTATTCATTTTATGTCCATTATTACCATTTCATACACAATTACTTAATTTATTAAGTTTAATTCAAAAGTTCTGATAGTATTCGACTTATATACCAAAAATAATTTCGTCGATTGAATATGGTCAAAGAGGTCATTATTTAAAAATTAAGAGAATAATAATAATATTTACACATTAATTATAATTTTAAAACCAGTCAAGAATTATGGTTTTGAAAAATGAACTATGTCACGATAATGGAGATGGTAGGATGTACGTACGCATGAGTAATGTTTCTATTTCCAATGATCATTATGGAAAGGAGGTAAGAAATTTTTTATCCTTGAAAAATGATAATAATACCATATATACCATTTAATTTCTTTTAATATTATTATATATATCATTCTTGTGATGTGGTGATGTAAAAAATAGTCATATCGCTTCATTGAAGTGGTGGTCCACACATAAACGAATGACATTATCATTTTTTTGTGTAAGAAATAAAATGATAAATTATCTTTTAATAATGATAAATATGTTATTAATATCATTATTATTTCATTTTTATCACATATATTCATTATATTTATCCTTATTACCTTTTATGTAAAGTGTTCATGAAAAATGATTCACATCACTTCATTAGGTGGTAGTTTGATGTACACACAATCGATGTTATCATATCCCCCAAAGAATGGAAGTAAATAAGGTTTATGTGAAAAAATTACTCCATAAATTTACATATATTAAAAATATAGTATATATTTTTAATACAACATTATATCAAGTCATGAGAGGTGATGATTGAAAATAAATTACATAAGTTCGTGAGGTAGTAGTCCTCCATACACACAAATAATGATTTTGTACCCCATTTTACGGAAGTGGATATGGATTTAGGATATACCATTAAAATAATAGTATCTAAATATATTTAAGATACTTTTTTTATTATAAAATCATAATTTAAGAAGATTTTAATGATGTTGAAGAAGAAATAAAATAAAGAGTCTTGGTTAAGAAAAATACCGCTTCTTCAGGAATCCTCCTTAGGTATGAACCAAAATCCTTCTTCAGATAGATTAATGATAAAATTAAGGGATAAAGATCATTAAGAGGGAAGTAAGTAATATATTTTGGTAGTTATTAGATGATATCAATGGCTTTATTTTTATGAATAGGAGATGATATTGTGTGGCCTATTATAAGTGAGGTGAGTGACACACTTGTAATTTTTGAAAAGAAAAAGGTGTACCCATGTTTTTAACATGAATAAAGGATCCAAAGTTGAACATTATCAATAATTATACCTTATAATGTAAAACTATGTCCATAAAATATATTTTAGACAATTTTTTAGGTCATTTTAACCCATATATTTTTAGTTTAACCCCTGGTAAATCCATTTTTACCTTAATCATGGTAATTAATTTTAACTAATTTCACTATTCATTATGGTAAAAAATTATGTTGAAATAATAATATCATAGAATTAATTATTATTAAAAACATGTAATATGTTTTAACAATTTAAATTCACATAATTAGGAAAATATAATTTAAAATAAAACTCACTGGCGCGATGAAAAAGTGGGTTTTGTGGAAGTGTGTTTTTCCAAGAAAAGATGATTTTATATTAAATATATTTCTAATAATAATAATTTTATCAATATAAAATAATATTTAGTGATAATTTTTATATATATATATATTTCATTTAAAATATTCATAATTAAGTATTATTTTAATTAATTAAAATGTATAAATATTACACACTTTAATACATTTTTTAGAAAAATCCTATTTTTAAACCCAAAAAAACTTATAATAAAATACAATATAAATTTTTTAAAAAACCTAATTGGATTAAATATAACCAAATAATACTTATTTTACTTTAAATCATATTTAAAACATATTGATACCTTTTAATTACATGATTTTTTAAAGGAAAAGTTATTTTCACAAAAAATGGTATTTTTCACTATTTACTAAAAAATAAATATTCTTAGGATAAAATCACAAAACTTCACCCTAGATTAATTTTTATATGCTATTTTCGAAATTGAAATTCATTTTTTCAAATTTAAATTCAAAAATCTAGAGATTAATATTTTAAATAAAACCTTATAATAAAATAGTTTATTTAAAACTATATCTTTTTTGATTTAAAAATTATTTAACATTTTTATAATGAAGAAAAACTTGAAAGTGATTTGCTGTATTATTATCTAGTTTTTTACAAAATACACCACATTTTAACCAAGAGATACTTATATAATAATAAACAATAACCATGTTTCAAGTTAGTGACTGAACTATGTGTGGTATGTTTTAGGAAGAAATCCAAAATTCTTAATTACTTGAAGATGATTTTTTTTGTAAGTAACAATTTCATGCCTCAAACAATTTTATATTTGAAAATATTTTGAAGATAATTTCATGATTTTACTATAATTACAAATGAGATATCATATAGATTTTTTGGATCTATGGTTGACTCAATGGTTATTCTACAATCGAGGTTGTTATGCCGCAATCTAGTTGAAGTCGAAGAAGATCATGTCATAGTGAGGAACATCACATTGTGATTTAGTTATCTGAAAATTTAACAAATAATAGGTTTTAATTTATATAGGAGGATATTTAACTTGAGATTTAAGGAATTAAATTGACTTAATGACGTATGTTTTGAACGCTCTAAAATAGTGAGAAACATGGAATAATCATGATGATTTATATAAATAGAGTTGATCCCAACCATCTAGTTAAGGGTTTAAGTCTAGAAGGCTCAAAGACTTTATAATAATTATACATTACAGTTTTGGAATAGGGAAATAGAGAGATAGAGAGAAGATCATATTACCATATCCATTTTTTAGAGAAGATTAAGAGAGGAGAGATAATAAAGAAGGGAATATAATATTACATATGTTACATTATAAGAATAAAGAAATAAAGAGGCAAGTAATTGAAAATCTGGTTTAAAGTATGAGTTTTCTAGATCTAATTTTCTAAGAGAATAAAAAGATTAAGATAAATTGAAACAATATTATTTTGGTGTGGAATAATAATTATCTAGAAGAGGTATTAAAATTGTTGTATTCATTAAAAATACATATAATTGACTCTCACAATGAGAGGTCATTATCATATAAGTTAAAATGATTGAAAATACAATGAACTAGAGCATAATAGAGCATCTATTCTGGACTTAATTATGCAAGGTGTTTCATAAAACTATGTTGATTTTGAAGAGAACCTCATTTTTATAAACTATTTAAGATATTCCAATTTTTATTAAATAATTAAGCCTTATTAAAAGTAGTTTATATAGGAGGAGAATAGGGCGATGAACGAGGGCGCTGAATGCGGAACGAGGGCGACAAACATGGACGAGATTCGTGAAGCTTCGCAAATGTGGTCACATGGCCGATCATACCAGATCTCTTAATTCTGCTATATCTCCACCTCTTGCTGATTCCTTTCATCTAAAGTAGTTCCGCCATAGAGGTCACATGACCATTTCTTTTTCACAAGCAGAGGTTCAATTTCTTGCTTCTAATCTCATATTTGTTCTTGTTGTTAAATTTTTTAAGCGTATTCCCTCTCTGATCTTTCTGTGGAAATCATTCGAATCCATTGGATTTGTTGATTTTAAAATGATCCTGCTCAACTCGCTGAATATCGCTATTCCATTTTCCTCTGAAAATGATTACTATTGGCTTTGGTCTAGGGGTTCTTGGAGCTTTGGGGGCTGCTCGATGAAATTTATAAAATGGTCCCCTACATTTGATTGTAATACTGAATCCCTGATTGCACATGTTTGGTTAGGTCTTCTAGGTCTTTCGATGCATTTCTTCAAGAAAATTGAACTTTTCCCTATTGATAAACTTATCAGAAATCCCATTAAGCTGGATTCTACAACTCAAAAACTCACAAGGCCTTCGGTTGCGTGTGTGTGTGTTGAGGTTGATCTTTCGTAGCACCTGCCTTCCACTATTTGGATACAGAATGGAGATACGGGGTTTTTTCAGGAAGTGGTTTATGAATCCTTACTGAGTTACTTCTCTAATTTTTTACATCCTGTACACTCCCTTGTAGATTGTGGCTCTGGGATGGACCCTACGAGCAGTCGTAATCTTTGGAATCATTTTCTGAATGAAGAAAAATCAGTATGGATTGAGAAAGATAGAAGGCCTCCTGTTGAATAGACTGAACCCTCTAATACTAATGACCCACTGGTGTCCTCATCTGTTCCAGATTCCTACCAAGCACAACCTACATGCACTAAAGATATTGTCCTTTCTAGGTTTGTGGATGCGGTCAATAATGCTAATCCTTTCACTGACACCATAGGAGCTGTTCTAACCTCTAATGAGCTAGAACAAGAGGGTCAATCTGTTTCTGGTAATTCTAATTATGATGATAGTGATCAAGCATTTAAAATTGATGAGGAATACCTGTGATCGAGTTCCAAAAAAGGTAATAAATCTATTATTGATCCTGATGGTTTTATTACTCCAACCCCTAAGAAGACTCGAAAATGAATTGATTATTCTATGTTAGAGATGACCATTTTCACTAGATCTCCAGGGCTTCGAATGGAAGAAAATAACATCCTTACACAGCTGGTTGTCAACAAAAATACTTCTACATCAAAATCCTTTAATTAATAGGGCTCCCCCACATCAGATGAAGAGGCCTCCTTCTCTTGGATTGAGGATCGAGAGGATAGAATTAATCATAGAAATTGCACTTGGGTTATTAAGGAAGGATACAAGGAGGAATTCTACCCTTGGATTGAGGAACAAGAAAAGTTGTCTTATAGAAGATATTGTAACAAGGAAATATCTATTGATGACTATATCATCATCAGGGATCATATGTTTGATAGGGTAAAATTTTAACTTGATCGAAATCCTGATTTTGATTATCTCCATATTCGGTGAGAATATCGCTTTTTCACTTATGGTCTTCTTATTGGTATAGCACATCAATTATAGGATTTTGAAGCTCATTTTTCTTTATATATTGCTACTTTTATTTGTTTTTCACTGATCTGTTGCTTTCAATGAAGTCCTGGGCATTGGGGATTGTCCCATGACCTTGCAAGAATGATTTGGAGGTATTCCTCTTCAACTTTTCTCCGCTTTTCATTTTTATCTTGTTGGTACAAGATCTTTGTACCTCATGTAATCACCTGTCTTTTACATTTTTTTTAATTAATTTTGGAGCGCTTCTCTATTCCTTTCAGTTATAGGAGAAGAATAGGGAGTAACCCTTAGTTAGTAGTGCGTTATCCATAAAACTCTATAAATGAATTAAACCTGCGAATTGAGTGACCATGAATAGAATTTTAATACATAAAAAGTGAGTATAATGAGTTTTTTCACATCAACACATCAATTATTTTTGATCCTTAGATATATTCTTGTGTAGGTGAACCAAGTAAAATCATTGTGTTTGTGTGTGGTTTATAAATATTCAATCTGAATCAATAGTCTAATTGATCGAAGATAATGGGGTGTGATATAGAATATCTTCCTTCAAATGAGAGAAAATGATCTCATAAATGGTTAAACTAAATTTAAGGGAAACATTTTATTTGTGTGAAAACATGATTCACCAACCTTTAAAGGTGAAGACAAATAGCTTGGTCCCAATAAGTGGCATTGAAAACTAATGGTTCTAAAATGGAGTTCAATCATACAATTTTTTTTAATATTTAGTAAAAATATTAATTTGATGATAAAGCCTCATATTTTTAGTGATACTATCTTTTATGGTTTGATAAATGGATTGTATTTGTTTCTTTAGGCTTATAGGGATGAGATTGTAGAGTATTTACAATCAAATACTAATTAGAGAAATACAAATGAATGAGTATGTGACATGAAGGCACAAAATGTTTTCAATAGAGGTATCTACAATAATGTATTCAATAAAACCATCAATTATTCTAGTGATTTTGATATTTTGATATTTTTGGAAGAAATATATAGAAAATTAGATAAGGAAAATGTAGTTGTGGGGTCTACCAAAAAATAATCTTTCAAATATCTTGATAATGAGAAATCAATGAACAAATCTAGAGAAAGATTTATCATGTTTTAAGTATGGAATAAAAGTATAAATAAGAAGATATATCCTGAGAAGATAGACTCTCCAATAAAGGTAATTTATTCAAAATATACTATTAATTATGACACTAATATTTTTTTGGAAGATTATTGAAAATCAATATATTTAGATTCTCTTGTAGAGATTTAAGTGGATGGTGATTCTATTAAATAAGTGAAAACAATGTTAAGTTATAAATTCATAGTATATCCACACAATAACTAATATGAGATCCAAGCATTGTATTTTAAGGTGGATCAACAATAATTCATCTGTATGGTGGAATAAAAATTTAATGAAAATTTAACGTTAGAAAATAAAATATTTAAGAAACAAAATGTGGCCTTGAATGAAGAAATTATGAAAATGGGTTTATAGAAGAAGGGACAAAGTGAATTACTTAGAGAACCTTCATGGGATATTGAATAAAAAGTAAACATAAAGATGGATAAACAAATAAGTATTATCCCTCTCAAAATAAAATTGAATAGAGGACAAAATATGAAAGAGAATATTACTCAAAGAAAAAGAAATAGATTCTCAATTAAAGGAAAAGGCCGTGAATATAAATATGATGTAAGTGTGGTTGAAATATTTAAATGAAAATACAGAAATCTCTCCTATGGAAACCTCAACTAGTGAAGCTAACAATCAATGAAATCATAAATCAATTTTAAAGTAGAGTATTATTTATAAATTTGGAAGTAATGTATCTCAAAGGAATCTTGATAAAAAGGTAAACTATTGTGGAGTTATTGGATATACCATGGATGTGTGTCTAGAATCTAGAGTAGTCATTGATGGAATAAAATATTATTCAATGACATATCAACCGAGGAACAGATACAGGTGGTATATATTTATTGAGATATGTTTTATATGTGATAACCATGGACATATATCATGGAATTTTAGAAAGGATAGTGACTGAGTTGTATAGAAGAGAACCCCCATATTCATATCAAGGAGAGGGTTGAGAAGAAAAAATAAGAAAAATCTATTTTATTGAAAAAAAGATTCACCCTGTTATAATATAGAGATAATATAATGTAGCGATGGTGCCTCTATTGTAACTGTCGGTGACCTAGAGCCAACTAAATAGTACTTTTGATTACGATATCATGTATACAGTTAGATATACATGAGGTCCACTTACCATTATAGTGTAGACTTTTTTTTATCCACTATCAGAATGGTAATGTCCATAGATTAATTTTCATATCAAAGGTTATAACAGATCCCATGCTATAACAAGAAATTAGAGATAATATGACATTAATATTAAACAAAGGTCATATGGTCTATATACATCATATATATTGAACATAGTTGAGGTCTAACTATCATTTGATAGGGGATCATAAGCATTGAGACTTCTTCTTATGAAGTTCTCACTTGGTGATCTCTAGTAGAGAAATCACGAGGATAGACCCCCCATTGAAACCCCACATGTTTTAGGTGTCATTGGTTGTTCCTATCTATGGAAATGTGTATTGGTATCCTAATATGAGATCATTATCAATGTGTTCCATTTGATCACAAACATTGATGTAAAGAAAAAACCATGATAATGAAATCTACGTGAGGTAGTTGTGTTGGGAGCATCATTGGTGGTATGCCATTGGTTGAATGTTCAAGAAAGGATTTGTCGCTTATGGGTTAAGGAAGAAATATATCTTGGGCCTTATTTATTAGGACGGTAGTACATTTATATTTCCTTATCCAAGGTAGTCAGGGGAAAATCCGCCCATATATATCAACAAACAATAAATCAAGAAAGGACGATGATAAAAATGTGTGTCCTTTATAATATATGTAAAGATAAAGATATTATATTACATAGTGTGTGTTCTTAGGTTGGTTTTCATTTCTTTTACCATCCTTATCTCTTTAGGGGACTTGATAGGTTGCTAGATTCCACTATGGGTTTTTGAATATTATTCACTACTATCAAGATAATGGCTTAGAGGGTCACACCCAATAGCATATTCATAAATCCTCTCTATTCTAGTGAATAGGTATATTGAACATAGTGGGCCCCAGCACAGGGTTTGAGTATTGTCTATGTTAATGATCACCAATGGAATAAATAAATTCATATTATTTAAGCAAGGAATAATTGGGTTGCATTTATTTATTAAAATTATTTATAAGTTAAGTAAATATAAGGAATAATATTAATGGAATTAAAATTATTTTTATATATCATGTTCATTTAATATTTTTCTGGAATTTTGAGTCGAGTTAAATTAATTGGGTTTATCACATAATATTATATATATATATATATATTATAGGTATGTGAAAAATATAAATAATAGTTATGATGCAGTTTAGTTCGTCATAATTATTTATTTAGTGGGAGTTAAATATTCGGGGGGGGGGGACCCTTCCGGGTATTTTGAGCATCCACTATTTAAAGGAGGAGTGAGGTTCTCACTAGGGAATATTAATGGGGAATTCATCAGAGCCTCTCTCTCCACTTATTCATTCTAGAGAGAGGATCTCTTGATCCAGGTGAATAGATCGAGTTCATATTAATGCATCAAAGGTAAATTTATGTGGTGATCATTGGGATGTCAATGACATAATCAAATTACCACGCTAGCACTAGAAATCCAACAGTCGATTCCCCTGTGAATTTTTAAAGCGCATGTTGAAAATATATGGGGATTTTGCATTAGATCCTTAATGAAATAGTCACTGGCGTTGAATATATGTTGAGAATGCTCCGATTCAGAATGAGGTACACATTTAGATTTTTTTGTGCACTATTTAATTTATGTGAGATCCTCAGACCATACCAGGGCTTGGGTTGATGGTGATGAAAAGTTTCATCATCCCGATGATGAAAAAAATAAAAAACTTTGGTCCAATTTCTTTCTCTATGACCATAATACCTATAATTGGTATCAAATCAATAATGTAAATTATCTATGTTAAGAAAAATTAAGTTTTATTAAAATTAGGTATATTTTATTAGTTTGGTCCCAATAAGAAAACAGCACATTGATTTGATTTTGAACAGCCAAGTTATGTCTATTTGAAGTTTTTTATATGGATAATTTTTGGTTTGTAGGTATTAATTCTGTAGAACATATATATTTATATATGTTTTAATACCCGAAGTCAAGAAGTTTCCAATAAAAACTTGAACGCCGATGACTAGAATAATTATTTCAGGTGACTAGAATAGTATTTTATGGATAATTTTATTCTTCCACCGGTTTTGTGGTTATTAAATTATAATAATGGCCATTATTGTTTTTATAATAATTTCTATTATTACTATATAATGATCCTCTTAGAATAACTTTGGAAATTTTGTAATGATTCCAAACCAACCGGGTGGATTAATTTAGAACCAATAAAATAAAAGAAGATTCCCAGGTGGTTTGACTTGTAGAAAGAAGAAAAAAATAGGTCCTCTTTTAGATGGGGCTAAACAACCGGCACCCCACCCCCTTTCCCTGACATCTACAAGAATCTCGGAGGCTTCTCCTTTGGTTAAACCACCATGATCCCCCCCTACGGATTACCTTCTTCTCTTTTGGACCAGCGACGACAAATATTTGTGGCATCTTGCTAGCTCACTAGAGCACCCCAAGAAGTCCCCACCTCTCATGGATAACAAATACCTCACCATAGATTTTTCATCGAGCCACCCTAGTTAAATTAGTATCACTCACCTTGATCCACCTCCACCCTCTAGCATATATCATTTGTCACCACCATCTATAATTAGATCCCACCACCTTTCTTTTTAGAAGCATGTTGCCGACTCTCCCATGTGCGATCTGGTCGTCCTCACCTGAGGAAACCGTAGCTGCCACCAAACCCTTTCAACCATCGAGTGGCACACTGGACCACCCTCAACGGTTTCCCACACTACCTCCCATAGAACCACCGGTATTTGCGGCCTTCGCAGCTAGTTAGTCATGAGATACTCCACCACCTGGCCAACAGCCAGCCTCCTGGTCATGGTCGATACCTCCAGACAACATTCTTTTATGACCTCTCTAGTGCATCCCCAAGACACCATCGACCATAACTCATCCTTACCAGCCATTGTAGAACACCAACGCTGAACCACCCTTGTCATACTACCACTGAGATCCCAGATCTATCCACCCGAGTTCGGTAGTCCCCTTCCAGCGAATACTCTGGAAGGATCTCATCCATGGTTGTGGTCAAGATGCTCCAGTAATGAGAGGTAACCCCTTTAGGGTTCTTATGGATTTTATATTCCTCGAAACAAGCTTTGGTAGGTTGACCTGACCTAATACATGCCTGGGAATACCGAACTATCCTAGAATAGACCAGAACAGTATTTTTATGGCCCAAAATGGGTTTGTGTGGGTTCGTCGCGACCCACTTTAAGTATTCTCAAGGTTTCAGGGCCTGAGTTAGTAAAAATTAATATAATTAATTAATTTAATTTTTGGATCAAATTAGATTAATTAAAAAATTAATTTGAGGTTTAAAAATCATAATTTTAATACCTGTGGATAAAATTAATTAAATTTTGATATTAAGTTGAATTAACTAATGAATTTAATTTTTGGTATTAAAATTAAATTAACAGTCAAACCGAATGATAATTAAATAAATTATTTTAATTTTTTATTCATTTAATTTATTTAATATCCCACATACTTAAATTATTTAAATTTGTCATGTATTTAGTTTAACCTTGAACGGTCTTGGGAATTGACTTATATGGGTGTGCCTATAATTCATTTAATTATTATAATTGAGTGTGATGATTTTAAATAATTAATTAGTTTTATTTATGGTCTTTGCATCATCTTATTTTCAGTAAATATGTCTAAGGCTTGAATTTCCATCTTTATTTGTATGTACATTGCACTCCCATGTTCCCCTCGCTTGCATGAAAGTAACCTTGTACTTTGATGAAGATGATGCACGATGTAGACCCTACCAAGATGAGGTGGTATTACATACAAGATATGGACCCTACCAAGATGAGGTGGTACTCCTTTATGAATTTGTTTATAGTTATATGTATTTTATAATTTTGGTAAAATACATATAATAATAAACAGTAAAATACAATAAGAAGCAATGAATGTTTTTATATTAATGTTCAGTTGTGGGCATGACAACATAGATTGAACAAGATTAATATAAATGGATTATATTCATTGAGAAAAAATCAAAAACCCTCAATGAAGTTTTAAGTCATTAAATGCATTCTTTCATTCAAATTTTAATAAAACTGGGTGTTCGGGGTGCTCATCTGCCATAGTTGAGGACGCCTCTTACTATCTGGAAGTTCTTATAAGAGTGATGAGATGATATATCTAAATTTTAAGAAAATATTTATCCAAATCTATATTTCTAAAATATTAGAGTAAAGTGTTGATAAAATCAATTTTATGATTTCAGAGGCTCGGATTTCACTCAATAGATCAAAGAATCACAAGTTAATGTGCTTGTCTAGTCAAACACCTACATTGAACTCTCTGAGTAGTGGCATAACCAAAGCTTGTTGATTATGGGGGAAGTTAAAGAATCCTTTACACTATATTACTCAAGGGATAGATTATTTTGATTCTAGTATAGAGGGTCCCTATAATTTGATAAAATAGTGGGATACATATAATGATTTAATTAATTAATCAATGATGTTTAATTCGGTAATCAAGATAAAATCTCAACCTAATAGATTTTATTTTTGTAGAAAATGGAGAGTAATACAAAAAATACACAGTGATAAATATAAAATGAATTAAATTTCTAAACTAGGATGAATTTTTAGGTGTAGTATAGGTTCTAGAACACAATACTACGATATAGGAAATTCAAGGTGTTGGTGTCCCTATACCTGTTAAGCCACCTTAGAAAGTAAGGGTAAAAAATTTCTTATAGGAGACTCATGTATAGAGAATATGAGGGTTATGCCTTTATAATGTCATTAATATCTGATGTTAGTTTTGGTCACTACACAAGTACATTAATGATGTAACATATAGTCACATCTCTGATATGTTTATAAGGAGAAAGTGAAGCAAGATATGAATGTGATTATTACACTAGCTATGTGTAAATTAGAAGGAACATCAAAATCTTTCAAGACATTCCCTTATTACATCATTTCACCCAATTAATATAGTTTTGTTTAGGATTAAAAAACAAACATGATGGATTAAATGATTTATTACCTTTTAGGTACGGTTCTCCAAGCAATAAGAATATTAAATAAAGACTAACCATTAATTATTATGGTGAATAAGTAGAAAGATAATGTGAAAAGGAAGATGAAAAGGGTGACACCAAATGTAACTTTGAAACATCCTTCAGAGAATAGAGGTTGGTTATTAGACAGGTGGTTATTTTATTTTCATATTATAAAATAAATTTATGGAAGTTTAAATGTAATAAGTAGAATTGAATAAGTAATTACTCACTTATTATTCAATGCATTTTTATCAATTAATGTATCTAACATGATTCATGGGTATAAAATACAATATGTTTATCACATATGTGTATCAAGACACAATAACTAACTATGTCTAGAAAAACTACAAGAATTCAAGTGTATTCTCCAAGAGGCCAAGAAAGGGTGATTCCTACATCTGTGATGAGAAGTTCACAACTTCTAATTTCCAAGTGATTGATTATAATAGAACTTTAGTTGACTATAACTAAAAACATTTATCGCATGTTTCCTTTAGAGATAATAAGACATTATTCCAAGTCTAGGAATTAATGTTGTTTGTGGGGTTTCATACTTAACCAATAGTTCAGTGATAATTGAATCATAAGAAATACATTATGAATATAAAAAGTAAGA
This sequence comes from Viscum album, assembly GCA_963277665.1. Lineage (NCBI taxonomy): Eukaryota > Viridiplantae > Streptophyta > Magnoliopsida > Santalales > Viscaceae > Viscum > Viscum album. The sequence goes on from OY728156.1 coordinate 1,340,125,211, forward strand.
CTTATATACCGAGTTATGGAAAGATAATTCCTGGTCAAGTAAAACTAAATGTGTATGTTAAGGATATACCCGGTTTGATATTTATACTTTTTTATATCTAAACACATTAGGTATTATTGATGTATATACTAATTTATTTTGGAAAAATAATCCTTTATAAATAAAGGTTTTCCAGAAAGATTTTGGAATTAGTTCATCAAGAGCATGTGAACTATTCAAAGGGTAAGATAGTGGTAGATAAATATAATAAGATTCATGTAAAACATAAAGTAAAAAATAAAGAAAAGTATGTTGTATGAATGGTTAAAAGATATAATGTGCTTTGATCCAACATATTGAAGAATATCTTGACCAATAATTTATCGATTGATATAATGTAGCGTGGAGTAATTTATAAACACAAATTACCTTATACAAATCATGAAAATGATGTTATAAGAGTCTCAATGACGAGATTTCCATGTTAATATTGATCAATAAAAATTTTCATGGAGAAATTCTTAAATGCACATTTTATACATCATAGTCATGATGTAAGTAGAATCAATGTTTCAACTTTTAGAAACTTCCATTATATTTCAAGATGTGATTTGAAAATAATGGAATTATGCTACAACCATGTTCTAAATATCATGAAAAATGGATATCATGTGAGTTATTGTATTATGGAAATCCATTTTCAAAAGAACATGTGTTTCTATGTAAAGAATTTCTGAAGGATATAAACAATCCTGCATCAAGAAAAACACTAAGTGAATCTATAGTAAGTATCCTAAAAGATTCTTAGTATATTACAGAAATACCTAAGATACAAAAGATATTGTAAAATTTAATGACTAAATTTATATATAAGGGTGCACATCTCTACTTGATATAGTGGGAGAAGTATTGAATTGGGTTTAGTCAATGCTATCAGATGCACAAATAGTTTTCATAGGAATAATTTCAAAAAGATGTGTAGAAGAGGAATAATCTAGAGACACATACTGTGTAGGAAGATTAAAACCAAAGTGATGGTTTTATATTTACTACAGCTAGTGATATAATATTCATTAAGAATAATAAATCCTAAAAGTAACCATAATATGTAAATTAGTTAAGATTTAAAAGGTAATTTGAAAATAAATAATGGATTGCATGTATAAAATTTCAAAGGGGATTATATTTTTTAAAATTGTTGTGGGTATTTATGTGAGATGATACATGAGTGGTACAAGCATAGTACTAATAAAGATCGATTGGTTATATTAAATCATTATGCCTAAATCCATTAGAATTTTTCTTGTCATAGTTAATATCTATGATCATTTTATTGTGCATTTTATTTGAAGATCACCAGTTGTAGAAGGTGTTTATTTGACACAAACAAAAAGGGATGATGAAATTATAGAATTCTAATAACGGTGATGGTTACTAAAATCTAGTTTAGGATTAAAGTAAGAAAAAATATCATATAATATTCATTGGGAATGAATCGATGCCATGGTTCAACTAAAGGTTAGTGGGAGCTCTATTGTTTTCCAAGTATAATATGTTTGATAACATATGGAAAAAATTTATTTGTATTATAGTTATTTAAGCCCATAATATAAGAAATACTCTGGTGATTGACATAAAGTAGCAACCTAAGTTATAGGTAAAATATCTAATGAGGTATATTTAACGATTGTTTAGACCTAGTAAATCGTATATATACTTAAATGGTATTGAAAAATACAAGTCGGAATAATTTGAGAATGAATTATTTCCTGTGTCACATGGAATAAATCTCTCCAAATAGACGTGCAATGAAAATGAGGAGATTAAGTGGTGAGTTGAGTTCCATATACTTCAGTGATGGATCAATCACAAATTCCAGGATATATAAAATAAACGATATTTTTAACATATACTATACAGTAAGAAAATATCATTTATTTCTAGGAGAACTTAAAGTAAATCTGTCAATACTATTTGATTATACTAGGGTATATACAAAGGAAATATGCCTAGTATGTGGATAAGAAGGGATAATAGTTATTATGGGACACAAACTAGTCTTCCTTGGATCAATGTGATCTAGTATCATAGTCAAGGCAATGGAATGAGGGAGACAAGCTCATAAAATCTAGTGGTATCCATATCTAAAAAGATCAAGTACATTTTAGCTTCTGATGCATCAAAGAAGAAATTATTAAATTCAACGATTTGTTCCAGTTCTTAGAATCTCACATACTAAGTAATTTTTTATCATTATGATAATTATATTATTGGTAATAGACAAGATGCTAAGTTATGACAGTGGAAATAAGAGATAAACTTAGGGATACCATATCATGGGAATTTTTACTCAGGGATATGAGGTCACACATATCAGAGTAGCCATGCTAAAAAATATATGGAAGAACCAACAACTAATGTTGTGGCCTAGCAGAAACATGATCTTTATCATGTGAGAGCTAATAAGGTTTGTTAGCAAGTTGTCTCTAGTAAAAGTGGGAGTGTTGTAATAGTGGGTTCCCTAGACCCAACTAAATAGTACTTTTGATTACCATATCATGTATATAGTTAGACATACATGATATTAACTTAACATTATAGTATGTACTTTTCTGCATCCACTATTGATATAGTAATTTCCATAGATTAATTTTCATATCAAATATTATTGCAAATATCAGGCTATATTGAGAACCTTGAGGTACTATGAAATTAATCTTAGACAAAGGTTTTATGGTCCAGATACATCATTCTAACTAAAAAAAGTTAATGTTTGAAAATCAGGTGCTGGGGATCATAATAATTGATACTTATTCTCATGAAGTTCGCACTTGGTGATCTTTAGTAGTGAGATCATGAGGACAGACCCACCAAATGTAAGACCACATTTTTTATGTGTCATTGGTTATCACTATCTAAAGACATATCTATTAGTCTCCTAAATTGAGATCATTATCAATGTGTTCCATTTGATCACATACTTTGATGCAAGGAAAAAACCATGATAATAAATTCACAGTAAGGTAGCTTGTGTTGGTAGTGTCATTAGTGGTATGACACTGGTTGAATGGGCAAGAAATAATTTTTCACTTCTAGGTTGAGGAAGTAGTATATCTTGATCCTTGCTGATGAGAATGGTAGAAACATTATAATTCCTTGGCTAAGAAATTTGAAGGTAAATCCATCTAGATATATCTACAAATAATAAAGTAATAAAGGAGAATGACACACATGTGTATCCTACTTTATGAGATATTTAAAGATAAGGGGATTCTATTACACAGTGTGGGTTCATAGGTTGGTATAATAGAGTATTCAAGAATCTTCCCTATTCTGGTGAATAGGTATTTTGGACATGTTGGACCCCACCACGGGGTATGATTATTTTCCAAGTTAAAGGTCACCAAAGGAATACATGAATTCATATTATCAAATTAAATAATACTTGGGTTGAATTTATTTATTAAAATTATTTACAAATAAATATAAGGAATAATATTAATTGAAATAAAATCATTTTAATATTTCTAGTTTGTTTACTATTTTACATGAATTTTGAGTTGAGTTAAATGACTTGGTTTTGTCACATAATATTATATATATATATATTATAGGTTTTTGATAAAATATAAATAATATTTATGGTGTAGTTTAGTTCATCATAATTATTTATTTAGTGGGTGTTAAATATTCGGGGGGGGGGGGGCTTCCAAGTATTTTGAGAGTCCACTATTTAAAGGAGGAGTGAGGTTCTAACAAGATACTATTCATGGAGAGTTTATCAGAGCCTCTCTCTCATCTTCTAATTTATAAAGAGATAAGCTCCCGATCTAGGTGAACAGATTGGTTTCATATCCATTCTTTAAAGGTTCATTTATGCGGTGATCATTGGGATGTCAAAGGCATCGTCAAATCACCACGCTAGCACCTAGAATCCAACAGTCCATGTTCCTGTGAATGTTTTAAGTGCATGTTGACAATCTATAGTGATTCTTATTTGAATCCTTAAATAAATGGTCATTAAAGGTGAGTATCGGTTGAGAACACTCCAATTGGGAATGAGGTTCACATTTCAATTTTTTTGTAATTTATGTGAGATCCTCATACTATACTAGAGCTTGAGTAGGCAGTGAAAAAATGTTTAATCATCCCAATGATAAAAAAACCCTTGGCCCGACAACTTCCACTACAACCTTAATAATTGTATTCAGTTTCAGAGAAATTAAGTAAATTATCTAAGTCAAGAAAAATTAAGTTGCATTAAAATTAAGCATAGTCTATTAATTCGGTCCCAATTAAAAAAACCATACATCGATCCAATTTCGAACGGCCACATTATGTCCATTCGATGTTTTTGATATGGATCATTTGTGGTTTTCATGTATTAATTTTGTAGAACATATATATTTATATGTGTGTTAATACCTGAAGTAAAGTAGTTTCTGGTAAGTACTTTAACACTGATGGATAGAATAATTATTTTAGGTAACCAGAATAGTATTTTCTGGATAATTTTATTCTTCCACTGATTTTTTGTTTATTAAATTATAATAATGTGAATTATTATTTTATTATAATAATCATTATTATTACTATATTATGATCCTCTTATCATAACTTTTTAAATTTTGGTATGAGGCCAAACCATCCAGGTAGATTAATTTACAGTAAAAAAATAAAACAAGATTCCCTGGAGGCTTGACATGTAGAAAGAAGAAAAAAAGGTCCTCTTTTAGATGGGGCCAAAAAGGCCAACACTGAACCCTCCTTTCCCTATTATCCATGAGAATCCATGTAGCTTATCCTCCTGCCCGACTCATTTGTTGGAACTGTACGTAGTTGGAGCCCGCCGCCTTGTTTATTCGAATCCCATCAACAACTCTCCCAAACACGATCTGGTCGTCCTCATAAGAGGAAACCACAAGAGCTAACACTACTTCCTACCATCAAGTGGCACCCCAGACAAACCTCAAAGGTCACCCACACTACTTCCCATGGAATCACCGGTAGCTGCAGTCACCCCAACTGGTTATCCATGAGATCCTCCACCACCTGGCCTACAAACAGCCTCATAGTCATGGTTGGGACCTTCAGACGACCTCCTCCATGACCTTGCCGGTGCATCCCAAACACACAATCGACCAAAAATCCTCCTTACCAGCCACTGGAACACACCAACACTGCAACAACCTTGTCAGAATGACACTGAGAGCCCAGATCTGGCTACCCTGAGTTCAGCCATCCCCTTCCAGTGAATACCTTGTTAGGATATTGTCCATGGATGTGGTGAAGACGCTGCAGTAGTGAGAGGTAACACCTATTGGGTTCTAATGGATCAAATTTTCCTTAAAACATGATTGGGTAGGTGTGCCAGACGTGATTTGGGTTTATACAGACCGACCTGGCCTAAAATAGACCAGAACGGGCTTTTCATGGCCTGAAATGGGTTTTTGTTTGTTCAGCGTGACCTACTTTATGTTTGCTCAAGGTTTTAGGGCCCGGGTTAATCAAAAATAATATAATTAATTAATTTAATTTCAGAATAAATTTAAATTAATTAAAATATTAATTTGAGGAATAAAAATAAAAAATTTAATACTTTTGGAGAAAATTAATTCAATTTAGGTATTAAATTGAATTAATTAATGAATTTAATTTTTTGTATTACAATTAAATTAACAATCAAACTGAATGAGAATTAAAAAATTATTTGAAATTTTTATTCATTTAATTTATTTAATAGCCCCCATACTTAAATTATTGAAATTCAATTTTTTATCATGCATTAAGTTTACCCTTGACTGATATTGGGCACTGACCTATATGTGTTTGCTTGTTGTTCATTTAATTATTTTTAATTTCATGTGATTATTGTAAATAATTAATTATTTTTATTGACAGTCTATGCATCATCTTATTTTCAGTCAATATGTATAAGTCTTTCATGTCCATCATTATTTGTACGTACATTGCACTCCCGAGTTCCCCTCGCCTGCGTGCAAGTACCCTTGTACTTTGATGAAGATTATGCAAGACATGTACCCCGCCAAGATGAGGTGGTACTCCAGATAAGATGTGGACCCCAATGAGATAAGACGAGAAGTGGACACCCTGGACAAGGGTGAGCTTCATCATGAGTCAAGCTACAACTCAGGTATGTTACCCTAGGTCGCGGTTGGTCCATTGAGTTAAAATGGATCAACAAGTTTTAGATGCCCAAGACCATTTGGGTAATTGTTTTACTTTAGGAATTTGTTTATTATTATATTTATTTTATAATAGTGTGAAAATACATAAAATAATAAACAGTAAAATACACAATGAAGTGATGGATGTTTTTATATTAATGTTCAATTGTGAGCGCGACAACATAAAATGAACAAGATTAATATAAATCGATTATATTCATCTAGAAAAACCCAAAAACCATCAATGAATGTATATGTCAATAAATGTATTATATCAATAAAATTTGAATAAAATCAGGTTTTTGGGGTGTTTATCAGCCAAATTTGAGGGTTCCTCTTACTACTAGGGAGTTCTTATAAAATAGATGGGCTAACATAAGTAAAGTTGCAAAAAATAAGTATCCAAATCTATCTTGTTGAAATTTTAGAGGAAAGTGTTGTGAAAATCAAGTTTATGATTTTAGAGGCTGAGACTTCACTCAAAAGATCAAATAATAGAAAGTTAATGTGGTTTTCCAGTCAAACTCCTTCCTTGAACTCTCCGAGTAGTGCCTTAGACAACGCTTGTAGATTATGGGGGGAAGGTCAAGGATCCTTGCCACTAGATTACTCAAGTGATATATTATTATTGTTCTAGTATAGAGGGTTCCTAGAACTTGATAAAATAGTGAAATACATTTAACGATTTAATTAATTAATCAATGATGTTTAATTCAGTAATCAAGATAAAATTTCAATCTATTAGATTTTACTTTTGTAAAAAATGGAAAGTAATACAAAAAAATAAAGAGTGATTAATATAGGATTAATTAAATGCCCAAAATTGCATGAATTTATAGGTGTAGTATAAGTTCTTGAGAAAAATAGTACAATATAGGAAATTCAAGGTGTTGGTGTCCCTATACCTATTAAGCCACCTCAGAAAGTGAGCGTGTAAAATTGCTTACACAAGACTCATGTATAGAGAATATGATGGTTATGTCATTATACTATAATCAATATCTGATGTCAGTTGTGGTCACTACACCGAGACATAGATGATATAACATATATTCCTAACTCTGAGATGTTTATGTGGAGAAAGTTAAGCAATATATGAATGTTATTATTACACTAGGAATGTATAAATTGGAAGAAAGATCACGATATTTCAAGACATCCCATTCTTACCTATTTTCACCCAATTACTCTAGTTTTGTTTAAGATTAAAAACAAACACGATGGATTAAATGATTCATTACCTTTTAGGTAATATTCTCCAAGAAATAAGAATATTAAAGATAGATTAACCATTAATTCTTATGGTGAAGAAGTTAAAAGACAAGGAGAAAAGGAAAAATGGAAATAGTGATGCCAAATGCACCTTTGAAACATCCTTTAAAGAATAAAGGTTTGTTATTAGACATGTGGTTATTTTATTTTTAAATTATGAAATTAATTTATGGATGTTTAAACGCAATAAAAAGAATTGAATAAGAAATTACTCACTTATTCATTAGTGTATGTTCATCAATTAATGCATTTAACATGATTATTGGGTCTAAAATACAGTATATTTATCAAATATGTGTATTGAGACTCAATAACCAATTAAGCATAGAAATGTTACAATAATTCAAGTTTATTCTCCAAAAGGCTGAGAAAGGGTGATTCCTACGTCTACGGTGAGAAGCGTACGATCTCTAATTACCTTGTGATTGATTCTAATAGAACTTTTGTTGATTATAACAAAAAATATTTATCTCACATATCCTTTAGACACAAGTAAACATTATTCCAAGTCTAAGAATAAATTTTTTTTTGTGGTGTTTCATACTTAACCAATAGTTCAGTGATAATTGAATCATAATAAATACAAGATAAATGCGAAATATAAGACTTATATACTGAGTTGTGGAAATATAATTCTTTGTAAAGTAAAACTAAATATGGAATTAAAGGATATACCCAGTTTTATATTTATACTTAGTATATCTAAACACATTGGGTATTATCGATGTATATACTTATTTATTTTTGACAAAGAAACCTGTATAAATAAAGGGTTTCTAAAAATATTTTGGAATTAGTTTAGAAAGAGCGTGTAAACTATTCCAAGGGTAAGATAATGGTATAAAAAATTCATAATATTCCTTTAAACCATTTAGGAAAAATAAAGTGCAGTATGGAATATTCATGGTTAAAAGATATTAGTTGCTTTGGGCTGACATGTCAAAGAATATATTGACCGATCATTTATCGATCAATATAATGTAGCGTGGAGTAATTTCTAAACACACATTACCTTATCCACATCATGATAATGATGTTTATAAGGAGGATCAATGATGAGTTTTACATGTTAATATTGATCAATAAAATTTATCATGGAGATATTCCTAAACACATGTTTTATACATCATAGTCATGATGTAAGTATAATCACTTTTGCAACTTGTAGAAACTTCCATTATATTTCAAGACATGATTTGAAAATAATGTCATTATCCCACAACCACGTTCCCAATACCATGAATAATGGATATCATATGAGTTATAGTATGATGGAAATCCATTTTCAAAATTACATGTATTTCTATTCAAAGAATTTGTGAAGGATTTAAACAATCTTGCATCAAGAAAAACACAAAGTGCGTCTATAGTAAGTATCCTAAACATTTCTTAAGATATTAAAAAAATCCATAAGATATAAAATAGATAGTCAAATTTAATGACTAAATTTATATATAAGGGTTCACATCTTTAGTTGAGATAGTGGGAGTAGGATTTAATTGGGTTTAGTCAATGCTATTAGATGCACAAAATAGTTGTCATTGGAAGAATTTCTATAAGAGGTGTCAAAGAGGAATATTCTAGAGACACATACTGTGTAGGAGGGTTAAAACCAAACTGATAGTTTTATATTCACTACATCCAATGATACATTATTCATTAAGAATAATAAAATCCTACAAGTAACAAGTATATGGAAATTAACTAAGATTTAGATGGTAATTTAAAAACAAATAATGGATTGCATGTATCAAAGTGAAAAGGGGCTTATTTTTTTGAAAACTGTGATGGGTATTCACATGAGATGATACATAGGTGGTACAAGCATGGTGTAAATAAGGATCTACTGGTTATAGTAAATCATTATTCCTAAATCCATTATAATTTTACTTATGGTATCTAATATCTACAATCATATTATTGTGCATTTTATTTTTCAACAACCAATTATAGATGGTGTTTATCTGACGCAAACAAAAAGGGATTGGGATATTATAGAATTCTAATATGGTTGAAGGTTACTAAAATCCATTTTAGGATTAAAGTAAGAATCAAGATCATATAATATTCATTTGGAATGAATCTATGCCATGTATCATCTATAGGTTAGTGTGAGATCCATTGTTTTCCAAGTATAATATTTTTGATAAAATATGGAAAAAATCTATTGGTCTTATAGTTATTTAAGACCTGAATAGAAGAAAAACTCTGGAGATTGACTTAAAGTAGGAACCTAATTTATAGATAAAATATCCAATGAGTTATATTTAACGGTTTCTTAGATCTAGTAAATTATACATATACTTAAATGGTAATGAAAAATACAATTCAGAATAATTTGAGAAAGAATTTTTACCTGTGTCACATGGAATAAATCTACCCAAGTAGACATGAAATGACATATGAGGAGATTAATTGGAGAGTTGAGTTCTATATGCTTTAGTGATGGATCAATCACGTATGAAATGATATAAAAAATAAATGATATTATCAACATATACTATATATTAAGAAAATATCAATTATTTCTAGTATAACATCATGTAAATCAATCAATACTATTAGATTGTACCGGGGTATGTACAAAGGAAATATAATTATTATTTGGATAAGAAGGGATAATAGTTATGATGGGACACAAACTATTCTTCCTTGGATCAGTGTGAACACATATCATAGTCAGGCAAAGGGAATGAGCGATACAAGATCATAAAATCTAGTGGTGTCCATATCTATAAATACCAAGTACATATTAGCTTCTGAGGTAGCTAATAAGAATTTATTAAATGAAATTATTTGTTCAAGTTCTTGGAATCACACCTAGTAAGTAAAATTTTATCATTATGATAATTCTATTACTGGTAATAGACAAGATATCAAGTTATGTTAGTGTAAAAAAGAGATAAACTCAGAGATACCATATCTTTAGAATATTTACTCGAGGAGATGAGGTTGCACATATCAGAATATCCATAGAGAAAATAATATGGAAGACCCCACAACTAAATTCAGGACTTAGAAAAAAAATGATATTTATCATGTAAGATCTAATAAGGTTTGTTATCTAGTTGGCTCTATTGAAAGTGGGAGTGTTTTATTAGTGGGTTCCCTAGAACCAACTAAACAGTACTTTTGATTACCATATTGTTTATACAGTTAGATATACATGATATTCCATTACCATTATAGTGTGTAATTTTCTGCATCCAATATTGAAATAGTAATGTCCATAGATTAATTTTCATATCAAATATTATCATCGATATCTGGCTATAATGAGAACCTTGAGATACTATGAAATTAATCTTTTAAAAAGATATTATGGTCTAGACACATCATTCTAACTAAAAATAGTTTATGTATTATAATCAAGTGTTGAGGGATCATAATAATTGATACTTCTACTCATGAAGTTTTCACTTGGTGATCTCTAGTAGTGAGATCATGAGGAAAAAACCACTAATAGTAACACTAGATGTTTTATGTTTCATTGGTTGTTCCTATCTACAGACATGTGCATTAGTCTACTAAATTGAGATCATTATCAATGTGTTCAATTTTATCACATACATTGATTCAAGGAAAAACCCATGATAATAAAATTATTGTAAGGAAGTTTGTATTGGGAGCATCATTGGTGGTATGGAATTGGTTGAATGGTTAAGAATGTATTTTTCACTTCTAGGTTGAGGAAGTAATATATATCAGGCCATACTGATCAGAATGGTCGAAAAATTATAATTCATTGGACAAGACATTAAAAGGTAAATCCATACATACATATATATATATATATAAAGCAACAATGTAAGATGAAAAAAATTGTATGTGCTAATTTATGAGATATTTAAAGACAAATAGATTATATTACACAGTGCATGTTCATAGGTTGGTTATCATTTTTTTGAATATCTTTATATCTTTAGGAGCCTTGATGGTTTGCTATACTATGTTCTTGGTCTATGAATATTGTTCACTACTATAAAGATAAGGGCCTATAGGGTCACACAGAATAGTGTATTCAAGAATCCTCCTTATTCTAGCGAATATGTATATTGGACATTGTGGGCCCCACCATGGGGTGTGAGTATTTTCAATGTTAACGATCACCAAAGGAATAAATTAATTCATATTATTCAAGTAAATAATATTTGGGTTGAATTTTTGTATTAAAAGTATTTACAAGTTATGTAAATATGAGGAATAATATTAATCAAACGAACAATATTTTAATATTCTAGGTTTGTTGAATATTAAGCGGGAACTTTGAGTTGAGTTAAATTACTCAGTTTTATCAAGTAATATATTATATACATATTACAAGTATGTGATAAAATATAAATAATATTTATGATGGTGTTTAGTTCGTCATAATTATTTATTTAGTGGGCGTTAAATATTTGGGGGGTCGGGAAACCCTTCCAGGTATTTCGAGCACCCATTATTTAAAGTTGGAGAGAGGATATTGCAAGGGACTATTCATGGGGAGTTCATCAAAGCCTCTCTCTCATCTCCCACTTTCTAGAGGGAGAATATCTCGATCTAGGTGAAAGAATCAATCTCAACTATTTGCATCGAAGATGCATCGATATGGTGATTTTTGGGATGTCGAAGTCATCATTGGATCGCCGCGCTAGCACCTAAAATCTAACAATCGACACTTATGTGAATTTTTGAAGTGTATTTGGATGATATAGAGGTAATTTTATTTGGATCCTTGAAGAAATGGTCACTGGAAATGAGCTATTGTCAAGCACACTTCAATTCAAAACAATTTTCATGTTTCAATTTATTTTTTTTCTCTATTTAATTTATGATCCTTAGACCATACCAAGGCTTAGATTGTCAGTGAAGAGAAGTCTGATCATCCCGATGATGAGAATAAAAATAAAAATACATAGCCCACTATCTTTTGCTGCAACCTCGGTACTTACATCCTCAAGAAATGATTATTTATTATTCATAACAACTATCATGGAAAGATTAAGAAAAAATATATTAATGTAATAAATAATTTATTTCTATTAAAAAAAGGATAAATTATGTAAAGATGAATAACTTAGGATAAAATAGTATATGGTGGTTCAATTGAAAATTTAAATGAGAATTACAAAGAATTCCTAAGTGATTTCCAAAAATTATACTATAAGCAAATTGAAAAATTCTGATGGGAGATCTATTATATGGAAGATAAAGCATGATAATGGATACAATGGTGTTGAAATGAAGGTTGAAATATGTAAATATTGAATTACTCCCATGATATAGGTATTTCCCAAGCTTATTTTTAGGGAAAATTATAATTCAACTACCTAGAGTGATTTCTGTAGAATGGTTATTGCTCAAGGGATAACCACTAGAAAGGATTCGAAGTGAGTTGAAAGAAAAGGCTTAGTTCGCAAAGAACAACCACATTCCTCAATCTAAGGATTCCTAGGAAGTACCCCTCCCCCTATGTACTTAATTATTTCTAATATTTTTTGGATGTGATATAGACTTAAGGGGGAGATATGATCCATGGGGTGAATGCATTGTAATATGAGAGTATCGTCAAAAAACTATTTGAAACAAAGAGTAAATTTAGAGTAAGAAACTATCATTTCAAAGAACTATATGAATAAATAAGTGCTTTTTAGATGACACTATGTATGTACAAGATAAATCAGGAATTAAATTATTCCTAAATAAAATCAAGGGGTTTTGAAGAAATATTTGTGTTTATAAATGGTATTAATTTAAAAAATATAATCAACAAGTGATATTAAGACACATTAGGTATTATCCAACCCTCAAAGAAATGAAAAGATAGCTTAAGGGAGAAGCAACAACATTATTAGATGATTACATGTTTTTTTCATTTTATTTCAAGAAAAGTGGTAAAATATGATTTTGTTAAAGGATACTAATGGATGTGTAATGATGAATCCCATGGTATACCTCAATAAGTGTAACGTCCTAGCCTAGATTTTATGAAAACTAGTGCTCTCAGATAGCTCACCAGAGGGCCTCAAGTGTGCCTCCTCTTATTCTAGAGGCTCCCATCTAGAAGTGGAGGACTAATAGTGGAACTATAAGGAGACTATACCCCCCATTTTAGAGTTCAGAACAATATGTAAATAACCAAACACTGTAAAAAATTGAGAAAGTGGATGAATAAATACACTAAAACTAAAACATGTTGTAATAAAATTAAATGAAATAAAGTATTGAACATCTGTATTATACATATGAAAATGATCTCCCACTTGGATAATAACATATAAAAAATAAATAACTAAAAAATAAATACAATAGTACCTACTTCCAACTTTGAACTATAACACATACATGGTCTCTAATACCCTGTTAGCCTACTCTAGCCCGACCATTCGATCCCACATTAGCATCTTACTCAACCATGAAATCTTGGTCCTCTGCCTGATCCATCGTGAAACTGTGATCAACCTGAAAGTAGGAAAAAAATTTCATGCACACCGTGGTGGACATATAGGGAGTGAGAAATAAATCTCAGTAGGCCATCCCCAATGGAGAATCAATAAAATGCTGCTATAAGTGCATGATGATGAAATATGATCAGCCTTGTCGAAATATAACTAAAAATAAATACAGTAAAACAATCTCAGATCCTTAATTTTGAGACCTTAATAGACCATACATTCTTTATCCAATGATGGGGTCTCTCTAGGCATGTCACCATAACTGTGCACCCCAAATAACTTGTGGGATCCATATCTATAGCAGCTGAAACCAAACATGACCATTTCAGGGACCCATCCTACGATAGTCCTATCATATGGGATACTAATCTACGTCATCTCATATCATGTACACATGAACCAATCCTTACCTCATACTCAGTACCTCGGCACATATGTTCCAGTTACCACACAAAATCACTACCAAACCCAGACCATAAGTCTGAAATCTATCTCACTCATGGATCACAAATAATAGTTCCTATAGCATCATTCTAGTACCTAGGACACATATCAAGTTAAACATTCTTGGAGAATTAGTACAGAATTTAAACAATGTATCAAATAAATCATTCCTGGAGCATCTATTCAAGTATCCAATCTGGATCTAGAATGATATGTCTGACCATCCCAACCATAGTTCATAATGGTCACTAGGCAGTACACAAGGAGCATCAGTCTAAGTATTTAATCGGGATATGGAATTCCATGTCCGTCCAACCCAATCACTAGGTCATAAGTTAGCAAACATGGAGAATCAATCCATGAATCCAAATGGTATTTGGAATTCCATGTTCAACCATACCAATCTTGATATATAATTCTATTTCCATACCTTTAGGTTCAGGAGAGACATTCCTTTCCCTAAAAAACTATGGTGCCCCAGGGTGTAGGATATCAATCCAACATCACAAAACTATATATAAAATGTGGTACCTAGAGCATCAGTCTAGAAACTAAACCATGTTGCATACTACACATGCACGGATCCTCAGTCCAACACCAAACCACATACATGCTTCATCACATCAACTTTACTCAAAAACAAAAAAAAATATGGTCTAAACCTTGGTCTATCACTCAAACCACAACCAACTATTGGTATTTAAATAGAGCCTCATTCCAAAATTCTCAATCACAGATATCCAAAACCATACATATGGAATGTCTTTCTAGCTCTCTCAACCATCATAGTCCTTACTAGTAAACTGGGTCCCAAAACATGGAAACCCAACTAAACCAAACTGCCCCATGGGCGTAATCCAAGCCTCAACCTCAAATAACTAAAATACAACAAGGGATAGATATACGCCCATCTTGGCTAGAAAAATCTCATCCCCATTGGCTCATACACCAACCTGATCCCCAAGGAAACACCAATAACCAAAACACTAAAGCACACACACCTGATCATGTTCATTCTATCAATCAGGAACATACTTGGCCCTAATGGACCACACATAAATAGGGGAATCCCTCCTTGGATCCTCAGACCTAGCACTCAAGTAGATCCTTTCACTCCTAATCCTTAGTGACAACCAAACTCTCAGGCTAATCCCTATCATAAGAAACATTCCCCAGAATCCCTTAGTGGACTAGAAACGATCCTTGATCAACAAGATGGAAAGAATTCATCCAAAAGAAAACCCATGACATGTAGGAATTCTCAATAGTTAGCCACGAAATCCAAAAATCACTCAACCAAAACCATCCCACTATGGTCAACCCTAGAATTCCCTCAGACTTAACTCAACAGTTTAAAAAACCCTGCCATAACCACCATCCTATGATGTTAACAAATACCAAAAGATCTAACCACCATAATGCTAAAACATAGTATCTAAAACTCAACTACTTTAACCTCAAGAAAATAGTCCCAATATGCAGCAAAAAAATAATATCTCCCCATAGATACTAATCATTCCCACCACTAGGGGACCATCCAAGGAACCTCAAGAAAAATTCCATGGAATGCTCAGGTGATCCCAAAAACTGATCTCACAATCCTCACCAGACATCATCGCTCAAAACCCAACAATGGGATGATTTAAATCCCAATATCAAAGAGAACCTCACACTAAACTTTATTGGTCCAAAACACTATCCAGATGATATCAATAGGATGAAAGGGTCCTACCATCATGTTCAATGTGGAAAAGTGCTTGAATAGACCACTCATAAGTATAATTTTGTTTCCAAGGAACAAAAAACCCAATACCCTTTAATGGGTAACCAAGGAGTATCACACGGTGTGTATGCATGAGAACACAATGTGTGGTCCCACAACCCCATATGAGTGTCTAATCGAGATGAACTTGGCATGTGATACCCAAGTACATGGCATGTAAGTTAGGTACAAGGAGTGTACCCTACACAGGGTACTTACCAGTGTTCCTCCCATGTTCTATCCATATATTCCTACCTGGTCATGTAATCACACATGATGTGTCACCCACACAGGGTCTGACTGTGTACCCTACATGACCATGTTCATCGTACACTATTCATCTAGCCATGTTCTCAACCACACGTTGAGTGGAATTACATGGCGTGTCCTCTAGACCACATGATGTGTAATTGTATCCTTCTATCCTCCCCTATATAGGAAGACCACATGAAATATTTTCTTCTAACCACAAGCAATTTAGTTAGTGTTTCTAAAGAGGAAACCCCTATGAACCCCCTGAAACCCCTGTTTTTTTCAAAATAAGTAAATATTGACGCCCATTGGGTCCCCACCAATAATATTAAGGCTTTAAAACTTGAAAAAAAAAACTAAACTATGGGGATTAAGGCATAAAACTGAAAAATAATCCTACCATGTGGTGTAAAAGATGATGATTTGGGTCTAAATCCTCTCTTAAAAGTTGATGCCCCTTGATCTTGTCCTGATCTACACCAAGGATGAAGTCTGACGGAACCTCTCTTCCCCCTCCTCTCAGTCTATGAGTCACATGAGGAAGAACCCCTCCCCCTTCCCTTCCATGTATGGGATCAAAAAATAGGGGGATGATTTTAATTAATTAATTAATTAATTAATTAATTAATTAATTAATCACCATTTTTAATACCAGTACCAAGTCCTGGAACCCGAAGTAAGTTTATACTTAACCTCGGAAAACCCCCCATTCTAGACTCAACTGTTGAGTCAGAATCTCAATATGACTCTCCATTAAAAATATATAACCACCCAAACCCGTGTGAGTAATTTAATATTTAATTAATTAAATATTAAATTTTTTTCCAAAGCTCAAACTTCTCAGTACTCCAAAAATCTCCCATAATAGGGTAGAAACCCTATTCTAGGACCAACATAGTGGTCATAAAAATTATTCGAGATCATATCGTAGAATAAATGACCATTTTACCCCTCATGAGGACCCAGAAAAAAAAAATTAAATTTCTGCTCAAATTTCAAAACCCAAAAAAAATTGAGTCTCTAAAACCTTCACAAAATAAAACTTTTTTCCTCTAAAATCCTCGGTGGTCTTTCAACCATACATCTCAACACCCATTGGTCATCAATACAATCTCAACTAGTTGTGTTCTACTCAAAGAGGCCAACCAAATTTCTCTACATAACTCTTATGATAAGGCGTACAATCCAGGAAAAGTCCAAGCCAACACTTTCCACCATCAAAAAACCACTAGGATAATGACTACCCACCCCAGTCCATTCTGATACATCACAACATCATTTATAAATTTTCATTAAACTCGATGTGCTCCCCACCATAGAAATATCCTTACTATTGCCTCACAACCAATAAACGTTTCCAAAACCCATGCCCCACTCACAACAAAACCTCGTAACTTGGAATGACTATTTCACTCCAACTAGAGAAATAAAACAAACGATATACTATAAACTATTCCCATCATCTAAGAATAAAACCAATGGTATTCATCGATACATAATTTTCCATAGGAACCTCACCCTTAGAAAGATGATGCTGTGTTCCCCACAATACGGCTTCACATTCACCTCTCCCTGACCACAATCTCCCAGGAGGATCCTTATCAACCCAAGAACACATCTCTATAACATGGAATAAAGCTGATGCTCTCTTAGGATATTCAGAAAGATGTAAAGATATTGGGCATTATCATCTCAAAAATGTGAGTATACTAATATTTCATAGAAATATACCACCACAAACTCATCCATTTTAGAACGTCAAAATTCTATCCTAAGGGCCACAAATCACCATGCCCACAATCCTCTCATCACACTGAAAATTATTCTCAGCCTACTCATGGATGCCTACCCAACTCAAGAACCCTGTACATACCCTCCCACAACATCCAATCCCTAAGACAAATGATATAGGGCATCACCATCTCTCATGTCTCCAAGATTTTTCTATTATGAACCTATTACATAGCCTTGTGTAACTAAACCACAAAACCTTCTTTGACTCAAGTGAGTCATATCTCATGAAAAATCATCCCACCAGATCAATCCATGTAAACTAAAGTATATCCTATGATTCCAATCTAACATAAACCCACTAGGATCAACTTACCTACACAACCAATTCTTGGCATGAGAACATGAATGAACCTACCCCTCTCAAAACCAACCACAAGGCAGAAACATTGACACACAAGTGCACCATCCCAAAAAAGGAATCCAAAGACCCCAAACCCCAAACCCAACTGAACCCTTCGTTCACTATTTTCAAAAGTCCAAAAACATCCATATGTGCCCCAATCACCCAAAACCACCGGTAAATCGATCACCCATATATTGGGTCACCCTCTAAAGTCAAATAGCTCTGACTCCCTTCTCTAGAGTCATGTAAAAAAGGCCACTAGGTTCTCCCACCTAGACCCACCAATCAAGTCTCATGTTCAGCCACTAGGTCTAACCACCTTGGTCTAAGACAACTCTTAGAAGATAAAAAATCAAGGGCATAAACATGAACCCATCTCATTATCACACGACATCAGCAAAACAAAACACCCTACTCTAGGGTCTTCCCCATACATGCATCGTATACTAACCCACTACCCACAACTAAGGCACACATCCTCTCTGAGCATCTGCACATCTAAACACTATATAAAGTACCCATAAATACAACTATCCTCAAACAAAACAACCCATAATGGGTTTAATTATCCCGTACTTACACCATAATGACCCACTAGGGCTATTGAACTAACCATGCATGAGAACCACACCTACTTCCTCATCGATGAGCATGTCACCATGGATCCACATAACCTGACATCAAAAATAAATTCATAAAATCACACACTAAAAATACTATAACATGGGGATACTATGTTCCTATAATGATGCATGAGACACCTCTTAACTCTAAAAGCCAAGTGTTAAAACCAAGTCATAACCCTCTTTCCATCAGGAAAAGATCCTAAAATCCATCATAAACTATCAAATCCAAACAACATGTGTGTCACTCAAAGAGAAAATCATACCCAACCATAACATAAAAAATCCAAAACATCAATCCCAATATCTAGTAACTCGAACTTCCTACCAAAATAGTTATTAGCGATGCACCAACCATATATCCATCACAATTTTTTACACATTATTATATATAATGTCTACTAAACCCCAAATAGTGAAATAATCAGAAAGTAACTACCCTGATAACACTTTGTAACATCCCAACCCGAATGCCACTAAAACAGATGCTTCGAGCTAGTTCACCACAAGGCCTCAAGCGTGCCTCCTCACACTCCATATGTTTCCAACTAACAATGGTGGTCTAATGGTGGAACTATGAAGAGACTATACCTCCATATCAATGGTTTACAATAAGAATTAAATAAACAAACACCATACATAATAGAGGTAATGGAAGAATAAATAAACTCAAACTAAAACATGATGTAATAAAATGAAATACAAAAAAAGGACCAAACAACCATGTCATACATACAAAAAAGATCTTAAAATAGGTCAATCACATATACAAAATAAATAACTGAAAAATAAATACAACATGTCCTACTTCCAACTCCAAGTTGTAACACATACCTGGTCTCTGGTAACTTGTCAAACTACTCCATCCCAACTAGTTGACTCCACATGAGCATCCCACTCAACCATGTAATCATAATACTTGAACCGACCCATTTTGAAACCATGCTCAATCTAAAAGTAGACATATGGTATTAATGAACACCGAGGTGGATGTATAGGGGGTGAGAAATAAATCACAATAGGCCACCCCAATGGTGAACCTATAAACTATTGCCATAAGTGAAAGCTCCTATAATATTCTCTGTCTAATCGAAAGATATATAAAAATAAATATAATAAAACAACCATCGATCCTTAGGTTTAAGACCTTAATCGATCATACCTTCTTCAGCTAATTCCAGGGTGTCTCTGAGCATGTCACCATAATTTTGTGCCCAAAAAAATCAGCGGGCTCCATATCTATGGATGTCACAGCCAAACTTGACCATTCTGGGGACCTATCCTATGATATTCCTATCATCCGAGATACTAATCCAAGTCATCCCATACCATTTCCTCATGAAACAAACATTATCTCACACTTGTAACCTGGAAAAATATATACCAGTTACAACATAAAATCACTACAAGGACCAAAACATTATTATGAAATCTATCTCATGGATCACAAACAATAATGCCTAAATCATCATTCTAGAACCTAGTCCACATATCAAATCAAAAATCCCTAGTGCATTATCATGGAATTTAAACTATATATAAAACCAATCATGCCCAGTGAATTAGTCCATATATCCAACTGGGACCCAGAATACTATGTATGACCATCCCAACCATAATTTACAAAGGTCACTAGTCAAAACGCAAGGCACCTAATTCCAAGTATCCAACTAGGATCTGATACTCAATATCTATCCATCCCAACCACTAGGTAACAAGTCATTAAACATATAGAACCAATCCATGAATCCAATCCTAAATCAGAACCCCATGTCTAACCCTACCAGCCTTGATATTGAACTCCATGTCCATACCATTGGGTTAAGGAGTGTCAATACTTTCCTGAAAAAACTATGGTGCACTGGGGAGTGGAGAATCACCCCAACATCACAAAACCATACATAAAACATGGGTCCTAGAGCATTAGTATAGTACCTAAACCATGTAGCATACTAAACAGTCCCAAAGAATTTATCCATCACCAAAACACATATATGTGTCGTGACATCCACTTTACTAAAAAACATAAAACAACGTGCCAGGAACCTCTTTACAACAGTCAAACTATAACCTACTATCTGTACCGATACGAAGCCTTGGTGCAACAATCTCAATAACGGATATCTGGAACCATACTTATAGAACATCTTTCTAGATATCTTAGACATCATATTCTTTATCAACAAAATAGGTCCCAAAACATGGAAACCCAACCACACCGAACCACCCCATGGGAATAATACATATCTCAATCTCAACAAAATAAAACAAAACAATGGTTAGATATATGATAATATTAGAAAAAAAATATTATCCCTAAAAGATCATACATGAACATGGGGCCCAAAAGAACACCCATAACTAAACCACTAAATCACATGAACCTTCTCAGGGTTGTCTTTTCAATCAAGATCATACTTTGTCCTCCCAGACCACACATAAACAGAGGAATCCCTCCATGGATCGTCAGAACTAGCACTCAAACGAAGGTATCCTGTCCAAATCCCTGGTAACAACCAAACTATAAAGCCAAGACCTATCATAATAAACATCCCCATGTGACCATTAGTGCCATAAAACTGATCTTTTATCAACAAAATAGAAACAATGCATCCAAAAAAAATATTTCACCTGGGAATTATCAACAACCAACCATGACATCCAATAATCACTTAACGAGACACAAACCCACTATGGTCATCATCAAGATTCCCTTAGGTTCAAATAAACACCATAATGAAACCCATCCATAAACCAAATATTATGATGTCAACCAAGACCAAAATCTCAAACCACTATGATCCTCAAACATATGATCTAAACCTCAATTTTTCTATCCTTGAGAAACTGGTCCTGATGTGCTAGGAAAAACCAAGATCTCCCCAGATATACTACTCAATCCCAACTCCTAGGATCCATCCAATGAAACTCAAGAAAAATTCCATGGAACTCTCAGGATATTCAAAAAAATAATCTCACAATCCTCACATAGCATAGTTGATCCAAACCCAAGCACTAGAGGATTCTGAATTTGAATCTTGAGGAGAACCTCACACTAAACTGTATTGGTTTAAAAAACTATCCAGAAAACACTATATTTTGAAAGGAACCTACCATAGTGTTCTATGTAAAAAAATGATCAGAATGGACTACTCACAAGTCCAATTCGGTTTCTGAGGAACAAAACACCCAAACCCCTAAAACGGTAACCAAGGAGCATGACACAACATGTATGCCCAAACACACAGTGTGTGCTCCCACAACCATGCATGGGCATGTACTCCATCCAAACATGGCATGTAAAACCCATGTACATAGTGTGTATGTTAGGTACACAACATGTACTATACATGGGGTTCTAACCCATGTACCTCACATGGCTTAGTCATGTGTCCATTCCTGGATGTGAACTCACACATGGTGTGTCACCCACATGGGGTCTGGTTGTGTACCCTACACAACCATGTCCCCCTTACATGAGTCATCTATCTGTGTTCTCAACCACATGTTGAGTGACACTAAAAAACATGTCCTATGGACCACACACCATATAGATATTCTTCTATTCTCCACTGAAGAGGAATAACACATGAAATGTGTTCTTCAAACCCCACACCGTGTAGTCGGTGTTTCTAAATGGGATACCACTGGGAACCTCCCAAAACCCCCATTTTTTCCAAAAATTAGCACAGATCGACCCCCATGTCCCCTTTAGAAATTATATCAAGGCTTTAAAACATAAAAAAACTATGAGTATTGTGGAATAAAACACAAAAACTGGCCTACCTCACGGTGTAAAAGTTGAAGCTTTGGGTCCAAATCTGATCTCAAAAGCTGAAACACCTCGATTTGGTTCTGATCTACACCAAGGAAAAAGTCTGGAGGTACCTACCTTCCTCATCCTCTAGGAAAAATAATTGTGAAAGTGAGAACCCTATCACATTTCTTTGCCATGCGTGAGTTCCAAAAATGGGAGGGGGACACTTTTAATTAATTAATTAATTAATAACCTTTTTTAATACATGTATCGATTCCAAAAACTCGAAGCATGTTTATAACTTGACTAGGTAAAACCCCAATTTCTGGATCAACCTTGGAGTCAAAATATCAATCCAATCCTCTGTTAAAAACATATTAACGCCCAAACCCACATGAATAATTTAATATTTAATTAATTAAATATTATATATTCTTTAAAAACTCAAAATACTCAAAACTCCATACAACTCTTATCCTAAGGTAAAAACTATATTTCAAGACCCACAGTGTGGTATTAAAAATTATCTAAGATCATCTTGTTTGGTAAAATGACTATTTTACCCCTCATGAGAACCTAAAAACAAAAATTCAAATTTCTGCTCAAATTTCAAAACCCCTAAAAACACGGGTCTCTGTAAAATGTTATATGAGAAGATATATGGGGCGCTAGAGCTAAATGAATTAAGTGGGAAATCAATGGAAAAAATTTAAAATATAAATAGTCTTATTTGGAAAGATAGAGAACCCTATGAAAGAAGATTGTGGATTTCAAGTTGTATCATGAGTTTATCTAGAAAGTGATATCAATAAGTATAATATCTTGTATGGATCACACACTTTATGATTTTTAAATTAATAATTAATGAGTTAGGGTAATTATGATTTAGATCATAGGGATAATTTTTAGAACAAGTTAATTGTTCATGTCTTTTGTAATTTATGGAAGTGAGTGAGTGATATGTAAAAATTTTATGTTGTTAAATTTTTTGTTTGTTTCCAACACTATGTTTTGACCCGATAGTCTTAGAAGTTTTTTTATGAACCAATTATATGTGGTATACTCACTAACTATAATATTTTAGAATGTAGCTTCAAGTAAAAAATTTATAAACATAAAATAATAAATAAA
Source organism: Viscum album (assembly GCA_963277665.1). Classification (NCBI taxonomy): domain Eukaryota; kingdom Viridiplantae; phylum Streptophyta; class Magnoliopsida; order Santalales; family Viscaceae; genus Viscum; species Viscum album. The sequence goes on from OY728156.1 coordinate 1,340,149,193, forward strand.
AATTATCTCCAACATGTGGAATTAGTAAAATTTAGAAATGTTGTTTAAGAAGTGAACATAGATTAAATGTTTTTAAAATATATAAATAAATATAAATTACAATGGAAGTTCTAAAATGATATAAATGGTAAAAGGAACCCAAGGTTCATGGTATGAAGTTAACTTAGATGTGATTTAAAGAACCCAATTTTTTTGAAGATAACATTCGAATGGTTGACATATCCTAGAAGTTTTATATGTCAATAAGTTATGTCAAAAGGGTAAATGGGAAAGTTTCTTTCTAAATAAAGAGTCCCAAATCTATTAAATTTGAAAATTGGTGAATGTGTTAGAAATTTATGAAATTTGAAGTACAAATCCAAGTGGGGGATTAATATCTCTAAATTTGGAGAATGATTTGTATTGATAAAAAGGGATTAATTTTGATAAATACACCCCCATAAAATTTATAGGTAAAATGTGATAATACATTGAAAAGTATGGAAATAACAAAAAAACATTTAGTAAAGATTCCATTCACATTTTATAGGAAAAGGGGGACTGTTCAAGAATGTACTATAAATATATACATTTATTTGGGGAATTTTAAGTTAAATTATGTAGTAGAATTTATGGTGGTATTTTCAACATAATCTAGATGGGGGGGGGGAATATTTCAAAAAATAGGTTGTGTGTTAGATTTGTTAAAAATAAGTGTTGGATTTGTTGATAGTTGATGTGGTTTAACATTACAAGACATGGATATTAGATATTCATAGATAAAGATGGATATGGTTACTATAAATATGAACCCCACTTGATGAATCATGCATGAAATTGGTAATATATAAGGCATTGGACATTGATGTTGAGCATGAAAAATTTAGTAAGGAAGAATTGAATCCACCATTGAGTCTATATGAAGAATGTTTTGAAGGGGGATCGACCTGGGTAGTTATTTATATTAAGGGAATGGCATGTAAAGCATGGGTAATATTGAGTCAAGTGTTTAATAATTTTTTATGAGGAATGATATGTCAATTATTGTATTATATAGAAGAGAAAGAAGTGTGAACATGCCTGGAGTTATTTGGTGAAGAATAGTGGAAGTTTGGTGAAGGAAGAGCATATTACACTATAACGGTGTACCTTGGAATGCAATAGGTGTCACATAAGAATAATCTTATGATATGAAAGAATACTTCTAGAGAGGCCCTGCGACAAGATTATATTCACTTTTATATGGGTATTTATGGATTAATGAATGAATCTAGATATGGAAGAATATTGCACTATGAAAGATCTGAATGTGCCACATATTTCCTTGTAAAAGAGTAGGTATAGATTACACAAGAATAATCTATAATGATAGATTATTGGATTCACTATGGAGGAATATAACACACCACAAACAATGATTTTCATAAGTAAAAATCATGGTATATAAGTGAAACGTCTTAAATTTTACACTGCAATAGTTACCATCATGTCCCACTGTATAGTTAGGTGAGGATTATGAAATAAATCCATTCCATAGTGAGAATACATGTTTGAAATGGGTGAAGTGTTGAAATGTGAAGGCTAAAAGAATCACATCATAGTAGATACACCATGTCAAAAAAAGAGTGAAGAATATAAGAAGATATAAGGTCCATATTAAAACATGGAGAGTGTGTTATGTGAGGTGAAACTTAGTTATAAAGCTATAATTCTAGATTTATTTATTATGAATATATCTACGACATAAGGAAAAACATCACAATGCAAATAGTTCAGAATTTGAGGAGATTTGCAATTAAAAATAATATATCATCTGGATTTTGTGGATTTATAGTGACTTGATGATCAAGACATAATTGAGGTTTTTATATCATAATCTAGATGAAGTCTTAAAGTATCATGATATAGTGAGAAAAATAATGTTGTGATCTAGTTGTTTCTATAAAATAATGAATATTTGATATTAAAAGGAGGAAATTTGGATCAAGATTTAGGGAATTGAGTTGACATAATGAGATATGTTTTTACCATAATAAATGACCCATACATATAAAATAATCCAGATTATTTTGAGAAATAAAATTTATCCCAACTAATTAAGGGTTATATCCATAGAGGCTTGCAGACATTATAAAAATTCCATACCATAATTCTCAAATTTTTAAAAAATTTAGAACATAATGCCATATCTAATTTTTAGTGAATAAGAAGAGAAGAGATACATGAAATATGGGAATATGTTATTACATATGTTTTGTTAAAAGAAAGGAGAAAATAAGAGGTATGTTATTGAAAATTAGGTTTATATTATGAAAATTTCATGTCAACATTTTTAGAGATAAGTAGATAGATAAGATAAAGTAAAATAATATTATTTTGGTACTAAATAATTTTCATTTCAATGAGGTATATTTATTTTTTTATTCATTTTGAAAATAAATAATTTACACTAAAATTTAGAGTTAATTCTAATTCATCATTGGAAGATTATAATCCTCATGAAGTGGATCATAACAGAGCATCTAATATAGAATCAAATAAGAAATGTGTTTCAATAACCGATACTAATATAGAAGAGACACTCATTTCGATAAAATTTTGAATATATCCCAACATATATAAATAAGTGTAACCTCCCCAAAAGTAGTTCATGGAGGAGAAATAGAGGGGGTTGTTGAGAAAGGTATTGTTTTCAACAATACATAATAATGTTATTTAAAGGGGGAGACTATTGAAAATAATACTCAGTCTCCTTATGATAATTTTGATTCTCACAAATACCCTTAATTATTTTCTAATGATTTTATTTAGTATTTTTCTGGAATTTATTAATTTATTTTACTCTTAAAATAACGAGAATTTATTACTTATTTGGGAATTATTTTTGCACATTCTGGAAACACTGTTCATACCTTATTTATTCGGGTTCTTCTTTAGCGTGTCCTGGAATCACAGTTCATACCCTACGTGGATAAACATAGCATAAAGATGAAAAGTGTGTATAATTTTTGAGATAAGAGAAAAGTATGGTTAATAAACCATATGTTATCAGAAAAGTATGGAAGAAGAACCTTACGTTAGGAAGGAACCTTACATTTGGGTTATCAACTATGTATGGAAGGAGAACTGTATGTAAGTACTAAACGTTACGTTTGTTTCTCAAAAGTATGGTTCATCAACCTTACTTTTGTAAACAACCATTTCTTCTTTGAATGGATATTTTATCTTTCGTCTGAGATTTGAAGAAAAAGTATGGATGATCAACCCTACATTTATGTTCAACCTTAAGTTGTCAACCCTACGTTTGGAGGCCACATCATCAACCTTATGTTCGGCGTCAGAAAGTTTAAAAGATGATATTTTTATGCAACGGTCAACAAGATGATTGTTAGGTGGATTTCAAGCTGGATTTAAAGTCGATTTTAAAATATAACTTTGACCGATTAAAAGTCTTTTTATCAATGCATTAAAGATCGAAATAAAAGGATCTTTTTATGCCGAGTATTCAGGGAAGTTACGACTGCTCTGTAAATTCAAATTTTTGAATATCGCAAATAAAAAGGAGACTTTTATGGATCTAAATATGCAGGGGATATGATCGACTTTATTATATATGTTTTATCTGAAACACCAAGCCCATGAGTGTGGTGATCAATCTATTATTCAAAAAGGTGGAAAATAGAGACTGCTTAAAGCACTCAGTTCTGCTGATTCAAAAGGAGCATCAAAGCTCTGTTTATTTAAGAAGAAGGAACTCGATAGAAGATTCACTTGTTCTACATCAAATATCTACTGTGGAACTACTACTACTGAAGTTGTGAATTATATATCTATATCTATTGCAACTGGATCGAGTCAGAACTGCTTCGACTTGAAAATAAATATTTCTAGAGATGACGATCCATCTGCTGTCAATTGCATTCTGTTGCAATTGTGAAGAACAACTGGAAAAGTTTTTTTTAAACTTCTTTTTAACTTGAGTAACCAGCTTCTCGTACTAAGATGAGTAGGTTCATGTTTGAACAAGAAGGCTTTATTAGCCTGAAAATTGTAAAGGTGTCAACTGCCTGTTTTTATGTTGTTGGAAGGTCTATGGAAAAGAGGACCAGATAGTGAAAACCACCAAGCTCGTGGAGTTGATCATTGGTGGAGTGGACTAGGGGCATTCTGTTACTTGAACCACTATACATCTATGTGTCCCTACTTTTACTTATTCTACTGCATGATCAAATCTGATAAAGCATAGAGGACATAACTCATTTAATTGAAGAATTAACGAAAATTATGAAAAGACACAATTCACCCCCCTCTTGTGTATAATCTGTATATTCAAGATCCAACAATTGGTATCAAAGGTGGAAATTCTGATAGAGCCTTAGCAAGATAGAAGCATTTAAATATTATACAACAGAGCACCATGACCGATACAAGAGAAGGTATGTCAATGGTCAGAGCACCATATTTTAATGGAGAAAACTATGGCTAATAGAAATCGCGCATGATAATATATCTGAAAAACCTTGGATATAAAATCTATTCAAAGATTTTGACTCCTTATGAAATTCCTGAAAAGGATAAGACATGGAGTGCTACTACAGAGGCAGAGAATGATATGAATTTGAAGGCTATGAATGCAATAATCTGCGATCTAGGACCAGAGGAATTTAACAGAGTACCTCCGTGAACGACAACATATGAGATGTAGCAAACAATAGCTGTGGAATATGAAGGAACAGAAAATGTGAGAAAATGAGATATGCAACTTCCAAATTGAAATTTGATACTTACAGAATGTTTTAAGGTGAAAGCATTACCCAAATGAATGGGAGATTGACAGAAATTTTCAATAATATAATAGCTCTAGGAGAACCTATCAAGAAGGCTGATCAAGAAATAAAAGTACTGAGGGTACTTCCTACTCGATGGAATGGTATCTCTGCTGTAATCAGACAATCAACACCTGTCAAAAATCTAACCATGAGAGAGTTTATTAGTACACTGATGATGTACGAAGCTGAAATGCAAGATGAGGCAAATTAACATAAAGTCTACATAAAAAAGGATGATACTGCCTTGAAGGTAACTTCACAACAAATGAATAAAAATATGAAGAACAAAGACATCAAAGATAAATTAGATAGCTCTGACTCATAAAACTCAGATGAAGAACTGGCTCAGCTAGCCAAAAAATTTAGAAAATTCTACAGTAAGAAAATAGACTTCAAAAAATCCTTTAAGAGAGATGATAAGGAAGTAAGATTCTATGAATGCAAGAAGATGGGGCATATCAAACCATATTTCCCACAATTGAATGATGTAGAGAAGAAGAAATTCTTCAAAATAAATGACTATGAGCAGAAAGACAAGAAATCTATGAAAGCCACTTTGAGTGTATCTGAAGACTCCAGTAGCTCTCCTGAATCAAGCTCAGAGAAAGAATAAGTCAATCTAAAAGCAAACATGTGTTTCATGGAAGAAACTGATGAGGTACACTCATATTACTCGTCTAACTCAAATAATGAATCAAATTCTGAATCAAGATACACAAATAAAAAACTTGCAGCCTACTGGAATATGCTTGAAGAAAGATATGACTCACTATTTAAGAAACATAAGTCACTAAAGAACATACATAAAGATGTTTCATATGAAAGAGATACAATGCTGAAACAACATAAGGAATTAACTGATAAATACAATACTATTAACACTAACTATATTAATTTTTAATCAAGAATAAAAACACTGCAGGATGAAGTAGAATCTTACAAACAGGCTGCATCAGTTTTTACAAAAGGAGAGAATTCATTAAATGAAATTCTGGGAAAAACTATCATTAAAAAGGAGAGATTTTGAATTGGCAGTAAAGGAGAAAAACCTAAGATATATCAAAATTATTTTGTTCCTAGCTCTAAAAGGGTTAATTGTAACTTTTGTGAGAAAAAGGGACATATAGCTAAAAACTATTTCTTAAGAGAACCTCAAATTTGTGGTATTAAGAAAGCCTATGTTTCAAAAAACTTACATGATTCAGCTAATTTTAAAAGAACAAAGCAAATCTGGATACCCAAATCATTGCTAGCTAACACCCCTGGACCCAAAAGAATATGGGTACCAAAGAAATTTGATTGAATGTCTTTGCAGGTAGTAGTCCACCAGAGTAGAAAAGATATATGGTACATGGACAGTGGCTGCTCAAGACATACGAGTGGAAACTCATTGAATTTTTCTTCACTCACTCAAAAGGAAGGAGGAATTGTCACATTTGGTGACAATGCCAAAGGAAAAATCATTGGCATTGGAACTGTTGGAGATCCAAAAACAGTCTCAATCAACAAAGTAATTTATGTACAAGGATTATAACCCAACCTGATAAGTATCTCTCAACTTTGTGATAATGGATATACTGTTGATTTTACTAACAATTCCTGTACTGTTTCTAAAGATAAACTGTTTAAATTTAAGGCACCAAGAACTGATAATCTCTATACTTTGGATTTAAATTCCTTGTGTAAACAACAAGTAAACTGCTTGACTGCTAAAGTAAGTGAATCTTGGATCTGGCATAGGAGACTTGGACATTGTAATGTATATGATTTATATAAATTATCTAAGAAACATCTAGTTTCTGATTTTCCTAGTCTCAAATTTGAAAGTGACAGATTATGTGATGCATGCCAACTTGGCAAGCAACACAAATCATCATTCAAATCTATTAATAAAGTTTCTACAACTAAACTTCTAGAACTTATCCATATGGATTTGTTTGGACCTTCTAGAGTAGAAAGCTTAGCTAGTAAATTATATGTTTATGTATTAGTTGATGATTATTCTATATTTACCAGGATTTTCTTTTTGAAATTTAAAAATGAAGCTTTTACTTTATTTGAAAGTTTTTGTAAATCTGTTCAAAATGAAAAAGGTTTTAATATAATCTCATTGAGAAGTGATCATGGTGGAGAATTTGAGAATAAAAAATTTAATTCCTTTTGTGCAAACATGGGTATTAAACATACCATCTCTGCACCAAGAACACCTCAATAGAATGGGATTATAGAAAGAATAAATAGAACAATTCAAGAAATGGCTAGAACTATGTTAAAGGAATATAGCCTACCTATATATTTTTGGGAAGAAGCTGTAAATACATCTTGCTATATAATTAATAGAGTTTTAATTAGAACTATTTTGAAAAGGACACCCTATGAACTATGGAATAATAGAAAACCGAAAGTAAATTACTTTAAAGTTTTTGGATGCAAGATCTACATATTGAACACCAAAGATAATCTTGGTAAGTTTGATCCAAAACATGATGAATGTATTTTCTTAGTATATTATGCTACCTCAAAATCTTATAGAGTCTATAATAAAAAGTCAAAGATTGTTGAAGAATCATTTCATATGAAATTTGATGAATCTGATACCTTTGAGAAAAGAACAATTCTAATGGATGAACCTGACTCTAATGGTAACATGAGACTTGAGAACTTAAAGAATTATTTTGAAAATGATATAAAAGAAATTCAGTCCAGTTCAGAGGAACATGATACTGAAGAACCTTTAAATGTATTTCCTAGACAGTCTAGAACCCTAAAGAATCACCCTTTAGAAACTGTGATAGGTGACTTAGAGACTGGTATTCAAACAAGAAGAAACTTAGGAAACCTAGTGGAATTCTCTACCTTCCTATCCCAATAAGAACCCAAGACTATAGAAGAAGCACTAGATGATGAAAGCTGGGTAATAGCAATGCAAGATGAATTAAACCAGTTTAAAAGAAATGATGTTTGGGAATTAGTGGAAATACCTAAGAATTATCCAGTAATAGGAACCAAATGGGTCTTTAGAAATAAACAGGATGACCAAGGCACAATGACTAGAAAAAAAAAGATTAGTAGCTAAAGGATATAATCAAGAAGAAGTAATAGACTATGATGAGACTTTTTCACCTGTAGCTAGGTTAGAGGCAATTAGAATCCTTTTAGACTATGCATCTTATATGAATTTTAAATTATTTCAGATGGATGTTAAATATTCCTTTTTAAATCGTTATTTAATGGAGGAAGTTTATATTGAGCAACCTCTTGGTTTTGAAAACTCTCAAAAACCTGATTTTGTTTTTAAACTTACTAAATCTATTTATGGCCTTAAACATGCACCTAGAGTTTGATATAAAATATTAAGTTATTTTCTTTTGAAAAATGACTTTACTGTTGGATCGGAAAATCCAACACTCTTTAAGAAAACTGTGAAAAATAATGTTTTATTGGTTCAAATTTATGTTGATGTTGTAATTTTTGGATCAACTAATAAAAATCTTTGTCATGAATTTTCAAAAATAAATCAAGAAGAATTTGAAATGAGTATGATGGGAGAATTAAATTTATTTTTGGGTCTTCAAATATTTCAAAAATATTTTGGAAATGTTTTAAATCAAAGTAAATACATTGCTGATTTACTTAAGAAATTTGGACTTGAAAACAACAATCCATTTACAAATCCTATGTGTACTAATTCAAAACTTGATTTGGAAGAAGTTAGGAAATCAGTTGACAACAAGTTATATAGAGTTATGATTGGTAGTTTGTTATATCTTACTACTAGGAGGCCAAATATAATGTATTCAGTATGTCTTTGTGCTATATTTCAATCAAATCCCAAAGAATCTCATTTAACTGCTATCAAAAGAATTTTTAGATGTTTAAAAGGAACTATTTTTTAATATATACTTTATCCTAAAAATTCAGATTTTAATTTGATTTCATATTCAGATGCTGACTTTGAAATTTGTTGATTAGATAGAAAAAGCACATCAGGAACATGTCACTTTTTAGGAAAGTCTTTAGTGTCATGGTCTAGTAAGAAACAACATTCAGTTGCCCTATCAATAGCCGAGGCTGAATATGTTTCTGCTGGCAGTTTCTGTGCACACGTGTTGTGGATGAAAAACACTCTTATAAAATTTGGATTGAATTTTAATAATACACCTATTTTATGTGATAATTCAAGTATAATTAATATTTCAAAAAATCCTATTAGTCATTCTAGAACTAAGCACATTGATAAAAGGCATCACTTTTTTAGAGATTATTTTATTAAAAAGTATATATTTTTAGAATTTATAAAAACAGAAATTCAATTAGAAGATATTTTTACTAAACCACTTCCCACAACAAGGTTTGATTTTATTAAGGGGGAGTTAGGTTTATTTAATTTCAAATATTTTTTTAAATGTTATTTATTTAATTTTATTTATTTTTGAAAATTTTATTTTGTTTTTGAACACTTTTTAAGATCTTTTTTATGATTAAATTCTCCGTATGAATTTTTTTTTAAAATAAATGAAATTATTAGTGATTACACGGGAATCAAGGCTTTCAGAGCCCTTTCAAATTCAAAAACGTTTCTTTTCCAACAAAACCCTTTCGAACACGAAAACCACATACTGTTGCACACCCCTGATCTTTGAATCTTCAAACCGTAAAATCTTCAAACCTTCAGAAATCTACTCAGAAATGGAAAGGACCAAGTGAGAAGATTAACCCGAGAGCAGTGACGCGATGAAGCAAAATATAGTTGGATGAAAAATTCTGCAAGGTAAAGTTATAGATCTGGAATGGCTGTTTGGGATGAATCTGATGTTGAAATAGGATTTATCTTTTCAAAACCTTGAGAAGACTTTCAATAGTGAAAGGTCTAAGTTTTTTTATGAAGAAGATATGCATCATTTATTCAGATCAGTTCAGTTTAGTCTAGGTGAGGACGAAGACACTATGATTGCAAACATTGAGGACAGATATTTCTCAATATCTTCTATTGAAATATGAAAAATCCTAAATTTCCCGCCTGAAGGAGTATACCATTTTGATTTGAAAAACATAGGAGATGTTGTGCATAAATCTGAGGACATTATGTCATTTTTGTTTGGAACATCTACTATTAGGAAAATGATGGTGAAAGATTTAGAACCGGATCAGAAGATCCTGGTTAAATTTGTTCAGACTGGAATAGCTCCTAGAATGGAAGAAATGGAAAAGATTTTGTACCTTGATATGTACATAATGTATGTTATGTTAAGTGATATAAAATTAAGCTTCCCAAGGTACATGGTAAGGTACCTCAATTACTGTTGTCAAAGTGATGTCCGGATGAACTTTTACCCATTCGGTCGATTTATTTATAAACTGTTGTTAAAGAAGGATATGGTGAGACTGGTGGATGCCAGAGTTCGTTGTCATCACAACAATGTATTCAATGCTAGAACTCTAAGAAAAATTGGCTATTTCTAGAGCACCATTAAAGGAAAAAATATTTCCAGTAGGAGATGAGGATGACATAGACAGTGCTCAGGCTTAACTTGCTAAGTCCAAGGAGGGACAAGCTGAATCAAGAGTCAGAAACGTGGCAAGAAGGATCTGATTTGAAGTGGAAGATATTGAGGAAGAAAGAAGTCTTGAGGGACTTCAATCTCGAAAGAACTAGACCAGTTAATGAGGAAAGTACTTCCCCTGCATTGGTAATAACAAAAGCTTTATTTTCTTATTCTTTTGTAAGAGAAGATGCTATTGATAAGTACATGGAAGATGTTAGTGAAAGGAAAACACCAGTAGAGGGATCTGGAGTTCAAGAAGAAGCTAAAAGGGATACTCAGGAATAGATTGCAGCTGATGTTGAAGTTACACTTCAAAATGAACAAGATAAGGAGGCAGAGCCTGGTGAGGAAGTGGCCATACCTCAGGAAACTCCTGAAAATATTGTTCTCAAAATTCCAGTGGAAGTCAAAGATGCTGATGTTTGTGATGAACATCTCCCTGATGCTCCAACATAGGTACTTCAAGAGGATTTTTCTATGGAGGAAGAGGACTCTAAGGAAAAATCTGTGGACCAACCCACTCAGGACAAAGCGAAAGAACAACTTGATGCTGACTCATTACCTTTGGTAATGTTGCATCATCCAGAGCTTCAGAATGAAAATCAAGCACATGGTGACTCTGATTCATGGAAGAAAGAAGTTGAATAACTGTACAAAAAGGTGTCTCAGTTGGAATCTGCGAATGTTACTCTGAGAAATGACTTAGACTTAGAATAATTGAGATTTCAAAAGCTGAAGGAGAGTACAGTCTCGAGGCAAGAAGTTGAAATGTTTAAAGAGGATATGCTGACTGCAGTTGTCAAGTTGAAATATGAAATGGTTATGAAGTCAGATTTATCAAATCTAAAATTGTTTATGGAGAACAAATTTGCATAAGTTGCAAATAGTGCTGTTAGGGGATCAGGTACTTCACTTGATTTAATCAGAAGATTTCAAGGTATCACAGCCGCGATGAGCAACATGAATGACAGGTTGCAAGATCTTCAATGTAACAGTGATCCATTATCAGTGTTACTGGACAAGCATAAATTTTTATTGGATCAACTGACATCTATTGATCCACCAATCAGAACATTGTTAAATCAGATGTTAGAGAAGCTGTTAGTGTTTATAGAAAAAGAGGAAAAGATGTATGAGTTTTTCAGGGTCAATTTAATCGAGGATATTCATATGACTCAGGAGAACAGAGAGCTCATTATCAAACTTGGATATGGGATGATGAAGAGACACAGGGAAGATTTTACAGAAATCAAGTCTGTAATCCAGAGGAGATAGAACCTATTGACTACCTTTCCCAAACCATGATTCCTGTGTATATCATTATCATGTACATACTGCTGTTTTTGAATGAGAATTTCCTCTATTGTTTATTTGTTTCTTTCTCTATTTGTTTATTACTATTTTACGTTAACATATGCCAGTATATCACATTACCTTACTATTAAATAGTTAATTATAGCATTTACTTATGTTTTGTACAACATCAATCTGTGTTCTATTCCATATTTTATCAATCTGTTTTATATTACAAAAAGGGGGAGAACTTTGGATAAACACTACATTTTTTTAAGTATATTTTTGGGAGAAATTTGGTTTTACATGTTTCTTATTAGGGGAGAAATTAAAAATGGATAAATTTAAGGAAAAATTAATATTGTATTTATCTTTTCAAAATTTCAAAACTATATGTAATTAATTTTGTAAGTTGAGTTCATTAATTATTTTATGGGTTTTGTGATCATAAAAAAGGGGGATATTGTTGAGCAAAGTATTATTTTCAACAATACATAATAATGTTATTTAAAGGGGGAGATTATTGAAAATAATACTCTGTCTCCTTATGATAATTTTGAAGCTCACAAATACCCTTAATTATTTTCTAATGATTTTATTTAGTATTTTTCCAGAATTTATTAATTTATTTTACTCTTGAAATAACGATAATTTATTACTTATTCGGGAACTGTTTTAGCACGTTCTGGAAACACTGTTCATACCTTACTTGTTCGGGATCTTCTTTAGCGTGTCCTGGAATCACTGTTCATACCCTACGTGGATAAACATAGCATAAGGATGAAAATCATGTATACTTTTTGAGATAAGAGAAAAGAATGGTTAATCAACCATATGTTATCAAAAAATTGTGGAAGAAGAAACTTACGTTAGGAAGGAACCTTACATTTCGGTTATCAACAAAGTATGGAAGGAGAACCGTATGTAAGTACTAAACGTTACGTTTGTTTCTCAAAAGTATGGTTCATCAACCTTACGTTTGTAAAAAAACATACGTTCTTTGAATGGATCTTTTATATTTTATCTGAGAGTTGAAGAAAAGGTATGGATGATCAACCCTACATTTATGTTCAACCTGACATTGTCAACCCTACATTTGGAGGCCATGTCATCAACCTTACGTTTGGCTCGGAAAGTTTGAAAGACGATATTTTTATGCAACAGTCAGCACGCTGATTGTTAAGCACATTTCAAGCTGGATTTAAAGTCAATTTTAAAATAAAAATTTTACCGATTCAAAGACGTTTTATCAATTGATTAAATATTGAATTAAAAGGAGATTTTTATGCCGAGTGTTCAGGGAAGTTACGACTGCTCTATAAATCAACTTTTTGAATATCGTGAATCAAAAGGAGACTTTTATGGATCTAAATGTGCAGGGGATATGTTCGGATTTATTATATATGTTTTCTCTGAAACACCAGGCATAGGAGTGTGGTGATCAATCTATTATTCAAAAAGGTGGAAAACAGAGATTTCTTAAAGAACTCTATTTTGCTGATTCAAAAGGAGCATCAAAGCTCTGTTTATTTAAGAAGAAAACTCGATAGAAGATTCACTTGTTCTACATCAAATATATACAGTGGATCTACTACTACTGATGTTGTGAATTAGATCTCTATATCTACTACAACCGGATTGACTCAGAACTGCTTCGACTTGAAAATCAATATTTCTAGAGATGATGATCCATCTACTGTCAATTGCGTTCTGTTGATATTGTGAAGACAAACTAGAAAATTTCTTTTTTAAAATTGTTTTTATCTTGAGTAACCATCTTCTCGTACTAACCTGAGTAGGTTCATGTTTGAACCAAAAGGCTTTGTTAGCCTAAAAATTGTAAAGGTGTCAACTGGCTGTTTTTTATTTGTTGGAAGGTCTGTGGAAAATAGGACCATATAATGAAAATCACCAAGCTCGTGGAGTTGAGTGTTGGTGGAGTGGACTAGGGGAGTTCTATTCCCCAAACCACTATACTTCTATGTGTCCCTGCTTTTACTTATTCTGCTGGATGATCAAATCTGATAAAGCATAGAGGACAGAACTCGTTCAATCGAAGAGTTAACAAAAAATATGAAAAGACACAATTTACCCCCCCTCTTGTGTATAATCTGTATATTCAAGATCCAACAGGGGTGACCCTTTGATGGTAGTCAGTTATCCCAAAAAAATTATAAAGGTAGAGTTTCTTGGAACAATGTGTCCATTAACAACATTTATATACATTGAAAGTGAGTATAGTAGATTTTGGAACATTGAAAAATCATTAGTGTATACTCATTGAACATAGACCGGTGTGGGTTACCCAACTGAAATATTTTTTTTGTGTGATAATTATAATTCTATATTCGAATTCAATATTCTATGTGTTTGATGATGTAACACCCTACGTTTTTTAAATATCCTAATGCTCGGTAGCATATACAACACAGAACACCAACCTTAAACAAAATATGAAATATTATTATAGTTATAACATAACCTTTAAATTGGTGGGAATAGATATGATTAACCACATTATGAAATATATATAAAAGGATTACTGAAAAAATTTATTTATTAATTCTTATGAAATAAACACTCAAATTTTATTAAAGTCATTTTATTTGAAAATAATACGTTTTCTTCAAAAATAATTTTAATTTATTTTTTTGAGAAAAAAAATATAAATATTTGATGGAATATTTAGAAAATTTATTTGAAAAAATTAACTTTATTTTTTAAATCAAAATATTAAAATTATCTTAGGCTGATTTTTTGGGCTTTTTAAAAATGATTTTTTTAATGAATAGTGAAATATACCGATTTTTATTGGAAATTGTATTTTATTTACAAGTATTTACATATCCTAATTCTATTATAGACTATTTTAAAAATTTTATTCGTTAATTATGATTAAAATTATCCCAATTATGGTATTTTTAATTAATTTTATACGCGAATTTGGTAAAAAACATTTTTTATACTTGAAAGGATTTTTTTTCTGAAAAATTGTTTTTATTTCAATTATCCTTTTTTTCTTAAATTTATTTCTACCACCTTTATAAATTAAATAATGAAAAAATATTCCAAATTTGGAATCATGAGGTCCAAATTTGTTGAATAGGTCCCTTTTATTTTTGGTAATTATAAATAGTAACCATATTAAATAATTTTCACCATGGTAAGGGTAAATCAGGTAATTATGATTGAAAATAACATGATAATGACTAAAAATGACCATACAAAATTCTTTTATTCAATTTGACGAGTGTAGTTTTTCCATTTACATCCAATTTTATAAACTATGGAAACATGGTTGTAACTCCCTGACCCCAGAAGCACAAAGCCGATGCCTTACTTTATTACATTGACATGATTTCAAGGAATCAAATCCAAGAGAACTAATCAATTAAATAGTTTTTTAAAACTATATTACAAACATGGAAGCCAGTTTACATTGGGAATAAAAAATACAATACATAACAAAATAAAATGCTTAGTATCCTTGAAACTCATTCCAAGAATTCATCTCCATATCCTGGGGAATGGAAACCAAATAAGGGTGTTCTCAAATGTTTATAATGGGTAAATTATAGTGTAAGATATCATGAATTAATAGTGAATAATAAATATGTATAGAATAAAACATGATAAAATAATTCCATATAAATAATCACATAATCTTAAAACTTGACTATGAATATTATAACTAATCAAATAAACACATAGAACAATAATAATGAAAGAATAAATAATGTTAAACATATTAAATATCAATATATAACCCCAATATAATTTTATTCTATAGGTAGAAATCAATCTGATTTTTTTAAGATCAATCCTCATGACAATTTGAAACTTCTTGGAAATAAACATGATGGGTTTTTTTCCAACTGATTTTGTATAATGAGACTATCAATGCATCAAGTGGATTTAATTAACCTTTCCCAAACATTTATAATTTATTTCTAAAACATTCCTCATATATATAAAAATAAATTTAAATAATAAATAAAGTGCCTTATTAAATATCTGTATTGAGTAAGGGATACATGTTTATCAACATTTCCCTAAAAAATCATATAAATTTTAAAGTGAAAAATGTATGTAAAATGGTTTATGATTTAAGAAATAATTATATACATAATAAAATAATATGGATATTAAAGTAAATATAATTTCCAATTAAAAATGATTGAGAGAAAGTGATTGTTTCACAGGAAATTTAACAATCACAAAAGAAAGTGAGATTTCGAATATAAAATTTACCACTTCGAAATTTTCAAATCAAAACCCTTGAATGAGATAATTCAAATTGAAAGTTATAATATTATAAAATATGAGTTAATAAGGATATTAAATGACAAATGTGAAGAATATACACGACACAATATAAGTAAGTGGTGAAAATGGTGTATGCCTCATGGAAGAAAAAGTGAGAGAAGAATCCCTTACCTTAAGTCAGACATATTACGCATGTCTTTATCTTCCTGAATAATAAAATTATTTTAGTTATTTAACTTATTTAGAGACTTTTTGAATTTTATTATTACTTTTACTTTAATTATTACAATTTTTTATACTTCTACTTAAACAATTATGTTTAGGTAGCGTGTTTTGACCAAATCTAGTTTATGTGTTAAAATGACTTTAGTAGGCCAACTATGGTGAAAGTGTTCATTATATAAATGTATCTAGAATAATAATAATTATATAATTAGGATATTTATATATTAATAATTCTTTTAAATCCAATAATAGAATATGGTTATGAGAAATTAACCAATGTTACAATCATGGAGGTTGTAGGCTGTACATACGCATGAGAAACATTCCCATTAATCAAGGAACGTTATGGAAAGAAGGGAAGTAAAATTTTATCTTTAAATAATTATAATTATTTCTTAAATAACATATTATTTAATAATATATACTTATATATAAAATTATTGTGATGTAAAAGTAATCAAATCTCATTGAGGAGGTGGTAGTCCACACATCCATGAACGACGCTATCACTTTCTTTAGTGTGTGAAAAGGGTAATAAAAAGATATTTTATATTGTAAGAATGTTAATTATGTCATGAATATCACATACATTTCTTCTATGTAACATGTGTTTAATTAAACCCATCCTTAATAAACTCCATGTAATATGTGAACATATCACATCACTTTGAAGAGACGATAGTCCGCACATCCACAAATGATGTTATCATATTTACACAAAATGGAAAGAATGAAGGTATGTGTTATATAATAATTATAGAATACGAATAAAAAAAATATTATAAATATAACATAAAAATAGTGTGCACATAATAATTCCAAACCATGATGGGTGGTAAAGGAAAAATGAACGACATCGTTTCACGAGGCGATAATCCATCGTAGACACGAACGGTTGATTCGTTACCCATTTGATGGAAGTGAGTGTAGGTGTAGATAAAAACCTTAACATTAAAACATCATAGTATATTTATTATAATTATGTTACTATATAATCATATAGTAATAATAATTTAATGGTTTGATAAAGGAATATAACAAAAGTGATCGTTGAGGAATGTTATCTCTTTTTCAGGTAAATCCTTTTGGTTTTCAACAAAGGACTTCCTTGGATTACTTTTTACCCAAATTTAGGCTTATAGGTCTAAAAGAGGTATTTTGGGAGCTTATTTGGGAAGGGTTTGGATGAGGAAAATTGATTTAGATATGTGATGAAGTGGGTGGGGTGAGTTCCTTTTTAAAGTGAGGGGGAGTGACATTTTTGTAAATATAAGAAGGTAAACACCATTGGAAGGTCTTCCTTGCCTCATGTGTCTCAAAAATAAAGAAATGGATTAAAGTGAAATTTTAGTCGATCCAAACACTCAAAAAAAAATCTAGTTTTATAATTTTTTTCCGTAACTTCTATGTTTCCACACTTTACCATTTTGGTTTTTATTTAAGTAACTGAATTCCTATCCTAAGAAATTTGATAATTAATACTAAATTATAGTAATATTTTTATTAGAAAATAAATACCCAATTAATTATAAATATGACATATAATTTAAAAAATAAATATCCTATCTGTGTTGGAAATAAATTTTAAAATAAGCACATGTAATGTGCAAAAACACTACTTTAACCCAAAACTGTGCTAACAATGTATTTACTATTTAGGGGTCAATATGTTCATTATAAAAGATAAATTGGTCCAATTACAGACCATATTATATAATTAAAAAAACTTATAAAATCAACTTTAAAAATATAGGATTTTTAGTAAATTTTTAATCTTTAATAAAATATAATTTATTATAAAATAACATTAGTGTCAATTTTGACATTATTTACATAATTTAAATTTAAAAATATCCAAATAGTGATGAAACTAAAATATATTAATTTCATATCTATTTAATATTAAATATTCATCTACATAAATAATTTATCACAATAATTGATTCAACTTTCTTGACTTTTAATTTTTTTGTATCATTTATTTTATTTAATAATTAACTAAATAATCACTGCGTTGGCGTTTCTTAATAATTTTATTTAACTAATTCATCTCTAAAAATTAATGATAAATTATTATGATAAAAATAACTCATTTATATTTAAAAAGGATATATATAACATAAAATATGATATTTTTTCATATCTCAAGCCTTTATAAATGTTAAAGGAAAGGAAGGTTCCTCTTTTGTCCTTTTCCATACTTAACTTATTATATGGATCATTTTCATGGAATAATATCCAAATAACTCATAAAATTCAGACCAAGATGGGATATTATTTAAATATGGAAGAAAATTTCATTTGTAAAAGTTTATAGATTATTTTTATTTTTAGGATTAATGGTTAACAACTAATTAAACTAATTTTTACTTTAATCGATATGATTAATTTTAATTACATTAACTAATATTTTTGGTCAAAAACTAAGTTTATATTATTAGAATATAAATATTATAATTATTAAAACAATTAATATACTCTTTTTTTCCAAATTTGATACATAGAATTGGTAAAATTAAATTTAACACTAATCTTACAATGTGGTGAGAAAGCTGGGTTTTAAGTAAAAATGTTCAAATGTTTATTATGTTTTTATATCTAAATTAAATATAAAAAATTGTCCCAATAAACTAAATTATATTAATAGATTTTTAATTGACATATTTTTACTTTAAAACCAATTTAAAATACCATTTAACATTTATAATTATTCAAACTAAAATAAAATTTTCAACTAAAATCCAGTATTTTTCACTATTCATCAAAAAATAAAACTTCTTAGAAAAATAAAAAAAAAATTAATCCTAAGATAATTTTGACATTATTCATTAAAGAATTAATTTTATTTTGAAAATTAAAATTTATAAAAGTTTCAAAATTTAGTTTTAAAATAGGTGTGCCATTAGAAGATGATAAAACTCAGTCTTGCGTGTAACACACGCTAACTCAGGGTTGTGTGTAACATAAGCTTAACATGGTGTTGCATATAAATAAATCTATACAAAATTTAATCTTATTCTAAAATAAAAATATCATAAAGTATTTGGGTGTTACATTTTCCACACCTTAATAAAATTTCATCCTTATAGTTTAAACTTGATCTTAGTAATCGAGGGATTTATATTTGAAAATACTTTTGTTAAAAAATCCACATCATAAATAGGGTTAATAACACATATTATTAATAAGTCGGAAAGTAAAATGATAAGGTAACCATAAAATATATCATGAAAATAGGATAAAATTTGTGAAAACTTGTACATGAAAGATAAATCTAACTATCATGTTCATATGGAGAGTGATATAGAATATGATCTGCTGAAAGTTGATGAGAAAAGAAATCCTTAAACCACAGTTATGAAAAATGTCCTTGAAATCCTATGAATTTATGATAAGAAGAAAACATTTTTTTCAAGACCATTCCCCCTAGATTTGAGTAATTCTTTCACTCTCTAGAAATATAATTAAATATATATTTCTATTTCATAAAGACATTCTTATCCTTTGGTTGTGCATTAATCCATTTCTACTTAATTTATTAGAATAAGTTTCATAATATGGTGAAGTAATATATTAGCCTCTAAAACCTCATCCAAAATTCAACTTAAACCATTTCATAAATGGTAAAATTTTCCAAGAGATTATGATCCAAAACTTTAGAAATAAGGTTACTGAATTTTAGAATTGAACTTATCAAACATCATGATGTGGATCTTAATCGTCATATTCCAAACATGTGAATATAGTAATAACTTTAATTACAATAACACCTTATTTAAAACATTAATTCATCCTTATTACTTAAATATAATATAAATTATTGCATATACTCCTTAAATCTAAAAATATTATAAACTACATCAATGAGAGAATAAACCATGTTGTCAAAAAATCATTAATTAGTTCCAAGACAGTATGTAATATCCAATATAATTAATACATATCAATAATCTATTTTTCCAAATTTTGTCACATTAACATTAGAAAAATATTAAATATTATCTTTACCTCAACTATGTGTTTTCAAAAAAGTACAACTTGCTACTGAATCACATTTCTTGGTTCTTAGTTCCAATCTACAGATGATTTTAAATCCTTAATAAAAAATTACAGCAATCTAATCCTTATATATTTTATAATTCTCATGAATAGTACCTTATTGATAAAATACTCAGATGAAATAATTCTTGAATCCAAACATATTCATATTAATCATTCATTTATATCTATGGTGGTAACAAAATATTGATCGTGATCCATTAGTCAATTTTGGGGTATATTCCTTTGGTTATTGAGAAATTAATTTTCGAAGTGTCCTATCTTCTTACATTCCAAGCTTTGTACATTGGAAATATTTCTCTTACCCTTGTAATCACAAGAAAAGTGGTCTTTCTCTCCACAATTATAGAAAACTCTCATTACTTTTAAGTAAGTACCATGGTGATTATTTCCATAATTGTTACATGTGGGAAAAAATACTTCTTTCCCTTCTTCCCTTTATCTATCATTTTCCTAGTTGTCATATTATTATCATTCTTCCCTATGAAGCCATAATACTTGGAGAATTATTTCTCTATATCATTAGTACATGATACTATGTCCTCATATGATGATAATCCTTGGGAGACTATTTCCCTTAAAAAGATAGGATTCTGACCATAAATGAAATGACCATTCTTACACTTTGGATCATGTAATTTTGTGAGGTTCACATTCCGTCTTCTAGGAATCATTTCTAGATTCTGAAATAAACTAAATTAGATCATTTCAATATATAATAGAATGTATAATCTCAATACTTGTGAAATACTTAATATAAATGGAAACTTTTATGCATATCTAACCTCATAAACATAAATATGGTTTCTTTGGGATGTTCTTATATATTTGTCCTCAAATTAAATCATATGATTATGTTCCCTAATTTATATTTTCCTAAATCGAGTTTGCAAGGTCTCTTATAAACCTCCCTTTGATACAAACTGTAACGCCCCAACCCCAGAAATCCACAGATGGTTCCTTACTTTATTAAATTGGAATGATTACAAGGAAATATATATCATATACATGGAACATAGTTTACATTGGGAATAAAAAAACATATAATATAAAAAAATAAAATGCTTAGTATCCTTGAATCACATTCCATGAATTCATATTCACACTTTGGGTAAAGGAAAAAAAATAAGGGTGAGCTCAAATTCTTAGTAAGGGTAAAGTATTGTGGAATCTATCATGAATTAATAATGAATAATCAATATGTAAAGAATAAAATATGATCAAATAATTCCATATAAAGAATCACATGAACATAGAAATTAAACATTGAATTTCTAACTAATCAAATAATGACATGGAATAATAATAATGAAGGAATACATAATGTTGGATGTATGAACTATTAATATATATCCTAAATATAGTTACTATCAAGATCAATTCTCAAGATAGCTTACGTTTGTGGGTAGAAACCCATCTGATTTGTGTCAATATTGATCCTACAGATAATTTGAAACTTCCTGGAAACAAACATGAATGGGTTTTTTCAACTAATTTCATCTCATGAAACTACTCATGAATCGATTGGATTTCATTAACTGGTCCCAAATCATAAAATTTATTTCCAAAATATTTCTCATATATTAAAAAATGTATTTAAATCATACAAAAATTCTTATCAAATATCCATTTTGAGTAAGGGAAACAGATCTATCAACATTCCCATAAAAAATCATATAACTTTCAAAGTGAACACCATGTGTAAAAATGGTATAAAATTTAGGAAATAACATCATACATCATACAATAATATGGATATTAAAATAACTATAATTTCAAATGAAAAATTATTACAATAATGTTATTGTTTCAATTGAAAGTTAATAATCACAAAAAAAAAGTGAGATTTAAAAGATAACTTTTACCACATGAAAATTTTAAAATCAAACCCCTTAGATGAGATATTTCAAATTTAAACTTAGAATACTATGAAATATGAGTGAATCATGATAGTAACTGATATAGGGAAAGAAATGAACCACACAAATGAAATTAGTGGTGAAATTGGTGTATCCATCACAGAAGATAAAGTGATACATGAATCAATTACCTTATGTCTGAATTGTCACATGTGTATTTATCTTCATGAATAGTAAAATTATGTTAATTATTTAATTTATTGGTAAATTTTTTAAAGCTTATTATTACCTTTAATTCACTTATTACAATGTTGTATATAACTACTTAAACAATTAAGTTTACATTGGGTGTTTTGACCAAATCTGGTTCATGTGTTAAAAAACACTTTGGTATATAGACTATGGTCAAAGTGGTCATTAGATAAACATATCCTGAATAATAATAATGAAATAATTATCATATTTATAAATCAATTATACTGTTAAAATCAATCACTAAATATGGTTATGAAAAATGAACCAACATTACAATCATAGAGATGGTAGGTCGTACGTACACATGAGCAATATTCCCATTTTTCAATGATCTTTATGGGGATAAGGAAACATTTTATCATAAAAAAATTATAATTATATCATAAATACAATTTTATTTAATAATATATACTTATATGTATAATTGTTTTATGTAAAATTAATCACATCACATCGATGAGGTCGTAGTCCACACGTCTATGAATGACGTTATCATTGTTTTTAGTGTTGGAAAAGCGTAATAAAAAAAATGATATATTATATTTATATAAAGGTAATTATGTCTATAATACCATATAGATATCATTTTTTCCACATATTTTTAATTAAACTCATCCTTAATACATTCCATGTAATGTGTGAACATATTACATCGCTTTGAGCAGACGGTTGTCAACACAACCACAAACGATGTTATCATATTCCCAAAAAATACAAGTCATGAAGCTATGTGTCATATATTAATTCCAAAAGAATTAATACAACAGAAATATCACATATATAATATAAAAATATCATGTCTGTAACAATTCCTAATCACGAGGGGTAGAAAAGGATGAATAAACGACATCGTTTCAAGAGGCGGTAGTCTGCAATACACACGAACGATAGATTTTTTATCCATTTGATGGAAGTGTGTGTAGTTGTATATAAAAACCATAACATAAAAATATATCAAATTATTTATGATAATTTTTTAAGATATAATCATTGAATAATTATAATTTAATGGTTTTATATAGAAATAAAACAAAAGAGATCATTGAAGATTGTTACCTCTTTTTTGGGTAACTTCTTTAGGTTTTCACCAAAGTAATTCCTTGGATTTCATTAAAAGAAAAGTTAAGATTATATGTTGAGTGAAGGTATGTTTCGAGATTATATGTTTAGGGTTTTTAAGATCAAAATGGCTTGATAGTTTTGTTGAAGTGGGAGGGGTGAGTGCCTTTTAACAGTGGAGGGGGAGTGACATTCTTGTAAATATAAAAAGGTATACATCGTTGGGAGGTATCCCTTACCTCATGTGCCTAAAAATTGACAGATAATGGATTAAAGTTAAATTATGGTCTATCAAAACCTCCAAAAAAATATAATTTAATTTTTATAATTTTTTTCCTTAACTTCTATATTTCCCTACTTTAACCATTTTAGTTTTTAAGAAAGTAACTAGTTCTCTATCTAATGTAATTTAACTATTAAGAATAAATTAAATCAATATTTATTAGAAAATATAGAAAAAAGTAATTATAAATATTATATATAATTTAAAAAATAAACATACCATATCTGTTGGAAATCAATTTTATGATAAGTGCATGTAACACGTAAAAACACTACTTTAACCTGAATCATGCTAACATGGTTTTTACCATTTAGGGGTAAATATGTTCATTATAAAAGATAAATTGGTTCATTAATAGAACATATTTTATATTTATTCAAATTTATTAATAAATTTGAAGAATATATGTTGTTTAATTTTTTTGAAATATTTAAATAAAACATCATTTTTTATAAAATAACATTAATGTCAATTTTGACATTATTTACCTAATTTAAATTTAAAAATATAAAAATAATGATGGAATTAAAATATATTAATTTAAAAGATATGTAACATTACATATTAATAAAAAAAATAAGGTAACACTATATTTCATTCAAATTTCTTCACTTCTAATATTTTTAGTATCTTTTATTTAAATTAATAATTAACTAAATAATCAGTACATTGGTGTTTCTTATGAATTTTATGTAACTATTTCATCTCTAAAATTTAATGATAAATTATTATGATTAATATAACTCATTTAGATTTCAAAAGGATATGTATAACTCCAAATATGATGTTTTTTCCTTATCTCAAGGCTTTTGTAAATGTTAAAGTTAAGGAAAGTTTCTTTTTTTGTCCTTTTTCCTTACTTAACTTATTATATGGGTAAAATTCCCTGAATATTATCCCAATAACTTGTAAAATTAGAACCAATAGTGGATATGGTTGATATAAGGGTAATAAAAATATTTTTAAAAAATTTCTAGGTCATTTGTTTGCTTAGGATTAAAGTTTATCCACTATATAAACCATTTTTACCTTAATAACGTTGATTAATTTTAATTACATTCAATAATGGTTTTTTCATAAATTAAGTTGATATTATTAGTTTGTAAATGTTATAAAAGTTCCAACTATTTATATCCATTTTCCAAATTCAATTCATAGAAGTGGTAAAATTAAATATAATGGTAATCCTGGAGACGTGGAAAGAAAGCGTGGTTTTAAGTGAAAATGTTCAAAAGTTCATTAAGTTTTTATATCTAAATTCAACATAAAAATTATCCCAATGACTTAAATTGAATTAATTTATGTATAATTTATATATTTGGACTTTAAATTCAATATTATATATAATTTGATATTAATAATTATTTAAAAAAAAGACAGTTTTCAACTAAAATGCAGTATTTATCACTATTCATAAATAATGGAACTCTCATAAAAATACCAAAAAATAATCCTAAGATAATTTTGAAATTATGAATGAAAAATATTAAGTTTTAATTTTTATAATAAAAGTTATAAATGTTTTAAAACTTAGTTTTAAAATAGGTGCGCAATTAAAAGGCAATAAAACTTAGTCTTACATATAATGCAAGCTCACTCTGTGATGTATGTAGCATAATCTTAACATGGTGTTGCATATAAATCAAGCTAAAAAAATTAATTTTATAATAAAATGAAAATATTTTCAAGTATTTTGGTTTTACATTTGTGTTATATGTCTTTCATTTTGACCTTTATAATATTTAATTAAAATATAAGCTCTAAAATTTCACTTTCTTGCTCTTAATTTATATAATATTTTTATATTAGGGATTAAGAAAACTTATGTTAGATTATAAATAATTATTTGAAATATAAATGGATTGTTTTTATGAGGGTAATTTAATTTAATTTTTAGGGATGATTTAATTATCTTTAATTCTTACACAATAGTGAATAAATATTTATTCAATTAATAGAAAAATAAAATAAATTATTTTAGAACTATAAAATGTAATATAAAATGACATTAATGTTATTTTATAATAAACCATATTTTATTAAAAAATTAAAAAATCATTAAAATCATATATTCATCCAATTTATTTTTATTTATTTTCAAATATCAACTATGGTACATTTATGGGCCAATTTTTCTTTTATATTTACTATATTGACACCCTAAATAGTTAAAAATTATTTATTGCAGTAATTATCAAAAGGGGTCAACTCAAGTTAATACAAAGAGATAAGGGTAAAACCCTAATATAAACTTGTAATAATTTTATTAGATGATAAATTTTTTACCCAAACTAATATTATATTTTAATTATATCAATTTGGATCATTTTTGCTTGAAAATTAAATTATATTAATTCAATATTTTATTTAATTCCTAGAGTTCCTCTCCCCTCACTTATAAAAGTTACCTCCTCTCATCTTTTATTCATACTTAAAAAGAACAATATTTCATTAAATACCTACCCAAATCCATACCTAACATCCCTAACCATGTTCTAGAAGTCTTATTTTGGGTATAATACTATCCTTAGAGTGTTTAAGGTGTAAAGAAAAGGAAGTTTTTTTAAGAAGACGTATAGTCTTTAACCGACTATTTTTTTATTTCTTATTCTACCTCCTTAAAATTTTATTTAAACATTATTAAATAATAACAAAATCATATTAAATTTACTGATATTTTATTATGTAAATGTAATCACCTACATGTATCTCCCCTTACAACAAATGGAAAACAAAATCATTGTTCGTGTGTTTGGTGGACTACCACCTCACTAACTGATGCAATTTTTTTCCATCACAACCTTTCAAGAATTATTATAATGATTAAATTAATAAATTTATAAGTTATTTATGATATTATTATGATTCTATAAAGGTGAATTATGATTTACCTTTCTTTCATTCCATCCATTGAAAATTGAAATGGCATTCATGTGTACGTACGCCCTACCATCTCTGTGAATGGTGTAAATACTTTTTTTCTCTACCTTTCATTGATTAATTTATATATTTTTATATAAATAATGATTATATATGGTATTAATATAATAGTTAAATTTATGGAGATTATGGAACCGCTATCAATATATAAGGATCGAGACTGTCGAACCAAAACTTGCATGCAAAACAGATTTGTTATTACCCATAACAGTGATTTTAATAATGAATTATTAATAAATGGGTGATAAGATATTATAAGAAAATAATATATGGTATGATATATATAATTATTTTTTTTGTAATACATGTATAATAAATCAATATTTACTATATAGTATTTTTTAAAGTGTATGAAGAAATATGAGACTGATGATAAGGGATCTCTCTGAACCATCCTTTTCTTCAAGTTATGACCATTCTATCTTTAATTCACTTCATCTCTATATTTTATATAATGTATTTATTTATAATTATGTATATAAGTCTCATACATAGAAACCTATCTTTTTTCCCTTACTTTTATGTGGTAAAACATTTCATAAGTTTATTTATCAAATTATTTCTTTAAAATAAAACTTGATTAAGGGGAAGTTTTCTACCCCATAATCCTTTCATGTAAATCTCATTTAAAGTTATTATTACCTAATTAACACATTATTTTGAGACCTATTATTATGTACTTAGATATGTAAATCCAATATATTTAATTTCTTCTTCCCTATGGAATATTTATGAAATTTCATTTGATTAAGATATGAGGCGAGAATATACAACTCATTTCTTTCCATGGACAATTATTATGATTATGAAGAATAATTGATTTAAATTTATGGAATAAATAATCATTAACATGTTATGATGTGTTAACCCATATAGTGATTCGATTCATTGGGTAATGTTTTTGTCTCATGTTTCATTATGTATTGGGTTAAGGTTTAAACCTAATCCTTGATGGGACTCTGTCAACCATGTGATGTTGTATTGGTAGTTATCCTTGATTTATGATTAAATCATGGTTTTTTTTCTAACATATTTATTATGGTTCCATTATCTTATGATACCATTTTCTTTTTTTTATTCCCAATATTATTAATTATGATCCTTCTCTTTTATGATATCATGTTATACATTTAACTCACAAATTATGCATTTTATCATGTTTATTCCCTTATTGATATTTTTAACTCAATAATTTTTTTCAACGTATTCCCTAGGTTATCCATTGTAGTTTAGGAGCTCAAAGGGATTTAAGAGATCATTATAAATATTAAAATAAAAACTTTTTATGTTTACGTTGATTTTTTTTATACCTAGTCTCCCAAAGACACCGATCATTTAGATCCTTGTTTTGTATTTAATGGATATTTTTGTTAGAAATCATGTAATAATATTTATAAAAAGGATTGGGTCATTATAGTTATAATCAAAGGAAGGTCAAGTTATTATCTGGGATTAAGACTAGAATACATTAATGATAACCTTAGGGATAATTCTAAGTATAAAAAATATCTTATAATTTTTGTTAAGTATATAACGAGTGGTTTCCAAGAAATGAAATCCCTATATGGATACTACAAGTGGATGTAGCTGTGAAACTGTTGTACCTAGGGGTAATAACTACAGAAAGGCTACATTTTGTTTTAACTCAATCATCACCTGGTGTATAAAAAAAGAGGCATAGTTACACACCTGGTTTGACACTACCTTGGGATATTTTTGGAAAAAATACACAAACTCTTTATAAACCATTATGAAAGACTTAAATATATTATTAGGTTAGAAAAAATAATAGGAAAATTAACATATATAACCTAGATTAAATTCAAGAGAATCTTATGTTATGGCATGCTTATCATTTATAATTTATTTTTTCTAAGTTCATAATTTTCCATTTTGTATTTTTATTATTAATTTTATTATGATATGGTTATTATTATTTTTAGTTAATGGGAAGAAATAGGATAAAACATGCAAAAAACCAATGTGATAGGAAATGTGATGATTTACCTAATGATATTTCTAACCATATAGGAGGTGGAGTAGGTAACTTCATGGAAGTACTAGATCATATGAACCATGTTATGAATAGTAAAATGAATCAAGAATAACTTCCTTCTTATCCTAAGAAAGGAAAAGTTACAGTCAAGTGTTTTATGTAACAAAGTACTTATACCTTTAGTGGATCTTTTTATCCTATCATTTTGGAACAATGGATTAACTCCATTGAGAAAATAGTTTTTATTCTCTAATTCTTATAATAATAGAAAGCTGTGTGGGTTTTTTATCATAAGGAGGGGGAAACTGATTAATGGTTGATACTGATCAAGAAAATAAAGTCCAAATATGATATTGATTTTAAAGAATGGGAAGAATTCAAGAAAAATATGTTTCAATAAATATTTCCTTCAAACTCTCCATATTAAAATGAAGGGGGAGTTCCTTAGACTAAAGTAAGAGGAAGATGTATCTATTACGGTGTATGAAGAAAACTTGGCAAGTCTCTCACGATGTTCCTTTGGATTCATTATCAATGACAAATGTAAATTGGACCAAATATTTATTGGATTAAATACATGTCTATAAAAATATTTGGTGATTTGAAACTTTGAAACCTATGAATAGATTTTATATTGTTCCCTCAAGGTTGATATAGAGATTAGATACTCTTAGTGGTCTTGTGGTCTTGGCGATAAATGCATAAAATGGATTTTCATTTAGAAGGATCAATAGATAAATCTAATTAAGGAAAGAAAAATCAATATCCCATGAGAAAAAAGTGTGGGAAGAAGCTTCCCAAACAACGTCTAAATGGAATCAAGAGATTCTTTAATTGGAAAAAATAAGGTCATCAGGATAATCAATAATGAAGAGAGATAAAGAAAATAACCAATGTAATGTATGAAAATAATGTTTAAATCAAAACTCAACCTGTATTATATTTTTTTCAAATGAAAGGGATATATTAATTATATAATAAAATTACTTAAACCAAGGGTTGTATAAGAAAATCAATGACAAAAACCTCCAAGTCCTTAAGAGAAAGGAAGGGAATATGCTATCACAACTGCTGAGGTGGATCATGAAAATGATGGGGTGATAAGTATACTTGTTATTAATTCATGAATAGTTATTCTTTTATTTTAGTTCTATGAACTATTTAATATCATGAAATTTTAGTAGAAATATTAAAACATAATATCAAAAAATGAGAGTTGAACTATATGTATGAATAGAAAATAGAGAAATTGTTGCATCCCAAGTATATAACTCCTCCCCATGTAAAATTTTATAGACCGAATCTTCCAAAAATATAATCAAACATCATTTATGTGAGTTTTATGCTATATTGGGAATGTATAGTATATACTTACATAAAGACAACTTCAATTTTCAGGAGAGGGACATCAAACATCATTTACAAATTCATCCTCTGATTTTGAAAAATTTTAAAGAGGGGGATGAATCTACCTTGGAATATTTTTCACAAGCCTAGATAATATTGCCTTACGATCAAGAAGATATAGCTCAAATTATAGAGTAAAAGGATAGAATCATTCTTAAAGACATGTCCTTTTATAAAGAATTATACTAATGTATTTCCTAAAGAGTTTATTGATATTCCTCCTAGATGATAGGTTGAGTTATTAATCAAACTTATACCTATATCTCTGACCATATCTAAGAATCCTTACAAAAAATCCACTATTGAGTATGAAGAACTCAAAAAGAAATTACAAGAGAATATGGAAATTGGTTTTATATGCCTGATTGCTTCACCATGAAGCATGTTGATCCTCTTCATCAAGAATAAGAATGGGTCAATGCACCTCTTTATTGATTATCTAGAAGTCAAAAAAATCACGATAAAGAACAAGTGTCCCTTTCCATAGATAAATGACTTGTTTGATCAACTATGTGGGGGCCATTATCTCTCTAAGGTGGGAATTCATCCAGGATATCACCAATTAAAGGTTAAGAAGGAAGATATTCCAAAAAATACATTTTGAACAAGGTATGAACATTGAGTTTATAGTAGTTCCCTTTGATCTGACTAATGAAACATAAATCTTTGTCGACATAGTGAATAAGGTATTTATATATTACCTCGACAAATTTTTGGTAGTATTTATAGATGATATTATAGTATACTCTAAAAGTAAGGTGGATCATGAGAATAATTTTAATAATATGATAATGACTCTTCAAAAGGATAATTTTTATGAAAATCATAGTAAATTTTAGTTTTAAATGAAGGAAGTATCATTCTTGGAGAATATTACAATGAGTAGATAAATATATGTAGACCATTATATGAAAAAGGAAATTGAGGACTGGCCTAGAACAACATACGTAAAGAAGATCCATAGTTTCATTCAACTAGCTGGGTATTATTGATGTTTTTTATAGAAACTTCTCTCAATTGTCTAACCCAAAAACCAGGATGACTCAAAATGGAGTGAAGTTTGTCTAGGCTAATGAATGTGAATAAATATTCAAGGAATTGAGAAATTGGATTAACATTTCAGTAGTCCCTATACTTCCCTCAAGTGGGGAAATATTCATGGTATAAAGTGATTATTCAAAGAAGTGTTTGGGTTGTGTAATAATGAAAAATAAAATCAGGATATCCTATTCCTCAAAGAAGTTCAATGTTCATGAAGAAAATTTTTCCAACACATGATATAGAATCTGATACAGTGATATTTGCACTAAAATTATGGTGGAATTATCCTTATGGGGAGAAATATGAAATATATATGGATCATAACAGCCTAAAATATATATTCACAAAAAAGAGAGATTAATATGTTCCGGTGAATATGTTTTTATCTAATAAAGAACTATGAATACTTAATCTTTTACCATATTGGGAATGTAAACAAAGTGGTGGATGATCCAAGTAGAAATGATACAATAACATTATCAGTGATGATAATTGAAAAGGATCCAAAATTCTTAGACATGAAGAGGATGTAAATGGGACCTATAAAGTAAGAAACATCAGCATTAATTTCTCGAAGGATTTCTTAACCAACCCTTTTCGAGAAGATAAGGGATTCTGAAAGTGATAATGTGGAAATTCTAAAGAAGGTGGAGGGTATTAGAAAAGCGAAATCCTCATATTTAAAAATCGATAAATAAAGATTTATAATATTTGATTTAAGACTATAAATACTATAAAATTCTAATATAAATAATGATATGTCGAATGATTCACATATCTTGATCTTCTCTATCCACCAAGGAAGAATGAAGATTAATTGAGATCTCTGAGAGAACTATTAGTGGGAAAATATGAAGAAGGAAATCAAATAATATACATCAAACTGTATGGTACGTTAGAAAGTGAAGTTTGAAAGGAAAACATATAACTATATGATGAAACCATTATCCATGCCTACATAGAAATGGGAAAACATCACCACATAATTTTTTACTTATCTACCATTTATATTAAGAGGGAATAATTCAATATGGGTTGTGATGGATTTTCTTACAAATAATGATCAATTAATTGAATTTCAAGAGGAATTATTACTTGAAAAACTTTCAAGGATATACATCATAGTGGTTTGGAGGATAAATAGAACACCATTGTTTTTTTGTATCTAATCAAGATATGAGACTTACCTTTATGTTCTTGAAGAATCTCCAACATGATATAAATACTGAGTTAAACTTTGGTATGGATTATCACCCTCAAACTATTGGATAATATAAGTGGACTATCCAAAAAATAGAATATAAGTTGAAAGCATGATCAGTGGACTTCAATGGAGGATGGGATCAATATCTTTCTCCGATGGAGTTTTTGTACAATAATATCATTCACTCAAGCATCTAAATGGATATTTATAAAGCCCTTTTGGGGAAGAGTAACAGAGCACATATGTGTTGGGATAAAATTTTAGAATTATAGATGTTGGGACCTGAAATAGTTGAGTAAATTTTATAAATAGTAAAGACTATTCATTAACACATTAAGGCTACTCAGATACAATCAATAAGATATATTGGTAATTGTTGATGGGACCTGTAGTTTGAGGTCAGAGATAAAGTGTGTAACATCCCCAGTAATTATAGAATAATTCTTTCTAATATTTTTTTAATATTTTTTAATTATATAGTAATTTTAATTTAAAATGTATTCTATGTATGATAGCATACCCGACACACAATAATGAGTTTCTCTGAATTCTTACGTTGCACACAAGATTGAATTATACCTAAAAATAATATATTATTAATATTATTATTTTTAGTTGTAGTTATATCTTATCCCTTACAATGAAGGGAATGAACAATATTTACTAAATTATAAAAACAGGGTTTAAAAATGTTTATATCATGATTCATTGGTTAGAAATTTTTTAATAAATGTAAATAAAAACCAATTAAATATAAAGGAGGTATTTTTTGAAAAACTATTTAAATATACATAATTGTGTTTATAAAATAATAAAATCTATATTTTTGGATTATATTAATGAAATATAAATTCAATATAATGTTCAAAATTCATCATATGTTTTTTGTTGACATGATATAATAATAAATACAATTTTACGAATAAAATGAGTGTTATTCTAAAAATGAAATTTTGTCACCTTTTGATGGAAAACCCATTTTAAATTTGGTTTTTGAAAATTTTATAGGTTATATTTGAAAACATAAACTACATATTTGTAAGAAGGACATCAAAATTCACTTTGTTTGAATTTTGGTATTTTTGTGGTAAAATTCATTTTTTAATGAATAGTGAAAACACTATATTTTAATTCAAAAGTTCTTTTTCATCTAATTTATTTATATAGTTAGATTTAAATTTTAATTAGTTTTAAAGTGTAATTAGATTATGTTTTTATAATTTAATATAATTTAGGTAATTTGAATAAATTTCATATTGAAATTGAATAGAAAAACAATTTGAGCTTTTTAATGTTTTACTTAAAAAACTTATTTTCTCATTCTGACAATGGGATTAATTATAAATTTATAGTTTGCAATTATATGGATTGAATTTTCAAAAAATAATATACATTTTTGTAATAAGTATGAAAAATTTGTTCCAATATGATCTAAATATATTTTTGGTGAATAATAACTTTCGAATTTTATTACCACGATTAATGGTTAAATCAAGTAAATAAGGGTAAAATAATATTATAATAATATAAAACTACCCTAACACTTGTATTAATATTATTGTATGAGTTATGGAAATGAGAGAAAAATATGGTTTTTAGAATCCAATTGGGTGTGATTATGACATTAATAATATTTTATTTAAAGTAAAAATAAAGATATCATAAACTTGTCTCTTATTACTAAAACAATTTTAAGATGATGCTATATAAGTGATATATTTGATTATAAATAGTCATTAGAAATATAAAAATATTACCCACATCATGTTAATTTATTTATAATTTTTAGAAAATAAATAGCTACATTTAATTATGACATAATGATAATGAAATAATAGATTTATTAAAGGAAGAATAAAATAAATGATACTAATAATATTAAAATAAATATAATTTGAAATATTTTATGTCATCAATAGATTTTATAGATGAATATAAAATGTTATAATTCTATTAAATTTTTTCAAGTTATATAAATATTTTTATTTTATTTAAATTCAATAAAATGAATAGTTTCAAAATTGGCATAATTGATATTTTATAAAAATAATAATTTATTAAATTATTTAAAAATCCTAAAAATATTTTAAAATTAAAAATTAGATATAATAGGGTCTAAAAATTCATTAATAATCCAATTATGGGTAATTTACCCAATATAAGTAAAATTTATAGCCTCTTAATATTTAAAGTGTTATTACCATAATTAAACGAAATAGAGAAAAATTTAGAGTAAACCGAAAAGATAAGTTTTAAAATAAAATCAATACATTTAAAAAATTATTATATTAGAGGATTTATAACTATACTCATATTATATTATAAATAACTCAATTTGGAGTAATTTGGACTAAAAAAAATTATATTAATTTAATATTTTAATAGTTTCCAAGGTTTCCCCTCCCCTCACCTATAAAAATGTACCCAATCTTATCTAATAATCACACTTCAGGAACCTTTTATGTTGGCCAAGATCTGACCAAAAAAATTACTAGAATCCCTCCCCACATTCTTGGGGCCTTAGTTTAGTAAAAAAAAACCCTTCTTAGAGGTGTTAAGGTGTTCTTCACAGGTGATCAACTGAAGAAGAGGTATCATTTTTTAAGTATTTATATTTTATTTCAACTTCAATTTACTTTAAATATCATTAATCCAAGATGAAATGATAAATAAATTATCCTAAATATAGTGATATTTTATTATGACAACATTATCACGTAAATCCATATCCAATTTCATCAAATGGGAAATGAACCTTTCATTTGTGTGTATGGAGGACTACCGCCTCACAAACTGATATAGTTAGTTTTTCATTACCTTCTATAATGACTAGATATAATGATGAAATAAAAGTTTTTATATGAAATTAATTCCATATTTATCATTTAAAAAAAATAATATATTAATTATTTACTTACTTTCCATACATAGAAAAATGATAATGTCATTCGTGCTTACGTGTGAACCATCACCTCTAAGAACCGATGTGAAACATTTTTATTCACCACATCACTTGTATGATATATATAAGTATATTTAAATTATTATTGAGATTTTATTAATATTATAATAATTATTTAAAGATAAAATAATAATTACCTTATTTCCATAATGATCAATGAAAATAGGAAAATGTTACTCTTGCGTACGTACAACCTACCATCTACATAATTATAACATTGTTCATTTTTCATACCATAAATAAATGGGTTGATTTAACAGTATAATTGATGTATAAAATTTATTATTATTTCATGAATATTATTATAGAGATGATGGACTTATTAACACATGGAAAATTTACATCATAACAATTTCATTTTCGACTCAAGTACCGAATATCAACAAAACATCTCATATGAACATAAATAATGATGTAATATTTATAACATGATAATAAGTGATATAAAAGGAATAATAAACTTGAAAAATATCCTCAATAAAGTAGAAATTAACCAAAGTTTATTATTCTAGAATATAACGATTGTACGTGATGAGTCATACTTAATGTAAGTTATTTCATCTCAATATCCTTTCATTGATGCATTTCTTGATATCACGTACCTTTACTCTTTTATACAGTGTATATAAAGCCACTATGACATTTAATATCCATATTTTTTAAATATTAATGTTATTTTTTTAAATATATTAATTCCTGGAGATTATGATTTAAATGTTCAAAGTGGTATGAGACACCTTAAAATTTTAAAGATTTCATTATCAATTATTTTTCTTCATGATATTAATTTAAATATTTATTTATATGGATATAAAGGATTATAACAGAAAATTTATATATATCTTGAATGTAATTTAATGTTTTCAAAAGGAATATTTTTTATATGAAGATTTTTTACTTTCTTTATAAAATGACAAAAGGAATGTTTTTGTTATAACATATACAATGATAAATACTTCTCTTCTACCATAACTGTTAATTGATATTTGGATTCCTCTATAACCCTGAATGTTTTTAAAGGAAAAAATGCCTTATAATATTTTTGGGTTTTTTGGTATTGAAAATGTTTTTTAAATTGGATTTACTATTTCAATATCTTGAAATTATTTCTTGTGATTGAAAATGAAATTTTATGAGAAAAATATTTATAATTGTAATATTTTATTTGTTATGATTATATAATGGTACATGGAAATTTTATGGGTGGTTACATGAAAAAATACTGGTGTTTCCATGATAAAATGAGGTTGGGTGAGCTCATGATAGCTCTATGATGCTTTGTGTAATAATACAGAGTTAAACGACAAGGTTTCTCCTAAGAGATTTAGGGAATATACTTTGATGGGTATTCCAAATGTAGCCATGAAGGTTACCCCCTATATAGCTGTGAAATCTACAATGTAAGTATGATTTGGATGCCATAATTTACCATTATGATTTATGATTTCTATGAGTTTCTAGGAATCTTATAATTTCATGAGTTATGTTAAATAGATTAGGTTTTATATGTGAAAAGTACGATTTCATGGGTTTATAAGTATTTATTGAATAATGTTTTCTTTATTTATTTTATATTGACTCACTGATCATTTTTTTCTCATACCTAGTTTTTGAAATGTTTTTCACCTGTAATAAGGATGGGTAAACTAATGGAAAAATTCATCATGAATGTTGTGAATAATTTTATCAAGAAAAATAAACCATTTTATATTTTAAAGAGTTTCATTTTGTAAAAAAATAGATAGTGAGTAGAAGGTGTCTACTTTGTAATATTTTAGTCCTATGTAATAATTATGGCCTAATTCTATAAAACTCTAAACCTGAAAATATCATCAATGTGAAATATTTATTTAACTCAAGATTATGTAATGACTAAGGTCGAGGCCTCATATTCAGTATCAAAGGCCAGTTTAGACAACTATAGAGGTTAGGGTGTTATTTAAGCATAAGTTACAAGTTTTATATAAGTACAATGGTTAGAAAACTAGAAAGAGTCATAGTTATTTAAGATAAATTGAATAAGTTTGAGATAACATGAATACATATATCTTACTATTTATCCTCCTCATATGATAGTATATGGTGATTTTATTGATATACTCACAGTAACCTTTTTGGTTTTAGTAAATGGATGGTTCCAGTAGGCACCAATGTAACATTGGATGTGAAGGAAAATGTGTTGGTTCTCCGAATAAGAAACCAAATGAAACGGTAGCTGAAATGAGAACTCTTATGGTTATTTTAAACCAACTATCAGGCGTAATGATTAATCACTTGAACCTTGGTGATATTTTTGATGCATCATATATGAGAGAAATGAATCTTTGTGGAAGTTCAGTTAATAATAATAAAGGTAAGTAAATTAAAACACATATGTGTCAAGAAGGTGGAAATAAACACCTAAGAAATTTATTTAATTAGATGAGAAGATGTTATATATGTGGTAGTTAATGTCATAAAGTAATAACCTTCAAATTAAAATGGAAGTATTTGGTTTACTTTAGGAAATAGAAAAAAGGTCTTTCTGAGTTATCAATTGAATGATTTAAATGTGGGGAGTATGGTCATTATGAAAATCAATGTACTACAATGAAGGTTATAGAATCAGATCAGTAGGACCGTTCAAATATATGTTTAGAAATACCTAATTTCCTTCCGATTGAATATAATGAACCTGAAAATGACCTATGAAAGGTATGGATTATTTCTTATCTCAAGTTTTGACATTATTGAATGTTAGGATATTATTAATTATTTCATTTTTAAGAAATAAGTATTAAGGAATAATATGGAAAATCATGGTTAAGGGATCATGGAGAATTTTTTATGATTAAGATGTTTAGATTTTAGGAATTCAAGAGTTATGGTAGATTGTAGGATGTTGAAATGTTTAAAAGTATTAATACTCTTTTGATAGTGGGGTTACTTTGGAAGATTTTTTTATTATGTGTAACACTTAATTTTTCTATGTGAAATGTTATTTAAGGAATAATTATATTTTCTTTTATGTACATTACTACAAATAACCTTTAGGGTTTATATGATCATTGATTTTGAGGTAATTATGGGATAATACTTTTTTGGGACGAAAAATGAAAGGTATAAAACAAAATTTGAGGTTAAAACTTGTTAAAATTATTTTTGATGATTTTAACTCATTTTGGTAATGCTATAAGAATTATATAGTTTTTGAAAAAGTACTAAACACATACCGTGTGACAACCCGTCGTGTCGGGCAAGGCTGTAGGAATCGAACCCACAACAAAAGTGAGATAAGGCTTTATCGCCTACCACAAGCCTTCATGAATTCCCTTGTTAGTATGAATTATTATTAATAGTTAAATGATTTTATGGATTTAGAATAAGTTTATTTTGGAGAAATATATTTTATTGAATAGATAATCATGGGATTGGAAAATTATTTGATGATTAAGTGAATAATATTTTTTCGAATACATTCACTCTTTTTGGAACCTCATATTATAAAGGTAAATAAACTACTTTGTAATTTTATTTGAGGAATAAAGGATGAATTATTTTTTGAGAAATATATGATTAAATTATGTAATTATGGTGATTTTGGTTATTTATGGAAATAATTAACCTATCTTAGAGAATATACGATTTTGGAAGTTAAATTTTTGGTATAAGACAATAAGAATGGTT
Organism: Viscum album; assembly: GCA_963277665.1. NCBI lineage: Eukaryota > Viridiplantae > Streptophyta > Magnoliopsida > Santalales > Viscaceae > Viscum > Viscum album. The sequence goes on from OY728156.1 coordinate 1,340,188,062, forward strand.
GATTTTATTTTATTAAAAATGTTTAAATTTATTTTGGAAGAATATGAGATCAAATACTTCTGAATTTTTAGATTCAATATTAGTTTATATTATTTTGAGGATTTTTAAGGAAAATTATTTGTTTAATGGTATTTGTTGAACTTTGGATATTATTGTTGAATTTTGGAGATTAAAAGTTGTTTTCATCATACCATGGTTTATTATTTTTGGGAATTAACTTCTCAAGTACTAACAATTTTGGTTTTGGTTAATGTCTAATTATAGGAGAAATATATGGTTAATATTTTTTGTATTATGTAATTTTATAGAATTTAATTTTAGTGATTCAAGAATTCATCTTAAATAATCAACATTTGGATAAAAATATGAGTTCGTGGTGGATTTAGATTAAAGGATAAAACTCTATTTATCAAGTAAGTATGTTTCCTTATTTTATTAGTATAGGAATTAAATAAATTCCTAAACTCTATTAATAGGATATTAAAACAAAAATGTTATCCATTTACTTTTCTCAATGGTCTTTTAACCCATCACATATTTATGGTTTTTTGATGGATAAATTTCCAAAGATTATGTTCTCTATCACTCTCTATTAGTCTTTGAGAATTACTTTTATCATCTATGAACATGTTTTCCTACATGGAATCCTAGTATGCATTATCATAGGTGACATTAATAATGTCCTTTATTTATTTTAATGTGTAATTTTTATTAATCCTCTTTACGATGTGCAATTTCAATGAAGTAATTTTCAAATGTGAAAACTTAGTTACCGAGCCCAAATTTAAAATTGTGAGGACGCAATTTCCAAATGGGGGAAGGATGTAACATCCTAGGTAATTATAGAATAATTCCATTTCATGTTTATTAATATTTATTAATTATATAGTAATTTTACTTCAATAGTGATGTTATGTATGATAGTGTACCCAACACGCAATAATGGGTTTCTCTGAAATCTTACATTGCACACAAGACTAAGTTATACCAAAAAATAATATATTATTAATATAATTATTTTAAGTTGTAGTTATTGTATAGCCGTTTGAATGGAGGGAATGAATAATATTAAATAAATTATGAAAATAGGGTTTAAACATGTCTATATAATGATTCATTGGTTATAAAACTAATTAGAAATGTAAATTTAACCAATTGAATATAAAGGATGTATTTTTACTAAAAACTATTTATATGTGGATAATTGTGCTTATGAAATAATAAAATCCATGTAGTTTTATTATATTAATAAAATATAAATTCAATATAATTTTTAAAATTCAAAATATTTATTTTCTAGACATGATATAAGAACAAATACAATTTTACACATAAAATGTGTGTTTTTCTAAAAATACAATTTTACCGCCTTTTGATGGAGAACTCATTTTAAATATGGTTCGAAAATTTTATAATACATATTTTATAGAATAAAATAATTCTTTGGAAGATGGAAATCGAAATTTAATTTGTTGAATTTTGGTATTTTTATGATAAAATTCATTTTTAATGAATAGTGAAAACGCTGCATTTTAATTCAAAAAGTGCTTTTTTTCTAATTAATTTATATAGATTGATTGAACTTTTAATTGGTTTTAAATTTTAATTAGATTATGTTTTTTTATTTAATATCATATAGTTATTTGGAAAAAATTTCATTTTGAAATTAAATAGAAAAACTACGTGAACATTTGAACGTTTTACTTAAAAACCCATTTTCTCATTCCGGCAATGGAATTAATTATAAATTTAAATTTTACACTTATGTTAATTGAATTTTAAAAACAATAACATACATTTTTGTAATAATTATGAAAAATTTTGTACAATAGGATCAAAAATATTTTTTGGTGAATAGTAACTTTAATATTTTATTTACCACGGTTAAAAAGGTAAGTCATGTAAATAATGGTAAAAATAATATTATAATAATATAATAATTCCCTAAAAACTATACTAAAATTATTTACTAATTTATGGCTGACCAAGAAACTACATGGTCTGAAATTTTGGTCTTTGGAAGACACTTGGGCGTGATTATGACATTAATAACATTTTATTTAATGTAAAAATAAAAATATCACAAACATGTCTCTTCTTACTAAAACAATTTTAATATCCTTCTATATAAGTTATATCTTAGACTATAAATAGTATTTAAAATCTAAAATAATTACCTATATCTTGGTAATTTATTTATAATTTCTAGTAAATAAATAATTAAATTTTATTATGACATAATGATGATGCAATAATAAATCAATTAAAGGAAGATTGAAATAAATAATACTAATAATATTAAAATAACTTTAACTTAAAATATTTGATTCTATATATGAATTTTATAGGTGACTATGACTTTTTTTACGTGTATTAAATGGTGTTTTTCAAATTTATCTCTCTGTTTTGATTTTATTTAAATTCAATAAAATGAATAGTGACAAAATTGAAAAAATTGATATTTTTTAAAAATAATAATTTATTAAATTATTTAAAAACCCTAAAAATATTTTAAAATTACAAATTGGAGTTAATAAGATATAAAAGTTCAATAAGTTTACAATTATAGGGAATTGACCATATATACGTAAAATTTATAACCTCTTAATATTTAATATATTGTTACCACAATTAAAATTAAAAGAGAAAATTTTAGGGTAAACAGAAATGGTATGGTTTAAAATAAACTCAATATATTTTTAAAAATTATGGGTGATAGTATTTAGAACTATAATAATATTATATTTTACATAACTCAAGTTGGAGTCATTTTGATTAAAAAATTAATTTATATTAATTTTATATTTTAAGAGCTTCTAAGGGTACCCCTCCCCTTTCCTATAAAATGGTACCCACTCTTCTATAATACTCACACTTCAAGAACATTTTTGTTTTGAAAAAAAATATTCCCAAAAACCCTTGTAGAATAACTCTCTATATTCTTGAGGGCTTAGTTTAGGCAGAACACCCTTCTTATAGGTGTTAAGGTGTTCTTCAAAGGTGATCAATCGAATAAGAGGTATCATTTGTTTAAGTGTTTTTATTTTGTTTATTATTCCATTTAATTTAAATCTCTTTCATACTTGATGAAATTATAACTCCATTATCTTAAATATACTGAGATTTAATTATGTTAATATCATCACCTAAATCCATTTCTAATTTCATCAAATAGAAAATGAACATTTCGTTCGTTTGTATGACGGACTACCGCCTCATGAAATGATATAGTTTTTTTTTCATTATCATCTATAAAGACTAGTTATAATTTTGAGATAAATTTTTATATATTACATTCATGAAATATTTATCATTTTTAAATAATAATATTTCTATTATTTTATTACTTTTCCTTACAAAGAAAAATGATAACGTCGTTCATGCGTACGCGCGAACTATCACCTCCACAAAGAGATGTGAATAATGTTTTTACCACATAACTTGTATGATATATATAATTATATTTAAATTATTTTTTTAATTTTAATAATACTATTATAGTTTTGTAAATATAAAACAAGAATTACCTTATTTCCATAATGATAAATTGAAAAAAGGAAAACGTTACTAAGGAATACATAAAACCTACCGTCCCAATGAATATAATGTTTTTAATTTTACAAAATATAAAGAAATGGATTGATTTAATATTATAATTTAAATAAAAAATTTATTATTATTTCATGAATATTATTCTAGATGTGATGGAATTATGAACACATTGACAATTTACATCATAACAAGTTCTTCAACTCAAGTACTGAATATCAAAAAAATGTCTCATATGAACTTAAATAATTATGTAATTTTTTTAAAATGATAATAAGTGATATAAAAGGAATAATAAAATTGAAGAAGGTTTTCATGAAATTATAAATTAACCAAATTTTATTATTCAGGAATATAACGATTGTACGTGATGAGTAAGACTCAAGGTAAGGGATTTCGTCTCAAATCCTTTTATTGAGGAATTTCTTGATAATACACACGTTTAATATTATATAAGGTGTATATAAAACCACTATGAAATTTAATATCCTTATTTTATCTAAAGTAATGTTATTTATTGTTTTTATAATAAATAAACTCATGGATATTAGGATTTAAATGTTCAAAGTGGTATGTGACACCTTGAATGTTTAAAGATTTAATAATCAAATCTTTTTCATCATGATATTAATTTACATATTTATTTATATGGGTATAAAGGATTATACCAGAAATTTGATGTATATATTTAATTTCATTCAATTTTTTCAAAATTAATATTTTTTACATCAAGTGGTTCACTTTAATTACAAAACAAAAAAGGAATGTTTTTTATTTTAATGTATATGGAGACAAGGACATCTCTGCCACCATAACTGTTGTTTGATATTTGGATTCTTCTATAAGAGTTATGGTTTTAAAAAGGAAAAGAAATCCCTTATTCTATTTTTTTTTTTTGGTATTTAAAATGTTTTTGAATGTGGATTTACTATTTCAATATCTTGAAATGGTTTCTTGTGAGTGAAAATAAAATTTTATTAGATAAATATTGATAATTGTCATATTTTATGTGTTATGATTATGTAATTGTACTTGGACATTTAACAGGTGGTTACATGATAAACCAAATATGGGTGGTTCCATGATAAAATAAGGGTCGGTGGTCTCGTGATATCTCTCCAATTCATTAGGTAATGAGATAGAGTTAAATGATTAGGTTTATCCTAAGAGATTTGGGGAATATACTATGATGGGTATTCCAAATGTAGCCATGATAGTTACACCCAATGTAGCTGTGAAAGCTACAATGTAAGTTTGATATGGATTCCGCAAGTTACATTTATGATTTATGATTTCTATGATTTTTTCAAGAATATTATGATTTCATGAGTTATGTTAAAGAGATTATGTTTTATGGGTGAAAATTATGATTTCATGGGTTTATAAATACTCATGGGATAATGTTTTCTTTACTTATTTTATATTCCCTTACTGAGATTTTTGTGCTCATCCCCAGTTTTTGAAATGTTTTTCATAGGGTATAAATATGGGTAAAAGAATAGTAGAAGTCAAGATGAATGTTATGAAGAATTTTATCAAGAAAGAGAAGTCATTTTTTATTTTAAATAGTTTCACTTTGTGAAAAATGGATAGTGAGTATAAGTGTCTACTTTATGAAAAACATTTTTTCATTGCATTTTGTATTTTTATCTTAAATTAATTTCTTCCACTTCTATAAATTAAATTGTGAAAAAATATTCCATTTTTTAAATCTATATATTTATATTTTTTAAATAGGTATCATTAATTTATTGTCATTATAAATAGTAACCATACTAAATAAGTATCAACACTGTAAGGGTAAATCGGGTAATTAAAGTTAAAAATAATATGATAAGGACTTAAAAAAGACCCTAAAACATGAATTTATTCCATTGGATGAGTGTAGTTCATCCATTTCCATCCATTTTTAGAAAAAACTCAACTTGGTTCCATATGTCATTGATTTTGACCTTTATAATATTTAAGTAAAAGATAAAGAAAAAAGGTAACTTTATGGATTTTAATTTCTATAATATTTTTGTGAAAATGATAAAGAGAAAATATATTTGATTATAAATAATTATTTTAAATATAAATTATTTTTATATGATGGTAATTTATTTTTATTTTTTATGGATTAAATAATTACCTTAAATTCTCACACTAAGCTGACACATTATTAATTCAATTAATAGAAAATTAAAATAAATGATTTTAAAAATGTTAAAAGCAATATAATTTGAACTGATTATTATTTTCCATAATTTCTTTAAATAAAACTAACATATTATATAGGTTTGAATGGATTATATTCAAATTCCTTTATTGTCAAGTATTTTTTGAAGTTAAATTAAATGAGTCGTTCTAAAAATGATAATAATGTTATTTTATAATAAATAATTTTTTATTAAATAATTTAAAATTTAAAAAGATCCTATATCGGTAGAATCTTTTGGTCGATAGTTAAAAATATCAACTATGATCTATTTATGGTGCCATGTACCTTTTATAGTTACTATATTGACCCCTAAATTGTAAAAACTTTATTATCGCTATAATTTTAAAAATGGGTTAACATGGGATAAAAAGAAGATAAGGGATAAAAAATATATAAAATTGTTAAAATTTTATTTTATTATAGTATTTAAACCCATAATAATTCTATATTTGAGTTTTACAAGTTTGGATCATTTTTAACTATGAAGTTTAATTTATATTAATTTAATATTTTATGTAATTCCAGGAGTGCCCCACCACTCACTTATAAAAGGTAAACTCCTCTCCTATTTTATTCACACATAATAATTCTTTTTGTTCATAAAATACCTAAAAATATACCTTAATAAAATCTCTCCTCATGTTCTAGAGGTATTATTTTGGGAATAATACCAACCTTTTAGGGTTTAAGGTGTAAAGAAAAGGAAGTTGTTCGAAGAATAGGTTTAGTATTTAGATAAATTTTTTAGTTTTATTCCTTATTCTACCTTCTTTAAATATTCTTCAAAAATGTTGAAATAATTATATTAGTATATTAAATGTACTAATATATTATCATATTAATGGAATCACTTACATTTTCCTCATCTTCAATAAAATGGGAAACAAAATTGTCATTTGTGTGTATAGTGGGCTATCAGCTCATGAACCGATGTAATTAATTTTCCATAACCACCTATCATAGATGGTTTTAATGATGGGTTTAATTAAAATATATGTTATTTAGGATATTATTATGATTCTAGAAAGATTAATTATTATTTTTCTTTACTTTTTTCTATCCATCGAAAATGGAAACAATGTTCATGCATATGTACATTCTACCATTTCTGTAAATAGTTAAAATAGTTTTTTATCTCTACATTTTATGGGTGAATATATATATATAATTAGTATATATTATATTAATATCATGTTTAATAATTTTTATATTATGGAACCATGATTATTTTATAAAGATCGACACTTTTAACTAAATCATGAATGAAAAACGAAGCAGTTTTCACCCAAAACAATTGTTTAAATAAAGAATTGTAAATAAATGAGAGGTAAGATATTATAAAAAAATAATATATGTTATGATATATATAAATATATTTATGGAAAACATTTATAACAAATATATATTTATTTTACAATATTTTATAATGTGTATGAAGAAAGACAGAACTTAATGTAAGAGATCTCTTTGAATCACCATTTTCTTCAGGTTATGACAACTATTTCTCTAAATCACCTTCCATATCCCTTTTATGTTATGGAATACTTCTAAATTTCATGAACCATACCATTGGGGACCATTTTGTGACTCCCTAAGCCCATCTATAATAGGCACGGGGATGGTGAATAGCACCGAGTAGGCATATCACTAACATGGGACACATTTTCTATGTACCTGTATGCACACACACATCTCCAAGCCCACAAAATGATGAAATATAAAAACCACAAATTAAAAAATGCTCTCATATGACTATATTTCACAACCAGAGTGTGATGGAAAGTAATTTAAAGTAAAGTAAAATTTGATAGAATAAAATCCCACTAAAAAGAGTCTATATCCACAAGTCCAACCTGTAGGAAAAAAGGTACTGGGATTGCTTTATATAGTCGTAAAAACACACCTTGATCTGTCTGGTCTCATAAAGCACCATTTGGTCCTGGTCTGCCTAGGACTCCGTCAAATGGTTGACCGTCTAAACAAGACATGGCACATGTGGGAAAAGCTCGTGTAGGGGTAAGTATAACAATACTTAGTAGAAAACCCCAAAACCTGAAAGCAATATAACAAAGGAAAGATACAATCAACTCTATATAGGTTTATGTCTACAGAACACGTAACAAAAATATCTACATATACTCAACCAAGAAACACTATCGTTATGTCAAAACCACTTCATACCAACCCTAGGATTTTGACTCGAAGATTCCCTAAAGCACTCATATGGGAGAACATACTCTTGAGTGTGATAGCACTGATGATGTCTGTCTATGAGGTATTGCTCCTTAGGACTCACCATGAGAAAGATACACTAATAGATCTGAATAGAGATAAGACATAATGAAATAGATGAGGATCACAGCTAGGGCCATGGGGTGATACCGATAACTCAATCTGTATTAATCAACCATGTAAAGGATCAACACTCATATAGTGTTTGTCACATCGATACCAAGAACCCCACCTAGGGCTTGAATAATGAATAGAGGATCCTATTCTGAGAAACCCACCTAGTTTTTTTTACATCGATACTAATAACCCCACCTCGGTCGTTGTTCGTTCTGGCCTCAACCCATTCCTGTAAAAATAATAAAAGAATCAAGCAACGAATCTATATGAATAAATCCTGATAAACCCCACAAAATTAATTCCATCCCGCATATACGATTGATCCGAGGGATAATCTATTTTTGGATTAGACTGTGTTCATTATAAGAACCAAGAATGGGAAAAAAGAATCAAAATAATGCATCATACCTAGATTTTGGATCACTCACTGATGAAGATAGGTTGCCACATTATTGTCGTTGGTGAGATCTACCAAGAATGACATTCATCGATCTTTGACCTAAATTCTTGTCATCTTCTACAAGAGAGGATTCTCCATAGGTTCCACCAAGTGTCTATAGAGAATTATAGGGATATGAGACCAACCTTAGATCTCTTCCATGGATTATTTAAAATCAACCATTTCGTTGTGTCGCTGTGTAGATGAAGTAAATTAAATTAAAATTTTCTATTTTATTTTATTCATTTAAAACACCCGTGATTAATTTCTACAATTAACCCACACTGAAAAATTTTAGGTTGAACTTTGGGAAAATTATTATTATGAATGCAACTGTGTCCGTGTATTTCTAATCTAGGTACCAATTTAAAAGTTATTCCACTTTTTCAATAAAACTTCTCATGTGTGCCATTTAATATTTTAATATTTTTCAAACCTTTATTCCAGGGACATTGGGCCTCAGAATCACATTTTTTCTCAGCACCTGGTCTCTAATTTAATCCATATAATATTTAGAATAGTATATAGAAGGTCCGAGACATTACATTCTACCCACATTGGGGGTTTACATCCTTAACAATCCAAAACAAAGGCTAATAAGAAAGATATGGTTACTAAGTATGAATATAAGCCTCCCACTATCAAATGCTCTCCTAGAGATTCCAATGATGCCACCAAGCACAAACTAAATGAATTATCATCCACAAAGGATCCTCTCTTACTGATCCTCAATCTCCATTGGTTACTCAGCAAAAGTCGCTCCATTCTTGATGTCCATCTCTCCCAGTCGATGACGTGCAATGGGTCATGCACATACCTCCTCAGTTACAACGTGTGGAAGACGTCGTGTACCCAGCCTAACTATGGGGGTAGATCTAAGTGGTACACCACCTCTCCAACTCTACATAGTATATAAAAAGGTCCAATAAACCTCAAATATAACCTTCCAACATAGCCAAATATCTATAATCCATGTCATTGTGAAACCCATAGGACCACATGGTTTTCTTCCTCGAACTCTAAAGGCCTCTCCAACCTATTATAATAAGACTTATGAAGGATATGTGCAGTCTTCATCTGCTCCTAAATGATCTACATATTCTCTATAGTATCTCACACCAACTTTGGGATCATGAGTGATGACTCTCCAGAGTCATTCCAGTAAAGTGGTGACCTTTAGTGTCACCCATACAAAGCCTTGAATGGTTCCATATAAATGGTGGAATAGAAGATGTTTGTGTACGTAAAATCTACCAGAATTAGGTAATCCTACCTACAATGAACAAAGTATAACATTCAAGACTACAATATTCCCTTGAGAACCTAAATGGTCTACTCCATATGTCCATCTGTTTGTGGGTGAAACGATGTGCTTAAGCGTAACTGGTTCCCAAATTCCTCTAGTAATATCTTCCACAACCAGTATGTAAAGAGAGCATAATGATATGAAATAATAGTTTATGGAACTCTATAGAGTTGAACTATCTTCTACACATATATTCATCTAAACCTCTCTAATAAACTATACTCTTAGATAGCTAAGAAGTGGGCTGAGTTGGTGATTTGGTCAATGATCACCCAAATTGAATCATTTCCCCTAGACATATGTGGTAAAATAGACCTGAAGTCCATCAATATCTCATCCAAATTGTAATCTAGAACCTAAAAAGGTTGAGCTAAACCCTTTGGAACCTGGTGCTCAACCATCACTTGGTGACAAGTAAGGCATCGAGAAACAAACTTTGCTACTCTCTTCTTCATTCCTGGCCACCAAAACTAGTGTCAAAGGCCCTGGTACATTTTTTCACACATGGATGTACCACAAAAGGGGACGTATAAAATACCCTCAAAACCGTCCCTTACAACTTCACTGGTATTACTCTGCATCTTATAAAAATAATGATGTGCTCCCCACCTTTTGAATATCTTTTAGAAATATGCCCTATGGATGTCTGAGCAATTAGGGTCTCACAGTTAGTATCCCCAATATTTTCCTCCCTAACTCACTTTAAGAGTGGGGGGGGGGGGGTAAAAACCACTGATTGGAGGTAAGGTGTTCCATCTCTATCCACTAAGGATAACTAAAATGCGGCCAAATACACTAACTCGTCATTCAGAAACTGCAAATTAGATCACTTGTTGAGAGTATCAGCCACATTATTCCCCTTCCTAGGAGTATAGACAATCTCAAAGTCATAGTCTTGGAGGAACTCTATCCATTTCCTCTATATCAAGTTCAGATCCTTCTAGATAAGATATACTATAGTCTTTTGTGATCAGAGTAGATGATATACCGATCACCCATGAGGTTGTGTCACCATATCTTCAATGCAAATATTACCATTGTGAACTCGAGATCATGGGTTACATAGTTCTTATCATGTGTTCTCAACTATATTGTACCATAGGAAATAATTTATTACCTTTAAATGAGTAAAAAACCAAGCTCGGTTCTTGATACATCACAGAACACTACGTACTCAACACCCTCCCCTTGAAATATTATGATTGGAGTGCTTGTCAAACTCTGCCTCAGCTACTAAGCCTACTTTCACTTCTCTGTTCATGAAAAAGGCTACCCCTTTCAATCAAAAGATATCATAGGTGATGATATCTTGGAGAAACCCGGAATGAATATTCGATAATAGCCTTCCATACCAAGGAAGCTTCGCACCTCCATCACGTTCTTAGGTGGATCCCATGCTAACACCGCCTTTCCCTTGGCCTGGTCCACTACCAATCATTCTATTGAAATAAAATATCGTAGAAATTGGACCTACTAAATCAAGAACTGGAACGTCGAGAAGTTCCAATAAAATAGGAGCACTCGGTGTATGTCCAGAACTATTCTTAAGTGTCTCTTGTGTTCCTCCTCATACACTGAGTACACAAGAATATCTTCAATGAAGACTACCAAAAAATGGTATAATTTAGGTTGAAAGATCTAGTTCATGAGTCCCATAAACACTTCTTCGGATTTTATTACATAAAATAAAATCACTAAGTACTCATAGTGACCATAATGACATCTACTTCAGTATACGATCATACCATACTCACAACTAGTGATAGCCTAATCTGAGGTCAACCTTTGAGAACTATTAAGCCCCTTTAAACTAATCGAAGAGGTCATTGATACTCAGTAGTGGATACATGTTCTTCATGTTCACCTGTTCAAGCGACGATAGTCCACACATAACCTCATGCTCCCATTTTCCTTTTTGGAAAACAAAATTTGGGCTTCCCAGGGTGAAACACTAAGTCTCATGAAGCCCCTCCTCTGTAAGTCCTCCAACTAGACACTAATCACTTGAAGCTCTATGGGAGCCATCCAATATGATGGTGTAGATATCAGTATGATCTTAAAGTGTAAATCACTACATAAGTGTATCTCTTAGTAGGGAGTTAATCCTGGAACATATTCATGAAAGACGTCCTTATACTCCGCCACCACTACTGGAAACTAGAAGCTCATAACTTCTATTGCATTGAGGGTCAAGGTATCCAAGTGATTATTAATTGGATATACCCTCCTATGCATGAGTTCATCATGTGATTCCTAGGTTTCCTTGTCAGCAACAAAGATAAACCTCGTTTCATCATTGAGGACACACCGCACCCTACTCTTAAAATAATCAATTTGGGAATAGACTTTAGATAACCTATACATACTAAGAAAGATGTAATAAGGCCTAAAAACTACCACCTAGAGGTTCCAACTGAAACTATAAAATCTAAGGGTCATATCCTACCATCATCACAAGTGTTTTATCACTGAGTCTCCTCCTACAGGTGTCTCTAAGCATAAGGGTTGAGTCAACAATCCAACTAGAATCTCTAAGTCTGAACAAGATATGTGGAGATAATGGACTGAATAGAACCTGTGTCTATTAGCACTGAAATTAAAGTAGAAAAGACATAGATTATACCTCAAATCATTTTTGGATTCCCTGGGTCATATGCCTCAACTGCATGAAACTGTCCGCACCCCTATCCTCTAGCTCCCTGATCCCATCCTAGACCACCTGGGGGAGTTGGTGGTAGAAAGTAGAAAGATCAAAAAATTACGATTTCTCTCCAAGATATTATTCCATATCTACTACTGTACATATATTATTACTCCTATCACTGTCTATGCCTCAGTGGTCCATCCACAGTATCCCTATTAGTAGAACGGTGGGTTAGAAAATCTTGAGCGAGATGTCCCCTACCATAACATGAATAACACAACCTCTCTCTAGGAATATTGGACCCCCATGTGAGACCTAAACTGTAGATACTATATCATGATACATCCTCATGTAACGTCTCCCATGTACAAGTATGTAGGACTGATGTTGGATTCCTGCTACCGAGTTATCAAATTTTTCTCATCCACTGCTGACTTTCAAAAATGGTATCTTGTCATCCAAGATTCTTTAAACCCAAAAATCTCACTCAAGCAACCCATCATATGTATGAATTCCTATAGGGATAACACTAGATTGAATGTATCTATAAAGACCTTGCTTGAATGTTCGATCCTTGAAGTACTAATATCTAACCATACTTATTGAGTACCTAGAAAGGCTTGTAAACCTCAATGAATAATTAGATACTATAATAATGCCCTACTAGAGCTGAAGAAGCTCTTGTATATGAACATGTCTCTACATAACTGGAGGGAACTCCTCTATGAAGTGGTAACTGAACTCTATACATCATAGAGTCCCCATTTCATAAGTTTTGATAGCGAAAATCCACCATAGTCTCATTGAGCTGTGTATAAGGCTCGCCGCCAGGACCATCATCTAATCTGCCAGTGTCTTGACTAGATGGAAAACTCATGTCACCACCTCAATCCAATCCTCACCCGCCTGTGGGTTGGGATTTCCTTATAACCTGAGGGGTATCTATCATTGAAACTCAAGAAGCACGCTCATCCTGTGCTCCTCGTCAGCTGGTACTGCGAGTACCACGTGATTCTCTATAGGTGGCGGTATAGCTAGTGCACCACCAGGAGGTGACATATGGGGAATAGGTCCCTGTATGAAAGACTCATCATTTAGGGGTTCATCATCATTATCAAGCTACTAAATCTTAGATGGTATGATTCAAAGTGTTATCCTGTAAGAAAACAAGATTTACCCTAGTCAATGAGTATATCTGGAGAGATGATTCAAGAAGGACATGGAAACCACAACCCATTACTATATGATCCATGTACTATTTTTTTCCATAAAACTAGTGTTCTCATGTACTGAGCCAATAATGAAGATATCATAGTCCCAGTATAAGGATATGTTAGCTGCCACACCAACACTAGAATCCCTGGCCTGAAAGTTGAACTCGAAATACTTAACACTATTTCCGAAAAGCAATATCAGAGACTCTAGGTCCTAAAGTAGAACCCACCACCTCTTATACAACTATATCACATGCCCCAATGGGATGGTTTGTGACACTAAATTAGGTATTTATGTCTCTTACATATATAATTATCTCATTATACCATCATTTTATGGGGTAATACATTCCATAAGTTCATTTATCAAATTGATTCTTTAAAATCAAACCCGATTAAAGGGAACATTTCTACCCCTTAATGATTTTATGTAATGATAATTTAATGATTTTTTCAAAATAAAAACCTTATTTTGAGACCTATTATTATGAAATTATATATGGATATCCATTATCTATAATTTCTTATTCCCTTTGGAATCTTTGTGAAATTTCATTTGATTATGATATAAGGAAATATTATTTATTTCCATGGGCAATTCTTATGATTATACCATATGATTGATTTCCTTTTGTGGCACATATAATCATTAACATGTTATGGTGGGTGTTCCTAGGTAGTTCTCTAATTAAGTAGGTAATGTTTCTTTCTCATGGGGAATTATGTATGGGATTAAAGAGAAAACCTAATCCATAATGGGGCTCTATTCACCATGTGTTGTTATCTTTAAAGTTAGCCTTTATTTATTCTTATAATATGTATTGCGTTTTTTTTCAAATTTACTATATTTCCATGAACTTATGATAGTAAATTGTTTATGTTATCCCTTTATGACTACTCATTACCCTTCACTTTTATGATATCATGTTATACCTTTGACTCACATGTTATGATTACTTATCATGTTTATTCATTTACAAGGGATTTAATATCAACCTATTTGTCTATTTATTCCCAAGGTTATCCCATACATTTTTAGGATCTCCAAGGGATTTAATAGGCCATTGAGGATATTAAAATAATGATGTTTTATTTTGATGTTTATGTACCTTGTTTTCTAAATATACAAGGAATTTCAATCATTATTTTTTATTTAATTAATATTTACATTAAAAATAATATATTAATATGTGTAAAAAGTATTGGGTTGGTATAGATGATGATGGAGTGTGAGATTGAATGGGTTCCTTAATAAGAGGGAATAAGATCTGATAAATGGGTGAACACGATCAATGGAAAAAGTTTTATTTGGGTGGAACCCATATTAACTCCCCCCTCTTATAGTGAATATATTCATTCTAGTACCAACAAAAAATATTTATTAAATGACCTACCTTTTAGCTATAGTCAATATAACACCCAATTTTCACGAGTCCCCCATTGTAGTGTGACTTCTGGCCATGAGACACATTTTTAATCATACATAGCTCAATTAAATCATGGATTTTTTTATAGAGAAAAAATTTATCCATCTATTGATCCAATTACTCATATGTGAAAAACATTATCTATAAAATCTGACATTATTATGAAACTAGAAAACATATTTCAGAACACTGAAATCATCTAAAATACATTTTTTATCTTGAAATAATGAGTTGCATTGTGATTTTCTATTATATAGATAGAATTTAATACTATTATTCCTTACACCTAAAATATTTAGTATATAAATTCTCAATGATGATTTGAATATTTCTAGAAGATTGGTTATATAATTTGTTAATAAACACAATTGAGAAATTATTCAAGGTGATTTTTGAAAATAACTTATTTATGGTTTGGTTAATAATATTGAAAAAGTTTAATAATATATAATATATCTTGTTATAAAAATAAAATCTCAAATTTATCATTATTTTACATTGGAATCATATATTACATAAAGTGTAATGATAATTGACCACATAAAGTATGAATTTTATTTATCACTAACCGAAGTTTTTATGGATTATTATTGGCTGCAATGAATGGTTAAAGTTAACATTATTAGGATTTCATATTAAAATATAAAATATTATCATGAGGTACAAATTTTGTATTTTTGTGAGCTGGATATCCCCTAAAGTATACCACATGGAGTTTTAGATAATCTATCTTTGGTATACCAGGGGTGTATGTGATGTGCTCATCCATAAGGGAACATGAAATGTGATATTTTCATCCATATAGTTAGTATATACTTATGTAATCAAGAATAAATTAGTAGATATGCGATATTTACATACTCAAAATTCTATGTAAAGGATGTGTACTAAATCTAAGGTGGTCGTATTTTACATTACCCATGGAATCGTAAAGTAGGATATGCATGGGATGTGTATCCATGCATTACAACTATATGATTTTTTTACTGTGATATGCATGTGATGAATATTGTAGGATATATTAGAATATATCATAAAGGCTACATGAGATATGGAATTAACTTATATCTTATGATAAGATTGGATTATGATACGCATTACATTAGTTGAATGCACCTTTCATGTTGATTCTCACATGGTTTCCTTTGGTTTAATCCATTATGAATCAATTAAACATTGTATGAATACCCATTAAATGAGTTTAATAGATCTATCCCATTTGGAATTAATTTAGGGGTGGAATTTGATGACATCAGATCAAGTGACACGCTCCTCATTAAATCAAACACATTGAGGATGGATATATAAGGGAATGATTTACCTTATTCATTGGTGTGATAGAAATGATAATAAGTTTCATTTGAATATTTATATAAGATCTATTCCTTTTGATACATTTTCATTGTTTCTCAGTGAAGGTTCTATCACCCTTTTGGGGAATGAGAATTCTTCAGTTGAAAACCAGGATCCATTGGCCAGTATAATCTCTTATTGGTAATAAGTATTTGTTTTACACTTTTGTAATTGTTATCAATATACCTCCATAGAAGATTAAGGATGGAGTCAACTACTAGTTCTTTACAGGTATGTTGTTCTTTTATTTTCTATATATGTTTTATTCTTAAAGATAGATCAAGAGTCATATGGATTTTTTTTAATGCCTAAGATCATGTGATGATCCCCCCCAAACCCATAATTTGTATTTATATCCACACTCTTCATGGATTAAACCTACTCAATATACTATTTTTAAATAAATTACATACCATAAAGAATTTAAACTATATTTTAATATTTTACATGTCATATTTTTTTCTATTTTGAATAGTGATATCATACAATAGAGATATAACATAAAGTATGATATATCAAATTTTTTTGAATTTATTATAAATAATAGGTTATGATACATAATATCATGATCCACAGTTGAATTAGTATTTAGTGAAAATAGATTGTCATGCTGTAATTATGATATTGCGTTTAATCATAAAATATAATTGGGGAACTATGATATGGACTATCATATTCAATAATTCCAATCATAGTGTATGATTAGATATGTATCATAAAATATTTAATACACACAAAAGGATATTTTGAGAAGTATTAATCATATTTTAGGACTGACAATATGATTACTAGTTGTAAAATAAGGCATGTACTAAAATTTTCAATTTTTCATATTTTGATAAATTTAGTTATAATTTGAAAATAGTTTATAAATTATAAATTTTAGGTATTATAAAAGGTTTTTTCCATGCCTAAGAAAATGAAAAAGCATCATGATTGTTTCTCATGTTTGAAAATAAATAATGTTTTTATTTATTTGTATATCATTTTAATATTCATTCGTAGTAATTTTTTTAAGAAGTTTAAATAGTACATATGGTAAATTTATATAATAACTTTCTTCTAGGAGATAGAACCTTGTATTTAATGTTAGGTAATACTCTATAAGATTTAGTTTTTATTTACCTTGACCTTATTTTATTATTTAATTTATGTGATTGAACATATGTATTTAATATGGTTTACATATTTCATGTTTTAGAAATATCATTAATTAAATTATATCTTGAGTAAAGTGTCCCCAATTAGAGGTACTTGGGGTCAGACTACCCATTAACCTAAAGGTTTATAATTTATTCTATAAAGTTTAGGGGTTGGTTATCTATCGCTTTATCCATACTCATTTTAAGATCTTCAATATCATATACTTATATAAATTTATATGAATAATTTATATACCTTATTCATAGTATACATTTGAATATTTATTAAGATTTTGGGATTGTTTATTTAATGTGTTCTAAATTTTAATTATTTTTTTTAGTTACTTATTTTTTATTGATTTAATTTTTATTTCACTTTTTTAGTAAAACAATTTCATTTTAGTATCATCTCATTATATAATGAACAATGATAATAAAAGTAACCAATTTTTCTTTTTTTTATAATATTTTTTATTTAAAAAAGTAAATATGAATTTAAATTTTAAAATAATGTAAATAATATTTAATAATTGATTTTTTATAGGTGATAATGAATCATACTTAGATTACTACTTTATGAATAAGTGATGTATATGAGAAAGGGGTTGATGATTTTTTTATTTTTCCAAAATAAATGTTCTAAAAAATGACATACTTTTCTTTCCATACTTGAAATGTTTAAATATTATAAGGTTACCAAGAATGGAAATCAAAGATATTTTAATTTATAATGATTTTAATATGCATTATAATTCTTGTATTTGGTATGGTGAAACTGGGAATAATTAAATAACAAATAATGATGTATATTTTAAAAAATAGCAGTAATAATCATCTTGAAAAAATTATTCGTGATATTTAAGTTGAGATAATTGATAAAACACCATCGATTGAGCGATTATATGGTGGTGTTGAAAATATATTTCCTACAGGTAGTAAAAAATTCATAGTTTTATCAATATCTATAATATTGGATAACTTGAAAGCCAAGAATGGATGAAATTAAAAGAGTTTTATATAATTTCTAAAGTTATTTAAATAAATACATCCTAAACACAACAATCTTCTAGATTCAAATTATAATGAAAAAACATATTATGCTTGATGGGTTTTTGGTACAACAAGATACATGCCTATACAATTAACTGTGTATTATACTATAAGTAATATAAAAAACATTCAGATTTTTCTAAATATAAGACATCAGAACATAATTTTAAATAAAAATTATAGGTTTATTCATCTATTATGGTAAGTACCCAGACTCCCTCTAAGGAAATTTGGTACTTTCAAATAAATCCTCATGTAAATAATTTATTTGAAAATTGAAATGATGAAAAATGGTTAGGATGTTGTGATGATGAGTGAATATCTAATGTAAAATTATGTCATCCAATGGGTTGTGCACAATAGAATAAAATTGATCAAAAAATTCCTAAATTTAGAAATTATGTTAGAAATATAGGACTTAGGTTGTGTATAGATAGAATAAATCAATATTAGAGCCTTAGTAGTACACATATCTCATGAACTGTTTTTTTGGTCATTCAAAGCTCATATCCTATTTTTTAAGTTAATATATATCATGTTGAATTTAATGATTTTTGGACTATAAGAGTCTGTAAATGATTTTGATGTTTACTTCTCTCCATTAATTGATGATTTGGAACACATATGGGAGGAAGGTATTCAAGTTTATAATTATTATAAAAATAAATATTTTCAATTACATGAAATGATTATGTTTATTATAAATCAATTGCCAATTTATTTATATTTGTATGGATATAGTGTTTAGTTTCCTAAATCATGCCTAATTTGTGAACAATGGACTTAATTGTTTCATTTGCAACATGGGGATAGAATAGTGTACATGGGTCATCAAAAGTTTTTGTCCATGGATCACTCTTACCAAATATTAAAAAAGGAATTCATCTACTTTCAATAATTTTATATCACACCAAATTCTTTTTTCAACTAATCTATATTATGAGAGAGAGAAAAACATTCATGTGTTATTTGGAAAGACACATATATTTGGTAATGAAAAAATTATATAGAAGAAAAGATGAATATTTTTTGAGATTCTATATTGGATATATCATGAGATCAAAAAAAACATTGATGCAATGCATATTTAGAAGAATATATGTAACAAATTTATTTAAACATTGTTAGATATTAAAGGCAACATAAAGAATATATTGAATGAACAATAAAATTTATTATCACTAGGAAAAAATTTGGAGTTAAATCCTACTAATAAAAAAAATTAACATATTTTCTCCAAACTTTTCATAAATTATCCAAGAGGGAGAAAATATATTTTTTTTCTGTGGCTCTATGATATAAAATTCCCCTAAGGTTATTCTTAAAATGTAATTTTTTTTCACTAAATTACTAGAAGTTAATAGGAATGAAATAAAAAAATTCATGTGATGATGTATCAACTCTTACTAGTTTTATTTCATTCAATACAACCAATATATGTTATAATGAATATCAAAAAGGTGTTTTTTTTCAATTCTATTTTTAACAATGTTTGGATCTAATTTTTTAAAAAAAATTTGGGAATGATTCTTTTTATATAAATTTTTAAATAGAAATGTAACTTCTACCAATTGTTTTTTGATATAATGGTCATTTAATGGTTCATTTGGTGCAAGAAATAAAGATTTATTGTGATGTTTATCTATATTCAATGTATCCTTTTGAAAGGTATATATATATACTGAAGGGGTATGTTAGGAATATATATCAACCAAATGTTTAAATTATTGAGGATTATATTTTTGAGGAGGTCATAATGTTTTATAGACTACTTGATTACAATGAATCACATTGGATTGCCTACATCTCACCATGAATGATTTAGTTTTTTTGGGAAAGGGGATCTATGGCATGGAAATAAAATATTGAGCAGGTGAAAAAATAAATTTGGCACATTTATAAATCTTGAATAAAATATATGATGCTCAACCATATATAACATCACATATTAATGTGTTAGAACCACACTATTTGATGAAGAAATATATTTAGATATTTAATGGTAATAAATAAACATTTTTTATCATGGTTTAAAGAGACCATGTATGATTGATAAGATGCTTTAGAAACATTTAGATGGTTAACAGGTGAATCAAGTGTAAATTTGATAGCTTTTTTTGAGTATAAAACTAATATTTATAAATTTTATACCAAATATCAGGACAATATAAGTGAAATTTACAATAAAATTGTACTGGTGTTCATATAATAAACCTATTTGTTGATTTAAAATGAAAAAACCCAATCTTTTTGTGGAGTTACTATTACAGAGTTATTGAAGAAATACGAGAGATTGAATACATTAATTTTTCGGTTCCAATATTCAATTGTAAATTAGTTTTTTATAAAAACAATGTTGAAAATGATTAATTCTATATGAAACTAGTAAATATTAATATATTGGGATACAAAAACAATCCCTTTATCATGATAACACATGAAAAACAAATTATTTATGTTCTTAATCAACAAAATCTGCTTTAGTTTATTTTTTTCAGAGAAATAAATAGTTTTTAGTGATAAAAAACGTGAAGATGATGAATTATGTGAGATTCCTACTTCCATGGAAATATTATCAGAGGATATTGATAACCACATTTTAGAAATTGTTTATACAATAAAGAATGACAATAAGGAAGGAATATGGGGGGGAACCTTTAGTAATCTCCAAATATTATTCGTAACATATATTCAATTTTTTTTAAATTTTCAAAATTTTCAAATTATTATATATACTATTTATAATTTTATTTTTTTTAAAATATTTAACATATTATAAGAAATATGATAAATTGTTTATTTAGATTAGTTTAGTTTAGTTTTCATACTATTCCAATTATTCAATTTATACATAATTATTGTATTTTGTATAAATTTTTACTTATGATTTTGTTCATTTGTCATTATCATTTCATGTTTAATAAATTTTTGACTATTTTTTATCATTATTGTAAACTACTCTAATGAATATGATTTTATTTGTTTTCTTTGTTTGTATCGTTTTCCAATTAGTTTTCAAATTTATACGTAATTTCTGAATTTTTATAATCATTTACCTATGTTTATTTTATTATGTTTGAATAATTTCTTATCTCATAAATTTTTTAAATATATATTTAGAATATTATTTAACTACATTAATGAATATGAAAAAATTTGTTTCGTTTAATTTAGTTTTTGTTTGATAATTTTTCAATTTGAATTTAATATTATATGTAACATTTGGATATGTATAATATTTATTAATTGTTTATTAATTTGATTTATAGGATAATTTCAGATCAAACATCTGATTAAAATTTATCTTATTGGGACGAACCTACACACACTTCTAATAAGGAGGCTCCACATCCTTCTATATAGGGTTCTTCTACATCCATAGGGATAGAGAATAATTTTAGGGTTCGTAAATGTGGTAGCTCACATTTACCTATATTATCACTTTATCATATCCAGGACTAGAGGATATCTATTGAATTTTCTCTGAATGGTAATCCAAACTATCAAAATGAAAAAATTAGTAGTTTTATAGAAATTTGACATAGAAACCCAAGATAAATATATAGAAATAATACATTGATGACATGGTCTAATTATTACTTCCACAAATAGTTGCATAACCAAAGGACTGAAAGGTTTGGTATATTAAATACTAGATACATAAACATCTTATTTTACTAAAGTTGTGAAAATTTATCCATAATCATGATCCTATAAAACATTTATATACATATCAGATGATATAATCATATTCATAAAATAGTGATTGGAAATACAAGAAAGGAGTGAGATCAAACACAAAATAAGGGAAAAACATATCATTAAAAAAAGTAAAACATGAGGAATATCATAATAAATGATTAAAATAACCATAATGATTATAAAAAACATTATTTAGTAATATAAGATCATAAAACATTTCTAAGGAATCAAAAAATATATCACCTAACTCAAAACACATATCAATAATCATAAAAAACATGGGCATGATATTAAAATGATGAAAAATTTAAAAATAAGGCATAATCATGAAAACATGAAATCTCATGAAATGAAATTCATCTTGAAAATTCAGCATAACTTGATAAAGAACTTAGAAATTTGGTATGACCATAAGAATATAAAAATCTTATGAACAATTATTTTGATATCATGTTTACATAAAAAACGGTGAACAAAAATTGTTTTATCTTATTCACACAAAACACTTGTGAATAAATCTACCCATATCTCATTCAGAAAAAAAACTTGTGAATTTATTTTCCCGTGTCTCATTTACACAACAACTTGTGAGAAATGTTTCCCACATCTCATTCACACAATAACCCTATGAACAAAGTTTCCTATATATCATTCATGCAATGTTACCTCATCTCACATGACATGAAAACTCATCCTATTCATTGGAGGATGATATATGATCCCACCCTTCATTATTCATATGTATGAGTTCTCTAAGAAAAAAAAAGATCCATTATCTCATAAAGAACCCATAGAATACAGTGGGTTTTCTAAAATATTAAAAAAATAACATAACTTGGTTCTAAGAAAACATAGAATATCAAAACTCACATTTTCCAAAGTAAATCATATCATAATAATGTATAAAGGGTGATCAAAACATCTCTTCATGAAGGATATACCTTGGAGGTTAAATATAAGCGGGAATATGAAAGTTTTTAGAAATATTTTTAAAAAATTCTTATAAAACATGAAATGTAAATTACTTTACTTTTTTTTGAAAAAGTAAATAGAATACTTTTTGAAAATCTTATTATAAAAATATACCGATAAAGGATACTTAAATAAACATATGGTTTAAAAAAATATATGTGAAAATAATTTAAAAAAAGTTAATTTTAAAAAGAATATTTAATAATGGAAACTTAAAAAATACATAATTTTAGAAACGGGAAATTAAAAATACATTAAAATTTTTTAAAATAAAAAACTTTAATGACAGAAACTTGAAAATTTCATAAATTCTTTCAAAAATTAAATTTAAAATAATTTGAAAACGTTTTCTTTTAAAAAGAAACATTAATAATATAAACTTAAAAAGGATATAGTGTTTTTAAAAAAGAAATTGAAAATACACCAAAAATTATTTCATTTAAAAAGAATATTTAGTAATGGAACTTTGAATAATGACATAAAATTTATCAAAATAATATATGGGGAGTATTAAGAAATTTCTTATTTTTAAAACATGGAAAATCATTTTGAACATTTGGAAATAATATTACTAAAAACCTGCTTCATTAAAAGGATAAATAATTTTTTTCATTAAAATGAAATAAGGGGTGTAAAAAGATCATTTGTATAATGTCACAATATTTCATACCAAGATATTATCTTATTTTAGATTTATATTCAATAAAATTCACAAATACATACCCAAAGTCTATATATGTTTAGTGACATTGGAGACTAGATATACAATCTTCTTATTTTATGAAAGATATCCAGTGTCTCCCACAAATATCTCCCCATTTAATACTCTTCATTGACATACCCTACTTAAAAATATTCTCTAAAACCGGAGGAAATGAAATATAGAATGGGTGAGAATAGGTGATTTGTAAGGGTAAACAAGGGTGATATGAATGATAACTTAGGAGTGACAATAACATAAGTGTACGAGGATATGATCTTAATATTTTGAAAAACATACCATGTATAACATAGACCATAAACCCAATTCATGGAATAAATATTTTCAGTTCATAAGATAAAAATAATAAAGGAAATAAATGAATAAAATCCATGATATAATAACATAACCATAGTAATATGGAATAATTATAAGATTATCACATTGGGAACATGTATAAATATAAATAGGTTCACTAATTATATTAAGGACATGAAATCAGATGCTTTCATGAACTGATGGAAATGGAATCAGGTCTATGCATAAACTTATGTACATGAATCCAGGTCCATGAATAAAATTATTTACATAAAACTATATCCACACATAACCATATAGAAATTATACCAGGTCCACACACATAACCTTATGGACATGAAACTAGGTCCACACATAACATTGTGAACATGAAATCAGGTTCCTAAATAACAGAATTAACACATGAGTTTTCCATCATCACCAAATACATTGGAGGTATTGGATAGACGTAGACATTAAATAACCTTAATCCTTTCATATGAATTCCAAAAAACATTCTAATTAATCATAAACCACAGAAACGGAATAATTTTCATAAATATTTCAACATTTCATCGTAGAAAAACCTTTGGAAGATAAATGGGTTTGATAAACATCTCATAATGATGATAATAAACATAAAACATCTAGATAATTAATAAGTATGTTATCATTGGATAATATCCCCAGTGAATCATAATTAAAATTAATGGATTTTATCATATAATAAAATTCTTTTAGAAGGATACTACTTTATTTCTGGAATAAAATATACTTTCTCATTTAAAATCACTTTTAAAATAAATATAATTACAAAATATTTTGGAAAAAATTTTATTTAAAAAAAAAATTTGAAATTTTTAAAGGATGGTTTAAATCATTTAGTGGTCATAATGGTGGAAGAACCCATTCATTATAGAAATGTTAATATAAATATTTCTTTTGCATTTTTAGTAAAAAGTATAATGTACCTCATTTATAAAATGACATGAATATTCATTTTAAACCATCTGTAATTTTTTTAAAAAGTTTAAAAATTTATTTATTAAATATTTATATAACAGTGAAAAAATTATTGAAAACATTTCTATAAAACATAGATATGGAAGGGAAAATATTATTGACTGATGAGAGAAATAAAGTTGGTTTTACTTATAAAAAGCTTTTTTCAGTCTTTTAAATACATAAAGAAATAAAAATGAAATGAAATAATGTAGTCTAAATAAATTACTAGGGGATAATAAAATTCATCAGTTTTTTGAGAGATATATCATAATATTTCATCATCAGAAACATAATCATAACAATCATGATAAATAATGAGATTATAACATAAAATATTTTCCGATTAGTTAAATTTTGGATCATAAGACCCATAAAATAAATAACCTTATATGGATATATAAATCAACATAAATTACATAATAAGAATCATAAAATACACAAATGGGAAGTATACACTCCACATAAATGAAATAAGTGGTGAATATGACACGTGTGTCACAAAAATAAAAGTGAGATGAAAATCCCTTATCTCAAGTCATCACTTTAGTCATACATGTTAAAACCTACAATATAATAAATATATATTTATTATAAATATATTAAAAAATACACAAACACATATATATCATATCATAAATTATTTAATTATAATCTTTTACCATCTGTTTAATAACAATTCTTTATTGAAATCACTGTTATGTGTGATAATTACTTTGTTTTTCATGAAAGTCCCACTTCAATAGTTCTAGTCCTTGTAATTTGAATACAATTCCCTAATTTACAGAATTTAAATCATTATATAATATCATATATATTAATTATATACATATTTATAGTGTATGAACCAAGTTCTTTGGATTAGTTGTGGATCCTTATAAATTTTATATATTTCCTTATTTTAGACCTAATACGGTTCTCCAATGAGTTCAAGAGTGTCTCAAGGGTGTCTAGGGATTTTTTTGGAGCTTATAAGCTATATTTTTGGGAGTAATAGGCTATACTCATGATCATTATTACCCATGTAGGTCAGGTTTCATGGTCACGTCTAACTATGTGGGGCTTGATAGTGGGGTCAAGTAGGGTGCACGATTTTCCCTAACCATGCGCCAAGGGCCACACGACCATGGAAAAACTATAGAAAACTTTTCAGAGGTTTTTAGAATGGTTTTCTCATAGATTCCCTAACCATGTGGCATAATCGTGTGAAATTCCCCTCCCTACATCAAATGGTACATGATTTGGCCAACTGTGTGGCCAAACTGTGCTATGCCATTTTTGGTGATTTTATGAAAATTACCTTAAATGAGATTTTTTAAACAACCCTTCCTTCCTATTTATCTACAGTGGACAAAAAATGCTCATTTCTCCATTTTTTAGATCTCAATCCTCATCTGGTAGGCTTTGATCATGATCGTCTATCCAAAGTCTGATCGAAGCACCGTTTGTCTCGCTGGATCCGTACTAGTAAGATATTGATTCCTCTTTATCTATTCATTGTTATTATTTCTATCAACAAAGATATTTTGACAAAGGATCATATTACTTATTATCAAGGCATCAATTCATTCTTTAGATATCCTTCAATCCAGGCCAAACTAGAGGGTGATATTGGATGAGCATAGTCATACAAGTATGAGGTAGGTGTTCTATAACTCATCCCTCAAGATTCACCATTTTATAAATTGTCTCGTGTGTATGTTGATTTCATTGGGTGTCCCCTATTTAATTCATGTGCCTTACTTATATTTTTTATAACCATATTCTTGGACTCTCATTAAATATTTTATCCATCATTGGAGGTTGTGACCACAATGATGACCATCCCCATGTAGGGTGTTTTCCATAATTGGGCCATTAGTGTTTTGAAATGTTTGTCTAGCCCATCGTTAGGGTGTGCCTTCGCTTGACCTTGTTAGCGTTAATACTTCCTTAATTAATTGAATTTTGATTTGGTTTCTGACTGGACTTTCAATGTTTTAGAGTCACTTAACCCTCCTATGGTGAGTGTTCTAAATTAATCATCGAATATTCAAATGATAATTAGAAAATATATTATCGATATCACTTGTCCTAGTTTACTAAAAAGGAGTTACACATGGTTGATCTTACTTAGAACACATTTTCATGGCTATAAAAGGTAAAGGATATAACCAAGTAATTAAATAGGAAATGATAGAATTGGATGCATTCCTTATTATCCTTGTCACACTAATGAATTGAAAGGCTTGAAATAAAATGAACTTACCAAATATCATTAGTATTACATAGCCTAATAAACTAAATTAACTAAATAAATAATGCCTATTGTATATGGACCTTGACATTACTATAGGATTGGTTAGACTTGAGTTATTCTTTGATTCCTAAGGTAATGCCTTGAGCACTCTTGGACACCATTCCAATTCAAGGATGCCAGTTTCCAAGGGTGGGCCTCACCTTGGAACCTGATCCTCATCTATCAGTGGATTCTTGGTATGACACTATAGTATCCCTCTATTATTATTATTGTATTCTTTAGATACACTCCATATATTCGGGATGAATTCTATAGAAATTAGGAACCATGGATACACCCTTGGGCCTAGACACTGCTTATCTCATTTTACATCATATTATTTCCTTAGTCTTGGTTATAGTTAAATCATCATGGAATTCCTTGGAATATTCCCCTTGAATTACACTCTTACCCATATAGACATGATCAAGTTTCTTACTTGAGTTTTCTTGACCCATGAGGTCATGGATTTCTTGGTTATTACCTTGGATCCCTTTCATTATTAATATCAGCATGGATTCCTTTTTATAGATTGGATCCATTATCAATATTTCTATCATGTTAGGATGTCAGTATTGGTTATACCTCATGTGACTTACATATATAAACTAGATAAATTAATTTAAATAATTTGCGACATGTTCAGACACCAGATAAGGCTGAAGCAGGTATTTGGGTATTTAATTTACTGTACTTATTTACTTTTATATGTGCATGATTGCACACTACTTTAGTTTATATTACACAGACTAGAAGTTATAGATACCATTGGTGGTGGTCTACTTAGATATATCTCACACCCCATCTGGGATGCTATTGGGACCCGATAGGATTACGTGTATGAAGGTTTTGTTAAAGGGAAGCATACTACTTTAGACACTATATTGATTTCTTTCATTATAATATAGATTGGTAGAATATGACCAGACCATGGATCAAGATATTGGATTTTTTTGGGTTTATTTTTCTACTTTTTATAGCATGTACTACCTGTTTTTATGTATCCATTTTTTATGTCGGTATAGAACATGAAATGTATCATCAAATTTTGTTTATGATTATCATTTGATTTAGTTATTAATTACTTTTTTCTTCTTCTTCTATTCCATATATTTATTTATGCTAATTACTATATTTACCTATAGTTATATTACTTATCCTTTATGTTATACTTTGGTAATGAGGGCATAGTCTCCCCACAGACACGCCCTAGGACATCATTGGTATTCGGAAACCTCTGGAATTTGAGGAGATGCGCTTGAGACCTAGTGACCCACCAAGGTTGGGGCACCTCTAAGTGGAATCCAGGGTCGGGATTTCACAAAGTGGTATCAAAGAGAATCCTTCTTTCTTTACTATTTGAAGACAATATACTAGGTACTATGAATTCTTGGAACTTGATTATAATTTGTGCTTGGGTGTAGCTAACCCATGTTCAGGGTAAATGTCGAGTTTCCTGAATTGTAATTATTTTTCTATTTCATCTATTATAGTTTATATCATTTAACTATTGGGTGACACAGATGCTATGTTTTTGTAACTATTATTATTATTCTTATTGAATATTTCATTTCATCCTTGACCAGATGATATGAGTGTAAGGATCATTGTTTCCTAAATCATTATAGGCACATATAATTTACATTCCATGCCATATAGATTTCACTTCTTACATTGATTTTATTTCCTATGATTATTGAGTGAGACTTGTTATATTCATATATATATGATTGTTTTTTTTTGCGATTCATTAATTTCTACTTTCAATTCATGAGGTGTATGGGGTCTCGTGGGATATAATGTGTAATTTACTAAGTCGATCCATTAGAATACAACTAAATGGGTGTCTATTTCAGTGATATGGTTAATGTTACCTGATTGACTAGGAATGTTGATCCATTTGAAATGAACCTTGATATATGAAAAATCAAATGAAACATAAAATGTGAGACTTGATTTATGGAATGAATGGTTTCCAAAAAATGAAGAGGAAATGTTATATTTACCTTTCATCTACTGGAACCCCTATAATTTATACTTAAACACTTACCAATACTTGTCCTTATAAGAGGGTAGTTGGGGAAGTATACCATGGGTAGTGAGACATTTCCTTTCATTAATCATTCATTACTATTTATATATATCTTCTTTAAAGATTGTTTTGAGACGTGTGATTGGAATTCTTAGACCAATGTCACCATGATGACATCATGTTGTATTCCAGGAGGGTGAAGACTAACATGTTCCAAACATGGTGGGCCCTGAGCCAAAATTCTTACTGAAAAGAGTTCTAATAGAATAATCACCTGTTGTACCTGATCTAGGAACGTATTCTCAGCTTCATGATAGTTTTATACATAGGATGTAGTCCATGCAAGGTGATCCATGACCTACACCTATGATGGATGATCTGACACATGAGTTCTAGCAGTATCATCCTCCCACTATCTTAAGGGATAGTAGTCTATAGGCAACAGAGTCCTAGATGGAGGAAATTCCTTATATATCTGAGTATCTAGAGACTCCTCCAGAGAAAAGGGTCAAACATGTTGACTATATGCTCTGTGACTGAGCCAAGAGATGGCGAAATGTGATTATCCAAGATGGTTTCCATTAGGGAATAGTATGAAATGACTTCCAGGATTTCTTATATGATTACTTATTTTTTCAAATGTTGAGAGTTGACTGGGATGGAGAGTCCATACATTTAGGGAATGGTGTTGTGTCAGTCATGGAGTATTCAATTCATTTAACTGAGTTATAGAACTATGAACTGCTTCTAGTTGGTGATGAGATTTCTCATGCTAGATTCTCTGAGGATGGGATCTAGTATGCCATATATACATAGGTGAATGTCTTTTACCTACCTACCTTTTTTGGAAAATTCAACTAGGACACTATCACTAAGAACAAACTGAGGGAAGGAAACAATACTAGGCATAGAGGATTAGTGATGAGGTAGGCCAATAGTTCTTCCAATAGCAGGAAATATTCCCTCGTGGTTTCTCATTAGGGAAGTGGAGGAAAGAGTACCCATAATGGTAACCCTATGGTGTGCCATCCATATCGATGAAAGGGTAATCTAAAGAATCATTGTGATAAAGACCCTATGGAGTTCTAGTCGTATGGCTTTATGGGGAATATTTAGTAATTTTTTCAAACCTTTACATCAGCTTCTAGTGGATGATGTTCCAGATTAGATCCACCTTCAAAAGTAATATATTGTATGCCATGTCAAGTGGGGAGTTGGAATATCAATAGTAGTACTAGTCGAGGAGGAGGTCATGGCCATAATAGTCAAACATAATATTTTCAGTAGCACTGGTAGAGCAGTCATGATCAGGGTAGTCCAAAAGTTTTATAGGTTCGTAGATGAGGACAGTTTCATGCACTTTAGGTGATACTTAATCATAAATATATAGGAAAATATATAGTATGAGTTACTATTCTAGTAACCTCCACTATAGTATTTTCTCTATTTGATATAAGTGCTTCACAATCTTTCATCTCCTTATCTATCATGTAACGTCTCAAGTTGGAAATATTGTATTACGATGGTGTAATGACCCTAGATATACCGTTGGGAGTATATTATGATGGAATATGACAATTTTGGGACATCCCCTTGAGTTAATAGGTTAACCTTTCACGTGGTACCTATTTTTTTTCAAGTTTAAAGGCTTTGATATCATTCTCAATATGGATTGTACAGTTCTATATCATGCCTTTTTAGACTGCAATCACCATAGGGTATCATTTACGTCACCATAGGGAAATATTTATCTATATAAGTGTGAGTGGGATGTACAGGCTAGTAGAGATGGAGCATAGCATAATGGTCTAGGTGGTGTTACCACCCAAATTTCTAATCACTCTATGGAGGATTAAGGTTTACTTCAATCTTAATTCCCTCTAGTAGTATATCATTTTAGGGATGTCTTTCCTGATGATTTTTTTAGTATACCTCCTGAGAGATTGGTAGATTTTATTATTGATATTGTTCTAGGATTAACTCCAATGTCCATTCCTTCATATAGTATTGAACCTAATGAGATCCAAGAACGTAAGAAAAAGTTGGAGGATTTAGAGGAAAAAGGTTTTATATGGCCCATCAATTTCTCTTAGGGTTCACCCATGAGTTTCACCAAGATAGAGAAAGGGACCATTTTACTATGTGCATATTATAGACTATTGAACTAGATTATGACCAAGAACCAATATCCATTTCCTCATATAGATGATCTCTTTGATCATCTCTGAGGAGCTAGGGTGTTTTTTAAAATCAACATGTGATCAGGCTATCATCAAGCACAAGTTGGGATATCAGATACACCTCATATAAAATTATATAGAAGGTATGGCCTATATGAGTACCTTATTTTTCTATTCAGTCTTACGAACATGCCTTATATTTTCATGTATTTGATGAATGAAGACTTCCACCCATATTTAACTTCTTTTATCATGGTATTTTTGGACATCATCTTGGTGTATTCTCACACTCGTAGTGAATATAATAAGCACCTTGAGATCATTTTGAGTACAATAAAATAACATCATGTTTATGAAAATATATCTAAGTTCCACTTATGGATCGAAAAAGTTCACTTATTGGGTCATATTATCTCATAATCATGAGTTTTTGTTTACCCAGATACAGTTACTGCTATGGTTTCCTTAGAGCATCCAAAGAATGTGTTAAACATATGATTTTTCTAAATGTTTCATTGTTATTACATGTGTTTTATATTGGGCTTATCACACCTTCATTCGACTCTTAATGGTCTTACAATAAAGGGTGTCATTTTCCTATAGTTAAAAAGAGTACGAGAATGCCTTTGAAGAGTTGAAAGGGAGGCTTGTCTCGGCACCTATTTTGATTATTCTAGATCCTAGAAGAGGTTTTATAATATTATATGATGAATCATAAATCTTACAATGATAAATGATGATGTAATAGGTTAGAGTCGTTGCATATGGATATCGACAGTTGAGGCTTCATGAGAGAAACTACCCAATGAACAATATTGAGCTAGTTGAAATTATTCATTCCTTACATTGCTGGAGACACTATCTATTGGGTGAGTGATTTGTGGTTTATAAAGACTACAAGAGAATAAAATATATCTTAACATAACATGAATTTAACCTAAAATATGGAATATGGGTCGAATATCTTTAGTCCTTTTATTTTTATCTTGCCTATATTCATGGAATAGGTAATGCGATAGTAGATGTACTAACTTGGAAAACTCAAGAACATGCCACGCAGAAAGCCAACGATGAATGGAAATTGATGCCCATATTTTTTGAGATTCATCTAGATATTCATGATAATAATGAAAAGTCTTATCTATCAACCTTTATAGTTACCTCTTCTCTCCATGAGAAGGTGATGTGTATGAAATTTTCAGATCTTGAAGTCTTAGTTCTCCTTGGGAGTATTTCAGGAAATCACCTACCTCTAGATTGGTCTGTAGATAGAGATGGAATCCTACATTTACATGAACATGTCTTGGTTCCTAAAGGTATGAGAGAGGATTTGACGTGAGATTCCCAAACATCTTAGTAGGAAGTTCATCCATCCATCTCCAAGATGTATCTAGATATGTGACACCTGTATTGATGGCTTGGGATGAAATGTAAGATTGTAGGATTCATCACTAGGTGTTCCACCTATCTGTAGGTGAAGAAGGATCACCAAAGACCCGAAGTCTTGTTACAACCTCTTTTAGTCCCAGATTGTAAATGGGAAGATATTTCCATGGACTTTTTTTTTCAGTTTACCAAGGTCGCCTCGAGGTAGTGATGTTGTATGGGTTGTCATTGAAAAACCAATGAATGTAGCCCACTTTCTTACTATAGAGGATACTTTATTAGTTAATAATCTAGGAGGATTATTTTTCTATGATATTATCCAACTACATGGGGTCCCATTTTTTATATCACTTTGGATATGGGTAATCTCTTCTTGTCACAATTATTTTAGGGGTTATAGAGAGTTGTAGGTACAAAAGTTCTTTTGATTAAAAACCTTCACCCTCATACCGATGGATAGTCAGAATGGATGATACAGGTTGTAGAGGAAATTATTTGATCATTCATCCTTAATTTAAGTAATTATTGGAAGAAGCATATACCTCTCATTTATATTTACTACCGTAATATCTTTTAGGAGACAATTCAGATGGATTATTTTGAGGCCTTGTATGGTAGGTCGTGATGTACAACCCTATACTGGCTAGTGGTAGGTGATGAAATGCTAATAGGACCTTTTCTCATGAAGAAGACTATGTAGTAGGTTCAAATGACCAGGAGGTGTATGTATAATGAACAATCTAGATATAAATCTTATTTTGATTATTTTTGAATACGAATGGAGTTCATGGTCGAGGATCATGTTTCCCTACAGGTATTGCCCAGGTTAGGGAATAGATGGATACATATGAAATGGAAGCTATTGCCTTGTTATGTAGGGCCATTTAATAGTTTATAGAGAGTCAGGTCAGTATCCTATTAGTTGTTACTACCTTATAGGTACTATTCCATGCACAATGCCTTCCACATTTCAAATATTTTCTGTTATCATGCCAACCATTCTCAAACTTTTTATCTTAATTAAGTTGAGTTAAATTTTGATGATTTATTTAAGGAGTATCCTATGCACATCATTTATTATAGAAAAAAAGTTTGACATGGCTAGTTTGTACCTAAAGTATAGGTGCTACGGTAGTACAACTGAGTACAGGACAAGACCTAGGAGTGGGAGGCTGACGTATGTGACCAGTTTTCATAGTTTTTCTTTAGATAGTGTTTTTATTCCCTTGGAAGGTGAAATTGGGGATGAGTTCCCTTAAGGGGGGAATACTATAAGAAACCAATTATTAAATCAGATACATATCCTTTTAAATTTGGTCTAATTCCTTATTTTGGACATAATATGGATTCCTAATGAGTTCACGGGTGTCTCAGGGGTGTCTAGGGCATGTTCAAAGCCTAAAACCCATCTTTTTGACAGAAATAAGATGGATGAATGGTTAGTAGAAATCATTTAGGGATGGAAACATAATTAATTCAAATTATGTAGTGATGGAAAATGGGGTGAAGTAGGATGGACGATTTTCCCTAACTTTGGGCTTGGGGTTTCAAGACCCTTCAAAAACATCAGACACTATTTTAGAGGTTTTTTTTCATAGTTGGTGCATGGTTTCCCTAACCGTGTGTCTAAAATGTGAGAAATGTCCCTCCCTATAGAATATGGCAAATGAGTTGACCGACCATGTGGCCAAACCATGTGATGCCTTTTTTTTGGTGATTTTATGAAAATACCCATAAATGAAATGGATTAAAAAAACCATTCCTTCCTATTTATCTCTAGTATATGACAAAGGATCCTTTATTCATTTTGGAGCTCTCAAGCCCTATTCCGTAGGATTTGATCCCAATCATATTTTCAGAGACTGATCAAAGCACCATTAATCTAGTTAGATCTATTCTAGTAAGATTTTAATTCCTTTTGATCCATTATTTGTTCTTATTTCAAAAGATTATGCTATTTAGATGAAGGCTGATATGCCCTATTTTCAGTGTATTGTTTAGTTCTTAAGATATACTCTAATCCAGTTCAATCTAGATGATAATACTGGATTAAGAGATTCAGACAAGTACGAGGGAGGTTGTCTATAACTCATCCCTCAAGATTATTTATTTTATAAATTTCCATGTGGGCATGAAGATTTCATCGAGAATCACCTATTCAATTCAAGTATCTTTCTTATAGTCATTTGAACCATATTCTAACACTCTAATTAAATATTCTATCCATAATTAGAGGTTGTGACATCAATTAAGACCACCCCATGTTGTGTTTTTTCAAGAACTAGGCCTTTAGTGGTTTGAAATGTTCTTGTACACTGTCATTCAACTGTGCCTTGGCTTGACCTTGCTAGTAGCAAGCCTTTCTTAAATAAATGAATATTGAATTGGATTTTAACTAGAATTTGAATGTGTTAGTGTCACTTAAACCACCAAAGTTAAGCATTCTAAATTAATCATTGAATCTTAAAATGATAATTGATAAGTATAGTATTGATTTCACTTGGCCTAGTTTTTTAAAAATGAATTGCACATGGTTTCTCATCCCTAGCCCACCTTGTTATATTTATGAATGGTAAAGAAGATAACCAAGTAAATATATATTAAATGATTTTCTTTATATTCCCTATTAGGAATGTCACACCAATGAAAGGTAAGCCTTGAACCAAATGAACTTACCAAATGACATGAGTATTACATGGCCTAATTAAATAAATGAATTAAATAAAAAATTCCTATTGTATATAGACCTAGACATTACTATAGGAGAGGCCAGACTTGAGTTAGACTTGGATTCCCAACAGAATTCCTTGAGAACTCATGGATGCCATTCTGATTCAAGGATGTTGGTTGCAAAGGGTGATACCCACATTGGAACCTAATCCTAATCTATTAGTGGATGGCTGGTTTGACACTATAGGATCCATCCAATATTATTATAGGATTCCTTGTATATACTTCATGGATCCAACATGACTTTTACGGACATGAGGAACATTAGATACACCCTTAGGCCTAGTCTATGCTTATCCCATTTTACCTTGGGTGGTTTCCTTGGACTCAGTAGAATTACATTATTGAGTAATTCCTTGGGTGATAACCCTTGGATTACACTCTTACCCCTATAGACAGGTTGCAGTTTCTTACATGAGTTGGATCGATCCCTAAGGTCAGGGATGTCTTCTTTATTACCATGTAACCCTTTAATTATTAATTTCATCATGGATTCCTTGTTATAGCTTGGATACTTTATCAATATTATTATCATGTTAGGATGTCAGTGTAGGTTATACCTTACATGACTTACATATAAATTGGAACAAATAATTTAATGAACTGGTGACATGTTCAGACACTAGCTGAGGCTAAATAATGTAATTGGGTATTTATTATACTTCACTACTTTACTTTTATATATACATGCTTGCACACTATTTTAGTTTATATTACACGGACTGAATGTTATATATTCAATTGGTGGAAGCCTACTAAGATTTATCTCACACCCTATCTGGACCGCCATTGGCATTTGGGAAGATTACTTGTTTGCAACTATTGAAAAAGGTAATTGTACTGATTCAGACACTTGATTTGTTTCCTTCATTTTGATGGAGATTTATAGTAGATGGATAGTCCAGGGCTCAAGATGCTGGATCATTTTTGGTTTCTTTTGATACTTTTTATAGCACGTGCTGCCTGCAACTTTGTATCTATGTTTTCTAGCTTCATAGAACATGAAATGTATCATTATTTTTTTTATGATTATCACTTTCTTTAGTTACTTTTTAATTTAAAATTCTTATATTGTACCATCTATTTATTTATACTTCTTATTCTATTTACCTACATTTATATTACTTATTTTCTATGCTATACTCTAGTAATGAGGGTATAATCTCCCCACATACACACCCTAGGCCCTCGCTGCTAGTCAAAATACTCTGACATTCATGGAGATGAACTGGAGGCCTAGTGACCCACCAGGATCAAGGAACCTCTTAGTAACATCTAATTCTAGGACTTCACATATAATCATTCATTAAATTTAAATGGGGAAAATGAATTACACCATTCATGGAGATTGTAGGTTGTACGTACGCATGAATATTGTTTCCATTTTCTCGATGAATAGAAATAACGAAAGATAAATATTAATTAAACTTTCTAGAATCATTTTAATATCATATATATCATATATATTAATTAAATTTGTCTTTATTACCATCCATGTCAAAATAAAATGAAAAATGCCTCATATTTCTTCGTGAAGTCGGTAGTCCACAAGTATGCACGAGTGGCATTATCATTTTCCAACGGATTGGAAGCTAAGAATTTAGATATGATATTATAATTATATAAGTATAATTATGGCATAAATATCATCTATATACTTTTAATCCATTATTATATATATGCATGAGTGGTAGTGATGAAAAATTAATTACATTAGCTCGCGGGGTGGTAGTCTTCTGTACACACGATCAATAGTTTCATATCCCATTTGATGGAAGAAGAGATGGGTATAAGTTATAGAATTAATATAATCACATATCAGTATATGTTATATACTAATATTATTATATAATTATATTTTAATTGTATTTTAAGGTGGTGGAACAAGAAATAAAACAAAAATGCTTGTTTAAGAACAATACCTCTTCTTCGAGCCGCCTCTTTAGGTTTTCACCAAAATCTTTCTCAAGAGATTTTAATAATAAAACTAAGGCCTCTATTATGTGAGTGATAAACTAAGGATGGTTTTTTAGTTATTTTCTAAAAACAATTCATTGGAAGTGTGAAGTGGAGAGGATATGGGGTTCCCTTTTATAAGTGTGGGACAGGATACACTTGGAATTTTTAGAATGAAAAAGATATACCTATCTTTTACACATACAAAAAGGCTCTAAAATATCTGATTATCAAAACAGAGGTGGTATAAGGTCATAGTATGTCCATAAAATAGGATTTTTAAATGTTTTAGGTCATTTTAACCCTTATTTGTTTAGTTTAACCCTCCAGTAAACCTATTTTACCCTTAACTACGATAATTAATTTTTACTATTTTTACCATTCACTATAACAACAAATTAAGTTGGAATTATTATATAATATTAATTATGATGATTAAAAATATAGAATTAATTTTTTTAAAATCAATTCATAGAACTGGTAGAATTTAATAATAAAATTAAACCCATGGATGAGATGGAAAAGTGGTTTTCCAAAGAAAACTATTTTAAAAGTATAATATATATATATATATAAATTCAACATGATATTTATTAAAATTAACTAAATTAGATTAATAATAATATAATATAGCTATTTTTTAAAATATTTTAAGAAAGGATGTAACCTTTTAAATACATTAAATTAAAAGGTAGTTTTGAAGAAAAATTATTATTTTTCACCATTCATCGAAAAATTAATCTTTATCAGTATATTATCATAAATTCACACTATGATAATTTTGATAGGTTAATTCCAAATATTAATTTAATTTGGGAAAAATAACTTTCTTAAATTTGTAAAAAGTAATTTTATTAATTTTTTTTAAAAAAAAACAATAAAAATCATTTTTGAGAGGAAATGTATTTTCAAAGTGTATAGAAACTTTTAAAAAAATTAAGTACATATTTATAAATATATTTGATTTATATAAATACATTTTAATTAATTTTAGAAATTTGGTTATTTTTTTTCATACCGCCGAGTTTAACAATTAGGTTATAATGACCATGGTTTAATAAAAATATTAATAGTATATTGGGTTCATTAAAACTAGGTGTTGCATGTACCAAAAGATATTAGTGAAATTAAATTTATTGAGAAATAATATATCATAAAATATTGGGGTGTTAGAATTAAAGAAAAAACAATTTTATTTTCAACTAGGAAAATAAGAACATTCACAGGATGTAAAAAATATATATATAAAAGAAAAAAACTTTAACATTAATAAGGGATATTCTTAAAAAATGAATTTTAAAAAATAATTGAGGAAAAAGTATTTGGTGTAAAATAATATTTACCTAGAAAATAAGGTTAAATAAATCCTAAGTCCATGTATTTTTAGAAATATCAACTGTAAAATATAATAAAAAAATAAGAGTGATTATAACCCGAAGAAAATATTTAAGTCATGAAAACCCCCAACGACCATTGTAACATTGGAATCAAAACACCATGAGAGGTATAAACTTCAAAATAACATTTAATATTATATAATACTTATAAAAAAAATGAAAATATGGAATAATTTACACCTTCGAAAAGGAAACATGGTGTATAGCATAAACATGTCTCAAGTGATTAAATTTTTTGAAAAAAACCCTTATGACTTGGGTAAAAATTCAATAAAAACTCCAAAAAAGGTATATAATAGAATTAAAATTCAAAAATATGAGTAAAATATTATTTATGATATCTTAAATCAAATAGGATGTATAAATACCACTTAAATAGTAATTTGTTTATAGATATGGACTCTTCCTCAATGAAGGGAAATTGAAATGAAATCCCTTAAAATGTTTCCTTACATAGTTGATCACCTGCTAACCTCTTGTAAATAAATTATTAACTTAATATCTTATTTAATAACCTGAATCATAAAAAGTATTTTGTTATAATACTTATAATAATTTTTTATCATGAGTATATTAATTATTTATAGTGAATTATGACTATCGGGTGTAAATAGGTTAGCTGTATTGCGCATGTTTAATAATATCGATATAATTTCCCTTAATTTTATTCAAATATCATTATTGATAAATAATTTATGATACTATAATATATAACTTAAATATACCTAAATTTTTCAAATTTCATTGCATATGTTTTTGGGTTACATTATGTGAAAACCAAATTGACAACGTCTTATTTTTGTGATTTAAGAGAATGAAAATGATACTTCAAAAATATGTTATATAATTAATATAATATCTCAATAACCATATGCCAATAATTATTTTAAAATTATATTATAATAATATAATTTTTCATGTTACTATATTCATCCATAATCTAATTTTAAAGCATCGTTCATATAGGTGGTTAAACTAACCCAAACATGAACACACTATCACTCAGTTGGTTTGAATTGTTATGTAAGTGTTTCTTTTGACATAATATCCATATGATAGAATAATAATGGTATTATATTTATTTTTATATGATATTTAAAAATTATTGAACATGATTAGATAAAAAATTAAAAACTATAATAAAAATTTAAAAAATGATTCTTCATGGAGAGAGTAGTCCACGCACCAGCTTGATTGACATTCCTTTGTTTTTCTAAGCGGATAGAGATAAATTAATATGGATTTTAGAATAAGAATAAAAATATTTCTATATAATAATTATACCAAATCAATAATATTATTACAGTGATATGATATTTGGAATAGTAATATCAAGGATAATACTTAAGAAAGATATAATACTTACATCAGAGACTTGATTTCACTTGGATGTTCCCTTGAAATTGAAGAGATTATGCTAAATATTGGTGAGTAGGAGAATTTTTTTAGTGGAAGATGGTTCTATGTATATTAAAATTTCATAGTTTCAAGGATTAATTCTAAATGGATATTTGTTTTTTAAACGGTTTAAGTGACCCCCTTTTGTAAGAGAGGAAATGGAACTTTTAAAAAGACCCTTTATGTTTTAGTAATTCCATGGGACCATTCCAATTTCAATGGATTAAAAGTTCCGAAATAATGTTTTTAGGGTGAATTTGGGTTTATAGTGACTCATAAATGGATTTAAAAAAAAGTTTTAAACACGTTATAGGGGTTTTACCACTGTCTTTTTCTATTTTACTCTTTTACTTTTAAACTTAGTCTCTTGTATTTGACAAAGTGATATTGTGTTTTATTTAGAATATAGAATAATAAATATAACCAAATTTGGATGTGATTAAAAAGAAATAAACATATATTTAATACAATTAAAATTATAAATATTACAAAATTAACTTTTAAATTAAAATAGATAATGTTTAGAAACACTATTGTAGAAGAAAAGTGCCAATATGACCATTATGGATTCATAATCTTATTTAGTTTTGATTAAAAA
Source organism: Viscum album (assembly GCA_963277665.1). Taxonomy (NCBI): domain Eukaryota; kingdom Viridiplantae; phylum Streptophyta; class Magnoliopsida; order Santalales; family Viscaceae; genus Viscum; species Viscum album. Next base: position 1,340,229,363 of record OY728156.1, read on the forward strand.
TTAAATGAGTGCTAATATATCTATTTATGTGTTTTATGTGTTTGAAAAACATATGAAATATATTATTTGAATTATTTAAATTTAATTGACTCGATAAAAATTCATTGACAATAATAAAACTATAATTTTAAAATACATTTTTCACTGTTATTGGGGTAATTAACATTAATTATAATAATATAAATTTTATAAGTAAACATGAAATTATAGATATTAAATATTATAAATATTTTTATCTAAAATATAAGAAAAATGTTATCAAATTATCTTTTTATGTGTTGGGAAATTAATCCTAATGTTAGCATATGTAGCGCATAAAAATTAGTTTTTTTAAAAGATTAGTTTTAAACCAAAATATTTATGATTTCGATTAAATTATAATTCATTTTATTCCAGTTTATTTAAAATAAATATTATAATTTTAAGATTATTTTATTAATAATGAATTAAATAAATAAAATAATTTCATCATGTTAAAATTAATTAGAAAAACATTCAGAAAAATAATTTTATTTAATACACTAATAAATTTTTAAAAATGTTGATCAAGAGTTTATAAATTGAAAATATTATTTTAAAATGATTCATTATACTTTATAATATATTATTTTATAGGAAATGTATTTAAAAACATCTAATTCATATTAATGTGATGATACTAGTAAAATCTGTATTTTTCACTATTTAACTAAAAAAATATTTTTGAAAAATATCAAAAATACAACCTAATAAAATATTATTGTAAGGAATTAAAAAAAATACTATATAAAATTTATATATTTTTTAAATTTCTGCTCTTTTAAAGGAAAATATATAATATGAATAAAATGAATCCTATTTAAAATAACCATTATAATATTAACACACATTAATTATTTACCTTTTAAAGGTAATAACTATTAATGGTTTACCATCTTAGTTTTTATTATTGTTTTACTAATAATTCCTTCATAATGTGTTGTGGTTTGTTTATGGTATATACTTGAACATAAGTTATGTAATATAGTATGTATTTTAAGGTATCCAAAATCTCATTTTTTTATATTCCACCCCTTAAATAAATTGTTTCCTCATGGTTTTAATTATTTTTTAGTAGAGGACTAATTAAAAGGTCCACGAGAAACTAAACATATATATTATACCAAGATATCTAAATTATTATCCTTGATTATACTGAGAAACTACTTATCCCAAATATAATTATTAGGGGTTCTTGGGGACATATGTTTCATAGCTTTATTCTTTGATCTTCATTCAACCAAATACTAAATCTAAAAAAATATTGTAATATCTAATAGAATTAGAATATATTAATGTGAAATCTAAATCGTAATATGAATTCTATAATGAAACATTAATTTCAAACTATGATACTTTCATTTTAACTATGTTATACCTAGTTATTACTATAACTCTCTTGGTTCTACCTAGGATACTTTATGTTGCGTTATCATATACTTCTCAACCTAATAACTCAAAGTAATTAGGAAATTAATATTTTACAGTGGTTAATAATGATTATGTGATAAAATAAATTATATCCTCCAAGTGTGTAATACTAGGTGTATGCTAAGGGCCCATTAACCATGCAGGAGCTTGTACCCTAGTGGTACAAGCTCCTGCTTGGCATCCAAAAGTCCCGAGATCAGATCCGGGCAGGGGTGAATTTCTATGTACTGTAGCAGGGCACTGTAGCAGCCGTGGAACTGTAGCAGCAGAGAGACTGTAGCAGGTACTATAGCGGCGACGGTTACTACAGCAGGCACTGTAGCAACGCGGGTACTGTAGCAGTACTATTCACCAAGGTGTCCTTTGGGCCAAAAAATGGGATTTCAAGCCTTGTATTCAGGCCACATGGCCTTGGTACTTTAGGATATGTAATGGGTCACCCTCTACCCAATCTAAATAGGTCTTTGCTTCAAATAATAAATTGATGCTTCAGCCCCAAACTTTAAAAAAAATAGTCTTATCCCTTAGACTTATGCCTAGGTTTTTCACTAATGTTCTCTAAAAAATATCCCAAATAACTAAAACCTAAATTGATACCAACTATATTGACCCATACTAAACATGGATTCAATAATAAATTGATAACATGTTTTAGTTATTATATCCAGAAATAGTCACATAACCCAAGGAATAAAAGGCTTAGTGTCATGGATACTAGCTACATAAAAAAATTATTTTACTACACTTGATAAAATTTATCAATAATCATACTTATATAGACACCTTAGAGACATCTCACATGATATAATAATCTTGATATCCTGGATATTAGAATTATAAGGGGTGATCTCATACACTCAATAAAGAAAAATATATCATAAAAACAAGGTAAACATGAGGAATACAATAATAAATGATAAAAAACTTCGGATAATAATTATAAAACATGATGGAGAAACATAAGATCACAAAAAGATCATTAAGTAATCATAAAAGATATAAACTGACTCAAAAAACATATCAATAATAAAAAAATGTGAGCTTGATAAAAAAGTGAGAAATAATTTTAAAACAATGCATAATCATAAAAATTGATTATTTTATGGAAATGAAATGCATCGGGAAAATTTAGTATAATTTGATAAAAAACATGAAAATGTGGAACAACTATAAGAATAGGAAAATCTTATAAACAAATATTTCTACATCACATTCACATAGAAAACTATGAAAAAAACTTCTCACATATCATTCAGACAATGAACTTGTGAATAAATCTTCCCATATCTCATTCAAACAAAAAAAATATCAACAAATCTTCCTTCATCTAATTCACACAACAAATGTTGAAAAAAGATTCCCACATCTCATTCATACAACAAACTTGGGATCAATTCTTCTTGTATCTCATTCATGCAATGATACCTCATCTCATGTGACATAAAACATTAAACAATTCATTGAAGGATGATATAGGACCCATCATTAATTATTAATAGATATTAGTTCCATGAGAAAATAGAACGTCCCTAATCTTATAGAGAACCCATGGAATTAGAGTGGGGTTTTTAAAACATTCAAAAACACCACATAACTAGAACTTAACAAATGATAAATAAAATGTGATCAAAACATCATTTCCTTAATGGTAGACCTTGTATGGTAAGTATAAGTGAAAATGTGAAAGTTTTCACAAAACCTTTTAATACATTGTTATAAAATATAAAGTGTTGAAAAATTAAAAATAGACATTTTGAGAATAGAAATATAATAATTTTTTAAAACCTTATTATAAAAATTTACAAATAAAAAATCCTTAAAAATATATAAGGATTCGAAAAGTATAAGTGATAATACATTGAAAATATTTACATTTGAAAAGAAAATTTAATAATATAACAATAAAAAATACATAATTTTTTATAAATTGAATACGAATATAATTTAAAAATGATTACTTTTAAAAGGATAACTTAATAATTTTAAAATGAAAAATTCATAATGTTTTTTAGAAGTAAAAGTGAAAATACCTTGAAAACTATTTCTTTTAAAAATAATATTTAATAATGGAAACTCAATAGAATATGATGTTTTCAAAAAGGTGAGTGAAAATAATTTATAATTTATTAATTATAAAAATTTTCTTTATTAATGGAACCTTTAAAAATGGTCTACAATTTTTCAAAAGACATGTTGGGGAGGATAATGAAACTTTTTTTTTGAAAATATGAAAATACCTTTTGAACATTTTGAAATAATCTTACTTAAAACCCACATAATTAAATGTATAATGAATTTTTTTTAAAAAATTAAATTAGGGGAATAAAAGGATCATTGGATATAAAAACATTTTATTTTACACTAGGTAAATTAGAATATTGGTGGGAAGTAAACAATATAGACATAGAAGAAAAATCCATTAAAATTAATTAGAATTATTTTTAAAAAAAATACTTTTAATGATTCATCATGGAAGAATAATTTGGTTTGAAACATCATTTCATCATTAAATAATGTCACATATATCTTAAAATAATCATAGCGTGTAATATATAAATATTGAAATATAACATACAAAGTAGTGTTATTATAAATTAATGAGAAGGTTTGAGTCACGAAAACCCCTTTCATCCTTTGTAACATTTGATTCAAGTCCCATGAGAGGTATAAAATTTAAAAGAATATCGAATATGAGGAAATATATTATAATAATGATGAAAATATAAAATAGGGTAGTATTTATACAATTAAAAAAGAAACATGATGTATATCGTAAACATGTCTTAAGGGATTCAAATCTGAGAAAAAGAAACCCTTTCAACTTGTGTAAAAATTTAATCAAATGCTATATAAATTGGTGGGAGTTGAATTAAACTTTAAATAACAGGAATAAAATATAATTAATTATATTTATATAAAATTTGTATTATAAATACCACTTTAATAAAAATTGGTTCATAAATAAAAACTTTGTCTCAATGAATGGAAATTAAGACGAAATCCCTTATCTTCTTTCCTTGCTTAGTTTATCATAATGTAACCTCATGAAAAATACACATCAATAACTTAATATCCTATTTAACAAAACTTACTAAAAAATATTAACCTTTTATAATCCTTATTATAATTTTTTTACCATGAGTACATTAATTAGTTATAGCATATTATGACTATCAGGTATTAAAAACATTAACTACTTTGTGAATGTTTAATAATTTTTATGTCATTACCCAAAATTTTAAACAAGTTTAATTATTTATATATCATTTAGTATTCTAGAATATATAACTTACATTTATTTAAAAAATTTACATTTTATTCCAGATGTGGTCTGGTTATGTTATGTGAAAACTGATTTGATAACCACTTATTTTAGTGATTTTAGCAAATGAAAATGATGTTTTAAAATTAGTTATATAAAACATATAATATTTACAGAACTATATACCAATAAATATTTCTTATTATATTTTAGTAATATATATTTTCATGTTCCTAACGTCATCAAAGCATCATTGATATAGGTGGTTAAATTGACCCAAACATTGACATGATTTAAATCATTTGAGAAGAAGGGTTAAAGTGGATTTTACTTTGAAAAAATATCATTATAAAATAATCATAATGATATTATTTATATGTTTATATTATGGTGAAACATTCTTTAAGATTTTTGGATAAATAATGAAAAACTATAAGTAAATTGAAAAATAATTCTTCATGGAGGCGGTAGTTCACTCACACGCAGGATTCATGTTCATTTGTTTTTCTAAGTGGATGTAAATGAATATCTAAGGGTTGTACAATCAATATAAAAAATCTTAGTATAATAATTATAATGAATTGAAAATATTATTATGGAGATAAGATATTTAGAAGTGTATTATTAGGAGAAAAATATAAGAAGAAGGTGATATTTACATTAGAGACTTAAATTTTCGTTGAATATTACCTAGAAATTCAAGGAATTAGGATAAAAATTAATGACCCAAGGATTTTGTTTGTGGAATAAGATTATAGTAAGAGAAAATGGTTATTGTTTTAAGGAGTAATTTTAAGGATACTTTTTTGCTTGAATGGGTGTAAGTGATTAACTTTTATAAGTGAGGGAAATTGTACATTTGGAGACACACTTTATATTTTAATAATGACAAGACACTATTACATGGTTAATGGATCAAAATTTTATAAATAATGGAGTGTGGGGTTTATGTAGGTATATAAAGACTCAAAGAATTATTTATACACATTATTTGAACATGTTATAGGGGTTTTACCATTATGTTTTTACATTTTACACTTACTTTTAATCTAGGTAAATAGTTTAGAACTAAGTTATTTTATTTTATATAAAGAATATAAAATAACCCATATAAAAAATTGGGTTTGATGGAAAAATTTTAAAAAATATTTAATCCAATACAAATTCAAAATATTGTAAAATTAACTTAAAAATTAAAAAAGGTAATGTGTAAAAAAACTGTTTTAGTAGAAAAATGACATTTTTACCCTTATGGTTTCATAATATTATTTAGTTATGACTAAAAATTAAATGAGTGTTAATATATTTATTTTTTTATAAAATATATTATATTAAGTATTTTAATAATTTCAATTTAATTAATTTTATTTAAATTCATTGATATTAATAAAATAGTTATTTCACCATATCATGATAATTTGTAACAATCCTAATATTCTAAATTTTAAACATAAAAAATAAATTGGACTTATCAAATATTATGAAAAATATTATCTCAAATATTATAATAATTTTATCAAATTAACTTCTTATGTTTATTGAAATTAATCTTAACATTAGTGCACGTATCGAGTCAAACCCCATTTTTTTAAAATGTTATTTTTTAAGAAAAATGATTTAGGATTAAAATATAATTGTAAATTCCATTAATTATATTGAATTTTAAATAATTATTATAATTCAAATAGTATTTATTTAATAATAAAATAAATTTAAAACTTCATTTCATCATGTGATAATTAATTAAACAAAACATTCAAAAAATACTCTATTACAAAATGAGACATTTACGACGGGGTCCCATCACAAATGCCCCATTGCAGAAAAGGGTGTCACAAAAAGTTAGACAAAATGAAAAATAATAATAAAATAATAATAAAATAACATTAATATTAATGAAATAATAATATTAATGTTAGTAAAATAAAATAAATTATAAAATTATAAAATAATATTCATATAATAATAATAATATTGATAATATAATAATAATAATAATATTATTATTAAATAAATAATAAAATTTTCATTACTAATATAATAAAAAATTATAAAATAATGAAAACATCAATATTCGAAAAAAATAATAAAAAGAAAAAAATCAAAAATAATAATTAATAAAAAAATAAAAAAAATAAAAAAATTAAATAAAGTAATAAAATAATAAAAAATTATATAAATAATAAAAAATATAATATTCGCAGCAATATAAAAATGCACTATATAGATATGTAAATATTTAATATTACAAACAAAATTTACATTCAAATGTTTTATCATAAAAATAAATAAATCACTAAGGGGGAGGGTTGTCTGGAGGAGCTGGAGGAGATGGTGGAGGGAACTTCTTCACTAGACCATGAGTTAGATGTCACATTTACTCCAATTACTCTTATTCTTGCTGCTTCCACCGTCGATGCATCTTCTCCTACATCTCCTCCTCCTCCTGTTGCGGTCATAGGAACTCTTCATGCTACTACTGCTACCATTGATGCATCAGCTCATGCTCCCTATGCATACTCTCTATAACCTCACTCTGATCTCACATCTACTCCTGATACTGTGCAACATATGATGATAACTTTCCACGAGTTCCTCTTGAGATGGATGCTGACATCGCAGTGGTGCCATAATAATCAACATGCGTCAGTTGAGAGTCAATACCGACAACTCGACCTTTCTCGAAGGCATACTAGGTCGCCTACATCCCTGTTGTATCATCAAATCGGTGGGCATTAGTCTGAGTAGCAGTCTCAGACTGACTGTTATTCTGTTTCTGAGATGTCATGGCATCATACGACTCCTTCTATTTCAATTTAAAAGTAAGATAGTTAAAATCTTATATGTAGTTAAATTTTAAACTCAAAAAGAAAACATACTGACCATAATCTGACACTTGTGAGCACCACTAATCTCTCCAGTAGTCAGATCACTATATATCCTCCTATAAAAATTGAACTCTAAAATATAAGGTAGTTTGAAGGCCTATATTAATATAAGATAAACCGTTTACATTTAAATTTATATAAAATACTGAAAAAAGTACTTACCATATTCTCCCTATGTGTAATGAATGTATGACTACCGGATCGATGTTTCACCTCCCGTCTCTTCTGGTTTTGTCAACCAACCAATGATATCCTATGAAAATGTCCACACAATGAGTGTGAACATAATCCATCCCAAACCTAAGTTGAAATGTAATCAGGTTAGTGGTCATGAAAAGACTCATCAAACTTTTTCAATCATGATTTCTCAATTTATTTCCTTTATAAAATGTGAAAAAATTTATTGAAATGATGATGCGTAGTCCCCTTCCATGAATTCTAGATAGACCCATGCATGATCTCATCAATGAGATACCATAAACCCTACAAATAAGTTATAATATCAAGTAATTAGTCAAATTAATTTCAAAATAAATATTATTTATTTACGTACCACCCAATAATCGAACATACAATCCCATACATCAATGGGTATTTAATCCCATGAGACTCATGCTACTAGAAAAATAATTTCGAAATATAGTGCTCCCATTTCTAGTTGTTATATGTGTAAATATGTAAAAAAAAGAACAAATAATCAAAAATTTTGTATATAAATAAATGATTGAAAACAAACTAAAATACACAGGTAAACATACCTCTGTATGTGTGGATCAAAGCCAAGACATGGACATTTCTCAGGGATCAGGTCGGGAATCATCAATCACAAATCCCCCCTGAACTGCTAGTAGTCTATTGTTCAGACAACCCAATATCCTATTCGTCTAAAAGTAGATCATCTTCCTACAACAGATGATACAAATCCTTATCCATATGAAACAAAAAATGACTATTGTTAGAAAATAATTGAAAACAAATATTATATAGATATATAATATATATGAATATAACTTTAATTTAACCATGTCAGTTTTCATCTTCATCCTCATCTTCATCTCTGACGGTGTCAATGTCTTCATATTCCCTCTAAGCATCATCAATTTCCATATGAGTTTCAGTTTCACCATCTCTTGTCATTTCAAATTCATTTATAACATCATTAACATCATCGTCACTATCAACCCTTAACTGTGGGGGTGTCATCAAAGATATTATTGGCACTTCATGGGAAATATGGATTTGGATTAGTCTCTTGAAAAAATTCAATTCCATCCACTTCAACGGATCCACATTCACTTTGAGTAAACTGATTTTCCTGAGATTTAATTTTTATTATGCTCCCCCAATTACTCAACTCTATTGAAGTAGCATAATATATTGAATAATAAATATGATGTTCATGATAATCCAATAAAAATTGTTCATTTACTGGAAGAATATTTTTTTATTTAATATCAATTATTCCATGGGGCGAATGAACATGAAATCCTTTCTTAGTATCCAATCACTGAAATTTAAACATCGTTATATAATGTTGTCCCAGAAAACACAGTTTAATAATTTCTTCCAGGATGCTATAAAATTCAACTTCAATTTCTCTATGATGAGATCCTTTCAATAACACACCAATATTCATTGTTTTTTTAGTCCATATATGCACAGGTATGAAATAAAAAACCATTCACCACATATGCATTATAATATTTAACCATTTTTTATGCTGGGGTACTTAATACACACAATCAATTATCAATTTTATCAGTATGATGAGATACCTGAATTTTTGTAAAACAATTATCAATATAATAGATAATAAATTAATTTTATATATTAAACCAAAAGTAACTTATGTTACTATTTTTTGAAACCAGTAGAAAACGTTTTTTTCCTGAAGTTCTTTAAAAATAGCTTTTGTAATTTATAGAAGCTATTTATTGATATGATTATCATATAAACTAAAAATAAAATAAGATTAATTTACTGTTAAAAAATTATAGAATAAGTTATAGAAGCACTCACTATACAAATGAATTCATTTCTTTATAATTGACCAGAACATATGTATGATCTCCATGATGTTCATCATCTAAAAGTCATCATTCATAAACTCTACTGAATCCATATTCAGGAGGATTGAAAACTTATAATTGATTTCCCATTTCATCATACACATTTCCCTTCTTATGAACCATACATTTTTGTTTTGAGGGATATTCGAATTCAAAGTAATTAGAGCATAAAAAATCAATTTCCTATTGAAAATAAGCTTCTGCAATTGAACCTTCAACCGATGCTTTTTACGTACTATTTTCTTCAATTTCTACATGCATATCTTGAATGGGTACATCTATTATAATTGTACTGGACCTCTACACTTTATTTCATGTGGAAAATGTAATATAAAATGTTCCATTGAGTCAAATAAAGCTGACATGAATATTTTTTATAGTTTATATAAAATTAAAATAACATCTTCTTATAGTATGGTTAATGCATCATAGTCACTTTTTACCACACAAATGTCTCGGAAAAAATATGATATATCTGTTAGATCACCCAAAATCATATAATTAAAAAAAACTCTTTATCTGATTGGCAGTATTTCAATTATAACATGACAATCATGTCTTTTTAATTTGATAATATGACCATTTCTGAAACATCTTACCAAATTGGATGCATCACCATCCGGAAGCCTCAAATATTCAATCTCCTAAAAAAAGTAATCGATTCTATTTAGAGTGTGTATAAGATTCTTTTGGATTCATTAAATTTTGTGATCTAACATTTTCAAACAGCTCAAGTTCTGGTCGCTTAAAATTCTGGGCAAGATCTAATAGTGACTTTACATTATATTTGGTATACCTGGTGTATCCAAAACAATATGACATAAATTATCAAAATATTTCTTCACAATATTCATGACATACAACAAGTGACAGACCAAAAATTAGACCAATATAGAAGATCTCAAAAAATGCTCCATTTTATCCAATTATATTCTTTCCCAAAGCCATCAATTTTATATTCGTTTATTATTGGTCCAAATGTAATGGGAGGAAATTATGAGGAAATTTATTTTAACTCTATACCTGTGATCATTGTTAGAGGTTCATGTCTTTCGATTGATCCTTTTCTAAAATAGTACTTGTTCCTCAGAAAATGATGATCAGTTGGAAGGAATCTGCGATGAAAGTAAAAAAGGGTTTTTTTCTATTGATGAGAATAAACACATTGTTGTCTCTCATATAGTACAGACATGATTTTGAACAATGTGTACTCCATCTAGATAACATACCATATGTTGGGAAGTCACTAATTGTTCACATTAATGAAGCTTTCAACAAGAAATTTTGTTTCTCAGCAACATTAAATGTACCATCACCATTATCCCACAATGAATTTAACTCATCAATAAATGGTTTCAAATAAACATCAATATTCTTTTTTGGATGTCTTGAAATTAATAAGGTCAAAAAGATATATGGTTCATTCATCAACATACAATGAGGTAAATTTCATAGAGTTATAAAGACAATTCAACATGACTACTAACTATCGTAAGAACCAAATAGATAGAAACCATTAGTAGAAAGACCCAATAGCATGTTTCAGGCTTCTAAAGAAAAATATAGATGCACTTGGTCAAAACGTTTCCATTAATCACCATCAGAGGGATGATTTAAGGTTTTACCAGTTGGAATGTTGGTTTTGTGCCATGACATCAACGCCACTGTGTTCTGAGACATAAATAAACACTGCAATCTAGGTGTATGCATTAAATATCTCAATTGTTTTATAAGAATCAATCCAGACTACCCTAGATGGGCCTCTTTATACCTCGATTTTCCACATGTGGGTCAACTATGCAACGCCTGATTTTCTCCATAATATAATATGGAATCATATGAACATGCATGAATCTTCAGATAACCAAGAACCAAATTACAAACTAGGCTCTTGATCTCATAGAAATTTTTTGGAAACACATTTCATTCAAGTAATAGTGTTTTTACCAAAGATAATATCTAATCAAAATAGTTATTTGACATTCCATTGTCTAATTTAATAGCCATAAATTTAGCAACTGCTTTAAAATTTCTTATCTTGCAACTAGGATATAAGGAAACATCAGTGGACCTAGACTACTCATAAAAATTATATGGTTCCAACTCATAATTTAAATTAATATCATCATGAGTTTTAGCTTGTTGAAAAGACTACTTACCACATCATGTACTAAATTTTGAGACCGTGCTGGATCTGGAACCAAATTATTAGTATCTTCTCTAGAACTGCGTTCACCATGTTGATACCAAAAAACATAATCTGGTTAAAAAGTGAAACCCAATAAATGACCCCAACATTTTCAAATGTGTCAAATGTCCTCATACAACATTTTTTACAAGGACACTTAATTTTCCATTTTTAAATAAATCTGCTCCGACTTACGCATATCAATTTTCATATGCATGAGAATAGAGAGAAGGAAGGCCTCACTGCGTTGCTCTCCATTCTCATGCATAAAAAATGGATATATGTACGTTATTATACACTTTTCATAGGGATTTTAGTCGAAAAAAATTGCAAGAAGATAAGGAATCAGGAAAAAATGACCCACCAATCTGCTACTAATTGTCCCAATTTATTAAAATTTATTACAATTTATTATCATTTTATTCTAATTATTGTTAATTATTTTTAATTATAGCTAATTGTTTCTAATTATTAGTAATTATATCCAATTATTAGTAATTATTAATAATTATTAGTAATTAATGTTAATTATTACGAATTATTGAAAATTTATTACTAATTATTAGAATTAAAACTAATTATTAGAATATATTACTAATTATAACTAATTATTGGAATTTATTACTAATTATTGGAATTTATTACAAATTATTACAAGTTGTTACTAATTATTATAATTTATCACTAATTATTAGAATTTATTACTAATTATTACTAATTACTGCAATTTATTACAAATTATTGAAATTTATTACTAATTATTACAATTTATAACTAATTAGTACAATTTATTACTAATTATTACTAATTATTAGAATTTATTGCTAATTATTACTAATTATTACAATTTATTATTAATTAGTAATATTTATTACTAATTATTACTAATTATTAGAATTGTTTACTAATTATTACTAATTATTAGAATTTAATACTAATTATTATAATTTATTAATATTTATTACAAATTATTCAAATCTATAACTAATTATTACAATTTATTACTAACTGTTACTAATTTATTACCAATTATTAGAATTTATTACTAATTATTAGAATTTATTTTTGATTATGATAATTTGTTACTAATTATTACAATTTATTACTATTTATTACAATATTTTTACAATTTATTAAAATTTATTACTATTTGTTACTAATTATTACTAATTCTTCCAATTTATTAATAATTATTACCATTTATTACTAATTATTATTAATTTATTAAAATTATTACAAATTATTAGTAAATATTTTAATTTATTACTAATTGTTATATATTTTTTCTATTTATTACAATTTATTACAATATCTTATAATTTATTAAAATTAATTAAAATTCATTAGAATTTATTACTATTTATTACTAATTATTAGAATTTATTACAAATTATTACTAATTGTTGCAATTAATACTAATTATTACTAATTGGTGCAATTTATTACTCTTTGTTGCAATTTATTAATAATTATTACAATGTGTTACTAATTATTACAACTTATTACTAATTATTAGAATTTATTACTAATTATTAGAATTTGTTACTAGGTATTAGAATTTATTACTATTTATTACTAATTATTACTATTTATTACCAACTATTAGTAATTATTACAATTTATTACAATTTATTATTTATTATTACTAATTTTTTCTGTTTAGTACTAATTATTATAATTTATTACTAATTATTATAATTTGTTACTAATTATTACAATTTATCACAATTTATTTCAATTTATTTCAATTTATTACAATTTATTACAATTTAATACTAATTATTAGAATTTAATACTAATTATTAGAATTTATTAGTAATTATTAGAACATATTACTAATTATTACTAATTATTGCAAATTATTACTAATTATTACTAATTGTTACAATTTATTACTTATTAATAATAATTGTTGCAATTAATTACCAATTATTCCAATTTATTACTAATTATAAGAATTTATTACAAATGATTAGAATTTATTACTAATTATTAGAATTTTTTACTATTTATTAGAATTTATTACTATTTTTTACTAATTATTACTATTTATTATTAATTATTAATATTTATTGATATTTAATACTAATTATTATAATATATTACTAATTATTACAATTTATTACTAATTATTAGAAATTAAGACTAATTATTAGAATTTAAGACTAATTATTAGAATTTAACAGTAATTATTATAATTTAATACTAATTATTACTAATTAATATAATAATTGTTAATGAATTCTAATTCATACTTATCACACATAATTATTTGTAAAAATAAACATAAACAATGATAAATAATGTTATCTAATTCTAATTTAATTTAACTGTAGTTAAATAAAAATAATCATAAGCAAAATAAAATGAAATAGATTAAGTAAAAAATATAAGAAATATATAAATACCTTAAAATTAAAGCTTTCAAAGGATATAATCTCCGAATAATACCTCGAATTAAAATTTTAAACTATGAAAAACATTGAAAGAAAAATTTTCCACTAGGGATAGAGGTGTAGAGAATTGAGGGGAATAGGAAAATAACAGGTGGAGGTATATATATGTTTGATTAGTTGCGACGATTTTATTTGCGACGAGACCCATTACAAATACCAACATGTCCACATACTATTTACAATGGGGGATAAATCCTATCATAAATACTAAAAAATGTTGATGTGTATTTGCAACTGGTATAAAAGCCCATCGCAAATACCCTTCCTGTGGTTTGATGCAAAACTAGCACCAAAACTTTAACGAACGAAACCATCACCCGATCACAAAAATCTTAATATTTTGCGATGGGTTGGTTCTCCTGTCGCAAAAAGTAATGTCCCAGTTCCGGGTGTCTCCCAAAGGTGCCCCGTACCCGGTTGGTCTCATAGCCTCAAGTGCATTTCCCAGAATGCCAGAGGCTTCCAACTAGCAGTGAGGGCCTTGGGTGTGATAGTGGGGAAACTATGCCCTCATTGGCAGAGTAATCCAGCAGAAATAATAATAATACCATACAACAATAAACAGCGGATGACTGAGCGAATAAAAAACTGCAACACACACACACACACACATATATATATATACCAATAATAATGCATGTCACAAGTATCTAGGAAAATGCCAAACAAGTCACAATGCTGAATACAATACCAAACCAAAGTACAAATGAAAAATAGGTAAACAACTCCAGCAGCATCGCAAGCCTCAGGTTGGTCCCATGCTCTCCAGCTTTACCGCAGTCAAGTACCTGAAGTAGAAGGATGCTTTCCCTTATCTATACCTGCAATAATATAATCTTTTTGGGCCCAAAAGCATAACCCAAATAGGTTGTGAAATGAATCCGGGTAGGAAACCATCTAAAGATCTATGCCAAACTGGCAGGCAATAAGGAGAATGAAGCAATAAACAAGGAAGTACTCAAAAGTAAAGAGTCCTATAGTTTAAATTACATTCAATTACAATCGTCAATTATTTAACCAAGAAAAAACAAGTAACCCTATGGGAAGTTCTCATAGCCTATCCCCTCTAGTTCAACTTATACAAGGATATAATGACCTCCTGGTTAGCTCACATGGTCTAACCCCATTGGTCTCATGAAAACAAAGACTCTATGAGGAAGCACTCACCATCAATTCACCCTATAGTCTTTTAACGATAAACTACAGACACTCTAAGGAAGCACTCAACATCTATTCCCCCTGTATTCTTGTAACTGTAACTATAGAATCTCTGAGGGAACACTCAACATCAATCCCCCCTGTGGTCTCACAGCATGTTAAATATAATAGACACTCCGGGGAAGTCCTGAACATCAATTCCCCCTATGGTCTCACTGCAATAGGTTCCCACAGCCCTGTGTAAGCAATTGTTCACAAATGATATTCAGCAGCCAAAGAAAAATACAATACTACTTGTCTAAATGGCTACAAAGCCTGGAAAAAGCAAGAAAAATAATATCACTCTATCCAAATAGCACTAGGCATGGAAAAAAAGAATCCTAACAGGAAAAACTCGACCAAATGGTCAATATCAAATCAAACATGGGCGACAACCTCCATAGCATGGAAAGTAACCCTATTTACAAACAAGATCCCTAACTCAAGCAAAGAAGCATAACAGAAATCAATGGGGTTAAAACCCCTAAACACACAATACCCCAATCTAGGGTATGTAGAACTTTTCCACATAAAATTCAAAGAATAACTAAGGAAATGAACAAACCACCTTTTTCGATGTTGTACGTTCGATATACATCGACGTTGGCCCCAGAATTGATCTAGAATGCTGCAGATCTACAAAAATGCCAAAAATACTCAACCAAGGATATCTCACGAATGAGGAGAAATAAAAGAATGAGGATCTATAAGAAGTAAGAACTCACTGTAATGATTCCAACACAATCAACGATGATTTATTCAAAGAACTGATGGAGGATCAGGGGCTCAGTGAAGAATCGTCATCTTCAGTCGCTCCTAGATGAGACAAGCTGAGAAGAAGGAATTTCTGCCAATTAGACGCGAACCTAGTCCAATTTAACAAATAAAAATAAAGGCACACAATGTGTCTTTTAAAAGTACACTACGTGTATATACCTTTACTGGGCCCCACTTTAGTGGGGCTCCAGGTCACCCCACAAGACCAAGTACTCAGCCGTTCCACAGCTAGTACACGGTCACCCGTGACAATTGGGTACATGACGTATACTATTATATACACGGCGTGTACTCCTTAATTTTCCATATTCTCATATTTTTTATCAAAAACACTATAAAAGAAAAACTCATACCTAAAAAGAAGGTTCAGGTTCTTACAAACTTCCTCCCTTTAAGATATTCAAATCCGAATTTCCGAATCAAGGCAGTGTAGAAGAAAAATCCTCGAACAGCTCTAGACATTGCGAACGTACATCGGCCTCCCTCTCCCTAGTCTAATCCTGTACTCGCCCATGATTCTATAACAATTGTACCCAAGGAAAAAACTATCCACAAAGAACCTTTTCATTGTGATCAACAATCCTGATAGGATGCTGCTCGAATGATGCATCCACATCTAGCTCAATCTTCTTATGTTAAAAAACATGAGACAGGTCTGAGAAGTAACGCCATAGATGAGAAATGTGGAAAACATCGTGTATATACTGATACCTTTGAGGTAACTTCAACCGATAGGCAACTGGACTTACTCTCTCCAAAACCTAAAATGGTCCAACATATCTCAGTGAAAGATTTCCCTCTCTCATAATCCTATTGTGTCCCAACCTCAGTGTGACACGTAGAAAAACATGACCTCTGACCTCGAACTCTAGAGGTCATCTCCATCGATCATCATAAGACTTATTTTGTGACTATATAGTAGTCTTCCTCTACTGAATCAACTCCACCTAATCTGTGGTCTCATAAACAAGATGAGGTCCCAACATAGCTGCCTCTCTATCCTCCAGCCAACATAAGTGTGATAAGCATGTCCTACCATATAAAGCCTCATAAAATGCCATCTAAGTTGTTTCTTGAAAACCATTATTGTAGAAAAACTCCACAAGAGGTATATGTTTCTCCCAAGGACCTTTAAAATCTTGGATGAAAGCTCAAAGCATGTCCTCCAGCACCTGAATAGTATGCTCGGACTGGCCATCTGTCTCAGGGTGTTAAGCTGTACTTAGAAGTACATATGTACCCAAATCCCTCTGTAATCCCTACCAGACCTGAGAAGTAAAATGGGCATCCCTGTTTGAAACAATGGAGTGTGGAACTCCATATAAATGTACAATCTCTCGGATGTACCGCCTTCCTAGCTCATCAACACTGAAGGTCTCCTTGATCGGAAAGAAGTGAAAAAAATTTATGAGTATTTCAATGACAACCCATACTATATCATTCCCTCGAGGAAACCTCAGAAAAACTGTCACAAAATCCATTGTGACATAATTCCACTTCCACTCAGAAATGGCTAACTACTGCAAAAGCCCTGCTAGTCGCTAGTGCTTCGCCTTCACCTGCTGACAGGTGGAACACCTCATGACAAACCCAACAACATCTCTCTTCATACTAGGCCACCAATACTGATTGTGTAGATCTCGATACATATTGGTGACACTAGGATGAACTTCCCAAAATGATGAATGAAAATCCTGAATCATCTCCTCGCATATGTTGGCTGACATCCATAAATGCCCATGAAAACACAAGATCCCATTATAGCCTATAATCCATCAAAAATAGGGTCATATCCTGACATAATATCCCATTGAACTAGGACTTCAGAATCTGATAGCCGCCTCATTAACAATAAATCATGTAGAGTAGAGGTAACAACCATAGAAGAAATAAAAGTCTGTCCCTATCTATTGTGAGCCTCTAAATGCATCTCAGAGAACAGATCCATGAGATTCTACTCATTGATGGCCACCTAAACTGTCTGGAAGGGAACTGCCCAGTCTCTCCCGATAATGAAATAATATCCCATCATCTCTTAGACATAAAGGTCCCATGATATGTGACACCCACAAACCTCAAGAGGGAACTCCTTGAACTGACATACACTAGCCGTTCTTGTCCACAATAGAGTTTGTAGTGTCAAGTTATTAGTAGATGAAAAGATATAGAACCCATGTATCTCCACAATAGAAACAAATATGAAACTATGGGAAGCCCCATATTGAAATGTACTGAACCTAAAGATGAGGAAACTAGAATCATACCTCGAACTGTAGAGGGCCCCAGATCTTGCTCCTATAGGGTATGCTCTACTGAAAAAGTCTGGCCTGTACTGCAACCCTGTAACCCTGCCTGAATATCCTGAGATGATCCAACCTGTTGTATCTAAAAGTCTGGAGATTGGCTACCAAGACCATGACCTCCACCTCAGCCTGAATAGTTAGAAGAACTCTAGTTCCCAGACTGATGAAAAACTGGTGGTACTTCTACTGAATAGGGAGTCATAGAGGAACCCATGTCACCAGATGTCGGTGAGAAAAACAGACTGAATTTCTAAATATAGTCTATCTTTCTACAAGATTGGCACTCAATTAGGTCTCTCAGGCATTGTGGCCTCGTATGCCTACCCTTCCTGCACTGGTAGCATACCACCTAGCTACCTGAAGGTGTGTCTTGCCTACTCAGATCCCAACATGTAGACTCCCATGAAACACTTCCTACTATCATTTGAAGGATAACTAACTCTGAATGCTGAACTGCCATGGACCACAGCTCCAGAATCTCTCAAGTTGCACTCTGTGATCAGTGCCTAGTTAACTATAGAAGATAAGGAAGTCAACCTGAATATTTTTACCTGAGACCAGATTTCATGCTTGAGACCATCCTCAAACAACCTCACCAGAAATAAATCATCACCCCTGGAATTGGTGTGCAGCACTGCAACTCTGTGAAGTGAGAAGAATACCCCTTTACTGAAAGAGTACCCTGATCTAGACTCATGAACTCTCAGGCTTGATTGACACTCAAAGTCTCTGGGTAGAAGTAATCGTAGAAGGTATGTTGAAACTCATCCCAAGCCATACCCTACTGACACCCAACATGTGAGATCACATCCCACCATCTCTTGGAGGAATCCTAAAGCATATAGGTAGTGAGATTCAATCTTCTCTCTAGAGGTGTCTCTAGATGATCAAAGATCTATATCATGGAATCTAAACATGAATCTGCAGACTGGGGTCCTCCATCCCTTGAGAAAGTGGGAGGATACTATGGCTAAAAGGCCCGCGTCAACTCTACCATAGATGGGAAAGGATGTGGTGCTCCTTGGAAGGTTTGCATAAACCTCATGAAGCCTTATTATAACATTTCATCAGCACCTATATCCAGAATGACAGATGGTCCCAATACAGGCATGGCAGGATGGTCTGCTGGTAATCTCTAACCAGCCATGTCTAGTGTATGATCATTTCCCTGTATTTGGAAAACCACCAGAGGAAATATTTTTGGTATGAATCTGCTAGATAAATCACACACCTTAGTTCAATTTAACAATGACTAAAATTTAGAAGTGCAAGAAAGGAATAGGAGAAGGAAAACATTCAAGATTTTCAAAATAGGGATACGCAGTGTGTATGACCCCTACATGACGTGTTCCTTTAAGCCTTCCCATGGGTGTGTAATCCTACCAACTCTGGCCGTGTAACACCCCAAACACATGGCATGTTCTCCCAATACTTGGAGTGTACTTGAATAATTTTCCCTTTCCCAAGTTCTTCTACTCGACTAACCCACATATTTCTCCTAGAACGATACTACATGACATGTTCATGACAGACACAACGTGTACTAGAAGGATTTCACTTACCTGTGTTGTTATTCACATGGCCGATACATGGGTTACACTACACGGTGTGTTCAATCATGACATAGTGTGTATAACCTATGTTTCATCCATAGGTGTCATTAGTTACATAGGTGGACACATGGTCCCTACAACACGACGTTTACATAGTGTGAATAACCTATGTTTCATCCATAGGTTTCATTAGTTACATAGGTGGACACATGGTCCCTACAACACGACGTTTACGTCTGATACACGATGTGTTCTTCCAAGGATTTCACAACCTTGTGTCTCTGACCGCATAGCCAGTGACATGGTTAGAGACTACATGAAATGTACATACAGTACATGACGCGTACTTAATAAAAATAGTTCCTTCTTGAACAGAAGGATCCATGGAGTGTATTCAGAAATACACACCATGTATTCTGGGTTCTTCTAGACTGTAAGCCTCATAAACTACTCTGGAACCAAGAAAAACACTGAAACAAACATTAAAGTGCAAAATTCCGATCTGCGAGGGCCCATACTCCCTGTGAATCAAAGTTTGGCATCTTATACATGTCAAATACAAGCATAACAGCGCAATAATCCACCAAATTCTGATCCTTGAGGGCCCATAAGACCTAAAGAACCAACTTTTGGCATTCCTCCAAACGAAAACTTACACAATCCAATACCCTATAAAATTGAAGGTATTATATCAAGTCATCTATCGCGAAAATATGCATATCTATCCCAACATCTATCACAACAACATGCAATCAGTAATGCACCCAAAATGGCATGGAAAGAATGCATGACATGTGTTGTCTTACAAGTGACTATATGATGCATGAGATGTAATTCCCTCATTTCATTAGGTTGAAATAGAAATAGAACCTTAATAATATCAATGATAATAACTAAAAACATGTGGATCACCCAATAGTGAAATCAAATCAACTCTAATAATTGAAAAACCAAAAAAATTGCAATATAAGAGGTAAATTGGATTTTCCTTATACACATGTTAGCTACTCTTGGGAAAAGCTTATTACCAAGTACTTATTCCTTCCTATCCCTGGATATAGGATCTCAACAGTAAGACAAGAAGAAAATAATTCCACTTACACGAATTTGTAATGTCCCAGTTCTGGGTGCCGCCCAAAGGTTCCCCATACCCGGATGGTCACATGGCCTCAAGTGCATTTCTATGAATGCTAGAGGTTTTCGACTAGCAGCGAGGGCCTTGGGTGTAATAGTTGGGAAAATATACCCTCATTTTCAGAGTAATGTAGTGGAAATAATAATAATACCACACAAAAATAAATAGAAGAATACTGAGTGAATAAAGAATTGCAATATATATACATACCAATAATGATGCATGTCATAAGTATCTAGGAAAGCATCCAAACAATTCACAATGCTGAATATAGTACTAAACCGGAGTACAAAGGAAAAATAAGTAAACAACTCCAGCAGAATCACAAGCCTTAGCTTGGTCCCATGCTTTCCTACTCTTCTGTAGTCAAGTACCTGAAGTAGAAGGGAGCTTTACCTTATCTGTACCAGCAACAATATAATCTATTTGGGACCAAGAGCATGACCCAAAAAGGGTGTGAGATGAATCCTAGTGAGCAACCACCAAAATATCTATGCCTAACAGTCAATGAATATACATGGAAAGCAATATGAAAAATGAAGCAGTAAAAAAGGTAGTACACAAAAGTAAATAGTCCTACAGTTTCAATTACATTAAATTACATTCTTCAATTATTCAACCAAGAAAAAACAAGAAACCCTATGTGAATTTCTCACAACCTATCCCCTCTGGTTCAAATTATACAAGGATATAACGACCTCCTAGGTATCTCACACAGTCTAACCATTTTGGTATCATGTAAAAAAAGACACTCTGAGGAAGAACTCACAGTCCATTCCCCCTATATCCTTTTTATGATAAACTACAGACACTTTGATGAAGCACTCAATGTCAATTCCCCATGTGGTGTCGTAATGACAACTATAGACACATTGAGAGAGCACTCAACGTCAATTCCCTCTATGGTCTCGCAGCGTGATAAATATAACAAACACTACGAGGAATCCCTAAATGCCAATTCCCCCTATGGTCTCACTACACCAGGTTCCCATAGACCTATTTAAGAAATTGTTCACAAAAAATATTCATAAGCCAAATGAACACACAATACTACTTGGATAAATGGATACAAAGCATGGGACAAGCAAGCAAGATAATATCACTCCATCCTAATAGCACTAGGCATAGAAATAGAGAAACCTAATAGGAAAAACTAAACCATACAGTAAATATGAAATCAAACAAGGGAAACCACCTCCGTAGCATAGAAAATAAACCTATTTACAAACAGGAGCCTTAACTCAAGCAAACAAGCATATCAGGCATTAATAGGGTTAAAATCATTAAACACGCAATACCCCAATCTTGGGTATTGGGAACTTTTACACATAAAATTTAATTAATAACTATGGAAAGGAAAAAACCACCTACCTTAGTGTTGTACAATCTATATACATTGGCATTGGACCTTGAATCGACCTAGAATGCGGTAGATCTTCAAGAACCATAAAAACGATCAACCATGGATATCACACGAAATAGAGGAAATCAAGGAACGAGTCTCTAGAATAAGGAATAACTCACCATGGAAATTAAAATTCCATCGATGATGATTGATTTGGAGAATAGATAGTAGGTCTAGGGCTCAGAGAAGAATCATTAGTTTCAGTTTCTCCTGGACAAGACGAGCTGAGAAGAATGCGTTTCTACCATGTAGACGTGACCACATTCCGATTTAACAAATAATAACAAAAGTACATAGTGTGTCTCATAAAAGAACATGGCATGTATATGCCTTTACTGGGACATACTTTTGGCAGTCTCTAGGTCACCCCACATGGCCATGTACTCGGCCGTTACATGGCCAGTACATGGGCACCCATGGCAACCAAGTATACAGCGTGTAATATTAAGTACATAGCGTGTACTCCTTAAATTTTTAGATTCTCTTATTTTCTAAAAAAACCATAAAAGAAAAACCCATACCTGAAAAGAAGGTCCGGGTTCTCACACAAAATCCCACTTTTCCCGTAGAGATAGTTCCCATTAAAACGCTACACAAATTTCCAAAATGTTGGGAATGGGTTTATAAATTAGAAAAAGTATTTTAAAATGTTTTATTATAATTTCTAATATATTATTTAGAAGATAAGGAATTAAAAACTTATAAGTCATTTAAATGTGACATTATTAGAAAAATCAGTGTTTTCACTATCCACCTAAAAACCAATTATTTGAGAAAAATATCAAAAAATATCCTAATATCATTTTATTATGAGGAATTAAAAAAATGAATTGTAATATATAAAATTTAAATTCTAAAATTAGTATATTTTGGTTTTTTTAAAATAAAACATATAATATAAATAAAATGAATTCGATTTAAAATAACTATTTCAATTTTATCCCATATTAATTTTTAATGTTATAAAGCTAATAACTATTAATGGTTTACCATATTATATTTTTATCAATAATGTGTTCTTAATGTAGTCTGGTTTGTTTATATTGTGACCTATGAAACATGTTATATAACATAATATGCATGTTAGGAGTCCAAAATATCTAGTCATTACATGAAAGCTAGAGAAAAAGTTATGATTTTGATTTCTGATTAAAGAAGGTTTGAAAATATGACACTAGCTCAGATATAGAAGATATTTTGGTAACTTCATTTATTATTATTTTACTAATATATGTTATTTTTTCCCAATCATGATATGGAATATGATATACTTGACATTTAAGAAGTTACGAAGAAATGTACAGTTTTTTTCACCAAGAGATGGGGGGAATTTAAATCTACCGAAACTTGAGATTTTATTTTTTCTGCAAGATAAAATGAAAATCCATGTGATATATATCCTTTTCTAGATGAATATTCGTGGAAAAAATTTATTGAAATGGATGACAAGAATCATTTTTGGTAAGTGCAATGTCAACTTTATAATGTTTTTTTCCATATTACCAATGAATATGACTGACTTAATGAATCTTTTGTCCATAATTAACTGGAACTAATCTGATATCATAAGTAGATCTAATTAAGAAACATATACACTCATAATTTATCTCATGGAGGGTATCTATTATTGGAACATAAAATAATGTCTAAATTGTTTAAAAAATTTAGAGCTTAGTCTTTAGGATCAATAGAGATTGAACCCCCCTTCCCCCCACCGAGACATAAAAAATAGAAAAGGGATCATTTAACAAAAAAGGGAATATACCCTATAGAATATTTTAAGACTATCATTGATAATATGGTAAGGGGATATTTAAGTTATTTTTAAACTCTTTATATTTATAAACTCATAAATAATTTTTTAAAATACTTTATAAAAGAATCCATTGAGGAGAAATGTATACATGAAATCTTTATACTTGAGGTTAGGATGAATATTAAGCTACTACATTAAGAAAACCTAAACACCTAGGTCACACATGTGGATATGAGGTTAGTGTATCAATTATAAAAACTCATCTATCCTAGAATTTTCTCAAGGAAATATTTATTTAAAGTAAATATAGTTACTTTTGAAGAAAAAATTTAGGATATGGGTGAGATAAAAGAGTATAGGATTATATATTTAGTATAGTTGATGTTTGATGAAATTAAAATAAAGGTTTAAGGTGCATATACCACTCCTCCAACTCTGGTTGTAAATCCCACTCCACCTACGTCTGTTTATCCCACTCTTACACACCATCCTCCATAGTTTCCAATCTATTGTGAGTTATATTATGAGGATCGTTAGTATCATGTTGTAGCATATGGATCTATATATTATATTTTTGATGACCTATATCATCAGCAGGTGGTGATTGATCGGAATAGGGTATTGGTTCAAGATATTATAGATGCATCAACTAGAATATAATTCCCTACAAATGTGGTTTCTATAGTTGGAAAATGTGTCATAAATTATTTAAATTCTCTATATATACATTCCCATAAAGTTATCATTGAGGTATGAAAAGATTATAACATTTATTTACCTTTATTTTTCATATTTTTCTAAAATTAGTTTAAATATTTTAATATATATTAGAGTACATTAAGGGAAAATATCATTTATATGGAAATAAAATACCTTTCTAGGTTCCTTTGACATTGAATACTATATTTTTATGGTATTTCTAAATTATCAACATATAAATCTATTTTGTTGGATTATTATGAGCTTCCAATAGATTCTGAAATTTTTGGGTGCAATATTATTATTATTATTTATTAGATAGATATCATAAATCTTATAAAATCAGAAATTTTTATCCTCATAGTGATATATGTCTTTTATATGTAAGTCAATTATCATTTTTCAACTAATTATATCAATTATATTGATCTAAATTAACCATTATATTAACTTTTTATTCGGTATATTTATACGCATTGTATTTTGTATGATACATCATAAGTGTATGAGTTTTTGTACACAGAATTTATTTCTCCAATAATGAATGTAATGAATTATAATGAAATAATATTATATATTTTTGAAATATTAAAGAATGATTAAATTCATTGTTTTATGTTTCCTCATCTTGATAGGTTTAAAAGAAATATTTCATGAGGTGTTGTTTCTATTAATTAAATAACCAATGAAATTATTTTTTATATATACATTTCCATATGATGTTGTGTTTTTTTTCAAAATAAAAGGTATCTTACTAGATATTCACTATACATAGTGACGTGTAATAAAAACATGAAGTAGAATTGGAGACATGAGTTTAATTATTTAAATAATTATATATTATAATAACTTTTAATTTTAATTCATCCATATATTATTCAAACAAGGCATGTGATTAATATTGAGAGACAATCAAAAATAATAAATCAAAAATAAAAAATGTGTTGGAAAAGACAACTTCATTTGTAATTACTACAATTTAGTTGAAACTTAAAATGTTGTTTTCTATTGAAAACTAATTTTAAAAAATAATTATCATCATTAAAAAAGAATAAAAGAATGTAGATTTAATGTTAAGATATTTATTTTTAAATTAATTTCAACTAGTATGGTTATAAAATTTCATAAGGATAGATTTTATTTTAATATTTTATTTTATTTAACTTATCTTTATATTGAAAATAAATTTTTAATAATTTCCTTTTATTTTTTGTCTTTATGACAACTTTCCCTATTACAAAAAGGATTTAAATCATATATATGAAACATGAGTGTATTTTTTTATATGTATGATTCATATTTAGTTTAACTCTATTTGAAATATATATTTTGATGCTAAAATTTTAAATTATAAGGTTTTTATAACTTGAGAAAAGTAGTGATGTAAATATCTTTTATGGAATTGTATTTATGTTTCGTTTGATGTTTCTATTTTATTCTTATTATGGTTTTTGGTCTCTTAAAATTTTAGGTAGTCTATATTTTCCAAATTATTTAAAAATAATAATTATTTACATCTATTATTTTATTAAAAATAGAAAAACATAATTTTCACTATTCTTTACGTTGATTTTTTAGAACCTCCATAGAAAGATGCTGAATTTTATATTTTATTGAAGGTTCCTTATGATGGTGTTTAGAATAATAAATTTTAAAAATAATTTTTAAATTGGATAAAATAATTGGATATAAAAACTATTTACAACGTTTCTAATTAAACGATATGAAAAACCCTTTTCCACACTATTTCCTTCAAGTATTAAGTGTGAGATTACTTCTAAGTGAAACTTGATAAAAACTCAAACATTTATTATGGGTGACATTAATGGTTTGGTGGCCATGAATTATCTTCTGTAAGGAAAGAAAGTAATATGGTGACCCAAATAGTTAATTGCCTTGTTTTTGGAATTTTCTTTGGGATACACTTTCCAGGAAACCCTAATGGTTAGGATAACATAAGTGTACATTTGAGTGAGTTTATATAATGGATTTGGAAAAAAAGAGTTTTTCCACTCAACTATCCACGAATTATATATGATATCGTTGATAGATTGGTTTTCTACTATATATATTAAATAATTATTTATGTGTTACATGGTGCAATTCATGATGTAATATGGACCATGGATCAAAAAATGGTTATGATATATTGGGAATCCATTTTTAGTGTGAGTAAGTTTTATTAAATTCCTTCATGAAGATATATAATTCATGATGATCACCCATTAATATGTCTATTTTAAAGATTTTATCACACTTTATGATAATAATTTTGAGGTCTTATATAATTATGACCTATAAAATAGCTTTATATTAGTATCTAAAAATGAGAAGTTTTCTTATTGAGTAGAATTTAGATCCTATAAATGTGAATGTTATAGAGAGAATTTTCACCAAATCTAACTCATGGGTATTATATAAAGAGTGCGAATCACAAATTTATGCTGATAAACATAGAATTAGAGATAGGTGGGAATTGATAATGGATGAAGTAAATCTTTATTTTAGTAACAGAGAAACAATTGTTACATTATAGTTAAACTATAATGATATTACTTTACCATGAAGATTAATATTATAATTAGAGAACTATTATTATGTTCCCTCTAAACATAGAAATTGTATTTCTATATATTTTTTATACAATAAGGGATTATCATTCACTATTAAGAACATGATTTGTTATATATATATAAATGATACGTTCTATGTCATTAGGAATATGATAAATTGTTTATATATTCTAGATATGGATAATATTATTTATAACATTCAAAATAAAAATCCCAAGGTTGATTATAATCCCACCTATCTTTAGCATTGTCACTTTGGTCACATATAGGAGAGACACATTCAAAGACTCCACATAGATATATTTTTGGAAACATTAAATTATAAATCATTTGAAAATTACGAATATTTATTATTAGGAAAGATGACCAAAGCACCCTTTATTAGAAAAGGTGAATGATCTAGTGAAAAAATTGGATATATTATTTAGTGATGTATGTATACTAATGAGTACTCATGAAATTTTTGGTTTTAAGTTCTTCTTTACATTTATCAGTGACTTCAGTTGGTATGGATATGTGTCTCAAATTAAACACAAGTATGAATCTTTAGAAAAGTTAAAAGAGTTTCAAATTGAAGTTCCAAATAAACCAGGAAATAGTATTTAGATTCTATGATAGAATCAAGGTGGTAAATAATTGATCCTAGAATTAATTGATCATATGAGCAACTTTGGAATTTCTACAAAACTGAATACTCTTAGAACACTATAATGAAACAATGTGTCCATGAGGAGGAATCATAATTATTTGAAAATGGTTTGATTAGTGATGAGTTAGTGTGACCTTACTATGATATTCTAGGGTTATGTTATGGATACTTTCAAAATTATACTAAAGGCACCATATGAGATATGACATGATAAATGTTATAATTTGTATTTTCTAAGGATTTTGGGATGTGAATTATATGGTCAACATTTAGATTTTGATAAAATCAAACATAAGTAAGATAAATGATTATTTGTTTATTATACAAAAGAAATTATGGGAAAATATTTCTATAATCCTACTGAACAAAAAGAGTTTTTGGAACAATATAGTATTTTCATTGAAAGTAGCATATAAGTTTAGGACTCAATGGGTATAATTTTGAACATAGAGAAGTTCAAGACCAATAAATTAGAAGTGTTACAAAGATATAGGCTAATATTCTTCTATAATGTTCTATGGAGGAAGAACAAACTCAAGCAAAAAAATCTCAATGTTCTAGTGGGATTAATTACGAGATATTGTGATATAGATTTCTTATATCTAATGATGGGGAGGTAATGTTAATAGACAATGAAACAACTACCAATTAGGATTCCACAATGTTTTTTAGTTACATGATACAATGAAAAGACATGGAATATGAAGTAGACTCTAGGCACACATACGAAGTTGTAAACTCTTTATATACACTAAAAGGTATAAGGCTAATATGGTGAAAGTGGGGTTTTCTCTAGAAAACTAACATGGATGGTATATTTACTCCTTATAAATAATAGATGGTTGAAAAATGTTATTTAAAAATTCATGGTATTAACTATGAAGATTCCTTTACACCTGTAATGATGATAAAATTACCTAACAAATTATTTTAATTATGAATTGTATTAAATGGATGTAAAACCCACTTTAATTAATGGGATTTTATTTAAGGATCTGTATACGGTATAACCCAAACGTTTTGAAATTCCAAATGAGATTATTAAGGTATGTATGTTTCAATTTTCAATTTATGGGTTGATACAAGCATCTTAGAGTCGCAACATCAAGTTTAATGATGCAATCAAATAGTTTGGTTTCATAAAATTTATAGAATATTATTTTTTATCAAAGTGGATTAGTGGGAGTATAATAGTGTTTTTTGATATTGTATATGGATGAAATACTACTTATAAAAAATTATATCCTAACGCATCAATCCATTAAGATATGGCTTGGTCAATGATTCTCAATGAAATAAATGAGGCATGGAAATCTATATATTAGGTCTGAAGATATATAGAGATAAATCTATTTTCCTTCATGAACTCATAAAAGAAACATAAATTGGTAATGTGGTAAATAGGATTAGCATAGAGAACTCAAAGAAGGGGTCTTTACTAGTGGTATATGGAATGAATCATTAGAAGATTTAGAATCCTACTATAGATTTGGAAAGGATTGGTATAATTCCATAGGAATCTACCATAGGATCTATCATGTATACCATGTTATATAATCCAATAGACATTTCCTATTCTCTTATAATTATAAGTAGATACCCATAATATCCAGGTGATATTCACTAGGTTATTATAAAGAATATACATAAGTACTTGAGAAGGAATTATGATATGTTATTGGTCTTTATATGAGATGATGAAATCTATTTAAAGGGTTCCATGTATTCTAATTTCCAATTTGATAGAGATAATTTGAATTCTTGATCTGGTTTCATGTTCATCATAAATTATGAATATATTAGTTGAAAGAGTTACAATCTAGCCACTATAGTGGAATAGCTAAAAAATGAAGAGTAAATCACTATATTAGATGTGGTTAAGGAAAGAATTTGGATAATAAATTTCATTTCTAAACTGGATGTGGTTCTTAAGATTGAAGGGATGATTGAGAATTATTGTGACAAAAATACAGTCATATCTTAGGGAAATACACCTCGATCTTAAAAAATGACCTAACACATCCTTCATAAATACCTCTCATATAAGATATTATTGAGAGGGTGATTTAATGATTTTTTGGGTTGTTAAATAGGACCATGTAGTAGATTCATTGAACAATCCATTACCTCAATAAAAATATGAGGTTAATTTAGAATATATCATAATGCTTAGGGAAGATCCCTATTTATTAAATGAAAAGAAAAGTGCCCTTTTTAAATGGGACATGCTAACGCATTACATGCCCGAAGGCCAGAGGCAAATAGCCAAAGGTTCAAGAGACAAAAGTCTAGAGATACACAGATCAAAATAGAAAAAACCCATCAAAACAATTCCAAATGGACATGGACCAAAAAAACAAACACCACATTGAAACCCTAGCCGCTGTCATGCTGTCTCACATGCCATCCACCAAGCCAATATCCAGAATCAGCCCGCCGAACCGCCGCGAAGCCGCACACGGATCCCCGCCCAAACAGTTAAATTAGAATACATGGGTGTTACAAAATTGAGATATTGGTTATAATGGTTTTAAATTCATTATGTTATTATAATAAAATGAAATTTAAATTTATCATTGCTTCATGTGTGTTGAAATATTCATTACATGAAAAGTGGAATGATTATTTCACCTCAATGTATGACTTTGATTTGCCCATATTTTATGATCATAACAAAGTATACTAGGCTGTGATGAGATGTTAGGGTTAGAATGAATATAATTATATACTCATTATAAACAATTTTTAATGAGATTTAAATTATAGATTCCTGTGGTAATAAATAAAATATTATTACTTAGACTGAACCACCAAAGTATCTCTCTTGAAATATCTTCCAATCAATAATATACATAGGGGTATATACTTATTATGAATCCAAATTTACTAGGATTGGTGAGATAACTCGAATGAAAAACTTCATACTTCGATACCTTTATTATACAATTTAAAAATTACTCAGTGAATCAGGGGGTGGTTGGGTCTGTTACTGATCACATCATCAGTTGGAGTGAAACCAATATGGAATTTTTCCACTTGTTTTATGAGTAAAGACATATGGACCTTGATTGAATTGAACTAATGAAATTCATGGATATACATAGTTGAGTAACATATGATGTGTTAAACTACTTGAATTAGGGATATATAATGAACTCATCTAATGATTAATGACATGTTATGTATTCATCAACATGGTTAGTTTTTTGAGTGAATCAAGAAAAGATGGTATGGAATATACTAGATAAACATTATTATATATATATTCGCCACAATATTTCATGTAAAAAGTGAATATATAGGTATAAATACAATGAATATGATACATATTGTGGTAGAGATGTTTATATAAAGATTTGAGATTGTTTGATGGAGATAACTCTAGACCTCTTAGAAGATTAAGTAGAACAAATGATTTTCTAGAGGCCAATATTTTCTTACTTTTTTAAAACAAAGATTTCATATTTTCGTTGAACACATAAATGGGTTTAAAGATCAAAAAGTTAGGAACTTGGATAAGCATTATGTTTTCAAAAAATTATTTCTTCCAAAATGAAGAGTGATTGATGAAATTGTATCTAAAATGAGTTTGGGATGAATTCACAATGATTTGTGAATTTTTTTCATATAGAACTTATGAGTTTTTAATGAAAGTGGGAGATTTAAGTATGCACAATTAATATAAGGGTGTTGTATTTTTTTACACCCTTGGAATCATAAAAAATAATATCCATATCAATTATTTTGTATTATATAAATCATTTACTAGGATACACATGTTATGTATATCATATGATATCCTCATAATGTATCATAAAAAAGACATGAGATATGAAATTAACTTATATCACATGGTATGGATGTGATATGCTCTACATGGGATGAAAAAACCTTCCTATTAGATCTCCACATGACTTCATTTGGTTTAATACATTAGGAATGAATTTCACATGACATGAATGTCTATTTAATGAGTCCAATGGATCCACAGTAACTGTAATTCAACCATAGGTAGAATTTAATGAAACCTAATAAAACGATTCATTATTCATTCAAAAAAATGTATCAAGTTTGACTATATAAGAGAATAGGTTCCCTCATTCATTGGTGTGATAGATACAATAATCTGTTTAATGAAAAGATTTATATCTAATATTTTATTTTTGGTATGATGTTCATCATTTCTCATTGAAGGCCCAAAACCCCTTTGATGTATGAGAATACCCCCTTTCAAACTATGATCTATTAGTTGATTTAATAACTCAATGTCAAGAAGTATTCATTTTATTCTTTGTTGATCATCATAAATCTTTCTCCATAAAATATTGCAGATGGAGGCTATTTCCCCTACTTTGCATGTATGTTGTTCATTTTTTCCATGCATTTGTGATTCTTGAAGATAGATTGGGTGTCATATGGGTTTTTTCCATATCTTATGATCATATAATGATATCAATAATATATTAAAACTCATCAATATGGTTACTTTTTGTCTTGGGAAAAGGTATCACATGAAAATAAATTCTTGTATATGATACAACTCGGGTACATAAGAATCAAGATTCATATGTCTAATAGAGATCACACTAGATACCATTGTATATTTAGTATAAATGGTATTTTTATAGAGGATTATCATTACATAGTTTTATAAATTTATTAATTCATATTTATTATAAATGCTACAATAGTATTTGGTGTCATTCTTTTTGATTGAATGAACAGGGATTGAGTTTTAGAAAAAATAGAGAGTTCTTATAAGAATGATTTAGAGTTTATGAAAAAGTAGTTTTGGATGATTATTAATATGTTATTTAATATGATATGAAACAATGTAATGTTGATTAAAAATTTACAAAAATAGGGGATATCCAAAAGGGGTTTTAGATGGGGTTTCAGAAGTTATTGTACATGATATAGTATAAGGTAAAATGGTACAAGGTCAATAAAGCCTTAGTGGAAGCATGAGATTGATATATATATACCCTAAAATCTACAAAAATGTAAAGATTTGGATTATCTTATATTGTATGATATATGTATTTTATATAAAATGAAATAGATGGATATAAGAAATATCATATTCCTTGGTAAAGGGTATATCATCAGGCATGATATAGGATATCATTCCACTACCATGACTAGTCATACTGTATAACATGGTAATAACATAGTGTACTATGATAAATATAATTGTGTTATTAATAGTGCATCCTATTTTTGGTAAAATACTATTAAATATTAATTATTAATGTACATATCTCTTCCATGGTATCTATAATTGATGTCTCATATGATGAAACATATGAGATATTCTTTGTGATTATTTGATAAATGTATGGTTGGAAAAATGTTACAAACATTATAACTTGTATTCCATTTACTCATATGTTATATAGTGTTTGAGTAAATTCATGTATGGTTCTAGTAGTATCCCCAAGGCCTATATAAATAGTATAAAGTTCATGATTTTTTACCTATGTCTTTATCCAATTCTACCATCTCAAAATATCAATTCTCCTTTTTTCTTTTCCTCAATAGATAATAGTATATCATGGTGTGATAATGAATATAAATAAAAAATTGGGTAATATAAGACAACCAAAAGATTCACTATAAATGAAAGAGTGATTTGGTTTTTTATTTGAGATATTCATAAATCATTAAATTGAAGATTACAATTATTTGTTTTACACACGTGGTTTAAATAATGGTGAGATTGATAAAAATAAAATTATACCAATTGTTAATATTGAAAATTTATTCAAAGAGGTAATAGAAACATAGAATTTTAAGAAACTAATTTATAAAATTAGGATGAAAATCTTTCAAAGCCTATCATGGTTTGATAATAGAAAGTTTTGAATTTTTTACTTTTTTATCTTTACAAAATTTTCATCATTATATTTTCTTGGTAATGTTTTCAGTGATTCAACTTAAATTGGACATGAAATTCAATTATTTTTAGATTCACATGTTTTTCTCTAAGAATTTTTCTTAAATGAGTTATTAATAACATTCCATGAAATTTATGACAACCAAGAAATAGAGTTTTAAATAAGAATTATTATAAATTATGGATGGAACAATTTCTAAGGGTGATGATTTTCATGGACTCAATTACCATTGGTGGTGATTCCCATGAACACTCAATTTTCTAAATTATTTTCTCTATAATCATAGAATATGATTATAAACTTTTGATTTGAAATGGGAATTATAATAAATATACAATGTTGACTATATATTTAGGCATTATATATACATGTGATGATATGATAATAGATTAAAACTGGTGGAATGTATACATTTTCATTCCTCTGTCTCTTTTACATTGATATTATGATTTTGTGAATTTGTTTATTCAACATTATATTTCTTATTATTGAAATTATTTTTTGTTTATTATTTATATTAAACATAATCTAATGTTTCTATAAATTTAATCTACATCTAGGTTTTTATCATAGTTTGTTGAAACCATAATAGTGGACACCCTATCTCTACTTTTGCAATAATCGAGGAAAGAGGTTTAACCGAGTGACCCCTATTGTCATGGTTCTAAGTATCATATAAATAAGTGTAACCTAATGACCCCTAATGTCATGAATTTAATGTACCATGAAAATAATTATCACATATTTTATGAATTTATCTAAGCATAAAATAATAAAAATATCATATATTTAATATTTAATATTTAATAATATGTAAATAAAAAATTATTAATAATAAAATACATCTTAATCAGGATTATTGGTCTCTTTTATAGTTCCTTGAGGCCTGAGGTTTAAAAATTGATGAATGTTTTTTTGTATTATGAACCTATTATCATTTTTGTCAAACAATTAAAACAGTTTCCTATGATCATGGTATAAAATCTATCACGACAAGGGTGTCAAATTGAAATCCTATTGCATTGATTTCTATAAAACCCTGGTTATAGACCCACATCCATAGAAACTATGACCATGGTTATGAAAACTATACCAATTATCTATTTTAATTGTTTTAGAGCACATTACCATGGTTTTGAATCATGTAAATAATCTTTTTTTTAGTAATTCATGATAGACATCCCACTCCAATTTTTTTAGTGTTTCACGATTTCAATCTGAATTATGATCCTCATTTTACAACATAATTTTTATTTATTATAATTTTTTTTTCATACTTCTGGTTGAAAATGATTATTCATTAAGAAACAACTGATATTGATAAAATAGATTAAGTAGATCTAGGGTAGTGGTTAATAAAAAGTATACTTAACTAAGGATGTGGATTAAAAAATTGATTAACATTTGGGAAATGTAAGCACAGTAACTAAAGGGTATTGTAATCCTGAAAATGATTAAATCATTTGTTATTAATTTATTAAATAAATTGTTTAGATAATAAAATTTCTAAAATTTATTTATTTATTTTTAATTTAGTTCATATTTGATTTATAAATGTGTCTGAACTCAAATCCAATAAAATTAATTTCTTCTAATTAATAAACTATATATTTAAAAATGAAAATAAGATAATAAAATATATTTATTTAATATTATATTCAATCATTTTTTATTTATAAAATTATTATAAAATTATAAAATTATATTTGTAATAGGTTAGTTAATGAGAATTTTAATATATAATAAATGGGTAGAGTTATATTCATAGGTTGAAAAAATAAACTAGTTTATGCTTTGAAAAATAAAATAGAAAATGGTTAAATTATCCTAAATTTCAATACATATCATATTATACTGTCCTTACCCATATTATTTTTCCATGTGATGACATAAAATAATGAATTATTATTCCTTGACCTTAAATTTTGGTAACAGTATAAACTAATTTGACATCAAAATAAGATCTAATTATTGGTAACCTAAGATATTTTTTGGTACCTTTGAATTTAAGGTAGCCAAAAAAAGTTTTTAAAACCACAGAACAAAACAATTTGGTAAAAATAAATGTAAAATAATTGAATATCTTCCTTTATTAAAGAAGGGAAACATGATTCCTACAAAATACCAACGGATACCACCATTTTTAGCTGAGGTCTAGAGAAAATTCTCTATGAATCGAAGATGTCTTACCCTTCTATATTGTGTTATTCCAATGATTGATTTAGTGTCATTAATGCCACAACACATGACCTCATCATTTACTTGCAACATCATATTCACCATTCCCTAGAACACCAGATCCAACATAGCCCAATAATATCTGACATCATTCTTCTATGTTTGAGGACACTAGTGTAATTTCATTTATTATTTTGAATAGTTTACCTACCCTTTTCCTATTAGACCACAAAATAAATCACCAAATTATATTTTTATTTCCCAAACCCTTCCCCATTTCATTTCCATAATATTTTATATCTTACCATTTTTTTAAATTATGACCTATTACTTCATCTGGGGAAGAGAGGGAAACTCTTTTCATCCTAGTGATAAATAACATGATGAAAAAAACAAAAAGGTAAATACTCGTCTTCCACCTTGTGTATATCAAACTATAGTTTATTTTCACCCCAAGGAATCTAAAATAATTCAATCATTATCAATTCTCAATAATTACAATTCCCCCACCAGATCTACATTGTTTGAGATATTTGGGTTTAGGTTCATTGGGAGGTCCTTCACATGAAAAATCTTTTTGGATTCCTCATTTTTTTATCATCTTATATTTTCTCATAATTTTTATTCCTATAATTTCACACATGATTAGTTTTTTATTCTTCATCTTATGGTTTTATTTCATTTCTTATATTTGTGAATATACACATTTAAATCAATATAAAGTTATGTCATCCCATATCCTTTATTTTTTCATTGATATGTTACATTAAATACAATAAAATATTTAATGTTTTTGGAAATTTTATTATATCATGATTGGTTTTAATTAATTTATTTTTGTTATTTAAAAGTTATCTATCATATTATCATCTTGATCAATTTTTTATTCTAAATATGTTAACGACATTGAGAATCATTGTTCGTTGTGTGGACATTTTTACTCATAATCAAATGATCGAATATTTTAAAGATTACTATTTTTTAGATTTTATAGAGATGTTAATTTGATTTGATTCACTATAGTAAAATGGTGAAATTATCCATCTATGCACCTATAATGTGATTTTGACACTATTATTAACATGTAATCAAATAAAAATGTAATTCTATGGTAACTACATAGTATACACAATACATGAGACTTTTATTACATAATATTTTACCATGATCTCTATTATTGTGATGTATAATGCATGCATGTGATTTTTTTATGAAGAAGAAGGCACAAACATAAATATAAAAACAAACACAAAATATTTATTTGGTTATGCAATATGCCTATGTTCCGTGAGACCGGGTCTTATTTATTTATTTCACAGTATAATATTTAGAGTATACATAAATTTATAATTACATGATAAAATATCTCAAATTAAGAAGGAGGAGAACTAATTATGATCATGGATTTAGTTCTTCATTCATCTCCCCTTTGCAAAATCATTATTTCATTTTGGTAACAGTTAATTAAGACAATAATTCACTGTTGACTAATTAAAATTGAATATTCCTTCTTTAAATTTTCCCCACATTGGGAGTTACCCAAAAAATATATCCCTCATCACCAATGTAGGGAAGAATATATACTTTCAGTCACCTTGAATGATTCTATCTTATCTCTTGGTAAAACCACTATCACCATATCTTCCCCATGGTTATTAGTGTATATTTTCTAATTTTTCAGCATTTTTTATTTGAAATAATTATTGAAATTATGGTATTTAATTTATTTTTAGTCGGATCTTGATTTAATGTTTGGGTTATTACTAATATGAATGAAACTTTTACTATCAAAAAAGAGAATAAAATTATCCTATTTCTTCCTTAGATCTTATAGAAATTTCATCATCTATAAGATCTCCTTGAAACATCAAATTATTTTGATATACACAAATTATATGGTTTATAAAGATATATAATTATTTAAATGTGATTTACATGAGACAACTTGTAAAATACCAAGATTTCAATAGGAAAGACTATGTTCGATAGCGTATCAAATACACAACACCGAGCTTAAATGAATAATTTTTTTTATGTAACCACTATAACGTATCCGTTAAATTGGTATGTATGAATAGGTTTATCTAACTTATAAAATAAATATAAATTTAAAACTAAAAATAAATTTATTGAAAAATTCTAATAAAATAATCACATAATTTTTATTAAAGTCATTTTATTCTTCAAAAAATTCATTTTCTTCAAAAATTATTTTTCTTCATTTTTATGAGTAAATAATATAATTAATTTAAAGAATTTATAGAAAATATATTTGAAAAATTTAATTTAATTTTTTAAATTTTCATGTAAAAATTATCTTAATATGAATTTTTGGTAATTTTATGTAAATATGGATTTTTCAAAGAATAGTGAAAATATAGATTTTTATTGAAAATTGTATTATTCTTTTAAATTACTTAAAAAGAAGAATTATATTTGGGATTTTTGTTAAGATTTTATTAGTTCATATTTATTTAAAATTATTAAATTATGGCTTTTTAAATGGTTTTTATAATTGAATTTATCATAAAAATAATTTATATTTAAAAGGAGAATATTTTAGAAAAATGTTTTTTCATCACATTTATCCAGATTAATTTTAAATTAAATTATTCCACTTATGTATTTTAAATTTTTAAAAGTGGATTCAATATTAAGGATCATTATTTATAAATTTATTAAATAATTCCCTTTTATTTTTGTTTAATATGAATAATAGTCGTAGTAGTTTTTATTACCACGATAAATGGTAAATCAGGTAATTAAAGATAAAAAAAGAATGATAAGGATTTTAAAATGACCCCAAAACAATGATTTAATTTTATTTTATGATTAAATTTCTTCCATTTTAATCCAATATTTAGTTATATTACATTTCTGACCATTTTTATGAGATTACGACCTTTATAGTATATTATTTTAAGAAAAGTCAAACATGCCACACTCTTGTTTTTAACAACATTAATATTTTAATATGGGCTTATACATAGACTGTGATCAACTATAAATATTAATTTTAAACATAAAAGACTTATATTCATCATGTTAATTTACTTTTATTTTGTATTTATGAAATAATAACCTTAAATTGTTTTACAATGCTTAGGAAATATTTATTTAATTAATGGAAAAATCAAATAAATGATATTAAAAATAAAAAACATTATATAAATTGAGATTAATAATGTACTAAAATACTTTTATTGATTAAAACTAAATTTTTTGGATGCATTA
The DNA here is from genome assembly GCA_963277665.1 of Viscum album. Classification (NCBI taxonomy): domain Eukaryota; kingdom Viridiplantae; phylum Streptophyta; class Magnoliopsida; order Santalales; family Viscaceae; genus Viscum; species Viscum album. The sequence continues at coordinate 1,340,269,031 of OY728156.1, forward strand.
AAGTATAATTTTTGAATTAGGAGTGTTATTTTGAAATTATTAAAGTCAAAGTAATAAATAGTTCCAAAAATTGACATTATTGATATTTTATAATAAATAATATTATTTTAAATGATATAAAATACCAAAAAATTATAAATTAGTAAAATTGATTAGGATATTTACTACAATATAAACCATGGTCCATTTTTGAGACTTTTTTCTATTTATAGAACATATATTGACGCTCACTGTGTAAAAATCTTTTTTTTCATTGTATGTTAAAAAATGGTTAAAAAGGGTTTAAACAAAAAGAAAAGATTGGAGACATAGTAAAGAATTATCTATTTTTTATTTTATGATAATATTTATACCCATTATTACTATATCATCAAAATAAATTTGTTTGGATCCGTATTTAATTGAATATTAAATTATATTAATTTAATATTTTTAGAAACTCCAAGAGTTCCCTCTACTCCCTTTTAAAGTGAACTTTATATTTTCATTCCTTACCACCTAAAAACACATTTATTTCATCCATTAACTACCGAAATCCCTTCCTAGAATCCATACCTTCATTTTAGAGGTCTTTGTTAACGCATAACCATAATGTCCCAGATTTTCCATGTATTTTTTTGATAAATATATGGGATTATTTGGGATCAAAAGTTAAGACGATGCTTGAATTTGAGGCTCGGGGTGCCCGGAAGAAATGTTCAAACTATTTTTATGTTTAATAAAAATAGCACACATGTGTGATTTTAAAAACTTCTAAATGGGTTCCCGGATCAGAAATCCGAGGGCACCATTGCGTTCAGGATGACATGTTTACTCTAGGAACAAATTAACTTAGGTCGGCGCAGGTCTCCAGTGAGAAAACCCGAAAAGGAAGTAACCATAAATAAAATAATTAAATAAAATTAGTTTATTTTATAATCCTAATAACTCATAAATTGTAACTCAAAATAAAAATTTGAGACCACTGTTGAGTTCATAATGGGGTGTTTTCCTTAGGCGGAGCCAAACATTGACCGTCGCGGGTCGAGGGTTAAAGTTAATTTATGGACGTGAACGTCATTGAAATATTTAATAAAAATATTTTAATTGATGTAATTTTGTAACAAAGTATTGGTTTTATTTTTAATTAACCCTAGTCAAAAAATATAGGGTTATCTTCATAACCCTGTAGTTTCCTAAGGCAAGGAGGAGGAACCCTCCCATTGGCGAATGACGACAAACGACAGATCTAGATCGTTCGTGGGAGTATCACCATCAACAAGGGATCCACTTCTTCGACTGATCTAAAAAATAGGTTGGGGATTTATATTTTTATTTGTGATTCCTTTCCCCATTCTTTTTTCAAATGAAGAATGTGGAACAACCCACAAACAGTATGATCTACGGTTCAATCATTCTGGCTGGATTGTTAAAAACAAGGGATTAAAGGGGGTGAATCTTATTAAATATTATCCTTTTCCTCTTTCATATTTATGCTATCATCAACATACCGAGGCTGAAACAAATAAGGATAAGGTCCCTTATAATAGATTTTTTGTGATTATCTCCCCCCATTGTTACGTTCTTCACCGACAAACCCTCATGGTCGTATCAAGCTTTTCCAGGTGGTTCTGAATGTGATGAGACCCATGAAGAAAGGACAAGAGTATTTTGAGTCATGATAGTGAATAACGCGACTCTAGGGTCACTATAATTATTTAATTTTGAAAAATAAAGAATGAGAGTGAGACTGAAGACCCGAAGAAGGAGAGACATCGGTGGGGAAGTGCGGGAGTGTGGCCGCCCGAAATTAGGAGGCCACCGGCTCGATGGATGGGGGTAGAGGACCCCAGAACACAACACCCACGAGTAGTGGGCTCAACCGAATGAGTCAATGATCCACATCATGCATTAAGGAGCTGTATTTTTGCTAGATCATTGTGGGATGGTTCATATGGCGGTCATCCGCATTGAATGCAGCGGTTAGCCGTGTTGACCCAACAGAGATGCGGCACCCGCCGTGTACCGTTCAAACGAGCTGGACTGCTTGAGATAGCCAGAATGGTGCCCAATTTCACAACCCATCCCCCATGGCCCATTCTATTACTACCCCAAGTCTGGCTCCCATAGGCTAGGGGCTGACAGCTATCACCGAGTATGCATATCCCATAAGTGGGAGGCATTTGTCCAAGTACATGTACGCATGCACCCGTCTCCAAGAAAAATATGAAACTAAAAAAACTAAGTAAACATGGATGCAAACCACTATGAAAACCCACTTAGAGTAAGGTACAAAACTGAATGAAAAACAGGCCAGAATACAAACCCAACTGAAAAGGAAATTAAAATCTCTTGGATCTCATCTACAGAAAACCCTACCCGAAGGATAGGTACAATGATCTGTCTGAATGTTGCTGAAGTAAACCACATCCATCGTGTTACCTTGAAGTACCATCTACCTACATACCACTAAGGACTCTGTAAGTGATTTAGATCATTTGTGCAAGACATGACACATGCGGGAAAAGCCCGTGTAGGGGTGATTAAAAAAAATACTTAGTAAGGAACCAAAACAAAAAGGAATTAGATAAATTAAACCATAAGGAATGAAACAAATTATACCACAAATAAGAGAACTATAAAATACATCAAGTGGACTACCAAAGAGGCCCAAAAAATGTATCCTCTTAGAGGTACGGTCAAGAGTGTCACTAGAGTCATCTCACACCAAGTATAGGTCTATGGTATGAAAACAATATTTTCATAAGAATCCATAGTACCCTCAGGTAGTAACATACAATGTGTGGGTAACACACGAATCGCAGATAACACATAGATAGTCAGTGACACACAAAGTGTAGATAACACATAGAGTGTTGGTAACACATGGAGTATAGGTAACACACAGAGTGTTGTCAAAGACTATAAGACCTACACCCTGGTAGGATATGGGAGTACCGAATCAATCTTGGTAAGACACAAAGTGTAGATAAGACTCATAGTCTATGTAAGGCACATAGTCAAGGTAAGACACGTAGTCTAGGTAACCACATAGCTTCTAGGTCACAACCAGACGTAGAATTCCATCCTTAGCACACTGGTTCTGGGAGAACCTACTCCTCGATCCAATAGGCCATATTAAAACTTCCATGTAAAATCAATTCGAGTATCTCATAAGTACCCCTTCATCACAATGGTCCCAATGCCACAAACAACTCATCAAAAAGACCCACGATTTGAGAGTTATGGGATTTTAAATAAAAAAGGGGTCGGTTAGATCCGGGTCTAGCCCGACCCGATCAGACCGACCTGACCAGGGTCCCACCTAACCCGACATATTAGGTTTACCTGGCCCGTCCCACTCGAGCATGCCAGTTCTTTCCACCCGGACATGGTAGGTGAAACATCCCCTCCTGGTCAACACGATCGATTCTTGTGTTCAACGTGGTCAGCTGCCATGTGAACTGCCCCACGATAGTTGATGTGGGGTCTCTCCATGGTTCAGCTAGACCCAAGTTCCTTGCTTCATCTAGTTGATCCCACCTCTCATGGATGTTTTGATGTGGGGTTTGTCCGCCACTGGCTATCGAGCTAGTGACCTCCTACTGACGGGAAGCCACGTCGTCGCGCACCCCCACCAGTGGAAGCGTCTCTCATTCTATGGGTCATCGGTCACACTCAAGTGATCTATTTTCAAAAATAGAAGCATGACTGTGACCCTTGGGTCACTTTATTCACTATCGTGGAATCCAAATCCTATCACCGTCACTCTGGGGGTTTTTTCACATTTGGAACCACCAGAAAAAGCAATACGCGAACACGGGGGTCCGTCGGTGAAGAACAAAAGAATGAGGCAGAGAGATAAGAACAAGAACAACCATAGAACAAACTTTGGCCTTGTTTGTTTTAGCCTTGTTCCATTAATGTCAATAGAAATATGAAATAGTAACAATATAGTATTTAATAAGATTCATCCTCTTTAATCCCGCATTTTTATCCATCCTGCAAGAACGACCGAACTACAGATCAACCTGTTCATGGGTTGGTCCATGTTCATCGTTGGAAAAAATAATGGGGAAAGGAATCATGAAGAAAAAAATAAAATCCCTACATGGAGTTTGGATCAGTCGAAGAAGAGGATTCATCGTTGATGGTGATCCATCCATGAGCGATCTTGATCCGTCATTTTTCGTCATTCTCCAATGGGAGGGTTACTCTTCCTTGCCTTAGGAAAGCTCCAGGGTTACGATGATAACCATGGATTTCTAGAAAAGGCTGAATTAAAAATAACACCAACACTATGTTAACACATTTCATCAACAAAAATATATTTTTTAAATATTTAATTGATGTTCACATCCAGAAAATTACTTTCACCCTCGACCCGCACCGGTTGAGGTTAGACTCCACCTAAGGAAAACACCCCATTATGAACTCAACGGTTATATTAGATTTCCAATACGAGTTACCGTTTATGATTTATTAGGTTTTAAAATTAAAATTATTGAATTTAATTATTTTATTTATTGTTATGTACTTTATAGGGTTTTCTCACTAGAGACCTGCACCGAACTAAGTTAATTCATTCTTAGGGTAAACCTATCATCATGAACGCAAGGGTTCCCTCAAATTTCTGATTTGGATACCCCTTTAAAAGTTACTAAAACCAAACATGTGCACCATGTTTTATAAACATAAAAATTGTTCAAACATTTATTCCGGGCACCCTGGGCCTCAGAATCATGCACCGTCTCAGCGCCTGGTCTTGAAATAATACCATATATTTTTATAAAAAATTAAATGGAAAATCTGAGACATTAAATTCTCCAAACCTTAGGTATTTACATACCTGAATTCCTAGATAACAGCTAATCAAAAAAATGGGGATATATAAAAAAAATCTGAGCCTCTCACTCCCACATACTCTCCTAAAGATTCTCGTGCTACTATTGAAAGAAATCTGGAGGAATCGATCACCCATATAGGGTCATCTCTTATTGATCCTCGATCTCCAACATGAACTCTACAAAAGTCAAACCATCATTAATGTCCAACTCACTCTAGTAAATGCCATGTGAAGGGTTGTATACTTATTTTATTAGCTGGGATATGTGAAAGACGTCATTCACCCACTTTAACTTTGGAGTTAGATCCAAGCGGTATGAAAACTTCCCCACTATATGTAGAATCATAAAAATATGATAACCTTGGAGAGAACTTGCCACCCCAACTAAATCTCTGTATCCCACATTGAAGAGAGACCCATAGGAACACATGGTCTACCTCCTTGAACTCCAAGGATCTCTATCAATTATCTTCATAGTACTTCTGAAGGATCAATAAAGTTTTAATATGTTACTAGATGATCTGCACCTTCTTCATAGTGGTGTGTACTAGCTCCATGCCCATGTGGGATAACTCTAAGGGGTTAGTCCAGCAATGTGAAAACCTACTAGGTTTCTTGTACAAGGCCTCAAACGGTGCTATACCGATGGGGGGAGTGGTAATTGTTGTTGTCGTATGGAAACTCAACCAGGGATAGGTGATCCTTTCAATTGCAACCAAAATTGAGGAACAAAGCATGTAGAAAGTCCTCTAGGACCTGAATGGTCTGCTCTATCTGGCCGTCTGTCTGTAGGTGGAAAGCTATGCTCAAGCATAACTGAGTACCAAATTCCTATTGCAATCCCTTCCACAACCAGGATGTAAAGTGTGCATATTGATATGATACTATCATCAATGGGACCCCATGGACTTGAACTATCTCTTATATTTAGAGGCATTCCAAGATATCTACCGAAACCTATTCCCGAATAGCTAGGAAGTGGTTAGAATTGGTGAGTCGGTCAATGATCACCCAGATGGTGTTGTGCCATCTAAAAATATATTATAGTCCCATCACAAAGTCCACCTATATTCTATCCCACTACTATTATGGTACCTCAACAGGTTGAGTAAAACCCGCTAGAACCTGGTGGTCAGCCTTCACTTACTGACAAGTGAGGCATCTAGATACAAACACTGCCACTACCTTCTTCATCCCCGACCACCAAAATGAACGTCATAGGTCTTGGTACATCTTTTCCACACATGTATGTGCTTAAAAATGGGATGTATGGAACTCCCTCAACACATCCTCCCATAACTTCACCAGTAGAACTATGCTTCCTCCAAAAAGGTTGATGTGCCCTGACCATTTCGAATATCCATCATTGGAATTCCCTATGGACATCTGAGTACATGTAGTTTCTCAACTGACATCTCAGAGCTGTGTCTCCCTCATGAAATATAAGAGTGAAGGCATAACCATTATTGACTAGATATGAGCTACCCCATCCCTATCTATGGAGTATATCTGAAGTGAGGCCAACTTCTCTAAGGCCTTGTTCAGTAGCTGTGAACCCGATCTTGAGCTGAGAGAATCTTCCTCCGTGTTCTCCTTCCCAAATGAATAGACAATTTTAAAGTCATATTCCTGGAGGAAATATTGTGAACACCACTGTATCTGGTTCATATCATTTTGAGAAAATATATACCAGAGAATTTTGTGGTCTGAGTAGATGATAAACCGCTCTCCCATAAGCTAGTTTCATCTTATCTCCAATGCGAAGACTAACACATCCAACTCTAGATCGTGGGTCGCATAGTTCTACTCATGTGGTATCAACTAAGGTGAACTGTAGGAAATCACTACTTAAACCTATATCAGGACACAACAAAGGACAGTTCTTAATGCATCGCAGAACACCATGTAATCAACACCTTCCTATGGAAATCTCAGGATGAGAGTGCTTTTCAATCTCTATCTTAGCTACTGAAAGATCTCTTGAAACTTTTCTATCCATACAAAAGGTTTCCCCTTTCATTTCAAGGCTTTCAGGGATGATTATACTCTGGTAAACTTGGCTACGAACCTATGATAGTACCCAAACAAACCAAGGAAACTTCTCACCTCGGTAACATTCTTGGGAGGATCCCAAGGAAGAACCACCTATATCTTCACTAGATCTATTGAAAATTCTAGTATCCTAAATGACCTGTCTTGGAAATTTGACCTCTCGTATCTAGACCAAACTCTTTGAGAGTTTCCCATAATGCTGGTTCTGTCAGAGTAATTATAGGACCATACTTAAGTGTATCACGTGTTCCTCCTCGGATGCTGTGTGCAACAAGATTTCATCAATAAAGACCACTAAAATATGGTCTAGTTAGGGCTAGAAGATCATATTTATGAGTCCCATGAACACTACTGGGGAGTTAGTAATTCCAAAAATTATCACTAAGTACCCGTAGTGGTTGTAGCGACAACTAAAAGATGTCTTTAGAATGTCATCTTCTTGCACCCAAAGCTGATGATAGCCTGATATAAGGTCTATCTTCAAGAACAATATCACTCCCTTAAGCTAATCGAAGAGGACATCAATCCTCAGTAGTGGATACTTATTCTTCACAATCACCTGATTAAGGCATTATAAGTCCACACATAACCTCAAGCTCCCGCCTGCCTTGTTAGAAAATAATATTGGGGCTGCCCTGGGTGAAACAATGGGTCTCACACAACCATTCATGTACAAGTCCTCATACAATACCCTCAATTAATGAAGCTCTCCAGGAAGCATTCGATATGCTGGAATAGATATTGGTTCCATCCTGGGGTATAGGTTAATCCATAATTCTACCTCTCTGTGAGGAGGTATTCTAAGAACATATTCTAAAAAATATGTCATCATACTCATCCACCACCGCAAGAAACTATGGACTCATTTCAACCACTAAACCGTGGTTCATGCTATCCAACTGATGTATGATCTACTATACCCTTCTATGTGAAATTCCATCATATACTTCTTGTGCCTCCCTTTCGCTGACAAAGGACACCCTGGTACCATATCTGCAGACACACCGCACTATGCTCCTAAATCAATCAATTTGAGCATGAACTATGGTTAACTAGTCCATACCTAGAATGATGTTGTAAGGCCTAAACACTACCAACAAGAGATCCTAACTGAAACTCTCTCCCCCAAGAGTGAGGGTATAATATCAGAACTAGTGTGTGATCGTTGAATCTCATCATATAAGAGTCTCTAAGCGTAGAGATCAAGTCAACGATTCCACTAGAGTATTTGTGTCTTGATCAAGGGTCATGGTGAGAAAAGAGTGACTGGAACCCATGTATATCAAAACTAAAACTAGGGTAGAAAATACATAAATCATACCTATAATCATCCTAGGAGTCTTAGGATCGTAAGCCTCCATCGCCTGGAGCTGGCCTCACCCCTGTCCACCAGCTCCCTGTGCTCAGGGTGGACCACCTAGGGGTGGGGGTGGTAATGCCTTAAACATCCTTCCACCTCCATCCAATCAACTTTCCCCTCTTACATGTCTTGCACTGGGCATAACACCCTATTCCTACCTTCCTCATTGCCACGGTGGTCCTTAGACCATCTCTTGCTCCATCATATGACTGGTCAGATAATCTCTAGCTAGATTCCCCCAACTACCGCATGAGCAGCACAGTATATCCTTCAGCTGACTCACCCTTCCCTGGGAGGCTTGCAATTCTGATACCGTATTCTGGGGTCGTCCCGTGGAGTCCTCGACCCTCTTGGTTCCTTACATCATCTTTCAACTACCTGAAACCGAAGACTCCTATACCTATCACCCGATGGTATCTCCCACTACCGGTGCCTACATTGCAAGAATGATCTCTACCAATAGAGTTCCCTCCATCACCCTATCATGTGTATGGATGCTAAGAGATATCATCGACACCCTGATCTCCCGAAATTGTCCCTACCCAAAGGTATGTTGCCTAAAGAATGGGTTATGCACCATGTCTATAGAGTATCAAGAAAAATTCGTGAATCTCGCTGATTACTCTGCTACTAACTGGCTTCCCTACTGTAGGTGAAGTAGCTCCTGTATATGCACAGACCATAACATCACTGGAAAATACTCCTCCCTGAAGAGGTTCTTTATGTCTATCTAGGATAGTGTCGCCTCCTTATGAGTCTGAGTCATTAGGCTCCACCATCTCCCCACTAAGCCCTGAAGAAGGATCACTACTAGGACCTTCATATAGTTAGAAGGTGTCCCCACTAAGTGGAAGACTCACGTAACCACCTACAGCTAGTCCTTAATTACTCGAGGATCAATATCACCTTAGAACCCAAGAGGTCGCTTTCTATGGAACTCATGCAATGCACTAATCCTACGTGCATCCTCTACCAGTAACGCCAGTAGGAACTACTGCTCTCCGGGTGGTGGTATCACTTATACACCACCGAGAGGTGCTATCCCTGACAACGATCCCTACACCAATGCCTCATCGCTTGGCCGACCATCCTTATGGTCATGCCCTAGAATCTTGGTTGGCTGCTTGTGTGGAAGCATCTTGAAATGGAAAAAGATGTACCCTAATTAATAGAGTATACTTGGTGAGATGAATTTGACTCAATAAGTACATGAGAACACCCTAAATTTCTATATGATGCATGAACAATTAATTTCCCAGGCAACTAGTGTTTTTTTGTACCTAATCAAAAAGTATAATTCATTGTACTGGTGTATGGATACATCGGTCACTGCACCAACACTTGGTTCCTCAGTCTAAAATCTGAACTTGAAACACTTAACATTGTTTCCCCAAAATTAGAGTAAAACATACCGCCCTCTGATACCACTCTGTCACGACCCATCCCCCGGGGCCCATGTTGTGACTACCCCAAGAATGCCTCCCACTTGTGGGATATTCCTACTCGGCACTAGTCCCTAGCCCCTGACCTATGGGAGGTGGGATTTGGGTAGTCACATTACAGGCCCTAGGGGATGGGTCATGACAGTAAAACCAACAATAGAGGTATTAAGTTGATAGGAAATAGAGGTTTTCCAATGAATATGTATCATTTTTAATCAAGAATTTCTATTTTATTACCTTTTACACCACCTTAAAATATTATTCGACTAGAATTATATAATAACAATAGTATATATCATATAATAAAGTGTTTTTATTCTTATTTAACAACCTATATTTATCAGCTCAACCATCAAATGGGAAGTGAAACTATCATTCTTGTGTATGGTGGACTACCACCTCAAAAATCGATGTAAATAGTTTTACATCACCATCTCTAAATACCAGTTATAATGATGGAATTAGTGTTTATATATGATATTAATGATATATTTATTAATTTTAAAAATAATATATCAATTACCTTTTTACCATTCCATGCACTGAAAAATGATAACATCGTTAGTACGTACATGTGGACTACCACCTCCATGAATCAATATGATTTGTTTTTATAACCAAATAAAATGGATGATATATATAAGTTTTTTAAAGAATTAATATGATATATATTATTTTATTATAATTATTTAAATATAAAATAACACTTACCTTATTTCTATAATGATCATTGACAAATGGAAATGTTACTCATTCATACGTATGACCTACCGTGTTTATGATTGTAACATAATTAATTTTTTATAAACACATTTAAATGATATATTTTAAAGTATAATTTTATATAAAAATGATAATTATTTCATGATTATTATTCTATTGATGATGGAATAATGACCACTTTTACTATAGTTCTCCTATTGAATTCATTTTGGACTGACGTACCAAATTTCAATAAAACATCTGACATGAACGTAAATGATCATGTAATTATTATAACGTGGTAATAAGTGAGATAAAAGGAATATTAAAATTGAAAAAAGGTTCTTAAGAAAATAAATAATTAACATAATTTTATTATTCAGGATGATAAAGAATGTATGAGACATTTTAGATTCATGGTAAGGGATTTTTGTCTCACTTTTATTTCTGTGGGACACATGCCTTATACACTAAATGTTGATTTTGTGTGTTATATATACTAATCATTAATTTATTTTATGATTAATATCTTGAAAATTATGGTATATACATATCTATATAAAGTTATTTATTTAATGAGGATTGTAATTCAAAAGTTACCAAAGTGGTAAGGTATTTCTTAACTCACTTTTACTTCTATGAGACATATGCCATATTCAACACTTATTTTAATTTTGAGGTGTATATAATACCCATGAATTAATTTAATAGAAAATAATATTAATATTATTGGTGTATACAAATACATATATGTTTTTTCTTTCACGGGGCTTACAATTCAAAAGTTACCAAAGCAGTTAGAGTTTTATTTCACAATCTCACCATATTCATGATTGTTTACATTTAAGTTTAAATAGGGGAATATTTCTCTTACATGACCATGTTTTCTAAAAATAGTTTTTTTACTATTATCATATGACTGTTTAAATTCAATTTTATGATTGAATTTTTATAAAATGGTTTGAAAGGAATCTTTTTTTATCTTTTTTCGGAATGACATACTTTGTGGATTCTTTGAAAAAAGTACAAAACAAATATTTTTTAACTTATAACAAATCAATGTACTTTTCCACCTAAATTATTCATAAATTATTTTAATATTAATTTAAAAGTCTAAAAGTTTTTTTTCAATAAAAATATTTTCTTTATTTCCTGCACAATTTTAAATTTCAAAAAGTGTATTTTATATGTGAATGTGTATTTTCCTCAAAAAGGTTTTAATGATTTTTAATAGTATATCTATTCATAAACAAAAAAATAACATGATTATACTCATGATTTACTAGTTTTATGATCCAATGATACTGTACTTATTGTTTTTCTGGATGGTTTCACTAGTAGAAAAATGATTTTTAACGTCGCCAGTTTGACGTCGGTTTCTTATAAACCGACGTCAATAATTTTTACGGTGATTTTTTGGCGTCGGTTTTTAAAAAAACCGACGCCAAAAAGGAAAAAAAATTGTTTTGGCGTCGGTTCTTAAAAAAACCGACGCAAAAAACTAAAAAAATATATATTTTGGCGTCGGTTTTTATGAAAACCGATGCCATAAATGTTTTAAATAAAATTCTTTGGCGTCGGTTTTTTAACAAACCGACGCTAAAAATTTTAAAAAAAAACTACTTTTCGCGTCGGTTTTTTTACAAACCGACGCGAAAAGTTAAAATATATTTTTGGCGTCGGTTTTTATGAAAACCGACGCCAAAAATTTTTTAAAAAAATTATATTGTTTTAGATAATTCTCTAATCTTTGATTTGACTGGTCGTGGAGCAAAAACGGAGTTACGGATTAAAAGTTATGGCCTTTGAAAGTTGAACTTCCTTAAGACTTCTTTTAGAGAAGGTCAACTTCCGACATCCATAACTTTTAATCCGTAACTCCGTTTTTGCTCCAAGACCAGTCAAATCAAAGCTTAGAGAATTATCTAAAACAATGTAATTTTTGTTTGTCATTTTTGGCGTCGGTTTTCATAAAAACCGACGCCAAAAAAATTATTTTTTGTTTTTGGCGTCGGTTTTTAAAAAAACCGACGCCATACATAAAAAAACATATTTTTCACGTCGGTTTTTATAAAAACCGACGCCAAAAATTTTAAAAAAAAAATTATATTGTTTTAGATAATTCTCTAATATTTGATTTGACTGGTCGTGGAGCAAAAACGGAGTTACGGATTAAAAGTTATGGCCTTTGAAAGTTGAACTTCCTTAAGACTTCTTTTAGAGAAGGTCAACTTCCGACATCCATAACTTTTAATCCGTAACTCCGTTTTTGCTCCACGACCAGTCAAATCAAAGCTTAGAGAATTATCTAAAACAATGTAATTTGTGTTTGTCATTTTTGGCGTCGGTTTTCATAAAAACCGACGCCAAAAAAATTATTTTTTGTTTTTGGCGTCGGTTTTTAAAAAAACCGACGCCATACATGAAAAAAAAAATATTTTTCACGTCGGTTTTTATAAAAACCGACGCCAAAATTTTTAAAAAAAAAGTATATTGTTTTAGATAATTCTCTAATCTTTGATTTGACTGGTCGTGGAGCAAAAACGGAGTTACGGATTAAAAGTTATGGCCTTTGAAAGTTGAACTTCCTTAAGACTTCTTTTAGAGAAGGTCAACTTCCGACATCCATAACTTTTAATCCGTAACTCCGTTTTTGCTCCACGACCAGTCAAATCAAAGCTTAGAGAATTATCTAAAACAATGTAATTTTTGTTTGTCATTTTTGGCGTCGGTTTTCATAAAAACCGACGCCAAAAATATAATTTAACTTTTCACGTCGGTTTTTTTAAAAACCGACGCCAAAAAAATTATTTTTTGTTTTTGGCGTCGGTTTTTAAAAAAACCGACGCGAAATGTAGTTTTTTTTAAAATTTTTAGCATTGGTTTGTTAAAAAACTGACGCCAAAGATTTTTTTTTTAAAACTTTTATGGGGTCGGTTTTCATAAACACCGACGCCAAATTTTTTTTTCATTTTTTGCGTCGGTTTTTTTATGAACCGACGCCAAAAAGGATATTGATTGACATTTTTTGCATCGATTTTTTAAAAAACCGACGCCAAAAGACCAATGTAAATACTATTTTGCGTCGGTTTCAAACAAAACCGACGCCAAAGAGTAACGCAGGATCAAAATTTTAATTTTTTTCACAACGCGCGTTTAACTTTTTAAAATCCCGCCAACATTTTCGTAAAACACAATTGAAAATATTTTCGTTTACTATATATATATCCAGTTTCTCCTTCTTTCATCATTTTCAACATCTTCGATTCAATCACGATTTCAATGCGACTTCAATCATTAATTGGTACATATTCTATTCATTCGTTTTCTTTATTATTATTATCCTTCATTTCTAAACAACTCGATTGGATTTCTTATAATGATGATTCATTCTCATTTCTAAATACAAGTTATATGATAATAAAAAACATATCATTTCGATGGAAGCCCCTAAAACCATTGAAATATGTTTGATGTATTATGATTATTTTATTACATTTGGTGTATATGATTTTAATTTATGTTTATCATGTTTTCTTTGAAACGAGTTGTATCAATCAAAACTTTGATAGGTTCAACTTGTAACGGCGATAACTTTTGAACCGTAACTCCATTTTAGGTCCACAGCCTGTCAAATCGAAGCTTAGGAAATGATCTAAAACCTAGAATTTTTTTTTTGATTTTTGGCGTCGGTTTTTATAAAAACCGACGCGAAAAATATTTTTTTTTTCATTTATGGCGTCGGTTTTTTTAAATAACCGACGCCAAAACTACTTTTTAAAATTTTTCGCGTCGGTTTTTATGAAAACCGACGCGAAAAATTATATGAATTATTTTTTTTGGCGTCGGTTTTTATAAAAACCGACGTGAAAAATATTTTTTTTTCATTTATGGCGTCGGTTTTTTTAAATAACCGACGCCAAAACTACTTTTTTAAATTTTTCGCGTCGGTTTTTATGAATACCGACGCGAAAAATTATATGAATTATTTTTTTTGGCGTCGGTTTTTATAAAAACCGACGCGAAAAATATATTTTTTTTCATTTATGGAGTCGGTTTTTTTAAATAACCGACGCCAAAACTACTTTTTTAAATTTTTCGCGTCGGTTTTTATGAAAACCGACGCGAAAAATTATATGAATTATTTTTTTTGGCATCGGTTTTTTACAAAACCGACGCCAAAAAACGAATGTTATTCATTTTTCGCGTCGGTTTACAAAAACCGACGTAAAAATTCATATTTTTAACGTCGGTGAGTTCGACGTCGGTTAAAAACCGACGTCCAAAATAAAAAAAACCGACGTTAAAAACCGTTTTTCTACTAGTGTTTGTGTTTATGGTGAAAATATGAAATTTTTATGAAGCCCATTTCTTTTCAATGGTTTATTTTATGATGAAATATTCATGAAACCCATTTCAGTTCATTGGATTTGATATGATGAATGTTTTATAATCTTTTAGAACACATATACAAATGGTTTTAATTATGTGAATAATGAGAACTATATCTCCCTCCAATGCATTGGGTAAAGTATTATATTTCATAAGATAATAATGGGGAACAAGTCGATATGATCGATACGTTATTGGGAACAAGTTGATGTGTTTGATTTGTTATGGAAAACAAGTAAATGTACTTAATACACTATAGGAAAAAAGTCTTTATTATTTATCCAATGGTATTGGTAGTTAAACTTGACATATAAAATGGTTTTTATACTTATAATGATGGAACACATATTTATGACATGAAATTAAAGTTCATGATTTAGTTATCATGATTTTTCATTATTATGATTCATGTATTTTGAAATACTAAATTTTTATTCCATTACTATGGTATATGATTTTTTTCAGATTTGGTATTAAATTTGTATGTTATGGTAATGATCTTATACCCTTGTGATTATCATATTCTTCCATATGATTAGAAATTGATATCTCTCATGCTTACCCTTACTAAGCTTCCAAGCTCACAATTTCTTATGTTTCTTTTTCCCAAGTTATAAAGAAACATGAAAAATAATTTTCTTTAGAAATATTTAATTTTTGAGAAATTTTATTATATATTTTTATGACTTAACAAGGAATATGAAAATATGGGTATAGTGAGAGATGCTGTTGAACTTTATGAATTGATTGTTTATAAACCTAATTTGTTAAGAGTAAATACTAATTCTATAAAAATATTATCCTAAAAGTTCCTTTAGTATTGAAGTGATCCAATATTTTTTTTTATGTTTCATATTTTTATGGGAATAATTGGGTCACATTCATCACTATCAAATCCAAAAATGTAATTTTTATATTATTAACTCTAGATTCGGAAGTGCAGGTCTCGAGCTGTTATATTTTGTATCAGGGAAGTTTTTATTCAACTTTGGGGATTGATATGATTCAAGATAAGTTTTATTAAGAGTTATGGATACAATCATGGGTATATAAGTTGAATTTAACCATAAGTTCATAGTCTTAGACACCCCTTTTGAGGTTTTAAGGGATTTAATTTTAAGGAGAATAATGATATTTTGGGGTAGGTATATGTAACCCTTAGGTTTGACATAAAGTATTAGTTGAGTAAGAGAATTTTTAATTTTTTTGACATAAGTTTTAATGTTACTTATAATCTTTAATGTTTATATGATCTTTGATTTTGAGTTAAGTATGGGTTATTACATTTTGGGATAAAAAATAAAAGGTATAAGATAACCTTGGAGGTTAAAACTTTTCCTTAATGTGGAATATATTAAGGATAATTTTTATGAATTCTATCACATTTTTTGGAATTTTATAAGTATTATATTAATATGTTTATAAATAGGACAACTCGTAGGCTGAGAAACAATTCATCACATTTGAAAAGGCTATGGAGTTTGACCCACAACTGAAGGGATACATAGGTGCATCTCCGATAACTAGCGTACATGATGTCTTAGTTAGTATGATATTGTTTTACTTAATTTAAATCTTATGATGGATAATGGTTATGTTCATTTTGGGAATATATCTCTTATTTAATATATAACCACGAAATTTTAAATTGATTTAGTGATTAGTTATTAATGTTACTTTGGAACAAGGTCACTATAATTTTGGGGAGCATTATAGAATTATGGTAAACATAATACTATTGGATTTTGTTTAATGAATAAAAATTGAATTATATTTTGGAATCATATATTATTTTATTATGCCTTTATGGGGAATTGTCTTATTTATGTAAATTATTAGCATATCTTGAAGATTTTATGATTAAGACATATAATTTTTGAAATGAGACATTAAGAGTGATTGATGTTATTTGATGAAAATGTTAAATTATTCTTGGAAGATGATTCGATCAAATCATTTTTTGATTTGGGTTTCAATATTATTCATGAATGTTTCATGGAATTTTAAGGATAGTTATTTATTGAATGATCGAAGTTGAACTTTTGGTATTGCTGTTGAATTTTGGAGATTAAAGTTGTTTCCATCACATGATGGTTTATTATTTTTAGGAATCGCCTTATAATGTTCCAAAAAAATTGTTTCTATTAATTATTTAAAAAAGTAGGAATATAATTTTATTATTTTTGGATTATTATATCCATTATAAATTAATTTTAGTGCTTAAATCATGAATAATTTATCTTAAATACTCATCGTTTGGAGGAAATGATGAGGGTGTGATGAGAATTTATTAAAGGATGAAATTGAAATTTTAATGAAAGTATATTTTTTATGCATATATTCTAGAAGGTAAATAAATTCCTCAACTCTAGAAATAGGATATTAGTACAAATTGTTTTCCCTATAACCCTACATTTAGTTGAATTGATGGTGTTTTCTACATCTATGGTTTATGGTTTTCAGATTGTTAAATTTATCAATATAATTCACTTTCTTATTATCAATAATACCTATAAATTACTTCATCTTTAATTATCTCTAATTTTATCCTATTTAGAAACTAGATATGTGTTATCCCAGATGAAATTTCTACTTAACTTTCTCTCTTTTAAAGAGGAAGTTTTGTTAACCCTTTTTATGATATGGGATTTCAAAAAAGGATATTTAAAAGTCAAGCCCCAACACATTGAGACCGAGTTAAAATTGTGAGGATATAATTTATTAAATAGGGGTGGGTATTATTTAATATCCTAATATTTTAAATGGAAAAACTCTGTTCTATAACATATAAGATACACAACATCGAGCTTAAAAGAATAACAAAATAATAATATGTGATTGTTATAACATAACCATTAAATAGGATGTTATAAATAAGAATAATTGATTTATAAAATAAATATAAAGTTTCATCTTCATATAAATATATTGAAATTTTTTATAATATAATAACACATTTTTTAGTTAAGTCATTTTTCCCTTCAAAAAATAAGTTTTCTTTTAAAAATGAGTAATCTTATTTTTTATAAGTCAATATTATCATTAATTTCTAGAATTTATTGAAAATTTAATTGAAAAAACGAATTTCATTTTTTAATTCATCAATTTAAAATTATCTTAGGTTGAATTTTTGACAATTTGATAAAAATATTGATTTTTCAATGAATAGTGAAATATATTGATTTTTATTTAAAACGGTTTTTTCTTTTAAAGATTTTCAAAAGTAAAATTATATTTTGGATTAGTATTAAAATTTAATTATTTAATTTTTATTTAAAATAATTCAATTATTGGTTTTTAAATCGATTTATACTTAAATTTAGTATAAAAATATTTTATATTTAAAAGAGCATTTTTACGAAAAATCATTTCTCATCAGGTTTTTTCGGTTTAATTTTAAATTATATTCTTCCACTTCTGCGATTATAATTATAAAGAATGGATTTCATATTTGGAATCAGGAGGTCCAAATATAATAAATTGGTTCCTTTTAATTTTGGTAAATATGAATAGTAACCTTCGTAATTTTTATTACCATAGTAAAGAGTAAATTAGGTAATTAAAGTTAAAAATAAAATATTATGGATTATAAAATAACAGCAACAATTGAATTAATTTTATTTTATGATTTAATTACATCCATTGCATCAAATATTCATTTACATGACATTTTTTTCTATTTGGATGAGATTATAACCTTTATAATATTTTATTTCATGAAAAGCCAAACTTTCCGTACTCTTATTTTTAATAACAATTATATTTCAATATGTAGTTATTCAGAGGATATGTTTGACTATAAATAGTTTTTTATAATTTAAAATATTTATCTCCATCAAGGTAATTTTTTTTAATTTTAGTTATGAAATAATTACCTTAAATGCTTCCACAATGTTGATGTGGTTATTATTTAACTAATGGAAAATTAAAATAAATGAAATTTAAATTATTAGAAGAAATATAATTTGATATAAATAATTTGATCCATAAATTTTGTATTTGAAAATTATACGATGGAGATTTATTAATTTTTTTTTCAAATTATAAGTGTTATCTTGATATTATTAAATTTAAAGTAAATAACAGTACAAAAAATTGATATTATTTATATTTTATAATAAATAAAATTTTATTAAATAATATAAAATTAATAAAAATATTAAATTTAGAAAATATATTATTATATCGATTATAATATCAACCATGGTCCATTTATGGTCCTTTTCTCCATTTATAGTAACTATATTGACTCCCAAAGAGTAAAAATCTTTGTTGTCAGAGTCAGTTTAAAAAGTTTAACAAGGGGTTAAAACCAAAAGATAAGGATAAAAACATAGTAATATTTTTTTTTTCTAATTTTATTATATGAGATTATTTCCACCCATAATAAAAATATATTAAAAATAAATATTTTTTTAGTCATTTGGAATTGAATATTAATTTACATTAATTTAATATTTTTAGAAATTCTAAGAGTTCCCTTATACTATCTTATAAAAGGGGACCTCTTATTCTCATTCCTTCATACTTAAAGATCCATTTTTTCATAACATAACTACCTAGATACCTTAATATAATCAATAAAACAATTTTAGAGGTATTTTTAGGCATAAAACATATATTATAGGATTTATGGTGATAAATAATGGAAGTTTTACAAAGAAGAGATATCATTTCTAATCAAGATTTTTTGTTTTCCTTATTCTTACAACTCATTAGAAATATTCATAAATCCTGATTATATAATAAAAAAACTATATACCACATATTATGGTGTTTTTATGTAAATGAAAAAACCTAATTCTATTTCCTCTTTCATCAAATGGGAAACACAACTATCATTCATGTGTATGATAGATGCACATGAGCCTTAGACTAGTTGGCGAGGAATCCTTAAGTGAATCCAAGTGACTCGGCATCAAATCTAGGTGGAGGATAATTTCCAGGGTACTGTAGCGGTAACTGTGTAGCACCGTAGCAGGTACTGTAGTGGGAACTGTTGTAGGTACTCTTTGGAACTGTAGTAGCCAAGAATATTCCTCTGTTTGGACATTTGGGCCATCGATTTGGTTCAAGAGTCCTTTAAGGAATTAGGGCCACCCAAGAAGTCAGGTCAGTAAGGCCTTCAGGCCAACTCAAGGCCTTCAGGCCACCTTAAGTGCGGATGCAAACCAGACAACCTACAAGGAACAAGCTTCAGAAGGAGGATGAGCAAGGATCTTTCACCAGTGTAGAAGCTAAACAGATTGCAAGAATCAGATTGTATGACACCTTCCATCGGTACAAGCCTATGAATGTGTGAGAAAGACTAGCCGAATTTCCATGTGAAGGTGGAGAGCTGATTTCACAATGATGATGCTGGGGAGGAGTAGTTACAAGTAGTTAGTCTGGGTTGTATGTAATGTTTGAAGCCTATGGGAAATGAATTCCTCTAAGGCCTATGGATCATGTAATACATATGCCTACGAGCCTTGTAAGGGTTCCACCTCACCCCTTGAAAGGTTTATTTTCAAAAATAAATAAAAAATGAAGGCCTTTAGGCCATTTGATGATGTGTATGACTGACTAACACGTCACGAACCGATGTAATTTGTTTTCCATCAGCGCATCTCAGGACTTGTTAAAATGATATATTTAATTTTTATACATGATATTAAGGATTTATTTATCATAATAAAATTTTAATATATCATTTATCTTATTACCATTCTGTGCTCTAAAAAATGATAACATCATTTGGGCATACATATAGACTACCACCTCCATAAAAAGATTTGATTCATTTTTCATGACTACATCAAATGGATGATAGATATAGGTATATTTAAATAATTATTATGATATATATGATATTATCATAATTATTAAAATATAACGTAGTACTTACCTTCTTTCTATAATGATCTTTGAAAAATGGAAAGTTACTCATACATACGTACAACCTACCGTCTCCATGATTGTAGCATAGATAATTTTTCATAAAAATATTTAATGGTTGGATTTAAAATTATAATTTATGTAAAAAATTGATAATTATTTAATTATTGTTATTCTGGGGATTATGGAATAATGACCTCTTTTACCATATTCAACCTACCAAAGTCATTTTAGACTTATGTTCTATATATTTCTAAAACATCTGATGTTAACATAAATGATTATGTAATTATTATATCATGGAAATAAGTGAGGTTAAAGGAATAATAAAGTTGAATAAATTTATTAATTAATTAAATAATAAACCAATTTTTTTATTCAATATGATAAATAACTTATGTGATGATTCAGACTCAAGGTAAGGTATTTTTTTCTCACTTTTATTACTGTAGTACACATTCCTTATACACTACATGTTTATTTTGTACGGTGTATATATTTTCTATGAATGTATTTTATGATTCATATAAATAAAATAATTTTATATACATATCCATGTAAATTTATTTCTTTCTTGAGTCTTATGATTCAAATGTTACCAATGTGGTAAGGGATTTCTTGTCTCACTTTTACTTCTATTAGGCATCTTCCATATTCATCACGTGTTTTCTTTATGTGGTGTAAATAATATACATGAATTAATTTTATGTTACATATTATACATATTATGGGTTTTTATATAGCAATATATATATATATATCTTTCATAGGGATTACAATTCAGAAGTTTCCAAAGTAGTAAGGGTTTTATTTCACAATCTCATCATTATTTGAGATTATTTATATTTAAGTTTCCACTAGGGTGTATTTATCTTCCCAGTCCGTGGTTTCTAAAAATGGTTTCAAAAATTTATTCAATAATCTCCCTTTATTGTTGAAATTCATTTTTACCCATGTTTAACTTTTTTAAAAAATGGTATGAAATGAATCTTTTTGTCATTTTCCAAATGAGGTACCTTTGGGATTTCCTGAGAAAATTTGAAACAATTATTCTTTAAATTATATGGAATTAATATAATTTATCTCCTTCATGATTCTTCAATTATTTTTATATTAATTCATAAGTTTACAATGGGTTTTAAATGGAATTTTTTTCTTTATTTCATGTTATGTTTTCTATTTTGAAAATGATTTTTAAATTTGAAAGGTTATTTGCTTCAAGAAGGTTTTAAAGATATTTTAAGGGTATCTATATTAATAAAAAAAACCCTTGATTTTACTTATGATTTTCTATGGTTATTATCCAAGGATTCCATCCTTACTATTCCAATATATGGTTTGTGATTATGATGAAAATATGAAATGTTTATGAAACCCATTTCGTTTCCATGGGTTATGCTATGAAGAAATGTTTATGAAACCCATTTCATTTCATGGGTTTTAATATGATGAATTTTTTATGATATTGGAAAAAATATATGTATGGTTTTAATTATGTTATGTCTAGGACATATATCTCCCTCTAATGAAATGGGTAAATTATTATATGTTCTTGACCTATTATGGGAAACAAGTTGATTTTCTTGATCTGTTATGGGAAGCAAGTCAATGTTTTTGATAAATTATGATAAAATTGGGTTGATACCTAATTTAATAGTATTTGTAGTTAACTTTGACATATTAATTTTTTTTGTACTTATAATGAGCCACACACATTTATGATAGGAAATTGTGATTCATGATTGAGTTAATATGATTTATCATTCTTATGATTATTTTATTTCAAAATTATAATGTTTTATTCTATTACTCTTATTTATGATATTAGTCAGATTGCGTATAATATTGGTAAGTTATGGTCAAGATATTATACTCTTTTGATTATCATATTCTTTCATATTATTATTGATTAATATCTCCCAATATTACCCTTCCTAAGCATTCAAGATCACCCTCTATTATGTTCCTATTTCCTAGGTTATGATTAATGATGATAAATTATGTTTTTATTATGGTTTCATATGTGAAAAAATTTATGGTAGATATTGTAGACTTAACATGGAATATGAAAATCTGGATATAGTTGGAGATGATGTTGATCTTTATGAACTTGTTGTTTATGAAACCAAGTTATTAATAGTTTTTTTTAATTTTAGGAAACCCTAAACATAAAATTTCATTTGGTTTATAAGTTATCAAATATATTCATTGATGTAGTATGTTTTTATGGGAATAATTAGGTCACATTTATCATTATAAATCCATAAATGTAAACTCTATTTTTTTAACATTAGATCTAGTTTTGATGTCTCAGGCTATTATAGTTGGTATTAGAGAATGGTTTAGACCACATTGAAGATTTGTATTTTTTGTGATAAGTTATGCTAAGAGTTTTGGATACCATCATGGGTATACAAGTTTGAGTTTGACCATAAGTTAAGATTATTTGAAACCCCCTTTTAGGTTTTAAGTGATGAAATATTAAGGAGGCTAATGATATTTTTGGATAGGTATATGTAGCCCTTAGGTTTAACATGAAGTATTATTTTAATTATAATGTGTTTACATTTTGTGGAAGTAATTTGTAAAGTAATTTTTAATCTTAAAGGTTTATATGAACTTTGATTTTGAGGTAAGTATGGGTTATTACATTTTTGGGTGAAAAATGATAGGTATGAGGTAACATTTAAGGTTAGTACTTTTTTATAATGTGTAATATATTAAGGTTATTTTTGAGAATGCTTCACACATTTATTGAATTTTATAAAGATTATATTAATATATATTATAAAATGGATTACTCACTAGAAGAAAATAACCCATCACATCTAGCAAGGACGGGGAGTTGAAACCATGACTAAATGGTGACATGGGTGAATCATTTACCACTTATCTATGTGATATCTTGGTTAGTATGAAATTGATTTAATTTATTTAAATAATCTAATATATAAAGTTTATTTTAATTTTTGGGACATATGTTTTATTTTATAGATAACCATGGGATTGGAAATTGATTTGGTGAATAAGTTATTAAAGTTATTTCAGAAGAAGGCCACTATAATTTTGGAGAGCATTATAGGATTAAGGTAAATATAATACTATAAGATTTTATTTTATGAATAAAGGTTGAATTATATTTTGTTTTAATATATGATTTTGATGTAATTTTATGTTGATTTAGGTTATTTATGTAAATTATTATCATATCATAGATATTATATGATTTAACATATAATTTTTGGAATGATACATTAAGTGTGATTGATATTATTTGAAGATAAAATTTTAATTAACCTTGGAAAATTATGTGATAAAATCCTTATAATTTTTGGGTTTCAAGATTATTCTAGAATATTTTGAGGAATATTAGCGACAGTTGTATATTGAATGATTTAAGTTGAACATGGGGTATTACTGTTGAGTTTTGAAGATTATAGTTTTCTTCCTCAAATATTAGTTTATTCTTTTGAAGAATCACCTTATTATGTTCTAACCATTTTTATTTTTGTTAATGATAAAGGACATAAGGAATATATTTTTATTCTTTTAGGGATTATGAGATCTATTAGAAGTTGATATTAGTGCTTTAGACATGAGAAATTAATCTTAAATACTCATCTTATGGAGTAAAAGATGAAATTGTGGTCAAAATTTATGAAAGGATGAAAATTTAGTTTTTATGTAAGTGTATTTTTGTATTTTACTATTCTAGATGGAAAATTAATGCCTCAAATCTAATAAAATAATCCTTATATAGATTTTTCCTATAACATTCAATTATGATTAATTGATGGTCTTTTCCACATCTATGGTTTAAGGTTTTGTGACTGTTAAATTTCTCAAGATTATTCACTTTCTTGTGATCAATTGTAACTGAAAATTTATTTATTTTTACTAGTCACATATTTTATCCTACTTGTAAAATTGATATGTGTTATCTTATATGACCTTAATACATCCCTTCCACTCTTTTGAAGAGAAAGTTCTATAAAACCTTTTTATGAAGTGGGATTTCAACAAAGATATTTTTGAAAAGTCAAACACCTACTTACTGAGAATGAGTTAAAATTATGAGGATGAAATTTATTAGGGGGAGGTATAATGTAATATCATGAAATTTTTAAAATAAATACTATTTTCAATAGAGTAGAAGATACACAACTCTGAGTTTAAATGAACAACAAAATATTATTTTGTGATTGTTATAACCTAGCTATTAAATTGGTGGGTATTAATATGATTAAATGATTAATGAAATAAATATAAAGGTTCAAATAAATATATTTTTTTCGAAAAATTATTATAAAATAGTCACACATTTTTTTCAAAAGTCATTTTATTATTTAAAAAATATGTTTTAAAAAAAAATAAGTTTTATTTCTTTTTATGAGTGAATATTATAATTAGTTATTTGAAGTTATATAAAATTTATATGATAAATTTCATTTCATTTTTTAATTCATCATTTCAAAATTATATTAATATAATTTTTTGAGATTTTTTTAAAAAAGATAGATTTTTCAATGAATAGTGAAAATACTGATTTTTATTGCAAAATTTATTTATATTTTAATGTATTAACAATGAATTTTTTTATTTTGTATTATTATTAAAATTTATTTAATTAATTTTGTTTTAAAATAATTCAATTATTGATTTTAAATCGTTTTTATACTTTAATTTAGCGTAAAAACATTTTATATTTAAAATTGGTGTTTTTCTGAAAAACTGTTTTTCATTTTATTTTGCTTGTTTAATTTTAAATTACATTCTTCCCCATATATTTTTTGGATTTTAAAAAATTTATTCCATATTTGGAATCATGATTTAAATATGTATTAAATATTTCCCTTTTAGTTCTTTTTCAATACGAACAATAACATTATTAATTATTTTACCACAATAAAGGGTAAATCGGGTAATTGCTTTTAAAAATTATAAGGATTGTAAAATTATATAAAAATGTAACGCCCCGACCCCAGCTACCCAGAGTCGGTGCATTACTTCGTTACATTGGCATGATCACAAAAGATCATGTCTCGAAAGACCGATTAGTTTAGTAGCCTTGGAAACACCAGATACATTCATAAACATTACGTTACATCATAAAGTGAAAAACTACAATAAAAAAGTCTCCATAGTCCACACTCATATCCTCTTCTGACTATCCCTACAGGTCATTCATAAAATACTTCTTCACATCCTGGAAAATATTAAAACATTGAAAGGGGTGAGCTCAGATGCTCAGTAAGGATAACAATATTGCGGAAGCTTTCATAAATAAACATTAACATTTAAGGCAATGTATAACTAAAACAAAAGCCTTTTTAAACTTGAACTTCAACATAATATGGCAAAAATAAAATTAAATAATTCCATTTAATTACTCATATGGATATTCTACTAGTCGAATAATCTCATGCAATATCAATAACCACATTCATAATGATGGAATGCATAATCCCAGACTATCATAACCACGTAGCCAAGGCCTCGTGCCAAGAATACAAATAATATTTTGTCAAGGGCTCGTTCCAAGACACTAGTTTGTCTCATGAGACCTACCGATGCATCGAGGAGCTATAGCAGGCTCCACCTGTCACTTATTAAGTCCAATACATTCCTCAGATGAATAGGTTTAAACATATCTTAAACCATAACATAATCATATCACATAAAACATGCATAAAGGAAACATAACATTTCCGCATTTCAATCAAAAGATATCAATACAACACATTGATATAATAAAAACACTTTCAAACCCATTTTCAATACCAAAATAAAAGAAAGTTAAAACTTTGTATTTATTTTTCATTAAAAAAAGTTATGGCTTGTAGAGGAAGCTGAAACACAAAAAATGGTCACGGCGGCAGAGAAGTCATTGTCGCCGCATACGTACGACAAGAAAAAAACATTCATTTTTGTCGTTTATTAAAACTATTCGTATAAAAATGATTCCTTTTTAATAAACATAAAAGTCAAAGGGGTTTATACACCATATAGAAGATATTTTTGTATAAAATAAAATATGCCTCAATGAATGGAGATTGAGACGAAGTACCTTAAAAGATAATTTTTTAAATAAAATATATCTATTATGTGTATTCACTATAAGTACACATAAATAAAGTAAAAATAAAAGATATGACATAATAATATCATGACATAATTTGAAAGTAGGAGATTAACCCAAAGAATAGAAATTGGGTTAAGAAGTTCTCTTACCTTGCGTCCTGTCTTGACTCGACCGTTCTTTAACCTCCTGAATAATAAAATAGAGTTAATTTATATTTTCTTAATAACCTTTTCATGTTTCTTATTCCTTTAATATCACTTATTACTATGTTATGAACATTATGTAATTATTTAAGTTAATAACGGTTGTTTTGTCGATCTTTGGTACTTGAGTTAGAAATAGACTTCTTATAATTACAAGTTGTTCATGTGGTGAAATATACATTATATCCAGAATTATATTCATGATATAGATATCATATATCTCATATATATCCAGTATATACATTCATTCATAATATTACATGACATTTAGAGGTAAGAAATGAAATGCACCGTTCATGGAGACGGTAAGCCGTACGTATGCGTGAACGCTACTTTCATTTCTATTTCGTATTTAATGGAATGAAATCATAATGATATAAATTTATAATATAATTCCAGTATAATATAGAATATAATACCATTTACTCCATCCTTTATACATCCCACATATGGTATTAACGATTCAAATCACTTTGAGGGGGCGGTAGTCCGCACTTCCTAAAATGAAAATATTGCGTTTACCCATAGTGGAAACAATAAAGGTATGCCATAAATAAAAAATAAAGAACCTTAAGTAAAACATAAACATATTATATATCATATATATAAATATAGTAACATCTTAATGGCCACCTTTGAAGGTGTTATATGAGTGTTGAATAATCATCGTTTCGTGAGGCAGAAATTCGCCATCCACAGAAACAGTATGTTCTTTAACCATTAGATGTAGGTGTGTGTAATTTTAGCTCGAATACTTCTTATAAAAACATCCTAGTATATTTAGTATACTGGTTTTGTTACAAATGAAATGAATAAAAAGAGTTTAGGGGGTTGGAGAAGAAAAATAAAACAAAATAACATAAGAGAAGACATTACCTTAAAATCGGGTAACTCTTTTTGATTTGAGCCAAAGGCTTCCTTTAGAAAAGTTCTTCCCAAAGTGAGGCTTCTAGGAGTAAGAGGTGGAAGTTGGGAGAGTATTTGGGAAGAGTTTGGCCGAGCCAAATGGCTTGAATGTGTGAATGAGGTGGTAGAGGTGGGGGCCTTTTATAAGTGGAGAGGAGGGGCACTCTTGGAAAGTAAAGAAAATTCACTTTATTATCAAATGCGTTTCGGATTTTAGAGGTCCCAAACTTATATAATTCGAGGATAAGGTGATAAGGGTTAGAAATATACTCATCCAATAGGTTTTTGACAAGTCTACGCCTTGGATTTTACATTGTCTTTTTATTTTATTTAAATCGTTAAATAATGAGGTCATCGCTGCATCATCATGATGTCATAAATAATTTAATTTATTTAATGTCTAAAAATTATAAAAAAATACTATGATGTAGGAAATATTTTTATCTTTCCAATGACTATTTATAGTCAAAACTATGACTTGTATAACCCCATGTAAAAATTGTTTTAGTAAAACATTTCTTGTTTGTGTCATTTTTTACTTTAACATTAAATAAAAGGTATTTATGTCATTTTCCAACTAAAGTGGCTCCATGGGGTCCCAAAGTTGACACATGGATTTTCTTGGTCAGCCATGGCACATCCAATGAGGGTAGGACATGTTTCAAGCTCATCTCATATTATTAAAATATTATTTTTACCTTAAACTACACAAATTACCTCTAATCGTGATTAAGAACTTAAAAGTTACTATTCACCAAAAAATTATTTTAATCTCATTGAACAACATTTTACTTCTTAATTACAACCATTTATGTCGGATTTTTGAAAATCAAATCATAGAAGTGGTAATATTTCATTTAAACGAAAAATCAGTTATTTAACTTCCACTTAGTGGTTTCACTATTCATCAAAAATTGAAGTTTTTCAGAACAATGAAAAAATTTCACCCTAAGCTATAATTGATATTCCGAATTCAAAAATGATTTCTATTTTACAAAATTCCAAACATATAAGTTGCATTAATTAATTTTATAATTAATTCCCGCTGTCACAACAAATAACGTGTTTTTAAGAAACAATTTATATCAAAAGATTGGCAATTGTTTATGTCCAATTTCACTGTTAAATTAATTCTAATGACCACCATTGGATAAAATGGTAAAAATATATTCTAATTATACTTTAAAACCACTCAATATTATAACTTATCAATATAAATTATTTTGATTAAAAAAAAATTTAAGTATTTTTCACTATTCATATAAAATTGGAAGTTCTCAGAAAATTACAGAAAATTCAACTTAGGATAATTTTGATATTAAGAATACAAAAACGAAGTCCATTTGGAAAAATAAAATTTATAAAATTTCAAAAATTAGGTATTACTATTCATAACGGCTACTTTGATTGGTTGTGGTGTGTGTTAGAACTCGAAGTTGTGTACAACACACGCTACTGTATTATTGAAAGAGAAGCGTATCGTGGAAGCTCGGGGTGTTACATTCTCCCCTCCTTCAATAAATTGTGTCCTCTCAATTTGAAATTTTTCTTTGAAAATAAAAGGTTGAAAATAGAAAATACCTTTGCGGAAAACCCACATCGGAAATAAGGTTAATAAAATTTAACCTTAATAAAAGGGAAAGGGAAATGAAAAAGTCACCACCCAATTATGATCTCGATTAGGAGAACATTGGTGGCAATTAGAGACATATAATTGGAGGAAAAACGTACATATTTGTAGGGAGTGATTGTGGTCATCAATCACAAACAAGTGTAAAATTGAGGGCCTCAAAGCCTTCAATCTATGTTGATTTAAAATATTATCAGTTCAACAAGACATATGGTATTAGGATAACACATTTTTTTGTTTTAATATCCCTTTACTAAAGTTTAAGAATTAATTTATTCATATAATAAGAGATAGGTATATATATATTTATTCTTGACAAGTAGAGTTTCATCCTTCAAATAATTTCTACCACAAACTCATCTTTCACTCAAAAAGATAATAGAACTCAAAAATATTATATTTATCCTAATTGTATAAGATTCTAAATATTACCAAATACCATTTAGATTAGGAAAAAAATATTTTTTAATAACCAGGGACTTCCTGTATGATAGTGGTAGGTAATAAAGGCATGTCATACTATGGTTGTGGGTTCGATTCCTGCAGCTTTGTCCGACGCGACGGGTTATGCCCCACCCTGCATGTTGTCCTTTTCCTAAAAATATAGTATTATAATATTCCAAAAATAATCTTCAGAAATGTTTTAACCTTAAACAATACTATTCAAAGTTCAACTTAATCCATTCCAACCTTTATAGTTATCCAAAATACCACTGTCCAGACTTTCTCTAAAAGGTCTCTAAATTCCAAAATCAATTGTATCATCAGATTCCCCAAACAAAGTAAAGTTTCTCTTATTGTCGCATACTAAAAATATGATTACCTTCGTCATATTAAAACCTTACTGAAACAACAAGTACTGCAGTACAATACTTATATATATATATCACATTATTCTAATAACCGGAATATAATCCATGAGTTCAAAAGCACCAATACATTAATTATTCCGCTTCAACTGTAGTA
This sequence comes from Viscum album, assembly GCA_963277665.1. Taxonomy (NCBI): domain Eukaryota; kingdom Viridiplantae; phylum Streptophyta; class Magnoliopsida; order Santalales; family Viscaceae; genus Viscum; species Viscum album. The sequence goes on from OY728156.1 coordinate 1,340,299,468, forward strand.
ACAGCATAAGATTGTCCTTGATCCCTTGGCCTTTTCTGAGGTAAGTTTCTCTGAATCTTAGGAAATTCATTTTCATAATGCCCCATTTCTCTACAATTGTAGCATTCAACATTGATAGCCTGTTTCTTTCCCTTGCAATCACGCGCCTGGTGACCTTTTTCTCCACATTTGTAACAAACTTCTATTCCTTTTAGGCAAGTACCAGGGTGATTCTTCCCACAATTATCACATAATGTAAAATCCTTCTTTCCCTTTTTCCCTTTACCTATCTCTTGTTCCACCGTTCTCTTCTTCTCTTACTTTACTTTGTTTTCATAAGACTTAGAGAATTCCTTTTCTATCTTGATAGCACACGAGACTATATCTTCGTATGACGAGAAGGTTTGTGAGACTAATTCTCGACGGAGAAATGGTTTTAACCCATCAAATAAATGATCAATATTACTTCTTGGGTTACATATATAATCTACAGCATGCCTCGCTAACCTTGTAAAGTTAGCCTCATACTTTGTGACATTCTCATCCTCCTTCTGCCTCAAACTCAGAAATTTCCTTTCCATATCTGCTCGATGGTCATGTGGAAAGTATTTTTCTAATAAAAGATCTTTGAACTCTCTCCATTCCATAAATGATACTTCTTCATCTTCCTTTGTATTTTGAATCAATGACCACCATTGATCGGCATCTCTTGTGAGGCGGTAAACTGCCATGATAACCTTCTCCCTTTCGCTACTCCCCAAGGTGTGGAATATTTTCTCTAAGGAGTTTATGCATTGCTCAGTTACTAATGGATTTGTACCCCCATTAAATTTTGGCGGTTTTTGCCTCATGAAGCGGTCTAACATTGATCCTCAACGTTGCGGATCAGGGTGGTCCATATGAGTAAGGTTATTATTCATAACCTGAGTGAGTTGTCCCAGTATGGTAATAAGTTTATCAGCACTAGTTGTTTCTCCAGCTCCACAATAATTATCTTGAGTAGGAGGGCAATCCCTACACGGAGTGTGTGCATTGATACGGTTTCCATTCCTTCCACTAGGCGCCATTTCTAAACAATGGCATAAACTAGATTAGTTTATGAATCAAAATACATAATTCCGTTCTTGTAAAACACTTAACACTAATTGAAATATTTATTGATATAATCCATAATAATAAAAAAAATTTCTTTGAGGAAGTATATACCCATAACCCTTCATAGTGGTTTTTAAAGAAAATGAGAATTATCCTAAGCATATCCCCCGGGAGTGTCGTAACCAAGAGTGCAGCAAGGCCCGTTGCCGTGCACCAGTTCACGTTCGAGTCTAGCTCAAAGCGGTGTTTTCAGGTTTTACCCCTAGGTACATCTGTGCCAGAGCCGCCTCTACCTGCTCGTATCCAGACAGGGATGTATTGTTCGGAAAACTCACAAAATCTCTACAACAACAAAATTCTAGGAAGTTCTTCTATACTAATCCTTAAAGACTATCCTTGGGTTATGTTCTCTAATCAGAGTTTATCTAAATATAGCTTCCAAGGTTAGTACTAAACTTCCTCTGATACCAACTATAACACCCTGACCCCAGCTACCCAGATTCGGTGCATTACTTCATTACATTGGCATGATCACAAAAGATCAAGTCTCGAAAGTCAGATTAGTTTAGTAGCCTTGGAAACACTAGATACATTCATAAACATTACATTACATCATAAAGTGAAAAACTATAATAAAAAAGTCTCCATAGTCCACACTCATATCCTCTTCTGACTATCCCTACAGGTCATTCATAAAATACTTCTTCACATCCTGGAAAATATTAAAACATTGAAAGGGGTGAGCTCAGATGCTCAGTAAGCATAACAATATTGCGGAAGCTTTCATAAATAAACATTAACATTTAAGGCAGTGTATAACTAAAACAAAATCCTTTTTAAACTTTAACTTCAACATAATATGGAAAAAATAAAATTAAATAATGCCATTTACTTACTCACATGGATATTCTACTAGTCGAATAATCTCATGCAATATCAATAAGCACTTTCATAATGATGGAATGCATAAATCCAGACTATCATAACCACGTAGCCAAGGCCTCGTGCCAAGACTACAAATAATATTTTGTCAAGGCCTCGTGGCAAGACACTAGTTTGTCTCATGAGACCTACCGATGCATCGAGGAGCTATAGAGGGCTCCACCCGTCACATATTAAGTCCAATGTATTCCTCATATGAACAGGTTTAAACATATCATAAACCATAACATAATCATATCACATAAAACATGCATAAAGGAAACATAACATTTCCACATTTCAATCACAAGATATCAATACAACACATTGGTATAATAAAAACAATTTCAAACCCATTTTCAAAACCAAAAGAAAAGAAAGTTAAAACTTTGTATTTATTTTTCATTAAAAAAAACTTATGGCTTGTAGAGGAAGCTGAAACACAAATAATGGTCACGACGGTAGAGAAGTCGTTGTCACCGCATACGTACGACAAGAAAAAAAACATTCCTTTTTGTCATTTAGTAAAACGCTTTGTATAAAAATGATTCCTTTTGAATAAACATAAAAGTCAAAGGGGTTTATACACCGTATAGAAGAAATTTGTGTATAAAATAAAATATGCCTCAATGAATGGAGATTGAGACGAAGTCCCTTAAAAGATCATTTTTTTAAATAAAATATATCTATTATGTGTATTCACTATAAGTACACATAAATAAAGTAAAAATTCAAGATAGGACATAATAATATCATGACATAATTTGAAAGTAGGAGATTAACCCAAAGAATAGAAATTGGGTTAAGAAGTTCCCTTACCTTGCGTCCTGTCTTGACTCGACCGTTCTTTAACCTCCTGAATAATTAACTAGAGTTAATTTATAGTTTCTTAAGAACCTTTTCAAGTTTCTTATTCCTTTAATATCACTTATTACCATGTTATGAACATTATGTAATTATTTAAGTTAATAATGTTCGTTTTGTCGATCTTTGGTACTTGAGTCAGAAATAGACTTCTTATAATTACATGTTGTTCATGTGGTGAAATATCCGTTATATCCAGAATTATATTCATGATATAGATATCATATATCTCATATATATATCCAGTATATACATTCATTCATAATATTACATGACATTTAGAGGTAAGAAATGAAATGCACCGTTCATGGAGACGGTAAGCCGTACATACGCATGAACGCTACTTTCATTTCTATTTCATATTTAATGGAATTAAATCATAATGATATAAATGTATAATATAATTCCAGTATAATATAGAATATAATACCGTTTACTCCATCCTTTATACATCCCACATATGGTATTAACGATTCAAATCACTTTGAGGGGGCGGTAGTCCGCACTTCCTAAAATGAAAATATCGCGTTTACCCATAATGGAAACAATAATGGTATGCCATAAATGAAAAATACAGAACCTTAAGTAAAACATAAACATATTATATATCATATATATAAATATAGTGACATCTTAATGGCCACCTTTGAAGGTGTTATATGAGTGTTGAACAATCATCGTTTCGTGAGGCAGAAATTTTCCATCCACAGAAACATTATATTCTTTAACCATTAGATGTAGGTGTGTATAAGTGTAACTCGAATACTTCTTATAACAACATCCTAGTATATTGAGGATACTGGTTTTGTTACAAATGAAATGAATAAAAAGAGTTTATGGGGTTGGAGGAGAAAAATAAAATAAAATAACATATGAGAAGACATTACCTTAAAATCGGGTAACTCTTTTTGATTTGAGCCAAAGGTTTCCTTGGGAAGAGTTATGCCCAAAGTTAGGCTTCTAGGAGTAAGAGGGGGAAGTTGGGAGAGTATTTGGGTAGAGTTTGGCTGAGCCAAATGGCTTGAAAGTGTGAATGAGGTGGTAGAGGTGGAGGTCTTTTATAAGTGGAGAGGAGGGGCACTCTTGGAAAGTAAAGAAAAGTCACTTTATTATAAAATGAGTTTCGGATTTTAGAGGTCCCACACTTATATAATTCGAGGCTAAGGTGATAAGGGTTATAAATATACTCATAAAATAGGTTTTTGACAAGTTTAAGCCATGTATTTTACATTATCTTTTTATTTTATTTAAATCGTTAAATAATGAGGTCATCGCTGCATCATCATGATGTCATAAATAATTTAATTTATTTAATTTCTAAAAATTATAAAAAAATACTATGATGTAGGAAATCTTTTTATATTTCTAATTACTATTTATAGTCAAAAATATGACTTGTATAACCCCATGTAAATTTTTTTTTAGTAAAACATTTCATGTTTGTGTCATTTTTTACTTTAACATTAAATAAAAGGTATTTATGTCATTTTCCAGCTAAAGTGGCTCCATGGGGTCCCCAAGTTGACCCATGGATTGTCTTGGTCCGCCATGGCACATCCAATGAGGGTAGGACATGTGTCAAGCTCATCTCATATTATTAAAACATTATTTTTACCTTAAACTACACTAATTAGCTCTAATCGCGATTAAGAACTTAAGAGTTACTATTCACCAAAAAATTATTTTAATCTCATTGAACCACATTTTATTTCTTAATTACAACCATGTATGTCGGATTTTTGAAAATCAAATCACATAAGAGGTAATATTTCATTTAAACGAAAAATCAGTTATTTAACTTCCACTTAGTGGTTTCACTATTCATCAAAAATTGATGTTTTTCAGAACAATGCCAAAATTTCACCCTAAGCTATAATTGATATTCCGAATTCAAAAATGATTTCTATTTCAAAAAATTCCAAAAATATAAGTTTCATTAATTAATTTTATAATTAATTCCCGCTGTCACAACAAATAGCGTGTTTTTAAGAAACAATTTATATCAAAAGATTGGCAATTGTTTATGTCCAATTTCAATGTTAAATTAATTCTAATGACCACCATTGGATAAAATGGTGAAAATATATTCTAATTATACTTTAAAACCACTCAATCGTATAACTTATCAATATAAATTATTTTGATTAAAAAAGTTGTTTTACGTTTTTTTCACTGTTCATAAAAAATTGGAAGTTCTCAGAAAATTACAAAAAATTCAACTTAGGATAATTTTGATATTACAAATACAAAAACGAAGTCAATTTGGAAAAATAAAATTTATATAATTTCAAAAATTAGGTATTACTATTCATAACGGCTACTTTGATTGGTTGTGGTGTGTGTTAGAACTCGAAGTTGCATACAACACACGCTACTGTATTATTGAAAGAGAAGCGTATCATGGAAGCTCAGGGTGTTACAAAAAACATACCTTAATTTTATTCTATGATTCCATCTCATCCATATTCATCCAAGATTAGGTTAAATAGAATTTTTGGCCATTTTGATGAGATTATGGCCTTTATAGTATATTATTTCCAAAAAAGTCAATCATGTCATACTGTTGTTTTTAATAACTATAACATTTTAATATGGGTTTATCCAGAATATATGTTCTACTATAAATATTATTTAAAATATAAAAGATTTATCTTCATTATGGAAATTTATTTTTAATTTTCCGTTAAGAAATAGTTACCTTAAATGCTTGCACGACACTGATGCGGTAATTATTTAATTAGTGGGAAAATCAAATAAATGATATTAAAAATATCAAGAGTAATATAATTTGAGATAAATAATATTCCCCATAATTTTTTTATATTAAAATGATATTATTTTGATTTATTAAAATAATTGGTTCGAATTATAACTGTTATCTTGATATTATAAGATTCAAAGTAAAGAATGGCTCTAAAACTTGACATTAATGATATTTTATAATAAATAATATTTTATTAAATGGTAAAAAATTACTAAAAATATTAAATTAAAAAAATTTATTATTATATGGATTATAATATAAACCATGTTCCATTTATTGTCCTTTTTCCATTTATAGTTACTTTATTGACCCTCAAAGAGTAAAAATATATGTTGTCATGATAAGTTTATAAAGGGTTAATGAGGGGTTAATACCAAAAGATAAGGATAAAAACATAGTAAAAACTATTATAATTTTTATTATATGATATTATTTCTCCCCATAATAATACTATATTTTAAATAAATTTTTATTTTTTCATTTGTAATTGAATATTAATTTACACTAATTTAATATTTTGATAGATTCTAAGAGTGCCCCTTCAATCTCTTATAAAAGAGAACCTCTTATTCTCATTCCTTCACACTTAAAGACATAATTGGTTTAGAAAAAACCTACCAATATCACTTAATAGATTAAATCACCTCATTATAGATGTCTTTTTTTTTTGGCATAACACCTACATTAGATGTCTTAAGGTGATAAATAATTGAGGTTTTTCAAAGAAGAAGTATCATTTTTAAATGAGCGTTTATACTTAATTTATTCTTATGAATCCTTAAAATCCTCTTAAACAATGATTATATAATAAATAATATATATATATATTAACGTTTTGTTATGTTAATTTCACAACCCATATCCACATACTCTTCCATAAAATGGGAAATTTAATTATCATTCGTGTGTATGATGAACTACCACCTCGTGAACCGATATAATTCATTTCCCATCACCGTCTCTAAAGACTTGTTATAATGATGTAATTAAATTATATATATGATATTAATTACATATTTATCATTCTAAAAAGATAATATATCATTATCCTTCTTACTATCCTATGCACTAAAAAATGATAAGGTCGTTTTTCCGTACGTGTGGACTACCACCTCTATGAAGCAATGTGAATCATTTTTCATCACCACATAAAATGGATGATATATATATATAAGTATATTTAAATAATTAATATGATATATATGATATTGTTATTATTATTTAAAGATAATATAAAACATACCTTCTTTCCATAATAATCGTAGAAAAAAGGAAATTCTACTCTTGTGTATGTACAACCTACCAATGATTGTAACGTAGTTCATTTTTCATAACCATATTTAATGGATGGATTAAAAATTATAATTTAGGTATAAAAATTATAATTATTTCATGATTATTATTATTATTATAATGATGAAATAATGACCTCTTTGACCATATTACACATATAGATGTCATTTAGGATTTATGTACCAAATATCACTAAAACATGAAACATGAACATAAATGATCAAGTAATTGTTATAAAATGGTAATAAGTCAGATAAAAGGAATAATAAACTTCTGTTTATTTATTTAATGGGGCTTAACATTCAAAAGTTACCAAATAAGTAAGAGTTTTATTTCACAATATCATCATTATTCAATATTGTTTATGTTTAAGTCTCCAATGGGGAATATTCCTCTTTCAAGTCAATGTTTTAAAAAATGTATTTGCGATTATACTATGATTGTTAAAATTAATTTTTAACCATGTTTTAATTTTTAAAAAATGGTTTTAATTGAATCTTTTTTTTCATTTTCTAAATGAATATCTTTATAGATTTTTTGAAAAAGAATGAAAGAAATGATTTTTTAACGTATAAGTCATGAACAAAATTTCCCTACATCATGAAACCTCTATAATTTGAATCTTCCTTTAGAAGTTTTCATGGTTATTTTCAATGATTTTTTTCTTTACTTCGTGCATAGTTTTATATTTTCAAAAGTAATTTTTAAATTTGAAAGGATATTTTTCTCAAGATGGTTTTAATCACCTTTTATTGGTTTTTCTACTCATAAAAATATATATCCCTTGGTTCCACTTTTTCATTAATAGGGGATATTATCCAAGAATACCATCATTATTCATTCTCTAGATGGTTTTTATTTATGATTAAAAGGTGAAATATTTATGAAACCCATTTCATTTAATGTGTTTTGACATGATAAATGATTTATGATATTGTGGAACACATATGTAAGGTTTTCATTATGTGATTGGTGGGACTTATATCTACCTCCAATTAATTAGTTAAAGTGTTATATATCATGGGATAATAAATGAAAACAAGTTAATGTTCTTGATCCATTATGGGAAACAAGTCCATTTAATTGATCCATTATGGGAAACAAGTTTAGGTTCTTGATCTTTTATTGGAAACTAGTCTACATGCTTGATCCAGTATGGGGAAAAGGTGTTGATTCATGATCTAATGGTCTTGGTAGTTAATCCTGACATATGAAATAGTTTTCATACTTATTATGATGCCACAAATATTTATTAAATAATGAAAAGGTTCATTATTGAGTTAAGATTATTTATCAATCTTATGATTCATGTATTTTTTTAATGGTAATGTTTTATACAATTTCTCATGTTTATGATCTTTTTAAGATAGGGTATGAAATTTTTTAGTTACGTACATGAAATTATACCCTTATTATTATCATATTATTTCATATAATTATTGATTGATATCTCCCATTCTTACCCTTAATGAGAATCTATTCTCACCCTTTATTAAGTTTCTGTTTCATAGGTTAAGAAGAATGATGCCAAATAATTTATCTTTAGAAAGGTTTCATAAGTGAGGAATTTTATGGGATATTTGGAATACTTAACATGAAGTATGAGAGGATGGGTATATTGGGAGATAATGTTGATCTTTATGAACCAGTTGTTTATGAAACCATGTTGTTAATATTTAGACCTAATTATCTAAAATTCTAAAGTTAAAAGGTCCTTGGGTATGTATGTGGTACATTATTTCCTTTTTATGTTGTATGTTTTAGATGGGAAGACATGGGTCACATTTATGAGTATCAAATCAATAAATGTAAAGTTTATGCTTTTAATATCGGGTCCAGAAGTGTAGGTCCTGGGCTATTACACAGATCCCCTATAAATGATATCAATTATCCTGATATATATATTTCATATATCAATACCTTCATACATATATATATTTGTATATCCTTCTTAAATAATTTTATAATTTTTAAAATATTAACAATGACTGTCTATACCTCAAAGATACCTTTGTATACATTTGACTACTCCCAATTATACTTTACTCAATTTGATAATAATTAGATGATAACTATAATAAAATGATCAATAAATTTTCCAGTGCACACCAAATAATTAATTTGACTTACAAATTGCAATATTACACCCCATGTCATTGGCTTGAGAGGTGTCAAAAATGTTACTAGCCTTAGGTGACATCCCCAAGGTAGAAAAAGTTTTCAATAATTACGAAGGGATTAAGGGAAAAATTATGGGATTATTTTCCTTGAAAAATGAAACAACCCGACAACACACAACATAAACGCCCAACCAATATATGATGTATGAATAAAATAATTAAAACTGAATATAAAATAACAATACAATAATATCAAAGTGATTATGGAAATGAGATACTGTAATAAAAAAATCCAACAAGACTCAAAGACATCAATTCAACATCCTAAGTTCCACCCAAAAAAGCTCCAACCTCCAACACCACCCGCCAATCCCAAGGTATCATGACACATCACTATAAGAATATGATAACTTTCCCTTACCTATATCTCGATTTATGAAATTTTTAAATGCACCAAAGTGCCAAAGGTGGGGGTGAGAATAAAATTAGTTGGATTTCCCCAAATACTTCCCAACTCATTCCACTAGGAAAAAATAATTTAGTACAATTTATATGAAACATTTGGAAAAAATTATATAGTTTATATAATACATCACGTAAAACCACATGGGATAAACCATAAATAAGAACATTACAATTTCCTTTGTTTTGGAATAATCACCCCTGTGTTCACCCCCCCCCCCCACACTTACCCATATAATTAATACCCTAAAACACCCAACATTAGTGTTACTGTTAATAATGGTATGCCAGGACCATAATACATCCAACCATAAATAGTAGTACTTCCCATCCACACTACATTCCCCTTCAACACCCACAACCCATGTATACCAAATTTCATTCCAAAACATTTTACATAATGAAATTATTCCATTTAATATAGTATAAAAAAAATCATGCTTCAAAACAATAACATACTTTTAAAATAACCCTTGTAAAATTTTAACAAATAAATAGATTTCCAAAATCAACTAGCTTTCTAAAATTAAAGGCATAAATAAATTGGTACCCCTTTAAAAAATTACACCATGTTTCCATAGAAAATCCAAGAAACCCTATTTATAAAAACTATTCATTCTAATTCTAAAACTGTAGAGTGAGAGTGAAGCCAACAACAGAAAATTCAATTAATTACCACAATGGAATTTTAATGAAACCAACGATCTCTTTTTTTACCTTCAATTCCATTAACAAAACCTAAGAAGATATCATAAGAAATTATCCAAACACATATATCTAGGTATTCCAAAACCAATCTATGGTTCCATTAATGAAAAATCATAGATATATAAATAAAGATTCAATAATGATACATTATCCTTTATTTCCACAATGGCATGATCAAATTTCCATTGGAAATAGATTTAGAATGTATAATTTCTCTGAGAATCACATAAGAGTGACCTAGAAGTAGAGAAGAATGAATCTATAATTAAAAACACTAGAAACACTAAAATCACTAAACCTATAAAAAATTATGGTGTAAATTATGAATTTACATCATGAATCCATCAAGGGTCACTTTACACTAAAAACCCTAATTCATTTGTTTATTTTTATGAAAAAAAACTTATATGATATTAATTTTATTTACATGGAAAATTTATTGTCCAAAGACATAAAAGAAATACATTTAATTATACCCAGTAAATTCACACTGTAAAACTAATGTTTATGACATAAATTTTCATTGTAGAAAATTATAGTATAGAAACTACAGTATCATTTCTAGTTTAACTTCAAAATACATTTAGGACACTCACCAGTGACTTCAAAATAGGTAAAAGACATAATAAATGGAATACCTAAAACTAAGGGTGCTAAATTCTCCCCACCATTGGTATTTACATCCTTATATATTAGAAAACCATCTTTTCTTTAGAAGAGATTTGGCCATTCTTATCATATACACTTTTTATGCTCTCATTTCTCTTCCAGAATCTAATCATGATGCCATAAAACCCATACCAAACTTATTATTTTTTAGGTGTAAGATATTATATTTCCTATCCATAATCTGTATTGAAGCATGAATCAATAGAGAATTCAGTTCAAGATCAACATGGTCCCATAAAATCACATGGGCAAGATCAAGATGATACTTATTTAATTGGGATATATGAAACACATTATACACTAAATTGAACCTTTATAGTAAATACAAATAACAATGCACATCACACAATCTTTAGTATATCTCAAAAGGGACAATGTACTAGGGGAAAATAGCCTTTCTTTCCAAAATGACATATCTCTATCCCTAGATAGATCCTCAAGAAAACATGGTAAAATTATTAAAATGATATAGGTAGTCTAAGATTATCCATATTTGATTGTAGATGAATTTTGGCCTTCTCCATTCTCTTTATAATAATCTAAATCTTCATGGTTGTATCATTTACTAGTATAGGCTTGATAAGTGAAGTCTCACTTATTTCTACACAAAAAAGTGAATAATGAAAAGGATGAACATATAATGCTTCAAATAGATCCATAAGTATCAAGGAATGATAAATTTTATTTATTTTTAACAACTCCACTAATGAAACATGCTCCTCCCACGAGCCTTCAAAATCCATCACACAAGTTTTCAGTGCATCTTACAATATTTAGACCATCTATTCATATTTACCATCCATCAGAGGATAATAAGCTATACCCATGGTCAATTTAATTCCAAGATATTTCCTCATGTATTTACAATACCCTAATGTAAACCTGGGGTCTCGGTCATAAACAGTCAATATGGGAAAACCATGCATATTTAAAACCCCTTTAATATAGATTTTGAAGAAATATTTCACCGTATTAGGTTTATGAATAGGGATAAAGTGAAATAAATTCATGAGATGATCCATAATCACCCATATGAAATCATATTTCATAACCATTCATAGAAGGACTATGTAAAAACAAACAACTATTTAGTCCCATTTTCATATGGGAATCAATAAAGAATAAAACAAACTATCTTGTGATTGGTGATCTTCCATGACTTTTTGATAGATGAGGAATGTTAAAACATACTACACCACTCTCCTATCCAAACCATCCCACAAAACCCATGATCTTAATTCCATATATATATATTTTTGATTCTAGCATGAAATTCCCATATCAAATTGTGGTAAAAAAATTAGTTGTTTTTTACAGGATAAAGGTACTATAATGCGATCTCTAAAACATAACAGTGAACTCCCATCCTAATTTTATCCCTCAATAGTCTCCCCACCATTGATTTTTTACCACAATTAAAGTCATTATATATCATATTTTTGAGAAACTCTAACCCAATCAACCAAATAAGAAAAATAATAAACTATGAAAAAAATTACAATAACACCTTTCTCTACACTGTTGAGATGCATATCATATATAGCCGATAATATCTAGAATTGATCCACATTATCTTTAGCTAATAGATTATATGACTTATTTATTAATGAATATACCACTAATTTCCATTTTCAAGGTGTATACATCAAGTTTAATTCAAATATCTACAGATACTCTATCCATTTATGTTTCCTTAGATTTATATCTCGTTGGAAAAAAATGTGTTTCAAGATATTATGGGCTATAAAAAACCGTGAATTTCTCATAAAAAAGATAGTGACTTCTAGTATTTAAAGAATGAACTACAATACCTAATTCCAAATCTTGTGTTGGGTAGTTATTCTCAAGAACCCATAACTGTAATGAGGCATATAAAATAACATGACCCCCTAAACGAGAACACAACTCAGCCTAAATCCTGATGCATCAACATAGACAACATAACCTTGTACTCACTCTATAAATGTGAGGAGAGAGAATTATTCAAGGTGAGCCTAAAGCTCTTGGAATGTTTTATGACACTCATTATTCAATTATAATGGAATACATATTCTTTTCAAAGTTGTCATTAGTTAGGTGAGATGTTAAAAATCATGAACAAAGAGTTGTAAATATCGTACTAATCCAAGGAAACTTCTTATCTTAAAATAATTATTTAGTAGTTACTGAGAGATTATAGCTTATTTATTTCAATATCTATAAATATACTTTTTAACAAATGAAATGGAAAAGGAAACATAACTCCTAAATCCAAAAATGTCACTTTGAAATATTATCATAAAGGTGATATAAGGATTCCCCCTTAAACATCACATATTCTAGTGACTTTAAACTAGAATAAACTTTATTAAATTCCTAAATATATTTTATGTTTATAAATTTTTAGTTTTAATTCATAAATTTTTCATTACAAACCCATAAATATATAAATTAAACACCTCTAATTAGTATCCATTTTCAACAGAATATGAATCTTTTAAAATAAAACATGATTTCTTTTCATGAAAAATATTCATGACTTTCAACTTGACTTATTGCTTTCCCTTACCCATCTTGATACCATATTTCAAATAGTTTAAAACATTTTTTTATAAAAAAATATTATTATGGTACATTAAAAGAACAAATCTATTAATCCAGTGAGAAACATGAAAACCTAAAAGAAAATCATGTAATTAAAACATAAATTTTTAACTAAAAATCACATAATTTTTCGTTAAAAAGATCATTATATTACATTTTGTAATAAAAATATCTATATAAAAAATCATTATAAAAACTATAAACTTTGGTAGGTGCCATGTTAAATCACCATATTAAAATCCTTACAAAACCCTTATAATTTGAATAATCATTCTATCGGCTTCAAATATAATTTTCTAGAGAAAATAATCATGATTCAATGCATTTTAGCTATATCTGGGAACACACATCATAAATTCGATATCGGTAACACCTATGAGCTATAATCAGTCTCAAAAATTCTTATACAATTTCCAATGACCATATCATGAATAAAACCCTTGAAAAACTCATTTAAACCCATGTGCAAAAAAAATTGGATGTCAAAATACACTTTAAAAATAAATATTTTCAATTAAAAAATACCCATAAAAAGAGAAAGATGGATTTTCTTTGAGTAAAACATGAAATATTATATTGGAATTCGAAATTTAAATATTGGTTATGATTACAGGAAAACTGTTTGTTTTAATATACGTTAAAATAGAACATTTCTTTTGTCTTTGGTAAATAAAGTCAAAACGTTTCGTAAAAATATTATTTTTGTAATTCTTTGTAATAAATTCAAAGGTGAGATATAATATACTCTATAAAAATTTTATATCCTTATAAAAACATCCATAAATTTCAAAATAATGATATGAAATAAAAATAATGTTATAAGGGATAATTTAAAATAATATTTTTTAAATAAATTCCCTTAACTTGAGACCAAATTATCACATACGTTCTTTATATTCTTACATTAAAAATTATATTAATCTTATATTTTATTAAGAATATTTTTTTCATTTTCTAAATTCCTTTATTTATTTTTTTTCCATGTGAAACACAATTACTTAATCAATTAAAATCACATCGGGGATTTTGACGATATTCGACTCATATGTCAGAAATGACATTGGAAGGTTGACTATGGTCAATGAGATAACAGTTAAACCATATAAAGAATTATAATAATGATATAATTATCATTATTTACATAAACAATACATTTAAAACCAATCATGAATGCTACTTATGAAAAATAAACTATGTTACAATCATGAAGACGGCAGTCAGAAAGTACGCATGAGTAAAATTTCCATTTTTCAACGATCATTATGGAATAATGATAAATTTTATTTTATATTTCTAAAAATATAATAATATCATAAATATCATATTAGTCTTCTAAATAAATTTATATATATCATTCATGTGATTTGGTGAAGAAAAATAAATCATGTCTCTTTGTGGAGGTGGTAGTCCACACGTAAAAACGAATGACGTTATCATTTTCAATGAAAGGAATGAAAATAAGGTAATGATATATCATATTTTCAGAATGAAAAATATTTCATAAATATCATATATGAAAATTAATTCTATCATTATAATCCATCCATGAGATATGGTGGTGGAAAATTAATTACATCAGCTCTCTAGGTGGTTTCCCACCGTACAAATGAACGATTTTCAGTTTCACATTTGATGAAATAGTAGATGGATATATATTGTTCCATTAGCATAAAAACACATAAATATATGTAATATACTATTGATATTATATATTATTGGTTATGAATGATTTTAATGACGTGTATGAAGAAATAAAATAAAAACACTTGATTAAAAATTATACCTCTTCTACGGACAACATTTTTTTACTAACAACCGAAGACCACTATGGTTAGTATTATTCCCTAAATATGGCCAGTAGAATGTGGTATGTAATTTTGGGAAGGGATTATATTAGATATGTTCTAAAAAATTAGGTTTTAAGTGTGTAGTAATGGTAATAATAGATGCCTTTTATAATAGGGGCATGGTACTCATGGAATTTCTCAAAAAATTAAATTAATATAAAATAATTTTAAATTATAAATGGATAAAGAATGATCTATTTAGAATATAATATGATTATGGATCTAAATAATCTCATAAAATAAAAATTATACTAGTTTTTAATATGTTTTAACCTTTATCATTTGGTTTTAACCCCTCATTAACCTCTTTCACACTTTCTAAGACAATAAGTATTTTTACTCTTTAAAGGTAAATATAGTTACTATAAATAAAAAAATTTACCAAAAATGTACAATGGTTGATATTATCAACCATATAATAATAATTTGGTATGGTATAATATTTTTATGAATTTTACTTCATTAAATAAAATATTATTTATCATAATATAATATTAATGTCAATTTTTAGAACTATTTATTACCTTGATTTTAATAAAATCAATAGAACAAGTATAATTCAAACCAAATATTTTAATACATCCCAAAAATTTAATTTTTATCTATAATTTTTCTAAATGAATTAATTATCTCAAATTCTATTACTTCTAATATTTTTAATATCATTTATTTGATTTTTTGTTAATTAAATATTTATGGAATCAGTGTTGTATAAATTTTAAAGCTAATTATTTTATCAATACAATAAAAATTAATTACCTTGGTGATGAAAAATAATTTATATTTCAAAATAATATTTATAATTAAACATAGCCTTTGGATAACCCTATCTTAAAAATAGTACTATAATTAAGAGTGTGAAATTTTTGAATTTTATTTAAATAAAATATTATAAAGGTTATAATCACATCATAATGGAATAATATCATATAAATAAATATTTTATGATTACAAATGAAATTGATTGAAGAAATTAAATTAAACCAAGTTTTATGTTCATTTTATAATCCTTATCATTTTATTTTTAACTTTTGTCACCTAATTTACTCTTTACAATAGTAACAAAAATTATTAAGGTTACTATTCATATAATCAAAAAAATAAAAATGACCTATTTACCAAATTTTGATTGGAATAATTTAATTTAAAATTAGACTGGTGAAACGCGATGAAAAACAATTTTCTTGAAAATGCGCATTTTAATGTAAAAATGTTTTTTATACTAACCATAAGTATGAAATTAAATTTTAAAAACCATAATTGGATTATTTTAAATCCAAAATAACTAATAAAATTTTAAAACTCATCAAAAATATATTTCTTACTTTGTAAATGATAGAACATAAATACTATTTTTAATAACAAAATTTGAATTTTTTTCTATTTAATAAAAAATAAATATTTTTTAAAAATTAAAATAAATCATCATAAGATTATTTCTAATTTATTAATTAAATAATTTATTTAATTTTATCAAATTAAGGTTCCACTATTATAAAAATAAATTTTTAAATAAAACTTTATAATTAAATAGTTTAATAAAACTCTATTTTTTTTTAAAAAAAAATTACTAAACATTTTTATAATGAACAAAAAATATATAATATCTAATTGTGAATATTTATAAGGCATGAATTTTTTTATTATAACATTACCTGGGTTTTTATATTCTTCTCCTATTTGGAAATCGTGTTCTTGAAATTGTATTCACTTATTAAACAATGGGGGATGGCTTTCCCTCATAACATTTTCAGAATCACATGTCCCTTCATCAACCATATAATTTTTCCAAAAAACTATAACCCGATGAATTGCATTATTATGTACCACTTTATCTCTATGGTAAAGAATTTAAATTGGCTACTCCTCATAAGAAAATTTTCCTTCCAACTAAACTACTTTAGGGATCAATAAATGAGATGAATTTGGATCATATTTTATTAACATTCAAACATGAAAAACATTGAGTAACTAGGATAAAATTGGATAAAAATTGACTTAGTAGGAAATTTATCCAACCTTCTCTAGGATTTCATATATTTCAATGAACCATGTACTTATATTCCCATTTTTCCCAAAACATATAACACTTTTCCAGGGAGATAATTTAAGAAAAATATGATCACTTACCTCAAAAGAAAGATCTCTCCAATGGTTACCCATAGAACTTTCCTTTATTTTCTGAGATATCATGAAATATTTCAAAATTACCTTCACCTTCTCAACCATTTTCTCTTTAAATTATAGTCCCATAAACTTCCTTTCACCCACTTTATCCAAAAAGTTAGAGTCTGAAATTGCTTTCAATATAATCCCTCAAAAGGTGCCATCTGTATATTGGAATAAAAACTATTTTCATAAGAAATATAAACTGAATAAAGATACTAATCCCACATTCCATGTTAATCCACTGAACAAGTGTGGATCATGTCTTAAAAGGTTGGAATTTTTCATTCATACTATCCATCAGATTAAGGATGAAAAGCAGTACTGAAATTTAATTTAGTACCTAATGACTTCTGAAGTCCTCTCAAAATATTTAAGCCAACCTGGGATCACGGTGAAATACAATAGAGAGAGGAAATCCATGTAACCTTACTATCTCCTTATTATACAATAGATAAATTTGATCCAAAGACATTGTATATCTATTGGGAATGAAATTCCCAAATTTAGTTAATCAACCAAAAATATTCTAAATTGTATAATTACCTCATGATCTTTTTGGTAATCCTACTATGAAATCCATGGATACATTTTCCCATTTCCACTTTGGCACTGGTAATGGCTGAAATATCAACTTTTGTAATTATCATTTAACATTAACCTATTTAAAAGTCAAGCACTTCATGGAAAAGTTATCAATATCCCTTTTCCTTCCATCCCACCATTAATACTCTTAAAGGTCACTGTATATCTTAGTGCTTCCATGATAAACGTAAAATAGGAAACTTTAATCTTTATTAAACAAATTATTTCATCAATTGAGATTCCCAAGTCATGTATAATCTATTTCCAAATCTCAAAACACCTTCATATTCAACATTAAATTAAAAAAAGTTACCATTCATAACCAATTTCACCTTTTCTTGTAACCCCTAGTATTTATTCTAAGATTTCTTAATTCTATCTATCAAAGTTGAATGCACTAAAACCTAAGAAAATAAATTAAGTTTTAGTATCCACAACTACAATTCAAAAATTTATAAAATTAGTAACCAAAGCGTTATATTAAAAATGTAACATTGTTAATGTTGTATAATTTTTCAGACTCAAAGCATCAACTACATTGTTTTCATTCCAATGATGACAAATAATCTTATCATCATAATCCTTAATACATTCTCGGAAACTTTTATGTCTCACATTCAAGTCTCTTTTAGTGAATATATACTTTAAATCTTCATCATCATTATATTTTTCAGACATTGATCCATATAAATTATGGATTAAAATGATTAAAGAAGAAGAATAATTGATTATTTCAGATCACGTTTAAGATAATTTAACTTATGAGGTTTTAGTTTCTGTAAATAAAAAACAATTACCTTATCATTCTATATCAAAATTAAACCAAGTCCATTTAATAAAGAATCAATATAGATAAAAAATTCACTATCTCTATAGGGTGAGTCCAAAATTGGATAATTCACCAATCTTATTTTTATCACTTGAAAGAAATCATCACATTATTTTTTCCAGATGAATTTAAATCCTTTTTTAGTTATCATAGTTAGTGGGAAGATAACCAAGCAATGTTTTAAAAAAAACCATTGATAATAAACTACTAAACCAAAAATACTATGAATTTATATGACATTGGTATATCATAGCCACTCTTTAATAACATTCAATTTGGCAAGGTCAACCGTTATGATATATTTAGAAATAATACGCCCAAGAAAAGAATTTTTTTATAACCAAAATTCATAGTTACCAATTTTTCCATATAGTTTCTATTCATTTATGATTTTTAAAACAATATTTATGTGACTCTCAATATCATCATGACTTTTAGATTACCCCAATGGGTCATCAATAAACACAACCAAAAAATTAACCAATTTTTCATCGAAGAATCTATTCATAAGATCCATACACATAACTAATACATTAGTGAACCCAAAGGGTATAACTACAAACCCAAAGTGTTGATATCTTGTATAAAATGAAATCTTATGAAAATCTACCAACCTCGCCTTCAATTGATGGTACCCTAACCTAAGATCAATCTTTGAAACATACTACGCTCCATGGAGATGATCAAAAAAATCATTGATATGAGCCAAATGATAATTTTTATTAGCAATGATGTTATTCAAAGATCCATAATCAATGAAAATACTCATTGAACAACATTTCTTTTTAACAAACAAAATAGGAGTAACACAAGGTGATGTACTTGGATGAATGAAACCTTTATCAAGAATCTCCTATGATTAATTTTTAAATTCCATAAGTTATTCTTGAGCCATTTGATAAGTGAGATATGAAATTGACTTTGCATAAATCACTAATTAAATAGTAAAATAAACCTATCTATAATGAAAAATACAAGTAAATTCATGGAAAAAAATACATATATTAATTCACTACTAAGAAATCACTATTCTGTATAATTTCTTTCATTTCTTCAACATGTTCTAAGTAACTTTCTCTGCAATTTCTAATCAATTTCTCAGCTTCTTGGTTGGTTATTAGAGGTATTAAATAATTGGAAAAAACGTTTTTGGATTTTAAATATATCATAAAATAATAAAATCCAATCCAATCCATACACAAAATAATATTAAACTCTATCATAGGTAGTTAAACAATATTTATAGGAAATAAAATTCCACCAATAACAATAGGAAGATTATTATAAATGTTGGTTAGTTTAATATTTTCCCCTAAAGTTTTCACCAAAAGTTCTTTAATAGTTTCATGATGTGATATTCTTAGTATTATTAAAAATTTATAAAAAATAAATTGAATTGCAAGATACAGAGTCAAAATGGTATTGTTATAATCCAAATAAACAAGTATAATATCTATCACCACTTGACTAGATGTCCCTACACCAACTATAGTAGTAGAAACAAATTTTACACACCATTATGCTTTTGGTCTTGATGATTTCCATCATGGGAAATTAAATTCAAGAACATGTTAGAATAATGACCCAAATCATTATAAATAAAACATATCATGAATAGATGGCTATTAGTTACCCCATTTTTTGATTATTTAGTAAACATTTTTGTAGAGACAATTTCTATGACAAGACATACTACACCAGCAACACTTTCTAGAATTTACCAGACGACCCCTAGGTTTTATTTTTACCATACTTATCACAATATATAAACTTTATTAACTCTATATTTCTTTTATAAATTATTCTCCATTTATTTCTATCAAGACCATTTTTCTGATTTTTTTCATGGAATAAATTATCATTAGTGAAATCCATTTCCACATTATTGAAAAAAAAACAATTTTCTCATAACCTTTTAATTCAAAGGAAGCCAATTACCTTCAATATCACGATTTCAAACCTAAGTAAAAATGATTAAATTTACTATCATGATCCTATAAAAAATATGGTATATACCTGACCAATCTTGTAAAATTTACCTCATACACATCTATATAATCTACACCCTTTTAAACAATTCCAAGAAATTTTTCTCTATCCTATGTTGAAGAACCTTAGGGAAATATTTTCCATGCAAGATATTCTTAAATTTGTCTCATTCCATGGAATCAATATCATCTCTCCCTTTTTGATTCTTAACCAAACGCCACCATCAATCATCTTCACATTAAAAATTATAAAATGAAGGGGTTAACTTTTAAGTTTTGAGCACCCCATGGCTTCAAATATTTTCTCTAAGGAATTAATCCATCCTTTTGCTACCATTGGGTCATAATATCCACTTAATGATAGAAGATTTTGTCTCATAAAATGACTCAATATCATTATTTTCCTCTTTGGAAGATCTAGATAACTTCTATCAGAGATTCAACCACCATTTATAGCTTTCATCAACTAGTCCATCATAGAAACCAACTGATCATTTACAATTATGACCATTCTTGGATACTGATTTAGAAGGATAACATCCTCTTGGTTCCTTCCTATAACAACCTCTTTGTTTCCTCTATATAAAATAATTCTAAAAAATCATAGTTTAGTTGATAAAACATTGTTATATTCACAAGATAAATCATTTCAACTTAACAATTTGTTAAAATATTGTATGGGTATTCTATTATCATTATGATAACCCCTAAAGTTATCTAAACCTTTCTATGTTACAAAATGTAATGACCCTTCCTTAAACATCACATATTTTAGTGACTTTAAACAAGAATCCACTTTATTACATTCACAAAGATCATTTATGTTTAGAGATTTTGAGATTTTGGTCAAATATTTTACATAAAAAACCCATAAATAAATAAAGTAGACACTTATAATCAATATCCATTTCTTCCATAATATAATTTTTTTAAAGAAAAACATGATTTATTTTCTTGGAAAAGATTAATGACTTTAAACTAGATTATTTCATTCCCTTATCCATCCTTAAACCATATGAAAAATTTTAAAATGTGGATTGAACAAAAATATCTCAATAAGGGATATAAGAAGAAGAAATCTGTTAGTCCAGTGAAAAACCTAAAAAGCCATATAATCATTTTCTAAAAAAAAAATTTGTCTAAAAAGAGAATCCTTTTCCCTTTAAAAGGATCAATAGATTAAATTTTTAAGTCAAAATACTTCCATAAAAACTCATTATGAAGTATATAAAAGTCATGTATTTGCCTTGGGAAATCATTATCTTAAAACCCTTACAGTTAGAATAATTATTTGAATGACTTACAATATTAGTCACCAGAGAAAATAATCAATATCTAATTCATTGGAGCACTATTTTGGAACACCCATATTACAAGATATATCGATCTTAAATGTGATTTATAATAGGTTTGAACAGTTTTTAAAAAATATACAAGCATTATATCTTGAATAAATTCCTTGAAATACTCTTTTAAACCTGTGTGCAAAACACTTTCAGATATTAAAATACCCTGAAAAAATATATTTTCAATAATAAAATACATAGAAAATGGGAAATATGTTTTTTTAATAAAAATTGAAATCTTATAGATGAATAAAAACTTAAATAATGGTTATGGAGGTTAGAAATTATTTTGTAGCAATATATGTTTAAACAAATCATTCCTTTTATATTTTATAAAGAAATTCAAAATATTCCGTAAAAATGTTCATTTTGAAATCCTTTAAAATAAATTAAAAGTATACATAAAATTTACTTTATAAAAATTTTATGTCCATATAAAAAATATCCATCACTTTAAAATATATATATTTAATAAAAGGAAATTTTTAAGGGAAAATTTAAAGGAGTATTTTTAAAATAAAGTGACCTACCTTGAGTCCAACTCATCGTTTAAATCATTTATCTTTTCGAATAACAAAATTATGTTTATTTTATACTTTCTGGAGAATATTTTTCAAGTTAATTATTCATT
The DNA here is from genome assembly GCA_963277665.1 of Viscum album. NCBI lineage: Eukaryota > Viridiplantae > Streptophyta > Magnoliopsida > Santalales > Viscaceae > Viscum > Viscum album. The sequence goes on from OY728156.1 coordinate 1,340,322,318, forward strand.
TATTTTAGTTTTTACAATTCTATATACAATTACTTAATTAATTTAGTTCACATTGTGCGTTTTGATGATATTCAGCTCATATGTTAGAAATGAATTCAGTAGGTTGGCTATGGTCAAAGTGGTCATTATTAGAACATCACTAGAATAATAAATATGACATAATTATCATATTTATACATAAATAATAATTTTAAAACCTAGCATGAAATATGTTTATGAAAAATGAACTATGATATAATCATAGAGACGATAGTCTGTTTGTATGCAAGAGTAATATTTTCATTTTTCAAATATCATTAGGGAATGAAGGTAAGTATTATTTTAACTTTATATAATGATAATATTATCATAATAATCATATTAATACTTTAAATATACTTATATATATATCATCCATGTGATGTGGTGATGATAAAAAAATCAAATTGCTTCGGGAGGTGGTAGTCCACACATATGCACGAAACAAATTATCATTTTTCAGTGAATTTAAAGGAAAGAATTTAATTATAAATTATCATTTCATAATGATAAATATGTAATTGAAATCATATACCAAAATTAATTCCATCATTATAATTCATCCATTAGAGATAGTGTTGGAAAATGAATTACATTGGTTTCCTATGCGGTATCCTCTATACACATCAACAGTAGTTTTGTTTCCCATTTTATCAAAGAATATATGGATATATATTGTTTTATTAACATGAAAACACATAAGTATATGTAATATACATGTTTTATTATATATTCAAGTTTATGTAATATTTTAAGGATGGTGAAGAAGAAATAAAATAGAAACGCTCAATTAAAAATCGTATTTCTTCTTCATAAAACCTTATTTATAACCCATTAAGACCACTAAGTTTTTTATTCTACCCTAAATAATCCCTAAAAATATGGGGTTGAATTTTATAAACATTTTTAGGTGGATATTTTATTATCCAAATTTAACATCCCTTAACCACCACACCCAGATCTGATACTAAAAACATGATTTTTTACATTTAAGGATTTAATACCGATGATGGAGAACCAATTTTCTCATTAAAATAGACAATATCAAAAGTAAATATTCGATCACTTATATAATAAAGTACCATTTAGTTTTATAGTATTATATAATTAATAAAAACTCATACATAAACAATACCCATAATTTCAATGGGGTATTTCCCCCTCCCTACCCATATTTTTGTATTCCATATTATGTCTTCAAAATATCACACAAAATTTATCATGTTAGAAAACTTTATAGAAAAAATTATTTAATAATAATTATTTATAACCTATAGAATATAAAAGATAATAATTTCAAGAAAAAATTTTCTATAATGGAAAACATAAGCATTAACAATTGAATTTCAACAGTGATAAAAAGAATATCATAAGGGTGTGATGACATAAAAAAAATATAATGAGAATAACATAAGAATAATAATACCCATAAATACCAAAATCATCAATAAAGAAACATGGAATAAATATTTATAAAAGGAAAGAGTCATAATAATCAATAATAATGATCTATGTTTTTTCAATCCTGATCAAATGAAACATTCAAAATTTATAGAAATCATAAATAAAACATGTTTGTTTCTTAGAAAATTATCTTCATAGAACCCTTAAAAATTAAAATACCCACATGGATGACTTCCAAAATAATTATTTGAAAACAATAATCATTAACTAATACATTGGAGATATATAATTGGGATCACCTATATTATAATCTATATCAGGATCACTTCTTTTTAGTGGAATATATTGGGGATCAACCATTCCTAGAAGCTATATTAGGCTCACTCGTGAGCTATAATGGGGATCAACCCTATGTAGACAATGTCTTGGAACCATAATGAAAATAAAGTACATAGATCATGTATATCAGATTAAAACTCATAAAAAATACATTATTCCTTTCATAACACGACTAAACCATAGAAAAGAAATGTGATACATGACAATATATTGAATCAATATTAATCCATCCAGAGAAAAAATAATTATGGTATCATTTAAAAATATTTTAGTGGAGAATAATTAAAATAAAGGGGTTTTATGTTGATGAATTAAAATACCATTAAAATATCATGAACTTTTTTTTGAGTATAATAAAATTTTCTCTTTGAGTGACATAAAATGATGCCATCTTATATGGAAATTTATTTTGAAATATCACTCAGAACATTTCTTGAGGAAAATATCCATTCCATTTTGAAAAAACATATTTTAAATCTAAAACTTTCTCAAACATTAAATAAACAATTTTTTTTAAAATAAACTTTGAAACATAAAAATTAATCCTTAAAACATAGTCTTAATGAAGTCAGGATAATCTTTTCATGTTGTAAATATTAAAACTAAACATTATTTTCAAATTTTTTGTAAAGGGAGTCAAAGTGACCCATCTAGAAGAAATTAATAAATTTACTTTTAAAATATTTTTAAAAGAAGGTAAAATGTCATGAAAAATAGATTTATTGCATCTATTATATTTAAAAAAGAACACTTTTGAGAACATTTTAGAAAACATTGATATGGAAGAGAACGTTTCCTGATCTAATAGAAATATACAAGATTAGTATCACTTAAAAAAAAACTTTCTTGATATTATTATTATCAATAAGGGAGTAAATGAAAATTACACATGTAAAAAAATTCATAATAAGTATAGAGAAAAATCGATTTGGTTCATAAAACTAATATCATATGATTTCCTCTAAAAGAACCTTCAATATAAAAAAATCAAAAAGAAAGTAGATTATAACATAACGCCTTTTACATTTTGGTAAATCCTAAATCATAAGACCCATGAAAAAAATAAAATTAGGTGAAATATTAATTTTTGTTAACATAAATAGGTTAATTATAAAATATATCAAATTAGAAAAGAATATAGGTGTAGTACATGACATATGTCCCAAAGAAGATAACTTGAGAGGAGCAACCCTTATAATGATCATATCATTTAAATGAGAATTAAACAATAAATTAATTACATGTATCAAATATAAATCCACATTAAAGAAGTATAATTAAAACATATGGTAATAAAAATTAATTACACACATGATCTTAGAATATCAAATATAATGAGGAAGTGATATAACACTGTGAAAAGAAATTGAGTTATGAAATTCTTTACCACTTTGTAACTTTCAAGTAAAATACCCTTAGATGAAATAATTCAAATTAAAACATAAAATACAATGATATATGAATTATTTATGATATTACATGTAAAATGGTTAGTATAAACAACATAAAAAATAAATTATGAGCATAACATTATAATATGACTCAATGAAGAAAATTGAGATGAAGTCCCTTACCTCGAGTGTAACATCTCATGTAATTATATAATAATAAATTTTCAAATACATTAATATTTATGAATAAGATATTAATTTTATGTTTATGGGGATTCATTTTTTTGATAGAGTACTCTACATGAAATAATGAGTTTCTCTGAAATATTATGTTGCACACAAAACTGAGTTATACTGAAAAATAATACATTATTAATATTATTATTTTAATTAGTAGTAAACACCTAGTCTTCATATTGGAGTGAATGAACATAAATTAATATAATATGTTTAAACCAAAATTTTAAATGTTTTTAAATTCATAAAATAAATTTTTGAGGCTTAAAATGAGAATGAATCCAATTTTAAGCCTAAATACTATAATATTTTTAGAAGATCATTTTACTGTCTTTTGATGGAGAACCATTTTTAAATATAGTTTTTCCACTTTTATATGTTTTTTAAAAAAATATAATTATCATTTTTTATAAGGATGTCAAAATTTATTTTGGTGCAAATTTTGGTATTTTTATGATAAAATTCATATTTTTGTGAATAGTGAAAATACTGCATTTTAATTCAAAACTACTTCTTCATATAATTTATTTTTCTTGATAGTATATATTTTGAATTAGTTTTAAAGTATATTTAGATTATTTTTTATCATTTAATACAATTTTTTGTTATTAATGGTAATTTTACATTGAAATTTTATATAAACACATGTCAATGTTTTGATTGATTTTACTTTTAAAAAACATGTTTTCTCGTTTTACTAATGAGGATTAATTTTAAATTGACTACTAAAACCTCTATGTTTTGCATTTGAAAAAATGGATTCCATATTTGTAATAAAAATTTCCAAATTGTATAAATGGACTCCTTTTATTTTTGGACATTATGAATAGTAACCTTGGTAATTTTTATTTACAAAGGTTAAAAGTAAATAAAGTTAATTAGGGTAATAAATAATATGATAAGGATAATAAAATTACAATAAAATATTATAAAATCCTATTGGATAAAAAAAATTCTAGCCTTAACACGTAAATATCAAAATTGATTCATTTAATGGACTTTTGTTCATGAAAGTTATATAATTATTATTACAACCAAAGAAAGTGGCAACATGTCACCCTCTAATATCTTATAAGTATAAATATTTTAATGTATTGTTAAACATGATGAAAATACAAAAATAATTAGTCACAATAAATATAATGAAATTATATACATCATTTTAATTTATTTTGAATTTTTAGAGATTAAATAATTACCATAAATATTGACACAACAACGATACAATAATTATGATATTAAGAGAAATATCAAATAAATGATATTATAAATATTAAAATAAATATTATATGAATTAATTTATGTCATACACCATTTTTATAGGTGAATATGACATGTTATAATACTATTAAATTCTTTTTTTCTAATTTATATCTGTTTTTGGATTTTATTTAAATTCAATGAAATGAATAGTGATTTTTTTTGAATAATTGATGTTTTATAAAAATAGTAAATTATTAAATTATATAAAAATCCAAAAAATATTTTAAAATCATAAAGTTAATATTATAAGGTCTAAAAGTTCATTAAGTGTGTGATTATGGAAAATTTATCCCATATAAGTAAAATTAATATCGAATTAATAATTAAAATGTTGTTACATAATTAAAATTAAAAGAGAATTATTAAGGGTAAACCGAAAAGATAATGTTTAATATAAAATCAATACAAGTATAAAAATTATTGGATGACAGGATTATGAAAAATACCCATATTTTACTCTAAATAAATCTATTAGTAGCCATTTGGATTAAAAAATTAGTTTTTAATAATTTAATATTTTAATACTTTCTAAGGGTTCCCTTCCCTCTCCTATAAAAGGTACCCCCTCTTATCTAATACTTACACTTCAATAACTCTATGGTTCGGAAAATATATGAACAAAAATATTCTCATAATCCATCCACTCATCTTAGAAGACTTCCTTAGGGAAGAAAACCTCCCAAGAATGCCTTTTGATATAACCAAAAGTTACCCGATTAAGAGGTAACGACTTCTCTCATGATTTTTAGTTTAATTTCCATTCTTCAATACCTATAATCTTATTATTTTATGATTACCTAACAAAACAAGTATCCAAAATATACTAGGATGTTATTATGATAATTTTTGAACCTAAACTTATATATATCTCCAATTAATAGGTAAAGAACATACTAGTTCTGTGTACGGTGAACTACTGCCTCGCGAAATGATTATTGTTCAATTTTCCCCTACCACCTCTCTTGGTGACCATTATTATGGAAAATATATTTATATATGATATATATTATATTTATATTATATGTATTCTTTTGTAATTTTTATTTAAAACATACCTTTAGGCTTTCCATGATGTGTAAATTTAATAATTTCATTTGAGGAAGTGTGGACTACCGTCCCCTCAAAGCGATATGACTCATTCCCTCTATACATGGAATGCATAAAATATGGGTTTATTAAACCTATGAAAAATGATTGAAATTAATATAATAATATTATTATAATATACATTTAGATCTTTTTATTATTATTCTTTTAATATGACAAAAAATAAAAGTAGCATTCCTGCGTACGTATGACCTACTATCTCCTTGAATGATGCATTTAATTTATTATCTCCAAATATTAAGGATATTAAAAATTAATATATAATGTATATATATGGTATTTAAATCATAAATAATATTATAGTGATTATTTAATTTTGACCATATGGATAATTTACATCAAAATAAGTTCATTTTTGACTCAACTACACAATATCGACAAAATGTCTGATATGAACATAAAACATTATTTAATTTTTATAACATGGTAATAAGTGATATAAAAATAATAATAAAATTTAAAAATGTTTTGAATAAAGTATAAATTAACTTGTGTTTATTATTATGGAACATAATGATTGTACGTGATGAGTGAGACTCAAGGTAAGGGTCTTCGTCTCAATCTCATTTCACATTGAAATATTTTGATAATATAAACTAGTTTATTTTATAATGTGTTTAATAAAACCTATTTACTTTTAATTTCATTCAAAGGGAATATTTTTTCTACAAAACATTGTACTAAACGACAAAAAGGAATGTTTTTAATATATGCGGTGACAATGACTTCTCTACCATCATAACAGTTATTTGATATTCGACTTCCTCTATAAGAATTAATGTTTTCTTAAAAAGGACAAGAAATCCCTTATTCGATTTTTTGTGTGTTTTGGTATTGAAAATGGTTTTGAAATTGGAATTAATGTTTAATATCTTGAAATTATTTCTTATGATACAAATGACATGTTAAGTGTGAAATGTTGATAATTGAAATCTTTATGTGTTAAAATTATATAATGGTACTTGGACATTTTACTAGTGTTTATATGATAAAATAAATATGGTTTAGTTATGTGATAATCCAAATACTGATGGTTCTATGATAAACCAAGGATGGGTGGTAATGTTATAACCTCCAATGCATTGGGTATGGAATTTAACAGTATAGAAATTCCATTCGTAAGAGTTATATGTGTGGAAGTTGACCATATGGTTATTCCATTTAAGTATGTTTATGTCTCAAGATACCTTTATATAATATATTCTTCTTTATATGGGTTTATGGTAATATTTGGGTTACAAAAAGGGTAATAAATGTGCTTATATTCAGTGAAGTGTATTTACTACTTCATAGAGGTGAATAATATTACTTTATGATAAAGTATTAATGGTTTACTTTTTTCCCAGGAATAATAGTTTTTCCTGTTTTTGTATCCCTTAAATAAATATTTTTGGTCATCCCATGTTTTGAAATTTTCTTCACAGGACTTAAATAATAATATAGTCAAAGATGGGATCAAGAAAAAGCTATGCTATGAAACGAAACCATGTTTCTTTAGAAAAAAAGATTTTGTTTTATGATAAAAATGGATAGTGAGTAGAAGTGTTTAATTGTAATATTTAAGTTGTTATGTATGATTTATGGACTAATTATCTAAATATATAAACATAAAAATATCCTCAATGTGAATTAATGTCAAATTATTGACTTATCTCAAGATTAAGCAATGTTTAAGGACGATGCCTTATATTGAGTCCACACTTTCCATGTATCTACTATAACTCCATTATAATAAGATTATATAAAATATTTGATTTATTAAGAACACTTTATAGGTTTAATACCTTCTAATTTAATAATTTATTTTATTTATTTTAATTTCATATTTAAATACATAATCAGGTAAGTCCATGTTGTGTGTTTTGAGGATGTTCATTTCATTATTTCTCCATGGCTTCAGTGTGCTGACCGAGTTCAAAGAGTCAATTATTTTAACACATCTAGAAAAATAATCATGAAATATTTATCATCTTTAAACATGAATTTTACTGTTAAAACCAATCATTAATGTTTTTTATGACAAATTAACTATGTTATGAACACAGAGATGGTAGGTCGTAGATATAAATGAGTTTCCATTTGTCATGATCATTATGGAAAGAAGGTAAAATTTATTTTATATTTACATAATTAAAATCATATAATAAATACCATATTATTTAATTAAATATACTTATATATATCATCCATGTTATGTGGTGATGAAAAAATAATCACATCGCTTCATGGAGGCGGTAGTCCCCACGTACGCACGAACTGCGTTATCATTTATCAATAAATGAAATGTTATTAAATAAAATGGTATATTATATTTTAATAAGGATAAATATGTTATTAATAACATAATTATTTCATATATATAATATATATTCATTAACTTTGTCCTTATTACATTCCATGTAAAGCATTACTGAAAAAGGAATCGCATCGCTTTGTAAGGCGGTAGTTCGCCGTACACATGAATGATGGTTTCATTTCATCTGAATGTCCTGAGGGATTTATTTTTTATTTTTATTAATAATAACACTCTCAAGGTTTAGGGGGAACCCTTAAATGAATGATAATCCTAGGAGGCACTTTAGGCCATTTTTACATGACCACTGAAGGAACAGGAAATACACAACACCTGTAGACCCACCCAACATATATTTTACATGATACAAACTAAAAATATTTGTAGGAAGCACAACTAGAATTTCCCCATGTAGTGTGCATGGTTCCTAGTCCTGAAGGAATATTACATACCCTATCAAATGACCAATCTGATTTCCTTTATGATGTTTGGGAGAAGCAGCTCTAAAACTCCTAGATCTGTGCGATGTAACTTCCCTACCAATATGAGTAGTTTCCCCTTTTCCCATGATCCACATCTCCCCCTTTCTCTACCTCTCATTCCTACCTCATCCATCACCAACCCACTCCTCTGCATCATCCATTCACCACCTCCCACCTACGGATCCCCTGCCTCACATTCTCTTCACTCCTCCGCACCGGTCGCGATCCCCGCATCTCATCCCGCTCCTCCGCGTCGTCCCTTAGCTTCCCCCCGCCTCGCCTCTTCCCCGCTTTTATGCACTGTATAGATGAATGACTTACTACCTATGTTCCATACTATATTCCCAACCACCCACCAAATTAATCCTGTAAATCCTTCAAATATTAGGGTTGTTAGGAGTAGAACCCTGGTTGGATGCAAAAATAGTTTAATTTCCCATTTGATGGAATATGATACAGATTTAGGTTATGAAATTAACATTATAACATCTCATTGCATATTTGATGATAATGTTATTATATCATCATAATTTAAGAATATTTTATGGAGGTGGATAAATGAATAAAAAAAATTCTCAGTTAAGCTTGATACCTTTTCGCTGGATAACCTCCATAAGTTAGCACCAAAAAAATTATTATGATAGATTTGTGATCAGAAAAAGGATTATAGGATGTGGGGAGAAAATTTATCAATTTATTTTGTTTGTATTTTCCAAAAAAACTTCTTTTGAGGTATAAATAGGAGATGAGTAGGGGCCCTTTTATAATTGAGGTGAGTGGTACACTTATAATTTTGAAAATGAAGAAAAGTGTACCCACATTTTTCACCTGAAGAAAGAACAAAAATGGAACATTATTGATAGATAGATGATATGAGGTTTAATATGAGAATAAAATATAATTTATTGAAGCATTTAAGTTATTTTAACCGTTATATTTTTATTTTAACCCTCGGTAAATCAGTTTCACCTTAACAGCAGAAAAATATATTTACTGTTATCACTCTCCATTATGAACACAAATTAAGTTGAACTTATTATATAATATAATTTATTATTATTAAAAATTTTGACTAAATTTTACCAAATTATTTTCGTATAAGTGTTATAATTTAATTTAATATTAAACCCAAAAATGTGATGAAAAAGCGTTGTTTTAAGAAATGTATTTTTCAAGCATAAGATGATTTAATATAAAATCTATATCTATTAGGATTCATTATATGATATTAAATTAATATTTATAGATATGTAGTCTATAAATTTCATTTATATCATTACTAATTAAGTGTTATTTTTCTTAATTAAAATGTAGAAACGTTCTGAAATTTAATATATTTTTTTAGAAAAAATCCGTTTTTAAACCCAAAAATAAACTTATACTAAAATATAATATAAAGTTGATTCAAAATTAATTAATTGGGTTAAATATAACTAACGAATAAATTGTTACCTGAAATAAAATTGAAATCAAAATGGGACATTTAAATTAGATAATTTATTGAAAAGAAATGAAAGTTTTGAAAAATTAGTATTTGTCACCATTCACTAAAAAATCAATATTTTCCAAAAAAAATTAAACCTAAGTTAATTTTTAAATGATGATTTCCAAAATAAAGTTAATTTTATCAAAGAAAAATTATAAAATATTAGAAAATTAATTATATTATTTTCTCACAAAAATAAATAAAACCATTTTTGAAGATAACATGTTTTTGATGAATAAAATAACTTTACTAGAAATTGACTGATTATTTTCTAAGAATTCATCAATAAATTTATAACGAGTATAAAATTTATATATATTATTTTCATAAAGTGTTTAATACTATTCATATCATCTAATTTAATGGCTGGTTCATAACATCCATATTTAAATTACTATATTTCATGGTTCATTTAAGTTCAATGTTGCATGTCGAATACGCTATCAAACATAATGTTATTATTTTAAAAATAAAGGGGTGTTAAATTCTACCCCATTTAATAAATTTATTTCTCACAATTTGAAGTTGAACATGGTAATGACAGTTTTTACATTTGATTTTTTTTGTGGAAAACCCACATAATAAAAATGGATAAGAAATATTTCACATAAAAAGAAAGAAAGAAATTTAAAAGGACATCTAGAATGAAAAAACGGTTTTTATAAAAGGTTAAAATTTAGGGGAATTTAAAACATGGATTTAGAAGAAGATGCATTAAGGAATTTTTTTTATTTTTTTAAGAGATATTTGACCATCTATTTAGTGAAAAAAATTTATTTCAAGATCATTTTCCTAGATATAATTAATTACTTTACCATATTAACCAAAAAAATAAGTAAATATACTTAATTGATGAATATAAATTAATCATTTAATAATTTCAACCACAATATCTGCTTTTCCCCCAATAATGATTATTCAAGATGACATTTTCATTCCTAAAAACCTAAAAACCAAATTTTAAACAACCACATAACCATAAAAGGGATAAAAACATATTCCACATATATTTATACATTAACCATAATGAAAATAGTTAGCACAATGTATGATACTTCCCAAAATCAATAAACCTTCGTAGCATTAATCTACAATATATGCTAATCATTTTCACAAATAACTTGAATCATAATAAATCCACATTAAAATCATATATGATTCCAAAATATAATTTATAATTTCTTCTTAAAATAAAATCCCATATTGTTCTATTTAACATCATCATTTATCATTCAACAAAATAATGAACTTATAAATTAGTTTCACAGTCCCAAACATTTTTCTCAATCCCATGATTAGCTATATCCTATGATCCAAGATTTCAATAACCCATAATTTCCTTAACACAAAAGATATGAGAATCACTAAATTATACAAATACCTTAAAACTTATTTCCACAAAGGTTAAAGGCATTCTTAACATTAAAAATAATCTTTTAATATTCTTAAACCTAATAAAACATTTTCCAAAATGTCATTAATCACTTTAATATCTCATCACTTGAAAACTAAAAAGGGTTTTCTAATACTTTGAACTTATGATCAAAATTAATCATATAGTACAATGATGGTATCAATAACTCTTAATATAACCATATATAAAAACATCCAAATCTCTAATGTTATTTAAATATTGTTTTGATACAAACTATAATTACCCTGAACCCACACTCCCAGACCTAGTGCTAAAAATATGATCTTTATATTTATGGATTTAATATCTATGAAGGTGGAACAATATTTTCATCCAAAACATAAAACATTAAAATGAAATATGGGATAAATTATGTACCCCAGGGCGTTTTAGGCATAGAGTTTTAGAATTAGGAAAAATATTATATAAATATTACTCAAGAATTTGAGGGAGTATTTTCCCCAGAAAACCTAGATTTTTTATCCCATATTAATTCTCAAATAACTCCTAAAAAATTCATAAAGTTTGAAAATTTTATAGAGGAAAATTATTTAACAATTATTCTTCATAAATTGAGAAATAGAAAACAAAATAAGATTTATACCAAATTCTTAGTAAAGGTAAAAATAATCCTTAACAATTGAATTTTGTTAGTGATCATAAGAAGAAAATAAGGTTATGATGAAATAACGAAGTTCATGAGAATAAAATAAGAATATTTATACCCATCAATACCTCCATCATAGATTATGAAAAATTACATAAAGCTTAATAAAATTCAAGATTCATAAGAATAAATAATCATGATCCATGCTATTTCAATATTGATCAATGGAAACATAAAAATACCATGTAAAGCATAAATAAAATATGTTGGTATCTTGGAATATTATATTTATAGAACACTTATAAATTAGAATAACCATTCAATTGACTTGAAAATAATTATAGAGAGAACATAATCATCAACCAATGCATCAGAGATATGTAATGGGGATCACCTATGGTATAAGATATATCAGGATCACCATTTTTTCATTAGTAATAATTAGTATCAACCACTTGCATAAATTATATCAGGCTCACCCATGAGGTATATTGGGTATGAACTCATTATAAACAATTTCCAAGTACCATTAAAGAAATAAATTACATAGATATTACATATCATTATAAAAACCATATAAAAATCCATTATTACTTTCATAACTTTATTAACTCAGTGATAAGAAATGGGGTCCATGAAAATATATTAAAACAATCATAATCTATCCATAGAATGAATAAGAATGGTATAATTTAAACATATTCTAGTGGAGAATAAGTAAAATCAAGGGGTTTTGATATTGATGAATGGAAATACTATAAAAATATCATTAAAAACATTCTTGAGGAAAATAACCTTCCACTTTGTGTAACATAAAAGGATGTTATCTTAGATGTAAAATGATTTTGAAATATTACTTGAAACATTTTCTGAGGAAAATATCCTTTCATATTTAAAATTTTATACTGAAAATATAAAACATTCTCAAACATTAAATAAAAAATGTTTTTTTTGTAAATAAAATCTGAAACTTAAAATAGAATCATTAAAACATCAATTGGCTATAATAGTAGTAAAATACCCTTATGTTTTAAGTGGTATGAATGCACATTATTTTCAAAAATTATGTAATGGGAGTTAAAGTGACACATTTGGAATACATTATAAAATTTAATTTTTAAAAACTTTTAAAAGAAGTAAGAATATTATGAAAAATAGATTTTTAAAATCATTTATGTCAATAAAATAAAACTTTTGAGAATATTTTTGAATACTCATACATGGAAGAGAAATACTCATGATCTAAAATAAAGTTACCAGATCAGTATAACTTATAAAAAATCTGTTGATATTTATTCCATAAATAAGAGCGGACATGGAAATTAAACATATAAAATAAATTTCATAGAAAGTATAGTGAAAAATATATAAGATTTATGAAAATAAGATCATATGATTTCATATAGAACAAACTTCAACACAAAAAATATTCAAATGAAAGGAGATTGTAAAATTAAGCCTTTTCTATTTTGGTAAATCATAAATTATAAACCCCATGAAATAATAAGATCTAATGAATCATTAAATTTCATGAACATAATTATATTCAGGATAAAAAATATAAAAGGGTAAGTAGATAAACCTCATAATAGAATATAGGTGTATTATATAACAAATGTCTCAAAGAAGACAATTTCAGATAAACAACCATTAAAATGACCATATCGTTGAAGTGGGAATTAATAAATGGATTAATTATATGTATCAAAAGTAAATACAAATAAAACAAGTTTAAATAAAACAATATTTCATAAAAAATAATTACATATATAATCATAGAGTATCAAATACAATGCATAAGTAATAAATCACAATGATAATAAATTGAGTTATGAAATTATTTACCACTTGGAAACTTTCAAGTCAAATTCCATTGGATAAAATAATTCAAATAAAACATTAAAATTACAATATGTATGAATAATTCAAGATATTACATGTAAATGGGGGAATATAAAAACCATAGAAAATAAATTATATGCAGAACATTAAAATATGTCTCAATGAAGGAAAATTGGGACAAAGTCCCTTACCTTGAGTCCATACTTTCTATGTATGTACTTTAACTCCACTATAATAAAGTTATATAAATTATTTTATTTATTAAGAACATTTTAAAGGTTTAATAACATATAATTAGATCATTTTTTTATTTTAATGACATATTTAAATACTTAATCTGTTAAGTCTACGTTATGTGTTTTGAGGAGGACGAAGGAGAGTTCTCATCGCGATGCTCTCCTTCCCTCGGTGACAACAACCGATCATGTGCTGGCTACTCCCCCCTCAGTGGGGGAGGGAGAATCGTTACCATTTAGAAGAACATGGTCCTCTTTTCAGCCTTTCTCGAATCCTGATTTCATGCCTCCTTTCCCGGAGGTTTCGTTAAGCTCTAGGGTGCTGGAGCTCTTTGATGGCATTCCTAATCTGTAGATCTCGACATCAGAATTCACAGAAACCTCCACGCTATTGAATCTCATGCTGGTCGCTTGGTTCAAGTAGAGGAGACCTTAGGTGGATTCTTTAGACAGGTTCGTCTTTGTTGAATGGGATCTCTATGAGAGGGCAATAGTTGGATTCCTCGATAGTCATTACATCCTGATTTGGTTTGAGTCAGAATTTGATCTTATCAAAGCTTGGTCGAGCGCGCCACGTAGCGTCAACGGGTTATGATTTTTTCTATTCCATTGGTCCTTCGAATTTTATATGACCCGTGAATCGCCTACTTCTGTCGTTTGGGTAAGCATCCCCAACCTCCCCTTTCCATTTTAGAATCCCTCTACTATTAGACTTCTAGGTAATCTCATTGGGAGGTTCTTGGGTTTGGATAGCTGTACTATGACGGTTTGTCACCCGGTGAACCCACGGGTTTGTGTGGAAATGGTTGCGTCTCATACGACTTTTGACTATGTTTGGATCCCGATCAGGGAGGAGTATAGGTGTATGTTGTGGGTAGTTTATGAGAATTGGAAAAATTTCTGCTCTTCATGCCACAGATTGGGGTACTCTTCGGAGGTTTGCTGGAAGGGGCGTTCATATCACCTGAAGGGGGTTCATCGTCGGGGAACTTGGATAGTGGCATGGAATGAGAATAACCATGTTGGGAAAGCTCACGAGGCTTGTGTGGCGCTTGGTCTGAGGCAGATGGCGTCTAGTGTTGAATGTCATGGCAGGGATCTGTCATTGCCGGCTGATGAGGTACTTGCTGATGCTGGGTTGCTGAAGAAGGATGCGGATCATCAGGCTAGCTCGAAGGTGGCTATATCTCTTAGTGGGTTGAGGCAGGTCTCGGAGGAGCCAAGTGATCTCAGTGTGAGGAAGGGGGTCGATTTGGTCCAGCAGAGGGAGGATGGGTCGAGACACACTATGTCTATGTGTAAGTCATGTCGGGATGGGAATACTGGAGGCTTGGATGATGAGGTCAGGTCCTTGTTGTAGTTGAGTAACAGGGTTTGAAATCTTCCAGAGGAGAGGTTTAATTATATTACTGTTGAAACATTTGGTTCTGATGAGGTGTATGTGAAGGATTCAAATCCAACGGTTGCTGCAGTCCTTAATCGGCTGAGGAGTGATCTGCAAGTGGGGGTTGAAGTGAAGCAGGCTGATAACCATGTTTCTAGTGTTGGGGGCGAGCTGGCTAGAAACAACAGAGCCATGGGGCCGCAGTCTTCCCCTACAATGCTTGATGGTCCAATTATGGGGGTCTTGGAAGCAGGCATTGATGAGAGATGTGGCCGGGCTGATGATGAGGGAGGGGTTTTGACTATAGTTTATTTGGGTAACCATTTTCAGATTCTAGAACATGAGCATGCGAATGTGTTTTCTTCGGTGAACAATGGTGGAAATGTGCAGGTTGGGTCTCAGGAGGAGGATGTTGGAAATGAAAAAATAAATATGGTGCCTCATGAAAATAATGAAATGATGGAGCACCCGCAATCCTTAGCAATGATCGACACTAATACTCAGTCAGTGTATTCTTAAGAGATGGTTATCCCTGGAAAGTGGGGGTATATTTCCAAGAGTGATAATGATAATGGTGGCATGGTTATGCCCTCTTATATTAGCATTTTCTAGGTAGGGGTGGTGAAAATGTCTGAGAATCAAAAGGAGATTACCACCTCAATGAGACAAAGGCCAAGGAAAGATTAATCCTTTTTTTCAAATCTGATGTATACTCGGTCATCTGTCAGAAAATAAGGTGGGGTAGGAGTAAGAATTACTCTAATGGGGAAATTAGCCCAAGGAGTAGTAGGAGTAAGAGAAGTTGTAGGGGCAGGAAGGTCTCTTCTACCTTGCCACTCCCTATAAAGACTCGGACAGCAGAAAAGAAAATTGGGGAGAAGTTGGACATTGAGGCCATGTGTCAACTAAAACCATATCGTCAGTTCGATTCTTCCTGGGATCTGATCCTAAGTTCGGATGATGATGTGATAGAGTAGGCGCTGTTTCTCAATGGCTCCGAAGAGGATGCGGCAAAGATGATGGGTCGAGCCATTGAAATGAATCTGAATGAGGAACAATATTCTTGGGTCGACAAACAGGACTCAATTCTAGTTTGGGGTTTTAACAAGGGGTTGATTAGCATAGAGGAGTATATATAGGATTGGGATACACTATCTTCTGCATTTGAAGACCTGTTAAGCAGAGAGCAGCACATCCAGGTAACAACTATATCCTGTACGTTGTTTAGAGATATGGGTTCTGCCATAATAAATTTTTTCTTCAATGATTCTGCCATAGACATTTTGACTAATGCTTGGTTCCTTTTTTTCTTAAGAAATTGAAAGAGGTATTTCTTTATCAGTCTATGTGTTTCGAGTTAGTTTTGGGTGTTCGGTATCTAGCTTGGTTTCGGGTTCCACCTCAGATGGGGTTCAGAGCATGAGGCCACCACTTAAGCATGTCACTTGGAGTGGAAGACTGAGAGGGTATTTCTTGGCCATCGGTTCTGTGCCCGTGCATCTTTGCATGGGACTGTTTGCTGAGTGATCATGATTTGGTGGAGGTCCTTAACTTTTTATAGCCACTGGGGAGAGGTGGAACCGGTAATTTGTTTTTGTTTTTCTTGGATTTTAATTTGGCTGTTTTGTTGAACATGGTGGTTTCTCACTTTCTCCTTAAAAGTGATTTGATAATCAAATAAAAAAATAATTTTCAGTTAGGCAGGGTAGGATTGAATAAGTGTATTCTATCTTATAATGAGTTGATTTCCGTAGATCGATTAAATCTCGGGAGGAAGTATGCCAAAGTCCTAAAACATTATGAAAGCTCGAAATGGGAGTCAGCCATTGCGGAGGAAGAATTCTACCATGGAGGTGGTGACGAGTACAGTTCTTATGATTTATACTTGTTTTATTTTGATCTTGTGTTCTTGTCCCTGAACCTTTCTTTTATTTTAATAAATGGCTAGAGGCTAGCCTGTGACTGACTTTCTGGGTATGTGTTTTTAGGACGTTCGGGTCATTATTTCAAAATTGATTTGGTGTATTAACCCAGGTCAAAAAGATATTTATTTAAAAATATATAGAATACTAATAATTACATAGTTATCATATTTATAATTAAATTATATTTTAAATTAATTAATTAAAGATTATTATGAAAAATGAACTATGCAACGATAATGGAGATGGAAGGCCGTACAGACACAAGAGTAACATTTCCATTTTTTAATGATCATTTTGAAATGAAGGTAAGTATTATTGTATATTACTAGAGTGAAAATAATATTATAAATAACACATTATTTCATTAAATATAATTATATATTTCATACATGTGATTTTGTGATAAAAAATATTCACATCACTTCATTGAGGCAGTAGTCCACACGTACGCAAGAACACTTTTATCATTTCCCATTAAATGGGATGGTAAAAAAAATGATAAATTATCTCTTATGAATGATAAATATGGATTTAATATCATAATTATGTCTTATAGATCACATATATTCATTAAATGTATCCTTATTACTTTCCATGTAAAGCATTAGTGAAAAACCAATCACATCACTTCACGAGGTGGTTGTTTTCCCTATACACGAACGACATTATCACATCCCCCCATAGAAAGGAAATTAAGAAGTTTTATGTTATATAATAATTACAAAAAATATATTTATATTTAAAACAACATATATATATTTTAAATCTGTCATTATAACAAGTATTTAGAGGTGATGATGAAAAAAATTATATCGATTCCTGATGCGGTAGTCCACTATACACATGAATGATTGTTTAATTTCCCATTTGATGGGATAAAATATAGATTTAGGTTATGAAATTAACATAATAAATTCTAAGTATATTATATATATATATTTATTATATAATCACAATTTAATAAGATTTAGAGGGTGTGAAATAAGAAATAAAATTAAAATGCTCGGTTAACCATGATACACATTCCTCGGAAAACATCCTTAGGTCAATAATGGAAGCTTCTTAAGATCTATTTATGATGGAAAAAAATTATTCTATGATGTTGAAATGGAATTGATGAAGTTATATATTTAGTTCAGGTATGATCCAAAAGGATTCTTTGGTTTGAAGTGGAGAGTAGAGTGGGTGGACTTTTATAAGTGAGGTGAGTGGCACCCTTGTAATTTTTGAAAATAAAAATGTATACCCTTGTGTTTACATTCCAAAAAGGCTTAAAAATAGAAAATTATAGAGGATTATATGATATAAGGTTTAACTTTTACCAGAAAAAATAATTTATAGAATTTTTAGGTCATTTTAACCCTTACCTTTTTAGTTTATCCCTCAGTCAACCTGTTTTTGTCTTCAGCACAGTAAAATATTTTTTCTATTTTCACTATTTATTAGGATAAAAAAATTTAGTTGTACATATTGTATAATATAAATTTTTATGATAAAAAATTTAGAATCCATTTTACCAAATTATATTCATATATTTGGAATAATTTAATTTCAAATAATACCAACTGACGTGATGAAAATGTTTTTTTTAAGAAATGTATTTTTTTAAGCATAAGATGATTTTATATAAAATTAATTTATATTAATAATAAAAAAAATAAATTCAAATTTAAATATAAAGATATATAATAAATAAATTTCATTTAAATCATTACTCAATAGGGGTTATTTTAATTAATTTAAATGGAGCAGTATTATCCACTTTTGAATAGATTTCCTGAAAAACCTATTTTTAAACCCAAAAATAAACTTATACTAAAATTCATTATAAATATGATTATAAAGAAATTATTTTGATTAAATATAAATAACCAACAATTTTTCTTACTTTAATTCTAATTCAAATCATACAAGGACTTTTAAATTACTAAAATTATTGAAAATATTAAATAGTTCTACAAAAAATTGATATTTTTCACTATTCACTAAAAAAATCTATATTAAAAAAAATAAAAACATTATAATATAATATAATATTGATATGATGATTTAAAAAATGAATATAATTTTATAAAATTAAATTTATTTGATATATAAGAATTAATTATAATTTTTTTCTCACAAAAAACTAATACAAATCATTTTTGAAAAAAACATATTTTTGATAAATAAAGTAACTTTACTAGAAATTGATTACTTATATACTTTGAAATTATAAATAAATTTATTTTGAGATTAAAATTTACGTATTTATATTTCATAAAGAAGATAACACTATTCATATCCACTAATTTAATAGCTTGTTTATAAAGATCATATTTAAAAAATAATATGTCGTGGTTCATTCATGTTCAATGTTGTGAATAAAATACACTATTGAACATAATATTATTCTTTTAAAAATATCAGGGTGTTATAAAAAATGGGTTTTGAATTTGATGGTAATGGGAAGTAGAGATTCCCATTTATAAGAGATGGGAGGGGTACTTTTGGAATTTCACAAAACAATAAATTCATATAATTTAATTTTCAAATCTAAAAGAATCCAAACTGATTTATTTCAAAGGTAGGATGATTATGGGTCGAAATACTATTATAAAATTAAAAATTAGACAAATTATTACATTTTTTACCCTTATATTTTGGGTTTAACCCCTCATTAACCCCTTTTACACTTACCATGAAAACAAATATTTTCACCTTTTAAAGGTTAATGCAGTTACTATAAATAAAAAAAGATCCATAAATAAAACATGGTTTACATTATAAATAATAAATTAATTTTTTTTCTTAGTTAGATATTTTAAGGCATTTTATGTCATTTAATAAAATATTATTTATTATATTATATTATTAATGTCAATTTTTAGAACTATTCATTACCTTGATTTTAATAATATATTGAGAACTAGTAAAATTATAAAAAAATATTTTAATACATTCTTAAAATGTTATTTTCCATTATAAAATTTTTTGAACTCATTAAATATCTGACAATATATTACTTTTAATATTTTTATTATCATTTATTTTATTTGTTTCATTAATTGAATAATTACTACATCAACTTTTTGTAAATTTATAAGGCACTTATTTCATCACTAAAAATTAAAAATAAATTACCATGATGAATAAAAGTAATTCATATTTATAAATATATATATATATATAATTGAACATTTCATTTTTTTAAACCTATGCTAAAAATATTATTCTTATTAAGAGTGTGACATTTTTGAATTTTTGTTAAATGAAATATTATTAATGTTATAATCAAATAGAATTAGAAAAACACCATATAAATAAATATTGTATTAATATTGAAGAACACGAGTCATCCAATAAAATTAAGGCATGTTTTAGTTCTATTTCATAATCCTTATATTCTTATTTTTTTCTTTAATTACCTGATTTACAATTTACTCTGTTAACACAAATCACTATGGTTACTATTCATATTCACAAAAAACCAAAGGGAACTATTCAAAAATTTTGATCCACTGATTCCAAATATGGAATCCTTTTTTCAAAATTCAAATCACATAAGTTTCCTAATTTAATTTAAAATTAGACCGATCAAATATGATGAAATACAATTTTACCGAAAAATGACATTTTTAATGTAAAAATGTTTTTATACTCACTTCAAGTATAATTTTTTTTAAAAACCATAATTGGATTATATTAAATAAAATTTAACAAATGAAATATTTAAACTCATCAAAAATATATTTTGATTTTGTAAATACATGAAAATAAATATAATTTTAAAAACAAAATCTGAAATTTTCATCGTTCAATAAAAAATCGATCTTTTTAGGAAATTATAAAAAATTAAAAATGAGATAATTTTTTCGTTAGGAATAAAAATTTTAATTTAATTTTATAAAATAAAAATTATATAATTTTAAATTTAAATCTTTAAATAAAAACTTATATGAAAATGTTTTTATAATACTATTTTCTTTTTGATTTAAAAATTACTTAACATTTTTTTAATTGATATAACATTATAATATCTAACTAATGAATATTTATAATACCTTTAAATGATTTATTCTAACATTACCTAGGTTATTACTATATCAACTCCTAAAATTTGTCTTCAGAATATCCTCTTTACAAACTCACGGTTGGTGATACCCTGATCATTAGTCAATTTTGGTGAAACATATTGCTCCCCAAAATTGATCATAAAAATACACAATTCATGGAGGAGGATACCAATTGTTTATTGTAGCTTAGTTGAACTTATAATAATGTACATAAATCCTAATAGTTTCGTATTCCACAAAAGAACTGGTGTTACCCATAGAGACATGCTTGGTCGAATGGAACCTTTGCTTTACAAATCTTCTATATGGGATTTAAATTACCTCAATTCTATTAGTAACATCCCATAATATCAAAGTGAAATAGTACTAGTCTCTAGTAAAAGATCAATCATATATTCTACATATCTTTTGGGTGGTAATCTTGATAAATTTATTGTAAATACATTAGGAAACTGTTTTATGATGTGTGTAAATTATCTATTCCAAATTCCTTCTACAGATGCTAATGTAACTATTTCCAAATAATAAGATATAGTCCAAAAATTTAGTAATAAGGGTCCTTTTATATTTAAATTTCCCTCTCAATATCCTTTAAATGGATGCATAACACAATCATAAGATGTGAAATTGAGTTTTTCAGAATGAAATTCGATATGAGCCTTGAAGGATATCAAACAATCCATTCCAAAAAATAGGTCACAGATGACCATCCGCAAAATAGAGAAATAAAAAACCAACTCAAACCCATCGATAGTTATAACACACATATGAAACATAAATGATCGACACTCAAATTTTCCAGGAGGTTTTTTCATTTTCAAAATAGAAGGCCTCATCTCAACATGTAACCCCATATGATCAACCACACAAGTAGTAATAAAATAGTGGGATTGACCCGTACTAAACAAAGATTGTTTAATGGATGTATTAAAAATAATCATACCTCACACCATCAAAGGACAATATTGACCATACAGAATCATCTATTTGGAATCATAAAGATATTTACTCACTCCTCTATCCATGCTTCCCTAATAAGATTTCACAGCCAATAGAGTTGTGGTGTTCCTAAAATCACCTAGTCTTTCATGGTTCTAAGTATTAGAATTATTTTGGTGAGGTCATCGTTTCTAATCATATGATTTATAAGAAACATGTGATGGATCACCAAAACTATAATTTTGAGTCTCACGACAATGTCACTAAATATGACTCATTAGGATACAGTTGTGACAAGATCTAGGTGGTGTTATACAATCCCACTTTTAACAAGAAGTAGATCATTATTGGAAACAACCAGGATTTAAATTGGGTCTTGAAGGAAAATAAAATGATTTAATAATTTGATTATGAGATGCTCCCCCATCCTAGAATAATGTTTTTTTGTTCCAATTTTTTCATAAATTTGAGTTCCCTCTTATTTCTATAGGAATAAACAGACTTCCTCTAGTTGAATTTCAAGAAATGTTCCTTTCTGATACCATAACTCTATTCACAATTTCTGTATAGTTTTCAATAATAAGAATGACTATGATAGAGTGAATCTATAGTCATAATCCAGAATCAATGATGTGTTCTTTCAAGGAAGAAAAATAAAAAACTTTAAAATTAATGATGGATAAGTTCATAAACATAACTGCATATTCTGTTACCAATAGATTTTGATACTTCTGGTTAAAAGATTAGTTGTCCCAGATATCCTGAATGTGTGAGGGTATCATTGTTTATTGAAACATTATTAATACTCTTATAATAATAGTACTTGGTGGGATTTAGTTTTGATATCTAAATTCCACCACTTTCAAGAAATATCCTCCAACATATATGTTTCCAACTTTATCTCTGATAGTGTACTGAGAAAATAAAAACAATCTGCTCATCCATACATCCCCGTTTTTGGGATTAGAATCTCATTGGAAAACATAGGGATTATATTTCACAAATTATTCCAAATTACCCACTTTCCTTATTTAATCATTTTTATTCCCTTTTTCAATGGCTTGAAAGGCTTTCATGACACTCTGTATATGTTTTTAGTTCACCTATGGCTCGTGTGATACCAAATTCTCTGTAACTTATTACTTTTGATTTTTGTCGTGTCTAACTTGTACCTATTTCAATCTATAGAAGCCAAATCACTTAATAAACTATCTCTTGTATCTGAGGGCTTAGAAAAATTTCAAATTAGCATTATAAACTAAAAATAACCATTTTTTCCAAAATAAAATATTTTAACAACTTTTAAAAATCATTTGAATAATATATGAACAATGTATTCCTATTTGAAATCTCACTATAAAGAATTTTATGAAACAATTATTGGTTAAACCCACGATGATGTGATAACAAAATATCTAGAAGTTTCATAGAATTATTTTTTACCTAGACACCTTGGTAGTATTTATTTTAACAGAAAATTGTTTTCTATGTATTTTAAGCTTTATATTTCATGTTTTGAAATTCCTATCTCCTTACTACCATCCCAAGAGATAGATGACCTGACCAGGACTGATACAATTTGTAACATCCTTCACCACATCATTTTATTGAGGGGAGGAAATAATTCAATAAGACATAGGTGATATCTCCAAGTCACTAAAGGATACTAATAAAGGCTAAGGGATTAGGGTAATATTCAAGGGATGATTATTCCAAAGAAAGAAAAAACAAGACAATACATAAAATGACAATCCTTCCACCATATAATGCATTAATAAAAAATAAAAAAGGGATTAAAACCAAAAAAACAATAATATTAGAGTGATAATGGATATTTAGGACAATAATCCAAAAGGAAACAAGACTTAAATACATAATTTCACAATCCCAAGTACCACTCGAACCAGATCCATGATTCAACACCACCCACCAAGCCTATGGTTTCAAGATGAATCATTAGAGAAATATAATACCTTTACCTTACTATTATCTTTATGTATAACATATAAAAATTCAAAAAAGATCCCCATAATGGGGTGAAAATAAACTCAAGCAGGATTTCCTCAAAGCCTTCCCAACTCAAGCCACTAGGGCAGAAAAACGTTAACACAATTTATATTAAACATTTGGAAAACATTAAATAGTTTATATAATGTATGAAGTAAAAAAAAAGTGAGTGAAACCTTAAATAATAACATTAAAATTTCCAATGTTTTTTTATAATCACTCCCATGTTCACCCACCCACCCACACTAACCCATATATACAATAATCTCAGAAAACTCAAAAAAGGTGTTACAATTAATGGTGGTACTTCATGAACATACTCTTTCAAACCAGGAATAGTGGAACTTCCCATAAAACTCTATTCCCCTTGAAAACAAGAAAACCCAAGTATTCAAAATTCCATTCCAAAATATTTCACATAAAAAATTCTTCTTTTTAAAATAATTTCATAAAATATTTTAATGCTTGAAAACCATAACATATTTTTAAAATATTTATTTTAAAATTATAATCTAAAAAATGGATTTTCCAAACCCATCAATTTTCCAAAATTCAAATCACAAAGAAAAGGCATCTCTTTTATAAAATCACACCATGTTTCTATAGAAAATACAAGAAAAACCATTTAACAAAACCAATCCTTCCAATTCTAGAACTGTATAGTGGGAGAGAATCCACCTTCCTCAAATTAAATTTATTGGTACATATGAATTATGATGAAACCACTGATCTCCTTTCCTCCTTCCATTTCTTTAACAAAACCAAAGAAGATCTCATAAGAACATATGCAAACACATAGATCTAGGTATTCCAATATCTTTCTACGGTTTTATTCAAGACAAAACATGGATATCCAAATTGAAAAGGAATAATGAGGCACAAAAAATTATTTCCACAATCTCAGGCTCTAAGATACAATGGAAATAGAGTTAAAACATTAAATTCTAGTTAAAATATCCTACAAGTGTCTAGAAAGTTGAGAGTAATGAATCAATAATTTCAAAAATTGGCCACACTAAAACTGGTTGGGCCCAGACCAATTGATGACATAAATTGGGAATTTAAATTGTGAATCCATCAAGGGTTTCTTTACACTAAAAAACCATATTTCATATTTTTTTTTGAAAAACACAATTTTACAACGTAAATTTTATTTATATTTTAAATTTATCTTCCAAACACTCAATGAAACACATTTATGCCTTGAATAAATTTACTGCCTTCAACCTAATAAATTGACATCATAAAACTGACATTTACAACATAAATTTTCCATATAAAAATTTATAGTAGCTGGTCTCCAGTCTATTTTTTTGTTTAACCTCAAAAAATTTTTAGTATACTCAATAATAACTTCAAACAAGGATGAAAAGGCATAAAACAACAACATACGTTAAACTGAGATTTTACAAATCTACTAATAGAATATGAAATTTTCTTTCTCTCCTTTCTCCTCTTAAGATAATAGAATATTTATTTTTAGGATCTTTAAATGATTCTCACATGAAATATTAATAAGTTTATACTCGATTAAGTTGAATTATTCAAGAACCTTCTTAATGTTTCATTATTGTGAAAACTAAATCCCCTGATTCATCGTATCATGGGAAATTATCATGCTAAGAATATATCTAACTTCAAATAAGTTCTTGAATTGAAAATAATTCTTCAAATTATTATTTAACATTTTACTCATTGTAATATATTTTACAATAAATAACCTATCATTTAAATAAATATAGAAAATAATTAAATCACCATCAATAAAACGGTTTGATGAAGACATCATGGTCAATGATATTTAGAATGCAATCATTTCTCTCAATGAATGGGTCACCTTTCTTATACCATTATTCTAGTGTCTTTTTAAAACCATATAATCCTTTAATAAGTTTACAGACCATATTTTATTAACATTTCACTAAAAAAACTTTGATTTTCTCTTTGTATATCTCCACTTTAAGATCACTATTGTGGAACTGCTACAAAAAAATTACTTTTGACAATGATAAAATTGATCTTTGTCAGGGCTTAAAATCATGGACTCTCTAAGTGATATTAAAATCCCTATGCCTTTATTAGTTCTATAAAAACCATTGATAAAGGACCCTTTTATTAGTTCTTTTGAAAAGCGATAATAAATCTTATCTTTATCTGTGATTTTTATTTTGCACTGATATAAGGGTAGCATTTATCAGTGCTAGATAAAGCACTGATAAAGGGAACCTTTATCAGTGCTAGATGAAGTGATGATAAAGGGTTACTTTATCAGTTCTAGATGAATCGCTGATAAAGAGAACCTTTATCAGCACTATATGTCATGATGAAAAGGGTCCATTTATCAGTTCTATATAAAGCACTTATAAAGGGACCCTTTATTCGGGATTTATATAGAATTGATAAAGGCTATTACAGCTACTTCATAGCTGCATCCCTACAATAGCCATACACCAGCCATATAAAATCAAACCCAATAAAAATAAAGAAAGAGTAATACAAATATATAGAAAATACATGATCAAATATAGAATTTATTTGGAATAAAATTTACAACGCAAATAAAATAAAAAACATTATATTATAGACATTTCAAAAATTGGTTTCTACAATTACATGAGTGAGTACAACTTATCATAGTCATTCAAAAAAATCAATGCTCTTTTTTATTTGGCCCTAAACTCCATTCATGCTATTATTTTCCGAACAAACCACCCTTGATTAAGGATAATAATTCACATATATAGGAAAACCATTTTTATGTTAGTAGTACTATAAATAAATAAATTAAACACAAAGTGTCAATTTTAAACTAAAACACACATATTTTAACTCATATCAGGCATATCATGTATCAGATTGAGGCACAAATAATTTCTACTTGTCACCAATGACTTATGGATCATTTTCCTAAAGTATTGAAATAATCTAAATGTGTTTTATTGGTTTTGTGTATGTCAGTTTCCTTTTTTACTAAAATGGAAATTATAAATAAAAAAGACACACTTGGAGTAATATTGGTCGCAAAGTGCATTAAATTTAGGTTTTTATGATTTCTAAACATCAAAAATGACTTATGTAATGTTGTTTTAAAGTATCAAAAATAATTTAAATGTTTTTTCTCAATTTTGAGCATTTCACTTGTGGTTTTTGCTAAAATGTTATATTAAACTAAAAACATGAACTTTGAGTCATACTAGTCCTGTTGTCTATTGGATTGGGATGTGGATGATTCCTACTTATAAAAAATGACCCATGGATCATTTTCTTAAAGCTTAAAAATAATATGAATGTGTTTACCCAATTTTTAGTATGTCACTTTTTTTACAAAAAATATCATTTTAAACTAAAAACAAGATCTTAGAGTAATATTTTTCACATTGTGTTACAGTTTGATGTGAGACTGATTCCTACACACAAAAATTGATTTATGGATTCTTTTAATAAATTATCAATACATTTTGAGCACATTTTCTCAGTTTTCAGTGTGTGACACTCATTTTGAACTAAAATGTCAATTTTAAAATAATAACTAGTATTTTGCGCCATACTAGGAACACCATGTATTGGATTGACCTATGGATGATTTCTACTCAAAAAAATGCCTAAGGGGTCATTTTACAAAAGTCTATAAACAATATGAATGTTTTTCTTAGTTTTGAGTTTTTCACTTGTCTTTTTTACTTAAATGTCAATTTTAAACTAAAACCACACAATTTGAGTAATTCCTGTCACACCATGCATCATATTGAGGTGAGTTTTATTTGTACACATCAAAAAATTAATTGTGTATCATTGTCCTAAAGAATCAAAAAAATCAGAATGTGTTTTCTTGGTTTTTAGTATATCAATTGTTTATTTTATAAAATGTCATTTTAAACAAAAAACACACACTTTGAGTCCTACCGGACTCATTGGGCATCGATTTGATGTGAGACTGATTATTATATTCCAAAAATTAATTATGAACCATTTTACTAAATTATCAGGACAATCCAAGTATTTTCTCTCAGTTTTTTATGAGTACCATATGTTTTGAACTAAAATGTCAATTTTAAACTGATAATGGACACATTGAGTTGTATCGGGAACACTTTGTATTTGATTGATGTTCAACTAATTCCTACATGCAAAATATAACTTATGGATCATTTTTATAGTGTATTTAAATAATATTAATTTTTTTCATGGTTTTGATAATTCCAATTGTCCTTTTTACTGAAATATTCATTACATTATCCTAAAGTTTCAAAACAATTTGAATGTGTTTTCATGGTTTTGAGTATATCACTTGTTTTTTTTACAAAAAATGACATTATAAACTAAAAACACACATTTATGAGTCATACTGGTGACATCATGCATTTATTTGATGTGAGAATGATTTTTTACCTTCCAAAAAATGAATTATAGACTATTTTACTAAATTATCAGGACAATCCAGGCATGTTTTCTCAATTTTCTATGAGTGAAATATGTTTTGAACTAAAATGTAAATTTTAAACTGATAATGGAAACATTGAGTCATATCAAGAACAATTTGTTTTTATTGAGGTTCAACAAATTCCTACATGTAAAATATGACTTATGGATCATATTATAATGTATTGAAATAATATGAATGTGTTTTCATGGTTTTGATAATGCTAGTTGTTTTTTACTAATATGTCCATTTTAAATAAAAATGCACACTGGGAATCATACCACTCACATCATGAATCATATTGAGGTGAGGCTGATTCCTAATGATAAAAAATGACTTATGGATCATTTTTCCAAAGTATCAAAATAATTTAATGAACTTTCTCAGTTTTGAGTATGTCACTTTTGGTTTTTACTAAAATGTCATTTTAATATGAAAACATGTACTTTGATTCATACTATTTAAATTGTGTATTAAATTGATGTGTGGATGATTCCTATATGTCAAAAATGACTTATGGGTCATTATACTAAAGTATCAAAACAATATAAATGTGTTTGATTGGTTTCTAGTATTTCACATTCTTTTTACTAAAATACCAATGTATATTGAAAACATGCAATTGGAGTCATATATCTCACATCGTTTATCAGATTGATTTGAGAATGATTACTACACATCGAAAAATGACTTATTAATCATTTTTATAAATTATCAAGAAAATATTAGCATTTTTACTTGGTTTTAAGTGAGTAACACATGTTTTGAACTAAAAAGGATATTTTGACCTAATAAAGGATTGAATGAGCCATACCAGATACACTGTGAATCAGATTGAGGTGATTCTGATTTCAACATGCCAAAAATGTCCGAGGGAACATTTTAATAAATTATTGGAACAATCCCAATGGGTTTTATTATTTTTTAGTCTGTCACTTGTCTTTTTTCTTAAATGTCATTTTTGAACTCAAACCACACAATTTGAGTAATAAAAATCACATCGTGCGTCAGATTGAGGTGTGGATAATTAATACATGTCAAAAATGGCATATGGATCATTTTTATAAAGTATAAAAACAATTCTAATTTGTTTTATTAATTTTTAATATGTCACATATTTTTTTACTAAAATATTATTTTAAACTGAAAACACAAACTTCAAGCCATACCTATCACATCGTGTGTTGAATTCTTGTGAGACCAATTCCTACACATAAAAATGAATTAAAGACATTTTTTATAAATTGTCAAGAAAATTCAAGCATGTATTCTCAATTTCTAGTATGTGACAAATGTTTTGAACTAAAATGTCAATTTTAAACTAATAACAGACAATTTGAGTCAAAATAGGAACACTGTGTATCATATTGAGGTGAGGCTCATAACTACATTCCAAAAATGACTGAGGGATCACTATCATAATGTATCAAAATAATCTTAATTCATTTTCTTGGTTTTGAGTATGTCGCTTGTATTTTTTTACTAAAATGTCAATTTTAAAATCAAACCACACAATTTGAGTAACACCCATCAC
Source organism: Viscum album (assembly GCA_963277665.1). NCBI lineage: Eukaryota > Viridiplantae > Streptophyta > Magnoliopsida > Santalales > Viscaceae > Viscum > Viscum album. The sequence continues at coordinate 1,340,352,701 of OY728156.1, forward strand.
ATAATGTGTCATATTAAGGCATTAATAATTTTTATACATCACAAATGAATTCTTAGTAATTTTACTAAAGTATAAAAAAAATCCAAATGCATTTTATTGGTATTGAGTATGTCACTTTTTTACTAAAATTTAATTTTTAATTAAAAACATGTACTTTAAATAATAATGTCTACATCATATTTTTTATTGACGTGCAATAAATTAATACACATAAAAAATTAATTATGGACCATTTTACTAAAGTATCAAGGAAATATGAATTTGTTTTCTTGGTTTTGATCACGAGACATGTGTTTTGAAGTAATTTTTAAATTTAACAAAATAAGGGTCTGATAAAAATGATTACTAAATTAACTTTAAAAAGTAGTTAAAATGATGATAAAATTAACTAAATAGTAGTAGGAAGTCACATGTTAATGATGTTTGTATACATTATGACACTCTCTATTCATCCCATTCATTACTAAACATACCAATTTCCTCCAATATAAACATCCTTGAGAAATACATAAAAAATTATATATAATATTTTGGATACTAATGATTCACATCCCAAGTTTATGTCTACGGTCATAACCCATAATATATCAAAAACATAGCAGGTAATCACCTAAATATGAAGTCAAAAAACATTATGACACAATGTATACTGCCCACTGAGCTCTAAACAAATTTAACTCTTCTTTTTCGTACATATATTGTTGGGAATCATGGTATTAATGAGAAAATATATAAAAATAAATGACCAATAAATTTTTTTAATGAAATTATAATTACATTCAGAAATTACCTTCGTGGGGATGCTAGTATTTTTTTTGTTGTATGACATATTTCATAAATTTTCAAAAATAATATCCACAGTCTTTATCTTTATATTACTTTAGAAACTGTAGAAAAATTGACCAAAATAAGTAAATTGTTTTGAAATATGTTTTGATAATTTAATATTTCTATATATAACTTAAAACATTTTCATTTTATATAACCGATATGATTATAATTTTCAGGCACCGACCTCATACCATAATTTAGCTTAGATTTAGGAACCACCATATCATAAAAAATTCTTATTAAAATAAATACCGAAACATATAATTCTAATTTTATCTATAAAATATAGATTACAGTGCATTAAAATTTCACAATTCACATCATGTGTGATTGATTTAATTGAAATACATGCATTGGATCCAAAAAATAAATATCTAGGTTATCCAAATTGATTGAAATCAGTATCCAATTATTCCTAAAAGAAAAAAAAAGAATAATTAATGAAGGAAATAAAAATATATATTCTATGATTATATTGTATTATTTAACTTCTGTTTTGTAGGTATTAAAAAGATTATTTTATCTGTTATTTTATTCTCAAATGCATTATTTAACGCATCTTTTTTAATATCAATTTCTTCAATATCCATAGAAATTTATTGCATAGAAAGGATACAAGGATTAATTAATCCAAATAATTCTTCACATGATTTTCTATTTATATAGAAGAAATATAAATGCATGTAGAAAATATGAATATTTATTAACTTTAATGAAAATATTAGATCATTTTTTAGACAGACGTATTATAAAAATGCACCATATGTATGTATTCATAATTGAGACTCTCAACCATAAAAACTTCAAAATCTCTTTTATAATCTCAATACCAACTAAATCTGTAATGAATATTAAAAATATTTTTTATTTATATTGATTATATGACATATCTCCTTCCTTTTATGTTGGTTTTGCATGAATTTTTAAAGCTAATATATGTTATAGTGGAACTAGTAGGGATAAGGTTCTCTTAGAAAGTCCTTTTTTTTTCTAGGTCGATTCATTGAATTTTCTTGATTAGAAATTCTATGTCCCCATTCTTATTCCATTTTAAATAACATACATTACTTTAAAACATTTCTCATCAACTATTATAGGGTTTTCATTTGAAAAAAATTGTTAAGGATATACATCATGTATGTCTATAATATTATATTACCATACTATGTACATTACAATAGAATCATTGACCATTTTAATATCAAGATCTTCAAGTGGAAGAGGAAACTCAACCCTCAACTCTTGAGCTACTCCAATCCCCACTCACATGAGATATTTTTTTAGTTCTTTATAGATTAGTTTATTTCGCAGTATAATATACACCATACCCCTCACAATAAGGACGTTCATGGGTGTTAATAGATTGAAATAAAATACTAATTTACCCTAAGGAATTGTTGTAATATAAATCTATTAGAAGTTTTTTGACTGAAATTCAAGAGAAAGATTACGGAAAAAATATATTACCTCAGGTTAGGTATGTGGTTAAGGAGAATGACTAGCCACAAATCTAGTGGGATTATTTTTTTGTTTATGTGCTGATCATTATTCCAATATCGTTTCACTTTGATACTTTCATATATATTGGTCTACCCAACTGGAGAAAACAAAAATATCCTATAAATAATCTATTTACACATTTAATCCTGTTGTTATCTTTTATATATCTTCTAATGGTTTTTTCTTCTCAAAATATGTTCGAGGAGACACTCTAAAACCAACACCTATTACATGAACATATTGTTCTAGCCGCTTAAAAGTTTCTTAAAGTAGTTTTCCTTCTTGTACAGTGATTGTTGATTCTTGTGTCCATACCACATAAAAATCACATGAGAATAAATAGATATTTTTATTTAATACTATTATATATCAGAATGATTTACTATTATTTCATACTTACATATGTTTCCCATAATGCTTTTGTGTTTTCATCAATTAGTTTTTTTCCTTATTTAGACAGGCCACCTTTCATTGCTCATGTTGTGGTTTGGAAGTGGATTTAGATTTTGATTCATTAATATTCATATAAATAAACAAAAATATATTGTTTCATATCACATAAAACATGTATTTTTGATTTAAAACTAATTCCAATTTGTTCTCTAGAGAAGTGTACCCCATATTTGCTTTTTATAGGGGTACATTGGGTTTGATGCACATTTTTTATTTTCATAACTCATTTTCTATTTCATAAATTAACAATTTTGGATCAAATTAAATAAAATAAATAATTTAATATAATATATTATCGATTATAATACACCTGAAATGATTTCTGATCATGATGAATGATGAAAGAATTCCATGTTTCCTTCTTTATAATGTTTTCTTATTTAACTGGTGGATGAGGCTTTACATTCCCCTCAGCATACATAAGATAAAACTTGGTAAAAATTGTCTGGAAGACTCTATGGTATTTTCTAGTAGCTATTAAGACATATTTATTATTCAAATTATCAAAAACAAAAAAAATATACAAGGACAATTGAAAATTATATCAAAAGTTCATTATATAATTTTTGGTAAAATAGAGGAATTATATCATAACATTACCTTAATATCATGTTAAAGGGTTTCCTTCATTATAGGTTGGACATGACACAACGAATCTATATCAATAAGCACATTCATACTCATTGTAACAACAACATAACTAATGAGCATTGTCTTGTTGGGGTAAATAGTTTGGATGAGTTGATTCCAGCTAACCATAAAATTTATACCCTTGATTCATGTCTTGATAATTTTATTCAGCACTGTTATGTTGTGTCATTCTAATTTTATTAATCCACATGTTATTCATCGCCTAATAATTCTGTAGTTTTAGCATCAAATTCCCATTCTTCCTTGAGATTAGTAACATCACCGTGTGAAGAATTCCTTGTCTGCAAGATTAGTCCAAAATATAATTTATATTATGTTAACCCAATAGAGAACACAAAATATTATGAAGAAAATCATTGTACATTAATAAACACTTTACATTGTCATTGAACTCTATTTCTTTTTTAAAGGTATATGGAATTTGGATCCTCTATAAAGAATCCAAATGACCACTTTGTGGTTCCCTATAATGTACAAGACATTTTATAAATTGGGACCTCCATGAACTAATTGTTACCTCATAGTGAAAGTGTTATCCTCGATTGAATTTTCATTTGACCCTACTATTTTGTTGTCACTCAAAGGGAAATCAACCAATTTTTATTTTCTGGATCTGAGACATAAAATACTTTAACTTCTTGTGATTCCATTATTAATGGTTCATTATTTTTTCCTTTCTAAAATAAAATTTACCTTCAAAAGGATCATTTCATCAACTTCAAATGAACTACTATGTCAATCCATTTTTATGGGAAAATTGATAATTGATGTTTATTATAATCAAACTCGTTTTTCTGTTCAGTAATTCCCTAACCTGACATATTAATATAAATTGGATTTATATCATTTGATCCACATATGTGAATCACTTCCACCACATGCATTACTTTATTTTTCCTCACACTACTGTGATAGTGTTATTTTTTATAGAACATATAACGTTTTATTACAAAACTAGTGTAAGAATTAATATTTTCATTTGGTCCCCTAGCTAGCCATCAAAGTAGTTCGAAAATTGAATCCATATTTTTAGATTAATTCCTATATAAATGATCTCATAACCATTATATAAACTAATTATTATGTGTATATGATATCCATCCTTGAACCCTTTATAGATTCAAATACCTAATAATTGATTTATGAGATTTAACATATTAATCAACATCATCACTATTATGAAAAATGTAAAGGTGGCCTTTCTCCTGCTCTATGATGGTAATTGTAACAATATATATTTTGGAAATACCTTCACCTATAATGTGTTTACTATGGTAATACTTTGGAAGACCAATTTTATCAACATATGATGAGTAATCATTATATAATTCTATAGCTTCTTTAATAATATATTTTTCTTTAATAAAAGCTTTTTTCTAAATTCATTTACAAATGTAACCTTTATAAATATTCATATAACTTTCAATGAGGCACATACATCTATAATGGATTGGACCACATATTTGAAACTATCTAATAAAGTGAACCATCAGGTGGATATTATATCAAATAATTATGGTTGTAAGAACATCTCTAAATCCTAGAATATGACTGCAACCTCTTAATTCATGATTTGAAACTTTGCTGGGCCTATAAATTTTCTACATATAGCTTTGAAAAAGTAGTTGTGCCTGGTTAATTTATGTCATAAATTTTTAGGTATAATTCAACCTAAAATTTTTAGAATCAAATCTTGTATAAACTCATGATAGTCTTGTGATTTTAGTCCCTATAACTTCAAATTAGTCATTTACACAACATTATTGATATTTTTTTGAATACACCTTTAGAAATTTTACAGCATTAAGGAAAATGAAAAATTGAAAATTTTCTTATCTAGGTAGAGTGTAAGCTTCCAGAAGAAGAAAAGCACAACCTTTACCCTCCACTAGTTCCAACTCTTCCCTTATCCCTATGTTAATCATGTCCAACCGAATCTTGATTCCATCTTTTGTTTTTCTAGGAAAATTTAGTAATTTACTAACTATATTATTAAACATAATTTTTCCTACAATCATGAAATCAGGAAAATATTTGAAATATAAATAATTAAATTATGTTAATTAAAAGAAAATTGATCTCTTTCAACAACCCAATTTCAGAAGTTTTTTAAAAAAATTGTTTACCAGAAACAGTTCCAATATCATTTACATTATTGAAAAATTGATCACTCATTAGTAGAGATGTTATTATACCTTTTCTAGTATTACATTAGAATACTATCATGAAAGAAAAATATTTATTTCATTATGTTAAAAATATCTAATTCCCTAAAAAACAGTATTAGAGGAACGTTTCAACTGAACCGAGTGTGTGAATTCTTTGCAAATTGGACACCCTGTCATTTCCTTAAGGTTATAGCTTTACAAAATTCTATAAGAAAGAAAGTAATTTATCATCCCATACACCATGGACCTCAATGTGATTTTTTATCTTATTTGAGCATCATACATTGTAACACCCATATCCCACATCAATTTAAGAACATTAATCAATGGATCCAAATAGACATCAATATCATTACATGGTTGTTTTGGTTAAGATAAAAGTAAAGAAAACATAATGTATTTATGCGTCGTGGATAACCATGGAGGAAAGTTATAATTTAAAAATGAAACTATACATGTACTATTAGTACTACTATATACACCAAAATGATTCATTCCATCTATAGATAATTCAAGACAGAATATTACCAACTACTTTTCAAATTTATGATACTCATAATCAATTTTATTCCACTATGGAGAGTCTATTTGATGATTTAGTTTCCCATATTTAATTATTTTACCAACATTTTAGGTCAATTGTATCATATTTTCCTAGCATCTATATACTATTCAAAACCACATAATGATAAGAATGCACCATACAACATTTAAAGGGATTGATTCGACTTTCTTTTATCAATCCACACGAAACTTAGGGAATTTTATGAATAATTCATGGTCCTTGATAAAAAATATGAAATAATTTAAAAAAGAATATATATTTTAAGAGATCATTCCCATTAAACATATAATTCATTTAGAACAATTTTTTTAATAAGTAAGTTCATTTTCTTCAAGTATAATATCATTCAGGAGACCAAGTTGTTCTTTGAAGCTGGTGTTTCTCCATCTACTACCAGCTTTCAAATTATATTACTTCAATACAGCTTAAAATTCTGTGTATTTAGTAAAACTTGTACAAAATGGTCTCTTAGAACATTTATTTAAATTCTACAACAAAATTTTAAAATCTTTAAGGTCATTTTAAATTTCCATTGTCATTTCTTCTACACGATATCAATCATGATTTACACTGTTATTCATATCAAATGATCCATAAATCTCAATATCATCCCAATCAATGTTTATTGTTTTGTTCTTCCCCATGTTTAGTCCAATATTTATAGCTCTAATATATTATTTCACAAACAATATATTTTTAGAACTCTTTTAGACTAATTTTTGTTTAATAACATCAATGTAAACACAAAAAAATAATTTGATTAGTGTCTTATGCATACTATATTAAAACATGATGAATTATTTAACACTATCTTTATAATAATTTATCATTTGATTAGTGTGTATACATTTTTGATTCATATCCTTCTTATTATGTTCCTAAATATTCTTTTTTTACAAAAAAAAATAAATTCACATAAGATATTCATAATCAAAGGAGAAAGTTAAAGATAATTCTGGGAAGGGGAATCCAAATTTTTATTATTTCAGATATTTTCATTATGATATAAAGAAAATATGTAATTGAATTTGATAAATTAATTACTCCATTGGTGGGAGGTTTTACCCTCTATAATCATCCAAAATGAGCATTGGATCCCAGTATGGGATGAGTACTTCTCAAAGTAGTTCAAGAAACGTAGGTGCAAGTCTAAAAGAGATTGAGGGTGAGTCACAAGCCAAAAAATGAAATAATAACTATTTGGGAGATAAAGATGATGAGGATTCCAACTGTCTCCTTAAATCTAAATGTTACTAGACTTGGAGTTGGTAAAGCATCAAAAAAATTTCTTACTTTGTTTCATAATCAGTAGTATGATCCCTACAAGGGCTACCTTGATTGGTGTGACTGTGAGAAGGCTTAGCTTGATGGTATTACAAACACTCATGTTGTGATAGTCATTATATTTTGAAAATTTAAATTAATCCTTTAATTACTCCATTAAAAGTAAAATTTATTTGGTATGTGAACTAAATTTTATAATCACTTAGCTTATTGTGACAAAAATGCTGTAATTCTAGGATGGTTTCTATAACCCTACTAGGTGGGAGTCTAAAAATATGGAGGAGTTTTTGTTTATTCATTTCTTCACATGGTATACGGTGGGACTGGTGGTGTTTCATTGAAATTATATGTGGAGTTTTAAAGGATTCATAAATTTAGTCAATCGTTACTTGTTAGTGGAAAATTTTCATGTATGATTAATTTGATGATATAGATAAAGAAGAGAATAATTGAAATCATAAGGGAAATTTGATCACTAAAAAGTCTTAATCAACACATGATCTTAATTTCTATAATTATGTAATCATAAAAATTTTGGCACCCTATTTAGGTAAAAATGTTTCCTCCCTCATTTACTCCCATTTACCATGTTCTGATACACATTATATTTTAAATCAAGGGATTTAATATCATTATTTCTTATATGATTATAAAATATCTTCTTGAAAATGTTAATAAAATGGAGTTCTTAGTCAACAGGTTCACTTATAGACATATATTAACCTATTAATAAATAATAAATATGTTTCAAAAAATTATTAATTATTGGATGGAAGAATTTCCTTGGAAATTATTGTTCATGATTTCCATTTAATTACGACATAGATTTATAAATTTGAGTAAAAATATCTTACCTCGGAACATATGAGTTCAGGTAATCATTATATTTTGAAATACGGTTAAGGAACTTATAATATCATGAATCCAAGGGATGACACTATTATTGATTAGATAAGTGAAGTTGGATTCCTTGTTACTTCCTTTTTATATATATTATTTTACACTCTGTATTATAGTAATACCAGGAAATATATTTTTTCTTCAACCCACTAATGAACACCTATTCCAAAAATAGTAGAGCTATCAATCTTAGGTATATTTCACATTTCCTACAATATCCAAAATCACTAATAAATTTCCTTAAATACACCACAAATACTTTCCATTAATAAAAATTCCAAACATTTCAGTGGGTGTAGACACTAAAACCATTCATAATGATAGAAAATATATGTAAATAATTATAATATTGTGTACATGGATTCTATGTTAAAAATAATTATATTTTATGTATAAAACATGCATATTCTATTTTAGTAAAAATTAAACGAATGTGAATAAAGAATATATAATTCCATAAAACTTAATAATTTATAAAATATTAATAGAAAATTAATTCAAAGAATATTGGTAATGAATGTAAAGGAAAGCGACAGAGAGAAACAACAATGGACTGAGGCAAGGAGGATTAGGTGTAACATGGGACATAATTTATATTAAGTGGAGACTCATTAGGGTAGATCAAGAAAAAATAAGATCACTTGCGTGTTCCCTATTCAAACCATTTGGGTAAAATAAAAGCAAAAAAAAATGTTTAAGGGATTAAAGGATCACAAGTGATCACATACCTTTATTTTAAAATATCATTATAATTTTAAGACAAGAAAATTAGATAAACTTTAAAATAAGAAAAATAAAATTAAAATCCTTTATTTCCAAGAAAACCTTTGATAACAAAGAAACAAGTAAATTTTCAGCTTCAAAAGCCTCAAATCATTTTAATTTTGAATAAAAATTTCCAAAAAATAAATGTATCCATAAATTTAATTTATAAAAATTTCACAAATCATTAACATATCTCATTAGATTAATATATATATATATATAATAATTAGTTTAATGTACACAAATGTGACATTATTCAATAATAATTACTTTTCCTCACATTAAAATCCAAATTATAATTTAACTCAAGAAACAACCAAATTCAAATGTTTCTTTAAAATATTAAATTTCATAACAATAATTTGGAAGAATGGGAGGGTATGAAAACTACCATCATGACCAGCCTGTGCATGTATGGGAAGCCTAGCTAAACAACCATGCGAAGGTGGAGAGATGACATCATGATGTAGATGTTGTGGAGGGGTAGTTTCAAGTTGTTATAGTATGGATGAATTCCTTTAAGGCCTTTGGGTCATGTAATGTCACAAATCCTATGGGACATGTAAGGGTTTTTCTTAAACCATTAAAAGGGAGATTATAAAAAATTAATAAAAAGAATGCCTTCAAGCCTTTCAGATTATACTAAAAAGTAATAGTTTTTAGGATCACTATACATGAAAAACATAAAAATTATACATATACATAAAAACTATAAATAAAAATAGAAATAGATATTTTTGATAATTCATTGTTTGATTTTTTTTAAAATTATATAATATATAACTATCTTTTTAAAGTACCAAATGATACTTTGGAACATTAATTAGGAATAAACATTTAAAATATAATTTTATTTAACAACTCTTTAAAATTGAATTTGATTTCCCGAATAAATTTTAAAACCATATGATGTTTCATTCAATTAAAACTAGTACGAAACATCATAAAAAATAAAATGAATGGTCAAACCCACAAATTATAGATAACTAGATTGGGAAACCAATCAAAGAAAATCCATAGGATTTTTCATAACTGAAATCCAAAATTAAATCACATGTCAACAATAAAACTAAAAAATGTACTAAATCACAAATATGACTACCACCATTTAAAATATACAAAATCACTAAAGAAACCTATTTGTTCATTTAATTAGATATATAATAAACACCACCATAATTAAATTACATTTAATTATAGATAATCAAAACCTCCCTTTTTGAATAAAAAATTGTAAGCTTTTATTTTTATATATAACACTAAATATTAATCACAAAATACAAATAATTATTAAATAAATACGTGATAAAAATTCATGAATCCAAGGTATGTTATTAAAAAAGGGGAAACATGGAATCACCTATAAGGAACATGCGAAGGTGAATAAAGTCCCTAAAAATGATGATATTGTAACACCCGAGACTTTTATGTTATATAAATCATCAAAGGAATCTTTTTCTACAAAACACTTGCTTGGCTTGCTTCACACGAAATCACGATCTTCCTCAACAGCTTGCGCCGTACACAATACTGAGTTTCACTAAACAACGATATGCTATTAAAATATTATTAAAACTAGCTGTTATGAATCGTAATAACCACTTTTTAAATTTTATATATTTTATTTTTCAAAATGGACTTCATTTTTGGATTCGGAATATCGAAATTAGCCTAGGGTGAAATTTTGGTATTTTTCTGAAAACATTCATTTTTTGATGAATAGTGAAACCACTAAGTGGTAGTTAAAAAACTAAATTTTTCATAATACTTAATTTTAACACTTCTGTGAGTGGAATTTCGAATATCCGAGAGACACGGTTAATATCAAAGACCAAAATGTGGTTCAATGAGATGAAAATAATTTTTGGTGAATAGTAGCTTTTTACTTTTTTTTACCACGGTTAAAAGTAAATAGGGTAATTAAGGGTAAATATGATTTTATTATTACCCTAACACATGTCCTAATTCTATTGGATATGTTTAATTCGACCAAAAAAAACTTAGGAATAATATATGACCATTTAGGCCCACTTGGATTAGATTAGGACATTTATTATTAATTTATTTAAAGAAGGGTTAAAATAGTTAAAATCAAAGTTGAATAAGTAAATAATTTTTAATATGGGGTTATACATAAGATAAATTCGACTATAAATATTCATTAGAAAGATAAAAATAGTTCCTACATAATGGTATTTTATTTGTAATTTTTAGACATTAAATAATTTAATTTATTTTTGACACAAAGATGATGCAGTAATTATCTTATTAATGAAATATTGACATAATTAATGTTATAAACACAAAAATAAATGTAATTTGAGACTTTTTATGAATTCCAATAATTTTATAAGTTAATATTACATGTTATTATTAACTTAATTAACTTTTTTAGAACTAATAATTATGTTATGATTTTCACAAAAATCAATTACTAAATAGTGTCAAAATTGACATAAAATAGTTTTTAAAACAAATATTATATTAGTAATTGTTATTTTAATCTTAAAAATCTAAGGTTCGGCCAAATGACATATATAAGGTTATATATATTAATAATAAACAACTTGGGGTTCGTTTGGCTGCTTATAGTAAGTTTATTAACCTTATAGTATAAGAACACTAGAAGACACGGTAAAAGTAAACTTATTTAACTTAATGTTAAATCTAAATGATAAGGATAAAATAGGAACCTAAACTTGTATAAATTATATTGGATGAGAGGATTTCGACCCATCACCACCTTACCTTCTAAATATATAAATTTTGAGCTATTTAAAACCGAACTTTACTTAATAATAATATATTATTTTTAGTTTTCCCAAAGGTGCCCCTCTCCTCCCTTATAAAAGGGCACCTCCTCCCTCTCTTCCTCACATCACTTTGAGCCTTCAAGCTCGGCCAACCCCTGTAAATTTCTCCTATCCACTTCCCTAGAGAAATACTAGAGGTCCTGGTCTTCTTGAAAGACCAATTTTAGTGCCCTAAAAGAAGGTCTCAAAGAAGCACTTCAAAGAAGAGGTAATGTCCGTTACCGATTCTTTCTTCTTTATTTCTTCTTCCACTTCTTCTTCTTTTGTTGTTTCATTATGAAGTAATAACATCAGTATCAATCATATACTGATATGTTATTATAAGTATGAAACAACCCTATTTCACCATCTATCCATCCTACAGAAAAAGAAATCACCGCGCGTGCGTACGTACGGAATACCGTCTCCACGCCGTGGTGTAATCTATTTTCCACCACCACCTTACTTGGATGGGTATAATGGTGTAAATAATGAATATATATGAATATTATAAAGTGATATTGATTCTGAAATAGTATACATATACTCCAATACAATTCCACGATCATAGGAACGATATCATCACTCGTGCGTATGTACGGAATACCGTCTCCACGATGTGATGGGACTCGTTCTACATGATATTCATTTAATAATGATTATATAAATGAATTGAATGAATGAATATGATATATATTACACTAATAACATTCTGGAAATTAGGTATCTATAACCTAAATAGAAGAATAAGAATTTATTCGACAAAACATGCATAAGAACAAAAAGTTATAAACACCCGAATAAGAAGTAGCAATGAAATATTACTACTAAGAAGCTAAGAAAATGACCATATATGATATCATAAAAATAAGTATGATTCTGGAATAAGTCAATAACATTATTTAAATAATTATACAGGAGGTTCGGACACTTATGAAGCAAAACAGACCTAAGGTAAGGGAAATATCACAATCTCGTTTTTATCCGAGATTGTTTATACTTTGAAAGTTACTGGGGTGTATGTTATCATCCACATCCATGTTTCCTCAGTATGTAATGTTATTTCAATCCGCCTACAATTGTTTAAATCCAAATTTACCCTTTGGTGAGTTTTTAGTAAAAGATATGAAAGGAATCTTTTGTCGTTTTTTGTACGAGGTACTTTTTGACTTTTCCGACAAAAGTACGAGAAGAATGTTTTTTAACTTATACGGCATGAATGGATTTTTAAAACATTATTTCCAAGAAGCTTCCTTTACAAGTTTTGAAGTTTATTTTTAATCAACTTCTTTTAGTTTAAAATTGTATGACATATTAAGAAAGGAAAAGTGTTTTTGAAGTAGAAAGGATATTTTCCTCAAGAATGAAGTTCAAGTGTTTTATCAAAATTATTTTCCATATAAGAAAATAACGGGTTCTGTTTTTATCCATATTATTACATTGATTTGATTATGTTGTGATGGAATTATTTTTATGAATTCATTTATCTTATAATAATTGTTTTATGATGTCATGTTGTTTAAGAATCCCATTTTTATTACATGGGTTATGCAATGATGTATGGTTTATGATTTTGTGGCACACAAAAGAATGGTATCATTATGAGATGTGTGGGACCTATATCTCCCTCCAATGCATTAGGTAAATATTTTATATCTCATGAGATAGACATGGCTGGAACGGTAGGTTATACCGGTTCAGTGAAACAGGACTGAAACGAGGGTGACTCGGTTTAGAAAGGGACTTTTTCCACTAAGATAGTCTTGTCAATGAGTCTTGACTAACAAGAAATGATTCTCTATGATTATGTGTGTATGACACAAAGTTTCAGGTTTTATGTTATGATTATTGGGATTAAATTTCACTTCTATGATTTATCCCATGTTATTATATTATGATCTCTTTTGCAGGATAAGGTTTCCAAAAGTTATGTTCTTATGTATATGATGTGATTGATATTTCTTTTGTTTACCCTTACTGAGCATTTGAGCTCACTCTTTTGTATGTTTTATTTCCCCAGGTCAGGAAGAAGGTTATTAAGTAGAATATTCCAAAAAGGGACTCTAGATATGATGAAATAAATGGGAGGCAAAGTAGATGCTTTATGAACCAGTTGTTTATGTTTCCCAGTTTCTAAAGACACTATACCTATACGGTCCTTTCTTGGTTTTTTTATATGTTTTAATAAGTGTGCTTCAATTCTGAAGTAATAACAATGTATGTAAAGTATGGTTCATTATAGTTGGTATCAAAGGAAAGGTATAGTCAACATTTGGAAACTAGGATGTGAAAGCCTTAGTAAGAACCCTAAGGATAAGTCTAAGCATATAACACAATCTTAGTGTTTTAGAAATGGCCATGAATAACCTAGGATAAGTCCTTAAGTGTGAAATTTTATTCTTGATTATGTGGTTTTCCTATTATAATTAGTGTTTCTCACACTATTCTTCTTGGTTTTAGTCAATGGCTGGAACCCGAAGGAATCATGTTTATGCGGAATGCGACGGGCAATGCAATGATTATCCCCCTGAGAAACCAAACGTTATGGGAGCTGGAATGCAAAATCTTATAGCCATGCTCACACAACTTTCTCAAGCTATGAATCATGCAGGACTTCCAAATGAGAAAAGCAAGGAGCATCATTCTGTTGAATCCTTCATGAGGCAGCGTCCACCTTCTTTTAGCGGGTCTACTAATCCATTAGTTGTTGAAAAATGGATTAGTACTACTGAAAAGATATTTTCAGTTCTTCAATGTTCTGAGCATGATAAAGTCATCCTAGCAGTGTATCATTTGGAGGGTGATGCTGATCAATGGTGGAATCTTATTAAGAATATGAGGCAAAGGTATGAAATTGAGTCCATGGAATGGGATGAGTTCAAGAACTTATTTCTCAATAAGTACTTCCCTCGTATTCTCAGAACAAAGATGGAGAAAGAGTTTCTTGAACTGAAGAAAAAGGATGATGAATCTGTTGGTACCTATGAAGCAAATTTTACAAGACTTTCAAGGTACGGTTCTGGTATTATTATCCAACCTGAGAGTAAGATCGATCGATTCTTTAGTGGCTTAAAACCAAGTCTTCGAAGGGCCTTAGCCATAAGGGACTTCAATAGATACGAGGAAATCGTTCGATGTGCTCTCAAAGTCAAGATGGAGATTGGAGTAACCCATCAGTCAAATGGGTTTGATAATAAGTGGAAAATGGAATTTAAAGGAAAATCTAAAGAGCACACTGAAAAGAAGATGATCTTTCCCTTATGCTCAAAGTGTGGAAAGAAACATGGAGGGAGTTTTCTTAAAGGGACAAGTAAATGTTTCAAATGTGGAAAGGAAGGTCATCGTGGATTTAAATGCCGCGATGATGGGAAGAAGATGTCTAATGATGCAAACAAAGGAAGGGATACACAGAATGAACCTACTACACTTCAATGTTTCAAGTGCAAGGAGATGGGAAATTATTCCAATAAATGCCCTAATCCAAGGGTTGATGATGATGGTCGACGTCAACAAACTCTTAAGGACAAAGACAAAAGAAAGTCACATGCAATTTCTATCAGCAATGTGGAGTATGATAACGATGTGGTGAAAGCTACACTTACCATCAACTCTAAAGTAGAAAATGTTTTATTTGATTCTGGATCCACCCACTCTTTTATTTCCGAAGAATTTTCTAAGGGTATCACTATATTACCTCAACAATTAGATGTTGAGTTAGCTGTGACAACACCTAATGGCACAACAGTCGAATCAAAAGTTTCTAATTCTTCTCCGATCGAAGTTTGTGGGAAAGTGCTTCCTGCAAATCTTGTGATCCTTCCTATAGTGGAATTTGATGTGATTCTTGGCATGGATTGGCTTTCTTTATATGGAGCTCATATCAATTGCCAAAGAAGGGAAGTCACATTTCATATTCCAGATCAATCTATGATCGTCTATCAATGCAAGGATGAACATAACCTTCCAGTGGAAATTTCTTCCATCTTATGGGTATTGATTCCACTAAATGAAGGTTATTTATCTCAAATGGTTGGTGAGAAAATCACGATTAAGAATATGCCCATTGTACGGGAGTTTGATGATGTCTTTCCGGAGGAATTACCGGAACTTCCACCAAATCGTGAAGTAGAGTTCTCAATAGAACTCGTACCGGGTGATTTTCCTATTTCAAAGACACCTTATCAAATGGCCCCAATAGAGTTGCAGGAATTGAAGAAGCAACTCCAAGAGAATCTTGATAAGGGATTCATACTCCCTTGTGCGTCACCTTGGGGAGAACCTGTTCTATTTGTTAAGAAGAAATATGGATCAATGAGACTCTGCATTGATTATCGAGAACTTAACAAGATCACTATCAAGAACAAATATCCTCTCCCACGCATTGATGACTTATTTGACCAAATACGAGGAGCTCAATACTTATCCAAGATTGATCTTCGTTCAGGGTATCATCAGTTATGGGTCAAAAGGGAGGATATACCAAAGAAGGCTTTCCGTACAAGGTATAGACACTATGAATTTATAGTGATGCCATTTGGTCTTACTAATTCCCCTGCTATCTTCATGGATCTGATGAATAGAGTCTTTAGAGACTATCTTGATCAATTTGTGGTATTCTTTATAGACGATATTCTTGTCTATTCAAAGAGCAAGGAAGAACATGAAGATCACTTGAGAATTATATTGAAGACCCTGAGAAAGGATAATATTTATTCCAAATTTACCAAGTGTGAATTTTGGCTTCAAAAAGTTACATTTTTGGGTCACATAATCTCAAAAGAGGGGATATCAATGGATCCAGCAAAAACAGAGGTTATCGAAAGATGGTCGAGACCAAAAACAGTAACTGAGATCCGAAGTTTTCTTAGTTTGTCTGGATATTATCGACGTTTTGTGAAAGATTTTTCACGGTTATCTAATCCACTCACCAATTTGACTAGGAAAGGAGTTATGTTTGTCTGGACGGAGGAATGTGAAGAGAATTTCAAGGAGTTGAAAAGAAGGTTATCCAGTGCACCTGCGCTCACACTACCTTGTAGTGGAGAAAGGTTTGTGATCTATAGTGATGCATCCAAGAAGGGATTGGGGTGTGTTCTTATGGAAAATGATATGGTGATAGCTTATGCCTCACGACAGTTGAAAATCCATGAGAAAAATTACCCAACACATGATTTGGAGTTAGCTGCGGTAATATTTGCATTAAAGATTTAGAGGCATTACCTTTATGGTGAAAGGTGTGATATTTATAACGATCATAAAAGTTTAAAGTATATTTTCACACAAAAGGAGCTGAATATGTGTCAAAGAAGATGGTTGGAGCTGATTAAGGATTACGACTGCTCAATCCATTACCACCTTGGGAAACCAAACAATGTGGAAGATGCATTAAGTCGACAAGACCATGCCAGTTTATCCATGATGAGGATCACAAAAGATCCAATATTTATGGATTTACAAAGGATGGATCTTGGAATTATAATGAAAGAGGAAAAATCTTATCTTTCTCAAATGCATGTTCAACCATCTATACATGTGAAGATTAAAGAGGCACAGAAAGAAGATGTCGAGTTACAAAAGAAGGTGAGAAACGTTCCTAAATTCAACCTTGATTGTGATGGGATAATAAAGTTCAGGAATCGGGTTTGTGTTCCTCCCATCCCCGAATTAAAGAAGGAGCTGCTGGATGAGGCTCATAGTTCTTCATTCTCTATTCATCCTGGAAGCACGAAGATGTATAGGGACCTGAAAGAGTACTTTTGGTGGGATGGCATGAAAAGAGATGTTGCTGAATATGTGTCTCTATGCTTGGTTTGTCAGCAAGTTAAAGCTGAGAGACAGAAGTCTAAGGGTATGTTACAACCATTACCCATACCCGAATGGAAATGGGAAAACATCACTATGGACTTTGTCACAGGACTTCCTAAAACATCCAAAGGAAATAATGCTATCTGGGCCATAGTTGATCGTTTTACAAAGTCCGCACACTTCATTGCTATTAGAGAGGATTTCTCTCTAGATCAGCTTGCCAAGATATATGTAAAGGAAGTGGTAAGATTTCATGGAGTACCACTTTCTATAATATCCGATCGGGATACGAGATTTACCTCAAAGTTCTGGCAAAGTCTTCAGCATACTCTTGATACGGAGTTGAGTTTCAACACTGCTTATCATCCTCAGACAGACGGTCAGTCTGAGAGAACAATTCAAACCCTAGAAGATATGTTGAGAGCTTGCTCTATGGATTTCAAAGGTGGTTGGGATCAACACCTACCTTTGGTGTAATTTTCATAAAATAATAGCTTTCACTCCAGTATTCAGATGGCTCCTTATGAAGCTCTCTATGGAAAGAAATGCAGGACTCCAACTTGCTGGGATGAAGTTGGGGAAAGAAAGTTATTAGGACCTGATCTCGTTGATGAAATGGCCGAAAAGGTCAGATCTATTCAACAACACATACGAGCAGCTCAGAGTCGACATAAAAGTTATGCCAACAACCGAAGAAAATACCTAGAGTTTGAAGTGGCTGATAAAGTGTTCTTATGAATATCTCCCTGGAAGAGAGTCATGAGATTTGGAAAGAAGGGGAAGTTGAGCCCTAGATATATCGGTCCTTTCGAAATACTGGATCGTGTTGGGAAGGTAGCTTACCGATTGGCGCTTCCACCGAATCTCTCTCAAGTTCACGATGTGTTCCATGTATCTCTCCTGAGAAAGTACATACCTGATCCTTCACATGTACTCAGCTCAGAAGTTGTACCACTGGAGCAAGATCTTTCTTATGAAGAATAACCAATAGAGATTCTGGATCGTAGCGAAAAATTCCTACGAAACAATACCAGTCGATTGGTGAAAGTTTTATGGAGGAACCACCAATTAGAATAAGCTACATGGGAGCTTGAGGATATGATGAGGGAGAGGTATCCTCATCTGTTTGTTACAAAGTGACGAATTTCGAGGGCGAAATTCATTTTAAGGGGGGTAGAATGTAACACCCGAGACTTTTATGTTATATAAATCATCAAATGAATCTTTTTCTACACAACACTTGCATGGCTTGCTTTACACGAAATCACGACCTTCCTCAATAGCTTGCGTCGTACGCAATACCGAGTTTCACTAAACAACGATATGCTATTAAAATATTATTAAAACAAGCCGTTATGAATAGTAATAACCACTTTTTAAATTTTATAGATTTTATTTTTCAAAATGAACTTCATTTTTGGATTCAGAATATCGAAATTAGCCTATGTTGAAATTTTGGTATTTTTCTGAAAACTTTCAAATTTTGATGAATAGTGAAACCACTAAGTGGTAGTTAAAAAACTGAATTTTTCATAAAACTTAATTTTACCACTTCTGTGAGTGGAATTTCGAAAATCCGAAAGACATGGTTAATATCAAGGACTAAAATGTGGTTCAATGAGATGAAAATAATTTTTGGTGAATAGTAACTTTTTACTTTTTTTTACCACGGTTAAAAGTAAATAGGGTAATTAAGGGTAAAGATGAGATTATTATTACCTTAACACATGTACTAATTCTATTGGATAAGTGTAATTCGACCAAAAACAAACTTAGGAATAAAATATGACCATTTAGGACCACTTGGATTAGATTAGGACATTTATTAATAATTTATTTAAAGAAGGGTTAAAATAGTTAAAATCAAAGTTGAATAAGTAAATAATTTTTAATATGGGGTTATAAATAAGATAAATTTGACTATAAATATTAATTAGAAATATAAATAGATTTCCTACATAATTGTATTTTATTTTTAATATTTAGACATTAAATAATTTAATTTATTTATGACACAATGATGATGTAGTAATTATCTTATTAATGAAATATTGACATAATTAATGTTATAAACACCAAAATAAATGTAATTTGAGACTTTTTATGAATTCCAATAATTTTCTAGGTTAATATGACATGTTAGTATTTATTTAATTAACTTTTTTCGAACTAATAATTCTGTTATTATTTTCAAAAAAATAAATTACTAAATAGTGTCAAAATTGACATAAAATATTTTTTAAAACAAATATTATATTAGTAATTTTTATTTTATTCTTAAAAATCTAAGGTTCGGCCAAATGACATAGATAAGGTTATATATATTAATAATAAACAACCTGGGGTTTTTTTGGCTGCTTATAGTACGTTTATTAACCTTATAGTATAAGAACACAAGAAGACACGGTAAAAGTAAACTTATTTAACTTAATGTTAAATCTAAATTATAAGGTTAAAATAGGAACCTAAAATTGTTTGAATTCTATTGGATGAGAGGATTTAGACCCATCCACACCTTAGCTTCGAAACATATCAATTTGGAGCTATTTAAAACCGAAGTTGACTTTATAATAAAATAATATTTTTAGTTTTCCCAAAGGTGCCCCTCTCCTCCCTTATAAAAGGGCACCTCCTCCCTCTCTTCCTCACACCACTTTGAGCCTTCAAGCTCAGCCAACCCCTGCCAATTTCACCTCTCCACTTCCCTAGAGAAATCCTGGAGGTCCTGGTCTTCTTCAAAGACCAATTTTAGTGCCCTAAAAGAAGGTTTCAAAGAAGCACTTCAAAGAAGAGGTAATGTCTATTACCGATTCTTTCATCTTTATTTCTTCTTCCACTTTTTCTTATTTAGTTGTTTCCTTATGAAGTAATAACATAAGTATCACTAATATACTGATATGTTATTATATGTATGAAACAACCCTATTTCACCATCTATCCATCCTACAGAAAAAGAAATCACCGCGCGTGCGTACGTACGGAATACTGTCTCCACGTCGTGGTGTAATCTATTTTCCACCACCACCTTACATGGATGCGTATAATGGTGTAAATAATGAATATATATGACTATTATAAAGTGATATTGATTCTGAAATAGTATACATATACTCCAATACAATTCCATGATCATAGGAACGATATCATCACTCGTGTGTACGTACGGAATACCGTCTCCACAATATGATGTGACTCGTTCTACATGATCTTCATTTCATAATGATTATATAAATAAATTGAATGAATGAATATGATATATATTACACTAATACCATTCTGGAAATGAGGTATCTATAACCTAAAGATAAGAATAAGAATTTATTCGACAAAACACGCATAAGAACAAAAGGTTATAAACACCCAAATAATAAGTAACAATGAAATATTACTACTAAGAAGCTAAGAAAATGACCATATATGATATCATAAAAATAAGTATGATTCTGGAATAAGTAAATAACATTATTTAAATAATTATACAGGAGGTTCAGACACTTATGAAGCAAAACGGACCTAAGGTAAGGGAAATATCACAATCTCATTTTTATCCGAGATTGTTTATACTTTGAAAGTTACTGGGGTGTATTTTATCATCCACATCCATTTTTCCTCAATATGTAATGTTATTTCCATCCACCTACAATTTTTTAAATCCAAATTTACCATTCGGTGAGTTTTTAGTAAAAGATATGAAAGGAGTCTTTTGTCGTTTTTTGTACGAGGTACTTTTTGACTTTTCCGACAAAAGTACGAGAAGAATGTTTTTTTTAACTTATACAGCATGAATGGATTTTTAAAAAATTATTTCCAAGAAGCTTCCTTTACAAGTTTTCAAGTTTATTTTTAATCAACTTCTTTTAGTTTAAAATTGTATGACATATTAAGAAAGGAAAAGTGTTTTTGAAGTAGAAAGGATATTTTCCTCAAGAATGAAGTTCAAGTGTTTTATCAAAATTATTTTCCATCTAAGATAATAAAGGGTTATGTTTTATCCCTATTATTACATTGATTTGATTATGTTGTGATGGAATTATTTTTATGAATTCATTTATCTTATATGAATTGTTTTATGATTTCATGATGTTTAAGAATCCCATTTTTATTACATGGGTTATGCAATGATGTATGGTTTATGATTTTGTGGCACACATAAGAATGGTATCATTATGAGATGGGTGGGACCTATATCTCCCTCCAATTCATTGGGTAAATATTTTATATCTCATGAGATAGACATGTATGGAACGGTAGGTTATACCGGTTCAGTGAAACAGGACTGAAACGAGGGTGACTCGGTTCAGAAAGGGACTTTATCCACTAAGATAGTCTTGGCAATGAGTCTTGACTAACAATAAATGATTCTCTATGATTATGTGTGTATGCCACAAAGTTTCAGGTTTTATGTTATGATTATTGGGATTAAATTTCACTTCTATGATTTATCCCATGTTATGATATTATGATCTCTTTTGCAGGATAAGGTTTCCAAAAGTTATGTTCTTATGTATATGATGTGATTGATATTTCTTTTGTTTACCCTTACTGAGAATTTGAGCTCACCCTTTTGTATGTTTTATTTCCCCAGGTCAGGAAGAAGGTTATTAAGTAGAATATGCCAAAAAGGGACTCTAGATATGATGAAATAAATGGGAGGCAAAGTAGATGCTTTATGAACCAGTTGTTTATGTTTCCTAGTTTCTAAAGACACTATACCTATACGGTCCTTTCTTGGTTTTGTTATATGTTGTAATAAGTGTGCTTCAATTATGAAGTAATAACAATGTATGTAAAGTATGGGTCGTTATAGATATGATGATCTTAAATAGAACCCAAACACCCTATGGATTGAGACATTAATAATTTACAAAATGAACCCAACTAGGGTTCTGAAAATACTGTGAAGTAGTGAACGAGGAGAAAGAAAAACATAGATGGAGGATAAAATAAAGGAGAAGGAGTAGGTACCCAAAACTTTGAACCATGAGACCACTAAACCAAGATAAACCCGCACCATGGCACACCGCTGAACCCGAAGAAGTAAGTAATGGAAGGGGAGGAGAAAAAAATAACATACCTTAGATTCAAGGCGTGAATCATCTTAGAGATGGTTGAGGGTGAGTGGTGACCTAACTGGAATCCAGTGAGAGCTTTAATAGAGTGACAAAAATTGATTTATTTAGTGTTCATTTTAAAAGATCGAGGAGGGTTTTATCGGAACTTCCAAAAAAGTACTCATAAAGAGATATTTTATTTGTTCTAAAATAATAATCATTGATAAAAGTTCTCTTTATTAGCACTAAAACTGTAGTACTGATAAAGATTGATTTTATGACCGCTTTTTTAGCACGGATAAATATTTATAATTATACTTATAAATAAATATATTTGTAAATATATTTATAAATATTTATATATAATTATAAATGTATTTATATAAGTATATAATTATATATATGTATTTCTTTAATTCAAATATATAAATATAATTATAAATATATTAAATATATTCATTATATAAATATATTTATCATATTTTTATAGTTATATAAATATATGATTTTTTATTTATAATTATATAAATACACTTATTTAAAAATTATATTTATTTATAATTTTAAATAAGAAATTTTATAAATATAGTAAATATACATTTATAAATATATTTATAATTATTTATTTATAATTATAAATATAATTATATCATTATATATATTTCTATAATTATATTCATTATTTAAATAAATTTATGATATTTTTATAATTATATATTTATATAATTAAATTTATATTTAATAAATAGGTATAAATATAAATATTTCAAATATATTCATTATATAAATATATTTATTATCATTTTACAATTATTTAAATATATAAATATTTAATTATAAATATACATATTATTTTAAAAAATATTTTTTTTTTTATAATTTTAAATATATAATTTTATAAATATAGTAAATATACAGTTAAAAATATATTTATTTATAAATATTTATTTAAAAATATATTTTTAACATTATTAATTAATATATTATCTTAAATGCATGAATGTTAAAAATGAGTGAAATTGAAAAATTAAAAATGTGTACATTTTAAAAATATTGAAAAAATGGATAAGTTTTATTAATTAAATTAATTATTAAAAAATTAAAATATATTGAAATGAAGATGAATACATAATTAAAATATTAAAATATAGTATATGTATATATAAATTAATATTGAAAAATGATAAAATTCAAAAAATGTAAAAAATAAAAAATATTAAAAATGAATAAATAATACAATCTATAAAAATATTAAAAATATATAAATAAAATTTAATTATTAAAAAATGATATATTAAATATATTATATTACTAAATGAAATTCTAAAATGAATATTAAAATTGTAATAAATTACATAAATATTAGGTGTGTGTGTTTCTATGTAAGATTTCATTAATTATGTAAATATTTTATGTGTGTGAGTTGTATATAAATTTTATTAATTATGTATATTCATGCGTGAAATTAATGTAACATGATTATGATATATATTAAATTGAAAAATCAAACAATATTCAATTAAATGTCTATTTATCGATAAAATTAGTGCATATTTTTATTTAATATTATTTTTTCATTATAAACCACTCTTCAATAAATATATGACTTATTTAATGTAAGAATATATATTTTTTATTTTATAAATCATATTTTTAGAAATATTATATATATTGATATATATATATATATATGTATATATAAATATATATAAATAATTTTCTATTATAAAAATATTAAATATATTAATGAATAATTATGTATAAAAATCATAAAAAATGAATAAGACATTAATATGTTTTTAATTATTTCATTTTATTCATTTTCTGTATTTATATTTAATATATATTACTTATTACTATTTATAATTAATATATGTATATATATATTAAATTTATTCATTTTTATTAATAAGTGTTTCAGTAATATTTTTTTAAATAATTTTTCCATTCATTCATTTTATAAATATATATTTGATATATACTATGTATTAGTATTTATAATATATATATTATAGGTGTTAATAATTATTTAATTAATAAATTCTTTAATTTTTTTGATGTTTATTCTTTTTTAATTTTATTTTATTTAATTATTTCAATTTTTAATATTTTTAATACTTTTATTTTTTATTGGTTTATAATAAAAAAATGGTGTTATGGGTGGGTCGGTGTAACATCCATGTCCCTATTTAAGGTACTTTTTTCTCTTATATTCTTGGCATAAATTTCCCCCCAGGTTTCCCCTAACCCCCCCCCCCCTTGAATATGGAAGATATTGGACTTGTTTTGAGTGGACATAATTGGGAACATGGTTTGTGTGCCCGGTTTAATGAACCTTGCTATAAAACCACGAAACCCTTTCCAGACCACTAAATGTTTTTGTAATTCTTATTTTCCCTTGCTGAATAAACGCTATTACGCCCATTTCTTCCCCATTTCATGCCTAACATCCCTGGACAACGTCTAAGATCTCTCAACCTCCCTTAGAACTCAATTTTAAAGAGGAATTTTTTAGAGGAACTTCATGATCTATCAAGTACATGAGTTTCCTTCCTTTCTCCTACTTTTCATGAAGCTCCAAATGTCCATAATCTAGGGATTCTTACCTAGGGATTGTTTTTGAGTTTCTTGGTCCAATAATGTGGTTTTAGGTTCGTTTTCACTCCCTTATGGTGTGGTGGTGGTGCAGTTGAAATATCACACAAATATTTGATGTTTTTACACTTTTGGTAAGTGATTCCATGATTAAGAATTATTGTATGAGTTAGATCTGAAAGATTTATATTTTTAGCATGTTCCTCTTTCATTGTGTTTGGTGCAAAAACTATTTTTTCTATCATTTTGTAAGACGTTGATTTTTAAGTGGTATTTTTGTGTGAAAATGGGTTCTTTCAAGTGTATTCTAGGTTATCTCAGGTGGTTCTATTTTATGATTCATGAAATGGCTTTGTTAAATGGTTTTATGGATACCAATTCTGTTTTGGTGTGACATTGGTATGATTTTAATTTTCAAAGTGGTTTTTTAGATGGATTTTATGTGCAATGCTTGGTTATATTTGTTGAAATTGTTTTATGAAAATTATAAATAGTTTATTGAGTTATAAAAAGGGTGAAAAGCATGTTTTGAAACTTTTTGGAGTTTGTATGACCAGAAATGGTATTTTTTGTGTAAATTGTATTTTTTTAGCATTTGAAACTTGTATGATCATAAAGAGGGAAACCCAAGTATCTAGGTTGGTGGACTTGGACCAGTATGCTAGTGATCTGGAGTGGGTTTTTCACTATTTAACTTATCTTATTTCATGTTCAAAAACCTAAAAAAACTATTATTATGATGTTGGGGACCACTGGGTTATAAGTATGTTCCCTACTAGTGTCTTCTACATGAGAAATATATTTTTTATGGTTACCTTTACATTGAGATATGATGTACCAAGGGCCCAAAATGAACTAGAACCTAGGGGTGTTCCCATTAATAGTAATCATGGATTATTTTGTATTTAACATTGGAATATGGTGTGTTTGGATTGAAAATTCTGTATCATAAATGTTTTACATAAAACTGTTCGTTCTTTAATTTTATCCCTTGGAAAATGTTTTCATTTAAAAAGATTCATCATTATAAATTATTGTTACAATTTCTTGTCTATAAAAACATACAATCTATTTATCTCATGATGTTTATCACATGGAATCTTTGGGTGGTATTCTATTGGGATTAGTATCACACACTACTTACACATTTGGGTGTAAGTATACTTTGTTATGTTTGACATAGGTATGTGAAAGGTTTTTGGAGATGGCAGTTTGGGTTGTTTTCTCTTTCCTTGGTGTGGTGTAGTGTAGAAGGCTTGGGGGCGATGTCCCTTGGCTCTGTGGTGGTTTTTATGTTATAATTTCTACTCCTTTTTAGTTTTTGACCTCTTGTGTCTTGTTTAAAACCTTGTATTTAGTTGTGAATTTTATTTAAGGATTGTTTTGTTGGAAATTTTCAGATTCACATTACTTATTGTTTATAGTCTTTTAATGATTATATACTCAGTTAAATAATTCCCAAACCATTCCTTATCATAACCGAGAACTTACCCAAGACCATGGGGATAAGGAACACCCGTTAGAAATTTCCATGGACTATGCCGGGTGTAAGTTTTAATGGTGACCAGATCTGGTTCGTGAAAAAATGGAATTAGATTAGGTTAATATTTTTGTGTCATATCCTAATTTTGGGATGAGTCTGGTGAGAAAAGATCTAGGAATATCAGGGCTCAAAGTTTGGGTTATCAGAATGGTGCCTGGCTAGTACCACTTGTGACAAACCTCGAGTCACCATGGTACATTGGGATTGTTTGTTTTAATTCTCTTTCAGGTGGGATGTGCGAGCTGCAGACTACACATAGACCTCAGGTGGGAGTGAAGCGGTTTTTTATTTAATTGTTGTGATGAATTTGACTTATTTATATTTGTTTTAATTGCTGAAATTTTTAATAATTTTTGTATTAATAATTTCTTTTGTGACTGTTTCCTTATGTAGCAACATTCCTCCCCAAAATCTCTCATGCACCCATAGGAGGACACCAACGAGATTTATCCCCCACTGATTGATCAAATAATGGTAGAAGCTGTGGTTAGGGATATCTAGGCCTTAGGATAGGGAGTTAATCCTGATCCTACTCCATCTTGAGTAGAGGTTCTTGGTCTTAGGAAGTACAAAGCCCAAGAGTTCCTAAAGAACAAGCCTCCTACCTTTTGAGGTTGCACGGAACCCCAGGATGTAGAGGAGTGTATAGAAAAGATCTAGCACATTTTAGAGTTCCTAGACACTCCTAAGGAGGTCAGGGTGAAATTTTCCTCTTTTTTGATAGAGGGTTCTAGCTTTAGGTGGTGGTAATCAGTGCTTCAAACTGGGAAGAATGAACAGATGAGCTGGACAAACGTTAAGGTGGTTTTCAATGATCCATACTGCCATGAGGTCTTATCATATGCTATATCTCAAGAGTTCATGGATATTGTTGAGGGGGACCAGTTGGTGATGGAGTATGCTGACCGTTTCATTGAAATAGTTTGGTATTCTCCTCAAATCGTCTCTAATGAACATATGAAGACTCATATTCTTGAGAAAGGTTTTCATTTAGAGATATACTCCCAGGTTTTCTTGTTTAAGTTAAAGACCTATTCTATGGTGGTTAACTTATCTTGTATTGTAGATATCGATCACAAGGGAAGATCTAGATTCTCTAAGATAGTATCAGTGATATGGAGTGATACTTCATATGAAAATAAGAAGAAGAGGGATTATCAGGGGGAGAAAGGAGGTGTAATTTAATGAAACTCTTCCAGGTAGCTTTCATATTTACCTTCTGATGCGAGGTCTTTCATGTTACACTAGTGTGGGACGCCAGGGCACATATGACCATCATGAACATCTCCTCTAAAGCCATGTTATCATTGTAGAGGTATGGGACACATGGATCACTTTTACATGATGGAACATCCACTCCAGAGTGGGGAATGGTATATGGCCTCTAGGGGGACACCTCTTCAGTCAGATCCATCCAGTATAGTGGGATACTGGTTTGGTGGTCGTGGTGGTAGGGCTAATTCATCTACTCGGATGATCTAGTTTAGGGAAGAGCCAAGGGTGAGTTGTTGTTCTCTAACAGTAAGTTGGTATCTTCATACTATAGAGTAGGATCCATCAAGATCAGATATGAGGCCTTCGATAGTTCGAGGTACCATCTTGATTGCATCTTCTATAACAGCTACTTTTTTCGATACTGGTGCTTCAATTTCATTTATCTTGGACCATTTTTGTGAGCATGAAAAATTTTATAATTGAGTTTTAATCTGTTGTGATGGAGTTGGTAACGCCGTTGGGTAAATAGTGAGAAAGGTCTCATGTTCCCATCGTGTTAACATACACTGTCCAAGGTTGAGATAGAGTGGGACAACCTAGTCATGGATATGAACCTATTTAATGTAATCCATTGCATGGATTTTCTGGTGAACTTTTAGGAAAACATCGATCGCTATAAGTAGCAGTTGAATTTCATGGCACCTGATGATAACCCTCATGTTTTTCATGGGGAATGGGATCCTCGGTCAGGTCATGTGGGACCAACACTCATAGAGTTGGGAAATATTATCTTCTAGTTATTGTCACTCACACTAGAGGAATATTGTCGTGCTTTTGTGGGTTGATTACCTCACGTAGTGGATGAGTTACCAGAGGTATTTATAGATGATTTTTTATGTTTTACCCTATATCGAGATGTGGAGTTATTGATTGATTTGGCACCAGAAACATAGCTGATATCTCTTCCCTCATATCTTATGGCCCCCACCAAGATGAGCGAATTAAAGATACAACTGGATGATTTGGAATCCAAAGGATTCATTTGGCCGAGTGTCTCTCCTTGGTCTGCTCCTGTACTTTTTTCAAGGAAGTCTAATGGATCCCTTCGGCTGTGTACTGATTACCAAAAGAATAGCAAGGTAACCATCAAGAAAAAATATAATTTTCCTAGAATAGTTGACTTTTTTATCATTTAATGGTCCGAAGTATTTTTCTAAGATAAGTTTTCATTCGGGTTACCCAAAACTCAGGGTGAAAGATGAAGATATCCTGAAGAAAACTTTCTGTAGCAGGTATGGTCAGTTTGAGTATTTTTTATGCCTTTTCGGTTGACCAACACTCTTGTAGTTTTTGTTACACTCGTGAATAGGGTGTTCCACCAGTATCTCGACTCCTTCGTCATGGTATTCATGGATGAAATCCTTGTTTACTATGGATCAAAGGAATAACATGAGCCTAATTTGTGGATCATTTTTGTCACTTTTCCTGATCATCTCTTCTATGAAAGGTTGTCTAGGTGAATTTTATTGGTCAAGGATGTGATGTTTTTGGACCACATGATCTGAGAGCTGGTGGTTTTGGTGGAACCCAATAAGATGAGTGTAGTGATGTCATGGGATCAGCCAAAGAATTTGTTCGAGATCAGGATTTTCCTTATCTTGGTAGGTTATTAAAGGTGGTTTCATCGGTATTTCTCACATCTTGCCTTTCCCATGACCGCGCTCACCCATAAAGGGGTGATGTTTGTATGGGTACTAGAATATCATGAATCCTTTCAAGAGCTGAAGAGGTGGTTGACTACTACCCCCTATTTATCTTTCTAGAATATGGAAAGGGCTATGTGGTGTATTGTGATGCTTTAGGTATGAGCCTTGGGTGTGTTCTTATGTAGGATGATCACATGGTATCATATATATCTCACCAACTCTGGCCACAAAAAAATAATTATCAAATCCATGACTTAAAGATGGAAGCGATGATTCATGCTTTGAAGACTTGACATCACTACCTCTTTGGGGAGAAGTTTGTAGACTACTATAATCATAAGAGCCCAACCAACATCTTCTCACAAAAGGATCTTAATCTAAGGCAACTCCATTGGATCGATTACTTGTAGAGGTTCGACTTCGATATCATATATACCCTAGGAAAGGGTAATGTGGTGGCTGACGCCTTGATAAGAATAGTACCAGTGTATGCTTTGAGGAAGTCTAGTGATGTGTGGAATCTGATGGGGATCTTTTCTCAGATGCATATGGAGACCATGAAATACAATGGAGGAACATTCTTGGGTATTGGTCAGTTGAATCCTGCTCTTTTATAGTTGATTCAGTGGGAGAATCCTGGTGATGAGCTATTTCAGCGGGCGATGCAATATATTCATTGTGGGGAGACATCTTCTGATTGGTGTTCAGCTCCCGAGGGCATCTTGTGCTTCATGTTCTGTTCAATGGTGTTGTTATCTCTAAGGAATGTGGTGATGCAAGATATCCACCAATCTCAGGGGGTTGTCCATCTTGGAGCTACCAAAATGATCTCTGATGTTCTTCGGTAGTTCTAGTGTCTATATTCGAGACAAGACATAGAGGACATCATGTGAAGATGATACACATGTCAGTAGGTAAAAGCAGAGCATCAGGGGCCGTCTAGTTTCCTTCATCCATTTCCTATTCCTACTTGAAAGTGGGACGAGGTCACCATTTATTTCATTATTGGCTTGACTCAAACACCTCAAAGTATTAATTCCATTTGGGTTGTGATCGATCATCTGAACAAATCATCCCACTTCATTCCAATCATAGATACCGCTAAAGTGGATTATTTGTGCCATTTTTATCTTCATGAGGTAGTAAGGATTCATGGTGTACCATCAAAAGTTGTCTTAGATAGAGACCCCCATTTCACCTCTCGGTTTTGGGAAGGTCTTCAGAAGGATTTGGGGTCACAGATTAAGATAAGCATGATGTACCATCTTCAAAAAAATGGTCAGATGGAGTAGTGGAAGTAGATTTTGGAGGACATGATTTGTACATGTGTTTTGGATTTTGGTGGTTCTTGGGATAGTCATTTGTGATTGGTTGAGTTCACATATAATAATATTTACCAATCCTCTATTCAAATGGCTCTTTTTAGGGGCTCTACGATTGGGCTTGTCGGTCCCCTCTGTGTTGGGATGAGGTGGATGAGACCTCACTGTTGGGGTTGAGCCTTGTGTAAGAGACTTTTGGGATGGTCAAGTTGATCAGGAATCAATTATTGATAGCTCATAGTATCCAAAAAATCCTTTTTTGATTAGATTCATTGAGACCCTGAGTTTTCTATGGGTGATCATGTTTTCTTGAAGGTCTCCCCTCATCTAGGTCATCATTGTTTGGGAAACCTAGGCATGCTAATGCCGAGATATGTCAGAACTTCTTAGATTTCTTAGTAGATTGTCTAGGTGGAATGTAGGTTATCTTTCCCTTTTATGTTTACATCTATCCACGACTTTTTACATTTCTTCGAATTGAAGAAGTACATCCCAGATCTTTCCCATGTTGTAAATTGGGAGGAGTTTTAAATAGATCTTGATTAGTCTATTTTTGAGTGGCCCGTACAAATAATTGATTTCCAAGAGAAGTTAATTCTGGGAAATTATACTCCACTAGTCCGGGTGCTTTGGAAACATGGGAATGATTTACAAGAAACATGGGATTGGAATAGGTGGGTTGAAGAAGAGTATTCATTCTTGTTTTCCAATCAGGCTTGAGGTTAACATTCCATGGAGGAAAGTATTTCATGGAGGGGATAATTTTCACATCCATTTCCATATTTTAAAGTAATTTTTATATTCTATTCTTGGCCTAACTTCCACCTAGGTTTCCTTTAATCCCCTTTAAATTGGTAAGAGATTGGACATGTTTTGAGTGGATAGAAATGGGCCCAAGGTTTGTGTTCATGGTTTACTAAACCATTCAAGAAACCGTGTCGTACTATCCAGCTCATTAAAATTGGTTTTTAATTAGAATTTTCCCTTTTGGAATAAACCCTATTGTGCCCATTTCTTCCCCATTTCGTGCCTAACATTCATGGACAACCACCAAGATTTCTCAACCTCCCTTGGAACTCAATCTTTATGGGGGATTTGGTAGAGGAACTTCAAGATCTCCCAAGTAAGTGAGTCTCCTTCCATTATCCTTCCATTTCTTTAGGGTTTCTCCCACTTTTCTTGAAGATAAAATTTTGAAGAATCTAGGTCTTCATACTTAGGGGTTTTTTTGTTTCTTGGTCCAGTCTTTTTTGTTTTAGGTTTGTTTTCACTCCCTTGTGGTGCAGCAATGGTGGGGCTGAAGTATCACACAATGATTTGAGGTTTTTGAAAATTTTGGTTGGTGATTACAAGTGTAATAATTATTTGATGAGTTATATTTTTGGGATTTATATTTTTATAATGTTTCTATTTCATTGTGTTTGGTGCAAAAACTATTTTTGGTAGAATTTATTAAACAGTTGATTTTTAAGTGGCATTTTTGTGTGAAAATAGGTGTTTACATGTGTATTCCATGTCGTGTCAAGGGGGGATGTTTTATGATTCATGGAATGGTTTCATTAAATGGTGATATGGATTCCAATTCTGTTTTTTGGTGATATTGAAATGCTTTTGGTTTTCAAAGTGGAGTTTTAGGTGGATTTTATGGTCAAAGATTTGTTATATTTCTTGAAATTGTTTTTTGGAAATTCTAAAGAATTATTCAGTTATAAAAAGGATGAAAAGCATGTTTAGATAATTCTTGGAGTGTGTATGATTAGAAATTTTATTTTTATGTTTACATGGAATTTGTTTAGCATGTATAACTTATTTGATCACAAAGAGGGAAACCTGGGTATCTAGGTGGGTGGACTAGGATTAGTATGCTAGTGATCCAAAGTGGTTTTGTCACTGTTTAAACTATAAGGATTCACATTTACAACACTAAAACACTATTATTATGATGTTGGGGACCACTTGGTTATTAATATGTTTCCTACTAGTATCTCATGCACACGATAGATATTTTTATGGTTACTTTTACACAGAGATACGATATACCTAGGACCCCCAACAAACTAGTGCCTAAGTGTGTTCCCATGACTAATACTCATGTAATATTTTGTAATTACCATTAGAATATGGTGTGTTTGGATGTAAAATTCAGTAGAATACATGTTTTACTGAAATTGTTTCAATATTTAATGTTATCCCTTGGATACTATTTTTATTTAAAAAGTTGCATCTTTAGTTGTTGTTAATATTTCTTGTCTATAAAAACTTTCAGGCTTTTTATCTCATGATGTTTATAAAATTGAATCTTTGGGGGGTATCCTATTGGGATTAGGCTCACACCCTAATTACACATTTGGGTGTAAGTAGACTTGGTTCGGCTTTTCATAGGTAAGAGCATGGCCTTTAGAGACGGTGGTTCGGGTTGTTAGCTCTTTCCTGGGTGAAATGTTTTGGAGAAGGCTTATGGGTGACATCCCTTTGTTGTGTGGTGGTTTTTATGTTGGAATTGATGATAATTTTTAGTTATGGACCTATTGTGTCTTGTTTAAACACTTTTATTCAATTATGAATTTTATTTAAGGATTTTTGGGTTGGAAATTTTCAGATTCGATTTATTTATTGATTTCGATTGATTAATGCTTCTAAACTCGGGTAAATCATTCTCAAGCCATTCCTTATCATACTCGAGCACTTGTTCCAGACCATGGGAATATGTAATTCCTTTCAATTATATCGATGGATTGGGTTGGGTGCTGGTTTTAATGGTGACCAGATCTGGTTCGTGATAGTTAGGCTATGTATAGGCCCAGATGAGGGGTGGATAGTGGGCCAGGTTGTGACATGTCACATATATATGGTGTTATAATTCATGTGTTGGATTTTGGGTCCATATGGATGTGTGTGAATAATGAATGAAGGATCCCATTAATGAAGCATACATCTTAGTTTGGGATGCAGTAGAAACAAATATTAATATGTGGCCAGACATATGCTATTTTGATATGGGACTCATGCACGTGATTGGCGCATTTATTAGTGTTATAAAATTATCTAATAAAGGTTACCCTTTATTAGTGCTTTTTCTAGCATCAATAAATGCTATAACTGTATATTTAACATTTTATAGTGGTGTGGGAAATGTTTTAGGGGAAATCCTCTTAAAATAGTAAGGATCTCAATCATTTTAATTTTGGTTTTCCAAAAATAAAAAAAAACCACAAAAAATGTGGAAATATTAATTCCAATTATAGGTGAACTATTTTTGTAGAAGTATTCCAAGCCTTAGAAATATCAAATGATTACAAAGTAGTGAACAAAGTCACTTGATCAGTGATTATTACATGAAAAAAATCAAGCATTCTTGAATTCTCATAAAAATAAGATCATGTAATAAATAATTCTGAAAAATAGTATAAAAAATGGGAAATATTATTAGATTGAAAATTGTAAATTCCAAACCATAATATTTTCAAATACATTTTAAGAATATATACATAACAAAAAAACCCAGGTTAGCAGTAACCTCAAAGAAATAAGATAAAACCCCATTGGTATAATAAACTAAAAACTAGAATCAATGCTTATTAGAAGCATGGAAATTCTATAAAAGAAGATATAAAAGTATGTACACCATGATATATGGAATCATAAAATATTTTATATAACACAATAACAAACATTATTCAAGAAACATTAAAAAACAGGAGTAACATTCAATGATTATAAGGTCAATAAAACCATAAACTCAAAGTAGTAAATAACATGAGTATTTAACATGATTTGTAGAATTTTTATAAATTCATGGTACATGAAAATAATGTATTATAAATATATAAATCAAAATAGAGAAAAATAAGAAGCAAGATGAACCAAACTGGACAGGTAATAAAATACATAACAAACATGATGAAAAAACAACCAGATAGCCTGAGATAACTAAAGATAAACAAAATGAAACATATATGGGATCATATCCTATGTTAAAATTGTTAATTAAAAAGTTTCATTTTGAAATTTTCCATTCCTTTATGTTTTTTTAAATCACAAAAAAATATCCTTGTGTGAAATACTTGAAGTTATTAAGTTGGGAACAACTTGTTTAACATACTTAAAATATTTAATAAGCTTTGTTTTGAATTGTGCGAAACCAATTGTTGGTGATTACGATTGGGGTATTACAAGATTAAGGAAGAAATTGGTGACCATTAATTTCTTAATATATGTATTTTAGCTTAAGGAAGATTGAGGATCAGATTACCTTCTTAATCGAGGGCTTTCAAGGATAACAAGAGAGAAGTTGAATCAGATCATTCACGGATCAAGGGATTACCCTAGTGTTGGAAAGAAAGACTTTATTGAAAGTATAATTCAAGGTAACTTTATTCAAGGTGTTTGGATACACTAATATTTTGGTTAAAATATTTTTTCTATTTTATATTTACTTTAATTTTGTGTTGGATCCTATTACAAATAGAAAGTGCTTCTTATACTTTAACTTTTTTAATAACTCTAATATAAGATTCTATATGCTTTAGGGTAGAATATTATTTAAGTTTACCTATGTTCTTATTTCATTACACATATTTATTAAACCTAATGTTATTTTTATTAACCTTACAAAATAGGTTTCAGGGAATCTTATTTTTTTTTAACTTTTTTAAACAAGGATTTCCTTATGGTTAAAAACAAATGTTTTTAAACTTACAATTCTCCCCTCTTGTAATTGAGTATATACATACATATTTTGATCCTATAATTGGTATTGGAGAAGGTATATTTGATATTGATAAATATACATAGTATTAAAGGCATATTTTCACTACTCATTTTACTTAATCTTTCTTTATTTATAAATTTTTTTATAATTTATTTTATAAAGTTTTTTTATACATATTTACTACACTAACTTGTGTTGTGGAAAAAATGTTTTTTGTATTACTTTAAATATGGAAGGAATGAATGTCAGATCCATAAAAAATCTAAACTCCACAACATAACCTGTTTTTGTTGGGAATGATTATGAATACTAGAGAGACGTAATGAAGACTTTTATTATCAATACTGGTGTGGATAACATTTTCATGCTTACTAGAGCTTAAAAATTCCTAAAAAAGAAGTATGAAATTTTAATAATCAATAGAATAAAGAATATAAGATAAAATAAAAGGTACACGACACTTTTATTTGTTATATGAGTAGGAATATATAAAACCATATATCCTATAGTGAAGCATAAAATAACATTTGGACGAAACTGGAAGTTATAGATTTTGGTACTTCTAATGTTATTGAGACTATAAGATCTATGATCATATCAGATTATAGTGGTTTTGTTTTTCCCTGTGGAGAACCTATAGTTAAAGTGAAATAGAGAATTATGAATATTATAAATAGTCTACATTCAATCAGAGAAAAGGGATAGATGATGAGATGTTTGTAGATAAGATTATAAAAATCATGCATCATGAATGGGAATCAAAGAGAACTACTAATGATGAGCCTATAAAGGTTACACCTATTAATCTTTATGAATTATTTAGAACACTCTTACAACATGAGAACATATTAAAGAGAGATGATGAGAATATAAATAAGAAGAATGTGAGTGTTTCTTTTACTACTGCTTCAAATCATATGAATTCCAAAACTCCCAAGAAAGTTATTAAGTCAAAAAAATCTAAGAATGTTGTTATTCAGTTTCATTCAAGTGAAAGTAATCACTTAAATAATGAGTTATATAATATTTCTTGAAGTATGAAGATTTTTTTTTGGAAAGAATGATTTCTAATATAGATATAAGAAAATGAAGAAGAAAAATAAGAAAGACTCTAAAGTATCATGCTATGTGTGTAAGAAAGAAGGACACATCAGACCTGATTTTACAATGCTTAAAATAAAAGACTGAAAAGATTGACATTCTGAGATAATTGATAAAATATATTACAATCTTAAAAGAGATAAACTATTGAAGGAAAATGACCTGAGAGTGAAAGTGGGGGTGACATGTATGATGAATATCTATATAATGAATCCTATGGAAGGAATAATATTGGTATTATTTATAGAATACGTATTTAAAATCAATGTTTCATGGATAAGGTACACACATATTAATTCCTAACCAATATATCTTTGAGTGATAATTATCCTGATGAAGAAAATTATAAATCCTTAGATGAAAAATCCTCCTCAGAATAAGATAATTCTTTACATTATTTTGAAGAATTATATAGGTTTTCCATGTT
This sequence comes from Viscum album, assembly GCA_963277665.1. NCBI lineage: Eukaryota > Viridiplantae > Streptophyta > Magnoliopsida > Santalales > Viscaceae > Viscum > Viscum album. The sequence goes on from OY728156.1 coordinate 1,340,390,086, forward strand.
TCTTGAAAATTAAAATAGTAATATCAAAAAGAAACATGATAATGAAAATTCTAGAATCAATGTTTTAACAAAAGAAGTATCATATATTCCTAAAGACCTTGATGGTTTTTTTGAAATTTTTTCTATTTTTAAAAACGTTGAGGAATTTAATTATGAAAAGGATAAACTCTATAAGGATTTTGAAAATCTTATTTCTAAGAAAAATGTTTTAGAGACTAAAATCAATTATAAAACCAAATATTGTAAGGATAATAATTTAGTCATTAAACTAAAATCAGAAATATTTTTCTTTAAAGAATATTTTATCAAATTTTACTTATTGTAAATAAAATTTTGATAAGATGTTTTCACAAATTCATTCCCTTAGTAATAGTTCTGGATTTGGTTATTCTCACTCAAAAGCAGTTTTCAGTCATAACTATATAGTTCTTAAAAGTTCACCATTTTCACTAAGTTTCAATGTTGTGGACACTAGGAGAAAATTTGTTCTTTAAATAAAATTCAATTCTTAGGACTTCATAATGCTCACTTTTATAAGAAAATGTGGATTCCTAGGATTTTATTTTCAAACATTTCTGGATCCAAGAAATTTTGAATTCCAAAAAGCTAACTATTTTATTTTCTATAAAACAAAGGAAGTACCAAAAAAAATACATGGTATATATATAGTTGATTTTATTGGCCCATGACTGGTAACAAAAACATCTTTTAAATTATTATTAAGAAGAGAGGTGGAAGATTCACTTTCAGAGATAATTGTCAAGGAGAAATTATTATTATTGGTAACACCATGCTTCTTGTAAAAGACTTAATTTCAAATGACTTATTTGTTAATGTTTCTAAGAACAACCTTATAAGTACTTAAAAATTATGTGATGAAGGCTACCTTATGAATGTTAAGAATGATAAATTCTTAGTACACAATTCCAAGTATAATTTCTTTATTTCTTCCTATCATCATGAGAATGTTTATACACTTAACTTAGAAGACCTTAAGAGGCAAGACATACCTTGCTTTAGTGAAATAGAAGACCAATCATGGTTATGGAATAGAAGGCTAGGACATTGTAAGATAAGGAACATATGTAAACTATCTATTAAAGGACTTGTTAAGGATCTACTAGATTTAGATTTGATTCTTCCAAAGTACGTGACCATTTTCAATACAGTAAGAAATATTGGACAAGCTTTATATCTATAAGTTAACTCTTTACTTCTGATTCATTATTTTTGGTGAACATAGACTTGTTCGGTCCTACAAAAATACAAATTATTAGTGGAAAATACTATTTATGTTTTTAGTTGATTGTTACACTATATTTACATGAGTCTATTTTCAAGAAAACAAATCTAATGCCTTTTCTTGTTTTATATATTTTTCATCCAAAGTTAAAAATAATAAAAATAATTCATTGATAACTATTATTAGTGATCATGGTAGAGAATATAAAAATTCATATTTTTAAATTTTTTAGTAATAAAGGCGTTACTCATAACTTATCAGCTTCAATAACTCTTAAAACAATTGCTTTTTTGAGAGAAGAAACCAATTCTTTAAGAGATCACATGAACAATGTTGAGTGAATACACAATTGATAAACATTTTTTGCTTGAAGATAACAGTAAAACATGTTATACTATAAATTGAGTTTTAATTAGGGCATTTAATAATAAAACATTGTAAGAGTTATGAACAGGATGAAAACCAAAAGTTTCATACTTTGGAGTATTAGGATGCAATGTATTCATTTTGAATATAAAAGATAATTTACACAATTCACACCAAAATCTGATACTGTAATTTTCTTAGGCTATTCCACTTCCTCTAGGGCTTATAGAGTATTAAGTAAAAATTCATGTACTATTGAGAAAAGGTACATGTTAAATTTGATGAAATTGATCCCTTTCTTTTTAAACAACCCTAACCTACATCTTTGGATGTGTTTTTGAAAAACTGATTATCAACCTTTGATAAAAGACTCTTCTAATAATGAGAATACTCAAGAAAATTTTTCTAAAGTATTCAATCTAGAATTTTTTCTAACCAATGTAGATGTAAAAGTTTTTAAAAAACCAAATAAATTATTTCTATGGAATAATCCATTTAAAAGTATAATTGGTGATGCAAATAAACCTGTAAGGACTAGATGTTTTTTAAGAAAAGAAGTAGAACATATATAATTTCATTCCCAATTCTAAACCAAAATAACCGATGAGGCTTTGAGTGATGAAGATTCTATTAAATCTATGAAAGATAAACTAAATGAATTTGAAAGGAAAAAAGTTTGGACCTTGGTTAAAAGACCTAAAGAAACTTCTGTTATTGGGGTAAAATGGGTCTTTAGAAAAAAAATGTAACGAAAATGGAATTATTGTATGAAATAAAGAAATATTAGTTTCTAAATTCTATAATCAATAATAATTAATAAAATATAAAGAAACAAATGCTTTAGTAACTAGACATGAATCAATAAGAATTCACTTATCCTTTATTAAATTCTTTAACTTTAATCTTTCTAAATGGATGTGAAGTGTTATTTTCTTAACAAATATGTTAAATAAGAAGTTTATGTTGAACAAACTCCTATTTGAAGAAAAATATATCATGAACATGTTTTTAAACATACCAAATATTTATATGGACTTAAAAAGGCCCTTAGAGACTTGTATGATAGGCATACATGATTTTTTTATAAAATTATTAGGTTAAGGGAACTGCTGATCGAAACCTTTTTATAAAGAAAGAAAAAAATGATTTTGTTGTTCAAATTTATCTTGATGACATTATATTCAGATCAACTCTGAAATCCTCAACTGATTCATTTATGTATCTTATGAAATATCTATCTAAAATGAGTATGATGGGTGAGTTAACATTTTCCCTTTGTATTCAAATTTCTCAAAAACTAGAAGGAACATATATATCTCAACAAAAGTATAATAAACATCCTATTAAAAAGTATGGATATGAAAATAATAAAAGTATAAGTACTCTAATAGGTACCTCGAATACCCTTGATCTTAATGAAGCTAGGAAGTCAGTAGATCAAACTTCTTTTAGAGGTATGATAGTATGTTTAATATACTTATTATATAGTAGTCCAGAAATAATGTTTTCCGTATTCTTATGTACAAGATATCAAGAAAATAGAAAATAATCCCATTTAAAAGTAGTGTAAATAATTTTCCACTATTTAAAGGGAACTATATATTTAGGAATTTTTGTATTCTTATGAAATGTATTTTGAAATAAAATGTTTTCCAGATGAAAAATTTAGTGGTTGTAGAATGGTTAAAAAGAGTGTATCTGGAAATTATCATTTTTAAGAGATTTTTTAGTTTCTTGGTCATGTAAGAAACAACACTCTAAATAACTTTCCACTACTAAAGATGAATATGTGGTATTTAGAAGTTTATGTGCTCAAGTTTTTTGGATGAAAAACACACTCACTGATTATGGAACGAGTTTAAAAAAACTGAAATACTATGTGATAATACTTGTGCCATTTCCCAAAGAAAAAACCATTCACATCACTCTTGTGTAAAGCACATAGATATTAGACATCAATTTTTTAGGGATCACACAATTAAAGGAGATATCATTTTTCAATTCATCATAATTAAATAACAACATGCCGATATATTCACAAAACTATTAACTTTTGATAGATTTAAATACATTAAACAATAGTTAGGAATGATAACTATAAGGTAAGAAATCATATATAATTTTTGTTAAAACTATATTTTAACATTAAGATACTCCTTTACCTAGTAGGAGTACATTTTATTTCCTTTATTTTTTTGGAACATAAAAAATGTTTTTGGAACCTATAAAAAGTTTCCAAACTGTAATAAAACTTTTCAGAATCTATAATTTCTAATAATAATTTAATCAAACAATAAATAAACCTTTGAGAACTCTGACATGTACTTTATCTTATCTATTACTTCTTAACTTTTATTATTCTTTGTTGGTTTTCCAATATTATTTTTAAGAAAAAACTCAATAGATTTATTTTTCCTTAAATCTGTTTTATTTACTTAAAATCTCAAAAGATCTGAACCTATAAAACCATATTTGGTATAATCATAACCATCAGATCAGATCATCTCAATATCAACCATTTTATCTTGCTTGAAAGATGAACCGTCAACACAATAACAATATAAAGGAGGGACCACCCCATGTCCCACATCAAATTACTTTATTTTCACCCAAGTTTCTACCTCCCTTCAATTTCTTCGTCCAGATTTCCAGATATATTTCTTAATGTTCAAGATGTCTCTGTCTATATCTTCTTAGACTTCAATGTCTTCCAAATCATTCAAGGAATTGTTCATTTATAGATAAAGGTTAGTTGATCCTAATTTATACCTTATATAAAATTCTTTAGTATGAATGATCATAAAGCTTCAAGGATGGGAAAAAAATTTAGTTCAAAAAATAAATGAGAACTAGATCTTGTGTTTGAAAACTTGTTAATTTAGTTTTATGAATCAATTGAATTCTTCAATGAAGGTGGAAAGGTTAAGTTTCAATTTTAGATTTATGGGAAAACATATTCTATTACTTATAATAAATCAGTATATATCCTTGTGAATTCATATGATGGGGAATCTTACTATCCATCTCATGATCTTCCAGATTTCGAAGGATCTTTTAATAGAGTTTAGGCTATTGATTTCTTAGGCCTTCAAGTATTAAAGAATTCCAAGCTTTCCAAACTTTTAGATAACTATAGGATTATGGTTTATGGATGAAAGGTCTATTAATAACATGAAAATGAGACAAAGACACCTTGAAAATTACAAACATATTTATGATGGATTTTCTTGTTAATCTATTGAAGATTAACCTAGTCAAGTACATCTTCATCATAATCAGTATGATAATGGATAATTCAATAAAGTATCAGATCCTCATGTTTCTAGAAACACTATCCAAGCTTATATTAAATTTTTTGAAGTTATACTATGTACCTTGTAACTTAAATCCAAATAAGTTCAGGATTATTCTTTTAAGTGACGATTCACTTAAAAGAATGAAATTTTCTTTTAGTGATAAGAAAAATAAGTTTGATGATTTATTTGGAAAATCAAGGGAAGTTTTAGAAATCTCTAATAAAAAGTTATTCGAGCCTATGAAAATAAATTATCGGGACTTGGAATCATAGAAAAAAATTCAAGCTTCTAAACCACCAAAGACAAAGAAACAGAAGTCCTTCCTAGATGATGTAGTAAACAAGTGGAGATAATAAAAAGAGAAAAAAGGAAGGAGATATATTGTGTGGGTAAGATATTACTGTAGATAAAGATTTAAATATTTAGGAAGCTCAATAACTTGACAAAAATAAAAGAAGAATAATCTTAAGAAAAAGAAAATGGAAGTAGTGATAATTCAAGCCTCGTTGAAAGATAGAGAAAAGGAATCAGAACATATTATTGTGCCAGAATATTTTCTACAAGAAACAAAAATTATATAACAATAAAAAAACAGGGGTAGTAGAGCCTACCCTAATAGAAAAAAGAAAGGAATTTCTTTTAGGATTAATTCTAATTATTAATGAACATAGTCAAGAAGAAGAAGAATAAAATATCCAAGAAAAAGAAAGTGATTTTGTGATACAGAAAATTAGAGAAAATTTGTGGTAGATTCAATCTAATAAGTTATTTATAAGAACCTATCAAGCCTCCTTATCCAATATTTCTTTATTAGAGAAGCCATCTCAGAAAGATAATGTTGTTGAAAGTGAAGTTCAAAAACTTCCCTCCATTGATGAGGATAATATTGATGATGATGAAGATGAGAATGATGACAGTGGTAATGATGATAATGAAGAAGATGATGGTGGTGTTGTTGATGATGATGATATTATTATATTTTCTAATGAAAGTAAAGTAAATCAGTTGATATAGAAATAAGCTACAGTGAAATAAAAAGGGAAGAAGGAAGATGATGGCACATCTAAGAAAGATGTATCAGAATTAGAAAGATCATCCTCATATCTAGGAGCAGATTTTTTTTAAATCCTTAAAGAAGTTAGTGAAATCCATTCCATACATTATGAACATTGTGTTAAGATGTCAGTTTATTCAAGAGTCAGTAAACCTAAAATCAGACTCAATAACCATTTTAATGGAAAATTTCATAACTCTTGAGGTAGAATTCAGAACCATTGTTCTAAATAATGATTCTCATAGGAAACATTGTTGAGAGATGATAAATTTGTAAAAAATATAACTATCAATCTTAAGGTTTTTGATGATATGTTTTAATCAGTTAAGAATGATTTCAAATAATAAGAAGAATTCCTAAAATATCTTTCAGATAGTTTTTTAGAAAAGATGAAGGAAGAGCAGGGAATTCAGTTTCAAGAAGAAAAAGTCTTATACGAGAAATACAATTCTCTCACAGCAGAAGTGAATAGAGTGAAGGAATAGAAATAAGAGGTGGTTGAAAAACATAAGTTTCAGGATGAAGAGATTAAGTCTTAGGAGGAGAATAATATACGACAAGAGGAAAAGATTCAGATCCTTGGGAAGAAGAGTCAAGATTAGGAATTGCTCCTAGAAAAGATTCAAGATGATCACAAGGAGCTCAAGAATATGAAGGTTACAGTCAGGGCCTTAATACCAATAAAGGATTGACTTCATTGTCATCTGACGTTTTTTTTGTAAAAATTGTTTTCAATAATAATAATTTTTTATCTCTTTGTTTTTGCATATGTTTCCTAACATTTTTCATGTACATTATACTTTCCCCCATTCCATTTTGTAAATAACAATGGGGAATAAAAATTATCTAAAAGGAATATTATTCTAAGGAATAAAATTTAAGGAAGTTAATGATTAAAGAAGACATACTTAAGTAAGGAGGATATATTTCTTTAATAAAGGAATAAAAATATATAAATTCAAAATACGATCCTTAGGGAGTTTTAATAACATAAGGGATAGTAAGTCGTATCCATCTTGAGTCGTATACTATAGGGGAGATAAGTTCTTCTTTTAAGTTAAAATATGAAGTCTTCCAGACTAAATATTATTTTCTTAAATCAATTGTTTGTTCTTCCAAAAAAGGGGGGATTTTTAAGTAAAAATCTTCCTTATGACTTTTTCCATTACTTTATGTATTGAAAATCACAAACACATTTCCTTAATAACACATTCTGTCTATAATGAAATTTATATGAAAATCCTATTCCTAATGGAATCTTGTTCTTTAACCTTTTTTATAACAATTTCTAATTTTATTTCTTAAGATCCAATAGTTACTAGAACAAATCAGATCCTTATTGAAACTCAGAATCCTATGTTTCTAAATTCCAATTCCATTAGAATCATGAATCTGATTCTCTCAAAATATAGAATCTAATTTTCCATGTTCTGGAATTCGGAATCTTCAAAATTTTTGATTCTGATTTATAATTCCTTAAGCTCCGATTCTATCAGATTTGTGAATTTGATTCCCTACATTTCTGAATTCCCATTCACTAAAAATTTGAATATGATTCAACGTTTCTCAATTCTAAATCATTTAAAATTTTGAATTCGATTCTCTCTTCCTAAATTCAGATTTGCAATGATTTTCAAATCCGATTTACCATGTTTCTTAATTTTGATTCTCAATAATTTTTAGATTTGATTCTCATAGATTTTTATCTGAATCTATTTTTTTAAGGATCCAATTTTATAAATTTATTAAAGTTAGTATATTTCCTTAATGTAATGTTTTATATAATTAGATTCATATAAACTTAATGTTTCTCAAGATATTTTCTTATACTAAATGATGTCATTTGATCTACTATTATATGACCATTGTAAGTGCCAGATGTACCCATCCCTATGAAATTTCCGGAAAAATATGACCATTATAGAAAAATTAAATCGTTAAAGATATCTCCTATAAATACAAAATCTTTCAGAAGAGCTCAAAATACATAAACACTTTTGTATTTCAGAGAAATTCTAGAGCTCTGCCAAAATTGCCTTGTGATAAATCCTTAAAGTGATTATGTTGTGAACAACTTGTTCAACATACTGAGAATCCTCAGTAATCTTTTTTTTGCTTTGTGTGACACCAATTTTTGGTGATTATGATTGAGGACTTGCATGATGAAGGAAGAAAAAGGTTCCTATAACCTTATTAATCGAGGGATTCTAGTTGATGGAAGACCATGGTTCTAAATACATATTTAATTGAGGTCTTTTAGGGGTAGCAAGATATAATTTGTTTATAATATTTCATGGTTCAAGGGCTTACTATGGTGTGGGTAAGATAAAATTTCTTGAAAGTATAATTCAATGAACCTTTATCCAAGGTGTTTGGATACCCTACTCTCTAGGTTAAAATATTTTTACTCTTTTATATGTACTTTAAACTTACGCTTCATCTTGTTACAAATAGTAAGTGTTTCTTATACTTTCACATTTTTAATAACTCTGATATAAGATTCTATATGCTTTAAGGTAGAATCTTTTTTAATTTTACTTGTGTTATTATTTCATTATGCATCTTTATTAAACCTAATGTGATTTTATTAACTTTACGAAAGAGGGTTTAGTGAATATGATTTGTTTTACTTGGTTAAAAAATGATTTACTTTAGGTTAAAAACAAAAGATTTTAAACATACAATTCACCCCACTGTAATAGAGTATTTTCATACATATTTTGATCCTACAAACATTATTATCCCATAAAAATTCTAAGGAGAATATGATGGTTCATATTCTTAAAATTTTTTATTTCCATGAAAAAATTCCTTCGATTGAAGATACTCTTATATAAGGTAAGTTTAAGAAAAAATTATAAGTAATTTTGAATTTAATTATTAATAAAAATGAAAAATATATGACAAATCATTTTTAGGTGAAAAATGAGAATATAAAATATATTTAAAATGAGTAATACTCAGTCGAACTGTATAAAACTCCTTAGTAGGTAACAACACTAGGGTAGTTTGGATCAATAATATAATTTACTGCTACTCATACCTAATAAGTTGATGTTGTGAATAATCCTATAGATGATGTACAAATTTGTATACAATAATATATATATATATATATATATAAGGATATGTATTATTAAACTCACAATAAATAATTGGGCTTTAATGAGGACACATAGGATCATGGTAGATAGGTTATGTAGGAAATATATATCTCATCACATCAATAATAATATTTGCTACATATGATTTAAATATATCATCTCTCCACTCATTCAATAGTCATATCTTAGCCTTCAAGGAATCCATTTATCCATTTAATTATTCCCACATATATGTTGTACTAGAGGTTTAACAAGAACATATTCTAAAATGGATACATTCCTTATACCATCTAATGTGGAATGGGTGTTCATACTTTCTTAAAGTTGTGGTAAGAATATCTATCCAACACTCAGGGATAAAGGCCCCCATAGTTTTCTCTTAAAGGGAATTTATAAATTAAAATTTGAAATATAATATTAGTTGGATAAATGTACACAAATAGTAATACTGAATAAAATTAATAGCTAATTACTTATAATCTTATCAACTACTACTTTTAGTGGATCAATAATATTCTTTACTTTTTTTCATTCTAAAACTTTTATATTTTTCATGGTGGGGGGGGGAGATGTAGGTCATATTGAACCTCTTCAGAGCCACTAGTTTTTATGGATCTTGATTCATTAAATTTCATAGAAATAATTTTCTCCTCTAATAAAAGAAAACCTCACTGTGAAAATATATGATGGTTCAAATTCTAGGACCGTATCTCTTAGTTAGTTTAACTAAATGATTTTTTCATATGAAAAAATTAAAAAGTTGTCAAGTAATTAAAATTAATTTAAAGAATAAATTTGAAAAACAAAAAAATACAACAATTTATTCCACCCACCAGCTGAAGAAAAACTTCTTTCATGTATTCATATCTATAAACCAATACTTACAGAATGGATCTTGATTCTTTTGGATTTAAAAAATATAAAATGAAGTCAAAGTGGTCTTAAAAACTTCTAATCTAGTATCCATAACGGATACAAACTTTTTATCAATTTAGTTCACCTCTTTAAAGGTAAATTTCATATATAATTTAATGTTTGTATACATGTATTTGATTAAAATTAATTAATTTAAATAAAAAACGATTAACTGTACAAAATAGAAAAAGAAAACTTTTCTACCCAAAAAATGGGTAAGTAAAACTAATGGTTATAAAAATTAATTAAAAAAGAAAAAATGTTTATCATGTCAAAATAAATAATTTTTTACCTATATTTTATTAGAAATAAATAAATATTATACGAAAAAATGTGATTATTAATAATAGGAAGTAAAGTATCAATATTTTTTGAATGAAAGTGTATACATGAAAACAAATATAATGAAAATAGTCACACCAAAATTATTAAAGCAATATTTTCAACCAAATTAAGGATATCAAAATATAATAAATAAAAAAATATAAAAAATGGTAATACTGTACAACATTTATAAATTTGAATATAAAATTTAACAAATATAGTTTTTAACTTTGTCACTTTTAAATAAAAACAAATATTTAATTGATTAATTTGGAAAGTAATGGAGTATTTTTAATATCCCTTATATATAACTATTTGATGTTTCATAGGTTAAGTACTCTCCATAGTGATTATTTTCCTCAGGTAGTCTTAAAATAGATAAATAAATTTAACATAAGTCTTCAAAATGATTAACATTTTCATCACCCAAATAAAATTTCCGCCAAAAAAGAAATGAACCACTGATTATTTGACGAGTTAACTGTTAGAGTTGGTGTCCTAAGAAGAAACTATTTATACTTTGATTACATTAATGTACACTTATTATATATTGTTCGTTGTTCTACATGACTATAATATAATAATGTCCTAGAATATTTGTTGCATTAATAAGGTAATGGAAGATCCCCGCTATGATGAGCACCTTGAAATACTATAACAATATTCTTAAATAAAGTTCTATGGTTGGATGACATACTATGATAGGACACATAGTATACATACCATCATGTGTGAGTACTCGTAAGAAGATGAGACTCTCTCTCATGGAGTTATCACTTGGTAGTCTCTAAGATGGGAGATTATGAGAACCGACCCTCCAGTAGTAATTCTACATGTCTTGGTGTTATCAGACATTTTCAATCTATGAGCGTGTGTAATGGTCCCTAGACTAGAAGATTATCATTAAATTATTTCATGACTTGCAGACTTATATTTGCTGACATAAACCATCACAAAGACAGATGGCGAGAAGTATGGTATGTTGGGTGCGTCATGAATAACATTTTGTTAATGGATAAGTCGAGGAAGGATTTTTGTAACGCCCCGACCCCAGCTACCCAGAGTCGGTGCATTACTTCGTAACATTGGCATGATCACAAAAGATCAAGTCTCGAAAGACCGATTAGTTTAGTAGCCTTGGAAACACTAGATACATTCATAAATGTTACATTACAACATAGAGTGAAAAACTAATAACAAAGTCTTCATAGTCCACACTCATATCCTCTTCTGACTATCCCTGCAGGTCATTCATAAAATACTTCTTCACATCCTGGAAAATATTAAAACATTGAAAGGGGTGAGCTCAGATGCTCAGTAAGGATAACAATAATGCGGAAGCTTTCATAAATAAACATTAACATTTAAGGCAATGTATAAATAAAACAAAAGCCTTTTAAACATGAACTTCAACATAATATGGCAAAAGTAAAATGAGATAATGCCATTTACTTCTTCACATGGATATTCTACTGGTCGAATAATCACATGCAATATCAATAACCACTTTCATAATGATGGAATGCATAATGCCAGACTATCATAACCACATAGCCAAGGCCTCGTGCCAAGACTACAAATAAGATTTTGTCAAGGCCTTGTGCCAAGACACTAGTTTGTCTCATGAGACCTGCCGATGCATCGAGGAGCTATAGCGGGCTCCACCCGTCACTTATTAAGTCCAATGCATTCCTCATATGAATAGGTTTAAACATATCATAAACCATAACATAATCATATCACATAAACAATGCATAAAGGAAACATAACATTTCCACATTTCAATCACAAGATATCAATACAAAACATTGATATAATAAAAACGCTTTCAAAACCATTCTCAATACCAAAATAAAAGAATGTTAAAACATTGTATTTATTTTTCTTTTTAAAAAAAGGTATGGCTTGTAAAGGAAGCCGAAACTCAAATAATGTTCACGGCGGCGGAGAAGTCATTGTCGCCGCATAAGTACGGAATGAAAAACATTCCCTTTTTGTCGTTTAGTAAAATGCTTCGTATAAAAAGATTCCTTTTGAATAAACTTAAAAGTCAAAGGGGTTTATACACCGTATAAAAGAAAGTTGTGTATAAAACCAAATATGCCTCAATGAAAGGAGATTGAGACGAAGTCCTTAAAAAGATCATTTTTAAAATAAAATAGATATATTATGTGTATTCACTATAGTTACACATAAAGAAAGTAAAAATACAAAATAAGACATAATAATATCATGACATAATTTGAAAGTAGGAGATTAACCCAAAGAATGGAAGTTGGGTTAAGAAGTTCCCTTACCTTGTGTCCGACTTGACTCAACCGTTCTTTAACCTCCTGAATAATAAACTAGAGTTAATATATACCTTATTAAGAACCATTCTCAATTTCATTATCCTTATTATATCACTTATTACAATGATATGATCATTATGTAATTATTTAAGTTAATAACGGTCGTTTTGTCGACCTTTGGTACTTGAGTCAAAAATAAACTTCTTATTATTACAAGTTGTTAATGTGGTGAAATATCCATTATATTCATAATTTAGATGTCATATATATCTTATATATCCAGTATATACATTCATTTATAATATTACGTAACATTTAGAGGTAAGAAATGAAATGCACCGTTCATGGAGACGGTAAGCCGTACGTACGCATGAACGCTACTTCCATTTCTATTTCATATTTTCTGGAATGGAATCATAATGATATGAGAGTATATTATAATTCCAGTATAATAACATATATAATATCATTAACTTTATCCTTCACACATCCCACATATGGTATTAACGAATCAAATCACTTTCAGGGGGCGGTAGTCCGCGCTTCCTAAAATGAAGATATCGTGTTTTACCCATAATGGAAACCATAAAGGTATGCCCAAAATGAAAAAAACAGAAGCTTAAGGAAAACATAAACATATTATATATCATATATAAAAATAGTGACATCATAATGGCCACCTTTGAAGGTGTTAAATGAGTGTTGAACAATCATCGTTTCGGGAGGCAGAATTTCGCCATCCACGGAAACCTTATGTTCTTTAACCATTTGATGTAGTTGTGTGGAAGTGTAGCTCAAATAAATCTTATAACAACATCCTAGTATATTTAAGATACTGGTGTTGTTACAAAAGAAGTAAATAAAAAGAGTTTAGGGGGTTGGAGAAGCAAAATAAAACAAAAGAACATGAGAGAATGAATTACCTTAAAAAGTGTAACTCCTTTTGAGTTGAGCCTAAAGGCTTCCTTTGAAAGGATTCTGCCCAAAGGGAATCCTCTAGGATGAGGAGAGGGATGTGGAGAGAGCAAATGGGCAGGGGTTGGCCGAGCCAATGGCTTGAAGAGTGTGTGAAATGAGGTAGAGGTGGGGGCCTTTTATAAGAGGAGAGGAAGGGCACTTTTGGAAAGTAAAGGAACATTACATTATTTGAAAATGTGTTTCGGTTTTAAAAGGTCCCACATTGATAGAATTCGTGGATAAGGTGATAAGGCATCGAAATATCTTCATCCAATAGGCTTTGGACAAGTGTAAGCCTCGGATTTTGCATTATCTTCTCATTTTATTTAAATCGTCAAATAATGATGTCATCGCTGCATCATTATTATGTCATAAATACTTTAATTTATTTAATGTCTAAAAATTATAAAACAAATACTATGATGTAGGAAATCTTTTTAGCTTTCCAATGACTATTTATAATCAAAATTTGGACTTGTATAACCCCAATTAAAAATTGTTTTAGTAGAACAATTTATGTTAGTGTCATTTTCACTTTAACATTAAATAAAAACTAATTTATGTCATTTCCCAACAAAAGTGGATCCATGGGGTCCCCAAGTTAGGCCATGGCTTGTCTTGGTCGGCCATGACTCAACCAATGAGGTTGGGACATGTGTCTAGGTCATTTAATATTATTAAAGTATTATCTATACCTTAAACTACACTAATTACCACTAATCGCGATTAAGAACTTAATAAGTTACTATTCACCAAAAAATTATTATAATCTCATTGAACCACATTTTACTTCTTAATGACAACCATGTATGTCGGATTTTTGAAAATCAAATCACAGAAGTGGTAATATTTCATTTAAACGAAAAATCAGTTATTTAACTACCACTTAGTGGTTTCACTATTCATCAAAAATTGAAGTTTCTCAGAACAATGCCAAAATTTCATCCTAAGCTATAATTGATATTCCGAATTCAAAAATGATGTCTATTTTACAAAATTCCAAACATATAAGTTGCATTAATTAATTTTATAATTAATTCCCGCTGTTACGACAAATAGCGTGTTTTCAAGAAACAATTTATATCAAAAGATTGGCAATTGTTTATGTCCAAATTCAATGTTAAATTAATTATAATGACCACCATTGGATAAAATGGTAAAAATATATTCTAATTATACATTAAATCCACTCAATAGTATAACTTATCACTATAAATTATTTTGATTAAAAAAGTTGTTTTAAGTATTTTTCACTATTCATAAAAAATTAGAAGTTCTCAGAAAAATACCAAAAATTCAACATAGGCTAATTTCGATATTACGAATACAAAAATGAAGTCCATTTTGAAATATAAAATTTCTATAATTTTAAAAAGTGGTTATTACTATTCATAACGGCTAGTTTGATTTGTCGCGATGTTTTAGAACTCGAAGTTGCGTACTATGCAAGCTATTGTATTATTGAATGAGAAGCGTATCGTGGAAGCTCGGGGTGTTACATTCTCCCCTCCTTCAATAAATTGCGTCCTCGCAATTTGAAATTTTTCTTGGAAAATACAAGGTTGAAAAGAGAAAATACCTTTGAGGAAAACCCACATCGAAAATAAGGTTAATAAATATATAACATTAAAAGAAAGCAGGATAAGTACAAAGTTCACCCGATATAGCCCATTATAGGATTCTATGAAAATATGGATATGGAGGAGAAACAAACCATCAAGGTCTGATGGGGAGTTATAGAAAACAGGATTAGGAGAAAGTTTAACCACAAGAAAATCACAAACTTGTGATTGGTTAAACGGTCATTGAATCCCCAGTTGGAAAAGTTAACCGACAACATTTTTGTTTTAAGTTACCTTTTATAATGTTGAGGAATTTATTTATGAGATTTACTAAGAACGTAGGGGAATATACATACTTGTTATGTATACTTTCATTCGTTAATAAATTTTTACCACAAACCCAACTTTTACTCCAAATGGTAACGGAACTCAAAAATATTCTATTTATCCTAATTGTATAAGGTTCCAAATGTTAACACATACCATTTAGATTAGTAAAACGATTTTGTAATAACCAGGGACTTCCTGTAGGCTAGTGGTAGGAAATAAAGGCTTGTCGCACTATGGTTGTGGGTTCGATTCCTGCATCTTTGTCCGACGCGACGGGTTATTCCCCACCCTGCAGGTTGTCCTTTTTCTAAAAATATAGTATTATAGTATTCCAGAAATAATCTTCAGAAAAGTTTTAACCTTAAACAATACTATTCAAAGTTCAACTTAATCCATCCCAACATTTATAGTTATCCAAAATACCTCTGTCCAAACTTTCTCTAAAAGGTCTCTTAATTCCAAAATCAATTGTAACATCAGATTCCCCAAACAAAGAAAAGTTTATCTTATTGTCACATACTAAAAATATGATTACCTTAATCATATTAAAACCTTACTGAAACCAACAAGTACTGCAGTACAATCCTTATATAGATCACATTATTCTAATAACCAGAATATAATCCATGAGTCCGAAAGCATCAATACATTAGTTATTCTGCTTCAACTGTAGTAATAGCATAAGATTGTCCTTGATCCCTTGGCCTTTTCTGAGGTAAGATTCCTTGACGCTTAGGACATTCATTTGCGTAATGACCCATTTCTCTACAATTGTAGCATTAAACTTTGACAGCCTCTTTCTTTCCCTTGCAATCACGTGCCTGGTGACCTTTTTCTCCACATTTATAACAGACTCCCATTCCTTTTAGGCAAGTACCAGGGTGATTCTTCCCACAATTATCACATAATGGAAAATCCTTCTTTCCCTTTTTCCCTTTATTTGTCTCTTGTTCCACCGTTCTCTTCTTCTCTTGCTTTACTTTGTTGTCATAAGACTTAGAGAATTCCTTTTCTGTCTTGATAGCACATGAGACTATATCTTCGTATGATGAGAAGGATTGTGATACTAAAGCTCGTCGGAGAAATGGTTTTAACCCATCAAAGAAACGATCAATCTTACTCCTTGGGTTACGTATATAATCGGCAGCATGCCTCACTAACCTTGTAAAGTTAGCCTCATACTTTGCGACATTCTCATCCTCCTTCTGCCTCAGACTCAGAAATTGCCTTTCCATATCTGCTCGATGGTCACGAGGAAAGTATTTTTCTAAGAAAAGCTCTTTGAACTCCCTCCATTCCATATTCGATACGTCATCATCTTCCTTTGTGTTTTGAATCAGTGACCACCACTGATCGGCATCTCCAGTGAGGCGGTAAACTGCCATGACAACCTTCTCCCTTTCACTACTCCCCAAGGCATGGAATATTTTCTCTAAGGAATTTATCCATTGCTCAGCTACTGTAGGATTTGTACTCCCATTGAAGGTTGGCGGTTGTTGCCTCATGAAACGGTCTAGCATTGATCCTCCACGTTGCGAATCAGGGTGCTCCATACGAGTAAGGTTGTTATTCATAACCTGCGTGAGTTGTCCCAGTATGGTAATAAGTTGATCAGCACCAGTTGTATCTCCAGGTCCACAATAATTATCTTGAGCAGGAGGGCAATCCCTACACGGAGTTCGTGCATTGATACAGTTTCCATTCCTTCTACTAGGCGCCATTTCTAAACAATGGCATAATCCAGATTAGTTTATGAATCAAAATACATAATTCCATACTTGTATAATACTTAACATAAATTGAACTATTTATGGATATAATCCATAATCATAAAAAGAAATGTTTCCTTTGAGGAAGTATGTACTCATAAACCTTAC
This sequence comes from Viscum album, assembly GCA_963277665.1. NCBI lineage: Eukaryota > Viridiplantae > Streptophyta > Magnoliopsida > Santalales > Viscaceae > Viscum > Viscum album. The sequence goes on from OY728156.1 coordinate 1,340,407,405, forward strand.
ATAATGGTTTGTAAAGAAAATGAGAATTATCCTAAGCATATCCCCCGGGAGTGTCATAACCAAGAGTGCAGCAAGGCCCGTTGTCGTGCACCAGTTCCCGTTTGAGTCTAGCTCAAAGCGGTGTTTTCGGGTTTTACCCCTAGGTACATCTGTGCCAGAGCCACCTCTACCTGCTCGTATCCAGACAGGGATGTATTGCTCGGAAAACTCACAACATCTCTACAATACTAAAATTCTAGGAAGTTCTTCTATACTAATCCTCAAAGTCTATCTTTGGGCTATGTGCTCTAATCAGAGTTTATCTAAATCTAGCTTCCAAGGTTAGTACTAAACTGCCTCTGATACCAACTGTAACGCCCCGACCCCAGCTACCCAGAGTCGGTGCATTACTTCGTAACATTGGCATGATCACAAAAGATCAAGTCTCGAAAGACCGATTAGTTTAGTAGCCTTGGAAACACTAGATACATTCATAAATGTTACATTACAACATAGAGTGAAAAACTAATAACAAAGTCTTCATAGTCCACACTCATATCCTCTTCTGACTATCCCTGCAGGTCATTCATAAAATACTTCTTCACATCCTGGAAAATATTAAAACATTGAAAGGGGTGAGCTCAGATGCTCAGTAAGGATAACAATAATGCGGAAGCTTTCATAAATAAACATTAACATTTAAGGCAATGTATAACTAAAACAAAAGCCTTTTAAACATGAACTTCAACATAATATGGCAAAAGTAAAATGAGATAATGCCATTTACTTCTTCACATGGATATTCTACTGGTCGAATAATCACATGCAATATCAATAACCACTTTCATAATGATGGAATGCATAATGCCAGACTATCATAACCACATAGCCAAGGCCTCGTGCCAAGACTACAAATAAGATTTTGTCAAGGCCTTGTGCCAAGACACTAGTTTGTCTCATGAGACCTGCCGATGCATCGAGGAGCTATAGCGGGCTCCACCCGTCACTTATTAAGTCCAATGCATTCCTCATATGAATAGGTTTAAACATATCATAAACCATAACATAATCATATCACATAAACAATGCATAAAGGAAACATAACATTTCCACATTTCAATCACAAGATATCAATACAAAACATTGATATAATAAAAACGCTTTCAAAACCATTCTCAATACCAAAATAAAAGAATGTTAAAACATTGTATTTATTTTTCTTTTTAAAAAAAGGTATGGCTTGTAAAGGAAGCCGAAACTCAAATAATGTTCACGGCGGCGGAGAAGTCGTTGTCGCCGCATAAGTACGGAATGAAAAACATTCCCTTTTTGTCGTTTAGTAAAATGCTTCGTATAAAAAGATTCCTTTTGAATAAACTTAAAAGTCAAAGGGGTTTATACACCGTATAAAAGAAAGTTGTGTATAAAACCAAATATGCCTCAATGAAAGGAGATTGAGACGAAGTCCTTAAAAAGATCATTTTTAAAATAAAATAGATATATTATGTGTATTCACTATAGTTACACATAAAGAAAGTAAAAATACAAAATAAGACATAATAATATCATGACATAATTTGAAAGTAGGAGATTAACCCAAAGAATGGAAGTTGGGTTAAGAAGTTCCCTTACCTTGTGTCCGACTTGACTCAACCGTTCTTTAACCTCCTGAATAATAAACTAGAGTTAATATATACCTTATTAAGAACCATTCTCAATTTCATTATCCTTATTATATCACTTATTACAATGATATGATCATTATGTAATTATTTAAGTTAATAACGGTCGTTTTGTCGACCTTTGGTACTTGAGTCAAAAATAAACTTCTTATGATTACAAGTTGTTAATGTGGTGAAATATCCATTATATTCATAATTTAGATGTCATATATATCTTATATATCCAGTATATACATTCATTTATAATATTACGTAACATTTAGAGGTAAGAAATGAAATGCACCGTTCATGGAGACGGTAAGCCGTACGTACGCATGAACGCTACTTCCATTTCTATTTCATATTTTCTGGAATGGAATCATAATGATATGAGAGTATATTATAATTCCAGTATAATAACATATATAATATCATTAACTTTATCCTTCACACATCCCACATATGGTATTAACGAATCAAATCACTTTCAGGGGGCGGTAGTCCGCGCTTCCTAAAATGAAGATATCGTGTTTTACCCATAATGGAAACCATAAAGGTATGCCCAAAATGAAAAAAACAGAAGCTTAAGGAAAACATAAACATATCATATATCATATATAAAAATAGTGACATCATAATGGCCACCTTTGAAGGTGTTAAATGAGTGTTGAACAATCATCGTTTCGGGAGGCAGAATTTCGCCATCCACGGAAACCTTATGTTCTTTAACCATTTGATGTAGTTGTGTGGAAGTGTAGCTCAAATAAATCTTATAACAACATCCTAGTATATTTAAGATACTGGTGTTGTTACAAAAGAAGTAAATAAAAAGAGTTTAGGGGGTTGGAGAAGCAAAATAAAACAAAAGAACATGAGAGAATGAATTACCTTAAAAAGTGTAACTCCTTTTGAGTTGAGCCTAAAGGCTTCCTTTGAAAGGATTCTGCCCAAAGGGAATCCTCTAGGATGAGGAGAGGGATGTGGAGAGAGCAAATGGGCAGGGGTTGGCCGAGCCAATTGCTTGAAGAGTGTGTGAAATGAGGTAGAGGTGGGGGCCTTTTATAAGAGGAGAGGAAGGGCACTTTTGGAAAGTAAAGGAACATTACATTATTTGAAAATGTGTTTCGGTTTTAAAAGGTCCCACATTGATAGAATTCGTGGATAAGGTGATAAGGCATCGAAATATCTTCATCCAATAGGCTTTGGACAAGTGTAAGCCTCGGATTTTGCATTATCTTCTCATTTTATTTAAATCGTCAAATAATGATGTCATCGCTGCATCATTATTATGTCATAAATACTTTAATTTATTTAATGTCTAAAAATTATAAAACAAATACTATGATGTAGGAAATCTTTTTAGCTTTCCAATGACTATTTATAATCAAAATTTGGACTTGTATAACCCCAATTAAAAATTGTTTTAGTAGAACAATTTATGTTAGTGTCATTTTCACTTTAACATTAAATAAAAACTAATTTATGTCATTTCCCAACAAAAGTGGATCCATGGGGTCCCCAAGTTAGGCCATGGCTTGTCTTGGTCGGCCATGACTCAACCAATGAGGTTGGGACATGTGTCTAGGTCATTTAATATTATTAAAGTATTATCTATACCTTAAACTACACTAATTACCACTAATCGCGATTAAGAACTTAATAAGTTACTATTCACCAAAAAATTATTATAATCTCATTGAACCACATTTTACTTCTTAATGACAACCATGTATGTCGGATTTTTGAAAATCAAATCACAGAAGTGGTAATATTTCATTTAAACGAAAAATCAGTTATTTAACTACCACTTAGTGGTTTCACTATTCATCAAAAATTGAAGTTTCTCAGAACAATGCCAAAATTTCATCCTAAGCTATAATTGATATTCCGAATTCAAAAATGATGTCTATTTTACAAAATTCCAAACATATAAGTTGCATTAATTAATTTTATAATTAATTCCCGTTGTTACGACAAATAGCGTGTTTTCAAGAAACAATTTATATCAAAAGATTGGCAATTGTTTATGTCCAAATTCAATGTTAAATTAATTATAATGACCACCATTGGATAAAATGGTAAAAATATATTCTAATTATACATTAAATCCACTCAATAGTATAACTTATCACTATAAATTATTTTGATTAAAAAAGTTGTTTTAAGTATTTTTCACTATTCATAAAAAATTAGAAGTTCTCAGAAAAATACCAAAAATTCAACATAGGCTAATTTCGATATTACGAATACAAAAATGAAGTCCATTTTGAAATATAAAATTTCTATAATTTTAAAAAGTGGTTATTACTATTCATAACGGCTAGTTTGATTTGTCGCGATGTTTTAGAACTCGAAGTTGCGTACTATGCAAGCTATTGTATTATTGAATGAGAAGCGTATCGTGGAAGCTCGGGGTGTTACAATTTTTCCATTCCATATTTATGGAAGTAGATATCTCGGGCTGTTTGATTGAAATAGAACTGTCGCCCAAATTCCATGGCCATGGTGTCACAATGAGTTTATTTCTAGAAGTGAATGAATGACGGATCAAGCATATAGGTTTATGACACTTCCATGAAACCTGCTTGATGAGATATTGAGACAAAGGAATTAAATTACATGGTAATAATTTGTATGAGGTGACATGTCAATGCGACGTCAACTTCTTTCTCTTGGGTGGCTTGACTCATTACTAGATAGTGATCTTGGAATTTAGGAAATCCTGCGTAATGCCAATGAGAAAGAGGCCTAGAGGGTGACACACTAAGTGTATCCAATTATCTCAAGTAGAATAAAGATTATCCCCATATGTGGTTTAATAATTATTCAAGGAATACGAAATCATTTTTATGTTAAAGGATGAATAAAATGAAAACAAGATATACACGTCGTGTACATTGAATGTACACACCGTGTAGTTTTTATTTTGGAAATAAAATAAAAAATGAGTACATGCCATGTATTATTTATTACATGCCGTGTCGTTTTTCCAGTTTGGATTTTGAGGAAATAATATCATTTTATTAAATGATATTTATTATAATCATCATGGGCACATGTCAAGGAATTAATGATTCAACATGGGGGTTTTCAATAAGAGTAAATGAAATCAATATAAAACATAACTTGTTTATTTATTGTCATAACTCTATAACCTCATACCCGATTATAAATATCCTCACAATTCCAACACTTTTCCCTAATTGTTGTGCACAACAATTCTGGATAATTCTCTCAAGGCTGAAAGAACATTGTCCTCTAAGAATGCTCTCAAGACTGAGAGAGATCCTCCTCCATCAGATCAAGGTGATCTAAGGCGGACAACACATGCAAAGTCTTATCCAAGCTAGCAACCAGATATTCCTCTGGCGATGTCCAGAGATACATGGTACTCGTGTGGATCACCACTAGAGGAGGTCTACACTTGGATTCTATAACGCAATGACGAATCACATCGGAACGTGATCAAAAATATCAACGAAGAAAAAACACCATAAAAGGTACCTCTTTCCAGTTAAATAAATTAATTATAATCAACCTGTGATGATCCTCCTTTGTGGTTCCTGGACTATTCTTCTTCTTTTTCTATTTATGTGATATGATCTGTGGTGTCTAGCGTTTATCATCATATTAATCCCGTATTGATCATTGCTAATGAAAAAAATTCAAGTTGGCACATCCACCCACAAGCTTCCACCACACTCGGGACCTTCATGTGGTATCAGAGGGGTCACAATATTGATTATAGTTATTTAATTTTCATTGATAATTTACACATTTATATTTGATTCAATTCAAGATAAATCGTTCTATAAAATTGAATGAATGAGATCTTTTCTTCCTCCTTTGTTTCTCTATTAACATCACAAAAATAGACTTTTAATTTTAATTTTGATTAAAATAAAATGAGGAACTCATCCAGAGGAGCCTCTCATTATGTCTGTACAACACAGGACTACACGATGTGTAGTGAAATCTACACATTCTGTACTTATGTTCAACAAACCAGTATGGGTCCGCCAAACCACGGCGTGTGAATTGAGCATACCTAAGTTTTTTAATACACCATGTTGACCAGAACTGAACAGCATGCGGAAACCAGAATACATGTCATGTATGTTGAATCAACATGTTGTGTAGTCTGATATGGCCCAGGTGAAACCATGTACAAGGAGATTTCATGTAACTGCATAGTCGGGATTTATAGTCCGGTAACTGCCTAACAAGGAAGTACATGCCGTTTTAGATTAATCTACATGTCATGTACTCCAAAATTTCCAAAGTACAACAAACACACCAAAGCCCCTGACGTGTACTTTGGATAAAGCGTGAAAATAAATACACGCCTTGTAATATAGCCTACATGTCGTGTACTTTCCAGAAATTGAATTTCACCAGGTTCCCTCCAAAGTACAAAGACCCGCACAAGGAATATGGATGACAAGAATCTCAAGGAAATTCAGAAAGGAATTTATGATTATGAATTGATTAATGATAAGATTATAATTACTAGAATTCAATCATGACTTATCTTGAATAAAAGAATGATTAAAAGAATTTGAATACTAAATATACATAAATGTCATTGCATGCTATGGATGATCATGAGGTAGAACAAAGACCCTTTGTGTGTGTATGGTTTTATTTAAATTTAATTAATTTAAATTCATTAGCATGTGAGCCTTCTTCCAATAAAATTTAGGGCCTGCGTTCCAATTGTTTATTTAATGTAAACCCTGTGTAATGAAGGATCTCCCAAGCTAGAGGAGGCGGTACAAAATCTTAATCTAAGGTGAAACCAACCCAAGAAGATACAAAGGTGGATAGGTGGGTGCTGAAAAACAGGAACCATGGGGTTCAAGGTGTTTTTCCCTAGGTCGGGGTTAGCTTATCAAAACTACTAGATAAAATAACAAATATAAGTTCATGATCATGCCATCTTATTTTATTTTTGTCTGATTTCATGGTTTATTTTTTATGTATGTGTTGTCGTAATCACATAGTTATTGAAATAAACAAGCATGTAAAGATGGAATAAAATAAAAACCGGACTTTGTGTAAACATTATCATAACATGGATGATCCCTTAAGCAAACATCACTTAATATTAAAAAGCATGTGACAAGGAGAAACTATGTATAAGGGATTGAAATCCCTCAAATACCATATTAAGTCTAACCAAGCCTTTCATTGCTTGATTAAGGGAAAGACTAAATAAAACTATATGTTTTACCAACCCTTGTTGGGACACTTAATTTTATAAAGGAAGCTCTTATAAAGGATTAGGGTTGACTAAAACATTTTTCATAAAGAGGATTATCCATTACTAGACTTTTTGTGAAATGGAAGAAAGTGTTGAGGAAATCCAAGTAAGGATTTCAGGGTTGGGGAGTCAATTCAATAGATCAAGGAACTGTAAGCTCATAGTTGAAAAAGACCTGCCTACCTAAATACCTTTAAATAACTTGACCAATCCTTGTTGGGGTTATGTGAAGGGGAATACCGATCCTTTCCACTAGAATGTCATAGCAACTAGGCATTCCATGTTCAATGGTGGGGGCTATGGGGAAATGATAAAATAGTGGGATAATTAATAAATTCATTTATTATTTTTCTTAAAATGTAATCAAAAGGCACTGATAAATCTTCTCTTTTAATTTGTAGAATCGATATGAAATACTTGTCAACCACATTTTCTCTACGATCAATTCTAGATAATGATAATATCCTTAACGGATGTAAATTTCAGGAATGGTTTAGGTGCCTTAAGGTAATCCTATTCCATGAACGAATGTTTTACGTGATGGAGTCCTCACTTTAGGATTCGCCTTCCCAAGGGGCTAGTGATGAAGATTTCTTGGTCTATGATCAACATTTGAATGATGCACTCAAAATTCAATGTTTTATGCTGTCATCAATGTCTAGTGAGCTCATGATGTCTCATGAAGACATGGATGCATATAACATGATTGAGCACCTCTGTGGTCTATACCAGGAGAGAGAAAGATATGAAAAGTTTGAGATCTCCAAGGCTCTATTTCAGAGAAAGCCTAGAGAGGGTGCCCTAGATGGGTCTGATGTAGTCAAGCTCATTTGATAAATTGAGAACTTGTAGGTTTTAGAGTTTAAACACAATGTAGAGGTGGGAGCCTATCTCATTCTTGTATCACTCCCTCAAAGCTTCTCAAACTCTGTTGTAAATTTCAACATGAACAACATTGAGAAGTCTATATCTGATCTTCTTATCCTTATTCACCAAGTGGACATTGATATAAAGTGTGAAAATCATTCTGTCCTTATGGTGAATAAAAGGAAAGGAAAGGTGAAGGGATTTAAGCCCAAAGCTTCTTCAAGGCCTTCCAAGAAAAGGAAGATCAAACGGGAGGCAAGGGAACAGGAGGCTGTTTGTTTTGAATGTGGCAAGAAGGGCAACTTGAAGAAAAACTGCACCCAGCCAAGGAAGCAAGGGTAATATTCATGTGTGTTTGTTATTGAATGAAATATCTCAATTTATATCAATTGGGTATTAGATACAACTTTCGGTTCTCACATATTTATCCAAATACAGGAACCAAGTAGATTCAGAAAGATTGACCGAGGTGAGGTGGATCTGCGAGTAGCCAAGGGATCCAGACTCACTGTTGCAGCTGTCAGAGACTACCACCTCACATTGCCAACTGGGATGGTCTTGGTATTATAAGGATGTTATTATGTACCCTCTTTAACTAAAAACATTATTTCAGTATCCATATTAGATACTGATGGATTCATCTTCTTGTTTTGAAATGAATGTTGCTAGTTTTATAAAGATAGCATTTGTTTTTGTTGGGCACATTTATATAATGGCCTTTATGTGTTAGACTACACAAACCAAGTACTAGAAATCGATAAAAAAGTTAATTCACATGACTCATACAACACCCAACTTTGGAATCACCAGTTAGGTCATGTCAATGAGAAATTTTTGACAAAATTACATCAAGATGGTTATTTTGATTCTTTCAAACTAAAACCACATGGTGTATATCATGTGTGTCTACAAGTCAAAATGACCAAAGCCCCATTTAGTGGGAAAGGTAAAAGGGCTAAATATATTCTAGAATTAGTTCACAGAGATGTGTGTGGACCATTTCCAGTTGAAGCAAGGGGTGGGTTCATGTACTTCATAACTTTTACTGATGATTTTGGTAGATATGGATATATTTACTTAATGCGGTATAAGTCAAGTTCTTTTGAGTGGTTCAAAGAATACAAGAATGAAGTTGAGAACCGGTTTGGTAAGAAGATTAAAAAACTTCGCTCAGATATAGGAGGAGAATGTTTTAATCAGGACTTCATTGATTTCTTACGTGAGTTTGGGATTCTATCTCAACTCACTCCTCCTTACATGCCTCAGTGGAATGGTGTAAGTGAAAGGAGGAACTTCACCCTATTGGACATAGTGAGATCAATGATGAGTCATGCGATTCTTCCATTATCCTTTTGGGGATATTCATTACAAACAGCAGCACCCATACTAAACCAAGTACCAACTAAATCGATAAATGGTATTCCATATGAGTTATGGAGTGTAAACAAATACATGTTATCAAATTTACATGTGTGGGGTAGAAAAGCCTTTTTTAAGGCCTCTTCAGGTGACAAACTTTCACCCCGAGGCACAAAGTGTACCTTTATAAGATATCACATGGAAAGAAGGGGATATTACCTATGTAGCCCCTTAGATAAAAAGGTTTTCGTGGAAATACACGCCATAATACTTGAGAGGGAGCACATCTCCAAAAGAGATAGTGGGAGCGAGATAGACTTCAATGAAGTCGAGGCTCAAGATACAATGAAGTTTTTATAAGAAGAGATTCCACAAAGCCCCGTGGAAGAACAATCTATTCCAGAGACACAAGAACTGCGTAGGAGCATGAGAGATGTGAGAGAGGCAGAAAGATATGGTTTACTTGTCACCGAGGATGGTGACTCATTATTGGTTTACAATGATGATCCTCTTACCTACAAGGAAGCAGTTGAAGGCACACTCATTTCCATGTGGCAAGAATCCATGAATTCTAAAATGGATTCTATGTACCAAAAAAAAGTCTAGATTTTGGTAGATCTTCCAGTTGATGTAAAGCCTGTTGGTAATAAATGGGTATTAGAGAAGAAACTAGACATGGAGGGACTAGTCAGCACCTATAAGGCACAACTGGTTGCAAAAGGTTTTAGACAGCGTCAAGTAATTGACAGTGATGAGACCTTTTCACTGGTTTAAATGATGAAATCCATCATAATCCTATTGTCTATTTCCGCTTACCATGGCTATGAAATTTAGAAAATGGATGTCAAAACAACATTCCTTAACAGGAAACTCCATGAAGATATATACATGACACAACCTAAACATTTTGTGACTCCAAAGTATGACAACAAGGTATGTAAGTTGCAGAAATCTATTTATGGATTAAAGCAAGAATCATGTTCATGGAACATTCATTTTTATGAAGCCACAATGGAATTTGGATTTGTTAAGAATGAATGTGATCCTTGTGTCTACAAGAGGTTTAGAGGAATTGCAATTGTTTTCATAATAGTATATGTTGATGACATATTTCTAATTGGAAACAAAGTACTTGTCTTACAGTCAGTTAAGGAATGGTTTGATAAATGTATCTATATGAAAGACTTGGGAGAGGCAACATATATTCTTGGGACCAAGATCCATCATGATAGATCTAAAAGAATGATGGGCCTATGTCAAAGTACATACATTGAAAAGATACTGAAAAGATTCGGTATGGAACAGTCTAATAGGGGATTGTTGCCTGTGTCACATGGCATTCATCTTTCCAAGAAAATGTGTCCTCAGACACATGAGGAATGAAAGAAAATTGCAAGGATCCCTTAAGCATCAGCGATTAGGTCAGTCATGTATGTTATGCTATGTACAAGGCTAAATGTTGCTTACTCATTAAATGTGGTGGATAGATATCAAGCTGATCCAGGAGACCACCATTGGATGGTAGTCAAGACTATCCTTAAGTATCTGAGGTGTACTAAGGATATGTTCCTGGTTTATGGAGGATATGAGGAACTAGTCATCAGAGGAAATGTAGATGTTAGTTTCCAGACTGATGAAGATGACATGAAGTCACAGACTGGATACATCTTCATTTTGAATGGAGGTGCAGTGGCCTGGAAGCGCTCAAAGAAAGGTGTGGTCGCATATTCTACAGTAGAGTCTGAGTATATTGCAGCTTCTGAGCTAGCTAAAGAAGCAGTATGGATGTGAAGCTTCATCCAAGAGTTGGATGTAGTACCTATCAGTAAAGATATTATCACACTCTATTGTGATAATACTACAGCGGTGGCACTTGAAACAGAGACAAGGTCACATCAGCAGACAAAGCACCTACTTTATAAGTATCATATCTTGAGGGATTTTTATCAGAGAGGTGAAATTGTAGTGAGAAGTATTTCCACGGAAGAGAACATGGTGGAACCCTTGACTAATGCATTGACTCACCAGAAACATGATCATCATGTGAGGTCTAGTGGACTAAAAGTCATGGGATGTTGGCTCTAGTTCAAGTGGGAGTTTGTTAGAGTTGAAGTCTTGAGAACAAACTATTTATTCTTTGATAACATGAATATACACTTATTATATTTTGTTCATTGTTCTGGATGACTATAATATAATAATGTCATGGAATATTTGTTGCATTAATAAGGTCATGGTAGATCCCCGATATGATGAGAACCATAAAATGATATAACAATATTCTTAAATAAAGTTATACGACTAAATGACATACTATGATATGACACATAGTATACAGACCATCATGTGCGAGTACTCGTAAGAAGATGAGACTCTCTCTCATGGTGTTCGCACTTGATAATCTCCAAGATGAGAAATTATGAGAATAGACCCGCCCGTAGTAATTCTGCATGTCTTGATTTCATCAGACATTGCTATATATGAGTGTGTGTAATGGTCCTTAGATTGCAAGATTATCATTAACTCATTTCATGAATTGTGCACTTATATTTGCTGACGAAAACAGCCACGAAGACAGTTGGCGGGAAGTTGGGTACGTTGGGTGCGTCACGAATGACATGATGTTAATAGATAAGTCGAGGAAGTATTTTTCCCCTCCATATTTATGGAAGTAAATATCTTGGGCCCTTCGATTGAATTAGAACTATCGCCCAAATTCCATGGTGATGGTGTCACGACGAGTTTATTTCTAGAAGTCAATGAATTATGGATCAAGAATATAGGTTTATGACACCACCCTGAAACCTGCTTGATGAGAAATTGAGACAAAGGGATTAAATTACACTGTAAGTTCTCATATGAGATGACACATCATTGAAGCATCAACTTCTTTCTCTTGGGTGCCTTGACCCGTTTCTAAACAGTAATCCAATACTTTAGGCAAGCCAGCCTAATGCCAACGAGGAAGAGGCCCAGAGGGTCACACACTATGTGTATCCACGTATCTCGAGTAGAATAAAGATTATTCCCATATGTGGTTTAATATTTATTCAAGGAATCCTAAATTGTTTTAATGTTGGAGGAAGAATAAAATGAAAACAAGATATACACGCCGTTTACATTGAATGTACATGCTATGTAGTTTTCATTTGGAAAGGAAATGAAAAACTAGTACACACCGTGTATTAATGATTACACACCGTGTAGTTTTTCTTGTCTGGATTTTGAGAAAATAATATCATTATATTTAATGATATTTATTATAATCAGCCTGGGTGTAGGTCAAGGAATTAATGATTCGACATGGGGGTTTTCAATAAGAGTTAATGAAATAAATAAAATGTGGAACACATTAATTCATTGTCATAACTTGATAACCTCAAACCATATTATAAATATCCTGACAACCCCAACAATTTTCCCTAATAATTGTGGAAAACTATTATAGAGAATTATCTCGAGGCCGAAAGAACTCCTTCCTCCAAGAATGCTATTAAGACCGATAGAGATCCCCCTCCATCAAATCAAGGTGATCTATGGCAGACAACGCAATAAACGGCTTCTGCACGCTAGCACCCAGAGATTCCTTTGGTGACGTCCAGTGATAGGTGGTGCACGTGTGGATCACCACTAGAGGAAGTCTAAACTTCTCTTCTATGACTCAATAAAGAATCACATCAGAACATGATCAAAAATATCAACTAAGAAAGAATGATATAAAAGGTACTTATTGTCAACTAATTAAATTAATTATAATCAACTTGTGATGATCCTCCTTTTTGGTTCCGAGACAATTCTTCTTCTTTGTCTATTTATGTGATTCGACCTATGGAGTCTGGCGTTTTTCATCGTATTCATCCCGGATTGATCATTGCTAATGACAAAAAGTCAAGTGGGCACATCCACCCACGAGCTACTACTGTTCCCAGGACCTTTATTAACTAAAAAATATCTATTTTTCAAGCATTCCAAGATAAATGATTCCACTTTCCAATAAAATATCTTTATATCAATTAGTTTAAATCCATACCCATCCTATTTCATATCATTTATATTTTAAACCCAGTTAGCCTCAAAAAATGTACCTGAAATTTAGTATAAGAAATCCCCCATACACCATCAACAACTCCAAAGTATGTTTTTTCTATATAAATTGGGGTTTAATCTTTGGAACCTATAAAATGGAGTGCTATAGTGATGGCCATTATTATACTATTTTGAATGGAACTCATGTCTTCCTAGTTTTTTTTGTATAATTTTTACCATTAATATCAAAAATATTCCATGTTATCACACTAAAACTCTGTCCCCTTGATAACTTTTTGAATTTTTATTATGTGGATAAATTATTGTTTATTTTATCCTTATACTATGTAAAAATGTGTTTTTATGTTTTTTATCAATAAATTTTAATTTTTTCTTAGATATAATACCTTAAATCTAGAAATATGTGATGATATATAAGTCTAAACCTCGCACAAGTTGTCCAAAATTTATGAATGTGCATGCATCACTTCATCACATGGAATTAACATTACATTTAATCCATGGATCCCTTTAAATTAAATATTAACAATAAAATTCCAATATATAGGGAGATCAATGTTCTCAACATCATAGAAATAATCAATAAATAATTCAATCACCCCTTCTGGTATATATTTCTGAATAATAGTGGCCTCTAGTCAATTCTGGTTCTTAACATATCACTTTAAATTTTTTATATATCTTTCAAGATCACACAACCAATGTAAAGACAAAGGCCCAAATATTATTATCTCTTAGACCAAATTAATCACCATATGAACTATTATCTCAAAAAAATATTGTAAAATACATTTATAGTTGATAAATTATGAGTAAAAATTCTTTCGCAAACACATATATCATATATGGTTAAAAGAATTTTCTGAAAATACAATTGAAAATATAACACAACATAATGATAAACTTTTTAACAGGTATAAACAGTATTCCACATGGTGAAACATATAGAAACTATTATATCAAGACACGATAGTCATGAGATTTCATACTTATTATCTTCAAATCCTCCAATTAAATAACATTTTTTACATTTTAATTAATCCCACTTGTTATTTTACTACCATAATGACATTGAAAAAATTTATCTTGTCACTCTTTATTAATGTGTGACATGCTAGAGGAAAGTACATTCTATTTTTTTCATTGTGGGAGAAAAATCCAATAATATTACCATGGTATCTAAGTAAAGTATTTCTTATAATCCATCTTTTTATTTTTATTTTATGTTTAACATTATTCCAATCAGACCTAAAAAATGTATTTTCTTGAAATGAACAGTGTTAATGTCACATTTTTCCTCCAAAAAATTCCAATAAACTTTCTTAATAAAATGGACATTTTATTCAATGTATTTTATTACATCCAAAACTTCCTTTCATTCCAAATATGACATTGATGTTTTTCACCTTGTTGTAATTGTATTTAGCTAAAAATGTTATGGGGGTAAAATCATAATCTTGTAAACTGTTAGGTGCCTTTTTAATATTAGATAAGCATGATCCTTTCACAATAATACTTGACATAACATATACACTATCTATTTTTAATTCATTAATTGTTGATATAATGTCCCCTATTTTCAAATTGGAAAATATTTATGTCCCTTAATACTGAATCCAGATTAGTTTCTATATATAAGGGATTTTTTATAGTGAACATTATCAAAGCACATAAAAGAAAATACTCTTCCTTGTATGCATAAAATAATATAATAACTATCTCCCATAGATATTTCAAATCATCAGTAAATGGTGATAGATACACATTAATATCACTTCTAGGTGGTTTTGGTCTTGAAATTATCAATATCATCAACACATATTTCCACTTGATACATATCTATGAGAATAAGTTGTATAAAACCAACATAAAATACCATTAACTATGTGGCTACTAAGAATATGATATAGATTCATTTAATATATGCATAGTCCCATTATGATATTTCTTACTTCATTTCCAAATTTTTAATTTTTTTAATCAAATATATTACATTGTGGAAAATTTGTAGGGTAACGTAGGTTTCCATCAAATACGTGATCATCTATTTATTATCTTAGCCTCTATGTGTCATTTGAATTTCAAAAGAGTCAATTAAAATGACTAATTATTCGAAGATATCATATTTATTTAGTGGGTGTTTTGGTTCTAGTTCTTAATAATTAATCATAGATAGATTTGTTACCCATTTTATATCATGATGTGCCACATTTAGAACATTCTTATAGTGATTCATATTCCTTCCTATACAACACACAATCAGTTGGGAAAGAATTTATATTTTCATATCCCAATCACATTGGAATGTTTTCACCTTATAATTTAAATTTTGAAACCAATTTACTTTTAGAAGTATCTATTTTAAAAGTTTAATCCATAATTTTCAAAATTTATCACCCTAACCATTTTGGGGTTTCAAGTTAACTTATCATCGTAGTATAGATTACATTATAAATTCAATGTAACATGAGTATCATTGTTTCTCAACATCTTCATATAGTTTTTCAACACCTTTTTAATGTATTCAATGCCTACATAATGAATTAATTATTTTAAAATATTGTCTGTCTCAAGCTTGAAATCTTTTTCATCATTAGATATTTACTGGTTTTTTATTTCAACATATTATATCCGCTATGTATAATTTTAAATAAAACTATATAAAATCAGATGATATTTGATATCTTTTTACACACTTTTTCTCAAATTAAAATTTATGAATAGAAAATAAAATATCATTTTCAAAATTTCATTTATAAAATTCAATGAAATCATCAACCCCTTTATCATATTAATTTATAGTTATAAATTCATTTATCCAATTTACGACCCATTCATAACCTAAAGTCAAAATATAGTAGAAGGATATTTTAATAAATATAAACATTTAAATATATATATGAAAAAATATAAAATTAAAACATATATGAATATAAAAATATAAAAATTACTAATATTTTAACAAAAAATCTATATATGGAAAAAAATTATAACTGAAAATTAATTTAGAACTAGAAAATAATTTAAAACCAATAGTAATTATAATGAAAAACAATTTATAACTGAATAATGTTTAAGAAAAAATGATTTTAACTAAAGAAATATAATGATTAAAAAATTAAAAAAATTCACAAACAAAGACAAATTACAATCACATGGAATTTATTATCACAAAAAATTTATAACATTGAACTAATTTTAACAAAAAAAATATAATTGATAATGATATAAAAAAGAAATGAATGGATGTATGAAATTTATAACTAAAAAATAATAAATTAATCTTCCAAACATATAAGAAATAAAATAAAAAATATATAGTATGATGAAGTAAAATAACTATTGGATTTTGATAAATGCACTTGATGGTGGGGGAAGTATGGAGAACAATTCAAGATCAAGGAGAAAGATTTGAAAAAATAAGTCGAAAATCCATCAAAAAAACATTATAGAGCATCCACGAGTTGATAGGATTATGGTTTTCATGAAATAAATGATGTTTAGGGTCGTATAAGTAGGAAAAATGTAAGATTGATTAGAAATAATGAAAAAAGAGGTATGAAAATCTAATGAATGTAGAGGATCATGAACGAGTCGAGTACCATTGAAAGTCTAGAGGATGATGGTTTCATAAATATTGCATAAAAAAAATGAGCCGAAGGTATTGAAAATTAGAGTTTTGAAATGCTTTTAATATTGGTTTTAAAAAAACTAATGTTAAATGTTATTCAGAATGACTTTTAACACCACATTTTTCAAACCAATTTTAAAAACATCCCATGTCATTTTTAACGAAAATTTTGAAGAAACCTATCTTAAAATTATAACACTAAATAAGCTTTCTTCTACTAGAATTATCAATTATTTTCTCAATTTAAATAAATTTATAATAATAAAAATAATAAATATGTAATATTAAAAACAATTATACTTAATATTTAATATTATGTAAATAAAAAATATTAATTTTTTTTCTTATTCATTATTGGTAGAATTGATGGTTCCTTGCTGCATGAGGTCTAGAAACAGATGATGATTTTTAATTATGATCCAATCATTAGGGTTTTTAAACCACAAAAAAAACTACCTATGAACATGGTTTGATCTCTATTGCACTAGGGTTAAAAATTTGAAATCCTATTAATATGGTTTCTATAAAACTATGGTTGTAGGACCACATCCATGTAAATTATTACCATGGTTAAAAAACCTATTCTAGTGGACTATATTGATGTTTTAAAAGCACATTATTAGATATTGTAGTCATGATAATGGGATTTTTTTAGCATTGCATGATAGATATCCCACATCACATTTTGAATTATTTCATGATTTTAATCAGCATTATAATCATGATTTTACAACATAATTCAAATTTATTACAATTATTTTTTATTTTTGTGTTTTCACATGTAGGGTTAAAAATGATTATACATCAATGAAATACCAAAAAATTTGAATTGATTGAGAATAGATAGGGTAGTGGTAAATCATATTTTTATTGAAATAAGGTAATGGATTCCAAACATGACTAACATTTAGGTAATGTTAGTATGGTAACTCTAGGGTATCGTAAACCAAGAAATGATTAAATTAATTATTTTTAATTTACTAACTAATTTATTTAAATAATAATAAAATTTCTGTTTTTAAATATTTATTTTTAATTAATTTAATATAGTATTTTTAAATGAATTATAAATTTAAATCCAATTTAATCAATCATTACGAATTCATTAAATTTATATTTCAAATGAAATATTTCTTTAATTTGATATACAATCATTTTTTATTAAATAATTATAAAATTGTAAAATTATAATTGTAATAGGGTATTTAATGAGTATTTAAAAATATAGTAAACATGTATAGTTATATTCAAAAGTGTAAAAAATAATTTTTTTGTGTTTTGGATAGTTTAATAGACCCTAGTTTGAGTATCATATATTTCAATACATATCATAATCAATTTCCATTTTACTTCTAAGTTTTTTGATTCATTAAATAAAATAAATAATTTTTATTTCATGACATGATATTTTAGTAATAGTATAAACTAATTTGATATCAAAATGTGATCTCATGATTGGTTACCTAAGACATTTTTGGTATGAATGAAAGGAAGGAACCCAAAGGAAAAAGGTTGTGTAGTTGTAGAAGAAACCACTTTAGCACACATAAAGGGAAATAATCAAACATATAACTCCATTAAATAAGGGATGCCAGATTCCTACTAAAAAATCAGGAAACCATCATTTTTAGTTGAGTTATGATTTTTTTCCTTACATCAGATATGAATTACCCTTCTTTTTTGCACACTACCATAAATAGATCTTACTTCCTCAGAACTAGAACACTTGAATTTTTCATTACCTTGAAATATCAGAACTAGAATTGCCTACAACACCTGATCCAATTCCACTCAACAATTCATATCACCATACTTCCATGTTTAATATACACTAGAGTTAAACAGTATATTATTTTCACCCCAAGGAATCTAAAAAAATTTAATCATTCAATATTCTAGATAATTATCACCAACCTATTAGATCTTCATATTCCATGCTTTTGTGGATGATTTTTTTACGTGGTCCTCTTCTTGGATAATTTTTTAGATTTATCAATTTTATAATTGATCGTCA
This sequence comes from Viscum album, assembly GCA_963277665.1. Classification (NCBI taxonomy): domain Eukaryota; kingdom Viridiplantae; phylum Streptophyta; class Magnoliopsida; order Santalales; family Viscaceae; genus Viscum; species Viscum album. The sequence continues at coordinate 1,340,426,226 of OY728156.1, forward strand.
ATGATAGGGTTATAATTTTAAGGAGTATAACATCATATGAAATAATTTTTCTATTCACCCTATTATCATTTTTATATTCTTTTTTATTTGAACTAAAATGCTTTATTCAATATAGGGGTAGTTCATTCCAATTCTATTTTTTTTGTTAATCCATAACCTTAAATTTTATCTGACCTCTTGTTTTTTCTGACATTTTATAATCTCTTGATTTTTCTTGATTGATATATTTATTATATTTATTCTATGTATAATATTATCATCCCTTTAAATATTTTATTCCCAATATGTTAACGATGTTGAGAATAATGGATAGTTGTGTGGACCTTAGAACTAATAATAAAATGGTCAATTATTTTGAATATTATTTGGTTTTATAATTTAAAGTTATATTAAATCTATTTTATACATAATTAATAATTGGTGATTTTTTTATCTGTGTACAAATAATTAATTTTTTAAACTATAAATTTCATGAAGCCAAACAATAATAAAAGTCATTGAGAAAAAATTTAATGTGTGATACCTCAGACTATCTTTAAAAAATATTTTGTCATAATCTATATTATTAAGATGAAAAAGAATCACACACACAAAAGATTTTATAGTGAATTAGAAATAAATACATGTATAGAAAAAAGAACATTGGAATTTTCTATGGTTTTGCGGGGTGTCTATATGAATGGCACGTAATTTAACAATTTATAACATTTTTTTATTAAAAAACGTTATAGAAGTAATTATATATAATGATGATGTGTTTGGATCTTGAATGTTTTGGTTCCTAAAATTTTCTTTTCCTTGTTTATAGTAAATTTTATTTCACATTCTCTTATATATTGTAAGTGTAAGAAATAAAATATAATTATTCTAAATTTAATGATAAATGAAATAGGAAAAAAATTCATATATCATATATTAGATGTTGATAAAGAGTATCTAGAAAAAGTAAAAAAATGACAATTGCTCTATCCATCTATGGTCACCTTCTTAGTAAGAAGTTTAACCAGAGTACTTGAAGAAAAAATATCATTTACTGCTACTCTTACTAGATCTAACTAAATTAGATTATGATGTAAATAATCCCCTAGACAATGTACAATTATGTAAGGTATTATATCTATATGTGTATCCCTAGTATGGAAATCATAGTATACATTCGGTTCTAAATGAGGAGGTGAATGATCTGCGTATGCTGGCTGTATCGGTTGTGTCTTTATCATCTCTTCCATAAGAATAAACACTATCAAATAATTAATTCATTTATCTATCAACTCATTTAGATATCTTAACTTAGCCATAAATCAATCCGTTAATCTATTATATTCTTCCCACATTTATTTCATACTAGTGTTGTGTCCAAAACTTTTCTAAAACTGATACCCTCCTTATACCATTTGACATGACCTAGGAGTTCCAAATTTCATAAAAGAATTGTAATAATACCCATCTTAACCTCAGTGATAAAAGTCCCTTGTGTCATTTTTTTTAAGGTAATCTTGAAATAATATTTTCGAATTTAATATTAGTTGGATAAAATTTAAAAATAGAAATACTAAATTAAAATATTAATTAATTACTTATAATCTAGTGAAATACTTCTTTTGTTGCATCCTTAATATACATCCACGTTTTATTATTCTTTCCTATTTCCATTTTTCAGGATGAGGGGAAGGATATGGAGGGTTGTATTGAACCACTTTAGAGCTGCTAGTTGACCTGGATCTTAATTCATTAAATTTTTCTGTAACAATTTTCTTTTCTAACAAAGGATACCCTCCATGTTTCAATGTATGAGGGTATAAATTTACGGACTATATCTCTGGGTATGTTTTCCTATAGCCTTGTTACAAAATAAAAAATTAATAAGTAATCATGTAATTAAAATGAATTTTAAAAATAAATTTTACAAACAACAAAAACATACCAAAAAAGATTCATCCCATTGACTAGAGAAAAACTTCTATAATGTCTGTATATATACAATATCATACTTAAGGAATGGATATTTATTATGTTTACTCCCAAAAATTTAAAATGAACTTAACTTTTTCATAAAATATTTTCTTATGGTTTTTTCAAAGGATATATATTTTTTCTTAATTTTATTCATCTCTTTAAAGTTACATATCAACTATAATTGAGTAGATTAAATATTTGTCTTATAAAATGTATAATATTTGAGCTATTGAAATACTAAATTATTAATTTTATAAATTTTACCATTATGGGAACTTATAACTGATCATTCATCGACTGTTTGAAACTACTCTAATCATGAAATAGAATAATTATGTAAACATATTTCTACATATCCATGTAACATCAAAACTGTTTGTAATGTGGGATAGTTGGGTGGTTTTTGTCATCAAAATTAATTATCAGACTTTTATCTCTTTATGCAAGTGATTTTTTTGTAATTGTGTAATCTTTTTTCTACCAAATTTAGGTACCTTAATCTATATATAATAATAATATCTTCAAGTAGTTTCAATAAACATATGTTTAATTTCATTAAATAATCTAATTATAATAGATATTTCTATATAAAGGAATATATATACCTAGATTCCCCATCTTCCATGTCTGTCATTTATAAATATGTATTCTACATTAACAAAATTTTATGTACCTATATTTTACTAATCATAAATAATGGTAATTAAAAAAAATTGTTTTTTCATAATATAAAAAACACTTTATATTTGACCTTTTAACCAAAAAAAGTGCAACTAAAACTAATCAATATAAAAATTAGCAAAAAATGATAGATTTGATTATCATCTAAAAATGTATAATTTCTTTCTTTAATTTGATAATAAATAAAAAAATTTATAGATAAAAAAATTTATTTTCACAATTGGAAATAATGATAAATATTTTCATGAACCAAATAATATACCTAAAATTGAAGAATATAAAGAAAATAGACACTAAAAACTGATTAAGGGAAAAAAATAAATAAAAAATGGATATCTAAATCTAATGAATATAAAAAAATTTAAAAAATATAACGAATTTTCATAATGTGTATATTTAAATATCAAAGTAACAAAAATAAAATCTTTAGTTGTGTGCGTTTCACAAGAAATATTTTGAAATGATCAATTATTAGAGTAATATAATGCTTTCCCTCACCCCTTGTATGTGATTATTTCATGTTTCATATAATATGTCGACATATTATTTATTTTTATCCTTAGGTAATCATATAATAAAATAATAAATTTCACATAAGTCTCCAATAATAAGAAAATATCATCACCCAAATATAGTTTTTCCCTTTTAAAAAAGTGGACCACTAATCATTTGATTGTCAAAAATATAAAATATTTGATTTTCATGAATTACCTTGACAAATTATTCCTCGTAATAAAATATTTTCAAATCAATAATTTTAAATCCATATTCATCATCTTTCAATCAACTATTACTGTCAACCCAGTTACACTTGGATACTAGCTTCCAAAATTTATTACATTGAATCTCCCTCATATACCTAAAAACATTAAAATATATTATTAATAAATAAATTGGGTTTTTATCTTGGGCAATCAAAAAAATAAAATGATTTAGTGATGACCATTACTACACTATTTTCAATAGTAAAATTTTTAGTCTAATTTTGTAGGTAAAATATGTAACCATTAATATCAAAACCAAACCATGTGACCACATTAACACTTTGTCCCCTACCAACCGCTTCAATGTTCTTAATGTGGATAAAGTCATGATTAATTTTTCCTTAAACCATGAAAATTTTTTTTATGGTCATTCATCAACTAATTTTCATTTTTTAGATATAGTACCTTCAATTGAGGAATATGTAATGATATATATGGTTAAGCCACACAAATATTGATTAAAAATTATAAATTTTCATAAATCACTTCATCACGTGGAATTAGTTGTACCATTAAGTTGTGGATCCATTTAACTTCATTATCAACTATCAAATATAATGATATAAAGAGTCCAATGTGCTTCACTTGAGACAAATAATATGCATATAATTCAATCGACTCTTTTGATATATATATATTTGAACCATAGAGGTCTCTGGTCACTACAAACTCTTTAGATATCCCTTCAAAAGTTTCATATATCTTTTAGAAGGATACATATAATGTAAATAAATAGTTCAAAATATTATTATTTCTCACACAAAATTAATGAATAGATGAACCATTATATCAAAAAATTATGATGGAAATACAATTTTAGTTGAAAAGGTGTGGGTAAAACTTCATTCTACAACACATATAAAAAATCAAGATCTATGACTTTGCTAAAAATTTAATTGAAAAAGTAACAGTACCTAATGATAACATTTCTCACATGTATCTAAAATATTCTATACAATGAAACTAGTATCAACTATTTCATCAATACATGACAATCATTATATTTCATACCAATTAACTTTAAATCCTTAAATGACACTAATTTATTTTACATATGAAGAAAACCCACTAAGTACTTTAATATCATGCAGACATTACTGAACATTTATCTCCATACTCTTACTTAATATGTTAAAATATAGAGGAAAATATTTTATTTTTACTTGCATTATGGGATTTAACTCCAAATTTATACCTATGGTTACTAAGTCTAAGGTTTCTTAAAATCGGCCTTTTGAATTTACTTTTATGTTCAAAAATGTTCTAATTAGACTTACACATGTTTTTTTCTCTATGTTGATAATGTCAATGTTTTTTTACCTCTAAAAATTTCCAATAAGGCAGTTTAAATAAAATGAATCATTTCTTCTTTTTATTTATTTGAAAACTATAATTACCTTTTTTCTAAATAGGAAATATATTTTTCTGAATTTTCATAATATTCTTCAATGGAAAATGGTCATGGGTTAAGATCATAATTTTTTTCAAACATGAAATTTATTTTTTAATATTCATTAAGTATGATCCATTCACAAAAATCTCTAATTTACCATGTACACTATCATTGTTCAATTATTGAATTGATGACATGTAGTCCCATATTCAAAAATTGGATAAGCTTTATATCCCAAAACACTATATCCAAATAAGTTCCCACATATAGGAATGTTGTTTATAATGAACATTATTATAAAATTCAAAAGAAAATACTCTTTATTGTATTAATTATGTTCCGGAACACATGTCACCTATAGAAATTTCAAATCATCAATAAATGGTGATAGATAAACACCAATATCATTTTAAGGTTGTTTTGTTTTAGATATCACCAAAATCATCAAAACATATTTCTTATTCATATATATATTTATGGGGAAACGTTATTATCATATAACATAAGAAGACAAAAACTATGTTTTCTACAAAGGCTTCAATATGGATTCATTTTATCTATTCACAATCCCATTATAATATTTCTAAATTCAGTTTCAAAAATAAAAAATTTGTAACCAAATCTATTCCATTATGGTTGATCAGTAAAGTGATGCACGTCTTTATCGATGATAATAATATTCAGGTTTGTCAAAAAACATTGAATAGTCCTCTTATAATCATCTCCCGACATTGGGAGTGACCTACATAATTCCCCCTAATGAAAAATGTATTGTAGAATTTAGACCTCTTACATCCTTGATAGCATCTATTTTCTCTCTTGGTAGAACATTTTTTATAGTGGTAGGGGAGAATCCCTTTTATTGAATGAAAAAACATAAAAATGTAAGGATGGAGTCAAATAAAGTAAATTTCCCACATCAATGATAGTTAAAGTCCCAAATTTTTCCTAATCATGGCTCCAAGATTATATTACTCATCATGAATCACAATCTAGTTGATTCATCCACACCTATGACCTCGACCACTAGGATGAAGTGACCTCCTACATGCTTTCTCTTACTACCAAAGGTTTTTAATGTTACTATCATCTGTACCATATTTACCCTCATCATATTGTGTATCCATTCTCTTAAATGATTCATCAGTGTTAGGAACCTCACAATTCTTCTCTATAAGTTCCTACATCTAATCTTTATGTACTCCAGCATCCTTCATATAACTTATAGAATCAAGAACATCAAAATAACTATGAGTATCCACCTGTTCCATCCCCAAATTGGAAGGTGAAAAATGTTCATTAGAAATCAATAAACATGTATCCCTAGAAGGCCTAGTTTCTTTGAGAGATCTCTTTCTAGAATCATTATGGGTCTCAATACATACTAGAGGAGACAAATGGATATACCAATCTGTGGTATCACGAACCACATATGAATTCCGAAACATCTCAATATCTTATATGAACGGTTCCGAGTAAACCTTTCTTGATGACATAGATTGAAAATGATCTCCATCTATCGAATTGAAAATCTCAAGACCTCCTAAAACCCTAGAGTAATTCTCCTAATAATAAGGGAAATCCAACTAGATATCATTGACCTGATTAACTGAGGGGGTGACAACCTCTATGAAAACTATCTTCTTAGAATAATGACACTTTCCTACCTCATAAATTTTGTTACTTTTAGGTGAAGAGTATGCAACAGTAGAGGGAGTAGAATCTCTACTACCATCTGATTTTTCATCAGCAATGACCAAGGATTGAGGTACCACCATGGGTTACCCTAAAGAAGAATTGATGATTAATAAATGTAGCCCAAACCCTTCTAACACTGCATCAGGGTTTAAGAAACCATCATTAGACGTGTTTTTACTACCGAGGAAGCTCCAACAAATCTCCAAGAAGAAATGCATCCATTCAAGATATTTTAGGAGAATCATAAACCATTATCTCATTACATTTCCTTTTATTATAAATTAGTGTCTTATAATGAAAAAACTCCAAATCAACCTCTTCTTGAGAATCTATTAGATGAATAGGTTGATATTCATAAGAGGAACCAATTAAAATCTTGAACATTGTATCCTTATTTAGAGAAACCTGAAAAGAAAAAATGGAATTGGGAAAACATCACTCATCCTCTTCTTCATCAACCATATTATCCTAAGAAATACCCTTCTTAACAAATGAGCTGAAAGGGAAGTGACTTTATTAGGAGTAAGGGGACCACTAAAAATATCAACATTAAAAAAAACATGTTATTTGATAGCATTGGGTGAACACTAAACATCAATCTTCTCATAAAGATTCTCCCCTATCTGGTTAGGATTGAAAATCATATTAACTTTAGAGAGGAAGCTCTCCTTATCATGTCTGTATCAGGAATAATAAGCACAAAAGATTTTCCATAAAAATTATAATGTTTTATTCTCAATCATATTGAAGTAAAAACAAAAATTGGGGATTTTTCATCGAAAAATTTCAATGAGAATTTATCCATGGGTATTTAAAGGAACATGTTGTCAACAAGGGTAGAGAGAAGATAAACCTCCACCTATAGGAGAGAATAACAGACATACCTGATGATATTCATATACATATCAACATTAACCGGGACACCTATAGCTAAAGTGGTATCAGAAAAGGTATTTTGATTCCAGAGTATCCAATTTACTACATAGAATCTGACCCATACCTACATATATGAATTCCTATCCTTAAGATGGATGAAATTGGGTTCCCATTTATTGAAATAGTAGATCTTAGAATTTAGGGAAATAAAACCAAATCATCAAGCTCTGAATTTCAATTCTTCAAAAGGGAATAACAAGTGGTAGTATCCCCTGACCAATAACCCATATCTCCATTATTTACATACCCAATCTAATGACAAACGATTGACAAAATATTTTTTTCTTTGAATGTTTGTAACCCCTTAGAAGAATAAAATGATCATTAATAGAGTGTTTATCCAATTCAATTCATTATTAAATAGAATATTTATTGGCCACAACATGAGAAATATTACCTTTTCTCTGAATCTTACAAGATTCCACATATTTATAGTGAAGAAAAAGATTCTTTGAAGCTTCATGTGGACAACCATTGTTTATCGGTGATACTTATATCTCACTATTAGAAAAATATGAAGGGTCATGAATCCCCTTCGAAGATCCCTTAGGCTGTTACGTAGCCTAGGTAGACTCTCTCGAAATAATTTTATGACCCATGAAGAATGGGATCACTATAGATATAGGTAACCCAAAACTTTTTCAAAATCATAATGGCATCTCTCCCACACCTGCATCCTTCCATTCATATATAATTTATCTTCATAGAACATTTATCATCATATCATCCCCATTTTTATTCTTTTATTTTTTCTCAATTTTTAACATTATTTCTTTCAACACATTATGGGCTTAAAGATATTGAATGATGATGTGTTTTCATATTGAATGAAATTTTGGGTTCTTGTTTAGATTAATAAGACTTTAACTATCAAAATAAATAATATATTTCTCTTTTTTTTCCCTAACTCCTACACAAATTTATTCATCTATATGATCTCCTAGAAATATTCAATGACTATGATATAAAATGCATCTATGGTTGATAATGAAGTGTACTCCTACAAACCCGATTTCCATGAGATAGCTCCCCCAGTAAAAGAAATCAAGTACCCAGATACATATATTTTTACGTAAACATGTCCCGCTATATATTAATTTATATATCCTTATAAAATTGGTTAATAATTTTTAAAAAATATATAATGATTAGATGATCCTTGGTGATATCGATAATATTTATTTTAATATTTCAGAATTATCTATTCCTAGATCTGGTAATAGTCATCTATTAACTCCAAAAACATGAGATATATGTTGTATTTTGTACACCACATCATACATGAGACTTCATACTACTAACTTATCATGAACATTCCATCCCTCTTTTTTGCTCTTCAATTGATAGATTCTTGATTTTAATGAACATAAAATCACTCTAAAGTTGGTTATTAATAAGTTCATCCTTGATCATACTTAATCTATTAAGAACCTTTTGATGTATCAATATCGAGATAACTAAATAATTTGATTATTCTTGTCACATACAATTATCATGCTAATAATTTTTCTGAATTCTCCTAAGTACATCATTTCAAAGGACTTGTTCAACTCCTTCATTTACTTATTTATATTGGTAATGTCATTTTCACTAACCATGATGAGATCAATTTAAAGTAATATAATAATGAAATCACAAACAAGTAAACCTTCTCGTGAAGATGGAATGGAATTTTTTTTTCTATTATACTAATTTTTTAGTGAATCTGTCAAAACTCACATACCATTAACTCAATGTCTATTTTAAACCATATAAACATTACAGAAGTTTACATGCTATGTTTTATTCAAATTTTAACTAAAAACATTTGAGATACTCCATCTATATATCCTAATTATGATCACTATTGTAGATGTGTTTAAAGGGTAGTTTGTAGGAAATATCCATGATCCCAATATGTTTAATTTTTTTTCAAAAAATAGCCAAATGAAAACAAATAGTAAAGAAAAACTTAAAAATATATATTCCAATTACCCGAGACATGTAAATAGTGAAGTATTTCAAACATCAGTAATACCAAATGAATACAAATAAGTGACCAAATTCACATGAGAAGTGGCTATTATAAGACCAAAAACCAATTCAATCCTGTAATTAATATCATGAAAATAAATAAGATCTCATAGAAAATAATACCAACAAGATAAACAAATAATGAGAAATATTTTGATATTAAAAATTGTATATTCAGAACAATAATATTGTTCAAATACATGTAAATAAAATATACATAATGAATAAAACAAGATAGTAGTGGAAAAAAATGAAATGATAGAAAACTACATAAATATTATAAACCATAAAATAGATTAAATATTCATTAGAAGCATAAAAATATGAAAAAATAATGTATAATTTGATTCTCAATTGGATACATATAAGAAAACCAAATTTGATACAATAAAAGAACATTAATGATTCAACAAACATACAAATAGGAGAAACCCTCGTTGAATACAAGGTCAACGAAATAAGAATAAAAAAGTAGTAAATGTCACAAGTATTTAACGTTATTTTCCCAATTGTATTATGTTCATCGGGAATGATCATCATGGGTTTCCACTATGTAAATATAAAGAGAGTAAAAGAAGTATTTGATATGAAAAACACTAGAAGATAAAGCAAATAGATGACACACATGATGAAAAAACAACTGTGAACATGAAACCTATAAAAATTGATAGAGAATTCATATACATGATCAAAACCCATTTTAACTTTATTATCCCATAAAATTATCATGGTGTATCTGAAGGTTTTGGTTCTCATAATTTTTCATTTGTATTCAATTATATCTTCACTTTAATATAATCTAATATAAGGTAAGTGTAAGAAACAATTATATGTAATTTTGAATTTAATAATAATAATATACATACCTAAAATGTCAGCTGATGAAAAAGAGTAGCTAAAAAAATTTAAAAAAATGAAAAATACTTTATCCAATTATAGACACCACCTCGGTCGGTACTAACACTAGTGAAATTAGATCAATAAGTTCACTTTCCGCTACTCTTACCTAAATAGATTGCATAAAAATATGATATACATAATCCCCCGGTTGTGGTACAACTATGTATGCTATAATATTTACATGATGATATCCAATATGAATCTCCCAGTACATGGTTGGGTTTGAACTATGATGTAGAGGATATGGGAAGAAATGTTGTGTCTATCTCATTTCTTCCTCAAACATATCTGGAACAAATGATTTAATTCTATCATCTATCAATTATTTCAACTATTATAACTCACCCTACAAGGAAACTATTACTTTCTCATATTTTTATCCCATATATGAAACATTAGGGGTGTATATGAAATTTTTTTTAAAACCAACACCCTCCTTATACCCTCTATAATGACCCGTGTGTTCCATATTTCCTAAAAAATTTGTACGAATATCCATCCAACCCTTATAGATAAAGGTCCCCTATGTCGTTTTATATTGAAGGGTTTCATGAAATAATATAATCAAATTAAATATTATTGGGGTAAATTTAAATAAAATAAAAAATGAATAAAATTAATAATTACTTAATTTTAATCATATATCTCTACTTATTTTTCCGGATGAGTAATATAATTCCCCATTTTTAATTCTCATTATCTTCTATTTTTTCATATTTATGGGTAGGAGATATATGACCATATTTTACCTCCTCAAAGATTCTACATGACTTGGAAATTAATTCATTAGATTTTTTTCAATCCTTTTAGACTTTAATTAAATATACCCTCTCTATGTCAACATATTTGGGCATAAATTCTGGGATAGTATCTATTAGGGATTATTTTTGGAGGCCTATTAAATAAAAAAATAATATATCAATTAAATGAAATAAAATTAACTAATGAAATTTTCAAAAAATAAAAACATACCATAAAGGATTCCTCCCACCTACCAAATAAAATCTTTTAACATGTCTCTATATCTCTAAACCCATTGTTAAGGCATAGATCTTGATTTTTTTACTCAAAAAAATATAAAATGAATTCTACATTATCTTAAAATATCTTTAACAATTTGATATAAATGATATATATTTTTTATTAATTAAATTATTCTCTTGATAGATATATGTCATCTTTAATTGAATATATTAATTATTATTCTACTGAAATTTAGAATATTTAAACAATTTGAAAAGAAAATAAATTAGTTTATGAATGAATATTTTTAGTACTACTATAGCTAGTATTTTTCCAACTGGTCGACACTACTCTAATGATGGAAAAAATGATTATCCTATAATGATTCTACATACCCAAGTAACTCCTAAACTTTATATAATGCGGAAAAAATGTTTAGTTTTTATCACCAAACATAATTATCAACCTCTTCTCAATATGTAAAACTGAATGTTTTCGTAAATGTGTAATCTGACACCTACCAAATTAAGGAACTTTATTATCTACAGATAATGAAGAGATTCACATGGTCTTAGGAAATATAATTTCAATTTAAATAAATAATTTAATTAATATAAATATATTTATATAAATAATTTTACATACCTCAGTTTCCCTAACTTTGTGTCTGTCACCTAGAAATATGTATGATACTTTAATTAAAATTTTTATACCTTTTTTTGATTAAAATTAAATAATTACAATGAATAAAAATAAGTATTTTCTATAATAGAAGAAAAAATATTGAGTGTTATACTTTTCAATAAAACAAAATGTGTAACTAAAACTAATGGATACAAAAATTGACAAAAAATGATATAAATTATTATCATACAAAAAATGTGAGATTTTTTAAACTTCTATTTTATTAGAAATAAATATATATTATAATTAAAAATTCGATTGTTAAAAATTTTAATAAAATTATAAATATTTTTTTTTGAAAGTGTATACCTAAAAATGAAAAATATAAATAAAATTGTTCTGAAAAAATGACTAAGGAAATATTTTTCAACAAAAAATAGATATCAAAATCTAATTAATTTAAAAAATAATAAAAATATATAGAATGATCCAGAATTTTTTTTTAAATATCAATTTTAAAAAGTAATGTTTTTGAATATAGTAGTTATAAACAAAAAAAATATTTACCGGATTAATTATGAATGTAATGGAGTGTTTTCATATCTCCCTTTTACATTATAATTTCTTATTTCATTGACCATGTCTATATCAAAATCATTTTTATCCTTGTGTAATCATGTATTAGATTGATAGAATTCATGTAATTCGTAAACATCATCAACATTCTCATTACCAAACTGAATTTTTTACATTTAAAAACAACATAACATTGATAATTCGATGGGTAAACAACATAAAATATTTATTTTTCACCCATCTCATAATAAATGAGCCCTCTTTACAACTAAATATTTTCAAATCAACAAGTGAAAATATATTCTCAACATGCTTTAAAACACTGTTACGGTCAACCCATTTACACTTAAATACTAGTACCAAAAATTTAGTTCAATCAGTCTCCCATATATCATCAGTAACTCCAAAATATGATGTTGATACCCAAATTATTCTTTTAAATTTTTTAATTGAAAAATATAGCACTGATGACCATTATTTGATTATTTTTTATGGTACTCTTTTCATTATTGTTTTTGTGTAAAATTTTTAGCCATTAATATAAAAACTAGAACTTATGATCACATTAATAGTTTCTCCCATTCTGACTATTTCAATGTTTCTAATGCAAATAAATCATTGAAAACATTTTCATTAAATCATGAAAAAATGTGTTTTTATGTTCATTCATCAATAAATTTTTATTTATTCTCAGATATCATATATTCAATCTAACAATATATGAAAATATATATGGTTTAATCACACCCATGTTGTTCTAAATGTATAAATGTTCGTGAATCATTTCATCACCTGAAATTAATTTTACCTTTAAGACACATATAACATTACCATCACTATGAAATATCAACTATGGCGATATATAGATACCAATGTGATAAAATTAAAACAAATAATCAATACAAAATTCAATAACCTCTTTTGATATATATATTTTTAACAATAGAGGCATATAGTTGATCTAGTTTCTTAACACATCCCATCAAAAATTTAATATATATTTTTAAAGGATTCATCCTTATTAAATAAATATACCTACATACTATATCTATCACACTAAATGAATCAATATATGGATAATTAAATCAAAAAATAAATTGAGTGAAACACATTTTTAGTTGAAAAGGTATGTGGAAAAATTATTCTAATACACATCTAATAATTTGGAACTATAACTTTTCTTTTAATATAATTGAAAAAGTAACACAACATGGTGTAGAATTACTAACATGTATCATCACATTGACATACAATAAAACTGGTAGAAACAATTACCTAGGTATTTAAAAATGATGAGATTTCATACTTGTTAATTTTAATTTCATCAATGACACTAATTTTTTAACATTTTACTAAAAATAACTATTTACTTTAACACCACAAAAACATTGAAAAAAATTTACCTTCTCTCTCTTACATAATTTTGGACAAGAAAAAGGTAGATATGTTCTATTCCCTTTTATCATGGGAGGTAACTCCAAATGTATTCCCATGGTTATTATTTCTGGTATTTCATGAAATTCATCTTTTTTATTTATTATTATTTTTACAATGTTATAATGAGACTATATAAAATATATTATCGACTTAAAAAACCTCAATGTTATGTTTCATCTCTAAAAATTTCTAATAAGGAATCCTGAATAAAATGAATCATTTTTTATATGTATTTTTTTACAACCAAAATATAATTTATTTCCAAATGTGAAATCTAATTTTTATACATGCTCATAATTTATTCAACTGATAATGGATGTGGGGAAAAAATACTCTTGTAAACCATTTAATTCATTTATAATATTTGATAAGAATTATCCATTCCCAAAAATATTTTATTTCCCATGAACATTTTATTTATTTGATTCTATAATTGATGATTTAAAGTTCCCTCTTCATATATTTTATAACATTTATGAGATTTAAAACTATATCTAGATAAGTTTCAATATTCATAAAATTCATTTATAATAAACATTATCAAAGCATTCAAAAGAAAATAATATTTCTTGTATGCATAAAATACCATTACATGTTTATCTTATTAACATTTCAAATCATTAATAAATGGTTATAGATTAACTTCAATATCATTTTCTGGATTTCTTTATCCTGATATCATCAATATCATCATCATAGATTTCCTCATCATAAATGTTTATAGGGATAATTTATAAAAAACTAACATAATAAGACAAGAATTATGTTAGCTACTGAGTCTCTGATATAGATTCATTCTATCTATTCATAGTCTCATTCTAATATTTCTAACTTTATTTCAAAAATCAAAAAAAATTGTGATCAAATCCATTCCATTATGGTGATTAAACAAGGTAACATAGGTTTCCATTATAGATTCTCTAATTTGTTTTCCATATTAGCCTATTTAAATATATTAAATTTTAAAATAATTACATTAATTGTATAATTATTGGATGATAATAGATTTTTTCCAATATTTTTAGTTCATGTTCTTAATAATGAATCATGGTTGGATTTTTTCCATTTTATATCATGTTTTCAAAAGTTTAGGAAATTTTAATAAACTTTCATATTCTATCATATACAACACAAAGTCATTTTGGAAAGAATGAATCTTTTTATAACACAATCTCGTTGTATATGATATTTTTTTTTCTCATTATTGGAATTTAGAATATCTTTTCCTTCAGGAAGTATATCTTTTAAAAGTTCAATAAATTTAGTGAAACTTTTATCACAGTAGCTATTTCCTTGCCTAAATTTAACAAATATCAGAATTTGATGATAACATTATAAATTTAGAGTAACTTGATAATAGTGGTTTATAAAATTATCTATACAGTTATTCAACACTTGTTCTTTTCTTAAGGGTTTCAAAACCTATATCAGGAATTAATTCATCAAGATGATCATTTATCTCAAGCTAATCCTCTTCATCATTTTTAGATATTGGATTGTTTGTTTTCAGAATGATAGATCCAACATGTATAATTATGGACAAAACCATATAAAATTAGATGTTCTTTTATTTCTCTATACCCTAATAATATCATATTCAACTAATTCATGCCTAGATATAAAAAAATATTTATTTTTTAATTTTAATTAATAAATTTTCATGAAATTTTAAATAACTTTTTCTTATTCATCACTATTTCTTCACAAATTTTTCTAATTATAATCCATTAATTTCCTAAATTTAAATTTTAATAAATGAATACATTAATACATATAAAAATATAAACATATATATTTATATATATTATTAAAACATATAATAATATAAATATATAAATATGAATAATTTATTAATAGATTATTTATATTTGAAAAAATAATTTTAACTATAAAAAAATTTAGAAATAGAAAATAATCTATAAACCAAAAGTAATAATAATGAGAAAAGAAATTTATAAATTATTTTTTTATGAAAGATTTGATTTTAACCACAAATAAATTATAAAAAAATTATAAATTAAAATAATTATAAATACAAACATTTAAAAATATAAAAATTGAAATCCCAATAAAATTTTAATCATAAAAAATTTATAACCTTAAACTAATTTTGACCAAAAAAATTATTATTGGAAATGATATATATAAAAAAATTGGTTGATAGTAATTTGAAACTAAAAAATAATTACTAAATTTATCAAAAATAAAAAATATAACTTAAAATATATGGAGGAATATTATGGAAAATAACTATTGAATTCTGAAAAATTCACTTGAGGGTGGTGGAACCATGATGACTGATGTAAGTCTGAGGATTTTTTTATAAAAAAAATAGAAAATAAATTGAACAAAAACCTAGGATTGCAGTCACTAGTCAAGAATATTATGGTTTTCGTGGTTTTCCACACCCATGGAAGGACATATGATGGAAGATTGAGTTGAAATAATGAAAAAAAGAAGTATGTAAAATTAATGAATATAGAAGATCAAGCACATGTCCAATTCCTTCATTAATTAATATGACGAGGTTTTCTAAAATATAATGTCAAACAATGAGGATAAAACTATGGAAATTATAATTTTAAAGGAACTTAATGTCATTTTTTGAAAAATTGATGTTAAAAGTCATTCTAATTCACTTTTAATATCTTTTATGAAAAAACCAATTTTAAAGCTCTATCACTAAATCATATATTTCTACTAGTGTTATCACCTATTTTTTGAATTTATTTACATTTATTATAGTAAAACCTGTAGTTATTTAATATTGAATATTTAATAATTAATAATATGTAAATAATTTTTTTTTAATAAATAAATAATATGTTTAAATCGTATTTTTTGTTCACTTATATGGTTCCCTAAGGTGTTAGGTATAATGCCTAATGAATTTTTTGAATTATGAACCGATCATTAGGGTTTGTAAATTATAAGAACAACTGCCTTTGATCATGTTTTAAAAGTAATTACAACGTGGGTGTAAAAATAAAATTTTATTTCCATGATTTTAATAGAACTATAGTTATAGACCTACATCAATAGAAACTATGACCACTGTTTTGTAAATTGTTCTAGTGGACTATTCCAATGGTTTGAGAGTATATTATAACAGTTTTTGAATCGTGACAATAAGCACTTTTTTAATAGATAATGGTAGATATCCCACATTGCATTCTTAAGTATTACAAGATTTTAGACCACATTATGATCTTGATTTTCTAACATAAATTATATTTATTATAATTATTCTTTATTTTTTTGTTTTTATACACATGGTTGAAATTGTGTATTCATTAAACAAGTTCTGAAACTTCTTAACTCAAATAAGAAGAGCTAAGGTGGTGGCTAATGAAACTTTTATTGAATTAAGGAAGTGGAATCAAAATATGATTAGTATTTGGGAACTGATAGCATAGTAACCCTATGACATTGTAAACATGGAAATGATTAAATTAACTATTATTAATTTATTACCAAAATAATTCAAATTACAATAAAATTTATTTATTTATTTTTCTTTTTTTACATTAGATTTTTAAATAAATTCTAAATTCAAATCCAATTAAATTAATTATCATTAATTAATGAAATAAAAATTTCAAAAGGATATTAAAATAATAATAAAATATTTATTTAATTTGACACCAAATCATTTTATATATAAAAAATAATTATAAAATTTTAAAATTATAATCTTGATTGGAAAATTAATGAGTACTTAAAAATATAATAAATGGGTAGAGTTATATGTACAAATTCAAACAATAAACTGATACAATGTTTTAAAAATTAAATTGAACATGGTTCAAGTATTCTAAATTTTAATATGTTTCATGATACAATATCCTTTCCCTTATTATTTTTCAAAGTGATGGCATAGAATAATTTATTATTTTTTCTTTTATGAATCTTTTTGTAACATTATAAGATAATTTCAATTTAAAATATGATATCATTCTTGGTAACCTAATTAATTTTATGGTACATTTTAAATGTAGGAATGAAAAACAAAAAGTTTATAAAACCATATAACAATCCAATATAGTACACATAATGGAAAAAATAGAATATCTACCTCTATTAAATAAGTGAAGTGAGATTCCTACTAAATACCTGAGAAACCATCCTTTTTCAGCTAAGGTCTGGAAAAATTCTTCAACGCATCAAAGATGAATTAACAAACCCTACCATGAACTTCCAGTAATAGATCTAATTACATCACCACCACAACACACAACATCATCATTTATCAGCAACATCAGATTTGGTATTTCCTATAACCCTAGACCCTATAATTTCCAATAATACATGACACTATCCTTCCATGTTTGAGAACACTAGAGTAATTTCATTTTTTGAACTTTTTGGCTCCTATTTTCATGTTAGTATTCACAATGAAGAGCCGAATTATATTTTTATGACTCAACACCTTCCTTTTCCCCATTCCATCATATATTTTATCAATTAAAAAACAAATTTTAAAATAATGAGTTTTTACAACATCTAAAGTTGGGAATATTTTCTTATTCATCCTGATGATAAATAAAATGAGAAAAACCCCACAAATATGAATATTTTTATCCTGCCAACTATATATCAAACCATTCAATATTTCAACCCCATGGAATCTAAAAAAATGAAATTGTTCTCGATTCTTGATAATTACTGCCTTCCTATTAGGTATCCATTGAATGACCTTGTGTAGTTGAGAGTTTTTAGGAGGTCCTTTTCATGGATATTATTTTAGGATTCTACTTTTTTTATTGATCCTCTTAGATCTATTCAAAAAATTTAAACCAAAAATTTCTTATGTGATTAGTTTTCTATTTTTCTACTTATAATTTTCATTATGTTCATATATCTTTGAGCATCAACACTTTAATAAATAGAGATGTATGTCATCCAAACTCGTATATTTTTTTCATAAATGGTTACCATAAATTATATCATACCTTTCAATTTTTTTATGACCATATATTATCACATCATTGGTTTTGATTGAATTATTTTTTATTTTCATGTTTTCCATTATATTATCATCTCTATCAATTTTTTATTCTAATTCTTATAATGGTATTGAGAAATATCATCAGTTTTACGAACCTTAAAAATAAAAATTTATTAATAGTATATTTTTAAGCTTCTTTGGTTTCATATTTCCAATATTTTCTAATTTAATTTTGATTTACCACTAAAAATTTCCAAATTTGGCTATCAATGCACTAGTAAATGAATTTTGACACTATTATTGTCATGAGATCGAACAATAATGAAATTCCAAGAAAAAAATCCTCTAAATGATACCTGAGACTATAAATTTGTAATACTTTATCATGTTATATCTTATTGGTAAGTAGAATGTAAACACATGATTTCTTTTAGGAGAAGAACGCACAGACATGACAAAAAATGAAAAAAATTGATGTGGTTCTATTGTGTGCCTACGTCCATGGGAGAGGGGATAAAAACCATTTATTTCTCTTCTTATAATCATAAAAGGACACACAAACTTATAGTAGCCTGAGGAATTATATAAATTTAAATGTTAAGGGAAATAATTATGTTCAAGGATTTACTGGTGGGTTCATCCACCTAAGAAAAGTATTCATTCAATTTTTATTATCTAAAACTAAATAAAATCATCCATGGTTAGTTACTATGAATTGAATATTAATCCTATAATTTTCTCCACACATTGGGAGTGACCCCTAAAAACATCCTCCTCATGAAAAATGCAGGGTAAAATATAGACATGCACTCTCCTTGAAATATTATACCTTCTCTCTTAGTATAACCATTATCAAAATATATTCCCCAATGTCGATTGTGTGTATTTTAAAAAAATTAAGTCATTTTTTCATTCAATTTTTATTACCTAATGATATTGAATGAAAATATGTTTGGATATTAAATGTAATTTTTAGTTATTACTGATATTAATGAAATTTTGACTATCTCAATATAGAATATAATTCACTTATTTTTTCATGAGATTATATAGAAATTTCATCATCAAAAGTATCTCCTTATAGCATTTAATGACTATTATATACACAACTTCTATGGTTGATTAATCAAAAAATTTATATAAACATGATTTCCATGATAAATCACCCGTGTAAATGATATCAAGTATAAAAATATTTATTTTCATATATCAACATCCCCTTCCATTTTTGCATTTATATATCATTATAAAATATGTTTATAATTTATAAAACATGAATAATGATTAGATATTCCTCAATGATACCTTTGTACCAATTTTATTAATTTAAAATTTTAATTTCATTATTTTTTTTATAACTGGAAGATAACTCAAAAAACATGATATTTAGTGTCTCTAGTGCACACTAAATCATTAATGAGAATTACTACTATTGAATAATTAGGATGTTTTTCTATCTATCCACTATACTCTTCTGTTGATAAAATATGGCTTGGAATGATCCTATAATGAATCTAAAGTGGATTATTAACAAGTTTATCTTTTCTCATGATGAATCTGTCAATAACCTTCTTGAAGTGTCATTCATTAGATAAATAAAATATCTGATTATTTTTGTCCTGGGAAATCATCATTCCAAGTATCTATCTAACTTCTATCAAGTCATTCACTTTAAAGGATTTTTTGAATCCTTCTTTGACTTATTAATATTGGTATTATAATATCCAAAAACGATAATTTCATTAATATTAATCTATATAATAATGATATCACTATTATTAAAACGTTTTTATAAATATGCAAAGATAAAAAGTTGTTCTATTTTACTCATTTTTTTCAATGGATGTGTAACATTTCTTATACCACATTCTCAATGTTTATTTTAAACCATTTAAAATTTTATTAATTTTTTAAACCATTTGTTCACATTTAACCTAAATAATTTAGTTTCCCCATTTATATATCATCTTCAAGATCATTATTGAGCACTACATTGTATGGGAGATATATGTTCAATACCTAGGATCCTATTGGGTTTAATTTTAGTTCAAAAAATTAAAAATTAAAAAACTGATGAAAAAAAGTAAAAATATGTATTTAAATTTTATGTTACATGTTCATATGGATTTATTATTAATATATGGAGTATAATATGATTAAAAAGGAGTGAAAAAGTTATTTGAGTAATGGAGATTATATAAACCAAAAAACAATTCAAGATTGCAATAATTATCATTAAAAATAATATTATATAAAAAATATTTTTTATAAAATAAATTTAAAATAATAAATAGTTTTATAATAAAAACTGTACACTGATTATCATACTACTGGTTTGATACATGTAATGAATCTATACCGGAATAAAACCCCAAGATAGTAGTAATAACAATTAATTGATAACAAACCATAGATATCATATAAATTTGAAAAAAGATTGAATACATATTAGAAGCATAAATGTTTTATAAAATTAGATATAAAATTATTTTCAACATTCCATGAAATGGAAAACTAGATTCAATATAAAAAATAACATGAATAGTTGAAGCAACATTGAAAACAAAGTGAATCATCCAGTAAACGCAAGGTTGATAAAACAAGAAAAGGAAAAAATTAATTTCCTAAAGGATTTAATGTTATTATTAGAATTTACCTCTGTGAATTGGGAAGGGTCATCATAGGTTTTGAATATGAAAAAAATAATGTTAGTACAAGATTTAGTAAACGTGAACAAAACTAGACGAGAAATAAAATACATGAAACATATGAAAAAACAAGCGGTTAGCATGAAACCTCTTAAACATGGACACAATAAAACATATACATGGAAAAAGATAAGTTTTATTTTTTATCCAATAAACATCTTTAGAAGTATCTAAAGGGGATGGTTCTTGAAATTTTTTGTTCCTTGGAAAGGATTCCTCAGATTTTATATACTCTTATATATGGTAAGGGTAAGAATTTTTTTAAGTAATTATGAATTTAGTAATAAATAAAAAATGAAAAAATTAATACCTCATATGTTTGACAAAAAAGTGAATGTGTAAAAAGAATAAAATGAACAATACTCTATCCAACTATGTAAATATTCATAGGTGGTTGCGACATTGTAGTAATTGAATCAATAATATCATTTACCACTACTCTTAAATAGTATTACGTCATATGTTATTAATTTAATTTATTCCTCATATGATTTTTAAATTTCTATGATATAATATATACATGGGTATCTCATCATTCAAGTAATAGTATATGGATGAGTCTGAAAGATGGTAGATGATTTGGGTTAAGAGGATACACATTCCACGTCTATCTCATCACTTTTTCAAGCATAACCACTACAAAGTATTTAATCTTATATTATGTAGAATCATTCAATTGCTGAAGCTCAACCTTTAATCAATATATTTATCCCTTATATTCATCTCACATTGATGCTTCACTAAGGGTAAATACAATTTTTTTCTAAAACTAATACCATCCATATACCCATTGATGTAGCCTGAGTGTTTTCGTTGTCCTAAAGTAGTTATAAGAATATTTATCCTATACTCAGGAATAAAGGCATTCTATGATGTTTTCTCTAGAATGGTGACCTAAAATAATATTTGTAATTGTAGTATTAGTGGGATAAAATTAGAAAAATAGTAATATTGAATAAAATTAATAACTAATTACATAAAATCTTATCAGTTTCTTATTCCATTGGATAAGTAATATACTACCTTTTTTTTCATTTTCTGCCTTTTAATTTTTTTATAATGAGGGGGAGGATATGGACGGTTATATAGAACCACTTCAGAGCTTCTATTTGACTTGGCCCTTAATTCATTAAAATTTTTAGTAATCATTCTCTCCTCTAATAAAGGATACCCTCCACATGACAACATGTGGGGGTACACATTTAGGGACTATATCTCTAGGTGAGTTTTCCTAGAGGCATGTTATATAAGAGAAAATAAATAGGTAATCATGTAATAAAAATTAATTTAACAAATAAATTTTACAAACAACAAAAACACTCCATAAAACCACCTCCTACTAATTGGAGACAAAATCCTACCAAGTCTCTACGATTATAAACCCAAAATTAATTCATGAATATTAATTATATTTACTCAAAAAAATGAAATTAAGTCAATGTTATCTTATTATCTCACAATCTAGTTTAAAAAGGGATAAAAACTTTTTGTTAATTTATTTTATATTTTGAAAATTATATATCCTATATAATTGAATAGATTTAATATGATTCATATAATGTTCATAATATTTAAACCATTGAGAAAATAAATAAATAATTTTAGAAATATTATTTTCATATACACCAATAATTGATATTTCCCTGACTAGTCCAAATTGATCAAATCTTGGAACAAAATATGTGTCACATAACTACACTTTATAGCTATGTAACTAATTAACTATGTGGAATGTGGTCTGGTTGGGTGGTTTTTATCCTCAAAATTAACTATCATCCTCTAATATCCATTAGAATGTGAAGGTTTTGTTAAAAGTGTAATCACATGAAATCCACATTTTGATACCTTATTCTATAGAGAAAAATGATACAATCACATAATTGTTTTAAAAAATATATGTTTAATTTCATTAAAGAATTTAGTTACTATTTAGATATTTATATGAACAAACATATATACCTCGATTCCCTTACTTTCATGTTTTCCATTTGGAAATATACAAGCTACATCAATGAATGTTTGTGAACCTTTATATTATTAAAATTTAAAAATTATAATGAATAAAAAATTCATAGTACATAATAAATAAACATTGAATGTTATACTTTTCAACCAAAAAAAATTGAGACAAAAACTAATAAATCTATTTTTTTTAAAAAAATTTAAAAAAATGATTAGTGTCTACAATTTTTTAATTTTTCATACCTATAATTGACTAGAAATAAATAAATTTAATAATAAAAAAATGTGATTTTTCATTATAGGTTGAAAATTAGAAATATTTTTTTATCAAAAGAAGATAATTAAAAATAAAGAATATAAAGAAAATAGTCAATACAAAATGATTAAATTTTTTTTACTAGAAAATGGATATCTAAATATAAGGACTTTAAAAATATTTTAAAAAATGAAGTAATGATCAACAACTATATTTTTAAATATCAATGTTAAAATATAAATTTTTTAACTGTGTCAGTTTTAAAATAGATTGACATTTAACTAATTAATTGGGAGAGTAATGAAGTGCTTTCTTATTTTCCTTCTATGCAATCATTTTATATTGTATGAACTATGTACAGATCAAAATCTCTGTTATCCTCATGTAATTGTGTCATAGATGAATAAATTTCACATAATTATTCAACATCATCAATATTCTCATCACTGAAATGAATTTTTCCCATGAAAAAAATGGACCATTGATCATTTCATGGTCCAGAAATATAAAATATTTTTTTTCATGAACAACCATGATAAGTAATTCCTCTTTAGAAATAAATAATTTAAAATCAACTAGTGTAAATAAATATTCATAAAATTTCAAACCTTTTTTACTATTAACCCTATTACAGTTTTATTCCAGAACTCAAAATATTTAGTATAATAAATCTACCATATATCCTCAATAATGATAAAATATAATTTTGATGAAGAAATTAGGGTTTTGTATTTGGAACATGAAATATGAAATGCTTCAACAACTACCAATACTAATCTATTTTAAATAGTACTATTTTCACTTGGGTTTTTTTAAAATGTGTAACTATTAATATGAAAACAAAACCATTGGGTCACATTTACTCTTCATCCACCTATTAACCATTTCATTGTTTTTGATATGGATAAAATAATGTTTAATTTATCCTTATATAAAGATAAAAATGTGTTTTTATATACTTCCATGAATAACTTTTCATTTATTTTTGGACATAATACCTTCAATTCAACTATATGTGATGAAATATATTATTGATTCCCAATTATGTTGTAAACAAGTATAAATGTGCATGTATAACATCATCACATGGAATTTAATTTACTATATCGCTTTACCTTCACTATCAACTACTAAATTTTGAGAAATAGGGGGACCAATGTGCTCCACTTTAGAAAAATAATAAATACAGAACTCAATATCCTCTTTTGATATATATTTTCAAAGCATATTGGCCTCCGGTCATTGAATATTATTAACCTATCCCCTTAAAATTTTTATTTATCATTCAAAAGTATAAATCAACCATTAATAAATAGAACCACATCTTCTTATCTCTCAAACTAAATGAATCAATAGATGAAATATTATATAAAAAAATAGTGGAAAATACATTTATAGTTGAAAAAGTATTAGTAAAAATTTATTCTCCAATACATATAACAAATTTGAATCTATAGTATTACTATAGATAAAATTTAAAAAGTAACAAAACCTGATGATTGAATTACTGATAGGCATCAGTAATATTCATTAGAATGTAACTAGTAGCAAATTTCTCATCAATACATGTTAGTCATGATATTTAATAAATATTTACATTAAAACCTCAAATAATACTAAACATATCACATTTTATAAAAATCCACTAGGTACCGTAATACCATGCATGTATTAAAAAAAGTATTCTCCCTCTCAATTAATTTGTGACAAATCAGAGGAAAACATGTTATGTATTATTTCATTGTGGGATCTAACTCTAAATATATTCCTAAAGTTTTATGTATTGTGTTTCGGGAAATCCATCATTTTTATTTACTTTTATGTTCTCAAATTTTCCAATCATTCTTCCACAAATGTTTTTCCCAACATGAATAAAACCAATGTTTTTTTACCTCCAAAAAAATTCTAATAAGGAATATTGAATTAAATGGACCATTTCTTCAATGATTTTTTTAAAAACGTAAATTTTTTATCTTTATAAATGAGACTTTGATGTTATTAACTTTTTCATAATATTTATTTAGTTCGTAATGTTTTGGGAAAAAACTATACCCTTTTAAACTGTTAAATGGATTTTTATATATTCTTTAAGCATGATCGATTCAAAAAAATCTCTAGTGTCCCATGTACACTCTCTTTAATATATTCTATAATTGATGATATGAAGTCCCCTCTATGAAAATTTGGAAAACTAAGTGTCACATAACATTGTATCTAGAAAAGTTTCCATATGCTGGAAAGGCATTTATAATGAAAAGTTTTATAACATTTAAAAGAAAATATTCTTTCTTGTATGAATAATAACACATGTCCCCCATATAAATTTCTAATCATCAATAAATGGTCATAGATAAACTTAAATATCATTTCCATGATGTTTTGATAAAAAAATAATTAAAATAATCATTAAATATTTTCTACATATGCATTAATATGGGGAAAAGTCATAAAAAACTAACATAATATTCTAAAAACTATGTTTTCTACTAAGTATCTAATATAGAATCATTCCATATATACACAATCCCATTCATATATTTCTAATTTAATTTTAAAAATAAAAAAATATGATCAAAACACTTCCATTATGATGTATCAGAAAGGTGATGTAGGCTTCCATTAGATATGTGCTCATATGTATGTTATATTAGCCTCTTTTGATCATTTGATTTTTCAAAGAGATGCTTCAAGTAGTAAATTAATAAATGATACCATATTTCTTTAACAAGAGGTTTTATTCATGTTCTTGAAAAATAAATCCATTGGATTTTTCACCCATTTTATATTCTAACGTCCCACATTTATGAAATTCGGATAGAATTTTATATTACTTTCTTTACTAAATAGTGTTTTGGGGGAAAGAATATATCATTTTATAACCTAATTCCATTGCCTATAGTATTATTTTTACCTATTAATTTGAATCTCGAAACCAATTTCCAACTATAAGTATCCCTTCTAAAAGTGGAAGTGATTCATTGAAATATTTATCACTCTATAAATTTCATTCTTCCACGTTAACAAATATCATCACTATTGATAAAATAATAAATTAAGTGCTTCTTGAGAACCGTTGTTTCTCATAATATCCATATAGTCACTCAACACTTTTTTTAATGGTTTTAGAACCTCTTTCATGAATTAATTCTTCAAGATAGTCCTCTATCACATGCTAAACATCTTCATCAAAATTAGATCTTCACATACATTCTATGTCACTATGAGAAATATACTATGTATAATTATGAATAAAACAAAAGAGAATTAGGTTGTATTTTATCATTTTGTACCATACATTTCTTATATTCAAACACTTCTTACATAGATATAAAATAAAATATTTGTTTGTAAAATTTCATTTAAAAACTTCCATGAAATTGTCAACCCCTTTCTCATATTCATCAGATTTTAATTGTTTACATATCCAATTATGATCATTAATTACCTCAAGTGATAGTATAATTAATGAATATATAAATATATTTACACACACACACACACACACATATAAATAGATAAAATTTTAAAAAATAAGTATATTAATATGTAAACACGGATAAATTTTAAACCAATAATTCATATATAAATAACTATTGATAAATTAAAATTGTTTTTAACCTGAAAAAATATTATAACCAAATTTATTTATAAAAAATTTAATGAAAAAATTTAAAAAAAATGATTTTAACCAAAAAAATATAATTATAAAAAATTTGTAAGTACTAGCAATTATAAATTTAACATTTTACAGAAATAACAATTTTAAACCACAAAAAATTTATAACCTTAATTTAGTTTTAACAATAAAAAATTATAATTAACAATTATATACATATAAAAATTTAAATGGATGAATGAAATTTATAATTTAAAAATAATTAATTTAACTTCTAAAAATAGAAAAATAACTTACAAAATATGGAGGATGAAGATGGAAAATCATTACTTAATTTCAATAAATTCACTAAATGGAAGTAGAATGGGGGATACTGAGGTAATATTGAGTAGAAAAATTTTCAAAAATGAAGTATAAAAATTATTAAAACAAACATGGTGTACTATATTGAGTTAAAGGGATTACCGTTTTCATAGACTGAATGATGTTAAGGGTTATGGAAGAAGGATGAATGATGCAATATTGAGGAAAAACAATGAAAAAATTAATATGTAAATAAAAATAATGTATAGGATTGACTATAGATTAGGTACCATCATGATTTGAGAGGATAAGTATTTCAAAAAGACCACATCAAAAAATGGGGATAAGGACATATGGATTAGATTTGTAAAATATTTTAACATTAGTTTTAGAGTAATTTGATTTAAAAGATCTTTAGAATCTTTTTTAATGTTTTTTATTAAAAAACTAATTCTAAAATATTTTCATATCAATTTTGACATCGGTTATGAAAAAAAGATGTTAAAACTGAAATGAGAAAATCATATTTTTCAACTATTTATGTCACATATTTTGAGAAAATATTTATCTATATTACAATAAAAATTATAAATAATAAATATTTAATATTTAATTACACTTAAATAAAAAATAATAACAAAAAATATATTATAATCATGTTTTCTTCTTTTATTGTTCCTTGAGACATGAAGTATAAAATCCAATGATTTTTTTTGAAATATGAACCAATCCCCATGGTTTTAAAGCTGTTATAATATATTCATATGATAATTGTTTAAATACCACAGTAATTGGGGTGTAAAATTAGAAACTTATTTTATTTATTTCTTTAGAACTATGGTTAAGGCCCAAATCATTAGAAACCATGACCATATTAATGGAAACTACGTGACTAGACTATTTAAATAGTTTTGGAAAATATTACCATAATTTTGAATCATGATAAAAGATACTTTTTAGTAGTGCATGATAGACATCCCACTTCATTTTTTGATGTATATAAATATTTAAATCGACATTATGATCTTGAATTTCCAACATAACTTATATTTATATTTATATTTATATTTATTTTATTTTCATATATAGGGTTGAAAATGAGTATTCATTAATCATGTACTGGAACTTCTCAGCTCAATTATGCAGAGCTATAGATTTGATTTTTCATGAAACACCAAGTCTAATGCCACCAAAAAATTCCTAACATCATCCTTCCCTATTAAATAATAGTCATGTAATTCCATTTTTTTATTTTGAACAGTTACTCTGTCCTTTTCTTATTTGACCACACAATGAAGAGAAAAATTATATTTTTATTTCTCAACCCCTTCCTCATTCCCCATCCATCATACTATTTTATCTTACCATATAAATTTTAAAATATTTATTTATTAATTCAATCGGTGGAGGATAGTCTTTCCCTCTTCATCATTGTGATAAATAAAATGGGAAAATACCCATGAAGATTAATATTATTCTTACAGATGGTGTATATCAAATTTCCCATTATTTTCACGCCATGACATTCATATTAATTAAATCATTCTCAATTATTAATAATTACCACTCACCTATTGGATATTTATTATATGATATTTCGGGGTTGAGGTTCTAATATGTTTATTGATCTTGGTTCCAAATCATAGTTCAATAATTAATACTTCTAATTTTTTTGAAACAACCCAAAAAAGTTATTATAACACAAATCTTAACACTCTCCTACTTGAGAACTACTTTCAAATATTTACCAAAGTCCATAAACACATAAAAATTTTGATTTTTCTCTTCTGGTTGATGCTTTATTGATCTTATGATCACTAATCAACCATGTCCCATTGAAGCACTATACAACCCTATAAATTCATGAAATAGAACTTTAGTCAGAATATACACCAAATTATAACTCATAATAAACATTAATTATATATCCCATAATCTTCCATAATATTTCAGATAAATTACAGCTTTATCTAAATGTGTTTAATCCTTGAGTGAAACAATATATTCTTTACTAGATGAATCACACTTTGGCTATCACGGAATAGTGTTCTAATTATCTGCATTCTTCTGAGTTCCTATAATAAATAATTTAACTGAAAAAACTAATTATATATATATCCATAATTATAATATACTTAGTCTCCATGGATTACAACGATATTATAGGTTTTAGTCAAGAAATCATACTCATGATAGTTACTTTATATATAGATACAAAATAGGTGGTACTCTTACATGGATATGTATCTCCTCTAAAGTCAAAATCTATATACCCAAGAAATGAATCATCCATTCAAAAATATTATTCTAGATCTATCAAGTCTTTTTGGTATAAAATAATCCAATTCACAACCACTCAGTGTTCCTTCTCTGGATTTTCCATGAACATGCTAAATACACAAACCACATGTGTGATATCACACCTTCTCCAACATATGGAATATATCAGACTCCCCACAGATGATGTGAAAACATATCCATGCACTTAATGCATTCCTCTCTTTTATGTTTCTTCTCACTGGATAACATAAAATGTCTATCTAGGGGTTCTCACATGCTTATAATTTTTTATTCTAAATCTTCCCAAAAACCTTTATAGGTACTTCAACTGATGTAGCAATGAGGTATAAAAACTCAACTCACTTAAAATCTGAATCCTCAACAACATTTTTATAAATCCAAGATACTTAATCTCTAATATTCTAGGAAAATACACCATCAAATTTTCAGACCTTTCCTTTATCAGTCTAATACTGATCATATCATCCACATAGAGAAGAATAATGAAAAAACTATTGAGAATGCAGAAAAATAAAAATATCATATAGTAAAATATCCCATAATTTATAACATGTTATATTAATGTGGGGCACAACATAGATAATGGTATCCTTATACCATATAAGGCATTATATTCCTCTATTATAGCTTATAATAACATTATTATATGGGTACTGAGTACATGGATACTTCCACATATACTAAATTTATTTATTCAATTATGAATCAGTGGGTGGATTCATTTACGGATAACCAAAAACGTAATAATCATTTAAAATATTCAAATAATTATGAATCACTAATAGGTCATGCATTATTAGAGTGCAAGTAAATTTCCAAGAGAGGAAAAGTAACACCTGATCCCTGTCATTGAATGAAGGGAGAATATATAGAGGGATATATTACATTTATTTTATATTAATTATATTTATAATTAATATATCATATTATATTTTTCATGGTTGTTATTTTTTCATCATGGATAATTTTCTAGAACACCATAAGATATCGCACGTTTGGTTTATTATGAATGATGATTATAGTGTCTAGTGGAATCCTTATGGAGGAGAAAGTTCATTATCCATCACTAGGTAATTATGTTCAAGGAAAAATAAATATATTCGATGTATGTGGAGATTAATTAATTTTTTTATTCCCTTATGATATTTTTTTCTTTACAAAATGTTGTTTTTATAATGGTTTGATCATATTTATGGGTTTCTTCCACTATAATGATCATAAAAAAACCCATCAGTGGTATCATAACAACATTCATAAATTAATAAA
This sequence comes from Viscum album, assembly GCA_963277665.1. Taxonomy (NCBI): domain Eukaryota; kingdom Viridiplantae; phylum Streptophyta; class Magnoliopsida; order Santalales; family Viscaceae; genus Viscum; species Viscum album. Next base: position 1,340,457,527 of record OY728156.1, read on the forward strand.
CACTTCCTTTTACTATTTATATGAAAAAAATGCACACAATAATAAACTAAATGATCTATAATGTTGGATATCATAATTATCTTTTTTCTTAGTTGTACTATGTCTAATATTCATCGTAAGGTATGATACATTAGAACCTAATTTTATTGGTCTATGTTGTAATCTATGAGATAAGTGATATCACAAGATATAATAGAGAAGTAGTTTGTTTGGAAACAATGTATCAAATCATAATGATCATATAACATATGTGATTGATTATGATAGGCTTATAAATTTTCATGATAATAAATATATCATATGTATGATTCTTACATGTGTGTAATTCAATTTTTTATATATGGGATACTCAATATGTTGGAATATATCATTTTCCACAAAATTAAAAAATGTTATATAAGGGTTAAATGATACATAATTGTTACCCAAACATTTAAAACAAGTCTTTGGAGTATAATTGATGCATTAGGGTTCTCACGTATATTAGTATTGACTAATGATAAATAATTACTATTATATATAATTAAATACTATACAAGTCTCAAGTATAAAAATTCCTATTTTGGACTATTTTATTATGGATTATTAAATATAAGTTGTTGAAAATTTTAAAAATATATTTTCATGCCTAAATAAAATGTAAAATGTTTATATTAATATCTCATGTTTTGAAAGAAAGTAGAATGTTTATTTATTTATTTATTTATTATAAATATTCATGTTTTTAATATTTTATGAAATGCAAAATTTTTTAATTCTTTATGTGATAAATTTATTATTATAAATATTTATTCCATGAATTACATTCAACATATGATATCATAAGATTTAATTTTCATCTATTTTAGCCTTGGTTAAAAATTAATGATATCATCTTAAAGTTAGTTGTTGAATATATTTTATACATATTATATTTTAGAGTTATGTTTAATTAGAATATCTCTTGAGTAAATTATCCCTAGGTACATTAGGTTGGAATTCCCACTAGCATGGAGGCTTATACCTTATTCTAGAAATGTGAGGGTTGGATACCTATGGATCCAGGGTTAATCATGTGAGTATTGTCAATTTCATATAATTTTAATCCTTTATATGAAAATTTTATGTAATTTATACATTCAATGAAATTGGATAGGTGTGAATATATATGTGGATTTTTTTCTAATAACACAAAAAATGAGTTTGTTAAAGAGATTCAAATTAATATTCTTGGAAAATATTAATTATATTGATTAAATAGGAAGTTTAAAACTAAATCACTATAAGAAATCATACATTCAATAATAAAGAATAAATTATAAATATTTAATGGTATATAATTGTTATATATTTTATAGGTAAATGATTTATATTAAATTATTTAGAAAAAGAATGAAAACCTCATAAGAACTAATTGTGAGATTCATTCTAAAGTGGATCTTATTAATAATTTAGACATCCATTTGGTTAGGTATTGATAAATTTCATTTCCCCATGATTATATTGTTTTAGGAAAGAAAGATATAGTTGAACCTAAAAGGATTAGGTTCTTACTATTATAATTTTCTTGGGCTAACTCATAGTTGGGAGACACTAATAGGATTAGTTTATGAGAGGAATACAGTTCAGTTTATCCATATGATGTATTGGGAATGTGGGTTTCCCCTAAAATATCCATAAATAATATGTGATATTATTTCAATGATTCCCTACAAAAAAAGATATGATAACAGAGAAACAAAGAGGTTCCCCAAAACTTAGTGAAATATGGGTCTTCAATCACTAAATGAAGATGATATTTGGGGTTATCATTTTAAGTGAGAGTACATTAATTAAAAACAAAGATGAAAATATGAAAAACAAGATACTCTCCCATATATATTTTGTTATTATAGATTATGGCATGAATTATGTCTATCATTTTGATATCTCATAATGTTATTACCTAAAAAACTAGTATAGATTGATATATAATCTTGATAAGTTTTATCAAAGGTAATTTCTCTAATTATTTGAATGTAAATGTTTTAAAATAAATTTCCCTAACTCTTACTCTAGGGTATTATATACTATGTTTGTGTCACGAATTGTTTATAATAAATAGAAAATCAAAGATTGAGGGAAATTACAACATGGTAAAGTATATCTAAGGGTTTTTAATGGAGAAAGTGTTATTTCAATGAAGATCAACACATATAATCTAATTCTACCATTTTTTCCTATAAATAGGAATATTATTGTATCACGTTTGGACAAGATGTAATTTTTATTCATTATTAATAACAAGTTTCATTTTATTTTTATAAAAAAAATGAATTATAAAATTAGGAACATGGTAAACAATTTATACATACTGGATATGGACAATAGAATCTATAATATTCAGAATAAATATTCCATGGTTAATTCTAGTGCATTATACATTTGGCTTTTCTTACTTGGACATATAAATGATAGATTAATTAAAATACTCTCAAGATATGGATAGTTGGAATCATTCTATCATGAATTTGTTAATAGTTTTAAATAATGTTTACTTGTAAAAATTATTGAAGAATATTTGGTTTTAATGTATAGAGGTCTAGTAAACCATTAGATCTTATATATAGTGATGTATACAGATAAATTCACACAAAATCAAGTGGTGTATTTTGGTACTTCATGAACTTTAATTATAACATTAGTTGGTATGGTTATGTATTTCTAAAGAGGCATAAGTATAAAACTTTTTAAAATTACATGTACTTTTAAAAAAAATTATAAAATCAACTAGTAAAAAGTATTTAGATTCTCTAATCAATTAGGGTAGTGAATACTTGATCCAATAATTCACTGATTAACTGAGAGATTATGGAATTGTTCCAAAACTCACTCTTTTAGGAACACCATTATGGAATTATTTTTCTAATAAAATTAATTATACTCGATTAAAAATGGTTCTATTAATGATTTTTCAATGAGACATTCCTATTTCATTATATGGATTTACAATAGATATTGTTACATTCCTAATCAATTATGTTACTTCTAAAATAATCATAATGACACTATATGAGATATGGAATAGGAAATATTCCAAAATAAATTTTATGATGATTCGGGGTTGTGAAGAACTCAAACTATACTTGGATTCTAATAAGATCATCTTGAAATATGAGAAATATATATTTTTTGTTACCCCATGAAAATATGGGATATTATTTCTATTATTCTATTGTAAATAAAGAGTTTATGGCCCGAACTAGTATATTATTTTAGAAGGATTATTTAATTAAAGAAGTTATAGGGATGAAATTTGAAATTGATGAAGTTAAAGACAAATAGATTGGTAGAGTTCCTAATATAGAATTTTATCAAGTTTCATAAAATGTTATAGAATAATAACTAACTTAGGTTAGATTAGAACGTCTCATTTCTAGTGGGATCTGTAAGGATCCTGAGAGATATAGATTTATTTTAAAAAAATTTGACGATGTAATGTTCATATGTGATGAAACTTATACCTAATGAGATTCCATTGAGATTTTTGATTTTGGGATATATATAAAATGCGTTTAATTTGAAATATAATCCATGTACACAAGTCATGTTAGGAACATGGTGGATGCACTAGAAGGGGTGAGACCCATATGATGAATGTGGGGTTTTAATTAGATTACCAACATGGATGGTATAATGTCTACCGATGAAGAATATATGGAAAAAAAGGTTTAAAAAAATAAAATTATTAACTTTGAAAATAACCTGTCAAAAATTTTGATGATAAATTCCACTCATATATTTCATTCTATAGAAACCTTTTGTGATTAACTAATATTTTAATAAGATTTAAAAAACAATTTCCTTAAAAATAATTTATCCATGGATGTTTATGTGATTAAAATAAATATTTTTATGTTAAAAATGACTCTTCTAAGATTTTTAAGTTAAAATATTCCATTTTAGGTTGAATAAATCCTATCTGAGTTAGAATATCTTGTCTCATGATGAAATTAATGAGTTTTGTTTCATTAGGAATTAATATGATTTTTTCTATACAACTATATTAGTTGGAGTATGGGGTTTTTTTTAATATTATATGTGTATGGAATATTACATATCAAAAATGTTTTCCTAACATTATATTTTTTAAATAATTGGTTAGTAAAACACATCTTGATTAAATACATGGGTGAAGTAGCCTCCATACTGGGTATGAATATCTATAGAGATTGATCTAATATGATTCTTGTACTGAGTCAGGACACATAAAATTGTAAATTTCTAAAATAGTTTAGAATTCATAACCACAATAATTGGTTGTCACTAATGTTTTAGGTTATGAATCTTAATAAGATTCAAGAACATTATAAAGATTTGTAAAGTATGGATAAAATTCATTATGTGTCTACCATATGATATATCATTAATTTATTATTACTTAATTGACCCTATTTTTCTTATAAATTGAGAATAATATATAAATATCAATCCTATAATAAACACTATAATGTAATTAAAAATAATTAAGGGTATGTTCTTTGTATTTAGATGAAATGATAATTTCATTATATGGGGTCGCACTGATTCTAGTTTCCAATCCAACTTAGTTAATTTGAGATCTAAATTTGGTTCCATTTTTTTCTAAATGGTAGATATATTAGTAAGAAATTTTAAAAAAAGATACCATTTCATATTCAATAATATTGGTATATTACATTACTACATTAGATACTCTAAAGGAATATTTTTAGATAATGTACTTATTTTTTGAATAATGGGTGGTTCCTAGAATCAAACGATAAATTGGGAATTACTGTGAAATTAAAGGTGTTATTTTTTAGGACAAGTAACCTTAGTGTCACCAAAATACCAAACATATCTTATTCATGTACCGTCTCATTCAAGATATCATTGATAGGGACAATGTAATGAATTATTAGGTATATATAAAAGATGATTTTGTGGATCTATTGATGAAAACATTAGTAAAAAAACACATGTGGGGTCATGTTGAATCTTTTTGCATAAGATACATGACATATTGGATGCAATGGTTGTAAAATATATTAGGATTTTATAATAAAAGAAATTTCATTTTATCGTTAATTCATCTATGTTGCACTTATATTACATGAATAATGGAGTGATAATATTCCGTCAAATAGTGACTTTTATTTCTCTCTAACCAATTATCATCATACAATGTTATGGGTTAATATGATATTATATTATTTTCATGATTATAATATTTTAATCGATACAAAGAGTTGTATATTATTTTCTACGAATATACTTATAAGGTAACAAGTAAATACATACTATTTTGATTTCTCTTCCAAATTAAATCACATGGAATTTTATACGGTCATTTATATACTTATGGGTGTATTTTTATAATCAATCCCCATTACACAAGTTTAGAGAGATACTTAACATGTGAAGCATCATAATTTGTTACATTTCTCATGTAAGCCTTGAATCTTATCTAATAAAAGGGTGGTTGGGTATGCTTCTAATACCATCATCAGTTGGATCTACACTAATATGGGATTTTCCACATGTAATAAGACTTAAATACAACTAGTACCTTGATTGATTTATATTTAGTAAATGTATAGACATTATTATTTGAGTCAAATGTGATGTTCATATATACTTGGATTCTGAACATTTTATGCAACCCCTTTCTAGATGAATGGAATGTGATGTATTTATTCACCTAGTCATCTTTTTTTGTACAATCATGATTTTTTGAGTTGGCCTATTCTAGATTGACACATTCTATGTATTGTGTTCACATGATTTCATGAGAAAAATGATTATATAGGAATACATATGGTGTATATGATACGTCTTTTGGTGGATATATTGATATGAATATATGAGTATATTTGACTGATTTATACTGATATTTCATTAAAGACTACTCTTTTCTTATATCAATTAAACTAGTTTAAGTGCGGGATATTTGGAAATAAACTAAAATGGGTATATCATATTTTATGATATCCAAATAGTAATAACTTTAGATATGAATGTGACACATATCATATGTTATGGATTTATTATAACATATAATGAGGGATATTCCTCTATCATATCTTATGATAAGATTAAGACCTGGGTACAAAGTGCATGGTCATTACTACATCTAAAACTCATTTTTATCGAGCTGTGAACCAATATGTTTATTTATTTATAGATATACATACATGTAGTAATCATTTGAAATGTTTCAATGGTTATGAAGAACTAATGGGTGATGCATTATCATAATGCATGTCAGCTTCATAGTGATGAAAATCATTGCTTGAATCCCTTTATTGAATTAAGGGATCCTCTATAAAGGTATAAGACCCTCTTATTAGATATACACCATACTGAAAACCCACAATCAATACTCTCTTTTTCTTGGTACCCATTTTGTATTCATGATGAATTTGTTGTCACACTATGGGAGATCACAATGTCTTTTTGTTACAAATGAGGATTCCATTGGTTGTAGGAATCCCAATATATGTGAGTGTCATTGAATGTCGCTGGGTTATTACGATCAAGTAAAATAAATTGAGTTCTATGGGGATGCATATTTCTATATTTTAGGTACACCTCTTTATGTTTTGTGTTATTTATAAAATAAATTTTCATCTATGATAGATTATGTATATTTAAGGGTTTATTTAACTATAATAATTTTTTGTTGATCCTAAAAAACCCATCAAAAACTCCCATTTTCATATACCTTATGGTATAAGTAATGAATTTCACAACACTATATGAAATTATATTAGACCTTGGAGGTGTAGAACTCTGATTACACTATATTGGAACCTTTTTTAGCTCATAAAAACACCATTGGATCCTACATGAAAAACCGTCCATTCCATTTTTCATAAAGCCTGTCAAATGATCCATGTAAATATGTTCCTCTAACTCAACATGAAGGAATGAATTATTACCATCAAGTGAATCTATTAACAGATCTCCCATATAAACTATTTTGAGAACCATATGAATCATCATGTGATTTATGGTAATGTAAATGTATTCTTTGAAACATACTTCCTATTATTATTAAAATCCCTTAATGAATAGTCACACATTGTGCCATTTCATATCATCTTCCACTTCCTTCAAATGATAAATACACAGATTTTCTACCAATATTTACCCATAAGTATTTCCTATTATTTTAAATGTTTTGGAAATATACAAGGAGTCGATCTCCTTCTACATTACTAACCCCCACTAATCCAATTCACTCAAGCTTCAATCCTCCTCTGATATTTGATATTATCCACTATATCTAAGTAGTAAATAGTCAATTCTAGAATCAAAATGATTTAATGGTCTTATATCCATGATAAAAATTATGAATCCCTAAGGTTTATCTCTTTTTGGACCCCATGTTTCTAAATATTCTTCTTGGTATTCCACAATCATTTGTCATTCTGGTGCATCCGACCCTGGTACATCCAAAACATGATTAGTGTCTGCTTTTCTAGAACATCTTTATGCCACTAAAACTTATGTGGTTCAGAAAAAATATATAACTACTAAACTCTTATTAAAATAAACTATGGTATGTGTCATTTATTTCATGGAAACTATATATTTAACTTGGTTTTTATCCTTTAAAATGATATCTTCATTGAATAGGGAATTCAAGACCTAATAATCATTCACTAATTGTTATTCCATAGCCAAAAAACATTGTTTTTATAGGAATTCACAAAAATAAACACATTAGGTACTTATATTTTATCTTATCCCATTCTCTAGAACTGACATGGGACTATGTGATACTTTCAAGAACTTTTAGGTGAGACGAGTTGATTTTCCTTATAGTCCAAAGTTCCTACAGAAGTTGTGTCTATATTGGTTTAGAAGGGCTCCAGTTCACAAGATATGTCATGTAGTTAACATCATACACCGACTAATAATTTAGGACACTATAGTAAAGCCTCATGCTCTTGGTTCCATTATTCAAAGATTGATTCATTTATTTTCATACAACATTTTACCCTGATGTTCTGGGAACAATCTTCTTTATTCAAATTCGATTCTTCCAATAAATTTTTTAAAACACTTTAATTTAATACTCACATTATTGTCGAACTTTAACAATTTTTTCTTCATTGGGATCTCTTTATCCAAATTGGATCCACATATCATTAATGTCATTAAAACCACGGTCTATTGTTTGAATAAAAAAACCCACACCTCTCATGTGTAATCATGAATTAAGGTAATGTAGTATAGTTCACCCCTATAATATTGAACCATAATACATTCCCATACATCTATATAATTAATTATAGATTTTGGTTCATTAATGTATTGCAAAATAATACAAATTACACCTTCTACTACTTACCAATGAGGTACTCTTCATATATTATTTACTCCACATGTTCAGTTTTTAGCAATCCTCTCATTTCCATGGTCCATAAAATTTTCCCACCAAAGAACCTAAGTTGATCATGCCACACCTTATAATTTGAAATTTGTTTCTCCAATATGAATGTTACCTTTCCAATTATTGGTAAGGTAAAATTTTCATACCCTAAAACCATGGTCCACCACCATGGATCCTTGTGTGATCATCTATACAGCATCTAAAAAAGTTATACCTATACCCACATTATCAATATAGAAAATGAAGATTAGGTTCTTTTATAATCATAGGATTTTAAAAACACTATTTAGTTTTAACATTCATTATATCTTCATAAAAACATTTAAAACACTTATTTTAATAATATCAATCACTTAAACATATAAAAGGTTAATCTTTCTGATTCTTATAGTTACATATTTTTAAATGAACCCCTTCTCGGATGTTGAGTGGAATAATATTTCAGAGTCAAGGGTATATGAATCCAATGATTATAATACCCTTATAAGCAATGATTAATCTCCCTTATATTTATAGTAGTATTATGAATAATAAAAAAATTCTAGAGTTGATAAATTATTCTCGATAGTTACTTCATAAATTATCTTTCTTTTTGTAGTGTTAGTATGCATAATAAATTATAAAATCCAAACTTCCTTGGATTTTTTTCCATTTTTTCCTCACTATACTTCTATCATTAGATTTTACATTGATTTTATCATCCACTACATTACACACTAAACATAGTTTCATTATAATATAATATTTCTTATTATATGACTCCTCATTCAAAATTAGATAATGAATCTCCTCAAAACACCATGTCATTTTTACTATTAAATGTTTTCATAGTAGTACCCATAAAATCCAATTTCTATAAATTGATTAATGAAGGACCAATTCCCACATTACTCTAATGAACATTTCCCAAATGAATTTCAGATTAATTGGGATAATGTTATTGACATTCAAATAATAAAATACCAACCTACCTTTTAAAATATTCATATCATAAATTCACTTTGTTTTAAAGTCAATGTTCCTCAAGGAAGGGTTCTCACATATATTAACAAGCTTAGAAATCCATTAAATTTTATTATTCACCTCACAAATATTGAATTCTATGTTCCAAGAAAACACCATTCTCATTACAGCTAGAATCATTTCGTTAAGCCTTCATTATTCTTCATTTGACATTGATTTTGGCTTGAACCCCATCAATGGGGGTAACAAATATATTTAAAATAGTTAATACTCTATATTTATCTTATATAATCAATAATATGTTCCATATAAAATGTTTAACCATACCTTTCAGTCTTCTGATTCAATCCTTACAAATCAAAAACCCCAATTTAATAAAAAGTGTAAATTACATGAAACACTTTTTTCAAAATCCATGGTTTTATTTCACCCATATGAATAAATGAGAAATGATACCAATTATTGTGATAATAAAACTATGATCTAGAAGATAATTATAGGACCTAAAATGAGGAGAAGTGTATTTGATTTTCTAAAATGTATTGTGTTGTGACTTCAGTTTATCTGAATTGAGAAGAAAACGATCCCCAAACATGAACGGAATCACACCCCAAGAAAAATTCATAGGATGATCCAAAATATTGCCATGAAAATAGAGACAATATTAATAAAAAACACAAATAATTTAAATAGTTCAAAACATGTCTTAATATATGGAGAAAAAAAAATTATTGAATTAAAAGAAAACCCTAACTATGTTATAGGTGCCTAAGATGAGTACACTACCTAGAGGAAAAAGAACTAGACTTTATAGTCACTCTAAATAAAACCCTATTAACATATTTATAAATATAGTGGAAAAGAAATTGTAAAAATGATTAATATTATATTTTTATAGATGATATCCATAGTATCCAAAGAGTTTTTTTTGCTTTTACTAACTCATCGTGTTTATGAACAAATGTCACTTGATCAAGGAATTCTCAAACTGCCTGCTTAATGTTCAGATATCACTATCACTTTTATTTAATACTACCTCATTTAGGAGCCATCCAACCACACCCATTCCAAAATTTTACTTTTTATACCAATTAACTTGAAGTTTCCCATTTCCATTTCATATGATTCCAAATCATATTTTTAGAATCCCTCAATTGGAATTTATGAAAAAAAATATATAAATTATTTTTAATACCAAGCCTAATAAACATGAATTCTAAAATAGGAGTGTACAAATCTAGTGAAATAATATCAATGGAATGATTCGAGAGAGAATAAATATGGGAATCATTTATTAAAGGTTAGGGTTTAACTTATGCATTACCATTGTACTTCAAGATGTTTCCTAGTGTTTTTTAGGTTTGAGTGTCTTTTGTAATTTTCAAAATTAAAAATTTCTTTTATAAAATATTTTTTTATTTGGATATTTATTTGGAGGCTTTAAATTTTTTCAAAAAATATAAAATATTTTGGAAATTGGCTTATAATTTTTATGTTAATAAGAAACCCTTTTCCTTATAATAAATAAGTCTATTTTTTCTGAAAAATTAATGTTTCAAGGAAAAAATTACCCTTATATAGGACCTCTTACATACATAGTGGTAAGTGTGTTATTATGAAGGTTGTATCAGAGTAACATAAAAGTGTGATTATGTAATCCTTATAATATTAATGTTTAAGGGTAAAAAATTTACCCTTATGTAGACCACCTACCATGTATTAGGGTAAGGTGGATTTTTTATAGAGTTCTTTAGGGTAATCTCTAGATACCATTATATTATCCCTTATATATCATTTTTTAAGGGTAAAACAAGATTCCCTTTTATAGACCCCCTAACGTATGTAAGGGTAATGAAAAATTTCAATTCTTATGTAAGGGAAATCTAGATTTACCCTTACATGAGCCTTTCAAAAGCCTTATTTATGGGTAAAAAAATATAACCTTATGAAGATGCCGTACAAATTTTTAGGGTGGTGTTTTTACCCTATTTTCTAAGTTTTTATCTCTTTATTAGGCCTATAACCCCCCTATGTGCCTTTTTAAAAAATATTAAATCCTAAAACCAAAGAATTTATTGCCTTTAGCTCTTTTAATAATATGTAACTCATTTTTATTGATTTTAAATCATCCAAAATTAAGTTTCAATCTAAATAACATTATTAAAATTAAATGTGGGGGGGGGGGGGTCAATACTATATTATTTGGATATGTGTTTCTACTATCTTTAAATACAATAACCCTTCTCTCTTCCCATTTTCCTTCATTTTTCATATCATCCAAATGACCCTAGAACCCTCTATTCAAGTTAATTAACTTCGACTATTTATTGGAACTATTACATTGTAAATTCTCTGAATGTATGAACATTCCATCTCCTATATTCCATGGTTATAGTGTTTCCCCAAGGGGAAAATACCTGGAAGAGGATTCACTTATTCCCTTATTATTTTATGTGAAATTGTAAAGTGAACATGATTTAATCTTTTGGATTGAGGTGAGATTAATACAAATTATACCAAAATATTGGAATAAATGTTTTATTAATTTTAGTTATGTCATTTATTTTTTCACCCTGATAATCAATTGAACCTTTTCTCCATATACTGGTCTATATATATTTATTCTTGGCTTAGAATTTTTAATTTGATGAAAATGGATAAAGAACAGAAAATCTGAAAAAGTTGGTTAGCAAAAGAATTAAATATGCATGTTTTATGAAATATTATTGTTATGATATTATGGAAATAAAATTTAATCTTAATGTAGGTTTAATTAATTTTTATTATATATTTTAATAGAATAACCTAGATAATTTTAAGCTGGAAGTGATTGTTATTTAAAATGATTAAAGGTATGTTAAATGAAATTTCTTTCCATAAATTTTAATGTAACATGATGTTATGATTGAATAGAATATTTTTTTAATAATTAATAGCTTGAAATATATGATTCCTTTGGTTTTATGTGGTTGTAACCTGTGATAAATGAACATGTTAATCCAAGATGAAAATAAAACTGATTATTTGATAAAGATAAATGTTTAGGCATGAGTGATCTTATTAGCATGTGAAGGTTGGATTCCTTGTTTTGAGGACCCAAATTCCTTGTCGGTTTTTTTACTAAATTCTATGTTTTCATAGGATACGTTCCTTCATATACAATGTGATTCGAGCCTAGTATAGAATATGGTTGATTATATATGGTTGTGGATGCCTGAGTTTGTGGTAGTAGTTGACACATGTGAAGGTGAGATGCATGGTGATGTTTCTGATGTCATCAAGGATGGAACCAAGATTGATGGAATGGGATAATTATGGGATTAAATATTTTTGTGTTAAAATATAGATACTTTCTTGATAATTTTTTTAGGCCAGATTATCAGGTCTCTTTTTTATCTACAATCCTTTCCCCATTGCTTGAGGTAGCTGGTTGTGCTTTGTTATGGATCTCTTTCATCATAGATTAGGATATTTACAGGAGTATCTAGAATTATAGAATGATAATGATTAATAAATATTTTAATCCATTGGTTCACTATTTAGAAGGAATGAAAACATTTATAATCTTAATGAACCATTGAATAAGTTGAATTAGACATGGAGGGAATAGACTTCATGTTTTGGTTTATGAAATGTTTAACATAATCATGTTTATTAATATCTAATGAATCAATTAACTTTAATTAAAATGTTAAAAGGAATTAATTAATTAAATTAATCCTGTTAAATGCTTGTGTGATTAGAGGATTTCCAGTTCCTAGCGATGGTATTCAGGTCTCCGAGTGATGATATATGTAGTTGATCCCAAAACTAGGTTAAATACCTTATTGTGGTTATGATATAAAGTATATCTTTTATGTTTTGTGACACTATATGCTACCCCACCCATTTTAGTTTGGAGAATGAAACTGAGTCGACTCTGAGAGAGTGTTTTCCCTAATTTATATGTTGCCAAGGAATTGATGGATGACTACCCCATCAAACCTCTCTCTCTTCTCCTGGTAGTATTATGTATTTTTATACATGGTGGTTATATTTTCCCAGATATGTGTGTAGAGGGAATTAATGGATTTTGGTTATAAACCTTACATATATCTCTAAATATATTATCATATGGAATATTATATATAAGAAGAGTATGTTTTATGATGGCTTGAGGTATAATACATGATATATTAGTTGTGGTGGATCAATGAAACTACATGGATATTATTTGTTGATATGGATGGGATAATGATATGTCGTGATGAAAAATGTAAAATATATGATACTTTAGACCATGGGCTTTCAAGCTTTCTTACTTTTAGATAGAGATGGATCCAGAAATACGATGTTGGGGCAGAGCAACAAACCAGTGGTGATGTGGCAGTGAGGAACCCTTTTTCATCATTATATTATATGATATATTTTATGTGATACTTGGAGAGGTTTGGTACTTTCATACCTATTTAGTTGATGAGTTAGATTAAATTGTTATTCACTAGGATTTAACAAGCTTTCTTTATATGTCGCATGAGAGGATATAAGGAGGATCCTATATTGTATACCTATAATGTTCACCCAACATTTATGTAAACTATTTTTCAAGTTATCAGGAGTAAGCTAGAGATTGGGTTGGATACTACTATCCTGGAATATATTTATGATTTATTTGGTTTTTAGTTCATTTACAAGTTTATCTTATGGTACTTGTAGTTCCTTTACAGTTATTCAATTTTTTAGTATATTTCCTACATGCACTTGGGATCTTTTATATTTTATATTGGGTAAGCTTTTTGGGCTATTTAAATATTTTATCTGATATCTCATATCTTATAGGGTAATGTCTCCCATCTATGCGTGTGATATACCCCAAATGATTGTCGCAAACCAATGGACTATTGGAAGTGGGCTTTGGGAAACATTATCTCCCTTTTATCTTTTTTTTCCTAGGTGGGGTACCTTTTGCGAAGAGGTGTTTATGAAATAGTGGTATCTAAGATTTAGTTTGAGGGATATGATGGAGTTTGGAGGTAGTTATAGGTTAATACTACATTGTCTAGTAGGGAGATAGTCTCAAATAAGCTTAGTGTGTTATGTAATCAAGGGAAAACATCTTGGAAACATGTATTTAAGGCCCCATTAGATATGATGCATAAAATGTTAATTTTAATAAACCAACTAAGTATAGTGATACTAGATGTAGGGTAGAGACCTCGGAAAGGAGCACATATTATTCTTCTTTTAACATATTCATGAAATGGTTAGATATTAGGATTATGTTTAACATTTAATAAATAACTAATTAATTAATCTAAAATATTCTATTTTCTAGGATTATAGGTCCCTAACCTTTTATTCCATTTCAAGTATGTCTCTATGTCGATGTCATTTCCAGGTTCATGGTTAGGTTATTAAGCAAGATGTGCCAACAGATTTTCAAAAATTATAGTTTTATGATTATCACACTTAAAGTAATAAACTTAGAGAGTATCATCTCTAGATGATGGATAAGTTTGAGTTATTCATATCAGACAAAATGATGGAGGAATAATAATAGGAAGTGTATAGAGTCTTTAGTTATATTTATTCATGAAAGGAGAAATATGTTTCATTGGAAGTGATGATGATGAGTGGAGTAGTGAGGTATTGGTTGTTCTTGTTCCTCACGGATCATGAAGAAATGAATATATCATGGGAGGAGTTATAAGGCTAGTTTCAGGTATACTGTTTTTCTTTGATAGCGAAGGTGGATTGTTTATAGGACATTCTTACCCCAAAATAGAGGATTTCTATCATATGGAGTTAGGATCCCTATCTAGACCCCTCTTCATTATGTATAAGACCTATTTATATACAAGGAGGACAGGGAGAATACTTTCAAGGAGGCTGGGTTCAAAGATATAGCACCAGGTCACCCCATTTAAGAAATCTTTTTATCTCAAGGTGTTGTAGGGAGTAGAGTTCATTGAGATGATTCTAGATAGGACTGAATCCTCATAATAGGGGATTCTTTAGGATTCCTCACATAGTATAGTTATGATCTAGGGTTAAAATTTAACTAGATAGAAGATCTTTTAGAAAACTAGGGGAAGGACATATCCCTCATCAATTTTTTTCTAGGGGCGGAGGTCCACAAGCCTCTCCTAAGATATTAGAAACTTTTTTTATATTTTGGATGAGGTCATTAAGTATGAGAGTTCTAGAAATTAATAATGAGACAATATTCAATGAGTTTTATTGTTTATATTCTATCATTGATTCAATTTTAATTGAGGGAGTTGCAATAGGGTGTTCTATCCTTGGAACAATATAGAGGATATAGGGAAGGTATAGGATATCCATAAGATGTTCCTCTCCCATAGATAGAAATTTTTATCTATGGTGGTGGTTTCTATCTAGGTTAGATAGTCTTTGGAGAAGGTCATGGATAACTGAATCCTTTGGAGTTATTAGCTCTAGGTGAGCCATACATTGTTCAAGGTACTACTTTCTTGTTTTACGCTTGGGTTAATTCTTTGTTTGGCTTAGTATCTACACACTCCTTCATAACACCTACCCAATTCCATGCTTTGAGGCTGGTGGTATAGTGAATTCTAGTTCCTTTCACATTGACTGTTCTAGTTGGAGGTAAAGATTCACATTATGATGTTTTTAGAGATTTTGAACTAGTGATGGGGAAGAACCACTCTTAGGGTAAATAACTATGTTTACAGATACAACCATACGACATCATCCTTAGTACAAACTATTTGTATTTAGTATAGGATATTTTATATTACATTAGGAGATCGATTATGTTCTATGGTGTTGATAGAGATACTATCATGTTCATTGGATGCTAAGACCCTCAGATGTGATGGAGTTATGTTCTATCTTTCTCTTCCTTGATGGTTAATTTGATACTAATTTCATTAAATTTTTAGATGAGGTTGTTTCCTGGGGTTGGAGAATATTTCAATAATGTCATTCCGAAGGAGGTTGTATTGTAACCCCTTTGATGGGAGGTCATGTTTGAGATAGATAAATATCTAGTAGATTATTTAAAATCAATGTCACCATACAGGATGGAACATTATGATTTGTGAGAGTTGGGTGTATATGTCAATGATCTTTTACATCAAGGATTTTTAATCCAATAATGTCAGCTTGGGGAACAAATTTTGTTTATAAATAAGGATAATGGTATTTTAAATCATTGTATATATTTTCAAAACTTGGATCATGTGACAGTGAAAAACTTATATCCTCTTTTGCAGATTGATGATTTATTTGATTTGCTAAAATGAGGTAGTTGGAGCTTGAAGATTGTTATATATTTAGGATATCACTAGATGATGGTGAGAGTTGAGAATATTCCAAAGACCACTTTTTGATGTCATTTATAGACATTATGAGTTCATTTTTATGTCATTTGGCGTGATGAACACTCCATCCGTATACATGGGATTAATGAACGCAATGTTCAGATAGTTTTTAGATCAATTCATAGTGGTTTTATCAATGACATTATTGTGTGCACCACATCAAAAAAGGATTATACAGAGCATATATGTGCCATTTTGGGGGATTATTCATCATTAATAGTTATTTGGGAAGATTTGAAAGTTTTATTTATAGGCTTTTGAAGTTCGTTTATTAGGGAATGTCATATCCCAAAATGATATTAATATTGATCCATTAATGATTGAGGTAGTATTTTCTTGGGCATCCCCCCAGATTATTAAAGAGGTGAATAGTTTCCTTGGTCTCTTAGAATATTAAAGGAGGTTTGTACCCAATAACTATCATATTTAAATTTCTTCAACATCATTTTCAAGGAAGGATAAGAATTTTTTTTAGGCCAACCACTATATGGGATATTTCAAGTATTTGGAGGAGAAACTGTTCAATACTAAAATTATTCATTATCTAAAAGAGGGAGTTTGGTATGAGGTTTTTGGTGATTCGGTTATTCTTAGTTTGGGATGTGTTATAATATAGAATAAGTACATTTTTTATTATGGGTATCAACAATTACATCCCCATGAGAATAAATATGCCACTCATGATATCCAGTTGGCGGTAGTTGTATTTTACTTGATGTTATGACAATATTACCTCATTTTTGAGTGTTTTTTAGTTTCTAACAATCACTAGATAATGAGGTATGTCATATCCCATTGACACCAAAACATACAATAGTGATTATGGATGTAATTATTGTATTATTACGAATTATAGATTTCATATACAACAAGAATGGGTAACACTGAAGCTGATGCACTGAGCAAAAATTTACATAGTCATTCATTTAGTGAATCTAGAAATTCAGGTAGGGAAAGTAAAGAAAATTTAGAAATATATATATATATGGGATATTTTGGGTGCACATGATGTCTTTTTAAGATGATAGTGCAATCGTCTTTGGTCCATCAGGCAGAGGAGTCCCAATTGGTGGTTTTTGAGGTGGAGGTCTGGAGATATTAAGTTGTTTTTTTATGCACTTGATGTTTGGTCAGAGGGTGAACAACAATTAGTGTTCTTCTAGGGGTGGTTTTTTCCCATTTGGATATTCTTTAGGTGGTTCTCCATGATTTTCATATATCAACCTTAGCATTTCATCCTATCATGAAAAATATTTACCCTGATTTGAGAGGTTTGTTTTCTTTTCTTGGGTTAAATTTCTAAATTGTGAAGTTTGTATCTTGATTTTGGGTTTTTCAAATGGTGATGGTAAAACACTGTGTTCTCGGTGATTTTATCCAATGATTATAAATTAATCAGTGGGATTGAGAGAACATAACAAATGAATTTATCACCATATTACCTCAATATTAGGAAGGCTATGATTTTATATGGGTGATTGTGAATCATTTAATCAAATCAGGTCACATTATAAAAATCATGGATTCAAGCTCAGTTGATGTTTTTTCGAGGTATTCTATAGAGTAGGTGGTGAGACTCCATGGTTTTTTAACCCTTTTTTTTCCTAGTAATAAATTGAACTATATTATGAATTTTTTAGATATAAGTGCTAATACGATGCTATATTTGAGACCCGATGGGCCAAACATTGATATTATAAAAATAATAAATATATTAATTTCACATGAGTATATTTTTCAGAAATATTGGAATATCTCATGAGTGGATCCTTTGATTAGAAATTTTAGATGAAAATTTATTCTAAAACACATTATTTACCCTTGGCACGACCTATGGTTGGTCGACGTCGGGCGATCAGTTGAGGCATCCATTTGTGGGTGAATTAAGTGAATTAAGTATTTCAATTAATTAATTTATTTAATAAACCTAACCTGACCAGAACTATATAATTACTTCATTTTGATGATTTTCTAGGGTCATCCGCTTAAACCTTGCTTGATCAGAGAGAATGAAAAGAGAATTCATCATTGGCGTATTTAAATTTGATGACGAACCTCGATCTGATCGAGGTGGATCTAGAGGGAGAAAATATAGTGGGTATTCTCCATCATTGGTGAATGATTTATTCTCTATAGATTGATCCATAATCTTGGTATGGATCATCAATTTTAGATTTTTACCTTTTGATGGAAATATTTATAATAGTTATTTATTTAAAATCCTTTTATCAGTGTTATCCATTCTTCGCATGATCCCATTTTAAAAATATTATATTAAATTAAATTATTCTTTCCAGTCCCTGATATCACCCCTAATATCCTTGTTATGAGATTTTTTTCCATGATAACTTTTCCAATGAAATATTGATTGAATTCCTTTTTATTCCTCCCCTCTATTCTTCACGTTATTCACTGGTGGCACAAGGGGTTATGATTCGACCTTCCCAGGGTGGGTTCGAGTATGATCGAACACCTTGATTTATGGTGGATTGAAGAATAATTAATGGGATGATAATTTCCAATCAACTTATGAAAGGTTGTAGGATGAGGGTGAGGCCTCCATGGATCTGGGATCCAGGAAGCAATATAAGGTAATAAGATACACGTCGAGCAGTGCAACAAGCATTGTGTGGGTGGATAAATTCTTATTGATGGTCATCGAAGGTTGGGAAATCGATGGTTGACAATATCCCCTATGATTTTATTGGATATATAGTGGTTAACATGCATGAATTGTATTAGAGAGGTTGAATCTAGAAAACAATGTGGTGAACAAGAGTTTTTAGGAAAACATTGGCTACACAACTTGTAGTCCCAGAACACATGTTGGGTAGCTTCCCTTAGATATGACACTAGAGTTTTAGGGAAGATGAGGATCACACCCCATGTGGGTAGGTTCACACACCACGTGACCCTCCCCAGGTGTCCAAGCCATGTTCCACCTTACACATTCCTATGAAAAAAGCTGTAAGGAAACACCATATAATCTGAGAGTACATGGGTATGGGCTTGTAACCAGGTATAGAATGGTGTATGAACATGATAACGGGAAAAAATAACGGAACTTAGTAACATATAAGAACACACGGGAAATCCCTAGGTGGTTGAGAAATTTTTTTTTTTAATAATTTACACACCATGTACGGTGGCATGGTTTCCAATCCATGTTCAGAAGAGAACATGACTAGGAATAGAGGTGTGATTACATGATATTTGGCTCCCATACAAGTCCAATAGTTCTCTATAGATATTCTTTCAATTGTATATATTTCATTTAGAATTGTATTTTGGACCACATGTAGCCTATCATGAGTAGTTTTCCATAAAGAACTAAATGAGTCCTTTGTAGTGGATATCAAGATATGACATGGAATGTTGCAAGAATTAATCTTATTTAGGTGGTGCTTGATGATTTAAGTGATTAGGTATGATCATCAGTGATAGAGGTCAAGGTTTGAAAACCAATATTGTACTAGGGTGAGGGCCCCCCCCATACTCCTAACATTGGTTGAGTGACACCCCCCCGAATCACTAGGATATGGTTCCTCAATACTTTGAGTGTCACCCCCTAACATACTAGGCCATGGGTCCTCTCTAGACATCTACTGAGTGATACCCCTATTACACTAGGGAATGGGTTATCCATACTTTGAGTGGCACACCCCTGACACACTAGGTCGTGGGTCCTCTATCGACATCTGCTAAGTGACATCCCCTATTGCATCAAGGACTGGTTCATATTCCTATCTACTAAGTGACACCCCTTATCGCATTAGGGAATGATCCCATTACCTATCTACTGAGTGGAATCCCCTTATCATACTAGGGAGAATGTCCTCTATTGAAGATTATTACTCTAAGGATGTGGAGAAGTGGTGATGTTTAGTTCCTCCTCATGAATTCTTTGGAAATACATGTGAGATTCTAGGAACCAATGATGGAACTTTGGATATATAGGTGGACTCATTATCTTGGGTTGGTCTAATAAATAGAGATTCCATTTCTCTATCTTTTTGGTTTTTTATGAGCATATATATATATATATATTATTGTGTTTCATTTTCATATTGATTTGGATTGATCTGAATACATGTATCATATCTTATATTTCTCCCCCTATGTTTTTGGGATATCCTACTAGTATATATATATATTCACCGAGGTATTGGATTTTCACACATGTGTCATGTCTTATATAGATGACAGACAGTTTAGCGGTGGAATTAATGAAGCGTAGTGATACTTTGGTGCATAGGATATGTATAGTGGTTGATCTTGGAGATTAGAAGCTGAGATCTCTCATCATTCATTTATTCTAGTTATTTTCATTCTTTTGACTTTGTTTTTTCTAAATCATATGTTTTTACCTTTTTTTTACTTTGTTTTTATTCTTTCATACTCATATGTATTCCCTAGAGGTTATTGCGTTCATGGATTACTCAAGATAGTACTATGTTTATTCATTCCATTTCATTGTTGCATAGAGACTGTTGGGTGAATTCCTATAAGTATATTAAGAAAATTCCTTGAATTTTATATTATTTCTTCTTGGAACATTTCTTCTTATCCCTATCCTATTGGAAGTGGGCTTGGGTTTGTGATGACATGACCTTCCTTCCAGCCAGGTGGGGTTATTAAAGAGTGGTATGGAAGGAGTTATTTCCTGGGAATGGTGTCTTTATTTTTTCACTTTTGAGGAAAGTTGGTACTTAGGGAAAAAGTTTCAAAGTGTCTTGAGTGTAGCTTTCAGGCCATGGAACCTAGTCTTGGTGCGACAACAGATGTATCCATTAACTAGAACTCTAAATGCAAGACCCAATTTTTTTGTGAACCATTTTTTTAAAATAAATTAAATTAATTTAATGTATTTCAAGTCAATCTACACTAATTCAAACATTATTTATACTCTACACCAATTTAACCTTGTGCTACACCTAACACCGACTTGGCTTACGTTACACCCAACAATGAGTTTCTACGAAAGAACATTTTAGTATTATAATTATTTAAACAATATATATATATATAATGGTCGTTAAACATAGTAATATGAATATTAATAAATATTAATCTATATTAGTTATAATGGTTTTATATAAACAAATCATATTTATAATAGGACATACATTTTTAGTAAAGTCATTATATGTTTTAAAATTCAATTTTCATAAAAGAACTACTTTTTATGTGTTTCTATGAATAATAATAAATTTAATTCTAAAAACATTTAGATATTGAATTTGATAAAATAAAAATCATTTTTTAATTCATAATTTCAAATTTTAATTTGGGTGAATTTTATGGATTTTTCGGAAAAACATCATTTTTGGATGAATAATGAAAAATACTGAATTGTAAGTCAAAATTACTTTTTAATTTATTTTATTTACATAGACAAATTATATTTAAATTTGGATTTATATTTTAATGATATTAATTTTACTTAAATTAATCCAATTTAGGTAATTAGAACCAATTTCACATTGAAATTGGATATCAAAATGTCCCAAAAAATTTAACCTTTTTGTTTGAAAAACCTACTATTGCGACTCGTATGTGGGATTAATATTAAATTAATTTCTACTACTTCTGTAATTAGAATTTGAAAAAAATATTTACTATTTTTACTCATAATAATATCTAATTTTTAATATGTTCAACTTAGTTTTTGACCAAAAATATTGGTGAAAGTGATTAAAATTAATTACAACGATTAAGATGAAAATTAGATTAACAAGAGACTAAAACTTACACTAAAGGTACAAAATGAAATAGAAACATATCAAAAATATAAAAGAATAAAATATTTTATACCATATCCTCCCTTTTTTATAATATTTTCCATTATTGGATCAAATTTTCATAAGAGAACATGGAGGAATTTTCTTTTGAAAAATTTACAAGAATGACACTCCTCCTCCACTATAAAAAGGCACTCACTCCTACCACTTATTCACACCAATGAATCAATTTGAATCACCTAAAATCATCTAAAATAATCTCCAAACACAAATATCATCCTCCTTGAATCCTAGATTTGGGCCTAAATCAAACCAAAGAATCCCAATTGTGCAATGTAAAAGGAATTACCCATAGTAGAGTTAACATCCTTCCTCAAGCTCCTTTCTTTTATTTTTATTATCCACCACCTCAATTAATATTATTACATGATTATATAATAAAACCCATATAACTAATATATATATATATATATATATAATTCTTCTAAGGGTTAAACCTTCATTTACACACCCTTTCATCAAATGGGTAATGAACTGACCATTTCTGTTTACATATAACTACCGCCTCACAAAATGATATTGTTAGATTTTCCTTTACCAACAATCCTGGTTTTAAATTATAATGTACAATATATTTTTATATTTTATATATATTATCTATTATGTATTTATGATTCTTTAATTATTATATAACACACAAATTCATTCTTTCCTATTTGTGTAAGTATGATAATTTCATTTGGGGAAGTGTGGACTACCACCTCCCCAAAGTGTGTGATTCGTTCACACCTTACATGGAATATATTTAGGTTGAATTCAGTGAATGTATATGATATATATGAAATATCAATTCCACTTGATTTATATTACACCCCCCTCACACACACATATATATGTCATTTACTTTCTTTCTTTCAATACAACAATTAAATAGAAACAACATTCATGCATACGTACGACCTACCGTATCCATGAATGGTGTATTCTATTTTATATTTATATGTTTAATATATTATTATAAGTACATATATAGTTATTATACAAGATATTTATATAATTATTTAAAATAAGTAAATCATGATATAAGTAGGAAGATAAAAAATATGACAAATTAAGACACATGCGAAAAACAAAGAAGATATTACCCGAAACGTAACCATTACATAGAAGTGTTAATAATATGGGAATATAAATCCATATATGGTATTAGATATTAAAATATGGTTTTGTGGTATATTTTAAAGAAGATTACATTTATTATACAGGAGTTTTGAATGATTAAAACGGGATTCAAGACATATGGAAATGGGATTTCTAGTCTCAATTTTATTTCTGTTAGATTTGTGCCTTATTAACCACTCATTTATTTTGTGTGGTGTATATAATTCCCATGAAAATTATCAATTATTATTTTACATAAATATATGGGTATTTACATATCGATTTTGTGATCTCTCTTTCACTGTTTTAGGTTTTAAAAGTTACCAAATAGGTGCAATATTTTTCTATCAATTTTCCATCTTTTAGAAACATGCCATGAATTTCAAAAAACTGTGTTTTTTTAAAATGTTTTAAAAATGTTTTTAAATAATATTTATTATATATTTTTCATGTAAAAAATAAATTTAAAAAGGTTTATGTTTTTCAAATAATCCTTTACATGTTTTCTATGTTTTTTAAGAAATGGTTTTCAATATGTTTTCAAGCATTATTTTAAATGTTTATGTTTATTTATAAAAATTGGTTTTCAAAAGATTTTATGTTTTAAAAATAAATTTTCAAATCATAAGGGATATTTTAACCAGTAAATGTTTTTAATAGATATTTAAAAATTATTTCCAATCTATTATGACATCTGTTGGTGTTACTCTTTCATTTTTGGGGAAATGATCCCAAAGTTCCATTCATATTATTTCATGAAATGGTTAATGTTTTGATAGAATGGTTATTATGAAACCCATTTCTCCTTCATGGGTTACATACTTATGAAACCCATTTCATCTTTATGGGTTATATTTCTATGGAAATCATTTTTTATTGGGGTATTCTTTTGATGAAATGATTATGGAACCCATCTCCTTTTCTAAAGGTTATGATATGATTACATGCTTTTGATATCCATTTAATTTCATGGAATATTATATGATTTTTTATTAATTTGTGGAAAAATTGTGTATGATTTAATTATGAGATGGGTGGGACCTATATCACCCCCACAATGTTTTGGGTAAAGATTTACATCTCCTAAGATAATGTTGGGATTCATGTTAATGAGATTGATCCACTATAGAAGATGGGGAAACCTGATCCACTATTGGTAGATGGGGAAACCTAATCACTTATACAGAAATTAATATGACTAGGCACAATGGTGTGTCCTTCCCTGTAGGTGTAGTCCCCTTAAATATGGAATAATTGGGAAACCCGATCCACTATGAGAAGATGGGGAAACCCAATCCCTTAAAAGGATAGGACTACGACTGAGGATGGAGGTGTGTCCTGCCCAGTAGGTGTAGTCCCCATAAAGTGTCCCGATAAGTTATAGAAATTCATATTGACTTATAAGGAAAGATATTACATGTTTATGTATATTCTAAAATTCTATGTCATATTCCTATATTGTGCTTTCATGGATTATTCCATTGATTCTATTATGATTCATGTCTTATGAAATGACAATCTTTACGCCATGATTTTTGTTTATAATATTTTATATTCATGGTATGATCTTCTAATGTCGTGATCAAATTCTCATGCCCTTATGATCATGTTTATCCTTAAATATATCCCTTATTTACCCTTAATGAGAATATGAGATCTTCCCTTTCTATGTTTCCCTTCCCTAGGTTATGAAGATATATATTATGTATGATGCGCCTAAGAATGGGGCTATTCATGAAGAAACTAGTGGGAGATAATGTAGCTCACTTATGTACCAATTTTAATAATTCCATTTTTCCAAAGTCACTAGAATAATACAGTCTTTTGAGTGTCTGTTTGTGTATTGTATTATGTATTCCGCAAAAATGATGAAATGTTCATATATAAAAAGAGATGGTCAATATAGATGGAATTAGAGAAATTTGTTTAACCTTTGGAAACTAGGATGAAAAAATCTTATTGAGAACTCTAAGGATATATCTAAGGATAAGTATAAGGATAAGGAAAAGTATAGGAAAATTTCCTAGAATTTTTTTCAAGTATATAGAGACTGATTTCATATAAATACTTCCCTATCTAGGCACTACCAGTGGACGTGGTTCAGACATAGATGTACGTAAGAGTAAAAAATATGGAAAGGTGTGTCGGGCCTGACTTGATCATATCCTGATAAATGAAAATGGTCTTTACTATGCAACTGGTTTGATACCCATAGAGGATATGATTTGGTAATTCAAAAAATCATCACAAACCGCGTCTTGATGGATTTAAAAATAAGTTGTTTATGAATAACCTACAATAAACCAGGGGTGTCATAATATTGACATCATATAAGTGGTTTTTCATAATTATTCAGTTACTTAATTTAATAATGTTTCTAACTTTATAATTTTTGGTTTTAGTCAATGTTTGAAACCTAATCAAACTGAATTAATGGTGATGCAATGGAAAATTCAACGATTTTCCTGCTAAGCATCTGAATGCTATGGGATATTGAATGGAGAACCTCATTCATATGATCACACAAATTTCTCAAGCTAAGAATCCAGATCAACATATAAATTGGAAAATGAGGTAACAACATTATATTGTATCCATCATGAGGAAACTCCAACCTTATTTCAGTTGGTATTCTAATACACATGTTTCTAAACACTAGATTAGTACCAATGAATAGATATTCCCTATTCTCCAGTGTTCAGATCATGAGAAATTCATTCTGTCTATTTATAAGTTAGAAGGTAAAGTAGACTAGTGTTGGACTGTAATCAAGAATATAAGGAATAAAGGTGAAATTGAGTCCATGGATTGGGATTAGTTCAAGAACATATTCTTCAATAAGTACTTTCATTGAGTTCTTCATATGAGGATGGAAAATGAGTTCCTTGAGTTTAAGAAAAAGGATGATGAACCCATCATTACCTATGAGGCTAATTTCACAATAGTTTCATGGTATGTTTCTAGAATTATTATCCAACCCAAAATTAAAGGTGATATATTCTTCAGTGGCTTAAACCCATGTCTCACAAGGGAATTGTTCATAAGATACTTTAGTATCTATAAAGAAATTGTGCATTTTTCAATCAAAATTAAAATAAAGGTTGGAGTTCATATAAATATGATGGTTCCAACATGAAAAGGAATATATTGTGAAAATTGAAATCTAAAAAGCATGATGATCAGAATATGGTCCTTCATTTATGCTCCAAGTGTGGAAAGAAGCCTGGAGAAAATTGGCCTATGTGGTCTAACAAGGGATTTAAGTGTGGAATGGAAGGATATCAAGAAATTTATTTCCAAAATGAGGGGAAGAAGTTGAGCAATGATGAAAATAGATAAAAATATATATATATAATTCACCTTCCACACTTTAGTGCTTTGAGTTTAAGTAGGATAGTCATTATGCTAACTAGTTCCTAAACCTAATGGTTGGTGATGACGATCGGCATCCGCAACCTCTTACACTGATGGACTAGTGGAAATATCTGGTGATCATTGTTTCTGATATGGGGTGTGATAACGACGTGATGAAATTTATACTTACCATCCACTCTAGAACAGATAATGTCTTATTTGATTATGTATCTACCCACAATTTCATATCTAAATATTTTTATAAGGGTATTAATATTACACAAAAACAATTAGATGTGTAATTAATAGTGAAAACCCCTAATGGTATGATGGTTGCATATAAGGTCTTTGATTCCACTCTGATTGACATTTGTGGGAATGTAATTCCTAGAAATCTTTCCATCCTTCCCCTGATTGAATTTGATGTAATCTTAGGCATAGATTTGATTTTTCTATATAAACCACACGTCAATTTTCACGTAAAGGAAGTGATGTTTGATATTTCAAATGAACCTATTATCATATATCAATGTGGTGATAGGTGTCTACTTCCTATGGAGATTACATCAATTTTATGGATCTTAATTCCTTTTTAGAAGGTCTTTTTATCTCAAATGGTTGGGGAGAAAATAAATTTCAATGATATTCTTATTATTCAAGAGTTTTTGAATGTATTTCTATAATATTTTCCTAGAATTAAACAAAAATTTTATGTTGATTTTTTATTGGTCTTATAACTATCTCAACACCAATTTCAAATACTCTTGCTAGAATGGACCCAGTTGAGTTATAGGAACAAAATAAGAAGCTCTAATAATACCTTGATAAGGGATTCATCCAGCCAAGTGTATTACTTTGGGTGAACCTATTATATTCATTAGAAAATTAGATTGATCAATTTGAATCTATATTAATTATTAGTAGTTGTAACACCCCGAGCTTCCATGATACGCTTCTCATTCAATAATGCAATAGCTTGCATTGTACGCAACTTCGAGTTCTAAAACACCGCGACTAATCAAAGTAGCCGTTATGAATAGTAATAACCACTTTTTAAAATTATAGAAATTTTATATTTCAAAATGGACTTCATTTTTGTATTCGTAATATCGAAATTATCCAAAGTTGAATTTTTTGTAATTTTCTGAGAACTTCCAATTTTTTATGAATAGTGAAAATTACTTAAAAACAACTTTTTTAATAAAAATAATTTATAGTGATAAATTATACTATTTATTGGTTTTAAAGTATAATTAGAATATATTTATACCATTTTATCCAAAGGTGGTCATTAGAATTAATTTAACATTGAAATTGGACATAAACAATTGCCAATCTTTTGATATAAATTGTTTCTTAAAAACACGCTATTTGTTGTAACAGCGGGAATTAATTATAAAATTAATTAATGCAACTTATATGTTTGGAATTTTGTAAAATAGACATCATTTTTGAATTCGGAATATCAATTATAGCTTAGGGTGAAATTTTGGCATTGTTCTGAAAAACTTCAATTTTTGATGAATAGCGAAACCCCTAAGTGGTAGTTAAATAACTGATTTTTCGTTTAAATGAAATATTACCACTTCTGTGATTTGATTTTCAAAAATCCGACATACATGGTTGTCATTAAGAAGTAAAATGTGGTTCAATGAGATTAAAATAATTTTTTGGTGAATAGTAACTTTTAAGTTCTTAATCGCGATTAGAGGTAATTAGTGTAGTTTAAGGTAAAAATAATGTTTTAATAATATGAGATGAGCTTGAAACTTGTCCTACTCCTACTGGATGAGTCATGTCCGACCAAGACAACCCATGGGTCAACTTGGAGACCCCATGGAGCCACTTTGGTTGGAAAATGACATTAATATATATTTATTTAATGTTAAAATTAAATTGACACAAACATGAGTTGTTTTACTAAAACAGATCTTAAGTGGGGTTACACAAGTCCAAATTTTGACTATAAATATTCAGTAGAAATCTAAAAAGATTTTCTACATCATAGTATTTTTTTTATAATTTTTAGACATTAAATAAATTAAATTATTTATGACATCATTATGATGCAGCGATGACCTCATTATTTAACGATTTAAATAAAATGAGAAGATAATGCAAAATCCAAGTCTTACACTTGTCCAAAGCCTATTGGATGAGTAGATTTAGAAACCTTATCACCTTAGCCTCGAATTATATAAGTGTGGGACCATTAGAATCCGAAAAGCATTGTGAAATAATGTAACATTTCAATCTTTCCAAAAGTGCCCTCCTCTCCACTTATAAAAGGCCCCCACCTCTCCCTCCTTATTCACACTTTCAAGCCATTTGGCTCGGCCAACCTCTGCCCAAATACTCTCCCAACTTCCCCCTCTTACTCCTAGAAGCCTAACTTTGGGCATAACTCTTCCCAAGGAAGCCTTTGGCTCAAATCAAAAAGAGTTACCCGATTTTGAGGAGGTTAAAGAACAGTCGAGTCAGGACAAGACGCAAGGTAAGGGAATTTCTTAACCCAATTTTCACTCTTTGGGTTAATCTCCTACTTTCAAATTATGTCATGATATTATTGTGTCCTATATTGTATTTTTACATTATTTATGTGTACTTATAGTTAATACACATTATAGATGTACTTTATTTAAAAAATGATCTTTTTAAGGACTTCGTCTCAATCCCCTTTCATTGAGGCATATTTGGTTTTATACAAAACTTTCTTTTATTTTGGTATTGAAAATGGTTTTGAAAGCGTTTTTATTATATCAATGTTTTTTATTTATATATTGTGATTGAAATGTGGAAATGTTATGTTTCCTTTATGCATGTTTTATGTGATACGATTATGTTATGGTTTATGATATGTTTAAACCTATTCATATGAGGAATGCATTGGACCTAATAAGTGATGGGTGGAGCCTGCTATAGCTCCTCGATGCATCGGCAGGTCTCATGAGACAAACTAGTGTCTTGGCACGAGGCCTTGACAAAATCTTATTTGTGGTCTTGGCACGAGGCATTGACTACGTGGTTATGATAGTCTGGCATTATGCATTCCATCATTATGAAAGTGGTTATTGATTTTTCATGTGATTATTCGACCAGTAGAATATCCATGTGAAGAAGTAAATGGCATTATCTCATTTTACTTTTGCCATATTATGTTGAAGTTCATGTTTAAAAGGCTTTTGTTTTAGTTATACATTGCCTTAAATGTTAATGTTTATTTATGAAAGCTTCCGCATTATTGTTATCCTTACTGATCATCTGAGCTCACCCCTTTCAATGTTTTAATATTTTCCAGGATGTGAAGAAGTATTTTATGAATGACCTGCAGGGATAGTCAGAAGTGGATATGAGTGTGGACTATGGAGACTTTGTTATTGTAGTTTTTCACTTTATGATGTAATGTAAGACTTATGAATGTATCTAGTGTTTCCAAGGCTACTAAACTAATCGGTCTTTCGAGACTTGATCTTGTGTGATCATGACAATGTTACGAAGTAACGCACCGACTCCGGGTAGCTGGGGTCGGGGCGTTACAATTGGTATCAGAGGCAGTTTAGTACTAACCTTGGAAGCTATATTTAGATAAACTCTGATTAGATCACATAGCCCGAAGATAGAATTTGAGGATTAGTATAGAAGAACTTCCTAGAATTTTGGTATTGTAGAGATGTTGTGAGTTTTCCGAGCAATACATCCCTGTCTGGATACGAGCAGGTAGAGGCGGCTCTGGCACAGATGTACCTAGGGGTAAAACCCGAAAACACCGCTTTGAGCTAGAATCGAACGGGAACTGGTGCACGACAACGGGTCTTGCTGCACTCTTGGTTACGACACTCCCGGGGGATATGCTTAGGATAATTCTCATTTTCTTTACAAAGCACTATGAAGGGTTATTAGTATATACTTCCTCAAAGAAAACTTTTTTTTATGATTATGGATTATATCCATAAATAGCTCAATTAGTGTTAAGTGTTTTACAAGTATGTAATTATGTATTTTGATTCATAAACTAACCTAGTTTATGCCGTTGTATAGAAATGGCGCCCAGTAGAAGGAATGTGAAGTCCAGCAATACGTATGATCCAAAGAGTAAGAAGGATCATATCTTTCATGGTATTAAGCCAACATTTCGAAGGGAAATATTCTCCCATGTGTTCTCAACATATGAAGAAATAATATCATGTGTTAATAAGATAAGTAGAGAATTATCTGAGTCCTATGGCTTTGAAGCGAAGGAAGAGACGAAAGGGATGGAAGAGAGAATGATGGATAAAGGGATGAGGGGAAAGAATAATTTTCCAATATGTGGTAATTGTGGGAAGAAACATCATGGAACTTGCCTAAAGAAAATGGGAGTTTGTTATAAGTGTAGAGAAAAAGGACACAAAGTGCGTGACTGCAAGGGTAAGAAAATGGTTTCAAATGTACAATGCTTCTACTGCAAGGATTGGGGACACTACGCAAACCAATGTCCAAGTCATCAGAGTATGCCCCAAATGATGTTATTGGATAATAATCAAGTTATGATACTACCACAGATGAGGAGTAATGATTAGAGTTCTTATGTTGTTATTAAATAATTTTGTAATTTGAGTGTTGTATCAATGATGTACTGGTTATAATAATTATGGAGTATATAAGGATTGTACTGCAGTACTATTTCATCAAGGACTTGAGATTGTGTGGAACCAAGAAAAGTGACTCCACAGTAGGTTAAATTTTTGGAAAATATATGGTTGAGAGAAAGATAGACCATAATATGGTTCTGATACTGAGATTGTGATTTTAGAATAAGACGTGATTGATTTGGATAAATTATATTGGATATACTTAACTTCCTTGAAACTGATTGATGTTTTGTATACATTTTTGGATAGAAGGAGTATATCTAGTATTCTATAAGGAATAAGGGATCATGGTAATTCAGTATGTTTAAAAAGAATACATGATGAAGGTATTCACATGTTGTTACGTGGGAAAAAGGATCTTCATTATGTTTACCTTCCTTATAAAATTTGGACTGTGAGTTGGACAGAAGTATTTTGGATAACTATAAAGGTTGGAATGGATTAAGTTGATCTTTGGATAGTATTTTTTAAGGTTAAAGCATTTTTGAATATTATTTTTGGAATATTATAATACTATAGTTTTAGGAAAAGGACAACCTGCAGGGTGGGGCATAACCCGTCGCGTCGGACAAAGCTGCAGGAATCGAACCCACAATCATAGTGCGACAGGCCTTCATTTCCTACCACTAGACTACAGGAAGTCCCTGGTTATTAAAAAATAATTTTACTAATCTAAATAGTATGTATTAACATTTGGAATCTTATACAATTAGGATAAGTATAATATTTTAGAGTTCTATTATCTTTTTGAGTGAAAGATGAGTTGATGGTTGAAACTCTAATTGTCAAGCATAAATATATATATACCTATCTCTTATTCAATGAATAAATTAATTCTTAAACTTTAGTAAAGGGATATTAAAACAAAAAATGTGTTATCCTAATACCTTATGTCTTGTTGAACTGATGATATTTTAAATCAACATAGATTGAAGGCTTTGAGGCCCTCAATTTGACAGTTGATTGTGATTGATGACCTCAATCACACCCTACAAATATTTACGTTTTTCCTCCAATTATATGTCTCTAATTTCCACCAATGTTCTCCAAATTGAGATCATAATTGGGTGGTGACTTTTTCATTTCCCTTTCCCTCTTATTAAGGCTAAATTTTATTAATCTTATTTCCGATGTGGGTTTTCCTTAAAGGTATTTTCTCTTTTCAACCTTTTATTTTCAAAGAAAAATTTCAAATTGCGAGGACGCAATTTATTGAAGGAGGGGAAAATGTAACACCCCGAGCTTCCATGATACGCTTCTCATTCAATAATGCAATAGCTTGCATTGTACGCAACTTCGAGTTCTAAAACACCGCGACTAATCAAAGTAGCTGTTATGAATAGTAATAACCACTTTTTAAAATTATAGAAATTTTATATTTCAAAATGGACTTCATTTTTGTATTCGTAATATCGAAATTATCCAAAGTTGAATTTTTTGTAATTTTCTGAGAACTTCCAATTTTTTATGAATAGTGAAAATTACTTAAAAACAACTTTTTTAATCAAAATAATTTATAGTGATAAATTATACTATTTAGTGGTTTTAAAGTATAATTAGAATATATTTTTACCATTTTATCCAAAGGTGGTCATTAGAATTAATTTAACATTGAAATTGGACATAAACAATTGCCAATCTTTTGATATAAATTGTTTCTTAAAAACACGCTATTTGTTGTAACAGTGGGAATTAATTATAAAATTAATTAATGAAACTTATATGTTTGGAATTTTGTAAAATAGACATCATTTTTGAATTCGGAATATCAATTATAGCTTAGGGTGAAATTTTGGCATTGTTCTGAAAAACTTCAATTTTTGATGAATAGCGAAACCACTAAGTGGTAGTTAAATAACTGATTTTTCGTTTAAATGAAATATTACCACTTCTGTGATTTGATTTTCAAAAATCCGACATACATGGTTGTTATTAAGAAGTAAAATGTGGTTCAATGAGATTAAAATAATTTTTTGGTGAATAGTAACTTTTAAGTTCTTAATCGCGATTAGAGGTAATTAGTGTAGTTTAAGGTAAAAATAATGTTTTAATAATATGAGATGAGCTTGACACTTGTCCTACTCTTATTGGATGAGTCATGGCCGACCGAGACAACCCATGGGTCAACTTGGGGACCCCATGGAGCCACTTTGGTTGGAAAATGACATTAATATATATTTATTTATTGTTAAAATTAAATTGACACAAACATGAGTTGTTTTACTAAAACAGTTCTTAAGTGGGGTTACACAAGTCCAAATTTTGACTATAAATATTAATTAGAAATATAAAAAGATTTTCTACATCATAGTATTTTTTTTTATAATTTTTAGACATTAAATAAATTAAATTATTTATGACATCATTATGATGCAGCGATGACCTCATTATTTAACGATTTAAATAAAATGAGAAGATAATGAAAAATCCAAGGCTTACACTTGTCCAAAGCCTATTGGATGAGGAGATTTCGAAACCTTATCACCTTAGCCTCGAATTATATAAGTGTGGGACCTTTAGAATCCGAAAAGCATTGTGAAATAATGTAACATTTCAATCTTTCCAAAAGTGCCCTCCTCTCCACTTATAAAAGGCCCCCACCTCTCCCACCTTATTCACACTTTCAAGCCATTTGGCTCGGCCAACCTCTGCCCAAATACTTTCCCAACTTCCCCCTCTTACTCCTAGAAGCCTCACTTTGGGCAGAACTCTTCCCGAGGAAGCCTTTGGCTCAAATCAAAAAGAGTGACCCGATTTTGAGGAGGTTAAAGAACAGTCGAGTCAGGACAAGACGCAAGGTAAGGGAATTTCTTAACCCAATTTTCACTCTTTGGGTTAATCTCCTACTTTCAAATTATGTCATGATATTATTATGTCTTGTATTTGTACATTATTTATGTGTACTTATAGTGAATACACATTATAGATGTACTTTATTTAAAAAATGATCTTTTTAAGGACTTCGTCTCAATCCCCATTCATTGAGGCATATTTGGTTTTATACAAAACTTTCTTTTATTTTGGTATTGAAAATGGTTTTGAAAGCGTTTTTATTATATCGATGTGTTTTATTTATATCTTGTGATTGAAATGTGGAAATGTTATGTTTCCTTTATGCATGTTTTATGTGATACGATTATGTTATGGTTTATGATATGTTTAAACCTATTCATATGAGGAATGCATTGGACTTAATAAGTGACGGGTGGAGCCCGCTATAGCTCCTCGATGCATCAGCAGGTCTCATGAGACAAACTAGTGTCTTGGCACGAGGCCTTGACAAAATCTTATTTGTGGTCTTGGCACGAGGCCTTGACTACGTGGTTATGATAGTCTGGCATTATGCATTCCATCATTATGAAAGTGGTTATTGATATTGCATGTGATTATTCGACCAGTAGAATATCCATGTGAAGAAGTAAATGGCATTATCTCATTTTACTTTTGCCATATTATGTTGAAGTTCATGTTTAAAAGGCTTTTGTTTTAGTTATACATTTCCTTAAATGTTAATGTTTATTTATGAAAGCTTCCGCATTATTGTTATCCTTACTGAGCATCTGAGCTCACCCCTTTCAATGTTTTAATATTTTCTAGGATGTGAAGAAGTATTTTATGAATGACCTGCAGGGATAGTCATAAGAGGATATGAGTGTGGACTATGGAGACTTTGTTATTGTAGTTTTTCACTTTATGATGTAATGTAAGACTTATGAATGTATCTAGTGTTTCCAAGGCTACTAAACTAATCGTTCTTTCGAGACGTGATCTTGTGTGATCATGCCAATGTTACGAAGTAACGCACCGGCTCCGGGTAGCTGGGGTCGGGGCGTTACAGTAGTTCTCACGAACCGTCCTTGGGGCTCATTCTGTGACTACCCCAAACCCGCCTTCCATAGGCCAGGGGCTGGCGACTAGCACCAAGATGTAATTCCCGATAAAAGGGAAGGCATTTCCTTTGTAAAGTAAAAAAACACTCAGAGTAAGCAAGAAGAAGTAAACACTAAGTAATAACTCGGTACAATAGTAAGTGCGGAAAAGTAAGTGGGATAGTATACAAACCCAAACAGAAAGTAAAGTACAACGGGAAAAGGAAAACAACAACTGAAAGTAAAGCTGCAATGTCGAGCCGTCCAGTGGAAGTCCCACCTGAAGGGTGGGTAAATATAGTCTCCACAGCTCCACGGGTCCAGCCGTTCGTTCCGTGTATGTCCCACCCAGTGGTCCACCTCCAAGTACCGACTCGCTCCACAAGCTTCAACCACGATCAGCGATGTCCGTCGTCTGCAACCAACACAATGTAGTGCGGGCATAGCCCGTGCAGGGGTGAGTATAAGCTACTCAGTAGGGACCCCGAGACCCCCGAAGGTCTCCCAGAATCCACAAAGGATAATCCACAAAGGAAAGATACAGTCACGAAGTAACATCCGACACTACTTAGGTATATGCCCATAAATATACCTAAGTCATCAATTCTAGTTCAGCTCCAACATCCGAGCTCAAGTTCGATCACGTCCACATAGGATAACACAACACAATCCACACAGGAAAGCAAGTCAATCATCTCGAAGATAATGATTTAAAGTCAAGATTCAGCTCACACAGGTATACTTATTCGTAAGATGATAGAGATGACCAGATGTCGCCACTGATTCATCTAATCCGTCGGACCCACAAAGGATCGATAGGTACTAACCCCTGCAATGACCCACAAAGGATCGATAGATAACTAACCCCCGCAATGACCCATAGAGGATCGGACCCACAGAGGATTTGTAGGTGCTGGCCCACACAGGACCACTGAGCGCTGACCCACACAGGATCTGACCCACACATGATCGGTAGAACTGATCCACGTAGGATCACTGAGTGCTGTAGTCGTCGTCATCGAATCCACGGAGAATTTCTGTATAGTCGTCATCATCGTCGCAGTCGCAGCCAGCTCTAGGGTTCTCGCACACAGCAAGATCGTTCGGGAAGGTTCGCTCCACGAGCCGAGGGGCTGATACATCAACTGACACATAGTCCGGAGTTGATGTATCCAAAAGTTCTGAATCGTCAATAGGAACTCAATGTCACAGACGGTGCGTCAATCGGACGCCCGGTCTGAGAGTTATTGGCTTTTTCGTTCTAGGGGCCCGGTTGGTTTTTAAGTCAAAACCAACCCGACCATACTCCAACTACGTCCAAACCTCGATCGGAGTAAGCCAAAAGGTTCCTCTCACTAAGAGGAATCCATCAAAGTCGATGGAACGTCAATCGGACGTCCGGAGCTCAAATTATAAGCGTTTCTGCTCCGAGGTCCCGGTTGGTTTCGTGCTTGAACCAACCCAGCCGAACCCAAAGTATTCCGAAACCTTGAGCGTAATATATCAAAACGACCGTCTCGATCCAAGCATCACATCACCTTTGACGGTGCATCGTTTGGAGGTCCGTAACCCACGTTATGGGAAAAGGACCGAAAGAGGTCCGAAAGTGGGGGTTTCGGGCCCGAGACCGATCCGGCCCGAGACCCCATGGGTCGACCCGACCCGGGTCCGGGTCCGGCCCGCTTGGGCGCGGCCCGGCGCGCTGGAGCTGGCCAGGTGGCTTGGTCGAAACGGCCGAGCGTTTGGGGTGCAGGGGGGGGGGGCTGCCCCCTGCCTGTTCATAACCGCGACCCCCATGTGGGGGGCCGCTCTTATCCGGCCAGCCGGGGGTCATAACCCCCGGCTCGTCCTCTGACCGGTCGGCCCGCTCCGGCCGGCTGGCTGCTGCCGCCACGGGACTGGAATGGGGCGGTCCCCCTGCTCCGACGCCGGCGGCCCGGAACAGGCCATCGGTCCCTGCTCCGCCGTGGCCTAAGCCGCGACCTTGGTCCGTCCGGCGTGGAGCGACCGCGCCATGCCCCTCCGCTGCGGCCCCGCTCCACCCGCAGTGTCTTCGAGGTTCCTTCGCGGTTCTCCGGGGCGGCTCGACGGCACCGTGCCTTTGTTTGACTTTAACGGAACGGCGCGACGACGCCACACACCCTTGCCGTATGATCTCGCGCGGTTCCTTTGCACTGCGCAGCTTTCCTTCAAACCACATCAACACAACTTACAAGGGAGGAGGGTCGGCTATGTTTGTGCGGTCCGAATCCCTCCCGTTAATCTATAGCAAGCGGCAAAGTTTCACGAAGAACGACAATGGAAGTATTCACGAACAAAAACAAAACCCCCTACCTCATTGAATTCGTTGAGCGAGGGTTCATCCCGGAATTTATCGTCGCAGAAGAAGGTGTCGCGGAAGGAGAGGGTCGTTGGTGTCACGGTACACGGCGTGACATAGACGATCTCCAAGGATTCGGCATTCTTCATCGGAGATCGTTGTGTTCTTTGCGTTCTTCGCGTTCTTCGCATTTTTCGACGAAGAATATGAAGATCTTCAATCCTCCCCTTTTTCTCCCAATCCCCTCTCAACACAACAAGTCCAACCAAAAATAAAATAAGTGATTCACTTATTTTATTATCATGACTTAAGTTTTAAAATTCAAAAATTGAATTTAAACCACTTAATTAAAAGTTTTCATTAAAAGGAGGTTAAGGGTGGTTAGGGAAAATGAAGGGGTGGGGTTCGTGGGGGCCTCACCTCCCTTATAACCTCTCTTGGGTGGTTACCCAACTTCCACCCAAAGGTTAACCACTAGTAAAAATAAAAATTGTAGCTCAATTTTTATTTTTAACTTCCAAAATTTTTAACAACTCCTCCCATGTAAATGAAACTCCGGAAAAGGTGTCCATAAGCAATTACCGGTGCTGCGAATTCATTGGTTCCTTCAGAATTCGATTCTGAGCACCGGTTCAAAAGTTAGGAAAACCCGCACTTTCGTTCACTGAACGTACCCGAGCTAAACTTCGGATAAAAATTCTGGGCACACAGGGCATCGGAATCAAGTGCCGTTAGAAACCGCGTTCTTGTAAAATCCAAAAATAAAATTAATAAAAAAAATTCCCTTGAATTTTACGGGTCTTTACATTACTCCCACCCCAGGGCTTTACGTCCCCATAAAGATACATCATAAACTAGGGGAACAAATGTGGGTACTGTGCACGCATCTAAGCCTCCCGCTCCAAAGTGCTC
This sequence comes from Viscum album, assembly GCA_963277665.1. Classification (NCBI taxonomy): domain Eukaryota; kingdom Viridiplantae; phylum Streptophyta; class Magnoliopsida; order Santalales; family Viscaceae; genus Viscum; species Viscum album. Next base: position 1,340,496,204 of record OY728156.1, read on the forward strand.
TCTTGGACGTTCTCATGTTGCCATCTGATGCACACTAGAGGAATCAACCATCCACATAGGACCCGCTCCTCTCGATCCTCGATCTCCACTGGGACCTCCGCAAAAGTCACCCCATCATCTATGTCTAGCTCCCCATGGCCAATGTTATGCATCGGGTCGTGCATGTATCTCCTCAGCTAGGATACGTGGAAGACGTCGTGCATCCAGTTCAACTGAGGTGGTAGAGCCAGGCGATAAGGCACTTCGCCAATCCTACTGAGGACCTGGAATGGTCTGATGATGCGTGGAGACAACTTGCCGCCTCTACCAAATCTCTGTAATCCCCGTCGAGGTGAGACCCGCAAGAAGACGTGGTCGCCATCCTCAAACTCTAGTGGCCTCCGCCTCCTGTCAGCATAAGACTTATGCCGGATCTAAGCTGTCCTCATCCGCTCCTCGATGACCTGGACCTTCTCTGTCGTGGCCTAGACCATCTCCGGTCCCACAAGTGCTAACTCCCCAGGGTCTGTCCAGCACAGAGGAGATCTGCAAGGTCGGCTATACAATGCCTCATATGGTGCCATCCCAATGGTGGAGTGGTAGTTTTTGTTGTACGCGAACTCCACCAAGGGTAGGTGGTCCTCTCAGCTGCGAACAAAATCGAGGAAACATGCGCGGATCATGTCCTTGAGTGTCTGAATGGTCCACTCCGTCTGACCATCTGTCTGGGGGTGAAAGGCGGTGCTCAGACGTAGATGTATCTCGAATGCCTCCTGCAACCCCTTCCAAATACGGGAAGTAAAGTGAGCATCTCGATCAGAGACGATGGATGATGGCACACCATGAAGCCGTACAATCTCTTGAACGTAGAGACGTCCCAAGCTCTCCACTGAGCCCTGCTCTCTGATGGGTAAGAAGTGAGCTGACTTGGTGATTCGGTCGACAATCACCCATATGGAGTCGTGACCTCTGGAAGAGCGTGGAAGTCCAGTGATGAAGTCCATAGATATCCCGTCCCACTTCCACTCCGGGACCTCCAAGGGATATACCAAGCCTGCTGGTACCTAGTGCTCTGCCTTCACCTACTGGCAGGCGAGGCATCGAGAAACAAACTCAGCCACAACCTTCTTCATGCCCGGGCACCAGTGCTGATGTCTGAGATCCTGGTACATCTTCGCCACTCCAGGATGTACCTCCAAAGGGGATGTGTGAAACTCTCTCAGCACCTCATCCTGTAAGACAACTGGTACCAAGGTACGTCCTCTGAAAAGGACTTCGTGCTCTCCTACTAAAGAGAAACAATCAGGTGCCTGTCCTGAGGATATCAGCACACGCTGCACCACACAGTCAGCATCCCCATGATGTGCCTCTATGACCCACTAATGAAGTGGAGGAGTGACTGTGAGTGACTGTAGAAAGGCTGCTCCATCACTATCCACAAAGGATATCTGCATAGCGGCTAGCTGCTCTATCACCTCCCCAAGTAGCTGAATGCCCGTCCTCCTGCTGAAGGAATCAGCCACCACGTTCCCCTTTCTAGGAGTATAGACTATCTTAAAGTCATAATCTTGGAGGAGCTTGATCCAACACCGCTGTCTCAAGTTCAGGTCCTTCTACGAGAAGATGTACCTGAGACTCTGGTGATCTGAATAGACTGTAAAGAGCTCACCCATCAGATAGTGTCACCACATCTTTAGAGAGAAGACCACTGTTGCTAACTCCAGGTCATGGGTAGCGTAGTTCTGCTCATACTGCCTCAATTGACGTGATCCGTAGGCAATCACTTCCTGCTCCTACATCACGACACATCCGAGTCCGGTCCCTGATGCATCGCAGTAAACTACGTACCCTACTCCCTCCTCTGGTAGCCTCATGATAGGTGCACTGGTCAATCTCTGTCTCAGCTTTTTGAAGCTCTACTGACATCTGTATGTCCACACGAAGGGTTTCCCCTTATTCTTGAAAGCTGAAAGCGGTGCCACAACTCTGGAAAAGTCTGGCACGAATCTCCGGTAGTACCCAGCTGGTCCCAAGATACTCCGCACCTCCGTTACACTCCTGGGTGGCTCCCAAGCTAACACTGCCTCAATCTTCGCAGGTTCCACCGCAACTCCCGGCTCAGAGATGACGTGTCCCAAGAATTTGACCTCGCGTATCCAGAACTGACACTTCGAGATCTTACCATAAAGCTGGTGCTCTCAGAGTGTGTCCAGTATAACCCGTAAGTTGTAGGCGTGCTCCTCCTCTGTCGTCGAGTATATCAAAATGTCGTCGATGAAGACCACGACAAATCGATTGAGGTATGGCTGAAAGATCATGTTCATGAGTCCCATGAACTCTTCTAGAGCATTGGTTATGCTGAATTTCATAACCAAGAACTCATAGTGGCCATACCGACATCTGAAGGCCCTCTTCTGCACGTCCTCATCCCGAACTCTGAGCTGATGACAGCATGACCTGAGGTCTATCTTCGAGAACCACCGTGCTCCCTTGAGCTAATCGAAGAGGTCATCAATCCTTGGTAGTGGATACATGTTCCTCACTATCACCTGGTTTAGGTGATGATAGTCGACACAAAGTTGCAAGCTCCCATCCGCCTTCTTGGCGAACAATATCGGGGAAGCCTAGGGTGAAACACTAGGTCAGATGGATCCCTTGCCATGCAAGTCCTCCAGTTGTACTCGTAGCTCTCTAAGCTCGTAGGGTTACATCCGATATGCTGGGGTGGATATCGGGGTTGTCCCGGGGTACAGGTCAATATAAAAGTATACCTCTCTATGAGGTTGTAGTCCCGGAACGTCATCGGGAAAAACGTCTGCATACTGATCCACCACTGCAGGAAAACCAGGGCTCCACACGTCAACTGCTCCTAGGATGAGGCTAGCCAACTGATGAGTGATGGTTTATCCTCTCCTCTATGAGATTCCATCTTGTGCTGCGAAGGCTCCCTTATCGCCGGTGAAGGTGAACCTGCTCCCGTCGGTGCGTACACACCGCACCTTGCGCCTAATACAGTCAATCTGAGCATGGACTATAGATAACCAATCCATGACCAAGATGACGTCGTAAGGCCTCAACGCCGCTACAAGAAGATCCCAGCCGAAGCTCTCGCCTCCTAGAGTAAGCTCACACTGTCGGCACCAGTGCATAAATGTCGAGTCTACTCCCATAGGAGTCTCTAGCCGTAAGGATCGAGCCAACGGCTTTGTCGGAATCTCTGAGCTCCAGAAAAGGGCGCAGCTATGAAAGAATGACTCACTCTTATGTCTATAAGAACTACAGAAAGGGCGGAATAGACATAGATAGTACCTCGAATCATCTCAGGCGTGCCATGGTCATAAGCCTCCGCTGCCTGAAGTTGTGCCTGTCTCTGCCCGCCAGCTCCCCGTGGTCGGGGTGGACCTGGTGGTGGTGGTGGTGGTAGAGCCTCAAAGCGTCTCCCACCACTTGCTGCTCGGCCAGCTCCTCTACCTCGTCCACCTGCTCCCTGCGGACTGCCCTGGGCGACCCTCTGCCTCTTCCTGGGTGGTCCCTCAACCGTCTGCTGCTCCTCGGTACAGTGGGTCGGGAAGTCACGAGCCATGTGGCCCTGCCCGCCGCATGCGTAGCACTGTCTGCCTCTCGAAAGACTGGCTCTACACTACGTGCCCCGCACCTCTGTGCCAGTGTCCTGAGGTCTTTTTCCTGAGGGTCTGGTCTTCCTAGACCCATGAGTCATCTGTCGACTGCCTTCGGTAGAAGACTCTGCTACGTGCCGCCCTGCGGTAGGTCTCGCTACTGATGTAGACTCAGCAAGGAATCTTTTGATCAGAAGGGCTCGCTCCAGTACCCCTGCCTGTGTCGGAATGCTGAGGGAGATCAGGGATGCCCTGATCTCATGCCTCAATCCCTTCTCAAAGGTCCGGGCCCGAATGAATGGGTCCCGTACCATGTCCGTCGAATAGCGCGAGAGATCGGTAAATCTCGTCGAGTACTGGGCGACCGTCAAGCTGTCCTGTCGCAGCTGTAGAAGCTCCTGGATGCGCACTGCACGGAGGGTGGCTGGGATGAACTCCAAGTGGAAGAGGATCTGAATGTTCTTCTAGAGGAGAGAAGCCTCGTCGTGCACCTGGAGCATCAAGCTCCACCATCTGCCTGCTACCACGTGCAGGAGGCTCACTGCGAGGATCACCATGAGGTCAGCTGGTGTCCTCACTAACCTAAAAACTCGCACAACTGCCTCCAGCAAATCCTCAGCTTCCTTAGGGTCCTTCTCTGCTCGGAACCTGGGCGGTCACTGATGCTGAAACTCCTGCAGTGCACTAAGGCGATGTGCATCGTCAGCGGCTGGGGCTGGAAGCATCGGTGGCTCGGCGGGTAGAGGTACAGCCAGTGCCTCTGCTGTCAAAGGGCCTTGTACCGAGGCCTCGTCACTCGGTGGGATGTCGTCCCGCACAACGCTCGGAACCCTGGCTGGCTGCCGTCGTGGGGCCGTCCTGAAAAGAAACAGGTGTGGCATGGTCAAATAGTATACCTAGAGAGCTGACACAAAGTAATCACAAAGAAAACTTGAAACACACATGCAATCACTGTTTTTGTGCATTATGTCAGAAATCAGAAGTCAGGGTCCTGGTGTACAGATACGTCAGCCACCGCACCAACACTGGACTCCCTAGACTGATAACAACACTCAATACTCTTAACATTATTGCTTCGCATAGAAAAAGATCAGAGCCCTGGGTTCTATGGTTGAACCGAACTCCTCTGATACCAATTTGTCACGACCCGTCCTCAGGGCCTGTACCGTGACTACCCCAAGCCAGCCTTCCATAGGCCAGGGGCAGGTGACTAGCACCAAGGTGTAATTCCCGATAAAAGGGAAGGAATTGCCTTTGTAAAGTAAACAAAAACTTAGAGTAAGCAAGAAGAAGTAAACACTATGTTATAACTGGGTACAATAGTAAGTGCGGAAAAGTAAGTGGGCCGGTATAAAAACCCAAACTGAAAGTAATGTACAACTGGAAAAAGAAAACAGCAACTGAAAGTAAAGCCGCAATGTCGAGCCGTCCACTTGAAGTCCCACCTGAATGGTGGGTACAGATAGTCTCCACAGCTCCATGGGTCCAGCCATCAGTTCTGTGTACGTCCCGCCCAGTGGTCCACCTCCAGGTACCGACTCGCTCCACAAGCCTCAACCACAATCAGCGTTGTCTTTCGTCTGCAACCAACACAACGTAGTGTGGGCATAGCCCATGCAGGGGTGAGTATAAGCTACTCGGTAGGGACCCCGAGACCCCCGAAGGTCTCCCAGAATCTACAAAGGATAATCCACAAAGGAAAGATACAATCACGAAGTAACATCCGACATTACTTAGGTATATTCCCATACATATAGCTAAGTCATCAATTCCAGTTCGGCTCCAACAACCGATCCCAAGTTCAATCACGTCAACATAGGATATCACAACACAATCCACACAGGAAAGAAAGTCAATCATATCGAAGATAATGATTGAATGTCAGGATTCAGCGCACACAAGTATACTTCTTCGTAAGACGATAGAGATGATCAGATGTAGCCACTGATTCATCTAAGCTGTCGAACCCACACAGGATTGATAGGTACTAACCCCTGCAATGGCCCACAAAGGATCAATAGGTAACTAACCCCCGCAATGACCCACACAGGATCGGACCCACACAGGATCTGTAGGCATTGGCCCACACAGGACCGCTGAGCGCTGACCCACACAGGATCTGACCCACACAGGATCGGTATCACTGATCGACGTAGGAACGCTGAGTTCTGTAGTCGTCGCCGTCGAATCCAAGGAGGATTTCTGTACAGTCATCATCGTCGTCGTAGTCGCAGCCTGCTCTAGGGTTCCCGCACATAGCAAGCTTGTTCGGGAGGGTCCGCTCCACGAGCCAAGGGACTGATACATCAACTGACACATAGTTCGGAGTTGATGTATCCAAAAGTTCCAAATCGTCAACAGGAAATCAACGTCACAGACGGTGCGTCAATCAGACGCCCGGTCTGAGAGTTATTGGCTTTTTCATTCCAGGGGCCCGGTTGGTTTTTAGGTCAAAACCAACCCGACCGTACTCCAACTGCGTCCAAACCTCGAGCGGAGTAAGCCAAAAGGTCTGTCTCACTAAGTGGAATCCATCAATGTCGATGGCACATCAATCGTACGTCTGGAGCTCAAGTTATAAGCGTTTCTGCTCCGAGGGCCCGATTGGTTTCATGCTCGAACCAACCCGGCTGAACACAATGTACTCCGAAACATGAGCGTAATATATCAAAACGACCATCTCGATCCAAGGATCACATCTCCGCTGAAGGTGCGTCGATCGGAGGTCCATAGCCCAAGTTAATGGCAAAAGATTGAAAGAGGACCGGAAGTGAGGGTTTCGTGCCCGGACCGATCCGGCCCGAGACCCCCTAGATCGGCCCGAACCAGGGCGACCTTACCCGGTTCTGGGTCCGGCCTGGCGGCACGGCCTAGCGCACTGGCACTGTCCAGGTGGCTCGGCTGAGCGTTTGAAGTGCGGGGGGGGGGGGGGGGGGGGGGGGTGGGCGCTGCCCCCCGTCTCCTCCTCTGACCTGTTGGCCCGCTCCGGCCGGCCGACTGCTGCCTCCACAAGACCGACATGGGCCAGTCCCCCTGCTCCGATGCCAGTGGCCTGGAACCGGCCGCCGGTCCCTGCTAAGCTGTGGCCTTGGTCCGTCCGGTGCGACGCGACGGCGCCGCGCCTCTCCGCCGTGGCCCCGCTCCGGCCGCGATGTCTTCGAGGTTCTCCAGCGTGGCCCGACGGCGCCACACCTTTCTTCGACTTCAACGGCATGACACGACGGCGCCGCACACCCTTGCTGTATGATCCTTCACGGTGCCATTGCACCGTGACGCTTTCCTTCCATCCGCATCAACACAACTTACAAGGGAGGAGGGTCAGCCGGGTTAGTGTGGTCCGGCCCCCTCCCGTTAATTGATAGAAAGCTGAAAAGTTTCACGAAGAATGGAAATGGAAGTATTCATGAACAAAAACAAAATCCCCTACCTCATCGAATTTGTTGAGCGGGGGTTCTTCACGGAATTTGTCATCGTGGAAGAAGGCGTCGCGGAAGGAGAGGATCGTTGGCGTCGCGGTACACGGTGTTGCATAGACGATCTCCAAGGATTCGGCGTTCTTCATCAGAAATCGGTGCGTTCTTCGCGTTCTTCGCATTCTTCGATGAAGAAGATGATGATCTTCAAGCCTCCCCCTTTTCTCCCAATCCCCTCTCAACACAACAAGTCCAACCAAAAATAAAATAAGTGATTCACTTGTTTTATTATCATGAATTAAGATTTAAAATTCAAAAATTTAATTTAAACCACTTAATTAGAATTTGTCACTAAAAGGAGGTTAATGAGGGTTAGGGAAAATGAAGGGGTGGGGTTCGTGTGGGCCCCACCACCCTCATAACCTCTCTTGGGTGGTTACCCAACTTCCACCCAAAGGTTAGTCACTAGTAAAAATAAAAATTGCATCTCAATTTTTATTTTTAACTTCCACAATTTTTAACAACTCCTCCAGTGTAAACAAAACCCGGAAAAGGTGTTTCTAAGCAATTAACGGTTCTGAGAATTCATCGGTGCCCTCGTAATTCGATTCCAAGCACCGGTTCAAAAGGTAGGAAACCCCGCTCGTTCTTTCACTGAACGTACCCGAGCTAAACTTCGGATAAATATTCCGGGCCCACCGGGCCTCAGAATCAAGTGCCGTCAGAAACTGAGTTCTTGTAAAATCCCAAAGAAAATTAAGAAAAAAATTTCCTTTTATTTTTATGGGACTTTACAGTAGTTTTATAGGATCCCAATCAAGAAAAAGTATCCTATTCCACGTATTGATGTCCCGTTCGATCTACTGTGTAGTTCTCAATAATTTTCCAAGATCTACCTTCATTTTATATATCATCAATTAATGGTAAAGAAATAGGATATAACCAAGATTAAATTTCATACAAATTATGGACACTATGAATATATAATTATTCCTTTAGGTATTACTAATTCCACTGATATATTTATGGATTTGATGAATTGAGCCTTTAGAGATTACATGGATTAGTTTGTTTTAGTCTTTATAGATGATATTATTATCTATTCAAATAGGAAAGAATAGAATTAATACCACTTGAGAATTATACTAAATACCCTAAGTAAGGGAAACTATATGAAAATTTTAAAAAGTGTAAATTTTAGATAAAAAAGGTTTCATTTTTGGCTTATATAATCTCAATAGATGGTATATACAAAGATCCATCAAAGACGGAGGCTATTGAATGTTGTCCTTGACCTACCATATTGAATGAGATCCGTAGTTTTAAGGGATTATTTAGATATCCTCGATGGTTTTTGGATATGTTATCATGACTGTTGAATCCTCTGACCAAGTTAACTTGGAAGGGTTTCATGTTCCTCTTGACAGATGATAGTGAGGAAAAGATCAATGAATTAAATAGAAGATTAGTTAGCACACATGTGCTTATATTACCCAATAGTGTAGATGGTTTTTTAATCAATATTAATTAATCCAAGAAGGGATTGGGATGTATTAATATGTTTAATAACATGGTTATCGCTTATAGATCATGATAGTGGAAGTTCCACAACAAAAATTACCCAACCGATGATTTAGAGTTAGTAGCGGAAATTTTTGAATTAAAGATATGGAGGCATTATCTATATGGAGAAACAATTGATATATATACTGATCATAAAAGTATAAAATATATATTCATACATAAGGATTTGAACATGCACCAGAGAATATGGTTAGATCTAATAAAGGATTATGACTTCTCAACACATTACCACCTTGGGGAAGTGAATAAGGTGGATGATGATTTGAGTCAAAAGGATCATGCTAGCTTATCCACGATAAGGATCACATAATATCCAAGATTTATGTATTTGAGGAGGATGAATTTAGAAATCTTGAAGGAAGTGGATAAATATTATCTTTCTCAAATGAATGTTCAACCCTATATCCAAGTGAAGATTAAATAGATACATAAATAAGATGTAGAGACGCAAAAGAAGTTGAGAAGTGTTCCTAAGTTTAACCTTGATCTAGATGAAATAATAAGGATCAGGAACCGTATATGTGTTCCATCCATATCGTATTTATAGGAGCTGTTGGAGGAACCTCGTAGTTCTTCATTATTTATTCATCCTGGAAGTATGAAGATGTATAGAGATTTAAAGGAATACTTATGGTGGGATGAAATAAAGAGGGATATCACAAAGTTTGTATCTCAGTGCTGGGTATTCCAACATGTTAAGGAAGAATGATAAAATACTAAAGGGGTGTTTCTTCCATTACCCATACTAGAGTGGAAATGATAAAACAACACTATTGATTTTTTCATTGGAATCCTAAAAACTCTAAAGGGTTTAATTCTATAGGTGTGTTAGTTGATCAGATTACTAAGTCAGTGCAATTAATTTATACTAGAGAATACTTATCTCTATACCATATTGATGGGATATACATTAAGGAAGTGATATGGTTGCATAAAATACCGCTTTATATTGTATCTCATCTGGACTTGAGGTTATCCTAAAAGTTTTGGCGATGTATTTAGCAATAAATTGATACAAAATTGATTTTTATCACTACTTATAATTGTCACATGGATGAACATTCTAAAAGAAAAATTCAAACCCTAGAGGATATGTTGATATCTTGTTAATTTTATTTTGAAGGTGGTGGGTATGAATACCTTATTCTAGTTGAGTTTTCTTACAATAATAGATTTCACTAAAGTGATCAAATGGCTCCTTATGAAGCCCTCTATGTGATGGAATTTAGAGCTATGAAATGATAGTATAATGTTGGAGAAAGAAATATATTGGGACCAGAGATAGATGAATAAATGATTGAGAAGTTTAGAACCATTCGATATCATATCAAGGCGTCACATAGTTGGTAGAAAAGTTATACTATTATGAATTAGAGTGATCTATAATTTTAAGTTAGTGATAAGTATTTATATTAATCTCTCTTTATAATAGGTTTATTTAGTTTGGGATGAAAGGGTAACTAAGACCTAGGTATATCGGTCTCCTTGATATTCTTGAACGTACCAGAAAAAACATCATATCACTTTGAAATTACCACAAATATCTCTTAAGATCATGATGTGTTCCATGCATCTATCCTAATGAATTAAAAATATTACCTTTCACATGTAATGAACTCAGAGGTCATAACTCTAGAGTAGAATATTTCTTACGAGGAACAACCAGCTGGAATTTTGGATCGTATAGTGAAAGTTGCACGAAATAAGACCAATCACTTGGTAAAAGTTTTTTTGGGAGAAATAATCAGTTAGAGAATGATATGTGGGATCTTTTGGATATTATGAGGTAGAAATATCCTCATTTGTTTTCATCAAAATGATGAATTTCAAGGTTCAAATTAATTTTAAAGGGGGTGTAATGTAACACCCTATGTTTTTTTGAAACTTTTTCTTGAATAAAATAATTTTATTTAAGGTATTTAAATAAAATATACACTAAATCAAAATTTATATATATTATACACCAATTTAACCTTACATTACACGCAACACTAACTTGGATTTCATTACACACAACACTGAGTTTCTATGAAACAAGATTTTATTATAATATCAATTTAAAAAAGATGGTTATAACATAGCCATTAAACATAGTTATATGATTAGTAATAACTTTTTTTAGATATTATTTATAATTTATTGATATAAATAATTAATATTTTTAATAATACATACATTTCTAGTGAAGGATTTATATGTTTGAATATATTATTTTCTTAAAAGAAATGTTTTTATGTCCGTATGTGAACAATAATAATATTAATATTAAAAAATATCAGAAATTGAATTTGATAAAATAAAAATAATTTTTTAATTCATAATTTCAAAATTATATTAGGTTATATTTTATGGTTTTTATTGAAAAACATTATTTTTTGGATGAATAGTAAAAATGCTGAATTTTATGTGAAAACAGTTTTTTTATCTAATTTATATATATAGTTAAATTATATTTTAATTTTGTTTTAATGTGTAATTATATTAATTTTACATCATTTAATCCAATTTAGGAACTTTCCACCAAATTCATAGTGAAATTGGATATCAAAACATCCCAAATTGTTAAACATTTTTTCTTAAAAAACCTACTGTCATGACTTGTCTGTAGGTTTATTTCCAAATTAATTTCTACCACTTCTATTATTATAATTTCAAAAAATATATTCCATAATTTTAATCAGAATAATTTAAAATTTATAATAATTTCCACATATATTTTACCAAAAATATTTATGAATTTGAATAAAATTAATTATAATGATTTAGAGGAAAATTAGCTTAACAACATACCAAACCTTACACTTAAGGGAAAAAATAACCAATACAGTAGTATAAAATAAATTTTATGGAAATTATTAGACCTTATAATCCATTTTTTATAATCTTATTCATTATTTTAGACACTTTTTAGAGGGAAAACTTGGGTGGAATTCCCTTTTAACAAATTTTCAAAAATGCCACTCCTCCTCCACTATAAAAAGTCAATAAACCCTCCTAATTATTCACACATATCAATCCCATTGGATCACACAAACACTAATAAAATAATATCCAAAAATACTTCCCTTACTCATTGAATTCTCCCTTTGGGAATAAATCCAACACAAGAAGACCTTTTGTGCAATGAAAAAAATATTTACCCAAATAAAAGGTAACATCAATCCTCAAGTTCCATTATTTTATTTTCTTTCTACAACAACTAATTTATTCTTATTACATGATTATATAATATAAAAAATACCCTAAATAGGTTTATAAGTTTTAATTCTATGTGTTATACCTTCACTTTCACGCACCTCCATCCAATGGGTAATGAACTTACCGTTCTTGTGTATGGTGAACTACCGCCTCACAAAACGATGTAGTTCGTTTTTCCTTTACCACCACTCATGGTTGTGAATTATGATGAAAAATATATTTTAATACTTTATATATGAGATTTTTGATATATTTATGGTCCTGGATTATATATAACACATATATTCATGATTTTTATTTTTTATAAGTACGATAATTTCGTTTTGGGAAATATGGACCACCACCACCTCAAAGCGATGTGATTCATTCGCACCATACATAGATTTTGTTTTGGATTATTTTAGTGTAGGTATGTGATATATATGAAATAATAAATATTCTTTAGTCAGAATATATATATATATATGAATATATTGTTTACTTACTTTCTTTTAATATGATAATTAAACGAAAACAACTTTCATGCATACCTATGGCCTACCATCTCAATGAAAACTGTATTTCATTTCATATTTATATCTTTCATAGATTATTATAAATAAATAAATAACAAATATTCATGATATTTAAATTATTTTTTAAATTATTGAAATTATGATATATGTATGAGGACAAAAATTATAACAAATTAAGAAACATGCGAAAAACAAAAGGGGATATTACCCAAAACGAAACCCTAAACTGGAAGTGTCAATAAGTGGGTAATATAAATACATATATGTAATTATATATAGTATTATGGTTTTGTTTTAGATTTATAATGAACTTATATTTATTATACAATATATTTGAATGAGTATTATGAGATTCAAGAAACAAGGTAATGGGATTTCTAGTATCACTTTTATTTCTGTGATATTTTTTCCTTATTCACCACTCGTTTCTTTTGTGTGGTATATATAATTCCCATAAAAATATTATATGTTTATTATCCTTAAATATATTTGAATTTAAATATCTATTTTATGATATCTTTTTCAATGGTTTATGTTTCAAAAGGTACCAAATCAGTAAAGTAGTTTTGTCTCAATTTTCCTTCATTGAGACACATGCCATGAATTTCCAAATTTAATGTTTCCAATAATGTTTTTAAAGATGATATTTTAAGATCATTTTAAAGGTAAATGTATTTTAATTTTTTTATGGTTTTAAAATAATCATTTCTATGTTTTAAATTTTTTTTTAAATAAATCGTTTTCCAAACGTTTTCATGCTTAATTTACAAGTTCTAAATTTTATTTTCAAAGAAAAGGTTTTTCAAAAGGTTGTATGTTTTAAAAAAAAATTAAAATCTGAAAGCATATATTCATTAAGAAATTTTTTTTAAAGATATTTCAAAATTATTTTCCATCTAAGATGAAATCACTTGGTGTTAATCCTGCCTTTATGGGGAAACAATCCAAATGTTCCAGTCATATTATTTATTTGAATGCTTTATGTTTTGATGGAATGGTGTTTATGAAACCTATTTCTCTTTCATGAGTTATATGTTTATGAAACCAATTTTTATTCATGTGTTATATGTCTATGAAACCCAATTATTTTCAAGGGTTTTAATTTTTGATGCAATGATTATGAAACCTATATCTTTTTTAAAAGGATATGATATGATTAATTTCTTATGATACCCATTTCATTTCATGGTCTATTATATGATTATTTATAAATTTGTGTCACGTGTATGTATTATTCCATTATGAGATGGTTGGGACCTATATCTCCTCCCAATTAATTGGTCAATGATTTAAATCTCAAGAGATAATGGTAAAATTCAAGTTGATGGGCTTGATCCACTATGGAAGATGGGGAAACCGGATCCGCTTTTGGAAGATGTTGAAACCAGATCCCTTACATAGAAATGACTGTTACTAGGGATGGAGGTGTGTCCTACCATATAAGTGTATTCTCCATGAATATAGGAAGATGAGGGAACCTAATTCATTACAATGAAATGACTACAACTAGGATGGTGGTGTGTCTACCATGTCGGTGTAGTCCTAATGAAGTTACCCTATAAGTTCTATAAATGTGTCTTGAATTATAGGGAATTATATTATATATTAATATGCATGCCTCAAATCCATATATTATTCCTATTTTTTTCTTTCATGGATAATTCTCTTGATTTTCTTATGATTCATGCCTTATGAAATACCTATATTTATTCCATGATTCTTGTTTATGATCTTTAATATGAAGGGTATGATATTATAATATCATGACCACATTATCATGCCCTTATGCTCATGTTTATACTTTCATAAATATATTTTTTAACATTAATGAGCATCTGATCTCACCCCTTTTTATGTTTCCATTCCCTAGGTTATGATGATATGTATTATGTATATTGTTTCTAATTAGGTGGCTAGTCCTAAAGCACGTAGTGGGAGATAATGTAGCACACTTATGTACCTGTGTTTATATTTCAATGTTCCCAAATGCTCTAAACTATTATAGTATTTTGGTTTTCTTGTTTAATGTGTTAGGTATTTCGAAAAAATGATTAATGTTAATGTATGAAAATCAAGGGTTGCTATATAGAATACCTGCAGGTCTACTCGGCATATCCAGACATTTGTTTTAGGGATCAATGGTACGTGCATCATATAGGGTTGAGTCCATTGACTACCCTTATTGAGTGAAATCCCCATATATATATGACTATCTTAACATAGTATGTGTTGTTCACTTTAAGGATGCCTACGTAAAGATATTTTTCCAAGTTAATGATTTAGGATTTTGATGATGATCTGATGAGTGATGATGCCTTAGCATGGGGGATATCTCTTGAGGATCTTCCTCCTGGGGTAGAGAGTATAACCCATGACTATTCAGTAGAAGTTAGTACCAAAATGGTAGGATGAGGGTAAGCAATGGTTTAACGCACTATGTGAGTTCCAGTGCTAAAAACCATTAAGGTATTGTAGTGATATATATCCCTAGGAAGTAGAGGATTAACTTGAGTCTGTGATCTAAGTCCTCGAGACCGTACATGATTTGATTGATTAGATGAACTTATAGTATTTTACATGGTGTATAAAAGTGTTTTTAGAGTCTAGTCACTTAGACTCATATGGAGAATATTCTTTGATATAATTACTTCCTTCAGTTAGTCCATGAGGAGTATTTAACATTGTTCTTTTAATCTGTTCAGATTTAAGTGTATCTTGAAATAAAAATTGTAGCATGATAGTTTATGAGTATACTATGAGGTTCAATAACTTTATTCAATACTCACTATAATAACTCAGTATTATTGTACATAAACATTACATCATCTTTACAAAATATATAAAACACTACACAGATAGACGCCCAAAGACCATATTAGTTAAGTTTCTTTAAAATCATGTAAACATAAACCGTGGTGCATGAGTGAGCTATATTACCTTCCACTAGATTCTCCAAGACTATAACCCCTGTTATACATATCATACATAAAATATATCTTCATAACCTGGGGATGTAAACATAAAAATGGGTGAGCTCAGATGCGTAGTATGGGTAAGCAAGGGAGATACATAATCATAAACACCATCATATGGGTATGAGAATGTGATCATAACATTAAAATATCATACCCTTCATATCAAATATTACAAACATGAATCATCAAATAATGGTTATTACTTCACATGGAATGAATCATATGGAAATCAAGATAATAATTCATGAAATCATAACATTGGAGTAAGATATTAGATTGTGACATAATATTAAACTTGTAATATCATTCAATATAAGAAAAGATACAGTTATACAAAATATCATGGAACTTAATTGGGACTACACCTACTTGGAGGGAAACCCCGCCATCCTCAATCCTAGTCCTCTACTTGTAAGGGATTAGGTTTCCCTATCTTCCTAGAGTGGATTGGGTTTCCCCATATTCCCATAGTAGACCAGGTTTCCCAAATTTTCCATATTCACAGGGAATACGCATAATGGGAGAGAGTCACCACCATCCCTAGACATATTTATTTCCTTGTAAGGGATAGAGATTCCCCATAATCCCATAGTGGATTGAGTTTCCCCATCTTTCCATATTTATAGTAAATACACCTACTAGGCGGGACACACCACCAACCTCGGTCACAGTCATTTCCTTATAAGGGGTCAGGTTTCCCCATCTTCCCATAGTGGATGGAGTTTCCCTATCTTCCCATAGCGGATTCGGTTTCTTCACATTCCCATATTAATGGGGACTAAAACTATGGGGTGGGACACACCACCACCTGCAGTCGCAATCCTTTCCTTGTAAGGGATCCAGATTCCCCATATTTCTATAGTGGATCGATTTTCCCCATCTTCCAAAGTGGATCAATCCCATAAACATGAATCCCATAATTACCTCATGATATATAAATCATTAACCAATGCGTTTGCGGGATATATAGGTCCCACCCATTACCTAGTAAAATCATTCATACATGTTCCACATGATAAAAAAACAATCACCGTATCATAGCCCGTAAAAAGAGATGCGTTTCACGAACATCATATCATAAACCATGAAATGAAGTGGTAATCATAAATATTTCATCAAATCCTAAAATATGGAAAATAAATAGGTTTCATAATCATTTAATCAAAGAATAACCCATGAAAAGATGCTGGTTTCAGAATAATATAACCCATTGAAGAGAAACATGTGTCATAAACATCATCCTATTAAAAAACAATCAATTCATGAAAGTCTATGAATGGTATTATTGGATATTTTCCCAAATAAATATTATATTGTAACAAAGGATGACATCTTATATGGAGAGGGATTTTGAAATATCACTCGAAACATTCGTTAAGGAAAATAGATGTTCTATGAAAATAATTTTCATAAAACCATTTTAAAAATAATTTTATAATAAATAATGATTTATAATTTCATTTAAAAAAATTATTGAGGAAAATATATTTTACTCTTTGAAAATATTATCTTTAAAAAATCCTGAATTTTGAAAACTCTTTTATTTTAAAATATCTTTGAAAAGTTATAAAGGAAGCTTTAAAATATTTCGACAGCCTTGTTATTTGAAAACACCTTGAAATCTCATTGTGAAATCTTGAAAACATTTTGAATTTTTTTTAAAATAATTTTAAAACATAAATTAAGTCTTTAAATCAATTTTAAAATGGTTTTTCATGAAAAATTTTAAATGAGTCTTGAAAGAACATGAATAACTTTTAATCAAAAATCATTCCTAGTAAAATATTATTCATTGAAAAAAAACATAAATAAAAAAATTCCTAAAATATTAGGGAAAATAAATCTTTTAAAAAATAACCTTGTAATTGTACAAAGAATCAAGGAAATGATAGTCATGATGGCAGGTAAGTATGTACATGCTGAACATTCCACTTGTACCTTTAATGTTTAGAAAAAGGCCTTGATTGGAAAATGAAAAGAAGATTCTATTGTAAAACCATATTGTAAAAATGTAATATATGGTTAAAAATGTTCATTAAAAATACTTGTATAATATTAAATAAATCAAAAACATTTTTAGAAAACATTTTTTATAATAAACATATATTTTCGACCTAAAGGAGAAATAATGTCAGATTTTTATAAAAAACATTGTATTATTTATATTAAGTACCAAGGAGTGTAAAAATTATACCTTTACTTTTATATAACATGAATAAACATAGGTCAATAAAAATAATTAGATTTATTGAGATATTGATCATAATAATTCATTAATGGAAACATAATCATAAACAATTCCAATAATGATGAGATTGTAGATATAAATTGTTACCACATTGGTTACTTTGAGTAAAAAAATGGAAATAATAAAATTACATGAAGCTTTGAGTATCATGAAAATTTTGATATTCATGATTTAACATGTTA
The DNA here is from genome assembly GCA_963277665.1 of Viscum album. NCBI lineage: Eukaryota > Viridiplantae > Streptophyta > Magnoliopsida > Santalales > Viscaceae > Viscum > Viscum album. The sequence goes on from OY728156.1 coordinate 1,340,513,915, forward strand.
AATGATGTATATACATCGCATAGAAAATTATAGGGGCATAACAATTCATGGGTCTCAAAGAAGGAAGATTGAGACAAAATTACTCTTCAGATTTGTTAATTTCTGAAAAATTAACCCCATGAAATAAATATAATAAAATGGATATGTGAATATAAATAAATTTAATTAAAATAATCATATAATACACATATTTTCAGAAAACACACCACAAAAAATAAATGAGTAGTTAATAAGATATGTATCTCAGAGAAATAAAAAGTCAGATGAAATTCCCTCACCATGTATTGACTTTCTTTGTACACATTAAAACCTCAGGTAAAATAAATATAAGTTTATTATACATATAATAAAACCATATTATTATATTTAATACCATATAATATTAAAGTTTCACATTATATTACCTATTTATTAACAATTCCTTGTTAAATTAATGTTTTGAGTAATAACCGCTTTTTTCATATGTGTTTTGACTTGTTATTCCTGATCCTCTTACATACATCATGATTTATCTATTTAAATAATGTAAAAAAAATATTTATATATCATATATATTACTTATATAATTATTTATATTAATCTATAAAATATATAAATATTAATTGAAATACACCATTTATGGAGACGGTAAACCGTACGTACTTATGAATGTTGCTTCTGTTTTATTATAGTATTTAAAGAATGTAAATGAAAAAATTGTATAAAAAAATATCTTTACTTTATAAATATTATTTCATATATATCAGATACTTTTAGTAAACTCATCCTTAATACATTCCATGTGATTTTTGAAATAATCTTATCACTTTGAAGATGCGGTATACCACATTTCCACAAATGAAGTTATCACATTTACAAGAAATGGAAAGAATGAATGTGGGATTAATATAATAGCTACAGAAGTATAAATATATAACCAATATCATATATATATATATATATATATATTATAGAAAAATTGTTTTCATTATAATTCCCAACCATGATAGGTGTTAAAGGAAATACCAACAACATCGTTTTGTGAGGTGGTAGTTTACCGTACACAAAAATGGTAAGTTTGTGACCCATTAGATAGAAGTGCATGTAAGTGTAGTTATAAACATTAGAATAAAAATATATCAATATATTTAATATAATGAGGTTAATATATAATTATGGAATAAGAATATTTGAGGTGGTGGAGAAAGAAAATAAAAGAAAGAAGCATGATGAATGACGTTACCACTTCTTTGGATAACTCTTTTTTCTTTGCACAAAATGGATTCATTGGTTGGATTTATTCCCAAAGGGAGGATTAGAGTATAAATTGAGGGATTTGGGGTGGTTATTTGAGAAGATTTTGGGCAAGCCAAAGGGATTTATAGGTGTGAATAAATGGGAGGGGTGAGATCCTTTTTATAGTGGAGGAGGAGTGACATTCTTGGAAATTTTTGGAAACTGAATTACACCCACGTTTTTTATAATAAAATTGAATACAATAATGAAACAAATTTTATAAACGGAAGGATAGGGTCAAAATATTTTCATAAAATGGATTTTTGACAAGTTTCTTGGTATTTTGGGCCTTATGATTAAGATTTAGTCCTTTATTATGCTAATTTCCCCCCCAAATCATTGTCATTAATTTTAAATAATTTCACTAATTATTTTGGTATAAAACTAAGTTGAATGAATTATGAATTATAAATTATTATTATTATTAAAAATAAGGAAACCATTTTTACAGGTTCCAATCATAGAATTGGCATAAATTAATTTAAATTCAATCCCATAGATTGGATAATAAAGCGGGGTTTTAAAGTAAAAAATTTCAATAGTTTTTTTCAGTTTTATAACCAATTTCAATTTGAAATTTATTAAAATGACCAAAATTGGATTAATTTAGGAATATTTTATCTAATTATACTTTAAAATTTATTATAAATCTAATTTATCCTTGTAAATAAATTATACAAAAAATCATTTTTGAATTAAAGTTGATTATTTTTTTTACTATTTTAAAAAAATGAAACTATACAGAAAAGTACCAAAAATTCACCCTAACCTAATTATTATATTTTTATTTCAAAAAATAATATTATTTTGAAATATAAAATTTATAAAGGGTCCAAAATTATTATATTCAAAATAGGCTTTCCATTAAAATTTCATAAAATTACATTTTAGAAGAATATCACTTTTAATTAATAAAATTGGATTTATTTTTATATTATACCAATAATATTTATTGGATAACTATCTAAAATATTGATTTAATATATTATATAAAAATTTAAATTAAAAAAATACTCCAAAGTGATTTGTTTCATTTAATGAGATAAAACTGTGATTTTATAGAGAAAAATAGTTTCCTTAGAAAAGTAATTTATTTAATTTAAAATTGTTCTTATATTTACTTATACTAATTGATAACTAAAGGATTCATTTTATATACATTTTTAAATCATATTTTACAATTTATTCAATCATATTTTTAAATTCTATTGCAATTACGACATGATATCTATAATAATATAACAATAATAATAATAGCATATTGTATTTCGGTAAATACTAAGCCTTACATGTTACAAAAGTTATCAAAGGAACTTATAATTATGTGAAACACAAGAAAATCATAGTGTTTAGTGTATCACAAGATAATATAAGTCTTGAGTGTAGTGCAAAAAAACCAAACATAGTTCTTTAATATATAAAAAATATATTCAGTGTTGCTTGAAATGTAAAATATTAAAAAGATTAAATTAAATGGAATTTTTTTACAAAATCTTCAAGTGTTATGCTTCCTCGACATGTTAAAAGACGGATAAGTATGTATGTTGATGTTAATTAAGGGTAGTTGAAGAGATACCTATTCCTGTATGGTTCCATTGTGCATTCCCATTTATAATGGAGTTCTACAGCAGACACTGGTGATAGAGAGATTCCTTTCAGTGTGACACCAGATACCTGGAGCTGGTGGTAGTCATCATGGGGTTTCGTTATCTACATAATCTAGAAGGATCCTATTGGATGGATAGTAGTTTATAATTCCTCCCCATGGTTGGATTCATTCATATGTTCATGGGTCACAGGGTTCATGTAGAGGAATATGTCATACCAGAGAGATAAGTGTTATTATTGTGATGAGAGAGGTTATATGAAATGTGTTTGACCGACCGGACAAGACGAAGAGGGTGGTAAGGAAGTGGATTGAACACCAAGGAAATGGTAGTTCCATTCTCATGGTTTTACCTTGAGTTTCTAGGGAATCCCCTAGGGAGGAGGTCTTAGAAGTCGAGAGGTTGGATCTTCAGGAGGAGGAGCTATTAGTGGAGGGAAAAGTTATGAGATACTTCCACCAAGTGACCCATGAGATGATACAAGTTACAATTTGTGTTTACTATACACTTTCAACAGTAATTTTAGATAGAGTTGTGATTCAATCATTTATTTATGTATCCTTTCTTGAGAGATAGATCTCATCGTTGTGACCTTAGCACAATATCTTTTACATGAGGTTCAAACCGGGTGTGGTTAATTGATATATATTGCCTTATAGAAATGTGAGATGGCGCTTAGTGGATATATTTTTAGTGGGAACTCTTGGTAATCATGATGAAACCTTATTATTTCATCATGTGTATGGACTAGATTTGCACAATTTTGAGCTTATATTGACTATCATCATAGATGGGTTAGGTGCCTTCAGATAGATGAGATGATATTCTCATTTGGGGGAGAGTGATATCTCATGGTTCTGAAAGTGGGCCTTACGAATAGGGGATTGTAGTCCATCACTCATCAGTTTGTGATTTTATCCCTTTCTATAGTAGGATCTTTAGGCATATGTATTCTTTTGATAGTGTAGACTTTATGTTTTTCTTTCTTGAGGATGTTCTAAGACTACCTTCTAGGTGGGAGATGGACTTCTACATTAAATTGCACCCCATGATCATAACTATATCTTCGTTGGCATATCAGATGGTCCCTATCAAGCTAGAGAAGATGAGGGTGTAGATGTAGGTCCTTCCTCAGAAGGGTTTTATCAAAACTAGTGTTATCCCTCGACAACTCTGTTTTTTTTGTGAAAACACATAGGGGAGCTTGTGGATTTATGTTTATTATCATTATCTAAACCAAGTAACTATAAATAAAAATATCCCTATAGTAATGATTTATGGAATCTATTATCAATTACGAGGTTTTATTTAGTTATATAAGATCTTTCTTAGGTATGGATACCACTACTTGAGGATTTTATCTAATGATATTCTAAATATGGAATTACAATGTCACTACAGACACTATGAGTTCTTAGAAATGCCTTTTAGTGTGATGAGTATAACAAACCATCACTTTATTAAATATAAATTCCTAATTTATTAAATAATATTACACATAATAAAAAAAATTATATTTATAATTCTAGTTTCTTTGGTAATTGGGTACATTACATAATAACTTAAAATAGTAAATACATCATCTTTATTGAAAACATCCTTAACATGATCATAGCTAAAACTACATGGGATAATCTAAGGGAATAATTATGAAAGAGGTGAGATATAAAGTCCATTAAGGGAAATAAACAAGGAATATCATGAAGAAATTAACTAATCTTAGACAATAGAAATATCACTATAGAAATAAATGATTGAAAATGATAAACATGAGCAATGAGGAATGATATAGCATGATAATCAATAACGCAACATGGGAACTGTGGAAACAACATAAAACATTGCATCACAAACATAGGTCAAGGATAACTACCAAAACCTAATGATGGAAAATTTACCATAAAGGAATCATGTTTACTTCCTATCCCAACATGATGTCTCATGAGACTAAACATTACCCAATTCATGGGAACAATATATAATTCCGGGTGCACCCATCACATTAATTTCATTCTAATTCTTAAGTGTACCACATATATCATAAATCATGGATTAATTTTTCATCATATTTTATTCCACAATAAAGGATCATGGAATATATACATGTAATTCCATTTTAAATGAAGTATAATTGTATAATTTTGATTACCCTTTATAGTAAATGGGCATGGTATTTACTACACAATTGTTTTGGCATGGAAAATCATGGTGAAATTTCGGCAGAAAAACTACATCACATAAAAATTAACAAAATTTGTTGATGCAAGAAAAACGGTTCTCTAAACATTTATAAGTAAAATGGAAATTAATAAGGGTAGTTAAATACATATTCAAACTTTATGAATTGTAAATAGAAGTCATAAAATAATAAAGAAACTACAATAAAGAGGACAATGATAGGATCCCTTTCCTTGAGAGTGGGACATAAAATTCCTGGGAAGATCTTATTTAGAGATTAGGGAACCTTGGGAGGACTATAGAGAGAGGATGTAAGAGTAAGGATGTGGAATAATGTTTTTTAGTAATGACAAATGGGACCTTTTGTGGGTTTATAAAGAAATTAGTGGGGGATTCTTTATCATTTCCCAAAATTAGGTGTTTGACTCTATATAATAAAATAACCAAAAAACCTTCCCATGGGTTTTCCCATATTTTCTACAAAAAAAAAGTGTTTTTAATTATTTTAAAAGTAAAATGGATGAAATTAATAAAATAATACCCTTGTAGATGTGTAAGTGAGTCATAATATTAATGAAATGATTTTAAAACATTAAAATATATTAATGGGTTTGGAGGACTCATAAAGGATTTATAAAATTAACGAAGTAAACATATAATAACATTATTTTAATTTTGAAACTTATATGTGGTCATGTATACCCTTTAGAGTAATGTTTACATTAGTTTTCGGTCATTATGATATCACAATACATATTTTTATAGAATTTAATTTTTACCCAAAAATTTGATTGTCTCTAAAAATTATGAAATAAACACTTAAGGATAACATCATATTTATGATTCCATAAATATTATTCACTTTTTAAAAATAATTTTCTAAATATATAAATTTTTACTTTTAAAATAAGAACCAACATTTATTGAGAAATGTTGGGTTTTGGAAAATAATAGTTTTCAAACACTTATAAAAATTATATCTGATGTCATAAAGATTATACTATCATTTATATTTAATAAACATTATTTAATAATATTATTTATTTTAAAAAATATTAATTCATAAAAATAAATGTCTTAATGGATATTGAATACTAATTGAAAATAAAATTTGTGTTTTATTGTACGAAAATTAAAATCGTTTATAAAGTAATGATAAGAAAAAAATAAGAAAATTATTCTATTGAAAAATAAAATATACAATTTCATATTATTGTGGTATTGATACATATTCCCTTAATACACCATATAACACCCTATGGTTACGATGTGCTACTGTGAGAGTTTTATTGGGTGGTTCAACGAACATAGTTTGACCCACTATCTTGATGAGTTTGAAATTATCTCGTAAATAGTTTTTTCATAATTATGTTGTTGGATATAATCTCTGTATTTTTCAAGGTAAAATCCCAATGATTCAATATCAATTGGAAGCTCTAATGGGTTTCATAGGGTATGATTCTACTAGTTGAGGCCATAACTTACTTTGTCTGTATCGATTGGATTTGTTAAAACCCAATATTAAAAATAATCATTTGATCAGTGTTCAACAGCTATATTCTCAATGGTCAATATTTTTAAGGTTATATTAAATCTGATATAATAAAACCTAGTAAGTTATTGTGTTATTATAACCATAATACATAATAATATATTTAATCAAATTACAAGGGGAGTATTTTATAAAAGTCTAGGTCATTACTATCTTCCCCCTATATAAATTTCATGCTAAAAATTTTCATTTACCACACTAAAATAGACAAGGGTTACTCTATTTCACCACCTCCTATAGTTCCCACATCACTTCATCAAAATTTTTGTTTCTTCACAACACTTTTAGAAGGTGAGTTGTCTTATTTTATAGAACTTTATATCTACAATCTAAGATTTTGACCAGCTTCTCTTCACAGGAAATATCATTATCCATTGATACCACCTCTATATTTAAATCATGTAAGTGGTCTTGTATATAATTCCTCAAGAGGGGAAAATATAATTCATCATATACTTGATATAGGTTTGGTGGGATTTCTAGTTGATGGGCCACCGTTCTGATGCAATCAAGGATCTCAAAGGGGTTGATGAATCATGGAGTAAACATTCCCTTATTACCAAATATCATCCCTTTATTTCATTAAGATATTTATAGGAATAAAATCTCTCTAACATCAAACTATAAGTCCCATTAATTATTGTCATCATAGCTCTTCTATTGGATCTGGGAATCCTTAATGTGTTGCTGAATGGTCTTAACCGTTTCCACTATTTCCTTGACCGTTTTAGGACCGAGAAGTTTTAATTCCCCAAATTCATCCCATCATATAGGTGTTATAATCCCATAAATAGATTCATAGTGATCCATTTATATTCTTGAGTGGGAACTATTATTTTATGAGAAATGGACCATATAAAGATGTTGGTCCCATCCTCCTTTGATGTCTATGAATCATGATCTCAACATTACCTTGAGTGTATGGATAGTCTACTCAAATTGGGAATTAGATAGAGGGTGGTAAGACGTGATGATGTTCAACTAATTTTTATGTGTGTGTTGTAGACTCTTTTAGAAGTTGGAGGTAAATCAGGGACTCGATCGAATATAATCAATAGTGGTGTTCTATGAAACCTCTCCACTTATATAATTTATATCCTTGAATTTTTATTAATTGGTAATTTCTCTTGAATAAAAATGAATTTTACATTATTTGTGAGATGATCTACCATAACCTAGATGGAATTATTTTCTCTGGTTGTCATTATAAGACCAATGTAAAAGTACATGCTGATGTTTTCCCATTTCTATGTTGGTATGGGGAATTGTTGCATAATACAATTTTATTTTTTACAATCCACTCTCACTTGATTACATACAATAAATCTTGGCTTATATTCTATGATATCTTTATTTATATTGTTCCACCAACAGTGATCTATGATATATTGATACATCTTTATGCTTATTGTATGGATAGGAAAAGTAAAACTATGTAGTTCATGCAATAGTTTCTTCTTTAGATTAGGATTTTATGGTACACATAGTCATCGCCCAATTCTTACAAATAATTCTTCATTAACATTGAAATATGAGGGTTTCAATTTTCTTATAGTTTCCACTTTCTTATAAATTCCTACACCATTTCTCTTTATCATCCATTATCCTCTTAAGAAATAATGGTTAACCAATAATTTTTTGAAAGGATTAATGATGTTACATCCTCTAAGATTCATATTCACATCCTTTTTAATTATAATAAGATTGGATCATTTTCAATTATCGTCAATTTTAAAATTGATAGATCCTTTTTACATAGAGCATCTGCCACTTTATTTTCCTTACACTGATGGTAGTGGATTGAGCTATCATAGTCCTTGTTAAGATGTAACCATTTTCAATGGTTCATTTTGAGATCTTTCTTTTTAATATATAATTGAGGATTTTGTGATTTGTATATATTTCACACTTCTTCCCAAAGAGAAAATGAAACCAGATTTTCAATGATGATATCACTGTATCTATCTTTAGATCTTGCATTGGGTAGTCATATTCATGAACAATCAACTTCCCCAACTTATAATCTATAAATTTTTCATTTTTCATTAACATAAAGCATAATACCTTCTTCTATCTATCACTGAATACCATGAAATCTCTCCACTTTTTGGTAGTGTGATTAAAGGGGTAGTGATAAGACTATTTTAAACTACTTTAATCTCTCTTCACATTCATCATTCCAAGAAAATTTGACTCCCTTCAAAGTTAACTTGGTTTGAGTGTTTGATAATCATGATAAATTTGATAAAAATCAATGATAATACCTAGCTAATCCAAGGAAAAATGGATATCTTTCACATATATTGATATCGAACATCCTTCAATTTTATATTTCTTTGAAGGGTCCAAAGATATCCCATTACATGTGATGATATTACCCAATAATAATACTTCCTTCAACCAGAACTCGCATTTTCTGTACTTGGAATAAATGTTTTCCTTTCATAGGATCTTTAGCATAGTGCTCAAATTCTCCCTGTGCTCCTACTTTATTTTGGATTATAATATAATATCATCTATAAGACCACCGAAAATTTTTCTATGTCATCTCTAAATACTCAATTCATCAATCCCATGAATATTTATGGATTATTAGGGAGTCCTAATGGAATTACTATGAACTCATAGCGCCTATACCTTATATGAAAAGTAGTATTGGAGATATCCTACTTCTTCACCCAAACTTGGTAATACCCTAAACATAGATCCACCTTGGTGAAGTATTGTAGTTCACAAATCTGATTAAACAAATCATCAATTTGTGGAAGAGTATACTTGTTCATTATCTTTATCTTGTTGAGCTCATAATTATCAATGAAAAGGTGCATAGACCCATCCTTCTTCATAAAGAATATGAATTGTTCACTCCAAGGTGAATCAGTTGGGTGTACAAAACCTTTATCTATATTCTATTATAGTTGTTTCTTTATCTCCTCAATTTCCACAACATCCATTTTATATAGATTATTGGATAATAGAAACACCCCATGTATAAGCTTGATTGAAAATTCAACATCTCGACATGGAGGAAGATTGAACAATTTTTTGAGAAACACATTTTTCTTTTCCCTCCCAGTGGGCATGTCATCAATGATTATTATTTCCTTAGAATCAATAATTTGAGCTTTATATTCTTTCTTTAAGGTAAATAATTTACATGATTGATATGTTGGTGCTAAATAAGATCAATTATCCTCCTTACACTTGTACAGAATTGGGGGTAGATTCGGTATATGGAGAGTGATATCCTTCTAGCAGAAATTTATGTTGGATCTATACTTGAAAATCCAATGCATGTCTATAATTTCATCAAATTTCACCATTGGGAGTATGGAAAGGTTTTATAATAAGTTCAACCCCCAAATATTGATAGGGGTGGATTTATATACTTGGGATGCAATAATTTATCCATTTATCATTTTCACAGAAAAATCTAAATCCATGATTTTAAGTGGTGCTTGAATAGTTTAACTAAATATTAGTAATATAAAGGAAGGACTAGAACCATAATAAAAAAAAAAAAATTTTCTATTATTGAATGAATAGCTTTAGTACCTATCTTTACATCATTCTTGAGATCCAACTCAGTGAGTGTAATGGAAAAAGCTCACCCTTGATTCCTTGGAGGTTGTTGGTTGTCTCCAAAAACCCATGGCCTAGTGAATTGGTTTTCAAAGTGCCATTATTCATTTCATTTGAAGAAATAAACAATGTGATGAGGGATGATTGGAGCATTAAATTACCCTATTTCCTTATTTGGTTTGTCCTACTAGAAAAATCTAGATAGTTATCCTTCCAGCACCTAAATTATTTCCTCACGCCCTTCAAAATTTTTTGGGGTCATTATTTCCACACCTTTGATAGGAGGGATGTCGAAATTTATTATCATCATTATATTTCTCCATGAGACCACTATAATGAAACTAAAATTTCTTCTTATTATCCCTATTACTCCATTGAGATTATATAATCTCTATTTCATCTTTTATACAAGATAAGACAATTCATTTATAGTTATCAAAATCAATGATATATTATGATTTTTAGAGACTAGTTTTTATCCCACCAAAGAAGTGGTAAACCTTTCATTTGGGGGTAATGACAAATATTTAGGCTTATCATACAAGTTTTGTGATGTTTTCCTCACAAGGCCAAATAGTTTTGCCATATTTTCATCTTTATGGAAATGAAATTCATTTCCATTTTATGTTAGACAGTTCGATGAAAATATTTATCCAAAAACATTTTCCTAAATTCCCTCCACCCCATCGTTGTGATATCTTCCTCAAAATTAATATTTTTGATCAATTTCCACCATTAATCAACTTCTTCCTCTATATGGTAAACAACTATTAGAACCTTCTCTTTCTTAGAACATTGAATGATAAAGAAGGTCTTGTTAATTGATTTGATCCATTGGTCCAAAATTAAGGGATCAGATGATCTATTGAAAGTTAGAGGCCTTTATCGTATGAAGGTCTCAATCATAGATTTTTCTCTCTGGGGGGGGGGGTATTTATGCTCCTATTGATCTAGGTTTCTATTCAGAACCTGATTAATAGGAGAGAGTATCATCATAAAGTTCCTAATCCCTGATCTCACCAGGTTGGGCATCTCATTGAGGAAGTCATCTCATTTCCCTTCACATTGGTTTTTTACTTGATTCCTCACATTTATGGCCATTGGAGAGAATAAATCGAAAATTAAGGATGATTATTTTTAAACTATTTAACACATAAAGGGGAATCGAATGAAATTAACGTGGAAAAATATATATTACCTGTATTACCTTAACTTATGAATTTATAAGATTCAATCTATGTTATCCATAGTCTATTTCCTAACATATTCTCTTATAAGAATTGTTTGATCCCTTAATAATTTTTTTATTGATATTGTGAATTTTAAAAATCATATTCCCCAGGAGTGTCAAACAAATTGAGAAATAAGGCCCATTTTCATACAACATTTCTTGGTCACGTCTAGCACAGCACGGTGTTTTCGGGTTTTACTCCTATGTACATCGATACTAGAGCCAAATATACATGATGTATCTAGGAAAGGATTTATTTTATTGATAAACCACTTATTCTATAATTAACAAAATGTATGGATTTTTTCTTATACATAGTCTTATCCCTAAGGCTTTCTCTATAGTTTTTAAAACAAATCTCAAAAATAGCTAAACATTTCCTTTGATACCAACTGTAAAAACCCTTCTCTTTATTAAATATTAATTCATGATTTATTAAATATGATTACACTTAATGAAAAATGGTAGATCCATAAGTCTAGTGTATTTTTGAATTAGGTACATCACATTACAACTTAAAATAGGAAATACATAATCTTTATTGAAGACTTCCTTAACGTGACTGTACTTCAAACTGCATGGGATAACCTGAGGACATACATAACAAAAAGGGGTGAGCCTTAAATCCCATTAAGGGAAAAATGTACCATAACATGAAGAAATTAATACATGTATCAAAATAGTCATATTAATGGATCAATAAAAGAGTGAGAATCATAAATATTAATAATGACGCATTATATAGCATGATAATCATAAATTTAACTTGAGAAAGTTGGAAAAAACTTAAAACATTGCATCATAAACATAGGTCAAGGATAACTGCCAAGAAATGATGATGGAAAAAGTTCACTAAAATAATTACGTTTACTCCCATTCCCAATAGAAAATCTCAACAAACTAAAAATTACCCAATGTATTGGATCACTATATAATTTTAGGCGCACCAGTCACATTCATTTCATTCTCAAGATTAAGTGTTCCACATAGATCATATAACATGGTTTAATTCTTCATAATATTTTATTTCATGATAAAGGATTATGAAATACATAAATTTATGTCCCATGTCAAATAATTATAAGTTTAAAAAGGTTAAAAAAATTGAAATGAAATGGGTATTGAATTCACTACATAATTGTTCTCGTATAAAAAATCTTGTTGAAATTTTGGTAGCAAACCAGCGTCACTTAAAAATTCATAAAATGTGTCGATGAGAGAGAAATGGGTCTCTTGATATTTCTAAATAAAATTTAATTGAATATATATATTTAAATAGACATCACACGATTTGGAATTAGAAATATAAGGCATAAGTTAATAAAGAAACTTTAATAAAGAGGAGAATGATCGGATCCCTTACCTTGAAAGTGTAGCACCAAAAGATTGAGATGAGCTTATCGAGAGCCTAGGGGAACCTTAGAATGAATCTAGAGAGGGTAGATAAGAGTAAGGAACTACTCCAAGGATTTTGAGTGAGGTGAATTGAGAGATTGGATGTTTTTATATAGTAAATGAGTGATGAATTTTTAATCATTTCTCAAACCTAGGTTTTTGACTCTATAAATATAATAACCAAAACCACACACCTTCCAAAGGGTTTTACACATTTTTTCCTACAAATAGAAGTTATTTTCATTATTTTATAAGTCCAAGGGCCTGAATTAATAAATTAACACCCATTCTGATGTGAAAGTGAGTTTTACTCTTAAACCGATGATTTTAAAACATTAAAATATATTATTGGTTTTTGAGGATTCAGAAAAGATTTATAAAATTTAAAAAATAAACATAAAATCATATTATTTTAAATATTAAAAAAATATTTGGTCTTATATTCCCTTTATAGTATTTATTACTTCATTTTTTGGTCATTATGATGTCATAATACACACTGTATATTTATAAAATATTTAATTTTTACCAAAAAATTGGACTCTCTCTGAAAATTATGAAAAATTCACCATTGGATAACTTTGGCATCATGGTTCTAAAAAATAATATTCATTTTATCAAAATAATTTTCAATATTTGTGTATTTTCAATTTTAAAATAATAATTTTCATTTATTTAGAAATGTTGTTTTTTATAATAATATCTTTCCAACCCTTATAAAAATTACATTGGAATTCATAAACATTATATGCTAATTTAAATATAATAAAAAATATTTTGCAAAAATATTTTATTATTTATTCCAAAAATCTAGTAATTAATCATAATAGGAAACCTATTTTATTTTTTATAATAATTAAAAATACATTTTTTGTTTTATTGTATAAAAATAAAAATATTTTTTAATCTAATTATAAGAAGATAGTATGAACATTATTCTATTTAAAAAAAATTTTATTTTCATATTATTATGGTCTTGATACATATCCCTTTAATATAACCTAAAATTCCTTAAGGGTAATGTGTCTGAATGTGATATTTTCATGGGTTTTTTCGGCTAACATGGTTTGGGAAGTTATATCGATGAGCTTGAACATCTCTTATAATTAGTTTTTCTCATCCTTATGTTGTTGGATATCAACTTCACCTTGGTCGAGGGAAAAACCCAGTGATGCTATCTCCCTTGGACGCTATGATAATTGGGATTCATAGGGTACAATCCTATTAGTTGAGTCCATGACATCCTTTTTCTATGTTGACTAGATTGGTTAGAACTCTATACTTATAATTATCATGTGATAACTCTTCAATTGATTTATTTTCAATTCTGAAGATACATAATTATTTTTTAAATATGATATAATAAAAATGAGGAATTTCATTTGTTTTTTATAACTATAACACATAATAAGAAATTTAATTAAATTGCAAGTGGAGTTATTTATAAAATTTTGAGTAATTACAATGAATTCCCCCACTATGTTTATGGAGTTGATGAAATATATCTTTTAGATATAAATTGACTAATTTGTGGTTATCTACATTGATGAAATATTAATTTACTCTGCATTAGAGGAGAAACATGAAGATCATTATGAGGATAGTCCTAGACATAATCAGAGATCATCATATTTATAGTTCCAGTTTTGGACTTGTAAGGTTCATTTTTTGAGGTATGTCATTTCTGAGCATGGATTATGTTTGGAACTGGTGAAGATTGATGTAGTTATTTCTTGGGATCCACCTAAGATCATGTCAGAGGTGTGGAGTTTTATTATCTTGTAAGGGAACTATAGAAGGTTCATGGATGAATTATCTCGGATTTAATACCCTTTCAACACCCTAATATGGAAATAGAAATTAATTAACTGAACCAAGAATTGTTAGATATCCTTTGAAGAGTTTGAAGGTCCCGAGCGCAGTAGAAGTTCATGGGTGGATGTGCCCACTTGGCTTTATGTCATTAGAAATGATCAATCCGGGATCAATACGATGATAAACACCAGACTCCACGGATCGAATCACAGAAATATACAAAGAAGAAAAATAGTCCTGCAAGAACAAAGGATGATCATCACATGTTGATTATAATTAATTTAATTAATTGAAAAGAATTACCTTTTATGGCGTTCTTTCTTCATTGATATTTCTGATCTCGTTCTAATGTGATTTGTCATTGTGTCACAGAAGCAAAGTGTATACTTCCTCTAGCGGTGATCCACAGGTGCGCTACATATCTCTGGATGTCGCTAAAGTAATTCTCGGTGCTATCGTAGGGAATCCTTTTCTTGCATTGTCCGCCTTAGATCGCCTTGATCTGATGGAAGAGGATCTCTCTTAGTCTTGAGAGAGTTCTTGGTGGAAGGATTTATTTTGGCCTTGAGAGAATTCTTTAGAATATTTGTGCACAATGATTAGGGAAATGTGTAGGGATTGAGATGATATTTATAATCGGGTTTGAGGTTATAGAGTAATGATAATAAATAAATGCGTTACACGTTTTATTTATTTCATTAACTCTTATTGAAAACCCCCATGTCGAATCATAAAATCTTTGACATGCACCCACGATGATTATAATAAATATCATTTAATAAAATGATATTACTTCCCCAAAATCCCAACTGGAAACAGTTTATGATGTGTAATCATTAATACACGGTGTTCACTCATTTTTCATTTCCTTTCCAAGATGAAAACTACACTGCATGCATAATCAATGTACACGATGTGTATATCTTGTTTCCATTTTATTATTCCACCAACATTAATATGATTTACGATTCCTTGAATTATTATTAAACCATATACGAGAATAATATTTATTCTACTTGAGATACTTGGATACACTTAGTGTGTGACCCTTTAGGCCTCTTTCTCATTGGCATTAGGCAGACCTGCCAAAAGTCCAAGATTACTGTCTTGAAATGGGTCAAGGCACCCAAGAGAAATAATTTGACACCACATTATCGTGTCACCTAATACGAATGCTTAATGTGTAATTTAATCCGTTTTTCTCAATATCTCATCAATTAGGTTTCATGGCATTTTCATAAACCTACACTACTGGAAAACTGTGTTATTGCGACGGGTCATTTCCGATGGGATATATTCTTGTCGTAAATGGTCTGAATGAAGACACATTTGCGACGGTGAGAGATTCCCCATCGCAATTGTTTTGGCATGGCTTTCGCACCGAAACGCGGGAAGGATATTTGCGATGGGACGTATCCTCCCCATCGCAAATAGCATGTGGCGGTAAATCATATTCATGACGGGCTCGCTACCAGTCGCAAAAAAGTTCTGGCGGAAGGGTTATTTGTGACGGGCCCCATCGCAAATAACCTTTTACAATGCGATTAATTGCGACTGGACGTATCCTCACCGTCGCAAATAGCAGGCGGTGGTAAATAGTATTTGCGACGGGCTCGCTGCCTATGCAAAAAGTTCTGGCGGTAGCAGTATTTGCGACCGGACCCGTCGCAAATACCCTTTTAACCACATGCTGTAATTAATGCGGCGAAGGTATTTGCGATGGGACCTGTCGCAAATAATTCTAATTGCAACGGTAAACCCGTCTCAAATGCTACAGTCACAAATAATCTAACCTATATATACCCCCATCCGTTTTTTTTTTCAAAACATCCAATTCTTCTTTACTTTCTCTCTACAGTCTTTAGTTTTAATAGTTTTAATTTTTTTTCGAGTGGAATTCGAAGGGGTAAAAAAGTTCAGCATAAATTTTAACGTATTTTTCTTATATTTATTATTATATTCCATTAATTTTTTTATATTCAATTTAAATTTTGTTATTTAGTGGTAATTTAGATAAATTTAATTTAATTTATTATTCATATTTAGTTTTATTAATAAAATGATTTGTTTATTAATAATTAGGCATAATTAGTAGATAAATAGTATAATTTGGTATAATTAGATTCTTTATCAATCAAGTAATCATTGTCTGGATACGAACAAGTAGAGGTGGCTCTGGCACAGCTGTAACTAGGGGTGAAAGTCCCGACAAGGAATCTTGGGCCTGACCCGTGGTATCCTGGTACACGACAACGGGCCTTGCTGCACTCTTGGTTCGACACTCCCAGATGATATTTGTTGGGTAATAATATAATTTAATTAGAAATTAATTAATAATTAAAATAATTAATAAATAATTTAAATATTGAGCTAATAATTACCAGTTAATTAGAATAATTACCAGATAATTAGAATAATTACCAGATAATTAGAATAATTACCAGATAATTAGAATAATTACCATATAAGTAGAATAATTATCAGATAAGTAGAATAATTACCAGATAAGTAGAATAATTACCAGATAAGTAGAATAATTACCAGATAAGTAGAAATTACCAGATAATTAGAAAAATTACCAGATAATTAGAAAAATTCTCATATAATTAGAATAATTACCAGATAATTAGAATAATTACAAGATAATTAGAATAATTACCAGATAATTAGAATAAGTACCAGATAATTAGAATAAGTACTAGATAATTAGAATAAGTACCAGATAATTAGAATAAGTACCAGATAATTAGAATAAGTACCAGATAATTAGAATAAGTACCAGATAATTAGAATAATTACTAGATAATTAGAATAATTACCAGATAATTAGAATAATTACCGGATATTTAGAATAATTACCAGATAATTAGAATAATTACCAGATAATTAGAATAATTACCAGATAATTAGAATAATTACCAGATAATTAGAATAATTACCAGATAATTAGAATAATTACCAGATAATTAGAATAATTACAAGATAATTAAAATAATTTCCAAATAATCTGAAAAATTACCAGATAATTTGAAAAATTACCAGATAATTTGAAAAATTACCAGATAATTTGAAAAATTACCAGATAATTAGAATAATTACTAGATAATTTGAAATAATTTCACATTCTGTCTCCACATGTAATATTTTCATTCATTTTCAAAATTATAAACCTCCTCACCAACAGAGAGGTGAAAGTGAATGTAAATATTACATGTGGAGAGAGAATGTCAAGTTTCAACACTGAAAAGAGAATTGTAACATAATATAAAAAATAATTAGAAATAATTTCACATTCTCTCTCCACATGTAATATTTGCATTCATATTCAAAATTATCAACCACATCACCAACAGAGAGGTGAAAGTGAATGTAAATATTATATGTGGAGACAGAATGTCAAGTTTTAACACTGAAAATAGAATTGTAACATAATATAAAAAATTATATTATTTTAATATTAATAATAAAATAAGTAGAACAATTAGCGAATAAGTAAAAAAATTAGCGAATAAGCATAAAAATTAGCGAATAAGCATAACAATTAGCGAATAAGCAGAACAATTAGCGAATAAGCAGAATAATTAGTGAACAATTAGCGAACAATCAGTGAACAATTAGAAAAATTAGTGAAAAATTACTATGATTTCATTAATCTATTTACAAAATAAATGTTTTACTGTTTTTACAGTTTTACGCAAATAGCAGTCGGACAGGGCAGCGCTATCTTGCGAAACTATTTTTCTCAGTCATGGTCCACATGGGAGCAGATTCTTGTTGATGTGCATCAGACCATGTTCGACCATTGTTAGGTACGTACGTAAATAAATAATTTTTATTTTGAATGTTATTTCATTTATAACTTGATATTTTGAATTATTTTTAGGGTTTATGCTATCCGATCGAGGATACCATGCGTGACCGCATCCACGAGGTATGGAAGGTGGCCATGCATGATCGCTTTCGTCAATTTTTTCACAACATAATAAGGGATACCATGAAGAAAGTAGGAGTGTCAGTGTTTGATGACTCCTGTAGAGTGCACCGACCAGAGTACATTTCATCCCACGTATGGGATGGATTATGTTCACATTGGTTGAGTGGTGAATTTCAGAGGAAATCATCGATGGGGAGACATAATCGAGGGAGACAGGAGGTGACTCATCGAGCTGGGAGTCGTACATTCAGTACTCATAGACATCATCTGGTACATAAATTTTTTATAAATATTTTATATAACTTTAAATATTAACAATTTATTTTATATTCTTATAGGCAATTGAGCAGCCTGATATTACGGAGTACGACGTATATCGGAAGATGCATACTGATCCAGCTACCAGGGAGATTAGAGGTGATCGCCAGCGGCAGATTGTGGTCAGTATTATTTGTTTTTCAATTTGAAAAATAACTGCATACAATATATTCATAATTTTAATTTTAAATTGCAATTACATGAGTCATATGAGGTCGAAACTTCACACACTCAGGCTGAGAGGCAGGCCGAGATAGCTGATCAGGCCAGTGGCCATCAGTTTGATGAGGTGGCCTGGATGCAGTCGACCCAGTATGGATTCGAGAAGGGCTGAGTAGTTGGTATCGGTAGTCGATTGACTCCCGGAGATTATTATGGCACTGCTGCGATGTCGGCATCCAGCTCGAGAAGAGCTCATGCATCATCTTCCGCTTCACAGTATGAGGATCATTTGCGATCTCAAACTGAGTTGATAGAGAGTCTCTGTAAAGAGAAAGAGGAGATGCGTCTACAGCAGCAGTAGTACGAGGAGGAGCATCGACGACATCAGCAGGTGCACGAGAAGCAGATGAGTCTGTGGCAGCAGCAGCAACATGAGCAGATGGAGTACATGCGTAGACTTACTCGTGCATTAGGGATGGAGTTTCCTCCACCATCTCCTCCAGATCCTCCCCCTCCCCCTCCCCCTCCTCCTTCAGATCAGTGATTTTTTTGATGTTATTAAGTTTGTGAATTCAAAATATATAATATTTTCTATTCAGAGTTTTTATCTCTCTTATATATTGCATTATTTAATTTCTATTTATTTTTAAAATTTTAGTATTTATTTTATTAATAATATTATTATACTTATTATTTTAATTATTTGTTTATATTTTTTTTGCAAATTTTGATAATTTTCATATTTTTATTTTCTAATTATTTTAATAATATTATATTCAATATTTTTAATACATAAAAAGTTTCAAATATTTTAAGTAAAATTATAACTTTTTAATTATTTATGATAATATGAATTCTTTATATTATTATTATTATTATATAATATTATAATATTAATATGATTAATAATATTATTCATATTTTTTAATTGTTAATATTTTTATATATATTAAAATTTTTAAATATTTTAATTTAATTATAATATTTTTAATATGATTAATATGATTATTATTATTATAATATTAATATTTTATTTTTTTTAAATTTATTTAATTATTTATAATAATATGAATTCTTTATATTCTTATTATTATTATATAATATTATAATATTAATATGATTAATAATATTATTTATATTTTAGAATAATTAATATTTTTATATATATTAAAATTTTCAAATATTTTAATTTAATTATAATATTTTTTAATATGAATTATAATAATAGTAATATTTTATTTTTTTTATTTTTTATACATATTTGCGATGGGCGGACGACCCGTCGCAAAAGGTAATTACGGCGGGCCCGTCGCAAATACTTCTTAATATATTTTTTGAATTTATTTTTATACTTATTTGTGATGGTATGAGTAACCCGACGCAAATAGAATTTGCGACGGTCCCATCAAAAATGTTTATTTTTTTGTACTTATTTGCGACAGGTTTCTCATCCCGTCGCAAATACCATTTTCAATAGTCCCGTCGCAAAAAATTATTTAAAGATTTTGTTAAATACATCAAATAGTATTAGCGACGGGAAGAATTCCCGTCGCTAATAATATTATTATCAACGGTCCCGTCGCAAATAGATTTTTTTGCGACGTCATTTTCCGCAATGGGTCATTTGTGACAGACCCCCGTCAGAAATGGCCTATTGCAATGGGATCCCGTTGCAAATGGCCCGTCGCAAATGCCCCATCACAAAATAGCTTATTTCCAGTAGTGCTATATGCTTGATCCGTCCTTTTTTGACTTCCAGAAATAAACTCGTGACACCATGGCCATGGAAGTTTGGTGACAGTTCTATTTCAATCAAATGTCCTGAGAAATCTACTTCCATAAATATGGAACGAACAAATTATTCCTCAACTAATTCATTTACAACATGTCATTCGTGACGCACCCAACATACCATACTTCCCTCCAACTATCTTTGTGATGGTTTTCGTCAACAAATATAAGTGTGCGAGTCATGAAATGTGTTAATGATAATCTTCTATTCTAAGGACCATTACAGATGCTTGTAGATAGAAATGACTAATGACACCATGACATGCAGAATTACTACTGGTGAGTCTGTTCTCATAATCTCCCATCTTGGAGATTGCCAAGTACGAAATCCATGAGAGAGAGTCTCGTCTTCTTATGAGTACTCGCACATGACAGTCTGTATACTATGTGTCCTATCATAGTATTTCATCCAACCATAGAACTTTATTTAAGAATATTGTTATAGTATTTGAAGGTTCCCATCATAGAGGGGATCTGCCATGAACTTATTAATTCAAAAAATATTCTAGGAAATTATTTAATTATAGTCATGCAGAGCAATGAACATTATATAATAAGTGTACTTTCAAGTAATCAAAGATAAAGAGTTGGTTCTCAGGACACCAACTCTAACGAACTCCCACTTGGACTAGAGCCAACTACCTATGACTTTTAGTTGGCTAGAACTCACATGATGATCATGTTTCTGCTAAGTCAATGCTTTAGTCTAAGTGTGCACCACATTGTGTTCCATGGAAATAATTCTCACTGCAACTTCACCTCTTTGTCAAAAATCCCTCAAGAGATGATACTTCCGAAGTATGTTCTTTGTCCACTGATGCGACCTTGGTTCTTTTGAAAGTGCCATGGCTATTGTATTATCACAAAAGAGTGTCATAGGATCTTTACTTCTAGGTACTACATCCAACTCTTGGACGAAGCTTCACATCCATACTGATTATTTAGCTACCTCAAAATTTGTGATGTACTCGGACTCTGCAGTAGAATATGCGACCAAACCTTTCTTTGAGCTCTTCCAGCTCACTGCACCTCCATTCAAACTGAATATCTATCCAGTCTGTGACTTCATGTCATCTTCATCAGTCTGGAAACTAGCATCTTCATGTCCTCTGATGACTAGTTCCTCTCCTCCATAAACCAGGAACAAATCGGTAGTACACCTCAGATACTTAAGGATAGTCTTGACTGCCATCCAATGGAGATCTCCTGGATCAGCTTGATATCTACCTACCACAATAAATGTGTAAGAAACATCTAGGCTTGTACATAGCATAACACACATGAATGACCCAATCACGGATGCGTAAGGGATCCTTGACATTTTCTTTCCTTACTCATGTGTATGAGGACACATTTTCTTGGAATGATGAATGCAATGTGACACTGTTAATAATCCCCTCTTGGTCTATTCCATACTGAATCTCTTCAGTATCTTGTCAATGTATGTACTTTTACTTAGGCCCAACATTCTCTTGGATGTATAACAATGGATCCTGATCCCAAGAATATATACTGCATCACCCCAAGTCGTTCATAGAGAAGCATTTTTCCAACCATGCCTTAACTGACTGTAATACTGGTACTTCATTTCCAATTAGTACTATGTCATCACCATATACTATTAGGAAAACGATTTCACTCCCCCTAAACCTTTTGTAGGCATAAGGCTCACATTCATTATTAACAAATCCAAATTCCGTTATGGCTTCATCAAAATGAATGTTCCATGACCTTGATGCTTGCTTTAATCCATAAATGGATTTTTGAAACTTGCATACCTTGTTGGAATCCTTTGGAGTCACAAACCCTTTAAGTTGTATCAGGTAGACATATTCATGGAGGTTCCTGTTAAAAAATTCAGTTTTGAAATCCATTTTCCAAATTTCATAGTCATGGTAACTGGTAATGGCCAATAGGATTTAGATGGATTTCAGCATCACAACTGGGGAAAAGGTTTCATCATAGTCAATTCCTTTACACTGTCTAAAACCTTTTGCAACCAGTTGTGCCTTATAAGTGCTTAATTTTCCCTCCCTGTCTAGTTTCTTCTTGAATGCCCATTTATTACAAACCGGCTTCACATCATCTAGAGGATCTACCAAAATCCAGACTTTGTTTTGGTACCTAGAATCCATTTTAGAATTCATGGCTTCTTGACACTTGGCAACATCTATTCTTTTAACTACTTCCTTATATGTAAGAGGATCATCATTGTCAACCAATAATGAGTCACCATTCTCCATGAAAATAGAACCATATTATTCTATTTCTCTCACCTCTCTCATGCTTCTACAAATTTCTTGTGTCTCTCGAACAAATTGTTCTTCCACAGGGCTTTGTGGAATATGTTCCTATACCAATTCCTCTGTATCTTGAGCCTCGACTTCATCGAATTCTATCTCACTGCCACTATCTCTTTTCGAGATGTGATCCATCTCAAAGAATATGGTGTGTCTTACCACTGTAACATTTTTATCTGAGGGGTTGTATAGGTAATATCTCCATATTTCCTTGGGATATCTTATAAAGGTATACATTGTGCCTTAAAGTGCATGTTTGTTACCTGAAGAGGCCATAACAAATTCTTCGCTACCTCACACGTGTAAATTCTATTACATTGCTTGGCGTCCACTCCATAACTCGTACAGAATACCATTTATCGATTTAGTTGGTACTTGGTTTAGTATGTTTCCTGCTTTTTATAATGCATATCTCCAAAAGGATGATAGAAGACTCACATGACTCATCATTGATCTCACCATGTCCAAAAGGGTACAGTTCCTCCTTTCACTTACACCATTCCACTAAGGCGTGTAAGGATGAGTGAGTTGAGATAGAATCCCAAACTCCCGTAATAAATCAGTGAAGTCTTGATTAAGATATTCTCCTCCCCTATCTGAGTAGAGTTTCTTAATCTTCTTACCAAGATGGTTCTCAACATCAGTCTTGTATTCTTTGAACCGATCAAAAAAATCTAACTTATAACTCATTAAGTAAATATCTCCATATCTACTAAAATCATCAGTAAAAGTTGTGAAGTATAAGAACCCACCCCTTTCTTAAACTGGAAATGGTCCACACACATCTTTGTGAACTAATTCTAGAACTCTTTATCCCTTTCACATTTCCCACTAAATGAGGCTTTGGTCATTTTTCCTTGTAGACACGTATGAAATAGACCAAGTGGTTTTAGATTTAAATAATATAAATACCTATCCTGATGTAATATTGTCAAACATTTCTCATTGACATGACATAGCCGGTGATACCAAATTTGGGTGTGGTGTGAGTCATGTGTATTAACTTTTTCATCGATTTCCATTACTTGGTTTGTGTAGTCTAACACGTAAAGGTTGTTATATAAATGTGCCCTTCCAAACAAATGCTATCCTTATAAAAGTAGAAACATTCATTTCAAAACTTGAGATGAATCCATCAGTATCTAATATGGATACTGAAATAATGTTTTTGGTTATAAGGGGTACATAATAACATCCTATTAATATAAAGACCATCCCAATAGGCAATGTGAGGTGGTAGTCTCCGACAGCTACATCAGCGAGTCTGGCTCCGTTGGCTGCTCGTATATCCACCTATACTTGGTCGATATTTCTGAATCTACTTGGATCATGTGTTTGGATACAGATGTGAGCACCACGAGAAGTATTTAATACCCAATTGGTAGAAATAGATAGATTGAATTTGATAACAAACGCACCTGAAGCTTCCCATTGCTTCCTTGGCTAGGTGCAGTTTTTCTTCCAGTGGCCCTTCTTGATAAATGCGAAACAAACAGCCTCTTGTTCTCTTTCCTCCCCTTTGATCTTTCTTTTCTTGGAAGGCCCTGAAGAAGTCTTGGGCATAAATCTCCTTACTGTCCCTTTCCTTTTATTCCCCATAAGGACAGAAGGCTTTTCACGCTTCATATCATTGCCCACTTGGAGAATGAGGATAAGAAGATTAGATAGAGACTTCTCAATGTTGTTCATGTTGAATTCTACAACAATTTTAGAGAAGATATAGGAGAGTGATGCAAGAATGAGATCGGTACCCAGTTCTTCGGGGAGTTTAAACCCTAGAACCACCAAGCGCTCAATGTAGCCAATAAGCTTGACTACATGAGGACCAACTGGGGAACCCTCTCCTTGTTTTCTCTGAAATAAAACATTGGAGTTCTCAAACCTTTCCTGTCTTGCTCTCTCCTAGTATATACCACATAGGCACTCAAGAAAGCTATAGGTATCCATGTCTTTATGATACATCATGACCTCGCTTGACATTGATGACATCATAAAACATTGAACGTCGAGTGCATCGCTCAAATGTTGATCATAGACCAAGAAATATTCATCACTCGCCCCTTGGGAAGGCGAATCAGGAAGTGAGGACTCTAGTAAGTAAAACTTTCATTCATGGCATAGGATAACCTGAAGGTGGATAAACAATTTGTAAAAGTTTCTATCAGTAAAGATATTGTCTTTATCTAGAATTCGTCACAGAGAAAATGTGGTTGACAAGTTTGTCAAATTGATATTACAAATTAAAAGAGAATATTCATTAGTACTTTCTTGATTACATTTTATAAGAAATAATAAATTTTTATTATGTCTCCCACTGTTTTATCATGTCCCAATGGCCCTCACCATTGATCTCAGAATGTCCAGCTGCCATGACATTCTAGTGGGAAGGATCTATATTCCCCTTCACATAACCCTAGCAAGGGTTGGTCAATCTATTAAAAGGTATTTAGGTATGAAGGTCTTTGCCAACTGTGAGCTTATAGTTCCTACATTTGTTGAGCGGACTCCCCAATCCTAAATTCATGACTTGGATTTCCTTAACACTTTCCTCCATTTTACAACAAGTCTATAAAGGGCTACTTCTCTTGATGTAAAATGTTTAAGTCCACCCGAAAATTTCATAAGTGCTTCCTAAATAAAAGTAAGGGTCCCAACAAGGGTTGTTCAAACACATATTTTTATTGAGTCTTGCCCTTAATCATGTAATGGAAGTCTTGGTATGACTTAATATGGTATTTGAGGGATTTTAATCCTTTATGCATAGTTTCTCATTATCACATGCTTTTTATTATTAAGTGATTCTTTCTAAAGTGATTAACCATATTCTAATAATTTTTATGCATAGTCTGATTTTTATTTTATTCCATCTTTCCATGCTTGTTTATTTCATTAACTTTGGGTTCACGACAACACATACATAACAAAAAAACCATTCAATCAGACAGAAATAATATAACATGGCATGGTTTTGAGCTTCTATTGGTTATCTTATCTAGTGGTTTTGATAAGATAACCCTGAATTAGAGAAAAACACCTTGAACCTGATGGCTTATGTTTTGCAGCTCCCACCTGTACAACTTTGTATATTCTTGGGTTGTTTTTTCCTCTGCTTTGGATTTTGAATTGTTTCCTCTGGCTTAGGAGATCCTCCATTACATGGGGTTTAAATTAAATAAACCATGGGCATGTAGGCCCTTCATTTTATTGGAAAAAGACTCACATGCCAATGAATTTAAATTACATAAATTTAAATGAAACCATACACACACAAAGGGTCTTTGGTCTGGCTCATGATCATCCATAGCATGAAATGACATTTACTCATATATAGTATTCAAATTCATTTAATCGTTATTTTATTCAAGATAAGTCGTGCCTAAATTCAATTAATTATGATCTTATAATTAATCAATTATTTATCTTAAATTCCTTTCTGAATTTCCTTGAGATTCTTCTCATCCATATTCCTTGTACAAGTATTTGTACTTTGGAGGAAACCTGGTGAAATTCCATTTCTGGAAAGTACACAATGTGTAGGATATATCACATGGCGTGTATTTGTTTTCACCCTTTATCCAAAGTACACACCAGGGGATTTGGCGTGTTTTCTGTACTTTGGAAATTTTGGAGTACATGACATGTGTTTTAATCTAACATGGCGTGTACTTCCTTGTTACATGGTTACTGGCTTGGAAATCCAATGTACATGGTTACACGGCTTCTCATTGTACATGGTTTCACCTAGGTTGTATCAGACTACACAGCATGTTGATTCAACATACATGACATGTATGTTGGTTTCCACACGCCGTTCAGTTCTGGTCAACATGGTGTATTAAAAAACATAAGTATGCTCAATTCACATGGCGTGGTTTGGTGGACAAGTACCAGTTCGTTGAACCTAAGTACATGACATGTAGATTTTACTACACGCCGTGTATTCTTATGTTGTATAGACAGAATGAGCAGCTCCTCCGGATGAGTTTCTCATTTTTATTTTAATAAAAATTTGAATTAAAAGTTATTTTATGTGATGTGAATTGTGAAATGAAAGAGGAAGAACATATCTCCTTCATTCAGTTTTATAGAACAATTTTTCTTGAATTGAATAAAATATAAATGTGTAAATTATGAATGAATATTAAATAACTATAATCAACTTTAACCTCTCTTTGATACCAATTGAAGGTCCCGGGCATAGCGGAAGCCCGTGGGTGTATGTGCCCACTTGTCCTTTTGTCATTAGAAATGATTAATCCGGGATCAATATGATGATAAATGCCAGACTCCACAGATCGAATAACAGAAATAGACAAAGAGGAAGAATAGTCCCGAAACCACAAAGGACGATCATCTTAGGTTGATTATAATTAATTTAATTAATTGACAATAAGTACCTTTTATAGCGTTCTTTCTTCATTGATATTTCTGATCATGTTATAATGTGATTCGTTGTTGCATCGTAGAAGCCAAGTGCAGACGTCCTCTAGCGGTGATCCACACATGCACCACATATCTCTGGATGTTGCCAAATGAATCTATGGGTTCTAGCATGGAGAAGCCTTTGCATGCGGTGTCCGCCTTATATCGCCTTGATCCGATGGAAGAGGATCTCTCTCAGTCTTGTGAGCATTCTTTGAGGAAGGATTTCTTTCCTCCATGAGAGAATTCTCTAAAATTTTTGTACACAACGATTATGGAAAAGTGTTGGGGTTGTGAGGATATATATAATCGAGTTTGAGGTTATAGAGTAATGAAAATAAATAAACGCGTTACATGTTTTATTTATTTCATTAACTCTTATTGAGACCCCCCATGTTGAATCATTAATTCCTTGACATTCACCCACGCAAATTATAATAAATATCATTTAATAAAATGATATTGTTCCCCAAAATCCTGACTGGAAAAGCTACACGGCGTATAATCATTAATACACGGCGTTTACTCGTTTTTCATTTCCTTTCCAAAATGAAAACTACACGGCATGTACAATTAATGTACACGATGTGTATATCTTGTTTTCATTTAATTCTTCCTCTAAAATTAAAATGATTTATGATTCCTTGAATAATTATTAAACCACACAAGGGAATAATCTTTATTCTTCTTGAGATACTTGGATACACTTAGTGTGTGACCCTTTAGGACACTTTCTCATTGGCATTAGGCGGGCATGGCTAAAGTCCAAGATTACAGTCCTACAATGGGTCAAGGAACCCAAGAGAAAGAAGTTGATGCTGCATTAACATGTCACCTCATACGAACTCTTAACGTTTAATTTTATCCCTTTTTCTCAATATCCCATCAAGCAAGTTTCATGGTAGTGTCATAAAGTGATATGCTTGATCAGTCATTCTTTTACTTCTAGAAATAAACACTTCGTGACACCATGGCCATGGAATTTGGTCGACAGTTCTATTTCAGTAAAAGGGCCTGAGATATATACTTCCATAAATATAGAAGGGAAAAATCCTTCCTCGACTTAACCATTAACAACATGTCACTCATGATGCACCCAACGTACCCTACTTCCCACCAACTATCTTCGTGAAGAGTTTCATCAACAAATCTAAGTGCGTGAGTCATGACATGAGTTAATGATAATATTCTAGTCTAAGGACTATTACACATGCTCATAGATAGAAATGTATGATGACACCAAGACATACAGAATTACCACTAGTGGGTCTGTTCTCATAATCTCCCATCTTGGAGATTACCAAGTGCGACCTCCATGAGAGAGAGTCTTGTCTTCTTACAAGTACTTGCACATGACGGTCTGTAAACTTTGTGTCCTATCATAGTATGTCATCCAAACATATAACTTTATTAAAGAATATTGTTATAGCATTTAAAGGTACTCATCATAGCGGGGATCTTCCATGACCTTTTAATGCAACAAATATTCCAGGACATTATTATATTATAGTCATGCAGAACAATAAACAATATATAATAAGTTTACATTCATGTAATCAATGTATAAACAGTTTGTTCTTAGGACACAAAATCTAACAGATTTGGGGATGAGGTTGACCTATGATCCTATTTTGAGACTACCAAAGTAGGGAATGGAGTACATAATGTATTCTTATTTCTAGAGATATGGACTTGAATGTGTGTTGATGTAGAGGTTGGTAGTGTTCTCATATGGGTTGAGTCAGTTGTGACCATATGAGTAGAAATATGTGACTCTTGACCTAGAGTTGTTAGTGGTAGTATTTTTTCAGAAGATGTGGATTCCATATCTTCTAGAAGAGAGATTTGTTGTTTACTCATATCATTAATGTATCAATTATATATTCACGCAGAGAGATCTAAACCTTTGATAGAGGCACTAGTTTGAGCTCATGCATGGCTTTGATTTCGATATAGTCTATAATATTAGGAAGGGAAATATGATAGTATTTTCCTTTAACAATAAGACCCATTCTAATTTAGTGCAGGTGAAGTATGATCATTTGGAAACATTATAGCTGGGCCTGGTGGAGGAGATGGGTGAAAAATATCTTCAATTGATGGGGATCACTCCACTACTTTTCCAACATGTGAGGAAGGCTTAGTTGGGATACATCAACTATGAGGTTCTTTGTGATTAGATATCTTTTGAAGACTCACTAGATGAATTTTTTAAAGGAGGGGAACATGTTATCCTTTTCAAGGTAAATATGGTGGTTCTAGTCATAATTTGAGAGGAGTTAATGGAAGAGTTTCACACTTCCCCTTTGGTTGTACATATTAATGTGGAAAAGATGTCTAGGGACCATAAAAAAATGTTTTGGTGGGATGGCATGAGGCAGAGTATATCCAAGTTTTTCTCTCAGTGTCTCAGAAGTCAGTAGGTGAAGGTAGGGCACCATGTTTTGTATGATTTGACAAAACCTCTCGAGATTCCAAAGTATAAAATTGACAAAATATCCATTGACTGTTATAAGTATTCCATGGTTAGTGAGAGTATAATATCTTTAATGTGTGATTTTTTATGACTCATGAATTAATCACACTTCCTTTATGTTATAAATAAAAGTTCCATAGAGTATATAGGTCATTTTTATGTATGGAGAATTGTCCATCTCTATGGGGTACCCTTAGTGATTTTATCTGAACTTGATTAATGGTTTACGTCATGGTTGTGGATAGGAAAAAAAGAAGAATTTGAGACCTAGTTGTGTATTTTTATGAAATTTAACCCTTATACGGATGAGCAGACTTAGTGAACTATCTAGGATTCAACGGATATAAAAAAACATTATATTTAAGACATTGGATTGATTTGGTAGGATCACTTTCCATTGGTATAATCCTCTTATAATAATATTTATCACTATATTATGAACAAGAAAACATTCAAGTCCTTATAATGGAGACCTTAAAGGTCACACATGTACTAGAATAAGATTGGTGAGGAATATCTTTTTGGGACATTTTTGGTGTAGGAAATTAGGTAGGATGTTTATCTGATTTATGAGTGTATAAGGATATCTTGTTTTTGAAAAAAAATTCTTTCAAAAATCCACTTCGTAGGACCTTAGTGTTCTAGTAGGGAGACCATGTTTCCCTGAGAGTATCCCTATATTAGAGATTGTAGAGGTTTGGACAGGGAGAAAAGTTATCCATGAGGTTTATGAGGACATTCAAGATCCTATGGATGGTTAGAGATTTTTATTACTACATTGCCATACCCCTAGTGTTGGATAGGGATCATGAAACATTCTCTATGTCACAATTGAGGTGATACGTGCATGATCTTGTGAACATTATTGACTGGGGGAGTTATACATAGATGATTGAACCACCATGATGGATTACCCAAATAGTTATCAAATATCTGTAGGATAAGATCTTGTGAGGATAGTAAATTTATATCATCTGTGTATAGTGGTATCATCTGAGAATAAAACAGAGTTACCCTGAGTATGATATTTGGATACAGGATCGGTATCCCCAAATTTTTGTTTTGCTTGTGCTTCTTAGGGAATAAAATCATTGAAGAGTGAATAATGTAGTGACCTTATTTTTCCCTTATAAGACATTGAAATATATTAATAAATATTTCTAAATCCAGAAGTTGGGATGGCATGAGATTATAGTTTCTGATGAGCTCAAAATTGATATTGTAAAAATATTAAATATATTAATATCACACATGTGTAGTTTTTTAAAAATATTTTAATATATCATTAGTGGAGCCTTAGATTAAGAACCTAAGACCATAGTTGATTCTGGAATGTGAGGTTTACCATAGGAACCACTTATGGACAATAAGCGTCGAATATTCAGTTGAGGGATTCATTGGTGGGTGCATTAAGTGTATTAATAAATTCAATTAATAAATTTATTTAATAAACATAACAGACCAATATATGTATAAATACATTATTTGGATAAATTTATAGTGTTTTCCATATAATATTGAAAAATCTAAGAGGAGGAGGAGACCGTTTTCCATTGGTCGATCGACATCGAACAAAGAACAATGATTGAAACATGGTTGATTGAGGGGAAGCAAACATAATGGGTCTTATCCTTTGCAGGTGAATGTGTTCTTCACCATGGATTGATTCATAATCGAGTTAGGGATAAGAAATTGTGCATTTATCCTTTTCGATTAAAATATTGAGAATGGATATTTACTTATCTACTTTTGATCATTGTTATCTATTCAACTCATAAAACTATTTCAATAATTTAATTATTTAAATTAAATAATCATTTCCAAGACTTTCTATCACCCCTAATATCCCTATTATGAACTATTTGGATAATAAATTATTTCTAATGAAGTATTGACATCATAATATTCATTTCTCCCCAACATTCTTCAAATTCTTCACCATTGTCCCATGTGGTTGTGGTTTGACATTTCCAGGCTGAGTTCGACCTGGATCAAACCCCAGATTCTTAGAAGATTGGTTAATGATGACTAGGATGATTATTTGTGGATAGATCATGATAGGTATCGAGATGTGGGTGATGCCACCATGGATCTGGGACCTAGAGTTGTGATATTAGGTGATGGTAGATGTGTCAAAAAATTCTATGGGAATCACGATGGTGTCCAGATTCCGATTTCTAGCTTGAGGCATAGATATCGATGGATGACATTGTTACCTCTGATTTTAGTGTATTTTGAATATTCAATAGGAGGGAGTCACAATAGAGAGGAAATATTTGTGGAATTGTGTGGTGATAATATGTTTCTATGGAAAACATGACTACATGACATAAAATTCAAGAATAGACACCAGGTATACCCCTCATCCATGACACTGGGGTTTTAGGAAAGATAAAGATCACACACTATGTGGCTAGGACCACACACCATGTGTCCCTCCCAGGGTGGCCAAGATATTTTCTTGATAAAACATTCTTAGGACCACATGTGGGAGGAAACACCCTATACTTCCAGATTACATATTCATGGGATGATACGCCAGCATGACTAGGTACATGACCAGAATTAGGGGCAAAATACAATGAATAGAAGCATATCCCTGAGTACAAAAGTAGTCCCCGGGTGGCTGAGATGCATTGTGTGGACCTTGATCATACCCTTTATGGTGAAATTATTTCTACTAAATTTTTAAAGGATAAAAAAACTAGGAATCAAAGAGGGACCACACACCGTGTGGGTGCCATACACATTGGATAGTTCCCTTTGGGACTTCTTCCTCTCAAATCTCTTTAATTTAAAATTGTATTTTTCAATGAAAAGTAGCCTATACCGAGATGTTTTCCATGTATAAAAAATATGTTTTCCTTCATATTGGATTTAACTATATGATTTGGAATGTTACAAAAATGAATATTCTTTAAGAGGTGCCTCATAATGGTAGTGTTTATGATGAATCATCGGTGAGAGAGGTAGCGTTAGGAAACCCCCCTATCATACCAGGGTGGGAGTCCAAAATACTCCTTACAACAGTTGAGTAGAACCCCCTTGATGCACTAGAGAGTGGGTCCTCAATAATTTGAGTGGAAACCACTAATATTCTACGGTGTTGGTCCTCTATCGACATATATAGAGTGACACCCCCTAATGCACTAGGGCATAGGTCCTCCATAATTTGAGTAGAAATCCCTTTATGCACTTGAGTGTGGATCCTTTATTGATATATATATAGTGTAATCCCTTATCACATTAGGGAGTGGGTATTATATCTATCTATGGAGTGTCATACCTATGTCAAATCAAGGTGTGGATCCTCCACATATCTACTAAGTAGTATCCCCTGTCATACTAAGGAAGGATTCCTCTATTTAAGATTGTACCCCCTTTGGATATGGAGTAGTCCTGAGGTATGAGTCCTCCTCAAGACTTCTTTGTACATACATATGAGATTTTGGGCATCAATGATGGACCATTGGAGCTTCAGGAAGATCCAACATCCCTAGATGAGCTGTGAGATGAAGATCTCATTTCTCTCTCATCTTAATTTCCTTAGGGGAATATATATATATATATATATATATATATATATATTCATGGGTTCAACTTCCCTATTTATTTGGGTTGATATATCTACATCTATCATATCCTCTATGGCTCCCAATTTGATTTTCGATGTCTCCGGATAGGTATTTATATACTCACCCCTACATGGGATTTTCACACACCTCTCAATTCTTTTTCATATGACTGATATATTAGCAATGACATTAGTGAAGTGTAATGATACTCATGTGGAAAGATCGTGTATGGTGTTTGGTCTTAGAGATTAGGTGTTCGGATCTCTCAACTATCATTTCATTAGTTGTTTTAATTTTCTGACTTAATTTATGGTTTGGCATGTATTTTTTCCCCTTTTTACTTATGTTTTATTCTATTATACTCATATATATTCCCCATAGGTTATTGCATAATGGATTACTCTATAATTTACTATATTTTATTATTCCCCCACGTTATTTCATGGAGATGGTTGGGTTCATGCATACAGTTACATTTGAAAAAGGACTCCTATTTTATATTACACCTTCTTGGAACTTTTCACCAGCCCCGACCTATTATAGGTGTGTTTGTGGTTATGACAGCTCGAATTTCCACCAACTATGTTGGACCCAGTGGTGTAGGTCATTATAAGGGAGTGTTAATGATGATTATCTCTAATTGCGACCCTTATTTTACCTACAAGGTGTTGTGAGAGATCTATTAGGCTTTCAACCCTTAGGTAATCATTACTATTGCTGTCCAAATATAGATAGACGGTCAAATATAGCAGACTATTAAAACTATTGAGGATATGTTTCATTATTGTGTCTTAGATTTTAGAGGTTCATGGATGTGGAACCTTCCTTTAGTCATGTTTTACTATAAAAATATTTTTTACTCCACCATTATTATGGAATAGTTTAAATATTTTTAAAAAATACCTTTCCATTCACCATTGTACTAGACTGGGGCAAAACAATATGAAATTATCAAGAAAAAACTAGCGTAGATACTAACATATATGGTTTAGGTGATTGTTGAGATGATAAAGGTAGTATAAGATCGTTAAAATTCTTATTACAATTAGAGGATACCTCTAGAGTTGATCATCTAAGATCATGTGATCCTGAAGGTAAATCCATTTCTTAGGCAGTGATGGTTTGGTCACCGAAGTAATCTTTATCCTTAGTTTTTTGGGCCTTTTGAGGTGTTAGATCATGTTGAAGTCATTATATAGTGGATTTCACTTCCCCTATATATGGTCTAGATATATGATGTCTTCCCTGTTCTTCATATTCACTTTCATCATCATGCCTATTCTCAATACATTGATTAGGGGGACATCTACATTATCATTGATTCAACCTTTCAAGGAGTGGCCTATGGACATCTTGGAACATCCAAAAAAATGTTTCATATATGTGATATTTCCTTGGTTTCAATCCTCTGGTGATATGGTGGTGTGGAGGATAATACCAAGGAATGTGGTTCACAAATGAGTTCTTAGTATCCTGATTTTTTTATGTTTAACTCTTATCACGCGATGGTGTTAATTTTTTTGTTGATCTTTATATTATTTATGATATGGTTTTCCCTTTCTTGATTACTTATGTATGGTCTTTATCTTGTTTGATAGGTATATCCCCTATTATAATATTAAGGAATATGTTTTAAATGATTTTTAGTTTTCTCCATGTTCCTTTGAGTGAGGTGGTTTATCTTCTATGAGGATAAGATTCTTGAGAGGTGTCTAATGGGTGGTTATTTTGATGAAACTTTTTCATTACAATTATCTGGGTTTGGTTTTAATTTATTAGGATGATATTTTTTGGGAGTTAGCTAGTATAATGGTTTGGATCTTAATTAGTCCTTCCCATTCACTTTTAAGATATTTCCTAATGGTTTTGAGATTCTTGTGTCGTTTTGTAATTTGTTATTTAAAAAGGTATTTGAAACAATAGGTGATTTATTCTATAGATATTTGTTTTTAGAATTTTAAATGTTTTAAAATAATTATATATATTTTTTAAATTATCATAATTTTTATTTTTATAAGAAACCATTTTCCATATAATTAATATTATTTTAAAAAAAATTAAGGTTTTTAAGGAAAACATACCCTCACATGGGAGCTATTATCTATGTAAGGGGGAGGATAGTTAAGATCAAGATATCCTTAAATGAGTCTTTTAATAGTGATCTATAAGGGTAAAACTAGTTACCCTTACACAGACTAAAGACCATGCTTAATGGTAAGGTGTATTTTTCAAAGCAGGTGTAAGAGTAAGATCAATCCACCATTAAATAAGCCCTTCTATTTCACATTGTAAGTGTAAAACAATTTACCTTTACATAAATAACCTACCATGCATAATAGTGTGGAGAAATATTCAATGATTACATAATGTTAAGTTAGAGTTACACTTATGTGAGTCTTTCCACTACACTGTGTAAGGGTAAAATAAGCTACCCTTACACAAACCCTCTAACCTACATAGGGGTAACATTATTTCCATATTTTCTTAGTTTTTTCTCTCATTCTCCAGCATGTACCCCACCCCACATGTTCCATTTTCAAATATCATAAATTCAAAAATCATGATTTTTTTTCTTTGACACATTTAATAATTTAAAAATCATTTTGGAGGATTTTAATTGATTAAAAATTAATTTTTGATATAAAACCAATTGGGAAAAATAATTGGGGGTTTCAATGTTTTATTTTAAGGATATGTGTTTCTTAAATATTTAAAATACCTAAAACCTTAAACTGTACTTTTTTCATCCATTTTCCCTCTAATCTGGAGGACCCCATAACCATATCTTCATGTTGATTAACTTCATCTGTTTCCATGAACTATTCATTTGATATTTTCTGGCGAGGAATTACCTTCTCTCTCCTATATTCACTGGTTAAAACATCTTTCCAAGGGAAAAATATCTGGTATGGGATTGGATATTTATCATATCATTTTAAAGGAAATTTTCAATTCAATATGATCTAATCCTTTGAATTGTTTTGGAATTAACCATAATAAATATTAAAGTGGATTAATGGAAGATATGGTTTATGATTTTTTGTAATCACATGTATCTTTCCAACATGATAATGAATTTCCTTTCATTTTTTTGAGATAGTTTTATATATATATATATATTCTTGGATTATCATCGTCATTTTGATCAAAAAAATTAAATAGTGTAATTTTGGTAATGTTTTATGAGAAAATAATTAAAGAAGCATGTTTTATAAAATGTTCTTGTTATAATTTTATGGAAATAAAATTGATACTTAATTAATTTTTAATAAATTTTACCATGATGTATTAATATAATTGGATAATAAAAATAATCAGGAAGTTCTTGTTATTGTAAATGATTAAATTCATGTTAAATGGAATATTATTCTTTAGATTATAATGAATCTATAAGTAATGCTTGAAAATAATGTTTTAAATAACTAATAGCCTATAGTATCTTATGTATTATGTTTCATGTGGTTATACCATGTGATAATTGAATTTGGTTACTATAATATGAAAATAAAACTTTTTTTTTGAAAAAGATAAATTTTTGTGGCAGAGTGATCCCTTTTTCATGTGAAGGTGGAATTCCCTATTTCTTAGTCCCTAATAACCTATTAAATTTTTTGGATTCTTGTTTCTTTTTGTGTTTTCTCTAGATATTCCTCTTTTTAGTTGATGTGTTGTGAGTCTGATATGGATTATGGTTAATTAAATATGGATCGGGAGTCCCATGTATGTGAAAGAATTTTCCATCTATGATGGAGAGATGTATAGTGATGTGAATTAAGGTGTTGGGAATGACACCAGGATTGATGAAACAGGTTGAATCTAGACTTACTTTTTTCTGCGTGGAAAGCCATATTCTTTATTGATACTATTATTTTTTGGGGGTTGGATGAATGGGTTACTTGTATAACTGCATTCATTTGTCATCTAATTGAGGAAAATGGTTCTGATTAGTTATGAATCTCTTTCATTATATCTTAGGATGTTTCTTAGAGTACTAAGAATTTTAGAATGACAATAATTACTAAATTTATTAACACATGGGGTTGGTGTTTGAATAGAATGAAAACATTAATAATCTTATGGAACCATAGAATTAGTTAAATTATTCATAGAGTGCATGGACTTTAATTTTTGGTTGATAAAATGTTTAATCTAATAATGTTAACTTATTGATAATGAACTAATTAACATAATGTTAAATTTTGAAATGAAATATTTAATTAAATGAACCTCCTTGAAAGCTTGTGTGCTTATAGGATATCTATTTCTTAGTAGCGGAATTAGGGTTTCCGAGAGATGATAGTTGTGGATGAGGCTAAGACTTGGATAAATCACATAATGTTTTCCTAATATATATTATATCTTTTATGCTTTTTGATTTCATATTCTTCCCCACCAATTTAAGTAGGGTGACTGATACCCAATGTACTCTTGGAGGTCATCTTCCCTAATATGTTGGTTGGTGAAAAATGGATAGCTAACTACCCCCTTCAACCACACTCCATTATCATTATAGTATTATGTTCTAGTATGGATGGTGTTTACCTTTCCCAATATATGTGTGTAGAGGGATGTAATGGACTTTGGTTATTTCGAAAACATATGACTTTGGATATAGTATCCTATAGATTATTATATGTAAGATTTGTATGGGTTGTGATGTCCTGATGTATAATACATGATGTATGAGTAATGGTGGATCCTAAAAACTTCTGGTTTAATATTTGGAGATGTGGCTGGGATGATGAGATTTTTTTATTTATATGGTGCATGATATAATACTTTATATTAGGTGTTTTGAAGACGGATTACTTTTGGAGAGAGATGGATTAAGACGTGTGATGTTGAGGCAGAGTGGAAAAAATATAGGGTAAGTGGAAGAAAGGTATAAATTATTTATTATATTATATGATCTCTTATATAATATACAAGGTGTGGATGAAAACATAGAATACTATTTTAGGTGATGATTTAGCTTCACTTGTTGTTCACATGACCTTATCATCCTTTATTTATCTTTTTCAGGAGTGGCCCAAGTGGGGATCCGAATGAGTATAGTTTATATGATCACCGCAAACACACACACACATATATATACTATTTTCATGTTAATAGGAGATGGTTATAGACCAGTTTATATACTACTCTCTTTGGAGTTATTCAATAGATGTTGTCTTTAGAGGCCACAATCGAGTTTATCATTCAGTACATATAGTTTATTTTATTGTTGAGTAGTTTTATATGAAATTGCATTCATGTAATAGGGATATTTATTTTTTAAACATAACCATATTTTTCAGTGTTTTTATCTTATCTCTTGTATATCATATCATAGAGGCTAATTCCTACCATCTGTGTTCATGATATACCATCGGTGCTTATCACCAACTTATAATCTTTTGTATGTAGTCTTTAGGAATCATTATCTATCTTCCCTCAATTCAATCCCAGGAGAGTTACCCTTGATGGGATGGGGTCATGATAGGTTTGGTATAGGAGGTGATAACCAACAGGAATAAAAAATAAAATTGGATGATAATGATTAATATATGGATGAAAAAAATAACATTATTTAGGAAAATACTTAACATAATATCTTAATAAGGGAAATTCAAATAACACTATAAAGAAAAATGGAAGTCCTAAATGGTCATATAATATAAATAAACCATATACCAAATGAGTTAATAAGTATATGTTAAAACATAAGAGGATATTAATACTCTATTCTAGAATTTCTTGTGTCTAGATAACTCTAAAACTACAAGAACCCTTACCAAAACTATATTGAAATACAAACCCATGAGAATAGGAATTTCAAAGAAAATTTTAAAATTATCAATGTTCAAAAACATCAAATTTCATTATATTAGTTATAATTTATTTTCCATTAATAATAATAAAATTAGTAGTTAATATTCTTTAGGCCTGGGCATAAATTTTTTTTATTAACTAGTCTACATAGAGTAATTCCAAAAAAAATTACATGTTGTTTTAATTGGGATGGAAGGGGAATTTTTTATCTCGAAGATATATGATCTAAATTGGTATCAAGATAAACACTATTTATATAAAGATATTTTTGAGTTATTTTAAGAAAATAATAGCTTTTTAGTTATGTTGAGAGACTCTAATATGGTGATGAATCTCCCTAAGAATATAGGTTCCTCTTATGTATTTCCTTTAATTAATTTAAATAATTTATTGGGAAATGTGTTGATTTTGAAGTTATTATAACACTATCTAAATATACATGGAATATAAATTATGTTAATAGGATAGCTTTATGAAAACTTCATATGTACTTTTTTGACCACGTATCCTTGGATGCATGAGAAAAGGACTCATCCATCGCTCCATTGAAGACCGATATCATTAAATCATATCATAAAAATTTATCACAGTAAGGATCAAGGTATAAAACCTATTAATTTCTTTATATAGTAATTCTTTGATCAAAGATTATAATTATTGGAAAATAATATGAATGGTTTGGTAAAATGAAAATGACCATAGTTGCATTTACACTAGTATTCAAAAATTAAAAATCATAAATTAGAAGATTTAATATTGGAGAAAGTAATGTTTTTGTAACATTGATAAAAAAATTATTAATGTAGAAAAGTTAATAAATAACCATTAAATTATCATAATAAATCTTTTAAATTTTAATATTTCTCTAAGGATGTCGATTTATTTACTAAATTAATCTCCATGTTGGACCTATAAGTGACTATTTTTTATGACAATTATAAAGTTAAATGGATAAAATATTGTGATGCAAACTTTATATACATATATAGATTGAAAAAAAATAAATAATTTTTAATAAACCTGCCTCTTTTTTTGGGAATGGATATATTATAATGACCAAATATTTGTAATACTTGAAATTAATAATATCTTTTATAGCTTGTGTCATACGCAACACCCAGCTAAAAAATATAATATATTAAAATTTCATGAAGAATATAACCATTGTAAATAATAAGATAACAATTAATCAAAATAGTTTTATATTATTATTTTTCTATATTATTATAAAAATTGATCCTTTCGAAGAACCACTTAGAAAAGACATATTATTTTACCTTAATAAATTAAATTGATCAATTTTATAATTTTATAGTTAATATTTACATTTATAAACTAATTTTTCATCATTTAATTATTTATCAATCTATTAAAAATAATATTAAAGACACCTGAAGTTAAAAATAAAAACTATTTTCTTTAAATTTAGTATTTTTATTTAAATAACTGGATATATAAATATTATAATGATAATTTGATATAAATAAATTAAATTTAGTGTTTATATTTTCAAAATTGTCTTATAGTTTATTTTTTATATTTTTTTGAAATAATATATTTTTAGTGATTAGTCAAAAATACGAGTTTTTTCTAAAATCCTATCATTTATTACTATATTATAAAACACACATTTTCTAAAAATGATTGTTTTCTAGTTACATGTGATAATGTTAAAATTAATTTTTATTATATATAGAAAATTTTTATGATAGAATTTATTTCATATTTGGAATCATTTGGTCCAAATTATACTGTAATTTAAATTTTATTTGTAGGTATCAAAAGCAAATTTTTAGGTAAAAACTAGTTATCACGGTAAAATCTTAAATAGTGAAATTTATAAATCGAGGGGTAAAGGGATTTAAATCTAATAAAAACGTGTTTATAATTTTTTATGAGTGATTAAATATAATATTTCATCCTCCACTGCATTATTTACCATTTTAGA
This sequence comes from Viscum album, assembly GCA_963277665.1. Classification (NCBI taxonomy): domain Eukaryota; kingdom Viridiplantae; phylum Streptophyta; class Magnoliopsida; order Santalales; family Viscaceae; genus Viscum; species Viscum album. The sequence goes on from OY728156.1 coordinate 1,340,555,287, forward strand.
GACACTTGTATGACATGTTCTCAATCTATATGAATTTTAAATATTTGAAAAAATTTCATTCTCATAACTTATAAAAGGGGACTCTCACTTCCCATTCAAGGTCAGTTTGAAAATTCCATTTCCACCTAAAACCAATACAATTATCCTTACTTTAAAATCATATTCCTTCTCTTTTAGAATCTGGTCATAATATATTGGCCTCAGACCCCCATTTTTAATGTGTCTTCCAAATGAAAGGTGAAAATTGAAACATGATTAATTTATTTTACCAACATCTATTACTTTCGATATGAACTTCCAAAATATTATTTCCTTATTCATATATAATTAAATAATTATATATTTTATACTTAATTTTATTCTCCTAAGTTAAAAACTATTAACCACATTTCCCCATTTCAATTAAGAAAAATGAAACTGTCATTTGTGTGTTATGCGAACTACCACCTCCCCATAGTGACAAAATCCTTTTGTTAACCTCCACCTATCTCCAATGATTATAAAAGTTTAATTGTGGAATAAATGTTAAATATTTAATATATTAATTATTATTATGATACAAATTATAACCCATATTCTTTTCATCTCATTATTTGAAAAAGGAAAACATTAATCCTAGGTTATGTAGATTGTTGCCTCCACAATGTAATATATCTCATTTTTCTTATTGTTTATTTATTATTAATTAAAATATATTAAAATATTATTTGAAAAATTAAAATTAGATAAATAATATAACAATTAATATTTAATATTGACATTTCTCTAAAATGATCCACTTTCAAAATCAAAATCACCCATTAATTATAGTATGTCCATGTTTGGGTTGGTCTAATCATTTACTTGAACAAAGTTAAAAAACAATATCATGGATCACTATGAGAACCAATTTAATGATGATATATGATATAAATAATTAAATAATGATGTTATTTTTTCTTTGTAATTTTATCATTAATATTTAATTTGTTAATTAATATTCCATTTTTATTAGTTAAATATCAATGAAACAAGCTTATCTCCAACTTTGTCAAAATGAACCCTGAAATTGAAATTCAAAAAATCACATTATATCTTATTAGAGCATCATTAAACATAGGTTATATTATATTTTTACAAATTAATGATTAAAATTTATGAATAACGAAGAACAACAATTATCAAACAATTTCAAAACTATCATGATTACTCACACTCGATATTGAAAATAGTTCATTACTAAAAAAATGAATGTTTAGAATAATTATAAATAATTTATATAAAAGTTTAGATACATGAATATGGTTATTAATTTTTTGATTAATATTGTTATATTTTTTATACAAGAATTTTGGTGTGTTAAACTAAGTAAGGAATTAATGTAAGCGGTTCTTTGTCTCAACTTTAATTTTTTAAGTGTATTTCAAATTATACACCAGGATAACTATAATTGGGTGTAATTTATGACTAATGAATTTATTTAAACATATTTAGGTAATTAATGGTGTTTTAAGAGCCATATAATTTACTTTATTTAAATGCAATTTTATTGAATAGATGCCAAAGTCGAAATAGGTTTTGATTGAAATGTTACTCAAGTTGCAAGGGTATCGATTTCCAATATTATTTTAAAATAAATATTATTTCAGAATGACAACCCATATGGTGAATTTTTATTCTTTATAAACACACTAATAATTTTATTTGGATATTTAATGGGTTTTATATATCCACTCAATTTTTTCCCTTTGACCCATATTTTACATGAAGTATTTCTTGTAAGTGAAAATAGACTCATCCCTTCTTCATGGCCATGAACCTTCATTTTTTAATATATATGTTCTTTGGATGATTTTTAAAGTTTCCTTATCATTGATTCAATAGTCTAACAAATTAATTTTCTACTACTTGAATTTAGTTTAAAAAAATTAAATATATTTTTTAGCATTTTCTGAATCGGTAATTTTTGTCAAAATGTAAAAATCATCAATTTTTAGCATTTGTTGAGTGAACACATAATTCCACCACATTTTTTATTTAATATAAGGTTTTATCTATATGTTTTAATTATATATATAATTAATTATTTTTCTATGAGGATTATAAAAAGTTTTTTAAATTATTTTAAAATATAAAAAGTATTTCTTATTACCAAATTTGTTTTTCAAGAATTTATAAAAATGGTATTTCATATAATTAATTTTCCATTTATACATATTATACATTATCCCTGATATTATTCAAATGATAACATTCACCTTATTTCTCTAGATGGATTATGAATGTTTGTTTTCTATAATGGGAAAGTATCATCACAACCTTTTTCTTGACTATTCATTAAGTGTTTATAAACCTAATATTTATTCCAATTCCTCCCCTATATGAATTCCCAAGTTTTTATTCATTTGATTGAATGATTTTCACTAAGATTACATTAATCGATTGATTGGGGAAATTATTGACTTAACTATATACCCTTTTCTAAAAGGTTCGAATATAAAATGATTTATCTTTATTGAATGGTATTTACCAAGAATTTTAATTGATGACACTCAATATATATTTATTTTGGATAGGTTTAACATGTTATGATTATTTAAAGTATTATGAATGACCCCTTACGTGATTCATTTTTGAAAATTATATAAAACTCATTTTTTCTATGGTTTCTTTGAGGTATGATGAGTGGAATGATTATAAGTGGAATTCATATGTATGGATGATGAAAGGTGGGATTATATATCACCCTATATTGTATTCATTTATATTATATATCTAAATTGATAATATAGTATTATCCCTATAGAATATGCTCAAAAAATAATGTTTGATCATTCTTGGATACACATAAAAACTCAAGGGTGATCATTATTAGATATGATCAAAAAATATTGTGTGGTTTTTCTTGTATGTACTTATAAACTAAAACATGGTCCTTACTAGACAATTAATAATACCAAGTTGTGGTACTTCATTGATATACTCACAATCTAAAGTATGGGAATTCATGGTTATGATTGCAGTATGATGATACATTTTTCTTAAGTGCATGAAATAGTTTTTTAATTATTCTTATGAATATGTTATGAACTCATGGATCCGGTTTATTAAATAATATTTATAGAATTTTTGAATCATGTATCGTGTTATTCCAAGACTTATGTATTGATATATGGTCTATTATTTTTATTTATAACTTTCCTTATGTATCCTGATTATACCCATATTCTTATCTTATTTCCTCTTATTATATTTAATTATTATCACTTATTATTACCCTTATATACCATATAGTCTCAAAACTTTATTATGTTTCCATTTTCCTAGGTTATAATGAAAAGTAATATGTAAAATGTGTCTAGAAGAGTATCTTGTGTGGAGGATCTATGAGAGATGCTAAAGACTTATTATGAGTTGATTCTTTCATTTTATAGTGGAGAAAATTCCCATTTGATACAAAGAAAATAGTTACTAATAGTCTAATCATTAACCTAACTCTATAAGACTCTATGAATAAAAAGTTACTTAGAATTAAATTTTTACATTTTTGTGAAATATATTATAATTAAGGATGTTTATCCAATCTAGTGTTTAAATGATATTTTTTTGTACTAGATTTTTTATTTTGGGTATGGGGAAACTAAATTGGTATCATATGAGTTTTTTATGACATTATAGGTTAGGATGTTATCGATTGAAGATAAATTAAGAGTTATAAATGTCATTAAGGATTGATAAGTTAAGTTTTATCACATTTAAAAAGATAATAAAAACCATTAAGTTGGTTATACTAAATATTTTTTGTTGTTTAGGGATAAGGATAAGATATATTTAGTGAAAACCCTATGAATAATTATAATTATTTTATAACATCCTAAATATTTGGTGAATTATATATTTTATGGTTCTCCTAGCAATTACATCCTTATATAGATACAACAATTAGATGCAGGCTCTGGTGTAGATACTCCTATGGGTAATAACCCATGAAAATGGGTTGTTGTGTGTTAACTTAGTCATCACCTACCGCATAAAAAAGATTCCTATATACATACCTGCTGCATATATTTCAATGATTTTTAGGTTTAGAATATTATAATAGAGATCATGAGAATTTTCGTATATCTATTTTTTGGATTAGGCTAAAAAGCACAATAGAACCTAACATTAACCAAATTTGATTGAACTAAAAGTATCAAAGGATGAAAAGAAGGTGTTATTAGATAATTATTCAAAGAATTGAGCTTTTTTATTCAAAATATTATTTACTATTATTTTATTGATGACCATTTTGGGTTTTAGTATTTGGATGAAACGTCATCATAGAAATGATGGTGTGAAAGGTAAGTATCTAGAAATAATTATGTATTATAACTGATTCAGGTAGAATACTTAAATGGTTGATAATATTAGTATATTCTTGCTATTATAGAAAATGTGAGTTTCCTTTTCCTAATTATGGTAGTGAGGTCGATATCATAATAAAAATTTAATTACGATACACTAAGTTTTTTTCATTAGTGAGTTATATTTATCAATGATATTATGGTATATTCTAAATTTTATACATCACATGGTTTTTTTTCATTTTAATGTTTCAAATCATATATTATATTTTATTATTATCTTCTAAAAGTAATTTTATGAAAAAGTTATATTATTTGGGACAATTTTTGTAGAACACATGAATGGGGGATGTATAACTCTTAAGATTAATATATTTTTGATATTTAGATAATAAAGGATTTATTGGTTTTATAAAATATTGGTGTCCTTGTGATTGGTAATTGATTAATGATATTTTTGGTGAAGATCATTCCATGATGGGTATTGTGATATATATTTTCTAGTGTGTGATTTTTTAAAGCTAGTGGTTAATAATATTAAAGGCTTATAAATTGTGTTAATTTCTAAATTAATATATTGGTTATCTATAGTTTAATGTATTAGATATTTTTTTGGAATGTTGAATTTTAGAGAATGTTTCATTAAGGTATATTCATACATGATTTTATAACTATATGAATGATTAATTTTTTTAGGGATAATAACTAACATCATAAATCCTAATAAAGTATAGTATATATACTGTCATAAATGATAAATATGTTAGTAACACCCTTATCTACTTTAATAAATGATTAATAATTAAAATTTAGAGGATGAAATTTATTTAAGGGGTATAATGTATTGAACAGAGATTTTGAATCCTTTAAATTAATGGAATCTTTAGTAGATTTTGTGATACACAAAACCTAATAAGGGAACAACCCAACTAAAATGAACAAAGAATTATTAAAATTACATAAAAATATAATCATTAGTAAATTAAAGGTTAACAATCAATTAAAATAGTTAGAGATTATTTTTTTTAATGATTTAAAAAAGATTTATTTTGAAGAACTATTTAAATAATGTATTGTATTTTACCTTAATGAATTAAATAGATAAAATTTTAAAAATTATAGGTAATTTTATATTTATAAAATAAGATTTCAATATTTAATTATTTATAAATTTATATGAAAATAAGACTAAATACTCATGAATTTAAAAATATTAATGAAAACTTTCCATTTAAACTCTTTAATTTCCTTTTAATATCTAAATATATAAATTGTGTAATTTTAATTTGATAAATTATTTTCATTTTTTAATATAGAATGCCAAAATCAGTTTTGGGTTAATTTTCCATATTTTTATAAGATAATTTATTTTTTGTGGAATTGTTAAAATACTAGTTTTACTAAAATTGTTACATTTATTACTATATATAAAATTATAATTTTAAAACCTATAATTTTTTATGATAAATAATTATTTTAATGAGTTAAATTATATATTTCAAAATACTATTTTTAATTAAGAAAACGTATTTTAACAACTTAAGTAATATTTCCCAATTAAATAGTTTTATATTTTACTTTAAATAAATGTTGTTATAGTAAAATTTGGTCCATCTGATATTTATTTTTTTTAATAAAGGAATTTATATCCTAAAAACATGCATTTTCAATTTTATCCTATACATTAAATTTAAACATAAAATTAATAATTTTCAAAAAAATATGTGTTAACTCGGTACATGTACGAATGTTAAAATTAAATTTTCTTATATATAAAAATATTATATGATAAAATGGATTTGATATTTGGAATCTACCTGAATAAATTATTTAATAATTGAACTTATTTTTTTAGTCATTAAAATGAATATAATATGGTAAAAACTAGTTCTCACATACATCCCATCCTCATTGGCTTGAGAAGGTGGTTGAACAATACTAGGGCTTAAGTGACATGTCCAAGAAACCAAAGGTCGATAATAAATACCAAAGGATTCAATACAGTTGGGGTGTTACGAATTTTTAAAATAAAACAACCACAATGAACTCTACTATAACCAAATAATCACTATTTGATGCATGAGAATAAATTATACAACTTAAGAATACAAAATAACAACAATACAAAACTACAACCAAAAAATATATCAGAGTATAAAGAATAACACCAAACTAAAAAAACTGAAAGTCTCTTAATATAACAACTCCATAGCTCCCAACATACTCTAAGCTCTAACTCCACAATCCATTCTCAATGTATCACAATGAATCACTAAATAAATGATATACTTTTCCTTTATTATTTTCTCAACATACAATATTTTCAAATGCACTATAGTTCCAAAGAAGGGGGTGAGTAATGAAACACAATAATTTTTCCCAAAATGAATTACCTAGTCACTCCACTAGGATAGAAAATGTTATTTCATTTATTTAAAAAATTGTATAAAAAATTGAAAATAGTTTATATCGAAGACAAAAAGTTTCACACCAAAAAAAATTCCAAGGAAAGTTACCAAACAATTCTTGAAACCTTTTATCAAATCATGTTTTAGAATAAACTATTTTATTTAATCCAACAAAATAGACACACACACAAACACATGAATAGAGAATATCAGTGTTTCCATTTAGGGTGAAACATCACATTACGACTCTATCCATTTGACAATGGTACATCACAACCATTATCCATCCCATTCAATTGACACTCAAAAATTAATGCCAAAAGCTATCCAAACCATTTATGCTCAAAAATTTAAGTAAAAAAAATTCTTGAAAAAACTTTTTCAACCATTTTTTATGCATTAATGAAAAAATACCATTTTAAAATCATCATTTTAAAATAATTAAACCAATTTTACTTCCCACCAAAACAACCAATTTCCACAATTCCACAAACCATCACTAAAAAGGGTTTTCATAAAGCTTTTAAAAATAATTTCACAATTAGATTTAGGTAATTAAATAAATTTTAAATGAATCCTTATGTTTTTAATTATAGGAGTCAAGAGTGAAGCCGCTTAAAACTTAAACTTAGATGAAAATGAAGAATGATAAAAATTATTCAACAAACCGGGTTGAAACTTGAAAAACCTGACTTAGCTCTTTCCCTATCAACCAAAAAGTCATATATCATCATGATTCTAATTAAAAACATAGATCTATCCCCAATGAATTAGATATAAGAATTCGAGAGAGGGAATAAGATGAAATATAAGCAAAACAAGCATGGATATACACATACCAATGAATCAGGCCTCCAACACACCAAGATTTTCCAAAAGATCTCTCCTGGACTAAAGGAAAGATTATCCAAAGACTTTGGTGGTAGAGGAAATCATTTTAAGGTAAAATTAAGGAAGAAATACGTTAATGGTCAAATTTGGAATAAATTCCAAATTTCAGGAATGCCTCCTAATCACTGCATGGTTAGCCTGCACAGTTCAAGAAACAACACGCCAACCGTGAGGGTACTACTTCCTCAAGCCACCACTTCACATGGTTGGCTTGGATGGTTAATCAAACCATTCTATAACCATGATTACACCCTTGATTCGAAAAAAATGGTTTCTCCTAGGTGTCCAAATGGTTTGGCCGAACTATGCACTAATTGTGTGCCTACCTAATGACCTCTGTTTCACATTTCAAGGCTTATACTAATCATTATCGACCCATTAACCTATATAAAAGCCTAAAAAACAACCCAAAACCCTCAAAAACTTCCAAAAAGTAAAAAAATTACTTCATAGAGTTGAAATAAACAAATTAAGGTTTAATTACCTGAAATTGGGGTTATAAAATTATCCCCACCATTGGTTTTTCCATACATGGAAAAGTAGAAAACCGCCATTGACCTAGAATATTTATAGCCTTTGCTTGATCATTTCCTTTTTTGGTTCCTAATTTTCTTCCAGACTAATGAAATGTTACCATAAAACCTATACTAGACCATTGATTTTCTCATGAAATAATTTTTTTTGCCGATCAACAATCCACACTGGAACATGAATGATTGAAGTATCCCGCTCTAGGTCAACATGATCCCATCAAATCACATGGTTAAAATTGGGCTAATAATTTTTAAATTTATATACATGAATCACATTACACATTGAACTGAACGATGGTAGAAAATTCAACCAATATGCCACCTCACCAACTGATTCATGTATCTTTAAACGGACAATGTATCATGTAGATAACTTTCCCTGCATACCAAAATGATGCCAAATACTTGGATATGTTATAAATAACATTTTATCACTCACCTTCAATGATAAATGTCATTGAAGATGATCCACATAACATTTCTGATGACTCTGAGTAATCTCCATCCTTTTCCTGGTGAACTGAATATTCACTTTTGTCTCTAGACAAGGATCAATGCAACCAGTTAAGTATCACCTTTTTCACCTAAAAAAGTGTAGAATGATAAGGAACCCATACTATGCTTCAAAATGATCCATATGTATCAAGTCTTGATAACTATTGTTATACGAGAACTAAATTTACAATATGTTTTCCTCCAATGAGAAACTAAAATCCATTTAAAAATCCCACAACATGTCTTCTAACATTTTTATCATCCTTTTACATTTTCTATCCATCTGAGGATGGTAATCCAGGTTTATATGCAACTGAGTCCATATGTATTTCTATAAGGATTTCCCAAGATGAGATATAAACCATTAATCCTTGTTTGATACTATCAAAACTGGTATGACATGCCTCTTTAAAACTTCTTGGATATAGATTTTAGAGAATTAATACACAACATTAGATTCAAAATATGGATAAAATGGGATGACTTTTTGAACGGATCCACTTTCACCCATATGGCATCATGTTTCCTAACCTTCTTTAGGATACCTGCAACAAAATCTATAGCTAGCACCCATTTCCAAATAAGAATGCGTAAAGAATACAATATAACAAATGGCCACTGGTGCTCTAGACTAACAAACTAATAGGTGAGGAATCTCACAACAAAGTCATCCACTTTTCTTTTCATTTGATCCTAAAAAATTATTCTTTAAATACCTTATAAATCTTTTTTATTCTAGTATTTAAAGCTAATCTAAAATGGTGGTAATCCTGAAGATTATGTTCTTGAAAATCCATAGGTACAACCACACGATCTTGAAAATGTAACACTGGAATCCCCTCTAACTTCTATCCCAAAAATGGTCTCCCGACCATAGATTATTGACCTCATCACAACACATTTTGAATTATATTTCTATGCCTCTTTTACCATATCAACCAAATAAGGAAAAATTGAAACAAAGAAGAAAACCACAACACTACCTTGTTCTTCACAATAGAAGTGGATATCAATTATAATGGACATCAACTACCTCTGTCTAAAGCATATTTTTCCTACAAACCATATAACTTTCTTCTTAATGCATCTACCACCAAATTTTCTTTACCTGATGTGTACATCAAGTCAATGTTAAACATTTATAGATAATGCATCCTTATTCTTTTTCTTAGATTCAAATAACTTTGTGATAAAATATGTTTTAATCTCTTTTGATCTATAAACATCATAAATTTCCCACCAAATAGGTAATGAAAAAAAGTCCTTAAAGCATGGATGACAGTAGCTAACTCTAAATTTTTTGTTTGGTATTTCTTCTCATTAAACCGAAACAACCATGACCCATATGAAAAAACATGATCTGACTTCATGAGAACACATCCCAAACAAAATCTTAAAGCATCAAAATATACCACATACCCTTGTTCTGATTCAAGAAAAATCATGATTGGTGGTAATGTAAGGAGAAAATTAATCTCTTGGAAATACTTATATCATTTATCATTTTATTAGAATGGAACCTTTTTCCTTATCAGGGCTATCATTAGTGAATACAATAGTAAAAAACTTTGAAAAAATATTGATAATGACTACATAGGCTATAGAATCTATGTATCATAAAGGCATTATTTTGAGATTTCGAAGAGATCCCAACCACTAGTTTTTTGGATCTATAAAAACACCACTTCCAGAAAAAACATAGCTAAGGAAACATAACACTTGTATCCAAAAATCACATATTGAAATTTTTTCATAAAAAATGATCTCGGAAGATTCCCAACATTTTCTCCAAGTGTTTCTCATTATCAACCCTTGTCCTTGAATGCAACAATATTTCGTCCATAAAAACCACTATAAAAGAGTCCATATACCATTGAATTATCTAATTCCTCGATTCTATAAAGACCTTTGATGTGTGCATTATACCGAAAGGTATAATCACATAATTTCAATGTACATATCTACTTCTAAAATCTATATTTGGAATATGCTCCTTCCAAACCCACAATTGGTGATATCCCATTTGAAAGTCAATTTTAGTGAATAAATGGGATCCCCTCAATTGATAGAACATGTTATCAATGCGTGAAAGTGGATACCTATTATTTATCATATCATGGTTAAGCTTATGATAATACACACATAGATAAAGAGTTTCATACTCCTTTTTCATGAACAAGACTAACACTTCCCACAGAGGTATATTATGAAAAATGAACCCATTTCACTCAAGATCTTTGAAATGGAATTTTAATTCCCCTAATTATATTGGTGACATCTAGTATAAAGAAAGGGAAATAGACCTGGTCTCCAGTAAGAGATCAATCATAAATTCCACTTCTCTTATGTGTAATAACCCCCTGAAATCATCAAGAAAACATTAGGAAACTAATCATTAATTGTTGTAAAACCACTATTCTCGATCTCTTCTACATATTCAGAAGTCAATGCTACCAATAGGTGTGATATCATTCTAAATGTTGGTGATAAAAATAATAGTGCACCTACCTATAAATTATAATATCCTTCAAAAATATTCTAGATGTGATCATTAGTTGTAAAACTAACCCTTTGGGTTTAATAATCAAAATTAGTGTTTAAAATTAAAAACTAATCCATACCCAGGATTATCTCATATATATACATATCAAGAATAGAGAAATCCCAATTCCAATAAACTCCTTCAATAGTTATAGAACACGATTTACACATAAACTCTCAACATTCTATTTTACAAAGTAGAGTTTGAAGTTTTAAAATTGAAGGAATAATTGCAACATGAAAACCCAGAAGATCAATGAGAACAGAAGTAATACACCCATATCAAGAAAATATTACACTAGGATATCATTCAAAATGATCATACCTCTCATTGTCGATGGTCTAGATTGAACATCCATGATCACTTGATTATCTCCATACAATTTCTTACTCTTTCACTTTGTTCATTATTTCCATGATGAGATTTCAATGGTTGAGGAGTCGTGGTATTCTTAGTATCACCATTCCTCCCTCGATTATACTAATGAGAAGTAATATGTTTCCATCATCCCACCAAATCATACGATGTTTAAAGAACAAGATATGTGTCTCAAACACCTAACCTTGGTGTAGTGTGATAATAGCTATGAGATTCTACCATCTGGTTTCAATTATGGCATGATCTTTGTGGTTTTATAAAATATCACTTGATATGGTCCAAATAACCTCACTATAAACATCTAGGTTTTCTCTTTTATTTTGGAGGATAATTAATTGACACAATCGTTTTATTATGAGTTATACCAGTACCTTAGAAATAGGTGCCCCCTTCTACTTATTCCCAGCATTAGATTTCCTACAATTTCCCATAGGTTTCAACATGATTCCTCCACCTGTAGTTCATAACAAGTATCTTTTTACCATTGTTTCTCGATTTTCCATATCTGTATAATCCATTATACAAAGCACATAAATCTTCAAATGAATCTATTTATTCAACCCCGATTAAAAATACATTCTTTCAAGGATGCACATTCAGTAAATTTTTGTGAAAATTAGACAAAATTCATAAATTTAGATACATACTCTATAACTAAGAGTTTTTATTTCTTCATTCTAAAAAAGTATGTCATTCAATACATTATGAACATGGGAGGATATTTTTTTATTGAAAAATGATTCAAAATAGTCCCATGAAATTCCTTGATCTAATTTATCCTGAATTAATAAATCCCACCAATAGAGTGCAACATACTCTAACATATATGCTGCTAACTTATCTTTTAGATCATCTGGTTTTCCATGGAAATCAAATATTCGATTCATCCTATCCGGCCACACCTATGCTTTCTCTTGTTCAGAATCATCCCAAAATATGGTTGGATTCTACTTCTAGAAAAAAAATTAATGATCCAATTTCTTTAGTTCATCCATTAAGTTCCCTCTATCCGTGTTCTAAAATGTCTGTACAATACTCTGAAGCTTTATTTGGTTCACCTATGGCTCATGTGAAACCAAATTCTCTACATCTTCTTCCGATTGGTTTCTAAGATGCATACCAAGTTCCATTTTCTAAAATTAAAACCAAACATATTTCATTATAACTCTATATAAAATGATGGATTATCAATTTCAATTTCACTATATCACACATATCAAAACATTCATTTCCAAAAATGACACATTTTTACACTTTCAAACCATTTTTGAAAATTCCACCTAGATTTTTAAAAAGAAAACCAATATCAAAATACCAAAACCATTCCTCTTCAAAATCTCACATTTCAAAATATTATCAACACTTTTAAAAAATCAACTAATTTTTACCAAATCATAAATCATTATTCAAAATGAAATGTTCACTCTATGTGGGAAGTCATTTCTATCAATGCATGTCATGATCTTGTCATTGGATGAACCCATGAAAATGAGGTTACCATTCTTATAAGTGTATCAAAACACTTATATACCCAACTCAATTTTAACTTGAAGTTCATCATAAATTACATAGCTATGACTTTTTTATGCTCTACTTCTTATGTTATGGAGATCCTATATCCTTGCTACCAACCAAACTCAATAATTAAAATAGATTGGATTTAAACTCCAGGACCAAACAAAATGAAAAAAAATCCTAAAAAGTTATTTGGACTGACCAAGACTGATACCATTTTTATCATACCACCCATACTCATTATCTTGAGGAGGAGGTGGAATGTTACTAGGCCTTAGGTGACCTCCCCAAGACACTAATGGCTAGAAATAAATTCCAAGGGATTCAATATAGTTGGGGGATGATTTTACCCTTTGAAATGAAAACAACAACAACCAACCCACAATACCACTATATTATATATGTGAAAAAAGTATACAAGTCAATAATAAGAACATTCAACAATACCAAATGACAACCAATCACCAAATCAGAGTATAAAGTGGAATAAAATGATAAGAAAAACTAAAAGTCTCCATAGACAACAACTCCACATCTCTAAACATTATCTAAGATAAAACTCCACAATCCATGATCAAAGTATCATGATGAATAATAAAATAAATGATATACTTTTCCTTTACCTATGTCCCGGTATACAATATTTGCAAACACACCAAAGTTCCCAAGCATGGGGTGAGTAATGAAACTACATTAGTTTCCCCCAAATGACATCAATTTTAGAATCACAAGGATAGAAACAGTTATGAATTAATATAAAACAATTTATATAAAACAATTGAAAATTTTTTATATTGAAGCTAACAAATTGCACACAATAATAGTTTCTAAGGAAATAAACCAAATATTTATTGAAACAATTTCTGAAATTCCATTTTTTTTCAAAATCCATTTTAATCAATCCAACCACACATACACACACACACAAAATCATAGTTTTAGAATAGATGGTGGAACATCACATTCGTACTCAATATCTTTAATGGTGGTACTTCATGTCCATTATCCATCGCATTCAACACATTCCCAACCATTAATGCTAAAAACAATGCCAACCCATTATTCGAAACCATCTCAATAAAACAACGTTTATTAAAAACTCTTTTCAAAAAAAAATTCATGCACCTAAACCAAAAAAATATTTTAAAATCATCATTTTGAAATCACGAAACCAATTTCACTTTCCCCCCAAATAACTAATTTCCAAAATTCCAAATACCAATACAAAAGATAGTTTCCATCATGATTAGAACAAACATTTAACAATTAAATTCATGAAATTAAATAAATATGAAATAAATCATTAATGTCATAATAATCGGAGTCTAGAATGAGTTCACCAACCTCACAAGCTTAGAGAAAAATGAATAATGACACAAATTCATCAACAAACTCTGTTAAAACTCCAAAAAACTCACCATTACTCATGTTCCCTAAAAACCAAATAGCCGAATAGCATCATTATTGGAATGAAACAATATATATATAACCCAAATTATTATATATATTAATCCAATAGAGGTATGAATATGAAATTTATGGAAAAAAACCATAAACAGTCACTTAATAAGGAATCTGGCCTCCAACGCACCATGATTTTCCAACAAATCTCTCTCGAACTAAAGGTAAAAGACTCGATATCCTTTTGGAGGATAGGAAATTGTGTTAGGGTTAAATTAAGGGGAAAATATAGATTAAAGGTCTAATTCATTTTAGATTCACAATTTAATGATGGCCACCTATAGGCCGTATGGTTATCCCACATGGTTTGGAAAACTGTGCACCAAATATGTGGGTTCTATTGCCTCAAGACATCCCTGATAACAATTGGATTTCCTAGTTAGATAAACCAAGAAACAACCATGATAACCCCTATATTCCATGAATAACTATTTAATATATGTGGCCACATGGTTTTTCCAAGTCATGCACCAATCATGTGCCTTCCTAGTGACCTATGTTTTCGTTTGCACAGTTTCCTAGAGGTGTATCATGGTTTATTCTAAACATGTTTAAACTGTGGACCTCTATAAAATCATAAAAACATTAAATAACTCCTTTAAAACTTCCCAAATATAACAAAATTAAATTATATGCATTAAATACATAAATAAAGGTATAATTACTAGAAACAAGGTGTGATACAATAATTATAGTTGTCAAATAAAAAATAATAAAAGTAATAATTCAAGGGGTAAAGGGATTGAAACATGTTTCTAATTGAGTGGTAAAGATATTCTCAACAATATATAATATTACACTTAATTATTTCACATTTTTGGGCCACATGACATGTGAAACATGTTCACTCTTTATATAAAGTTGAAATATTTATTAAAATTTCATTCTCACCACCTATAAAAGGGGCCTCTGACCACCCCTTTAAGACTAATCCAACAATTTAGTTTCTATATAAAACTTTACCCATTATACTTCCGTTATAACCTTATTCCTTCTCCCTGAACCTATTATCATAAGATATTGTATTAAAACCCCTATTTCAAGTTCTTCATCTGATAGAATACCAAATTTCACAATGTTAGTACCTATTTTCCCAAAAATTATATTCCATTCTATCTTGAGATTATAAATATAATTTTATAATTCTTAAAAAATGGAATAATTATTTCTTTTATAATTAATTTTATTAATTTATGTTAATAAATATTTACCACCTTTCCTCATTTTGATTAATAAAAATGAAACCTTTATTCATATGTTGTGTGCACAACCGCACCCATATAGAAACGACTTACGTTTTTTCACCTCTAACTTTATTCAACAATTATAAAATATTTTTAGAGGAATAATTGTGATATATTTAATATAATAATTATTATTAAAGAAAAATTATAATATACCTTATTTATCTCTCATTCTTTATGATATGAAAACATTAGTCATGTGTCATGCAGACTACCACCTCCATAAAGTAACTTATATTTTTTTGATCATTTTTAATTATTATTTATTATAATCTTAGAAAATATGATTCAAAATCGTAGAATTATCTATATAATATCATCATTTCTATCTAAAAATTATATTATTTTAGAATAACCCTATTTCATAATCGTAATCATTAATTAATTATGGTGTGTTCAACTTTGGGTCAGTCTACCACCTACTTGAACAGTGTTATAAAATAATATTAGGGATGAGTATGGGAAATAAATTATTGATTATATTTTATTAAAATAAGTAATTAATTCTTTTATTTGGGTATTTAATTGTATCATTGATATTAAACTCATTAATTAAGATACCATCATCTGTTTGTTCAAGATCACTAAAACATGTTTGTCTCCAAATTCATCACTAATAACTATAATAAAAAAATCATAGAATGAAGTTATAATATTATAAAATTTTACGCAAGATACATTGGCAAACATTTTTATATGGTAATAATGAACATTGGGAGATGAATGAACCAGAACCCCATTATTATGAAACTAGTTTGAAACAATCAAGATTACCCACACCTTATATAGATGATATATAATAACTAAATAATATACATGTAAAGAATAATTTAAAATGAAGTTTATAAATGGTAAAAACATGAATAATTTTCTTAAATTAGATATTATGATGGTTGTTTTTTATACTAGAGGTTATACTGTGATCAAATAAGCAAGAAATCCAGGTAAGGGGTTCTTTATCTCAAATTTGATTCCATGAGACATATTAAAAATTATGCACCATAATATACTTGATTTAGTTTGATATCTTAATAATGAATTTATTTTACCCCATTAATATAATACATTTGGTTTTAACGTCTATGTCATTTAATTTCATTAAATGCAATTTAATTCATTAGATACAAAAGTTGAATGGATTTTTGATTAAAATATTACTCAAACCATAAGGGTTTTTATTTCAAATATTATTTTCAAAAAGATATTTTTTCATTAAGATATTACATTAGGGGAATTTTATTCTTTCTAAAAACCCCCATTATTTTATTTTTATATTATTTAGGTTTTATATTTCCCCTCAAAATTTCAATTCCCCTTCAATCATACTTTACCAAAAGTGTTTCATGGAAGTTAAAACAACCCCATCACTATTTCTCATTCCAAAACCTCCCATTTTTTTCTAAATCAATATTCATTTTATTCTTTTTAAGGGGTACTTATCTATGATCCAATAATTTACTAAGTTCATTTTATACTAATTGAACATCTTTTAAATGTTTTAAATAATAATTTAATACTTTCTATATGGGTCATTACTTTTTAAAAAATATTATCCTTTTAATGTTTACATGTGAACACATTATTACAATGACTATCATTTGATATGAATATTTATATATATATTATCATGGTTTTTAAGATAAAAAATTTTTCTTCCAGTTTTCTAAAATATTTCTTATCAAATTATTTCAAAATATCATGATTATTTATTATTTCCAAAATATATTTTCTAAAACATCTAAAAAGTTATTTCATCTAAGCCATTTTCCTTCGATATATCTTATTCTTGATCCCAGATATTCTTCAAATGATTCCAACCACCATCATTTTCTGGATAACTTATTAAATTATCTTTTCTATCATGTAAATGACCCATCACTATCTTTGTCTGGCCAAGATATCAATGGTCTATAACCCTAATTTTTCTTCCAATACCTTCCCTATTTAAATACAATATTTTTTATTCCATTGATTAAGGGGTGTTCACCTGGATTCTATACAATGATTGAATTGGGAAATTTTTTACATAAACATATACCCTTTATTAACATATTTTAAATACCATATTATTTATCTTGATTGAATGGTATTACCAAGAAAGTTATTTAACATCATTGGATACCCATTAATTTTCTATGAGTTAATCATGTTATGATTATTGATTTATTTATAAATGAACCCTTATATGAATCCATTCTAAAAAGGATATGACAACCATTTTCTTTTCATGGGTTATTTGTTATAAGATGAAGGAAATTATTTTATATGGAACTAATATGTATTACGGATGATGGGTGGGATCCTATATTTCCTTCCAATGCATTGGTTAATTTTTTTCCATCTCAATAGATAATATAGTGCGATCTCTCTTGGATATGATCACAAAATAAAGGGTGAACCTTATTATATATTACCATAAACTATAGTTTGATACTTCATAGAATTTTTCACAAACTAATGGATGGGCCTTTATGGATATCATAACAAAATAATATGTGGGCCTTCTTGAATATGGCCACAAACTAAATTGTGCTCCTTCATGGATATTCTCACAAACTAAAGTGTGGGCCTTCGTGGATATGATCCTGATAGAATGATTCCTTATGAATACATTTGGTCAATATTTTTATTCTTATTATCTTGAAAATGTTATTATATCATTGATCATTTTTATTGAATCTTATTTGCACAAATTTTTTATTCGTGTATTAAGTTATACCATGCATTATTCCATGAATTTTGAATAATGATTTTGTTGGGTATAAAAGTCTAATAAATCCGGATTATACTCATATTCTAATCTTATTATCTCTTATGAAATTTGATTTTTATCAAATTTTTTTACTCTTACTATGTATATAACACCACACTTTTATTATGTTTCAATTTACCTAGGTTATAACAAATAATAATATGTAATATGTTTTTAGAAGTGTCTTTTATGTGAAGGATTTATGGGAGATTCTAAATTATTATTATGGAATAAGTTTATTTTCATAGAGTGGGGAAATTTTCAATTTTATATAATGAAAATGGGTTCCATTTGTTAAATCATTGTTCTAACTCTCTAAAACTATAAAACTAAACAGGTTCCTGAAATATAAATCTTATTTTTTGGAATGATCTTGTAATTAAGGATGTGTATCAGAGATTTTGTGTAAAGTATGTTTTTTAGAACTGGATATGGGAGTGTGGGTCTTGGGTACCCCATATAACTTAATTTATAATGAAAATGAGATCTTTAAATTATATTTTATTTACATTAATTATTTTTTTAATGAAGCTTTCCAAATAATGAAGACACATTTCTTTAGGCTATTCCCTTAGTCATAATTGATGAAGACAATATTTGATTATCCAAATTGTAGATATCTTTTTGATTAAAGTGTTAATTTATTATCTTAATACAAATATTGTTATATGTATATATAGGTTGTCAAAATATGTTCTTCTATAAATTCTAGTCCAATATCATTATTGATGTTGTTATATTAATTTTAAAACATGTGTTAAAATAGTCAAATTCTTATGAGTTTAAATTCCTAGTTTATGGGTTTCATATAAAATCTAATAATGGTGAGGGATTAAATCCTTTTATATATTTTCCAATGTAAACTAATTATTAAAAATCACAAGATAATTCTTAAAAACTAACTTTTTAGCTTCACTGATAAAATTGTCTTTGAAAATTTGGATAGATTTATAATGTAATGTAAAATAAAAGATTATCTTGTTAAATATTCCAAGTGATTAAATCTTTTAAGGAAAATATTTATAAGAAGAGATCCAACAATCAAGATGTACACCATTGAAGATTTTTAAATAATAAATTAGTGTGTAATTTTGGAAGTATTTTCAAAGTTTGACTTAAATAATTGTTTCTTTAGACGGATCGTCACCTTAATTAAATATTTTAATATTTATAATATAGTTAGTAGTAAAGTGTAGGGAAATTTTCCATGCTATAAACATGTAAGTAATGGGGTCCCATTACCGATTATTAATTTTTTCAATGTATTGGACTATTTTAGTAGGATTATCTTCAATAAGGTGAATAATGGTAACCTATGGGTCATACAAGATGGGATAAAATTTGTTTCTCCTACACATCATTTTTTATTCTAATGATTTAAATCTATTTTGGTGAATTAGTTCCATATTCCATTTCTATACATTGGATTAAACTATTTTGGGGGAGGTCTGAGAACAAATACTAATATAAAACAATTAGAAATATATTGTGGTTGTTTCTAAATTAGAATGTAAAGGCATTGACATTGGTAGGTAGAATCTGTTTATTTAATTTTTCCATCATTATAAAACTTATATATAATATTATGGTTTATAAATGGCCCAAGGGGATTATTAAAAACATGAAAACTTATATTAAAAAAATATCTATAGTGGGAGTATCCCTAAAAAGAATATGAATACTGTTCCATATAGAAATGTTTTTAAGCCAACAAAGGAATGGTACTTAGTATTAAAGGCCTTAGTTTATTCAATGATTCATTAAAAACTAGTTTAGCTTGATACATATCCAAAATTGATCTAGGGATTGAAAGTATTTCCAAGAAGATATATTTTTAATGATTTATATATGGTAGTCTACATTACTTTGACTCTTTTGTTTGGATTTCTCAAAAGCATGATTATATTGAAAATATGATACATCTAGATAGATGACCTCACATTCATCCACATTGAGATTATAGAGTAAAAATTTGTTAGCTACTCCATTTCATAGCTTTTTT
Source organism: Viscum album (assembly GCA_963277665.1). Lineage (NCBI taxonomy): Eukaryota > Viridiplantae > Streptophyta > Magnoliopsida > Santalales > Viscaceae > Viscum > Viscum album. The sequence goes on from OY728156.1 coordinate 1,340,575,833, forward strand.
TTACTAATAAACTAATTTAGGGAATTAATATTTTCTGAAGGGATAAAATAATGAGTATATTAGATGATCTTCCCTGCCCAATAAAAAATATTTCCAATGATTTTCATTTCATATCATATAAAAACATTATTGTATGGGTACCTTTTAGAAATTAATATTAAGATACAAGATATTTTATATTTACAAGAATTATTGTCATTCCCCTTATTCTATGTTTATTAAAAAAAATTTATAACAATGTATCATGCCTAAAAAGTCTCTTATTATTTATAAGACCCTATCTAATCAATTGACTTCTAAAAAAATCTTGAATTACCTTTCACAATCTCTTTGTCCATTAATGGTGATATAAAAGGGATTCAAGGATATATTGATTCACTTATTCATCCAATATGTCTTTGTATATATTCACTATAGTTATATATATATATATATAATTTATTCAGGATTATTCATATCTTAGAGATGAATTTAATTTCGTAAATTCTGTCATGCTTAGGGGGGAACCTATATTCTCAAATAAAGAACTTATTGGTTATGACCATGAATGATATATAATATGTAATTTAGTGAAATATAAACCTATCAAAGTTTGATAATTTATTTATATATATCATGTAAACTATATATTTTATCTTTCCATCTATAATGGTGGAAATCTATTTTTAAAAATGGGGATTTACCAAAAATATTAAGGAATTTACTATCCTAGATCATAGAGGTTATAATGTAAAATATAAAAAATATAATGGTTTTAACTATGTTAATTTGTAGAAACCTATCTTGATTGGATTAGGTTTAACAATGATATAGTGTCTAAAGTTTCGCCAGAATATGTAAGATAATGTGGGTTTTTAAACTATCAAACAATAATGTAATTGGATCCTTCATCAAAAATAATATTAGATAAATTATTTTCTGTAGAAACTGTCAATATTCAGTATGGACTGTAATCATGAAAAGTGTTATATTTGGAATAAACTATGGATCAATATATACTCCTTCATTATAGTGAATGAATTAAAAAAGGTGACTTTCCTCCCTTAGAGGCCTCTCCGACAATTTTTGGACTAACTGAATTTTGTTGATTCCATTCAATTTGTTGTAACTTAGGAAGATAATGATGATAATATACTCACTAATTATTTATCTAATAAAAAATTGTGTTTTCACTCAATTATTTATTGAGAAGGATTTTATAGTGATTTTTTATCATCCCATTTAGTGGTATATGTAAAATTCTATCATTTTGTCTTTTGTATTATTTATATATCAAATAAGATTGTATGATTTTTATCTTGGGAACACTATATATTGATTAATTATTACTAAAAATTTATTAAACATGAATTAGTAATTACTAACGATTAATTATCAATTATTACATTGAATTATTTTTATTATACATTTAAAGAAAAAAATATAAGTTTTCTATAACCAAAACATTTAAAAATTTTGTTTAAAAAAATTACCAAATAAACACCAATGAATATAGTACTTTTGAACACATTACCTATAATCATGAATTATGAAAATTATGAAAATGGGAAGTCACCATAGCCAAGATTTTTTAAACAATTGAAATAACTACCCTACTCCCACAATTTACAAAAATTGAATGAAAAATCATGGAAATAATATCAACACAGTATAGTATTAGTTATATAAATTAAAGTGGTATCAAAAATATATTTACATTCCTTTTAGTATATATTAACAAAGTATTATTTTATGTTAAATATAAAAAATAAATTTGGCCAGATATGTTGATATTGGATATCTTTTTGAGGTAAATAATTTTAAATCACAAATTGGAGATTTTTTCACATTTGGTGAAACTTTCATTTCACCACATTCTATAATAAAAAAAATTATGTTATTTTCTCCAATTATTATTATTCTATTATAATTCATGATATAATATAACAATGTGTTTTGTAGAGATCAATTATTCACCATTTCATAAATAGTTATAGGCTAGTAGTTAATAGTGATATTTTTATGACTATACATGAGGGAAATGAAAATTATATAATGAAATTGATTGATATATTAATAAAGTTCAATATGACTAAAAATTCAGCACAAAAATTATTTTTTTATTCATGATCTTATACATTTATTCACAATTTAATTACCGAATACAGATTTTTTGGGAAACTGGCTTATAAAATTAATATATGGAGACTTATCTCTTTACCATGATTTTATTAGGGATGATTAAGAATGATATTTTTATTCCATTTATCATGTTTTATCATATATGTTTTCTCGTAATATTTTTAATGAATAAGATTAAATTTAGTACAAAATTCAATTATTTTTTATTTCACATGTTTTTTCTCGCATGTTGTTTTAGTGAATGTTAACTAAGATTCTATAAAATTTATAGAATTTAATATGGATTGTTAGAAATGAAAAAAATTATTAATAGTGGATATCACAATTACCATAGATGGGGACTCTCATAGACTCCATTTCTATGAGTGTTGATTCTCAATGGATTAATTTCATAACTTATTATCCTCTTTATCATAGTAGATGTCTATAGAATTTAAAAATTCCTTTGAGAATTAATAATAATTAATAATTTTAATCAAATATTTATTTAGGATATAAATATCCACATACTATAATATGGTAAGGAAAATTATAAAAAAATTAATGCATTATGATTGGGAGTGATTTACAGAATTTAAGGGCTTTGTTAGGGATCTACCTTGATAAGGGTTATCATGTCACCTCCATCATTGTCTAAGAAGAAGATCCTATAAATTATAATTTCACTTTATTGGTATACATGGTCTTCTATACTAACTTTCCAATGATTCAGGTGGGAGTGAAATCTTATAGGCATATCAATATTGAGATAGAGGTGGACATATCTCAAATTGATTTTATGGAATCTTTGAAATTTTTTCACTTTTTTTTGTTTCTCATTTTCATTTATTACATCCCTTAGACTCATATGTTGAAAAAAAATTCAATGAAGAGTGGGGATTGTATTATTAATTGTAAGTCGGTCTATCAGATTCCATTTATTTACTGATCTAGATTACTATTGAAGAAGATTTTATATTTTCTTAGTTTAAACCACCACATTATTTCAAATATATTTGGTTTACCTTTTCAATGTAATCATTAAGATTATATTTGTATAGGAACTCTCATAACTTGGTCTGAGTTTTATTCCCATCTCTTTCCATTCCTTTTTAGAACCCTTCAATGATACTCCTTTTGGGTAACTTGGTTGGACTCTTTCTTTTTTCTAATTCTTATTATAAGATGATGAATCATCTTATGGTGACATGGATATGTGTTTAGTATTAACATTAAATTTCCATTAATTAATTTATATATAATTTTATATTAGGTGAATATCATTTTATACAACAAACAATTGAAGAATGTATGGTTTTTTATTGAAATTGGTTTAAAAAAATATTAATTTGAGTGATCACCAGAAGGTATTTGATTGGAATGAAATGCGAATAATATAGAAAAACTATATCTGACCTGAAGGAAGGTATTTAAGCATTCCCATCATCCCCACTCCTAAATGTGTGAGTGATGATATCTTCATCATACCCCAACTGAGTTTTATGATTGTGAGGAGATATGCATCACCATCACCACTCTAGCTACTCTTCATGAAGTTTTAATATATTATTATTATTATTATTATTTTGTTGTATTATTTCCTATAAATAACTCACTGACACCAAATTAAATTAGAATAATTAGTCTTATAGACAAATTTCCATGTGGCACTTTTATATTAATAAGACATTTCATCATTCCTCACAATAATCCACATTTTAAAATCACTGCTTTTAATGTCCTGTTTATATATTTGGGGATTATCATTATTTAAGTCATAAGAAATGCTTAAATTATATACAATCACATCAATGGTTTTTAACTGATAAATATATTGAATAAATATTATTTCTCTATCTTTGTTAAGTTGATATCATTTAATATTTATAGTAATCTCACTATCTTACTTAGATTCGGATCAACACTGGATTCAAGACATATTTTTAGGTTCTGTGTGGAAAATATCTTTGGGATACTCCAGCTAAGATTTTATTTAAACCTCAACACCATTAGAGTGGTGTTAGTATCTATTTTCTTCAACATTAGTCTTAGTCCAAGATTCATTAGTGTAAATACCTGAACATTTCTATATGAATTTTTTTATGATGAGTAAACACATTATTATGAAATGAAGTTATATAAAATAAATTAATTAATTTGGTAATTTCAGAACGATATATGGTCTTCCAAATTTAAAATACTTTTAGGAATCATAACCACTAATAGTACATACATCATATGGGGACCATTAAGATTACTGTTTTAAGGTTTATGATAAAGACCATTTAACACATAAAAAGGAAGTGATGGACTTGACCAGTAGGATCATACCCTATAAATCCCATTTTTCAGAGACTACAAGGGAGATAGTATCAATAAAAATTTCCTTTGACCAATCCCAAGATTAGATATAATAGCTAAATATTGAGTGAAACAACATATGGTATAAGTTCAAGAACATTGATATCCTGGCCCAAATAATGTTCCCCGAACCACCCCATGAAAATATCGTCATCACACACCTTACCCTTAGGGAATTCAATGGTGTAATAATGGGATATGTATCTAGGCCTAAAAACTATAAATTTTATATTTTATTTTTAATAAACCAATTATTACATTAATCCATTTTCAATATTAAATTTTAAATGATTAAATAACGAGTCTCATAAAATTAGATTCTAATAGGATGTAAAACAGATTGTATTTTTGGGAAATATATATTATCAATAAGGAAAATCTTTAGATGAATTTAATTATTTTTTAAATAAATTAAATTTTTAAAAAATATTATCATTAAATAATATTGAAATATAAATGATGATTTAATTTTATGAATTCAAATATATTGTCTATAAGGGTCATAAAACTGTTATTGTCAAAAAAACAAGTATTTATCGATATATGGGTATTTTTATTTAAATGTTTAAATTATCATATTTATAAAAAAAATATTTTTGAAATACTATCATTGAAATTATCAAATGGTTTTTTTATCATAATTATCTGATTCAGACAAATTTTTGTGTAAAAACTAAATACAGTTTAAATATATGGTATCTATTATGATCTCATAATGACCCAAAAGTGATGTAATATATTCCATAAAATGAATCCATGATGAAATATTTTTTTTCCATTACATTTAGTTATTTTGATGTTATATGATTATTTTTTAAAACCCTTAATGAATCTTTTAAAACCTAAATTTTATTTTAATGTTCTAAAATCAATTCATTATAAACATGACTCACTTCAACATCACAGAGGGAGTAATTTTAATTATTTAGGTTTTTAGTATTATAAAATAATGAAACAACACCTATTTGGTAGGAACTGTGATAAAAAAACCTTGGTAATTGTATTGGTTTTGGTTACTTAATCATATAGAGTCCAAAACCTACTTTTGGAAATTAAAAAATTAATTTTATTTATTTTTATAAATAAACCAACCAAACCTACCATTAATATTCACTAAAAAACTCATAGAGAATGTTTTTTATCTTCCCTTTCCTCTCTAATTCACTCTCATATCCCCCCAAGCTCAAAATAATCTCCTCCTAATATTGTAGAAGTGCCCTCTCAAGGTAAGGGATCCTATCCTTCTCTTATTTATTCTAGAACATCCTTTGTATAATGACTTTCTATTTCAAATTATTCGTGATGGGTAATATCATTTAACACCCCTTTTATTTTTCTTATTATTTTCAAGTGACGAGAGATAAATTTCACTCTCATTCATCCATACCATAAACATTTATGTACACCTTTTATGCAACCAAAATTATCCATTGAATTCCCATGCCCAAAATGAGTATATGGAATACCCATATCCATTTATGCTCAAGGGTGTTCACCAATTTGAACTTATAATTCATTTATTAGGTATTTAATTTTATTTAACCACCTCTACTTAATCCTGGGGTTAAAATTTATAAAATAAATCCTTATTTTGAATGACTTATGAGGCACAATTATGCAAGTACATGACATGAAAGTGACGGGTGGGCCCATAATTATGTATCCCTCCAATTAATTGGGTAATATTTTTAGCTCATGATATTACATGTATGGTAAATTATAGGCTATTCTAATCACACTAGGTTATGATTTCTTTGCATTTATCCTTGAATTATGTTTATGGTGCCATGTTTTATGTTGTTTTCCACATTTCAATGTTGCCTTTATGTTATTGTGTTATATCATGACTCATTGTTCAGGATTATGATTCCCACCCCTCTTATGTTACCAGGATATTTCTATTGGATAAAATATACTAATTTAATTTATTCTCTGATTTTTTTATTCCCTTACTGGTTTTTATAGCTCATTTCTTTTTTTATGTACATCCTTAGGTTAACCCCCGAAGTGTTAGAAAAATCAAGATAATCTAAGGGGATGTTATGGAGTTTAAGTTAATTTTATCTTAATTAATTGAAATTGTTTATATAAGGAATCTAATTACCTAAAACTAGGAATAATGATCTTTTGGGTTTGTATTATGTGTATGTTTATTTAATAAAAGTTGAACTAATGTGCGATAAAATATGGGTTTTCATATTTGGTATCAAAGAATATTCTAGTTAATTTTTTGGGATTAGGATTAGAAAATTCTTGTAAAATACTTTATGATAATATTAAATATAGGAAAGAAATACCTAAATATTTGTAAAGTATAGATTATGTTGTTTGAAAGAAAATACATCCCTATTTGGATACTACAAGTGGATGTGGCCTTGAATAAAAAATATTGAAACCTATAAATTCATAGGTTAAATAATATACATCATTTATGGGTTAAACCCTTAATGTTCATGGTTTCCTATTTATGTTTTTAACAATTTAAATATATTAATCCATAATTTTCCCTTTTTTCTAGTCAAAGGATGAAAATATGAAAAACTGAGTCAACTACTAATGTGATGAGCAATGTAATGGTTTCCAAAATGAGATTACCAAACTTATAGGAGTATGAGTCAGGAAATTAATTAAAATATTGTCCCAATTAACTCAATTTTTTAATAGAAACCTAAATTCAGAGGAAATCCGAAATCCTCCAAAGAAATAACATATTGTAATTGGGACCTTCTTATGAAAAAAGCCTCTAACTTTAAATGGATCATTTTATACCTTAATCAAGGATAAATTTTTCAACTCCATTTAAAATAACTTATTTTTGACTTCAATTATTCGATCAAGATAAGTTTTTACTAGGTGTTTATCATATTGATAGAGAAGTTGATCAATGGTGGACATTGGTGAATAATAAAAATCCTGATGAGGAGATCAAATAGATAGAGTAGAATGAATTCTATAAAATATTTTTTGACATATATTTTACTCACACTCACTAGAATAAAATGGAGAGGTATTTTAATAGCATCAAGTAAAAGGATGATGAATCCATCAGTGTGTATAAGGAAAAATTCACAAGAATTTCATGATTTGCCTATGTATTTTTTGTTACCCATAAAAGTAAATATGATCTCTTCTTTGGTGGGATAAATAATACTTTAAAAAAATACTTATCTATTCAAGTATTTAATAGATAAGAGAAAATTATTTGATGTTTAATCAACATAGAAATGATTATTTGAGAATCTCAAAGTTCTCATGGGGATAAGAAGTCTAAAACATAATTTAATTATGGCGGTGCTACGTAGAAATATAAAGATGGAAAGAAAGTTAAATTTCCCACTTGTAAAATGTACGGGAAGAATCATCCCATTAATTTGCTAGAGGGATGATGAAATGATTTTGGTGTGGGAAGGATGAGAACCAAGTAAGAATTTTTTTTGGGATAAACCCAATAATCTGATGGAAGAAAGGAATTCTCTAGTCAAACCTCATCTGTTCTTGCAATGTTTCAAAAATAAGGAATAGATAATCTATTTGAGATAATGGATTAAGGAAAGGGTGGTTGGACATAACCAACAAAAATAGCCACCAAGGCCTAGATAACAACGGAGAGCGTAAGTCATCACAACTACTGAGGTGGATCTTGATAAATAAGTGGTGATAGGTATTCTAGTTATTCATTCAATGATATTTAATTTACTATTTGAATATGTTTATAAACCTTCTTTTATATCATAAAATTTTAGTAGAATTATTCAAAAAGGACCTCAAATAAGGGAAGTCATGTTCTTAGTGATGAAAAGAATGGGTCAAATGTTTCATTCTAAGTATATAAATCATCCCCAATGCAAATTTTTTTGTGGAATTTTCATTAAAACCTTATTATACTGCATTTTACATAATTTTATGCCATTATGGTTATGGATTGGGTTTCCCTGTATAGATCCAACATAAATTTATGATAGAAGTAAATCACCCCATATATCACAAGTATGCCTTTTATTCTATAAACATGCAAAGGGGAGTATGAATATTCTATGGAACCAACATCTCAAGATTGGATATTATTTTCTTTAGAGAAAGGCTATCTATATCAAATGGTTGATACTAAAGAAAATTCCATCAGTGATGACATGCCCATTGTAAGGTAATTCTATGATGGGTTTCCCAAAGAATAGTTCGATCTTCCACTGAGTCCTGATGTTATGTTCTCAATGAATATCATAGATAGAGATTTTATAATATCCAAGAATCCATATAGAATGATTATTGTTGAACTGAAAATAAAAAAGAAGAAACTATAGAATAATCTATATAAATGGTTTATATTCCCATGTGCTTCATTATAGGGTTAACCTATCCTATTCATCAATAAGAAGGATGGGTCAATGTGCCTCTACATTTATTATCCGGATCTTGATAAGATCATGATAAAGAAAAAATATTATCTTCCATGGATTGATGACTGTTTTTATTATCTATGTGGAGATCAGTACTTATATAAGGAGGATCTTCGGATGGGATGTTATTAAGTAAAGGTGAAGAAGGATTATATCCCCATAACTAATTTTCATACATGTTATGAGCACTATGAAATCATAGTGTTGTAATTTGTACTCATTAAATATCTAATGTATAAAGTCATTATTGATTACATAAAAAAATTTATATTCATATTTATAGATGACATTATTTTCAAATCTAAAAATATGTAGGAACATGAGGAGTATTTAAATACTACACTAAAGGTCCTACGTCGGGAAACTTTATATGAAATTTACATAAAGAGTGAGTATTTCTGAGAGAAATTAAATTTCATAGGTAATTTTATCACCAACAAACAAATTACTATAGATCCATAAAAGAACATAGGTAATCGAAATATGGACCAGACTAATAACTATGGGAGAAATCTATAGTTTTCATTAATTATCATGATACAATCATCAATGTTTTAGAAAATTATTATGATTTTCATGTCCATTAACCATGATTACTTGGAAGGTAGTAAATTTATTCTAGATTTTTGAATTTTAAGATTGATTTAAAGAGCTAAAGAATGGGCTAATCACAGAACCTATGCTCACATTACCCACCAATGGGTAAGGATTTTTGATGTACAATGATTCAACCAAATAGGTCTTGGTTTTGTAATCATCCATGATCAAAAAGTGATATCATATTACTCCCAAATATTAAATATCCATGAGTATAAATATCCATCCCATGATCTATAATTTTCTACAGTGATGTTCACGTTGATGATTCAGTGACATTATCTATATGGAGGGAAGTGTGACATATATATAGATCATAAAATAATTTAGTATATATTTAATAAACTAGATTAATATTAACCAATATAGGTGGTTTTATATGATTGAGAATTGTGATTTTTGAATTCATTATCATTATGGGAAGGAAAACAAAGTAGAAGATTCTCAGGGTAGAAAGGATCCAAAAACCTTATCCATGATGAGGATTGAAAGGGATCCAATATTCATTGATATAAAAGGGATGGATATTGTAATAATAAAAGGATATTAATATTAACTTACTCAAATAACTACTTGTCCATCAATTATTGATAGGATCAAGGAGGCCCAGAAAGATGATGTGGTGTTACAAAAGAATGTACCAAATATTCTAGAGTTTATCTTTTCTAAAGAAGGAGTTATAAGGTTTGTAACCCAGATATAAGTCCCAAAAAAACAAAAAATGAAGAAAAACCCACTTGATGATGTTCCTAGATCATCCTAAAGTATTCATCCAGGAATCACTATGATGTGTAGATATTTGAAGAAAACTTTTGGTGGGATTACATGAAGAGGGAGATTGTGGAGTTTGTATATCAATGCTTGGTATGACAAAACATCAATCCACAATGAAAAAATTCTAAGGTTATGATATTACCATTTAACATACTAGTATGAAAATGGGAAAAATAACCATGAATTTCATCATAGGTCTCCCCTGGAAACCTAAAGGAAATAACACTATATGGTTGGTATTCGATCACCTTACAAAGAAGGAAAATTTTATTTCTATTAAATAAGGTCTATATATAAACTAAATCATTAATATACATATAAATAATTGGTAAGAATTCACAAATATAAACTATATATTGTATATGATTAAGATATGAGGTTTACCTTGAAGTTTTTTAGAAGTCTTAAACAAGTTTTGGATATGAAAATGATCTTCAAAACTAATTATTACCCACATATGGATAGTCAATCTGAATAGACCATTAAAATATTAGAGGATATGTTGAGATCATGTTTAATAGATTTCCAAATTTGTTGAGACAATCACATTTACTTATTAGAGTTCTCATATAACAACATTTTCCATTATAGCATTCAAAAGGCACCTTATGAGGCTCTTTATATGTAGAGGTTTTGGAACATGACATGCTGGAATGAAGTTGGAGAGCATAAGAAAATGGGACCCAATCTTATACAATAAATTACATAGAAGGTTTAAAACATTCAGTTTTATATGAAATCTACAGAAGGTTGATAGAAAATCTATGTAGATAATCATCAATGGGAGATAGAGTTTATTGTAAGAGATAAAGCGTTAATTCATATATCATCATGGAAGAAATTCATGAGGTTTTGGTATAAGGGGGAGCTTAATCCAAGATACATCATCCCCTTTAAGGTTATTGATTTCATAAAAGTAGTGACCCATAAAATAGCACTACCACATAACCAATATCAAGTATATGATTTGTTCTAAGTATCCCTCTTGAAGAAGTATATTCCATACCCCATACATGCATTGATTCCAGAGTTGGTATATTTTCAAAATTGATCTTTTTTATGTGGAGTATCCTATAATGATATTAGACCGTAGATAAGTAGTTCTATGAAACAAGACAATTCACCAGGTCAATGTGTTGTGGAAGAACCACATGTTTGAGTGAACGACATGGGAACCCGAAGAGGTGATGAAACAGAAGTACCCTCATCTATTTTAGTAAAAATTTCAAGGATGAAATATCTAAAGGGGGGATAATGTAACTAACCAAACATTTATGAATGAAGTCATTTTTCTTATGATTAAATTACTTATTAAGAAATGATTTTATAGAAAAATAATGCACAATGTTGGCTATTTTAGGCCATTATATGTTCTTCCAAATTTAAAATAACGCGAATAGTCATAACCATTTATAATATATTCATTATATAGGTACCATTAATATTATTATATTAATTATTACAATTCAATCCATTTGACACATACAAAGAATGTGATTACCTCAACCTGTAGGATCATACACTATAAAGCCCATTTGTCAGAGCTTTTAAGGGAGATATTATAACTGGGATTTTACAACGAACAAGACCATGTGTATATTCAATAACTGAAGCTCGATAGAATTAATTTATAGGAGTATTTCAAGATCATTGAGATCATATCCCAAACCATGTTTGTTGAACCACCCCAATAAACCACACAATCTCACACCTTACCCTTAGGGAATTTTCTAGTGTAATAAAGGGAAATGGTTCCAAACCATAAAAATATAGTATTTTATATTTTATTTTTAGCAATAAATTATTAAATTTGTCCCATTTTATATTACTTTTAAAATTTTTAAATAAGGTGTTTGATAAAATTATATTCTGATATGTTGAAACATAAATTGAATTTTAAAAAATATATAGATTTAATCATGTTACTATTTTGATGAAATTAAATGTTTTTGGAAGAAATGATAATTTAATAAATATTATAATTAAAAAAAGTTAAATATAAATGATAATATTATTTTTTGATGTCAAAAGAAATTTCTTTAAGGTTTAGAAAAAAAATATTTAAAAAAGAAAATTGTTCTCAATAAATTTTTTCTTGATTTAAACATATAAATTATCATATTTAAAGAATAATTTGGAGAAAATAATATATTTTTTTAAATAAACATTTCAAATTTATCCAATTGTGATTTTTTTATAATTTTCTTTGAATGTTTAATTTTTAGTTAAACATTAAATATGGTATAAGTATATGGTATGTTTTATAACATCCAAATGACCCAAAATTGATGTAATATATTCCATAAAATTTATCCATGAAAAAAAAATTATATTTCCAATTTAAAATAAATTTTTTAAAGTTATTTTATTTATTTTATAAACCCTTAATGAATCCACAAAATCTTATATTATATTTTAAGGTTTGAAAATTAATTATTTAGAAACTTGACTCACTTACACGTAACTAAGGGAATTATTTTAATTTTTTTAGTTCTTAGTCATATAAAATAATTAAAAAAACTACTATTTGTTAGAAACCTGGGTAAAAACTCAAGGGAAGGTTTGTGGTTTTGATTACTTTATTATATAGTGTCCAAAATATAAGTTTGTAAATTAATAAATAATTATCATCTATTTGTCTATGTATACACAAACAAAAATTATTTCAACTTCACTCAAGACCCTTGGAGAATGATTTTAATCTACTCTTCCCTCTCTATATCTTTCCAAAGGTTCCCAATCTCTAAATAAAATTCTCCTAAACCTTTATAATGGCCTTTTAAGTCAAGTGATCCAATCTTCCACGTTATTCTATCACTTACACTATACAATGAATTTTTTATTTAATGTTTTTCATGTTGGTATATGTATTTTAAAACCCTTATTTATATCTTTTTTATTTCCATATGATGAGAAAAACCCTTCACTATCATTCAATCCTCCCATAAACCATTATGTACACCAATTATTCTACTGAAATTATCCTACAATTTTCTATGCCAAACATTTATATAGTTAATACCCATCCCCATTTCTACTTAAGGGTATCAATATAGTTTAACCCATCCTTAATTGATTTTATATTTAAATGTATTTAACCAATACTACTTAATGATGAGGTTAAAATTCATTAAATACATCCTTATGTTGTATGATCTATGTTGAACACTTATACATGAACATAATATGAAATTGATGGGTGCGACCTAAATTATATATCCCTAAAATGCATTGGGTAATGTTTTTATCTCATGCGAATCCATTTATAGTACTTGAGAGTTTACCTAAGAACACTATGTTATTATTTCATGTTGTTTATCCTTGAATTATGTTTATGATGTCGTGTTTTATGTTGTTTCCACATTCTTATATTTCTATTGTGTTATCATGAGATATCATGCCTCATGTGTTACCATGGAGTTTTAGAATAATCAAGATAATATAAGGCCATTTCATGAAGTTTATTTTTATTTAATTGTAATTTATTGATTGTTTTTATTTTATGTTCCTAATTACCCAAATAAAATTATCCTCACAATCATATAGGGTTGAATTAAGTGTATCTTTATATAATAAAACTTTAATGAAGGTGTAATAAAAATGGGTTGTCATAATTTGAGTCACCAAAGAAGAAAATTGTCTAATGACACATTTTTAATAAATTTATTTATATACACATAATTTATATCCTTTTTATCCCATAGTTCAACCCATTAAGATTCATTTAAGATCTCTTATTCTAATTTTAGCAGTTTTATAATGAGTATAAGTTGTGAAACCAATGAAACATAAATGATCATAAGTGGGAGGACTGGTATTCAAAAAATCCATTAGGTTATTAAAGTTAATAACTATGGAGAGACATTAAATAATAAAATAAACTATCATATTGAAATATTTAATCGAAAATTAATTAGTTAATCCTGATAATGCCACCGTGTTTCATTTATTCCCTAAAAGAGTCATATTCATAAACTAAACCAACCCACTTTGTTTGGGATATATCATTAACTATTATATAAATAATTATAACCATATAATTACATAAATATATAAATTTAAGAGATAAATATTCAAGTTATTTATTCTTAAGGGTTTAATAATTAAAATAGACTAATTTTTAATAGAAAATATATATGTTTTAAACCCTCAAAATATCATATTTATATTTATAAATATATATCCAATGTTTCCTTTAAAATTTAACAATGGAGGTAATAAAATATAGAGTTCCATCATAAATGTGAGTCCTAAAAGTACTATAAAATTGAAAATTTTCACACTCTAGTAGACTATTTTCCTTTACATTGTTACTTTTAAATAACACCCTTTTAGATATTTCAATGATATAATCCTCACAAATGGTATATTACTGAGTGTTATCGAATTTAATAAACCCAATTTATTTAATTATTCTGACCCTTTTGACACTTACATGTACAAATATATGATAACATTTTATTATGATATTATTCTTACTGATATATGTGAATTAAAACTATCTAGAATTAGTTTTTATTTAAAATAATATGGATTATTCATTTAACACCCTTTTAATAGAATGGTGGACACTTTGGTGATCTTATGACATCTATAGTCTAATTTACAAGAATTTATTTTTGGATAAATATAATGATATTAACTTGAATTATAGGTACCCACCACACATTTTTAATGGTTTATTTAGTTTTTTTCATGTAATTCATTTAAAAAACCTCTACCCTTGAATTTACACCTTTTATTTCCAAACAAAACATCACCTTTTTCACAATCAATCTATTCATAAAAGGATAATTTATAAAGGGAACATATAAAAGAGAAAGTGTAGAATATAAATCCCATTTTACAACAATTTTATAACTAAAAAACATAGTATTTTTATACTTCTAGATTTTTTTTTGATAAATAAAGACTGATATTCCTGATCTGTATTGATTAATCTTGAAGATTCTGAGAAACCAATAGTGATTCTCCTTCAAAATGAATACCTATTTCTTCAGTAAATTGTTTAATTGTCATTGTGATCACATAATCCTATATTATAAAAATTTATGTCACTACAAATCCCTTGGTTTCAAAAAATATTGTTAAATAATATTTTTGAACTATTATATCATAAAAAAAAGATAGAGATTCTTATATGGTAGAAAGATGATTTTTTATTCCCAAAATTTGATGATCTATTTGAGTATATATTTATAATTATTGTACTATTTATTATTGATTAGTATTTAATAAAATATTTCCTCTAAAACTTTTTTTTATGATTTATCCAATATAAGATTGAACTGATGAAATAACTGAATGAAAAAACGGAAGCACTAAAGTGATCTTGATAGGGAGTTGAGAAAAAAATTATTGTAATTTATGGTGATCGACTACTCATTATATATTTATATTTTATGAATCTAAGGTATTATTATTAAATGTAATTAATGGTATAATATTTATCCCATCTAAAAATACATATCAAGTAATTTATTAAAACATAAATCATAAATTTTTATTCAAGTCAGTTACCTCCAACATTTTGAATTCTAAAAATTGATTTAAAAAAAGAAATATTAAAAGGAAAATTTCATCAATATGTATTTCTGATATGTGATAATTAAAAGAATGATATATTTTTTTGAATAATATTCCAAACACATATATATATTTCAATAATAATCATGCATCCAATGATGGATATATTCAAAAATATTTATAGGTATGATTTATATAGGGTTATAACGTATGATACAATAGAAAATTTCATAAAAGAATATTATAAGATATCATGCATTCTACCTAATCATGTCATTTTTTACAGAAGTTTAATCATAATTCTATGAATCATATAACATGACTCAAATACTAGTGATGTGAATCATTTAAGAAACTAGATACTAAGTGTCATCTTTTGGATGTATATTTCACATGATTTATCATTAATACCATTATTTCATGAGATGAAACGTGAGATATTTTAATCAGTAAAGGTTATGAATTGTTAATAACCTTAAGATTTAATCCAACATTTATAAAATTTAAGTAAATTTCTAGGATAGTTTGGGGAGATTCCATTCGTATATAAACATGTCGACTGCAATGCATATGTGTTGATGAATTCACCAGAACTCCCCAAGATCACCTCTTTTCCACATTAATTGATGTTTTTATTGATATTTAGGGTTTATAATTACTCCATAAATGATAAAGAATATTGTTTGAGTTAAAGTCACATTTAATGGTATCAAAGAATCACCATGTAATTTGAATCAATAAATCATTTCTAAAATGATGAATAATGAGTATAATAATTAATTCATATTACCTATCATAGATTTTAAAATAGTTAAAAACCTTTCTTTATTATATGTCATAATGTATGAAACTTGGAGTCATCTGGATTGATAGCATTGAAGGCCCATATTTCATGAGATGAAAACATAAAATCATATCAATATTATCATATAGGTTATATTTTAAGAGTTGAATTCCTAGTGACAAGGAATTTTTTCTATGTGATCCATGTCGAAGGCTAGTACAAGGTTACTCATTCATAGATAATGTCCTAATAAGATTATTCTTATATAGGCTAATGTCTTTGGTAGTGAGGTGCATATGAGATAAATTTAATCTCACATGGTCTATAGGCTAAACTATTTAATTTTATTCTTGGATGATATTTAGACCCCAAAGTGTTAATACTACATAGTACCGTGCATATTGTATTAATATGACAGAGGATATTTATCATAGGTGGTGATTTCTGATGTGTGGTATTACTCTTAAGTGAGACACCTATACTTATTATATCTTATGTGGAAGATAAGAGCATGGATTAATCTAATATATGTCTCCATTTCTATGACAATATGTGTTACCCATCCTCATTTTTGATAGATATTTAATGAAGGGTTTAAGAAGTGTGTCTTTTATATCACCCCTTATGGTACAGGTATAAGGTTAAAAATAATATCGAAAAAGGATTATAAATTTTTTATAGTTTATCAATGAGTTGGATTATATGGTTTATAATTTTTTTACAAATCATAATAAAATTTATTTTTGGTTATTTATATATTTTTAAAGGTGTTTATAAAATAATTAATTATAAATTGATTATTATTATTTAATTAAATGTTTTTAAAACAATAAATAAATAAATATCTTCAATATTAATTTTTAATATTTTAATTATTTCTAAAATTATTTGGCATAAAATATAATTTATAAAAAATTAGGTTATATGAAAACTATAATGTATTTTATAAAATTTTTATAGTTTAAAAAATAAGACTAAATATAAAATAGTTTATAATTAAAATTATGAATTTCTCATATTATTCAATTTTATTTATTTAATTAAAAAGGCCTTATTTGATAATTTATTTAAATAATTTAAATATTTGATTTTATAATTTATATTATTAAATATTAAATATTATTAAATGAGTGACATTTTTATTAGGTAAATTTTTTTACGCAATATATATGAAGTGTAAAAGGATTATATTTTACATAATATAATTTAAATAAAAAATATGAGAGAGTTTGTAATGGGAATAAATATAAAATTTTAATATTTATTTAATTTTTGAATGTCGAAAATCAATTGATAAATTATAGAGTTTTTATAATTTTCTTTATTGTTGAGTTGATCGTAAATTGATTATAATAATTTTAAATATATGAATTTTTCATTTATTTAGTTCATTCCCTTTTTTATTGTTAATAGATATAAATTGTTTAGATTATGAATTGTTATCTATGTTTCAGTATAAAGTGTAAAACTAATTAAATAAAAGTATCATACGTACATCGAAGGATTTAAATTTTAGGCATGAAAAATGATTTAGATTTCCTCTACATTGACTCAAGCTTGTATTATATAATGATCTTGAGTTTAATGGTTAGTTATAGTTTATACATATTAAGAGTTAGATTTATGATAGAATTTAATTATCTCTTGCGTATAGTATCCTTTAGAAAAGGAAATTTGGTTCAAAATTCTCACTGGCCTATAATCTTATGCATTATCTAAGAAAGTGAGGGTTGGTCATCTATCACTCTAAGCTTAATATAGAAGTTATTTTTGATTTCATATTATTATAATAATTTACATGATAATGTTAAATTTTACTAATGCATGTGATACATTAAGATATGTATTGCAATGTACCAGAATTTCCATCATTTGTTTAATTATAAAGAAATATTTCGAGACCACAAGCTTTGACGACACATCATTCCGAGGCCTAGTGAGCCCATAATGGAATTTTAAATTTTTTTTAAGTTCACTTAAGTAAACCTGTGAGAGGGTTTTTCTAAATTTTTATCTAGTTCTTAGATAAAAAATTAAAGGGCATCATTGAACTCAAAATGTTGGGATTCACCTAGAAAGGACTTTACTTCGACCAGCATGGGTCAGATGAAAAGGTTAATTTTTTGGACTTTTCAGAAAATAATAAAATAACTTAGAAAATGTTATTTTATATTCTATTTCACAGTTGAGTGATGGATGGTGGTGTTATGGGGCGGTGAAAAGGTGATGACGGAGAACGATAAATGAGGATCATTAATGTCTCGTTGTGAAATTGTAACGACTACGATGTTTCATAAATGGAAAAACGTAACAGAAACGCTGTGACACTTTTCTATTTATTAAACTTATGCGTTGGAGAGTTGATAATTAAACCAGGGGGATTCTATGATGAACCTACAGTGTAATTACTCTCCAACTAAGAACAATGAACATTGTTGGATTAGAGAGTGGGGAAAATATCTTAGAGAATGAGATTGGATCATGGAATTGACGAACGGTGAAGAACGCCAGTGGATCATGGGACGGTGATGACTTCGATTATCACCCCTCACCTACAATAGATCTAAATCTTGGTAGGCATTGCTTTGTGCTACAATTCCCCATTCTTCATTCTAAAACAAAAAACACGGATCGACCTATGAATAGTTTTATCCAAGAATTGGGGGTTCTGGAGGGAGGGTGATTTCTTGGGGTTTTTCATGGAGATTTTTGATAACTTTATAGAACTGGGATCCCAAACCTCCCCTATTTCAAACTTCTAAAGTGGAGGGCGTGGGCCAACACGAACAAGGCCTGAGCCCCTCCACCTTGTGCGTTCTTCATGGAAGAATTATCGAAATGGTGTCAATGCGATTTTGAGGCCTTCGCAGTGAAGGTGACATCCCTTTGGCCCCAAAGGAACAAATGGTTCAAGAAACGGACCACTGAAGCAACTTTTTCGGCCTGTATAAGGAATCGTCAGTGCGCTGGTGACAGCGGCGGTGACCAGCAGTTGTTGCGGGTAGACAAAGGTGGCATGCTCTTCGGTTCTCCGCAATGGTGGAGGGTCGTGACCTACGGGCCCTGGTGGTGTGGAGGTGGGGCATCGACTGGTGCTGCATGGAAAAGCATCCCGCTTCTGGGCCACTCTGGCGATTTGGAAACACGTGGTCTGTCGACCACATGCTGGAGGATTGTTAGGCTGCTCGGCTGGCCAAACAGAACAAAACGGACATGGAAGAGATGTGTCTGGATGACCGAGACCGATTCGCTACGTGGACCGGTTACAAGGGGAGGCAGCCCCAACTGGTGCCGCTGGGTGAATAACCAGACACAGTTAAGCTGCATCCAGTATGGAAGAGCCAACCCGTTATGGAGGGCTAGACCCATGGGCCAATAGGACAGAGTAGATCTCGGTGAGGCCGGATCTATGTTGGATTGGGTTGGCCCAACCCGGTCGGACCAAACATAGACCCAAGCGACCCCTGTTTCACTAAAAATATTCTAACTAACTGGCTGAGCGTCTGATTTTCACACCATCTATGGCACAATAACCCATGCGACAAGGAGGTCCTTCTAAAAATACTCTATGAGAGTTCTAAAAGATGTTTACATACGACCGGGATAGATTGGGCTTTAATCCAACTGAGCCCTTTTTATAAAAATGCCCATATATTACAGACAGGGCATCTGTTCGACGTGTCATATGTTCGATGCGTCGTCTATTGTGTTGGAACCCATAGAATGAGATGGTTCTTTGGGTTAATCAATGTGAGACTTCCTAGTGGTTGAGGTACAAATGATGGGTTGAGGAGCAGATGCTCCCAGAATCATGTGTGCAAGAGCGGGAATACAGTGGCTGGCTATGACCTGAAGAATGAGAGAGACCCTTTGTGGATTATCATGAGAGAGACCCTTCGTGGATCAGCAGTAGAGTGACCCTTCTAGGATTAGTATGAGAGAGAACCATCATGAATCAGCAGTAGAGAAACCCTTCATGGATCAACATGAGAGAGTCCCTTCATGGATCATCATGAGAGCAACCCTCCATGGATCGATAGGAAAGCGACCCTTCATGGATCAACAGTAGAGAGACCCTTTGTGGATTAGCAGCAGAGTGACCCTTCGTGGATCAGCAGTAGATCCTCTCAACAGAATAAGATGATCATGCTTTACAACTAATCATATTTACTTATGTACTTATGTTATACATGGTATGAGATATCTCTTACTTTGTGCTATGTATTTGAGATCTTTATTGGTGTTATTTCCTCTGTGGTATTTCCTTTGGGGTATTTTCCATTGTGGATTTCTGTGAAACCTTCGAGGAGCTCAGGGTCCCTAATGAGTTGTTATGCTCACCCTTGCATGGTGTTCACCCACACATGTTGTGTCTTGTTCAAACGACCCATTCTACATCACATACCTTGGTGGTCTGGGACTCGGTTGATCTCAGTGAGGTAGGAGTGGACGTGGCATACTTCTACAGCTTTAGGCTTTACAGCCACTACCCTACTGGTAGAGACTTCAGGGTAGAAATCAATTGTACTATTTACTTTGTGGGTTATTGGGATTTTATTCTAGTCCCTTTTCATTCTGTTTACACTCTTTACTCTTAGTGGTGTTACTTTGTGGTGGTCGTACTACTTATTTTTCCTTTTTGGTTTTCACTATGCATTATGCATGTTTGTGTGTGTACAGTTTAAAGGCGATGCCTTCCATTTTTGGGATATGTATTTCTGGTGCTAGTCACCGCCCCTGGCCAATAGAAGGTGGTCTTGGGGTTTTCCCGACATGGGTCACAGAAGATGGGTCGTGAGAAAGTACTATCAGACGCGGTTGGTTCTACCAGAAGAACTAAGAGTCTGTATTTTTAATGAGGCAATATTGTTACGTGTTTTGAGTTTGAATTTCAGGATAATGAGTCAAGTTTTTCTGTTTTTACCTACTTATCCAAACACCAGGACCCTGAATTTTGATTTCTGACTTGGTACATGAAAACATAGGTTTCATGTGTTTTGAAAATGTTTTCCTATTGATCTCTTTTATGTTATCACACCAGGAATAACTTATTGACCGTGGTGCATCTGTTTCCCTACAGGATGCCTCCATGAAGACAGATAGATAGGATTCCATTGAGGGATCAAGATGATGTCCCACCAAGAGATGAGGCATTGGTAAATGGACCACTTATAGCGATAGAACCTTCTAGTGGTGTACCGGTAGCACCACCACCCGTATAGAACTAGTTACTACCGGCCCCACTAATGAATAGTGCATGCTGACTGAGTGTTGTACATGAGTTCTAGAGATAGATTCCTCTTAGGTTTCAAGCTGAGATAGATCCTCAGGCAACTGAGGATGGGCTGGAGGTAGTTACGTGGGTTTTTCACCTGGTAGAGACACCTACAAACCAGATGGTTATCCTAGCCGCAAGCCTTTTTTAGTGAACAATTGGGAAATGGTGGATCTTGATGCTCCAAACACATAAGCAATTAACCCTTTACTTATTGGACTATGATTACATCTTCAGCATGGAGTTCATATTAGCGATGCTATTCTCATTACATATTCATGAAGTACAACACCTACTACAGGGAATCTTGACTATGGCCTAGTGCTTAGAGAGGTTTACCGACCTATCCCGCTGCTCCACCGACATGGTATGAGATCCTTTATTTAGGGCCCGGACCTATGATAATGGATTCCAATGGGAGATCGGGGCATCAACAATTTCTCTCAGCATACCAACGCAAAATGGAGTTCTAGAGAGATCTCTAATGGTGGAGAAATTCTTAGCCGAGCAGGAACAAACAATGAGAGCCACCACCAGACGACTGGTACCCAAGTCATCTGCAGCAGGTAGTAGGCAGACAATGACAAATATTAAATTGGCCAAACCATTCTAATGACAACCCCAGGATGTAGGGTCATAGGTGCGGAGCTCACGTTACAAAGGCGGTCGGCTAAGGACTAGAGTTTTTTAATCATGTAGTGGGAAGGGATGCATGGCTTGTGACTTCCTGACCTGCCGCATTGACAATCAACAGACGGTGGAGGGACCACCAAGGCATAGGCAGAGGTTCAAGTGGTGATTTTCGTAGGGTGGAAGACATAGAATGGAAGTAGGCCAAGCTGTAGGCAGTGGACGATGGTTCTACGTACTACCTCCACCACACCTAGGTGGTCCACCACGAGTTTATAATGCTGCCAGATAGGGGAAATATCAGCTTCAGGCAGTGGAGTCCTATGAAGAAGGTGCACTAGAGATGATTATAGGTACGATCAGTTTCTTCTCCACATTAGTTGCAGTTCTTAAAGATATAGGCTTCAGTCACTCTTTCTTTATAATGGTCCTCATTCGAAGTTCTGAGATTCTAATCATGCCGTTGGCCCAATCCTTACAATTAGAGAGTCCAATGAGAGGGGATTCGACGATTACACACTAGTGAGAGTAGTGTAAGATTACACTAAGTGGTGAGAGCTTCGGCTAGGATCTCCTAGCCTAGGATGGAATTTATCACAAAAGGGTACAGGCGATCACTCACCAGTTGGCTAGCCTCACCCTCGATGTGGTGGATGAGAGGAGTTTGGGATTTCCTATAGTGGTGGACGAGTATGAGGATGTCTTTCCAAAGGATGTTGCAGGACTACCTCCTCTTAAAGAGGTAGACTTCTGTATCGATCTGTACCCCATGATGGAATCGATATCTACACAATCATATAATATGGTTCCCACAGATCTTCATGAGTTGAGGGTACAGGTGGAGGACTTGTAGAAAATGAGATTCTTGAGACCCAGTGTTTCACTATGGGAAACTCCAGTTTTATTTTTGAATAAGGAAGACAAGAATTTAAGGTTTTGTGTGAAATTATGACACTTCAACCATGTGACCATGAAGAACATATATCCACTACCTTGGATTGATGACCTCTTCAATCAGCTAAAGGGAGCGAGGTGGTTCTTGAATATCGACCACAGATTAGGCTATCATCAGCTTTGGGTGTGGGGTGAGGATGTATCAAAGACATCCTATAGATGCTGGTACAACCACTATGAGTTTTTGGTGATGCCTTTAGGAAATACCAATTCCTCAGCAGTGTTAATAAGACTCATGAATTGGATCTTCTTGCCTTACCTCGATCATTTCTTGGTAGTCTTCATTGATGACATCTTGGTGTACTCGACATCGGAGGAGAACCACGCTACACCCCTACGGATAGTCCTGAATACACTCCAAGAGCACCATCTTTATGGTAAGATCTTGAAGTTCCACTTCTAGATTCGGGAGGTCAACATTTTGGGACACTTCATCTCGGAGGTCGGAGTTGCAGTGGATCTGGTAAATATAGAGGTAGTTCTTTCTTGGAATCCACCCAGGAGTTTGACTGAGGTGCAAATTTTCTTAGGGATGGTTGGATACTACTGGAGGTTTGTGCCTGACATTTTTAGTGTAGTAGAACCTTTATTGGCCTTAACAAGGATGGGAGATCCCTTTTATGGACAGAGAAGTTCCATTAGAGTTTCCAAGAGATGAGGTGGCGACTGACGAGTGCCCCATCATGAGAATACCAGAAGAGGGATTTGGGTATGTAGTCTTCTACAAAGCATTAGGGACTGGATTGGGATGTGTTCTAATTAATGAGAGAGTAGTGATCACTTATGGCTCATGGAAGTTGAGGCATCATGAGAATAACTATGTGACCCATGACCTGGAGTTAGTAGCGGTGGTCTTTGCCTTGAAGATTTGGCGGCACTTTTGGATGGGTGAATGTTTTACCATCTACTTTGGCCAGAAGAGTATCAGGTATATTTTCACATAGAAGGACTATAACTTCATATAGTGGCGAAGGCTAGAGGTCCTCTAGGAATATTAAATTGAGATAGTCTATACTCCTGGTAACGGGAACATGGTGGAAAACACGCTCAGTAGGAGGTTTGGTTTATGGCTATTGAGTGAGGCGGTAGAGCAGCTATCCGCGATGTAGATATCCATCATGGATTATGATCGATGAGATTACATATAGTAAATGGATGTCACTCCTACACTCTTATAAAAAGTTAGGGAGTCAAAGCTTGTGGATGATGACTTCAAGGCCTGACATGCTCAGTTATTCTCAGTACAAGATCTTAATGGATTTTAGATATCTGTGGAGAACGTCATCCTTTTCAGAGGATGAACCATAGTGATAGTTACTTTACGTGAGGAGGTATTGATGGAGTTCAATAAATCCCCTTTGGCGGTACATCTTGGTGGTGAAAAGATATTCCAGGACCTCCAACATCAGTACTGGTGTCCAGAGATAAAGAAAGTGGTGGAAGAGTTTTTTTCATGACGCCTCACTTGTCAACAAGTGAAGAATAAGCATCGGGTCGCACCAGACTTGGAACAACCACTTGTGGTACTGAAATTGAAGTGGGGTAGTATCTATGTAGACTTTGTGATGGGTTTACCACACACGCCTAGGGGACAAGATTCTATCTGGGTGATCATTGACCAACTCACCAAGTCATCTCACTTCCTACCCATCCGGGATCATGGATTGGTACAGGGATTCACATGCCTCTACATCCAAAATAATGTGTGGTTTAATGGGCTGACTTTGATGATCATCTCAAACAGTGATTCATGCTTATATCCTAGTTGTGTAAGGGGTGGAAAGAGGTGTTCTGGACTCAGCTACGGTTGAGCACAACTTTTCACCCCAAAATAGATGGCCAGACAGAGTGGATCATATAGACCATGGAGGACATTATTCGTGCTTGTTTCCTTGATTTGGTTACTATTTGAAGGACCACCTACCACTGGGGGAGTTTGGGTACAACAATAGCTATCACTCCAGCATTGGCATGGCACCATTTGAGTAATTGTATGAGCGGCCATGCAGATCACCTCTATGATAGACAGACCCAGGGGAGTCAGCACTCATGGGTCCAGCGTTGGTACGGGATACCAATAAGAAGGTTTAGATCATCCACAAGTGGATTAGGATATCACAGAGAAGACAAAAGTCTTATTCCAATAGAATACGGACACCCTTGGAGTTGGAGAAGGGAGAGTGTGTTTACATTCAGGTCTCACCCCGATAGGGATTATAGAGATTTGGCGAGGGTGGAATGATTTCTACAAGATTCATCAGACCATTCAAGATCCTCAATAGAGTTGGTAAGGTGGAGTACCACCTAACTCCCCCCCCACAGATTCACCATGTGCACAAAGAATTTCATGTGTCATATCTGAGGAGGTACGTGCATGATTCATCACACGTCAATGATTGGGGCGAGCTGATATTGATGATGGGGAGACATTTGAGGAGTTCCCAGCGGAGATAGAGGATTGACAAGAGTAGGTCCTTTGTGGACGTTCGATTCCTCTTGTGCACATTCAGTGGCAGCATGAGAATCTCCAGGAGAGCACATGGTAGTGGAAGTATCATATTCATGCTCAGTACCCCCCACTTTTTTTATTAGAATTTGTTTGGTCTTTTGGGGATGTAAAGCCTCATGGTGGGGAGAATGTAATGTATTAGAATTTCCATTTAATTTTTTTAATTTTATATGGAATTATTTCAAGACCACATGCTTTGACAACACGTGATTGTGAGGACTGGTGATCCCGAAATAAAATATTGAACTTTTTTTATGTTTTATTAAGTAAACATGTGAGAATTTTTTTATAACTTTTGAACCCGTGCTCGGATAAAAAATGTGAGGACACTATTCAACTCAGAAAACCGGGATACATCTTGAAAGGGTTTAACATCGACTGACAAGTGTGAAATGGAAAAGTTAATTTTTTTTACTTTTCATAAAGTAATAAAATAAATGAGAAAAGTTTATTTTATTTCATTTTGCACCATTGAGCGGTGTACAATAGTGTTGCGGTGCAGTGATGAGGTGACGACGGGGTGCATTAAATTGATATCATTAATGGATCATTGTTCAAGTGTAACTTCTACAAGGCTTCATAAATGAAACAATGTAATGACGCAATGTTGCATCTTAACAAAAACACAAAATCACATTTCTTTTTATTAAACCAACGTGTTGGATAGTTGAGAATTAAATCATGGGGATTCTATGAAGAACCTACAGAATAATTTATCTCAAATAAAAAACAACAGATGCTCAAGTATCAGAGTGCAACAAGAAATCTCATAGAGAATGAGATCAGATCTGTGAATTGACGAACAGTGAAGAATGATTGGGGATCATGGGTCGAGGAAGACATGGATCATTATCCCTCACCTATGACCGATCCGAATCCCGGTAGTGTTTTCTTTGTTCTAGAATTCCCCATTCTTCATTCTAAAAAAATAGAAGTGGATAAACCCACGAAAAAGTTGACCAGCAGATTATGTGCTCTTGCAGGAGGCTTCTTTCCTTGAGGTTTTTCATGTGGATTGTTGATATCTTGATAGAACTGTGATCATAGACCACCCTTATTTCAGACTTCTAATGCGGAGGTTGTGGGATGACATGAACAAGACCCAAGACCCTCCTCCTTGGTCATTCTTTATGGAAAAATTCTCAAATTGGTGGAAAGGAGAGTTCGAGGCCGTCACAGTGATGGTGGAACCTCTATGGTCATGTAAGCGCAGACGGTTTGAGAAATGGACTGTCGGAGCCACTCAGGTGGCCCGCAGAAGGAACCGTCGGTGCGCCTGTAGAGAGAGTGGTTGTGGTCGAAGGGAGGGGGAACGCACGTCGGTGTGCCGTAATGACGTGGAGGTGCAGCGCTGCATAGATGAGGGGCATCGATCGGCGCCGTGTGGAGGATCGACCCAAGATCAGGATGCTCGGGCGAGCTAGCGGCACGTGGTCTGCCGACCGCATGTGAGAGGATCGGCCAACCGCATTGGACATAACAGACATGGCAGAGCCACATCCAGCTGATAGAGATCGGTCTGCTACATGCACCGGTTAAAAGGGGAGGCGGCACCAACTAGAACCACTGGGTGAAGAACCGGACGTGGATAAGCCACATCTGGGAAAAGCTGGCGGGCCAGACCCCCCCCCCCCCAGCGGGTCAGAACCGCTTCCCAACAAGCTGAGATGGTCCCCGGAAGAATCGGATCCGGGTTGGGCTATATTTGTAACACCCCAAGCTTCCACGGTACGCTTCTCTTTGAATAATACAATAGCGTGTGTTGTACGCAACTTCGAGTTCTAACACACCACAACCAATCAAACTAGCCGTTACGAAGAGTAATACCCTTTTTGAAATTTTATAAATTTTATCATTCAAAATGGAATTCATTTTTGAATTCGGAATATCAAAATTATACTAGGGTAAATTTTTTGTATTTTTCTGAAAACTTTCAATTTTTGATGAATAGTAAAAAACACTAAGTTTTAGTTTAAAACCGAATTTTTATTTAAATAATTATTTATTTTATTTAAATTTAATTTAGGTCAAAATATATAGATAATAACTATATAAGTTAAATATAATTCATTGGAGTTAGTTTATATTAATTTTAGATATATAAAAATTTTATTGAACTTTTTACCATATTTAACCCACATACTAGGAGTATTTACAAATTTACCTAAAACATAATTTTACCTCTCCTGTGAGTTGAATTTAAAAAATCCAAGAGACACGGTTGATATTATTAAGTAAAATTTTGTTCAATAAGATGAAAATAAATTTTGGTGAATAGTAACTTTTTACTTTTATTTACTACGGTAAAAAAGTAAATAGGGTAATTAAAGGTAAAAATTATATTATTATTACCCTAACACATGTACTAATTATATTGGATAAGTGTAACTCGTCCAAAAACAACCTTAGGAATAAAATATTATCCTTTAGGTCCACTTGGATTAGATTTGGACATTTGTTATTATTTAATTCAAAGAAGAGTTAAAAGTGTTGAATTCAATGTTTAATAACTAAACCATTTTTAATATAGGGATATACATAAGATAAATTCAACTATAAATATTCATTATAAAGATAAAAAAATCCTACATAATGGTATTTTATTTATAATTTTTAGACATAAATAATTAAATTTATTTATGACACAATGATGATGCAGTAATTACGGTATTAATGAAAGATTAAAATAGTTGATATTATTAATATACAAATAAATGTAATTTGATACTTTTTATGAGTTAAACACATTTTATAGATTAATATAACATGTTAGGGTTGGTTAGATGAATTTTTTTCAAAGTAATAATATTGTTATGAATTTATAAAAAAAATACCAAATAATGTCAAAATTGTCATAAAATAGTTTTAAAAAAAATATTATATTATTAATTGATATTCTATTTATAAAAATCTAAGGTTCGGCCAAAGGTCTTAAATAATATTATATATGTCATTAATCAACCACTTGGGTTTTTCTTGGATGTTTATAGTAATTTTATTAGCCATATAATATAAAAATACAAAGAGACATGGTAAATGTCAAACTATTTTACTACATGTAAAATCTAAAATATAAAGTTAATATAGTGACCCAAACCTGTCTAAAACCTATTGGTTGAGTGGTTTTAGACCCATACCAACCTTATCCTTTAAATAATTCATTCTGGATTCATTAGAAATCTAAAATTATTTTATTATAAAATAATATTTCTAGCTTTTCCTTAGGTGCCCCTCGCCCCTCATATAAAAGGGCACTCCGCCTTCTCTCTAATTCACACCTTCAAAGACATTTGTCTCAGAAAAACCCTACCTAAATACCCTCTGAACTGTCCTCCCTTAATACTAGAGGCATTCCTTTACTTAGAAATCCATTTTATGGAGCGCTTTTGATAAAATCAAAATAAAGAACCCGAAGAAGAGGTAAATATTTCATCACCTCTTTCAAGTTCCTTTCTTCTTACACTTCTTATTTATTTGTTGTTTCCACTATAAAATAATAACTTCATTATATTCTATATAAATTGATGTTATTATAAATATGGTACAACCATATTCATTATTATATCCATCCTTTGAATGACATGTCACCATATGTATGTATGTATGGCTTACCATCTCCACGTTGTGGCGTAGTTGTTATTCAATATATTATTATTTGTATGTGTAATATAATGATGTATAATTGATGTAAACAATAAATATAACATGATAATGATTCTTTATATATAATATACCATCCAGTTATATATTATTTTAAAATCAAAAGAATGATATTGTCGCTCGTGCGTACGTACGGATTACCATCTCTATGAACGCGATGAGATTCATTCCCCATCGTATCCATTCAAGACTAATTTTCATTAGATGATTAAAAATAATGTTTAAAGACTTAATATCATTATTAATATGAATAAGATACATTCTATCCATAAAAAACATTACTAACATAACAAAGCATATAAAGGAAAATGAATCAGTTAACACCCGAAACGACGATAATACTAATATATTATTAAAAAAGCAATGTTAAAAGATCATATATGATATCATATTAATGTATATGATTCTTGAATAATTTAACAACAATTATTTCCCCATTATATAGGATGTTAACCTACCCTCGACCAAGGAAAATTACAAGGTAAGGGTTAATTCTACAATCTCTTTATTATCTGAGGTTGTTTATACGTAATTATTTACTGGGACCTCTTTATCATCTACATCCATGTTCCTTAAAAATATATTTCAAAACATTTTTACTATTTACTAGACTATGGGTTAAATGAATTTATACACTTGTTTGACCTTCGATGTTTTGAAAGGAATCTTTCCGTCGTTTTCCAAACAAGGTACTTCATGACCTTTCGAAAAAATTAATGTAAGAATGTTTTTTTAACTTATATGGAAGGACCGGATATTTTCCACCGTTACGACAACATCGAAACTTCCCTTAAAACATTATAAGAATATTTTCAAAAATAAAAGTTTTATTTTATAATTACATGAATTTTAAATTATTTCAAAAGAGAAATAGATATTTCTCTAAAAAGGTTTTGATTTCATCTTTGTCAACATCCATTGATGGATTTTATGTTTCTTTCAAGTTGATGTATTATAATACAAAACATCCATATTGTATTGAAAGTTTTGTGATATGTTTGACTGTGGATGTGTTATTTTCACACCATTCATGATTTATGGATAAATTATTGAAATTTTGTATGATGGTTTCAATATGAATGTTTATGTTATGTTTAAAACTTTTCATATGAGGAATTCATTGGACTTAGTAAGTGACGTCTGGAGCCCTCTATATCTCCTCAATGCATCGGTAGGTCTCATGAGACAAACTAGTGTCTTGGAACAAGGCCTTGAAAAAATCGTATTTGTAGTGTTGGCACAAGGCCTTGACTATGTGGTTATGAAAGTCTGGAAATTATGCATTCCATCATTATGAAAGTGGCTATTGATATGGCATGTGATTATTCGACTAGTACAATATCAACGTGAGTAAGTAAAAGGAATTATTTTGATTTTATATTTTCCATGTTATGCTGAAGATCAAGTTTAAAAGTCTTTTGTTTTAGTCTTATACACAACCTTAAATGTTTATGCTTATTTATGAAAGTTTCCGCTATATTTTTATCCATAATGATCATCTAAGCTCACCCCTTTCTATGTTTTATTTTTCCCAGGATGCGAAGTAGTATTTTATGACTGGCCTGCAGGGATAGTCTTTGGGTTATTAGTGTTATCTATGGAAACAATATTGTTGTAGTTTTCCATTTTATGATGTAATGTAAACCTTATGAATGTATCTAGTAATTCCAAGGCTACTTAACTAATCTGCATTTCAAGACCTGATCTTTTGTGATCATGCCAATGATATGTAATAATGCGCCGACTCTGGGATTCTGGGGTTGAGGCGTCATAGTTTGTATCATAGGATGTTTAGTAAAAACTTTGGAATCTAGATTTAGAAGAAACTCTGATTAGAGCACATTAAAATAAGATAGACTTTGAGGATTAACATAGAAGAAATTCCTTGAATTTTGGTATTGTAGAGATTTTTTGAGTTTTCCAAGCAATACATCCCTATCTGGATATGAATAGGTAGAGGTGGCTCTGGAACAGATGTACCTAGGGGTAAAACCCGAAAACAACGCTTTGAGCTAGACTCGAACAGGAACTGGTACACGACAACGGGCCTTGCTGAACTCTTGGTTATGACACTCATAGGGGATATGCTTAGGGAAATTATCATTTTCATTAAAAACCATTATGAAGGGTTTATGAGTATATACTTCCTCAAAGAAAACATTTTTATGATTATGGATTATATCCATAAACTATTCAGTTTATGTTAATCGTTTTAAAATTTCGGAATTATGTATTTTAATTCATAAACTAATCTAGTTTGTGCCATTTTTTAGAAGTGGCACCTAGTGGAAGGAATGTAAACTGTACCAATTCACATATTCTGTGTAAGGATTGACCACCTACTCAAGATAATTTTAGTGGAGTTGGTGAAGAAACTAGTGTTGATCATCTTATCACCATACTGGGACAACTCACATAGGTTATGAATAATATCCTTACCCGTATTGATCACCCTAATCCACAGTGTGGAGGATCCATGTTAGATCTCTTAATGAGGAAAAAACCTCCAACATTCAATGGGGGTACAAATCCACTAGTAGTTGAGCAATGGATAAATTCTTTAGAGAAAGTATTCCACGTCTTGGGGAGTAGCGAAAGGGAAAAAGTTTTCATGGAATTTTACTGGCTCACTGGAGATGTTAATCAACGGTGGTCAATGATTCAAAAAAAAGGAAGATGATTAAGTATCAAATATGGAATTGATGGAGTTTAAAGAAAATTTATTAGAAAAATACTTTCCTTATGACCAACAAGTGGATATGGAAAGATAATTTCTGAGTTTGAGGCTAAAGGAGGATGAGAATGTCGCAAAGTATGAAGCTAACTTTACAAGGTTAGTGAGGCATATTGAAGATTATATACGTAACACAATAAGTAATATTGATCATTTATTTGAGGCGTTAAAACTATTTCTCTATCGAGCATTAGTCTCACAATCCTTCTCGTCCTAAAAAGATATTATCTCATGTGCTATCGAGACAGAAAAATAATTCTCTATGTCTTACGACTTTAAAGCAAAGAAAGAGAAGAAGAGATCTTTTGAACACTCTGGAAATGAAAATAAGGGGAAGAAGGGAAAAGTTTAATATCCATCCTGTAGTAAATGTGGGATGAAACACCCTGGTACTTTCTTGAAAGGAGTGGGAGTTTGTTAAAAATGTAGTGAAAAAGGCCACCAAACTCGTGATTGCAAGGGGAAGAAAGAGGTCGTCGATGTAGAATGCTACAATTGTAGAGAAAGGGGGAATTATGAAAATAAATTTCCTAAGCGTTCGGGAACTTACCTCATAAAAGGACAAGGGATAAAGGATAAGCTTATGCTATCACTAATGTTGAGTTTGAAGCTTCTAAAGACATAGTGGAAGGTAATTTAACTGTTTCCTCAAGTTTAGAAATTGATTTATTTGATTCTGGATCAACTTTTTGTTTCATATCTTCCAAGTTTTCTAAGAAAATTAGATATTTCCAATTTGATTTAACAAGGGAGTTGTCAGTCAAAACTCATAAAGGAAGTATCATTGCAACAAATTTTTGTGAATCAGTCCCCATTAGGGAATATAAATGTTCTTTATCTACTGATCTCATCATCATACCCATGATTGAATTTTATATAATCCTCAGTATGGATTGGATTTTTCACCATGATGCGAAAATTTATTGTAAGAAGAAGGAGGTTAAATTTTTTGATGATGATAAGGTGTATCGTATCTTAAGAGAAGAAATTTCACCACATAATTCTTATCTAGATCCACCCCCTATAGCTCAACTAAATTCAATTATTGGGGAGGAAGATAATAACATAACTGTGGGTGAGGAAAGGAATTTTCAAATAGAGGATGTACCTATTGTGAAAGAATATGTTGATGTGTTTCTAGAATATTTTCATGTACATCCTCAAGAACGAGAAATTGAGTTTTCCATTGATTTAATTCCTGGATCAAGGCCCATATCGAAGACCCCTTATAGAATTTCCATTGTGAAATTAGTGGAACTAAAGAATCAACTAGAGGAATTGAGTAATAAGGGATTTATTCTCCCTAGTGTTTCTACATGGGGAGCCCATGTCCTTTTTGTTAAGAAGAAAGATGGATCGATGAGGTTATGCATTGACTACAAGGATATCAATGCTATAACAATAAAGAACAAGTATCCCCTGCCTCGCATTGAGGATTTATTTGACCATCTTCATAGATCTTATTACTTTTAAAATGTTGAATTTCGACCAGGATATCATCAGTTGTGTGTGAAGAAGGAAGACATTCTGAAAGAAGTATTTCGAACCAGGTACGGGCATTACGAGTTTACAGTAATGCCTTTTGGATTGAATAATGAACCCTCTATCATTATGGATCTAATGAATAGAGTTTTCAAGGAATATCATGATGACTTTATAGTGGTATTTATTGATGATATCTTGGTATACTCAAAAAGCTACAAAGATCATGAAAATCACTTGTGCATAATCCTGAAGACTCATAGAAGACATGAATTATATAGGAAGTTTATCAAGTGTGAATTTTGGATTCAAGAGATTTATTTTCTTGTCCATATTTTCTCTAAGGATGGAATCTATGTTCATCCTTCTAAGACCAAGGCTATCCAAGAATGGCCAGCACTGATGAGTATAACTAAGGTACATAGTTTTATTGGTTTAGCAGGTTATTATCGGTGTTTTGTCCAGAATTTTTCCCGATTGTCTAACCCATTAACCAAGATCACACGTAAATGGGTTAAAATTGTTTGTACAAAAGAGTGTGAAGAATGTTTTGAATAAATGAAGAGAAGATTACTCAATGCTCTTATATTGACTCTACCATCAGGGAATGAAGAGTTTGTTATTTATAGTGATGCTTCAAAGAAAAGACTTGGTTGTGTCCTTATGAAGAATGATAGGGTTATTTCCTACGCATCATGATAGCTAAAAATTCATGATCAAAAGTATCCGACTTATGATCTTGAGTTAGAAGATGTAATCTTTGATTTAAAGATATAGAGACACTATCTCTATGGTGAAAATGTGAGATATATACCAATCACAAGATTTTGAAGTATATTTTCTCACAAAAATAACTCAACATGAGGAAATGGAGATGGCTTGAACTACTCAAGGATTATTATTTCACCATTCACTACCACCCAGGGAAGGCAAATAAACTGGCAGATTCCTTGAGCAGAAAAAATCATGGAGTTTTGAACAAGATGAGAGATGAAAAGATCATATTTTCATGGATCTAGTAAAGATGGATATGGGAATAACCATAGAAGGTGAAACATAAATACTTTTTCAAATGATTGCCAAACTATATTTATTAGAAATGATAAAAAATTCACAAGATAATGATGAGGGGTTTCAAAAGAAGATTAAAGCTGTGAATAATTGGAGATTGAGTGACTTCGTATATGAAGATGGAATTTTGACATTTGGGAAGAGACTTTGTGTTCCCAATATACCTAATCTAAAAAGGGAATTGTTGGATGATGATCATAGTTCCTATTTCTATGTACACCCTGGTAGCCCCAAAATGTATAGAGATTTCAAGGAACATTTTTGGTGGGGCAACATGTAGAGAGAGATTTCTGATTTTGTGTCAAGATGTATGGTTTGTCAACAAGTAAAATCTAGAAGGAAATAGACTAGAAGAGTCATGAATCCTCTTCCCATACCTGAATGGAAATGGGATGATATCAAGATGGACTTTGTCATGGGGCTACCAAAGACTCCTAGAAGGAA
Source organism: Viscum album (assembly GCA_963277665.1). Taxonomy (NCBI): domain Eukaryota; kingdom Viridiplantae; phylum Streptophyta; class Magnoliopsida; order Santalales; family Viscaceae; genus Viscum; species Viscum album. Next base: position 1,340,611,131 of record OY728156.1, read on the forward strand.
CGATGCAATATGGTTCATTGTTTATCGTCTTAATAGTCATCACATTTTCTTGCTATATGAGAAGATTTACCACTTGAACGTTTAGCAAGACTATTTATTAACGAAGTTTTAAGACTTCATGGAGTACCAATATCAATTGTTTCTGATCGTGATCCCTGTTTTACATCAAGATTCTAGAAAATTCTTCTGAAAGCCCTGGATACTGAACTTTGTTTGAGCACTTCCTACCACCCCCAAACTGATGGAAAATCAGAATGGACTATTCAAACCTTACAAGACATGTTGAGATCTTTCTCACTTGAATTTCAAGGTATGTGGGATCAATATTTACCTCTGGTATAATTTTCCTATAACAATGACTTCTATTTAAGTATTAAGATGGAACTATATGAAGTGTTATACTGAAAGAGATGACGTACACCAACTTGTTGGGATGATGTAGGTGAAAGAAAACTCGTAGGCCCGGAAATTGTGGAGGAAATGATGGAAAATGTGAAGGTAATCCAAACCCACATCAAAGCAGCTCAAAGTAAGCATAAGAGCTATGCCGATAACAAAAGGGAGGATTTGGAATTTCAGGTAGGAGATCATGTTTTATTTAAGTTATCTCCATGAAAGGCTGTTATACATTTTGGTAAGAAGGGTAAATTGAGACCCAGGTACATCAGACCATTCAAAATTCAAGAACGAATTGGGGTTGTAGATTACCATTTGGAAATGCCGCCAAGTCTCTCCAAAGTTCACGGTGTATTCCACGTATCACTGTTGAAAAAATACATGCCTTAACCAATGCATGTACTCGCCTATGATGAATTAGAACTGAAACCCCATTTTTCTTATTGAAAAGAGCCTACCAAGGTTATTGATACAATATAACAAGTGCTGAGAAACCGGACAACTCTTCTGGTAAAATTTCTATGAAAAAACCATAAGATGGAAGAGGCAACATGGGAACCTGAGGAACTTATGATGAAGAAACATCCTAGTCTTTTTATGAAATAATATTCTACAAATTTTGAGGACGAAATAATTTGAATGAGGGGAGAATGTAACACCCTAAGATTCCATCGTACGCTTCTCTTTGAATAATACAATAGCGTGTGTTATACACAACTTCGAGTTGTAACACACCACAACCAATCAAACTAGCCGTTATGAGTAGTAATACCCACTTTTTAAAATTTTATAGATTTTATCTTCCAAAATGGACTTCATTTTGGGATTCAGAATATCGAAATTAGCCAAGGGTGAATTTTTGGTATTTTACTGAAAACTTTCAATTTTTGATGAATAGTGAAAAACACAGAGTTATAGTTTAAAACCGATTTTTTATTTAAATAATTTTTTATTTTATTTAATTTTTTTAGTTATAAATAGATACATAATACCAATATATGTTCAATATAATTCATTGTAGTCAGTTTATAATAATTTTAGATATACAAAAATTTTATTTAACTTTTTACCGTCTTTTACCCACCTCATAGGAATATTTGCTAATTTACATAGAACATAATTTTACTACTTCTATGAGTTGAATTTCAAAAATCTGAGAGACAAGGTTGATATTATTATGAAAAATTTGTTTCAATAAGATGAAAATAATTTCTGATGAATAGTAACTTTTTCACTTTTATTTACCATGGTTAAAAGTAAATAGGGTAATTAAGTGTAAAAATGATATTATTATTACTCTAACACATGTACTAATTCTATTGGATAAGTATAATTCGACCAAAAAAAACCTTAGGAATAAAATATGATCCTTTAGGTCCACTTCTATTGGATTAGGACATTTATTATTATTTAATTCAAAGAAGAGTTAAAAGTGTTAAATTCAAAGTTTAATAACTAAAGCCTTTTTAATATAGTGTTATATATAAGATAAATTTGACTATAAATATTCATTATAAATTTAAAAAGATTTCCTAAAAAATGGTATTTTATTTATAATTTTATACATTAAATAATTAATGTTATTTTTGACACAATGATGATGCAGTAATTACCATATTAATGAAAGATTAAAATAATTGATATTATTAATATCCAAATAAATGTAATTTGATACTTTTTATGAATTCCAATAATTTTATAGGTTAATATGACATGTTTGGGTTGGTTAGATGAATTTTTTTTGAAGTAATAATTCTGTTGTAAATTTAGAAAAAACAAAATACCAAATAGTGTCAAAATTGACATAAATGAGTTTTTAAAACAAATATTATATTATTAATTGATATTCTACTTCTAAAAATATATGGTTCAGACAAAGGTCTTAAATAATATTATATATGTTCTTAATGAACCACTTTTTCTTCTCTTGGAAGTTTATAGTATGTTTTATTAACCATATAATATAAAATACAAAGAGACATGGTAAATGTCAAACTATTTAACTAAGAGTAAAACCTAAAAGATAAAGTGAATATAGTGATCCAAACCTGTCTAAAACTTATTGGTTGAGTGTTTTTAGACCCATCCTCACCTTATACTTTAAATAATTCATTTTGGAGACATTAGAAACCGAAAATGATTTTATTATAAAATAATATTTCTAGATTTTCCTAAGGTGCCCCTCTTCCCTCTTATAAAAGTGTACTCTCCCTTCTCTCTAATTATCACCATCAAAGCCATTTGGCATGGCCAAACCCAACCCAAATACCCTCTCAATAGTCCTAAATTCATCCTAGAGGCCTTCCTTTAGTCATAAAGACAACCTAAGAATCCCTTTTGATCAAAACAAAAGTAAGAACCCGAAGAAGAGGTAAATATTTCATCACCTCTTTCAAGTTCATTTCTTCTTCCACTTCCTCTTTCTTTGTTATTCCCATTATAAAATAAAAAATTTCATAATATTCTATATACTGTGATATTATTATAAATATGGTACAACCATATTCATTATTCTATCCATCTTTTGAATGACATGTCACCATATGTGCATATGTACGGCTTACCGTCTCCACGTCGTGGTGTAGTTGTTATTCAATACATTATTATTTGTATGGGTATACTGATGATGTATAATTGATTTAAATAATAAATATAACATGATAAATACTTTTTATATATGATATAAAATCCAATTATATATTATTTTAATATCAAAATAATGATATTGTCTGTCGTGCGTACGTACGGATTACCGTCTCCACGAACGCGATGAGATTCATTCCCCATCATATCCATTCAAGAATAATTTCATTTGATGATTAAAAATAATGTTTAAAGACATAATATAATTCTGAATATTAATAAGATACATCCTATCCATAACAAACATTACTTACGTAATAAGGAATATAAAGGAAAAATGAATCAGTTAACACCCGGAACGACGATAATACTAAGATATTTATTAAGAAAGCAATGTTAAAAGATCATATATGATGTCATATTTATTTATATGATTATTTTATAATTTAATAACAATTATTTCACTATTATACAGGAGTTTAATCTACCCACGATGAAGGAAAAGTACAAGGTAAGGGTTAATTATTCAATCTCTTTATTATCTGAGGTTGTTTATACATAATTATCTATTAGGACCTCTTTATCATCCACATCCATGTTTCATAAAAATGTATTTGAAATTTTTTTACTATTCCATAGACTATGGGTTATAGAAATTTATACCCTTGTTTGACCTTCGATGTTTTGAAAGGAATCTTTCCGTCATTTTCCAAACAAGGTACTTTATGAACTTTGGAAAAAATTAAGGTAAGAATGTTTTTTTAACATATATGGAGGGTGCGGCTATTTTCTGCCGTTATGACAACGTCGAATCTTCCCTTACAATATTATAAGAATATTTTAAAAAATAAAAGTTTTATTTTATAATAACCTGACTTTTAATTGATTTCAAAATAGAATGAGATATTTCTCTATAAAGGTTTTGATTTCATCTATGTCAACATCCTTTGATGGATTTTAAGATTATTTGAAGTTGAATTATTATGATAAAAAACTTTCATATATTATTGATGGTTTTTTGATATGTTTTATGGTGAATGTGTTATTTTTACACCATTCATGGTTTATAGATAAAGTATTGTCATTTTATATTCTATTTTTAATATGAATGTTTATGTTATGTTTAAACCTTTTCATATGAGGAATGCATTGAACTTAGTAAGTGAAGGGTAGAGCCCGCTATAGCTCCTCGATGCATCGGTAGGTCTCATGAGTGAAACTAGTGTCTTGGAAAAGGCCTTGTCAAAATCTTATTTGTTGTCTTGGAATAAGGCCTTGACTATGTGGTTATGAAAGTCTGGCATTATGCATTCCATCATTATGAAAGTGGCTATTGATATTGCATGTGATTATTCGACTAGTAGAATATCCATGAGAGTAAGTAAATGGAATTATTTTGATTTTATCTTTGCCATATTATGCTGAAGTTCATGTTTAGAAGGCTTTTTTTAGTCTTATACATTGCCTTAAATGTTTGTGCTTATTTATGAAAGTTTATGCTATATTGTTATCCTTACTGAGAATCTGAGCTCACCCCTTTCTATGTTTTATTTTTCCTAGGATGTGAAGAAGTATATTATGACTAACCTACAGGGATTGTATATGATATCTCAGTGTTTTCTATGGAAACAATGTTGTTGTAGTTTTCCATTTTATGATGTAATGTAAACTGTATGAATGCATCTAGTACTTCCAAGGCAACTAAACTAATCTGTATTTCGACAATTGATCTTTTGTGATCATTCCAGAAATACATAATAATGCACTAACTCTAGGATTATGGGTCGGGTCGTTATGGGATCCATGTCAGGTCGGGTCAGTTCGACTAGGTCTGACCGGACCCAGACCCAACCGGCCCCTGTTTCACTGGAACACTTGTACTTAACATACTAGGCGTCTGATTGACGTGCCATATGCGACACAAGGATTCTTGGGAGGAGATGGTCCTTCTAAGATACTCTATGTGAGTTTTTTCATATGTTGGAATACAACTGGTTTATATCAGACTCTAATCCAATCATGACCTTTTAAAAAAAATTCTCATATCTTACAGACCAAGCATCTGTTCGACGCACTGTTTTTTGCGTTGTGACCCTTATGACGAAATGGTCCTTTAGGTTACTCTATGTGGGAATTCTTGGATGTTGAAGTACTACTGATGGCTTGAGGAGTAGATCCTCGCATAATCATGTGTACTAAGTTCGAGAATCTAGTGGCTGGTTGTGACATGAAGAATGAGAGCGACCCTTTGTTGATCAGCATGAGAGCGACCCTTCATGGATCAACAATAGTGATAAATTTCTTGGATCAGCATTATAGTGACCCTTCATCAATCAGAAATATAGTGAACCTTCTTAGATCAGTAGCAGAGCGACCCTTCATGGATTAGTAGTAGAGAAACCCTTCGTGGATTAGCAACAGAGCCTCTCAACTGAATAAGATGGTCTATCTTTACGAATAATCATCTTTATGTATGTACTTAAGTAATACAAAGTATGAGGTATCTTTTATATTCTTCTATGTATTTGTGATCTTTCTTGGTGGTATTTGCTTTGTTTTATTTTCCCTTATGGATTTCTGAGAGACCTTTAGGGGTCTCAGGGTCCGTACAGAGTTGTTATACTCACCCATGCATAGGCTTCACCCGTACATGTTGTGTCTTGTGCAAACGACTGATGCTACGATGTAGACCTTGGTGGTATAGGACTCGTTTGAGCTTAGTGTGGTAGGATTAGATGGTTCATACTTCTACAACTTCGAGCTTTACTCCAACTACCCTATAGGTAGAGACTTTAGGGTGGAATTCGATAGTACTATTTACTTTGTGGGTTCTTGGGCCTGTATTTTAACCCCTTTACATTCAATTTACACCTTTTACTCTCAGTGGTGGTACTTTGTGGTGGTTGTACTACTTCTTTTTCCTTTTTTGTTTTCACTTTATAGTATGTCATGTCTGTGTGTGTAAAGGTTTAAAGTCAATGCCTTCCCTTTTGGGGATACGCATTTCCAGTGCTAGTCACCAAACCCTGGTCCATTGAAGGAAATCATTGGGTAGTCATGACATGGGCCCTAGGGGATGTTTCGTGAAATGTATGAATATAATTGACTTTTAATTTGCGTTAGTAACACAAGATATGAGTATTGTAAAGATTTACATGTTAATATGGTTTCAAAATACTTATTTGGGGGAATTAATACGATCCAAAAAATAAATAATTATAAAAATACATACATGTAATGGGAATACCATGAGATAATATGGTACGAAATAGAACCCCCTAAAAATTTTAAGGGTCTTATTCCTTCCAAAACATTACTTTTCAATACCTCAATCATTCAACCAGGAATGTCAAGCCATGGTTGGGCGACCCTGTAATATCTTTTCTGAGGCTAGAAAGTAATAGGTGACCTTTATAAGATAGGTCCATATTATTGGAATTTTATTTGGGTTACACTTTGATAAGATAACCTAATAGGATTTGGTTACCAGAACAATAGATTTGAGGTTAGTCATTTGATGGATAGGGAAAAGTTTCTTCCACTCAAGTATCCATTCCTAAATATCTAATGGTAAAATAAATTTAATAAAGGAATAATTTCAAAATTAAATATGAATCTTGGAACACTAATGGATATAGATCATTTTAAAATGGTTCCTCATTTTAATGGGAGCACATTTAATAAAATTCCTTAGTAAGTGAATATAAAACATGATACTCTTATGATAAAAGGATCCTATAGTAGAAAAATTACTTTATCATGATAAAATGTTACATTGAGATAAATCCTTTAAAGTAATAATCTTAATTTACTAATCTCCAAATATTAGTAACTTAACGAAGGTTCTTGAGAAAGATAAATTTTACTGGTTAGATAAATACTTTCCAAAGATACTAAAATATTGATTTAGTTCATAAAGTGAATATATATACCTTTGAGAATCATATAATGATTTAATTAGGGGTTCCCAATGGTTACTATGGTCAATGAATTTTTTTATTATCATTGATAATAAATTTCTAATAATATGAATGGGCTCCAAAAAAGTTCACAAGATATTCTCACAAAGGTGAGGATAGATTAACTTGTGATTATAATGTCGATGTTCTAGTGTCATTTTGATAATAAAAGATGGAAAAAGTTCATACATGAAAAATGAAATTCAATTGGAAAGTATAATAATTCATCTTCGAGTGGTTATCCTCAGTCATCAAAACTAAAATGTATTGTCATGATGGAAATTTATTCATAATGTGGAATTTTCTGAGATACTTTACAATTTTCAGAAACTCCATGGAATGTCCATGTTAGGTATTTTTGTTTTAGAAAACAATTAATGATTTTAAAAGTTATATAGTACCAAATTTATACTTTATAAATTTTATAACTATACAGAAGCTCAAAATTAAGGAAATAATTTTCAAAGAAAGTAGTTTTTATTAAAATTATACAATAAAGGGTTATTAAATTATGGGTTTGAATTAAAATAAATATAATCAAGATCATACGGTTCAGTATAAGGGTTGGATATTTTTCTAATTTATCTTACCTGATAATAGAGCTGAAGGTTATAAAAATGTTTTCTAATTCATTAAATTATATAATCCATTTTGAGAGAAAGATAACGATAAAAAATGTTTTATTCAGGATAAAAGAGTTTACCTAGATTTTTGATAAAATTTGGGGGAATTCATCCAATATCAATCTATATAATAATATAAAAAATAAACTCTTATTTTCATAATAATGATATAACAAAAGGGAATTCCATATATGATATGGATATAATGTTGTGTTTGTTAAGTATTCCCATAAAAAGAAAATAATATTTATTTTCTTGCACATTACATTTTTTTCATCTAATAATTTAATTATAAATATAATATATTCCAAAGAATAAAGTGGGGGTATGTTTATAATTAGAGAAGTTAAAGTCTAACAAATAAATGATTCTGAAAGTCAATTAAATTCAAAAAAAATAATGTATTCTTATTAAAAATTAATGTAAACAGTTACATTAATTACCATAAAATTTCACAGAAAAATATAATGAAAAGGGTTATAAGGATGATGAAAAAATAATAAAGAGTTATAAATAGATAATAAAATTTATTGGCATCATAACATTAATAGTTTTGGAGTAAAGTAGTTTTTATATGTTCAATGAGTTGAATATTAGAATTATGATCCTTAAATCTCACCATTATTCAAACTATATTACTTCATAGATGTTTCTCAATAAATATTTTAGTGGAATATTTTTTTAAGGTGATCATATAGTAATGTTTCAGGAATTTCATAGACATTTATTAAGCTTAATAAATCCATTTGAAGTGATATAAAAAATTGGATGATCTGGGATTCTATGATATATGATATGTTTGACATGTGATACTCTATCGGTTTTTTAAAAAATTAAATGGAGTTTAAGACTGTAAATATATTATATTATACTAAAAGTAAATCTATAAATTATCATTCTTTCATGTTGGATATATATATATTGTGAAGTGAAATGATAATTGACCTCTCAGAGAATGACTTTGAGTTATTTGTAACTGATATTTTTCAAAATGTATTATAGGGTATAATAAAATGATAAGGTTAGCATGAATATGATTATTTTATTTAGATATAGAATATGATCATAAGTCCAGAAACAAGTTTTATATACCATATGAACCAAAAATTATATACCATATGGATTGTTTCATAATAATTCATTAGCATAATAGGGGTCAATTTTTCATATTTATATTCCCCATACACGAGGTTTGAAAGATACCTAGTATAGAAACTTAAATAATTTACACAAATTATTCTATGATTTTAAGCATAATTAACCCTAAAATAAATCCAAGGATTTACAATTAAGGTGTCTTTGAATGACTTGGTACTTAATTAGAAAACATGAAAGTAGAATAAAACATTATGTTATTAATCTGTATAACAAGATCTTAAATCTTTTTTAGTTACTATGACTGCATAGGATAACTTAGGGAATTTCTAAAAAAAATGGTGGAGATAAAAATACCTGTAAGGGAATAAACATGGAAATAAAGCCTAATACATGTGTTATAAGGAATAAAATTATTACATAAAATTCATGTATCATAAATAAACATATATAATCATAACATATAGAATATGGAATCATATGATAATGAAAATTTTGGAATGTGGAGGAAACATATAACATGATATAAAAACAAGTCAAAGATAACTACAAAGACTATATCACATGGTGGAAAAATTACCATAATGGATTAGGTTTACTCTAAAATCCCATACATAACATCTAATGATACTAAACATTACGAAATGCACTGAATCTCTACTTGGGTGCACCCATCATAATATGTTTAAGAATATGTGTCCCAAAATAAAAAAAATAAAACATATGAGATACCAATAAAATGAAATGGGTATCAAAATCATGTCATAAGGAAAAACCAATGGGTGTAGCAGAATCTTATCGATAAAATAGCGGATTTAAATCATTCCTGGACATTCATAAAGAGAAGTGGTAAAGAGTATTTAAAAGGGGTAAGAAAATAATAATTAAAATAAAACCAGAAGTGACCTAAAATGGTTTTCCAAATAATAAATATATTTTTTATAAATCATATAAGTTTCAAAAAATTTGATTATGTGCTACTTTAAAAGAGAAAACAAAATTAGGGAAGTTCCCTTAAATCAACTTTTGGAAAGTAATTAAGAACTCAAACTTTAATACATGTATATACCCATAAAAGAATGATTAAATAAACATTTTATATATGTGTGAGACATATATATATAATATAGAATAATTATATAAAAATAATGAAGTGATAAATTGAGGTGGATAGAGAGATAATGTAACTTAAATGAAATATGGTGGTTTGGAAGGATCCCTTACCTTATATCTGGATGTGTTCCACAATTGCACTTAATGAAATCGATAACAAAATTAGATTCATTAATTACTTAATTAAGAACTTATTATATATTTATTTGATAAATTATAATTTTATTAAGTTTTTAATGACTATTTCAATGAATTATAAAGTTCAATTTTTTCGTTTCGAGAGAATACGTCTCATGGTTTCATGGGCGGTTCACTTGTGTAAAATTATAGAAGTTCTTGTAAAATGGGAATAATTCTACAGAAGAGTAAATATGTATTATTAATTCACTTACATAATTTTAAGTGGCCCCATGTATAATAGATTTTTTGGTACAAGGACAATTTATCTAAAAAAATGTAAATGATAGTTGTTCAGTTGTTTTTTGGAAATTTTTCTGACAATCATGAACTAAATTTGTTTAATTGAATATTATGTTTATATGTGAGTTCTAAAACATTAAATAAGTTATCATATACATATTAGAATCTTGTTTAACCATAATAATGGTTTAATGACTAGAAATTAAGGAGGTAATAGAAAACAAAAATTCCAAATCTATGGAGACGGTAAACCACCATAATTTGGACAACAATTTCATTTCTTTAAATAAGACGAGATGAGAAAAGTGGTAGATAGAAGATATTACATTCTCAATATAAAATTATAGTGTATACCTGATAATATATTTATTATGATTTTATGGATGAAGGAGGTGAAGATAATAAAGAAGAAAAAAAGAAATTAGAAGAGATGGCTTGATAAAGTTACCTCTTGAATATCACCTCCTCAAAGGACCCCTTAAGAAACATAGAATTTGTATTTATTGAGAAAAAAATCCATTTTATGTGGGTAAGAGTATTGGTTAGGTAATGTTTTATAATATTTAAAAGATATAAGGAATAGAAGGTATGAGAAGAAGGGGTGGTGAGGGGTTTTATTTATAGGGGGCGGAGAGGGGCATTTTGATTGTCTTCATTAGTTTATAATTTTGGCTCTAGAATATAAATAGAGTTTATCTCTATGAATAAATATAGTAAATGGTTTGGGAGTGTTTGAAACAGTCTGTTCTTACATCATCCATGAATCAAAAATTCAAATATTTTTCTTATAATGTTAAATACAAAAAATTGTTGTATTTCACTATTCACCAAAAATTAAACTATTTTGGAATAATACAAAAATTTACCATATGTAACACTACAATATTTCATATTACTTATATTTTCAAATAAATTAAATAGATTTCACTACACGCAACACTGATTTCGAGCGTAGTATGATCTATCAAACTAGCCATTTTAAAACGGTTATGAATAGTATTAACCACATATGAAACTTATATATTATATATTTAATAAAATATTTTTACATTCAAACAAAATATTTTATAGGAATAAGATATGAATTAATTAATTTTACGCATTAAAAGTCTATGTTTTTATAAAGGCAGTATTACATCCTTTTAATGGAACACCTATTTTAATGCTAAATTTTAGAAAATTTATAAATTATATTTTTGAAAATGGACTTCATTTTTTAATATAGAGTATAAAAATTAGTTTAGGGTGAATTTTTGATATTTTTCTAAGAAGTTTCATTTTTTGATAAATAGTAAAAAATAATAATTGTTGTTAAAACCCGAATTTTTCATTTTAATAATTATTTTAATTAAAATTGATTTTAAAGTCTCAATAAATAAATAATACATATATTAATACAATTTAGGTCATTTTAAATTCTTTTATAATTAAATTTGATATAAAAATTAATTTAACTTTTGAATGTCTCTTTTACCCGCCTTCTCGCCACATCTACAGGATTAGCGTTAAAATAAATTTTTCGTTTTTCTGAATTGAATCTATAAAAAAATAAAAACATGGTTTTAATTATTATAAAAATTCTAGTATTAGAGGATAAACTTAATTTTTAGTTTAATAGTAACATTAGTAAATTTTTATTTATTTACCATGGTTAAGGGTTAATCGTGCAATTAAAGGTAAAAATAATATTATAATATTAACAATTTACTCTAACACTTGTACTAACTTCATTGGATATATGGGATTCAATAAATATCATCCTTAGGCTAAAATTATGATCTTTTTATGCCACTTGGGTAAGTATAATATTTTTATTATATTTTATTTAAAGATTAGTTAAAAATGTCATAATCATAATTTTAATAACTAAATAGTTTTTAATTTAGGTTTATACATAAGATAAATTATATTATAAAAATTAATTTGAAACATAATATTTTTTTTCTTCATCATGATATTTAATATTTAATTTCTGGATAAGAAATATGTTAATTAATGGCTTGTATAATAATGATTTAGTATTTGTTTAATTAATGGAAATTTCTATTAAATGATATTAATAATATTAAAATAAATATAATTTCAAATATTTGATGCCATACATAAAATTTTTGGATTAATTTTTCTTTTAGGGATGATTTAATGTTTTTTAAGGAATCAAGTTGTTATGAGTTTTTTAAAAAGTCAAGTAATAAATAGTGCCAAATTTGACAAAAATGTGATTTTAAAGTAAATATATTTTATTAAATGATATAAAATTTATAAAAATATATATTTTGAAAAAATAACTAGGATAAGGATAAAAAAATTATATACAATTTAATTGGGGGTCATTTGTCCTTTTATAGTTACTATACTAACCCTATCGTGTCAAAAGGAAAGTAGCTGTAGTAAGAGTTAAATTATTTAACTAATGGTTAAAACCAAAATATAAGGTTAATATTGTGACATAAACATGCATAAAATTAATTTGTTTATATTATTTATAACCATACACATTTTATATTCAAAATAACTCACTTTGGATCTATTTGAAATTGAAAATCAATTTATATTAAATTAGTACTTTTGGAGTTTCCAAACAAGCTGCTCACCTCTCTTATAAAATGGTGCCTATCCTTATCTTTTATACACACCTCTAAAACACATTTTCTCAAAAAAAAACATTCTAATTTATCCACTAAACATCTCTCACATCATCTTAGAGTCCAAAATTTTTGTAGAAAACCTACCTAAGAACTCCATTTGTGAAAATCAAAAGGAGATACTCAAATAATATGTAATTGTTTTACAAATTCAATTCAATTTATTTTCTTCATATAGTTCATCTTCCTATGTTTTTCCCACACTAAATTAATAAATATAGTATTATCTATATGATTAGATGTTATTTTGATTAATGGAAAACAATATTTCTCCTTTTATCTAACCTACGAATAACAATATCACCATGTCTGTGTGCGTACGACTTACCATCTTCACGTGGTGGAGTAATTTGTTTTTTATTACCAATTTATTTGGATTGGTATAATAATTAATATAATGGATATAAATAGTCAATATTACATGATATTAATTCTTTATAATTAAAAATCAATCCATTTCTTTACCCCTTTACAATCAAGATAATGAAATTGTCACTCATACGTACGTATGACTAACCATCTCCATGAAGCAATGAGATTCATATTCCATGTAAAACATTAAAGAATGATTATAAAAATATATATATATTGAATTATATGTAATAATATATATATATCATTTACTTTCTTCCATTGAATATGACAAGAAAACGGAAACAATGTTCATGTGTATGTACGGCCTACCATCCCACTGAATGGTGTTTCCATTTCATATATACATATATATATTTGATGTGTTTATATAATAGATATATATGATATATACACCATTTTTTATAGTCTGTAAGTAATTAAATCATCGTCTATTTAATAATATCAAGAATAACACGTCAAAACATGTACGATAAACAAAGCGATTATTTCCCAAAATGTTGCTTTAACTAGGAAATTATTAATAAAATGGTAATATAATGTCATGAATGAATCAAATATGATATCATAAAAATTATTATGATTCTGGTAGTAGTTAATAATATATTTATAACCATTATACTAGTGTTTCAGATATGTAAATAGAGTATCCGACTTGAGGATTCCAAGATGTGTATTATGACTGATATGCAGGGTTATGCTAGGAGAATAATGGAATTATTAAAGTATTATCTATGTTTTATGTTATGTTAGGAATTATAATATATGGTTCATGTGTGTAATCTATTTTCCAAGACTACACAATTGATCTGTCCTTCTGGATTTGATTCCTTGTAATTGTGATAATGAATTAAAATAATGCACCGGCTCCAGGATTTTGGGGTCAGAGCGTTATAGTTGATATCAAAGAAAGTTTAGAAAAAACTATGGAAACTAGAATTAAAAATAAAATATTAGAAAACCCAAACCTTTAAATAACTTCTATGATAAGTCTAAGTATATGATATCATCCTTTATATTTGGTAAGGGATAACCTTGTTTAATCATATGGACATATGGACTGAGAAGAAGATGTCATTATTTAGAGATCCTATAAATGATTCTTCATGACTATATCAATACGATTTGTGTTTCTCACTTTGTGCTTTGATTTTTGGTCAACAGTTAGAATCATCAAGGTTATACAAGAAATATTTATACTATTGATGATGGATAAACTACAAAAGGAAAATGAAATTAAGTATGTATTAAGGAATAAGATGATGAATCATAGTTAATGGTTTGAGAATGAAGCCGAATGATTAATGTTCATGTGTATTTGGATTCATAAATAATTTCATCAATTGTGCTCTATTTATTAGAATCGTGAGATATATATGGATTGTACTGTAGTAAATCTTTATCAATTATTTGGAAGAATGAATGATTTAATTGGGGTTTTTGAGGTTATAAAGATATTTGACAATAAGATTTACATTACATTGTTTGGATAATCTAATTTATTTTGAAAATTGGAGACTTTTTTGGACTAAAAATTTGAAAGGATTAATTTTGTATGAGTTTTATGGATGGAATGGATTAATTTGAACATTGGATATTATATTTTGAGGTTAAAGTATAATTTGTTGGTTACATTGTTCTATCATTTTTGGTTTATGTATAAGGATGAAGTAATTACATGTGGAATTTATAACAAATTATCTCAAATATCCATCTTCAGGTGTATGAAAGAAGTGAAAATAGATCAAAGCACAACCAAAGGACAATATTTTTCTTGCAAAATGGAAATACATCAAATAAGTCTGTTTTCTTCAACTGATTGTCTAATTTGTAATAGAGACCCTCGATGTTATGAAAATTATTTTGAAACAAAAATTTTATCCTGGATATTATTTTAATGAATCAAATGGTCCCTTAGATCATCACATATTTAGATCTTTATGATTGTTAACATTTTCCTAATCATGTTCCTTATAACTCCCTATCAGAACATGATGGTTATATTTTTTTTATGTCCATTTTTCCAACATGTATCCACTATATATGTTATCTATAGTAACATTCAAAATTTACATTCTTTATTTTAATGTGGAAGTTTTATCGGCCCTTATTCTGATGTGGGATTGCAATAAATGAATTTTTAATAGTGAAAACTTAGTTACCAAACACAAATTTGAAAATAATGAGGATGAAATTTATTTAAGGAGCGGATAATTTTACACCATACTATTCTATAGTATGTTTCTTTTTAAATAAATTAAATATCTTGTCCTGCATGCAACACTGAGTTCGAGCACATTATGATCTATCAAACTAACTGTTTAAAAAATGGTTATGAATAGTATTAACCTCATTATGAATTTTATATATTATATATTTAATAAATTTTTTTTAAATTCATACAAAACATTTTATTGGCATAACATAATAATGAATCAAATTTTATGCAATAAAAGGCTATGTTTTTCTTAAGGTAGTATTACCGCCTTTTAATACCTCACTTATTTTAAAACTTTTATAAATTTTATTTTCAAAAATGGAATTCATTATTGAATTTATAATATTAAAATTATTTTAGGGTGAATTTTTTTTATTTTTCGGAGAAGTTTCATTTTTTGATGAAGAGTGAAAAATGCAACATTCTTGTTAAAAAATGACTTTTTTAATTTTATAATTATTTAACTTTAAATTTATTTTGAAGTCAAAATATATAAATAATAAATATATTAATCCAATTTGGTTCATTTAAACTATTTTTATTATATTACTAGATATTTAAATTTATTAAACTTTTGAATGTCACTTTTACCCGCCCTCTCGCCACATCTATGGGGTTAATGTTAAACATAATTTTTTCATGTTTATGAACAGAATTTCAAAAAATGTAAATACCTGGTTGAAATTATTAAAAAATTGTTATGATAGAACTAACTAATTTTTTTAATAGTAACTTCAGTAATTTTTTATTTATTTACCATGGTTAATGGTAAATCATGTAATTAAAGGTAAAAATAATATTATAATATTTAAAAGTTACCCTATCACTAGTAATAATTTCATTGGATAAGTGGAATTCAATAAAAATCAATCTTAGGTAGAAATCTTGATCTTTGTAAGTCACATGGGTAAGAATAAGAATTTTATTATATTTTATTTACAGATAAGTTAAAAATATCATACCCATAATTTTAATAAATAAATAATTTTTAATAACGAGTTATAAATAAGATAAATTATATAATAAATATTAATTTAAAATATAATTTATTTATCTTCATCTTGATATTTTATTTTTAATTTTCTGAGTATAAAGTTTTTAATTAAAGGTTTATATAATAATGATGTAGTAATTGTTTAATTAATGGAAATATCAATTAAATGATTTTAATAATATTAAAATAAATATTATTTGAAATATTTTATGCCATCCAGGAATTTTTTGGATGAAATTTTAATTTTAGTGATGATCTATTGTAGTTTGGTTGATGGAATCATGTTGTTATGATTTCTTCATAAATTCAAGTAATAAATATTGTCGAAATTCTTATAAATGATATTTTAAATTAAATAAAATTTTATTAAATGATATAAAATTTATAAAAATATATATTTCATCCAAATTACTATTATAATGTATAAAATGTCATAAATGATCCAACTGGGGCACATTTAGCTTTTTATAGTAACTATACTAACCTTATTGTTTAAAAAAGACAAGTAGTCACAATAAGAGTTAAATTATTTAACTAAGGGTAAAAACCAACATATAAGGTTAATATTATGACCTAAACATGTCTAAAATTCATTTTTTGAGATTATTTAAACCCATATTGATGTTAGATTTTAATTAACTCACTTTGATTCTATTTTAAGTCGAAAATCAATTTATATTAAATTAATAGTTTTGGAGTTTCCAAAAGTGACCCTCCCCTCTCTTATAAATGGAATCATCTCCTTCTCTTTTATTCACACCTTGAAAACCCATTGTATTTGCCAACCCATGGCCATTTTTTATGATAAATTCCATCACTTCATCTAAGAGCCCATACTTCAGGCATAAATTTAACCTATGAAGTCCTTTTTGAAAATGAAAAGAAGGTACTCAAAGAAGAGGTAATTGTTTTACCAATTCAATTAAATTTATTTTCTTATTATACTTCCTCTTCTTATGTTGTATACATAATAAAGGTATAAAAACAATATCATATATATTCTGATATGTTATTATGATTATGGGACAACTATATTCCTCTTTGGATCTATCCTTTGAACAATAATATCACCATGGATGTGTACTTACAGGTAACCGTCACTATGATATGGTTTAATTTTTTTTCATTAAAACTTTATTTGGATGGGTATAATAATGAATATAATGGATATAAATAATAAATATGGCATGATATTGATTATTTATAATTAATATACCATCCATTTTCTTACCTCTTTACCATTAATGTAATGATATCATCGCTCGTGCGTACATATGACTTACCGTCTCCACGACACGATGAGATTTTTCATCAATGTTAACCATTCAAGAATGATTGTAAAAATATATATATATAATGAAATATATGAACTAATAATTATACTATAATATATATATATATATCATTTACTTTCTTCCATTCAATACGATAAAAAAAGGAAACAACATTCATGCATAAGTACAACCTACCATATCCATGAACGATGTATTCCATTTCATATATAAATATTTTATATATGTTTATATACTGAATACAGATGATATATAGATCATGTTTTACATTCCACAAGTAATTAAATCATGATCTATATAATATGATCAAGAATAAAAAGTCAAAACACATATGATAAACAAAGGGACTATTACTCGAAACATTGTTTTGATGTGGAAATCATTAATAAATGAGTACTATAAATTAATTAATTAATCATATATGATATCATAAATATTATTAAGATTCTATTAGAAGATAATAATATGTTCAAAACCATTATACATGAGTTTCAGACACGTATAGAGAGCATCTGACCTAACGATGACATGATGTGTATAATGACTGATATATAGGGTTATGTTAGGACAAAAAGGGCGTTATAAAATTATTATCTAGGTTTTATTTTATGTTTTGAATTGTAATGTAAGTTTAATGCATGTAATCTAGTTTCCAAGACTGATAAATTGATAGGTCCTTCTATATTTTATTCCTTGTAATCATGCCAATGTATTAAAATAATGCACCAGTACCAGGATTCGAGGGTTGAGGTGTTACACCATAAATATTTTCTGATGTCAAGATTTTGAAAAATTGAATCCATTTTTTGAAAATTATTTTCTAAATATAAGATATTTAATTTTTAAAATAAAATTATCATTTTAAAAAAAATACATATTTTAATATTTTAATTGATTTTGTTGACCAATTGAAAAATTATTTATGGTCACATAAAATTATCTTATAACTATTATACAACATAATATTATTTTATGAATTTATTTTATAAAAATAAATTTTATTTTAAGTCGTTATATTAATATTTAAATTTTAAATAAACATTTATGTTTTACAAAAAATACCAACACCTAATTTATCAATTTTAAAACATTTAATTACTTATACCATGATATAAATATATCATTTTATATTTATAAGATACTTAAATGTTATTTTTTTACTTTTATATGGGAGTTAATATTCTAATAACAATATTATAATTCCTAACACTGAGATTACTATTCTAATGGTCATATAGGTTCCTCAATTTCTATAAATACTACTTATTTTATGAATTCTTAATTCCATTATTATTTCTCTCAAGGTTATATAGTTTCTTCTTCAAAATTAATATTATATTATTAACATTATATTTATTTATATATATTTTTTCATGATTACAGTAATTATAGTGGATACAATAGATCTAAATTTTCATATTATTATTATCTTATTTTTTATTTATTATCTGACAATAACATTTATAATTCTTATTGGATTATTTTCTGGCTAATTTGTC
This sequence comes from Viscum album, assembly GCA_963277665.1. Taxonomy (NCBI): domain Eukaryota; kingdom Viridiplantae; phylum Streptophyta; class Magnoliopsida; order Santalales; family Viscaceae; genus Viscum; species Viscum album. Next base: position 1,340,630,340 of record OY728156.1, read on the forward strand.
AATACAAATTTATGGGAATAATGTTTTTAATGGGTTCTCAATGTGATGTATATGTTTTATGACATATGAATGTAAATCCTATTGATAAAATTTTGGTTTGTTACATTATTCCCCCTTTATGAAATTTTTCCATCAAAATTTTATTTTATATATTAAGGTGAAAAAATGAGGGTATTTCTCCTTCATCACCTCCACCAGTTCTAATGTTTCCTCTCTATATGTATGGTTTCTCTATAGTAAATTGGCCAGGTGAGTGGTCTTGTTTTATAGAACCTTGTATCTATGGTCCAAAATCTTCATTGGTTTCTCCTCATAAGAGATAACATTTTCTAGTTGTACCACCTTTGAGTTCAGTACATGTGAGAAATCGAGTATGTACTTCCATAAGAAGGATACATGGAATACATCATATACTAGAGTCATGGTTGGTGTATGTTCATGTCGATAGGCCAAAACTCTAAAATGATCAATAATATCGAAGGGGATGATGTACTTAGTACTTGGCTTTCATTACATACAAAATATCATTACCCTCTTCTATCGAGATATACAGAGGAATAATTTTTCACCAACCTCAAACTCTAAGTCCCATTAATGATTAATGGAATAGCTCTTTTGTCTACTTTGGATATCCTAGATATGCTACTAAATATCCTTTACATTTTATTCCATTTCCTTGACCATTTCAAGCCCCAGAAGCTTACATTCACTAATTTCATCCCATCATAAAGGTGTTATACATATTTTTCTATAAATGGATTTATATGGATCCATTAGGATTCTTGAGTGGAAAATATTTTTGTAAGAGAAATCCAAATTTGAATGATGTTAATCCAATACTCATTATAATTTCATTATGTATGCTCTCAACATGTCTTCTAGTGTGTAAATAGTCCACTTATATTGGATATCATTTTGGGGGTGATAAGATGCATTGAAGTTCAATAAAGTATTTTAAACATGTTAGAGACTTTTACATAAATTGGAGGTAAATATCATATCACGATAAGATATAATCGGTAATGGTACACTTTATGTCTGACCACTTCTCTGATGTATATCCATGAAATTTGATCGATTGATAATCCCTCTTGAATCATAATAAAGTGAGTAGTCATTTTATGATGATCCATAATGATCCATCCAGTATTATTTCCTCTGGATGTTTTCATAAGTCTAGTGAAAAAGTCTATAGTGTAGTTTTCCCATTCCCATGTAGGTATGGGTAATGGTTTTTTCATCTCATTAGACTTTTTTCCTTTCATCCTTCACTTTATAACATACTATAAATTTTTATTCATATTCAATGATCTCCTTCTTCATATTGTCTCGTCAATAGTTCTCATGAATATCTCGATACATCATTGTGGTCCCTGGGGGATGGAGAAGGTCAAGTTATGTGCATCATTCAAAATATCCCTCTTTATCTCTTGATTTGATTATATACATAGTCGATACCCAAATCTTGTGACTCCTTCCTCGTCAATTTTAAACTCTATGGATTTCTTTTTTCTGATATCTCCCACCTTCTTCTGATTTTCAAAATCATTTCTTTGAGCACCCATTATCTTCACTAAAATGGATGGTTGAGCAATCAATTGTGAAATGAGTGATAAATTACCTTACTTTGTGATTCCAATTTCCATCATTTTCATGTCTAATAATATTGGATACATCTCAATTATTATCATTGATAAAGTTATAGTATCCTTTCTACTTAGAGTATCTTCCAATTCATTTTATTTTACAGGATGACAGTGGATTGATCAGTAATAATCCATGATGAGTTGTAACCATATTCACTAGCACATATTAATATTCTTCCATTTGAAAATATATTTATGGCTATCATTGTCAGTATATATATCACACCTCTCCCTATAGAGATAATGCTGCAAAATTATCAATGTGTAGATCACAACCACTAACATAAGAACAATTTTGTGACAGTTTTTATCATTAAATTTCATATTAATTGAGGAATAGGATATTAATTTATAATTTCACATATGTAAAAAACCTAAATACTTATTTTATGCATCATTGTATACAAAGAAGTGTTCCCCACTTTTCGGTTGTGTAAGTACCGGTGAAGTGATAAGCAGCTTTTAAAACACTATAAAGTAGTTTTCACATTCAATGGTCCAGAAAAAACAATACACACTTCAAATTAAACATCTTTAGTGGGTTTAAAAATAATGATAATTTCCTTAAAAATCAATATTAATACCCATATAGACCAAGTAAAGTAAATATCTCCTTTATAGATTCTATCCATGGGCACTCTTCAATTGCCTTCATTTTAGAAGGTTCTACTGTTATTCCATTTCTGGTGATAACATAACCCAAGAATGATACATCTTTTATCCATATATTAAATTCACCATACATTGAATACAGTTTATTACTTAGTAAAGTCTTTATCATAGTATTAAAATGATTCTCGTGTTCCTCCTTGCTATTAGAGTATATCAGAATATCATCTATAAATACTACCACCAAATTTTTGAGCTAATATATAAAGACTCTATTCATCAATTCCACTTAAATTAGTAGAGAATTAGTGTGTCCAAAGGGAATCACTATGAACAAATAGTTTCCATATCATTTGAATGGTATTATTAGGAATATCTTCCTTCCTCACCATTAATTGATAATATTCTAACTGAATTTCCACCATAAAAAAATAATCGGCCCAATGTAGTAGATCAAAAAATTGTTCTATTTTTTGAAGGGGATTCTTATTTTTTATAATGATTTTTTTAAGATCAATATAATCAATTCAAGTGATAATTTATCCATCCTTATTTTTGATGAAGAGGACTAGAACACCCCATAGTGAAGCATTCAGTCATAGAAAACCATTTTCCATGTTTTCTAATAACTTCTTATTCATTTCCTCAAATTAAATGGTGTACATAATGTAAGGACTCTTCTATATAGGTAGAGATATAGGTATAATAACAATTGATAACTAAAACTCTTGGTTAGGAGGAATATTGGGAAATTATTTATGGAACGCATCAGGGTAGTCCCTCACAATGGGCTTGTATTTGAGCATAATCCTCTCCTTTGTCTCAATCAATAGAGCTAGATATGGTTTATCATATATAAATAATATCCACAATTGATATGATGAATGAAAAGAAGATTAATCCTCATCCTAACACTTTTATTGAATTGGGTGATGCCTTTGGATGTGAAGAGTGATCTCTATTTTTCGACTGTAGATGTTGGATTTATATAAAGATAGATAATAAATTCATAATAAAGAATAAACATACACCAAATTAAGTAAGATAAGATTTTCTGTGAGGTTTAGTCCACAAAAATAAACTAGGGAGGATTTATATACTTCATATTCAAAAATTCATGCACTCTATATTCTCATAGTTAACTCAGACTTTATATTTTGAGGTAGTGTTTGAATAGTTCTAATAAACTTGAAATATATGAAATAATGTATAGAACTAAGATCAAATAGTATGTTTGATAATATTTAATGAATAACCACCATACATGTCACCACAACATTTTTTGGCTCTACCTTAGCAATAGTGATAAAATATTTCCTTCCTTACTACCTTGGAGGTTTTTTGTTCATTTTCTCCAACAACCCTTGGCTTAGGGCATTGGCTTGCATAATGCCCATGTTCCTTGTAGTTTAAATCCTACACTATAAGAAAAGTTTTCATCTGAACCTTCCTTTATTCTTCTATATTGGTGGGATTATTCAAATACCTTGAGAAATAATTATCCTAATTCCCCTCTATTCTATATTTGAAGCATCTTCAAGTTCCCTTTAGATATATCCTAGGATACTTATTCCAACGCTTTTGACATCTAGGATTTTGGGTTTTCTTTCCATCATGGGATTTATCTATTGATCATCCCATGTTATTCAAATTCTTATCTTCGATCCCATGATACCACTAACAACCTCTGATATCTATTTCAACCTTATGTTCACAATGAACAATCTCTTCGTAACTGTCAAAGTCTCAAATCACTTTGGATTTTCATAAACTCTGCATTAATACAATGAATAAGTGATCCACCATTATTTCAGTTTTCTTGACAAAGATATAGGTGTATCATGCGAGCCTTTTAATGTTTTCCTTATATATACCAAAAGATTCATCATTCTTTTGCTTTAGTTTGAGGAACTCCCAAACCATCTTCAAATGGAATGTTTGGGGGAAATATTAATTGAAAAATATTATCTTGAATCATTACCAATACATGGAATCAATTTCCACCATATAATTATTATTTTTGAGAACTTCCCATCACTGATCATCTTACCCATCAAAACGATAAACCATCAGTATGAATTTCACTGATTATGATCCTTAGAGAACAAAGAATATCATCTCAATGGATTAAATGCATTGTTACTATAACATCCCAAGTAAGTAATGAATAATAGATATTTTTATCTATGTCTATTAATGAACTAGATAGTGTTTTAGAGGCTTAAAATGAAAATAAATCCAATCTTAAGCATGGAATACACTAATATTTTTAAAAGATTGTTTTACTGCCTTTTGATGGCAAACCATTTTTAAAATCTATCTTTTGACAATTTTATAAGCTATGTTTGTCAAAATAAACTTATTATTTATTATTGGGACATCAAAATTTACTTTGGGTGAATTTTTGGTATTTTTATGACAATGTTCATTTTTTTAATGAATAGTGAAAAATACTGCATTTTACATCAAAACTGCTTCTTAATCTAATTTATTTATATGATTAGATTATATTTTTAATTTTTATTAATGTGTAATCTTAATATATGTTTACCATTTAATCCATTGGTGGTCATTGGAATCAATTTCACTTTGAAATTAGACTTAAACTGGTGTCAATCTTTTGATACTTATTGTTTTATAAAAACACGCTATTTGCTCTGACAGCTGGATTTAATTATTAAATTAATTAATGTGAATTATATTTTTTGAATTTTGTAAAATAGACTTCATTTTTGAATTCGGAATATCAAATATAGCTTAGGGTGAATTTTTGGTAATTTTCTGAAAAACTTCAATTTTTGATGAATAGTGAAACCCCTAAGTGGTACTTATAAAAACTGATTTTCCGTTTAAATGAAATTTTTCCATCATTGTGTTTTGAATTTCAAAAATCCAACATACGTGGTTGTCATTAAGAAGTAAAATGTTGTTCAATGAGATTAAAATAATTTTTTTGTGAATAGTAACTTATTAAGTTTTTAATCGCGATTAGTTGTAATTAGTGTAGTTTAAGGTAAAAATAATGCTTTAATAAAATGAGATGAGCTTGACACATGTCCTACCCTCATTGGTTGTGTCATGGCCGACCAAGACAAGCCATGGGTCAACTTGGGGACCCCATGGAGCCAATTTGGTTGGGAAATGACATAAATAACTTTTTATTTAATGTAAAAGTAAAAATGACACAAACATAATATGTTTTACGAAAACAATTTTTATATGGGGATATAAAAGTCCGATTTTTGACTATAAATATTAATTGGAAAGATAAAAAGATTTCCTACATTATATTAGTTTTTTATAATTTTTTGACATTAAATAAATAAATGTATTTATGACATCATAATGATGTAGCGATTACCTCATTAATAAAGGATTTAGATAAAATGAAAATATAATGTAAAATTTATGACCTAAAAATGTCCAAAACCTATTGGATGGGTATATTTATAACCCTTATCACCTTATAATCGAATTATATCAATTTGGGACCATTTAAATCCGAAAATCATTTTCAAATAATGTAATATTTCTTTACTTTCCAAGAGTTCCCCTCCTCTCCTCTTATAAAAGGCCCCCACCTATACCTCTTTTCCCACACTCCCAAAGCCTTTTCCTCGGCCATACCCTGCCCATTTTGTCTCTCCACTTCCCTCTCTTACTCCTTGAAGCCTCACTTTGGGCAAAAGTCTTACCAAGGAAGCCTTTGAGCTCAAACCAAAGGGAGTTACCTGATTTTAAGGTAATGTCTTCTTTTGAGTCCTTTTGTTTTATTTTGCTTCTCCAACCCCCTAAACTCTTTTTATTTATTTCTTTTGTAACAACTCTAGTATCTTCAATATACTAGGATGTTTTTATAATAAGGATTCTAGCTACACTTACACACACCTACAACTAATGGTTAACAAACATACTGTTTTCGTGGATGGTGAATTTATGCCTCCCGAAACGATGATTGTTCAACATGCTTTTAACACCTTCAAAGGTGGCCATTAAGATGTCACTATATTTATATATGATATATAATATGTTTATTTTTTCCTTAAGATTCTTTATTTTAGTTTTTGGTCATACCTTTATGGTTTCCATTATGGGTGAACGCGATATCTTCATTTAAGGAAGTGCGGACTACCGCCCCCTCAAAGTGATTTGATTCGTTAAATACCATATGTGGGATGTATAAAGGATGAAACTATGATATTATATATGATATTATTCTGGAATTATAATACACCTTTATTTCATTATGATTCCATTCTATAAAATACGAAATAGAAATGAAAGTAGCATTCATGCGTACGTACGGCTTACCGTCTCCATGAACGGTGCATTTCATTTCTTACCTCTAAATGATTATGTAATATTATAAATGAATGAATGTACTGGATATATATGACATATATGTTATATACATCATGAATACGAATCTGGATATAATGGATACATGAACAACATTTAATTATAAAGGGCTTATTTTTTACTCAAGTACCAATGAGCGTTAAAATGACCGTTATTAACTTAAATAATTACATAGTGTTCATGACATGGCAATAAGTGATATAAAAGGAATAATGAACTTGAAAAAGGGTTTTAAACAAGTATAAATTAACTCAAGTTTATTATTCAAGAGATTAAAGAACGATCGAGTCAAGTCGGACCTGAGGTATGGGACTTCGTCTCAATCTCCTTTCATTGAGGCATATTTTATTTTATACACAACTTTCTTTTATACGATGTATAAACCCCTTTGAATTTTACGTTTATTCAAAAGGAATCTTTTTTATATGAACCCTTTACTAAATGACAAAAGGGAATGTTTTTGTCGTACGTATTCGGCGACAACGACTTCTCCGCCGTCGTGACCTTTAGTTGAGTTTCGGCTTCCTATTCAAGCCATACCTTCTTTTTAAAAGAAAAATAAATACCATGTTTTAATTTTATTTTATTTTGGTATCGAAAATGGTTTTCATAATGTTTTTTTATCAATTTGTTGTATTAATATCTTGTGATTGAAAGGTGTGAATGTTATGTTTCCTTTATGCATGTTTTATGTGATATGATTATGTTGAGGTTCTTGGGAATTATTATGAAAACGGGTGGTTCTGTGATAAACTAAGGGCGGGTGAGCCCGATATAGCTCTCCAATGCATTGGGTAACGCGAAGGAGTGAAACGTTAAGGTTTCTCCGAATATATTTAGGGAATATACTGTGATGGGGATTCCAAACGTAACCAAGAGGGTTACTCCCTACGTAAGAATGTTATGAATGCCTCAAGTTACCTTTATGTCTTATGATTTCTATGATTTATTCATGATTTGATGAGGTATGTTAAAGTGCTTAAGTTTTATGGGTAAAGTATGATTTCATTCTTATGTATATATGTACCCATGTTTCCTTTCCATATTTTTATATCCCTTACTGATCTTTTTATGCTCATCCCATGTTTTTTTAAATGTTTTTCACAGGTCAAGGGAAAGGTACATGATATGATGATAGTTTCAAGGAAGTGTCAAGAAAGAATCCATGTTTTATTTTAAATATGTTTCCAATGATGGGAAAGAAGAATACTACCTTTATGTAACCACTTTGTTTATATGTAGAATGTAATGCAAGTTTTATGATCTAATTCTATAAAACTCTAAACCTGAAAAGATCCTTAATGTGTAATCTTGTAATAACTCAAGATTAAGTAAGGTTTAAGGATGGGGCCTTATAGTTGGTATCAGAGGTCGGTTTAGATAACTTTAGGAGTTAGAATTCAATTAAATGATTATCCAAAAATATTTTTTTTTGAAAAGATATAGTTTTTGAAGATTACCATGTTGCTTCATCTAAGACATGTTTTTTCAGAATGGTTTTCTGTAGAGGAAACAGAGCTGCTTTTATGGGAAGGAATATAGAGGGAAATGACCTTTCAAATCAGTATCCTGATATGGTTAGAATCAGAACTAAATAGTTTGTTGTAGTGATGGCTCAGTTGACTCAGGTGAAAAATGTTGGTTGTTTTTATTGATGATATTTTGGTGTTTTCTAAAAGTAAAGAGGAGCATGAAAGACATTTAAGGGTTATCTTGAAAACCTTAAAAGAGAAGAAACTGTATGGAAAATTCAGAAAGTTTGAGTTTTGGTTGCATCAAATTTCTTTCCTTGGTCACATTATTTCTAAAGATGGAATAACTGTTGATCCTGAAAAAAAAAGTTGTTGAAGAATGGCCAAGACCCACAAATGTAACTGAGATTCGTTTCTTCCTTGGTTTGGCAGGCTATTACCGAAGGTTTGTTAGAAATTTTTCATGGTTATCTAGTCCAATGACTAAGCTAACTCGGAAGCATGTTAAGTTTATCTGGACAAAAGAATGTGATGATTGTTTTTAGGAATTGAAAAGAAGATTGGTGAATGCTCCAGTTTTGGAACTACCTTCCAAGAATGGTGTGTTTGTTATCTACAGTGATTTCATTGAAAGGACTTGGTTGCGTCCTAATGCAGAATGATCAGGTAATTACTTATGCTTCACGATAGTTGAAAACTCATGAGGTAAATTACCCTACACATGATTTGTAATTAGCTACTGTTGTTTTTGCTTTAAAAATTTGGAGGCATCATTTGTATGGAGTAAAGTGTGAAATATATACTGATCACAAAAGTTTAATGTATATATTCACTCAGAAATAATTGAACATGAGACAAAGGAGATGGCTATAATTAATCAAGGATTATGATTGTACAATTAATTACCATCTAGGAAAGAAAATAAAGTGGCTGATGCTTTGAGTCGAAAAAGTAATGCTTCATTAGAAATTTTGCATTTGGAACGTGATCCTTTGGTTAAGGATTTGATGACCTTTGGCATAGAAGTTGTGGGTGCAGGAAGTTCTTCTGTTTTTCTTCAGGTATCAGTGAGATCATCTCTATCAGATAGAATGAAGCAAGCACAGAAGCAAGACAGTGAGTTGCAGAAAAAGGTAGAGCAGGTTCAGAAAGGTAAGTTTCTTGAATTCAACATTGATAATGATTGCGTTTTGAGATTTGGGAAGAGATTGTGTGTGCCTTGTGATTCACAGTTGAGGAGAGAGTTGTTATGTGAAGCTCATAGTTCTCCGTTTTCAGTTCATCTTGGCAATACTAAGATGTACATAGATCTGTGGGAGTATTATTGGGTGGATGGACTAAAAAAAGATATTGCTGATTTTACTGTGAAGTGTTTGACATGTCAACAAATTAAAGCAGAGCAGCAGTTACCGAAAGGGATGCTTCAACCTTTACCAGTGCCAGAGTGGAAATGGGATAATATGTCCATGGACTTTGTTGTGGGATTACCGAAGACATCTCGAGGTAATAATGCAATTTGGGTTATTGTTGATCGCTTGACCAAGTCTGCTCATTTTCTTGCTATACGAGATACTTTCTCTCTTGATCAACTTTCCCGTTTTTATCATAAAGAGGTAGTCAGGTTACATGGAGTTCCTCACTCCATTGTATCTGACAGTGATCCCAGGTTCACCTCTAACTTTTGGAAAGGCCTTCAGAAGTCGTTGGGTACTGAATTAAATTTCAGTATAGCTTTTCATCCTCAATCAGATGGGCAGTCGGAACGAACAATTCAGACCTTGGAGGATATGATACGTTCTTGCTCTATGGATTATCAGGGAAGTTGGGACCAACATCTTTCTTTGGTTGAATTTTCATATAATAACAGTTTTCATTCCAGTATACAGATGGCACCATTTGAGGCGTTATATGGGAAGCGGTGTCGAACTCCAGCTTTCTGGGATGAAGTGGGTGAAAGGAAGTTGATGGGACCAGAATTGGTAGAAGAGATGGCAGAAAAAGTTCAGTTGATTCAGTAGCACATGAGAACAACTCAGAGCAGGCAGAAGATTTTTGCAGACAACAGGAGGAAGGATCTATCTTTCGAGGTAGGTGATCATGTTTTTCTCAAGGTTTCTCCATGGAAAAGTGTGATGCGATTTGGTAAGAAAGGAAATCTGAGTCCAAGGTTCATTGGACCATATGAAATTCTGGAGAGAGTTGGATCGGTGGCATACCGGGTGGCTTTACCTCCGAGTTTATCTCAGGTACACAATGTTTTTCACGTTTCTATGTTGAGAAAGTATATGCCAGATCCATCTCATGTTTTGAGTCCAGAGGTAGTTCAGCTGGAAGAGAACCTATCTTATGAGGAACAACCGGTCCAGATTCTTGACCATAGGGAGCGAGTGTTACGGAATAAGGTGATTAAGCAGGTAAAGGTTTTGTGGAAAAACCACATGATGGAAGAGGCAACATGGGAATCTGAAAATGCAATGAGGGATAAGTACCCCCATTTATTTGATAAGTAAATAAATTGCGGGGACACAATTTTCTAAAGGGATGAGGGATGTAACATCCCAAGTAAGTAATGAATAATAGATATTTTTATCTATGTCTATTAATGAACTAGATAGTGTTTTAGAGGCTTAAAATGAAAATAAATCCAATCTTAAGCATGAAATACACTAATATTTTCAAAAGATTTTTTTACTGCCTTTTGATGGCAAACCATTTTAAAATATATCTTTTGACAATTTTATAAGCTATTTTTGTCAAAATAAACTTATTCTTTATTATTGGGACATCAAAATTTACTTTGTGTGAATTTTTGGTATTTTTCTGACAATGTTCATTTTTTTAATGAATAGTGAAAAATACTGCATTTTACATCAAAACTGCTTCTTAATCTAATTTATTTATATGATTAGATTATCTTTTTAATTGGTCTTAATGTGTAATCTGAATATATTTTTACCATTTAATCCAATGGTGGTCATTGGAATCAATTTCACTTTGAAATTAGTCTTAAACTGGTGTCAATCTTTTGATACTTATTGTTTTATAAAAACATGCTATTTGCTCTGACAGTGGGATTTAATTATTAAATTAATTAATGTAACTTATATGTTTTGAATTTTTTAAAATAGACTTCATTTTTGAATTCGGAATATCAAATATAGCTTAGGGTGAATTTTTGGTAATTTTCTGAAAAACTTCAATTTTTGATGAATAGTGAAACCACTAAGTGGTACTTATAAAAACTGATTTTCCATTTAAATGAAATTCTTCCATCATTGTGTTTTGAATTTCAAAAATACGACATACATGGTTGTCATTAAGAAGTAAAATGTGGTTCAATGAGATTAAAATAATTTTTTGGTGAATAGTAACTTATTAAGTTTTTAATCGCGATTAGTGGTAATTAGTGTAGTTTAAGGTAAAAATAATGCTTTAATAAAATGAGATGAGCTTGACACATGTCCTACCCTCATTGGTTTTTTCATGACCGACCAAGACAAGCCATGGGTCATCTTGGGGACCCCATGGAGCCAATTTGGTTGGTAAATGACATAAATAACTTTTTATATAATGTAAAAGTAAAAATGACACAAACATAATATGTTTTAAAAAAACAATTTTTATATGGGGATATACAAGTCAGATTTTTGACTATAAATATTCATTGGAAAGCTAAAAATATTTCCTACATCATATTATTTTTTTATAATTTTTTGACATTAAATAAATAAATGTATTTATGACATCATAATGATGTGGCGATTACCTCATTAATAAAGGATTTAGATAAAATGAAAATATAATGTAAAATATATGACCTACACATGTCCAAACCCTATTGGATGGGTAGATTTCATACCCTTATCACCTTATCCTCGTATTATATCAATGTGGGACCATTTAAATCCGAAACTCATTTTCAAATAAAGTAATATTTCTTTACTTTCCAAGAGTGCCCCTCCTCTCCTCTTATAAAAGGCCCCCACCTCTACCGCTTTTCCCACACTCCCAAAGCCTTTGGCTCGGCCAACCCCTTCCCATTTTCTCTCTACACTTCCCTCTCTTACTCCTTGAAGCCTCACTTTGGGTAGAATGCTTCCCAAGGAAGCCTTTGAGCTCAAACCAAAGGGAGTTACCCGGTTTTAAGGTAATGTCTTCTTTTGAGTCCTTTTGTTTTATTTTGCTTCTCCAACCCCATAAACTCTTTTTATTTATTTCTTTTGTAATAACTACAGTATCTTCAATATACTAGGATGTTGTTATAATAAGGATTATAGCTATAGTTACACACACCTACATCTAATGGTTAACGAACATACTGTTTCCATGGATGGTGAATTTATGCCTCCCGAAACGATGATTGTTCAACATGCTTTTAACACATTCAAAGGTGGCCATTAAGATGTCACTATATTTATATATGATATATAATATGTTTATGTTTTACTTAAGATTCTGTATTTTCCTTTTTGGTCATACCTTTATGGTTTCCATTATGGGTGAACGCGATATCTTCATTTAAGGAAGTGCGGACTAGCGCCCCCTCAAAGTGATTTGATTCGTTAAATACCATATGTGGGACGTATAAAGGATGTAACTATGATATTATATATAATATTATACTGGAATTATAATATACATTTATATCCTTATGATTCCATTCAATAAAATATGAAATAGAAATGAAATTAGCGTTCATGCGTACGTACGGCTTACCGTCTCCATGAACGGTGCATTTCATTTCTTACCTCTAAATGATTATGTAATATTATAAATGCATGCATGTACTGGATATATATGACATATATGTTATCTACATCATGAATACCATTCTGGATATAATGGATACATGAACAAAATGTAATTATAAAGGGCTTATTTTTTACTCAAGTACCAATGATCGTTAAAACGACCGTTATTAACTTAAATAATTACATAGTGTTCATGACATGGAAATAAGTGATATAAAAGGAATAATGAACTTGAAAAGGGTTTTTAAACAAGTATAAATTAACTCAAGTTTATTATTCAGGAGATTAAAGAACGATCGAGTCAAGTCGGACCCGAGGTATGGGACTTCGTCTCAATCTCCTTTCATTGAGGCATATTTTATTTTATACACAACTTTCTTTTATACGGTGTATAAACCCCTTTGACTTTTACGTTTATTCAAAAGGAATATTTTTTATACGAAGAATTTACTAAATGACAAAAGGGAATGTTTTTGTGGTACGTATGCGGCGACAATGACTTCTCCGCTGTCGTGACAGTTATTTGAGTTTCGGCTTCCTCTACAGGACATACCTTCTTTTTAAAAGAAAAATAAATACCATGTTTTACTTTTCTTTTATTTTGGTATCGAAAATGGTTTTAATAATGTTTTTATATCAATGTGTTGTATTGATATCTTGTGATTGAAAGGTGGGAATTTTATGTTTCCTTTATGCATGTTTTATGTGATATGATTATGTTGAGGTTCTTGGGCATTATTATGAAAATGGGTGGTTCCGTGATAAACTAAGGGCGGGTGAGCCCGATATAGCTCTCCAATGCATTGGGTAACTGGAAGGAGTGAAACGTTAAGGTTTCTCTGAAGAGATTTAGGGAATATACTGTGATGGGTATTCCAAACGTAACCAAGAGGGTTACTCCCTACGTAAGAATGTTATGAATGCCTCAAGTTACCTTTATGTCTTATGATTTATATGATTTATTCATCATATGATGAGGTATGTTAACGTTCTTAAGTTTTATGGGTAAAGTATGATTTCATTCTTATGTATATATGTACCCATGTTTCCTTTCCATATTTTTATATCCCTTACTGAGATTTTTATTCTCATCCCATGTTTTTTTGAAATGTTTTTCACAGGTCAAGGGAAAGGTACATGATATGATGATAGTGTCAAGGAAGTGTCAAGAAAGAATCCATGTTTTATTTTAAATATGTTTCCAATGAAGGGAAAGAAGAATACTATCTTTATGTAACCACTTTGTATATATGTGGAATGTAATGCAAGTTTTATGATCTAATTCTCTAAAACTCTAAACCCGAAAAGATCCTCAATGTGTAATCTTGTAATAACTCAAGATTAAGTAAGGTTTAAGGCTGGGTCCTTATAGTTACATAACAAAGGGATCAAAAGATCCACTAAAGATATGAAGTATTTATCATATAAATGATTCAACCACAAATTTGTGATATGGAGGGAATTCTACGTGATTCAGGATCTGATTCATAACCTGGTCTAGTTGAGGTAGTATTGTCATGAACTTATGAGCTCCCATTCTCGTAAGATTTGGAATCTCATTTGGATAAGCATCACATTTCCTATAAAATTGATTATTGGGAAGAGTTCACCTATTTTATACAATTAACTATGAAAAATAAATAAAATACAATTAGGGGTCTTGAATACATTTCTAATGATCCTATAAAAAGAAAATATGAAAATATAAGGAATAACATATAAATGGAAATGATATCCTAACTTATAATTTCATATGTTTCAATATAGATTTTCCATGGTGATATAATTATCCCTATGGTTATTACTAATGTTTTATAGTCCAAATACTCATAAATAACATGGCCATGGTCTGATAATAACTATAGTGGCCTTTTCCTTTACACATATTTTTACATGATGTTAATCATAATTATCCATGAAATAAAAACCAAGGATAAAAAAATTTTAGTTTCTTTTTAATATTAGGTATATAATTAGAATACATAAAACAAGAATATAACATCATTTTATTAATTTCCATAATTATAACCTAACTCCCTTTGAGATACATTATTTTCATTGGATAATGTGGGGAATAAATAAACAAAAGCAATGAGCTAAAAATCCCAGTAATAGAATAAAAATGGGAATAAAGCATAACATGTGAGTTATAAGAAATAACATGATAACATAATAAGAATGGATAATGAATAAAAATATGGAAGAATTACATACAAAAAATTTAATCATATGGTCGGGGAAATATTGTACTATGGTAGAAATATATAAAATCACATAAACATGAGTCAAAGCTAACTTCTAGAATTATATCAAATGGTGGAAAAGTTCCATAAAGGATTAAATTTACTCTTTAATCCTATACAAGAAATATCATGACACTAAACATTAACCATTATATTAGGGTTCTATCTAGGTGAACCCATCATAACATATTCATGAATATATGTTCCATAGTAAGAAATCAAAGATAAGTAATAAACATTAGAGATAACCATAGAAAGAAATGGGTGTCATAATCTTTTCATAAGGCATAAACAAATTGTGTATCAAATTGGTATTTATGAAACAATGGATTTAAATAATATTGATACAATAATTAAGGAAAAAATAAGTGTATATCCTGATAAATTATGTCTAACTATAGTGAAAACATGTAAAAAGAGTAGTTTATTAACCTTGAAAATGTGATTCTTAAACAGGATTTTAAGAGAAGATGTATAGAGTCCCTAAAAGGGGTAATAGAATAATAATTTACATAAAAATAGAAAATAATTTAAATGGTTTGATAAATAACGAGTGTTTTTATAAATCATACAATTTTTAAAACATTTCATTGAGTGGTACTTTAAAAGTTTAAATGATATTATAGAATTTCCCTTTAACCGACTTTTCAAAAGGAATTAAGAACGTAACCTATAATACATGTATATCTATATATAAAGATAGATTAAATAAACATAGTATATAGATTTGAGAGAGATTTATATATAATATAAGAATTATATAAGAATAATTAAGTGATAAAATGAGGTGGATAGAGAGACAATGTAACTTAAAGGAAATTTGGATATTCGAAAAGAATCCTTACCTTATGTCTGAATGGGTTCCGAAATCAAAATTAATGTACTAGATAACAAAATTAGATTCATCAATTGCTTAATTATAAGCCTACTATATATGTATTTTATTTCTTATAATATTATTAATTTCATTTATGACGATTTCAATGAGTTATGAAGTTCTACTTCGTTGTTGCAGGAGTGTTCATTTCATTATTTCATGGTCAGTTCACTTGTGTAAAATTATGGAAGTTCTTTTAAAATAGGAATAATTTTACAAAAGTTAAATTATATAGTATTATGAAATTGTAGAGGATTAAATGGTAAAATATACCATTATTTATTAAATAAGGATGATTCATTTGATAAAATTTTAATGATAATTTTTCAGTTTATTTTTGGTGGTTTTTCCGACCAACATGAACTAGTTTTATTTTTATTGAATATTATGTTTATATAGCAGTTACAGAACATGAAATAAGTTATAATATACGTACTAAAATATTTTTAACCATAATAATGGTTTTATTTCTGGCCTTAAATTTAGTAATGGAAATCAAAAACTTATTATCCACAGAGATAGAAAACTGTCGTAATTTACACAATGGTTTTGTTTTTTGGAATAAGAGGATATGGGAAAATGGATAGAAAGAATATATTCAATTATAAATATAAAATTAAATCATATAAATGGTACTGAAGTTGTTATTATTTTATGGATGAAGGAGGTAAGGATAAGGTTGAAGATAAAATGAAAATAAAATAGATGATTTGAGAAAGTTACTACTTGAATATCACCTCCTTAAAGGACCCATTAAGGAACTTGGAATTGAAATTTTGACGATACCAAAAATATTGGACATAGGGAAGAGTCATGGGAATGTAATTTAGTAGGATATTGACAAGATACGAGGGTTATAAGGTATAAGGAGAAGGGGTGGTATTTATAGGGGAGATGGGTGTTTTTTGTTATTATTTTCATTAGTTTATTAATTTGGTTCAATACTATCAATAGTGTTGATTACTATGATGAAATAAACTAACTAGTTTATTAGAGTTTGAATCAATGGGTTATTACATCATCCATGACTCAAAAATTCATGTATTTGGATTATAATGTAAAATAGAGTAAATTACTGTATTTCACTATTCACAAAAATGAAACTATTTTAGAAAAATACCATAATTCACTCTACCCATTTTTAACATTTATAATTTAAAAATGGATTCCATTTTATGAAAATAATTTTCCAAAAATGAGAAATTTAATTTCTAAATGAAATCATCATTTATTCAAAAAAATATTGACTTTCGTATTATAATCAATTTTTTTACCCTTTACAAAATTAATTAAGGTCAGATAAAATTATCTTATAATTATAATAAAACATGATATTAATTTATGAATTAATTTTATGAAAATAAATTTCTTTTTAATAATTATATTAATTATAAAATTATATATAAAAAATTACATTTTACAAAAAAATACCAACACCAAATTTATCATTTTTAAAACATTTATTTACTTTAACCATGATATAAATATATCATTTTTTATTTATAAGATACCTAAATTTTATTTTTTACTTTAATAGATGGGGTTACTATTTTATTGGCCAGAATACAATTCTTAATGGTCAGATTACTATTTCCAGGTCTTGATTTATAACGGTTATATAGGTTCCTTAATTTCTATAAACACTTCTTATTTAATTAATTCTTCATTAACTTATAGGTTCTGTCATGGTTATATATTTTCATCTTCAAAATAAATATTATATTATTGAAAATATGTTTTATTTCTATGGATTTTATCACTAGTGCGATCATTCTAGTGGATTGAGCATATCCAAATTTTCTAAATATTAATATCTTATTTTATATTTATTTTCCCACTATAATATTTTGAATTATTATTGGTTATTTTATGAATATTTTATCATTATTCATTTATGAGAATATTGTTTTTATTGAGTTCTCTATGTGATGTATGTGTTTTATAACATAATAAAGGAAATTACATTAATAAAACTTTGGGTCATTACACCTAGAAGGAGACCCTTTATACTTATATACCTCTCATACATATGCCTTGAGGATTAGAAAATTATGGGGTTGTTATTTATGTTGTGGATCATGTCATTAGATGGAGCTTAACTAATATGGGATGTTTCCACTCATATAAAAGGTAAGTCATCTAGGCCCTTGATTGAGATAGATCAAGGAAGTGTACTTTAGTACCAAGATAGTATATATGATGTGTGTATCTATTCTATGAGGAGGAATGTTTTGTGTCTATATATAAGGGTGGATGATAGGTGATGTAGTCATCGACTTGGTTAGCCTATACTCATAAAATTGAGAATATGTGAGTTGGCTATATTTGATTCACATACTCCATGTACCATGGTCACTCAATGACTTGGATAAAGGGGTCATATAAAAATGCATGCTTTCATATTACGAAGTTGGTTGACATGATTATAGAGATACAAGTGGGTTATAGAGATATTTTCAAACACCTTTATTGATTAAGTAGAACAAATTATTTTCTAGAGGCCTCTCTTGAATTACATTTATGGATCCAGGAATTCATATTTTTTATTAATTATATAATGTCATACAGAGTCACATTTATTTGTTTAATTAATGTGGATTGGGTTTGACATAAAGAGATACTCTAAAAATGTTTTAGAGTTTATAAAAAAAGAAGTTATGAATGGTTATTATCAGTGTATTTTATAAGATGTGATCCAAGTAGAAGTTAGTAATATATTTCCTAAATTGTTTTGGAAGATATCCAAAATGAGTTTTTGATATAGTTTCAAAAGTACTTGTATATGATAAAATATAATTTGAAATAGAATTTGGTATTTGAGGATTTAGTGAAAGAGGGTGAATGGTGGATATATTCCATAAATATCAACAAATATGACATATATAAGTTTATATCACATGATATAATTGATAATTTCATAAGGACATGTTATAAGATATCATGCATGGTACCAATGTATGTTGTATTATATGACTGCTTAATCATAATGCCATTAATTTTATGTTATATTTCATATGGTAGTTTTTTGGTTCATTTAGGAAACTAAATGTTTTGTGTTAACATTTAGATGTTTCTTCCACATAAATTATCTTTAATGCCAATATTTTATGATATTAAATATAAGGTATTTTAATCAACTAAAGGTTATGAATTTTTCATACTTGATGACTTTAATCGAACATTTGAAACATTCAACTAAGCTTTTAGGATGGATCGAGGAGTATACCTAAGTATATAAGTGGGAAGAATTCCATGGATATGTGTTATTAATTCACTATTTATTATAAATATCTTTCTTATTCCTTATTTATTTACCTCATGATACACTATCATGTTGTGTAATGTTAGAAAATACCACTCATGTGATGGGGGATTTAAGTTTTCATGTGTCGACACTGTAGAGGGGGGATTCCATAAGCTACCTCTAAGGGATATTATCCATACTCATATGGTTGAAAACATTGGACATGTTAAATCATCTTACGGTACATGTGTGGGTTATTCATTTTATATATAACCTTGTCTTAGGATTTATGCTTGGTGTACTTGGGATTTTGGGTTTCTAATTTCTTATATTATGTTAAATTATCATTTGATCATTATAAACCTAGAATTTTCGAATTTTGATTCCAAACTACTCTTTAAAAATATATATTCTAAAAGTAAAAAATTAATCTTAAAATTTATGTTTTGAAAATAAATGTATGAAGTATTTATTTCATATATCTATTTTACTATTTATTCTTATAATAATAATATATATTTGGAATGATTCTTCTATTGTATATTCTATGAATATTTAATGTCTTCACTATCTAATCTAGTAAACTTCTAACATAATGTTAATAAATTTCTTTCCTACTAAAATTATGTAACAAATTTCATCCACCGTTTTTGGATATTTTTTCATGGGAATAAGGGAAAAATGAAACAATATATAAGATTACATAATTATGATCATACCCATATTCTATTTGAAATATTTGAATATTTCAAAATCCAATGGTTTAGTAAAGATATCATCAAACTAATTTTTTTCTAATAAATCAAAGAACAATATTTCTTTTGGGTCGAGATCCTGAAGAAATTGGTGTCTCACATAAACGTTTTGGGATAATGAGTGATATTTAATATTTTTAGATAATAAAAAGGAATGAGTGTTGACCCATGAAATTAGATTTGTAGGGAAACTCATTCGGTAGTCAGTGAGTGTGTGCTATGTTCAGAAAAAATTGGTGTAATAAATTTCAATTTTGACACATTCAGATTAAGTAGTGGGAAGTGCTACCAAAGTCTGCTTTTTATTTGATAAAGAAACTAAAGATTCCCCAAGAAAGCAATAATTTCCATCTATATTTTTATCCATTATATAAACTATTAAATATATTTATAAATAACTATATGATAAATTTGTACATGAAAATTAAATTTTCTAAAAAATAGACAATAGAATATATATTTAACTAAATTTGAGTGTGATTTTTTAAGATTATCTTCCACAATGATAAATAGAGAACTTGATAATTAGATAACTATCATTCAAGTAATGTAAAATTCTAATCATTCATCTGTACTATTTTAGATCTAATAAGTTTCCAAGATACATCAAGATCATGGTTTCATGAAGTTCTTACCAGAGTGCTAGTGCTTGATTTATTGTTGAAACCAAATAATTAATTAAATCATTGATATACATATGTTATGAAAAGATACTTAATTTTAGTTTTAAAAATATTATGAAACCAATAAAGAATGTATTTTCATCCAACATACTCCTCTCAAATTCACTTTTCATGAGTTTTGATAATCTTTATGCAAGTTATTTTCGGATGGAGTCAAATGTTATTTTTTTATCATATATTTTTATTGTTTCATTTTTTTAATGAAATTATTGATGAAATGTGTAGGATATTCCATTAATTTAGAAAATAACTTTGAATAAAATATTAGGATAACAAATAATTCTAGGATTTTGGATCATGTCTCACTTTATAAAGTTATGTATTATGTTTATAAATTTGTTTGAAAAAACATAGATTTTCAAAACTAGGAATCATATAACATAATCATCCTTATAAAAATATCTAGTTAGGAAGGAACTTTTATAACCATTTATAATAAAATAAAATGTATATGATTAATGGAGACTAATTTAATATGGATTAATTAAAATCTATTTACAGAGAAAATATTTTCTTACATTCTTTTCCCTCTTCCAGATTAAAAAATTTTACAATAAGTTTGGTATTATTCTAAATAATGGTTAAATTTTCATAATTTTTTTTAAAATACCCATTTATTTTCAATAACTAGATTATTTTCATTATTTTTATCAAAATTCTAAACCTTGTTCCATCATAATTTATTGATTTCATCTTGCATGACCATTATCCAACTTTAATCATGTAGGGAACCATATACCATTTTAAGTTCAAATTGAGATAATGATTCAATATGAAAACATTAAATCATATAAATAAATTTTTATTTTTATTGGTTGATCAACATCACCAATAACATTTTTAATATGATAATCTATTAAAAAAATTTATCTTATTAGAAAAAAGGAAGGTTGATTGACATATACATGATTATAAAATTCATAAATGTTTACTTATAAAATTATAGTAATTGGTGTTGGAGGTTAAACATATGGGTTTGAAACTAAAGGGGTTTTAATAACACCATTTGAATGAATCTAATAATTTTTATATTTAAAAAATGAATTTGAAATTGTTTCAGTTTTCTAAATATTCATATGCATCATTTATTGAATCTAAGTTGATCATTTATTGGAATCCTGGTAAGCCTTAGGGTGAAGTAAGATAAGAAAAATTCATTTACTATATTTTAGATAAAACTTATTAATATTATCTTTAGTATTCATAATGGACACATTTCATCCAAAAACATTAAAGTAACCAAATTTTAGTTTTCTTCCATTGCACAATTTCTATGGATTTTTCTTTGAAATCAAATTAAAAAATATATTATTTACAGTGAAAAAATAATTAATTATGGCCTCTCTCTAAAAGTGTTTTACATCATTATATTCACTCAATATGGATCATGAAATTTATTGAATGGTTATATTTCTCTTTTTGACAACCTAATTCAATTATAGAGTTCTTAGAGACAAAAACTAGGTTTTAAACCATTAGCACTAAAATTTTTCAATTGAAATATTCTCAAATTATTACCAATATCGCTCTAGATTGTGATGGCATCATGTATTTTTCTCATTTTTAATTGAGTAATTTTTTTAAAAAATGTTGATTGATTCTAATTTTTTTGAGAGAATAAGAACATTTATATCTACATTAGTCATCAACGATGACATACTATTTTCATCAAATAATAGATTTTTTTGGGTCTATAAATATATATATTCACAAACTTTAGTGTTTAGAAATTAAATACCTCACTAATAAGTTTAAAATTGGAATATTGTTTCTTCTTATTTTATAAGGGGATAAAAATATTAGAGAAATTAAATCTATGTTTGGGAAATTCTTTCATAAGTTCCTTCTAGGAATGTTTTCCCATGATTTGAATTTTTTAGTGTCATAATATTCTACAGAAATATTGAGGCTTATCCTCAATTTAACTAAGGAAAGAATTATTCTGGAAAGTCAAATATTCTAGGCTATGTGTGTAAACATTTCCAACCCGATTTCAGGATTATATATGAACTCCTTTCAAACATGTTATGGTACATTTTTCATTTCCAATGTTTATAGAGTTACCTTTATTACCTAACTTACCTCTACTGATGTTGTTTAATTATGTAATAAAATATAATTAACATCATAAATTATTACCCCAACTAATGGATAGATCACCTGTACTCATTATTTAACCATGAACGTTGTCTCCAAAAACTGAATTTCCACCATTTTTATAAGTTTTGGGAAAAATATTTGTTTACTGACATAATTTAATAAAAATCACTAACCATGTTCCAAATATTCCTACCATATAAACCGATCACTTTATTTTGGAATATTTCAAACTAAAATTTTTATACCCAAACTTGCTTGGTTAAGAAAATATTAGTATGAGGGACCTTAGGCCCCCACATTTATCAAACCCACTAGTGATAAATAACTAAAATTTTCTTATACATATAATATTTATTACTTTTGTATGATTGAGGTTTTATTAAATAAAAATTATTCTACTAGTAACCAAACATTTTTAAATTAGTATAAAAAGGTTCAATTTTCTGAAAAAAATAATCTGATTGAAAATACGACATTCTTGAAGAAGGAAAAACAACTCTATATGAAATGATAAGGGGTTTCATTGAGTATAAAAGTGTATCAAAAATATTTCTTCAAATAGTAAAATTAGATAAGAAATTCTTTAAAAATTCAATTTTAGATTTTATATTTACAACCAAAATATGATATTCCCTTAGTAATGAAACATAAATATATTTGGAATTCAATAAAAAGGTAATTTTTACATTTTCATCATTACCCTAGGAATAAACCACCTTTTCATGATTATATTTCATTAAAATAATTGTATATGTTCTCTCCAAGTCAGCTAAATATCCATTCAGTTCCTTAATTTGTGGATAATTTTAATCTTTTTCATTCAATGAAAATGAATAATAAAAAGACTCACTAGAGAGGGATTCAATAACCTTTTCCTTAAAACTTGTTTTATTCCATGGAATTTAGTAATAAATAATACCTGAATAATTCAACTATAATCCATTTTAAATGAAATTTTAAATAAATAATTTTCCCTAGACCTCTAGGTTTCAATAGCTTTTAACAACTCCATTACTTTATATTGTAATGATCTCATGGAATCCTTCTACCACATTTTTAATATTGAAAATCTGATTTTATAAGACCTAGTTTCTTATGTTCACAAAAGATCAAATTATTAGAGTTTTTTCATTAATCTACCATTATTGATTTAACATATATTTATTTTGTATAACTCATATTATTATTATTATAGGATGTTAACCACTCTTACCATACATTTTTCGTTAATGAGAAATATAATTTTCACTAAGAATAAAATCACTTTTATAAAAAAGATGCTTTAAATTGGATTTAGATTTATTAGTTCATTTAGATGTAGTAGTGGTAGTAGTTGTAGTAAAAAATGGGAAATCCATTTTTATAATTCTATTTCTCTATATCTCTATTAAAATGATTATCATATTGTGTGTAGTTTTTGATAAGTTTATCTAAACTAAAAATTACAATATTTTTATTATATTTCAAAATAGTTCTCTTAGATTCCCATTTTTTCTGAAGGACTTCTATAATATTTTCTACTATAAATTTTTTGGTGATAACATATTCTCAAATATAATTAAAGTTATTCAGAATAGTCATAAATCATTATTCTATCTATGTAATAGGTTCTCCGCGTAAGAAACAAAACACTTGATAGTCATCCTCAATAAAATATCTTACAGTATCTATTACATTAGAAGTCTTGAAATTAATAAAATCAAAATTTCTCTAAATACAATTAGTAGTTTCACATGAAAATATATTTCTATAGATATTCCAAGTCATAGAGCTTAGAAAAGCGTTATGAAAAATTCTAGTGAACCAATATTCAACATTAACTTCATGATTAATGTCTAAAATAGTGTTATCTAGAATTTTTTCCCCAAACGTTATCTAATAATTTTCAAATCCAGTGTTGATAACAAAGGTTTTCATTTTGTCTCACCAATAATCATAATCGGTACCATCCAATATGGGAATCTGATTTGTATTGAGATTATCTGAATTACCAACTAGTAAATTATCTTCTATAATACATATTTTCCTGACAAAAAATTATTATCAGTAAAATGTGGTGATACTTACCCTAAGTACAAGTGTTATACGAAATAATATAGCTTTTATAGGGGGTGGATTGACAATATAAAAAAATATTAAGAGACTTCTTCCTCATAAAATTATATTTAGAAGAACATAAAGTAGTCTCATTCAAAAAAACCAAAGGAAATAATAAAGTATACAGTCCATAATTTAAAAGTGTTTATATAATAATAAACAATTAGTATTTAGATTTGAAGTAGAAAAGTAAAAACTAATTTTAAAGGAAACTCTTGGAAATGAATGATAAAAGAAAAACAAAGTACCAAGTATATAAATTAATAAATTAGTATGTTTTGTCTAAAAAAAATCCCCATAATGCTTTTTTTAGTACAGGATACCCAAATTCAAATCCATCAAATTTATTCATTTTTAAACTAATGTATCAAGAGGAAAAATAATCTAACTATAATTAAAAAAATTAAATCAAACATATTTTATCTAAAATATCATAAGAATATTCTCTTATCCTAATAGATTCTTTGATCAACGATTGGGATGACTAGTCCTTACCCAAGTAATTTTTAAATCATAAGTGAATAGAAACAAAATAATTACATGATAAATAATTATTAATTTACAAAGACCCCATAAATAATATAATCATTAATATCAATCTTAAGGAATAAATAAATATAAGTTCTCTCCCCAATTTATTTCATGATCATACCTCAAATATTAATCTATCAGCACTCTGACATTGAGTCCAAGCACTCTATTTATAGACTTCAGTTATAACAATCCTTTTAGTCTCTTCATGATACCAAAAATCAATCTAACTTCTTCAAATAAATTATAGAAAAGTCCTTTTATTTTTTACTTTAAACATGTGATTCTTTATGACGTACTGGATC
Source organism: Viscum album (assembly GCA_963277665.1). Lineage (NCBI taxonomy): Eukaryota > Viridiplantae > Streptophyta > Magnoliopsida > Santalales > Viscaceae > Viscum > Viscum album. Next base: position 1,340,656,012 of record OY728156.1, read on the forward strand.
ACCTATGATTTAGAAGAATTTTATTTTTGGAATGATTATAATATTAAAGGATAGATTATACAACAAAAATTTAAGAAAATATCATACATATATATGTAAAATATAAAGTGCATTTTTATTTCTAAAAATTAGGAACTAATAGATGTATTTTAACAAATATGACTCAATAATTCTTTTCTAGATAGATTTTAAAAAATAAATTCACGAGGTATAATAGGGTATAAGGTAAACAATATTGTGATAGTGGATTATTTAGGTTAATACAATAATTTAATTAGTTTAAATATCATTCTTTACAGTAGTTATTTAATTTCATTGATCCATAAGAATATTATCATGTTATTTCATGTAATGATGTAACACTTTCCACTTCACATACTACATCAGTTCAGTAGGATGATGTGATTTTATGGATAGTTTAAAATCTAAAGAAATTTACCCGTCTAGAATAGTTGTATATCTAATATTAAATGGTAGGATATATTGTTTAAAAGTGTTTTTACATACCTATAAAATTAAGTATTTATTGTATGTAAATTAAAATTATTCCTCTCAATAACATGTGTCCTATTTTGTATTTCTACAAGAATTAAAAATTAATTTTTACTAAAAAACAATAAAAACACAATCACTATATTTTCTAATTTATTATGTTTATATAGGGTCACCCTCCACTATGTATTATTGTTTAATGGTGGTCCATCGATTTATCATAAATTGGATTGAGATATGACCTGTATTAAACCAAATATGTGGGTTTGATTATAATCTAATGTATTGTTACATCATAATGTGCCTCGATGGTCTCTATATAAAATAATCCATTTTTCATTCTATTATTATCCATTATATTATAATAATTTTAATAATAGTATTTATATTAAACATGTATATACATACACTTAAAAACATGAATAAGGTTAATTAACTATATGGAATCAATTTAAGAAGGAGGAAAAAAGGATTCATGTATCTCTTGAAACTTCCTAGGTGGTGAATGTTCTTTTAACTCCCTAAAACACTCTATGTGATGATGAGACACAACTAGTTTCATGAATGAGTTATAAATGGGAGATTTATTATAATTATATTTTTAACAAATAATCAACACAATGTTTTAAGACCTATTTGGTTCATATCAATGCCTTTAAATGACCAAAGAGATACAAGTTATCTTAGACTAAAAATACATCATTTGGGATATGGTATAAAAAAAGTTCACAGAGAGAAAATTTATTTCAAACAATAAACAATATTATATGAGATTAAGGATTGAAAAATACCTTAATTAAGGATGTATTATGGATTTAATATAAATAATGTAAGAGTAAAACTTATGAAATGGTCATTAAAATTTTATATTTTTTATGAGTCATGATGGAATCAACAATGTGATGGTTGAAAAACCGAAATTGCTTCAGATTCCCCCAAACCATTATCTTATACCCCAAATCATAGGACACATAAACTATTTACTACTCAATAAATAAAACATAAAATTATAATTAATATACATTATCTATTTTTGGAACTTATATATGTATTTCCCTTAATTATAATTTTCAAATACACTTCAAATTATAAGAAGATATCCTCAATGCTCTTAACGTTAGTTATAACTATTTTTAATTTGAGTTTCATTAGAATTTTGTAAAAGACCTAAATATATATATCCCCTAATTTATGTAAGATATATGGTCTACTTGGTTTGGTATAATGTTATAATAAATTTGCAAAGAACTTCTCAAAAACAACATCCCCTTTTACACTTAATGGGGAAATGTTTATATGGATCACTAAATGTCAAAAAATATTTTTATATACTCAATAAAATATTAAAATCAAGTATAATTTTAATTATTATGGATACTAGTGATGGTTATGTGATTTATAGTTATTTGGTTTATGTTAAAATATGTAATTTTTGTTTACAATCATGTTGGGTTTTTTATGAAATTGTGGATTATTGGGTACAATATTCATGAAATTAATTCATTTCATTTTAAAGCAGTTTTATGGATTATTTATGTATAAAATATTTATTTGGTATTAAATATTATTATTTAATTTCTAGGTAACAATAACATATATGAAACAAAACTTAGGGATACTTTGTCTCATTGTAGGGAAGTTCTATGAAATAAGACAAATCAAAGATTGATATTTATTTATGTTTTTTTCATATATGGTAGAAGCACTCAATTTCATAGGATTTTAGATTTTTGATAGATGTAACCTAGTAGTTTTAAATTCTTTTTAAGGGATTTAATTTCATTGAATATTACACTCATTCGGTTATCTCTTACAATTTGTTCATATAGTCAATTAAATGACTTAAAATATTTGTTATCTTTTCCATCTAGTTATAAAATCATAGAACATAGAGGTTAAATAGATAAATCATATATTTTATAACACTAATTTGTATCAAACTAACCCCATATAATAGATAATTAAGAGTAGTTCGTCGGTTCACTTTAGAGTAACATTATGAAATTAAAAACATTTTATAACATATACCTAAAAAATAAAAATAAATGATATTATCTGAGTCCAGTAAATCATAGATAAGTTTTATACTTCTTTGAAGTCTATTATATATTCTCTAAATCATATTATGGAAGATATTTCCCTATATGAGTTTCTTATGTATCTCCAAATTGAAGGTGATTATAAAAACAAAAGGAGAAAATTAAATTGTAGATATTAATTCCAATATCCTTATGGTGGAAAGAATTTTCTTATCTAATTTCTCAGGGGTGTGTATAAAAATCCTAATCACCCAAAAAAGTTGAAACTACATTTCAATACTAAGATAGTGCCATGTTAATTCTATTTAATGTTAGGAAAATTTAAATGAGATTTACATTTCCTTGACAATAAATAATCTCACAGTACTCCCAATGAGAACATTGTGGCCATGATCTTAAATTAAAATATTCTTATGGATACTTTTCTTACTGGATTAATTTTAGTTGAACATGAAATCTATGTAATATTAAATAACACTTCAAGAGGATAAAATAAATCAATTATGATATTTTAATATCTGTAGGGAACAAAAGACCCATAAATTTATAAATAAAGGGTATATTCGGCCATGTATTTACCTTAAGAAAGATCCTTACTATTAATGTCATATTGTATATACCCAAAGTGGATTGTAACATTGTTTTTGGTATCTTAATAAATAAACAAGAATATAATCTTATCCATGGGTGGGTTCATTATTGTTAAAAGGCATCTATATGATAGAATATTTTAAATAAATATAGATCTTATTTCACCTTATTTATTAGAGTTTTCTATTTTATTGTTTAATCATTTAGGGAAACTAAATTATAAGAAAATTAATAAATTTATAAAAATGGAATTATTAACTAGAATATATTAAAATAAGTAAAAATTTATTTCATGCATGCAAACCAACATAATTATGAATTTATCTCCAATAATTGGAAGCACTATTATTTTTTAATAATTAATACATAGTTATGTAAGTGATTTATAAGATACACAAATAATAGGTAATAAAAATAACTTTATGGATTTCATTGATGATTTTCATATGTTTTTTTATTTCTATATTTTACAAGTCACAGATAAAGTTATAAATAATATTATTATTTGTAAAAAAAAGTTATGAACCGATTTGGCATTATAATTAAATACCATTATTATTATAGGGATAAAAAATATTATATTCATTTTTTAATAACTTAGGAAAAAATATAAATTGATAGATATTTTTTATACCATAATATAATCGGGTACTAGAATGTAATAATAAAACAGTAATGAAAATTATTAATTCCATTATTTCTATCTCAGGATTCTAATGAGGATTCAATGGTGATACAATATTAATAAGATCTCACATCCTAAAGAGGGATCCCAAAAAAGGGAATATTATATCACCTTATGAATTGTGCATTAATATGAAACCTAATCAGATTTTTTTAAAGGCTTGGGGTTGTAATTGAATTAAAGGATTTCTTGATCCAAAAGGGGGAAATCACTAAAAGATCTATTGATTTCATATTTATAGGATATGAAAATGATAATAAATCATAGAGATTTATAGTATTAGATTCTAATTATTTACTAGTTCTTAATACATTTATTATTTCAAAATATTATATTTTTTATAACTTATGTTTTTCCGCTTTACCTAAGGATTTAAAAATTGTGGAATCATACCCAAATAAATTAATATCCCAATATGACATGGTCAAGTTGGTTCATAAAAGTAAATGACCTTGTATACCCATGATATTTATATTTAATTTCATTATATAATTTTTGGAAGAAATCATTATATTATTGTTACACAAACTCTAGTTTTCCTAAATATAGACTCTAATAATAAAAATATAAAATAATTCATGTCACATTTTGATACATCTATTTGGTAGGAAGATATACATTATGTAATCGAATCTATACAATAAAAAATACTTGGATATTTGTTGATCTTACATATAGTTCACAACTGATAGGTTAAAAATGGGCATTTATAAGGAAACAAATATTTGATGGTATAAATGAGAAATAAAAATCCATATTTATAAGTAATGACTTCACTCAAAATGATGTAATTGATTATTTAGATAGTTATGCTCGAGGGAAAGGACTGATTCTATTATAATACTTCACACCTTAGACTCCAATTAACATTTTTCAATTCATCAAATATATCATATAAAAAATTATTAAATGGTTATTTAGTGGAGGAAAAATATATGGAGAAACTCAAATTATTCTTGGTACCTAGGAAATAAAATATGATTTAAATTTTTTTTATGATATCTATATGGTTTGAAACAAGTTCTGGAGAAATAAAATGAAAATTTTAATAAAATAAATATTTAAATTTGGTTTATAGTCACAATGTGTATAAATGTTCAAACAGAATCACAAGGTTGTTATCTTTTATATGGTTTGGACAAATTTATTTTAATAATATATATTTTTTAGGTAAATTAGGATAATTATATTTTATCTAGAAACATGTATTTTAATGTCTTGAGAAAAATTACTATTTTAATAGGAATTAAAAAATTTATGAATAAAATATTATATTTTATATTTTATATATCAGTGTATTAAAATGTTTTTAAAATGGTTTGAATAGTTAGATTGTTCAACAATTTATAGCCCATATATTTCAGGAATTGTGATTCCACCAAATCCTAGTATAAAAAGTTCTCAAATAGAATATTTAAGGGTTATTGGTTATCCCATGTATTCTTTGACTGTTACATTACCCATTATTGTAAATGATTATGGGATGTTGAGAAGGTATACAAGTAATCTAGGTTATGATTAATGGGAGATAGTTAAAATTATACTCATATATTTAAATTGTATTATTTATTATTATATATTCTACAATAGAAACCCATGGGTATTTTGATATTTTTCCATTGAATGTTAGAATATCAATCTGGAGGGTACGTCTTATAGAAATGGTTTTATTTTCTCACTTAGTGGTGTAATGATCACATGGGAAGGAAAGAAACAAACTAATATAATAGACTTAATAATGAAATTATATAATGTTTCTCTAGAAGCTACCGAAAATGAAGTATAATCTCTTAAATCTATTTTATAAGGTCACCATTGGGGCCTATTTCAATTTCCCCTATTTATATCCATTGTAATAGTTAAGTATTTTTTACTAAATAAGATAATACAATATGTGTGATTTGAATTGTTAAAAATAGAACTCGTTCGATAATATTAATTTTTAAATAATGAAATAAAATTAATACAATTAAGTACATAACAAAAAATAGAAATAATTAAATCATTATGAATAGTTAAAAGTATGAAAAGTAATCTTAAGAACAATGTGTGTATAACAAATTAATTTCAAAATAATTTAAGATGTCCCTCTTGATTTTATATAATTAGTTTACATAAAATATATGAAATATGAAAAGGTGGTAAATTGCATTGGTATTAAAAGAAGCATGAGAGGGTGGAGAGTGAATAAATATTTCTCACTCTTTAGTCTTTTTCATGAGCATATAATAATTAAAATAAATTAAATAAAGATACATTATATTTTAATATAGATAAAAATTAAAATAATCATTCTGAACAAAAAGGATATAAAACATTTGTAAGAGTTTAGGGATAAGAAATCATTTCATCCTCTATTCACATTAATAATGAGTTATTATCCCTAAAAACATCTTTTTATTTTAACCCAAAGTGGTGGGATGACCTTATTTCCTTTTTTAGAAAATACTATGTATATGTACTATCTAATTTATGAGAAAATGGATAAGTACTTATCCCTTGAACCTCTACAATCAAGGGTCAGTAGATGAAAAATTCCAATCTGTATAAATTATTTGATCATGGATGGGTAGAATACAAATATTTATCCCTAGTACTTTATTGTTCATAATGAATGGAGGTTAATTGATAGACTGACTATAATAGCTGGTTCCCTAGGTCATTTTTATGTTAATAAAACAAAAATTAGGAACATAATGCATGAAATATTGAAGATTAATATAAAAAAACAAGAATAAAATAATTTGTCTTTAAATTAAATTAACAATAATAATAAAAATGATTAAGGGATGTGTCATGATGCACAATCTCTCATAAACTCAAGGATTATACCTTGAAAATAAATTTGATCTATCTATAATCCCCTTGATTGAACATATCAATTGAATTTTCCTCAATCCTTTATATAGAGTTGAGAATTGAACCATTGAGAAATGTAACCATTGGAGTATGATGACACTTATAATCTTACCATTTGGCACTTTATTATTGAATACTATATGGATTATTCTATGTTAGTTTAACTATATTACTATAATATATGGAGTGACATATCTTGATGCTCGTAGATCTTTTAGTTATTTGAATTTTACATATATATTCTTTTAAAACTTTTCAATATGAGGAATATGATCATTGAAAGGTACCATTGTGATAGACTAAATATAGTTATTGTTCTTATTTTTCATGTTTCAAAAGTATTATCATTATAATATTTAATTAATCTTTTAGTAACCATGGTATGGTATGTGTGGAATACTAGTTATAATAATTTGATGGTCTATAATAGTTTTGTAGATTTTTCTGGCTTCATTAGGTCAACTTTGAGCTTGATCTTCTAATTTGATAAATGATTTCTGAATAAAAAAATTTATTTTGTATAGATCTTTAATCAAATATTCCAAATTTGTGTAGTTTTTATTCAGCCAATTTTTTCCTCATTGCTTCTTCTTCATCAATTTTTGTATGGAATTCATCTATCATGTTGTGTTACTATTAAATAATGTTTAGATATTGAATATGATTTTCTAAAATTCATCAAATGAATTTTCTCTGAGCTTTTACATTTTACATTTTATCATTTGAATAGAATATTCTTAATTTATTTTTATCCAATTATGTAATGTTGTAATATTTCAATATTTATTTCTTATCATTCTATAATATATCTATAGGTTACTTTCTTTATATAATCTATTATTCTTTTCCTTATTCTATTTCCAAACATATGCCATTTTATTATTTCATTCAAATCACTACAGTAGGATTTTTAGAAAAAATGATATATATTATGATTATTAGAACACATAATTTTAGTGATGATAATTTTTCTTTCCAGAGGATGGTTCAACAATCTCTTAATTTTCAATGATCTTAAGGCATGATATATTAAAGTATAAAAATGTGATGTGAGATAAACGTATAAGTATCTTGTGATAATATAATCTAATACATTTGAAGGATGAGATTTTTTTATAAAAAAATGTCCCAATATTGTCTCCACTTTTTATGATTATAAGACATGATATATTAAAATATAAAAAGGCTTTTAAAAAAGAACATTTATTTTGATTAGAAAATTTTTGTATTATTTGAAACCAAATACCAAAATATGTTCTATTATGTAATTATAATAGATGTTTAGATCTAACTAACCCCCTTGTTACTATAAAAAAAATACAAGTGTGATTTACAATATTCCCTTTTAACAAAAATACCCCCTTTTTAAATGAAAAATACTTTCACTCTCTTACTTTGTGGTTAGGGAAAATAAATATTTAAAAAATAAAAGAGACTCCCCCAACCTATGAAAAGAGATGGGTATTAATCTCCTTATGAAAAAATAGTGGTGCTAAAACTGATAATAGTGAAAAATTCCCCTTTATAATATAATTTATTCACTAGAGGGTAATAAATTTTTAATATGTGTATATATAAATTTACATCTAAAGGTAAGAAAATGGTAAAAAATTAATAATATAGATAATTGTTTCTTGAATGAACAAATACTATAAAAATATTTTCATGGAATTAAGAAAGGTCACATTATAGTATGTATAATTTATAAAGGAATTAAACATCATTCCTTATATTGTAACATGATCATTTTTATCAAAATAGTCCCAAATAAATTTTTAATTGATATTTTCCACACATTCCTTCAGGATATTTAACTATAGTAAATGTGGATATCAATAATAATATATTTTATAAATTATTGTTGATTCTCTGTATGTTGGTGATGCTAAAGAAGTTTAAATCACGGGATTCCCATTCATCGTTTAATCTTTGTTATGTGATAATTTATTATTCATGCATATTCATAATTTTATAGTGAATAAACTCATGAGTATGATATGGTTAGTGTAAGATATAAAAAATAAAACACCGCATTTGATAAGTTCTAAAAATATATTTCTAGTTGGATTATAAATAAATAGATGATAAATTATAGAGAATATAAATGAGAATAAAATATAAAAAATCAATAAATTTGTTTTCTTATTACTTTTTATTTCATCCATCTTTGTAAATATTTGATATTGTTTTCATCTATATATGTAATCTTAACCTATTAGCCTATATTTTTCACGCAATATTTTAAGGAGAATTCAACCACATCAGGGTCAAATTGTCTTAGAGTTTTATAGGAGAAGGTATTTTTTTGTATAAAGTTTGGTATTAATATTATGTAAGATTTCAGTTTGGATAATCATTCCAACAATGTTAGATGTATTCTAGTTTAGTTTCATGGGTCATGGAGCCTATCCATAGGATGTAATATCTAATAGAATCTATTTCATGTATTGTTATCATCTACTGAACATCATTAGTTCTTAAATCATTATTTACTGGTAAAATTTATGTTAGTCTATGCATCGTATAGCGGTTATGTAACGATTAATGTACCTGATTTATTATGATAATGGATTTGTAAAGAACTAGCCTAATATGAATCGACACATCACTTGTCTTGGATGAATACTAGGGCCGAAGGGTGTTCATGATCCCCATAGACAGGAATATAGTTCCCAGTTATTAATAACGTGCACTTGAGAATGGTTTCACACTCATAATAATAAAAATAAAAAGTAGTGAAAATGTTATTAAGAATCTATCCCAGGGTATCCCTACATTGGACCCACATATAAATGAATTAAATAGATTTAATATAATAGAAATATACAAATACAGTAACTCGCCATAGTAATAAAAAAATAACACATAAAACTTCATCAATGCATTAAAAAATATAAGGTGAACATTACAGAAAAAACACAACCAAAAATAAATGTCTTGGTCAATAAGGATAATACATAGAATTCAAAATAAAAACCAAAATTAAACCACTTCCAATTGCCTTTTAATAAACCAAAATCACTCAATAAATCCCATACTATCCACCATAAGTCCAAAATGAAAACAAGTCTCAAAAGATACCACAACATAGAAAATTTAATGAAAACATGGAGACTTTATACACCCCTTGGTGTGTGTAGGGAGTAAGATAAACATTCCCAATAAGATTTCACCAAATATTTTATCCAATTCCATTCAAATGAAATTTCATATATTCTATTTTAATACATAAAAAATAATTTCTTCACATGATGATATGACGAAAATAAATAACATGTTGTAATATATTTTATAAAAAACAAGACTTCAGAAAAAGGGGCAAGAAAATGCTATCTTAATAAAATTATTTAAAACCATTGAAATAATATAATTTATTATGTTTTTGAAAACAATCCCAAATCGATTTTATTTTTTAAATAACAATTCTAATACTCTTTTTTTATAAAATACAAGGTACTTTTCTTTTTAAATAACACATTAAAAATTATTTTTGAAGATAAATTTGAAATTAATCATAAAATATAACTAATATAGACTATAAACACTCCCATACACGAAGATATCAATTTTGTAGAAATAAAAATAAATGAAAACTAAAGTAAGGGGTTTTTTATAACCAAATAATGATCTTGGGAATATAAAAAAAAAGAAAAGGAAGTAGGCCCAAATCATCAATGGAATCTAAACATCATGGGAAACGAACTGGGTTAAAAAATAAATGGTATTTAACTTATCTTGAGGAACACCAGTCAACATAAATAAACCTATAATTTTTTAGAGCTATTTTGGTATCAATAGGGTACTAACTAATCCCATTAGTGAACTTGGTCTATTTGAGAAACATTCCCTAACTTGTGCACAATCTATAGTGTGGATCTCACTTATCCAAACATATTACATTACTATATAAGGTGGCCATGAAATCAATTAATATAGGTGAAAACACAACTAAGTCAATGAGAAATATTGATATATAAATAATCATGTTCAATAAAAACTGTAAAAACAATATCACCACCAATGAAACTACAATACAAAAATCCTTTCACGCCTATGGATGTCATAAATAATACACAACATCCCCCTCAGGGCTATAATCAGTGTCAAGAAACACTACCACAAAACTGGGTTTCTGTAAGGCTACCCTTTAACAGTATTAAAAATGTGCTGATAAAGGGGGTGCCTTTCTGAGTGATTTTTTAGCACTGTTAAAGGGGCACCCTTTATCATCACTTTTTTAGTAGTGTTGATAAAGGGGGGATCTACCAGCATTTTTTTCCCTAGCACTAATAAATTTTATATTTTAAAAAAAATTATATTTCATAAAAAAAATATTGATATATAGGTATATTTATTTTGATATAAATATAATATATATTTTTTAAATATGTTTTAGATCGATTTGATATGTGGTAGACTCCAAACGGACACCCAGAGCAGAAATTATGTTCGTTTGGAGGGATTAAGGACCATTTGTGACTTGAAGAATATGATAAGGTGTTATAGGGGTCACCTAAGCATAGGTACAGTCACAATATTCAGTTTGATATGCGGTAGAGAAAAAACGGTCACCCAGAGCAGAAGTTATGACAAAATAGACACCCGGAGCCATAATCATGACCGTCCGGAGGGATTTTGGGCCTTTGTGGGACATGAAGAACATGATAAGGGGTTCTAGTGGTCACTAGAGTGTGTATCATTTTACAAGTTCAGATTTGAAATGTGGATGAGCCAAAATGGACACCCGGATCAGAAGTTGTTATCATTTGAAATTGAGCAACCCCCGTAGCACCTAAAAACCTAAAAAACCTGTAACTCAATAAAATGGGCATAAATTCTACTCCAAGTGTCTGTTTTAGTGCTAAAACTAGTCAAATAAAATATCTTGATACAATTGAAGACCATGTCGAATCAAAAAATTGATGAGATCAAAGAAACAGATGATATATCAGTTATACCACATCAAAAAAACTCCAACTTCAAACAACCAAAACTTTCATTCCGGGTGTCCGTTTGGGCTTTACCACATATCATATCAAAAGAAGCAAAGAGATACATGCAGAGAGCTAACTAGAAAAAAGTTTCGGTTATATACCGAAACATAAAACCCCAAAAGAACATCCTAAGGCCTCCAAAACTCTGTTTTCGTGTCCGGTGCCCCATAAAAATTTTCATAAAACGCCAAAAAATCCTGATCATTGTGTATGTTTGGACTCCTCCATATTTTATTTCATAGTTCTTTCCCTGAGCTTTGGTTTTACTGGTCATGGAGTTTAAATGAACACCTAGATCATAAGTTATGCTCATTTTATTGACTCTACTGTTTGTTAGGTTTTTCAAGCCCCCATTTCTAGCACATTTGTCAAGTCTGCTATATTTTCAAACATCTGTAAATTATGATCTTCCTGTGAGTTCAGCCTCTACCACCTATCATATCAAATCTCATTTGATGATATTTTATTTTATTGGTGATGAAGATGGAGCAGACTCTCAGATCAAAAGTTTTCTTCATTACTCTAAGTTTAGGATTTATTTGACTTTCTAACTGTATTTATTGGTTTTGAGTGTTTCTCCATTTTTACCTATTTTTCAGGTTTTTAGGGCTTGTTATGATTTCAAACACTGTATTGTTATTTATAACCAAATATATAACAATATATACATATTTTTTTATATATTCTCACATAAAAATTTAATTTTATAAATAAATAATTAATCATATTTACATATAAAATATATTTATCAATATATAATCCATATCTAAATAAAAAACTAATATCCATTTTATTTAAAATTAAAATATATTAATATTTATATACGTATATAATTTCTACATGAATATATATATATATATATATATATATTTGTGTGTGTATGTATTGACAAAATGATATATATTATCTATATATTATAAATATTTGTATATATAATATTTGTAAATATATATAAATATGTATAATTATACTTACATATACACATATAATATATATGTGTGTGTGTGTTGTATATAGGTATTTATTTATTATAAACACACACACAAAGAGCATATTTTATAAATGTATTTAAAACTAATCTTATAAATATATATTAATATACAAATAAATATATTATCATATAAATATAATTGTATATATATTTATTAATATAAAGATATATATATATATATTAATATATGGAAATATATAAATATATATATTAATATAACTATATATATATTAACATAACTAAATATAACTATATATATATTAATATATATATATATATTTTAATATAAATATATATTAATATATGAGTAATTATAACTATATATATAAATAAATAGACATATTAATAAATGAAGAGCAAAGCAATATGTTGGAGTGGTAAAGGATTAGGTGCGTAGGCAACAAGTCCCGAGTTCGAATGATGGGGGAGGTTGGTCGTGCGCGCAGGTGGGGAATAAGACTTAGCACTATTAAAGGGTGTGTGGGATCTGTTAAAGGGGGTTGGATGCTGTTAAAGGCTATGGGGGTGGCTGGGCCATGAGGGATAGGGTGGTATTGGGGTATTAAAGGGGGCTTCAAGCGCTGTTGAAGCCCCTCCCCTAATTGAAATAATATTTTTTTAATGTTTTTTAACTTTAATCAGGGCTAAAAAAGCACTGATAAAGGACACATTTATCAGTATTTTTTCACGTGGATAAAATAGACCTTTTATCAGTGATTTTTTAGCGATGATAAAAGGTTCCTTTATTAGCTCTTTTTTAAGAACAGATAAAAGGGACCCCTTTTATCATCGCTGAGATTAAGAGTGCTTTTTTAGCACTGTAAATGGACTTTTTCTAGCGCTGATAAAGGCAATATTTTCAGTAGTGAAAAAAACAAAAGCTATAATGGAAGGTCTTGTACCCATCATGAAAATAACTTTAAAAAAATTGAAACTATACTTTTCAAAAATTTACTCAAAATTCCAAGACATTGGCCACTATTTGAAACTCACTTTTATCCCACCACTTAAAACTAATCCATGAAAAAACACCCTATAATATATTAAAGAACCAATTCCGATTAAAATAAAATATTTTAAAAATCCAAAAAATTTCATTTATCTTATATGAATACTTTGAAAATGATTCATTTATCTTTGTCAAGAATAAAATGGGGTTAAATTATTTTTTCATTGAACATATAATTAAAGAAACCCATATAAGAATTTTTAAAAAAATTAGAAATTAGTATCACATTAGAAATAAGAAAAATAATTAAAAACCTTTATCCCAAGTGTTTAAAGATTTATAACCTTTTTAAAATGCATTAAGACTACCACATATAAGTTTAAGTTTAAAATTAAATTTTTAGAAAAAACATATCACTCAATGATATGTCAATTGAAGGAAACACACAAAACAGGTAACCCAATCAAGAGTGAATCAAGTCATAATGATTTTTCTTTTATGGTGAAGTTTAACCAAGAAACAAGGTTCCCAATACAATCCATAAACATCCAAGCCCCTAGATTAGAAATATCAAAAACCCAAATCTATAAAAAAACTCTTAAGGTTAATTGTATGAGTCCCAACTAAGAAATAATAGGTGTATGAGAAATTATTGATGGGGAAAAATTTAAAAAGAAGTATTTAACCTATTAATTCCCATGAAATCAGTGGAGGAGATGCTCAATATATAAGAGGAGGGGAGTGAGAGATCCCTTATGCATACCTCGGGCTCAGATAAAATAAATAGTGTAATTAGGAGAGATAAAATCCATAAAATCAAAGAGGGTTATATTAGAAATTTCATGTTTATTCAGAAATTATATAAGCCACACAATTAGACCACATGATTGGAAAATATATAAACCAAAGAAGCATGATTCCCAAATTATAACCATCACACCTATCATTGTTTGGTCACACGGTTTCCCCTAATCATACATAAACCATGCAGGTCATTCCCACATACCAAACTAATTCAAAAAACTACCTGGAGACTCCACGTGGTGAGAAGAACCATATTCCATCCGTCAAAAACTCCTCTAGATTTCATTTTCACCCCATTTCTTGGATTCCTCTAAAATATTCACAATTTTATCTGACCATGAAGCAATAAGGAAATTGAATAAAATACATTTAAATTATAAATTTCAGACCCAAAATGCTTAAAAATTAAAAATAACCCAAAATAATATAAAATATAAAGTAATAGTGACTTGGGGTGTCAATATTGTCCCCATCAAGTCACTTTATTCCCCTACAAATCCTTGATAAATATAGAAAAAAATGAAAACAAAAAATCTCAACTCCTTCATAAGAGTTGGAAGGGACAATGATGTTTAATATGGTTTAGTGAGAAAAGGTCACTAGATAGACACATAACTCTTAAAACCCAAAAATACAATCATTTAACCCCAAAAAATCTTCCCCAACAATAATCTAACTGATAACCACCATACATATTATCAAATAAAATAAAGTCCAATTATGGGTCTTCACACCATCTTTAATTTCTATAAAGTGGTGAGAAATTGGATAGTCATCCCCAAGAGATAAATAATGAAAACCAAACTATCATTGAGAAACTATTAGAAATAATAATCTTTATAATCCATAACAACCATTCAAGAATATGCCTCATACTCTGAAGGAATCACAACTCAAAGAGAATCCAAATGATTAAAAGGAAACACTACCCATTCCACAATATACCATATCTCCCAAAGGGGAGAGATAACTTAATAAAAACATTTTTTTATTAGAAATTACATTAAATTAAACCTTAGTTCACAAAATTGAGTGGAATTTGTAATAAAATAACTTATACCAAAATCATCATCTACCGATTGAACCCAATAATATCAACACCAACACCATCCAATGCATAATCTGAAAAGATTTCTGTCCATACTAGTTACCCAAAACACCAACCAAAATTTTCTTAATGTATAATACATAAAAATAGAACCCTAAAAAATCACAAAAAATCCCTGCTTGACAAGACAAAAAATTTAGGAATAAAAAAATTGACCACAATCCGCACCTCTCAAATTATGAACCATAAATAAGTATTAAGGAATGAACCCCATAGTAATATTCTCAAGAACCTCAATCTACTCTAAACTCAATGATCATGTATCGCAAAATAAATTTTCACCTAGATCTTAGTTACACCGAATACTTCTCTAAAAAATCATCTTACAATATTTATGAAAATGAAATTAACACTTCATTTACTTGGAGGACATTGATCAATGAATAAGGAAGGGATGTGAATAAAGATGTTCTAGAGAAAAGAAGATCCAAGATCAACTATTCTATTCAATGTATGAGTTAGTTCATCAACCAAAAGTGTTATATATAAATGATAAGATAATTCAGACTAATTATCTTCCATGGAAATATATTTTCTATATTTTCTCAAGACCTATTGGGGGGCATAAATAAATAACACAAAACATTAATCTCACCCATTCATGTTATGCAAACTAAATTAAATAGTCTTAATAAACATAAAGCTACAAAGACAAATATATAAATTCATAAATACAAAAAATATAGAAAAAAACATTAAAAAAATCCATTTTTATAAAACCATACCATTTTTATAATGAGTTTCAAAAACACGCACTATTTGGAACAAATCTAACCCTGTTTTTGGAATTCTCCACTTCAATTAGAAAACTAATAAAATTATATTTCTTTTAAAATATTCATAATCTAATAAGGATCCCAAATTTAATTTAAATATTTCTACACATGATTTTAAAATTAAATTTATTTAAAACAAAACCCCTCTTGAACTTTATAGGGTTCCCTTTATTTTAAAAATCCTCCCTGAGTTACATTATAAAACCAAAGATTTTTCATGATGCTCAATTCCATTTCAAACATTTATATATAAATATAAATTCATTTATTATCATTTCCATCCAGTCTACATTATTTTTTGGAAAAATTCAATGTTTAATAATGTAATCAAACACATTAATTATAATGACTCGGATTTTCCTGGTTTTATTTTCATATACCATTTGGGAAAATTCTGAGGCCAAGCACTGAGATGGCATGCGATTCCAAGGCCCATTGTTCCCGGAAAAACATGTTAAAAATTATTATGTTTCTAATAGAATTCACACATAAATTTCCTGAAATTTTTACTTCATTTAAATGGGTTCCCCGAT
The DNA here is from genome assembly GCA_963277665.1 of Viscum album. Taxonomy (NCBI): domain Eukaryota; kingdom Viridiplantae; phylum Streptophyta; class Magnoliopsida; order Santalales; family Viscaceae; genus Viscum; species Viscum album. The sequence goes on from OY728156.1 coordinate 1,340,672,833, forward strand.
CATGAATACAAGGGCACTACAGAGCTCAGAATGGTGGATTTACCCTAGGTGTGACCTAAGTTTTGTCGGTGTGGGTCTTCTGAAGAAAAATTCACCAAGGAAGCAACATTATATAAAATAATTAAATAAAATTATTTTATTTTAAAATACAAATTACCCATGAACAGAGACATATATTGGACATTTCAGACCACCATTGATTTCATAATGTTTTTTTTCGTAGTCGTGGCTTATCATCAGTCAGTGTGGGACACCTATTAAAAATAATTTTTTGATGTCTTAATGAATATAATACACATTGAGTATGTTTTATTTTAATTTTATGTAAATGTAGTGTCTCTATTTTTATTAAATGAAGAGCTAGGTAGGGTCCCAAGGATAGGCTCATAACCCTAGAAATTACTTGGAGGCTGTAGGGAGAATCCTTCAAGAATTCTCTTTGTACTGACGATAAACACCAGGATCAGAGATCATTCTTGAACGATCAACAATGAAAATCAATCCTCAATAGCAAATGATCCATATCCCAGGTAGGGAATTTTAATTTTGATTCCATTTCCCCATTATTTATTTCCATGGTGAACGTCAGTCAATCCTCAAACAGATTGATCCATTGTTCGATCATTGTGGCGGAATGGGTTATTATTTCAAGATTATCTGGAGATTAGTGTGTCCTATTTTCTTATCCTTTTAATGAGATTTAATCAAGGCGAACATGAAAAAATTCGAAGTTTCATTCACGGGGATTTCTTTTGAATTATCTCATGCATTCTTAGCATTCTTCTCTATTGGATCCTCTTAATCGTGGTTTGACTTTCTAGGAGGCTTCGAACGTGGTCAGACCCCCCGGATTGAAGGTAAGGAAAAATAGAGGTTGGATCAACATAGATCAGGACCCATGCTTAATAGATCTATTTTATTTTCATATATTAGAGTACCGAAGGAAGAACAATAGACCACAAAGGAAGGGTGTCAGTGGCACTTAACAACATGGCGCATCCAACACTGTATGGGATGCGACCGTTGCATGACATGATAGGGTGGCCGAGTAGATCAGTAGTGGTCCCTATGGAAGACCGCGTGAACCGAACCAACCTAGAAAGCTGACCGGGTTGGAAGAGAGTGTCGGGCCAATGCGATGGTTCCGGCCAAAGAGTTGGGCTTGGCCCAGCCAAAGCTGGTCGGGCTAAGTGGGAAGGGTCGGAGCCGGTGGGTCAGGTTAGATGTCGTGGGTTCGGCCAGACATAGGTCAAACATGGATGGCCAGAGAGAGGCACTGTCGACTGAGCACTAATGAGGCCACGGAAGCTGGGGCTCATTCGACCACAATGGTAGATCAAGCATTCATGGTATAGGTCGACCGTGAGTCGGTCCATGAGGCCAGTGACACCCCTTTTCCTGAAACTTCCGACCCCCACAACTTTCAAACGGTGTGTCTGTTTGAAAATTCATCTATGTATTTGGTACCATTATTTCAAGAAGGTCATTTCGAGATATCCTTTGTGGGGTTTTTTGGGAGTGTATATACGACCTAATGTATTGATGAGTGAGTCGTCTCGAAATGGGTGTCCTTCGAGCAATAATTTATTTGGTTGGTTGTGACCTACAGATTGTGTGTTTTATGGAGACTGTGTATTTTATGGAGACTATGTGTATTATAGAGAATATGTGCCTTATAGAGACTAGGTGTCTTATTGAGACTATGTGTCATATTGCATTCAGTATATCTGGATGTTCATGATATATTTTTTGTAAACAAATAATAATGTAGAGATATATATGCATTTCATTTTGGTATTTCTTTTGTGGTATCCTTCATGGTATTTCGTTTGTGATATTTCTTTTTGGTATTCCTTCATGGTAATTTCTTTATGGTATGTAATTTTTAGTATTACTGTAAAGACACGTAAAATTCAAGGGAATCTTTTTTAATTTTATTTGGAATTTTACAAGAGTGCGGTTTCTGACGGCACCTGATTCTGAGGCCCAGTGTACCCGGAATCAAATTCCGAAGTTTGGATCGGGTACGTTCAGTGAACGAACGAGTGAAAATGTCTAACTTTTGATCCGGTGCTCGGAATTGAAATCTGAGGACACCGATGAACTCGCAACGCTGATATTTGCTTAAGGAGACCTTTTCCGAGGTTGCGTTTTATGTGGAATGAAAGTTAGTTTTGGGGAAAAATTAGAAGAAGTTAAATAAAATTGTGGAACACAATTTTATTTTTAACTTGTTGGTTAACTCCTCCCAAAGGGAGTTAGAGGTGGGACCCACATCCACATAACCTCCCTTGAGAGGATTAAGTGTGGTGGGGCCCACACGAGACCTAACTTTTGAACTTCCCTCTTAATGTGACCTTTGAGTTTCTTGCCAACTCCTTGCATTTAATTAATTGAACCAACTTAATTAATTAATTTGAGTGTTTGAATTCTTTTGAATTCATTTTTCCAACATTAAAAAGAGAGATTATATTCTTCTTTTTGGGTTGGCATAAACCTTTTCGGGAGAACTATGGAGAGGAGAAGAACTCTCGGAAGATCACCAACCTCTTGAGGAAGAACATTCCACGTTTACGAAGAACGTGAAGTAACACCTCCGACCATCTTCAACCGGAGTAAGGAAGGGAAGCACCGCCGCCTACGAAGTATACAGAGGGTGACGTCTTGGCTCGACTTCACCGAGCTCTTCTCCCACCAACCTAGACGGAACGACGCCCGACCTCCGCGATGCTTTTCTTCCGCGGGTCGTTGATGAACTCCGTTCTTGAAACCGAGGTAGGGGTTTATTTATTTATTTGTTCGTGAATACAAACTTGGTGATGATCATGGATTAAAACCCTTTTTGTTATCGAATAACGCGAGGGGGTCAGACCGCACAAACATGGCCGACCCTCCTCCTTTGTTTTTCGTGATGGTTTCTTGAGGTTGATACGAGAAAACGTGGTGTCGTCGCACCATGCGGTATATTGCGGAAGATACGCGCGGCGCCGTCGCGCCGCACCGTGGAATGAAATTGCAAGGACGCGACGCCGTCGCGCCGCGTCGAAGAAAGTCAGAGACACCGCGGCCGGAGCGGGGCCGCGGCGGAAGGGCACGACGCCGTCGCGCCGCGCCGGACAACGAAGGTCGCGGCCGGTTCTGGGCCACGGCGGAACGAGAAGACCGGCGGCCAGCCGGGCCGCCGGTGTCGGAAGCCAGAAGGGGGACCGGCCTTTGCCGGTCCTGTTGAGGAAGAACCGGCCGGCCAGGTCGGGCCAGCCGGAAGGGAGAAAACCGGGGGAAATATTTCCCCCGGCCAGCCATAATGGCCCCCCATTATGAGGGGGGGGGGGTGGTTTCACAAAGGGGGGCAGGCGGCCCCCCGTTTCCCAAAACAGCTCGGCCTTCGGCCGAGCAAGCAGCGCGACCAGCGCGCTGCCTCGCGCCGAACCGGCGCGCCTGGCCGATCCGCCAGGCTAGGCCGGGTCGGGCCGCTCCGGGCTGTGCCAGGCTGGTCCGGGTCGCCCCTTTCCGGGGCGGGTCGACCTGGTTCGGGCCAACCGGGGGGTCTCGGGCCGGGTCGGCCCGGGCCCGAAACCCCCGATACCGAGCGGTTTGGATTCAAATGCCCATAACTCGGGCTACGGACTTCCAAACGACGCGCCGTCAACAGCGATGCGATCCTTGGATTGAGACGGTCGTTTCGTTATATCTCACTCAAGGTTTCGAAACACTTTGAGTTCGGCCGGATTGGTTCGTACACGAAACCAACTGGGCCTTCGGAGCGGAAACACTCATATCTTGAGCTACGGACGTCCGATTGACGTGCCGTCAGCTTTGCTGAGTTCCTCTTAGTGAGACGGATCTTTTGGCATACTCCGCGAAAAGTTTGGACGTAGGTGGATTACGGTCGGGTTGGTTTTGCCTTAAAAACCAACCGGGCCCCTAGGACGAAAAAGCCAATAACTCTCAGACCGGGGGTCTGAAAGACGCGTCGTCTGTTGCATTGAGTTCCTGTTGACGATAGGGAACTTTTGGATACATCAACTCTGGACATTGTGACAGTTGATGTATCAGCCTCTCGGCTCGTGGATCGGACCCTCCCGAACGAGCTTGCTGTGTGCGGGAACCCTAGAGCTGGCTGCGTTTGCTACTGTGACAGCGATGACGACAGTGCAGAGATCCTCAGTGGATTCGACGATGACGACTACAGCACTCAGCGATCCTGTGTGGATCAGTGCTACCGATCCTGTGTGGGTCCGATCCTGTGTGGGTCAGTGCTCAGCAGTCCTGTGTGAACCAGCGCCTACAGATCTTGTGTGGGTCCGATCCTGTGTGGGTCTTTTGCGGGGGTTAGTACCTATTGATCCTTCATGGGTCCGACGACTTAGATGGATCAGTGATCATCTCTATCGTCTTTCGAAGAATTATACCTGTGTGAGCTGAATCTTGTTTCTTTCCTGTGTGGATTGTGTTGTGCTATCCTGTGTGGATTTCGTTTTTCTTTCCTGTGTGGAATACGTATACTTTCTTGTGTGGACTGAGTTGTACTTGGGCTCGGAGGTTGGAGAGTATTGGAATTGATGACTTAGGTATATGTATGGGAATATACCTAAGCAGTGTCGGTTGTTACTTCGTGTTTGTATCTATCCTTTGTGGTTTATCCTTTTTGGATTTTGGGAGACCTTCGGGGGTCTCGGGGTCCCTACTGAGTAGCTTATACTCACCCCTGCATGGGCTATGCCCGCACTACGTTGTGTTGGTTGCAGACGACGGACAACGTTGATCGTGGTTGAGGCTTGCAGAGCAGGACGGTACCTGGAGGTGGACCACTGGGCGGGACGTGCTCGGAGCGGATGGCGGGACCCGAGGAGCAGTGGAGCTATCTGTACCCACCCTTCAGGTGGGATTTCCAGTGGACAGCTCGGTGTAGCGGCTTTTACTTTACAGTTGTTGTTTTCCCTTTCTAGTTGTACTTTACTTTCAGTTTGGGTTTGTATACTGACCCATTTACTTTTCCGCACTTTCAGTTGTACTCTGTTTTCACTTAATGTTTACTTTTCCGCTTGCTTACTCTGTGGTGCTTGTTTAATTTACAAAGGCAATGCCTTCCCTTTTTACCGGGGTTTACGCCTTGGTGCTAGTCGCCAGCCCCTGGCCTATGGAAGGCGGGCTTGGGGTAGTCACGGCATGGGCCCCGAGGGCGGGTCATGACAAATTGGTATCAGAAGAGTTCGGTTCTACCGCGAACTCTGATCTTTTCTATGTGAAGCAATAATTTTTAGCGTATTGAGTGTGGTTTTCAGTCAAGGGAGTCCAGTGTTGGTGCGGCGGCCGACGTATCTGTACACCAGGACCCTAACTTCTGATTTCCGACTTCATGCATGAAAACATTGATTGCGTGTGTGTTTCATGTTTTCTTTGTGATTACTTTGTATCAGCTCACCAGGTATATTGTTCTGACCGTGGCGCACCTGTTTCCTTTTCAGGATGGCCCCATGACGGCAGCCAGCTAGGGTTCCGAGAGTCGAGCATGACGACAGCCCACCGAGCGACGAGGCCTCGGTGCAGGGCCCTTTGTCAGCAGTGGCACCGACGGTAGCACTACCCACCGAGCCACTGATGCTTCCAGCACCAGTCGCTAACGATGCACGTCGCCTTGGAGCTCTGCACGAGTTTAGCACCAGCGACCGCCTAGGTTCCGTGGGGAGACGGACCCCCAGGAAGCAGAGGACTGGCTGGGGGCAGTGGTACGAGTTTTTAGGCTAGTGAGGACACCTGCAGACCTCATGGTGATCCTCACTGCGAGCCTACTGCACGCAGCAGCAGGAATATGTTGGAGCTTGATGCTCCAGGTGCACGATGAGGCATCTCTACTATGGACGGACTTTGAGATCCTCTTCTGCTCGGAGTTCGTCTCAGCCACCCTTCGTGCGGTGCGTATCCAGGAGCTTCTTCAGCTGCGGTAGGGCAGCATGACGGTCGCTCACTACTCGACGAAATTTACTGATCTCTTGCGCTACTCGACCGACATGGTATGAGACCCATTCTTCTGGGCCCGGACCTTCAAGCAGGGATTGAGACACGAGATCAGGACATCGCTGATCTCCCTCAGCATACCGACTGAGACAGGAGTACTGGAGCGGGCCCTTTTGATCGAGAGCTTTCTTGCTGAGTCTACACCAGCGCCGAGACCCACCGCAGGGCGGCACGTAGCAGAGTCTTCTATAGCAGGCAGTCGACAGATGACTCAGGGGTACAGGCAGACCAGACCTTCAGGCAGACGACCTCAGGACACTGGCTCAGCAGTGCGGGGCACACAGCATGGAGCAAGTCTTTCGAGAGGCAGACAGTGCTACTCGTGCGGCGGGCAGGGCCACATGGCTCGTGACTGCCCGACCCGTCGTTCCGAGGAGCAGCAGACAGTTGAGGGACCACCGAGGCAGAGGTAGAGGGTCAACCGTGGCGGTCCGCAGGGAGGAGGAGGACGAGGCAGAGGAGCTGGCCGAGCAGCAGGTGGTGGGCGACGCTTTGAGGCTCTACCGCCACCACCACCAGGAGGTCCACCCCGACCACAGGGAGCTGGCGGGCAGAGACAGGCACAGCTCCAGGCAGCGGAGGCCTATGACCACGGCGCGCCTAAGATGATTCGAGGTACTATCTGTGTCTATTCCACCCTTGCTGCAGTACTTATAGACACAGGAGCGAGTCACTCTTTCATAGACGCTGCCCTTGTTCGGAGCTCGGAGATTCCGACAGAGCCGTTGGCTCGATCCTTACAGCTAGAGACTCTTACGGGAGCAGACTCGACAATTACACACTGGTGCCGGCAGTGTGAGATTACTCTAGGAGGCGAGAGCTTCAGATGGGATCTTCTTGTAGCAGCGTCGAGGCCTTACAACGTCATATTGGGCATGGATTGGTTATCTATGGTCCATGCACAGATTGACTATTTTAGGCGCAAGTTGTGATGTGTACGCACCGACGGAAGCAGGTTCACCTTCACCGGCGAGAAGGGAGCTTTCACAGAATAGTACGGACTTCCGCGGAGGAGAGGACAACCCATCACTCATCAGTTGGCTAGCCTCATCCTTGGAGCAGTTGACATGCAGAGTCCTGGTTTTCCTGCAGTGGTGGATCAGTTTGCGGACATTTTTTCCGACGACGTTCCTGGGCTACCTCCTCGTATAGAGGTAGACTTTTATATTGACCTGTACCCCGGGACAGCCCCGATATCGACTCTAGCATATCAGATGGCCCCCTCCGAGCTTCGAGAGCTACGGGTACAGTTGGGGGACTTACAGGGCAAGGGGTTCATCCGACCCAGTGTTTCACCCTGGGCTTCCCCGATTTTGTTCGCCAAAAAGGCGGACGGAAGCTTGTGACTTTGTGTTGACTATCGTCGCCTGAACCAGGTGACAGTGAGGAACAAGTATCCGCTACCGAGGATAGATGACCTCATTGACCAGCTCAAGGGAGCACGGTGGTTCTCGAAGATAGACCTCAGGTCAGGCTATCATCAGCTTAGATTTAGAGACAAGGACGTGAAGAAGACGACCTTCAGATGTCGATATGGCCACTATGAGTTCTTGGTTATGCCTTTCGGCGTAACCAATGCTCCAGCAGTGTTCATGGCCCTCATGAACAGGATCTTCCAGCCATACCTTGATCGGTTTGTCATGGTCTTCATCGACAACATTTTGATTTACTCGATGACTGAGGAGGAGCACGCCTACCACTTACGGGTTGTATTAGACACACTCCGAGAGCACCAGCTTTATGGTAAGCTCTCGAAGTGCCAGTTCTGGATACGTGAGGTCCACTTCTTGGGACACGTCATCTCTCAAGCGAGAGTTGCAGTGGATCCTGTGAAGATCAAGGCAGTGTTAGCTTGGGAGCCACCCAGGAACGTGACGGAGGTTCGGAGTTTCTTGGGATTAGCTGGATACTACCGGAGATTCGTGCAAGACTTCTCTAGAGTTGCGGCACCACTCTCAGCTTTGACGAAGAAGGGGAAACCCTTCGTATGGTCAGACAGATGTCAGCAGAGCTTCCAAGAGCTGAGATAGAAATTGACCAGCCCACCTATCTTGATGTTGCCTAAGGAGGGAGTAGGGTACGTAGTCTACTGCGATGCATCAGGGATCGGACTCGGATGTGTTCTGATGTAGTAGCGAGCAGTGATCGCCTATGGATCACGATAGTTGAGGCCGCATGAGAAAAACTATGCTACCCATGAACTGGAGTTAGCAGTAGTGGTCTTCGATCTGAAGACATGGCGACACTACCTGATGGGCGGGCGCTTTACAGTCTTTTCTGATCATCAGAGTCTCAGGTATATCTTCTCGTAGAAGGATCTGAACCTGAGACAGCGACAATGGCTCGAGTTCCTCCAGGACGATGACTTTGAGATAGTCTATACTTATGGGAAGGGGAACGTAGTAGCCGATTCCCTCAGCAGGAGGATGTGCATTCAGCTACTTGAGGAGGCGATGGAGTAGCTAGCCTTTTGCAGATATCCTTCGTGGATAGAGATGGAGCAACCTTCCTTCAGTCTCTCACAGTCACCCCTCCACTACTGCAGTGGGTCAGAGAGGCAAAACATGAGGACACTGACTGTGAGACGCGGCATGCATAGATATCCTCGGGACAGGCACCTGATGGTTTCACCCTTGGAGCAGAGCACAACATCCTTTTAAGAGGATGTACCATGGTACCAGTCGCTTTGCGAGAGGAGGTGCTGAGAGAGTTTCACACTTCTCCTTTGGCAGTACATCCTAGAGTGGCGAAGATGTACCAGGACTTCAGACGACACCACTGGTGGCCGGGCATGAAGAAGGTTGTGGCAGAGTTCGTTTCTCGATGCCTCACCTGCCAGCAGGTGAAGGCAGAGCATCAGGTACCTGTAGGCTTGGTACATCCCTTGGAGGTTCTGGAGTGGAAGTGGGACGGCATATCTATGGACTTCGTGACTGGACTTCCACGCACTTCCAGAGGTCACGACTACATTTGGGTGATTGTTGACCGAATCACCAAGTCGGCACACTTCTTACCCATCAGAGAGCAGGGATCAGTGGAGAGCTTGGGATGTCTCTACATTCAGGAGATTGTATGGCTTCACGGTGTGCCATCATCTATCGTCTCCGATCGGGATGCTCGCTTTACTTCCCAGCTTTGGAAGGGATTACAGGAGACGTTCAGGACGTAGCTACGTCTGAGTACATCCTTTCACCCTCAGACGGATGGTCAGACGGAGAGGACCATTCAGACTCTCGAGGACATGCTCCACGCATGTGTCCTCGACTTTGGTTGTAGCTGGGAGGACCACCTACCCTTGGTGGAGTTTGCGTACAACAATAGCTACCACTCCACCATCGGGATGGCACCATACGAGGTGTTGTACGGCTGACCTTGTACATCTCCTTTATGCTGGACAGACCCTGGGGATTCAGCACTTCTGGGACCGGAGATGGTCCAGGCCACGACAGAGAAGGTCCAGGTCATCCAGGAGTGGATGAGGACAGCTCAGAGCCAGTAGAAGTCATACGCTGACAGGAGGCGAAGGCCACTAGAGTTCTAGGATGGCGACCACGTCTTCTTGCGGGTCTCACCTCGACGTGGTATATAGAGATTTGGCTGAGGCAGCAAGTTATCTTCGCGCTTCATCAGACCCTTCCAGGTCCTCAGCAGGATTGGCGAGGTGGCTTATCGACTGGCTCTACCACCTCTGTTGCACCGGGTGCACGACGTCTTCCACGTGTCTCAGTTGAAGAGATACGTGCATGACCCGATGCACATCATTGACCATGGGGAGCTTGACGTTGACGATGGGGCGACTTTTACGGAGGTCCCGGTGGAGATAGAGGATCGACAAAAGCGGGTCCTACGTGGGAGATCGATTCCTCTTGTGCGCATCAGATGGCAGCACGGGAACCTCCAGGAGAGCACATGGGAGCGGGAGGCTCAGATGCGTGCTCAGTACCCTCATTTGTTTCCCTAGTTTTGATGTATCTTTACGGGGATGTAAAGCCCTGAGGTGGGAGTAATGTAAAGACCCGTAAAATTCAAGGGAAATTTTTACTTAATTTTCTTTGGAATTTTAGAAGAGTGTGGTTTTTGACGGCACCTGATTCCAAGTCCCAGTGTGCCCGGAATCAAATTCCGATGTTTGGATCGGGTACGTTCAGTGAACGAACGAGTGAGAATTTCTAACTTTTGATCCGGTGCTCAGAATTGAAATCCCAGGACACCGATGAACTTGCAGCGCTGATATTCTCTTAAGGAGACCTTTTCTGAGGTTGCGTTTTATGCGGAATGAAAGTTAGTTTTGGGGAAAAATTAGAAGAAGTTAAATAAAATTGTGGAACACAATTTTATTTTAAACTTGTTGGTTAACTCCTCCCAAAGGGAGTTAGAGGTGGGACCCACATCCACATAACCTCCCTTGAGAGGATTAAGTGTGGTTGGGCCCACACGAGACCTAACTTTTGAACTTCCCCCTTAATGTGACCTTTGAGTTTCTTGCCAACTCCTTGCATTTAATTAATTGAACCAACTTAATTAATTAATTTGAGTATTTGAATTCTTTTGAATTCATTTTTCCAACATTAAAAAGAGAGATTATATTCTTCTTTTTGGGTTGGAATAAACCTCGTGGGGAAAACTAAGGAGAGGAGAAGAACTCTTGGAAGATCACCAACCTCTCGAGGAAGAACGTTCCACGTTTCCGAAGAACGTGAAGCAACACCTCCGACCATCTTCAACCGGAGTAAGGAAGGGAAGCACCGCCGCCTACGAAGTATACAGAGGGTGACGTCTCGGATCGACTTCACCGAGCTCTTCTCCCACCAACCTAGACGGAACGACGCCCAACCTCCAAGACGCTTGTCTTCCGCGGGTCGTTGAAGAACTCCATTCTTGAAACCGAGGTAGGGGTTTATTTATTTATTTGTTCGTGAATACAAACTTGGTGATGATCATGGATTAAAACCCTTTTTGTTATCGAATAACGCGAGGGGGTCGGACCGCACAAACACGGACGACCCTCCTTCATTGTTTTTCGTGATGGTTTCTTGAGGTTGATACGAGGAAACGTGGTGCCATCGCACCACGCGGTATATTACGGAAGTTACGTGCGGCGTCGTCGCGCCGCGCCGTGGAATGAAATTGCAAAGACGCGACACCGTCGCGCCACGTCGAAGAAACTTGGAGACACCGCGGCCGGAGCGGGGCCGCGGCGGAAGGGCGTGACGCCGTCGCACCGCACCGGACAACGAAGGCTGCGGCCGGTTCCGGGCCGCGGCGGAACGAGAAGACCGGCGGCCAGCCGGGCCGCCGGTGTCGGAAGCCGGAAGGGGGACCGGCCTTTGCCGGTCCCGTTGAGGAAGAACCGGCCGGCCAGGTCGGGCCGGCCAGAAGGGAGAAAACCGGGGGAAATATTTCCCTCCGGCCAGCCATAATGGCCCCCCATTATGAGGGGGGGGTTTAACAAAGGGGGGCAGGCAGCCACCCGTTTTCCAAAACAGCTCGGCCTTGGGCCGAGCTGGCAGCCCACCCTGCGCGCTGCCTTGCGCCAAACCGGTGCGCCTGGTCGGGCTGTGCCGGGCCGGGTCGACCCTGTCCAAGGCGGGTCGACCCGGTTCGGGCCAACCGGGGGGTCTCGGGCCGGGTCGGCCCGGGCCCGAAACTGCCGATACCGAGCGGTTTGGATTCAAATGCCCATAAGTCGGGCTACGGACTTCCAAACGACGCGCCGTCAGCGGCGATGCGATCCTTGGATCGAGACGATCGTTTCAGTATATCGCACTCAAGGTTTTGGAACACTTTTTGTTCGGCCGGATTGGTTCGTACACGAAACCAACCGGGCCTTCGGAGCGGAAACGCTCATATCTTGAGCTACGGACGTCTGATTGACGTGTCGTCAGCTTTGTTGAGTTCCTCTTAGTGAGACGGATCTTTTGGCATACTCCGCCCGAGGTTTGGACGCAGGTGGAGTATGGTTGGGTTGGTTTTGCCTTAAAAACCAACCGGGCCCCTGGGACGAAAAAGCCAATAAATCTCAGACCGGGCGTCCGAACGACGCGCCGTCTGTTGCGTTGAGTTCCTGTTGATGATACGGAACTTTTGGATACATCAACTCTGGACTTTGTGAAAGTTGATGTATCAGCCTCTCGGCTCATGGAGCGGACCCTCCCGAACGAGCTTGCTGTGTGCGGGAACCCTAGAGCTGGTTGCGTTTGCTACTGTGACAGCGATGACGACAGTGCAGAGATCCTCAGTGGATTCGACGATGACGACTACAACACTCAGCGATCCTCTGTGGATCAGTGCTACCGATCCTGTGTGGGTCCGATCCTGTGTGGGTCAGCGCTCAGCGGTCTTGTGTGAACTAGCGCCTACAGATCCTGTGTGGGTCCGATCCTGTGTCGGTCTTTTGCGGGGGTTAGTACCTATCGATCCTTCGTGGGTTCGACGACTTAGATGGATCAGTGATTATCTCTATCGTCTTTCGAAGAAGTATACCTGTGTGAGCTGAATCCTGTTTCTTTCCTGTGTGGATTGTGTTGTGCTATCCTGTGTGGATTTCGTTTTTCTTTCCTGTGTGGAATACGTATACTTTCCTGTGTGGACTGAGTTGTACTTGGGCTCGGAGGTTGAAGCGTATTGGAATTGATGACTTAGGTATATGTATGGGAATATACCTATGCATTGTCGGTTGTTACTTCGTGTTTGTATCTATCCTTTGCGGTTTATTATTTGTGGATTTTGGGAGACCTTCTGGGGTCTCGTGGTCCCTACTGAGTAGCTTATACTCACCCCTGCACGGGCTATGCCTGCACTACGTTGTGTTGGTTGCAGAAGACAGACATCGTTGATCATGGTTGAGGCTTGCAGAGCAGGACGGTACCTGGAGGTGGACCACTGGGCGGGACGTGCTCGGAGCGGACGGCGGGACCCGAGGAGCAGTGGAGCTATCTGTACCCACCCTTCAGGTGGATTTCCAGCGGACAGCTCGGTGTAGCGGCTTTTACTTTATAGTTGTTGTTTTTCCTTTCGAGTTGTACTTTACTTTCAGTTTGGGTTTGTATACTGGCCCATTTACTTTTTTGCACTTTCAGTTGTACTCTGTTTTTACTTAGTGTTTACTTTTCCGCTTGCTTACTCTATGGTGCTTGTTTACTATACAAAGGCAATGCCTTCCCTTTTTACCGGGATTTACGCCTTGGTGCTAGTCGCCATCCCCTGGCCTATGGAAGGCGGGCTTGGGGTAGTCACGGCACGGGCCCCGAGGGCGGGTCATGACAATTACTTTGTGGTTTCAGGGTGTCCTATAGAGTATTTTTTTACTCACCCCTACATAGGATTTGTCTATAAGTGTTGTGTCTTGTGTAGATGATCGACTCATTGATGGAGTTCCAGGCAAACCCGAACCAGGTGGTGCCCTGTGAGACTGGACAAGCAGAGGTGTGTTTCAAAATCTTTTCTGATGATAGAACTTAAACCTATTACTTTAAAGGTTATACTTGTGGATTCAAAAACTTTTCCTATTGGGTGGGATTGTATTCTGGCCCATTTTAATTTCTAGTTCATTCATTATTATACTCTGGTTGGATTATAGTGGTCTTCATTTATTTTTTACATACTGTTTTTACATTTCAGCACTTATGTCTTGGAAATGTTTGTGTTTGTAAAGGTACTTAGGGGAATTCCTCCCATTTATGAAATATTCCTACTTGGTGTCAGTCACCAACACCAGGCCTATTAGAGGCAGGCTTGGTGTATTCATAGAATGGTCCCCTCTATGACGTATGGTGACAGAGTGTTATTAAAGGGGTTCAGCTCTAATTTAAGACCGAGATTCTTTGAGGTTGGTTTGGGGAAATAGTGTTAAGTGTTTTGAGTTCTTATTTTAGTCCTGGGAATCCAGTATTGGTGTGGTGGCCAACATATCTATACACAAGAACTGTGGGCACTTGCTTTTTGACTCGATACATGAAAAAACTGGTTGTAGAGAAAATAATGTTACATGCAACATATAAGAATGGGTTGTGTCTTCCATGTCCTTCTTGAGTGATCTCTCTATATATGCTCTATTCAATGTGGTTCATATTTTTTATTACTGGATTCCTCCAAGAAGAAAGCCATCTAGTATTTCATTGAGGGATCACGAGGATGAACCATCGAGCGACAATGAATCGATATAGGGTCATGTACCGAAGATATCACATATATGTGGTTTACCATATATACCACTACCCATCGATCAAAAGCTACTACTAGAACTACTAGCCAATGATACACACAGAATGAGTGTGTTTCATGAGTTTTAGAGGCAGTGACCTCCTAGGTTTCAGGGTGAGGCTTACCCCAAAGAAGCTGAGGATTTGATGGATGTACTTACCCATGTCTTCTACCTTATGAGGATGCCTTCTGACAAGATGGAAGTCCTTGAAACGTTTATTTATTAGGGATCTGCAGGGGGATGGTGGAGCTTAGTGACCTAGAAACATGATGAGATGACTCTCTCTTGGGTATACTTCTAGTGTCTCTTTAGAGAGGAGTTTTTTTTCATATTGTAATCAGTGCAGATAAAGGAGCATTTTCATCTGCAGAAAGGCAGTCAGGTTGTGGTGGAGTACTCGATGAGATTTACCGATCTTTCATGCTACTCCATAGATATGGTATAAGACCTATTTTTTAAGGCATAAACCTTTAACCAGGGATTACTTTGGGAGATTAGTGAAACCATGATATCCTTTAGCATTCTTACTAATACTGGAATACTTGAGTGAGTCCTTCTAGTGGAGAGATTTCTAGCGGGGAAGGCACCGGTAGTGGGAGATAGAAGAAAGATCCAGGTAGCTGAGACCTCAGCAACAAGTAGCTGGTTGTGGTCTCTAGGACACAATCAGGTCTGATTCTTTGGGACACTATCCCAAGACACATGATCAGTGGTGCGGGGCTCCAAGGTCAGTTCGAGTCATCTAAGGGAGAAAGTGTGTCACACGTGTGGCGGTCGGGGACATCTGGCCCGAAATTTCCTAACCCATCGTACAGATGATCAATAGATGGTCAAGGGAAACTGAGGTAGAAGTTGAGGAAGGAAAAGGGTGTTCCATAGGGTGGCATACATGTAGGAGGAGTAGGAAGGGTGGAAAAAGGTGGTTGGAGGTATGAGATATTACCACCACAACGCTTAGGTCATTCAAGGTAGGACCAGGGAGCTTGTGGATGGGGAGGAGGCCAGCTACAATAGATGGAGGCTTATGAACCAATGGATATAGGGATTATTAGAGGTATGATTTGTGTATTTTTCACCTTAGCTATAGTTTTGATAGACATTGGTTTCATTCATTCATTTCTTTCTACAAACATTGTTTGAGACTCGAAGATTCCTATAGAACAGTTGACTCAACCATTACACTTAGATACTCCTACAAGAGTAGGTTTTATGATCACACAGTAATTCCAAAAGTGTGACCTTACCCTTGGAGGTGAGACTTTTAGTTAGGATATCTTGGTAGTGATGTCGGGGCCATACGGTGTCATTCTTGGTATGGACTGGTTATTCATAGTTTATACATACATTTACTATTTTATACACAGATTATAATGTGTCTGCAGTGATGGGACCAATATTTCCATTGTTTCTAAAAAGGAAACACATGTAGTGTAGGATGGAATCACTCATTGAAGGGTGAAACTGATTACTCATCATTTGGCTAGCCTCGCCCTCAATGTAGTGGATTCAATGAGTCCTTAGGGTTCTATTGTGGTGGAAAAGTATGAGGACATATTTACTGATGGTGTTCTTGGATTACCTCACTATAGGGATGTAGAATTCAACATTGATCTATATCCTAGGAGGGAACTGATATATACACCTGAAAATCATATGTCTCTCATAGAGCTTCATCAGCTAAGGGTGTAGTTAGAGGACTTTCATAGGAAGGGCTTCGTGAGTCCTAGTGTTTCACCCCAGGTGGCCTTAGTTTTGTTTTCCATGAATGAAAATGGTAGATTGAGTTTAATTGTAGACTTTTGGTGCCCAAACCAGGTGGCCATAAAGAATAAGTATCCACTACCTAGGATCAATGACCTCTAAGATCAATTAAAAGGGGCACGATGTTTCTTGTAGATTGACCATAGATATAGAAACCACTGGATACGAGTACTAGAAGATGATGTACCGAAGATGTCCTTCATATGTTGATACAACCACTACTAGTACTTGGTCAAGCCATTTGGAATCACGAACACCCATGCAGTGTTCAAGAGACTCATGAAAAAGATCTTTCATCCTTACATAGTCCGATTCATGGTGGTCTTCACTAATGACATCCTAATATACTTGACATCCAAGGAGGAGCACACAATACACTTGATGATGGTCCTGGATACACTTTGAGATCACTAGATTTATAAGAATCTCTCAAAGTGTCAGTTCTGGATTTGAGATTTCCATTTTCAGGGAAATATCATTTCATAGATTAGAGTTTCATTGGATCTAGTGAAGATTGATGCAGTGCTTGCTTGTGAGCCATACAAGAGTGTTACCAAAGTACGTAGTTTCCTTGATTTGGTTGGGTACTATCAGAGGTTTATACTTGACTTTTTCAGAGTAGGATCACCATTTATAGCTTTGACATGAATGCGATGAACTTTTGTGTGGATGTAGAAGTTCCATGAGTGTTTTCATCATTTTAGATAGAGATTGAAGAGTGCTCTCATCTAGAGATTTATAGAGGAGGTTACCTAATACATAGGATCCTACGATGCATCAGGAACCAATCTTGTTTGTGTTTTGATTTAGGTGTAAGAGGTTATTACCTTTGGTTCATGTCAATTAAGACCACATGAGTAGAACTATGTAAACCACAATATTGTGTTAATAGTGGTAATCTTAAATTTCATGATATGGAACCCCTACCTGATGGATGACCAGTTTGTCATATAATTTGTCCAAAAGAGTCTCAATTATATCTTCTATACGAAGGATCTGAACATGATATGAAGATGATGTATAGAGTTCCTCCAGGACTATGACTTTGAGATGGTATATACTCATGGGAAGGGGAACATGGTGGGAGATTCTCTTAGTTAGAGATCCACTTCGCAGTTGTTGAACGAGGTATCAGAGTAGTTGTCCTCATTAAAAATACTCTTTGTAGAAGGGGGTGGAGTAGCTTACCAATATTCTATAGCTACAAACCCTACACTCTTACAATGAGTTAGGAAGGCACAGTTCAGGGATACAGACTATGAGACTTTATGTGCTAAGATGTCCATAGGGCATGCCCTTGATGGATATTTGAAATGTGGTTTGAAATTCATTCTTTTTAGAGGGCGCACAGTAGTACCAGTTTTGTTGCAAGAAGAGTTTTTTTGGGAGTTCCATACATCCCCTTTGGAGGTACATCAAGGTGTGGAAAATATTTACCAGGACCTCTAACATCAGTTTTGGTGACCGGAGATGATGAAAAGAGTTTCAGAGTTTGTTTCTTAATGCCTCACTTGTCAACAGTGGAAGTATGAGCACCGCATTCTAGCTAGTTTGAATCAACCCCTTAAGGTGCCGAAATGGAAGTGTAATGGGATATTTATGGACATTGTGACAGGTTTTACATGTACGTCTAGGGTACATGATACTATATGGGTGATCATTGACTGACTCACCAAGATGGCCCAATTACTATCTATCTAGGATCAAATTTCAGTAGAAAGAATAGGAAACCTATACATGAAGGATATCGTGATACTTCATGGAGTTCCATGGACAATATTCTCAGATAATTATGCTCACTTTAAATCCCGTATGTGGAAGGTATTGTAGGTGTCATTTGGGACCCAGTTACGCTTGAGCACGGCGTTTCACCCATAGATGGAAGACCAGAAAGAGTGGACCATACAGGTTCTGTAGGACATGCTATGTGCTTGAAAGTAAGATTGTGGCCGCATTTGGGAGTATCACCTACCCCTTGTGGAGTTTTCATACAAAAAAACTACCATTGTACAATTAGTATGGAACAATTCTAGGCCTTGTATGGGTGACCCTGAAGGTCAGCACTTTTCTTGAAGGAACTTGGAGAGTTAGCACTCATGGGCCTAGATTTGGTGCTGCCAACTATAGAGAAGGTGAAGATCATCCAATAGCAGATGAAGACTACATAGATCTGACATAAGTCTTATGATAATGGGCGGTGGAGGCCATTGGAGTCCGAGGAAGGAGGCAATGTGTTTCTTCGGGTCTCACCTTGACAGGGATTATAAAGATTTGGTCAGGGTGGAAATCTATATCCAAGGTTCATCTAACCTTTCCTGATACTATGTATAGTTATAAAGGGGGAATACCACATGGCTCTACAACTAAAGCTAGATTGGGTACATGACATCTTTTATGTGTCATAGCTGAGGAGGTATGTGCATGTCCCATCACACATATTTGACTGGGGAAATCTAGACATCGAAGGGGTGACTTTTACAAAGTACAAAGGGACATCAAGGATTTTCCTGAGAGGATCCTTCTTGGGAATTTTATTTCTCTAGTGTGTATCTAGTGGAAGAATGGGAATATTTAGGAGTGCACATGGGATAGGGAGGATAAAATTCATGCTCAGTACCCTCATCTATTTGGGTAGACCTTGTTTGGGATTTTTAGGAATTTAAATCCCTAAGGTGGGTAGAATGTAATCTATTGTATTTTTAATATTAATTTTTATAAATTATTTAGGGAAATTTGGAGACCAGGTGTTGAGACAGTGTGCGATTATGAGGCCCGATGTTCTTAGAACTATTTGTAAAAAAATGTTATGTTTTTAATAGCACTCACACATAAATTTCTTGAAGTAGTTGAATATCTTTTAAATGGGTTCCAAAATTAGAAATATGGGGGTGTTTTTGAGCTCATAATATTGGTGTTACCCTAAGGCAGACCTAACTTTGGTCATCGTAGGACATATATAGAAATAGCCACCAAGGACGTAACTATAAATAAAATAATTAAATAAAATAATTTTATTTTAAAATCCTAATAACTCATGAATGGTGACTCGGTTTGGAATTCTGAGACCACTTTTGTGTTCTTAATGTCATGTTTTCCCTAGGTAGGTCCTAACATCGGCTGGCACGAGTTATCTGTGGAAAATATTTTTTTGATGTTTTAATGAATAAAAAAAATTGTGAGTTTATTTTATTTTAATATTATGTCGACATAGTGATGTTGTTTATTTTAAATGAAGAGCTATGTAGTAACCTAGGGTTATGACATAACCCTAAAAATTCCGTGAAGGCTCTGGAGAGAATCCTTAGAGAATTCTCTTGGCAGTGATGACAAACACCAGGATCAGAGATCGTTCTAGATGGATCGCCAAAAAAAAATAAATCCTTGATATAAAATGATCCATATACTAGGTAGGGTGTTTTATTTATGATTTATTTTCCTTTTTATTTATTTCTAGGATGAAAGTGGGTTAATCCACAATCATATTGATCCATGGTTCGATCATTGTGGTGGAATGGTGTATTAATGCAGGATTATTTAGAGATTAGTTCATCCTCTTTGATTATCCTTCTAATGAGAATAAATTGAGGTCAAAAAGTAAAAAGGACAAGGTTTGTTATTTGGGAATTCTTGTGCATTCTCTCCCCCATTCTTGGCCTTATTCACCTTCAGACCCTCATGATCGTGGCTTGACTTTCTGGGAGGCTACAAATGTGATCAGATCCCCATATTGAATGCAGGAAGAAATAGAGGCCAGAGCAGTGTAGCTCAGGACCCAAGGATCACAAAGTGTTTTCATTTAGAAAATTAGAGAATTAGAGGAAGAATGACAGACCCTGGATGAAAGGGATCTGACAGCACAGGACAGTGCAACGCGACCGATGCCACGTTGACTGGAAATGGTCATCGTGGGTGACCGCGTGAGCTGGACCGACCCAAAAAGAGGACCAGGTCAAGAATGTAGTCTAGTATAGAGTGATAGAATTGGCCGGTGAGGTGGGTCAGACTCAACTGGAGTGGACTGGGCCTAGTGGGCTGGGTCGAACCAGGCGGGTCAGTTTATGGCAGACCCGGGCGGCCGGACAAGGCCACAATTGGCCATGGAGATCGACCATGAGCCATAATCAATTGAGATACCATTTGGTCATGGAACATGGGGTTCGTTCGACTGCCAAAATTGGTTGATCGACTGCAAGTTGTTCTACATGCCTAGTGACCCCCCCCCCCCGTCTTTTAAAAATTCAAACCACCATAACATTCAAACGGTGCGTCTGTCTGACAAGATTTCTATGGAGTTGGGAACCTTATGATAAGAAGATCATTTTGGGTTATCCTATGTGGGGTTTTTTGGGAGTGTGCATATGACCTATTAGATTGAGTAGTGAGTTATCCCAAAAGGAGCACACTTCGAGCAAACATTTCTATGTCTGGTTGTGACCTAGAGAATGTTTGTCTTATGAAGACTGTGTGACTTATGGAGACTATGTTTATTATGGATAATATGTGTTTTATAAATACAGTGTGTCTTATGGAAACTATGTGTCTTTTTTATATAGTGAGTCTTATTGGATTGAGTATATCTGTATGTTCTAGATATATATATATATTAGACATTTATATGTGTGGAGCTGACTATGCATTCCATAATGATATTCCTTTGTGGTATTCCTTTGTGGTATTTATTCTACGGTATTTTTTGTGGTATTCTTTCAGGATATTTCCTTTGTGGTATTTCCTTTTTAGTATTACTTTGTGGTTTTGGGGTGTCCTACTGAGTATTTGTTTACTCACCACTTCATAGGATTTGACCGCACAGGTTTTCCCTTGTGCAGACGATCGACACTTCAATAGAGTTCTAGAAAAACCAGGACTAGGAGGTGCCTTGTAATACTAGATAGGTTGAGCTATGTTTTAGCATCTTTTCCTAAAACAATCCTAGTACCTCTTACTTTACAGGTCAGGCTTGTAGTTACTGACTCTTTTCCTTTTGGGGGGTATTTTATTCTTTCCTGGTTTACTTTCCAGTTCATTCACTGTTGTACTCTAGTTGGGTTATATTCGTTTTCAAGAAATTTTTTCTTTGTGTTTTTACATTTAAATATTTGTGTCTTTGAGATGTGTGTGTGTGTACATGTACTTAGATGAATGCCTCTCATCTTTGGGATATGCCTACTCAGTGCTAGTCACCGACCCCTGGCCTATTGAAGGTGGGCATGGGATGGTCATAGTAGGGGACCCTTTGGGATGGGTCGTGACATTAAAAAAACCAATGATAGTAAATAGAACTCTTATAAATAAACCATGAAACCTAGTTTTAAATACTAAAAAGAATCATAAAATCACCATTTGAATTTAGTTCAAATAATTTAAATAAAAATGAATGAAGAAGACTAATTACATAAAAAATTCATAAGAATTAATATTTCATTCTTATCTAATAGAAAATTGATTTTATAAACAAATAACCCTGTTAGATTTCATTTTCCATCCAAAAACTATTTTTTTCCAAAGCCCAAAATAATATTTTAAAACAAAATCCTGAGGACAAACAAAAAGGCACAATGATTCAATCAAAAAATCACCCAATAAAATCAATTTACCATAAAATTATTTTAATTAACCTCACATCAATGGTAAGAACCATTGGAGTGAATTTAGAAAGTAAAAGTGAAAAGATAACATATTTAGGAGAAAATAGATTTGTGTATGGTTTGGCTTCCCGGGTAAGAAAATTGTGCACAAAAAATACAAAAACCTAAGAAATGTACTTCAGAACCAACCATATGGGAACCTATTAGTTTTCCAGATCATGAGATCTAATAGTGAAACTTTTTTTATTCCTCTATTTCTCCATATAAGCTTAATGTGACCCGAAACCTGTATACTCAATGGGGACTGAAATAATATAATATCACATCAGAATGTATAAATAATAATAATAAACAAAATCAAATTAATGTTCAAAATCAAAACTACCCATGGAAACTCAAGGATCAAAATGAGGAAGACCTAGATAGACTCTCCCCACACCTACTTCTTGAGTTATTACATTTCTATCTCTATGCTACCCGATATTCCAAATAATAGGAGTTTTCTTCAAGAATCCAAACCTTTAAAAAACCTTGGTTGTGATACCATTTGTAATGAATTTTCTGGGGCTACTCGGATTGGACTACCACGACGCCCAGTGGGATTTCTCAATCCCTAAAATATGGAAACTAGGTCTTAGGTATCAAGAACACACACACAGTAATGGTTTCTAGAATCATAAAATTGATAAAAAAAAGAAACAAAAACCATAACAATAATCAAGCTTGGAGCATTTATATATTAGACCTCTATGAAAATTTAATAAAAAATCAATATAAATGTAACAACCAAATAGATTAACACATAGAATTAATAATAAAATTAACTTATAACCCTATATGAATGGATAAAATGATCCTAATGAGTATAGTACATGAAAAACATAAGAAAAAACAAATATTCAGGACAACAAGGATGACACATATTGTGAAATACTATTTAAAAAAATAATATAACATTTTCATATTTATTAATATTTGTGAATTAAATATTAATTTTACTTTAAAGTGGGTTCTATGATCAATTGCTTACCTGATATGTAACAACAGGTTTCTTTGAAATCTTACGTTGCACACTAATAATATAATATTATTATTTTAAATGGTAGTTAACACCTAGACGTTGTATTGGAGGGAATGAATAGAACTAACAAGAAAATTATTATACATGTCTCTTAAATGTTTTTACATTTATCCAATAAAAGTTGGAGACTTAAAATAATAAAATAATTCAATTTTAAGCATAAATACTCTAATATTCACTAAAAGGTCGATTTACTACCTTTTGATGGAGAACCCTCTTTAAATATAGTTTTGGCCACTTTTATACATTCTATTTGACCAAATAAAATTCTTATTTTGAATTAGAACACAAAAAATTACTTTTGGAAATTTTTTTGGTATTTTTCTAATAAAATTCAGTTTTAATAAATAGTGAAAAACACTGTATTTTAATTCAAATTAGCTTTTTAATATAATTTATTTATATGGGTAGATTATAATTTTATTTTGTTTTAAAGCATTATTATATTATATTTTTACCATTTAATCCAATGGTGGTCATTGGAATTAATTTCACTTTGAAATTGGACATAAAGAAGTGTCAATCTTTTGATAGATATTGTTTCTTAAAAACACGCTATTTGTTTTGACAACAAGAATTAATTTAAATTAATTATTGCAACTTCTATGTATTAAATTTTGTAAAATAGAAACTATTTTTGAATTTGGAATATTATGTAATGCGTCGACTCATTTTTTGGTATTTTTCTAAAAAACAGCAATTTTTGATAAATAGTGAAACCACTAAGTAGTAGTTAAAAAACTGACTTTTTCATTTAAATGAAAATTTACCGCTTTTGTGAATTGAATTGCTATAATATTACATACATGGTTTTTATCAGTAATTAAAGTGTGGATCAATAATATTAAAATAATTTTCTTGTGAATAGTAACTATTGACTTGTATTTACCGCGGTTAAAGGTAAATAAAGTAATTCAAGGTAAAAAAATTATAATAATAAAAAATTACCTTAACACTTGTCCTAAACTTATTAGATGAGTCATGGCCAACCATGGTCATAATTGGGTCGGTTTTGGGACCCCATGGAGCCACTTTGGAGTGATAACAACACTTTAGATTAATTAATTTAATGTGATGACAAAAATGACACAAACATATATCTTTTAGTAAAGTAATTTTTACATGGGGTTATATATGTTATATTTTCGACTAAAAATACTAATTGGAAGTATAAAAATATTTCCTACATCATGGTATTTGTTTTATAATTTTCATACATCAAATAAATAAAATTATTTATGACACAAAAATGATGCAGTATTTACCTCATTAATAAAATATTTAAATAAATAAGATTATAAATATTAAAAAAATAATTAAAACCTGTCCAATTATCATTGGATGATTTAATTTCAAACATGATTCATCTTATCTTAGACATTAATGGAACTTGGACCTTATAAAATGGAATATAGGTTTATAATAAAATAATTGTTTCAAACTTTCCAAAAGATCCCCTCCATTCCTTTATTAAAGGACACCACTTCTAACCCATTCCTCACACCTCTCATTCCCCTTGGCTCATCCAGAATCTACCAAATTACACTCCCTACACCCCTCTCCTCCTCTTAGAAGCCTTACTTTAGGTAGAAGGCACTTCAATAAGTCATTTTTGTTTAAACCAAAAGGAGTTACTCAAATTAAAGGATGAACAAGGAACAAACAAGTCAAGTCGGACACGAGGAATATGTTATGGTTATTGGGAATTGTTTATGTATATGGGTGGTTCCGTGATAATCCTAGGGTGGGTGAGCCCAAGATAGCTCTCCAATGAATTGGGTAATGTGACAGAGGTAAACGTTAATGTTTCTCCTAAGAGATTTAGGGAATATACTATGATGGGTATTCCAAATGTGACTCCCTATGTATCTATGATAGCTAATATGTAAGTATGTTATGAATTCCACAATTTACCTTTATGATTTACAATTTTTGTGCATTATTCATAAATCTTAATATTTTTTAAGGTATTTTATGATTGAAAAGTATTGGTTTCATTTATTTGTATTTATTGATGGGATAATGTTTTCCTTTCTTATTTTATAACCCTTACTGAGCTTTTTATGATAATCCCATTTTTTTTAAATGTTTTCCACATGACTTAAAGATTTATCGGGTCAAGGATGGGATCAAGTAAAATTAATGATGTCTAAAATATGTAACTAGACATGTTTTCTTTTTAAGAGTTTTTATTTAATGAAAAATGGATACTGGGTAGTAGTGTCTACTTGTAATATTCAAGTTGTTATGTAATGGTTATGGCCTAATTCTCTAAAACTCTAAAGATGAAAAGATCCTAAATTTTAATTCTTGACATAATTCAAGATTTGGTAATGTTTAAGGCTGGGTAATTATAGTTGGTATCAGAGGACATTTTAGTCAAATTTAGGGATTCTATGTTTTTGTTAAACACGTGGTTAGTCTAAATGTATATTATTTTAGTTAAATACTTGCTTTAAAACCTTTTTAGATCAAGTAATGTTGATTACAATGGATATAGGAGGATATCAAAAAACATTACTTTCTCTTTCTGATGATAATCTCACAATAATTATTGCAAAGTCATGTTTGGATGATTTTAAAACATTTTATAACATACAACTCACATGCAAGAAGTTGTTTGAGATATCAAACACCTCCATTATACCTCATTATCATCGTGGATCATGGGTTGTATTTAACCAAATCCTATTTTCACAATATTCTCATATTATAAATAATGGTAAATATTTTCATGTAATTTTCAAATATTTTACCTTATCACATGATTTTTAAGTATATTATGATTTTGAAAAATGTGTTGAAGAATGATACCCTTACACAACCTATTTATATTTTATTTTAAAATATAGTCTCTCAGCACATACTTACGGTATTTTTAAAAGGACCATTAATTTAAAGTTTCAACTCAAATTCAGTATGACTATTTTATAAAAATCATGATTTATAAGATGTTTTGAAATTATATGTAATACATGATTATTTTCTAAAAATATTTTTCTGTAAAAACACATATGACCCAATTTATAGAAGGTGTATTTGGATGAAGGAAGAAAATGATTTTTAAGGATATCTAAATAATTTTTGCAATGCATGAACCTTGTACCTACGTGAACAAGATGAAAATGAAACCATGTGGACACCATGATCAATGTATGATGTTATTTCTTTGGGGAATATTTTTATTTTATCATATGAGGCGAAATTAAAAAAATGAAGATATATAAGATGTTGAGATCTTAATGAGTTGGGATGAAAATTATATGTATAAGAAACAATTTGAGGTTAAAACATGTTTTGGTTATTTTTTTAGTTTTATAAAATGTACAACCCATAGGATGGGTGACAACCCATCACATTCATCAAGGCCGTAGGAATCGAACCCACAACCGAAGGGTGACAAGGGCGCATCGCCTACCACTGGCCTACATGATGTCCTTGGTTAGAATGACTTATTATTTTTGTAAAATGATTTTATGGATCAAGAAAAAGTTGATTTTGGGAACATATGTTTTATCAAATAGATATCCATAGTGTAGGAAAAGTGATTTGGGGATTAAGTGATAAAGGTTATTGTGGAAGACATTCTCTCTTTTGAGGAAAAACTATATGCCTATGGAAAATAGAATACTATGGGATTTAATTTTTAGAATAATGGTTGAAATTTTAGTTTGGAAGAATCTTAGTTTTTATTATGGACATATAATTATTTGGTTAATTTATAGAAATGATTAATCTATCATGGAGAATATGTGATTAAGTTAATTACTTTTCAATGTGAGACTTTATGAGTAAATGATGTTATTTGGAGATAAATGTTAAGATTTATCTTGGAAGAATATGTGATTAAGTATTTATGAGATTTAGGTTACAATCTTAGTTTGGATTAATTTTTATGAATTTTATGGATTGAGTAGTTTATTGAATGGTCTTTGTTGAACTTTGGGAATTGTTTGACAAATTTTGGAGATTAAGAGTAGTTTTTGTTTTTGTAAAAGATTATTCTTTTTGGAGATTATCTGATCCTGTACTAACCATTTGGGGTTTGTTTAATGTTTAAAGACATGGTAAAAATATAGTTCATGTTTTTTTGATTATATGATTCTCTAGAAGTTGATTATAGTGCCTTTAATGTGAACAATTCATCTTGAATACTTACCGTTTGGAGAAAAGATGAGTTTGTGGTAGAATTTAATTAACGGGTGACACTCTACATGACAAGTAAGTATATTTCCCTATGATTTTAGACTAGTTATTCATAACTCTATGAAAAAGATCTTGACACAAATATTTTATAAGCTATCTTTTATCATTTGACTTTTACCCAACCACAATTTTATGGTATTGTGGTGGTTAACTTTCAATGATCAAGTTCTTTATCACTCTCTATTAATCAATGAGAGTTAGTTTCACTTCCATATCTATGTTTGCATGGAATCCCAGTATCTGTTGTCTTAGGTAGCCTTTGTACTTCTCTTCCTTTATTTTAATGTGATATTTTTATTAACTCTCTTTCCGATGTGGTACATTCAATGATGTTTTCAATCCCAATTTTAAAATGGAGAGGACGTAATTCCAAAAAGGGGGGAAGGATGTAACAACGTAGGTAAATAACTAATATAACATTTTCATATATTATTAATATTTTTGTATTAAATATTAATTTTACTTTAAAATGGATTCTATGTTCGATGACTTCTCGGATACGCCACAACGGGTTTCTTTGAAATCTTACGTTGCACACTAATAATATAATATTATTATTTTAAATGGTAGTTAATGCATAGTTTTTGTATTGAAGGGAATGAATATAACTCAATAAATTATGATTATAAATGTTTGTTAAATGTTTTTACATTTATCCAATAAAATTTAGCGGTTTAAAATAAGAAAAGATTTTGATTTTAAGCATAAATAATCTAATATTCACTAAATGGTCGATTTACCGCCTTTTGATGGTGAACCCTCTTTAAATCTAGTTTTGTTCAATTTTATATTTTATATTTGACCAAATAAAATTATTATTTAGAATTGGGACACAAAAAATTACTTTGGGTAATTTTTTTGGTATTCTTTTCTCATAAAATTCATTTTTAATGAATAGCGAAAAATACTGTATTTTAATTCAAATATGCCTTTTAATATAACTTATTTATATTGTTATATTATCTTTTTAATTGGTTTTAAAGTATTATTATATTATATGTTTACAATTTAATCCAATGGTGGTCATTGTAATTAATTTCACTTTGGAATTCGACATAAACAAGTTTCAATCTTTTAATAGATATTGTTTCTTAAAAACACGCAATTTGTTTTGAAAAAAAAGAATTAATTTTAAATTAATTAATGAAACCTCCACTTTTTGAATTTTTTAAAATAGACATAATTTTTGAATTAGTAATATCAAATAAATCTTAGGGTAAATATTTAGTATTTTTCTGAAAAACATACATTTTTTATGAATAGTGAAACCACTAACTACTAGTTAAAAAATTGAAATTTTCATTTAAATGAAAATTTACCGCTTTTGTGAATTGAATTTATAAAATCTTAAATACATGGTTTTTATTAGTAATTGAAGTGTGGTTCAATAAGATTAAAATATTTTTTGGTGAATAGTAACTTTTGACTTTTATTTAGAGCTGTTAAAGGTAAATAGGGTAATTCAAGGTAAAAAGAATATTATAATAATAAAAAATTACCTTAACACTTCTTATAACCCTATTGGATGATTCATGGCCCACCATGGGCATAATTGGGTCTATTTTGGGACCCTATGGAGCCACTTGTGAGTGATAATGACACTTTAAATTAATTAATTTAAAGTAAAGACAAAAATGACACAAACAAATATATTTTAGTAATGTAATTTTTATATGGGGTTATATAAGTTATATTTTCAACTATAAATATTAATTGGAAGGATAAAAAGATTTCCTAAATCATGGTTTTTGTTTTATTATTTTTAGACATCAAATTAATAAAATTATTTACGGCACAAAAATGATGTTTCATTTACATCATTAATACAAGATTTAAATAAGTAAGATTATAAAAAATAAAATAATATCCAAAAACTATCAAATTCTTATTAGATGATTTTATTTCAAACATGAGAAATATAATATTCAAATTTAATGTGGTTTTGATTTTTTTAAACCGAATATAAGTTTATAATAAAATAATTTTTTCAAACATTCCAAAAGAGCCCCTCCTATCCCTTTTAAAAGGACAAAACATCTAACCCATTCCTCACACCTCTCAAGCCCCTTAGATCGTCCATCCTCTTCCCAATTACTCTCCCTAATTTTCTATCCTCCTTCTAGAAGCCTTACCTTTGGCATAAGGCCTTTCAAAAGGTCATTTTGGTTCAAACCAAAGGGATTTACCCGAATTAAAGGAAGAACATGGAACAAACAAGTCAAGTTGGACATGCGGAATATGTTATGGTTATTGGGAATTATTTACATATACATGTGGTTCAATGATAAACCTACGGCGAGTGAGCCCATGATACCTCTTCAATGCATTGGTTAACGTGACGGAGGTAAACATTAATGTTTCTCCTAAGAGATTCAGGGAATATGCTGTGATGGGTATTCCAAATGTCACTCCCTATGTATCTCTAATAGCTAAAATGTATGTTTGTTATGAATGCCAAAAGTATCCTTTATGATTTATGATTTATTTGTGTTATTCATAAATATTATGATTTCGTAAGGTATGTTATTATTGAAATGTATTGGTTTCATTGATTTGTATTTATTGATGGGCTAATGTTTTCCTTTCTTGTTTTTTAACCCTTACTGAGATTTTTATGCTCATCCCAAGTTTTTGAAATGTTTTCCATAGGACTTAAAGATGAATAGGGTCAAGGATGTTATCAAGGAAAATTTATTATGTCTAAAACATGGAACTAGACATGTTTTATTTTTAAGAGTTTTTATTTTACAAAAAATGGATAATAGGTAATAGTGTCTACATGTAATATTCAAGTTGTTATGTAATAGTTATGGACTAATTCTCTAAAACTCTAAACCTGAAAAAATCCTAACTTTTAATTCTTGACATAATAAAAGATTATTTAATGATTAAGTTTAGGTCCTTATACATATAATCCAAAACAAAAACCCAAAATGAATCCACATTCAATCAATTCCATGTGACCCATGGTTACTAACCGCATCTCATCATATCCATCATCAGAAACAATTGAACAAAAATCTCAAAAGAGACTATATATTGGGCTCCTTAAATAAAACATAGAAGCATCAAACACTCATTATAGTATATAGGGTGTGATCTAAACATTACAAGTAGGATCCACCAAAGAGTTTTCGACGTTACTTTGAAAATAAATTTCAGAAATTCATGTTTGAAACATAAATATAAATTTGGTTCTTTTCTATTGGGTATACTGAAAAAAATAACATGTCATAAATATATTTATAAAATATCACCCTTCCATGAATAAACTAGGGTAAAGATAACATATTTTTAATAAAAAAATTTAAACCATGGAAAGAGGGTCCTTTATTATGTTTATGAAAACAAGCCCAAATAACATTCCTATTTCCAAAGACATTTCTCAAGATCAGTTTTTTCATAAAATATACATTACTTTTCTTTTTAAATCATGCATTTCAGGCCATTATTGTTAATAAATTTTAAATTTTACTAAATCCATAACTAAAATGGAATATAAATACAAACATGTACTTTTATATCAAGGGAGAATAAATAAAAATTTGATAAAACTGAATAAATGGTGTCATATAACATATCAAGTGCTTGGGGATCAAAAAAAGAAAAGGAAGTAAATACCTAAGTAATTATCAAGGAAATCTAAACATCATGGGAAACTCACTATTCTATAACCTATATCATCAGGTTATTAATCCGTCCCATTATCTAATTAAGTCTAGTTGGGAAACATTCTTTCACCATCTCACCATCTACACTTTGACTCGTACTCTTCTAATCATACTAATTAGTAACATAGGGTTTAGTTTAAATGAGAAAATGGATTTGAGGACACAATGAAGTAATTTAAAATCACACACACACACACATATATATATATATATCATGATTATAAACATTATAAGTTAACCACATCTCACTTAGAACACACTCACAAAATATAATGCCTCTCTCATCCATGCATATCACAAATAACACACAACATCTCTATTGAGACCATATCTATGTCCATAATAATAGAAAACTTGTGGAATAATGGATGGTCTCATACTATTTATGAAAATATATTTTATAGAGTGCAAAATGGGCCTTTTTAAAAAATATCTTGAAATTTAAATCCACTCAACACCACTTTAAATTTAATTTTAGAACACCATTTCATACAAATCCACATAGAACCACCTTTAAAACAATTCAAGAACCGATATGTTTTAATTAATATTATTTAAAACTCTAGAAAACCCCTTTTTTTTAATAATACTTTGAAAAATAAACCATTACACATTTCAATACCAAAATGGGGTTAAATTTCACTATTCATGAAACTATACTTTAAGAAATCCATATAAGCATTTTATCAATCACTTAGCATTCAACATCTCCTTGGAAATGAAAAAACACATTCAAAAATCATTATTTCAAGTGAAGAAACTAATTAGAACATTTTCTAAATCCACTATAACTACCACATGTGAGTTTAATTTAACAAAAAAATCCATTTGAAAACAATGAACACTCAATGATATTCTAATTAATGGAAACTCATAAAAACACCTACCATAATTATGTGGTAATTAAGTCACAATGATTTAACTTTGATGTTGAAGATCTAACAAGAAAATAGGATCCATATACATGCCCTAAATACCCATATCCACCTAATATGTTACACAAAACCCCTCGAGTTTGTGGGAGGAGACCCAACCAAGAATAAATGTTTAGGGGAAAGTAGAGATGAGGAATAAGAGAAAGATAAGGATTTACCTTCATAATCCCCTTGAAATCAATGGAGGATAGTATAAAAATTAAATAAAAATAGAGAGATATCTCTCACTCATGGAACCCAAGTACAACAGAATGACATAGTTTAAAAATGAAGGTCAAAATCCTTAAAATTGAATAGGGGTGTATCCAGAATTTCATAGTTTAAGAAAAATAGGAAAACCACAGGGCTGGGGAAAATGATCAGAAAAATCATATGATAATTTTGTAGGAGATAATGATTAGAATCCCTAAACCCCTCATGGTTTGGATATATGGTTTTCCCTAATCAAATTCTACCCAAACAACTCACTCCCTAAAGCAACCCTTATTTTTAATACATTAACATTACATTACATTTTTTTGAATACATAATACATTATAAAAAAAATCCCAAAGATTGTATTACTTTAGTGCCTTTTAAAACTTGGAAATGTAAACAATGTAACATGAGTGAGATACATTATCTCCCACTATTTTTTCCAATACTATCACCCCTCATAGACATATCATATAAAAAATATATCTTCACAACCTGGAGAAGGAAATAGAAAAGGGGTGAGCTCGTATACTCAATAAGGGTAAATAATGGATATATATAGAGACCCTACCTTTTATTACACTACTATTACATAATTATAAATATAAAAAACATAATAGTATTACACCATGAGGATCCATAGGTTTAGTGTGTTGGAAAAACTAGGACCAAACATAACATTTACAACATAAAGCATAAACATTTATTTAATTTCTTCTTCTCTAGATTCTTATTGGAACTTGACCTCTCCGTACTACATGTAGTAACCATATAATATGAAAAAAAGGGGCAAGATAATTTCCTAGAAAGAGTATAGAACATCATATCATGGGGTGAGCATAATCATAACATTATCATCAAAGACATGAGAGGAATCATTAATAGAAGACTTGAAATGTGGAAATGCATAAAAATAAAACATCATGTCTTAGTAGTCACATACCAAACATAGTTTTGAACAAATATAGAATCATGATCACATATAATTTCACTTTAACTCAATATATTTATCACATTACCCAATGCATTGAAGAACTTATAATTCCTGGGTGCACCGGTCACATAATAACATTCATTTTTGCGCTATATAATTCCAGGTGCACCCGTCACATCGTAATATTCTCATTATCATGCATTACACATAGAACATATATAAAAAATAAACATTAATAACCCATTTAAAGGAATTATTTTATTCTCATAAGAGAACATTCATAAACTTTGGGTTTCTAAAAGTAAGAGGGAATAACATACTTGATACAAGAACCATCAACCTTGAGTGAGAAGTAAAAGGCGTGTTTTTGAAAGAAGAGTTATTTTGGAAAACATTTGTTTGACATAAACTCTAGTGGAAAAAAATTATATCCTATAAAATTAAATATAATTATGAAAAAATTATTTTCAGGGGGTGGCCATTCCAAAAATGGAGTGAAAGATGGAGAACCCAAAGAAAGAAAATTGGGTTCGAGAATTTCCCCTTACTATGTATCCGAATGATCTCTTCACATTAATGTCCTAAATAACCACAATAGATTAATTAATTAAAAATTAACAAACCTTTTTTAAATGAATATGGTTAATTTATGTTCCATTAAGTTATTTTATGGGCCTTTGGATGAGTTTTTGGGTTTAAATCCATTGTTCGAGAATGTCTATTTTTATGGTTTTCTTGAATGGTTCAGTTGTATTCATGAATGGAAGTTCGTGTAGAACAAGGTTAAACATACAAAACTGATCCTTAAATTTATTAATTATATTCTAGGAGTTTAAATTGTCTTATAATGAATTATTTTATATATCATGTGGATGAATCATTAGTGAAAATGTAACGATGTTCGTATTAGTTCAATTTGGGCAGTTTTTTATCATAACAGACATGTTTTGTTATGTCATTTAGTAATATTTTAATAAGTTAGTTCAGGAACATTAAATAGGATACAATACATATAAAATAATTAGGTTCAGTCATAAAAATTGTTTCATTACCAGATATGAAGGCGGTAAAGGAAAAAAGAAAACATGTCGTTCTTGAAGGTGCTAAATTAACACCTCACGAACAACATTTTCTTTTCTAAAATAAAAATAAGAGGGGAAGGGGGTTGGATGATTTATTCCCCAATTAGTATCCTAAAATTACATTATATGTAATATAATAGTGCTAACATACCATTTTTATGAGGATAAATAGGGAGATATTAAGAAAAGAACTTGAAATTGAAAGTGAATTAAAGGAAAAGGGAGAGCGGGGAATTACCTCTTGAATCCTCATCTTGAGATTCTCTTTAAGGAACCTAGGATTGGTTTTTTGATGAGACCAAAAACTCTTGGTTGTGGGGGAGGGGATATGGAATATGTTTGAGTATAGTTTATACAAGTCTCAAAGCTTGAAAGGTTTGAGGAAATGAGGGTGTGAAGAGTGGTATTTAAAGTAGAGGGGAGAGGGGTTTTCTAAATATAATAATCATTAATTTATTATTTCTCCACAAGACAAGTAATAGTGATTATTCCATGACTAAATATAGTAATTGTATAATGTGAATCTAAAACATGTCTTCTTACATCAGCATAACATCACCCATGACTCTATATTTCATAAATTTAACTTATTTTGTAAATTATCATATTTCACTATTCATCAAAAATTCAATTATTTTAGAAAAATCCCAAAAATTCACCCCAACCATTTTTTATGTGTAGAATAAAAACATGAAGTCCATTTTTTAAAAATAATTTTATAAATATGATTAATTAAATTTGTAATTATAATTATATTTTACTTGAAAAATACAAATTTTAAAATTAATATCGATTTTATAATGCTTTCAAAAATTAAATAGGGTCTTATAAAATTTTATTAAAACAAAAAAGACATATAATTGTTAATTTATGAAAAAAAATTACGAAAATAAATTTTATTTTAAATTAATTAATTAATTATAATGATTTATTTATGACTTACAAAAATAATTATATTTTTACTATGGTCAAATTGTCACTTGCCTAAATTCTATTAAATAATTCAAGAGTAACATAACGATTATTTTGGATGTTTTACTATTCATTAGGGTCATATTAATACTTATAAGTGTAGGTTACTATTCATTAGGGTAGGTTTCTATTCACCAAATAAATAAGTTTGTCATATCGGGCTCCAAACATATTACTGATCACAACTGTGTATGCCATATTTTCAAAATTCAAAATATAGAAGTGGAAAAGTTATGTTTAATAATCACATAGTATTTAGTGTCATTATATTTCATTGTGCTTTCTAATTTGATTATACTATGAGGAATAATTATAATTAGTTAATTCTATTGATAAAACATTGGGTTGTTACATTTTTCATCCTTTATGAAATTTCATCCTTGAAATTTCGTTTTACACAAATATGTGAAGGTAATTCTCATTCATCGCATCCTCCGGTTACCAAGTAGAATTTTAAAACTTATGGTTCATCCATAAAACTTTGACAAGGTTGGTTGACTTTTTTGTAGAATATTATCTCTCCGGTCCAGAATCTTCATTGGCTGCTCCTCATAAGAGAGATCATCTTCCAATTGTACCACCTCTGAGATCAGTACATGTGAGAGATCTAGTATGTACTTACTTAGGAGTGATACATGAAACAAATCATGAACTTGAGCCATATTCATTTGAATTTAAAGAAAATAGGCCACAACTCTTATTCGACCAAGGATCTCAAAGGGGCTACTTTACCTTGGGTTTAGCTTCCCTTTCTTTCCAAACCGTATGACTCTCTTCATTGGTGATATTTGAAGGAAGACATTATCTCCAACGTCAATGTCCAAGTCCCTTAAACAGATGTCAGTATCACTCTTTTTCCAACTCTTAGCAGCTTTCATATATTTCTGGATGACCTGAACCTTATCTCATCATCTCTTGCACAAGATCAGGTCCAACTACATTTATTTCTCCAACTTCATTACAATAGGTTGGATTTCTACATCACTTTCAATACAGAGCTTCATATAGAGCCATTTAAATACTCGAGTGGAATCTATTATTGTATGAGATCTTAACCAATGGGAGATTCTAATCTCATCGACCTTTTAATTCTAAAGAGAATGCTTTTAGAATGAATTTAGGCATATGAATAGTCCTATTAGATTGGCCATCAGTTTGGGGGTGATAGGTTGTATTGAAATTTAATTGAGTACTCAAAGAATGTTAAAGCCCCCTCTAGAATTTAGATGTGAACCATGATAATGATCAGAGACAATCAATAGTGGAACACAATACACTCTCACGACTTCCTTAACATACATCCTTTCAAGTTTTATTAAGTGATAGATCTTCCCAAATAGTGATAAAATGGGCAGTCTTGGTGAGTCAATCAACCACACCCCATATCTCATTATTTCTCTTGGATTTCTTCTAGAGAACCGTGAAAAAGTGCATAGTGATATTCTCCAATTTACACATAGGTATAGTCAATGGATAAATCATCCCTTTGGAATTTTTTCACTCTTCTTAAACATGATGGCATACCAAGCACCATGATATATATTCCACAATCTCCTTCTTCATGTTGTCCCACCAAAATTGTTCTCAGGGATCTCGGTACATCATGGTACTCCAAGGATGGATAGAGAATGTTGATATATGTGCATTATCCAATAGATCCTTCTTTATATCAAGTGATGAAGACACACAATGATGAATTCGAAACCGAATCACACCATTATTGTCAATATGGAACTCGTGCAGCTTCCCTTCATTTAATTCATTCACCATCTTTTGTAACTCCAGATCATCCCTTTGTGCCTCCTTAATCATATCTTGGATTGATGGTTGCACAATCATTTTGGAAAGTTAGGCTGTATCCCCAGACCTTATTATTTCCAAATCTGTCATTTGCATCTCCAAGAAGATAGGATCTTCCTCAATCCGTAACATGGACAGAGTAGCTAGTTCTTTTCTACTTAGATCATCATCTACCTTATTCACCTTTCCCAGATTATAGTGAATAGATCAATCATAATCTGTGATTAGCTCTAACCATCTCCTTTGATGCATGTTGATATCCTTTTGTTTGAATATATACATTAATGTCCTGTGGTCAGTGTATATGTCACACTTCTCACCATAAAGGTAGTGCCGCCAAATTTTCAAGGAAAAAATCAAATCTTCCAACTCTAGATCATACATCAGGTAGTTCTTTCCATGGATCTTAAACTTTCATGAGGCATAGGCTATAACATTATCATTTTCATGAGTATTAAACCCAAAGCTTTCTTTGAATCATCAATGTATATCACAAAACATTCTCCATGTATTTGGTAATGTGAGTACTGGAGAAGTGGTCTGCCTTATCTTTAGCTCCTTGAAACTTCCCTCACATTATTCCATCCATACATAATTTACCCTTTACTTGTTAACTTAGTCAGTGGGCTCGACAATCATGATAAATTTATCACAAATAGTTGGTATTACCCAACTAATCCAAGAAAACTATAGATTTCTGTGACACTAGAGGTCCTAGTCCATTTCTCAATTGCCATTGTTTTTGAAGGGTCCACATAAATTCACTCACATGTGATCATATGTCCCAAGAACATGACTTGCTTCATCCAAAAGTCAAACATGCATAAATTGGTGTACAACTTATCCTTTCTCAATGTTGCCAACACAAGTCTTATATAATCTTAATGTTCCTCCTGACTCTTGGATTATATGAGAATATGATCAATAAAAACAACCAAAATTTTGTCAAGGTAATTTCTAAAGACTCTATTAATAAAATCCATGAAGATTACAAGCTCATTAGTAATTCCAAAGGGAATCACGAGAAACTCATAGTGCCCATACCTTGTATGGAAGGCAGTATTCTGAATATATTCATTCTTCACCTTTAGCTGATAATATCTAGAATGAAGATCCACCTTTTAAAAGTATTGAGATCCTATTAATTGATTGAAAAATTCTTCAATACTTTTAATTGGATACATGTTCTTTAAGGTGATCTTGTTGAATTCCTGATAATTGATACATTGCCTCATTTTTTCATCCTTCTTATTCACAAGGAGCACTGGCGCACCCCAAGGTGATGCACTAGGATGTATGAACCCTTTGTCCAAATTCTCTTGTAGCTACTTCTTTAAATCCTCCAGTTCAATAGGATCCATCCTATAGGGGCACTTTGAGATAGGAGTAGCTCAAGGTATGATTTCTATGGAGAACTATACCTCACGATTTGGGGGATGTCTGGGTAACTCTTCAGGAAATAAATCATCATATTCCCTGATGATGGAAATTTCCACAAGGATGGAACTTTCCTTTAACTCAACAATTTGTTTGAGGTATGCTTCTTCATAGGGTATCAACACCCACACTGTTAAAGGATTTTTCAAAGGATATTCATGATCATCCTTGCCTTTATAGAGGATCACGGGATGGATTGGAATGTGAAAATATATATCTTTTTCTTGAAAATTGTTATGTTTTCTATATAATGAGATCCAATACATTCCCATTATAGCATCGAATTCCACCAAGGAAAGTATTATGAGACTCGATGGAAGAATCTTCCCACATACGCCAACATGATAAGAGTCAAACACTTGGGTTGAAATGATTGCACCACTTGGTGTTTTTATAGATATCACTACTTCAAGATTTCAGGGCTTTGATTATATAGTTCTATAAAACCTGCAAGATATAAAGGAATTCGTAGAACCAGAATAAAATACGACTTTTTAAATTCTTGATTGAATAGAAAGAGTACTTTGTAAAAATTCATTATCTTTCTCCACTTTTGCAGTGGTGATGGAATAATACGTCCTTTGTTACATTGGATTTGGTGGCTTCTGATGATGATTTCCATCAAGGACTCGAGGTTTTGTGAACTTGCTTGCATAGTTCCCTTCCTCCTTACAGTTATAGCATTGAACCATAGGTGGTTCTCTCCTTTCATCCACCACATTCTCCTTCCTTCCCATTTCTTTTCCACACTCTTGAGCATGGTTTCCTTTTTTTCCACACTTGAAGCATTTCCTCATCTCTTTGAGGTAGTTCCCATGATGCAACTTCCCACATTTTGGCATGTGGGTCGTTGAGTTTTAATCCCACATTTATCATTAGATTCCCCTGCTTGAATCTCCATATTGCATTTCTTATCAACATATCCATGTGTCCATTCTCCAAACACTGTCTCCAATTTGAGAGCACATTGAAAAAATTCTCCATAACTCCCAAATTCTCTAATTGAAAGAGGATTTAAAAGGTTTGATTTTAATCCAATAAAGAATATATCTATTTTTCTATCATTGTTGATAAAAAAACCTATGAATACCTCACAAGCCTTGTGAAATTTGATTCATAGGTTATGAAAGATTCTCTTTCCTTTTTCTTGCGCTCTATGAATTTTCTCTCTACATTCATACGAATAGTTCGTGGGAAATACTTGTTATTAATTCTCTCTCCATATTCATACGAAGAGTTTGTGGGAAATATTTGTTAAGAATCATTATCTTAAAGTATTCCCATTCAATATCTTCAATTTGGTCTCTAGGCTGAGTGTTCTTAATCAAAGACCACCATTGATCGGCCTCTCCCTCTAGATGATAAAGGGATAATGTCACCTTCTCTATCTTAGAATAATGAAGCAAAAAAAAAAAGATATTCTCAATGGATTTTACCCAATTTTAGACAACTAGTAGATAGAAATATTCCTTAAACAACAGTGGTCTTTTTCGTGTAAAACACTAGTTAGCTAGTTCCTACCTCTTTGGATATAGAGGATTTTCCATATTATTCTGGTTATTATTCATAACCTGAGACAGTTGGGAAAACATTTCCATGATGTTTTGAATTCTGCCTCCCAAATCATTGGGGATGTCATTTGGGAAATCATTTCATTATCCCTCGCACGGGTTGTTGGCATGGTTTCTACTGGTTCCAACCATTATCTAAAATAGAAAAGTTTAGAAGAAAACATAAGTCATTGAGTAATAAATAAATAAAATATTAATTTGTACAAATTTTACTAAAATCATAAATTTTGAGATCCCTATGTAAATCTTGTTATGTGCATATTTGTATATAGTCTATTACTAGAGGTTTCCTCTAGGGTTCACTAATCTTAATTCCCAAATCCACTAAACCTTGCCTATGATACCAACTATAGTGACCCTGAATTATCTTACCCTACTATTATATCATTATAAATATAAAGAAAATAATATTATTACACCACTAGGATCTATAGGTTTAGTGTCTTGGGAAAACTAGGACCAAACATATCATTTACAACATAAAGCATAAACATTTATTTAATTACTTATTCTCTAGCTTCTTATTGGGACTTGACCTCTCCTAAGTACATGTATTCAACTGAGGATATACAACAAAAAATGTTGAGATAAAATACTAGAAATAGGATAGAACAATATAGATCGTGGTGAGCATAATCATAACATCATCATCAAAAACAAGAGTGAAAAACATTAATAAAAGACTTGAAATGTGGTAATGCATAAAAATGAAACATCAGGTCTTAGTGGTAATCTGTGACAAATAGTTGTGAAAAATATAAAATCATGTTCAGATATAATTTACCTTTAAATCATGAGATTAATTACTTTACCCAATGCATTGGAACACTATACAATTCTAGGTTCACCTGTCATAATATAATATTCATTTTGCGCTATATAATTTGAGGAACACCTGACACATTATAATATTCACATTGTCATGAATGACACATAGAACATATATAAAAATGAACATAAATAAACCATGGAAAGGAATGGGTTTCATCTCATAAGAAAACATTCATAAACTTTGGGTTCCCAAAAGAAAGAGGGAATGACATACTTGATACAAGAACCGTCAACCTTGACTGAGAAGTAAAAGGTGTTTTTTTGAAAGAATATTTCCTTTGGAAAACATTTTTTTGAAATCAAATCCAGTGAAAAATTTTATTTACAAGAAAAAGAAATAAAATGATGAAAAAATTATTTTTAAGTAGTGACCATACCAAAAATGGAGTGAAAGAGGGAGAACCTAAAGAAATAATGTTGGGTTTGAGAATTTTCCATTACCTTGTATCTGAACGCTCTCTTCACTTTAATGTCCCATATAACCACATTGTATTAATTAATTAACAATTAAATAACCTTTTTGACATGAATATGTCTCATTTAGGTTTCAATAAATTACATTATGGTCCTTTGGATGAGTTATAGGGTTTAAATCCATTGTTCGAGAATGTCTATTTTTATTGTTTTCTGAAACAGTTCACTTGTATTCATGAATGGAAGTTCGTGTCGAACATGGATAAACAACAAGAACAGATATTTTAAGTTATTAATTATATTCTATAAGTTTATAATTAATTATTTTATATACCATGTGGATGAATCACTAGTTAAAATTTAATGATGATCATATTAGGTTAATTTTAGTGATTTTTGGATCAGAACAAACATGTTTTGTTTTATCACTTTGTAATATGTTCAAAAGTTAGTTTTATAACATTAAATAGGATATAATAAATATAATATAATCCGGTTCAACCATAAAAATGGTTTCATGTCTATATCTGAAGGTGGTAAGGTAAAAAAACATATCGTTCATGAAGGTGATAAATTAA
Organism: Viscum album; assembly: GCA_963277665.1. NCBI lineage: Eukaryota > Viridiplantae > Streptophyta > Magnoliopsida > Santalales > Viscaceae > Viscum > Viscum album. The sequence continues at coordinate 1,340,714,110 of OY728156.1, forward strand.
CACCTCCCGAACGATGTTTTCTTTTCTAAAATAAAAAGAAGAGGAGAAGGGTGTTGGATGATATATTATCCCATTAGTATCATAAAATTCCATTATATATGATATACTATTTTTACCATACCATGTTGATGAGGTTTATTGGGGATATATTAAGAACAAAACATTAAATTGAAAGGAAATGAAAGGAAACGAGAGAGGGGGAATTACCTCCTGAATCCTCCAATTGAGATCCTCCTTAATGAACCTAGGCTTGGTCTTTTGATGAGACCAAAAACTCCTGCGTGTTAGGGAGGTGTTATGGAAGATTTTTCGCCAGAGTTTAAACTAGGATTTAATCTTGAGAGGTTTGAGGAAATGAGGGTGTGAAGGGTGGTATTTATAGTGGAGGGGAGAGGGGTTTTCTCAATATAATATTCATTAATTTATTATTTCTCCACAAGACAAGTAATAGTGAGTCATCAATGAATAATTAAAGTAATTTCATTATTTGAATCCGAATCACATGTTCTTACATATGTATGAAATCACCCACAACTCTATAATTCAGGGATTTAATTTATTTTATAAATTATTGTAATTAACTATTCATAAAAATTCAAGTATTTCAGAAAAATAAAAAAATATCACCATAACCATTTTTCAATGTGCAGAAACAAAAACATAAGTTCCATTTTTAAAAATTATTTTTTTAAATATGATTAATTTATTTTTTTAATTGAAATCACATTTTACTTGAAAAATACAGTTTTAAAAATTAAAACCAATTTTATATTGCATTAAAAAATTACATAAGGTCTTAGAAAATTATTTTAAAATCCAAAAGTCATAGAATTATTAATTTATGAAAACATTTTAGGAAATTAAATTTTATTTTAAATTAATTAATTAATTGTAATTAATTATTTATGACTTACAAAAATACTAATATTTTTACTGTGGTCAAATTGTCACTTGCCTATATTTTATTTAATCATTCAAGAGTAAGGTTACTATTATTTTGGAATATTTACTATTCTTAATGGTTGTATTACAATTCATAAGGGTAGGTTACTATTCATAAGGGTAGGTTAAGATTCACCAAAAATTATGATTGTCCTATAAGACTCCAAACATCTTACTGATCGCAACTGTGTTTGTCATATTTACTAAATTCAAAACATAAAAGTGAAAAAATTGTGTTTAATTATAACATAGTATTTAGTATCATCATATTTCATTGTTATTCCTAATGTGATTATATTATAATGAATTATTATAAGAAGTGGTTTCCATTGATAAAACATTGGGTTATTACAAGATATTTAAGCACAATCATGAGAATAAGGGTATTAGAATATGATAATGGAAATAAAATATCATACCCTGCATATCAAAGATCATAAACATGAATCATGGCATAAATAATAGAATTTCATAAGAAATGAATCATAAGGAAATAATAAAACATAATCCATGAAATCATAGCACAGTAATAAATCATGGGAATGTGGAAAAACATAATCATATAATAATGATTTCTATTGTAGTCAATTCATTGTTGTCGATACCATATTAGTGGAAAAAGTCCTTTACAAAACTAGGTTCACACCCCATCTAAGAACTGTATTAATGAACTGAGTTCACTCCTCATTCCAGTCCTACAATAATGATCCAAGTTCATTTCTCATTCTAGCACTATAATACTGAACCATGTTTTTTATCATTCTATCCATTTCTATCTCATGAGATATAAATCTTTACCCAATGCTTTAGAGGGAAATATAGGTCCCACCCATCTCATAATGAAAATTTTAAAACATGTTCCATAAAATCCAAAACAATAATATCATAACCAATGAAATGAAATGGGTATCATAATAATGTAATCATATCATAACCTATAGAAGAATATACATGTTTCATAATCATTTCATAAAAAGCATAACCATGAAATAGAAAAGTATTTTTTGAACATATAACCCATGAAATAAAAATTTATTTCATAATCATATAACACGTGAAAGAGAAATAGGTTTCATAAACATAAAACCTGTGAAAGGGAAATAAGTTTCATAAAGATCGCAACATCATGAATAAACCATTCAAAGAAATAATTTCAATGGATCATTTCGATCATTTAAAAGAATATTCTCAGTAACATCAAAAGATGTCATCTTAGATGGAAAATGACTTTTAAGGATATTTCAAAAACATTAATTTAGTAAAATTTCATTTCTTCTCTAAAGAGGATTTTTAAGACATTAAACTATTTGAAAATAATTTTCTTATCAAATACAGTGAAATATAAAATAACTACAATCATTTATAAGACCTTTTTACTTCAATGATTATATAATAAGATCCCAAAAATTTTAAAAAACTTTTTCTTTGAATTTTTATTAAAAATTTATAAATAAATTTAGAAAAAAAATTAAAACATTATTACATGAAAAAATATTAATGAATCTTGAAAACATTTTTAAAACCATTTTTTTAAAATACTTTTGAAACTTATAAAGAAATCTTGAAAATGTTGTCAAAACCAATTTTATAGAAAAATTGTGAAAGAATCTTGAAAATGATTTGAAAACCAATTCTTTTAAAAATAAATTTAAAAACAATTTCTTAAAAATTATCCTTTTAAACATGAAAAGATATATTCAAATAATAGATGGCGGTTAAATCCATATATGTTGTACAATGTAAAAAGAACATGCTTTTTTCATGGAAACAAAGGTTGGAAAAATGAATCTTTTAGAAAGTGACAAGAAGATTACTTTGAAAAAATTAGTAAAAGAGAGAAAGGGTAAAAATGTATTTTAACTATTATAGGTTATTAGTATAATATTCTTGGAATCCCTTTCAAAAAATATGTTTTTAAAGGAACACAGATTTCAACTAAAGAGAGGGTAAAGTCTGTATTTCTTAAAAACACTTTCTTAACTATCTTATATACTAAATAATAAAAAAAGTATACTGATACATGATTAAATTTTGAATAACCATAGAATAAAAAATCATGATTTTTTTGAGAGATGTATCATAATATCTCATTGTTTGTTGGGACATGTTCTTACATTTCCCACCATTAACAAAGAAGAGAAAGTATAATTAGAGGCTTAAATACATAACCAATAATCATGAAAAGAAGCTTAAAGCATATAAGGATAACATGTAGAAGAAAATTATACCCTAACTTGTGATCCCATAGGTTTCAAACTAGGTTTTCCATGACCATATATTCTTATTTGAATCTTTATTTTGTTTTATCCTTGTTACTTTAATAATGGTTCATACTAAGCTTATGAATTTACCAAAGCATATCCCCCGGGAGTGTCGTAACCAAGAGTGCACCAAGGCCCGTTGTCATGTACCAATTCCCATTCGAGTCTAGCTCAAAGTGGTGTTTTCTTGTTTTACCCCTATGTACATCTGTGCCAGAGCCACCTCTACCTGCTCGTATCCAGACAAGGATGCATTTGCTTAGAAACCCCTTACTCAATACTCACCAAAATACCAGGAAGATTTCCTATATTTAAACTTTTCTATAGGATTCTTCATAGATTTTTCATATCCTAATTTATACAAATAACTAAACCATCCTTTGATACCAATTATAGCATCCCGCCTTTTTATCACATAAAATTTCATTACATTACACAAAACTGAGGATCTTTAAAGTTTAGTGTCTTGGAAACCAGGAACATAATACATGAAAACAATATAAAACATTCTTCTTAAACACTTGAAAGGCTTATCCTTAAGTTCATACTAGGTTCATTACTTCATCTCAAAACCTGGGGACATACATCAAAAGAAAGGGTGAGCATAAGGCCCAATAAGTGATACAAGCGAAACATTTTACTTATGAACTTGAGATACATCAATAAAGTCATGAAAAGAACTTTAAGGCCTGAGAATGAAATCATGAGGCATATCATAATAAAAATAACATTTTTAATAACTTCAATATGTGGATAAAACAATTAATATTGACAATCATTTCGTTTCACCAAGGTCCATCCCCAAGGTGTCATTAAAAATTACCAAGGTTATTCACCAAGGTATCAGTCTAAAAAGTCATCTCTAGAGATTAAGTCTTTACCCAATGCATTGGAGCGCTATCTGGGTGCACCCTTGACATGTATTTATTATTATGTGAGCCACATATATCATCATCAATCATTTCATAAACAACCCATCTAGCATAAAAGAAATGGGTTTCATTTCATAATCATAACGTTTTAAAAACTGCTTTAAAGACATGATCTTTATGTCACATTAAACCCACGAAAAGGGAAAGCGGGTTTCATGTATGTAAATCCCAGAATTTTAAAAATAGAAAATTTTGATATATATGTGAATAACCTTATATAAATAAGAGCTTTGAGTATTCACTTAATAACATGAAGTAATTTTGAGAAAAAGAGAGAGGCATTTTGAGACGAAAATTCTGAAGCACAACATCTATGTTACAGGGTTTCAGAAAACATTGAAAAGAGAAGGGACATGGGTCAAACATTCATAAATGACCCACAAAACAGTAGAGGGAAAAAATATAAGGGATTTAAGAACATGGTAATGAAATTTTATGAACATACCATTTGAAATGAAAAACATGGAAGTAAGACAAAATAAGATTTCTCTTATGAAAATTCGGCAGCCTAACGGCGTCACTTAAACATCAATAAAAATGATTTGACGAGATCAAATAGGGTCTCTCATCATATGAACATAAGAGATCCGTATGATATATATAGATATCATACCCCCAACATAATAAAAAAGAACTTTAAAGACTTGTCATGAAATTAGAACTTGAAAATGAGAAGGGTGAAAGAACCCCTTAGAAATTCGGCAGCCTAACGGCGGCACTTAAACGTCAACAAAAATGAATTGATGAGATCAAATAGGGTATCTCATAATATGAACATAAAATATCAGTATGATAGATTTAGAGATCATACCCCAACATAATAAAAAGGAACTTGCAAGACTTGACATGGAATTAGAACTTTGAAAAAGGAGAAAGGTGAAAGAACCGCTTAAAAATTCGGCAGCCTAACGGCGCCACTTAAAACATCAAAATACTGAATTGAAGAGATCAAATGGGGTCTCTCATCATATGATCATAAAAGATCAGTATTATAAATTTAGATATCATACCCCATCATAATAAAATGGAACTTGAAATACTTTACATGAAAATAGATCTTTAAAAATGAGAAGGGAGAAAGAATCTATTACAAAACTTTTGGAAGCCTAACGGCGCCACTTAAAACTTCAGAAAATGAAATAATGAGAGTAAGAGGGTATCTCTCATTATATTAACATGAAAAGGACAATAATAGGAGTATAAAATAACATCCTTTAACATAAGAACATGGAGCATAAAAGAAATTACATAGAAGAGATTTCTTGAAAAGAAAGAGAGAGGTCGGATCCTTTACCTTAAAACGTAACTCTTAAAACACAAAGGTTGGGACCTAGAGGGCTTGGGAGGTAATGAGACCAGAACATCGTTGGGGGAGTGTGGGGCGTCGAAATGGATGAGAGGATGGCTTGGTATTTATAGGGAAAGTGAGGGGACAAGGCATTAATGGCCAAGGGACACCTCAAAAGTGGTTTTCTCAAAACCATGTGCTCTCCCCTGATATTTCCCATTAAGTTAGGCCACATGGGGCCCCCAATAAAATAATTCATCACATTTGGTCGTCCAAACCTTAAAATATCTCACGAAATCATCATGACAGAGTTCTGATGTCATTAAACATACCGAAACCCTAAAACTGTATTTTTACTATTCACTGAAAATTCAACTTTCTCAGAAAAATCCCAAAATTTCACATTAACCAAATATCAATGCTATAATTTCAAAAATGAACTCCATTTTATAAAAATATGTTTCTAAATAATTTTATTTTTATTTTTAAATAAATACACTATTCACCGAAAATTCATTTTTTTCAGAAAAAACCCCAAAAATTACCTTAACATAATATCGATTCTCTGAGTTCAAAAATGAAATCCATTTTAGAAAAATAATTTTCTAAATATTTTAAATTTAATTTTTAATTAAAAAACACTATTCACCCGAAAAAACTAATACTTGAATAATAATTTATGAAACCGTTATTTAACCATTTTATTGAATCACATTACTTAATCAAGGTGCCTAGATTATATTAATACTTTCTTTAAGCGGGATTACTAATCCATTTGATCACATTACTAATCCTAAGCATAAAATCACTATTCATAATTTACTATTCATCAAAAGTTAATTTGATCTTATTAGACTCTAAATTTCGTACTGAACATAATTTTAGAAGACTATTTTTTGAAAATCATTACACATTTTTAATTATTTAAGGTTTACATAAACATTTTTTAAAATATCATTTCTCTAAAATTCACCAAAAATATGCATACTATATTTATCCGGACATTTGAAAAGTCATAAACATTATCATAAGAAGAAATCCAAATTTTTATTTAAAACAAAGGATTATACAAGGCAGTTATGGTCTCCTTAATTAGCCCCTTATCACGCCATCATAGGACCTATGTGTAAGGTGTGCTAATGTGAGAGAATCTGAGGGAGGCTCGGCCAACATCACACGAGTAGTAATTTCTATTAGGTTGAACTTCTCGCGAAGGAGATTCCGTTCTTGCTTTACACGATGAAGTTCGGCTTGGGTTTGGTCCAGAGCAAAGCCCAGTGGTGCTACCTCCTTCCCAAGTTCTGTTAGATGGGCTTCGATCGGTCCAAGACTACTGGGTGAGGCCATCGAATCTTCTTTCTATAATAATTAACCAAGATTACTTGTATTTAGAGACAATAATAAAAAAAATTAGTTTCCAACGGTCATATTGACCAATGGTCATAATATAGTCAAAACCCAATGGTCTCATTTTAATAATAATCATGTTATCAAATGAAACATTTTTTTTGAGTATAAAAATAATATAAAATAACACATAAAATTAGGAAACAAGATTTATTCAAAATTTCAAGTCGTTACAATCTTCTCCCCTTAAGAAATTGGGTCCTTGCAATTTTTAAAATTGGGTTTCGAAATTTCATTGAAAGTCCCACATCGGAAAAGGAGTCAGTAAAACTATTACTTTAAAAGAAAGAAAGGGAAGTACAAAGGTCACCCGAGTTAGCCCACACTAGGATTCCATGTAGGAAAACATGGACATGGAGGAGAAAACAAAGAGTCAAGTTCTGAGGGAGAGTGATAGAAAACATTATTAAGAGAAAGTTAACCATAAGAAAATCCTGAACTTATGATGTGTGTAAACAGTCTTTGATTACCCAGTAGGAAACGTAAACCAACAATGTTTTTGTTTTATTTTCCATTTCATAATTTTGAGTAATTCATTTACTACATAGAACAAAAACATAAGAAAATATACCTACCTTCATGTAGAGTTTAATCCTTTAATAAGTTTCTACCAAAACTAATATTTTCTCTAAACGATGAGCATTCAAAACTACTTGGTCTCATCAAAACACAAGAATCATCTTCTAGAGAATCACATAATCCAAAAAAGATTAACTATCTATTTCATCTATCTTTAAACATTATCCCAAAAATAGAAAGGGTAAGGTAAAACAACTCTTTAAAAAGAAATAATCCCATAGGAATGGAAACTACTTTTAAATCTTCAAAGTTTCATGGTACTACCCAAAGTTCATCATAGACCATTCCAGAAATAACGGTCCTTAAGATTCCTCAAAATAAACCAAACTAAGATTGAAACCAAAATACAATAAGGATTTGATAACATAGTCTTCTAAAATAAACTTCATTGTTCATCTCCAATCAACATCAACCACACCTAACATCTTATAACAAAAGTAGCTAACCTAAACAGATTTTACCCAAGATAGGTTAATTATTCCCATAAGTAACCTAAATTACTATAAGTCCACCTTAAATTCATTTATTCTTCAAAATATAAGTCAACCTTACTCCTCAATAAAAATACCTTAGTAATATATTTACATTGATCATATAGAGTCCCCAAAATAGTGAACGTCTTCCAAATAAATAATCATCTTTTAATCCCCTAATCATCTCTGTCATATTAATACGGAAATCGTCTCATTTCCTATCACATTGGTTTTTGGGACATGTTCTTCCATTTCCAACCATTAACTAAGAAGAGAAAGTATAATTAGAGGCTTAAATACTTAACCAATAATCATGAAAAGGAGCTTAAAGCATATAAGGATAACTTGTAGAAGAAAAGTATACCCTAACTTGTGATCCCATAGGTTTCAAACTAGGTTATCCATGATCATATATTCTTATGTGAATCTTTATTTTCATTTATCCTTGTTCCTTTAATAATGTTTCATTCTAAGCTTATGAATTTACCAAATCATATCCCCCAGGAGTGTCGTAACCAAGAGTGCACCAAGGCCTGCTATCCTGTACCAGTTCCCGTTCGAGTCTTGCTCAAAGCAGTGTTTTCAGGTTTTACCCCTATGTACATCTATGCCAGAGCCACCTCTACCTGCTCGTATCCAAACAGTGATGCATTTTCTTGGAAACCCCTTACTCAATACTAACCAAAATACAAGGAAGATTTACTATATTTAAACTTTTCTATAGGGTTCTTCCTAGAGTTTTCATATCATAATTTCCACAAATAACTAAACCATCCATTGATACCAACAATAGCATCCCGCCTTTTTATCACATAAACTTTCATTACATTACACAAAACTGAGGATATTTAAGGTTTAGTGTCTTGGAAACCAGGAACATAATATATGAAAACAATATAAAAAATTCTTCTTAAACAATTTAAAGGCTTCTAATTAAGTTCATCTTAGGTTCATTACTTCATCTCATAACCTGGGGACATACATCAAAAGAAAGGGTGAGCATAAGGCTCATTAAGGGAAACAAGCGAAACATTTTACTTATAAACTTGAGATACATCAATAAAGTCATGAAAAGATATTTAAGGCATGAGAATTAAATCATGAGGCATATAATAATAAAAATAACATTTTTCATAACATGAAGATGTGGCTACAACATTTAATATTGACAATCATTTCGTTTCACCAGGTTCCATCCCCAAGGTGTCAATAAAAATTACCAAGGTTATTCACCAAGGTATCAGTCTAAAAAGTCATCTCTAGAGATTAAGTCTTTACCCAATGCATTGGAGCGCTATCTGGGAGCACCCTTGACATGTCTTTATTATTATGTGATCCAAATATATCATCATCAATCATTTCATAAACAACCCATCTATCATAAAAGAAATTGGATTCATTTCATAATCCTAACGTTTTAAAAACTGCTTTAATGACATGATCTTTATGTCACTTTAAACCCACGAAAAGGGAAAGAAGGTTTCATGTATGTAAATCCCAGAATTTAAAAATAGAACATTTTGATATATATGTGAATACCACTTTATAAATAAGAGCTTTGAGTATTCACTTAATAAAATGAAGTAATTTTGAGAAAAAGAGAGAGGCATTTTGAGACGAAAATTCTGAAGCACAATGGCTACGTTACAGGGTTTTAGAAAACATTGAAAAGAGAGGAGAAATGGGTCAAACATTTGTAAATGACCCACAAAACAGTAGAGGGATAGAATATAAGGTATTTAAGAACATGGTAATGAAATTTTAAGAACATACCATTTGAAATAAAAAACATGGAAGTAAGACAAAATAAGATTTCTCTTATGAAAATTCAGCAGCCTAACGGCGTCACTTAAACTTCAATAAAAATGAATTGACTAGATCAAATAGGGTCTCTAATAATATGAACATAAAAGATCCGTATGATAGATATAGAGATCATACCCCAAAATAATAAAAAGGAACTTGAAAGACTTGGCATGAAAGTAGAACTTGAAAACGAGAAGGGTGAAAGAACCCCTTAGAAATTCGGCAGCCTAACGACGCCACTTAAACTTCAACAAAAATGAATTGATGAGATAAAATAGGGTCTCTCATCATATTAACATAAAATATCAGTATGATAGATTTAGAGATCATACCCCAACATAATGAAATGGAACTTGCAATACTTGACATGGAATTAGAACTTTGAAAAGGGAGAAAGGTGAAAGAACCACTTAAAAATTTGGCAGCCTAACGGTGCCACTTAAAACTTCAAAATACTGAATTGAAGAGATCAATGGGGTCTATCATCATATGATAATAAAATATCAGTATGATAAATTTAGAGATCATACCCCAACATAATAAAAAGTAACTTTAAATACTTTACATGAAAATAGATCTTGAAAAATGAGAAGGGAGAAAGAATCCGTTACAAAAATTTCGGCAGCCTAACGACGCCACTTAAAACATCATAAAACGAAATAATGAGAGTAAGAGGGGATATCGAATTATATGAACATGAAAAGGGAAGTAATAGGATTATAAAAGAACATCCTTTAACATAAGAACATGGAGCATAAAAGAAATTACATAAAAGAGATTTCTTGAAAAGAAAGAGAGAGGTCGGATCCCTTACCTTAAAACGTAACTCTTAAAACTGAAATGTTGGGACCTTGAGGGCTTGGGGGCACCTTGGGAAGACTACTTGGGAGGTAATGAGACTAGAAATTCGTTGGGGGAGAGTGGGGAGTCGAAATGGATGAGATGATGGCTTGGTATTTATAGGGAAAGTGAGGGGATAAGGCATTAATGGCCAAGGGACACCTCAAAAGTTGTTTTCTCAAAACCATGTGCTCTCCCATGATATTTCCCATGAAGTTAGGCCACATGGGGCCCCCAACACAATAATTCATCACCTTTGGTCGGAGAACCCTTAAAATATCTCATGAAATCATCATGACACAGTTATGATTTCATTAAACATACCGAAACCCTAAAACTGTATTTTTACTATTCACTGAAAATTCAACTTTCTCAGAAAAATCCCAAAATTTCACATTAACCAAATATCAATGCTCTGATTTCAAAAATGCACTCAATTTTATAAAAATATTCTTCTAAATATTTTTAATTTTATTTTTAAATAAATACACTATTCACCGAAAATTCATTTTTTTCAGAAAAAACCCCAAAATTACCTAAACATAATATCGATGCTCTGAGTTCAAAAATGAAATCCATTTTATAAAAATAATTCTCTAATAATTTTTAATTTAATTTTTAATTAAAAAACACTATTCACCCGAAAAAAACTAATACTTGAATAATAATTTATGAAACCATTATTTAACCATTTTATTGAATCACATTACTTATTCAAGGTGCCTAGATTATATTAAGACTTTCTTTAAGTGAGATTACTAATCCATTTGGTCACATTACTAATCCTAAGCATAAAATCACTATTCATAATTTACTATTAATCAAAAATTAAGTTGATCTTATTAGACTCTAAATTTCGTACTGAACATAATTGTAGAAGACTATTTTTTGAAAATCATTACACATTTTTAATTATTTAAGGTTTACATAATTTTTTTTTAAAATATCCTTTCTCTAAAATTCACCAAAAATATGCATACTATATTTATCCAGACATTTGAAAAGTCATAAAAATTATCATAAGAAGAAATCCCAATTTTTATTTAAAACAAAGGATTATACAATGCAGTTACGGTCTCCTTAAATAGCCCCTTATCACGCCAGCATAGGACCTAAGTGTAAGGTGTGCTAAGGTGAGAGAATCTGAGGGAGGCTCGGCCAACATCGCATGAGTAGTAATTTCTATCAGGTTGAACTTCTCGCGAAGGCGATTCCGTTCTAGCTTCACACGATGAAGTTCGGCTTGGGTTTGGTCGAGAGCAAAGCCTAGTGGTGCTACCTCCTTCCCAAGTTCTGTTAGATTGGCTTCGATCGATCCAAGACTACTGAGTGAGGCCATCGAATCTTCTTTCTATAATAATTAACCAAGATTACTTGTATTTAGAGACAATAATCAAAACTTTTAGTTTTCAACAGTCATATTGACCAATGGTCATAATATAGTCAAAACCCAACGGTCTCATTTTAATAATAATCATGTTATGAAATGAAACATTTTTTTTGAGTATAAATAAAATAAAATAAAATAACACATAAAATTTGGAAACAACATTTATTCAAAATTTTGGGTCGTTACAGATATGGTCGAATTATTTTCAGACAATAAATTTTGGGCAAGTTTCCATGTCATTTGATTCCTTAAGATTAATGTCTAGTCTATAATTAAGCTTAACCTTACCCTAATCACTGTTATTAATTTTAATCACTTGTACTAATTTTTTTTCAAAAATTAAGTTGATATTATTACAGAAAAAATTTAATTCTGATTAAAAATGTTTTTGTATTTTTTTCAAAATTCAAATAATTTAAGTGGGAAAATTAATTTTAATGCTAATCATACCGACATGGCGAGAAAGCATGCTTTTAAAGTAGAAACGTTCAGATTTTCACTAATTATTTATATCTAATTTCAATATAAGAGTGATTCCAATGACCTGAATTGGATTAATATATTTATAAATTAACTATTTTGGCTTTAAAATCCAATTTAAAATATAATTTCACACTAACCATTATTTAATCAAAAATGTTGTTTTTATCTAAATTGTTGTAATTTTTACTATTCACCCAAAAAATGTTTCTCCGGATAATACAAAAAATTCACCATAATGTAATTTCGGAATTATGATTTCCAAAATAAATTTTATTTTATCCAATGAAATTTCTTTGAGTGTCTAAAATTAATTTTATTATTGTTCACCAAAAAAAATAAAAAGCAGTTTCTTTAAGAAAATAGTATTTTAAAACATATAAATACATTTCAAAAAATTATATTTTTCAATATAAATATGTTCTATTTATTTATAAAAATTATAAAAAATATTTTAAAAGTACTTATTACATTTCATATTACAAATTGTTTTGGCTAGTTTATCACCATCTCGTTTAAATAATTCAAACAAAAAAATGTTGTTTGATAAAAACTTGGTGTTGCGTGTAATGTATGCCAAGTCAGTGTTTCATGTAGTGCAAAAAAAGTATTTGTCATGTGAAATTAATGTATGACTTAACATAATTAAACACATCAATGGAAATTAATTCATTCAAAAAAGAATATTTTACAAAATCTCAGGGTGTTACATTCTACCCCCCTTAAAATGAGTTTCACCCTCAAAATTCGTCGGGGTTATCAAAGGTTTAATACTTGAAATTTTATTTCATAGAAACCCATATAGTAGAAATGAAAATGAAAACATCCAATAAAAAAATTGTTGGAATCATAATGTTTACCCATAGTAACACATGGTTGGGTTTCCACGTAGGAGAACATAGGTGGGAAGTGAAAACAATAACGTGGAAGAGAAATATAACTATCATGTTTAGGAATAGATTGATAGATAAATTGTTTAAGAGAATGTTAAAAATAAGAAATCCATAAATATATGATTATCTAAGGTACTATATGATTCAACATAAAAAATGGTACTTGGATAATTTTTTTGTTTTCATGATTCTTTTTCCTAAATTTGAGGAATTTTCATGAAAAGAAATGCTTCCATGAATTTAGGAAAAGCTCATCCTTTGTTGTTCCTTAATCCACTTCACCTCATTCCCCAAAAAATAAAGGCAAATTTTTCATTCTTTAAGTACTAATAGATCAGGAGATACATGATATTATATCCCATTTGTCATCAGTTATCATCAATAAAAAGTTGTTAGAATGGGTTATCCAATATGCATAAATCCTCATGTGGTGAGATAATGATTTAATCTCTCAAAGATAACTTGAATTTTAACATAATCTAACCATAAATGATTAGCCTTATAACCCTTCAAAAATATGAAAATCCAAAACATAAGAAAGAAATTTGTGAAATAATATTAACATTGATGCCCCATATATGAAAAATTACCAGTTGGTTATCACATTACAAGCATGTGAATATCCTCATAGTATATTCCATTAGAACAAGGGAATAATATGAATTACCAAAAATCATTTTAGAAAACATGCATTATTCCTTATTCTAAAGTTTAATGGATATATTCCTTAAATTTATGAATTTTTAAACTCCATTATTGATGACATAGACAACTTTGTTAATTATCAATTACAGGGTAATCCATACTATCCAATTACCTATTAATATCTGACATATCTTTACCCAAACCTCATTATCTCTATTTAAAGAAATAGTTAAAGGTAACCATCCTTTATTCAAAATATCACCTTTCTAGGAAATCACTTTTATATGTCTTCATCGTCGTTCCACATGTCCTTTTCAATCCTTATTGAAAACTAATACTAAAAATAATTATATATTTAATGTTCCATATAACATAATCTCTAAATTCAAAAACATAAATACTTCATTCTTCCAACCTTATTAATACACCATTAATGTAGTTTTATCAACCCAATACTTAATAACTCTTTCCTATAATATGAAATATGAATCATTCTTAAGATTCCTTAACCACAATATAATAATTATTCTTATGTGTAATGTAAATAATATTTGAAAAACATCACATACCTTTCACATGTTTTTTACGGTCTCATTATCTACTGAAGTATAACCCATACTCATACAACCTTCCTGGTTCACTTTATGATATTTCCACTTGGGAAATTTATTTCAATAATTCCCATAATTTTCAAATCTGAAATAATAAATGATAACCATGTTTCTTATAGTTCTCTCCATTCTCTCAAAATAGAAATCATAGTGTTATAAACATGTATCATATTGGGATACTATATAATAACAAGAAATTACATATAGGTTTCCTAAATCATGTATCTTACTTCTTTAATATTTAAATCATTTGGTTTATCCATGGTTACTCATAGTTATCCTCTATTTAAATACTTCACGATGATTCATAAAGAGTTTGTGAATTCCCAAAGCATATCCCCTGGGAGTGTCAAACTAGGTGTGATGTAAGTCTCATTGTCATGTACCAGATTACCCTGAGTTATTCATGAGATATCTTTTCAGAGTTCTTACCCCAAGGTACATCTATAGAAGATTCATATCCACATGTAGTATCTAGATAAGGATGTATTTCTAGGGAACCACTCACTCTATCCTTTAGAAAAAATCATGGACTATTTCCTAAATGTTAACTCATCCTTATACTTATCCTTAGAGACATAAATAGACATATAATTAGAAATATACCTAGGGATATCACTAAATATTTATCATCCTAGTTTCCAAAGGTCAACAAAACATTTTCTCAGACAAAAACTATAGATACCCTTGCTTTTCATACAATAAAATTACATCACCTTTGCAGAATACTTAATACATTAAAAAAACAAACTCCCAAAGGTTGTATTAGTTTAATTCCTTTGGAAACATTGAAACACAAACTATAGGACATGTTAAAGATCAATTATCTTCCACTAGGTTCTCCAAGACTACCACCCCTCATAGAAATATCATTCAAGAAATATGTCTTCATAACCTGGGGAAGGAAACATAAAAATGGGTGTGATCAGATGATCAGTAAGGGTAAAAAAGTGAGACTTTTATGAATAATCATGAGCATAACGGTATGCAAACATGATTATGAAAATAAAATATCATACCCTGCATATCAAAGATCATAACCATTAACCATGGAATAAATCTTGGCAATTCATAAGACATGAATCATTAAGAACTAAATAATATAAGCCATGAAGGCATAATATAAGAATAAAACATTGAATTTTGGAAAACACATAAGCATATAACTATTATTTCAATTGTAGAAAAGTCATTGTTGTTGAGGCCATCTTGGTGGATAAAGTCCTTTACTGAACCGGGTTCACACCCCATTCCAACCATGTATTACTAAACTGAGTTCAATCCTCATTCCAGCACAATAATATTGAACCAAGTTCATTTCTTGTTCCAACCCTATAATTCTAATCTGAGTTCATTTATCATTCCATCCATGTCTATTTCATGATATATAAAACTTTACCCAATGGATTGGAGGGAGATATAGGTCCCACCCATCTGATAATGAAATCATGCATACTTATGCCACAAAATTTTAAAAAATCAGATCATAACCCATGAAATAAAAAGGGTATCATTAACATGTAATCACTTCATATCTTGTGGAATAATATACACATTTCAAAATCATTTCATTAAAATAATAACCCTTGCATGAAATAGAAACAGATTTCATTAACATATAACCCATAAAAGTGAAACAGATTTTGTAACATATATCCCTTGAAAGAGAAATGGATTTCATAAATACCATGACATCAAGCATAACCCATTCAAAGAAATAATATGAATAGAACCTTCAGACCATTTCCAAGATAATCTTGAGTAACATCGATGGATGTCATCTTAGAAAGAAAATTACTTGGAACGATATTTTGAAAAAAATTCTTGAGGAAAATATCATTTCCTCTTTGAAAATATATATTTAAAAAATAAAACATCTTTAAAAACACTTTTTTATAAAATAAATATTAAAATTATAAATAATACTTGAAATCATTTTGAAAAATTTTTCCTTGTAATTTTTTAAAAAATATCGATATTTATAAAAAAAATTTAACTTTGAAAAAATTTTCAAGACTTATAAAGAAATCTCGAAAATGTTTTGAAAAAATTTTATTTGAAAATAAATTTGAAAAATAATAAATAAATATTAAAAATGTTTTGAAAACCTTTTTACTTCAAAAATTATAAAATATGATTGAAAATATTTTGAAAAAAATTTCTCTAAATATAATTTTAAAACCAATAAAGAAAGCTTCAAAATGTTTTGAAAACATTTTTACTTGAAAACATTTGAAAAAAGCTTCAAAATATATTGAAAAAATTTACATGAGAGTAATTTTTAAAAAAACTTTTTAAAAATTACCATTTTAAATAAGAAAATAAATCTTCAAATAATTGATGGGGCATAAATTTGTACATGTTATATGAGGGAAAAAATAACACTTATTTTTCATGATAAAATGGTTATAAAATGCTTCGTTCAACAAGTGTCAATAAGATTCATTTGAAAACATTGGTAAAATATGAAAAGGATTAAATTTTATTTTAATGATCTTATGATCTTGGTAAAATATTCTTAGAAACCATTTCTAGAAAACATGGTTTTGAATGAACACAGATTTCTGACTGGATAGAGGGTATAGTCTAAATTTCATAAAAAACATTTCTTAACTATCTTATGTACTAAAGAATAAAAAAATGGTACGAATACACTATTATATTATGAATAACCATAGGATAATAAATTTCAGTATTTTTTATGAGAGATGTATCCTAATATTTATCAATGAAATCATAAAAATAAACAATCTCGTAAAGTGATGAGATTGTTTTAATATGCTCTTATCACTTGGAAACTTGGGATTATACACTTAATGTAAGAAAATGAAATTACATGTAGCTTATATTATAATTAAAATTAGTATATTTCTGAGATAACATGTAAAATTAAATTATATACACCACAAAATATAATTTTGGTGCATAACAAAACATAAATCTCAATGAAGAAAAATTGAGACGTAACTACTTCATCGATTTGGTAAATTTTGAAACATAAATCCCATGAAAGAAAGATCATAAAATGGATATGAAAATACCCATAATTTTTTTTAATATGAATCACTAAATACATCCATAGGAATTATACACACCACATAAATGGAATGGGTGGTGAATAAAGCATATATCTCACAGAAATAAAAAGTGAGATGTAATCCCCTTAACTTGTGTCTTGACTCTCGTCGTACTTGTTCAAACCACCTGTATAATAAATATAAATTTATTATAAATCTTTTAAATAACCTTATAATTATATCTAATACCATAAATTATTTGATTATTACCTTATATTACCTTCTTGTTAACCATCCAAAGTTAATGTTTCACTCCGGGTAATACTCATTTTGTTCTTTGTATGTGTCTTAATTTGTTATATCTTTAGACCTTATAATTATATCATTATTTCAAAATTTACACCATGAAAGAAATATCATTTATATTCAGTATATTTTTATTAAAATAATCTATTGAATATAGAGTTATGAAATGGAATACACTGTTCATGGAGACAATAAGTCGTACGTACATATGAACGTTCTTTCTGTTTTTATTGTAATATCAAAAGAAAGAATTTAAGTGAAATATGTGTATATATATATGTATATATATAATTATTCTATTAGAATAATTACATCATACATATCATATAATTTATCTAAACCCATCCTTAATACATTCCATTTAGTGTGTGAATGAATCACAACATTTTTAGGGGGCGGTAGTCCACACTTCCTCAAATGAAATTATCACATTTACATCAAATAGAAAATATAAAGATATGTAATTTAAAAATATTAAAGAAGATTAAATAAATAATAAATATAAAATATAACATATAAAAATTGAGGGTCCATCATAATTTACACAATGAGTGGCGGTAAAAAAAAATGATCAATCATCATGTAGTGGGGCGGTAGTTCATCGTAAAAATAAACACTACATTCGTTACCCATGATATGGAGGTGTGAATAAGTGTAAGTAAAAATCATATCATAAAAAAATCCTAGTGTATTTTAAATACTATTTTTTTATAAAACCATGGAATAAATAGAGTGGAGGGGTGGAGAAAGAAAATAAAAGAAAGACCTTGATAGAAGACATTACCTCTTAATTGGGTAACTCCTTTTGGTTTGAGAGCAAATAGATTCTATGGAAGTATTTATGAAAAAATTTAGGCTTCAAGGAGTAAGGGATGTATTTTTGGAGACTTTTTGTTAGAGTTTTTATGATCCAATTTGGAATAAGAGGTGTGATGAAGGGGTATAGTGCTTTCCTTTATATAGTGGAGGGGGAGTGGCACTTGTCACAACCCGCCCGCCAGGGCCCGGGCCGTGACAACCCCAAGCCCGACTTCCATAGGCTAGGGGCTGAAAATAAGCACCATAAGGCATATTCCTGAAAATAGGAAGGCATTGCCTTTATAAATTGTAAACTCACACAAACCAAGCACATATCTAAATACAAGAACAAAGTAAACTATAGAGTAAATAGTGTGTGTACTGAAAGTAAAGGGGGCAGAATACAAGCCCAACTAGAAAGTACATGAAAAACTAGAAAGTAAAAGTAAAAATAAGTACAAAACCTGTGAACACCCGCCAAGGATCCTACCTGAAGGGTATGTAAATATCTAGAATTATTGTCTCTGTGGGTCACCTTGTCAAGTGTCCACCTCTAAGAAGTCTCTAGTCCAGGTACCCTCGTCCTCAGTCAGCGTTGTTTGTCGTCTGCAGCAGACACAACAAGGTGTGGGCGTAGACCGTGAAGGGGTGAGTATAACAATACTCAATAGGGACCCTGAGACACCAGAAGGACTCTCAAATCCACAAAGAATAAACCACAAAACAAAGAAAAACATTCATCCCTACATAGGTATATGCCCATACATATACCTAAGTTATCAGAATATACCTACCTCACAGAGGAGGGAAGAATACCACACAGGTAATACCATGAGGGTAGGAGTACCACATATGTATCACCACGAATATAAAGTACCACATCTGTACACCATGAAGATATATGACTAAGATTAAAACAGGTATAAAATTCTGAGAAACAAGATTATGATGCAGACCCACACATGATCACTATGAAAGCTGATAGAGAGCCACATGATTCTCTAGGGATAATAACAAGTAACATCCCTAGTCACAACATCGAACAAATTGGCTACTGGATAACTCCTCTTCTATGGAGTAAAATAGGCATGCCTCGTCACATAGAGGTGCTTCCCCCTAACCTTGGACTACTAAGGTACCCCTCTTGTAGAGTATCATTTGTCTGCCACGTCACAAAGAGGTGCTCCCTACTGTGGGTCTTCCATGTCACATAGAGTTGATCCCCCTCGTGGCCTCCTCCTATCGAGTACCATGGGTATGCTGCGTCACACAGATGTGTTCCCCACCATGGGCCTGTCGCGTCACACAGAGGTGCTCCCCACTGGGCATGTCAAGTCACTCCGAGTCAAAACAGTCAATGGTCGTCAAGTCTCAGCCAGTCATAGGGTTCCGTACGTAGCGTGCTTGGGATAACCACTCCCCAGGCCATCGGTCATACCTCCACCACCCTGAAGTTCCACGAAGAAGTATCCCAAATTTCTGTCATGTCATAAGGGACCTAACGCAATAAACAACGCGTTAATCAGATGCTCGATCTATATGTTATTAGTGTTTCTGCTCCGAGGGACCGGTTGGATTCTGAGTTTGAACTAACATGGACTTACTCTAAATTTATCCAAAACCCAAGTGGATTATGAAAATAGGACCATCTAGATCCAACGATTCTAGTGTCATAGTCGGTTCGTCAAACTAACGCCTGATTCACAAGTTATGGAAACAAAGGCGTAACTGGGTTTAGATGGGCACATGTCTGTTCTGACCCAGTCAGACCGACTCGGCCAGGGATTACCCGAAAGGGTTGGGGTCGAACCTACCCGATTCAGGTCCGGCCTAGTTGACATGGCCAACGGTGGGCCCGACCCGGCCCACGAAGGGGGCGGCCTGGCCCGGCCTGCTAGGCGTGGCCCGGCCCGCATTGGCACGACATGACGGTGCGGCCCGGTGGCGCGGCCTGGTGCCGTTTCCCGGTGGCATGGTCCACCCGAGTTGGTGCCGAAGGGAGAGCTCCCCCCTTCTATTCGGAATGGTAACAGGCAGTGCCTTTAGGCGCTGCCAAGTCACCAAAGGACCTGAGCGGGTCCCGCCGAACCGCAATGACCAGCTGGTGTTCCGACCGGTCCTCCTCCAAGCGGCACAGTTGCGTGCTACTACTCCACCATGGTCGGTATGGCTTACCGCTCTTTGGCCTCTGCCGCATCCAAGAGGTTGTGACCACATGCTCCTCCAACGGTGCGGACACGCGCCGCCTCTCCTCAACGCAGTGATCCGGATACCGGCCATCACCATACCGCACCACGGCCAACAGGTCACAGCTTCCTCATCATCAGGTGGCGCCGACGCGCACCACCCTTCCTTCATCTTGGCCAATCGGGTGTCGGCCACTACCTCATTTTGTGAGCCATTGCGGCTTCGTTCCAAGCCCAAAAAATAAAATGATCACATATTCACGATCCTTGGGTCAAGGACTCCACTTCCATATATTGTGGTCAACAAAATATTGTGTTTCTAACATCCTTAAATATTTGGCAATGAATAACGCACGAAGAACATGTGGAGAATCAAAAGATTAAAGGCAAGTTATATGCATGGGACGATAGCCGTGTTAGTTTGGCCATCGTCGTTGTCAAACTAGAATATGAAAAATTGAAAAATAAATTCAATCATATATAAATAAATCCCCTCCCTCGATTTTCCGATGGAGGTGGAATGAGGAAGAATATGAAGTCGTTGAAGATTGACGTCAGTGTTCGTCACCTCCGCAAGATGTTCCAAGTTTTGTTCCTCGTTCTTCAATTTTGGAAGTTGTTCTTCATTGAAGGATCTCTTTTGTTGGAGAAAGATCTTTTGAACACTCCAAAACTCTCCCCACCTTTTCCAAGCTTTTTTTCTCGTAAGAGGTGAGGTGCCAAAATATATTAGCTTAAGAAATAATTTTAATAATGTTTGTACATTAATTAAATTATGTTGGTACATTTAATTTGGAGAAAGCCAGGAGTTTAAAGTTTATGTATTAATTCCTAAATAATTAATCCTATTAATTAAGGTGGAATGTGGTTACACATTTTGTGTAATCAAGAATTTAATGCCCAACATTAAATGCCTGACCACCCTCATGTGGTCTCCACCTTCATATTTCAAATGAGAGGATTAAATTTCAAAAATAAAATAAAGCATGATTATTTTATTTTCTCCCATGAAAAGTATGGAAACTTATTTCCACCCTCGACCTACTATGGTTGAGGTGAAGGTCTCCTTAAGTGAATATCGGCACTGTGATTTCAACAGTTCCCTCAGATTTCAATTCTTAGGACCGGTTCAAAAGTTACAAAAACCCACTCATATGTTTATTGAAAGTACCCGAAAAAATGTTCAGAAATTTATTCCAGGCACACTGATCCTCAGAATCATGCACAATCAATTTTCTTGGACTCATAATATTTCCATATAATAAAAAAAATACATGAAAAAAATCAATGTCTTTACATTCTCCCCACCTCAGGGATTTTTATCCTTGAAATCCAAAAGAAAAACAGGGAAACAAGTGAGGGTACTGAGCACGAATATGAGCCTCCCGATCCCATGTGCTCTTTTTGAGGTTTCTATTCTGCCAACGAATGCGTACTAGAGGTATCGACCACCCACGAAGAGCCTGCTCCTGTCGATCCTCAATCTCCAATGAATCCTCTGAAAAAGTCGCCCTATCGTCAATTTTTAGCTCTCCCCAGTCAATGATGTGTGAAGGATCTTGTATGTATCTCCTCGCCTGGGATACGTGAAAAGCGTTGGGCACCCGATGCAACTGAGGTGGAAGAGCTATGCAGTAAGCCACCTTGCCATCTCTGTTGGGGACCTGAAAGGGTCCGATGAACCTCGGAGATAACTTGTCACCCTGGACAAACCTCCAAAAACCTCATTGAGGTGAGGCCAATAGAAATACATGTTCACCATCGTCGAACTCAAGAGGTCTCTGTCTCATGTCAGCATAGGACTTCTTCCTGCTCTGTAGTCTTCATCCACTCCTGGATGATCTGCACCTTCTTCGTGGTAGCCTGTACCATCTGTAGTCCCATGAGTGCTAACTCCCCTGGGTCAGTCCAGCATAGTGGCGATCTACAATGGCACCCGTACAACACCTCGAATGGTTCCATAATAATAGTGGAGTGATAGATGTTGTTGTATGTGAACTCTAACAAAGGAAAGTTATCCTCCTAGATATGGGAAAAATCAAGGACAAAATCATGTAGCATGTCCTCGAGGGTCTGAATGGTCCACTCTGTCTGACCATTCATATGAGGATGGATGGCAGTGCTAAACCGAAGTTTTGTCCTGAATTCCTCATGAAACCCCTTCTATAGTTGGGAAGTAAAACCTTCATCACGATTAGAGACAATCGTAGATGGCACTCCATGAAGTCGTACAATCTTATATACGTAGAGGAGTCCCAAGATCTCTACTGATCTCTGCTCTCTGATGGGTAGGAAGTGGGCCGACTTGGTGAGTCAGTCAATGGTCACCCAGATAGAATCATGAATCCTAGATGTGCATGGATGTCCTGTCACGAAGTCTATAAAAATTCATCCCACTTCCACTCTGGCACCTCTAGTGGCTGAGCTAAGCCTGCTAGAACCTAATGCTCTACCTTTACTTGCTGATAAGTGAGGCATTGAGAGAAAAACTCTACTATCACTTTCTTCATTCCCGACCACCATTACTGATGCCGAAGGTCCTGGTACATCTTTTCCACTAATGGATGTACCGCTAGAGTGTATGTATGGAACTCCCACAACACTTCCTCCTGTAGAGCCATCAGTACCATAATACGCCCTCTAAATATGATGACGTGCTCCCCAACTTCTGGAAATCAATCAGGTGTCTGCCCTGTGGATATCTGATCACATCGAACTTCATAGTCAGTGTCCCCAATATGCACCTCCCTATCTCACCAAAGGAGTGGGGGAGTGACTGTTAGAGACTGATGATAAGCTGCCCATCTCGATCAACAAAAGATATCTGCAAAGCGGATAACTGATTTATTGCCTCACTCAGTAACTGTATACCAAATATTCTTCCGATTTCATCTCCTACTATGTTTCCTTTCCCAGGAATATAAAATATCTCAAATTCATAATCCTGGAGGAACTAAATCAAACACCGCTATCTAAGGTTCAAGTCCTTTTGGGGGAAGATATACCTGAGACTCTTGTGATCAGAGTAGACTATAAAAAGTTTGCTCATAAAGTAATGTTTGCACATCTTCACGGAGAAGACCACTATTGTGTGCTCCTAGTCATGGGTAGAATAGTTCTTCTCATGTTTTCCCATCTGTCGAGAACCATACATGATCACTACTCACTCCTACATCAGGACACATCCAAGCATGGTCCCTGATGTGTCGTTGTATACTACGTACCCAACACCCTCCTCTGGTAGTCTCAAGATGAGGGCACTCTTCAGTCTCTGCCTCATCTTCTTGAAACTCTACAGGCATCTCTACGACCACACTAAGGGTTTCCCCTTCTTTTTCAACACTGATAAGGGTGCCAAAACTCTGGAAAATTCTGGTACAAACCTTCGGTAGTAACTGACCAAACCTGGAAAACTCCACACCTCCGTCACATTCCTGGGTGGCTCCCAAGAAAGAACAAAATCAATATTCACTGAATCCACCACAACTACAGCCTCCGAGATAACGTGTCCCAGAAATTAGAACTCTTTTTTCTAGAACTAGCACTTAGAGTGCTTTACTATAATGTTGGTTCTCTCGGAGTGTGTCTGGAATTATCTTCAAGTGCTTTGCATGCTTCTCCTTCGTCACTGAGTATATCAGGATGTTGTTGATGAAGACTATAACAAAGAGATTTAGTTATGGAAAGAAGAATTTTTTCATGAGTCCCATGAACATTTCTGGGGCGTTGGTCTCTCCGAATGGCAGAACCAAGAACTCATAGTGTCTATACCGACATCTGAAGGTCTTCTTTTGCACATCCTCATCTTGTAACCTGAGCTGTTGATAACATGATCTAAGGTATATCTTAGAAAACCATCGTCTCCCTTCATATGATCAAAGAGATCTTCAATCCTCGATAGTGGATACTTGTTCTTCATGGTCACCTGGTTCAGGCGTCGATAGTCCACACAGAGTCTCAAACTCCCAGCTGCCTTCTTGGAGAATAAAATCGAGGCTGGCCAAGGGGAAACACTGGGCCAAATGAACCCATTTCTCTAAAAGTCCTCTAGCTATACCTACAGCTCTCAAAGCTCTGTAGGAGTCATCCAATATGCTTGTGTAGATATCAGTGTTGTCCTAGGGTACAATTCGATGTAAAAGTGCACCTCTCTTTGAGGAGGTAGACTCGGTACATCACCAGGAAAAACATCAGCGTACTAGTCCACCACTACCGAACAACTCGAACTCTCAACATCAACCGTCCTGAGGGTAAGGCTAGCCAACTGATGTGTGATCTATTTTACCCTCCTCCAGGTAAGTCCATCCTATTCTGAAAAGTTTACCTTCTCTAATGTGAAGGAAAACCTGGTCCCATCCATGTGGACACACCGCACCTTGCACCTAATACACTCAATATGAGCATGGACTATGGATAACCAGTCCATACCCAAGATGACGTCGTAAAGCCTCGATGCCGCTACTTAAAGATCCCAGCCGAAGCTCTCACCTACAAGTGTAAGATCACACTTCCGACACCAGTGCGTAATCATTGAATCTGCTCCTGTAGGAGTCTCTCGTCATAAGGATCTAGCCAACGGCTCTGCTGGAATCTCCAAGCTCCAAACGAGGGTTGTGGAAATAAAAGAATGATAGGAACCTATGTCTATAAGTACTTCAGCTAGGGTGGAGTAGACATGGATCATACATTGTATCATCTTTAGAGCACCATGGTAATAGGCCTCAGCTACCTGGAGCTCAGCTCGACCCTGTCCACCAACTCCCTGTGGTCGGGGTGGACCTCCTGTGGTGGTGGTGGTGGTAGAACATCAAATCGCCGCCCACCACCTGCTAAATGGATTGATCCTCTACCACATCCTCCTCCTGCATGCAGACATCCTCGATCGAATCTTTGCCTCTTCCCAGGCAGTCCTTTGACTGTCTATGAATCGTCTGTATGGAGGGTCTGGCAGTCGCGAGCCATGCAACCCTGCCCGCCGCCTGAGTACCACCGCATGATCCTCGCCTATCCTGCTCTGCCTCAAGAGCACCCCACCACTGACCTTGTATCCTAATGTTATCCCCCTGTAGAGCTAGTCCTCTTGGACCTCTGCATCATCTATCTACTTCCAGATGTCGATGACTATTCTATGTTTCATCCAGTGATGGGTCTCGCTACTGGTGACTTCTCAGCAAAGAAACTCTCCACTAAGAGCACTCTCTCTAACACCCCTGTATACGTCGAGATGCTAAGTGAAACCATCAAAGATCTATTCTCCCGTATGAGGCCCTACTCGAAGGTCCAGACCCTGATGAAAGGGTCTCACTTAATATCAGTGGAGTAGAACAAGAGGTCGATGAAGCTCGCTGAATACAAATCCATGGTCATGCTACCCTGGTGTAAGTGGAGAATCTCCAATATACGCATTGAGAATAAGGTCATTGGGATGAACTCTGCCCTAAAAAGACTCTCAAAGTCCGCCCAGATGAGAGTCACCTCATCGTGAACCTAGAGCATCAAGCTCCACAATCTGCTCATTGCTTCCTGAAGAAAACTGGTGGCATGGATCACCATGATATCTGTTGGTGTCCCTACCAGTCCGAAAACTCTAACTATGGCCTTCAGGCAATACTCAGGTGCTTGTGGATCTGTCTCACCCTGGAACCTCAATGATCTATAGTGCTGGATCATGTGAAACGCGCTCAAGTGGCGTGCACCCTCTGCTTCTAGGGCTGGTGGCATCGGATTTCCAACGGGTTGTGGTGCTGATGGTACACCACCAGATGGTATAACTGCCGTAAGGGGGCCCTAAACCAAAGCCTCATCACTCGGTGGGCTTTCATCACGTACTCTAATAGGAATCATGGCTAGCTGTCTGCATGGAGGTGTCATGAAATGAAACAGGTGTTCCACAGTCATTATGTTTATACCAGGTGAGCTGACTCAACGATATCATAAAGAAAACTTTTGAAAAACACAAACAAAATCAGTGTCTTCATGCACTGAGTCAAAAATCAGAAGTCAAGGCCCTGGTGTATGGATACGTCGGCCACCGCTCCACACCGGACTCCCCGAACTGAACACCAAACTCATAACACATAACACTATTTCTTCACAGAAAAGATCAGAGTCCTAGTTATTTGGTAGAAACAAACTCCTCTGATACCAATTTTTCCGGAACCATCCCTCGGGTCCCATGTTGTGACTACCCCGAGCTCTCCTTCCATAGTCTAGGGGCTAGAGACAAGCACCAAAAGGCGTATTCCCCAAAATGAGAAGACATTGCCTTTATAAACTATAAACTCCCAAAAACTAACCACAAAGCCAGATACAGGAACAAAGTAAAATATATAGTAAAAAGGGTGTGAACAAAAATTAAAGAGGCCAAAATACTAGCCCAACTAGAAAGTTAAAGAAAAACTGGAAAGTGCATGTAAAACTGAGTATAGCTCCTATGAACACCCTCTAAGGATCCTACCTGAAGGGTTGGTACAGCTCTCGAAAGATAATCTCTTTGGAACACCTCATCAAATGTCCACCTATGAGAAGTCTCTAGTCTAGGTGCCCTCTTCCTTAGTCAGCGATGTCTGTCGTCTACACCAGACACAACAAGGAGCGGGGCGTAGCCCATGCAGGGGTGAGTATAACAATACTTAGTAGGGACCCCGATACCCATGAAGGTCTCTCAAATACAAAAAGGATAAACCAAAAATCATATAAACAATAGTAATCACCACTTAGGTATATACCCATACATATACCTAAGTTATCAAAATATACCCCCCTCACATAGGAGCAAATAAAACCACATAGGTAATACCACTAGGGTAGGAGTACCACACAGTTATCACCACAAAGATAAAGTACTGCAAAGGTACACCATAAATATATAAGATTCAGCTCAAACCAGGTATACTACTATGAGAAATAGATTTATGATGCTAACCCACACTTGATCTCTATGAATGCTTATGGCCAGCCACATGATTCTCTAAGGATAATAACAAGTAGCATCTCTAGTCACAACGTTGAACACCTCGACTGCTGGAGAACTCCTCATATTTAGAGTATAGTGGGCCTACCGTGTAACACAGAGGGGATTTCCACTAACCTTGGACTGCTATGGTTGCCCTCATGTTGAGTATCATGGGTCTGCCGCGTCACACAGAGGCGCTCCCCACCGTGGGTATGCCGCATCACACAGAGGCGCTCCCCCTCATGGCCTGCTGAGGTACTCCTCCTATCGATTATAGTGGGTCTCCCACGTCACACAGAGGCACTCCCCATCATGGTTCTTCTATATCACACAGAGGTCCTCCCTATCGTGGGTCTACCACATCACACATAGGCGCTCCCCACTGGTCCTGTCGAGTCACTCCGAGTCGAAACGGTCAGGAGGCGTCAAGTTTTAGCCAGTGGCAGGGTTCCGTATGTAGTGCGCTTGGGAGAACCACTCCCCAAGCCATCGGTCATACCTCATCCAGCTCGAAGTTCCATGTAGAAGTATCTCAAAGGTCTGTCACGTCATAAAAGACCCAACGCAATAGACGACACCTCAATCGGACGCCCGGTCTGTAAGTTATTAGCGTTTCCGCTCCGAGGGCTCGGTTGGATTTGGGTTTTGATCTAACCCAGACATATACAAAACTTATCCAAAACTCAATTGGAGTGTACCAATAAGACTGTCTCTATCCCAGGATTCTAGTGCCATAGACGGTTTGTCAAATGGACGCCTGGTTCACAATGTATGGCCACAAAGGCGTAACTGGGTCCAGATGGGCCCGGGTCTGGTCCGACCCGTCCTAGGCCAACCCGAACTCGTTGGGGTCGAACTGAACCAATTAGGGTCTGGCCTGGTAGGCCTGGGCTATGGTGGGCCCATCCAAGCCTGTAAAGGGGGCAGCCCGGCATGGCCCGCGGTGCGTGGCCGGGCCCGCGCTGGGCGCGGCCCACTGGTGTGGCCCGCTGGCACGACCTGGTGGTGTGGCTTGGTTTTATGGCCTAATGGCACGGTCTGACTGAGCTGGTACCGAAGGGGAGCATCCCCCTTCTATTCAGAATGGAAATGGGCAGTGCCTTTAGGCGCTACCAAGGCACCGCGGGACCCGAGTGGGTCCCGTCGAACCGCAACGGTCGACCAGTGTTCCGAACGGTCCTCCTCCTAGTAGCGTAGTCGCGTGCCTCTTCTTCTTCTCGGCCGGCATGGCTGATCTCTCTTCATCCTCCACCGCGGCCAAGCGACTGTGGCCTCCTGCTCCTCCGGCGATGCGAACACGTGCCTTCGCTCCGCAACGCAGCCCACCGGATGCCAGCTTCCACCCTGCCCCACCGCGATAGATGGCCCGCGACTTCCTCATCATCTGGAGGCGCGGACGTGCACCACCCTTCCTTCCTCACGGTCAGCTAGGTGACGGCCGCCTCTTCCTTTGGCGAGAAATTACGGCTTAGTTACAAGCATGAAAAATAAAATGTTCGCATATTCGTGATCCTTGGGTCAAGGGATTCCCGTCCATATATCACGCTCAAAAAAATAAAGTGTTTCTAGGGTCATTAAATATTTTGCGTTGAATAACGCACAAAGAACACACGGAGAATCAAAAGATAAGAGGCAAGGTATATGCGTGGGACGATGGCCATGTTAGTTTTGCTATCGTCGTTGTGAAACCATAATATGAAGAATCGATAAATAAATTCAATCATATATAAATAAATCCCCTACCTATATTTTTCGATGCAGGTGGCACAAGAAAGAAGATGAAGTCGTTGAATATTGACGTCAGCGTTCGTCACCCCCGCAAGATGTTCCTAGGCCGGTTCCTGGTTCTTCGGTTCCGGAAGTCGTTCTTTGTTGGAGGATCTCCTTTGATGGAGAATGATCTTTCCAACTCTCCAATGTTCTCCCCTCCTTTTCCAAAGCCCTTTTCTTGTGAGAGGTGAGGTGCCAAATTAAATAAGCTTAAGCAATAATTTAATTAAATTTTGTACATTATTTAAATTTAGTTGGACATTCAACTTGGAGAAAGCCTAGACTTTAAATTTGATTCATTAATTCCAAAGTAATGAATCCTATTAATTAAGGTGGATTGTGGTTACACATTTTGTGTAACTGGGCATTTAATTCCTAGAATAAATGGCTGACCACCCTCGTGTGGTCCCCACATTCATGTTTCAAATGAGAGGTTTAAATTTCCAACATTAAATAAAGCATGTTTATTTTATTTTCTCCCATGAAATATTCGAAAACTAATTTCCACCCCCGACCTACTACAGTTGAGGTGAAGGTCTCCTTAAGATAATATCAGCACTATGAGTTCAACGGTGCCCTCATATTTCAATTTCAAGCACCAGTTCGAAAGATACAAAAACCCGCTCACACGTTTACTGAACGTACCTAGAAAAAGGTCAGAAATTCATTTCAGGCACACTAGGCCTTGAAATCATGTGCCATTAATTTTCATGGACTCGTAATACTCCCACATAACTAAAAAAAATTACATGTAAAAAATTTGGGTCTTTACAACACTCATGTAAAAACACAATGGTATTAATTAATGGGAAGTCTCCCTAAACTAATGTACCTCCAAAATTTATAAATAATAGACTAATGTGAAATTATGGTCGAAAAAAATCTACACCACACAAAAATAAGTTCATTTTATTAATTTTGTTCCTTAACTTCTAATATTCCCTAATTTAATTATTTTGTTTTTTAGTAAAGCATCTAATTTTATAACCTAGATAATTTGACCATTAAGACTATGATAAAGTGAAATTTTTATAAAATATTCATCCACTTAATTATTAATATGGTACCTAATTTAAGAAATCAAAATCACATGTTTCTTGGAAATAAAATTTTAAAATAAGTACTTGTGACGTGCAAAACATTGCTTGGAACATGTTCGTGCTAATAATGTTTTTACAATATATGGGTCAATATGTTACTTATAAAAGATAAATTGGTGCATTAATAAACTATATTTAATATTGTTTAACCCTTAAATATAAATTTTCATAATAATTTTTTTATCAATTTTAAATCATTTAATAAAATAACATTTTTTTGTAAAATAACAGTAATGTCAATTTTGACATTATTTATTTAATTTTGTTTTTAAAATATCAAAATAATATTGGAATTATAATAAATTATTTTTAAATGTGTTTAAAAAGATATATTAATCTTCAAAAATAATTAAATACAATAATTCAATCAATTCACTTCACTTTTAAAATTTATAGTATAATTTATTTTTGGTAATTATTAACTAAATAATCATTATGTTGGTGTTTCTTATTCATTTTATGTAACAAAATTATCTATAAAAATAATGATAAATTATTATGATAAAAATAACTCATCTATATTTTAAAATAAAATTTATAAAAAAAATATGATGTTTTTTAATTATAAAAATGTTTTAAAAATGATAAATGTAAGGAAAGTTCCTTTTTTTTTCTTTTTCTATACTTAAAGATTTATATAGAGGAATTCCATTTAATAATATCTAAGTAACCCATTTAATATAAAACAATAGGGGATATGGTCTAATTATTGGAAGCCAATATCTTTTGGACATGTTTCAAGATAATTTTGGTCCCTAAGATTAAGTTTATTCTTTAGAGATGCTTAATCTTTCCTTAATCATTGTAATTAGTTTTAATCACTTTCACTAAATTTTTTGGTAAATAATTAATTTTATATTATTAGAATATAAATATCATACTGATTAAAACCGTGTATGTCAGTTTTTCAAAATTCAAATAACAGAAGTGGGAAAATTTTGTTTAACATTAATGTCGCAGACGTGGCAAGAAAACAGGTTTTTAAAGTATAAATGTTCAAAATTTCAATATGTGTTTATATCAAATTTTAATATAAGAATGATTCCAATGAACTATATTGGATTAAAATATTTATAATTGATCTATTGTAACTTTAAAATCCAATTTAAAATATAATTTTACACAAATATTTTTTTATATGAAAAGGCTATTTTTAACTAAATTGTAGTAATTTTTACTATTCACCCAAAAATATGGTTTCTCAAAAAAATACCAGAAATTCAACCTAAGCTAATTTTGACATTATGAATAAAAAAATTATATTTATTTTATCAATTTTAATTTCCATGAGTTTTTAAAATTAATTTTATTATTGTTCATGAAAGGATATAAAAAACAGTTTCTTTAAGAAAATAATAATTTTAAACCCATAAAGACATTATTAAAATATATTTTTAATTATCAGTATGTCGTATTTATATAAAAAAATAAAAAATAATAATTGAAAATTATTTATTAATATTCATATTACAATGTTTATTGGCTAGGTTATACCCATCTCATTTAAATTATTTTAACAATAAAATGATGTTTCATAGAAACTCTATGTTGCGTGTAATGTATACGAAGCCATTTTTTCGTGTGGTGCAAGATAAGTTGGTGTCATATGAAATTAATGTTTGGCTTAGTCTAATGAAATACATAAATGAAAATTAATTCATTATAAATAGACTATTTCAAAAAATCTAAGGGTGTTACACTCTCACACACCAAACCGGGTCATAAAGATACTTAGAGACTCCACATAGTCATAAGAACCATGCACCAACTATGAAAAAATCTATTGGAGTTTATCTTCAAAACCTGTAATGTTTCCTATAAAATCCTATGGGTTTCATCTAATCATGCAGAAATGATGAAACAGAATAAAATCCATTAAAATTGAAAATTTTATACCTAAAACACTCAAAAAATCAAAATTCCCCCAAATAATAAAAAATATAATGTTATAGTGAAATATAGGTGTTAGAGGGGTGGTTTTGGAATGAATTGTTAGATTATTCCAATTGTATCATTTGATATCTTCTCTTTGTTACATTGGAAATCGACTATGAATTATGGATTCTTTCTAAATGTGATAAATTGATTTATAAAAACTTTTAAGTGAAGACCAGAAATATAAATATTACAAAAAATCATAATATAGTGAATTTTATTGAATTAGTGATGTTTACAAACATCGGTAATTAATTTATCAACTTTTTTGAAAAATGTCGGTAAATTTGGTGTCGCTAATTTAGTGATGTTTATAAACATTGGAATTTAATGACGTTTATAAGCGTCGTTAATTTACCGATGTTTGTAAAACATCTCTATTTAGAAACCCCTCAACTGCCGAAGTTTTTGAGAAACATCGGTAAATTAACATCGCTTAATTAGTGATGCATATAAATGTCGATATTTAGTGAAACCTCATTTAACGATGTCTTTTAAAAACAACAGTAAATGACACAGAGTTTTCCAATGTTTTTTAAATCATTGGAAAACTGGTTTTTTGAAATGTAATTTATGTTTTTTAAATAATAAAAAAATACCTCCTCAACCCGCTCCATCAACCCCCATCCTGTTCCCAACCCATTCCGACCAACCCCCTCCTGTAAATTTCCCCTTCCCCCAATATTCCACATTTTCCGATGATTTTTAAAAACATCGGTAAATGACACACAGTTTTCTGATGTTTTCTAAAATATTGGTAAAATGGTTTTTTGAATTTTTTTTGGAAATTTATCTTATATTTTTCACATAATATAAAAAAATCCTCATCAACCCACTCCCTCCTATCCCATCCTATTCCCAGCCCACTCCCACCAACCCCTCTCTTGTTCACTGCCCTTTCCCCTCCTATCCCCCCCATTATGTTCCCAGTCTACCTACCAGCCCTACTCTTGTACATCATCCCAGTACCCAAAGGATGTTGTCCCATCCTATTCCCACCCACACCCCACACCCTAAACCACAATGCTGTAAAATAAGCGATGCCACACCTTATAGGATTAGAACCCCGGACCTCCTTCCTACAAGGAGCCAATACTACAAACCAAGCTACTTTATAATACATCAGTAATAATATTATTTTATGTTTATATGTATATAGATAGATTTCAATATTATAGAAATTAATATTATATATATATACATATTAATATATTTATTTTCAAATGCTATATTTTATATTTTAGCTTCGTATATGCATATATATGTGTTTAAATTTTATGTTTATATGTTATATTATATATATATATATATATGTTTATATTTTATGTTTATATATGTTTGTTTTTCGGTGTATAAATATATATGTATATGTGAATATATTTAAAATTTTAATTGTATATATATATATAATTAGAGATATTTTAAAACACTCGTAAAAATTCCACTAAAATAGTCACATTTCCATAAAAACGTGACTAAATTAAAAAAATTAATTGTGTTCTGTTATATTTATATTTTTATATAAATATATTTCCATATTTAAAAGTTAATATTATAAATATTTATTTATATATTAATATATATATATTAATATATATATGTTAATATTTTATATTTTATGTTTTATGTTTAAATATATTAATATATTTTTCTTATATTATATATATATGTGGGTGTGTGTGTGTTTATATTTTACATATATGTTTATATTTTATGTCTATATATATATTATATATATATATAAGTTTATGTGTGTGTGTATAAATATATATGTGTATGTATATATGTATATATATATATATTTAATTTTAATATATATATATATATATATAATTTTCCATATTTTAAAACACTGGTAAAAATATCACTAAAATAGAAACCTTTTCTTAAAAACATGACTAAATTTAAAATATATGTGTGTTTATATATGTGTGTGTGTGTGTGTTTATATATATAAACATTTATATATTAATATACATAAGTTTATTTATATGTGTCTCTGTTTATATATATTAACCAATATATGTATATATAAATATATATTTACATTGATGTAGAGAAATAAGCTATATAAATATATATATATTCTTAACAGAGGTTTGTGAAAACATCGCTAATTTAGCAATGTTTTTTCAGAAATTGTTACTAATTTAGCGATGTTTTTTAAGAAGTGTCACTAATTTAATGATGTTTTGATGAAGCATCACTAATTTAGTGATGTTTTGTTGGAAGTGTTGCTAATTTAGAAACACTTTTCATGAAACGTCGCAAATTTAGCAACACATTTCACAAAGCATCGTTAATCTAATGACATTTTTCAAGAACATCGCTAATTGAGTAATTCTTTTCATGAAGCATTGCTAAATATGTTATGTATTTCAGAAAACATCCCTAAAAGAGAAACATTTTTCCTGAAGAATTGATAAATTAGTGACATTTTTTAGGAAGTATCTTTAAATCAGAGACATTTTTCAGGAAGCATCTCAGATTTGGTGATGTTTTTAGGAAGCATCATTAATTTAGCGATGATTTTAGGAAACGATTCTAAATTAGTGACGTTTCTTGAAAAAAAATAGCTAAATTAATGTTTTTTATAGTGAAATGAATATTTCTTAACTTATGAAAGTTTCTCATGATGTGGATCATATGGATAATACTCTATTTTCCCAGTTAATTAGGTATAATTAACCCACACATGTTTTTGTACCAAGGATTGAGCTTCATATAAAGGATAATATTACTTGTGTTAATGAGATGATATACGAGTTTCAATGCTTTATGTTACTAATGTGTTTAGTAGAGACTAATATTAAGTGATATATAATTGTCTAAATTATATTATAAATATTATTAAGGGCATCTATGTATTTGATATTTCTTTTAAAGATGGTCTTTCTTTGCTGTTGGAAAATAGGTGGTGGTTGATGTTAATTTTTTTGGTCTAAAAAATGAAAAATAACTTAATGGAGAGGTGAATTAGGTTTTTTAATTACATCAAAAAACCTTTTCCAATAAAATTGGTTCTACCATTAGTATGATCACCCTATCCCTTACGTCTACTAGAAAATGATTAATAAATTAAAGAGAGACACAATAATTTTTTACTTAGTTCACATACACCATAATAATCCAAGTAACATACAATGAAACTATGTGGATGTAACATCATCACCAAGAACTACTCTTATTCACAATGTTTGAAGAGTAATCACTATCCCTTTAGTTTATATCCAATAA
Source organism: Viscum album (assembly GCA_963277665.1). Taxonomy (NCBI): domain Eukaryota; kingdom Viridiplantae; phylum Streptophyta; class Magnoliopsida; order Santalales; family Viscaceae; genus Viscum; species Viscum album. The sequence continues at coordinate 1,340,749,961 of OY728156.1, forward strand.
ATTTTATAACTCAATACTCTCTCACAATTTAAAAAAAAAGAATATTATACTAAATCAGGTGTACTAGGTATTAAATAAAAATATTTCAAAAATATACTTAATAAACTTTATCTACACTGCAAATGGTGTATCATGAATATATTTATTTTATTTAAATAATGAACTACACTTTACCATTCATATTTTATTCAATTTACTTATGGTTATCATTACTCATTTAATTAACAAATTATTTTCACATAAAACATGTTAAAACAAATACAGGTTTCTACAAAATATTTATGATGAAAAACTGATCTTCACTTAAATTATCTTATGTATAAAAACATTATCATAATCCTTAAAAAAATAGAGCTTGTTTCTATTCTTTAAGTATTTTTCTATACTAAATGATGTGATTAATAAAATATTTATATGAAAAATTTATTCATCTTAAAACCCTTCAGGATTATTTAAAACTTTTTTTCTGCGTTAATGAAATTCACCATGTTTGACCATATCCTTCTATTAGTTTGTCTACTTTTCCTGAAAGTATTCCTGAATTACATGAGAATCCTTCCTCTTCTCCAAAACACTATGAAATATTTATAAACAGAATCTAAAATCCTTTAGATCATTTCCTTCATAAATACACTCAGGTATTCTCCACTATTTAACTTCACTGAACAGAAATCTTCATGTATTTTTTCAAACAATCACCCCATTTGGGTTTGTTGAAAACACTTTAAACTAGGAAACTATACTATTGTAATATATTGTGACCTTTATTTTTTAAAACCATTCACCCTTAAAAACACAAATATAAATTATTTAATTAATAAAATTGTACTCTAAGCCCACATGGGTCATTATTTGTGTGAGATAAAATAATCACATGCTAGAATTATTAGTGAATCGCATCATTCAGCTTTCATAATATACTTGATGTTCAAAAACAATGATAGAAAAAACATCACTTATTCTCATGTATCCTTAACCTCCATAATTTAATATTGAAAATATATCCATCTTCATTATCTTTACTCACCGTTTTAGGGTTTTATAAATCCTCCCCACTTTCAAAATCATTTTCTCTCACCCTTTGTTAATGATCTGAATGGTTACTCCTTTTTGACCTATAAGAGGAAAATAATAATTATCAATACAAATTGAGGTCCATATTATAACTTGGGGATGAGGGTTCCACATGAATATTATATATGTGTGGGGAGTTAACTAGATTCTGGGATCTAGTGGATGGCCTCTTAAACACCACCATATGTAAGTTCTTTTGATGATATCATTGACCTTATATTATGTAGAAACAGACTAAAATTCACTAACCCATGTTTAAATTTCTAATAGATAAAGTGATATTTTATTGAAATTTGATTCATCCAAAAGTTATGGATGATAATTTTGATAAGGTTGAAATAACCTGAATTATATCTATTTATTCTAAGGGGAAACTACAACTCAACCCCCACATCATAAGACTATTAATTTCTCATTAAAAATTATATGTAATCTTGAGTGGAAAAAATATATTCAACTTTTACAATGTTTTTAGAGATTCAATCTTACTTCATACTTAAGTACAAAATACCCAATCCTATATGATAGAATTAACCACCTCATTTTTAATTTCTATCATTCTCTAAACTAATACTATCTATATCTCTATATCCTAATAACTCTTATTCTGATGTTTCACTATAAAGAAAACCCAAATCCATTGATAATTTTATATACCATAGTATTTTATTCAATTTCTGTAAGTTACTTTCATTTTTATTAATTTCATACCTTTTTTCATAATAATTTTGGAATAAAATTTTAGGTTTTATAATTAGTAAGTGAAAAATGATCCCAATGAACTACCTGTATTCTGTGACATTAACCTCTTTCACATCGTCATTTCATGAGAACTTATTCTAGGTAAAAAATAGTTTTTTAGTGCCATGGAATACTCTATTAAAAATATTTTTAGACCATCCATGGTAAATTTATAATGAGATGTGATTGTTTTATTCATTCCTTGTTTCACCTATAAGCCATTGAAAAACATATTTTCTCCAATAATTGATACTTTTAACTCTCACTACATGAGATCTGTAAACTATGTGCTTTATGCTTTAGTTGATCCACCAAATATTATTTAGTCAACATATATGATCACCATCATCCATGTATCACTGTTATTCTAGATAGATAGGTTTTGTACAACTCCACCACATAGAAATATGATATTCTTTAAGTCTTGATCAAGTTGAGAATATTATGATATTGGTACTTACTTTAACCTAAAACACATGATCTTCATCTGAAATTATTTTTTATCATATTCATATATAAAAAACCATATAGATACTATATGTACACCTCTTCTTCAATTAATACATTTTTTTTTATTTTATATCCATTGGTAATTCCTTAAATCTTCTTTGCACCATTATGACCATAAATAATCAAATTGTATCCAAACTAGTCATGGGAGAAATGTTTTCATATACACTAATAAATTAAATCTAAAATCATCCCATATCTCAATTAATTACTTATTTAGATTCAATATACCTCATTAATTGTGTTTATTAAAGAAAAAAAAATTCTCTTGAGGATGTTCTTATCTGCTAGACAAAAAAAATCTCCCATGTTTGACTCTTCTCAAATTGTTCTAGTTATTAATGAATCTCATAGACCAAATTTTCATATTTAACATCCTTTTTCAGAAACAAAATTGGGTATACATATGTTAGGAGTGAATTTATATGTAGATAATTTAATGTCATCATCTACATTGGTGTTTTATGATCATAAGTGATATTATTTTCATCAATTTCAACCTTGTTTTCCTTGCTTCTATACAGAAACCAGTCTAACATCATTATTCTCAATATTGTTTTATTATTAAAAATCATCAATATAACCTTGTGCAACACCAAATATAATCAAATCCTCATCAATCTATTCTCTAATATTCTCAAAAAATTTCGAAATATTTTTCTAAATTTCTACTATAGTGATGTCTTAGAATTTGATAATATTTCAAATTATTTTATTGAAAAACTTTTATTTCATGCCTTTAGATAAGTAAACATGAAAAAATCCCTTAAAATACACGAGATTAAAACATAAGGTGTTTCTCCATACAAATAATAATTCATTTAATTATAATGATTAAAATGTATTTCCATATTGGATTCTTTCCATACTAAATCTCTTATGGAGTTTTTTTCCTCTAAAAAAATAAATGATCTATGTTATAAATATTGACTTATTTAATGATAACTTTATTCCAAAAAAAATTGATAATAATATCTCCGTAACTATCATTCTACCAATTCTATTTATGAAATGGTTTCTCATACAAAGCACACCATTTTTTTGAGTAGTTCTCACCATTGAGACTTGGAACCATATAACTTTCTTCTTCAGATAATCCTCCAACTAAATGTTAAAAAACTCTTGTAAATTTTTTGTCTTTAAATTTATAATTTTTGACCCACCCTTGTTTTTATCCATCCTCTGGTACTAAGTTATGTTATTAAACACCACAAGATTATAGGATATTATCATAAATAAATTCATCCTATTATAATCAGTAATCAATATCATATAATAAATTTTTCCCAAAATGTATCTTATTGATATCGGTGAACACACATAAACATTTAAAAATTAACAAAACCTTTTTGAATTCTTGTCTATTCACTTACATGTCTTCTGAGTAATGTTCAATTTTTGATATAAATATCACATGTGTGTGAAATCATGTTATAATCTAGAGACATCACAGTCATGGTCAATCTTTAAAATTCTTTTAAGGAACACTAGATTAAGTTACTAGTCATTTTATAACATAATATTATTTTCTTCCTTGGAAAAAAATAACACATATTCTTCTCTACTAATGAGGTAAATCTCACCATTTATTCACTTCCCTTTTTTCGAAATTGTACCATCACTCCCATCGATGATAAAATTCTTCTTGTTGAAAATCACTACATGTAAGGAGTCACACAGTTGAATAAAATATAAGGTTGTGGCCGAGACCTTCAAAAACCAATACATCATTGTGTCTCATATATTTTCCCAAAAATTTAAAATTTTCTTAATCTCGTGATCTTTATCTATTCATCGTTTATACATCTAACAACACCTTGAATTTCATATTTTAAACCTGTGACTTGAACCCTATTTTAAATCATATGGGAATTAAATTTTCTATCACGGATCTATAAAACCATATGATACTAAGTTTTTAAAGATAAATATCTACAAAACTAATTTCCTAACTCTATTATTTTTGATCCACGACTTTGACTTCACACTCGAGGATGATTTTCACATTTTTTCCTCAAAATATTATACACCAACATTATCATGTAAATATATAAATTTATTTTATATTTCTAACTCACTGGAAGATTCATTGAATTATATTATATCTATAATTTTAAACTTTTCATGACTATTTTAATTACTCTTATACCCTCTAGTAACTATTAGCTATGGAACATACATTTTTATAATGCACCATATTTCAATATAAACTAAACATTATACATTTCTGTACTCTTGTTTGACTTTTTTATATGACTGGTGTTTTTTTGTGTTCTTTGAGTGTTCTAGTTCTGAGTCAAACCCCAACCAACCTTAAAATATATAGTGAGATCATATGACTTGATATTAACCAAATATTCATTCTACATGTGATCAAAACTAATACCCTATTTCTGATTTTGATGTGTATTTTATTGGAAATATTGTCTAATTTTCTTACTAGATCTTCATAATTCTTCAACACCTTACCTTCAATTCTTTCAATCTAATTTGAGGTCATAATGGGTGTCCAGAGTCTCTCATAACATTCTATTTTTCATTGTATCTTGATGAATCCCCCACAAGATAATTAATACATTTGACTAAATCTTTCACTATGTTATTCAAACCCTCAATAATATTGTTCTTCTATTTGATTTTAAATTTGTACACAAAAACCTTCTCTAAGATTTTTTGGATTTTCCTATTGAATATTTTCACTTCATTCCTTCAACTTTGACTTCTCTATTTTATGTTGTTTCATGTAGAGTTTTTAATCATAAACCAATATATTGTAATTATTTGTCTGGATATCTAAACATCAATATCATTAGGTGAAATCACTAACTATTCTTATAGATAAAATCTCTCTTCTAATTATCCATTATTATCATCACTATCTTACCTTGTTTGGAATTATCCACAACTATAATTAGAAAATATTGTTCTAGGTATTTATACTCCTAAATATATATTTTTTTAATTTCATATAAGATATTATCCTCTTGTGAATTTAGGTACTTCATCTTGAATTTTTTCTTAGTACTCCACCTACCATCTATGTTATTTTATGATTTATTCAAGGTAACTTCATACTTATCATCATAATCATCTTGAAAATTCTTGGGAAACTTATCTATAAGGGTCCAAACCATTACACATTGAAATAATTTGAGTGGAAGTTTCCCTTTGAACATTCTTTTTCCCATTTTCAGGAAGAGAGAAAGGAATGTGTTAACTTCAACAACCAATTATTTTTCTAGAACACTATCTATGGTGATCTTTTTTAGTGACTAGAATACCACTTCCTAAGACTGACCATTTTCAATATCCTCATTACCATCATTCATCATCTCATATAAAATGAGATTACTATGAAGAATATCCATCGTCTAGTCTTTTAGGTCTTTTATCTCAAGAATTGATACCTTTTAATTAAATTATGGTGGAAATATTATCATAATGTGATTAAAAATATTAAAATCACAAAGGGTTTCTTCAAGTCCCTCATATCCTCTACAATCACATATTCTAGATAAAATAATGCATCAAAATATTCATTTAGGTGCATCCTTATTTCCTCATTTTTATTCCATAGAACTTTCGATTCACCTTCTCATACCTTTGAGTCATCATTATAGAAATTGAGGATATTTTCCCACAAATAATGTGAGGATTTACCCAATATTCTCATCATATATATTGTGTTGTCTAAATCTACAACTAACACATTGATTCACTTGGTTTCGGTATCCAATTTTTTTTTAATATATTTATGATATAAATCTATTTTATATAATGTATGATATTCCATGAATAAAATATACCTAAAAATTAATTTGAAACAATTGAAAATAATGATGCATAATATTCTTACAAAGTTAAATTTTCTTCCCTCAAAGATCGTAATCTATTTGAGATTAAATATTTCCATGAATTCCACTAAGAGGGAAGTTTAATTAACATGAACCATTAGCTTTGATACCACTAATTGGCCCCAAGTAATCTAAGTACCCTCACATGGGGGTGTATTATGGTATGTAAATTTCCTAAAACATCCCTTTATAATGATTTTAAAAGATACACCTCTCTCTATTATAGAAGATATAAATATATAAAGCAAATAAAGAGAGACATAAATTATTTTTTCTTGGTTCACCCACACTAGGTTGATCCAGGGAGAATAAAATGGTGATGTGGTGATATAACATAATCCCTAAGTACACTAAATATTTACATTATTTGAATTGGTAACACTATCGACCCTAGTTTACGACCAATCTCTTTGATAACTGAAAACACTCCACTAGTAAACAATGGTGTTTAACGTCAAAAATTAGACATTGTTTTCTTATAAACTGAAGTAAAATATGTTTTCAGAGAAATTTTTTAATATGTATTTAAAAAATGATCCAATAATTACTTTTTTTATCATGTTTTAGATTATTTTTTAAGCTTCAATTTGATTGGTAATGGAGCTAAAATGGAGTTATGGATTAAAAGTTATGGATGTTAGAAGTTGTTTTTCTCTTATATAAGTCCTAAAGAAGTCCATATTTCAGAGGAAATAAATTTTAATCTGTAAATCCATTTTAGATCCATGACCACTCAAATAAAATCATAAGAAATACTATAAAAAATTGTACAAGATAATTAGTTTTGGAATCAGTTTTTTTGAAAAATAATTCCAAAACTATTTTTTTTTTGTTTTTCGCATCAGTTTTTAATAAAACAAACATGAAAAAAAAACTTTTTTAACATTTTAATGTCGATTAATCTAAAAACTGAATCCAAAATGATATAGATTAGAATTTTTGGAATCAATTTTGTATGAAAATGATGCCCAAAGCCAATGTAAATCCTCTTTTTCATCGGTTTTAACCAAAATTGATGCTGAAGAGTATTCACTAATATGCAGGATCGATATTTCAATTTTTTTCACAACATGAGTTTACAATATTAAAATATTTCCTACATTTTTATAAAATGATATTGAAAATATTTTCGTTTTATATATATAAATCCATTTTCTCTTTCATTCCTCATTTTCGATCTCTTCTATTCAAAATTGTTTTCATAGGGGCTTCAATCATTAATTTGAAGACAATATCTATTCTAATCATTTATTTTCTTTATTATTATTTTTCTTCATTTATAAGCTAATCCATTATCTTTCTTATAAGGATGATTTATTCTTATGATTGAGTTACAAATATAAATGATCTAGATTATATTTACCAAACGAGGTGTAAATTTCATTATCAGTCACTGTTATCATTATCGCATAAGTTTTACCCTAAATATAAGAGATATGATGATAATAAACACATCATTTTGATGGAAACTCATAACACCATTGAAATATGTTAAAAATATTATATTAAATTTATTTCATTTGGTGCATGTGATTTTCTTTTATTTTTCTCATGTTTTCTCTGAAACGAATTATATCAATTGAAAAATTTATAAGTTCCACTTCTAATAGCCATAAAATTTGATATGTAACTCTGTTTTCACTCCACAACCATTCAAATTGAAGATCAAGAAATTTTATAAAACCTAAAAGAAAAAAAAGTCATTGGGGTTGTATTTTTTAAAAAACAATTCAATATAAATATATATACATTTATTTATTTATGGAGTCAGTTTTTTAAAAAGTGAAGAAAAAAATAATTTCTTTTAACTTTTTGGCATCGATTTTTAAGAAAACAGTGGGAAAAAATGATACTGATGTGTTTTTTGGCATCATTTCATTACAAAAATCAATTCTATAAAGAAATTTTAATTTGTTTTTCATAATTTTTTTACAAAAACCGACATCAAAATTTATATTTTTTACTTCGGTGGATTCAACATCGATTAAACACTAACGTCAAAATTAAAAAACCCAATGTTAAAGATATTTTGTCTACTAGCCCTGTAAAAATGTTAGATTTCATTTCCCTTTAAAATTAACTGTAACCACTCTTCCTTTATAATATTATTTAGATGATCTAAATCTTCATTTTCTATACCACAACTGGTGTGCCTTAAATCACTTCTTTCATGTAAATATTGAAGTATACTTTAACATAGATATTCTATGTAATTTACTAAGGTTCTCATAATCAATTTTGTGTAAAAATGATATTAGTTTAAAATAAATTCACAAAAAACTAGTTTTCATAACATAATTACTCTATTTAACAGTTTGTTGTATAAATTTGTTTTCCTCAAATTGATACAATCACATAACAGTTAAATGAAAATAGATCACTTAGGACTTCTCTAAGTATTCCTCTCTACATAATGATATGATTAGTTCCCTATTTATAGTAAGAATTGATCTTTCTTGAAACCATTCTTGATTTAATAAAATAAATCATCTCTATTCATAAACATCTCCAAATTCATGTGATACCCTTCCACATGTCCATATTATTTTTTCAAGAATGTACCAAACATTGTTATAGAGTCCTTCAATTTATCCAAAACCCAACATAATATATAAAAATAAGCTCCAAACACCTCCATATCAATTTATTCATGAATACACCATCGCCATATCTTCACAAAAACAATTTCAATATTATTTATCAAAAAACATAACCCAAAATCAATAAAACATCATCCTGGTAATTTTTTTTCAATTACCTCTCTCTTTGGGTCTGTTGAAAACACATAAAACTCATTAATTATATTCTAGAAAATAATTTTTTATTTATTCTTGAAAACCATTTTCCCTATAAAAATCCAAATATAAATTAATTAATCACTCAATACATACTCTAGTCTCACATTAGTGGTGATTATCATAAGAAATGACAGTAAGATAATATTAGTATGAAAAATCATTTCATTTAGCACTCATTATCTAATTGGTTTTTTGAAAACATTAATCATGAAACTCTTCATGTCCCCTAATATATTTTATCCTCCTAATTTACCATTTAATAAAACACCCCATTTAGCATCATTACTCACCCCTTAGATGGTTTGAGAAATATCCCCACTATTATAAATAATATTTCACACCCATTTTAAAATAACACGGATGTAACTTCTTTTTGTCTACAAGAGGGGAAAAATTATTAGTACAAAGGGAAATACATACCTTACCTTAGGGAGTGGGGGTTCTAAATCGAAACTATAAAATTATGGGGCCGAATGGAATCTGAGAACCAACTGATACCACTTAATCACCTCTTTGTTAAGGGTTTTATCATGATACATGTTAATTGATGTTTGGTTGTAAGATTCTCTAATTTCACAAAATCATGATCAAATTTATCTTTGATAAAGTGATACTTTATTTAAAATTTATTTTCCTTTAAGGTATGTGTGATATTTTTAGTATGGTTAATATAAATTGTAACGCCCCGACCCTAGTTACCCAGAGTCGGTGCCTTATTGCGTAACAATGGCATGATAACAAAAGATCAAGTCTTGAAAGACCGATTAGTTTAGTAGCCTTGGAAACACTAGATACATTCATTAATGTTACATTACATAATAAAGTGAAAAACTACAATAACATAGTTTCCATTTTCCACACTCATATCCCCTTCAGAGTATCCCTGCAGGTCATTCCTAAAATACTTCTTTACATCTTGGAAAAATTAAAACATTTAAAGGGGTGAGATTAGATTCTCAGTAAGGATAACAACATAGAAAAAGCTTTCATAAATAAACATTAACATTTAAGGAAATGTATAACTAAAACAAAAGCCTTTTAAACTTGAACTTCAGCATAATATGGCAAAAATAAAATGAAATAATGCCATTTACTTAATCACATGGATATTCTACTAGTTGAATAATCGCATTCAATATCAATAACCACTTTCATAATGATGGAATGCATAATGCCATACTATCATAACCACGTAGCCAAGGCCTCGTGCCAAGACTACAAATAAGATTTAGTCAAGGCCTCGTGCCAAGACACTAGTCTGTCTCATGAGACCTACCGATGCATCGAGGAGCTATAGCGGGCTCCACCCATCACTTACTAATTCCAATTCATTCCTTATATGAAAAATGGTATATAAACATTTAGGAATACCATTTTTTTTAAATACTGTTTGAAATTAATTGCGGCAGCAAAATACCAGTTCAATTTTTGGAAGATACTTACATTTAAAATTGCTCAAATATACTCCAGTGTTTTTCTGAAAACATTATGCAAGCTTCTGAAAACAAAATAACTAATCCTGAGACTGCTCGACTAATTACATGCCATGATGGGTCCACGCCCAATCCCTTCTTTTCTACCACACTCGAGAGTCAGGTTTTCTGAAAACATTTTTAATCTTGCGTTAAATACATATACATTTTCACTGTGTTTTAATATATTAAGACCCATAAACATCATATGATACATACCATTTTCAAAACCAAAATAAAATAAAATTAAAACATGGTATTTTTTTCATTTAAAAAAATTATGGCTTGTAGTGGAAGTAGAAACTCAAATAATGGTCACGATGATGGAGAAGTCATTGTCGCCGCATTCGTACGAGAAAAAAACATTCCCTTTTTTTGTTTAGTAAAATTATTCATATAAAAAAGATTCCTCTTGAATAAACATAAAATTCAAAGGGGTTTATACACCGTATAAAATAAAGTTATGTATAAAACAAAATATGCCTCAATGAAAGGTGATTGAGACGAAGTCCCTTAAAAAGATCATTTTTTTAAAAATAAAATAAATCTATTATGTGTATTCACTATAAGTACACATAAATAAATTACAAATACTAGATAGGATATAATAATATCATGACATAATTTGAAAGTAGGATATTAACCCAAAGAATAGAAATTTGGTTAAGAAGTTCCCTTACCTCGTGTCCGACTTCACTCGATCATTCTTTAACCTCTTGAATAATAAACTAGAGCTAATTTATACTTACATAAGAACCTTTTTCAAGTTCATTATTCCTTTTATATCAATTATTACCATGTTATGAACATTATGTAATTATTTATGTTAATAACGGTCGTTTTGTCGATCTTTGGTACTTGAGTCAACAATAAACTTCTTATAATTACAAGTTGTTTATGTGGTAGAATATCCATTATCTCCATAATTATATTCATGATTTACATATCATATATATATATCATATATATCCAGTATATACATTCATTCATAATATTACATAACATTTAGAGGTAAGAAATGAAATGCACCGTTCATGGAGACGGTAAGCCGTACGTATGCATGAACGCTACTTTCATTTCTATTTTGTATTTAATCGAATGAAACAAAAATGATATAAAGGTACATTATAATTCCAGTATAATATCATATATAATATCATTTACTCCATCCTTTATACATCCCACATATGGCATTAACGATTCAAATAACTTTGAGGGGGCGGTAGTCCGCACTTCCTAAAATGAAATTATCTTGTTTACCCATAATGGAAATCATAAAGGTATGCCATAAATGAGAAATAAAGAATAATAAGGAAAACATAAACATAATATATATCATATATAAATATAGTGACATATTAATGTCCACCATGAGAGGTGTTAAAAGAAGATTGAACAATCATCGTTTCATGAGGCAGAAATTCGCCAACCACAGAAACAGTATGTTCTTTAACCACTAGACGAAGGTGTGTGTAAGTTTTAAATAAAATCATTCTCATAAAAACATACTAGTATATTGAAGATACTGGTGTTGTTACAAAATAAAGGAATAAAAAGAGTTACGTGGTTGGAGAAGCAAAATAAAATAAAATAACATAAGAGAAGACATTACCTTAAAATCGGGTAACTCTTTTTGATTTAAGCCGAAGGATTCCTTAGAAAGACTTATGCCCGAATCAAGGCTTCTAGGAGTAATAGAGGAAATTTTAGAGAGTATTTGGGAAGATGTTGGTTGAGCCAAATGGCTTTGAAGGTGTGAATATGGTGGTAGTGGTGGGGGCCTTTTATAAGGGGAGAGGAGGGGCACTCTTGGAAATTCATGATATGTTACTTTATTATATAATGATTTTCGAATTTTAGAGGTCCCAAACTTATATATTTCGAGGATAATGTGATAGGGGTTCTATATATACTCATCCAATAGATTTTTGACAAGTGTAAGTCTTTGATTTTACATTTTGTTTTCATTTTATTTAAATCGTTAATTAATGAGGTAATCGGTGCATCATCATGGTGTCATAAACAATTTAATATATTTAATTTATAAAAATTATAAAAAAAAATATTATGATGTAAAAAATCTTTTTATATTTCCAATTAATATTTATAGTATAAAATTTAACTTATATAACTCCATGTAATAATTGTTTTAGTAAAACAACACATGTTTGTGACAATATTATCTTTACTTTAAATAAAAAGTTATTATTGTCATTTTCTTACCCAAATGGCTTCATGGGGTCCCCAAGTTGACCCATAGATTGTCTTGGTCTTCCATTACTAATAAAATAAGGGTAGGACAAGTGTAATGGTATTTTAATATTTTTATAATATCATTTTACCTTAAATTTCACTAATTACCTTTAATCGCGATTAATTAAACGTAAAAGTTACTATTCAACAAAAAAATTATTTTAATCCCATTGAACCACATTTTACTTCATAATGAAAACCATGTATGTTGGATTTTTGAAAATCAAATCACAGAAGTGGTAATGTTTTATTTAAAAGAAAAATCAGTTTTTAACTACCACTTAGTGGTTTCACTATTCATCAAAAATTGAAGTTTTTCAGAACAATACCAAAATTTCACCCTAAGATATAATTGATATTCCGAATTCAAAAATGATGTCTATTTTACAAAATTAAAAACATATAAGGTTCATTTATTAATTTTATAATTAATTCCCACTGTCACAACAAATAGCGTGTTTTTAAGAAACAATATATTTCAAAAGATTGACAATTGTTTATGTCCAATTTCAAAGTGAAATTAATTCTAATGGCCACCATTGGATACAATGGTAAAAATTTATTCTAATTATAATTTAAAACCACTCAATAGTATAGTTTATCACTATAAATTATTTTGTTAAAAAAATTTGTTTTTAAGTATTTTTTATTATTCATAAAAAATTAGATGTTCTTAGAAAATTACAAAAAAATCAAATTAGGATAATTTCGATATTCCGAATACAAAAAATGAAGTCCATTTTGAAATATAAAATTTTTATAATTTCAAAAAGTGGGTATTACTATTTATAATCGCTACTTTTATTGGTCGCGGTGTGTTAGAACTCGAGGTTGTGTACAACACACGCTGCTCTATTATTCAAAGAGAAGCGTACCATGGAATCCTGGGGTGTTACATTCTTCCCTCCTTCAATAAATTGCGTCCTCGCAATTTGAAATTTTTATTTGAATATAAAAGGTTGAAAATAGAAAATACCGTTGTAGAAAACCCACATCGGAAATAAGGACAATAAAAAATATAACTTTAAAATATAGAAAGAGAAGTAAAAAGGTCACCTGAGATACCCAGACTAGGATTCTATGAAAATATGGATATGGAGGAAATAAACCATCAAGGTCTAATGGAGAGTTGTATAAAACAGGATTAGGAGAAAGTTAACTACAAGAAAATCACAAATTTTTGATTGGTTAAAAGGTCATTGATTCCCCAATTGGAAAATTTAACCGACAACATTTTTGATTTAAGTTAACTTTCATAAAGTTGAGGAATTTATTTAGGAGATTTACTAAGAACATAAGGGAATATACATACTTGTCATGTAGACTTTTATTCTTTAATAAATTTTTACGACAAACCCATCTTTCACTCAAAAAGATAATAGAACTCAAAAATATTATATTTATTCTAATCATACAAGGTTCAAAATATTAACACATACCATTTAGATTACGAAAACTATTTTGTAATAACCAGGGACTTCATGTAGGCTAGTGGTAGGTAAAAAAGGCATGTCTCACTATGGTTGTAGGTTCAATTCTTGCAGCTTTGTCTGACGCGACGGGTTATCCCCCCAACCTGAAGGGTGTCCTTTTCCTAAAACTATAGTATTATAATATTCCAAACATAATCATCATAAATTTTTTAAACTTAATTAATACTATCCAAAGTTCAACTTAATCCATTCCAACCTTTATAGTTATCCAAAATACTTCCGTCCAGACTTTCTCTAAAGGGTCTCTAAATTCCAAAATCAATTGTATCATCAGATTCCTCAAAAAAAGTAAAGTTTCTCTCATTGTCACATATAAAAATATGATTACCTTCATCATATCAATTCCTTAATGAAAACAACAAGTACTGTAGTATAATCCTTATATATATCACATTATTCTTATAACCAGAATATAATCCTTGAGTCCAAAAGCACCAATACATTAATTATTCCACTTCAATTGTAATAACAACATAAGATTGTCCTTGATCCCTTGGACTTTTCTGAGTTATGTTTCCCTGACGCTTAGGACATTCATTTTCATTATTCCCCATTTCCCTACAATTGTAGCATTCAACATTGATAGCCTCTTTCTTTCCCTTACAATCACGAGCCTGGTGACCTTTTTATCCACATTTATAACAAACTCCCATTCCTTTTAGGAAAGTACCAGGGTGATTCTTCCCACAATTATCGCATAATGGAAAATCCTTCTTTCCCTTTTTCCCTTTATCCGTCTCTTGTTCCACAGTTCTCTTCTTCTCTTGCTTTACTTTATTGTCATAAGATTTTGAGAATTCCTTTTCTGTCTTGATAGTACATGAGACAATATCTTCGTACGATGAGAAAGATTGTGAGACTAAGGCTCGAAGGAGAATTGGTTTTAACCCATCAATAAAATGATCAATATTACTTCTTGGGTTACATATATAATCTGTAGCATGCCTTGCTAACCTTGTAAAGTTAGCCTCATACTTTTTGACATTCTCATCCTCCTTCTGCCTCAGACTCAGAAATTTCCTTTCCATATCTGATTGATGGTCATGTGGAAATTATTTTTCTAAGAAAATCTCTTTGAACTCCCTCCATTCTATATTCGATACTTCATCATCTTCCTTTGTATTTTGAATAAATGACCACCATTGATCAGCATATCCAGTGAGGCGGTAAGCTGCCATGACTACTTTTTCCCTTTCACTACTCCCTAAAGCCTGAAATATTTTCTCTAGGGAATTTATCCATTGCTCATCTACTAAGGTATTAGTACTCCAATTGAATGTTGGTGGTTTTTGCCTCATGAAGAGGTCTAACATTGATCCTCCACGTTGCAGATTAGGGTTCTCCATACGAGTAAGGTTATTATTCATAACCTGAGTGAGTTGTCCCAGTACGGTGATAAGTTAATCAGCACTACTTGTATCTCCATCTCCGTTATAATTATCTTGAGCAGGAGGAAAATCCCTACATTGAGTACGTGCATTGATACGGTTTCCATTCCTCCCACTAGGCGCTATTTCTAAACAATGGCATAAACTAGATTAGTTTATGAATCAAAATAAATAATTCCATACTTGTAAAACACTTAACGTAAATTGAACTATAATCATAAATTTTTTTTTTGAGGAAGTATATACTCATATACCCTTTATAATGGTTTGTAATGAAAATGAGAATTATCCTAAGCATATCTCACAGGAGTGTTGTAACCAAGAGTGTAGCAAGGCCCGTTGTCGTGCACCAGTTCCCGTTCGAGTCTAGCTCAAAGCGGTGTTTTCGGGTTTTACCCCTAGGTACATCTGTGCTAGAGCCGCCTCTACCTGGTCATATCTAGACAGGGATGTATTTCTCGGAAAACTCACAAAATCATTATAATACCAAAATTCTAGGAAGTTCTTCTATAACAATCCTCAAAGTCTATCTTTGGGATATGTGCTCTAATAAAATTTTATCTAAATCTAGCTTCCAATGTTAGTTCTAAACTACCTCTGATACCAACTGTAACAACCCGACCCTAGTTACCCAGAGTCAGTGCATTATTGCGTAACATTGGCATGATCACAAAAGATCAAGTCTCTAAAGACCGATTAGTTTAGTATCCTTGGAAACACTAGATACATTCATAATTGTTATATTACATCATAAAGTAAAAAACTACAATAACATAGTATCCATTTTCCACACTCATATCCCCTTCAGACTATCCCTGCAGGTCATTCCTAAAATACTTCTTCACATCTAGGAAAAATTAAAACATTAAAAGGGGTGAGCTCAGATGCTCAGTAAGGATAACAATATAGCATAAGCTTTCATAAATAAACATTAACATTTAAGGCAATGTATAATTAAAACAAAAGCCTTTCAAACTTGAACTTCAGCATAATATGACAAAAATAAAATGAAATAATGTCACATTGATATTCTACTAGTCGAATAATCACATGCAATGTCAATAACCACTTTCATAATGATGGAATGCATAATTCCATACTATCATAACCACGTAGCCAAGGCCTCGTGCCAAGACTACAAATAATATTTTTTCAAGGCCTCGTTCCAAGACACTAGTTTATCTCATGAGACCTACCGATGCATCAAGGAGCTATAGCGGGCTCCACCCGTCACATACTAAGTCCAATGCATTCCTTATATGAAAAATGTTATATTAACATTTTGGAATACCATTTTTTTAAAATACTGTTTGAAATTAATTGCGGAATCAAAATACCAGTTCAATTTTTAGAAGATACTTACATTTAAAATTGCTCAAATATACTCCAGTGTTTTTCTAAAAACATTATACAAGCTTCTGAAAACAAAATAACTAATTCTGAGACTGCTCGACTAATTACAGGCCATGATGGGTCCACGTCCAGTCCCTTCCTATCTACCACACTCGAGAGTCAGGTTTTCTGAAAACATTTTTAATCTTGCGTTAAATACATATACATTTGTACTGGGTTTTCATATATTAAGACTCCTAAACAATGTTTGATACATACCATTTTCAAAACCAAAATAAAAGAAAAGTAAAACATGGTATTTTTTTCATTTAAAAAAAATTATGGCTTGTAGACGAAGCCGAAACTAAAATAATGGTCACGACGAAGGAGAAGTCGTTTTCGCCTCATACGTATGAAAAAAACATTCCCTTTTGTTGTTTAGTAAAATTATTTGTATAAAAAATATTCCACATGAATAAATGTAAAAGTCAAAGGGGTTTATACACCGTATAAAATAAAGTTGTGTATAAAACAAAATATGCCTCAATGAAAGGAGATTGAGACGAAGTCCCTTAAAAAGATCATTTTTTTAAAATAAAATAAATCTATTATGTGTATCCAATATAAGTACACATAAAGAATGTAAAAATACAAGATATGACTTAATAATATCATGATATAATCTGAAAGTAGGAGATTAACCCAAAGAATAGAAATTTGGTTAAGAAGTTCCCTTACCTCGTGTCCGACTTCACTCGATCGTTCTTTAGCCTCTTGAATAGTAAACTAGAGTTAATTTCTACTTTTTTAATAACCTTTTTCAATTTTATTATTCATTTTATATCACTTATTACCATGTTATGAACATTACGTAATTATTTAAGTTAATAACGGTCGTTTTGTCGATCTTTGGTACTTGAGTCAACAATAAACTTCATATAATTACAAGTTGTTTATGTGGTAGAATATACATTATATCCAGAATTATATTCATGATGTAGATATCATATATATCATATATTTCAAGTATATACATTCATTCATAATATTACGTAACATTTAGAGGTAAGAAATGAAATGCACCGTTCATGGAGACAGTAAGCCGTGCGTACGCATGAAAGCTACTTTCATTTCTATTTCGTATTTAATGGAATGAAATCATAATGATATAAAGGTATATTATAATTCCAGTATAATATAATTTATAATATCATTTACTACATCCTTTATACATCCCACATATGGCATTAATGATTCAAATCACTTTGAGGGGGCGGTAGTCCGCACTTCCTAAAATGAAATTATCGCGTTTACCCATAATGGAAATCATAAAGGTATGCCATAAATGAGAAATACAGAAGAATAAGGAAAAAATAAACATAATATATATGATATATAAATATAGTTACATCTTAATGGCCACCATGATAGGTGTTAAAATAAGATTGAGCAATCATCGTTTCATGAGGCAGAAATTCACCAACCACAGAAACAGTATGTTCTTTGACCATTGGACGAAGGTGTGTGTAAGTGTAAATCAAATAATTCTCATAAAAACATCCTATTATATTGAAGATACTGGTGTTTTTACAATATAAAGTAATAAAAAGAGTTTAAGGGGTTAGAGAAGCAAAATAAAACAAAATAACATAAGAGAAGACATTACCTTAAAATCAGGTAACTCTTTTTGATTTGAGCCAAAGGATTCCTTGGAAAGACATCTGACAGAAGTGAGGCTTCTAGGAGTAATAGATGAAAGTTTAGAGAGTATTTTTGCAGAGGTTTTCCGAGCCAAATGGCTTTGAAGGTGTGAATAAGGTGGTAGTGGTGGGGGCCTTTTATAAGAGGAGAGGAGGGGCAATCATGGAAAGTAATGAAATGTTACTTTATTATATAATGATTTTCGAATTTTAAAGCTCCCAAACTTATATATTTCAAGTTTAAGGTGATAAATGTTATAAATAAACTCATCCAATAGGTTTTTGACAAGTTTAATTCTTTGATTTTACATTATCTTTTCATTTTATTTAAATCGTTAATTAATGTGGTAATCGCTTCATCATCATGGTGTCATAAACAATTTAATTTATTTAATGTCTAAATTTTTTAAAAAAAATATCATGATGTAGGAAATATTTTTATATTTCCAATTAATGTTTATAGTCGAATTTTTTACTTATATAACCCTATGTAATAATTGTTTTAGTAAAACAACACATGTTTGTGACAATTTTATCTTTACTTTAAATAAATAGTTATTAATGTCATTTTCTTACCCAAGTGGCTCCATGGGGTCCCCAAGTTGACCCATGGATTGTCTTGGTCGGCCATGAATAATCCAATAAGGGTAGGACAAGTGTAAAGATATTTTCATATTTTTATAATATCATTTTTACCTTAAATTTCACTAATTAACTTTAATCACGATTAATTAAACATAAAAGTTACTATTCACCAAAAAATTATTTTAATCCCATTGAATCACATTTTACTTCATAATGACATCCATTTATGTCGGATTTTTTAAAATAAAATCACAGAAGTAGTAATGTTTCATTTAAACGAAAAAAATAGTTTTTTAACTACCACTTAGTGGTTTCACTATTCATCAAAAATTGAAGTTTTTCAGAACAATACCAAAATTTTACCCTAAGCTATAATTGATATTCTATATTAAAAAATGATGTCTATTTTAAGATATTTCAAACATATAAGTTTCATTAATTAATTTTATAATCAATTCCCGCTGTCACAACAAATAGCTTGTTTTTAAGAAACAATATATATTAAAAGATTGACAATTGCTTATGTCCAATTTCAAAGTGAAATCAATTCTAATGACCACCATTGGATAAAATGGTAAAAATATATTCTAATTAAACTTTAAAACCAATCAATATTATAATTTATCACTATAAATTATTTTTATTAAAAAAGTTGTTTTTAGGTATTTTCACTATTCATAAAAAATTGGAAGTTCTCAGAAAATTACAAAAAATTCAACTTAGGATAATTTCGATATTTAGAATACAAAAAATGAAGTCCATTTTGAAGTATAAAATTTATATAATTTCAAAAAGTGGGTATTAATATTTATAACGGCTACTTTGATTGGTCACGGTGTGTTAGAACTCGAGGTTGCGTACAACACACGCTGCTCTATTATTCCAAGAGAAGCGTACCGTGGAAGCCTGTGGTGTTACGGAACTTGTATTTTTATTATTGATTTTAATAGTTTATTTCACTTATAATACTATATCTTCAATATTTTTTTAATCAATAATAGTTACATGCATTCTTGAGTTGAAAAAATATATTTAAATTATATAGTGATTAATTTGGAACAACATTTTTTTTATTTTTTATCTAATAAATTTTGAATAATATAATATAGAATTAACCAACATATATAGAATTTCAATATTCAACTAAATCGAAATAATTTTTTCTGTATATCCTAATAACTTTTTTTATGATGTTACACTATAAAGAAAACTGAAATCCATTAGGCCATTGATATATTATAGTATTATATTCACTACTTTTACGTTTATTTCCTTGGGATTATTCTAAAACATTTTTTCTTGAAAAGTAGAAAACACAATATCCATTCATCTTTTGGTTATTATATAAGTCACCCAATGATCTACCTATACTCCACAACATTGACTTATTTATTATCTTCAACCTTTCGTGACCTGACCCCCTGAGGCATACCTAGCTGGTGGAAGGTTGAGGTGAAACTACCCCAAGCCTGCGTCTACAGGCCAAGAATTGTAGAAATGCACCAAAAGGAATAAATAAAGTGGGATTTCATTACCTTATGTACTTATACACACACACGCCCAATCATTTCCATAATGAAATGAAGAGGAATACAAAAAAAGGGAGTAACATTTAGACTAAAACCATGAATTTAATAACTTCTAGGGAATAAAAAATAGTGTGAAAGGGTTAACCAAATAGAAAGGGAAAAAATACATTCCCACCTAGAAAATATGTCCCAACCAGAGAACAATTGGAAAATAAATACTAAGAGATACTGGCTCTAGATCTCAAATCCCATTCCATTATACATGGTCAAATGCACTCAATTATCCCTATGATTCTATAAAATTTTCACCAAACTATCCCTTATTTTCATAAGAAACCATAGAAGTTGGAAAATCCCTTGCAAGGGTGAGTATATACATACATAGTAGAACACCCTAAAAACTAGAGGGATAGAAATAATAGGCACGATAAAACAAGTAAACTCTACCCCTAGAAAGGGGAAAATGAAACCAAAAAACAAAGATATATTCTCATATAAGAATCCTAGATATGATATAAAGGAGATCTCCATCTCAAATCCCATATTAAGAAAAGTTTCTACAAACTATTCCAATGTTATGTCATTAATTCCAAACATTGCGCATGTCTATCTGAAGAAGTAACTCTATGGAGAGCCTACACCTAACCACTATGCCGCATAGTCGAGGGGGTACAATATCTATTTATAGGACCCATTCCTTAGTTTGGGAGGTAAGTACCACTTAGTTGGTAGATAACCCACACAGTAGTGTGTCAGTGGGTAACATTTAGTTGGTAGAGGACTCATGTCATAGTCTATCATGGGGAGAAGGTAAAACTTAAAAGGTAGAGGCCCACACCCTAGTCCATAAGGGGGTGCCACTCAAAAGGTAAAGTACCCCCACTTGATATTGTCATGGGTGTACCATTCAAATTATAGAGGACCTATGCTCAATTTAATAAGGGATAATACTCAGAAGGTTGAGGACCCACCCCCTAGTCCATAAGGGGATACCACTCAATAGATAGATAAATGATCCATAACTAAGTGCTTCATGGGGATACCACTCTATATATAGAGGATATACATTCTATTGCATCAAGGGGTACCACTTATAAGGTATATGAACCTCACTCTAGTTAATAAGGGGGTTCCACTCAATAGGTATAGGCGTATGGGGGACCCTCTCCTGGATATGATAGGGGAATTACCAACCCTAACTTCTTTTTGATGATCTTAAACAACCATTACAATAATCAAGCACCACTTAAAGAATCATCGTGCTTTTAAAATATCACATTATATCTCAAAATCCACTAACAAGGAAACCATCATGTACTATATTGAAAAAATTTCCAGATAGGATACTCACGAGATAAAATATAATTCAAAATGAAAGAGATACGGGTGGTAGAAGTTTCATAAAGAAGTACAAGGTGTGTAAGCAGTCCACAATGCATGTGCTCCTGCTACTCTTCTTGTCCATGTCTTCTAAAAAACAAATATTTCTATTCATTTAGTACTAAACAATGTTTTAGGGTATTACATATCATTTCTTTTCCACCATGGGCCTTCCCGTGTGATCCTAGTCATGCTCGTATATAGTGGACTTGTGTTAGCACACAACATTTCCCACAAAACAAAAGGTGTGTTAGAGTCTCACTGAAACTCAATGTGTGTTTTCTACCCAAACCCATGCACTCAATTAAGTAAATGGTTTATTCCACACCATACATCATGTGTGGGTCCACATCAGCTTCAAGGTGAGTACCCTCTATACATGTTGAGTTGGACATCTAGGGGTTACACGACATGTGGTCTCTCCACAAATCTTGTGATATTTATCTCCAACACGAAACCCTAGCCACCGTATAAATATGTACTACACGGTGTGTGTTCATAATAGTAAATATAATTTATATCAATATTTTCTAGATATTTTGGATAATCACATGTTCTTTAGATCCATGGTTGAATCCACATTTTAATTTATTGAAATCATAGGAAACCTCCTCTAATATTCAATTGCAGAACTCCGGTGACTGGAAGGTCGAATCCTGCCCCCCCCCCCCCCCCCCGCCCACCTCCCATAAATTATGGAACCTATTTCTACCTCACTAGGTCCCAATCCAATGTAGGATCACCTGAATCCCACACCATACCTCGGTCCTTCTATAATCCATCAATCTGTGTTTTGTTCATGCCACCAAAATGAATCTGGGGGTTCAATCATGCTCAAACCCTCCTTGAAAAAAGACAAACATTAACCCCATAGGCCAATAATGATGAAATTAATGAAAAGATAATGGAATGTCACAAGAACTAAGTGAATCCTTCATTGGTTAAGTGTTCATAGACAATGATCACAAAAAAGGTGTGACAATAACGCATAAATGGGTTTAAATTGGTAAAATAAAGAATCAACTATTTTTATGGCTCATGTGAAGGTTTTCAATTTCCAAGAAGCCAATTTTGATTTAAAATACATTCTTGATTAATTGAAAATATCATGGAAACCAAAAAATATATGAAATTCCCCAATTTGGATCAATTATTAGTGAATAATTTAGTTCCCAATGACAGAGGTGACCTATTATGTTCAATGTTCCATGATTCACCTTGATCCAGTTTCCTGTCTTCCTCTAATCTTGACTCACCTGTAAAGGATGGTGGAATCCTCCTCTCAATGATCCCAGGGTTATGCGACTAACCCTAGAGGCTTTCTGTAATTTCATACTTATAGATGGAAAATGATTTTGGGAATAAAATGAATTAACTAAACTAATAAATTAATTAATTATTTTATTGTACCAGTCAATAGATTTCTTATATGAATGTTTGATGCGAACCGATTTTCGGTAATTCCTAGGGTAAACCGTACACTTCAGATTCAACAATAGTCTTATATTTTTTATCTGGGACTCCATTTATTATAAATTACATTATTTTTAAATACTTTGTGTGTGTGATATAAAATATTTTTAAAAAATTATTTCTGGGATCACCTAACCTTTGAATTGGACGTCATCTATGCCCTTGGATCTGAAAATATTTCCTAATATATTTAAAAGTATTATAAGTAAATAACATAGTATGAAAATTATTCTCTCATTAAAGTTTTTCATATCTAAAAACACAAACTATGAAAAAAGGTGTTGAGAGTGAACCCACATCTAGATATCCCGCTCCTATAAGTTCTCCTACATTTTGTCATGCTACCACAATACATGAATTATGGGAATGGTTTATCCATTCAAGATCTTCTCCTTATAATTCTCAATCACCTCTGGGTACTTCATGAAGGTGGATCCATCCTCTATATCCAACTTTCCCAATCAATAATGTTCTTTGGATAATTCATGTACCTCCTCATCTATGACACATGCAAGCCTTTATTCAGCCTCTCAAATTATAGGAATATGGTTATATGATAATAAACCTCACCAATCCCTTAGAAGATCTCGAACAACCAAAAAACATCAGGGATAGATTAACTCCCCAACTGAATCGATGTAATCCTCATCATATAGAGACTCTTAGAAAAACATGGAATACCCAATAAAACTACAAGGCCCAATGATTTCAAGCTGTATAATACTTATACCTATTTTAGGATGTCCACTTCTTCTCATTGAACACCTGGAACTTCTCCATCATTACCTATACAATCCATGGCCTAGAAAAAGATATCTCACCGATCTCAGTCCAGTATAAGGGCGTCTTATATGGTCTCCCGTATAGGGCCTCAAAAATTGCATTGCCAATAGTATAGTGACATCTATTATTATAAGAATATTCCACCAAATGTAAGTGATCCTCCTAGATTTGACTGAGGACTAACATGTAAATACTTATCATATCCTCTATCACCTAAACATTGTGATTGTTCTTCCCATAAGTCTGGGGGTGAAAAGATATACCCATCCTCAACTGGGTCTCAAATACCTCTTATAGGCCTCTCCATAATCATTACATGAACCACACATCATGTTCAAAGATAATTGTTGTGGGAACCCATGGAGGCATATGATCTCCCGTATATACAACTACCCCAAAATCTCCGCCAAAATTTACTCCTCGATGGAATGGAAGCATTTATACTTGGTATGTCAGCCAACTATAACCCATATAGAATCAAGTACTTTCACTAACCATGAAATCCTAGTCACAAATTCTATGGATATGTCATCTCATTTCCACTCTAGGATCTCAAGAGGCTGCAACAGACCTACTGGATCCTGGTGCTTGACCTTCACATAATGATATGTGAGATACCAAGAGACAAACATGTCCACTTTATGCCTCATGAAATCCCACCAATACTTATGATAAAGGTCCCTATACATCTTCCCTATATCAGTATGAAAAATATAAGGAGATTTGTGAAAGTATCTCATCACCTCCTCCCTCATCCTGACCAAAACCACCATCTTTCCATAGAAAAGAATGACTCTATAACCTCTTTTAGAGAACCCATCTGGTGAATCTCTAGAGGAAATTTGGTCATGGAGGACCTAACATTTTATGTCTTCCAATTGATTTTACCTCGCATGTTGGAGAAGAGGGTGAGTCAAAACCATCATCTAAATATAAGTTGCACTGCCATCCTCTACCTAG
Source organism: Viscum album (assembly GCA_963277665.1). NCBI lineage: Eukaryota > Viridiplantae > Streptophyta > Magnoliopsida > Santalales > Viscaceae > Viscum > Viscum album. The sequence continues at coordinate 1,340,775,286 of OY728156.1, forward strand.
GTAAGCTTCTTCAAAGCCAAATGGTCAAATTCCCCCTCCACCAATTGAGAAAAAGACACCCTAATTAAGGAATATTCCATCATGCTTCTCATACTAAGATTATGTACTATCTCAAATTCATGGTCCTATAGGAACTCCAACCAGTTCCTATTTCTAATTTTAATATCTCTATTTATAAATATGTACCCGAGACTCTGATGGTATGAGTTAACAATTATGTGCTCTCTCAAAAGATAGCGCATCTATATCCTCAGAGTCAATACCGATGATTCCCACTCCAAGCCATGAGTTCTGAAGTTCTGATCATGGGTCCTAAACTACCATGACCAATATGCGATCACTACCTACCAATGCATCAACACAAATCCCAGCCTAGCTACAGAGGCATTGTAACACACTACATACTCCACACCCTCCTCTGGTAGTCTTAAAATAAGAGAAATCATCAACATCAACCTCATATCCTAAACGGATCTTTGGTACTGTTTGGTCCTTGTAAATGGATGGCCTTTTCACATCAAGGTGGTCAAAGGGGATAAAATCCTAGAGAATTCCTCCATGAACCCCCTATATTACCCCTCCATGATAAGAAAACATTCCACATCTGACACACTCTTGGGTGTCTCCTAAGAAAGAATTGTATCAATCTACACCATGTCTATAACTAATCCATTCTCATAATTTAAATTACCCATAATTTGAACCTCATAAATACATAACATGAAATTTGAGATCTTACCATAAATCTAGTTCTCTGGAATAATGTCTAGGAACACCCTCAAGTTCTCTGGATGCTCCTCCCCTAACCCATAGTAGATGAGTATGTTTTTATTGAAGAAAGTAACTAATTAATCCATTTATGGGTGGAAATTCAATTTCCTTAGATCCACAAACACAATGACAGAATTCATCTCAATGAAAGACTTCACCAAGAAATCATAGTGTCTATAGTGACATTGAAAGTCCAACATTGAAATATCATCCACACAGACCCTAAGATGGTGGAATCCGGACCTATGATCGATCTCTGAGAACCATATCATTTATTAGAATTTCTAGATGAGGTCATCTAACCTTGAAAATGGTCACATCTTCATTATAGTGGATTTTTTCATCAAATATAATCAAAAAAATGCAAAATATCCCATCCTACATTTTCATAACCAAAATCGGAACTTCCTAGGGGAACACACTGAGTCCGATAAAACCAATCTCTTGAAGGTCATATTACTACACTCTTATATACCAAATCTTAATAGGGGACATAAAATATGTTTTAAATGTTATAGGAATGTTCCCAAGATGAAATTCAATAAAAAGGTATATCCCCCACCTCATTGGTAGTCGCAAAACATCCTTAGGGAAGATAATCATATAATCCTCCATTACTAAAGGAATCATGATGCCTGAAGATCTTATGACACCAAGGGACAAAACTTCCAATTGATGGTTGATGGGTTTAAACTTACTTCTAGAAGGACCCTCTCGCTCCGACAGGATATCTCACTAACCCCCCCCCCCTCGCCCAATGGAGAATCTTGTCCCATCTGTGTGAAGGAATTTGACTTATTTAAAATGATAGTCAATTTAGGATCAGACCATGTACAACCAATTCACACCCTATATGATTTCATAAGGTCTCGTTATGATGGAAAATAGGTCCATTGAGAAATAATCCCCACCAAGAGAAAGATCAAACTACTAAAAGATAAATGATTCTGATGAAGCTCTCTATGTGGGAACCTTAAGTAAAAGTTGGTGGGCTAAATCCTCTACGTGGAGACCTAACGGACTCACAAAGAGTAAAAATGAGAAGGAACGATGCACACATGTGTCAACTAGTACTGAAGAAAAATTATAAGAAACATAGATCATATATCTAATAATATTGTGTGTTATCGGGTCATTAGAACCCATCGCCTACAACTTCCCACTGCCCCGAGCACCAACTACTTGATCCTAGAATGGGCCCCTTTGTGGTTGTAGTCGAAGGAGCTAATACCATTTTTATCACCAGCATCTCCTCCTATGGGACCCACACCAAGTCCCCTTCTAGATATATATCCCTTGAGACCACTATGCACATGACTTGGAGAACTATGATCACGACAGTGCCTCTACTATGACGGTTCATATGCTGAGTGAATTCCCTCATTACTATGTCAAGTCAAGAAATCACATGCCATTTGACCTTTACCATCACATGGAAAGCATCTCCCCTATCTGGGAAACCCTATTCCTTAGTGGTGTTCTTGTGCCGCATGAATACATGACTGATTATATCCATGAGGAGGTCTCCTATGTCAAGACCCTTCGGACTGGTGCCTTATAGTTCCTATAGAAAACATGGTCCCATGAAACCCACTACCCACTCAAACTACATGGTGTCCCTCAGATAAGTAGATCTCTATCACATTCTCTTTCTTAAACACCCCACAATATGTTGGAATTCATAGGGGTACCACACTGGCCTGAATGTCTCTTTGGAGACCCTGCTCAAACTTCCATGCCTAGAAGTAACAATCTTGAATCATATTGAGGGAGTACCGAGTAAGGTGATTAAACCTCACAACATACTCTGAAACATTCATTGTTATCTACTACAACTAAAAATTCTTCTTATTCTGAATAGAGTGTAAACTTGATGGGTATAACTACTCAAAAAATAGCTACAAGAAGTCATACCATGAGTGTGCAGACTCATCATGCATATGTGTGACAAAACTAGACCAGTTCCCATCTACTACATGGAAAAGGCTGGTTACCAGCACAACCATCAGATCAGTTGGGGTCCACACAAGCCAGAAAACTCATATCATTGACTCAAGACAATCCTCCACTTTCAAGGGATATGGATCTCTATAGAACTTCAGTTGCCTCTACTGCAATAACTTGTGGAGTGCACTAAGTTTTTATGCATCCTCAACATGTTCTGCTGGTATTATCTACAACTCAACAAGTGGGGGTGATTCTACCTTCCCACCTGGAGGAAATATCTCATGGGATGGAACATTAACTGATGCCACAACAATCATCTAATCATCACCCTTATCCTGAATCGGTAACATTTCAAGCCATCTTCATGGAGGCATCCTAAAAACTTTTTCAATGTAAACCACAGTCTCTACTCCAACACTGGATTCCCTAGTGAATGGATATGTCAACCAGCACACCAACACTGTTTCCCTTGCTTAAAATCTACAGTTGAGACACTATTAAAATGTATCCCTAATTTTACAATCAAATCTCATAAGGGTAAAAAACTCCAAACACTATCTCGAGGTTAAACCACCTTTAATACCAATATGTTATGAGCTGACCCATCAGGACCCACCTGGCTAGAAAAAGTCTAAGATGTAACTACCCTAAGCCCTCATCCATAGGCCATGGATAGGGGAAAATCACTGAAAGTCAAAAATATAATGAGAGGCATTTTCATAAAGTATATGTATTCACACACCCAACAATATCCATATAGAAGTGTAGAGGAATATTAACAAAAGATAGTAACATCTAGAGTAAAAATCAAGCATGTTATAACATCTTGTGAATACAAAAGAGTTTTGATATAATAAACCTAAGATAAATAGAAAAAATATGTTCCCTCATAGAAATGATTTCCCATCCTAACAATAATTGGAAAATAAATGTTGAGAGAGTTTGGATATATATCTATAAGCCCCAACCACCGTATGTTTTCAAATAATATGGAGTATCCCTATGCTCCTTTGAAATCATTGAAGACTTGTCTACCATATTCTTAAGACATGTAATGTGATGGAAAACCCATGTATGGGTGAGTATATACAAACCTAGTAGGGAACACCAAAAACTAGAAGGGTAGAATGAGAATACAAGATTGAAGAATCCAACTCAATCCAAATAAATAGGGAAAACCCCCCAAAATAATAAAATTATCTTATACAAGAAAACCCTACAAGAGAGAAAGGGGATATCCAACTCATATCCCATCACAAAAAAAAACATATTCCATTAGTTGAAAAGGCCCGTCATTGATACCCAATATCTTTCCTCTCTATCTGTAGAAGTAATTTTGTGGAGAACCCACACCACACCATTGTGTTCCGTAGTCAATGGGTCCCAATCTCATTATTGAGGACCCACTCCCTAGTTCATTAGGGGTACCACTCCATAGATAGAGGAATCACGTCCTATTCTATCAGGGGGACCAATTGGTAGGTAGAAGGCCCACACCCTAGTCCGTCAGGGGGGTACCACTCAAATGGTATAGGGCCCTCTCTATAGTCTATCAAATGGGTACCATTCAAAGGGTAGATGAACCATTCCCTAGTATGACACGACCCATCCTCAGGGCCCATTCCGTGACTACCCCAAGCCCACCTTCCATAGGCCAGGGGCTGGTGACTAGCACCAAAGGTGATTCCCTAATAAAAAAAGGAAGGAAATGCCTTTAAAACTGTAACAAAAACAGTCTGAACACAAGCAGTAGAAGCAATAAGTACTAATATAGAAAAGAAAGGTGTGCTGAAAGTAAGTGGTCCAGTATACAAACCCAACTGAACAACAATTACAAGTATAAGTATAAAGGGAAAACAACTCTTGGATCGTCCACTGGGGAATCCTACTTGAATGGTAGGTACAGATCTCGAACAACTCGTCCCTAAGGTACGTCACGTCTAGTCCAGCTCCGAGAAGCCTCTCGTCCATCACCCTCAACCTCGATCACTGCCGACTGTCGTCTGCACAGAACACAACAAGGTGTGGGCGAAGCCCGTGCAGGGGTGAGTATAAAAATACTCAGTTGGGGACCCCAAGACCCCTGATGGTCTCCCAGAATCCACTAAGTATATACCATAGTATTAAGATACAATCATGAAGTATCAACCATCCCTACTTAGGTATATTCCCATTCATATACCTAAGTTTCCAATCTCAGTCCGGCTCCAACACTTGATCCCAAGCACAACCCATTCTACAAAAGATTTAAAGTAAATCATCTCTATGATAACAAATGGAATTCAAGACTAAGCTCACACAGGTATACAACTCATGTATAGGGGTATAGATGATTAGATGTAGCCACTGAATCATCTCCTATGTCGAACCCACGTTGGATCCTGGAACAGTGTCAGCGCTGTCAAACCCACGGAGGATCCCGGTATAGAAGTCATCACTATCGAACCCACGGAGGATCCTAGTCCAGTATTGTTGCTATCGAACCCATGAAGGATCCTAGTATAGTATCATCGTTGTCTAACCCACAGATGATCCTGGTATAGTAGTAAGTCCACGAAGGATCCCATCATCTCAATCGCAACCAGCCATTGGGTACTCACACACAACACACTCGATTCCGGGAGGGTCCTCTCCTCGAGCCAAGTGTCGATACATCAACTACCATGAAGTCTCAAGTTGATGTATCTCATAGTTCTGTCTCATCATAAGGAGCCCAATACGATAGACGGCGTGTCAATCAGATGTTCGGTCTGTGAGTTATTGGCATTTCCGTTCCAGGGGCCGTGTTGGTTTTTAGGTTCAAATCATCCTGATCGTACCCCAACTGTGTCTAAAACTCAAGTAGGGTAATCCAATAGTACCTTCTTGTTCTAAGCTTTCCATTTCCGTAGATGGTTCATCGATCAGACACCCGTAGCCCAAGATACGGATGAAAATGTGATTTCGAGTTAAACGAGTCCGGACTGGGGTCTGACCCGGTCCGCGGGTCCGACCCGGCCTAATGGGGTGGCCCAGCCATGTGGCAGCCTGACCCGAGGGTGGCCCAGACAGAGGGTAGCCCGTCCCGGATGGATGGCCTGACCTAGTGTGGCGGCCCGTCCCGAAGGCGGCCAGGCCCGCATGGGCAGCCCGGCCTGGCTGGCTAGCCCACGTGGCCTGAATGGCTGGCCCACGTGGCTAGGTTGGGAACGCCGTGGGGGGGGGGGTTCCGTGCCCCCTATCTTCTAAAGGAAGTGGCGCTAGGCAACGGTTCAGTGACCCGCAGAACCCAAGGGGTCCTGCCTTGTCCAGTTGGCTAAGAGGCCAGCTGGTTCCACTTCACCGGCGGTCGGCCCGATGTCGGCCGCCCCTAGATCCTCTGCCACTGTGAAACGGTGTTGTGGTTCCACTCCTCTTCTGTGGACCGCACTAGCTGCGGCTCCCTACTGTCCACCACATGGCACGACGGTGTCACGCTACCTCCGCCGTGGCCTAGCCTGGCAGCGGCCCCCTGCTTCACTACGTTGTGCGACGGCGCAGGGCCCCTCCGGAAACCTGCCTAGCTACCTTGCTCTGTCGTGGCCCATGATAGTCGCGGCCCAGTCCTCTGCATGGCATGGCAGTGTTGTGCCCTTGTGGTGACCCAGTGGCCTTACGGTGCTGAATTATTTGTGGTTCTCCTCCGTCATCAACAAACAAGAAAAACCAAAGGGGGAGGGTCGGTCTGTGTTCATCCGGCCCGAGCCCTCCACGTCATGGCGATAATAATGGGAAGAACCAATCCAATATTTCTGCGTTGATGGACAGAAACAAATTCAAACATAAAATCCCATACCTTGCTTGTCGTTTGAAGACGGTGGAAGGATAGAAGTGGCGGACGTCGATTTTTCATTTTCTGCGTTCGTCACACACTCCCAATTCTCATGCTCGTGCGTAGAAAAGTGTTTAGAGGTGACGAAGTTGAATATTACATTCTTTGTGTTCTTCGTTGGAGAGTTCTCCTCTTTCCCCCAGCTCCACACAAATGATTATGCCAACCAAAATAAAATAATTGCATATCCTTTATTATAATGGTTGGCATGAATTCAAATGGATTCAATAAATTAATTGAAAGGCTTAAATTAATTAATTGAGGGAGTTGGTACATTTAAAATAATGGGGGATGTTTAAGAGTTTTCATTCCACATAAATGGGGGGTTAAAGAGGGGTTTAAAGCCCGGGTGTCCCCCACCTTAATTATCCTCCAAAGGGAGGTTATGCTCGGGTGGGCCCCATGACAATAACCTCCCATGGGAGGTTAGGGTGTGGTGACCCCATCCCCAACCTCCACTTGGGGGTTTTAACCACCAAAATAACAATAAGTTATCCTCTTATCTTTATATTAATTTATTTAAAACCCCCAAAAACTAAATTCCATTCTCGTTAGAACACAACTGCGGTGAAGGTCTCACTAAGCAATCACTGATGCTGTGAGTTCAACAGTTCCCTCAGATTTCAGTTCCGAGCATCGGTTCAAAAGTAATAAAATCTCCCTCGCATGTTTACTGAACGTACCCAAAAAAACTCAGAAATTGATTCCAGGCACACCGTGCCTCGGAATCAGGCGCCGTAAATTTTCACAGACTCGTAAAAATCCAATGAATTTAAGAAAAAAAATTCAATGGAATTTTCGTGTATTTACAGAGTATGTAAAAGGAATACTAATAAGAAGGTATATTTCACTTTCCATAGTTCATTAAGAGGGTACCACTTAGTTTGTAGATAGATTCCTCAATCCAGAGTGTGTAAAGGGGATTCCACTTAGAAGATAGAGGATCCACACCCTAGTCTGTTAGGCGGTGTCACTCAGAGTGTAGAGGAACCTCACCCATTTCCACAAGGGGGGTATCACTCTATAGGTAGAGGTGTATTGGGGACCCTCTCCCTATTATAATATTAGTATTTCAAACCCCATCCTATCTCTGATGATCATTCCCGATCACTCACTTCATCAAGCATAGCCTAAATAAGCATTGTGCTCACTATATATCGCATCATATCTCAAAATCCACTATGAATTCTACCATCATGTTATAGATGGAAAACACACCATATAGACTACTCATGGGACAAAATAAAAGTCAAAATAAAAGGATATATAAGAGGTAGAGGTTTTATAAAAAAGTGTACGTTGGGTATGGGGCCTAAGTGGCATGTGGCCCCACTTCTATGCTTGGTCATGTCCTCTCCAGCACACTAATATATATCCATGACATACTACACAACATGTAAGGGTACTAAAAAGTGTTTATCATCCACCCAAAGCCTTACCATGTGATCCTAGTCATGATCATGTACAATGACCTTGTGCTAGTACACAGAATGACCTACAAAACACATGATGTGTCAGTGTCGGGTTGTAACTTAGTGTTTTTTTTATCTTTACAATATCGTGAACTATTTGATGTAATTTGTGTATTCCCTTCTTTAAATATCATGTGGGCCACATGGACTCCCGGTCATGTACCCTTGATACATGCTGATTCATATAGATAGGGATCACATGGTGTGTGTTCCATCCACACATAGTGTGATATTTAACTCTAATGTGAAACCTTAGCCACTGTAGAAATATTGACTATATAGTGTATGTTCATCATAGTATACACCATATATATTAGAATATTATATAATTTTTTGGATCTTCAGATGTCTCCCAGATCCACCACTGAATCATTATTTTTTCCATCCAAAATCATAGGAAACCCCCACTGTTCATTAATTTCAAATCTCTAGTGACCAAAAGGTCAAATCTTGATCATCCCGCATGAATCCCCCGTATCACCCATCACTCATGGAGCCTCCCACTACCTCTTTAGATATCAATAAATGGTGGGATAAACTTAATCCCATTTCATACCTGAATTTATTTTTAATCCATAAATATGTGTGTTGTTCATGCTACGATAATGAATTCATGGGTTTGATCAAACTCAAACCTTCCCCAACAAAGTTGAATTGCGACTCCATTGGCCAATGGTGAAGAAAATGATTAACATAGTGGGTAAAGGCACAAGAATTATTTTAATCCTTCATTAGAAAATATTTTTTGGAAAATGATCACATAAATGTGGTGATAAAAACGTTGTAATTGGTTTTACTAGATAAAATAAATAATTAAAAATTTGTAGCGCTCGTGTGAAGGTTGAAAATTGTGAAGAAATAGACGTATATTTTTAACAGATTGTTAATTAATTAAAAATAGGGAATTAATGAAAAAATACTTTTCCTAACTCAATTTAGATTTATAGTTGGTGAATATTGTATTTTATAATGATGGACTTGACCTGTTTCATTCACTATGCATCGATTCATCTTGATTCAATTTTCAATCATCATCTGATCTCAACTTTTCCAATAAAGTATACTAAAATAATCCTATCAACGATCCCATGGTTTTGTGAATAAACATGGATATTTTATAGAACAACATATTTATAGAGGAAAAATGGTTTTGGGAATTTAATGAATTAATAAATATATTAATTAATTTACTTAAATGGTGTTGGGGTTACCCTAGAATCCTCTATTCCAAATATTTTCAAAACCCCCTTGACACATTTATATTGTGAGATGAATATTCCATTCCTCCCTTATAACCCTTTCAAGCTATTTAACAATGTTAAAAATTTAATCATTAAAATTTTGAACTCATATTGCATGAATTATTAAAATGTCTTGCATTATTCTTCAGTGATTCCACTATATATTATGTCATTAACATGCATGAGAACCATAATCATTTGATTATTCTCTTTCTTGATATATAGGTTATAATCAAATCTTTCAAATTGGAATCCATACTTCTTGAAGTGTATACCATGTCAAGAATAAATTTCTCTTGGTGGTTTTTAACCCATAAAGTTTCTTCTTCAACTAACAAACTTTATTCTCATATTCATGCATAATATAACCTTATGGTTGATTGATGGGCACCCCTTCCTCAAGTAATCCATTTAAAAATACTATTTTAATGTCTTTATAGAATAACTTGAATATACTATTCACCATTATAACCAAGGATAATTAAATTTTTTTCCATCCTAGACACAAGAGAAAATGTTTCGTCTACTTCAATAACATAAATCTAGGGGTATCCTTTGCACACAATTCAGAACTTATTTTAAATCACCACCACCTATTTATTCAGTTTATTATAGAAAACCCATTAGTTCCCAATGGAATTCATATCTTCTAGCCATGAAATTATCTCTAAATTCTTATTCTTCTCAGTTTGGTTAATCCCTTCATGCATTTCTTGGACCTGATTCTCATGTTTATAATCTTATTAAAAACCCTTTGGATATAATTGAGATTAGAATGATGTTTTTCGTAAAGAAAACATTCTCGTTGTTTTCACTGGTGTTTTCAAGTAACTAATGATATTCTAATAAGAAATTCCATTCATTCGTTTATAATTATGTGATGTTACTATTATAACATTATTTTTTAAAATATCATTTTCTTCATTTGAATCAATATTATCCCAATATACTCCCCCAAAATTGTTCAAATCGTCATAAATATCTTCTAGAATTTTCTAATTATTTTTCTGAAAATTCTACACAATTTCCACGCTAATGATTTCTTAGATATCAATATTTTATCAAATACTTTTATAGAAACGTCCATATGACTTTATCTTGTTTGAGTATCCCTGAAAATCAATTCATCTCAATAGGGTTCAAACTTACTATATTTATCCATATTGATAATAATTTTCCTGATTTAAAAAAATTAAAATTATTTCAATGCTATATTGTTTTTATACATTATTTTATTCTCTTAGACATAAAAAATTGTTAAAAATATAGACCGATGTTAATATACTTTCATTCCAAAAAATATTGTTATATATATATATCACAATATGAGTCATTCTATATATATTATTTATGATCTGATTTCTCATATCAAATACACCATTTTATTGAGTTGTTATCACTATTGTGACTTAATTCTCTATCCCCTAATTATTAAGATAATAAACCTATTATATTTTTATAAACTCTATGCCATTATTAGTCCAGGATTTTAGAATTTTATTCTAAAACATATTTTCAATCTCCCTCAAAAACTAAGAATTTATCTAAACATGTTAGAGTTGTGTGCGATGACCATCAACCGTGTCATCCCACTAGAATCATCAATAGATGCCATATAATATCTTTTCCCATCAATATGTCTTAATTATTTTTCACACACACATTAACATGTACTAAATTGATAAACATTATTGACTTCTGGTCTTCTTTATTATGTGTTTTCTAAATAATCTCCCCTTTTTATCAGATATCCCTCATTATTGTATGACCACATGCTAATTTAGGGATACAAAATTCTATTTAATTGTTCACTATATCGTGCACATATTTCTATACCAAGTGATCAATTCTTCTATTCCACTATATGTATTATTTTTCCTTTGATAAAAATCAAATTTCTTATTATCCACATATGAGGTAGAGATTACAATTTGTGCACTTCCCTTTCGTCACAATTATACCATAATTCCTATAGACAATAGAATTATTATATTTGAAATACACTATATTTACTAGGAAAAACAATCGACTTTCACTTAACATGTATTGACTAGGACCATGAAAAACCAATACCTCCTCATGTCTTACGTCGTTGCCCTCAAATTTTGCAATTATTAATCTAATGATCTTTATCCCATTATCACTACAGTATCTAAAAACATATTATTTTTCTCACTGAATACCTATGATGAGACCCTTGTTTCCAATTATGTGATAACTAAATCTGATATTAAGGATCCACAAACTAACATGTTCTAAAGTATTCAGGTAAATATCTATAGCCACTACTTTCTCTTCTCTTTTCTTTTTGATCTATTTCATTGAATCAAAAACCAGTGATGATTTTTAAATTTGATCATCCCCTGAATGCAGTAAAACAAATCCATATTTCCAATCTATATATCATTTATTATTTTTCATCCCATTAAAGTTTGATTGAGCTACTATATATAACCACTTCAGGTATCCAAAGGCATAATCATCTATATCATTATTGAGAAATACCGATCCAAAAATCCACATCCATAGAAAAAACAATAGTAGAGATTAAATGAATACATATAATATTTAACTTTTATAGTCTTATATTGTTTATCTTGTAACTTTAGGTACCTCTTTTCCATGGAAAAAAATTTTTTTATAATATCACATACACCCAAAACATGATCTACTCATGTGTGTCTATACTACAACATTGGTTTTATTTTCGGTTCATTGAGTGTTATAATTCTATGTAACACCCAAATAAATCATAAAAATTAATGATGTATCTCTATGATTCTCCATAACATTTACTATAATTCATTCGATCTAATTTTATGATGTCATACCAAGAGTCTAGAGTCCCTCTCAATTTAATATTATTTACCATAAAATGATGGATTTTACCTCAAAATCTTCGATATAGTTGACTCAATATTTCATGGTGTCAACAAATCCATTTATAAATCAAGGACCTCTATTTTAATAAATATAAATTTGGTGATAGTGTTGTTTAAAATATTACTCTTCATGGATATTTATTAAAGGGATTATTTTTATTTCCCAAAACATTGAGTGATCTTCTTCTAAGGACTTTTTTGTGTGTGCACTAAATACTGAGGGATATTTAGAAGAGGATATCACATATCATAATATATTTAGTTTTAATATTTATATAATATATCTATATGAAATGAATTTATACTCGAAAGGTTTTTATGTTTTTAGATAACAATGACATATGGATTTGTTAGAAGAAAGTTTTCTCCACAACTTTAATGTAAGAGGATTACGATGAGATTTCTTGAACGACATATTTTCAAAGGATTCATGAGAAAATTATGATTGAATGATAAAAGTTATTTATCAACATTATGGATACATTATCTCTGTATTACTCTAACTTATAGCAGAAATAACCTTATATTACAACAACAGATAGTGAATCCATGTATAACTTAGATATGGAGAGAAGATCATAGGCGAATTTCATGTTATGAATAATTATAATAAAAAAACATTTTTTAAACTTAGAGATATGTGTTATGGAAACCCATATTAAGTATTTTGTTTTATTTAAATTAGTGTCACACTCTATGATGACAACTTATTATTTGAAAACATAGGTTCTAATGAAATTTTTAGGTTGAGATGTATGGTAAAATTGTTGAAAATGTTATAATTGATTGATTAAGTATATTTATTGATAAAGTGAAATCATTATAGTGAAAATATATTTTATTTGGGGTTGGATTTCCTAGAGATATATTTTTATATAATGTCACTATGAGGAATTAGATTTTTTAAATTGGGTTCTAGGAAGGGCGAGGAGGATTTTTTAATGATGGTTTCATACCCAAACGTTTTTTCCTCAAAGAATATATTAACCTTAGAAGTGGTTAATCTTAAGTGGTTGGAAGATGTGGTTCATTTTATTTATATTCAGAGTAATTTTAAATCATTTTTATCATCCTATATTTTAAGGAAAAAATGTTTCTATTTGGTTTTTTTAGGATGGTCATATTTATATGTGTTGGTACAGGTCCTCAATAGGATTTTAACTATTTATGTATTTTGAAAAGAGAAGGTGGGGTTCTCTAACACAATGGATAATGTTTCATTTTAGTTATATGACCCCGTTAATATAATTATCAATATAAATGGTTATTAATATAAAAATGATATCAATGTTGGACCTTGGATAAAATAAATACCATCTAATGCCAATGTAATTATGAATTTTTATCATGAAATGTTTTTAGAAAATAATTTTAGAATGATGATACGAGAAATATATACTACTAAGTGAGTCTCCGATGTTATTATTTATAGTTGAAGATTATGGTATAAACTGAAAAATAAATACATGTTAATCTGTTAACCATTTTAAACTTTAGACTATTAACTCATTTCATAAATATCTAAATTCATTATTAAGTACCTTGTAATCGGTGTAGTCCCATGGGAGTGGGTTAATAAGGGTGAATTTTTTACTATATTATTTTTCAAATTCACCATATTATATTTTTTCAATGTTGAATCCCAATATTGGAACCTAACCCATGCTCTTTTTTATTCCCACCAAGACACGTATTATCAATTATTATTTGAAGTAATTACAAGTGTGTCAGAATTTATCATATAATCCAAAATTTACACAAGTCATGGGAAGATATCATCCTTTTATTATGTATTTTCCTAACACTTTAGAGGTGTTTTGGTGTTATCCTAGACCATTGGGTATACATCACATATAAGGCCCCAGCCTTAAACCTTACTTAATCTTGAGTTATTACAAGATTACACATTGAGGATATTTTCAGGTTTAGAGTTTTAGAGAATTAGATCATAAAACTTGCATTACATTCCACATTTAAACAAAGTGGTTACATAAAAGATAGTATTCATTTTTTCCCATCAACGGAAACATATTTAAAAATAAAGCATGGATTTTTTCTTGACACTTCATTGACACTATCATCATAACATGTACCTTTCCCTTGACCTGTGAAAAACATTTCAAAAAAAACATGGGATGAGCTTAAAAAGCTCAGTAAGGGTTATAAAAATATGTAAAGGAAACATGAGTTCATATATACATAATAATGAAATCTTAATTTACCCATAAAACATTGTCACTTTAACATACCTCATCAAATCATGAATAAATCATATAAATCATAAGACATAAAGCTAACTTGAGGCATTCATAACATTCTTACGTAGGGAGTAACCCTCTTGGATACGTTTGGAATACCCACCACAGTATATTCCCTAAATCTCTTTGGAGAAACCTTAACATTTCACTCATTCGCGTTACCCAATGCATTGGAGAGCTATATCGGGCTCACCCGCCCTTAGTTTATCACGGAACCACCCGTCTTCATAATAATTCCCAAGAACCACAAAATAATCGTATCACATAAAACATGCATAAAGGAAACATAACATTTACACCTTTCAATCACAAGATATCAATACAACACATTGATATAAAACCATTATGAAACCCATTTTCAATACCAAAATAAAATAAAAGTAAAACATGATATTTATTTTTCTTTTAAAAAGAAGGTATGGCTTGTAGAGGAAGCCGAAAATCAAATAATGGTCACGGCGGCAGAGAAGTCGTTGTCACCGCATACGTACGACAAAAACATTCCCTTTTGTCGTTTTGTAAAATGCTTCGTATAAAAAATATTCCTTTTGGATAAATGTAAAATTCAAAGGGGTTTATACACCGTATAAAATAATGTTGTGTATAAAACAAAATATGCCTCAATGAAAGGAGATTGAGACGAAGTCCCTTACAAAGACAATATCCTTGGTTTAAGGATAAATCAATTACATAATTATGTGTGACATTAAAATACACCAAATATAAGTGGATATTAAGTGTAAAAAAATCAGAGGTTATTAACACATATTCATAGAATGACATTTTCAAGGAGTATAAGTTTATCCCAAAGAATCAAATTTGGGTTAAGAAGTTCCCTTGCAAAAATTTGACAGCCAAATGACGTCACTACAAAATTCAGAAAATGAGTGGATGAGAGATAAAAAGGGTATCTAATCACATGGACATAAAATTTAAATCAATAAGGATATAGAATAACATATCCCAACATAATATTATGTGAATTAAAAGACATAACAAAAGAAGTCTTTTAAAAAGAGGAGGGTGAAAGGTTCCCTTACCGACATGGGTATCTTTCGAAACATACACCCCGTGAAAGAGGGAAAATAAAAAATTGATGTAAATACTCATAAATGAAATTATAATACATAATGAGTAAAATAATGTGCAGTACATACACAACTCAAAGGAAATTGTTGCAAATGTAGCATAAATCTCACGGGAATAAAAGTGAGATGAAAAATCCCTTATGAAAACTCGGCAGCCTAAAGGCGCCACTTAAAACATCCAAAATGGATTGATGAGAGAAAATATGGTCTCTCGTCATATTAACATAATGTTTACAGAAAGAGGAATATAAAAGAACATCCCCCAACATAACAAAGAGGAGCTTAAAATAAGTGACATAAATGAGAGTACTTAAAAAGAAAGAGAGAGGTTAGATCTGTTACGAAAATTCGGCAGCCTAACGGCACCACTCAAAACTTCCAAAATAGATTGATGAGAGAGAATATGGTTTATCATCATATTAAAATAAATATTACAGTAAGATTAATATAAAAGAACATCCCAATAACAAGAAATATGAGCTTTAAAAGGAATGACATAGAAGAGTGTACTTAAAAAGAAAGAGAGGAGTAGGATCCCTTACCTCAGGTCCGACTTGAATCGATCGTTCTTTAATCTCCTGAATAATAAACTTCAGTTAATTTCTACTTCCTTAAGAACCTTTTTCAAGTTCAATATTCCTTTTATATCACTTATTACCATGTCATGAACACTATGTAATTATTTTAGTTAATAACGGTCGTTTAAACGATGATGGTACTTGAGTCAAAATATGCTCTTTATAATTACAAGTTGTTCATGTATCCATTATATCCAGAGTTATAATCATGATTTATATATCATATATATCATATATATCCAGTATATACATGCATTTATAATATTACATAATCTTTTATAGGTAAGAAATGAAATGCACCGTTCATGGAGACGGTAAGCCGTACGTACGCATGAACGCTACTTTCATTTCTATTTCGTATTTTATAGAAATAAATCATAATGATATAAAGGTATATTAAAATTCCAGTATAATATAATATATAATACCATTAATTACATCCTTTATACATCCCACACATGGCATTAACGAATCAAATCACTTTGAGGGGGCGGTAGTCCGCACTTCCTAAAATGAAGATATCGCGTTTACTCATAATGGTAACCATAAAGGATATGCCATAAATGAAAAATACCGAAGCTTAAGAAAAAAATAAACATATTATATATAATATATAAATATAGTGACATCTTAATGGCCACCATTGAAGGTGATATATGAGTGTTGAACAATCATCGTTTCGTGAGGCAAAAATTCGCCATCCACAGAAACAGTATGTTCTTTAACCATTAGATGTCGGTGTGTGTAAGTGTAGCTCAAATCCTTCTTATAAAAACATCCTAGTATATTGGAGATACTGGAGTTGTTAAAAATGAAATGAATAAAAAGTTTTTAGGGGGTTGGAGAAGCAATATAAAACAAAAGGACTCTAGTGAAGACATTACCTTAAAATCGGGTAACTCCCTTTGGTTTGAGCTCAAATGCTTCCTTGGGAAGACTTCTGCACAAAGTGAGGCTTCAAGGAGTTATAGAGGGATGTGGAGAGACAAAATGGGCAGGGTTTGGCCGATCCAAAGGCTTTGGTAGTGTGGGTAAGGAGGTAGAGGTGGGGGCCTTTTATAAGAGGAGAGGAGGGGCACTCTTGGAAAGTAAAGAAATGTTACTTTATTTTAGAATGAGTTTAAGATTTTAATGGTCCCACATTGATGTGTTTCGAGGATAAGGTGATAAGAGTTCTAAATCCACCCATACAATAGGTTTTGGACATGTGTAGGTCTTAGAGTTTACATTATCTTTCCATTTTACTTAAATCGTTAAATAATGAGGTTATCTCTGCATCATCATGATGTCATAAATAATTTAATTTATATAATGTCTAAAAATTATAAAAAAATATCATGATGTAGGAAATCTTTTTATATTTCCATTTATTATTTATAGTCAAAAATCCGACTTGTATAACCCCATGTAAAAATTGTTTTTGTAAAACATCTCATGTTTGTGTCATTTTTACTTTAACATTAAATAAAAAGATATTTATTTCATTTTCCAACCCAAGTGGCTCCATGGGGACCCCAAGTTGACCCATGGATTTTATTGGTCGGACATGACACATCCAATGATGGTAGGACATGTTTCTAAGTCATTTCATTTTATTAAAACATTATTCTTACCTTAAACTACATTAATTACCTCTAATCGCGATTAAAAACTTAATAAGTTACTATTCACCAAAAAATTATTCTAATACCATTGAACCACATTTTACTTCTTAATTACAACCATGTATTTTGGATTTTTGAAATTCAAAACACAGAGGTGGTAAAATTTCATTTAAACAGAAAACCAGTTTTTATAAGTACCACTTAGTGGTTTCACTATTCATCAAAAATTGAAGTTTTTCAGAAAAATACCAAAACTTCACCCTAAGATATATTTGATATTCCAAATTCAAAAATGATGTATATTTTACACAATTCAAAGCATAATAGTTGCATTAATTAATTTAAGAATTAATTCCCGCTGTCAAAGAAAATAGCGTGTTTTTATGAAACAAAAAGTATCAAAAGATTGACACTAGTTTAAGTCCGATTTCAAAGTGAAATTAATTACAACGACCACTATTGGATTAAATGGTAAAAATATATTATAATTTCACTTTAAAACCAATTCAAAAGATAATATAATCATATAAATAAATTATATTTAAAAGTGGTTTTGAATTAAAATACAACATTTTTCACTTTTCATAAAAAATTGAACTTTTTCAGAAAAAATACCAAAAATTTACACAAAGTAAATTTTGATGTCCCGATTATAAAGAAGAATTTTATTTTGTCAAATATAACACATAATATTGTCAAAAGGTGGATTTAAAAGAGTTTTTCCATCAAAAGGCGGTTAATCGACCTTTTAAAGAATATTAGAATGTTTACGCTTAAAATTGGATTCATTCGCATTTTTAATCCTCTAAAATTTATTTTAAAAAGTAAAAATATTTGACAAACATATATAATCATATTTTAGTTAGTTCTGTTCATTCCCTCCATTACAACGGCTAGGCGTTAACTACTATTTAAAATAATATTATTTTATTATTAGAGTGCAACGTAAAATTCCCAAGAAACTTGTTGTTGCGTGTTGGGTACGCCATCGAGCATAGCGTCCCCTTTAAAGTTATATTAATATTTTATTCACAAATATGGAAAAATGTGAAAATTTCATATTCTTTATTTACCTGGGGTGTTACATACTTCCCCCCTTTTGGGAATTGCGTCCTCGCAATTTCAAAATTGGGCTTAGAATCTTCATTGAAAATCCCACATCGCAACAAGAGTCAGTAAAACAATCACTTTAATATAAAGAAAGATAAGTATAGAGGTCACCCGAGTTAACCCATACTAGGATTCCATGTAGGAAAACATGGACATGGAAGAGAAAACATAGGGTCATGTTCTGATGGAGAGTGATAGAAAACATGTTTAGGATAAAGTTAACCACAAGAAAATCACAAACTTGTGATGGGTTAAACGGTATTCGATTCCCCAGTAGGAAAAGTTAATAGACAAAATTTTTGTTTTAAGTTACTTTTTATTGAGGAATTTATTCATAAGGAAACATAATCACTTATCATGTTGACTTTCAAATTTTATTAGATTCCTTACACAAACTCATATTTTCTCCTAAAGATGAGTATTTAGGAAGACTTGTTCACATTAAGAGTACTATAATCAACTTCTAGAGAATCACATAATACACAAAAGAGAACTATATACTTCCCATGTATTTATACTTTAACCAAAACCAAAACCAAAAAGTTTAGTATAAGATCAGATAATCCAGAAAAGGATAACCCTTTATAAAAAGAAAATCTATTCTTAATCTCTAAAATTTGTCCAACAAAACCCAAAGTTCAACGAGGACCATTCGATAAACAATTTTTCCATAAAATTATTCAAAGTAAACCAAACTAAGATTGAAACCCAAATATTTGAAGGATTTAGTCACATAGTCTTCCAAGTTAAATGGTAACATTTATCTCCAAAAAACATCATTTGCTCTTAATGTCTCGTATTGAAAAGTAATTAACCTAATCACATATCGTCCATGATAGGTTAATAAATCTCCATAGATAACCGAAAATAAACTTACTCTTAATTCATAAAATCATCTAACTAAAAAGAATCAGTCAAACTAACTAGGGACTTCACGTAGTCCAATGGTAGGCGATAAATACCAATCGCACTTTGGTTGTGGGTTAGATTCCCGCAGCTTGTCCGACGCGATGGGTTGTCACACGGTCTGCGTGTTGCCCTTTTTATAAAACTCCAAAAATAACCCTAACATGTTTTAACCTCAATAGTTTCCTCATACCTCTCATTTTCATCCAAATTCATTACGATCTCAACATCTTAATTCTTGAAGTCTTATTTCACCACCATAAGATAAAATAAAATGATTCCCAAAATGAATAACATCATACCTTGATCATGGCGTCCACTCGGTTTCATCGTCATCTTTCTCACGTAGGTAGAAGTCACATGCATTACAAAAATGATTTAGAGATGTTTCAAAATCATTTGATTCCTCCATCCAAATACACCTTGTAAAACATGGGTCATATAGGTGTTCACAAAAAAACAGTTTTGGAAAATAATCATGTATGACATATAATTCCAAAACATCTGATAAAACATGATTTCTATAAAATAGTCGGACATAATTTGAGTTGAAACTTTCTATTATTGGTCCTTTTAAAATACCATAAGTATGTGCTGGGAGACTATACTTTAAAATCAAATATAAATAGGTTGCGCAAGGTTCTCTTTCCTCAGCACCATTTTTAAAATCATAATATGCTTCAAATTCTTGTGATAAGGTAAAATATTTGAAAATACCTTGATAATATTTACCTTTATTGAAAATATGAGAATATTGTGAAAATAGTATTTGTCTAAAAACAACCCATGATCCATGATGATAATGAGGTATAGTGGAGGTGTTTGATATCTCAAACAACTGCTTGCAAGTGAGTTGTATGCTAGAAAAAGTTTCACAATAATCCGAACATGACTTTGCAATGATTATTGCAAGTATGTCATCAGGAAGAGATAGGAATGTCGTTTGAGATCCTTCTCCTTCCATTCGTAACCGACTTTACTTGACCTGAAAAAAAGTTAAAAAAACAAGATTTAACTGAAATAATAGATATAGGGACTAATCATGTGTCTAATAAAAACTCTTAATCCCTAAAGTTGTCTAAACCGACCTCTGATACCAACTATAAGGCCCCGGCCTTAAACCTTACTTAATCTTGAGTTATTAAAAGATTACACATTGAGGATATTTTTAGGTTTATAGTTTTAGAGAATTAGATCATAAAACTTGCATTACATTCCACATTTAAACAAAGTGGTTACATAAAAGATAGTATTCATTTTTTTTCCCATCAATGGAAACATATTTAAAAATAAAGCATTGATTCTTTCTTGACACTTCCTTGACACTATCATCATAACATGTACCTTTCCCTTGACCTGTGAAAAACATTTCAAAAAAACATGGGATGATCATAAAAAGCTCATTAAGGGTTATAAAAATATGGAAAGGAAACATGAGTTCATATATACATAAGAATGAAATCATACTTTACCCATAAAAAATTGGCACTTTAACATACCTCATCAAATCATGAATAAATCATAGAAATCATAAGACATAAAGGTAACTTGAGGCATTCATAACATTCTTACGTAGGGAGTAACCCTCTTGGTTACGTTTGGAATACCCACCACAGTATATTTCCTAAATCACTTCAGAGAAACCTTAACGTTTCACTTCTTCGCGTTACCCAATGCATTGGACAGCTACATCGGGCTCACCTGCCCTTAGTTTATCACGGAACCACCAATCTTCATAATAATGCCCAAGAACCACAACATAATCGTATCACATAAAACATTCATAAAGGAAACATAACATTTCCACCTTTCAATCACAAGATATCAATACAACACATTGATATAAAAACATTACAAAAACCATTTTCAATAAAAAAAAAAGAAAAGTAAAACATGGCATTTATTTTTCTTTTAAAAAGAAGGTATGGCTTGTAGAGGAAGCCTAAACTCAAATAATGGTCAAGGCGGCGGAGAAGTCGTTGTCGCCGCATACGTACGACAAAAACATTCCATTTTTGTCATTTTGTAAAATGCTTCATATAAAAAAGATTCCTTTTGGATAAATGTAAAATTCAAAGGGGTTTATACACCGTATAAAATAATGTTGTGTATAAAACAAAATATGCCTCAATGAAAGGAGATTGAGACGAAGTCCCTTACAAAGACAATATCCTTGGTTTAAGGATAAATCAATTACATAATTATGTGTGACATTAAAATACACCAAATATAAGTGGATATTAAGTGTAAAAAAATCAGAGGTTATTAACACATATTCATAGAATGACATTTTCAAGGAGTATAAGTTTATCCCAAAGAATCAAATTTGGGTTAAGAAGTTCCCTTGCAAAAATTTGACAGCCAAATGACGTCACTACAAAATTCAGAAAATGAGTGGATGAGAGATAAAAAGGGTATCTAATCACATTGACATAAAATTTAAATCAATAAGGATATAGAATAACATATCCCAACATAATATTATGTGAATTAAAAGACATAACAAAAGAAGTCTTTTAAAAAGAGGAGGGTGAAAGGTTCCCTTACCGACATGGGTATCTTTCGAAACATACACCCCGTGAAAGAGGGAAAATAAAAAATTTATGTAAATACTCATAAATGAAATTATAATACATAATGAGTAAAATAATGTGCAGTACATACACAACTCAAAGGAAATTGTGGCAAATGTAGCATAAATCTCACGGGAATAAAAGTGAGATGAAAAATCCCTTATGAAAACTCGGCAGCCTAAAGGCGCCACTTAAAACTTCCAAAATGGATTGATGAGAGAAAATAGGGTCTCTCATCATATTGACATAATGTTTTTCAGAAAGAGGAATATAAAAGAACATCCCCCAACATAACAAAGATGAGCTTAAAAGAAGTGACATAAAGGAGAGTACTAAAAAAGAAAGACGGAGGTTAGATCTCTTACGAAAATTCGGCAGCCTAACGGCGCCACTCAAAAATTCCAAAATGGATTGATGAGAGAGAATATGGTCTATCATCATATTAACATAAATATTACAGTAAGATTAATATAAAATAACATCCCAATAACAAGAAAGATGATCTTTAAAAGGAATGACATAGAAGAGTGTACTTAAAAAGAAAGAGAGGAGTAGGATCCCTTACCTCGGGTCCGACTTGACTAGATCGTTCTTTAATCTCCTGAATAATAAACTTGAGTTAATTTTTACTTCGTTAAGAACCTTTTTCAAGTTCATTATTCCTTTTATATCACTTATTACCATGTCATGAACACTATGTAATTATTTTAGTTAATAACGGTCGTTTAAACGATCATTGGTACTTGAGTCAAAATATGATCTTTATAATTACAATTTGTTCATGTATCAATTATATCTAGAGTTATAATCATGATTTATATATCATATATATCATATATATCCATTATATACATGAATTTATAATATTACATAATCTTTTATAGGTAAGAAATGAAATGCACCGTTCATGGAGACGGTAAGCCGTACGTACGCATGAACGCTACTTTCATTTCTATTTCGTATTTTATAGAATGGAATCATAAAGATATAAAGGTATATTATAATTCCAGTATAATATCATATATAATACCATTAATTACATCATTTATACATCCCACATATGGCATTAACTAATCAAATCACTTTGAGGGGGCGGTAGTCCGCACTTCCTAAAATGAAGATATCACGTTTACTCATAATGGTAACCATAAAGGATATGCCATAAATGAAAAATACAGAAGCTTAAGTAAACCATAAACATATTATATATAATATATAAATATAGTTACATATTAATGTCCACCATTGAAGGTGATATACGAGTGATGAACAATCATCGTTTCGTGAGGTAGAAATTCGCCATCCATGGAAACAATATGTTATTTAACCATTAGATGTAGGTGTATGTAAGTGTAGATATAATCCTTATTATAAAAACATCCTAGTATATTTTAGATACTGTATTTGTTACAAAAGAAATTAATAAAAATAGTTTAGGGGGTTGGAGAAGAAAAATAAAACAAAAGGACTCAAGTGAAGACATTACCTTAAAATCGGGTAACTCCCTTTGGTTTGAGCGCAAAGGCTTCCTTGGGAAGACTTATGCCCAATGTGAGTATTCAAGGAGTTAGAGAGGGATGTTAAGAGACAAAATGGGCAGGGTTTGGCCGAGCCAAAGGCTTTGGAAGTGTGGGTAAGGAGGTAGAGGTGGAGGCCTTTTATAAGAGGAGAGGAGGGGCACTCTTGGAAATTAAAGAAATGTTACTTTATTTTAGAATGAGTTTCGAATTTTAATGGTCCCACATTGATGTGTTTCGAGGATAAGGTGATAAGGGTTCGAAATCCACCCATCCAATAGGTTTTGTACATGTGTATGTCTTAGATTTTACATTATCTTTCCATTTTATTTAAATCGTTAAATATTGAGGTCATCGCTGCATCATCATGATGTCATAAATAATTTAATTTATTTAATGTCTAAAAATTATTAAAAAAAATACTATGATTTAGGAAATCGTTTTAGCTTTCCATTTATTATTTATAGTGAAAAATCCTACTTGTATAACGGCATGTAAAAATTGTTTTAGTAAAACATCTAATGTTTGTGTCATTTTTACTTTAACATTAAATAAAAAGATATTTATGTCATTTTCCGACCAAATTGGATCCATGGGGTCCCCAAGTTGACCCATGGATTTTTTTCATCGGCCATGATATATCCAATGAGGGTAGGACATGTTTCTAGGTCATTTAGTTTTATTAAAACATTATTCTTACCTTAAACTACACTAATTACCTCTAATCGCGATTAAAAACATAATAAGTTACTATTCACGAAAAAATTATTCTAATACCATTGTACCAAATGTTACTTCTTAATGACAACCATGTATGTCGGATTTTTGAAATTCAAAACACAGAGGTGGTAAAATTTCATTTAAATGGAAAATCAGTTTTTATAAGTACCACTTAGTGGTTTCAGTATTCATCAAAAATTGATGTTTTTCAGAAAAATACCAAAACATCACCCTAAGCTATATTTGATATTCCGAATTCAAAAATGATGTCTATTTTACAAAATTAAAAACATATTAGTTTAATTAATTAATTTAACAATTAATTCCCACTGTCAGAGCAAATAGCGTGTTTTATTGAAACAAAAAGTATCAAAAGATTGACACTAGTTTAAGTCCGATTTCAAAGTGAAATTAATTCCAACGGCCACTATTTGATTAAATGGTAAAAATAAATTATAATTTCACTTTAAACCCAATTCATAAGATAATCTAATAATATAAATAAATTAGATTAAAAAGAGTTTTTGAATTAAAATACAACATTTTTCACTATTCATTAAAAATTGAACTTTTTCAGAAAAATACCAAAAATTTACACAAAGTAAATTTTGATGTCCCGATTCTAAAGAAAAATTTTATTTTGTCAAATATAACACATAATATTGTAAAAAGGTGGATTTAAAAGATGTTCTCCATCAAAAGGTGGTTAATCGACCTTTTAAAGAATATTAGAATGTTTACGCTTAAAATTGGATTTATTCACATTTTTAATCCTCTAACATTTATTGTAAAAAGTAAAAATATTTGACAAACATATATAATCATTTTGTAGTTAGTTCTGTTCATTCCCACAATTACAACAGCTATGCGTTAACTACTATTTTAAATTATATTATTTTATTATTAGAGTGCAACGTAAGATTCCCAAGAAACTCGTTGTTGCGTGTTGGGTACGCCATCGAGCATAGCGTCCCCTTTAAAGTTATATTAATATTTTATTCACAAATATGGATAAATGTGAAAATTTCATATTCTTTATTTACCTGGGGTGTTACATCACAAACATTCCAATTTATTATATTCTTATCAAATTCTCTATAGTGTCTCAACTAGAATATTCTTGGATTATACTAGAAGTGCCATTTCATCCATAGTACTCCTCAAAGAACATATAATACTGATATTACTTAATATTAAGATGTTAATTAATTATAGTTTTAATATTTTCTTTCTCATTAAACAAGTCTTCAACTTCCAGAATATTATTACCATCCCTGCATACATGTTGACCTTGTTCGTTAACTCGATCTTCCACTTCTAAGTGTCTTGTAATAGTGATCATGAATAAAAAAAAGTTTTAGATATTATTGGTCATCTTATACTATATGATTATATCATAAGGATTGATCTTATTATACTTGTAATTCTTCTTCTCCTTCCATGATATATGATTATCATGAGGAATGGATTGGAACCTATATCTTTTTTTCTCCTTCTACATTCTCAATGCCCAATATTTTTAATAAATGAATAATGTAAGATTATTATCCCTCAATATGGGGTTGTTCTTTTGGAATATTGTATTAGGTTCCCTTTAGTCTTTCTTCTACTTTGATATTCTAGAAATTCCACAGTAACAACACTACCATAATATCCCTCAATAGTGGACTATCATCCATCTTTAATATTTATATATATAAAAAATAAATCCCAATGAAAGATTTTTACTTATTCAAATATGTAAATCCAATTTATATTTTAGTAGTGCAGTCTCGTCATTCAAAGTTGGAAAAAAATATTCTCCTTCATATTTAATATTAATAAATACAATTCAAATATATAACTGGTTATTAAGATAAGAGACATAATATATTATCAAAAAAAAAATAAAATCAAAATCCATATATATTTTATTCCATTATGAAAATCATGTATAGATCTTTCTGGTGTGACACATATTTTGTTTTTGGAAAATGTACCACTCATTTCACCAAAAAAACCATCAAATTATTCTTTAATTCTAAAAATTAATTATAATATAATATATTTCTTATTATCAAAATTATTTATGAATCAAAATTCAATTTTTTATATTTAATAAACCAAATAAAAACTATTACATCATATGAATTAACATACATGAAATCCCAAAAAAAATCAAACTCCAAAAAACTTTTGCACTGATGGAAATCTATAAGAATTACAGAAGACTCAACTTGTGTATGATTTTTTATTTATATATTTTTCATATAGATGAACTATATGTATGTGTTTTATTATCCTTAAGTATTTCCAAAGGTTTTTTCTCTATATATTTCTCTTACTGGTGAAATATGCACAATGTAACACCCCAAAATTTTAGAATATATTTCTCTTTAATAAATTTTATATCTTGGATATATTTTGATTCATACAAAAAGAAACATAAGAGAAAAATACCTTGTGAAAAATATAAAATTATCTAAATTAATATATATTTAAAATAAATATATAAAATTATATTAATAAAATAAACTGATGAAACTCATGAAATAGTAGATAAATTATAATGAATATTAATATTGTAATTCTTTATTAAATTAATTTATTTTGTTTACATACATTTTGATTCTGATATGATTTCTTTAATAATTAATTTATTTTATTTTTAGTATAAAAAATATATAATTTTTTACACTAGGATAAAAATGAATAATCATTCGTACATTTGATATCAAATGGTTATAAATTAATATCA
Organism: Viscum album; assembly: GCA_963277665.1. NCBI lineage: Eukaryota > Viridiplantae > Streptophyta > Magnoliopsida > Santalales > Viscaceae > Viscum > Viscum album. The sequence goes on from OY728156.1 coordinate 1,340,802,540, forward strand.
AATCATTTTATGGTGAAAAAAGACATATATTAGAAAAATGGTTTTATGCACAGAATGAATATTTATATTAATAAATTAAATTATCCAATATAAACGGATTATTTTAATGAAATTTCAATATAATTTATCCAATAAAATAAATCAAAATTCATAAAATTATTTTTACTAGGAAATTAATGAAAATAAAATATATTTTTTGATTAAAAATAAATATATTTCTAATAATGGATCTTATGAATTTTGTGTGTAGATATTTGACATAACTTCTTACACATCAAGTTATTCAATAATGAAAAATTTATTCAACATATGTAATTATCATTATTATTATTATCCAATAAGTTTAACTTTATTTTTATCCATAATAAAAAGATGCAATGCTAAAAATCGTATCAACTTGGTAAGGGTTAAAAGTGTTAATGATGGGAATAAACCAAGAGATAAGGGTTAAACTATCACTAAAAATTGTCTAAATAAAATATCTTGAGTGTAGTTTTAATTTAAATTATCACAGCTTTAATGATATTTTTATTCTATGCCACTTTCCCCTGAAAAAGACTTTATATTATTTTAAAACACTAAATATTTAGAAGGGTTCACACCCATCACTTATAAAAGGGAACCTCATATTCCAACATCTTCACACACATAGAGTCATATATCTTAAAAAATAACGATCCTACTATCTTAAAAAATTTATCCTAAATTTAGTAGAGAACTTGGTATCAATGAAATATAATCCTAAGAATGAATAAGGTGTAATCCAAAGCATTATGCTCAATGAAGAGGTAATTATATTTACCAATTTATTTCATGTTTTTCCCTCATTCACTACCAAAAAATCTTATATTACTATCATAATATAATTATATATATATCTATACAATATTTTATTATTTATTACATTTTATAACCATTTTATATCTCCATTCTCTCAAATAGAAAATGAAATTGGTGTCAATGTGCATGTATATACAGTTGTTTCCATAAAGCAATGTGTTCTATTTTTTCACTACCTCACATGGTTAGTTAAGTTTATGTAATTGATGAATACATATTATATTAATGATAAAATTATTATTCTTTGATGTTAAATTTTCATTTACCTTTCTTATTTCATCTATTAAGAAATGAAAGTATCAATTGTGTGTGCGTGTGAACGACTGCCTCCACAAAGTGATGTAATTCATTTTTTATCACCACATTAGAGGAATTTTAAAAAACTATATAATGAATAATTATTATATTTATATAATGATTAATATTTTTTAGATTATTAAAGAATGAAAAAAAATTTAGGACCAAAAACAACAAACTGATGTATATATGAAAAACGAAATATTTAGAACCCAAAATATTAACTTTAGTGGGGGATTATTAATAGATTCATGATTGGAAATTATTAATGAACCATATATGGTAATATAAGTATGGATATATTTATTATATATATTTATTACAAATAAAAATTTATTATATAACAGAGTGGAGTATGTAAAAATCATGTCAGGTCTTAAGGTATGTGTTTGTGAGGCAATCACATTTTTAATTGAGGATTTCAATGATTAAATATCTAGTAAGGAAGTCGTATTCCATTTATATATATCTTAAACACCATATATTTATTTGATATAATGTTTATTTATTGATTTTCAGTTAAAATATTTCCAATAGATGTAATTTCTTTATGTATTATTTCTATTTTTCTCTATTTGGTACTCAAAAATACAAAATAATTTTTTTTAAACAAATCCAACCTTATTTCCTATTTTTGGTTGGGAATATTTTTCTTCCTTGCATATATTCCTCAAAATTTTACAATTAATATCTTTTATATTCATCAAAGAATTTTTAAATTAATTTTCCACAATATTTCAATTTCTTTTAAAATTCTTAAAAATTAGTCTTTAGAATGATTTAGGATCAAGTCTTATTTTACTTTTTACATAAGCATGAAAAGATTTTTTTTATAATGTTTAATAAATGAAAAACTACTCTCTCCATCATGAACATTATAATTTTTCAATATTACTTTAAAATATTCCATTTTTTAGAATAAAAAATTACTGCCAGTTTTCTAGTATTTATTAGTTTTTAAGTGTTATGAAAATAAAATAATTTTTTCTCTTGTTTTTACAATGTACATTTCTAGTTTTTTTGTAAATTTATTTTAAATATTTGTAAAAATCAATTAATGAATCTTATGATTCATTGGGACTATTATATAATGACACCACACTTGTTATTTCTATATATGGAGTATAATTATTTTATGATGAAAAAATTATAAAACCCTTTTCTTTTCCAATAGTTATTAAATGATGAAATGATTATTGTTATTGTGATCTTGTGGGAAAATAAAAATGGTTTTCATTATGTTATTGGTGGTAATAAAATTATTACCCACCAATGCATGGGGTAAAGAAAAGGTTTTCTATGGGACTATGACCATCATGAATGAAAAGGGAATGTGGTATTGAACCCAATACACTATGGGACTATATCCAAAATGTAATGGTGGTATTGATAATTTTCCTTGACTAATTAAATTATTTTATCTTATTATTATTATACAACATTCTTATTAAAAGTTCTTATGCTTATGATATTCTCTCAGGGATCATGATTGATTATTGATGATTTCCACAGACTTATGACCAATTTCTTATGTTATGAACGATTTTTGTTCTATAAACAATTAATAAAGAATATAAATGATTGGATATTAACTTCATGAGATATGATCATGATTTCATATCCTTATTCTTATTTTATGCTCACATATGATCATAGATTGATATATACCATTTTACCCTTAATAAGCATTTAATCCTACACATTCTTGTATTTTTATTTCTCAAAGTTATGAAGAGAATTTTTATGTATGATATGTATTTGAAGGAAACTATGTAAAAAAGAAATTTGTGAGAGATGTTGAATATGTTTTATGAAATAAGTTGATTATGTATCTAGTCTCTAAAGATACAAATTCCTTTGGTTTATATGGTATGTGTAATTGTGGGATGTGTTTAATATTCATCCAAAATGATTTAATATTAATGTATGAAATGATCGGGTCACCTCAGTTTGTTTCAGAGTATGGTTTTTTTTTGTTTTTGGAGAGAAATGAGAGGATAGAACCAACAAAAACCTATAATTAATTGAACATGATATAAGATAAACCTAATGTTTCAAAGGTTGATAATAAGTTTTCATAATTTAAGACGTATTATAAAAGAATTATAAGATTTTTCACTATGATTAATGATGTGTGATGCAGAAACTATGAATTTTTATTATAATTAATGGTTTTATACTGTAAGAATCATGTTAATAATGAATGTGGTGGGTAACGTAATGATTGTTCTTATGGGAAACTCCATGGCACGGGGTATGAATGAAAAAACATGTTTTTATTCTTATGTTACATACCCAAGCTATAAATCATGTAGATATTCCAAATGATCAAAGGAAGGATAAATGCACGATTTATTCACTCATGGGGAAATATCAACCTTCAATTAGTGAGTCATCTAATCCACTAATTGATAATAAATGGATCGGTACCATAGAAATTACATTTTCTATTCTCAAATGCTTTAAAAATGATACAATTTCTTGGTAAATCTATCATTTAGATGGTTAAAAACATCAATGTTGCATTCTTATTAAGAATGCCTTAAAAGAAGAATAATTTCACTCCATGGAATAGGAGGATTTTAAGTGTTTTTTTAGCAAGTACTTTTCTCTAACTATTTATATGAAATTGGAATAATTATTCATTGATCTAATATAGAAGTATAATTAATCCATTAGTATTTATGTATAAAGTTTTATAGTACTTTTATGGTATGGTTTTGTTTTTATCATCAATCATAAAATAAAAACTGATCAATTATTTAGTGAAATAAAACCAAGCACCTAGATAAATCAATAAGGGACTTCGATAGTTATTAATAAATCATTTTATGTGATCTCAATATATAAATGGAGACTAGAGACTCTAATTATTATCAAGTATTTTTTTGTATATGAATATAAATATGGAAATTCAATGAAATTTTAATAATATAACCCATGAAAGAAAAAAAATAAATATTATTTCATGTCAAAAGTGTGAAAATAAGTATGGTGAATTTTTCTTAAGGGGAATATTAAATTTGGGGAAAATATGGTCATTGATCATGTGAATGTAAATTGGATATAAATTGGATAGTTAAGTATATAAATGGAGATAAACCCTAACTAAATGCATCACCCACCCAATATTGCTTCAATTGTGATGATTATGGGAATTATACCAACTAGTGGAAGAATCTGATGGTTAATAATGATAATCAGTGTCAAAAACCCCTCAAACCAAAAGAAAAATGGAAATATCATGTGATCACAAACACCAAAGTCGGTCATGTGAAGAAAGTGGTGAAAAGTACACTTATCATTCACTCTAGAACTAAAATTACATTATTTAATTTAAGATCTACCGACTATTTCATATCCAAATAATTTTTTACATGTATAAAAATACCACCAAAATTATTATATGTTTAATTATAAATGAAATATCTTAATAACATTATGATTTTATCTCAATTATATAGCTCCTCTATGATTGAATTTTGTAGGAATATTCTTCCACAAAATCTTATTATTCTCTCCCTAATTTAATTTCATGATATTTTGGAAATTTATTAGCTCTGAATATATAGATCCAATATCAATTTATGAGTATGGGAAGTCACCTTTGATATTCTAAGTCAATCTATAATTTTATTTGAATGTAAGTATGAAAATAAAGTTCAAATAGGAATTAAATATATTATATGGGTCTTATTACCTATTGATGGTGGGTATTTATATCAAATGGATGAGGATAAGCTTGAAATTGAATATATTTATGTTCCTAAATAATATAATAATTTTTTTTATTGAAGATATATTTAGACATATTTCAAAAGATTATTTGGGTTTTCATTTTAAATTTTACTTAGTTCTATACCTAACTCATAGACTCTGTCAATAATGTCCTTAATTTTAACATAGGAATTGAAGAAGAAAATCTAGGAGAATTTAGATAAGGTATTCATTCATCCTAATGTTTTTCCATGATGTGCACATATTCTTATTCTTAAGAAGAAATATGGGTCAACACATCAATGAATTTATTATCAAGAAATTAATAAGATCATGATCAAGAATAATTATATGATTCCTCATATTGTTGATTTGTTTGATCACCTTTCAGAAGATCATTAATTTTTGAATATTTATCTTTGATTTGGATATCATCAGTTAAGGTCCAAAAGAAGGGTCATACCCAATAAATCCTTACATATGAGGTATGGACACTATAAATTTATAACGATGACATTTTGACGTACTAATTACCTATTTATATTTATATATTTCTTAAATAGGGTCATTAGAGACTACCTTGATCAATTTATAGTATTATTTATATATGATATTATTATATATTCCAATAAAAAAGAAGTGTATGAGGATTATTTGTGGATTTCAATAACAAAAATGAGAAAGGATTAGTTGTATTTAAAATTTATAATGTGTAAATTGGGGCTACAAAAAGTATCATTCTTGGTAATTGTAATTTAAAACAAAAAAAATATTTAGGGGTCATTTAATGATGGAAGTTAATAAACATTAGACAAAACCAAACCTGATGAATTAGATCCCATGTTTTCTTGGATTTCCAAGATATTATAAAGTATTTGTGAGTAATTTCTCATGGCTATCAAATCCACTATCGATGTTGAAGATAAATGGATTGAAGTTCATTCATACTCATGAATGTGAAGATAATTTCAAGGAATTGAAGGGAATATTGTTTGGTTCACCTTTTCTCCCACTAACAAGTAGTGAGGATGGATTTTTGATCTATACTAATTGATAAAATATGGTACTAGGTTGTTATATAAAAAATGGTTTTAGTGCATTCCTCACACTAATTGATATTTCATGTGAAAATTTAACTTACTCTTGATTTGGAGTTGGAAGAGTTAATTTTTTATTTAAATATATGGATGAATTTTATTTATAGTGAATGGGGTGATATATATACTAATAAAAAAACTGAGGAATATATTCAAATTTAAATGGTTAACAATTTAAAAAAGGATATTCTCATTGTTGTTTAATGATTATGATATCTCAAAAAATTACTACCCTAGGAAGAAAAACAAAGTTGTTGATGCTTTTAGTTTGAAAGACCATGATAGTTTTCATAATATGAGAATTTAATGGGATCCATTGCATACATATTTTTAAAGTACCTTGAAATATGGAGGGAATTGGAAAAATTCCATCTTTATCAAATGATTGTCAAACCATCTATCCATGAAATGATTAAAGAGCTTATAAAGAATAATTTTTTACTAAAAATATATAAGGAATGTTCCAATGTTTAATTGTGACTATAATGTAATGACAATATTTCATTACTTAGTATGTGTCCCAAAAATACTAGAATTGATGAAATTTATTTTAGATTAAAAACATATATCATCAATATCTATCTATTTTGGGTGTAAAAATATGTATAAATATATCAAAGATCATTTACATTAAGAAAATAGAAGATAGATATTACAGATTATGTATCTCTATTCCATGTGTGACCGCAAGTTAAGGATAAATGTTATATGTCTAATGGTATGATGAAAAAATTTCCCACAACTATATGGAAATGGGAAAATCATCATTGATTTTATTAGAGGACTACCCATGAAATCTAATGTAAAAAATACATCTGGCTTATAGATAATTTCCATCTGAAGTGGTAAAATTTATTTTCCATAATGGAATATTTTTCACTTAACCAACTTCCAATGATATAAATTACGAAATTGATAAGGTTTCATAGATTACCACTTTGAATGATATCCGATTGAAATATAAGGTTTAACTTGAAGTTCATGAGAAGTATTCAGAAAGTATTTAATTTAAAACTGAGATTTAGAACTGCATATCATCCTCAAACATATGATCTGTCATAATGGACTCTTCAAACCCTATAAGATATTTCAGTTCATTATCTAGGAATTTCAAAGGAGGAAGATATCAACACCATCCATGGGTTATATTTTCATATAATAATGTCTTTCATTTGGGAAATAATGTGAATATTTATGTTTCCCTCTATGTAAAAAAGATTAAAACTTCATCATGCTAGAAAAAAGTAATAGAATGAAATATTTTAACACTTAAGGTACCTAAGGAAATAATATAGAATCTTAGATTCATTCAATAACACATTATGGTATCTCATTGTTGACAGAAACGTTATACCAATAACCGGTGATAGGATCTAGAGTTGAACATTAGAGATATGTAATTTTATGAATATCACCATAAAATAAGTTTTTTGAGATTTATGAATAAGGATTTGTTGAGAGATAGATATATCATTCCCTATGATATTATGGATCATATCAGGATGGTATCTTATTTAAGGTGCTTCCTTCGAACCACTCCCACGATCACAATGTGGTACATGTGTAAATATTGAAGAAGTTCATACCTGATACTTCACATGTACAATACTATAGGGGTTTATTGTAATGAATCAATATTTCTTATAATGAACAGCAGATATAAATCATGGATCAAAGATATAAAGTCTAATGGACCAAATCCACTCACCTGGATAAGGTTCTCTAGTGGAATTATAAATTTATGGAAGCTACATAGGAACCCAATTATGTAATGAGATAGAAGTATCATAATTTATTTACATTATAATAATATAAATTTGAGGGACAATTCTAACAAGGGTGTAAGAATGTAATACTCGAAATTTTTTAATATATTTATCTTTAATAAATTTTATGTGTTCAATAACTTGTAATGCATACAACACCAAACATAAGAGAATAATTCCAAAGTAAAAAAATAAAAATGAAATAAATTAAAATATATTTAAATTAAATTGATAAAATTAATGTATTAAAATCAGATATTAAGATTTTTTAATCTTTTATAAATGATAAGTAATATTAGTCTAATAATTCATGGCTAAAAAGAAATGATTTGTTTTCCAACACCATTTTTATAAAATGATTTATTTAAAAGATATTTTATTTTATTTTGAGTATTAAACTCATAGAAATATATTTTTATAGATTTATAAAACTAATTAATCATTCATATATTGTTTATTAAATGTTTATAAGTAAATATCAAATAATTTAAAGGAAAAATATAAATTTATTTGAAAACTATTTTGATACCTAAAAAGTGTTTTTAGGCTATTAAATTCAATTAATCAATATTGATTAATTATGTTAGTGAAATTTTTAGATAATATATTTAATAAAACAAATTAACATTAATGTAATGATTTTTACTTGGAAAGTGATGAGAATAAAATTATTTTTATGCCAAAATACATGTTTTTTTAAAAAAAATTCATTGTATTTTTGAGTGAATATTAGAATTAACATCATCTAAACCTAGTAATTGAATATAAAAAAATGGATCAAATATTTTTAATCATAATTAAAATATTATTTAATAGGTTCAACATAATTTTAACCATAATGAATAGTTAGTATGGTAAAAATCTTATCACCATGGTAATAATTAAAAGTATTAACGAGGGGGTTAAACTAAGCAATAAGTCTTAAATTATCCTTAAAAAACCTAAATATTACTTTTTGAGTGTATTAATACCCTACCTTATAATATATTTTAAATTTATTCCATTTGGTGCCAATTTCCCAAGAAAAATTACGTGATTTATCTCTATTTAATCCGATATATTATATTATTCTATATTTTTTATTTGTCTTTCAAGAATTGTTACAATTTTCCACTCATTTGTACTAAAAGAAGGACAAAAATGTTTTTAAGAAAAGAATGCCTTAATTTTTTGGTTTGGAATCTTTTTCATCCATGCCCATATTCATTAAAATGTTTCAAGAATTTTTTTATGATAAAATGATTTGTAAAATTCAATTTATACCATATTTGAATTTATTTTTAATGGTTTAAGAAAGGAATCATAACCTTGATTTGTAAACAGTTTATAGTTAACTCTTTGCAAAATTGTGAAAGTAATCCTTTTTTTACTTTTACTGAAGGAATGAACATTTTTACCATGATAAACATCATTAAATATAAATATTAATTTAAAATTTTCTATGGTTTTACATAGAATATAATATTCCCATTTTCCATGGATTTTTTATTTTTTATATGTTACTAAATGAAAAGGATGTTTTTTTCATGTTTTTTCAATGTATATTTTTAATTATTTGATATTTTTTTATATTTTTCCGAATCCTTTAAGGAATATTATGATTCACTGGGTATTTGATTTAATGATATCATCCATGTAATTTATTTGATTAGATTATGATTTTGTGATGAATAAATAATTATGAAACATATTTATTTTTGATGTGTTGTGATATGATGAAATAAAGAATATTATTGTGATCTTTTGGAACACATATATGTGGTTTTCATTAAGTTATGGGTGGTATTAGAATTATATATCCCTCCAATGAATTGAGTAAATATTTATATCTCATTATATAATATTAAAGGGAATTATGAGTGAACCTATTCCATTATGAGACTCTACCAACCATGAATTAAAAAAGAATAGGGATTGAACCCATTTCACTAAGGGAATCAATAAAATATGTTATGAGGGTATTGTAAAAGATCCTTGAACAATGAAATGATTTTATATACTTATGATTATTCTAAATTCCAATCAAATATTCTTATGATATGGATTTTTTCTCACAGATCATGATTGATTATCAATTGATTTTTACATTTATCACCCATGTTTTTATGAGAATTTTTTATACTATAAATCACGATTTATGATCTACGACTACTTTGGTAAGATTTTCATATGTTCTGATCATGATCACATACCCTTAAACATATATTATGCTCATAAATGACCATAGGTTGATATATCATATATTTACCCTTATTGTGCATCTCATCAGGCCCTTTCTTATTTTTCCATTTCCCTAGGTTATAAAGAAAGGTTTTAAATTTGATAGGTTTAATAAGGGAACTATGTGAAAAGAAATTTTGGGATATGTTGAAGGTCACTAATGAAATAAGTATAATATGTATCTTTTCTTTTAATACACTGAATATTTTTTGTTTTAAGGAATGTATTATCATGATAATTATTTAATATTTATCTGAAATTATGAAATATTTATGTATTAAATTCTTGATAAACCTTATATAAGATTTAGTAAACATCATGTATTATGTAAGATTTTTAAATTTGGAATATTTTTTCCAAAGCTTCCAACAAAAAAACATTCTAATTATGAAAATATTTATGCATCACCTACTATTCTAAATATCTTATGAAATACATAGGATTTTTTTATATATACATATTAACAAATTCTTTAAGAAAAATATATTATGCATGTATCAAAATATCTTATATACAATAAGAAAATGTTGAATATCTCAAGTAATCTCTATGGTATCTTCATATTTAATTTTTTTGAAGAAAACATACACATCCCATGCTCTATATAATTTTAAATACCATAAAATAAAAAAACAATAACATGATGAAATATCATATGTTTTCCTTTCGTTAAATTTTTTTATTACGTTTAAAATAAATTTTAGATAAATTTTCGGATAGAATATGGATGTATAAAATTCCAATTTCATTTTCATCTTTTATCAGAGAATTTGATAATTTCATTAATTCATATAAGTAAATTTAAAAACACTTTATAACACCTCAAAAAAATTTAATAACTTTGGATAGTATCAAAATGTTCCCAAAGAACTTTAAAATAATTTTCAATGTTCTATTTCATATGTATACTCAATTTTAAGTATTTCAAATGACCTTCAATACTATATTATTTGAATCCTAAACTTTAGTTCCTTCAAACCTTCATTGAACAATTATTCAATATTATATATAACATAATTGTTTCCCAACAACCATTGAATGAATAATCAATAATAAAATGATATTATTCATTTTTTAAAACATATATCCCAGTATTTTCAATTATATATATCTTAAATATTATTCCAAAACTATTGTAGATAATAATTTTTTCAATAAACAATACATGGATTTAATTATTTACATTCCAACTCCATTGGTATATATATTGTTTTCTAGAATCTACTCATGCTAAATATGTTAATATAAGTATTTCAACTAGAAGCATCTTCTTAAATCCCTTTTTTATTTATAATGGAATCACCACAATGAACATCATTGAGATCTTACATTATTTCTAAATACACTAAGTCACCAAGCCATATTGAGTAACTTATTGAAAATACATAACTAATAAATTCCATTGGGTTTTTAAATCTCCCCATTTTTATAATTTGTCTATAAAAATAACTAATTTTCATAAAATTCAGTCAATATATACACATTAGATATTAATTTCTATAATACGTATTGATAATAAATACAATGGTTTTACTCTGAGTGGGATTCTTGCTCATGTCCTCATCTTCCTTTCTTTATTTCTTTCTCACCTTTTCTTGATAGATATAACCTAATAGTGATTAATTAAAATTATATCTACATAAGAAATTATTAATTTATAAAATGACAGTGATTAAATTAGACATAAATGTTATCCATTACCCTCTCCATCATGTGATGCCACCATTATTTAATATTTCTAAGATATATTTAAACATATTTAAGAAGAAATGTTTTCATTAGGAATAAATTCAATAAATACATAAAAACATTATAGATATAGAAATATTATTCTTCCTTTTTTATCTAAAAATACATTCACTTAATGTATTATATTTGATAAAACTAAAAATATAATAGGAATGTTTCTTTACATCCAGTTTCAATGTTCATCAAGTGTTATCCAGAAATTACAAATTCATAAAAAATAATATAAAATAGTTTTATATTAAATTTTTTTACTCCATATAAAGGGATAAAATTCATTTATATTTATAATGGTTGTTTTTTATAAAGAACAATATAAAATAATATTTCAAAAATCACTTGAGTTATTATAAGGATTAATTAATTAGATCACCCCATGATGGCCATTTTATCGTGTGGTATAGTTATCACAACATCCATTTATCATACTTTAATTTATCTCCTCCAATTAACTACATATATATACAAAAAGAAAAAATTATGGGATTAAGGTGGATCTTAATAGCCTTTTAGTAAGAACATCAGAGTTGGGATTTATTTCCCAACCCAGAAACCATTTTCTTTTTTTTTCTCTAGTTTTACAAGAGCTCCTCATTCATTTATATCCACTGATTTTCTAGAGTTCAATTTCCTTAGGTAATATGGATTTCATATTTTTCTTAATAGTATCCTTGTCTATATACATCTTTTTAACATTATCCATCAATGCACAAACATCTCATGGTACTATTATATACTTTTTCATAATTTCTTATTGATCATGTAGGATAAGAATACATCCACTTTTGATAATAAAAACTCCATTACACCTCCAATATTGTTCTTCAATAACTCAATGGTAATCCTTTTTAGTGATCCTCTCATTAAATTAAAGTTTGTATTCATGCTGAATAACCTATTTCCATTTAGCACTTTCACTTTTTTAATTTTTCTCCATTTTTCTAACCATTTATCATTATACTAAAAAATAGCTAAGAATTTACTTTTAACATGATTAGATTTATTTTATTTTCCACATGGTTTCTTAGCATATATTTTGTTAAAATTAGTAGGAAACTTCTCAAACTCGTCAACTTGAATGTCTTCCACTAAACAGACCATCTGGTTTTTGTCGTAGATTAATTCCCTTATTTATTCCATCTTTCTTCCATTAATTCTAATGTCCCTGGAAAATATGAAATAATCCATGATGTTTATATTCCACTCATAGAATAATAATCTCATCATTGTTGAATCATCCTTCACAAATTTATTTTTTGGTTTATTTTTCTTTTTCTTATTCTTTTAATGGTTAAAACCCAAGGCTAATTCATATTTTTCTCTTTATTTATTTTTGTGTTGCAATATACTATTTATAGAGGAAAATGAATAGATATTATTATACTTATACCATAAATCATCATTAAAATGATAACTTATGTTGTATTTTTTATGGAAATTATTAATAGTACAATTTTTTTATTGCTGAATACATTTATCCCTTTCAATTAACTTTTTTTTACATAACAGGTATTTTTTATAACTTTAGATATGATCTACCATACATCATGGATTTTTTATTCATTATATATTGAAAAATTATTCCAAAATTCTATTTACCTTTTAAAAAACATCCAAAAAATCCAAAAATGTCATATAAATTGTGTTCTCCTCGCAATGGTTTTAATTTATCGAATTTTTTTATCTTGTACAAGTTGCAATTTTTGGGTAGAAACCCCATCATTTTGGTGTATTCTTGGAGAGATAATATGTTTACACAGTCTCACATATACTTTTGAAATATTAAGGGGTCTATCATCATTTTTCACCCATCGTTTACTATATTAAAACCTGATACACATACCATCAATTCAAAAAAAATTAGGGTAAAATAAATTCATTAAAACATTGGTTATATTAATCTTTAGTTTTATAGTTGGCGTTTCTCTAGATAATTAAAGGATATTTTTATCATTCATTTGAGAATTTTTAGATATAATAATATCATCTTATGTTTTAATGGAATTATCTTTTTTATCAAATTTTTTGGAAGTCTCATTATGTTTCTCCTCCAAATTTTTCATTTTGATTTCATGTTTATTGAATTTCAGGTAAAAGATATTTTTCTTATCTCAAGTTGTCTTCAATAATATATCCTAATAGCTTTTTATCTTTTAGATATAATTCTCATGAATAATTATTTCCTATTATAAATAATTTCCAATCCCATTTATTATTTTCTTCAATATCCAACTCTGAATCTTTGAAATTTATAGAGCTTTTGGATCGTTCTTCCAATACAATGATCTTCTCATCTAATGTTTTCTTAATCTCAAATTTTTCACTACTTAATTTTTTCAATTAATAATCATCCATGGATGAATTTTATTTATAAACCAATATATATTATTTTTTGGATTCAATAAGTTGAGTAATAGTTTTTTTCTTTTAAAACATATTAGTTAATGTTTCCTATATTTCATTGAATTCCTCAACTAGTTGGTATTTTTATCATACATTCCCTTGATAATTCAAAATATATGGATGAAAACATCAATAAATAATTTATTTAGTCAATACATAAATTCAGAGCATATGGATTCTATTATTCAATAGACTCAACTACTTCATACTCCCTATAGTTAGAGCTTTATTCTTCTGGAGGACCAAAATCAAAAAAAAATTACTTGATAAATTACCATGTGGAATAAATTCCAATGATGGGGAATTATCCTTTACATTTATGATATTTTTTAATTTAAAATCCTCTTTTTTCTTCTCATTCATTTGAATTTTTCTAATAACTCTATTTCAGCTTTGATAAGAACAAATACTAAGTTTTCAATATAAGTTAGTTATGAATTTTATTTAAATATACACTTTATATATATTAGTTAAAAATGGGGACTTAAAAATAAATCCAACTAGATATAACCCAGTTTCCTCTAATAAAAATTGAATTTATTAGGAATAGTTGTATTTAACTGAGAGGGTAAGGGTGAATGAATGTGACTTTCCCTACAAAATTATTTTTAATCTTCGATATTTTCCTTTTTAAAAACCCTCCTAATATTAGAACACCTTTTACTGATTATTTTAAATGTAGATCTCTAATGATAAACCCATAGAAATCATACCATATATGTAGATGGAAATAATGTAAATATTAGCATATGATATTTATATAAGGTTGTTTCATAATGTGGATACCTATACCTTGTTTTGTTTGATTCCCATAGAGACATAGATTATAAAAAGTTATTTATAGTGATTACAAATATGTTTGGAGACATCATCTACTCTAAAATTTACCCAAGGGGATGGAATTTATCTTCCTTCCCCAAATTTCTTGCCCTAAACTTTTGATGCGGTCTAGTATCATCCAATACCTTTATATAAAAATTGTGAACTTCTTATTGATATTGTTTCCTTTAAAAATATCTTCAATATCCTTACTAGAATTGGTATAGAATATACTATTAACATATAATTAATCAATGGTCTTAAAAAATAACTCCTAAAAAAAATCCTCTGTAAGAATTGGAAATCACCGAATCATGGTAGTAAGATCTTCTTCCCAAATGATCACGTCTTAAAATACTAAAATTTGATGAAAAACACAATATAAAAGTTATCCTTATTCTTTAACTCAATCTCACTATTATCTTCAATCATAGTGTCTCTTCATCCTTTAATATTCTTGACACAATGATAATGAATAACATTATTAGTGTTTTCTCTTCCCATATATCTTTTGCAATATGAGAATATCATAGGTATTCTTCTTCTTCTTCTTCTTCTTTTCTTCTTTTTACATTATATACTAATATTTCTTGGGAACTATTAAAATTTTATTCTTCTTTTTCACCTTCTTTAACATCCTCAATGAATATGATCTCCAATCACTGAAACATGGTGAATTTTAATCCTTTGATATAGTGGTGTTATTTCAAAATGAAATATTATTTTTCCTTCAATAATCCTTCTTCTTTGATAATATATATATTAAATAGTATAAATAGTATCAATATTTCCATTAATTGTATCCTCTCATAATTTTTCTATATTTTTACTAAATAAAAAAAATTAATCAAAAAATATTTTCTATATTAAAATATATAAATTCTCCTTGAATTAAAGTAACATGATCTTATTACTCAAATTTGTTCAATGATAACCTCATGATTCTTTGATATTAATAAATCCCAATAAAATATATCCCCATTTTATAACCCAAGACCCTAAATATATTTATATCTTTAAAACCTACAAACAATATATATATATATTGTCCCATGATGTCATGCACATATATATCTTTATGGTGTGTAATATCTATTATAGTGCGGCTAAAACAAATTTCAATGAATAGCCTTTTTATTATTTTTTAATTGAAATAATTCCACATAACATAATTTTATTCTCGTTAAAGAATTTTCTTGAATCACAATTCCATATTTGACATTTAATTAACTAAAGACCAATTTCTACATCATCTAAATTAATTTTTTACACAATTATAAAAAATCCACTTCACTCAAAAAACATACACACATATGAAAATCCATTTTAATCATACTGGGCCCATTTTATACATGATTTCAGAATTTGTTAACTTTTCAAATAAAGGACTTATATGTAATAATTCTATCATCATCATATACTACTTAGGGTTTTTTTTCATATTTTCTCATTGGAATCATATGAATAAATTACACATCCTTCCTGAGAGAATATTATGCATGAAATTAATTTATCATTTTTATCCTTGGTCATATCATTCAAAAATTTCAATAATTCATGTTATTGAATTTCCCAAATTTTCAAAACACCTCAAAAAAATTAATAACTTTGGAAAATATAAAAATGTTCCCAAAACATGATAAACTTATTTAAAACGCCTTACAATATATTAATACTCAATATAGAGTATTTCAAACAAACCTTCACTGAAACTTTAAATCCAACCCTAACATCAACTTCTTCAAACCCTCATTCAAGTGTTATATAACACTGTATATAGAATATTTCATTATTAAGATTCCTTGAATGGATTATCAATCTTAAAAAGAACTTTATATTCATTTAAAACAGAAATCTAAATTTATCCTCTTAGTTAACTCTTCAATACCATTCAAAAATTTTTGTAGATTTTTATTTCTTCATAAAAAATAATGTTACTAGGATTATTTACAATTTAACTCTATAATATTTATATGTGAATATCGTTTTCCTAGATCTATTCATATAGAATGTGTTCATATAATAATTCAAAGTAGTAGACTATTATTTATTCCTTTTTCCATATATAGTGGTTATACCTCAATAAATTTCATTTGTATATTCCTTTATCCCCCAGAAAACAAAGAGACCATGAAAAATTGGCTTTTTCATTGAAAAAAATCATGAAATTCCATATAATGGGTTATTTACATAAATATAAAAATTATTTAACACTACCAAATATCTATAATTACCTATCTGGATACATAATAAAAAAATAGAATTATATATCCAAGACCTCAAAATTCCCCTCCCATATAGATAGATATAACTAGCCTAATTACATAAAAAAAAGTGAAATATTTCTTTGTTTGGATTTATCCTTCACTACGTCAACTACACCTTAAGATATAAATGCTTATGATAAAATAAAATTACTTGATAAAAATGAGTATAACAATTGAATAACTCTCATATTGATTATGATAATTTCTTATATACGAAAAAATAAATGTAAATTTATGATTGGACTCAAATTTACTGGGTTTAATAGTGTTTTTTTGGAAAACCCAATAATGGGGTTGAGAAACACTTTATTTTAAGACCTGAATGGGTAGGTAGAATATTGTAAATCTTATAGATCCAATAAATTCTTGTGGAATTATTCCTAATTTAAATACCAAACTATTTGTGTGATATGACATCCATTATATAAAACCCAGAAGATAGCATGAGTAGAGATAACTCTAGAATATGAAATGAAACAATTCTGATTATGAATTTAATATATAGATGTACTTGTAGGTCTATGGTAGTAGTATATAAGTGTGAGGAGGTATAATAGAAATAAAAAGTCCCTTATACAGAATAAAAGAGGATTAGAAACATCAAAATGGTCTAAAAGATGACTTATCAATAGTATATATATCAATTTAAAATCAAATATGTGTAATAAGGAGTAGGTAAAAGGGGAAGTTTGAATCTAGGTAAGAGTTTGGGGCAATGAATTATGGGCACCAAGTGTAGGGTGCACACGTTGAGGATAATATACACACCGAAAATTATTCCTAGGTGATATACCTACAAAGTTATAATTCCTAGATAGATGAGGAGATACATGATTAGGGCATCTGATGAAGGAAGTGGGGAATATAGGGAAGGGTGGATTTTTTTGGAGAATTTAGGGGTGGAAACAAGATGGATTAATAGTAATAGGACCATTGGATGCTTGGATATGTGTCAGGATAAGGAAGATTTAGCATTAGGGAGTTCACAATTGAGAGATTATTCTTAGAGAAGTAGTGCGACATCTTAGCTACATGGGCATGTGAAGTGGATTGTGTGATGTGAAAAGAGTGTTTCATGGATATAAAGAACCACATGTCATGGCCAAGTTGTAGGAGGGGTGTAGGTTAGATACATGTTGGGATAGCTCGGTCCACGTCTATCACCACTATTGATAATTTCTATGGATTCTTTTTTTAAGATAAACAGGATATGATAGATAAAGGAAGGGTTAGGGAACCCTATCTGATAATATGTATAAGAATAATTCAAATATTTTTAACCTATAGTAAGTTATGTTTATTTTTCTAGATGATGATAGATATACAAGCTGTAACATAAATACAATCCAACCTATTAACCTGTTCAAACCTTCGACTATGGATTGAAATATAATATATCTAAATACGCTAAATATATAAATAGTCTAACAATAATATTGAGGTGAAAACTAATTTAACTATTTTTGATTATATAATAATTATTATAGTGATATGATTGGGGGTTTCCCTTGTAAATTATATTGTTGACATGGAAATTTTATTATTAACTAATGATAATGAGGGAAAATAATAATCTATAGGATTATATTGTATTTAGATCTTACCACTCAAAATTTTTATTGACCAAGTATAATTTTTTAATAAAGTTAATTATGGATAATTTTATTCAATGGGTAAGAATGCAATCAACACCTCTGTATATTTTTGAAATCATTTAGTGAGATGTTAACAACTATTGAAATTTCCCTTCATCTAACATAAAAATGCGAAGAATAATAATTTCTCTATGAAAGATATTTAGTTACTCTATATATAATGATATAGTTATTATTTATATACTTAGTTATATAATATGAGAAATATGTATAGTGTTTGATATCAATATTAATAAAGTTAATTCTTATCTATTAAGGAATGGATGACTTAACAAGAAGACATTGATTATAAGGTTTTATATGATCGGATGTCCTAGTGGTATAATCTTTGTGGTTTTTCATTAATGGTGGGGAGTTTAATGTTATAACATAAATTTATATGATAATTTTTATTGATCTACAAATGAAAAAACAATAAATCATCGTGATTTTTAGTTGGATATAGCCCCATGAGTTTTAAGGTTGTTCTATGAGTTTTTATGGAATTATTATTGAATGGAAGTGTAATGTATAAGCATGTAGGTAACATAAATCCTCACTGACTAGTGATTGTAGGATATTTAATTATATTATATAGATATTATGATTTAACCATTGATATTCCTCTATAGTGTAACTAAAAAGAGATAATAATGAGATACATAGAAGACTGATCACATTTATTTAAGAATGGTTATTGAACTATCCAATTGATCATTATCCTGATGACTTGGTCTTCTTATTTCTAGATTATTTAGG
Organism: Viscum album; assembly: GCA_963277665.1. Classification (NCBI taxonomy): domain Eukaryota; kingdom Viridiplantae; phylum Streptophyta; class Magnoliopsida; order Santalales; family Viscaceae; genus Viscum; species Viscum album. The sequence goes on from OY728156.1 coordinate 1,340,822,105, forward strand.
AGTTAGGATCCATATGATATATCATATTATTTTATTTATCTATTATTTTATTATTTCATATATCACCATTGATAGTTTCTTAGGATTAGATGTTCATTTCCACTCTCACATATAATAAGACTGCTCAAGATTATGATTTTTTTAGGTATGAGATTATACTTTTCAAAAAAAAGAGAACAAAGTAAATTAGTTGGGTATTAAATTTTTTTGTACAATCTTACATGGTGTAATTAGTTTGTATTCGGGTCTAGACAATTAATATATTTTATAGTGGTTTTAAAAACATTGATCAGTGAAGTCAAATCTTCTTAAAACATAATGGATGTAAAATTATTGAGTAATGTAAGTGAGATCACGAACCACTTGATATTATTATCATAGAATGTTAAATGTGATACATATTACACAAGATGTATATATAGAGTTTTTTTTAAAAGATGAATCCCATGTGATGACATGAGTAATATATTTTCATAAATTCATTTAGTGGATGGTAATGTCTTAGTACTAACATGATATAGATTAATAGTGGGTATATGAATTTCCTCAAACATGATTGTTAAATAATTGATGATTTTAAACTAGTAACATAGGGTTATAATATTTGGATATGAGTTCATTAAATTCTCCATAAGATTGCTCTATTATTTTTATCATAAGAACTATTAAATGTGATGTGAATATAAAATCGTAGGTTTTTTATGAATTACTTAGCTTATACTTTTATTATTAATATTTTATTGATTGTTATTTATTAAATAGTGCATTTCTTTATTGAATTTATATTTTTTAGTTGGTTTATGTTTCATGATAATTTTGGAGAACAAATATGGAAAATCATATTTCTCCTGAACAATTTCACCTTTGATAAAAATGAAAATACCTCATAAATCATACCTCAAATTTAAATTTCATCGATAGATTATTACTTAGTATGATGTGTTTCCATTGTAAGTTATGAATTTTTTACATTTTTATTTTTGTAAACATAATGGGTTCATTATGCCAATAAATATATAGCCTCATCCTTAAATCCATGTTTTTTATATGTAGTTCGTCATGGTTCAAAGTATTTTATGAGAGGAGGAGAAATAGACACTGAGTTTTAATATGTCTAAGACTCTTCCCTTGATCTTTTGAATACATATTGATTAACTTATTATTATTATATTATATATATTTAAATTATTTAAATGAAAATAATGGAAAAAAAATTATTATTATTATTCATAAAATACAAGATTGTTGAATATGAGATTGGACCATCCCTACTATCATGTATTGGAATCATGGCATCCCTTTATATCCCACTCCTTGAAAACAACACTATATAGATACACCATATAATGACATCACATCCTTATTATAGACCTCTCTTTTACCATAACATGATCACCATAAATATAAAGTTCAATTATTAAATAAATGTGAGATGTTTCAATGAGATCCATTTCTGAAGTTATCAAAGTAGTGGTGGTTTATTTAATGGATCGTAAGTTATCAGAGTATTATAGAAATTTCCATTATGGTTGTTTATTATATGATGATTAGATTAGGATTCACAAAATAAGAGAAGGGATGATCTGATTGTTGGATAATCAAAGGGAAATTTGGGTTTTGATAAAATCTTGTAATAAATTATTATTTATAAAAAAGGGATTCAAATCCCCAATTTTGGGATTCTGATGCAACTTTCATTCCACTATGTCATAACAAATTGGAATGGGTCCAAATGTTCCTAGTATTGTTTTATTGATATATATATATATATATATATATATGATTCATACCTATATGGGGAAATAGAATCTCTAATGGTCAAATAAAAAAAATAATATATGTTCCATGTGGACTGTAGGATTTTTGTGGAAAAACATTATATAATATTTATATTTTTGAAATTTTTGGAATCTATTCAATGTTTTTGAATACATTATTTTATATATTTTTCATATATGTCATGATTATGATATTATTAAAATAAAATTATATTATTAAAAATATAGTTTTTTTATTTTAAATATTTTGAAATTGAATTTGTTGAAAAATCTATCCTAAAAATTTATGAGTATACGATTATATTAATTTTCATATGTTGAATGTTGGAAACATAAACTATTGCATAGATCATGACATGGTGAGAATGAAAATTCCATGGATGGAATTTGATCATTTTTTATGGAACTATATCAGGGTGTTTTTATTGAATGATTCAAGATATCATTTTATTGAATCTCATATAATGTTTATCATGATTTATTCCTGTTATAACACATCATATTATAATGTGTTGATTAAGATAATGTTATAACAAGTTTTAACAGTTCAGTTAAAAAATTAATTAACTAATTAATAGGAATGATGTTATAGGACTTAAAACATTGAATACCAAAGTTTTTCAATTTCAAAACATTTGAAATGTTAAACCTTAAGGATTACCCTTAATTCAATTAATATAATCTTTAAATTGTAGTTCGTGAACCTTATTCAACATAAAATGAATTTTCTATCCCTAATATAGATATATCTATGTTTTTATTATTTTCATTTTCCTTTTAGGAAGAGGTGAAAGAACAAAATTATGGGGGATGGATCCTACCGAATTGTTTGATGATCCCACTGTCTAGTATATACCATTGGGAGTTGGAACCAGTTGGTTTCTATATGTTGAAATAAATCAAATTCACAATTGGAGATGAATATGTAACGATAGTGAGGTGAACCAATATTATGTTTTTCTATTTCAACTTTTAAAATACTCTCCCAATAGATATTTTTTTGGGTTTTATGTTTTTATTCTTCTAATTATGGGTGTGGTGATGTACCAAAAAAACCCTCAGTGATATTAGGTTTGTTGAAAATGAATAATTGATAAGATAAAGATCAAAATTTATTAATATGTTCTGGAATATTTTCTATAATCATGATCATGTTTATAAAACCACATCACGTTTTACAATGTTTGACTAAAAAACTATCATGGTTTATAAAATAAAATCATGGTATATATATAAATTTATACTAAACTATTTCTTTTTGTAAAAAAATTAGGGTTTTATAATTTTAAAAATATATAAATTTCTATTTTACCACATTTTGGTTTCTATTGGAAAACATCACGGTTTTAAGGAAATGGGATTTCTTTGTGGAAAAACAATGTCATGAGAAATTTTTAATTCCTATGGTTTTTAGTGTGAATATGAAAGAATAAAAGTATTTCTTTTTTATACTATGTTGTGGTTAAAGGTGTGATATTCAAGTAATTTTCTATCCAAAAGGCCCTGTGTGGATAAACCATGTAGATAGTCTAAGCTATTGTTTTAAAATAATAATAATAATTTGTTTTCTTGAAAACCTTTTTTGGCATGAGCCTAAAGGGCCTGAACCAAATCCTCATAACTTTATATGATTTCAAAAATGGTTTTAAATATTATTATTTTTTATTTTTGTTATGTATTGTGTGAACTAATTTAATTATTCATTTATTTATTAAATCCCAATTTAAATATTAATGTATATAACATTTATATATTACCAATTTTTAATTCTTTAGTTTAAATAATTTTTAAATTAATTCATTTCATTTTTATTTCATTAATGTAATAACTACTTAATAAGTATCATATAATGTATTTTTTATTTTATCCCAAACTATGATGTATTATTTTAGTTATAAATTCAACAATAATGAATATATATGATTTATTTATCTTAAGTTTTAGATTATTATTAAAATTTTAGTCTCTCTTGGGTATAAATCCATGGATAGTGGGACTCTGGGTCATACTTCTCATTATCCTTAATGGTTATACCCTATTTAAGAAATTTTTCGGTTGGATACGTGTCCTAGAATGATTTCTCGTATGGTGATGTTGGAATTCTATGAATTTAAGAAATTACATATATATTTTTTTTGTAACTTTTGCATGGTATATATTTTGATAAGTTTATATTTAATTAGATTTTATTTTTATATGAGTAACTTAAATTAGGAGTTGTATAATTTCCTATAAACTAAGTGAATGAATCTAGGAACAACAAAATCATTATTAATGGGTATTTTAGAAAAAAAAAATTGGATATTATATCAAAATATTATATCTAATATACTAGTGTTTCAGGTTTTTTATAGATCTTGTGAAAATAATATAAGTATGTATAATGTAATCAAAATGATAAATATGATACCTCATTTTTATAACATGATCCCTATATTATTTGATCACCTCTAGTTCATCATAACTAAAATTAATAATAGGATAAACCCTATAGATTATTTAAACATGATTTGTAAGATCATGTTTCATCATTATTAAATTATCATATTCTATCCCTGATGAATGAAGTTATTTACAAACACCCCACACATCATGTGAAGAATGCATGAAATATTCCTGAAAAAATTACTCTACCTTTCTCTTCCACCTTCTTTATCACTCCAAAATTGAAAGAGGGGAGGGGATGACTCCAAATTCATGAAAGAGGCTATCATTACTATTTCTGAATATAATATAAACATAAATACTAGTTTTATTTTTATATAAAAAACTTATTAATCTCTCAAAGAATATTAAATAATATTCTCAACCTTTCATTACATATTTAAAATATTTTTCACATGGATCATTCCTATCATTTATACCTAATTAACCTTGAATTAGTAATATTTGTTAGAAAAAATATTTTATATTGTTTATATATTTTATCCTAAATGATTTTTGAATACATTGAAAAAAATAAATTATTAATATTCTAAAATTAAATAACATATATTTTAATTTATTTACTTATAATAATTAACATCTAAACATTACCCAGATCACACACATGGAAACTTCTTCATTCTAAACTCTAATTCATTTGAATTAGTGGAACTTATGGATAAACTTGTTTTCTTACCCTGTAATCCATTTTTTAGTAACAACAAGACATACTCATAGACCAAGAGTGGTATATAGAAATAAATCATAGACTCTAAATAGATAAGGATAATTTATAGTTTTGAAAACCTCCTATGAAATGTTATTATGTAATATAAACTATTTGTATGATAATATCTTATAAATCAGGAATCATACTTTGTTTCATAATCCTTTTAATCATTACATGACATTGTTTAAATATATTTTACTTTAATTTTTTATCCATTTCATATGGTCTTTTATGGTTCTCATTTATTACTTTCATGGGTTCCCACCTTTCCCTTAAAAGTGTGTGAAAAATGAAAAAGATATTTTCAATCAGTTGGTCCTATATTTGAAAGTAAAAAATCATGTTTATATCATTCAGTCAATGTTATACCACTAATGAGTCACCAAAAGCAAGTTACCTTCGGAAATACATAAAAAATCATGGATTTCATCTTGCATCAATGTACATGGTTGAATGATACAAATTGATAATTATATCAAGTTGAGAGACAAATTTATATGATCATATATTGGAATATCCAATGTCATCTAGAACATGTGATGTTCCTATTAGTGGGACAATTTCTCTTATCATCATTATTTAGATCAATATGTGTGTGTTTCATGAGAATAAGTCCCAACACTCCTGGTCCCACGTCACCTAATAGTAATAAATAAAACTATGCCCCATAATTATGGTGTATCTAGAAAAAATGATATATATTTAAGACCACTTTCATATTTTCATGCAGTAATCATTAAACCTAGACTATTATAACATTTTTATGTGATAAATAATCCAAGTTCATAACCATATAAATTCTGTACACAAAATGAATACCATTGTCATGGATAGAATAAATCATACATAACTCAATTGTATACATGTTATGGTAATTATAAGTTACTTCTCAAGTTGGATATAAGGAACTAAGTATCATGAAACTCCTACTTACACTATACCCGACATTATAACAATCAATTTTTAAACTCTAAAAGGATATTAATGGTATTGCTAATGTATGACTCTTGTAACTGGGCTTCCATCCATAACTTTGTGGCTACTTTACATTCTTTGAATTTATCTTTTTGGAAGATATAACTTTTATAAGTATAAAATTTATCCACACCCTTAGACCGGGATCCATATTTCTATTACCACCATTTTATTATAACCACAGTAATGATAATTATAAAAATACTAAAATTTCATAGTACAACGACAATAATGGAAATATTTCTAGATATTTGTTATACATATTTAGAATCATCAAAATCCAAAATACACAAAATTTATATAGAGGTGGATACCACTAAATATGATGAGTTTATCTTTCACATTTACTTATCTTAATTGTGATACTAGATCTAATTGATATATTTTAAGGGTTGTTTCTATGTCCCCTTTATAACTAGTTTTCCCTCCTCTCTGTACACTTGGAATGTATCTCTTATACTTTCTCAAGTACTATTTCATAGTTATGACTAATAATCATTACAGTTCTTATTAATCTATTTCATATTTCCCACCCATTTTTATTTATTAGCAATATAAAATCTTTTACATATCATAGCATATTTGATACATCAATCACTAAAATATATAAACTTATAATCACCATCTTATTATCCTTGTTTTCCATATACACATCGCATTAGAGATATTTATTCAATGTTACATAGGCCCTAATGTTTTATTGAACTGTTCATTCTTTAATTTTTTAATACCGTGTCAATGTATGTGATTTTTCTTGATCTAAGAAATCCCACATATCAATATTAAAAAATATTCTTCCCTAGAACTTAGGTTTCTATATCAATTCATTATTACATAAATATTTTTTGTATAGTCTAAAATAAAAATAAAAAGAAATTATATTTTCCACATGTTGTCAATATATATTACTTGGAAAAAATAATGAAACAACTAACTTATTATACAAACATGGGAGAAAATCATTGCATGCTTTAATTCATGTATTTAATCCATAAATGGATCATATTATCTTTTTATATTTTATTGGATAATTTTAATTCCGCTAACCTTAATTGGGATGTCCAATCGAAATTTTCATATGTTTCTAATTTTGACATTTAAAACCCGTATATAATGATCATGGTAATCTACAATAGTAATCTAAATTCAAATGGATTTCAGTATTTCTATTAGTGAAAAAGGTTTACAGATAATAAACACCTTTAATTTTCTTAATCCTTTAGAAACAAATATTCTTTTATATATATTTAACTAACTATACATTAACATATCTTTCTTGATTACCCATTTTGACCAAGTGGTTTTTACATCAACTAGAGTTACTAATAAAATACTAGCACGATTTCGATACGTGGAATCCATTTCAAAATTCATCCCCACTTTCCATTTTATAATTTTATTTATTTTATTCATCCTTAAAGTATAATAATTTAATATTCTAAAAAAATATTTTTTCAACCAACTCAATGAATATAGAACCATATCTCTTTGGTGAATAAATTTTTTACATAGTATATGTATCTAAAACTGTCTCATTCTATGAGATCTTTTGGAACATGTCCCCTTGAAAGATAACTTTATATATCAATATTATAATTTAACTAAGTCTATCTTATTTCCAATATCTTTAATAGTGAAATAAACTTTCTCATAAAAATATATCCTTTTACATGACTATCACTTTTTTATCTCACTGATTTTTATAATAACCTTTGTAACCATTATGTAATATATAAATTTAATTTGTGTTTTTCTTAGTCGGAGTTTTTTTTGTATAATTTTAAGTTATTTTACAGTATTGAAGTGTATTTTATGATTGAGGAAGTTGATGAGTGTTGATATTTAATGAATCCCCCCATGAATTTAATTGTTAAAGGGGAGTTGTGAGTTTATATCAATTGACACATAGTAAAAAATGGAATCACTCTTACATTGAGAGTTAGAGTACTCTAACTAATTCCATTCTATCCTATAGTGCAGTGATTAGATAACCTTTATAATTGTAGTCACGCTATAACTAGACTCATGAGGTAATTTATTTGGGGTTTTTGGAAGTGTTTTCATAGAAAATTTATTAATAACATACTTACCTATGAGTTGGAGGCTCTTTCTAGTCGAGTAAAGACATTAAGTAACTTATTTATAATGATTTTAATTACTTCATAGCATTAAGAGTATATTCAATGTCATGACTAGTATTATGTAAGAGTAAATATCAAGCTATGTAGGAGTAAACCTTACCGTAACATTCTTAAATATGGATAAATAATGTCTTTATAAGTGTAAATATGCTGTACTAGATAGATGGTTATTATTAGATGAAAAATACCACTCAAAAATGGTCTCTTATAAGAGTAAAATAAAGATAGGTATGAGTGACATCTTGCATTCCAGGATTAAATTAGTACAATCACGATACGATGAGTGGTGAAGTGTGGACAATGTAATATAATAACATTATAGTGTCTATACCAATAGAATTTCATGTCTCACTAGAATATGGAGTCGCAGTTCCCATGATGCGAGCACTACAGTCACTTCATAAGACATATTCCATATATAAATGTAGTTATAAGAAGATATAAGATTCATCCCATGAGTAAGAGTCCCGTACCTCAATAATGTTCGTGGATATTAAAAAATCATCTTATATATCTGTAAGATATGTTCATCATGTTGTAAGAAAGAAGGAAATTCCACAATACATATATTATCTATAAATATAAATGGGTTAAACCCCTACCAAGAAGCAATTGATTGTGGTAAAGATCTAAGTTAGAAAACATTCTCCTCTTCAAAGAGTTCCTAGGTGGGTTAGGTTGAGATATAAGCAGAAGAATAAGGGTGAACAAGATATCCAAATTCTAGAGGCACTTGAGGAAAATTAAAGAAGATATTTGTTGACTTGCTAACACATATTGTTATTTTTTTTACATGAGAGTCCAATTCTATATCCCTACTCTATTTTTTCTTATTATAATATAATAGGAATTCATTTAACAGGATGAATGAATATTATGTATCTAGGATTATCTACGTGATAACAAGAGTTGGTGAACCTTGTATCCATCCTTGTATTTTGTGTATCCTTTCCCACTCACTCTCTCATAATCATATCATCATCATTGAGATATATATTAACTAATGAGTGATATAAAACATTTATTTTGAGATTTTTTTCATCCACTGATTCACCCCCCCTGTGGTGGTATACTCCCTCTTAGGTCTATCATAGTTTTCGTTAACAAATTATTCTCACCATGACACATGAATTTGTGACATAATAATTTTGTTTCATATTAAAAATCATACGAAATTATATTTTTCAATTATAGTTATAATATATCAATGTGTTAATGTTGTTATTTACAAAGTATATATTAAAATAAAAATTGAAAAAACATACTTTTGAGCCTAGTGGGTCATACATGAACACTAGGGGGTTAATTAGTGTACCCAAATATTAATGAGTTTTATTTTTTTTATAAATTATCCTCTCTTTCACTTGAACCTATTCCCTATTTAAGAGGAATGTATAAATTTATGCATATTCAACCATCAAATTATCATTAAATTAATAAATTGAAGATGAAAAAACAAATTATTTTTAATGTTGACATTTATTTGAAAGACTACTCCTTCTTGTATTCAATTCATTGATGATACACTAATTTTTTATCATTATGTATTTATACTGATCAAAGGTGCAGTTCAAGTTTCCCAAAATGATTGATCTCGTGTCATCCAAACCCATATGGAAGGTATTATCCAAATCCTATTATATTGATTGACATTTATTATAATGGTACCACTAGTTATTCAAAATTGTTAATTGAAATCCTAAAAAACATATTCACATTCTACATTAGATTTTACTACATCAAATAGAGTAATAAATTCTTCCTAATTTAATATGTCTTCATCATGGAAAATATATATAAGTAAGAATTCATCCATGTAATTTCTGTTGTGTCTTATCAAACTATCTGTGTATATTTATCACACTGATTTTATTCTCAACAAGGGTATCAATAGTAAGATCTTAAATTTCAATGATAGGGATGCCCCTTACAATATTCATATTATTTTCTCCCACTTCATAAAAAGATTTTTTTCTTCAATATGATCAATGATTGATGGAACTCTATTATTATTATTTTATTCCATGATAGTTATTATATATTCTGAGATGAACATGGGTAGAGGGATCTCATAATATCACTTATTTTTATTTGACTCATTGAATTTTATTTTGAATCTTTGAGTCAAATACATCACTTTATTTTCTCCTATTATATATATATATATATATTTATAGTTATCATAAACACAATTTAATTATTCGAATAATAAAATTCCAATAAAATAGGAAATAATATTTAAGTGTATTTAAAAATCAAACCAAAATAAGTAAAGATATTTATTTTGGTATTCTTGAAGACTCAATGTTTCAATCTTCAAGTTATATAAAAATATCATGAAAACTCAGTAATATATAATGCTTTAAAATAATTTCATATAGGAACATAAAAATATGTATTATTATCATAGAATTCATCTTTGTGAAGTGAAGCAATGTTTTGGAGAACATCCTCAAAATTATACACATCCTATTATTTTTATTTCAATGAATCCTAACAGTCAAGAATAATCTGATATAGTTCCCAAAAATTTGTATAGAATCCATTTTTTCTCAAGAAAATAATCTTGACTTATCTTCACTATCTTCATGCAAATATATATTTTGAATGATCTTCAAAAACTCTTACATTCACTATGGCTTCATATATCATGTTTCATTATCATATAATGATAGATCATTGGCACTTGAGTTCTCTATAAACTTAAATATCATGAATTTAATATTTAAATGGCTCGAAATATTCACGCAATACTATCCACTTGTACCTCAAATAATATGCAGAAAAATACTTTTGTGACATCGTATTTTTATGATGTAGATGATGGTGTAATCCTCCCTTGATCATTTGATCTTGTGAAAAAACCATACCAAACATGGTGAAATCCTAAATTATCATGAAATCCCAAGTTACATGGTGATTATATACAAAATCATCTCATATATTTCTATCATTTTGACTAGATTAATAGTGATTGTGTCACCCGAATCCCATATTGGATATGTGAATGGAATTTAATTTATTAATATATCTGGCTCTGCAATAAATTGTCATTGAAACTACTTTTCATTATCTCATGCTAGTAATCCTTTGTTCCACTAAGTTCCATGGTTTTTATCCTCATATGTGTCACCTTACACATAAGCTCTCCTTTCTGAACCACACTTGTCCCATGATTTCTATATAGATAATGTATATTTGGATGGAACATTTTTTGATAACTCATAAATTAATTCTTATGAAATCAAAAACTGGTATTCCACGACGACTCTTACATAGAAGAGTTATTTCAGTACTCACATCCACTCATACAAGTTAGAGTAAATTTCATAGCAACTCATATAAAAAATATTAAATGAATGACTTAGATATAGTTCTAAATAACGCATAAGTTGGTATAATAAAATCATACATATCTTGAAATAATTTTACAATTCTTCCCAAATTTAACATCAAATTTATCCAAAACATCAAGTAGAAAAAAACTTAGAACATAGTGCATCACTTCCAAACATAATATAGAATGTAAATCCTTCTTAAAATGTAATGAAATTTCTTCCACTACTTCCATTTTTTAAAAATCATCAATAATAACATAGATCACACTATCTTATTCTATATATATCAAAATTTTCTTCCAAATAAATTCACAAATAAATTCTTTCTCTTTTCAATATTAATATAATGGGAAAAAATTTAAACTTGTTATACACCTTTCCATCATGGGAATTATAGTTTAATTATCTAAAATAAACACTCTTATTTTCCTATAGATACTTCTAAAATTCAAGTCATTTCTCTAATACTTCCTTTAATCCTCAATATTAAAGAATTTATAACTCAAAATTCTTGTCATGAAATTACATTTCTACACATATTGAAATCATCTTTATTAATAGGATATCCATTCATATTGGAAACAAATACTACCATTGAAATGGGATCTCTAAACTCCCCTTTTGTGTTTGTTGTCAATACATTTAAAATATTTTAAATTAATATTTGTGTATGTTATCTCCATTTTCATCTCCCCGTTATTGATAATAAATAAAATGGTGTTTTAGGGGTAGAGCTAACATATTTTTAAACCAATTATCCTCCAACTTCTTTTTTTGTTTCTTATTTAGTTAATTGATTTAAGGATTTTCACCACATGTTCTCTTAGCTATGATCCCTTAGTTAATAATCTATAAACCTATGGGGATAAACTGGTCAAGAAAAAGAGAGAGTAAGTAATAAAGGTGTTAAAATATGTCTATAAATGCGATTAAGATGTTATAACACTTCTAAAAATCTCTTTTGAGGGGATTTATACATTTATTATTCTATAAATACATTCATATCATGTACCACCTTTATCAAACACATTAGAAACATCAAGTAAAAGATATATGAATCCCAATTATATTCACTTTTCTCATCAATAAACAGTCCCATTTAAAAATATAAATATTTCAAAAGTTAGGGAATAAATGTATGACTTGATAACCTCAACCTCTTTCTTTTAATGTGTTTTCCAAAAATTCAATATTTAATATAAAAAATGACCTTTGGAAATACCTTATTCATTTAAAATTCCCCATAATGCATTCACTCTATCATTATTTATTATAGTGTATTATTTAATTATATTGGATTCAGGATATTTCATGATGAGAATCGACAATTATATACCAAATCAAACATTCACTGAATCTAGAATAGTGATTTCAGCTTTATCTATTCCATGTCACTATCAATACATGAAAGATTACTCAACTTATTGCCTCACGTGAAATTGTATATAATGAAAGAATTCAAATACCATAGAAATATTATATTAGTAAGGTGAAACTCCAAGTTTCTTAATGTGGAAAACAATGTTTATAATTTATTCTCTATCAGGTTTACTCTTTCTTTCTATCCTATAATGTATTCCTCATGTTTGTATGTATCAATTACAATTATGTCCTTACTTTGTTAAGTATGTAATTATTAATTATTTCTACTCTATTATGTGGGGTTTCCCCTTTTTATTGTCTCATAAAGAACATGAATATCCTTGTGTCATGTTTATTTTCTATAAAAACACATATCAATCTAGAAGAAAATTTAAGTAGTCTATGGATGATTTTCCAATAATATTTCATTACCTAGATACTTCTTATAAAAATGTGGGTTGTAATTTTTTAGAAAAAATATCATGAAATTTATATTCTTCTTGTGGAATATCTTATTTATATTTGTCACTTTATTTATCTTGTGATTCTCCATTATTCTTACATTTTCAAAATCATTTGAAAAAACAATCAAATGATCTTTTTAAACAGACTCTGATTTTTATGTATCCATATGGTTTCATGATATCATTTTTCACAAATATAGTACATTTTTATCTTTATTGAATATATCATTCTATGATACATAATTCAAGGATTATCTACATGTTTTAATGGTGTTTTCTATATTTCTATAATATAAATAGTCCTTCATTTTCTATGTTTCTCATATATTTTTATTCTTGGGATTATTATATCTCCCTACTTCTTCTACAAGTTTTTAAAAGTTTCCTTATCACCATAGATTATTTTTTTGTCTTTATTATTTATATATTTTATAGAGACACTAGGTTAAATCACACCATCATAAATCCTTACAATAACCCCAATAAGTGAATATTTCAAAGGAATTATTTAAAATATCAAACATATTTGTAGTGGTCAAGTTCTTCATCTATGAATATTTCATCTTCTTAGGATTAATCCCCCATACTGTAGGATTTACTTAACATAAAAGTGATTATAAATTATAAAAACAATCTTGTTCCTTATTCCCAAACTTATAACAATACCAACGATGATAAAAAAAATATATATATAATTTGGAGTGTATGATTTCCCAAATTTTCAGAACTGAAAGATTTCTTATTTTGATGTTTTGAAAGAAGTTTTGTAATGAACCAACACAGGATTCCATCTAACCCAACATCTGACCTGATCCTAGACATGTCTAGAAGGGCATTCCCGATCCCCATTGGTTGGAAAATAGTGTCGGGAATTAAAGTAATCACAATGTGAATGATTTTTTCCCAAAAAAACAATATCATATAAAGAAACTTAGCATGTATCATAACTAATAAAAACAAGAAAACCAATTAATATAGAAACTTATCTGGATACAACAATTGAAATAAAAAATAGAACTGAATACAAAACATAGACTGAACGACACTACAGAATATCCACATCACCACTTGGTCACCACTACCCTCATTATCGACATGCTTCGAAGGAGGGAAGCTGATCCAGTAACCTACACCTACAAAACTGGCCAGTTCTACTGGCATTGAATGGAAGAAGAAGGGTGTGAGATTTAATGGATCAATAGGAAACTGCCAAAGAATCTATAAATTTCCTTTCCTGAAATAGTCCATAAAAACTAGTCTGAAAATACATTCTAGAAACATGTATTTATTCTTCTTAAAAACAAATAATGACTTTCTACAAGTTCCTTTTTTTAAACAATACATCCCATATTCGTTTTTTGAGAAAATTTACCATTTTCAAAACAAAATCCAAAATGATTCCAGAACCAATTATAAAAACTATTGTGATAAAAAAATAAAGATAAAAAAAATGGATAACCATGTACAACAAATAAATAAACAATCACATTCAGATAGTAACCATTGTAATTTCCTAAAAATTAATAGAGTGATCCCTAGATGTACTCGGTTTAGACTCAACTGCTGGAATATGGTGTAGCTTTGTAGTCAATAAATCACTAGACGTTTTAACTACCAATCCAATGGCACAATCCCACCTAGGCTCTAAAACATCCATCGGGTACCAACCTGTAAAATCAGAGTCGATAAGAAGCATTCACTCAGACATCTAAAAGATTCCCATAAAAACCATTGTAACTATACATTATGAAAGGAAGAGGCTCTCACATGTATGAATCACATTATCTGAAACCACCACACTTGCCTACCCAAAACACCGACACCACCTATTCAATAAACCATCTTTGGGAAATCTTCCATAAGAGTTCCCATTTCACATCAATCCTTTCAAAAGTTCCAATGTGGATGTCACATCACATGATCTTTCAAACCATTTCTCATAACATGCTAAGATTCCAACTGATCCTTCAACATTTTCAATTCCCATACATTTTCAAAACCATTTTCAAAACAACATTAAGCCCCACTTTTATGAAAACTTCCAAACATGCCTTTACAACAATCGTTTTACGAGACATATCTTATGTTCCAAATGGTACACAACCAATATTTATAAAAAACACTTATGAAAAACCAACTCATGGAAAAATCCCCTTCCTTATGTTTATACACACACAATTTTTTTATGATTATTGTAATGTACCAGATTTTTTCATGTATTATTTTAAATATTATATGGAATTATTTCTATACCAAGCATTGTAACGATGTGCGATTCTGGGGATTTGTGTTCCCAAATTAAATTTTTGAAAAATATTAAAATTTAAATAGTACATGAAATCAGTTTTCCAAAAAAGGGGAATAACATCTAAAAGGGCTCCTAGATTAGAAATATGAGGGCACCATTTTATTTAGAGCAGCGAGTTTTCCCTAGGTGAGGCCTAAAATTAGTAGACATAGGTCGACTATAAAAAGAATTTTTTGGACATAAAGGGAATAAAATATATTAATAAAAATATTTTATTTGATGCAACATTGTTTTTTCATTTAACATGACTTTTTCAAGAATTAATGGTTATTACATAACCCTAGAATTTCTCTAAGTCAATGTGACAAAGCACTCTCTAATAAACACTGTCAGATCATGGATCCATAATCAACAACGCACCCGGATTCGATGGAACATCAATGATGACAACAATCCTTTATCTAAGACTAATCTGAATCAAGTTAGGGAATTATTATTTGATTTAAATTCTCTATATCTAGAATAAATGAAGAATGAAAATCAACCAATGAATAGGTGGACCTGTGGTTTTATCGTTCTTACTAGATGTGTTCAGTTTTGGGAACTCATTGGGGTTTATTTTTATATGTTCTTATTTCTTCATTCATCATTATAATGGGAACAGATTGACGTTGATACGAACAAAGGCCAAGGTTCGTTCCTTAGGGAATTTTTTGTGCTTTTATTGTCCCTATTCTTAGCGTTCTTGGTTGTTGGACCCTTGTGGTGGCGTCTTAACTTTATGGGAGGCTCTAAATGCGATTGGACCCCCAAAGTGATGGGAAGATGAATCAGAGCCCAATTCTATGTAGAACATGTCCCAACCATCATGAAAGTAGTTTTTTTTTTGAAAAAAAGAGCACCGGAGTATGGTCAGCGACCCACGAAAGCATCGACATTGACGGTTGGCGCCATCAGTGGTGTTTAGCAATGCACGGAGTTGCATCTCACTGGTGTTGCGTGGGAGGTGGCAGCCCCATGGAATGTGTCTTAGCCATGGAGAAGGGGACTATGATGGTGTAAAGGCCTCGGGCTGATAGAGCACATGGGACGCATGTAGAAATGGAGTACAGACCTCGTGGAATGAGGTGTCACACTGCGTACAGTGGGAAAACAAGTAAGCGTGCATGCAGGCCAGACCAGGGGAGTGGGTCATAGCCCAACCGACCAAGACATGTGGCCCAATAGACTGATCTGGACTGGGAATAGTGGACTAGGTTGAGTCGGTTCAACTGGACCAGACCCTAGTCATATATTTTTACTAAAATAGTCTTATCTTTCCAATGAAACATCTATTTGACATGTTGTCATCAGCATTGGGAGACAATAAGGTCCTTATGAGAAAAATGGTGGGTTTTAACTTGGATATATTTATAGTGAAAAGGGCTATTTACAAAGTAAGTTCTTGGGTTCAAGGGGTACGAAGGGTGTGACTACTAGACACTGGACACCCTCTCTTTTCTACGTGAATTGATTCCCTTGTCCACCAAATCAATGACATTTTTCATTAGGGTTATTTCTTAGTATCATTTCCCTAATGGTTTGTTGGTATTATTTTATACCCACAAAAGTATGATCCCTTCAGCAGGATTTCCCAGATTGAGTTGTTGGAATCCCCTGAGAGGCCCAGAGTGGATTCTCTATTCCTTCATCATGCCCTAGGTCGAGTCTTTGGTATTGACATGAAAAACATCACCAAGTGTCGATAATCTACTTATATGGATAATCTATATTTAGTTATTGGTATCACCCAATGTCCCTGGTTTTGATCCTCATCATATGTATCTTATCTCTTCAGAGCTTTCAATGTATCTCTCTCATGATTGTTTTTTATGAACTATACTTCTCAGAAGGATGTCATCAGTGTTATTAGACTATAGAGAGTGTTCCCCTAGATTATTGCTTTGTGAAATCTTAGAACGAAATCCCTAGTGGTGATATGTAGTTTTTGGGACATTCCCTAGTTTGTGTTGTATGGTTTGAGTATATATAGATATTCATGTTATATGTTGAAGACATATACTTGTGTAGAGATGACTGTACTTTTCCTTTCTGTATTCCTTTTTGGTTTCGAGTTATCTTACTAAGTATTGTTCTACTATCCCCTACATGGTATTTTCATGCACATGTCATTCCTTTTGAAGATGAGGAACCTTTTGATAGAGCCCATTGAGAACCAGGACCAAACGGAGCCTTGTGAGATCTGATAGACCATGGTGTTCCTAAGGCTTCATACTGTTGTCCCAGTGCATTGCCTTCATTTAGAGTTTTCTGTGTATGAGTTTTAGGAACTTGTTTACAGACCTTTTTTTGTGGGATTTTATTCTAACCCTGTTTACTTTCTAGCACTTTCACTATTATACTCTTGTTCTGGGTTATAGGTGTTTCCATGCAATGTTTACTTACTGTTTTTACATTTCAAAGCTTGAGGGACTAGATATGTGTGTGTGTGTACAGGTACAAAAAAAAATTCCGCCCATGTTTGTGATATTCCTACTCAATGCTAGTCACCAGCCCTAGGCCTATTGGAGGTATGCTTCGAGAGATACGACATGGCCCCCTCTCTCACGGGTCATGACAGAGTGGTATCGGAGGTGGTCAGTTCTATATTAGGATTGAGAGTCTATGAGATTGGTTTGGGGAGATTTTTTTTGTGTTTTTCAAGTTCATCTTTTAGGCTAGGGACCCTAGTATTGGTGCAGAATCTGACATATCCACACACAAGGACTCTGATAACCTACTTTTTGACACGATACATGAGAAAACTAGTTCAGGGAAAACCAATGGTCCATAAATTATATAGGGATGGGTTTTGGATTCCATTTCCTTCTTGACTCACATATCCAGATATAATCATTGACCGCAGTACATATTGTCTCCTTATAGGAAGCCTCCGTGATGTATACCAGCTAGGATTCAGTAGCTCGATCATGAGGATGACCCCTTAAGTGATGAGGCTTCAGTACAGGGACCAGCTTCCTAGATTTTACCTCCAGGTGGTGTTCCAGATATACCACCACCTATAGTGCTACATGTGATATCTATAGTACCAATAGATTAGGATTGAAGGATACAAACACTTAATGAGTTTCACATATATAGAACCCTCAGGTTCCAAGATGAACCCAACCCTCAATAATTTAAGGGCTAGCTTGTGGCGGTGACCAGGATTTTTCATCTAGTCAGGACACCGGTAGATCAGATGATGGACTTTCTAGTGAGCTTTATAAAGGGCTTAGTAGGGTGATGGTGCAGTTTGGATGTCTAGAATCATGATTAGGTGACTCTCTGATGGAAATAGTTTGAGTGCCTCTTTATAAAGAAGTTTTTTCTAGTTTCATTGAGATTTGTGCGTAAAAAGGAGCGTCTTTAACTCCAAAATGGTAGTATTATAACCACTGATTATTCATCAAGATTCACCAACCTTTATAGGTACTCAACGAATATGGTTAAGGATAAGTACTTCTAATCTCAGACCATTGGGAGTGGTCTTCACAGAGACATCCAATCCAATATTATGCCTCTGATAATTCCTACTTATGTTGGGATGCTCAAGAGGGCCTCGGTGGTGGAAAGATTCCCAACTGAGCAGAGATATCTAGTGACAACCTGTAGTGGATGGTCACATGTATAGACCTCGAATATAGGGATATGAAATCAGTCTTAGGGACCTAAATGTGGGAGATGTTTTAGGAGTAGGTCCTAGGATAGAGGATATGCAGTTCAGGGTTCACGGGGTGGGTCCAGTCAGCATAGAGAGAGGTGATTCTACTAATGTAACGAAACGGGACATTTTTATTGATATTTTATAACTCACCATGCTGATGATTGAGAGATAGTGGAAGGACTACTAAGGTATAGGTGGGAGAAGGCAGATCCAAAAGTTAGAAGACATGGTAGAGGATATGGGAGAGTATCAAGAGGTGTTTGACCATTTGACTTGCTACCAACACCACCCCCAGGTGGTTCGTTCTAGGATGTGGGAGATGGAGGACTGGGATTGTGGCATGCGGTAAAGGATTGTGACCTAGGGACTCCAGGGATGATTTGAGGCATGATCTATTTCTTTTCTAATTTAGTTACAGTACTGATTGACACAGGTTCTAGTCATTCCTTCCTCGCAACATATCTTGTTCGAGACCTTGAGATTCTGGTAGAACCATTGACATGAACCGTACGCTTGGATACACTTACTAGAGGAAACTCATTGATCACACAGCTACGCCGATAGTGTGGCCTTAAACTTGGAGGTGAGAGTTTTGGTTGGAACATCTTGGTTGTGGTGTTGAGTCCTTATGATGTCATTATTGGTATGGATTGGTTATCCTCTATATATTCCTACATTGACAATTTTATGAAAAGGGTGCAATGTTTCTATAGTAATGGAATACGTTTTTGATTTTTTGGTGAAAAGGAGAACTAGGAAGCACATGATGGACAAGTGCATAGGAGGGTGCAGTCACTCATTCATCACATGGCAAGCCCGACCCTTGGTTCAGGAGATGTTATGAGTTTCTAGTTCCTTAAAGTAGTGGCGAAGTATGAGGATTTATTGATAGAATAGTTTCCAGGATTACCTTCTCATTGATAGATTAACTTATTCATCGACTTACACCGTGATATGGAACTGATATCCTCACCATCATATTAAATGGCTCTCACAAAACTTCTTGATCTTAGGGTGTGGTTGGAGGATTTATTGAGGAAGGGCTTTGTGACATCGAGTGTTTCACCATGGGCATCCCCAATGTTGTTTTCCAAAAAGGAATATGGGAGATTGAGGTTGTGTTTGGACTACTAGTTCCTGAACCAGGTGACCGTGAAGAACAAGTATCCACTACTAAGGATCAATGGCCTTTTCGACCAGTTGAGATATGAATGATGGTTCTCAAAGTTCTTCCTTTGATCCTGTTTTCACCAGCTGTGTGTATAGGATGAGGATATACTGAAGATGTATTTTAGATTAAACTAAGTAAATTATGAGTACTTGATGATACCCATTGGCATGATGAACACACCCACATTCTTCATGGGACTCATGACCCAGATCTTCTAGCCCCACTTAGACCGTTCTTGGTAGTATTAATTGATGATATCCTTGTGTACTCGATGTCCGAGGAGGAGCACAAGAGACACTTATTGATGGTTCTATATGTATTTTGAGAGTACCAAATTTATGGGAAACTCTCAAAAGTGACAATTTTGGATTCAGTAAGTCCACATTGTGGGGAATGTTATCTCAATAGATAGAATGGAAGTGGACCCAGCCAAGGTCGATGCAATGTTATCATGGGAGCCACGTAGGAGCTTGAAGGAGGTGCAAAGATTATTTAGGTTGGTAGAATATTACTAGATATTAATAAATAATTTATCTAGGATTTTAGTAGCTATGACAGTTTTAACCCAAAATGGGTAGCCTTTTATGTGGATATAGAAGTGATTGTAGGATTTTCATTAGTTGAGACAGAGTGTGATGAGCAATCCGATCTTGAGATTTCTAGAGTAGGGTGTCAAGTACGAAGTGTTCGATGATTAATCACGAACCGATTATGTTTTTTTCCTGATGTAGAGGTAAGAGGTGATTTCCTATGTTTCATTCCAGTTGAGATCACATTAACAGGACTGTGGGACCCACTATCTTGAGCTTACAGAGGTAGTCTACGCATTGAAGATGTGGAGACACTACATGATGGGTGAGCAGTTTATTTCTTACTCTGATCATAAGAGTCTCAATAATATACTCTCTTAGAAGGATTTGAAGTGGATACAAAGGTGGTTGAAAGAGTTCCTTTAGGATTATGACTTTGAGATTGTATATAATCATGGGAAGGGGAACATGGTTGCAGATTCTCTCAGCATGAGATTGAGTTCACAATTTCTCGATGAGACATCAAAGCAGTTTGAATAGTTGTAGTTATGCTTTGTGGATGGAGATGGGTAAGCATACCTTCACTTGATGTTTGTTACCCATAAAATCTTACAATGATTCAGGGAGGCACAAATTGAGGATACCGACTGTGACACACTATGTGCTCAATTATCCACTGGGCATTCTCATAATGGATATTATAAAGGTGGGGAGCATGTCATTGTTTTCAGAGGATACATAGTTGTACCAGTGGAATTGTGGGAGGAGGTTTTGAGGGAGTTTCACAAATCCTGTTTGGTGGTACGTCATGATGTGGAAAATATGTACCACGCCCTCTAATGATAGTTTTGGTGTTGAGGGATGAAAAAGGAATTTGCGAAGTTTGTATCGTGATGCCTCACTTGTCAGGAAGTGAAGGATGAGCTCTAGGTTCTAGCGGGGTTGACCCAAACCCTTGAGGTTCTAGTGTGGAAGGGGGGTGGTAGATCTATGTACTTTGTGAAGGGTTTTCCACATATGTACTGTAACGCCCAAACCCCAGTTACTCAGAGCCAGTGCATTATTACATAAAATTGGCATGATTACAAGGAATCAGGTCACAAAGGACCGATCGATTTAGCAGTCTTGGAAAATAGATTACATACATGAATGTTACATTACACTTTATAACACACAAAACAACATAAATAATCCTTTATGAACTCCATTATACACTTGGCTTAACCCTTCATATCAATCAAAAATACACTTCTTGGAATCCTGGGAAAAATAAAATATAAGAAATGGGTGAGCTCAAACGCTCAACAAGGGTAAGTAATACAGTGGAAAATGACATAAATATTAAGCATGGTAAATAATTTAAAACACATGCCTTTACCAATAATAAACATGAATACTTTTATGGAAATCATATGAGCAGAGTAAATAATGCCATAATAAAACATAATCATGGGTATTATACTAGTCGAATGACCACATGAACTATCAATATTATTTCCATAATGAGGGAATGTATAATGCCAGACATTCAGAAACATTTTTTCAAGGCCTCGGCCAAGACTTCTAAAAATGATTAAGGCCTCGGCCAAAACCATAAATCAAATTGGGAAGGGGCCTCGACCAATTTCACATCTAGTTGTCTCGTGAGACCTACTGATGCATCGAGGAGCTATAGCAGGCTCCACCCGTCACTTACTAAGTCCAATACATTTCTCATATGAAAAGAATTAATCATATCATAAACATTCGTATTAAAACTATCATAAGAAATGTCAATAATTTAACCATAAACCATGAATGATATAATGATAGCACATCCAAAGTCAAACATATCACAAAACCATAAATATAATATGGAAGTTTTGTATCATAATAAATCCACTTCATACAAACATAAAATCCATCAAAGGATGTCGAAATAGATGAAATAAATACCATTTTTATATAAATATATCTGTTCTATTTTGAAATCATTTAAGAGTAAAATAATTATAAAATAAAATATTTACTTTGAAAACATTCATATAAGCTTGTAAGTGATGCTTCGACAAGTTTATAAAGGTAGAAAATAGCCGCACCCGCCGTATAAGTTAAAAAAAAGACATTCTTACCTTAATTTTGTCGAAAAGGTTAAAAAGGACCTTGTTTGGAAAACGATGGAAATATTCCTTTATAAACATCTTATTAAAAGTCAAAAATGATATAAATGACTTTAACCCGTAGTCTATAAAATATTAAGAATGTTTTGAAATACATTTTTAAGAAACATGGATGTCGATGATAAAGAGGCCCCAGTAGATAATTACGTATAAACAACCTCAGATAATGAAGAGATTGTGAAATAAACCCTTAAATTGTACTTTTCTTGGGTTGATGGTAGGTTAACCTCATGTATAATGGTAAAATAATTGTTATTAAATTATACAAGAATCACATACATTAATATGATATCATATATGATCTTTTAACATTACTTTGTTAGTATTAACATCGTTTCGGATGTTAACTTACTCGTTTTCTTTTATATATTTTTTTACATAAGCCGTATTTGTTATGGATAGGTTGTATATTATTAATATACATAATGATATAAAGTCCTTAAACATTATTTTAAATCATAAAATGAGAATTATAATTGCATGGATACGATGGGGAATGAATCTCATCGCGTTCGTGGAGACGGTAGTCCGTACGTACACACGAGCGACACTATCATTCTTTTGATATTAAAATAATATATAATTGGAAGTTATATCATATATACAGAATAATTATCATGTTATATTTATTATTTACATCAATTACACATCATTATCATACCCATCCAAAATAATAATGTTTTGAATAACAATTACACCACGACGTGAAAACGGTAAGCTGTACGTACGCACATATAGTGACATGTCATTCAAAGGATGGATAGAATACTGAATATGTTTGTACAATATTTATAATAAAATCAAATTATATGGAAGATACTGAAGTTATTATTTTATAAAGGAAATAACAAAGTAAGAATAAGTTGAAGAAGAAAGGAACTTGAAAAAGGCTGGTGAAAACATTACCTCTTATTTGGGTTCTTCCTTTTTATATGATCAAAAGGGCTCCTTTGCTTGGATTTATGACTAAATGAATGACTCTAGGATGAAGGGAGGATATTTGAGAGGGTATTTGGGTAGAGGTTGGACGACCCAAAAGGCTATGATGGTATGAATAATTGGTTAGAAGTGGTGTCCTTTTATAAGGGGGAGGAGGGGCTCTTTAGGGAAAACTTAAAGTATTAATTTATAATAAATTCGTATTCACTTTATAATGGCTCCAAAGTAGATTATTAGAATTATAAGGTGGGTAGGGGTCTAAATAATTTCAACCAATAGATTTTATACAGTTTTGGGTCATTATATTAACCTTATCTTTTAGTTTTAACTCTTAGTTAATTAGTTTGACATTCACCATGTCACCTTGTATTTTTATATTATATAGTTAATAAACATACTATATGCATCCAAGAGACCATCAAATGGTCCATTAATGATACTCCTATCTTAATATAAGTCCTTTTGACGAACCTTATATTTTTAGGAATATAATATCAATTAATAATATAATATTTGTTTTAAAAACTCATTTATGTAAATTTTAAAAATATTTAATAATTGATTTTTGTTAAAGTCTTTAAAACTTTATTAATTATAAAAAAATTCATTTAAGAAATAATAACATGTCATATTAACCAATAAAATTCTTGTATGGCATCAAAAAATTCAAATTATATTTATTGTATCATTTATAATACTAATTATTTGATTCTTTAATTAATATGGAAAATACTACATCATTATTGTGTCATAAATAAATTTAATTATTAAATGTATAAAAATTATAAATAAAATAACATTATGTAGGAAATATTTTTATATTTCTAATGAATATTTATAGTTGAAGATATAACATATATAACCCTATGTAAAAATTGTTTTTCTAAAAGATATATGCTTATGTCATTTTAGTATTTACTTTAACTTAATTAATATAAAGTGTCCTTATCACCTACAAGTTCCTCCATGGGGTCCCAAAATCGACCCAAAGATGACCATGGTTGGAAATGTATCAACCAATTGGGTTAGGATACGTTTTAGGGTAAATTAACATTATTATAATATTATTTGTTTACCCTTATTTACCGGATTTACCCTTTAACCATGGTAAATAAAATATTTACCGAAATAATTATTCGAAATGTCTAAAAATAAGAGTTATCTATTTAGACAATTTGGAAATCCTGATTCCAAATATGGAATAAATTTTTCCAAATACAAAACACTGAATTTTCATAAATTAATTTACAATTAATTCTCATTGTTGAAACAAAAAACATGTTTTTAACAAATAATAACTATCAAAAGATTGACACTTTCTTATGTCCAGTTTAAATATGAAATTATGTCAAATGAAAAAAATTGGATTAAATGATAAAATTATAATCTAATTATACTTTAAAATCACTCAAATTAATAATTTATCAGTATTAATTATTTCTATTAAAAAAGTTGTTTTTAATTAAAATTTAGTAATTTTCACTATTCATCAAAATATGAAAGTTATCCGAAAAGTAACAAAATTTCACCCAAAGCTAATTTAGATATTCCGAATCCAAAAATGAATTCTATTTTACCAAACTCAAAATATAAAAGTTGAATTTATTAATTTAAAATTAATTCCCGCTATTAAAACCAAAAGGCGCATTTTTAAGAAAAATAATAACTATCAAAAGCTTAACACTTGTTTATGTACAATTTCAAAGTGAAATTACTTAAAATAACCATCATTGGATTAAATGGTAAAAATATAATCTATTTATACTTCCATAACATTAAAATATATAATTTATCAATATAAAATTTTTTGATTAAAAAAGTTGTTTTCGGTTAAAATATAGTATTTTTCACTATTCACCCAAATATGAAAGTTATCAGAAAAACACTAAAACATTATTGAAACTAAATTCTTATGTCCCGATTTTAAAGAAGAAGTTTATTTTGTCATGTTTAATTTATAATAGTTTCAAATATTGGATTTAAAAAGGATTCACCATTAAAAGGCGGTAAAATTGCATTTTTTTTTAAAAATACTTCTTTTATCTGAAAAAATATATTTGTTCTTACATTATGCCTAAGAAACTCATAATATGGATTCTAAAATTATAAGGATTATATAAAGTTTAAAATTCAGTTAATACTATTCATAACCGCTTTTGAACAGCTTGTTTGGAAAGTCATAGTGTGCTAGAACATGGTGTTGTGTGTAGTGAATGTTATTGAATTACTTTGAGGAAATAACATACTATAAAATATTGGGGTGTTACATTCTTACCTCCTTCAATAAATTGTGTCCTCGCAATTTGAAATTATTTTTCAAAAATAAAAGGTTGAAAATAGAAAATACCTTTGGGAAAACCAACATCAGAAATTAGGTTAACAAAATTTAGTCTTAATATGAGCAATAGGGGAATGAAAGGGTCACCACCAAATTATGATCTCGATTAAGAGAACATTTTTGGAAATTAGAGACATATAATTGGATGAAAAACATAAATATTTATAGGTAGTGATTGAGGTCATCAATCACAAACAAGTGTAAAATTGAGGGCCTTAAATTCATCAATCTATGATGATTTAAAATACCATCAGTTCCAAAAAAAATATGTTATTAGGATAACACATTTTTTGTTTTAAGATCCCTTCACTAAAGTATAAGAATTAATTTATTTATAGAATAAAGAAAGAATAAAAATATATACTTGAAAAATAGAGTCTCATCCTTTAATTATTTTATACCACAAACTCATCTTTTACTCTAAAAGATAATAGAACTCAAAAATAATAATATATTTATCCAATTAGTATAGGGTTCAAAAAAAAGAATTTATAATTCATATAAAAGAATTTTCTTAAAAAACACTACATTATTCAATCTAGGACATCATGTGGGCTAGTGGTAGGTGATACACCATTGTCGCCCTTCGGTAGCGGGTTCAAGTCTCGTGGCCTTTCCAGACGCAACGGGTTGCTACCCGACCTCCGGGTTGTCCTTTTTATAGAAATCCAAAAATAATCTCAAACTATACTTATCTAAAATACTTCTGTCCAAACTCACAGTCGAAAATTTATACAAAAGATAAACACAATGAAGATCCTTTTTTCCATGGAATAACATGTGAACACCCTCATCATGCATCATTTTAAAACATTGTAACATCCTGAATTACCATAAAACCTAATTGATTACATTCATGCTCCCTTATTCTTTTTTGAATACTTGATATACTCCTTCTATACAAAAATGTTGTAAACTCCAACACTGATGGAATATACAAATCATTAATCAGTTTCAAGGTAGTCAAGAATATCCAATATAATTTACCCAAATCAACTATCTCTTATTCCAAAATCAGTACCTCAATATTAGGACCATATTAAGGTATATCTTTCCTTCAACCATGTAATTTCCAAAAAGTTTAAATCACTGTAGATTCACTTTTCTTAGTACCATAAAATATCAAATCCTCAATGAAATAGTACTGAAGTAAAATCCTTATTTATTTCCAGTACATCATTGATACAACACTTAAATGAAATAATTCTTAAATAAAAACATAAGAACCGTAGTCATTCCTCTTTATCTGTGGTAGTATCATAACTTGATTATTATCCAATAGCATCATTTGTGGCATAGTATGATGACTTGAACATTTATTCGCGTAGTGTCCACACTCCTTTCAGATGAAGCATTGTACATTTGAAACCTTTTTCTTACCCTTACAATCACGTTCTTGGTGTCCTTTTTCTCCACACTTATAACAAACTCACATTACTTTCAAGAAAGTTCCAGGGTGTTTCTTCCCACAGTTATCACATATGAAAAAAAATTTCTTCTCCCTCTTCCCTTTATCCGTCTTTCCTTCTACCATTTTTTTTCTTCTCTGGCTTCCCTTCAAAGCCATAGGACACCGATAATTATTTACTTATCTTATTAACACATGATACTATTTCTTCATATGTTGATAATATATGGGAGACTATTTCCTTTCTAAATTATGTCTTAATACCATGAATGATATGACCCTTCTTACTCTTTGGATCATACGTATTTCTAGAGTTCTCATTCCTTCTACTGGGCGCCATTTCTAAACAATGGCATACACTAGGTCAATTTATGAATCATAATTCATAATTCCAAACATGTAAAATACCTAACGTTAATTGAAAAATTTATGGATATAATCCATTATCACACAAATGTTTTATTTGAGGAGATATATACTCATAAACACTTTATAGTGGTTTGTAAAGAAAATGAGAATTATCCTAAGCATATCCCCCTGGAGTGTCATAACCAAGAGTGCACAAGGACCGTTATCGTGCACCATTTCCTGTTCGAGTCTAGCTTAAAGAGGTGTTTTTTGGTTTTACCCCTTGGTACATCAGTGTCAGATCCGCCTATACCTGCTCGTATCTAGATAGGGATGTATTTTCTTGGAAAACTCACAAAATCTCTACATTTCCAAAATTATAGGAAGTTATTCAATACAAATCCTCAAAGTCTATCTTAGGTATATGTACTATAATCAGAGTTTATCTAAATCTAGCTTCCAAGGTTATTTCTAAACTTCCTCTGATGCCAACTGTAACGCCCCGACCTCAATTACCTAGAGTCGGTGCATTATTACATAATATTGGCATGATTACAAGGAATCAATTCCCGAAATACCGATCAGTTTAGAAGTCTTGGAAAATAGATTACATATATGAATGTTACATTACACTTTATAACAAACAAAATAATATAAATAATACTTTATGAAATCCATTATTCCCTTGGCTTAACCCTACATATCAATCAAAATACACTTCTTGGAATCCTGGGAAAAATAAAACATAAGAAAGGGGTGAGCTCAAATGCTCAATAAGGGTAAGTAATACAGTAGAAAATGACATAAATATTAAGCATGGTAAATAATTAAAACCACATGCCTTTACCAATAATAAACATGAATACTTTTATGGCAAGAACATGAGTTGAGTAAATAATTCCATAATAAAACAAAATCATGGGTATTCTACTAGTCGAATGACCACATGAACCATCAATATTATTTCCATAATGAGGGAATGTATAATGTCGGACATTCTGAAACATTTTGTCAAGGCCTCGACCAAGATGTCTAAAAATGATTAAGGCCTCGGCCAAAACCATAAATCAAATTGGGAAAGGGCCTCAACCAATTCCACGTCTAGTTGTCTCATGAGACCTACCGATGCATCAAGGAGCTATAGCAGGCTCCACCAGTCACTTACTAAGTCCAATACATTCCTAATATGAAAAGGTTTAAACATATTATAAAAATTCATATTAAAACTAGCATACGACATGTCAATACTTTAACCATAAACCATGAATGGTATAAAAATAGCACATACACAGTCAAACATATCACAAAACCATCAATGCAATATGGAATTTTTGTATCATAATAAATCAACTTCATAGAAATATTTAATCCATCAAAGGATGTTGAAATAGATGAAATCAAAACCCTTTTTAGAGAAATATCTCTTTCTATTTTGAAATCATTTAAGAGTCGCATAATTATAAAATAAAACATTTAATTTGAAAATATTCTTATAAGATTGTAAGGGAATGTCACGACCCGTCCTTGGGGCCCGTGTCGTGACTAGCCCAAGCCCGCCTTCCATAGGCCAGGGGCTGGCGACTAGCACCAAAGGCGTAAATCCCGATAACTGGGAAGGCATTTCCTTTATAAAAGTAAACAAAAATCCACAGAGTACAAGTGAAAGTAAAACACTAAGTACAAAAGAAATTTCTGAAAAGTAAATGGGCCAGAATACAAACCCAACTGAAAGTACAGCTACTACTAAATGAAAGTACAACAGGAAAAGACCAACAACTGAAAAAACGGAAGCAGCTCCTGGGACGTCCTCCTCGGATCCTACATGAAGGGTAGGTATAGATGGCGTCCACAACGCTCTCGCCCGTCAACCTCCTCCAAAAGTCGTCTCACCGTGAATTCCACCTCTAGATACTGACTCGTCATGTAGTCCACCTCCGGGTACCATCTAGTCCTCGAACACTCGGCCTCCGTCAGCACTGCCCGTCGTCTGCAACCAACACAACGAGGTGCGGGCATATCCCATGCAGGGGTGAGTATAACGATACTCAGTAGGGACCCCGAGACCCTCAAGGTCTCACTAAAACCAACAAGGATATCCACAAAGAATATCTCAACAGATAACCTCTATTTAGGTATATGCTCATGCATAATCCTATGTTATCAAGTATCTCATCTCAATCATGAGGAAAACACCAAGATCATGAAATCAACGGATAACCACTACCCAGGTATATGCCCATACATATACCTAAGTTATCAAGTGACCCATCTCAATCAAGAGGTAAATGAAAAGGTCATAGACTCAGGTCAAACCAGGATTTTCATTATCGAAACCGTAACTGCTGTAGAGCTCCGT
The DNA here is from genome assembly GCA_963277665.1 of Viscum album. Taxonomy (NCBI): domain Eukaryota; kingdom Viridiplantae; phylum Streptophyta; class Magnoliopsida; order Santalales; family Viscaceae; genus Viscum; species Viscum album. The sequence goes on from OY728156.1 coordinate 1,340,852,520, forward strand.
CTCTGAAGTGTACAGTGGTCCTGTCACGACTCCGAGGTACTGCTCACTAACCTAAGACTGCTGAGGTACTCCTCCTGTCGAGTACTGCGGGTCTGCGACCAACTACCGGGCGCTCCATTCGCTGAGGGTCTGTCGCCAAATACCGGGAGCTCCCTCTAATAGCCTATTGAGGTACTCCTCCTGTCAAGTACCATGGGTCTGCAGCCAACTATCGGGCGCTCCGTCCGCCGTGGGTCTGTCGCCAAATACTGGGCGCTCCGTCCACTGGGCTAGTCGACTCACTTCAAGTCGAGTCTGTCAAGTAGTCGTCAGGTCTCAGCCAGCTACACGGTCTCCGTACTACGTACGCTCGTCTCCGAGAGGGTCCGCTCCATGAGCTATAGGTCGATACTCCAAGTATCACAAATCCCCATGAAGAAGTATCTCAAAGGACCGCCTCGTCATAGCGGTCTCAACGCATCAGTCGGCGTGTCGATCGGACGCCCGGTCTGTGAGTTATTAGCTTTTTCGTCCCAGGGGCCCGGTTGGTTTCGTGAACGAACCAACCCGGCCGTAACTCAAATGTACCCCGAACTCTCATAGGGTATACACATAGGGACCTTTTCTCAACGTGATCACCAACGCCGCGAAAGGTTCGTCAAACGGACGTCCAGTCTGAAAGATAACAGCTTTTCTATTCCAAGGGCCCGGTTGGATTTCGGGTACAAACCAACCCGGCCACTATCCAACAGCAACCAAAACTCAGGCGAAGTATGTCAAAAGTTCCGTCTCATCAAGAAGAAAACAACGAGACAGACGGCGCGTCAATTGGATGCCCGGTCTGTGAGTTATTGGCTTTTTCGTTCCAGGGGCCCGGTTGGTTTCGTGAGCGAACCAACCCAACCACACTCCGACGGCATCCAAAACTCGACCGGTGTAAGCCAAATGATCTGTCTCACTTAGAGGAATCCAACAAAGTTGACGGCACATCATTCGGATGTCTGGGGCTCAAGATATAAGCGTTTTCGCTCCGAGGGCCCGGTTGGTTTCGTATCCGAACCAACTCGGCCAACCCAAAGTATTCCGAAACCTTGAGTGCGATATACTGAAATGACCGACTCATTCCAAGGATCTCTACGCAACTGACGGTGCATCGATCGGAGGTCCGTAGCCCAAGATATGGTCAAAAGAACAAAGAGGGTCCGAAAACGGGGGGTCTGGGCCCGGACCGACCCGGCCCGACCCCCCCTGGGTCGGCCCAAACTGGGTCGACCCATCCCGGCCTGGGTCCGACCCGGCAGGGCCCGGCCCGGCCCGGCTGGCGCGGCCCGGCCGGCTCGACGGGCCGGCCGCGGCTCGGCCAGCGCGGCCGGGCGGAAGCCGCGGGCGGGGGTGTGTGCGGCCCGCCCTCACCGCTAAATGTGGCCGGCGGTGCGCCGCCGCCGCCGACCTTTCGGCAGCGCGCCACCGCCGCCGGTCACCGGCACCGCCGCGCCTGTGTGGAATGCCACCACCGCTTTCCGCGGACCACCGGACGCGCTCTGGTGGTCCGTTTCTCTTGTTGTCTTCACCAATGGTCCTCTCGGGACTCGAACTTCACTGCGAAGGGATTCAAACGCCATATGGGCCTACTTTGTCATCGTCCGTCAATCCGCACATTGATAAACAATCCGCGGAGGGTTTTCGGTCCGTGTTTGTTCGGCCCGTGCCCTCCACGTTAGGTGTTAACAATGGGAAAACAATAACACATGATTTTAATCATTGACGAGGGTATAATTTATCCAAAATAAATTATACGAACACCTTGCAATCAAAATACCCACTCATGAGGGTTTAATTTTTTTTTAATGCATGGCATGACGACGTCACGCATTCTTGCCGCTCGATCCCGCGCGGCGTGACGATGTCGCACATCCTTTCTGTTCTTTCCCACGTGGTGCGACGGCACCGCGTCACTTTCTTTCGAACCGCAATGACAAGAAAGAATAAAAAGAGAGGAGGATCGGTCATGTTCGTGTGGTCTGGCCTCCTCCCGTTAAACGACAACAAGGGGTTCTCATTACTCGTAGAACGTCAAAGATAGAATCAAGAACAAAATGAAACGAACCCCTACATTTGATTCGTCGATTGACGTTCGTCGTTCGTTGACGGTGTTGCGGAAAGAAGACGATGAAGTTTGTCTTTCGCCGCGTCCATCACACACTCCCAATCTCGAGCTACGTCGGCTGTGGAAGACACTACACGTCGGTAGGATCCGAGGGAAGAAGTCGAAGAAGGTTGTTGACGTTTGTCGCTTCCGTCGTTGTAGAAGTGCGCCCAAAGAAGAATCGGCGTCTCCTCTCTTGTCGCATGAAGAAAAGGATAATGGGTGTGTCGTCGTCCTTCATTGAAGAGGCGTCGTTCTTCGTTGAAAATGAAGTTCTTCAAAAGAGGGAAGAGCTCTCTTCCAAAATCTCTCACACAACCAAACTCCCAAAATAAAATAAGGCCTCTCTTTATTTTATTATTTTGCCATGCATTCAAACTTACAAAAATTCAAAACCGAATTCACTTAATCAATTAAACAATGAGTTGTCTAATTAATTAAGTGATAGGTTGGAAAGAATTTAAGAGGGAGATAGGGGAGAGGAAGAGTTACACAACTTTAGTGGGAGGTTTAGAGGAGTTAGGGAGTTATGGGGAATTTGAAAAGGTGGGGGCTCGTGTGGGCCCCACCACACATTATCCTCTCATTTATCCTCACATGGGTAGTTAGGTGCCACCCCAACTTCCCCGTGTAGGATAAAACTACCTTAGACTTAAGAAATAAAATTTTCTCACAATTTTATTCATTCCTCAATTAAGCCACAAATTTTAACAACTCCCCTCGTGAAAACGCAACTCCGGAATAGGCATTCCTAAGAAAATACCAGTGCTGCGGTTCCATCGGTGCCCTCGGAATTTGATTCCGAGCACCGGTTTCAAAGCTATAAATTCTCTCTCGTTCGTTCACTGAACGTACCAGAGCTAAACTTCGGAAATTGATTCTGGGCACACCGGGCCTCAGAATCAGGTGCTGTTCGAAACTGCGTTCTTGTAAAATACCAAAGAAAATAAAGAAAAAAAATTTCCTTGAATTTTACGGGTCTTTACATTACTCCCACCTCAGGGCTTTACGTCCCCATAAAGTTATAACACAAACTAGGGGAACAAAAGTGGTACTGAGCACGCATCTGAGCCTTCCGCTCTCAGGTGCTCACCAGGAGGTTTTCGTGCTGCCTACAAAAGCGCACAAGAGGAATCGACCGTCCTCGTAGAACCCACTCCCGTCGATCCTAAACCTCTACTGGAACTCTGCAAAAGTCACCTCATCGCCAAAATCCAGTTCATCATGGTCGATGATATGCGAAGGGTCGAACACGTATCTCCTTAGTAGAGATATGTGGAAGTCATCGTGCACCTGGTGCAACTGAGGTGGATGCGTCAAGCGGTAAACCACTTCGCCTACCCAACTGAGGACCTAAGAAGGTCCACTGAACCTCCGGGATAATTTTCCGCCTTGGACACATCTCCATAAACCTCATCAAGGTGAATCCCATATAAGGACGTGATCGTCATCCTCAAACTCTAGAGGCCTCCAAGTCCTGTCAGCATAAGGCTTCTGTCGGCCCTGTGCTGTCCTCATCCGCTCTTGGATGACCTAGACCTTCTCTAGTCTCACAAGAGTTGCTATGATTTCTTCTTTTCCGATAAGAGAAATCCAGTCTCATCCCCTGGATAAACCACATTCATTGCCTAATACAGTCAATCCTGACATGAATGATGCATTCATGCCATGGATGATGACGTAAGGCCTCGACGTAACTACCAAGATATCCAACTGTCACTCTCGCCTCCAAGGGTCGAGTCACACAGTCGGCATCAGTGTGAGGTCACTAGGTCTCCTCCAGTAGAAATATCGAAAGTGAGGGTCAAGTCAACAGTTTAAACCGGGACCACTCAGTATAAACCCAACAAAAAGACAGGAAAGAAAACATCACAAAGATAAGTGTCTTTTTTATTATTGCAGCTCATAGTACAAAGACACGAAGCAACTACAAACAAACATCAACAAAACTAGAAGCAACATGATCAATATCCTCAAGGTCTGGAGCTAGTCCTGCTCCTGTCCATCTGCTTCCGGATCTCCTTGACCATAGGCCTCAGCTGCCTGAAGCTGAGCTCTCTCATGTCGTTCTGTCCCCTGCGGTTGGGGTGGGCCTCCTGGTGGTGGGGGTGGCAACACCCCGAAGCGTCGTCCACCTCCAGCTGCACGACCAGCTCCTCTTCCATGGTCACCTACTCCTTGCAGTCTGCCCTGATCGAACCTCTGCCTCTGGGTGGGAGGTTCTTCATTTAACTGCTGGTCATCTGCATGGCGGGTCAGACAGTCACGTGCCATGTGACCAATTCCTCCGTAGGAGTAACACTATCCACTCTCGGCACACCTGGCTATGACTCCACCCTGGTTTCCCCGCACCACTGAACCTGAGTCGTGTAGTCGTCCATCGGTAGGTCTGGTCCTCTTGGACCTCTGCGTCATCTGTCTACTGCCTATTGCAGAAGACTCTGCCGCAAGGCGACTATTGGTGGGTCCTGCTGCTGGAGATTGCTCAGCAAGGAAACTCTCCAATAAGAGGGCTCTCTCCAGCACCCCTGTCTACGTCAGAATGCTGTGAGAAACAACAGAAGCTCTAATCTCTCGCCTGAGCCCCTGCTCTAAGGTTCGGGCCCTGAAGAACGGGTCTCGTACCATATTTGTGGAGTAGCATGAGAGGTCTGTGAACCTCGCTGAATATTGTGCCACTATCATGCTGCCCTGCCGCAGCTAAAGTAGCTCCTATATACACAACGCTTGATGGGTGGATGGTACAAAATCTGCCCGGAACAGGCTCTCGAAGTCTTCCTAAAAAAGTTTCGCCTCGTCATGCATCTAGAGAATCAGGCTCCACCATCTTCCTTCTGCTGCCGGAAGAAGGCTGGCAGCAAGGATCACCATGAAGTCTGCCGGCGTCCCCACTAGCCTGAAGACTCTCACCACGGCCTCCAACCAATCCTCAGCCGCCTGCGGGTCCGTCCCTCCCTAGAACCTAGGTGGCCTCTGGCGTTGGAACTCGTGCAGTGCGCTCGAGCGACGTGCACCCTCTGCTGCTGGAGCTGGTGGCATCGGTGGCCCAACGGGTAGTAGTACCGCTGATGACTCAACTGGGATAGGTCCCTGTTCTAAGGCCTCGTCGCTCGGTGGGCTATTAGTACGAACAAATCTTGGGGATCTAGCTGGTCGTCGGCGGGGAGGCATCCTGAAAGAAACAAACATGACACGGTCAAAAGACTTATACCTGGTGAGCTGACCTGGTTTGTGCTAATATTTAAATTAAACTTCTGGAAACACACATGCAATCAGTGTTTTCGTGCACAAAGTCGGAATTCAGTTGTCAAGGTCCTAGTGTATGGATATGTTGGCCGCCCGCACCAACACTGGACTTTTGAACTGAAGACCACACTCGGTACCCTTAACACTATTTCTTCACAGAAAGAAAAAATCAAAGTTATAAGTTCTGCGGTAGACCCGACTCCTCTGATACCAATTTCTCACGACCCGTCCTCAGGGCCCGTTCCGTGACTACCCCAAGCCCGCCTTCCAAAGGCCAGAGGCTGGCGACTAGCACCAAAGGCGTAAATCCCGATAACTGGGAAGGCATTGCCTTTATAAAAGTAAACAAAACACCACAGAGTACAGGCGGAAGTAAAACACTAAGTACAAAAGAAAGTACTGAAAAGTAAATGGGCGAGAATACAAACCCAACTGAAAGTAAAACTACTACTGAACGAAAGTACAACAGGAAAAGACAAACAGCTGAAAAAACAGAAGCGGCTCCTGGGACGTCCTCCTCGGATCCTACCTAAAGGGTAGGTACAGATGGCGTCCACAACGCTCTTGACCGTCAACCTCCTCCAAAAGTCGTCTCGCCGTGAAGTCCACCTCCAGATACTGACTCGTCGTGTAGTCCACCTCCGGGTACCGTCCAGTCCTCGAACACTCGGCCTCCGTCAGCACTGCCCGTCGTCTGCAACCAACACAACGAGGTGCGGGAATATCCCGTGTAGGGGTGAGTATAATGATACTCAGTAGGGACCCCGAGACCCTCAAGGTCTCACTAAAACCAACAAGGATATCCACAAAGAAGATCTCAACAGATAACCTCTATTTAAGTATATTCTCATTCATAAACCTAAGTTATCAAGTAACCCATCTCAATCATGAGTAAAACACCAAGATCAAGAAATCAACGGATAACCACTACCCATGTATATGCCCATACATATACCTAAGTTATCAAGTGACCCATCTCAATCATGAGGTAAACGAAAAGGTCATAGACTCAGCTCAAACTAGGATTTTCATTATCGAAACCATAACTACTGTAGATCTCTGTCTCTGAAATGTACAGCGGTCCTGTCACGACTCTGAGGTACTACTCACTAACCTAACACTGCTGAGGTACTCCTCCTGTCGAGTACCACGGGTCTGCGGCCAACTACCGGGCGCTCCGTCCGCTGAGGGTCTGTCGCCAAATACCGGGCGCTCCCCCTAATAGCCTACAGAGGTACTCCTCCTGTCGAGAACTGCGGGTCTGCGGCCAACTACCGGGCGCTTCGTCCGTCTTGGGTCTGTCTCCAAATACCGGGCGCTCCGTCCACTGGGCTAGTCGACTCACTCCAAGTCGAGTCGGTCAAGGAGTCGTCAGGTCTCAGCCGGCTACACGGTCTCTGTACTACGTACGCTCGTCTCCAGGAGGGTCCACTCCACGATCTACAGTTCGATACTCCAAGTATCACAAAGTCCCACGAAGAAGTATCTCAAAGTACCTCCTCGTCATAGGGGTCTCAACGCATCAGTCGGCGCGTCGATCGGACGCCCGGTCTGTGAGTTATTAGATTTTTCGTCCGAGGGGCCCAGTTGGTTTCGTGAACGAACCAACCCGGCCGTAACTCCACTGTACCCCAAACTCTCATAGGGTATACACATAGGGACCATTTCTCAACGTGATCACCAACGCCGCTGACGGTTCGTCAAACGGACGTCCTGTCTGAAAGATAACAGCTTTTCCGTTCCAAGGGCCCGGTTGGATTTCGAGTACAAACCAACCCAACCACTATCCAACAGAAACCAAAACTCAGGATAAGTATGCCAAAAGTTCCATCTCATCATGAAGAAAACAACAAGACAAACGGCGCGTCAATCGGACGTCTGATCTGTGAGTTTCGTTCCAGGGGCCCGGTTGGTTTCGTGAGCGAACCAACCCGAACGCACTCCGACGGCATCCAAACCTCGAGCGGAGTAAGACAAATGATCCTTCTCACTTATAAGAATCCAACAAAGTCGACGGCACGTCATTCAGTCGTTCGGAGCTCAAGATATAAGTGTTTCCGCTCCGAGGGCCCGGTTGGTTTCGTATCCGAACCAACCCGGCCGAACCCAAAGTATTTAGAAACCTTGTGTGCAATATACCGAAACAACCGTCTCATTCCAAGGATCGCTACGCAACTGACGGTGTGTCGATCGGAGGTCCGTAGCCCATGATATGGGAAAAAGACCAAAGAGGGTCCGAAAACGGGGGGTCTGGGCCTGGACCGACCCGGCCCGACCCCCCCTGGGTCGGCCCGAACCGGGTCGACCCGTCCCGGCCCAGCTCCGACCCGGCTGGGCCCGGGTCGGCCAGCGCGGCCACGGGCGGGGGTGTGCGCGGCCTGCCCTCGCCGCTAAATGAGGCCGGCGGCGCACCGCCGCCGCCGCGCCGGTGTGGCGCGCCACCACCGCCTTCTGCGGACCACCGGACGCGCTCCAGTGGTCCGTTTCTCCTACCGTCTTCACAAATGGTCCTCCCGGGACCCTATCTTCACTGAGAATGGATTCAAATGCCGTAGTGGCCTGCTTTTCTGTCATCTGTCGATCCGCACATTGATAAACAAGTTGCGGAGGGTTGTCGGGCCGTGTTTGTTCGGCCCGCGCCCTCCGCGTTAGGTGTTTACAATTGGAAAAAAATAACACATGATTTTAATCATTGACGAGGGTATAATTTATCCAAAATAAATTATACGAACACCTTGCAATCAAAATACCCACGCACAAGGGCTTAAATTTTTTTTGAATGTGCGGCGTGACGACGTCGCGCATTCTTGCCGCTCGATGCCGCGCGGCGTGACGATGTCGCACATCCTTGCTGTTCTTTCCCACGCGGTGCGATGACACCGCGTCACTTTCTTTCGAACCGCAATGACAAGAAAGAATAAAAAGGGAGGAGGATCGGTCGTGTTCATGTGGTCCGGCCTCCTCCCGTTAAACGATAACAAGGGGTTCTCATTACTCGTAGAACGTCAAAGATAGAATCAAGAACAAAATGAAACGAACCCCTACATTTGATTCGTCGATTGATGTTCGTCGTTCGTTGACGGTGTTTCGGAAAGAATATGATGAAGTTCGTCTTTCGCCGCATCCATCACACACTCCCAATCCCGAGCTACGTCGGCTGTGGAAGACACTACACGTCGGTAGGATCCGAGGGAGGAAGTCAAAGAAGGTTGTTGACGTTCGTCGCTTCCGTCATTGTAGAAGTGCACCCATAGAAGAATTGGCATATCCTCTCTTGTTGCATGAAGAAAAGGATAATGGGTGCGTCATCATCCTTCGTTGAAGAGGCGATGTTCTTCGTTGAAGATGAAGTTCTTCAAAAGAGGGAAGAGCTCTCTTCCGAAATCTCTCACACAACCAAACTCCCAAAATAAAATAAGGCCTCTCCTTATTTTATTATTTTTCCATGCATTAAAACTTACAAAAATTCAAAACCTAATTCACTTAATCAATTAAACAATGAGTTGTCTAATTAATTAAGTGATAGGTTGGCAAGAATTTAAGAGGGAGAGGGGAGAGGAAGAGTTACACAACTTAAGTGGGGGGTTTAGAGTAGTTAGGGAGTTATGGGGAATTTGAAAAGGTGGGGGCTCGTGTGGGCCCCACCACACATTATCCTCTCATTTATCCTCACATGGGTAGTTAGGTGCCACCCCAACTTCCCCATGTAGGATAAAACTACCTTAGACTTAAGAAATAAAATTGTCTCACAATTTTATTTATTCCTCAATTAAGCCACAAATTTTAACAACTCCTCCCGTGAAAACGCAACTCCGGAATAGGCATTCCTAAGCAAATACCGGCGCTGCAGTTCCATCGGTGCACTCAGAATTTGATTCCGAGCACCGGTTTCAAAGTTAGAAATTCCCGCTCGTTCGTTCACTGAACGTACCCGAGCTAAACTTCGGAAATTGATTCCGGGAACACCGGGCCTCGGAATTAGGTGCAGTCATAAACTGTGTTCTTGTAAAATCCCAAAGAAAATTAAGAAAAAAAATTTCCTTGAATTTTACAGGTCTTTACAGGGAATCCTCGATAAGTTTATATAGGTAGAAAATAGCCGCACCCTCCGTATAAGTTAAAAAAAAAGTCATTCTTACCTTAATTTTGTCGAAAAGGTTAAAAAGGACCTTGTTTGGAAAATGACGGAAAGATTCCTTTATATACATATTATAAATAGTCAACAAGTACATAAATGACTTTAACCCATAGTCTATAAAATAGTATGAATGTTTTGTAATAGATTTTTATGAAACATAGATGTGGATGATAAAGAGGTCCTGGTAGATAATTATATATAAACAACCTCAGATAATGAAGATATTGTCAAATAAACCATTACCTTATACATATCCTTGGTTTATCGTTGGTTAACCTCCTATATAATGGTGAAATAATTGTTATTAAATTATACAAGAATCATATACATTAATATGATATCATATATGATCTTTTAACATTTCTTTGTTAGTATTATCATCGTTTCGGGTGTTAACTTACACTTTTTGTTTTTTATATTTTGTTACATAAGCCGTGTTTATTATGGATAGGTTTTATCTTATTCATATACAGAATTATATAAAGTCCTTAAAAATTATTTTTAATCATCAAATGAGAATTAAAATTGCATGGATACGATGGGGAATGAATCTTATCGCGTTCGTGGAGATGGTAGTTCGTACGTACGCACGAGCGACAATATCATTCTTTTGATATTAAAATAATATATAATTGGATTTTATATCATATTTAAAGAATAATTATCATGTTATATTTATTATTTAAATCAATTACACATCATTATCATTCCCATCAAAAATAGTAATGTTTTGAATAACAATTACACCACGACGTGGAGACGGTAAGTCGTATGTACGCACGTATGGTGACATGTCATTCAAAGGACGGATAGAATACTGAATATGGGTGTACCGTATTTATAATAACATCAAAATATATAGAAGATACTGGATTTATTATTTTAGAAATTAAATAACAAAGGAAGAAGTAGTTTAAGAAGAAAGGAACTAGAAAATGGGTGGTGAAAACATTACCTCTTCTTCGGGTTATTCATTTTGATTTGATCAAAAGGGCTCCTTAAGTTGGATTTGTGACTAAATTAAGGCATCTAGGATGAAGGGAGGATAGTTTAGATGGTATTTTGGAAGAGTTTGGCCGAGCCAAAAGGCTTTGAAGGTATGAATAAATGGTTAGAAGTGGTGTCTATTTATAAGGGGGAGGAGGGGCTCTTTAGGAAAAACTTAAAGTATTAATGTATAATAAATTCATATTCGATTTATAATGGCTCCAAAGTAGATTATTAAAATTATAAGGTGAGTATGGGTTGAAATACTTTCAACCAATATATTTTAGACAAGTTTGTGTCATTTTAATAACCTTATCTTTTAGTTTTAACTCTTAGTTAATTAGTTTGACATTTACCATGTCACTTTGTATTTTTATATTATATAGATAATAAAAATACTATATACATACAAGAGTCCTCAAAGTGGTCCATTAATGATACACATATCATGATATAAGTCCTTTTACCGAACCTTATATTTTTATAAAAATAATATCAATTATTAATATAATATTTGTTTTAAAAACTCATTTGTGTCAATTTTAACAATATTTAATAATTGATTTTTTTTAAAGTATTAAAAACTTTATTAATTCAAAATAAAATCATTTAAGAAATAATAACATGTCATTTTATCCAATACAATTAGTGTATGGAATAAAAACATTCAAATTATATTTATTTTAACATATATAATAATAATTATTTGATTCATTCATTAATAAGGAAAATACTGCATCATTATTGTGTCATAAATAAATTTAATTATTCAATGTCTAAAATTTATAAATAAAATACCATTACTTAGGAAATATTTTAATCTTTATAATGAATATTTATAGTCAAAAATATAACATATATAAACCTATGTGAAAATAGTTTTTATAAAAGATATATGCTTATGTCATTTTTATATTTACTTTAACTTAATTAATATAAAAAGTGCTTATCACCTAAAAGTGGCTCCATGGGGTCCCAAAATCGACCCAAAGATTCACATGGTCGTAAATGTATCAACCAATAGGTTTAGGATACATTTTAGGGTAAATTAATATTATTATAATATTATTTTTGTACCCTTATTTACCGGATTTACCTTTTAACCATGGTAAATAAAATATTTACCGAAGTAATTATTCAAAATGTCTAAAAATAGGAGTTACTTATTTACACAATTTGGAAATCCTAATTCCAAATATGCAATCCATTTTTACAAATTCAAAACACAGTAGTTTCAGAAATTTATTTGATATTAATTCCCGTTGTCGAAACAAAAATCATGTTTTTAACAAATAATAACTACCAAAATATTGACATTTTCTTATTTCAGTTTAAATATAAAATTAGGTCGAATGACCCAAATTGGATTAAATGGTAAAATTATAATATAATTATACTTTAAAATCACTCAAATTCATAATTTATCACTATTAATTATTTCGATTAAAAAAGTTGTTTTTAATTAAAATTTATTAATTTTCACTATTCATCAAAATATGAAAGTTATCAGAAAAGTACCAAAATTTCACCCCAAGATAATTTAGATATTCTGAAACAAAAAATGAATACAATTTTACCAAACTCAAAACATAAAAGTTTCAGTTATTAATTCAATATTAATTCCCTCTATTAAAACCAAAAGGCCCATTTTTAAGAAATAATAACTATCAAATGTTTGACACTTGTTTATGTCCAATTTCAAAGTGAAATTACTTAGAATAACCATAATTGTATTAAATGGTAAAAATATAATCTATTTATACTTCCATACAATTAAGATGTATAATTTAACAATATAAATTTTGTTGATTAAAAAAGTAGTTTTCAGTTAAAATATAGTATTTTTCACTATTCATCAAAATATGAAAGTTATCAGAAAAACACGAAAAATTTATTGAAACTAAACTCTTATGTCCCGATTTTAAAGAAGAAGTTTATTTTTTCAAATTGAATATATAAAAGTTTCAAATATTGGATTTAAAACGGCTTCGCCATTAAAAGGCAGTAAAATAGCATATTTTTGAAAAATACTTCTTTTATTAGAAAAAGATGTATTTGGTCATACATTATATCTAAGAAACTCATAATATGGATTCTAAAATTATAAGGATTATATAAAGTTCAAAGTTTAGTTAATACTATTCATAACCTCTTTTTAATGGCTTGTTTGGTAAGTCATAGTGCGCTAGAACTCAGTGTTGCGTGTAGTGAAAGTTATTTAATAACTTTGAAGAAATAACGTACTATGAAATCTTGGGGTGTTACATGTACCGAGGATAGGATACCATCTGGGTGACCATTGACCAACTCACCAGGTCGACTCACATCCTACCTATCTGGGAGTAGAGTTTAGTAGAGATCTTGGGACACCTCTACATGCAAGAGATAGTTCAGATTCACAGAGTTCCATCAATGATTGTTTCATATCGTGATGCTCATTTCACATCCTGATTATGTAAGGGATTTAAGGAGGAGTTTAGGACTCAGTTAAACTTAAGCATGATATTTCATCCCAAGACTGATGTCCAGATAGAGAGGACCATTCAGGTTCTAGATGACATGTTGTGGGAGTTCATCTTTGAATTTCGTCATAGTTGGGAGGATCACCTATTGGAGAGTCTGTAAACAAAAATAGCTACCACTCCATCATTGGTATGACACCATTTGAGGGCCTGTACAGGCGACTCTATAGGACACTATTTTGGTGGACTGACCCACGAGAGTTTGTAATTGTTGGTCTGATGTTGGTGTGAGCTACTACTTAGAAGGTTTAGATCATCCAATAGAGGATGAAGACTACGTAGAGCTGGTAGAAGTCGTATTCTTACAAGATATGGAGACCCTTGGAGTTTAAGGAGGGAGACCATGTGTTCCTTTGGGTCTCACCTAGATGTGGGTTGCAGATATTTGGACGGGGTGATAAGTTATACTCGAGGTAAAATATCCCTTTTTAGATACTATGTAGATTTGGAAAGGTGGAATACCACCAAGATCTACACCCACAACTGCACTAGGTACATGATGTCATCCACGTGTCACAACCGAGGAGGTTTGTGCATGACCAATCACACATCATCGATTATGGTGAGATGGACATAGAGGATGGATATAATTTTTTTGAGTACCCGAAGGAGATCTAGGATTAGCAAAAGATGATCCTTCATTGGTGACAGATTCCCTTTGTGCATGTCTGGTGGCAGCACAGGAATCTCTTGGAGAGTACGTGGGAGAGGGAGGCTATTTTTCATGGGAAGTACCCACATCTTTTTTAGTAGTCTTGTTTTTATCTTTTTGTGGATGTAAGTCCCGAATGTGGGGAGAATGTAATGTCCTGTATTTTTCAGTGTATTATTTTAAATATCATATGGAATTATTTCGAGACCAGGTGTTGAGACGTTGTACGATTCCGAGGTTCAGTGTGTCCTGAATAAATATTTGAAAAATATTAAACTTTAAATAGAACGTACAAGAAGTGTTCCTAAAAAAGTGTAATAACATCTAAATAGGTACCCATTTTAGAAAAAAAAGGCATCATTTCATTCAAAGAAGCAATTTTACCCTAGGTGAGGCCTAACATTAGCTGGAGTCGGTGGGCTATGAAAAGTAGTTATTGGATGTAATGGGAGTAAAAATATTTTATTTTACAGAGCATTGGTTTTTCTTTTAATATTTATTTTTCAAGAATTCAGGGTTATGACATTACCTTGGAATTCCTCTAAGGCAAGTAGATAGAGCTCTCTCCAATGAACATTGGCAAATCATGGATCGACGATCAACAAGGCACCATGATTCAAAGGATCTTCGACAAAGACAACAATCCTTCATCCACAACTAATATGAATCGAGGTAGGACATTTTTCTTTGATTTTATTTTCCTGTTTCTAGAATCAATGACCAACACAGATCAACCAAAAAATATGTTGACCCGCAGTTTGATCATTCTTACGGGATGTGTTTTATTTTAGGAAATCATTTAGGTTTATTTCTATCTATTATATTAATTCGTTTTTCATTATAATAGAAATGGATTTAGGATGATATAAAAGATTCATAGGTTCATTCCTTAGGGTGTTATTTGTGCTTTTCTTACCCCAGTTCTTTAGGTTCATCACCATTGGACCCTCGTGGTCATGAATTGGCTTCCCGAGAGGCTCTGAAGATGATCATACCCACAAAGTGATAAAAATATGAATTAGAGCCCAAGGTATTGTAGAAAATGACATGAATATCATGTCAGTAGAATTGTTTTTAAAAAAGGAGTACTAGAGGATGATCGATAACCTACAGAAGAAGCTTCATCGATGGCTGACAAAGGCGGCACTGAGTGGTAAGCACCAGTATTGTGGAATGCTACTCGGATGTGGGTAATGGGCTTGTAGTTTGGTGGGGCCATGGATAGGTGGAGTGTGTGGGGAGCACGTAGAAATTCTAGGTCAACCATGTGGGATGGGGTGAAACACCGTGTCGACTAGGGGGCACATAGTCAAGGTGAACCCTGTGCGGTGGACAAATCGGCCCACATGTGTGCGGGCCGAACAATGGGAGCAGGCTACAAACCAGTGGGCCATGCCAGACCAGGGCTAGAGGACAAGGTTAGGTCGACCGAAATAGGTCGGGTCGGCTAGTGGGTCGGGCCAGGTCCTGTGGGTCGAGAGGGACCCAGACCGAACCCTAGGTCAGATCTTTTTATTAAAACAATCTTATCTTTCAAATATAGCATCTGTTTGGTGTACTGTCAGCAAAGTTGGGATCGTTATGACGAGACAGTCCTTATGAAACCAATGATCGGTTTTAAATTGGATATATTTCTATTGAAATGGTATTTTTATATGGGAAATTCTTGATTTCAAGGGGTACGTAGGGTGTGACAACTAATCACCGTGCACCCTTTTTTTTCTCTGTGAATTGATTCCATCATCCACTGTATCTTTGACGAGTTTCATTAGTGTAATTTCCCATTTTCATTTCCCTAAATATTTTTTGGTATTTGTTCCTACTCACAGGGGTATGATCCCATTATAATTATTTCCAAGATAGAGTTGTTGTATTCCATTTAGAGGCTCAGAGTGGATCCTCTATTCCTTATTCATTCCTTAGGTAGATTCTTAGGTATTAACATGACCATATTCACTAGGTGTCGATCCTCTACTTAGCTGGTTAATCTGTACTAAGTTTTTTGTATCACCTCAAGGCCTAAACTGTGATCATCATATATTTTATTGTATCTCTTACGATATTTCAACATATCTATCTTATAACGGTTTCTGAATATTAGTACTTCTCATATGGACGTTATTATTGTTATTGGAGTTAGGAGTGTGTTCTCTCAGATGAGTGATTTGTGGAATGTTTGAACTGAATCCCCAGTGATTGTGTGTGGTGGTTGTGACTTACCCTAGGCTATGTGGTATGGTTAGAGTATATCTATATATTCTTGTTATATTCTATAGACATATACTTTTTTCGAGGTGACTATACTTTTACTTTGTGTATTGCTTTATTGTTTCTGGGTGTCCTATTGAGTATTGTTATACTCCCCCCAACATGTGATTTTCCCACACATGTATTCTCTTTTGCTGATGAGTGACATTTTGATAGATTCTATGGTGTACTAGGACCAGATAGAGCCTTGTGATATCAGACAGACCATTCTATTCCTACGACTTCATACAATAGCCCCAATACCTTTCCTTTTGGTAGGGTTTTGTATAGATGAGTTTCATAAACTTTTTTAAAAAATTTCTTTTTAGTGGGCTTGTATTATGTACATATTTACTTTCAATCAATTTCACTATTGTACTCTAGTTGTGGGTTATAGTGGTTTTCATGCATTTTTACTTAGTGTTTTTACATTTCATTATTTGTGGGCTTGGAGATATGTGCATGCATACAGGAACTAAGGTAATGCATCCCATGTTAGTGATATGACTACTCGGTTCTAGTAACTATCCCTTGGCCTATTAGAGGTGGGCTTGGGGAGGCTTGGTAAGATCCCTCTAGGATAGGTCATTAAAAAAACATTTCACACCACTTATTCAATTTATGGAATCAATTTAAAAAAATTCAAGAAGAACTCTTGTGATAACTAAATGTTTCCATGGGCATATCCCCTTTGAAATTCAAATTCACATTAAACACCCTTTTTATAAAATGAATGAAAATACCTTAAAAATTCAAAGACATGTTTATAAATCACAAAATGATATCACTTTCAACAAAACCCATTTCTTTTGGAAATCCCAGTTTCAATGCATGCGCACAAAAATTCACTCTAAAGACATCTTTTCAAAGAAACATCACTTGTTCTTAGAACAATTAAATAACCACACATAAGATTCATACCATAAAAGTCAAAAATTAGCACACACAACACCAAATTCACCACCCAAAAATTGATACCAAAATATTTCCAAGGACAAACACCACTAAAATCACACAATTTCATTTTAAAATTTCATTTGAAAATTTACCAAACACCATTTTTTCGTAACTATATAACATGTTTAAATAAACCCATTTAAAACCACTTCCTCTAATTTTTTCCAACAAAAAAACACCATATAAAGCCAAAAAAATTATACCAAAATCATGAAAAAAACATATATATATTATTGATAATCTGTAATCATAAAATTAAATGAGATAGAATGAAAATGGAATGAAACGCCTGCCTTAATAGAGTGCAGATGTGATGAAACTATCGGAGATGGTATAATACACCCCAAAAGACAATCTGCACACCCAAATATAATTGATATAGACCAAAACCAGCCAATCATAACTCTAGGGATCATCCAACAAAGAAAAACACCAATAAAGAACCATGAAGAAATATAGAAGAGAGTGGGGAAGAAGAAATCAACCAAGAACTCTAAGAATCTTACCTTGGAAGCTTGGTACAACATCAAAATAGGGAGGAGTACCAAATGGATAGGGGTCATGGGACCCATTCATGCGCCAAAAATGACCCAAGTGGATTGGGATTGATTTAGGGTAAAAATATTGGATGGTAGATTAGGGATTTGGAGATTTAAAATTTATGGGTGGCACGCACAGTTTGGATAAATGGTTTGTGAAACCGTGCATGAACTGTTCAATCGCAACTGTAAAAATGGAAAAAACCTCTCACATAATTTCCACACTATTTCCTAATCCATGCACCTTACCCTTGGAGCCCATGATAAGACGTACAATTACTTGGGCTAAGCTGCATGGTTTCCCTTAACCGTGTACTAACCCTATGCCCCTTGCTGCTAATCCCAAAACATAATTTTTCAACCAAAATCTAAAAATACAAACCGGGATTCACCTTAAACATCAACTAACGGATCCAATATCAAGAGGAGAATAAAATAATAGAATTTACAAGGCCAGGGTGTGAAAATTGTCCCCACCACAAACACTTTGTTCCCTTATTAATTCACCCATCTGAATGATGATCAAAACCCAATCACAAAGCTGAATAAAACTGAACAAAACCATAAACCTTTGGGTGACCTTTCACTCCAAAAGTCACAAAAAACTAATTATAGAGAAAACTAAATCATTAAAAAAATGGGAGAACACAAGAGGGTTCTCCCCACCACAAGAACTCAATTACCACCTAGGCATGAATTTAGATCTTCCTAATAATGGAGCTCATAAGACAACTGACCCAAACTTATTCGCATGAGGAAAAAAACAACTACCATAATTGAAAATTCCTCACATAATCTAGACCCCCAACACATAGTAAAACCCATGGAAGAAACTCGAATCAAACAACGGACCTAAACACAATCTATAATAAGTGATTTCTAAAAGCAGGTATATCTCCAAAAAAGATCAATATAAACTAAAACTAGAACTATCCCAAAAAAAGGTTTATCACACCCAATAAACAATAACCAATTTAAGACCCAAATAAAGATAAATATAACCACTCAGATTATAAAAGAACCTTTCCATCATACTTTTATAATAAAAATATGAACTTAAAACAACAGTAAAAACAAAACAAGGAAAATCAAAACATCTCTACCAAAACATGAGATAGTAGAACTGGACTAAGGTTCCCTACACCCCTAGTGAATTCCGGATTGCATGCAAGATTCACTCTGAGGCCTATGGCTAGAGCCGTAATGAATGAGGCATCCACTACCTCACAGTCCGAAACTAACATCCTCCAATCTAGGCTTCTTATTTGGGAAATTAATTCCATAAAACTTATCCACATGACCTAGACAGCCATAATGATGACATGTATTTGGAGGATTGCGACATGATAGGTTTGAATGTCCAAACAGACCGCACTAAAAGCATATGAGCTAATAGTCTGAAAAGTTCAAAGTCAAAGCCAATGAAGTATAATTTTTAGATATATGTTCCTCCAGCACACCCTTATCACCAAATTTGGAACCTTCATGTGATCCAAACACCACTAACTACGCCTCGAGATCCAACTCAGCTAAAAACACCTCATCCACCAACTTCTCAAAATAGGCATTACTAGATGATATGTCTTTTTCCTCAATATCAAGAAGAAGTCCCCAAAAAAAAGAAGATATTTCAAATGATCTCCACCACTAGAGAGAAGGAATCCAACTATTTCAAGTGGTCAACATAAACTTCCACCGACTGTTGGCCCTTCCAAACAACCCGCATCTCTTCCACCTTCCTTGTCTTCACCTATTTAGATATGAACATTTAGAAAAATTGTATTTAATGATTTCCCAAGTAATCCCATCATGAAATGGTGACAGGGAAATAATTTCCCATTCATTCAAATCTAAAACCTCAAAAAAAACCTAGAACAACATAGTTTCTAGTAGCTTGAGAGTTCCCAATGATCTAAAGACATATTCAACATCCTCAAGCCAGTCCATTAGTTCTAACGATCCTCATTCAACACAATAAATATAAAATACTTGAAAAGAACTAGAAACTAAGAATGATTCACTGAAAAAATTAGGGACGTTTTTGGGAGGAATATTCTGAACAACATCAAAATAAAAAACCAAAATCAATATGAAAACAAAATCTCTACCAAGATGAAGATGTCAAAGAAAAAAACTATCCCATAATCAAAACATCACAAACAAAAAGTGGAATCATCTTTTCAAAACCACCTATACCATTCTGATTTCAATATCACCTTCTTCCAAGGCCACTCCCCAACTATAAAACCTTATTTTTACAATCCAATTCAAACATCCAATTATACTTTTACAATAATACTCATGCTCAAAGATCATTTTCTATTTGAAATACCTTTCCCTAAAAATCATTTTTTACTTCAGAACCAACCCACACCGACCAAAATCCAATCAAATCACAAGTCACACCAAACTATCGGGATAAGGATATAATGTCTATTCATAACATATACACATAGTTAGTGGTCCATACCCCAAGTAAGCATCAATAACTAAGGGGGCCTTTAACCATGAACTTGGACTCCACATTGGTCACTTCTCCACGTGTGATCACAATATGACATTGACTTTCCTCCATTGTAAATTCCTCAATCCAAAATAAAGAAAGAAAAGACTACAATCCTAGATTACCCCTGGAAACATGAGTATTAAAATAAGAAAGGGTTCAAGTATTCCTTCCAATACCAACCTATCTAGTCTCGACATTGCTCATCTAAAACTACCTCACACCCCTAAATAAGAAGGGCCTCCTATGATACCATTTTTTTATGAAGCAACCCAGGATTCCATCCAACCTGGTCCAAGACATGGAAAAAGGGGTGTTCCTCATCCCCATGGGATAACAACTAGTTTCAGGCATCAAATAAATTATAATGAGAATGATTTATGACTCAAAAAAATATGATAAAATAATGAAATATATAACGCATAATAAATAACAATAACTGGATATGAATGAATATATAAACTAATCATGATATAATCAAATGAAAAAATAGATTTGAATACAAAAATAAGACAGAATCACACTACCTGATCTCCACATGACCACTTGGTTGCCACCGCCCTCAAGACTAGCTTTCTCTAAAGGTGAACAACTAAAAAAACAACCTACACCTAAAAAAATGATCGGTTCTATCGACACCAAATGGGACAACTAGGGTGTGATATTTAACATCTTAGTAGGCAACTTTCAAAGAATCTATAAATTTTATTACCCAAAATAATCTATAAAAACTAGTTTATTAACAAATTCCAAAAATATGTGTTTATAGACAACAAATGGGACAACTAGGGTGTGAGATTTAACGTCTTATATGGTTTGATAAAAAACTATAACTTGACCATCTAAAATATACATAGGAAAACCATGGCAATAGTACACGGTGAAAGGAGAAGGCCCTCACATGCATGACTCACCTTACCTTCTTCCACATCACTTGCCTACCCCAAACACTAATAGCACCTATGAGATAACCCACTGTTGGGAAAATCACCCATAGGGGTTCCCATATCTAAACAATCATTTCACAAGTGCCAACTGGGTCGTTACATCACATGTTCTTTCCAATTATTTCTCAAAGTAATCTAATATTCCAACTGGGAATTCAACATTATCAGTTTTAATACATTTGAAACCCCATTTCCAAAACAACATTAAATCCCACTATTATGAACAATGCCAAACGGGCCTTTACACCAATAATTTTACCAAACATGAATTAAGTGTTGAATGATCCTCAACAAAACTTTAGAAAAACTCATATGAAAAAACAAATTAGGTTCAAATCCCCCCCCCCCCACGTGTTTATAAACACACCAAAACTATTTATGAATACATTTCGTACCACATGAAAATTTTATGAAATCCATTTTAAAACACTAAAAGAAGAATTCTTGAGAAAACAAAAAGTTTTCATGTGCATATCCCCTTTAAATTTCACATTCACCTTAACACTTGCTTTTATAACATGATTAAGAGAACTTACACAATTCAAAGATGTATTTATAATTACAACAATGATCTAACTTGCGAAAAACCCATTTTTTTGAAATACTACTTTTAACCCATGAACACATAAATTAACTATAAATACATCTTTCCAAATAAACAACTCTTGGTTTTTAAACAATGCATTAACCACATGTACGTTTTATGCCATAAAAGTCACCAATTCACACACAAAACACCAAATTCACCCCCAAAAATGTTAAAAAAATATTACTAAGTTCAAAAAACACTCAAATAACACAATTTCACTTTAAAATAATAATTGAAAATTTTATAAACACCAATTGTGCATGAATATATAAATTTTTTAAAGAAACCCCTTTAAAATAACTTCCACCAATTTTTTCTAACCCAAAATCGTCATAACAAGCCAAAAAATCATACCACAAGAATGAAAAACACATTTATATATTATTTATAAATATTAAATCATCAATTTAATGATATGAAAAGGAAATGGATGGAAACACCTACCACAATAGAGTGTGTATGTGCCGAAACACTTAGAGAGTGAAGAATACTCTTCAAAAGATGATTTGTAAACCCTAACATCAAAGAAATGGACCAAAATCAGCCAAACCTAACCCTAGGGTTAGTTCAAGAGAGAAACCCACTAATAATGAACCATTAACCAATATAGAAGAGAGAGGGTCATAGGAAATAAACCAAAAACTCAATGAATCATAGCTTGGAAACTTAGATGAGCATCAAATGAGGGAGGAGAACCGAAGGGAGATGGTTTTTGGGACCCCTCTATGCACCGAAAATGACCCAAGGGGGGATCTATTTTGGGTAAAAGTGGGGAGGGTAGATTAGGGATTTTGAGATTTAAAATTTCTTGGTATCTCTCATAGTTTAGCAGCACGGTTTTCCAAACCGTGTACAAACCATGCAGTCACCACTACCCAAATGGACAGAACCACTCACACGATCGTTGGATGGTTTACCAAACTGTGAACAACCTGTACATCTTACCCCTATACCCTAATACAAGTAGCACAATTACTTTGTATAAGCCCCATAATTTCCCATGACCATGAACTACCCCTACGCCCATTACAGCAAATCCCAAAACATCATTTTTCAAACAAAAACTCAAAAATACAAACCATGACACAACCCAAACCTAAACCAAAGTATCCAAGACCAATAAGAGAATAAAATAATGAATTTTACAAGGTCAGGGGGTGACTTTTTGGGCTTTTTTGGGATGATAACTTCCATAGATTCTTCTATTTAACTATGACATAATGGTTGGATTCTAATCAATTTTTCTTATCCAAATCTGAAGAAATTTTAATTTTAAAATTTTACATTTAATGAAAATGTATTTAAAACAATCATTATATTTTGTTATAGATATTAACTTATCATTTGATCTAACTATTTCTTGATCATTAAATGATCTCAATGAATTTTTATCACAATTTGGAACTCTTTTCAGATTATAATATCACTTCGATCTTTGTTTGAAAACAACACTTTTTAAATCATCCTCTAGTGAATATATTTCTTGAGATGTTTTTTAATTTTATAATTTAATATCATGTTTTGGTTATTCACATTGAGATAATTATTCTTATAATAAATTACTTTTATTTTTTCTTCACGTTTCTTTTGGGTGTTTTCAACCTCCCCATTATTCATCATGACCTTAATTTTTAATATTTTTTCAAGATCCGTGATCCTCTTATATTTATTTCTCAATTAAGGATTCTTGACATCTAATGTAGCTGTGTGAGAATCATAAAATGCATGGGGTAATTATATAAATACTAATTAAACTATATCATTCTCACAAACCCTCATTTTAAACTCATCTTAAACTAGAGACATATGTTTATTGAAAATTAATATAGTTTCTTCTTTTAAATTCACATGCACTGTGAGGGTCTAGACTCTTTATAATTTCATGGAAAAACTTGTTTTCATTACATTAGCTTCGTCCTTAGTATTTCTTCTTCATATATCAACAACTTAATAAAAACATGTACCGATGTGATTACGTCAATAAGTAAATTCTACACATAATCTTTGATTTCAATGTAGAATTATTTCACCATTTTATCCACCTCATATTTTTTGAATTCTTCACATCTAGTACATCCATATTCAACTAGATCATTATTAGAAAATTTTGGAGTTTAATACTTTCTAGTTTGAAAATTTTCAAGTAATAATTGATCCTTAATGTTAGTTAATATTTTTCTCAATTTATTTTCCTCATTATTATTCCTTTTTTCTGGGTAGTGGCAGAAACATTCATGTTTTCCTTGAATGGGATAAATACACATTCATCAGACTGAGGAACGTCTAAATTTTCTTCCAATATGAAATTCATATATGGATTAAAAAATAAATTGAGGAAAATTTAGATACAATGAGAGGGATACCTAGATTATAATAGTTTCCACTTAT
This sequence comes from Viscum album, assembly GCA_963277665.1. NCBI lineage: Eukaryota > Viridiplantae > Streptophyta > Magnoliopsida > Santalales > Viscaceae > Viscum > Viscum album. Next base: position 1,340,876,360 of record OY728156.1, read on the forward strand.
AGAGCCCAATGGGTCATGAAAATACAAGGAGAGGGTGAGGGTGAAACTGTGTACCCAAATTTTTTTAACTTTTACTGTATTTCATAATTATCCCTTATATCACTCGAACCTAATCCCCATTTAAGACCAAAAAATACCTTAATGTGCAATCAAGTATCCCATTATCATGAAATTTAGGAATATACAAGAACATAAACACACCAGATATACATGTTTTGGCCTTGATGTGATATCTGTTTCCTTTACATGTTTGACTATATCAATAAATGAATTTTATAAACACTCTAAATTTATAGTGATACAAGTACATTTCATGTCACACACAATAGTTGGGTCGGTATCATCAAAATTCCTCATTCATGGTTCATCTACTTCCTATTATGTTAATCAAAATTTTTTATAATGGTACCATATGTTCATTAAAAACCTTCCTTGAAATCCTTAAAAGTATCTTCACATTCAGCTTCAAATGTCACCTCATCTAATGGTATAATTTTTTTTACTTATGATTTATATATTTAGCTTCATAAAATATTTAAGTAAGAATGCATACATGCCTCTTCTACGGTCTTTCTCAAACTCATTGTGTATATTAATTTTAACACCCTGGTATTTTAGCATTTTTTATTTCATTAAATAAATTTTTAAGTGTTTGATATAATTATTTAAATTCAAAAATAATTATAATTCAACTGTGATATAGTAGAACTATATAACATTGTCGTTTAATTTGAAGGTATGAATAATAATAAATAAATTCTCTAAAAATAGAAATTTTTTGAAAATAATGTAAATATATTTCTTAGTGAATAATAAATAAGTGCCAAATTTTCCTTAAATTATTTTTATGAATCAAAAATATTTTTTTATTTAAAAAAATTTATTACATTTTTATTTTAAAAGGGTTTTCAAAATGGTTTTTTTAGTGAATGGTGAAGTGCTAATTTTTATAAAAAACTGCTATTTATTTTTAAGTAAAAGTCACATTATGTATTTAATTTGATATTAAAGTAACATAATAATATTCTTATTATAGATAATATAATTAATTTAAAAAGTGACAACATTGTAAATTTTTTTGGTATAAGATTTCTTTTGGGATTAACGACATATTTTTCTATAAATTTTTTTTATACAAAAAATGTATGTTTATCCTAATATATATATATATATAAAATTTATTTTAATTAAATTTACATATTATATATTTTTTAATATATTTTGACATTCAATTTTTGGTTTTTATATTGAAATTAATGTTAGTAAATTACGTTTTGTGCATAAAAATTCATTTATCTAAAACAGGGTTTCCTTGAGGATTGCTCGACTGTTTAAAATTTAATTCCACCACTTATTGAAATTGAATCTAATAAACTGGATTGGATATTGGTAATCATAATAATTAATATAATATAATAGGGTTAACATAATTTTTGGTCATATTTAATATTAAAAACAATAAAATTTTACTACCATGATTAAGGTTAAAATGGGTTTACCATGAGGGTTAAACCAAGAGATATGGGTAATATATCCACCCAAAACTGTCTAATTATTATTGGTTAAATATATTTCAACCTTATATTATCATATATTATAATACCAAGTCGTTTGGAGCCTTTTTTCCATGACATTTACCTTATATAATTGAAATATTTTATGAAATTCCATGTTGGTTCCTCCCCTCACATATAAATCGGTGCCACTCCTCCTACCTAATTCATACCATCAGAGCCATATAGATCAACAAATACCTAATAAATTTAATTTCTATTATTCATATTATCATCCTATATCTTCTGTTATACTCCTAAAACCAAACCTTTTATGGTATAAGGAGTAAGCTAATGGAGGTCCCCAAAATTTGAGGTGCATATATTAACCAACATATTTCAATTTCATTTTGTCTTCTACATCCTATAAAATTGTTGCACCCATAAAAAAATGGTGCATCTAGTTTCATAAATATAATTATATGTTATAATTATTATCTTACAAAATTTTATTACATATTGTCAATCTAATGGGAGATTAAATTAACACTCGTTCATTCGTGTGGACTACCGCCTCCATATAGAAATACAACTCATTTTCCACCACCATCAATCATGGATGGTAATTATAATAGATTTAATGATTACATATGATATTTTTTTATAATAATTATTATTTTATTATGATTTTATATTTACATTTATTTACTTCCATTCATCAAAAAATGGAATTGTTACTCATGCGTATGTATGAACTATCGTCTTCACACAATGATGTGATTCATTTTTTCATAACAACTCTATATGAATGGTTATAAACATTATAATATTATATTTATATTATATTTATATTAATATTAAAATTCTTAAGATAATGGAACCATTATCAATTTGTATGGACTATAACCACTTAACCAAAACATATACGGAAAACGAAGTAGTTAACACCCGAAATGATGATGATAATGAAATGTTGTTAATGATAAGATCAAAATATGTTATATGTAAACAATATTAACCCATAATTTTCATACATAGATATTAAATATTGGTATTTGAATATTTATTACAAAAAATTTCTATCCACAATAGTATTGTATAGTTCTAGTGCATTTAGAAAAAAGGACAAATAAACAAATGGATTATGAATTATCTATATCCTCTCTTTCTAAGTTCTTCGTAGCACGAAACCTTCTAAAATACATAATTTTTAAAACCATTATTCATAACCTTGGGAAATTAAACATGATAAAGGGTGAGCTCATATGCTTAACAAGGGTAAAAAAGGAAGATATTAATGGTCACAGAAGCATAACATGAACATATGGGTTTTGGAAAATGAGATTAACATTTTAAGTATATACCCCGCATATCGTAGATCATAACATTGAGCCATGTCATAAATAAGGGTAGTTAATAAGACATGAATCATAAAACAACAAAAAAAATGATCCATTTTAGAATAACATTTGTATAAGGCATGGAATTGTGGCATACACATAATCTTATAACTTTGTGAACATATACAAATAGAACCAGGTTTACTCATTATGTTAAGTATATAAAATCAGTCCCTCACATAAACTTATGGACATGAAACCATGTCCATGCATGATCTTATGAACATTAAATCTTGTTACATGAATAAAATTATGGACATGAAATCCAGGTCTATGCATAATCTTATAAACATGAAAACCAAGTCCAGACATGGAATTGTGAACATGAAATCAGGTTCACATATAACATATTTACATCACGAGTTATCCATCCTTATTTAATGAATTTTAGGTAGATATATATAACATACATCACATAAAAAAATATGTTTTCTACATGATTATAAAACATTCATTATCCTAGAACTCGTGAAAATAAAAGAAAAGTTCATAAATATTTCGTCAATGTGTAACTATTCATAAAGGGAATGGGTTTCATCAACATCTTTTCATCATAAAACAACCACACAGTGAAACAATAAGTATGGTTTACATGGAGAATCATATTCAGATTAAATCATAATAAATATAAAAGGATTTCAACTTTAATGGAAAATTGTTTTGAAATATCACCTGGAAAATTTTTGATGAAAATAAAATTTCCATTTTGAAAACACTTATTTAAAAGAAACTAAACAATTATAAAGGAGAAAATTTTCTTTTAAAATAAAATTGTAAAATTGTAAAGTAATTTTAAATGAAAACAGTATTCATAATATAAGTAAAATATGTTCATTCAATGTAAGTTAAAAATAATCATTTATTATTGTAGTTAGAATAGACAAAAAGTACCTCATTTGGAAAATGAGAAGAGATTCTTTTGATACCATTTTTAAAAAATTAAAACAACTGTAAAAATTAATTTAAAAAATCAAAGGATAATATTAATTACCTTTATTAAAATTTTTTATTTAGAAAATATGGATATGGGAAAAAATATTCTTCTGTGGAGAATTAAACATAAACAATCATGAATATTGATGAGATTCTGATATAAAACCCTTAAGAGTTTGGTAACATTGAAATTGTAAGTGCCATGGATGAAATGAAATTATTTAATTATATAAATACTCATAAAATTTATAATAATTATCATAAAATACATTCAAGGTTCGTATATACACCAAAAAAAAGAAAAGTGTTCTTTGTAATTCATGTGTTCCTCACAAATAGAAGCGAGGACAATATCTCTTACCTCGAGTTAAACCTACTTATAAATCACTCTAAAATAATTTATATTAAATTCAAATTTAATATAATTCATTAAAATATTAATTTTAATAATTATAATACTATATATGA